>OU696492.1:65000-5213057 GCA_916048165.1 Spilarctia lutea | reverse complement strand
CAAACAGATCAAAAGAAATATTTTGGTATAATAGGGCGTGGGTTTGTTCATCTCGGACAAAGATGGATAAGCATGATCATTTATCCTTTATTTGAATACGCACCATTAGATTTAAACTTTCATTTATCTATGAGTATGTATGTATTTAGAAATATATGAGTATTCAAAAAGATACGTGTCCAGTTGACGGTAATTGGTCGGCCCCAGACGATACTGATTAAAATTATAGTTCGCAAAATATGGACGTTAATTACACCTGCACCCTTTTGGGAATAAATATATAAGTATATAGACAATAGGTAGATAGATAATACTATATGTGTACACCAGGGTTTTGCAAACAATGGACAGTCGTAAAATTAAAAATATTATTAATAAAAAATAAAAAAGAACATGTACTAAGGGCGTCCTTATTATTGCTTAATATTGCAATTTCTTACAGGCAACCTATAGATGGACTGGTTTTATATTAAACTGGTGCTAGGTATGTAGATACGAGTACAAATACGAATGCTAAATAAAGTTTTTACCTAAAAAACAATTTTTTTTGGATATATTAAGTAGATGAATGAAATATTAACAAAAATTAAATACATATACATACATCCTTATGTATGTATGGTATTCTATTCATTTTCTATATCACTGTTAATATATACAAATATATAGCAATTTTAACTTACTTCCAAATATACATTAATTTCAAACTATGAGAGACAAATAATGCTCACAAAACATACATTTGAACGTGATAACAGATTGTGTAGTGTAAGTTTGTGTGTATACCTTAAAATTCCATAAAAATTATCACATTCTTATTATTACTCAGTAGAAGTAATGAACTACTATTTATTGGTTTTTCGCAATGCTTGATCAATACATAATATAGTATAGAGAGTATAACACAATATTGTTTGTTGGAAAGCTGCAAGTGAACAGTAAACAGAACTTCAAGTTATTTTCCCTTTCCTTGTTTAAGACGCTGCTGTCAGCTTCACGCTTTCATAGCTTCGTGATTACGAATATACACGGGAATTCCTGTGTCACTTTTGTAAGAGCCATAAGTCGGGGTGCTAAAATCTCTGGCATTTTCTACGTTGGAATTACGTAAAAGTCTTGTTCCGACAAGCGAAATATGATAGTGGAATAATTAATTTGTGTACATTATAAAGGTAAATAACATATTTTTACAAGTTGTTTAACTCCTGAGATATGAGAATACTTTGTTAACTGTTTGGTGAGGTGTACTCAAACATGACAATGCTACATAACATACTCATGTGATGCAGAAGCATCTCAATAAGCCGTTAGTGTGGGACTTTTGCATTTTTGAATTGTCTGCATTCGTAATGAATATGGTGACGACTACTCTTGGATTCTAACCATGCTTTCCATCA
Organism: Spilarctia lutea; assembly: GCA_916048165.1. NCBI lineage: Eukaryota > Metazoa > Arthropoda > Insecta > Lepidoptera > Erebidae > Spilarctia > Spilarctia lutea. The sequence continues at coordinate 5,211,660 of OU696492.1, read as the reverse complement.
GACAGATTAGAGTCACGTTGGCTGGCTTATAACGTAACCAGTTTACATTTGCTTATTCGCCAGGTTATAACAACTCCATGCGATTTTCCCGAAATTTTCTGCCGCGCACAACAAAACTATGGAATGAGCTGTCAGCTGTGGCGTTCACGGACCAGTACGGCCTTCAAACCTTCAAGAAAAGACCGTACTCCTTCCTAAAAGGCCAGTAACGGACTTGTAACGCCTCTGGTGTTGCGTGTTTCCATGGGCGGCGGTAATCGCTTACTATCAGGCGATAGGTCAGCTCGTTTGCCCCCTACATAATAAAATTAAAAAAAAACAATTCTTTAGATATAGTTTTATGTCTTTGTTTCTGCCCAAGTAAGGAGTTTACATTTATTTTATTATTTAAAAAGTTAAAACGGAAAAGCCTAACAAACTATTGAACTCATTTTATAACATAGTTTAGATTTACAGGTACTTTAAGAAGGCTGCAGTAAACATTACTGTCTTTGACAGTACAAGGATGTATTGTTCACATAAAAGGTGTGACCCTTTTGAAACATTGTCCCAAGTGAAACCTTAAATAACAACCCCTGTATCTTCTTTGAGGGTCCTTCGTTGTAATGTGCCATTTGTTCTGTCGTATAATTTACACCTACGTAACGTTACAAAATGTACAGAGGTATCTATTTAAGGGGTCAGGTCGGGTATATCGTATCAACGTCTTACCTAAATTAGGATTTTACAATATTTAGAATTTACCTATTTGATTTTACTTCAACCTATTTTCTACTGAAAATTGTTTTCAAAAGATTTTTTATGTATGGGCTTGCCAAAATGACTCTGCCCTGCGTGATAGAAAGCATAAGCAGAATCTAAGAGTGAGGGAGGTGGTGGTCACCATACTCATTGTGAAAGTAGACAAAGCAACAACGTTTTTCACCGCTGTATTTGGAGGCCCATACCCCCCAACCCCTCTCCCCATCCCCTTTTCCATCCCCCAAAGGTCGGCAACGCACTTGTGGCGCCTTTGGTGTTGCGGGTGTCCATGGGCGGCGGTAATCACTTACTATCAGGTGATACGTCTGCTCGTTTGACCACTATTCAATATCTATAATTCAATATAATCTGGTGGGCCTTGTCGATGACGTTAGTTCTCTCTTGGATAATCCCCTTGCTGCTAAATATATTTCGGATTATTTTTAAAAAAATATAAATAATCTGTCTTCTATTCCAATATTAAAACACTAAAACATATAAATAAAGAATACATCTTCATCACATTGTGACTAACTTCAGAGCGGCAATCATAATAAAGTGTCACATCCAATCATACTGCGCCATTGAGTTGGCCCAATGATCCGTTCGTATTGTCAAAGAGAAGTTATCGCCCACGGATTGTTTTGACAAGAACGATAAACGGTGTTTTCGCGCTAACTTTTGATGTTATGTCTTTCGTCTTATGAAACTTTCTCGTATGTTTCTTGCTATTGCTATCTGATGACACAACATCTTTCGTTGATTAAAATGGTAAGTAATTGCCAGGTGTTATTTAAATTAATTTTCATCAGCCAAAAAGCACTGATTTACAAATGTAACTTTATAAAAACAATATTGAGAGATCTGAGATGTTAACTTAAATCCTTAGACATTTTGTAGGTTTTTCTGGATAATCTATTAGTAAGAATCTTTAGATAGGTATTTTTTGTAATTAAAAGACAATTTCTAAGATGATATCACTCAGGAACATAACATTGTTTTCATTTATTACAGGACATTTTCTGCAGAAATAATGTTTGTATTAATGAAAATGTATTAAATTATTAGTATTATATAATTGATTAAGTATTACAAATGGACTTACCGAAAATATCTGAGTAATGAATGTGAAAATTGAAGGTTTATGTAGAAAAATACTAACCTCGGTGTGCGAACCAGGATCATATTTCTCCGGTAACAAGTCACTGGAAAACAAAAACAACAACTCATGAAAACACGTAAAGCACATTACAAATATAGTAATAAATCATAGCGAAGGTACACTGAGTTACTTACTTGTTTTAAAAAAAAACTTTGAGTTTACGTACAAAAATTAACTTTTTTGTGTTATGAGAAAGTCAAAATCCATTTGCCAGATAGGAAGGCGTGGACACTGTTTTAGAGTCTGCTAAATTCTGTAAATAAATGATTACCTTTCTGACACTTCATAAATTGCAGTATTTTTGTTTTATAGCCCCAAGACGACGTATTACCCGAATTTACGATGTAGTTTAATGCTTCTGAAGGCAGCACCTGGCCTGTGTCTAAACTCCAGGGAATCATATTTGTCTACGACGCCGCAGTAATAGAGCAGGTAAATACAGACAAAATTACATCTGTTGTCCGACCGTTTACGACCACTGCTCTTGCGGGCAAATGTGTCTATTAGACTCTTACCAACTAAATGAACTCCTGATATCCCTGCTGATGAAAATAAGTATTTTGATTGTATTTTTCCACATACTTTACTACATTGTCTACTAAAAGCGAAAAATTTATTGAAGGAATCCAAAACATTTTTAATCACTCGATAAAGTTGTATCAAATATTTTATTGAAAGGTGCTATCTATTATATATATATATATATATATATATATATATATATATATATATATATATATCCCTATATATATATATATATATGTAAACGAATTGCTGTCTCTCGCAAAAACTCGAGAACGGCTCGGTCGATTTAACTGAGTTTGGTTTTAAAATATTTTTTGTAGTCCAGGGAAGGTTTAAAAGATGATAAATATAAAAAAAAATGTTTTCAAGCTAAGAATCAGTGAACAATGTTACAGAAACAGGAGAAAGTTATCACGCTACCGGTAATAGAAGACGTAAACGAGGTTGCTTGGGTCAGCTAGTAATTCATAAAAATGTGATTTTTACTCACGTTAATTTGTGAAGACCAGAGATAAATTTGAGTAGAAAAGGCTTCCAGTTTACAACAGGTTACTAATCACTATTGGAGTGACTAGTTTATGGAGTGGTTATTTTTTCAGTATGCACAAATTATTAGAAAGAAAAACTCGACATTCATGAGTGACAATTCGTGAGCGATATAAAAATGGGATTCAAATAATCTGAATACAAATCAAGCATCTGATTTATAGCTATTGTACCACATGGATATCAAATTGATGACACTCATATTGTTATCGGTCGCTATAAAAACAATAATTGGTACTGAAGCTAACGCGAGCGATACTTTTATATTTCGTGAAAAGTGACAAAAAGGTTAACAAATTAAGCTAGTGTTAGCTTTTATTATACTTATAAACACCACCCAGCAGGTCGCTGATAAGGTTAATGACGAAAATTAACTTCATAAAATTAGCCACTTAGGCTAAGCTACCCTATAGTTTAGCCTAAGTGGTTAATTTTATTAACTTAATTCTTTACGGTGTTTAGGTATGCACATAAACAAACTTAAGTGCAATAATATTACTTTCTTAAACAGGCTTCTTTGGATAAACTGCGTTAACCAAGTTTATAATAAAAATAAGTGAAATATTTTTTGAGCCACATTATCCAGTTTGGGTTTTAAATTAGATTTCTGCTTTATACCAGTAGTTAATGGTATATGTTGTTGACAGAAAAACTATTTTATTCTTACAGATAGTTACTTCTTTGCAGCCTACCTGTGAGGCTTTGTTCTCTTTATGCTTCCCGATGAGAGCTACATATATACCTGGCTCAGTCCTCCAAGTTGGAGCTGGAACATGACTGTACAATAAACGAAATGAACTAATCTATTCAAATTTTATTGTTTTCTAGTATAAATCAAAGAGATAATCGTTCAAAGATAACAATAATGTATTATAATAGGCTCGATTGCGAGAAAGTTTTATGTACAAGCAAATAAAATAATATTATTTTATTTGATTCCTACTTAGAAATGAGAATTACTGGGCTTTTTAAAAAAGACGCTTTTACATTAATATTCTTAGAATTGGCATTTTTATGAAGGTGTGGACCTAATTAAAGTACACTCTAGAGAAAATACAACTTCATTAAAATGTAAATCTTGTTAAGTGCAACTAAATCAAAATTTCAGCGAAAGAGGCCTTATGAGATTTTTTATTCAAGGCTTATTAAGCACCAAATTGAGTTATGCAAAGTTAATGGTTGGAAAGGGAATAAAGATATATCTATATAAATAAAAATATTAAAAGATAACCAGAAAAGGTTTTTTTGTCCGCGATTGTTCACTTCTTATGGGAAGCTGATGCGGGCATAATTACTAAAACAAGATTTTCAGAAAATAGAATATCTATGAAAGAAAAATATGGTAGCACGTAGTTCGCTTGGTCAGGTAGTATTACTAATAGTTTACTAGTGTGTAATGTTTAACCTTTAGTTGTACTCTGTAACTTCTGAGAGATGACCGTCATCATCAGCCTATTAGAGTTCATTTTTAATAATAATAATAATAAATAATAATAAATAAATAAATAAATATTCCGGACATCTAACACACAACGCCATCTAGTCCCAAGCTAAGCAGAGCTTGTGTTATGGGTACTAGACAACTGATATAAATACTTATATACTTTTTTTTTTTTTTGTAAATACATACATATTATACATAGAAAACACCCAAACTCCGAAACAAATATTTGCAGATCATACAAACATTTGGTCCGACCCGGGAATCGAACCCGAGACCTCTTGCTTAGCAGTCGCATACGCTACCACTACGCCACCGAGGCAGTCATTCATTGCGCTCGATACAGTGCTTTATCATAACATGCTACTCTGATGAACTTTGGAGTTCTTGAATCGAAATTCTGCCTGCCAAAAACTGCTACTAAACAATTATTATTCTTCACTACAAACACTCAATCTTGCACTTTTGACCAAATTATTCTTAGGATATTACAGAAAATAATATGTTACAGAATGATTTTCCCGTATAACAAAAAATTAAGAAATAAATGTCAAGAAATCTTATGTTATCTTATTTTTCTTCTCGTTCTTATAGTTATTGTATCTACACATAGTATGAAAAGAAATCGCTTCTATAGACTCTTCGCTTTGATCTTTGAAACTACTTAACGTGTTTTTTTTTATATGGGAAAAATTCTTTTGTTTTGGATAAAACAGTATCCTTCATCACTCATGAACGAAAATAATAGATTGTTACAATTTATCACGATGTATGCTTTGCAGTTCGGATACGGGTCAGCTCGATAGAGCTCCACCGTTTTATGAAAATCCCAATCTGTTAGCTTCTTTGGCGTATGTTACTCAGAGGCACTTACAGAAAAAGTAAATAAACTAAAACGAATATTACTTAATGAGCTATTTATTACAAGTTTAGTACAAAAAAAATATAAATATATTCTGAACCTAAACAACGATTATTTTTATGTGTACGTACATTTTTGTTCCATTTTAAACAAGAAAAATGATTTTTAACAAAGGAAATGGTACTTTATTTGTATTATTGTTGTCCAAACCTTCGGCCTCTACTGAATACCACCGAAAAGCACACATTATGTGTTTTATTTTATTTTTCGGAATTTGCATTTTCGCGTGCCGAATGGCAATGAACCGTTAAAAAAGAAGTCTTATGTTTTGTAAATAAAGTTTGTTTGCCTTCGTACGTGGTATGCCGCTTAATTATATCGTTCAGGGGTGTTCTGTTTATATTATATTGTTTTATTTTTGTTACAGAAATATGTGAGTGAGCTGACAATCGTGCGTGACTGTGTGCCGACGTGCAGTGAAAAAGGTTTGTTATATGCCTGTGTTTATAAAAAGAAAGATTTGAAAAATTCTTTCGGTGTTGGATAGTCTATTTATCGAGGAAGGCTATAGGCTATTTATCATCACGCTACTACTAACAGGAGAGGAGCACCGATGAAGAATGTTTCAAAAACGGGGGAAAATTTTCACGCCACGGGCAATATAAGACGCAAACGAGGTTGCGTGAGTCAGCTAGTATTTAATAAAAGCTTGATCGGTCTTCATTATAATTTTCTTTTCATTTATAACACAGAGCTATAAAATAGAAATATCTTGCAATTTAAACAAATTTTGTATGTCTGTCTGTTTGTTCCAGTTAATTTCTGGTACTACTGCACCGATTTTGATGAGACTTTCATTGGTAGATAGCTGATGATATAAAGAATAACTTAGGCTACTTATATTAGACTAGTTTTGCAAAACCGGGATTCAGCTAGTAAATTATATATCAGAATTAAAAGTCTTTATAAGTTTCAATTTTTTTTATAGTTAATTAATAATTCATTTGCGTGACTATAATTACCTATAGTCATGATAGGACGGTCACGAAACTCATAGTTATCACGTACAAAAATAAATATTCTGAGTACAAACATAATTTTTATAATTGGCTTTATAGCGTGTTAGTTATCAAAACTATTTTGCTGTGATAGCAAACTACATGACGTAAATTATAAAAAAAATAAGAATATTTATTATTTAAATACTATAAAGTTTTAAAGTATGAATAATAACTTAGTTTGACAGTATTAAACTGAAATCGGGCAAAAAAGAGAATTCTGTTTCCGCCCGGGATCGAACCGGGGGCCTTGTGCGTGTGAAGCACACGTGATAACCGCTACACTACGGAAACATGAAATAAAAATAGCAAATTTCGGTACAGTTTCGTTACAAATTCGATAGAAGTTTCCGCAAGGGACGAATTTGGGATCCTGTATTTCTTAGATATTGGCATGAATAACAATTTACCTGAGGGATGCGATTCCCTATGGATTTATTTTGTCCTATTCTAACAAGACAAACTTATCTAATTTTATTAACTTGATTAATAATTTGATAAAATTAGATAAGTCAAATCAAGTTTTTATTTATATAGCATTGTTATTTAGTTAAGGTCTGTTTGAGACGTTAGTAAATCAGTACTAAACAGGTGTCTATTTTAGATTTTAGGTAAATACAATACATTTTTAATAATTCTTCATGAAGTAGGCCGAAAAAAGAAATTTAAGGTATGGAAGGTAAAAGTTTCGCTCATAACCCTGTTGCACTCAGCGATTAGAAACAATCACCGAAGCTAAGCAACGACGGCGTGGTCAGTACCTGGATGGGTGACCGCTAGTGGATCGTTACATTCCATTTGACAATTTAAGTATTAGATAGTCCAGTTATCGAGGAAAGCAAAAAATATTTCAAAACCGGGGAAAACTATTCATCTTCAATACTTGCATTCAGTCTAAAAATGTCAGCAACAGTATATGTCGATCTTGGCTCACTATAACCTTTTTCCCGGTGAACAAATTCATTTATATATAACATCAAGCTACGGGCAATAAGAAACGCAGATGAGGTTGTGTATGTGTGTCAGCTTGTATAATATATAGCGACGATCATTATTACGTCTGAATAATAATGCTTTATATCAAAAAAGCTTATACCTAGGTTGTTCCGAAAATTGATAGCCACAGAATAAATATAATCTCTTCTTTCATGAAACTATTTTGGATTGACGGCTCATTTCAACATAAACCTCCTTTGTGAAAATCACTGGCCATTTAAATGTATTTTTTTTAATTTGTTTATAGATTATCTGTCACTCTTCTTTTGTTTGCAACAATGGCCGTTTCTTGGTTAAATTTCAAGGAATCTCAAGAAAATTTACAAACTGCTTTTGGGGAGTCTGCTCCTGCGTTAGCAACATCATCGTATTTCAGGAGTCTAGGACAGATTGTTATGGAGAACCTTGGGAAGCCTTATATTCAGCAGTAGACGTCCTTAAGCTGAGATGATGATGATCTCAATTTTCATTTGTCTATCTTGCAACAGTTATTAATTTATTTTCTAACTAATTTTTGAGATGGATTAAGTAACAGAGGTTTAAACCTTAAAACTAAAAATAACAATTGACGAGAATATGACGTAAATACAAAAAAAGGTCTAAAAAAGGAAAATCTCTCAAAGAAAATCTTTATCGCTAAGAAATACTTTATCGTATCAAAAGCAAAAGAAATCAAAGGACTTGGATACAATCCGCTAAAATCTTACACTATTTTACCCCTAATCGATTTTGTATTAGATCTTACCTTTAGAAGATGATAGCAACCTCTTCACAATATAAATATATCTATATATGTATGTACGTGTATTTTCTCATGATATTTGTGGGAAAGTAAACATCTGGGGTCGACACTGAGTTGTTTTATTTTTGTACACTAAATCGGATACTATTCTGCAGTAGCGTGTAGTTTTACTTAAAGGGTGTACAAAATATATGCTAGACTGCCTGAATCCATAGACATTGTAGATTGTTTTTATACATAATGGAGTTGGCGTTCTTATGCCCGTAGTCGCCTATAAACTAAATGACGTTGTGGAAATATTCATTTACTTATATCTATGTAATCAAAACAAATACGTTGCATTACTATACAAAGATTAAAAGCCATAAGAAATGTGTTTGAACATTCAGAATGTCGACCTTAATAAGCTAAAGGAAGGGAGGCCAATAAAAGTCTTGTTCAACTTTCGAGGAACTCACTTGACATGTCACAACTCATTCAATGTAGCTCTCACTGTCTTTGTTTACTCGCAAGCTCATTCTTGACAAGGAGTGTCACATCAACATATATCTATGCAAACCTTGCGTGGCATTTTAAGTGCTTTGTAGACGTTTGAAGTTCGAAAAGCGTACTAAGTGCAATGACCTTTAAGGGCTTTTTTACTCAACATCCGTGTTATACCTACCTTGTTATTACTTAACTGGAAGTTATTAACAATTGCTACGTAAATTACATTATTTTTTCTTCTTTTTCTAAAACTCTTTAAACATGCATGAAACGGACACAAATAACACCCAGGCCCAGAACAACAATTTGTAGAATACACAAAGTGTTGTTCCATGTGGACTTTGAACCCTCAATACTTGGCGCAGTGGCGTCGTCGTGATCGTTTAAACCACTAGGCCAACTGTAAAGTTATTTTACAATTATTTTTACGCTGTTACTCGTAGTATAATTACGAACGTAATTTCTTTCGATTTCTCTTTTTGCAACGTTATTTTCCTGAACTCATATTTTGTACCATTTTGACATTAGAATATAGATATACGAGTACATATGCAAATCATGATCAAAACATGTTTTATTGGCACAGCAATGATATATACACAGTATATCAGTGTCTCCTGACCCTAAACTCAGTAAATTTTATAGAAGTCAATGATTCCTTCTTATAATTACAAACGCAGACTAAATTCCACGAGAATAGCAACAGTGCAAAAATACCAAAAAGAACAACATGAAAATAATGATTTAATTTGAATTATCATTTTTTTACATAGTATATGTAACGTAAAAAAACAAACGATTAACAAATAACAAAGTAATTACGTAATATACATAAAAATAGATACTAAATAAATTTTAGAAAAATAAAGAGATAGTTTTTGAAATATGTTTAAAAGATACATCGATGGCTTAACTTAAATCATCTTATGTATAACAATAAGAATAAAAAGGACCGTATTGTACCATATAATTAACTAAAATATACAAATGTATCTATTTCACCTAAACTACCAAATATTCCGCCAGCTTTATGCCTCATTTCGTCCTTGTCAATCCAAAGATATCTTGGAAGAGAGTGCTTTTAGTGATAAACGAGGTTGTTGTGATTGTTATAGTATATTATACGAATTGTTAATATGTCTGGTGTATATTTACATTAGAAATATACAAGTAATTATTACTTCGACATGATATCGCAATAACCATTATTCGGGTTAATATATAACCAATGACGCTCACAATCTGCTTTCTTTTGGTAAATAATTTTCAAAAACGGTTCAGTGAACTCCCTCCCTTCCTTCTCTTTAACCTCACAAATTCGGTTAAGTTTATTTCTTTAAAAAACATTATCACAACTCATAAGACAGTATGTACAAGGCGACTACGGGCATAAGAACGCCAACTCCATTATGTATAAAAACAATCTACAATGTCTATGGATTCAGGCAGTCTAGCATATATTTTGTACACCCTTTAAGTAAAACTACACGCTACTGCAGAATAGTATCCGATTTAGTGTACAAAAATAAAACAACTCAGTGTCGACCCCAGATGTTTACTTTCCCACAAATATCATGAGAAAATACACGTACATACATATATAGATATATTTATATTGTGAAGAGGTTGCTATCATCTTCTAAAGGTAAGATCTAATACAAAATCGATTAGGGGTAAAATAGTGTAAGATTTTAGCGGATTGTATCCAAGTCCTTTGATTTCTTTTGCTTTTGATACGATAAAGTATTTCTTAGCGATAAAGATTTTCTTTGAGAGATTTTCCTTTTTTAGACCTTTTTTTGTATTTACGTCATATTCTCGTCAATTGTTATTTTTAGTTTTAAGGTTTAAACCTCTGTTACTTAATCCATCTCAAAAATGAGTTAGAAAATAAATTAATAACTGTTGCAAGATAGACAAATGAAAATTGAGATCATCATCATCTCAGCTTAAGGACGTCTACTGCTGAATATAAGGCTTCCCAAGGTTCTCCATAACAATCTGTCCTAGACTCCTGAAATACGATGATGTTGCTAACGCAGGAGCAGACTCCCCAAAAGCAGTTTGTAAATTTTCTTGAGATTCCTTGAAATTTAACCCTCCTTTATAATCGTAGAAAATAATAGCAAGAAACGGCCATTGTTGCAAACAAAAGAAGAGTGACAGATAATCTATAAACAAATTAACAAAAAAAACATTTAAATGGCCAGTGATTTTCACAAAGGAGGTTTATGTTGAAATGAGCCGTCAATCCAAAATAGTTTCATGAAAGAAGAGATTATATTTATTCTGTGGCTATCAATTTTCGGAACAACCTAGGTATAAGCTTTTTTGATATAAAGCATTATTATTCAGACGTAATAATGATCGTCGCTATATATTATACAAGCTGACACACATACACAACCTCATCTGCGTTTCTTATTGCCCGTAGCTTGATGTTATATATAAATGAATTTGTTCACCGGGAAAAAGGTTATAGTGAGCCAAGATCGACATATACTGTAGCTGACATTTTTAGACTGAATGCAAGTATTGAAGATGAATAGTTTTCCCCGGTTTTGAAATATTTTTTGCTTTCCTCGATAACTGGACTATCTAATACTTAAATTGTCAAATGGAATGTAACGATCCACTAGCGGTCACCCATCCAGGTACTGACCACGCCGTCGTTGCTTAGCTTCGGTGATTGTTTCTAATCGCTGAGTGCAACAGGGTTATGAGCGAAACTTTTACCTTCCATACCTTAAATTTCTTTTTTCGGCCTACTTCATGAAGAATTATTAAAAATGTATTGTATTTACCTAAAATCTAAAATAGACACCTGTTTAGTACTGATTTACTAACGTCTCAAACAGACCTTAACTAAATAACAATGCTATATAAATAAAAACTTGATTTGACTTATCAAATTTTATCAAATTATTAATCAAGTTAATAAAATTAGATAAGTTTGTCTTGTTAGAATAGGACAAAATAAATCCATAGGGAATCGCATCCCTCAGGTAAATTGTTATTCATGCCAATATCTAAGAAATACAGGATCCCAAATTCGTCCCTTGCGGAAACTTCTATCGAATTTGTAACGAAACTGTACCGAAATTTGCTATTTTTATTTCATGTTTCCGTAGTGTAGCGGTTATCACGTGTGCTTCACACGCACAAGGCCCCCGGTTCGATCCCGGGCGGAAACAGAATTCTCTTTTTTGCCCGATTTCAGTTTAATACTGTCAAACTAAGTTATTATTCATACTTTAAAACTTTATAGTATTTAAATAATAAATATTCTTATTTTTTTTATAATTTACGTCATGTAGTTTGCTATCACAGCAAAATAGTTTTGATAACTAACACGCTATAAAGCCAATTATAAAAATTATGTTTGTACTCAGAATATTTATTTTTGTACGTGATAACTATGAGTTTCGTGACCGTCCTATCATGACTATAGGTAATTATAGTCACGCAAATGAATTATTAATTAACTATAAAAAAAATTGAAACTTATAAAGACTTTTAATTCTGATATATAATTTACTAGCTGAATCCCGGTTTTGCAAAACTAGTCTAATATAAGTAGCCTAAGTTATTCTTTATATCATCAGCTATCTACCAATGAAAGTCTCATCAAAATCGGTGCAGTAGTACCAGAAATTAACTGGAACAAACAGACAGACATACAAAATTTGTTTAAATTGCAAGATATTTCTATTTTATAGCTCTGTGTTATAAATGAAAAGAAAATTATAATGAAGACCGATCAAGCTTTTATTAAATACTAGCTGACTCACGCAACCTCGTTTGCGTCTTATATTGCCCGTGGCGTGAAAATTTTCCCCCGTTTTTGAAACATTCTTCATCGGTGCTCCTCTCCTGTTAGTAGTAGCGTGATGATAAATAGCCTATAGCCTTCCTCGATAAATAGACTATCCAACACCGAAAGAATTTTTCAAATCGGACCAATGGTTCCTGAGATTAGACGGAACAAACAGACAGACAAAAAATTTAAAAATATATATTTTGGTATGTGTACCGTATATACATTCATATGCATGTAGTAGAAAGCGGTTATTTTAATATTACAAACAGACACTCAAATTTTATTTATCTGTATAGATGAGAATTGAATTTGTTTGTTTTTAACACCTAAATAAGAAAACGGAGCTGATTTTTTTTCATCAATGTAAAGCTAGATTATCCACAAGTAACATAAGGTAGATTTTACTATGAGAACCGAAAAACGACTATGTGACGTCACGGGCAAAACTTGGTATTCATGTAAAAGTACATAATTATTAATTACAAAATTATGACATACCGAATACAAATATTGTTTTAGGTACAAATGGTCACGCCCATACACACTCAAGAAATGTAAATGCAATGTCAATCATTAGCTTTCCCTCGTAGAATTAGTTGGAAAGAGGACGGTCGATAGTGATTTAACTCCGAATGAATAAACGAAAACATTTGAAGAGCACCAGGAACAGACGAGCATGCAAGCAACGATTGATAAATGTTGACGAAGCAAAAAAAGTGTATCTGGACCGTAGTAATTGAGGATCAATTGTCTCTGCCTACCGCTCTAGGAAACAGGTGTGACTGTATGGATGTATGAATAAAAATTTCATATCGAATTCGAAGGATCTGCAGTGGCCGTTTATAGGTTAATCAAAAAGTAAATTTGGTTGATGTTATTTGAAATTTTAATTAGTTCAATCATGTGTGGTGTTATTTTAGACTCGAACCGTTCTAAAACTTTTCAATAATAATAATTAATTGATAACTTTTAGGAAGTTTTTGATTTGAAGGTTTGACGGTTGATTTCCTAGTCGGTTGTTAGTTTCCTTTTATGTTAAAAAAAACTGTTGTACTGATAAAATAACTATATTTTTTTTAATTCTGTTTAATAATTTCTTATTTTCATTAAAATTAACTCTTTCAATAACAACAAAAACTAGAGGAACCTTAAAATATATTTATTTCAAAAGATTTATTTTCACATACTACCATCTACGGACCGACGGACACAATGAAGAATTACAATTATTATTTTTAAATTTTAATTTAAGTATCTTAAACTTCTCCAAGAAAAGTTAGTCAAAATGTGACACTTGATAGTTTCTAGTACTTAACCAAATCACACGCCACAATAAATGTTTATCCAAACTTCTAATCAATTTTTAGTAGACCTTACAAAAGTTTAGTCTGACACCCGGGAACCGAAACCGAGTCAATTTTCATCTATTCTTCTTCATCTTTCTACTACTACTTTATAACAATAATAATCGCTTTATTGTACACCAGATAGTTTACAAAGGTAACAACTTAAAGCTAAGAGGTACGATTGGCGGCCTTATCGCCCGAAGGCAATCTCTTACAGGCAACCATTGGATGGAAAGATATACGTGGAAAGTAGGTTAGTGATCTTTAAAAACCCTAGTTGACCCTACAACTCCGTCAGCGACTCCCGTTACCCGTAGCTTGACGTTATAAAGTGTGAACAAATTAGATTACCACAAAAACGGTTATAGTGAGCCAAGCTCAAAAGATAAATATATATTGTTGCGAAGTTTGTCCAGGTCTTTTAAAGAGGAACAATTATTTCATTCTTTGTTTTTGTGGAACTTTAATCGTTTACGCAGTATACGCAATGGAAACTCTCAAAAGGATGCAAAGTATAACATTGATCTGGAGATTTATGAATGGAGATGCCTCTGCATTCTACAAAATTCTATGACCAATCCTTTTCGATTGAATATGTACGCTTGTGGAATGTTTAGTTGTGGTTATTAGTATGCATATGTATGTTTTTATGTATGTGTAATTATATATATGTGTGTATAGGGTGTGTGTGCATATATGGAGATATACATGAATTTATATATATTAGAATATTATAATTTTTCGAAACTCATTGCCAAGTCGATTTTGGTCCATCCTAAGGTGGCCTGGAAGAGATAGCTATCGGTAATACGGCCGCCCTTTGTACATAACACATTTGTCATTTGCCGTAGCCTACTATCTTCTGAATCTGTAATAAGGTGTAAAAATTAAGAGTTTTCTATCTATTTATCTATCTATTGATACTCCGCTTCTTTTAGTCGAAGCGTGATAATATATAGCTTATAGCCTTCCTCAATAACTGGGCTAACACAGTGAATGATTTTTGCAAATTAGACCAGTACTTTTTGAGATTAGCGTGTGGAACCAAATAAACAAACTCTTCACTTTTAGAATATTTGTCTTAGTATTAGTTTTAGGGTATTACCCTAAGAAATTTCTTGTTACTTGAATCTATATTCAAGTGACCTTAGCTTACCAAGAAATTTATTAGGTTGCGTCATTGCAATAAAAAAGAAAATTACAAAAGATATATATAAACTTAATTTTTTTACAGAATGGTGGGGTGCCCGCACATTTTGCTGCGATGGAGATGAGTGCAACGACGCGTTCTCAACTCAACCAGTGAAAATTCTCGCAATTATAGCCGTATTTCTGACCGCTGTGGTCGCGCGCTGACCGTACCTTATCCAACATTAAGATTACACCTGTGTTCGATATCTTACTGCGCATTTTTTGTCTACTAAGTTGACTAAAATTATATACATTAATCTTGATTTCATCCACAGCCTTTAGAGTCCATTTTTGGTTGAAGGCCTCTCTTTGGAAAAGAGATTTTGGTCTATTATATCTTGGTGGCCAGAAGGGTAGTCATTTGTTTTAAGTTTTACTTCCCATGTGTGCTGTTGCCCTGTAGGCTTGATTTGCTGGTTTTATAAACATTATTAGGTTACAAAAACGCTAAAACTTTTTTAGTTAGAATAACACAAATGTTTACGCTACTTATGTATGTGTTTATTTAACTATTTTACAAAAAAAAACTGTAAGAATTACTTTTAAATGCTGCAGATTTATATTTTCTTTTGGACTGTTGAAATTCGTTTATATCTAAACTTTAATTTATCTTGAAAAGTACAAAAAAATAACAAAAAGTTTACACATTTATTGTGAAAGGTTTCGGAAAGTCATCTTGAAAGCAATAAAAACCTGGGCAACATTTGATTTGAAATATCCAGAAGAGATGCTCCAAGGGACTACTTATTCGATTATAGCTTACTAACAAGAGAACCACAATTTGATATCATTTGAAAATAATGTTTGTATGTATTCATACAAAATCAAATTTAATTGCAATAAAAGGAACTCAAAAGACAATATAAAAGTCATTACAGTGGCAGCACTAGACTGCACTGATTAAATTAAAACTCGATTTACGAGTGTCATTATATCTTTCGTAGTTAGTCATATGTTTACTTAATTGAATGTGTTAACCATAGAGGCACATGTTTAATAAAAAGAATTCTGGAGTTGAGTTCCATTGTCGAAAATGGTTTTAGTTATTTAAGTAAGTATAGAAGACTTATAAATATTATAATGTGACTACTTCTTTACTTACTTTCGACTTAAACATTTGAAAATAACATTATTCATAAACAAACTGGTTCTATTTACGAGTCAATGAAATATAGATAAAGATTTTAAAACATAATTTTGAAATAATATTAATTTTGAGTTTAATTTTGTCTGAATCTAAGTCTTTTTTTTAGTTTCTTATTTAATCTATAAATGTAAAGGTAAACACACAATGTATCTTAAATATGATTTGATCTTAGGAACAATTAAATGAATAATGATAGATGAAATCTAGAACATTTTTCAACTGGAATTTTACTGCTGCGTATGCACCGAATACTTCTCTTTTTTTCATACGTTTATTAAATAATTATATAATTTATTGTTGATGATGTTCATTTTTAGGGTTCCGTACTCTGAGCCATCTACAAACATAGGTGGCCTAAAGTACGTCGGGATTCCAGGGTTCTCCTTTCTAGGGTGCACCTAGTTCTCCGGCTTGTAGTACCGAGACGGCGTGCGGTTTTAGTCGGTTCAAGTTCGACATGCCACCGACAGGAGATGGTATCCGAAAGAATATCCGCATAAAAAAAAGGATTCCGTATCAAAAACAGACACTAAAATAGGAGCACTTCTTTATCCGTCTGACTGTCTGTTCGTCTGTAAAGAACCTTTGTTTCGGAACCTGTAGAGGTTTCAAGTTGAAATTAGTATCAAATACTCAGGTCTGTGGTCTAAGCCGACGCGCTCAAAAGACATGACCTATTATGATCCATTTCTGCTGCATACTTTGACACTCGCAAGGGAATCAAAACCTAAAGGGTTCTTCCTGTAGACCTAGAACTACAAAATTTGCCAAAACCAGTGTCATGTAGCACAAGCGAAGGAAAAAAGCCGTATGTCGTAAATTTGTTGTTACATCACAACATTTTTTTGGATTGTTGTTGGTACATTAACTATGATCTACTTATGACAAAGTATGGGGACAACAGTTACCCAACGCGAAAATCAAGTTTGTCCCTACTTAACCAATAATTTGTAAGGAACCCTCGGTACACGAGTCCGACTCATACCGCAGCAGTAAAATGCTAAATTGAAATGTTATAAGTACTCTAGTTTCATTACTTAGACGTAATGTATTGAATAGAATAATATCACACACAATTGACGCTTTATTAACTAAATCACGATTAAATTCTTTTCTATATATCTAGATGTAACTTATAGTTATTGTTAGGTATAGAGTATTACACCTATTTTACAATACATATTAACCTGCGTATGCCGGGCAAATAAAAGAGCAAAATAGATTGTTAAATAATATATCAGAGGCTCGTGAAACATCCTTGTGCAATCATTAATTTAGCGCTCTTTAAAAAGCGTGCAGGTTCAATAAAAGTGCAGTGGCCGGTGCCCCTAACACCACTGCACCCTTGTGCACCACACATCCTGCACTATTAATAGGGTAAAACGCCCCTGATGAATAAATAAATAAATAAATAAAATAAATACAATTACATTAAATACTGAAGTATTAGATAAGATTTTCAGAGCATGAAGCTTTCATATACACTTTTGATTTGCTGGAGAAGTTAGAGTGTTTTATTTACCCACACACTAAAAATGAGAAGGTATACACTAGAATAAGACGACATCAGTTTGCCTGTCAAATAGGGACACAGTGCGTTTGTTATGGTAATACATAGAGAAACGAATTTATCAATAATATCAAAATCGTCATTCAAAACAAATAAGCAGAGTATTCTCAAAAAGAGATTATAACCCATATGTGTAATTTAAACTCTCTGTTGTCGGCACTTGATGGGACTTGTTTAAATACATTCTAGAATTAAACTCATTTGTACTTTTTCCACTATTTTAATTTACTTTAATTACTGACCGGTTTCGCCCTATGGCATTAGAAAGTAATCTTTGATAATGCCGTAGGGCGAAACCGGTCAGTATTAAAAGTATTAATAAATTTAATGCCATAGTGTATTGTAATCTGTATTTAAAAAAAATAGCCTACTAAATAACAAAATATTTCATCTCGCTGAAGGTATGTTTAAAGGGAGCAAGATCTAATACACCATTAGGATGTTTATAAAGAACAGACTACGTGACGAAACTAACAATATCCGCATTAGCAGTCAATACTACGTTTAGACCCTTCATTTAATGGAATTCCTATTTCGATAATTTCTTTAGGATTGATACGACAAATATTTGTTTACTTTTGTTTTCCTATTTTAATTATATACACAAATAGATTCAACGAATAATAAGATTACAAATGATTATAATACTTTGTAATCTAATTTATCATTTAATAATTACCGGAACGTCGATTACATTCCTACTCTGAATCATGTGGCATACGGCGCAGACTTTTTATAATGGCACTTTATAATGTCTAGCGACACTTACATAATTGTGGCACAGCAGACATATATATATATATATATATAGTCTGCAAAATTTGTTGGTGGTAGCATGGAATACAAAGACCGTATTGTTCAATCGCAGAGAATCCGGGACTTCGCAATCATTAACCCCACTGTGCCACAATTATGTATATATATATTATTGTAAAATGTACATATGTAACATTTTTACAATAAAAACAATGATATTTTATTTCCGCATCGACGAAGTTTCCAAATTAATAATAATTAGTAAATAAACCAACTAAATTAATATTATTAATAATTATAAACGTGATAGAACTATGACAAAATAAAGCCACACGTATAGCGGGAATATAGGTTGGTATTTATGAAAAATTAAATAACATATCTCTCTTTCTAATTACGAGTAAATTATTCCAATGACGAACATTTTAAATTCACCATCTATTGTGCTCTTTTATTTAGATAAAAGTGTGTGGTTTGTAAATACCGACCACTATATACTATTCCAATTACAAAACATTTACAATTATTGAATATGTTTTTCTTAGACATAGTTTTTAATATTATTAACGGTGCCTAGACATGATATGAATTCAGGGCGAAAATATAACTGTCTCGTTACACAGTTCCTAATTAAAAATAAAACGAATACCGCACCCTAATTTGTATTGTGTCTTACGAAATAATAAACTACAATAATAAAAATTATAGTTATTGTAAAACAATCTTGTTCTTTAGGAAAAAAGGATTACTCGAAAAAGAAATGAAAAATACAACCGAAATAATATAGTGCACTAAAATCATTTCTAAAAAAATAAAGAAAAATATTTCTAAAAGAACATAGTTGTTAAAACAAACGCTTTATAGTAATTTATCACGTAACATCAAGATGCTGAAATATTCTAAATTATAATAACTAAATTTATTATAGTATAAATTATACATAAGTCAGTATAAAGATAGACAGCAGCTACTTAATGCATTAAACTTTTTTGTAAGGAAATTTACTGATCGTTCTTGGTTGAAATAATTTGTTAAAATGTCTTTGTGTTTGGTTTGGAAGAGAATATTTCATGGGGATTTTTATCAATTAGTGCAATTATTCTGACTATGAAGTATTTTGGTAATATCTTGGGGCATGACTTGTTCATGAAAATGTAAGAGGATTTCTCTCGGAAACATCGATTTGGCAACACTTAGCACTAGTCATAGATTAACACTGGCCGGCGGCCGGAGTAGGCAAAGCGGTTTTTCCCGATACAAAACAGTCTGTCATTTTCGTCTGCCTCGGTAGCGTAGTGGTAGCGTATGCGACTGCTAAGCTTCAGGTCTCGGGTTCGATTCCCGGGTCGGACCAAATGTTTGTATGATCTGCAAATGTTTGTTTTGGAGTTTGGGTGTTTTCTATGTATAATATGTATGTATTTACAACCAAAAAAAGTACATAAGTATTTATATCAGTTGTCTAGTACCCATAACAAAAGCTCTGCTTAGCTTGGGACTAGATGGCGTTGTGTGTTAGATGTCCGGAATATTTATTTATTTTATGCGAGAGGAATCTTCACACATACACATTTTACACTCAGATACAAAAACCATTGCCTGTCACCTCAAATCGAATAAAAAAAGGTAGATAACGCACGTAGAATAAGAAAGTGAAGTCATTTTTTTAATATGTGTGACTGACGTAAGTGTTGCCACTTTAAAAAAAAAAACCTGGAAATTGCATTAAAATAGGTAATATGCGAAAATAAATCTGTTTTTTTTTTCTTATAAATTACAATTAGATTGTACATATTTAAGACTATAAAAGTACGAGACTTAAATAAATAAAGTAATACTTATGTCTCACTCTCTCCTTCATTGTTTGACCTTAGCCACATTTCTTGGCTATTAGGAATACGAACTCCTCCTCCTCAGTACGTCTTTTGTGTGTACGTGTGAAATGATATTCTTTTAGATTTTTTGACATTTTTTTTGTAGTTTTGAAATCATATAATTGCACAAGACGGCATTTTGCAGATAAACTTGCTGCACGACAACTAGTACGATACTAACAAAAAGTAGTGTAGATTGTTTACTGGGAAGTAGCTGAGTTTTTTGACTTCAGTAAGAACAAAGGCCGTGCGTTATCTACCTTTTTTATTTGATCTGAGCCTGTCACTATGACACTCACATATAACAATTATAACATTCAGAATTTCACGCACACGTATATAAATTATGTGTCGTGACAGTGTAATGTGTAGGTTCATTTGAGTTAATACAGTGACAGAGGGGAACTCCTGTATGTGACTACTCTCTACCATGTTGTTCTATGGTACTAACTATGTTATCTCATATTTATAATAGTTGAAATTAATTTAAGTATACTTTATAGTACTTTATGTTGAAGTTATTTAATTTGTTAAAACGTGCGACGTGTGATTAATTGTAATATTTTATTGTGTAAAAGATAATAAGCTGTTTTGTGTTTTGTTCCTAGCTGAATAAAGACCAATTTATCATTCATTTACAGTGAGTTTTTGTTATTTACAGCGGGAAGTTTTACTAATAGAAATGGGTGAGTAAATCTATGGGATTTCTCCTTTCAGTTTTCTAAAATAGGTTCATTTCCTATTTTAGAAAGATTTGACGGGTCTTTCAGATCTTTGATGTTAATCGATTCAATTCGATTATTTATTTTATAGCGATTCTGTTCCATGTACTACGTGACTTAAGTTGCTATCGAAATTTTGTATTGTGTAAGTATATTCATTAACAATAAACCGTATTCTATTTCACCGTTTATAGAGATTAAATCGTAAACTTTTACGGTATCTAACATTATGCCACGCTGTGATTTCCAGGGACCAAATTTCTTCGAGTTTTAAAGACAATAGAGTATCAATACTCGGCGTCACTTTGTAGATTCTACGCTAACAACTGATTTAATAAAACTATCATGTTATGTGCTCTAAATAGTATTTTTCCACATCTATTTTTAAGGACCAGGGAAGATTTGTTATTAAAAAAATTAGTTGGTAGTTCCATTGTGCTGACAAGAGTGTGTCCTTGTATTAAAATGGCAAAAAGAATCCTTCTTTTGACGAGAGCAACTAGTCGTATCAGCTATTTCTGCCAATGTCAAGTATTTATAGTCTTTAATTCTTAATCTTCGAATCTTCAAGTCTTTGTCGTGGTAAAATTAATGATAAAAAACAAAAAAACGAGCGTCTTTCGAAAAAACAAAAAACGATCAAAAAGAAACCTTTTCACAATGACATTTTAACCGTGTGTCAATGATCACCATAAACAGGCGTTTATAATTTTTACTTCTTTATATACATATATTATACTAGCTGACCCACGCAACCTCGTTTGCGTCTTATATTGCCCGTGGCGTGAAAATTTTCCTCCGTTTCTATTTTCCGCTCCTATTTTGCAAATAGGACCAGTGGTTCCTGAGATTAGCCGGAACAAACAGACAGACAGACAGACAAAAATTTTAAAAATATATATTTTGGTATGTGTACCGTATATACATTTATATGCATGTAATAGAAATCGGTTATTTTAATATTACAAACAGACACTCCAGTTTTATTTATTTGTATATGTATATAGATTTCAGTCTGCAGAAGATTATTTACCAGAGAAATAACAAGAAAGAAGAAAATAAACCATCTGCCGACATTAGAATCAGTACGCTTTGTCGTCACTTGCGCGTGAGTTCACAAAACGACCTGATTCTTCAGTTGGCGGGTGTTAATTTCAACGAAAGAAGACCAGCTCATAGGACTTTTGGCGGAATATATACTTTACATGAATTGTGTACTGATAAGATATTCTTATTACAGTGTATTAGAATTTAGCAGTTTTCTTTGTATAAATCTATATACATATACAGGGTGTAAAAAGACGACTACCGAAAACGAAAGGGGCTGATCCAGCACCCCAAAACTTATTAGAAAAAACAAACAGTTGTCTTTAAAAAAAATTGTAGCTTGAAAAAACAATGTGTCAAGATTTTTAATAATTTCAGAAGCCAGCAATGTACAACATAACGCGCCCGCGCGCTCTGTCGCGGTCATTGCACTCACCCGGCCAGCTGTTTTGATATTAAAATACATTACTGTTTTATTGATTTTCTTTGTTTTTTGGTTTTCTAAATGAGATAATTAGGTAGTTTGGGTCCTGTTATGTTTTACTATGTGTATGTAAGCAGAAAAAAACATAAAACGACTTAGATAAATTAACATTTTTTTTGAGTTTTCTTTTCGCTAAACCTATTCAGTATCATGGTCTGATTGTAACCTCCAAGTTTTCGGTAGTAGTCTTTTTACATCCTGTATATTATATTTATATAATAGAATAAATATATATACGTAATTCTCATGTAACGTTCTTGCTCACGATAAAATCCGAAAGTATTTTCACGTTTTATAAAATGTGTGTTTTGCTGGCGTGCTTAAAATAGTTAACATCACGCTTAGACCAAAAGGAGCCAAGCATGACTCAAAAGGGATCCAGACGAAGTTGCGTGGATCAGCTGGTTATTTTTAAATCTTTGAATATGTAGCTAGCTAGCTCACTAGCTGACCCTGTAAACGTTGTTTGCCTTAAAAATCATATTTATGAATGGGTCACCCTTATTATTTAGGGGTATGAAAATACACGAAAATTTCATAACAAACACTCCGATACGAGAATTGTATAGGTATATTAGATTGCGCTTTATGTAAATTGTTAGATAGATGTTTGTTGATATTTTTTGATCTGGACTGGATCTGTAGATAGTTGAGATTAGTTGTGGTCGGATGATACTGTATTCTGGTTTCAATATATATTTTTTTACTGTTTTAAGTAAAACTTTTACTGTGTTGAAATCAACTAGTGTGGAGAAATTTTTTTTTATTGTATAGGGGGTAAACGAGCAGACGCATCGCCTGATCGTAAGCGATTACAGGTATTTGGCAGATAAACTTGCTGCACGACAACTTATTATTTTTTTATTATAAAACGAGCAGACGTATCGCCTAACCAGAGGCGTTACAAGTGCGTTGCCGTTGCCTTTTAGAAAGAAGTACGCTCTTTTCTTGAAGATTTGAAGGTCGTATTAGTCCGGGAACACCACAAGCGTCTCATTCCACAGTTTTGTTGTGCGAGGATAATATGTCGATCATCTACGAAACGGAGAAGGAATTCGTGAATGAAGGATGGAAGGGTAAGATAAAATAAAATCAAGAGAGTTGGAGAGCAGTTAATGCTACAGGGTCAAAAGAGTAAGTAAATAATAACAATTTTAATTATCAATAAATACAAAATCAAATAAATTAATATCCTTTATTTAACAAAATGATTTTACAAAATATCGTTACCTTTAGGTACTTGATCATTTTTTTTTAAGACAACTCCCGCATTAGTAATGTACATCCTGTGTCGCGGGGGACTTTACAAACATACATGTAACGGACACAAAGAACACTCAGACTCAGGACAACATTTTGTGTATCGCACAAAGTGATGTCCCACGTCGGATTTGAACCCACGGCACTTGGCGCAGTAACAAGCGGCGTAGTGACCGCTTAAGCCACTAGGCCAACCGTGCAGTCTTTGTGTGTGTTAGTGCGAAGTGCGAATTAAATAACAACTGTTAACTAACGTCTAATTAACAAAGGCAATCGAACATAGATTACGAACATACATAGGTGTGTACTCTATCAATTAAAAGTATTGTTTTTACATTGTTAATAATTGTGTCGTTTAAAATGTATGGAAGACATGGTATGGCAAAAACTCGACTCGACAGAAATTTAATTCCAATTCACCCACAAATCTCCCAACTAAGAATGTACAATTTTTTTACACGATAGAATGAGTATAAAATTAAATTACATGACGGTAATGGACGACAAATGATTCCTAAAGAATAGTGTTAGTGTGAAATTAAAGAACCCCTAAAATAACTTCAATGTGGTCTTTAACAAGGACCTTATCAAAGAAAAACTTGTTTGTTAGTCCATTTAACCAGATGTTCGACTTATTAATACAATCATTTATTGTCATTACTTTGCATGTAGGACAAGTTCAATAATTTATTACAAGAAATAACGTTATTTAAAAGGAATAATTACGAATAATGTTAACCTAGGCATGTGTGCATAGATTAAAAAAGTATTATAATAATTTAAAGACAATTTTGATACTTTATAAGTGAGTTAGCTGACCCACGTAGCCCCGTTTGCGTCTTTTATGGGCCATAGCTCGATGTTATACCGCGCAAACAAATGTGTTTTCCATAAAAATGGTTAAAGTAAGCCAACTTACAAGATAGGTTATGCTGTCGCTGACTTTCTTTATAAACTTTTTAAGGGGAACAATCGTGGCATACATGAATTTTACAAAACTTTAACCATTTGCGCAGCGCAGCAGTAGCACGGCAATATTGATGTAACGCGTTGACTAACTTGTGCAATGGAATTGTATTGTATAATCGAATACGACTGAATGAAGTATGCTCTGTTCAAGTCAGGTATATATTCTCTTCACCAGTCGTTCATTACATAATATTGATCCAAATGATTATCATTAATGTAAGTGTAGTCTGAAATGCAAATAAATTAATTAACAAAAATTGCAATAATAGCTGAACGAAGGTCTACCCAGTATCATCCCGGTCTTGTCCCGCTAAAATAAACATCATCATTTAATTATTTTTAAATAATGCATTAGGAATATACATCCTGTGTCGCGGGGAACTTTACAAACATACGACTTGTGGGCAACACTTGTGCAACAGAAAGCGGCGTGACGACCGCTTAAACCACAGTCAACCGTGCAATCGCAACTTATCATCAGTAAATTAATGGATTTGTATTGAAATATTTAATTATCATTAACAGGCTTTAATAGTGTGCTATTGTACATAGAAGAGTACCAAAAAAAATCGGCAGATAGAAAAATATAGCTACATTTTGAATGGTTTCAAGGATTAACAGATTAAGAAGCATTCTAGTCGCCTGACGCCAAGCAACTACTGCCGTAATTGCAGGGAATTTGTAATATGCCAAATTAGCATCACTACATATTATGAAATAAAGTCTTACGCCGCGTATGTCTGTCTGTCTGTTCGCAATAAACTCAAAAGCTACTGCACGGATTTTTATGCGATTTTTACTTATAAATAGATTGATTTTTAAGAAAGGTTTTCGTATATATAATTTGTTATTTTTTTAATATATTGGCTAAACTATAACGATATTTATTGAAGACGTCGGCAAAAAAATATTATGATCTTTTCCGTAATGAACCCGTACGAAGCCGGGACGGGTTGCTAGTTTAAAATAATGTAAGTCCTTTAGAGTCTTATACCTTTTACGGGAATGATATCAATCAGATTGTAACTTAAAGAGTTTGAAAGTAAAATTCCAACCCAATTCCAAAAGTTTTGGAATTACGAAAGGACTTAACACAACAAAAAATATTACTGTTACTTTTGCAAGCTTAAGACCGTTGTAAATAAAAATATTTACTTACACACATTGGTTTCTTGCTCTATGAGCGGCACATCGAGACAACCGCCCATAGTGGATAATTCCCATACTGTAAACAGTAATTAATTTAACTAAGTACTAGGTTTTGCCAACAGATACGATACCGTCTATTGTATGAGTAGAGGTAGTGACTAATTCGTCATCACACTGATAACGATCAACGTTTATTTTATAATTAGCTAAGCGCCGCGGGGCAAAGCTAATCTGAAAGAAAGTAAGTATCTACCAGTGTAAATCTCGTCTCAACCGGTCCAGCCGTTCCAGAGATAAGTCGGAACAAACAGACAGACAAAAATTAAAAAAAAAATTTTGATATATAATGGACCGTGTTTACATACATTTGCATTAAGTAAAAAGCGGTTATTCTAATATTACAAACAGGTAGTTTAAATATATTTATTTGTAGATAATCTGTTATCACGTTTATCAGTCATTCAAACTTTCAGACTATTTAAAATTTCAATAGTTAATTATTTTCGCATTGAATACAGTAGTACCGTGGGAGAGCCACGCTTCGTATATATGTCGCGGCTCGACCGGAGTGATACCATGGCATCACAGAAAACCGCTGTGGAACAGCGCCTGCGCTGTGTTTCACCGAGTGAGTAAGGATACCTGAGGCCCATACCACAACCGCTTCCCCTATCCCTTTCCCCATCCCCCAAAGGCCGGCAACGCAATTGTGACGCCTCTGGTGTTGCCTGTTTGCAATACGTCTGCTCGGTTGCCCCCTATTACATAAAAAAAGTCTATTTTTACGTTTATTGTATATATCATCACGCTACGCCCCAAAGGAGTGAAACAGTTATCGTTATTTAAATGTAACAGCTGATAATAAATAAAGTACTCACCATTATTGCCTTCCATACAATTAACGTATTCAAGAGTACAATAATTTGGAAATTCGTGGTAGGTAAAATGTATTGACCTGCCGCAGAGTTTTCCAGTGCTACAAAACAACATAAGAATTTTATGTAATCTATACTAATAATCTATACTAATAATAAAGCTAAAGAGTTTGTTTGTTTGTTTGTTTCTTTGTTTGAACGTGCTAATCTCAGGAACCGCTGGTCCGATTTTAAAAATTCTTTCAGTGATGGATAGTCCATTTATCGAGGAAGGCTATACATCCCAACGTTACTACTAATAAGAGCGGAGCACCAATGAAGAATATTTCAAAAACGGGGGAAAATTTTCACGCTACGGTTAATATAAGACGCAAACGAGGTTGCGTGAGTCAGCTAGTACTCGAATATTTTGCTAGTTGGCAAGACTAGTGAAAAATCTGTACAATCAAACTAAGTAAGTTTAGTAAAATAAGAACCAAAGGTCATAGGCGCTGCGCAAACGTGTTGCCCGTTGCTACCGTATTTGCTGTGTCCGATAGCGGTAATCGGACACAGTTGCCGGTGTCTACTTCTGACCACAATTTGTCGCTTGTCTTCCGTCAGACTCACAATGGACGTCGTGTATTGCTTGTGTCGCACACAGGAGATGGACACCGAATGCAACTCACCGTTTGCGCAGCTCAGTACAATTGCAAGGATTTTTTTTATGTTCATACTCGTTCATCGGTTGCTTGTGTCTGACACACTTACTTATTTTCTGTTTTCGATTTCCGAATTAGTTTTCGATATATGGATGTCGTAAAGCATACAATTAATATAAAATATATACATTAACTAATAAAACGTAAACATTCTCTCTCTCTTACAACCACACACACTCTGTCTTTTATCTTTTCCCTCGCTCTGTTTTTCCCTCTCCCTCCCTTACTCTCTTTCATATGGAGTTAGTTATATTGTACCCATAACAATAAATACATATCTACTCGTGAACTCTCAAGCAATACACGACATGAGCATCGCAGTAGTTCTCAAAGGAAACTGATGCAGGCACTAATGTTGATCCTTCTGTTTGTTCTACAAAAACAATCTCAACTTTTATGGTTTCACTGGAAAAGAAGAGAAACGTACGAATGAAATTAAAGTTTTTTACAACATAAGGGAGCAAATGATGATAGGTCACCAGACTACCTCCGCCCATCTGGACATCTGGTACTTAAGAGTCACCGAGTTTATTGTGACCACTACCTCCATCATCATCGGTCGGATCTCCTCTGAGGAGAGGGTTGAGGCCACACGTCCCTACGCTGGCCGCGTGTGGGGACGGGCAAGACAACGTCGTGGCTACGGAGTAATCTTGCCGTTGGATGTTTTTAAGCCGCCCAAAGGCCTTCAACTAGGCTTCACGACTGTTGACTGTTACCATATGATCACAACCGGGACCTGCTTAATGTGACCTCCGAATTACGGAAACACGCTCATGGTATCGTGCCATTGGCGATCACCCATCCAGGTAATAACCGCGCTGTCGTTACTTACCATTACCGGACTATGAGCACCTCCACCATTCAATAACTTTTAACACTTTCTAAGTATTAGAATTAGGTGTAACTAAAATGAATTGCAAGCAACTCCTTAACTTAAAAAAATGTATGATTAATACTTAAGTACATGGACAGACTTGTATCTTTTTATAAAATAAATGATTTGAGTTACCCTTCTCTAAAATCAGAGGGAGATTTGGTTTATAGCATTGCTATCGCGATGGATTCAATAAAAACTGATGAGCTTAATACGTCAGATTGCAAAAGAGTTTTGGCTGGTTGACCCTATGGGCTGACGTCAACCCTCTTTTGAATTATAATTGTTTTTGCTGGACCTTACAAATCCAGTCACTTTTAACTTACATTTTATTTAGAATCCATCAATAAATTTAGCATAATAGGAGATAGAGTAAATAGCATATTAGCATAGTTGAAGTGACAAGTGTAGGAATCCAAGAAGCACAAGAATATTCATTGCAGCATGATGACTTACACTATATGTTCATTGTACGCTAGTGAGAAACGGTTTTTTATATCCGCCTAAAGGACCCGGTATTAAAGAAAATAAACACTTACTTTGATGGTTTCTCTTCAGGGACACCCAAGTTTTTTATTTCAGATTCCGATAAAAAAGTGGGATCTCGTGTAGTGGTTGCTTTTGTTGTCGTAGTCCACATATATTGATTGTAATCTTCTGTAGTCGTTGTAGTCGCATCATGACTGTCTTGACTAATCGTGGTTCCTAAAACTTGATTTTTTATAGAGCAATATATTATTATATTTATTTCATATTAATTACATTTTTAAATATATAAAAAGATAAACAATAACATATATTTAAAATATAAAAAAATAGTAGACTACCGACCTCGGGTACAGGGACTAATAAATCGGTGGTTAGGGCCCCAAAGACAGGACCTTTTGTATCAGACTATTGATCCAGCCTTCTAACGTGAGCCTATTAAGGTGTTAGTCGAGGGTCTTGGCTATCAATCCGTGAGCAGATACGACTATCGGAACAATGATCCCTGATTCCATATTCTACATATCGACAATCTCGTGAGATAAATCCAAATATTGTATTTGTTTTTCTTTCGTTTCGACTATCACGAGATTCTCGTCATGAGGAAGGGCGATGTCGACATTCACGTCATTGTCCGGAGCTCCAATGGATCCATCAACACAATATCAGGCTTATTGCCAACAATAGACCTGTCTGTGATAACAGATTGATCCTAATATAATGTAGCACGTCGATTCTCGAGAACTGGGTCGTAGTATGGCACCTCTGAGTCCACAAGATGCTATTAAAGGGCAAGTTGCTGATGTACGATCCCAGCTACTTGGTTGTGTCTGTGCAAACACTCGACGTTAGCAAGACGAGAACAACCAAAAATAACAACAATATTAACAAAATTATACAGTTAATTATAGTAAAAACTATTTTAATTTTAGAAATTATTTCTAACTTTCACCGACAGTCAAAACGTAACGAAAATTATCAAAACAGGAAAGTACTATCTATCGCAGTTGAAATAATGTTGACATTTAACTAGCAGCCTGAACCGACATCACACGGGTGCAATCATAGATGTATGTTATTTAAAGCAGTTTGAAAGATATTTGGGAACAACGAGAGTTTTACCTTTTGTCAATCTAGACAGATTTACAGACCGTTCTTGCAGAACAAGGCTGCGGCTTTTTTCTGTACGGCGGGAGTTCATAACTCATGGTTATGAACTCCCAGCCGCACAGAAAGACAAAAATTATTTAAAACAATATTTCAATTATTAAAATAATACCTGATTATTGTGGACAATTGCAATGATTTGTTATTACCACACAGAATAGAAGAGCAATGTTAATAAAAACTGAAAAGGAAAGACGTCGATACTACGCCTGTTTTCTCACAGGTCGTGTCTGAGAACCATCCCGTTGTATTGTGAGAGTGAATGAACAAAGAGTGCACCTGTATTTGTGCACACACTTCTGCATTATGATACCAGCTGCGTTGTTAGCTAGTTTACGTTCAGATTGACCGCCTTAGCCAAAATCGGCTGGAAATAACTCTAGTCACGCAGCGGTTAATGCATTAAGCTGTGCTTGAATTTTTGAAATGATAAAATTTGTAAAAGACAGAGACATCCAATAGCAAACTAAAAATGCCGACATGCCTCGTTGAATTAAGAACGTTTATCGAAATACCAAAAAGGTCGATAAATTAAACTACACTGGAGAAAGTAAGAGTGGAGAGTAGTTGAAATTATTTTTTATGTTTCTAACAAAACACTGTAGGCAGGCACAGTTTTATTGTGATCCTAGTTAGAAAATATATGCTACGTTAACTTGATTTAATTGATAATTACAATTACATGATTAAATAAATAGAAATGTGTTAACATTTACATAGAGTAATAAAATATACCTGACAAATAAACTAATAAAATAATTTTAATAGCAGGTTAACTTACAAAACAATATATTGAAACATATATACATCAACACCATGATGTGTAAAAATGATAAATTTTATAATGTCAATTTATATTTACAAAAACGCATTAAAATAGTATTTTAACTGAAAAATATTTTTAATTCTCTTCATTCCCCATTTAATCTTGTTAAAAGTTTTCTCAGTAATTCTTGATGAAATTAATTACGCAGTGGCTTCCTCGAAAACTAATTGAATTTCAGTTTTATAGGTACTACAAGAGCACGTGATCAGACTATATATACCGCTAAATTGAATTAAGGTACGAGCCGTACGAAGTGAAAAATGACTTTCAGAATAGAGCTACTTCTATAGACATAACAACCATACTCATAAAGTGCACAGTTTTGAAGATTGAGTGAGATATGAAGTTAGAAGTACAAAAATAAATATTTTAGAGCAAAACAGAACAAAGGCGTAACTTTAGAATGGTGAATTTAGACAAGACAGATGTAAATAATACCCAAAACGATAGGGTAATAAATAAACTAAACAATGCGCTTATAAACAAACATATAGGTGAAGCTAACAGAGTGCGTTAAAATTAATTGAATACTTTGTAAAGAACTAGGGAAAAGGAAATGAGCAAGCGATGCTGAAATGGGTAGAACCTCATGAAACTTCAGATAGACTCCCTTGCATACTACGAGTATTGTGAAATTGTTACGTACTTACAGTAAACCACAGACATATATACTTATATATACTGAGTATGTAAGTTAAAGATAAGAATAATGGGCACTTCCAATGAACACAATAAAAAAAAAACAATAAAGCCGAAAATAAAGTTTTATCCAGATTATTAGCTCTCATGAATTTAAATTTATTTTTTTGTGATATCTGGTCTGATGGAGGATTCTGTGTACAAAAAAACTAAGTGTAGACCTGATATTAAACTTCCAGACCTGGCATTGAATTCTCGTAGGCATACGAATTCTCATATGCCTCGAAGAGCACGTTAAGTCGTCATTCCCACATACCATCCAAACATATATGGTACTGGTAGTTAGAGTAAATTTGTCAAAGTCAACTATCAACTAGTCTATACATAGTTTGTGCGGTCTAATTTCAATAGTTCTGAGTACAAAGTCGAAAACTATTGGAAACTCTAACGTTTTTTATGGGATAGGGGGAAACCAGCAGCCGCGGGACCAGGAGAGGTTTAGAACTCTCCAGCTGGCGACTCAAATGACGGAGATCGCAGAACGATCTCCGTCCTCCATAAGCACGAGCCTGGGGGTGGCAGATGAGGACGCCTGATTGTTACATACAGGGAAACGAAAAAACTGTCACAACACAATCACTAACACAATCCTGTTTCACAATAAAAAAATCTCATACCGATTTGTATATAATCAACTTCAAGTCGTTAACCAGGCTAGACAGACTAGCTGGCTGTGGCCCGCCAGGCATGATCACATGCATGGCATGGCAATGGTTGCCTGTAGGAGATTGCCTTCGGGCGATAAGGCCTCCAATTGTACCTCTTAGCTTTAAGTTACTTTTGTTAATTATCTGGTGTACAATAAAGCGATTATTATTATTTATTACATCAAATGCGTAAAGGATCCATGTTTGTGTTGGAGGGACAGGACACTCGTGACACTCCAAAACATAAACTGCACTGCGTTCTTCATATTATTGCTTGATTGAATTTATTTTTATGACTTATTATTCATATACCATTCTTTAAAAAAACATTTTTGTTTTGTTACGCCTGTTACGGTCATCTGACACGCAATGCTATATGGTTTCAAACTAATCAGAGCTTGTTCTATGCGAGCTATATTCACATTATATACTTCAACAACAAACACTGAACTCATTCGGATACAAATAGTTGCAGATCAAGAAAACATTTAGTTCAATTCAGGAATCAGATTCGACACTTCAGCACAGCAATTGCACATGCACGATAAAAGAGAAATAAAAAACAACTCCGATATTTTATTTCTTACAAATTTATTGATACAATAAGATACACACATACATACATGTATTCCTTATATATACACCTCTCAAATGTCGTATGGGTATACATAAGTTTGATCCATGAAATTGTCGTCGTATATGTGATATTCTGAAATAATATAATACAAATATATGAAGGCATACTTATATAACTTTAATTTTATTGGAGTCAAAAGAAGAATAGCATTTTTAAAATTTACATTCACATTTGAATATAAGTTTGGTAGTTAATACTAGATGCTGCTTATATATTATATCGTACGTACGGTACACGAAATACCTGGCCGGTAGAAGTCAGTATGAACCACCAGTGATTTTAATGACCATTTGCAAAAGTATGAGTGAAAAATATGAATATTTACAACTCAAACGCATGTAAAAGTACAATAACATACTTTCCCACATAAATATTATGTAAATCTGCCCAGGTATTTCATTAGCCATCTGAATATGTCAGTAGCATCTAGCTAAGACAATCCTAACAATACAGACATGGATGGGCGAGTGTATATGTACAGCAACTGTAAATGTGTTGTACATATAAATTTGAACATTTATATTTATTATGTATACATATATATTACAATTATATCGACATCACACACCACACTTGCACTAAATAAAAAACATGGTCTAAAAAAGGTCCTGTCGTTATTATGGACGGGGAAAAGCGCATAGGCAGTAACACCCTGCGATGGCGGGTGCCTGCTTTAATAAAAAAAAAAAAAAAAAAAAAAAAAAAACAATACAGACATTATCAAGCCGGATCTTCGTATTTAAAGCCGACCATTTTGAAACCGTGATACGTGAGTGATGGATTAAGAATATATAGTACTGTACTGTACTGTATATAGTACTGCCACCTTTTTTTTTTGGAACGAAGTTCCTTATGGCGCGTTGTGTAAGGGGGCTAGACGGAAAAATTGTCACGACACAATTTGTTGACACGACACAATTTGTTGTCACGACACAATTTGTTGTCACGACACGACGACGACACACACAGATATTTTCGTTTCGTCTTTCTATTTCGAACTTCGTTCCATCCGGGTGTCCCTTGACACCTCTCAAGTTTCTTTTTTTTTGTGCGGAAATCCCCTCGGATACCACTTGTGGTTATGTCGGACTCGAACCGACCAAAAACCGCACATTGTCTCGGGTACTAGAAGCCGGGGAACTAGGTGCACCCTCGGAAGGAAATCCCTGGAACCCCGACGTACCTTGGGCCACCCATTGTTTGTAGTAGCACCCTTCTGTGTAGGAACCCTAATATTCCTATTATATACTATAAAAGGGCGCGAGCACGTTAAAGAGCTCGCGTCGCCACCCCGGCCTGCTTCTGCTAAGGTGACTGGTGGCCTCACCTGTCACCCTCAGGCTTGCGGTTATAGGGGACGGAGATCGTTTAGCGATCTCCGCCGCCTGAGTCGTCTGCGGTACCTGGCCCGTTCCCGGGCCTGGCGGGCAGGGAGAGTTCTAAAACTCTCCCGGTCCCGCTCCGCCATTTCCTTCGCAAGCATAACTTGCTCGCAGAAAGAGACGGCAGAGTTCCACGCGCTCTCGCTCCGCAACATGGCCGCAATCATATTGCCGAGCGAGAGAACCCCCACCCCGATGGCCGCCACGAGATCACGCCTCGGCTCGGCCCACGCCGGACATTCTGCCAGCGTGTGGAGCGCCGTATCCACGGTCTGGCCATCGCAGTGGTGGCACTCAGGCGTTGGCTCTTTGCGGATCAGACACAGGTGATCTCCGAAACATCCTTTTCCGGTGATCACTGCGTCAGCCGGTATGAGAGGCGCCCGTGATGCCTCTCGAGCCAATCCTCCATAAGTAGTACTGCCACCTGCCACTACGCAGGACAAATCCCTGCGAAGAGAAGGAAATCTTGAAATAAACCCTATACCGAGCACAATCTCCTTTCTAAGGATGTGTCTATCCGAGGCATGGGCGTAAAATACAGCAACTTCCATACTTTGGGCTTATTTCTTGTAAGAAAACCCAACAGTAAGAGGCAGTCTAAAATGACTGAGTAATACTATATCTCAATTATTTCTGGGCAAGGTGTCACTAAAAGGTAGACAAATACTTGTATATCTTGTCAAAAAATAGTGATTGGATTTTCAAATATAATTACCCTTCGGAAAGTGGTACTTTTCTAGTTTTGGTGGGTCAAAACAGGGTCCCATATGAAAATGTGTCCAGACTGTAACATATAATATTCTTGTGTATTATAAAAGTAGCACATTTTACGAGGATCGTAACAAGTGGTGAGTATTGGAGAAGTCTACGTTCAGCAGTGGACAATGATAGGCTGATGATGATAATTATTACAATTTATTTATTTTAACATCATTTGACCACTAAGTGGCATACCACAAAGCCTAAAGACGAAAGTTTTCAACCAGTGCATCCTCCCTGTAATGACGTACGGTACCGTGATGTGAACACTGACTTTGGAGTTAATCCAGAAGCTCAAATACGCTCAGCGTGCCATGGAAAGAGCTATGCTTGGAGCCTCTGAAGGATAAAATTCGTAACGAAGTAATCCGTCAAAGAACCAAAAAAACGATGTAGCTCTGAAAGTTGGAAGGATGAAGTGGCAATGGGCCGGTCAGATATGTCGCAGATCAGAGAACCGCTGGAGCAAGCCTGTTTTGAGTGGAGACCGCGTCTTGGTAAACGTAGTGTGGGACACCCTGTCGGAACGACTTACGTAAGAAAGACAGAAAGCAGTAGATGGGACTCTGTGGTGTTCC
This sequence comes from Spilarctia lutea, assembly GCA_916048165.1. NCBI lineage: Eukaryota > Metazoa > Arthropoda > Insecta > Lepidoptera > Erebidae > Spilarctia > Spilarctia lutea. The sequence continues at coordinate 5,176,129 of OU696492.1, read as the reverse complement.
TTGGGAGAGACCAATGTCCAGCAGTGGACTGCAACAGGCTGATGATGACGGTGAAATGGCATTTAATGCCACGATAAGCAGTCATAGTCGTAATGAAAACTACAGTCTCTTAGAAATAGGAATGTGATACTTCTTAACGGGCTCTATTTATATAACATTGGATTTTATTCATCCCATAAAGACGTAAAAGACGTCGTAACAGGCTACTAAGGAAGCAAATAACGTAGAACAATATCACTTCAAATAGAAGCAAATCTTGAAACAAATCCTAAACCAACCTGTTAGGCCAGCAGCGTGGTGTAGTAGGCCAAAGCCTGCTTTTAAAGGAGAAATCTCTGTAAAGCGTCACCATCATCAGCCTATTGCTATCGCACGCCCCGTCTAATTGACTCTGGATTACATATATATTGTAGAACTTGAACTTGAAACTCGCGGGTTGGATTTCCGCAACTCGATGACTTCAGTGCACCTATTTTGCGTGGTGGAAATTGTAGACAAATTTCAGCGGTCAGAATAATAACCCATGACCTCTTTTTTTACTTCTTTTTTTTACGTGTGGAAACCCCCTCGGGTCGTTACCCCGCCGGGGCTTGCGGCGGGGCGGTGTGCCGGAATCGAACCGACTAAAACCACACGATGTGCCACTCTGCGCCTGAGAATGGAGGGGTCCGGAAACTGCAGTTATTAACGAAACCGGACCCCAACCCATGACCTCTAGCTTAACTTTTACAGACTTGAGAATCAGTACAAGAAAAAGATATTCTGAATATAATATTAATTCCTTATTTTACATCCATTAATCACAGAGACGGACATTAAATTAATTAATTTATTTTTTTAAATTTATTACACATATAAAACATACAAACTCCGAAACAAATACTTGCGGGTTATACAAACATTTGATTCGCTCAAAAATCGACCCCGAGACTTTAGAACATCGGCTGCTTATGCTACTATTGCGTCACCGAGGCAGTCAAATGAATTCATTCTTATCTATATTCCTAGTATTGTACAATAAACAACATAAATAAAATAACTTACTTTCAAGTCCTTCCTTACAATTCATGAAATCCATCCAACAGTAACTATCAAATGTTCTATAACCACCCCAACCCACTCTTGCACATATTTTACCCGTACTGAAATATTAATATTTATTCAGCAAACTTTGCTTGTGCACAGATAAACTAGGTGGTCTGAAAAAATCCAACCTCAACGTGAAGATAGTAAAGCAGCTTCAAAATGGGTGCCTTTCTTTATATATTAGGTGGCAAACGAGCAGGCCGCACCTGATGGTAAGCGATAACCGCCGCCCATGGACACCCGCATTACTAGAGGCGTCACAAGTGCGTTGTCGATCTTTGGGGGTATAGGGAGGATTTTTTTCTTTTATTGAATAGGGGGGCAAACGAGCAGACGAATCACCTGATGGTAAGCGATTACCGCTGCCCGCAACACCAAAAGCGTCACAAGTGCGTTGCCGACCTTTGGGGGATTGGGAAAGGGAATGGGGAGGGGGTTGGGGTATGGGCCTCCGGTATCCTCCAGCACTCGGTGAAACACAACGCAAGCGATATTTCACACCGGTTTTCTGTGAGACCGTGGTATCTCTCCGATTCATGCCTAAGCGTGGCTCTCCCACGGTGCCTTCTTTGACATGTAATTATAGCCAAACTTAGTAATATAGATGACTTAATGATATGGTTGCCTGTAAAGATTGCCTTCCAGCGATGTGGCAGGCACCTGGTTTTAAGACATCGTAGTCAATAATCTGATATACAATAAAGCGATCTACTACTAGAGACTTGGTAATATGAGTAACATAAACTACGCCTGTGGATGAACACTCAAATAAAATGGATGTCTGTGTGGACGGCACAGCAGTTTAAGCGGTAATCTCACTGCTTCCTTCAACGGTGGGTGTTGTGGGTTTTATCCTAGGGTCCCATGCAAGTTATTCTTGCATAGGACAACTTGCCTTGCATGGGACAACTTTGTCTGAACCAGTACTTTGTTTTATTCCTAATGCCATCAAATAAGCTTTACCTAATATGATAAAAAGAACATACATGTAAGCTCTTAAGCAGTAAGTAATTTTGTGTGTGCACATATCAGGATACGGTTCTCTATGTGGTGCAGTACGATTATATAACTTTCTGGTGTACGATCGTGATGTGAAACTGAAAAAATACATTAATGCGACAAGACTATTATATTTCAAATATATGTTATTATTACTTTTTAAATGCGAGAATAGGTATCGCAAGAGCCAACTAATGAAGTACACTCCACAGGACCATAGCATAATCACTGCATTGAAAAGGAAAATCTGAATGAAACCCTGTACCAACTTGACTAGTCAGGGTGGTATTATAGTTCAAATCTCATTCTAAGGAGAGGTCTTTATCTATAAGTTAACCATTTAATGATAGAGCAAATAAAATCTAGACAAAGAATGTAGGTAAAGGTTTTTCATCTTCCCTTACCTCAAAACAATTAATTTACCATCCTTGTCTATTTCAACAAAGCCGTCAACACGCTTGTAGCCAATGAGCTTAGGTATACGCTGGTTAGTTCGCTCGTAAAAGTTAAAAATATAACGTTACTATAAAAACAATAACTTTTTCTGACATTTGTACGCCCACACGTTGTACCATTGTCAAATGGACTTACAGAAAACATCTAAATAACGGCTTTTATAAATCCAACAGTAATTAACTTTATCTGCAAGAACTCTATGGTTCCTATCTTTTATAAAAGATACAAATGAATCCGAAGAAAACAATATTTTATGGCATACAAAAAAAGTTTGTTTTTTTGGTGTTTTGTATATTTTTTTGTTGCTTTCATTCATTTAAACAACTTAACTTTGCCCGACTGTGGAACACACATCTCCTTCAAGAATAAACTATTTTGACATAATGAAAATAAATAAACTTACTTTCCTGAATCTTCATTTGTAGTGTTGCTCTTTCCAACTGCGTTGTTATCAGCATCTGTAGTTGAGGTTGCTAAATTTGCTATGACTACAAAAATACAGAATACACACGGAATATTTACAAAAATAAAACATTTCATTTCACACACGAACGACTATTCAGTTTATAGTAAGTGAAAATTTAGGTATATATAAATAGTCTGGCTTTGTGCAAAACGTGCATCAAGTTTAAATATATAAATAAATAATATAGATCAAGGTAAGGACAGCAAAATTAGCGCGGCGAGATATATAACACTAAACACATTTTACAACATACGATCATCGAAAAGATCTTTTACAGTGCGATGTTCTATCTAGAAATACTCGTATAAATAATCTAAGGTTTCACATATTAAACTCTAGTGCATTTTTATGCTGATTTCCAAAACAATTTCCATTTTCGGTTTCAATTGGTAGCCACAATAGTGTCTAATTATAGTTCAATTTGAGAAATACACCCATGATTCTTAGCTATATTTGTGGAATACAACATGTACGTATAACATGATCCTTTTAAAAAGAGAAGAAATTATATTTATTTTAAAACGATTGACGATGTTTCATATGTTAAATTGATGATTGTTCATTTGTAATCGTAATCGAACATTTTCCCTATGGCTTCCTACTGTCTTATCTCTTTTACATTAGTCAGACTACAGGATTTTATCCCCGAGATAGTTTTTATATCAGATGGATCTGTTAATCTTAATGATTAATACTAATTATGGAATTTATAAATAAATTCTTGCTCAACACTAATAATTGTTCAAAATAAGAAAAAAAATTAATCTAACCTTATAACAACTCGTCTGATCAGCATGGTTTAGGGAATGAATGATGGAAACCTCCTTTCTGAGGTGTACTTTACTCATTTAGTCGACCTTTACGACGCACGGAATAGGGTGCTCCATATCCTAAATACGGCACCATTCGAGTTTATTTTAACTAAGACCAAGACACATATTGAAATATGTTAGCTATGTTCTTAACTTACTATAATTAAGAAGTCAGTAATAAAATAGGCTAAGCACTCACATAAGTGTAATAAAACTAAAGGCAACAGTATTTTTTCTGCATGTAAGTAAGGCAATATTTTTAAAAATAACATTGTGTTTGTCTATATGTATTTCTGCAGTAGTCGCTATGCATATATCCACACGAAGTTTATTTCAAAAGTAATGTAAATTTTCTTATCAGTCACACTTATTTCGGTCATTGATTTTTAATTAACAGTATAAGGAATTCCAGGGTGTATTTTAGAAAACAAAATACTTATGTGGGTAATTATTATTAGGATCTAAGTTATAGTCTTGCAGCTACTAATATATCCAACATTCTGTCTAAACTTTTAAGATCTTAGTTTTTATATTTTCATTAATTTTACTTTGGAGTATGCGTTGTTACACGGTATGGAACATTGCAAAGAATTTTGGCCGTCTTTAATGTTGTTCGATTGCCTGATTAACGTTAAACAAATAAAAATCAAATGCAGAAACATTTCAACCGGCCACCATAGTGTGCTGATCGAGCTGCATTGTTGCATCGTCTGCGTTCACATTGAGTATGGTGACCACAACCTTTTGAATTCTGCTCATGTTTTCCATCAGGCAGAGTAGATAAATATCTCTGGTACTGACCTATATGGCAGGCTCATGCATAAACAATAGAATTAATAATGACAATAAATAAATATTCCGGACATCTAACACACAACGCCATCTAGTCCCAAGCTTAGCAGAGCTTGTGTTATGGGTACTAGACAACTGATATAAATACTTATATACCTTTTTTTTGTAAATACATACATACTATACATAGAAAACACCTAAACTCCGAAACAAATATTTGCAGATCATATCATATCATACAATTAATATCAAAGAAACATATACATTGATACAAGGGAAATGAATAATATAGGTGATATGCAAATTTTGATTAGAAAGCAACCTGTAATCGGTATAGGATCAAAGATATCATAGGTTTTGTATCTATTTCGTCAAGTGTTTTGGATGCAATTCCCGGAACAACACTTTATGTGATTCACATAATCTGGGTGTGTTTTGTGTCCGTTTCAAGTATGTGTGTTAATTTCCTCGCGACACAGTACCTATTTATTGTTATACAAGTCATATTATTTCCAACCCATATCCCATTGCTGGGCTCGGGTCTCCTCTCAGGAGGGGGCTAAGACCATATGTACGTTAATTCCCTGTTGATATGAAATTTGATTTTATTAAATGTAATTAAAGTTGCATTCTGTATTCGCAGCAATGTTTACGAAAATTCTATTCTCAGTATCGCTATATTAATTAATAAAATCTCAAATCAATTATTTTTTCAAATGCGATTGAATCATTTAGTCAACTAGTTTTATGTAGTTTTAAGATACTACTACAGTACAGATTTTAGTGTTTTTAATATTGACTAGCAAAACTTACTTAATTCTTACTTATTTCCCAAAAAATATTAAGTAACCCTCAAAACTAACATGAATCTTAAAATATTGAGTGTTTTTTTATTATTGTGTAAGTATTGTATGTAAACATACACTAATACAATAAGTTTTTTGTGCGAGCGCGACCAGACACTATTAATTTGTATTGAAAATTTCTTTTAGTATGGATATATGAATGAAAGGAGAAGTCTAACCTATCGTCTATATAACATCACGCTACGGATAATTGGAGCTGAACATCACTGAAAAATGTTACGAAAATGGGAAAAATAAATCATTTTGAGATACGCTTACAAAGTTGAGCGATGAAGTATTTTATTTTTAGTATCTAGCTCCATGTGGTGTGGGATTAAAAATACGGAGTGACACCAGCCAGTAAAAAAGCAAACTACAAACTAAATCACTCCAAAGAGAAAAAAACTAATCTAATCCGTCTGACCATCGTGGAATAATAGGTTTTAACTGCCTAGGAGAGGCTTACGTCTAGCATTGGACTGTAAAAGACTGTTGATCTGATGATGGGATTATCAGCATCGTGTGTGATGTACTGCATCCCTAAACTTCTCACTTGATTTTCCCAAGTTCATCAGTTAAGACACCGGGTACCTTTACTCTCAAAGGATTTTTTCTAATATCAATATAATGTTTCAGTCAAAGATTGTATGTGTGAAGGAGAAATGGAACCATCATCGTCGAATTCGTCTTCGCAGGACCAAGAAGGAATGCAATTTCAAGGTTTTGAGTAAGTACAATTTAATATTATAAGCTTGATGAATTCGCTTGTTTGGTTGAAGGCACTATTAGCTTTTAGCCATAATGCATACGCTACTACTACGCCACCGAGGCAGTTTCAGAATCCAAAATATTTTTTGGTCTGTATTTATTAATGTTACGTACCTAAGTAACTTGACTTATTTAACTAAAGGTCCTATGTCTGCTAGATGGGGCAGAGAGCGTCCACGGTGCATCGCCATCCCCTTCTGTCATGAGCGTCTCGCTTAATTTCGCTGCAGGTCCCGCCAATGGCCTTCGCTTCATTGATGATAGTAAGCCGTCGGGTTTGTTTTGGACAGTGACACTTGCGTTTTCCTTGAGGAGTCCAGTAGAAAAGCTAGAAAAGCTAGCCACGAGAAAAGGCTGAAATCACTTTGGAGGGTGTGGCCAATCCAGCTACATTTGCGCCGTTAGATCTGTTGATCGATCGGGACTTCATCGCAGCGCAGCAAACCATAAGCGAATGTTAAAAACATTATTTTGGGCCAGAATATATCGAATAAATGGCGAAGGCGTCGGTTCACGAAGACCTGATCTGTAACTACTTAACTATAAAATTACAAACTAAATGAAAATTAAATATATTTTGTTGCTTTAAATCAGCTTAATTTAAAATCATGTAGGATTAGGTAATAGGACGCGAAAGCGAGCGTGCGTAGCCAGGGTGTCGCGGCTATAGATTCCGAATGCCACATCTCTTCTCTTTAGTTTTTTTATTTTATTATTCTGGCAATCTGTTAAAATGTAACAATAAGCCACTATTCTGTCAGATATGTTGCATCTGTTAGAGCATTTTTAGGTCTCGTAAGACACTTCTCAAATAGCCTGATGAATCTATCCCGCAGCGTTGGAACACTACGTCTATTTAGTCTTCTATGTTGGAGGCCTCCTTCTCCGCTCAGTTCAAAAGCAAACTCATTTATATGATTTGAGAGTCTTTTCTGGTAGTTGTTGCTATACGTCATGATCTTTTTTTTTTATTGAATAGTGGACAAACGAGCAGACGTATCACCTGATAGTAAGCGATTACCGCCGCCCATGGACACCCGCAACACCAAAGGCGTCACAAGTGCGTTGCCGACCTTTGGGGGATGGGAAAGGGGATGGGGGGAGGGGTTGGGGTATGGGCCTCCGGTATCCTCACTCACTCGGTGAAATACAGCGCAAACGCTATTTCACACCGGTTTTCTGTGAGGCCGTGGTATCACTTCGATCGAGCCGACCCATTCATGCCGAAGCATAGCTCTCTCACGGTTGATCTTGTTGCTTCAGTAACAGAGATTTGAACAGATGAATTAGATGAGTTTCAGTGTATTATTATTTTCACAGTTCTCGTAAATTGCACGTTACCTACACATTTATTTTGTATAGAATAACGGATTATACTCATTATCGGTAGATATTCATTGAAAGTAAATACTAGTAGTTACCTTCATCAGCATCATTCACTGACAGCAGCAGTGGCGTAGTGGTAGCGTATGCGACTGCTAAGCTTAAGGTCTCGGGTTCGATTCCCGGGTCGGACCAAATGCTTGTAAGATCTGCAAATATTTGTTTTGGAGTTTGGCTGTTTTTATTTTTAATGTATATAAGTATTTATATCAGTTGTCTAGTATCCATAACACAAGCTCTGCTTAGCCTGGGACTAGATGGCGTTGTGTGTTAGATGTCCGGAATATATATTTAACTGCAGGTATGACATTAAAGGTCAAGCGGTCGCCAGACGCTTCCTATTGCTCTAAGTGTTATGGTTGCAAATCCCACGTGGAATGGCACTGCACAAGAAGGAAACTTGACACAAATCCCACGTGGTATGGCACTGCACAAGAAGGAAATTTGACACAAATCCCACGTGGAAGGGCACTGCACAAGAAGGAAACTTGACACAAATCGCACGTGGAATGGCACTGCACAAGTAGGAAATTTGACTCATAACCCACGTGGAATGGCACTGCACAAGAAGGAAACTTGACACAAACTCTACACCAACTCATCTAGCTGGGGTAGTAGTTGATGCTAAAACCGCCTTTCTAAAGGGAGTCTTATGTGCAGTAGTAGATTATAATAGGCCACTGATGATGAAGCGAATTTTTTTGTGTAATAGGGGGCAAACGAGCAGATGTATCATATGATGGTAAGCGATTACCGGCCTTTGGAGAATGAGGAGAGGGATGGGGCGAGGGGTTGGGGTATGGGCGTCCGGTATCCTCACCCACTCGGTGAAACACAGCGCAGGCGCTGTTTCACTCCGGTCGAGCCGGTCCGGCGAAGTGTGGCTCTCCCATGATGATAACTATTTGTCATAACTACTCTCACATTTATCTGAATTTAATTTATTTTCTTTAACAGTACAACAACAGCAACAACAGCGACAGGACGAACATTTCCGTACATTGTGACAATCCAGCATCGGTGCGACGGCTTGGCCGTGTTTTGCATGAGAGCTTATCAGTAATGTATTATTGGTTCGTTTATATTTGTCCATTAAAATTTATACAATTGTTAAAAACAGATGTAGGTATGTCAAACTGCTGATACTAAAATAACTGGATATAGAAATCTATCCAGTATTCTTTTAAGATAATAAACTAATAAATATTTTATTATATAAATTATTTATATTACTACTAGATGACTCGGTCATTCCCGGGTCCGACTGCTGTTGGGTTTCTCCTACAAGAAATTCTTAATAGCAGCCCGGAGTATGGAAGATGGCGGTGTTTCCCGCCCGTGCTTCGGAGGGCACGTTAAGCCGTCGGTCCCGGTTGTCATGAACAGCAATGGCAATCGTTATTGGGAAGTCAGTGCCCTCAAATATACTGATAACTAGTTCAACCTTCGAATTCAGTTCGCCCTCAGGGTTGCGGAGGTCAGATGCCAGTCGCTCTGTGTAAAAACTGATATTCAGGTAACATCGGTTGAACTGGTAGCCGACCCCAAATAATATTGGGAATAATAAAGGCTAGGAAGATGATGACTACTAGATAACTCTGTAAACTTCGTATCGCCTATATAGATACTTTCTATTATATACTATATAGATATAGATTTATACGCGGTAGAAGTAGGAGCGAGAGGTATACCAGCTAAATCTCTCTATAACCTTCTGAAAGACCTTGGCCTGTCGAGATCTGCAGTAAGTTCTATTATAGAACGAGTATTCAAGGCTGCACTAACAGGTTCCTACCAAATTTGGCTAGGTAGGGCGGGAAACTCGAGCAGTGAAGGTGAGCGTTGATGCGCATCTTAAAGGGGGCCTCCTTAAACCTACACCTAGGTCGTAAGTCCTGGGAACTGCTTTGAGTTTCTCCGTCTGCCACACGATGGACCCGGCACCCGCACGGTGAATCCATGGAGTGCTAAGAAGTTTGTCTCTATTTTAAATATGAAGATAAATTTCTGAAAGTATCCATAAATATTTGACTACCAAGTGTATTTTTTTTATTCCGGAGAAGACAAAAGATATCAAGTGTTTTACAGTTACAAACAGTTTGTTTAGGAAAATTAAATTTTCGTTTTGAGTATTTCCCGTTATTTAATTTTTGTTTCTTATCGATTAAACCTTCCCTGCACATCAACAAATATTTAAAGATCAAAATAAGCCAAATGGGTCCAGCCTTTCTGGGCTTTTAGCGGGACAAACGAACAGCAATTCATTTATATATATTTATGAAGCATGAGTAGAATCCAAGAGTAGTAGTCACCATACTCATTGCGAATGTAGACAATGCAACAATGCAGTATGCGACTTACACTATGGCGACTTATGAGAGATGTAGAGATGTTCCTGCATTATTGGGCCTTCGGGTTCTCACCATACTTTAATTTTAAAGCGGTAACACTTCAATGATTTTCAGAACGGGAAGAATTTGTGCAAGAACCATACATTTCAATTACGAAACCTTCAAAAACTACTGTATGATGGACTTTGTCAATTGTCATGAACATTATGAAGGTGAGATCATCCTAGTCATCTAGTGGATGTGAGTGATCCTAAGCCTGAGGTCGATGGTTCAATTCCCGCCCAAAACAAATATTGTGTGATGAGCACGATTTTTTTCTTTGTCCATGTATACTAATATAATATTATAAAGCTGAAGAGTTTGTTTGTTTGTTTATTCGTTTGATCGCGCCATTCTCAGGAACCGCTTTTCCGATTTGAAAAAATATTTCAGTGTTGGATAGTCCATTTATCGAGGAAGGCTATATAGGCCTATCATCACGCTAAGACCAATGGGAGTGGAGCCCCAATGAAGAATTTTTAAAAAACGGGGGAAAATTATTACGCTACGGGCAATAGTAGACATAAACGAGGTTGCTAGGGTCAGCTAGTCTGTCATATATAAAAAAACGTGCGCGTCTCGAAACGCCCAACAAAAGTGATAACTTAAACGAATCTAAATTAAACTATTATAAATACGGCTAGCGCTGTTGGTTAGGTTAGAGAGGAGGAACCTGCTTACCACTGTCGTATGCATGAGAGAAAGGGAAGCCAGACACACTAGCGACGTAACGCGTTACGTAACGAAGCGGTTTACCATCTTATAAAAAGCAGCATTTAATAGTACATTACTTTTTTTTTTTTTTTTTTTATTTATTGAATAGTGGGCAAACGAGCAGACGTATCACCTGATGGTAAGCGATTACCGCCGCCCATGGACACCCGCAACACCAAAGGCGTCACAAGTGCGTTGCCGACCTTTGGGGGATGGGAAAGGGGATAGAGGGAGGGGTTGGGGTATGGGCCTCCGGTATCCTCACTCACTCGGTGAAACACAGCGCAAACGCTATTTCACACCGGTTTTCACTTTTTTTTACTGGACAGAGGCCCCTCCTTAGATAGGAAGTTTTGACTTATTATTCTATAGACGGAGTGTATCATTTTTCCTTCTCTTTGCAGCATTGTTGTCCAACGTAGATAGCTCCCTTAGTCGATTCTTACGACACCCACAGATTGAACTGGGTTTGGTGACACTTCGGATTTTTAATCCATCACCACTCAAATTTTATCTGTAATTTATGTATATAGAAATATAATAATCATCATCGTCTTCCTAGCCTTTATTATTCCCAAGATTAATTGGGGTCGGCTGCTAGTTCAACCGGTCTTATCTGAATATCAGTTGTTCCACGGAGTGACTGGCATCGGACATCCGTAACCCCTCAGGTGAACTGAATTCGAAGATTGAACTAGTTGTCAGTATATTTGAGGGCACTGAATTCCCAATTACGATTGTCATAGATGTTCATGACAACCGGGACCGACAGCCTAACGTGCTCTTCGAGGCACGGGCGGGAAATACCGCCATATTCCATTAGTCTGCTACTAAGAATTTCTTGTAAGAAAAACCCAACAGCAGTCCGACTCGGGAATCGAACTCGAGACCACTTCATCGACAGTTGCTTACGGTAACCACCAGACCAACGAGGCAGTCACGTAGAAATATAATAAAATAGGTATGTTTGTCAGTGGTCTGTTTACCACAGTACAGGCTGCCTAGTTTGAGATCCGACAGTCGTGTCTGAGATGCTTATTTTTTTTATTAAATTACTATTCAGGTTTTTGTCTATTACAGTATGGCAGATAGTACATTTGGGTGACTGCTTCGAGTATATACCAAATAAGGATTATGTGTGTATGTACCTTTTTGCTGTAAAATACTTACTTAAGTTAGACATAATAAAAGGAAGATATGTCACAAACAAGTAAGTACAATTTGAAAATGACACGGGAGCGTGGCTTAAAGTTAAAACACGTATCTGGATAAAGAGGATAAAGAGTTATACTATTAATTTGCTCAGCTCTGCATAAGACTATCGTGTGTAAGATATAAAAAAATAATTCCCATCTAAGTCACAATACAACGAAACAAATATCTTAAATAACAGGGCTTGCCAAATCTGCCTAGCCTTTGTTATACCCAAGATCAAGATTATGACCAACTAGTTTTACTTGAATATCACTTTTTTCCCGGAGCAGTTGGCGTGTCGGACCTCCGCAACCCTGAGGGTTAACTGAATTCCAAGATTCAACTAGTTGTCAGTATATTTAAAGGAACCCTAAAACGATTGCTATAAATGTTAACCAGGACTCATGAGAGACTTAAAGTGCTCTCCGAGGCACGGATGGGAAACACCGCCATCTTCCATACTCCGGACTGTTTTTAAGAATTTCTTGTAAGAAAAACCCAATAACAGTCCGACCCGGGAATCGAACGCGAGACTTCTTGATTGCCGATCGCTTATGCTAACTGCTAGACCAACGAAGCAGTCCTTACTTTTGTTATTGCTCTTGGGAGGGCCGAATATAATTAATGTAATCTACTTTCCTTTCAGATTACGGTTATATCACAGACACCTTTTTAGACGATTATTATGTGACAGAACCACCTAAGTTACCGCGGTTCACTATCATGAATTATGAATAAAGGTTTTAATTTAGAAAATGTATTTTAATAGAAAAGAGCGTACTCATTCCTAAAAGGCCGGCAACGCACTTGTAACGCCTCTGGTGTTGCGGGTGTCCATGGGCGGCGGTAATTGCTTACCATCAGGCGATACGTCTGCTCGTTTGCCCCATATATAATAAATAATAATACTATCATCGCATTTGCAATAATCTTTTTCAGAACTAACATTTGCTACGGCTCCTAATGCGTGTATGTCGGATATTACGGTAATCGTTTTTCGACTTAATAATTCACCGACGATACTAACAAATTATGTGGTTTAGTTTTGGTAAAATAATTTTCAAAATTGGTTCAGTCAGATGATTATCCCCGACAACCTCACAAACTTGACGGGACTTTCACTAACAAATGTATATATATTAGGCGTCTTTTATTTATAAAAATATTGTTGTGCGAAGAGAAATAAAAAACCAATGAAAGAGTAATACGATTCAAAAACATTAAAAATCGTGGATAATACCTTGAGGTGTAGCTGATAAATAAAAAACACAAAGCAGTCATAAGCACTGCCGACAGAGTGTTTGATTTACAAAAGGTTTTGTGTAAGTAGAAAATCGTTATTTTAATTTATTGTAAATCACTTTAAAATACTGAAATATTAACTTTAAGTATATAAAATCATATTCAGAAAGGACCACTATCTAGAAAAATGAATGCTAACAAAGTATATCGGTAGACGGCGCTGTTAACAATAAACATCCGTCTTACGAATTTTTTCGATCAGGACACGTGACCTGACGCCCTGACGCGAGTTTATAAATTTTTACCCATTTCAAAAAAGTACACAGCGCCGCTAAAGAAGTTTTCACTTCAATAAATTCTTTCAGTTAGCTATATTTTATGTAGATTAAAGTATATAGTTGGGTAGAGTCTTTTTATTTTCAAGACGGTTAGACAATAAATTTATTACATGTTATTTATTGAGTATAGACTTTGATATCGACATATTATCAGATAAATATTAAACTTAAACCGTGCTATTGAACAAAACAAAAGAAAATGGTATATGACTTTGATAACTGAACTTAAACCTTAATTTTCTCCTGTGACAATATCCTACAGCAGACGATTCTGCAGACGTAACTGGATCGTGAGCACATCGCGCCGCCTGTCGCCAGAAACGGTTCATTCACTCGGAATGAGTGTAGAAAATACTGTATGATTTTGTCACCTTACACATGACGTCACTTAAAGCTTTTATTTGAAAATTGATCGAAAATTAGAGTGAGAATACGGAATAGGTAATAAGGTAAAAGAAAAAAAAAATAATGAAAGATTTATTAATTGCTTATTTTTAGATTGGCTTGCAATAATATACCCGATGTCGTCAAGATCTTTAGGAAACAAAAACATATTTTTGGTGAAATCTATAAAAAAATTGTGCTTCGAAAAAAAATATTTTTGGTTAAAGTTTATATCGAGGAGAAAGTGTATAAAGCTAAAAAAATGTTTTTAAATATCGAATTTCAACCGCTGGGTGACCATTAGTTATTATTATTACTTGATTGGTACAGGTTTTATCGAACTGGAAGATCTCATTTTCATTATTAAGAAGTAACACATACATATGTATGGTCTGTGTTACCATACATACATATTTAGTATAGTATATCTTATATTACTATATATACATCAGTTTTGTATAGTTAACTCCTCATTGGTCTAGCGGTTGACGTATGTGACTGCCAATCAAGAGGTCTCGGGTTTGAATCCCGTTATTGAGTTTTTCTGATTATAGAAAAACTTAATAACAACTCGGAGTTTGGAATTTGGCGTCTGAACCCTCATGCCTCGGAGAGCACGTAAAGCTGTCGGTCCTGCGCCTAATCTCTTCCCGGTCGTGGCGGTTAACCACCCCATCGGATTATGAGAGAGAGGGATCAGAGAGTGCACCTGTGTTTGCGCACACACTTGTGTACTATAATATCTCCCTCGTAGTTGGCTGGCTTCCGTAGAGATTGGCCGCCGTGACCGTAATCGGCTAGGAGGCAGGCCATTAATATGGTTAACTAAATATTACGTATATTCATTTATTTAATAAGTTATGCATAAGTACAAGCGTCGGTGGACTTAATGAAATAAAATGAAAACTTAGTTAAATCTCAATATTATTTTAACTCACTACAATAGTAGTCACTACATAGTTTTGTTAGCTTCTCTGAATCTAAATCTCAAGTTGCACGACAGTGTGCACATATCTAGCATATGGCTTGCGATGTCTCATGGTTATGTAGGGTAGCTATGCTTAGGAAATTTTAAAACGAAGTCTTCGAGAGAGTCGCTCGACACTTCTCGTGAATCAGAGTCTGGTTCCAAATTAGTCAGTCTGTGCTATGAAAGCTATACTGCGAATATATATCCCAATACACAAAAAAACGATCGTGTTTGGCATAGAATTAGGTATTTTATCTAAGAATTGAAATTCTCAAACATGTTATTTGTGTGCGTTATCAAGACTTAAAATTAAAAACATATTTAATTAGGTATCCTCAATGGTTTGGATAAATAAACAAAACAATTTGAATACACCTGCAATATTATTTTTATTTTCAAAGCCTAATGGATCATCATGAAATTGATACTGAACAACCTTAGCTACATTCAAAATATTAATCGATATTTAAACGAATAATCTAGGATACACCACACTGTTTTAAAAAATAGCTTGAGTTTTTAAAACAGTGTGGCAATTTCTGATAATTCGTTTAAAAAAAACACGATTTAAACGTAACGTCATTTAAGATCAAGGACAGTAGCATAGTTCTAAGATTATATAAACGTTATATTATTTTAAATACACTTTTGCTTTAGGAATACACATCCTGTGTCGCGGGGGGACTTTGCAAACTTACATGAAACGGTCACATAGATTACTCAGACTCATAACAACAATTTGTGGAACGTACAAAGTGTTGTCCCATGTGGGATTTGAACCCATAAAACTCGGCGCAGTGAAAACCGGCGTGGCCATCGCTTAAATCACTAAGTCAACCGTGCAGCAAATCTACTATTACAAATCATATTTACTACTTCCGAAATATAATTTTTATAACAATAGTTTCAGAATACCTGGCCACCCTTATCCACTGTATGCGCCATTTACACTCCATTGAGCATTTTTAAGTAGATTTCAACGTTCTTTAGACAAACAACCACCTCGGGAAGAGAATAATCGGGAATATAGGAACCAAGCTATACCATTACCGTGGGAGAGCTATGCTTCAGCGTTAATGGGTT
Source organism: Spilarctia lutea (assembly GCA_916048165.1). Taxonomy (NCBI): domain Eukaryota; kingdom Metazoa; phylum Arthropoda; class Insecta; order Lepidoptera; family Erebidae; genus Spilarctia; species Spilarctia lutea. The sequence goes on along the minus strand of OU696492.1, from coordinate 5,160,207 downwards.
GGCTCGACCGGAGTAATACCACGGCCTCACAGAAAACCGGTATGAAATAGCGCTTGCGCTGTGTTTCACCGAGTGAGTGAGTATACCGGAGGCCCATACCCCAACCCCTCCGCCCATCCCCCCAAAGGTCGGCAACGCACTTGTGACGCCTTTGGTGTTGCGGGTGTCCATGGGCGGCGGTAATCGCTTACCAGGTGACACGTCTACTCGTTTGCCCTCTATTAAATAAAAAGCGACTAACAGAAAGAGAATGTTCTGATTTATAAAAGGAACCAGAAAAAAATGTTATTTACCCTTTTCAGTAACCCTTCAGCCTTTAACTCTAGAAAAGCAAGTGACGTCGGGACATTGACATAAAAAGCAAGTCTCTATAAATATTTAGATGTTCTTGTCGAGAAGATCACCACCTGCAGGATCTATTTGACTGTCAATCAGGAAAATGGAAATCAGTTAAAATCTCCTTTGGGATTACAATTTAGAAGAATATAGCGGATTTGAATAAAATAAGTAAAAATAATAAATAAATAATAAATAATTCGTACATCTATCACACAACGCCATCTAGTCCCAAGCTAAGCAGAGCTTGTGTTATGGGTACTAGACAACTGATATAAATACTTATATACTTTTTTTTTGTAAATGCATACATATTATACATAGAAAACACCCAAACTCCGAAACAAATATTTGCAGATCACACAAACATTTGGTCCGACCCGGGAATCGAACCCAGGACCTCAAACTTAGCAGTCGCATACGCTACAACTACGCCACCGAGGCAGTCAATATATATATTTTCAAAGCTTTATTCTTCGCTCTCCTAACTAAAATCTACCTAAAATAGTAGAATATTATTTCTACCCAGTTAATTTTAAAATACGTGCAGCTGGACTAATTAGCGATCACGATTGAGTCTGCCCGTGAGAAACGTCGAGAAATCATATTTATACCTTATAGGTTTCGCCACTTTTTAAATAATTTAAAGTCCCACTGTACAAGAAAAGCTATGACTATGTACTCGTATGTGAAATTCGCGAAAGTGTGAAACTGTTACTGGTACTTTACTTTTCATTTCAAATCTTTTAGTCAACCCTAGCATGTTGTATGAAAAGCTACTAAGATAAAAAACATTGCTGTCTAATAAAACTGATGTGTGAATGCCATAAAAACAAATCCTCTTATCATACGGTTGCAAACGTGAGATTATCTTAACAACGGTCTAACATTAACATTTTTATTTCAGAGCTTTTTTAACATAAACTACTAGGTGCCTAGATAGCGCATTTTTCTTGTGCATAAAAGATATTTCTGAAACATAACAAAGAGGAACTATCATTTTATAAAGCTCTCTGACCCACATAACTTCATCTAAGTCTATTTTCAATCATTCTCGGTTTTTTTTCTTAACGTGTGCAAATCCCCACGGGCTGTGAACCCACCGGGGTATGCGGCGAGGCGCTGAATCGAAATCGTACCGACTAAAACGACACGTGCCACTCTGCGCCTGAGATGGAAGGGATCCGGGAACTGCTGTTGTTCTGTCTGTTATACTCGGCTCCTAGGCCTATCCCAAGCATATCTTATTTTAGGCACGTCAACGAAATACACATAAAAAACTATTTTATCCGTTTAAATTTCTTTAAATCGATGCAGCAGGAAGTCTTGAAAGCGCAACAGACAGACAGGCAGAGTTACTTTCTAAAAAATATAATATTAGTGTGAATTAAAAGAAAAGAAATAAATAGAAGGATTGACTAAACAGGGCATGGTGTTTACTTTAATCGTGTCGTAATAACTTTGTTCAAAATAATTCGTCATATCGCTAACATCTATAGTGTCCACCACACCGCAACCCAGACACCGGTAAAATGTGAATTATTCCAATAGTAATCCCCTGTGAATATTCATAAATTATTACCCGCAACGTCACCACCTACCATTAACACGTTAAACCCAATACCGGTAGAAATTCACGCTGTTTATTTCCGAGCACAGTGCACCGGGTGTAAATAAAATGTTCGAGAGTTTTATGGTCGGGCGATTTTAAAACCGCTTTTTGTATGTTTACGACATTGCACGGTTTGTAGTTGCAGTGTACATACAGGCTGTTGTTATTTGTCAGATCAAAAGAAATGGAATTGAGGGTCGATTTTAATAACTTCTAGGTATTTTATAAAGCTAGGAAAATGGAACAGGTGGTAAATAACTACCGTTATACAAGGATATTTGCAAGAGTACCAAATGTATAGCTCTGCCAAATTGGCTCTACTCTGCCTGATGGGAACCATAAGCAGAATCCAAGAGTAGTGGTCACCATGCTCATTGCGAAAGCAGAAAAAGCAAAAATGTAGTATGGTGATCAACACCATGGCGTGCTTTTGCATCATTGCGCATTCGGTCTCGCACTCACCAACAAAACACGACAGCACGAACCCGTTATGGAGGATTGGCTCGAGAGGCATCACGGGAGCCTCTCATACCGACTGACGCAGGTGATCACCGGTAAAGGATGTTTCGGAGATCACCTGTGTCTGATCCGCAAAAAGCCAACGCTTGAGTGCCACCACTGCGATGGCCGGACAAAACATACCACATCAATATATAAACATAAGCAGTAACCTAAAAGCAGTTAGTAGACAAAAAAAAGTAAAATTAAAACTACATTCCGTTACTCTGTGTCAATTTTGAAGGACACAATTCTGATAACAAACAATACGAAGCACCTAAAATGGTAAAGTGATCTCATCAGATCATTAAAACGTAAGGAAATTTTTAGTGAAGGTTTTTCTAAACTTAGTACATCATATATTACTTAGTATTTCAGGCTTACAATAAAATACAATACGAATTTATACCTTATTGCTCGCATGAAACACGCAAAAAGCCTGAGAAAAACAAAAGTAACAAATTAATGTAGGGACCACTGACATTCCTAACCCCGTTGGGGTTAATTTTACGTAACTCCGTTCAATCTTGCTTCGCTGTACAGTTAATTGTGCGTGACGCACCAAAGGTTTTAAATACACCTTCTTAAAGTAATTTTACTTGTACAATACTAGCTTTTACAGGCGGCTCTAACCGCATACATGTCGGTTATCGTGATAAAAATAGCCTGTCTTTTTCCAAGGTTCAATGTAACAGAAATTCATCTAAATCGGTTCAGCGGTCTAGTTGTGAAAGCCTTACGCTCCGCTCTTATTGGTCTTAGCGTGTTGATATATAGCAATATAGCCTTCCTCGATAAATGTACTATCCAACACTAAAATAATTATTCAAATCGGACCAGCGGTTCCTGAGATTAGCGCGTTCAAGCAAACAAACAAACTCTTTAGCTTTATAATATTAGTATAGATTAAGAAGTAGGTAAGTATGAGTAATACTTACACCTCTGCAAATCGTATCTCACGATGTCAAATAAAATTAAAAATATATGTTGAAATAAAATGCCAGATGGCCTTTTGCCAGTTTGGCATCGAGCTAGTTAAGAATAAAAATACACTGCCTTACCTATGCGATTCAGTTCACAGCTGCCAAAAGCTTACAAACATTTTAAAATTGTAGGAAAATCGTCACAAACTCTGAAATTGGTCTTTCATCTTTCATATTACATCGTAGACGTGAACTTACTTTATAAAACATAAAACTACTAGCTTATCCCCGAGGCTCTAACCGCGTGTATATTAATTATCTTGGTACACAGTAGCCCAGGAATCAAAGTAACTCCATGCCAAATTTCATTGAAACCGGTTCAGTGGTTTAGTCTTGACGAAATAACAGACTGCAGATTTTTCCAATCTCTAAACCTTTAAAGATCAATGTTTTTTGTAAAAATATATGTAACTGGCAATTATAAAAGAGTACAAATGTTATTATTATTAATTATTTTAGAATATATAGACATGCAGACCAAATTATACTTTACTGATTCCTGAAACGGTGTCATTTAAAAACTCTACAACAAGTAAAATCTTTAAAGAATCAGCCCACTTTCAACTTATAGAACCGGCACTTATGTTGTATCAGTTGCTGGGTACTCTACTTAATTGTCCTTAGGTATATCATGCATTCCAATTACCGCTAATTTAAAACCTAATTCCTATTTAAGGAAATGCCTATCTTTAGCAGTGAACTATTAAAGAAACTGCCTCGTTAGTCTTGCGGTTGACGTATGCGACTGCCGATCAAGATGTCTCAGGTTCAAATCCCGGGTCGAACCAAAAAGTGTTATTGAGATTCTCTGATTATTGAAATACTTAATAACAGCTCGGAGTTTGGAAGTTGGTGTCTGAACCCCATGCCTCTCTCTCCCCGATCGTGTCGGTTAACCGTCCCATCAGATTATGAGATAGAGGCACCAGAGAGTGCACCTGTGTTTGCGCACGCACTTGTGCACTATAATATCCCCTGCGTAGTTGGCTGGTCTCCGTTGAGACTGGCCGCCGTGGCTGTTATCGGCTAGGAGAACATTATAACTCTATTATTACTACTATTATTAAAGATTTTTAAGCGATCGCCACGCCGCTTGCCAGTTTGCCAAGTGTTGGGTACAAATTCTAATAGTGACAAAAGGACAAAACTTCGTGTGATTGTGTCCGTTTCTGTATGTATGTAAATTGCCTTGCACCACAGGAAGTATATTCTTAATGCGGGAGTTATCTTCCTGTTGATGATGATGATGATTGTTTCCTGTTGATTAAGGTACCAAACGGATTGGTTTGTTTCCAAATTTGATTTTATTTTTGCAGTGATGTTGTCCTGCCTAGAATGTGTCCTTATACGGCTATTACGACTACCGTAGGATGAATCGAGATGATGTACACTTCGTATTCTCCATACACACTATAATTAAAATACACTCACTCGATAAAATACAACGAAATAATTGCTTATTTTTCTTTCAACGTGGAATCTTATGGAGTCCTTTTATGAGAATAAACAAAGGAGCTAGCTTAACGACAACAATAAATTTAACTTCGGGGTTTCACGTACAAACGTTTGGCAGGGTGCCAAATTGTCAAGTGTGTGAATTTCGTATGTTAGCTCTACCTTAGTATAGTTCGTTTTTGTTATAATGCGTGCTTTCAGCATTTGCATGTAATCTCTGCTAATACTAAAAACGTCTCTTAGACGGAAGAATAATGCTTCGGGGTAAATGGTATTGAGCTACTACGGCCCCTACAGAAAATCAGTATTAACCAATTATTGGTAGTTGATGGAACTTGTTAAAATACATTCTAGAATTAAATTCACTGGTACTTATTCCACTGTTGTAATTAACCTTTGATAATGCCATAGGGTGAAACCGTTCATGCACGATTTTTTTTGAGGCGGTAAGTCTCCTGGCCGGAACTCCTCCATGGAACCTGGAGGCGAGAGCCCATGCGGCTCTTTATCAGGGGCGCAAGGAGGCGCGGGAGTTGAGTAGGAATCCTGAGACTCGATAAATCGAAGGTCAGATATCCCAACTCCGCCAGGTCCTCGTGGAGGAATGGAATGAACGACTTGGGCTACCGAGCGCTGGGCACGCCGCTATTGCGGCGGTAAGACCCGGTATGTTGGATTGGCTTGAGAGGGATCACGAGAGAGTCTCATACAGGCTGACGCAGGTGATCACTGGAAAAATATGTTTCGGAAATCACCTATGTCTGATCCGCAAAGAGCGGATCAGTTTACATGTTCTCAATAGGGAATTCAATTCAAAATTGGGGCCTTATCACATTGTGCCATCTCTTACAGGTTATAGGCAACCATGGAATGGCGACTATATTTATTGTAAAAAAATATAATAGTAGGTATACGGGTAGTCTGTTCCACAAGTAATAATTTTTAATACACGAAATGTAATATGTAAAATATAATAATGTATTTACATACAACTACACAATTAAGTAACGAATACAAGAAATGAATATAGATAAAAACTGAGTTGAATTTATGTTTATACACTGTTATAATATTTACATGTGGTGTCGGGTGTAAATACGTATTTTTACATAAATAATAAGACACGCGTATAACTTGTTTCAGAATACGTACGTGTGCAGAATAACATACAAGTGTTTCAAAATAATTTAATAACAAACTAGCTGCGACCCGCAGTGTTACCCACGGTTGGTGTTGTTAAGACTGACTGGAATGACTGCCTCGGTGTCGCAGTGGTAGCGTATGAGACTGCTGTGCTTGAGGTCTCGGATTCGATTGCCGGGTCGGTCCAAATGGTTTTATAAACTGCAAATGTTTGTTTCGGAGCTTAGGTGTTTTCTATGTATAATATGTACTTGTGCAATTACAAAAAAAGATACAACAACAAATGCGAGTAACATATAACTTTACTGTGAAATCTAAAATAAATCCTAAATATTTTTAACCGTGGGAGAGCCACGCTTTGGCTTTCGGCCGGAGTGGTACCACGGTCACTCAAAAACCGTTGCGAAATAGTGCCTGCGCTGTGTTTCACCGAGTGAGTGAGGATATCGGAGGCCCATACCCCAACACCTTCCCCCACCCCTTTCCCCATCCTCCAAAGGCCGTTGCATTGAAATCTATTGAGTAGTTTAAGAGATATAAGCAGCAACAGACAGCGGAAGCGAATTCAATCATATGTAAAGATTTATCACGTCTACAAAGACGCTACATATTTATATAAGTACGTATATATAGTTCAACTTCTTAGCACTTAATACTTTAGTAAATCCCTCGGATCTGGAAGATGTTTTATATTTACTTATCAATAGCAATATCAATCCTACCAATATTATAAACGCGAAAGTTTGTGAGTATGTAAGAGAGAATGTTTGTTGCTCTTTCACGCAAAACTACTAATTGAATTTTGATGAAACTTTACAATAACATAGCTTATACATCAGAAAAACACATATAGTCCACGGGCCCACGAACAGGGGATTTCAGTGATTGACAACAGGCTGAAAGTTTATACACAGCTTCGTTTTGACGAGACACCCAAATTTTATTATTGGACCAAATTCTGAAAGTGGAAGGAAAAAGCGGGATAGGGAGCGAAACACGTCGATTTGATGTGAGTGTCCCAATGAAAGTTGTCAAGATTATGTTAATATTTTTTCGAGTGTAGGTCTCAAAAAAATTACCGTCAAATTTGTATGCCGATGCATTTTATATGATAAATATATATTTTACAAGCCCCAAAACAAAAATCAGTTTGTAATTATGTAATGAAAATGAATAAAAATTTTCAAGTCACCATTCTGACATATTAGAGCTGAGGGTCACTCGGAAGGTACCATTCACTTTGTATGCCACAAGTTTTTTACCGTTTTCCATCGTATTTTCTCGAAGTATTGATTTTTAGAAACTGTTATTAATTAAATTGGGACACTCATCAAATCGACGTGTTTCGCTCCCTATCCCGCTTTTTCCTTCCACTTTCAGAATTTGGTCCAATAATAAAAGTTGGGTGTCTCGTCAAAACGAAGCTGTGTATAAACTTTCAGCCTGTTGTCAATCACTGAAATCCCTTGTTCGTGGGCCCGTGGACTAATAGGCTTAAAGTTTATAACGATACTAGTTTCGCCTCGCGTCATAGCCGCGGTTATTGGCGTACCGCATACCGCATACATGAAACGAATACAAAGAACACCTAATCTCAAAACTATTTTTTTTAGATCAATAAAGTGTTGCCCATGTGGGGACCAAACCCACAATATTCATAGCAACAGAAAGCGGCTAAGTGACCGCTTAAAGCGCGAGGTTCGGCTAGTCTTCTATAATTATAAATGTGAATGTAAGTTTTGTTACGATTTCACGCGAAAACTACTTAATCGATCATCATGAAACTATGTACACATATTCATGGAGGTAAGTGTTGTACATTTCTGCCGCGGCTAGTGCTGTGATCGTTTCCTATACCCCCACATTACACTTTGCACGATCCCAATACCTAAGTAGTTAAAAGACTGTTCGTCGAAAAATGTGAATATTATCAATTTCAAATGAAATATTGTAAGGAAATACAACCAATCACTCTATGTCTTTTCGAAATACATCCTATATTAGGTCGGTTAGTGATAAACCAGCCAAACTGATATTGTATCTTTCTAGTTCGACTGCGAAACCCTAATAAATTGCGTTACTTTACGAGAGCGGTTCGCTGAAGGATGAGGCAGATCATCTTCCGGTGCGGAACATTGAACCATGCTATACATCTTTACGAGATATTTTCTTTTACATCACGGTCTATAAAGACGGTTCACATAGCACCTTCCTACAGATTAGTTTAAAGATGTGACTTTTATGAACATAACGAGGAAGTTGCGCTACAATGTTTTTTTAAACGATATTTAATGATTTAATCGATTTTCTAAGCTGCGATTAATCTCTTACCCTGAAGTATTTGTGAATCGACTAACTATGAATACAATCATCGAATTCAGAAAATAAATATATATTACAGGCATCAATAACACAATTAGAGACTGACAAACCTAAGTCTAATACTATATCTCTATTTTATTCAATACTAGCTGACCCACGCAACCTCGTGTGCGTCTTCTATTGCCCGTAGCGTGAAAATTTTCTGCCGTTTTTGAAACATTCTTCATTGGTGCTCCGCTCCTATTAGTATTATAGCGTAGTGATATATAACCTATAGCCTTCCTCGTTAAATAGACTATCCATCACTGAAAGAATTTATCAAATCGGACCAGCAGTTCCTGAGATTAGCGCGTTCAAACAAACAAACTCTTCAGCTTTATAATCTTAGTATAATACGAGTAGTACAGATTAAAAGAGAAACTCAAGATCCTTAAATTTAGTAACTTAGTCAAAATTTTTTTTAGAGCTCCCGCAGAGTACATAATTTTTAATCAGCCGATAGTTTGATTGGGTTCGATTTTCACTTATTTATAAACAGACTAGCTGACCCACGCAACCTCGTTTGCGTCTTATGTTGCCCGTAGCGTGAAACTTTTCCCCCGTTTTTTAAACATTCTTCATTGGTGCTCCGCTCCTATTAATAGTAGCGTGATGATATATAGCCTACAACCTTCCTCAATAAATGGACTATCAAACCCCAAAAAAATTTTTCAGATCGGACCAGCGGTTCCTGAGATTAGCGCGTTCAAACAAACCAACTCTTCAGGTTTATTATTAGTATACTCGTATAATATATAGATCTAAACTCCCCTCCCCCGCCTTCCCCGCCTTGGTGACGCCCATTTCGCAACGGGCCGTGCAGCAGAAATCGTAATATTTTAATTTTGTCATAACTTCAAAACCAAACGTCCAATTTTTATCATTCAAAGACCAAATATTATCTACATAAACTGTAATTAGTGATAAAATAATTTATTTTGATAAGGATTAATAGCATGAGTAAAATAAACGCGATTAAATGTAGTCCAAAAAAAATTCAAGATTTTTAAATAAAAAAATGGTTGTTGTGCCTCACTCGACATAGATAGGTATAGTGTGTCACGGACTTTTTTGTAGATATTTATAAGGTCTAAGATTAATTAGAACATTTTATGGTTCTATCTTTTATAGTTTAGGCAGCGTACGCAAAATAAGTAACTTTTTTAGTTGATTTTTTACACCTTGTGTCCGAAAAACCCAAATATCTTACGGAACCCTATTTTTTTCTAAAGTAAAATATAACCTATGTTACTCGTGGATAATGTAGCTTTCGAATGGTGAAACAATTTTTAAAATCGGTCCAGTAGTTTTTGAGCCTATTTATTACAAATAAACAAACAAACAAAGTTTTCCTCTTTATAATATTAGTGTAGGTACCAAATCGGTGAAGTGTGCGCACTGTCATACATGTTCATACAGATTAACAGCCCGATTAAAAGTCTGTAGTCTGTAGGGGTTCTTAGTAAGACCCAGCAAAACTTGTATTTTCTTTTTTGTTTCTTGACTTTAGTATGTCGATCTTCAATCGGCTCTAATAATCCACCTTTAAGTAATTGGTAACGCGAATTGTAACTGATCCAATCGTTTATCAAGACACGTTTGATGCAGCTGCAAATACACACTAGTGTCTTGAACAAATAGTTTGTGGTTAGCTAAATAGTGTTTCAATTGAAGTGAAATTAGTTGTAATTGTTAGAGCTTGGAAATAGATGTTACGAGTCCTCCCCAGAGTGGGGTGCCCAGGTGATAAATTTAGAAAAGTTGTCTCTTAAATCAGGATTTTCAGAATAACACTGATTAGATCCTTATATTTGGAATTAACTGCCTCATTGGTCTAGCGGCTGACGTATGCGACTGCCAATCGAGAGGTCTCGGTTTCGAAACCCGGGTCGGGTCAAAAGTGTTATTAAGTTTTTCTGATTATATAAATACTGAACCCCCGTGCCTTGGAGAGCAAGCTGTCGGGCCTGCGCCTGATCTCTCCTCGGTCGTGTCGGTTAACAGTCCCATCGGATTATGAGAGAGAGGGAACAGAGAGTGCACCTGTGTTTGCGCACACACTAGTGCACTAATGTCTCCTGCGTAGTTGGCTGGTCTCTATTGAGACTGGCCGCCGGGCCGTAATCGGCTAGAAGAACATCAACATGTTTGGAATAATTTAAATAATAGTTTTTTTTAATTCCTTCACTAACGCTCAGGATTCTAATTTTTGAATCCTTCGCTTGTTGAGTCATCAAAATTGAGCACGCGGTTAAAAAGCAACTTTGCACTCTTACAAGTAACTGTTACTGTCTTGACCATATACTACATAGTAATGTCATTTTTCTCACAAGAGTTAAAATATAAAAAAACTAAGATAAGAATAAACCCAGCCCTGTTGTAGTCAGGTCACGCAGTATGGTAATCTCTTCGCGATCGTCCCTTTAGAGATATTTTACATGTCGCTCCCCTGCCTCGGACCGCTACGACATATTCGATTGGTCTGCGGCCTGTATTTTATTGAGAGCCCTTTTATTTTATGTCGAAGAACGAAGTTCCAGTGACCTTTGATTTTGTTACAAATGGGTTTCTGATATTTTGCTGTATTTTCATCATTTTGACGAAACCCTATTTACATCGTGGACGTCGTAAGAACTGGCTAAAGGAGCAAACTACGTAGGCATACCAATCCGTCTGGCCAGCGTGCTGTGGTAGGTCAAAATCTTATTTGTAGTAATGACCCTAGACTAGTAAAAACCGTTAAAGTCAGCGTTAATTTATCTTACTGCTTGATTTACGATCTCAAAATCTGACCCTTAATGTCTGTATTTTTCAGGTTTTTATGACATAAGTAAGTACGAGTATGTCGTCCGTTATTATTTTTTGTGACGTGAAGTAACAGGTGAGAAGCCATAACTTTGGTTTATATCGAGGTTAATCCCACACTGTAGCAAACAGAAATCATAAATTGTCTTCCCTTCGGTAGTAAGAGCAGCTGTTCTGATTTTTTGTCGGACTTTCCGGAAAGTTTTTGCATTAAATACCGTTGTATATTATGGTATTTTGTGTACAGATGCTGATAAAATTATAACATAAGAAATTTGAGGCGAGCACTAAAAATAATTGAGGCAGAGCTAATGTTTTTACTTTTTTCAAGGCATGGTACGGAATCATCTTATCGGTTAACCGGTGGGGAAATCAACACGCTGAAGTGAAAATTAGGCGGTTATGTCTCCAGGTGGACTGATCTGTCTGTCGCTGGAGCCGACAAGTGCTACAGTGGCGATCGCGATTAGACGAACGTAGTGTAAGATGCCTTGCGGCACGATGGACCGACGACTTGAAGAAATTAGCATTGGATGGTAAGCGCTCTTTGGAGGAGGCTTCCGTTCAGCAAAGAACGGCAGTAGGCTGAAGTAAGTATAGAACGGCGCATCGCTCGTTAATAACCGTTATAAACTCCTGAATCATAGTGCAAGAGGAAAATTAACTAACTCAATAAAACCTCCATGCTTTAAACTAGGCAGTGTAGAGTCACTTTGGCAGGTAAAGGAGGAGGAGGACCCTAAAAAAACAAAATATCAAAAAATCTATATTACTTTAATATTAAATCTATAAAACAGTAAACCTGAAACATTTATATGTGTATACAAACTGTGTTTTTATTTATTCATTTATAACTTTATGTATCTCGAGGGACCTAATGTCCTGGGCGTCCTCTAACAGTCTACCTTTGGGGTATAGAAATCTTTTTTTTAATTTTTTAATTTATTTATTTAAAATCATATACACATTCTACATGTTCAAGTCTGCCAAACTGTAAGACAGTTTGTCGGCAGAAGTTCTCGCTTAAATATAGAGAATATAGTGTATTCCGATACAAATTGGTTTTATATTAAAAAACTGTGTTCACCATGTTAACAGAACCACGGTTTATATTAAATAAAAGAAAAGAAAAGAAAAAGGGAATCTTACTTATTAGTTAGGAACATAATGAGAGGTAATATTTGTGAAGTTGTATTTTAAAGTGATCTTTTGAATGTACTTGTTTTATTAGATCTGAAGGTAATTATTATTTATTATTTATTTATTTATAACTTCATGCACATGTACATCGGCGGACTTAATGCCAAGGGCATTCTCTACCAGCCAACCTTTGGGGGGTGTAGAGATCTAGTAAGGTAGGTGCATCGAGGTTCATGTTGTAACCTAAATTTATCTAACCAACACAAAATTCATATACTTAAATACATACATACATCCATACAAAAATAAATATATAGGTACATAATACATATACTTACTAATCGTACACTGGAAAGTAGACTTTAAGTAGGAGTACATTTAAATAAGTTATTCCGCGATTTGAAGAAGGTGATTGTGTACGCTCTTTTTAAAAATGTAACGGTTTGTGGACATCCTGATTTCGAGTGGTAAGTAATTCATTCAACAAATATGGTACCACATATCTTCTTGTTCGTTTACCAAAGTAGTTCGTAATTTTCGGCACGACAAGTTTTTTCTTTTTGGCTAGACGGGTTGGGTACATATGTTCTCGTTGAATTTTATGCTCTTGGTTATGAAATTGTGTAACTAGAATATTTAATTTAACTTTAAGACGGACCGGAAGTAAGTCACAGATTTTAAATAATTTAACATGGTCTTTATTTAAGCCTTGTTTTGTTTTTTTATCAACCAGTAATTTAAGTAGTCTTATCTGCAATTCGTGAATTCTGTTTAGATGTGTTGGAAATGTAAGTCCATATGTCCCCAAACCGTAATCGATATTTGATATTTGAGTACCTTATTTTCAGTCACCGCACCGCTACTGTCCTGCAACTAAGCCTTTTGTTTTAATAAGGTTTGCTTAACCTCCAAGGTTTTTAATTTGTCTTTAATAACATATATCTAATATATGGAAATACATAAATATATAAATTCTGAATCTCGGAAGCCTCTCAATGATTTTCATGAAATTTAGTATTCAAAGGGCTTCGGGGACGACAAACCAATATAGCTAGGATTAAATTTTACTAAATTCACCAAAAAAAAGTACTGCGTGAAGGTTGCTCATCCAGGTCCTCTATTTAATTAAGAGGGGCAACAAATCATGCACTAACATTAATACTATAATAATAATAAATATTTCGGACATCTAACACAGAACGCCATCTAGTCCCAAACTAAGCAGAGCTTGTACTATGGGTACTAGACAACTGACATTAATACATATATACTTTTTTTTGTAAATACATATACATAGAAAACACACAAACTCCGAAACAAATATTTGCAGATCATACAAACATCTAAAAACTATCAAACTATCTTAGTTTGTAAGCAAAGGAAAAGCTCACTAAGCAAATTTTATCCTAAGAAGTTACAATTTTATGGTATATTTTCGATGACAATATGAATCCAGGTAAGACTCAATAAGAAGATAATCCACAAATCTATATCACAGGCACGAAACTTTATATACAATGGATTATGGTAGTATGTCCAATTTTCTTTAACTGAATTTGAAGTTCAATAAGACACGTCTACAGAAACTGATTTTTTAGGACTGAATCGATGTATAAACAGTAAATAATGTAGGTACTTAACACTATGGTCTTCGGTCTTTAAAAGGGAAAATTTCGCTTTTAATGAGTGGATTTATTTCGTAAACAATATCTCATAATGAAAATATTTTTTTTTTTTTCATTTTTTTTTTTTTTTAAAGACAACTCCCGCATTAGGAATATACATCCTGTGTCGCGGGGGACTTTACAAACATACATGTAACGGACACGAATAACACCCAGACTCAGGACAACATTTTGTGGATCACACAAAGTGATGTCCCACGTGGGATTTGAACCCACGGCACTTGGCGCTGTAGTGAACGTTTAAACCACTAGGCCAACCGTGCCAATTAAAACGCTAAGTGTAGAGTGATTAGTATGAGGTAAATGAATTTAGTGTGGGCTTTACTACTACAAAATGCTCAAATTGATTCTTAAGTAGTACATACAGGGACGTCATAAATGTTCTCAAGAGTCCAAAGTTTTCCAATTACACTTAGTAGAAGCGGACTATGACCTAAGTCCCCCTAATTCTAAACCATTTGAGGCTCACGCCCTCATATTACTATCGGATAAACTAAAAGTAAGTGAAATAAAATTCAGCTCTTTAATACGAGAACTATTTGGTTTTTTATATATTGACAGAGTAAATAAGTGTTACATTGAATCTGCTGCTGATAATAGTGCTAATTTGACTAATAGAATAATTCGTTGCTTTTTTCCATAATGCCTTTTCTGTAGCTACTGCTTACTGCTGCAGGTATACTGTCTGATAAAAAATATACATTTGTTAGTTTTGTTAATAACAATAACAATTATGAAAACCGTTATTTAATAAGTAACGCAAACACAGACTTGACAGATTACAAGAGCCACTCAAAAGTATCTTAAATAAATACACCGTGAATTTCATTTCAAGAGATTGTTAACTTAATTAACATTTAGATAGTGATTTGCTGTCGCTACTTAATTTAAATAATAATAATAATAACCTCTTTATTGTACACCTGATTACTTAAAAAGGTAACACAAAAGTAGGAGGTACAATTGGCGGCCTTATCGCCCAAAGGCAATCTCTTCCAAGCAACCATGGGATGGAAAGAAAGACGTGGAAAGTATAGGGTAGTCCCTGGTGTATAAAAATTGGTTGGAAAAATAAGTATATATACACATATATATATCTTTAACAACCCATAACGTCCCACTGCTGTGCTCTGGTCTCCTCTCAGAAGAGGGTTAAGGCTTTGCATCCCCACGCTGGCCAAGTGCAGGTTGGGGACTGGAAAGACAACGTTGTGGCTACGTAATCTTTGCCTCTGGGACATATAATTCATATATATAAAAGCGAAATACCCCTCACTGATTAATCACGAAATCTCTAAAACAATAACACCTACAAACTTGAATTTTGGCATGTAGGTTCTATAAAGAGTGTAGACATCTGCTAAGAACGTATTGAACGCCACCCCTAAGGGCATAATTCGGGAGTTGGAAGTACGTAAGAAAGTCCTATGGTTTTGAAGTAAGAAACTAAAAATTGTAAAAATTGTATCATAATGTGGGGGTACTAATAATGTATCTTTAGAAATCAACCCCCTTTTGGGGTTAAAACGAAAGATGGTAGTTTGTATGGAAGTCCAATGTTATTAAAGTTAAAGTAATTATGGCAGAAGAATTTTAAATAATATTTAAGGATAACAAGTATCATATACATATACTAGCTAGACTCCGTGTGACCCACGGTACAACATTAACTGTGGGTAACACCGCGGGGTAAAGCTAGTATAATATTTACAGTTTTACTGAATTGACTCTTGAAGTGTAATTTATGATTACTATTACACCTGAAGATGAATTCGACAAAAGGTTATATAACCAATATAAATCAATATAAGTATTTTCATTAACTGTTGCTATTAATTGTGTTTGCGTTTCTACTCGTCTGTCTCGAAACTATATAATTTGTTGTAATGTATTTTTGTTTCAGATCTTCACGCGATCGGAGTTTTTAGGCGTGGCTGTCAGCAGACTAAAACGACACTAATTCGTAATGCAAACTAATCTAAAAGAAACTAAAATATATATACTTTTTTTAGTGTATAGGGGGCAAACGAGCAGACGTATCGCCTGATGGTAAGCTATTAAAACCGCCCATGGACACCCGCAACACCAGAGGCGTTACAATTGCGTTACCGCCTTTTAAGAAGGAGTACCCTCTTTTCTTGCAGGTTTGAAGGTCGTCATTGGTCCGGGAACACCGCAAGCGACAGCTCATTTCATTATATGATAATTCTTATCCTTAAATACCATTTAAAATCTTTATGCCATACTTACGAGTACTTTCATTAAACTGATTTTTTTCTGAAACATATGGTGTTTCTACAACCAAATCAGCTTTGCGGTCAACTAGTGCTTAAGAGAGGGACAGAGTCATTATTTTTACACGTATGCTAGAGAGCGATGGACATATTTGTTATTCTGAACATAAAAGGCGTAATAAAAGTGGAATATTATTCCTGCAATTCTTGACATGTTCTAGCACATTTCTGAGATTTCTATAGTGTGTGATCTAATCGACTAGTTGTCTATAAGAGATCGCAGACTACGATAAAACTTACTATTTCATATCATATCTTTTAATCGTGCCATACTTTTATTAGTCTACAGTAGATAGTGTCTATAAATCTAACCAAGAAATACACAATTATTCAGAGGTTATTCCAAAGCCCTTTCTGCTGGTGGTTGGATGTTAAAAGCTTCCAGACATTTTGAATTATTAAACTAAATATTTTGTTTTACAATTTTATATAGAGCTTTGTAGAAGTATAAGGATCTCACAATAACAAATATCGAAGTTTGATTACGTTTTACACACTACGTAATATAATAAACTAGTTTTAGCGGGCGGCTCCGCCCGCTTGTTTGTCGGTATCGCAGCAAAGAGTAGTTTATGTCCTTCCTCAAGAATCAAAGTATCTCCATGCTAAATATTATTGAAATTGGTGCAGCAGTTTGGACATGAAAGCAGGCCAGACAGACAAAAAGATAGAGTTACTTTCGCATTTATAATATATGATTCTATGATAATCTATGAGAGAAAGAGAGTTCCTAACTTTATACAGATTTATTTTTCAACGAATTTCGGACCCAGTATTTCAAATCCTATGCATCCTTTAAAATTAATGAAACAACCTCTTTAATCTATTCACAAGCTTATTATTCCACTCGAGAGATAAAATTTACGATGTTTGCAAGCACAAGACCACAAGTACAGTCTCCTTAATTTGTTCCATCAAAATTTGCCAAGACCAGCACTTTATTATTTAACCCAATAACGATTTTGCATTTCGAAGTGATCCCTTTTTGTTTTTTGTTGGTTTGGTTTCTTTTTTTTTGTTATTTTCATTCTACTCTTCATCAGGGGTATATACTATGTCTATTTCGAAACGTCGCCATCTTTTGTAGTGTACTGATGTATATAGCACTGTTCTTAGAAAAGATCATAGGAAAAGGTGCATTACTTTGTTTTAAGCTTTTCTTCTCTTTGCATTACTGTTCTACGAAGTTTGCTTCTTTAGTCGGATCTTATCAGACTCACGGAATGTATACGCTATTGTAACATTCCGTATTCTTAATACTTCACTAAACTGATAATTAAATATGTCATCCTCATCTTATTTTTCGTATTTTACTGTGAAAATATTGAATCACAAATACCTATATAACTTTTTTCATGTCTCAGGAATTGGTAGCAATATGCACTTGCTTACCAACTCCAGATATGAAATATATGTTTTCTCTGAAGAACTCATTGTGGTCGTAAAATAGTAAATCAAGCGAAAACTGACTGAAAAAAGCGTAACAACGACAAGGGGTAAGCAATGTGATGGATAAGGTGCCTAGTACGGTGGACATGATATAATGCTTGCTTTTTCCCATTCATCCGCCTAAGTTATGTTATATTATAAGGAAAAACACGAAGCTAAAACTCGAAGATGTTGTACGCATTGAAGGTTTAGATAACGATATTTTGCAGGAAAAGTTGAAATAAAAAGTCAACATTCTTTTGTTTAATATTAAGTTAAGTATTAACAGCTTTAGATATATTATATATCTAGCTAACACCTATATAGGTGTACAGAGATTGAAGTCTCTAAGTGTTTTTGAAATCTATAGTAGAGTATGTTGTAAAGTAAATCACTTACCTACGAAACATGTATGTATTAGGACATCTTAGTGCATATGTTATTAGAAGATAAACAAAACTATTATTGTATAAAATGTTTTTGTAACAATCAGAGCCAGTTTTAGGATTTCGTTTGACAAAAATTGAAAAAAAAATATTTTGGCTTATGTACTGAGTATACATACAAATGCATTTAGTAAAAAGCGGTTATATTAATATTACAAACGGACACTTCAATTTTATTTATTTGCATAATAGATAAAAGTAAAATTTGGGATCGGGCCCAAGTGATGCTATGCACAAGATATTTAAAAACCATGATTATTAGGATTTGTATAACTGAAGTTTATATCTCATACAGTTATCTACAGTCGCAAGCGACGAATGATTAAGCAAATTATACATCAATGTTCAAAAGTAAGTTCATTTTACAGTCTATAAACCAAAACGCCATGACCCTTAAACAATTTTCACTTAGCATAGTATGTAAGCATGTACGTACATCACAGTTATTTGACGTGAATACCCTCCGTCCCTTGAGATCCTTTATATCAGAAAGGTCGGAAGTGCGACCTTACAGGTGTGTTAAACATTATTTACATAATTATTTTAGGCCTTACCTTTAGATTAGGGACATATTGTAACTTTTATTTTGTTGTGAAATTTTTTTGGACCAAAATTTTGCTTTTGAATTAGATATTTTTAAAGCGAGATGCTTTAGAGTCGCCTGCTGCGCCTTTAAAGTCGACAATACGTCGTAAAGTCATAAAAAGGAAGTACATACATAAAAAAATACCAATCATGTTGAGAACCTCCTCGTTTTTGAAGTCGATTAAAAAAAAACGCATACTAGTGAAAATAAACCATCACTGTTAGATCGGAATATCTTGTGATTTGATTAAAATGCTTGTATGTAACTCTGGTTGTCAATCAAATACCTTCGACTTCGGTTCGACCTCGACCTCAAATTTCTCACATTGTCGACAACACTAAGAATTTTTCTCGAAAATAAAATCTAAAAATTATTTTACATTAAGAATACTTCTGAAAAACTCATTTAAAATATATTCTTTAACTGGCTCGGTAGCGCAGTGGGGGCGTATGCAGATTCCCGGGTGGAACCAAATGTTTGGTTGATTTATAAATATTTGTTTCAGAGTTTGGGTGTTTTCTATGTATAACATGTATGTATTTAGAAAAAAGTATATATGTATGTATATATATCAATTGTCTAGTACCCATAACAAAAGTTAGTAGCTTAGCTTGGGACTAGATGGCATTGTGTGACAGATGTCCGAAATATTTATTATAATTCTTCGGAATTTTTAACATTATAACATCAATGTAGAAAAGTTCAGTACCTTTAAATGAGTGAGATAAATTTAAATATGTTGATCTTAAACATGTTATACATGCACTATTTTTTTTTTTACGGAGGACTTTACAATCAGACATAAAACGGTCACACAAAACACCTAGACTCCGAACAACAATTTGTGGATCACACAAAGTGTTGTTCCGTGTGTATTTGGAACAACTGATATTTTATTAACAATATTATTCTAAAGCTGATTAGGTTTGGAGGTTAGATAATATCTGATCGGTCTATACAATAAAAATAAAAAACATTCAATGTATATATATTTAGAATTCAAATAGAGTATTATAAACTCTATTTGAAATCTAAATATGCGAATATTGTGGAAAGATTTTGCAAAATTATTGACAAGAATATCAAACTTTTACGATTAATGATAAATATTCCTTGTTTACTTCGTCCTAACAGTAAACGACGAACTTTTCTGTTTAATCTTGGAAACGAATCGGAAAGTCACAGATAAAATGTGCTTACTCTTTGTTTTAGAAATTGTTTTGTTTACCTGATAGGTATTATTTTATCGAGTATTATGATAACAATAACTGGCTATTACTGTAATTGTCAAATCAGAAGAATTATGGTTTCTAGCAACAAATAGTTTTAATTGCAGGTATATCACTCAACCTGACCTGACTTAAAGTAATAAATAAATAAATATTCTGGACATCTAATACACAACGCCATCTAGTCCCAAGCTAAGCAGAGCTTGTGTTATGGGTACTAGACAACTGATATAAATTACTTATGCACTTTTTTTTGTAAATACATACATATTATACATAGAAAAGACCCAAACTCCGAAACAAATATTTGCAGATCATACAAACATTTGGTCCGACCTGGGGATCGAACCCGAGACCTCAAGCTTAGCAGTCGCATACGCTACCACTACGCCACCGAGGCAGAAAGTAAGCTCGACATTTCCCAATCTTCAATTTTATTAATAACTAGCTGACCGACGCAACCTCGTTTGCGTCTTTTATTGCCCGTAGCGAAAAATTTTCCCCCGTATAGTGTGTCGCGGACTTTTTTGTAGATATTTATAAGATCTACGATTAATTAGAACATTTTAAGGTTCTATCTTTTATAGTTTACGCAGCGTACGCAAAATAAGTAACTTTTCTGGTTGATTTTTTACACCTTGTGTCCGAAAAACCCCAATATCTTACGGAACCCTATTTTTTTCCAAAATTAAATATAGCCTATGTTACTCGTGGATAATGTAGCTTTCGAATGGTGAAAGAATTTTTAAAATCGGTCTAGTAGTTTTTGAGCCTATTCATTACAAACATACAAACAAAGTTTTCCTCTTTATAATATTAGTATAGACTAGCTGACCCACGCAACCTCGTTTGCGTCTTATATTGCCTGTAGCGTAAAAATTTCCCCGTTTTTGAAACAGTCTTCATTTGTGCTCCGCTCCTATTAGTAGTAGCGTGATGATAAATAGCCTATAGCCTTCCTCGATAAATGGACTATCCAACACCGAAATAATTTTTCAAATCGGACCTGTGGTTACTGAGATTAGCGCTTTCAAACAAACAAACAAACAAACAAACTCTTCAGCTTTATAATATTAGTATAGATAAAAAAATGTCTATAAATTTTAACTTATTATGTATGAAAATCCGTTCAGCAGTTTTTGCGCGAAAGAGTAACACACACCACGCACACACACACTATAATAATAATAAGCCTCCTATCCTGAACTGCTTTCTTCTGTGTGCCTCTTGGCAAAGGCCTCCTCTAACAATTTCCACTGTACTCTGTCTCTAGCAACCCTTCTCCATTTTGGGCCTGCCGTCAGTTTTAGTTCATCTTCCCATCTCTTGCCCTGTCTTGCTCTGTTCCTTCTCCCATCTCTAGGGTACCAGTCTGTTATGATGTTGCTCCACTTCTCTTGTGTACCGCGCAGCATGTGCCCAGTCCATCTCCACTTCAAACTGTCTATTGTATTAAGCACGTCTGTGACCTTTGTCCTACTTCTTATGATGGTGTTTCGTACCCTATTCTGTTTCTTAATACCTATCATACTTCGTTCCATAGCTCTTTGACAATGTTCCAACATGTTTCTGTGATGTTACGTGAGCGCCCAGGTTTCACACCCATATGTAATACATGGAAGGTATTGAAGACCTTCTTTTTGATACCAGTACTAAGATCTGTGGATTTCATGATCTCTTTCAGCGACCAATATCTTTTCCATCCGTTGGCTATGCGTCTCTTGATTTCTTTTGTAGTTGTGTCTGTATGTGAGATGATTTGCCCTAAATATATATATTCGTCTACATATTCAACAGGTTGGTTGTTGATTTCTATATCGTATTTGTTTGTATTAGTTAGTAGCTTCGTTTTGTTTATATTCATAGCTAAACTCACTTTTTCGCTTTCCCTATTTAGATCCTGTATCATTTTTTCTAGAATGCTTGGTTGTTCTTCAAACAAAACAATATCGTCGGCGAATCTAAGATGGTTTAATTTTTGACCATTTATATTTAATCCATCCATGTCACACACACACACATATCCTTACAAACTTTTGCCTTTATAATATTATTAGAAATATCGTAAGCGCCTGAACTTATGAGTTTAGTTGTGTGTGCATTAACTATGTATTCAAATGTTGTATAATTATTAACCGACTGCAAAATAAAAGAGGTTAACTGTTGGTTAGCCCTGAAAAGAACTGTTGGTTAGCCCTGAAAAGAACTGTTGTTTAGCTCTGAGAAGAACTTTTGCGTAGGTGTAGTTTTAAGAACGAAATCTAAATCGCACGAAAATTATTAGACTTCATGCACGACCGCTATGTAGGGAGCCGACCTCGCGTCTGAGCCGCGCGGGTACCTTACTCATAGATCTAAACTCCCCTCCTTCCGTTCATAAGTAACACTTCCCAACGGGCCGTGCAGCTGAAATCGTAATATTTTAATTTTGCAATAACTTCAAAACCAAACGTCCAATTTTTATCATTCAAAGACCAAATATTATCTACATAAACTGTAGTTAGTGATGAAATAATTTATTTTGATAAGGATTGATAGCATGAGTAAAATAAACGCGTTTAAATGTAGTCCAAACAAAATTCAAGATTTTTAAATAAAAAAATGGTTGTTGTGCCTCACTCTACATAGATAGGTATAGTGTGTCGCGGACTTTTTTGTAGATATTTATAAGATCTACGGTTAATTAGAACATTTTATGGATCTATCTTTTACCGTTTAGGCAGCGTACGCAAAATAAGTAACTTATCTGGTTAATTTTTTACACTTTGTGTCCGAAAAACCCAAATATCTTACGGAACCCTATTTTTTCCAAAATAAAATATAGCCTATGTTACTCGTGGGTAATGTAGCTTTCGAATGGTGAAAGAATTTTTAAAATCGGTCCAGTACTTTTTGAGCCTATTCATTACAAACAAACAAACAAACAAACATACAAACAAAATTTTCCTCTTTGTAATATTAGTGTAGATAAAGATTTTCCATTAACATAATTCCAAAAGTGTGCCGATGACTTGCTGCCAAATAAATTGCAGTTGACAAAATCTAGATTCTTAATAAGCGTCTGTTCAATTTCATCACAGATAGATAAGCGGCTCCGCCCGCCTATGTGTGTTATTTTTTTTTTATGAAATTGGAGGCAAACGAGCAAACGTATCGCCTGATAGTAAGCGATTACCGTCGCCCATGGACACCCGCAACACCAGAGGCATCATAAGTGCGTTGCCGGCCTTTGTGGGAATGGAAAGAGGGATGGGGGAAGGGTTGGGGTGTTGGTCTCCGGTATCCTCACTCACTCGGTGAAACTCAGGCGGTATTTCACTCCGGTCGAGTTGGCCCATGCATGCCGAAGCGTAGCTGTCCCACGGTAAAGAGAAGCCTATATGCTTTCTCAAGGATCAAAGTACTAAATTTCATTGAAACCGGTGAGGAGTTTCGGTCGCGAAAGCGTAATATAAAAACAAATATACAGACTTCCTCTGAAATGTATAATATTAGTAAATAAGTATGGATTTTTGTGGCTAACAAATTCTGGGAGGCTGTAGTTTTTAATAAAATGACCATTTATGAGATTAAGACGAACGGTGTAAGAACAGCACACGTAATTTTTTTATTGAATAGTGGGCCTACGAGCAGACGTATCACCTGATGGTAAGCAATTGCCGCCGCCCATGGACACCTGCAACACCAGAGGTGTCACAAGTGCGTTGCCGACCTTTGGAGGATGGGAAGGGGGATGGGGAGGGGTTAGGGTATGGGCCTCCGGTATCCTCACTCACTCGGTGAAACACAGAGCAAGCGCTATTTCACATCGGTTTTCTATGAAGCCGTGGTATCACTCCGGTAATGCCGAAGTGTGGATCTCCCAGGATAATAAAAAATAATAATAATAAATAATTTACATATCTATTACATATCTCGCAAATATAAGGTAGAATCAAAAGAGAACTCAAATGTTACATATCCAAATTCCTTGCCCGCGATATGCTCAGCTCATGCGAGCTAAATTAACATAGCAGTCATTCGTCGCAGTTTCCCCTGAGGCAGAATCCTAAATCAGTGAACCGTTTCTCTTAGAAAGGGTTCGATATTAGGACCCTATCGTTCCCGTCTGGCTTTCTGTTACCGTCCTTGAACTTAAGGGATGTTAGAAATATTTACATGCCAAATGTCATGCAATCGAAATCTTGACAATGAAAAGGTTGTATATTTAATTTGTTATAATCTAACATTAACAGGTAGGAAAACTTGAATAGGGCCTCTAGAGTTTTTAATGAATGAAGAATGAGTTCAATGCGAATATATGTCACTAGCTTTTACCGTGACTCCGCCCATGTGTATGTCGATATTGCGGTAATCACAAATAATGTAGCTTTCTTAGTATAGATTGTAATTGTAGTATATAGTTTACTGCTTTCATCCCTTATTTTTAAACTCTTACAGATTTTATTGTTTCTTTAAATTTAAATGAAGATAAACGTTCTTAATTAATATCTTTAGTTGTTTCAGTTTCCTTTTAAATGATCATCTTGTTAATATTTTAATATTCTATCTCTTTAAGTAACTATTTAAGCTTGTTATTAAATACATTAAGCTCGATCATAATATGATTAATGTGTTTGAAAAACATTTTCAGCTCGACTTTTCATCTCGATTGATACCGATGTTCTGCTCTTACACCTTCAGAGACGATGAGTAGTATAATTAAATTAAATGCCAGCGGTTTTCTCTTGATAGAGTAGACTATGTTCTTTCTTTATCCTGAATTTTGAGTGGATATCGACAGTTTATTCAAAAAATATATATTATTAGCAGAATCGTACCGAGCCTATTCCAAACTGAAAGCGCGTAGATACCTACCATTTCGTATATCGTTCCGACCTGTTGTATAATGACAGAGTACTGTTAGATAATATTATCATCGCACTGCACTGTGTCGCGCATATCATTGTCAGTTTATTATCAATAAAATATAAAAAAAATTAAGCATAAAATCCCAAGAATTTCTTTTGGCTATATATATATATATATATATATATATATATATATATATATGTGAGCCTTGCAAAGTGAGTCTACACTCTCTGATAGAAAGTGGTACAAAAAAAATTAAAGTTGATCTTCTGTGTAACCCAATCAGTCATTCATACGCTAAAAAAACAATCTCTTAGTACAACTACTATTTTAATATATCCCATTTAACAACAAAATTTCTGCATTGCGTCAGTCGGTGTTACTCTCGAATATATTTCCCTGAGGAGGTGAAACTCCACTCGACGCTTGCACGTGTAGGATAGCTCTTACTTACATCATATTGAAGGCTTATTTTTCCAAAATTATTATCATACGTGTATAAAAATATCATGTGACATGTGGTTCAAGAGAGAATTTGTTTTACCTTTTCTTAAAAAAAATATTTAGTTTTTTTAATTTCTTATTTTGCGGCTCTGTTTTACCAAAAGTTATTTCCATAATTCATAATTTCCGATTCATTAACAACCCATAATGTCCAACTGCTGAACTTGGGTCTCCTCTCAGGTGAGGGTTAAGGCTATACATCCCCACACTGGCCGAGTTGGGGACTGGAAAGACAAAGTTGTGACTACGTAATCTTGACGTTGGATATTTTTAAGCCGCCCGAAGGCCTCCAATGGAGCTTCATGTCCTTATGATAACAACCGGGACCTACTACTTAACGTGACCTCTGAATCACGAAGACGTCATCCATTACGAATTAGTCGGTGGCCACCAAAGGTCACCCATCCATCCCATCCATTTCGTACATGTGTCACTTATTCCTCATCATCATTGTAAATCCTCGCAAAAGTTGTGCTAATGATGACACTGAATACTAGCAAGGAAGAATTATTATTGTTTATATGGTACTAGCTGTTACCCACAGCCCCGTCAGCGTGTTAGCGTGTTTGTCTATTATGACGATAGAGAGCTTATGTGCTTCCTAAAAAATCAATGCATCTCCATGCTAAATTAGTAACAGACCAATAGAATTACTTTTCAATTCATAAAATTAGTATTGATAAGATTACAAATGAGCAACTGAAACTTAATTTATGTGCACAAAATTCATGTCATTCAAACCTGTTTGTAACCTCAAAATCATTTCAAAATCAAGACACTAAGTGAAATTTATGAACGTTAAATTGGAGCTACAGTTAAAAATCATAGATCGACACAAACAAACGCCACAGCGTGTACTGGATTGTCATGGTAAATATGGCAAAAACACTAAAATCTACTGCCCGCTTGTGTCGATCTATAACTTCCAGTTTTCAAAGTGCAAAGGGCCTTTTAAAAAGTCTGATATTCAGGTACAATAGTCTTAATATTTACAAATAACTCTTCGATGCGGCATCTAAAAACATGTGTTCGGTATCTCAAGAATATCGTATTAGTACTTTACTTCAATCAGACTGAATACTTGATACGTTACGAGTTCAAAGTAGATTAGAGTACATACCCCTATTACTTAAGACTGATATACACCTAGCTTCACTCCAAAATAGTGTAGCCAGTATGTCATCAAAGGATTAGAGCGTTGAGATAGCTTAAACTTGCCTTCAAGTGTTTAAATTCTGTGCAAAGGAGACAGTAATCGCCATCTCAATCTAGTGCGAATACCGCACAAAATATAACCTTATTCCCGATTCGTACATAACAAGGTCTCCGTAATAAAATCGAACATTAACACCTAAACCCACCTCTCTTATCCAAAGAAATAAATCTCGCGTTTGACAGCTTAGTCTCGCGATTTATTGGAAGCGTTATCAAGAATTTGTCCCGGTGAGGGAGGCTTCATATGGTTTTTAGCAAAACTATGTGTGTTTTCTCTTTTGATGTACCATAAGTGAAATGTTTTTGGTAAATTATGTGAGTTCATGTTACCGTAAAAGGTACATTAATTATAGATTTTGTTAGAAACATTGAGAGAAATTCCTTTTGACCAACTATAGTAGGTAATAGACGACACGCTAGTAGTAGTAAAAGTTACTTTTACTACTAAAATTATCTACTAATATAAAAATTAAAGAAATAAATAACTATATCAGATATACATACATTTTTTTTTTAAGAAGACAACTCTTGCATTAGGAATATACATCCTGTGTCACGGGGACTTTACAAACATACATGTAATGGACACAAAGAACACCCAGACTCAGGACAACATTATGGGGATCACACAAAGTGATGTCCCACGTGGGATTTGAACCCACGGCACTTGCCGCAGTAGCAAGCGGCGTAATGACCGCTTAAATCACTAGGCCAACCGTGCAGTCGATGCATATATTATATTTATCAACTACTTTTATTTCTGTTCAGCAGTGTTTCATGGCAGGTAACTATTAGAAATCACCCCTTAATAACCCTTAGGGTTGTACATAGCTTTACTTAATAACAACCCTATCAAAGGAAAAAAATCTTCTTGACCGATCCTTAAAACGAACCTTTCTATCCTTCCTAGATAAATGGACTATCCAACACCGAAATAATTTTTCAAATCGGACCAGCGGTTCCTGAGATTAGCGCGTTCAAACAAACATACAAACAAACTCTTCAAGCTCGACCGGTGAGATACTACGGCCTTACAGAAAACCAGTGTAAAACTACGATTGCGCTGTGTTCCACCGAGTGAGTGAAGACACCGGAGGCCACTATACATTAAAACGAACACAAAGAACCCCCAGACCCAGAACAACAATTTGTAGATCACACAATGTGATGATACCTCTCCCTCCCCCAGAACATTCAGCGTAGTCAGCGTTAACCACTACATTATCCGTGCAGTCAATATTTATATTTTAGCTAATAAATATTTAATTTAATTTTTTTTTTTAAGACAACTCCCACATTAGGAATAAACATCCTGAGTCGGGGGACTTTACAAACGTAACTTAACGAAACGGACACAAAGAACATTCAGACTCGGGACAACAATTCGTGGATCACACAAAGTGTTGTACCGCGTGGGATTTGAACCCACGACACTTGGCGCAGTAGCAAGCGGCATGGCGACCGCTGAAACCACTCTGCCAACCGTGCAGTCAAAAAATATAAGGAGTCTGTCTAAATGATGCATGACTAGCTTACTCTCTCTCTCGCATTTAGTTATGTTACTTCTTATACCTCCAAGAATATGTGTACAAAGTTTCAAGTTTTTTTATTATTATTTCCAAAACACATATATTTACAGATACAGTAATAAAAACTGCACTATGAAGACCTCGCAGGATCTCAGGACTCTATCAGGATGGCAGTGAGTCGGTAAAAAGTATGTAATATAACACAAATCAACACTTACAGACTTAATCCATGCAACCATGATGAACGGTTAAGTAGCTTTCGCGTGAAAGCGTAACACAAAACTTTTACCTTTATAATATTAGGGGTGTTAGGATAGCATTATGATCGTCCAATTCTTGAGGTAAAATTCTTGAATGTAAGTGAAGTAGCGCATTCCGTGGGAGAGCCACGCTTCGGCATGAATGAGCCGGCTCGACCGGAGTGAGACCACAGCCTCACAGAAAACCGGTGTGAAATAGCGCTTGCGCTGTGTTTCACCGAGTGAGTGAGGATACCGTAGGCCCATACCCCAACCCCTCCCCCATTCCCTCTCCCCATCCCCCAAAGGTCGTCAACGCACTTGTGACGCTTTTGGTGTTGCGGGTATCCATAGGCGGCGGTAATCGCTTACCATCAGGTGATGCGTCTGCTCGTTTGCCCCTTACTCAATTAAAAAAAACTATAGTTACTAAGTGTATGTAGTTTGTATTGACAGCACAAGCGCTGTTACAACTTGATGCCAATGGAATAAAAATCCCAACGTTTTCCTGAAGATATAGTTTACGTACCGTAAAATTGTTTTACATGGTAGAGCTCTAGTTCACGATTTATCGGTGTTTAGCTATAAACTGTTTCTCGGATAAATTTTCCTTAAGAATCGTATAAAACACGTCACAATAGTCTACACTCTATAATAGTCTACTGACGAGTAAAGCATATTTCTTTTTAAATATATGTGATATTTACTTTACTTATTTCACGAAACCTGTAGGTTTATTATACATATATGTATCATTCTCGTTTCACTTGAATGCTCACAATGAACACAGAAATTATTTAACCAATTTTCATGTTTTTGTTTTGTGTTTTTTGCTGGCGTGTCTAAAAAACTATAATTAACATCACGGTACGTACTTTGTTGCTTCTAGTCGAGCATTATTAAAATGAGACGTATACGAAGTTGTGTGTATCAGCTAGTCTATACATCTATACAAATAAATGAAATTAGAGTGTCCGTTTGTAATATTAAAATAATCACAAGTTTTAACAACAAAAAAACCGACTTCAAATCGTCAACGAGTTGCTTTAATTACTAAAATCCACCTTTTATCATTTGCTATTTCTCTTCTAACGTGTATGCAAAATTTCGGTAATGACATTAACTGTTTGTTTTTTACCCAACTACGGCAAAGTCAAAAGGAAAGTTAATTGCTTAAGTAGTTTATATATATTTATATGTTTTTCTATAGCGCTTAAACTACTGAGCCGATTTTAATTAATGATATGACAATAGATACGTATAGTCTGGCCACTGAGAGAATGCGTTTCTGACAGGTCGTGATCCAATGGGCGATGTAACTTTGAACTGACGTACAATTTATAGCAAAATTTTAAATATCTTTTATTAACCTTAATAATGAGTAATAACATTAAAAATTGAATAATCATGCCAATGTACAATAAACGTTTTATTTTGGGCTAAAGTTATTAACAATTAATCAATTAATTAATTTAAGCACAATAATTTTTAAAAGTCTAACGACGTCAAACTGCGCTGTTTCAAGGTTATGTCAACAGTTTGTTTTTGTAGTGATGAGACAAAAATAATAGGTAATTGTAACTGAGTATTTTTGTAATCGTAAAATATTCTGTCGGTCGATATATTGTTAAATAAAACGTTCTAATTTTGTAATATATAATTTTATTTATTTATCTTTATTGAATACACAAAAAAACAGTACAACAAGATGAGTTACAAAGTATGTAAGGATGTCGTACAGTCGAATGTTGTCACCATTTCAGGGAAATGTACCGAAATGCTTTGGGCATTTATACGAACGACATTAAAGTTCTTGGGGACATCGGAGAAATTATTGGAGAGTGTGTATAATGTACTTAATACATATTTAATACAGTTTATAATACGATATAGGTACGACCAAACCAAACTTAAGAAAATAATTGTCGTGATATCAGTGAGATTACTTAAAAATAAATGGAAAACTATTTTTATCCCTTTATATTTCTAGTAAAAAATTGGTAACCCAAAATAGCGATGTGAGGACCGTCATTTTGTGACATACACAAACAGTCGTCTTTTGTCGTCTGCGCGCATAGACTACGTTTTCCAGTTTTCTCGTCGTGGGGGTTTTCTCGTGATTGTTATTGTTGTTTATTTGTACCTATGCGCTAATTTGTTTAGAATTTTACTGTTTTGTACTTTTGATGCTTAACAACAATGTCGAAAAGCGGTCATCCATTGAAAAGTGAAACCCGTGAAATAATAATCAAGCTTCAAAATTACTTTGAGTTGGAAAGACAAGAACTTATCTCTCAGGCACTTGGAGTAAGCAAACGGACGATAACAAATATTAATAAAGAAAAGTTCGGCTCATCTGGCATGGAAGAAAATATTTTACGAACACCTAAAAAGAAACGCAGAACTAAACCTATAACAGATATAGATAGCTTTGACGCCGATGCAATAAAGAATCATATATATAGTTATTATGCCAGGAATGAATACTTTAATAGGTCGACGCTTCTAGCATCTTTGAAAGCAGCTGATTTGTTTAGGGTGGGAAAAACTGCTTTATCCAATATTTTAAAAGAAATTGGATTTCAATATAAGAAAACAGACAAAAGGAAAAATCTTTTAGTAAGAAATGACGTAATTTTAAAAAGAATTACTTTTCTAAGAGAAGCAAAAAAATGATAATTGGGACAATGTCGTTTTCATTGACGAGACATGGCTGAACACCAATCACGTGCTTTCTCGTTTTTGGACAGATGACACTCAAGCGTCGACGTCGAAAGTGCCAATCGGTAAAGGAGCACGCCTCATAATATGCCACACTGGTTGTGCGAAGTATGGTTTTGTGGAAAATGGTTTATTGGCATTTCAGTCAAAAACTACTACTGACTACCACGAAGAAATGAATGCGGCTGCATTTAAGGAGTGGCTCCAGGATGTGTTGCTACCTGGCCTTCCAGAGCCTTTAATTATAATAATGGATAACGCGCCTTATCATTCGGTGCAAATAAATAAAGCACCTTCTCAAGCTAATAGAAAAGAGGAATTGGTGGCTTGGCTGTAAAGAAGTGGCATTGACGCAAATATGTCAATGCTAAAAGCGGAGCTGATGAAATTAGTCAACGACCATAAGCTAGCAAATGTTCGATACGAAATGGATGAGCTGGCTCTGGAGTATGGTCATCGCGTTCTCCGAATTCCTCCATATCACTGCCAGTACAATGCCATAGAGCTAATCTGGGCTCAAATTAAAGGTAATGCAGCCTGCCATAATACGTCTCCACCATACGGCATAAAAAAGATGAAGACGTTTTTAAAAGAAGCATGCGAAAAAGTCACAAGAGAGGACTGGATAAAGGTGGTTGAAAAAACTAAAAAATATATATTTGATAACTTTAACCGCGATATTCGTATAGACACTATGATTGAGAATAACATAATAATACATGTTGGTGAAGATGACAGCGAGTCCTCAAGCGAATCGGAGTCGGATTAAATTTTGATTTGACATTATTGAAATCTTATAACTATGTATTTCATAATATATATTTTCCAATAAATAGAGTATTTTTATTTTCTTTCCCTTTGTTTCAATCAGAAATTACGATTAAATTTAATTCATCCATCAACAATTTCGTTAATATTGTGTTTGAAATATAATAAAATATATATAAATTGAATTATTATGCATAATGAATGCTACGAGTGTAAAAACTGTTACCAAATATTATTAATGTTATTCATGGTACATCACTACTCATGACGAATTTACAAGTGTCAGAAACGCATTCTCTGAGTGGCCGGACTATAATAAGAACCCGGTTGACATAGGCTATATTATTATCTGGGAGGGGTACGGTCGTGTTAATATCAGCAGTTCCCGGACCCCTCCCTTCTCAAGCGCAGAGTTGGCACACCGTGTGGTTTTAGTCGGTTCGATTCCGACACACCACCCCGACGCAAACCTGCGGTGGGGTGACGGCCTGAGAGGGTTTCCACACGTGAAAAAAAAAAGGCTATATTATTATACGTAGACAGGTTGTAGGTTTTTAAATTTTTACTATTAATAGATGTATTACAGAAATTATGTTCAAAAACTAGTTTAACAGAGCTTAAAATGTGTCCAAGTGTGACTTCATCGGTCGATATTGGAGGAACATAAGCTTCATCTTATATTGAGCCTTTTGGTCATGAATTTCCCCTGTCCATTCCCACATTACGAATAACCCAGAAACATTTCTTTCGGGGTTTTAAGGCTTCGTCCATATATCTATCAAGGTTAAGGCTTCCCTGCATTATTTAAAGCTAATATGTTTGAGTGGCGGCTGTGAAGGGACTGGAAGGATGTTTTGTGGATCATAAAATATATCGAACGTGTCGAACTCTTGTATGAGGTGAATCATTCTGAATTACATAACTCGTACTCGTACGTCTCGTTTACATCAAAACTTTATCATTTTCTGCTTCCACAAATAAAATACAGCTCTGTTCTGGACTATATTTCCATCTCCTTCGATTTTCTTCTGTTTAATTTTGTTGCGTGTTCCAAGACAGTTAATTTTTCCTGGGATTTATCAAATCAGTCATTGCTCGGTGTGTTCGTGGTTGTTGTTGATCCTGGTGTATATTAGTTCTCCTAGTAATATTATAAACGTGAAAGTTTGTGAGTATATAAGTATGTTTGTTGCTCTTTCGCGCAAAAAGTACTGAATGGGTTTTGTTGAAAAAATATACGAATGGATAAAAGTCCCGGAGTGACACTATAGGTATGTTTTTTATTCTTCCTAAAGTCATTCATTCACTGTCAATCGGTCATCGTGTAATCTATACTACTATTATAAAGCTGAAGAGTTTGTCTGTTTCTTTGTTTGAACGCGCTAATCTTAGGAACCGGTTGGATTTGAAAAAATCTTTCGGTGTTGGATAGTCCATTTACCGAGGAAGGCTATAGGCTATCATCTATCATCACGCTACTACTAATAGGAGCGGAGCACCAATGAATAAAGTTTCAAAAACGGGGGAAAAAATTGCCCGCTACGGGGAATATAAAACGCAAACGAGGTTGCGTGGGTCAGCTAGTAAATAAATAAATAAATAAATAAATATTTTTGGACATCTAACACACAACGCCATCTAGTCCCAAGCTAAGCAGAGCTTGTGTTATGGGTACTAGACAACTGATATGAATACATATATACTTTTTTTTTTGTAAATACATACATATGATACATAGAAAACACCCAAACTCCGAAACAAATATTTGTAGATCACACAAACACTTGGTCCGACCCAGGATTTGAACCCGAGACCTCGAGCACAGCAGTCGCATTCACTACCACTGCGCCACCAAATAATACATACACAATACATACCTTTATTCTAAATTCATATAATTATGCTTAAAGCCGAATATCACTTCAGTTTCAAATTTACGAAATGTTTTCTCTCGTCACACTTTTCATATTAATATAATATTCTAAAAGTGAATTCGTACCTCACAAAATAAGATCCACCTGCGAATACGAACGTCAGGCAGATATGAATTAAACTTAAACGGTTTCCCACTTATGATAACGTCACGGTGTATGTCAGATTTTATATTAAGAGATTAAGGGTGTGTTTACATGGAATTAAAGAGCGATTATAATAAACGACTATTTGAATATACTTTTTAACCGTCTCCAAAAAAGGAGGAGGTTATCAATTTGACTGTTTTTTTTTTATGTTTGTTATCTCCGAACTTTCGACTGGTTGAGCCGATTTTTATGATTTCTTTTTTTTATTTGAAAGCTGGTGCTTCCCGTGTGGTCCCATTTTAATTTAATCCAGTTCTTGAAGTCGGTTATTTTTTTGTTAAAATTTGTGATTATTTTAATAACAATAGTTTTAATGTTATTTATTAATCTTTACATGTTCAACGGTTCTTTATTTGTATACCCATTCCCTCACACAGGTTTTGGAAAAAGTAGAAACATATTGACGTTAATGTTAACTTTAAACACTCAATTACTCTTACGGCCATCTCGCATCACTCAGTTGTTTGATATTTTTTACACACTAGCTGCTAGCTTCGTAGGGCAAAGCTAGTCTAAAAAAGTAGCCTAAGTTATGCCCTATATCATCAGCTACTTGCCAGTGAAAGTCCCGTCAAAGTCGGTTCAGCCGGTCCAGAGGTTAGCCGGAACAAACAGACAGACAGACAAAATATGTAAACAATGTTATTTTGGTACATGTTTCGTTTAATATGCATTTAGTAAAAAGCGGCTATTTTAATATTACATACACCCCTATTTCATTTATTTATATAGATATATAGATAACAAGAAAAATGTTCATATAAAATAAATTTAAAGTTAATATAGTTAAAATTATATGCTTTTGTGGTTTTTTGATCCAGAAGTAGGTACCTTTAATGTACAAAACAGGGCAGTAAAAAAGTTTACAAAAAACTAACTCCAGTTTGCATGTCCCAAAAAAGTAGAGGTGGAGTGCCTCTGCTCTCTCAGCTACCTCTCAATTTAAACATAAACTAAATAACAAATAGGTTCTGGCGCTAGTATATTTGTGTATATACACAGAGGCAATAATATTTCTAATAAACTGTTCAAGTTTGCTAAGTTGTAGGGTATGAAATTCTCGGTAATAACTAGTTCAAGTTAAGTACAGGTATACAATCCTGACCGTTTTGAGCTCTTGTTTATATTCTCCGACCCAACAATATAAGCATTACCTATTGCTTCTATTGGTTTTCATTTTAAGCCTCTATAAAGTACCAGCGGTATGTAACGTACGTTAAAACATGAATAGCAACAGAAATTCAACTCTTCTAACTGTAAAGTCCGACGTGTAAAAAAATAAAAATATCTGTAAAGATAACTTACAAAACAAATATCATTTATCATTACGAGTTTACTCACCATTTCAGAGACACAGGCCTGAAAAATTAGAGCTTTTTTCTCTGTGTCGCGGGGAATTTACAAACATGAAGGACGGGACACGGACACAAAGGACACCCAGACTCAGAACAACAATTTGTTAACGACACAAAGTGTTGTCCCATGTAGGATTTCAAACCATAACACTTAGCACAGTAGAAAGATGCGTGGCGTGGCGTACGTCACTAAGTCAAACCTACAATCAGTGATTCAAGAACATATTGCAAATTAATTATTTAACCCACTACTGTTTCATAATATAATTTATCTATAGCTTACTTTTGTCATGTCACAGTTACCACGGTAAAAAGTAGAATATTTCCTTCTTCAATGATCGAAGAATCTCGAATTTAAAATGTTAGTATATGGACACACTATATAGTACTAATCGATAGACCGATTATAAAATTTAATAGTGGGAGAGCCACGCTTCAGCATGAATGGGCCGGCTCGACCGGAGAGAGAGAGGATTGCGCGATTAATTCTGTCCTCAGGATATTTGTATTACAGTAGCAACTTAAAACGATTTATCTATACTAAAATTATGAAGAGATAAAGTTTCTGAGGATGTAGGGAGTAATCTCTGGATTTACTAAACGATTTAAAAAAAATAAGAATACCATTAGAAAGGCACATTATATAGTACTTGCCTGTAAGAAATTGTCTCCGGGCGATAAGGCCGCCAATTGTACTTCCCTTGTTTAAGTTTTTGTTGTTAAGTTACTTTTGTTACTTATCTGGTGTACAATAAAGAGATTTATTATTATTCTTATTTGTGAGTGTCATGGGTGTATGAAAAACAGTACCACGATATTCGATACACAGTAATACACACGCGGATAGAACCGCGGGCAAAAGTTAGTGCAAAATAAAGTTTATCAACAACACAACGTTCCAATGCTGGGCTCGGATCTCCTCTCAGACGAGGGTGAGGCCGAGTGTAGAGTGGGAACTGGCAAGACAACGTTGTTAGTTACAACGTTGTCTCGTAACCTTTAAGTTGGATGTTTTTAAGCCACCCAAAGGCTTCCAACTAAACTTCACTACTGTTATCCTATGATAACAACTAGGACCGACTGCTTAACATGATCTCAAATCACTAAGACGCTCATGGTAACATGCCACCAGCGGTAACCCATTCAGATACTGACCGCACCATGACCGGGCTATGAGCGCCTCTAAATAAGGTCGTTACATATAATTCAAGAATTCTTACAAATAAATAGACACCAACTAACATTATACTATAATTTAAGGGTTCACTATCAACGACACATTGACTTATAAACTTTGTAGAAGTTATACGCTCAATGGACCGAGGTCGGAGTGCCGACATATTGTTGTTTGATGTTTAACAGTTTCTTACTGTACCTACACTTTGAGTGAAATTGCTGTAAACACTTTGCAAAGTTTACGTTTTAGGGTTGAAAGTTTACGTTTAAATTATTTATATTAGAGCACTAAAAGTTGTAAACATGTATGTCTTTTGAAGGAGTTTAGAAACAATTTGAGATATGTTACATTTATTGCTAATGTTACTTGTTTTGATTTGCAAATTACTCTGGGAGGGTTAAGCTTTGACACGTTTGGTTGAGCTGGCCTGGAGCTATTTTATGGCTTCAAAGAAATATGTTATTTCCTTGCTTTGCACCGAGTCATTGGATTTTCCACTAAGAGCAGACTCGACCGCAATGATACCACGACCTCATAGAAAACCGGTGTGAAACAGCGCTGGCGCTTTGTTTCACCGAGTAAGTGAGGATACCGGCGACCCATACCCCAGCGGATGGGTACTAGGCAACTGATACAAATACTGTTTTTTTTTAATACATACGTAGAATACACAACAATCACTCAAACTCCGAAACAAATATTTGCAGATCATACAAACATTTGAACCGACCCGAGAATCGAACCCGCGATCTCGAACATAGCAGTCGCATACGCTGCTACGGCGCCACTGAGGCAGTCAATAATTCAATCCATCAATTAGTGTTCATATTAATAATAGTAACACCTTGTCCATAATTCCTTAAGGGAGAAAGACATACTTACTAAGATAAGATTGAGGGTGCTACGCTAGATAAATAAGCCCCAAAGAGAGGTTGAAAATGTAGGTAAAGGGGGGGGGGGTTTGAAAGTATTAGGTGGGGGCACCTCGACTGACTTTTATCCCTGTGGTACCACTAAATTTCTTGGGTAAACACACAATATGGTATAATAAATTCGTCTTGACAAAAAGTGTCGTTCCAATTTAAAAATTGTCGAAAGTGTCGTTACAATTCCGTCTAGCCCCCTTTCGCAACGCGCGATAAGGAACTTCGTTCCAATAAATAGTCACTTATTTTTCTTCTTTTGATGAAATGGCAACCAGCCGGATCACTCGGATCTGTTGTTTCTGCCAATGTCAAGTATTGATAGTCTTCAATTCTAAGTCTTCGAGTCTTCAAGTCGTCGTCGTGATGAAGTTAATGATAAAAAATATATAAAATGTGGATGACATGAAATGGGGACCGTCTTTCGAAAAAACAAAAAACGATCTCCTAGTTGTTTATTTTCGCAGCAAAATATGTTCAGTTCACAACCTCTCCCCCGTTTCCCAAAGGCCGGCAACACACTCGTGACGTCTCTGGAGTTGCGGGCGTTCATTAACGGCGGTTATCGCTTACCATCAGGCGATACGTATGCTCGTTTGCCCCATATACAATTAAAAAAACCATAAGATGATACGTCTGCTCTTGCTCGTCTCGCTTGTTTATTGAAAGTAATTTCATCAACGACAAAGATTATTTTTTACGAAAATCAAAGTACCTCGTCGCACAATAAAAAATATCAATATACGAATAATAATTATCCGGGTACATATTACATATTAAAAATATCCGGTTAATGTGGGGTTAACATCCTCCTCTTAAGGTACAGTGTAACATGTAATGCATGTACAATAATATATACACGATTGCTGCACTTTTAAATTGATCTATACCGTATTTTATATTTTGCAATATTTGACAATTTTGCCATGTCGAATGACAGCGTGAAAAGCCGTTTTTGTCATAATATCAACCAATCATCGTCCACAGCTGAACAAAGGTCTCCCCCAAGAAGCGTCAATCATCCCGGTTTTGGGCAGTCCGCATCCATCCATTGCCAGCTACTTTCTTCAAATCGTCAGTCCACCATGCCACAGGGCGCTCTATACTACGTTAACTTAATCGCGGTCTCCAATCCTCTTAGCTCATAAAACATGGGTATTTAAGGACATTTTACCATAGACACGTCTAACTTACATTTGCACAATAAATCTTTAATTGAACAATATTTAATGTAGAGTTATTTTATCGAAAACTATATTTCAAAAGTTCTCGAACATAAAGGGCATTTTACCTAAATTGAAACAGTAAAAGCAGAAAAGAAAGAGAGAGAAAGAAAATTGTGCGGTTAACTAAGAGCCGATCGTAATTAAGATAATGTCGTTGTGACAGGTGATATTGCAAGTTACTATTCCTTTAGTTGCGGTCATTTTCGGATTGTTAGATACCATTTCCAAGTTGAAACAGAAATATTAGAGAAGTATAATTACATATTTATTTTAGCGATCATCTAATTTTAACTTACTCAATAGATTGTTGAATTTTATGATTATAATTTAGTTACCGCGCCCCGCGTCGTTACCCGTGTTGTTGTATCTTTACGGCAACAACCTAATTTGTTACTTATATCATTAGCTATATGCTAGTGTAAGTCTCGTGAAAATCTGTTCAGCCAATCGAGAGATTAGCCAGAACCTGCTCAAAGATAGACATTTTTTTAAAAAGATAAATATTTTCGGACTTCTAATACACAACGCCATCTAGTCCCAAACTATGCAGAGCTTGTGTTTGGGGTACTAGACAGTTGTCTACACAAAATACTATCTATTATCTACATAAACAAAATGCATACGTACACACATATACATACATACATACACACATACATACATACATACACACATACATACATACATATATAGGCACATATATAGACTACAACATTTACGTATAATCAAACCAAGAGCATTCATAAGGACAGATAATAATCCTTCACCAGGTTTTTGAAAACAGGCAAGGTTTTCGCCTTTCGGATAGTCTCCGGCAAGCTGTTCCAAAGTCTTACTGCTTGCACAGTAAAAGACTTGTCTGCAAAGTGGGTGGTGTGTTGTGGCATTTTTAAATTCTCCGATGACCTCAGGTCCCTGCAATGTGTATTGTGCAAGAACTGAAAACGTTCTTTGAGATAAGAGGGTGTGTGAGGATTAAACAGAACACTGTATAAAAGAGAAAGTATATGAAGATTCCGGCGAAAGCGTATTGGTAGCCACTTGAGTTTAGAACGGTATTCTGAGATATGGTCATATTTGCGCAAACCAAATATGAATCTGATGCAGAGGTTTTGGAGTCGCTCAAGTTTGTTTAGTTGGTCTTCGGTGAGATCCAGATAGCTGACATCACTATAGTCAAGGATAGGAAGAAGAAGAGATTGTGCGAGCGCAATTTTTGTGTTGATGGGAAGAAAGTTTCGTAGCCTTCGCAAAGATCCCGCTGCCGCAAATAGTTTGCGACTAACTTCCCCCATCTGAGGTCCCCAAGATAGGTACCTGTCCAGATAGATCCCCAAGTTTCTGACTTTGTCGCCATATGGAACAACCGTACTATTGCAACTAACAACTGGTATCTGTTGTAAGTTTATCTTACATTGCAGCCTTGAGCTACCCACTATAATGACCTGTGTTTTAGTAGGATTTACACTAAGTCCATACTCCCTACTCCAGTGACATATTTGCAATAAATCTCTGTTTATTATATCTACAGCTTGTGCTAAATCATCGGGAGTAGCTTGGAAGTAAATTTGAAGATCATCTGCATAAAGGTGGTAGGAAGAAAGTAATTTATTAGTGATAGAGTTTATAAAAACTGCGAATAGTAACGGTGATAAAACGCCGCCCTGAGGTACGCCAGCAGATGTTGTGCACCAAGAGGAGCATACATTGTCAATACAGACACGCTGCTGGCGACCGTACAGGTAACTACGAAACCAGTCAATTGCCGATGGAGATATGTTAAGAGAACTCAATATACCCAGCATGACATCAAAATCAACAGTGTTGAAGGCATTGCTGAAGTCCAGTAAAGCCAGAACCGTTAGTTTTCCCTCATCCATGCCCGACCTAACGTCATCCGTAATATGCACTAGAGTTGTGGTAGTGCTATGTCCTGGACGGAAACCTGACTGGAAAGGATTAAGGAGACAATTTCTTGAGAGAAATGAGGTTAATTGTGTGTGAACGAGACGCTCAAGGACTTTGGAGAGAAAAGGAAGAACAGATATGGGACGGTAATCAGACAAGGAGGATGGGTTACATTTTTTGGGCAGAGGGATTATTTGAGCCTGTTTCCATGCGTTTGGAAAAGCGTTAACGGATATAGAATAATTAAGAATATGGGAAATTACAGGTAGGATTTCATCCAGGATAGGAAGAACCATATTACGGCTGACGCAGTCGCTTCCTACGGCATTTGAAGTTATTGACATTATGCTCTTCCTAACATCACATGCAGCAAATTGATTAAAGAAAAATGGGGAACAGTCAGGAATCGGCTGAAAAGAAAGATAATTTAGCGTCGCGGTCTTCGCAGCTACCCCGTAAGCTGAGGAAGCTGAAAAATATGAATTTAGAGAATCGATGTCGACATCTTTGGAAGCACAATTTGGACGTGATTTGCCGATCCCCAACGACTTAAGAAATTTCCAGACCTTAATGGGGTCACCATCTTTAACAGACTCATGGATGTGTCGGCGCTGAGCATTCCTACACATCTTATTGCAGTGATTTCTTATAAGTACAAATTTTTCCCGGTTTGTTGATGTAGGGTGCCTTTTATACCTCGATTGAGCCCTTGCTTTCTTTTTTTGTATCTTTTTTATGTTGTCATTAAGCCAGGGTGCAGGAAGATGTTTCACCTTAATCTGTCGTATCGGCGCATGTCTGTCGTATAAGTGTATTAGATAATTTGTAAAGTAGTCAATTTTATCATCTACACATTGCGAGTTAATAACAGGACTCCAGTCAATGTTGGCAGCATCCCCACGAAGACCTTCGACATTCATGTTACGAAAATTGCGGCGTGAAATAATTTTAGATTTAGATTTAGGAGTACGAATGAGATAGGAGAGAAAGAGAAGATCATGATAGGAAAAGGAATCTGCAGAGCATTGACCATGTTTGGAGACATGCTCGACAGAGGATACAAGAATGAGGTCTAGGAGAGAGGAATTACGATTTGGCAGGTTGTGTGTAGGATTTAGTGGAAGTATGGAAAGATTGCTGGATTCGATAATTGATCGAAGGGAGGCAGACCGACAATCGTTTTTTAATAAACAGGTGTTAAAGTCTCCCATGACTATAGTATGACTGTACGAAGGGATTAGATTTTCTAACAGTACCTCGAGTGAAGAAAAATAATCCACTCGCAAGGAGGGACTGTA
Source organism: Spilarctia lutea (assembly GCA_916048165.1). Taxonomy (NCBI): domain Eukaryota; kingdom Metazoa; phylum Arthropoda; class Insecta; order Lepidoptera; family Erebidae; genus Spilarctia; species Spilarctia lutea. Next base: position 5,118,411 of record OU696492.1, on the reverse strand, counting down.
AAATACACCGAGAAGTAGTTTTATATTTTGGAGTAAAATTTCAACGAATAAATGCTCGCCAGCATTTGTGAGTGGGGGCTGAGATGACATATTTACGATAGAGAAAGGAATATGGGATCGAATATACATGGCAACGCCACCGCCACGTCCACAAATACGATCATTTCTTACCAGCTGAAAACCCGGTAACGAGTACGATACTGTGGATAGGCATGGCTTGAGCCATGATTCTGACACCAGAATGGCGTGGACATTCGTACAGTCGAAAGTTGTCAGCATATCAGAGAAATGTGCCGGAATAATAATAATAATAATAATAATAATAATAATATTTATTTACTCAAATACAGGTACAGCTTATAATCTAAGATGTGGTAACAATATTTTTGAAAAATCACAAATAGAATAGTGTGAAAACGACGGTGTCTGAGCTAGTAAGAAACTGTGTGACAGACACCGACGCCATCCCCTACTATATAGGTTGAGCCTTAGGTTTAGACTTACATGGTGTTTGACAATATTAATTTAATAACACATAATAAAAAGAAAAGTACTACAACGCAAAAGGAAATGAAAAGTGTGTGTGTGTGTGTGTATGTGAGTGTGTGTGTGCGAGTGTGTGCGTGTGTGTGTGTGTATGTGTGAGTGTGTGTGCGTATGTGTGAGAGAGTATGTGTTTGACAAGAAGGTTAATTTATAATCCGCGAATGGAATAGAGTATTATAGGAGACAAAAGAATATACGGTTCAAAGATTTACATACAAAATGAAAATCTACAGTTCACCCTCAAGTAGTCTTTCGGTCTCATCATAAGTAAGTAGCTGAAGGCCATCCACTAGCACCCCTTTGCATTCATGTTTGGGTAGAGAGAATATATGTAGTCTTTTATTTAGTTTATTGTAAAGGCGACAGCTGAGGGTTTGATAGTGTCGGCCCGCCAAGGCAGTTTTAGTTCTAGGCGCAGAACAAATATAAGTTTTGCGTCGTTTGTCAGGCTGTGGGCAAACATATAAAAGTGATGAGTGTTTACGCATGGTAATGTGAAGAATAAAGAGTTGCCTCACGGTTAGCACTTCGATCTCCTTGTATAGTTGTGTGGTGGGATGTCGAAATCTTTTATTTAGCATGGTCTTTATAACAGCACGTTGAGCTCTTTCGAGTCGAAGCATTGAGGTTTTGTAAGTACCTCCCCAGACCACTATGCAGTAGGTGATGAGAGGCTGCACTAGTGCAAAATATATACTTTTTAATAACACGGCGTCAACAACAGTTCTAAGTTTCCTCATAGGAAACATCAACTTGCGAACACGGGTTGTAGTGAGTTCTATGTGTTTATCCCAGCTTAGTGTAGAGTCTATCTGCACACCCAAGTACCCAATATCTGAAACTCTCTGTATAAGAGGACACCGACAAGTGTCAGGTGACATCATTGAGCAGCTATGTGCTTTTAAGTTTATCGTAGTTGGCTGAGTTGTGGAGTTTGCCGTAAAAGTTATAAATCGAGTTTTCAAAACATTTAAGGTAAGTAAATTCAAGTCGAGCCAATCCATAACAATTTTTAGTGCGCCTTCGGCGGATTGGATTGCACTGCTCCAGGAATCACCGTTTATTATAAGGGCAGTGTCATCGGCATAGGCTAATAGCTTACAGTTTGGGATTTTGAGCATGCTAAGTGTATTTACATACACAAGGAATAGCGTGGGGCCCAACACGCTGCCCTGTGGCAAACCAAATACGAGGTTTTCATCATTACTGATGGTACTTTTTACCTTAACACGTTGAGTGCGCTTACTAAGATAGTCACGGAAAATATTTAAGGCAACGTCTCTTACTCCTATACTCTCCAACCTTTTCAGCATGATATGTGTGGAGACCGTATCAAAAGCCTTGGCCAAATCTAGGAAGATACCTATTGTTTTAGTCCTGGTGTCTAGATTTTGAACAATAGAGTTAGTCAGATCCAGTACAGCATCTTCAGTTGACTTATTTTTCCTGAAACCATACTGATTTGGGGCTAGGGCATTGTTGTGTTCTAAGAAGTTAAGCAATCTCTTATTAAGAATTTTTTCAAGAATTTTTGATAAAATGGTTAGGATAGATATTGGCCTATAGTTTTCGATACGGCCTCGAGCACCACTCTTAAAGATGGGATGAACAACTGCTCGCTTAAAGACATCGGGGAATACTCCTTTACTGAGGCAAAGATTGCAAATGTGTGCAATGACGGGTATAAGCACATGCCGGGCTGATTTAATAACCGATACTGGTATCTCGTCATAGCCGACAGCACAGTTTGTTTTTAAACTAGATATTATAGTATCAATTTCCTGAAAATCAGTGTCCAATAGTACAAGAGAGTTTCCTTGCGAATTTATCAAATTGTGCATCTGAAAGTCATTTCGTGTAAGGCTTTGCTTACGTAGAATATTTTGGGCTAGGTTGGATCCAACATTTGCGAAATGATTGTTGATGTAATCGACTGACGACTGATGATCACTACGCATGTTCATAAGATCTTCAGTGGTGTTTTCAGATTTACTGTTCAAGTGACCTATGGATTTTAAAATATTCCAGGTTGCCTTCGGATCACCCTTCGCTTTTTGGAGCTCAAATTGATCAAATTTACGTTTAACCGCCTTCAGAAGGTTGTTACAGAAGTTACGGTACCTAATATAAATTAATTTAGCCATATAGTTATCGGGGTTTAACTGAGATTTTTTATGCAAATTATCACGATTTCGTATGCATTTTAAGAGTCCCGGGGTAATCCAAGGCTTAATTATTCTTTTTCTCAAAGGTACACTCCTAATGTTGCTATATTTGGTTACAGCACTAGATAGCGTAGAAACTAGAAGTTCTGAACTTTCGTTAGGATCATTGTTATCTAGAATGTTGGTAAAATCGTTTTTTTCTAAGTAGGTAACCAAAGACGTCAGATCAGTATGTCTTATGTAACTTCTAGGTCTAATACATGGTCGAACTGTATCGATACACAATAGAACAGGAGCGTGATCCGTAACATATGAGTCAAGAATCAGGGTTGTGGAGCTCTTATTTGATTTCAATAGCACATGATCGAGACACCTATCAAGTCTGCTGCTTTGGGCATTTATATGAACAACATTGAGATTCCCAGGAACGTCAGAGAATTTATTTGAGATAGTATCTGCCAGTGAAGGGATACTGATGAAACTAGCATCATCACTGGATGCCGAAAAAAATCTTCAGCATCACTATCAGTGACGGATGACGTCATCAGTATGTAATGAATGTTTTAATATTTTTAAGGGTTTTTCTAGAATGCCATTTTCTATAATTTAAACAGTATTTTTCTTTATTTTCATTGTGTAATGGTATATGGTATTTTGCTGTGGGGGAATGCTACAGACATTAAAATTATCTTTGTGTTACAGAAGAGGATTATTCAGCAATTTATGATCTTGGTTATAGGCAGTCACTGAGGGATAAATTGAAAGAAATTGTTATCATGAAAGTTGCATCTCAATTCATCTATGAAAATGGAGTTTATGTTAAAAAAAGTAACTTATTCACAAAGTTTAGCGACATTCATGATATCAGCACTAGAAATAAAGATAAACTCTTGTTACCAACTTGTCTTGTCTTTGTGTGTGTGAGTGTGCGCGATTCTACAATAAAATTCCAAGCAAATATAAAGAATTAAGTATCATCAAATTTAAATCCTTAATAAAACAAAAACCATGTGAAAAGGCTTTAGATTAGTTAGATGACAAATTTGCTTAGGATTGATGATGCTCACTCATCACACATTTACCTACGTATTTTGTGTGAAAGTGATATACATTTTTTTCTATTGTATGTTGTATTTCAATTTGTTAATACCAACTGATTTCCTTTTGTGTATGTAAATATGAGTATAGTCTATGCTTGTAATATAAGTTCATATTGTTGCGCCATAAGCAGATGGATCTCGTTTATACGCGAATAATCTAGATTGAATTGAGGACAGCGCCATCTAGTGTCGGCTAGCGCGCAACTATGGGCATTATAACGATTTCTCGACGCGCTTTCTAGATGGCGCTACAAGTAGCTCTAGAATAATCTATTAAGTCGAGGACAATCGATCGAATATTATCGAACATTCTAGTTATCTCGACAGCCATATAAAAGCGGAACGTGTTAGCCATACGGGCAGTATTGATTCAAGATACAGCGAATAAACATCGAAGAGATCTTCTAGTGCGACTAACGAGTGATTTAGTGATTTGTTATTGTAAAAAGTGTTGTTAATAAATATTGTGTTATTTTTGGTAATCAATCGACTACTTTTATTTATTTAATACCCAGCTCGTAACAATATTTAATTTCTCTCTGGTGGTTTTGAGCGTTTTCCTGCCTACTCAAATGTCTTGCTGTCGGTAGTGTCGCGTTTAGGGTCGTTAATTTTGGCTAAATAATTATTCGTTAAATACCCAGATCCAATACTGTACTCGCTTAAATTTTAATTATTTTTAATTTAATCAATGTTCACGGATTTATAAAAACTACACCTCTATGGTTTGTTTTGGCATTTCTTCCCATAGTGAGTTTTTAGAAATGCCGGGCTCTTCCAGCTTTAAAGTCCGACGTTTAAATATATCTAAAAGTATTTACTTACAAATAAATATAATTTAATAACGAAGTTAAAGCGACAAAACAATTAGAGTTTAGCCTTTAAAGTATCGAAATTTCATGAATTTTGCTTAAGCACAATAAAATAAATTCCGAAGCTCGGATACCGGTTAAATAAAACTTGCTGACAGGTAGATAAGTTTTGGATTTATTAATTAACCAACTTTGTGATCAGGTTTAAATAGCAGAGTTAGAGAGCAAAGCTTTTTTTATGGAATATGGGGGCAAACGAGCAGACGTATCGCCTGATGGTAAGCGATTACCGCCGCCCATGAACACCCGCTACACCAGAGGCGTCACAAGTGCGTAGCCGGCCTTTGGGGAGAGGGATGCACGGTTGGCCGAGTGGTGTCAGCGGTCGCCATGCTGCTTGCTACTGCGCCAAGTGTCGTGGGTTCAAATCCCACGCGGTACCTACAACACTTTGTGTGATCCACGAATTGTTGTCCCGAGTCTGGATGTTCTTTGTGTCCGTTTCATGTGTGTTTGTAAAGTCCCCCACGACACAGATGTTTATTCCTAATGTGGGAGTTGTCTTTAAAAAAAAAAAAAAATGGGATGGGTGGATGAGTGTATGGGCCTCCGGTATCCTGACTCACTCGGTGAAATATAGCGCAGGCGCTGTTTCACAACGGTTTTCTGTGAGGCCGTGGTATCACTCCGGTCGAGCCGGCTCATTCATGCCGAAGCGTGGCTCTCTTTATCTCTCTCTCTCTCTCTCTCTCTCTCTCTCTCTCTCTCTCTCTCTCTCTCTCTCTCTGGCATTTTTCATAAAATAAGTTAGGGTGGGCTTCAGTCTATTTGGACACGGGCGAAATTAAATTTTTGTACATAGAGCTACTGCTATCAAACCATGAAACAAGTATTGGGCGTAATCGTACAGACACACTATTGTATGAGTTTTAAAATTCGCGTTCCTTAATTTTTGAAGATCACCGTGTCAAATAAAAATATCAATGCTGAAAATAAATAAACAACAATAAAAATCGAATTTGAAATCGTTTTGATTTCATAAATCGAATGAAATATGTTTCGGTTACGTGTTCCTTAGTCACTCAACTTTCATTGCGAATATTTTTGTGTATTTCATTTTAGTATTGTATAACTACGAGTACGAAATAAAATGTAAACCGAATATTCCTGAGTCCATCTAATGACATTGTATTGGGACTCGTTGTCTTCAGTAGTAGATAATGATCAAGGCTTTGAAGTTATTAGAGTCGTTTGTGCTCGAGGCAATGTCTGGCAACTAAATTGGGCTTACTGTGACGGATACCGAGCACTACGACAATTTAGGGTAAGTAACCTACTGTTACCATTTGCTTGTATATATTTTGTACTAGCTTTGCCCCGCGGCGTTACCCGGGGCTACTCTTGTACCGTATAAAAAAATAGCCTAACTTACTTCTTATAACATTAACTATCTGCCAATGAAAATTCCGTTAAAATCGGTCCAGCCGTTTTAGAGATTAGAAGGGACAAAGAGATAGACAGGCGAACAAAATGAAAAAAGTTGTTACTTTGGTGTATGTACTGTGTATATATACATATGCATTTAGTATAGAGCAGTCATTTTAATATTATAAACAGACACTTCAATTTTGGTTATTTGTATAGATGTATAGAAAACCACACCACGGCCTATAAGAGCCTATATCACATTAAATTCGTAGTGTTATACGCCCTTTAATCCTCAAGATGTCTGTGGTTTTACTGCTTTATTTCGTGCTAATAATACAAAGGCGTTTGAGTTCTTGGCCGTGCAATCAAGAAATCAACAAAATTTATGTTTTTACTACTTGAATTCATTAAAAGTTTATCGTAAAATGAGTAAATATATAGTACATATAACAAGATGAACCCAGCAGTACGACAATAACCGCGGGCAACGACACCAGACGAAGCTAGTATCTTTATAAATTGAAGCCTATGTGTTATTCTGATGTGATAAGCTATATTATTGTAAAGTTTCAACAAAATCCAATCAGTATTATTTTTTGCGTGAAAGAGCAACAAACATCTTTACATACATACTCACAAACTTTCGCGTTTATAATATTAGTAGAATATTTAAACCGAATAACTACTATTGAACTAATAAGTGACTACGAGAAATTACATACGATTCTTATTATAATGGTACGGAACCCTTAGTGCGCTGGTCCGATTCGCACTTGGCCGGTTTCAACATTTATATAGATATAGTTTCCCATGATCTAAAACGATCGTGACAATTTCATGCAATAATTTCAGAATACTTGTATGTTACATTTACAATTTTCCATGGGAGAGCCACGCTTCGGCATGAATGGGCCGGCTCGACAGGAGTGATCCCTCGGCCTCACAGAAAACCGGTGTGAAATAGCGCATGCGCTGTGTTTAACCGAGTAAGTGAGAATACCGGAGGCCCAGACCCTAACCCCTCCCCCATCCCCCAAAGGTCGGCAACGCACTTGTGACGCTTCTGGTGCTGCGGGTGTCCATGGGCGGCGGTAATCGCTTACCATCAAGCGACACGTCTGCTCGCTTGCCCCCTAAACAATAAAAACAAATAAAAAAAAAAAATTGTTTCCTATATTACTCTCTCTCCTTCTGTTATTCTTCATAAACATCTATACCTTTATGCAAAGTACTGTGCACACTCGTTAGCAATTACGCGACATATTGTGATCGCGTATTTTATGCTTGCGGTCTGATGGAACAGCTCCACAATGTGGCGCAAAATAATGTACACTAAAAATAATGTTTCAAGTTCCAAAACACAGAATTCCACACAAGTTTTCTAGAGTGGAATTTTAGGTACGTCGACTGCTTTCTAAAGTATTTAATAGTTACATTTTCTTTTGGTAATACTTGGTTTTCTGGAGTAGTTGTTTTTAGTGAATTTACTGATAATAACTGGGGATATTATCAGTAAATTTACTGGATAATAACTCGCTTCTCTACTAATAATTCACATTAACATTTGTATATAATTATATATATAATAGATTATTATACTAAATACATACATATTTAAGGGTATTGACTTCCAAATTACGACTGTCATAGGTGTTTATGACACCCATCAGCCATCATTGCTGCCATGCTGGCGGGTGAGGAGGGCTGGGACGCAGTGGTCTCTTTCTGTGAGGCAGTAATGCTCCAGAAAGAGACTGCTGAACGGGATCGGGAGAGGGCCGATCCCGAGCGTAGGCAACGTTGCCGGCGACACCAGCCGCCGACAAGACCGCAAGCTGCCAGACAGTGGGGACCTCTGGTAGCTGAATAATTGATGCTGTCAGCGTTAGGGTAGTGGCCTTGCCGCAAAACTAAGTCAGGCCGCAATATAACGGTCGGGCCAACAGGCAGGGGGAAGCCCAGACTTCCTCCAGGATAGCGTCTATAGACACGATGTGTCGTTCCTGGGGGGGACCGGAAATAACTTGGTCCGGGTCCTCCCCAGAACAGGGCGCCTGAGACCGGCCGCCGGGATGGTTTTTAGTTAACTCACCATGTAAATCCAAAGGGATTCTCCAACTAGTAAAAAAAAACAAAAAGGTGTTTATGACAACCGAGGTTCACTCTGAGGTACGGGAAAGAAACATCATCATATGCCGTACTTTGAGCGGCTATTAAGTATTTCTTGTAAGAAAACAGCAGTCCGATCCAGGAATTGATCAACGAGGCAGTCAATGAACAGAAACCAAGTAAAATCACATCTTTGAACCAAACAACTACTAAATTTGGAAATAACTCGCATATCTACCAACATTTACATTTTACGACAGTCGTGAAGCCTCACTTATCGAGGAACACACTAGCCAAATAAGTTTTACGCAACCCATAATTTTTTTACGTAACCATAAAACAAAATGTCCGCATATACCACCATTTTAAGAGGGAATTATATGGGGAAATAAAATAGGGATCTTATGACTGCCAGTATTGAATCAGAGACGATTCGTAATTACTGATCCTTCGATAAATAAATACACATAATAGTAAAAACTGTACGTCAACGGTCTATCATAATATGATAAATTTTTCAATGGTTTCTTATTTTATCTTTCAGTTTAAGGGCCAGGCTCTCGTAGGTGGAGCAATCGCCACTTCTCTCTACTTCTTAAGTCACATTGAGCACTTTTTGGTAGGGAAAATCTTATGGGTTCGCGTCACCGACTTGCTAATGTTTGATGTTGATAATTTTAATTTAAATGTTATGAAATTTCTAATTGTACACATTAATTTTATAAATAACGTTCTAAGTTATAAGTTTTAACTTCTATCAGCAGTCCTTATGATGTCATTTTTTTAATTAATACTCCATACGCTTAGTGTTAGTCAAATGTTTGTGTATCGGGCTATCAATAGGTAGAATGAAACCTCGTCTGTTTGTGACAGAAAAAGATCTGGCCGTCTACGTAGTGTTCGTACGAAAAAGGCGATCAAAGCAGTAAGCGAAAAGTTCGAAGAAATCCTGTCCGAAAGCAAAAGTTTTTTCTTGCATGGTGGTAGCGTATGCGACTGCTGTGCTTTAGGTCTCGGGTTCGATTCCCAGGTCGTATCAAATGTTTGTATGATCTGCAAGTATTTGTTTCGGAGTTTGGGTGTTTTCTATATAATAGGTCTTTACCTATGAAATTGCGTTTCTTCAGTACTGGTCATTTCAAATAAAAAAAAGTTTGTAATGGCACTGTATTCTAAATTCAAATTAATTTTGTTTTAAAACCATGACATTCTATTTACAAACTCAGTCTTTTGTTTTTTGATTAGCGTTGTATTTTCATTACATTTGAACATTTTTCGTCATAATGGATACTTTAAAAATTCGTGTAATTATGGAATATGAGTTCCGTCGTGGCACCAACGCGACACAAACGGCACGTAACATCAAAAACGTTTACGGAGAGAACTGTACAAACGAACGCACAACCCTTTCTTGGTTTTCCCGGTTCCGTTCTGGAAATTTTGACTTGAAAAATGAAGCTCGTGGTCGTCTGGAGACTTTGGTTAACAATAATGAATTAAAGGCCATTGTGGAAGCTGACGAAACTCAATCTACAGCTGAGCTAGCAGCAGCTTTTAATGTAAGCATCAAAACAATATTGATCCATTTGCGACAAATTGGCAAGGTAAAAAAGCTTGATAGATGGGTGCCCCACGACCTTAACGATCGCCAGCGCAACGTACGCGTCGAGACCTGCCTTTCGCTGCTCAACAGGCAAAGAAATGAAGGAATTTTAAAACGAATAGTTACGTGCGACGAAAAATGGATTCTGTTCGACAATCGAAAGCGCTCAGCAAGTTGGTTAGACCCTGGTTCAGCACCAAAGCAATGCCCTAAACCAAAAATGACCCCTAAAAAGGTGATAGTCACTGTTTGGTGGTCTAGTGCGGGTGTGATTCACCACAGCTTTTTACAAAACGGCATGAGCATTAATGCAGATGTGTACTGTGAAGAACTGGAGAGAATGATGGAGAAGCTTGCACATCTGCAACCAGCTTTGGTCAATCGGTCGTCCCCACTGCTCCTTCACGACAACGCGCCACCCCATACTGCGCAACAGACAGTCTCCAAGCTGCAAGAGCTGGGGTTGGAAGCTCTCCCTCATCCGCCATACTCACCAGACCTTGCACCTACCGACTATTACTTTTTCCACAATTTAGACAACTTTTTAGTGGGTAAACAATTCAATTCCCGAGAGGCAGTACAAAATGCCTTTGAAGAGTTTGTTGCCTCCCGTCCAGCTGATTTTTACAAGAAGGGCATCAATAAACTGCCAATGCGTTGGCAAAGATGCGTCGATTGCATAGGTGATTACTTCGAATAACATAAATAAAAAAGTTTGAAAAAATAAGTACTTTCACTTATTGCATAATAATAACAATAATAATAATTATTTCACTTATTGCATACAAAACGGCAATTTCATAGGTAAAGACCTAATATAATATGTATGCATTTACAAAAAAAAGTATATATGTATTTATATCAGTTATCTAGGACCCATAATTCAGGCTTAATTAACCTGTTAGTGAATCTTTATAAGCAACATTATTAAAGCTAATTTGGCTCTGGTAGTAGAGTATCCGTGGGTGACCTAGACTCTGGAAGCTGAATACAGCCACTGCCATTTTCTTTTTAATTTTAATATGTTTTAACTTTAATATTACAAAATTCAGGTTTATCAGTTTCTTGAATAAAAATATCTATAGTGGAAAATATTGTAATAATTTGGTTTGATGTTTTAATTTATATGTAAAGAATGTAAAGTAAAATATATTATTTAAAAATGTTTGATATTTATGATCCAACTTTTGGATAAAAAAATACTGGAAATGTAATGTAAAACAAGAGATATTGATAAATCTACATAAACTTAAAGCGTTTATGTTTACATTTTGTAACACTGAAACAGGACAACTTCGTAATAAAAATTTAAACAAACTACATATGTAGAGCTAAATTATGCATACTATGCTTAACAACGCCGGCCCCATTTTGAGTGCCAGCTTGACTGCCTAATACGGCCACTATATTCGACGACATTTATTCCACACACATAAACGCAATATGGTATCATAATTAGGTTGTTTACTTTCACGAGAAACACATCGAAAACGACGTGTAAAATGAACCAAGGTTGAAATGGATATCAAATTTCGTGTCTATATGCGAATATGTGAACAGTATTGTAACGATTCCTAATACGGCACTTGACGTAAAATTAGTTAGGGTTATCCGATAATTTCGGATATGTTCACTTACAGATAATATATTTATTTATTTTAGTTCATTTATTTTTTTTGAAAAGACTACTCGCGTATTAGGAATTTATTGAAATTACATCCTGTGTCGCGGTTGACTTTACAAACATACATGTAACAGACACAAAGAACACTCAGACTCAGGACAACACTTTGTGTATCACACAAAGTGATGTCCCACGTGGGATTTGGACCTACGGCACTTGGCGCAGTAGCATGTCGCGTAGTAACCGCTTAAACCACCAGGCCAATCATGCAGTCAGTCAATATAAAATTTGAAAATGTTGTAATAGGAATACGCACACAATGATATGTTGTTTTAGTTACTAATTTTATAATAAAACTATATAAAAAATTGTCTCACACTTGTGAAGAGAGTGAAGAAGTGAAGAGAAGAGAGGTAGACAACTTTGTCTACCTCTCTTCTCTCATTGCCTGGCCCTTTCCTATTTTATTTGGGGTTGGCCGTCCGTATCATGCGTCTCCAGGTAGCTCGGTCCTGGGTCGTCTCTTTGTTGACTTAGGCTTCTTTGAGGTTCTTCCTTACTACGGACACCTATGTGATTCGGGGTCTTCCTAAAGTTGTCTACCTAAAATATGAAATTTAAATTATAATTCTCGTGTCACGTTGTTACTCACGATGAATTCCGATTATCACGTTTTTTTTTATCAATTGTGCGTTTTGCTTACTTGTACTTACCTAAGATAGAATAGTTAACATCATGTTTAGAACAATAGGCGCTGACCATGATTGAAAAGAGACGAAAACGAAGTGGCGTAGATCAGAAAAATCTATCTTAACTTGTCCTATTTACAGCCAGCGATGATATTTGATTAGACTTTTATTTCGGATCTCCAATTACATCCATTCCGGTTACACTAGCTCCTAAAATTACCCTTAATGCTGCACACGCAATGTCGGTTGTTAAAAATAGAACCACGCGCAGAAGCCAAGCTAACTGACACGTGGACATTTTTATAGTCCGTACTCTGTTTATTTCCCCATTATGGGATCTAAATTTAAATTCGTAAGAATAAAACTCCAGAAAGGTCAATCGAAGGTTATGTCTTGTAATTTTTTTTTTGTTTTAAAAAAACAACTCCCATACTAGGAATATATACTGTGTGCCAAGGAACTTTATAAACATCCATGAAACGGATACAAATAATCAAGGTTTATGGGAATCGAAGTCACACACTCAACTCGGAAAGAATCAATGAGATGATTGCTTAAGCCACTACGCACATTCATGCAATCTTCCGTTTCTCTTATTCAGTCTAATCATTCGGTTAAAATTAAAACCGTGGGAGAGCCACGCTTCGACATGAATGGGCCGACTCGACCGGCGTGATACCAAGGCCTCACAGAAAACCAAAAACAAAAACGACGAGATAGTTGCGTTCAACCAAATAAAAAGATCTTTCAGAATTTTAATACTATTAGCTTTGGCTGGTTACCGAAGGCTGATGTAGCCCATGTTCTATATTCTCCGAAGTCCAATGTATTTCTGTACCGAAATTCATGCCAATCGGTTCAACAGTTTAACCGTGAAAGCGTTACAGACAGACAGAGTTACTTTCGAAATTCATCACCATCATGTCATTTGAAAGACGTCCACTGCTGGACGTAGGCCTTCCCCAAGGCTTCCCATAACAACCGGTCCTGTGCTGCCCGCATCCAACGGTCTCCTGCGACCTCACCAGGTAGTCGGACCATCTTGTAGGGAACCCTTTTTACTTTCGACATTATAATATTATAAAATTTTGTCGTATGAATTATAAATACATATATATGTATATATTTTGTTTATTCCATGTATACATAGGGTAAATAAAATACCAAGGTTTAGTCTGTTAAAAGTACATTCGAAAACACCAAAGGTTGAACGTAATTAAGACCAATTATTCAACTCATCGAAAAGTTTATCCTCCAAGTTAAATTCGCTTATTTCCGTGAAGCTTGTTGTGGTTTTAATAGGTAACTAACGAACCGTAATCATTTTATAAGGCTTTTCACCTTTTATTGTTTAGTATGTATTTAATAAACCCAATAGTGATTTAAAATTGATTAAATTGAAAAATTTCCAAAATCTTAACATCTATAGAAATGAACAAAATTGGAGTGTCTGTTTGTAATATTAAAATAACCGCTTTCTACTACATGCATATGAATGTATATACGGTAGACATACCAAAATATATATTTTTTAAATTTTTGTCTGTCTGTCTGTTTATTCCGGCTAATCTCAGGAACCACTGGTACGATTTGAAAAATTCTTTCGGTGTTGGATAGTCTATTTATCGAGGAAGGCTATAGGCTATATATCATCACGCTACTACTAATAGGAGCGGAGCACCAATTAATTTTTATTTAGTAAAAAAGATTTATTTATTTATTTAGTAAAAAAGACAACTCGCACATTAGGAATAAACATCCTGTGTGTGTGTCGTGGGGGACTTTACAAACATACATGAAACGGACACATAGAACATCCAGACTCGGGACAACAATTCGTGGATCACACAAAGTATTGTACCGCGTGGGATTTGAACCCAAGACACATGGCGCAGTAGCAAGCGGCATGGCGACCGCTGAAACCACTCGGCCAACCGTGCAGTCTGAATGAAGAATGTTTCAAAAACGGGGGAAAATTTTCACGCCACGGGCAATATAAGACGCAAACGAGGTTGCGTGGGTCAGCTAGTGTATAATATAATGAAGTCTGGGTATGGGTGTTTATCGTCTCCGTTCCACGTATGTTCGTAAAGACATCCACAACACAGGATATCTATTACATTTTAACGAACAATTCTTGTATCTATACTAATATTATAAAGCTGAAGAGTTTGTTTGTTTGAACGCACTAATCTCAGGAACCGCTGGTCCGAAACGAAAAATTATTTCAGTGTTAAATAGTCCATTTATCGAGGAAGGCTATAGGTTATATGTCATCACGCTAAGACCAATAGCAGCGAAACCAAAATGGAGAATGTTTAAAAAAAAACACAAAGCAGTCATAAGCACTGCCGACAGAAGTGAAAACTCATAACTATAAACAAACGGTTGTTTTAACTTACCTGAAGTGAACACCTATGCTTTTTAATAGTGTGCAATAAAAAGAGAGTGATTGTATTTTTTTCACAGAATACATTTTGTAAATAGATCATGAAATATTTAATAATATATTTTCATGACTAGCCAAGTCAAAATTCTTAATAATATTATGAATATGTATTAGTTTATTTCGTTTTTCCCTATATTTTAAGGCCCTAAACCACTAAACAGATTTTTAAAAGTCATTTGCCAATAGAAACTTACACTATAAGTATACATTATTAGTTATTTTATTATGTTACATTATTAGTTACACTATACTTTAAAGTACACAGCGCCGCTAAAGAAGTTTTCACTTCAATAAAGTACCAATTATTATGATTGTAAGTAGTAAATGGAAGTAAAGCTTTGATACTCCAATAGATGTCGCTGTTTTCAAAAAAATTGTAAACAATCTTTTTGATTTACAAAAGGTTTTGTGTAAGTAGAAAATCGTTATTTTAATTTTTTTATTTATTGTAAATCACTTTAAGATACTGAAATATTAACTTTAAGTATATAAAATCATATTGAGAAAGGACCACATCTAGAAAAACGAATGCTACCAAAGTATATCGGTAGATGGCGCTGTTAACAATAAACATCCGTCTTACGAATTTTTTCGATCAGGACACGTGACCCTGACGCGAGTTTATGGTCACGTGACCTGACGCGAGTTTATACATTTTTACCCATTCCAAAAAAGTACACAGCGCCGCTAAAGAAGTTTTCACTTCAAAAACGGGGGAAAATTATTACGCTACGGGCAATTGTAGATGTAAATAAGGTTGCAAGTGTCAGCTCGTATCATATATAATCTGAATCTCAGAAACGGCTCTAACGATTTTCACTGAAAGGAATATACCTAGCAAGGTTCATCCATACAGGTGGTATTCTTAATGTGAGAGTTGTGTTAAAATAGAAAATAAATGTATGTTCATTTACCTTCCAAACTGATGCGACAGATTTCAATGCTATTTTCATCAATAGAGAGAGTGATTCAAGAGGAAGGTTTATACTCGTATGTGTATTACACGCACATTACACTCACACCACATTTCTTGTTTATTTTATACTAGCTTCAGTTCGCGGTTCCACCCGCGTATATGTCAGTTTTTGCATTGTAATGTAGCCTATGTCCTTCCTCATGCATCAATGTATCTCCATACCAACTTTCATTTAAATCGGTACAGTGGTTTAGCCGTGAAAGCGAGACTCCGAGCGAGATATAGTTCCTTTGGCATTTACCAACCAGTTATTTTTCACCGAGTGAATAAGGTTCCCGTAGACCAGAGAGAGGAGTTCCCTATCCCAATCCTCTCCACTCCACTTTCCACAGTTACAATGTAGTGTATTTAAAAAATACCTACAAAATTATTACGTGCCACGTGACTTCAATACAAGTCTTTAGTACGTATTTTACACTCCGCAGAGGAATACTATTTTATCCAAGTAGTATTGTGCAGATAAGCAAATACAAATACACGAGGCTTTAGATACATAAGCATAATTTAATTTTCTATCCTGTACAAAAGCGGTTCCCGAGTGGTTCCAGATTTATCACAGGGGAGTGTGTCCGGTTCGTTATTCGTAACGCAAACGTACTGTGATGTACATCCATTAGCTCCGGCGAATTGTTTTGCATAATTCGCCTTGATTGAGTAAGATACTAAGGGCTATTGTGTTGTGAATTTGATGAATTCTGCTTTGCTCTAGACGTAGTTTTGGTAGGTCTTTCTTTGCACGTAGATATCAAAGTATCGTTGTCTCCGGCGTCTCCGCCTTCTTCAAGTGTAGTCGGGTAAAAAGGTGTTAGAAATTTTCTTTGCTAAAACATTTTTTGACCAAGGTTGTTTTTACAGAGACAAACTTCTTAGCACTCCATGGATTCACCGTGCGGGTGCCGGGTCCATCGTGTGGCAGAGGGAGAAACTCAAAGCAGTTCCCAGGACTTACGACCTAGGTGTAGGTTTAAGGAGGCCCCCTTTAAGATACGCATCAACGGTCACCTTCACTGCTCGAGTTTCCCGCCCTACCTAGCCAAATTTGGTAGGAACCTGTTAGTGCAGCCTTGGATACTCGTTCTAAAATAGAACTTACTGCAGATCTCGACAGGCCAAGGTCTTTCAAAAGGTTATAGAGAGATTTAGCTGGTATACCTCTCGCTCCCACTTCTACCGCGTATAAATTAACCACATAGCCATTTTTGTTAAGTTCAGTTGTTAGATCGTAATATTTATTTAATTTTATTCTATGGTCTTTAGGAATATTAGTTTCCCACGGAACAGTAAGCTCTACTAATATTATGTGTTTAATTTGTCTAGAGAAAAGGAATATGTCCGGTCTGGATGACGAAACACCAACATCCTCTGGGATTTTATAGTGCTTATCATACGTATCCATCAAAATAGTCCAGTCAGGTGCAGTACCTAGGATTGAGAAAGGCTTGCTTTTAGATTTGGTAGTTGAGCCATCCTTTATAAAGTTAATTTCTCGTTTATTTGTAGTCAATCCTTTTTGGGCTCTAGCTACTGAAAGACTTACTGCTTCACGTATGATTTCTAGTACTCTATCATGTCGGCGTGAGTAATAACCCCTATCAAGCAGCACCCTGCAACCTACCAGTAAGTGCCTAGCAGTACCTACTGCCTCACCACACGTATAGCAAGATTTTTCAGATGCTTTCCCCCATCTCACTAGGTTACTTTGGTCTGGGAGGGTCATTTGGAAGGCATTCAGATAGAATTTTAATAGGGCAGGAGACCAATCATATAGCAAGGTGCGCCATTTCAGGGCTAACGGGATGCAGAACTCACCTATAGTTAACCACTCACTTTGCATTTCTAGATTCATTGCATGCACTTTATATTTATCATTTTCATCTTGTTGTATAAAGGATTTTATTATTTCTCGGTCTCCCTTCCTCTTTGCGAAACCCAGCCCGACTTTATTAAACTGTGCACCAGCCATAAATTGTTTATGGAATTGAAGTGTTGACTCAAGCTCTGTAACATATTTATCTTTTGGGAGTGATGAGACTATTTCATCCTGGGATTGTCCCAAGACATGCATTTTGGTCACTCTGAGGTGTTTATAGAGTTCAGATGGCTTCTTTAATTTCATCCCAAAACTGTTTTGATCCCTAAATAGAGTTGAGGGGTCAGCTGAGTGTGCAATTCCGAGCCATGACTTCAATATCTTCTTGACATTTGCATCTAGTTTTGCCAGGAGGCTTTTACCGATGTCATATACAAGGAAAGGCCAAGTCAGACGCGACGTAAGATAATTGTCGTATATCCAAACTTTTTTAATATTGTTTAATGGTTGTTGGTCTACCTTATTCAAGTCACTAAGAAAATTTTCGACAGTTACCTCTAAGGATGGTGTACGTCCTTTGTAATCAATCTTTCTACCAAGAAATTTGAAAGGCACTGCTTCAGCAATCGTGGTTACACATTGTCCTCCTATTGAGAGTCCCGGATCATATGAGGTATATTTGGTATTCCGTCTACCCAGACATAAACAGTACACATACATACTTACACATATACACTTACATCTAAATATTATTTTATGATATTATTTACAAGTATTTATATTTATTAACTAAAATTATATACATATTATTTATAATACATCAAACACAATACCTGTCGATTGTAGTATTATGGAAACGCACATTGTGTTATTGTTGCGATGTCTAAGAATGTAAATAATATATCATGCGCCGGCGCATGTACGTGCCGCTCACCAGTCAGTCGAGTTCCTACACACTAGCGCGAAGCCTGTGTCGCTCGATACAAAATTATTTGCTTATCGCTGCATTGTTTACATAACGTGTTGCGCATAGAAATATTCTATTATTGTGAATCTACGCTTTGCTTAAATTTCTATTTGCTATACTTCTATAATCCTTCTGACTTTTATATTCTGTATGTGTAATGAATATATGTGTGAAACAACAATTGGACTAGTTATTGAAGACATACCTACTAGCACACGCATACGGATAAATTGGTTAAGGTTAGTGTAAAAGACTCTGGGGATTTAGTAAATGGAACAACTCATATTCTTGATATAACTCAAACTCAAACTCAACTCAAATCATTTATTTCCATAGGCCCAAAAAGGCACTTCAACACGTCAAATACAAACATAAGAATATAAAACTAAACTCAGTAGTACTAATACTAAATGCACCGAGATGATTTGAATTCACGGAGCTTAGATTGACTTCGATTCAACTCAAAGGTTTAAATTGAAAGCAATCCAAGTACCAGCTCCGATGGGTATTGCATTCATGAGAAGAGCTGGTGAGAAACTCATGTGCACCATCTTTTCAAATAATTAACAATAATAAACAAAACAAAGCTAGAACACCTCTTTACTGATTCACTCCTCGACCAAGACTGCCTTTACTCGGCCGCCATTATGGTTTATATAGGATATATCCCCTCCATAATGGCCGCCCGACATCAAGTCAGTCTTTTACATTTCTTATTTATTAATTATGACATTTCATATGTTTTAATAATTTCATTAATTATATCTTTGACTTTCGGAATTCTTTGCATTATTATTCATTACACCTAGTATTTCATTGGCCGATATTCCGGAAGTCAAGTGTACAATCACAACTGTTTATTATAATTAGGATTACCGCTAACAGATTCGGCTATCCTGCTATCAACACGTCCTCGTGTTGCAATTTATAATGTATATTCCAACTTATGATATATGTATATATTACAATTTTTCTGTCGATCATAAACAAATTATAATTATACATGAAATAACCATTGCATTATACAACATATCACGTTTCTCAATAAAGTACATTTATTTTCAATATAAATTTTACATACTTTAACAGTTACACTGAAATTATAACAATTCAAAAATTAAAAATGCATTAGACATAATCTTTAAACATTCGTTATTCTTGGTGTAATTTCAATCACCAAATAATCATATCGGGTTAATTTCAACCCTGCTTACTCATTAAATCGGGCTAATTTCAACCCTGCTTACTCATTAATAGGTGTAATTTCATACCAAATAGTCGTGTAATTTCACACTAAATAGTCGTGTAATTTCACACCAAAAGGCGCAATTTCACACCAAAAGGTGCAATTTCACACCAAAAGGTGCAATTTCACACCAAAAGGTGCAATTTCACACCAAAAGGTGCAATTTCACACCAAAAGGTGCAATTTCACACCAAAAGGTGCAATTTCACACCAAAAGGTGCAATTTCACACCAAAAGGTGCAATTTCACACCAAAAGGTGCAATTTCACACCAAAAGGCGCAATTTCACACCAAAAGGTGCAATTTCACACCAAAAGGCGCAATTTCACACCAAAAGGTGCAACTTCACACCAAAAGGCGTAATTTCACACCAAATAGTCGGGCTAATTTAAACCCTGTTTCGTCATCTAATTTCAACCCTGTTTCGTCATTCATAGGTGTAATTTTACACCAAATAGTCATATCGGGCTAATTTGAACCCCTTATCGTCATTCATAGGTGTAATTTCACACCAAATAGTCATATCAGGCTAATTTCAACCCTGTTTCGTCATTAATAGGTGTAATTAAATAACAATAAATAAATAAATATTCCGGACATCTTACACACAACGCCATCTAGTCCCAAGCTAAGCAGAGCTTGTGTTATGGGTACTAAACAACTGATATAAATACTTATATACTTTTTTCTTGTTTGTAAATACATAATATTATACATAGAAAACACCCAAACTCCGAAACAAATATTTGCAGATCATACAAACATTTGGTCCGACCCGGGAATCGAACCCGAGACCTCAAGCTCAGCAGTCGCACTTGCCACCACTACGCCACCGAGGCAGTGGCGCCAATTTCACCCCAAATAATCATATCGGGCTAATTTCAACCCTGTTTATTTATAGGTGTAATTTCACACCAAATAGAGTTAATTTCAACTCAATTATTTATTTTATTTTATTTATTTATCTTTATTGCGTACATACTACAAAAAGTACCAAATAATACATAACAATTTGCGGTCTTATCGCTCAAGGCGATCTCTTCCAGACAACCATATTATGGACATCGTGTGTTAAAAATGTTTGGTTAACCCAACACACAAGTAACACATATAGATCTATATATATATCCTATTCAAAATAAACTGAAAGTATTTACCATGACACGTAGTATTCCTTCATCAGCTTTGTAATCACACACAAAGTTTCTGCATGTCGGATTGTCTCAGACAAGTTTGTTACATAGCCTTACTGTTTGCACAGAAAAGATTTGCTTTTAAATCGAGTGGGAATGTGTTGGCATTCCCAGTATCAACTTCTCCGATGATCTCAGATCTCTGTAATGTACTTAAAACTGAAAATAATAATTTTAACGTCATATCAAGCTAATTACCACTCGCCGTTACCATTATATTAATAAATCAATCTTATATATAAAATTCTCGTGTCACGGGGTGCGTAATCGAACTCCTCCGAAACGGCTCGACCGATTTTGATGAAATTTTTTGTGATTATCCGGTATCTATGAGAATCGGTTGTAATCTATTTTTCATCCCCCTAAATGTTAGGGGTAGTCCACCCCAAAATTTTTTTTTTTTGACAAAATTTTTAATTACTATTTTTTTTTTTTATGACGCAGCATTAGAAAATACATACAACCCTAGATTTTAAACCCTCTACGATCAACCCCTATTTTTCCATCGCGATTTTTATTGACCCACCTCTACAACATATATTCCCTTTTATGGAAAAGCAACGTTTGCCGGGACAGCTAGTAATCCTATATAAAATTATTCCTACTCATTATAAATACAATAGGTAAGTACTAGATAAGTAGGACACCGGGTTAGTTAATTTCCTCGTGAAAAATCATTCATTGTTTCTTTTAACTAGGGGCTTTATTGTACGCACACTCTAGACAAGAGTTTACGTACTTTTTAATCAATTTAATTATTTTCTTAAACCAATAATGCTCTTTGATTTTCGCAGTCTTCTCTTAAGCAAAATGTTCTGTATCATTATGGGCTTGTCCCAATATTTGTCATATTACATCTTTAGGTATCATAACTTTATCAACGTTATTAGTTTTCCTATAGAGCAGGTTTTTCTTAGATTCGAAAGTATTGTGTATGTTTAATGTCATAAGGCTAGAGTTTTCAAAGAATTCTTTTATGCGAATAACTTCATCTTCCACTATTTGTACCGTCGCATTCCAATCCCCATCAGACGTAATATTCATCATCATATTCTCAGTCCTCACCACTCCCAAGACCGGGGCTGGCTACCAGTTCAACCGGTTCCACCGGAACAGGAGTTCCTACACAGAGCGACTGTCATCGGATCTCCGCAACCCTAAGGATGAACTGAATACGAAGGTTAAACTAGTTGTTATTTGTGGGCACTGACTTCCCAATAACGCTTGTCATAGGTGTTCATGAGAACCGGGAACGACGGTTTAACATGTTCTTCGAGGCACGGGCGGGTAACACCGCCCCATTTAACGAAAAGTGAATTGGTACCAGATCGACTATCTGTAATTAGATTTCGACTTAATGTCTCAGCATTTGTTATACGATATCTCGGTCCATTATACGCTAGGTACTCTTTTAGTAATGTTACCTTCACCAAAAATAATTTATTTCCGGAATCATTACGAATCAACAATAAACTATTCCCGTTATTAATTCGAAAATAACCCGCTAAAATCATATATTCCGCGCCTAGTATCAACAGCGACTTCGCCAGTGCCCAAAGGATTTGAATAATTTAAATAACTTCAGTTGCAGTTTAAAAGGCAGTATGATTATAAACAATACTCAAACTTAGGAACATCGAGGGAGACTGGCTTCCGGACTCCCAATCACCTACAGTTATGAAAGTGCTACTACCTTTTCGCGACGTAACTCACGCTAGCCAGTCGCTTCCATGCACATCACAGACATGAAAATTGTAACGTAACCAGCCAGAGTCGCTCGCAGAGGCGACACAGCCTCGCGCCGTGGAACGATAGCGTCACCAGCTGCCGCCCGATGTTGGCCTCAAACTCAGTGGCGATGTTGGTTCGCACTGGGTAACTCAGATACTCGCCGTCTTCTCTATGCAGCATATTAAGTATGGTTCTGTAATATCTGCATTTTAATGCATATTAGCTGAAAGGATATCGCAGCATTTATGCTCATGTATGACAGAGGTACCGCAGCACATTTCTCTGTTTGGAAGACGAAGTACCGCAGCACCTGCCTTTACCAGCTCTCAGTAAGACCGCAGTCTACTACCACTAACGCTGCCATCTCAGCACAACTGCTGGTAGAAGCGGAGCTTCCAAGCAACCTCAGTCACTCGTCATCTCACTCAATATCTGTAACAGATCAAAAGTTACACACGATCGAAAAAGCCTGCACAATTATCAGGACACCACTCTCCTTTATAGAGCACCATAAACTGTGCAGCTGCCTGGATGATGAAGTGTAATGAACGACGAAGTTCATCCACCCAGTCCTTAAGTTCTTTCTTACATTAGGCCATGGTCACATAAGATAGTACGGGGTACCAAATAATGACACCCATGTTCGAAAAAAACCCGCTTGCGATCATCAGCATCTTGTCTATAAAATGTGTACAAGAGGCTGTATTTAGAGAAAGCATCAATTGAAATTAAAATGTACTTAAATCCATTTGATTCTGGTGGAGCACCGAGGACGTATGATACTGAATTTATTCAACAGTAGGTTTTGTACAAACGGATAAGAATTCGAGCTCATCCTTTGTGAACAATTTAGCATTTGTGGTCGTTGCCTTAACCTGAGGGTCAGAAATACCTCTTATAGCAATAGTTATTTTTAGCTAGTCAGAGACCCGCCACAATATTAAGGCCGACCAAGACTAATTTAAAAGCGTTTTTATTAAATCAATAGATGAAATTTGTATTTAAATCGTGAAAGATGGACATTTGTTAACATACAGCATTAACCATAAATAAATTTCCGTTAGAACAGAAGTCAATTCAAAAATATTTAGGGTTAAGAATGGATCAACATTTATCGTGGAAGACCCACATAGAACATATATAAGGCAAAATTTCATCACTCTTAATCCCCATACGATCCCTACGTAAGTGCATTCCGCGTAAATTAAAATTAAGTGTTTATAATTCATTAGTAAAACCTCATTTAATATATCTAATTGAGATTTGGGGAAGCAGTCCAAAAACGAATCTTCAGCAAAATCATAAAAATATTATTTCAACTACCGTATTTAACACCAACCTGCAATGTTTATGAAAAACTAAAATTATGAATATCAATCAACTTTACATGTACAGCACCTGTATTTTAATCAAAAAAAATTTACACCAATCACTTATTCTCAGATCTCAAATAAATAACCGTAACACTCGTCGAGGAAGTTTAATTGTATTGCCAAAAAAATAAGAACCAATTATGGGAAAAAAAAAAATCAACGTTACATTAGAAGGTATTCAACTTTATAACAGTCTACCCTCACATATAAGACATGTTAGCATATTAAGCTTATTTAACTCAAGACTAACTCATTATCTAATAAGCAATCACTCGCTATTCATATAAATATTTATTGTAACATATTTTAATAATGAAATCAGACTTACCCGCAAGTTGAACACAATATAAATGCTCTGTTAATATCAGGATAAAGCAAACGAATTACGAATCGGATACAAACGCGTGTTTTTATATCTCACTTCTGATCTAAAAGACTCTGGGGATTTAGTAAATGGAACAACTCATATTCTTGATATAACTCAAACTCAAACTCAACTCAAATCATTTATTTCCATAGGCCCAAAAAGGCACTTGAACACGTCAAATACAAACATAAGAATATAAAACTAAACTCAGTAGTACTAATACTAAATGCACCGAGATGATTTGAATTCCCGGAGCTTAGATTGACTTCGATTCAACTCAAAGGTTTAAATTGAAAGCAATCCAAGTACCAGCTCCGATGGGTATTGCATTCATGAGAAGAGCTGGTGAGAAACTCATGTGCACCATCTTTTCAAATAATTAACAATAATAAACAAAATAAAGCTAGAACACCTCTTTACTGATTCACTCCTCGACCAAGACTGCCTTTACTCGGCCGCCATTATGGTTTATATAGGATATATCCCCTCCATAATGGCCGCCCGACATCAAGTCAGTCTTTTACATTTCTTATTTATTAATTATGACATTTCATATGTTTTAATAATTTCATTAATTATATCTTTGACTTTCGGAATTCTTTGCATTATTATTCATTACACCTAGTATTTCATTGGCCGATATTCCGGAAGTCAAGTGTACAATCACAACTGTTTATTATAATTAGGATTACCGCTAACAAGTGAAACATTATTATTACCCACCTTACCAAAGTGGCATTTACTTGGTTTTGCCCTCAGTCCGTCAGTCCATGTACAAAACTCATCCACTTCAATTAATAACTTCTGACATTGTTTTGGATTACGTGTCAGTATGGCAAGGTCGTCTGCAAAGGCTAAGATGGACTCTGTGTATTTGTTGTTTATTTTAAACCGATAGCCCCATTTTTTCTCATGACTTATTAACTTATCTATAAGAATATTAATAATTATATTAAAAGCTATTGGTGACAAGCAGCAGCCTTGGAACAACCCTACATTATAATGCAATGTTTCTGTGTGTTCCTTGTCTGCTGCTATGGCAAATTGTAGTTGAGAATAATAAGATGTGATTCTGTCGATAACCACAGTAGGAAAGTTATTTCTTATCCAGTTGTCATGTACGTAAGTTTAATGATTATTTTCTAAGTCAAAAAGAATAATTATAAAATTTAAAAAGATTACCGCCGCCCATGGACACCCGCAACACCAGAGGCGTTATAAGTGCGTTGCCGGCCTTTGGGGAATGGGAGGAGAGGTTGGGGTATATGCCATCGGTATCTTCTACCACTCGGTAAAACACAGCGCTGTTTCACATCGGTTTTCTGTGAGTGTGAGTGTGAGTGATTCCGTGATATCACTCCGGTCGAACAGAAATCGGCTCTAGAAAATGTCAGTTGTGAACTCAAAATCACTCAAATTTGAGCAGAGATACTGACTGATTTTAAGTGTACCCTACACCTAAAATCATTCATTTTCAGATATTTTTACATTAAATGTACGCCTCGTGCCATATAGACGTTATTTATTGAAGTATGCTAGGTAGTTAATTCCATATGCTGGGATTGAGGTAAGAAGTAATTTCACCCGGGACAGGACTTGATAAGGCACGGCGTTGATTCGAGGAGGACCTGAAATAACATGTCCGGGTCCTCCCAGAGTAGGGCACCAGAGGCCGGTCGTCGGGATGTATTTTAGAGAAAACACCACATACCCCTCTTGTGTCCCCGCGAAGCTCGAGATTCGAGATGTTTTTATACCCCGTCAACATTAAAAAAAGGGTACTTAATTACAATCTAAACTATACAATGGTTTTTGTATCTGTAAAGATATTCGACTCATTTACTTCTCTCATTTCAGAATTTATTAGCCTATCACACATCTACTGTATTCATTAAAACGTAAAACTTTGAGTGAAATTCACCGCAATGCGTTTTACTTCGAAATGCCTTAATTAAAGAGTAACCATCCCTCACCTGTACACGTATCCGTAGAAATTCATCAAATTTTGTGCAATTAACCCGGAATTTCTCACAAGAGAAACAATACGAGAAATCTTTCTGACAAATCGTGTGGGAAATCGTCTGCGAATGTTCCTTCCTTCATATATTATTCAAATGGCAGGAGTTAAGTAGGAACGTACTTTGAAAATGTAATATTTAAGGAATACTCAACTCTCTTTTGACCTCTAAAAATACTTGAATTATTTAACATGAAAAAAAAAGAAAGTCTAGGTACTCTTAGCTGAGCTGCGTTACCAGAACCAGGACGTACCTACGGAAGACAGTGCTTAGAGGCACTTCTGCTAAGGTATTGTTCTTCTTTAAGTTTTTTAAAAGCTTGGCTTCTTTTAAACTCTTGGAGAATGACAATAGCGATATAATTCTTTTTCACATATTACTTTGTTTTAATCTCCTCTATCTATAACTGGCATACGCTGTGTGTAAAAGTGCCAAAAAAAATAAAAAAAAAAAACAAAAACCTTATCCATACTTAAATTATAAATTCGAAAGTAAGTCTGTGGGTCTGCCTGTCACGCTTTCACGTCTTTAACCGTTACACCGATTTAAATAATAAAATTTGCCAGCGAGATACTTTGATTCTTGAGGAAGGACATAGACTACTTTGTACCACGATAACGGAAATAGAAGCGGGCAGAGCTGTGAGCAAAATTTTGTTTTTAACAACCTTGTAGATAATAATATAATAATACTTTATTTCTACTTACTTCTTCTACTTACAACTAGTCATTTACGACTGCCTCGGTGGCGCGAGTGGTAGCGTAAGCGACTGCTGTGCTTGAGGTCTCGGGTTCGAATCCCGGGTCGGTCCAAATGTTTGCATGATCTGCAAATATTTGTTTCGAAGTTTGGGTGTTTTCTATGTATAATATGTATGTATTTACAAAAAAAAAGTATATATGTATTTATATCAGTTGTCTAGTACCCATAACACAAGCTCTGCTTAGCTTGGGACTAGATGGCGTTGTGTGTTAAATTGTCCAAAATATTTATTATTATTATTATTATTATTTTACAAAATTTTGTTAAGAAATGTGAGGAGCTGGTGTCTATGATAGGCATATAATGTCTGTGTTACAAATCACTGATGATGATCTGTGTGTGTATGTGTATGTTTGCGTGGGTGTGTGTGTGCGTGCGTGCGCCTTGTTCGTGATATTGACATAAAGCAAAAATAGTCCAGATGATCAAATAAGTTAAATAATTTACATTTCCATCTAGCTGAGCCCTGTGGTGGGAGAGTTATGCTTCGGCATGAATGGGTCGGCTCGACCGGATTGATACCACGGCCTCACAGAAAACCGGTGTAAAATAGCGTTTGCGCTGTGTTTCACCGAGTGAGTGAGGATACCGGAGGCCCATACCCCAACCCCTCCCCCCATCCCCTCTTCTATACCCCAAAGGTCGGCAACGCACTTGTGACGTGTGATATATATAGATAACCGTAAATAGTTAATCCTAAGTCATCAAAAACATGGTCACGGTAACCTTCGGAGTCGAATGATAAACCTCGACAATCAACTATGGTCGATGAGTTTAATATCATTGACTGACACACACGTTATACTTTTATAAATATAAATGTTCACCGAAAATAGATAATTAATAAATAAATAAATAAAAATTCCGGACATCTAACACACAATGCAATCTAATCCCAAGCTGAGCAGAGCTTGTGTTATGGGTACTAGACAACTGATATAAATACATATATGCTTTTTTTTTGTAAATACATACATATTATACATAGAAAACACCCAACTCCGAAACAAATATTTGCAGATCATACAAACATTTGGTCCGACCCGGGAATCGAACCCGAGACCTCAAGCTTAGCAGTCGCATACGCTACCACTACGCCACCGAGGCAGTCAAATGAAAGAGACATGAAGATTAATTAAGAAAAAACGGTCAAGAGCGAGTCGGACTCGGGCTCCTGGGTTTTATAAATATATACAAATCTGTTTAATGAATTTCAATTTAAAACCTCTACGCGTTCACGAGGAAAGCGGTAGTGACTTTAAAATTATTAAAAATATTTTTATTAAATGAAGGAACTAAAACTTTATGCTTTTCGCGATTTCTTCTTTATCTGTGATATAAGACATTGTTTCGTACCAAATTTCAAGAAGAAAATTTACACTATAAACGGCTATATCTTTTGATTGCGTTAGCTAGAAAGTTGATTTTTTCACAGTTCTAATGGACAGTAGACCTGGATGTTTAATATGAATGTCAGCTTAATACCTCTACGGTTTCCTGACAAAAGGAGACTTGACAGATAGACAGACAACAAACTGATCCTATATGGGTTGTCAATCCAATTAACTGATAGGCCTTTGAATTGCAGTACATATAAAAAAGTCATATAAAACTAAGCAAGATTCAAAGTCTATTAGCACGTTTAAATGCAACTATGCTATATGCACCTGCAAGTATTGCTACAATAGTCAAATAATGCAGCGCCTGAATAAATAGTGTCAGCAATATGAAGTTCATATGCCTGTGTGAGCGCCTGTGGAAGTTTTGTGATGAGATAAGTTCGCTGTTATTACTAAGCTTCGTGTTGCTTTTTAGATTAGCATTCTCGTATTTGGACAGTATTTCGTGTTTCTTGAAAGGATAGCACTTAACATTGATAGCTTAGTATAAGCAATTATCGCGTAGTAGTAAGTTGAATATTGCGAGTTTTATCTCTATCTATTTGTGTACCAATCTCCGCATTGGACACTTTGTGTGTCCCATGCTGAGATTGATACACAAATATATTTATCTATACTAATATTATGAAGCTGAAGAGTTTGTTTGTTTGTTAGAACGTGCTAATCTCAGAAACCGATGGTCCGATTTGAAAAAATATTTCAGTGTTAGATAGCCCATTTATCGAGGAAGGCAATGGGCTATATATACGCTAAGACCAATAGAAACGGAACACGAAATCAGAATGTCACAAAAACGGAGGAAAATGATTACGCTACGGGCAATAGGAGACGTAAACACGGTTGCGTGGGTCAATAAAAAAAATAAAACAAAATTGTGCATTATGATTAAGTCATTTTCTGCGATGATACTGGCCTGAGTCAAAGGGTTTGATTGATACCGAGGTCAATTATTAACAGTGTGAAAAGCGCTATTTTTAACCCCCGACGCAAAAAGAGAGGTGTATTAAGTTCTTTACGTTTACGTTTTATCATAACTCTTATCAGCCCATATATTGAATTTTCTTTCAAATTACATATAAAAGAAACTAAAATTCACTATCTCCTATTAATACTATTCATCCATTATTAGATTTTTTTCACCCGACTACGGTAAAGCCCCTAAAAAATAATTTTGGCAGTCAATGTATGTTTGAATGTTCCACAGTTACTGTTAAGTCTAAACTACTGAACCGATTTTAATGAATGAGGTGTCAATATATTCGTAATAATCTCTCGGATGACAAAGACTATACAAATTTTTATCAAAAGATTTTACGTAGGTAATTGGTTTATAGTTTTATTTACATTTTCTTATACTGAAGTCATATATATATAAGTCATATAATATAGTGGAACAGGGAGATCGTTTATTGTTTTTTCGAAAGACGGTCCCGATTTCATGTCATCCACATTTTAGACATTTTTATCAATAATTTCATCACGGCGAAGACTTGAAGACTCGAAGACTTATAATTGAAGACTATAAATACTTGACATTGGCAGAAATAGCTGATCCGAGCGATCCGGCTGGTTGACATTTCATCAAAAAAGAAAGAAGTATAAGTACTAATAACAGATATAAATGATAAAGCTTGTTTTCTAATCTATGGTTCATGTCCAATAGTGTTGTGCTGTCGTATTATCTTAACATTAATAAGATAACGAAATTTTATCTCTATAAAGATAAAGTGTTATTTTGGGTTTGTTTGTTACTGATTATTATCCTCTAGCGGCATAAACAAAATATTAATATAAAAAATGTCCCCTATTCCATAAAAAATATTAATATAACCGCTTTTTGATAAATTTAATGTAATATTGCATATGTATAATTAATTTGTATGTTTACATAGTACATATACCAAAAAACATTTCTTGCAATTGTTGTCTGTCTGTCTGTTTGTTCCTGCTAATCTCTAGAACGGTTGGACTGAGATTGACGGGACTTTCACTTGCAGATAGCTGATAAGGAGTAACTTAGGCAACTTTTTTTAGACTTGTAAAGGTACAACAGTATCCGCGGGTAACACCGCGGGACTTAGGTAGTAATATATACAAATCTGGTTGACAACTGGCGATGATTGTAGCGAGCTTGAAGTTAGAATTCCACCGGCAAGAGGGACGGAGGAAGCTGGAAGGAGAAGCAGATGTACGGATGCTTAAAAGTCACGTCATCGGCGCAACGAAGCGGCTGGTGCGACGGGACAGCACTTACGCGCTGTCGTTACAAGAGTTTTTGCCCGACTGTACTACGCTGACCAGACGGGTTGTCCAACAACAGTAGGTTGTCCTACGTAATACATCCTTAATCGCTCGTAGAGCGCCCAGACCAAGGATGTAAAAGGGATGCTGACACTTAGTATTTTTAATCGGTCATCACAAATATCATAACAGGAGATACGGTTCCTGCTCAGGTTACTTAAAATTATGTAAAAACGTGTCTAAATTAAATTAATTATCTTAGCGAAAAAAAAGTACCGTAACCTGTGTCTTTCCTTACCTGCAATCTGTGATAGAAGTTTATTGTGGAGGAATCATGCGAGAAAGAAAAACGGTATCAAAAGATCATTATGATACGACAACGACGATCTCATTCTTCTTTTTTAAGATATGTAGTGAAGACTTTCCCTGGCTGACGTTAGTAATCTCAAATGTGTAGTTTGACGAAGTTCTTGAAGGTAGAGGACTCTAATGCAGGTTTTTGAATTATTATCCATATTTTTTTACGAAAACCTATTATTAAATTGCACTAGTTTCGATCCGCGGCGATATCGACGGTTATTGTTGTGAAAGTACACCGTAAGTTACAACTAGTTTATATAGAAAATGTATCAAGTAAAAGATTTTCCAGTATGTGCTATTAACATGGAACCAAAATCAACCTTTTATACAACAAAGCTATGAATGAAATAATTGAAATTGGAGCGACATAGTCATAATTGTGGCTAAGCTCCTTAAATAAAGATTTAAAAAAATAATTGAAATTATTTTTGTTAAAACTCTGATCCCCTTCAGTTAACTTTCCACTAAAAAAATATCGCTCTGTTATTGAAAGATTATTTGTAATTCAAAATGGAAATGCCATATAGAAATTAGTTTTTAACTGTAATACGCCGTTATCAGTATTGTGTGACGTATATTTATGGATTTTAAAAACTCGTTTTAAATTTAAACATACAGAGACAAATAATTGGTCCAATTTTTAATTTATTTCATCTATTCATTTAATATCCAGGCTTATTTACAACTGCTCACGCAAATTTATATAATGGCAGCTGGCAACACTAACAAAACCTTGTCACAAACAGTAACTAATCTGTGGTCAAAATTGGAACGATAAAAATGACGAGCTACACAATTTTTATCTAAATATTAAACATATTATAAATTAATCGTGTATTTATCAGTATGACTGTTTGGTGGGAAGTTAAAAATGAAGAACTTTACGCTGTTGGTAAGTATATTTTCGAAATTTCAATGTTTTTGTAATAGATAGTGAGGTAAAGTTTTGAATAGTAGATCTGGGAGCCTCCCGCAGAGATGAGATAAATATAAACATTGTATCAGACGTACTAACTCAGAAGTCTCTATCGCCGTTATCCTGTCAAGGATTGACCGTGTTTCTCCTTTAATTAGGGCACATATTTGTCATATTGTCGATTCCACCGTTGGCCACTCCCCAACACTGCAGTGATTAAATAAGTTGATTGATAACTAATTCATAGCACATAATTAAGCGATTGACAACGTTATGTTTTTATTCGTTTTCCACAAATATACAAAAACACATAGCTACATAGTGCAGTACTGTAATCTTATTAGCAAGAATGTGTTTAAGATTCAATACATTAATAATAAGTCAAACTATATTGCAAACCGTAAATAATGTCTACAACTAGATTTAAAAAATAAATTTACACAGATATATATAGATAGTTCTTTGTGTCTTTATTTTTGGTAATATCTATATTTTTAATTTATTTGACATATCTCTTAAACACAGCCTACTGTTTAGCTTTAAATCGCAGTTTCATTTGTTTTGTAAAATAATGGAAATTACTTGTTCTTGTGAACAGATAGATTGTTATGGAATGTAATTATTGTAACTGACAGTGCATTAACTCTTTATCAATATTATTAAACAATAAAGATGTAGCTGTCTAAAGATTTTTGCCATTACATATTAAATTTATTTATTTTAATGAATGAAATCACTTTCTATATTTAAAAAAATATATACATATGAGAATTATTAATGTGTATACTTCTGTGCCTCACTCCGTACATTCACTGTGTTTGAACATATCACTGGGTTTTTTTCATGAATAGAAAATTACATTATCAGCGAGTAACATGGGGTACTATTTACACAGATAACTAATATAAACCCATGAACAACAGCTCATTTGAATTAAATATATAATGTCATAATCTTTCAATACATAAAATAGTAGCTGACCCATGCATCTTCATCTGCGTCTCTTTTCAATCATGCTCGGCTCCTCGGTCCTATTGATTTAAGAGTGATGTTAGTTTTTCTATCTTAGGCACGTCTGTAATAACATGTTTTAAAAAAAGAAATGTGAAAATTGGTTAGATGAATCCAGTCTATTGTGAGTAATAAAGTGACATGACAATTATGTATCACAAATAGATATGTATGTAGTTCGTTATATTTCATTGCAAGTATCGCCTAATAAGAAACTGTATTGCTTTAATAGGTATGAAAACTCGTAAGTCACTTTTATGGAACAGTTTCCTCTATAGTAGTTGGCCTTCACTGTATAAACTGTTGTTAGATTTGCTGTATCAATATTTTATTACTAGCCGTGGCTTCGCCCGCGTTTATGTTGGTTATCGCTCCAAACATGTCTATGTGTTATACTGATGTATAAGCTAAAGTTTCATCCAAATCCCTTCAGTAGTTTTGTGTGAAAGAGTGACAAATATCCAAACATTCTAACAAACTTTTGCATATATAATATAAAAAGTGGGATTATATAGAGCTTACCTAACTCTGGGCATAACGTAAAAGATTTTAAGTACATTTAAAAGTCGGTCAACGTTTTGAAGTTAATAAAAACATTGAAGACACAGTTTTGTATATATTGCCAAATATATACTACCTTCTTAATTAAAACCACATTAGGATGATTAACAATTAAAAGACAAAATATGGTAATCCTTGCGGCAACCTTTAAGTATATATGTTGAATCTAATTAATTCATGACCCATTTTTGTCACACACATTCCTCTTTCCGTTCTTCAATAACAAGGAATTGAGATGCTTCGTTAGAATACCTTTTTATGGATGATTGTGAATATAGCAATGAAGCCGAAAGATGTGCAGCCAAAAGATGTATAGATGCTACACTAAGGGCCGATTTTTCAATGACCAGATAAAACTTATCGGAGAAATAATCTATAAGACGGCACAATTATGGACACTTTATTTGTAAGAGTAAGTGTTTGTAGTAATGTGTCCTTATTTTGGCCGTCTTATAGTTTATTTCTCCGATACCTTTTATCTGGCCATTGAAAAATCGACTGTAAATGAATATTCAGACTGGAGTCACAAAACATCAACCACAATTTATAGTATTCAGAACATTTGATAACTAATTCTCACGAAGTAAGGAGGTAACATTTCCGCCGTGGTTATTGAGAGGGTCGTATGTCAAAGGGGGGTTTTTTGTTGCCTTTTTGGAAAGTATGTATATGTATATGCATTTCAGACATAAATAAAATGTTGTTTCTCAATAAACTCACAATTGATTTTCTATTCATCAAACTCTCCTCATTTGTCTCTCAAAGTAAAATTTCAGTCCCTATAAATAATGTTTTATTTTATGTCTTTTCTACTTTCCTGTTGTTTGCTCATTTGGATTTTTTTTTCTATTGCTGATAGCCTCTCCAATTGTAGTTTTTTTTGTTCAAATAATGTATCATCTATCTATCCATTACTCATTAAATTTAATGTGACTAGAATTGGGTCATGGTCAAGTTTCTATTATCTTAAAGTATAATCCAATTGGAATCTTTGATTTTGGAATTGATTAGAATTTAATCATATCAGAGTCATGTTTTCTTTTACTAATAAAATTAACAAAAAATGCACATTGTGTATGGTTATTATATGTACACCAAAACTTAGAACAACAATTGGTGGATCACACTAAGTGTTGCCTCATGTGGGGTTTGAACCCACAACACTTAACGTAGATGAGAGTGACGTAACAATCGTTTGAACCTCTTTGCCATTCGTGCAGCTATTTGAAACAAAATAATATGTAAGCATGTTAAACATTAAACTTCGTTTAAATCCCATATTAAAACTAAACTTGTTCGAACATTTGACCATGGAAATAAAGTACTTCGAATTTACAATTTAAGAGGTGAAAAGGATGTGCCTTTTCTTTCCATTCTACACGTTTCATATTTGATGATAAAAGTACCTAAATGTATTAAATTTAAGAATTAAACATTTATCTGAAATGTCGTATAATAACACAAGTCATAATAAGACATATGTCCCAAATTACGAAGGAATTAGCAATAAGTTTTGCACCTAACAGATACGCGAGATGACAGTCGAGAACAGGCACTAGTGACGACGTTAACCCGGTACACTTAGATTGCGAATGTCCTACATATAATATCAAACGTGACAATGAATATTTGTAAACAAATTAATTGTAACTTACAATATAAATGATAATGTAAGTACATATATATTTGTGGCGCTTTTTCGTCGCAACTACACATCATATATTATTATTTTAAGTTTGTATAGGTACTTATTTTTGGACGAAAGAAATGTAGAAGCATGGAATGGCCTTACTTTGGGCAAACCGGGAAAGAGTTCTCTTGTTGCTTTTTCCCCGTAAGTGGGGTACTCGAAGCGTGGCAAGACACCTACATCTGTGTTGTAACTTTAGTGTTGCCGAAGGCCATCGATAGTGGTAGTCATTAACCACAAATTGACCCGCCTGTTCGTCTCATTTTCATTGCCCTCTTAAACCACGAAACACAAAAAAAAATATTTAAACAGAAAAAAAAAAAAAACATCAAGGTCCCAAATTGACGCCAAAAATTTCGGTTAAACAAATTACAAAGTGTTGTTACTTAAAAACCTTTTGAGAAGACAATAAGTATTTAATGTACTCTGTATATCTCTGCTAATTATGCGGTCATGATCACTCGGCACCCATTTATGGGGTTTTGAGATACATCTCCATGAGGAAATACTACGGGAAAATATAGTTTACGTCATTTGCCCCTTGTTAACAGAGTAACATAATGACAATTTATTGAAGTTACGATACATAAGTTCATATTTCTTAAACACAACATATTGAATTTAATTGAAATGATAATTTAAATCCAGATTTTGTTCGTTTCGGCATTATTCTTGCGGAAAACACCGAGCACTCGAGCTCTACCTGCTTAAATGTTCAAACCGTTTTGGCACCGACTTAGATAAAATTATTTATGAAGCTAGTACTGCTAGTAAGTTCGTGATCATCCCTGCATTTAGTAGCAGCAGCAGTTAGCATTCTTATCTGGTCACAGTTCCACAACTTTTCAGAAGACATCCACATGTCTTCTGAAAATGATGTGAGCACCAAAATTTTTCCTGTAAGAATGTATTCCGTGTACTTATTGTGAACTATAGGTTTGCGGCATCTTTAATTCTGGTTTAGATTTCATTAACCGACCACGGTGAAGTCGAAAGTAAGGGTAACAGTTTTGGCAGTTTGTATCTTCCACCATAGCGCTTAAACTACTGAACCGATTTTAATGATTGAGGTGTCAATATTTCGTTTATAATTCGTAATAGCCCTTGTGTCATAGGCGATATATAATTTTATAAATGACTAGCTGAACCCCGCGGTGCTACCCGCGGTACGATGATAACTGCGGGCAACGCCGCGAGGCGAAGCTATATCTTTATAAATAGTAGCCTATGTGTTATTCTGATGTATAAGCTATATTGTGGTAAAGTTTCATTCAAATCCATTCAGTAGTTTTTACGTGAAAGAGTAACAAACATCCATACATACATACATCCATACTTACAAACTTTCGCCTTTATAATAGTAGTAGGATTTTTACGTAGTGTTATTGTGTTTTAAAATTTTTCTAGTTAAGTTTCACATATTCTGGGGATTAACTGAAATCGTTTTTGTATCAGCTCATCGTGCGTTGCGAATAAACTTTGTCAGATTTGATAACATGTTAATGGTCGACTCTGCATATATTCGAAGGAAACGTTAGGGGGATTTTTATTACTTAACTATGGTTATTACCAACTGCGAGACACCTAACTGGGAATTCCAAATTTTGAATCCGCGGGATATTGGTTTTTCTCATTGTTTTCTTGTATTCTTCAGCAGCCGCTTCTAAGAACATCAGGATGTAAAGTGGTATAGGTGTCTGGGATGCATTAGAGTGATTTTATTTTTATAATTATTATTTTCTATTCTGTCTCGATGGTCTAGCTGATCATAAAGTCTCGGGTTCGAATCCCGGGTCAGGCCAAAAAGTGTTATTGTGTTTTTCTGATTGAAATGCTTAATAACAGCTCGTAGTTTGAAAGTAGATAGTATCTAAAGCGATAGGTAAACAGCAGATTGTAGATTTCTTTGGAAAATAATCATCCACATAATTTTATGGTTTCTACATTGATACATACCTCTTTCAGCCTTTTAAGTTAGTGGCTGAATATTTTGTCGTGCATTACCAAAAAATCCCAGCAAATATATAATATCCGCACACACGTCCCTGTGTGCCAATCATCTGGGCAGCCAGTCCCCTTCCGTCACCTGAGGAAGTCCAATTATGTTTGTCAAAACACTAACATGCCAATAGTAGTTCAATCAGCATAATAAAAACGATTCAATTAAATAATTGTGACTTGCACGTTTAGCACTGAATATTGTTTCAATACTTTTGATAAATTTTATAAAGGACACACCTTTCTTTTCATTCGATTCTTAACTTTTAGTTTCATAAAAATTTGTCATTGCTTTATTGTGTACCGCTTCGATGCATCTGTCTGTGAATTATCGACGGCACATCAGGCAATGCTAATTATTTTCAACAATGTGCCCAATGACCTATAAAATCGGATCTGCAGCCGCTGATCCGAACACAGTCAGGTGGCCATATAGCTCCGATATCTCATTACGACAAGTATCGTGTGACAGGTGTATGGATCTGATGTCTGATAGATTTATAAGTCTCTTAGACGTTTTATGAGTTAAGGTATGGGTATACTGCGAGCGAGAATCGAAATGATTCTAGTTCACCACCTAACGGGATACTCTAAGATTCAT
This sequence comes from Spilarctia lutea, assembly GCA_916048165.1. NCBI lineage: Eukaryota > Metazoa > Arthropoda > Insecta > Lepidoptera > Erebidae > Spilarctia > Spilarctia lutea. Next base: position 5,080,665 of record OU696492.1, on the reverse strand, counting down.
AAATTAAGGAAAAAAAAAGTTTTAAAGTATCCAAGTATGACATATGTTTTGTCCAAAACTTATAAAATTCTAAACTTTTGCTTCTCCAAGTGTAGTTCAATTATTCTGAATATTAATAGGTTTTGTCTTTTTTCATTGAATCTGTTTGTATGAAGAGGAAATAGAAGTGACTTTCAAGGCTCAAGATTATTTTTAAATTACCTATCGGTTCTACCTTTCCATTTTTGACTGCCTCGGTGGCGTAGTGGTAGCGTATGCGACTGCTAAGCAAGAGGTCTCGGGTTCGATTCCCGGGTCGGACCAAATGTTTGTATGATCTGCAAATATTTGTTTCGGAGTTTGGGTGTTTTCTATGTATAATATGTATGTATTTACAAAAAAAAAGTATATAAGTATTTATATCAGTTGTCTAGTACCCATAACACAAGCTCTGCTTAGCTTGGGACTAGATGGCGTAGTGAGTTAGATGTCCGGAATATTTATTATTATATTATATTTATTATTCGTTAAAATGTGTATCAGTCAGACTCGCTCCGTTCACAGTTGCAACCCACAGTAGGATCGTAAAGAAAATGGATTTGGATGTATTGGATAAGTGGGATTTAGTGCTTTTGCTAAAATACGACTTCAAAGGTTTCAATTTTTTTTATATTAGTTGAAGCTAAGCGATTCCGATAATATAGTGTAATTTTATTATTTACTTGGTTCCTTATATTTTGCTTAGCAAAATCAAACCTGATAGCGTTTTATTGTTATATTTAAACGTACCGAAAATATCTTCATCAAATTGTACATTAAATATTTTGTTCGTGAATGATCTCGACCGTAACCAAACTGTCACCAGGATAAAATATATCTAAATATGGATATTGGGGTAATTTATTACTGTGCGTGTCATTAGATATATTTCGTAGAATGCAAAACTGATTAAATATTTCCATAAGCTTTTATGGTATTGGTGATAGCGACGACCAGAGTTGTATTTAAATAAATGTTCTGAGAATTCAGAAAATTTATTTAAATGTAACTTCTTATATTCCCATTCTTCTAATCGGTTAAGTTTACTTAGCTATAATATTTTTATGCTCTAATAAATGATAACCAGAAATCAAGTCGATCGCCTCTAAACAATCACTAGATCTATCTGAATCAGCATTCAAACGTCGTTCAAGTGGTGCACGAACGCGATTTTGGTGCGCGCTCGCACAGGTCTTGTGTCCTGACTCACGCGCATACCGCCCCCATTGTTCCGTATTAATTGTTTGTGTAAGTACAATGAATGTTAAATATACTTATTCTTTGTATATTTTATATGAGTTATTCCTTTTTTTATGACACTCCGGCCGGATGAGGTTCGTTAGGGTGTTTACTCATAAGTTTGATGTGAAAGGGTTAGTGACTTGTTTTTAAAAGCTGTTTAGTTAAAAGGACCATGTTAAGTGATTACTTACTTTTTTAGATTTAATTAGTGCTATTTTAGACTGTCATTTTGTACAAAGTCCATATGAAATTGAAATAAAAGCAATTCATACAAAAGTATGCTTTAATTTAAGGCATGTAAGCTGTAATTTAATTAATGTTATCTAATTGAATGTACTGAGATTTGAAGTTAATAGCCACTTTGACATGTCTACTATTATCCTAAGTCTGCATCGTTTTCCGTTAATTGTATTTTCTCCCAATGTGATTTTCTTTCTTTATCTTTTTAAATTGTAGTTCTTGACGAAACAAAATAACAATTGCTTTCGACTGTACTTCGAGATAGTTTTTGTGTCTTGGCCAATGTATTGTTTGTCCAAATGAGCACCGTATGCATCGTTCCATTAGGTGCCTCTCGTCACAGGATGCTTTAACCATATACTCTTATACTTGACAGGTTATTAGCATGTGATTGTGCAGTTAACGGGTTTATAGACCTTGTCAAGATGTATGATTTCAATAGCTGCCCCGCGCAATTGGGCCTAAATATAAAAATATGTATAAAATACTTTAGTATTAGATAGTTCATTTAAGTTAGACTTCTTGGCTATAGGCTACTGTCATATAGCCTATGGATAAAATATCGATCAAGTAGTTCCTGAGATTAGTGCGGTCGACCAAATACTATTCGAAATTCGAAAGTAATTCTGTCTATTTGTCTGCCTATTACGCTTTCACAACTTAACCTATGAACCTAATTGACTGCCTCGGTGGCGTAGTGGTAGCATATGCGACTGCTAAGTTTAAGGTCTCGGGTTCGATTCCCGGGTCGGACCAAATGTTTGTATGATCTGCAAATATTTGTTTTGGAGTTTGGGTGTTTTCTATGTATAATATGTATGTACATATTCACAAAAAAAAGTATATAAGTAATTAAATCAGTTGTCTAGTACCCATAACACAAGCTCTGCTTAGCTTGGGACTAGATGGCGTTATGTGTTAGATGTCCGAAATATTTATTATGAACCGGTTCGTATGAATTTCGATATAGAGATAGATTGGACCTTGGCGAAGGATATGGCTACTATTTGTTGCGATAACCGACATACGCAAGGGAGAAACCGCGAGCAAAAACTGGTATTAGTGTAGATTTGATGATCGCAAATGTCACACACACTTGGAGTAAGATGAACCCTAATTTTTTTTATAATCTTTAAAAGTAGTAACGATAAGTCCAAACATTTACTAATGCGCAATTTAGAATGCACGCACATATATTTTTTAAACACATATGTGTTATGAAGTAATTATAAGTAACCATCCTTAACAGTTTGACCTCAAGCCGACCGTGTTATAATGAATGAAGTTTTAATTATTTTAAAATATTTACGAAAAACAAAACATTGATTAAATTGTAACGGATGACCTTGTCCAATCGCTTTCACTATTAAGTAGATAAAGCTATACAGATAAGGCTTCGTAGATAAAGGACCTAAGCTTGAAAAATCATGGCATCAATAAAAAAAGTAACACATTTCTTCTGGCTTCCTATTTTTTTTTTAAATTATGACAATATAGTTTTCGTCTTTTTTGCCAATGTCAAGTCTTCCTATTTTTAAAACGATTACGGCGATGAAAAGAGTAGAATAATAGCTTTGACAGTTTATGTATGTGTTCCACCGTAGTGCTTACAACTACTGAACGGATTTTAATGAATGATGTGTCAATGAATTCGTAATAATGATCAGGGTGACACAGGCTTTATAAATGTATCAAAAGTTTTTACGTAGTCGAGTAATAGTCTTTTCTTTGTCGTATTACCATTACTAATATAATCATGTTTGTTACGTTTTCACGTGTAAACTATACCGATTTTAATTATTCTTTCACCAATTAGTTGCCAGATGGCCGGGATTGTCGTTTCATCCCGTGTCCAATAATTAGACGTTATTGTCCCGGATTCCGAAATCTGCCAAGCTTTGTTACAACATAAACTAACAAAGAATGACACAACTCGCCTGCCTGTGAGGGGATTTTTTTTATGGAATAACGACAACGATTACCGCCGCGATAGGACACCCGCAACACTAGAGGCGTCACAAGTGCGTTGCCGGACTTTGGGGGATGGAGAGGGGGGTAGAGGGAAGAGTTGGGGTATTGGCCTCCGGTATCCTCATTCACTCGGTGAAACACAGCGCAAGCACTGTTTCACACCGGTTTTCTGTAAGGCCGTGGTATCGCTCTGGTCGAGCCGGCCTATTCATGTCGAAGCGTGTCTCTCCCACGTCAAATGCTTCCCGAATTGCCCCAAGATATTGAATATATAGTTCGCATGTCTGAAAACTGTATGTACATATTACCAATATATTTTATGAATTTAAAGCAAGTAGTTTATTTTGTTCTTTCAATTCTAACAAGCAATGCCTTTTGCGAAATGTAGTGAGCCAACTGAATAGTTTATGAACTAAAGAGCGAAACCGAATGTCCACGAATTTAATCAAGTTCGAACTGCAGACTCCTATCAATTTTGGCGTGTCTTGCTCATAAATGTTATCAGTTTTGCAAAGTTTCAACAAAAAAAAATTATAAATATGGCAAAATTCAGTGATGAACAAGATATTTTTACCATGGTCACGAGCGACCCGACACCGATTTCCATTTTGTTTTTAGAATTGTCCCGGATTTTATAAGTTTCTATCGGGAATCCTAGGAACATGAGTTAACTTTTACCGCATTAACACACATATAAGCGGGCGAAGCTTCTGTTTGTAATTTCTAATTTACAGTTTCTCACTAAATCGGCGATTACATCAAAAAAGCAATTTTTACATTTTTGACTGTCCGCAAATCTGTTTGTTTCGGCTAATCTATGAAATTGCTGGACCGATGGCTGTCAGTGGCTTAGGTAGGTATAGCTAATCGTATAAAGAGTTACTTAGGCTACATTTATTTTAGACTAGCTTCAGTAAATAACAGTGATGTAAAGGTGCAACAACAACTGCGGGTATCAACGCGTGGCACAACTAGTTATTAATAAAGCATATAATTATTATTCTCTTTATTCCATTTGTATATACATATAAATTACATTTTTAAACATACATATAAAACAAATACATTTAAAAATATAAAAAATAGTAGACCACCGACTTCGGGTACAGGGACCAAGAAACCGGTGGTTAGGGCTCCAAAGACAGGAACCTCCTCACTATACGTGCCGTGTCAAGAAGGACTGCCTTCTGTATCAGACCCTTGATCCAGCCCCCTAACGTGAGCCTCTTAAGGTGTTGGTCGAGGCTCTTGGCTATCAATCCGTGAGCTGATACGACTATCGGAACAATGATCACCGAATCCACATTCCACATATCGACAATCTCGTGAGATAAATCCAAATATTTTATTTGTTTTTCTTTTTCGACTTTCACGAGATTCTCGTCATGAGGAACGGCGATATCGACAATCATTGCGCGGCGCTCTAATCGATCTATCACCACAATATCAGGCTTATTGGCTACAATAGTCCTGTCTGTAATAATAGATCGATCCCAATATAACGTAGCACGACCATTCTCGAGAACTGGATCGGGCACATACCTGTAGTATGGTACCTCTGAAATCACAAGATTGTATTTAAGGGCAAGTTGCTGATGTACGATCCTGGCTACTTGGTTGTGCCTACGCAAATACTCGCCGTTAGCAAGACGATAACAGCCAGAAATAATATGCCTGATAGATTCTCCAGGACGGTGACATGCCCGACAAATGTCGACCGTACCATCCTTCAGGATATACTTCCGATAGTTATTCGTCATGATAACTTCGTCCATAATCGCACAGACAAAACCTTCGGTTTCTCCGAAGAGATCACTATACCGTAGCCAGGACGTAGATGCTTTGAAATCTATATCAGGCCCATTTAAGGCCCGATAGAATCGACTAATTATTATTATTATTATCGCAAAGCAAGACGAATAAAACCTAAAAGAAGCTTGAACTCGTATTGGACTTAAAGGAATCTACTGAACTAATTTCTGCTAATTGTGCTAAATACCTAATGGTTATACTCGCCTTCAAATTGAAGGCTAAAACCGCAGGATGTTTTGCGTATTCATTTAAAACTTTGTAGTGTTATGCATTTCATTATTTATTTTTTGAAATTAATTAATTTCCTTTACATATTTTATTTCTATTTCCTTTATACACGCTATTAAATCTTAAAATAATATAATATACAAATAAATTAAACTGATATTTATGTTTGTAAATAACAGCTTTTTCCTTAATGCATATGAAAATTTTATTTTTACCGTCGTCTATCTTCCTATTTGTTACGGCTAATCTCTTAAACGGCTGAACCAATTTTCATTTATTTTTTTGGTTTTTGATGGGAATTTTTAGGTAACTTAGGCTACTTTTAATATAGGAAAAATAGAGATAAGTGAAAACAAAATTAAGACGCAGACGATTGTATCTGTATGAATATAATGTAATATCGAATAGTTCTCCTAGCCGATAACGGCAACGGCAGCCAGTTTCAACGTAGACCAAACCTACGCAGGAGATATAATAGTGCTTATGCACTTATGTGTATGCGCAAACACAGGTGCACTTACTTTATTAAGTATTTTTATACATAATTAGAAAAACTCATTAACACTTTTGACCCGACCCGGGTTCGAACCCGAGACCAACGGTATAATATAATTTATTTATTTATATCTTTATTGTATACATACAAAATTACAAAGCAAAACATAGGATGAGTTACAAAATATGTAACAATAGGCGGTCTTATCGCTCACGGCGATCTCTTCCAGACAACCATGATATATAATGTCATATTAATATATTGTTCATAATACGACGAAACCATATTAATAAGTAGATATATTGCAACCGTGCGAACCCTCGCTAGTATTTACGATACTTATTACCTATATGATTAAAAAAGAAATAAGACATCACTTTGATTTCGTTTGTATCTCTGCCTTAAACAGGATCAAACGGCATTTGCACCAATATAATTTTCATCAATAGTGCGTGACTTTTGACTCAGTACCAATTGAGGCTAACTGATATGATATGGAGGGGACTGGTGCATCATATCATTTCTTAAGCTTTGTGGGTGGATATTTTAAGCACTTCCGAATGAAGTACGAAAAGATTTAAGTATAACGGGAACAGTTTCTGACTTTGATTGAATGGTTATCCAGAACACTGATAACATTTATAAAAATGGTTAACCTTAATTTAAAAAGAGCACATAAACATTGACATTTTCTAAATTATGTTTTATTCATTAATTCCAAGGATAGTATTGCAACAATTATCGCTTTATACCATACGTAAACACAATAAAAATTAAATGTTGATGACATAAGAAAATTATTATCTTAGAATATTAATGCTATACAATGATTTATTTCTTAATTAGGAGTACGCAGAGGAGGAACGTTTTTTAGAACAAGTGATCACCGTGCTCGAAAATCAACCGTTAATCATATGTACCTAGATAAAACAGTTTAACATAATGAATAATATTGTTTGCAATTCAGTAAAAGATAAATTGAAAAAAATAACTTTATACTTAATAAGGTGATTAATTTTATAGAACTATTTCATTCTACATTTATAAAAGAGCTACGTCTGTTAGACTTAATAATTAGCGTAGTCATAACTTTACGAAAGTTAAGCCATCAATACACTCAGTCTTATTTTAGTAAGCATATAGGCGTGTAGTTGCGCTTCACAAAACTATAGTCAAAATCTACTTCTGGAGATTGTTGCGATAGAATGTTCAACTTTGTTTTATTTTTCAGCCATATACAATTACGTGGGAAAGTCCGGATCCCCACATCTCTCCCTGGAGGTTGGAGAGTTGGTGCACATTGACCGAGAGACGGACGAATGGTACTGGGGCAGAAGTCTCAGGCGAGACGCAAGCGGCGCCTTCCCGAAGAATTATGTCGTCATAAGAGACTGCATTGTAGACAGGTAAACCTAATCTTATTATTTGTGTTGTCTACTGCTGAAAGAAGGCCTTTAAAGCGCCAACTATCTTGGTCGTGGTAGTCCGCGTCCATCCGCTGCCAGCCACTTTCTCCAAGTCGTCGATTTATACACACTAGGTATATACACTACGTTTGAAAAATCGCTGTCAAGAACCATCAGTTCATCTGAAGATATGACCGGCCCACTTTCACGTCAGTGTACTGTAGCGTCAGCGATTCTGGGCTTATTTTCCATTGCCACTACTTTAAGTTTACTTGTTTGTGTCCAATTTACATATGTATTTAAATGAACAATATTAATAATTTTAATCTAACATTATCAAAGCGTACAGTAGCAAATTACTGGTCACTGATAATATTTAATTAAAGGGCAACTAGTTCGAGTAAACAAACACACGCGTACATACATGTGCGTGTGTATGGTAAAGTTCATAGTAGTGATTCATACAATTATGTCAATGGACAGTAATTATCATTCACGGTCATCGACCTCGTCACTTGTATATTTTTATGATAATAAAGGGGAACACATTTTATGCCTCCAGACACTGGTTCTTCAGTCCTTGACCCGATATACCTACGTCATAATTTTTTATATCTTGTAACTGAATGTCAGATCTTGTTAAAAGGGTAATATGTTTTATCTGGATAAATTGAATAGGTCTATCTATCGATGTAACAAACCAATATGAGGCTGTCAGAAAAGTTTCCGACCTGAACATAGATTTATCAACGTGAAGATAAAAATACTTAGTAAATATTGTTGTGCATCTTTACATTTGTCATGTGTTTAGAGTTCAAACACAATATGTACAGAAATACAAAAAAAGTAGTTTCTTGCATAATTTTCGGAAACTTTTCGACGTAAATCGTAACGTATTTTAGATCGACATCCAAGGCTCGCATGGAACTCTATGAATCTAGACTTTCCGGTTCCTTAGCAGGTTTTTAACGAGTCCAAGAAACCCTCCCTATGAAGTGTTCTCATTAACTTGAATCGCTCAACACAAGTTCAGATAGTGACGTGCTCAGGGTCAAGAACATGCAGATCTAGGGCTTAGATCCTTTAAGCGTTGACCAGGTCGAATTTCGGAATATATTCGGAAGTTTTTCTCCGGTTTGCAGTTTTGAGACAGAAGTAGCCGCCTTGGGAGGCGTGTTTTAGCTTACGACTAAAGCGGTTCTGGTTAGGTATTTTATACCCCATATGCTACTACGGTACATTTATTTTCAGTGTGAAGTGAAACACGGACAGAATAATAATAAATAAAAATATGAAGCAATATAAGTTATCATATTTGTGTACTTCCTCCTGTATGTAGGTTAAAAGTTTAAGCTAAAATATACATTTATTTCTAATTATAATTCTATATATCTCAACTGTGTAAGCAATTGCTCAAGGGCAATATCTGTAACTGAATATGGCTGTAAGTTTATCTCTTTTTCCGATAAATAAGAATTAACATGTTAAATACTTTATGTTTTGTTGCAGATGTGGTGAGACAGTCGTGGCTTCGGCCGGTGGCGGCGGAGTGGTACACGATATCGCTATCACTCTCAGAGAATGGCTGCAGCATTGGAAGAAGTTGTATATAGTATGTACATTTTGTTTTACTTTTATGTGTGAGAATGTATTTCAATGTAGAAAACTGAACTCTTTGTTGTGTACATACTGAACTATTGAAACGTGTGAGCAAAGTTCCTTTTTTTTCTTTTTTACGGTATCCCCCACGGGAACTGTGGTATCACCCCATTTGGGTTTACGGCAGGGTGGTGTATCGGAATCGAACCGACTAAAATCACACGGTGTGCCACTCTGCGCCTGAGAAGGGAGGGGTCCGGGAACTGCTGTTATTAACACGACCGGAACCTTGAGCAAAGTACCTTTTATTCTTTTATTTTTTTACGTGTGGAATCCCTCTCGGGACGTCACCCCACCGGGGTTTACGGCGGGGTGGTGTATCGGAATCGAACCGACTAAAACCACACGGTGTGCCACTCTGCGCCTGAGAAGGGAGGGGTCTGGGAACTGCTGTTATTAACACGACCGGACCCTTGAGCAAAGTAAATAACCCAAGGTACGATACACAACAAGTCTTGGATGGGTATCTGAGACTGTTATTAGGTTCACCTGTACCTACATCTTTTGGAGGACAGAGACTACGTGACCTTGCGTTTCCTCATAAACTAATACGCCTTACTAACATTAGTCATTGAAGAACTAAAGGGAAATATATAATTAATTGTTCAATACAGTGGCGTCACTAGTATGCACCACTTTTAAACGACGAAACGTGATTTACGTTTCAACGTTTAGTGGTTTTAAATAGTTGTAAATATTTATTTGCGGGTATTTCTTTTATAACTAGATACGAGTATGTATAAAGAGTGTGGTACAACCGCAAACGGTTTAAGTCGTAAGTTAATGTGTTGGGGAATTACGAATGTTTATAAAGAAAACCGCAGTATAAGGCCTACCTACAGAGCACTGCGTAGTAGGGGAATAACCTAAATAATTAAATTCCTATATATAATTACCTATTTGCAACACAATTTTTGGAACTGATTGTTTTTTAGTAACATGCTATTTACTAGCTTATTTTTTATTACTCTCTTTTGTTGCCAAAACTATTTTTTTCTTACTTTTAGAATAAGAAAATGGAATTTAAAGTCATATTGGATATATACTAGAGGCTATAATTATTTAAGACAAGGTTTTCATTCACGACTAGGTTTAGTACAGTTAACTACAGTAATATTGTTAATTTAAAAGTTAAAATTGCAAAGAAAGTGGAGAGAAAGTAAGAAAAATGCACAGCCCTTGCTCACATAGACGAACGGTCACAAATAATAATGATCGATTTAAGGATATGAACTTAAAAGCTAACTATCATATATCAACCACTATGATTTCTATAATTTGTTTTTTTTTATACAACGCCATCTAGTTTCAAGCTAAGCAGTGCTTGTGTTATGGGTACTAGACAGCTGATATAAATACATATTATTATTTTTTTGTAAACACACACGTCATACATAAAAAACACTAAAACAAACATTTGCAGATCATACAAACATTTGGTCCGACCCGAGAATCGAACCCGAGACCTAAAGCAGAGCAGTCGCATACACTACCACTGCGGCACCAAGGCAGTCAACGTAGTTGTAGTATTTGTATAATAATATGTATATTAGTTATTATTTCATCCAATGAACTGAGTACTGCTATTAATCATTGCATCGAATAAAAATCTAAGTAAGTGAATGTGTGATCAAGCAAGTAGTGAATACGAACGTTTTTTTTCAGACCAACAATGAGCGTCTCAGGTTTATGGAGGTGAGCATGCGAGCTCTTCTCGAACTAAGAGCTCAACTCGCCTCTGGAGCCCTACCACAAGATCAGTTGCGAAGAGTTGCTAGAACCGCCGTCTTCACCATTGATAAAGGCAATAGGTAAGAACTCACACATCACCGGTTGTTGTGGAGAACCTAGGAAAGGTCTATATCCAGATTAATAATTACTATAATAAGCTTCTGAGATAGAGAGATGAGGCTTTCTTTTAAGAATAGTATTGAAGTAAAATAATTATAAAATATGAAGTAGAGCCACGCTGATTGCAACACGACTGAGGCCGTGCTACCCTCTCACAAATGACAGGACATAACTGTCGTGTTTCGTTGGTGATATAAATATAAATATTTTCGGACATTTATCACACAACGCCATCTAGTCTCAAAATAAGCAGAGCTTGAACTATGGGTACTAGACAACTGATATTAATACATATTTACTTTTTGTTTGTAAATACATACATAGAAAACACCCAAACTCCGAAACAAATATTTGTGGATCACACAAACATTTGGTCCGACCCGGGAATCGAACCCGGGACCTCAAGCACAGCAGTCGCATACGCTACCACTACGACACCGAGGCAGTTAATAATAATGCAGAAGCATCTCATAGGCCGTTATAGTGTGGTTCACCATGCTACATTGTTGCATTTACTGCATCTGCAATGAGTATGGTGACCACGACTCTTGGATTCTGCTCTTGATTTCCATCAAGCGTAATAAAGTCACTTTGATACGCCCTATATACTAGAATTACTGCACTGTTGGCCGAGTGGTGTCAGCGGTCGCCATGCCGCTTGCTACTGCGCCAAGTGTCGTCGGTTCAAACCCCACGCGGTACAAACACTTTGTGTGATCCACGAATTGTTGTCCCGAGTCTGGATGTTCTTTGTGTCCGTTTCATGTATGTTTGTAAAGTCCCCCACGACACTGGATGTTTATTCCTAATGTGGGAGTTGTTTAAAAAAAAAACTGAAAGTATATACCAATGTATATATATATTTACGTAGTTACAGACTAAATAACATATTTTCTAACTCACAATGAGCTATTTATTTAAATATTAGTGTAAACTTTAATAATAGAAGTAACTCATTAGTTAGTCATTACTGTATTAAAATTTTAGTTGAAATTTCAAAAACATTTCTTTGAAACACATAATACACATATTTTTCGCTTTCGGATATATGCGAATACCAATGCAATATTCAGTACATCACTTTTACGAACCTATGATTCTGATTATTACTGGACAATTAAAATAAGGTAATCAATTATCTAGGGTGGAAGGCGCTGACGACTGTAACACAATGAATATTAGTACGGTCGTCATCGATAACCTCTTATTAACGTGAATTGTCTGGTCTTTTTAAATATGTAAATTTAGAAATGGAAAATAAGAGAAAATTGTAAAACAAGAGATTAATAAAATAAATATTATTATTATTATATTATTCAACATTAGTTTGAAGTTATATTGTCTGCGGCTTTTGTCGTCTAATAGAATTGACTCATTAATCATTTATGTATTCTTGTGTTTTATTTAAATACTTGTGGGGGAACGGGTATCGTGTTCCACCCAACACAAAGGGAGGATCCTCCGACCAGGCGAGGTGATCATGCCTGGCGGGCTACTGCCCAACAATTGATGTTGGGATGTTGTAAATATGATAATCAGCACGAGAACTTTAATTGCGCGATTCAGGATTGGTAGTTTCTTCGTACTGTAGGTTACTCCGTAGCTCAGTGTAACCTCGGTAGATGGCGTTGTAGTATGTTATGTTGTATGTGGAGGTCGCCACCTACTTTTTGAAAGAAAATAAAGAAAGATTAATTATTATTATATTAGTTGCAGCACACATATATAAAGACACGTAAATAAATTAGATAAACACATATACATACATATACTACAAAAAACAGGCAGCAATACATACATGCACAGTAATCACGAAAGTTTTAGGGACACCGTATTTTTTATTCAAAGAAATCCGAACATCCTCTTCTCTGAAGGTTTCAGAGCGGGAATTTGGATGAAAATCCGGGAAAAATCTCGAGTGAAAAACCTTACTAAAACTGTATTATATTACAAACATGTAGAATAAACGTAGGTATTTTTGACAATACAATAATATGACTAGGCTACGGTTTTAACGGCTGGTTGCCACCTGACGCCAAAGTCGTAATCTTCTTGGATGACTTGAGCGCCATCGTTGACATTTCTTCCTAGGTTCTTCCGTCGCCATCTCAAACTTGAATATTCCGACCTGGACACTCGCCTTAACCCAGGACCTCTACTCCAATTACGTTGGAGAAGCTCCTGAGCTGATGTATTTTATTTCCCTCTTACCTTTCAAACAGCCAAAGCTGCTGACGAGCATTTCCCCTATCCACCACCAGGGGACGCGACTTCTAGGCTCAAAGGCTTCCCCTGAGAGAATAATAATAATAACTACATAATAAATATACCATACGATAATAATAATAAATCGCTTTATTGTACACCAGATAACTAAATAAATGACGTAGATAGTACAATTGGCGGCCTTATCACTAAAGTGCAATCTCTTCCAGGACATATAATTAAAAAAATGATGATAAAAACAATTTAGGTTTGAAGTGTTCTTAATTTTTTTTTTAAATAGGTCCTTAGGCATGGAGCTGGCAGTGCGAACGGCAAACGGTCAACTGGTGGACCCGTTTCAAGTGTCTACGTACAAACTGAACTCGTTGCACGATGAGGCTAATACTCGTATTGAAAAAAATATGGTGAGTTGACAATTTTTTTTAACACCTACCTCTTGTATACGTTATGTTAATTTCAACCTTACACCAAAAGATTTAAAGTTGACATTAAAACAGAACCCCTGTGTAAAGTTAAATAATTTATGAGCAAGGTGATGTCGATGCCTAATATGAAACCAGTGTTAACAAATTTTAATCGGCAAACTTTGAAAGGTCGTTGAAATTACGCTGAGCCGCCACTATACAGTATATTCCTAATGCGAGCGTTGCCTTATTCAACAAAGAAAATAGACTTAGAAATTTAGATTTTTTGGTTCCCCTGCGGATAAAAGCCCTTTTCCAAAGTATTCCAGACCACTTTGTTTTTGACTGTGGATAGCCTATTTCGGCCGGCCGTCTGTACTATTTTATCCACTCCTTTCACGGACTAATTTTTCGCCTTCTGGCTCTGACCACTTAAAACTCCTAGGTAAAGTGATTTTATAATCCAAATGTTTTAGTGTACTATACGACCGACATATCATGGCGCGTCCGAACTTCTCGCAGAAAGTTTTTTATATTTATTTAATTCATACTAATTGGTCACTGTATTAGGGAAATTTTATTTGTACATTGGTATATAAAAAAAATTACAATAACAGTTTTCTTCACGACTGTACTTGCGCTAAAGTTCGCAGAGCCTATGTTCAGACTCACCGAGATACGTCGACCGTATAATATTTAGTGTTTTAGTTCCTTGACTGCCTCGTTGGTCTAGTGGTTAGCCTAAGGGACTGCTGATCAAGAGGTCTCCGGTTCGATTCCCGGGTCGGACTGCTGGTGGGTTTGTCTTACAAGAAATTCTTAATAGCAACCCGGAGTATGGTAGATGGCGGCGTTACCCGCCCGTGCCTCGCAGAGCACGTTAAGCCGTCATTCCCGGTTGTCATGAACTACTATGGCAATCGGTATTGGAAAGTCAGTGCCCTCAAATATACTGACAACTAGTTCAAACTTTGAATTCAGTTCACCCTCAGGGTTGCAGAGATCTGATGTAACTCTATGTAGGCAAGACTGGTTGAACTAGTAGCAGACTCCAAATAATCTTGTGAATAAGAAACAACAATTTTACCTCGACCGGATTGATACCACGGCCTCACAGAAAACCGGTGTAAAATAGCGCTGGCGTTGTGTGTGGCGGAGGTCCATACCCTCAACCCCTTCCCCCATCCCGCTCCCCACCCCCAAAGGCCGGCAACGCACTTGTAACGCATCTGGTGTTGCGGGTGTCCATAGGCGGCGGTAATCGCTTACCATCAGGTGATATGTCTGCTCGTGTGCCCCCTATAAAATAAAAATTAAAAATAATTATAAATAAGGCTAGGAAGTAAGAAAAGTGTTTTAGTTCCTACTACCCTATACTTCAAACATAAGATTTTTGTAATGTTACTAAAGACAGTTTTAAGTTATTACTAAAACAGGGGTACTAAAGAAAGAAGGAATTTATTGTGCATTTATTGTTTTATTATTATTTGCTCATTGCAGAGCGGTCCGTCTTCGTTACAGGAAAACCATACATACCGTGATTACGTAATAAAATTATATATTAATAAAATTAGTTTAGGTATATAATTGATTGTAAATGTACTATATTGTATACATTTACGAGAATGACGTTAAACACATATTTATTATTAATTTCGTGTCCCATGGGTGCAGATAACAAATTAATTTTATTGTTAAATTATTTCAAATGATATTTAATATTTTGTCGTAGAAAAGCGACGGATCCTGATTGTTAATACTTTACAGGAGAGCACTTTAAAGTATACATTTACAATCCGTCGGAAATATATGCGAACCTGGCTGAATGACGTCATGCAAACTAGAGAGTTAATATTTCACTGGATAGAGAAACAATAAACAACAATAAGATTACGAAAGCAAGGATAATACACGTGCGTCGGCGCTTGCGTTGCCAACTGTACTAGAGGCGAGGTGAAACGCATTCCAGCCAGGTGCAAAGACATTTCCGACGGGTAATAAAAGGGCTATTTCAATGTTCGTCAAATTTCGACGTGTTATTACATATGTGTAAGAGCTTTTATAAACTATTGGCTATTCTCGTATTTTTTCTTCTATAATAATCAAGTATAAAACATATAAAGCTTCCTCTTAAATCACTATATTGCTGGAAGCTAATTTGTTGTGTACTTTAAAAGGTGTAAGCGAACAAACAGCGGAAGCCACTTCATTTTTACCCTACTGCGAAATAAGGAGGGTTCTGTTTATCGAGTGTACATACACTCGTACATTTCTTTCGCACACCCTTGAGCCTAAACGGCTTGTCCTATTTTCATATGTGATGTCAATAGATTCGTCTTAGTCGCGAGAGTGACACTGAGTACATCAAAACAATGATAAAATATACGCAATCGGGTTTTTTTTTAAATTAAATTATTCGTTACTTGTATAATACCTATGTACAGACACAAACAATTTGAGAAAAACTTAAATTGCCAAAAATCAAATACGTCGTTGTGCTACGTCGGGTCGTTGTTAAAATTTAGTTCCCAAGAAATTTCTTAACTTCCCATTGATCTGTGAACTAGAAATTAGGTGATATAATTTATTATTTTTTCTTTAAAAACCACTGTTGTACAACACTGTTGAACACCAAGACTTAGAACAACAATATTATTATTACTTACAAGAACGAAACTCAACTTAACTTTTTCTTATATTAAACAATGTCATGTACTATAGTCAAGTATATTAAAAATGATTTTTTATCATTTCAGGACACAACGCCCATCACTCCCCCTCCCACAACCCCTCCGGGAGCTCGTACGTACACGATAGCAGTTCGCGTTCACAACTTCGTATGTCGTATGTCCGAGCCGGCGGAGTTAGCGCTCGCTTTATACGATGCCAGCGGGAACAAGCTCACCGAGCATCTGTTGCTTGTGTGGCCTACAGCGAATCCACTCAGTACTGTTAATCCTGCTAGCCCAATGCTTGTGGTGTTTACTGTAAGTATAAGTGTCAGTAAAAGCCGGTAGCAAAAGTTATATTTTACTAAAAAGTAGGAAAATTTCAAATCGACGGTCCTCATGTACATAAATAACAAGTTTTAGGTTTATAAGATAAGATAAGATAAGATTTCCGAATTAAAAATCTCAAACTAGAAGTTGTTGAGTTGCACTTCGTATCGCCTTTTACATATTTTCATCATCAAAATTTACCCGGGACTCTAGTTTTTCTACAATTTTGGCGAAACCGAACGAAATTCATTTTCATTATAAGGAATATACGTAGTGTGGAGGAACGGGTATCATGTCCCTCCAACACAAAGGGAGGATCCGCCGACCAGGCGAGGTGATCATGCCTGGCGGGCCACTGCCCAACGGTTGAAGTTGGGATGTTGTATATATGATAATCGGCGCGAGAACTTCTATTGTGCGATTCAGGATTGGTAGTTTCTTCGTGTTGTACGTTGCTCCGTAATTCAGTATATCTGCGGTAGATGGCGCTTTAGTATGTTGCGCTGTATGTGGAAGTCGCCACAGTAGCAACCAATTTATTATTTACTTTTCAAAATGTATTGAATACCAAAATGAATAGATAAATCTAATACAATATCGTTAGTGGCCTCATCTCTACGCGTGAATATGTCTACATAAACTGAAAAATTAAAATACAAGTCACGCATACAACTTTGTATAATATAAATACCTACATGATATGATGTTAAAAATTTAATTTGTTGTTAATGAAGTTAATTTTATCAGTTTTAAGACTATCATATGAATTTTTTCATTTCGTAAATGTGGTATACTAAATTGTAAGTGCTGATGTGTTATATTGTTTCAGGACTTTGGATCCGATATACTAAAGAGTGAAAAGATATATCTAGTGTGTAATATAGTTCGACTAGGATCAATGGAGGCACAAAATGTGGATCACAGGTGAGATTGTTTTGCTTGAATGTGCATGAGTTTCTACAGGTTCCAACAATTAAACAGGTCATAGAAAAGTCATAAATTTGACTGCACGGTTGGCATAGTGGTTTAAGCGGTCACTGCGCCGCTTGCTACTGCGCCAAGCGCCGTGGGTTCAAATCCCACGTGGGACATCACTTTGTGTGATCCACAAAATGCTGTTCTGAGTCTGGGTGTTCTTTGTGTCCGTTACATGTATGTTTGTAAAGTCCCCCGCGACACAGGATGTATATTCCTAATGCTGGAGTTGTCTTTTTAAAAAATAGAAAATAGAAACAAATAAATAAATAAAATAGTCCCAAGCTAAGCAGAGCTTGTGTTATGGGTACTAGAACAACTGATATAAATACATTTGTATATGCTTTTTTTTGTAAATATATACATATTATTATCATACAAAAAGTATAAGGACTATACTTAGGAGTATACTTCAACAACACAGGAATTAATTAGCTGTGGCACTACTAGAGTCCTCGGAGCTCTAGCTGTAGATTAAATAAATAAATAAATATTCTGGACATCTAACTCACAACGCCATCTAGTCCCAAGCTAAGCAGAGCTTGTGTTATGGGTACTAGACAACTGATATAAATACTTATATACTTTTTTTTTTGTAAATACATACATATTATACATAGGAAACATCCAAACTCCGAAACAAATATTTGCAGATCATACAAACATTTGGTCCGACCCGGGAATCGAACCCGAGATCTCTTGCTTAGCAGTCGCATACGCTACCACTACGCCACCGAGGCAGTCAGGCAGATTAAAAGGAAACAATAGATTGACGGGAAAAAATAGATAAGTGAATTTCCCTATTCGGGTCTAAGCGAGTACCTAAACATAAACATTATTTGTGGGAATCCCCAAAAATGCGTTTTGTTTTTAAACATTGACTCGAACCCGATACGTCTTGATCGGTGGTCGTATACGCTAACCGCTAAACACCTCATTTTGATTTTTAGACGCAGTTCAGTCGCTCAAACACCACCGATAGCGTCATCTGGTCGGCAAATGAGAAGGCCGTTCGGCGTGGCCTGCGCCGACATCAAGCGATACGTCACTACAGATAGCTCGGACAAACATATACAAGTGCCTTTTTATGCGTAAGTATTTTTTTTTAACTCTACATGAGAAAACATATGTTATTTAAATAGCTTCAGCTATAACAAATCGAAAAATGATAGGTTTAGCTCATAAAGTAACTAAGAAATTCATCATCTTTGAATACAAATCATTCAATTGTTTATATATGTTTAGCATGTCATAGTAGTCGCACTGTTATTACGGCACGGTCCAATCATATTAGAGTGTGGCAGTTCACTTGTCACGCACGTGCCTGCGCCTGCGCAGTACCTCCGCTGGACGTCTTGACGACGAATCAACAAGGCCGTAATTTTTATTAAAAGATTACTTTTTCTTAGCGAAGACGTAAATTAAATATCAATAAATCTGTTTTGTATGTTCAATATACTTATTTGTGAAATAAATAAGCCAAATTAATATACAGTGTTTTTAAACTTCGACCTCTTCTACAAGGGGTTTCATCTCGGAATGAGAGATAATAAACTGCAAACTCGCGTTGATTTTGGTGTTCTAAATGGCGTATCGAAAGTCTCATCTACTATCTAACTCAAACCCAATTATCTCGGTTTATATATGGCTCCAATTATGTTAAAATTGATTATAAAAGTGGTAGAGCATAAAATTTGCGACAAATTTTGTTTGAATTGTTTTTTTATACGACCAGCTGTTTATGAGATAGAGGACGGGGAGTCCACAACGCTCAGCCATACACACTGTAATGCTAGGTCAACCACGAATCTCAGTGAATAATACCTTGTATAAAGTTATTATTTTGTTGAAATAATAATAATTTAATAAATAACTCGGAATATTTATAAGTTAATATTTAAAAATTAATTTCTTTTTGCACACATCTAAAATATTTAATCAATGGCTGTCACTGAATTTTATAAAAAATATTAATTGAATATTTTTTAGTGATTAATGCTACTATATAATGGTATGTGCTTCTTGATTCTTAAACTTCAATAAGGGGTGTACCTTATTAATAATTTGTTTAATACTAAAGATGATAGTAGAAATAGCTTCTGAAATGAGTGAATAGCTAAGTATATCAATTAAATTTTGTTCCAGGTATGAGAAAGAAAATCTAGACAGTTTGTTAAAAAAAGTGATAACTAATAGAGATATTAAGGATGCGAAACATTCACAAGGATTGTTCGTGTCGGTCCGGCTCGTGGAAGGTGATCTAAAACAAGTAAGTTTTAAAGTGCTATAAACTCACATTCGCATTTATGAATCAGTCCCCATAGCCTAATCTTCTTCTTCTATTATATAAAATTCTCGTGTCGTGTTGGTGCGTAATCGAACTCCTCCGAAACGGCTCGACCGATTTTGATGAAATTTTTTGTGATTATCCGGTATCTATGAGAATCGGTTCTAATCTATTTTTCATCCCCCTAAATGTTAGGGGTAGTCCACCCCTAAATTTTTTTTTTTATTTTTTTGACGAAGTTTTTAATTTCTATTTTTTTATGATGCAGCATTAGAAAATACATACAACCCTCTACGATCAACCCCTATTTTTCCATCGCGATTTTTATTATTCAATTTTATGGCAAAGCTACGTTTGCCCGGACAGCTAGTAGCTTATATAAAAAGATGGAAACATATTTGCCGGTTGTTTTCTTTTTTTTTAAATACGATGATATATATGATATATTTCACAACTCCCGCATTAGGATTAAACATCCTGTGTCGCGGGGGACTTTACAAACATACATGTTACGGACACAAAGAACACCCAGACTCAGGACAACATTTTGTGGATCACACAAAGTGATGTCCCACGTGGGATTTGAATCCACGGCACTTGGTGCATAGCAAGCGTCGTAGTGACCGCTCAAACCACTAGGCTAACCGTGCAGACAAAGTCGTATTTAAAAAAAAAAAAGTTTTGCTAATCTGTCAATTTAGTCTCATGGTGTGGCAAGTTTATTGCCGTCACCCATACCTGCCTGGCCCTTCCTAGGTTGAGTCTAGATATTTTGTATTAAATATGTCAAAGTATTATTATTATTCAAACAGATTCGCGAAGAAAATCCTCACCTGGTAGTGGGGAACACAGCAGTCGCACGTAAGATGGGTTTCCCCGAGGTAATCCTACCCGGCGACGCTCGGAACGATCTCTACGTCACGGTCTGTGGGGGATCTTTCTCTAAGGGCGGGGGGAAATCTTCGGAGAGAAACATCGAGTTAATCGCAAGAGTCGTCGATAAAGATGGGCAGACTATAAAGGTTAGTTTTGAAATCTGATTTTATTGTTGTATAACTTCATATTGAATAGACCAGGCGAAGCGATCATAATGTTCGGATGTTGTATATATGCTAAATGGCGCGAGATTTATCAATATCACGATACAGCATAAGCAGTTCAGGGTCAGCAGAACCGTGATATCAGCAGTTAATCCGTAGTTCCGTGTGTCTTCGGTAGATGGCGCTGTATATGGAAGTCGCCACAAACTTAACGAGGCAGTTTTCTCTAGATTGAATAGACCTTATAGACCTACAGAGAACCCTACCTTATTACTATAAAGTAATAAGGTATTAATTACATCATGAGTGTTGTATTGTGCGTAAAAGTTTTGTATCTGATGAATTTCAGGGCGTTATATCGATAGGTGCCGGCGTGCCTTTGGTAGACGAGTATGTATCCGTGGTGTATTACCACGACGATAGACCAAGATGGCAAGAAGTCTTCAAGGTAACAATTTGACATCTATTTGTAATTACAAAGTCTGGTAGGATAAAGCTGTATCACTATACTCCATTCGCGTTAAGAAAATAATGACGCATCGATAGAGCCCCAGCTCCAGATCAATCAGGTTCTTAGATGTAATCGTTAGGATTCAAATGTTAAAACATGCCTCCTCAGCCAGTATGTAAGTGTTCTTGACGAATCTCTTTCGAAATTCACTAACAACCTAATTTGATTGGTTTGATTTGGTCGATTTGTAGGTTACGGTATTTCATCGATGCATCAATATTTTCAAGAGGCAAATTGGTCAAAAATTAAATTAAGTCATTGATAAAATACGTTTCATAAATATTGTCATTTTCCTCCTATACCTACTGTCACGATTCCTAAATAAACTAAATATGTAATTTGAAATGTTCCCATAATTTTATGAAATATAGTGTAGTATGTTATTTGAAAAATATTTATTGTTTAATATTTCTCTGAACTAACGCAGAAATTTTACTATTCATAACAACAAACATTTAAATCCTTATACCATCCAACAGGTATGCCTTAACATCGAAGCATTTAAAGACGCGCATTTAGTATTCCTTTGTCGACATCGTTCGTCTAACGAAGCGAAGGACAGAGCAGAGAAGCCCTTCGCGTTGTCATACCTTCGACTCATGCAACGTGAGGGTACTACTACACCAGATACGCAACACAACATGTGTGTGTATAAGGTACGATATAAAAAGCCAAATATACAAATGTTACTGTGGTGCACGACGAGCGTGCATGCAACGATTAATGAATGTGGATGAAGCAAAAAAGGTGTGTCAAGACCATAGCAAGTAGGGATCAATGGTCTCTGCCTACCCCTCTGGGAAAAGGGCGTGACTATGCTGTACATAAAATTTAGATATGTTGTAGTAATAAATATAAATCAATATAATTTATATGCCACTTCAATCCGGCTCGAAGGACCACAAACATTTTCAAGTAAATTAAAAAGTAAAGAAATAATTGTCATCCTTTGTGCCGAATCGACGTCGCATGGGTTTATTACATTGATTGCTTCATACTAAACTGGAATTGTTTAAAAAATATAATTTAATATTTTGATTAAACGTTTATTCCCAAAAGATCTTACAAAAAAAAATTGCGTATCACCATTATTTATTAATATAAACTACTTATAAAACAACAGTTATTAATATTTGTTTTGTTTCAGATCGACGCAAAACGATTATCAGCCATGCTACATGATAAACAAAACAAGTTAGACCAGAGCGAGAGACAAGATGAGAGACATAGCAAGCAGCAGAGCGACCGACTACAAAAGCAGTTGCAAGTAGAACTAGAGGCGGAAGCGTCGGCAGCATGTTTAGGCGTTCCTTCGCGAAGGTCTGAGCTACCGGCGGGAGCGGAAAATGGTCTCACACGTGGCCCGCTCTCGCTTGTACATCGCGACACGCTCTCCGTCGCTACCAAACTCTGCTCCACTAAACTCACTCAACGAGGTAACTCTCATTCTCTTACAGTTGTCTTACAGCCGTAGGATACCAGTTTATATCATTTCTTGCTATTTCAACTCGTCCAATTATCAATGAAATCAAGTCAAGATTGTCTATCGGTAACTAAATTATTAGTTATCATAATTTCAACCGTAATATGACCACTACGGGAGATTAGACTACCCTTTTCTTCCATTATTATTACGCAAAAGAAATGATTAACTTGACAAAAAAACTTTAATGTTTACAGAATAATAGTAATATATATTGCCAATTTCTATGGGACTAATCGGGAAATAATACAAATATTTAACAGTTTTGATGTTTACACCACTCACATTTAAACCGAGCTGCTGGCCACAATCTCCAATTAATAAATAAACTATTTCTACAGAGGAAATTCTTGGAGTCCTCAAATGGAGTACGCACCACGCCGAAAAGACGCTTAGGAAAGCGCTCACCCAGCTTATGTACGTGCCCAGTGATGAACTTGTCAAGTTTCTGCAAGATATTCTGGACGCGCTTTTCAATATACTCACACAGGTATGAATGTACTTCGAGACCGAGACTGATTGTACAAACCATTAAAAATTTCCTGTTATATAATACCTTATTATATAATTATGTTTACGACAAATCACACTCTCACGTCTGCTTAACGTACAGACGTATTTTGCTGCCAAGTAGCAAAATAAACGCAACTAATTCTAATTTCAATAGCGCAGTGGTAGCGTATGCGACTGCTGCGCTTGAGGTCTCGTGTTCGATTCCCGGGTCGGACCAAATGTTTGAATGATCAGCAAATGTTTGTTTTAGCGTTTAGGAGTTTTATATGTATAATGTGTATGTATTTACGAAAGAAAGTATATATGTATTTATATCAGTTGTTTAGTACCCACAACTCAATCTCTGCCTAGCTTGGGACTAGATGGCGTTGTGTTGATGTCCGAAATATTTATAAAGGTATATTTATTTGTCTTACAGGTAGACGAACCCAACGTCTCCCTTTGCGAGGACAGTTACGAGGTACTTGTCTTCGACTGTCTCCTCCGAGTGATATCGCTGGTCGCAGACCACAAGTACCAACACTTCCAACCGGTCCTCCACGTTTACATCGATGAGAGCTTCTGTGACGCTATCGCTTATGAGTGAGTTTTATCACATATTTATATCTCATACATATCTTCTGTCAATTTCCTAGCAACACACTTCTGACTTTTGAGTTTCTATGAACAGTGGTAGTCATTTACTATCAAGTGACATGTCTGCTCGTTTTAAACCTGTGTCCCTACACACAAAAGTATATTTTACTTACGACTGCATAGCACATCACTGGCTGCAACAACACTGAGGGGATTAACCATGGCGTCCTTTTCGAAAACAAACTGCCTGTAATTTTTTTGCGGCGCGGAATTCTTCACACGTTTCGACTCACGTACAAAAGCAATTGACTGCCACTGAGAACAACGACAACATATAACAATGAAAACAAAACATTCACACGAACGTAATTACATTTTGTGTCGTAACAGTGTCATTTGTAGGTCCATGTGTGCTTTTACTTTGACAGAAAGGAACGTCTGCGTAATATGGCGATGATCATGATGATGACTTTGACTTTCTAAAACATAGTTTTGAACCGTACTGTTAAATGGCGTTAGCATATAGCAATATGAGTAAATTTGATGTTTTTGTGTTGTATTTGACAAACTAAACTCTTTCAATCGTACTTTACTAACTTGTTTGCTCCTCATCAGGAAACTGATCTCAGTGATAGTATGGGTCATATCTGAGGCGAATTCGGGTGAACTGGCCCTCAAACGTCTATTGCTTTGCATGAAATGTATCGAAAGCCTCATGAGATTTATAGTGCGAAGTCGACAGTTGAGAACCGCCTTGAAAACTGAAGCGAAAGAAATCAACGATTCCAGTGATTTTAATTCTTTGATGGAGGTGAGGTTTTTTTTATATTTCTTACTTTTATGGTGTATTTATATACAAGTAAAAGGCTCCAATTTTTTAATTTTTGTAGTCAATCGTTGATGTTAATTCTTTGTATTTAGACTAAATACCGTTAAAATACGAGTAATTGGAACTAGATGAAGGTGTAATTTTCATTGCGTGATGTAGGATCATTACTCCCTACGCATTTCAGCTCGTTTATATGTTCAAATAGTTACACCATAAAGTTTTTTTTATAGATCTGGTTGTAAATTATAAATTGCAAAATCTGCATTGTTTATATACGAATGATTGTGCTTTCATTGCAGACGCTACTGAACGCTTTAGTCTGGTTAATGCGATGCGGCGATCACGCTTTGACTTGTCAAGGGTCTGCGCTAAAATATCTTCCACACGCAGTGCCACATACCATCACAATTTACCCTGATGCACAACTAAGGTAATTTGAATTATTTGTAGTATATTAACTGATTGACTCACCTGTCTTATTACCCTTCCTAATGACATCCATATGGATAAACAAACCCGGCTTATTATGGATTTAGTCTAGTTTCTCCCACTCGTTCCCATTCATCTAATTACGTTTTTATTCGTCCTGTCCGAAGGCGATGTTGAAGTCAACTTGAACAGTCAGACGGTTAAACATAAGGAAAACTTAATTATTTCATAAAATTAATAATTTGAAATAGTATCAATTTTATTCAAACTATGAAAGATCTACCCTTTCGCCAACTTTATCAAGAAAATTATTTTTTCTTTATAGTAACTGTATTACAACTTCATTTTTGGCGTTCTTAATCGGTAATATTTCTAGTATAATATTCCGTCGTTTTTCTGAATACGCATAATGTATAGCAAGTTAAAAAAAGAAAGTACAGGTCATAAGGTTTATTTTCCATTGAACAGTGCCTTTATAGTACGCGCTTTCGAAGCATTGCCTCTCGGTCGCCTCAGCAAGCAACGGATGCACGCGCTCTTGGATCTTGTGAGAGGACCCCTGTGTGCTACCCACGGAGCGAGGTCTTTGTTCCTGCCGCATCTGGCCACAACTACCAAAGCTTTACTACGAGATAAGGCAGAGGTGAATATAATACACTTTAAACTCAAATATTACACACATACATCCACACACGCACGTATACGTGCACGCAAATGCACACGCACACACATAGATACACACTACATACAATCTAATTAACATCAGAAAATAAAGTACAAAAACACATTCAGACGTAGAATTTTTACAATATTTTTTAAACTAAAGTAAACGATCTCAGTATGATACTAATTGTTTATGCTATGTGCTACCATTACTTTTTCACACACATTTTTATGCAATTTAATATCAATTTTCTATTATTTTCATAATATATGAATTCATTTCGCAACAAAGTTACTGAGAAAAAGTATTTTCATGCACATGATAAAACTTATAATATGCCTTCTTTTTTAATTTGTATAATCAATAAAGATTTATTTTGTGTTATGCAAATATCAAAGTTTTTGTACACAATTTATATTCAATAAATACCTATCATACAAATATAACAAAAAACATTTTTGCAACAAAATCTTATATAGGTGAGTATTTATAATATTTTTCATTGGCAACACTTTTTAGTGTAATCAGGAGAAATTCCATAACAACATTTAAACCTCCTTACAGTGGAAATATGAAAAAGTTTCTTCATTGTTCCAAATTAAAAATTTTATGATAATTAATTTTGTTTTTGCACAGTTCTAAAAAGTATACTGTACCCAGTAAAAGATATTGTGCCAAACCTTTTCATTATTCTACTATACGGTTTTTTTCAATTTTAAAACATGTGTTAAAACATATAAGGTATATATTTGTGTGTTCTCGTGGTTACACAATACCAAAGGTATATTTCGTCAATAACATTGTGTTCGTCTAGTGTCTTAAACCCACCGGTTCGTGTGATGGTATGACGCACCGCACAACGGTAATGTACTTCGTATAATATGTGTTTGTGTATTCGTTCGTGTATTAGTGGCGGGTAATGGCTTGTTTGGGAAACAAATGTTTGTCGATAATATGTTTGTTTTTATGTTCATTTGTTTATTTTGGAGGCAAGTTGCCAAAGTTTTTTTTTTATTTCCAATATAAGTTTTATTTGGTTATAGAATTGTTATAAAGCAAATTAAATGTACTACTCTCACTTTCTTTTTAAGAGGAAAATTGTTCTTAAATAAACTTCTTCATAACATCCTTTGATAGTCGACTCCTGGATATAGCTTTGCCTTTTGAAAGGTTTTCTTCTAGAAAGAAGTAATTGTAGAATAAACTTATATTTATTCTTTGATTACTTGCTTTCTACTGACGCTAAAAATTCATACTGAACTACAGAGGATAGTTGTGGTCACCCTTCTAGAACTCCACTTCAAAGACAAAAAAGAAATCTGTACAAAAAAACCAGATTTCCGTCCTTCCTATTACTTTTTTTGGTTTTACTCATTATCGATTTAATTATATGGATTTTAATCATTCGGTGTAACATTTGCCGCCCACTCACCCATTGCCAGCCACACAGCCAGGTATATGTATGATCAATGTGGCGCGTCGCGGAGTCACCGAGGTAAGCACCGCTCGCCGATGCATGCAGCCCGAATTTGCACTTTATGTCGTTTGTGTAGAGATCTTTATCATATGGAGTTTTCACTGCGATCGTAATGCAAATTATTGTTAGAATCTAATAATTTTGGATATATTTATGAATATTGCTGATTTCACTAATAATGATACGAATAAACAATACAGTAATATAGGCTGACGCACGCAAATTCATCTGCGTATCTTTTCAATCATGCTCGTTGCCTATTGGACTAATCGTCTTGTTAAGGATCCTATCCTAGACACGCCAGTTAAACACAATTCAAAACATATCCAGATGTTGAAGGATTCTTACAATTGCGTTTAAAAGGCAATAACGTTGTTTCTAATTTACGATCTATAACTTAAAATAGTTTATCAGCAATGTCAGACCCTTATGAGAAGCCCTTTTTGAGTGTAGTTATTGTATTTAGACTATTGTTTCATTCTAACAAGGCAACCAATATTTGTAAGTTTTAATTACATGGAGCCGACCTCGTATCACAATATACAGCACGAGATTTATCGCGTGCTGTATATATGTAGTCGCGGGGAAATCCAATTTTATATCCGTTTTCAGGGATATTTCAGATAACTTCCAGTGCTTTTTGATAACCATAGAAATGCTTAAATGAAAGCAAACAGAAACGATCATCACATGTTTGTGAAAATCACAGTTCCACAAAAAATTATAATTAAGATTACAATTAAATACACACAATAATAAAACATAAATGTATTTATGTACGAATGTTTTAATTCATGCATTTATAGAACTGTTTAAAGAAACCACGATGTGTCTATACGTGGCAGTGAAAACTCTATTTGGTATGTACACCAATTAAAAATAATTAGTATTTAGTTAATACAAATACTTACTAATAGTAATTTAAGTAAACTATAACACTTGGTTTTGGTGGGTCTTAATTCCGGTGTAGGATGTACTTTGATTCATTTTGTTTATGTACATTTTATAAGATCATAATCCTATATGCATTTAAACTAAGCGATGATTTTGTTTAAAAATGTAGTAGTATCATATTATTAATGCATGCGTTTACACACCCGATAATAATTAATACATTATTTGCTATCTTTATCTTTAAACAAGAAAAAGTGGGCGAGCCACGCTTCGGCATGAATGGGCTGGCTCGATCTTAGTGAAACCGGTGTGAAATATCGCTTATGCTGTGTTTCACCGAGTGAGTGAGGATATCGGAAGCCCGTATGGGTATCAAGTGGATTTTTTGTATTAACAAGTAAAAAACACTTGTTTTTTAAAAAAACTTTTTAAATTAATCACTTGTTTATACTTCTGCTATACTGTGCATGTACTTAATACATATATAAACCTTCCCCTTCAATCAATATCTATTGGTAAAAACTGTATTAAAATCCATTAAATAGTTTACGAGATCTAAGCAAACCGATAGCGAATGCGGCTTTAGTTTATACTGTGTAAAGATAGCGATGGCAAATAATTAATATATTTATTATTATAGAATACGGTATTCAATGTTCCGATACAAGTTGTGCGATGTAACATATACATAAATATAATGCATCACGCAACTAACTACTAATATAATCTAACAATCTACGCGTAGCACCCGCATCGTGAGATATGCACACAAATCTTAAATAAAAAATAATAATTACATCACAAAAATATCTTAAATATCAATTTAAAAATATGTAAGTCTATTCTCACGCTATAAAATTATTAATATTTATTTACTAACATCACTTTATGTTTGTGTGTGTGCATGTCGAGTGTACATGTCACGTGTGTGTAGTGTGTGTTGAAGTTACATTCTGGTAAGGTCAGCAAAATATGGTTCATTTTACATAGGGTCGTTTTATTAATCTTTATATGGGACGTCCTAACATATGTTATTAACAAATGGGGTAGTTAACTTTTAATTAAAACCATCTCCTCTTATTTTATAACAGTATCAAAAACTATAATATAAGATCAGGCAGATAATTTTGATATATAAGTACTTGGTCCTACTCATTATGGTCACATAATCATATCCAATGTTTACCCATATAAGTCTTATTAAAGCATCGCCGGGAAATATTTTTTTAATTATAGTTATAAATTATTTTCTAATAAATGTTATAAAGTGGAATCCACACACATAAAGCGGCAGTATCTTATATGACAGTAAAAGGAAACTCCCTTTTTATGGCTCGTAGTATTGAGATCAAAATTAATTGATGTGAAAAATTTTTGTTTTTTGAACCCACCATGATAATTGAATAGTATAATTATACCACTATTAAGTAGTATAATTAAATATATATTAAAGATTACATTAATTCTATAATGTTTGGGTATTGAAGCCACAAAATTCAGCATGTTTATCCACTTCAAACTAATGTGTTCCTTTCAATATTCCTTTTATCTTAATCTCAATGTCCAATATTCTTGTTACCTATATTTGCGATATTTGTCTTAAAAAAAGTCAAATAGGTATTATTTCAACGGGTCTACTGGTAGTTTAATTTCCCTATAAAACATTATGTTTGTAATTAGAGGGAATAAATAAACGTCGTCAAAGTCTACTTTAGGTACTTGAACCATGCTTTGCTAACGGAAAGTGTTTTATCTCTGTGTATACTATAACTAACCTATAGTGCCTTCTTTCTATGTTAATTATTTACTCATATCTTTATGTAAAGCAAACTATTATGTGCATTATTTATTCAATATTTTAACGTGTACGTACTTAATATAAACTTCTTTATTCTATTTAATGTACCTATACTCATATAATTCTTCATTTACACTTCACTTTCGAAATAACATAGCAACATTTTGATGTTGGTTTTCCAATTAAAAAGTAAACATATTTTCAAAAGTAACAAGCGCCTTCGATGTCGCTTGAAACTAAATTGTGTGCAAACTCTTGATGTGTTGCATGTTTTGCGCTTGCATTCTGACAGTTGACACCTGTTAAAGTTGACGTTAACTGTCAAAGATGGTAGTCAACTGACAGGTTGCTAAGTGTAACGACTGATTATTATAAAATTGGAAAATTACTGTTTAGTAAGGACTTCATAAATGATTTTTTCAGTATATTAATAACTTTTTACTAATTATAAATATTTAAAAGATAATGAAATTTCATAACGATCAGTCATTGGTGTACGCTTGTGACGAATTCCCGATATATAGAATTAAATTCAAATAAAGTCACATAACGACTATAATGAAAAATTGCACAAATTTTTTAAACCACTGTACATATTTATTCATCTTTGAGGACCAATATAAAAAACAACGGTCTCGAAATGCGTACAGCTCTATAACTGTATCGTAATGTGACACGAGTAAGCCTAAAGGCCTCGACACATTTCTAGCAGTGAGTTTCCTATATTCGGGAATAAGTCCGTGTGCGCTAGCAATGTGTCGGGTGTGGCAGTGGGACCGTGAGGCCGCCCTCAAGTCGCGGTCCGTCGGCAAGGCGGCAAGACTCCTCGGCGCTGATACAGCGAGGCTACACGACGACACACACCACCAACAGATCGTATGTATTAACATTTAGATGTAGACAAGAACGTATAAAAAAAGTCCGACATAACTCTCGCTAAGACAAAATTGAGGCACTTTTAATGGGTGAGTGAGTGGATTTAAAGTGGCTAAGTTACTAATATTTACGACCTAAAACACCGTACTTTTCATTCGATGACTACGGTTTCAAAACCATTTTACCACGCAAGACGTGTTCTGTATTTATGTTTTGAAGTGCAACTTCTTTAGAATCGTTGTGGTTTCAAACCGGATGCAACGGAAAAAACGACAGGTAAGAGACACAAATACAAAAAGTCGCCTGTAATTAGTGAGCCAGAGCGAGAGAGCAAATGCCGATCTCATTCTTTTGTCGATTTACTGAAGTTATACTTCTATCATGTGTGAATCGCACACACACACTTTTTTTGTTTTTTTTTTGTAATCTGCTTGCGCTCGTAATGGCCGACTAATATGTGAAAGTGTGCGTGCTGGCCTGCACCGACAGCGAACACCTTGGACGACTCTTGAGTGACACTTTTTTGTTAGCGAGACTAAATCTGACTTTTTTATACGTCTATAGATGTAGATTATGTTTCAGCAAATACAAACTACTTTGACTTATTGAGATCAAATTTGAAAGTGTTGTTAATTGTGTGTTTTACTCGTATTTTCTCACTTTAGTTGATGTCTGATGAATGTTTCTTTAGATTCGTTCTACCAAACTAAGCGAGTGTCTGACAGAACTGTAGTTGGAAAGCTGTCTTATATATCAGGCTATAAGATTATGATGTCTTTATCAAAATTACTTTTAATTTTATTTGTGTAAACCACTATTCATTTTGTGCTTCACAATTTTCAGAGGTTTAAAATTAAAATATTTATCTATTAATTTCTCTAAAATATATTGAAGTGTGTTTGCATCCAACGCCTACACGTGCTTCTGCTGTTCCATCATTTACTAAATAATAAATTGCACATTTAAAAATTAATTCAGATATTGAGTTGTGCCTTTATAAAAATGACGTTACTAATTTTACAGTATTTAGTCAATGTTTAAATGTGCAAACCAGATCGATACACGACGTTTCGATTAATTTGCGCCGTATTCAAATGCAGTCAGTTTACACATGTAGGTAATTATTATCACATTCCACTGCTAGACTTAGACCTCTCTACTTTCACGCCACTTGGTTTCGATTGTATGATTGCGAAAATTTAAATACAGTGACTACAATACACCTCTTTTTATGTATTGGAAAAAAACCGAGTTTCTACAACTTAACACTATTTAACAGATAAAATTTGGTAATAAATATATGTATATCTGACATATAAGTCTCTATACAAGACTTTTAAATACGTAATCTGTACTTATTCGACAGATAAATTAACACGGTGAAACTGACTGTGTTTGTATAAAAGCTATAACGATATGTAGATTTGTGAAACGTTTGATAAATTGCAAAAGTATTGATTTATGGTTATCTATTACCTAAACGTGTAATCGAGGCTATAGCTATCAAGATAGTTCCACAATTTCATGGAAATTAAACCATATTATATTGTTTCAAAGAGCTTTAAGTAATAGTATTTTTATTATATTTGATACAGTCGTCTTAGAAGTTATACGCCAACTTATTGTATCAAATTTATATCATGCTATTATATTTATATATATGTATTGTATAAGTAATAATTACTCTCGTTTCACGCAGCCGCGTCGACGGTTGAGAGGAAAGCGTAAGTATAATAGGGAATTAATAAAATTATATATTCCATAAGCATTATATATATATGTTATAGTTATAGTAGATTATACTTTTGTTATATTTAATGTTAAAATTATATTTAATAATATGCCATTTACAAAATTTATACATCTATTATACAAGAATATTTTAGAGAAGCTTATACCGTTGTTGCCTTACATGCATTGATTAAAAAAATCAAAAGACGTAAATCACCAAGATTAAAAATTAAAAAATAAGTGTTTCCATTACAATTGATATAAGTTTTTTTTTGCGCCATTAAAACCTTAAAAAAAAGTACTTTATCTACAGTATGTTACATCAAAGATTTGTTTTTTCTATGCTACGAGTAGGTACATTGATCATCACCAATCCGGCAACTTCCTCCAAAATATTTGTTCTTTTATGTTCTTCACCATTTTCTTTTACACTTTAATACAAAGTAAATGTCATCTTCTTCAGTAAAAACCTATATTATACATATTTTTTTAGGTATATTTGAAATAAACTCGATTGCAAGTGATTAAGATTTTCATGTGTTTACACATTTTTAATAAATTAAAACTATTTCATGTCTATATAAGTACAGTTCGTTTTAATACAATTTTTTTATCAGTGTACGCATCCTGCTGGTATTTTCCCGTTAGGTACTTATAAAGATATCATTTTGTTAATGTGTATCTCGCACATTGTAATCATTAAGCATTTATAGGTGGAGCTTTGTGTGGAAACGTTGGGCGAAGTGATGTCTCTCCTGGCCCGCGAAAATGTTGGCCCGGTCGAGTCTGACAGGGGCGATTTGGCTAGGAGACTGCTGCCTACTGTATTGAAGACAGCGTCTAATATGCTGAACGATCGGAAGAGTGATAGAGATAGCAACACAGCGGATAACGCTTTGTTGGTATGTTTTTATTTGTATTCCTATTATTTCCTTTTATGATATTGTACTATAAACAAATATAATACACATTATACGAAAACTAGCTAACCCATTGAACTGTTCTCTATTGCCCGTAGCGTGAAAATTTTCCCCCGTTTTTGAAATATTCTTCATTGGCGCTCCGCTCCTATTAGTATTAGTGTGATGATATATCGCTTATAGCCTTCCTCGATAAATGGATTATCCAACACTGGAAGAATTTTTCGAATCGGACCAACGGTTCCGGTAACAAACCGTGCAAAGCGTGCGTCAAAGTCCTCCGCGACACAGGATGTCGAAAGATCACTGTACTTAATGAGTTCTAAGTGAATAGTGTATAGTGTAGTACTTGATATGAAAAATAACAGGTTTTTTGAGTAGGTTAAACACACTACGTTTGGATGGGAAGGCTCTGTGCTTGCACTGATTTACCGGTAATAAACATGCAGATTTTTAACTACATGTGTATACCAATAATCTAATAATTATTTATCTGAAACTTTAAGCTATATGTTTCAATTTGCCATTTTACTGAAAACTCTTCTTCTTCATATCCTTATCCCAAGATTATTAGGGATCGGCTACTAGTTCCACCTGTTTTACCTGAATATCAGTTTTTCCACGAAGCGGCATCAGAACCTCCGAAACCCTGAGACTGAAACTGAATTCGAAGGTTGAAACTAGCGTCTGTATATTTGAGGGCACTGACTTCTCAATAACGATTACGATAGATGTTCATGGCAACCGTGACTGACGCCGTAACGTAATCTCCGAGGCACGGGCGGTTAACACCGCCATATTTCATTCTCCGAGCCGGTTATTAAGAATTTCATATACGAAAAACACGATATGTTAACTTTGGCCCGACTCGTTGCACACGCTATTATAATTAATAAACTTATTGCGTTGTTGTACTAACTAAAGTTTTATCAATTTTAGCGACGAATAATCTCGGTCCTCCTCGATATGGTGCGGCAAATGTCTGAGCATCAGTATACGATGGTGGTTCAGGCTCTGGAGGTTGAGAATGCGGGCGGTCCGGGAAGCTTAGTAAATGATGCCCTGTCGTTATTCTTGGCTCTACTCCAGCGGCCTGTGTTCAGACCTCATTGGGCTGATATGTTGCATCTGCAACATTACGTTATGTTACATGCTTTACGGTAAGTTTCTTTTATTTTTTAATAACTTTTGTACGCGTCTCCACCTTATGGCGGTTATTGCGTTAAAGAGTAACCTATGTCCTTTCTTAAGAAAAAAACATCTCGATGCCAAATTCCATTGAATTCTGTCCAGAGGTCTAGCGGTGAAAATGTAACAGACAGACAAGAGTTACTTTCGAATTCATGATATTAGTATTATTTTTTTATTTGATTTTTTTAGGTTATATGTGGTTTCGATTTTACGATTGATGTAAAAATATTGCGTTTATTGTAATAAATCAAGAATTATTTAATTATATTGTAATAAAACAGTAAAAAAACTAGGTTCATCATTTTAATGAATATTATAGAAAACAAGGGTTTTCACAAATTAAACTTCTTGATTGAAGAGTGTTAATGTTTATCTGTCGAAAAGCTTTAACTATTTGTACATTTTGTTTTGTTTTGCCTGTCATTCATTTATAAAAAAAACATTACAACCTTATACGGTCTAATATTCAGGAACACTATCCATAACAGTGGTGTTATTGATGGTTTTCCAGAATAAAAGACCGAGTCGGTTTATAGTGTACATTAAAAACAAATCTTGATATAAAGTATATATGTAAATATTTCAGCTTACTATCAAAAACGCTTCGCGAACGTCTCCAGTTAGTTGATGAATGCGATACCGAAGCTGTAACAACAATCCATTCGATGTGTCGAACTTGGTTCGAAGCTGGCTCAGCCCTGGCAACGTCACAATCCCTTCAGTTGGAAACTTTACCGCCGGCGAGGAAACAACGACTCACTGCCCTTTATGGAGATATAAGGCGAGGGGTCGCTGACTGTCTGAGTGAAATGTGGCACAGTTTAGGTAAGAAATTCTCTTTACTCGGTATTCATATTAAATTAGTCTTAATCTTTCGAATGCGGGAACGGGTACTTCCGGTTCCATGCACCGTGCGGCGAAAGTGCAAAATTTTGCAACACGGTGCATGGTGTACGAAAATGATCAAATATTTTAAAAAACAATGCTCGGTGGTTATAAAAGTGATTATTTTTCAAAAGATGGATAACAAGCGTACATGGTTATGCCATATTTTATTACTAAACTAATGTTATCGCTTTATTATTTACTCACAATTGAGCCAAGTATTAATTTACGCACCTATTGTGTTAATAAACATGATTTTAATATTTTATGTGGTTTATTATTCATTTTACTTATTATCCTCATAAAGTTCGATAACTAAGCTATCTACTGATATAAAAAACACTATAACTGCAGTAAAAATTCATTGAGAAACATATTTGTAAAAATCACATTTCGCTGTCGAGATATTCGCCATTTTGTCACTTTACAATCAAACTATTATTTGCGCCAAAAAACAAATTACGTAGTATTTATATGAAGAAATAGTGTTTTTTAGTTAAATAATTTATTTTTTTAGTTAACTAGTGCAAAAGACAGGAACAATACATAAAAAAAACAACCTATTTATCAAGTTATTTAAAAAAAGGACTCGTTTGCTAGACCAGTTTTCATTTATTATTTTTAAGTTCTGAGAATTCTCTAAACTCTATGAAAATGACTGAATGCTAAAGAGAACAAACTGATCGTTCCATTATGTGACACACAAAGTCTATGGTCAATACAAAATAATTTAGTAAAACATAAACAAAGATCAGTTTACGTCTTGTTCATTGTCCGTCACTACTGTGTATGTGTGGGTGTTAATAGTTCCGGGACTTCCCGCTAGGCTGCGTGCAAACACGAATCAACGGCGATATACAATTTTAAGTGGCGTGCTATTGGAGAGGCCTATGTCCAGCAGTGGACTACGATACGCTGATGATGATGTAGAACAGTAATGGCGTGGGAGCCCTTTGTATGTGTGCGTCTAATTTCGCTCGTCAGGCAAAAAATTAGTGTTTATTTAAATATTTAGCTTTTCTAACACATTTTTGTTGCTATTCTATATTCTATATAAGATTCTCATCGCAATTATATCATTTTATCAATAAAAACATAAGAATAAATGCGTAAAAACCTTCAAATGAGTAAGCCCTTTTCAATAGGTAATAGACTCGGTAACTTTTTGAGTAACACTATTCAAAATTACGCATGATTTATGCCTCAATTCGTATTGATAGTGGTTCCTAAAATAAGTATAATAAGTAAAATATAACAACAAACTACCTTCAAAATCACCTTATCGGCAAAAAATCAGTTTTAAGAGGCACTTGACAGATCGCGTTGCGTCATCGTCAACTTTGAAATTGGAACTCGTTTTTTTTACGGCTCTTGAAGCGCACTTGACAAACGAATGTTTTAAAATGTTGTTCGTATAAAGCAAATGCATAACAAACCTTTCTAGACTTCATTATAATAACTTTAATACCCAAAATTAATTAAAATGCAAGTTAACTGCGGTTATCGCGGATCCGCAATGCCGCACCGACGGGACAATCGCGGATCCGCAATGCCGCACCCCAGAGGTTAAACAGCTCTTACCCATTTACGAAGGAGTGATAAAGAAACACATTAATGTCTTCCTGACTGAATTAAATCAAATAATTATCCGGAAGTCCCGCACATACCCTTCGTTTACCCATAGTGGTATGGTGCGAATAGCATTGCCCACGGAATAAAAGGTGAAGTGGATAGGCGACTGGCTTTATGTACATACTAGATATGTCAGTACCCAGCGGTTTCACTTGCAAGTATACCCATTTTATGTT
Source organism: Spilarctia lutea (assembly GCA_916048165.1). NCBI lineage: Eukaryota > Metazoa > Arthropoda > Insecta > Lepidoptera > Erebidae > Spilarctia > Spilarctia lutea. The sequence goes on along the minus strand of OU696492.1, from coordinate 5,043,226 downwards.
TGTTTCAAGGGAATCTTTAATTTACTCCTTCAAGATTTAAAATACATGCAGGTGTGGTTGGCCTAGTACTTGGCGCAGTAGCAAGCGGTGTAGTGAGCCAAGTGCCGTGGGTTCAAATCTCACATGGGACATCACTTTGTGTGATCCACAAAATGATGTTCTGAGTCTGGGTGTTCTTTGTGACCGTTACATGTATATTTGTAAAGTCCCCCGCGACACAGGTGTATATGCCTAAAGCGGGAGTTGTCTTTAAAAAAAAAATAAAAAAAAATTTAGAAAATGACGACCTTAGATGCAACCGTTCATCGTTATTTTACCACCTAATAGGTTAAAAAAGGATGCTTACAACACACCGGCCTTAAATTCAAGTTTAAAGCCCCGACGTATGCTCTGCGTTGATTAATCTGTTAGTCAGGGCTAGGAGTTAAATATAATAGTGGGTAGAATTCTAATTACCCAACCTAGAAGACTCGAAGAACTAGAAGACGTATGTATGTGCTCGGTGGCGTACTAGTAGCGTATACGACTGCTGTGCTTGAGTTCTCAGGTTCATTTCCCGGGTCGGACCTCATGTTTGTATGATCTGCAAATATGTGTTTCAGTGTTTAGGTGTTACAGAAAAAAAAAAATATGTAATTATATCAGTTGTTTAGTACCCATAACAAGCTCTGTTAAGCTTGGGACTAGATGGCGTTGTGTTAGATGTCCGAAATATTTTTTATTTAAATAAGCGCCAATCATCATAGACTTGATTATGCTTTATTAAGTGTTAATACATTTTCTTTCTTTTTTAAAAGACAACTCCCACATTAGGAATAAACATCCTGTGTCGTGGGGTACTTTACAAACATACATGAAACGGACACAAAGAACATCCAGACTCGGGACAACAATTCGTGGATCACACAAAGTGTTGTAGGTACCGCGTGGGATTTGAACCCACGACACTTGGCGCAGTAGCAAGCGGCATGGCGACCACTGACACCACTCGGCCAACCGTGCAGTCATTCTTCGGCTTTTATATGTCCAGGTTACCACAAACGCTCTTTCATTCCGTGTCTGGTGGGGCCGTTCCTTGAAGTGAGTTTCTTACGTGATGAGGAGGTTCGAAATACTACAATACCGCTGTTCTTCGACATGATGCAGACAGAATACAGCCATAGTGTAGTACATGGTGACGTAGGTAAGTTTAAATTGTGTAGTTAAAAAATAACAAAAAACCCGACTTCAAGAACAGGATCATATTGAAATAGGACCACACGGGAAGCACCAGCTTTCAAATAAAAAAATAATCACCCAGTTGAAAGTTCTGAGGTAACAAACATAAAAAAATTCAAACAAATTGAGAACCTCCTCCTTTTTTGAAGTCGGTTAAAAAGAAAATATGCTTTTTACATAATGCCATCATTGTTATAAATGTATATAGAATACAATAATATTGTTTCTTAAATAGAAATGTATAATCTGTTGTTCTAAGTGTAGTTACAATAATTAATATTCTGTGATATTGTAGATTTCATTGTAAGTATTTCTGTTTGTGTTCTGAAAAATGTCATCAACATCATTATCACCCCACTGAATCTTAACACTCATGTTTTGCAAATTCCAACCCTATTTTGCAAGTAATTAGGTTCATTCGTTTGACATGTCATGAAAATAACATTTTGTAAAAAAACACAAAGCAGTCATAAGCAATGCCGACAGAAGTGAAAACTCATAACTATAAACAAACGGTTGTTTTAACTTACCTGAAATGAACACCTATGCTTTTTTTAATAGTGTGCAATAAAAAGAATAAAAATTATTATGGTTGTAAGTAGTAAATGGAAGTAAAGCTTTGATACTCCAATAGATGTCGCTGTTTTCAAATAAATTGTAAACAATCTTTTTGATTTACAAAAGGTTTTGTGCAAGTAGAAAATCGTTATTTTAATTTATTGTAAATCACTTTAAGATACTGAAATATTAACTTTAAGTATATAAAATCATATTGAGAAAGGACCACTATCTAGAAAAACGAATGCTACCAAAGTATATCGGTAGATGGCGCTGTTAACAATAAACATCCGTCTTACGATTTTTTTCGATCAGGACACGTGACCTGACGCTCTGACGCGAGTTTATACATTTTAACCCATTCCAAAAAAGTACACAGCGCCGCTAAAGAAGTTTTCACTTCAAAAATATATTTAGTTGCAAGCACAGTTAATGTAAATATGTGACGTTCACCAGGCGAGAGTCCACTAAAGGACCTGGAGAGCGAGATGATCGACAAAGTAGACGTACTAGTGGAGCGTGGGTACGGGGATGCTGGGTGGCGAGCTCGTTTCGTGTCGTTGTGTGGAGCGTTATGTGGTGCAGCGAGTGGTCCTTTACGTGGGGTGGCAGCTTCACTAGTAGCGGCTGCAGCAAGACAGTTGGACGCTCTGCTGCAGTACCGTGCAGCAGCACGCCGCTCTGCTACACCACACCGCATGCATCTCACCACCTGCGTGCTGCACTTCTATCAGCAGATCGAACGCCCGCATATGTATATACGGTTAGTGTACTCCATCAAAATTCACACTATTATAGATTTTCAGTCAAGATTCTTGCGATATTTAAATATTTTCCATGCTTAAAGCTAAACTAGTCTGACTTGATTAAAGTCTGACAAGCTTCTCCGACTTCGGAATATGCTTGCATGCTTAATTAGTCAGGAATTAATAATACAAGCAAACATAAAAATATCTAGTACGAGCAAATCCGTATATTTATAGTAGATAACTAAATCAGCTTGTAAAATGTGTATAAAAGAATTTACCCTCAATAAGTATTCCGGCTCGAAAGACCAATTCCTTTACCAAATTGATAGGTTTATAGTATGATAACTGAGTAGACCACTGTACCAAATGATGATTTTATGGTTATTAAATCCCCTTCTTAATGTTAACTTTAATTTCAGCTACGTGCACAAATTAGCGCAAATGCACATCGCGGCCCAGCAGTGGGCAGAAGCAGGTCTGTGCCTAGAATTACACGCGAAGTTATTATCCTGGAGCCACGACCCGCTACCGCCTCGATTACGACACCCAAACTTAGAACACGACGCCCATACCGCTACTCATCGGGATTTGAAGGTCAGTGGAATGTGAAAGAAAATATCACTGCTCTAGTTTATATCACTTGTTTACTCTCACTAGCGACAGATATTTGTAGGTTAAGTTAAATAATCCTATATTCTGCTGTTTACACTAAGTTAATTGCCGATGTTACACTACTATACACTAAAGTCCACAATTATAATTTAATCTCTGAGACAGATGTCTACGAAACCGATGAAGTAACTTTGAACGAGCGTATTTATTTTATTACCTGTGGGCAATATCTGCGCTTCACCTCTCGCTTCCCCACGCATCACCTTCGCCTATCTAGTTCCTTTGTCAACGCAAGCACTAACGCACTTGTATTATTTTTGCTTTTGTTATCTCTTTTTTTTCTCTATACAGTGAAATATTAACTCTCTAGTTTACATGACGTCATTAAGCCAGGTTCACAGATATTTCCGACGGGTTGTAAATATATTTTCATTGTTAACGCGACAGTGTTATAACAAAACGAAGTGCAATACATTATAATTATAAATATTCACAACTAAAATGTATCTCGTAAATTCTAAAATATATGGAAAACGTCAAATTACAAATCAAACTCTTATTAGCAAACTACGTTAAGGTATCGTCAATGTATTGCCGGAATAAGTTCAAAGTATAACCAATCCTATAAATAATATAACTGACGATATATTAAACTAGATATATACTAACTAAACACTAAGTTTCCTTGACAATATTTAATTTATTATAGCAACACTTATATCTCGAAATCGCCGAACTTTTAAATCGCGGTCGGCAATGGGAGGTAGCTGTCGAAATCGTGAAACAACTCGTGACTGTCTACGAAGAAGAAGCTTTGGGCTACGGTCCTTTGGCTGAGTTACACAACCAATTGGCTACTTTATACGCAGCCATGTTGAGAACGGCGAGATCACATCCTGGCTATTTCAGAGTGGTGTACCACGGAAAGGGCTTCCCGGAGTTGTTAACGAAGGCTTCTTACGTAAGTTGAATAAGGTTTTTTTTTACTTTGATTGTACCTACAAATCTATATCGGAAATCAGCCCGCAAACTGCAATCGTCATTTCCTGGACTTAAGATTGAACAGCTGGATTACGATACAAAGTTGAAAAGGAGAGTTTATGCATTCAAACTACACACAGTACATAGCGAATCTATTTTTCAAAGTATTTTATTAAGAATGCAACCATTATAATATTGAAAAATTTTTGGGTTCGTAGTGGTGTTTAGCTTCATAGATTATACTCGGAATACAATTCTGGTCTTTCCACCAACTTTCATATGTTTTTATATTTAAAGAATAAAAGCCGAAGAATGAAACTGGAATTCTCCCTGTGCTAATAATTCCTACACGAACAACTCCAGACTGTATTTGATATTTTCGTTTACAACTGTGCGATTTTCCCGAAACTTTCTGCCGCGCACCACAAAACTGTGAAATGAGCTGTCGCCTGCGGTGTCCCCGGACCAATACGACCTTCAAACCTTCAAGAAAAGAGCGTACTCCTTCCTAAAAGGCCGACAACGCACTTGTGACGCCTCTGGTGTTGCGGGTGTCCATGGGCGGCGGTTATCGCTTATCACCAAGCGATACGTCTGTTCTAAGTTTTATAACTTAAACTTACATACATATATACAATTATATATCGTACTTGTACAGGGTTATATCTACCGAGGCAACGAATACGAACAGCTGCACGACTTCAAAGACAGACTCCTCGACGAGTGGCCCGAAGCTGAAGTGTTGCCGAAGCTCGACCCTCCCGGCCCCGACATTACCGAGTCTGATGGACAATGTATCCTTTATAGAGATTATAACAATACTTTATTACTTATTATTATTTGTGAGAGTTGGCTCTTCAATTAACTTTTTATTCTTTCGATGTAGACGTTTATTGTCGACATTCTTGAAATTTTGCATAACTGTGTCAATTACCAGAATTAATAATTTTAATGGTGAACCGACTACCATGGTCTTTTGTCGGCCAAAGCTTTCAGAATGTTTACGTTCCTTTTCTTCAGTCACCAGTCAACGCCTCAATTGCGCCGCTTCCGCACCCTCACTTCAGGCAAACTTTCGTTCTCCCGACACTAGAGGGAGCCGCAAGTTTCTGCTTTCCCGCCAATAGATGGCGTTAACAACTTGTGAATCGATTTTAATGAATGAGGTGCCGATAGATAGCGTTAACTGTTATGTAGTTTTAGTTATTTAATCTCTTTTTGATTGTAAAAAATAAAGTAATTTTAAAATATTGTTACTTGAAACATACATTATGTAACTCGCCTAACTTGACCTGACAGCATAAAATATAATAAATTATTATAGTTCTGTTTTTATTTTAAGAGTTATTACATTTTCATTTTGGATGATATATAATGTCAAAGATTGTTGTTTCGTATAAAATTCTTGTAAACCGTAACGGTTATATCTAATGAATAGTAAATGATTCGACGTACCGTATTTCTTAACTACACAAAACAGATTTACAAATAAACGCCGTAGAACCAGTGATGGGTGACAAACTGAAGCGTTTGTCTGGCAAGCCCATAGCGGAACAAATACTGCAATACTATAAACATAATAACGTCGATAAGTTCGAGTTCTCTAGACCATTCCATAGATACGGTAAATATATTCTATATATTATTTATTTTGTACTTTGTTTAAAGAAACGTCACAGCCGGCTAGTGATATGCACATTTCTGTTAATTTATTTTTTTAATAATAACATAATTGTTTCGAACATCTAACATAACATAACGCCATATAGTCCCAAGCTAAGCAGAGCTTGTGTGGACAGGTATAGAGAGATTATTTCACGGGATGAATAGGAGAGGTATGTGTATAAAGTAACAAAGAAATTACCAAGGAATTTTGACTGCCTCGGTGGCGCAGTGGTAGTGAATGCGACTGCTTGAGGTTTCGGGTTCGAATCCTGGATCGTGACCAAGTGTTTATGGGATCTAAAAATATTTGTTACGGAGTTTGGGCCTTTTCTATGTATAATATGTAACTATTAACAAAAAAAAGTATATATGTATTCATATTAGTTGTCTAGTACCCATAACACAAGGTCTGCTTAGCTTGGGACTAGATGGCGTTGTGAGTTGATGTCCGAAAAAATATTGATGTATATACCTGATGACATATATGAATGATAAATATTGATGTACCTACATCCAGTTATTGTTTCAATACCCAGATTTTAATCCCAAGATTCTGTTGAAAAGTATTTGAATATTTTTTTACCAGAATCAGGTCAAATAATCTACTGCAAAATCAGAGGCTAAGGTCCGATCCAGCTTTCTAACTAAATTTTCTTTTACAGAAGAACCTTTGTCCGGATCGACGGATGATCTCGTTAACCAAAATGAATTTGCTACCCGTTGGTTCTCCAGAACAGAACTTCAAATCAGTGAAAAGTTACCAGGTATATTTTTTATTGGTTTAAAACTATTATAAAAGATTATATAAACTATTAAACATATCCATACTAATATTATGAAATCGAAGTGACGTCTTGTCTGTCTGTTACACTGTCACGACGAAACTGCTGAGCTGATTTGGATTAATTTCGGTATAGAAATAGATTAGACCTTGCAAAAGGACATAGGCTACTTTCTATCGCGATAACCATACATACAACAACACACGGGTGGAGCCTTAACCTCTCGGGTGCGGCAACACGGATCCATGTTTGTCCCGTCGGTGCGGCACACACGGATCCATGTTTTTCGCAGTTAACTTGCATTTTAATTAATTTTGGGTATTAAAGTTATTATAACGAAGTCTAGAAAGGTTTGTTATGCATTTGCTTTATACGAACAACATTTTAAAACATTCGTTTGTCAAGTGCGCTTCAAGAGCCGTAAAAAAAACGAGTTCCAATTTCAAAGTTGACGATGACGCAACGCGATCTGTCAAGTGCCTCTTAAAACTGTTTTTTTGCCGATAAGGTGATTTTGAAGGTAGTTTGTTGTTATATTTTACTTATTATACTTATTTTAGGAACCACTATCAATACGAATTGAGGCATAAATCATGCGTAATTTTGAATAGTGTTACTCAAAAAGTTACCGAGTCTATTACCTATTGAAAAGGGCTTACTCATTTGAAGGTTTTTACGCATTTATTCTTATGTTTTTATTGATAAAATGATATAATTGCGATGAGAATCTTATATAGAATATAGAATAGCAACAAAAATGTGCTAGAAAAGCTAAATATTTAAATAAACACTCATTTTTTGCCTGACGAGCGAAATTAGACGCACACATACACAGGGCTCCCACGCCATTACTGTTCTACATCATCATCAGCGTATCGTAGTCCACTGCTGGACATAGGCCTCTCCAATAGCACGCCACTTAAAATTGTATATCGCCGTTGATTCGTGTTTGCACGCAGCCTAGCGGGAAGTCCCGGAACTATTAACACCCACACATACACAGTAGTGACGGACAATGAACAAGACGTAAACTGATCTTTGTTTATGTTTTACTAAATTATTTTGTATTGACCATAGACTTTGTGTGTCATAATGGAACGATCAGTTTGTTCTCTTTAGCATTCAGTCATTTTCTTAGAGTTTAGAGAATTCTCAGAACTTAAAAATAATAAATGAAAACTGGTCTAGCAAACGAGTCCTTTTTTTAAGTAACTTGATAAATAGGTTGTTTTTTTTATGTATTGTTCCTGTCTTTTGCACTAGTTAACTAAAAAAATAAATTATTTAACTAAAAAACACTATTTCTTCATATAAATACTACGTAATTTGGTGTTCGGCGCAAATAATAGTTTGATTGTAAAGTGACAAAATGGCGAATATCTCGACAGCGAAATGTGATTTTTACAAATATGTTTCTCAATGAATTTTTACTGCAGTTATAGTGTTTTTTATATCAGTAGATAGCTTAGTTATCGAACTTTATGAGGATAATAAGTAAAATGAATAATAAACCACATAAAATATTAAAATCATGTTTATTAACACAATAGGTGCGTAAATTAATACTTGGCTCAATTGTGAGTAAATAATAATGCGATAACATTAGTTTAGTAATAAAATATGGCATAACCATGTACGCTTGTTATCCATCTTTTGAAAAATAATCACTTTTATAACCACCGAGCATTGTTTTTGAAAAGATTTGATCATTTTCGTACACCATGCACCGTGCTGCAAAATTTTGCAATTTCGCCGCACGGTGCATGTAACCGGAAGTACCCGTTCGCGCATCCGAAAGATTAACCAAAAGCTAGTACATAACTTTTATACATTTATGTCTACACTTTTGCTTTACTTTTTAGATATAAATCAAATGAAAGCTTTCTAAAGTAGCTTAGAAAATTTTATAAACGTATAAATGAAACGTACATGTTGTTCGTTTTAGGTATTCTCCGGTGGTTTGAAGTACGTTCACAGCGTACGTACGAAGTGTCGCCCGTAGCAGCTGCCGTAGAGGTGCTACGAGATACGAATAGGAAGCTACGCTCCCTTATCGTGGATGCCAAATCGCCAGACTCACCGCTACATCCACTAACCATGAGGCTAACAGGTTTGTTAGAAAATTAATTTAAACCTTTAAATAACATCAAATAAAACTAATTTATTTGTAAATTACATTAGATAAAACTAATTTACTTGTAAATGGCATTAGATAAAACTAATTTACCCGTAATTACTTTTGAATTATACATACTTTGTGCGTTGCCGGCCTTTGGGGATGGGGGATGGGTTGGAATATGGGCCTCCGGTATCCTCACTCACTCGGTGGAACACAGCGCAAGCGCTATTTCACACCAGTTGTCTGTGAGGTTATGATATTACTCCGATCGAGCTGGCCCATTCATGCCGAAGCGTGGCTCTCCCATGCTACGGCAATTGTATTTGTATAGCAATACATTTTATAATAAAAGTTTAATTTTTCATCGCATTAGGTTTGTCTATAATGGTAGTGAAGCTGTAACACAACTAAATAAATAAATATTTTGTTGGTTGCTCACATTTGAAAGAATTAAACCATAATTTCAAAAATATTCTTATAGAAATCTAAAACATATTCTACTTAATACTGTCATACTTACCGCCATAGAAAGTTACGGCAATATAGATTAATTATTATAACTATTGGTCGCTCAGCGGTCGAAATTCTATCATATATATTTTTTATAGTTGTTATTGCTTTCTCTACTTCTTCTCGGTACAAACTTTTCATAAAACTACTAATTTTTCCTTGACGTATTAATATATAGATGATATGAACGTTTGTCAGGTATCCTGGACCCGGTGGTGCAGGGCGGGCTGGTGAACTACGAGAAGGCGTTCCTGACGCCCGCCTACGAGGCGCGCCACCCGGAGAACATCGCGCTACTCGCAGAACTCAAGGACCTCATCGCCGACCAGATTCCGCTACTCAAGCACGGTGAGTTACACAAACAACTACTCTTTTTAGAGTAGTGCAGTAGTTGAGTGTCGTTTTAGACGAACCTAATAGTCGTGGGTCGTAGAGTTTACTAATTAGAGGAACGTAGTAGTCGTAGGTTTCCATTCCCTTGATCCACGTCTGTGTCATGGGAACGATGTTTTTAACGCGCCGGCGAATGTGATCGAACCCAAAAGCGTGAAAATCAGTCTATATTCTACGCTATGTATATCAGTATAAGGTTCATTGTTCTATGCCCCAAGAAACCAACGAGAACTTTCAGGATGTTTCGAGCCGTGTCGAGTCTGGTCCTGGAATGATCTTTCTTCGTAACACTATTTTTGTGCATTATAAATTCTAAGTGTGATACCATTGAAAATAATAACAAAAAAGACTTTGTTTATAGGCTTAGACATCCACGCTCTCCGCGCTCCGCCCGAGCTGGCCGAGCTCCACGCGCACATGGACAAGTGCTTCCGTCGAGTGCAACAGCATGTCCATCAAAGATATGGACGAAAGGTATCAATGCATTTCTTTCGTTGGGAAATCTGTTTTAATCGCCTCAGAAGGGATTGAAGTTTTTTTTTTTATGAATAGTGGGCAAACGAGCAGACGTATCACCTGATGGTAAGCGATTACCGCCGCCCATGGACACCCGCAACACCAAAGGTGTCACAAGTGCGTTGCCGACCTTTGAGGGATGGGAAAGCGGATGGGAGGAGGGGTTGTGGTATGGGCCTCCGATATCCTCACTCACTCGGTGAAACAGCGCAAACGCTATTTCACACCGGTTTTCTGTGAGGCCGTAGTATCACTCCGGTCGAGCCGACCCATTCATGCCGAAGCATAGCTCTCCCACACTCGTTGGTGTGTGAGAGAATAAAACTAAACTGTGTTATGTCATAAATGCGAGGAATATGTTTGTTATTTTCTAAGAATAAACCTTTCAATCGCATGTAGTAAATGGGAGACTGACTGACTAACTGAATAATTAAAAATTGCAAAAAAAATGTGTAAGAGTTGATAGTGTTTGTTACAAGTTTTCCTTCTCTTTTTGCAATGCTATCGTCCCGCATAATTTTCTCGTTTAGTCGGCTATTACCACACTTACGGGATGAATAGGGATAGTTGAACTCCGCATTTCTAATCCGTCACCACACGGACGATCTTCAGGTTTTAATTATTAATCTTATTTTTCAGAATTGTGACTTGGACGAGTCGTCCGAGGTGCAGTTCCGTATGCCGTTCCGAGACAGTTTGGCGCAAGAGGCTGGTAGTGCGACCGACAGTAATAGGATATCAGACATATCCACGAACAATGAGTTAGTTTTTACTCTTGCTAATATTATTAGTATTACTAGACTGGTGGTAATTCTTTTGTTGTCATCGCTAAACTAAAATTTATGAATAAAAATAAGATATTTAACTTGATATATCTTTTTCAGCCCAATTGCCAAAGCAGGCAGGTTCTTCAGTTTCAACAGTGTCAGTGCGATAAATCCATTGTCAATCAGGTAAGTGAACCATTTGATATTAAATGTTATTTGGTTACTCCAAGCAGTTTAACTATCGTTAGTTCCTAATAAATTCCCCTTACCGTTTTTTTAATATAATTATTTAAGATTCATGCACTTACACTTCAGATATGAACTTGATACTTTAGACATTTTACCGTGATAGAGCCACGCTTCGGCATGACTAGGTAACAAATTATGATAAAGTTTATGTAGCCTTATGTCACCCGCAACATTATTACGGGTCTATTGAAACCTCATCTAAAATCGGTACTTTGTTCCACCGTAGGAACAAACAAACATACATACACTGCCAAAACTATTTACCTTCCTTTTGACTTCGACGTGACTTATATACTCGAGGTGCAATAATTCGGTATTGACGCTTTCATCTTGGGACCAATCTACCCATGAACGTTCTAATATCAATTTATATACAGATTTATTTTGTACATTTTCTTCTGTTTCCAAACAATGCTGATGACAAAATGTACTTACTCTATTTTTATTCTTTTTTATTTTTGCTTGAACTATAGGAACAGTAGCACAAGCGTCGTCAACAGGTTTGCAACGCTTCAAAACTCACCCGGTAGAAGAAACAAACGACATAATATAAGAAAGGTAAATACATAAAATGCATGTTTATAATTAGCAGATACAATCTGTAATACAATCAAAAACTAAAATTTGTCAAAAATATTGATCTTGCATATTAATGACAGTATATGATCGATTTAATATCAATCAAATTGATAAAAAAAGAAGAATACTCTCTCCAGTTTTAGCTAGAGATAGGTTATTGAAAACCGCCATTAATGATCCACTTAATAAATAAAATAGGCTTCATTTCTTACAGATTACAAAAATAAATAAGTTACGAGTATATTAAGTTAGTGTACATAGATAATGTTAATTTTGTTAGTAATTTCGTTTGTGCCTTTTAGTTGTTAGTTTATTATGTTATATAGTTAGCTTTGATTTTACATTAATGTTTACTAAATTGTCACTATATATGTTCAACAGTCTGTAAGAACCCCTCTGTAGAAGAAAGCTTCCTCCAAAGATAGCCAGTCCTCTCTAGATTGGGCTCTTAATCTTTCGGATGCGCGAACGGGTACTTCCGGTTCCATGCACCGTGCGGCGAAATTGCAAAATTTTGCAGCACGGTGCATGGTGTACGAAAATGATCAAATCTTTTCAAAAACAATGCTCGGTGGTTATAAAAGTGATTATTTTTCAAAAGATGGATAACAAGCGTACATGGTTATGCCATATTTTATTACTAAACTAATGTTATCGCTTTATTATTTACTCACAATTGAGCCAAGTATTAATTTACGCACCTATTGTGTTAATAAACATGATTTTAATATTTTATGTGGTTTATTATTCATTTTACTTATTATCCTCATAAAGTTCGATAACTAAGCTATCTACTGATATAAAAAACACTATAACTGCAGTAAAAATTCATTGAGAAACATATTTGTAAAAATCACATTTCGCTGTCGAGATATTCGCCATTTTGTCACTTTACAATCAAACTATTATTTGCGCCGAATACCAAATTACGTAGTATTTATATGAAGAAATAGTGTTTTTTAGTTAAATAATTTATTTTTTTAGTTAACTAGTGCAAAAGACAGGAACAATACATAAAAAAAACAACCTATTTATCAAGTTATTTAATAAAAGGACTCGTTTGCTAGACCAGTTTTCATTTATTATTTTTAAGTTCTGAGAATTCTCTAAACTCTATGAAAATGACTGAATGCTAAAGAGAACAAACTGATCGTTCCATTATGACACACAAAGTCTATGGTCAATACAAAATAATTTAGTAAAACATAAACAAAGATCAGTTTACGTCTTGTTCATTGTCCGTCACTACTGTGTATGTGTGGGTGTTAATAGTTCCGGGACTTCCCGCTAGGCTGCGTGCAAACACGAATCAACGGCGATATACAATTTTAAGTGGCGTGCTATTGGAGAGGCCTATGTCCAGCAGTGGACTACGATACGCTGATGATGATGTAGAACAGTAATGGCGTGGGAGCCCTGTGTATGTGTGCGTCTAATTTCGCTCGTCAGGCAAAAAATGAGTGTTTATTTAAATATTTAGCTTTTCTAGCACATTTTTGTTGCTATTCTATATTCTATATAAGATTCTCATCGCAATTATATCATTTTATCAATAAAAACATAAGAATAAATGCGTAAAAACCTTCAAATGAGTAAGCCCTTTTCAATAGGTAATAGACTCGGTAACTTTTTGAGTAACACTATTCAAAATTACGCATGATTTATGCCTCAATTCGTATTGATAGTGGTTCCTAAAATAAGTATAATAAGTAAAATATAACAACAAACTACCTTCAAAACCACCTTATCGGCAAAAAATCAATTTTAAGAGGCACTTGAAAGATCGCGTTGCTTCATCGTCAACTTTGAAATTGGAACTCGTTTTTTTAATGGCTCTTGAAGCGCACTTGACAAACGAATGTTTTAAAATGTTGTTCGTATAAAGCAAATGCATAACAAACCTTTCTAGACTTTATTATAATAACTTTAATACCCAAAATTAATTAAAATGCAAGTTAACTGCGGAAAACATGGATCCGTGTGTGCCGCACCGACGGCACAAACATGGATCCGTGTTGCCGCACCCGAGAGGTTAATGACCCACTCAACCTGTTTTTAATTTGTATTTTTGTAATACAATATAATACTTATTCCTAATTATTGAAATCTATGTAATCAAGTTGTTTTCTTTCTTCTTATTGATAAAGATGTGATCATAACTTGAAGTTAATATTCTCACAGAGCGAGGTCGGCGCACCAGCGAGCGGCAGTCAATGGTATACTTCCCACTCCACGCCCAACGGCTCAGGCAACAACACTCCTACCACTGTCAACAATAACTCGCCTTTCAACAATAACTCTGTCAACTCTAGTGATACGCCTTCCTCTTCCCCCCTCAGGGAATTAAGGCAAGAGGTGAGCATGAGCAAAAGATATAAGGTCAGTTGAAGTATCATGGTTTCTTATACTTGTGGATCTAACAAGTAACCAGTGTTGATAAAACCTATCAAATGTATCTAACAACAACATAATGTATTTTCTAATGTATTGTTACTAATTTATAGTGTTTTACAGCTACTTTTATGTATACTACAAATTGAACGTTCTGGCTTTTGATGAATGGCCGCCATTGATGCCTTTGTATGCATTATACGTTATTGCAAATACGCGCCTTCGCAAATGCTTCCCTGCGCATACGAATATATATATATATACACGAATGACAGTGTCATAACGCATAATCGATCACATAAATTAAATAAAAAACAAATAATAATAGTATTGCTATAACTATTAAAAATAAATTTGCATTTTGTACTCATATTTATTGAAGGAATACAATTTTACTTTTGTGTCGGGGATGGAGAGAAAAATAACCTTTCGGATCAGGAATGTCCACCCACTGGGGAGGAGCGAAGGGTTCTGTCGGCTTATTACCGACTAAAAGACCCCCGTGTTCACTTTGCTTGCTTATAGCCAGGGGCGCGAGAATCGCAAAATTGTATTCTTCCGCCAATTGCATTCTTCCGGAAACAAGTCCGTTATGCTCCCTGAAATATAAGACGTTAAGTTGTCTTTTTTTGATAATAATAATAATATCTATTTGATATCATCACATTTACTAACACTTTGTAGATCATTGTCACAAATAAAAATATCATCAATAAATGAAATGGTTTTTGTAATAAAAACATTAATTTTGGTTTATATTAAAAAGTGACATACACATTGCGTATATTTTTTTATCTATTCGGGTTGTTTTACTATTTTACTAACAAAAACATCGTAATATAGTAATCGAAGAACGCTATTATTTTATTCGCATCCATAAAAGACATTCTACGATTCCGTAATAAAAAAAAACGAATCTTGTGTCTTTCCTAAAATATTCTGGGTTTTTTCACACATTTTACTTATTTTCTTAATACATTAGGGGTTTTACTATCGTAAGAACGGTCTTCAAAATGTCGTGAATACTAAAAAAATATGATATGTGTTTTTTACAACCAACTTTTTACACCTTAACCATAAAATAAGATAGTTAATTTTCTTATGTCTAAAAAGCAGTGCCTATGACAATTTAAGCTAACAGTGCTTATAATAATACAATTGATTTATTAAATAATTCTCCAATATTTGGCTTTAATTGCTTCACTGTGAAAACATAAGCTGGGTGCGATTGAATAGTTTGTTACAAATAAATGCGCAACGTAATGAAATAATGACTTGACCAACCAACCTAAGCCTATCTTATGCCCGTATGTTATGAATAGTGTACTAAACACCCCCCACACGCAGTAAATCTGTATGTTTCTCATAAGCTTTTGCTTGACCGCTGTATTTTGTTATTTGTCAGTTGGTCACCGAACGACCTTTGCGAAGTGACGCAGAACGCGAACGCCGCCTATCGCAACGGACAAGCTTGCTAAATTCATCCTCAGCCCCTCCTTCCAATAGAGACTCCTTTGGTAAGTACTGATTCTGCTTGTCTTATAGAAAAACCCTCTTCGGAAGTCTACGACACAAACGCTACGAAACTAGTTACGTGTGTATTTTTCCTGCTACGAAATTTGTTCCTTCCTACGAAACCGGTTACGTACAGTCGCCTACGAAACCAGTACGTAACTGTTTCGTAGGCGACTGTCCGTAACTGGTTTCGTAAAGAAAATAAGTCGCCTACGAAACCAGTTAAGTACCTAAAGAATTTATTATTTTTGTTGTTTCGCATACAAATCGGAATTGCAAGTAAATTAAAATTATAATATTATCCAGGATAACTTCATAAGTAGTTAATAATTTTGAAATTATTCTAAGTATAGTCCACTTATTTAATATACACGAACCTAAAGTAAAAAATACCCTTCAAACTCGGTAACTGGTTACCTAGCGTTGATTTCGTAGGTGCCCGTAGGGGACAAAACCCTTGTCTGTTTGGTAAACCATTAATATTTGTATATGTATTAGGCGAAAATGCTACTCTTTGTTGTAGTGCTTACTGCTAAGTTGACTGTTATGTGTATCAAAAATAGATTGAAAACGACATGTTGATAATGTAATTGAAAATGACAATAGCCGTTAAAAAAATTACAAATATCTAAACGTACATTCAGGAATACGTTTTGTCTACTATCAGTTTTTCTTTTTTTTTACAATTTTTAGCAATTCAATCAATATTTCAGTTCAGGCCAATTTTGTGAGTGAATTATTTGCACACTACGGTCTAAATATAATAAGCCTTGGTTACGCCTCGTGTCGTAAAATAGATAGATGAAGTAAATTAGACAAGATTGTTTTAGAAAATTGTTTTTTATATTTTGAATCTTTATATTACTCTGACAGATCTATTACTACCATATATTTAAAGCCAACTGAACCACGCGTTGCTACCTGCGGTACGACAATAACCGTGGGCAATGCCGCAAGCAAAGCCAGTATCTTCATAAATTGTAGTCTATGAGTTATTCTGATGTATAGGCTATATTATTGTAAAATTTCATCGAAATCCATTCAGTAGTTTTTGCGTGAAAGAGCAACAAACATATTCACTTACATACAAACTTTCGCGTTTATAATATTAGTAGTATAAATGGCAACACCATGAGCGTACTCCTTCCTAAAAGGCCGGCAACGCACTTGTTGCAACCTCTGGTGTTGCTGGTGTCCATGGGCGGCGGTAATCGCTTACCGTCAGGCGATACGTCTGCTCGTTTGCACGCTATATATTAAAAAAAAATGTAATTAAAATTATTTTAAGCCGAAACAGATCCACAGAATTTAGTTCTTTGATTATTTCCACTGGCAACTATAGAAACTTCCTCTGGCGCTCATTCTCTATAAGTATGGCAATAAAAAAAACTTAGTAACTTAGAGATCGATAGATGAAACTTAGACAATTTTACAGCTGTCATGATTTATATTGCACATCATAAAATTATGTATTCATTTTTTTTCAATTAACAGGTACAACTGACTCTAATCAAGACGACGAGGAACCTCCCCCACTTCCAAGAAAATCCACCCACCGAAGCATGGACTTAGACAGTGACACAAATAACAATGGCGAGGCGACAACCCCGATAGCTCCTAGGTATAACTACGACACAGTTTGGGCGCCCCGAGGTTCATTCCTCTACAACTCGATGGTGCAAAAGAAAACAGCCACCAATGACAAAGCTCCAACCCCACCACCGAAGAAGAGGTACGCACAGTAATATATATTATACCGTTGTCAAATGCAGTTAATTGTTTTACAGTAATGCGTCGATTTTCCGAACATCAGTATTCCGAACGACCGCTTATCCGAACTCTTCGCACTCCCGTTCCTAAGTGCTTTTGTCTCGACTTCTTTGTTACATCATTAAAAACTGTTTTTTCGAATATGTCCCCAAAAATAGTTCAGATAATCGACGCTCTACTGCGTTTATTTTAATATGAATATTTAATGTCTATAAGTTATATGATAATGTAATATAAAATGAAGACTATTATATGTTAAACATTATAGTTTTAGACAATGTATTTTCAAACGTCTTGGGTGTAACAATATTGTAACTTGTTTCATGTCGATGGTGTTTCATTTCTAATGCAACCGAGTCAAAAGTGAGTTACAATATTGCTATAAGCAAGTGTATTAGTCTCGATTCTGATATAATAGATATAGATACAGAATAACAAGAATTTTTTAATCGATCTTTACAGATGACTCAATTACTATTCAATTCGATTTTAAATATCGAATAAGATTGTATGAAATTCGCATTTGATATTTTATATCTTAGTACTTATATCAAAGTTACCAATAACATAAAATATCCGTTGCTCAGTCACTTAACACTAAGGAGAAATGTAAATACCATATTATAAGAAATATGTGATACATGTAACCTATCGATTTAGTATGGGTTAGTTATACTGGCTTCAGAAACAGGGGTCGTGGGTTTGGTTCTTACCTAAGACAAATAATTGTGTAATGAGCATGATAATTTATTCTGAGTGTAATTTTGTCTATAATATGTATGTATTTAGATAATATAAGTGTTGTCAATGGTCGTACAGGCTTTATCTAAGTAGTTTGGGGTCATACAGACGTGACAAAATGGCATTTTAAATTTGTTAAAATATAGTTTGAGTAAATTCTGATATTACTTACTGTACTGGTGAAAACACCATTCTAGTGATACACATTCACACACACACACACAAAGATCAGAGAAGAATTTATTCGTGTATGTTTTATTTATATTGATTGATAATTTTATGCCCAGTGTACAAAAAGTTATAACAAAAGCATTGTAGAATATTATAATGGTATTTATGAAGGTTTTCTTAAAAATCACTTTTCTATACAGATAAATGTTTACTCGATTATATATTTTGTCACAACTTAAATTTAAAATAAAAAAACATTCCTTTATGTATTAATAGGCCGCCTTAGTGTGGGTCACCATGATGCATTGTTTGCATTCGCAATGAGTATGGTGACCACTACTATTGGATTCTGCTCATGCTTTCCATCAGGCAGAGTTGTAGAGGTCCTCCCCCTCTCCCACTTCCGTGGGAGAGCCACGCTTCGGCATGAATGCGCCGGCTCGACCGGAGCGATACCACGACCTCACAGAAAACCGGTGTGAAATAGCGCTTGCGCTGTGTTTCACCGAGTGAGTGAGGATACCGGAGGCAAATATCCCAATCCCTCCCCCCATACCCTCTCCTCATCCCCCAAAGGTCGATAACGCACTTGTGACGCTTTTGGTGTTGCGGCGATAATCGCTTACCATCAGGAGATGCGTCGGCTCGTTTGCCCCCTATTCAATTAAAAAAAAAGTTAATTTAGCAGGCTCATATAATATAATGACATTCAAGTTTAAAACCCAATTATAAGTTCAGCATACATGCGTACTGAACGACATTTTTTGTTATAAAAACCACCAAAAATTTAACACAAAATCTAATTTAATTTAGTAAATTGTAATTATTTGTAAAATAAATGTTTTTTTTGTGATATTTCACTCGATGCCATTTATCCAAAGTTTTATAGATTAATAATAAAAGAAATATTATGTTACCGCGAAATCCTGTTGCTAACAAAAGCAATAGGTTTTCAAATTTAAACCTTATTTCGAGTGTGCTTAAAATAGAAATTTAACAGAAGCTGTTTAGAATATTAATTAAATTTAGTTTTTTTTAGCAATTGTACAGAGATCGATCAAGAAATGATAAGAAATTTTGAGAAATCAAGTTCAGTATTTTAATAGTACGTAATTTTATGTAATAATAAAACACCTATAGATTATGGTGTAAGTTTCTGTTTAGAAGATATTTTTAACCAATTTTAATGTACTAATTACCTATTTACAAACTTTACAACATATTAAGATAGCGGTGCAATTCAATCACACTCACAGGCAAATGAAAAGGTTCTAAATATAATAAGTAATACTCATTATACATTTTATGTATTTGCATCTTGATATATAGAAAAACACCGAATGAATTCTTTACAATAAAATCGATGATATCAGGATATGTTGTCCTACACGTAAATATACAGCTTAAAAAAACGAATCACCAATTTATTTCATAACTAACTGACCGACGCAACCTCGTTTGCGTCTTTTATTGCCCGTAGCGAAAAATTTTCCCCCGTATAGGGTTGATATTTTACACCTTGTGTCCGAAAAACCCTAATATCTTACGGAACCCTATTTTTTTTCCGAAATAAAATATAGCCTATGTTACTCGTGGATAATGTAGCCTTCGAATGGTGAAAGAATTTTTAAAATCGGTCCAGTAGTTTTAGAGCCTATTCATTACAAACAAACATACAAACAAAGTTTTCCTCTTTATAATATTAGTATAGAGAATATATAGATCCTTCATTATAGTTTATTGGAATTTAAATTTTATATTCGTATTTTCCAGAAAATATACAACACACTTACCTAAATGAAATTGTATTATGTTTATTACAACTATATATTAATGGTGCAAATAGAAAATAATATTAAAATGTTTTTATATTTGATTCGTCATAATTTCATAATACGATATTTTTAAATATGACATAATAATTTTTTACGTGTGGAACCCCCCACGGGCTGTCACCCCACCGGGGTTTGCGGCGGGGCGGTGTGTCGGAATCGAACCGACTAAAACCACACGGTGTGCCACTCTGCGCCTGAGAAGGGAGGGGTCCGGGACCTGCTGTTATTAACACATCCGGACCTGTCTTGACACAAGCCCTATACCAACACGCCATGGTATGGTGGCAGGCTAAAACCTCTTTTTTAATAAAAGTTTGATGGTGATAATGATTGATGATATTTTTTTTTTTGTTATGACGGATAGCTTACTCAGCTACGTATGCCATTATATCAAATTCCACCTGTCTACAAATATGCGGCCATAAGTCACCAAATATACAAATTTTTGTGTGTGATTATTGTATATTTTTAGATTAGTCGATTTTTTTTGACAAATTATTATGTAAGATATTATAGTGATATACGTTTTTGTGATTGAGATTGATTTCGTTTCCAAATTGTTTTGTTTAGAATGGTGTTTAATCCTCGATTCTCGTCATGCTCACCGTGACGATTGAGTGTATGAAAAATAAACCCGCATTAGCCCCATGAAGTATTGCTTACCTCAATGGGATTTAGGCTAGGCGCGTCCCAGTTATGAGTATGTACATTTTAGTATAAAAATATTTCAATTGTCTATTAAATTACAACTGGATGTTGCCAGAATTCCAAGACACAATTTATAATTACTTAAAATGTCTACCATATTTTGTCGATATTAAAAATATTAAACAAATCACATGTCATGTTTTCTTGTTGAGAACGATTTACGTGTGAAGAACAAATTAGTATAAGAGAATTGTTTATTTATATATTTTGTAGCGTTTTGATGGTCATCTAATTGTAAACGTGTAGTTTTATTTTATGTTAAGACATTGTTGATTTTTTGTAGTAATCTTCGATATATTTGTTAAGTGGATTAAAAAAAGCGATAAATAAAAGATAAAGTATGTTATCTACATTACTGTATGAAATAAAATTGTCTCTGTTCGGGTGTTACCACATCAATTAATCGATAGTCGTTTTTTATTAGAAATAAGTCAATTAATCGTCAATGTTGGTGGAGTTAGTCGATAAAATTCACTCGACTATCTATAGCTATTGTATTAACACTCTTCGTCTTCCATATTTAGAAAATAATAATTTATAAATTACAAAATCTTACCATTTGTTTTCAGCGGCCATAGAACACCAAATATAAAGTGTTGTGTTTTTATTTTGTATATTGTATTATATACCTTTTAGTTTAGTTTTATCGATATTATTGCGTACTCATGTTGACTCAATAATAGTAGTTTACCAACAAATAAATAAATATTTTATACAACTGTAGTTTGTTAATGGTATCTTTTGATATATGTTCTCCTTTTCCTTACATTTATAACCTTTTCTATACATCGACATTTTAATTTCATTAAAAGGATTAGTGTATTTACAAAAAAAAAACTATCAATATGAATCATCATCTTAGTGCACTGCTGGACATAAGCCTTTCCCTCAGCTTTCCAGAACAGCCGGTCCTGTGTTGCTCGTACACATCTTCCTAGCCTTTATTATTCCCAAGATGTATCGTAGTCGGCTAGTAGTTCAACCGGTTTTACCTGAATATCAGTTTTTACACGAAGCGATTGGAAAAATACCTCCGCAACCAAGGGCAAACTGAATACGAAGGTTGAACTAGTTGTCAGTATATTTGAGGGCACTGACTTCCCAACAACGATTGTCATAGATGTTCATGACAACCAGGACCGACGGCTAAATTGGTCTACGATGCACGGGCGGGAAACACCGACATCTTCCATGCTCCGGGCTGCTATTAAACACAACATAATAGTGATTTTAATCGTGGGAGAGCTATGCTTCGGCGTGAATGGGTCGGCTCGACCGGAGTGATACCACGGCCTCACAGAAAACCGGTGTGAAATAGCGCTTGCGCTGTGTTTCACAGAGTGAGTGAGGATACCGGAGGCCCATACCCCAACCCCTCCCCCCATCCCCTTTCCCATCCCCCCATCCCCTTTCCCATCCCCCCAAAGGTCGGCAACGCACTTGTGACGCCTTTGGTGTTGCAGGTGTCCATGGGCGGCGGTAATCGCTTACCATCAGGTGATACGTCTGCTCGTTTGTCCACTATTCAATAAAAAACAAAAAAAAAATTTTTATTAAATTTCAAACCTTGTCCTGACAATAACGAAAACATAAAAATAAGAATTATTCAAATTACATTTTCGTGATTTATTTTTATTTATATAGATTGCAAATTTCAACAAACAGACTAGTCTTAGTAATAGGATGCCGTTTTTACCCTTCAGTAAGGTACCCTAAAATTTAATTATGCTAAGGTGAATTGGACAATATCATTTCTTCTTGACATACTAACGTATGTACCTCCATGAACTATTAAATTATACATTTATGAACAAGTACAACAAAACGCGAGCAAATAATACCTACAACGGATGTTATTGTGAATGAAGCCATCAAACGTAATGTGTGTTGTGTGTATTATAAATATGTTTTTTTTTGGAAATCGGTTTTTGTTTTCTCGAAAGACTGTCCCCATTTTATAATTTTTTTATCATTAATTTCATCACAGCGTAGGCTTGAAGATTATATATACTTGACATTGGCAGAAATAGCTGATCCGAGTGATCCGGCTGGTTGCCATTTCATCAAAAGAAAAAAAAGGTTTTTTGGCAAAAATATCTTATAATATACTAGCTGTCCGGGCAAACGTTGCTTTGCCATAAAAGGGAATATATAAAAATAGGGGTTGATCGTAGAGGGTTGAAAATCTAGGGTTGTATGTATTTTCTAATGCTGCATCATAAAAAAATAGAAATTAAAAATTTTGACAAAAAAAAAAAAAAAATTTAGGGATGGACTACCCCTAACATTTAGGGGGATGAAAAATAGATAAGAACCGATTCTCATAGATACCGGATAATCACAAAAAATTTCATCAAAATCGGTCGAGCCGTTTCGGAGGAGTTCGATTACGCACCAACACGACACGAGAATTTTATATAATAGATAACGTCTAAGAAAATATTTTTATTCTTTTTTAAAGTGGCGTTGATTGATTTTTGATTTCGGATTGAACTCTACCGCATCTTTCCGCCATCGTCCTATGCGACAGAAATTTCATCCCCATCATCTAGATGGTTGGCAGTCCACAACTGTGCGATTTTCCCGAAACTTTCTGCCGCGCACAGCAAAACTGTGAATGAGCGGTCGCCTGCGGTGTTAACGGACCAATACGACCTTCAAACCTTCAAGAAAAGAGGGTACTCCTTCCTAAAAGACCGGCAACGCACTTGTAACGCCTCTGGTGTTGAGGTTGTCCATGGGCGGCGGTAATCGCTTACCATCAGGCGATACGTCTGCTCGTTTGCCCCCTATAAGTGTAATAAAAAAAGATATAAGAAATTTATATTTTCACTATATTAGCGACGATGATGTCTTAAATTTTAGTGCGTAAGTCATGCTCAAGTTTAATCTGCTTTGTTAATAAAGCACTCAATATTGTGATTTAAAAAATGGAGCCGGTTATCAACGAAAAATGTTGCTTATGCGAAAAATGATTCTTGAAAATAGCGTGTTCAACTAACGAACAAACGAGCTGTTGAGCCTTACAATTTTAGTACCTATAGATGACTAGCTGAAAACCCCGCGGTGATACCTACGGTACGGCAATAACCACGGGCAACTCCGCGAGACGAAGCTAGTATCTTTATAAATTGTAGCCTATGTGTTATTCTGATGGTATAAGCTATATTATTGTAAAGTTTCATTAAAATCCATTCAGTAGTTTTTGCTTGATGAAAGAGCAACAAACATACTCATATATCTATATACTCAGAAACTTTCGAGTTTATAATATTAATATTAGTAGGATTGTATAATAGGTCTTTACCTATGAAATTGCGTTTCTTCAGTACTGGTCATTTCAAATAAAAAAAAAGTTTGTAATGGCTCTGTATTCTAAATTCAAATTAATTTTGTTTTAAAACCATGACATTCTATTTACAAACTCAGTCTTTTGTTTTTTGATTAGCGTTGTATTTTCATTACATTTGAACATTTTTCGTCATAATGGATACTTTAAAAATTCGTGTAATTATGGAATATGAGCTCCGTCGTGGCACCAACGCGACACAAACGGCACGTAACATCAAAAACGTTTACGGAGAGAACTGTACAAACGAACGCACAACCCTTTATTGGTTTTCCCGGTTCCGTTCTGGAAATTTTGACTTGAAAAATGAAGCTCGTGGTCTTCCGGAGACTTTGGTTAACAATAATGAATTAAAGGCGATTGTGGAAGCTGACGAAACTCAATCTACAGCTGAGCTAGCAGCAGCTTTTAATGTAAGCATCAAAACAATATTGATCCATTTGCAACAAATTGGCAAGGTAAAAAAGCTTGATAGATGGGTGCCCCACGACCTTAACCATCGCCAGCGCAACGTACGCGTCGAGACCTGCCTTTCGCTGCTCAACAGGCAAAGAAATGAAGGAATTTTGAAACGAATAGTTACGTGCGACGAAAAATGGATTCTGTTTGACAATCGAAAGCGCTCAGCAAGTTGGTTGGACCCTGGTTCAGCACCAAAGCAATGCCCTAAACCAAAAATGACCCCTAAAAAGGTGATGGTCACTGTTTGGTAGTCTAGTGAGGGTGTGATTCACCACAGCTTTTTACAAAACGGCATGAGCATTAATGCAGATGTGTACTGTGAAGAACTGGAGAGAATGATGGAGAAGCTTGCACATCTGCAACCAGCTTTGGTCAATCGGTCGTTCCCACTGCTCCTTCACGACAACGCGCGACCCCATACTGCGCAACAGACAGTCTCCAAGCTGCAAGAGCTGGGGTTGGAAGCTCTCCCTCATCCGCCATACTCACCAGACCTTGCACCTACCGACTATTACTTTTTCCAAAATTTAGACAACTTTTTAGTGGGTAAAAAATTCAATTCCCGAGAGGCAGTACAAAATGCCTTTGAAGAGTTTGTTGCCTCCCGTCCAGCTGATTTTTACAAGAAGGGCATCAATAAACTGCCAATGCATTGGCAAAGATGCGTCGATTGCATGGGTGATTACTTCGAATAACAGAAATAAAAAAGTTTGAAAAAATAAGTACTTTCACTTATTGCATACAAAACGGCAATTTCATAGGTAAAGACCTAATATTTTATTTAATATGTTAAAATAATAAATAGTTACCGTTTGTCTCTTAACAATTTATTTTAGAAGATTCACATGAGTAACCTTGTTGTCGCATCAGCCCGGCCTCATTGTTGTTATTTTTTGTTTACATTTTATTACCCGACGAGGGCAATAACCGTGACAATATCACAGTTTCGTAAACTAAATATAAGCAAACATACAGATCTTTATAACGGTTAGATAACTTTGTGTACTCCGCAAACATATCCTGACAGAATATGTAAGTACAATAATGCAACAGTATGATTAGGCTTAATTGTGGCAATTAATAAGAAAATTCTTTCATAAATATAGCTAATACGGCTAAGTCAAAAGTTTATGTTTGTATGTTCCACTGTAGCGCCTAAACTACTGAACCGATTTTAATGAATGTGGTGTTATTAGATTTTTAATAATAGCGCGGGTGAAATGGCGAGAGATGCGCAGCCACGGTCAACTTTAGTGAGGATGTTATGGTCCGCAGAGCGGGATCGGGATAAGATCGATCCCGCTCCGTAATCGCTATCTCGGGTTCGCTGCGGCTACAGCTTAAGACGATGCAACCGCTGCAAATGACTGCCTCGGTGGCGTAGTGGTAGCGTATGCGACTGCTAAGCTTGAGGTCTCGGGTTCGATTCCCGGGTCGGACCAAATGTTTGTATGATCTGCAAATATTTGTTTCGGAGTTTGGGTGTTTTCTATGTATTATATGTATGTATTTACAAAAAAAAAAGTATAAAAGTATTTATATCAATTGTCTAGTACCCATAACACAAGCTCTGCTTAGCTTGGGACTAGATGGCGTTGTGTGTTAGATGTCCGGAATATTTATTTATTATTATATTTATTATTAAAGACAGATGACGTCCAGGATTTAGTGTGTAGACCAGTTCTCGGAAGTCCCACACACTCTTCCAAACGAGATGTTGCCAAAAGCAAGCAAGCAAAGGTTATCTCAGAAAATAAATAAAATCCGACCCAAGGTGTTGAAAAAAAATCTCATAACGCATACGCTATAGAAACTATGTACAATAGAGCAAAATGTTGTACCTTCTAAAAATATAGAGGATATTAATATCTACAAAAAAGTCCGCCATACCATATGGTATAATAGCCAGATATATGTCTGTTATAGTCACGTTACAATAACGACTATTAAATATTGAAGTATTCAATATAACTTTGAAACAAAATAAGCCTCATTATACGTACCTTGATATTAATCGTTATGCAAATAAATCATTTCACGACCACGTGACGCAACCGTTTCAGGCCAACTTCTTGTGATGCAAAATCCAACATCGTTCCACTGTAGAGAACTATATGAAGTGTCAATTTCTTGCCGTTTTTTTTTCTTTTAAAAGACAACTCCCACATTTGGAATAAACATCCTGTGTCGTGGGGGACTTTACAAACATACATGAAACGGACACAAAGAACATCCAGACTCGGGATAACAATTCGTGGATCACACAAAGTGTTGTAGGTACCGCGTGGGATTTGAACCCACGACACTTGGCGCAGTAGCAAGCGGCATGGCGACCGCTGACACCACTCGGCCAACCGTGCAGTTGTTTCTTTATTTAATTTTGTAACAGTCGGTTCTTTTTGATTTGTGGTCTTGACAAGTGGGCATGGGTTCGATTCTCACCCAGAACAAATAAATATGTGTGACTATGACTATTTGTTCAGTTTCTGGCTATATATTTTTTTTGTTGGAATACGTGGCAAACGAGCAGACGCATCGCCTGATGGTAAGCGATTACCGCCGCCCATGGACACCCGCAACACCAGAGGGGATGGGGAGGGGGAGTGAGGGAGGGGTTAGGGTAAGGGCCTCCGGTATCCTCACTTACTCGGTGAAACAGCGCTAAGCAAACGTATCACCCGATGGTACCGCCGCTCATGGATACCCGCAACACCAGAGGCGTCACAAGTGCGTTGCCGACTTTTGGGGGATGAGGAAAGGGTTGGATCTTCACTCACTCGTTGAAACACAGCGTGGGCGCTATTTCACACCGGTTTTCTGTGAGGCCGTGGGTGGTATCACTCGGGTCGAGCCGGCCCATTCATGCCGAAGTGTGGCTCTCCTACGGAAAAAATATGTATAAATAATTTATAGATATATTATTATATATTATTCGGTTAGAATTAATGAGGTTGTATCCTTAATAGTTTATGACCGTTCTATTTTAGTTCCTCACGTTTAGGAGGCGTGATAACGATATAAATATACTTCTAATTGTTTTTTAACTACTCTGTGTAAGCCTTCACCCACATTGATAAGATTGTCAAACAAGTGTCAAGTTAAAAACACGCGAACTCAGCACACACGGGAGATTAGTGGAAAGTTTTGCAAATATGTCATTGAAATATCTTAATACTTTATTATTTGCTGACAGCCTGAATTCGAGCTACCTGATTTATTTATTTTAACATATGAGCCTGCGAAAGTGAGTCTACACTGCCATTAGGGAAAGTATGGGCAGAATCCAACATAGTCATCACACTCATTGTGAATGTAGACAGCGCAACAATGCAGCATGGTTACCCACACTGGCGGCCTGTTTAGAGGACTCCGCATCTGCATTCATGCATGTTTTATAATTTTGTATATTGTGTACTAGCGGTAATCGCGGGCAACGAAAGCTAGTATCTTTATAAATTGTAGCCTATATGTTATTCTGATATATAAGCTATATTATAGTAAAGTTTCATCAAAATCCATTAAGTAGTTTTTGTTTCAAAGAGTAACAAACATACTCACTTACTCACAAACTTTCGCGTTTATAATATTAGTAGGATTTATTTACAATTGTTAATTTTGTGATAAAAAAAAAACCGTCCAAGTGCGTGTCGATGCTCGCGCACCGTGGGTTCCATACAACTCTTGGTATATTAAATGATGTAACTAAAAATTTATGCTTTTCGCAATTTTTGCTTCGTACCAAATTTCAAGATTCTGAGTTTACGGAAAGTACTCTGTAGGTTTTTTAGAAGTTTGATTTTTTTTCACAGCTCCAAGAGGCAGTAAACCTGAGTATTTAATATAAATTTCAGTTTGCTATCTCCACGCGTTGAGGATGACGCGCGGACGTCGTTGAGGTGATTGCTGAGCGGAAGTGGAGATGGGCAGGACATATTGCACGAATGAGTAGCGAAAGGTGGACTCGAAGGGTGTTGGAATGGCGCCCGAGGACACATACAAGACCGCGGGGTAGACCATCAATGAGATAGAAGGACGACATCACGGGACATGTGGGTCAAGATTGGATGTCGGCGGCTCAAGACCGTCAGAGGTGGAGGAGTATGGAAGAGGCCTACGTCCAAAACTGGATGGAAAGAGGCTGAGATAGATAGATAGATCTCCACGCGTTCCTGAGAAAAAGGATTTTGACAGACAGACGTATAACAAAGTGATACTATAGGTGATCCGCCTTTTTCTTTTGTGGTACGGAACCCTAAAAAGAATTAAGTTTCACCAAAATGCAAAAAAAGAGTAATTTTATTTATATCGTTCAAATTACTTTTAAAGTCATCATAACAAATATTTGTAATAGCTAGGTATACCTACTAACATGTACAATGTCAAAAGTACCTCTGTCTGTCTGTTACGCTTTCTTGCCTAAACCGCTACACCGATTTAATTAAATTTGACATGAAGATACTTTGGTTCTTGAGGAAAAACCGATACACACGTGAGCGGAGTTACGATCGAAATCCAGTGGGAATATAATTATCGCTAATTTATTTCTACTCCAAATATAAACTTAAAAATTACTTGTAAAAATTTGTTTACGGTGAGTAACAAAAAAAAAAACTACCGTTGCCAACAAGGTATACCTACGTTAATTTTATCACTCACACTTACACAATAGAATCGATCGCCACCTTTATAAGAAGAAATCAATCCTCAATAAGTGTAGTACCTATCTGGTTAATTGATTCAAACCCAGAATAGGCCTATCCCGACACACAACACAGTCCTGTATTTTACTTTTTGAATCCAGACCCCGCCGTCTGGATGGAGGGCGATTTATTTTGGGTGACATTATATTTTCCAAGACGTAGTTTTTAATCCAGAAAATTCTTACTTCTGCGGTTACCGGTTCTGCGACATACATATATACAGTTATAGTTATTAGTATGTAGGTATACCTGCATACACACGCACATATATATATTTACACATACGTACACATTTATACATCTATGAGTATAAATGTGTCTGTATATATATATATATGTATATGTGTGTGTGTAGGTATGTATTCATTGCACCGTCAACTACTGTCTCTCCGATACATTTTAATCTACGATTGCCTGGAAGAGATTGCTTTCGATAATAAGACCGCGCTTTGCATATTATACATTAGTCATTTCCTGTACTTTCTTTGTAATCTGCAATATGGTGTACAAATGAAGAGATTTCTATGTTTCTATCTACATGGCCCGCCCATTGAAACATCAAACAAGCTATTACTTACACACTTTTTTGCCCTTGGTTCTCTGACGCATCATTTTGTTACGAGCATAGCCAAGCATACCTTTTTCAATTACAGTTTTTTTATTTAATTAATCGTGAACGATAGTTAAATATCAATAGCAAAACCAATTAATGACTTTAGTTAACGAGTATTAAAGTTTAGTACCTAAGTTTTATTATCAGTATTTTACGACTTAATTCTAAGACGGAAGAGTTTACTGTTGACTTTGAAATTAAATTCTTTACGTTTGTCACAGGGGTGAATTGATAGAGCCTGCCTTACGAGCTCTTATAAACTACTGCGACACGTTGCATGCTTAGTACGACTTGTCGTTTCATTTATAAATTTGTAGAGTGCTTTTAAATAAATGTACATTCATCACAATAATTATCTCACACATGGCATATATATAAATAGATGCCATGGGTGAGATATATTCAGGTATAGATTCAGGTTATCCTGAATCTCGGCAACAACGCTTCAGCATGCATGGGCCGGTTCGACCGGAGTGATACTACGACCTCACAGGAAACCGCTGTGAAACAGCACTGTGTTTCACCGAGTGAGTGAGGATACCGTAGGCCCATACCCCAACCCCATCCCTGTCCCCATCCCTCAAAGGCCGGCAACGCACTTATGACGCCTCTGGTGTTACAGGTGTACATGGGCGGCGGTAATCGCTTACCATCAGGCGATACGTCTGCTCGGGGGCAATAAGTCGATTTAGCTAGGATTCATTTTTAAGAAAATTTACCAAAAAAATACCGAGCAGAGCTCGGTCATCCAGGTATTTTTAACTCTAAAATTGAATTAGGGTACGAGCCGTACGAGGTGAAAAATGATTTTCAGAATAGAGCTCCGTCTATAGGCATAACAGTCGTACTCATAAAGTGCACAGTTTTAAAGATGGAGTCAGATATAAAGTTAGAAGTACAAAAATAAAGAATCTGTCTATCACGGCTAAACTACTACACCGATTTAAATGAAATTTGGCATAGAGATACATTGATTCTTGAGGAAGGACTACATTTTACCGCAATGACCGAGATAAACGTGGGCGGAGCCTAGTACAACATAAATATTTACAAAAAAGGCCCGTCTTTTACGTGTTCTTTATTAGAAAGATTCAAGAGTGTTAGTATTATATAAAATATGTATTTATTGTATTTGCAACACCAAATAAAAAAGATAAAAATTGGACACGTATCTACAACGTTCGTACTCGACCTAGAAATTATGATACAACTAATTTGCTATATACTTTTCTACGCCATTAAACATTGTACAAATCAAATGTGAATATATTTTAGAATAAACCCTCTTGACCTGTATCTATTTAAACGGTATTTATACATACAATTTATCTAAGTACCTACCTAACAGAAACTTTCAGCGTGATTTTCACTGACTTCAAGAGGAAAGAAGAATGCCAACTTAAAAATCTATGCTAATATTCACCAACAACTCATAACGTCCCACTGCTGGGCTCAGGTCTCCTCTCAGGAGAGGGTTAAGGCCATACGTCCCTACGCTGGCCAATTGCGGATTGGGGACTGGCAAGACAACGTTGAGGCTACATAATCTTGCCGTTGAATGTTTTTTTCAGCCGCCCAAAGGCCTCCAACTAAGCTCCACGACCGTTATCCTATGATAACAACCGGGACCGACTGCTAAACGTGACCTCTAAACACAGATCACTCCCTTGGGGGTGATCTGTGCCTCTGAATCACGGAGACGCTCATGCTAACATGCCACCAGCGGTCACCCACCGTCGTTGTTTACGCTCGGTAATTATTTCTAATCACCGAGTGCAACTGAGCTATGAGTGCCTCATACTAATATTATAAAGCTGAAAAGTTTGTTTGTTTGGTTGAAGCCACTAATCTCAATAAAGATTGGTTATTTGAAAACAAAAACAGTGTTACATAGCCTAGTTATCGAGAAAGGGTATAAATAAATAACAATAAATATTTCGGATATCTAACACACAACGCCATCTAGTCCCAAACTAAGCACAGCTTGTGTTATGGATACTGGACAACTGATAACCAACGACCTAAGCTTTTTACGATTATTGGAGACATGATCATATTTCCGTAATCCGAATATGATCTATGTATATTTTAATTACATTTCCAAGGTCCAAAAATAAACTACGATCGGGGTTTTAGCTGTAAAATGACTATCAGGACATCTTAGTTTAATCAAGTTCTGAACTTTAAGTCGATCGAGCGGCTAAAGGTTCGGAACACGAACGCGATCACAAACGCAATCAGTAAAAATGATCAATAAGTTAAATTTCGTATTTTAATGTAAATATAATATCGTGTCACATAACTAAATGCCATCAATTTTGACTTCCTCGGTGGGGTAGTGGTTCGCTGGATCGAACAAATGTTTGTAGG
The DNA here is from genome assembly GCA_916048165.1 of Spilarctia lutea. Classification (NCBI taxonomy): domain Eukaryota; kingdom Metazoa; phylum Arthropoda; class Insecta; order Lepidoptera; family Erebidae; genus Spilarctia; species Spilarctia lutea. The sequence continues at coordinate 5,010,903 of OU696492.1, read as the reverse complement.
TATGATTTGCAAATATTTGTTTTATACAGAACTTCGATAACGATACCAAACTTTTATTTTGAAATTTTGAGTGCATATCGGGTAGATCTGAGAATCGGCCAACATCTATTTTATATACCCCTAAATGATAAGGGTGACCCACCCCTAATTTTTAGTGCAAAACCACGTTTGCCGATTCAGGCAGTATGTTCTAATACGTATATAAAGCTGAAGAGTTTGTTTGTTTGCTTGAACGCGCTAATCTCAGGAACTACTAGTCCGATTAGAAAAAATATTCCAGTGTTAGATAGCCCATTTATCGAGGAAGACTATAGGCTATATATCATCACGCTAAGACCAATATGAGACCAAAGCTTTCCATCAGGCAGAGTAAATACATTCTGGCAGGGCTATACATAAAAAAAATAACCCATGGGTGTAGACGACTAAGGGACCTAAGTACAAAGAGAACATTATAAAATGTCGAAAAATCTAAATATTATAAATTCAAATTTAACCCTGTCTGTCTGTCACGCTTTCGCACCTAAACCACTGCATCGATTTCAATTAAATTTTGCATGGAGATACTTTAATTCCTGAGGGAGGCTATAAGCTATTTTCTATAGCGACAATCAACATACACACGGGCAGAACCGCGAACGAAAGCTAAATAATATCAGTCTAATGAATATTGACCTCCTTAAAGAAATCGGCTAATAAAACAACATTGTGTCATATGTTTCTTCCGTTACGGAAATGTCATAAAGAGACTAACCCACTGTTCCTCATTTATCTTAACAAAACGAAAGTAACGTTATAATTATAAATGATCTAATTTGTGTTTGTTTGTTTTGCCTTCTACCTGCAGAGATAAGCTGACCCCGGTTTATAAAACATAATGACATACAAAAATAAATGGTATAGAATTTTGTATTTTTTATAGAATAGGGTGGCAAATGAGTATGGTTGATGAGTAACCTTATGGTAAGCGACCACCATCAACCATGTACACCTGTAAATTGTATCATAAGTATTATACTACCCTTTAAGTACCTCTCCCTTCAAAATTAGGAGAGTAAAGAGAGTTATGCTCTGTTTTCATAGTAGCTGTATTCTTTTCTGTTCACCTAGCAAGACAAAGCTCTGATGAAGATAAACTCATTTTAACAGTTATAAAAATCAGTACATGGAACGGATTGTACTATTTATAGACACTATACTTTGGCAATATCCAGTCCTTGTATCGCCTCTTAGCGCTCGCTAATGAATCACTGCATTTTAGTCGCTTATATATTGACAATATACTATTCATTAATTCCCCTAGCCAAGTTTTTTGTTCTTTTGACGTATCGCCTGATGGTAAGCGATTACCGCCCCCCATGGATACTCGCAACACCAGAGGCGTTACAAGTGCGTTGCCGGCCTTTGGGGGATGAGAAAGGGAATGGGGGAAGGGGAAGGCGTTGGGATAGTGCTTCCAGTATCCGCACTCACTCGGTGAAACTGCTGTTCCACACCGGTTTTCTGTGAGGTCGTGGTGTCACTTTGGTAGAGCCAGCCCATGCATGCCGGAGCGTGGCTCTCCCACGGTATGAAAGTTGACATTCTATAAACGTAAACGATAATAGAAAAGTAACAAATGTATGGGATTGACGTAATCACAACGCCAAACCACGTGGCCAAGATAAAATATTAGCTAATAATACGATAGAGGTATTAGCGATATAAGAAATATATTCGATCGGAAACACTTGCGTATTGGCCAAGGGGACTGACCCCGATATACACCCGTGCCTACAAATTTGTATGATTTAGGATACTGAGTATCTTTGACGCCAGTCGAAGTCGCAAAAATCAAGACGAAAAAAATCCTACAGGTGTGGACGTATCTTTAAAAACAACTGAAGGGAAATCGTAGCATCACATTTCCATGAGAAGATTGGTTTTGTCCAGCAACTAAAATCTTGCTAATGTTGATGATATTCAAGTGCGATACTGATTTTCCCATAATATATCGTTAAAGCCATTACAAAAAGCAAATACATCGTTTGTGGGAAAACCTAATTACCTTATAACCTAAACACGTATCGGAGTGATAACACGGCCTCCCAAAAAATAACGTTTGGGTTATTAACTAAGTGAGTGAATACCAAACCTCCATCCTCTTTCAGGCTGAGAGGGACTCAATATCAGCAATGTACTTGAGTTGGATGCAAGTGATCATGAGTTTAAATAATTTATCTTTAGTAAATTTCCAATATTACGATTGATCCACTACTTTCATTGATGTGCAGGATATATATTTTATTTTATTTTTCAATTTTGAGCTGTAAAAAAGAAAAAAATACACTTTTTAAAGTAAATTCATACTGTTTTTAACCAACTGCGAAAGAAGGAAGGTTATGTTTTCTAGTGTATGTATGTATGTATATTTCTTTGGCACGCCCTAGAGCCTAAACGGTTTGTCGTATTTTTGTGTGAGTTCTGTCAATAGATTTGTCTTAGTCGCGAGAGTGACACTGAGTACCTCAATAAAAAGAAATAGGCAGATATTGACGTGGTCGGTTTTTCTTTTTATAATTTTGCTTATTAACAATCTAGCTCTAGTTTTTTTTTTTTTTTATTGAATAGTTGGCAAACAAGCAGACGTATCACCTGATGGTAAGCGATTACCGCCGCCCATGGACACTCGCAACACCAAAGGCGTCACAAGTGCGTTGCCGACCTTTGGGGGATGAGAAAGGGGTTGGGGTATGGGCCTCCGGTATCCTCACTCACTCGGTGAAACACAGCGCAAACGCTATTTCACACCGGTTTTCTGTGAGGCCGTGGTATCACTCCGGTCGAGCCGACCCATTCATGCCGAAGCATAGCTCTCCCACGGCCCAATAGGTGGAGATAGGTTATTGAAATCGGCTGTTAGTCCATCACATCATACTACTACTTGTCCTTGCCATACTAACAATAAATATTCGAAATATTAATTTGTAAACCTTCTCTTCTTCTTCTTTTAATGAAATGGCAACCATTCGTTTCACTCAGATCATCTATTTCTGCCAATGTCAAGTATTTATAGTCTTTAATTCTAACTCTTTGATTCTTCGTCGTGATGAAATTAATGATAAAAAATATATAAAATGTGGATGACATGAAATGGGGACCGTCTTTTGAAAAAACAAAAAACGATCGCCAATTTGTTAATCTTGGCTAGATCATTATGTAAACATTAATGTTTTTGTCAAAAGTGTTTTAACTTCTGTACTTACAGTTAAGAGACAGATCTGCTAGGTCCGAAGTAACTGATGATTAATTGTCTCTACTTATAACTAAGGAAACGTGACAATAATTATTTTAGAATTTAAATTCTTATTTTTTACCTTAAAGTTCGAGGTCCTATATTCTTTTACTAGCTGACCCACGCAACCTCGTTTGCGTCTTATATTGCCCGTAGTGTGGGCCCCTATAGCCTTCCTCGATAAATGGACTATCCAACACTGAAATAATTTTTCAAATCGAACCAGCGGTTCCTGAGATTAGTGCGTTGAAACAAACAAAGAAACAAACAAACTCTTCAGCTTTATTAGATTACCCATTTTTTAAACATTCTTCATTGGTGCTCCGCTCCTATTAGTAGTAGCGTGATGATGTATAGCCTATAGCCTTCCTCAATAAATGGACTATCCAACACTGAAATAATTTTTCAAATCGAACCTGCGGTTCCTGAGATTAGCGTGTTCAAACAAACAAACAAACTCTTCAGCTTTATTATTAGTATAGATTACTCAACAAAAAATAAACTTCGAAGGGAAAACAGCCAGTGACGCATTGCAGTATAGTTCACGAATGGTGGTTACCGTACCCGCGTGATCACGTGATTTAATATAATTAGAGTAATCACTGTGTAAAGAAATGTGATTCAGACATAGACGAGACTGAACTAATTTAAATATTTATCTACAGACGTCTGAAAAGTTAATTGATTACATAGTAACTCATCAGGATTAAAACAAGAGACGATGTAGATAAGGGTTATGAATTATATTCACATTTATGAATAGATCTCCTGTTCTATAATAAATATATCGGACATTTGACACACAACGCCATCTATCTTCAAACTAAGCAAACCTTGTTGTATGGTAGCCAGATTGACTGATAATTTTGTAAATACATACATACATATTTTACATGGAAAATACCCAAACTTTGAAATAAATATTTGCAGATTTTACGAACATTTTATCCGACCCGGGAATTGAACCTGCAACTCCAGGCACAACAATCGCATATGTTACCACTGCGCAACCGAGGCAGTGTATTAAGGTTTTTAAAACATTCTTCATTGGTGCTCCGCTCCTATTAGTAGTATCGTGATGATGTATAGCCTATAGCCTTCCTCGATAAATTGACTATCCAACCCTGAAATAATTTTACAAATCGGACCAGCGGTTCCTGAGATTAGCGCGTTCAAACAAACAAACAAACAAACAAACTCTTCAGCTTTCTTATTAGTATAGAAGTATAGATTTAATCTCGCAACATGAAGAATGATACTATATCAGGTTCATTTATATTCCATACTTTTCAGGTTACCTATGATTTTTTTTCCTTCCATTAGTTAGAATATATTATTTAGTGAAAAGTAAAGTATGAAAAATTGTAGTAGGTATGTACTCATATATTAAGTGTATACAAATAGTTAAGATACCTACCTACTTATACATTTTAGTTTAAATAAGCAAAAAGAACTTAAAAACATATAACACAACCAATACTATTAAATAATAAATAAATAATAAATATTCCGGACATCTAACAAACAACGCCATCTATCCCCAAGCTAAGCAGAGTTTTTTTTTTGTAAACACGTACATATTATACATAGAAAACACCCAAACTCCGAAACAATTATTTGCAGATCATACAAACATTTGGTCCGATCTGGGAATCGAACCCGAGATCTCAAGCTTAGCTGTACCATACGCTACGATTACGCCACCGAGGCAGTCTAACTAATACATGAATACATTGTAAATTTGTCGTTCTATGCACTTATTGTTATTAGTTTTAACAAATGAGACGTGCTTAAAGTGAATTAATAGTCTCTATAAATCAAACACGCACATAATTTAATAAGACAAAAAAACTCATTAATTTTATTAACCAATTTCAAAAAAGGAGGAGGTTTCTCAATTCGACCGTATATGTTTTTTTATGTTTGTTCGCGGATAACGTCGTTGTTTATGAACCAATTTTGATGATTCTTTTTTTCTATTGAATAATTGTGATGTCAAACTGAACTTTTATAATAAATTGTCTCTATGAGAATATGATGTGTTTTAGTTTGAGTCACACAAAGTTTAAAACAGATCGATTACCGGGTCGAACATAATGTTTGTATGATCTGCAAATATTTATTTCGTAGTTTGGGGTTCCCTATTTATGTATATAATCACAAAAAGTATATAGATATCAGTCAATCTAGTTATCAGAAGTTGAGTGTCCGAAATGTTCATATTATTACTAGCAACTTCATTTGATTTTGAATCATGTTACTCTAACGGTTAAAGCTTGATGTTAACTATCTTAACTTAGGTACGCTATAGTTTCGCCGGCGAACAGGGCTTACCAGCGCCTCATGCAGCCCTGAGTGTGGCCGCGGATGGACGGGTCGGATTTTTCACTTCATCCGCTTTAGTGACCAGCCGCGAAGGAGCGACGTACGTCGCGTGACGTGTGCCGTGTGTCGCCTAAATTGAGAGTTTACCAGCAGATGGTGCCCACTTCAGTGCGTGCAGGCACTGGGAGGGGTTCGGTTGTGTCAATAACAGCAGTTCCCGGACTTTCGAGATCCGGGCGGTGGCCCCTGTACCTGGATAAGGCTATATAGGGCAAATAATAATTAACGTACTATATTTATAAATTTAAGAATTTCATTATAAATTATTGTACCTTTTTAACTAAATAAATGAATTTTGAATTTTGAAAAAAAAAAAGAAAATATACTATGGGGGTCGGCCGGTATCCACAGGTGTTTACGACTATGCTATCGGGTGTTATAGACTTTCCTTGTCATGGGCCGGCCAATCAAGGTAAGTCCTCCGGCCAGCAGGTTCTTAGCGTGCCCTCCTGTAGCTAGCAGATGGGTCATTGTTGAGCCCCTGTTGGTTACGGAATGCAAGAGGCTCGCTAAATAACCGGTGTCAGCATTATTGCTTGTCAGCCTCAGCGGGAACAGTGGGATGACCTGTCCCAGGATTCCCTATGAATCCCACTTCGGCCTCTGCCTTCACTCGTTCAGTCTTCCTCTTGCCGGGTTATTCACCGGTGGGAATATTTAATAAAACACCCCCTTAAGAGAAGCCAATGACCACCGCTCAGGGTTCACCTGTTGCCTGCTTCTGTTATCCACAGACCCGGTGGTCAAAAGACGAGACAAGAAGCACGAGAACACACGTGGAGGTTACTCGATCCGCACCCCATGTGTACCGCACACCCTGTACTATGAATAAAGACGACTCTGAGGTATCTTCATATCATTAAGTGACGTATTACCATGATGGTGTTGTGTACGTCATAATTACGCATACACTTTAAATTTTAAACTATTTTCTTGAATGCACGTTTCTTTTCAACTGATAGAATAAATAAATACGTGTTTAATCTGTATTTCTTTTAATGTTTTATTGAACCTCACTCTCACACCTGTTTAGACAAATAACTCAACACATGATGTATAATATCGATACTTTTACTTATCTATGTGGTCCTGTATCAATGAACACTACATCAAATCCTTATAAGTACATTAGACTTGCTTTATCATCATCATCATTAGCCCGTTGCAGTCCACTGCAGGACATAAGCCTCTCCTAACTAACACCACAGAGCCCGGTCTGTTGTTTTTGCATCCAGTCGCTGCCAGCCCTCCTACGTAAGTCGTCCCGCCATCTGGCCAGAGGGCGTCCCACACTACGTTTGCCAAGACGCGGTCTCCATTCTAAGACACGCTTACTCCAGCGGTTGTCCGTTCTGCGATATATGTGACCAGCCCATTGCCACTTCATCCTACCAACTTTCAGAGCTATGTCGGTCACTTTGGTTCTCTGACGGATGACTTCGTTACCAATTTTGTTCTTCAGAGAGACTCCTAGCTCCATGGCACGCTGAGCGACTTAGAGCTTCTGGAATAATCCTAGGGTTAATGTCCACGTCTCGGCACCGTACATCATTACAGGGAGGACGCACTGGTTGAAGACTTTTGTCTTCAGGTTCTGTGGTATATCCGACGAAAATATGTGGTTTAACTTCGTTTGACTTGCTTGATGGGTAATAAAAGGTATATATATTCGGGTAACCTTGTTTAGCTTTGTTAAGAAGACACTCAGAGAGGCCATCAATACGACCGGTGCGTGACCCGCTGCCTGGCTCACCGGTAGACCTGGTAGTGTTAATTTCTGATTTCATCTCATCTTCTAATTTCATATTTACAATAATGATAAATTTCCTTTTGGAATAAGAAGCACTTACAATGCAATCAATTTGAAACGATGATAACAGCAGTAGTCGTTGTCATCAGCGCCTCTTTCCAAGTAAATAATTATTAATATTTGTTACAGTTACTTAAGAAGAAATGCAAACGTGAATTACTAATCGAAATTAACAAAGAAATGTAATGCTAATTAGTTATGTATTTATTTAAAACATGTGATTCGTGTTTTATGTATTTTTTCTAGATGTAAAATCCCATAGGTGGCAGTTTCGTGATTTGCATGTTGTGCTTACGTATCTTGCTCAGTCTAGAAATAGCTCTAATTAGACAAATTTAATTCAACCCTAAACCTACATAACAACTTTCCCAAAACTACAAATTTTATCAAACTTCCCAATTATCAGCAGTTCGGTAATATTGCGTTGGAAAGTCAGTCAAACTCTTCGCGTTTCCCTCACAAAGCCCGCATCTGCAACATGAACACGAGATAGAAGGGCTTGCGTAGGCGTGGCCTGGCTTGGTTATGTTTTACCAATTAAATACCTACTAATTAGTTACATAACCAGCTTATTTAAGGAAAGAAAATCAATATTTTGGCCCTTTGAAGGAATAGTAGGAAGGAAATTGTATAGGAAAATTTAAGAAAACACATTAACTACTAAAAATATATTTGTATTTTGTACCTGTTGTAAAATCACAGAAATAGCCCGGTCAAAATATACATTGACCCTTGGATTAATTCCAAGCAGTAAAAAATCCCTTGTGTGCAATCTTTTTTATTGAAAATCAGTTAGTTTTACGACAAAAAAAAAACTGAGACAAAATTGTAGATCAAGTATCTACTAAAATTTTCTTAATCCTTTTTTTGCTAAGATTTATCACTTCTGAGAAAAAGCCATTCGAAAATTAGCTGGACCTGTATTCTCCATAATTGACTACGCTGTCTCTGGACAGTATCGGAACGTAATATAAGTAAAATTTTAAGTTTTCGTAAATACATTTATAATGAGTAGCTTTGAGAATTTGTGTTAAAAAGAATCCGTACTTTATTGGATGTGACCCCACGCTCTTGAGCAACATATTATGTCTGCTGTTTAATTCAGGTATACTCGTCTACCTACTCGCCATTCGAAGGCCCTAACGAAATACAGAAAGTCGTTATGGCGATATAACCACACCACTGCGGAAACCACTAAATGTCGATACTAGCGACAGGCAGCAGCGACACAAAGTATATGATTGCGGGCAATTCCCCCATGGACAGCAACCATATTCCACGGCCGCCAGTACTGGCATTCGCACTATTCCTGGCCAAGGTACCTGTCATGGTAAATGTGCAGCAGGGGGTGCGAAGAACCCCCGGGTTATGGTAGGGTACCACCGACGACTGTATCTGGGGACGTATAATCGACGCAAGCTGTGGCTGGACAATTGCCTTTCGGAATTGGAGGCGGCGCTGAACAACATAAACTGGCATGTTTTGGTTGAGAGTTGAGAGGTTGAGAATATGGTAGCCCTGGATTCTAGTCATCTCCTCTATTTCCGACAGGCAGACCAACCATCCCAAGGCAGTGTCGGATTTATGATCCATAAAAAATCGCTCAAGGTAAGCGTGGAGGAAGCGGGCAGTGTATCGTCAAAGTTAGCGTACCTCGTCTTAAAAATAACTTAGCTTCAAACTCAGTCCAAAAGAAGCACAAAAATATTAAATATTTTTATTTGTCTGCCAGCACACATCGGACTAGTTTTGATACTTAGCACCTATCACATGAGACACTAACGGCCGTTAAAAGATGTTTACATCGCAAATACAAATGCTACATATAAGACACATGGTGGTACACATAAATACGGTACAGTCAAGTACAGTAGACATTGTAAACGCGAGTCAGTCGGAGTTAGTAGCACGCTGTCGTTCATCGCGTGCAAACGTGTTTCCAAACCCGTAGTCGGATAGTGCGGAACTTAAGTGGCCGGCAGCCAATATTTAATTTTGTTATTTTCGGAACAGTAGTACTGTGAGTATTTGTTTTTATGTACTTGTTGTGGTGTCAAAAAAGGAAGGTAAGCTATAAATATTATATTCCGAGAACAGATTTGCGAGGAATTCAGGAGAACAATTTGTTTCTGGAATTTTAACACGAGGATTTTTTAGTTTTTTGACGTGTCAGTGTATTCCTTTGTAAACATTAAACAATTATAGTGCCATAGAAATATTTGCTAGATCAGAAGTATAATTTAATTGTATAAACATTGAGAATCATTCATATAATATCAACAAATTAATATAAACAGTGTTATATAGTTATTGAACTATACAAAATACTAAAAAAAACCTGTATTATTTCCATGATTTCTTATCATCATCATCAGCCACATATCGCAGTCCACTGCTGGACATAGAACTCTAAAATAAACAGACATATCCTTCGTATGAATAATACAACAATAATGTGCAAAGTTAAATAATAAACTTATAATTAATTTAAAAAAACACTTTATGACTTTGAAAAATTCATGAAATGTTTATTAGATTCAAACGAGCCGCGTCTATACGGCAATTGTGGTCTCAGCTTTGCTCCTAAAACTAAGGATCGTTCGTAGAATAATAATTCTTAATTAATACCCTCTCTAAAAGGATTAACTAGTACTTATTACTATAGAAGAAATGAGGACGTCTCTAGAACTACTAGTTTTTTTAAACAAACAAAGTAATCTTTAACTATTTTAATATCTTTATATAAAAATACATACAACTATTAACAGCACTTTAATTTTAATAAATTGGTTCAGTTTGTTTTGGATGAGTGGGTTTTGGAATTGAATCAGTTACTGTTAAGTGTTTTTATGGTGAAATGTTTACATAATTTCACCTGATAGCCATAAAATCGATCCTTGAACTTAGATTCGAATCTTTGTCGCTTGGCACTTTGCCTACCACCCTGACCGTGACAGAAAGTACGCATCAATTTTTGTTGTAAGTTCATTACGTGTCTATCTTTCAACTCATTGTTCGTTAGATCTTTGATAGAGTAGCCATGACAGCGCACCTTTCAAAAACCTACAACTGTTAAAACATTGTTCAGTATTAGTCGAGAGGTTTGATTCTAAGTGATTTTATGACAAACAAAATCAAAAGTCTATATCTGAGTGTTATTAATCTATTACTAACTAATATATTAACCTCTTTTCTAAGATGCCCATACATGTAAAGGTTTTTTTTTATTTCGTACATCTAACACACAACGACTTCTAGTCCCAAGCTAAGCAGAGCTTGTGTTATGGGGTACTAGACAACTGATATGAATATCCAATATACTTTTTTTTGTTGTAAATACCTTTATATTATACATAGAAAACACCCAAACTTCGAAACAAATATTTGTAGATCACACAAACACTTGGTCCGACCCAGGATTTGAACACGAGACCTCAAACACAGCAGTCGCATTCACTACCACTGCGCCACCGAGGCAGTCGAAGTTTAACTGGCAGATATAGTATCTTATGCTACTTTTTTTTTTTATTGAATAGTGGGCAAACGATCAGATGTATCACCTGATGGTCAGCGATTACCGCCGCCCATGGACACCCGCAACACCAAAGGCGCCACAAGTGCGTTGCCGACCTTTGGGGGATGGGAAAGGGGATGGGGGGAGGGGTTGAGGTATGGGCCTCCGGTATCCTCACTCACTCGGTGAAACACAGCGCAAACGCTATTTCACACTGGTTTTCTGTGAGGCCGTGGTATCACTCCGGTCGAGCCGGCCCATTAATGCCGAAGCATAGCTCTCCCACGGTTAACTTCAATTCAATTTCAGACTATATTAACCCCGTGGTGGTAGTCACGGTAGTACAATAACCATGTGGCGCAGTTAGTCTGTAATAAAAGTAAAAGCTACAACACTCATGAACAATTGGTAAAGATGATAAAAATTATAGAAGAATTTCATTGTCACATCTAATCGACACATCTAATCGTTACAATTGATATTCTGCTTGTGTTGTTCCTCTTTCGATTTTCCTATATCAATTACTCTTCTTTTATTCTATTTTTCACTCGTACTAAAATATTTGATCCCTGCCGCCTCTTTCCGCCATCGTCCTAAGCGACAGAAATTTCATCCCCATCATCTAGAATTCTAGATGGTTGGCAGTCTACAACTGTGCACTTTTCTCGAAACTATTGCCTCACACAACAAAAATGTGAAATGAGCAGTCGCCTGCGGTGTTCCCGGAACAATACGACCTTCAAGCGTTCAAGAAAAGAGCGTACTCCTTCTTAAAAGGCCGGCAACACGTTGTTGCGCTTACCATCAGGCGATACATCTGCTGGTTTTACCCACATACAATAAAAAAAATTAAAACAAAATCGACGCAAAAAAGGACGTATTTGAGTCGAATATCCCCCAGAACCTCAACCGGTCCTACCCGTTATGACTTACGCTTGCAAGACGTCGGCGCCCACTGTCGACAGAGGGACCCGTGACCCCATAGAGTTAGAAACGCAGAAGATGCACCTACAGGTCGCTCCTGTAGCGGCCCAGAATGGAGAGCCGAAGAGTAGGCAGACAAACTGCCGGACATGGTATGCAACAGGCATACGTTTAGCAGTGGGCTACAAAATGTTCTAAAGAAGAAGAAGATAGAAAAGAAGTGGTCTGATCTCCGATGAGACAAGCCGCTGTGGGGGAAATAGGCTAGAACATAATCATCTGTGGTTTACTCTGTTCATCCGCCTCCTTTTGCACTAAAAACAGAGATTAAAAAATGTATATGCATTTCTTAATAATAGTATAAACTGGTATTATAATTTATAATCTACTCAAACTCAAAATACTATATTTTTACATTGTCTAAAATCGTCTCTTACTAAGACTCTGAGATACAAAATAGCAACAATTTATTGTTTCAAATATTAAGTAGCAGCTGAACCCCGCGGCGCTACCCGTGGTGCGACAATAACAGCGAGGAACGCCGCGAGGCGAAGCTTGTATCTTTATAAATTAGCCTATGTGTTATTTTGATGTATAAACTATATTATTGTAAAGTTTCGTCAAAATCCATTCAGTAGTTTTTGAGTGAAAGAGCAAAAAACATACTCACATACTCACAAACTTTCGCGTAGGATTTATTCAAATTCGAATATTTATTTTACCAAAACTGAACAAGTTTCAAACTTATCACAAACACAAATAATTAGGAATATATGGTTAACCAAAACTTAGGTTTCTATATATATATATATTGTTGCAAGACATATTAACATGGAGGTAATGGCCGGATGTTTATAAAAAAAAGCGCTCTAACTCATAAATAATTGCATGTGTACTATGGCCAAGAAAAGTGTAAATCTCTCTGGGAATTCAAGACAAAGATTGCAAAGCATAATTGTGTAATACCAATAATAAATATTATGATAAAAGATCACGTATAAAAGCCGTTGTTTGAGTGTTCATTGGATGATATTATGACAAGGCAACGATAGGATATAAAAGTATGATAGATTTGTATAAAGCTTTAACAGTTTTGGGGTCTGTGGGTATACTAGCTCTTCTAACTATTCCGGAGTTTCTATATTTGCTGTACATCTACTTTTAGACGTATGCCTCTGGTCCAGTCTATTTATACATGGGTGACTAAATTCTCTGTCTCAGCACATAACACAGTGGGCTATCTAGCATCTACTCTTAAATCAAAACGGTGTTTTCAAGGGAGCCGTGATAAGTAATCATTGTTATCAATAACACATAACTTCGTAACATTTCACACTACACATTGTCTAGGAAATAAAAATATGGCGCCATTTCGAGAGAAAAAAACTAGCGTTCAGTTATTTAAATTAGGTTAAACGAGATCACTAATTATGACTTCTTTAAAGTTATTTCAATAAACAATATCTTAGTCCGAGGTGCTTTTGTGTGTGTTTGCGTCTGTGTATGTGTGTTGGCGCCTAAGCACGTGTGTCCGCCTATATATGTATTCACAACCATGAAGGCCCATTTGATATGTATTAAAGTTATGCAAACTGCTAACATAATTATGATTCTCAAATTAATAATGTAGAATTTATAATTAGATATGATACCTAAGAATTTTTCGTTCTACAAAATGGTATTATAGAATCATATAGGTATTATATTTACCATACGTACCTCATCCATTTTTTATCAGTGGGAGAGCTATAACCGTGGGAGAGCTATGCTTCGGCATGAATGGGTCGGCTCGACCGGAGTGATACCACGGCCTCACAGAAAACCGGTGTGAAATAGCGTTTGCGCTGTGTTTCACCGAGTGAGTGAGGATAGCGGAGGCCCATACCCCATCCCCTTTCCCATCCCCCAAAGGTCGGCAACGCACTTGTGACGCCTTTGGTGTTGCGGGTGTCCATGGGCGGCGGTAATCGCTTACCATCAGGTGATACGTCTGATCGTTTGACCACTATTCAATAAAAAAAGAAGAAAAAATATCATGCAATAAAGTACTGACTATTTTTTTTGGGTCTTCTGTCTTCTCTTAGTGATTATCAGCAAATCCACTGCACTTTTAACATTTTATTGAAGTGTCAGTTTGTAATTTCCAATTAAAAAATACTGTTGTACGTTGTATAATAATAAAATAATTCTTTAAACACACTATTCAAAACAGCACTGTATATACACTTCTATATGTACGTAGATTGGGTTACGCAAACTAAAACTAAATATATTCCTATTAACAATTTTAAAGTTACCTATTGTCGTAACACAGATTACAAATTCTTACATGATAAGTTTACCTAATTATTTGAAGATGTCTAGTTTTTACAGCGATTATTCATTCATGTAACTGATTTTCTCGGCAGGGTCATGAAAAAAAAGGTTTAATCTCTTTCGTGGTGATTTACTTTAGACCTATTTTTTAGTGTATGCCCTGCCAAAATGAATGCAGACAATGCAACAATGCAGCATGGTGACTCACACCATGGTGGCCTAGTGATGCTTCTGCATCATTAGACCTCCGGTCTCGCACTCACCAATGAAACACGACGGCACGAAGCTGCACGAAGGTAGTAGTTTTGGCAGTCTATGTACGAGTATGATTGTATGTTCCACTGTAGTGGCTGACCTAATGTACCAATTTTAATAAATGAGGTATCAATAGATTCATAATAGTCCGGGTGATATAAGCTTGTGGGGGAACCGGTATCATGTTCCACCCAACACAAAGGGAGGATCCTCCGACCAGGCGAGGTGATCATGCCTGGCGGGCCACTGCCCAACCGTTGATGTTGGGATGTTGTATGTTAGATAATCGGCGCGAGAACTTCTATTGCGCGATTCAAGATTGGTAGTTTCTTTGTGTTGTACGTTGCTCCGTAGTTCAGTGTATCTTCGGTAGACGGCGCTGTATGTGGTGGTCGCCACAAGCTATTAAATTTTATCAAAGGATTTTTACGTATTCATGTTCCAGTTCTTTTTACTTTTTCTTTTTTTTTTGTTGTAGTTTATTTACCACGTTTAGCCCTGAAATATTTCTAGCCAAACGTACTGAATATCTTATGATGTAAATCCTACTTAATATTATAAACGCAAAAGTTTGTAAGTAATGATGGATGGATGTTTGTTGCTCTTTCACGCAAAAACTACTGAATGGATTTTGATGAAACTTTACAATAATATAGCGTGTACATCAGAATAACACATAGGCTACAATTTATAAAGATAATAGCTTCGCCTCGCGTCGTTGCCCGCCTTTTTTGTCGTCTTTTGTTTATAGCGTAATTCCTAATTGCGCAATTGAAGGAATTAAATTGTAGGAACTTTCCTTTAGTGATTTTTATTTCGGTTTAATTTTTATTTAGAAAGCCGAGTATAATAACATTGAGTAAATGCCAAACGTGATTAGAACACGTGTTGAGCATGTGTCAATTATGTTCCTATGGCACGTGTAACTGTTAATTTGTCTGACCTAAGGTACAGTGGTTAGTGACTGACTAGAGAGAGGATAGCCAGAGGTCGTGAGTTCGATTCCTACCCAGACAAATGATTGTATTTAGTAATTAGTTGCGCCCTGTGATATATTTATTAGCCATTCTTTATAGCTATTTTTTCTAAAATTTTAATAGTCAAGTTACGTTTTATAACTATCTGTGTCTATATAATGAAATTAGTCATAACACACAGACAGATAAACAGATAAAACGAATTAGTTTATTCTAAGTTTTTATCTGAGATATAAATAATTGATTATTTTTATCAACGCAATATTTATTTCAATACACTTTAATAACAAACACAAAAATAAAAGAATTATCTAACAATACGTAATTAAAGGGAAAAGACAGCACAATCACTTAGAGGTCGCCATTTAACCCATCCCGGATCGCCTCCGATGGAAAGGTGCCCATAAAGCTAGCAGCACAGATAAAATAAAATAAAATTAAAATGCATTATGTGAAAAGCTGTTAATTAATTTTTTTTTTCGGATATTTAACACAACTCCATCTAGTCCCAAACTAAGCAGAGCTTGTACTATGGTTACTAGACAACTGATATTAATACATGCATACTTTTTTTTGTAAATGCATAGAAAACACCCAAACTCCGAAAGAAATATATGCAGATCATACAAGCATTTGGTCCGACCCAGGAATCGAACTCGAGACCTCAAGCACAGCAGTCGCATACGCTGTGCAAGTTAATTTTTATATACACTTTAATTTTTTTATTTTTATGAGTAGATCTAATAATAAGTTTATCAATTGTATCAATACTATAGTGTAGGTTTCTAGTTTGAGATCAGGCTGCTGTGAGTAAGATGACTCAATCCATTACTTTTATTGTAAATCATTCTGCAGTAATACCGTCATTTAGCTAAGGGATCAACTTCGTTTAGTAACAAGCAAGTTTCCTAATAAATAAGGATGTTATTATGCATCGAAGTTGACAAATTTTCTACGTTACAAATTCACAATCGATCGTATAGTTGTCCTTTACAATTGAAAACAACCTGGCATAATTAAACATCCTATTAAAAACAGCGACGCAACATTCGCCAAATTACACCAATAACTGAAGTTATTGGTGTAATTTAAGTTACATCGTTAAGAATTAATGTATGATTATTATCAAACAGTTGCAGGATAGAGGAGAAACATTAAAATCATTATCATCAAAACTGGACATAAACCTCTTATTAGAAAGGTGGTTTTGATCTTTGGCAAGACAGGGTTGTTTAGGATTTGTGTAAAATTGTTCTTCTGCGTGCAGTACTCTTGTCCTAGTTTGCTCCCTTAGTCGCGTCTTACGACGGTGTCATTTGTTTTCTTAATTCGTCACCACTGTGGCGGTTCGGGTATCATGTCCCTCCAACACAAAGAAAGGATCCTCCGACCAGGCGAGGTGATCGTGCCTGGCGGGCCACTGCCCAACAGTTGATGTTGGGATGTTGTATATATTATTATGATAATCGACGCGAGAACTTCTATTGCGCGATTCAGGATTGGTGGTTTCTTTATGTTATACATTACCCCGTGGGTTAGTGATGCGCTGTATGTGGAAGTCGCCACAACCACGTTTTCCCAGTAAAAGTATCTCTTAATTTACGTGCTGTGTACATAAATCATTGTAACCACTATAAGATGTTTGTTAAATGTACACTTCGAGAGTCACGCAAATTTCAAGTTTTACCGTGGGAGAACCACGCTTCGGCATGCACGGGCCGGCTCGACCGCAGAGATACCACGGCCTCACAGAAAACCGGTGTGAAATAGCGCTTGCGTTGTGTTTCACTGAGTGAGTGAGGATACTGGAGGCCCATATCCCAACCCCTCCCCCATCCCTCTCCTCATCCCCCAAAGGCCGGCAACGCATCTGTGTTGCGGGTATCCATGAACGGCGGCAATCGCTTACTATCAGGCGATGCGTCTGCTCGTTTGCCGCATACACCATAAATAATAAGAAAAAAAAAGTAAACGTCAGAGGTTAGTCAGAGAAATCGTAATATTGATCACCAATAACCTATTGTTTTTTTTTTTTTCACTATCCATAAACAAATAGTTTCTATAATATTCAATAAACAATGTTGTAAGTATCGTGTCTCGAAATACTATTGATCCTGTTAAAAATAAAATTAAGTCGACGCAACCTTCAAATGTCAACGTAGATATTCAAAGGTGGTTATGACGTCAAATTAACATGAGACTTTCCTAAACCGTAGGTGATTGGTAGTATGTGAAATGTTTATATTGGAAAAATATTGTGACATTTCAAGTGTACGAGTATAACGTAAGACTCTTTGTAATTAATTGTTTTATGAATTTTATTACAAAGAGATTAAGATTGAAAAGTAAATCATAAAATTAAAAGTACTACCTATCTCATTAATTGTACTCATCAGTTTTTAAAATGCAATAAAGCTAATGGGTATTTATTCCTAATCACAATATCAAATAGGAATCAATGAGGTGGTAGATTAAATACTATGTGTATGTTTTTTTTTAAATGACTGTATCACACGCTTCGTCACAATACTAGTATAAAGTGATTAAACATCTTAACAAAACGGTGCCAAAATCAGCTTGAAATGTGTGCGTACGTGTAGTACCTAGGTTATATAAGTAGGTATAGTATATGTAGTTCGCTAGTTTTAATTTGTTTGTTGCGATTTCCATTAGAAGACGGTATTGGTCGCCCGGTGGTCGACATTTCACCATAATGCATTATTCATCCTCCATATCTAAAATCTTTAAACGAGCAATTCTTGTATATGTTACCGACAATTTATACATTACTTTGGTAATGTATACAATACCTGGGGCATCCAGGCAATGTATGAAACATTATGAATATTATTGTCCATTACATACTTTACTCCTCACTCACTCGTGAAACACAGCGAAGGCGCTGTTTCTGTGAGGCCGTGGTATCACTCCGGTCGAGCCGGCCCATGCATGCCGAAGATTCTCCTACGGTATGTGATATAAAGAAATTGTTGTTTCTCATGGAATGCCTGTTAATCTGATGAACTAATGGTATTTTTAATTTCAATGTAAGACAATGATATTGTCTTACATAATATCCTAGGACAGTCTGCACGATATTCAAAATTTGATATTTGTATACGATAAATTGTAAAATATACCGTCCCACCAGTACCAGAAAACTGAGCTTTGTAAATGCACATAATACACGTAAGTACGCGAATGGAATACCAATGCACTAATTAAAAGGAACTATTAAGAAATTAATATTAATTTTTCTTCTATAAATAAGATTTTATAAATAATTAAGCATTCTTGTATTCACAATAATCATAATATTTATGATTCCTTATATTTTTTTCTCACGTTGTCACTCGTAATGTATTTATTAACATTCTGTATTGCAATTACAAACAATTAAAATAAACAATTTGATAATTATAATTATTTACAACACATAGAAATTATTTAACATCAGATAATTATTTTTCTTCATAATCATGTCATTAAATGTTTGTATTTAGTTTTCCTATTTGCTTTTAGAAGGCATAAAAAGCGTCCGCGCGTCCCTTGAACGGAAGAATCGCGACGGATATGCGCTTTTGTCGTGCGACATCGATTTCGTGGAAAAACCCAAATTAAATTTTCAGTAACAATAATTTTTCAATCAATATGTCAAGATATACATAAACTAGTAGCTTTTGCGCACAGCTACGCCGGCTATCGGTTATTGCAATAAAAGTAGTCTATGTCGTTTGCCAGGATCCAATCTATCTCTACACCGAAATTCATACAAATCGGTTCATCGGTATAGCTTTGAAAGCGTAACAGACATACAGGGTTACTTCCGAATTTATGATATTTGTGGGGGAACAGGTATCATGTCCCTCCAACACAAAGGGAGGACCCTCCGACCAGGCGAGGTGATCATGCCTGCCCAACAGTTGATGTTGGGATGTTGTAAATATATTTATATCGTCGCGAGAACTTCTATTGCGCGATTCAGGAATGGTAGTTACTCCGTGTAGTGCATTACTTCATAGTTCCGTGTAACTTCGGTAGATGGCGCTGCAGTATGTTATGTTGTATGTGGAGGCCGCCGCAATAATATTCGATTGTTTTATTCCTAATAAAAAATAACTAAATTTCTCAATACCTGTAATGAATATCGATCAACAAGTCCTTTAATGATAATATTACAGAGATTCATTGTTTTAATACTGTAATTATAACTACCAGTAGCATCACGCAGTAGAATGCATTTAACATGGTGTTATTCGCTTGTGATATATGACTAAGCAAGTAACTATGCAAACAAAGCTACAATTACAACCTACTTCTAATTGTCTTAGTAAAGATACTTTGCATTTTGCATATATATAGTTCAGACTAGGTGACACCCGTGATGTTACACACTGTTGTTGTTCTACCATTACAATAAATAATAAGAAGTAAATCTAAAAAAAGTAGAAAGAGTTACTCTTAATTTTTTTTTTATGGTATTGGAAACAAACGAGCAGATGTACGGCCTGGTAGTAAGCGATTACGACCGCCCATGGCCGCGCAACACCTGAGGCGTCACAAGTGCGTTGCCGGCCTTTGAGGGAATGTAAAGAGGGATGGGAAAGGGTTGGGGTGTGGGCCCCCGGTACCTCACTCACTCGGTGAAACACAGCGCAGGCGCTATTTCACACCGGTTTTTTGTGAGGCTGTGGTACCTCACCGATCGAGCCGGCCCATGCATGCCGAAGCGTGGCTCTCCCACAATATAAATATAAAATATCATCTTCCATCTGCCAGTGAAAGTTTTATCAAAGCCGCCCAGCCGTTAAAGAGCTATTCTCTTTCTCTAGAACAAATAGCCAAAAAAATTAAAGATTGATTCTTAGATGTATCGTTTATAATTTTATCTGCGTTGAGTTAAAAGCTTATTATTTGAAATTATAAGCAGACACTTAAATTTAATTTATTTGCATAAATGACAATACTGTATTCTACGTCACGTCGCGTTGTCTTTATAGTGTCATATCTATCTATCTATATAAATAAAAAAGAATAACAAAATGTATATACGTGTATAACTTTCGATCGACGGCACCAAATTGGATAATTCATTTTTATATGTAGGTATATGTTTTCATCAGGACAAGGTTCGTATAGAAAAATAATTAAAAGAAAACCGGTGGTGTGTTATATTTTATTATTAATGATTTTTTTCGTGAAAGGCTCCAGAAGGTAACGTACCACCAAAAAAAATCACTCGGTGATATCGCTGAAGGCCCGGCCTAGCCATAGTCTCCCTCGACTGAGAAAGAATCGACCCGCCCCACGACGACACCGCAAGCAATGACATTTTAATAATAATTATAAGATATCACTTTATTTTACACCAGATGCATTACAAGGTAAGCTTAAAATTAGGGAAGTACAATTTTAGGGAGCATGACGAACCATAGTAGAGAAACTGATAAAAATCACTACTAATCAATAAAATACAAATTATCATAATAGTCGTTACGCATTACTTTTAACCAGCGTGGTATGGGTGGTGGGTCAAAGCTTATGACTATCAGTGGCCTATTAGAAGCTGATAAAGTGTATTTATGAGTCACACTTTTTATAACTACGGAAACCATTATTGATGTGATTAATAGAAATAACAGATGAAACATACCATTCATCTAATATATAAAATTCTCATGTCCTCCGAAAGGGCTGAACGGATTTGTAGTAGGTCTAAAAATCGGCCAACATTATTTTTCGTACTCCTACACCCTTAATTTTTTTGTATGACAAAGCAACGTTTGCTGCATAAGCTAGTATACTTATATAAACGTATGTGTATGGTATGTGTCGTAAACGAGTTACTTTTAATGAAATAACAAATAGATTAAAGTTATGACAAAGTGAACACAAGCTTTAAATATTTAAAATCAAATAACAAAAGGAAAAAATTGAGGTCTGTTTTGTTTTTGCTTCGTAATAGTTTTAGTATCATGCCTTTCATGCCTATCTTAGATAGCAATTTGTGTGATCCACAATTTGTTGTTCTGGGTTTGAGTCCGATTATATATTGACCTGTCAAAGCGAACTAAAGAAGTATAAAGTTCCCCGGGACGTTGAATAATACCTATATTTCTACGACGAGAATAATTTGAATAGAAAGTGTTACATAGCTAAAATTAACAACCTAACACCTGATTGATCCTTTTACTGATTGCACAGGCGAAGGTTCAAGTCTTCATAAATCAAGTTATAACGAGCAACATACTGGAATAGTTTGCGATAACATAAGTTAACGGGATGTGTTGCGGGTTTAACAGGTTGGTGTGAGGTGCGTCGTGCATACCTCATGTCTGGCTATTTATAAATGTTGGTTAGTTATAATAAAATAGTGCTTAGCACTTAATGTTAATGTTCTGTTCCATAGAAATAAAAATATAACTTTTATAAGTCCTTAATAGTGCAGTAGACAGTGGTACCTAATTCCTCTGTCATTTCTTAAGGACGAGTTCTGGTATCAACATTAATTACTTGGAATCAACATGAATTAATCTATTCTAATAATAAAGCTGAAGAAGTTGTTTGTTTGTTTGTTTGAACGCGCTAATCTCAGGAGCCGCTGGTCCGAATTGAAAATCTCTTTCAGTGTTCGATAGTCCATTTATCGAGAAAGGCTATAGGCTATATATCATCACGCTACCACTAATAGGAGCGGAGCGTCAATGAAGAATGTTTCAAAAACGGGGGAAAATTTTCACGCCACGGGCAATATAAGACACAAACGAGGTTGCGTGGGTCAGCTAGTATTAAATATACGCATTCCTGATCTTGCTTAGCTTAGCCATGAAAACGTAAGTGGTATCGTTTCATTCAATACCTATTGAAAATATGTTGAAAACCAATATTCGCCATACAAAATTTTGTTTTAGTACTAATCTATACATTAACAACGCATAATGTCCTACTGCTAATAATACAATCAAATAAAATTTAAGTGTCTGTTTGTAATTTCAAATTAACAGTTTGTCACTAAATGCGAATAAAACACGATACTTGCACCAAAAACTCATTTTTAATTTTTTTGCCTGACAGTTTACACCGTTTTTTGCGTGTGATCTCTGGAACGGCTGGACCAAATTTGATATAAGGAGTAACTTAAGCTTTTTTAGACTAGCTTCGCCCCGCGGCTTTACCGGCGGTTATTTTTGTACGCTGAACGCGTGGTTCAGCTAGTTTAAAAATATTCCCTTATTATTTTAATACTATTGTTTATTATGACAACACTTTTGACCAATTAAAGTTCTAACTACCGCATGCAGACTGAAGACATACCATGAAGAATGTTTCTCTCATGTTCTTCAAATTTTGAGGCGATTTTCCTATATTTTTGGTAGGTGTTTGAACGGTTTCTTTTCAAGTTTTTTGCCTATAAGTAGCATGAACTTAATTTATTCTGTTCGTTCGTAAATAATTACTGCTTAATCATTGTATTACTGATTTAGACGAACAATAAGACTACTCGTAATAATTAGAATGAAAATGTGATGACACTAAAGGAGTATACTTACTTTTTTTATAATTTAGAAAACATTTTTTGAAACTTTGTATGGAGTTAAATGGATACAGACTATGAGCGAAGTCATTTATGGGTGGTTTTAAAAGTTTTCGACCTAATGATTACAAAAGACATTTATTCTCACTTTTTCTCCATTGTTTGCGCACTAGCACAAGTTTACACACTTCTACTAGCACAAATTCATTCGCTATTTTTTATTAAAGAGTTCTACTATCTCTACGTTGAGGTCAGAAACTTCTCGGAACACCTAGTACTACGGTCTTACAGAAAACCGATTTAAGTAAGGCAAACCAATGATGCAGGATTTGCAATGGATTCAGCTTATGCTTGCCATCAGACAGAGTCACTTTGGCATAACTTCAAACTATAATTTATCTAAATTTATTTCTCATTCCCTAATTTTAGTGAAACTATTTCCAAAAATTCAATTTAATATGTTTGTATTTCAATAATACTTATTTTAGTGTGGCATATCTAATTCTAGGACAATCTTTGACATTTAGAACGTCTGTCGTTTGACAGGACAAAATTCATTTTTATTAATTTTTTGGTTTAGTTTAGAGTTTCCGAGCAACAGAATCAACACCAATGTTGTTTTTGTTTACTGAAAGATTATTCCCGCATTCACACATTCTCCGTATCACAGGGGACTTTACAAACAAGCAACTGAAGAACACAATGAACACTGAGACTTGAACTATCAAAAATTCCCACAACATTCGATGCAGTTTAAATTAACAATGTGAGTATTAAAACTACTGCACAATCTCGAAATTAGTCGGCAATATTTGAAATAGTATTTTTATGACCTCGATTAAAATAATTTGTGTGAAAACATGCAATTTTTTTTGAGTGAATGCAATAAGTGTGAATGTATTTTGAACATCGGTATTAACTCTTTTCAATCCTACTAAATAATAATACTACTTATTAATAGCTTTGGTGAGAAACCATACAGATTTTTCATTTTCTCATCTATAATTTTAATTTTTTTTCATGATTTTCTCTTTTCTCAAGTTTTAATTGTACCCGACTACGGTAAAACCCAAAGAAAGAGTAGTATTTTTTGTACACATATACGTATGTTTATATGTTTCACGATAGCATCTAATCTACTGAGCCGATTTCAATGAATGACGGGTCAATAGGTTTCTATTCATGAACTAGGTGACATGGGCTATTTATCTTTTATTAAAAAAATGATGTAGTTGGATTATAGATTTTGTATCTTTTTCTTGTTAGAACTTGTATTTTACTTCACTTTTGGCCATTCCATCTAAAAGTAAAATTATATCAGAATATAAACTCTTTAAACAGTCAGTCAGTCAGTCATAAAGCTTTAATTAACGAAGAAGTGCAACCAACGACGGATCTGATAGGAACGATTTGAAATGCAAATAATTACTTTATAACTATAAGAGCAATAAGAAGTATGATATAATTGTTTGAAGGAGACAATAGTACTGACCTAGGCTAAAGACAAGATAACGGCAGGTACGCAAGACTCACATTTCAAATGGAATTTGCTTGCGCACTTCCTAAGTATGATGTTACTGTTTATTTCGTTCACAATGTGATTATATTATAGGAACTATAGATACAGTGACTTCTGTTATAGTAGTATTGAGATTCTATCATTTTACTGCCTCGGTAGCGTAATGGTAGCGTATGCGACTGCTACGCTACGGTCGGACCAAATATTTGTATGATCTGCAAATATTTGTTTCGGAGTTTGGGTGTTTTCTATGTATAATATTTATGTATTTACAAAAAAATTATATAAGTATTTATATCACTTGTCTAGTACTCATAACACAAGCTCTGCTTAGCTTGGGACTAGATGGCGTTGTGCGTTAGATGTCCGGAATATTTATTATTATTTTGTACCTTATTATATTGCGCTAGCTCGTTCAGATGTATTTTCAAAACTTGTTCAAATAATTATACACAACAATTTGTTCATAAGTTTAATTTAAATAATGTAAATAGGATTCTGGCTATATAAGTTTGAAAGAAACGTACATCAAAGCGCTCTTGTAATCGTAGCAAAAGTTTGTGGGATTTATTTTCAAGAAAACGGTCTAATTAAATTAAATAGTGTAGTAGTTCTTAGAAGTAACAAAATCTTAACGTATCGATTGAAATATATCCGAATTAATGATTATTCTTTTAGTGGTTTGCCAGTATATAACAATAATGGTGAATAGATTTTATCTTTCCGTCTAGTGTCTTCTCTTTTTACCTATATCTGTGTTCAATGTTCAATTTACGCCAATATCTACGCTCTATTACACAAAAGAGTGCGATAAAATTACAGTTGGCAAAACACAAGTGTTATTCGCTTTTGTCTATCGCGAAACTACATGCGTACGCGTATAACAATTATAATGTTATAAAAATCACATATTTAGTATATTCAGCTGCTCAAATTGTATTGTATTTGGTTACTACTAAAAAAAGTCTTCAAGTTTTGTACGCGCGAAACACGCAAATACATATTAATTGAAAGTTGGTTTTAAAGAAATTTTAAGGTCTTGTTTTTGTGGATTTTAATACGGAACATTAAAAATTGGATATTACAGCTGGGTTTAAGTTATAGATTTTTTTATAACAGACACTCGATTTTGCATTTTGTACATAATATGATGAATATAATAGTGGGATTAGTGAAGGAAAAAGTGAGATTCGTGACCTATCAAGAGGTTAAACAGATAGTAGAAAATAGAGGCAGTGGCGATTGCTCCACCGACAAGGGCTTGACTCTTAAGTTGAAAGAGAGAAAATAATGAAATAAGAAAAAGTTTATTTATATTTCTAAGACTTTAAAAGATGTAGTATATCATTTGTTTATTTCCCAGCACCAAAGTATCTTCTGGCGTAATTACGCACGCAAATATTATTAGAAACAGCTAAATTCACAGATTCAACACGAAGTGCGTTGAATCATTGTTTGTAAGGAAGAATTTTGCGAGAATCTTGTGTGTATATGCGGTTTACTTTTCAATTGAATAGATGTTTCTAAAAACATATGTGATGCCAAACAAATATAACATTTCCGTGAATGATACTAGTGTGAAACAGTAGTGTTGTTCTCAAGAATGCAAAAGGAGTCATTACGTATGTGGAACTAAACCGTGGGAGAGCCACGCTTCGTCATAAATGGGCCGGTTCGACCTGAGTGATACCACGGCCTCACAGAAAACCGGTGTGAAACAGCACCTGCGCTGTGAGTGAGTATACCGGAGAACTATACCCCAACCCCTCCCTCCATCCCCTTCTCCATCCCCATCCCGCAAAGGCGGCAACGCGCATGTGACGCCTCTGGTGTTGCGGGTGTCCATGGGCGGCGGTAATCGCTTACCATTAGGCGGTACGTCGGCTCGTTTGCCCCTGATTCCATAAAAAAAAATATGATTGGTGAAATCTGGACGCTTAGTTCATCTCGACAGAGCGAATGAAGTGTATTCATTTTCGTGGAAAAAGATATCATGTAATCCTTTGCAAAGACCAAGACGACAGCATATATTTTATCTACTCTAACTGTAAAGATTTTTCTAAAATAATTATGACGGTAACAAGTGAGCCATAATTTCCTTTAACCGTTCCTTATCTCTGAAAGCCCAACATAAATTATCACTAAATTAACATACATTTCGCAGAAATATATATCAGTTACGGATTCGTCTTCATCCCACTAATAAATAGAAACATAGATTTGAAATTAGGAATTCTGGCGTTGTCTTAAACGGCTTCATATACTAAAAGTAGATAAGAAGAAGAAGTTAACTTCACGGATTCTTTCGACAGATTTGCCTCTTTTGTGCTTTTGTTTTTGTTTTGTTTTTTGCTTTTCTTTTGTTTTGTGATTGAAAATGTATAATTCTCACATAAAAGTTCCTACTTTATTTAATTAATTTTGGCGTGAAAACATCTATTTAATAACTTTATCAGCTTTATAATGTATACTTAATATGAAATTACGTAAGTCCTAAACCGCTTGAGCTACAAATTTTGTAGCTAACTTTTTTTGTGGTTCAGGCATTCTCTAAAATTTTGAGCAAAGTTTTACCCCATAAGGGAGAAAATAAGATGACAATAGTTGAGTAAACGATGAACGATACAATTACCAAATAAAAATAAATGAATAAAAATGATATACAATAACACTAGTTAATAAAACAGTGCTTAATGCAGTCAATAAAACTAATGTCTTCAGAATAATAAATAATAAATAAATAAATAAATATTCCGGACATATAACACACAACGCCATCTGGTCCCAAGCTAAGCAGAGCTTGTGTTATAGGTACTAGACAACTGATATAAATACTTATATACTTTTTTTTTGTAAATACATACATATTATACATAGAAAACACCCAAACTCCGAAACAAATATTTGCAGATCATACAAACATTTGGTCCGACCCGGGAATCGAACCCGAGACCTCAAGCTTAGCAGTCGCATACGCTACCACTACGCCACCGAGGTAGGCAATAGTTCATTTCTCTAACTTACGGTGCCATTAAAGCACTTTTTGTTTATACATTTGTTGTAATTGTTCTATTGTCTTCTTTAACATAATAATAAGGATATGTCCGAATAATATTTATAACTTAGTAACAGACAATGATCAATAATTTATGAAACAGAACAATTCTTTATTTAATGTTAAAAGGCTAACAATCATTAATAAATAAATATTTTTTTCGGACAATTTAACACACAACGCCGTCTAGTCCCAAGCTAAGCAGAGCTTGTGTTATGGGTACTAGACAACTGATATAAATACTTATATACATTTTTTTTTGTAAATACATACATATTATACATAGAAAACACCCAAACTTCGAAACAAATATTTGCAGATCATACAAACATTTGGTCCGACCCGGGAATCGAACCCGAGACCTCAAGCACAGCAGTCGCTTACGCTACCACTCGCGCCACCGAGTCAGTCTATTTATTACAGTACATTAATTTTATGGTTTTACTAACTGACCCATGCAATCTCGTCTGTGTCTCTATCTATTTCCCAAAGCGTGATGTTATAACATCACGAACTAATTTGCTTACTTTATAAAAGGTTATAAAGGGCCAGCCTTACAGGATAGACATATAATAAGATCTTTTAGAAATTTGAAAGGAATACAATTCTTTCATACATTGGTTTTGTGAAACTTAAACTGAAGCTCAAAATAAATAATATTTCTCCATTTTACAACATTTTTTAGTGCTCATAAATAGCCTATAGCCTTTATTGAGAGCTATGTAATACCGATAGATTTTTACAAATCGGATTAGTGTTTTTGGATAAGAGCGTTCAACCAAACAAACAGACACTTATATTTTACAATTTCAGTATACTTAGATAACAATAAGGATATGTCCAAATAAAATTAATAGCTCAGTAACAGAATACACTTATAACTAGGATTTATTTTTTTCTTTCTTTTTTCAAAAAATACAATAAGTAAATTTTATGGCTTAGTAGGTAAAAAAAGGTGTTTGTGCGATTCACACACGATAGAAGTGAAACTTCAGTTAATCGACAAAAGAATGAGACCGACATTTGCTATCTCGCTCTGGCTCATTAATTACAAATGACTTTTAGTATTTGTGTCTCTTGCCTGTCGTTTTTTCTGTTGCATCCGGTTTGAAATTACAACGATTCTAAAGAAGTTTCACTTCAAAATAGCATATCATTTTAAAGATTTATTGCATGTCTTTTGTGTGTGATCGAGCAAACAATAATAAAACTCAATTATTATTTTTTTATTTATTTATTTAATGTGGGCTTAGTCACGAAGTGATTATGCCGCCCAAAATTATAATTGAATGAGGTAAATACAATACAGGTTTTGCTTAATACAGGATCATTAAATACCGCATATAGGGGGTTAAGTAAGGTATGAATGGTCGTACGTCATTATATAAACAAAAGAAAAAAAATTAAAAATACATTAATTGCATAGATTGGCATTCTAGATGAAAATATTAGAGAACAGATATTTATATTACAATCCATACTTATGTAATAAATGAGAAAGTAACTCTACTCATCTGTCTGTCTGTGCTGCTTTCACGGCCAAACTGCTGCACCGATTTCATTGAAATTTGGCATGGAGAAAGGACATAGGCTACTCTTTGCTGCAAAAGCCGACAAACCCGCAGGCGTAGCCGTGTACCAAAGCTAGTATACAATATGTATGATTGTACATTGTAATTAGTACAGTTGAAGGCAGTAGACTACTGGAGTGTAGTGTAGTGAGTGTTAATTAAGTTAGAGATATGTATAACAATATTAACTGGTAATATTTATTATTATTTTTTTTTTGTCATGGTTTTGATCACTTTTAGCACTGTTTTTGTTGTTTTTTATGTATAAAATGTATTTAAACCTATTATATAAAAGATTATTTATTTTTATGTAATAGTAAGCTTTTACCGCCGCGCATGGACACCCGCAACACCAGAAGCGTCACAAGTGCGTTGCCGGCCTTTGGGGGATGGGGAGAGGGATGAGGGGAGGAGGGGAGAGGTTGGGTTATGGATCTTCGGTATCCTCACTCACTCGGTAAAACACAGCTTAGGCGCTGTTTCACACTGGTTTCCTGTGAGGCCGTGGTATCACTCCGGTAGAGCCGGCCCATGCGTGCCGAAGAGTGGCTCTCCCTATGTAGAAACGTAGGTATGGAGCTCAAAAAGTTAATCTTGATTAAAAAATTCCATTGATTAACAATTTGTTTTTGCATTTACGTTATTAGTATCTACCACAAAATTAATCAAAAATATGATAAAAAAATATCACTTTACTAAAAAATAACGTCATAACAAACAATTAAAACTGCAGATTGGAAATCGATTTATAATATAAAAAACTGTAATTAATAATATAAAACAAAATAATGAAATAAAAAAATAAAACTCTGTTAGATTGTTACTACTTCTTTTATTTGTGTATCGACAATGTATTTTTAGGGTTCCGTACACAAAGGATAAAATGGAAACCCATTACTAAGACTTCGCTTTCCGTCTGTCACCAGGCTGTATCTCATGAACCGTGATAGTTAGACAGATGAAATTTTTAGAGATGATGACTGTTGCCGCTATAACAACAAAAATTAAAAAAACAGAATTCAGGGGGCTCCTATACGACAAACGTGATTATTTTGCTCTATACTGATGACGGCAACAGGTTGACGCTTTATACTGCCTCTGTGGCGCAGTGGTAGTGAATGCGACTGCTAGGGTTCAAATCCTTGGTCGGACTAAGTATTTGTGTGATCTACAAAAATTTTTTTTTTTGGTGTTTTCTATGTATAATATGTATGTATTTACAAAAAAAGTATATATTTTTTCATATCAGTTGTCTAGTACCCATAACACAAGGTGTTGTGTCTTAAATGTCCGAAATATTTATTATTATTATGTAGTTAATAGTACGGAAACCTCCCTGCGCGAGTCCGACTCGCACTTGACCAATATTTTAAATATTATGGTTTGCAATAAAGAGTACCTATCTATCTATCTACTTCTATTGTACATAATTGCAATACCTATTGTTAAACTATTACTATCGATTGACAAAAGGACACTGGAAATAAATTCATGAACTACATAAAATTTCACATTAAATACTTGAGAAATAATCACCAAATGAGATTGAAAACATTAAAACAACGAAAATAAATTTAATGTTTTGTTACTTTTACATTACCTTGTATTTAACTAATAGGAATTTGGCCTTTTGGAGGTTGTTAAATAATACGATGACCTTAAAAGCAGCATAAATCTATAAGTACGCGGCGTACTTGTTTGGTGGGTCTAAATATAGTGGTAGTAACCTAAATTAAAGTAAGGAAAACGGATATGGGACGTTGTACATCATTATTATCGGATTGGTGCAGAGGATGTGGAACGAGTCCACAAATTTACATACCTCGGAAGCGTCGTGTCAGAGACTGGGGGAACTGAAGAGGACATCACTTCGCGGTTGCCAAGGCTCGAGCAACCTTTGCACAGTTGCGGCCCGTGTGGCAGTCACGGAAATTGACGCGAAGAGTGAAGTTAAAGATATTCCAGTCCAACGTCAAATCCGTACTGCTATATGGGTGTGAGACGTGGAAGGTCACAAAAGATATCTCGCACCGGCTCCAGGTCTTCGTAAACCGCTGTCTTCGCCGAATTCTCGGTATTTACTGGCCCGAGAGAATCTCCAACGAAGACCTAATGAAGCGCTACCGTGAAACACCGATCGACATTCAGATCAAACGTCGCAAGTGGAGCTGGATTGGTCACACACTCCGTAGGGATTCCGATCATATCGCCAAACAGGCGCTCGATTGGAATCCTCAAGGAAAACGAAAACGTGGCCGACCCAAACAGACCTGGCGGCGTACAGTTGCAGACGAGACGAAAAAGGCCGGGAAGACGTGGAGCCAGCTAAAATGCGAAGCTCACGACCGAACGCGATGGCGGAATGCTGTGGACGCCCTCTGCCCAACTAGGGGACATAGGACTATAAGAAAGAAGACATCATTATTATCACCATTTCAGCCAAAAGACGTTCATTCTTAGAAATAGGCCTCCCCTAAGTTGGTTTTAAGATTCTGCAATAGTAATTATCGACTTAATTGTATTGAGATTGTATTTTTTTAATGGATGACCCTACCAAAATGACTCTACTCTGTCTGATGGAGGCAGAGATAAGCAGAGACGCATCTGTATCATTGGGCCTCCGGTCTCGCACTCACAAACGAAATACGATAGCATGAACGCTGTCATTTTACGTTGATCTTCTGTGTGGCCAGGCCTACTGTGGCCTATTCGTACCCTTTTATGACGCCAGTAAGGCATAGTAGCACATATTATCGCAATTTCAATCGACTCACTCTAGCTCTCTTTCAATGCTATGTGTGTTACCGCTGTGATGCTTATTTAATAGGATGTATGACGGTACATTCATTTTATTCGCCCACTTTGCTGAGCACTGAAATGGATTAATTATATTTTAGTCTCCTCAAATTTCTTTCTGAATTATTTCGTTGTGAATAACTACAGTTAAACACAGAACAGTAACAGTTGCACAGTTTAACTTTACCAGGGAGTCTCTGAGTGTCTTAACTCTGTGTTTTCATGGCTAATACTGTTGATCCTGATGTACCACCTGATGACCCATGCTGTCTTCCTTCAACATAAAAATATGCACGAAAAAAACAAAAAGCAGCCATGAAGACTGTCGACAAAAGCGAAAAAAAACTCAAAACAATAAATAAACAGTTGTTTCAGCTAACCTAAAATTAATCTCTTTGCTCTTTAAATAAAATGAGCGATAAAAAGATGTAAAAAAATATAGCTAATGGAAAGCGTTCGGTCACCGAAGTTCGGTGACGATGACACGAGTTCCAATGATCTTCGTTCACCCAAAAAGTGCTCACGTATAAAGAATTTTTGAACGGATTTTACTGCAAAGTATCTACATAAAAGTATATTCAGTCTATTCTTGTTCTAGAGTAGTGTATTATTTTGTGTAGCATGCAATATTTGTGTGGCGTGTGGCGTGCAATGATTGTTAATATGTTTTTGTGATGTTTGGAAGAGAAACCTAACACACCTTCAGCCAGTTTTCGTCGTAATTTAGATGGTTTAAGACATATTATATAAACAGCACGGATCGAAAAGTGATTCAGCAGTCAACTAAGTTTTGGGGGTACAATCACTCTACACTTTACTTGATCCACAAATTGTCATCCTGAGTCCAGGTGTCATTTCTATTAATTCATGTATGTTTGTAAGTTCCACACAAAGGATTTATTCTTAGAGTGGGAGTTGAATTCTAAAAACAATTAAGAAACACATGGATTATATGGTATATATTTTTTCATATCAGTTGTCTAGTACCCATAACACAAGGTGTTGTGTCTTAAATGTCCGAAATATTTATTATTATTATGTAGTTAATAGTACGGAAACCTCCCTGCGCGAG
This sequence comes from Spilarctia lutea, assembly GCA_916048165.1. Lineage (NCBI taxonomy): Eukaryota > Metazoa > Arthropoda > Insecta > Lepidoptera > Erebidae > Spilarctia > Spilarctia lutea. Next base: position 4,977,901 of record OU696492.1, on the reverse strand, counting down.
TCCGACTCGCACTATAGTGGATATGTTACGTTAGATATTTGCTGTAATTTTGCTAGTACGCATCATATAATTATGATACTAATCTCGGGACATACCCGTTACAAAGGGTGGTAATTATTGCTAACACGAGTCATTGGCAAAAATGTAATGACGAACAGAGATAGGTTACAGTTTGTAGTAAAATTACTAGAACATTCTATTGAGAGAAAACGGAAAGTAAAGTATCCCAATTAAAAAAAAAAACTATATCCATGTATGAGCTATCGAATATTAGTACGAGTATTTATCTATCACCATATGAATTGCTCAGTAGAGTATAATGAATACATAACTTTTTAGTAGTTGATTCAAACCTCTGACTTTGGATATGACAGAATTTTTTTTTGCTGCCGTCGCCATACCTACATGGGTATGCAGCTACACACTAATAAAGTACTAGCCTTCCTATTAAACAGTCAGGTATTCACATTTGTAGTTTTTTACTTGTGCCTCTGAGAAGCGATGCAAAAATAAATAATTCCCCTACTATCAAAGTAATGACGCACTTTTTCTATAATTAACAAACGATTCGTGGTAGTTCGTTGATTGCTTTTAATTTTACTACTAATTGTTTCAAAAGGATTCCTAACAGGATATCTTTGCTATTGACGTAAAACAACAATTCTGAATTCACATTTCTGATCTTCATATTTACTTTTTTAGTCGTATTCAAGGCATCAAGAAATCAACTGCTTTCATGAGATGTATGCTTAGTAGCAAGAATCTGAAACTGTTGACTGTTTTGGTGTTAGAGTCTTGGCATCTACTTGTAAACATTTACAATTCTAAACACTAGCGACTTACTAATTCTATTTCTTCTTACTCCAAAGGCCTGTAAACCTCCAAAGGTTTGAAAACACTCACAAAGAGAAGTTGGTTGAATAACATTATTGGCTTCGGTCTGATAGGTATGTTGTGATAAATTAAAGTTCTATTTGTATTTTTCTCTAAAATAAGTGGAGACAAATTTTCTCTTTCTACCACTAAAGGAAATAAGAGGGAAATTAAGTGTGTAAGTATATTCCCTTATTATACATCTACAAATAATTTTTACAACTTTGATTCTTATTAAACTTGTGCCGAGAATAAAAATTAAATTATTAAATGAATTATTATAATCAGTTTACCAACACGCACAAAATTTTCGGATAAATACTCGTATTATCCTGTTGAGGTTTTTTGTGCCACTACTGCATTGATTACAATAGAAAAATTCACATGTTTTTTTTGAAAATAATACGATTAAATCTCATAACTCTTCAACTAACATACTTCAAAATGTAAAACTTTTTTGTTTTCTTTTAGAATATAATTAAGTTTCAAATTTTAACCTGAACTCGTACAATTCTTTCACTATTCCTATTATATACTGGTTAAATAACAAAAATAATAACGCCACAAGAAAAAGTTTATCCGACTAAAACCCGAAGGAAACCCGACTAAATCTTTGATAAACTCTGTTACCTGGGCCATTATCACAAATCTATTGGCACATTACTATAATAAATAAATAATAAATATTTCGGACATCTTACACACAACGCCATCTAGTCCCAAGCTAAGCAGTGCTTGTATTATGGGTACTAGACAAGTGATATTAATACATATATACTTTTTTTTGTAAATACTTACATATTATACATATAAAACACCCAATCTCCGAAACAAATATTTGTAGATCATACAAACATTTGGTCTGGCGGTCGCATACGCTACTACTGCGCCACAGAGGCACTTGAAATAAGTCTAAATAGTTAAGGCGTTATAGTGGAACATATAAAACTTCCTTATGAATTTGCTGTAGTCGGGTAAAAAAGTGGGCACTGCGGGAGTAAGATTACTACCTCCCTCCCCTCTAGAGGACCTAACTACTGGTAACTTTTAATGCCCCCGACAGTTTCTTGAGTAACAGGCGTCCATAGACGGTTGAAGTCACTGTAAGTGATATACTCGTACATACCTTTTTAAATTATATTTATTTTAACTTCCAGAACCATGCATTCCGGTTGGCTGGCATGGGAATGTGTTGTCTTCGGCATATTCGTATGTGCGACGTCATGTGCTCCCCTATGGAGGAGGCGACGAGATGTCAGTGCTGCAGGAGGGAGTGCGAAACAAGCTTACATATTCGCTAGCGGAGGAGTATCTACCTTAGCCATGATTTTGTCCGTCGCAAGAGGCACTTTGGGAGTTAGGTCGTTTTTAGGTGAGTCCTTTCAAATTTTATTAACCGATTGTTAAGGATATAATATAAACGTATTACCGGTATTCTTCTTGGAATATTTAAAAATAAATTATTTATTGTGTTCACTAGACCTTAAATCAATTACAACATTTGCTGTAATGCTAAAGGGATTCAGATCTGTTTTCAGTTCATAACTTTCTTGGGCTGGATGTCTGCAAGTAGACTTGGGCTACATACGAGATGTCCAATAGCGTGAGGCATGTTACATGTTGTTATTACAGTGGTAGTTAGGTAGGTTGCAATTTATGACAATGATAAGGTAATGCTTAATTATAAGTTTTTGTTGATAAAGAAAAGGGTAACTTTGATGAAACTATGTATAGACCGAAACATACCGAAGTTACGTTTAGACTCTTACGACGACGAGACGAGAGCTTATTTATTTCACAACTTATTTTGCATCCAAAATGTTTTTTTTTATATTTGGAATTAATAATGTGGAAAATATAAACATCAACACTCCGAAAAACATTTCTTTTTTATAAACGCTTGCCAAAATGACTCAGATACAGACAATGAATAAAATAAAACCCAACGTCACTACCGGTCGTCAGATTATAAATAATAAAGTAGCTATAAAAGTCGCCAGTTAAACTTGTGGCTTGTCTACATTCATTTTACAAATTATATATAGTTTTTGTAGTAGCAATTTTTAGTATTGAATGAAGACATCAAACATAACGATACTGTGAAATTGTTATTAAAATAAAATTGTTGTCACTAAACAATAACTCATAATAAAACTATTAAACAAAGTGTTTTTATAACACTAACCTGTTAAGTACGGAATCAATAAACTAAGATATTACATCCACGGTCACCTTCTTATATTATGCAAGTGTGAACAGCTAATTGCAGAAGAATCACCTAGCAGCATAGTTCACACTACTGTTACCAACTAATTGTTGATCGTGAGAGAGACCACTAGACTCACAGGAAACCATTGAGCAATTCTATCGTTAATTTTGATCCCTTGATTTTGAGGTAGAGAAAACTGACTTAAAGGCGTTAACGCATAGGAGTTGCAACACTCCATGGGCGGTTTTTTTTTTTTTTTTTTTTATTGTATAGTGGGCAAACGAGCAGACGTTTCACCTGATGGTAAGCGATTACCGCCGCCCATGGACACCCGCAACACCAAAAGCGTCACAAGTGCGTTGCCGACCTTTGGGGGATGGGAAAGGGGATGGGGGGAGGGGTTGGGGTATGGGCCTCCGGTATCCTCACTCACTCGGTGAAACACAGCGCAAGCGCTATTTCACACCGGTTTTCTGTGAGGCCGTGGTATCACACCGGTTGAGCTGACCCATTCATGCCGAAGCATAGCTCTCCCACGGTTAAAGAGGCTTATATCTACTACCTGATCGTCTTTTCCTATCCCATAAAAAAAAGTTAAAAACCTTAGAAGTTTCTTAGTTTAAATTTTCTTTTACATTTAGCCGCTTCTATATCTTGAAGATAAAATTGTTTAGACTTTTGTAAGATAACTTAGTTAACTTAAATAAGAAATGGTTTCCCGATGATCTGGTCTTATCGAAAAACAGTAACTTAGAGTTGTAAATATTCAACATAGTTGAGCATTATATCTCCCGTTTTCAACATAATTTCGTAAATAATCCATTTTGTAAATAATATTTCTTCAGATTACGCTGTCCTACCTAAAAATAATAAATATGTTAAATTTTCATAAAGCTGCACTTGAACATAAAATCCTACCTCGCGTTAGTAACACTATTCGTACATACAAGTTTCTCTTATCAGTTGATCAAGCATCATTTTCTTGTGTTTCTACATGTCACGTCACACTAATCTATTTCGTCGTTAAACTTTTTTTAGTTTTAGGTGATTAACCGTAGAGTGGTTTTAAAGGTAACTTTACAACCAAAATTTTATGAACTATTAAGTTATTATCTATTATCAAAAATAATCTCCTTATTTGATGACTGTGTGTAAATATAATTGATGTAATAAGGTAAACAAAAGTGTGATTCACATGTGAAACTCGGACTGAGTTAGTTTTGTCAACAGGTCTACACTCATATAATATATTATACTAAATGTTGAATTTCTGCATTTCTTACACGTAGACACTACTCCGCCTGATGGAAAGCATAAGCGGAATCCAAGAGTGGTCACAGTACTCATTGCGAATGCATACAGTACAATAATGCTGTATGGTTACCCACACCATGGCGGCCTAGTGATACTTCTGCATCGTAAGAATTCACAAATGAAAAGCTATAGTTAACGTATGTTAGATTTACGTTCGATGCTTACTGACAATCCAATTGTCAGTAAAATTTTCATACCGAAGTATGAAAATCTTCATTAGGCATTTCTTGTGAAAAAAAACTTCAACACTTTCGGCAGATATGAATATAGGCGTATATACGGCAATATAGAAAATGTTTTATATACTCTTTCATAATTTATAATGTAACTACTTAATTTGACTTGAAGGGCAATACATTAAGTTATCTTAGTGCCTGTCTTGGCAGAGGAGCTAGGTGTGTGGTGATTCCAGAAAAAACTTCGGCGGCCGACCTCAGGCGCCCTGCTCTGTGGAGGTCTCGGATCATATTATTATTATTACGTTTCCCCCCCAGGATTGACGCCGCACCTACTGAGTCTCCCTGCCCATCGACCTAATCATTATATGCTGTTGCGGCCCTCCTAACGTTGGCCGCATCTGTAAATCTATTAGCTTCCCACTCTCAGGCAGCTTGCGGCCCTTGTCAACGGCTAGTATCGACAACGTTGTCTACTCTCGGGATCGGACTCCTCCAGATCCCGTTTAGCAGTCTCTTTCTGGAGCATTACATCTTTGTTATCAGAGTGCCTAACTATTATAGCAACAAGTAAATTTTCGTCATCCGCAAATGTTATATTGCGTATATACTCCACAAATAGATACCACTATGGGAATATAATCGTGATTATTAAAGTAATGTCATAATAAAAGCAACACAGCCATTACCGTGGACGCTGATCCATGAAATACAGATCGTTTATATACCGGACCATACATAATCTGTTACAACAAAAAATAATAATAACACATTTGTAAAATGCTAATATTTTTCTCACGTATTTTTCTTCTCAAAGAGTTAGATAGAGTTGTATTAACACTCACGTTTTTGACAAATAAAATTTGATACCCATGTGATGACAGTGTGTCACCAAAGCTATTAATCCCGTAGGTGTTATTAGAGGCAACTGAGGAAACACATTATGCAGGTCAACAGAACGTCAAGAAGATTGTATAAAATTTGAAACAAACTCTCTCAGAAGAGTCTCTGAGTATGTATGTTGCTCTTTCACGCAAAACCTACAGAATGGATTTTAATGAAACTTTACAATAATATAGCTTATGCATTGAAATAACACATAGGCTACATTTTATAAAGATATTAGTTTCGCCTCGCGGCATTGCCCGCGGTTATTGTCGTACCGCGGGTAGCACCGCTAGTTGTTAATAATGATGAATTTGATGTGACTCTGATAAAAATCTTTGGGGCCTACCCACTTATCGCAATAGACTTACATCAGAAAGTTCATTTTCCAAATTAAAGCTTATAAACATCTACTTTTTATACAGATGAATAAATCAAATCCTTTCTGGATTTGCGAGTTTACGGAGTAGTTATAATTCAAACTGATCGTTTCGGCGAAATTCAATTTCTACAGTAAATAATAAATAAATATTTCGGACATCTAACACACAACGCCATCTAGTCCCAAGTTAAGCAGAGCTTGTGTTATGGGTACCAGACAACTGATATGAATACATATATACTTATTTTTTTTATAAATACATACATATTATACATAGAAAACACCCAAACTCCGAAACAAATATTTGTAGATGACACAAGCATTTGGTCCGACCCAGGATTTGAACCCGAGACCTCAAGCACAGCAGTCGCATTCACTACCACTGCGCCACCGAGGCAGTCAAATGTTAAAAATAAACAAAATTAAGCATTCAATTCGTAATTGTTATGTGTAGAAAAAATAACGTTGAAGTCCATCATTCATCATTGAGTATGACGTTTTTAGTCGATACGTTCATTTTTATTATACCTACTTAGCGGTGAGTCGTACAAGAAATTAGTATTTTAGGTTAGGAATAGACTTATTTAATCCATCTCATTACATATTTAGTATACTCAAGTATTTAGTTCAGCTCTTTACTTTTGTTATTGCACACGCAATAGTCCGGTCTATTTACACATTCAAGTTTACATAAATTCCCATAAAGCTGAATATTGGCATAGTTGTTCAAAACATCATTATAAAGAAAATCTCAAAAGTCCTCATCGTTCCGAGGTGTGCTAAAAATTTGGCACGGGGTCAAAGGTCAAAAAAATGAGTTTTTTGCGATTTTTAGCGAAACGGTGAGTTTTTTCGCAAAATTACCCCAGTACAAAATTGTAGATCACAAAATTCTCTACAAAAAATATATCAATAATTTTTTTCCTAAAAGCCACCATTTTGGAGATATAACGTTCCGAAAAGTTGGATCAGTCGTAATCCCTCTATTTTGCACACGTTTCCACGCCACCTATGAGGTAGTGTACAAAGCGCGTTTTTTTTAACGTGGTTTCCCCAGTAGGCCTATTCCACGGGTCTGCTGAGATTTTATATGTTTTAAAACTATTGCAAAATAATATTATATATTATAGTGGGCAAAAACAACGGCGGTGTAATTAAATAAAATACTTAAAATAAAAAGTTAGTCGTCTGATTCATAACTGTCCAAGATTTCTGTTTCTTCTTCTTCTTGATCTTCTTCTCCTTCTTCTTCCTGTTCATCCTCTTGTTCTTCTTCTTCTTCTTGTTCTATTTCACACGTAAACTGCCCCAATAGCGATTCCTGATCGGTATCAAACGAATCTTCAAGAGTTGGTGACTCAACATTCGAGCATGATCGGCCTTGACAGTGTGTGCATGCCAGGGAACAAAACAGTCCAACTTTTCTGCAACCACATTTTGCACTACACCCTTTCTTGCAGTTGCAAAATATTGTGTTGAGAAGTTTCTCAGGTGCTGGTGGAAGTAAAGTTTGAACTGGCTCTAGTGTATTGTCGATCAACTTCCAACCCCAGTCTTTAGGGTCCAGCTGATTACCAAGCCACACTTGAACTTGGTAATATACCCGAAACAGATGTTGATGAGCAGCTACTGAGGTTGGAGGAAGAGAAGCTAAGTTGACTTGTTTTTTATTACGCGTATTTTTCACGAAAGATGTGTATCGCAACTTATCTAAGCAAGTGGTTTTTTTGGGGGCTCCGTACATAGCAAGAAGAAATTGAACTCCGTTGGTGATAACATGTTGTTGAGTTGAATTACTATTTTTAAAAACTTCAGCACATTGTAGTAAATCTTTTTTTTCAAACATTTTGAAAACTGTTGTTTTTCCTCTCCTGTAAAAAGCAGATGTCGTATCGCAGCCAGTTATTGCGTGTAGAAACAATACATGATTTTGACATTTAGGAAAATTGGATAAACTGTTTGATGAATATATTTCCGATTGATTTTGGGCTTTTCCGGGTTTAAAAAAATAAATAATTTTTTCAGTTGGAGTTCGAGCAGTAAGCAAGACGAGTAAATCAACATCCTCACCAACAACAACAGTTGTATTTGTCACACTGAATTTCTTTATCGCTGTTTCAATAATCAATACATCAGCATCATCATTAGCTTGTTCAACGGATATATTCTCAGCAGTAAATTTTGCTTTCAACATCGAAATAAACCTAGATTTATTGTGATTATTTGCAAAGAATTTCTGTTGACTGGTAGGAACTGTCATTGATTCATCGAATATAATATCAGAAGAAGTTGATGAAGCAGCATTTCGGCAGGTATACGACCCTAGCCACGCGGACAATAGAATAAAAGACAGATGTTATCCCAAGGTTATACTGACGTACAAATTTAGGAACGGGGTTTCATTATACCTGAGATTCTCGTAGTTTAACTTATATTTTACATAAGCAAGTTACAATAAATAATAGCGAACTTATTTTAGTTCTATTACACCTTTAGTGACTTTCATATGTGGCGTACGTGTGCAAAATAGAGGGATTACGACTGATCCAACTTTTCGGAACGTTATATCTCCAAAATGGTGGCTTTTAGGAAAAAAATTATTAATATATTTTTTGTAGAGAATTTCGTGATCTACAATTTTGTACTGGGGTAATTTTGCGAAAAAACTCAACGTTTCGCTAAAAATCGCAAAAAACTCATTTTTTTGACCTTTGACCCCGTGCCAAATTTTTAGCACACCTCGGAACGATGAGGACTTTTGAGATTTTCTTTATAATGATGTTTTGAACAACTATGCCAATATTCAGCTTTATGGGAATTTATGTAACCTTCCTCCTGATTTTAGGCTTAAATAGACCGGACTAGCAACGCGTTCAATGTCTATATCAGATAAACAAGTAGGTACTATTTAGCTAATATAAAAAAGGAGCCTAAGCTACCTTTTCTATCATCGGCTGTTTGCCGATGACTTTCGCGTCAAAATCGGTCGAGCCCTTTCAGAGATTAGCCAGAACAAACAGACAGAAAGACAAAAAAAAAAACATTAAAGTACCAGTTTCGGAAATTACAAATAAATAATTCGATTTTATTTATTTGTATAGATACATAAATATAAATTTAACGAAGTATCTATATGAGAAGCTATAAATCGAAAGATCTTAATTCAATTTATAAATATTGAGGTTAACATTGTTTTGATCAGTTATAAACAGGCCAAATATTTACTTCCATAAATCCTCCAACTGTTCTAATTGAGAAGTCCCTATTAACACCTTTTGATACATAAGGTCTGTACTGAACTGTATTTGTCCATGTAACAAATACAGTTCAGTACGTACTTCTATATCATACAGAATTTAATTCATATCTACATATGGAGAGGCATATGTTCAGCAGTGCACTGCGGTATGGGGATGAAGATGATAGATAATTGTTGACAGTAGCTGAAAACAAAACTTAGTCCTATCATATTTAAATTTGAGGTCGTCAAGTGAGTGAGAATACTGGAGACCCTACCCCAAACCCTTCCCTCATCCCCTTCCTCATCCCCGAAAGGCCGGCAACGCACTTGTAACGCCTCTGGTATTGCGTTGGTGATACGTCTGCTCGTTTGCACCCGATTCCTTAAAAATACTCGTGAGTTCAAAGTTTCATGATGATATGTTCAGTAGTATTCGCGTGAAAACGTAAAAAACAAAGCTACATTCACATGTATAATATTAGTATAGAAAATTTATATAGTTAATAATGAATAATTATTTATATTTAAAAATAATTATTTGAAATAAAATAATATACGTCAATGGCGCAAAAGTGCAACCGACATCTTTGGCACCAGGAACGAGCCAGAGAGGGAGTTTTTTGTGAAATGTGGTGAACATTTCACAAAAAACTATTTATTTTTATATATTTACATTTCTCTATCTACACAAAAACAAAATTTAACTTCATCATTACTTTGTTTCCTGCTTCAGAGCTTCAATGAAGTGTAACAGGTATTCAAGTTTTTAAACATTAAATGTTCGTAGAATATACATATAAAAAACTATCCAATGAAACAGAACAGGATAAGTCAGTATTATTAATAGCTTTATTGAAAAAAAAACGTGCAATCACATTTTTTTCGAGATTCTTCATGACAACTTCATTTGTCAGTGCCTAGATTTTTGTTCGAATGGTTGGTACCGGTAACATAATGGATTTCGTTGCTGTTGTTAAATTTAAGTACCTAAAAGACCGACTTTTGCTTGGTAAATTTTCTATAAATGAATCCTAGATCGATTTATCGCCCCCCTGCATACGAAGTGTAATGAAAAACAGGAGCCGTTTCTGAGATTCAAATTACATATTACATTTGAAATCAAAGTATATTATTGCATATGCAAAGTGTAAATCATAATATAATCGATTACTAATTGTAGAGTAATAGTCTATTTTTAAAAAATTAAAAGTCATGAGACCTTGAAAATATATTTTTAATCGTTCAGTTCTAAGTAGGAAGTCGTTACTTACCTGATTTTTAATCTTTAAGAAATATAAATTAATAAACGTCTATTCTTTCATTTCTTTACAATTGTTATTGTATTTATTTTAATAGTATTATTTATTTTATTTTCAATTTCCTGCTTTTGCAATGCATGAGGCGGACTAAATGCCAAATAGCATTACCTACTAGCCGGCCTCTGGAAAATGAAATATGATATGTACACAAAATCATAATTATACATACGTATATACAAAAAACTCTGTACGTATGTAAGAAATACCTAATTTCAATGGCGATTAGGTATATAATATTTCGGCTAGATGCATCTTGAGATACGCAAACGTGCCACGGTTGGAAATACACGCTATTGTACTCTCTGGAATACGCACGTTCATTATTATATTTTATTACATTTATTAACTAAGCACCTAATTATTAATTCTGGATAAAAAACTTCTTGCAGTCGAGTGAACTAGAAAACCAATTAAATATCAAGAATCACGAGGAGGACTCGCGTACTAAAAACCAGTTAACGTCTTATGATAATTTCTCATTACAATACATTACTACTTCTGATATTCGAGTCCACGACTTTAGACCCATAAGCTATACACTATAAGATGTAAGTAATTGAAGGCTTAATTGTACTTCTTTGTACTAATTATATGCAGAACCATGCCTTTCTTAAAGTACTAATTTAAAACGCCATGTAATATGAATTTGAGTATTAATAAAAGGGCACATTTAGGTGTATCTATCTTGTTTCAGCTTGCAAAATTCATTTTTAGGATCGTGATCACAAAGTCTCAAAAGAATATTATTTAAACCGATTGGAAAGTTACTGAAGAAGTTTCTCAATTCCCAGAATGAAATAAGATATTTCCAATAATTTAAGGTTCGTTACTCTGCATAAAGATAATGACTTTATTCACACGATATATAAATCTGTTTTTTCTTCCGGTGTTTTGCTCGCTCATATTGTGTGACGTGCACTGAAACAAAATTACTTAATTTACAGTGAAGAAAAATATAACAATGAGTACATACGATAAATAGTTAATTGTAACATCATGTACTATTAAAGTATTTATCCATTATTCTTTTTCATAACTCCCTGAGTTACGTCGATAAATATTTTCTTAACTTTAAACGTATTTTCAACGATGACGATCGAGTTTTTAAAAAAAACATTAATGTAAAGTTTACAAGTGACATATACCTACCATGAAAATAACTAAAGCTTATATGGCTACCTATATAAGACGCAAATATATTTTCAAGTAACTTTTCATTAGAGGAAGGCTCGAAGATATTTCAGACAGTGCCTTAAAAAATATTGGTTTTAAAGAATCGAACACCTTATCGTATAAAAATACCTACGTTTCAAAATTCTGAAAATGACTAGAATAAAACGCATTAATGAAAATAAAACATACGCTTGTGCAAACAAAATATTTGATACCGTAACAGCATAGTGTGAAAACGTGTCTTCTTTGTTAGGTTTCTAAATCTACGATTCATTAACGGTTCGTCAAACTCAATCACGTTTTGAGCAGCATGTTTAATGTTCCTAACTTGCTTAGGACATGTGTTTGTAGTAACTGAATAAGGTTATTCATGAACATATGCTAAACGATGGGGTATTTTTAATCTTACCTAAAGGTATTTCGTGTGTATCGTGTATACTTCTTTGGTATCGAATGGAAAATCCACACATATCGTATCAACACATGTCCCTAATTTTGTGCCGCGAAAACTATATCATTCTTTATGTTGTTTGTATACCCTTAGTCTGTAGTTATTTAGTAGAAGATAATTTTTCTAAGTATTGTCCCATGAATTTTAAAATCAATAGTTAACTTTAATAGTTTTAGTAATATGGTCCAAAAATACGTCGTGTACCGTATAACTCTTGGTCATTATAGACTTATCCGCTTAAATTTTTGTTTACTTTCAATTACTTTAATTCCTCAATGTTTTCCTCAAAATTGTTTAAATTTTTGTCAATATTTACTTCTGCGAAAAATAAATTACTATTACATTTGAATGCATGCCAATTTGATAAATAAGTTTCTTAGTCAGTAGCTTCTCTTTGTGTATTTATTGTAAGACAAAAACAAAATATTTGTGTCAAACTTTTCATGGAAGAAATAAACTTGGAATTTTTTTCCTAACTACCCATTAGTACTATTTAATAGTGTCATTTGAAATGTGGGTCAAATGTCATTGACTGTTCAGCTCAGCTCAAATTAAAATTAGAAACGGATTCGATATTCTACTAAATAATTTCTCTTTGGGACACACTTTTTATTTTTAGAAGTATGTTTATCGTAGTCGCTGGACGTAAGCCTCTCCTTCCAATGGAGGTTTCTATCTGTGTTATTAAAATTGTAATTAAAACAAACAGCTCATCAAAATAGTTAAATAAATAATGTAGAAGCATCTTAATATACCGCCATAGTGTGGGTCATGGTGCTGTATTGTTGAATGATCCACATTTGCAATGAGTACTGACCACTTCCTGAATTCTGCTGATGCTTTCTCTCAAGCAAAGTGGTCACTTTGGCTGGTCCATACAGAATTCCACCACTTGCTGACAAATCCCTGACAGAGTAATGTCAACTTAACTATCAAATAACTAAAAATTTCAACCTTACCTCTTCATAACACGATCTAATTACTTTTACGAATATTAATTACTTTTATTATAAAAAGGGATAACAAAGGACACTGAAGAATTTTTATACAATTTTTTATTTTTTTTTAAATAGGGTGCAAACGAGCAGACGCATCACCTGATGGTAAGCAATTACCGCCGCCCATGGACACCCGCAACACCAAAAGCGTCACAAGTGCGTTGCCGACCTTTGGGGGTATGGGAAGAGGGAGTGGGGGAGGGGTTCGGATATGGGCCTACGGTATCCTCACTCACTCGGTGAAACACAGCGCAAGCGCTATTTCACACCGGTTTTCTGTGAGGCCGTGGTATCACTCCGGTCGAGCCGGCCCATTCATGCCGAAGCGTGGCTCTCCCACGGGAGAATGGAAGCTTGTGTAGGAAGAACATGATATTTAAGTACTTGTTTTCCTTTCCAGGTTTCCCATCAGAGCTAGTGTACTATGGGTCTGCAATGTGGGAGACTTTGTACGGCATCATCTTGGCCTTTCCTCTGGTGTGTTGGATATTTGTTCCAGTCTACTATAGGCTTCATACGAACTCCGTCTATGAGTACTTACAGGTATTGTAAATAGCTTCCTGTACTTTTTTTTCATCCATATGTACATAGGCCTTTATAATTTTCTGACCTAAATCTAAATGTTTTATAACTGCTGATGAAATCTTTTATTATTCTATGCCTCTTAGAATTTAATAGTTTTAAATAAGTTAATTATTTTCGAATCTTGAGCTCTAGGCCGCGATACTTAAGTAGAAACATGCCAAATAATTAAATCTCCATAGATATTTCTATCTATCTTTTAGAAAGACTTATAACTATCCCTTAAACTTTGTTTTCATTATTTTTTAGATGCGCTTCGGCTCAGGTTGTGTTCGCCGCATGGCTGCAGCCACATTTTTAGTTCGCCAAGTTCTAAACCTATCCGTGACAGTGTACACTCCAACAGTGGCATTTCATGCTGTATTGGGACTACCACACTGGGCTTCAGCGGCTGCGCTAACTGTAGTGGGAATTGTTTTCAACTTGCTCGGAGGACTGGCTGCAGCAATTAGGTACTGCCTTCTTATTTATACTTTTATGCAAGACATTATTATACAGATGTTTGTATCACATAAGACGTAATTAGTTTTGTGTAAATACTGTAATTATAACCTTAATAAAACATTCATGGAATAGACAGTTCATAGAAATACACTTATTTTAATTAATTAGTCACGCAATCAAATTACCGTTGCCGCATAAAGCACGTAGACATTAATGTTATGCTCCGGATTTTTTCGTAGTATGCACATTGTTTTTGGAGTAAGAAGGTTCTTTATCAAAATACATAATTTTAATATAGGAATTTTATATGTGACACTACTTATTGGTACATATTGTTTTTAATTGTAACATTTACCTATGGAGATCGTTTTTTTGTTTTTTCGAAAGACGGTCCCCATTTCATGTCATCCACATTTTACCTACATATTTTTTATCATTAATTTTATCACGACGACGACTTGAAGACTTGATAATTGAAGACGATAAATACTTGACATTGGCAGATATAGCTGATCCGAGTGATCCGGCTAGTTGCCATTTCATCATAAAAAAAAAAAAAACATTTACCTATGTTTCATTTTCAATATAGATCGTCTCGTCAGTTTCGTTTCATACTTTGTTTAATAGCCTTTGTTCTCCTACAAAAATAGTATTAACTAACTATATAAAAATAACAATAAGTAATAAATTTGTGGCATATATAATGTTTACTATACTCTCTCTATTTATATATTTTTTTTATTTCAGGGCTGATGTAATACAGACATTGACGATGATACTAGTAAGTGGAGCTTTCATTATCCAGGCTACATTGAAAGCTGGTGGCCCACAGACTGTTCTGGATGCTAATATAAACGGTGGACGAATGAAGTTCATGCAGTCAGTATTGATACATATTTAATATTAATGTTATTGATATTAGATGTACACTATATTGTTTTATTAAATATAAACATAATGTTCCTGCATTTATTGTTATGTTTAGAACTATATCGATTATAGTTTTGAGAGTGTCTGCTATATGCATACAGGCATTAGGTCACATCATCAATAGCACCGAGATTGTTGATGAAAAAAGCAATGTAGTGTACATTATTATTAAAGTTTTTATACACAAGCTGAACCTCAATATGATTTTGTGGGTATGCCGGCTATTAATATTAACTTCTATATTTCAGATTCAATGGCGATCCAACCGTCCGTGTTGACACATTATCAGCTATCGTCGGCCAGCTTTTTATGTCTGTATCTATTTATGGTTGCCAGCAGACCTTCGTCCAAAGATACTGTTCGATGTCCAGTGAATCCAGAGTCAGAAAAACATTATTAGCCAACGTTCCTGCAGTGACAGTTCTGTTCAGCTTATCCTGGTTCGTTGGCATGGCTTTGTATGCCTTATACCAGCACTGCAACCCTTTATCTTCGGGTCAGATTTCGGCGACTGATGAAATTTTGCCGTTCTACGTTCAGGATCAGTACAATTTTTTACCTGGAATGCTTGGATTGTTTTTGGGTAGTCTGTTTAATGGAGCTTTGAGGTAAGTACTAGTGCTAGTACTCCTTTTGAAAAGGCCGGCAACGCACTTGTGAACGCCTTGCGCTGTGTGTTGTCTATGGGCGGCGGTGATTGCTTACCATCAGGCGATACGTCTGCTCGTTTGCCCCCTATTCAATAAAAAAAGTTGATAAGAGCTTGAAGAACACATGATCGAATTAGAAACAATTATTCTATACCTTTAATATACATAATTAATTGTGTATACCCTCGTTTAAATTCCTAAAGACGCATACAAAGATGCACTGAACTCTATTTCGCAAAATATTATTCCTTATTTTGAGAATGAGTATGATATATTACAATTTATTCTATAAAAGATTTAAAACTTCTTAGTAGACTAACTGATGTTTCTATTGCAGCTTCCTGGTATCAAACGTGAACTCTTTATCGACTGTTACTTGGGAAGACTTTGTATCTTCTGCACCAGCTTTTAAGAACATTAGCGATAAACAACAATTGACTATCATCAAGATTATTGGAATTTTATATGGTAAGTTGTTCTGTGACTGATTTACAACTGGGAATGTTGCTTTAATGAAATTATGGATGAATCAAACTATTATTATAATATTGATGACTGATATGTTTAACTGACATGTTACCTGAAACTGATAGTTATGATAATATTTTACCTTTTCATAACGTTTGATCAAGACTTACGATAACATCTTTAGTTATTTTTCAACATAGTGAGCATATTTTATGTTAATTGCATACTTATACTGAAATTTTGTTGAGTAGGCTATATTACAATACACTTTAACGTCAGTAGTTTACAAATTATAATCGTATTTGTATGAAACACGAGGCGTTAGAAAAACAGATATAACATGATCCTGACCACTTAAAGGAATGGGTTAATTAAATTGTATATGTTCATATCCCTATAAGAATATATTTAAATAGAGCTATAGAAAAACTACACGGTTGGGCCTAGTGGTTTAAGCGGTCGCCACTCCGCTTTCTACTGCGTCAAGTGTTGTGGGTTCAAATCCTACATGGTACAACATTTTTTGTGATCTACAAATTGTTGTTCTGAGTCTGGGTATTCGTGGTTTCCTTTTAATGTATGTCTGTAAACTCCCTCGCGACAAGATGTATATTTCTACTGCGGAAGATGTCTCTAAATTTTTTTTATTTAGTTTTTTGTTATCATGATCTCAAGTACATTGTTATTTTCATTGCAGCTATTGTCATAATGTGTCTATCACTTTGTGTGGGAATCGTCGGCGGTGTTGTAGAAGGCTCACTACTAGTCACATCTGCGACTTCTGGTGCTCTGCTTGGAGTATTTGTACTAGCTGCCTTATGTCCAGTAGCTAATGGTAAAGGAGCTCTATGGGGTATGATTGCCTCGCATCTGATCACAACGTGGATGGCAGCGGGACGACTTCTGTATGTTGATAAACATGTAGCCATGCTACCCTTGTCTACAGAGGTAAAAAGAAATCTTAGAGTTACTTTGAATAAACTGTGGTAGTACATACATTTTCACCTAAAAAATTCACAGGGTTATAGAGCCAGGTTTATTTCAGTTCGAACGAACCGGCTCGATTGGGACGATATTACCCGCTCACAAAAGATCAACTTAATATCCATTTTTCTTTTTTTTATGGAATTGGGGACAAACGAGCAGACGTATCACCTGATGATTACACCAGAGGCATCACAAGTGTGTTGCTGGTCTTTGGGGGATCGGGAGATGTAGGGGGGAGGGGTTGGGGTATTGGCCTCCGCTATTCTCACTCACTCGGTGAAATACAGCGCAGGCGCTGTTTCACCCCGATTTTTTGTGAGACCATGGTATCACTCTGGTCGAGCCGGCCCATGCATGCCGAAGCGTGGCTCTCCAAAGGCAGAAGCATCTCAATACACCGCCATAGTGTTGGTCATCGTGCTGTTGTGTTGCATTGTCTGCAATCGCAATGATTATAGTGGCTACTGACCATTAGTCTTGGATACTCTTTATGCTATCAGGCAGAGTGGAGTCACTTTGGCAGGCTCTTACATATAAAAGTGATACTAGTTTATGCTTTTTTTAAAGGTTTTTCTTTTTTAATTTTTTCAGGGATGTACAAATGAAACACTCAGTTCTGCCTTATACCACAAAGCTTTACCGGTGGAAGTCAACCAAACATTAATTCAATTGGCGCCATTTCTTCGGACTTTGAATAATACGCGTTTGGAACCAACTGAAACTGTTCTGTGAGTATTACGACAGATAATATGCAATTTCAAACTTTAGTAACTACCCATTCATTTATGAATACGCGTTAATATTTAACTATCTTTACCCGTTTCTCATCCCAGGTGTAAGTTAATTATTATGGTAATAAGTACCCCGTAAATTTATATAATTAATAATTATATATATTTATATAATAAATAATAATATAATTTGATTCTTAAAGCAGGGCTGCTTTAAGAATCAAATTATCTCAAAACCAAATTATCAAAAAAATAAGTCTTTCTCATTATTCTAGGGGTTTTTTTAACACACAACGCCTGGTTTTTTTTTTTTTTTTTTTTTTATTGAATAGTTGGCAAACGAGCAGACGTATCACCTGATGGTAAGCGATTACCGCCGCCCATGGACACTCGCAACACCAAAGGCGTCACAAGTGCGTTGCCGACCTTTGGGGGATGGGAAAGGGGATGGGGGGAGGGGTTGGGGTATGGGCCTCCGTACCATCGTACGGACGTACTGGTATTATCGGTACTAGACAACTGATAGAAATAAATTTATACATTTTTTTTAAATACATACAACAAACAAAACACCCGCACTCCGAAACAAATATTGATTGCAGATCATACAAATATTAGGTTAGACCCAGGAATCGAACCCGAAACCTCAAGCACAGTAGTCCCATATGCTACCACTGCGTCACCGAGGCAGTCAGTTTGCTTAAATTTATTTTTCTTTAATTATATCATCAGAGTTTCGTTTTAGGAGGCAAGAAATTCTTAAGACGGTAGAGTGTTCGTAGGTTACCTGTTACTTTCTGGTTCACATGAGTAATCTGGGCCCGCCAATCAAGAGTTGAGTCGATGCCAACAGGCCAAGGTCCTTGACTACGTGGCTTCAAGTTATGACTAAGCCGTTGAAGATGACCGGTGACGATTAACGTAGTATCTAAACGATTTATGATGTTCTTGCTGCCATATATTGCTTGGCATTTAGTAGGGTTAACTGCCAGCCGAATCGAAATTTTAATGTTACTTTAAATAAACCCATACCACTGTGTCACCGAGGCAGTCAGTTTGTTTAAATCTATTTTTCTTTAATTCTATTATTTTTTCATATTACAGAACAAGCGCTCTCCAGAATATGTACGCGGTCTCCTACATGTGGTACGCCGTTATTGGAACAATCACTTGTGTAACCGTAGGAAATATTATTGGCCTCATAACAGGCAATGAAAATGACGCATTTGACGAACGCCTCTTGCATCCGATGGTTGCAAAGATATGCCGAAAATTACCAGGTCGTAAGAGAACATTTACTACCGCTAATACCGAAAAGAATGCAAACGTTGATGAAACTGTAGTAACTAAAGAATCTTCCGAAAAGACAGATGTAACGGTAGTGGAAGAGCCTGATGAATGTGTAAAACAAACTTCTTTTGCAGTTGCTGGAAGTAGATTATTTGATGTATATGACGTTAGAAAGTCACCAACACCTTCGGCACTAAGAACACGGTTGTGATTTACAAATTATTGCCTATGAAGGAGTAAAAATAGAGGTTATCAATAATCTGATTGTGATTTTGTGACTGTAGTAATGCAATACTAAGTCATTGCTATAGTTTTTAATCGATGTTGGTGCGGAATCTTAGATTCTAGATATACCTATATTTATATAATCTATTACTATCGATCTGTAAATATTTGGCACTTCTGTAATAACTTGTAACTCGATAGTAACTCCTAAAGTTTTTAGAGTTACAATTTTATTGATCATGTTGACAAATACGATTGCAGTGGAATTGCTACTGTTATTGACGTATGAAATATGTTTGGAGACTAGATCTGTTTTTGATGATGAATGTTTAAAATTCGGTGAGTATACTCTAAGTGTAGACAAAAACCTATGCAACATCAGGCGTAATGTTGATTTGATTAATATCAAAATCTTATTGTTTGAATCCTCTAAGAATATACTCGTATAATATGTTGCTCAACTCTTAAGGGAATAAAATTTTAACTAAATATAAATCTAAATACTAAAAACGTTTGCACAATGGGAATAGTGGTTATTTCGGAATCATATCCTTCCTAAACCCCTAAACTCAAAATATTATTTATTATGGAGTCAGCTACTAGTTTAATTTTATTTGAATGTCAGTTTTTCTACGTAGCAACTGAAATTTGACCTGCTTGGCAACTCTAGGGTCGATTCGAATAAATAAACTAGTAACTGGTTGAATATTGGTTATTTTGGAATAAAGTATGATAATTATTTATAATGCAAATACTAAATTATCTTAAACCAAAGATGAAATGTGGTAAATATTAGAAAAGGTTAAAAATCTTCTGTACCTACTGGATTAATTAAAATAATCTTCATTATTATAAATCATTGGAAAAGTCAAACTTTTGAAGAGAATATTTATCTTTAATAAGGTTTCATAATATTTGTGTAAGTTTACTTTGAACAAAACTGTCCTACTTAAATGTCAAATTATGACGATATAAACCGAGCCAGGTAAGAGATATAGACTAGTTTTGCAATAAAAAAGTATTTTGCAAAAAGCATTTATGGAAATGTAGAATTTTACAAATTTTGAATTATTTCGATTATTAAAAAAATTACCATTCAAATTGTGTAGTAACTTGTAACTCGATAGTAACTTCTAAAGTTATTAGAGTTACAATTCTATTGATCATGTTGACAAATAAGATTGCAGTGGAGTCACTCTACTGTTATTGACGTATGAAATATGTTTGGAGACTAGATCTGTTTTTGATGAAGAATGTATTAAAGCAGTAAATTGTAAAATTGATATTTTTTTCAGTAAATGGGTTATGTTGATAAATGGCATTATTGCCATGTGATACTAGTGTGTATCTTTGTAAATATTAATTAACTCATTTTAAATGATAACAAGAGTGATTAAATTAATTGCTCTAGTATAATATACATTAAAATGTTCATTTTTTAAATATATAAATGTTATTTAGATATAGTATTAGATATATTAAACTTCTGTGTAATATTAAAGACGTGCCTAAAATTACGTGTTATCGTTTATAATACATAATTTAGAATATAAACAAATATTGTATTAATGTTTCAAATATATTAGCATGTTTACAAAACCTGCGGTAATTTGTTACATGATTAATGTTAAAGTCATCTTAAATTGTTGATAAAATTCTTCATAAGCTCGAATGATATTATTATTTTATTATTATAACACCTTTATTGATAAGCGGGCCTAGCTTACGTATACTCTCTACGTATACGTATAGTCTCTACTCAAAATGTTGTATTACACTGTATACATAAATAAAAATAACCTAAAATGACGGCATTCGTGTAGTCGTGGTTAGTTGGTGAGTGCGAGACCGGAGGCCCATTGATGCAGAAGCATTTCAATAGACCGTTCACCATGCTACAGTGTTGCATTGTCTGCATTCGCAATCAGTATGGTGACCACTACTCTGGGATTATGTTCATACCTTCCATCAGACGTAGAGTCACTTTGGTGGGCTCGTATACATATAAAATATTAACCCTTTTCTATTTCATCACGTTCATCAAGGGCAATATTCTGAGAATTCCTAACTTAAACACTCGGAATGCTTAGAGTATCATAATTGAAATAGTAAAGACTGCGTTACTTGTGTTCTTTGCGTTCAATTTCATATTGTTCTTATCATTCATTATTGATGTAAGAGGTTAATTAACGCGTGATGGTAACGAGAATTGGGTAAGTTAGATCTCTGTGTTACTTAGTAACTTGTAGATTGAAATTGTGATTTCTTGTAAGTTATAGATCATTACGTAATAAAAAATAGTAATTCATCACATTATTAATCTTATTTATGTAATGTTATTGAATGTATTGTGATGTTTACCAGTATTATAAACACATGTTGTGAAGTATATGCCGACTGTGTGTGTTTTTATATTTAAATAAATAACTTGTGATTAATAAATGTACAGACATAATGGATAAGTTGTTTTATTTAATTTTATACATACTGTTGATGATGTTGACAATTTTATTTTCGATCCTGTTACGCATGGCGTCCCACAAGGTAGTATCCTTGGACCAACTCTATTTCTCGCATCCTTAAACGAGCTTCTAAATATTGAAGTAACCCATGGCCAGATTGCTTTAGTGTTTGCCGCTGATACATAGAACGGAGTCTTCGAAGCTGTTCAGTGGGGTTTTAATGTTACTAGTGAATGGTTTCAGAGAAATATACTCGCGCTGAACGTACCCTCTGACGAAAAAACAATGGAAATTAAAAGTTAGCCAGTACTTGCAGAACCTTGATGGAGAAGAACCAGACATGCTATTAGGTAGCAACACAGCAATAAAAATAGATTTTAATAAATTTACACAAAGTCACACGCATCACATCACAAATACCTACATAATTATACATAGACAATAATCAATCTATTTAAACTTTGGCTCACACCCTCTTAATACATCACTGCATTAGCCTCAAAACACTTACATCACTCAAAAAAGAGGACTTATCTCACTCTCACAAGAAAAATTAAAGTACAAAATTTTAATTGCTTTTATAGATCTAAACGTAGATGTAAAAAAATAAATGTTGTTTATCTACTGATGTGAAGTTAATAACAAAAGCCTATACATAAATATAAGATCGAAGCAATGGATAACGTTGCCTTCTCTGTAGCTCGTAATAAGAATTTGCATAATATTATAACAGTATCAACTTCCATATAAGTACCAAAATTTTTAGTGCATTCGCTTAGATACGGTCACCTTGATTGCGTCGCCGTCACACATAAGGCAAGCTGCCACAAAATCAAAGGGCCCGCCTGCGGCGTACACCCACAAGCAAGTGTGAATGCTCAGTTTACGCCGTTACTGCGAAGGTCCAATGCCAATCGCCCCATGGAAAAACAGATATTCACTTAAAAAAGGTAGATTAGTAGCCGATCCCAAATAATCTTGAGATTAATGAAGGCTGAGAAGAAGGAATTGGGTCTGAACTAGTGTTTTCGAATAGGAATCCAAGATTATAGTGGTAAAGTGCTGTAAGTAATTATCTGTACAAAGAAAACAAACAAAAATGAGATAGATCTCAAGTCAACTAAAGGAAAGTTAGGAACTAATAAAGATCTTATTTATAGGACTTTGAAACTAAAGCTGTTTTGCAGCTCGAGTTAAATGCTCACTTTACCTTAAGATGGAAACTTTTAAAGCTCAAAGGTAAACTTATATTGATGTTACAGACGATAATTGTCTTTATTTCTTCTCGGGATTTTATATTGCGTTGTAAGGATAAGACCAAACACTAAATCAAATTAGTGTGATTAAATATCAGGTCAATACTATCGTTTACATGGAAAGGAGGTTTTAGCCTACATATCACGTTGCTCAGTCTTGTTGGTATAAAAATTGTGTAAAGTTTTTCATTGTTTTGCAAACTGTGATCAACAGGTAATAGGGTCTGATTACATTTAAATTCTACAGAATTACAGTTTTTTTTTTTTATTTTTTTTTATTGAATAGTGGGAAAACGAGCAGACGTATCACCTGATGGTAAGCGATTACCGCCGCCCATGGACACCCGCAACACAAAAGGCGTCACAAGTGCGTTGCTGACCTTTGGGGGGACGGGAAAGGGGATGGGGGAAGGGGTTGGGGTATGGGCCTACGGTATCCTCACTCATTCGGTGAATCACAGCGCAAGCGCTATTTCACACCGGTTTTCTGTGACGGTAACGGTATCACTCCGGTCGAGCCGACCCATTCACGCCGAAGCATAGCTCTCCCACGGTAAGGTAGATTCCAATAACCTACAAAATAAATGTTTTATGAAATACTGCCGTTTCAGTTACTGTGAATTCAGGTGTTACAAATTTTACCATGTTAACAATTAAAACTTACATCGAAAATTTATTCATAAAACGTAACTTTCTTATAATTTAGTTCTGATAAATCAATTGCATAAAGTTAGAAGACAATGATTTATTTTGAATATAAAGTAAATTAGTAATTGAAATTAAAACAAAGAGGCTATTCTTTCTGACTCACTTATTGATTCAAATTCAGGAATCTCTATGTTCTAGTCTATATACCTATACATACTTAAAATAGCAGCAAGTCAGTCTATATTGGCCACCATTATTAACACTTTGATACCCTACATGCCTTAGAAATTATTTTAAGCCGTCAGTTCTTGTTGCCATACGAATATCTTTTGCCAATCTGAACTGGTAGTTAAGGCTTTAAAAAGTCCGATAATAGTTTTTTTATATCACTTCGACAGAAAACAAGAAAAGAAAGAACAACAAGAAAGATATCACCTAGAACTTGGGTTGTGTAGGTTTAATGATAGTAGCTTCATGGAAAAAAGAAATCTAAGTTCAGTTGAGTCCTAGCTTATGAAAAATATCGGCGAAAACTATATAAAAAAAAATAAGTTTGCAATAAATAGTAAGTAGTGATAATAACCAATATAATTCCATTCCAAGATTTATAGGGCTTGTGACAGTTGTAAAGTAAAACACAATCCGTTCCGAAATATACACAAATAACGGTATGGTAATAAAATATCACTCTTAATCTACAAAATATAAAATGTTATGTTGGTTTGTGTACGCTTTAAAAACTCAAAAAGTTCTGCGCCGATCGAGAGGAAATTTTAGAATGAAATATAATCCGCATCAAGGATTGTTTTATCTAATTTTTGCATCAGTCACATATCCGCGACCGCGAAAAAACCGACATAAGCGCGGGCGGAGCCGCGGGCAACAACTAGTTACTTATAATAATATTACTCTCTACCTCGTTAGTGAAAGTTCGACACATTGGAAGAGTTTGAAATAAAGTCAAATATAAACTGTAGCTCCGAACTCGCAGAATGAAGAATAAATGTTGAAAATTTCTAAAACGTCCACAATATTTTGAATAGTACGTGAAATGTTCCGTGAAGTTGGTTTCGTTTTGGTTAGTTTTAGTTTTGATTTTATCCATTCTCGTTATTACTTCGGTAGTAGCGTGAATGATACTTTTCAATTTACTAAGTGCTTCTTTTAACTGCCAATCACTATTCTAAATTTTTATACCTGTTTGATACAAAGTAGCGCTGATAACAGAATCAGATCGATTGGTAATATTTTAAAGCCAATTCCATTATATTTTAGTTTCCTTTTCTTCGCATTGATGTTGTCTTCTTGGATAGTTTGGTCCTTTGGACACAAAACCCATACTAAACTTGATACGAACCCTGTATTAAACCACACTAGCACCTTCATTCTAAAAAGAGATCTATTTGAACAGTAGACCATTAGAGGCTGTTGAGATGATAATTCAATTTCACAAAATAAACTAAACAGTGCATCAGCATCACAAGTGCGTACTATGCTCTTCTGGAAGGTTTGAAGGTCGTATTGATTCGGAAATAAAGCAGGAGACAGTTCATTCCAGTTTTGTTGCAAAAAGCACAAAGATCCTAGAAAAAGAGCGTACTCCTTCCTAAAAGGCCGGCAACGCACTTGTGACGCCTCTGGTGTTGCGGGTGTCCATGGGCGGCGGTAATCGCTTACCACCAGGTGATACGTCTACTCGTTTGCCCCCTATATAATAAAAAAAAACCGCACAGTTCTGCTACATACTTTTAATTTCAAAATGTAAAGTTCAGTATAAGTTGTCAATATCCTCTTTAAACAGTTTAGATCCTTATTATTACTCTTAATTATGAAATGCTCTGTTTAATTTCAACATAATAGGGATAACAAACGTCTATTAAATAAAGATATAAATTAAATTAAGAAATATTATTAAACTTTGAACATCACCCAGTATTATTTACCTCAGTTTGGTAAAGTCAAAAATATACTCAATTTATCCTGAAGTTCTCAAGTATCGTCCTTAATAAAGTATTTTTACTACGAAGACGCCAATAGGAAGGGAAGCAGTTTTGTCAGTCCATGTTTGTTTGTATGTTTCACTGTAGAGCCTACACTACTGATCCGATTTTAACGAATATATTCTTATTATTGAAACGGGTGACATAGGCTCTTTATATTTTAAAAAGTTTTTACATAGACGTGTTAAAATTTTTCAAACTTTTTCTTTATTTTCTCTTACTGTTGAAACATTTTATTCTGAACAAAATGATACGACTAGCATTCTAATCATTAAAACTTTATAAATTAATTTCAAAAAAGGGTCTAAAGCATTGAGCGTTTTTGTTGAGAACCCGTGTCTCAGCAAGGGTTGGCAGTGATGGAACTGTGCCGATGACGTCACAACACGAGTTTCTTATGCAAATCCCAGGAAAAGGGACACTTGCTGCGGCGACGAATCCAATTTGCGTTTCAATGAGATGCTATATAGTCTTGGAGACTTATTCTGATGGTTGACTACGGGTGACGGCTTATTACGACTAACGGCTTGCGGAACTACTTACTTCTAATAAAATAACCTAATAACAAATCAACTCGGAGATTAATCGATATTGGGACTTCATCCACACTAATATTATAAAGCTGAAGAGTTTGTTTGTTTGTTTGAACGCGCTTATCTTAGGAACCGCTGGCCCGACTTGAAAAGTTCTTTCAGTGTTGGATAGTCCATTTATCGGGCAAGGGTATAAGCTATATATCATTACGATAATACTAATAGGAGCGGAGCACCAATGAAGAAGGTTTCAAAAACGGGGGGAAAATTTTAAGCTACGGGCGATAGAAGACGCAAACGAGGTTGCGTGGGTCAGCTAGCATTAATATACTCGTAAATTTGAAAGTGTTAGCTATCAAAATGTCAATGAAATGTCGTAGTCACCTGTGGTCATATTATTAAATAACAAACTGCGGTGTCTCTCGCGTTGTTTTCTAGCCTGCTCTTTCTCATTACACGGGGTAACTAAATTTATAGCGATGAAAAGTAGCATAATTATGTGAGACTATAATCTATTTCTGTGCAAAATTTCATCCAAATCCGTTCAACCGTTTTAAATTGGATCAAAAAGTTACAAAAATCCATTCTCCAAAACTTTTGCGCTTACAATATTAATAGGATTATTATTTTTACTTAATTTAGTAAATTCATAAGTAACTCTGTCTATCGGTATGTTACTCTTTAACGGCTAAACCTTTGATCCGATTTGGATGAAATTTACAATGAAGATCTTTTGATTCTAGAGAAAGCACAAAGAACATAATTTATTATATTATAATCTAGTTTAACCCCACTTTGCTACCCGCGGTACGACAATAACCGCGGGCAACGCCGCGAGGCAAAGCTAGTATCTTTATATATTGTAGCCTATGTGTTGTTCTGATGTATAAGCTATATTATTCTAAAGTTTCATCAAAATCCGTTCAGTAGTTTTTGCGTAAAAGAGCAACAAACATACTCACTTACATACTCACAAACTTTCGCGTTTATAATATTAGTAGGATAAACTTCTGCCGTAAGGACTTCGGACAAAGGATTGAACGAGACTGATAAGTTTAAAGATATATATTTTTAACAGTCTTAAGTAAAATAGAAACGTTTGTAACAATCAATAAAATACTCATTCGATCAAATCCGACATAATAAAGTCGGATGTTTTTACTATAGTTCTAGGCAGATATTGCTTTATGCACAGTAATTTCTCCAAAGTATTCAGAATACAGAAATTGCTTATTTTAAGTTTAATTTTGGAACTTAAAAAAATAAATAAACAAGTCTTTTGATGTCAGCGAGATATGAAAGAATCAATTTTACCTACAGTTTAACCTGTCACCTAAAA
Organism: Spilarctia lutea; assembly: GCA_916048165.1. NCBI lineage: Eukaryota > Metazoa > Arthropoda > Insecta > Lepidoptera > Erebidae > Spilarctia > Spilarctia lutea. The sequence goes on along the minus strand of OU696492.1, from coordinate 4,950,335 downwards.
CTTATAAACTATTCGAGCTTCATAGACAATACGAAGAGGCAGCACTTTTCTTAAAACTCCAGCCAGTTTTATGCAACAGACCGTGAAGTTTTATGACTCTAAATCTTTTTCCAATAATGTCCTTTAGAGTGGCGGCAACTTCATCAACGTCGCTCCGGTGACTTTTCATGTTATTTCCACCACGCAGTTTAAAATAAAGCCTATGTGAATGACCTAAAGTCTAATTTTGAGATTTAGATTATTGAATACTATAGCTGACTGATCACTATTTACGGTCTGTTCAACGTAATATGAAGTTTGGTAATTTATTTTATTTAAATAAGTGCGTATACAAGTACACGGGCTGCTTGATAGTTATTGGAATCAATTTACTTCGCTCTTTTTTATTTAAGGCTTGTCACTAACTAAGACGGTCATATAAATATGTTTATATTTTTCTTTGTTTTTACAACTCCTGCATTAAGAATGTATCCCGTGTCGCGGGAGACTTTACAAACATACATGAAATGAATACAAAGAACATTTAGACTCAGAAAATCTATTTGTGGATCACACAATGTGTTGTCCCATGTAGGATTTTACCCCATAACACTTGGTGCAGTAGAAAGCGGCGTGGCGACCGCTTAAACCAGTAGACCAACCGTGCTGTCAAATATCTATACTTCTATACTAATATTATAAAGAGGAAAACTTTGTTTGTATGTTTGTTTGTTTGTAATGAATAGGCTCAAAAACTACTAGACCGATTTTAAAAATTCTTTCACCATTAGAAAGCTACATTATCCACGAGTAACATAGGCTATATTTTATTTTGGAAAATAATAGGGTTCCGTAAGAAATTGGGGTTTTTCGGACACGGGGGAAAATTTTTCGCTACGGGCAATAAAAGACGCAAACGAGGTTGCGTCGGTCAGCTAGTCTGTGTATAAAAATTGAACCAGCAACAATAATCTATATCTTTAGAGACTGCAAAGTCTCTAGCGATCCTCTCTTCTATAATCGTATAGTCTGTTAATTAAATAAAACGCCTTGAATACTTGCTTGATAAAATTACTATAAAATGATATTAGAACATTTCCAGAGACACTTCAGAATAATTTCTCCGCAACGCGCCAAACATTTAAGGTATGCAAATTATATAATACACTTACGTCTCATGGGTTTGGAAATTGCAAGATGCCAAAACCATGTTCATTATTACATTTTAGTTAATGATTATTATCTTAGTCAACAAGATTGAAGGATAGTTGATTATTACTTAAAGATTTGTGAATTTTCATTGGGCAAGTTGCATACGTCTTTATGTTGTATAAGAGAAATGTTTCAAGTTTTTGTTCAGTAAATTTTGAAACTGACTAATGTCTAACATATTTCAGTAAAGCATAGATGGAGAAAGTCGAGTACGGCTCTTACTTATTTATTATGATATTAAAGTGTGAATTTTGACATGATTCTCATAAATCTGTCTGATGACTGTGTGGGGGAACGGGTATCATGTTCCACCCAACACAAAGGGAGGATCCTCCGACCAGGCGAGGTGATCATGCCTGGCGGGATACTGCCCAACAGTTGATGTTGGGATGTTGTACATATGCTAATCGGCGCGAGAACTATTTATTGCGCGATTCAGGATTTGTAGTTACTCCGTGGTTCAGTGTATCTTCGGTAGATGGCGCTGTAGTAGGTTATGTTGTATGTGGAAGTCGCCACAACTGAAATACTAATACCTAATACTTGAAAGATAAATCTCTTGCGCACACACTTGTGCGCCATAATGTCTCTTGCATCATCATCATTTCATCTACTGATGCGTAAAAAAGGATAAACTGTGCTTTAAGCATCAGCAACCTTCCAGTGACACGTGATATTTGTGAGTAAAGATTTTTTTTTTTTCAAAAATAAGTTGTATATGTTTTGATTCCTGATACATTACATATAATATACACTACAGCACTCAATAACAACAATTCAACAGGCTCAAAACTCGCATTTTTAACGGTCTAACACTAACATTTTGATACTAATATAATAAAATCAATTTATGTGGGTACTCAACTAATCTACGAGTGAGGACTAGTATTCAAAACTGGTGTTAAAATTTGTTCCATTGTTTCTCAAGAAGTAACTAAGGTTACTGATACTTTTAGCTGGTTTTGGATACATTAAACTTCATTGGTTCAATGTCTCTATTTTTAGCGCTTAAAATTTTTGATAAAATATTGTTGTCTTGAGTTTTTCTAATACGGCATAAATATTACAAATGTTATGCTACTTTGAAAACAGAACTTAATAAAATTCATAAATATCAATTATTAATTGCATTGAAAAATAAAATAGAATAAGTCTTATAAACAGTAAGCGAGCCGTTCTAAATTTTAAATGAGTTTCTTTCATTTCCTTTGCCGCATAAGAACACGATAAAATATTTAGTGGCAAAGAACGGCAACTTTATTATTTAAATTTCGAATGCATCTTTCATAAACTTATAATTTACTCGTTTAAAACAGGAAAACATTAAAATTATTACTTTTTTGTATTTTAATCTTGATACTATGGCGTTGGCTGAAAAAGAAATGAAGGGTTGAAGATACTAAGGCGTAAGAAATAGAGATGGCTCTATGAAATACCTAGTGACTAGTTACTGTGTGATTTTGCTACCTACCTAAATTAATATTTTAAATTCTCAAGTTGGTCTGTCTGTCTGTAATTCTTTCACAGCTAAATTGCTGTACCAATTGCCATGAAATTTGGCATAGATAGTTTAATTCTTGAGGAAGGTTATAGACTATTTACCGCTAATGTCGACATAAATGCGGATAGAAACGCGAGCAATAGCAAGTTTTAATATAATTTCTTCTAAATAATTGTTGTCGTAGAAGTGAAATTGAACACCTGATCGTTAACTCGGACAAAGTTATCTCATCTCTTTCTATAACGACTTGTCAACAAGTTTTAATTATCATTATCTTAGTTGCAACTATTCCCTATAGTGTTACTATCTATAACTAACTCTCTCAATTAATTACGATAGATTTCTTTATTAAGAGATTTTGATAGATATTGTGGTGTTAATATAAGCGGATGATTTATTGTCTCACTTTCTTCTGCGATGATTAAGAGTTGGCTTTTGGAACGAAGTTCCTTATGGCGCGTTGTGTAAGGGGGCTAGACGGAAAAATTGTCACGACACAATTTGTTGACACGACACAATTTGTTGTCACGACACAATTTGTTGTCACGACACAATTTGTTGTCACGACACAATTTGTTGTCACGACACGACGACGACACACACAGATATTTTCGTTTCGTCTTTCTATTTCGAACTTCGATCCATCCGGGTGTCCCTTGACACCTCTCAAGTTTTTTTTTGATTACTAATTTATGATAACTTTTTCTTCTATGTGAGTTATTAGCCAGTAGGTGATGCGTATGAAAAAAGGAAAATTATTTTAGAATGACACTGTTCTTGATTATGGTTCTTTGATCATCCTCATGATACATTATTTGTGTCTAATTTATTTCCAATAATGCTGTTGTCTTTAACATTCCCGGTTCGTTTACTGGTAATATGATTTCCAGCAACTTTTTGACACGTTGACTTTAAGCTCTCCAGTTTTGCTCTTTATATCAAAGACCTGAGAGCCGTGTTTCAAAATATGAACAGAGGATTTGACTTATCACTAGATGATCTTTTCATTTGTCCCTATGCCATAAACATAATTTATCGTTCTCCCAATCATGTATCAGTAAAAATATCCCAATCTCATTTGTTACACCTGACTCTGATATAGACCTGTTATCGACGGAGAGATACATGATCCCAATAATTTGCCCAAATGACCCTAATCAATTTCCAGGTTTCCGACAAACATTCTTTCCGGCAAAAACATCACCCAAATGCTCTTATCCGTCCGGAAAAAATATAAAAAGAGATCAAGTACCGTTATTAACTGAATGATTTGAAGACTGATTGATTTACAGCAAGTGACAATTGACGGTCATTATTTACGTTTTACTCGTAATTGGGGTTTTCTACGTAAAGAATGAGGTCATTAATTCAACAACTTTTGTGTAATCGTTTAAATTTAGACGTAGTTCTTTTGGAGGAAAAATATGTTGGAGATGTTTGAAAAGCGGTGTTGAATTTTAAGCTTTATAGCTGTGTAAAGTATGTATTTAGTATCTTAAAGAGATAGTCACTAATTAAATGAGCAAACATACTGCCGACAAAAAATAGAAACAAAGTTATAGGGATTTACGATAATTTTCTTTAAAATTTCATTAGCATACATTACAACATACGTAAATTGAATTTACTTTATGCTTTTTCCAGATGTTATTTTGATTCGGAGCAATATTTTACATGGCAAGAGCTTTTCCCTGGTTTTATAACCTTTCATTATGACCGGCTCTCTGCATGTCTACCTGAATAGTATGGAGTCATTTCTTAGGGAAATTACTGATAGAAACATGAATAACATTGTACATCGTTAATAACTTTGTTGATTTCAGTAATTAGTGTATGTATCTTGATAAATTCTTCTATAAGAGTTGATTCGACAAATTACAATTTGATTACCAAGTTAATACTGCTGCCAACCTTCTTTTTAATTCTTTGACAAATGTTCATTTAATTTTGTCCCAGGAGAAATTCTCATTGTCATTACCTTACTCTGATGACCGCTCTATTATCCTTTCGAGTCTTTTATCTTCAAAACTTTTAAATTCATTTGTATAAATTTTAATGTTTAAGGACCAAAAATACGATACGACACAGATTTACATTGCAAGTCTTATTATAATTAGTCGAGAAAAGCAGTTCATAAATATCCTCTTAAAAACGTTTAGAAAGAGTATAAAATAAATAAATATTCCGGACATTTAACACACAACGCCATCTAGTCCCAAGCTAAGAAGAGCTTGTGTAATGGGTACTAGACAACTGATATAAATACAAACATATTATACATAGAAAACACCCAAACTTCGAAACAATTTTTGCAGATCATACAAACATTTGGTCCGACCCGGGAATCGAACCGGAGACCTCAAGCACAGCAGTCGCTTACGCTACCACTCGCACCACCGAGGCAGGCAGTATCACGCATATACGCAAAATAAGTTCTAAAAATAATCTTGTTATAAATTTTAAGTACTTAGGACATAATATTTGTATTTACCCAGAAAAATGTACCTACAGAAAGAAAAATCTCTTAAATACGGTCATCGGGCGTCATATCGTCGTTAACACCAGCATAGCCACGGGCAAATTCTTGTACAAAATAAATTATGGTTTTAACGCGAACGTCATCGTTCACGATCAAACGCTTCAAATATAACCAAAAAACTAATCAAAGTTTATCAATTAATTAATGTTTATCGCTTCGACATTGAGCTCAAGTTTGAGTGATTTAATTATAAAAGAAGAGTTGATGCTTCCTTTATTTATTAACTTATCTTAGATTTACTGAATTAGTTTGAAATGTGTTAATCTTGGTAAGGAAAGATCAGATATTAACCGTTAAGATGTTATCAAAGACAGGAATGAAGACACTAAAACATTGATTATATTATGCTAAATAAAATGACCGCATGAAAAGATCTAAGAATTGTGTTTGCGAAACCGCAGGATATTATGAATGTGACTTTTGAACTTTGAAAACTGTTTTATTTTAGTCCAAAATACGTACATAATCTTTCAATTTTTATTTGAGGATATAAAAGAATTATAAAACAACGTTACGTATCGTATGGTCAATTTAAGCAGTAAGTAAGTACATTATTATCACCACATATTATAAAACAAAGTCCTGCGCCACGTTTGACAGTCTATTTGCCATAAATTTAAAAGCTACTGCACAGATTATGCGGTTTTATCTTATAGATAGACTAATTCTTAAGGAAGGTTTTCTTATATTATTTGTAATTTTTTTTAAGTATATTGAAGGATATATAACGACATTTGTTGAAGATGTCTTTTCGTGGGAGAGCCGCGCTTCCGCATGAATGGGCCGGCTCGACCGGAGTGATACCACGGCCTCACAGAAAACCGGTGGGAAATAGCGCTTGCGCTGTGTTTCACCAAGTGAGTGAGGATAACGGAGGCCCATACCCCAACCCCTCCCCCATTCCCTCTCCCTATCCCTTAAAGGTCGGCAACGCACTTGTGACGCTTTTGGTGTTGCGGGTGTCCATGGGCGGCGGTAATCGCTTACCATCAGGTGATGCGTCTGCTCGTTTGCCCCCTAATCAATAAAAAAAAATCGACGGGTTGCACTCCGGGAGTGAAAACTTGAATATTAACGTTGTGCATTTTTGATATTTTGGAATGGTTAGAGAATAATTTTGTACGAATTGCTTTCATTATCAGTATAAATGTACTATTATTTATGTGGTGGAATACAATATTCATTTATTGCGCTATCGTACACAAACATGACAATTTATATTACATACACACACGAACATTCGCGCAAGCGCCCTGCGCCGCCAGTCCTCTCTCCATCCGTCTTACGAATTTTCGATCAGGTCACGTGACCTGACGCGAGTTTATACGTCCTCTCTCCATCCGTCTTACGAATTTTCGATCAGATCACGTGACCTGACGCGAGCTTATACATTTTTACCCATTCCAAAAAAGTACACAGCGCCGCTAAAGAAGTTTTCACTTCAAAAAAAAAAATGTCAGCAAAAATTAAGCCGCCCATCTCAGAGGAACATAAGCTATATCATATTTTCCGCAATGAACCCGTGCGAAGCTGGGGCTGGTTGTCAGTTAAAATTGTCATCTAAATAGATGAACTCTGTTGTGCTACCCGCGGTACGACAATAACCGTGGGCAAAGCCGCGAGGCGACGCATCTGTATAAATTGTAGCCTATGTGTTATTCTAATGTATACGATATATTATGGTAAAGTTTTATCAAAATCCATTCAGTAGTTTTTGCGTGTAAGAGCAACAAACATACTCACTTACATACGAGTACAAACTTTCGCGTTTGTAATATTAGTAGGATATCTCTAGACAAGACAATTTCACAAACTTGTATACTTAACCACAGTCCACTTTAGAGTCATTGAAAGCACACTAATTTAATTTATTACCAGTGATGATTTATTACATTAAACAAGATAAATGTAAATTTAAAAGGGTGTAAGAGAATAGAAATCATAAACACACTCTTGAGTGAAGTTAATAAGGTTGTAAATTATAATCTTTTTCTTCCTAGCCTTTATTATTCCCAATATTATTTGGGATCGGCTGCTAGTTCCACTTGTTATACCTGAATATCAGGTTTTATACAGAGCGACTGGCAGCTGATCTCCGCAACCCTGAGGGTGAACTGAATTCGAAGGTTGAACTAGTTGTCAGTACATTTGAGGGCACTGACTTCCCAACAACGATTGTCATAGATGTTCATGACAACCAGGATCGATGGTAATGTGCTCTCTGAACTCGGCACGGGCAGAAAAAATGCCATCTTCCATACTCCGGGGTGCTATTAAGAATTTCTTGTAAGAAAAATCCAACAGCAGTCCGAACCTGGAATTGAACTCGAGACCTCTTGATCTGCAGTCGCTTACGCTAACCATTACACTAACGAAGTAATAATATAAAAAAATATAAATATAAAAACTTAAAAAAGATACTTCAAAGCCTTGTTGCCATGATAGTACTTTTTTTTTGTTGACGAGGCGGAAAATCTCTTCGGATCTCCGGCTCTTCCGGGGACTGAGGAGCCAGGTATGTGGTGAGTCCACTAAAACCACCCCGGCGGCCGGTATCAGGCACCCTGCTCTGGGGAGGACCCGGACCAAGTTATTTCAGGTCCCCCCCAGGAACGACACCGCGTCTATAGACGCTATCCTGGGGGAAGCCTGGGCTTCCCCCTGCCTGTTGTCCCAACCGTTATGTTGCGTGGCCCTGCCGCAAAACTGCGTCAGGGCCTTCTCTAATGTTGACCGCATCAATTATTCAGCTACCAGAGGTCCCCACTCTCTGGCAGCTTGCGGCATTGTCGGCGGTTGGTGTCGCGGGTGACGTCGCCTACGCTCGGGATCGGACTCTCCCGATCCCGTTCAGCGATCTCTTTCTGGAGCATTACTGCCTCACAGAAAGAGACCACTGCGTCCCGGCCCTCCTCACCCGCCAGCATGCCATGATAGTACCTAAGAAATAACAATATGGGCTCATTTTAGCTTGAATATCTGCCTATAGTATTACTATTATTTAGCTCCATTTATCTAGTTGTGCGTGCGTACTGTTTCTTTTCTTACACTCACTCTATATTCCTAAAGAGCCCGAGCCTTTTTAAATACCCAAATTTGGTCTGGCAATAACCATTTTAGTCCCAAATAAAACTGAAATAAGCGATATTTCTAAATATCTATATATGCAATTTACTATGCGTCTCTCGTAATTCATCCAGTAGTTACTCCAGGCTAACCACGTAGAACACTCTATTTCTACTGACTACCCCACTGCAGAGTTTGCATCAGTTATTGATATTAATATAAAACCCACTTTTTATGATTGTTCAATAATTATTCGACACTGGAGGAAATACACGAAAATCGTATAATAACAAATGAAAATCGAAGAGCACATACATTTTAAGCAGACACGGGATGAACACTACACAAAATTTGTCCTGGTTGGGAATCAAACACATAACCCTAGTTTAGCTTTTGGTTAATTTCCTGCCATTAACCAAAAGATTAAAAAAATATCTTCAGAAGTGAAGCATTTTATATTATTAAACTTAATGTTTGACATCTTTAATAAACCTGTTCTCGCAAGTTACATAAAGTATTCATTCTAAAGTCTTTGATGTCCAAAAGTATTCATATAAACTTTAAACAAACTCAGTAAATCTTTTAAGCGTATCTTCGTTAATTAACAAGTAAGATCATCTTAAATGAGTTAAGCTTCTTTGTTATATCAAAATACAACGAAAATTATAATAAAATACATTAAATTGTATAATGGCTGTTCGATTTTATTAAATCGACTAAAAATTGTTAAATACTTTTTCTTTGTATTTTTAATAGCCTATCAACGAGCTTTAAAGGATATAAGTCATTGTGAAGTATTAAGAAGGCAGAGTGGAACCACTCCTAACCATCTCGTGGGTGTAGAGGACCCGTTAAACCCGTTTAACCCTTCTTTATTAGAAGAAGTACCGCTTTCTATGGACACCTGCAACTCAGAAGTATTTTTTGGTCTTGGCCAAAGCAACCTCCTTACCTCCAAGAAACCTATTCATTGAGGCAAGGAGGTTGTTTTGGTTTGGAAATGCTATGGGCATTAATTTGTGTTTTGTTTAAACGTTAATCATAATAAAATTGTCAAATTTAGTATATAATAAAATCATACGTATTAATTATAAAATTAAAACCGAACCAAGGTCATCGACCTAGCCCACAGGATTAGCAAGCAGAAGTGGCTGTGGGCTGGCCATATTTGCCGCAGGACCAATAACCATTGGGGTAAACGAGTTCTTGAGTGAAGATCGCGTCTCGGCAAACCTATTGTAGGACGTCCACAGGCCAGGTGGAGTGATGATTTGCGCAAGACGGCTGGCAGGAGTAGGATGCGAGAAACCGAGGATCGAACTAATCGAATAAGTGGCGTGCAATTGGAGAGGCCTATGTCCAACAGTGGACTGCGGTAGGCTGATGATGGTGAGAGATAGTCAGCTCATGTTTTTTAATGATTATAATCAAGAAACCAAATATTTTTCATTGTTAAAATAATATGGTTCTTAGTACAATATTATTAAGACATTTTACGAGTGCTGTTTTGTATTGAACCATGTGGCTCTTAATTTTACTACAAAACTTCAGAAGTATAACAACGGATACTAAACAGAAGGCCTGCTGTTAACTCTTTGTTATGTCACTCCTTTATAATCTAAAACCAGACATCTTTATTACTTATGTTTATGAGTATTTTGTTGAGTTTACTGAATTCAAGTTGGCAGATAGATATTCTACGGATACAGCCTAACGTATGTTTGTAAGTTGTGAGGTAGCTGTTTTATCAATGGCTTCACTTACATGTGTTTAAATTAAATTTGAGCATATGTAAATGCCACTTTATTTTAAATTGTTATAATTACATAATTGTATAGCCTGTCAAAGTGACTCTACTCTGACAGACTAAGAACATGAGTAGAAATCAAAAGAGGTGGCTTCTTACTCATTGGGAATAAAGATAAATCAGCATGGTAACTCACATTATGGCTCTAATATCATTACACAATGACGTCTCCTCCATCTTCTTGTTATGTGTTAAGAATTGCCAAGTAAACCACATACCATACCATACCATAAACAATTTTTTTTCCATACTACTCCAGAGTAATAAACAGGTATAAATATAAATAAATATATATACTCTCCGGGTACTTTCAGTGTCTTACATAACAGCCTGCGGACGTAAAAACAGTTTACTGTTATTTCCACTCGACTAGACATGGCGCCACCATCGTTTGAGCACTTTCAACATTTAATTTTATTCAAAGCATTAAATTACCGAAAATTTGACATTAACAAGGCCTGTGAAAGCTTTTCCTTGTCATTCTAATAATGTAAAAGGAGACATGAATTTTTCAAACACTTGAGAATGAAGCATATTTTATTAATTAATGCTAAGGAAGCAAATTAACCTGTCCCTTATTTTCATACAGCTATATACAGCCTAAGCCAAAAATGATGTCCAGACGCTTTTTTGTTGTTGATGATAATGATGAAACATTTTTTCTTTGGTATTATTCAACAAGGTTATTAAATAGGTTAGTAATCATACGTAGGCGTACCCCTCTGTAAAAGCCTTATGGGCCTACGCGCTACGATGTTAGGACACAGAATGAGTTTATGTGTGTGTGTAAAATTGTAAATATGTGGTTTCAATTAATAATAATAATAAATATTTTGGATATCTAACACACTACGCTATATAGTCCCAAGATAAGTAGAACTTGTATTATGGGTACTAGACAACTGATATAAATACATAAATACTTTTTTTTTGTAAATACGTACAAATTATCCATAGAAAACACCCAAGCTCCGAAATAAATATTTGCAGATCATACAAACATTTGATTCGAACCGGAAATCGAACTCGAGGCCTCGAGAACAGCAGTCGCATGCGCTGCCACTGCACCACCAAGGCAGTCAAATTGTTATATGTGAGTTTGTAGTGACAAGCAAATGTTTTTGTATGTGAATCTAAAATGTATTCTTAAGTATGTAAAAAAATAGAGACTGTTTTGTATAAAAAGAAGACGCTATGTCCACGCTCCTCCGGTCCGCCGATCTGTGTTGTTATTGGTCTCTGTATTTGTCCTAATAATTATAAAGACCAGAGTCTGACAAACTTTATAATATGAAGCAATAATTTGGACTTCAAGAGCATTGAATGTCATTAAAGCTAACTAGTAGTCCCGAGCTTAAACTTCAAGCATAACTTAAATGGGATAGTTGAGATAGTTGTACGTGGATGTCAAGAACACACCTTTGGTGTACTAAAGTAGAATTTAATGTGCCTACCGTGATCATATATTGTACGTTTCTTCATTATCGTACGAATATGTAACGAGTATGTAACGTTAGAGTATTTTTCCAGTCTCCTATTAATTTATCAAATAAATCTTTGTGATAATCAAACAAAATAAGTAAGTAATTGATATTGGCCTTACTTATCATGAACCGAAAATAGATAACCAACTTTATCATTAATCCTATGTACTCAACCAAAACAAATCTCCCAGACTACTTAAAACCGTCTGCCGACCCCTGACCACCAATTTCAGGCTGAAATAGGCCCGGCATCCAATGCGTGTAATTTTAGAAAAAAAAAATGTCCGCCCCTAATATAAATCACATTAAATTATGGGCAGGGTTGCTTTGCCCTTGAGCGGAGGCAATTATCGGACTACTGGGTTGTATATTTTTACACCGTATTTCAAATATTTTTTGTTCATTATTAAAATTGAGAGGTAGAAGCGTACTTTTATTGTATTTTTTATTAGCCGGGTTTTGTTAAGGATTTCTTTATCTCGGGTGTGAATTTCCGTCGCTAATTATTTTGCTGAAATAATTTTTTGTTTGTTCATTACTCTTTGTATAAAAGGTGGGTCAGGTGAAAAATTGTAACAATAAAATAATGAAAGTTGGAGTAGAAACATTAAATTAACTATGAAAAGATAATGCTATTTGGCAATCTAATTTTTGTGTTTATTTATTTGTGTTATGGTGTATGGGTCTGATTTAAATAGTCAACTGCTGCCCTTGAACTCTTGCATAAGTTGCCAGCGTTCATGATTCATAAGTCATAGGTAAGTCCGTTGATGCTTTATTATTTATCCCCCCGCCTATCAATATCAAATCACTCGGTGAAAAACAAGAAAGAAAATGTTTAATACTATTTCTCTATAGGTACTTCGCAAGAGCATACATTAGACAAACGGGTCGCCATAAAAGGGTAGAAACTAAAACTAAATTAAAAAGAGTACTTAATCAACTTTTTCTCTGCTTCTGTATGGTTTATTGACAAGTATTGACCACGAAGTATGAAATACTTTTCTTCTATAGCTTAATTTAATACTAGTATTTTTAAGTGTAAGATAAACTAAGTACAGAAATAGAGAGAACGGATCTGAGCCGTACCGTCCACTACCAGTTGGCCGCCATGGAGGACACTTGTTACAGGAAGAGGCAGAAATGTGCGGCTTTAGAGCAGCATTATCATTTCGCTCCGATGGCGATGCAGATTATGGGGAGCTGCGCTGCCAAAAATAAAAGGTTGTGGAGGGGCCGTAGGCTTGCGGAGCTTAAAGGTGCCTCTCGTTCCGACTCGTTCCTGGTGCAAAGGTTGGCCATTGTCTTTGTGGTGGGTACGGGTGTTATGATCCTCCAACACAAAGGGAGGATTCTCTGACCAGGCGAAGTGATCATGCCTGGTAGGCCACTGCCCAATAGTTAATGTTGGGATGATGTATTTATGCTAATCGGTGCGAGAACTTCTATTGCGCCATGTAGGATTGGTAGTTTCTTCATATTGTATGTTGCTCCGTTGTTTGGTATGGTGGGTAGATGGAGCTGTAGTATTTTTCTTGTTGTATGTGAAAGTCACCATATCTTTTAACCACGGTAAATGGAGAGTTTCAGGAATATAATATAATAATATAATATTTATTCAAACAAAACATAATTTTACAAGTTTCTCTAATACTGATACTACATAAAAATAGTGACAACAGATACGAGGTTGTCGTTGACGACCGTACTAATATAAATTGTGTTAGTCACAAGTCAACAGGGCATGGGTCAAATCAGTTGTAATTGTAAAAAAAACTATGGTAAGTATACGAATTAAGTAGAGAAACTGAAGGCTAGACTCGTGGAATTACTCTTTTGAGTTCAGGGGGACCCATGATTAGAAAAAAAGAGGGTTTGGCTTTCGGTAGCATCACTCGCTCAGTGAAACTAATCATTTGACGGTAGTTACTTAGATCTTTGTACAGTACTTTGTGTTGCATTAATAAATTAAGAACAAATTAATTCTTTCTTTTGTTTATATGTCTTTATTTTTTTTCCAAGACAAACTTTTGAAATACAAAAGTTATCTATAGTTATGTATGAAACTGCTAAAATCGCTTGGCAAGTAGTCCTTTATTTTATCTAAACCTAACTGTGCAAAATCCATAAGGGAATTTTCATTAATATTCTGAAAACAAACTTACATTATTTTCTAGCGTTATTATCTTCCTCGCTATATCTAACCCAATCAAAATTAATAACCAAAAACTTACTTTGGTTAAATGAAAATGAACCTTAAGCTCTTACCGATAAGGAGGACGTGTGCAGTTAATATAAACAAGACCTAATTTTGCCAATTGCGTGCGGAATCTCGTTTCGCGTGTTTATTACGTTTGTGGTACAATATGAATTTTTGTTTGTGCACCTTTGTTTTTGCAGGAACTATGATTTAGTTAGAAGATTTGAGAAATTTTGGTTATTAAATTTAAACAACATACCTAAACATAACCTATACTAATGTTGAAAAGTTTGTTAGTTTGTTTGGTTGACCATGCTAATCTCATGAAGTACAGGTCCGATTTAAAAAATTATTTCAGTGTTGGATAGCTCAGTTATTCAGAAAGGCTATAGGCGACATACTCGTATCATCATACTACGACCAACAAAATCGGAGTATCATTATAAACGTTACAAAATCGGGAAAATAACATGTTTTTGAGGTTCCGTTATCACCTTTTTTATGTTAAACAAATCTGTTCAGGCTGTTATAACATTTTTTATTGTAGTTGCATATTAGGGCAGTTACGCTACGGGCAAAAGGAGTTATTTATAATGTTATTACAAAAATATTGAGATTATCAACATTAAATGAAACAAGTGAAAACGGATCTTTTGCAACTATGATTACATTTTACTTTCGTTAGTATTATGTCAATTGACGGGAAATTCACAAACATAAAAATCATATCCAAGTAATAACACTTCTAGAACATATCCTCTCATATTTCTTTCCGAGTAAATGTGAAATACCATAAAAAAATGGTTTGTTCGAAACATAAATTCCGTTTGCTTGAACAAAATTCTACATTTTCCGAAGCTGTTAGGGTCCTTCTGCGCTAAATCTTTTTTTATTACGTTTGCAAAACTGAGCTCTCATGTCGATTATTGATAAATGATTTGCGAATTTGTGCGCCTATAACTTTTCATATTTTACGTGTTAAGGTAAAATAACCATCCACAACAAGAATTATTGAAAAATTGTGTGTCAAGAAAAAGGATGATTAGGTAACTCAATGTTTTAAAGTAACACGATTAGAAGGTGTAGGCAGCTTATTAATCTACTAACTACTAATCTAATCTATGCTGAAGCTAATCAATTGAACAGATAGATTAAATAGGATTTTCAAGATAGTAGAGGCATGCTGTTTTGAGCACAGACGGGCGCGGATCGACTGGGGCGGTACTTCCCTCTCGTAGAAGACCGACATAAAATGACAGCATTCGTGCTGTAGTTTTTCGTTGGTGAGTGTGGGTCCGGTGGCCCAATGACGCAGAAACACCTCAACAAACCGCCACAGTGTGGGTTATCATGCTGCATTGTTGCATTGTCTACATTTGTAATGAGTATGGTGAGCACCACTCTTGGATTCTGTTCATACTTTCCATCAGACAGAGTAGAGTTACTTTAGCAGGCTCATTCTAAAACAAGAGGTGTAGAACCCAATAAATTTTCATGCTTCGAAGGTCATGGTCATGGTTTTGTATCTCATCCACCGATTCTAAGTCATCCATAGTGTATCATCTTCATCCTCTTCAACTACCCCTAACAGTCCACTGCTGGACAAAAGCCTCTTCTTATACAGAGTGAGGTGTAATGTATATATTTAAAAAGTTTAAGTATGTATCAGCCTTCTGGTCATCATAACTTTCATTCATCGTTTAAGATTACATTGCCGCGTGTGAACATGTGAGCTATTCTCATTTACCCATCATTGCTTTTCTCAATTTGGGGTCAGTGCAATCAGTCTCCTTTTTCCATTCTCCTATATCATTCGTCAGTTCAATGCTTCCTCCTTTTTTTTACATTTCTCTCACGCATTCGATTCATCTTTACTTTGTTGAATTATTGTTATTTAGCAATAGAATATAGTATACCTGACGTACCAATTTACACAAACAAAGTATGACCGTTACGAAAACTCTAGGGTTCTGAAGTTACTTTTGTACAGCACACAAAATATTTTCATGCGCAAACTCTATAAAGATGTCTTTGGGACGAAAACGCGAGGATATATCGGTCTTGTGAGACTTGCTATAAAATCGTGCAAACTCCTTTGGGTTCGACACATACAGTTCATAGAAGTAGATATTACAGAACATTTCAGATCTAAAATTAGTTACGGATAAATTGTTTTGGACAAATTGGATGCCTGAATGAACGAGACGGGTGTATAAATTAGGCAATTTTGCTCCCTTCATCTTTATTCAAAGATTCAGATCAATTACTTAGATAATTGAAAGCGTTAATATTGAGATTATCCGAGAAATTGCCCAGGTTTTGATTTGAAAAGATAAATAATAATATATAAACTTTTAAAATAATGTTACCGCTGTTTTTCATGAGTTCTTATATAATTTGAAAAAACAAGTGATTAATTAATACAGGTTTTTTAAAAACATTTTTTTTACATGTTCATAAAAAAAAATACTTTAAGCCCTTTCATTTGATGCCCATATTGGGTGTGTTGTTCAAAACTATGTACGCCATTTTGTTTCGGCGGCCATTTTGGATTAATAATAATACCTATTTTATATAATTGCATTATTATCAGAACCAAAGGTATATTTAAAATTTCAGCTCAATCGGAAATCGGGAAGTGGATCAAATTTAACTTCAAACATTTGATTACAGGCAAACATCGAGACAGGTGAAACTAAATAAAAGCTTGTTAGAAAACAAAGCAAAAGAAATACATCACTTTTGTTCAAAATATGAATAGTAAATTGTAGCTTAAGTAGCTATGTAGCTAATGTAGGTATGTGTATTTAAGTTCAGTCCTACTAACACTATCTACTACACTAAG
This sequence comes from Spilarctia lutea, assembly GCA_916048165.1. Classification (NCBI taxonomy): domain Eukaryota; kingdom Metazoa; phylum Arthropoda; class Insecta; order Lepidoptera; family Erebidae; genus Spilarctia; species Spilarctia lutea. Next base: position 4,933,702 of record OU696492.1, on the reverse strand, counting down.
CCTATCTGCGTATATGTAAGTTTATAGTTTATAATAATACACAGATTTCACAAACACTTATTTAATGTACAGAAGGAATTACACACAGCGCGAAACAAGAGGTAAGAAGGTACAGTACAAGCAAAGAATAGAAAATACGTTCACTATAATTAACACCAAGGCACTTGGAAGAAAGCGTAAGCACAGAGCAAAAGTAAGCGGTCAAGCAACGTGGATTCGCTGTGAGAGCGTACGGCTGACTGGCGCGGCGAGGTGGCGCCGGAGGCGCGTAGTAACAGCCCCGCGCCGACGGGTGGGTGCGCGCAGCTAACGGCTGTTGTATTCGAATGGAATGTTGTGTTGCTAGGTGCTACATCACTCCCCCTCTGAGACCGGATCACGGGCGATAGTAATCTGGAAATCTTACTACTCTTCCACTCTTAGTCTTCTTTACAGGTGGAGCAGCATCGACCAGTGGACTAGTTTCGGACGGAGGACTACAGTCAATCAGGTAAGCAGGTTTCAATCTATCAATGGAGACTGTAATACTTTTTCCTTTCACTTCTATCTTAAAAGTCTTTTCTTTTCTTTCCAGTACTTTATGGGGGCCGGAGTAAGGTGATTCCATGGACATCTTGGCTGGACCAGTGCGAAGAAACACGTAGTCAGACGAAAAGATGTCGGCAGGTATGTAAAATGTCCTTTTTCCATGCCAGGAGACTGAAGTTGGAGACAGATTGGAAATGTGGTTGCGGAGACGACAAGTGAAGCTGGTGACATCAGGTTCAGTGTTGTGACTCGGCGAAAAGAATTGACCAGGTAGTCTCAAGGGCTCTCCGTACACCAGTTCTGCAGCAGATGTCTTCAAGTCTTCCTTCCACGCACTCCTAATGCCAAGGAGCACAAGAGGAAGAACTTCTGACCACTGGGTGTTGTTGTGGCATTTGATGGACGCCTTTAGTTGTCGGTGCAGTCGTTCTACCATTCCATTACAGGCAGGATGGTAGGCTGTAGTGGGGCGATGCGTGGCACCGATGAGGCTGCAGATGTTTTTGAACAGCTGGGACTCAAACTGTCGGCCCCGGTCTGTAGTTATGGTGTGTGGACAGCCGAAACGCGCGACCCAGCCGGAAATGAAGGCTCGGGCGCAAGTCTCAGCGGTGATGTCAACCAACGGGAACGCCTCAGGCCATCGAGTAAACCTGTCGATGACGGTTAGGCAGTACCTGTAATCAGAAGAACATGGTAATGGCCCTACTATATCCATATGGATATGGGAAAATCGGTCTGAGGTTAATGGAAATGATGACAAAGGAGAGGTAGTGTGACGGGAAATTTTATTTCTTTGGCAATCAGTGCATGTCTGTGACCATTTTCTACAGTCACGTCTAACTCCAGGCCATACGTATCTTTCTGATACGAGTCTTGCTGTAGCTGATGGTCCTGGGTGGCTCAGATTGTGTAGGCTTTCATATATCTGACGACGAAAAGCAGGTGTTATATAAGGCCTTGGGTAAGGTGTAGACACGTCGCAATATAGTGTGGCGTCAGATGTTGAAATTTTTTCTAATTTCAGTGAAGTACCTTTTTTGAGCAGTTCATGTAGTTCCGAGTCTGATTCCTGATCCTTTTCTAATGCTTTGTAGTCAATGTAACTAGCAATGCTCTCGACGCGTGAAAATGCGTCGGCTACAACATTGTCTTTACCAGACACATGTCTTATGTCAGTGCAAAATTGAGCTATGTAATTAAGGTAACGGTGCTGACGCGGAGAACAACTATCTCGGTTGGTGTTGAAGGCGAATGTGATTGGTTTATGGTCGGTGAACACTATAAAGATTCTAGCCTCAACCATGTACATGAAATATTTTATTCCTTCATATATTGCCAAGAGTTCTTTATCATACGGACTATACTTAGTCTGTGCAGAAGTCAGTTTGCGAGAGAAGAATCCTAGTGGCTCCCACGAGTTACAGACTCTCTGTTGCAAGACAGCACCTATGGCGATATCCGAGGCATCGGTAAATAGGGCTAGTTCTGCGTTTGGATCTGGGTGTGAGATAAGAGTCGCGGTTGCTAGACTAGTTTTGCAATCTTCAAACGATTTTAGTAGTTCTGGAGTAAGGTTTACGGGTGTAGATCCTTTAACCTTTGGGCCTGCCAGCACTGCGTTGAGGGGTCCTTGGATTTCGGCGGCTTTCGGAATGAACTTCCTATAGAAGTTTAATACGCCAAGAAATCTACGAACCTGTTTGGCTGTCTTCGGAACTGGGTAATCTTGTATAGCTTGAACTTTTTCAGGCAGAGGGCGTATCCCAGCAGATGAAACATTGTAACCAAGGAATGTTACCTCTTCTACACCTAAAACACATTTAGAAGTGTTTATAAGTAAACCATACTTTTTCAACCGTTCAAATAAAATTTCCAGGTGTTGCAGGTGTTCAGTTTCAGACTTGGAAAAGGCTAAAATATCGTCCAAGAATTCGTACGTAAAATCTAATCCTTGAAGCACTTCATCTAAGAACCTTTGAAAAGTTTGTGCTGCGTTTCTAAGACCAAATGTCATATAGGGGAATTCGAAGAGACCGAACGGCGTGGTTATAGCCGTCTTCGGTATATCCTCGTCCGCTAAAGGAATTTGATGAAAAGCTTTCACCAGATCAACTTTGCTGAAAATTTTGGCTCCTGAAAGCTGATAAGCAAAATCATGAATGTGTCTCACCGGGTATCGATCTGGTATTGTCCTCGAATTAAGTCCTCTGTAGTCTCCACAGGGTCTCCAGCTGTCGTCCTTTTTAGGAACCATATGCAGGGGTGAAGACCATGGGCTTTCAGACCGTCGAGCAGTTCCAACCTTCAACATGTCTTCAAATTCAGCTTTGGCAATCTTAAGACGATCAGGTGCCAAACGACGTGGGCGAGAAGACACAGGCGGTCCGGGCGTAGTTCTGATATGGTGCTTGGTGTTGTGCTTTATAGTTCTGCAGGATCCAGCAGGTCTTGTAATTTCTGGAAACTGATTAAGCAATTTATAGTATGGTGAGTCACCTGTGAACACTTTAAGTGAAACTAGCTGATGGGCTAGGCTGTGAGATGATGGAGCGTCCACTGATAGACTGGTAATAGAATCCAGCAGGCGGTGGTTACGGCAGTCGACTAATAAGTTATAGAAACTTAAGAAGTCTACCCCAATAATTGGCTTAGACACATCCGCTATTATAAATCTCCAGGTGAAACTTCTGCGAAGACCTAAATTGAGGTTTAGTTCGATAGTTCCATATGTTGAGATTACAGAACCATTAGCGGCGTACAGCTCATATTTTGACTTGCTGGGTCTGTCTTTAAATAACTTACGAGGGTAGGCACAAACATCAGAACCTGTATCAATAAGAAATTGCACTTTAGTATACTTATCAGTGATAAACAGGCGGCCCTTACAGGTGGAGCAGTCTTCCGCCGCCATTATGGACTGCTCCTGGAGTTTTCCGGTTTATAATCACATGGCTTAATACACCGATGGGCTTTTGAACCGAATTTAGAGTGGTACCAACATGTGGGGTACTTACGGTAACTCGAATGTGAACGACTTGAACTCCGGTTTCTGCTATTCCGTCTAGGCGGTCGTGATCGGCTATCACATCTAGACAAACGTTCAACACACTTGGTTAATTCGCTAATTTGTCGAGCCATATCTTCCATAGTGGTCGACGATGACCTTGAACTCATCGAAGCAATCTGTTGAGGAGCAGCGATATCATGAACTTTATCAGCCAAATCAGCTAATGATTGTAAGTCGAGGGTAGGTTGAGACGCTACGACCGTCTCGATATTATTAGGTAGCCTACTGGACCAGACTGTTTTTAAAAAGTCTTCTGGAACATCCTCACCAGCTAAATGACGTAAGTGTCGTAAGAACTGCGAGGGCTTGCGGTCGCCTAACTCCTCATGAAGCAATAACTGTTTGACCTTATTTTCTTTACTCCTTGACAATCTTTTAATTAATTCGCTCTTGAGCTTATCGTATTTTTTTTTTATTTATCTTATCGTATTTATCCGTGGTAGGTGGTGAAGTAATAATATCTTCGACTTCAGAAGCAATTTGATGATCCAGCTGTGAAACTACGTAATAAAATTTCGTGACGTCAGAGGTAATGTTCGATAGTATAAAATTACCTTCCACCTGTGCAAACCACAAAGCAGGTTTACTGGGCCAGAACGGAGGCATTCGAACACCAACACGAGATTTTTCTGTAGACAGCGGTATCACTGGCTCCTGGACTACATTCCTCAAACCGGTTGTCATTTTTCTTGAATCCGTGCGGTATGTAAATTTCAATCGTGTTATAGGCGGGTCACCACTGTAGCTTAAGTAGCTATGTAGCTAATGTAGGTATGTGTATTTAAGTTCAGTCCTACTAACACTATCTACTACACTAAGCCTATCTGCGTATATGTAAGTTTATAGTTTATAGTTTATAATAATACACAGATTTCACAAACACTTATTTAATGTACAGAAGGAATTACACACAGCGCGAAACAAGAGGTAAGAAGGTACAGTACAAGCAAAGAATAGAAAATACGTTCACTATAATTAACACCAAGGCACTTGGAAGAAAGCGTAAGCACAGAGCAAAAGTAAGCGGTCAAGCAACGTGGATTCGCTGTGAGAGCGTACGGCTGACTGGCGCGGCGAGGTGGCGCCGGAGGCGCGTAGTAACAGCCCCGCGCCGACGGGTGGGTGCGCGCAGCTAACGGCTGTTGTATTCGAATGGAATGTTGTGTTGCTAGGTGCTACAAAATATATTATTTACATGGTTTGTGATATATATGTGGTTTCACAGCTTGAATATAAGCGCATATTTTAAAAGAAGTGTATTTTATTGTGGTCTTACTTAAATGTTGTTGTGAAAAAAATAATTATAGGGTGACCAGTAGATAAGCTTCTAACACTAACTTCGACATCTAACTTCAAATTAAGGAAGACACAATTGTCTGTCGACATAAATGTCATCCTTCATTCTCCGTTCTCTTTTTTCATCGTTCTCCATTCTCCTTCATTCAGTTTGTCTTTGGTCTTTGATGGATACGGTTTTCCGCGCCGTAGTCATCAATAACGAACTTGCACACATGCAAGATTGCTGTTGTGTGCTCGAATGTAACTTAAAAATTCCTATGCCCTACAAGTTGTAACATCTCTGTAACTGTGTGTATAAGTAAGTTAGAAGTAAGAGTATTATTTATTTATCTACCATCCGGTTGTTAAGAGATTTTATGGACCGCTAACATTACACGCGGTTAACCCGTTTACTAGCGACTCTGTACATATTAATCGATGACTAAATACTCAAGTTAACAAATTATTTATAGGGCAAAACATTCTCATTGTACGGAAAGGATAAAATTGAAATAGAAAAACACATTACTTAGTAATTTTTAGCCGATCTAAAAAAAAGAGGATGTTCTCTCTTTCGACTTGCTTCCCGTGTGGTCCTATTTCAATTTGGTTTAGTTCTTGAAGTCAGTTATTTTTGTTGTAATTTGTGTTATCTTTAGGAAAGAGTATTTTTTTATTTCGAAAGAAATTAAAAGGCAAATTGTAGGTTCCATAAAGAATCCTGTATATACCTATACCACCTATCCTGTAAATACCCAAGACTAAGAATGAATAATTAGACGAAATATAAACTTTACTGCTTGAAGAACAGAAATTGTTCTTGAAATTTCTTATCAAACTGAACGTGCACAAACAACAACTTATTGGCTCTTTAAGACAGTTTACATTTCTTGATTATAGTTCCTACCGTCATTTTATCCAATACCATCTATTCACAGGATTTATACAGCGGACAAGCATCCGTTTTTGTAAGCGTAAATTTGCTAACAAAAATCAACCTTTCTCTTTTAATCATATGATTGAAATTTCAATGAATTCAGTAGAGTATTATCGATCTGAGTGCCTAGCCATGACAATCGAGATCAAATCAAGGACGAAGCTGATGCTGAAATAGCATAAGCAGAAGTAATTAACTCAATTAAAGAATCAATGGGATATTTAAGTCATTGAATTAGAGCTTTCATTGATGATTTAAGTTTAAGTACTCAGACAAGTAAAAAACCAACTAAATTGTTGCCACACCATTGTCTGAAAGAGATTGCCGTTGAGCAATAAGGCCGCCAGTTGTACAGTTGTACTTACCTAGCTTTAAGTTATGTACTTAGGATACTTTTAACACCTCTTCGTAACAGCAACATAGGCATGTTATAACATACCCATAACCCTCAAAATTTACACCCTTGAAATTAGTATACCCGGTGTACAATAAAGCGATTTATTTTTATTAATATATGGGAACGGGGATGTAATAAGCATATGGCTGTTACGAGGAGGTGTTTAAAATATATTAAATGGTTATCGGGTCTTTATTAGGATGAAGAACTTTAACTTAATAATTATTTTTAACAAAATTGTCTTCTTTAGAATATTATTTTTTGAATACTATAAATTACTAGCTGACCCGGCAAACGTTGTTTTGCCATAAAAAAAAAGCAAAACTGGTGGGTCACCCTTATCATTTAGGGTGTGAAAAATAAATGTTGGCCGATACTCAAACCTACCCGATATACACACAAAATTTAAAAAAAATCAGTCCAGCCGTTTCGAAGCAGTTTTGTAAAAAAAACCGCGACACGAGATTTTTTTAAATATTAGGTTGAGAATAAATAAGTTGGTAAAATTTTTATAACTCCTTTCATTTTATAAATAAGAAATGTAGTATAATTTTATTTTAGTTTTGCGGTCTTATTTGTTAGTATACACAAATAAAATAATATAGATAAAATGCATATGCCTACAAGTCTTACATACACAAATAACTTCATTACTAAACTTTCATAATTAAAACTAGACATAACTTATTACATTAAAGAATCGGTCCAATAAATAAATTGAAAAATAATTTAAATACAAAACCTAACAAAGTTATGATTTGTGAAGTGGTTAATTTCAATCCGCTGTTTTCAAAGCCTCGTCTTAATCATATTACATTCAAGTAAGAATGCTATCGAGAACAGATGGTTGTACACGAAGTGGACTCGACTCCAATACTCCAATCAAACCGGTGGACCATTAGTAAGTCTCATCTAATAGTATGGTTCTATACTTAAGTCGGAGTGGATGCGGCAAAGGACTTTAAACGAAGCTAGAAGCTGTTTGTGGGTAGGCAAAAATAAAAAGGTTTTCTTCACTATTTCATTGCATTCAAATGAAACTCGACCTCAGTAAATTGAATTTCTTTGATTTTGCAATAGGAGTTTTTTCAGTTCATCAATTTGTATGTTGATATTATTGAATATATATTTTACACATGAAGTGAATGTAGTTATTAGATACTGTTGCATTTCTCGATTGCAGTTTTCACATTTCAAAATACATTGAAAAATAGTAGTCACAGGTATATATAGTATTGCCTGAAAACAGTTTCGTAGTAACTGGATTTTGTCAATTATCATACCTTGGATACAAGCTTTTTATTAACTTGCAATGTATGTAGGTATATATGTTCGGGTGGCATCTTGCAACTCAATTTTGAAGCAGATACCTGTAACTGATTTTGCTAAAATTTTGCAAGCATATGTACACAGTGAGACAATACAATATTATAATGACATGGAGCGTATCTGATCCTGGAGCTGGAAGGTGGCCATAGGAACTCTGTTAAGAAACGTCGCAACACCATCGACTTTGGTATCTTTGGATTTGTTTTAACGAGTACTATATATTTTAATATTATTCGGAGCCGATGATGGAGCCGGAATGTGGTCATAGGACTGTGTAATGGGATGACGCAACACCATCGAGATTGAAATCGTTTGACTCATCTTGTCGAGTGCTTAGTCTTAAATATTAACCAGGTTTGACGATGAATTCTGAAGGTGTTTATAGGATCTCTGTATTAAATTCTCGAATAGACTCGAATTTGAGCTTCAGCATTATTATTACTAAAGATAAATGTATATCTCATTATATATATATTTATATATACATATATTATTTATACACAATATAGCAAGCAATAAGAGTAAGAAGTGAAAGTATTATTAACATTGAAAAAAAAAAAAGATTTACCTTTGCTTTAAGGCTACTTTCAGTAAGTAATAATTTCATGGGTTAACAAAACGTTTCCGATAAGGTTCGTTCCGTACAAGTATTAAAAATATGCGGCGTGAAGAGGCTTATTTTTTCATTACCATGACTTAGAAGCTTGAATTTCTATTGAGCTGACTTAGGAGAAATATTGCATTGCTTCGTGGTACGAAACTGATATTAGTTTTAACTTTATACATTCTGACAGAAAAGTAACAACACATTTTATGGGTTTTTTGAACTGTCTCTCAAAATACAGGTTCTATCCTAGTTTGGGAATCACTACTATTACTACTTACGTGTAAGTAGTAAGTATAGTAGTTTTAACAGTTTCAGGTTACGACTTTAAACAATTTATTTTTGAGACAAATAGACATTTCGGTTGGTTTTTGTTTAATGAGGTCTTAATATTTAATTTTAATAAAACGCATAAAATATACATAACAGATTTTAAGTTTAATTAAAACCAATCCAGTTCTTCTAAAGATATAGGACGTGAGAGATGGAATAAACCAACGAACCCCGCGGACCAGCGAGGTTTTGTACTTTCATACTTTCCTGTCAGGGTTTTTTAAAATTTATGAGTTTCTTACTCCTGGAAAAATATGTTTATAGTGAAAAGTTTCACAATCCAGTCTTTCGTGCAGGCTAAGAAACATTAGAACCATCATTACTTCGTTTCTCTTTATATTTTGAAACAAAAAATCAGAGTTTTTTTAATTTTAAGTAACTCAAGCTCTAGTTAATTTAATGGGACAAAATTGTGTCTTCTAGTTTCAAAGATGTCATTGATATCATATTGTGTTTCGTAGGTATTTCAATTTCATCAGAATTTTTTTGACGAGATTCACAACTTATAAGAAAAACTAAATAAAACCCAGTTTCGGTGTATTCCAGGCATCCAATATTTATTTTTCTCTGTCAGTTTGGCGGTATGTATACTACATGATTTATATATATATATAAATGTAAGTATTTATGTATTTAAAGGTATGCTTTGCGGGACCGATGCTCCTAAAATTTTGCACACAATTAGCACTATATATAAAAAAGAACACTAAGTAACTTTCGTCAAGTAAAATAAACTTCGTGAAGGGCAAAGTTACAGTAACTTTAACTTAAGAGATTACTTGCATACACTTCTTGCAAAGCGTGTCACTATACCTATAACTTGCGCTATGGGCATTAATCATGTTAGCTAGCTAGTTGTATGCTTATTCGATTAATAAAGTTACACACCTTGTCAAATAAAGATTAGAAAGTCTTCAGAAATTCATTCACTATATGATTTTCATTCGTGAATGACATAAGTGATATAAAAAAGGACATGTATTCATATAATTTTGTCAACTAAATTAATGTACCTTTTTTATGGAATAAGGTCAAACGAGCAATCGTATCGCTTGATGGTAAGCGATTACCGCCGCCCATGGACCCGCAACACCAGAGGTCACAAGTGCATTGCCGGCCTTTGGGGGATGGGGAAGGGGTTTGGGTATGGGCCTCCGGTATCCTTCCTCACTCGATGAAACACAGCGCCGGCGCTGTTTCACACGGCGTGTTTTCTGTGAGGCCGTGGTATCACTCGAGCCGGCCCATTCATGCCGAAGCGTGGCTCTTCCACGGTTAGTAGGTAAGTAGTAGTGAATTGTTATTATTTATTAAATGAACCCAAAAACTGAAAAATATTATTGAAGGTATATTCATCAAGACATTGATATATCGTTTAACACACTACAAATTATATAAACCCTAAAATATTTAGATTACCAAAGTCCATCCTAGCATTTACACGATGTCCCACATAAATCATATCAGAGCATGACATGTTTAAGTGGCTGTTAGTCATGAGCCTGAGACCTGAGAAATGCTTTGTCATATAATTTCACTGGCAATCTTCCAGACCTCAGGCAATAAGATATTAAATTACTATTACAACCGGGTTTCCTATGGAAGAAAAAGCAAGCCATGAATAATACTTTGATTCTATACCCAATATAACTCACCCAGATAATATTTTTTAATTATTTACCGAAGGTGTAAGAGGTTACATTTTACGCTAATCAGTTTTAGTCTTTTTGTTTTATAATAATAATAATATTTATTGAATTGACCAATACATATGGCAGTGTAGAACTTTTGATTTAAAAATAGTTATTATGAAATAATTAGACTAAATTACACCAGTGAAAAACTAAAGTGAAGATATTTAATGATACCTATTAACCCTTAACCACTGACGTACGTATATGGTACGTCACCCAAACGGTTTTTCGTTGAAAACTTTAGTTAGCGCAGGAATTATTGCACGCCCTTTTTGGTAGTTTCCTAATCGCCAATGACGCGTGTGGGAGGCTGGGGAGCGAACGTCTGCCACGTTCCTAAGTAGGCGAGTTTGACCATCAAACGTATGTGGTACGTAGCGTCAGTGTTAGTGAGACTATTTAAAAAATATTGATTTGTGTTTGTGGACAGATAAAATGAACCGTACGAGGCTAAATTCTTCTTCTATGCCATCTACATCAAAAATAAAAATAAAAGGGAAATACCAACCTGAGTTCCTTTCCAAAATCCGTCAAGTGCAGTCATCTATATATGGTTTCACGAAAGAACTTACTCTATTATCTTATGTCCCAAAAAAAACAAAATCATCATGATGATATCATCGATGCATCATATAGAAAGCACTGATTCTGGTAAAGGTATTCCCGAAATAATATCTTTTTATAACTCGTCGAAAGGAGGTGTTGATTCCATGGATGAAAAGTGTGTCAAATACAGCTGTGCAAGAAGGTCTAGACGAGGGCCATTGGTAATTTTCTATAGGATTCTGGATATTGCTGCTGCTAATTCTATTATAACGTCAAAATATAATTCTGCGGATCGCCTAATATTCATGAAAAACCTTGGGAAAAGCTTAGTAACGCCGCACCTAGAGCGTAGGTACACAACGCCGCAACTTTCACATGAGCTCTCATTGGATGCATCTTAGGCAAGGACAAGGCAAATACAATCAGTCAACCAAGCAGGGAATTTGTTAGATTTGATATCATGAAAAATTGACATATTTGTTTCAAACTAAAACGTCGTAAAACTCGGTACGGCTGTCAAGCTTGTCATAACCCAGTCTGCTTGCAGTGCTCGAAACCGACCTGTAACAATTGTTGTTAAAAAGTGCCTTATATTGTAATTTATGGCAATTGTGATTTTTTTTCCAATTAGAACCATCCTTAGTAATCAATAAAACCAATAAAAGAAGTTACTATTTCTAGAGAATATTTTTGTGTTATTTTTTTTTTAAATGTCTATGTTAATTTGCTTACCTCATGGTTATTGATTAATAAAAAAAATTCTATGATTATTATTACAGTTTTTTTCATTATTCCTAGTTCATTTGAATGTATCTAAATAAAAGGATTGGAGTAATCATCAAAGTTTCAATTTTTTGATGCATCAAAAGGCCTTCAAAGTAACGTACGTATACTATACGTACGTCAGTGGGAGCGTAACAAAATCACACGTCAGTGGTTAAGGGTTAAACATGTTTAATTATTGAAATTTAGATCAAGTACTTTAATCGATGCCTTTCTGAGCTAGGTTATACCTGTGTTTTAAGCGATCATTTTCTTTTTTATTAATTGTTATTGTTTTTATACTTGCTAACAAAAAGGCTCATTTTTAACCTTATTTTTAATCCATCCATGTATGACCACAACCTTTATTAGTTCACTTTTTTTTCTTTTTTTTTTTTTACGTGTGGAAACCACCTCGGGCCGTCACCCCGCCGGGGTTTGCGGCGGGGCGGTGTGTCGGAATCGAACCGACTAAAACCACACGGTGTGCCAACTCTGCGCCTGAGAAGGAAGGGGTCCGGGAATTGCGTTTATTAACACGACCGGACCCCTCCCAGCGCCTGCCCGCACTGAAGCGGGCACCGTCTGCTGGTAAAAATCTCAAATTAGGCGACGCACGGCACACGCGTACGTCGCCCCCTCGCGGTTGGCCTGTAATGCGGATGGAGGGGAAAACCCATCCCGTCCATCCGCGGCCACACTCAGGGCGGCATGAGGCACTGATAGGCGCGCCTCCGAACCTTTATTAGTTCACTACCCTGACGTCTCCTTAAATAGGAGATTTTGGCTCACAATACCAAGTTGATCACATGAGTGACTATGAAGTATGTGTCAAGTTTCCCTTTTCTTTACAGTGCCGTTGTCTTGCATAGTCTGTAATCAAATTACTGTCTCTCTCTTTAGTAATAACGTTTAAGACGTAAATTGGTACTTAAACTAACAAATTTCCGCTTGAAATATAGACACTCGCTCCCTAAGACATGTGTATCTAATATCCGACGAGGTGTAAGTGCTAAAACCACGTTGATAATTACAGAGCACCTACCTATAGACGCATCTTGAGCGTAGTTTACGTGGCACGGCATAGATTGAGCGCGCCGTCACTTTCTAATTAATGCTGAAGAACTCTATTACTAGAGGCTAGATTTTACGCTGATGCCGGTATTTCCTTAACGATTTCTTTAAAGAATAATTCGTTTTTTGAAGCTATTTCCCTTTCGGTGCCTACAGTATTCTAAGACTAATATAGTTAGGCCTACAAAGTGCATTTAGGTCCATTGAAAAAATAGTTCAACAAGCTGGTCAATGTCCCGGTTAGCCATTGGATGCAGGCAGCACAGGATAAATTATATTATTGGGGCAAACCTTGGAGAAGACCTATCTTCAGCAGTATAGTCTTAAGGCCGATGATAGATAGATGATAACATAGTTTCTACGGGTAGTAGTAGTAAATGGATTTTAAATGAAGAAAATTGTGCTTAGACCTTTTTACGACCTCTGGCCTTGTAATTCAATACTCTACTCTCCAAAGAGTTTATTAAGTTTTATTATGCATTTCCTGGAATGAAATTCTTCATGTAATCACTTACTTAGTCTAATTTGCATTTGATATCGATCGAAGAAACAACAAGTTTACCTATTTGATATGTCATGTGGTATCTGCTAATATAACCTCTTCGTTTGACCTCTGAAAGTAACCTACATTGATATTGTTTATGCTGATAAGTCTTTATATATTTACAGAAGATAACTAAACCTCGTTATCTACCTTAAATATAAACAGAATAGTATTATAGACTTAAGTGAAGTTCATTCGGAGCAAACTAATTGACAAACTATTTCGATATACGATGATGTAGTTTTTGAGTCACATGGAATTCTAATCAAGATACTAGCAGTGGGCAAAGATTGTATGTACATAGTTATTGCTATAGGCACCGCAAACATCAGTACCAAATAGTGCTTTGTTTGGACGTTTTAGCCAATTAACTGGATTCATTCATCCGGTAAAGTGGTTATATGTTGTTCGTGACTGGATTGACTGCTTCCATTGCGCTGGTATTTCACTTGTTTACGGTTTTAGTTAGGTTTTTAATAGAGGTTAAGATTTTGCTAGATTAACTAATACAAATTTCATACGTATTTAGATAAACAATCTCTTATGTTGGACAAGTCTAAATAAATACGTATTTTTTATGTCATCAGTTTTTTTTATTATCTAACGACAGATGGATGGATGGTATGATAATAAATGCAAAAAATAACTTGTTACACTTTTACAATCCTAGTCTTAGCTTATGAACCATACACTCATGGCAGTATTGGAAAATAATAAGTCAGTAGCAAAATATAATGGGATATGCATACAAATAATGAAGCCTTTATTTGTAATTAATATTTTTATCGCATTAGATCTATCTGTAAAGAGATAATGAAGATAATGTAACAGATAAATAAAAGTAATAACTATCTAATGTTTGGCACACCGGCAAAACACACATTTTTAACAAAAATCGGAAATGTTGAAATCGGTTAGATAGTTTCGGAGTTCATCGTGAATAAAAACGAGAAACGAAATAGACAACAGACCAAATATAACCGGCTCGAAAGACCATAAAAGTACGGGTCGCGTACACATTTTGCTAAATTATAGACGTTACTTGATTTAACGCTAATAATTCGTTGCACACAAAATTACTTATTAAACCATTTTTTTAATGACTTTCATAATTGTTATTAAATCGATGTTGTGAATGTGAAATGCTGATCGCACCAAATATACGGTCATTGGCCCGTACACCCTCATTATTACCATTAATCTGGCTATCAGAGATTTGAACAAGAGACGAAACCTAAAACTTTGCATACATATGGAACTTTACACAGAAGGTTTTATGAGTAAGTATCCTCTATAGACTTGTACAAGTACGAGATAGTTTATAAATTACATTCCGTTCAACATATATCAGATTCCATTTTACGTCTAATTGAGTTAGGTAGGAGTCTCGGACAATTTAACGTATTCCAGGGCAATACTTGTATAGTTATGCGTAGTTAATATTTTAGTGAAGACCACTAAGATCTTGTACTCTCTCCTTTTAAGTAATAAAATGATTAATGTAATTTTTTGTTCTCGCAGTGTAATGTTATGAAGTTTTATCATATTTCTTTAACATATATATGAGAATTTCTATGTACCTTTGACGAAAATGGAACTGACCAAGATCGTAAATGTACTGAATTAATCATCCACACAGAACCAAATGAATAAAATAAAACTAGGAATTCATTACTGATTAGATTCCTAGATAGAATTAGATGATTGTTTAATTAAACTTAACACTCAAGATGTTTTTATATACGAGTACTTAATTATAAATAATAATTCGTATTTTTCTACAGTCGTTTTGTCCGTCCAAAGGTTGTACGTAAGAAATTGCTTTGCATGAAATTTATATAGATACTAAATATAAACTGTAATAACTGGTGTACGACGTACAGTTAAGTTTATTCAGTCCTATTAGATACATAAAAGGATTTAAAATGTGTTTTTTCGAGTAGCATATAATTGTTTAGGGATTAAAAAAAAACTCGTAATACGACTATAAAACAAAATTAAAATTAATTTTTAATAATTGCAATCACAGCCTAATTGCATCACAAATGAGTATATCATACCCGGCATGCTAATTGCATACTACGCGAATGCTTTTTTATAATTGGTAGTGGAAGTACTCAAAGTATTCCAACAAATATTAGCGAAGTGTGCGTTACAAACTGAATACCTTGTATGTGGATACTGGCCCTACCACGTATATTAAAAAATATTTACAATCGAAGTCGTTTTGTCAGATGGTTCTTCTTTTTCGTCCTAGCCTTCATCATTCTCAAGATTAGTTGGGGTCGTCTAGTAGTTCAACCGGTTTTAACTAAATAATTTTTTTTCCACGGAGCGACTGGCATCGGCTTTCCTCAATCGAATTGAATTACATCATTTCGCAGTGTACGCCCGGGAGCACTACAATTTATCGCTCTATAATTTACCTACACTATTCTTTCATCAAAATATGTACATATGTGTAGGTAGATATGTAGGATTTGCTTCAATGATATTTCAATATTACTATTCTAATAATTTGTTAAATCTATCTCTAATATCTCGACCTTAATTGTATTCATACATTCCAATGCTTCTTAAAAACTTGATGTTTTACTGTCACATTTAAATATATTGTAACTGGTTAACATTCAAACAAGCATCTGACAAGAACGCAATTCCTTAAGAAATACTTTTATTTCTATAGAAATTTAATGTCTTTGTTACCAATGGTAGGGTATCAAACTATTTATTGGTGGATACTAAACAATTTATATATTGCGAATACTTCAGCCGCGCGTCGATCATCGTATATACAGCCCTCATACATCTTTTATTGAGACGATATTATCACACGGAGAAAAAAATGACGCATGTCGCTGTTTGAAACATATTGTCATTTGTTTTACATTGTGTTATCGATGTCCCACGTTTACACTTATATACGAGATATTTATCCTCATTTGTAATTTAGTATTTTTCTTGTATAGACTCGAAAGAAGGCGTGGAAAAGTTGTTAGCGTTTATCAGTGGGTCCACTTGCGTGTTTTTTTTTTTTTTTTTTTAAAGATAACTCCCTCATTAGGAATAAACATCCTGTGTCGTGGGGGACTTTACAAACATACATGAAACGGACACAAAGAACATCCAGACTCGGGACAACAATTCGTGGATCAGTAGGTCGATTATCGCAATAGAGAGTAGCCTATGCCCTTTCTTAATAATCAAAATATTTCCATGCCAAATATCATTTAAATTTGTGCTGTGCTGTGTCTTCAGTCAGAGTTTCTTTCAAATTTATGATATTAGTAAGGATTACAGATTCCACTGCACGGTTGGCAGTGATTTAAGCGGTCGTCACGCCGCTTCCTCATCACCAGCCTATCGCAGTCCACTGCTGGACATAGGCCTCTCCAATCGCCGCTTCCTACTGCGCCAATTTTTTTGTGACTGTTTCATGTATGTATGTAAAGTTCCCCGCGACACAGGATGTATATTCCTATTGCGAGAGTTGTTTTTTTCAATAAAAAATGGCCTACTTAATAGTTATATTAACACCATTCATTTAATAATTTAAAAATATGGTATATCGCCCCCTTGCTAAGAAAAGGCTTATGTCTTGCAGTGGTCTATTCAAGGCACATGAATTTTGAAATTTCGTGAATACTCTAATTTTATCGGCCTTACTATACCAAGAAATATAAACAAAAAGGATTATTTCTTTAAAAAATTCTCGAAACCTACAATATTTGTTTTGTTATAGAATAATATCTTATCCTCAAAAGTAAGGTTGATTCAAAATGTTTGGTCAGGCAAGGCCGCTGTTGTATACTTTTGTAAATAGGACTTCAGGGAGTACAATATTACCCACGTCTAATAGCCATTTAGATGATAAATCATGAAATAAAATTTTATGCACTATAATCATAAGATTTAATTTATGATATTATAAAGTTAAGATGTAATATTTAATTTTTGTATTGGATTGTGTATGGTATACTGAAAAGTATGTTATAAAAAAACTATACCATAACACTATGGCTCCGGTAACAGATGCATCCCATAGAAAAATGACTTTAAACTAAAACTAAATAACTTGAGCCTCAAAATCAGAAAAGGAAACTCAAATAATAAAGTCATTCGATATATTTAAATATATGTAGCGACTTCCACATACAACATAATATACTACAGCACCATCTACCGAAGCCACACTGAACTACGAAGTAACATACCATACGTAGAAACTGCCAATCCTGAATCGCGCAATAGAAGTTCTCGCGCCGATTATCATAAGTACAACATCCCAATATCAACTATTGGGCAGTGGCCCGCCAGGCATGATCACCTCGCCTGTTCGGAGGATCCTCCCTTTGTGTTGATGGAACACGACACCCGTTTCCCCACATACATTTAAGATACCTGCTTATAGACTTTAATTAATAACGTTACTAGATCATAAATGTTCTCACAAATTATTGTTCCTCATGTCTCCATGCTGAATGGGTAGGTACTAAATTTCATGTGTACGTCGTTAAGAAGCAGATGACCTTAAGAGCCCTCATAATCGTAAACACATTGCTAAGGGTTCATTAGATATTTTAAAAATCTACTTAGTTCTATAATCGCGTATTAAAAATTTTTGTTTAAAAATATTAAATAGTCCTTGTGTATTCTGTTAACCCATTTATGAGTGCCTCGGTGGCACGGTGATACCATCTGGGACCGTTGTGCAGGGTCAGATAAAATGTTTGTATAATCTGCAAATATTAGTTTCGGAGTTTGGGCATCTTCTATGTATAATATGTATGTTTGTATAAAAATTGGTATATACGTATTGTATCTAGCTAGATTGACATCTAGCTGTCATAATATAGGCTCTAATTAGTTTGAAGCTAAACAGCGTTATGTTTCAGATGTCCAAAATATTTATTAATTTACTTTTATTAAGTTAATATTATAACTTTATAAATCACTGACTTGACTGTAGTACACAATAAATATTTGTATGCCAAAAACGTTTTGGGAATAACAGCAACTTGAACCTTAATTTTCCGGGTATAAGGTTGACAAAGGCTTGCTACTGAATATATTTCCGATCTCAAACGGTGTATTTATTTATCAGAAAGGTATTTCCAGCATTTTTGTGTCTGTCTCAACATTATTCGAAGTTTATTATTACGAGTGTCTTAGATTACTTTAGGACGTTTCCGGGTAAATTTCTCGACTCAGCACATCTTGGGAGATATTGGAATGAATTATGGGATCATTAAGAGAATTAAATGGGATCGAGCCAAGTTAAAGTAACTTTAAATATGTAAAATAACAATAAAGAGGACACAATTTGAGATATTCATTTTTATTCTTTTATTTCAGTTTTACATTCATGTACATATTTATATTTTTGTTTGTATATCTTGAAAACGTTCCTAAAATTTCATATTTAATTATGATTTTGCAGTTTAAGTTATCGTCTTCTATATTTTCATCTTTTTCCCCAAGGAATCTTTATAATTTTGCCTTTCCATGATTTGGCTTATAAAAAGTTAGTACTAAAAATCTTTAATTTTAGATTTGCATTTATGCTCATTACGATAGCGATATAGGCGACATATTAAAGTGTGTGCTACCCACCGTGTTATAGAAGGCCAAAAACTCCTTAACTCTTTATATCCAAAAACTTTTGTACATGATAGTAAGTTAGAAATGCTATTAGGTGAAATCTATACTAAAAATAAAGCTGGAGAGTTTGTTTGTTTGTTTGAACGCGCTAATCTTAGAAACCGCTGGTCTGATTTGAAGTATTCTTTCAGTCTTGGATAGTCCATTTATCGAGGAAGGCTAAAGGCTTATATATCATCACGCTACTACTAATAGGAGCGGAGCACCAATGAAGAATGTTTAAAAAACGGGGGAAAATTTTCACGCTACGGGCAATATAAAACGCAAACGAGGTTGTGTGGGTCAGCTAGTTTTAAATAAAGTTCTTGCGTAAAATGTAAACACACTTGGTCGGTTTTTATATGGAGATAGTGTATGAATAGCCGAGTGAAGCTCCATTGCCCAGGTACTATTGTTTTGCGTATTATGTTCATGTTATTGGTTATTGTAACTACGAGTATATTGTTGATTTATTTGTTTTGATATCCGTAGTTTGCTTTAATTTATTATCCACTAGCACCGTTCGCTTTATCGTTTGGGTTGAATTTTTATAGTTCATTAGAAATGCTGTACAGTATTTGTTTGGGTAAATATTTTTATTTATTTATTTAATTTATTTACATAAAAAGTACAACAATATTTCAAGTCCCTGACTCCTGAGCTAGGCACATGACCACATAGGTCAGTGACTTCATACAGAAGTCAGTGTCTTCTCCCATTATGAGAAACACATAAATCTTATGCAAATTGGTGCAGTGATATGTAAATAAAATTGCGTAGTGAGGTGTGTGATGTGAGTTTGTGATGTGTATGTTATGGTAGTAAATGGATGCATGTGTAAATATGTGTATGTAAGTATGTATACGATGAATCTTTAGTCTTCTATAACAATAGTTTTTCAGTTTGGTCGTAGTCTTTATCAAGCAACCAATTTTTTAATTTAATATTAGCATTGTGATAAGTTAAGGGATGAGTGTTTGTTAATTTATTTATTTTATTATGTAAGAAAGTGAACATAAAGACATTCTACCGCCTAACAGAAGCTGTTCGACTGGTGGCGGATAAGCATACATATGTTATGGTACGTTTCTTATTGTAACCACCAGCATGATAAAGGGTGTTCCTGTGCTGCTTTGCAAATAATTGCAGTATCTACAGTTGTCTTACTGTTAATACTTCACATGTTGTACAGAAAGATTTAAATATTGCTCTGTATATGTATAATTAACCTACAAAAGTACTTTTAGCATAATAAATTAGAACCTCCACTGGTCAGCAATCCTGATTGCTAAGCCAGAGGTCGTAGATTGGATTCTCGCCAAGGAAAAATATGTAATAAACACGATCATCTGTTGTGTCTGGGTGTGATTTATCTATAGTATGTATGTATTTAAAAATATCTAAGTATGTTTACCAGAAACCTGGTTATTATAGTACAGGTTTGTAAGTAAGGCAGGCAGGGTAAACGTAAGTTTGAAGAACCTGTTTGTAGCAAATACTATGGGTAAAGGGTCAGTAAATATTTTGTGCCAGTAATGTTTAATAGTTTGTCTGAGTATATTTGGAATATGAGTAATAGTACCGTGGGAGAGCCACGCCTTGGCATGAATGGGCCAGCTCGACCGGAGTGATTCCACGGCCGTACAGAAAACTGGTGTGAAACAGCGCCTACGCTGTGTTTACCGGTTTAGGATACCGGAGGCCCATAATCTAACCCCTTTCCCATCCTCCAAAGGCCGGCAATGCAATTGTGACGCCTCTGGTGTTGCGGTTGTCCATGGGCGGCGATAATCGCTTACAATCAGGCGATACACACGTACCTCATCAGCAGCACAGCAGTTAACTTCCCTCCAGCAGCTGGCCGACAGGGTCCAGGGCATCCAGGGTACTCCCGACGCTGTCCCGTTGCAGTAATTCGCGGCGTGGCGTGACTCATAAACTAATTACATAGGCGCAATGCCGTAGACTTAGCGATATTAAGCGGATTATATTAAATTGATTACACACACGACTTAGTGCATTCGCGAATGGCGGGTGTCCAATTACTTCTCTAAAATCTTCTTATTAATACACCACGGACTTAGTACATTCCGCAGCGCCCTGGATCAGTACACGATAATTATGTAAATTATAATAATTCACACAAGCGACGCGGAGATTTTCTCCACACGGCGGTCGGTATACTTGAAATTCTTTTTCTCTCTCCTTATCCGCTAGGGGCGCTGTTATGGCGCGGGCGTGGAGTGTGTGTACTAAGGTAGGTTTGTGGAAAGGAACGTATCATAAAATAATTAATTTAAGTAACAATTTGGCGTAACCAGTTATGCGAATTGTACAAACTTATGTTAATTAAATAAGAAGCTACGTCTACCAACAAAATTTCCTGCAGTTTAGCAGAAGTAAAAAAGCATGTAAAATGATTGTAAATAATAAACATTTATTTAGACCAGACGTCTATTTGTGAGATGTGTAAGAAAAACGGTTTCGATGTGATGAAATCGGTGTTGGCTCTTCCAGTACTTCTTTTTACTGATGATGATGATTAATAATAATAATCATTTATTTGCCAAAATGTAGGTATACACAGTTCGGTCTTAAATTTATACATGTCCCATATACATTCTACCAGTACATCCATGGTATACAAATATTTGTAATGACATTGATTGAATTAAAAATTAAAAGTATATGAATGAACTGAACTCACTGTATGTCAAAAATAAAAATAAAAAATGTCTAGCTAATAACAATCACACAATGTCCACAGATGTCAATGAACAAATAAAAAAATGAAAATTAAAAAATATGCAAAATAATAAAATATGTAATCTAATTAAAATATAAAACGATAACTACTTTCAGTCCTCGCGATACGACATAAATTCGTTTAATTCGTAAAAACATCTATCTTTCAACCACTGTGTTAACTTTGAACTAAATTTGTTTGGAGGAAGCTCTTTAAAATCATTTGGTAATTTATTATGCACTTTTATAGCATTCACATAAGAGTTCCTCTTAAACATTTCGAGCTTACATTTGGGGAAGTACAGCTTAAACTTATCTCTAAATACAACAGTTCGTTTTGAAATTTCTTCATGTTTGGCAAAGCACTCTGGGTGTTGTTAAGATTCTTACTTCATCTTCCTCTGCTCCAAAGGTCGCTTACACCTTTGTGACTCTTGGGTTGCAAATAAACAGAGGTTGACGTGATTTCTTGATATTGGGTGACTCATCGTCATTCAATATCATCTGACATTGTGTTGAGCATCCGAAACACCTTTCTCAACGGTACAGGTTGTATAAGTTTAGTGCTTACGTGCGGCACTACAAACAGCAGTCTGGTCTGCGACAAAAATCGAAACTTCTACAGGCTGGTTGACTTGTGTATTTTACCACGTAACACTTTAAATTAATGAAAAAACTAAAGTTACTTCTTTTATCACCCCTCATTTGTTAAGGCCAATCGTTCCGAGTACTGTGACCCTCACTACTGTATTAAAGAGAGAAGGATACATTAGTGGATCATCATCAATTCATTAGCCAATTGCAACATACTACTGCACATAGTCCATAGGCTAGATAGAGTAATGATTATGTGTATGTGTGAGAATAATGCGCAAGGTAGCTGGCAGGAGCTGGGTACGAGAAGTCGAGTAGCGTGCAGTTGGAGAGGCCTATATGTGTCTAGTAGTGGATATACCGGGTAAACTACATGCAATTTAAAATAAAAATATATTTTCAAAACTTATTCTGTAATGGTTTGTTTATTGTTTTACAAATTATGTAAAGAATAAAGAAGTATGTGAATGTTATCCTTGTTGTTACTTTAAATCGGTTTATTAATTTCTTCAAAAATTCAGTTGACAGCTTTTAAATATTTAAGTAAACAATCATCTACAGAAGTAGTGTTGTGAAACAACATTAAAAATTCAGACAAGCTACGATTATGCTTTTAAATTTCCCCTGGTCTTTAGAGATGGAAAATGAAACTTTCTATTTTAAAGCCACAATTCGGATTTAGAGATTACAGTTAAAAATTCTACTAAAAGCTTAAACCTCTAAACAATATTTACTACGTAAACATTTTATTACTATAATTTTGGAAAATATAAATCTGAGCGCTTATGGTTATGTACTGTCTTAAATATTGGAAATATTAGTTGAGAACCTTCTCGTCTTCTGCTAGTCATTAATTTCTTTATTGTGTTTACTACCCACGTGTAGTACCGGATCCAAAATACGAATTGTCATTACCCCTATTCAACTCAAGAGGTGTCGTAAGAGGCGATTAATGGGGCAAACTATATGGGCCAACATCCATGCAAAGGAAAACTTGAAGAAACTCTATGTTAGCCCGTCTGGTCAGCCTAGTATGGTAGGCCAAAACCCCTTTTCCAAGGATAGGCTTGTTAAAGACTGTTGATGTGATGTTTCTCATCAGCCTATAACCATCGACTGCTGAATACATCTATAGATTTGATAAGATACAAACGTCTATTAAACAGAAATTCAGAGTAACGTAACTAATAACTTTAACATTTTAACTACATGAATATAGATCAAAACACCGTATAGTCACAGTCCGAATATTTACCGTGGGAGAGCCATGCTTCGACATGCATGGGCCGGCTCGACCGGAGTGATACCACGGCCTCACAGAAAACCGTTGTGAAACAGCGCCTGCGTTGTGTTTCACCGAGTTTCACCAAGAGTGAGGATACCGGAGGAAACCCCTTTTCCCATTCCCCCAAAGGCCGGCAACGCACTTGTGACGCCTCTGGTGTTGCGGGTGTCCATGCGCGGTGGTAATCGCTTACCATCAGGCGAACACGTCTGCTTGTTTGCCCCTTATTCCATAAAAAATAGTCATAATTTGATGTTTCATACATACATATTAGGTTACTGCAATGTTGATAGATTATGCAGCGAAGAATTTTGTTAGCCGTATTTCATTAAATACTACTCAACATGTAGATGAATAGTATTGAAGCTGAAAGCCAGAAATGCGATGAATCTGTAAAACTTTGGAAAATCTAATAGGCAATAGGTACTATATGTGAATACTTTGGAAAAGAAAATATATTATCCTATTAGAAAGAGACTTTATGTAAGTACTTTGCAGATCTAGTAGGTATAATATCCTCTTTTGATGCAGTTGGTAAGAATTATCATTTCCCAACTATCATTATTTTCCGGCTCTTTTCTCGATCTTATTAAGAGTCGCCGTATTTTGAAACTTTTACGAGTTAAAGGATTTTTTGAACACCATTCTATCTCCCCTAAGGTTAGATATTTTATGTATAAATATTATACTAAGCTTGATCTAAACCATGTTCGATAAGCTCGCGTGATATCTTTCATCAATAAACAAAATTTATTACCTGCAAATACCGGGAATATAAAATTAAATATTTTTAAACTTACCAAGAAAATTCAGCACCATACAAAAGCAAGAATGCTTTTTATGTTTTGTTCCCATTAAAAGCACGTTTGGTATGTGCCCAAAAGTGAAATAAAATGTCCGGCCAATGGTGGCGCGGCAATTCAATCAGAGCAATAAAAACGTCAAAGTGAACGTAGCCGTTTGAGACGTACCTATAATTCGATTTGAAACTAGAACTTTCTGCAAGAAAATTTTATAATACTTTTGTCCATGGGGACTTCAGTTATAAAACATAGAAAGGAACGAATATTTCGATTCTTTATGAACTTTCCTCGAAAGAGACGTATTTAATAACAACAAATGTTTACTCTTAGGGTTACGTACCCAAACGATAAAACGGGACTATATTACTAAGTCTGTCCGTTTGTCTGTCCGTCTGTCATAAGGCTGTACCTCATGAACTGTGATAATTATACAGTAGAAATTTTTACAAATGATGTATTTAATTTATTTAAAAGTAGAATAAAATTAATATTGAAGGGCTCCGATACAATAAACATCAATTTAATGCTGTTTTTGTAGATTGATCGTCGTATTGATAGAGGTCGTATTGAGCCTTTCGTGAGCGAGTCCGACTCGCACCTGATGGGTTTTTATTGTTCCGTACCTCAATAGGAAAAAACGGAACCTTTATAGGATCACATTGTTGTCCGTCTGTCTGTCTATCAAAACCCTTTCTCTCAGGAACGCGTGGAGGAGCTGAACATACATATCAAATACTCAAATCCCTTGTCCCTTGGGGCTGTGAAAAATCAAATTTCTAAGCTAACGCAATCAAAAGATACAGCCGTTTATGCTGCAATGTTTTGACACTCGCGATAGAATCAACACCTATAGGGTACTTTCTGTGAACGCAGAATCTGAAATTTGTTACGAAGTAACGGCTTACAGCACAGATAAAGCAAACAGTGCAAAATGCATAAGTTTTTAGTTACATCAACTAATATACCTACAGGTTTATACGGAACCCTCGGTGCGCGAGTCTAACTCTTACTTGGCCGATTTTTTTTATTTAAATGACGCTCGAATATAAAAGAATGTTATTATTGATATAAAGTTAACAACGTTTTTTATGGGATAGGGAGCAAACTAGCAGAGGGATCGCTTGATGGTAAGGATTATGTTTGTATTTAAACAATCAGTACTTTTTCAATACAGAACAGAAACCCAGAAACAGAAAGGGAAGGAAAACTTGAAAGAAACTCTGTACCTTTCCATCTGGTCGGCGTGGTAAACTAAGATATAATATATATTCTAAGGCCGATGCTATGATCATGTAAGCTTTCGATTTATTAATCTAATGAAATTGAATTTCAAAAAACCTATCTCGTTGTAATTATAACATCACATCATTAGCATAGTATTATTTTTACTATGAGCAATTCACAAAAAAAAAAATATTAAAGACATAGGCTACCTGAAATAGCAAATGTTACTTATGACTTTTCGAGACTGAACCACGTTCATAATGACTACGTTTTATTTATCAAATTTTTCACATACCTATTCGTATCATCTAGATATCTATTTTTAACAGTGTCTTGAGGTTCTGGTCACGAGAGGTAGCTCATTAGCCAATAATAATACTTGACTACGCTGTGAATAGTTTTTTCGAAAATTAAATGCACGGGTAATTTGACCTTCATAAATCAACCAAGTCATAGGTTATGGTTAACAAAGGTCAAGTAGTACAAGCTACTGAGACGTGTTAACTAACTTTATCGCTCCTAAAATCAATAATTATGTTATATTGGCCAATAAAACAGTCATTTTATTAGCAGAACAAAGCGATCGCGACAGGGGTTTATGTTTTATTTATTGATGTCTATTGTAATGGCATTTAGGACAGAGGAGGTTTAAGGTGGGATTACAAACTGCGGTCCTATGGTGATGGAATTTTTCTTAGATCATCTGTTACTAATCTGTGCTTAAATAGGTACAAAAAACAAAAACCTTTTTTTAAACACTCTAAATGAGTGTTGGATCTCCCTTAAAAATACACATCAATATAAACAATTTCGTCTCGTTTTTTCCTCTTTCCAATCATGCTGGGCTCCTATTAGTCTAAGCACGATGTTAACGCGTGGGCGTGCCTAAGATATAGGCACGCCTAACTTAACAAACATGAAAAACGTGAAAAACGATTACGTAGTTTCAGAGTACATTGTGAAAATTATATACAGAATAGAATAGAATAGAATAATCTTTATTGTACATTACATAAATGGTTTACATAAAATAATACATCAAATGACTGACCATGTACAAATGTATACAATATAAAGAAAAAAATACAAAAGATGTTACATGTCAAGTAAATTAAATCATCAATGCTATTTATCAATCAATAATAGTCACATTTTACCAGTATTTCTCTGTCTAGTGTTAAGAATAAAATAAACACCGTTGGACCTAGGATTAGAAGAGTAGAAGCTATATGATCGAGTTTTGTTATTTTTTTTTTAAATTGATCCTAGCTGTATCTATTTATCGCCCCCGAATTGCCCCTGTTTACTACATGGAAATCGTTGGTACCGCTTCCGAGGTTTAGATTATATACAGAGGAATTGTTAGTTTACGAACAGAACGTTAGATTGTAAGCTTAAGATTTTTGTTTTTCATTTATTTCCAAATTTCTTTCTAAAATAATAATAATAATAATAAACTTTATTTGAAAAATATGTAGGGATTCGTACCCAGTGTTTAGGAGTGTCGGTAGATTCCATATTTGTTTTAAATGAGGGTAGACGTGAGTTGTCGGGCGAAGAGAATGATAGTAATGGTTTTTCTCACAATCACTTTGTTATAATCACTTTATGATAATACATAGTGAAATACAGTCACGATAATCAATAATGGTACACAGGTTACAATTTAGGTACGACACTCCACCGAACATGTGATGCTACTGCGAGATGCTAAACGATAATCCTTGCCCTCCGGCTGCGTTCCATTTTATAACTATCTCCGGCTGCGTTCAATTAATAACTACCCACAGTTCTTTAGGGATGGGATGAAAGTCACTGTTACCCGCAACTAATCACATAAAATAATCGACTACCATCAATTATCTTAACGCGTGATTATTATTTTTTTTAAGTGGCAATGATTTCCATCCCTATTGTCATCGGTCGCAAGCTCCAATGCTCGGTGTTGCGTCAGTGTCTAACAACCGACACTTGTGTTACCAAATTAAATAAGTGATGCGCCGTCACGGCCATACTGACATACCTTGAGCACCCTCAAGGCACCCAAGGGCATCATAAACTGAACACAACGACCACGACAAGCATCCCTTCAACCAGCTGTCATCTCAAATGACAACATGGATCGGATAACTAATCAGCGTCGATCAAACAAGGTACCATAACACTTATGGTCACCTATTTCACAATTTCGTCAGAGGCGTCCCTTCGATCAGCCATCATCAGTTATGATGACGTGAACCGGACAACCTCACAGGGTTTAAATTACACACACTGCTCCCATAAGATGATTCGAAACCTCGGCCTCAAAGAGCCAGTTCCTTAAATCATTATACCCGAGCGCAGATAACAAGGTACCATAACACTTATGGTCACCTATTTCACAATATGTCAGAGGCGTCCCTTCGATCAGCCATCATCAGTTATGATGACATGAACCGGACAACCTCCACCACAACCAGCGTTCACAACGCAATAACACACACTGCTCTCATAAGATGATTCGAAACATCGGCCTCAAAGAGCCAGTTCCTTAAATCATTATACTCGAGCGCAGATAAAAAGGTACCATAACACTTATGGTCACCTATTTCACAATTTCATCAGAGGCGTCCCTTCGATCAGCCATCATCAGTTATGATGACATGAACCGGACAACCTCCACAACAACCAGCGTTCACAACGCAATAACACACACTGCTCTCATAAGATGATTCGAAACATCGGCCTCAAAGAGCCAGTTCCTTAAATCATTATACTCGAGCGCAGATAACAAGGTACCATAACACTTATGGTCACCTATTTCACAATTTCATTAGAGGCGTCCCTTCGATCAGCCATCATCAGTTATGATGACATGGACCGGACAACCTCCACCACAACCAGCATTCACAACGCAATAACACACACTGCTCAAGTTCCATACGATGATTCGGAACCTCGGCCTCAAAGAGCCAGCTCCCTAACCCCAGATTACTAAGCATCGTAAAATAAGCTTAGTGATCTAGGGTTAAATCATCATACTACTTGAGCGCAAAGCCATATACATACACAAGATACCATAAGACCTCGGCCCTCACATAAGCCAGTCTTATACCATCATACAATTTTTTTTTTCTTTTTCTTTTTTTTTTTTGTTTAGGATTCTATTCTAACGTTCTGAAACCGAGAGGGTTCCTGAACTTGCAGTAATGATACATGAACTACAAATTGACAAGGTATCATCGTCATTATCAGCTGATACCGTCTTGACCTCTTCAACTTATGCCGCCGTCTCGGCCTCCTCCGAGTCATTAATTAAAATGGTAGCTATGTCTACTAAGCCGTCATAGCCCACAGGTACTGCTCGCAGATTTTTGTGCGCGTATTTATAAGGTCGGCTAGATCCGTTAATGTTTTCAGGTCTTACCCGTAAGTTTCCAATACGTTTGTTATAATAAATTGACCACTAAATTTCCCATTTAATTTTGTCTGGTTCCTTTCCCTACTTTCGAAGAAGACAGTCACTATTACAAAATGGCTCCACAGTCGCTTTACCGCTTTACCACGGTTGAGTCTTGTTATCTCTGATGTATTCGCTTTCTTACTATTATCACACAAGAAAATGATCTAAATCCAAACGAGATTTCGGTTTGGAACCGGATGCCAAAAGGCATAGGTACAGAGAGCGCGCCCCGATTCCAAACATGAGCTCTGTAGGTGTATACCCCGTTACCCAGGACCGTGTACTATTTAAAGCTAACTGCACTTCCAGTAGTTCGTCGCGCCAGGTCTTTTTTTCGGATCGTCCTCTAAGACGTTAAGCAAACAATTTAATTTACGCATTACACATTCTACTTGACCTTTAGCTCTGCTTGTGCCCATAGCAGTAAAAATGAAGCTCTATGGCGTGACAGAACTGTTTAAAGTCTGCACATATGTAACTTCTACCCTGATCAGCAATGATACGCGTTGGTGCACCAAAAAAGAAGACCGCTTTTTTAACACTCTTGTAGCATTTGCCGCGTTTAGCTATTCGTACTTGGTAAAAGTATCGATTATAACTGAAGAGTACTCTTTACTAAACCACGTTACAATATACAACACCCAGAAACTTTCTGGCTATACTATTGGTCACTAACGAACAAGCAGATCCACTATCAAAAAGAAAAGGAACGAGCTCACCAGATTCTGTGTTCACAGATGGGTACCTCCTTCGTTGTCGAAGCTCCGTTTCCTCCTTTGCGCTCCGCGACATGCCCAGTCTGTTCGCATACGTAGCAAGTACTCCGAAATTTATCTAAAATCTTCTAAATCTACTTTTTGCAATAGGTTTGTACGTTGGGGTTGCTCACTACTATTCTCCTCAGGTAGTTGCCCTGCGTATCCCACTTCTGATGTAGGGATTCGTACCCAGTGTTTAGGAGTGTCGGTAGATTCCATATTTGTTTTAATTGAGGGTAGACGTGAGTTGTCGGGCGAGGAGAATGATAGTAATGGTTTTTCTCACAATCACTTTGTTATAATCACTTTATGATAATACATAGTGAAATACAGTCACGATAATCAATAATGGTACACAGGTTACAATTTAGGTACGACACTCCACCGAACATGTGATGCTACTGCGAGATGCTAAACGATAATCCTTGCCCTCCGGCTGCGTTCCATTTTATAACTATCTCCGGCTGCGTTCAATTAATAACTACCCACAGTTCTTTAGAGATGGGATCAAAGTCACTGTTACCCGCAACTAATCACATAAAATAATCGACTACCATCAATTATCTTAACGCGTGATTATTATTTTTTTTAAGTGGCAATGATTTCCATCCCTATTGTCATCGGTCGCAAGCTCCAATGCTCGGTGTTGCGTCAGTGTCTAACTACCGACACTTGTGTTACCAAATAAAATAAGTGATGCGCCGTCAAATACAACCCACAACCAAAATACAGAGTTTCAAACACATTAAAAATAAGATTTTAACAAATACTTCTCCTTTTTTTTTTTTTGAGACTGCAACATTTCAAACGTCAATCAACTGGATCGGGCACATACCTGTAGTATGGTACCTCTGAAATCACAAGATTGTATTTAAGGGCAAGTTGCTGATGTACGATCCTGGCTACTTGGTTGTGCCTATGCAAATACTCGCCGTTAGCAAGACGAGAACAACCAGAAATAATATGCCTGATAGATTCTCCAGGAAGGTGACATGCCCGACAAATGTCGACCGTACCATCCCTCAGGATATACTTCCGATAGTTATTCGTCATGATAACTTCGTCCATAATCGCACAGACAAAACCTTCGGTTTCTCCGAAGAGATCACTATACCGTAGCCAGGACGTAGATGCTTTGAAATCTATATCAGGCCCATTTAAGGCCCGATAGAATCGACCATGGAGTACTTTGCCCTTCCATAATTCCCTGCGATCATTAGTACTAAGTACTACAGGCTTGCGCCAATTCTCTTTAGCCAGAGCGAGCGGAGTGAGTCCGGTATCCACTGTGACTACACTACGATGCACTCCCACATCAGTTTGTAGAAAATATTCTCTAAGATTGTATACCTCGCGATTGTGCAGGGTCTTGATATTTAGTAATCCACGACCCCCTAACCTTCGCGGGATATACAATCTCATAACCGATGAACGTGGGTGGTGCATTCGGAATGCAGTCAACAATGTACGGACTCTCCTATCAATGGCATCTAATTCAGTCTGAGTCCATCTAAGTACACCAAAGGAATACATCAGAACCGGCATAACCCAACCATTGCAGGCCCGTACCTTGTTACCGCCTGACAAAAGACTTTTAAGTACTTTTTTCAGGCGGCTAAAGAAGCGTTCCCGCAACGTTTGTTTCATGTCAGATTCTGGCATTCCTAAGGACTGTGAAAAACCTAGATATTTGTAAGTTTCGGTTGCAGACAGAGATCTGAGTTTTGTGGAATCTGAAAGCTCTATACCTTCAGATTCCACAATCTCACCTTTTTTTACATACATAACTGCACACTTGTCTACACCAAATTCCATTTTGATAGAATTACTAAAGTTTTCCGTAACCTTTAGTAATGCTGTCA
The DNA here is from genome assembly GCA_916048165.1 of Spilarctia lutea. Lineage (NCBI taxonomy): Eukaryota > Metazoa > Arthropoda > Insecta > Lepidoptera > Erebidae > Spilarctia > Spilarctia lutea. The sequence continues at coordinate 4,902,253 of OU696492.1, read as the reverse complement.
ATTGTAATTTAGTGGGGGCAAGTAGTTTCAAATCATCCATGTAAAAGAGGTGAGATATAACTCGATCATCTTTCTGCAACCTGTAGCCTAACCCTGAACCCTCTAATAGAGTGCTCAGAGGGTTCAAAGCTAGACAAAACCACAAGGGGCTCAGACTGTCACCTTGAAAGATGCCTCGCTCGATCTTTATAAGTACGTCGTTCATCGCAGACTGCCGACACCCAGGATAGCGAAGTGCTGTTCTCCATTGCCCCATACACACCTTCAAGAAAGTGCACAGAGTTGTATCAATTTTATACAACTCAAGCACCTTCAAAAGCCATGTATGAGGAACGGAGTCAAAAGCCTTCTTGTAATCTATCCAGCATGTCGCCAGGCTCTTACGATTACGACGCACCTGCTGGCTAATGGTCATGTCTATGATAAGGAGCTCTTTAGTGCTACGGGTCCCACTTCTACATCCATTCTGAGAAATAGAAAGTATCGAATTGTGATTAATATGTGTTGTAATTTTGAGTCTCAGAATAGATGTCAGAAGTTTGTACAAAGTTGGTAAACATGTTATTGGTCTAAAATTTTTGGGATCCATGGCATCACCAGATTTGTAGAGTAAGTGGGTTATGCCAGTGGTCAAAAATTGTGGTAATGAACCCGAATCCAATGCTGTTTGGAATTGAGATGCTAAGCACGCATGTGAGCTTCGGAACCACTTAAGCCAAAAGTTGTGCAGTCCGTCAGGACCTGGTGCTTTCCAATTCGGTAATGAACGGACCGCACAACTTACATCCTCTTCGTCGATGCTAATAGGTTCCATAGGTAACAAAGACTCACATGAGCGCTCAACATCCCGACACCAATCACCTTCTGTATGAGTGACAGGCACAGACCAGATATTGTGCCAAAACGAATTTGTGGCATTTTCATCTGGAACTTGCCCATCACTCATACACGGACTCAGGTTCTCCCATTTCCGGTACACCCACTTCTCATTTCTTTGGAACATGCGATTCTGATTATACCGATCTACTCGTTTTCTATACCGCCTTATTCTATTTGCCCATGCATAAACTTTTTGCTTCAGAAAGTCTATGCGCTCCGTGACACATGACATGTACTCTTGAGGACTAATAGTAGTCCCCAAGAATGCCCGTTTCACAAAGCGCATCACTCTCGGTCGTGTGTTTCCCGATCGAAAACTCATTAGCTTACCAATGAGTGTCCTGGCCTCAGCAATACGACGTTCAATTCTATACTGCCAAGCTGGCAAAGTATTTTCTTGTCGAGTAGTGGTTGTATATTCTGCAAATTTCACACCAGCTACTCGACAAACTGCAATAGCCGCACAGTATAGAATTGAGTGTGTATCACTGAGATCTTCGCTATTACTGAAATATTTCGGTAATAACGAATCCAAGGCACTCACCAGTCTGTTATTCAAATTTACATATCGGTATTCCCGAATCGCATCCTCCAAAGTGCTCCTTATCCTATCAATATATTGGGTACTTACGGATATAATTTCACTGTCCACTAATTCACTAATATCATCATTTTGTGGTACCTGTGGTGTGCTGTTTGTTACCACATTCAGAACATGTGACGAAGAAGGGACAGTCAAGCTATTCCGTATGTCAGAGCGTATCCTTTCAAGTGCGGCATCATCCAGCAGGTGACATCGCTGTATAGCTCGCACTTGATCCGACAATCGTTGTGCCGAAACGTTGACAGCTGGCTCAAGCTCCTGAAACAGAGAGACTAGTCGAACACGGTACGCAGTAAGGTTCGTTCCCAACTCTGTAGCCCGAAAATATGCCCGCATGACATTCTTATTTATAGAATGTGTCCACTTCATGCGGCGCACATCACCACCGGCAGCGGGGGCCCTGTTCGAGGTCAATGGTCCTCGGGATCCCAAGCTGGTCGGTGGCCGGCCTCTCCCCTGCCGACGTACAGGTATTGGCGACGTCGGCGGAGAGAAAAACTCGTCGCTTGAAGAAGAGCTCGACGCCTCTGCACCAGCCGGAACTTCTATTGCTTCTTCCGGAGATGGCAAGGCGGAGCGGAGCGACGAGTCCGGGGGTGATAGCTGTGCTCTCCGTCTAGCTCTTGTTAGCATCGTCGTTATTAAAATTTATCAAGTATTGTTTTGACATGACGTTTACGTTTAAACGTCATGTCTTGTTGAGTAGATATTTCTATGTTTCATTTTTGATTTATGCATTTTATTTCTTCGTTGTATTTATTTTATAACAATGGAATGTTTAATCTGCTTGAAAATTATTGTTGTTTGTTATTTTGTGCCATTCTAAACAGTAAATATAATTTATTTTAAAGAAATTTGTTTGATAAATTCTGACGGCTTTAAGTGTTGCTAGTTTTCATTATTATTATTATTAATATTATTGTGTACACATATATCATAAAACTAGAAATTACGTAAAATATTGAAGTAAATATAATATTTGTATCATCATATAATGTTTGTCTTTCTATTTCGAACTTCGTTCCATCCGGGTGTCCCTTGACACCTCTCAAGTTTTTTTTTTTATTATGTAGGGGGCAAACGAGCAGACGTATCGCCTGATGGTAAGCGATTACCGCCGCCCATGGACACCCGCAACACCAGAGGCGTCACAAACTAGTGCGTTACCGGCCTTTTAGGAAGAAATACGCTCTTTTCTTGAAGGTTCGAAGGCCGTATTGATGACAAAATTAAGATGTTTTAAACATCTTAATTTTGTTAACAAGTGTAATGAAGTTCAATAAGCCGTAATCAAAATTGACTTTTCATTCTGAACAGAATGTTTTGTTTCATGAAGCAAGAAATAATACAACATGTACAAATGACATGGCCTATATAAAGTGAGGCCTTGCCCTTAAGAGCTTAAGGCGGGTTTACGATCGACCCACGATAAATCTATTTAATGCCCGCATCGACAGCTAATACCCAGCACTCGTTGTTAAAGGGAGGGGTCATAAGATAAGAGCATAGCGGAACCTAACCATTAGTGAGGCTATTAATTGTTTTTGTACTGACGAAAGTATCTGCAAATAATCAGGTATAATGAGGTTGTAGGTATATATACCTAATTTTAAAATTACTGAACGTAACTAGCCTAAACCAGCTTATATCCCAGTCCTATTGAACTCTACAATCATGGGATAGATGTACATACACACAAACGCCATATCTAAGAGCTACCGTTTCCCTTGCCTAAATTTACCAAATAGAACAGTCTGAAAATAATCATATTATTCCCAAGCACGACTAGAAAAGGCGTTTTCAGCTATCCTTAGTTCAAGCCAGTGAAAAATTAAAAGTATTATCGTTCAGTTTGAATTTTTCACTAATATTTCCATCTTCTTAAAGGGAAGAATGTTAAGTTAAAAAGCAGAATATCGTATCGAATACTTATTTAATGTGAAACAGTATATGGTTAAAGAAACATTTACTAAATACTTTAGTTGAAGTTTCATATATTAATCTTTGGATAATTTATTTATTTTTCCATTTCACAGTCACTTGCATTAAAAGTTTGGGTCTTTCTTATTTCGCTTTGTTTGTTTTTAATCAAGACTTAGTTTAGAATTTCAGATCAGAAGTTAATTGAAAAATTTATTCCAGTAAATTATTTTAAAACACGAATTAAGTCCGCTTCATGGAACACGCTATCGCTGCTTGGACACGGCTACTTACATTTTATTGTTTTACTGTTTACAAAACGACGCCGTTAACGTAAAGTGAAATAAACAAAAAGTGCTTTTAAACGATACAATCCTACATTTTGCTTTAAATTGCCGTCTTTGTCTTTTGTGAGTTGAAAAGATAATCGAGTTATTTATGTCGAAATTAAATTACCCTACTTTGTTTTATGGAGTTTATTTTATTTGAATTTGTTTGTCATTATCTGCAATTATTTATTTGCAGACATATTAGAAACACCTACAAACTCAAAGCTTTTGAAAAACTATCATCATTTGTTCGCAAAGGCCTTTGCCAAAGTATGCCATAACTCTTAGTCTAATGGACATCCTGTCTTTCGTGCACCAATTCACAGTCTGTACTCCAGAATACGATTGTTCTTAATAACCATTGGTTCTTCATCAGATATGGTCAGGAATCAAGTAATAATTTAACTGCACAGTTGGACTAGCGGCTTAAGAGGTCGCCACGGCGCTTTCTACAAGAAACAACAATTTGTGTGATCTAAAAAAAATTGTTCTGAATCTGGGTGCTCTTTGCGTCTGTTTCATGTATGTTTGTTAAGTCCCCCGCGACACAGGATGTATATTCCTGACGCGGATGGAATATACATACATTACTAATGGGGTAGAATTCTTTTTTTTAAATAAAGAAAAATAATGCTGATACTAGGAGTCATTACCTCACTAGGGCTCGGTTTCAGTGAGGTGAAGTGATTCAGCCCAGTAATAATTTGATACATAATATTAAATTAAAATGTCCGATCCTCCACTAAACGTTGTTTATTTACCACAAATATCTTTTTATTTATTAATGTCAATTAAATCTTTAATTAAATTTAAATCATATACACACGTAAACATAGTAAAGCTATAAACATTAGAAAAATAATATATATATATATATATATTGTAATATTACTAAATTAAACCTTTTATACAACAGCATGTATTAAATAAGAAAAAGCTGCCAAACTTTACCAAATAATATTTTTGACTACATAACCATAACTAAAGAAATAACAGAAATAAAATGGTTCTTTATTTTCGAAGTATACTGCACATGTAGAGTTCACCACACAAAATTAAATCTTTTGCGGTTGTAATACGACTAATTATAGAATAAGAATTTTAAGTCTTGGTACTTCAATTTCACTAGATTTTGTACTCTCAACCAAGTCCAAGAAACTCATTATAACTTTTCGCTAGAATGGACAAAGATCCAAATTTTATTTAAAAGAATTTGAATTCTACTTTTTGTGGGCGCATCCGTTATGTTAGTACCATTTGCATGTGTGTATAAGCATTTATAGAAATACAGAGTACCTTTCGTCACTCTTTGTGATGAAATATTAATTACGAGCCTACAGAATGATAAATGATATTCAGTTTTGTAAGTAAATGTTTAAGGCATTTTTTAAGTCGGACTTTACAGTTAAAAGACTTAGGCTTTTACTAAGTCTCGCTTTTGGAAGAAGCGCCGAAATAATACACAGAGGTGTCTTTTTGTTAGTCAGTGAAAGTTTTTTAACATTTTTAAAGGTTACAAACCAAAAAATAAAATGCCGCTGAAGAGTAACGTTCAGCACTAATGGGTAGGCTCGTCCAGAGGGATACTATGGCATTACAGAAAAAACCGATGTAAATATTTTTGTTTTTGCTGTGTATCTATTTCTAACCTAATTTTCAATTGATTCTAGGAGAAAAAGTTCCAAGCATGGCTTTTTTTATCTTGAGTTTGTAGGTGTTGTGTCCTTATCATCAATTAACCCGCACCTAAATGGTAATAAATGTATAAGAAAGGCAATCGGAATACTTGATACTGGAAATTCGTTATAAGATATAAACTAATGATGAAGAAGTATCACTAGGTGAACAGGTCACAATTTGTTGAGGGTAATCATGCTACATTGTTGAATTGTCCGCATTATGAATGATGATGAATATGGTGACTACCACTCTTGGATTCAGCTTATGCTTTCCAACAGGCAGAGTAAGCCCTTTGGCAGGTTCATCATGAAAAACTGATTTCATTACTTATTTAGCTAGTGCTTTTTACTCAAATGAAGTATTTATTTATACCCTGATGTATACAATACATGCCACTTTCTTCCTTTTGTAAAAGAACCGTAAGAACTACTGTGTGAAAGAGAGTGTATACACACAACAAAGGAATACTACAGTAGCGACTTAACTTTGAGCTCCTTGTGTTTTTCAGTCATGCTGTTGCTGTAGACACACCGGTTACAATAAGTATAGTAAAGTACAAGAAAATCCTAGTTAAGTTATAGTATACTAGCTTTTGCCTGCGTCTCGACACACGTCAATATCGGTTATCACGATGAAAAGTTGACTATGTCCTTCCTCAAGAATTAAAGTATCTTTTTGCTAAATTTTATTGAAACTGGTGAAGCTTAAAATGAACTTAAACTTTATATTTTTATTTATTATTATTAGTTCACTACAGGAGTAAGCAATCCTGTAGCGCGTGGGACTTTACAGATATACATACATGACATAATTATTGGATTACACAATGTGATTGCACAATAGATCGCTTAAGTTACCATACCTGCAATTAATATTGAAACCTGTATGTGGAAGCATTATGTAAAAAAATTAAAGCATTGTTAATTAAGCCTCTTACGAAATGATGTCATTTACTCGGACCTGGTAAATGACATTATATCCTGGAAAATGTCATGTGATTTTATTTCAGGTCATCGGAATCATAAATTTGATTTTCATCTAGGATTTGGTCTTAAGGTTCGTTTTGGGTTGAAAAACCATAAATTGTTCTGAGTTTAGGTGTGTGTGTGTTTTTGATTTATATTTAAATAAAAATACTTCAAATTTTGTATATTTTGTCTTTGTATACCTATTATATTTGAAATACTTAAACTTATAATATTTTAAATGATTATAACAAAGTAAAGTGCTCCTATTATTCTAAGCAAATGAAAACTTTTAGGTATTTCGACGTAATTTTGATACGATATTATTTTATAAGACTTGAGAAAGTTGATACAAGTTTAATCCTTAGAACTTCTTAACAACTTAAGAGTATACAATATATTAATATAACGTTTGGGTTTATTACGAGTATTATTGAAGTTCATATGACGATGAAAATTAATTGAGAAGATAATGATGTGTATAGCGTACTCCTTCTTAAAAGGCCGGCAACGCACTTGTAACGCCTCTGGTGTTGCGGGTGTCGATGAGCGGCGGTAATCGCTAACCATCAGGCGATACGTATGCTCGTTTGCCTCTAACAGAATAAAAAAAAATTTGAAAAATCAAGCATGAATCTTTTGGTCTCTCGTCTTTGTTTAATAATGTTGAGCATTATTTATTATTATAGATGAAAACAAACTAAATCTGAAAATAGTAGGTATATCAAAGGCTTTTAATTTAAAAATATATTTATTCACCTTCTTTAACAGCCTTCTCCTCAGAGAGAAGATTTTGGATTACTATATCACGCTAGCCAAACAGGTTGATACAAGCTTATTTTTAATTCAAACATTGAATATTATTATTTTAGGAGGCATCGTAACTTTTCAACGGTACATAGCTTGAATTACAATGACTGCACGATTGGCCTAGTGGTTTGAGCGGACGCCAAGCTACCTTTTGATGCGCCTAGTATTGTGTGTTCATATCCCGCATGGGACAACACTTTGTGTGACCCACAAATTGTTGATCTGAGTTTAGGTGTTTTTTATATCCATTTCATGTATGTTTATGAAGTCCTCCACGACACAGGATGTCTATTATTAATGCGGGAATTGTCTTTAAAAAAATTCTGATCGTCATTTCTTACTTCTTTTGAGCATCTCTAATTAGTGCAGTCCACTGCTGGACATAGGCACACCTTGGAGTCCGGTCTGTTACTTTTTCATTCAGTCACCTCCAGCCAGGTGATTTTACTCTGTGAGGCTCAAAACTTGATAACGCACTTATGACGCTTAACTAACAGTAGTCCATGGGCTTCAGGAGTAACATGAAACTTATTTATTTGTCCTCTAAATTAAAAAAACACACTTTTAACACTTTTAGCAAACACACTCATACACAAAGTCCCTTTTCGAGTATCAAATTCCTAAAACGTCTGGATCCTCTTTACACTTATGTGACTAAATAGTTGATGGCAAACTTCCCCCTATCCCTTAACGAATATAAGCATGTGTGATAATATATGTGTGTTTAAGTATGTTTACATGTAAGAATATTATCATTATCATCCAAATGCTATTAGCGTCCCACTCAAATACAGTAAAGCCGTCATCAAAATACATTTTTTCCCTAAACATTTCATTCTACTAGATGTTAGAACGTTTCCACTTGCAATAAACTCCTGATTACTTTTTATGACACCCATATAAGAGGATGAAATGGGAAAAATCTCTTAAATAATCCCATAGTCTTAGAGATGTTGGATAAAGAACGTTAATATGGTGTAAACGTTTTACGCATTATTACAAAATGCAGTGAAAAACACCCAGTATGTAATAAAAGCATTAAGGAGAAGCACAGTTAGCAACTCCATCAAATAGATGATAACAGTTAAGATAAGGTCGATATATGTACGTTCACGACTGGGGAAGTAGGAAGTAAATTTATTATTTCGCATAGAGGGGGACTGCGCTTTTGTCGACAAAGTAAAGATTGTGTGCTATTTCGTTACTTTTAAAAAAAGACAACTCGCGAACTTCGAGTTAAGAAGGACTTTACAAAGATTCATGAAACAAAAAACATCTCAGAACAAATATATTGTAGAAAAAATCGTGTTCAAAGTTTACATTCTTAGTTAATGTGCACAAATAACTGTTGGCAATGGCCGGATCAATGGCAGATCCTATACTGTTGGCAATATGTAATGGTTGGTTATAAGATATTTTTAATGGATACTTATAAAATAGTTAAGTTGATATTTACGAAGGAGCTTAAAGCGTCGGTGGCGTAGTGGTAGCATATGCGACTGCTGTGCTTAAGGTGTCGAGTTCGATTCCCGGGTCGGATTAAATGTTTGTATCATCTGCAATGTTGAATCGAAGTTTGGGTGTTTTATATGTATACTATATAAGTATTTACAAAAGAAGGATATATGTATTTATATCAGTTGTCTAGTAACCCATAACACAAGCTCTGCTTAGCTTGAGACTAGATAAATTTGTGTGTTAGATGTCCGAAATATTTATTTTATTTTATATTACTGATGTGTTTACATTTTACTGACTGATGAAATTTGTAAACGGATGGTTTTAATTTTAAAAATATTTTAATATTATTATTTTATTTTACGCCATCATGTTGACAACAATGACAACTTATGTGTGAACCATGTGTTTGTCGGATAACCGACAAAACTAGCTTTTGCACGCGGCTCCACCCGCGTGTTATATAAGTATCAAAGAGTTTCAAAATCACGAATAAAATTTTCATGAAATGTAAGTTAAAGTTTCTTCACTTCTTACTTCACGCGAGTAACTCTGAATTTTCTCGCTTTATAGTTTGCTCTGCATATTATTTACATCCCTCAGTGTTCCTTTTGTAACCATTGAAATAGTGTAATAGCAATTTTTATGTTTGTTTGTTGTTTCTGGTAATGGAGCAGCAAAAGTTAATGAATATATTTTTGTTTTGTTTATCAAAATGCATACGTGCAACTATAATTTCACTTGTTTGTGTTTGAAATGCTTTGCTGGTTTTATCTGTACTTGATTTAAATGAGAAACTAGGTACTACAATAATATTTTGTGTACTTGGGTATCTTTTCTATACTATCGTCTTGTTATTTATTTTTCACTAGCTGACCCACGCAACCTCGTTTGCGTCTTATTTTGCCCGTGGCGTGAAAATTTTCCCCCGTGTTTGAAACATTCTTCATTGGTGCTCCGCCCTTATTAGTAGTAGCGTGATGATATATAGCCTATAGCCTTCCTCTATAAATGGACTATCCAACACCGAAAGAATTTTTCAAATCGGACCACTGGTTCCTGAGATTAGCCGGAACAAACAGACAGACAGACAAAAAGTTTAAAAATATATATTTTGGTATGTGTACCGTATATACATTCATATGCATGTAGTAGAAAGCGGTTATTTTAATATTACAAACAGACACTCCAATTTTATTTATTTGTATAGATTGACAATTGATTATTTGTCTAGCGGTTAGTATATGCTTGCAGTAGCCGAACAAGAGGTAAAGCCATTAGTCCCGGTGATCATGAACATGTATCAATCAATCTTTATTGGAAAGCCAGTGCCTGATATTCTGGTAAAATCAGTTGAATTAGTAGGCAACCCCAAATAGTTATGGAAATAATAAGGGCTACGAAGATAAGCAGATTATAGTAATCTAAATATTATTTCTTTAAGATATCAAAGCTAAAATAAACTACAACCTACTAGGGTACTCCGTTCCCCTAATTCTCTAGTGAAATCAAATCTTAAGTCAAATCGTGAGGACATTTGGAGTGGCTTGTTTGAAGTTCTCGAGCTTTTTATATTCTATTTTTTTGCAATTAAGATTACTTTAATAAAATGTTTTACCTTTTGTAAAACCAATTTGGTATTGTGTTATAAAAGCACTCAACAGGTGGTTATAACAATATTACATGTACAATAGTTTAATAGCATAGTAATTTAGGCTTTTTTGTTTTCGACTCACTTTCTGCTGGTTATTTTTATAAATGATTAGATACATTTTACAATAGTTTATTTTTATAGATAAATTGGATCTACTGACAAGGCTCTAATAAAACTCATAAAACGTGTAAGACAGAATAATGAATTTTCTTATGTCGTCTATATATTCACTTTGATATATTGAAATTACTATCTGCGATAGCCTAGTGTTTTCAAACATTATTTTATTAAAAACAAAAACCGTTGAGCGGATTCATTAAGAGAGGAACCCTTTTTTTAGTATTACCTGTGTTATGTTCAAGATTGTAATAAATATGAGAACATGTATCATAGTAGTGTTTAGTTACAATGAAAATGACTTTGGACTTTAAAATAAGGCAATTAAAAAAAAAATGGACATGTCTGAGTCAGTTAACTGCCTCGTTGGTCTAGTGGTTAGCGTAAACGACTGCAAATCAAGAGGTCTCGGGTTCAATTCCTGGGTCGGACTGCTGTTGGGTTTTTCCTACAAGAAATTCCTAATAGCAGCCTGGAGTATGGAAGATGGCGGTGTTTCCTGCCCGTGCTTCGGAGAGCACGTTAAGCCGTTGGTCCCGGTTGTCATGAACATCTATGGCAATCGTTATTAGGAAGTCAGTGCCCTCAAATATACGGACAACTAGTTCAACCTTCGAATTCAGTTCGCCCTCAGGGTTGCGGAGGTCAGATGTCAGTCGCTCTGTGTAAAAACTGATATTCAGGCAAAACCGGTTGAACTGGTAGCCGACCCCAAATAATATTGGGAATAATAAAGGCTAGGAAGATGATGGACATGTCTGAGTTAGACTCGCGCTTCGAGGGCTCCGAACAAACCTGTAGGTATATTATTATTTAACTGCCTCGGTGGCGCAAGTGGTAGCGTAAGAGACTGCTGTGCTTGAGGTCTCGGGTTCGATTCCCGGGTCGGACCAAACTTTTGTATGATTTGCAAATATTCGTTTCGAAGTTTGTGTGTATTCTATGTATGATATTAATGTATTTACAAAAAAAAGCATATATGTATGTATTTATATCAGTTGTCTAGTACCCATAACACAAGCTCTGCTTAGCTCTGCTTTATGGGTGGGAATAGAACTCATAATCTCTGGTGTGACGACTGACCGCATATTACACTATACAACATTATAAAGTCATAGATATGAACAACTATACAACAGAGATATGGATTTATAAAAATAATAAATCTTAAGATATAAGACATCGATTTACAAGGAGTTATTAGAATCAGATCTTCAATTTTTATGACCGTTCAGAGATAGATTAATGGATCATTTTATTGCGATTAGGGTGATATCTAGACGATTTGGAAATAAAAGGCCCCAATTTCTGTGATTTTAGATCTAAATATTTGTCCTTATCTTGTTAAACGGGTGATAAAAATTGAAAGCTAAAAGAGACATCCATTTAAAAGTTTAGCGAATCATTGATTTCGGTTCTTTTATATTTGAATTTTATACATAGTTTTATTTGTTTCATTCCCTTTTATTTATATGACCTTATTATATACCAAGATTAGAATGAATAATCATTTCATCATTATAAAATAATTGAGTTAAAAGTAACAATTGTCAGCATCATCTTCTGATCACATAACATCAAGAGCCATTAATGGTTCACTGTTGGACATAGATCTCTCATTATAAAGGAATCATTCTTCTCTGTCACTCTTCAGTTCACTGTTTTAATATAATAAAAATATATACATGTACAGTAATAAGAATCCAGGTTATCAGTCTGAGCAATAAAGATAATAAAAACAACAAAGATAACCACTTCAAATTAAACACTAAAAATGGCTTTCATTAAGATTATTTTGCATCAACTAAACTAGTAACAAAATTACAACATAAGTGAAGTTGTCACTACTTTACTAATTTGGTTTATGGTTCCCAAAACGGAAACCAGCCAGTACCAGCAAAATACATAATTCAACAAACATCGTAAAATTCAATAATTTAAAACTTCACGTTAAAAAACAACAACTTCTCTAAAAACTGGTCAAGTGCGTGTCAGGCCATGCATATAATAGGATTTCGTAATCACCTATATTGGCACGTGGATTTAAATTGACTAATAAAGTTATCTAAGCCGTGATTGTTTTCCTTAAAATTTCATGAATGTTATTAATATATGGCAATTATAGAAACTAACCGTGGCTAACATTCGTAAAATATTTTTTCTCACCTTCCAGAATCTTGCAAAATATAAAAAATAAGAACTAAAGTTAGGTACATCTAATTGTTTGTTACCAAACTCCTTCGAAACACCTGGACTGATTTTATAAAATTTTGTGTGCATATCGAGTAGGTCTGAGGATCGGTCAACATTGATTTTTCGTACCCCTAAATGATAAGGATGACCCACCCCTAAGTAGTTTTTTTTTGAATTTTTATGGCAAAACAACGTTAGTGGGTCTGCTAATAGATTTATAAAAACTGCACTAAGAGTTTAAATAAAGTAAGAATTCTAGGCAAATTAAAATAATGTCTTGTGACTTGATTCTTTCTTAAAACATTCGTACTGCGGGAGAGGCACGCTTCGGCATGAATGGGCCGGCTCGCCCGAAAACTGGTGTGAAACACCGCCTGCGCCGTGTGTCACTGAGTGAGTGAGGATATCGGAGGCCATACCCCAAATTTCTATGGGTAGTGTACAGTCTCGGATTCAAAATAATTTAAAACTCCAAGTATTTTTTTATTTTCTATACAAACCTTATCACTAAAAAAAAATATAAAAATAGAATTATCACATTTGGTGCAGTCGATCGAAAGTAATGCGCGTACATACATTTCGGTGATTCATTTTTATTTATATAGATGAACTAGCGACCCGCCCCGGCTTCGCACGGGTGCAATGCTGATACTAAATACACGTTGTATATAAAACATAGCTGACCCACGCAACCTCGTTTGTGTCTTATATAGCCCGTAGCATGAAAATTTTCGCAAAATAATTAACTTTTCTGGTTGATTTTTACACCTTGTGTCCGAAAAACCCAAATATCTTACGGAACCCTATTTTTTTCCAAAATAAAATATAGCCTATGTTACTCGTGAATAATGTAGCTTTCGAATGGTGAAAGAATTTTTTAAATCGGCCCAGAACTTTTTGAGCCTATTCATTACATACATACAAACATACAAAAAAAATAGGTACAAATCTTTCCTCTTTATAATATTAGTATAGATAATGAACTCTGTCTGTCTGTTACGCTTTCGTAGCTTAAATTTGGCAAAAAGATACTTTAATTCTTGAAGAATGACATAGGCTAATATTTACCCTGATAACCGATATATACGTACGTATAGTATATAATATATTTGTTATATAATAAATTTACTGTTCTAACTACAAACCCGGGTTTTACGTAATCAGATATAATTAGCACGACTCTGAATTAGTTAATTACATGAAATCCTTGTTTATACTTCCAACCATATAATTTATTTGAAGGCATTTTCAAATTTATTCGCTTTAGTCTGCAAAGTTAAATATTAATTTAAAACTAAATGTGCCAGCTTAAAATGAAAACGACCTTTTAAGTACCAAAGAATATTAATTAGTAATCGGAGAAAAAATTATATCGAATATTTAAATTGAAGCAGAATTTTGTATGTTGTTGGAAGAAGTACTGTCTTATGAATGGCGTGAATGTTCTTAAACTTTAATAAAAAAAATCAGCAATAACCAATTTTAAGTATTAGTAACTACAATATAATTTTCTCTTGCAGAAACTGTTAAAATGTTGAACGATATTTATATTGGCTTCTAATTACAACCTTTTTCTTCATCCTCATAGGTTGGTGCTTTTCGAAGAGCTATACCTAATCAATGATTTAGCAGATATCGGTAATAATTTGTAAAGATTATCATTGAACAATATTTCATGGATCACTCGTGTTTGAAGAAAAATATTTCAATGATGAATGAGGTTTTTGAAACTCGTTGTACATTTATGTAATTTTTTTTTTTTTTTCCTTTCAGTTTTCCTGTTATTTTATTCAAGAGCGGTTGCAAAATTCTTCATTTGAATAGGAAATTAAAAAATAAGAAGTACCTGTCAGATTAAAAAATGTTACAAACCAAGTGGATTTCTTTGCGAAGAATGTTTAAATGTTTTTCTCGTGACTCTTGCTTAGTAGGCACAACTAAGAGTCATTATTGTGAAGTTTCGAAAGAGCCCAAAAAGGCCTTGTATTGACTTCCACATATAGCTTAACAGAAAAACATACAGTGACCCAATCGCATAAACATATTATGCGATTGGGTCACTAGCTTTCTAGCATGTAGAAACATAAAGGTCGTAGTCGACGGTGAAAGACGGACGGGACTGGTGTCCCGTAAGGCTGTGTGCTATCGCCTACCCTGTTCCTCTTTCATATAAGTGACATGCTGCCAATTAGCGGCATTCATTGTTATGCAGATGACAGTACGGGCGATGCTCTCTACACCGGCCGAAAACGTCATTGAGAGTCGAAACAAACTTGTGTCTGAAGTTTAGACCACTTTGGAAAAGGTCCCAGATTGGGGTAGACTTAATTTGGTCCAATTCAACCAGACAAAGACACGAATTTGCACGTTCACCAGTAAAAAACTACCGTGGGTCGTATGTACTCATTTTCATGACGCTCTCCTATCTGCGTCAGCCAATATTGGAATACTTGGTCTCGTCGTATCGAGCGAAGTCCAGTTTCGTAGCCATTTGTAGGGTAAGGTCAAATTGGCCTCGAAAAAGCTTGGTGTGCTCAACAGATCGAGGAAGTATTTCACGCCGGCCCACCGCCTTCGGCTTTATAACGCGCAGGTTCGGCCTCACATGGAATACTGTCCTCATCTTTGGGCAGGGGCACCCCAATACCAGCTTCTCCGTCTGGACCGCATTCAGCGGAGCGCGACTCGTATCGTCGATTGCCAAGAACTTCCAATTCGGCTAGACAGAGAGTCTGGCCGAATTGAAAGTCTAGGCACTGCGTAGAGATGTATATGCTAGACTATATATATACATATGCATAGACTAGACTAAAATAAAACCGTGGGGTTAACATGGAGTGTATAACTATTGGAATTTCCATGAGCAAGAAAATAGTAAGTAATTTCCTCACCGTCTGCGGGCCAACTGCCTAACGACGAATTAAACGATTCTTCTATCGCACATTAAGTCGATAATTTGTAGACAATTGACGTGCCCCACGGTTTTATTATAGTCTAGTCTATGCATATGTTTATAATTCCCACGACTGTATCTATTTTATTATTTTTTTGGTTTTTAGTACATTTATCTTAAACATTGCAATGTATGTTTTTAACATAAAACCGTTTAACTTAAAAAGTTTTTTTACCTATTTTTATTTTCTAGTTTTTAGTTTTTATTTCGCATTCTGTTTAATTCATTTAGTGCTTCATTATTGCAAGGTTTCTTGCCCGTTAGTTTATTGCAGTCCAACTCCTCTATACGTAGTCCCTGCAAAGATCTTTCATTTGATACCCATATTGATGGGATTGATAAAACCTACGTTATCCGCCATTTTGTAGCGGCCGCCATCTTGGATTTCCATATTTTATAGTATATTGTATTCTGCTTGTTGAGCCCTTTCATTTGATCCCATATTGATTGGATTGATAAAACCTACGTTATCCGCTATTTTGTAGCGGCCGCCATCTTTGATTTCAATTTTTTATAGTATATTGTATTCTGCTTGTTGAGCCCTTTCATTTGATACCCATATTGATGGGATTAATAAAACATAAATTATCCGCCATTTTGTAGCGGCGGCCATCTTGAATTTATAATGATAATGAATAAACATAATTGTAATGTCACCAAAATCCAAAGTGTATACAAAATTTCAGATTAATCGGTTGACAGGAAGAGGGTAAAATTTGAATTACTAAATTTGACCCAAGAATAAAACAAACGGGGTGAGCTAAATAAAACCGTTTAAAAAAGTAAATTATACAAATACACATACATGTATCATAATTATTAGTTGTACACAAACACATAGAATCTATACACGACACACATTCTCACAAGGTTCGTAGTACGTGAGCTTTAAACACTTATCGGGTACCGAGGTGAGCTGACGAGGTAATTGGCTTCATCGGCCGTTTATCACGGCTGCAGAACTGCGTACTAACGCTTTATAGATCCAGTAAATTGTTTGGGCAATCTGTCTTTTAGATAACGGATGTATGGTTTTATAGGCGTATATTTTTCGCATAAATATTAGATTGACTGGCATGTTGTTTTAACAATATTAAACAAATAATCAGTCAACCTGATTAGGCGTTATGGAAAAGATATGGAATCTTCTATTAATGAATTTAAAAAAGATGAGAAAAGGTGAAAACTTCATTAGAAAATATCATCATATCATATCGTTCTTTAATTTAGATTCAACGTAATAATAAATATGGTTTCAAAAGTTGAGTTTAGACATATATTATATCAAGACCATAGTAGTATTGGTTCTAGTAACCTTCTCATCATTGTCTTTCATATTTAGTTCGAATGAGCAGTTGTAACATCATTGGATCTACTAAAACATCTTTGTGTAGTAGCCAAGTCCAGTTACACCACTTTTTGTAAGAAATACTCATCAACTTTGCAAAGATTTACCAAAAAATCAACGTTTTTTCTAACTAAATTTCAATTAAATTTGATTACTCACAGAAATCGTAACTAATAAATTTTTAAATGGTGTTTTAATCGAGCTAAATAAGACGTCAAAAACTTAATAATTATCCAAACCTCGTAAAATCTTATTTTCTCTTATAAAACGACTAAAAGACCTCCACTTATATAGGGCGTCTCGGTCATCGCCAATACAATTATTCATGCTTCTAACGTAGTGATCAAAATTCTAATTTGATTCGAGACATTTCTCCCAGGCGTTCTCTGCCCTTACATAAATACACGTAACGAGGCATTTATCTTCAGTTTATTGCTTTAAGCATATTTAGTATCTATATATCTCCGTTTAATGTTAAGTTAGAACAAGAAGTAGGACTGTACGTGATGACTATCTTTATTAACACAAACTAATGATAAAAATTTATACTAGACTAGCTGTTATCCGTGGATCTACCCGCGCTTATATAAATTATCGCCGTGAAGATAGCTTTTAGGGCGTCTTCAGGAAGTAAATTATCTCCATGCCAAATTTCATTAAAATGCGTTTAACAGATTAGCCGAAAGAGCGTTGGAAGAGACAAAACTACTTTTGAATGTTTAATACTATTTTAGAAATAATTTTTATACATGTTTGGCGGATATCGCCATATAAAGTAGCCTATGTTCTTTTTAAATAACCGTAGTATCTACACGCCAAACTAAATTGGAATCGGTACAGTGATACAGAGATGAAAGTGTAATAGACAGATTGACTTTTGTAATTTTAATTTGTAAGATAAGTTATACCTACAATTTTATTTAAACGTACCTTTCACCTACGGCTTTGCTCGCATTTAATAAAAAGTATACTATGTTACTTCCAATAACTCTAAGAATATGTGTACAAAATTTCATGATGATCGTTTAGGTAGTTTTATCGTGAAAGCGTAACGAACTTACTACATAAAAATAGTGTGATACTCGTGAAGTGTACACATGCTTACACAAACAGAAATAAATTATTTCAAATGTTATTTACTGAATCAAAACCGATCGCTGCAATAGAAAATATATACACCGTTAAATCTTGAATAAAGAATTTCTTCATTTAATAGAACATTTATTTTTTATTAAATCGCGTATTTTAATAAGTATTAAAGACGAGTAGACTAATTAAAAGAAATCAAAGTAATAGCGAATGAGAAGGGATAGACATGTACATAAATCAATTCGTGTAGAATATTCAGATATCGAATTCTCAGTAAAGATATCTTTGAATTAATCAGTTCGTCGTAAGTATATTAATGACAAATTAATGCTAATTAATCATTGGTGTTTGACAGCAAATTCCTCTGTTGTGTACCTTAAGGACACATCTTTGATCTTACTAGTAACACATTATAGTTTGGTTTGTGTTTATTAATAATTAACGTACAAGTTAATGGCAGTGTGTTACAGGCGTTTTGTGTTATGTGTCAACAACTTAGAAAATTAGCAAAATTAATATAAAAAATTAATGGTCTATGAGCAAAATAGCGTATTGGAGAATAGGTTTTAAGAATAAAATTGGAATGTTTTTGATTTTTTTTTTAAGTAAATTTCATTATTAATACAATGTGTTAAATGTTAATTGTATAAATAATTTGTATGAAACAAACAAACCAGTTATCAAACCAGTACAATTTATTAGGTACAATAATTCTACTAATGATAATGTTTTAAAGTGGAGCTAAGAATAACTACTACAGTCATTCAATCAGTTGAGTAGTTCACCTTCCTCAATACGAACAAGGACAGTGCAGCATAGTGCTGGTCACCATACCAGCACTATGGCGGCCTAGTGAGATGTTTTTTCACGCCCCGCTTAAAGGGCCCGGGATCATAGTGGGAGGGAAACACGTGCGCTGGTAGTGAGTTCCAGTTTATAACCGATCGGTACATCTGCAAAATTTTAAAATGACTAAAATTGGGATATTTTATAGTTCTTTTCGGTCGTCGGCACTACTTGAAACTACTTAAAAAAATCCACTATTTTAACTAACTTTGGTTTATCCTTATAGCAAACCTAGTAATAGTTTGAAACCTTTGATAATGCGATAGGGCGAAATCGGTCAGGATTAAAGTTAGTTAAAGTAGTGGAATAAATACAAGTAAGTTTAATTATAGAACGTATATGGATAGTTGCGCTACTTATAAATGTTTTACTAAAAACAAAAGGTAGAATAAAATGAACTAAGCGTGATATAAATATGACACAAATATAGCAGATAAATATAGTTCAGTATCTCAACTAATATTCCACTATCGTAACAAACATACTGTAGCATACCTAGTGATTTAGTCAAATATTTCGTAGTCTGGGCCTGAGCCAGATCACCATAATTAGTTTGTCCTATTAGCTAAATGTGTACAAAAAGGGTGGCGCTGCTGTGCTCGTGTTTACTTCGGCTCCATGGTATTTTCCAGTTTAAAAATGTATTAACCGATTATTCTCAATATTTAAATAGTGGAATCAGTGCAGTAACGTTAAACAACAGTGAAAATTATAAAATTTCAAAGAACAGTGCAAATATAAACAAAATATCAGCTACGGAACATCGAAGCGGTAACTGTGTTTGGTGTGCTAATGTAACCAAGATCAGGTGGAAAATTAACTATTGACATCTTTGAAGATAAATCCTTGCGATATTAGTGCAAAGAAGTATTAAAATAGTTAAAAGTGAGTTACTATATTCCTAATATATATCTACCCACCTACAAACAAAAGTGCTAAGTACCATTCATTAGTACACAAGCATAACTAAATTGATGCTGATGCCATCTTGCGACGTTGGGACGAACTAAAAACGCAATAACTTGCGTAAGCGCATCAAACTGTTAACGCCAAGAAGTTTCTGAAATTTAGTTCTAGTACTGCTATTACCGATAGAGGACACTACAGGTATCAAAATATGGAAAATCTTATGAAGATTTTAAAAGATATCCAAAGCGAACTAAATAATCAAAAACAAGAAATAAAAGAGATGCAGGAGAATACTACCAAATCTATAAATGACAACATTAATGAAAAATTTAAAATTGTGGAAAACAAAACGAACATCCTAGAAATAAAAATAAATGAACAACAGCAAAAAATTAATTACCTAGAGAAGCAAGCTAGAAAGAAAAATTTGATATTCTATGGCGTAGAGGATACAGAGAATAGATACGAAGAATTACAAAATATATTATTACGTTGCATAAAAAATAACATGAATATTTCAGTCGAACCATTCGAAATAGAACTGGTGAGACGACTTGGAAATAAAGGGACCAAGCCAAGACCTATATTAGTAACATTTACAACAATGGGACGAAAAATTGAAATTTTAAAAAAGAAAGAAACACTAATGGGCTCGCCGATTAACATCAAGGAAGATTTTCCAAAGGAAGTTCTGATAAAACGCAAGGAACTACAAGAAGAAATAGAAAAAGAACGTAAACTTGGAAAAAATGTTGTATTGCGTTATGATAAAATAGTAACATTGCCCGGTAGCCCAAAAATTAAAAATTCCGTAGGAGATACACGAAAACAAAAACGGAATCTGTCAGTATCCCCCGATCACCAAACCATTGCGATCAACGAAAGCAACGTAAAACAGATACCAAAGAAGAATAAAACAAATAATATTACCTCCTACATGCACAACACACAGAAGAAAAGGTCAGAGTTGAGTTCGACTGAGATACGCTCACCACCAAAAAACGAATAAAAGTAGCCCCTCTTCATCTCCCAATACGGCTTGTCACCGCGGGGGATAATGACTACAACCCTCCATTTTCACTAAAAAATCTTTACGTATGTACCTGCAATGTAAAATCTCTACTATCAGATGAAAGATTAATTGATTTTAAAAGAGCAATTTCAAAAATAAAATACGATATTATAGGACTTGCAGAAATAAGAAGAACGGGATATAGAATCATAGAAGAAGACGAGCATATTTTCTGCTATTTCGGAGAAACTCAGGGTCAGTATGGAGTCGGATTCCTCATAAAAAAGAAATATAAACTAAATATCGAGAGTTTTATTGGAGTATCCGAACGAATCTGCATTTTGAACCTCAATTTCGGTAACACAAAACTCACTATTGTGCAAGTACATGCGCCAACTATTGACGCAAGTAACGAAGAAATTGATATCTTCTACAATCAACTTGAGGATGCACTCTGTCACTATAAGAATCACAAAATAGTATTAGGCGATTTTAATGCTCGTATTGGTCAACGAGTATCGGGCGAGGAAAGAATACTAGGTAAATACTGTTACGGAACTAGAGACAATAGAGGTGAAAGGTTGCTCCAGTTTTGTTGGGAGAACAAATTATACGTCACAAACAGTTTATTTAAAAAGAACACTAAAAACATGTGGACTTGGATCTCGCCAAAGAAAAGGAGAAGTCAGATAGATTACATATTAATTAACAGAAAGGAAAGCATCGCAAACTTTGAAATTATATCCAATTTAACTTTTCCCAGCGACCATCGATTCTTAAGAAGTACGCTACGGATTACACCGACAAGGAAAAGTAGAACAAATTTTAAAAAGTCTAAAACTAAGCTCAGTACTCTAGAAGAAAAAGAACAGTTCTTAAAAACCTTACGTACAAGTGTAAACGAGATGGTATTAAAAGCTACTGAAAATATAGAGTCAGTTTATAAAAAAATTAAACTTACAATAACTACTAGTTTAAATTCGATTCAACCAAAACATTCAACAATACGGGAAAGTATCCCTGTTCACATAAAATGTCTTATTGCAAGAAGAAATGAATTGATTCATAAGAAATTTTTGACTAAAGAGGAAAAAGACGAACGTACCTACCTCTATAAAAACATCTATAAATTAATGAAACGGGAACGCACAGAACGTAGAATAAAAGTAATCGAAGGACATCTCGAATCAACAGGCAGCTTAAAGAAAGGTCTTAAATATCTGAATACCACGAAACAATGGATACCTTATTTAAAAAATGAGACTACTCACAAAAAAATATTATCAAGATCTGAAATCATAGAAAGAGCGACGCAGTTTTATAGTAAATTATACTCATCAAAGGATAATACACCAGAATATGAAATGGCTTGTCAGAACTCTACTATCCTAGATAGATTCTCTGCACAGGAAGTAATAAAGAAAATCGAATCCCTAAAATCCGATAAAAGTAATGGACCAGATGGTATCCCAAATGAAGCACTTAAACTGGGAAAAATGTTGTTAGCGCCATATATAACCGGCTTATTTAATAATATTCTAAATTATAGAATGATACCGAAGGAATGGGCACAGTCTGATATCATCTTACTTTACAAGAAAGGAGACCCTGCCGATATTGGAAACTACCGACCAATTAGTTTACAATCTAATATGTACAAATTGTTCGCTTCATGTCTTGAGGGTCGCTTGGCAATGTTTACGGAGAAATATCAGCCGCCAGAACAAGCAGGTTTCAGAAAAAACTTTTCGACAACAGACCACATCCACACTTTAAATTTAATTATGGAGAAATATATAGAGTACAATAGACCACTCTACCTGGCATTTATTGACTACGCTAAAGCCTTCGACTCTATATCCCATAGAAGTATATGGAAAGCTCTACATGAATGCAAAGTACCGAAAGAGACTATAGATCTTATAAAAGACATCTACCATAATAGTAAAAGTCGTGTAAAGCTGGAGAGACAAGGTCCTGAAATAAACATTTGTAGAGGCGTCAGACAGGGCGACCCCCTTTCGCCTCGAATCTTTATAGCTGTACTCCAAAGTATAATGAAAAGCCTAAACTGGGAAAGAAAAGGAATAAATATAAATGGGAAACACCTTAGTAATCTTCGATTCGCGGACGATATTATACTCTTCTCTGAAACAGCATCACAATTACAGGAAATGATCAATGAAACATATGAAGTAAGTAATGCAATTGGCCTAGAATTGAATGCCTCTAAAACTAAAATTATGACGAACCACAATAATATACCCATAAGGGTTAACAACAAAACATTAGAATATGTTCAAAGATATATCTACCTGGGACAACAGGTATCCTTCTCTAAGACAAGACATGAAGACGAGATCAAAAGAAGAGTCAACATAACTTGGAACAAATTCTGGAGCAATAAAGAAATCCTAAAATCAAAGCTCCCAATGAAACTCAAGAAAAAAATTATGGACTCATGTATGCTACCCTGTTTAACGTATGGCTGCCAGACATGGATATACAATAATCATGTCAAAAACAAAATACAAGTATGCCAAAGAGCGATGGAAAGGAGTATACTAAACATACAAAGAAAACATAGAAAAAGAAACACAGAAATAAGAAAAACGACAAATATAATAGATGCTTTGGAACACTCTCGAAGACAAAAATGGAAATGGGCGGGTCATATTGCACGCATGGATAAGGAAAAATGGACACCGAGAGTTACTACCTGGCAAGGACCAAGAAACAAAAGGAAGAGAGGTAGACCGAGGGAAAAATGGGTTGATGAAATAGTAAGGAATGTCGGTGAAAACTGGTTTACAAAAGCAAAGGACAGAGAGAAGTGGAGTAAAATGGAGGAGGCCTTTACCCGTTGAGGGGTCCATACTGAATTGTGAATACTGGACATCCACAAATTAATGGAATTTTACTTTTTTACTTTTTATTATGTTGTTATTTCTGATTTGATGATAACTTATTTAAATCATGTAACTTTCAGGCAATTTAAGTAATTTTATTAAGTTGTATAATTCATGCATGCACTTAATATGTTATTTATTCATTATGGAAATAAAGAGGCTTTATTATTATTATTATTATTAGCTAAATTATTAATTAATTTTCGAATCATATCTAATAATGAAGTAGTTGTGAACCAGATATGAATTAGTTTTTCTCAAAATATCTCGGTAAAATTGAAATGTGTTGGTGACGTCAGAGGTAATGAGCATCTTTTTACAGAATAGGGAAATAAAAGTGTCCCAAGGGGTAGGCTTCGAAAAGAAATAATAAAAATATCGATATTTTGAAGAGCCCGTGAGCCCTTTTATTAATTTTGTATTGGTTTTTACTATGTTCTGCTTTTATTGGAACAACTTTTAATTATATTTTAAAGCATTCATACTGAATAAATAAGATAATAGCTGGTACAGTGTTATATTAATAAAATATAATTATAGTTGGACGAACTTATTGAAAAATATCCCAATATCTTTCTTTTTGATACGTGTATATGAACGGTGATAAGCGATTTAATCGCATGTCACCGTTATTATTAATAATATTAGATTAAATCGCTTATCACCGTTCTAGACTTTCGGAACCAACATATTTCGAAAAAAATATCTTGTTCTACTTCTAAATGGTACCTATTTATAAAAGGGGCAAACGAGCAGACGTATCGCCTGATGGTAAGCGATTACCGCCGCCCATGGACACCCAAGTGCGTTGCCGGCCTTTTAGGAAGGAGTACGCTCTTTACTTGAAGGTTAACCATATTCGAAATCTATTTATTGAAATAGGTCTTGATTTTAGTACAGAAATAAAATCCATGCAATTATTATAAATTCGATAGTAACACTGTCTGTGTGTCTTTACCGCGTAAAACAACATTAACGTGGGCGGAGCTGCGGGCAAAAACTAGAGCTAAATTAATTATGATTAGTCTAATAGGTAAATCTTTCATGAAGATTATTTTGTAAACGTAATTCTAAAATTAAACCAAATTTATTAATTAGTTTTGCCCGTAGCGTCGTAATATTATCCCAGATGGTAAGAAGGCCATTAAAAACTAATAGCAGTAGTGCAATTTATTGTGAAGATACCATAAAATCTCGGCCATTGTACGCTAACAAATCTAGAAGAGGTCATAATCAACTAAATGATATTACTGTGAGCATCCCTTGGTAAACGACTTGAGTAAAACCTTGAGAACGGTTGAAGTTATAAGAAATAGCGAATTTATTTGATTTAGTTTTGTAGTGGGTTTTCATTTTAAAATAAAGTTTGATTTGTGTGACAGTTATCACTAGCATCGTTTAAGAACTTATGAGGTACACTTTAAGTGTGAATTTTTGTATTATTAGCTAGCCGACCCGTGCTCACTTCGTTGAGAGTTAACCGCCCGCTTTTCTTCGACTTGATTTACAAATACTATTATTTTTAACTGTATTTTCTGTTCAATCATAATAAAATATGGCCTATGTTACTCCTCAATAGTATTGCTTTCTATTAGTGAAAGAATTTTCAGGATTGAATCAATACTTCCGAAGATTACCTCCTACAACCTTAAAAACAAAGTAAGAAACTTTACCTCTTATTTAATTAATATATATTGTTATGTATTAAGATCGCGTCTTGGCAAATGTAGTGTGGGACGCCCTCTGGCCAGATGGCGGGACGACTTACGTAGGAGGGCAGGCAGCGACTAGATGCAAAAAGCAACAGACCGGGCTCTGTGGTGTTCCTTGGGAGAGGCTTATGTCCAACGGTGTACTGCAATGGGCTGATGATGATGATGATTTACTTCACTTGTAATAAAACTGGCACGTAAAGGTTGTAAATATAGAAGCGTTGGCTGCGGTACGAGAATAACCGCGGGAAACGTTGCGAGGCGAAGGCTAGTATCTTTATAAATATGAGCCTATGTGGTATTTCGATGTGATATATATAAGCTATATTATTGTAAAGTTTCATCAAAATTAGTTTTGGTGTGAAAAAGCAACAAACATAGTCACTTACATACTCCCAAACTTTTGCGTTTATAATATTAGTCTATACTAATATTATAAAGAGGAAAACTTTGTTTGTATGTTTGTTTGTTTGTAATGAATAGGCTCTAAAACTACTAGACCGATTTTAAAAATTCTTTCACCATTCGAAGGCTACTTATCCACGAGTAACATAGGCTATATTTTATTTTGGAAAAAAATATGGTTCCGTAAGATATTGAGGTTTTTCGGACACAAGGTGTAAAAAATCAACCCTATACGGGGGAAAATTTTTCACTACGGGCAATAAAAGACGGAAACGAGGTTGCGTCGGTCAGCTAGTAGGATATAAAATAAATTCGCTTGTTTAAAGTTACTCCGTTAGTTTCGTAGTTATCTGTCACCGAGATCAAGCTGTATTTTATATATTACGATTTCACAGGTAAACCACTGAACACATTAAAATAAAATGTGTAACAGAAATAACTTAATAAGAAAAGACGAATCATAGACTACTTTTTACAAATACACGGCTAAAGCCATTGGCATAAGTCAGTACTTTTACGTAGATAAATAAACACCTTCAGCAGTTGTTATAATAGACTATCAAAAATAATTTAGCATTCATATATGTTGAGGTATAATATTCATGTGCGAGTAACATGCTGAATTTATAAATATTTTATATTTAGAAAATCTGCGATCTTCACACTTTACTTATTCGTATTGTAATTCTAATTACAGTGTTAGTACAATAGTAGAATATTATAAAACGGTAATCACACGCAAACGTATGCCAGGCCATTAAACCTATATGATTTTGATGAACATCATCAGCGTGTTGCAATCTGCTGCTAGACTCAGGGGAAGGCGACATCAATGCTCCGCTGCGATGCTGCAGATGTGCGGCAGAGGACAAGCCTGCCGACCACTGGGTTGGCTGTAAGATCTGCGCCGGAGTTCGGCCTTCTGTCTTCAAATTGGCGATGGTGCCGCTGTAGAGTGGCAAGGTTCACGGCGGAATGTGGAAATGAAATGTGAATCCTTCATAAATGTGAATCCTATGAAGGATTCACATCTCTGCATCTTTCTGGTGAACGTAGGCCACGGTGCTGCCACTCAGGATCTTCTGCTCCAGAGCATGGCAGTGATCATTGCCGCTGTCGCCGACACTCACTGGTTTTTCGGGGCTGTCTAGGAGACCTAATGGGGTGGGTCAGTGGCACTGGTACAGGGCACCGCTGCCGGCACCTCTCTACCACTGAAAGTCGGGGTGCAACTAATCTGAAATAAAAGCAAGCAAGCCTAAGTCACTCCTTATATCATTAGCTATTTCAGTTAAAGTACCGTGAATATCGATCCAGCTGTTAATGAGATTAGCCGGAAAAAAAGACAAACCAAAAAAATATTCTAAAATTGTTTTTTTGATGTAAGTACTGTAAATGCTATCTGCATATGCATTTCGTGCAAAACTATTATCTTAAAGTTGCAAACAGACACTTAAATTTCATTTATTTATATATCTATGTATGTCGTCGTCGGTCCCGGTTGTCATGAACAGCTATGGCAATCGTTATTGGGAAGTCAGTGCCCCTTAAATATACTGACAACTAGTTCAACCTTCGAATTCAGTTCGCCCTCAGGGTTGCGGAGGTCAGATGCCAGTCGCTCTGTGTAAAAACTGATATTCAGGTAAAACCGGTTGAACTGGTAGCCGACCCCAAATATTGGGATTAATAAAGGCTAGGAAGATGATGATGAAGATGATGATATATCTATGTATGTACAGATAATAATAAATAATAAAACATGGAGAGCAAGGGAAGTTCAGAAGATAGTGTAGAAGCGTAATAACAAGATATAATAAATATATAAAATCTACTTATTATGATGTTATTATTGGACTCAGCAAATAAATCCCAACGAAAATTGTACGTCCTTTTTGTTACACCTCCATATTAAACGTTCGTCTGAATTAATCGTAATTACATTTCCCGAATTTAGATTTATTTCCCCAATTGCGCCACCAGCCTAAGGTCTGCGACATCATTATCTGCCCAACACAAGCGTGAGATTAGGGGAGACTATTTCATTATATTTTTCCGAGGGATTTCTTCCTTCCGAGCCGGGAGCGGAGCGAAGCGAGTGAAATTAATGTGTCTTGTCTGGATGGCAATCACACTTATACGTGACCGAAACTTGGGACGAAGTGATTTTGTTAGATGTAGAAAGGCAAACGTGATTGGGTAGATAGGGTTTTGTGACTTCAGATATAGACATAAAATCGAAGCGAACACAATTGAAGTTAGCTCGATTTTATAATCTTCTTCAGTTGTGTTTGACGTGACTTCGATCACACGAATGAGATTTTGTCCATCTTTGACTATGCCTCGGGTAAAAAAAGAAATGTTTTCAGAAATAAGAGAAAAAATAAATTAGATACCTTTTTTGTGTAGCTATGTCACAATATTATTATTGAATTAGTTCCACTCAAGGTTTGTTTAGATGTGATTGATGATGATGGTTTTCCAACTTTAAAGTTAATTAATTAAAGAATATATACAGAACAGAATATAAAGAATTGAGATTTAGGTACATAACTTTCGATTTTAATTATTCATTAAACATAGTTTGGGTCGAGACAATAGATTCATACCATCCGAATGCTTGTGCTATGTTTAAAGAACTGGATAAGCAACTGATCGACGCTTCTCGTGACCAGATGATTATTTTACACAGAGAATTAGAATTGACATTCAACGTGGCAATGCTGCCAGCTTTTGGCAACGCTACCAGTTGTGAAGATGTATGTAAATGTTGCTAATATTTTCGTTGCTTTTTTATTTCCTAGTATTTTAATTTAAATTTAAAGAATTTGTATCTTAATTTTAATAAAATTATTTTTACTGGTTATTCAAAATAGTTAATATAACTTTAATATTTTAGAACTAAATTATTAAGTTGATATTAAAGGTTACCTGGAAGAGATTGTTTTTGGCAATAAGGCTTTTTCTGTACTTTATACATCTGGCATGCAATATCTTGTTACACTTTTCTATTTATCTATCAAGCTTTTACAGTTGTTGAACTCAGATACACATTCTACGTAGAGACGTACGTGTATCTGATACCAACTTCTTCAACCAACCAAAAATACTTTCATTAGCATCGGCTTGCATATAATATAGATTTCATTCAATTAAACTAAAAATCCGAATGGCAATAAAACTATTTATCTATGAGTCACAGTTCACATAAGATTATTGTAGTCTGTCTGAAAATTCTACGAAAGCTATGTAGTCTTAAAAATGGATAGTAATTAATCTAGTTATACAAATTGTGTTATAAGAAATAAAATTATAGTTTAGGAACCTTTGCCTTCCACCAATCCACTGAATTGAAATGCCAAATGATGCAGTTATTTTAAATTTCATTTTTCCGCAAAGTCGACACCCCAAATTATTCACTGGAAAAATCAGCATCGTTATAATAGGCTTTTAGATAAGTATTCAAATAAAGAAGTAGAAATGTTCAAAGTTTAATGATGAGGAATGAACTTGATGAGTCGCAGTTGTGTTCCAACTTGTTACGGGAACTTCTGACTACAGAAATGCTCCCCTTCCCTATAATGTTCTTGGAAAGATATTTCACTTCAAATGTAGTGAAGCTGGATATTTGTTGTGAAAACCATTAAGAATTATAGCTATGAGTACTTGTTTGCAATTAAGTACGCTTTTAAATTAGGTTCATGATTTTAATACTAAATCACGTAGTAATTGGTTTTGATTATAAAAAAACTAATTTTGTATTCATCTAAATATTTATTTATATAAAACAATTTTTTTTGTTTAGACATTAATTTGTAATTTTATTTGTTTATGTCGATGACTTCATTATTATCTTCAATAGCCCTAAGCCATTAGCCTTAGAGGAGGTAGATCTCTCCTCTCTCAATAACTCTCATGATCTTCATTATTATAAAGATACGAGTAACAAGGACCCTCAGGACTTGTCATAACTGTCTGCCTGTCCGTTTCTCCACGGCTCACGTATGATGCTATAGGTATTATATTAAATTACTCATTTGAATAATTTATGTCACCGACAAAGCAATAAAATGAATAAACGAAATTATAGGAACACTCGTAATACTCCCAATGTGTAAAAGTTATAAAATGTGGCCAAATATCGTTACGTCAAATTAAATTCATTTAAATGTTAAAAAATTAAATAAAAATCTTTATTTTGAACTAATAACAAAATTACAAAATCATAAATGTGTTTGATAATGGCTGCATTAGTGACACTGTGGATTAAAGTGTTATATAGCCATTATTTAAATAATTTAATAAGTTTAATTCAAAATTGAAATAATTCAAATGACAGTGCAGAGTTAGTTATTAAGAAACGGTTCATAGTTAAATTGTTACAGAACTAGACAGAATAATAATAAAATAAAAATATGACTTTATTTCTAGATACCCAACCTCGATACCTCGAAGAAAAATATATAATAGTTATTTTCATAAAACTATTCGTTACAAACAAAATCAGGAGTTGCGCAAAAGTCCCAGTTATGCTGTAAACGTAGCAATCTCAAATGGGGTAGATAAAGTTGTAGTCAGAATTTACGATTTTTAGTCCAATACGTTGATGTCCCACGGGGCCACTATCTCAGCGTATCTTTGCTTCGAGATTTTTACAGTAGGTATTGTTCGACGCAATGCGAATACACCGCTAAGGAAGCTGAGGAAAGTAATTCAGTGTCTTTGTTATTTGGCTTTGTTGCTGTACATTTATTTTTGTATGTTTTGTGTATTGGAGTTTGTTATACTTTGTAGTATTCCTCACTTTAGTTACTGCTAAGCTGTTTTTGTTCTGATTTCTGAGGGTTTTTATTGTATAGAGAAAATCATTCGCAATTAAAAAAATTAAAAGGTTACATTAGCTTCTAGATTTCGAACGGGTTACACCACTCGTGGATAGACTGGTCTGAGCTTCTTAAGAACATAGCTATATATTAAAATAAACTTAGAAATATGTAAATACTCATCATCAACAATTCTTAATGTCCCACTGCCGGGGTCGCGTCTTCTCCTCGGGGGTGGGTTAAGGCCATACGTTGGGGACGTTGGCCATGTGCGGGTTGGGGACTGCCAAGACAAAGTTGTGGCTACGTAATCTTGGCGTTGGATGTTTTGAAGTTGCCTAAAGGCCTCCAACTAAGCATCATGACTGTTATCCTATAATAACAACCGGGACCGACTGCTTAATGTGACCTCCGAATCAAGGAGACGTCCTTGGTATCGTGCTACTAGCGGTCACCCATCTACGTAGTGACCGCGCTGTCGTTGCTTACCGGTGATTGTTCCTAATTACTGAGCACCTCAAGTAAAGTATGTAAGTACTCATTTGTGTATATCTTTTTTAATAAATCATAAACTAATAAATATTTCAAGTTATTAATCATAGTGTCGCCTTTAATAACTGTATGGTATTTAGATTTAGAAGTCCAGTTATCTGTCTTATTTATACAGGGTCTGTCGTAAATAATGGATAAGTCGTAAACTGGAGTTGGTCCGGCTATGAGACTATTAGAAAATCGTATCTTTTTGCCAGGGTTTCTAACCGTATGGAAATGGCGTAGACTTTTATGTTTTTTTATAAATTTCGCTACTCTTTGCATTCATTCCGTTGCCATTTCGTTAAATTTAGGTATTTCTGTGTCATTTTTTTTGTATTATAGTCTTGAAGATGTGTATTATTTAGTTTTAGTACTGTTTTAGGCGTTTTTAACGTTGGTCATTTTCAAAATTGTCATTTTAAGATTTTTTATGTTTTTGTTTTACTTAGGGTCAACTTTTGATCATTTACTGTGTAAAAAAAAAGTACGGCGCTATAGCTGCCCATGATCTTAATAAATTATCTAGTATGTGTAGATTCTAAAAAGGTATAACAATGCATACTTCACAAGTAATATTAAGCTACATGAGCGAGATCAATATCAAGGTGAGAAAATATTTTTTTCATGTAATGTTGTAAATGGTTATAAAACTTCGTCATAATAATTTATTTCTGCCAAGATTCTTTACACAAACACTATGGGGTCACTATTAAGGATGTTCAAAAGAAAACTAGGTTGTTTTAGTACGTAAAAATATTTATTCAACAACTTAAACTAAATGTTCGAAGTGTCCTCCGCCGGCAGCTATGCACGCTCTACATCGCCTAATAAACGATCGCTTAATCCGGCGCACATAACCGGCTTCTTCAATTTTTCTCGCTGCTACTTGAATGCGCGCACGCAACTCTTCTACAGAACTTATTGTTTCACTATATACTTTTTCTTTTATACAGCCCCAGTAAAAGAAGTCCAAGGGGTTCAGGTCTGGCGAACGTGGAGGCCATAAAATTGGCCCCAATCGCCCTATCCATCTATCTGGATAAGTATTATTTAAATGTTCCCTGACACGAACAGCGTAATGTGCTGGACACCCATCATTTTGTAGCCACATCTCATTTCTTATCTCTTGTGGGACGTCTTGCAGTAAACTAGGTAAAGTATTTGCTAAAAAATTCAAATACATATCCGCATTTAATATTGCCGGCAATTCGAATGGACCAATGATTTTGCCATTAATAATGCCAGTCCATAAATTAATTTTAAATTGATATTGCGATCGGTCTTCTCGGATAAGTCTTGGGTTTTCGAGTTGCCAGCTGTGTATGTTGTGAAGATTCAAAAAACCATCTTTTCGACACGTTGACTCGTCACTCCATAAAATTTTATTAAAAAAACTTTGGTCTTCCCTCATCTTTCGCAGCATTATGCGACAAAATGTTATTCTCGCAGCAGCGTCCCTTGGCATTAATGTTTGGACCCTTTGATAATGATAGGGATATAATTCATGCCTTTTTAAAATCCTGTGTACAGATTTTTGAGGTATACCGGTGCGCCTTGAAATTACACTTATGGACGTACCAGGGTCTTCTGCAACTATTTCCAGTACTTCGGCTGCACTGTGGCGTTGTGGTCGTCCTTCACTCGCCCCGCCTACGCCGGTCCCAGGAAATCGTCCTTCCAAAAATGTGTTGTGCACTCTTATGAAGACACGATAGTCAGGATGCCGGGCATTTGGATATTTTTCCCGATAAACTCTAGCAGCTCTATTGGCGTTGCCATCACATAAACCATAAATGTAATGCATGTTTACGTATTCGGCCGGCGTGTATTGTTGAGGCATGATATACAAAATTTTCCAAAATAACACGTGCAATCGATAGCACAACACGATGCCCATAAATGAGAGCTGAGTTGTCAATATCACCAGGTTAACAAGTCCAAATCACAAAGAAAATCTAAGTCCGATATTAGAAAGCAGTAACAAATTGACGACAGTAATGAAAACGAGAGCACATGCGATGGTCAAAATCACACTGAGAGATGTATCAGGAGTGCGCCCTAGCTAAACGCATGCTAACCTTTTCACACATCGTGAGTGTGAAAGGGACGGTGCATCATGCAGTGTGCCTAGTAACAATGTCCTTTTCACGCGGGGAGGCCCTTTGTATTGCTGTCTTTGTTCATTTTTTTACCTGATGATCCTTTTTACGAATAAACTTGTAACATGTTTGTCGCATGTAACTATTAGAGCACATCAATTTTAAAATTAAACACCTTTATGAAATGAGGAGGCATGAAATTTTTTTGACAAAAAACTACCTAGTTTTCTTTGAATATCCTTAATAGTGGCCCCATAGTGTTTGTGTAAAGAATCTTGGCAGAAATAAATCATTATGACGAAGTTTTATAACCATTTACAACATTACATGAAAAAAATATTTTCTCACCTTGATATTGATCTCGCTCATGTAGCTTAATATTACTTGTGAAGTATGCATTGTTATACCTTTTTAGAATCTACACATACTAGATAATTTATTAAGATCATGGGCAGCTATAGCGCCGTACTTTTTTTTTACACAGTAAATGATCAAAAGTTGACCCTAAGTAAAACAAAAACATAAAAAATCTTAAAATGACAATTTTGAAAATGACCAACGTTAAAAACGCCTAAAACAGTACTAAAACTAAATAATACACATCTTCAAGACTATAATACAAAAAAAATGACACAGAAATACCTAAATTTAACGAAATGGCAACGGAATGAATGCAAAGAGTAGCGAAATTTATAAAAAAACATAAAAGTCTACGCCATTTCCATACGGTTAGAAACCCTGGCAAAAAGATACGATTTTCTAATAGTCTCATAGCCGGACCAACTCCAGTTTACGACTTATCCATTATTTACGACAGACCCTGTATAATCTTTGTATGAATATGTATTATTCATATATTAATAATGCATTCGAATCGATTGTTATTCGTCTTTAATTTAAAATGTGATTATTCAAAATCAATTCACGCATAGTGAATTCTACGCTAAACTTAAAAGTGAAAAAAAAAACATGTACAAATTAAGAACATTTTTGAAGTCATAATCATACAAATATGTCCCTTAGCTGAAACTGTATTAATGGACTAACTAAAGTAGGTAATGTTCAATTATTTACCTTCAAGTACGTTTTAAGTTACTTAGATCAAACATAGCTCACGGAGTAATGACAGAGATCTGTTATATTAGAAGATTATTACCTAAAGTGCAATCATAACTCTATATACGAGTATGTCCATACTAATATTATGTGTAAGTTTAAAAGTATATCTACCTGTCTGTCTGTTACGCTTTCACGGTTTAATTGCTGCAACAATTTCAATGAAATTTGACACTTTATTCTTGAGGGAGGGCCAAAGCTACTCTTAGGCGATAACCGACATACCCGGCGTGCGAGCCGCGGACAAAAGTTAGTTAATATTATTAAATGCGAAAGTGAGGTTAATTTGAGCGCTTTTATGTTTAATGTATTTTATAATTAATACTCATTATATTTTTTATTATAAAAAAATAATACTTTCAATAAATATCATCCCGTTAAATTTTAAGTTTGAAGTAAAATTTGTTGTTAAAATAAATATCCATATTACTACTTAATTACACTTTTTGACCATATACTACACACTACATATACATACACTGAACATTTATTGGATGTTACTTCTGTAATTGACATCAATTTTCTAGGTTTAATAATAACCTCACACAATTCACACTTGGCTGTCTGATTTTAATCTATGTAGAGCCTGTACTATAGCTACCAAACCTCTGATAAACATGCCTATAAATGTGTAATAATACATATATCAAAGATAAATGTGTCTGGGTGTACACAGAAAAAATTATAATGCTTATTGTCTCAATAAGCATTAGTCAGGGCCAATGTGTAAAAATATTGTTAAAACCGGTTGAAGTTTCGGAAAGAACCGGTAGCACGTTCTAAAATTAGTCGCTTAACATGAGTAAAATCACTTATAAATAATTATTAAAACAAAATTTATTAAACTAACCTATACTTACATTAATGTCATCATATACTAGTTACAGTTTTAGTTATTTCTAGATTTTTATATATGTAAGTATGTGTTTGTACGTACAAATTTACATATTATGTCCAACCCAGGAATGGAACACGAGATCTCAAGCCCAGCAGTCGCATACGCTTCCACTGCGCTACCGAGGCAGTTTACCAGCCACAGAACCAGCATAGATTTTGATCCACTATGACACAGTTTAAAAACCACATTTCATGACCTATTGTAGCAATAAGCCTTATGCAAATACAAAGTCAAGTTATAATGGTTGTTAAAATCTAGGTGACCTGGCATTGTCTAGTATTCATGAAAAGACAATCGTAAACCTTAATTAAAAGGCTTTAATACTTATATATTTATCTTTAAACATTGTTGGCATACTTCCCCAAAGCTACATTAAACGTTATTTAGTGCCGTACAGTTTCACTGCATCCGTACAGTTGTCACTTTGATACAGTGCCGGTATTGTTACAAAGTACATCACGGATAAATTTACGTCAGTTGGAGTGCATATATGTAAATGGGTAAAGTTGGTTCACTGTGTTAGTTAGGGAGTTGTTTACTGATTTAATGAGAGAAGTTCTATCATGTTAATAATTTATTTATTTATACATCATGCAGATTGGCGAACTAAATGCTTTAAGTTATTCTCCACCAGTCAAACCTTTAGCTTTGGTGATGCAAAGGAAGGAAGTAGGTGAATTTAGGTTGTATTTGTATCAAATACACATAAATGGATATATAAACTTATCATATACTAAAACTTGTACGCATAATACATATGTACAATAGTTAAATATATGAAAATACATACAAATACAAACATACACAGATAAATACTATAAATAGTAACTGATGACATTTATGTAAGTGTTTATAGTAATATGTTGTATAATTTTTATAAGAAATAATTATTTGTAAGCGATTTTACTTATGATAAGCGACTAAATTTAGACCGAAATAAACGTACTGCTGCTTCTTCATCAATTTTCACCCTGTTTTGGTTGGTTTTAACACATCGAACCCACATTTAAACATTTTATTTCTAAAATCTGACACACAACGCCATCTAGTCCCAAGCTAAGCACAGTTTGTGTTATGGATACTAGACAACTGATATAATTCATATATACAACGTGTCCCAAAACTCAACGATAAGCCTTTACCAGAAGGTCGGCCGGCTCGTGACTACTCGTGAAAAAATATTAAAAAATAAATATCTTTTTTCTTTTTTTAATTACGAAGGAAAAATTAAAATTCTTAAAAATTTACACCTCTTAAGATATTTTTAACTACCATCACCACAATTTTCCAAATATTTCAGATTTTTTTTTTGTATCAGTATCCTAAGTAACACCGTTACCCATCACAATCCTTATAAAACCCATAACACCTGTAGATTTTACTCGAAAATTATTGAAAGTTTTTTCTTTTCTTCAAAACTCTAAAAGATTTTTCTTTAAGGGCAGTTTAACTCATCGTGGTGTAAAAAAAATGTATGGTCACTACTATGGCAAGTGTTTAAAAAAAATTACGCATCTAACCATGAATCTAAAATGGTACAATACTTCTTGAAAACCAACCACAAAAAAATATGCAAATTATTTATCTAAACATAAACCTACATTCATGAATTGTTTATAGTACTCAATTTTACTAGCTGCGCACAAAATGGGCTATAGTTGCAACTTCTCCCGCCGTGTGGAGCCGGCATAGAATAGCTCCACCCCATCTCCTCCCGTGGGTGTCCTAAAAGGCGACTAAGGAAAAGTAGCTGGGCTGCCATCCCCTCGTTCACTTGCTAGGAGTGGCGTGGCAATGCTAACGCTGCTAGCAGATTGTATCGAGAAAGGTATCCAAATATTCAAAGATACCCAGATTATCGTGTGTTTATCAATGTGCTTCAAGCGTTTTCGGAAGGTCGTATACCATCTCAGAGGAAAAATGGTGGTAGACCTAGATTGGAACACGATGAAGAAGTTCTTCATGAAATAGAAATAGACTCTACTACCTCAGTACGTGCCATAGAGGCAGCTACGGGGATCCCAAAAAGTTCTGTACATCGAGTTTTAAAACGGCACAACCTCCACCCATATCATTACAGGCGTGTGCAGACATTGTTACCGCGAGACTATCCCTTACGGGTCGTATTTTGTCGTCTGATGCTGCAAAAGAACAGGGAAGATCCCGAATTCTTAAATAAAATACTATGGTCGGATGAAACAACTTGCAAAAAAGACGGGTATCTAAATCTTCACAACATATACAGCTGGAGTAATGAAAATCCGCACCTGATGAGACAAGACAAATCCCAATATCAGTTTAAAGTTAACCTATGGACGGCATATTAAATGGAAATGTGATTGGGCCCTTTGAGCTACAAGGCAACTTAGATGGCGAGAGATATTTGCAATTTTTACAAAACGACTTGCCGGAATTATTGGAAGACGTGCCCTTAAGTGATTTGCAAAACATGTGGTTGCAAAATGATGGATGCCCAGCTCACTATGCCCTTCAAGTGCGAGAATATTTAAACAAAGAATATCTAGGCCGTTGGATTGGGCGACTTGGGCCTATCTTATGGCCACCCCGTTCACCTGATCTAAACCCCCTAGACTTTTTCTATTGGGGTTGTATCAAAAACAGAGTCTACGCAAAACCCATATCAACGATAGAGGAGCTACGTCAAAACATCGCATAGGCTGCGGATCACATCAGCCATCGAAGATTTGCTCGACTAATAAAACGGTCCATTTTAAGGCGATGTCATGCTTGTATTAATGCCGGTGGCAAACAGTTCGAACATTTACTGTAATGTTGATAACGTAATAAATGTATTAAATTGTTTTATTTTTTTCAACATTCCCAATAATTTCGAATCTCACTTAGGTACAAACATATGATAGTATAATCCTCCTACCCTACAATATCTCACAAATCTCGCTTGAATAGTAGTCCGGCAGGCATTCTTTGCGCAGGTAGTAAAATTGAGTACTATAAACAATTCATGAATGTTGGTTTATGTTTAGATAAATAATTTGTATTTTTTTTTTGTGGTTGGTTTTCAAGAAGTATTGTACCATTTTAGATTCATGGTTAGATGCGTAATTTTTTTAAAACACTTGCCATAGTAGTGACCATACATTTTTTTTACACCACGATGAGTTAAACTGCCCTTAAAGAAAAATCTTTTAGAGTTTTGAAGAAAAGAAAAAACTTTCAATAATTTTCGAGTAAAATCTACAGGTGTTATGGGTTTTCTAAGGATTGTGATGGGTAACGGTGTTACTTAGGATGCTGATACAAAAAAAAAATCTGAAATATTTGGAAAATTGTGGAGATGGTAGTTAAAAATATCTTAAGAGGTGTAAATTTTTAAGAATTTTAGTTTTTTTTTCGTAATTTAAAAAAAAAAAGATAATTATTTTTTAATATTTTTTCACGAGTAGTCACGAGCCGGCCGACCTTCTGGTAAAGGCTTATCGTTGAGTTTTGGGACACGTTGTATATATTTTTTTTGGAAATACATACATGTTATACAAAGAAAACACTCAAACTCCGAAACAAATATTTGTAGTTCATACAAACATTTGGTCCGACATGGGAATCGAATCCGAGACCTCAAGCACAGCAGTCGCATACGCTACCACTGTGCCATCGAGGCAATAAGCGAGTTAAAAGATGGCAAGTGACTATCGCCGCTCGGCTTCCTTCCAAAAAAAGAGATGGATGAGATTTAACGCTGGTTATCACTCACTTGGTGCTCAAGATTGTTTAAAATCGGATTTCTGTGAGGTTTTAATGTCACTTAGATTCACTGACATTCACTTATATAAACCGATCTTTGGGGCATGGTTCTCGATTGGACGTAGAGAATTGTAAGCAAATTGTCAATAATATCGGTGTGAAGCCAACGTAAATTAACTAAACAGATTTAAATATCAGTCCCATTACAAACAAACTTCAAACTTTTGTAGCGTTTTTGCCTACGCCGTAGTGGGGTTCTACGCCGTAGTTAATAATAATAATTTCAATGTTTCTCTTACACACAACTTACAATTAATAACAAATTCATACAGAAAATACAGTTCACATTAATATAATCTGTGTGGCAAGTGCCGGTCGGCATCTGCACTAGGATGACCTGTATTACAGATTACCAGCAGTTGTACACCCCAATCGCCAAACACATTCATTCATCATTCGTAATTAATAACATAGACTATGTTTACACTGAAATCGATCAGCTTAAACAGATTACAGAGCTG
Organism: Spilarctia lutea; assembly: GCA_916048165.1. Lineage (NCBI taxonomy): Eukaryota > Metazoa > Arthropoda > Insecta > Lepidoptera > Erebidae > Spilarctia > Spilarctia lutea. Next base: position 4,862,747 of record OU696492.1, on the reverse strand, counting down.
TAAACTAATAGCTAGCAAGGGATTAATTACATAAATATATAAAGAGTCTTGTCTTGATGAACAAACAAGGCAAGGAATAATGTAATCATTTCAGCAATAGAGCTGGCAGAGAATTTACTCTCTGTTTATCACTAAGTGTATATTTAAGTAGTTATGACTGTTCTCCATTTGTGGAACTATTAATTTTATCAGACTTCAATACAATTAAAGTTGATTCTCCAGTCCGTATATACCTTGGCTTTAATACTTTTGCTTTACTGTTAGGTACTATGTCCATCATGACATTGAAATTCATTTTTTTTCATTAATAAGATCAAGAGAAGAAAATAATAACACAATATATTTTTGTCTGTATGCCTGTTGTATGTGGTGAAATAAAATAAAAATTAATAAGCTGCAGCTTCCAGAATTATATCGATTTAGTTATTTACCAATTTATAAAAAAATACAAATATCGACTAAGCTTTGCACCATAAATAGTAACTGTAACTTATTTTGAGAGAGAGAACTGAGAGCTATTTGAGCTTAGAGCTGCTAAACTAAGTTAGTTACTCAATAAAAACGAACAAAACTGTCGTGATGAATACGTGAGATGGACGTACTGCCTACAAAACTTTCGGTGCGCAAGTCCGACCTCCATACACTATTATTGTTTTTTCTTAATATAATCTAATTTAGGAGCCTATTATTGTAGGTTTGGATGGCATAATGAAGTAAACAGACTGTTTTTTAGTTTTAAATAACAAACCAACATAAAATAATTATTGAATGATTTGTCGAATAAAACATCAATGTTTTAATTTTGTTCTTTAAAATACTGAAATAGGTTTTAAAGTGGAGTGCGTTTGCACAATTTCATTTCACAAAATTTAACCAACTAGAAACTCGTTATTATGGATCGACACAAACTGCTATCGTATTCCGATATCAATATGTTTTTGCAGTTTCAATTTAAGAAAACGACCCATTTTTGTAGTGATATATTTATTAAATAAACAATAGACGATTTCTAATGTTCGGTGACCTATTTATATATAACATTTTATAAGATTTGAATTTCTGGAAAATAATACCGTTCTTTGGGGTACCTGTAACTGTTTCCGGATCCTTCCTATTTCCTGGACCGCAACAAGCTAAAAGTGATGACGATTCTTAAAAATATCAAAGTATATAAAATCTCTCGACTCTCAAAACTCACGCTAGTAGCATCGTGAGTAAGAACTTAAAAGTTACTCAAAAATAAGTAAAACAAGGACAGTGGTAGTCCACATACTCATTAATTTAGTTTCTCTTGACATTACGTTGCGATAACAGACAAAACCACGTACGAGTACAGACTTTACGTGTCCTACATACTTCAAAGATATTGTAATAGCCCGAAATGGAAGGCATGATGTCATTCGTAGTGCCACTTTTACGCTCGAAGTTGTCAGTATAATGTGACGAGGCCTTTATTGTATTATGGGTTATGAATAAATCATGTTTACTTTTCCACTAGAACCTTTTTTCTTATTACTTTGTATGGTTCTAGAAATAAATTAACTGAAATTTATGATTCTGTATACATTGTAAAAGATTTGATTGAATAACATTTAGTTGTAAATGGATAATATTATTTTGTAATTTACAGTATGATCATTTTATTTGATGCATCCAGATACATACTGTATCTAGAATACTGTATCTATAATTATATAAAAGGTCGGCAACGCACTTGTGACGCCTCTGGTATTGCGGGTGTCATATGCTATAAAAATATATATATATATATAGGTATATATATATTTAGGTATTACATAGCACTCTATCATAACATAAGCTTAACTAGGCAGACCTAGTTTAGGTTAAGACTGACGTTGATGAGATGTGTGAAATTACTTTTTACACACGATAAAAGAAAATACAGTATTTTTTTTTTCTGGTATTGAGGTTACTGGGTCACCTTTAATGTAAATGACTATTGACGACCATCACAAGTACATTGGCTCTCTTTTCACAACTATCTTTAAATCTCCTCCCAAGAATTAGGAAAAGGAGGTTAACATCTCTCACTCAGTGAAAATCAAGGAAAGTACTGCTTAACTCTTATTTTCTACAAGGTCATTCCTAAAAATGTGTCCAAAACACACAAACGTGGGAAGTAAATGATTTTATTTTGTTTACCGTAAATTCTTTGAGTGGATACTCAAGGAATTTAAACTAAAAACTATCAAAATAACAGAAAGTACTGATTTACATTTGCAAGGCATACATCTAGGACAGCTCAAAGTCCACAACACATTATTAAACAAACATTTTCTTGCAACTAGAATGCAACATATCTGTTTTTAAGTGCTGTTTTGTTAAATTATTGAAACCTTCAGGCGATTATACAAACAGGAATACACAGAACGCTGACAAAGGCTTTCACTACGAAAATGTTTTAAATGGTGTTGAATTTGAAGCCACAACTGATAAACATATAAAAGAGAATGAAATATATCTAGAGTGGTATTCACGAAATATTTTCTGAATAGGGTTGGTGACATTTCGTAAGTTAATTTTTTTTAAATAAATACTAATTAATATTAAATTTCAGTATGAATGCAGATTTTTAATGTAAATCACTTAATACGTGCCCAAATCTTAATTTCAGTTAAACTAATTAGGACTAGTAAATGAAATTTAACTATGTTTTACATTTTAAATCAACTCCAGACTTTTTTCTATATTCTAAGAACATCGACTGTCTCACGAACATTGAAAACGTTAATTCAAAAAGAATTTTTATATTAAGAGAACCAGCAAGCCACATCAAAAGATGAAATAAAAAACTGCCTAAAATAATACAATTATTTCTTTAATATAATATTAAATGAGAAAATAATATTACGCTCGTTTGCGTATTAAGCTTCGAAGAATATCAAACAATTTCATATGCCAAACTAATTAATTATTCCAGTGACGTGAACATAATTGCTACTTTAATTAAAACGATTTAACAAAGTTCAGTATTCGAAAAAAGAACAAGAGATTATTAATTAAAAACTCGACACCAAGGATTGTGGTAAGATTTAAATCGAAAAGCTGTACCGGCAACCGGCAACTAAGCATTTTAATATCTGATTATAGATTGAAGGCGATTTTCTTGGGTTTATATTTATTAGCACAGGTAAGTCGCAACCCTAGTTGAAACAGATTTTATGTGGACAGATTTACTCAACATTAAAATTGTTACACAGAAAATTTACTTTGTTCATTTGTGGTTAATATAATTAAGAGGGTTCAAATGGTACATATTCACTATTTACACAGTGTGCTATTTTCCTTTGTATAATATATTCTTGTATGTTTTGCGTCGGCATCTCTACATCTGTGTGCAATTTTTAGAGCAAGTTACAAACATTTCATGAAATACATTTTATTAGGTTTACTTCAATAAAAGGTTGTTCTAGAAAAGTTATTTTGTTTGAATTTATATATAAGTAAAGATTTAAAGAAAGTAATAAAATGTAAGTCACTGATGAAAGTATCTTCTCTAGCTAAAAAGAATGCTAATTCGATACGAACTAGACTACGGTAATAAAATGGAAAGAAGCTACTAATGGAAGAAAAGGAAAATAATGTTTCTTCGCCTCACATATGTAAATATATAAATTGGTTTGATACAAAAATCAGTACAAACATATTATTATCAAACATCTTAGTGAAAGGTGGAGTTTGTAGTGGGTTTGAAACCTGTAAGACATTTCTTCGGGCTCTCTCCTTAGCGATACAGACGTTTAGATTTACATTTGAGGAACGTGACACAATAAAATGTATTTAGATCCTAGTCTTTATTATTTCCAAGATTATTTGAGGTCGGTTAATAGTTCAACCGGTTTTACCTGAATGTCAGTTTTTCCACGGAGCGACTAGCATCGGACCTCCGTTACATGTTGAATAGTGTTAATAACAACAGTGGTGAGATGGATCATAAAAGAAAAGGAAGATTCAAATTGTCTCGTATCTTACTTGACTGATGTATGAATCACGTATAGACGGCCGAAGAAATCATTATACACTTTGCTTGTCATTAAATAAATTTAGAAACATCCATACTAATTATATAAATTCGAAAGCATATCTGTCTGATACACTTTCATTTCAAAATCATTGCACCAATTTCATTAAAATTCTACTTAAAGATACTTTGATTCTTAAGGAAGGACATTTTACCGCAAAAAATAATATACACGCGGCCAGAGCCGCGCAAAATAGCTAGTTTCAAGATAAAAATATAGGCTTCAAAATATCTACCATCATTAAGGCATTAATAGTTTTGTTTGCTAACTCTTTAAGCCAAGAGAAATATTAAATAACAGCCTTTAATAAAGTCAATTTACGTTCTTGGTAAATTTATTTAAACGATGAACGGAAAAAAAACTAACCCTTTCTTCAAATAATGACGAAAACGAGCTACGTCTATTTTTTAATACTTCTTTTTTTTTTTTTTTTTTATTGAATAGTGGGCAAACGAAATAAAAATTATCGAAAAAGTAGTGGTTGTTTTTCAAATATTTACTTTTCATCTTCCTAGCCTTTATTATTCCCAATATTATTTGGAGTCGGCTACTAGTTCAACCGGTTTTACCTGAATATCAGTTTTTCCTCGGAGCGACTGCCATCGGACGTCCGCAACTCTGAGGGTGAACTGAATTCGAATGTTGAACCATCTAACATACTCCGGGCTGCGATAAGAATTTCTTGTAAGAAAATTTCAATAGTAGTCCGACCCGGGAACCGAATCCGAGACCTCTTGACCCGCAGTCGCTTACACTGACTAACCAAGCAGTAAAAATATTTATTTTTATAGTATTAATTAGTATATGGTACAACCCCAATAACAGTTTAACTAATGCCTTATTTCAATGAAGTACATACATACATATATGTTTGAGTTTAATTAAGTGCTGTAAAGCAATGTGTAACGAATAATCAAAGCTAAGGTTAAGGTATTATAGGAATGCATATATATGCATTGAAGAGTACCGAAAGACTTGTACAGTCGAACAAAGGCTTCCTTCAATGTCCGTCATAAAACCTGGTCCCGTGCTGCCCACATCTAATTGTGAACTTGAGACTAAATTTTATTATCATGTGTTAGATTTTATTGGAGAAACATTACAATTTATTTATCGAAACCATTTACGAATGCTGATGTGTGCAAACATATTAACTAATATGATGATGATTATAATATTAACTGAAGTTAGATTGGAGTTTAGCAGTAAGTGTTTTTTTTTAACTTCTAGCAGGTGTCAACACGTGACCCTCTAAAATCAAACTAAGCGATGAGGTGAGTAGACTTGTGATAAACGTACTTGCAAATTACTTAATATTACATTCTAATATTATACAGACAAAGAAGAAATAATCATGTTCAATACAAAATTATTTATCATCGATGGGAAGTAAACCAACATGAGGACAAAATAAAACATTTACAAATACGAAACGAAGTCGAAACACGTACAATTACCAATTACTCCATGTCACCTGACAAAGTCGTAAAGAAAATATGTCGAAGGTAGGTGAAACAACAAGAATTCAATTTGTATTTCTCAATTGTTTGGTTAGAATTGCGAGTGTCATTTGTGTTCTATTTTTAAAACATTACTTTTACCTTTTTACCCTATAACGTCGAAGTAAGATTAAGGGTGACAGTCTATGCATTTATATATGTTCCATCGTAAACTGCCCATAAACTACTGAACCGATTTTAATGAATAGGTTTTTAATAGATTAATCGTCCGTATGAGATAATCTGTATACATTTTATCAAAAGTATTTACGTAATCTGGTAATAGTTTTTTCAACTTTTACTTGTCAAACTCAACACAAGTTAGAATAAATATTGCGGAAATTAATTGTAAAATCAGCTTAAAGTAATATTATTTATCCCTCTTAAAATGTAAATACAAAGCCCCTGGTTTAAGAAACTGTGTTTGGGTTTTGCTATAAAATGTCTTTGGTTTGAGGTATTTTGATATTCTTCAAAATTAGAGTATTGCGTAGGGAAAATTCTGAATAAGTCTGAAGTATTTGTACGGAAAAATTGGTTCATTATTTCTGTATTATTCAGAAGCTTCATCTTAAATTTGTTTGATTTTTGTTAAAGACGGAATTCCTATACATTTTAATCACTTTCAAAGTATTTTCATACAGTTATTGAATGTCTGTAATGAACTCGTGGTAAGAAACTTCATATTCTTTATCTACATCTACACTATCTACATTAATGTTATAAAGAGGAAAACTTTGTTTGTTTGTAATGAATAGGCTCAAAAACTACTGGACCGATTTTAAAAATTCTTTCACCTATCATATACATTATCCACGAGTAACATAGGCTATATTTTGTTTTAGAAAAAAATAGGGTTCCGTAAGATATTTGGGTTTTTCGGACCCAAGGTGTAAAAAATCAACCAGAAAAGTTACTTATTTTGCGTACGCTGCCTAAACTATAAAAGATAGAACCATAAAATGTTCTAATTAATCGTAGATCTTATAAATATCTACAAAAAAGTCTGCAACACACTATACCTATCTATGTCGAGTGAGGCACAACAACCAGTTTTGAAGTGAAAACTTCTTTAGCGGCGCTGTGTACTTTTTTGGAATGGGTGAAAATGTATAAACTCGCGTCAGGTCACGTGACCTGATCGAAAATTCGTAAAACGGATGGAGGACAGGCGGCGCAGGGCGCTTGCGCGAATGTTTGTGTGTGTATGTAATATAAATTGTCATATTTGTGTACGATAGCGCAATAAATGAATATTGTATTCCACCACATAAATAATAGTACTTTTATACTGATAATGAAAGCAATTCGTACAAAATTATTCTCTAACCATTCCAAAATATCAAAAATGCACAACGTTAATATTCAAGTTTTCACTTCTGCCGATGTCGATTTTTTTTATTTAAAAATCTTGATTTTTTTTTGGACTACATTTAAACGCATTTATTTTAATCATGCTATCAATCCTTATCAAAATAAACTATTTCATCACTAACTACAGTTTATGTAGATAATATTTAGTCTTTGAATGATAAAAATTGGACGTTTGGTTTTGAAGTTATGGCAAAATTAAAATATTACGATTTCTGCTGCATGACCCGTTGCGAAGTAGGAGTCACCAAGACGGGGATGCGCGTGCGGGAGAGGAGTTTAGATCTATATAATATTATATACTAATGATAAAGTTGAAGAGTTTGTTTGAACGCGCTAATCTCAGGAACCGCTGGTACTATTTGAAAAATTCTTTTGGTGTTGGATAGTCCATTTATTGAGGAAGATTATCGGCTATATATCATCACGCTACTACTAACAGGAGCGGAGCACCAATGAAGAATGTTTAAAAAACAGGGGAAATTTTCGCGCCACGGGCAACATAAGACGCAAACGAGGTTGCGTGGGTCTGCTAGTGAAGTATATATTTGTATCAGTTTTGAATTATCAGCATATTGTAGTCCACTGCTGGACATAGGCCTCTCCCATTGAACACCACTCTGATCGATAATAATAATGTAATTTAAATAAAATTAAAGTTTTGATAGGACAATTTGAATTTCAATAACTTTTCTTTGAGGTTTATTGAGGGTTACTATTTACCAGTAGAACTGACAATTTCGGTTCGAGCTTCACTTTGTACTTTTAAATCCCTCAATTTGAGCTTAAACTCTTTACTTAGCTTCTTAACAATTTTTTCGATTAAATAAAAAAAATGGGCCAGTGCGAGTCGGACTCGCAGCACGGAGAGTTGCGTACAAACCTGTAGGTATATATGATGTAACAATAAAAATTTTCTTTTCCTGTTCCTGTTCCTTTATCTGTGCTTTAAAACGTTGCTTCGTACCAAATTTCAAGATTCTTAGTTCATTGGAAGTACCATGTAGGTTTTGATTCCCTTGCGAGTGTCGAAAAATTGCAGCATAAACGGCTGTATGCTTTGATTGCGTTGGCTTTTTTTTATTGATTAGGTGGCAAACGAGCGGATGTATCGCCTGATGGTAAGCGATTACCGCCGTCCATGGACACCAACACCAGAGGCATCACAATAGCGTTGCCAACCTTTGGGGGATGAGAAGGTGGATAGAGGGAGGGGTTGAGGTATAAGCCTCCGGTATCCTCACTCATTCGGTGAAACACAGCGCAAGCGCTATTTCACACCGGTTTTCTGTGAGGCCGTGGTATCACTCCGGTCGAGCCGGCCCATTCATAACGAAGCGTGGCTCTTCCACTGTGTAATTGTTGGCTTAGAAGTTTGATTTTTTTACAGCTCCAAGAAAAAGTAGCTTGAGTATTTGGTATAAATTTCAGCTTAACACCATTACGCGTTTTGGAAAAAAGAGTCTTGACAGACACACGGACAACAAAGTGATCCTATAAGGGGTAATAGTCTTTAACATATATTTACATAGAAAGAGTATTCTATAACTTTATAAGTATATGTCCATATGTGTTATATTAAAGAATTTGTTTGTCTGTGGTTGATTTAATAGGAACAAAGTAAATAATGTAAATCTGAGTAACATTTCTTTCCCAACCGTATGTAAGTTATAAAGAGATCAAACATTAAACTTCAGTAACAAAGCTCGGTTCTGCCGGCCAGGACGGCGCACGTAACGGAAAAGATAAAGTTTGCACATAAATCCACGCTTGTCAGACAGCCGCGATAAGCCGGTTTGCTTAGCCCACCCCTTTACCTGTCCGTCGCCTATCACACAGTGGTATAACTTACCTTCTTCCCCCGAGCATTTTGTCCTCAACTAGGTTCGAGTTGGCTAATAGTTTAGTATGATACGATTAAACTACAAAGTGACCGCCATCAAACCTCTTCTACCTTTTTTTTCCTCGTGCGGAAATTCCCTCGTATACCATCTCCTGGTGGCATATCGGACTTGAACCGACTAAAACCGCACGCCATCGCACGCACGCACCCTAGAAAGGAAAACCCTGGAACCCCGACTTACCTCGGGCCATCTACGATTTGTAAATGGCCCCCTCCTCTGTGGAAATCACGGTGTTTCCGTTGCTGTCCCCAAAAGTAGAGGCGCGAGTGCTGTGGTGCAAGCGCGTCGTTACACACACTATGGTGGCCATTTTTTTTTTTTAATTGTTGTCGGGGTGGTAAAATCCCTTCGGATCTCCGGCTCCTAGGGGACTGGGGAGCCAGGTATGTGGTGAGTCCACTAAAAACCACCCCGGCGGCCGGTCTCAGGCGCCCTGCTCTGGGGAGGATCCGGACCAAGATATTTCAGGTCCCTCCCAGGAACGACACCGCGTCTATAAGACTCTTTCCTGGGGGAAGTCTGGGCTTCCCCCTGCCTGTTGGCCCAACCATTTCATTTTGCAGCCTGACCGCAGTTTTGCGACCAAGACGCTCCTCTGTCGCTGACCGCATCAATCAGCAACCAGATGTCCCCACTCTCTGGCAGCTTGCGGTACTGTCGGCGGCTGGAGTTACCGGCGACGTCGCCTACGCTCGGGACCGGCCCTCTCCCGATCCCGTTCAGCGGTCTCTTTCTGGAGCATCACTGTCTCACAGAAAGAGACCACTGCGTCCCAGCCCTCCTCACCCGCCAGCATGGCAACGATGATTGCTTGTGGGGACACACTATGGTGGCCAATTGAGATGTTTCTGCATGATTATGCTTATTTTGTGCTCACCAATGAAACACATCCACCCAAATGCCATAGTTTCAGGTTGATGATTGGGTTATACCGCCCCGGTTGAGCTGTCCCGGTTATGTTAAAATAACCGTGGCTTCACTACCTTGTAAATATTTCTAAATATTTAAATACAGAGAAAATTATTGTGCTCAATCAATCATTTTTTTTGGGTAAAAGTTATGTAAATAAAGATGAGATGAATACAGAACGGTGTGCATGTAGCGGGAGTTAGAACCTTGGCGCCGCAACTCAACAGTTAAGTCAACGTAATGGAATTAATGGCTGTACTATTAACCCCACGGGTTTGGTGGTTCGTTGCTAACAGTTATTAGGTTCTATTCACAGAGTGGATGAAGATGGCTTACTGTTGAACATCGGTTGAAAGGTTTTATTTGAAGATTGTTCTTATTATAAGTAAGTTAGAAACGAATAAACAATTCATTTGTTACTTGCTTATCAGGCTAGACAATATACTCGTATATGTACTTGAAATAGTATGCTGTGTTGTGTACTAGCGTGGTATAGCAGGCCAAAACCTCGCTTCTATGGCTTATGCCAGTTACTAGACAACATATGTGTTGGCGGTAATTCTACAGATCCTAATGGTTGAAAATATATACCTCTACTTGAACTTGAAACTCGCGGGCTGGGTCTCTGCAACTCGACGACTTCAGTGCGCTTAAGTTGCGTGGTGGGATGGCATTATTCGTGCTACCCCAGGTCCTCCAAGAAGCCTAACAGACCCCTCACGTTGCCGACGACTTCAGGAAGTGACCTCGGTGATCCGAGGTGTCTCGCCCGGTATTCTGCCACCTCAGGACATGTCATGATGACATGGGCGGCCGTTTCTACTTCCTCCATGCATGCCCTGCACTGAGGACTGTCTGTTACACCTAGAGTGAAAAGAGGTTTGTTTAGTAGTGTGTGACCTGTTATTGCTCCAATTAAAAGTCGAAGCAGCGGCCTCTATATACCTCTATTTAAATGAAATAAGTGTAAAAGCTATAAATATTATCTAATACCATTGCAGTACAACCTATAACATGACCCCAGACCCTTAATATTCAATTTAGGAATAAATATATTTTATTAAAATTCTAATAGTCCTCAATAGCCGTTTACAAATTAATCTGGCAAGATTTTAGAATTGAATTCTATTCATAATTCAATCATGAAAGCAATTAGTCATAAATTTGTGTGGAAACTATCAAAGATTTTCATTAATGATCACTTTGCGTTGGTGCTCAATTAAAACGGAATACGATTGTTATCGCAGTTTTCCATATTGGGTCGATTAGGGTTCATTTATGCTGCTCAGCGTTTAACGTCAACTATAGAAAGAATCACAATTGAAATAAATGAATAACGTGTGTGGTTATAAATTCACTTATAAATAAAGAAAAAGCTTGAAAGCTATATAACGGCCACGTAAAAACGTACACGGTTTAGTAGTTTAGGCACTACGGTGGATCATACAAACATATACAGACTACAAAACTTATTCCTCATGGGTTTAGTTGTAGTCGGGTTAAATAATATTTTATTATTTATTTCTATTGCAACATATTTTCAGATCTAGCGCTTATAGTACACGGTCTATTACCAAATGCTTTTTATGGTGTAGGGGGCAAACGAGTAGAGGAATTATCTGACGGTAATAAGTAATTACCGCTTCCCATCAACTGACAAGAAACACGTTGTCCATGATATCACTCCGGTTGAAACTGACCCATATATGGCGAAGCATCCTTAGAATGGATTAAGCATTAAGTAAAATTTTTACCTTTCAGTTTAACAATATCGTATATTTAACTAGCTTTTGCCCGCAGCTTTGCTCAGATTTATTAAAAAATATCCATTGTTACTTCTAATACCTCCAAGAATATGTGTACAAAGTTTCATGATGATCGGTTAAGTAGTTTTCCTGTGATAACGTAATAAAAAAACTTACTTTTATAATATCTCACTTGCTTTGAAAATTTGTAGAACACCAATAACAAGAGTAATACACGAACATCATACGATGAACAATGAAATTATTCATAACTGAAATGAAATTAAGCGTTACCAAATACTCTTTTATTAGAGAACCCTCCACTGTTACCATATAAATGCGCCCTAAGTGACCCAAACTCATTGCAGTATGAATCATCTATTGACTACCTTTAGTGTTCCGAATCGTTAAATTATTCCATTTATCTCTCATTCCAGTGTTAATTAAAAATAATACCATGATTTATACGTCTATTCTCTGAATATTTCGATATTTATGTATTGGCACTCAAAGCCGGTAATTTGGGAAAATGTGGTTTTGTGGTGGCACGTTTTACGGTTCGCAAATGTTTTGATGAAATACAATATGTGTATTTTATTTATTTACTTCGAGCTTCATTTATTGTATTACTGAATTTACGATTGGCTTGTTTACTTAATAAATATGTAATGGAAAATGAAAAAAACCAATAGGTAATCAATTTCAAAAATGTTTAAATAAATTTCTAATCGAGAACGTGGGGTAAACACCATTAGAACATTTAAATGGGTTTTAATCAAGTTCTGAACAAGGGACTTCTGAAGTCTATCAAGAGCCCACATATTTCAAAATTCGCATCTGCACTTCAACTGAAAAAGCAAAAATAAGTATCACAAAGAATAGATCTAGTAAATATAACGGCTGTGATTAATATCAAAGAAATTTTCGTCTTATATGAAATTAGTATAAAATACAAAATTATGGAATATAAAAGTTAATTTTGAAAGTGTTTTTGGATGATCATATTGTGGGGGACGGGGTGTCATGTCCCTCCAGCACAAAGGGAGGATCCTCCGACCAGGCGAGGTGATCATGCCTGGCGGACCACTATTGGCATATGGCATTTGCAATGAAGTCAAAATATATACTAGCTCTCAAATAAGTTACACAAACATCTTTTATTGAATTTTATTAATTTTGAACTCACACATCAGACGATCAGAGAGGACTACTGCACAAAAAAAAAGTGGAAAAGAAGAACGATTTAGTTATTAAAATACATTGCCAACAGTAAGCCAATTGATCATTTTCCACTATATTCATATAGTTTATTCCACACAACTACTGTGTGTTATATAATGTTTACATAAACTTTAGATGGAATAATGAGAATGTAGGGCCGCTCCACCCATCCCCGGCCGGCAACGCACTTGTGACGCCTCTGCTGTTGCGAGTGTCCATGGGTGGCGGTAATTTCCATTAGGCGATACGTCTACACGTTTGTCACCAATTCCAATTAAAAAAAAGATCTGAAAATATGTCACTATAACGCTAATAAGCTTACCGTAAGGTTTATTAGTTTAAATATCATAGTTTAAATGAAGTTTTTATGATGTCTACTAAATATCAATTAAAAACTCATACCTTAATGGACATAATGTTCTATATGGGCAAGTTTTAATTATAGTTTACCGGTTAAATTGCAATGTTGTGCAGTGGATAGATATGGGCACCTTGCCAACTCCAGTTAGCCGAGTGTTGCAGTTTGCCTATTGCCTTCGTAAAGCCACTGCAAAACAGAAAATTTTATAAAGCAGGTACACTAGTTAATACTCGTGGGTTTGCTCGTTAGAATCTTTTTTATTTTGTATGCTTAACTTTGATAATGAGGTACAAACAACCATTAAATGTCTCCTTTATTAAAATAAATACTCCAAAATTTAGTTTACTAAATGTAATGAATATTTATACCTACTATTGATATGAATCGAACCAAGTTGCGTCCAATTAGAGGGGCTATGCCCAGCAGTGGACTTATGATGGTGATGATGATAAATATCGGACATAGCTGCGAAAAGGAATCTATATCTCGTTTCCTTCATTTCTTTTTGAAAATAACATATTAGTTAAAATTACGCTTGATCTCTTATAAATTAAATTTATTTTAATATTTATTAGCGTTGTTTAATAATATTTGTGTCTGTAAATGTATAATAATAATGATAATACTCGTACTTTGGACATATACGCCGTCACGCCATCTAGTCCCAAACTAAGCAGACCTTGTACTATGGGTATTTAACAACTGATATAAATACTTTATTTTGCAAAAGCATGCAAAATATTATAAATAGAAAACATTTAAACTTTGAAACTAATTACTGCAGATCATACAAAGATTTGGTTCATAAGACCTTGAGTACAGTAGCATACGCTACCACTGCGCCACTGAGGCAATAAAAATCTATTAATAAAACGTTTGAAGTTAGCTATTCAAAAACAAAGAGTTGATTCCTAAGCTTGCAAAAAATTTATTCCAGCAGTGAAAAAGTAAACTAATTTCTGTCGTATCTATGTGTGTGTGCGACAGCCGCTGAGTGGTGCACAAGTCCCATGGAACGTTGTCATCACTAGAGATCCCTCTGGAACACGGAGTATGGTTCAAGATATAAAAGTCAACGATTAATGGCAAATAAATTTATTAATTTCAGAAAAAAAAACTATGGCAGATACTTGAAGCACTACAAAAATATAAAATAATAATTCAATCCATTTACGTTTTAAGTCACTTTCTTATTATATATACCAAAAAAAACCCATATATAATCTTGAAAAGTAGCCTCAGTTACTCCTTACACTATCAGATATCTGCAATTGAAAAACCCATCGAATTTGGTTCAGCTGTTCCAGAGATTAGCCAGAACATACAGAACAAAAAGACGAAAAAATTCAAAACTGTAAAATATTCAGTAAAGAGCTGCTAATTCAAATGATTTGAATAATGATAAACGAATTTAAATAATGATTGTTATATTATAAATTTTCGAATCAAGAAAAGGTGCTTAAGAATTGCATTCACGTTATAAATTACTTTCTTATATCCTTAGGTGTGACTTAGAATGTAAATTAACTTTTTTTCAAAGGCCTTTTAATATTTGTACTAGCTGAGAATGCAAATGCGGGTAACAAAAACACAAATATAATGTTGAAAAGTACTATCAGATACCTACAAGTGACAACCCATCGAATTTGGTTCAGCTGTTCCAGAGATTAGCCAGAACATACAGAACAGAAAGACGAAAAAAATCAAAACTGTTTTTCTGATATACGAGTAAGTACCAAAAGTACTTTAATATACATTCAGTAAAAAGCTGCTAATTTAAATGATTTGAATAATGATAAACGAATTTAAACAATGGTTGTTATGTATATTATAAACTTTCGACTCAAGAAAAGGCGCTTAAGAATTGCACCATACACAAAGTGTGGCAGCAAGCGTTAAATCCCCAACTTCGGTAACACGATGGTACGGCCTCTTTTATTTTTAAGTTTTGCTACTCCATTGCAGCATTATTTCTACTGTTTTTCAGTAGAAATATATTAAGCTATCAAACGCATGAAAATCGCTAAACTTGAAAAAGTAACGATCAGTCAGTTCGTATTCGATTTAGAGTGAGTAAAACTCACAGATTAAATAAATATAGTGCTATTTAGAAAAACACTTATTGACATAGTCATTTATTAGACAATAAACTCATTAGAATTAGCCGTATCTATAAATTTTAGACCTATACCCAGCAAGAGACTGTTAGCGCGATAGTGGCTGTTGATGTGATTGTCTTCTCACAGTTGTAAATGGCGGTGTTACTCGCCCGTGTCTCGGAGAGCTCGTTAAGTCGTCGGTCTCTGTTGCCATAAACATCTATGGTAATCGTTATTGAGAAGTTCAGTGCCCTCAAATATACTGACGCTAGTCAAAACCTTCGAATTCAGTTCATCTCAGGGTTGCGGAGGTCTGTCTGATGCCGGTCGCTTCGTGGAATAACTGATATTCAGATAAAATGGGTGGAACTAGTAGCCGACCCTAAATAATCTTGGGACAAGGCTAGCATGCAGAGGTTGTAATGTATGTTTTACTGCTCGACTACAATAAAGCCAAAAGGGTAATATTTCTGGTAGTCTACGTACCTATGTTTGTTAGTTCCACCCTAGCGCCGAAACTACTAAACACTGTATTCTCATGGGCAAAGACTTTGTGAATCTTAAAAAACAGAAATAAATTCTAAAGTAGTTAAACTTTCATTTTGAGATAGCGAGAGAAAGTCAAAGAACTTTCATTTATTTATCACGACAAACAATCAAAACCAGGGGATGAACTCTACTAACTACTAAACCGATTTTAATGATGTGGTGTCAATGGATACATAATAATGCCCCAGAGTGACATGGGCTATATAAATTTTACCAAAAAAATGTATATAGTCGGGTTTATTAAGTTTTTTAAACTTTTTCTTGTTTTATAACAGGAGGCAAACAGCAGATAAATACGTTTTCGCTTCAAGGAAAATATCAAAGGAAAGGGATTTTCTTCCGGTAACTTGATTCACATAGTGAAAAACAATGAACATCTTTTTTCTTTAAAGCCGTGCTATAACTCAAGTCGGCTCACACTTTACAATACCCTTTTCAATAGCATCAGGATGACTGAGATCTGCTCGATTTTGTTTTGTAAATTTTTTTAAAAACAAATCCAAAGTAGATCTATTTATTACACCGGTAACTCCCTGTTTACTAAATTTTATCAAAATCGTTGGAGCCGTTTTTGAGATTCAGATTAAAAAGAAAAAGAATTGTTTCTTTAAAGGTTTTAAAAGGAACCTAACAAATTGTAAGATATCCACATGTAGCATTATCATCAGTTACATGGAAGTGAACAAAAACAAATGAGAAAAGACCAAAGTGAATATAAATTTCCTTTGCAGAGACGCATTACCATATTCCAAATATCGCTTACGTAAAATCCGTTAAAAAGAGTCACTAGCATCGTGGTTGTCAGGGAATAAAAGTTTTTCGGCTGTCGCCGACAATATGCGCGGATCATTCCTTTTCTTTATCCGTCGAGGCAAAAAATTGCCTCCAAACTTCTATAATTTTTTAAGGATTTTATTTTTAACACTGCCAAAAGCAAAGCCATGCCATTTTTATGAAATTTTGTGCGGATATCGGGAAGGTCTGAGAATCGGCCAACATCTATTTTTCATGTCCCAAAATGATAAGAGTGACCCACCCCTAATTTATTTTATTGGCAAAACAACGTTTGCTGGGTCATTTAGTTTTCATTACATATATATCTACTCTGTAACATACAATTTACATTACCCATCAAAGTGTCTCTGTACAAAAGTGACTGTTCTATTTTACTAATAATATGACGAAAAGTAAGTTATTTTTTCAGATAAAAACTTCATAGTAGTTAGTGTTAGTTAGTGCAGGTTATAATATACATCACAAAAACAAATAGGGTACTATTCTACGAAATCTGATATATATACATACTGTTGATATTTAGGTGGAAATAAAAGAACGTTTAATAAGAAATATAATAAGAACGTTTAATGTAGACACACGGTTAATAGCTTACATGTCATAAGCGGGAAGAGGAAGCGCAAACTAACAGTGTTGCCAACTTAAGGTATAATAGGGATGCGTTCTCATATGCCAACACTCCCCACAGAACGCAGACCCATTTTACTAATACAAAACAAATGTTTCTCTAAAGTAGTACCTTTAGTCAAGTTATCAGCTACCATGTTACAACCATTTACAAATTTGAATTTAACTTTAGAATTAACAATGTTTTCTCTACGGAAATGCAAACGAATATCTATATGTCTAGTCTTTGGCTTATAACAGTCTGTTGACGCCAGTCCCACTGCACTCTGGTTGTCACAGTGGATGAGTAGTGCGCTGTCCTCGCCTTGGCCGAGCTCGGCCTGCAGTTGCCTCAGCCATAGGGCCTCTTGGGACGCCGCCGCCATCGCCATGCATTCAGTCTCCACTGCAGAGTGCTACGGTTTGCTGTTTACATGAATTCCAAGACAAACAAGCATTCTGAAACAAAAAAGTATAACCCGTGCATGAGCGTCTATCCACTGGGTCGCTCGCCCAGTCAGCATCACAATATCCCAATATTTCCTTTGAGTCATCTCTGACATAGCATAGCTTTAGGTTTCTTGTTCCCTGAAGATACCTCATAATCCTTTTTATGCCAAGCCAGTGTTGATTTCCTGAATTATTGCAGTACTGACTCAACTTGTTAACTGCATATGCAATATCAGGTCTTGTGATATGTGCCAGATAAATCAGACATCCCACTGCTTCCCTGTATGGGATATTTTTGTTTCCATCTTCAGGATTTTTCTCAAATTTTGCATTTACCTCTATCGGAGTACAAACCGGTTTACATTCAGACATATTAAAGCGGTCTAATACTAGAATAATATATTTTTCTTGATCTAACATAATCATACCTGCCTCTCGGTTCCTATTTATGTTAATGCCTACACAATTCTTCATTTCACCTAAGTCTTTCATACTGCATTCACCTTTTAACTCGTTTTAATCTCTGTTGTTTTATCCTTATTATTTGTGAATATTAATAAATTATCCACCCACACTGCTATGAATATATTCATAGACTCATTTACCAAATAATAAGTACAGGGATCCACATGTGATCTCTATAATCCAATTTTTAATAAAATATTATTCAATTTAAGATTCCACTGCCAGCTAGCTTGTTTGAGCCCATAAATTGATTTATGTAAGATACATACCTGATCATTTTTCTCTGTAATATTCTGGTTGTGGCATGTATATCTCAGTATCAATATCACCCTGAAGAAAAACACTTATAACATCCATCTGAAACATTTCTAAATTATACTTCGCTGCCAGTGAAACTAAGAATCGAACAGATGTATATCCTACAACAGGAGCATATGCCTCATCATAGTCACTTCCTTTTCTCTGAGCATAACCTTCTATAACCAATCCACCAACCAGCATGAAATGATGATAATGCTCTGCTGTTTGCGGATCATTTAAATTTAGTATTGGACAGAAGTAGCTTACATCATGGTCGTCTGTTTCCGCATACTGAACAGCTCTCCGTGGGCGTAAATTCATGTTTCTTGTTGGTAACTCAAGGTCGACTGATTGCTCCGGTATGTAAGATGAATCATCATTCTCGCCTCCTGACTGGTAGTCTTCACTTGACTCACCAGTGGAATGATCCACACTGTCTTCTAATTCTTTCTTACAAGTTTCTTCGAGTGGCTGTATCTCTGGAATGCTGTTATTGGATGCACAAGGTAAGTATATATTATTATCATGTTTTTCTACATTTTCTAAAAATACTACATCTCTACTTTTTATGATTTTATTAGTATCTGGATCAAATATTCGGTATCCTTTTGTAGATTCACAATAACCAACAAACAATAACTTTCTAGACTTTGAGTCCCATTTTTGGCGTTTTCCTTTTGGAACTTCTTTCATTACTTCACAACCAAATACCTTTAAATTACACAAATTTGGTTTCCTACCAGTCCACATCTCCATAGGAGTTTTACCATTAATTGATTTTGTAGGTGATCTGTTAATTATATATGCTGCCGTTGCAAGGGCCTCTGCCCAGAACTGTTTTCCAAGCTGAGCATCAAACAACATACATTTTGCTCTTTCCACCAGAGTCCTGTTCATCCGTTCAGCAAGACCATTCTGCTGGGGTGAGTACGGTGCACTTGTTTGATGCTTAATCCCATGTTTATTCAAGAAATTTTCAAATTCCCTATTGCAGTATTCTTTTCCATTATCAGAACGAATTACTTTTATTTTTCTCTCTAGTTCATTCTCTACTTTGTTTTTATAATCTTTAAAAACTTCTACAATATTCAATTTACCCTTCAAAAAATAGACATGAACTCTTCTTGTGTAATCATCTATGAATGTGATAAAATATTTCATACCTCCCAAAGATTCCTGCTCCATTGGTCCACATAAATCAGTGTGAACCAGTTGCAGCGGCTGTGAAGATCTTGATCCAATGTTCTTAAAGGGCAACCTGGTCTGTTTCCCCGAGAGACAGGCAGTACAAGTAATAGGACCTTTATTTTTGTCTGAGAACCGTTGAACTCCATCAGCACACTCTGGCAGCTTGTTAACATCTGAAAAATTCAGATGTCCCATGCGTCTATGCCACAGGACAAAATCATTTAAGTTTTCTGAACAAGACAGATTAGAAAATACCTCTCTGTGTGTATTTAATAAATATAAATTGTTTACTAATGTGGCTGAGCATAACAGTTTATCATTTTTATCATAGATATCACAACCTTTATCTTTAAAATTTACATTACAACCATTTTTCACCATGGCACTGACTGACAGGCGGTTTGCAGCAAGTTTAGGTATGTATAAAACTTGTCTTACCTGAATTTTACTTTCTTTATTACCATTTAACAATAAATTAACCTTTCCCATACTTTCCACAGGTAGCGGTGTCTTACTGGCTACAGTTATGGTGGGTATCGGTGGACTTGTAACATCATACATCCAGTCTCGTCTATTTGTCATATGCATGGACGCACCTGAGTCCACATACCACAGGTCCGGATTCATTGTCTGAGGATATGCTGAAAATGTTGCAACAAAACCTTTATTTCCTTCTTTATTTTCTACAGTCTTCCTTTTCGGAGCTCGACAATTCCTAGCAAAGTGTCCGAGCTTATTACAATTATAACATCGGGGTCCTTTGTAGACCTTTGTAGAATCACGTTGATTTCCTTGAATGACCCTTCTCCTTGTGAAGAATGCTGAATTATCGGAGCATTGAACTTCCTGCAGGAGTTTAGATTTTATAGAATCAGCACTTATCTTAATCCCAGAGCTCTCCAGTCCCATTATCATAGGCTTATAAGCTTCAGGGAGGCCAGCTAACATCAGTGTGCCAAGCCATTCATCATTAATATCAAACTTAATATTTCTGAGCTTGTGGGCAGTCGACATTATTTTATTAACATAATCATCTACGCTTCGAGAAGATTCCAATGTAGTTGTTATCATATCTCTCAACAAGGCTACTCTCCTGTACAACCCGCTGTCATCAAAAGCCTGTTCCAAACTCTCCCAGACTTCTTTACACGTGGTTGCATTCTGCACATGTACGTAAATGATAGGGTCTAGTAATAAAATTAACTTACTTTTCGCCTTGGTTTCTTTAGTTGGGTCAGTATTAGTCTTGATTACACAATCCCATAAGCCGTCGAGTTCGAAATATGCTTGAACAGCAAACTTCCAACTGGCATAGTTATCTCTTCCAACTAATCTGTCAATGTGAAATGGATTGTAACTTGAATTCGACATCTTCTATGCGTATTTATGATAATTATTTATTTTTCACTGAGTCGACAACGCCGTACCGGTTAACCTCAAAATGTATGTCACACAAAACACGCTGCATCGGTTTTCTTAATTTACTCTCTCGTTTATTTCCACAACAATCAACAAACCACGCTCTGCTACCATGTTGATATATAGGTGGAAATAAAAGAACGTTTAATAAGAAATATAATAAGAACGTTTAATGTAGACACACGGTTAATAGCTTACATGTCATAAGCGGGAAGAGGAAGCGCAAACTAACAGTGTTGCCAACTTAAGGTATAATAGGGATGCGTTCTCATATGCCAACACATACATTCGAAGCTAGTTATATTGACTAAAAATATTTTTATTTTAGATGAAAACACAATTGTTATTTTTTGTCCGTTTTATTTTCTAACTTGACGAGAGATGCACTATATTGATACTGGAATTCTCGAAGTAGTTAAACTTAATCTAGAAATATTGTCGGGATTCTCGAACTAATAAATCGCTTTACAGTTGAGACTTGAAATTGAATTACTGTTAAGACTTTTAATTTCAAATCTGGGCTTACTTTTCTAATGTGAGATTATTTTCCATATTGTGAAATTTATGGTAGGGTTTTGTAGTGTCTAATTAGTTACTAGCCTAGGGTGACTAAACAAAAATAGCGGTGCGAAATAAACTGCCTTGCCCTAGTAAGCGTACACCAAATAGTTTTTTGCTTAAACATGTGTCTAAAATGTTTTCGGCTTAATCCTTTTTTTGGGGTTTGAAAATCAAACGAGATTATCACTTGAAATTTATCACTTGTCACCAACACTAATAATAATAATAAAGCCTCGTCGGTCTAGTGGTTGACGTATGTGACTGCCGATTAAGTGGTTACGAGTTCGAATCCCGGGTTGGGTCAAAAGTGTTATTGGGTTTTTTGATTATAGAAATACTTAAAAACACCTCGGAGTTTGAAAGTTGGGCTTTGAACCGCCGTGCCGCGAAGAGTATATGAAGCCAGCTGTCCTGCATCTTATCTCTCCCTGGTTGTGTCGGATAACCGTTCCATCCTTTTATTAGAGTGAGGGAACAGATAGTGCACCGGTTTTTGCGCACACACTTGTGCACTATAATATCATCTGCGTAGTTGGCTGGTCTTTTTTGAGACTGACTGTCGTAACCGTACTCGTCTAGGAGAACAACAATATTTACATAATACTTGTATTTACTAGTTTATGTAAACTGTAAGTACCTATTTCTTTCTGGACCTCTAGAACGTCAATGCACCTACCTCCCTACATCTATACTCCTCAAAGTTTGGCTGGTGGCCAGGGAATAAAGTCCAACGATGTACATAATTGCATGAAGTTGTAAATAAATAGTAGCTGTTATTCCATAATTTTGATATTTTAGAAACAAAGTGACTTTAATTATACATACCTATACTATGAGTAACATTAACAGATTCGAATGTGCACTCACCTAAATTAATCGTTAATGAGTTGCTTATCATGATTAATTAATTTGTAGCACTGAATTATATCGATACACATGACATGTAATACGAATCTAAATAACATTGCTAATTAAGTTACAGTTTCACGAACATAATATTTATTTAATAAACATTAAGTAGGTGTATTCCTTTTAAATTAAAAGTATTTAGGTCAAATCTATTCTTTCTGTATCACGCTCGGAGCGACTTGAGCAAATATCGATTCTTTTGCTCCGTCTTTACAGAAGCTAGGTAAATGGCTATTTATCGGCTAGTTCCACTCCCAGTCAATAACATAAAATTCTAGTCGCTACCTCACCGGGAAAAGAAATTTAGAATCAATTTGCTTTTTTTGCTTATCGCATATAGTGTTAGGGTATTTACTTAGCAAGAACAGCACTGTAGGTTTGAGTCAACTAATCTGTGCAGTGCTGGTGAATGTGAGTGTTACTGTATAGTAGATTTCTTGCCTAATCTTCACTATCAGCAGCTACGATTCCGGACGCTAACATCAGGACGAAGCGAGAACAGGTCACGAATACTCTAATGTTACAAGAGACGCAAAGGACTCGGTTAAGATCGTTAGCCCGAGACATGAACATATATATAACGTTACCTATTATAGATAAGGTGAAATAGAGTACGAGTCATCGATTTTATTCAATGGTTTAAGTATTATTCACTGTTCTTAACATTTCTCAGCTTAAATGATTCGTAAGGATCTTAACTTTTTATTTATTTATTAACTTTATGTATAAAATGTACAATGGCGGACTTAATGCCAAAAAACACTTTCGTTAGGAATTTAAACGTAATTCAGAAATTACCTAACAATGAAATATAATATATCTGCGTAATTATACAACAATATATACATACATACAAACAATAAGATATATATTTATATATACATAAACACACACGTATATTACATATACATACACAGACACACACGCATATACATACATAAACATACACATATTCATACCACATTAAATATATGGTATCAAATTTGTGAAGAATCTGCTGCATTTCAGGCAAGGAGAGCACGTACCTTGATCTTGAATGAATTAACTTCTTTCGTGATTTACTTAGAGTTTAACAAATTGCAATTCAGGTCGTCCCAAACTCTATAAGTTTACTAGGCAAGCACAATCCTTACCAATTAATATTAAAATTTCAGACATCTAATACACAACGTCATCTAGTCACAAACTAAGCAGAGCTTGTGTTATGGGTACTATACAACTGATATAAGGGCATTTTTTTAAATATACACATCTACATGGAAAACACTCAAAGTCCGAAATAAATATTTACAGATCATACAAACATTTGGTACCGGGTATTGATTCCAATACCTGAAGCAAAGCAGTTCCATACAATTCAACTGTGCCACCGAGGCAGTCAAAAAAAAAACCAAATTATTACCTAAACGTCTGACTAATTTAACTAGGTCTACATATTCTTTGAACCCTTGTAATGGCAGTGTCTGAAAAACTTAATAAAAAAATCTATTCATACCTTTTGTGTACATCTATCACACAACGCCATCTAGTCCCAAGCTACGCAGAGCTGAGATATATAGGTCACCTTAGAGTTACTAAGTAACTAATTTTTCTAGAAAACATTTTAAATGAAAGAATGCCCTGAGAGAAATAAAGAAAGTACTAGAAAAAGACAATGTCAAAATTAAAGATATAGAATAGGCCGTAGTGGTGGGATTAGTTATAATTAAACGTGAGTCCGAATAAACCTACTCCAATCCAATTTATCCAAATACATATTCATTGGTTTGTAAGTCCGTTAATCCTTAGGTATGACGTAGTTATGAATCCAGAATATTCATGAGGACACCCCAATTGATTCAAATAGCTTTTTTTTGGTACACAATGAGGGGTACTGAATTTTTTAAACTATGTGAGTTTGACCGTGACAAAATAAACAATTTTATAATATTCTATCAGATGGCTTTGATTTATTATAGTAAAACATCTTTAATTACGGTGTTAACACAGTTTGGTACATTTATGTAGTAAAAGCTATAATTATAGACATAAAAAAGGTTTATTATTCTTTAACACAAACTATTTTTTTAGTGTCTATGCTTAAACCATTTCAATAGTAAATTTTTATTCGAGAACATAGAAACGAATTTCAAAATACGATTAATATTTAAAAAGTACGTAGTTTAAAAGTCAGAATGACAGTTCATAGATTTCCTGCAATCAGATAAAATCAATCTCAGTAGTTTGGCTCTTGCAATTTAATAATGTCTGGACTTTAAAAAAGACGATGAGTTTGATCAGTCCATTCTTATCTGGGCTAGTCTAGTTAGGAAAGGCGAAATATATCTAGTCATCACAATCTTCCTTTGCCTTTGCCGTACTCGAGTACAAAATAAGTTTTACTAGCAAAATGTTCATACGACCTAATTGCAGAATAAATGCTTTCATTTCATGATATAATGCCCACAGATAATATACGTTTTCAAACGGAGGAACTTAACACATTAAAAAACAAAACATTCTTAGATTTTTATAATATTGAGGGATAGTACATGAGGTTAGTGTAGTACTTTTTGTTTACATTAACTTTATTAACTATCAAACTTATCCGGAGAGCGTTACTTGCATAACAATATTGCTGTTGACAAAGCCTTAGCCAAAGGCATACAAACATAAAAGTATGTTTACATCATTTAGATATCCCATTGTCGAAGCAAACATTTATTCGAATATATACTTGAAGACTCCTGATAAAAATATATAGGTATTGAGACGATTCCCTATTTTCTATTGTAATCAGAACACAAAGAAGTCTGTTGGCAAAAATTGTTACATGCTATTGTTTTGTTAACATTAGGGGAATATATACTGAAGAAGGGTACATATAGGTGGTTTATCCGCATTAAAAATACAGATAAATACAGGTAAATTTTCTGCGTTTGTGAAATCAGTTCGGTAGTGAGTGCCTGAGTAGGGCTCTTGTGTTTAAATAGGCAACGCCTTCAGGAATGACCGCGAAACTGTCGAGAATGAGCCGCATGATCGTTGACCGCTAACCATTATCATGGAATCGACCGTGGAATGAATGTTCGAGACATTTCGACTCAACTTGGCATAAGTATTGGTAGCGTAGAGTCAAATATCCACAAACACCTTCAATATCGCAAAATAACGGCGCGATGGGTTCTTAAACTATTGAATTTCGAGTAAAAGTTCATGTAGCCTCATAGCGCGCTTTTTACGCCCGATACAATATCGGCATTGGGTTCGAAGGTACTGGAACACTCCCCCTACAGTCCGGATTTATCATAACGACTGCCGCATGTTTGGACCACTGAAGGAAGCCCTCGGAGGTCTAAGATTCATCACCAACGACGACGTAGTGAAGTTTATGCGTACTTGGCTGTCCGAGTTGCCCAAGGAATTCTTCGATACCGGCATCACGAAAGACGCCGGAAAGGTGGACAAAATGGATGTGGAAAAACTGTATTTTTTTGGATAGAAAATAAACGTGTGTGAGCATTTGTGTCGATCATATTTAAACTACCCTCGTATAATATACTCCATTTTACATACAATTTATAACGTAAACTATAAAATTAATGTAGTTTTAATTTAGATTAAGCGCAGTTTAACAGACTATTCAACATTAAATGAAGTTAAAACAGTATTTTAACTTGATATCTTCCACAATTTGAGGATAAACGTGATAGAGTGGTCTATTAAGTCGAAACTATTGTAGTTCACAGTCCAATTAATGACTTTTAGAGTTGTTTTAAAATTTATATTAGGTTCGAACTTTTATGTTTCACCGCTGAACTTTGGAGACGGAACACTGTGTAGGCGGAAGTTCGTTAATGAAGTTGTTGGTCGAGGAATCATATCTTAACAAGTTTATTTGTTTTTACTGAAATTACTATTAATCTCATAGATTTAAAATAAAAAAGTCTTTAATATTTCTGTGAATTTTTAGATTCTTGTAAAATTTATATATAGAAATCCCAACATATAGTTAGTTTTTTGTACGTGCAATAAATTTAAAAAGTGCTCTTGTACTTTGTTTTTAATGAGTTTATTAGTATGTTTCTTTCGTGAGGAACATGAAAATTGAAGTTTTATATCTCCGAATCATTCTATTTCGACAGAGCATAAATATCCAGATAGATAATGATCAGTTTTATATATTGTAGCTTTCCTTCTTTCAATAGATATACCAAACTATTCTCAACTCACAATAAGAACTTCGCAACACCTGTCTTGAGAATTTCTCATCCAATACATTTGATAAAAGTTGTCATGTATGGGTAACGTTGGAAAGTTTCGAACACTCTCGACTGGTTTACTCATTGTTCGTGTTCAACGTGGTATAACGCTTTACTAAATCTTATTAAACTCTATTCTCACTTTAATTTCATTGCGTCTGTACATTATCATTATTTTTACAATACTATGACTGAGCCAAAACGAAGGGTAATTACTTTGGTAGTCTACATAAGTTTGTATGTTCTACCGTAGCACCTAATCTTTTGAACTGATTTTAATGATTGATATATATATATATCTATGGCTAAAGACCACTACCAACCACAGGTTAAGAGTTCCTATACCTGGGGAGAATCCAGACCAAGTGATTCAAAATCTCCCTTAAAGTTTTTATTAAGGCCTATATGTACTGTAAGGATTAAGGAAAGGGCAGATTAATATATGTACTAAATGAATTCCATAATCAGTTTATTACGTTAAGTCTTTGGTAGGTGCATCCAGATCTACAGAGAATGAATTGTGCATTTTTTATTTGCGTATAATTCCTATAATATATCTAGTATCTCTAGTATCATTAGTTTTTCTAATAAAAATGCAGAAAGCAGTTGCTCTCAGCAGCTGAACTTTTTAAATAGATACAAGTTTCTTATTTTTAAAAACAACTTCAAACTCATATTGAGCGCATGCAAAAGTTTTATCGAATATTTATATCGCCATTTTAAATATTGCTTTGAACGTAGAGAGTACCTTTTATATCACGTTTAGTATAACCGTAGTTGTTTTATCATTATTCTTTAGAAATATACAGGTGCAGCAAACTTTTCCATGTAAAATAAGAGATGGTTCTCGTAAAATGCATTTCTCTCTAGACTGTTTCATTAAGACTTGGTAGGTGACTACGGCGAGCACTTTACGAAATATTGCCTTGAAAGCCTGCTCTAGAAACGTCTAAAGCTACCTATTCAATACCGACCAGGGTACTATTTTATGGTAAGGCTTTTAAGTAGTTCTCTACTGTGAATGTTAAAAGAGTGAGGATGGTTGGTTCGATGAATGGGAATGATAGCGAAATAAGTATAGGTACTCAGGTATTCTTGATGGGTTTGTTTCTCTAAATGCCGTTATAAGCCTTGTTAAAACTCTGAAGTCGTCAGTCGTAGTATACTGTAAGAATATCAATTGACAAAACAGGAAGTTGTGGAAATTTGAGGTTTTAATAACTACAATTACTTTAAGTCTAAGTAAAAACGACGTCGTTTCTGTGTTTTGTCGTAAAGTAGATGAAACTGTTCATTACAATGCCGCGGCAACTTATTAATAAAATAATACTCAGTACACAATTGTAAAAAATCTTGATAAACTCTATATTAGTGTATGAGGAAGATAATGATAAAATTAAAACGGAAGTTATTAATAATATCGCTATCTTAGTTGTTTGCCTCGGTGGGGCAGTAGTAGCGTATGCTGTTGCTGTTGAGGACTCGTTTTATTTTGGAGTTCGAATACACCCGAACTCCGAACAATTGTCCAGTACTAATAGTATAAGTTCTATTTCATTTGAGACTAGACATTACTGGATCCGAAATATTATTATAATTACATATATTTTCTGACAGCTTGTTTGACGTTAAACAATTGTAAGTTGTCCATTCCAAATTCATCCAGTTAATTCCTATAACGTTGTGTCATACCACTCAGGTAAGGTTAAGACATTAGATTATCTATTCTATGTTAGAGCTTAGTTACACAAGACGGCTCTGACGCAATAGCAGTCTAACGTTTGTAGTAATTCAGCTTCTACAAGAGCCAAAAACAAATTATGAGTCCGCTATTCCGGTCACGTAGCGCTAAATGAGAAAAGTCGGACAATAAGTAGATAGCCTTATTGTATGAATATCTCGTTTGATGTATGAGAAATTAACTTCGTAAAAGCTTTTTTTTTTTGCGAATTGCAGACATTAGCAGTAAGAAAGTTTTCTTAATCATTACTTGTAGCGCTTGTGTTGGAACTTTCGGGATTACAGTTGTAAATGTTAGATCGTGGGAGAGCTATGCTTTGTCGGTCGGCTCGACCGGAGTGATACCACGGCCTCACAGAAAACCGGTGTGAAATAGCGTTTGCGCTGTGTTTCACCGAGTGAGAGAGGATACCGGAGGCCCATACCCCAACCCCTCCCCCCATTCTTTTTCCCATCCCCCAAAGGTCGGCAACGTACTTGTGACGCCTCTGGTGTTGCAGGTGTCCATGGGCGGCGGTAATCGCTTACCATCAGGTGATACGTCTGCTCGTTTGCCCACTATTGAATAAAAAAAAAAAAAAGATCGTAAAAACTACACTAAGCCTACGATCAACAGAGAACCCCTAATATGTTTCATGATGATGATATTGATTATTAACATTAAAATATTTATGATTTTCTTTCGAAAATTTCGTTGATATTTTAAAATTATGAGATTTGTGTAAACATAATGTTATAACTTAGCTCGAAAATATCAATATTTAGGAACTTAAGTAACTTTACGCATGCGGTTAAACTGTAGCAACTTTCAAATATTATATCAAGAATCCATTAAGCGCCATCTAGCGAAGACATACCAAGGTAATAACTACTAATTGGTTATGAAAAATTGTTACGCTAATTATTATCAAAACGAATACGTAACATTAACCGTTGGGCCTCTGCATAACAGGCATGATTACCTTGCCTGGTCGGTGAATCCTCATTTGACTTAAGTTTCTCCACAACAGCAAAGAAATAACTGATTTACTCTGATTTCTGTAAAGCCGATGATCATTTTGACGGACGTTGCCCAAGCTTTCACGATCGGTATATATATCGTGACATATATTACAAGCCTTCACGCACACATACATATGAATAACACATATGAAATACATGTGAACCTACTAATCTCAACTGACAACCCTCATATATCCCTCATTTTGCGAATGTCCATCATACATGACATGTCCTGTCATATCAGTCATTCATTTATCTAGTTCTAATAACGTAAGTGACTACGAGTATCTCAAAGATTTCGAAATATACCCGTATAGTAATAAAGGAAATACAAAGTCATCTTAATTTAGAATTGATTTCTCTCTGCAGAGTTTACAATTTACCTCTTTTAAAAATGTCAAAGCCACAGTGATTAACGTTTCATTTTTATCAGAAAAAAATTGAAGCCATCTTTATTACGGCGACAATCATTTTCCTCGTTAGTTGAGTACAAACTTAATGAGCGTGAAGGATTCAGGTTGGATTAAAAAATCTTTTTTTATCTCGAAGGCTTTTCATTCTCTTTTGGCTTGGCTTTGCTAATTAGCAGCATTTTTTGCTGCACGTGCGGTTTTTATTTACTCATAAAGATATGTAAGATCTTTTATGGTATATTTTATTATAAAGTTCAACAATGTAAGTCGCTAAAACAGTAATGCAACAATTTTGAATTGTATAAGTGTTTTCATATACAAATATTTAATAAAATAGTTTTTAGACTGTATGATTATAAACAACTGCTAAAACGATATGAAATCAAGGAATTATATACTTTGATATCAAATTCGTACCGATTTTTTTTTATTTTATTTCATGTTTTACGTTGCGATCTAAACTTTTTTTCGATTATTTAGATTGGCAACTAAGATCTCTTTTGTTTTAATTGTATTAAAACGAAATATGCGTATGTGATATCTATATATGTATAAATGTTATGTTGGTTTGTGTACGCTTCTAAAACTCAAAAAGTTCTGCACCGATCGAGCTGAAATTTTAGAATGATATATAATCCGCATCAAGGATCGTTTTTAACTAATTTTTGAATCAGTCACAAATCCGCGACCGCGAAAAAACACGAAAAAACCGATATAAACGCGGGCGGAGCCGCGGGCAACAGCTAGTTTAAAATATAAAGTCTAGCATCGCATGTCTTTATGCTTTTAGTTAAATGCGGTTCCCCTCTTTCATGTTCCATACGTTTTATATTTCTTTAATATTAAACATTAAATATACAATTGTATTCCAATATAATGTGTAAGTTAAATTAAGCCATTCGTCTAAGTTCTAATGTGACGTGTAATCGTAATCTGTAAGCCGATCTTGGCTTTAACAGATAAGACCAGTCCTAATCTCCCGCCTTCCCTATATCAGTCCCTATAATTAAAATAAGGTCACCAGGCTTACTGAAGGTTACGGAGAGATCTAAAGTGTTACTAAAAGCGTTACTCTAAAGTCGTATGAAGTTGCTTGATGGACCAAACTTAATGACGGATTACGGAAATTTGTGTTCGAAAACATGTTGATGACAGCTGGTGGAGTAATGATTGATTGCAAAACAAGTAATGCTGAGATATTTATTGGAATCTAACGAAATATATAGTTACCGAATATATACTTGCTGACCCACACAACTTTGTTTGTGACACTTTCCAATCATGTTCAACTTATATTGATCTAAACGTGATGTTAGGCTCGTCAGCAAAATACACATTAAAAAAGCGATAAATTCTAAACTACCTTAAATTTCCGAGGTCATTGTGAGCAACAACATGACACGAAAACCCATTATAACAGATTAGCAGTTGGTTAAGAATGGTACTGAGAAAAACAAAATAATAACATGACAATAATAAGGAATAGAAGACAGCAGTAAGGTAAATAGTTAATAAATTACATTATTTATGTTTGTAAGGAAAACTAATTATAATGATCCGTGAAAGTCAATAAAAGTATATGGCCAGAAGTGCAGTAAGCAGTGAATATTTTTTATTTTATGTCTTGGCTGCCAAAATGACTCTGCTCTGCCTGATGGAAAACGCGAGCAGAATCCAGGAGTGGTGGTGACCATCCTCAATGCTAATAGGGACAATGCATCATGGTGACCTATGGGTCACCATGATGCATTGTCCCTATGGCGGCCTAGTGAGATGCTTCTTCACGCTCCGCTTAAAGGACCTGGGTTCATAGTGGGAGGGTAACCGTACGCAGGTAGTGAGTTCCAGGTTTTGACCGCTCGGCACAGGAACGTAGAACCGATACGTCGGGACGAGCGAGAACTACTAAATAACGAATGAGAATGTGCCTCATATTACACAAACTCCAAAGAGTTTTAAAATAATAGTAAATAGATTTTGCGTGTAATGTTTCCTTCTTCCTCCGGTTACTGTCGAGTGTTAAGAGGAGTTGTACTTGGTAATCTTATATTCTTATATACCGATACTGTGTAGAGCGGTAGTATTATACATGACTAAATTAAATGTAAGTTATTTGTTTCGTATTTTGTTTTAATTTTTCTTAACCACCATCATTGGAGAACTAATTGAACTAATACAATATAAGTAATACCTAAACTTCACGGGAAACCAGCGTTAAATAATTTTCTCATTGTTATTCACAGAGAAAGTGAGGTTATCAAAACCCTCTTTATTCCGATTTTTGGGAAAGGAACTTCTATAACGGTAACACACTTGTAATTTTTAAGTTGCATTTGAAATGTTTGCACTTTGCCACCTGATACTACTTACTACTTTAGTCTACTACCGTTAACTGTTGAACGAAGGCCTTTTCCAAAGAGTGCCAAACATTACGGTCTACTACGATCACCACCACTTTACACCATAAAAATACTGCACCACTTCACTTCATTAGACGGCAGTGGGCTGAAGTGATAACAATGACATTGGTGCTGAGAGTCAATGCACCTCTTACCAATGTTTGATTTTTATTTAATTGTTGAGCTTAACGGTTCTCAAATGTTATTTAACTTAACAATTTATTTTCTTCAAACATTTGTTGTATCTAAACAGTATCTCAAGCGATTGCTAGCAAAACGAAGAGATAACTCGATTAGAATGTAAAATGTCTGTGAAAATGTATGCAAATAAAGCGACGACGAGAACGGAATTACATTTATCTAAATTAATGAATGTGCTCAAGTTTATATTATACAATATATTTATCACGATTATATTATACGAGTACAACCTAGACATCAATTACATTTAGTGCGTATATTGCCTAAGGAAAAAAGAAAGAGAAGTAGAAAAGACTATCTAAGGGAGGTCAACATCAGTTATTTCATGTACCATGGCGGCACACAAAAAGGAAGTCAAGCAAGTTATTGATTGCTTGACACTAAAAGAGGATATCATTTTTATGGCCAGAAGAAGTTATTTACTATTAGAATTCATAGTACTCATTTGTTTTTTTTTGGTTCATTTTATATTTCAAATTCGAAACTTCGTTGGACCCATGTTGACAGGATTTCAACTGCCAGATAGCTGTGGCTGATGATACAGAAGTAACTAAGGCAACTTTTTTAGACAAGTTTCGCTCATTTGCACAACGCATTTCGTTACAACTAACATTACTAATATTCTAGGTTCGATTCTTGCCCCATTAAATAAATAAAATAAATAAATATTTCGGACATCTTACACACAAAGCCATCGTCCCAAGCTAAGCTGAGCTTGTGTTTGGATGTCTGATAGGAATCCCTTCCGCAACGCGCGATAAGGAACTTCGTTCCAATAATAAATAACAAATATTTCGGACATCTAACACCAACGCCATCTAGTCCCAAGCTAAGCAGAGCTTGTGTTATGGGTACTAGACAACTGATATAAATACATATATACTTTTTTTTTGTAAATACATACATAGTATACATAGAAAACACCCAAACTCCGAAACAAATATTTGTAGATCATACAAACATTTGGTTCGACCCGGGAATCGAACCCGAGACCAAGTACAGCAGTCACATACGCTACCACTGCGCCACAGAGGCAGTCAATAAGGTATAATGATCACGTTTATATTTTATTCTGGATTTGATTATACATTCTAGAATCGAACTTGTACTTATTTTGTATCCACTATTATATAGGGTGTTTTTTTAAGCTAGATAGAACTTTAAATTGTAAAAAGTAACACAAAAAATTAAATTTTGATGAAACTTTTTTTTTTATTTGTTTCAGTATACTCTGACAAATCATCATGAATAGACTCACGCTTGAACAACGCTACGAAATTATCCAAATTTACTTTGAAAATCAGCTCATTTTTGAAGAAATAAGGTCCGATGATGCCACCAGCGTGAAAACCGCACCATACGGTGCATTTTTCTGGATGTAATGGAGTCTGTAGGGTCTGTTGTGGATTGGTCTCACTCCATATGCGGCAATTTTGCTTATTAACAAACCCGTTAAGCCAAAAATGCGCCTCATCGCTGAACACAATTTTGCGATAAAACAGTCGTCTATAAGTTGCGCGAATCGACGACTGATTTTCAAAGTAAATTTGGATAATTTCGTAGCGTTGTTCAAGCGTGAGTCTATTCATGATGATTTGTCAGAGTATACTGAAACAAATAAAAAAAAAAGTTTCATCAAAATTTAATTTTTTGTGTTACTTTTTACAATTTAAAGTTCTATCTAGCTTAAAAAAACACCCGTTAGTATTATCAAATAAATTCTGGTTAAGTAAAATATTTACATCTAAAACCTAACAACTGTGGAAAAAAAAAGAAGTATGCGTTTCTGATATTTATACTTGTAGGAGGTTAAGAACCAAACACATTGATACTTTTATATATTACTCATTTATTCTTTATAAGTCACTAAGAAGGTAAGTGCGTCTTGCCTAGCACACGATCTCAGGTCAAGTGAGCAGGGCGAATGAATGCAGAACATTTATACTATCGAATTGACAACACAACATATCGATTATAACTATTCTATTAATATCGATTTATAATGTATTAATTTTTGCATTCACCAACAATACTAATAATAAAGCTGAAGAGTTTGTTTGTTTGAACGTGCCAATCTCAGCTCGGACCAGCGTCTGATTTCAAAAATTATTTCAGTGTTGGATAGTCCATTTATCGAGGAAGGCTATAGGCTGTATATCATCACGCTACTACTAATAGGAGCGGAGCAACAATGAAGAATGTTTCAAAATCGGGAGGAAATTTCCACGCTACGGGAAATATAAGACGCAAACGCGGTTACGTTGGTCTTAGTTTAATATATAACGTCTAGCATCGCATGTCTTCATTGTTTTAATTAAATGTGGTCCCCTTGTTTCATGTTCCATGCGTTTTATACTTATTTAATATTTTACACATTAAATATACAATTGTCTTATTTTCTTGTCTTCACATCATTATTTCACATGGAATTCTCTCCAAAAACAGGGGAATTAGATTTTGCATGTCCCACTGCTATTTGTTTAATTGGAAACTTTTAAAGGTTATAAAAGGCTAAAGTATATTATCATAGTATATGAAATTACAAACTTTTTATTCCAAAATATTACTTTAATAAATACAAGTGCGTTTGATTCTAGAATGTATTGCAACAAATTACACTAAGTGCCGACAATCGAGAGTATAGATTTGATTATACTTTGCTCTGGTCACATTTGGACATAGATTCCTTAGCCATGGCTCGACCTGTTTGGACGAAGTCTTCCGTAATAAAATACACCTAAATATAATGGGGTACAACTGTGGAAAGGTCTCTGTTTATTATATTACCATACAACGTCTCCTAAAGCCCATCATTATACAGGGTTCTTACCTTATCTTCGTTTCTGAATTATGGAACAATATATCAGGAAAATCGAGGGTCCGCCATTAAACTTAAACAATGTATGGAATAAGGACCTAAAATTTGCATAATCTGTCGATTTGTAATTCAAGACGAAGGTTATTTCGGTGCTCTGTTATTGGTTTAGTTTCTATATAATTAGTGTTGTGCATAAATTGTATATGAAGTACGTTAGAAGATACTTTGGGAACTACTTTATAAGTCAAATTAATCTTGGGAATGTATAGATACTTGGACATATAGATTACTAGTTTTTATCCGCAGCTCCACCCGCGTGTATGTTGGTTATTACAATACAAAAGTAGCCTATGTTCTTTGTCAGGATTTAAAGTATCTCCATGCCAAATTTCATTACAGACAGACAGAGTTACTTTCGAATTTATAATATTAGTATAGATATAGAATATAGGGTTATAGGTTTTTACTTTAAAATAAAATTAAACTATCGTGAACTAGACTGTCATAGGAAAATAACAATTATGAATCATAAGAAATGACTTACGTCTGTTCGACTCGGTCCTAATTAAATTTAGTTGGCCTTATTTACTTATTCATTATAAAATATTAGAAAATTCTCTTTCAGAAATTATGAGCACACATTTCTTTTTACTTTCCTACTTATTATACTATGTGAAAATACTCATTTTAAATAAAAACGTAAATACGTAGGGACGTACCTGTGAGAACTGTTCATTCAGTTCAATCGATCGTAATCAAGACAGTGAAGGATATCACGAGTTACCGATGCGAAATTAGGTCTTAGACATCAGTAGCTCGATTAACGATTATCGATCACTAGTGTACCAATACCTACTAAGCATGCACATTAGGGTGGAGCGAAAAAAAATTTTTTTCGTAATCATTTTGGAATACCTGTAAAAAGTTGCTTATCTAACTCATAAATATACACACAAAATTTTATTTCAAATTTATAATATTTAGAGGTGCCCCCAACCACTTTAAAATACGAGAAATTCGCGAAAATTGGTCAAAATACACATTCGTCTTATTTCCGCTAAAATATATTCTGAACGTGGCCTTGTTTGCTTATGACTAAAAAATGTAACCCTTAGATGTGTTTGTCGATGCGAGGTACGCGGGGTACGCAGGGGAGGTCATTTCACTACTCTCACCAAACGTTGCTTGAACGCCAATTAGTAAGCAATCGCGTTACCTGCGAGGATTATATTATTTGTGAGACGCTTCGGCTGAGATCAGGAAATACAACTGGTAAGTAGTATTTATAATTGAATATTGTCAATTAAGGTAATCTATGTAAAAATAAAGTAGTTTCGAATTGAATTTATACCTATTACTTTTGGTTATTTACCGTAAAATGTCTCAAGTCAAAACTCGACAAACGACGTATTGTCCTGTGTTTGGTTTGCCAGAGAAGTTACCAGTATCTCAATTGCCAACTTATAATGATATGATGAAATTTTATCTATTCATTAAATATGAATTAAAGATAGATAAATCAACAAAAGAGCCAACGGTCCATGACATATCCGAAATAGTGGCTCAAGACGTATTATATATTTGGCAAAAAGCTTCGCTGCCAACAGTAAGCCGCAAGAGAGTACTTCAACTAATTCACGCCTACCACGATACATATAGAAGTTTAATGAAACCTTATCATGGCCGTCAAACCAACATAAACTATCAACAGAAAATAAATTCATTTACAGCTGAGTCACATAGATTGTTTGATATTTGCAGTTGCAAATGCCAACTTATCTCAAATTGTTCTTGTTCGCATAACAGTCGTGTTCCCAAAGAAGAAATACATTTTCTACTTGATCAAATAACAACAAGAAAAATGATGATAGGCGGTGTAGATCTAGCTGCAACTATAAAAAATAAGAAAAAACGAGAAAGAAAAGAAAAAAGTTCCTTGCGTAACAGAGACATAACAGATCCCGAGTAACCGTGTTCGCGTTTCTTATCCAATGATGTGACGTTGGCCATTGACAGTACCAGTGCTAGTTCCAGCAATAGCGAAGCTTCTAGTTCAGTAAAAAAACCATTAGCGCCACCAACAAAAAAAGAGGAGGTTAAGTTTGCCATCGTTAGCTCTTGCATGCGACCGTACTGGAGTTTCTGACAGAGTCGCTGCGATTATAGCTTCTTCTGTCCTAAAAGATGTTGGAATCATTTCTACAAACGATAGCAGTAGTGTCATTGATCGATCTAAGTTGCGCCGCGAAAGAACTAAAGTCAGATCAGCTTTACAAAATGAAGATCGTGATAAAATCATGAGTGGTATTTATTTTGATGGTAGAAAGGACAAATTTTGGTTAGTCTTCAGAAGGAAGGCAAATTTTACAGAAAGAGAGTTACAGAAGACCATTATGTGATTTTATCAGAGCCAGGAAGTGACTACTTCGGGCATGTCACGTGTGAGTCGGGCACTGCGAAAGGTATCAAAAGTACTATTTTAACTTATCTGAAATCCAAATCTGGTGGCTCACCTGAAGCTGGTTACAGAAGCTCAAGTGCAGTTTGCGGAGAACATAAACGAGACGGATTTATTAGGGCAAGACTGCTTTCCCGTCAGCAAATGCCAGATTTCGATACAAAAAAGCAATTTCATGTTTAAAATTACCATTTTTTGTATTTCTTTTAAAAATAAATCGTTCTAGATAAGTAACGGGTCTTTTAGTTTTCGTGCTTACAAGTAATTATAATTTTATTCATTTAATTATAGCCCTAAAATTCAGAAAATTACATTCATGGAACAATTTGACAGAAATGTAAAAAAATGTTATATTTACCGATTTTCAATTGTGTTGGGGCACCTCAAAACATTAATATAGATTACCAAGATTTCGTATGTTTGATTATCTCATACAAAGACAACTTTTTATCGCTATCCCGTTACAAAAAAAAAAGTTTTTTTTTTTTTCATACAAGATCGCTCCACCCTAATGCACATGTATATATTGACAAACATTATATACCTGCATTTTTGTCCTACCTACCAAATATTTTTTTAATTTGGTAATTCATTCGTTTCAAATATTTTTCTTATTTAACTTCAGGTCTAAGTTTGTGTATCAGCGGTCTTAATGCTTAAGGCATTTTCTATCAGTCAACCGATTGTATGAAGCCGAGAAAGGGTGAGATAGGAGCTGAGAAAGGAATTGCGTATTTCGTCACATAAGTACTATTACCTTTTTTTTTATTTGTAAGCTGAATGTTAATAAAAATATCCTCAAACATCTCATACTTTGATCTGATTCCATGCTAGCCTTAGCCTGTATTAGGATAACCAGACTAATAAATAAATATTTCGGACATCTTACACACAACGCCATCTTATCCCAAGCTAAGCAGAGCTTGTGTTATGGGTACTAGACAACTGATATAAATACATATATCCTTTTTTTTTGTAAATACATGCATATTATACATAGAAAACACCCAAACTCCGAAACAAATATTTGTAGATCATACAAACATTTGATCCGACCCGGTAATCGAACCCGAGACCTCAAGAACAGCAGTCGTATATGCTACCACTGCGCCATAGAGATAGTCATGTGATACATATACTTAAATATTTTCAAATACATACTTAGTTATTACAGATAAATTACTCCCAAACACAAGTGATGATCGTGTTCTTTACACAATTATTTGTAGATAGAAAGATAGAAAACTCTTTATTTGCACACCATATTACAGAGTTAAATAAGTACTGTGTGGTGATCGAAAAGACCTTTGACTTAGCAGTTAGAATCACTTACCCATAGATAAACGATTCCATCGCGGTTATGTTTTAACTATGTCGCTTTAATTTTGTTTTCACGGACACCCCGTCTGTGAAAACAAAAAAGATTAAAAATTATTTTATAGAAAAAATGGCTGACTCAATTTCCACACAACACGTATCCAGTAATTGGAATCGGTTGGCTTATTGGTAATACTCTTGAAATGAGGGGCGTAGAGTACCGAATACTAAATTACTGGATGGGTAATCATCTAAGTTGATTGGACTGACTTGTGTAATAAGTTTACATTAGTAATGGGAAAACGTGGGCCTGTAACACCAAAATATATGTAAATGTAAGCGTGTAGTTATAATAACTAGTGGTAGTGGTTCTTAATTTTGCTTTGATTTTAGCTTTCTACACTTCGTTACCATTTAAACTTTAAACGTATTATGTATCATACTCCTCTGTTCGCATAGTTTTCGTAAAACTAATAAAAAAAAATTATCCCTTATACAATTTTTTTATTATGTTTTTAATAAAATATAGATGATATTTTTATTTTTATATATTTATATTATAAATGAAACGGCAAATCTGTCTTCTCCGTTTTTTACAAATAAATAATCAAAAAAAAATTGGTTGCCTGTAAAGTCGGTATACGGGCGAAAGTTTTACGTGACAACGACTTTGAGTGGTAAAATAATTTTAATGTGAATATTCATTCGTATAGTAGGATGAAATAATAGTAACAATTTAAAACATTTATTTATACAAAGAATTCAAATAAATATATTCCGAACATCTAACACACAACGCCATCTAGTCCCAAGCTAAGCAGAGCTTGTGTTATGGGTACTAGACAACTGATATAAATACTTATATACTTTTTTTTTGTAAATACATACATATTATACATAGAAAACACCCAAACTCCGAAACAAATATCTGCAGATCATACAAATATTTGGTCCGACCCGGGAATCGAACCCGAGACCTCAAGCTCAGCAGTCGCATACGCTACCACTACGCCACCGAGGCAGTCATTAGTCAGGCACATTAATTTTAACGTTTTAAATATAATTCGACGCATGCCTTTCACTTTTTATGTCTGTCTCTCTCGCTCTTAGGCGGGCTAACCATGCCCGAGTGGAAGGGACGCGTGCCTCTCACTCGCTCTCATTGTGAGCGCATAACGTGAGCGGAGCGTAACGCAGTTTCTTGAAGTGTCACCCGGCAAACCAATTTATAAGACGTTGTCACGTCAAAACATCTAAATCGATTTTAATAATACTTGTCATAGAGATTCTTTGCTTTTTGAGGAAGGATATAAAGTAAATTTTACAACGAAAACCGACATGCAGAGCAGAGCCTCTGGTAAAGGCTAGTGTTACAAAAAAAATGAAATACTGCTTTATTTATCTCTATTTAAGATTAATTTATAAATATTAAAAATATTCAAATCTATGTACTTATTCTGGTGTTTCCTTCTACCGAAGTGAAATGGGGCAACCACTGCCCACCGCTTCCGGCTTCTCATTTCCGCCGGATAAGGAAACCCGACCCAATTCCGGCGAGGAGATTTCTTGAAATATCTTCTCACTATGATAGCCGTTATCGGCTTCTTACTTCTTTGGCACCAAAGCTACAAAGTCGGATAATAATTATGAATGTATACTTGAATTAACGCGACGGCAACGAAAAGTTACATACATATTTATTTGGTATATCGATGCTAATAAATAGTAACAATTAACTGTTATATAAAATTAACTACATTTACGGACAGCAGCCTCTAAAAATTACTTTTTACCCAACTACACCAGAAGGAGGGTTATGTTTATCTAGTGTAGCATACTGAGGGTCTAGTGCGGAGTTTGATTCGCATCAACTTGCTTTTTATAGCGAGCGCATTCGGCTTTACGATTGGCCCGCGCCCAACTCTTTATCAGTCACTACGTTTTCTGTACTTTAACTCTAAATGGTCTTATAGATTTTAGCTTGGGAACTGTTCTTAAATTAAGTAAGATCTTCATTTTGAAAGTGAAACTATCGATATAAAATCTAAAATATAGCCGATTTGTAAATCTAGAGTATTTATATTTTTTTATGGGATAGAGCATAGGCAAACGAGCAGATGGATGAATAATAGAGGCGTCACAAGTGCGTTGCCGCTCTTTTAAAGAGGAGTACGCTCTTTTTTTTAAAGTTTGAAGACCGCATTGGTTCGGTAATACTGCAGGCAACATTTGGTTGTTTTTAATATTAAACTTGTTTTAAAATCACTAATGCGACTATCAAGCATATAGAGTTATGAGTAGAGATAGTTCAACGCCCATAAACACTCGCAACACTCGCATGTATCACTCACTTATCACCGACCCGACCCTATTCTTTATTGCTTGTCTGTGAAAATGACTAGTCATAAATAGTATTATGTTCACTAACACATTTGTCAAAACTAGCTTAAATAGAGTGACGCTCATTATTCTTTTCTCTATCATAGTATGTTCGTTAGTTCAAGTTACCTGGATGTATTTACTTTGATTAATTTATGTGGTAAATTTTTGTTCACATTTTTATGATTATTGGCAATATTTGTTTATTTTTACACTTTCTATATTACAATTTTCACGAGGCGTAGTTAAAATTACATTTAGAGTTTCTTTGCCTTTATTTTTCTCATCTACGTATTTTGGAAACTAGAAGTTATAGATCGACAAAAGCAGGCAGTACTTTTTAGTGTCTTGTAGATGCTGTGGCGTCTGTTTGTGTCGTTCTATGATTTAACTGTAGTTTCAATGTAACTTTTATATATGTCACTTAGTGTCTTAATCTATATATATAAAAATGTTATGTTGGTTTGTGTAAGCTTCAAAAACTCAAAAAGTACTGCACCGATCGAGCTGAAATTTTAGAATGATATATAATCCGCATCAAGGATTGTTTTTATCTAATTTTTGCATCAGTCACAAATCCGCGACCGCGAAAAAACACGAAAAAACCGACATAAACGCGGGCTGAGCCGCGGGCTACAGCTAGTTAATAATATAAAACATAGTATTATAACTACCTTGTTATCTAGTGGTTAGTATAAGCAACTGCAGATTAAAAAGTGTTGAGTTCTGTCCCCAGGTTAAACTGCTGTTGGGTTTTCTTACAAGAAATTTTTAATAGAAAGCAGCTTGGAGTATGAAAGATGGCGGTGTTCCCCGTCCGTGAGTCGGAAAGCAAGTTAAGCCGTCGGTGCCGGTTGTCATGAACATTTATGGCAATCGTTATTTGGGAAGTTAGTGCCCTTAAAAATACTTATTAACTAGTTCAATCTTCGAATCAATTTGCCCTAAGGGTCGCGGAAGTGCGATGCCAGTTTCTCCGTGGAAAAACTGATATTTAGGTAAAACTGGTTGAACTAGGAGTTGACCCCTAATAATCTTGGGAATAATAAAGACTAGGAAGATGATGGGTGTTATCAGCCACAAAACTTTTGCATTCCTTAATAATAAATATTCAAAGGATTAATAAAAAGCAACAATATCTTATAGTTACCTGTAGAAATACATGAAATCCATACTTATTATTATAAATTTCAAGTTAATCTCGTCTACTCGTTCACGGCTAAACGGTGGCTAAATTTTAGAACCATTTTGGCATGGATGTACTTTGATTTTTAAAAAAGCAAATAAGGGCATAGGCTTTATTGCGATAACTAACATGCAAACTGGTGGGC
Organism: Spilarctia lutea; assembly: GCA_916048165.1. Classification (NCBI taxonomy): domain Eukaryota; kingdom Metazoa; phylum Arthropoda; class Insecta; order Lepidoptera; family Erebidae; genus Spilarctia; species Spilarctia lutea. The sequence goes on along the minus strand of OU696492.1, from coordinate 4,820,054 downwards.
CCGCGGAGGCAAAATCTAGTGTTCAATAAAATGGCCATACAAGTCAAAAATCCTCCGTCAGTTGGTCTGCAGAATAATAATAACACAAACGAACAATTTTAAAAGTAACAAAATGTTATAGGGATAAATCAGCTTTTTAACTTAACTACGACCGTGCATATTTAAAAATTCTCGTGTTTCTTTCTATAAATAAAGCTTTGACTTTTTAATAACATAAAGTATAGTTACGCCTAATTTTCAGTGGGGTAGGTAGAGATAATTGAGGTCCACTACGGTTACTATAGTCCTGACACAATTATTTCGTTTCATCAACATTCATCAATCGCTGCATGCATGCTCGTCAGTTCCTGATGCTCAAACATTACCCATTTTCAGAACATCACCAATTTGGTCGACAAATGTTCGCTATGGACGACTTCTTCCGACACTTGAATACACATTCGCTCTACAAATTATTTTCGTGAGTCTTCTATCATCCATCCTCTCTAAATGGACGAACTATCGAAGCATGCCCTTTTTTAATCCTTGTCACTACATCTACTTGCAATCTACAACGTTCTCTTATCACTGTCATTAATTTTCACACCACACATACTTCTGGGACTTTTTAACATATTTGTATTAACAAACAAGCAGAACACACTGTGGTAAACACATAATATATCGGTTTTTATTTTATTTTTCCATTAGTTATGTTTCGTTGAAACATGTTCTTTTTTAATACCTCTACGAACATAGATACAGAAAAAGTGTTGGTAAAACAATATTGCAGTTTCGATAACTCCCAGGAGAGATAAAAGGATCAAAACACAATATCTTTGTTTTGTTGGATCGTAAAACACGTAATCAAAAATGAAATTTCATATCCAATAATTGAATTGACTACACGTTTGGCCTAGTGATTTGAGCGATCGCTACGCCGCTTTTTACTGTGCCAAGTGTTGTGGGTTCAAATATGATATGGTATAACAATTTATGTGGGTAGGTGTATAAAACCTAAACACTTGTGCTTGTGAATATAAGTGTGTAATTAATTAAAAGTAACAACTTATTAGCAATATACAATAGTGAATTGAGTGTTAACTTAGCCAATTTGCCTGTACTTATGTTGGTGTAGCTTTTAATGTGACAATAACCTACTATTTACAACCACCTGTCAGCTGTTCACTAGGACCATTACAAAACTTGCTTTTTTTCAATTGACAAGAACACTAACATCAAAATGTCTCAACTGGCAGTCATTGAATCAGCACAGAGGAGTCTGGAGGATATCTTTACAAAACGGATGGCTGAACTTGAGGCACAGATACAATGTAACGCACCAGCCAAGGACACCGTTGGTAGGCTTGCTGAGGAATTCAGAACCTTCCGTGAGCTCATGTTCAGTATGCTAGGTTTGATACGAAGGCAGATAGATGAATGCTCTAAAACTGTTGACATAATGGAAAGCAGACATAGACGGAAAGCACTTGTCTTCATTGGGGTTCCTGAAGTTGACAATGAGAACTGCACTGAATCTGTCCTGGGCCTTCTTCATAGTAAACTGGATGTACAGTATCCAGCATCATCCATCAAAAGTTGCCACAGACTTGGTAGTCCCAAGAATGATCAAAAGAGGCCTATACTGGTTTGGTTTTCCTCCTTGGACTTGAGATCTGCTGTTTGGAAGGTTAAGACTAGGCTCAAGGGTACGAACATCAAAGTCAAGGAGTACCTAACCAAGGCCAGACAAACTGCATTTGCCCGAGCCCGCCTCCATTTTGGTGTTAAAGGTTGTTGGACCCAGGAAGGCGTTATAGTTGTCAGGGTTGCGGATGGAAGCCGTGTTAAGATTACATCGCTAGCTGAATTAGAACCATTGATGCAGAAACATCCAAAAGCATCCAACCAGGACCGCGTAACGAAGGGCTGCAGTTCATCGGGTGCCAGCGCGTCGACCAATATTACCAGGAACACCACCCGTAAAAACTAATTTTCGGGTTCTCAGTGGTCCTCGTGTGTTGTTATCAGTCGTCCCTTGTAAATTTACCCTTATTAACCTCTACCGACATTATTTCCAATATTACTTTACCTACTACAATAACATTAAACAATAACATTCCCAAGGACTGTCATTCAAACAAAACGTCAAACTATGACGGACATTGCTTGTCAGTTAACGTTTACGTGCGTTTACTGCATGCGTTTACGCATACTCTCGTAGTAACCATCGACGCCTCTGTCAAATTGTTTATTACTATATTTACTTTTTAATGCTAACTCACCTTGAAAATTGTAACACATTTTTTTTTTGTTTCTCTCAGTAATTTTAGATGGCTGTATAAAATCTAACCTGTATTGTTCTTGCTACTTTTCCTCAAACACTAGTGTAAGCCGACGGGTGGTGCATTGACGTGAGTACTGAATTTTTTTTTTTTATTTTACCTTAAAGATTAGCTTGTTTCGTGATATTCAATTTTTATAATTATTTATATATATTATCTATATATATATATATTTAATAGTCATATTTATTAATATTTAGAACTATGTCTGATATTGACTCCTATTACTCCGCTAACGACTCTGTTGACTCTTTAACAAATGAGAGTTTCACTTCAGTCACTGAAAGCCTCGGGGATATGTTACGCAGTACTTTTAACCAAAAGTGTGGCGGTATGCTTAATGTCTATCACATAAATGCTCAAAGCATACCCAGTCACTACAGCGACATATGGGAAACCTTCAACAATTCAAATGTGGACGCCGTTTTGGTTTCTGAGACATGGCTTAAGCCTCAACTTCCTTCCACCTTTTACCCTCTTTCTGGTTTTGTTCTCATCAGAAACGACAGATTAAACAAAAGAGGCGGTGGCGTTGCGATATACCTACGTGCCGACTTTATCTACAACGTTTCCTCCATGTCTCCCCCTGACTCGGTTGCCGAATATCTCTTCTTGGAGGTTTGTGTCAGGGGAGCTAAACTTATACTAGGCGTCGTGTACTGTCCCCCAGCCATAGATTACTTCACCGCATTCGAATCGGTTTTAGAATCTTTAGGGTCTGAGTACGAACATCACATCATCATGGGTGACTTTAACACTGACCTTCTGTCTCACAACTCGGCCCGTTGTCGTAAACTCTTAGGCATAGTGGAATCTGCATGTTTACATAAATTAACGCTTCAAGCCACACATCACAACCCACATGGAGAAGATACCTTGCTGGACCTCATATTTACTTCGTCTCTTGAGAGGGTTTCATCATACGGCCAGTACCCAGCACCCGGTTTCTCTCATCACGACCTAATTTATGTCTCGTACAGAGTTAAAACGCCAAAGCCAAAACCAAAAATAATGGCCAGACGTTGCTTTGGACGCATGATCCTGGAAAGGCTTCGGGACGATGCTTCACGAATCAACTGGGAACCCTTAGCTGCAGCAGCCACCGTCGACGAAAAGGTTCAAATACTGAACAAAAACATAATTGAATTATACGATGTTCATGCGCCGTTGAAGAATGTAAAACTAAGACATCCACCCGCACCTTGGTTGACAGACCGTATCCGTGACGTAATGCGGGGGAGGGATGGGGCTTTCCGGCGTTTTAAAAGAACACGAAGCGATGATTCCTGGCTTGCTTACAAAACCGCTAGAAACAAGTGCAATCAGATGATACGTAATGCTAAACGCCGTTATATTCTCGACAACATCTCTACATCTTCCCCTGCCGATATTTGGAAGTTTCTAAGGACTCTCGGTATTGGTAGTGAGCGCCACGCAGATCTCCCGATGGGCATTGCTTTAGATGATATCAATCGTCATTTCACCACTTCTACTACTTTGGATCATCAAAGCAAGGCCCAAACCGTCGACTATCTGGCCCGACTGCCTAGACCTAAAATAAACCCTTTCAATTTTTCTCCGGTTGCGTCAGAGGAGGTCAAGCGAATTGTCATCTCAATAAAATCCAAAGCCACTGGTAACGATAACATTAGCCGTTTCATGGTAACCACTATCCTGGAACAACGCTTACCAGCCATAACACACATAATAAATTACTCCTTGGACTCTAACTGCTTCCCGTCCTTATGGCGCAAAACTTATGTACGTCCATTGGCCAAAGTATCTAGCCCCACCCTCCCTATCCATTTTCGTCCAATATCCATACTCCCATTCCTCTCCAAAGTCCTTGAAGCCTGTGTACATAAGCAACTATCCCAATTCGTTTACCAGAACAACTTGGTCAATGTGTACCAGTCAGGTTTCCGACCTGGTCATAGTACAGGGACAGCTTTACTCAAGGTGACACTTGACATTAAGGCGGCAATGGAGGATGGAAAGATAACTGTACTTGCCCTAATCGACTTTTAAAATGCCTTCAATGCAGTGAACCATGAGATTTTGCTGGCAATACTTTCCCACTTTATGATTTCCGACGATGCACTGGAATGGTTCTCATCCTATCTTCGGGGACGCCAGCAGTCTGTTCGCACTGATGAGTCGTCATCTCTATGGGCCGAACTTAACTCTGGTGTTCCTCAAGGCGGCATTCTTTCTCCACTTCTCTTTTCGCTATTTATTAACTCGGTAACTCACAAACTTCAGTGTTCGTATCATCTGTATGCAGACGACCTACAGGTCTACTCACATGCTAGAGTAGAAGATATTGGCGAAGCAATCAACAACATCAACCATGACCTAGACACCATAAAAAACTGGTCCAGCAAGTTCGGCTTAAACGTTAACCCGTCCAAATGTCAGGCGATCTTCATGGGGAGCCCAAGAATGATAGGCAGAATTGACTATGACACTGTCACAGACATAATTTTTGATGGTTCAGTATTGCCTATTGGTCAGTCGGTCAAGGACCTCGGCTTACACCTAGACACAACCCTGAATTGGCAAGTTCAGGTAACCAGTGTCAGCCGAAAAGTCACGAATACACTCCGTGGCCTCTATCGGTTAAAAAATTTTCTCCAAATTAAAACCAAGACCATGCTGGTACAGACGTTAATTTTCCCAGTCATTGACTATGGTGATGTGTGTTACCTCGATCTGAATGCAGATCTCCTCAATAAATTAGACCGAATTCTCAACAATTGCATTCGATTCATATTCAACTTACGGAAATACGATCATGTATCCGCTTACCGGAGGGAACTGTCATGGTTACCTGTAAGGCAGCGCCGCAGTTTACGGGCGTTGACCACGTTGCACTCTCTTCTCCATTCTCCCAACTCACCTACTTACCTAATATCCCACTTACAATATCTCTGCTCTAACCATGACAGAAATCTTCGTTCCTCCGATAATCTCCTCCTTCTTTGTCCTTCACATTGTTCCCGCATTGTTCACTCTTCCTTCACCGTCCAAGCTGTAAATCTCTGGAACGCCCTCCCCTTAGATATTAGGTCGTGTAACAGCCGGTTAACCTTCAAGATCAGAGTACGCAAGCACTACGGAGACTTGTTGACGGAGTCATCGGAATGATCATCTATCTATTTACAATGTTTATATAGGCATATGTAAATATGTGTGTATGTATTATTATCCATATCTCATTATGTATATATGTATGTGTATATATGCGTATGTATATGTAAGTGTATGTATATATATATATCTCTCTCTGATTATTGCATTTATGATGTTTATGTTGCGTAATAGTACCTTTATGTATCATTCTCACATGTTTCAATAATACACCTGCTACACAGCTCTGCACCACCCAAAGGTTGACTGGAAGATAATGCCTACGGCATTAAGTCCGCCTTACGCAATGTAATTGCAGGAAGCTTAAATAAATAAATAAATAAATAAAATACGAACATAGATACAGAAAAAGTGTTGGTAAAACAATATTGCAGTTTCGATAACTCCCAGGAGAGATAAAAGGATCAAAACACAATATCTTTGTTTTGTTGGATCGTAAAACACGTAATCAAAAATGAAATTTCATATCCAATAATTGAATTGACTACACGTTTGGCCTAGTGATTTGAGCGATCGCTACGCCGCTTTTTACTGTGCCAAGTGTTGTGGGTTCAAATATGATATGGTATAACAATTTATGTGATACACAAATTGTTGTTCGTTCGTTCTTTGTGTCCGTTTCATGTATATTTAAAAAGTACGTCGCGACACAGGATAAGAGAAGATCTTTAAGGAATACAAAATTTATGTATAATGTCACTTTTGTTTGTTGTTGATAGTTTTGCGATTTGGTTTAGCTCTTATTTTGTTGAAGGATGTGGCGACTTCCATATTCAACATTACCTACTACAGCGCCATCTACCGAAGATACACTGAACTACGAAGTAACGCACTACACGAAGAAACTAGAAATCCTGAATCGCGCAATAAATTATCATATATACAACATCCCAACATCAACTGTTGGGCAGTGGCCCGCCAGGCATGATCACCTCGCCTGGTCGGAGGATCCTCCCTTTGTGTTGGAGGGATATGATATCCGTTGCCCCACAAAGGACTTCAAAATATTTAATAGGTCCGTGATCAGTATTTATACTTTAAATAATTTACTTCACTTACTACTCTGTAGTTTTTTAGCAAATAACTTTACTAAAAAAACAACACAAAACCATTCTCTTAATTTTTATGTCTTAACAGAGATGTTTCATAAATAAAACATTATACTATACATTGCATAAAATGGACCTACTGTTCTTTTAAAAGATATATACATAAAGTTTTAGGTACCTTACCTGAATACATCATATGAATGACCGAAGTTTGCTCGATGCTAGCTAGATCAATGTATCGCCCCCGAAACCCCTGCATACTTAATTTCATGAAAATTGTTGGACCCGTTACCGAGATTCAGATTATGCTCGTTTAAAGGAAATAGATTTAAAAATGACTTTAGTTTTATTTAATCTAAACACAACAATCTCGACTTTACGACATACAACCGTTTGTAGATATCAATAGTTTTTACTTTATGGCTCTTATATTATACAGGTTATTACGAACATAAATAGAACGATTAAGTATTATATAGATACATGAGGCGTTGGGAAATTAAGACCAGCTCTTCAAATACTGGCCTACTGTGTAGATATGTCCCACCAATCCCTTTTGTCGGCAGTGACACTATCCCTTAAGTCATTGTTATTTGCTAGCTATTTTATTCGTATTGTCTACAAATTTTTGCTTGTTGTTGTATGTTATATTTATGTACATATATTGCGTCACAAAGTAGTCTAGGTGTTACTCCGACATATGAACTACATTACTGTAAAATTACATATAAATCTATTCAATAGTTTTTGCATGAAAAAGTAAGAAATATCCATTTATCCTCACAAACTTTCATGACTCACTTGACACTCCTACATGAAAATAAAAGCAGAAAATTAAAAGGTGAAATAAGAAAAAACCCTAGTTACGTTGATTTATTTTTGACTACAGAAAAAAATCATTTTGAGGAATTTATAGACCCACGACGTTTTACATAAGCATGTTATTCACCTCTACTAAATAAATAAAAAGCGAAATCACCTTGGCAAAAAATTGGCCGACCCAAAAACCCTACTTTTATGTAATGAATACTTTGGAGAAATGCCGCCTTTGTACTTATTCTACCCTGGCGTCAAACTTCCATCCATCGCAAAGGATTACAGGGGTCACCCAGCCTAACAAGCCTGACTAATCCTAAGCAATGATAGGACCATCTATCCCTTTCTGTTGACGAAGATAAGAAAGAGATGTGCTGTTATCGAGGGACGCAAGCTACTGAACATTATAAGTACGTATAGTCGTTCCAATCGTTTATTTAACTTTTGACAGCTCTAATACCTAATCAAATAGTGATACCCTGACCTGTTACCGATTCGATTTCTTTTAACGATCGATTTTATGCATGTAGAAGTTTTAATCGATTTAACACACTCATTATTTTTTAGATAATTTTGTTCTTTTATCGATTACTAAACGGCAACACCGAACGCGGAGCCGACGCGCGACGCCATTTTGATGTCAGAGTTAATCCACATTTTCATACGTCGAGTTGAGTATTTATATTCCTCTATTTTGATTTATTTGTTTGGTTGAGTTGAGCGTATTGTTCCTCCGTTCGTTACTGTCAAAATTCCAAAAAATAAAGTATAATAATATATAATGTATTTTATTAATATAATCGATAATCGATTTATTTCAAAACTGTTTTTATAGTCTGTGGTCAAAAATCACGAATGATACATCTCTAAGTAGGCGTAGCCCGTCCATGAAGTACAGTATTACCTGTAATACATTGTATCAAAAATTATTACAAAACTTTATGTAGGTGATCTGTCCAAAGTTAAATAAACCATTGGAAAGACTGTAGTTGTACAAATGGGTGTAGGTAGAGCGACTTTTTATACTAATATTACTTACATGGTAATAGTTTTTTTTTGATGAGTTTGAATAAAGTAATACTCGGGCATATTGAAATTGAAATTCATAATTCAGTCATAAAAATGTTTTCATTAATTAATTATTAAATCAATTTCAATTAAATTAACTATAAGTAAATGGTCTGAGTGCAGAAAGGCCAAGTTATTTTGGTTTGAGTTTGTCATTAGGTAATTGTGTGTTTTAATAATTTGATGTATTTTCAAAGACACATGGGTACATTAAAATATATGTATACTTCATGATCTCATTATCTATAGTGGAGACTGACGCTTCGGCACATATGAGTCGGCTCGGAGTCATATACCGGAGGCTTTGCAAAAACCGGTGTTGAGAAGTAACCTAGCTCGCTGGGTAAATTCAATAAATTCACTCAAACAATGAATAACTACTCGAGATACAGCAAAACAACCCTCTCCTTTTTAATCTATTGATATAAATTAATTTAATTGATTAAATAGAGTTGCCGCTAATTACACACACGATGTCAATGCCGTATCTTTTATTGATCTGTAGTTTTCAGGAACTTGAAGCCTTCCAAAATAAATGTAAATATTACGGACATCTAACACACAACGCCATCTAGTCCCAAGCTAAGCAGAGCTTATGTTATGGGTACTAAACAACTGATATAAATACTTACATACTTTTTTTTTGTAAATACATACATATTATACATAGAAAACACCCAAACTCCGCAACAAATATTTGCAGATCATACAAACATTTGGTCCGACCCGGGAATCGAACCCGAGACCTCAAGCTTAGCAGTCGCATACGCTACTGAGACAGTCATTCAACAGGAATCTATCATTCACAAAATGTATCTGTGAATGATAGTTTCCTGTACATTTAGATTACATTTTCTGAAACCCAATATCTAATAGAAATCCAATTCCTTAGAAATTACAATAATAAACTAAATTTATTAATCTGAATCCAAGCTTAATCCAGTAATAAAACGGTAGACTCCAAACACAATTCTAATGACGATCCTTTTTCCCTTTTACGACATAAAAGGGTTTGCGCACAGAAATCAGTGGCCGACATAGCTATCAAATAAAGCTTTCTTGAGAACGAACTAATCCTATCGGTACAGACTATACAAAGCTACATACATGTTAGAAAAAACGCATACTTGGAATAAAGACAAATTGAGTTCTCCGTGTTAAAAAGATTTCTTTTCTTTACACGTTTGGTTTAACTTTAGTCGATGGAGAGATTTTCATTTAAATAAATAACTTTGGTGTGTAAGATATTTTTCTTACAGACAGATTGATTGATGATAGCTTAGTGTATCATATAAAATAGGCAGACAGACGGATACAAAGCAAGGGTTCATAACACGTCTTGATGAATCGATACAATTATATTATCTACTAGCTGAACTCCGTGGTGTTACCCGCGGTTATTGTCGTATCGTGGGTAACGCCGCGGGGCGAAACTAGTCTAAAAAATGTAAGCCTAAGTTACTCCTTGTATCATCAGCTACCTACCAGTGAAAGTCCCGTCCAAATCGGTCCAGCCGTTCCAGAGATTAGCCGGAACAAACAGCCAGACAGGCAGACAAAAATTTTAAAAATATATATTTTGGTATGTGTACCGTATACGCATTCATATGCATGTAGTAGAAAGCGGTTATTTTAATATTACAAACAGACACTCCAATTTTATTTATTTGTATAGATGAATTACTTTGATATAATAATTAGTCTTCAAAGTGATTAAAACTCTCATAATATATCTATAACTAATCTACTTTATTATAATGTAATAACAGCCTACTAGTCGATCCTATTAACTTGTTAGCGGAATGTATTAATAACTTTGAAATTAGTCAATTTCGGAACATCAAAATCGATGCTATTATTATCGCTTACAAATTAGAGAGAGTTGTAATTATCGGTAAATCCAATTTTATGAAAATCAATATGCCTTGTAGTGTTCAAGGGGCTTGAGCGAGACCTTGATATCTGTGTTAATATAATAGTACCTATTAAACGTTAATTGGTCTATTTAGGAAAGATGATTAGATATTAGAAATTTTGATTTAGCGTGCAATGGTTGTGTGTTGATCTTTGAAGGAGAAATCAATGTATTGTATCTTACTCGGTGTCTGTATTATGAAAGTTCTAGTTTATTTAAATAATTAATTCGATCTTTTCTTTTAGCTGATTACTTACACTCTCCATCCACAGAAACTTACTACAAGATTGAGACCTCTCTTATTATTTGGTTTTCTGCATGAAAGCCTATGTAACTAGCTTCCTCAGTGTTGTGTAGTAACCACTAAACGTTGGTTCTTTGGAAAATATTTGAATCTTCTGAATTCTTTATTCTTGTCCAGATTTAAATAAAACTTCTCAGTCAGTTTTAATATTACTCTTTGGTGTAATCATATACAATAGGTGGGACTACCTTTTGTCCCACCTATTTAGTCAATCTTATTCTCAAATTTCTAGAAGACTGTCACCATCAAACAGATAATCGGAAAAAAGACTTAATTATAAAATTTTAATTACAGCTAAGCATTCAACAACCCCGAAATTGTTCACTAATGCAATGGAGGACTTCTTCAAGACGCTGCACTGGAAAGGACGCGGAATCAACATCAATGGCGAATACATCTCTCACTTGCGATTTGCAGACGACATTGTCATCATGGCAGAGACGCTGCAGGACCTACAACAGATGCTGAACGACCTTGCTGACTCTTCTGTACGCATCGGCCTACGGATGAACTTGGACAAGACCAAGGTCATGTTCAATGAACACGTACTACCGGAACCGGTTGCGGTACACGGTGCCGTTCTCGAAGTTGTTCAAAAATACGTGTACCTCGGGCAGACTTTGCAGTTAGGGAGAAACAACTTTGAGGACGAGGTGAACAGGAGAATCCGGCTGGGTTGGGCAGCGTTTGGGAAGCTTCGTCGAGTCTTCTCATCATCGATCCCACAGTGCCTAAAGACAAAAGTCTTCAATGAGTGCGTCCTACCCGTAATGACATACGGAGCCGAAACGTGGACACTTACGGTACGGCTGGTCCACAAGTTCAAAGTCGCTCAGCGTGCTATGGAAAGGGCTATGCTCGGCGTTTCTCTAAGGGACCGTATTAGAAACGAGGTGATCCGACAGAGAACCAAGGTCATCGACATAGCCCACAGGATTAGTAAGCTGAAGTGGCAGTGGGCTGGTCACATTTGCCGCAGAACCGATAACCGTTGGGGTAAACGGGTTCTTGAGTGGAGACCACGTCTCGGCAAACGTAGTGTAGGACGTCCACAGGCCAGGTGGAGTGATGATCTGCGCAAGACGGCTGGCAGGAGCTGGATGCGAGAAGCCGAGGATCGAACTAAGTGGCGTGCTATTGGAGAGGCCTATGTCCAGCAGTGGACTGCGATAGGCTGATGATGATTCAACAAAGTGAGGCAATCATATTATGGCAATTACAATAGATTAATTAATTAGTCTCAGTACATCTAACCTCACTTTTAATGCGTGTTCACTGTTCCACAGCCAGCTAACTGTAGGTGAATTATGTAAGTACTAACTAAACGTAACTAAAAGTACCTTCTGTAGCAACAACTAAATTATGTTAATCTTAATATTAATAAATCAAATTTTAATCACCTTATAAGAATTTTATTTAAAGAACCACTAGCAATAATCTAGTAAAAATAACATCTCAAAACTGCTAAAACGAATTAAACTTCTGAGATTTATGTAAACTTTTTTTTTGATTTACAAATATACTGATATTTATTTTAGTTATAACATTTAAAAGCTTACTATAAGTTAATGTATTGCTGGGCGATAATCTACGCCCACAGTTAAAACAAAATTGATTTATATTTACTGGAGTTGCTGTCGGTCAAATTTCGAGCGCTTAGCACTTTAGCATGTTCAAATTTATTTTATTGTCCGAAAATGGGTTAAACTAAAAATACATTTCCATTGATACTGAAAGCATAACCAACAGACAGAATTATATTCGTATTTGTTATATAAATAAGAATACAACTTTCATGTTGTACTGAACACTGTATTCATTGGTGAAAACATTGAAACAAACAGCTGACTGACTATATTACCTGTTTAGAAACATCATCAAAAAATTCATTTTGACAATTAAACTCAAAACACAAAATTCTTTTCGCAAATAGTATAGTATTGTCTAAATATTTTTAGGATTTACTTTAATTCTTTATCCTGAATCGTTTTCATTCCAGTCTCCATGTTGTTATGAAAATGCCCTAAGAAATTTCCATTTCATAACTCAAAGTTTACGAAAATGGAAATCTCGAGAGAGTACTTTTTTTGCATATGGGAATACTGGCAACCCTCATTTCGACCAGGGTACGGTGAAGTGATTACTTTGGAATGGGACTGATTAAATCCGCACGCCCTCCTATTTAGGGTAGAAATTACATCAGACGAAAAATTTATGACCTGTTTATATAGGAAGGTAGATATTTTACGGGCATTGAACTCTCTAAAAGTATGAGAAAATTTATATATCTCCATACCGATAGTTTTTGCTGATTTAGATATAATGTAAAATTAAATAAAATCTGTATGAATTAAGGTTTGTTCTTTGTTTGTTTATTTCCGTGGGAGAGCCATGCTTCGGCATGAATGGGCCGGCTCGACCGGAGGGATACTACGGCCTCATAGAAAACCGGTGTGAAATAGCGCTTGCGTTGTGTTTCATCCAGTGAATGAGGATACCGGAGGCCCATACTCCAACCCCTCCCCCCATTCCCTTTCCCCATCCTCCAAAGGTCGGTGACGCACTTGTGACGCTTTTGGTGTTGCGGGTGTCCATGGGCGGCGGTAATCGCTTACCATCAGGTGATGCGTCTGTTCGTTTGCCCCCATTAAATAAAAAAAAATTGCGCATATGGACCTGTATATATAAAAATTTAACAAATGCGAGTCAGACTCGCGTAGGTAGGGTTTCGTTCCATTAACTATACATTTCAAGCGTCTACCTGTTGCGCTTATCTATATTGAGCAAAAACGAATAAAAACATCTCGTTCATTGTATGAGAGCCCCCTTAAATATTTATTTTATTCTGTTTTTTAGTATTCGTTGTTTGGTAGTAAAAGAAATACAATATCATCTTTAAAAATTTCAACTAACTAACTATCACGGATCACGAGATACAGCCTGGTGACAGACAGTCAGCGAAGTCTTAGTAATAGGGTTTATCCTTTGGATACGGAATCCTAAAAATAAATTCCTGTTTCCCGTAGGCATGGCATCACGTGCGAATGGCTAGTTTAATTTTAAGAACGTTACGTTTAATTTAAGTGTTGGATAGTTTTTATCAAAAAGAAACAATATATCATCATGCCAGGAAAGAGTTTATAAAAAAACATTCCTTTAAAAAGATATTACAAGTTATGGCACCTTTAAATTATTTTAAATAAATATGTGAGATCCGCAATTGTGTTTAGCTAGGTCGTTTCCACGGCAGCGGCAATTAAGCTAAGTAACAGATTTATCTAGAGACCGACAACTACAAACGATTCCAATTTCATACTACGCTCGGATTTATAATATCATAAAATATTTATGGAATAACATAATTCATAAGATGTTAACGTAACACGATTTTTTATTTGCATTTATATTTTACATTATGTAACAACCCACCCCGGCTTCACTTCTTTATGGAAAATATAATATAACCTATGTTACCCTGAGGAGACATCTTCAGCAAATACCGTTGTATTTTAGCCAATATACTCGAAACTATAACAAACTTATGTGAAAACTTTTCTCCAGAATCACTCTATCTTTTAGATAAACCGCAACAAAATCTGTGTAGACAGACATACAAGGCGGAGGACTTTGTTTTATTGTATATATGTGTACATCAACAGGCGATCATAGTCCACTGTCAAATGACGACCATGAAATATATGAATCTCATAAGTGTATGTCAGTTATCGTAGTAAAGTTAAGAATGTGTCCTTCCTCAAGAATAAATATATCATCATCAGCCTATCGCAGTCCACTGCTGGACATAGGCCTCTCCAATAGCACGCCACTTAGTTCGATCCTCGGCCTCTCGCATCCAGCTCCTGCCAGCTGTCTTGCGCAAATCATCACTCCACCTGGCCTGTGGACGTCCCACACTACGTTTGCCGAGACGCGGTCTCCACTCAAGAACCCGTTTACCCCAACGGTTATCGGTTCTGCGGCAAATATGGCCAGCCCACTGCCACTTCAGCTTGCTAATCCTGTGGGCTATGTCGATGACCTTGGTTCTCTGTCGGATCACCTCGTTTCTAATACGGTCCCTTAGAGAAACGCCGAGCATAGCCCTTTCCATAGCACGCTGAGCGACTTTGAACTTGTGGACCAGCCGTACCGTAAGTGTCCACGTTTCGGCTCCGTATGTCATTACGGGTAGGACGCACTCATTGAAGACTTTTGTCTTTAGGCACTGTGGGATCGATGATGAGAAGACTCGACGAAGCTTCCCAAACGCTGCCCAACCCAGCCGGATTCTCCTGTTCACCTCGTCCTCAAAGTTGTTTCTCCCTAACTGCAAAGTCTGCCCGAGGTACACGTATTTTTGAACAACTTCGAGAACGGCACCGTGTACCGCAACCGGTTCCGGTAGTACATGTTCATTGAACATGACCTTGGTCTTGTCCAAGTTTATCCGTAGGCCGATGCGTACAGAAGAGTCAGCAAGGTCGTTCAGCATCTGTTGTAGGTCGTGCAGCGTCTCTGCCATGATGACAATATCGTCTGCAAATCGCAAGTGAGAGATGTATTCGCCATTGATGTTGATTCCGCGTCCTTTCCAGTGCAGCGTCTTGAAGAAGTCCTCCATTGCATTAGTGAACAATTTCGGGGATATAACGTCCCCTTGTCTCACTCCTCGATGCAATGGTACGGGTCTTGTATGCTGATTCTGTACTTGGACGGACATTGTGGCGGCTTTGTAGAGACATCTCAACACTTGTATGTATCGCCAATCTACTTGGCAACGCTGCAGGGACTCCAGAACAGACCAGATCTCTATCGAGTCAAAAGCCTTCTCATAGTCCACAAATGCTAGACACAGGGGCTGATTATACTCTTCGGTCTTCTGTATAATCTGCCGTACTGTGTGAATGTGGTCCATGGTGCCATATCCGCTCCGAAACCCAGCTTGCTCCGGTGGTTGGAATTCGTCGAGTCTTCGCGCAAGACGGTTCGAAATGACTCTCGAAAACAGCTTGTAGACGTGGCTTAGAAGGGAAATGGGCCGATAGTTCTTCAACATGGTCTTGTCACCCTTCTTGAAGAACAGGATGACCACACTTCTACTCCACGCCTCTGGAGTTCTCCCTTCGAACAGGACAGCGTTAAAAAGCTTTTGAGCTCCCTCAATACGGGCGTACCTCCAGCCTTTAACAGCTCTGTTGTAACGCCATCCTCTCCAGGGGCTTTTCCATTTTTCAGCTGCCCAAGAGCCATTTCGATTTCATCAGTGCTGTCTTCTGGCAGATCTTCGGTGTTGTGGCGTGTTAATGTAGCTCTAGGGTCCTCGTTTTCGGGATCAGGTCGAGATGTATGCGAAGCGTATAAGCTGCCGTAGAAGCTTTCGACTTCCGAAAGGACGGCCGGCTTGGAAGCAACGACTTCTCCTCTTGATGTGGTCAACTTCGTCAGGTGGCTTCTTCCAAGAGATTGTACGAACACTTTTGACCCCCGATTCTGCTCGATCGCTCTTTTAATCGAAAGAGTATTGGAGCATCGGAGGTCGTGTCGCACAAGTTTGGTGATCTCTCGGTTTAGAGCCCGCTTTGCCGACGAAGTGGCAGGTGGGTTCTCACGTCGTTCCCTCATTAGCCCTAATGTCCTCTCTGAAAGCTTCGACTCCCCGCTTTTACGCTGCATTTTACAAAATCTCGTACCTTCGTCCCTGAGAATCCGAACCACATTTTCAAGGTTCTGGTTTACGTCTCTTGTGGTTTCCATGGCAGCAAATCGGTTTTCCAGATTTGACTGGAATTTTTCAGATCCCATCGCGATTTGGAGCAGAGTTGGTCGGAGCCTGGATTTCATCAAACGGACACGTTCAGCCTTAAAGTCGATATTCAGAGAGCCTCGGACAAGACGGTGATCACTACCGGTGTTAAACCTATTGATCACTGAGACGTCTCTGAATATGTGCTTCCTGTCCGTCAAGATAAAATCAATCTCATTTTTAGTCATAGCGTCGGGGCTTCGCCACGTCCACTTCCTTTGGGGCCGCTTTTTGAAGAAAGAGTTCATCAAGAACAGCCCCTCCCGCTCGAGAAAATTGACGAGCATTTGCCCCCTATGATTCCTGCTTCCAAATCCATGGGTTCCTATTACCGATTCGCTGCAAGTTTGTACTCCCACTTTGGCGTTGAAGTCACCCATAACAACGGTATAGTGTGTTTTAGTAGTGAAGTGGGGGGCCCTCGATATGTCATCGAACATATCCTCCACCTCATCATCCGAGTGAGCCGAAGTCGGTGCGTACACTTGTACCACCTTGAGCCTATACCTCTCGGTAACTTTGATAATGAGGTACGCTACCCTGCTCGACACACTGGACAATTCTACCACGTTATCAGAGAGTGACTTGTTTACCAGAAACCCCACGCCACCTTGGGATTGTTGGTCTCCCTCGCGGAAGTACATTAGGTGGCCTGAGTCGAGAGTTACGGTGTCCTCCCCCTCTCTTCGGACTTCACATAACCCTAAGATATGCCACCTAATCTTCCCAAGTTCCACCTCAAGCTGCGCGAGACAGAATAAATATATCTCCATGCCAATTTTTACTTTAATTTGTGCAGCGGTTTAGCCGTAGAAGTGTACACAACATACATTTTTTTAAATTTTAACTTTAAGTATATATTATAACCATATCTACATCTTCATTTTCTTTGTGTAGTTGTCCCATTCTATTTGACTTACTTCAGGAGTAAGGAAAGGGAACTGAGACTATTCTCAGGTTGCAGAAGTCATTAAGACAGGTCTAGTAATTGCCATAAATTTAGAAAATATTCCTGTTAAATGAAATATTGTAAAAACTTATAGTACCTCAGATGCTGGACATCTAGAATAAATCAGAGCTTTTTTACTTGCATATTTATATGAGATAGAAATAGTTTTTTTTTATCACTTGGGTGGTATGTTTAATAAACTCAAAACATTTAATCTTTTTTTTGTTTTGCGGTGTACTTTATAAATATATACGTAAAACGGACACAAAGCACACCCAGAATCAGATCCACAGCTTGTGTATCACACAAGACGCCACACGCCATCTACCGAAGATACACTGAACTACGAAGTAACACTACACGGAGTAACTACAAATCCTGAATTGCGCAATAAATAGTTCCCACGCCGATTATCATATATACAACATCCCAACATCAACTGTTGGGCAGTGGCCCGCCAGGCATAATCACCGCGTCTGGCCAGAGGATCCTCCCTTTTTGTTGGGTGGAACATGATACCCGTTCCCCCACAGTGCTGTCCCATGTAGGGCTTGAACTGTCAACACTTATAAAGAACATTAGAAAGCCTTGAGGCTACCGGTAAACCACTATTTAACCAGCCATTTGTGCAGCAACTCTGAAATCACGATCATGATAGTATCCAATATTATTATATTGAATTTGTATAGCCCAATAAAAATATCTTGATTTACGACTTCAACCCATCGATAATTGCATATTAATCCGTCAAACCATGTTAAAGTCGCTCGAGGGGTAAGATCATCCATCAAACTTACCAAATAAGGCAAACACATTACCCGTTGATTGTACGTGGTTACATTGATGTATCTTGTCATCCATCTATATTAGTGTCATTAATTAGAAATTTCCTTATAATAGTATTTAAATGAAATAGGTCATATTTGAAAATTGAATATTGATTTACAATATATCGACACCCTTTAACATTTCATTAACTTTAGAGACGAGGGTCTGGTTTATTAACCACGTTGCCAGATGTGTTGGTATTGATGCTACGGGTTGGAAGGTTTGAATCAAGTTTTCCTTTTCTTTGCAATTATGCTGTTACGTTACCCGTGGGACAGATATGTGTGGTGACATTCCGTAATCTGAATCCGACATAATACGGATAATAAACGCATAAATCTGACTGTTATTAATCTTTAATCTGTAACCAGCGAGCGGTACGACGCTTTTGCAATATGGTACGGAGCTAATCGATTCATATTTGAAATATAAAATAATAAATATGTTTAGACATATTACACATAACGCCATCTAGTCCCAAGATAAGCAGAGCTTGTGTTATGGGTACTAGACAACTTATGTAAATACATATATATTTTTTTTGTAAATACACACATATTATAGAAGACACCTAAACGCCGAAACAAATATTGGCAGATCATATAAACATTTGGTCCGACCCAAAAATCGAACCCGAGACGCTGAGGTAGTTGGAAAGGAAGAAGGAAAGAGACCTAGCAGTCGAACACCCAGCTAAGGATCCGATCCGATTACTGACAGAATTTCATTAACTGCCGCACTCAAATTTCTCTACCAGTTGTTTTGTTTTGTTTTTGTTTTAAATCGCTAATTTCTGATATAATCTGGATCAAAACATCAGGAATAATTTGCATGCTTAGAAAAAACTACGCTTGAAAAATATGTTCTGATGACTAATATCCAAGGTTAAGTTAACCCTGGAAATTAGTCAACCGATTTAGATGTCTTTAAGTTTATGTTTATAAGTTAATATCTGTAATTACGAGATTATGTTAGATACTTAAGTGTAATTTTGAATTTCCAAATCCATATTCATATTAATAAATAAATAAATATTCCGGACACACAACGCCATCTAGTCCCAAGCTAAGCAGAGCTTGTGTTATGGGTACTAGACAACTGATATAAATACTTATATACTTTTTTTTTGTAAATACATACATATTATACATAGAAAACACCCATATCTGTACACCATAACAATGAACAGATATTAGTCTGAATTTTGCAAATGTGAAAGGTTTATTCAAAACCAAATATTACCAGAACGCAATCAAAAGCAAACGTTCCACGCCATCACATATTTCAATTGTATCAGTCATTAAATAAAACAGATTATCTGCCGTGCATTGAACGCTGCGCTCTGCAGTTTACACGAAAAACACATCGAAACTTTTAATAAAAGAGTTGGGAACGGGTCGAATAAAAAAAAAACTTTATTTGTGGACCCAGTAACGAAATTTTCTTTTGAAACCTGTTCGATTGATTGTGTGTTCGGGTTATGGCTCTAGTTTTGCTGTTCTAGATTTGACTGTGCGGGTTAATGTTGGTTTAATTTTAGATGATGATGATATTTTGCGAATTTTGCTAAAAAAATTTCAATAAAACTAAGTTTTTTTTAGGAATGGCCCTGCCAAAATGAGTTATCCTGCCTTTTATTTTGAGTTGGTGGCAAACGAGCAGACGTATCGCCTGATGGTAAGCGATTACCGCTGCCCATGGACATCCGCAACACCGAAGCGTCATAAGTGCGTTGCCGGCCTTTGGGGGTGGTAGAGAGGGATGGTGGAGGGGTTGATATACGGGTATCCCGTATCCTCACTCACTCGGTGAAACACAGCGCAAGCACGATTTCACACCGGTTTTATGTGAGGCCGTGGTATGACTCCGGACGAGCCGGCCCATGCTTGCCGAAGCGTGGCTCTCCCACGGTAAAACGTGACTGATGGCAAGCATAAGTAAAATCCAGAGTGGTGGTCACAATACTCATTGCAAATGCAGACAATGCAGCATGGTGACCCACACCATGAGGCCCTAATGATACTTCTGCACCATTGGTCCTCCGGTCTCACACTCATCAACGAAACACGACAGCACGATTGCTGTCATTTTACGTTGATCATTTGTGAATCTACTGTGTTGATCGTTGTATTTCTTGAAACATGCGTTGCAAACATAAATGTGTTGATGGGTTACAACATGTTTATTATTATGTTTATCAAATCCTCAGAAAAGAGTTCATCCAATTGCATTTTTCAAAAATAAAAAGGTCATTAAATAAAAAGACGTGACAAAATACTCCCAAAGCGCCCACTGGCGTTTCCGAGGAAGACACACCCACTCTACGTTTAGAGAAAGTGATATAAAATAATCAGGTTACAGTAACCTTTTAACAGCTTATGATGAACTATTCACGTTTAATAATAAGTTAACACACTCGAAAAATAAAAATTCATTACGATACTAAGACTCAGTTAATCACAGTCTACAAATTAAAGTCAAAACCATTACAGTGCTAACTTTAATGTCTGCATCTGAATTCGGCCTCCAATGTCCATATTGGAGGCCGCCGAGGCTGAATCACTCACAATGAAAATCACTGACCAGAGTGAAGTCGTTCACCTTTCGCCCAAATGTTTGTTAACGATACTTGGCACAGACGTTTAACGAAATTTTATTTTTTAATTCTGATTTTAATAAAGGTACCTAAATTAAAATCATGATTTATGAAATAATCGTGAAGCATGATGTTTTCTTCGAAAATGCTTTGCGTTTAATAAAATTTGGTTCTTATAAGTTATGAGTACTGCAGTCTATTGTACTTCATTTTTACTGTAGCAATTTATAGAAAGCCTAGAGACGTAGTATAAATGAAAGTATTTGATGTACGCCCCAATAAACATATAAGCGTATCCGACACGCAACTAGGCAACATTCTTTATTGCCTTAGTCGCTGAAGAAACTTTTATCTTGTTTTCCTTGCTTCTTTTAAAAACCGTACTGACAGATAACATCCTTTCAAACAAAACACTATATTAGATTGAGTTTATATAAATACGGTGTGTTATATATAGAAAGTAAATTGGTTAAAAACTGACAAACGGATACGTAGTAACGGAACTGTGGCGACTTCTACATACAATGCAAAACCAAAACACAGTACAGCACCATCTACCAAAGATACGTCAAACTACGGAGTTATGAGTCAAAGTCAAAGTCAAAGTCAAATCATTTATTTCCATAGGCCCCAAAAGGCACTTGAACACGTCAAAAATACAAACATCAAACATTATTAATACAAATATAAAATAAAACTCAAGTACTGAATTGATCAGTGATAAAAGGATGTAACTCAAGTAATCAATGATTTGAATTACCGGAGCTTAGATTGATTTCGATTCAACTCAAAGGTTTAAATTGAAATCAATCCAAGTACCAGCTCCGATGGGTATTGCATTCATGAGAAGAGCTGGTGAGAAACTCATGTGCACCATCTTTTCCAATAATTCATACAAAGTTTGTTTGTTTTTGACAATAATACTTATATGTGTAAGTTAAGGCAACCAAAATACAAAGGCTAGAAAACGGTCTAAAGAAATATTAAAATTAGGGAAATCAATTTTTTGTCTAATAAAATAATTATAATTAGTCCATAGCATATAAGGTTGCAATCACTTACACATCAAGGAGTAAAAGCAATGTGTGCATACATACTTTTTTATTTTTTTTTTTGGTTAAGGGCCGCTGTAGCGGTCCTTATACTAGCACCTCCGACATGATCGGAGCCTTTTATTCACTCTTCCTTTCGATCTTGTTCATTCTTATGCTAATTCTTCCATTCGTTCTTTCACACTAGTAATTATTTTTTTTTTTCCGAATTTTATATACTTTCTTAAGCTACTTTATTCTTTCATTCATGCTTTCCATTCAATTCCTTCTTCCTATATCCATTCCTATGATATATTTATTTCATTCGTCATTCCATGCACTAGTCCTTACTTTCATCAATTTGTTTCATACTCATTCTTATAACTAATACATTATTGCAACACTTAAATTAGAGCTAAAATATATATACCAAAATTACTACTGTACGATTTAACTACTGAATATGTTATACTAATTTTAAATATGATTGGCTAAAATAGATCATTATTTTGGAATCATATCCACTTTATTACTTTTTGCTTTGTTTCAATTCTTTCTATATGTGTACAATGATTTTTGTTTTTACTTTTACTTTTTTCACGAGTTTTAATTTCAAAATTTAAGTTTGCAATCTTAGTTTTCCTGTAATTTCCTTTCTTGTGTTTCTGTTTTTTATTTGCTGTAGGACGTTCTATGGTGGGTTGGGAAAAAGCCATGTTCTTGGGGTTTTGATCTCGAGGCGGATAGGGGACTGCGCTCATCGAAGGGCCCTCAGCACTGGTACTGGACGGTTGCCCTAGCGATTTCGTCCCACCTCGCTCTCACCGGGCACAAATCGCTAAAGGCATTGTGCCCGGTGCTGCTCAGTTTCTCCCCTTGGCAGTTGCAACAGTTAGGCTCTGCACCAATGGCGAAGTCCGGGCATTTGGCCCTCAAGTGGGGCCCGCCACAATGACTGCACCTTGGTTCAGTAGAGGTGCAGAGCTTCCTAACGTGCCCGTACCCCAGACAGAGGGAGCATTGCACCAGAGGGGACTGATCCGCCACCCTGATTGGCTGCAGATCGAGATGCAGCCTCCCTCTGTCCAGGGCGCGAGTCAAAACCGCCGGGGAGACCCTGAGCACCACATGACACGTGTGTGGGTTTCGGGCTGTCCTCCTATACAAGACTGTTATTCGGTCTTGGTCGGGTGTCAGGTCTTGGAACACCTCCCGGTTCCTGCTTCTTACAGCTTTCACTAGGTCCTCATCTTTTTGACTCTTGAGGACGCTGTACATGACCAGAAGAGGATCTTTGTTCTTAATCTCTTCCACCACGAGATCTTTCCCTTTTTCCGTCAGTCTTTTTTGAGCCCTATTTCTATCTTCTTGTGTTCTGTATAGAATTATTATCTTTCTGTCCTTTCCTTTTCTTATCTTTTCCACCTTCACCCAGCCTTCATCCTCGTTCGCAGTTTTTCTTAGCTTCTCTATAATTTCCTCTCCCGTATCCTGATCGTCCTTGGACGTGACTACAACCGAGTGCAAGGTCGTACGTACCGGAAGCGGAGCATTAGAGTGGCCCGTCACCGCGTCGACATATGTTGTTGTCAGTCCTTTCCTTTCCCTTGCCTTCTCTCTTTCATCTTGCCTTTCCATCTTTTCTTTGAGCTCCTCTATGATTCTCCCATTTTCCCTCAGCAACCTCTCGTTTGCCTCTATCTTCCTCAATATCATTGAGTTGTTTTCCGTGTCTACATCTTGAGTTGTCTTTGTATTTTTCCCCTTTGACGTCCTCTTCCTGTCCTCTTCGTAAGCTCTTAATATATTCTCAAGTATGTCCACTCTGTTCTCTATCTCCTTTTTTATGTCCCTTTTGATGTTGCGGGAGATGGATAGTTGCTCCCGGATGACTTCGCAACATCTGGTTGCGACTGAGCTGCGGTTAGGAGGTAGAGAAGTTGTGTTCAGAGGCCAGAGGGTGCGTCTGGCTGATATTGATGGAGTCTCATCTTCCATTGCCGGGTTTGTGGTTGAGATGGGGCGCGGTATTAAGGAGGGCTGGGGGCTCTCCCAAACGTAGGGGGATGGAGGGCTGGTCATTGTGGAGGTGCGCGTCAATAGGCAAATTAACTGGTGGTATGTACAGGTACCTACCAGGTTCAAGATCTGTACTCTAACGTCAAAATACAAAAAAAAAGAAAACAACAAAATAAAAAGAAAAAAGAGGAATAAAGTTCCTTTATCAACTTAGATGCTAACTTATAACTAACGAAATCTTTTCAAATAAAACGGTCTAAATAAGGAAGAAATTACAAAAAGAACCAAAATAAAAAATATAAATTTTTGAAAATATGACCAACGGTTGTTGACCCCGGGCTACCAAAGTCGATATACCCAGTAAAAACAGGGAGGGTGGGTAGTCGATTTTCTGCAGTTCTGCTCGTCCGATCTGGACAAATGGGGTGTCGTTCGACGGGTCTCGGTGAGACCTTTCCAAAACTGCAAAAATAATAATTTTAGGCCTAAGGGTGGTCGACTTATTCGACAAAAACCTCAAAAAGTGCCAAAAAATGAGTTTAAATGTCAAAAATTTCGAAATCTATTTACCGGACTTGTGTAAAACGCTATATATTAGGTAGATCTAGATGAGATCTAACTAAATATGTATAATAAGTTACTTCGAAAATAAGGGTTGACGAAAAATTCGACAAAAACCTTATATATTGTCAAAAATTTTAGAAAAATTTGATCTAAATATCAAAAATCTATGTTATTATTTGCCGGAATTCAAAAAAGGAGGTGTCATTAGACGGGTCTAGATGAGAGCCGTCTAAATCTGTAAGAAAGGGGATTTTAAGATGAGGGGTTGAAGAGTAATTCGACAAAAACCTCTAAAAATTTACGAAAATTCAGGATCGAAAAATCCTAAGTACAAAATAAAAATTTTTTCTTTATTTTTCAGGTTCAAATTCTCCCACGGGACGCAGGTGAGCTCACAGGGTCAATATAAAATGTCAGGGGTAAGTATAGTAGCAACAATTAAGAAAAAATTTCGTGTGCATACATACTGGTTCCAGAAAAAAACGTTCAAAATGTAATAAAATAATAAATACTAATTATTTACGCTCCAACAATGTAAACACAGATCGCCAATGAAGAAACTATCAATCCTAAATTGCGCAGTAGAAGTTCTTGCGACGATTACCTTTTTATCCTTTTACGATATATACAGCTTCCGAACATCGAACGTTGTCCTATGTCCCCTCTCGGGCAAGGTGATAATACCTGGCGGGCCAGGTATGATCACTACAACTAGTTCAACCTTCGAATTCAGTTCACTCTCAGAGTTTTGGAGGTCTGATGCCAGTCGCTCCGTGGAAATCTGATGTTCAGGTAAAACCGGTTGAACTAATAGCCGACTCCAATACAGCTTAGGAATAGTAAAGGCTAGGAAGATTATATGACATTTGCCCAGTGACAATCAGCATTTACCAACCACATGTTCCATTAGTATTACTTTCTTAATATATTCGAAGTTAAATTAATATCAATTGAAATAATTTAAATATTGATGTATAAAGTTTCTTTAATTAATTTTGTTGATTACAAATTCAATATCTTGGTTAGTATTGCCCAATGTTAATATTTTCGAGATATTTAGAAACTTCATTTCGACTGCGGCGACCGCTTTATTTTACGGTTCAATAGTTGAAAGTAATGATAAGATTTTTATAGAACGAATAATGTTCTCAATAAAAATATGTTTAATCAAAAGGGTTGTAATATTATTACATAAATCCAAGTAGCAGCAAAACTGTTGTAAAGAAAAATCTCTAAGCCTTTGCTCAGCATTTATAGAGCTTATAACAGCGTTTCGTTTTCTAATCTCTATAAAAGTTTCCCGAGACTCAGGCTATTCTATTACTTCAAAGAAATAGTCCCAGATCGAGCCGAAGCGGATTCGCTTACAGAACGGCAAATCTAATTCTGTCTGCTTAGAAACTAGTTATTTTCTTGCAAGAAATTATTTTAAATGGTCTTACATACTTATTTTACGTTTTTTGCAACTTAATAACTTTCATTCTGTTTACTTAAATACTGTGTATATTAAAATTTTTTGGTAGACAAATACTAAATGAAGTTCTTTTACATCTACTTTATTTAAGTGGCCTCTTATTCTTCTACAATTTTAACACATTTACTGTTTCAGTTTATATTCTTCCTAGCTTTTACCCGCGGCTCCGTGCTCGTGTTTATCGATTACCGTAAAGAGTACACTATGTCCATTCTTAAGAATCAAAGTATATTTCTATCTAATTTTACAGAAATCGATGCATCGGTTTAGCTAAAAGTGTAGATAGATATGGATGACTTGAGCATTTAATCGATAAAACAATGATTATATTGCAGGGGTTTGAATACGAATTGTTTGTCTGTGGTTAGTATTAATTCGAATAAACTCACTTCAATTACAAATGTAAAGTTAGCTTTTGCTTTTATGTATAAAGGAGAAATTTCGTCATATTTGTTTCCTATCTGTGATTGTAGATTTAATACTACACGGTGTATCATTTTTATACCATGGGAGAGCCACACTTTGGCACGCATGGCCCGGCTCGACCGTAGTGATACCACGGCCTCACAGAAAACCGGAGTAAAAAGCGCCTGCGCTGTGTTTCACCGAGTAAGTTAGGATACCGGAGGCCGACACCACAACCCTTCCCCCATCCCTCTTCCCATTCCCCCAAAGGTCGGCAACGCACTTGTGACGCCTTTGGTGTTGCGGGTGTCCATGGGCGGCGGTAATCGCTTACCATCAGGTGATACGTCTGCTCGTTTGCCCACTATTCAATAAAAAAAAAAAAACACCCCAACCCTTCCCCCATCACTGTTCCCATTCCCCCAAAGGCCGGCAACGCACTTGTGAAGCCTCTGGTGTTGCGGGTGTCCATGGTCGGCGGTAATCGCTTACTATCCATCATCATTTGCCTCATATTCCATAAAAATAAATAAAAAAATAAGCCTATTTCCTAAAGTGTCCTAAAGGATATAGGCTGGAGCGTAAAATTATAATGATTAATTACCTGCGAAAGTTCTAATCGTCTTCTCTCACATAAGTTCATTGAAATCCTGTAACAACAGTCAGGTAGTTGATACTCTAATCCACGCTACTCAATTTACAACCTTTAATGATATAGAAATATTCCATAATGAGGCCAACTAAGCTCAGCTTCACTGGCGCTGGATTTTAAATGAAAAACAAACATGAACCCGGTGTGGATTCACTTCAATCGTTATTTGAACAAAATTATTGAATATCATACTTTGCACACACAACGAATGCTTACTCATACTACAAAATTACCTCTGAACTTATCTGTGTATAATATTTGCCAAAGTAAAGATTTTGCTAGGTGTACTTGGCTGAAGAAGATAATATCATAGACACAACATGAGGTTCCAATTTTAATTTTTCGTAATATTTTTTTTTTTTTTTTTTTTTATTTATATAAATAGTTTTTTTTATATTTATATAAATATGTTTTGTATATTCGACTTGTCGTATATGCGACAAGTGGCGCAGTGGTAGCGACTGCGACTTCTGTTTTTGAGGTCTCGGGTTCGATTCCGGGTCGGACCAAATATTTTTATGATCTACAAATATTTTCGGTTTTTTTTCGGAGTTTGGGTGTTTTCTATGTATAATATGTTTGTATTTACAAAAAAAAGTATATATGTAATTATGTTAGCTGTGTATAGTACCGCCAAAAAGATGGGTCGACGATGTACGGGAACGAGCGGGAGTGAACTGGATGGCGATTGCACGGGATCGCGAAGAATGGAAATTGGGAGAGGAGGCCTACGTCCGAAGACGGACAAGCAAGAGGCTGTGATGATGATGATGATAGTACCATTATGACAAGTTCTGCTTACCTTGGGACTAGATGGCGTTGTGTGTAAGTTGTCCAAAATATTTATTATATTATTTATTATTATTATTAGGTACATATGTTATAGGCAATCTGTATAATTCAGGTAATCTATACTATACCTGGGCAATGTATACAATACCTTGGGCGTCCAGGTGTTGTATGAAATTTTATAACGTGGATTTTTTTAAATGGAATAGGTGGCAAACGAGCAGACGTTTCACCTGATGGTAAGCGATTACCGCCACCCATGGACATCTGCAACACCAGAGGCGTCACAAGTGCGTTGCCGACCTTTGGGGGATGGTGAGGGAGAATGAGGGAGGGGTTGGGGTTTGGGCCTCCGGTATGCTCACTCACCCATTCATGCCGAAGCGTGGCTCTCCAACGATGAAAAAGTACCTCATTTGGACTACTATAGTGTAAAATATAAATATATATGTTTATATAAATATAATGAAAGATACAAAACATAGATGAGAATTCATGAAGATAAAATTTGGCGATTCGTAAAATGAGTAGAGGTTTTACTATCTGTAAGTGGAATAAAATTAAGGGGCGTCGGGCTTAGATTAATGATCACGTCACCGCCGGACTACTAAGGCTTCACCCAAAACCAGTTGTTAACTCACACACATTAATTACAACTAATATCCTATCAAGTGGTGGCAACTGTCTGTAGTGGCTCTTTATCGGGAGGCGATTGTAAATGATTAGTGTGTCTAATGATTGTATTGTATTTAATCCATTCGCTTATAGTCCACGGGCCTACGTACAAGAGATTTCAGTGATTAATAACAGGCTGAAAGTTTATACACAGCTTCGTTTTGACGAGACCCCCAACTTTTATTATTGAACCAAATTCTGATAGTGGCAGGAAAAAGCGGGATAGGGAGCGAAACACGTCGATTTAATGAGTGTCCCAAATTAATAAATAACAGTTTCTAAAAATCAATACTTTGAGAAAATACGATGGAAAACTGAGAAAAACTTGTGGCATACAAAGTGAATGGTACCTTCCCGAGTGACCCCCAGCTTTAACATGTCAGAATGGTGACTTGAAAAATTTTATTCATTTTCATTAATAACAAACTGATTTTTGTTTTGGGGCTTGCAAAATATATATTTTACATAAAAAATGCATCGGCATACAAATTCGATGGTAATTTTTTTTAAGACCTACACTTGTACGTGGGCCCGTGGACTATTAGATATGGTAACATTGAACGCACCGCTGCCGCATGTGCGGTAACCTGACATAAAATTAAAGGGCTCGCTGGTGACGTACACCCACAAGCAAGTATGATATGTCAGTGTACGACGTTGTATGAATTAATATATTCGTATTTTACAACAATGACCACAATTGCGTGTGGGCGCAGTGTGCACCGACACTATCTAAATGAACGTAGTTAAATTTTATTAGCGTAGTCTAGAAGTATATTCTAGACTACGCTAATAACATTTAACTAAAAAATAATCATTCTCAAAATGTACATTGAGTTACACATTGAGAGACACTTAATGTAGATTCTTAAAACGGGAGTGTTTAAAAAAAACTACATTCATGAAGCCGGAATTTAAGCGTTGCATTTTAAATGGAATTCTAAATATATATTTGCATTAAAACCTTAGTCAGAAAGTCTTGATTGTTAAATAAAGTTGTTGCACATGTAATAACCGTAGAACTATTTACACAGTTGTGTTTCCATATGTATTTTATCCTACGAAGTATTCGCTTTAGTTTAAAACGGTAAAGAGAAAGTAGAACACAAAAGTTATACGTGGCGTAGCGTATATGTAGCTATGTTAGTTTAAATCCTACAGAATATATTTGTCCACAAAGTAAATTACTGAGGTTGCGCGTCAAGAGCCTCTCTCGAGTCCAATATACCCATAATTCAAGTTGACCACAATGCATTAAACAAAAATAACATCTAAACGCACTTTAACTTTACAATATTAAGTTAGCCTACATTTTATTACTCGTAAAAAACTGAGGAGGCGTTGTATACATTTTAAATCACCAGTTTAACTGGCTTAAGTTGCTTTCATGATGCAAGCATTTGCTGATGCAAGTAATTTTACTTATCTATCAGTTTCTAGTGTTACGTATTATTATTTATTTAGAAAGATTAATAGACTAAAAAAACTTGAATATAAAACGTTTAGCAAGCTTCGTGCTAAGTAAACTAATAACAAAAATAATAAAATAATAATATTAAACCAAAACATTTAATGTAATAACATTAAAATTACTTAATCTTATTGAAAAAAATATTGTTGTCACGTAATGAAAATGTGAAGTTTGCAAGTAGCAAACCAAATATTTCGAACGAACCACAACAACAACTTTAATATCTATTCATAATAATAGGGCACAAAATATAATGACGAATATCACAAAGAGTCTTTAGCTGAAGTAAGTGAGAGATGATGAAAAATCTTTAATATCGAAATATTTGTGGGTACAAAAGCAGAGTAATTAGTAATGTAATATGTATAAATAGTAAAATGCACAGAATCCATAAAAAGGATTTAAAGGTCAGAAGATTAGAATATGCTTAATCAATGATGCGTGAACGGTACTAATCGGTTACTGAAACATAATACGAGTAGAATTCATTAATAGAATCCTTTCAGTAGATAGTAATATCCAATATCTGAAATAGAATCTATTAAAAGTAGCCACA
Organism: Spilarctia lutea; assembly: GCA_916048165.1. NCBI lineage: Eukaryota > Metazoa > Arthropoda > Insecta > Lepidoptera > Erebidae > Spilarctia > Spilarctia lutea. The sequence continues at coordinate 4,789,616 of OU696492.1, read as the reverse complement.
AATAATCTTTTGTGGCATAAAGTTGATTACAATTATTCCACTACATTGAGTAAAATGTTTTAGTCTTTTAGGATTTCGGGATAAATATTTTTGACCACAAAATCTCCTTTCATTAATATAAAATAAATGTTAATCTTCAAGAAACAAAAGATTTGAGTTAATTTTCAAATAGTTTTAAGTACAAAACTCAAAATTTATAACTGTACTTAATTAAGTCGGTTTTAATAAAGTTGAGAACTCTCCACCATACAACTTTTAAACTCATTTACATGTTATTGGAAAATGTTCGGATTTTGTTGTCAACTTTAAATACTTTGTAAAATGCTTTTTCTGCCTGTTATACTTTAGTTTCCATGAAATTTGCATGGGGATATTTTGATTCTTAGGAAATAATATAGGGTACTTTTTACCACAATAAACAACATACACGCCGACCAAAAACTAGTCGTACATACAAATACTTAAAAGACATTGAAATAAGAAATCCTTTTTAAATTAAGTTTCATTTAAGTAAAAGTAGCTCTTTAATAAATATATATATAGGATTTCGAGATAAATATTTTTGACCACAAAATTTCCTTTCATTAATATAAAATAAATATTAATCTTCAAGAAACAAAAGTTTTGAGTTAATTTTCAATTATCCCCAGTTCCCAAAGGGTTGGCAGCATTGCCACGTTGAATGGCAATGCTAATTCTCTATGCTAGAAAATGACCTTTGGGAATGCTACCAGTTGCCGATGATGCGCAGGAGTTTTTTGATGCTTAGATGAGAATATTTTTATTCCTTTTTATAATTATTTCAAGATAACCTGAAGTTTATAGAGACGAGCATAATTACTAAAACAAGTTTCTCATAAATTTAGGAAATATTTACGAAAGATAATGTGGCGGTACGAAGTTCGCCGGATCAGCTAGTTTTATTTAAAGTTTTTTTTATGTTCACACACAAGACGTCTTTCATACAGTTATTGAAGAGCCTAGCTTTGAATTGTGTGCGCGTGTGTGTGTATGTGTGTGTGTGTGTGTGTGTGTGTGTTTTTCAGTCATAGTTTTTAATTATTCAAATGGAAGTGTTTCTCATTGAAAAGTTCTAAAAGCTTCATTATCATTCATTATCTTAACCCCTTAAGTCAAGCAAACAAGTCTTAATTCTTATACCTGAGAAACTTACCTGACTCACCTTCGTAGGTCAGGTCAGGTATGAAATATCTACTACGGTTTACTTATAAACCGAAATAGATATTTCATACATGCTACCTGTTAAGTTGACATATTAACCTTACTTCAAGTAAACTTAAGATATAGTATATAAGCACTAAACGGGTGAAAGTTTGATGAGCACTCAGGATGCCAAGCTCCAACTGCGACACTTTAGCATTCTGCCAAGTTTCGGTATTGTGTTCGTAACGTCAATATTGTTGTGGTACAAGTTTAAAGGGATTGGATAACTTAAGACTCTCGGTTTAGTTACTTCATTTGTGTTACAAAATTGTAATTAGTTTCCAAGGTAGTACCAGTGTAACGATAGGCCAAAGAGCCTCGTATAAGAGGTTTCAAGGGATTCAAGCAATTATAAAGAGCTCCAGAGAAATCATAAATATTCATAATATAAACATAAACGCTTCGGTATGCACGGGCTGGCTTAACCGGAGTGATACCATGGCCTCACAGAAAGCCGGTGTCAATCAGCGCCTGCACTGTGTTCCACCGAGTGATTGAGGATACCGGAGGCACATATCCCAACCCCTCACCCCATCCCTCTCCCCATCCCCCAAAGGCCGGCAACGCACTTGTGACGCCTCTGGTGCTACGGGTGTCTATGGGCGGCAGTAATCGCTTACCATAAGGCGATAGGTCTACTCGTTGGCCCGTTTTCCATAAAATAAATGTAAGGTAACCTATGCCAATATAATAAATATTGAAAATAACTTGTCTGTCACTCTTTCACGGTTAAGCGTCTTGCAGTTAATGAATGACGGAGATACAAAAATACTATAAATAGATTTTTTGATGTGAGTACCGTATATATATATAGCTTGAAACCACAAACATACACTTCAGTTTTATTTATTTACTACTATTAACGATCGTCTTTTGCTCATAAATTACACCAAAGGCTCACATGCAAAGTTTCAGGAAATTGACCACGTCACATCTTTGAATGTATACTATTTTGCGAACTACCGGAACACAGTACAACAAAATATGGTTAGTAGGCGTGGCCTTCCTGAGTAAACTGAAAATGTTCTTCACAGTGTTTACATTAAATATGAAAATACGTGGCATATGTCCACGTGGAAATATTTTAGAACCTTTAAAATTATTTTTGAATAGATATTAGGCTGTAGTAACAGTGTAGTATTTAATCATAAAATGAAATTAAATACATGGAAATAGGTATAAAATAAATACATGAATCTTATCATGAATGTTGATGGTGTACTATCATATTATAAATAATGATATATTATGCTAATTCTGGTATGCGAGAATTCCCTAAACTAAAATAAAAAATTCTAAAAGGTATGACTTATGCCGTCAATTGATGTTCTAACGCTAAAGATTGACTAAAGTTAGACAAATCACATTAATAACAGACGCGGACGTGATCTAAATAAATTATTATAAGAAGAACATCTTGGAAATTGTTTTACTAAAAAAAAGAAACTATTTCGAAAGCTTCTCCAATGAATAACACTTTATAAAATAATAATACTTTGACTATAAACTCAGAAGTGAGTATTTTACTCTCCGGGGACACGGATTCGCAATTAAATCTTGATTTATTTGCGACTATGTTGCCATAAAATATAAAATCCCTCAAAGTTAAATAACATTAAACCCTTACATTGATTTAAGTTTTCAGCGAAGATTTGCTATGTAAGAAAACTTAGGCGTTCAATTATATTAGGCTGTACGTTTTTACGTTTTATAGTTTTGTTACTTTAATATAGTATAATTACGTAAAACTATGATCTATTTCACTATATATTTAAATTAATTACTTGATTTTAATTATGATAAATCGTAGTATATCCCTTGCACTAGGAATAATAGAAAGTTTATTATCATTTTTTTATTTAGAATACTATAATAAAAAACCCGGACCGAACACCAAGGATTTTTCAGGAAGTATACTAGTAAAGTATACTACTTTGCAATGTGTACATCAAGCCCTATCACATGGTGGGCATCATCATTTAAACTTGTTGCTTCAATTTGAAATTTTGACCCTCCAATTTTTTTTATGGAATAGTGGACGTATCACCTGATGGCAAGCGATTACCGCCTCCCATGTAATACCAGAGCCATCACAAGTGCGTTGCTGATCTTTGTTGAGAGAGGGGTAGGGGTTGGGGTTAATGTGCCTCCGGTATCCTCACTCACTCGATGAAACACAACGCAAGCGCTATTCCACACCGGTTTTCCGTGAGGCCGTGATATCACTCCGATCGAGACGGCCCATACATGCCGAAGCGTAGCTCTACCATGGTAAAAATATATAAATATAGACCCCTATGTTTCAAGATTTAATTAGAAATGTATACTTTTGCTCTGAATTTGTGATTTGAAACAAGCCTACTTTTAAATTTTCATAGTTCTAGATCTACGGGAAGTACTCTAAGGGTTTTAATTTCCCCGGGAGTGTGGAAATTGCGATTTTTGTTGAATAAGCTACCATTTCTTTTTTTTTGACGTAAGCTTAGAGGTTTAATTTTTTCTTAACTTCAGGGGATCGTAGACCTGAGTATACTGTTTAATTTTCAAAGGGTCTTGACAGACAGACAGACGGACAATTTTCATCTTACGGACGGATAAATCTAATAAGGGCTCTGGTTTTTCCTTTTGAGATATGACATCTTAAAATATTTAAAAAGAAAATAAATATTTATAATTATTAAAATGAAATCGCTACCGTTATCTGTCCACTTAGATCTTTCACACTACTTAACGGATTTCGATGTAGTTTTAACAAATACATAAAGTGATTTAAAAGGATGTATAATATACACATATATTATAGTAGAGAAAAACTAAGAATCTCAAGGAATACTGATCGTTATGAAATACATTTTAAGTTATAGGGGTTATTGAGATTCCATTGCTAATGTCTAAACTTCAGGATAGTAAAAGATTTATTCCGTCAACTATTTCTAACAAGCTATGTAAATTCAATATCTTTGTACAATAGAGAGCATAGCCTTACCATTATCAGAAAGTTTCAAAGAGGATTTTGTTTCGTCTTTTTCTTTCGTCATCTCCCTCGAACTCTCGACGACGACGAAACACTCGAAAAAACGTTTTAAAATACATTCTGGTTAAAAAAAAAACCTTTGAAGGCCTCGCACCTAGATGACAGACTTTTGCTCCTGTTTTTTGGGTAAATTTTATAAAAAGGAATCCTAGTTTTTTTTTTATGTAATAGGTGGCAAACGAGCAGGCGTATCGCCTGACGGTAAGCGATTACCGCCGCCCATGGACACCCGCAACACCAGAGGCGTCACAAGTGCGTTGCCGACCTTTGGGGGATGGGCAGGGGGAATGAGGGAGGGGTTGGGGTATTGGCCTCCGGTATCCTCACTCAGTCGGTGAAACACAGCGCAAGCGCTATTTCACACCGGTTTTCTGTGAGGCCGTGATATCACTCCGGTCGAGCCGGCCCATTCATGCCGAAGCGCGGCTCTCCCACGATTATATAGTTATATCGATTTATCGCCCCAAAACCCACTGCATACTAAACTTCATGAAAATATTTGGAGCCGTGTTCGTGATTCAGATTAAACATATAATTATTAGAATTGCTCGTCGATATAGATGAAAGCGAATCAATATGCTAAAGTGCTAAACTGAATAGTACAGAAATATTGTTAACCTAATTGCACAGGTATTCGAGACAGAATTAGTGCTTTAGTACATTTGTGTCAGGATCTAGTGATATATCACTGAGCGGTTGTGTTCAATGATTCGAGGTTGTTCTGAATTTGTACTGTTTAATTGCAAACGCTCCAGGTAGGTTAAGAGCTAGACGTCAAAATAATTTAACAAATAAAATATAATATTAAATACTACCCACAACTTTGTATGCGTCTCTTTTCAATTATGCTTTTCTACTATTGGTCTAAGTGTAATGTCAACTATCCTATCTTAGGCACGCCATAGTAAATACACATTTAAAAAAAGTTTTTTAAACGTTTGTTAAATGTGTGTTACGAATTTAGTATTAAATGAATACATTGTAGTTTTTATACTAAAACATGCCATTCATAATAAATGTAGAGTATATTCATGACAAAGTAACTACAATATCTATCAGACGAGAACAATGTGACATAAAATTTATGTTCAAAATAATATGAATCTGTTCTGAATTATTTATATATATAATCTAAATCTGTAGAGTATATGTATGCAGTATTCGTTTATATGCGAATATAAAACAAAATGACTCTGTCTGATGGAAAGCAAAAGCTGAATCCAAGAGTGGTGGTCACCACATTTATTGTGAATGCAGACAACGCAACAATGCAGCATGGTGACCTTGTGAAGCTTTTGCATTGTTCTCCGCCGGGCCTCCGGTCTCTACTCATCAACAAAACACAACAGCACGAACGCTGTCATTTTATGTTGATCTTCTGTGCGAGGGCAGTACCCTTCCCCGGTCGAATCGGCACGTTCGTGCAATCGGCATGGCTCTACTACCTTGAAATATATTTGGACTGCATTTACTGTACTTACCAGTGACAGGCTATTTTTAATAGTATATATTTATCTATTTTGTGTAACAGTCAATTTTGACAATTACAAAGTAAGTGGTCCATAGCAGTTCCAGTTTTAACGACATACAATTTTGGTATTTTTTTTTATTTTTAGCTGTTCTAGTTTGATTGAGCACTTTAGTTTAATGAGGTCTAAATAATTTCATTAAATATTAAGGTCAGTATGCAATGTTAATAAAAAATAAGATGAAGAAAACATAAAAAGATTTTGAGCTTTATGTCATACACATAAAGTTTATAATCAAGATAAATCTATTAGAATATATGTATTAGAATAGAATATATATTAGAACATAAAACAAACGTCAAAGGATTAGGTTATAACAAAAACTTGTATTTTTGAAGTAAGATATGATCAGGAGAAAATATTTAAAACAGACAAAATAGTTAAAAAAGTGTGTTCGCGTAAAAGTTATATGAAAAGGTACTATTTTAGTTAAGAATAAGTAGATGTAAATGAAAGTCAAATACCATGAGATTGCTAGAAGAACCTGGTACAGACGTAATATTTCACTTCAGTGGATCCATATCTTACAATTGATAAATTATTCATTTACTAGTACATAACAATTGCTAATATTACAAAAATTCTAAAAGTCTACACCATAACATGACATTATTTTTTGAATAATTAATTATTATTGGTAATTTATATAAATTTAAATTAAATGTGACTATTATTTGCCACCGACTTTCGAACTATTCTATTCAGTAGATGATTACAGAGAATATGTTCGTGCAGTTAGAAACAAAAGTGAAATAGCGCCATGAGTGGCAGAAGCGCTAGTTTAATCAAGTGAATCGCTTTTATATCTACTTGACACAAATATTGATTAAAGTAGAACCCGACACTAAAATCGATTGAGAAGTCTTTTTATGGGTTATTTTTACTTCTATCATGTGTCGTGTATTAAAGTGCTTAGGAAATTAACACTATTCATGTTAATAAGTAGATTGATACGTCAGGCCTATCATAGGCAAAAGGTAAACTAATAGCATTATTTCTTGAAGTACATTATTAATAACATGTTTTAAGGTAAAAGTTTAATACTATAAATATTTAAAAGTATATATAGTTGTACGATGCTTTAAAGACATTGCGCATGTGTCGGATGCTAGTGTTCCAACTGAACAGCTGTGACATTTTTATTCTAACATAAAAACCATGTTGTTCTGGAGTTCGTAATACATTACGTTATATATATTGTTGTTTTATTTGTGCATCTATTACTGCTACAATTTGAACCGGTGGTTGAGAACAGTAACATTCGACACAGCTGGCAATCGCTATCCTCGTCTGACTAGTGATGTTACACGCTAGCTCTCTTTCACTCTATCTTTAATATTTACCATTTTTAACAGCCAGCAACCCTTATTTGCGGCCACATTTAATAAAGAAAATTCCCAAAAATCAATTAGCAACAATTTAATTAAAAGTATTAGCGGCCACATTTTGATAGGCAACTTGGTAGATATACATTCTCCTAATCATAAATATGCGTAAAAATTTGGTTTTTAGCAAACACTCGATGAATGTACTGATTCTACTGTCGGATCTTAGACTAGAATGGTTATAGACATATTGACATCAATGGCGTTACTTAAATACTGAATATATTCTTAAAGTCATAGGCCTCAGTTACTGGAAACGACTATTTTATTTCAAACATGTTTTGCGGCAGTAATTACCGTAAAAATTCATCAGCTGTAGTATAACATTTATTGAATAGGATATACTCGTATTTTTGTAGCAAAAATATCAAAGGTGATGCATAGGATTGAAGTTCATTTGCTGCAATATGTTTAAAGTAATCTCATTTTTTTTTACTACTCCAAAATGATGTTTTTAAGACTATAAACTCGACATTTTATACCTTATCTATAACATTATAAAGTTTTTAGTACAATATAACAGCCTTATATATATGTATATAAACGTTATTTAACTTAAAGCAACGGTATTTATAAGGCTTTTTTATTTTCAACTGATAGGCTATGAATTTTCAATTTTAAATAACACAAAATCGTAGCTTGAAGTTCAATAACGTTTCTGAAAAAGACTGAGTGTTATTTTATTTTTATACACGTCAATTTTAAAAATCAGAAGTGAACTTGTTCCTTAAAAATTTATGGAAAAGTGTGTGTGATGCATTTTTTTATGGAATAGGGGCAAACGAGCCGAAACGAGAGAATGTACCACCTAATGCTAAGCGATGGGAATCCGCCAAATGGACACCCGCAACACCAGAGGTGTCACAAGTGCGTTGCCAGCCTTTGGAGAATGGGGATGGGGATAGGGATGGTTAAGGGGATGGGAGAAGAGATATCTAGTTACATAAATCCCGTAACAATTTGTGGTACTTATTATGAAACTTCTGTTGGCGAAATGGAGTATTGGCCAAAATATTTATCAAAATAATGTTGTAAAACTTTGAATAAGTGGTATTAACGTAGAAGTTTGAGTTCTAGATATCGAGTTGAAAATTTATTTGCCCGATTTCTGCTCACAAAGCTCAAACTATTTGTGAACGGTTACACACAACCACAGACAGAATTATATAGTTTGTACAGTATTTATTTTCTTATTCAATGATGAAAATGCAAAATATTTTTTATATGATAAGCTGTCAAACTGAATCTACTTAGCCTGATGGAAAGCTTGAGTAGAATTCAACAGTGAGGACCACCATATTCACTGCGAACGCAGACATTGCAGTATGTCGACAAGTTAGATGATTTTTCACGCTCCGCTTAAAGGACCGGGGATCATAATGAGAGGGAAACACGTGGGCGTAGTGAGTTTTAGTTTTGACTGCTCAACACAGGACCATTTAGTTCGAGAGCGTAAAAATATTACTATAATGACTCTATGTGTTTACTACAATCATGTAGTTTTAAAACTAACGTTGACGTGCATGGTAAACGATCTAGAAGGAGGGTAGACAGATTTGTCTCCTCATAAGAAGAAAAGTCAATGTCGTTTTCCATCAGGACCATATCAGATTGATTAGAACAACCGTCTTAGAGAGGATCCTCTGTGATGGGGGAACGATTAGAAAGAGAGAAAAGAATGAAAACCTTCTATCGATAGCTACCCAGCTCATTCGTGAACATGGCTCTTGCCGAAATCATAACCAACTTATTTCACATTCACTGCAGAATGTAGACCTTCCCTAAGAAGATACAACAGTCAGTTATCCCGGTCTTGGCAAATTTAAATTAATCCAATGTCATCAATTTTGCATATCGGAATCTAATTATAAGAATAAAACCTATTTTTTAAAATTTAAGCAAAAATCTTAAGACATAAATCACTGGATTTATTTTTAATTTATATTATTTATGGGAGAAATATCGATCAATTCTAAATTTAACGTGAAAATGATGACAAATTTCCAGTGGGAAACCTTTTTTTGGTAAATGAATAAATACAAAATAGTTACTATAAAGAATGAAAAAAAAAATTGGTTCCAAAATGCAATAACTACCTCGTATAGCACCAAATAAAGAATCAGTTGTCTGCCACTGAGTATCCAGTCAAAATCGGTCCTGTAGTTTCAGTAGAGACAAACAAATTAAAATAGTTTTTTTTTTACTGTAAGTAACGCATTTACTTTTATATACATTTATTGAAAAACTGATAATCTGAAATCACAATCATACAAAGCAGATAGACGTTTCCAATTTATATATTCGTGTACGATACCGATTGATTTCATAAAAAGCGTATCATTTTAAACCTACTAGTTTGTGAATGGGGCCGACAGTTCCATATGCATGTTTTAATTCACATTGGCTAAAGAGAATAATACTGTTTGTGTGAATCGTTTATTTATTTGTTACGCTTTCGCGTCCTAATTGTGCAATGAAACATGATACTATTTTGCGAGAACTTTGTGCCTATTGCTGTCTATCTACTATACTGTAGATTGAGTATAGTAGTAAAGGAAAGGACTCTAAAGAGCATGCTGAGATAAAAACCTGGCTATGAACACCAACCCGAAGAAGTGCGGTAGACCCCTAACTTGGATGTTCATCATCACCAACGACCTAAAGACAGTTCAAATCAATGACTCGACTATCCAGAATATAACTATCTGACGAAGAATGACGAGGAGAGCCGACCCAAAGACGAGCCCAATTAAAATGGATTAAGGCTAAGCAAAAAGAGAGAGGAAAGAACATTACAGTACCAGAAAAAGAGAGATGTATCTGAGCGATCTTATGAACACTTTTCACGTTATACGTCACATTAAAAGCTCATTTTCATTCATCCTTAATATCATCTGATATTATTCATTGTTTCACAAAGACCTCTCCCTAGGAAAGAGGTTTTAAACTTAAGCTGGCCAAACGAGTTCGTATAGGGTTTACATATATTCTTCTTTTTGCAGTGCTATTGTCGTATATAGTTTGCTCCCTTAGTCGGCGCTTACGACACCCCCAGTATGATAAGTGGTGTTGTGTACTAGCATCACTATGTATTCTTATTTCAATTTAGCCAAATCTAATATCCTGCCTAACAAATTAGAATATCTCCATACCAAATTTCATTGAAATCGATCCATTGGCACAGCCAGGAACACATTTTAAATTTATAATATTATTAGATTACTAGCTGTTGCCCGCGACTCCGCCCGCGTTTATGTCGGTTTTTTCGTGTTTTTTCGCGGTCGCGGATATGTGACTGATGCAAAAATTAGATAAAAACAATCCTTGATGCGGATTATATATCATTCTAAAACTTCAGCTCGATCGGTGCAGAACCTTTTGAGTTTTTGAAGCGTAAACAAACCAACATAACATTTTTATATATATAGATATTAGTATGGATTCTAGGTTGACCTTTAACAATGTGCACTTTAAAACGCAACTAACGTTCGAGTATCTGTTAAAAGGCGATGATTCTGATGGAACTTACGCCTGCCAGATTCCCGGGAGAGTTTCCTTGAATAACGGAAATTGGCGGCCCGGCTGAGTCGCTGCGTGCAGCTTTGCGATTGGCTTTTGCAAGATCTTGTGATTTATAGCTAGAATCCATTATCAAGGCGCTAGCATACGTTCAGACATGGTAAAAGCGGAATAAATATTTCCCTTAATATAGAGAGAAAATAAATGGTGTTCAGAATTTTAAGGGGAAGTTTGTTTTATTGAAGTTAGTCAAAATTGTACTTACACGTACAAAATACTTCGAGCGATAGCATATTTTGAAGAAAAATAACTGTTAAAAAGAAAAACCAAATCAACAATAATCTGATATTAAAAAGAATAGTTTCTTAGAACCTATAAAATATATTCAAAGCTTTGTTTTAAATTAAATATTTAGGTACGATATTATTCCAAAGAAACAGATCTCAGAGAGAGAAACAGTAATTCAAAATTAACTTAACTACTTAGCTAGCCGGCTTTGGTAATTTATATCTGGGTTTTAAGTCTGCATCTGCGCTGAGAAGCTGGATTGAATTTATTTCAATTATACATCAAGTCCTCACGACGACCATCTGCTAATTTTCTTTAACTATGAAGTAATAAGTAAATAAATAAATATTTAAAAGTAAATATAAGATTATAATTATATTTTCTATTTTTTTTTTATAATTTCTATTTAAAACGCAATTAAGCTCAAAATGACAATTCATCATTACTATGGAAACTTCAACAAAACAGTTGTAAGCACATATGAAATATTGCAATTTTGAATTAATGAATGCTGTAGAAGCATCTCAATATGCCGCCATAGAGTGGGTCACCGTGCTTTATGGTTTCAATGTCAGCGTGAATAAGGTGACCCTCTTGGATTCAGCTTATGCTTTCCATCAGGCAGAGTAGAGTCACCTTGACAGACCCATAAAAAAGAACATGTAAAAGAAAATCAAAAGTTGATTAATACAGATCGCAGCCTGCGATAAGGCCGCCCATTGAACCACTGTTTTTTGTACCATTGTAGTTTTTTTTAATATTAGGGTGTACAATAAAGCGATTATCAATCTATCTATCTACAAAGAACAAGAATTCTTTGAATCTAAAAAAGTAAAATTCAATAATTACTTTTTTTATCAACAACCCATAATGTCCCACTGCAGGGCTCGGATCTTTTCTAAGGAGAGGGTTAAGGCCATACGTCCCCACGCTGGCCAGGTGTGGGATGGGAAGTAAAATTATTAACTACTTATAGACGTTGATATGGCTATTTATTCAGTTTTATTTTTGACGCTTAATGCGATATTAAATATTTCATGCATGTATGTAAAGTATCCAGTCGCTGACAGCCCTCTGAGGCAATTCATCATCAGGCCCTGTAGTGTTCCTTATGAGAGGTCTATGTACAGCAGTGGAATGCAACGGCTGATGATTATGATAATGTACATTATCAAATCGTACTTTAGGTATCTCTAAGTCAGATCTGTATTTGAGTATTGCTGTATCGGATCACTGTATTTGTTGTTATGATGTTGTTGTTGTTGTTATGAATTGGATTATTTAACTGCCTCGGTGGCGCAGTGGTAGTCAATGCGACTGCTGGTTCAAATCCTGGGTCGGACCAAATGTTTGTGTAATCTACAAATATTTGTTTCGGAGTTTGGGTGTTTTCCATGTATAATATGTATGTATTTACAAGAAAAAAAGTATATATGTATTCATATCAGTTGTCTAGTACCCATAACACAAGCTCTGCTTAGCTTGGGACTAGATGGCGTTGTGTGTTAGATGTCCGAAATTTTTATTTTTATTATTTATTTATTTAACAACACCATACATTTTTGATTGCCTCGGTGGCGCGGTGGCAGCGTATGCGACTCCGGACATAAACTCCGGAACTCAAAAACAGTAGTCGCATACGCTACCACTGCGCCATCGAGACTATAAATATTTGCTCATCGTGTCAGTAACTCGATGATAATCGTTTCAAATTAAGTAATGTAAAAGATTTGTCAAGGTACAAATCTGTGGCTATAAAAAAATTACAAAAGAAAACCAACTACGATACAGTACAGTACATATAGATACAGCACAACGAAATACAGTCGAATTTAGACACTCCTCCTCCTTCTATGAAGTCAGTTAAAAATGAAGAATCATTTAAAACGGTTAACAATTATACAATGTCTGAGTAAGTACTTACATAAGTAATAAGTGTCATTGATATTTCGTCAACTGAAAATAATAACAGCTACATGGACCAACATAAATGACTGATTTAAATATTTAAACAAAAACTGACTTTATTTAATAATGAATTCGAAACATTTGACATTCATTTCAATGGTACAGACACGAATTTCCTCTGTTAAATAAAATAACAGCGACAGAAATGTGTTCCTTTCGGCCATTTCGACTTGGGTTACGCATTTTAAGAGGGAAGTATTTTAAAGAGATAGACCAAGACCGACTTCCTATTAAAATTTTGTTAAATTTCTGCTATTTTAAATATCGTTTACGTACCAGAATAATTAGAACTAATAAGTATATTTCGATAGACTTCACAGTTATTTACATTACCGTGGGAGAGCTATGCTTCGGCATGAATGGGTCGGCTCGACCGGAGTGATACCACGGCCTCACAGAAAACCGGTGTGAAATAGCGTTTGCGCTGTGTTTCACCGAGTGAGTGAGGACACCGGAGGCCCATACCCCAACCCCTACCCCCATCCCCATTCCCATCCCCCAAAGGTCGGCAACGCACTTGTGACGCCTTTAGTGTCGCGGGTGTCCATGGGCGACGGTAATCGCTTACCATCAGGTGATACGTCTGCTAGTTTGCCCACTATTCAATAAAAAAAAAAAAAAAAAAGACCAGACAGATCTATCTATACAAATAAATTAAATTGAAGTGTCTGTCAGTGGCATTACAGTAACCGTTTTTAGTAAATGTATACACGACAAATTTACCAAAATAACAAATAGTCTGCCTGTTTGTTCCGACTAACCTCTGGAATAGCTGCACCGATTTTGACGAGACTTTACTTATAGGTAGCTAAAGATATAAAGAGTATCTTAGGCTACTTTTTCTATTCTATCTTCGCCCGGCGGTGTTATACGCGGTACGACAATAACCGCGGGTAACACTGCGGGGTTCAGCTAGTCTATTAATATAAGATAAAATCATACTTTTAACAATAGCAGTAACAAACTACGTCACATTAAGCCTATCCACTAGACCACTGCTGGACATTGGCCTCTCCAATTACATAGAACTAAAAGCCTCGACATAAAAGTAAATTAAAGTTTAACTACCAAGTCTCATAAAAACATCTTAAAAACTACAATGTGGACTGTTAAAGCTAATGGATGCACTTAACATGAGTTTCATAACAATGTAATATAACAGATTTAAAATTCAAAAAAAATAACGACAGCAAAGCCTGACTCGAAGAAACAAAAGTATAATTTAAGTTAAGCATTCTGTAAGATACAAATAACCCGCCGAGTTTAAGCTTTGCGGTGCTGCCTTAAATTTAAGTAATAAAATAAATGACGGGCCGAACCGCTAGCTAACACAGCTGAATCCCAAATAAAAAAGTACTGGGAATACTCTAACGAATTTCGCGAGTTTTACGCTTACATTTCCCGCGTTTTTCTACAAGCAAAGTGCCAAGCCCCAGGGCAGTCGCTCGCGGATCGTCGCATCGTTCGAACGTCGCCTCGTTATTATACAGAAATAGTGAAATTCGCTCTTCGGGAGCACTATTCTCGTAGCCGTGACTGAAAATGTATATTTAGACAATTTATTTGTGAGGGATAAATTAATATAGTGTGTGACAGTGTACTCCTATCTCTTTGATAGTGTATCGTGATGTGAATGTGGTGAAGTTTTTTTTTTAATTGTGATTTTTTTCTGAGATTTTTGCGAGACAAAGACGAAAGGGTAAGTAATTAACTGTTTTAAAAAGTGTTAATTATTAAATAATATTCATATTTTTTCGTGACGTCATAAAGTATTTTTAATTTTATATATACTTTTAAGGTTTCATTTGTTACCTACCTCATTATTTATATTTTTGGCTTTACGAGTAATTATTTTTATCAGTTTATTAATTTGATGCATGCAATGTAATATTAAAAATAATTACGATTGCTAAAATGGATTACTACTTTATAGTATCACTAACATTCGATGAGATACTGCAATAGAATACTATTGTAGTATTGATTAATTTAGTAGAAATTGACTTTCGAATACTTATGTCAATATCTACTTCTAAGTATTTTTTATGATATCAGAATATTTTAGTAAGCGCGAATTAGGAGTTAGAAAAAAAAAATACTCGGTGAATTTCATCTGGAAAACCATTTCACAGAGATTCATGTTCTACAATTTAATTTAAATAGGACTATTTTTGTTAAATATAGTGGATAGTTCTGTGATAGTGTGATTATTTCAACTGTTTTACATGGTGTAGTACATTAAAGTGTATGTTTATATTAATTAATGTTAATAAATTTCTTTACTAGCCATTTTCAACACAGTTTCTTCTACGTGTATGGACACTTCTTCGAAGGTTACGATTAATGGTGCACTAATTTTGATATAATTATTTAATCAACGTTACAAGTTTTTAATTAACGTAACGTTATGATTTTATTTATTTAACGTTACCAGGTCCGTTTAAACTTGACAAACAACAGATTCAAACGATTAAATAATAATATGTATATATTTATTAAGTATATAATGCTGTTTAAGATTCAAATTAAGATCGAAAATATTTATAATTATATTGTTATCCGTTAAGCTAATCACCATAGTCACGTAAATAATTTTAAAAATATTACCGATAATAGATACTTTTTAAAATATTTCTACTATGTTTCTATTTCGTAATACTAAGAATAAAAATTAAGGCTATTGACCGATAATATTTATTATACGAAACCCAATATGAGGAATGATGAATAAAAAATTTATAAATCAGCAAGAATGCGGAATTTGAAATTCATTGTTTGAGGCAAAAACTAGTTCAAATAAGCTTGATGGTAGACAAAACAAGAAAAGCCTATGAGTTTTAAAATAAATATTTCGGACATCGAACACAACGTCACCTAGTCCCAAGCTTAACAGTGGTTGTACTATGGATTCTAGACAACTTATATAAATACATATATACATTTTTTTAATAAAAACATATTGTACATAGAACAAATGTTTGCAGATTATACAAACATTTGGTCAAACCCGGGAATCGATCTCGTGACCTCAAGCGCAGAAGTCGCATACGCTACCACTAAGCCACCAAAGCAGTCAAGTTCAGTACTGTTGTTCATAGTTTACGCCTTTAGACGGCTTTTACCACAGCCATGGTCTGAATTTCGTGTTCTTAATCCGACTCGACAAATAAAAACCAAACTTTAGGGTAAGTACTAGTACTTCTTATAACAAATACCCTCTGACAAGTTCTACAATTCAGCTTTTGGCTGCATCAGATATAAGAAGCTAAATTTAGCAGAATAACACATACACATCCTGAAATTGACCTCTACAATTTGTTTAACATCATAATTCTTAATTTTTCTGCAATCTTACAAATTTTATTTGACGTCGGCTCAACTTTCCTAATACTTTAGTATTCTACAATTTTTTGGTTCATCATACAATATAAAATAAACAGCGAAGAAGTAAGATTAAATTAAATTAGATTAGAATATTAGAATAAGAACATTATCATCGTATTATTACCCTTTTTCCGAATTTATAAATTGGTCGATGCAATGATATTTATTTTTCTATTTTTCTAGTTAGTAGTTGCTAACCACTCAAGGAGAGAAGAATAGAAAAAGAAGTGCTCTAAAGTTTTAAAATGGTAATGTTAAACACTTTGCAAGAAATTTATAATTATTGTTTTTCTTCCTTGCTTCAAAGCCTGTAACTTTGGAATCTCTAATGGCTCAAATAGATTACAAACCAAAAGGTTTTAATTTGTTGTCACATCCCAGATTATTTTTGTTATAAAAAAATTATAAGATATTTTAGGTATATCGAAAGTGATCTTTAATTTTTAGCCCGATTTGGTATATAAACAACTATCATCATTACAGCCTCTTGCTTGACCGTCTTCGGACATAGGCCTCCTCTCCTAATTTCTATTTTTCGCGATCATGTGCCGTCGTCCATCCAGTTCACTCCCGTTTGTCCCCGTATATCGTAGACCCATCTTTTTGGTGGTCTTCCCCTGCCTCGGGTGTTTGTTCGGGGTCTCTACTCAAGCACTCTTCGAGCCCACCGACTGTACTCTAATCTAGCAATGTGTCCTGCCCATCTCCACTGGAGTCCACGACTCCATCCATCAAATGGAGATGGGGAAACAACTATATATGACCCAAAGTGAACGATTTTAGACACGCACCTACCCGAAGTGTGTCTAAAATATATATTACACAAATAACCTGCAACAAAACTGAATATTTCAGTGTACAAATGTTAATGTTGCTACTAGTATTAGTTGAAGAGGCATTAATGGCCCAGCCGGTATATTAAATGCACAACTCTAACGCGCCGTCACCCTATAACTGATTTACTGATTTAGCACTTCACGATCTATTTAAATTTATTATCATTTGCGAACGCATAAAGCGAACCTTACTACATTCAAATTATGTCTCAACGTAGATAGATAGATTCCATTTATTTCATCACCAAATTTTTCCAGATTTTTTTACAAAACATGTAATGTACGAAAAGTAGTCCCTCAGCTAATATTAGGATGAACTAGAACTATTAAGCTATTATGTAATGGTCGTTAGTCTAATAGTAAAATTACACAGATTTAAAAGGGCGCAAACGAAAACGAAATGAGAAGATTGGGCAGAGGACCAGTTTAAGGGATGTGGTAGAATCATTGGACTTGTGCTGGTTATATTGTCAGAATGCCCAAAAATCACCAATACAAGGGCTCGTCCCCGAAACACGGGGTTGACGATATCCAGGGATAGGTATGATATGATTGGATGACCCCAGATAGAGACGCTTGGATGATTTTAGGTTTTTTTTTTATTTCTTTAGTTTTGAAGAAGGCTATATAGACCATAATTATGGTTAGTAAAAATATGTGATATGTGAAAATATATTTCACTAGTCTAAGTGTCAGGTCATGGACTTACATTACATGAGGTATTTACATATACATACACATTATTTTATGAATACATGTATACGCATACATGTATAAAAGAAAACCGAAAAAGAGACAAAAATATAATTAAAAAGTGATAATGAACTCACAAAACACATCAATATTACATAAATATATTATCAATAAATAAATAATGTATTAGAAATATGAAATATTGAAAACATATATATCACATTTTACTTCAACTGACTGTTGGAACACCGCGTCAAATACCTACATTAAAAATGTCCTCGATAAAAGCTGCCTCACCGAGATTGAGTTAGTACAGAACAAGACATACCTACTGTCTAGAGCTATGAAGGTCATTGAAACTACGTGCACTTCGCAGAAGGAAGGAATTGCTCCTATAGTTAGTGGTCACAAAAGGTACATGTAGCAAAGATCGCTATCTTAGACCGATTTGGTTGGTACGCAAACCTAGCTTAGACAAGGGGATAGGAGTAATTACAGAAGTGTACCAGAAAACGCTGAAGAAGAAGACCAAAAATTAAGTTACTCTTGTTATGTATATGTCACCGTATGATTGCAAAAACTGTTAGATTATAATCTACCTAGCGAGATTGTAAAATGTCGGAAGATTGTCAACTGTGGCATACTGCTTACAATTTAACGTGCTATTTTTCGTTAGATTATAATGTATCGAAGCAATAACGTTAAATCACAATCTGTCGCACGTCAAGTTGACAACTGTCCCTGATTGGTCGGTCATATAGTATGCCGTTCTACGGCCATAGAGTTAGGTTAGGTTAGACCTTCTTTAATTAATCACAAATTAATTTTACTGACACAACTATTTTATGTTACTTATTCTAAATCTGTAAAGTATTTTGAACATGAAATCAATTTACAATAAAAAATACTTTACATTTGGAAACAAACGAATTATATTAACAAACAAATATGGCGACACTGACATATGCTGTTCAACCAATCAGACGCGCGAGATCTAATCCGTCGCTAACCATATTACAATTTGACGCTTTCACTGCGCTTAATTATAATGTAACTAACAATAATACGTTAAATTGTAAGCAGTAATTATGGTTCACAATCTTTCGATAATTGCTGAGACTGCACGGTTGGCCGAGTGGTTTCAGCGGTCGCCATACCGCTTGCTACTGCGCCAAGTGTCTTGGTTTCAAATCCCACGCGGTACAACACTTTGTGTGATCCACGAATTGTTGTCCCGAGTCTGGATGTTCTTTGTGTCCGTTTCATGTTTGTTTGTAAAGTTCCCCACGACACAGGATGTTTATTCCTAATGTGGGAGTTGTCTTTAAAAAAAAGAAAGAAAAGAATTAGCATCTAACGAGATATATTACAATCTAACGGTTTTGACAATCTGACGGTAATTAACATACGTATACAGGTATATATGGATAGCTAGAACATTATATCTCATATTTAACACAGTGGTTCCCTAAAAACAAAGTTTTATTATGAAAATTCAGACAAGCATTAGACAGGACGTTTTGTATTTAATTTAAAACCAACTAGGAAGAACCACGGATCCATTAACGGGTACTTACTAACTAGTGCATAGAATCAGCCATCATGGAACAGAGCTGAACGAGTGCATTGTAAAATTTTAAATACTAAATTTTATGTTGCAAATCAACATTAAAGTATTATATTGTATAAATATAAAAAAATAATAATAACAAGAGTGTCTAGCAACATTTTCTATAAAGTTAAAGTCAGTTTTTGAGTATTATTAGATTATTACCTACTTAGATTTGTACAAGTAAGAATTATAGTACCTTACAATTGTTTCTCCTAAGTTTGTACGTAAATATTATATAAATTAATAAACGTCTCTCTATATACACCGTAGTAGCACAGAAAGACTGACATAAAGTCGTACCTCACACCGCCTGCCTATCTGTCCGCCTGAACACGATAGAATCACCCGCATTGCAGTACCGAACGGGGTTTCATAAGGTATTCCCTAATGAATACGATATAAAGTTCGAAAAGAAACAGTATTTATACGCCTTTGTGAGTTTCTTAATGTCTTTGTGAATTAATAAGACAATTATTGGTGCAGTTTTCGGAAAAAGATCATGTCATTATGCAATTTGAAAACTGCATTTTTTATGACAGCAATATAGGTTTTAATTTTCGTTAAAAACTTTCTAAATCTATTATCCACAGTAAGAAAAGAAAGAAAATAAGTTGCTAGTGCCTCTTAAAATCTTGGTTCATAGTTTAATTGTATTATCGTATACTAGTTTGCTTTCTGAAGCCAATCTGACATACCCCAAAACTCTAGTTATTGTAGATTGTCTATCCCTCTTCACTTACGTCTTATAACATTGTTACATACCACAAAAACAGTGCTAGGATTTGTTTCGGTTACACTGACATAGGTTCAAAATCTGTTTTGTGACCTCTAGCCGCTTTGAATCTTGCGTAGACTCTCTCTAATCTTTATGTAGTTGGGATCACATACCTTTATCGGGTCTTACGCTTCATTTGGCTGATATAACACCGTGATATAACTTACCATCTTTTTCCATAGGCGTGTCATCTTACTTTGAGCCAGAGACATTTATCATACTAGCTGACATATGCAAAAAAAATTTCTTGGAGATCGTGTTTTGTTCTTTCGAAAGACGGTCCCCATTTCATGTCATTCATATTTTATATATTTTTCATCATTAATTTCATCACGACGAAGACTATAAGGACTTGACATTGGCAGAAACAGCTGATCCGAGTGATCCGTCTGGTTGCCACTTCATCAAAAATAAGAAGAAGAAATTTCTCGCTAACGGAACATTTATCACTGATACTTAGCTTACACTGATGTTGTATGGTTTTATTTAATAAAAAGGGACTCAAGCATAATAATCTATCAAATTTGTACCTATAATTAATGAAATTATCGCGAAATTATCTGTTTAAATATGCATCCCATATTTTCACGTTAGCTACATAGTCCATATTTAGAAAAATCAACATATAACTTTACGATTTTTCAAAGTAATGTTTTTACTAGATAATATACATGTAAGGACTAAAGCATTATTCCGCATTACGTATTTTAATCCACTTATATCGTGAAAAAATTAAGCAATGAATAAAAATTCATCGGAATCAATTTACCCAAGCTGTCCCCTGGCAGTGGATAACACTCAGGGGACCGATTAGTACGCTTAACATATAAACACAAATTTATTAGTCTATATTAAGGGACATAAAGTCCACACACCACTACAAAGTAATTACTTAGATAACCCTGTGTTCCGATTCCCACATGACATGTCATCATTTTCAGCATGATTTCACATTTAAAGTTACAAATACTGTGGATATTATGTGGATAAGGTATGTAAGCGAGAATATCATTTAAACCATAGTGCGAGTTAACTCGTATTAATAACTTCTGATAATATCAAGTCTTGATTGTAGAACATTAGGTGTATAATCTAATATTCTGCTTTCTAATCTTATATTTTGCATACAAATAATATAAATTACACGTGCCAAAATATGTATATATTTTGCTGTATCAACCTATCGCCGTCCACTATTGAACGCTGGTCTCCCTCAATGAGAGCCTACCATCCCGGACTGCATGTGTATAATCACGTAAAATTCACCCATAATATATCTCATATAATATTTTCGTAAGTATTAGCGTACCCGTTCTCTTTTTTCAATATTTTTTGAAGTGAAAACTTCTTTAGCGGCGCTGTGTACTTTTTTGGAATGGGTAAAAATGTATAATCTCGCGTTAGGTCACGTGACCTGATCGAAAATTCGTAAGACGGATGGAGAGAGGACGTATAAACTCGCGTCAGGTCACGTGACAGGACAGGCGGCGCAGGGCGCTTGCGCGAATATTCGTGTGTGTATGTAATATAAATTGTCATGTTTGTGTACGATAGCGCAATTAATGAATATTGTATTCCACCACATAAATAATAGTACTTTTATACTGATAATGAAAGCAATTCGTACAAAATTATTCTCTAACCATTCCAAAATATCAAAAATGCACAACGTTAATATTCAAGTTTTCACTTCTGCCGGCACTTACGGAGTGCAATTTTTTTTAATCCGAAATACGTAATGAGTGTAAGCCTATTACCATTGCCTGAATTAAAAAAGTACATGTTAAAATTGAGAATTTAATATGAAATGATTTCGAAATGATCATAGATTTATAATAGTTATACATACCTATGGGATATCGACTGGGAAGTAGGTAGATCTATCGGCTAGTATTCTGACTAATATACTAGAGGTCATGGGTTGTGGACCGAGACAAATAATTGTGCAATGAATATTATGTATAACTTCTTCTATGTTTTGTGTATAACTTATCACACAGTACAGGCCATACAGACTAGAGTACAGGCTCTGCCTACTTTGGGACCAGATGGTCGTATGTGAGATGTGTATTTAAAAGTAACTTAAAGACATATTACTACAATTTAAAGCTGGACTTTATTTAAACAAATAATATTTTATAAAAGAGTTAATCTCTTCTTATCCATTTTGAAATATTTAGTACAGAATTTTAACTTTCAGCGTAGATTATGTAAAAGCCTAAAGTAAATGGAATTTCAGTAATTACTTTACATAAAGTTGAAATAAGGTGGTTTGTTGCCTTTAAGACCCGTTCAAAGCTTGGAGTAGCCTCCCTTGTCAAAATAATTAAACAAGACCTAAATTTAATCGTTATACAAGGGCTGTAATATGTTATTCGTCCTTGAAACTAAAAAGGCTTGATCAATCCAAATATTGTTATAAAATTCATGGAAATTGGACTCCATTAAAAAATAAAATAGAAAATAATTTTCTCAATTGTACGTACAAAGAACTTTAACTTTAAGTCATATAGTAGACGGCCTTTTAGCTACAAGTGATAGCTACAGATATTCTTGGTATAAATATTTTGACTCGAGTCAAAAATTTAAGATAGTCTAAATAAAAAAAAAGAATATATCTATGTCACGAGGGATCTGACACTCATAGATAAAATGGGCACCAAGATCATGCAGACTCAGAACAATTTTATTTATAAACTCACAACACTCAGCGCTGTTAAAATTGGGGAGGCATAACACCCGACAGTATCAATAATATTATTAAATACACACCTAGAATAAATAGTAGGTATATACGTAACTATTTCTGATATTATACAACTGGAAATAAAGTATCAGTATATAAGGTAAAGAAAAAATAAAAAGATATTTGTCTTTATTCGCTGACTACACGGCAAAGCCAGAAGCAAGGGCAAGAATTTTGCTAGTCTACGTAAGTTTTTATGTTTAACGGTAGCGGTTAAACTACTGATCCAATTCAATTAATGGGATGTCAATAGATTTGTAATAACGGCCCGTGTGGCATAGGTTATATAAATTTTATCAATAGATTTTATGTAGTCGGGTTATTCCTTTTTCAAGTTTTCTAATTTTCAGTCACTCAATGCAACGACGACAACTCAGTTGCTATACCGGTTGGTTCTATGGTTAAAGTATTTCATTTGTTCCTCCCATTAGTCTTAGTCGCGTTAGTGCTACTATAATGAAACGTCTAATTTGTCAGAGCTTAGCTCCTTTATGAAAATAACCATGACTAATAAAAACAAACTATTATGCAGTTTTATTTATTCTCCATGTATTAATTAAGTCTAGAATTTTATTAAAACACATTTTTGTATAAGCCAGCTAAAGTCAGTCTACTTTACCTGATGCAATGCATGAATTCTAAAGCATGAATAAGCAGAATTCAACTGCAGTGTTCACCACTCACACTACGAATGCAGGCAATCGAACAATGCAGCATGATAATCCACACTATGGCGACCTATTGAGATTCTTGAGATGAAATATGAAATGTAAACGAATAACGAAATACGATAGCACGAATAAATAAATAAATATTCCGGACATCTAACACACAACGTCATTTAGTCCCAAGCTAAGCAGAGCTTGTGTCATGGGTACTAGACAACTGATATAAATACTTTTTTTTTGTAAATACATACATATTATACATAGAAAATACCCAAATCCGAAACAAATATTTACAGATCATACAAACATTTGGTCCGACCCGAATGCTGTCACTTTAGATCGGTCTTCGCTGAGAGGAAAGTATCTTCCCGAATATTAATTATTATTAATTAATGTTTTCCCCATCCAGACAAAAACTTATGTTTATACAAATAAATTAGTTTTAGTTCGGGTATTTATAGGTAGCCAAAGAACAAGTAGAAAATATTTTTTATGAGTTCAAAACAGACGGTAACTCATTGAGCTCATTAGACCCTAGTGTATTTATATATCTATGGAAAGAAAACAGTCCTTGATAAGGATGCGAAGTCTACAATTAAATCTAACGTATTAAATTAGGTTAATTGACGTTCAAACATATATATTACAATCATAATACATAATTTTCACATATGAAGTAATTACTTCGTAAATGTAACTCCAGAGTGTCCATTCACCATCATACAAACTACAAACAAGTTTACAAAGATTGAAGAAAAATTTTAAAGCCCATTTTAAAAACACATAACTATTAAACGCTCATTGGCTCCAATAACATAAAAACTAATTGTTTCAGTCGTTAGGTACGTTTCGTCACACGTAAACGTTGACAATGAATAAAGTATTGAACAACTCATGTATTTTAAGTTTCTCATTTACTAAGAGATGTGTTGCTCTCATAGAAAAACTGAAACCAGAACCGAAATTTCATAAATGTTTTTTGTTGCTAAAAAATGAATGTGAAAATAAACGAGATATGTAAGTGCGTCAAATAGGTACTCTGTAATTAAAGTTACGTCCAACTTTAGAATGTTTAAGGCTAAATTATAATGAAATTAAAAAAGCAGAGAACAGTATATTCTAGCCCGAAATTAAATTATACGTTTTTTCATTCAACTTTACTAAAAGTCTTATGAAGTCTAAATTGAGGTAAAGCAAGGTACTGTAGTTACCTCTTTGACATTTGCCATTATCTAATTCCATTTAAGAAACCCACATCAACACACGTGGGTCAGGTCACCTTAAACCACATTGATACCATACAGCTTTACAGAATAGTGGTGTATAACAATTTCTTTCGCTGCTTTTGCGGGTGAGGTTACTGAACTCCAATCCTTCCATTTCCTTAAGATTAATGTATCACCAATCCATTTCTTTCTTCCTGATTACGGAGATGGCCATGTATCATCAGGTCATTCGTCTTATCGTTTGCCTCAACAGCCATCAAAAATATCGAACTATTTATGTTTATACCGATAACTTAACAAGTACATTGTTATTATTTTTCTACTCTCAGATATTGGTTTCACTATACTCAAAACGTTAGACCCTCAATAAGTAGATGTGGGCTGTCTGACCTCTATTTCAGGCTTAAAAGGGAACAATGTTTCATTAAAGCAAGCTCACGTATTTAGGAAAAGTTACGTGCAAGTATTCACAACCAGATTGAATTATGGGTTTTGATATTAAGTGTAAGAATGTACATTTACAATTTAGTTTTAATTCCAGATTCTAGAGATCAACTATAACTCAAAAATTATAATAAAATAAAGATTAATAGTTTAGTAAACGACAATTGCAGATCCTGTACCACTGGCAGTATGTTATGAATGATTATGAGATTTATAACGTTTAATAAGTGAATCACCTTAATTAATTTCATGTATTTATTTTATCATGTAATTTGTAATTTAAAACTTTTCAAAGTGGAGGGTTGATAACTGGAGATACAGGTGTCCATGGGCGGCGGTAATCGCTTACCATCAGGCGATACGTCTGCTCGTTTGCCCCCTATATAATAATAAAAAAAAAAGAAAATCGTATGCGTATCCTAATTTAGTACATGTTGTGGACAATAGTGACAACTTATTTATGATATATGATATGTATTTCATTGTAATCTAAAAAGTACATTATTTTTTAACGCAAGGTTATAAAAATCTAGAAATTTAAAATGTTATTGTCGGTGAATAAGTAAGATACTTGCCAAATAAGTACAAAAACAATCCCTACCACGAGATACGCCATTCTGTATAAAAGTCCCATACAAACCTGCCATTGTTCTTTATTATTAAGACTAATATTATAAAGCTGAAGAGTGTGTTTTTTTGTTTGTTTGAACGCGCTAATCTCAGGAGCCGCTGGTCCGATTTGAAAAATTATTTCAGTGTTGGTTAGTCCATTTATCGAGGAAGGCTATAGGCCATATATCATCACGCTTATACTAATGAGAGCGGAGCACCAATGAAGAATGTTTCCTCGTTTATGAAATCGGCAATAGAAAACGCAAACGAGGTTGCGTGGGTCAGCTAGTCACTAATAAATTAGTTATCATACATTTTGCTCCCTTCGAAAAGATAATTGGCACACTAAGAACATATTCAAAGACAAATACATAAATCAGAAAGAACACCCAGACTCCGGAGAATATCTATCCATTTTACTTCTGATGCACTACCAACTTGAGAGGCCGGCAAATGACGCGGATCAGCACCGATAAATCAGGCAGTGGGCTGTCGAACCACCGTTGCCTCCAATGACTTGAGACTTACCATCTTCAGATGTGTTGCTAGGTCATTGCCACTAAACAAGTCTTTGGGCGTCGATAAAATATCGAACAAAATGATACAAGAAGCTTGTAAACTTTCGGGTGATTCCTAGGGTATTGTCTAGTATTTGGCGGTCAGTAATATTCGTATAATACCAAAGAGCGGCGACAAGATGCCGGACAATCTCAAATCCTACCGACTCATAACATTATTATCATCGCTGGGAAAGCTTTTATTACGTCTTTTAGTGCCATGGCTTATACCGTGTGGAGTTAAATTTCATCATAGACAGCTCGGGTTTACGTTGGGAAAATCGACAAATAATGCGGTTATATCTGTAACGAAAACTGTCACCGAGTCAAGGTTTCAAAACTTCTTACGTATCTTCTTAGATATATCTGCTTGTGGTGGCCTATGCTATTGCTAAAATGAATATCAAGAGGATGCTTTAGAATATTTATTCCCTCATCTCTTCGTGCTTTCAAAGGCACTATTACATTGAGACTTGAGCATCATTCTGTGTCAAAGGCGCTTACAATGGGGTGTCCTCAGGGATCAGTGCTAGGTCCATATTTGTGGAAGGCTTCGATGATTTTAGAAAATCAAGACGTACCCTAAGCGCGTATCCAGATGATGATATATTATTTGTAGAATCTGACACTAGAACGAGGCTTGAGAAACTATCCAATAAATGTTTGAACTTAATATCTCTTTGGGGTGTACGTAATCGCTTAACTTTTGCACCAAGCAAAACCTTTCAGTTACTTCTGAAAGGTAAACTCATACCACTGCCGTGTATTAAATTGGAAAATGTTACCATTAAAAACAAAACTTCGATTTGTTACTTACGATTGGTTTTAGAAATAAATTTACTATTTATTGAACATATTAGAAAAATTGATGAGAAGTCTTAAGAGAGTTTCTAGGCCCTGATGAGGATATCAGATCATTTAATACACTGAAAATCATACATGGAGCTACTTATTTGGGTTCTATTTGCTATGGTGCTCTTGTATAGGCAGATACGGCCACCATAGGTGCTGTCCGTCGCAAACTGTTACAAGGCCAACGACTTGCATTGATTTTCTTGTGCAAGGCATATAAGACGGTTAGCACTGAGGCTTTACCGGTGTTGGCGGGTGTTCTTCCGGTTGATCTCAAGGTAAAAAGACGTGCAGCCATATACTATTCCACACTAGTAAACATGAAATCCGCGAAATTGTTTTGGGCGTACAGGACCGCGATAAAAACATAAGATTATTTAAATAGCTGTCCAATGTTTATAACGACCTTATGGATGATATGAATGGCAGCAATTGTGGGACGAAACATCTACGGGGCGCTACCTCTACTAGTGCCACAACAGGATAAAGTTGTAAGTTAACCCGCTTAAGTTAAGTGCTCGCTGCCTTCTTCATTATTACATGTCAGAATTAAAAAATGCATTAGCGGATCATACAATGAGAGTATGAACACAAAATCTCGTTTAATATTTTATTAAAGCCCACTAAACCTTTCAAAACTGTAACTGTTCACATCAACTAACCACTCAACTTTGTACTCCCCATGTTACACACATGCAAGGAGGAACCTTATTTAATTTAATGGGAAACTAGAGACTTTTAGTTGATTTGTAGTCAGATATAATTTTGCTATAACTATTGATTTTGTTGTAAAGTTATAGTAACTGTTTAGACCGGGATAATTGTGTTAAAATCTTCATTATTATATTGAAACTAGCTGACCCGACAAACGTTGCTTTGCCATAGAAAGGAATGTATATTTTAGAGGTGGGTGGGTACAGCCGTTTGGGAGGAGTATGGTAACTAACATTGTGACACGAGAATTTTATATTTAAGATTTAGATGTCACACTCGAAATACCAACAGCATAAGAATATGCTTTGTAATAAGTATAGTTATTATGTACGACAGGTGTGTTAAGCCACGAAACATAATCATAATTAATTATCCTAACAATCGAATTTTAGAAGACTGACACGTAAAAATTATAATTTAATAAAAAAAAAACTTTAATCGAATAGGTTTAAGGTGAAGACAGGTTATGTACGTGGCGATGCGTCGCTACGCCATTGTAGAAGTCACTATAATTTTTGTAATCCTGAATTAATAGCTTGCTTTTCTACTTTTTATATTTTATATTGCGCAACAATTATTATTCCTTTTCCTATTATGCTCATTATTTCTAAAAATAATTTCGATGTTTACTATCTGCCAGAGGTTTGGCAGCCGCTCGATTTATGAGTTTTAAACACTACGATTTGTTGTCATCCTATTTGTTCTAGTATTAAAAACCGTATCTCAAACTACACATCGCAGTATCAATCACGTATACACGATCGAAACACTGCACTAACGAACAGACAGGGTTATTGATTCAGGCAAGCTACTATTTGCAGGTAAACATAGCACTTCCAAAATTCCACATTCGGTTTGAGAGCTCTTTCGAAAAGTTCATCGATTTGAGTGCATCTAGTGTATATATAGCGCTTTGTGTGCTATTTGAAGGCAATGTATATTTCCGTATCGTTAAAAAACTTGTAAATACCTTATAATAGACAGACTTGCGCAACGTCAACATATTTCAGTATTTAAGGAGTAAATAACTATGTTTTTCTAATCGCGCATACATTTCGGATACATAAGCTTTGTGCTTTTCAAATTTATTCAATTAACAAAAAAAATCATACTCATATTAAATATATGGATTTTTATTTCTTCAAAGTACCCCTATCTGTATGTCGTTCACACTTTTATGCCCAAAGCGCTGCACCGATTTTAATGAAATGTGACATGGAGATACTTTGAATCTTGACAAAGGACATAGACTACTTTTTACTGCGATAACCGACAAATACGCGGCATAATGATTTTTTCTTTTTGTATAAGAACAAAAAGAAAAAAACATTATCTTAAAAAATGTGATGATGCTAATCTTGATTGTGAAAAATTTTTATTGAAAGATAATTTTAAAAATTGACTTATTATTTTGAACTTGGTTGGACAAGCTGCCGTGTGTTCAAAATTAAATGTTATATAGTATCACGAAAAGCACCCTATACTAGTTTCTTTTCTTTTCGAAATTTTTTAAAATTATTTCATACATTTTATGTTAAGTTTTATTCTTACAACAAATAGCCCTTAAAAGATAAATATGTCGGAAATGGATACTTCATTCGACCGACAAAAAATCTTTAGGTACACCTAACCACCAGGCTCTTTGTAATTACTAACAGTTAGTATCTAAGCCACTCATGAACAGACGGACAAATTAATAAATATAGAGAAACTATAATTATAAGGAATGTTAAAATATGGGCTGCTGAAAACAAATTTAAGGAGTAATCGACATGGCTACTAACATCATTTTTAACATTTAACATGAAAGAAAATACTTGTTTCAAATTGTTTTTCAGTAAACCTCTTAAGAACAAAAGCATATTTGACAAAATATTGCTTTGATCCCCAGTAAAGAAAAAAAAACTAGTTTGTCACAAAATACTGTCGTGTACAGAGCATTACACATTTTATTGGTATAAATAACTACAAAATATAGAATTTATTCTTAGTAATTTTTTGTGGTCTTTTTATACCGCCGTGATCGAATTTTTGTGACTTTATAACTCCCACACACGTTTTAAATTACTTCCCTTGCCAACATTTTCAAATAAATATGCACAGATTACAGATGTATTTTTTTCTATGAATTGTAATGAATTTACAGCAGCTAATTCATTGTTTACAGTGTTTGTATAAGATTTTTACTAAGCATTATTTTCGTGATAGAAATGTATGACGAAAATGAACTTATTTTTAGGGTTCTGTACCTTAAAAGGAAATAACGGAAACCTTATAAGATCACTTTGATGTCCTTCTGTCTGTCAAGACCCTTTTTCTCAGAAACGCGTGGAGATATCAGCTGAAATTTACATCGAATACTCAGGTCTACTGTTCCTTGGAGCTGTGTAAAGTTAAACTTCTAGGCCAAGGGAATCAAAACCTACAGGGTACTTCTTGTGAACTCAGAATATTGAAATTTGGCAACGTCTTATAGCAAAGGTAAAGGAAAAATTGCGAAAAGCGTAATTTTTTTGTTCGAATACTCGGTGCGCGAGTCCGAATCGAACTAGACCGGTTTTTTTTCTTGATTAGCAGGATTTTGAGCAGTAAAATCCTCATGCGACTGGACGCTAGTATGTCTATCGCATGTACAGAAAAATAAAAAAAACGCCATCATGTATTCATTTTTAATGTCGGGCGTCAGAATATAGTCTAGTCTAGATCAATTTAGGAATGAATGCCTAACAGACAATCAGAAAAAATAAGCGCTTTTGAAGTGCTACCAGTTTTTAAATTATTATTTAATTTCAAATGAAAATATTCATTACGGTATTAAATACCACAATAAAAGATTTAATTTAAAACATTTTTCTTTTAAATAAAACTAAATCACATTTACAAAGTATCGTTCATGTTTTCTAACATATTATATACAGTACATTAGAACCAAATGTATGTATGAGCTGTCAATAAAATATGCAAGACCATGAGCAGCCTATATAATTACAAAAACAGATGTTTTAAGCAAACATTGTAGTTAATTATATTTCAAATGACTTCTGTAATCTATACTAATAATAAGGCTGAAGAGTTTGTTTGTTTGTTTGAACGCGCTAATCTCCGGAACTGCTGATCCAATTTGAAAAATTCTTTCAGTGTTGGATAGTCCATTGATCGAGGAAGGCTATAGGCTATATACCATCACGTTAATACTAATAGGAGCGGAGCACCAATGAAGAATATTTATAAAACGGGGGAAAATTTTCACGCTACGGGCAATTGCGGACTCAAGCGAGGTTATGTGGGTCAGCTAGTGATATATAATATTCCAGTCATAACAGAAATGAATGAAACTTAATATGTAATGCTATAAAGATTTTTTAATTTCAAAGCTAACTTCCCGGATATCGCATGTTTGTATACACTAATAATTTTGTAAAGAGGATAGATTTAATAATTTTTATTTGTTTTAATTATGCAATTGGGTCACTAGCTTTCTAGCATATAGAAGCATAAAGGTCGTAGTCGACGGTAAATGCTCTGACTCCATGCCTGTGGATGCTGGTGTCCCGCAAGGCTGTGTGCTATCGCCTACTTTGTTCCTCCTCCATATCAAAGACATGTTGCAAACTAGCGGCGGCGGTGATTGCTTAACATCAGGCGAAACGTCTGCTCGTTTGCCCCTAATCAACAAAAAAAAAGAGGCTCCAAAAGCACATGACCGATTTGAAAAATTTTACCAACACCATTAGAATCCTACACTATCCCTGAGGAACATAGGCTATAGATTATTTTCAAAAAAGTTAGAAATCCGTATGAAAACTTCGATAATGTGCGTTACATTTCAATTCAAACAAACACTTAAATCTTTCCTCTACATAGTGTAGATAAAGTATAATAAAGCCAATGATATTTAATAAGAAAATATTCTTGGATAAAGCAGCATTATTCGGCTAATACATAATTTTTTATTTTGTATGACTATTATTAAATTAAATTATCTAACTATAGCAGGGTTTTGTTTTCTTTAGCAACGAAATTCTATCTATACATTATACATATACCATTTTATATTGTAGCTGTTTTATATAAATATTACAAATACTGAAACTATCATTTGTAATAATCAATCATTCATATTTACTACATTACGAAAACTTGATAATTTTCCAACAATAGAACTAGTTGAGATATTGAAACAACATAGACAGAAAATGTGCGAATTGCGCAGACGCCGGTACAACGTGAAAAGACGTTTCATACCACTGCGGTTGATAAATTACTTGGCAGGTGGACCAGTAATGTTAGAGTGATGTATAAACATATATAAATACCTATTATATGCCTCTGATTTATGCTTACTATAATCTATTTGGTTTAATTACGTACAAGGCTTAGTATATCATCTGTGGTAGTGTATGAGTGACATCAATGGGGTTCTAAATTTACATGTGCATAAATATATGTAATGGCCACTAGAAATATATTAGATGAGTCATGCATTAGTATTAGAATTGTTATTGACATGTGTAGAAAAGCTAAATGCTAATGTTACGAGTAGTTTCTCGGTAAAGTATAAGTTGGAGTTCGTACTAGCAATTTCAAAGGTCGATATTTCACATTAACCTTTTTTTGTGCGGATATGCCCTCGAATACCACTGGTGGTTATGTCGAACTCGAACCGACTAAAACCGCACACTGTCTCGGGTACTAGAAGCCGGGGAACCAGGTGCACCCTCAGAAAGAAATACCTTTTTTTTTTTTTTTATTGAATAGTGGGCAAACGAGCAGACGTATCACCTGATGGTAAGCGATTACCGCCGCCCATGGACACCCGCAACACCAAAGGCGTCACAAGTGAGTTGCCGACTTTTGGGGGGATGGGAAAGGGGATGGGGGGAGGGGTTGGGGTATGGGCCTCCGGTATCCTCACTCACTCGGTGAAACACAGCGCAAGCGCTATTTCACACCGGTTTTCTGTGAGGCCGTGGTATCACTCCGGTCGAGCCGACCCATTCACGCCGAAGCATAGCTCTCCCACGGTATATACCTGGAACCCCCACGTACCTCGGGCCACCTACGATTTATAGAAGATCCATTCTACCGTATCCAGTTGTATTTTTAAGATTATCTATGATTAAATCTGCACTCATACAATATCAAAACGCAAATATACAAAATTACCGCATACCGACTAGGGAGCGGACGTCCATTCTACACCATATTATATATATAACTCTGTCTGTCTATTACGTTTTCACGGCTAAACCGCAGCACCGCTTTCAATGAAATCTGGAATCCATATACTTTGATCTGTACCGCGATATCCGACATAAACGTGGGCGGAGCTGCGGGCAACAGCTAGTACTACTATTCAATTAACTTCTATCACCTCATTTATTTGACAAAAGTAATTCCTCGGCCGGTGAATT
Organism: Spilarctia lutea; assembly: GCA_916048165.1. Lineage (NCBI taxonomy): Eukaryota > Metazoa > Arthropoda > Insecta > Lepidoptera > Erebidae > Spilarctia > Spilarctia lutea. Next base: position 4,756,136 of record OU696492.1, on the reverse strand, counting down.
ATTTACAGTTTTACCTATTATAAAATCACAATTGTACATTGTAAATATATCGAGAAAAATATACCACAGCACAATGGAAAGTCATAAAACCGTCGTAAATGTCACGCTACATGAGATAGTAGTACTTTGTTGCTGAAGTATAAACAAGGATATATGATTTGTTTTAAGATTCGGTTTTCTTCAAACAGTTGGCTAAAGCATATTTAACACCTCCTTTTTGCATTTTTTTAGTTTCAATTTCGTCATAAACGGCGTCATAAGAGGGTTTTTCGTCATCACACGAAACACTATGAATAAATGATTAAATATTTCGAACATCTAATACACAACGCCATCTAGTCACAAACTAAGCAGCCCTTGAGTTATGGGTACTAGACAACTGATATAAATATATAATGTTTATTATTTGTAAATACATACATATTATACCTACATAGAAAACTTCAAAACAAATATTTGCAGATCATCATCATATCATTTGGTCCGACCCGGGAATTGGACCCAAGGACTCAAGCACAGCAGTTGTATACACTACCACTGCGCTACAACTGCAGTATACATCTAAATGTAACAATGAACTACAATTAGCATATGATGATCATGGACATCTAGACCTTAAGAGCCACAACACCCTTTGTCTTAATTTTAAAGAGTCTAGTATACCTCCATCGTATGATGAGTCAGTTAGCAAATAATAGCAGCTCACAGATTCTGTGTTTTTACATTTCTTTCTTTCTTCTTTTTCACGGTTGAAACTGGTTTCTTGTAAAGTTAGATTCGATCTCTCATAAGTATAGTAAGAAGGATAGTTCACTAAACATCGGTCACAGTTCGACTTATATTACAAGCAAACAAATCATCAGAACAACATTGCTAATTGAGAGGTCGGGGTTCAGAACTCCACTTAATAAACGATTGTCATGAATCCACTTCAGATGGAAGGAAGGGTTAACAAGTACTGTGATAACGATTTCTACCTATCAGCACTATGCAAATATATTAAGATCTACATGTGTGTGTAAACTGTATATGTAGTGGTGGATTAAGTATACGGAGTGTCCCCCTATTCAACCCGTGGGTGTTTTAAGAGCCAAGTCTATCTACAAAGGAAAATAGCAGTGCCAATATAAGGAAATTTTGAAAAAAAACTTCATCAAACTAGAAGCCTAGGTCCAGCAGCGAACTGTTAAAAACTGCAAAAAAAATTAAGAATATTGTAGTGATAACTTCTTATGGTAGGATAAACTGCTTCGTTACGTAACGCGTTACGGCACCAGTTCCTCTGGCTTCCCTTTCTCTCACACATATGGCAATGGTAGGCAGGCTCCTTCTCTCTCACTCTAACTCACAGCGCTAGCTGTGAACCTAAGCTTTTCTCAACAATATTAAATAGTTCAACTTAGATTAGTTTAAGTTAGTACAGAAGCGATTCTGTTGGGTGCCCCGAGACGCACACGTCTTTTAAGTCCTATATGTGTATTAAAATCATGTTTATGAGTACATTACTAAAACGTTTGTACACGAGTTCGGTTAAATGGTTTGTCCGTTAGATAATAAATAGACTTCATTTAGTAGTAAATGCGGTTGGAATTAAGTTTAATTACTGTTCATTCATGTTTGAAAATTCAACAATAAATGTATAGCTCTCAAAATTCATCGTTAACGCTCAACATATAAACCTAAATTGCAATATTTACAAATAAACGTGTACAATATTAACATAATAAGAGTAAAGCGTTTTTTGTATGATTATACTCAAAACATTATTATACATGATTTTTATGGATCCTGTATCGTCTGGCACTATAGTGTAGTAGTGTAATGACTTCCACATTTGTTGCAGTAGAAACATATTACAGCGCCATCTAGCGAAGATAATAGTAGAAGAAGTTAGTGTGCTTCACTAGCTTTACATAATCATACAATGTCTTAGTTGTTTTTCGAATTATTCACCCTCGCTAACGCTCAGGTTTATAATTTTTTAATTTTAGAATCCTTCGCTTGCTCGGTTATCAAAAGAGCATGCGGTTAAAAAGCAACTTTGCACTCTTGTATAACAAATAACTATTATATTTTATTGTCCTCACACATTTCACACACGGTTGTCTGATCCGAAACTAGGCTATGTCTGTAACCGGATTGTTGATAAGTTTATAGATATATATTTCAAAGAACATACATTATTATAGAACTACACCCAAATAGAAAAGTAATGATTATATTGATCACACAAAAATTTGTACTGAACGGTAATCGAAACCATGACCTCTGGCTTACTTAGGGTCACTAGACCAATAGACATAACTGAATAACGTATGTATGTGTACGTATGTTAATAAATAGGTATTTAACAATATTTTAACCCTACACTTTCTAGGAAGCGTGAAAGTTACTATACATATATATAATAAAGAAAATAACTACATAAATACTAAAACCATTATATAAGTCAGCCTCTTTTCTATAAAAGAACAAAGGATTCCTTCAAGTGTGTTTTGGCAGTCTTCGTGGTTCTGACTACTGAGTCGTTAACTTGCACTGAAGCAAGAAATGAATGTTTTGAACTATTTCATTCTTACAATACAATGCTTTGTAAGCAGTCAAGGACAACTTTGTGTGGTCTATATAACTTTGTGAAGTAACAGCTATGTACGATTCTCAATTACAATAGTATACAAAACAATATGACACTGAAACTAAATATATATTTTTTTTTAAATTATTTTATCATCATTAAAATCATGTTGAAATTGAAGAATAGCGTTCTTTCAATAAAACATATTTTAACATTATTAGGAAGAAAAAAACTAATATTTTTTTGTTTAAACGAATTTACATTTTGACAAGATATATAAAATATGTAGGGATTCGTACCCAGTGTTTAGGAGTGTCGGTAGATTCCATATTCTTTTTAATGAGGGTAGACGTGAGTTGTCGGGCGAGGAGAATGATAGCAATGGTTTTCCTCACAATCGCTTTGTTATAATCACTTTACGATAATACATAGTGAAATACAGTCACGATAATCAATAATGGTATACAGGTTACAATTTAGGTACGACACTCCACCGAACATGTGATGCTACTGCGAGATGCTAAACGATAATCCTTGCCCTCCGGCTGCGTTCCATTTTATAACTATCTCCGGCTGCGTTCAATTAATAACTACCCACAGTTCTTTAGGGATGGGATCAAAGTCACTGTTACCCGCAACTAATCACATAAAATAATCGACTACCATCAATTATCTTAACGTGTGATTATTATTTTTTTAAGTGGCAATGATTTCCATCCCTATTGTCATCTGTCGCAAGCTCCAATGCTCGGTGTTGCGTCAGTGTCTAACTACCGACACTTGTGTTACCAAATAAAATAAGTGATGCGCCGTCAAATACTTTAGAGATTGTTTTTATTTATTTTCGACGTTTTTGTGTCTTATTTTCCATACTTAAAACCACAGTAGGCCAACAGGTACAGCCAGTTTTATATGAGTTTGAATACTATTAGTCGTTCCAATAGTTTATTTAACTTTTGACAGCTCTAATACTTAATCAAATAGTGATACCCTGACCCGTTACCTATTCGATTTCTTTCATCGATCGATTTTATGCATTAAGAAGTTTTAATCGATTTAACAAACTCATTATTTTATAGATAATTTCGTACTTCATATTTCTATGTGTTTCAATGTGCGACCTCCTTTATCAAAATAAAGAAGAAATGGATTAAAAGAATGTTGTTCAAATATGACGGTTCTATGTCATGAAAAAATATATAATAAAAGGAACTGAATTTTCAAAATGTATTATTGTATTGTGTTGTAATTCAGTGGTTAATATTGTATTTGTTAAACTATTGATGATCTTTATTAAATCTCTCTATGTCTATTTTAAAATAATCTACAGTATTTCAATGAGTAACCTTCAATATAGTTGAGTATTTATATTCCTCCGTATTGATTTATTTGTGAATTCTCACGTTTGATTGAGTTGAGCGTATCGTTCCTGCCTTCGTTACTGTCAAAATGCCAAAAAAGAAAGTACTCAAAGGACAAACAACTGTCAAGTGATGATGATTCCTGGTCATACGAAGAAGACGATTCTTTATAATTAAAATTAGTATTACAGTACCTCTTTTGGTTGTTTTATTTTTAATCCGTAAATTACTACGAATTTCAACATTTTGTACCTGTTCATTACAAGTAGGTACCGCAGGTAGTTTTTATTTGAACCAACTATAGTAAGTCTAAACAATTATTTTAGATTCTTTAATTTGCGGCGAATACATTCGATCTCATTACTAGGTACGAGTACGATGGAACTGTTTTCATTACGCAAATTATTTATGCATTGAAACAGAGACATTTAGGGCATTTTAATGCAAAATAATAAAGCTTTTTACGTGATTTGATATAAAATATAATCACAATAATTTTATTGTATGTTTTATTAATATAATCGATAATCGATTTATTTCAAAACCGTTTTTATAGTCTGTGGTCATTAATTACGAATGACACATCCCTAAGTAGGCGGAGCCCGCCCATAAAGTACAGTATTATCTGTAGTACATTGTATCAAAAATTATTACAAAACTTTATGTGCGTGATCTGTCAAAAGTTAAATAAAGTATTGGAACGACTATAGTAACGTGTACCTCCTCAGTACAGAGTAAGTGAATTCGCGACCAATTGACCAGTATCGCAAATTTGATTCAGTTTCTTTCAGTAGTAATGTGCAATACGTTAGTCCCATAAACAAAACAAAACAGACTAATACAAGATCATTTTATGAATAAAATTATAATCGGACGGTGATCAACAGTCCTGTGGGAAAACTGATTGAGATAATCGTCGGAAAACCCCCATTGTACAATTCTACTTTTAGACCAATTCATTATATATTCATAGCTAAAATTTATCAGAAACAATTCAATATAATTTCAGTTCACGTTTGATGTAAATTTTATCACACACATTCATTGTACTAGGTGTGTATGGGGAATACCCTTTTCTATCGAATCTAACATTTTAATTTGAAATCACAAACAGACACTTAAATTTTTATTTATATTTATAAATATGGGAAAAAATTAATAGTTTGGTCCCCTAAAAGAACCTAGTGGTTAATGCCAAAGCCTTGCTCTATCGTGGTATAAAAAGGATAGGTAAATTGCTAAAGGAGCAAAATACGGAGAACAACATTACTGCAAACTGAAAAAATAGTTGAAACCAACCAAATACTAATCCGTCTTGCTAGTGCAGTATAGCAAGCTAAAACCTACTTTGTCCTTTCAAGGTGTTAGAGCCATGTTCATTTCAGCACGAACCGTTGGGCTCGACTGGGGCTTCCCTGTGGGTACTACCCTCCCACAGAATACCCGGATGTCCAATCATGCAGAAGCATCTCAATAAGTCGCCATAGTGTGGTTCACCATGCTAATTTGTAGCATTGTCTAAATTCATAATGTTTATGGTGACCACTACTTTTGCATTCTGCTTATGCTTTCCAACAGGCAGAGTAGAGTCACTTTGGCAGGTTCATATTTATCAAAAAGCTGTGATGGTTCCCTCGCGTGTGTATTTCTTCCCTACGCCAAATAAAACATGTATTTCTATACATAAAAACATTTGTAGTCCGACCATTCCTATGTTACCCTCAGATATTTTACGGTTCTATTGTTTTAACACATTTTTACGTTATTGTATTTTCTAAGGAAAAACATCTAGTTTAACGTCTTATTTGTTATTCGTATCACGGTGATCGGATTGTTCGTGTATCATCCATACGCTCAGAAAAATTGAATTTATTTTATTTGAAATATAACGTAATGAAATATGTCAGCTTGGATGCGCGTGAAGTGGAATGTGTTTGATTTAGTACTGGTAAATACTGTATATTTTTAAATACCCATCAAATATGCGTAAAATAATAACTGTGTCCAGGGGTTGCTTATAGAATAAAATCTCTTGAATAACTATCATGGGCTGTAAGAAGAAAAGAGCGCTAGATTCAGGTATTAGGGGGTAGGTGTTAAGACAGTCATTTAAAAAGTCATCTCTTTTCATAATATCTAGTCGAAAATGATTAACAAAAAACGGTTTACCGCATAACTTGATAACTATTATCGGTGCGTGGGAAATAAGATGTCTTGATATCGTTTTATTGTCATTCTTTTACAACACGTTCCATAAACTACAAATAAACTTTAACAACAACAGCTCAAAACACAAGTATCTACATAAGTTTTGTGTTACGTAACACACATTAAATGTACAATTACAGTCATACAAACTTTAAGGTCGGAGTCCGGCTATTAAAAATAAATTATGGGAATATTCAAGATCTATCTCAAGTTATTAAATGAACAAAAAACAAAAGTGTACATAATTTGAACTGGCCGAAACTGTAATTAGCGTCTTTATATAAACAAACTTGCGTGATGACTATAGTTATATAATTATTATTAACACTTTATTAACCTAATAATACATTGCGGGGTATAAATCTCCCATTATAAAGAATGTTTTGGACTACTATGATGATGATTATGTTCTCCTAAGCGATTACGGCCAGTCACAACGTAGACCAGCTTACTCCGCAGGAGATATAATAGTCCATAAGTGTGTGCGCAAACATAGGGGCACTCTCTGTTCCCTATCTCTCTCATAATCTGATGGGACGGTTAGCCGACACGATCAGGGAGAGATCAAAAGCAGGACCAACAGCTTTACACTTTTGGCCCGACCCAGGATTCGAACTCGAGACCTCTTGATTGGCAGTCGCATACGTCAACCGCTAGACCTATGAGGCAGTTAACTAGGACTAGTATACGCAGGCCAATCAATTGTTATAGAGTTTGGTTCAAGTTTTTCTTCGCTGCATCTCATGTTTCTACGTTGACCCCAACTCTCCAACGTCCCTCAGTCTGTTTTTATGATCTAATAATAATATTGAAAATTAAACTTCTAGAATAGAAGCATATAATAAGCCCTCTAGCCTAGCTGACATTTTGCAAACGTGCATTAAACTAACAAATGTGTTTGAGTGCCTTCTATCTTTATTCATTTTTTTAAGGACAACTCGTTTTTTTTTTTTTTTTTATTGAATAGTGGGCAAACGAGCAGACGTATCACCTGATGGTAAGCGATTACCGCCGCCCATGGACACCCGCGACACCAAAGGCGTCACAAGTGCGTTGCCGACCTTTGGGGGATGGGAAAGGGGATGGGGGGAGGGGTTGGGGTATGGGCCTCCGTGCACTAGGAATAATTCCAGTGGCGCGGGGGACTTTTCAAACAAACAGGAAACGGACATAAAGAACACTCTGACTCAGAACAACAATTTGTGGATCACACAAAGTGTTATTCCATGTGGGATTTGAACCCACAACACTTAGCGAAAGAGGTACCACTAGGCCAAACGTGCACTCGACGAATAATAGACGATAGAGAAGAATGGAAGTTTTAGAGATTGTTGACGGATAATCGAGTCGAAACAGTTGCATCTTGGCAAAAGGATAAGGCTTCTGCCAAGATGCTATCCTTTTGCCAAGATGCAACTGTCAAGATGCAATTTATTTAAAATATTCTCTCTGATCGTGATTACACGGTAGGCTTAAGGCATAAGCGGTCGCCAGCGCACTTTCAGCTACGCTGAGTGTTGGAGTTCAAACCCCACACGGGACAACACTTTCTATGATTCACAAAACGTTGTTCGGAATCTAGGTGTTCTTTGTATCCGTCACACAGGATTCCTAATGCGGGAGTTGTCTTTAAAATAAATAATATATGCAAATAATTATTATTCTTAGTCAAGGAAATATGGTTACACTAAATCATCGCCTTGAATCGGCTATATCGAAGTATACTGTTTTACATTAGTCCAGTTCAATCCTGTCATCTAAATTAATGTGTACTCGTTTACTATTCCGTAGACAACGTGGCGGCTGTAGATAAGGTTAAATATTTTATTTCTCTTGGCTATAAATCTGACGAGGAAAATATCACATTATATTTAAGAGGCAGAGACTTTGTGATCAAACTAATTTTATTGTATTTGTTATTGTTGAAAGTATTGTAGGTCAGCAAGTCAGTGAAATAATAATTCTTGTTTGCTTTGCAACATAAAAATAGACAACAACAAGTAAGTGAAAATTTTAAGGGAAACATGACTTTTGGCCCACTTTCAAACACGATGTAGACTTGGTCAAATATCACACGATCATAAACTTTGATGACTGTCTATTGATGTTGTAAGTAGTGTAAGTTATTGAAGTTACTATGAATACCATGTATACTTGTATTTTACTACTGTATATAATTAAATTAATTTAGAGCAAAATATATGCACATATTATTATCAAATGTATTTGGGATAAAAATAATAAATAAATTTTTGTATTTTTTGTATTTTAAAAAAGACAACTCCCACATTAGGAATAAACATCCTGTGTCGTGGGGGACTTTACAAACATACATGAAACGGACACAAAGAACATCCAGACTCGGGACAACAATTCGTGGATCACACAAAGTGTTGTAGGTACCGCGTGGGATTTGAACCCACGACACTTGGCGCAGTAGCAAGCGGCATGGCGACCGCTGACACCACTCGGCCAACCGTGCAGTTCGCAAATATTTCGGATATTTTACTTACAAAAACCATCTAGTCCCAAGCTAAGCAGAGCTTGTGTTATGGGTACTAGAAAACTGATATAAATACATATATACGTATGCGGATCATACAAATATTTGGTCTGACTCGGTAATCGAATCCGAGACCTCAAGCACAGCAGTCGCATGCGCTACCACTACGCCACAGAGGCAGTCATATAGAGGATATAAATTATAAAATAATGTTGTTCATATATATGCATCCTTTTGAAGCCAAGTGTATTATATCATATACGGCTTTAGAACCAAAGAAGTTTTACCCAGATCTTGTTGCAATACTTTAGGAAAATACCTAGTAAAGCTCTGTCTAAATGAATTACCAAAGGATTATTAAAAATAGTTTTCTGTACCTTTTTTAGGTTCAGTTGTTGAGCTTTTGAAAAAAGGACCGCGGTCCTGAATTCTTTTGATTAAATAATTAATTTTGAGAGGTATCTTAGGACCACGGATATAAAATGGAATTACTGTCTCAAGAAAATACGGTCAGCTAAAAAGTTTTGTTGTAAAAGTGGACCTGTGAGTGCTATAATTCACATTATCATCATATGAGTAGACTCAATATTCTACATACCCATAGCTCTAACCGTTTTTTTGTGTTGCTTTGAAGTTTCTTGTAAATAAAAATGATAATATTTGTGTTCAACAATTGTTTTTGTAGGAAACCCAGTTTTTTAAAAAACAAAGTCGTTTTTGACGTCATAATTATTGACACAATTGTGCCTACATACAGTAAGTAATTAACACAGTAAAGTAATAACATTTCATGCTTGGCATGTGTTTCTTTTAATTGATATTGACTAAGTTGACTGCCTACATATAATTTTCTATTTGTTTTCGATGTTTGTTTTTCAAAATTTATTTTAATTCTCAATCACAATTTCTTGTTCCAAAATGTCCTAATGAGTTCGAATTGGACATCTAAATAATCATTAGATCATCAAGGAAAAAGATTCTATGGGATCGTTTTTTGTTTTTTCGACAGACGGTCCCCATTTCATGTTATCCACATTTTATATATTTTTTATCATTAATTTCATAACGACGACGACTTGAAGGCTCGAAGACTTGATAATTGAAGACGATAAATACTTGACATTGGCAGAAATAGCTGATCCAAGTCATCCGGCTGGTTGCCATTTCATCAAAAAAGAAAAAGAAAAGATTCTACGAAAGTAACTCTGTCAGTCTGTCTGTCCTGCTTACACGGCCAAACAGCTGAACTGATTTCAATTAAATTTGGCATGGAGATATTTTGATTCTTGAGAAAGGACATAGGTTACTCTTTGCTTCGATAACAGACTGACATGCGGGCATTGCCACGTGCAACCGTAAGTTATTTATAAAACTAATTTTAAATATAATTTTGAAGCTGTGTTTGTAAAAAACAAAAAAAATTGACGAGGGAATTCCAGCAACGACAAATTATTGAAGAAGTCTTGTGCAGATGCGAAATGACCCAATATATTTTTTGATATTAGTAGGAGAATGAGTAAATTTAGGTTACCATGGTGCTAGTTGAAGATTCAAAGTATCAAATTAAAACAGAAAAGCAACAAATCGTTTAATTCATTGTACCATAATGTTTTTTTTTGCATTATTCATACAAGATCAATATACTATTGATATAAAACTGTTTATTCATCAACACCTTTATCAAAGTATCAGCTTATCCTGCTTATGTATGGAAAACGAAAGGTCAGTGACCCATTTCTATGTAGAACCTTATAACTGAGTTCCCTTCACTGATTTTGTATATCACATGCCATAGTAATATTATAATCATCCGTGACGGATGGTTTGGAGAATGTGTGAGATGAAATATTTCTTAGTGTTATAGATTTTAGTATGGTAATATTTGCTCAGGGCCTATGAAACGAGCTATAGTGGAAGTTTATTTTAAGAGTTTTATTCGTATGTAAATTATGTGACACAAAATAGATGTGACCAATGTAGCTCGAAAAATATGCATGCCTTAGAACCAAAGGAGTTTTATCCAAATTAAGTAAGATTATTATTGATTATACGATAATCTTTAGAGCTCTGATTCTTTTCTGTACACTATCCAAACAGATAGATAAGAAATTATCTTAGTGCACATGTGCACATTTATTAACAGATTTAATAGACATACGTCACTTAAACCGAAAATAGCTAAACTACACAATCATGTCATTCAAAATGTGAAATTTTCAAAAATTACAAAATTTATATTCGCGAGTGCTTCTGTGCCAACAGATATATAATATTGCATTGTTTTGTAACTATAATACTACCTAGGATGTGCCAAAAGCAATTTTAAACAAACTAGCTGAAGCTTTCTAATGTTATGGGTTTACAATTTGCTAATCTACACTTCTAAAACATTTGAACTAAGACACTACAAATTGAGTTTTACCTTTGGTTTTAATTAGCCTCTGAAACAAATTTTTGACTTTAGTATTTCAGAATACTTTGAAATTTATAAACATAGTACACATGGTACGTGTACATTGTACTCTGGTATGTGTACAGTATACTCTGGTAATGTGCTTGGGATTTTGGAATACGTGAGTGTTAGTCTAAGCGAGCAGTATATGGTGTTAGTCACCTCTTATCAAATGACCTGTCTGCTTGTTTGCTGCTCCATAATGCTATGCTGTTAATTCTAACCAATTTTGGTCACGGCGGCAAGTCTTAACGAGGACCGGCCGACTACACAGAATATATTATAAGATGTATAAACTAAGTTGCACCCTCGGTCACTAAGTGAGTGGGGATAACGGAGGCCCATATCCCAATCCCTCCCTGTACTCTTTTCCCATCCCTCAAAGGCCGGCAACGCACCTGTGACGCCCCCGGTGTTGTCCATGGGCAGCGGTAATCACTTACCATCAGGCGATACATCTGGTCGTTTGCCACTTATGCCAAAAAAAAAAATAATATCAGTGTGCTTCAAGGTAAAAAAAAATACTTTGATCGTCTCATCAAAATAATTCGCTGCGGTATACGCTCATTCAATTTTATTAGCACTTTGGCAGATAATGACAGTTCTGATAATAATTGATGTGTATTATTCAGATTGCTACAAGTATTAGTGAATCGGTTGCAGAACTCATGCCAAAACCTGGTAACTCCATTAGTGTTTCATCTGTCCAGAATTGTTGAATACTTGCAATAACAGTAATTGATTCGAATATAACTTGGTTATTTAGATTTATCAGAGGTCTAGGTCTAATAGTTTCAAAATTATTTATACGTAGCGAGTAATCTTTACAATAATATTTAATCCCATAAATCTAGCTAATAACCATGAATCCTTTTCTCTGTATTTGCGGTTTAATCTACTTTCCGAGTGTCAGTAACGTAAACCCTACTCAGGAAATATAAATGAGTTTTTCTCAATCAGCCCAATATAGTAAAAGCTCGTTAAACGGTACCGAGATAATAAGGAAGGGAAACTTAACTACTAACAATAAGCCTTTGGCACGTCATCAACGTTAGAGATCGGATTGGCTGTCTTGATGACTATTGCTTATCCTTCGACTTTGGGTTAGATAGCTTAATCCAGTCCCTTCATAGATGTTATCCATTTGAAACTTTGACTTTCTCGACAATTTTTCCGGGCGCTGCTCCCTTAACTTCATTAAGTTGGGTCCGCGAAAATCAATAAAGGTCCTTTAGCAAAATAGATATTGTAAAAGTTTAAGAGATTCGGAATCCGAAATCGTGGATTAGATTGTCGTTCAATTTGTTTTACTGAAGATGTTAAGTGGTTTAATTATATTCACTGTCCTTTTTTAAATTTTCAAAATATTACATTAACATTTTTTTTTATATTTTATACTACTAACTCTGTCAATGTTTTATGTACATAAAATAATAAATAAAGATACAAAATGTTTACAAACATAAACTTTTCTTTTTTTAAATGGTGGTGGATAAATGGTTGCACTTCACTTTACGTATTGTAATAATCATGTTATCTACTGAAAATAAAACAAATCGATTCAGTCTGCGCACTTTTAACTTAGGTGGTTCCAAAAAATTATGTCCACAGAATAAATACAATTTCTTCTTTCATGAAACTATTTTGGATTGACGGTTAATTTCAACACGAACCTCCTTTGTGAAAATCACTGGCCAACTATGTGTAGTTTTGTTTTAATATGTTTAAAGATTATCTGCCACTCTTCTTTTGTTAACAACAATGGACATCTCGTGGGAAGCTATTCTTGCTATGATTTTCTATTATTATAAACGAGAGTTAAACTTCAAGGAAATTAAAAAAAATAACAAGCTGCTATTATATATCTAAGACTATCGTCTTACTTATTAATTTCGTGAATTTAAACGAGGTCCAGAGAACTTAAACGATGGCCCTGGAACCGGTCGACCACCAACTGCACTCATGAAAACGTCATCAGGGTAGAGTGGCTAGAGAGGTCGCGAGAGAATAGACATATTACACATCGAGAGATACAGGCTGAACTAAACCTTGGATGACAGGCAGTTTCCATGCATGAACATCTTATGATGATTTTGATTGGTGCAAAATTATGTTAGAAAAATTCGAAGGAGGAACTTCGCAAAACTTGTCCTACATTCTTACAACTGACGAATCATGGATATATAGCTGCGTTCCTCTCACAAAGCAGCAATCCACGCAATGGGTGTTTGAAGAACGATTTGCCCACAAAAGTTGTTCGCGATCGAAGCGTTAATAAAAAATGATAGCGATTTTATCGCGACTCAGTAGACCAGTAGCAGTAATTCCGCTGGAAGACCGTAGAACAGTTACTAGTAAATGATATAGCCAAGTTTGTCTGCCTCAGGTTTTCGGGGAGTTGGACAGCGAGCGCCCAAGGAACGGCGTCCGTGGCATTCTTTTTCACCAAGATAACGCACCCGCTCACACAGCTATTAGAACTTTGGACTATTTGACAACTTTGGGGGGAAAAATATTACCCCATTCGCCATAGAGCCCAAGCTCCATGCGATTTTTTAAAGTAATATCCCACGGGAAAAAAAAACTTCGTGGGCAAAAATTTAGCACTGCAGACGAGACAGTCAAAGAATTTCGACAGTTGTTTTTCAACTTTTCGCAAGACACGTTTTTAAATTTTTTGAAAGCTGGTTCAACCGAATGCATAAGTGCATTGGGATTGGACATTTTGAAAAGGTGTATTTTTTTTATATTCTATCTAGGTATTTTTCATTTCACTAACTTTTTTTTAAACAGCCTACATATTTAATGATGATAAAGTAAAAAATAATATTTTAACCATTAAAGAAAGCTTAAAGATTTCTCGAGCAGACATCAGAATGGTAAAGAGAGTTTTATTTTATCTTCGTAAACTTTGAAAAAACCTTCTGTACGCTAAGGTGGAATAGCATATGGTCGAGACTTGCCGTCATTGGTGTCCCACCGAAGATCATCAACCTGATAAGAGCCATCTACAGGAAATATTCTTGTAAAGTAACGCACAATGGCGCGATGACCTCGATTTCTTGAGAGATAATCTCTCAAGATATATGCGGGTGTTCGATAGGACTGCAAACTCTCACCTCTCCTATTTCTGATCATCCTCGATGGGATTATGCATCGCACACACCATATTAAGCGACGCGGTATAGAATGGGGGTTGATCAACGTATTAGAAGACTTGAACTACGCCGATGACCTATGCATGCTAAGCCACACGCACCGCGACATGCAATCCAAATTAGATGACCTATGTCGAGATGCGAGAAATTAACTGGGCTTAAAATTAACACGCGAAAGACTCAAGATATGCGATCTACTGTAGACAATGGCACACCATTACAAATTCAAAGTAATCAGTAGTTCCTGACTTTCTAAGGTTGCGCGAGGGTTCAAGCTAGTGCTCTTTCTGAGCCTTGCAATCATCATAAACGGCCTTTAATAGTCAACTGCTTTACAATGAGCTCTACTTGTGCTTTAAATGACAAAAGAAAATAAGGTTCTGTATTTAAATACTAAATTTCGAATTTAGTACATCAAAATTTATTGACATACTCCATACAAATGAGAACCTGAGAGGTAATCAACAAATTACAAAAAAAACTAAATAATATGAGCACAACTGTAATTACATTATGTAGTTTTGCCACACTATATAGGTATATATTAGTATTATTTGTACATTAAGCACATTGCATTAAGAAGAATATATTTTTACGTATTTCTTGTTCTGGGTCATTATTCATTCATTATGTATAAGGGTAATAGATCTGAATTTTTTTAGGTTATATGTGATTATATTGTATGCCACATACGTTCTACTTTTTGTGATTTATAACCACTAGATAGATTACTTTTATGTATATGTTAATGTCCATACGAGTCATTACTTATTTGTATTAGTTATTATGCTGTCATAGCTATTTTCAGTTTCATTAGCTTTACTAATGTCTACACATTTCGTAGTAAATCATTTAAATACATTCATAGTAAGACTCTCGAGGTCATTTGGTTGCTGTCACTGTACACAGAAGAATAGAGAATTATGGTAATTCTATACTAAACACTAAGATTAAGGTTCCTTATTTTAGTAAAGTGATTTCTAAATGCTTTTTCTGTATGTATATATTTCGATAACGTATGTGTGTGTGAGGCCGTGGTATCACTCCGGTCAGGCCGGCCCATTTATGCCAAATTGTTGCTCTCCCGCGGTGAAAAGTACACTCATTTGGTCTCTATTAAACCTCAGAGGAATACCTTTCATAGAAAATTTGTATCAATATAAGCCTGTCACTTTATATTATTTAATTGTAATATCATTTATCGACTTAAAAGAAATATTATGTGGGGTCGTCTACTAGTTTAACCGGTTTTACCTGAATATCAGTGAATATCATTTACAAAGAACTACTGGCATCGGACCTCAACAACCCCGAGGGTGAACTGAATTCGAAGGTTGAACTAGTTATCAGTATATTTGAGGGCACTGACTTCCCAATAACGATTGCTATAGATGTTCATGACAACCGGTAC
The DNA here is from genome assembly GCA_916048165.1 of Spilarctia lutea. Lineage (NCBI taxonomy): Eukaryota > Metazoa > Arthropoda > Insecta > Lepidoptera > Erebidae > Spilarctia > Spilarctia lutea. Next base: position 4,740,468 of record OU696492.1, on the reverse strand, counting down.
CAACAGCTTAATGTGCTCTCCGAGGTACGAGCGGGAAACACCGCCATCTTCCGTACTCCGGCCTGCTATTAACAATTTCTCGTAAGGAAAACCCAACAGCAGTCCGACCTGGAAATCAAAACAGAGAACACTTGATCTGCAGTCGCTTACGCTAACCACTAGACTAACGCAGTTACAAATACTACTAAATATTAATTGAATTTTCAATATAGACAAGTACCCTATACAATTTTTGTCTACATAAATATTAAGCAGTATGTCTATATATAACGCTAATTTGCTGCTTCATAATGCGTCAAAAATTATTTTAAGTAGTACAAAGTGCAAGGTGACTAACACTATTGTTTGTATGAACTTGTGATTTACATACAGATTTTGGCAATGAAGTAAAGCTATAGAGATAGTATTAAACATTTTTGATTTTGTAATATTTATTATTGCGTAGTCGAGTCAGTGTCATTATCTTTGTAGATTTTTTAATTAATATCAAACAAACGGCTCTCCTGATCTCAAGTAACCCGCGACACAAGTCCCCGTCTCCCTCCCGGGAATGAAGGTTACAGCAAACTCACTCATTTTCTTGAATATTAAAATTGAGATTAAGAATGATTTACCCAAGGTAAAATAATGAAGTGAGTGAAGTGCCCTAGCGTATCTTTTATTTGATTCCATCTGAAAACGTATTATATTCCCAAGATATTACATCAACCACACTGTCAAATATACTGAACTTAAAAAAACCCATGTGCTTCCTCGCTCTGACCCGCAACTGAAAATTACTGGCTTTTCATGTTCAAGAATTTGTGACCAAATCAAAATCAATCAGTTTTAATTTCAAGTAGGCCTTTTCAGGCACTTTTGTAACGTTACGTTAATGACATAACTCTTTTTGAACCTTTTTGAAAGAAAACCCGGCAAGACGCTCCATAAAATACTATTTTAATGCGTTCCGAACGTGTTCAATGTAACATGCATTATGTTTGCAGCGTGCAAAAGAAATTATAGATATAGTACTTAAGCATAGCCTGGAATCAACCCGATGTAATATATAAATCTTAATTCAACGAAAACTAAAATAAACCTATAGCTATGCTATCAAATTGCGTTATTTAACTTCTACGATCGTAAAAGTCAGTAATATATACGTCTGATTGCTTTTTGTATCTTGTTCGAAACTCGATTAAGAGGACGCTTCTCCATTAGGCTTGATCTTTTTCGCAATAAAGGTAAAAGGGCTTTACTTTTAGATATTGTAATATCGAAAGTTTAATAATTTCAGTAACATAATGAGATATTATTTTTTCCATAAAAGATCGAGTTACTTATAATTTCACGATTTATTGGGTTCACGTTTTAATAATAAAAACCTTATACATCATACAGCTCATACTCTACCGTTTTTCTGAAACTACAACCTGTATTACAGTGCTGTTGATAAATACACTGATGTTGGTCTAAAAACATATATTTCAGAAATAAATTAAAAGTGATCACGTTCACAATAATATTGTTTGTTTGTGTAAAATTATTAACCGTCTTGTTGGTCTATCGGTTATCGTATGCGACTGCCAATCAAGAGGTCACAGATTTGATTTCCAAGTTGGGTCTAAAAGAAAGAAAGGAAAGCACGTTAAACTGTCGGTCCCGGTTGCAGATGTTCATAATCTATAACAATCGTTATTGGGAAGTCGGTATCCTCAAATGTCCAGTACATTTACAACTAGTTCAACCTACGAATTCACTTTACCCTCAGGGTTATGGAGGTTCGATGCGAATGCCAGGTGGTTTAACAGACATTCAGGTAAAACCACTTGAACTAGAGGCCGACTTCAATTTGTCTTGGGAATAATAAAGTATAGTAAGAAGATCTTAAGTAGAATTATCGTGATTCATTGCTTTGATGATTACTTTATTACAGTGATAATGAAATAAGGTCCCTATGGAATGTCGTAAAGAAATAAAATGGAACAAACTTTTCTTATATAAAAGTTAAATTTCAATTTGTATAATGCCTTTTGTTCACTTCTTGAATTACTGACGGTAAAGGATTTTGAATAGTCCTTTTATTCTCACTTCAACACTTGTTTTCAAAGGTTTTCTTTAAGAGACATTTCAAAAATAACGATGTTAATTTTGAAATGTTCAGAAGATCTTTTTAATGACTAGTAGATCACTTCTTGAAAACATAATTAAACTTTTTAGTTCTAACATAGTATTAGGCGAGAAAATGTATACGATTTAGGACCAAACGGCACTTATAATGGCTAAATCATTTCTCTTAAATGGCATTGATAGTTCTACAGAAAAGTAAGTAATACTGTTAAAGTAAATATATAAATGTAATAATTTATTCTAAAGTACAGTGGAGGAGCGGGTGTTAGTTTCCTCTAACACACAGGGAGGATTCTATATCGCGATTCAGGATTAGTATATACTCCGTAGTTCAATGTATTTTCGGTAGACGGCACTGTAGTGTGTTTCCGTTTGCGCTGTATGTGGAAGTCGCTACAGAACCATGAAATGACGACGTCACACGACAGAAGTAGAGTACAAATTACTTTTAACATTTGAAAGACTTCATTCTGTGCAATTAGAAAACGACAAACAAGTGATGAACAGATACTTTTATATATTACTATTTTGGTCCAATGACCTGATGAAGTTTTCGAAAAGCTATTGGATGTAGGCAACAAATCGACTGAGAGGTCTAATCTTTATTCTAAATCATTAGTGATAGAATGTGGTGGTAGGTAGGTATAATGTACCTAATGCAAAGTTTTCCTTCAAAATAACGATCAGCAACGATTGAGAAGAAAGGGGTGATGCAAGATAATTTTAACGAGTGATATTTGTTTATATTATTAAGTATGATAAATTAAGAAATATTTTAAAAAGCAACGAAAATGTTTTCAACGACAAAAATAATATTCGTCATTTTCATAACAAGAGGTTCACCGATTTCAAAGACGTTAAGGACAAAACAATGACAGTTCGTATTATTTTTATAAGAAAAACACTTTGTAATTGGATAAGAATTTATTTCAAATGTATGGATACGAAATACACATTTGTTTTATAGTACGTAGGTTTTATTAGCTGTCTTAAAAAAGGAGGAGGTTATCTATTCGACTGTTTTTTTTTAATGTTTGTTACCACAGAACTTTTGACTGGGTGAATGAAAATATTTAATTCAGATCTGATATGGGAAAACATTTTTTTAATTGAAAGCTGGTGCATCCCATGTGTCCCAATTTCAATTTGGTCTAGTTCTTGAAGTCGGTTTTGGATTTTTTTTATTTACAACCTACAACATATTCATGTTTTAAGTCAAGAACTTAAATGATTAGTGCTCCACCACTGCGCTCAATTTCGGAAAGTTCTTGCATAACTGAACAATGGATCAAATGCCTGCAATATTTTACAGCCATACAAGGTTTAAAGCTTTTAAATGAAAAATGCACTCACACGTCAAAATCACAATTGCAGGTATATGTTTCTTTTGCTCTGTTTTTCATCAACAATGTATTCATTTTCATGTTATTAATATTAGTACTAGTACTATTTAGCTCTGTCATGCGTTTTGTACCATAGCGTTTTCCTCAAAGCATAGTACTAACTATGCTTTCAGGCTCTTGCTCTTAGACAACTCCTATAATGCATTATAAAGAACCGTCAGATTACAATGGTATTGTCGAGTGAAAGAAAGCACTCTAATCAGCCACCTCAGCCAAGATTTGAATCTCTTATTATCCCTGTATTATTGGTTAATGTTTTATCTTAACCTCGTGACTTGGCATAAAGATAATGCCGTTCCCGTACATTTGATAGTTTTCTAATAACTTTTACATTTGACAGTCAACTTGGCTAAGCAGCAGGTATAATATGCAAAATAGTGAAGATGAAGTAAAATATAAACAACCATGATTAGTAGCTGATGCATATTATTAATGCATTTTTAAAATATGGTTGGCGTGCCTAAGATTGGATAGTTAATATCACGCTTAGAATAATAGGAGCCAAACATAACTGAAAGAAGATGCAGGCGAAAGTATGTGAATCAGCTAGTAATATCATAAATATCATCCTTCATTTATTTGATTCCGTGCAACGATTGTTTTTCAGTCTCCTTTATCGCTTGGCATTATGATATTTAAAAAGTGATATTTTCCTTCAAGATCTGATAGAATAGTGTAGAATATACGTGGATGACACATAACAATACCAGTAAAACTATGTATGTATATGGATGTATAGTTAATGGTTCTGGTCATACCGACAAAATCACTTGGCCTCTATTACGAGTATCCATTAGAACATCCACTACGCAATCTATTCTCAGATGAGATGACACACTGTACTAGTTATTCTTTATACTGAGATATTATTATTTTTGGTTTCAGGTACAACAAAAACTATCACTGTTGGTGTCCACACAAGAACTGGTAAATTATTTTATGTTTTAATATGTTTCATTACTTACACACTTATTTCATTGTAATAAGGATTTAATTAACTTATTTTTTCCCTTGGAAATCAGTGTAATTGAATTACATCAAATGACGTTGTTGAAATGTTCAACTCAAAAATGCACTCAAGAGGACTACAAGAATGATTAAATAAATTAGAAATAATGTGTTTAACCCCAGAAGTGTCCTGTGGATTTAAAAAAAGTGATTAAAATCTAAAAATATTGAAGAGATCAGTGTTCACCTTTTTTTTACTTTTATTTTATTTAATCTGTTTATTGCAACGAAAAATATCTTTTATTGATTTTTTTTTCGACTTACTATGTTAATCATATTATTGGTGTAATATACAAATATTTAGGTTCATTTAATTTACTGTTAAATCAAAGGTTAAGTGTACTTAACCTATGTCTGTAGACTGTAGATATTTAATTCAAAACATGCGTCACAATTGCGGAAGGAAGATTTTGGGGAGGTGTTGGGATATGGGCCTCCGGTATCCTCACTGCGTTACAAATAATTCTACGGTGATTCAGAAAACCGGTTTGGCAATTCCTTAATTTATTGTTTTTCACAGAATTAGTCTGCCAAAAGCCCAATCACTAATATCACTTACTTGTTAGAAGCAATTAATTTTATCTTCCACTCAACAAATTACCGATGATATCATCTTAGAAAAGAAAATACAATCATTCGTTAATCGTTTCAACGACTTTGATTTATTTCCATCATATCACATCAACAGCCTAAAACCCACTTTTTTACTCCGCTACTGATTATATGCCTCTCTTGAAATTGAGGTTTTAGCTTTATATACCACAGCCCGCTAAATGACTTGGCATAGGGTTTCTGCCGAATTTTTATTCCTTTTTGCAATAATGTTGTCCTGAGTAGTTTGCACCCTTAGTCGCCTTTCACGACATCCATTGAATGGTAATATTCTGTATTCTTGTTTTTCTGTTTCAAGGCAATTTTATATTTTTATACATAAGTTGTCATGCGTCGACCTGGCGAACACATGACCAAGAAGGTGCTGCAACTGGAGTCGGGACCAAGAGGACGTGGCAGATCCCGATCTACATGTATGTCGACCATTAAGAAAGACCTCAAAGAAGATAAGGTGGACCCTACAACAACCCAGAACAGATGTCTCTGGAGAAAAAGGATAAGGAGAGCCGACCCCGATTAGAAACGGGAAAAGGCCAGACGAAGAAGAAGATACATAAGTTGTATCAAAATAAATACCGAAAGCTATGAAACACAGATATATAAAATTACACTGTGGAACAACGTTACCAAGAACATTTCTGTAATGACAATTTTCCTAATACTATTCAGTGTGCCAAGAGCTTGTGTCATGAAAACAAACAATAACAAACTACATCGTAATATCATTTGTAATATCACATTCTTGGTCGTGGTAATGATAAAATAATAACTCTTAGACAGTATAATGCGCATTAAAAGCAAAAAAATGTATAAAAAATAATTTTGATGATTTAAAATCAATTCTAACGATAATGAGTATTTAAGAGCACTAATCTTCATGCAAGAAAATATTCTGTATTCATTCCGCACTAGAATACGAGTATTTATGGTAAAAAAAAACTGATTGCTCAGGTTACCTGTCAAAGTATACATGCTGCTGAATACAGTAAATGTACAGAAAATGCTATATCAGTATTATAGAAACTTTAATTGTAAAGCCTGCTTTTTTTTATTATTATTATTATATTTAGGGGGCAACGAGCAGACGTATCGCCTGACGGTAAGCGATTATAGCCGCTCATGGACACCCGCAACACCAGAGGCGTTACAAGTGCGTTGCCGGCCTTTTAGGAAGGAGGACGCTCTTTTCTTGAAGGTATGAAGGTCGTATTGGTCCGGGAACACCGCAGTGCGTAGATTGAGCTTAGACAGTAATTTCTGATGTGTAGTGTGGTGTGTGTCTAAACTTAAGTTCGTTGATACAAAAGCGACATATTTGACAATTAAATACCAACTCCTATTACCGCGACAGTAATTAGACCCAAACCCAAAATCTTGTAGCTATTTTTGGAACTCGTTAGTCTTAAAGCATCGTTAATTCTAACAAATGGAAATTTTATACTAAGTTTAAACAATCTTGCAAACATAATCTCATCCAAAATAAGCTATTTTTATTTAGATAAGCATCTCATTTTACCATTTCGGTTAAAGTTTTGACTTAAATTGTGTCTAATGTTGTTTTGAGCTAGAACTCTTTGTTACAAATACTTTTTGTATTTTGAGAAATGTGTTCTTTAGATATTTTATTTTGGTACAAAGATTCAAGATTTTGATTTACTTGAAGTTATTTACAACTTAAGTAAATCTATTTTATTTCAGTTTAAAATAAAAAAAAAAAGTGTAACCCGACTACGTAAATTTTTTAAGTGAAATTTATGTGACCCATGTCACTAGAAATGTTATTACAAATTTATTCACACCATATTCATTAATTCGGTGCAGTAGTTTAGACACTATATTTCCTCTTCTTCGAAATTAGTGAGCTTTTTTTATTTTTTAAACTAGTGTTGTTTTAATGTCTTGCAACACCACTAGGAATTCTTGTTATTGCGATTTACTACAAAATTTATTTAACCACTAAGTAAATTTACAAAAGATAGAGTTTTTCGGTTGCAAGTATCAACTACAAATAAGTAAATTATAGTTTAGCCGCTTGTAAATCAATTATTATTAATACTTCCTTGTCTTACTGGTTTATACATCTCGTCAATCATCCTCAATTGGGCCTCAATTCAATTTATTTCGATGCATAAAATTCAGTTTCCTGTATGATTTTAAAACAATGAATCAAAGGTTTTTATAACCAAAAATGTTCAAACGTGAATGGCTCGCATAGGTTTTTGGTAACAAACACTACATATTATAGTTTAAGTTGTAATCACACATTTGTATCATCTTGCAGTGCTCAATATTCATCAACATCCAACACGTTAGACTTCTTAACATGTCATTGTTAGGTTGACTAGATATGTCAATACCTATATAATTTAGAAATGGAGCTGTGACTCGCCGCCAATTACTCGTGCCATTTCCAATATGAAGTGGCAATAAGCAGCTCATACAATCTCGCAAACTGACATCATCTGGAAAAAAGGTCATAAAATTGGCGAACACGAACTGTAAAGCTAAATAGAATGTACAGTTGAGTCAATTTTAAAATCAGTAATAAAAAAAATCTTCTAAATTATAATATTCAACTTTTATATTTTAAAGTAAATTTATTTGTAAGTATTACAATAATATAATATGGTGCTTGAATTTGATATGTTGCTAAATTAATATTCTATTATAAAATATAACACATTAATGTGTAATATGTACAGCAAAGTAGTCAAATTAGTAAGAATTGAACAGATCAACAATACGCCTGTATTCTCTTCATCTTATTCTCACATAATCACAAAAAAAATAGTACAGATGTTAGTGAGTTCGAAGTTCCCAGCAACAGCTATTTTAAGTCCTCCAGAAAAAAAAGTAAGAAAGACAAAGACATCTTTTCAATGTTTTTTTCCCTAGTGCGCCGCTGCTTTCTGCTTCGAGAATATGCAGAAAAGCATTCAGTAGGTATTTGAGCAATAAATGCGTAAAGATTTAAAGAATTATGTTTTTGAGACAACAAAAACTATTGTTTACGTCTATTCTTATCTACATGAAAACAAGCGATTAAACCATTTTATAGTTTGCGAGGCACGACCGCCAATGTTGAATTTCCGAGTTCGTTATTATGTTGTTTCGCAAAACACTAGCAGAACAGAACACTTTAATGTTTTAAATTATCATATCCTGTGGATGAGAGCATTTCATTTCTCGCATATTCAGTGTTTAGATTAACTTTAATTTTAATACCTATATTCAGTACAGTTATTTGCGTATTCTTAGAATAAATTGTAATGATTGTGATTTTATTACTACTAATAACCTTTTTTTTAGATTTTTGAACATGAAAATAGCTTGAAATATAGTACCTGTTGATTTTGAAAGTATGGTATTACATTAATATAATAAGGTAGAAGGCATTTTTGCCTAGAGACATTTATTATCCTCACTATTTGAAGAGCAAGACAATTTATAGCGCATTATTTATCTTGTTTAAAAATAATCATGTACCCTTACGATTAAATCCTTAGTTGTAAATATTTTTTTATTTCCATTAAAACATTAAAGGGTAACAAATTTATGTGAAACTAATACAAACTTTACAATTGAAATTCCTTAAGCAATCAAACAAAATGACAAATAAACATAATGTACTAGCTGTATTAATATTGTGTATAGTGGTTTAATTGGTTTGATAAGTCTCAGAAACTGTAGTTATATACCTACTGTCTAGACTTAACAAAATTTTAATATTTTAAAACTATGTACACTTAAAAGTTGTTCTGATTGTGTAAAGTATGCGAGTAGAAATTTACATTGTCATTTCTAATACGAACTTAAGTTGAGTAAGGATTTAATTTGCAGAATTTTAGGTAGCCATTAATATTGTGAACCAATAATGTAAATATGAAAATTTAGTTAAGTCTAGACAGTAGGTACACAACCAAAGTTTCTGAGACTTATCAAACCAACTAAACCACGCCATGTTTAATATTGTAGACATAAACAAGAAAAGGAACGATTATAATATATAATTGCTGCTAAAAACAGCACCATTTTAGATAAATATAACAATTTGATTGACACGAGAGATATGCGAAGACACTTCTTGCAGATGTGCCGTTCGATACAAAGTACCCCAGGGATCTCAGTTGAGAAACATCTACAACTAGTCCAAAATTTGAAGGTAGAGAGACAGAAAGCCCCTGACATCAATCCCTTCAGTTTATAGTGTCTTAGTTCTCACTTACTTCATTTCACTGATTGAATTAAATTCAATCCTAAAAACAGTTGCAATGTCAAAAGCTGACTATGTTATATTGATGTGTTCAATGACTCGGAACAGATCTATAGACTCCATACAAAACCATCTGTAACCATAATATTTGTTATCTTTGCGTTTGTCAGTTACCCTTCATTCATAACAATAGACATGGTACAATATATGTCTGATATAACATAGACAATATAATCATTTTTGAAATGTAAGAGACTATGGGTCGGTTTCATCATTACGTTTCAGATCAAAGATTATCTACTAAAATCCATTTGACCGATTAAAATTGCTGATAAGTATATTTTCTTTCTTTTCCCTTTTATTTAAGAGACCACCTAGTAGTTAAGTGAACCTCGGGTCCCCTGCGACAAAAAATGTATATGTAGCGAATGCGGGAAATGTCCTTCTAAAAAAAAATATGAAACAAAATCTGTAGTTATTTGGCACATTCCAAATAGTCTATCAGGGCCTTAAAGCACAGTAAATGGTGAAACTGACCTTAAAAATAATTTCTTGGTGTTTTAATTTTCATGGAAATCTGTTTCTTTTACATCATTTTAAATTTATGTGTGTTACTCTGATTCACAATACTGTTATTCAATATCCATTTCTAATATTTCAGAAGCATTTTATTTATTGAGCTTGTGTTACAAGTAACTAAGTGACAACTTGAGCTTTAAATAAATTCAGTATTTTATAGTAATCACTCTATCAATAAGTTGAACTGTCATCATATGAATTTGTAGATCAAGTTTACAAGTGAAACAAATTTAAACAATAAGATTTATTACATTACTTTGATCAATGGTTGCTTCTATAAATAATTTCACATTACGTGCATAATATTGTAATATATTGTACCTATATTTGTTCATCATTAATACGTGACCGCAGCGCATAATGTAGTGGTCAATGTTTATGTCTCGTAAATAACAAGATGTCATATTGATTAATTATTGTAACTAAAACACCTAAATTTCTTTGACAATTAATTGAAATAATAAAACGTTACATATAACATTCGGAAGAAAAAGTTTCAGATGAAATTATAAAGAAAAAAGTTAGGGAATACCTAAAGTGCTTAAAAAAATACGGTAGAAGAAGTAAGTGTAAGCAAATAGAAGTATATGAGTTGCGGATTATTCAAACGAGATTAAAGTTTTTTTAAATTAATTTCATTTTTTGAGTTTCTAAGTCAATATTTAAAATTTTTATTTAACAGAAAACTTCCAAATTAAAATTTCTTCATAGTAATACAATATTACTATTTTAATCATCAAACAACAGTTAACTATTTAATAATAGTTAATAATTTACTTTACAATATATTAATTAATTTCTTTCAAGTTCATTTTTAATCCTAATAATTTTCCTAAGAATTGGAGTGGTTATTTTTATTTCTGTCCATATATTTACTTTTCATTGTAAAGTTAAAGTACTCAGGCAATTTTGTCATTTTAAAATATAATTTATTTGTCTGTCATAGAGTGCCTTTCTAAGACATTAACTTTATAAGTTTATTATATTAAGAAATCTTAGTTACAAGGAAAACTCTATTTTAACATCACTAATTAAATAACCTAGAGAAAGGAGCTTCTTCTTTTAGTATAAATTCTTATTCAAGATCTTTATTTCTTATCGTAGCAATGTATGAAAGTCCCTTTTTTGAAGTGAAAACTTATTTGGGTGCGTTTGGCACTTTCAGTTTTCATGGAACGCATGGAACTTTTCATGGAACTCTCGTAATCGTCACCGAACGCTTTCCATGATCTATATTTTTTATTTCTTTTAAGTTAGCTTAAGCATCTGTTTGTTTATAGTTTTGAGTTCTCACTGCTGTGAGCAGCCCTCATGACTGCTTTGTGATTTTTTTAAACAGTAACTTTCCTGTTTGGACTTTTTTAAATTTGTGAATTTAAAGTACTATACGACTCCATTACAAGGGCTGATAATTTTGTTAGTCATGTTATGACTGGCTATAAGTTTAAATATTTACTACAGCTCATTTATGTTTACTCGTAAGAATTTATCAACAAAACAATAGTACATTAATATGCACGTGTCACACGCTAATAATACTCATGGAGGTTACGTTATTGCAAAAACTGCTTTGAATTAGTTTTCAATGAATTCATTCATTACTTTAGAAGTTTCCTTTTTCGATCACTTATTATTTCAATTATTTTAGTAACTTGTAAAATAGCTTCTCTCGATGGCGCTCGGCGATCTCTTGGGTTCGGTTTCCGGGTCGAACCAAATGTTTGCGTTATCGGCAAATATTTGTTTGGGAGTTTTGGATATTTTCTACATATAAAATGTACGTAATAATCAAAAAAAGACCGTAAAGGGATTTAAGAAGGCTACTAGGATAGAAATTTAATACTGGATGTAAGATTATTTTTTGTTAATGTATGTTTGTGGCAAATTTGCCCCTCCTCAGGAGCAATATATGGACTCTAGTAAACTCTAGCAAAATTCCAGTAAAATTACTAAGCAGCGGTCATCTATAAGGTCGTGACTCTCCCACAATATGCTTGATTTTTCTTTTTTTTCTCGATATAAAATGGGTTACACAGTATGACAGTTAAACATTAATGACGGCCTTTAAATTTTACTACTTTACTTATCGATTGATTGCTTATTAAAACAATTTATGAACGAACAGTAGCATGCATTACGATTGTAAATTTTATTACAATAACGTGTCCAGAATTCAACCTTGCGTGATAAAGGTATTGGTATTGATCTCAAATTCTTCCATTCATTAAGCTCGTGGTAATCATATTCATCCATTGCTCTGTGTTGTTAGGAATTAAGAATCCAGAGTGTCACCACTTCTTTTCATCTTGTTAATATCGTAAGAGACTAAGGGAAGCACACTAAAAAAAAGAACAGAAAAACATGAAAGAAACGCGACACCAATACATTTGGTATCCGTGGCATAAGAAAATCCTTTCTAAATGGAGGCCTAGCTCCAGCACTGGACTATTACGGCGTTAGCGGCGATACAAACCGTCGACAGGTCCGCAAGCTGCCAGAGAATGCAGTGGCAGAATAAATGATGCTATGAACCGTAGAAAAGCAACTTGGTAGCTAAACTGCGGTCTGGCCTCGAACATATAACATATAGGTAGGTAGGGAGAAGGAAGCCTAGGCTTCACCCAGGATATAGTCTGTGGAGCCACGGTATCGATCCTGGGGCGGTGGTGACCTGAAACAAATTGGTCCAAGTGAGGACCCCAGAGTGAGGCTCAGAGCAAGGCGCCTGAGACTATCCACCGGGGGCGTTTTTAGTGGAATCATCACGTGCCTGGCTCCACAGTCCCCGAGAAGTCGGAGATTCAAAAAGATTTTCCACCCGACAGGCGACAATCTCGAAACAACTGTTGTATTTTGTTCTACACATGAATACTTAATTCGAAACTCTTCCATAACATAGCTGTCAACTTTAGAACTACACGGTATTAACTAATATTCAAAAATTTCCATTCCATATTATTAATGCGTTTGTGAAAACCGTTTTGGCTGCCTGCGCCTTTCGTTACGCTTCAGACGGATAGGTAAGTAAAATTTACATAACTATTCATTGCTACGTTAACAACTATTCGAGTTTTATTTCTTAGATATATTTTGATAATATAATTTATTAGATTTGACTTATAATATTAGGAATTGATCTTTACAGAAATTTAAGAATACCATTAATACCATAGCAAGAATATCTTGAAAAGAAAACCGCTTGGGAAGAAGCTACCTATTTTGTACATGCTGTTTTTTTCGATGCTTAAAATTTTGATGTGACGATAATTTATACTTTGAAACAAATTCATCTTAAATTGTAGTTGTTGTTATAATTTTTGTATTTTTTTCTTTACCGATTATGATAGTTGTGATTCAAATTTTATTATCGCTTTTTTATTGATTTAATATCCTTTGCATTTGAGACGATGATTTAACTTAGGAAAATTCGGACTCATCTGCTCATAAAAAGTTTAATTTTCAAAAGTGTTCATGTAACCTAATTGCAGAATAAATGTTTTCATTTCAATGTATAAATTTTTTCTGCTTCTGCTTCAAAAATTGTTTTCAAACATTTTTCCCTTTAGTTGTATTTCTGATTTCTCACTAATGCAATTACAATATGCATTAGATTCTCTAATACGTATTTGGACGCTGAAGATCAAACTTAAACATAAGAATGTGCTAAGAAAATGCTATGTCACGCTAACCAAACGAGTCGAAAGGGTTTGTGTAAATTTTTCTTTCTCTTTACAATGCTGTTGTTCTGCTTAACGTACTCCCTAAGTCGCCTCTTAAAACATCCACAAGAAGCGTGTGTGTAGTGAAAAGAGTTGAATCATAATTATGAAAAGGCAAATACGTGTAATTTATTTGATTTGAATAACATAAAAACGTGTAGATATAATATGAAAATAAAGCATTGGTAATTATTCTTTGAATAAACATAATTTTAAACTGGTTCTATATGAGTATTTTGAACACAAAATATACAAACAGATAAGTGTGAAAATGGCCAGGGGATTCCGTAGAATTATAAACTCGAATAATAAATTGTGGGAAAATATTAGAACATTGCTGTACCAAAATATAAGTTAAATTCTTTTGTGAGCCATGTTTATTTGGGAGTTGGCTGGCTTAAATTATTAACTGGTCTTTTCAATATTCCAGAAATAAATAATTTAATTGTTTAGATCATTTTACGAAAATTACTCTCCTTTAGCGATTTTTGATAACAAAGATCGATAAATATGTACCCCACTCTTTATGTACTAGTTTAGTAGTTTATGTCCTTTGTCTCCAAAAAGCTTTTTTTTGTAAAAAAAAAAGTATGGGCCTGTCAAAATAACTCTACTCTGCCTAATGGAAAGTAAAAGCAGAATCCAAGAGTGGTGATCACCATACTCATTGGGAATGCTAACAATGCAACAATGCACCATGGTGACCCACACTATGGCAGCTGTATGATGGTTATGCATCGTTTGGCCTGCGGTCTCGCACTCACCAACGAAACATTGTCACATTTTACGTTGATCTTCTGTGCGAGAGTAGTACTGACCCGGTCGAGCCATCTTGTTGGTGCTTTGAAATTATAAATAAGAATTAAGATACACACTATTTCAAGTGACAATTATTTTATACACGAACTTTGAGATATGGAACTCTGAATCATGTTAAAAGAGTACGACACGAAATTATATCATACCAACTCAAGTTTTTATATTCATAGAACACTGAACATTAAAATTGTAATTATTTTTATTACCTATGTAAAAAAAATGTTACGTCTTAGTGTCTTTAAATTATTTTTTCTAAATTTTTAATCGTTAAGTGTAGGTCAGGTACGCCATCATTATATACTTACATACCCGTACTAACATTTGATGAATGCAAAGCTTCGGATCAATAATACCTTTTTATTAAATTAGCTAATTAATATTAATAAAATATAGCTTTGTACATAAAATAGTGAATATATTCATTAATCAGAAGACAGAATTTAAAATGATAAAGTAGGCAACGTGCTTTATCATTTAAAGCTTGTCTTTGCAACGATCCACGACTCAACTATCGGCTTGCAAAGAAAAAAATCTATCGTGAAAATTGCGAACTCAATTTTTGAAACATTATTAATCATTTTATAAATCATTAAACATATTCATTTCTTCAATAAATTTTGTTCTGTAGACTACAAGAAAATATACATTGTGCACGTATATGACTTAATCTGATTATGGTTAAGATTATACTGGGATTAAAGTAACTTTTGTTTAGATACTCGTATTTAATATATTAGATTATAAATTTACTTATGAAGTATCTCGAGCTTGGAATACGAATAACAATGTTTTCGGTTTCCTTATGTTGTTCCTACATTGTATTCAAAATTGGAAACTTACGGTTTTACTAATGGCTGAGTAAGTCACTGATAAAATTGGGTAACTTAATTTTCCAATAGTTTTATCTATAAGTAGGAAATTCAATTTAGTTTTCAAATGTACCTTTTTCAATTACGTTCAATTAGTCACTGAAAAGGTTTTACCTTTATCTACAAAGTATCAATGTAACTTACACAGTGATCAAAAACGTTACTTTACTTAAAATTTCGTTATTCGAAGAGCCCGGTATATTTGAGAACAATAAAAAAAATAGCATAAAGTGGTCCATCAATGATGACATTAAAAATTGAGAAAATATTGCATTTCCTAGTATTGACTTACTGTTAACTAAAATATTCAGATATCTATATCCAGATATAGGTTAACTGGTGTCTGTCCAAAAAAAGAAAATAAATACAGTCGAATTGGGAACCTTCTCCTTTTTAAAGCCTATTATTAAACAAGATTAAGCTAGATTTACTTAACACCTCCAATGTTTTGCTTATACTCGAATTCATTAGCATATTATCTTACTCTTGTAAAATTATAACGCTAAATTAAAATATATTTCACAAAACAACTACAAAATATGGTGTCTCTACAAACGCTTAAATGGTGACAGAGGTAGAAAACCCCATTGGTCTCATAACAATGATCGGAGACAAAAGTCTGCCCGACGCTTTACACAATGTGTCAGAAACGTGCCACTGACAGCCATGGTGATAAATAATTTGGACGACGTATGGTGTAAGTCAGAAGCAGTTAAAGTGGTTAGACCTTTTTTTTATGGAATTGGGGCATACGCACAGACGTATCGCCCGATGATAAGCGCCGCCCATGGACACCCGCAACACCAGAGGCGTTACCAGTGCGATGCCGGCCTTTGGGGGATGAGGAAGGGGATGAGGAAGGGGAAGGGGAAGGGGTTGGGATAGGGCCTCCGGTTTCCTCAATCACTCGGTGAAACACAGCGCAGGCGCTGTTTCACACCGGTTTTCTGTGAGGCCGTGGTGTCACTCCGGTCGAGCCGGCCCATTCAAGTCGAAGCGTAGGTTTCCCACGATAAAAAGCTTATTAAAGTGGAATTAACGGTACTTCTTTTCTTACACGGGTGTGACGTCAGATATCGAAGGAACCGTTGATAATGCCTTTAATACTTCCTAGGCTCAAAACTAGATGGGTTTTACTGAAATAATAGAATGGTGTTGGCACCTATTGAAATATTTAGAACTAAAATAGATATATTAGAAATTTGAAGACTTGTTAGTTTTATGAAAATTTTATTTACATTTGAAAATATTATCCAAATGGACTTGTTTAATGTATATCTTGAATAATTGTAAGTCATTATAATGTAAGAATAAAAAAAAGTCTGAAATAGTACAGAGGCCAGTTACTCCGTCCGTAGTATCCTTTTTTTTTCTTCGTGCGGAAATCGCCTCGAATACTATCTCCTGGTGGCATGTTGGACTCGAACCGACTAAAACCGCACGCCATCACCGGTACTAGATGCCGGGGAACCAGGTGCACCCTAGAAAGGAAAATCCTGGAACCCCGACATGCGTCGTACAACGTACCTACGCTTTGTAGATGGGCCCCCTACTGTGTGGGAACCCCGATGTCCGTCCGTAGTACATTGGGTTAATTTACAAAATCGACATTAATGCGAGCGAAGTCGTTGGTAAGCCAAGTATCAAAGTATACAATACAATTTTACATTACAATTAATTAAAAACTTAACACTGAAATGTATAACTTCATATTTATCACGTAGGTACGTTGTCTACAATATTACAATTCAAATGAGAAATAGATCTTTAATTCCAAAACGAAATTCTGGATTTCAAAATATTAATACAATAGTTATATTAAATAATCTTCACTGTTTTTTATCTTTTGCTGGTATAATTACAGTTTTCATAAAAAAATAATACTCGTATAATAGGATGGACAATGACGGATGGTCGATGTACACGACGATTCTAATTGTTGAAGAATGATACTTCAGCACAAAAGAGTCGGCTCCACCGGAGTGACGCCACAGCCTCACAGAGAGTCGGTGTTAAGGAATCTTTTTATTGCTTTGCACCAGGCGTGAGACCCCAAGACCCCACTTAACTTAGGGGTCTCTTCACTTGCGGGCTATGGTTGACACTGGACGATATTACCATTAGATGACCTGCCTATTTCCGCCCCCCTATAAAAAGCTATTTTTTTCAATATTCTTTTTCATGTCGACAGCTCAGATGTCTTCATGAGAGCTACAACTATATTGTCAGTGACTGCTATCTTGCCATATTTTTACTGACTGTGACTGGTTTAGATAATAAATAATGAGCACTTCATTAATATTTGAAATTGAGCTTCATGTGTTTTTACTATTTTTCATTTGCAATTTATACGTATACGTACTGTAATTTAATATATTTGTTAACAAAACAGAGTTTATTTTACTTCGTTATAGCCTTGTACGTTATTTTGCATAAGTATAGACTAAACAAATTTTGGTAAAAAACCTTTTAAATTTATCACATAATAATAAATAACATTCTATAGGAGATATATTTACTAATTCTCCAAAACGGGGACTGTCGATTTAGAGATCGTTTATGATAGACTAGCTTTTGACTGCGGCTTTGCAAACTTGTATAGGATTGTCTATACTGCTAAGAAAGGAGGTTTAGGTCTACTGAACCACCTTGGCAAAACCAGTTTAATATATATATCAACCATTTTTTTGGAAATTTAAAACAAACCCTTGATTCAAGATTCCTTCTTTTTGCAATGACGTGGTCCTGCTTAGTTCAATCCGTCAGTCGTTTCTTACGTGGAACTTCGTATCCTTGAACCGTTTCCACACGAATAAAACAACATAAAAAATATTTGAGACAGCATCATCATCATCATAATCAACAGCCTTTAACGGTCCACTACTGGGCATAGGCCTTTCCTTAGAAAGGAGATGGCCTACTGTATCACGCTGGTCAGATGGTTTATTACAGAATTTGTTTCAAATTTTCCTTCTCTTTGCAGTGCTGTGGTTCTACGTATGTCGTCCCTTAGTCAGCTCTTATGACACCCACAGAACGAATAGGGATGGTGATGCTCTTAATCTGTCACCACACGAACGAAATAAAATAGCATTTTTTTTTAATACAGATATCTCATCTCTTAACTCACACCACACGCAGCCACACATTGTCTAACAATTTTCGTCATTACGTCACTCGAGCGTAACGTATTACATTTGTTTCTGTCATTTTTTCCCTAACATCACAATTTTTGTACGTCATTTGAGATTTTGTTACTCTCTGCAAAACAATCACACTTTAGCGCAAGCAGATAAAAACCGCGATATAAAGTAAGACTCGGTCTTTATTTTATATTGTTTATGTTTTTGAAATGAGACAATGTTTTATGTTCAACGGTTAGGTTGTCAGCTAACCAATTAACGAATAACACAACAAATTTGTATTCTATAAATACGACGATAAATAAAACATCTCAGTCCAATATTTAAGTTTCATGTTCTACGTGTATAATAGTTATTATTATATATAACAGGATTTATTTAAATGTATGCCTCTTAGAAGTTTAACTGCCTGTGATCGTATAATAAAGTGTATTATACAGGTGATTTCTATATATAATATGTATGTATGTAGAAAAAAAAACTTATTTATGTATTTACATTAGTTATCTAGTACCCATAATACAAGCTCTGCTTAGTTTGGGACTAGATGGCGTTGTGTGTAAGATGTCAGAAATATTTATATTTATTTATATTTTTTAGTCGAACGACATTGTTACGTCTCTCTATTTTATGCCTATTACTAGATCGCATTCATTCGTACAAAACACATCATCAAATATTATATGACGTATTCTTATCATCAGTAAAGTTTTGTGAGAATGGGTTTATGGATGTTTGTTATTTTATTACGAAACAATAGCTTAATGGTTCTGGATGGAATTCGGTACAGGGATACATTATAGTGTGTAGTCTATCAAAAAAACGTGACTGATAAAATCGATGTTAATGTATGTGAAGGCGCACATAAAACCTAATTGGTTTGAATGGCAATTAGATAATTTATTAAAAAAATATCGGAGCTTCTACGGAAAATATGCTTTACTTATATAAAATTTACAAATAAAACAAAAACAACTGATTAATTTAAAAAAATAATTTAAAACCTCTTATTATTTGTTAATAAACAAATCTTTAAGCCCTTTCATTTCATACACACACTGACAGAAAAAAAAAGAAAAGAAAGACGGCTTTTGTTACTGTTGCTTTTTTGGATTAATAATAATACCGAATATACAATTGTGGCGACAGCGCTCCCGCGCCGTCACGTCGCGCCAGCCGCCCCGCCAGTCACAAAGCATGCGCCGTAAATGAACGGAACTCGGCGCGCGCTCATATTTACGCTAAAGTTCCTTCGCTCCAATTGGCTGAGGTTTTTGTGTAGTTTTGTAAGCTCGCTTTCACTGTCCTATGTTGTCGGCCAAAATGTAATTATAAGAAAATGCATTTGTGTAAATAGATCAGATAAGTCGTAACCTCCTCGAGTTTCACTACTATTCTAACTACGGTACGAAGGCTAACAGCTGGGCCGGTTAAAATAGTTACCATCACCTTTCCCTGGTATTAAGGCTACGGATCGAAGGCTAATCAGCTGGGCCGGCCAATATACCTATTCCAGTTTCTGCTGTATTTAAGCCAGCTGGCATAGTGTAGGGCCGGGTCAGTACACAAACCAACGGGTCAGCAAGCCTCTCAGCTGTCCCGAAACTGGTGACCCCGACGTGATGAACGCTCCTAAGTATTCACGGCGTCGACTCAACATACCCACGACAGTCCGCGTGAATACCTACAGCCATGACGAACGAAGCAAACACAGAATTTAGCGATGCCCAGGGAATGGAAGTTAAAAGCGACGTAGCCACAATCTCGCTGCCTGCGCGTCTACCACCATTTTGGCGCCAAAACCCACGACTGTGGTTCGCACAATTTGAAGCCGCCGTCGCTGCAAGCAAGATCGGAGAAGAACATAAATACAACTTAGTTATCCCACTACTCGGCTGCGATGACCTTGAACAAATCTGTAAATATAGCCAATCATAGCCGGCGGGAATGCGACCGCGGGCGATGTTCGCTCGGCGCTCTTGAGTGACCTTCAAAGCGCGAGCGATGGTGAGGCGGGAAGTATGTCGAGCGTTGCTGGTTTGATCGTAGTTCGGCTACTTCTAGTGACAATTTTTCTATTTCTTTAGTTAGTAGGTTAATTTGGAGGTTTCCTATTTCCGTATTATTCTTGTTCTTTTGGCACGACGACATAGTGGTTGTAATGGCGGCAGCCGTTGGGGGCTCGAAGTGTTCTAACATTTTGTCGGCCATTGCAGCTAGGCTTTCTAGTGTCTCTTTGTTGATGGCTAGGATGCCGCGGATCTGTGTAGGTAATTGATTGAGCCATAATACTTGTAACGCCTCGTCTGTTAGTAACTTTCCGCTGAGGTCACGCATTTTACGAAGTAATTGGCTAGGTTTTGAATCTCCGAGTTCTAGACCACTAAGTAGTTTCTGTAACCGACAATGATCTGACTCTTGATAAGTGGATATAAGTCTGTTCTTCAATGTTATGTATTTCCCTGTAGCAGGCGGATTTAATATAATGTCGGAGATTTGTTCAAGGTCATCGCAGCCGAGTAGTGGGATAACTAAGTTGTATTTATGTTCTTCTCCGATCTTGCTTGCAGCGACGGCGGCTTCAAATTGTGCGAACCACAGTCGTGGGTTTTGGCGCCAAAATGGTGGTAGACGCGCAGGCAGCGAGATTGTGGCTACGTCGCTTTTAACTTCCATTCCCTGGGCATCGCTAAATTCTGTGTTTGCTTCGTTCGTCATGGCTGTAGGTATTCACGCGGACTGTCGTGGGTATGTTGAGTCGACGCCGTGAATACTTAGGAGCGTTCATCACGTCGGGGTCACCAGTTTCGGGACAGCTGAGAGGCTTGCTGACCCGTTGGTTTGTGTACTGACCCGGCCCTACACTATGCCAGCTGGCTTAAATACAGCAGAAACTGGAATAGGTATATTGGCCGGCCCAGCTGATTAGCCTTCGATCCGTAGCCTTAATACCAGGGAAAGGTGATGGTAACTATTTTAACCGGCCCAGCTGTTAGCCTTCGTACCGTAGTTAGAATAGTAGTGAAACTCGAGGAGGTTACGACTTATCTGATCTATTTACACAAATGCATTTTCTTATAATTACATTTTGGCCGACAACATAGGACAGTGAAAGCGAGCTTACAAAACTACACAAAAACCTCAGCCAATTGGAGCGAAGGAACTTTAGCGTAAATATGAGCGCGCGCCGAGTTCCGTTCATTTACGGCGCATGCTTTGTGACTGGCGGGGCGGCTGGCGCGACGTGACGGCGCGGGAGCGCTGTCGCCACAATTGTATATTCGGTATTATTATTAATCCAAAAAAGCAACAGTAACAAAAGCCGTCTTTCTTTTCTTTTTTTTTCTGTCAGTGTGTGTATGAAATGAAAGGGCTTAAAGATTTTTTTATTAACAAATAATAAGAGGTTTTAAATTATTTTTTTAAATTAATCAGTTGTTTTTGTTTTATTTGTAAATTTTATATAAGTAAAGCATATTTTCCGTAGAAGCTCCGATATTTTTTTAATAAATTATCTAATTGCCATTCAAACCAATTAGGTTTTATGTGCGCCTTCACATACATTAACATCGATTTTATCAGTCACGTTTTTTTGATAGACTACACACTATAATGTATCCCTGTACCGAATTCCATCCAGAACCATTAAGCTATTGTTTCGTAATAAAATAACAAACATCCATAAACCCATTCTCACAAAACTTTACTGATGATAAGAATACGTCATATAATATTTGATGATGTGTTTTGTACGAATGAATGCGATCTAGTAATAGGCATAAAATAGAGAGACGTAACAATGTCGTTCGACTAAAAAATATAAATAAATATAAATATTTCTGACATCTTACACACAACGCCATCTAGTCCCAAACTAAGCAGAGCTTGTATTATGGGTACTAGATAACTAATTTAAATACATAAATAAGTTTTTTTTTCTACATACATACATATTATATATAGAAATCACCTGTATAATACACTTTATTATACGATCACAGGCAGTTAAACTTCTAAGAGGCATACATTTAAATAACTTTTTGAGCACGGTGATTCGCATTTACAGCTATACTATCTGATTGGCTATGCTATTATCACTACCGATTCGGTGACGACGCTCGTAAATGCGAATCACCGTGCTTAAAAAGTAAGCGTAATAATATCAATGTCACGAATAAGAACCAGGAAAACTAACAAAAGCACCGACCGTGGCGGGCGTCGGTGTGATCCTTGGAACCCACCGCCTGTGCATTACAGATAGCAAAAACACAGAAAAGTTTCTTGTCGACACAGGAGCCGACATATCCGTACTGGCCGCAAAGAAAACGAGATTTTTAAGACCTAGAGAAAATAGTTGTAAATTATACGCTGCGAACGGAACAGAGATACGTACCTATGGCGAGCGTACATTAGAGCTCAACTTAGGCTTACGTAGAAGTTTCAAATGGACATTTATAATCGCCGACGTAAAAACTTCAATATTAGGTGCAGACTTCCTCGCAAAATATAAGTTATTAGTCGACTTACACAACAGAAAATTAATAGATAGTGTCACCGAACTCAGCATTAACGTCCTTGCAATATGTAACAATGAAGAATCCGTCTACCTAATTAACCGTAATCACCCTTATCATGAGATACTGAAGCAATATCCTGACCTGTTACGACCAATGTCACTAAAAACTACAGTTAAGCATGACGTCACATATCGCATCGAAACCACGGGACCGCCTATATTCTCAAGGCCGCGTCCGCTCCCACCCGATAAATATAAAGCCGCGAAGATTGAGTTCGAGACGATGATGGAAATGGGTATATGTAAGCCATCAAACAGCCCTTGGGCCAGCCCACTACACGTCGTAAAGAAAAAAGACGGTTCACTACGAGTGTGTGGTGACTATAGAAGACTCAACGCCGTTACAATACCAGATAGATATCCTATACCTAGGATTCACGACTTTACTTACCAGTTACACGGAAAGACAATATTCTCGAAGCTTGATATGAAAAATGCTTTTTACGCTCTTCCTTTGGAAAAAACAGACGCCGCGAAAACTGCAATCACCACACCATTTGGGCTATATGAATTCAACCGCATGCCCTTTGGATTACGTAATGCTGGTCAAACCTTCCAACGTTTTATGCATGAAGTGTTAAGGGGACTCGATGACATCTGTTTTTCATGATTTAATCATATTCTCGAACCCTAGTGACCATGAAAAATACTTATATAAAGTACTTGAACGCCTTAACCAGTATGGAGTCACGCTTAACATCAATAAATGCGAATTTGGCAAAAACAAGATACAATTCCTAGGCTACGAAGTATCATCAGACGGAATCAAACCCACGGAAGAACGCACGCAAGTAATAAAAAGTTACCCGAAACCCACTACGATACAAGAACTAAGAAGATTTTTAGGCATGATTAACTTTTACCGCAACTGTTTACCTCATCAATCAGAACATCAATGCCTACTCAATAAATACTTACATAACTCTAAGAAGAATGACAAGTCACCAATTCAATGGACGCCTGAAGCTGAAAAATCTTTCGAGCAATGCCGCCAAAGCATACTCGAAGCGACTACACTCACTCACCCAATACCTAACGCGCCACTGTGCTTACTAACCGATGCTTCCGACACGAGCCTCGGCGCCGTACTACAACAAAAAGTTAACGACGTATGGAAACCTCTTGCCTTCTACTCAAAAACAATGAGTGACACACAGCGAAGATACAGCGTGTACGATCGCGAATTATTAGCAATGTACACCGCTGTTAAGAATCTACGCCGGCTGATCGAGGGTAACGACCTCACTATATGCACAGACCACAAACCCCTTACCTACGCACTGACGAGAACGCCGAATAGCAGTGATACACCGAGACGAGAACGTCAACTACACTACATAAGCCAATTTTGTTCAACAATAAAATACATTCACGGAGATAGAAACGAAGCGGCCGACGCGTTATCACGCATATCAGAAATAGAAATACTTAATCACACAATCGACTACAATAAATTAGCAATAGAACAAGAGAACGACACAGAACTACAAGCTTGCATGAAACAAAGTAATCTCAAGTTTTCACACATTACACTACCCGGGGGTCAACGACCGATATGGTGCGATATATCTACAACGAACATTCGACCATACCTACCACTGAGTTATCGTTTTGTAGCATTCAAAGCGCAACACGAACTTAGTCACCCTGGCATACGAACAACAAGAAAAATAATGACTACAAAATTCTTCTGGCCGTCTATGAACAAAGACGTAACTACGTGGTCAAGGTCATGCATCGGTTGTCAACGCGCGAAAATACAAAGACACGTAATTAGTCCACTCGGCGAGTTTCAACAATCATCGCGTTTTGAACACCTACACGTCGACATAGTTGGACCGCTACCACCATCAAACGACTTCAGGTATTTAGTTACTATGATCGACCGCTGTACTAAATGGCCCGAAGCAATACCTACTCGTGACATCACCGCCGAGACAGTAGCGAAAGCTGTTTACGAAGGATGGATAACACGATTCGGTTGTCCTTTACGAATCACTACCGACCAAGGCAGACAATTTGAGTCATCACTATTCCACTCACTAATGAAGACACTCGGCGTTTCTCGCATACGTACCACTGCATTCCACCCACAGGCAAACGGACAGATAGAACGATGGCATCGTACTTTAAAAGCAGCACTAATGGCAAGAGCCGCAAGTATCAGATGGATCGAGGAATTACCTACTGTGCTACTAGGACTGCGTACAGCACTTTGTCAAGACTCTTCCGTTAGCCCTGCCTTAATGACCTACGGTTCTACACTACGCATCCCGTCGGACTTTTTCGTGCCTACAAAGCCGAACATAAACGACGCAGAGTTCGTTCGTCAGCTGACCGAAACAATGTCTTCATTAACACCTACAAAAAGATCGCATACATCGAACCTACACACATTCGTACATAAGGACCTACAAACATGTACACATGTGTTTGTGCGGAACGACACCGTTCGCCGTCCACTTACACCGCCATACGAAGGTCCTTACAAAGTATTACAACGCAGCGCAAGTGGCAAACAATTCACTATTCAACTACCATTACGTACGACAGTAATATCAATAGATCGATTGAAACCAGCCTATACATATAGCGACGAGCAACACACATCACAATCATATTCCAATACAACAATGCAGACAACACCGCCAACTTCGAGTACCAACACTACGAGTGCAGCCGCCGCGACATCGAGCAACAGAGATGAGCCAGCCACGAAATGCAACACCTACGTCACTCGAACCGGCAGGATAGTTAAACCTAACGTACGCTTCGCTTGAGGGGGAGTACTGTGGCGACAGCGCTCCCGCGCCGTCACGTCGCGCCAGCCGCCCCGCCAGTCACAAAGCATGCGCCGTAAATGAACGGATTCTCGGCGCGCGCTCATATTTACGCTAAAGTTCCTTCGCTCCAATTGGCTGAGGTTTTTGTGTACTTTTGTAAGCTCGCTTTCACTGTCCTATGTTGTCGGCCAAAATGTAATTATAAGAAAATGCATTTGTGTAAATAGATCAGATAAGTCGTAACCTCCTCGAGTTTCACTACTATTCTAACTACGGTACGAAGGCTAACAGCTGGGCCGGTTAAAATAGTTACCATCACCTTTCCCTGGTATTAAGGCTACGGATCGAAGGCTAATCAGCTGGGCCGGCCAATATACCTATTCCAGTTTCTGCTGTATTTAAGCCAGCTGGCATAGTGTAGGGCCGGGTCAGTACATAAACCAACGGGTCAGCAAGCCTCTCAGCTGTCCCGAAAATATAATTGCATTGTCATCAGAACTAAAGGTACATTTCAAACTTCAGCTCAATCGGAAATCGGAAAGTGGATCAAATTAAACTTGCAAAATAACAAACAATTATGGGGACAGGTGAAACTAAATAAAAGCTTGTATTAATACATGAATATTATCGAGCATACGAAAGTGTAACATTAGAAATTCCCTGTTGTCAAGTTGGATTCTGACCACAGAGCCGCGGTATATGACCTGTCAGTGTGACGCGGGTTTTACAAAATATTCTACAACTATATTTACAAACGAAACTAATCCTATGACTGTAGCGATTACAGATATTTATGTTCCTACTTTATTTATTTAGTCATATAGCGACTGTCAAGTATTTTATCTTATTATTTTATTTTATCTTTATGCGAATGTTAAGACGAATGCGTGGTGTGACTAGAACGGATAAGGTGAAGAATGACTACATCAAAGGAAACCTGAAAGTAGCACCAGTGGCTGAAAAGTTGAGGTGATGTAGTAAGAATATATATATGCCATAGTTAAGAAAGTTTTAAGTATGGAAGTCGACGAATATAAGAGCTAGTATGACCAAGGAAAAAATGAATGGACTGTGTTAATACACAGTCCGCTCATTTTCTTACGCTTAGAGAGTAAGCTTTTGGTATGAATGGGCCGGCTTGACAGGAGTGATACCACGGCCTCACATAAAACCGGTGTGAAACAGCGCTTGCGCTGTGTTTCACCGAGTGATTGAAGATACCGGAGGCCTATAGGAATTAGGATAGTATCAGGTACTATAAGAAAATAATAACAACAAAGGGGCAGGCTTATCTAGAGCGATAATATCATGACTTCAGGGACAACCGACGTTATGCAAAACAAAAGAATTGATTGCACTGTTGACCTTGGGTTTAAGCGGATGCCACGCCTCTTCTTACATTGCCAAACACAGCGTGTTCAAACTCCTCATGGCACAAGACTTTGTGTGATCTACATATTGTTGTTCTGAGTCTGGATTTTCTTTGTGTCCGTTTCATGTATGTTTGTGAAATCTCTCGCGACACAAGTTGAGTAAGAGAGTTGTCTATAAAAAAACCGAAAAAAATAGTAATATTGTAGCTTTACATCAAGTGAGGTACTAGTTCTTCATTCTAGGGAAGAATTTCAAAGGTAATTTCACTTATTACTCTAGAAATACAGGTATCTATCCAGATGACCCGTCTGTTATTCAGTCTCCTATTTATTAAATATTTTAAATAATGGAATACATAGATATTAGTAGGTTGGAACTTTATTCTCAATAGTCTAGTACTACTTGATGTGTAGTCTATGAAATACTTTTATATAATTATAGTCTAGCATAAACCTTCGTGCTATCAAAAGCCAAGAATCCATAAAATGGTCTAATAAATGCAGTAACAGGGTAGTTTGTCGCCCAATTAACGGGTAAAATATGGCGGCCTGGTCGTATCTTGCTCTTTAAGAAGGAAGACGGTACGCTCGCCTTAATGGAAAAATGGGTATGCAGCATGACACTCTTCAGCTATACAATTGAATTTATCGTTGTATAAACTAGTGTCCACATAAAAGAAGTTCATAGATATGCTTCTAGATTATTTTACACTTTAACCAGTATAATTAAACATTTTAGAATCCTCCTACGGGAGCGCTTAATCGAATAATCATACGCCAAAAATGCCTTACGTCATTTTGGAAAAGAGCTGATACTCTTGTGTAAGAGTGTTGCTGAACCGATATTAACCGAACATAGCTAAAAACCACCGCGCAAAAAAACCACATGGAAATCAGTCAATACATTTGAGAGCTATGCCTCAGACAGACACACATACCGAAAAGCAGATATCGACGTCAAACTTTTAACTCCCCTCTTTTTGCGTCTGGAGTTACAAAATATACTTATTTGTTATCAGTTTCAAAACCATTATCACATGGTTACATTGGTGTTACATTTCATTCTTATTTACACCACGAAATTATTGGGATTATTTGAACAAAACTGCTACTGACATTTGTAAATGAATAATAAGATTTAGAAACACGAGGATTTCATTCAGCAGTGGAAGGCAATGGGCATAAAAAACTATAGTTTCACGTACTATTTTTAAAGATAGTCGACTTCTTGTGTAGCCTAGTGGTTTAAGCGGTTGATACGCTTTTTCCTACTTCGCAAAGAGCTGTCTGTGGGTTTAAACTCCACAAGGGGCACACTTTGTATGATCCACGAATTGTTATTCTCAGACTGTATATCCATTGTGTCCGTTTTATGTATGACTTGTCTTTTAAAGAAAAAAAAAAAAAGAAAAAAAAAAAAAAAAAAAAAAAAGAAAAAAAGACTAGCTGAACCCCGCGGTGCTACCCGCGATACGATGATAACTGCGGGCAACGCCGCGAGGCGAAGCTATATCTTTATAAATAGTAGCCTATGTGTTATTCTGATGTATAAGCTATATTGTGGTAAAGTTTCATTCAAATCCATTCAGTAGTTTTTACGTGAAAGAGTAACAAACATCCATACATACATACATCCATACTTACAAACTTTCGCCTTTATAATAGTAGTAGGATTATAAAATCCCCCGTAACACATGCGTAATTCTTTACTATATTATACTTTTTTATTTAATCATCATCATCTTCCTAGCCTTTATTATTCCCAATATTTGGGGTCGGCTACCAGTTCAACCGGTTTTACCTGAATATCAGTTTTTACACAGAGCGACTGGCATCTGACCTCCGCAACCCTGAGGGCGAACTGAATTCGAAGGTTGAACTAGTTGTCAGTATATTTGAGGGCACTGACTTCCCAATAACGATTGCCATAGATGTTCATGACAACCGGGACCGACGGCTTAACGTGCTCTCCGAAGCACGGGCAGGAAACACCGCCATCTTCCATACTCCGGGCTGCTATTAGGAATTTCTTGTAGGAAAAGCCCAACAGCAGTCCGACCCGGGAATTGAACCCGAGACCTCTTGATTTGCAGTCGCTTACGCTAACCACTAGACCAACGATTTATTATAAAAAATATATTATATTGGAACAATGCAAGTACTCGCGTATTTTATCTTTATAGCAGCAGTTTTGTGGCAGTGTTAAGGATATGTCAAGTGGTTTACGATAGAGGTTACGAATGTATTACTAAAGTATTTGGGCCGGTAAAGTCGGGTTTTCGGACCATTGTCTAGTAAATGTCCGACTATTTCTGGTTATTTATTTGCTGATGTTTAAATGATTTGTGTGAAAATAGACCTATTTATGTTGAATAACTTAAAATTGTTTAGTTTATTTGTTCTCCACTTATCTTAATTACCTGCCATGGTATTATATTATTTGTTACTTAGATTTAACTTCTCGTTAGCCAGAATATTAAAATATACCAATTAATTTTTGATTCTTTTAACCCTTATGACTAATAAACTAATAGATACTGTAAAAATGCGTGTATATTTTTTTGTTAAATTGTAAATATATAAAAATTAACACGAGGTAAAACTGTCACTGTTGCTATTCCAGTTTTATTATCACTCGTTGAGTTCATTTTAAACGTTCGTTTTTTAATGTATTAGCTGTTCGTTTACAACTAATCACTGAATAAATGGACTATTGTGTGGGTTTTGGCAGTAAAGTTATAATGTTAGAATCGTAATTTTTACTTATTACTTCTGTCTGAGATCCAGAAAAGTATCTTACAGCGTTAGATATAGAGTTGTTTTTTAAGTGACGAATAGAGTTGAACATAATCAACAATACACAAATAATGCCAGTGGTATTGGGAATATTATCAATGATTTATATTTAAAAAGCGATAAACAATCTAGCGATTGCAAAGATTAACTTCTGTCAATCACTGAGTTCCACATACGGGATGCGTAAATTAGGCCACTGCGACGAGGTCTGCAGTTGTTGACCGGCGACTGGAATTGACCGATTTGATTGATAGATTAATCCGGGGTGCGCACTGTCTATCTTGACGGTAATTTGATTCAATCACATCAATCAAATATAAAATGGAGTACTGAAGCACATGTTCAGTTATATATACGCATATATATATTATGTATAACATAAGTATTAAAGAAAGCTGTCGGTATAGTGTAACTGCAGCAGTAAAAAAATATGTCATAATCTTTATATTCCATCACTGTTATATATTCATTTCCTAGTTATAAATTAAGAAAAACCACCTTTATAAGGAGAGGCCTTTATTCCAGTAGAGTAATAAATTTAAAACTTATTATGGCTTAAAAATGCAATGTCCAGGATAGCAATTAGGGGATCATCTACAGATTTCCACCGATTGTGATAATGGCTGGGCCAATCTCCGTCCATTAGGATCGAAGCTGTTTAGATTCCCTTGGGGATTCATTTGGTATTTTCATCTACATTGATCCCTTACAGTATCTTTTGGATTTAATTACTATTTTAATGCCACAGGGGATTTATTTGGAAGGTTTTATAAGTACAACATCGATTTGGATGCCCCCTGTTTTTAGAAAAACATACTTCGCTTTCAAATTATACTATGAATACATTTACCGTGGGAGAGCTATGCTTCGGCATGAATGGGTCGGCTCGACCGGAGTGATACCACGGCCTCACGGAAAACCGGTGTGAAATAGCGTTTGCGCTGTGTTTCACCGAGTGAGTGAGGATACCGAAGGCCCATACCCCAACCCCTCCTCCATCCCCTTCCCCATCCCCCAAAGGTCGGCAACGTACTTGTGACGCCTTTGGTGTTGCGGGTGTCCATGGGCGGCGGTAATCGCTTACCATCAGGTGATACGTCTGCTCGTTTGCCCACTATTCAATAAAAAAAAAAATAATACATTTCTACTTACGCAAAATTTATTTAGAATACAGAAATTACAAAATTTATAAATTGTACATTACATAATATATTTTTAAGGTCCATCGTCTCTAATATCTAAGCATCTAACAATGACTAGACATTCGCTCGCATGTTAGTGTTACAATAATAGACTAACAATACAAATGTACTACACGGATCCCAACATTACGTAACATAATGTCCATTTGCAATTGTGTCAGTAATAAGCGCTCAATGACTCCGACCCTGAATGTGCATACGCAGATTACCTACGTGTAGTATTCAAACACTTAACTAGCCATTTTTTTCCAATTTTTGATATATACTGCTTTTAGGGTTCCGTAGTTATGTCTCGAAGGAAGTAAGAAAAATATAATGGCTTATATAACTTTGTTACTTTTAATTTTTTTATTGAATATGGGGCAAACGAGCAGACGTATCGCCTGATCGCAACACTAGAGGCATCACAAGTGCGTTGCCGACCTTTTCAAAAGAAGTACGCTCTTTTCTTGAAGGTTTGAAGGTCGTATTGGTCTGAAAATAACGTAGGCGACAGTTCATTCACAGTTTTGTTGTGCGAGGCAGAAAGTTCCTTGACAACCGCACAGTTAGCCGCCAGCCATTTAAGTGAAGGAAAGGAAACTTTTGTCGCGTAGGACGATGGCGGAAAGAGGCGGCAGGAATCAGTCCGAACAATTCCTCGGAGCACCCCCATAGTAAATGCGGTAGAAGATGCATAGCGAAGCCACATCTATACGCCGCGCCAAAGAGCCCAGCCGAATTCAAAACTCTTGGTAGTGGACCATTTGGAGTTATATATTATTTTATTAGTTCAGGAGTTATAGAGGCCTTTGGAACTTGGAATACTTCTTACAAAAATAACGAAATAATAAGCAAATATTAATAAACACCAACCCGGCCTTCCAAATCCACATGTCGTTATATGTGACTATGGAATCTTTTCTAGGCATAGCCTGTCACGTAATAGGCAGGTTTTCTTGCATAAATCACACAATTGTAAAAACACGTAATTGCGTTTACGAGAATTAATGGACTCCTAATAGGCTTTGAATTGTCTGATGTTTAGACCAGGTTACATTGACCATGAGCTCTGCGCTCTGTTATGTGTCGTGAGCACGGTAACTATCATAAACATAATGGGACTAAATAAATGAAATGTTATCTATAGAAATAAATAAAACTGTAGTGTCTGTTTGTTATAAATAATAAATAGCTTTTCTCTAACTATGCGTCATGCGACTGCTGTGTTTGAGGTCTCGGGATCATTTCCGGGTCGATCCAAACATTTGTATGATCTACAAATATTTATTAAAAATAGTAGATTTATTATGTTTTTAAATCAGTTGTCTAGTATACATAGCAGAAGTTTTGCTTAGCTTAGGAATGGGTGGCGTTGTGTGTTAGATGATGTCCGAAATATTTATCAATTATAAACGGTACTTAAAAAAAACACATTTAATTTTTTTAGTCTATCTGTCTGTTTGTTACGGCTTATCTTTTAGACAGCTGAATCAATTTTGACAGGACTTTTACTGGCAGATAGTTGATGATATGAGAAGTTACTACGGCCACTTTTTTTCTTAGTTCGTCCCGCGGGTGTCGTAGTAAAGGTAAAACAAAAACCGCGAGTAGCACCGCGGGACTCAGGTAGTGTTAAGTTGTAACTTTGCAAAAGTAATACTGTTGTAACAATTAATAACAAGTGCAACATACTGACACAATTCATTACAATTCATCAGCCTTTCGATGTTCACTGCTGGACATCGGCCTCTGCAATTGTACCACACTTGGTTCGATCCTCGGCTTCTCGCATCCAGCTCCTGCCAGCCGTCTTGCTCAGATCTTCTCTCCACCTGACCTGTGGACGTCCTACACTACGTATCTAATGCGCAACGTACGTGCGAGACGCGGTCTCCGCTCAAGAACCCGTTTACCTCAACGGTAATATGGCCAATCCACATCATTACAACAGCATCAGAGCATTTGCAAAAAAAAAAATAAGTAGGTATAGTATAATATAATTAATAATACAAACCTGATTTTTGTGATACAACTAAATTTGAAAGTGATATTTCCTTTTATTTATATAATATACTAATTTAATAATTTAATATTATATAAAAAAATTCTGAAACCTAACAACTTTAAAACTTTGTTCAACTAATTTCCTGTATACTAAATCACGATTACCTTTCAAGCTAAAATTAAAATGTAAAAGTAATGAACAAAATTTGGAAACAATATATAATTAAAATATGGCGACAGTTAGTAAACAACTGTGTTGCGTAGCAAAAAGTAGCCTGTTGTCCTTTCTCAAGAATCAAAGTATCTCCATGCCAAATTAGATGAGATGTGGCTTCGCTATGCATCTTCTACGGCATTTACCATCGGGAGTGCTCCGAGGCATTGTTCGGATTAATCCCTGCCGCATCTTTCCGCCATTGTCCTGCGCGACAGAAATTTCGTCCCATCATCTAGATGGCAGTCCACAACGATGCGATTTTCCTGAAACTTTCTGCCGCGCACAGCAAAACTGTGGAATGAGCTGTCACCTGCGGTGTTCCCGGACCATAACGACCTTCAAACCTTCAAGAAAAGAGCGCCTCTGGTGTTGCGGGTGTCCATGGGCGGCGGTAATCGCTTTCCATCAGGTGATACGTCTGCTCGTTTGCCCCCTATATAATAAAAAAATAAATGAAAATATATTTCATTGAAATCGGCGCAACGGTTGAGCGGTGAAAGCATGACAGCACTAAATGAGAGCACCTCTAAAGAATATAACTGAAAGTACGCATAATTAATGTGCAAGTTTAAAAATCTTTTATATATTTTTCAATTTCTTGAATTCTAAGAAAACATCTTTGTGACTATATTTTTAATTAGAAGAAATATTTACTTTACTTTGAACTGATTTGTGTCTTTGAAACTGTTTTGAAAAGGTTATTTAACAGACTAATTTAATTAAAATTTAAACCGTATCATTTATATAAGTTATTGAAAAATCACTTATTTAAGTAATGAATGCTTTCCCAAAATAGTTATGTATTAACCAATAAAATTTAACTCATATTTAATAAATTTTCCTAGTTTTAATTTAACATTTAAATTATTATTGATATAATTGATACAAAGTAACATAAACAAGTTGTCTATCAACAAACATAAAACACGAAAACATTAAAATTTATTTAACAACCGCTCCCAATATGGGAGGCACGTTGGCTCAACAGCGTACAATATACAAATATTTACAGCAAACATACACGACAGCGCAAAGTAAATGTAATCATTTAATGAGATAGGCTTTTAATATACAAACGGTAGGCTACAGAGGGTTTAACGTTGTGAAAGTTAGTGAAATCAAAATAAAATAGAAAATGTATTTTTCCTTTGTCTTATTACTAACATCTTAAATATATTTTTAATTCAATTCAGATATCTCAAATACGTCTGTCTCATTCGAAACATACACACCTATACACAACAAACTACCTACAAACATACCTATGTAATGCAAAGAAATAACTGCCTCATTGGTCTAGCGGTTGACGTACGTGACAGACAATCAAGAAGTGTTTGGTTCGAATCCCGGGTCGGGCCAAGATTTTTATAGAGTTTTTCTGATTATAGAAATACCTATTAACAGCACGGAGTTTGGAAGTTGAGGTCTGAACACCCGCGCCTAGGTGAGCACGTAAAGCTGTCGGTCCTGCGCCTGATCTCTTCCCGGTCGTGTCGGTTAACCGTCCCATCGGATTATGAGAGAGAGGGAACAGAGAGTGCACCTGTGTTTGCGCACACACTTGTGCACTACAATATCTTCTGCGTAGTTGGCTGGTATCCGTTAAGACTGGCCGCCGTAGCCGTAAACGAACTTAAGCACAATGGCTAAAAGCGGAATGATGCATACTACTGAAGACCGGAATTATTCATTCAATAGTAAGCAGCAATAGGCAGACGATTAAGTTCCTTATGAATATATTATTGACGTGTACGTTGAATGTAAAGTTATGGAAATAATTATAGATAAATAAGAGCAAATTATTATTATTTTTTATATCTACAAAATTCCAATTTCACTACACAATAAATCACACACGCAAAAGAAAATAAAAAGATGTTTGTAGGTCAATAGAACACGTTGGATAATACGATAGGAGTGTGGAGTAGTTCGAAGTATCTTCGGTAGGTGGTGCTGTAGTATTCGGAAGTCGCCACAGGAGAAATTATTTTAAATGTACAACAGCAAAAAATCGATAAAATTATTTCAGTACATTCATGACGTCATAATAACCATCACCATTAGCCAATTTATGATCGTAAACATATTTTATGATCACAACAAGAACATCCCAGTTTCTCACTCACCTCGACTGTGCAATACTTCTGAAACACTTTCAACGTTCCCAACAATATTATTTATCTTACAAATTATTTCACGAATAGTTTACAATACTTGTATAGTATCAAGTAATTAAGTAAATATTAATTGTTTGAAATATCATAATCAAAATAAACTGACACGCTACTTAAAAGGTTCTGAAAATTTGAGTGAGACCATTTATATTCATAAATTAATCTATAAATTTACATGCCATTCGTATTATAATAAAGATAGGAAGTCATCAGGGTATCTTGCTCTTGCATCATCACGACATAGTGATGTAAAAGGTGTTAAGTGTCTTAAATTTGCCATAAGACATTTGCAAGACAAACTTACCAAAACTAAATTGAAAAAAGATAAAATAAATAGTAGCATTATGGGTTTGATACTCAGGTACGAAGTTTTTATCTCAATAAAATAACAGTTATGAATGGTTTAAAACTACATTTAAATTTTACATTTTCATGCCCATACTGCGAAATATGTGTACACAAATTCAATTTGACGCGTCGCATATTGTATCTACATTGAGAAACAAAAATTGGATGACTTTTTTCATGAATATATACATTTTATAACATGTGTATGTCTCATCACGTATTCTATTTTTTACTGCAGCATATTATAAACTTCGTGCGGTAGAATAGAAAAAGTGAGTGGACTGCATTTTTGCGAGTTTAAGGCCCGTATTATAGAAGGCGTCTCAAGTATCGTTTGATTTCCGATCAGCTGAATCGAGTTTCAAGTTATGATCGAATCTCAAGCGTCGCTCTTATTATAGAAGGCGTTTTGAGTTCTACTCAGTTGAAACTAGTTTCAATATCTAATCTCAACTCACAAGTCTGTTATCAGTTACGTTTCTGCATTGTTGAAATTATTGTTCTGTGTTACGTAGCTAATTATATTAAACACATCATATCTAACAAGTATAATTTATATATTATTGGTTATTAGTTTATATATAATACACCATTGGCTAGTGTATCAGATTAAATATAATAATAAGAAGCAGTTCGCCCTTAATTAAATATTTTAAATATTAAAATAAAACTGACTAGAACTATAACGGAACGTTCAAAAATAACATACTAATGTATTGAAATGTGTATAATAAGCAATTCTTTCGTAAATAAAGTATGATAAAATAAATATTTCGTTATTATTCAGAAAAGTCATTAGAAATTACCACTTGAGACAGTCTGAACAGAGATCACATCTGTCAAAATCTGTTCTTGAGAGACGATTTTGACATAAGCGTCGTTCTAAAATAAGCTAAGCATTGATCTTTACTCACTTGATCAACGATCAGTGAATCTTGACTCAAGAGACGTTCTATAATACAATCTCTTCTTGAAACTAGTTTTAAAACTCGATTCACGACTAAGACGCCTTCTATAATACGGGCCTAAAAGTATGACTGACGAACACGTGAAATAAAAGGAGATGAAGTGCTTTGGATAAACATAAGTATAAATATGAAAGACAGTTCGTAGTAGGTACATAGGAACTAACCTCTCGTGGAGCCAAGATATCTCGCCCAGTGTTGCAGCGAGTTGTAACTTGTAAATACACGAAGCTTGTAAATGTCCGTAGCGCGATATTATCACAACACTTCGGAACAGACGTTTAATGTCCAATAGACGTTTTGATGCGTCGATTATCTCTTTCTCGCTCTTTTCAAATTGTTGTAAGAGGCGTGCGGGAACAGAATAGGGAGAGGATAATTCGTTCATCAGTCAGAAGTTGCCAAATCAAATCAAAAAACGATAAATTGAATAAATTGGAGATATAGCGCAACCATAACTATTACAACGATTTAATCATGTCTATATCTTTTCAATTAGTAATATGACAGGTTAATATATCTTTACCATTTATGTTATTATACCCTTAATTCATTTAGCGTAAATATTATTTCACTGTCGTCTTCCGCTTCACGATTTATCTTGCTGCTAGCATTAAGCCTGTCCCTATTAATACATGTCATGTCATTTGAAAATTCTTATAGCATACTCTTTTCCACACCATGTTTCAATTTCACACTGCTTGGCAAGTAAAAACTATCATTGTCATTGTCACAAACCTGTAGTCTGTAGCCTTGTTGAGTACTGCCAAATTTACAAGTTTTACTTTTTTCTAACAATCTATAATACATTTTAAAATAAATACAATTAGAAGATTAAGTGACGAATCCCTCTTAAAAGAAGCTAGATCATCCGCACTGATTACTATTTTAGAAGTTTTTATAAAGACAACTTCCGCATTAGGAATATACATTTTGTGTCGCGGGAGACTTTACAATCATACAAGAAACGAATAAAGATAACACCCAGACACAGAATAACGATTTGTAGATCACACAAAGTGATGTCCCATGTGGGATTTGAACCCACAACACATGGCGCAGTAGAAAGTGGCGTGGCGACCGCTTAAACCTCTAGGCCAACCGTGCAGTCGAACGAACAAATGGGTGTAAAAATTACTGACTAAAAATTAGGTAGGTGTTCTGGCCTTTAGAATAACTTTATTAATTTGTCATTATGACGTCATATGACTATATGACTATGATGTCACGTTGAGAAAGAAATTATCCAACATTTGCACTAACACAAATACAATGAGTATTTATAACACTCAAGTGAATGTAAGGTTTAATAAAGCGCTAGGAGTTATTCATAGTATGTAGGACATTCCTCATATAATGCCCCGCATGACAGTAAACGGTATGGCGTCCCAAGGGAACTATTTATTCACTTAATACAACGCTTTTATTACTATACAGTGTGAATTACGCCTTAGAAATTATATGGTGGGGTCATTTCTGGTTTTAAAGTAGAACTTTTAAGTTGAATAGCATCACAAATCGTCATTTCAACTTTTGTTTTTTATTTTAAAGTGGTATGAGTTTCGGCTACAGTGACCAGTCTTAATGGGGACCAGCTAACTACGTAGGAGATATTATAATGCATAAGTGTGTCCATAAATTGAATCGAATACCAATATTTTAAATAATTGTCAGTTCAAACTTTTAGAGCTTTATAATAGACTGGTTGACCCACGCAACCTCGTTTGCGTCTTATATTGCCCGTAGCGTTAAAATTTTCCCCCGTTTATGAAACATTCGTCATTGGTGCTCCACTCCTATCAGTGGTAGCCTGATAATATATAGCCTATAGCCTACCTCGATAAATGGACTATTCAACACTGAAATATTTTTTCAAATCGGACCAGCGGTTCCTGAGATTAGCGCGTTCAAACAAAAAAACAAACAAGTTCTTCAGCTTTATTATTAGTATAGATGACGCCATTTGTTGAGAAGGTCATAATTTAAATTTATAAATTTTTGCCCGAGGCTACGCCTGTGTGTATGTCGGGTATCGCGGTAAAAAGCATTGCAAGCCTTTGTTATTCCTCAAGAATCAAAGCTGTGAAAGCGTAAAAGACAGACCAACATACAGAGTTACTAATAAATTTATAATATTAGTATGGATAGAATTATTTACAATAATACGTCCAATAGTGATTAACATGGAGTTTGTAATTTGTTTTTTTTATTTTATTCTATAGTGGTAAAACGAGCACATGTATCACCTGATGATAAGCGATTACCGCCGCCCATGGACACCCGCAACACCAAGGCGTCACAAGTGCATTGCCGACCTTTGGGGGATGGGGAGAGGGAATAGGGGGAGGGGTTGGGTATAGGCTTCCGGTATCCTCACTCACTCGGTGAAACATAGCGCAAGCGCTATTTCACGCCTGTTTTCTGTGAGACCGTGGTATCACTCCGGTCGAGCCGGCCTATTCATAGCGAAGCGTGGCTCTACCTCGGTAAAGGTAAATTTAACATGATCTCAAATTCCAAAAAGCAAATCCTTTGAGTAGGTAACTAATTAAAAAAAAACTGAGTATAACACAGTTGTGGTAACTAATACATTTATTTAAAAAGTATCTTTACTGGTTTCAAGTTCTCAGCATGAAAATATAGTTCACATTGTAGTGTAAAACGAAGCGTTCGCGGCCCATTGTCTGGGTGTAGCAGTTTTTCTGCTTGATTTCATTCAGCGTATTCCACATACGCGGTCTAAATTTGTGTTGAAAGGCTTTTGTATGTGTAACCATATTTAAAAGCATTGCAAAAAAATGATAACATGTACCTACCTGTGAGTACTTTGAATACTTCTACATTATTAGACTTCAAAATTCAATCTACTGCCGTATTACGATAGAACATCATAACTTATTGTGAATCAATTTGGCTATTTCGTATGAGTTACAACATTGAATTGTGTTTATTGTGTATTATTGCCTCGGTGGCGCAATGGTAGTGAATGCGACTGCTATGCTTGAGGTCTAGGGTTAAAATCCGGGGTCGGACCAAATGTTTGCGTGATCCCCCGTGAGTACCCAAAACATAAGCTCTGCTTAGCTTTAGACTAGATGGCGTTGTGTGTTAGATGTCCTGAATATTTATTTGTATTTATATATCACTTGACAAAAACTTAAATACTTTACAATACATGTCCACACACAAAGCTAGTGGTTTAAAAAACCACAAAATTTGTTATACAATAAAATTAAATAATAAATAAACTGAATCTTAACAGACAGAGCATTTAAATTCATATTCAATTCCAATAATCTCGATAGACGTGTATAAATTTGACTTGAACTATTAGATAAACGTTCCTAGTATCAATGTATGAATACGTACTCAGTATTCTCACAGTGAAATGTGTATAAATCGAGACCAAAAGCCTGGAAAGAAAGCTTTATGCATTCATAATTTTAACACGTCAGTTTGTGTGTTTTAGCTTCAAAATATGAACACGTTCGACGTTCGAGAATTATGACGGTAAAGTAATTTGTAAAATATTGCTCAATCCTTTATCGCAAACCTTTCTTTTAGAGGAACAATGTTGTATTGGCCTTAAATTGTAAATTATAGAAGCTTTTAATATCAGGGATGTGTCTCCACTCTCATAAAGAGTAAGATCAAATCCTTGGCTCGGGCATGTTTGGTTTATTATTGAGCTTCATATCTGAGCTTTTTAATATTAATGTTCACATTTATTTAAATAGCATATTGTACAGGGTGTTTTTTGTGTCTGTTTAATAAATAAACACAGAATTAATAAAATAAAATAAAGATGTTTATTTTCGATTGCAAGAAAACAAAAATATCGTTCAAAAGGTTTACTTATATGTCCTCCATCAACAAAGAGCTGAAACATCGAAGAGACTTTCCAACCCATCAAAAACCATACAAAAAAATAAGCTTCCCCCGAAGATTTAAACACAAGCATTTAATAACAAATACCTTGTAGTCCCTTACCTAACAGCTCCTGTCTAATTTGTAAACATACATAATTTAAAATAGCTCAGAATATTTAGTGAGGACTAAAGACGTTTCTCTACTCTGATTTCCCTGATCCCAAATTAGGTTAATATTCATTCAATTTAACCTATGTCCTCGTTTAAAACTCAAATTTACATATTTTCATCTTCAAAGGAACAAAATTAAGAACAAAATTTCTCGTAAGTTATATTCCAGTCAATAGTAATGACTGTTGAAAATTGTAATAACTGTTTGTCAAAATTCACCTAATGCAAAAATACACAGTTACTTTTTGAATCTGTTTGATACATCTTTTATAAATTCTTAGTCATAGATCATGCAGTTATTATAGAGATATGCGGAAGTTCTAAATATTATATCTACAACCAAGAAGGAACTGGTTATATGATTAAGTAACTTTATTATTATTTTCGTTTTTATACCATAACAACGTAATCTGTTTTGGTTCATTATAGTTTTTGCTTGCGAATTCGTATAAGTTTTTTAGATTGTCACTTCATATGCTGCTTTAATATTTACATATTCTATATAATTCTTGTATTTACAGGAGACTGGTGCAGAAGCCAAGCTTCAGATATAACTTCATATGTTTGTGTTCACAAAAAAAAGTATGTATGGATTTATATCATTTGTCTAGTACCCATAACACAAGCCCTGGTTAGCTTGGGACTAGATGGCGTTGTGTGTTAAATGTCCGGAATATTTATAAAATAATAAATAATTCTATAATCGCTGACTAGGGTTGAGAGACGTCATTCTCATTTATTTATTAGTTTTTTTATAAACGTTTATACTTGTAGAATGCAAATTGGCTAGAGGAGCTGATTTCCCATTAATTTAACGACAATGTGGCACAGCAAAGTTTGGCAGGACTAGTTTTATACTATAATAATTTTATCAGATGCCTAATTTGCATCACGATTTCTATTGATTTTATGGACTGACGGAAAAACTACAACTAGTAAGTACTCTACAATGATCAAA
Source organism: Spilarctia lutea (assembly GCA_916048165.1). Classification (NCBI taxonomy): domain Eukaryota; kingdom Metazoa; phylum Arthropoda; class Insecta; order Lepidoptera; family Erebidae; genus Spilarctia; species Spilarctia lutea. The sequence continues at coordinate 4,698,573 of OU696492.1, read as the reverse complement.
TCACAAAACCTAATGTTTGTACACATATACCAGCACACAGCAATAATATTAACATGTTAACATTGAAAGGAAGACAGCGGAGGCAAACACGAGACCTAAAAAACATAACACCCGCATGTCTTACATAACTCAGAGCAAACATCAAAATGAATGTAAAAATACTGTGTTGCCATTTTTTACTTTTTATCCTCCAACGACAACGACTCATTTTTTTTCTCATTTGAAACTTCATATGTCACAAATACATCCTTTGTGTATTGTTGCAGCATTTGCGGGATTTAATATCTGTGCCCATTCATCATGTGGTATACGTTGACGCCTTTGTTTATTTCATAAATGCAGATCTGATGTAGATAAATTGATGATTTTTCACGAAGAAAATAATTGCTTTGTTTTGCTGTTTCTTGTTAGTTTTATTGCTGTAACTTATTCGAGTGATTTATAAGAACACACAACATGTTTCTATCACCATTAACTGTACATCTTGCTTACTTTGATACTACTAACTCAGTTTAGTTTAATGTATTTTTTAAATAAAAAGAAAAGTAACACCATCGGTGAGATTAAAATTTTAATGTCATAATTGGACACTGCAAATACATTCAAAATCCATATTTTATAAGCATTTTAAGTCATTACATTCGTGTGGTGACGAAATCATAGTACAAAGTGTTACCAACCCTATTTATCCCGTGCGTGTTGTCACATCATCACAGCAAAAAAGGACACACACTTGATCAAACCTAATACCAAACTGTTAGACTAGCATGGTAAAGTAGCCAAAAACTTATTTCCTGAGTCCTTTGTCAGGTGGTGGGCATTTCACAAAAAGTAATTATTAAATGTTATTTTAAACTTTGAAAGGTTCTCCTTGTATTTCCTCTTAGCGTTTAGGTATTATTAGGGTTCTTAGGCTAATAGGTACGAAAGAAAAACAATAGAACTTCGGTATAATAGCTTAGGATTGGATTTCTATTAACCAAACTTTTACCTCAACTTATATACTGTTAGAAACTGTATTGTAGACGTAGTTAGTAGCTTGTATATGTTTTTATCCCATTATTCATCATCAGTACTAGGCTTTGCTCTCATTACATCATAACACTTTTTAAAATGCAAAATCTTTAATATACGTATCTTCCAATTACTATAGTCGGAACCGTCGAATATCGGTATAATAATATCTGAATTATTGGTCGCCATGATGACGCTCAATGACCATATTTTACAAATCGTATTTTATTTCGAATTTAACTTCATTTCTTAATACGTTATATACTATGGACCTTGCTAATGCTATCATGAAAATGATTGAGTGAGGCAGTGGAGCTGATTTAGCATTTATTATTTTAATTTTGGATAATTTCACTTTGCACACAACGCACATACTCATAGAGCTTGCAGAAGAGCGAGAGACAGTGTTGCCAACACTATCAATATAAATGTACCTATTCTAATATATATACAATATGGAAAAAGTGAAATAAGAGTAAAAAAATGTTATTAAGATAATAAGCTGCAGCAGTCCACACACATATACACTTTCTAGATTTTTCAAGAACTACAAAGACAGAATGAGATTACAATCTACGTTACAGTCCGACGTGATGGGAAAATAATTAACTATGCACCAGCAAACTTCTCACAGTTCAAATCAAGAATGTTTATTTTTTCTAAAAGGCAACTCCCACATTACGAATATACATTTTCGATTTCAACTCACGAAACTGAGCAGTAGCAAGTGGCGTAGTGATCGCTTAAATCACTAGAACAACCGTGCAGTCAAAAGCTTACTGAGACAATATCATTTAGTTAGTAAATATTCTAGAACATACATAGTAGAGATAGAAATCACTGTTTATTCGCGACAGTCGATTTTTAAACAGATTATGGTAATTAATTTACGTCGTTATGCCTAAAGAACTTTTATATTTATTACTAACTTTTTCCCGCCCAGTTATCGCGGTAAATAGTAGCCTATGCCCTTCCTCAAAACTCAAAAGATCTTCATTGTAAAGTTCATTCATCATCGCGGGTTCAGCGGTTTGCCCCTGAAAGCGTAACAAACGAACACACAGTGACAACTTATAATATTAGTATAAATTTCAGATTGAAAACTTGTTACTGCCCAAAGCCATATTAAAGTTAGATTTACTGAGATCCCCTAAAGGAATGTGCCGAGTTTTCGTTCAACAAATTTATTATTAGTTTTGGACAAAACCGCATTGCCTGTAAAGCTCAGTTTATTGGATAATTTCACAAAAGGGATCGCAACTCTTGTGGTAAAGTTAAGGAGTTCTGAAATATTTCAACGTAGATTGCACTTGGTTATAAATGTGTTATTAGACAACTTATATTATCTAAATACTCGTAATATTGTAAATAGTTCTAATTGCACACTGCCGTATCGAACAGTATCATCTTCCAAGCCTTTAATATTCCCAAGATTATTTGGGGGTCGGCAACTAGGTCAACCGATTTTACCTGAATATCAGTTTCTCCACGGAGCGAGCTGGTACTAAGCATTTCTTGTAAAAACCCATTTGCAGTCCGACCCGGGAATCGAACCCGAGACTTCTTAGTCTGCAGTTGCTTTCTCTAACTACTAGACCAACGAGGCAGTCAATACCGCACCATAGGTATATTGTCCTCATCTTTGAGCGGGGCATTCCAATACCAGTATTTCCCTCTGGACCGCATACAACGGAGAGCGACTCGAATCGTCGATTGCCAAGAACTTTCAATTCGACCAGACCCTCTGGCGATGCGTAGAGATGTGGCTTCGCTGTGCATCTTCTACCGCATTTACTATGGGGAGTGCTCCGAAGAATTGTTCGAACTGATCCTCACCACCCCTTTCCGCCACAGCAGCAGTTTCATCGCCATCATGTAGATGGCTGGTAGTCCATAACTGTGTGCTTTTCTAGAAACTTTCTGCCTTGCACAAAAAGACTGGAATGAACTATCGCCTGAACCACTTGTGACGCCTATGGCATAGCGGGTGTCTATGGCTTACCATCAGGCGATACGTCGGCTCGGTTTCCCTAAAAGGAAAAATATAAATTGCTATTTATATTTTTCTTTTTTGCACATTGTTATTTCAAAAATATGGCTAGTTTATTTCTGATAAAGATTAATGATGTAAGCATTGATTCAAAATTGTTCAGTCATTTTGGAATTATGGTGGAGTAAAAAGCCTCAATAATACATGTATTGTGTAGATATTTGAAAGTTTGAAAATTTCATACTCTTCTTTTTTGGCAGTTGTAAAAAAAACCATTACAAAAGTTAAGTCACTTCAGTCTCGGGCAATTTTCGATCTCGCGACTGTCATAAAAAGCGTTTTCACTTGAAAAACGTTTTACATACTAACAAGTATTTATTACATTTATCACTCGTGCGTTTTGTGTCTAGTAACTTTATCAAAAAACTCGAGAATTTCTTGCAAAGGCTTCATGCAATATGTCACGTACACATACGAGTTTACGAATTACGACAATTAATAAAACGCTTAATGTAACATAATTAAACGGTACTATCTCTGTGAAAGTTGGTTACAAACTACTTTGCTCGCTCAGGGCTTAGTAATTACTCAACAACTGCACGTAGTCGTCTAGTGTAAAAAAAAAATCGGTACTTATCACAAATCTTCTTTAACGATGTAATAAATAATTCAAAGTTTAGAACAAGTGCTTAGTCTATTTGTTTATTATACAATAAAAAAATAAACATATGTCTAAAGCTATTCATAGGTAAAAATATTACTTAGATATAATGTATTACTAGAAATTAAAGTAAAGAAGTCGATTCGTAATATCTGAATAAACCACAGGAATGTATGTGTGTCGTGGGTGTGTGTCACTATGGTACATTGTCTGCATTCGCAGTGAGTATCGTGACCAGCACTCTTGGATTCTATTCAGGCATCACTCATCGCTATAAGGCAGACTAGAGTTGCAGATTTATCCTACTAATATTACAAACGCGAAAGTTTGTGAATCTGTAAGTGAGTATGTTTGTTGCTCTTTCACGCAAAAACTACTGAATGGATTTTGATTGAACTTTACAATAATATAGTTTATACATCAATATTCACCTCGCGGCATTGTCCGCGGTTATTTTCGTGCCGTGGATAGCACCGCGGGGTTCAGCTATTACATATATAAAACTGCATTGCGCTAGAGCCCGCGGCCAGACTTACATTTAATCGATTTTATTAAATCCTTATAACTATGAGATGCAGATTATTATTAGTCTCAGAAACACCGAAAATTAACACGTTTTAATCATAGCTAATGTTAATAATTCACCATTTTAATATCATATTTATTAAGCCGTTTTCTGGCTTAATATAATTTTCAATTTAACTCCAATTAATATATATTATTAATAAAATACAACAAGATACGATATCGTTAAGACACTACTTGCAAATAATTACTCATCATACGAGTATCAGTTCACACGTATTATTTACTTTGATACTTAGTTTTAAAACAAACAACCTTTTGTCCACCTTGTTTTTTTAAATTTTATTTTGATCTCTATTTCATGGATGCCTAAACTGACTGCCTCGTTGGCGCAGTGGTAGCGTATACGACTGCTGTGCTTGAGTTCTTGGGTGCGATTCCCGGGTCGGATAAGATCTTTGTATGACCTGCAAAAAATTGTTTCAGTGATTTCTATTTATAATACAATTTAGAAAAAAACAGTATATATGCATTTATATCAATTGTTTAGTACCCATAACACAAGCTCTGCTTAGCTTGGGAGAAGATGGCGTAGGGTAGTAAAGAAACATTTGACTAGTACGGTGATCATCGAATTTTATCATCTTAATAATAATGATATTTTTTTTGTTTGTCATATTATGCTATTGTCGTATTTATATGTGTTTTATGATGATGGAATTTAAACGCACTAATAGGGACATGATAACTGAATAAGGGACTAAATATCTGGATACTATTGACAATCTGATAAAATCTAAAGTTTATAATTATTTTGAAATTCTTCAAATACAGCATAATATTTTTTTTAATTTTAATAATAATAACTATTTATTGTAACAAAATAGGGATAAAATACAAGTGATAGATATTGCATCATAACATTTTCAGTCTACAATTCTTAGAAATTAAATCAGTTATACTATCAAAGTTTGACATCGCGCCGTTAATAGAATTCATTATTACCATCGTTAATTATTCCATTGGAGATACTTTAGCAATTGAGTTTACCGGCTTTGAATATTAAAAAGTAGAATTTGAACAAACGAATTTCGTATAAATCATTTTATGATATAAACATATTATGTGTCTAAATGTAGTTGTAATAAGGTTATCAGTAACCCAATTTAACATGAAACTATTTACATTTGCATAAAATAATTAAAATCAGAGAAAAATCAACTAAGCTTTTACGGATACGGAGGAAAATCGGAAAAAGTTCGTATAGTTAAAATTTCTTTGTTAAAGATCCTGCACGTCAATAGCTGATTCATTCAATTTTAAGTATTTGATTTGCTCTTAAATACCTTCGGTATATATAAATACAATAATCCATTATGATGGGGATTTAGTAGCAAGTGCTTGTGAGACAAATCTGACATAAATCTTAAGATAAATAATAGATCCATCGAAATTTTATCAATTTTTATAATGAATATTTTACGTGAATCATATACCTACTTCAGCTTGATTTCATTTAGTAACTAATATCCCGAATGTAATTTTGTTTGTTATATTATATTATTGTCGTATTTTATGAAGGGGATCAATATCAAATATACGTGGTAAGTAAATTGAAGTTCTGAATTTATGCTTCATAGAATATCAGAGTTAGAATATTCTCCAATTTATTTTATATGTGTTGTACCACTTTGAGTATTTATCTCAAAAGTTTCGTATTTATGTCTCTTATATAATAGCTTTTTAATAGCTGTCGTTATAATGATTATTTAGTTTCATTTTATGTTAATTTGGGGCTTGTCACGGGATTGGAAAAGTTGTATTACATTTCCTGATGGAAAGTTGTTGGTGAATACAACTTTCCATCAGGAAATGTTGTGTGTTGGTGAATACTTTATGTGTTGAACAGGGACCGATGTTTTAGAAGAATCCCAAAGGGGATGAGGAAACCAGAGACCCATACCCCTGATATGATAACTGTAATTCCAAATCTATTAAATAAACTATCTAATTCTAGCTGTCGCCTTCGGCTCGCATTTAATAAACAGTGTTCTCTATTACTTCTAATACCTCCAAGAATATGTGTACAAAGTTTCATGATGACCGGTTAAGTAGTTTTCGCGTGAAAACGTAACAAACAAACTTACTTTCACCTTTATAATATTAAAGTTTAATTAGGATACTATATACAACATTAACAGTGTCAGATTTCAATCTTCATTTTGTGAATTATTATTGAAAAATATCTCTCTAATACTTCGAAATCGTAACAAAAGACATTACAGTTCTGAGTGGCCTATATAAACTGGGTACAGATAACTTCCGAAAGATTTAACTAATAAAGAGCACGCGGCGTCTCCTGGCCTAATGTACATAAATCTGAGATTATTAATTTCTTCGGCGCAGGCAAACTTTGGCGTTGGAAGTTATTGCTCGGATCTTCTTTTCTTGTTTAATTTGTTCAAGTAAAGATTATATTTATACAGAAGTATATTTATATCAATTTTATCTTTGGAATTCGGTCTATTTATACCTTGGGCAAGACAGATTTATATTAAAGACGATGTTAATATTAAGTTGTTCTGTTATGTTGCTTTTGTTTTTTGCGATGAAAGAATTAAATATATATTAAAATTAATTTCAAAAAAACAATGAAAAGATACACGAATAGGATTTTATTACTTAACAATGATACAAAATAGAAACTAAGTTATTAATTTTATTCAGATTTTATAGTCTAATTTTTAAATGTCTTCTGATACTTCCATGCAATATGTAAAGTTTCATTGCATCTGCAATCGTGAAGGCTTGGTCCGTGTAGTAACTACAGTTTTTTCCCTGTTGATTATAGAAAAAAGCATCTGCAAAATGTAATATTATTATTAGATCTCAATTGATAATAAGATGGCTGCATATATTAAGATTACCTACTAATTAGCTTTTATTCCTCGGATTGATAGGTTCCAAGAACTGCTCCAAATTTAAAAATTCATTTTTTTTATCGACGACGAGCATAATAGAATAGAATAGAATGAGATGGCGAAAAAGGTGTGAGCAAATGGATATAGTTCTAATTATATCACTGCATTCTAAAGCTTTCTGTCAGGAATGATAAATGTGCTAAGAGTATGGTGTTATGGAACGACTACCATCTGATCAATTTGTACACCAATTTCAAGAGTGATTTCAAGAGTTACAACATAATATTAGATATTTAATGGAATAAAATTTGATACCTGTAGTTCCCATTATGCCAAGTTTTCTCTCGTGTACTTCGACCAAACAGTTTTCCAGATGTATATCACAGTCGAAAAGGAAGTTGATCAAGCCAAAATTCTTGTGGTAACTACACACAGAACCGTTGTAAGTTTGATTTTTTCTGGGAATTAAACATTTATTAAAGAAATGTTGTTTATTAAAGAAATGAGAAGAGCATTTTAACTATATATACAACTAGATGTAATGATGTACTTTAATGTCAATTACATCACACCAATGCAGAAGAATGTTACACCTCTTAACAAAAGATCCCCGTCGAATTCTGTTAACCAGAATTACACACTTACCGTGGGAGAGCAACGGTTCGGCATGCATGGGCCAGCTCGACCGGAGTGATACCACGGCTTCATAGAAAACCCGTGTGAAATAGCGCTTGCGCTGTGTTTCATCGAGTAAGTGAGGGTACCGGAGGCGCATATCGCAACCCCTACTCCCATCCCTCTCCTCATCCCCCAACGGGTGTCAACGCACCTGTGACGCCCCGGTGTTGCGGGTGTCTATGGGTGATGGTAATCGCTTACCATCAGGCGATACATCGGTTCGTTTGCCACCTACTTCATAAAAAAAATATATCATGAAACCATTATGATTTTAAAATTGAATCTTCAGTAACTGATTTACCTGTTGGTCTACTCATAGGTCTGGCTTTGAAATAAAAACCGACGAAGTAGCACGTGTCACTTACTATACAAAAAATAGGTTCAGTATAATAATGGTTTCTTACTCGTAAAGGCACATTTGATGGTATGCAAAACACTCCATTCGTTGTTTACCTAAACGTTGATTGCCAAGTGTCAATGGTGGCACTCTATTACTAAAAGCTCCGTGAATTTCTTTTAACTCTCCAATACTCCAAACACGTAAATTTACATTTTCAGTCGTTGTTTCAACATTATGAGCTGTAGATATGTAAACTGCAAAAGAAAATGTAGTATCTGTTGCTATGATGAAATCTATCTCATTAAGAGTAGAGTACTACATTTAAATATTTCTTTCTCTGAACTTGCAACAGACCAACTTTATTTGCAAAATGGTTCTATCTAAAATTCAAAAATAATAATGCGAAGTAAATTACTTTCGATTATTTAAAATTAATACAGTACCTTTTAGTATACAAATAAATAAAAGACACGTTTTATCCATCTCAGTGACTGACGCTATAATCGCTACAATTTGATAAAATATTTCTATTAATGGAATCTATCAATTAGTGATGTCAATCAATTTAATTTTCAATTTCACTTGAACATTTTACTTCACGCTGATATGTAATATCCATAGACCATGACAGATATAGTGAGTGTGACAGTTGCTGTCCATCCCTGGATGGATTTGAGGATGTTTACGTTTATCGTAACAATCTTAAAAATATCACGCTAAAAGTGATAATTACGCATGATCCCGTTAGATAAAAATCCAGAAATAGATGCAAAAAAATCTGAGTAACTCTTTTTGAGATTCTGAGATTACTTATTTGACACTATTAGCCAACAGTGTGTAATAATCACGTGAATAAAACTTTGTTAAAATTATCGAAATATGCAAGCAACGTATGAAATAAGTCCTTCTTACTTTAGTTAAACTCCAGTGTGTGATGGGCCAAGAGGATCTCGAATGAAATAATTTGATCATCCGGACCGAAACTATTACAAGACGGTTTAGCACATTATAAATCACTATTAAACATGAATATATAGGTCCTTGTCAGCAGTCATTGTTGTGATTCACAAAGCGTATACTCTATAACATAACTTATAAAATAAATACACACCCCAGCTGATAAATAATAATTCCTACCTGATATTTTAAATCCCAAAATGTGTGAAATCAATGTGTGGATCTTTGTTACTCTTTCACACAAAAATTACTTTACCGCAATAACTTACATAAAGGCGGACAAAGCTGAAGACAAAAGCTGGTTTCAACTAAAACTTAGACTGCTTGCGTGTAAAAAGGTATGTTAAGTTGTAATAAATAATCGCAATTGCGTATTAGGGCTAGGCCTTATTGCATTCAACTAGACACGTTAGGAATAATATTGAAAAGTTAGGATTGCATACCTTGTAACTTGTAAAAGCTATACTAAGAAAATTCAGCATATGTCAAATATGTGTATCTTTCAATTTATGTTTAGGAAAAGTTATAAAATTAAAAAGTGGCTCATTCCAGGTTAATGATAATTTTTAATCATAAAATATAATTTCTTATACAATTTTTATATACTCTGGTTTAGAGTCAACAATGCTCTTACGGGATTATCTCTTGTTATATGTAATCTCATGAAAAATAATTTAATTTGAGTATTTTTTTCATTTTAATCTAAATATAATTGAATACTACTACAAATATAATCTCGTAACGTGATGAAGCCATTGTTACCTTTTATAAAATATCAGCCCAAAAACAATTCAAACCTTTGGAATAGAATAATATACAGACATAAATTATTAATTTTTGTGTTCAGTAAATAATATGTCTCTCTTGAAAATTTTATTCGTCAGTTTGTGTTACAACCCTCAGCGAAACATTATCAGGTGAGATTAACGAACAAATTAAAACGTATCGCAAATTAAGTACTTCGGTGTATCAATTTGCGATGTTAATTAACGCCAAATCTGTTACCATGATAAGGGGTTTAATAATTGTCGGGAATCGTTGCTGAGTTCACAATGCGACATATCTTATATTTTATGCTTATCACTGCATTTAACGGTATGGTTTTTTAATTTGAACAAAGTTTTATATTATTTAACGATATTATTAAACGTAGTAGACGAAATATGTACTTTTATTCACTTTCATTAGTGCCTGTTTTAATCGACACGTTCATTCATAATTTTAGAATATACACTTAAAAATTGTGTTAAAAATAAATGTCATTGTTTTGTTTTTGTCGGGTGTGAATGTTATACATCATAAGATTTCCAGGGATGTGAAATTAGAGTTTATATATTGGCAAAACATGTTTCAGACATGTTATTCCTTTTATTTATTTTTTATTCTTTATAAGTTCTTACCCTTAGTATCATATTTATTTTTATACCATTGATATCAAAAAAGTGTTTGTTGCAAGCCCATCTTATTTCATACCAATTCAAACACTCATTTGTTCCATTTAACTACTAGTATTTCCTTGAAAAATATTTGTCAAAAAGCGTATAATTTACACATTTCACGTTGAGTACACAACTGCATATATTATTATATAAATATTATTTTTCAGTTGGAATCATTGTAACGGAAAATATAAAATATAATCTTGTGGACCATAATGAAAAAACACAGGCAAATATACCTACAACTGCCCAATCGCGACTCATATCGCAATCAAAAAAAGGATTCTCACTTAACGAAAACTTGTGTTACGTTGGATATTCTATGTGCTTTTGTTATCACAGGTTTGTTACTACTAAGATTTCCTAAGTACGGCATATTTTCTCCCCGTTTTTGTTATTAGATTCAAACGTACAGGTAAAATCTGATTTATAGAAGATACAGACTAGAATTAAGGCTCGACTGAATTTAATGTAAATTTTGATTATTTAACATAACAATATATTGCGGACGAATGATAACTGTGCATCATGGCAAGACGCAGTGCTGTTCGAAACTCAAAAAAATTACAATCCTCATAAATATAGGCTTTCTTCCAGTAATTCTGCAAAGAGGGATCCGGTTACACTTACCAGATGGACGCAATTAATTTAGCCTGTCGTTTCTGCCATAAATATTTTCCTCTAATGTTATTAATTTACTGAAGTATAGGAAAGATCTTAACGATTTTGTGTGAGTTAACGCATAAGTGAATGTAATCCTTAAATAAAAGTGACGGCCTTGTTGACTCGTTGTCAAGACGACCAGCGAAGGTACCACTCGGGCGCGTAGCGAGTGAATATGCATAAATAAACATATATTCGGATATCTAACACACAACACCATCTAGTCCCAAACTAAGTAGAGCTTGTATTATGTGTACTAGACAACTGATATAAATACATAATACATATATTTACTTTTGTAAATACTCACTTATTAAACATAGAAAACACCCAAACTTCGACACGAATATTTGCAGATCTTAGATTTGATCCGGCCCGAAAATCGAACCCGAGACCTCATGCACAGCAGTCGTGTTTGCTTTCACTGTGCCAACGAGGCAGTCAATGTATATTTTGGAAACTAAATAAATTCAGTGACAATTAGTATTTGCTAACTGTTTTAATTAAATTATAACCATGAACATTCTATCTATATGTGCTGTGATGGATTAAGAATACCTGCCTCATCCATCCCATTCATAGGTGTCATAAAAGCTGACTAGCGTGGCAAACTACAAACAATAACACCACAATCAGTCTGGCTGTCTGGAAATACAATACCAAACCTTCATTCTAAGAAAAGGCCTATGCTCCAAATCGTAATGTTATTTAAACTTCATTTTAGAGATAAACTAAAAATGGAAGTCTGTGCTCACCACACGATTTTTAAACTAGTTGATTTTGATAACTTATGTGAAGTTCACCTTCAAAACTGTTTATATAAAGCTGAAAAAGAAGCAAAGAAACACAACGTTCCTGGTATGTTATTACTTTATACATGTTCTACGGTTAAGTCAATGATTTCCTTACGTATTAAAGAACCTATGCAAACCTAATATTAATGGCATTATAAACATTTCTTAAAATCTTAAAAACCTGGTCAAAATAGAAATCTGTTAATGCCACCTCTTTATTTTTGGAAAGCGGTAAGTAGCCATTACCGCCTGCATCTGGAGTTCTGTAATACTGTTAGGTACGAGTATTTTTATCATTAAAAATCTTTATAGTTTATAATGCATAGACTGGTCTTGGTAAATCAGTATCTCTCATCTTTCTACTTGAACATTGATAGATGGGTGAAACGGATTTATAAATTTTGCTTGAATTCTATTTTGTTTTATTCTTTCCATTTCTTCGGATCCTAACAGTCTTCTATTGTCTGGAATTCGAATCATTAGTAGTTTAAACGTAGTGTATAACCTGTTTAGAATTTCAATAGAGGCAGTTGTCATATTAGATGTTTTCTATCAATTGAATATATTATGCATCTACTACATAAGAAAATATTAGTATATAATTGATCATGCGTAGTCCATGCGAATGGAACTTCAAGGCTCTCTTCAGTCTTCCATCAAGGTCAAAAACCTTTATCGATTTTTTTTGTTTTTTTGGTTATATTTTGTTTTCAGATTTTTTTTGTATTTAATAAACTTGTGATGTAATTCATTCCAGACTTGTTTTACTACAACCAACAAGGAAAAAAGTGCCAATACTATCTCGATAAAGGGAAAACGTTTGAAGAAGCTGTGAGGCTTTACCATCTTGAAGGTGGAAAGAAAAAAATACCCAATACTCAATAAATTTTATGCCTGGTTTTTTTTTTTTAACTCTATATTTAATTATGATATTTTTAAATATACTTTTTGTAAAGTGTTAAAAACAGTAGTATTATTATCAATACTTATTCTTCTTGTATTAAATCCTGCTGTAGACTGCATTAGGCTGCTGATGATGATAATGTGTATACTCTAATTAGACCTGTGACCTGTGTTGGGTCACTACAATCAGTACTTAAAACCCTGATCAAAATATTCGTAATATAACTTTTTTATTAGATTTAACAGATAGAAAATAAAACCTCGAAATGTTAAAAACATTTTATTTTATCATTATCAATACATGTTTGTTTTCAATAAATGAATCACGTACAAAAAACAACTCTCCGGCTTCTTTAGTTTAGTTTATAGTATAAAGCATAACCATAATCTTTATTTTTTGATTTGCCTATGGAAACCCCCACGGGGCGTCACCCCACCGGGGTTTGTGGCGGGGTGGTGTATCAGAATCGAACCGACTTAAACCACACGGTGTGCCACTCTGCGCCTGAGAAGGTCCGGGACCTGCTGTTATTAACACAACCGGACCCCTCCCAGCACATAACATAATCCTATGACAAGCCCACACAATGTATAATCATAAATAGTAAACATATAAGTTAATTATAAATAAGCTATCCAAATCAAATACTTCACGAATGCACACGCTGCACATAATTGGGCATAGAGCTAGGGAATAAATCAAGCCAAAAAAGCTATTTCCATGATTGATTAGTTTTTTATTTCTGATTAGCCTAGGATTGGCTAGGTTATTATAAATATGAGTTTAGTCTGGGTTTGTAATAGGAGTTAATATTTTGTAGGTTTCTAGTGGTTTTAAGTGTTTCCACGGCCTACCCAAATGTCCTGCTCTCGGCAGTAACGCGCTTCGTGTCGTTGATCTTTACAAATTTGTTGGGATACACGATGGTTAGGGTAAACGATAATAGACATAATTGTAGTTATTTTTTTCAGAAGGTCAATCCAGACCCCATACTTTTCTCATATTTTTCATCCCAAAGTGTATCTTAGGAAATGCCTACATTATACACATCATCAGATCAGAGCTTCAATTCATTTTTGAAGAGAATAAAGCTCTTGCTGTTGGTATATAGAAATACTAGTAAGAAATGAGCACTCCCGAATCCTTCTTAGAATTCTAATGTAACACTACTTACTTTTGCATAATTAATGTTTAATTAGATACTATTTTATATTTACAGATAAATCACAATCAAAACACAAGAAGGATCAATAAAACATATGTAAGTTACAAATTAAAAACCAAAGTCACAATTAGCTATCTTACAAGTTAATTGTTATTATTATTAATTAATTATTGTAACGTTCTTAATCATTCTTACACAATGCAATTTTTTTTATATTATTAATTAAAATAATTTTAGGCAGAAATGTAGAAAATGCAAATTCCTCAATAGCTTTGTTAGGATTAGCATTTTCACTATTCCCGCTTTATACATCTTGTAGTAGAATTCAATAAAATAATATAAATTTAATTTTAAACTAGTTGAACCCCGCGGTGCTACCCGCGGGCGTCGGAAGCTAAGCAGAGCTAAGTTATGGGTACTAGACAACTGATATGAATACATATATACTTTTTTTTTGTAAATACATACATATTATACATAGAAAACATCCAAACTCCAAAACATATATTTGTAGATCACACAAACACTTGGTCCGACCCAGGATTTGAACCCGAGACCTCAAGCACAGCAGTCGCATTAGCTACCACTGCGCCATCGAGGCAATTGACAGTTGGCAGAACAGACAGACCGACAGACAGACAAAATATCAAAAAAAAATTTTGGTATATTTTTTAGAATATAATAATAAGCTTATTTTTTTCAAATAAACCTAATACAATACTGGAGAGAATTTTCGTAAGTAAGTTACATTATTCGTATATATGTACTGTGTATTTAGTAAAAAGCTGTTAAATTAATATTACGAACACACACCCTATATGTTTTGTTTACACCAGAAACGTAAGATTAAAGGTTTTATGCCTTCTAATTTAAAACACAATTTACTATTTGATAGTATATGTTGTATTCAGAAAGACACATATCATTGGCAAAATACAAGTCAGGATTTTTTTCCCGAATAAGATTTTCGTATTCTTCAAACTAATATCCAAGTATTATATCCACTCACGTTATAACGATAGGCCACTGAAAAGATATCAATAACTTATAATTATTCTAATACTAGCTGAATCCCGCAGTACTACCCGTGGTACGAAAATAACCGCGGGCAACGCCGCGGGGCGAAGCTAGTATCTTTATTAATTGTAGTCTATGTGTTATTCTGATGTATATGCTATATTATTGTAAAGTTTCATCAAAATCAATTCGATGGTTTTTGCGTGAAAGAGCAACAAACATCTTACACCTTACTTACTTACTCACAAACTTTCGCGTTTATAATATTAGTAGGATTGTGTATTGAATTGTATCACGTGTTTCCCTCCATCTATTATCCGGGGTCCTTTAAGCGGGCAATGAAGAAGTACCTCGCTAGGCAGCCAAACTGTAGGTCACCATGTTGCATTCTACTACTACTACTAGGAAATTTATAAACATTCGCAATAAGTATGATGACCACTAGTCTTAGATTCTACTCATGCTTTCCATCAGGCAGGGTAGAAGCATTTGACAGGCTCATATTATATATAAAAACAATTCTTACTTTTGTCGAGTACACATTTCGAATTTTTGATTTCACATATGGTGTGAAACTTCCATTTCGAATTAAATATGTCCCATGCGCCAATCCAAATGAATTTATCTCTGAAAATAAGTAGATTTTAGTAAAACTATAACTATTATCACCATCATCAATGGCCTTTAACAGACATAAGCCATTTGGCTGCATGGTTTGTTTAGTGGTTTAAGCGGTCGCTCCACCGCTTCCTACTGGAACAACACTTTGTGTGGTCCACGAATTGTTGTTGCCGCCGGGTATGCCTTGTGACCGTTTCATGTATGTTTGTGAAGAACCCCGTGGCACAGGATGAATATTCCTAAAAAGAAAAAAAAGTTTTGGCCAACTATACCACATTGGACAACAGTGATACTCACGCATTACTCTCTATACACTTCATGTGCTCTCGCATACAAGAAGCTTCTGAATATTTATCGCTTATTAACCCACGGGGTAACATGCGCCGGTTAGAGCTATCTGTCGTAGTCAACATATAATTCTTATTTGAACTAAATAGTTGGCAACAAATGTGATCTGAAATATGATATTCAACTCTGTTAATTATATTATAGAAGTGTTTCGTAAGATGGATATTAAAATTCAAATAAGTTCTGGTTCTAATAAATTGAATTATGAAAATTTAATAAAGTATGATAAAATATTACAGATAATCTGTGAAATATAACAGTTTAGTGACTAATAAATAAATAATAAATAAATAGAAATTTATGGCATAAATTTCTATGATGAAATGATGAAATGAAAATTGCCATTTAATGTATGAGGTACATGTACGTACCATCTAAGCAACTATTTTTAAAAGAAAAACCAAAAATAGACTCATAAATACCAACAATTTTAAAATTGCACTAAACTTACCATAAATGTTTAAAACGGTAAATAATGCAAAATAATTAAAAATAAATTTGTATGCCATGACGTCCACAGAGCTAAGATCCATATGTGATTGAATTGTAAATTAATGACGAATGTTCATGAACATTACGAGCGATTAACTGTGAAGTGATTGGATGTGGTTCTCATAAAATTTTAAATGACCATAAACCTAAATGGTTTTATTAATAAATTTTCTAGACTTTTTATTTATTTATAAAGAAGGCTCTATTATTAGTGGGCAGATCATCATATATATATATGTATATTGTGATGTGTAGAGCTCAGAAGGAACTGTAAATGTCCATGTAAAGTTTTGAAATATAGAACATAGACTGGTGAGCTCAGCTTAAGACGTTGTGTATTTTTGTAGACATGAAAATGTAAATACAATTACTTCACAAAAAATAATTACAAATCAGCCATTCCTGAAATGACCATGCCGTACAATATGATGAACAAAACTGGAAATCAGTAACTCAAACAAATCTCAGACTTATGTTGCTAGACTAGTGATTTCCGACATCGCTTTTAAAGATTTTAATGGAAATGTGTAGACTACAATAACCCGAAGGGAGAGGAACCAAGAAATGGATTTCAGTACCACTAATTTATATACACTGATTTCATTAACGACAAAAACAACATCAGGTTACTGAATTTATTTAATAGCCATATTATAATCTAAGCGATAATGTAAGTACTAAATGACTAAATCGAAACTTAATTACAGTTTACTGCGTTACAAGTCTATTATAGTGTTTAATCAAGAATTGATCAGTTGCATTGATACAGTCTTTAAGTGTGGGAGTGAAGCACGTTAAATGATGGCAAATTATTGCTCGTCTTTGGGCTTCATTATACTGTGCGGTATAGTATACAATTCATTGTTTAAACATTTACAAAATGAGTAACTGTACGGTTTTAGAAAAAGATATCAGTTATTTTAATAAATTATTACATTTTATTTATTGGATTATAAATCTGCTATATGCAGCTCTACATCACTTCAAGTATGGTTGGCAGAAAATCTTCAAGGCAGAAAATATTTAGGCATCTTCCAAGATTCTACACATTAGTTGGTCTGGTACTGCTCGCATTCAAAGACTTCCTTCGACCTTCAGCAGGTCGTCGGACCCCCTTTACCAAAGCTGCGTTTTCCAGTACTCAGTCGTCACTCAAGAACTTTCATGCCCCCTCCGCCAGTGCTTTGATATTGCAATGGAATTCCAATTCACAGATAAATAATACACTCCTACAGGTTTAAGAATAATTCCGCATTTCATGTTTTACATTGATTTATTAAACTGTGTAGCCTATGTCGGTCTAAAGCTAACGCTTTTCTATCTGCATATAAAATGATGTCAAGTATTGATTCATCATATTCATCTCAGTCTTAAAAAATATATATTGAGAAATACACTACGTGGTATAGGGGACAAACAAGGGTACAAATTACAGTTACAAAAAGTAGGTATACAATATCTGCTTTTCCTTTAGGGGATACAAATGTAAGTAAACATATGTAAATTCCCTGTTTATTATTTTTTTGCTTTTACTTTCAGTTTTCTATCAGTCAAACAAATCACAAGCCAATAAGCTCGAAAGGAGTACTTTTCTGTCATCAGCTACTGACAATTATTGTTCAAAAATTCTTGAGTCCTGTTTACAACATAATGGTTATTATGATCATTTAAAAAAACTAAATGCAAGAAGGTAATTTAAATATTATGATTTTATATATTATTCTATTTGTGTACATTTAATGCTCTTATTTGATACGTTATATAAATAGATCACAAAATCACGTTATTGCATGAGAAAACAGAATTTGGTATTTTAAGAACCTAAGAACCTAATTCTTTGTCACACATAATTAATATATAGCCCATTATTTTAAAAGTAAAATTTTGTTGACCGCACTAGCACTAGAACAATAACAAGTGATTAATTTAAAAAGATTTTTTTGAACAAACTTATATTACTAGTTAATAAAAAAAAACTTTAAACTTTAATTTTGAGAGGGTTACCCATATTGGGTGGGTTGTTAAGAAATATGTACGACGCCATTTTGTTACGGCGGCCATTTCGGATTAATTACAATACCGATTATATATAATTGCATTGTAATCAGAACTTTTTGTTGAACAATGGGACTTATTCGTGGCTATCTGAGCCCCGCGGTTGTTGTTATAAAGGTACAACAGGTATCGACGCAGGGCGTGGCTAGTCTTTATAAACTAACATAAGATACTCGTTATATCATCAGATATCTGCTAGTAAAAGTCCCATCAAGATCGGCCGTTCCAGACAAGGCATGACAAACAGACAATGTTTTTTTTTTTAAGTTAAAACCTGTTAATTTTAATTTACAAACAGACAGTCCAATGTTATGTTTTTATGTAGATAAACATAAAGAACAAAAGCTGTGTAAAAATCTAACAGTAAACCAACAACCATTTGAAGATGTAAACTAACTTTTAATGAAATAAAATTGTTTGACATACTTCCAACTACATTTGACACGTGCGAAATTATTCTATGCATCATAAATTCACTCTTAGGAAATTCATTCTAAGCGATTTTTAAAGCGAGAACATTTTCACTTTTACCCCTATATCCATGACTTTATACGTGTGTAAAGTTTTCTCATTTTAAACTCATGTGATTCCATTTAATATACATTCCTGGTGGAGAAAAATAAGCAAACAATAAATTGCATGCAAGTTGAGAAGATTGAATTGCATCCAATCTATATCTTTCGAGTCTTTTTTCCTAAACTAGGTTAGGGTCGGCTTTTAGTCTACTACAATACGTACTTCACTTTCATCAGACCTACACATCCCAAGTACTAGTTACTAGGCAATACCGAAGTTCTGTAGAAATAACGCTTTTAGAGTTTTTAAGGCTCTAACTAACGATTGTCACAGTATGGAAACGGGCATCATCGGTTCGACGTGCTCTGTAAGGTACAGAGGGCTTTCAATGTGCTAAGAATAATCACCCATTCCTTGACCTGGAAAGAGTTGCTTTACTTTGCAATTTGTTAACATATTTAGTTAACATTTATTCTGTATCAACATTTTATTTTGTCGTATTAAACTCAAACTCAAACTCAAATCATTTATTTCCATAGGCCCCAAAATGCACTTGAACACGTCAAAAATACAAACATAAAAATATAAAACAAAACTCCTAATACTAAATGCACTGTGATGATTTGAATTACCGGAGCTTAGATTGATTTCGATTCAAATCAAAGGTTTAAATTGAAATCAATCCAAGTACCAGCTCCGATGGGTATTGCATTCATGAGAAGAGCTGGTGAGAAACTCATGTGCACCATCTTTTCAAATAATTCATACAAAGCTTGTTTGTTTTTGACAACAGTATTTCTATGTGCAAGTTAAGGCAACCAAAACACAAAGGCTAGAAAGCGGTCTAATAAGATATTAAAGCTAGGACAATCAATTTTTTGTCTAATAAAATAATAAAAATTAGTCCATAGCATATAAGGTTGCAATCACTTACACATCAAGGAGTAAAAGCAATGTGTGCATACATACTGGTCCCAGAGAAAAAGAAAAAACGTTCAAAATGTAATAAAATAATAAATACAAATTATTTACGCTCCAACAATGTAAACACAGATCGCCTTACTTACTTTACTTTACTTACTTTACTTACTGAACATTAGTTTCAGTACTTGTACTCTTCAGCTATATAATTTTTAATTAGTTTATAATAATACCAAAACTGAGTTAATAGCTTTACTCACTTACAGTAGACCAGAAGAACTGAGAGTATGCGCCTACAGTAATGAAACTGGCCTGCAAGGTTTCGATAATCCTTGTGAGATAGTTTTTAAGAATTGTGAAATACGACGTCCAATAGCCAGGCGATATGCTTTTGATGAACTACAAAAAGCTAAAGGTACGTCTGTAGTCACATATTTTAACATTTTAAGTTGTTAATATTATGAAGTTCGGGATGAAAAGTAGCTTTTGTGCTAATTACAACTACAATCTGTCTTTTCCTTTTTAACTGTGTTTGCCTGAACCAAACATTTATAAATTCTTTCAATCTTTCACTTTTATAATATTAGTAGGAAATATCACAAAAATTTTGTTAGTATTAATGACCCTTCGTACTTCCTCCTGGTAATGAAGAAGTTGTACAGCGTATTGACTTTGGTATTTAACACAATCAAAACATCAATGCCACAGATTAAGTGTAAGGGAATATAAATTTTTGTTAGCATGTCTTCCATCTCATGAATAATATTTCTTTTCAATCGAGGTAAATTGTTCTTTGCTGAACCTTATATTATTCAAAGTTTAATAACTAATATTTTACCAATTTTCATTTAGGTACGATGGCAGTGTCACTATAATGATTATTCAAAGCAAAATATAAGGATTATTTCCGAAGTTACGAGAATTTAGCTGAAGAGATAAGTTTTAAAGAAATATTGTACTAAGACATAAATATTCGAGTTTTAATCACATACATTTGCATCATTGTTTCGATGACACTGCGTTAAATAACGCTAAAAGTAAAATTAACAAAATATATATATTTAACTGAATGCGATTTGTATGTGAGAGCTCTAGTACAAATAAATCAATAGACGGCTGACGAAGGGTAAACTATCGACAGAGAGCAAGTTTGAAATGCGGCCAACGTCAATGATCTGAATATAGAATAAATAAAAATGGAACAATATGATATCATTCTTAATTGCAAAGCAATTAATCTGAGTCGTGTTCCTGACGAACGCCATACCAAACACTATTGATATTTAGTAGCAGTATTTAATGATTGTTTTGCAAACGATGTACAGGAGAAGTTTAAAATATTTTAAGCCAATTAACAATTCTGTTCGAAATTTTTGCAATATATCACTTCACACTGGTTTTGTCAATGTGGATGATGATGATACTGTGGAGGAATGGGTGTAATGTCCCTCCGACACAAAGAGAGGATCCTCCGACCAGGCGAGGTGATCATGCTGGCTACTGCCCAACAGTTGACGTTGGGATGTTGTATATATGATAATCGGCGCGAGAACTTTAACTGTGCGATTCAGGATTGGTAGTTCCTGCGTTTTTAACGTTACTCCGTAGTTCCAGGTATTTTCGATAGACGGCGTAGTAGTGTGTTTTTTTTGTTGGGCTATATGTGGAAGTCGCCACAATACTAATCCCAGGAACTATTTTGTGTCGTAGTTTAGTATAAAACCTACTATTTAATACCGCATGTTTATGTAATATTAACGTCATGGAACAGTTTAATCAAGAAAAAATCTCGTTTCAGGTACCTTTTACTATAACGGTCAGGTCAAACCATGTTTGTACTATTTAAAAAGATCTAAAACACCCGAAGAAGCAGTGAAATTGTACTATAATGATACTTTAAAAGTAGAAAAATATTGGAAGAAGCAATAATCTTCCTGGACTTTCCTGAACAGTTAGACTTAAATTCACAATTCAGGTTTTTGAATTTGATAGACCTACCTATTTAAATTATCACATGCAATGAATACCACATGAAGTTTTCAATAGGACATTTAAGCGTAATTGTTTACTGTCGCTAAACAGCTTGTTTTTTAAGTTTTTCATGTATTAGACTCGACTCGAAATTACGAGTATCAAACATAAATAGATAAATAAGCAAGCAAGTTTTATTTACTTAAACAAGTTATCAAATAAATCTTGGTCGGCCTATTAATTGTTTCTTGATTATTTCGTTTATCTGGCCTATTAACCTTCTTAGAACTGGTTTTTTATAGAAAAACGATAGTCTGGTTTCTCAGAAATCATGATTCATTTTACCAAAAATATCGAAGTATCAAAAAACGGAATATCATACGTTTTCTTCATCAATACAAAAGTTTTTCCAATATATTTCATTGTATTTAACTAAATCAAGAGCTTTCTCGAAAATAAAGGGTATTAATTTTGGAAGTAAATCTTTACAGATATTTTTACACATCGGATTTTACAGCTTAAAAGGCTGGCATTTCCTTAGACTCGCTCTGGGAAGAAATAATTTTGCGCTATAGTATTTTACAATACTTCAAATCTAGTCTGAAGCTGAGCGTTTTATAGCCTCAAAATTAGATTTAAAGACTATCCGTCCTATCTATCCCTCTAAGACAATTGTGGTACGATTTTACAGCGAATTTTATCGAGCTTGTTCGACATAAACGTAATTAAAGATGCAGTTATTAACATTTTAATTAATAGAATTCGGTAATTATATTATGTATACATATTTCCATTACCTCTGTTTAACCCTTTCAGGCCGGTTCTCACCGTGTTTGTTGTTTCTGTTGAAGGGTATTGGACCTGATGAGTCGGGCCATGAGTTGACATATCGCTTGTTTGATGAGTATCGGGGCTAATTTTAGGTTAAGTAAATGCTAACTCACCTTGCGATTCTTTATTGGAACTTCAACACGCCACGTGGTTCAACAACAATCCAACTCGCGTCGAAAGCGCACACCACGCCTACAATATGCTATATATGTAAATTGTTGATAAATTTGGAATAACTCGTTTTGTGATAAAACGAGTTATTCCAAATTTATCAACAATTTTCAACAAATATTCCCGGCGGATTGCAAACCAAACATCGCCATTTACAACTTACAAACAAGTGCACATATTAAAAGTTTTTGTTTGTCATTAAGTTTTTGACAGTTCCAACTTCTTGCCATGGGCAAAATAGATTTAGAGCGATTTTAACGAATCGGGTCGGGACGATACCACCTATAATTAAAGGAGTGTAGTACTTCTATATTTTAAATATTATATAATATATATAATATATATTATAATATATTTTAAAGTAGGAGATGTAATTACTGCATTCCCATGAGTTATATGCATTCATGACGGCAAATTGGCCCGTTCTATCATTAAAAATGATGGATTTTTATGAAAAAACTTTTTTTTATGGATTAGAGGGCAAACGAGCAGACATATCGCCTGATGGTAAGCGATTACCGCCGCCCATGTACACTCGCAACACTAGAGGCGTCACAAGTGCGTTGCCGGCCTTTGGGGAATGGGGAGGGGGAGGAGGAAGGGGTATGGGCCTCCTGTATCCTCACTAACTCAGTAAAACACAGCGCTAGCACTATTTCGCTCCGGTTGTCTGTGAGGCCGTGGTATCACTCCATGCTTAATCATTAAAGGGCTATCTTTAATACCAAGGTATATTTCTTTTTTAGTACCACAGACTGTCAATTTTATAAATCTAGTTAATGTTGGATGGTGTATACACGAAAGGTAAGTGATTCAGTAGGTAGGAAATTATGCAAGTCCTGATATTTAGTTGCTTTTATCAAGAACTACAGAACATAATGAACAGAGAAGTAGAAGTTATATTCTAATGATATAATGCAATATAAAATAATATTAACGACACCCATGGGACGGATAAACAATTCATATGCTTAATGCGTCAACACACGGGCAAACTTGGGTGGACTGGAAATTTTTAGTCAATTGAATAATATAAATAAAATGAAATTTCAGATGAGAAGAGAATGAAATTTTAAAGAGAGAATTTACATTTAATTTATATTTGCAAAGATACAATTTCAAATAAGATCTGAAATTTTATAATGATAACGGCTAGGAATTAAACAAACAACCTCATATAAACATTTATTAAAACTTAGATTAATAACTCTCGAGCTATTAATATCCATATAAATATTTGAATCTAAATATTATTAAAGATAAATAAATACACATACAAAAATAGAGTTGGAGATTTAACGACAAGTTGACATTTTGAGATCACATCGTTTATCCAAGTCAAATCAAATATGAATGAAATCTTGAATTATTTTGCTTTGATACTTTCGACGAATAAAACCATCGGAATAATTTATGAAATATTGTAAGGAATAAATTTATATACCTAATTATTTTTTTCCTTTAAGTAACTCATACAGTGCTTAGGGACCCCATTATCATGGAAGAATTTCATTATTTAGTACCAAGTGAAATAAAAAGAATATCACGCGAACTGTACTGTACTCCCATATTCCCAGAACTGTGAACATTCCTTACACCCTCAAACAAAAGGCAGGCTATTAAAACTAGACTAATACCATGCTGAATAATCAATATCTAGACCTTTGCTTAACCATGTTTTGTTATGAGGCGCCCGACGTATTTTACTTACAAACTTATCCGTCTAATTAAAACGTGAAAGGTAATCAATCCAGGTTCATTTTATTTCTATTAATTGATGAATTGACTTTATAGTGATAGATTTTGAATACGATGTGTCACTAGTACTCATCCCCTTTGTATTCCTAAAGACCAATAACTGCATCGTTGGCCTTGCGGTTGACGTATGCGACTGCCGATCACGAAGTCTCAGGTTCGAACCCCGGGTCAGGCCAAAAATTTTATTGAGCTTTTATTATTATTGAAAGACTTAATAACAGCTCGGAGTTTAGAAGTTGGTCTCCCCGATCGTGTCGGTTAACCATCTCATCGGATTATGAGAGAGAGGGAACAGAGAGTGCACCTGTTTTTGCGCACACACTTATGCACTATAATATCTCCTGCGTAGATGGCTGGTCTCCGTCGAGAGTAGCCGCCGTGGCCGTTATCGGCTGGGAGAACTTTATTATCCCTAAAGAAAACAGCACTGCAAAGTCAGGAAACATTTGACGTGAACAAGTATCAACTTGTTGCCAACGTCAACTCTGGCCACTGTGGTATAGAAAATCAAAACCTTCTTTCTAAGGAGAGGCTTATGTGCAACACAAACACATAAACCTGATTAAATACTGTTGATGATGCAAAGACTAATAATATCCACACAGATCTCATTACATTAGTCATACTATTCAGAATATAATACTTACGTATAATGGTTCACTGTAAACGCATCATTACTATTCACAGCATATAATATTAATACCATTGTTTAATATTATATGCTTATAAACTGGCCTTGTTAATTCATTCTTTATGTTTTATAACATCATAGTAAGTATCAAAACGACACAATACTATATGATTAAATAAAATTATATAAATATTAAAAATATTATTGAGAGAATTGTTTCTGGACCCCACGACACAGGGAATCCTAGTGTGGGGATCAGAGATAGTTTCGGTTCAATGGTAATATTTGCTGATAAACTATGTACATTATTTTGTGAACAAACTTTTATATGAATAAAGAATACAGCAAAATATGAAGTTAAAAGCATTTGCTCGATTAAAAGGACAAAATTAACAATGGTGAGATAGTTTGATCATACAATCGTACAATAAAAGGTTTGGCAAATAGGTAAATATATCACAATTTGTGTTAATTTCTCTTCTTTGATCAGAACGAAGTCAATTATTGCTAATCATAAATACATAAATAAATAAAACATGATGAATCATGTTGTACTCCACCATTCAAATAGTAAAAGTAATTCAACAAGTCAATTTATTGCCAAAAATGTGATACAATTATGAATGTTAGAATTATGTTATGAATAAAAAATGGACTTCCAAAAGTCCCTCCAATTGAAGTCTCTCCAAGAAAATTATACTTTGAAATTTATCATTAATAATCCGAAAATCTTAAAAAAACATATAGGTAGGTACTGTAGGGAAACTCAACAGATAATTGTCAAACATTTATTTACCATTTTGTATATCACATATACTTCATAATTATAACACAACCTTAGTTAACTTACAATATTGGTTACCTCTACGTTAGCTGGTGGTTACTTCTCATTTTCATATTATTAGTGGGTACTTCTTATTAGGTATGATCACTTACGAGTTAATATGTAAATATATATAAAATATTCGTCCGATTACTACTACCTTCACGACGAGACTACCTGTGAAAATGACTTCAGCGCTCGTCTTTACCCACCATTCCGACATTGGTCTGCTACGAGTATGTTAAGTCAATGTTGCCATAATCGAAATTTATTACGTTAACTAAACCTTAAATTCGACGAACATAATTTATGTACACAGATTAATTATTTAAATAATTTAAAATAATTTCTAACAGCACAGTTATAATAATGCCATACCATAGGATTAAAACAGTTTCTAGTGTTTTAGCATTGGTACATTTTATAATATTTTTCCAACCAACACTACTTGTATATTATGCATCTCATTTTTAACTTAAAAAGTTCAAATGCTTCACTCTTTAGTTATAGTGAGCGATAGCTACTTAACCACCTACGATCAGTTTGTTTGCTAATTACCGACGATTGTCTTGTTTCGTCATCCTATATTATAAATGTGAATGTAGATTTGTTTGTTACGCTTCCACGCGAAAACTACTTAACGATCATCATGAAACTTTGTACACGTATTCTTGGATACATTAGAAATAACATAGGATACCTTTTATTAAATACAAGCCGCGGGTAAAAGCTAGTACCTTATAAATCTACGTATATTTCAACATAGGTACTCATTTTAGCAAGGAAATTCGTTCTGTATTATGTGTTTGACAAGTTCTTATGTTTGATAGGTATCCCAAAATGTAGTAGATTAAATTGCTTTTTAAATAGTTGATCAATTTCTTCGAAAATAAATTACGCGTAAATGTGAAATTTTCCTCAGGTGCTGTAATATCACTTCTCAATATAAATGTGCCTATGTAAACTGTTTTCTTCTTTTATTTCATCTGTTTTTTTTAGCTTCCTACATATTTATGATCAAGGTAATAGTGAAATAATAAGTTTAATGAATTATATTTATAACTTTTAAAGCTTTTTCGTTCATGATTCTAATGTTGAATACTTTGTGACAAATAATAATAGGCTGTTTTGTTTGGGAATAAGATAAAGTTTGACTTCTGACTTCGTACAGTTGTTACTGATTCTAAATAAGTTGAACTACCTCGGAATTTACTATAAAGTAAATAATAAATCTAAGCGAAATAAGGCGTAGTAATTATCATCTTTTAGATTAATACTTAAACTAATCGAATGTGGGTTAAAGAATAGTCAGTTCAAAACGAAAATAATTCAATACAGTTCTAATTAAAATCATGATATCGATTCCATGCACTGTGTCGTCAGTAGTGGATGTATCGCGTGATTATTTAAAAATAGGTATTATTGCTCTCAAAATTTTACTATCTAATATCACACCTAATATTTATTGTCTTCCAAAACTCTTCAATCCAGTTTTAGCACATGTAATTAGCTTTTAATTAGAAACGTATCTTTTACAAGATTTTAAGTGTCTCACACTTTTTTTTTGTAAAAAATACGTCATAAATAGATACGCGAGTATCAATCGTCAAGATGAGCCGTTGACAAACCAAAGAGGGAAAGCAGAGGTAACTCGTACAAAACCATCAATTTCAGTTGAATTACCCCTGGGCAGCCCATTCACATTATGGATTTAGACAGTTTTATGACTATTTACTAAAAAGAGAGGCCTATGTATAGGCACTGTTAAAGTATGACTCAAACCGCTTAGCTTCTATCAAGTAAAATTTTTAACTCGCTATATTCCATAAGTTTAATAAGGGATATAATATAATGCCGCATCAAAACAAAATCTATCTTATCGAATCCGATGCGTCATTGTGACTGCGACCCACATTTGAGCGATTGTGCATTCATCCCGATGCACCAATTGAGAGATGCTTTGTTGGCATACCGCACTCGGGAATTTAATAGCCATCCTATAACGAACCTGATTTTATAGCAAAGACACATTTATTTATATTTATTTTGTTTATTCACTAAAAAGTTAATAATTAAATTATACTAGCAATTGGGTGTCGTATGCTCAAATATTTTGAGACTTAGCAAATATCTTCTAAGTCTCAAAATATTTGGGGTCGGCTACCAGTTTCACCTGTCTTACCTGAATATCAGTTTTTCCCCGAAGCGACCGGCATCAGACCACCGCAACCCTGAGGGTGAACTGAATTCGAAGGTTGAAACTAGCCTCAGTATAATTGAGGGCACTGACTTCTCAATAACGATTGCCATAGATGTTCATTGGCAACCGGACCGACGACTTAACGTGCTCTCCGAGGCACGGGTGGGTAACACCGCCATTTTTCATACTCCGGGCCGGTTAGTTAGAATTACATATTAGAAAAACACAAGACAAGACAGATATATAATAATAATAAATATAAAGTGATGCAACACGGGCAGGTGGAACTTTGATTATACGTCTATCTTGGCGATCGATTCTCGAACCGCATTCTTCGTCAACATCTTGGGCCTAATCACACCACATGTTCCGCATTAATGGTCCAAAACTAAACAACACGGCTTATATTATAATCTCTGTCTTTGCATTTAATGACACGTTCATTGATTCTAAATAGTCTGGAATAGACGGATTTGTAAGCAGTGTCAGTAAAAGGATCAGCTTCCGGCTCTTTAAATCCATGTCCACCCACTTATGCCAAGAATCGGGATACCAGCTATAGAATTTCTAAATCCACAAGTTTCGAGATTGAAGGCTCAACTACTTTCTATAGAATCGTGATATTTTATTTATTACATTATATATATATATATATATATATATATATAATAATAGGCTATCTAAAATCCCTATATCTATATATCACACATTCACAAATGTTCACTACGAACCTTGCCTAGAAACATTAATTTCCCTTTTATATAGACATATATAATGATCCTTATCTCAGGGTCTTCAAAAACTAGTTAGGGATAATCCCTCCATACAAAATAGTTAATAAAAGCCCAATTAATCTTCGTCTTATCTCTACATTTTCCGATCATCCAATATAGATATTATAGCAAGTAATCTCCTTACCTTAATCCGGTATTCATTTAGATAGGTTTGTTTAAACGAATTTATGTTTTTATGAACAACTATCGTATCGGTAATTAAGGGGTTTCAACACGAACATACCTTTGTACCTACAGCGTTAGGTTTTTGCATTTTGCTATCACGGTCATTAGGTTTATCCGTTATCATCTGCCTATCCTTTATTATTCCCAAGATTAGGTGGGGTTGGCTAATAAAGTTCAACCGTTTCTTACCTAAATATCACTTTTTCCACGAAACGACTTGCATCAAATCTCCATAATCGTAAGGGTGAACTGAATTCGAAAGTTGAACTAGTTGTCATTATATCTATGAGTACTGCCATAAATAGGCAGTTTCTTAAGTTAATCGCCAGATCAATAAGGTATTCTGAAGGTTTAGCAATCAACAAGCTTTTTTTATTTTACCTATGCTCATCAAATCGCCAAATGCTTTGCTTTCGCTTCGTTGCTTTGATTGACCAAATAACATGAATGTTTGTATCTTTTAATAGTCTCTCATCACTAAGGTCTCAGGTTTTTATCCTAAAAGGTTTTTTAAGTCTTCTTTAGTTTCGACAATGTAATAGGTATAATTTCGGAATATTATTTAATTTTCCTTAACTGTCCGTAGAAGAAGAAAATGGCACCAATGTGCTACCTACACTCGACTACTTTTAACTTCTCCTTGTATTATAGTATTTTATCTACAAGTGTTTAGTATCATTATTCAAGATTCCAGCTTTTGAAATTTAATGTAAACAATAATGTACATGTTTAGTTATCTCAGAATAATGATATGCAATTATTTATCGTTCAACCGATTGAATAAAAATGGCTTTGGTGTAATGTCCCATGTTTATTTACCTTGTTATGTTATGTGAAGCGTACTTTTGCTTATTTTCCGGTTCATATCTGTTCCAATTATATCTGAACCGTTATTGTTGTTTATTCGCTTTGTTTTATTTTCAAAGGCTTCTCTAACCTGTCGATACTATTAAATCAATTTCCTCAAGATTGAGTAGATAAAGGATTCATTTTCAGATTCAAACTTTTACTTGATCAGAAGAACATAGTTTTAAATTAATTAAAAATGATTTTTTTAATGCATTCCTGTCCTTTACAAGTTTTTTTTAAAACAGTGTAACAAAATCTTTGTCTATATAATAGTTTCGTATCTGTAGTATCAAGAATCAGGGAGGTATCCTAAGAAATAATTATTAAAAAGGCAATAAGGTGAAAGCAAATAATTTTTCCTTCCCGTAGTTCTCACACACATAGAACAGACATGAGCATCCTTGACACTCAGAAATCCACGTTGTTCTATACTCTAGATATGGTTCAATCTCATGGGAGCGAAATGAATTATTTATTTCGTATCGGTTATTGTCACCACTACACAAAGTCTGTCAATAAATTCATAGAATCATAAAAGAATACCCATAGAATCTATTTTACATTAACTGTAAAAGTTACCTGTTACCCTTTGATCCTGTTTCATAGACAACTTATAAACGAATTCTATAAACTATTGGTTGGTTTCACTAGGAATGAGCGTAGCATCGAGTCTTGAATAAAGTACGCCTTATTATCGTTCCGTTTACATTTCGCTTCACAAATTGCGAGTTCTTTTATTTATTTATGCTGTTTACTCTTGGAGTAAAACCTTAATATTAGTCTTACCTAGTATTGTAGTAGTACTGTATTGTAGTCTTAATATTAATTACCAGATAAATTTTCTTGCGCTTATTTTTTAATCGCCAAATTAAATAGCTTTTAGTTTTTATATATTTACTCTCATTGCATAAAATATTTCAGCATGATTGTGATAGACGTAAATGTCGACTTACTAGATAGTGCTTAGTAATTGTAACATTAAGGTAACAATTAAATGTAGGTCATTCAATTTGAAGCCAACCATAATTATTAATTGGAGATAAACTGAATATGAATGTTGACTAGCTATTTGTTCATTCAAAGGCAGTTTACTGTTGAAGTTAATATTAAATATACTATATTGGTACTGCAGAGGCCCAAGATAAAACAGGCCCATAAATTATTAACCAGCTTTAGTGATCACGGACATAATTGGATACATTTTAGAAGCTGTTACATGAAAGATAAACGGTAGAAAAACAACATTTTCATTAAAAAAAAATTAATTGAATTTTGTTGATAACGTTTAACCTTTACACATTTATTTATTTTTTAATATTATAAGATCTTTAATACTAATTAGGAATTTACAAATGTATTCATACTAAATTTTAAATTCGAAAAAAACTCTCTTTCTGTTTGTCTGTGTGTTATGGTTTCAAGGCCAAACCACTGCACAGATTAAATAAAATTTGAGATCGAGATAATTTGAATCTTGGTGAAGGATATAAATAATAATAAATATAAATATTCCGGTCATCTACCACACAACGCCATCTAGTCCCAAGCTAAGCAGAACTTGTGTTATGGGTACTAGATAAGTGATATAAATTTTATACATAAAAACTGTTTTTTTGTAAATACATACATATTATACATAGAAAACACCCAAACTCCGAAGGAAATATTTGTAGATCACACAAACATTTAATCCGACCCAGGGTTTGAACCCGAGACCTCAAGCACAGCAGTCGCATTCACTACCGCTAAGCCACCGAGGCAGTTATATGCTACTCTTAATAACATTAATCGACATTAACACGCGTGAATCCGCGGGCAAAATCAAGTATTGAAATAAATATACTCGTCGGTGATTTAACGGTACTTTTTTCGTGTTATAAAAGATGAAATTATATTTTGATTTTAGTTTTAGTATCTCGTTTTAGTATCTCGCTAGAAATGAAAATATGTAAAATTCTAATGTTTAGCACATTATGATGTGTATAAAATAGAGTAATAAAAAAACTCATAACTGTGAATGAAATCTTCGCATAACTAGATTCTCAAGTGAGAATTATTTATCTTATTGTAATTGTTTCAATAAACCGATGAAATATTTTAACTGACGAATACTATTTTTTAATTCACATTATTAATCATACTCGTAAAAATTGTACTTAATATTTATTTTTGTTACAAGTTCAACTTCTATTCTTATCTGTATCGTGTCGCACTTCATTACGGGTGAACGGAATTAATTAATCGTAATTTCGAAATCTTTGTAGCTACTGTTGAGTTATGTGGTGTTAAAATATACATTTTACATGGATCCATATTCGTATCGGACTAATAGGTTGTAGAATTAATTAATAGTGCGCTCTTAAGTGGGCTTACGCAAGATTGTTCTTGAAAGATCAATTAAACGAATTGCAGCGCACCATTCCTCACACAACTCGAAGCTTTTCAAACAAAACGCAGCTGTTGAATATACCATTCATAGTAGAACGTGTCTCGTAATAAGCAATATCTACATACATACACACATAGTTTTAAACGTAAATTAGCCAGCCTCACAAAACTATGACCAGCTGACTCAGTGAAAATAGTTTTTTTTATACAGTATGGGGAAAATGAGCAAACGTATTGTCTGACGGTAAGCGATTACCGCCACGCGATACACACCCGCAATATCAGAGGCGTCACAAATGCGTTGTCATCCTTTAAAGAACGAATACGTTTTTATCCTAAAGGCTTGAACGACATATTGGTCCGGGAATACCGCAGACGACAGTTCATTCTACAGTTCTGTTGTGCGAGGCAGAAAGTTTCTCAAAAAGCGCACAGTTGTGGATTGCCAACCATCTAAATGATGAGGATGAAACTGAGCATACAGGCGTTAATAAATAATAATAAATATAATAAATATTCCGGACATCTAACACACAACGCGATTTAGTCCCAAGCTAAGCCAGAGCCTTGTGTTATGGGTACTAAACAACTGATATAAATACATACAGGGTCTGTCGTAAATAATGGATAAGTCGTAAACTGGAGTTGGTCCGGCTATGAGACTATTAGAAAATCGTATCTTTTTGCCAGGGTTTCTAAACGTATGGAAATGGCGTAGACTTTTATGTTTTTTTATAAATTTCGCTACTCTTTGCATTCATTCCGTTGCCATTTCGTTAAATTTAGGTATTTCTGTGTCATTTTTTTTGTATTATAGTCTTGAAGATGTGTATTATTTAGTTTTAGTACTGTTTTAGGCGTTTTTAACGTTGGTCATTTTCAAAATTGTCATTTTAAGATTTTTTATGTTTTTGTTTTACTTAGGGTCAACTTTTGATCATTTACTGTGTAAAAAAAAAGTACGGCGCTATAGCTGCCCATGATCTTAATAAATTATTTAGTATGTGTAGATTCTAAAAAGGTATAACAATGCATACTTCACAAGTAATATTAAGCTACATGAGCGAGATCAATATCAAGGTGAGAAAATATTTTTTTCATGTAATGTTGTAAATGGTTATAAAACTTCGTCATAATGATTTATTTCTGCCAAGATTCTTTACACAAACACTATGGGGTCACTATTAAGGATATTCAAAAGAAAACTAGGTTGTTTTAGTACGTAAAAATATTTATTCAACAACTTAAACTAAATGTTCGAAGTGTCCTCCGCCGGCAGCTATGCACGCTCTACATCGCCTAATAAACGATCGCTTAATCCGGCGCACATAACCGGCTTCTTCAATTTTTCTCGCTGCTACTTGAATGCGCGCACGCAACTCTTCTACAGAACTTATTGTTTCACTGTATACTTTTTCTTTTATACAGCCCCAGTAAAAGAAGTCCAAGGGGTTCAGGTCTGGCGAACGTGGAGGCCATAAAATTGGCCCCAATCGCCCTATCCATCTATCTGGATAAGTATTATTTAAATGTTCCCTGACACGAACAGCGTAATGTGCTGGACACCCATCATTTTGTAGCCACATCTCATTTCTTATCTCTTGTGGGACGTCTTGCAGTAAACTAGGTAAAGTATTTGCTAAAAAATTCAAATACATATCCGCATTTAATATTGCCGGCAATTCGAATGGACCAATGATTTTGCCATTAATAATGCCAGTCCATAAATTAATTTTAAATTGATATTGCGATCGGTCTTCTCGGATAAGTCTTGGGTTTTCGAGTTGTCCTTCACTCGCCCCGCCTACGCCGGTCCCAGGAAATCGTCCTTCCAAAAATGTGTTGTGCACTCTTATGAAGACACGATGGTCAGGATGCCGGGCATTTGGATATTTTTCCCGATAAACTCTAGCAGCTCTATTGGCGTTGCCATCACATAAACCATAAATGTAATGCATGTTTACGTATTCGGCCGGCGTGTATTGTTGAGGCATGATATACAAAATTTTCCAAAATAACACGTGCAATCGATAGCACAACACGATGCCCATAAATGAGAGCTGAGTTGTCAATATCACCAGGTTAACAAGTCCAAATCACAAAGAAAATCTAAGTCCGATATTAGAAAGCAGTAACAAATTGACGACAGTAATGAAAACGAGAGCACATGCGATGGTCAAAATCACACTGAGAGATGTATCAGGAGTGCGCCCTAGCTAAACGCATGCTAACCTTTTCACACATCGTGAGTGTGAAAGGGACGGTGCATCATGCAGTGTGCCTAGTAACAATGTCCTTTTCACGCGGGGAGACCCTTTGTATTGCTGTCTTTGTTAATTTTTTTACCTGATGATCCTTTTTACGAATAAACTTGTAACATGTTTGTCGCATGTAACTATTAGAGCACATCAATTTTAAAATTAAACACCTTTATGAAATGAGGAGGCATGAAATTTTTTTGACAAAAAACTACCTAGTTTTCTTTGAATATCCTTAATAGTGGCCCCATAGTGTTTGTGTAAAGAATCTTGGCAGAAATAAATCATTCTGACGAAGTTTTATAACCATTTACAACATTACATGAAAAAAATATTTTCTCACCTTGATATTGATCTCGCTCATGTAGCTTAATATTACTTGTGAAGTATGCATTGTTATACCTTTTTAGAATCTACACATACTAGATAATTTATTAAGATCATGGGCAGCTATAGCGCCGTACTTTTTTTTTACACAGTAAATGATCAAAAGTTGACCCTAAGTAAAACAAAAACATAAAAAATCTTAAAATGACAATTTTGAAAATGACCAACGTTAAAAACGCCTAAAACAGTACTAAAACTAAATAATACACATCTTCAAGACTATAATACAAAAAAAATGACACAGAAATACCTAAATTTAACGAAATGGCAACGGAATGAATGCAAAGAGTAGCGAAATTTATAAAAAAACATAAAAGTCTACGCCATTTCCATACGGTTAGAAACCCTGGCAAAAAGATACGATTTTCTAATAGTCTCATAGCCGGACCAACTCCAGTTTACGACTTATCCATTATTTACGACAGACCCTGTATATACCTATTTTTTTTGTAAATACATACATATTATACATAGAAAACACCCAAACTCCGAAAAAAATATTTGTAGATCACACAAACATTTGGTCCGACCCAGAATTTGAACCCGAGACCTCAAGAACAGCAGTCGCATACGCTACCTCTGCGCCACAGAGACAGTAATACGTGTATGCGATATAAAATATACATACTTTATTTTATAATTACATTATATCATGTTTTAAATTTACTGAATACAAAAAAAGTTATTTTTAAATCTAGTCGCTGAGAACAGATCGAAGTAAATGTGAACGAAGATAATTATTGGCAAAGTACACTTATATTCAATTTTTATTCCTTTTCAGGAATAATATTAGAATTATAGAATAAGGTAAAAAAAATCTGTCACCAAACAGCTTCATATGTTTTGTTTGATGGCTAAACCAGCTTAGAGGAATTGATATAAGATTTATTTGTTCAATTTTATTCTGTGTATATAAATAAAAATATAGTTTACGAATAAAATTTTCATATTTTCATTATATAATTGATATACTTGACATTTCTGATTTGATTGTTATCAAGAGAAAGCGATAAAATATATGTCTAAATTGATTTATAATTGCCATGAACAGAAATTAAGCAAATATTATAACAGAATTAAATGTACCTTTTCATTCTTATAAAGGTCAAAAATTTACTTAGATGTAATATTTCTGATTTATATTGCTGTCAATTCTCTTTCATATGAATCGTTAATATATAAATAGACAGGGATTATTTTTCCATACTTGTGAAAAACCCCTCGGGCCATAACACCACTAGGCTTTGCGGTGGAAAAGGTCTCTGTAGGTGTATTGATCTTTTATTTTAAAGCACTTTTGTATCTGTATCTATTTTTATTCTTAGAATAATATGAAGATGGTATTACCAGGAAACATTACCTTATTTCCGATTTTACTCTTGTAAATATTTTAGACTTATGTACGCCGTAAGCTTATCGTTCTTTTGTAGTTGACACTAAGATTTTACCAATGTTTATATCTTAACATGAAACTGAAATTATGTAATATTGCATTTTATACCACCACATAATCTTTTATACAGTTTCACACAGTATAGTAGTTTAATTATCCATAGTTTATAACGAAGTCTTTGTGGACACCTCCAAGTTTTTGGGTATAGCTCTAGACTCTAAATTACCATGAAGCTGTGCAGTACACTCGGTTAATAAAGTTCGTCAATTGACCGATGTAGAAACTGCTAGATTATAGGTTACATATGTAGTAATTTTATTTTGTTGTAGGGGAATGAGGCTGACTATTTGTGCAATTTATAAACTTGGTAATAGGCAGTCACTGACGGATAAATTTAAAGAATATGGTTTTTTTGTTGTATGTTGTTTCAGTTTGTTAATTTTTTTTTTTTTCCCTTTTTCAATGCAATCTATCTGACGACATTCAGCATTACTTTGGTGTTTGTAGAGAATAGGGCTTGTACGGTATTGTTCAGCAACAATACCGCTTACTGGTTTCAGTCCATAGCCTTACAGCAAAAGATCTTGTGGGTTTCTGCGTTTATGCCTACGTGGCTTTGAGATATCACTCATAAGATCCCTAGCAAGTACATTTGGATGGTGTGTGATTTTATTTTTGTATGCTATCATTCTGTCTGTTATTTCCTGCTTGATCGTTTTCATATCAAGATCATGATGCAATCTATCATTTGATATGTACCAGGGCGCATCTGCGATCATGCGCAGCACTTTGGATTGGAATCTTTGCAGGATTTCAATATTCGAATTAGTTTGTTAATATCAATCAAATTTATTTTGTATGTGTAAATGTGATATAAATTACTTGTAATATAAATTCATATTTAGCATCTTTCTGGTGGTTTTGAGTGTTTCCTCGGCCAATCCAAATGTACTCCTGGAGATGGTTCCGCGCTTTGGATCGTAAATCTTGAAATACACCTGTTAGGTAACATGATGGTTGTTTGTAGAGATAGGCCGACTCAATACTATGGTCCTTTCTTCGAAAGGCCAATCCAGATCCTATACTGTACTCACATAGATTTTTTTTTCATTTTAATCAATGTTTACGGATTTTAGAAAAAATATACTTTTTTAGTTGGTTTCGGCATTTCTTCCTCTTCTAGCTGTAAATTCTGACGTATAAAAATATCTGAAAAGATTTACTTAAAAAGATAATATCATTAAAGTACTCAACTTATTTTAAAACGAATTTCATCAATAGGGCTTTTATATATTATAACAACATAAATAAATAAATAATAATAAATAAATATTTTGGACATCTAACACACAACGCCATCTAGTCCCAAGCTAAGCAGAGCTTGTGTTATGGGTACTAGACAACTGATATGAATACATATATACTTTTTTTTGTAAATACATACATGTTATACATAGAAAACACCCAAACTCCGAAGCAAATATTTGTAGATCACACAAAAACCAAAACACCAGCAACACCAGAGGCGTTACAAGTGCGTTGCCGGCCTTTTAGGAAGGAGTACGCTATTTTCTTGAAGGTTTGAAGGTCGTATTGGCCCGGGATCACCGCAGGCGACAGCTCATTCCACAGTTTTGCTGTGCGCGGCTGAAAGTTTCGGGAAATATTAATATTTTATATCATGCAGTATTATTTCTTATCCAATTAAGCATATTAGGTACGTTATAAATTTCATCAACAGTCTTTAACAGTACATTCCCAAGCATATGCCTCTCATAAGCAAGTAGGTCATAGCCTACTTACCATGTTGGCCAGATGAGTTGGTAAAGGGCTTCTTTCAAATTTTTGCATCCTTTTGCAGTATTGTTGTCTTACATTGTTTGCTCCCTCAGTCGACTCTTACGACACTACCACCGATTTGACATTGTGTATTTTATGTAAATAAATATTGGTTTATACAGCATAATATTATCTTCAAAGTGAATATTTTAGAAGGTATCTGTGGAGACTTGTTAATGGCGTATTATAGATACTTTTATAATATATGTTAAGTATATTGCTGTAAGTTTCCCTAAGATTAACAAGATAAGTAATAATAAATCGGTCATGCCGTTCCAGAGATTAGCTGGAACCAAGAAATAAAATTGATCATTGGATGTAAGGACCGTATACACTATATGCATTTAGTGATAAATTGATAATTGCAAACAGACAATACAATTTTATATATTTGTATGTGTAGATATAATGAATTACTCCACACTGATACCACGCTAGTACGTACGTTGTACCCATGTGAAATCGGGGCGGGTCGCTAGTTATAAATAAAACAAACCACAGCCTTCAGCTAAAATTAGAATCTCTCACCATGACATGTTTCATCATCCGTGTATAGTCAACGTAAAAATGTACCTCAGCGCGCTTCAGAGTAGATGGTTTTCTAGGCCGTACTACACAAAGCTACATATTATGGAACCTATGTAGTTTTCTCGTTGAAAGAAATGTGTTTCTTGTCCCCATTTCTGCTCTTAGAGTAAGTGTTGTAGGCCCCGAGTGTGTATTAAAATTACTTTGATTTATGTAACTCTAGAAGTAGGTCTTATATAGCTGAGAAAATTGTTTTATTTTGCGCAGTATTTCTTCTCGTACCTACATGAGTATATATATTTTACATTTTGGTTTAGAATACGTATTATTTAGTTTGTTACTATGTCTGGTCTATTGATTCATCTAATGAGCTATTCATGATACTATAGTACCAACTTAATTTCTCATCTACGACCATGAAATATAATAATAATTAAATGGTAAGTTTTTTTTTCTTTTTTATGGAATAGAGCGCAAATCAGGATCTAGGATCAGACGTGTCGCGTGATGGTAAGCGAATACTGCCGCCCATGGATACCGGCAACACCAGAGGCGTCACAAGTGCGTTGCCGGCCTTTGGGGATGGAAAGGGGGATGGAGGGGGAGTATGGGCCTCCGATATCCTCACTCACTCGGCGAAACACAGCGCAAGTGCTATTTCATACCGGTGTTCTGTGAGGCCAGCCGTGCTATGACTCCGGTCGAGCCGACCAATTCATGCCGTTTTTGTTTTTGTTTAGCCCGCAATAATTATATCAATTTCTTATTCTCCTTTCTAATGTGAGGCCAGCAGAAGTCCAGTCCAGGCCAGAAGAAGCTCAGCTGTTGATGATAATATTCATAAGAAAAATACTTAGACTTAAATAAGAAAAAATACGAGTAAGGAACCTTGAAACAAATTATTCAACTTCATAATATTTACGTTTTAATAAGTTAATTTATTTACGAAGTCCTTTTAGGAGTACGCTTTTCTTCAAACAAAAAAAAAGGTGTAAGTACAGCCGTAACTTTTCCAACCAGAAAATATTAAATCTTTTTTAATTTAGTACTTAAAAGGCCAGTAACGATTTAGAAAGTCTTGTCCATAATACGTTTTCAGCTTCGTCTACCGAAAAACTTTTAATTTGTGCCATTTTGAACTGCGGTTGATGTATAAAGAGTAATTAGCTTAGATAAATGCTAGAAATAAGGCTAAAGTACTAGCGAGAAAAAATACTTTTTGATGTAGGTATACTATTCAAAGGTTCTAACTTGTTATCTGTAATAGTTTTTAGTAGTACTTCAATTGCTTATGCTGACTAGCACCAAAGAAGGTTTCTCATTTTAATTTTACTCGTAAAAGTAATGGTAGGAATTTACATTATATATGAAAATAAATGTTTATGTCATTGTGCTTTCTGAATACATATGGTAATCGAAAAGAAAATACCTTATATAAGCGACTAACTTAACCAGAACTACTAAACTAAAATATTTAAAAAAACAGTTGAAATCGTGGCTCACAAAAATGTGTTTATTTATTTATTTAAACTTTATGCACACATGTTGCAAAGGCGGACTTAATGCCGTAGGCATTTTCTGCCAGTCAACTTTAGGGCGATGTAGCGCTAAATAAGGTAGATGCACGGAAATTGTAAATGATATTTAACAAATGTATTCACTAAATAATGCTTAAATATGTAGTATATTTACTATATAACACAAACACATATATATGCATATATACATGTACATAAATATAACTACATACTATACAACTTTGAAGGGGAGAGGCTAAGATTGTGGTGGATCCGAAAAAGTGTCTAGAAAATGTTTCCACAACAGATATTTAAAACTCTGCCGAGTTTTTGCCATTGTTTCTTTTTGGTGATTTAATTATGCAATAAAAGCTAATTGATTACGATTTTTATGTAACTTATATTATTGACACGTATAATTTATTTTTCATTTATTGACAATTTGGAATTTTAATTTATTTGGAATATTAATTTATTCATACACAAGTGACTTAATTGATTTGCGTTTTTTTTAATTTAAAATAATAAACAGAATCTTTTGCATGTCAGTATGACTTAATGTTAGAAATAAATGTATTTTTCTATAACAACTTATGCGTTAATTGCCAAATTAAATTTTAATATTCTATTTTAATATATATTACGCGTTCTTAATATGTACCCGCATGCTCCAAAAAAACAATGGTGGAATTTAGGTGCCAAATAAATTTTTTCGTATTTTAGCAATATGGTTATCAAATGAAAGATCCTGAAAAGACCATTTACAAAATATATGTATTATATCACGTTGTTATTATTACACACACTTTAATCTTCGATAATGCCATAAGGCGAAACCGGTTAGGTGTAAACATAATTAAAATA
The DNA here is from genome assembly GCA_916048165.1 of Spilarctia lutea. Lineage (NCBI taxonomy): Eukaryota > Metazoa > Arthropoda > Insecta > Lepidoptera > Erebidae > Spilarctia > Spilarctia lutea. Next base: position 4,657,185 of record OU696492.1, on the reverse strand, counting down.
GTAGAATAAGTACATCTCATTCATTCATTCATCATTTTGAATTTAGAATGTATTTAAACACAAATTGTCAATTATTAAACTCAAACTCAAATAGTTCTTAGATCGGCCACATGATCAAAATAATTTGAAAGAGTTGCATCGGATACGAGATTTGAACCGTACAAATTAATATTTGAAAAAGTTTGAAAAAAATATTATTAAACCAAAAAACCCGTCCCCGCCTGCAGCACCAAAGTATTTACTTTGACTAATTTAAATAAACATATAAATGTATATTGTAATACTTGTTTATCTCCCTTCAGTTCATTACTTTTAGGCAGTCGGGTTTTTTGTTTTTGACGTGACAACGTCTAGTTTAGTTCTGTGGTCCTGGATATGTCGTGTTCATTTTTACGGTACTACCTTTTAGAAATGTCTAACATTGTATATGTACTCCTTAAGTTCAAGCTAGACACCGTATATAGTACAAGTACGAGTCATTTGTCTATTCTGTAAAGCGACCCTACCTAATTATTCTGTAGTGGAATGGATACGAGTTCTAAACAGTAAATTAAATAACGATTTAACTGTAGTTAGAGTTCGGGATCGTTCTTGTCCCTTATCATTAACTGAACGTGACAGTTTTAGGCCTCGCTTGGACGTTGCAAAAGTTTTCTTGTTCGGTTGCCGCATATTATGTTATGTTAATGGCGAATGTGAGATCTGTTTATCTGAAGCTGAAGCCGCAGAGTAACCACACGGATTGTACGTGGGTGAATCGTAGCTACCACGAAGGCTCGTTGAAATTTAAATGTTACTACCAAAAAATAGAATATATTTTGCTACAGCAAGGTGGTCTCTAGATATATTTAAATAAGTGATACATGGCCACCAAAGAAACGACGCACAATGAAGTTGTGGGGTTGCTTTAAATGTTTCATTTATTATATGCTATTTTCATATTTAATGTTACAGTTTTCAGATGGTTCTTGTCTTTAATTATTATTGCAATTATTAATAGTTCAATATTTCATAAATTAATTTAGATTGTTTACTTGGTAATCATACGGCTCGAATTGTGTCTAGACAATACAAAAAAACTTAAATATGTCTGATTACAAAGAGTAAGCAGAAGAAGTAAAAGAATTTCATTAGAATAAGATAAACTATCACAAAGCAAGCCTTGAATTATGAAGTACCATAGTACCAACTATACCAAGTTATTTTGAATTTTGTAAACCTTTTTATTTTTTACATTTATAGTGTTTAAAAATAACTGGCTTTTAACTCCAACTTTGCTGATCCTTGATAGGGAGAAAGATTGGACAGTCTGCCCTTTAAGTTTAAGTAATAAGCTTGAATAATAACGTTTATTTCACATCAAATAACGGTAAATTCTTTTTTTCAGATTTCACGATAGAGGACCGGTAAGTGTAGCACATCATTTACACAGCTGTTACGGTTTGAATGCAAAAGTTGTAATTTTTATCATTAACTGTATTTAACTTTACAAAGATGTCCTTGCTCTTCTCGTTCTGCTAGAAAAATAAAGTGCAATAGGTATACTAGCAGTGCCAGCCCCAGACTGAGCTAAGAAAACATTGTAAAAACATAACGATGATAATAGAGAACTAACAAATTTACTGGAAATGACGTCTCTCAACACTATGTCACGTGACCAAAATAAAATATTGGCTAATAATATAAAATAATAGAGGAGTTAGCGATTGTAGAAAAAAAAACAAGGTTGGCTAGAGACCTGGCCCCCCAGCTAAGTTGGAAGCGTTTTCTTTCTGCAATCGTTAACGCATATTCTCGTATGTCATTGGCTAATGTCTTGCTTGACACACAAGAATTTAGCTAGGGATCTGATCATGAATAGCTGTATCTGCTTATCAATGTTTTATCAAGCAAGCCATGTGATATACCTTCAACACACTCAAGTGTTATTAGATTTGCATACCTTATTTCTGTATCAAAAATGGTGATTAAATTCCTTTGTAAATAGAGTTCTTTCTCGAAATTGAACAAAACATGAATACTAAATATTTGGATAACTTACAAAATCCTGTGACATTATTTGACCTAAAGATACATCACGGCATTGTTTGTTTCTAAATAACATTACTTAAGACACTCGAGCCGTACATGTCAAATACAAGGGGTATTCGAATAAAACCTGTTTGTACAGCATGTTCAAACCATGTAGGGAGAACTATTTTTTTTCTTTTTTTTTATTGTATAGGTAGCTACGAGCAAACGTATCGCCTGATGGTAAGCGATTACCGCCGCCCATGGACACCCGCAACACCAGAGACGTCACCTGGCCTTTAGAGGATGAGGGTATGGGGGCGGGGAGGGGAGATGGAGGGAATGAGAGAGAGGAGGGGTGAGAGGATGGGGTATAGGCCTCCGGTATCCTCACTCACTCGGTGAAACACAGTGCAAGCGCTATTTCACACCGGTTTTCTGTGAGGCCGTGGTATCACTTCTTTCGAACCGGCCCATTCATGCCGTGGCGTGGCTCTCCCACGGTCAATATATCAGAAGAATGAATAGTAGTCTTGTTTGTAAGCGGCAGTCACTAAGAGTCTTAAATATATATTTTGATTTCTGTGACAGTTTTCATTATTTTCAATTTACATTTGGGTGTGGATTTTTATATTTAAAACTAACTGAACCCTGCGGTACGACAATAACCGCGGGCAACACCGCAAGGCGAAGTTAGTATCTCTATAAATTGTAACCTATGTGTTATTTTGATGTATAAGCTATATTATTGTAAAGTTTCATCACATCCCATTCAGTGGATTTTACGTAAAGGAGCAACAAACATCCTCACATACATACTAACAAACTTTCGCGTTTATAATATTAGTAGGATGTATTGCACTTCATTCGTGATGAATCTACTTCGTTGGTTTCGTAGCCAACTATCACAGATATTAAGCTATATTTTAAGGACTATAGCGATATCTCGCGAACAATTTTTGAAACTATGAAAAAAAGTCTTCGAAAAAATACACAGTAATAAAGCGAATTAAGATTTGTAATAGACCCATCACGCTTATCAACCGACGCTTTCGTCATTGGGAAAATATGTAATTATTTTGTGGCGACTACCACATATAACACAACAATAACCTACTACAGCGCCATCTACCGACGATACACTGAATTACGAAGTAACGCACTACACGGGGTAACTACAAATCCTGAATCGCGCAATATATAGTTCTCGCGCCGATTATCATATATGTAACATCCCAACATCAACTGTTGGACAGTAGCCCGCCAGGCATGATCACCTCGCCTGGTCGGAGGATCCTCCCTTTGTGTTGGGTGGAACATGATACCCGTTCCCCCCACAATTTTAATTTATACGGTCGGACACTCTAAGTTGCCCTGTGAGGCATAATATTATCTTTGTGTGTGTTTACACATGCATTTACACATTCACACATTAGTGTATTGCATATGTAGTGTCTTCTACGCACACAGACCCATGTGCCCACACAAACAAATCAGATTGTGAAAATAAACGGGTGCTCGGCCACAAATAACTAAGCAGTGCGGCTGTGACAAGTGGTAATTATCCAGCTAATCGTAGGGATATCACGTCCACTTGATTCACAAGCAGTTCTTTGATACATCACTAATTAAACACTAATGCGTCTATGAAGTCGGTATATACGTAATATAACTGCTAATTACTTGGTTGGTTTGCTCAATGTATAATTAGAAAATTGTGGATAATATAGTTGAATAACTCAAAATTAGGATTTGAGATACTAGATATATAGAGGTATCATTATCATCTCGTCCAAAAAACGTCCACTGCTGGACATAGGTTTCAACCAAGGTCTTCATAATAGCCGGCCCTGTGCTGCCCGCATCCAACGACTTCTAACGAATTTCACTAAGCCGATTGACTACCTTGTGAAAGGCCTAACAACGCCCCGTTTTCCAGAACCCTCCAGGAAATCAAGAACCATATCTATCATAAAATATCGGGCATTGCAATCTCCATGTAAAGGTATGGTAAAAAAAAACAAAGATTTTACTGTTTTCGTGTTTTGGTGTGTTCGTTTATCGGTCTCCTTATTTTTGTGTTTGATATCTATGATTCGGTACGAATAGGCCGGATCAACAGTGTGATAGCAAGGCTTCAGAGAAAACCAGCGTTAAGCAACTCTTTTGTTGTTTTTCACGGAGTGGGTTAGGTTATTATTATCCAATCCCCTCCTGACTCGGACTCCAATGATGGCAACGCAAATTTTTTTTGCAATTTTATGCAGTTTTTTTTAATAGGCGGTGGCAGGTTCTTACCATTAGGTGACTCGCCTAATATATCCTAATAAACCATCAAAAAATGTATTTGTATAAAATGGAAATTGAACTGCCATTTCGTTTGTTCAGTTCAAATGATGGCTTGATGCAAACTGTTCTCAGCTGTAACCTAAGCCGTTCAAATTATTTTTTAAGAAATTTCATGTCATATATTCTAAATTCTAATATTTTGGATCTCTCAAAAATAACACGTAATATTTCGAACATCTAAAATATTCTATCTAATATTTTATAAATAAAAATGCTTCCAAAATTTTGTCTAAATAAAATCATTTTTTTGAGGTATGAGTTTTAAGCTTTTAAGCTTTTTGAACTCAATTTGAAACAAAAATATTAGGCTATAATAAACTATTTTTACACAGAATAGAATACTTAAAAGTAGAAATACCAAGTTTTTAATTAAAGTGCGAAACAAAAATACTAATGGTTTTCATTGGTTTTGTTTCATTTAATCAAAATATTTATAGTTTCCTCTTAAAATTCTGATGGTAACATTGTTAGCAGAACCACTTCGAAATTGTATATTGTGAAGATATATCATATTAATTGCAATATTTGTAGCATGGCTTGAGCAGCTCAGTTCCTCATATCTATATTAGTTCCTTTTATAATCCATGGTTTGTTAGTTATACAAAACTAACAAACCATCGATTCTGGACAATCTAAAATACATCTAAATGTTTATTACAGACGTAACCCTCATAATGAAAACTCTTCAAAATAATTTGGCAAATCACCAAAACAATGTCGTCCGCGGATATTGTAAATTCTATACAAATTTTAAGTGCAAGAGTTCTTAGTCCATTTAGTACAAGTTTTATCAATAAATAATTAAATATTTTTACTTTCATGTAACTTTTTTTTATTTAATACTTCTCTTTTTTCTACTTAGGCTTCAAAAGGTAAAATAATCATCCAGAATCTCATATAGCAGTCTTATGTGAATGTGATAGTCCCTCGATATCGTTACTGTTGGTATTATTATTATTATTTTTAATAATAAATTAAAACCCAACATCAAACACGTCGTCGTTGTATTTTAAACTAGTGTTAATATTACATTCATTATTAACTTCATAAGTTTTAGGTGCAAAAGAATAAAATGACGTTCATCCTGGATTTCTGGATACATACTAAAAAGACTGATATAAATGTACCTAACTATTGGGTTACGGTAATTTTTCTTTTAAATCGTACCTCAACTAACGAAATCAAATATTTCCAAGTCCTACTATATTTATAGATTCTATATTCCATCATCAGCCTATTACAGTCCATTGCTGCTCAGAGATCTCTGCCATTGCACGATACTCTAATATATTTCAGACTTCTTGCATTCACCTCCTGCCAGCCAATTTCTTGATAGTCGGATCAAAACTGGTGTAAAATGGTTGCCGATTTGTTTGCCCTTAAGGTTGAAATAAGTTAAACTCCGACCAAATAACAAAATTATATGTTCAAATATCAATATCACAATCCCTAATAACAACAGGCCTGTTAAATAAACCAAGTAGGTATAATAGAAAATCATCCTAACATCGCAAGGTTGTTTGGTCAACGCTCTTGATACTAATACATCAGTCGCTGGGCACCGAAAATGTGGATGTGTAAAGCATCAACTTTGGACAGTGAGGAATACTTTGAAGAAGACGAAATCTACTCTGTTAATCAAGAGATCAGATGTCTGTCTAGTGTACACATGCAATCCATTAATGACACTCGTCTTCTAAATCTTGTCATTCCATTGGCAAAGTTTCAAACGCCAGTTACAGTTCCGCATATAATTCCGTTTTCATTGCTAAATATTACACTAGTATTTTATGCATGCCAATTAAATCTTTATTGTTCGTTTCAATCATATGCGTAAAAACTTTGTGTCATTTAATTACAGAAGGTTACTTAAATAAAATAACGAAAATTCACTGAAGAACTGTCTTTGGATTTGTAAGATATGCGGAATAGTAAAGTAATAGTTGTAAAAATTTGATGTGGTAATAAATTTTCGAGAGAATAGTGAGGATAAGCTTCATCTTAATTAGTTTTGCTTCCGGAAATTTCGTCATATTTCTAAGATAAATGTTGCCTATCTATCTTTTTGGACTATATTTTTGGGAATAGAATGCAAAATATTATCCAACCCAGTTTCGCTATTCTGGCGTTGTTGAATAACAAACAACTGTTTTAAAGTTTTCTTAAATAATCGTAGTTAGATTTCTGTCACTATAATCGATATATTTCGATATTTCGATAGCGTCTTAAACCACAACTTCTTGTTTACTGATCTCACACAGTGCCGATAAATATTCAAATAAATTCAATTAAAAAGAAATATAAATACGTACAGTTTAGTTAAAATCATTTACAATCCTATGTCTCAATGTCTCACAACGTCTGTCCTTCAAGGAATAATGTAATATGTTTGAAAACATTTTTTATTGTATTTTTTCCTTATTCCAAACATATTGAAATTAAACCTAACACTATGAAAAATACAGTACCAAAGAAAAAACGAAAACGATTAAACGAGGTCTTTATTGCGAACTGTGGGTTCATGAAATATTAACGGGAATAGTAATAATTATTTCTTAGATTTCTAGTCCATCGTTTTCTTGAAGTTAAATACTTGTTTGGATTGTTAAGGTTTTTATAAATACTTTGTTGTATGTCAATTTATTATTTATTAAACGTTTGGGAGTTGCGGTTATTCGTTGATGATCATAAATATCGTGCATAATCATTAAAGTGGAGGTTACGCCGCAAAATCATCAATATTATTGTAAAGTAAGAACTTCAATTAAATGAATAAATAATAAAAGAAAAAAATACGATCTAGCAGTAAAGGTATGTCTATTTTTTTTTGTTGCAAGCTAATTATTTCTGAGCAAAGCATAGCAAAGTTCAATTAATTAGTTTTAAACCGTATTTAAATATAATCAGTCAATCATCTTTATAAAACTATTATTTATCTCCATGTATCGTGTTGAGAAGATGTATGTAGGTGTAAAGTATCATGTTATTTTTGTAGTAGCAGTGAACTTGGCAACAGTTAATGCGAGTGCATAAAACGATTAATGGGCCAAGTGCTTCTAAAACAGGCCAAGTTAAAGGTTACTATGAAGAAGAACACTATCGCTTTAGTGAGAGAACTTCGTTAATATTTCTTTCACTAACGTTTATTGGAATTCTTCGAGTGTATTTAAAAAACACTTGCATAGGTAAATAAAATACGAGTAGTTTGTGTAGACTTGAAAAACTCAAAAAGTTAATATTTTGTGCCTCATTTTTTAATATATTAGATACAATATGTCACAATATATCATAGCATAATCTAGTTAGTAATATTAAATCATTATTAGTATCGTCATAGTAAGTGATGACAGCTGTTTTTTTTAATCAGTTACAAACTGCAAACCATTACCAGCGTATCGCAGTGCTCTGCTGGACATGGCCTATTCAAGTGCACGCCACTTGAATCGATCCTCGGTTTCTTAAAGCTTTGACGACAAAAATAAATAAATAAATATTTTGGACATCTAACACAACCTCCTATAGTCCCAAACTAACACAGAGAAAGAGAGAGAACCTACTAAAGAAATCCTTGGAAACCTTATTGCGTTACTAACCCTGATCCAAAATATTTATTTGAAAAGCACATCTAGTCTTTATAAATTTGTAAGAATAAAAATAAACATTCCGTTCTGAAATAAATTAAAAAGTTTTCAATTTTAAAATTCATTCTGTCAATGGCACGGGCTTTATCGATGATATCTGTGCACGAACAACTGAAATTCAGACTTTTTTAATTATTGTACCATCACTTATTGGCGGCAAAGATACAATAGTACAACGCGGATATTTTATAAATTTATTTTTAAATTATCCACTACTGGTGGACCTCTCCTTAGAAAGAGGTGTTGATCATACCATGCTTGCTATAAGGTGGTGAAACTCCAAATTCTCGACTCATAGACGGTATTGTTAAAAAAAAATTGGTATTATCTCTACTGTAGTCACAAGACGTCAGTCAAATTCCAATCCCCGCAAAAATCAATTAAAACAATCACCATAAAGACACATTGACCTCGAGCCTAACCTTGGCGTTGTGAACCCGCCTTAGTGATCATCCAAAAATAGTTATGTCCCCACTCATAATGAGCGGAGATGGCCGCTTGCCAATTTAATAGTATTATCAGTTGAGGTGAATCTACGAATTAGAAGACAGGATATATTTTTAATGTTGTAGTGGAAATTATAAAACGTTTTCGTTCCAATATATCTGCAAGACTCAAGGCACTCTATCCTCTCATAAATAGATTAAGATTCATCGTAATTTGCATTAAAATAAGAGATGTATATTCTTGATTGAAAAAATATTTTTGCAATTTACTTTACATCTTAATAATTAAATAAAACCACTTTCAAACAAATCAGTGTTCAAAGAAAAAAACTAAAAGCCAACAAACACAGATACACAGAAACTCAACATGGAAGAAAATACAACAACATTCACACGTGGCCTATCATTCCATTAAAACTACATTATTATGGACAATAATATATAATTTGCAATACCTAATATACATAGACATATCAACATCAAAACAGAACTAAAAATGCCAAAAGACTGCACTGTTTGTGTCGGAAACAGATTTTATGAGCAACGTAAATAATTTAAAGTACCTGAGCAATTAAATTGTTGTACTTAATTACATACATGTGTTAGAATGCAATAGACATTAGAAAACTTGACCTAACATTTTTATATGTTACAACAATCTGGTTTAAAATATGATTTACATATTATTGATAAATTATAACTTTCTAGCATTTGTGCGCGACTCTGCGCGCTTATTTGTTGGTCACCGTAGCAATGAGAAGCCTATATCCATAAAAATAAATTAAACTATCTCTATGCCAAATTTCATTGAAATCGATGGAGCGGTTTGACCGTAAAAGCAGGACAGACAGACAGACAGAGCCACTTTCGCATTTATAATATAGGTATGGATGGGAGTCGAGTTGCTATAGAATCCAATGACTGGAAAACACATTAAATATTTTTTCATCAGTATCTTTATGCAAAGACTAGCTTTCACACGTGGCTCCGCTCACGTTTAATGAAAACTATCCTATATTACTTCTATACCTCCAAAAATATGTGTACAAGTTTCATGATAATCGATTAAGCGTAACAAACAAACTTACATTCACATTTATAATATTAGTGTAATGGTATATATTCTCTTCATCTGTCAAGTAACAACTCTGAAATAAGTAATGTTTTTGTGTTCTTTGTAACATAAATGTCAATTTCTTACTCTTTACCTACCTTAATGAGTCACCTTGATATGCTACCCTAAAATGCTATCTACCTTTTATTATAAAGGATTTGGAAGTCAATAGTTTTTTTCCATTACGTTGAATGTAGTATTGATAGTTTCCTTTTATATTGCATCATTTCATGATATTGTGACATTAAGTTTCATTGAGAAAGAATATTAATTTGATCTACAAATTGACACCTCTAATTCTGGGATGGGTAAACATCGTTGTACCGACGTCTTGCTCCCAATCACATTAGGGCTACACAGGTATTCTCACCATTACCCTCAGGCGATGCGATATCCGTAGTGCTATGCATTACTAAAGACACTCTTCTGTCATTTCCTTTAACTTTCTTTTTAGCTTGCGAGGCTATTTCATTATTTTATTTATAACTTCATGCACATGTACATCGGCGGACTTGCTTTGACTTTGACTTGCTTTGTTTTGCTTTGAATTGCAATTGTGTGACAACTTTGTACGTTTTGTGTAAAAATCAAAAGTTATTTGTGTTCAAGTTTCTTTGATATCTCCAGTGCCAATCATGTTCTAGTTTATTTTGTGTAGCACAAACATAAACCTTTGAATTGTGTGTTAAAATCTGGGTAAATAAAAATGAAGGGGCTTTTTATTGTATTGTTCTGAGAATTTATTTCATGCTCATGTTGATTTTCGAAATTGGATTATATTTATAAAGCCTATAAAGTTGTTAATCTATTGATGTTTGTATGTATCAACAGGTTATTTTGTTTATGAAGTTAAACAAGAATTTAATAGAAGAAATAAAAATTCATACTGAAAGCTGTCTGACTACAAACACAAGACTTGAAACTGAAAAAGTTAGGGTTATATAAGACATTGTTTACCAAAAAAATGCACATAATAGAAATCTCTCTTCCTTTAAAGCTCGACATTTGAAATACATACAATGGTATTTATTTTTTATTTTTATTTCTTACTACGCCCGCCCCAGCTTTGCACGGGTTCATTACGGAAAATATAATATACTCATACCCTATGTTTCTTGAGCCGAGCCGTGCGACTTCATTTTTCCCGACGTCTTCAACCAATATTGATATATTATAGCTATATATATACTCAAAAAATTAATAAACTATAAAGAATCAGTCTATCTACAAGTAACAACCGCATAAATAATAAATAAATAAATATTTCGGACATCTAACACATAACGCCATCTAGTCCCAAGCTAAGCAGAGCTTGTGTTATGGGTACCAGACAACTGATATGAATAAATATATACTTTTATACACATTATACATAGAAAACAGCCAAACTCCGAAACAAATATTTGTAGACTACTCAAACATTTAGTCCGACCCAGGATTTGAACCCGAGACCTCAAGCACAGCAGTCGCATTCACTACCACTGCGCCACCGAGGCTGCATAAAATCCGTGCAGTAGCTTTCGAGTTTTTCACCAACAGACAAACGCGGCGGAGGACTTTGTTTTATTATATGTAGTGATTGTATATTAAACAACTGCATGCGCAAAGAACTGCAGTTCAAACCTTAAGAATTAATATACAACTATAGGAACACAGTTAAAAAATATACAAATATATACGTACCATATACAAACTCCTCTATGGTATGTTATCTTAATATATATAAATCTCGTGTCACAATGTTTGTCCTCAATGGACTCCTAAACCACTTAACCGATTACAATAAAATTCGCACACCATGTGCAGTTCGATCCAACTTGAGAGATAGGATAGTTTAAATCTCAAATTATAGTCGCAATTTTAATTTATTGCTAATTATTTGTCTGTTATTATTTGACAGTCACAATTATCTGTTAACTCCAAATGATTCTAACAGATGTCGATACCTTTCGACTGGGTTGAGTAAGTAATCAATAGATGGCGCTGCTATGGTAAATCTATAGGCTATATTTTATTTTGGAAAAAAATAGGGTTCCGTAAGATATTGGGGTTTTTCGGACACAAGGTGTAAAAAATCAACCCTATACGGGGGAAAATTTTTCGCTACGGGCAATAAAAGACGCAAACGAGGTTGCGTCGGTCAGCTAGTGTTACTAATGTATAAGATTTTAGAAGCACAGTAATCTTATTTTATATGAAACACATTAGTCATGGAACTAATAAGTATCATTATTTTCTATTTTAATGTAATTTAATATCATAAAGTAGTTATGTGGGTTTCTTTTGACAAATATTTCCGTTGATAGAACATTATTATGATCAGAGTTTCGCTAAGCTAAATTTAATACTGCTTAATATATTTCAGTAAGCAGTTTACAGATTGAACTGACATCGAGCAAATTTTTTTTTTTTTTTAAATTAAGAAATATTTAGGACTTCTAACACACTACGCCATCTAGTCCTAAACTAAGCAGAGCTTGTATTATGGGTGTTAGAAACTGATGTAAACACACGTACCTATACTTTTTTTTGAAAATACATATCTATACTAATATAATAAAGCTGAAGAGTTTGTTTGTTTGTTTGAACGCGCTAATCTCAGGAAACGCTCGTCCGATTTGAAAAAATATTTCGGTGTTGGATAGTCCATTTATCGAGGAAAGCTATAGGCTATATATCATCACGCAACTACTTATAGGAGCGGAGCACCAATGAAGAATGTTTCAAAAATGGGGGAAAATTTTCACGCTACGGGCAATATAAGACGCAAACGAGGTTGCGTGGGTCAGGTAGTATATTTTACACAGAAAGTACCCAAACTCCGAAACAAATATTTGCAGATTATATAAACATTTGGTTCGACGGAGACCACAAGCACAGCAGTCGCATACGCTTTCACTGCGCCACCGAACTAGTCTACATGCCTTTTACTTGTTGATATTATTAACTTTGTACGTCTTGTAAATTTTAGTGCTATTTGACTGCACGGTTGGCCGAGTGGTGTTAGCGATCGCCATGCCGCTTGCTACTACGCCAAGTGTCGTGGGTTCAAATCCCACGCGGTACCTGCAACACTTTGTGTGATCCACGAATTGTTGTCCCGAGTCTGAATGTTCTTTGTGTCCGTTTCATGTATATTTGTAAAATCCCCCACGACACAGGATGTTTTTTCCTAATGTGGGAGTTGTCTTTTTTAAATAAAAAAATAATAATAATAATGATTATATTTTAAATTCAATTTAACAACATTATTGCCATAGTTGTATACATACTAAATAAATAGAGTCGATTAATGAAGAATATAGGTATTAAATATGGTACAATTTTCAAATAGAGTTTTCGTATTTGTATTATATATTCGATATAATCTATTGACAAGTGTTTAGAGTTTTTTGAAGAAAGAAAAGCAACTAAATTTTCTTAAGTGCCATATAAAATCATATGACACTTTTGTCAGCATATGACAGCTGTTTAAAGTAACGACGATACTTGTCACTTGTCAATGTCAAACGTCATTGCTGTCAGCAGGAGTTTGAGTCTGTTTGAGTAACGTAAAGCGTCATGAATCTGTTGTCACATCTTCAAATATTTAAAGCTGTCATTTCCTACGAAATATCCTAATGTTACACGTTTTGAAGGCAGAACTAATATGGTTTATTACATGCTAAATCATGTTTTCTGAAGTGATAATTTTAGGCGAGTTGAACACTTTTTGGTGAACAAAATCATGAAACTCGTGTCATGGTCATCAAACGTTTTCCATGAGCTATATGTATATACGTAATTAATGTGTATTTAAGTATAGTTTTTAAAACGCATGCTTCCCGTAAACTCTACGAATACTGTGTATATAATATGTACATGTACATACATATATCTTAGTTTAGTTTATGTATGTACATGTACATATTATTTAGTTTAGCGTTATTAGTACACATTAAATATGTACAAATAGAACATCTCTCTACATATATATCCATATGTTCACTTCTATCGGCAGTCCTCAGAGACTGCCTACCATTTTTTGTTTGTTTGTTTTATGTACTTTAGTACGATATTAATAAGTCCCCATCTAACTTTCAAGATCATCAATGGAGTTACTTAAAATCCGAATTTTATTACGTATTTACTTATTTCTATCTCCATAATGATTTTGACAAAGTATGAAAATATATTGATTTTTGGTTTATAATCTATTTATCTATAAAATAAGCATAGGTACTACATTTCAAGTTGATTATATGCGTGACACGTGTACGTCTATCTTCAATGGTATGACTAAGTTTCTTAAATTGTATGTCATTTAATAAAATCAATGTAAATTTAAATTATGGACTGCTATTAATCGATTTTTCAACACATCTGTTTTACTAAAAATGTCTATTGGAAACAACTGTACGTCTTGCCTCGACATTTATTAAATCAACGTACGTTAGTAGTCTAAACTAATTTCTTTGAGGATTTTCAGATTTATTTCAAATTCAAATTTTGGACGGATTCCAGAACACAACTGTCTCCATGTCTGATGTCACATAACTATTTTTAATAAATAATAAATCTTTGGGTAATATTCAGTCCGACATCCACTGGAGCGTAACGGAGTAACGTAAATGTTTGTTTCATTTCTAAAGCTCTATTTATCATCAATAGGGGCACGGGAAGCAATAAATAGTAGGGTATAAAGTGTTTTTTTTTGTTATGATAGTATAACGTCTCATAACAGCTGTACAGATACGAATAGAATATAGGAAGGAATATAGTGTAGTTTACGAAAATAGAAAATGTGTCACTTTATACTGACGTAAATGACGTAATTTATAATTGAAAACTTGCAAAGCACTATAGTTTATTACGTGATACGAGTATATACATTTCCAAATCATGATCTATCAAAATACATGAATGACAATAAGTAAAGGAAATTACCATTTCATATGTTTACGTGGCTAAGTTCTTAATATTATAATATTTATTTGCCTTGTAGATAACAATCCTAGTATTAAAACTACGCACCTACTTTGTTTCGCACAATAAATAGTGAATAAAATAATTTGTTAAAATAGTTGATAGTTATATAAATAATCCTGATAAGTAATGTATTTTTTATGGAATAGGAGGCAAACGAGCAGTCGTATCGCCTAATGGACACCCGCAACACCAGAGGCGTTACAAGTGCGTTGCCGGCCCATGCATGCCGAAGTGTGGCTCTCCTACGATAGATTTTATAAAATTATCCAATTCAGGCCTTTAATACTTTTTTAGTTGTTTGAGTTCTTCATTTAGCCGTGTGAGAACCATACTTTGGCATTTTTGGACGTTCCAGTCCATTAGTGAAGTAATACCACAACCTTACTAATAACCGGTGTTATATATTCTTTCAATGTAATTTTCTGAGCGAGTGAAATTACCGTAGGCAAACCTCCTCCATCTTGAGCTGCATATTTCCAAGGGTACTGGTAGCACCATACCATCAGGTGATCCACTTATTCATTTGCTCACATTTGCAAATGGTTTTTGCAAATAAAACAATAGAAACTTTTGGTATACAGTGGTATACATCTATATGTATTAAAAATGAGAACACTGCAGACTATGCCATGATGAATGAAAATGTTTAAAACCAGGGATCTAATATACTAAAAACAAATAGAAAATTTGTAATAAAACACACAATTGGGGGGTATGTGCAGTAAAAGAGCTACAAATCCCGGTACAAAACGCCTACATTATTGTCGTAAAATTTTTCTCCTAAAGCTAAAATAAATTTACTTACAGATTACAAAAGGCGTAAAAAACGTTTACATCATTTTACACTTCAACGATTTTTTTCTAAAGCACTATTGATCCCTACACAGGTAAATAAAACCTTGGTGGGATGTTTAAAATTATACGATTAGGGTACCGGCGGTTGACGTGTGTTGAATAGGATAGGTGCTATTTATAACTCACAATGAAATCTGTTACAGTTTGTTCGCAAAAGTTATGATAAGTTTGTGAAAAGTTGTACCATTTAGGAGATATACGTTGTGAATCTAAATAGAGGGCTTGAGCTTTTAGATAATAGCCAGGGCTAGGATATAGGATATAATTCTAGGTGAATACTGCCGCACATTGACACCTCTATTTTTGTGTTTAATCCCCTCGCATACCACCGGCTAGTGGCTATGTCAGACTCGAACCTACTAAAAATCAAAAGGTTTGTAGATGGCCCCCTCCTGGCACATTGCTACCGGCAGCTGAAAAGTCAGAAGTGTGTTGCCGCTCTACAACTCCCTCTCTCGAATCGAGGGACGGGTGTTTGATAAAAGTATTAACACCGTAACAAGTAAAAGCGTATACTAAAATTCACAAAGTACATTTAAATTTACAAAATCTATACAAATAAAATTAAATTAAAGTGTTTGTTTGTAATTTCAAATTAAATACAGTTTCCTTAAACGTCCCACTTGGCTCCTCAGACCAATGCCTTTTCCGGAGGACAGAGCCTCTCACATGCTGCCGCGCAAGTTGTACGCAACCGTCATCTGTGGCACTACAAGTCAGCAAATTGGAATGGGATGCGGTCCTTCTTTGGGTCCTGCCCTTGGAGACAGTTGTGTTTCTCGCCGGATAATCCTAACAACGCTGCTGATACTGTTACTGATATTTTGTTGGTTTGGTCCATTTTCAGGAAGCAACAATATTCTACACATAAATAGAGTTAAAGAGTATGTTGATACTAACAAATTTATGTCTTGACTGCCTCGGTGGCTTTGTGGCAGCGTATGCGACTGCTAAGCTTGAGGTCTCGGGTTCGATTCCTGGGTCGGACCAAATGTTTGTATGATCTGCAAATATTTGTTTCGGAGTTTGGGTGTATACATATTATACATATAAAATGTATAATATGTATGTATTTACAAAAAAAAAAGTATATAAGTATTTATATCAGTTGTCTGGTACCCATAACACAAGCTCTGCTTAGCTTGGGACTAGATGGCGTTGTGTGTTAGATGTCCGAAATATTTATATTTTATTATCTTTTCACTAAATGCATATAAGAAAGTATGCAGGTACTTAAATTTTTTTTTTTTTAATTTTAGTCTGTCTATCTATCTGTTTGGTCCGGCTAATCTTTAGAACAGAACAGCTTGATAGCTTGACCGTTTTGATGGGATTTTCACTGGCGGATAGTTGATGATATAAGGGGTGATTTTGGCTAATTTTGTTTTAGTATAGATTCGCCCCGCAGTTTTACTCGTGCGTGTTGTTCTAAATGTACAACAGTCGGTATTGTTAGCGCCGCGGGGCTCAGCTAGTCATTAACAAAAGTCTCATTACAAAACGCAGTGTTCTCAAAGCAGCCTCGGAATGGCTTCGAATTATTTAAAGAGACGGTTCGAGTAATTAATTTAAGAATTAAAGAAATATTCGACGTAATAAAACATTACTCTTTATCTTCAACCTGTCAAAACACTTTGAACTTAAGTGACATTTTCATTCGAGTAATTTATGTGAATACTAACTGATACACACAACCTCGTCTGCATCTTTTTTCAGTCATGTTTAATCTTGTATTGGCGCTTGTAATCCCCGTGGTGTTATTGCTGTAAAGGTATAATAACACTGTGTGACACCGCAGGTTGCAGTTAGTATATAATATGTATGTACTACCCATGCGCGCTAAGTTTGACGGTCTGTGGAATACGCGTCTCCTCTCCCTACCACCTACCGCACCGCATATTATCCAAATATACTATTTTTATTGTTACAAATAAATAATGAATATTTAAAAATAGTTTTTTTTTGCTGACACTACTCTTCATGTGTATGCGTGACGTCATATCGCCAGCGGCAAATTTACTGTGAACGGGTAATATTTAGAAATATATAAGTACGTTCATCAGAAATCTGATTACCACAGCACAGTCCTTGTCTAGTTTGGGATGAAACGACCGAGTTTAAAATGTGTGAGGATGTTATTAATTTTCCATCTCTCTCTCACTAATTATGAGACCTTTGTACTGTCTCACTTTAACATTGAAAATTACACTTAAACGTATGTTTTCGCACAGTAATGGAATGGTCGAGGTAATTAATTTGCACAGAACATTGAGAGAATTACAAATGAGTGGCCTCGTGCATCTGTTTTATTCATGTGAAGTAGTTAAATGTTATTTTGTATATATTTACCTAACAAATAACTAATAATATATTGATTTATAAAGATTTAATTTGTAATATAAACTGCGGTAGTTAATTCCACAAAATTCCAAGAATGGAGCTGCCTGATTTTGTGGACAGGACTTGGGACTTTTATGCATATGACCATGGGTGTGGTAGACACTTCCTGTGAGTTAGACCGTTTGCTTGCTTGACCCTTAATATCATATAAAAACACTGAGATAAAGATTGTGTCTTCCGTGGAACGCTAATAGCCAATGCATCAAACAAAACAGGCGTGCATAAACCAGAGCAAAAATAAAGTAGTGTTACAATAAGAAAATACAATCGTCAAAACCTCTTCACAGTTTTGGGAAATTGATCTTTTAGCTAGGATAACAACACAGGACAACAACAGAAGACGGACAAAAAGAACATTCAAAGACAATAGAAAGTCAGAGAACAAAATAACTATGGATCACACAAAGTGTTATTCAATGTGGGGATTGAACCTAAAACAGCGAACGAAGTAAAAAGCGAGGTGACCACTTAAACAACTAAGACATCCGTAAACTCTTAAAAATCACCTAACTTTTAATTTCAATTAACACGAGTAATGTCTTATAAATGTTCATTATCCGTAGTTGTAACACAAATAGTATATAATTAGTTATTCACCTGTGAACACATGTTGTTAAGCGGGTACTACCGGAAATTATGATGTAATGATCATCGCGAACCATTGTTACGTGTGAATTGGGATTATGACTCATTGTAATGAAGGTTTACCAACTAAATAATAAATCAGTTCAATTTAATTTGCTAGAATGTTAGTAATAATTACGGCTATACAAATTAATATTATTGAAGTGAAACTTCTTTATCGGGGTTGTCAAAAAATTTAGTGTAACATTTTTTCGTTACGCGTCACATTTATCCGTTACGCGCCATCTTTTTTTTATCCCTACCACGCGTGATTCGAAGTATACTTTCTCCAGCGGAGTAGGGATTGGTAAATGTCTCCAATGTATTTTGCGGCCCGTTTTGAGTAGTTACGTTTGAGTTTTTTTCCTGTTATTTATAAACTAAAACAATTGTTCATTTATAGTCTCTACTTTATTCAGAGACAATCGTTTAAATTCTGCTTGTAAATCGATGGAGGACGTTGACGTTTTTCGGCCATGATAAAATGTTTTATCATTATTGAGAGTAGTTACATACAATCCTTCAAATAAAATTTATAAAATAAAACAAAAAACATTTTCAAACACAAACAGGACCAAATTAATACTACAATGAAATATCACATTACAAACAATATTATTTTATTTAGTCCACAATGTAAATAACTACACACATCACATTCCACAAACTTACTTCATTCACACCACAGATCGCGAAATATTTACTCAGGTCTCGCTCCTTAACTTTTATTGCACTTGAAATAAGAATTGTCACGAATATTGCTGGTTTATAAGTCTTTTGTCGTTATACCTTACGTCGACATATGATATTTATTTTTTGAAAAATAACGTCATAAAGAAGTTTCACTTCTTACGAGTGTGCGCTAGTACACGCAACTTTTTTTCATATAGTTTTATTGGACAGAAAATTCTATCAATAAAAATATGTTCTACTGGAGTATTTCGGGATTTCTCGATTAGTTTTACGTTTCAAACTATTTAAAATAGTGGTTTGGCGTAGTTATGGAAATATTGTTTATTTTTCCAAAATGAATTTACGACCTGTTTAGATTAATTTATTTTTTTGTCAATAAGCTCATCTTAATACATTTAAAATCTATTTGAATGAAGTATTTCAAAAATATGAGTAACGGGAAATAAATTGTGTCTGCTTACCACTATGTGAAATAGACGTGACATTATGTATGTAGGTATCAAAACACATATTTGTATAATTGTAAATATAGTGATTGCCTTAATTATTAAACTAGATTTTCAACACATTTAATCGAAAATTCTTAATGTTTCAAGGGTGGTTTGTAGAAAACAAATGTCAAATTACATACCTCTACCTTTTTCTATGCTATAACTAAAAATATGTTATTATGAAAGAAACAGAAAAATATACAGTCTTCTTCTTCCTAGCCTTACCCCAAGATTATTTGGGGTCGGCTACTAGTTCCACCCAGTTTTACCTGACTATCAGTTTTTTCCACGAAGTGACCGGCATGTGATCTCCACAACCCTGAAGGTGAAATGAATTGAAATTGAACTAGTTGTCAGTATATTTGAGAGCACTGACTTCTCAATAACAATATACAGATTCAGATCAAGAAAAAATAATATAAATAATTGCTGAAAAATCCCATAAATAATTTTAATAATAATCATATACAAATGTACATTACCACTAATATCGACTGCAATAAATAAAAAAATACATGACAACACTTATTTCAAAATTTTTTTCGAAAAAATAACTAGCTGTGTTGTCATCATTTTGTTTATACTTAGCACTATATTAAGAGCTAGGCCGAACACATTATATTAAAAAAACGACATTCGAACGTCATCTCGACAACCGAGTTGGGTATTTGGCTCGATATCAAGTTCAATTGCGGCGATGACCGTGTGTATCATCAGTTTATAAGATTATGAAGTCCAAATATAGGTCGTATGGTAAGTAAATAAACACAATTGAGTCTTGTGGCATGCATGAAATATCTAATTAGCTTCTAACTAGGCATGTTTGAATTGCATTGTTATTGAAGTGCGGATGCTTTGTATCTACAAAATCTTTGAGATTATTGTGTTATTAAACTATACAATGACTTCCTTTTCCTTAATTTATGTATGAACAAGTACTTGGTAAACATAAAACATTCATTCATGTCTTTCGGCAGGAACCAAAATCTTTTGTAAAATCAGTGGAGGCGGCGAGCGCCAAATGAAAACCTTAATTTATATTAAGGGATTAAGTTAGGTAGGTAGTTATTTACCTGCAAACATAAATATGAACCACAAATGTGGTTAATTTGGATTAAAACTAATCATTTATGTTTCATAATCTTCCTATTCTTTATTATTCCTAAGATTATTTGGGGTCGGCTACTAGTTTAACCGGTTTCACCTGAATATCAGTTTTTCCACGGAAAGTCGGCATTGGACTTCCGCAACCCTAAGGGTGAACTAAATATTGAGATTGAACTAGTTGTCAGTATATTTAAGGGCACTGAATTTCCAAAAACGATTGCCATAGATGTTTATGACAACTGGGACCGACGGCTTAACGTGCTTTCCAAGGCACGAGCGATAAACACCGCCATCTACCATACTCCAGGTTGCTATTATGGATTTCTTGTAAGAAAAACCCAACAGCTATACGACCTGGGAATCGAACCCGACACCTCTTGATCGGCAGTCGCTTACGCTAACCACTGAACCAACGCGGCAGTAAAAGGGGATGAACGTGCTCTCCGGGGCACGGGCGGAAAGCAGCACCATCTACCATACTCCATATAATGTCTATCCAAGCAGAATCATTGTTTATATTTACTAACATCTAATTTACCTTCAAAGGAGCAATTTTTGCATACATATGTTGCGACTTCCATATACAACATAAGCGCCATCTACCGAAGATACACTAAACTACGACGTAATGCACTACACGGAGTAACTACAAATCCTGAATCGCGCAATAAATAGTTCTCGCGCCGATTAATATATTTACAACATCCCAACATCAACTGTCCCTTGACAGTTCTTCACCTTTCGGAAATAAAATACTACATCACACATCATATCATTATTTACCTTTAACAGTGCACTATTGAATGTAGACCTCTTATTAGATAGGAGATTCTGGCCTAGTATACCGCACAAGCCAGACGGGTTTGTATAGGATTTGTTTCAAATTATCTTTCTCTTTACAGTGCCATTGTCCTGCGTTGTTTACTCAGCTTAGCTCTTCCTTTTTTTCTTTTCTTTTGATGAAATGGCAACCAGCCGGATCACTCGGATCAGCTATTTCTGCCAATGTCAAGTATTTCTTAGTCTTCAATTATAAGTCTTCAAATCTTAAAGTCGTCGTCGTGATGAAATTAATGATAAAAAATATATTAAATGTGGATGACATAAAATGGCGACCATCTTCCGCAAAAACAAAAAACGATCTCCAGTTTCAGCTCTTTCACCGCATGGAATAAATAGGGGCGATGATACTTCATATTTTTAATCTGTAATCACACGGAATAATAATAAAAGTACAAAAAATAATAAGTGAGGTAGGTTTTTAATGTAGTATTTAAAAAGCAACAATTTAAGAAAAATTCCAACGATCTAACATGGACACAATAGTATCGTTACCCCATTATCTCAAATGGATTTACCGCAGAACAATTTGCCCAATTATCTTAATGGCCGCTCAAGATAAGTCAATAGAGGAAAAACAATACCACTTTAATTAAAGGTTAAAGTTTACTCACCATTATCATATAGAATTATACCATTATCGAGTAATCTATATTTTGCCTACTAATCATAATTTGCATAAAAGTGATCAAGATGAATAAGAGCGGACTTTTGGTGTTCTTTTTTAGTAATCACTAGACTACTTTCAGTTTTGTTAGTATGAAGAAGCTTATTGAGTAAAGGTCTATTTTCAGAATGTTCAGATTTTATGGTCTCTATTTACCGCTATGTGTGGGTCACCATGCTGCATTGTGGGGGTCACAATGCTGTATTGTCGACATTTGAAATAAGTCAGGTGACCATAACTTTTGGATTCTGCTCATATTTGCCATCAATAAGAGTAGAGTGGCTTCTGGCAGGTTTATATATATATATATATATATATCAATTTTCAAATTCATTTATTTAGTTAAAAAAGTACAATAATAATTTACAATTAAATTCTTAAATTTATAAATGTATATACTTGAGAAAGAAAAAAAATCTTTATTTAATATTACCCAGCACAAAAATATTGATTGCGTTATTGGCGGACTTAATGCCCAAGGTATTCTTTTCCAGTTAACCTTAGGGTGGTGTAGAATTCTTGTAGATAATTTTAGTCATTTCAGGCTGCTCTGACACTTATACCAACATGTTACATGATACAATAAATACAAATTTTGGACAACTTACACACGACGCCATTTAGTCCCAAGCTAAGCAGAGGTTGTGCTATGGGTACTAGACAACTGATATAAATACATATATACATTACACAATGTATATGTAAATGTATGTTTATATACTTTAATATTAAATCGTTTCCACTGTCTGGTCTTTTAAACTACTCAACGGGTTTTGATACAGCTTGCAGCAAAAAATTTAATTATTCAATTCGAGAATTTCAAAGACCATGCGAAGCCGACCCTCGTTAAACATAATTTACTTATTAAAATTTAGAATTTATATTACAAAAGAACGAAGAAAAGATAGAGAAAGAATAATAACAATAACAATCACTCAGATCAATAAAATAGTAAAAAGTCTAATATATTTTATTAATTAGGTACATAACTTTGGTTGAAACAGCCTCGGAGATATTTTTAAATGGTATTTACCTCAAAGACTTGTCTTATTTTACTTTTGAGCACTTTAAGATAATAATGAACAGATTATACAAAGGAAATTTCCTTCAAAAGATAACGAATGAATCAATCTGTTACAAGGACTGAACTAATGATTCAATAGGCGAATTCTCAGAAACTACCTTTTTAGGTCTGTATATTAACTTTTTTATATTTTACATGCATAGACTACTTATCTTTTATACGAACGTAATATCCTTAGTACTTATCATACAAACTCAAGCAATAACCATTCAGTTTCATGAAATTCTCATAAAGAAAAAAAAAAAGGTGTATACAACTCTCTGATCCCAACCCTCTCAATTTACATGTCTCTTGATTAAAACCCCGTCTTCAGTAATAAGATCGCTAAATGATATAACATATCAAATACCGCAGTAAAAACCCTTCAAGCTTCAAGATTATCTCGCAAAGTAACGTACATAATATTATAACGGTAAGCCGTCATGGAGGCAGAAGCGTAAAAACCAATTTTTCTCCATATATTACTGACATTTCACTTCGTGATTCTGTGATAGGTACATTTTTATTCGGTCTGGGTGCGCTGAGTTCTTTAATAATCCGCTGTAGGGTGTGGTTGAACTGTCAGCGAGAAATGAAAACACGATAGTCATTTGATTAATTCTCTTGGTTGATTTTCGTATAAATATAAAATTTCTATTCTACTGATAACTAGATTTAGTAAAGTTCGTATTTAGTGTCGTAAAAAAACGACTAGTAGTTTGTTCCCGACAAACTACGCAGAAAAACATCACTACAAAGAAAAAGAGAACTTGAATCAAAATGTATACCAACTTATCTGTTCAACGTTCAGGCCTATGTCTAGGAGTCGACTGTTAAAGGTCATTAATGAATGATGAAATAATATTAAAGGAATACAACAACAGTTGTTAAAAATACGCATAACAATAAACATATATACATATTACTTTTCATTTTAACCATTTGCCGGCCACTGCTGAACGTAGGTCTCCCCCAAGGAGCGCCAACTATCCCCGTCTTGGGCAGTCCGCATCCATCCGCTGCCACCCACTTTCTTTTAATCGTCAATCCATCTACGTTCGCCTAATCGCGGTCTCCACTCATTCACATATTACTTGGCCAATTAAATTTTTATAACTTTAAATTTTAACACCGTAGAATGAGTTGGTCCATATTATTTTTTGTGATAGTTGTAATACTTGTATATATGTTAAAGAATTGATTTACCTAGTTAAATTTATGAAAACAAGTTTTCAGCAATTTCAAATGTAATCGAAGTTTCCCCGTCTCTGTGGCCTACAGTTCGTATTTAACTTAAACGCTCTGTTTAATTGGAGTGGATCGAGTAGTTGCATGAACTGTACAGAGTTTTGGAATCGACTAAATTGATTCTCTGTAACTGAGTTAGTAATACATAGAATTGAATATCATGAAATGAGTAGAGAATCTCAATTATTACTTTAGACCAACATGAGATGAAAAAAGTTTATTACTTCGCCTTTAAATAATTTTGAGAAGAGAATAAAAAGATGATGGTTGCATTAGTCAACTTATATTGGGTATTATTTCTTTTGCAAGCTGAATACATTTTTATGTCAAAACATGCTTTCTAAGGCCTGTATCCAGTATCGAACTAACTAAGACCGATGATGACGTATTTATTCTGAAAAATCGAGAAGGTTTCATGTAAAAAAAAACTATGTATTTTTCGAGCGAATTTAAAAAAATATATCATCACTCATATTTATCCCACGGTGTTGAAAAACGAGAGAAAAGGGACAAACAAATGTGTACATCTCTATGTTTAAAGTTCCTTCTGTTCGTTCCTTTTGTCTGACGTTAATTTTTGTTGATAAATGAATAGTACTTTCATTTATTAAAAAAAATAGTAGTCAATTTGTCATTACTACTTTTCCATAGAAAAAATCGTACCCTATAAAATAGTCCACTTACCTACGGACCACACACCATTAGCGTATGTATTTGAGGCATCTACCATCCGCCTATCAATAGGCGAAATAGAGAGAAATATGCGAATGATAGCGTCCCCATGAATATGCCTTCAATATACTAGTCTGCTTTATCGTTTAATTAAAGTCTTTGCTGGATTAATGTTCTAATATTTTAATATGGGAATATTAGAAAATTATTCCCAAAAATATATGAATAGAACTTCTAAGAAAATTAAATGTGCTTTCAATATGAAATAAGTAAGTATTGCTCTCTCATATATAAGGTTTTCTTTTTCCTTGTCGTTTATTTATAGTTCAACACAATTGAAGATACATTACTTCAATATTATTTTTGTTCATTAAAGATTGCTGAAGAAAATATGGTAAGTTTCGGGGTGACCTACTTATTTTCGGTTTCTTGTCAAAATAAGTAAGAGTTGTGTTGGGCTTCGTAACTATAAATAGTACCTAAAATTTACTAGTTTCATTAAAAACCTTTTTTAAGTATGCATAACATTATTGCTCAAACATGCTATATCTATAGAAACTATAGTCTTTAAGCAAACAGTGGTAGCTTAAACCTTTGTATATGCTTCGTGTGGTGCGTTACTTGAAAAATATATATCACCACTCTTATTTATCCCACGGGTGTTGAAAGACGAGCGAAAGGGGATAAACAATTTATCTGCCTAGCCTTTATTATTCCCAAGATTATTTGGGGTCAGCTGCTAGTTCAACCGGTTTTACCTGAATATCAGTTTTTCCACGGAGCGACTGGCATCAGACCTCCGCAATCCTGTAGGGTGAACTGAATTCGAAGATTGAACTAGTTGTCAGTATATTTGAGGACACTGACTTCCCAATAACGATTCTCATAGATGTTCATGATAACCGGCACCGACGGCTTAACGTGCTTTCCAAGGCACGAGCGATAAACACCGCCATCTACCATACTCCAGGTTGCTATTATGGATTTCTTGTAAGAAAAACCCAACAGCTATACGACCTGGGAATCGAACCCGACACCTCTTGATCGGCAGTCGCTTACGCTAACCACTGAACCAACGCGGCAGTAAAAGGGGATGAACAATGCAGTTTAAATTTATTGCAAATATAAGTTGAACTTAAAACGAACCCGACTCTAACGCAGACGGGCGACTATAGGGTTTTCCTCTATGGCCAGATATCAGCGTGTTATAGTAAAGCAAAGCCTTATTTCTACAGACAGGCCTAAATATAGTAGTTTCTGTAAAAAATTGTTGACGTTTTCCAAGGTGTTAGTCGATGACCAACTAAAATTTTAAGGATATTTTTGAAATTTCATTCTGCTAGAGCTTTCCATCAGGCAGAGCAGAGTCAGTTTGGCAGCTAAAACATAAAAAAAGAAAAATAACAGCATTCGTGCATGTCGTATTTCGTTAACGAGTGGGAGTTCGGAGGTCCGATGATGCCGAAGCACTTCATTACGCCATCAAATTGTTTCATTGTCTGCATTTCCAATCAGTATGGTGACCACCACTCTTGGATTCTGCTCATGCTTTCCATCAGATAGAGTAGACAGGAGTCACTTTGACAGGTACATATTTAAAAAATAAAGTATGTACGTACTCTTCCCACTTACGTAATTATTAAAATTAACTTATGATCAGACCATGTTTCACCGGCCATTGTCATAGGTTCACTCAATTAAATACATATATATAAGGCTGATATAAATAAACCATTAATTAAATCCATGATTGTGACATCCATATCAGAACGCAATGAAGCATGTATTTCATTTATAAGTTAGCCGTTAGTTGAGGTCCCGGAATCGAGATGCTCAATACGCTTCGAAATTAATTAATATCAACAGAATATTGGCTTAATACTCTATAGACAATGCACTATGATATTTATACGCTTTAAGTTGACAAGGTATAACATTAGCCATATATACGAGAATGTAAGCTATTGATTTACGTTTTTTGAAATCGATTAACATTTCCAAACGAACTTAATTAATTGAGAAGTATGGGGAGCCCATAGGCATGAGCGTATGTCGTCTAATTCCAATCACATAGAATATGTTATGTCAATTAGCATACTTAATTACAACCTGTGCATTATAAAAGCAATAGTGGTGTAATACAGATTTTTAAACCTCTTTATACTATCAATATCATCAAACATCAGCACGTTGTAGTCAATTATTGTACATAGTGCTCTCCTAAGGCACATAAAGGCACTTCATACAATGAATTTGATTAATATACCCGTACTCAAAAGCCGCTTTGGTTATTATAATCAAAATACTATGTTGTTATGATATTAGATGCAGATCAGTCATGAGCTAGTCAAAACTGTGGGATGAACTGCGGTTGCCTGCGGTATTCCCGGACCAATACTCGTATTAGGCCGAACAATTCCTCGGAAGGGAGTGCTCGAAAGAGGAATTGTTCGGCAATCCTACACGCAGCAGTATCCATAAGCAGTAAAGTAAACAATTCCATCCCCATCACTTAGATGGCTGGCAGTCTACAACTGTGCGGTTTTCTAGGAACTTTCTGTCTCTCACAATTAAACTGTGGCACAAATAAACTGGCGCATGCGGTATTCCCGGATCAATACGACCTTCAAACCTTCAAGAAAAGAGTATACTCCTTCTTAAAAGGTCGGCAACGCACTTGTGACGCCTCTGGTGTTTCCCATGGGCGGTGGTAATCGCTTAGCATCAAGCAATACGTCTGCCCGTTTGCCCCTATTTAATAAGAATAAAATATAATTTTAGTAGCAGTAAAAGTATTAAACTACTAACCATCCACTGTAAATTCATTCCACAGTGTCTCGAAAATAGTTTCAAGCTGCAAAGGTTAGAGGAGTAAGTACTAGTAATTATATTAAAAATTTGACATTTAAAATGGTTAAATATGATCTAGTCTACAATTATGATTATATATGGCCAGAAGAGCTCTCAGCATACTCGTATTTTCTGAAATGCCTTGAATCGTTCACAGTACTTCTTACTTTTAATTGGTTCCTGTGGTTCTGAACGGTATTGAATTTATATTGAGCGAATAAATTTAAACGGTTGAGTTGGGTTTTACCAATATATTGAAATATGGACGGATTTTTAAGATTTTTTAATATCACCTACTTACTGCTTACTTTGTATAAATTGATTTGTCCAGATTATTCAGGAATATCTGAATAATCTGGACAAATCGTGCCGCAAATTTGGCCTAGTGATCAGTGCATCGAAAACTCAGATTTTAAAACAACCTGCAAGGGGACAATCTGCACATAGCGCGTCCGTTTACCTAAACGGCAGAGCTTTAGAGGAGGTGAAAGCTTTCCGCTACCTTGGCAGTGTCGTTCATGGTGACAATCGCCTTGAGTCTGAGATATCCGCAAGAATCGCTGGGGCTGCAGCAGCATTTGGTGGACTCGAGCGCCGTGTTTGGAAATCGCACGATCTACAGTTGCAAACCAAGTTGGCTGTGTACGAGGCTGTTATATTACCACTGATTCTATACGCCTCGGAAACCTGGTGCCTCTATAAGGGTGATATCAGACGCCTTGATGCCTTCCATCTGAAATGCCTCCGAACTATACTCCATATACGTTGGCAGGATCGGGTTCCCAACACTGAGATTTTTCGCCGAGCGGGTTTAGCGAGCATGGAGGGCCTCCTAGCGAAGGGACAGTTGCGCTGGTGCGGGCATCTTGTGCGTATGGAGTCTTCCAGATTGCCAAAAAGTATTTTTTACTCGGAGCTCAGCTCAGGTAAACGCAGTCATGGTGGACAATATTTGCGATACAAGGATGTACTGAAACGCAACTTAACGGCAATCGCCGTGTCTCCTAAGTTGTGGGAGGAACTAGCCTCTAACAGGACGGAATGGCGGAAGACTGTCCGTCGGGGCATTGAGAGTTATGAACAGAGCCGTCTTAAAAGTCTTGACGCTAAACGCCAACTTAGAAAAACACGTCCCAAGCCCTCTTACAACTACACTTACAATGGGCAGGGTGACCTTCACTGTGCCTGTGTGCAATTTGGTTTTAAATATGCGGTGTGACCGCATATTTAAAACCAAATTTGGTTTTGCAAGCCACGTGCGGGCGCATGAGCGCAGAAATGTCTGCTGAAATTCAAAATTGTCGGGGTGTCGCCGTCGACGGATACGTCTGGGAGGACATCATCATCATCATCATCATAAAGCAGCAAAAATGCATTCTTCTTTGTTGTCATCAGATATTGTTTGTTTGTGAATTGATTAGTCAATACTGTCATTAATATCCAAGAATTGTGTTTTTATATCTTTATCATTGCAGTATCCTATAATTTTTTTTGTGTCGTCAATCAATTCGGTCTAATTTAATATATAAGTAATGCAAATAAAGATAACTCTTGCTCGTTTTGCTAAAGAATTTGCAATATCAGGATAACAGAGTATTTGCCAATCTACATTTAATATAAGAGAAGATATAATATTAAATCTTCTACTGGTAAGTTTTATCTAATACAAAACAAAACTGTGTCAGCTGTAGATAATATACCTTGAGGTTTTTATCGAGTTCCAATCATATTGGCAATAGTGGATGACTTGAAACGTTCTTTAATAATAAACTCAAAGTATGACCCAAGATTTATTTAGTTGAGACTAGTTTTATTTACCGCTATTGTTGACATAACCTCAAGTATTTTTAAAATAGATTTATTTTTAAAACCTTATTGATATTATTTCAGATAATGGTTCCTTAAATTTCCATACGATTTTGATGAGTATAGATCACATAATTTTCTATTGGATTGAATTGTGAAGTGCTGAATATCCAAATTTAATACTTGTAAGATTTTATTATTCCTGTTCTAAAACTAAACGCTTTTGGCATTGAACTTGCTTAAATATAAGTGTATTACCAGTGACTAATATTGAAAGGACAATTTTCTGCAAACCTCTTGTTATATAACCATAGCATAAACCTCTTAGCATAAACCTCTTACAATTTTGATAAGCTCAGGTTCTCCAGTTCTTGTGTACAAACACTGGATTTTAAAAAATCTTGACAAAAAAATACACAATATAGAAGTGACTTAAAGTAGCCTTCAATAAACCTCTCAATTAATTCAATTTCAGACACAACTTATTGTGCGTCTTGCTTATTAAAAACTACGTACTCATTAGAAATATAAAATTCCGCAAAATAAAATTTTTCGTACCACGTATTATGCACGAAAAAAGCGAAAATCAGGTCACAAAAAAGACAACGAACCTATTCACATATATCTCAGCGAGACTGTCCCGAAAATTGGCTGAATATACAAATACGTTTGCAAGCTGAAATAAACAGAAAAACAAAGGTCAGAGCAATGCCGGCGAACGACATTGTTCCCTGCCGCAATTAAACTTGTGAATTGGTCTGTGCTTACGGAAATCACTAGCGTTTAACTAATAATAATTTTGTTGGAATATCTGCCTATATTATGTGTTTATGAATTGGCTCGATTTTAGTTATACCACTAACCCTGGGAGGAAGTCCTAGGACGGCTACGCAACTATGAGTCATTGGTAGCAAGTGGCTATGGACAGCAAGTTAATTACCATCAATTGATTTGTCCGCTTATTTGATCCTTTCACCTAAAATGTCACAGCGTAGAATTTAAGAGTGGTGGTCAACATACACATTTTGAATACAGACAATGCATCATGGTTAGCCATACTATGAGAGCGTAAATACGCCATACATAAACTAATTTAAAAATTTTAAATATATAGATTTTGATAGTTGAAGTTCATAATTGTTTTCAACAACATAAGAATTTCACTCTTAAACTCTCATAAGAATATTATTTCGTATTATATAATAACTAATGGATTTGGTAAAACTTATAAATTATTTGACATCTTTTATTCAACATAAAACTTTACATATATTACTTATTTTTTCGTTCTTCATTGACAGAACTCCTAACGGTAGCAGAATAGTTAAGAACGTTGCATTTAGATGGATCGATGAGGGCTACATGGCGTGTGGCGACCATGAAGGTATCAGCAGCAACTACTTCAAACGAATTACCTATAAATAATGAATCTTGAAGCAGTATGGTTTCAGTTCTGACATACTCGTATCCAACTAATATTATAAACGCAAAAGTTTGTGAGGATGTAATTCACCCAAAAACTACTCTTGATGAAACTTTACAATAATATATTTAAAGATATAGCTTCGCCTCGCGGCGTTGCCTGCGGTTATTGTCGTACCACGGGTAGCACCGGCGTTCAGCTAGTGATATATTTATATATATATGATAACTTAAACCAAGCTTTTAAATAATATACACTTATTACTGTATTAATAAAAAATATGTCATATTTTTTTGTGTCTCCACGTCTTGGTGCTCACAAAATTTTCTCATTAATTGCCTGTTGTATTTGGTAAAAATTTAATGGTGATGTGAGGAGGTGACACATTTTTTTTTGGACTTTTTCAATAAAGGTTTTAATAAATTACACCCTTAAACGCCTTAAAATATCATTATGATATGTTTAATGTGTTGCCGGCATTCATATGCAAAATCAGAGGTGATCATTTCGATTCTTCGTAACAAAAATATGTAACAATATAAAATATAAGCATTATTTTCAGTATTAACACTGTATTATACAAATACTTAACTAACTCAACCTCATTTCACTACTGGACGAAGGCCTTCCCCAAAGAGCGTCAACGGGGCGGTACTACCCTCGTACAGAAAATAAACGTAAAATGACAGCGTTCACGCTTTCGTTTCTCTTTGGTGAGTGCAAGACCGGAGACCTAATGATGCAGAAGCATCACTAGGCCGCCGTGGAGTGTGACGACATGCTGCATTGTTGCATTGCCTGCATTTTCAATGAGTATGGTGACCATAACAAACTCTTGGATTCTGCTTATACTTTCCATCAGGTAGAGTAGAGTCATTTTGGCTGGGCCATGCATTAAAAAACCAACCCTATTTTGAGGAGTCCCCATCCGTCCACTGGCAGCCATTTATACATATATCTAAACATGTTTATATAAGCACGTGTAAGCTTCATTGGCAAAGTTTTATTGCAAACTCAAGACTTGGTCTTATCTGTCTTAAACTTTGATCGAAACGTCGCTTTATTTACTTCCACTCCTACTTGATTATATCGATGTCACAAAATACACAGACAGACATTCGATCCCTACACTATAAAGGAAAATTGACAGAATGTAATCACAACAAAGATCTAACGGAAACCCAGCTGTAAATAACATTTAACTAAATTGAGTTTGAAGTCATCTAATTTAGAAGCAAATTAACTTAATTTAAACAGTTACAAGATTTCAGTATACATATAGGATGTCTTATTGGCTGTTAAGGGGTGTCAGGGAGGGGCGGGGGGCTTGTTTGTTATACTAATGAGGTTTATGAGATAGCATTATATCGTTGGTGTTTGATGGTAAATAAAATAAATAAGGTAAATACACCGAAATTCTATTCGGGGAATATTCCAAAACCTATTAACGCTAAAGTGAAAAATCAATGTGTAATCTGTACAACATGATATTTGTTTAAATTATGTAGTAAGTAGCTGTGTATTATGTTATGCCTGTTAGAATCTATCTACCTAAATAGCAAGTGTATAAGTTGAAACGTTTTAAAAAAAATACTATATATAGATACTACAAACATACATAGACAACTATTACCTTTTCTTTTGCCTTTGCTGTAGTCACCAAAAAGTCTGATGGTTTCAATCAATTTATGACTTAATGTAGCTACCACGGGGCAATTTAACATTTTTATTGTGAATATTACCCACGGGACTAACGTATTATTATAGCTCAAACGACCAACTAAAGCGAACTACGGAGGCGTTTTATTAAAGATTTTTTTCATAGCACGTTGAATTTGTGATATATTATTATAATAAGAAACTTAGTTAGAATAGGCTATGGTTCAGCGGTAGAGTCAGCATTTTGAAGACACTCCTATCTGCTTCAGCCAGTATTGGAATACTTGGTGTCGACATGTCGAGTCCGTGGCCATTTGGAGGACAAGGCGAAGTTGTCCTCGAAGAAGCTTGGCGTGCTCAACAGAACGAGACAGTATTTCACCCCGGCACACCACCTTCTGCTTTATAAGGTGCATGTTCGCCCTCATATGAAATATTGTCTTCATCTTTAGTACCAGTACTAGCTCCTGCCTCTGGATCGCATTCAACAGAGAGCGACCCGAATCTTCGACTGCCAGGAAATTACAATTTTGCTGGACCCTTTGGCGCTGTGTAGAGATGTGGTTTTGCTATGCATCTTCTATCGTATTTATCGCTTACCAATATGTCTGCTCGTTTACCTATTCAATAAAAAAAGAAGCGAAGCGTCGACCGTTTGGAACAGGAATAGATCGATTGTATCAATTGAATGAGATATCATTCACATTAGTTTAATAAACCTTACATAGGTATTCGGTTAAAAAACCTTAATTCAGACGTGGTGATATGGAAAATAAATTTTGTTAAACAGGAAACTTGAACGTATAATATAATACTTAGTGCAGTATGGATTCTTTTCTTTTACACACTAACATGCCAAAGTGACACATCGGACTTCCGTAACCCTGACTTTAAAATTAAGTTAAATTACAAGATCAAACTAGTTGCTAGTATGTTTAAGGGCACTGAATTCCTAATAACGATATTCATAGATGTTAATAATAACTGGGGCCAATGGTTTAACGTGGTTCTAACTATTCAAAAGAACTAGAAGGAACATGATATAAGGTTGGTTTAATTTGAATGAGTTGACCAAGTAATTTAATACTCACTTTTACATCGTTGTCAGCAACCAATCAAGTGTGAATATAAAGCACACTACAATAACTATTAGTACAGAATATTTTAATAACATGTTAATAATTGGTAATTATAAATGTACATAAATTTCAATAGATTTACGATAATTGGTATGCAAAGCCTTCATTGTAAAAAATAAAGGGAATAAATACGTTAAATAATATATGGATAATTTATGCATAGTGGATTGAATTTAATTTGTGAGATCTACATAATATATTCTGAAAATGAACTTTTATATTATTTGTTCGTTCGTAGTATTGTTCGTAGTAATGAGGCTTGATAAAGATCCATAGTGAAGAATCAACAACAACATTTCACTACTAGACTGGACTAATATTGTAGTGAAAAATATCTAGTTATACATAACTTTTTGCAAATGTTCTTGAAAAGAAGCCCCGTCTCGGAAAACGTAGTGAGTGGAGTGATGATCTGCGTAAGACTTCAGGCCGGAGCTATATGCGAGAAGCCAAGACTCGAACCAAGGGGCGTGCAATTAGAGAGGCTTTTGTACAGCAGTGGACTGCAATAGACTGATGATGAAGAAATGTTCAAGTTACTTTTTTTTCATCATTGAATATAGTACAAATTATTATTTTTCGTCATACAATAATTGATAAGTATTACTTGTACAACACTGAGTTTAACAGTATTATAATCAATTATTGTAGAGAAACGTGTGGCTTGTCCAACACAAAGAGAGGATCCTCCTGCCAGGCGAGTTTGTTTTCACGCCTGGTGGGCCACGGTGCGACGGTTGATTATAGCGTGAGAATTTATATATTGCGGTTCAGGATTAATACTTACTACGTACTACACCACTCCGTAGTTCGGTGTACCTTCGGTAAATGGCGCTGTAGTATGCTTCTGTTGAGCTGCATGTAGAAGTCACCACAATTGTATGTAATTCTCGTACCTATGAAGTCCAAACCTGTTGTACAGATTTTCACATTTCTCTAAACGTGGGTTTTGTAGGCGTGCCTAAGATAGAATATTTAACATCATGTGACCAATAGAATAAAGCAACGCAAACAAGGCTGCATGGGCCAATTAGTATATTTTAAACCTAGCGTTCCAAACATTTCGTAATGATACTATTCGTGAAAAAATGTAAAGGGCTTGATGTTTTATTTGAAATTACCTCTTGTCTTCTTTGTACCCATTTCCCAAACTTAATAATATAGAGTAAACGACGACATATAAACAAAATATAGGGTTTTCATAGCTAAAGGCTACGAATATTACGGCGGATTTATTACATTGAGGAAGCAGGCGTCAGTATATATCTAAATTTAATCTAATACAGAAGTATATTAAAGTAACAATTTAGCCATTAGACTTCGCATAATTTCGGTAAAACATTAAAACACAAGTAAACAACTGACATAGTACTTATATAAGGTAATATATTGTTATTAAAATTACACAGAGATCATCATTTTGTCTTGTCTTCCATTTTGTTTCCTAATTATAACACAAACCTCATAAATTTTACCGAACTTCTACCGTTAGGGTGTCAGAATTTACAACACCTGTGCTACAATGTTATTAACGAAATAAATTCTTATTATGTGATATACCCTTTTGTTTATATACGTTCTTACATTCTGAGTTATATTTTAAGGGCAATGTGTGTTTGCTTGCCATGGTTTTAATGGGATAGACCGGGACCTTCGTGGCGGTATTATATTGGTGTTTTAGTTTGACAAAGCTTGTTTTTACAGCTTATCATTATGTGAAAAATTATTATAGAAACAATTTACTACTTGGTTTTTATATAATATATGATCGATCGACTTTAATTCAATTATTATTATTATTTAATTTTCGTGGTTTTAAAAAAAAATAAAAGTACTCTGATATTTATACATTAATCTGTTAAAGAACTAATTTCAGGTATTTATTGTAAATATACAGTTTTATTCTCGTGTGCATTTTGAGTATCAGTTTTTATAACCTAGAATAGACTAGTCCGCAACCTGATTAGACTAAAAAGGACGATCCCAGAAGACCTTTCTGGTAAAAAAGAAAAGAGCGTACACCTTTCTAAAAGGCCGGCAACGCACTTGTACCGCCTCTGGTGTTGCGGGTGTCCATGGGCGGCGGTAAACGTTTACCATCAGGTGACACGTCTGCTCGTTTGCCCTTTTATAATAAAAATAAATAAATACAGGCCACTAAACAAGCACCTATTCACTATAGACGCAACAGACAGCTCACTGTGCAGGGGATGCATGAAGGCAGAAGAAACGCCGCAGCACGTTCTCACAGAATGTAGAACTCTGGCAGATCAACGGGCGGACATCCTCCAATCAACCTCTCTCCCGGAAACATGTGGTGAACCGAGAAGGCTGTTGAGTTTGTGGTATGGTCTAGGATGGTTCGAGTTGGAAGATGACAAACCCACGTAGAACGACCCAATCAAGAGGCTAAGAGTGCGGAAATGGGCTGGTAAAACAAACAAACAAAACAAGGCGAGAATAGTATTTTTCTTCATTCATTTAAATTAGTAGCTCACCTATTCATGTAGTTTAAATAGTATTTTTGTGGGGTACTCTTAATTTTAGCGGACTGTTTCCTCCAAGCCTTTCAGTCTACTTCATCATAATTAATTTCGTTTTTATACGCGGAGCCACTTACATTGGACTTTTATAACCTAAGTACTAGGCAACATAGAACTTTTAGGACCCTTTAGGATTAGGTTGTAGGACTTTATAGGGACCGAAGGCTAAACGTAGGTACTTTCCGAGGCCCGGAGTTAGATGCTTAAAATGTTCAGAATGGTTATCCATCATAAGTTGACCTGCCTTTAGTTTTAGGTTAGTTAACATTGATATACGTTTACATACTACATACCTACATACTTTTCTATGTCTAACATTATTCTCTTATACTTTTCTATGTATTTCAATAAAATTATATATTTATTTATATGAGTTATGAACCTGACCTAGTTAATACAAATTCTGCTTAGTTTGGGACTAGATGGCGTTGTATGTTAGATGTCCGAAGTATTTATTTATTTATACTCGTGTTTACCACTTAGCTATTAGCTCTTATAATTTTCATTCCAATAAAACATTATAGACTATGTGACCTTAGTTTTACACGCTCAACAAGAAATAATTATAATACTGAGCGTGAAAGATGACGTTTTGTGCTCCGTGGTAGAACATGTTGGCGCCACTTGGCACTGTAGACATAACATCCGGTTTGAGTAAATATTGCGCACAAGAAAATAATTAACTGTTCTTGCTATTTCAACGGTTTGAGATTAAATTTTCAATGTTTATTTCACCATGATTTTAAATAAGCTAATTAATAAAGATATTTTGATTTTACTTAAAATTGACAAACCTGTGATTATAATTTTTACAACTTTCAATTAACCGGTTTCACTTTGATAGTTAGGATGAATCTAAGGCTATATCAAATGCCAAAATCTATACCAATCGTTTATGCTGCATAGTGAGACTTTCATTATAAAAACGATAACATCAAACCTTAATCAAATACGAGCACATAACATATAATTTTGTCATTATAATAGACACAAAAAGCTGTTTTTATTGGGTTGCTATTATATTATGCGGCGCTGGAGGAAATTACACGCAATCGCGTTTGCGTGTGGTTTGATGAATGCGATCAAATGAGGTTACAAAGAAATATATATTTGTCATTGTTTTTAACCGTAAATTGAAGGGAATAAAATGAATGATAACAAAATACCTATATAAATTTTTACTGTAGAAATACATTCCATTTATTTTTTGTCGAAAACTAGTTGTTTTCTGTTATGCTTTCCTATGGCATTTGTGTACAACTCTTTTTTTGTAAGACAGGAGCCCAGTTGCACATTTATTCAAATTGTATAATAAATAACTGTTCGTAGTTTGAGTGTTTTCTATGTATAATATGTATGTATTTACAAAAAAAAGTATATATGTATTCATATCAGTTGTCTAGTACCCATAACACAAGCTCTGCTTAGCTTGGGACTAGATGGCGTTGTGAGTTAGATGTCCGAAATATTTATTATTATTATTATAACTATAAGTAGTATATGTTTTTTATACTTTTCTAGGTTAAGTTGAATATCTGTTATAAAGAGATAAAAACAATTAGCCATAACTTCAAAATATAGCCTAGAAAAATGTTTACGATACTTTTATTAGGTGCGTGTCAGTTTACTTAAACATTGTATTGTACAACAGCAACATTGTAACTAATATTATCTACACTATCTACACTCAAACATCGATAGTGTCGATTGAAGATCCCACAATTGAATACAGTAGAATATGTGTCACAAGCGATTCTGTCGCTCAAATGTAGGACACATCTGCTACCAAGAATAGGAATATTATATATAAGTGGGTTTACTTGATCTGAACGATTTTTCATTTTCCCAGGAGTTTCTAGGAAATTCTTTTGAAGTATTTTATAAAGTTCTCATAGATTTGTAGGTGTAAACTGAGGTGATGTAAGATACACACACATTTCAAAATTCAGTTACAAATAAACAAACAAAGATACAGGTGAAGCTAATAAAAACGTATTTAAAAAAGCGTTATTTATGCAGAACGATCGACCAACGATTAAAATTAAGTGGCTGGAAGCGGATAGATGGCGGACTGTCCAAAACGGGGATGGTTAGCGCTCCTTGGGGGAGACCTTTGTTCAAAAGTGGGCGGTAATAGGTTGATTGACAAATTAAACGTGTTAAAGATGGTTTTTTTCATCTGTTTCTGGTCGAATATGGAACCACAGTGGGTAACCACTCTAGACCACTACGGAACGCTCTGATGTTTTTGTCCTTTAAAATGGGCTTAAAAAAAAAATTCTTTATTCGGAAATATTATAAATATGTTTAAATTTTTAAAAAACAACTTTACAAATTTTTGACTTGATAAAAAACGTTGATATGGAATATATAAAAAATCTATTATGCTAATTACAACAGAGTGATTTAAAAACTAGATTAAAGTTCACGTCTTTACAACATACTTTCATTATTAATGATTGAAATTTTGAGAAGATACAATGTATTTTAGACATTATTTCTGCCTACAGGTAGATCAATTAGTTTTGTGTAGACGTTACACAAATTACCTTATGTAAAATGTGTGTTTGCAATATAGAACGTTCTTCACAATACATCGATAATATATTTAAAATATTTTATGTGTCTATTGAAAGCTATAACTCGCAAAGCAATTTGTGTTAAAGACTTCGATGTGGAAACTCAATAACTTTATGACCGCTAAAACAAAAAGCTATTTACATTATGTCACCTTTTAGCAGTGTATTGGCAGGCTTTTAAGCTTCCAAAAGCGGTTTTTCAAGAGGATTATTTTAAATTTGTGCTTGTTGTGTAAAAGGGGATTACGTTTCCAATTTTTTTTGAGCAAAATGTTCCTAAAATCCCTAAAAAAAATTATGGGTGAATGCGATGAAAATCATAATGAATAAAAAGGTTTCGTTGTAAATTAGGGGTTCGGTGAGAAAACTTGATTAATACATGGCTATACAAATTTGGTCTGAAATGTTTATTCACCAACTCATTTGAAACGTACAATTCTGGTATATTCTATATATTGTTTTAAAACATTCAGAGAACGTTAATTGAATTTTATTTTAAAACAAATAATTGTTAGGAACTTCTTTTTAAATTTAAATAAAATACATACCTATGTTAGAATCGAGTTTAATTTTTCTCATTTCTCCATTCAGTAGTCGAAAATGCTTCACTTTACTTAAATATATATTAAAGGTTATGTGGGGGAATGGGTATCATGTCCCTCCAACACAAAGGCAGGATCCACCGACCAGGCGAGGTGATAATGCTTGGCGGACCACTGCCCAACAGTTGATGTTGGGATGTTGTATATTATATGATAATCGACGCGAGAACTTCTATTGCGCGATTCAGGATTGGTAGTTACTGCGTGTAGTGCGTTACTTTGTAGTTCAGTGTATCTTCGGTAGACGGCGCTGTAGTAGGTTATTGTTGTGTTATATGTGGAAGTCGCCATAGTTAATTTAAAAAAAAATTGTGTGTACTACTATATAAACGTTTGTAAAATGGGATTATATTTAAGTAGTAATATGAATTTGTGTCTTTTTATTACTGCTATTCTAATGCAGATGACAACTGATTGTGGAGTTTCTTCCAATGCCGTATGTTTCAAAAGATACAACTAGTTTAGAGATAGCTTGATGAGTCATGTCAGTCATCATATTGTAAAATCTACTTTATTTATGAACATATAAAATACTAGTTGGCCAGACTAATTGGTAAAGGGATGGTTTAAATTTTTTTCGAAAAATTATTTCGGTGTTGGATGGTCCATTTATCGAGGAAGGCTATAGGCTATATATCATCACGCTACTACTAATAGGAGCGGAGCACCAATGAAGAATGTTTCAAAAACGGGGGAAAATTTTCACGCCACGGGCAATATAAGACGCAAACGAGGTTGCGTGGGTCAACTAGTTTATTAATAAGAGGTCTGATACTCCGTAATCCGATTCTCAATCCGTCACCACATAAACGTCTCACATCATTAAACACTTAATCGTTTTGCAATTAAGCAAAGTACTAAAACATAGTACATCAATTTGTCTAACACACATCGAGGAATTATTCACCCATGAATGAAGTATGTAGGTTGTTAACGTTACATAATCTAGGTTATATGCTAGAACATAACAAATAGCTGCTAAATTTGATATTGAACTATCAAAATGACTGAAGTTAATATGAGGAAGAAGGAATAGTAGGTAGCATCTATTGTTATGATCTCGTCACTGAGTCTATTATATTGTGATATGAAGGATCTAAGTTTTCAGCAACAACCAATGATGGACATTTTATTTTAGGATACGATTTTAATTCATTTCCAATTCTTTTTGTGTTAGTATATAGAAATTGAGTTTTAGTTTAAAGAAGTTTCGAATAAAAGAAAAAGAAGGCCTGAAAAGAAAGTTCAAAGTCGTACA
This sequence comes from Spilarctia lutea, assembly GCA_916048165.1. NCBI lineage: Eukaryota > Metazoa > Arthropoda > Insecta > Lepidoptera > Erebidae > Spilarctia > Spilarctia lutea. The sequence continues at coordinate 4,616,138 of OU696492.1, read as the reverse complement.
GAGAGTACCAATCATCCCAGTCCTAGGCAGTCCGCATCCATGCGCCGGCAGTCACTATCCTTTAGTCGTCGGTCCATCGTGCCGCAGGACGCCCTACACAGCGATGCCTAATCGTCCTATCGTACTATAACTCACATAAATACTTAAATAATATTACTTGAATTTGATATACGTATTTACGTTACGTTACTTTATTTATTTATCTACGATTTGTATTTACGTATGTTAAAAAACTTAAAACCTTATATATTGTTAAATTGTTACCGGTACTAGGTATTACAGAACTAGTTCAACAACAAAAGCTATAGTCATCAATCAGTTGGGAGCCTTATTTCGATTCTCAACGATCACTAACGACCTTTTTAACCACGAAGAACCCACTAACCGTTTTGTGTCTGTGAGTAGGGTCCGCTTTATTTCAATTATAAATGTAAACTAAAAATTCATTCATCTATACTCTATACAAATGAATAAAATTGAAGTGTCTGTGTGTAATATTAAAAAAAATGCTTGTTAAAATTTTTTGTCTGTCTGTCCGTCTGTCTGTTTGTTACGGCTAATCTCTGGAACGGCTAAACCGATTTTGACGGGACTTTCACTGGCAAATAGCTATTTATATAAGGAGTACCTAAAGCCACTTTTTTAGATTAGTTTCGCCCCGCTGTGTTATCCGGGTTTACTGTTGTACCGTGGGTAGCAACGCGGGGTTTTAGATATATTTGGAACTAGCTTTTGCCTCGTGTCGGTTATCACGTCCTTCCTCAAGAATCAATGTATATTCATGCCAAATTTAATTAAAATCGGTGCAGCAGTTTAGCCGTGAAAGCGTAACAGACAGAAAGAGTTACTTTGAATTTATTAGATTAGTATAGAGTACGCGTTCATAGCATACAAACATTTGTTTACGAAGAAAAAATATTTAAAATATGAAAAATCGGAATGAATTCAATCTGTACAGCAAAGTTATTTATTTTTGTTACCAAGTACAATATGATTGTTAATGTAATATTTTGCCGATACTAAGTCTTAAAACAATAACGTATTGAGCATTTTTTTTTTTCAAACTACGATTCCCGTATTAGAAATATACATAGAGCACACAGTATAGTCCCATGTGAGATTTAAACCCACAACACTTGGTGCAGCGTGGCGATTACTTGCTTTTCCACATGGAATCGGTGATGCAGTGATAGCGTATGAACAACAAATTAGTATTAATGCTTAGTTTGGGACTAGATGGCGTAGTGTATGATGTTTGATATGTGTAAGTTTATTTTTATAATATTTACTAATAAAGACTTGCTTATGAACAAAGTAATCTACTAAACTCAAATATATTAAATCAGCTTTAGACAAACAAAGTGTTGGTCACTATTAATCTTTCATCTCAGTCTGTTGTTAATATCTAATACTATCAGTTGATTGCAACAGTCCAGTGGGAGTTTACCGCCTTGTCAAATTTCAAAAGAGATTACAGAAGCTAATCAATGAGTGAAAGCAAATTATAACTCTATGAATAATTTATTAAAACAAATAATTAATACTTGTAATACCTGCTTATAGAATAAAAATTACTGTTATACTATCTGTTACTGTATAGCATTGGTGGTGTAAAAAACTTTTGAACCATGATCAAAAAGAACAGAAAACTCTTTCTGCTGTAGGTTCATCATCATTATCAGCTCGTTGCAGTACACACACTTCAGAGTCCTATTAACTGTGTGGCGACCTCCACATACAACATAACATACTACAGCGCCATCTACCGAAGTTACACTGAACTACGGAGTAACCTACAAAACGAAGAAACTACCAATCCTGAATCGCGAAATTAAAGATTTCGCGCCGAATATCATATATACAACATCCCAACATCAACTGTTGGGCAGTAGCCCGCCAGGCATGATCACCTCGCCTGGTCGGAGGATCCTCCCTTTGTGTTGGGTGGAACATTACACCCGTTCCCCCACAGTGGTGACCCCGACGTGACTGGAGGCAGCCTTCAAGGAAGCAGATCAGCGCCACTATCATATTCACTCCCACAGCAAGTCTCAAGCCAGCCAGCAACCTCGGCCTCAACTGGGATATACCACACGCAGGACGCGACCGCTCCAGCCTGGTAACCCCTACGGCCTCTACAGCGTCTAGGCACAGCACACTGCACATACGGTCCATGTAAGCAGAGCACATCTCTCCCGTCTACGCAGCAGCCAGCCACTACGCAGCAACCGCCCCGACTCACTGGGGACCTCACCGCAGCACCGCGCACCGCATGCGATTCCGACTCACTGGGATCAGCGGACTTCAGCCCCGACTCACTGGGACTAGCGGCATTCAGTTCCGACTCACTGGAACTTGCGGCATTCAGTTCCGACTCACTGGAACTACTCACTTCTGGCACTGGCAAGCTCCGCATCAGAGCACAGACAGCTGACGCAAGATATAGCGACCTCCAGTCTTGGAGGGAAATGATGTGGCGACCTCCACATACAACATAACATACTACAGCGCCATCTACCGAAGTTACACTGAACTACGGAGTAACCTACAAAACGAAGAAACTACCAATCCTGAATCGCGCAATTAAAGTTCTCGCGCCGATTATCATATATACAACATCCCAACATCAACTGTTGGGCAGTAGCCCGCCAGGCATGATCACCTCGCCTGGTCGGAGGATCCTCCCTTTGTGTTGGATGGAACATGATACCCGTTCCCCCACAACTGCTTCTTACGTAAGTCGTCCCGCCTCTGGTTAGATGCCGCCCACACTACGTTTGGCAAATTTTCATTCCAGAACATGGTTACTCCAGCGGTTATCGATTATTTGACACATGTGACTAGCTCATTGCCACTTTAAGCTACTATTTTTCAGAGCTATATCTGCTATCTTGGTTTTTTGAGGGATCACTTTGATTCACTTTCTTTTTTGGGATGTTTATCTATATACTTATAATAAAGCTGAAGAGTTTTTGTTTGAACGCGCAAATCTCAGGAACCAGGAGTCCGATTTAAAAAATTATTTCAGTGTTGGATAGACCATTTACCGAGGAAGGCTATAGGTTATATATCATGAAGCTAAGACAAATAGGAGCGGAGCGCTAATGAAGAATGTTACAAAAACCGGGGAAAAATATTATACTACTGGCAATAAGAGACGTAAACGAGGTTGCGTGGGTCAGCTAGTTCTTATATAAAGTTTTACATTTATTACCTCCCATCAAAGAAATTATAGTAAATTTCCTTTGACGATACTTTTTAATCAAGAAACTGTCCACTATCATATTATTTAATTCTGCAAAATTACCCTAAGTAAAAAGACGGGGTAAGGATGTTGTTTCTGTCTTTATTATTAATCTTTGTTCTTATAATTATTATTTTCTTTGTCAGTATAAAAGCAATTTGGAATCTTTATTATGCTAAGCTGAACTCCTTGTAATTTCAAATGAGGATAAGTCGACTTGAGGGCACCGAACGTCGACACCCGGTATTTTAGAGCGGTATGGACACTCCGACCATTTGATTTAAGAAGGGGCTTTTCAATTGTATAAGAAGCTTTGATTTGTTGTTTTAAATTTACTCAAGGTCCTTAGTTTAACACCGTATTAGTAGATACTGGCACTTATAAAATGTATATTTCCATTGGAGTATCTCAGATCTTTTAGAGTTACCAATTTGCAATTAATTGTTAGCACACGAATGCCAGTTAGGTACTACCCCATTAAACACTATTTTTAATGTCTTATGGCCATTTAACTAAACTCGTACGCCACGGAAAATTTTAATAGCTTACATGAATAAGAGACATAGAACACCTAGATTCAGAATAAGAATTTGTGAATGACACGTTGTGTTGTTTGTGTGAGGTTAGAACTCACAACACTTAGCGCAGTTAAAATTGGCATGGGGACCGCTAAAACCACTATGCCATCTGTTAAGTCAAAAACTAACTTAATATTCATGGTAGTCCTTCAAACTTTTTATTTAAAATTCTGGTTTTTAACATTGCACACAACATTATATGGAGACCTAGAAAAAAGTATCAGCGAAACCCCTCAAGAGTGAACCAAATCAGTAAAAGGTTTTCAAGAAATTGTACCCGGTGACAATTATAATGTTAGTTTATATATATATATATATATATATATATATATTCGTTTGTACTTGCTTTTGAACTATCAACCGCTAGAAGTTTGAATTAATCAAGTTTATTATTTGTTACAGATTTTGGTGGTGACGTGAGAGGTAAAGTAGTCACTTGATTACTATTAATACTTGTATAAAAAGTTTAAGACTGAGAGTCCTTGTAAATAACTGTTTGTTGACTTATGAAGCATTTTTAATGAATGCTTGCCAGTTTAATTATGTAAGAAGACAGAATACGTAAGAGGTGTATATTTCATAAAAATTGTCTAATGTATATCCAGCCTGCGACTCTCTCTGTTAAGGTTTTATTGTGCAAGAGCATCTACTTTTCTTTACGCAAGACTGCTCTTGAGATAGAGGCCTTGTACAACTATTCTGGAACACACGTTTTTCTCGACACAAAAAGTATATATGTGTTGATATCAGTTGTCCAGTACTCATAACACAAGCTCTGCTTTGCTTGGGACTAGATGGCGTTCTGTGTTAGATGTATTTATATTTAATATTGTGTGCCACGTTTGCACTTCTAGATTCGTTCTGCAGTTACAAATAAATTGTTTTGTGACATCGATAAAATAGTTCCGTGCCTGCAACAACTACAATTTATTCCCTAGAAACTTAACTAGGCTACGATTTCATGAATCAAAAGTAATTGTTATACGATCCCAAATAAAACTTATATTCAAGTTTCTGAGATTGTTTTAGAATACTTTTTTCTTACAAAAGAAAAGTAAAACTTTGCTTCGATGTTTTTGGAAATATAATGACTAGGTTCTTCACTATCGTGGGTATACCATTGATTTATTCAGTTATTCATATTCAAATTGTAAACTTTCTTTTACAATATTAATTACATAAATTAACATTTCGTAACATTCTTAATCAATATGGTAACAGAATATAATTATGAATATAGAGAGTCACACACCCTTAGTCCTAAAAGCGGACAAAGGGAGCAAATCACGCAGGACAAAGCTGCAAAGAGTGGTAGAAATGGAAACAACCTTAAACCAAGCAGCTCAGTAGGCTAAAGCCTCTTTTCTTAGAAGAGGCCTTTGCTCAGCTGTGGACTATTAAAACTGTTGATGTGAAATTAACAATCGTTTATGACCCAGAGTCTTTGAAAATAATTTTAGTGTATAATATTATATAGAAATTCTATCTGCACCCCGAGGTTCTTGTTGTATCTTCACAATAACTACCGCTGGTAACATCTCAAGGGAAAGTTTATATCAGCTCGATAAAGTCCCGTCAAAATCAGTCTAGCCGTACCAGCGATTATCTAAAACAAACACACAGATTTAAAAATCAAAAAAAATGTTTTTTTGATGTAAGTACCGTTTATGTACGAGTATATCATATGAATTTATTGAAACAATGACCCAATCAAGAAGCTGAGTGCGGAAACAGCCCGGGGAAATTAAATCATCGATGTATTTATTGAAAATCTGTGAATTTAAAACTACAAACAGACACTTTAATTTTACTTACATGTATAGATGCACAGATTTCAATTTGTTTTTACTAACTAATAATAATGATAGTTACCAATAATGTTATCCTAACGGATAACGGAGACCAGGACAACTACGCAAGAGACATTATAGTGTACAAGTGTGTGCACAAACCCGCGTGCACTCTCGGTTCCCTATCTCTCATAATCCGATGGGACAGTTAACCGACACGATCGGGGAGAGATCAGGCGCAGGACTGACAGTTTTTCGTGTAACCGGGACACGGGGGTTCAGACCTCAACTTCGAAACTCCGGGCTGTTATTAAATATTTCTATAATCAGAAAAAATCAATGACAGTTTTGGCCCGACCCGGGATTTGTTTTTTTTTTTATGGAATAGGGGGCAAACAAGCAGACGTATCGCCTGAGGCGTCACAAGTGCGTTGCCGGTTTTTGGGGCATGAGTAAGAAGATGGGGGAAGGGGATGGGGGAAGGGGATGGGTGAAGGGGTTGGGGTAGGGCCTCCGGTTTCCTCACTCACTCGGTAAAACACAGCGCAGGCGCTGTTTCACACCGGTTTTCTGTGAGGCCGTGGTATCACTCCGGTCGAGACGGCCCATTCATGCCGAAGCATAGCTCTTCCACGGATTCAAACCCGAGACCTCTTAATCGGTAGTCGCATACGTCAACCACAATACTAAAGAAGCAGTTAAAACAAGAGACAAATATAATATAGCTACTCGTCACTCTTGATGCCCGTCCGATTAACTTTCAGTTTACACCGATCGACATTTACGATGATTGTCTCGAACACATTTTTTGTAATATAAAAAAACATTTTTTCGAACAATTTGAAACACATTTTAAAATTAGAAAATATTTTCTATTTGGTTTGACGTTTCGATGGAACTTGATGTAGATGCAACGTAATACCTAATACTCTGAAAGGTCTTGTACTTTATCAAGGTCAGATCTTTCTCAGAAACCTAAAACTAATAGTCGCCAGACTAAATCAATCTAGCTGATTTAACGGTTATGGATTATATTATGGATTTAAATTAATATTTTTATAAATATTTTGGACATCTTACACACAACGCCATCTAGTCCCAAGCTAAGTAGAGCTTGAGTTATGTTTACAAGACAACTAAAACACCCGAACTCCGAAACAAATATTTGCATATGCTACCACTGCGCCACAAAGGCAGTCAATTAATTGACACTGGTTAAAAACATTAATTATTGAATTTCGCTACATTCAAACGCATTAATTTACTAAAAGAAATAATCAGCTACTAAGTAAATATCTCTTTCTCACAAATGTCGTATTCATTATTAGTATATGTTGTCATAAAGCAATACGGCCAAAGTATAAGCCCAAATGAGCCTACGCATTACACTGTTACTGTATTATTATTATATTTATGTGTGCGTGATATTCTGAATGATTTGTTTCAATTGTTATATGTGAGTTCGTAGTGACAGCCAATTGTTTTTGTATGCGTGTATAAAATATGTCATTATTGTCATCATTATCTGTGTGTGTGTGAAGACCCTCCGCTTGGTGGCCGTGTTGCTCTATCATTTTAGTACGTACGATTGCATTTCAGGCTAATTCATATGATCTTGTCCAATCTGAGAGACTACCAAATTGGGAGTCGGCACAGAAATCATCGCACTCGTTTATAATTGGGCAATTACGAGCAGGTCCCGCAATTTGTCCAATTCGTAATGTTTACGTTTTACGAGTCCCGAGCCGCTGCTTTTATAGCCTATTGCCTTTTATCATGTGAATGTCAAGTATTAATGGCGGCTTATTTTATCGTGATGTAGTATAAATGTGTTGATATTTTGTTAGAGTAATGGATACTTATGAGAAGTTTGTTACCATCAAATAGATATTGGCATTTACAAAATAATGGTTATTTGTTATACAAGAGTGAAAAGTGAAACAAGCGAAGAATTCTAAAATTTAGAATCCTGAGAGTTAGCAAGGGAATCAAAGAGCACGAGGTGAAAAATCTTAGCATTCGAGTGCAAAACGTAACTTTTCGTCCCACCTCAGCGAGGAAATGACTAAACGCAAAAAAGAACCTTTCTAATAACAATATAGTTTTATTTCAGTATTAGTAATAATAAAAGGTATGTATGATAAATTTGGTACCATGGAGATAAAAGTAAATAGGTTTTATGATGTTTTGAATTCACAAACTTAGTGCACACGATGTTCTAAATTAAATTTATTTTATCCTCTAGCAGATAACAACGGCTTTTACACTGAGAAATCAAAGGTGTGCCCTTCTATCGAAGGGCACAAATACTCTTGGCGAAATGGGTGATAAAAATATTTTAACTATATAAGTAATATATTCTCATGTTGTGATAGATAGTTAGATCAATATTGTATCAAGTCAATATTTATAATTCTGGTTCGGTTCGATTTCAAGCAAAATAATTTATATAATAACAAAAACAAAACAAAAATTTATAAAAGAAAAATATGTAATAAAATTATAATCCTTTTTTCGAAAATAAGTACTTTAAGTACGTTTTAAGTTTATTCTTTAGAAAATTATAAAATTTCTAATATCTAAAGTACGAGTATTTATAGTATTGAAACAATTGAACAATAAAATTATTAATAACTTCAAAAATACATAGGTTGACACTTACAAATGATAATTACATACGTATAAAACACAAATATTTTGATATAAATACAAATGTCATTCTAGAACATATACTTTAATACATTAAAAGCTAAAACATATTATTATATCTAACTTAAAAATACATATTAGATTCAAATCTTTCACACTGATCACATTTTAATCGCCTTTGAACAAAACTTTGTTGACGATTTGTTATGAATGGAATTGTGCTTGAATTATATTTAACGACTGTTTCCAGTTTCGGGGCTAATGTTTGACACAGATGGGATTGTTTGATCATATTTCAAAGTCACATATAAGTATAGAGTAGAAAGTACTCTTAATGTGTGTACAACAAAAAAACAGATAAAAGTGTTTTAATGCCAAAGTAATTAATGACAAAGTAATATCAGGTGATTAATTTAAAAAGTTTTTTTAAAGACAAGCTTTTATTACTTGTTAAAAAATAACTTTAAGCCCTTGGATTTGATACCCATATTGGGTGTGCCGGTCAGAAATATGTACGCCGCCATTTTGTTGTGGCGGCCATTTTGTTTAAATTATAAATGACAGCATAATAAAGTTGGTATCCACTTGTGTAAGTCTTATGATTGAAGGACAAGAAAGTGATAGAAAAAATAAGGTTGAACAGTTGGTGGCCTTATAGCGCTTTACGATCTCTTCCGCTGATGGACAATGTTAACATGGATCCTCTCACAGGGAACTAACTTAAAATGACAGCAATTGTGCTGTCTTATGTCATTGATGAGTGCTACACTCAAGTGATGCATCACATCATCTCAACAGGCACTATTAATTCTTGAGGATGGACATAGGCTACTCTTTATCGCGATAACCGACATTTACTCGGACAGAGCCACAGGCAAAGCTAGTTTTGAATAAAATGATGACGACAAGAATCATAAACCCTTTGCTAACTTAAAGTAGAACATTGTGACATTTTTTATTTTAAGAAATAAAAGAACCTTGCATATCATAAGTTCCAGTATAGATTGGAATAGAAAATAAGTGTGAGACATTGAATGATTGTTTCTTTTATATTGAAATGACGCATGCAATCGAGGTAGAGTATCATTTAAGTACTACACCATGTGATCGAACATATGTTACAATTAGAAGTCGATATTTCCTAACACTAGAGCAAGTATAGTTATTTCTTATAATATTTTCTTGAAATAAAAGTGATTTTTTCAAGATTTTACATCGTCACATCGACAGACGATCGTTTTAGCCTACGCTACTACCACCCTGGTCAGACGGGTCAATGTAGGGATTGTTTCAAGATTTTCTTCTATTTACAGTAATGTTATCCAGCGTAATTTACTTGCTTAATCACCTCTTACGATACCTATGGGTTGAATAATTTGATACCACTTGATACTTGTGGATATACAACCCAACGATTTTATTCTCAAGACTAATGTATTCTTTTACGAATATTGCTACTTAAATCACTCGACATACGACCATTCCAGAATGTCAAGATAGTTCGCCAAAAACATTGGCACGGGTCCAAATTAAAAAAGTTCGCCAGCCACCTGACCAGCCATTTATTAACAGGGAACAGGTACCAACATAACATACATATTTGATTTCCAGCTAGTTGTATTTTCAGTTTTTTATAACCGAAATATGTATTTATGAAACTTGGTTATTCTCGGATATAGTTTATGTGTACTACTCACTTCTTACAATTTCCGAAATATTACAAAGGTTTTATACGTTTTCAGTGCTCAACTTAGAGTTAATTCTTATGTCCTATGTTAATAATCCATAGAATGCTATGGACTGCCTCGGTGGGGTAGTGGTAGCGTATGCGACTGCTAAGCTTGAGGTCTCGGGTTCGATTCCCGGCTCGGACCAAATGTTTGTATGATCTGCAAATATTTGTTTCGGAGTTTGGGTGTTTTCTATGTATATTTGTATGTATTTACAAAAAAAAAGTATATAAGTATTTATGTCAGTTGTCTAGTACCCATAAAACAAACTTTGCTCAGCTTGGGACTAGATGGCGTTGTGTGTTAGATGTCCAAAATATTTATTATATATTATTTTTATTACACTATATTATAAATACGAAAGTAACTCTGTCAGTCTCTGTCTGTTACGCATACACGGCTAAACCACTACACCAATTTAAAAAAAAACTGCACGGCAATAATTTCATTCTGGAGGAAGAACATAGGTTATTCTTTACTACGATAATCGAAACACACGGGGGCAGAGTCGCAGATAAAAGATAGTAATATTATAATATCCATATACATGGATGTTTGTTACTTATTCATTAAAAACTACTAAACTTCGTTTTTGTATATAGCTCTTACATCAGAATAGCATATACGCGAGACTCGAAATTAACACGAATACGTAGCTCTCTCAATACAAATATTTCAATTTAGAAACAAACTAATTACGGACCATCCTTATAAAACCAGTTCTGGAGGCTACTATACTATTCTGTTCTATTCTACTGTAAGTGGTAATGTTTTTCTCTAGCAACCTTCTGTTGATATATAATGCCAGTGATCTTCTTCATTGGATCTACATTCTTGTTTCAATAAACACTAGTGGATAATAGTTTAAATTTGTATACTTCTATATATATTTTTCTTTTGCTATAAAAGAAAGATTTGAGACTAGATTGTAATTTTATTATCGAAAAAAATAGTTACAACCATCGCATTTTCTAATCTTCTTTTGAGCGTGGGAGAGCCACGCTTCGACATGCACAGGCCGGCTCGACCAAAGTGATACCACGGCCTCACAGAAAACCGGTGTGAAATAGTGCTTGCGCTGTGTTTCACCGAGTGTGTGACGATACCGGAGGCCCATATCCGAATCCCTCCCCCATCCTTCTCCCCAACCCCCAAAGGCTGGCAACGCACCTGTGACGACCCCGGTGTTGCGGGTGTCTATGGGCGGTTGTAATCGCTTACCATCAGGCGATTTGCATGAAACAGAAAAAAAAGGGCAGTGGTAAAAAGTGAAGTGCCAAGATTGGACAAATAACGAAAAACTGATCAGAAATTTGAAATTTCAGAACAAAATATACGTAAACCTCCTTATTAATATTTTACTTTAAAAGGTTCTAGGAAATAGTTTGACAATGTCGCTCTGACAACTGGTTGTCATTCGATGTAATGAAATTTTTAAGGTACAATTTTCGTATATTCACATCAACTACTACCCTCAATTTGTATTCAGGATCAATAACACAGGCACCTTTCTTTTATATCTGAGAATAACATTTTATCGCCTTTTACTTTCCATATTTGTCTCGAGAAAGTTCTCTACCAAATAAAATGGCACAAGGGTATAAAATTCTGGTCCCGGATTTAAAAGGTCTATAGAGGCCTGTCGCTTGTTCTTTACAAAATCTTTTTTCATACTTTTTCCTGTTTATAAAAGAACGAATTTTCTTTAAAGATTCTCTCAAGTATTTTACAAGTTAATAAACACACTTATCTTTGAATGAGGGCTTTATGATTTTATTTATTCAAGTTCTATAATTATCTTGTCTCAATTTTTAAAACTGTTGATTTTATGAACATACTTCTTAGCTCCTTAGCAGTGCTTTTATTCTACTGAATGGTACTGATTTTTAAAAATAAATACACAACATAATAATACAACATAAGAAGGGCCATGAATACGCAAAATTAATTTGTCTTATAAATTAATGTATGTTAATGTATGTAATGTATTAAAGATGGCCCGATGGACGGTTGTTATGTACACCCATGACAATCGTTTTTAGGAAGTCCTCAAATATACTTACAACTCAACCTTTATATTCAGTTCACCCTCAGGGTTGCGATGGTCCGATGACAGTCGTTCCGTGGAAAAACTGATATTCAGGTAAAACCGGTTGAACTAGTAGCCGAACCCAAATAATCTTGTTAATAATAAAGTAAAGAAATATATAAATATACAAATTAAAATAAAATATATTTTAAATAGCCGCAATATAAAGTATACAAATATATTCTCAATCAATGTTTAATTTGTGTATATTTATTTTAATAATAGTAATAAATAATTCGGGCATCTAACATACAACGCCATCTAGTTCCAAGCTAAGCAGAGCTTGTATCATGGGTGCTAGACAACTGATAAAAATACATACATGTACTTCTTTTTTTGTAAATACATACATATCATTCATAGAGAACACCGAAACTCCGAAACAAATATTTGCAGATCATACAAACATTTAATACGACTTGCATAAACGTGACGCTAATAAAATAGTAAAATTTGAAATGAATAGGCCAGTGAACCATTGTGTATATTGAAATAGAGAGTCACTATAAATAGACTTGGAATATTACTAATTGCATGTGCATTGCCGGCCTTTTGAGGGATGGGGAGGGGTATGAGGGAGGAGAGGGGGAGGGGATGGGAAGAGAAGGGGGAGGGATGGGGTATAGGCCTCCGATATCCTCACTCACTCGGTGAAACACAGCGCAAGCGCTATTTCACACCGGTTTTCTGTGAGGCCGTGGTATCACTCCGGTCGAGCCGGCCCATTCATGCCGTAGCGTGGCTCTCCCACGGTAAACGTGTAACCACAACTCAAACAAGCATTTGCGATGGGTTTAAATAATCTGTTAACGATATGCAGTAACAAACGTCTTATTCTTAAGCTAGATTTGTAGTTTAGTGTTTTGTATGAAAGGTATAGCAGCAAACACGACACAAGAGATAATGATAAGCTTCCATATTATTCTTGTACATATATCGTATTATCTATACTTAGTATATATTTGCTTTGATAGTTTGGTGACTTAAGGCAGATTAATGATTAAAAGAAACATGAAATAAATTTATAGGGCGAATGTTTGTTAAAGAGCGTACTCCTTCCTAAAAGACCGGCAACGCACTTGTGACGCCTCTGATGTTGCGGGTGTCCATGGGCGGCAATAATCGCTTACCATCAGGCGATACATCTGCTCGTTTGCCCCATATATAATAAGCAAAAAAAAAAATGTGTCGAAAGATATCGTCCACGGCACGTCTAAACAAGAGGCGTGTAAAAAATTACCGATTAGCCAGATTAATAAGATTTTCGCAAATTTTGCAATACGGTTTTTAAGCAATTATAATGTTCCCAAGAATACTTCTAATCATACAAAATGTGTCGTTTAGGACAGCGCACGACTTAGTTTTAGTGATTTTTCGTTTTGTTTATATATTTTTTAGAACAGAATCAACACTAATACCTTCATAAAATACAGCTACAGATACTTCACAGATAGTAAATGAAGTAAAATGTTTTAATTTAACTTTCAGTTCAGTCGGTTAGTTTTAATAAAGATAGAAATACATTTAATGATTTATTTTAACAGAGTTGTTCTAAGGGGCTTTTATAAATAAGAATTTCGTTACCAAAAACTAATACAGAAATGCCATAAACTTATGTTTGCCTCTCCTATATTACACTTTTATATATTTTAAGTATGATAATATATTTTTGTACGCTGGTAATTTTTTGAGTAACTTTGTATTTTACCATTCCTAATCATATCGAGAGATTTAATCTTTAAAATATATTTAAGACCTTGGCCTGTCAAGATCTGCAGTAAGTTCTATTTTAGAACGAGTATCCAAGGCTGCACTAACAGGTTCCTACCAAATTTGGCTAGGTAGGGCGGGAAACTCGAGCAGTGAAGGTGAGCGTTGATGCGCATCTTAAAAGGGGCCTCCTTAAACTTACACCTAGGTCGTAAATCCTGGGAACTGCTTTGAGTTTCTCCCTCTGCCACACGATGGACCCGGCACCCGCACGGTGAATCCATGGAGTGCTAAGAAGTTCGTCTCTCTATTCTTAATGAATTTCGTAGCAATCTTAGCCTAATCTAGTTTTACAGTTAGAGAATCTAAATAAAAAGATTTATAGTTCCAAATTAGAATAATTTTTATTACTTCTGTGTAAGCCATAACTCAGATACGGTGTTATTGCTTTAAGCTATCGTCGAACAGCCAAGTATCCTTTACTGATTTATATTCAAAGATATGCCAAAATATATATTTTATTAACTACTTTATATAAATTTGAAATGACATGGAACACTTTCGTGGAGTCATATTTGGATATTAAATTAATATGCCAGCATTACTTTGACGTTATATATTTTCCGGAGTATCAAGTGATGAATTTATTGTTATGAGTATTAAGTTATTTTTTTAACAAATATTACATAGAGTGTATGCTGTAGTTGTATTTTAACATTCTTAAACAGTGTACAATAATCTGTATTAGCGAAACGTACTTTTCACGTCTTTCATTTGATCAATGATTCATTAATAAGCTTAATACAGGGTGTCTCAAAAGAAATTTTATATTTGTTTAGCTTACTGCGTGAACGCTGCGTACTTGAGGGGTGCGGGGGTTATGTCAATTGGTAGCTTGGCTCTTGGGGATTCAGTCGCTATGGAGCGTTTCTCGGGAGCAGACCGCGCGTTGTGCGTGCGAGAGTTTTACAAGAACGGTGATTCGACAACTGTCGCGCGTAGAAAATTCTGCAGTATTCGAGGTTTTCGCCACTTAAATGATGCGCCAAGCCTTCCTCTCATTCGACATTGGGTTAAAAAGTTTGAAGAGACTGGATCAACGCTGGATAAATCAAAATCCGGGCGACCTAGGTCATCAAGAACGGTAGAAAACGTGGAGAGTGTTAATCAATCTGTACGTGACGACCCGAGCCTTTCAATTCGGAAGCGCGCGAGTGCTTTAAATGTGCATAGATCATCATTACATCGCATTATGCACAAAGATCTAAAGCTGCACCCCTACAAAATTCAATTGGTGCAAGAATTAAAGCCCCAAGATGCCGGTCAGAGGCTTAATTTCGTAAATCAGATGATTGAGCGATTTTCAACGTTTACCAACATTTTGTTTTCGGATGAAGCTCATTTTCATCTTAATGGCCACGTAAATAAGCAAAACTGCCGCTACTGGAGTTCAGCCAATCCGAAACGCAAACATCAGAAACCCCTACACTCGCCTAAAGTGACCGTATGGGCTGCCATGTCGGCGCGAGGAATTATCGGCCCTTACTTTTTTGAAGACGAAATGGGGCGTACAGTTACAGTGAATTCAGAGCGTTATGTGGAGATGTTAGACAACTTCTTGGTACCTGAACTGCAAAACTTTCCTGGCTATAACCAAAGAACATGGTTTCAACAGGACGGAGCAACTTCACACACGTCCAATATATCTCTGCCACGTGTTCGTGAAATTTTCTCAGGAAAATTGATCTCCCGGAGAGGTGACATAAATTGGCCTCCACGTAGCCCAGATTTAACCCCTATGGACTTTTTCCTATGGGGTTATCTTAAATCTAAAGTTTACGCCAATAAACCAACTTCACTGGCGCATTTGAAAGAAAATATCCGTCACGAAATGGCAGCCATCCCTCACTCCACCTGTCGAGCAGTCATAAGTAATTTTACTGTTCGATTAAATGAGTATCAACAACGTGAGGGTTTACATTTAGACGATATTATTTTTAAGAAATGAATTCCCAAAAAGTGTATTTTAACAATAAATAAACATTTTTTCTATATACCGCTTCCTTTTTTTTTAATCAATCCACTAAATATGAAATTTCTTTTGAGACACCTTGTACAATGTAAATTATTTATTAATATAAATATCATAAATATTAATTATTGTTCTAATATATTGCAACTCTTACGTATGTAATAACTTTTGTTATTTTCAAAAAATCACACTAGCAGAAATTTCAAAAATATTCTGTAATCTCATTTGGGATTTGTATTAAGTAAAAAGTTATTTTTTATTTATTTTCACTGAAAAATAAATTGCTTGATCGCTGACATCGTACACATTACAAACTAATATGCTAAGAATTTACAAGCCAACAGTGTTAATTCTGTTAATTGGAAAGTCTCTAAATTAATTATACTTCACTAAAAAATATTTGTAGCCTGTCGAAAGACGTTTAAATAGTGAAGAATTTACTAAAATTAGATAGGTCTCGGTGTAAACAGACTTTATACAAAAACAACCACTGAATTTTTAGTTTAGTGGCACAGTAATAGTGCCACAGTATTAGTGAGTTAAAACCAAAATATGATTTTATTTTAAAACCAGAAAATATTTGAGAATCCCAATAATTCAATCAATGAAGAATAGAGTAAGGTTTTAGAAAACTGCAAGACCATGACAATCGTCTCAGAAATATATCATGTAATATATGTATATCTGTATATACTCGTATCTATTTCTTCAAAGAAAAAGATAAACTGGAAAGAAAGTTAAGCAATTCCAACTGTATATCATTTCCTTTGAAGTGGATTATTAATTTTCAACTCCCCTGATTTACTTCTGATGAAATCCAACGCGGTTCCTAAGATAATTTAACTTTCTCTTGAACTTGCTGTGTGTAGCTCTACTTTAGAACACTGCTTTACATTATAATATATAGGTGTGTGAATCAGTCAGATTATATATTTTATATACTAATTCATAATGCCATATATATTTCGAGAATCTTTCCTAAATTTTAATATTTATGCCTCAGCTTTTTACGGGTATAGTCGCGGTCTAAGAAAATATAACACTTCCGGTTTTCTTTTAATTTTCTTTTATACAAACCTTGTTCTGACAATAAAAAACACGTAAATAAAATAATTATCCACTTTAGTGCAATCGATCGAAAGTTATGCTTGAGATGTAGTAGAGCCACGCTGAATTCAGCACGAACGGACCAGCTCGACCGGGGTGTACTGCCCCGCATGAACCCTCGCAAAGAATATCAATATAAAATGACAGCATCTGAACTGTCGTGTTTTGTTGGTGAGTGCGAGACCGGAGGCCCAATGATGCAGAAGCATCACTAGGCCACTATGGAGTGGGTCACTATGCTGCATTGTCTTCAGTCGAAATGAGTATGGTGACCACCACTCTTGGATTCAGCTTATGCTTTCCATCAGCAGAGTAGAGACACTTTGGCAGGCCCGTACATAAAAAAAAATAGATATCTGTGATGCATTTTTCCCCTCACACGGCCAAAAGCCGTCTGATGGTGACTAAAAATTTGCACATGCACGTCGGTGGAAGCTAATTAAGAATAAAGAACACCATAATTATTTCATTGACAAGCCAAAGCTGGTCATAAAGATTTGATTACAGATTAATTTCCGTGTTCCTTGGCTTTCCATCATTTATATCTTCCATTAATGATACTAAAGAATCGATAGTGTAATTTAGCTCAAATAATTAAGAAATGTAGCTCTTTTAACCATCTATTTATTTTTACCTATCGAAAGAGGGAATCGAGTGGAACCGAATGTTTGTAAAAACAATAATGAACTGTTTATATTTATTTTTGTTGACGGAGTAGAAAACTACTTCGGATTTTCGGCTTCTCGGGGACTCGAGAACCATGAGTAGGT
Source organism: Spilarctia lutea (assembly GCA_916048165.1). Classification (NCBI taxonomy): domain Eukaryota; kingdom Metazoa; phylum Arthropoda; class Insecta; order Lepidoptera; family Erebidae; genus Spilarctia; species Spilarctia lutea. The sequence goes on along the minus strand of OU696492.1, from coordinate 4,598,439 downwards.
ATTGTTTCTACCAAAACAAACCCAAGCGGTCCCGGTCGCTCTGATCTGAGAAAGCCCTTATTACTCTCACATCAGATCCCAAGATCAAGCTCTAACCAGGCTCTATCCTGAGGAAGCCTATTTCGTATTTAAGAGGTAAAGAAGTGATTTATTTATCTTCACTATTTAGACTTAATTTTTACTAAACCAAAGAAGCCAAAGTCATATTCATATTATAGATGCAACATCGATATTGAAACACATTTGAACCTTAACACAGAAACATTAAAACACAAAAAGATTAAATAATTAAGAAAAAATTAAACGCACACACTAAGCTCACGTTTATAATCGCTAAAGAGGCAAAACTCTCTTGGTAACGCAAGCAATTAATTAATTAAAATTTGGGGATCGTTATTAAAACGTTTTAAGAGACTTTAGGTTATTAAATTTACGGTCTATGGTGGTTTATAAGACATTAACGCACTTAATTACTCACGTAGACATAATTTGAAAATAATAATCTTTTTTACCGCAAAATTATCTAATACTAAATGGTTGTTGCCATGTTTTTGATTGTGGAGTATGTTTAGTGATGTTTATACTCAATTGATATAAGATTTGGCTACATAATAAAACAATGGATATGGAAAAGGTATGCTATTCGAGATATCCGTAATTTTATAGCTTCTTCGCTGCTTTCAAGAAAGTAACATTTTAAAAAAATCTGTACTTAAAATTTTCAGAGTGAGTATGTTTATACTTATCGGTAGGAAATTTTATGGTAAATCAAAATATCATAATATTTTAGGTGTTCCTAAAAATTTGGTATCGAGAAAAAATTCGAAAAACTGTTTGCTTTTAAAAAAATCAGCGGGAATTTATCTATGTCATTAGAACTTCCATGTTTGTGGTTGAATGTGATTGTAATATTTTGTGTTCGATTTTAATAGCTTCATTAATTTATTTTAAACGAAAGTTCTCGATGGCGGCCCAAAATCTAGGAATGAAATGATTCTTAAAGTTAAAGTTTAAAATTTTTTACCTCCTTACTTACCTTACTCCTAATCTTTATGTTATAATCACAAAAAAAGTCTAGTAATATCAAAACACTTTAACAAGCAGCATTTCTTTCTTTCAAAGTGATTTTTATTGAACAATTTATTACATGAACAGCTTGCAATAAAATCCCAAGCTTTCGCTCCCCATTATTAAAACTATTAGTCGAGTTATTGTAAAACCGTGTAATTATATATGCATTACATCATTTTTATTGCCGCTCATTAAAATAGTATAACACTGGCCTCATTCACACCACTTTGTGGTAACTAAATAAATTTTATACGTGATACGATATTCAAAACTTTTCATCGACATAAAATAGAAATGTAAAAGCAGAAAAATGATACAGGCAAGTCAAACAATGAATATATTTTGCTTCTATATTCAAGACAGTCTTATCTATTGTGAGTCTAGTTTGTCTATAGAAATAAAACTTAAGGCCACATTGACAGTAGCGTCTTTCCTTCCCGACTGCGGCAAAGCCAAAAGCGAAATAGCGAAGGAAGGAAATATTTCTGGGAGTCAATGTATGTTCCACCACATATCGTTTGAATTATTGATCCGATTTATTGAATGAGGTATGAATAGATTTGCAATCATTTAATAATTATTATTTGGCAAAAAAAGTATAAGTCTTAGATTGAGAACTGTACTTCTTGTGTGCATTTGTGCGTACGAGTGTGTGTGTGTGTGTTTGCTTTTATTTAATTAAAAACAATTCAGTTTTCTCATAACAGAACGTTACTACATATTTTTACAGAAAAAAATAGTCAAGCCGTAGATATTACACGTTTCATTAACTTTATTGTACAACGATAGACCATGATGGTCCAGTGGTCAAAATTCGAGCATAATTCTTTTTTTTTTAGCTTTCTGCACTCCTATATATAAAAATCTAAATTTCATACTTCTCCGTTTGTATATATTTCGTTCAAAGGGAAAAACTTTGTGCTTCAGGTATTAATCTATATCCATGTAAGATCACCAAAAGCTAGTGTTTTTCTTTCTTTTTTATATTCCATGAAGTGAATATTTCACTCTGAAGAACTGTCACAAATTATCCTCTTTTCAGTGAATCAATCTTGAAGATTTAGTTTCAATCTACTTAAGAATAAAGTTTTTATACCTGTGTTATATTGCTTAGAATATCCAGTAAGCGTTAGGGTTTAAAGAGGTTCCCGAGTGTGTGCGCTATGCCAAACTTTATAAGCTCTAGAAGCTACACTTATATAATACTGGAAGTTAATAAAATTTGTTATTTTTTGCCCATGTTTAAAAATAAAATCGTCGTTTGTTATACTATACAAATTATTTGATAAGAAAGATATTTATTTTCTTTAATAACAACTGTACATCAAACATTTTAAAAATAATTAAAGACGGAAAGAGACGGAAAGAGTTGACAATTAGTAGAAAAAGCTTTCGACTCACCACAATCTAACAATGGTCTTTTTGAACTTTTATTGCATCTAAAGGTTTGTATGAAAAGACGTTTCTATTGTATACAACTCGGCATTTGACTTAGAGATTGCTTGAATCGCTAGAAATGTGCAATGTTTAATGGTATTCTAGCTACCGTCTATTCAGTACACGGTTTTCTTTATTCGTTAAAGGAGGAATTGTCGTAGAGCATTGAATTTTATGACCTGTTTTATACGGCATGGTATTTATTTTCGTGATTCATTATTTTTTAGATGTACGAGAAATTAGATTTTGAGATATTTATTTGTTTGGATAGTTATTTGTTTGATTATTGATTTAATTATTGGTATTGGTATTTAATTGATTTTTGATTCAATATTGTGTTGTGACCTAGTAAAAGTCGCAGAAAATTCTTGGATGTATGCAGGGCAGTATCGAGTATTGTAGAGAACCTTAGGGAGTGCTATATTCAGCATTCAGCAGCAATGAACGTATTTAGATGGAAATGATGATGATTATCTTTAACAGAAGTCTCATGTTGTTCCATATATAATTAGCTATTTATCAGTGAAAATACAGTTTAACCGTTCCAGAGATTAGTCGGTACAAGCAGACAGTCAAAAATTTTAAATATTGTTTTTTGTTACTGTAGTAGTATCGAATCCATCCACTTGGATTCCCTGTTTAGAACCCTGGGGGATCCAACTTGTAATATTCGTTTACACTGAACCCCTAAGGGATCTTTTTAGATTTCAATTCCATATTGATCCCCCAGGGAATTCATTTGTCAGATTTTTGTCCACTTGCATCCCCTGGTCAAATTGGAGCCCTGGAGATTTATAAGGATTTTTTGTCTACACCGATCCACCTATCATGTATGATCCCCTGATGGAATTATATGGATAATCTTAATAGAAATTGTATAATTTAGCCAGGTTAGTACGCCGATAGCTAGTTTTTTAATAAAACAAAAGAAAAATGTGTTGTTCAGATATATTTTATAAAATTAATAAATTTAAAATAACTTTCTTATGGAATTATTGAGACGTTGTTAATTTTAGATCACAAATAGACACTTTAATATTATTTATTTAGATAGATATAACGTACAATATTATATTTATGTTTACGAGTTTAAAATGAGGCCTTTAACAGTCACATAACATTGTTCTTAAGCTTTACCCAGTAATAATAAAATTGATTATTGCATATCATTGCCTAGATGTCCAAGAAATACGATAACGACAGTTTTTATGTAAACCGCATCAGAAACCCCGATCGTTTCCATATCCTACCATCCTACTCACTTTACACATTGGTGATAGAACAGAATCAGCGAAAGATCTTGAGTACCGTTTCTTGATTTTGCCATACCGGATACCGAACCTATTCAAGGCTGTAAAAGAGATCGAACCAAAATCCTTTCAAGATCTTCGCTGTTAGGGTGGCCAATTTAATATCCGATGACAATTTAGGTTTGACTGGGTATGACCTAATTCTAGGTTCAGAAATTGTTTCATAGTACCATAATCGGTGAAATCGGGGTAATTCGGTGAAAACGGTTTAAATTACTTGGTGTGATTTTATATGAATAATATGAATGAATATGAAATATGGGTATAAAATATTATTAATATAAGTTTACAACAAATTATCTCTTAATAAATCCCCTTACTGTTACAAGAAATGTATGCTAAAATATTCAATTAAAATTTACATGCTAATGAAAGCAGGTCGAAAAATTGTTTTCGTATCTACCCGTAGGCGTTGGTCCTCGCATGATTGATATTAGCCGTTCAATATCTCGTTTATCAAGTTTCAGAGATTCGATTTCAAAATTTTGTACTATCGTCCCTATTTCATAACATATTGACATCAATTTATCATTAATGGTAAAAGAGGCTGAAGAAACGAAAAAAAATGACACAAATATTAACCAAAATATCTATTGTGTACTCAAATTCAGAAGAGTTTTAAACTATTTCTTCACAAGTTTTTTTTTATATTTGATGTCGCCATATGGCTTTTTATACACCCCCAATTTGTCCAAGTAGCCAGGTTATGCATTGCCTGGAATACTTCCAGGCTATGCATGACCAGGCTACTTCAGGAATACCCTGGACACATTGGGGGTGTATAGAAAGGGTAAAGATAGTATCGAAGGAAATACCTTGGCAAGTATAAATATATTGTTTTTTTTATTGTTGTGATCTGGATGGACTAGCTAATGGCTGCGGTTTTCGCGCATCGAAGAGTAATTTGTGTCCTTCTTTGAGAATTAAAGTATCTTCATGCTAAATTTTGTTGAAATCGGTGCAGCGACCTAGCCATGAAAGCATAACAGACAAATAGACAGAGTTATTTTGAAATTTACAATATTTTTTTAGATAACTTAACAGTATGCTCTATTAGGGAATAGTATGTAAGTTAGTAGTAAATTAAATGCAGAAAACAAGTTCATGTCGGTGTAAATAAAATAAAAACAAAAATTATATGCGTGACCCGAACCGTTTTCACGGCACGCTATCATAACGTGCCGCTATTTGACGTGTTTATGACCGCGCTAATGCTATTTAGTAAACGTATCGGTGTAAATATCAGTTTCTGAGGATTTATCCAAAGTAGTTATAAACTTTTATATCATCCTCAATTTTCAACCCTTTTATTTGGGATTAGCCCAATGAGTAATATTATTAGAGGCTTTTGCTATTTTTCATGGATGGTTGGATGGTTTCTTGAATAAGTTAATTATGATAAGGGAAATCCTATATAGTTAGAATTTCAGCTAGGAATGGAATTGTACCACGGCCTTACAGATTACTGTTAATAGGTAAGCAGATTACTAAGGGTCTAGAGTCGCATTCCATCAGGTGACCCGCCAGTTAATTTGCTCCCAATATAAAAAATATCATCATCATCAACCTATCGCAGTCTACTGGTGCACTTACGCTTCTATAATTATGTGCCATTTGGTTCGATTCTCGGTATCCCGTATAAGGCTTCTACCAGCCAACTTGTAAAAATCATAATTCCATGTGACCTGTGAACGTCCTACACTACATTTGCCGTGATGCAGTCTCCACTCAAGGAGAGTAGAAAAAAAGCGTGTTAAATGATAGGAAACTAGAATAAAGGATGTTGCAAGTCTCAAAGTTTTGGAACTGAAATAGCAGAAAGATTGAAGAAGCAACGACTGGAACGGCAACTGGCCATAAACATTTGTTGAAAAAAATAACTTGGTTCGTACCCGGTGCATTTGATTTGATCAACAAGTAGGTATTTTATAGAAGTATGTTTCCTTCCCCAAGAATCAAAATATTTCTCTGTCTAATTTCATTTAAATCGGTGCAGTGGTTTAGCCGCAAAAACGTAACAGATACACTGACTTTTTAAGATGTTACTTTTGAATTTATATATTTTAATATGAATATAACTAACTGATGTAAAGACGTAATTAGATCGAGTTCCTTTTCAATAGAAACAAGTCATAATTATTTACACACACACACACCAAACAACTTTGGGCGTTTATATATCCCCGTTCCACGTCGATACTTTTATGCTTATTCCCTCCCGTAATTCTTTGTATCCTTATCGAAGGGTTGCCCAGATATTGATAAGGGATTGACTCGAAGATTTCTTTCTGTAAAACTTGGATCAGATTACAATAAAATATTGTAGGGAGAGAAAGTAATGTTTTTTATATCACCTATTTGGTAGCAGTATTGTGTAAGTTATTTGTATGTAAGAGAAACATAATCATAAAAATAACAAAATCTGGATAACACAAAATATATTATAGATATAATTTATAGTCTCGATTGTCAGCACTTGATGGAACTTGTTGCCATATATTCAAGATCAAAATCACTTGTACTTATTCCACATTTCATTAGAATAAGTCCAAGTGATTTTGATTCTAGAATTTAAATTATATTATTATATCATCGACATAAACAAGTTATTTAGAAAAATAATTGATATATAAAATGATACATATTTTGCCCGTGACTCCGCACACGTTTATTTCAGCTATCGTGGTAAAAAGTAGCCCATGCCCTTCCTTACCAATATGAGTATGTATATCCTAAATTGCATTAAAATTAGCAATTCCAGTGCAATGATTTATCCATGTAAATGTGACAACCATACAGACAGAGAGTCTGACTTGTTTTCGAATGTATAATATGCTTACTTGTAACTATGTGGTTGGGGTCAATGAAGAGCAAGTTAATGGAAAGTAGATTGAAGTGGTATGGACATATTATGTGATGACCATGGCAGCAAGTCGTGCAGACGGCTCTAAGGTTACCAGAAGATAAAAGAAGCTGGGGCGACCCCTATTGTCATGGTGTTTCAGTATAATTAAGCTCCTAAAGAAGGAGCCGGACTCGACAACCCTTGACAGCATATTTTGCCATGAAACAAAGCGAGCTTAGGTGGGGTCAACCTAAAGTGGGAAAAGGCTAGGAAGAAGAAAATGCTTGTAACTATATAAAAATCTTGGATGTCGAGGCCAAAACAATTTGATATCGACAGTAATTGCCCTTCCCTAGAGATTGGCTACGTCAAAGGTTTGTTTGTTTGGACTCCTCTATACATAAAATACGTACCTACCTACGTATATGTCTTTATGGCTATGTCGTTATCATGTGCCCACAGACTTTTCGTATCTACTGACCCCATTCTTAGTATCATTTATTAAATAGGTACCATTAGGAGATAATTTATTTACATACATTTTACTAGATGTTGATTTTTAGTTTTGCCTATTTATTCGACCCATTTCATAAGTTTTACTTACGATGCTTCATTATAGTTTATGAAATATGTTTTTCTTGTACCGTCTACCTACCTACCTTTTCTTGCAACCTGTATTTTGTTTAAATCATAAAATATAAATTCATTAAGACTGTCAATATCATTAAAAAATCATCATTCGTTTCAAAATTTCAAATATTTATTCATCTTTCACGTCTTTACAGTCAACTACATTGTGTTTAGATTTATAACCTGTTTCTTCCCAGAGGTGCTGTAAAAGCAACTTAGAATTTATATCCAGCAAACACAGTTAATATTCCCTAGAGTACGAAACCACGTAGGTTCTCATATTATTATAGTTATTTCCAACTGTTTTCTCACTGTCGTAGTATTTTTTTACAGAGGTCAAATATTGTGTGTTATTTGATTCGCTCTATATTTACATATAAAATTACTAACTAACTGACCCATCAATGATGGAGCTACGAACTGGAATGGATGAAGAATGAGTGAAGTTATTTTGCGGCAGCTATTATACATTTAATTAAAGGAAAACAGAAAAAATCTATTACATTTGACTTATAATTATTTTCTAATAATAATGAGTTTCACTACTATTTTTTCTTATTTCGTCCTTAGTACTTCGTGTCAGGTCTACAATTCAGTTGTCTGAAGTTGATGTAGACAACATAATAACAATGAAATATGGATTAGAATAACCTTAATTCTAAACACAGCTTTGTATTTCTACCTTGATAATACTGTATGATAATATTCCCTACGGTAAAAACCTACCCATTTGCTAGATTTAAAAGGACCTAAATCCCAGTATTCTTTGTTTAAGCCTGGATAACAAATCATTGGAAAGCAATCTACTGATGAGGGATTTCAACTGAAATAAAAATCTATTTACAACGATGAATGATAATGGGATTGAGTTAAAAGCATTGTGAATTTACTAAGCAAAATGTTTTACAGTAAACGTTTGCCAACATAATGGAGTTTTACAATCTATGCAAGTACCATTAAGGTTGATATATTACCGAATTGAAAAAAGTTTTGATGACTTTTAATGATTTATATACATAAACTATTAGATTGGTTTGTGTGGTGACTTCCACATATAGCGTTACAAGAACATTTACCGAAGATACGTAGAACGGCAGAGTATTGAACTACGGTAAAATATTAATCTTCAATTGCGATATAGAAATTCTCTCGCCAATTAACATATCCCCCATCAACCACAACCCACAACTCCCTAACATCAACCGTTGGGCCGAGGCACGCAGGTATGATCACCTCGCTTGGTTGGAGAATCCTCGTTTTGTGTTGGTGGTACATGATCATGATACATGAAATCCGAAGGCGTTAATATAATCGTGAGTTACCGTTCATGAAAAATTGTCCGGAGACTAAGAGGCAATTTATGCACTAGAACTTACCGAGTAAATTTGCCCCGAAGATGTCAAAGACAGTTGAATCAGCCGGAAAATTTATGACTCTAAAGTAATAATTCTGATTAACTATTTACAGAATCATATTTACAGAACAGTACTAAAGTGTAGAGTCATAAAGATTTGATAAGAAATTAAAGGAAAAATAGCCCCAGTTGTCCAAAAACGGTGTTCTTTCACCATGACAATGCACCAGCGCATTAATTTCGGATTGTGGCGGCAAAATTGCAGGGCTACAAATTACTTCCAGACCCACGTTAATCCCCCGGTTTGGCACCCCGTAACCTATTCTATTTCCAAAACCCAGCTGGGATTTCATATACTAAAACAGTTATTGGTTGGTTTACTACACAAGTATCTTCTTCTGCCTAGTCTTTTCCCACTTTTACCTTCTGGTAACCTTAGAGCCGTCTGCTCGACGTGCTGCCATGGTCATCACATAATATGTCCATACCACCTCAATCTCCTTTCCCTTAACTTGCTCTTTATTAAAGCCAACCACATAGTTACAAGAATGCACACTAATATTATACATTCGAAAATAAGTCAGTCTCTCTGTCTGTCTGGTTGTTACTTTTATATGGCTAAATCATTGCACTGGAATTGCTAATTTTAATGCAATTTGGGAAACAAATACTCAAATTGTTGAGGAAGGGCATGAACTACTTTTTACCACGATAACCGAAATAAATGTGGTAGTCTCAGGAACTACTGTTTCAAAATTAATTTATCGTCTATTTATTGAGAAATGTTAGAAGTTAAATAATATTAATACATAACAACGCCCATCAGGGTCAAGTATAACTGATTTTTTTGGGCAAAATGATAAAATAATATTCCTTTTCAAAAACACACATGAAATTACCACGGGTCAGCTACTGAAAAATAAATTTCTAACACTATGATAAAATTATCATCTATCTAATAGCTCGTAAACCACAAAATGTATTCCGGATGAACAAATTGACGGTCGGGGCGATGTTATTATGGCTCTGAAAACTAGCTTTTATTATGTGTTAACGTTGTATGTGGATCTCTTATGTTTTCGTTAAATCCATTAGGATTCAGTTCGTGGTTTGCTGTTTTAAAATAGTTTTTTTTTTATTGAATAGTGGGCAAACGAGCAGACGTATCATCTGATGGTAAACGCTTCGGCATGAATGGGCCGCATCGACCGGAGTGATACCACGGCCTCGCTAAAAACCGGTGTGAAATAGCGCTTGCGCTGAATTTCACCGAGTGGGTGAGGATACCGGAGGCCCATAGCCTAACCCCTCCCTTCGTCCCCCTTCCCATCCCTCAAGGGTCGGCAACGCACTTGTGATGCCTCTGGTATTGCGGGTGTCCATGGGCGGCGGTAATCGCTTACCAATAGGCGATACGATACGCCTACTCGTTTGCCAACTATATAATAAAAAAAAAAGCGTGGCTCTCCCACGAAGAGTTTTAACATTATTTCACAATATTATTTTCTACAAGCACTTAACTTATACATATATACATACTTTAATTACAAAAGGAGTAGTTGGAATTACATTACGGAATAGAAGTAATCCAGTTATATAACTTATATACTAATAACAAATGCAAAATTGTAAATGTTAACAATGTATCCTGGTAACGTTACACACATTCATGTTTTAGGTCATCAAGATACCCAAAATATGATCTGATAGATATAGTCACACAATTCAAATATTTTTTTATGTTTCAATTAGTTTTCAGATAGATAAAATACAGCAGCACACTTGAAAAACTCCAAGATTAATTGCTGTAAGAAGGCCATACAAAGTTGTTTTTATGTTGTTTAGGATAGAACTATTCTACGACTACTAAGATTTCTATCTCATTACGAAACTTTTTTTATGGCATAGAAAGACGAAACAAGTAGTTGGATTTTCCACCCATTGTGCTGGTTTTCTGTGATATCATCACCCTCGTCGAGCCATACAAAATAAGCCAAAGCATAACTATAAATACTCGTTTTAGTGTTTGTTTTAATCTCTTAGATTCATTACTTTTCTATGAAAAGTTTCAATGAAACTGACCTTTTAATGACCTTTATAATGTTATAATGAAAGGTCAAAAGATAACCCTTTATTCTATACGATTTATTTTCCTTTTAACCTTCACTTATCAGTCCTAACGTCCTAATTTAAAATATTTTCGCCTTCGAAAGGTCTTAATGGATTAAAAAGGTAAAATGCCTCAAAATTCCGTCGGTAAATGGAATTCCGCACAATTTCGTCCTCATCCCCTTTATTATTGTTCATTTCATCAAATACCGCCTGCCTACCCCCTCGCTTATTACTTGAGAGAGTTTTCATTTAGTCTGATTTCCTTTTTTTACATCTAAAGTCAGGATCTATAGCGTAAAATTTCAGATTTGTCGCTCCTACTAACATAACTACGTCTGTTAGTAATTGTTTCATTTTAAAAACCATTCTTAACATTATAATTTCGGAAAACTGGTTTTCTGTGAAAGGGTATAACTGGCCGTTCGTGCTGAAATTAGAGTGGTTCTAATACCTTACCTATTTAATTAGAAATTAAGATTTTGTGTTTCAAGTAAATATAGTTATTTATTTATTTAATTTTTTAATAGGGGGTATACGAGCAGACGTATTGCCGCAACACCAGAGGCGTTACAAGAGCGTTGCCGGCCTTTTAGGAGTTGTTAAAAATATTTAGTATATGTTAACGAGCGTATCTCGCCAACAAGCTGTGTAGCTTGGCAAAGATTTTTTTTTATAATTTCATGAACAAATAATTTAAAAATAAAAAAAAATATTAATGTTTATCCGCCTTATAAAATAATTAAATTTTTAAAGTGTTATTTTATTAACACGAGTGTCATGTATGAGTTCATAAAATCATTCCTTAAAGAATTAAAACTAGTTGAATCGGAATGATATTTTTAGAATACACATAATAATCTTTAAAGTTTATATATTTAAGTACATATTTATAAAACTATCAAAAAAACCTTGAAAACTAATAAATCAGCCATTGACTTTTTGCAAAGAACCCAATAGCAAAAACAACCAGAGAGATATATTCATGGTTAAAAATAAATATTCCTAATCTTCCAAAGCAGGTCAGCAATCAATCGCCGCTTTCACTGTCCCCATTTTACCCTTCCAGAATGGTGGCATCTCTCATAAATTGCCAAACACTCCCCACATAACAATAGAAACATTCCGCCCTTGAGGGGAAGGTCGCCTTAGATGAACCACTTCGTATATTTTTATTAGGGTTGAAATGATAGTTCCCGGGGTTTGTTTGTTAGAATTTTCTGTATTCATTGTCCGTTCTGTAGTGGCTGGAACAGCGTAATATTGTGATATAATATTAATAACAGCCCATGACTTCATAAAGAAAATATTAATGGGCATTTCGTTTTTACAAATAATTTTATTTCGTGACCTTGCGGCATTCCATGAAGTTTAATATTGGTACAGCGTTTCTTGGCAGTAATAGAGAATAATATGATCAGATATGATATTTTTTTGTTCTATACATTTTATTATGTATCGTTATAACAGTATCTTGGGTTATTAATTTAAAAGTATTGTGCTAGAGAAGCATATTGTGTTTAAATATTATACTACTAGGACTGTGAATGTTTATGCAATAAAAACTAACGTAAAATTTGTGATTAATTGTATTTTCATAGTAAATTAAGTAATATAATTAGTATACGTTATGAAAACTTTTATACGTAATGTTTCATTTGGCTCTGAACATTCTAACTTTTCAATAAAGGCGTTATTTTGAGGGATGAGGAAGGGATGGGGTAAGGGGTTGTTGTAGGGCCTCCGGTATCCTCACTCACTCGGTGAAACACAGCGCAGGCGCTATTTCACACCAGTGTTCTGTGAGGCCGTAGTATTACTCCGATCAAGGCAGCATATGCATGCCAAAGCGTGGCTCTCCCACGGTAAAGAATTTAGTTAGATAAATATGCGGATTTTATGATAATAAAATCAGTGCGTGTTACCAGTAATGACCTACGGTGCCGAGACGTGGTCTCTAACTATGGGCCTCATAAGGAAGCTCGGGGTCACACAGCGAGCTATGGAACGGGCTATGCTTGGGGTCTCTCTACGAGATCGAATCAGAAATGAGGCGATCCGTAGACGAACAAAAGTTACCGACATAGCAGAGCGAGTCAGCAAGCTGAAGTGGCAGTGGGCAGGGCACATAGCCCGGAGAACCGATGACCGATGGGGCAGAAAGGTTCTTGAGTGGAGACTACGTGACGGTAAACGCAGCGTAGGAAGACCTCCCGCGCGATGGACGGACGACCTGGTTAAGATCGCGGGGACTCGTTGGATGCGGGCCGCTACCGACCGGTCAATATGGAAGTCAATAGGGGAGGCCTATGTTCAGCAGTGGACTTCTTGTGGCTGAGATGATGATGATGATGATGATAATAAGTTTTAAAAAATATTAGGAGAAAGTAACGTAAAACACTTTATGGATATTATTCTTGTTGCAATCTCCTTCAAAATTTGATAAGGTGTGAAAAGAGTTGCGGGTAGTAAAATAAACCTATGTATGTCCCCTAACTTACAATATATTTTACGAGGACATGTCTACAGAGTAGTATAATAACCATTTTATTTACTAGGGGATGAACGCTTATCGCTGCGGTAAATAATTCAGCTGCAATTACAGAGGAGTTTTTTTAAATAAAGAAAGCTCCGGCATTAGGAATTAGGAACATACATCCTGTGTCACGTGGGACTTTAAAAACATAAATGGAGCGGGCACGAATAACACCCAGACTCAGAACAACAATATGCGGATCACACAAAGTGTCGGATTTGAACCCACAAAACTTGGCGCAGTAGAAAGCGGCGTGTCGAGTTATTAAGTTTTTTCATCAATATTGAAATCTTGCTTAAGTTGGCTTTGGATAGTTAATAAAGGTGCAGTAAAAATTAATTCCGCCTCTTTCCGCCATCGTTCTACGCGACAGAAGTTTCATCCCCATCATCTAGTTGGTTGGCAGTCCACAACTGTGCAGTTTTCCTGAAACTTTCTGCCTCGCACAACAAAACTATGGCATGAACTGTCGCCTGCGATATTCCATGACCTTCAAACCTTCAAGAAAATAACGTACTCTTTCTACTTCTAAGTACTACGTACGATTGACTGCTCTGATTTTTAAACTTGTTTTTTGTTTAGCACAGGAGTTGTTGTAAAGAAACTAGAAGAAGGTCTTTTTCGAGCAGTGGACGAGTGGAGTCTTTTGGCTGAGATGATGTATGAAATTTATCCGATTTTAGTTGAGATTTAGGAAACACGTCAAATTGTAGTTCACCGACATGTACTCGTACTACAGTTACTTTAGAAGCTAAATAATATTTCCTCAATTCATAATAATTTAGCTAAAGTAGGTAATTGCCGCATCTATTTATTTAAATTGGATACCGTCAGTCGGGCACCGGACACGGTGTAATGTTTAATTTCCTTCTACATTACGTCCAATCGAAACTTATTGTTAAACAGTAGGAAAACCATAAAAATCATCCATTTTGTACGATGTGTGTGTTATTATAATAATTTATGACTACAGTAAAATATTGGGGGTTGATAAATAACCTAGATTAGAAGCTATTAATATTCTGTCGTCAAAATATTAGTTCACTTTGAAGTAACCGGGAGAGGTATTATTTTATGACGTGTATTATATATAGTTTTAAAGTAAATATTGTAGAATTCCTAGTGAATTGACTATACTTTTCTTTGTGGCTATAACCTTGATATCTTCTATCTTTTCAATTATTTAGATTTGTTATTTACTAGAATAGATGACAAAATCAAAATAATCTAAATTTAATTTTAATCTTTCTTGTCAACATCAGATGTGGAAACAGTTCTTGTTTTTCCAAGAACCTGTATATTTTTTTTATTTTTTTTATTGAATAGTGGGCAAACGAGCAGACGTATCACCTGATGGTAAGCGATTACCGCCGCCCATGGACACCCGCAACACCAAAGGCGTCACAAGTGCGTTGCCGACCTTTGGGGGATGGGAAAGGGAATGGGGGGGAGGGGTTGGGGTATGGGCCTCCGGTATTCTCACTCACTCGGTGAAACACAGCGCAAATGCTATTTCATACCGGTTTTCTGTGAGGCCGTGGTATCACTCCGGTCGAGCCGACCCATTCATGCCGAAGCATAGCTCTGCCACAGACTAACATCTACGACTACACCGACATCGTATCTCTGCAGCACAAATACCCTGGCCACTATTGAATGAAACTTTTTCCGTAACAAATAAATAGCCTAGCTCGTCCAAGCGTAAATCGTGTACTGGAACGTGTCATTGACATCGCGACAAAGCAATTGTGGTATCAGCTGAGAACAGGATCTTCCGGTGAAGTGAGGTGTGACTGCCGGATTGTGGTCCAGTTTAGATGTGTCTGCCGTCTACAATGATCATTGAAATTTACTTTAAAGTTGGCTAACATTTAATCTAGGTAAGATTTTGTTGATGGTCCATGAACTGTTAGACGTTCTATACAGGGTATAGGTAATACTTACTTATCTTTTGAATTTAAATCGCTCAAAGGAAACACAACCAATGTTATTTTGAAATACAGAATTTGTTAATAAGAAGCCAGTAGAATTTATCAGATAACAGCAGCAAATCGAGACTGGGTTTCCATAACATCAATCATTTATATCATATGTAGTCTCAACTTCATAAACAGTGTTAGTGGTTTAGATACAAATTGTGATTGATATCTAAATATAAACAAATGCACTTAAATAAATAATACCTGAATAAACCTTATCTACACGACCTCTATGGCAATTCTAACGAATTCACTGCAACATTCGAATGTTCTAAAAACAAAAGAAAACTGTAATAATGTTGTTTGCCAAAATGAACTTTGTATCCGTGGTTTTAGTATTTAATTATCCTCTGAGTTTTTCACTCAGAAATGATTCTTAGTTAATGATTCTAAATCGTAGTTTAGGAGTATTCTGTAAGTTGAAAATTCGTTCTTTTTTTAAAAAGAACTTTTTAATTATAGTTTGCTTCATTAAAAAAATATTGTTCACAAAAACAATGTCCTCCCAACAAATTAGCGGAATGATGAAATATGAGTGAGCTATATCATTGAACATTATTGTTTTAATTAAAACGTTACGGAATACTTCTACACGTTGTATAGTAAATACTAATTAAAGTTAATTAATTGAGTTCTGTTCTGGGAATATTTTCTCATCTTTTTTTGTAATGTAATACACTACAGCTTGATTGATTAAAGTGTTTAGGAGAATGTGGCTGTTATAAATAACTTGGCAAATTCGGAAATACTGGTGAAATTTTCGGAGAAACAACCTTAATTCGGTAATCGACGTTCTACGTTAACACTTCACTATAATAGAGAATTCATATTACTCCACAAATAGTATCAATGCTTCTGCTTCTGTTTACTAGAAAACATGAAGGTAATATTATTTAAAGTGAATATGTAGTTGAAATATTCTAAATGGCTTGTAGAGTTGAATGATGCCGAAATCTTTGTCTCTTGCGGTGTATTAGACTAAGATCCCAGTCACCTCAGACTAACGTAATTTTAAGAAAGATAAAATTTTAAAGCGGAACCGTTTTACAGTTACCTTCTAAGTTTGAAATGTAGAAAAATGCCATGCTGACTTACGTCATATTATTAAGTATAATATTTTAAAATTTATTGCAATGAGCGAGACAAATACACTCTTTTGCAAAAAAAACGGGCACTTAAGCAAAGAACTATTTTATAGTTACTATTAGTTTGTTTGACAATTTTAGGTATTGTTATCCTCAGAATTTCATAAATTAATTAGGAAGGAATAGGTATCATCAGTTTTATCATAACATTTTGATTAAATTCTTCAGAAATAATGTTTAAGCTCAAAACACTATTATTGTACCTGCTCGCTAAATAAAAATGAAACGCGTTAATTTCTTTGTTTTTCTTGAATACATTAAAAGCAGATAAAAGTTTAGTATTGAGTGTGACCCCTTCTTGCTGAAATCACGGCTTGCATTCGTCTGGGCATGCTAGCGAGTATATCTTTTATGGTTTCTTGGGGAATACGTTCCCACTCCGCGGTAATCACATTCTTTAGCTCTCTGATGGTCTGCGGAGCCGGCTGCACTGATCTCACTCGTCGCTTCAGAACGTCCCAGACATGCTCTATGGGTTTGAGGTCCGGACTTCTAGCTGGCCAGTCCAAACGACGAATTCCGACTTCTAGCATATACGCTTCCACATCGCCAGACCGGTGGGCGCGAGCGTTGTCGTCCATAAAAAATGAGTTTTCGCCAAGAGCGGTTAAAGCGGGTTGTGCATAAGGAATTGGAACTTCCGTTATGTATCGGTATCCAGTCAGTGTACCGTTTTCGATGAAGACTAACTCCGTACGATCCATGGAATTTATTCCTGCCCAAAACATAACAGAGCCCCCTCCATAAGGTGTGATTTCTTCAAAACATGCCTCTGCAAAGCGTTCTCCTCGTCTACGTAGCACTCGCCGACGTCGGTCTTCACCATGCAGAGATATCCTGGCTTCATCGTAGAACAATATCCTATCCCAGTCTTCATGAGCCCATGACACACAATTTCGAGTGAAGCTAAGCCTGGCAACTCGATGTCCACAGAGTAATTTAGGGCCGCGTGCCGGGCGATGACTGTGTATATTAGCAGCAAGAAGCCTCTTCCTGACCGTCCATAGACTAATTTGCACATTTCTTACTTCTTCGAGGCTGTTCTTGAGGTCCACATAAGAAGATTTGCGATTTCTCAACGCTTGACTAACTAGAAAACGATCATCCCGTGGTTCGGTACATGTCTTTCTGCCAGAACCAGGCCTTCTCTTGACGGAACCGGTCTCTTGATAGCGCTGCCAGGCCCTTTGAACTGTCGACCGACTCACATTTAGCCTCTGAGCCACGAAGCATTGGCTGCAACCTTCTTCAAGCAGCGCAATAATTTTGCTCGCTTTTATCACTTTATCTACCATTTTCGAGATTGCTAAACAGCAATAACAATACTTTTAAATGTCAAGGACATCAGATAATTTAATAAAAATTGACAAAAAGGTAATTAGAGTCGATATTAACTATAGGGAATTCGCGCCACAAAATGTAGTTAAAAGTTGTTTTCTTTGAAAACCAGGCTCAGTCAAAAATTTGAATTTGGAATGTACTCTTATAAACATTATAGCACTTTTATAACTGGCCAGTAACATGTTTAAATGATTAAAACCTTTTTGGTATTTTATTTGTTTCAGCCAGGAAGAAAATCGAAACCGCCCGTTTTTTTTGCAAATGAGTGTATGATGGGCCAAACATTCTACCAGATTCGTTTGAAGTTATAGGAACTTACACCTCTTCTATATTTACGGCAGACATATGCGTCACGTATATTGCTATATAAGTTATTGTAGGCGTTCATACTTCTCAACAATATAGAGTAAAACTATTAGACATTCCTTTCTGAGTTTTTGTTAGATTACCGATCCTTAACATTTCATCTCTCCTAAAATTGCGTGAGTCTGGGCTGACTGGGTTTTTATTTTCAACTTTATTTTCGTATGATTTGGTTTCGTACTTAATATTTAAGTGTATTCGAGTTTCCTCATCTCAGATAACATTTATTTAATGAAGACATGCAAGTTTTCTTTTTTGCCATGACTTCAATTCAACACACACACCCACACACTAATGAACTGTATAATAAATGCCTTAGTGTTTGCCCTTAAGGTTGGAATTGTGTGGAGGAAAGAGGCGGCTTCCAATCATGTCGGGGTTACCACCGTGGAGCGCTGGGTGTCATGTCGTCTGACCAGGCGAAGTGATCATGCCTGGCATGATCAAAGGAATTGGTAAAATTACACATTGTTTCCACCTTCTAGAATGTGTTTTGAAGTAACTTAGAAATTAATCGTTCCATCCAAGTTATAAATAAAACGGTAAATTATTAAGCAAAACCATTGATATAAACGTCTTGCTATTGATTTAACATACATACATAAATGTTAAACAGACGATATAGGTATATAAACCGATTAACACTGAGCTGCACATCGTCCTGGTGTGGCCCTCCGTACTACTCAGTGCCATCCACCATGTTGCATCGTACGATGATACTATTCAGTACAAATACTTTGTTCATTCTGACCTATATCGTATTTTGCTCGGCTCATAAATTTCAAAGTCTAACTTAAAATCTATTGACTTTTAGGAGAAAAAAAATGTTAAACACACTATTAACAAATTTAAGAAACCAGATGCTACGGTGGAACATATAAAGACTAATTAAAAAAATAATTACCGTTCCTTTTGGCTTCACCGTAGTAACGCCGTAAAACACTCAGTTCTAAAAGTCTAAGCTAAGGCGATTCCCACATTGCCATCTCCACGCTAAAATACGTTTCCAAAAAGAGAAAATCGAACAAAGTCAATTCATATATATTTTTACAACACAAATTAACCCACACGTGAAAATTTGTCACCTATTCATAAATTCTAAATATGGAAAGTTATTGTGTATGTTTATGTAGTAATTGACCTACCCTTGAGCCAAAATAAACGTTTACCAGACTTTGTCTATTATTATACTCGAGGGAGGTGTTTCCTAAAATGGCACATGAGTGACCTTTTCAACGGTTTTTTGGCCGCTAGCATGGCTATGTTATAACTTTGAAACTTCTAGAGAAATTTTATTAGTCAGCTGCAAATTATCACAGTTTACACTTATTTGTTTATGGTACACCAAAAATAGTTCTTAGTTCAAAGAAAGTTTTGCTGTGGCTTTTGTTTTATTATTTACAGTAAAAGTTTTCTTACCGTTTAGAATATTTAACACACGGATTTTACAATTTGTGGAGAAAATTGTATCATCTTTTCTGACTTGTATAGCGTAGTTCCGAAAGTTAGTTGGTTTAAGTGGCAATGGCCTGGTCACAAATGTCACAGAACTGATAACCGCTGGAGTAATCGCGTTGTGGAGAGTATCGGGTAGGTCTGAGAATCGGACAACATCTATTTTTCATACACTTAAATGATTCCATAATATATAATAATAATTCCACCCCTATTTTCTTTTACTTTTCACGGCAAACCTGGGGCAGCTTGTATCTCTATAATATTACGTGAAGCAAAAACTTTATACCCCTTTTAACGAAAATTATTCAAACGATCCACGAGAAGTGCAAAAAGCAAAAAAAAATATATAAATTAATTATCATTGAAGTTTGACAAATGGGCGACCAATACAGAATAAATAAGGCAGGTGTTACAAAAAGTGTACCAACGTATTAATCATTAAAATTCTTACTACTAACGCCATCTGTCAGAACTATTTTCGATTTAAATAATATTACATCTTTATATATACAAATCTTCTGTGCGTGTGTATGTGACTAAACTTTTCCTAAATAGCTGAACCGAGTTTAATGATTTATTTTGTAAATTTAAATATTTTTGTGGCTATTTCTGAGGATTCGAGAAGGGTTTAGATGCACAATTCGGTTCAATGGATAATGTTTATTTAATTATTTTTTATTTAAGAGGAACATGGGGCGGCGAAACGCGCCTGCGTGATCTTGGCAACGAGTCAACAAAGCCGTCAATTTTCATAAAAAATCTATTTGTGTAGCTAATTGATTCTACCCGCGGCGTTACCTGCCTTTAGTTATATCGCGGGTAACACCGCGGGGCTCAGTTACATTTTTGTTTTGAATTTTTTCTTAAGTTTAAAGACCTGTCTCTGTCCTTGTTATTTATGTACCTTATATATAAATTCAAAAAACTGGTACGGAATCATGGTTTGTTGTATTTTTCTTAGGCCACAGGTACTGTGATTAATTTTACAGCTTTTCCAAGAGTCTTTTCCAATGAGAGAGTCAAGTACAAATTTACAGCACATTGTCTTGCCATCATTGTTGTACAAGGTCTAGTAAATAAGGAATTCCAGTTTTTCCTAATAAAGTTTCAGAGTTCAACTCCCTAAATAACTTCTTCTTCTTCTTTTGATGAAATGGCAACCAGCCGGATCACTCGGATCAGCTATTTCTGTCAATGTCAAGTATTTATAGCCTTAATTATAAATCTTCGAGTCTTCAAGTCTTCGCGGTGATGAAATTAATGATAAAAAATATATAAAATGTGGATAACAAGAAATGGGGTCCGTCTTTCGAAAAAGCAAAAAACGATCTCCCTCTAACTTCAAGTAATTAATAATACGGCATTTTTGATGACAGTTTTTAACTTGACAGATAATAGTCGTCACGATCAAATGTCACAGTAGACAATGGTTTGATTTGTTCCTTCTCAACAATAGCATTCATATTTCAACGATACTCAAGTAAAATCCAAATTGTTCCAGAATATAATAGTCATCTCAATTAGATTTCGTACGATGTGAAAATTCAATCACAGCTTAAGTTTCTGTTCTCTAAGTATATAATTTAAAGTAGACTAGCTGAAAAAGAACCCTCTATGTTTTGTAGTAGAATATCAAAGGGTTTTTGATAGTGATGAATAAAACGGTATTCAAATTTGTACCAACTGACAAAAAAATTGTACAGTAGGCTTCATTCAAACGTTAACATAAACATATTGAATATTAAGTTTAATATACTGAAGTGGTAAACAGAGACATGTTAAACAGTTTTATTTAGTTATCTTAAACTTTGATTCTACTTACATAGGTGACAAATCCATTGCTGTTTATTAGGCATCAGATCAAATGGGAAAGTTCATTGATTAACCCTTAATTATTAACGAAAAAGTTTAAACTTTGTAAAGGAAATTGTAGTAAAAAGATTTACTAATACCAACAGCATAGAAGTAAAAAAAAATAGTGCTTGTAAGTCAGAGTCATTTATTACTGTGGAAAATCTATATATAAGCATTTAAATATACATAATACTTAAATGATTAATTAAAATACATCATCAGCCTATCGCAGTCCACAGCTGGACATAGGCCTCTCCAATTGCACGCTACTTGGTTCGATCCTTGGCTCCTCGCTTACAGCTCTTGCCAGCCGTCTTGTGCAGATCATCACTTCACCTAGCTTGTGAACGTCCTACACTTAGTTTGCCAAGACGAGGTCTCAACTCAAGAACCCGTATACTCCAACGGTTATCAGTTCTGAGGCTAATATGGCCAGCCCACTGTAACTTCAGCTTTCTCATCCAAATTAATTAAAATACAATCTTCCAAAATTATTAATGGGTAAAAATATATCTAACCTTTTAAAGTATAGTAACTAGTTTCATAAAATCTATTCTTTTGTCTCACGTAGTTAAACGGTACAATATTTCTAAAATAATTAATGCGAACAATTTTAATAAGGAACATAATAAATTGTGATGGCAGTCATTCTACAAAAATTGTTGGCAATTAAAAACGAACCTTTTTGTTTTGTTATATTAAACTTTTTTTCTTGAAATATGAATAAAGTAGGTTATGTCATGAAATACCTAAAATTTGGCCAAAATTGTTCTGTACTGTTAATGTACGGGCCTTAAAATACAGATTGATCTCCGTGACAGATGGTTCCAAAGGCGGAGAAGTAACTTTGGACATGCGATTTTATTTTTTATTAACTATATTTTCATTCTTTACGTACCAGTTTTATCACAAATGAAGTACGATACATTTTAATTTAAAAATTCACACCTAAAATGTATCTCGTAAGTTCAAAAATGACACTAGTGAAATCTGCCACAGAGATTCGTGATATGAATGTAACTGCCTCGTTGATGCAGCGGTAGCGTGCGCGACGGCTGTGCATAAGGTCTTGGGTTTGATCCCCGGGTCGAACCAAATGTGTGTATGATCTGAAAATATTTTACATCCATATAGTTTACATCCTAATTTATACATCTGTACATTTATTACAAGTATGCCCAGAATCTGTAGTTAAAAACTTAACTCATTACACGGCCACATTCATAAATTGTTTCACATTTCAATGTTTCTCTTTTTCTGGGTCACTTGGCGAAGTGATCTATTTAAAAGCTAGAACGTTTATTTCGAAATAAGTATTTGAATTTATGTATACTCCTTAGTGTAACATTTTTAATAAAAACTAGGCTGTCATAGTGTAGGTCACATCACAGCATTGTCTTTAACTGCAATGAGTATGATGGCCTCCACTTTTGGAGTTCACTCATGCTGTCTATAAGGCAGTGTAAAGTTACTTTCACAGGCTTCGATGAAAAAAAGTATCCATACTTAAATTACTGCCCAAGACCGGGATGGTTGACGTCTTTTGGGGCGAGACCTTCGTTCAACATTGGACGACAATAAGTCGATACCATTAAATCTAAATGTATGCAGAAACTTCAGTATTATTGCTTTACATTTAAATTAATACGAAAATAAAAAAAAATCTCTTTTGTTTCAGAACGATGAACGATCTGAAATCGGAGCGAGAAAAGCTGAAGACATAACAACAATCGAAAATGGATTGCAAAACTGAAAAACTTAGAGTCGAGAGGGTGAAGAAGAAATTTTACGATAAAATTTAAATGAAATATGTTTATAAACAGAGTTTATAAGGTTAAATTAATAATGTGTGAAGAGACAGATATACAAAGTACAATCGTGAGTAAGGCTGGCGGTCGGATTGTCAGTGAAACGGAGATAAAACGACCGAGATAAAGGTAAGGATGACAAACCTTTTACTAAAATCATGCATTTTTATCTTACGAAATAGAAAAAGATGAGGTTATTCTATATTCTTTGTATAAGAAATCTTCTCATGATACTGATTTTTACAATTCTTGTTCCAGTATTAATATACGAAAAAATTATGTCCTTATAAATATTCCTGTTCATTATCCACCTTTCTTAGAGTTTTAATCTTAGAAAGTCTTATAATAATTCATTTGTCTAAGGTAAGTGGAGATTTACGAGGAAATTATGAGCAGCTACGGAAATGTTCACTTTATTTTATGGATATTACTATTCCAGGTGAAAATTGTCTAGGCTAATGAAAACGTTGGATATCTGTATAAAAAAATCATAAAATGTTTACTGAGTGAGAAAATTCATCTCATATTGTCCATAATTATTGTTTCTGTAAATTTTGTGGTTATTTACTGAAATTTATAAATTTTGAGGCTTTAAAATTTGTAGGAAAGCTCTGATTTAAGCAACAAAAGTTAAATCTAGATTTTTTTAGAATTTAAAGTAATAATTTGTATCTAATTACCTAATTGATTCTATCAACGAGACAATTTTGAAACCCCGAAATATATCCAGCCTTTTGAAAATAGACTACCCACTCAGGACAGATATGAAGTCAAAACAGATTTTGTGGAAAAACTTCACAAGTAAAACTCAGCCAATTTCTCGATCCTAAAATTTATGAGTTTTCATCCTACGTAATATATTATATCTCAAGAAAATTAACTCATTTAAAGTAGCGAAGGCTCTCAATTTGATGTTAAAATGTATAAAGTTTTTAGATTTACGTATATTATGTAAGACAAGGGAATCAAATTTCAGAATATAATTGATTCACTTCGTTCTTAGACTTGTCTTAGGTGGTTAGTAAGTATTACGAAAAGCAGAAATAAACCCTAAGGCGCAGTATAAAAACAATCAATTTTAAGCTGAACACATTAAAAAAAAATCTTAAACACAAGGAGTAAGTAACAAAATAAAAAGGCAGGCGAAAGATGAGGTCATTAATTCTGATTTAAGAAATCTGTCGTATAGTGGTAGGATAGTATTATTTTTCTATTTAAAGAACTGTTTCCATTTGATTATGTATGTGATGAACTCACTATTGAGGCTACGAGGACAGCCGGAATTTTGAGACATAAATCAGGGCCAAGTCCAACATATTATTATGTCGACGGTGCCTTCCTTTATGATGTATTTCCTGTAGATATTTGTCTTGAAAACTTTATCAAGTATCTAAAAATTTTTGCTTCTCATAAGACAACTCGGAAACTAAGTCAGGACACAGACAGTAATAAATCAATCTGGAATGGCAAGATGTGATTAGCTGTATAAACATTTTTGGTTAATATTCTGAATTATATTGTACAATGCTATCTTTCAGTCCTATAATACCTTTACAGTACAGTAAATATCCTATATAGAAATCTATATAAAGCAAATTTATGAAATTTTACTAAATTTTCCTATTTGAAAGATGTTTACGGTTCCGCTCGAACCCATGTTATGTAACTTTAAACAATCTTTATCCTGACCGCCCTACCTTACAACCATTCTGGACTGTTAACCATATTTACAGAAAATCGCACATCGTCCTATTTTTATTTATATAAGCTTTTATATAAATAAGGTTTGGCTATTGTAATAATTTTTATTCCTAACAGTCTACGATTTATGATTATGCTATTGTTGATACTATTAGTTAAATATTTATATCGTATTGTCTTCAGTCTAGCATCTAATTATAATGACCATATTAACTGAAATACGTTGTGCGTCCAAAAAATTACGTAAAAAAATTACAGTGTTTCACGACATTTTTAAGTCAACATTATACGTAGTATTGCAGACCAAAACGTCCTTGCTTAAGAGATACCTACATAAATCCAATTGTGTATTGATAAGAGCTGTGGGATGCATGTATTTCTATCAGCGGTCTGGATACCATAGCATAATCACTGTGAGATGTGTGAATTCATTATTTAGTATTATCGTTTAATGCAGACAGCACTGGATTAATAGTTGAAACCATGCCATGTCTAAAATGTGTTTCGTGTCGTGGTGGACGTTTATCGGCTTCTGAGAACAACAACATATCACAGTTTGTCTCCAAACATTCAACATGTTTATGAAGCAAATTATTCTGATAAAAGTAGCTGAATGATACCATTTCTTAACTTCATTTTATCCCATTGGCATGAATGAAATTCGAGCGATGAATGGGACAACAAACACAATACCTTACAACCCAATTAGTAAAGTAATACCCCTTGTATGTAATTACCGAAGCGAATAATATCGATTTCGAATTGTGTAGGTATTTTGTAGAACTACGTATTTAGGGAAAATAAGAAGTTAGAGATATTAAAATAAAATTACAACACGTAGGTGGACGTAGGACGTACAACTGAATATGATGAAGCAAAATATTATATTGGACGAAAAAACATCTTATTTCTTTTTTTATCATTCTGGATTCGGTCAGAACTACCAAAATTTCTTCGCTAACAGAACGCTAACAGAAGAAACAAAGAAGTTATTCAAAAGATCCATTGAAAACAAAGAAAAAAAGACCTATCCGACCTTCTTTAATTTATAAGCATAATAATGCTACAGACAGCAAGCTCGTAATTATTTTGATTTAAATCAGGACGTATTAATGATTATAAACACAATAAAGATTACAGCATCCGAAGATAAATAAATCGCAGTTAATATTATAAGGCAGTTGAGACAACATTCTGTTTCTAATTATATTTCTCATAATTCCATACAAGCTTTCATTTATAACTAGGTATTTATGGCTATTGGTTGTGATGGTGTCAATATATTTGTAGGTGTTTAGAGTTTAACTTATTGAATTTCCAAATTTTATGATTATAGTATGAATGTTTTGGTATCTTATTATTAAATAAATATTTTCGTTTACTAAAACCCAGATTTTTGGCACAAAATCTTGCTTTTACATTATTAATTTAACATTACTAATTTATACTTTCAATTTGTTATAATTTCTAACAATAGGTCGTTAATACACAACGCATTTCATTTTAAACTTACAAGTGTTTTATATCTATTCAAAGCTATATATCTGTATGGGTCTCTGAAAAAGAATTTTAAATTAAATTCAACTCCAGTTTCAACTTTTAATAAAAAGCTTATTCACTTGATGAGGTTAAATTTTCACTTTTAAGGTATTTGACAAATCTTTCTAAAAAATGTTTCAAGAAGAAGAAGTAAATATTTTAATTTTGTGTTCAAACATAGACTTGAATAGATGTAACAAAATGTCATAAGTGAGGGGGCGAGAAATGTAAGTGGAAATATAATTTCCTGATTTGCCCGATAAAATTAATGTTACAGCTTTTCCTGTACAAGTAATATTATTTTATTGAATTCTCTGAAGTTTCTTGTCACGAAATAAAAAATGTATTCTTTTTACAATGAATCGACCTTTAATATTTTTATAGCATTAGAATTTATATTTACATTTCTTCCGAATTATTAGATCCAAAAAAAAAGATCTATATCGTAACGTAAAATCTTTTGATAAAATTAATAAAGCCTTTGTTACCCGGGTCAATATTAAGAATCTATTGACATCTTTCATTTAAATCAGTACAGTTATTAAGGCGCTATGGTGGAACATCCAAACATACATAGACAAATAAGCCTGCTAACGGCTAATAAAGTGTCATGATCTATTTTAACTGATATGTTAGTACTGTTTAGAAGAATGTACGATTGTTAGTTTTTATGCTTTACTATTCAACCTACCATTCTTAAGGGTTAAATATTGCCAGGCCTACAGAAAAGTCATTGAAGAATAATTGACGGAGAACATATTTTATTATTATGCTTAAATTCTCAATCAAGCATCCTTAAAGTATAAACGTTGTCAGGGCTACAAAAAACTACAAAGGTTATACTCAGAGAAATGTCGTTTAGAAATGCATGATAGAGAATATATTTGATTATTATGCTTAAATTCTCATGCCACTATTTGTAAAGATTAAACATTACCTCGGCCATAGAAAATGATAAAGGGTATATCCATAATAGTGTCAATGAGAAATAAATGATGGAGAACATAAAGAACTAAACAAGTGATTTTTATTCCAGGATACCCCATATGGATCTCCTAAATTTTGACCAGCACGCGGCACTAAACGCGACGGTCAATGCGACTGGTAACATCACAGTCGCAGAGGCCAATCATGATGACCTCACCCATTCAATATTCTTCAAGCTGCGGATGTCAGTACTGCTACTGATCGTCATCATGGCAGTGTTGGGCAATATGCTTGTCATCGTCAGTGTTATGAGACATAGGTTAGTATGTATTTATATTATTTTAAAACTAATTGGCCATGTTGTACATATAAAGGAGGACTTTACGCCATGAGGTATTTTCTGCCAGTGAAACTTCATGTAATATAATGCCCAAAAAATTGAGAATTTAAAAAGAAATTGGACCTCCAATTTACTTACTAAAAGTAAATAAATTGTAAAAGTAAAAAGTAATCGTATTCAAAGAAATCTTTATGTCACTCTTAAGCCCTCCTACATAATCCGGGAGAGTAAGGTAGATATTTATTAACATAATCAAGTCGAAGAATATATTTTATTTAAACCCACCGATCTTTGCAACTATGAGTCAGTTGTGAATGATTATTTACTTTTGCATTAGATCAAGTTTTTTTTGTATTGAGAAATGACTTTTGTCCATAGTTTCGTTCACGTTTTTCTAAGTGTCAATCTTTATATGAAAATTATTTCAAATCGGCACCGTGGCTTAGCCGTGATAGCGTAATAGACAGGCAGAGTAACTTTCGAATTTATAATATTACTAATAGGAATATGGATTGATATAAAGGTATTCTATAGTAAAGCATGCAATTATAATCACACACAAACTGAAAACAAAACGATTTTCATATTCTCTTTGATGTAATCCTTTATGTTTTAACTTCAGAAAGATAATTTTCTTGTCTACGGTCTGATCTAAAAATAGTATTTAATTTATTTACAACTATTAAAAACACTTGACACTTACTTCCAAACCTAAATTAAAATCAAAGTGTTTTACTTAAAAGTAAATTGACCCTACCTAAGCCTTAGCTTAGGCAAGGACAGATTTAAAACAAGTTTTCACTTGTCTGGCCGTTTGTTCAAAACATAATTCCAGACTTGTCTGTCATGAATTGAATTTGAAGATAGTATAAATGACAAACGCTTATCCTTAAATTAAACTGTTTAATTAGTAAAATTTTAAGTGAAATATTAGAACGAACATTGATGAGGTTACTTTTTGTACGAAAGTATATAATTATGAAATGAAGTAGTTGTTTCATTTGATTTTATAAAGAACTTAAATTTTATAAGAAATTAAAAATTGGAAGAGCTTTTGGCTTCAATAAGTTGTGCAAGGAGTACTCTATTGATCTCTTAATCACGAACATTAATGTTGTACGCAGTATACTGAATCTTAAGTTTTTTAAATGATGACATTTTTGTATTTTTTTTGTGATGGTGTATTGTCTTTTGTTAATTTATTATGTTAAAATTCGTTAAAACCTGTAATTAGTTTGATGTTGCATATTAAACTAATCATATTCTTTTTTTGTAGCTTTTGGTTTTCTAAACCGAAATAAATAAATAAGTAACGTATAATTGTTATCATAGTTAAGTAAAGATTTAATAAGTATAACAAATATATTTATACACAGTGGAAAGTAGGTATACATTGCAAATAAATCGTGTAACTGCAGGTCTAACTAATTGCTTACAATTTTTTGAAAAAAAAAACGTGTTTACGCCTTCAGTAAAAATTACATAATATGGGAATAACCTTCAAAACATACAAAAGTTCAATGTAATATAACCTTCACGATTCCAAACGCGTAATGTGTACCAACGACCGTCTAGAACTTTATCCAAAGCAATCAAAACTTCTATATCCTTTCCTTTACCACTAGTCGATTTTGATACAACATTGGTCGCGGGAATGACTCACAAATGACTTTATTATTCACGAACATTTGACCCACTTCAAATAATACAAGTTTTTGCGACAATTTCACACTGTATTTCATACCAAAAATAACCATATAAATTTCTGCATACATATAATAAGTACACACATTTATGTGTCCAGGGTAGGCAGTATTATGTGCCAACATTTTGCTAAACGTTATTTTAACTGCTATTTACAGAATAGGGAAAAAGCCGAGCAAACAATACATACAGAATTTAAGTCCGTATTGTTCGCATGGTAATGGATTAAAGAAATGAAAAATCATCATTTATGTGTATGTGTATGTATCCTCTGGGTGTCGTAAGAATTGATTATAAGAGAAAACTATGCAATATAATAGCAATAAAAAGAGAAGGAAAACTGGATACAACTCCTATTTCAATGGGTCTGGGTAACGTACTATAGTCGGCCAAAACCTCCTTTGTAAAGAAAGGATTATGTCCAGTAGTCGACTATTAAAGGCTGACTGAATTTAAGTAAAATTCTAGTAAATAAAATGGAGGGCCACACTTATGTGCTCTGGTGCATTGTTGCATTGTCTGCATTCGCAATGAGCACGATAGCCACCATTCCTGACTTCTGCTTATGCTTTCCATCAGGCAGAGTAAAGTCACTTTGGCAGAACCACACATAAAAAACTGACTTTGCTGGAATGATATCAAGGCAACGAAAAAAGTTTACTAAACTATCATTTCATCAGTTTTCACCAAGACAGTAAAGTTGTCGAAAACCTGTAATTCTGTAGATTATACGAACAGAAACACTAATTATACGAACTCTCGTGTAACTCCTGAATTTCATGTATCAACAAGCGTTTATTTATAAATATCTACCATAAATAAAAATAAACAGGTTGGTACCGTCGCTTATCCTGTTCCAGTCGAGTGAGTTTGGCCCCCATCGTGGCCGAAATCAGTATAAACATAAGTATAGAATAAAACTTTTATGTATCTATATTTTATTTTTATTTTTGTTCACAGGAAACTGCGGGTAATCACCAACTACTTCGTCGTCTCCCTAGCGTTCGCAGACATTCTAGTAGCGATGGTCGTGATGCCGTTCAACTTCAGTGTACAATTCAACAACAGATGGCTTTTCGGCCCAACAATTTGTGACCTGTGGAATTCCTCGGACGTATACTTTACATCGACGTCTATTTTGCATCTGTGTTGTATATCAGTGGACAGATACTACGCTATTGTGAAGCCATTGAAATATCCTATCAAAATGACTAAGAAGGTATGTTAATTCTCTTTACATTTCATGTTTAAAGATGTACGTAAGAGAAACGTGTATGTATAATATATATGTGTTAGAACACATATATATTACACATACACGTGTCATGTCGTGCTACTACAACAGTGCTAAGCCTTATATTCGTTACATAGCGTAGACACACAAACACCGTTATGGTAGGACGTTGGACGCTAGACTCTTTGAAAAACAGTCCCCATGGAATTTCGGAAAGTCGAATATTACCGAAATACACTTTTTTCGCATAACAATTAGAACTATACTTCTGAGTAGAATAAGTAGCTATATACTTAGTATATACTGTCATTACCGTATTTTTTTCAATAAGCATTATATTGTAATGCCCTTTTTTCACAAAAAAATGTAATTTATACAGGTACGCAATAAGCTCTTTGATTGAGAATGCTACAGTTCAAAAGATAACAAGTACTCGGTATTGGTTGAGTTGTCTGTTATTAGTAAACAGAACCAATTGCTATGAAAGGGATATCAGCCAATATGAGCTCGCCTGTTTAAACACGTACATCTCGATCGGTAATAATAAATCTTTATTTGTTTAGGGCTCTTGTTAGTAGGAATCGATTACTATGAAGTAGAGATGTATGTGACGGAATACTACTTTTTTGGGTGATAAAGGCTACAATATTTACCACTTGTACATGGGAAAAAAGTGCAAATCAAAATTATATTTATTCCGTGATTTTACTTTCCGTTCAAAAGAAAATCGACAAAAATATACGAATTAGAAACCTTATAATCGGTTATCTGTCACTTATTCACTATTTATTCAATCATAAGTAACTCCGAATGAAGATTAAAAATATGTTATTTACAATATTATATGTGCTAATAATATTACTACTATAAATTTGTTTTATTTGTTTCAGATGGCTTATATTATGTTAGCAGCAACATGGCTTAGTCCAATCACAATATCGTACGTACCAATTTTCATGGGCTGGTACACAACCAGCGATTATTTAGTGCAGCAAAATGACCAATGCAATTTCAAAGTCAACAAGCCGTATGCAGTAATATCCAGTTCAATCTCATTCTGGATCCCCTGCACTATAATGTTATTCACCTATTATGCTATATTTCAAGAAGCGAATCGACAGGAGAAAAATCTGTATGCACGAGCTGGCAATGCTATGCTCATGCATAGACCTTCTCGAGATGTTGGTGATAAAAATGGAGCCTTACATATTAATGCGGCAACACCAACGAAGGATAGAAATATCCTCAAAATGAAAAGAGAACACAAAGCAGCGAGGACTCTCGGCATCATAATGGGTGCCTTCATCCTATGTTGGCTCCCGTTCTTCTTGTACTACGTGTCAACATCGTTGTGTGATACGTGTAATGTGCCAGAAGTTGTAAACGTGATTATGTTCTGGACTGGTTACTTCAACTCTGCATTAAACCCTATTATTTACGCATATTTTAATAGAGACTTTCGTAACGCGTTTAAAAACACTTTAGCGTGTGCTTTCTGTAGCTTTTGTAAACGTAGTGCGTCAGATTTGGATGCAATGGAGAGATTAGATCGAAGAGGATCAACGCAACTCAGAGTGCCCGTACCTTCTAGAAGGGCTTCAGATTTGGCATCTCTTTGAATACCGCCATTGTCTAAAGTGACAGCAGTTTAAGAGGCCTAGTAAAGTCTCAACGAAGTATTTAAGGACATTCATGTACTTATTCCCAAAGGTAATGTGATTTATATAGAGCTGTCGAACAAGTATATGTACTGTAAATAATGTGTGTCACCTATTCTGCCAATAATATTTTAATGTAGACGAAATGAATTATTGGCTATTAATTCAAATAGGGTCATGAAAGCAATAATGATTATCGATTAATCGTTTTTTTTTCAAGGAAGGTGAGGATAGATAATGATTACCAGTAATTTAATAATATCAATGTTTAAACCAAATTTATTTTTCTACCTGTGATATCTATCTATATGAGACCTATCTTTCGTAGCACAAATGGATACGTTTCCTTAATCCTTCATTTAGCAATACATTAGTATTTAATTAAAATATTGCATAAATTAGTATTAGATTGTACATATAGATATATGTTTGTAGTTAGTAAATTATTGTAATTGACTTTACAGTTCATTGAACAAAATATAATAGCAATCATAGTGAAATAGATTTAAACACGCAGGAATAGAGTTGTAATTAGTATAACACAAATTGCGGTGAGCAAAATATTGATAATAAGAAACTGTAAATATTTGTCTATGTATTTCATTTAACATTTTAGTTTTTAAGAATTTTCATATTGTAATCATACCAAAGACATTTCTAGAAATCCAAAAAAAACTTGTTATTTTTTAGCAGATACATAACCATGTTACGGCATTTTTGGCTTGATTTTGTCACATTTCTAGTTATGATGAGCTTCAGAAATAATTGTTTTATAGAATCATTCCATTATAAACATTTTTATAAATCATTATCTTGTATAAACTAATAGAAGTAGGTTTGTAAATCTAAGGGCCTAATGGTTAAATTGTAAACTTGATGAAAGGCCAAAGTGTTGTAAATATAGAAAAGTCTATGAAATTAAATTAAACTAAATTATTAATACTGAACAGTAGGTGACTTTATATAATATTTAAAAGTCAGAATCATGTAACGCAGGAAAACATATAGTTTATAAATTTAAGAACATTTTCATTTTAATCTTCTTAAAATCAGTATTATTAAAAAAAAAAATTCTTTGTTTTCAGCCAGTTACTCTGTTATAATGTAAGCTTTGGATT
This sequence comes from Spilarctia lutea, assembly GCA_916048165.1. NCBI lineage: Eukaryota > Metazoa > Arthropoda > Insecta > Lepidoptera > Erebidae > Spilarctia > Spilarctia lutea. The sequence continues at coordinate 4,564,978 of OU696492.1, read as the reverse complement.
TTTAAAGATGTTAAAAAAAAAATTGACTAAGTCAATAACTTTGCGTTTTATCTACTCTGTTGTTGTTCGTTTGTTATTTTTTACGATACTTTACGTTGGTTTTTGTAGAAAAAATAAGTGAATGTTATAGATATAGTAACTAATTAATAGACAGACTTATAGTTAGTTTAGTCATAAATAGTTATATCAGTCAGTTAGGATTAAAATTACGATTTTATTTAAATTTTAAATAGGAAGATACTATAATGGGGACAAATAACGCTTCAATAGAGAAAAAAGGATTTTAAAATAATTATTGATGTGCTACGGTTAAATAACAAACCCGTTAGATTTGATGTGTCAGTGTTGTGTCAAACTCATCGTTTTTAAATGTTTATAGTTGTATGGAATTACGGTCCGAGCACACTTGACTTTTAAAAATCTTGTGATTCAACAGTGATGACGTGTATATATTACTTGTGTTACAAGATTTGATTGTAAATCATAAATAGTGTGCAAGGGCCTTTACTAACTTGACTAATATTGGCACTATTAGCTTTTCTTCCTTTCGTCTTTCGATTTTAATTTATATTAAAAAAATAGTTTTATCTTGAAATATATATATATATATATATATATACTTCACCTCTTCAGTCTTATTCATTTAAACTGCATGGTAGTAAAACTAAATAGTTTGTTATTTTTAAACTTCCCTTTTTAAATTCCCTCAAATATTTTCTCTCCTTTTATTCTTCTTCTATATCTAGAGACTGGAATAATGAGTCTGTGGTTAAAATGAATACTTTCCCTTGTATCCTTATATATTAAATATTCATTTAGTCGTGTCATTGTCCATATTAACCGCATTAGCTAATATTTCCGCGTTCTCATGAACTGTCATGGAATTGTTGTTTGAAGAAGATATTTAATTCATTTTTTAATTTATTAGATTATCGTTTGTGTTTTTTTTTTATAAAATTATTAATAATTTTAAATTTTATCTTCAAAAAGTAAAAAGATAAAAGGATTTTTGTTATTATTATTTTTTCAAGCAACAATTGTTAAGACATTCGCTATTGTAAATTCAATGTGTCTTCCTTTTGAATAAGTAACTTAGGCTCAAAGTATATGTAAAATAAATAGATGAAATTAGAACGTAATATTTAGTGAAAATATTGTATAGGTAATTCTGAGTGTTACGTGTGTGCGGAGATTACATACTGGCTGTAATTGTAAAAAAAAGTAATAATAAATGGTTGTGACTTCTTTAGATACTACAACTAACTCTCTAACAATGCTTATTATACACCGAAAAACACATTATTTGCTATATTTATATGAAAACTATTTTTTTCCTAAAACATATTCACTATCTTTTTAATAACCGCCTTTTTTTTAATAAGTCCTTGAAATAGGCGTCGGCAAGACGAGAACGAAATATTCTAAAGAAACGTTGCTTTACAATTAAAGACCCAATGATGAAGAAGCATCTTTATGGTCACAAGTTGGGTGTCACCATGCTGCATTTTTTGCAATGAGTATGGTGACCACCACTTTTGGATTCTGCTTATGCTTTCCATCAGGCAGAGTAGAGTCACTTTGGCAGGCTCATAAATAAATAGAAATTACATCTTGAGATTCTTAAAAAAAATCTATGTGCTCACTAAAAAAGGTCGGCGGTCCGGATTCGGACCGCGGTCCGTTAATTGGTATTCCTTATTGTAGGCACGTTGAAGCCAGTTATATTATTGTTAAAGGTATTTATTTCAATTTAATGTGAACCAAAACGCTATTTTATTACAGTTTCTTTTAAATCCGTCCAATTTTTTTTATCCGTTTTCCTCTCTTCAAATCTATTAGCTTGTAGTAAATGCAAGATCATGTGTTAGAATTTTGTAGACTAATTTATCAACGTGAATCGGAAATTCTGTACATAAAAATTAATGTTTGTCATTACTAATATAACTATATATAATGATTTAGATATTTGGTGGATTTATTTTTTTTACAAAGTAGCTAAACCCACTAGTCGTTACTTGCGAAGTAATACTATATATCTAAAATACAGTATATATACAATTAAGTAGATCTGTGTATAGAATAGTTACTTCTACTAATATTACATGTTGTAAATCATTTTTATACGTGTTCAAAATAAAGAGATATATATCAAAGTCGATTAACTCCATCTAACAATCTTTTAGAAGAAGATCAAGAAGACAATCTTTTCTTTTTTCTTCTGTTAAAAAGAAGAGTAAAGAGTGGAGATTTGATGATGGAGATGATTTGATTGAAATGTTGAGTAAATTTTTTTTTTATAATCTAACGTAATATTGTTTTATTGTGTAATGTGTATAACGTGGTTTAAAGGGGTTGCAAGACAGATTTTTTTTTAACCTAAATTTAGGATTTTTTTGGAGGATGGAGTTAATATTATTTATTCTATGCTCTTCGTTTTTGTTTTGGTTGAAACAATTTATAAATAATATTAGTGCTTCTAAAATACTTTACTGTTTGGTCAGTTGCATCCTATAACACTGTGACGTTATCTAACTATTTATTATAATTTTATTGATAGGTGAATCACCAAAATCTTATTATTTAATTTAAATTAATATAGTTTAATCGAGATTTTAATAAAAAAGTTATTTTGTAAAGTTGTAAATATTCATTTTATTGCCATATGTGATAAAAATATAGAAGAAATCTAATTATTATTGTATTATTATTGCTATAATGAAATTGTTTAAATTATTTAAAAAAATAATGATGCGTGGTGCAACTTTAACCATTAGGTATTTACCTAAAACGTGCGTGTAATCAAATGCTTTTTGCAAAAATAAACGAAAATTGTTTCGTATATAATATTCTGGTGTTTTCTTTCTTGTATGTAATCTGTTTCCTCTTACAAGCCAGAGGGACTTCCAGATGTATTCATTTAATCCTTTACACCTTTGTATAAAAAAATTGTGAATAAACAATAATATTGTAGTTTTACAACAACCACCTCGTGTAAAGTAGCAGGGCAAAGGTAGTCTAAAAAATTGGTTGTCTGTAAAGTCAGTTTATGGACGATAGTTAGACGTGACAACGTTATAACGACACATTGATGAAATTATTGCATACTCTTATGAATAAAATTGAATCATTTGCGCAAGCGCACAATGAGCGTAACGGGACAATGAGTCATCCTTTTTCGTGCGCGCAGTCGGCATACATTGATTTATTAGACGTTGCACGTCAAAAAGTAGTCTAAATTACTCCTTATATAATCAGCTATCTACCAGTAATCCTGACAAACCTGTTTAGTGAAAAGTTGTCAATTTAACGTTATAGACACTTGAATTATATTTTTATTTGCACGTACAATATAATGTGAAAATAAACGTATAAGTAGGTACATCTAAGTATAAGAACATCATGAAACATGTTACTCTCAAAATGAACAAAGAAATTTTCTCTTTGACTCAATTCCTGAAATCCCATTATCACTAAATGTAATCATTGTCAAAGAAAAATATATATTGGGGCTGTGTACGGAAGTGCTGACTATATTGTGCAAGATGAAGACTACGGTTAAATAAAGTTAGTTTCCTTTTATTATTGCACTACGAGAAACTATTGTGAAGGGACCAAGACGCTTAGTCTCAAGAACAACGCAAAATCATTACAAAAGTAAGTAAATCTAAAGGGTCATGTGGTTCATGTGATTTAACAGTGAGAATAATATTTAATATTCCTTTAAAAAAAAGAATATTGTTTTTTTTATAATCCTTAATTTATATTAGACTAGCTTTCATCCGCGGCTTCAAAAAGTATCCTATGTTACTTCTTATACCTCCAAGAATATGTGATCAAAGTTTCATGATGATCGATTAAGTAGTATTTCCGTGAAAGTGTAACAAACAAATTTACTTTCCTCTTTTTTTTTGGTACCCATTTTTTCAAATACGGAAAACAATGTGAAAGTGTATGTGTAACAGGCGTCAACCATCCTCTGATCTTTACATAAACTTAGAAAATAGTTGTAGGCACATATCACAGGTCGTAAAAGAAGACCTTGATAACAGTAGTAAATCTAAGAAGTTTCACAACTTTAACAAATTTACCATTGAAGAAGTTTACGTGTTACAACACGTAAACTTCTTTATGTAATCTTGATTTAAGATCTTACTTGAAGGTTAGAGGCTAAGTTGAATAGTAAACTTTACTGCATTTCTTATTCTAGATAGTTTTATCTGTTTTGACGTAAACAGCTTTGAAAGGCTGTTTTGATATTTAAACTTAAAGTTTGTTTCCAGAGTTTTTAAAAAGAATATTCTCCAATACTTCAGAAGATATTAAAAATATAAAAACATTTTGTATTTGGTTGTTTTGCTCAAACCTTGTAATTTATATAATTGACAATTGTAAAACCTTTTTATACTGCCATGAAAATTTCAGTCTTTAAAGTGTTATTACTTATTTAAATTATAAGACTAAATAATATATTTCAGTTATTTTCTTATCTGCGTAATTTTTCATTTTATTATACTGCCTCGGTGGCGTAGTGGTATCGTATGCGACTGCTAAGCTTGAGGTATCGGGTTCAATTCCCGGGGCGGACCAAATGTTTGTATGATCTGCAAATATTTGTTTCGGAGTTTGGGTGTTTCTATGTATAATATGTATGTATTTACAAAAAAAATGTATATAAGTATTTATATCAGTTGTCTAGGACCCATAACACAAGCTCTGCTTAGCTTGGGACTAGATGGCCTTGTGTATTAGATGTCCGGAATATTTATTTATTTATTAAATTAGATCTCTAAGGTAATCAATTCATTGTGGCGATGCAAGCGCATGGTATGGTGTGGTATGAGACAATATTTTGACCTACTTATGATCAAAGTGACAAATACTGACTGAAAGAAACTGAGGGAAAGAAGGTGGGTTTGGCAACTAACCCACGGAATATAATATCAACAACCTCCAAACTCATCACTACTAAATCAACTAAATTCATAGCCATACTTGAAATTAGAATATTTTTAAAATTATGTTAAAGGAAATGATATTTCTTGGGGTAAGGGGTTGAGACATGGGCCTCCGGTCACTCGGTGAAACACAACGCAAACGCTATTTCACACCGGTTTTCTGTGACGCCATGGTATCTACTCTGGTCGAGTCGGCCCATTGCCGAAGCGTAGCTCTCCCGCGGAATGAATACAGTTGTCATTTCGGAGTAAGCTCGTAATAAACACAGTTTTATATTTACTAAAAATCTATTTTGTTCAGATTAGAAACGGAATACCTAAACATATCAAAATAAACAGTCTAAGCATTATATTTGTCATATTTGTTTAGCACATCCTCGCACAGCAGTCTCGTTATTGAAAATGTTGCCAATGTTGAGCGTTTGATCTTCACAGGAGACAAGTTTATATTCTTTGTTAACTTCTTCGTAATTTATATCGAAGTCTTAATACTATGACTTGCAAAATAAATTATTAATGGAAATCGTTTGCTGTACATGAAACAAGAAAGTATATTAATTACAAGAAAATAATTTGTTTCTAGTTACAAAAGGATTTATTATTAAAAAATAACTATTTTAACATAAAACAACATAACTATTCATCTATCAGATTTTACTCGATTTAGTTTAAGTACAACGTAATAATAATATGACACTGAAAAGGATTTGCCAGGTTATCTTTATAGCTGGCCGCCTTCCAACATCAGCAACTTTCCTTGCGAATGTAATTTTTTCAGACGGTATAAAAAGAATTTGAATTGAGGTAAACAAAGTGGATAGAGTAAAGTACTTTTGCTAAGCTTATAGAAGACCCTTTATTTTCCCTTTCAAGGTTGATGTAAATCCGATTGAATGCATTACAAAATGTAATTAAAAGTTTTTCGCGATCCACTGATGGAGTCATTTCCAATCGCATGTCTCTTAGACCTATTTTTGGTGTCAAACAGTAAGTAATAATTTATTTGCAACTTCCTGTCCTTCCCATATCGCCTGTCCATTAAATTTTTAGGATGAACCCTTTCAAAAATATATTTTAAACAAATTGAAAATTACTCATACATCCTTCCTAAACAGAATAAATTGATGGCAACAAAATTAAAACGTGTGAGGATGAAGTGAGTAATAACTCATGAAAAATTATTGTAAACCACGATCACATTTTAAAAGGGTAAGTTAATATAAACATAAAAGGTATTGAACCACTTGTAAAATTATACGAAAAATGAGGTTTTGAATTACATACGTTCCTAGAATTTTATATTGAAATACGAGTTTTACTTTAATCCTTTATTACAAAACAAAAACTGCTGTTATAAGAATATTACTGTATCGCTGGGGAATTTCAACAAACATACGTTAAAAGGACACGAAAAACATCCAGACTCAGAACGTCAATTATGAATCATATAAAGTAATGTCCTAACTAGAGTTTGAACACACAATATTCAATGTATTCGAAAGTGTAGTCGCTATTGATTTTGATTGGTTTCCAATATATATCTATCTATATATACGCCTATAAGTTCCGATCGACTGCACCAAATTTCATTTTTTTTTTATATTTGTTATTGTAAGGACAAAGTATATATATATATGGATAGAAGAAATAAAAAAAAGGGAAGTGTTATATTCTCCTAGTCCACCTAGTTCTATACACTGCAGCACTGCGGGAAGTTGACACAACCTTACTAAAAGTATTTTTTCTATGAATTAGAAAATATTCACAAATATAAAAAAAGCAGTACGAAGTTCACTGGGTCAGCTAGTACTATGCTAACATATAAAGCTGAAGAGTTTGTTTGTTTGCTTGAACGCACTATTCCCACTACTAGTCCGATTTAAAAAATGTTTCAGTGTTAGATAGCCTATTTATTGAGGAAGGTATATAACATAGCACAGCACCAATAAAGAATGCTTAAAAACGGGAGAAAATTATCACGCTAATGGCAATAGGAGACTCAAGCGAGGTTGCGTGGGTCACCTAGTTTAATATGTTTAATAATCTACTACTAACCATAACTCGTGAATTCAATTAAAAAACCTAGGCAAAATAAAGCAAGCTTTACATAGTGGCAATCTAAAAAAGGAATGTCCATACCATCGGCATAAATTTCGAAAAATCATAAATCTTTAAACTGTCTTCTTTTTCATAAAACATTATTCTAAGCGAATTGGAATCTTATGCTCCAATGCTTAGGTACTGAATTTCAGTGCCATTTTTACAGCAATTTTTAGGCTGATTTTTTGCGAGACCGCCCTGTTCCAGACATTTATCACTTGTCAGGCCCCGATTGGCCCTTAGTGCAATACACAAGTATAATGCAAATGAAAGTAATTTTGTTCAAGATTTAGATGTTAAAGATAGATTTTCTCAAAATACTCCTTGACCTTTTAACTGACTGACATGACTAAAAAAAGAATAAAACCAATTCATTTAATTTTGATTTTATGTAGTGATTGCTTTAAAATAGGAATTTTACTAGACAAATCTTTTTTTTTTTTTTTTTATTATATAGGGGGCAAACGAGCAGACGTATCACCTGATGGTAAGCGATTACCGCCGCCCATGGACACCCGCAACACCAGAGGCGTCACAAGTGCGTTGCCGGCCTTTTAGGAAGGAGTACGCTCTTTTCTTGAAGGTTTGAAGGTCGTATTGGTCCGGGAACACCGCAGGCGACAGCTCATTCCACAGTTTTGCTGTGCGTGTCAGAAAATTTCGGGAGAATCGCACAGTTGTGGACTGCCAACCATCTAGATGATGGAGATGAAATTTCTGTCGCGTAGGACGATGGCGGAAAGATGCGGCAGGGATCAATCCGAACAATTCCTCGGAGCACTCCCCATGGTAAATGCGGTAGAAGATGCACAGTGAAGCCACATCTCTACGCAGCGCCAGAGGGTCTAGCCGAATTGAAAGATAGCGGCAATCGACGAGACGAGTCGCCCTCCGCTGAATGCGGTCCAGAGGGAGGAGCTGGTATTGGGGTGCCCCTGCCCAAAGATGAGGACAGTATTCCATGTGAGGCCGAACCTGCGCTTTGTAAAGCCGAAGGCGGTGGGCCGGAGTGAAATACTGCCTCGATCTGTTGAGCACACCTAGCTTTTTTGAGGCCAATTTGGCCTTACCCTCCAAATGGCCACGAAACTGGACTTCGCTCGATACGTCGAGACCGAGTATCCCAATATTGGCTGAGGCAGATAGGGGAGTGTCTTCAAAACGAGGACATACGACCCACGGGAGTTTTTTTGCGGTGAACGCGCAAATTTGTGTCTTTGTCGGGTTGAATTGGACCAAATTAAGTCTACCCCAATTTGAGACCCTTTCCAAAGCGGTCTCAACTTCAGACACAAGTTTGTTTCGACTCTCAATGAGGTTTTCCCGAGAAATATTGGCGCGGCCGGTGTAGAGAGCATCGTCCGTACTGTCATCCGCATAACAATGAATGCCGCTAATTGGCAGCATGTCATTGATATGGAGGAGGAACAGAGTAGGCGACAGCACACAGCCTTGCGGGACACCAGCATTCACAGACATGGAATCAGAGCATTCACCGTCGACTACGACCTTTATGCTTCTACATGCCAGAAAGCTAGCGACCCAATCGCATAATTTCTCGGGAAGCCCATAGGAAGGGAGCTTCGAAAGAAGCGCTTTGTGCCAGACCCGATCGAATGCTTTCGCGATGTCCAAACTAACTGCCAATGCTTCCCCCTTAGTCTCAATCGCCTGAGCCCAGCGATGTGTCAGGTATGCCAGAAGATCACCAGCTGATCGACCCTTACGGAAACCGTACTGCCGGTCACTAAGCAGATGATGATCCTCTAGGTACCGCAGGAGTTGATGGTTAATGATGGACTCCATTATTTTCGAGAAGAGGGAAGTTATGGCTATCGGCCTGTAGTTAGTCGGATTTGAGCGATCGCCCTTTTTAGGGATCGGGTGGACCAATGCTGCCCTCTGCAATCTGAATAATAGTACCTGTTTTACGTTACACAAATGAATTAAATTATAATTATATTAAGAATAAATATCAGTGGTATAGTCACACACGATGATTTATTCTAGACAAGCTGGATACGAGAAACCGAGGATGGGAACAAGTGGCGTGAGGCCTATGTCCAGCAATGGACTGCGGTGGACTGATGATGATGAAAATTTGTAGGAACATTATATCAACTATTAATCTGCATAATGATAATGACGATGATGGGGGAGGGATCGGGGTATGGGTCTCCGGTATCCTCACTCACTCGGTGAAATACTGCGCAATTGCTATTTCACACCGGTTTTCTGTGAGGCCTTGGTATCACTCCGGTCAAGCCGTCCCATACATGCCGAAGCGTGGCTCTGTCACGGTAAAAAATATTATAATTTTTAATAACATAATTTATGTCCTAAGTTATTCAGCCAAAGATATTTTTTTTAAATAATTTTAACACTAAATAGTATCATGGAACACTAATTTAAAATTTGAATTTGGAAACACCTTCGCGCAATCATCTTCCAAGTACAACTGGTTATGCCGGCGCTGCTCCTGCTTCTGCGAAATGCCTCAACTGGCGTAAATATCAAAATCTGAAAAATTATGATGACGAAACTTTGTGGGAATATTTTGAAATTACATAATCATTAAGGGTAATGTTTGGTTTCCTATTAGTAGTAGTATATACGTACGCATATAAAATGTATGATTCACGGATGTTTATAAATTTTGATGGCTCCTGCCTTTACTGGCTTGTTGTTTAGCATTTCAATAAACAATATTATTACGTCAATTCGAACAGAGCAGAATGTGCATCGTGATAAACCTATTTATATCTTTATTTAAACAGTAGCGACTGGGTACTTTAATATATTTGGATTATGTCCAATCCTTCGTTTCGAGGTTATAAATCAATGTTCCAATAGTCATAAACTTATGAGGAAGTATACCATCATTAGATGACGTTTTGGGTTCATAAAGTCCTTTGCCTTATTAACCATTAGCGTTGAAATAACTAAAAGATAAGTCCTTTACGGAACAGTTAACATAACGATTTGCTCTCGCATTAGAAGATGGTCGTTTTTAGTCTACAATCGTATTATTGAAAGTTAAAGAAACCACCAACTAGATCGTTGTAAATTGAGCCTAAGTGATAGTAATAAACTTACGTTTATGGACTATAAAGCACACATGACACTTTTATATAAATATTAATATATATTACAAAAACTTTCATAGGATTGCTAAAAAGGCTTGAGCTAATGAAACGTCTAAATATACATACATACATACAGTCACGCCCCTTTCCTAGAGGGGTAGGCAGAGACAATTGATCTCTACTTACTACGGTCCTGATACACCTCTTTCGCTTCGTTCACATTCATCAATCGATGCATACATGCTCGTCGGTTCCTGGTGCTCTTCACATTACCCTTTTAAGAACATCACCAATTTGGTCAGTAAATGTTCACCGTGGTCGACCTCTTCCGACACTCACACATTCGCTCTATAAATTCCTTTCGTGAGTTTTCTATCATCCATCCTCTCTAAGTGACCAAACCATCGGAGCACGCCCTTTTCAACCCTTGTCACTACATCTTCTTTCAATTCATAATGTTTTCTAACTACATTTCTGACTCTGTCACTAATTTTCACATTACACAAACTTCTTAGGGACCGCATCTCCACAGCATTTATTCTACTTTCGTGCTTCTTCTGCCATACCCAAGATTCGCTGCCATACATAAGAGTTGGGACGAGCACACCATTGTGCACAGCTAAACGTGCCCTTTTCGACACGTTTTTGTTAGCAACAAATGAATGGAGGGCACCATTCACCTTATTTCCTGCTTTCACTCTATTTTCTATATCACCTTCGTGTGCTCCATCCCTTGTGAACATAGATCCTAAATATACAAACTCCCTCACTTGCTCTACTCTCTCATCTTCAATCTTACTATTCAAGTTAGTCATACTTTTTTCCTTTTAAAATATCTTTACTTTGGTTTTCATAACATTCATCTTCATACCTTTCATTTTAATTTCCTCATTCATAAATGTTACCATCTCCTGCAACTCCTCCGCAGTCGACGCAAATAGTATCAGGTCATCAGCATAGAGAAGGCCAAATATATATTTAAAAATAACTGAATTTAAGTTTAGATAAAGTAGTTAACTGATTGTATGAGATTAACTAGCACAGTTTACAAGTTTAACATATTATAGTGCTTAGTAAGGTATGGGAGTTTTACGGTAAATCCTGGCAGTAACTTGGCAGGCTTCTTGCAGATTTGACAATGTGCTTATGACTTTAACTCACCCCTAATACCAGGGATTTAGCTTAGCTCTGAGAACTACAAAGTAATGTATTGTGTAAACAAGTCTTAAATCCGCGTTATAAACCTAATAAAATAGTTAAACAATAAATTAAAGTAGAAAAAACCTAAAGATTAAAAAAAAACAGTTTTATGCATAAATTAGATTCAACTATTTTTGTCGAAATAGTGAACCTTTTATAGAAATCTGCCGGCTGTGTAAAAAGGGTCTAATGACGGTCATGACATCCACTGAGGTATGTAAGCAATTACTGTTATCTCTGTATACCCTGGAGGGAGAATAGCGGTATATGATGTTTTGACATCATTATGAATAGTTTCTTAGTATTATTTATTATATCAACTATTAATCTGTGTAATATTATAGTTTCTATGGCGCATTAATTTCGAATCATAGTTTTAATATTATCAACGTACATCTAATGAATAATATTGTGGTAATAATAAGTTGGACGTAAGTATACCAACGGCTTATACGAAAAAATAAAGGCAGTAAAAGTAAAGCTTCTGATTTTATTTACAAAAGCGACTTTTTAATTCTGTGTTCTCCTAATATAATATTATCTTAAATGACATAATATATCTAAAGTTATTTACCCAAAGATACATTTTTTAAATAATAATGTTAACGCTAATCGGCATTGTATCACTGTTCACAATAAAATATGTCTGATTAATTGACTGATTTAGTTCAATCGGACTAAGTATTGAGTTACGTTGAAATTCTTGCAAAAACAAGGCTTGAGTATCATGGAAAATAAAATTCTAATGTAAATATGAATTACATAATTTGGAAACACCATCGCGCCACCACCGATGGTGGTGGCGAAAGCAATATGCTCATGGTGCAACCAATCTCTAAAGTACCAGTGTCCTGTGTCTCTGGTATGACTCCAATCGGACAATTACAGAAACGTGTATTATTCAAATCCTTTTCAATTTTTCCTGTGAAAAAGTATCTCAGTAGGCCGCCATTGTGTGGAGTGGCCACCATGCTGCATTGTTTGCAGTATAGATTGGATTCCACTCATGCTTTCCATCAGACAGAGTGAGTCGCTTTGGCGGGAGATGGCCCGATAAAAATATTCAGCTTATAAAAATCTACCTCACGTTTGATCAAAGAATATTTATTTTTTGACAAAATAAATAACTTACTAAACTAGGGATCGTTATTAGATCACTTATCATAAATGATAATGATACTATACATGATTTTACGAGCTCGTAAAATGAAGATTGTTAATATGTCAATGTGACACTTTTCTTTGTACGAACAATCATATTTAGGTTAATAATATATTAGACTTGTTATATTATGAGTAAAGTTTTTAATATGAAACACAAAGTTGTTTATAGAACGGTTATCTATAAGTTACGGATTCGGATCGCAAATTGTTTACATTGTTGATTTTGGATCAGTTCTTGGTTCAATCAAATTTTTAGTACAAAGTATGATAGAGTTACACCATTGTTTTTATTATTCAGCAGTGAATAAATTTCGGTGTAATATAACAATACACAAATAAATAAATGAAGTTGTGGGGGAACGGATGACATGTCCCACCAATACAAAGCGAGGATCTTCCTACCAGGCCAGGTGATCGTGCCTGGCGGGCCACTGCCCAACGGTTGATCAGAATCCAAGGATGGTTGCCACCATACTCATTGCGAATCCAGACAATGCAACAATGCAGCATGGTGACTCACACTATGGCGTTCAGTTGAGATACATCGGTTTTGCATCATTGGGTTTCCGGTCTAGCACTCATCAACGAAATACTACAGCACAAATTCTGTAATTTTAAGTTGATCTTTTGTGAGAGGGTAGTATAGCCCAGATTAAGCCGGCTCTACTACCTTGAATGTTTACTAAAATATGAAAGTGGTATACAGTTGGTAGGTGCAAGGACATAATTTTTTTGTCCTTGCACCTACCACATCATATTTCTGCAACACCTGAAGGTTGATAATGCTTAATAGCATTAAGTCCGTCTTTGTACTTCATGTGCACTAAGTTAATAAATAAATAAATATATTTATCAGATTCTTCTCAAAGAGTTGAATACCAGAGGAACATTAATAAAGACCACATCTTTAAACAACTTAAATTTTTTTTTAGCTGAATCCGTGGCTATAAACGACTATCTTCTCGAACGAGATAATCGCGACGGATCTGCACTTCTATCGTGGCGTATTCTCCACGAAAGAGCAATAAATTACTAGTAACATAATCACTAAGTGTATAGAAATAAATGGGACGGCGACAATATCGCTGCGATTCTTTCTGCCGTGGAGACAGCCCCTAAGGTTTTACTTAATTTTAATTTAGCAATATAATGAAATTTTCCTCCTCAATTCTTATACATATTTGAATAATATCATTTCATTACAGACGTCTGAGAAATCGGACTTCCAAATAACTGAGTGACATCCAACCTTTCCATGAATCAAAACATAGCCAGCACTGACATAATGCGGAAAACCTTTTCCAAAAGAGTCAAATATATTTTCAACACACATCCGTTACGGCCTGACGTTGATGTGGGGTCCAATTAAACCCAAGCGCGTGTGACATTGACGTTGTCATAATTCACTTGACAACGTGACCCCGAGGAACAGCAATTGGTTTCCAGAAAAATAGCAAAGAAATAACATCTTGTAATAATATATAATAAAAAATAATACTGAGGCATAAAAAATTAAAAAGATTATACTCGTATATTACTTGTATAATCAAAAGGTTTTCTATGTAATTTAATATCGATGTTTGAACTACGGCTATAGAAATATTTGGCTTCGAGGTTCACAAGTTGTTTCAATATTTACCAACTAGAAATTGAGTACGCTTTCTCTAACTCGGTTAGTTTAGATAGTGAATACTCACATATCTAGATTTAGGTTAGAATTTAATAGATTGTTAAAGAAAATAAAGGAAAACATTTTTTTTTAATCTTTAGTTGCTTGTGAAATCAGTTTTGCATTATTTGATATTTTTTTTAATTTCTTGCAATTGATAATCTGATCGTTTTTGTAATATGGAATTGATTTCATTAAAAGTGATGGAAGTGGAACGGTGTAATGAGCTAAGTGGTCTGGTGCGACTCACTCGTTTTCATAACCGAATTCAAAAAAGAAGGAAGTTATCAATTCGACTGTTTTTTTTTATGTTTGGTACCTCATAACTTCAGACTGGGTGAACCGATTTTGATGTTTATTTTTTTGTTTGAAAGCTGGTGCTTCCCGTGTGGTTTCCAGTATTTGAAGTCGGTTGTTTTTTGTTAAAATTTGTGATTATTTATTTTTAATGGCAAAAAGGTAAGAAAAAAATAAGTTCAATAAAGAAAAAAAAATTTTTGTCATCATACATCTAGTATCTCTACTCTACCTGATGTAAAGCATGAGCAAAATCCAAGAATGACAGTCACCTATACTCCTTGCGAATGCAGTCAATCCGACAATGCAGCATGGTTAATTATCAACATTCTGGTGGCCTCTGATTTCGTTCTCACCAACATGGCAGTCGAATGCTATCATGGTAGAACCACCCCGGTCAAGCCAGTCCGTTGCTGTACTACCTCAAAAATATTTAAAATGTGAAATGTTTAACTTTCATATAATATAAATTTCATAAATGTTACTTGTAAAGTTAGCAGGCGTTTCAGTCAGCCTTACACATTGGTACGAAACATATGAGCTTTGTTATTAAACTCGCTTTAGTGATCCGTGCTCATCAGAGTGTTACGAGATTTCAAAGTGAGAACACGTTATTCTTCAGAGCTAAACGAGATGGAAAACGTGTAAAGCATTTAAAGCCCGACTGGAAGTGTTAAATGCTTTTACAGGATCATGTCGCTCCGTTTTTGGTATTTATCATACACTAGCTTTTGACTGCGGCTCCGCTCACGTGTACGTCTGTTTTCGTGAAAAAGAGAAGCCCATGTAAAGGACACTAGAATCAAAATTTCATTGGTGCAGTGGTTTAGGCGTGTAAGCGTAACACGACAGAGTTTCGTTTCATCAATCGCTAGACCACAAAATAATAATATTGTTTTGTTGTGTAGCATAAATACCTGGATGATTTTGATGACGAGGATTTTTTGGTAAATTTTCTAAAACTAACTCCTATCTAAATTGTTTTTTCACCCCCGAAATTCATAATAAATTTAAAGAAAATTGTTGAAGTCGTTTTTGAGATTCAGATTTTATATTTAAAGACATGAATCTCTATCCCCCTCTTTTGTCTGTCAATCCGTCAGACAAAAAGTTTTGCAGTTTGGTGGGTAAATATTGTTTGTAATAATTGTGAACTTGTTTCGAATAATTAAAGGTTCCGTAATTTACTCCTTACATTATGAACTATCTGCCAATAACAGTACCGTCAATTTTTATTTGATGGAAGTACATTTAATAGGATACTGTTCGTTTAAAATCACTAACATACACTTCAATTTTATTTCGTTGTATAGATTACCGTACAGCTACATATAAGATTGTGATGTGAACATGAGAGCACGTTAATTCCATGATTTACTTAAGTACCCCCGGGTACCTAACGGCACGACACGTAACGGTAAATTATCCCATAAAGGCTACTAATCTCGGGACACAAGTTCTACGGTTAAAGGGAGTATAATACGGGTAACCTTTTCTACGCAGCCCAAGAAGAAAATCTTTTATAGTGATTCTCTGAATTGGTTTTGTGAAAACAAGGTTTCGTGTTCACGCCATATACGGATAGTTAACTAAATCTATACAAATAAATGAAATTGGTGTATCTGTTTGCATTTACTAAATCCTACTAATACTCGTAATATAAACGAGTAAGTTTGTGGGTATCTTAGTGAGTATGTTTGTTGGTCTTTCACGCAAAAACTACTGAATGGATTTTGATGAAACTTTAAAATAATATAGCTTATACATCAAAATAGCATATAGGCTACAATTTATAAAGAAACAAGCTTCGCCTCGCGGCGTTGCCCGCGGATATTGTCGTACCGCGGGAAGCAAAGCGGGGTTCAGATAGTGGAAGTATATACGCTACTGGATTTTTAAAAGTTACGTTAACACTGCCTACATTAAACAGATTATTCATGTTTTCAATCTATACCTAGATGTAAAAATGTTAAAATGATTTATAAAACTTAAAAAGTTCTGAATCGATTGGGCTTACATTTTGACACAATTTAACATATTTCAAAGACGGCTTTTCTGTACTTTTTGCAACCAAAATATACCACAGGAAACCGTGTCAAGGTAAAGATATTTATTTAAATTGACAATTTAAAATTGCTTAAGAGCTGTCTGTCTAGACAGACAGTACAGAACAGACGTTACGCTTTTGCGGCTAGTCAGCTGATGAATTGATTTTGATATAGTAATAATTTGGCCCCCGAAGAAAGAAATATGCTCCTTTTTATTAAGTGATAACCAATACTACAAAGTCACGGGCAAAAGCTAATGTGTAATTAAAATGAAAATTTCGGTACAAGTAAAATATAACATACAAAACTCAATCCTTAATATAATCAAGTTTAAACGACAATGGACGTCAAGGGGCTAAATTAAATGTTCTCTCGTTATGATTTTAATCATTAATTATTCCGTGACTTATTCTTAGCAGCTCTTGTTACTGTCTCCAGGGAGGGTAGAGCTGAGGCGAGTAATTATAATCGTAATGATCTTGAGGGGCTGGAAGAACTTAAATTTTACCTGTTAGGATGATTTAATTAGGTTTATTAAAATGGCAGCACATTACAAAGTATTTTAGTATATTATAGTTGGTTTGTTTTAAAAAATATAAATATATAGATCATCATTAGCTGGCTGGAGATGGACGCGCGAAGCCCAAGATCAATCAAGTAACGTGCAATTGGAGAAGCCTATGTTCAACAGTGGACTGCGGTAGGCTCATGATATATATATTGAGAATACATATAAATATTATTAAAAATATAAATTATGTTATACTACTAACACCCATTGAATAAGAAACTTAAGAGTCATAAGTGCTATGCTTTGTATCCGTACTCCATAAACAAGACGAGGTAAAGGACTATCTTTTCCTCCTTTTGTTTATATAGAGTCACGCTGATTTCAGCACGACCGGGCTAGTACTACCCTCGCACAGAAGATCAACGTAAAATGACAGCGTTCGTGCTGTCGTGTTTCGTGGGTGTGTGCGAGACCGGAGGTCCAATTATGGTCGTCATGCTGCATTGTTGTATTATATGCATTCGCAATAAGTATGGTGACCACTACTCTTAGATTTTGCTTATGCTTTTCATCAGGCAGAGTAGAGTCACTTCGTCAGGCCCATATATAAAGTAGGAGGGGTTTATACCATAATAACCTCAGTCACTCGGTGAAAGCAACAATAGAATTACTTAAATCCGGTTTTCTGTTAGGACATAGTGGTACTCCGGTTGAGCCTCCCACCCATATTCTAAATTCGAATGTAGCTTTGTCTATTAGGTTTCACGGCTAAACTGCTGCACCGGTTTTCTAAAAATTTGGCTTGGAGTTACTTTAATTATTGAGGAAGGACATGGCGACTACAATAACCCACAAACACGCTGGCTGAAGGTATTATTATAAACACCTTTTCTTAATAACTATGAAATAAAACCCATCCATACCAATCTTTGATAAACGCTATCAGTATTTAATGAAACCCCTCACGTTAGCTCTAAAACAAATTAAACGCTAATCCTAACCACCGTAATTAATCAAGATAATACCTATGTAAAGTTGGGATATAAATTAAACAACGAGTACGGTATAACTTATTTATGACCTAATACCGAAACGTCGAAAATTTGCTAAAGATTTTGGGCTTTTAATAATATGGCGTCACTCTTCAAAGCTTACATTTTTTAAATATAGCCCCAATTTTGTATCGTAGTTGAATTTTTAAGAAATGTTATATATTGAACTGCCTTTAAAAGCTAAAATTAAGAAGGTATAGGTATTTCTGACTGTTATACTACGCTGGCGTGACGAAGTGATAAATGGTTTAATCACACTTCATATTCTTAATAATGATTTAAAATGTAGTAAAGCCACGCTAACTTTAGCACAGACGGGCCGGCTCGACAGAGGCGTTACTACCCTCGCACAGAAAACACAAGAAATCAACGTAAAATGACAGCGTTTGTGCTGTCATATTTCGTTGGTGAGAGCGAGACTGGAGGCCCAAGGATGCAAAAACATCACTGGACCGCCATAGTGTAAGTTGACATACTACATTGTCACATTGCCTGCATTCGCAATGAGTATGGTAATCACCACACTTGAATTCTGCTTATACTTTTCATCAGGTAGAGTACAATCATTTTGGCAGGGCCATACATAAAAAAACCTTAAAGAATTGATTTTCTGAATGGTAATATGATAATTTTACTTTATCTTTTCTTTCATATGTATATATATTTAAGATCTTTGAAAAGGAACTAATAAACCATTAGCTTTAGAACAATCTCAATTACTTTTAACATGAATTAATTTTTTTTTTTTAAGACTTAAAAATGAACCTGCAGAAATATGAGATTGGCATAATAAGAGGATGTTTTTTGTTAAACGAAGAGTTTTGTTACGAGTAGAAGCGTCTTAATAAATGTAGAGTAGGGCGTTCACAGGCCAAGTGGTATAATGACTTGCGTAAGTTAGAGCAGGATGCGACATGCGAAGGATAGAACCAATTGGCGTGCAATTAGAGAGGCGTATGTCCAGCAGTGGACTTCAAAAGGCTTATGATGATGAACCACGTATACACTATTTAATACGTTTAATATAAGAGGATACACATTTTTAGGCAATAGTTGAATCGAGTTATAAGTTTTTGTACCTGACTTGATCGAGCTATTGCTTACATTTTCCTAGTCCATTGGGATAACTCTAAAACTACCACAGCGGATAATGCCATAATTCCGCATGGTGACCTACACTAGTACGGCCTATTGAGAAGGTTCTGCATCATTTATATATCTCTTGGACCTGGATCTCTTTTAATATAGTCTCATTTTTTCATTAAAATCATTAATTATCCGGTTGAGCACAATAGGTTTACTTTATATAACATAATCGTGGGACATTTTTCCGTGGGAGTGTCACGATTCGGTATGCATGGGCCGGCTCGACCGAAGTAATACCACGGCCTCACAGAAAACCAGTGTGAAACAGCGCCTGCGCTGTGTTTCACCGAGTGAGTGAGGATACCGGAGACCCTACCCCAACCCCTTCCCCCATCCCTTTCCTCATCCCCCAAAGATCGGTAACGCACTTGTAATGCCTCTGGTGTTGCGGGTGATACGTTTTCTCGGTTGCCACCTATTCCAGAAAAAAAAAACTTTGCAACAATATCAACAGTATTTAATATTCCATTGCAGGTGATGCCTCTTCTTAGCAAGGTGGTTTTGCTCTACTCTACCACGCTGGTCAGACGGCTTGGTATAGGGTTTGTTTCAAGTTTTTCTTATCCTTGCAGTGATGTTTTTCGGCGTAGTTTATACCTGAGTCAGTTCTTACGACACCCATGGAACAGCTAGAAACGTGTGATGATACTCCGTATTCTTATGACATAAGTGGGACTAAAACTCTGAATTATCTTTCGGAAATCGCAATAAGTCAAATTTAAAATTTATATAACTATAAAACTAAAGTTACTACAGCCTATCTAATAGTATGTACACATAAATATATCAAACTTAAAGATATCTAGAAAAGGATTGCATCCAATAACATTTCAGTAGATTCGCAGCAAACACTTCAAAGGCGGTGCTAGAAAAGTTTTGATACCCAATTTCCAAAGTACTTTTTCTTGTTAGCGGGCTAGAGCGGTAACTTAAGACCCTAAAATAAGCGATATAACATTTCTGAAGGAAAGTAACATTGAGTTATTGCTTCAAAATGTACTTAAATATATAAACAAGAAATGAAAGAAATTTTGCCGAGTACCGCAGAAAGTCCCTGGGGTTTAATTAGAAAGTATTTGTTTTCATTGATGGTAAAAAATATACGAGTATTTGAAAGACTGTTTTTGTTTTTACACGTAACTAGATTAATCTCTTCAACCCACTTACTAGAGTTACTCGTCGAGAAATTATACTCCATGGTTCTCAGAAAAGATTAACTTTGTTGTTAATTATTTATAAGTGTTATAAAAATCGTAAAGCCAATTCTTCCTTTAGCAAAATAAGAGACTGAGAAAAAACTATCTGTATGACCGAACTTTGTTCGCTTTTTTTTGGTTAATTTTCTAAAAAATAATCCTTACCAAATTGATTTATCGCTCCCGAAATCTCCGATTAAATTTCATGGAAATCATCGAAACCGTTTCCGATATTCAGATTATATCTACCAGAATTGCTCGCTTAAAGGGATTAGATGGGCATGCTAATAGAGTTATTGAACAGAAAGTGATTGATTTTTTAATTTAGTTTTCGGGATATATTTTATTTTATAGATTTTCTTTAACTTACATTTTTAATAAAGTAAATTATCATCATATTAATTAATGATCTGACACACTGGTTTTATACAAATCTTAAAATATTTTTGAGTGAGTTCCTAAGTTTTAGTGGCCACACTCCTCCATTCACTTCTCCCTTGAATCTATTCAAATATTTACATTTTTATAACTTTCAGTATCAAAAATAAATACATGCAATATAACTTTGCGTGTAGGTACGATTTCTTTTTGATACTTTCAATGAAATTTGAAAAAGTCCTTTTCTTTAATTATGTCTATTTTTACGTGATTTTGTATTTATTTTCGTGTGCTTATATTTTTATTTTATATAACTATTCTCAGACGGACATACTTTACAAACATATCCACACCTAGACTAAGAACAAAAATTTCTGAATCACACAAAAATATTGTTCCACGAGGAATTTGAACTCACGACACTTGGTGAAGTAGGGAGTGGCGTGGCAACCGCTTAAGCTACTAGGCCATAGGTATAGTCTAATCAGTCTAGTATACTTTGTCTGTGACCATATGTGTTACTACTGCTACTACTACTACTACTACTGCTACAGAGTTTTTAAAAACCGATTCTACATCGGTTTTTAAAAACTCTATAGATGAGATGTCCTCTATATTCTCTATGAGGCAGTACTTAGCATTAGATGAATACTTGTTTGCAATTTTTTTCTTGGTTCTAATAAAATGTGACCTACTGATGGATGACCTGCAACCTGAATTGATTTTTCTACTACTTTTGGCCACGACTCCGCTCCGCGAAATGTCGATTATTGCTACAAAAAGTAGTCTATGTCTTTCGTTTAAGTTCAATTTATCTCTGTTACTGAAATTAATTCAAATCTTTTCAGTGGTTATTCCTTGAAAGCATAACAGACAGTCAAACAGTATTTACGTATTTATAATACTTGATACATTTGTAGTTGTTGAGTTTCAAGTCCTTTCCAAAAAGATTCTGCAGTCTGCAAGGCCAACTATACGTATTTATTGAAATTTTAAAAGAGTCAACAAAGTGATTGAATTCCATAAGATTTTCTTACGTACAAACTCTTTATATAGGTCAGAGAGACATAAGTAAGGTGTTTTCTGCCGTGAAATACTTCGGTAATGCAAGAAATACCAAAGACAGTTCAATTTTACGCGTAGCCGAGTTTTCTATTTGCTTAATATCCAAAAATCTGAATCCAATATGCTCGACTGGATAAGAGTAAGTGGAAAAATGTTTACCAAATATCTACTTTATTTTTCCGTTAGTAGAATAACAATTTGTTGATCACATAGTGTTGTCCCATATGGGATTTGAACTCAAAACACTCAGTGCAATACAAAGCAAAGTGACCGTTTATATCATTAAATCATCCACGGAATCCTCCCCATGTATTCTCTATATGTAGTTGTAGATCCAATATAAGATAGGAATAAAACTTAATCTAAAAAATTAATACACAATGTTGGCGATATAAGTTGACATATTCATGCGTTTGAATATTTATGCTCAATGAGAGTGTATCCGTGTACCCTGGACTGACAAACAATATTACAATGTATTTTATAGTCATTCACCAATGCAACGCTGGCAACGTATTATCGTTTCAATCACGATTGATAACTTTAAAGATTCGGAAGCAAAGTCATTTAAAGACTGTACTAGTTTATTTTCAGCTCAAAATGTCTCTGAGTATAAAATGAAACAAAACTTTTGCTAAAACAAGAAATTCATTTCATTTAGTCACAAAGTATTTACTTACATCATTAGTGCACATGGTGAGATAAAAACCCACTTTCGCTTAATGTCCAGGCTACCAACGCTTAAATATAATATCATAATAGAAATCTATTGATTTCTATTATGATATTATATATCACTTCCCCCGTCGGTCTCATTAGAATTGGACGTGTGCTTCTTTTTGTTTAATACAAAACTTATTTTTAAACATTAAATTAAATATTAAAAAGTACTAGGCGCGCAGTGGAGTGTGGTGGTGAGCCACGAGTGGTGCGGTTCGAACCAGATAAATCCGGTTGATATCAACGACATCGCTCTGCGATCTGCGACCACTACAAGTTCGAACTTCAGGAAATATATATTACAACAACAATGTCCAGGTCAGTCAGATCGCCTACCCAGATTGGATTGGAACACGCCATTTCGGACAATTCGGACACGGACGGTCGGACTAAGGTTCACCCGGGAATAGCGGCGCAGCCTGTCGTATCTCAACGTAATAAAAGACGACTATCTAGTGAGGAAAGGATGTGCTCTTTTAGGGACGAAATTAAGAATATGCTGGACGATTGGAAAGAGACACAAAATGGTATGCTTAACAAGCTAATCTCAGAGGTTGCTAAGATAAAAGAACAAAACGCCCAAATAAAGCGGACAAACGAGGAAATAGAGAAGAGCTTATTATTTGTGAATCAACAATATGAAGACATCCGGCAGAAAGTAGAAGACCTCGAAGTAGAACGGAAAGAACAGCTACTGAAGATAGCTATGCTTGAATCACTAGTTGAAGATACCCAAAGGAACTTTAAGGCTTCCTCGCTCGAGGTACGAAATATACCTTTCACGTCCATAACAAAAACAAAGGAGAACTTGTGTAAGATTGTTGTCGATACATGTAAGGCCATTGGACTAAATGTTCAAAAAACAGAAATTCGAGATGTTTTCAGCATAAATTCTAAGTCTGGCAAAAGTACCATTTTGGCGGATTTCGTTTCGGTAGTACTCAGGAACGACATACTTCAAGGAGTGAAATCGTTCAAGAAACAGAACCCGAATCGATACCTGACCTCTGGCGATATAGGTATCACTGGACAACAGGTGCCAATTTACATTTCGGAAGCATTGACAAGCAAAAGTCGTCGACTATTTTTCCTCGCAAGAGATGTGGCGAAGACTAAGGATTATAGATTCTGTTGGTCAAGTAATGGCAAAGTATATCTCCGTAAGAATATCGATGCGTCCCATATCGAAATTAAAGATGAAGTACAACTAGCCAAACTCCGTGGCATGTGACTGTGGTTCGTTTTTGAGTATTTTTGTTTTGTATTTTTTTCATTTAAAAATCATAACTGTTTTGCTTTTTTGCTTTTCAACGTAAAATCTTTACACTTTTTCTACTTATTTTATAATGATATAAAGTTTGAAATGTACTGCTTCGGTCACAGTTGTAGTACTAGTTACATGCTGTACTTATTGGGATACTATGTTCCATTTGTTTTGTTTTTCTCTTGGTGTGTTTATAGTGGTTTGCTTGATAAATGCTGTATTATCATATTAACGTTGAACTTAACTGGTGGTGAGGTCCGGGTCCTTTTTAAACTATGTAGGCTGCAGAAAATATTTAGAGAATGCATTGAACTAAGTTCCTATTCACGACTTTTTGACAAAATTCAATACTACGGTCGTAAATGATTTAATCAGAGATTTGGACGACATTACCCCTGGGCCGTCCTTTTTGTGTAGCCCTGAATCGTGTTCATCTTTGCTGACCTCTTGTGACTTAAAGCATAATATAAAAATAATATCTCAAAATATAAGAAGTATATCTAAGAATTTTGCACAATTCGAGGTTTTTTTGTCTAGTTTACGCGTTACATGCGACATAATGATTTTAACAGAATCATGGAATTCTAAAGTTACAAATTACCCTTCACAAAGGAACTATGAGATTCATTACACGGAGAATAATAGGAATCAGAATGATGGAATAGTGGTGTATATTAGGGATGACATGAATTGCTCAGTAACCGAACAAACATTAACTGATGCTACCTGTCTGATCATTGATATAAAGCCGGATACTGTCGTTATAAGTATATACAGATCACCATCATTTACAAACGTTAATAATTTTTTAACTTCTTTAGACCAACTTCTAAACACTTACAAGGATCGTCCTAATATAATTATTATTGGTGATATAAATATCGACATCAGAGTTGACAATGCTGACTCCAATTCCACAGATTACTTAAATTTATTGGCTGGTCATGGGTTCCTACCAGGTCATTTATATCCGACCAGAGAATTTAATTGCTTAGATCACGCAATGATTAAAACAAAATTCTCAGTGACTACGCTGGTATTGCAGTCCCACATTACTGACCACTGTCCAGTATTGTCATGTATCTCTCTGGAAAATAAAACTATGTTAGAAAATAAAAAATCCTTTACTAAACTAAACTACAAATCTATTGTTACAGAACTAAACTCATACAATTTTGAACCTATTATGAAATCGGAAGATGCGAATTCAGCCGCTGAACAGTTAATTAAAGTTCTCTCGACTTCCATTAGGAGTAACACACTTAAACTCACAATACCTAAAAATTCATACTGCATTAAGCCATGGATTACACCGGGACTTATTCGATGTATCAAAAACCGGGATCGTATGCACCAGAGGACTAAAAGTGAACTGCACAATTTGACGCTTGCCCTGACATACACAAGGTACAAGAACTACTGCAACGACCTATTAAAACGTTTAAAGAAAAATTTCTATACGAATGAGCTAAATAAAACCAGACATGACCCAAAATCTAAATGGAAAATAATTAACAATATTATTGATAAAGACAAAAAAAGCTACCCCCGTTGGAATTACTTAAGATGGAAGAATCAGCACAACTATCCTTAGAGAAAGTAAATTTTTATTTTGCGAATGTTGCTAAAGACTTAGCAAATAATATCGTCCCATGTACCAGCCCTATAAATGACTCCATGATCCCACCTGTGAACTCTATGTGTCTGTTGGAAACGAATGAACAAGAAGTTGAGTCCATTATTACAAATTTAAAATCTAGTTCAGCTGTTGGTTGGGATGAAATTCCTACAAAATTAATTAAAAATTTAACACACATTATTGTTCCTGTTATTACCCATATCGTAAACATCTCTATTCGGACCGGTGTTTTCCCAAATGTGTTTAAAACCTCTATTATACATCCTATTCATAAGACGGGTAATAGAGACTGTATAAATAATTACCGACCTATATCCGTATTGCCTGTATTGTCAAAAATCTTGGAAAAAGTATTAAATAAAAGATTACTGTCATACCTAGAAAATCAACAACTAATATCGCAAAACCAATTTGGATTTAGAAAAGGCAGATCGACAGCGCAGGCGGTTAATGAGCTCACAAATCAAGTTGCTACTAAAATTGATAAAAAAAATAAATGCATTGGAGTTTTCATAGACTTAGCTAAAGCGTTTGATACGGTCTCAATTCCTATCTTAATTACGAAAATGGAAAAAAATGGTATCAGAGGCAAGGTGCTGGATATGTTTGGGGACTATTTGAATAATCGCAAACAAAGGGTTGCTATAGATGGCCTTGTCAGTTCTGATGCTTTATTAACTATGGGCTTGCCACAGGGAAGTGTGCTCGGTCCGACTCTCTTTCTGATTTATATAAATAGTCTATGTACACTCAAGATTCAAAATTGTCAAATATTCACGTTCGCTGATGATACAGCATTGATTTTTTACGGATCTTCATGGGATGAAGTTAAGCGCTATACTGAAATAGGTCTCCAGACAGTTTCAAACTGGCTGAGAAAGAATTTATTAACCCTTAATATTTGTAAGTCAAAGTTTATTGCTTTTGGTAATACAGAGACCTCATTAAAGGCAACACAAAATTTAAAAATACAAATCCACCAGTGCCAAATTGAAACTAATAGTAACTGCAATTGCAGTTATTTAGATCGAGTAAAATCAATCAAATATCTTGGAATAATCCTTGATGATAAGTTAACATGGTGTCCATATATAAATTATTTATCTGGAAAAACACGGAAATTAATTTACATTTTTAAGAATTTAAGACGCGTGGTCAATGATGGTAATCTAAAAATGGTATATTATGCACTAGCCCAATCTATTTTAACATATGGAATTATTGCTTGGGGAGGAGCTCGAAAAACGCATCTCATAAAACTGGAACGTGCTCAACGAGCATTATTGAAGGTTATGTTATTTAAACCCTTCCGGTATCCTACAGTCGACCTATACTCAGAAAGTGATGTGCTTACGATTAGGCAGCTATTTGTAATGACTATTGTTATGGAACAGCATCAAAAAGTCAAATATGACGGTCACATGTCTACTCGACGAGGTGACAGGGTGTTTCCAATGTTACCGTATAATACAGCATTTATTGAGAAATTCCAGTGCTACCTTGGTCCAATGCTTTACAATAAAATAAATAAAACTTTGAAAATTTTCTCATTACGCGAACACAAGTGTAAAAAAGCCTTAACTTCATGGCTTAAATCGAGAAACTATGAAGAGATGGAGGGTTTATTCCAAATTATTAGGTGATGAAATGTATGTTGTATGTATTGTGTATGTATGTTGGTATGTGTACGGGTGTGTGTGGGTACCTAATACTAGACAGTAATAAAAGTAACATAACGCGGAATAAAAATTTAATCAAATTTAAAAATGTCTTAAGTTCGCATACATAGTGATCGCCACTCATACATTCGACCGAATTGTTGAGGGTACGGTGTATTTTATTTATAGGCAAACAAGTTTTTTTGGGCCTACCCACATTCAGATACAATATGTCTAGTTTTGAATCTAAGTCTTAAACGTATCTATGTTCATTTCTTAGGAAGTAAGTAACCTCTGGGATAAGCTAGAATTATATAGATGCCTTATTTAACGTCACGGGATCATGAATTGTAAACACGAAAATACCTGCCCAGTTTATTAATGTTATTCTTTTTTGTGTTGTTTTTTGGTGTTTTGATTACCGGTGACTGTTGTGATGTGTACATTGTGGTAAATGCTTGTGTGGCGTAGGTGTAATACCAGTGTGTCGAGATATGTAAGTAAAATCGATTTGTTATTCTTAGAATCATTCTTACCACAAGAAAATGCATGTAAGTATGCATACTGTGTAAGACTGCCCACTTTTTGATACTGTATACCTATTTTTAATTAAAATCACATGTTTTTTATATTATATCCTTAAAACCTGGGAAGAAACTAACGTCTAAGATACAGGCTCGGCCTAGTTTAGACGTTAGTGACCATAACCTAATTGTAAACACCCAATTGTAGACACCCAGTTTAAAAGCTTAACATTCATTCATTTTTCTTTATTCTAACTCCTAAATAACACAAACTATACTAGTAACTAACAGTTGATGAACGAATGATGAGTATATGGTATCTGTAATGGACAGTGTGTATAGTAATGTAGTGTATTTAATGTAGTGTTTACAAATTAATAATAATAAATAAATAAATAAATAAATTGATTCACATGCTTATTTGTTCATTTTTTTTTATCTAGCAACCCGACCATAAAATAAAATTTACGTTTGACACGGAAGTATTTGAAGTTGTCTGATTTTATCTACTGTAATATGAATGTATTATATATATATATAAATCTTCCTCTTGATTCACTCTATCTTTCACTGTAAATTGCATTAAAATTCGTTGGGTAGTTTAAACGACCTAAACGAATAGACAGCGGAAGCGACATCTTTTTTCACTATATAAAGAAGCCACCTAAAAAAGCAGGGAAGGAAGGAACTAATAATGATTTTATCATTGAATATAATTTATATTTAAATATAAATTTAAGTCAACACAACAGAAATATGCAGAAGCTCGCTAGTTCATTACTCAGTTTTAATACGACACTTCGTACACTGTAACTGCTCTTTTAGTTCCCATTTAAAGCTACCTTAATTGGCACTTAGTTTAGGCTTACATATTGTTATAGCCGCGTTTAAAGTGCAGTTATGACAGCAATAACGCTGTATTACAGTGTAAACCGACTATTTGCAGATGGTACCAGTCTATTCGAGTGGGATATCTATTTACATACGTACTCACATTTGCAAACTGTAACTTTATTCATATTTACATAACAAAGGCCTATTGGCGTTGTACGGGCGTGAGGTAATATATAAGGGAAGGGAAGATACGAGTAACTAAAGGAAAAAATTACTTATACTAACGGATTAAAGTTTTAAGTAGTCGTGTGAATAGCTATGTATGAAATCACTACTTGTGTGGCTTAAGGCTTGCGTTTTTTTTTTCTTCTTGTACTTCATGATACATGCAGCATTCAGCTTCACGATATATGAAAAATCTATACAAATAAATAAAAATGGAGTGTCTGTTTGTAATATCAAAATAACCGCTTTCTACTACATGCATATGAATGTATACACGGTACACAAACTAAAATATATATTTTTTGAATTTTTGTCTGTCTGTCTAAACAGACAAGCCGACAAACAGATTAGCCGGAACAAAAGTTCCGGCTAATCTCAGGAACCTGCAACTGGAAAAGGAACTGGTTCCATTTGAAAAATTCTTTCGGTGTTGGATAGTCCATTTATCGAGGAAGGCTATAGGCTATATATCATCACGCTACTACTAATAGGAGCGGAGCACCAATGAAGAATATTTCAAAAACGGGGGAAAATTTTCACGTCACGAGCAATATAAGACACAAACGAGGTTGCGTGGGTCAGCTAGTAAAATATTAACTTGAGATGAGTATACTGTCATCTACTTTTAAAATTTCTCAAATGTTGTACAGAGGTACATAAATATTGTTCTCAAATATCGTAACTTGGCACTTTGACTAACGAGTTTAGTGTACCGCTAAACTGTAATATACTTATATTACTCGTATTTGTCAAACCAAAAGCACCGACTTGTTCCCTAATATGTAACCTAATAAATTAAAGACATACATAACTTGTAGTTTTCAACTTAGCGTTTACTTATCACCCTCATCGTTTCTATCCCCTCAGCCACTAAATTTAAGCACTAAATTACTCATGTTATCACAAAGTGCTGTCACAGTTTCACCCTCTTTCGTGAAGATATATGGCTTTGTGACTTTGATTTCCGTGAAATGGGACCATTTTATCTATGCTAGTGTCGTGAGATGAAAACTCACCTGCTTCATATTATTATCATCGTGACTTTTTGTAAAAACATATTATACTAGCTAGCGTGGTATAGTACGCCAAATCACTTTTCTAAATAGAGGCCTATGTCTTTAAGAATGTAGTTCAATTTTCAATCAAACTAGAAGTTAATAGACGACCTTTTAGAGGGAAGGCGCTATACCTAAAGATAAATTTAGTAATCATGTCATGCTGCCGTGTTTCGTTAGTAAGTGCGATACCGAAGACAAAATGATGCAGAAGCAACTTAATAGACCGCCATAGTAGTCACCACGTTGCATTGTTGCATTGTCTGTAATAGCAATTAGTATGATGACCACTATTCTTGAATTCATCATGAGGCAGAGTAGAGTCATTTCGGCACGTTTGCACGATTTTTATTAAAAAAATATCGGTAAAATTTGAGTCGGACTCGCGCACCGAAGGTTCCGTACAAACCTGTAGGTATTTTATATGAAATTACAAAAAAAATATGCTTTCCTTTATCTGTGATAGAAGACGTTACCTCGTACCATTTCAAGATTCTGAGTTCACGGGATACTTTTCGTAACCGTAGGTCACGATTCCCTTGCGAGTGTCGAAAATTCGCAGCATAAACGGCTGTATCTTTTGATTGTGTTGGCTCTGAAGTTTGATTTTTTCTAGAGAAAAAAGGACTTGACATACAGACAGACGAACAACAAGGTGATCCTATAAGGGTTTTTATTTTTTTACTTTTGGGTTACGGAACTCTAAAATATATATAACCTAGCCTAAAAGAAACTAGTGTTAAGCCATTCCTTCATTGTTCTTATGTAAATTTTTATGTAAACTTATGTTTCCTCTTTACAGATTTTCGTATCCCTTACAATGAATCTTCTATATTATACTATGTTAATATTTTGAATATACGAGTAGATAAACGACTAATGACAGAATCGACTATGTAATAATAATATTCTACACCTTACACCTTGGTACTGTGGTAACCAGACTTCTAATAATAATATTTATTTTTTCTAAATAAATATATATTAAAATTATTTACGCATAGACCCAAAACTGTTGTGCTTGGTTGCTTGATTGAAATACATATTCAGGATCTATTCAATTTATGTTATAAAAGATAATTACACAATATGAGCCATATCAAAGTCAGAACCAATCTTACCCAGACTTTAACCACAGTTAGTAATATAGGCATATGACATCCCAACCAGAATAAATAAATAAAAAAATAAATAATAAATAAATATACCGGACATCTAACACACAACACCATCTAGTCCCAAGCTAAGCAGAGCTTGTGTTATGGGTACTAGCAGCTGATATGAATACATATATACTTTTTTTTGTAAATACATACATATTATACATAGAAACACCCAAACTCCGAAACAAATATTTGCAGATCATACAAACATTTGGTCCGACCCGAGCATCGAACCCGAGACCTCGAGCTTAGCAGTCGCATACGCTACCACTACGCCACCGAGGCAGTTGATTGTATAAATAAGCCACCAAGCAATTGAACCACTATACCAATAGGGCAATAGATCAATTCACACATTTATTTTAATTTACTTTCCCCTTTAGTCCATAGTATCCATTCAATATTTAGTCAAAACCCTTTGGAATGTAGGCTTTCATTAAGAACCTATTTTATTTATTTTTTATTAAGAATCACATTACACCTGACTCTTACATTCTCAAGGAGTAGAAAATCCAAACTACCCTTTCAAAAAGGCCCTAAATAAAACTTTAAAAAGGACAAGACAATAATCGTGGAACTTTAGGAACTCAATGCATTGCAATCAGCTTTTACTACGAGTATTTAGACATTATACAAAATATTTGTATTATAATTTCTTGTCTAAATTATTACTCACGTGGTTGAATAAATGATATCAGAACTTACTACCAAATAAACAATACGAAGAGGTAATAAACTTTGACACACTGGTTGGCTCTGTGCCAGTATATCCAAAACTGAATTACGAAACAATGTATTTATAGAAATTGAGACTTTATGGATTATAAAATAAAGTCATATTTAAAGCACTCCAGTTTGTAATGCTCGGTTTTATGGTGTAACTATTTGTTTGAATGTATTGATTTTCAGATACAGACTCCGTAAGATTGAGGTTAAACATAAATGTCAGTCTCATGCTTTAGCTTTTTAGGCTTTTATTTTGCCTTTAATTTTTATATTTTTTTCCTACCCATTACCTCATTCCAAACATACTTACATATAGTCCACGGGCCCACGTACAAGGGATTTCAGTGATTAATAACAGGCTGAAAGTTTATACACAGCTTCGTTTTGACGAGACACCCAACTTTTATCATTGGACCAAATTCTGATAGTGGCAAAAATCAGTTTGTTATTAATGGAAATGAATAAAAATTTTCAAGTCACCATTCTGACATGTCCAACCTGGGGGTCACTCGGGAAGGTACCATTCACTTTGTATGCCACAAGTTTTTCTCAGTTTTCCATCGTATTTTCTCGAAGTATTGATTTTTAGAAACTGTTATTATTTAATTTGGGACACTCATCAAATTGACGTGTTTCGCTCCCTATCCCGCTTTTTCCTGCCACTATCAGAATTTGGTCCAATAATAAAAGTTGGGGGTCTCGTCAAAACGAAGCTGTGTATAAACTTTCAGCCTGTTATTAATCACTGAAATCCCTTGTACGTGGGCCCGTGGACTAATACAATCGTGTCTACATTATAAAAGAAGGCGACGGCCGATGTGTATTACTAAATTTTCAAATATTTTGCTGACTTTAGACTCTCACCACTTTTACCATAGTTTTTGGATTTATAGCGGAACTTGTTTGTGATAAAGTTATTGACATCTTCTATATTCCCACGTATCGAACGAGTTATACTACTACACACAATTATCAAAAACTTAAATTATCCAACAAGTAAGGAATCTAATACAGTTAAATAGTATAGTTAAATAGACTGCACGGTTGGCCGAGTGGTGTCAGCGGTCGCCATGCCGCTTGCTACTGCGCCAAGTGTTGGGGGTTCAAATCCCACGCGGTACCTACAACACTTTGTGTGATCCACGAATTGTTGTCCCGAGTCTG
The DNA here is from genome assembly GCA_916048165.1 of Spilarctia lutea. Taxonomy (NCBI): domain Eukaryota; kingdom Metazoa; phylum Arthropoda; class Insecta; order Lepidoptera; family Erebidae; genus Spilarctia; species Spilarctia lutea. The sequence goes on along the minus strand of OU696492.1, from coordinate 4,532,139 downwards.
GATGTTCTTTGTGTCCGTTTCATGTATGTTTGTAAAGTCCCCCACGACACAGAATGTTTATTCCTAATGTGGGAGGTGTCCTTTTAAAAAAAAAAAAAGTTAAAGAAGTAAAAAAATATATGCGATACGGTTCATTTGCTAAAATATCTCGTTTTGTTAAAGTCTATCGAAGCGTGTTCACTGAATAAATTTGATTTGATTTTCAACAAAGATTGCGCTGCCTGCTTCTTAGTCTATGTTGGCATTAGTCTTTTTCTTTATTTTATGCATATATTTATTGATATAATTACGCAGTGAAAGAATTTAGTATTTAAATGACTTTCTGATTCCGTATTATTAATGGTACAATAAAACCTTTATGTATAATTCTCAGTTCTAACACTCACTCTCTTCAATAATACACCTGCTACACAGCTATGCACCACCCAAAGGTTGAATGGAAGATAATGCCTATGGCATTAAGTCCACCTTGCGCAATGTAATTGCAGGAAGCTTAAATAAATAAATTAATAAAGTATTGTTCTATATTATGTTACTGAAGATCGGCTTCATCAGTAGATACATTTCGATTCTAAATTAAAAAAAACACAAAGCAGTCATAATCACTGCCGACAGAAGTGAAAACTCATAACTATAAACAAACGGTTGTTTTAACTTACCTGAAATGAACACCTATGCTTTTTTTAATAGTGTGCAATAAAAAGAACTAAAAATTATTATGATTGTAAGTAGTAAATGGAAGTAAAGCTTTGATACTCCAATAAATGTCGCTGTTTTCAAAAAAATTGTAAACAATCTTTTTGATTTACAAAAGGTTTTGTGTAAGTAGAAAATCGTTATTTTAATTTATTGTAAATCACTTTAAGATACTGAAATATTAACTTTGAGTATATAAAATCATATTGAGAAAGGACCACTATCTAGACAAACGAATGCTACCAAAGTATATCGGTAGATGGCGCTGTTAACAATAAACATCCGTCTTACGAATTTTTTCGATCAGGACACGTGACCTGACGCCCTGACGCGAGTTTATACATTTTTACCCATTCCAAAAAAGTACACAGCGCCGCTAAAGAAGTTTTCACTTCAAAAAAACACAAAGCAGTCATAAGCACTGCCGACAGAAACTCATAACTATAAACAAACGGTTGTTTTAACTTACCTGAAATGAACATCTATGCTTTTTTTAATAGTGTGCAATAAAAAGAGAGTGATTGTAATTTTTTCACAGAATACATTTTGTTTCGGTCACCGCGCTCAACGCGCTCACGCTACTTCGATCGATCGATCGTTTGATCCTTAACAGCCTAATGAAATGTATAAAACGGTTCATGTATTTAATTTAAAAAAATTGAGGTTATTTGAACGAAGCTAAAAGGAATATTTTTGCCAGTCTATTTATGTTCCATTCATCAACAGCCAATAGTGTTCCATTACTGGGCTCGGGTCACCCCACAGGAGATGTTTAAGGACGACATACGTCCCCAGCCTGGCCAAGTGCTGGTTGGTGATTGTGGGGCTACGTAATCTTGCCGTTGGATGTTTTCAAGCCGCCCAAAGACTTCCCACTAAGCTTCACGACTGTTATCCTATGATAGCAACCGTTTATGTTCCATTACATTACACCTTAACTAATAAAACGACTTTAATGTAATATAATTACAAAGGTAACTAAAAGCTGGCCGGTCCAATTGCCAGCTTTATCACCCAAAGTAAATCTCTTACAGGTAAGCATGATTTTGAAGTGCCAATACATTTGCAGTAATAGCCCGGACGACATAGACATAGAATAGGCATAACTTTTCTCATTTCTCATGAAAATAATTGAAATATGCCACGGTAAAGCGTAAAGATACAAATACAACTACTGTTGAAAATCATTTCATTCAAACAAAAACCTATATATCACAATCTAGTTAATTTAGTCCTTCATCCTTCCTCAAAAGGTCATAGCTGTTTAAAATGTTAATCATTATGTTAATATGACGCAAATTTCAGCGAACACTTCATTTAAATTCCGTCATTAGTTTCGACTTGATGTGTCAATTATGTCGTTACCTAAACATTACCACATTGCCCTTTATAGTGAAGGAGCGTACATTGACGCTCCGTAAAATATATATTACACTGTAACTGAACAGAAATAGATTGGAACAATCAGAATTTATTCATCTACGTTTAAGTTGATAGGCAGAAATTTGCATTTAGATGTTCATTCATTGCTTCGATCTTGAACAGACTTCGTTTTCAAGAATGAATCTTTTGGCAATTCTTAGAAAAAATCTTTACTATTATTTTTGTTAACAGTGTACACAAAAAAATGTAATGATTTTTCTTATACTCACGTTATTCGTAATGTTCAAAAATTAATATATCTATATTTTTTTATTTATAACTTTTGCTGACTACAACTATGCTATGTACGAGTATGTATGCTATGTTTGTTTGATCCTCTAATGAGATAACGTACATCACCATAATCGATTAATGAAACGATCAAGGAATGTATAAGCGTAGTTTTGGTTTTAGGAGGCAGGAATTTCTTAGGGTGACATATTATTGCTGCATTGTCTGCATTCGCAATGAGTATGGTGGCCTCCAATCTTGGATTGTACTCACGCTTTCCAACAGGCAGAGTTGATTCTCATTGGCAAACTTTAAACGAAAAGAACGGTAAGTTTTATTCAACCTGAATACATAAAACATATTCGTACTTTGAGAAAGCTCACTAAAACAGAGTGTTACCTAGGCTCAACGAGGGAAATCACCCGCCCGGATCTCTTTGTAGGTACATATTTACATTTGAGTCTTTGACAGAAAGTACTTGTCACTATAAATGTTTACTTTAGTTAGTAGAGACACATGTAATGAATTACCCCCTTTGTATTTCAACTATAGAGGTGTATGTATTAATAATTCAGTTTGTGATCTGTCTCTCGAGCTAGGAAAAAATACAGAAGTTATGGATTAGTTAAATATCATATAGGTATTATTTTACTTAATTGCTGAGTTTTCATTCACGTATCTTTGTACGCCTATTTAAAATGAGATGACTCGTAAAATTTAAAAACTGCTTAAATGTTGATAAGGTTTTGTCGTGCAATATATCATCCCTTTTATTTTGCAGTATAATGATCTTTCGACTTTTCTTCTTCCAATGCTGAAACTTCCTCTACTACTCTTAAGTACACAATTTCAAATCGTAATTTAGTTTAAATTTAACTAAATCTTTGACAATTGTCTTACTTAGGGTGTAATCAAACCAAATATACCTCTGCAATTATACCCTCTTAGGAAGCGTGATAGTTCTTCTCTCTTCAAATTCTGTAAGAATTATGGACACTGAAGACCTTACAAGAACTACAATATTAAAATAAAGACCTTTAATAATATTTCTGATTCAGCTGTATAGCAATCAGTTGTAATATAAAATTAAATAATCAAAAGCAGTCTTTGTAGTGTGTGTACAATTACGAACGACAAAGCTACGACTTCAAACAATGGTAAGAGCTATGTTTGCATGGCAAATACTACTGTACTCTAGCAATCAGAGTGTTTCCATACTGCTCCCTTGTGGTACTATAAGACAGATTTACTTATATCTATAAAGGAGCAGTTCAACAACTGCATTGTCGGTACAGAAACATCTAGTATTGTTTTGTAATCCCTGCTTTCTGGATTGAACAAGATGTTATTTATAAAAATATATAAATTAGAGATTAGATTAAAATAGAATTTTGTTTATCCTTCTGGTATGGCATTTCAAGTCTTTGATTTAAATATGTATAGGCGTGTCAGATAATTAAAACCACATTTATGATATAAGAAAATAGATATTGAATTATTTTACATTTCATAACAAACTATATTCACAATGTACCTATCGTCACAAATCTATAGAAATTTGAATAGAACTGAATTGAATAGCGTTTGATTGCACCCTAATATTGAAAGGAAAGCGGTCTAACAGTACTACAATAGTAGGCGTGCTTGCCTTGCCAATTAGTGTGTATTTGATTATGTACACTGAGAGTCTCGAGCGTCTAACAAACAGGAATTGTCCTAGAGGACAGCAGATTGTTGAGTGTTTCTATCCTCTGTAGACTGAAAAATAAGTATCATTACCATTGCGTTATTCATGAATAATGTGCAACTTGAGATACAATAAAATGAAAGGCAGGTTTTTGAAGAAACCAATCAAGTTGTCCCTTTCAACTTTCTTTTAAACTACATGTCATGTACTTGATAAAAAACGTATATGATAATAAAGTGTAAGTGTTATTTGCAAGGCTCAATTATTTATTTTAAGGCACACTAACAATGTATGGTAATACTAATAATTTCTTAAAATATATCTCGTGTATATATCGATTACTGTGTGAGATAAAAGAAGTCAAAAGTTTATGATTATTTGCAATGATTGTATTATTCATGTATCTCAAGGAATACGTTGAGCTCAGGAGAGATTCTACATTTCAAATATATTTCGTAGAAAGTTTCTGCAGTTAACTTTCCTAAGTCTCACTTTGGGATTTCTGTACTAAATAGCTTATATAATTAGTTATTAGTAATATTTACATTAAAAAAGGAAAATAAATCAGTTTAGATCTAGTGTAGATAAAGATATAGACATGAGATATTACGGTTGAAATGTGTCCGTGAGTCATCATCAGTACACATAAAGTCCCACTGCTGGGCTCGGGTCTCCTCTCATGAGAGGGTTAAGGCCGTCCGCACGCTGGTCAAGTGCGGGTTAGGGACTGGCAATACAACGTTGTGGCTACGTAATCTTGCCGTTGGAAGTTTCTAAGTCGCCCGAAGGCCTCCAACTAAGTTTCACGACTATTTATTCTATGATAACAATCGGGACCGACTATTTAACGTGTCCTCCGAATCACGAAGACGCTCATGGTAACATGCCACCAGCGGTCACCCTTCTAGGTACTGGCCGCGCCGTGAGCAACTGGGCCATGAGTGTATGTGCCTGATGTAAAAAAATGTTGTATTTTACATACTAGTTACTGAAACGTTTTGCTGTGGCATATTTCATAACATGTAAAAATTTCAGCTCGCTCGAAACAGAAGTTTTGAATTTGAAAGCTTATGGAAACCAAATGAGACATGGTACGCTACTAACAAAATTTGTAGCACACTAATTACGTTACAGAAGTTGATTGAAGATCTCTTTCAACTCATACGTTCTCAAAGGGTAAATCCATTGAAACAAAGTTGAGTGTTAATCACTGAAACTCTTAACTTTGTTTGTTAACGTCTTGTTAACTACAATTAAGTTAACACAGCTTGTTTCTTGTTGTTTTGAAAATGTTAAGCAATGCAAAACAATCTGTTTCGTCGCATTATCTAAAAATATTTTGTTCTTTAAAATAATGTAGAAAATGTATTTATCAAACTTTTTTATATATTGACTCTACTTTGCCTCATAGAAAACGTGAGTAGAATCTAAGAGTGGTGGTCACTATACTTATTACGAATGTGAACAGTGCAATATGACAGGTGACCCACACTATGCCAGCCTAGTGAGATGCTTTTCAGGACCCGTTTATAAGACACTGGATCAAACTGAGAGAAAAACAGGTTGTCTGGTAGTGAGTTTCAGGTTTTGACGGCTCGGCGCATGAAGAAGGAGCTGCACCATTTAGTTCAAGTGCGTCTACCACTCTATAACAGTGACTTCTAAGGCTAGCGTATTTTCGTTTATAGGAAGGGAGTTATTGGGACCAGTTGGAAGAGCTTGTCAGAACTCTCTCCATAACCAAGGCGATTGACGAAGCGATATCTTTTCCGGACTACAGAGGCTCTAATGATTACCAATCGTCATTAACAGCCTTTAGTTGTTCACTGTCTGTACATTATACGGCGCTAGTCAGACGGTTTGGTATAGGGTTTGAAATATTTTTTTTATTTTCTTTGTAGCCCAGTTGTTCTGCACAGTTACCTACCTTAAGTCAGCTCTTATAATACCCTCTTGAGACGGCGACCCATGTCGTGCGGCGTTCCACAGGGGTCTGTCCTCGGACCACTCCTGTGGAACGTGGGGTACGACTGGGTCCTGCCTCCCGGGCTGGGCGTAATTTGTTACGCCGATGACACTCTTGTCACAGCCCGGGGGGCGAATTTCCAAGAGGCGGCGCGCCTGGCCACCAGAGGTGTCTCTCTGGTGGTTGGGCGCATCGAGGCGCTGGGCTTGCGGGTGGCCCTTGACAAGACGGAGGCCCTGTTATTTCATGGGCCCCGTCGTGGTCCACCCCCCGGCGCCTCCATCGAAGTCAACTCGGTCCTCGTACCGGTTCGGGCCCAGATGAGGTATCTGGGCCTGATCCTCGACGGTAGGTGGCTCTTCGACGAGCACTTCCGACAGCTTGCCCCAAAGCTGGTCGACGCTGCCTCCGCCCTTGGGCAACTCTTGCCCAATCTGGGTGGAGCCAGCGTCGAAACAAGACACCTCTACACGGGGGTGGTCCGGTCGATGGCCCTGTACGGGTCACCGGTGTGGGTCCCGGCTCTGACCGCCCAGAATAAGGCTCGCCTCTGGCGGCCTCAGAGGGTATTGGCGGTCAGAGCCATACGCGGATACCGCACCGTGTCGACGGAGGCGGCGTGCGCCTTGGCCGGAACACCCCCGTGGGATTTGGAGGCGGAAATGCTCGCCGAAGTTTATCGGCGAGCGGCTGACTATCGGGCGGAGAACGGGTATCGTCCTCCGCCCGAAGAGGTACGCGATTGGCGTGAAGCCGCTCGCCGAGCCACGATGGCTCGTTGGTCTTCCCGGCTGGAGGCTCCACGCGCTGGCTTTGCCACCGTGGAGGCGCTCCAGCCGGTCATCCTCGAGTGGGCAAGGCGGCAGCACGGGACTCTTTCCTTCCGGCTGACGCAGGTGCTTTCCGGGCACGGTTGCTTCGGGAAGTACCTGCACTCGGTCGCTAGGAGGGAACTGAGTCCCGCCTGCCACCACTGCGACTGCAGTGAGGACTCGGCCCAGCATACGCTGGAGTTCTGCCCCGCTTGGGCGGAGCAGCGCCGGGCCCTCACTGCAGTCATCGGAGGAGATCTGTCGCTACCGGCCGTCATACGCTCCATGGCCGGTGGCGACAGCAGTTTTACCGCGGTCGCAAAAGTCGAAGACGTAATTTCGCAGAAGGAGGCGGCGGAGAAGGCCCGGGAGGATGATCTCCACTCGGACCCGATCCGCCGCCGGCGAACCGGGCGGCGGAGGCGCGCCCATCTGCGCCTCATGCCGCCCTGAGTGTGGCCGCGGATGGACGGGATGGGTTTTCCCGTCCATCCGCTTTAGTGGCCAGCCGCGAAGGGGCGACGTACGCGTGTGCCGTGCGTCGCCTAATTTGAGAATTTAACAGCAGACGGTGCCCGCTTCAGTGCGGGCAGGCGCTGGGAGGGGTCCGGTTTGCGTTAGTAACAGCGATCCCGGACCCCTCCCTTCTCAGGCGCAGAGTTGGCACACCGTGTGGTTTTAGTCGGTTCGTTTCCGACACACCGCCCCGCTGCAAACCCCGGCGGGGTGACGGCCCGAGGGGGTTTCCACACGTAAAAAAAAAAAAAAAAAAAAAAATGCTCTTATAATACCCACAGAATGAATGAAAAAACCCAACCAAAGGGATACTATTTTGGATGCTTAATCCATAATCACATGGTAAGTATACAAACTATTTTAATATGAACATTTTTACTTATTAAAATGATACCACCTTATTTAGTAAATAGCTAAACCTTATGATGATTATTATAATTGATGATATAATTAGAACTGAAATTATTTTCTAATTGCTTTGATCTTAACAGTGTGGGAAATTTATTACTCTGTACCACGTTGCTCTGTTTCCTAATTTGTAAACTCCTTTCATTCGCACTTAATTGTTTCTTCTGTTTGTTTCTGTTCAACACCTTTAGATACAAACCGGACCCTTAAACGGAATTAAACTTTGTATGTAATTAATGTAAAAGTTTACTGTTAATTCAGCAATTGTGGTAAAAGCCTAAATAATGTTCTGGAGTTGATGGTACAAGTTTACTTTTAGTTGTTAAAAGACACTATTTTTGTGCCGCAATCCAGCCGTATATCACTATCTGATGGCAATGTCCGACTGGAACCGACTAAGACCACACGCTATCTCAGGTACTAGAAGGCGGGGAACCAGATGCACCCTCAACAGGAAAACCCTGGAAACCGGACGTACCTTGGGCCACCTACGGTCTATTGATGGCCCATTCCTGTGCGGGAACCCCGATGTTCCTTCGCCTCCACTCCGGCCTGCTTTTGCTAATATGACAGAAGGCCTTACCTTTCACCCCCAGGCTTGCGCTTATGAAGGACGTAGATCGCTCTACAACCTCCAGCGCCTGAGTCGATTGTGGTACTGGGCACAATCCCGGGCCTGACGGACCGTGAGAGTTCTAAACCTCTCCTGGCACCGCACCGCCGTCTACTTCGCCAGCATACTTTGCTCGCAGAAAGAGATGGTGGAGTTCCATGCGCCCTAGCTCCACAACATGACTGCAATCAAGTTGCTAAGCGAGAGCACCCTCACCCCGATGTCCGCCACGAGATCACGCCTCGGCTCCTCCCACGCCTGACATTGTTCAAGCGTAAGTTGTCAAAAGACTCTATTTTGAAGACAGAATGTGAAAAAGGTTAAGTAGGTTATTCTAGCCTTGGTCCATTTTAAGTTTCTTGATGGGGATCTGTGCGGTATTTGGTTTTCCACTCTTGACCTGACCTAGACTGTTTCCGGTGAGAGTGATAAGGCTCTCTAGTGTCGGCCTTGATGATTTTGGTGTTGCATTTTTTAGTTTTCTGGTTCAGTTACTAATTTCTTATTTTTATGTACGCATTTTTCCCCTGGTCTTTTTCTTTTCTTAACCGAGCCCTTATTTAATGTAGTTAGAGGTAGTTTCATTTTATATACATGCGCCCCACCTGTGTGTGAAATTCCAGTGTGTAGGTTCGATCCCCTACAACACTTTAGTTAGAACAACACTTTATGCGATTCGCTGCTCTTTGTATTGATTTCAGTAATGCTTAAAGTCCTTCGGGACACGGAATTATGCCTAGTGCGTTAATTGTTAGTTTAATAAAAAAATTTTAATGAAAAAATTAAAACAGTAATTCCATCCATCACCAGCAGAAAAAATTATACGTTGAGACGACGTATAATTTTTTCTTAATTTTGAATGCCAAAATCCAGTGAATAGCACCCAAATTAATGGACGGCTTGAAATAAATTACAAATTCCAGAAATAATTTGCAACATTTATAATTGTGGAATGTCAGTTAATTGATTTTAGCTTTTAAGGCAAGAATTACGTTGATGAATATAAAATTTTATATTTTTTAATGGTAAATATTGGAGGGAAAACGTGTAGACGAGCCGCCCCTTTAAGCCCTCCCCCCTAGCACTAGGAGGAGATTAGTGAGGGTGGTTGTCGCATCGGTAACCTCAATCACTCGGTGAAAAGTAATCTGCCTGACTTTTTTTTAAGTGAGGTCGCGGTATCACTCCGGCTGAGCCAGTCCTGACCCGAACGTGATGAGGCATGGTTCTGCCTCCATATTATTATAAAGAATGTTATTAATACGAAAGTGCGCATGTTTATTTCTTAGACCTTTGTACCTAAGATTTTAACTAAATTGTAATAATTTTTACATACAATTTCTATGAGTATCAACAAAAACTAAAGCACAATTCGTGATGGAAAGAACGGCCTTGGTGGTGGTGGTATTTCTCAAGTCCTCAAACTTGCAATAACTCAAACTTGCACAAAACATTACGATTAACGTTTTGTGCGAGAGTTATTGCGAGTAAATATATTCTAGGCGCTATTAAAGCGATGAATAAATCATATTTGGTTAATGCCCCTATCTTTGCGGCCTCTTTCTAGACAACTAAAAACAGGTTCATATACAGGCTTCTTCAAAGTATTGCAGTTTAAATCCCGTTAACCTCTTTAGATACCTACGAAATTTCTTTAATATTTTATCCAATTTGTAAACGCTTTCGTTCAAAGAAAAGAGTTATTCGCAGACCGGTGAGTGGACAAAGAAATCAGTTTAAATATTTTTTGTAACATAACACATTCCACATTTAAAATAAGATCACATTTAGACTTTCAAATACAATGACAATACTACCACATACATTCATAACTATTTTAAAATAGAGTATTAGGTTGCTAGGATGCTTCTATTACTAAGATACTTTTAAAAAACTTTCATTATGAAATATTTTTTATGCTTAGTCGAGTATTTGATTTTAACAGAAGCTGAAATTCTAATTAACAGCAGTTATTTATCAATAATTATTAGAATTTCTCTTAATGAAACCTTATGAATATATTTAACGAATTAACGTAATTACTCTAATTTGCGTTACAATTTCTTATGGTTCGTGTGAAGGGACGCCCCCTAGCTGCATCGAGCCGTTCTTTAACGCCTTCTGAATTAATTTTCCGTGTCACCGCTTACTTTAATTAAACGTTGCCACTTATATTCCTAACTTTAATTGTTTGATAAAAATTTAAATATAAACTTAGCGCTATATTATAAGAGAGGTAGACAGAAGCATATATACCTAATCATTATCTGTAATTGATTACACCCACGCAACACAGACAAGCTTATTCCCATAAATTAAATTTAGAAATTAAAAACAAAGTCGTTGTGGAACGTCAAACCTGCCAAAGTGCCTTTATTCTGCCTGCTGCAAAACATGAGCATAAGCGTTACCATGAGACGGCCTATTGAGTTGCTTCTATATAATTGGGCGTCTGGTATCGCTCTCGCCGATGGAACACGATAGTACGAATGAAGTCATTTTAGGTTGGTACTTTATGAGAGGGTACCGACCCGGTCGAGCCGGCCCGGTCAATCTGAAATCAGCGTGGTTCTACTATAGTGCGTTTTATTAAATAGTTCTTTTGCCTTCATGTTGGCATACCTGTTTGTCAATTACGTCAACACGGTAGAAATGTTCTGCGAGTTTTAATTGGTTTGACAGTAATTTCTCAAGAAAATCATGCCGAAAATATTGAAAAGTGGTAAAAGAATCGTGGTGTTGAAAGTAAAAGACTTTTGTGAACGTGACAAACGTAACGAGACCCCAATTCTTCCTTTAAGATGTGTACAGGCTCGGGTTAGTGAATAGGGTTACCAGCATTAATTTAATCTCTCTACCGTTTATGCCGCTAGTTATAATTAATAAGATTTATAATTCTCTACTGAATTAGTACTATTCTTATTAAAAATAAGAGTTTTAATTGTAAGTGTAAGATTGTCACCTTACCATTGTGACTTGAACCCCATCGAACTCATACAGAGCATATTAAAAAGAAGGATAGCTGAAAAAAACGTAGGTCAAGAAGCTAATAAGATAGTACAAATTACGGAAGAAGCTTTTGTTACTATCACTAAAGAGGAATGGAAGAAAGAATGCGAGCTTGTAATAAAAATTGAAATAATACTACGCTGTAGCCCAGCCGTAGACAATTAAATGGATAAATTTATAATCGAAGTAGGAGACGATAGTGACTAGGAGTATGAGGAAATGTCAGATGGTAAACTTTGATGAACACAATTATTGTGTAAGATCGTAATAAAAATATATTTCGAAGTTGTGTTTTGTTTTTTTAATCAATGATTCTGTCTTTCCTACTAGCTAAGCATTTTTCTAAATATTACAAGACTTTAAAAAAAGAATCAATTCTTAAGACATGACAATGTGAAAGTCCTTATTCAACGTAGAACTAAAATACATCGCTGGCACTGTTAGTAGTTAGTAGTAAGAAAACAAAGTAAGATATATTAATACATTCTTCAGAGAAATATTACTATAACTTTTTATTATTATTTGCATCAAAGTAGGCCTGTTACGAAAAGTAATATAACTTATATGACTTACGATGAAAATAATTTATCTAAGAGTTTTAAGACAAGGTTAGTACTAAGTACGTAATTTCTTCAAGACAGTTTTAGTACGTTACTAAAATGAAAACCATAAAAAATATGTACAGAATGTTTACTTGAGCCTCAATGTTTAGTAGTTTCAGACATTTTTATAAGCACCTACTGAATTGTTTACAAGCGCTATACATTTTTTTTTTGCTGTATTTGGTATACAATAATCTCATCATCATGGGGTGCCATCTTCAAAATGAAGCTTGGAGGTCAGCAGACGGTATCCCATGCGATCATGAGCGACCTCCTTTAGTTGGTGATATTTTTCCAGACCAGTCCAGGACCTATCCACTTCTTTCTTGGTCGACCTGGTGTCTTCCTGCCAGGTATTTTTCCCTCTAAAAGAAGCCTCAGGAATTCATGTTGAGTGCCCCTTTGTATGTGTCCAAAAAAGGCCACTTTCCTGATTAATATAATAGACATCAATTCCCTCTTGCACTTGGCTCGCTCCAGCACTTTGATGTTGGATGTAAAGCTAGTCCACGGTATCTTAAACATCCTTCGCAATAACCACATCTCGAAGGCTTGCAGTCGGTTAGAGATGTCTTTCCTTAGGACCCACGTCTCACACCCATATAGCAGTGTGGACCAAACGTAGCATTTCATGACGCGGTGCCTCAAAGTAAATGGGATTTTCGGATCGCATAGAACCCTGGACATTTTGAAGAAAGTGGTCTTGGCTTGTCCTATTCGGCATTTTATGTCTTCAAAATGGTCTAAGCTGCCCGTAAAATATACAATAATCTGCAAAAATAAAACCTCAAATTTTGTTATTTGAGAATTAATCTAAAGAATCATGCCATTTTAGTGTTAATAAAGTGGTCCCTTATAAGTCTAGCTGAGCTGCAAATTATTCAAGATCAAAAATAATAATCGTTTTTACGTGTTTATCTCAGTTTTACAGCTCCCACTGCACTAAAATCAACAACTGTTATGAAAGTCTAGAGAATAAAATGCGATTTAGTTTGTTTAGCTTTTATGTTAAACAATATTAAGAAGGTATTTTATTCGAATAGTCTAGAAATCTTAAATTTTAAATAACTGAGTAAACTTAAGTGTTCGAGGCACCTAAATCGTGAAAACAATCTATATGTGTATCATTTAATTAGTAAGTAATTATTTAAAACAAACTTGCCTTAAATATATGAAAAAAATATTATGAAGGAAAATATTTTAAAGCACCAGCATTTTATGAAAATTATAATTTCAGCTTATAAACTGATTAGTAAGTTTTAACTGTCACAAACAAATGAGCATTTATTTCCAATGAATAAATTACATTGCTGTCACAGAATATTCAAAAAGTATAAACAAATAGAAACTGTAAATTTTTCCGATAAATCTACGTAAATACTCATGATAAATAAACATTAAAATACTACTATATCACTTACAGTGACAAAATATCGAGGACCTAAAAGCCCGTATCAGAAATTGAATCATACCATACTAGGCAGCTACACCACAACTTAGCTTCCATACTGCAGCATGTCGTACAATGAGTGCCCCAATTCTGTGAAGTTCGAACAAGGAGAATGTTGGCTGACCACCGCACGCCTATGTATACTGCATGTGCTAGTTAGGTTTCTTAAGTGATAAGCCATGGCGAGTTGGATGTAGGTTATACGGCAAAATATTAGTAGATTTGAGTTACATTACAGAATGTAAACAGCATTGTCAATGTAGAAAACATTGGCATTTAGTTGGCCAGAAGAAGAATTTACTAATATCTCTGTCTGTTATGCTTTCAAAATTGAACCGCTGCACCACTTCACCGATTTCAATATATCTACGAGTATCTTATAATTTTAGACACTATATTTTGTAAAATGAATCTGATGGCATTCGTAGTTATCATCACAAACAGCCTCTAACGGTCAATGCTGGGCATAGATACCTCCTGAGACAGAAGGTTTTAGCATTCGTTTTGATTGATTTAAATGCATAAATCTATTATATTCTCATATTACGTTGTTGTTTACAATGACCCCCAAAGCTACTTAACCAATTTCCGCATTTTTAAACTGTGTTTCGCGGGCGAGCCTGCATAGGATAGTTGATTTTGATTACATTTAGTTCAATAGAAGTCGAGTACTATTGAAAAAAGAGGCAGACGAAGTCGGCAAGTTATTTTATTTATAAATATGTAATTATAGGACCGCGTACAAATATAAAAACATTTCAGCGCCTCATTACAAAAACAAACTGAATGCGTGATAACTAATTCTGATTCTGCAACGAGCAATTTTATCACCTGTTATGTTATATTCATGTTTTGTGGATACAGGAACCATGAAGTCTCTTTGAACTCTTTGAAGTCATGGAAAATACTGGTGAGTTCTAAAACATTATTGTGCACATTTCAAAATATGTCTTATTTATTTTGATGATCCTACACACGTTCCTCCTCGGTGGGTGAGTCCGACTCGCACTTACCCGGTTTTATTTAAATAAAATATTCGTTATTCATCAACACGTTAGTGACTTAAACCGTTTATTAAACACGGAAGAGAGAGGGAAGGACTTAAACATCAAAGTTAGTTTCTGATGCAAATACCCTCCTTCCATGTAACTTTTGCGTTCCACTTACTTCAATGTTATTTTAATTTAAATGCAAATTAAAAGTGGTTGAAATAACTAAGATAATGAATTGCTTCGTTCGCAATTTGGAAGCAGTTTTGGGAAGATGAGCATGAAACAAATTCATACTTAAGACACTATTTATGAACGATATAAGTACCTTAATGTATTATGCATAGAAATGGAAGTATTATAACAGTATCAGTTGGACAGTAAGATTTTGTATTTACTGTTACAAATGTTTTGTAGGGCTTGTTGCTAGGTTTGTCACGAAGGACTGACTGTTTGAAGAAAGACCATGAAATGTGTAGTTTTTTTTTTATGGAATAGGGGATAAACGAGCAGATGTATAGCCTGACGGTAAGCGATTACCGCCGCTCAAGGACACCCGCAACACCAGAGGCGTTACAAGTGCGTTGCCAGCCTTTTGGGGATGAGGAAGGGGATAGGAGAAGAGTAGGTCCCTCCGGTGTCCACACTCACTCACTGAAACACAGCGCAGGCGCTGATTCACACTGGTTTTCTTTGAGGCCGTGGTATCACTCCGGTCGAGCCGGCCCATGCTTGCCGAAGCGTGGCTTTCCCACGGTAAAAGTATGGTTAAGTTTAGTTCATATATCATGACTTTTAGTAAGTATTGTCTCGAAGGTTTCTCTCGAACCTAAATATTGAACACGAAGGCCTTTTTTTTTAATTTAGTTGCATTCAAGTCATCAGACCAGAATGAACGAGTCGAGAAAACAAATGCTTATATTTAGCTTTACTTCACATTTATATCCATTACATATATTAAACTGAAATCTACATAAGACCTGTCACCTTGACAACAAAGACAGCAACCCGCGGATACACAGAATACAACACAATTCTTTAGGATTTCAAGTTTTATTCTAGAACAAAATGATATACGTTATGTGTCACATTTAATTTATTAATGCAGACATTTTACATTGTGAAATTGGTATTTTTTCTCTACATTTGCTATAAAACGAACTTTAATTGAATGCGTTTAAAATTTACTTAAGGTAGTCGAGCCACGCTGATTTCAGCACGTATGAGCCGGCTTGACCGGGGCGGTACTACCCTCTCACAGTAGACCAACTCAAAATGGAAGCTTGTTTTATTGGTAAGTGCAAGACCGGAGGCCCGATGATGCAAAAACATCTCGATAGGCCACCCTTGTGTGGATCACCATGCTGAGTTGTTGCCTTGTCTGCATTCACAATGAGTACGAGGACCAATCACACTTATATTCTACTCATACTTTCCATCAGACAGAGTAGTTACTTTAGCAAACTCGTATGTAAAACAATTGAAATGCTGAAAAACTTTACTATAACCTTAGCTCTTTTCAACGGACTTCAAAATAGGAGGAGGTTCTTTGATCCTCCTCCTTTTTTGAAGTGAAGTTTTTCCACTGTATCTTTTTTTATGTATGTTCACCGATTACTCCGTCAATTGTGGTTTTAAATTTTTTTTTTATTCAAACGGGTATGCTGCCGAAGTGGTTTATTATCGCCATATCAGGATCTGATGGTGGGATCCCAAGGAAATCGAGAAAAACCCTCAAACATTATAGACACGTACTATGTTTTTCATATGGTTTCTAAAGCTATTTCGATATTTGCATCTGGTAGTCATAATTTCATGATGATGAGCTGATGATGGAAGCTACAACTCCTTAACTGTTAGGAGTCGGGTAAAAATAAGGATCAATATAGACTGAGAAGAATTAGCAATATACGTCTGTATGAATATATCTATATTCCACAAGAAAGTTATAGCCATTTTACTTCAACACAGTGAAGGCTATGATAAAAAAAAAGCAAAAAAAGCAGGTTATGATAAAAAAAAACAAATTATAGTGAGTCAAGTTGTGTTGTGTTATTTTGTCTGGTTATTACTAAAGTGAAACAACAAAAGCTATCTACTGAGCCTGTTGTTCTCGTATTAACACAGGTGATTAATTAAGTTAATTTGTATGCAGTGTGGAGCATGTTTGTTTTCGGTGTCTAATAATCTCCAAATATCTCATATGTATGCGAATGAAGCGTGACAGCCAAATTAAACTAGCGTGGTTATGAGGCATACATGCCATTCATGGGGATAATATGAGTCCGTGTGCCATATTTACTTTCATATACGTAAATGTGAGCATTAGGTAAATGTCATTTGCAAACGAATTTTACTTAAAGCTGCCATATTGGCAACATATATTCTTAAACTCCTGTCTGTATTTGGCGTCGACTTTTAATGGTTAAAGCGTTGGATGGTTCTACTATTTACAAGAATCACGTGTTACATGAAGTATTTTATCAGTATTATCACCTACAGTCCATTGATCATACTCATCCCTAGTGTTGTGGTATCAAATCCTACATGGGACAACACTTTGTGTGATCCATAAATTGTAGTTTTGAGTTAGAGTATTCTTTGCGTCCGTTTCATATATGTTTGTAAAGTCCTCCGCAATACAGAATGTGTATTCCTAATGTGGGAGTTGTTGTCTTTTAATTTTAATTAAGTCATCACCTCCACCCAAATCCATCCCCCTATCCCCCTCCTGACCCCCTCCTGACCCCTATCCTCCCTACAGCTTTTTGTAGTGATATGATTAAATTTTCATTTGATTTCGAACTCAGAAACCTGACAACCAAACGCAAGTTGTGAAAAATCACAAAGCAGTCACAAGGACTACCGACAGAAGTAAAAACTCAAAACTATAAACACACAGTAGTTTAAACTAACCTGGAATGAACTTGTATGCTCTTAATATAAAGTGGACTATAAAAAGATGTAAAATATGTAGCTCAAGGAAAGCGTTTGGAGACGATGACGCGAGTTCCATAACTTTTATTCACCAAAAAAGTGCTTAAACGTCTAAAGAAGTTTTCACCTCAATAATAATAGTACCTATATAGTCCATTAGTTTTCCTTAGTGCTTAACTGGATGGCGTGTCGTGTCAGTTGTCTGGAAATCATTATCATTATGTGTGTTAATTGATAATGTCCTTGTCAAGAAAATAAGCAATATTTACCCAAAAGTGGTACTAAATGTAAAAGTTGGACACGTATAATAAATTAATGACAGGATTATGTTTTTTATACCTGTATCATAATGGTACACTGCACTTAATAGATAACAGCGCAGACAGGGCTGCCATAACTACTTTCTTAAATTACATTAATTTTATAATTTCATCATCAACCTATCGCAATGAAGTGCTGGAACCTCAGATTCTTCCATCCAGCTCCTGCCAGCCGTCTCACGCAAATCATCATGTCCTACAACTAACAACGCAATTAGTAAATTGGTAGACTACCTAATACTAGAACTGAATGGACTCCAGTACTATCTGTTGACGTAAACTTAAAGATTAATTAACGAAGACACTAGCTGAACCCCGCTGTACTACCCGCGGTACGAAAACAACCGCGGCCAACGCCATGACGCGAAGCTAGTTTCTTTATAAATTCTAGCCTATCCGTTATTCTGATGTATAAACTATATTATTGTTTCGCGTCTATAATGTTAGTAGGAGATTATATAATACTAAGAAAAAGATTTTGTCTAGTACAAGTAATTTAGCAAGCTGAAGTGGCAGTGGGCTGGCCATATTTGTCGCAGAACCGATAACCGTTGGGGTGAACGGGTTCTTGAGTGGAGACCGCGTCTCGGCAAACGTAGTGTAGGACGTCCACAGGCCAGGTGGAGTGATGATTTGCGCAAGACAGCTGGCAGGAGCTGGATGCGAGAAGCCGAGGATCGAACTAAGTGGCGTGAAATTGGAGAGGCCTATGTCCAGCAGTGGACTGCGATAGGCTGATGATGATGATGATGATGACAAGTAATTTAGTTCAGTGCCTCCACAAGGTAGTCCGACGTCCTGGTGTCGCATTTTGTGAAGAACCTTGGGGAGACCTATGCCTTTGCGTCTTTTGTCTGAGATGATGACGATGATGATATTTTAATTCTATAGGTAAAATTTCAAGTTGAATCAACTTAAAATCATGAAACTCTGAAACATATTTTATAAAATCTAATAAAAACATTATTTCATCTCCAGTTACTACGACTTGACAACCCTAAGCACATTACTGCTTTCAACTGTTCTTAGGTATCAATTTAACGCTCTACCGGCGTATACACTTATTATGCATTTTTTATTATATATGGACTTATGCACATATTGTGGTGTTTAAATATGTAGTATTTTCAACAAAGTTTAGCTTTAACTTCATAATTGGTAATTATAGAGTTAATTCCAACCATTATTTTGTTTTTAGGAAGGAAAATTGTATGATGAAAGTCTTTTCGGGCGAAAAGAAAGCAAGAGATATCTTGCTTTTTTTCGCCCGAAAAGACTTGATTACCGTTCATTGTTCTAGGTGTTTCAATGGTAGCAATGAAAATGCCTATGTTTTTCGTCAAGAATTAAAATATCTCCATGCCAAATTTAATTGAAATCTTTTTTTCATTTTATCTTTTTTCAATATTTATGCACATCGTGAAGCGTAACAAACTGACATACAGAGTTACTTTCGTATTTATAATATCAGTATAGATGATTAAAGTTTTACTTTATTCTGTATTTTTTTCACCTTTTCTCCAAAAATAAATCAGTATGTTTAGCATGTCGTATTATTTATTATGCACATTGTGTTTAAAAATTACTTAATAAATTTGTTTAGTTACTAAAAAAATCGTTACAAGAAAGAGTATTAAAAAATGATTTTCCAATTAATTTCTTTTCTCATTAAAATATTGCATAAATTTTGAATTGTAAATACATTTTCTATAATAGTATACAAATGGGAGTCAAATCGTGATATTGTACTGGTGAATTGGTTGTATTCATTTTTCTCCTAACAGAATATGTTTTCATGTCTCAAAGCTTAAATAAAACTTGAAATTCCTTTGCGTTTCTCATACGATATTAGCATTAGGTTTATTTATATTCTATGCCACGTTCGTTTTCTAGCA
This sequence comes from Spilarctia lutea, assembly GCA_916048165.1. Lineage (NCBI taxonomy): Eukaryota > Metazoa > Arthropoda > Insecta > Lepidoptera > Erebidae > Spilarctia > Spilarctia lutea. The sequence goes on along the minus strand of OU696492.1, from coordinate 4,512,586 downwards.
AGCTTTACTGTCAGAGTAGAATTTTTCAAAAGAAATCTTCTATCGATTGGCGCATGAACACACTTCAAAAACAAAAACATATAACAATAAAGAAGCGAATAAAAGGAAAATAATGATTAATAAACCTTTATACACCAAACACTAATTGTATTCTAAATGTAAATATTCTATGTCTGCTAGCACTTCTAGCAGACATAGAATATTTACATTACCTTAGAGACGTTTGATGATTCATCAATCAGTCAGTGAGTGAGTAACAAAATGAAGAAAATTTGATTACTTATATTTCTTAAACTACTTATTTCAATTTAATGAACTTTTGAATATTCTGTTTAAATACATGTCGGCTTGCTTATTGTATATTTAGGTTTTAGTTTTATCCACACCGAAGTTAGAAGGGATTTGAAAATGGACTGAACTGCTTCGAGGAAGCATAGTATAGACGTGCCCTCAGATAATTAATAATTTTAACAAGTTTCGTTTTGTTGTAGAGCATGTTAATTACAATAGTTACACGAATAAAACAACTTATATATTCGTTTTCAAGATTGCGATGTCAGATCATGGTTTTTATAAACCCACCTCACTAATTTTCTTGTATGTTACTTTCGTAATCGTCTTCGATATCTGTAAACAATTGCCATAACTCTCGAACTCTACAGATAAATCAGCTTTTAGTGTTATTGAATTCATGTTATCGTTGCGCTGCAGACTTTGAATGTTGATCATTTTCCTTAGTCCAGTGTCACACTGCCAAGTAATTTTTATACCTGTTCAAATAAAAGTAGTCAATTTTATTTAAAGAAAGTAGTTTTTTTTTATGGAGTGGTTGGTAAACGAGCAGACGTATCGCCTGATGGTAACCGATTACCGACGCTCATGGACACCCGCAATACCGGGGGCGTCTCAGGTGCGTTGCCGACCTTTGGGGGATGGGGAGAGAGATGGGAGCAGGGGTTGGAATATGGGCATCCGGTATCCTCACTCACTCGATGAAACCCATCGTAAGTGCTATTTCACACCGGTTTTCTGTGAGGCCGTGGTATCACTCCAGTCGAGCCGGCAAATGCATGCCAAAGTATGGCTCTCCCATGATAAAGTAGAGAAAGAACCAAGATAAATCATATTCACTTTTTTAGAATAACTTTAACTATGCTGTAGTTAATAACGCATACATTTCTGATGGTTTTCAATTGCAATGGTGAATACATTTACACAGCTGTAGTTAATATCTCTTTTACGAAGTCGCTTAAAAATACATCGTTCAACATCAACTGCCTCGGTGACGTAGTGGTAACGTATGCGACTGCTAAACTTGAGGTCTCGGTTTCGATTCCCGGGTCGGACCAAATGTTTGTATGATCTGCAAATATTTGTTTTTGAGTTTGGGTGTTTTCCATGTAAAATTTGTATTTATTTACAAGAAAAAGTATATAAGTATTTATATCAGTTGTCTAGTATCCATAACACAAGCTTTGCTAACTTGGGACAAGATGGCGTTGTGTGTTAGATGTTCGTAATATTTATTTATTTATCATACGATTTATACTACCTAAAAATAAATAGGAAATAATGCAGTTCTTTGACATGTTTAAAAACTATCAAATGATATACTACAGCTGCTTTACTGAAAACTGCGTATATAAAATACACAGTAGACCAAACTATTGTGTGAATATATCCTAATAGAGGCCACAGTTGCACATTCAAAGCAATTTGCTTTAATGACTACGTTTGCCGTAGATGGATGGTCGACTGTAGTACTTAATAGAACAATACAGATAAATACACTACAACTAATTGGAGTGTTAAATATCTCGATTAGTGGTAAATACCAAATTAATGATGTTGTCTGTATGTTCGTATATGACAATTTTAAACCAGTAAATACATCAAATCATGAGTTTTAATTTTAAAAGTAAAAGCATAGCCTAAGAAAGAAAATATGGAACACCGGGGGCGTCACCGGTGCATTGCCGACCTTTGGGGGATGGGGAGAGGGATGGAAGGAGGGGTTGGAATATGGGCCTCCGGTGTCCTCACTCACTCGGTGAAATACAGCGCAAGCGCTATTTCAAATCGGTTCTTTCTGTGAGGCCGTGGTATCACTACGTTCGAGCTGGCCTATGCATGCCGAAGCGTGGCTCTCCCACGGTAAAATATTAAATGAAGCTTATATATATATGCACATTATTGTGCATATATATAAGCTATTATATATACAGATAAGTACATTATTATTATAGATACAGATATCAGGTTAAAAAAATATAAAATATAGTCTTAATAGTGCAATATAGTGACTGAACCTGAACAGTGAACCTTTCATCCAGTAACAAATGTACTCAACAACAAAAAATGTGCTTTATTTTATAGTTTTTCTAGAATTTAAATTAAATACATTGATTAATTTAAAATGTATCTGTATTTGCTTCATTGCAATATTTGTACTACGGGAATTATGCCTAACCGACACAATTCACATAACACAAATAAATTGTGCAAATATTTATTCAGTTCAATGATTTAGTAGGCAGTGTTTATTAAAGGTAGGAAATTTAATAGATATTAACTGCCTCAGTGGCGACTGCTATGCTTGAGGTCTTGGATTAGATTCCGGGGTCGGACCAAATGTTTGTATGATCTGCAAATATTTGTTTTGAAGTTTGGGTGTTTTCTGTGTATAATATGTATGTATTTACAAAAAAAATGTTACGTGTTAATATCAATTTGTCTAGTATCCACAGTACAAGCTCTGCTTAGTTTGGGTCTCGATGGCGTTGTGTGTTAAATGTCCGAAAAATATTTATTTATTATTTATATATATTATATTATAGTATAATATAACCGTAACATCTCTCATTAGGCGTACCATAGGGTTACATGACCAATAACTGAGAATAAATATGTATTGTAATCATCATTATTACTAATCGAATTAATAATTACTTAACACCTATTCCAAAACATTGTCATTTGTTTTTACATCCTCTCTAATTACTAAAAAAGCTTAAACTAACTCGTAAAGAAAGCGTTGCTGACAGATACTCTTCACTTTGAAAGCAACAATACATAAAGCAACCGTAATAAAATGCCCGGACAAAGTTTTCCTTAGAGAATCAAATCCCCATAAATCATGCCCTTTGTTATATACGACTTTTCTTTGTTCGTCGACAAATAACGGGCAAGTATTAAGATTGAAAACCATGGAGACAATTGCTTAATGTAAAGTCAACCTTGTTCTCCTGTGTCCCTAGCCACTGTTTAAACTATTTTTATAAACAATTAATGCACGATCAAGAAATATTTAAACATATTACTCACTAAAATTACTAGCTCTGATTAATTCACCTAAATAATTCACCGTCAACCGGTTGCTAATGCAATACGTTTTTGCTTACGCGCTCAATTTATTTTTGAACTACCCAAAATGTCAAAAAAGTTATGTGATAATTGTGAAAAGAATATCACGAAGTCTGTGCCAGGAGTGGAATGCGGTAAATGCGAACGTTTGGTCCACCTGAATAGTAAGTGTACAGGTCTAACGAATAAACAAATCGCAGCAGTCAAAGCTGCACCCAGCCTGGAGTGGACTTGTCTACATTGCCAGAGTGAAATGCCAAGAAGGAATTCATCAATCATCGTACCGACTGACGGCGATGAGACGGATGAAGATAACTTGGTGGAAGTCAACTCGAAAAAGTTACTTGGTGACATAGCTAAGGAAGTTGAGAGAGCGATAAGAAAAGAGATGAGGGAGTTGAACCAGGCCCTAGACTTTCAGAGTTCGAAAATGGATGAAGTAATGGAGTGCATTGATGTGTTTAAGAATACCATCAAGGACTTGGAACAAAAAAACAAGGCCCTTACCCACAAAAATGCCAATCTAGAAATCCGTATGGGAGCTATGGAACAGCGTATGCAAGAGCTTGAACAGGAGAAGTTGCAGAAATTCGTAGAAATATCGAATGTGCCTACCGAAACAAATGAAGAGGCGGACAAGATCGTTGAAAACCTAGCAATAGCTATAAATCAACCAAAGGAGGGAATCAAGAATATTAAAAGGCGGCAAAGTCGCAAAAATCTACCTTCTAAAATAATGGTAGAACTACGCGATGGAGATACCCAGGAGAAATGGATCATGGAGTCAAAAAAGATTAAACTCTGTGTAGCAGACATTCATCCCACCCGCAAAAATATTAAAGATGCAATATACGTTGGGGAAGCTTTGACGCAGACAAATAAGCAACTACTGTGGAATGCCAAACAAGAACTTAAACTTAAACAAAACTTCAAATACGTATGGTTTAAAAAGGGATATGTTAAGGTAAGAAAAGATGACAATGAGAGGATCTATACTATCCGAAATATGGCAGATATTCAAGCATTAATCAACATAAAAAAATCATAATATCCTAACCTATTATATTTAATATATTTTATCCTTTAAATTAATGAATATAGATAATGATCTCAATACAAACGACGTCATTGAATTGACCGACTGTGTAAACCTCAATAATTTTCTATCTCAAGTACCTAATTCTAATGTCAGCCTATTGTGTATGCATATAAACATAAGATCTACTATTAAAAACTTTCATGCCCTAGAACAGTGCATATATACCTCCAAAAAAGATGTGGATGTTATTATACTGACGGAAGCGAATATTTCTGAGTCCTTAACCTATCTTTATAACTTGCAAGGTTATCAAATGTTTACAAGCTTGAGAAGTGGACGAAAGGGTGGTGGTATACTATTGTACGTAAAAAACACACACAAAGTCACTTTAAAAAATCACAAAACCCATTATTTTGAAAGCTTATTTTGTACCGTCACAACCCAGTCGAACTACACCGCGAGTTTGGGTGCTATTTATCGGCCACCGAGTCAGAGTAAACATCTTTTTATCGGTGAACTACAATCTACACTCAAACTGTTTTCAAATAACTGTGACTTGTATCTGTTGGGTGATATTAACATAGATTTAAAACACTGTAATCCTGTAATGCATTCATATAACACCGTGTTGCACAGTGAGGGTCTTTTGTGTGGGATCACGGCACATACAAGAATAGAAATTTGTAAAGGTATACTAAGTAAAACATGTATAGACCATATATTTGCACGGTCCCGCACAAAAGAACTATACACGTCGGCAATCGGTACAACATTGGCCGACCACCGCGCTGTAGTACTTGCTTGCGTCGGCGCACCAATACAGGATGTACCAATTTATAAAAATTGTATTGATAATAAAGAGGTTATTGAATTGCTTACAAAAGTAAATTGGGATGAGGGCTGCAAGTTTTCATGCCCAGTAAGGATATACAGTTTTATTGAAAATAATTTTAAAGATTGCTATTCGAAATCAACTTATAAAATTAAACTAAAAAATAATATAACAAGAAATAACACTTGGATAAATAATAATGTAATTAATTCTTGTCAGTATAGAGATAAAAAATTTATGAAATGGATTAAAGATCCAAATAACCTGAACCTTAAGAACGCTTACAATAAAGCCAGAAATTTTGCAAATAAAGTATTACAAAAGACCAAAAATCAAAACCTCAAAACAGAAATAACCCAGAACAGGCACAATCCATGTCATCTATGGCAAATTCTCAATCGTATCGCAGGTAGAATAAAGCAGTCTATTGATACCGTCATAACAAATGCCTTAGTAAATAATAATACAAGTAAGCAAGATGTTGCTAATAACTTCGCACAAACGTTTACTGACAATGTTAAGAAAATAGCACCCAAATGTTCTAGCCCACTTCTAGATAAATCTACTTATATAAAAGCAGCGAATGTCTCAATGAGATACAGACCTGCGACACATAAAGGTATAGCTGCAATAATAAAATCAACGAACGCTAAAAAATCACCTGGTTTGGATGGTATAAGGGCACGGGACATTAAAAAACTCTGCAGTGAAATAACTGATATAATTACCAACTTAATAAATAAAAGTGTATTCAGTGGCATATATCCTGATGCACTAAAAACGGGAATCGTTAGACCCCTACATAAAAAAGGTAGCCGTGCTGAGTATTCTAACTACAGGCCAATTACTATTCTGCCACTAGTAGATAAACTGGTTGAAAAGTATATAAGCAAAGAAATGTATGAATATTGCAGGCAAAACAGCATCCTCTCCGCAAATCAATACGGTTTTCAACCAGGAAAAAATACAACTCAACTTCTTAGTAAATTCACAGATAGCATCTATAATCACCTTGACCAGAAGCAACATGTGTTGGTTGTGTTTATAGACTACAGCAGTGCTTTTGATACACTCAGTCATTCCATACTAATAAACAGTCTTGAAAAATGTGGTATCAAGGGCAACCTTCTGAGGTGGTGTGGTGATTATCTGAGAAATAGAAATTTTGTGGTTGGAGTAGATGGTGTTCATAGCAGCCTAACAGAAGTGACAAGTGGCACGGCCCAGGGATCGGTATTGGGACCGTTGCACTTCCTTACATACGTCAATAACTTACAAAACCTAATTACGAAATGTGAAATGTATCAATTCGCTGATGATACTTGCATTTTGGCGTTTGGCAACTCGGTGGAAGACGCACTAAAAAAACTGCAATATGACTTCGATTTAGTAGCAAAATGGTCTCACGACGTCGGGCTGGTTTTAAACGAGGATAAGACCAAAGTGATATACATCAGCTCGAGTCAAAATAGAGAAGCCACGAAACCAACTCTCATCGCACACAGGCACGAATGTTTTCATGAAAATAATGAAGGCATACCTAGCAAGTGTACCTGTGGTTTTATCGATGTAGTAGATCAGCAAAAGTATCTTGGTCTTATAATAGACAGTCGGATGTCGTGGAAAAGCCATATAAACCTAGTTTGTGATAAACTGAGAGGTATTTTGGCTAAGTTTTCTCTTATAAAGAGAAAAATACCCTATCGGATACGACTACAACTGTATACAGCTCTGGTTGAATCGATAATCGGTTACGGTTTATCAAGCTATGGAAGAACGTATAAAACCCACCTTGACCTTATTTATGTACTTCAAATGAGGTTCCTGAAAGAAATAGTACCCATGAACATAAAAAAAAAATTTGAAAGTAATTACCATGCATTGTTTGAGTTTTGTAGGGTATTGCCGATTCATGACAAAATTAAATATACGCTGTTAAATGAAGAATTTTTTAATGAACATCTAAAAGAAAAAAGAAAGTACAACAATAATACGGTTCAAACACGTCAAATTTTTAAAGAATACCTAACTTTGCCTAAATACACCAATAATTATGGTAAAAGAAAATTGGGATATGTCATTCCATTTCTCATTAATGAATTACAAATGGCAGAGAAAGATCAACTAACTCCTAAAAATATTAAAATTAAATTGAAGCGGTACTTCTTGCAAAATATTTCAGGAAATCTATGATTTTGTCTTACGTTTATATGCATACATACTCACTCATACATTGCATTTATTTCGGAATTCTCAACTTGGATTTCACAGTCGTCTTTAGTGTTTAGTATATTTGTAACATCAAAAATTGCAACCATTATTGTTTTATTTTGCAGTAATGTAATCACTCTGTATAACGTATTAAAGATCTCTTATAAGAATATTGTGATCGGATCATCGAGCGCCGGTCGGCTGTGATCGGTAGTGGTCGGTGCGACTTGGTAGGGTAGTGGAATAATATAATTTGCAATGACTACCCGCTCTAATTTATAAGTGACTGTATATATTTTGGTTTGGTTCTTCAGTGATGTTTATTGTACTTTTCTTCTATTAAGTGTTACTAAAACGTAGTGTTTGAGAATGCTGGCTTATTCAATAACCATGAACATGTATGAAGTTGGCAATAATCGTGTGTAAAGCAATTGTATTGTATGTAAGTATAATTAAATATGATTTGGTGATGACACGGATGCACGGAAAAACTCAAATGAGTTTATGTGGCATCTTTTATTAAATTTCTTGTACCTCATATTGTTTGAATAAATAAATAAATAAATAAATAAAAATAAAAACAGACTGATTAATAAACGCAAAGTTGAACCGCTGGGATGACTTATTTGAAATTAAAGTTTAAGTTTATTTTCTCTTCAAAAAATGGTTATTACAATGGGATTTGAGTTCAGTACAATAAATTTTAACCACGTTTTGCGAGAGACTGGTGCCTGTGATAGGTATAAGATACCTGTGTTACAGGTAACCAGGTCCCCACGCCACTTAGTTCAAAGTTTACATAGTAGCATTAGGCAGCGATGTACATGCTAGAGAAGGAGAAAAACTATAATAAAATCAAAATGAACATTAAAATCAGAATCAAAATCAAATCAGAATTAAAATTGAAATCCAAGTCAAAATTAAAATTAAAGTCAAAATCAAACTTACAATTTAAATAAATTTAAACATTACATTATAGATGCCGTTCGAGTTTTAATGTGAGTTTGTGTGTGTATGTGTGTGTGTGTGAAAAATTCATTATGACATAGTAGATGACATCATTAACTTTATATATAAACATACTGATAGATGAAAATCAATAAAGCACATAGTAGGATACTATATAGAATTCTTATGGTTGAATGGTAAAGTTTTTTGCAAAACTCTGAGAAGAGAACTTTGAACAAAGAAATATTGTAAAGAAACCAACCTTCGAACACTCTTGAAAACGTCACTCCACCTATTAACTTCCAACCCTTTAGAAAAGGGACGGGTGTAGTATATAATAACTTTATTTAAAATATAAAATCCATACTAATATTATTGAAAATAAATCTGTCTCTACGTCTGTCTCTTACGCTATCATGACAAAATCACTGATTTCAATGAAATGGAAATATTTTGATTCTTGAAGAAGGACGAAGGCTAATCTTTACTTAAACAAAACATGCGCGGGCAAAACCGCCGGCAAAAGCTAGTATACTGATTGGTTTAAATTTCTTTTTATCGCTACTGGAACGAGCATAAAAACCCACTAGACTACCTCTCCTCAATAAAATAAATATTATTAACGAGAATATTTAACTGAATATATTTTTTGTGTATTATTTTCTTCAAAATTAAGCTTAAATTTTATCACCGCTTGCAATATCCCTCGGCCCTACTAACGTCTATTTAAATGATATATAGAAAGAGAGAAAAGAGATCAATATAGAAAAGTTGCTCTGTCTTGTTGCTTAGTATAACTATCAAACTTAGGTATTCCATGATACGAGTACACTATACGATTTCGTTACTTTGAGAATCAATGCGATTAACAGATTTCTTGGAAGTATCTAATGTTTGGACCAGTTTGTGCTAATCGTATTATTCAAATCCACGGAGACTTAGGTACATTAAAGTCCAGAGTCCTGACACAGTCATTCCCGAAATACTCTACATTATCCTTAAGGTTTGACCCTGGTGGGTCCTACAAAACAAAAAAACTGTTGAGCTGACTGTGGCCTCAAACAGACCTAGTCAGCTGTCGGACATAGACCTGTCCCATTGCACATTACTTTAACTGATTTATGACGTCTCGAATTCAACTACATAGGATGTAAGGAAGCATATTGCCATCTTTTGCCCCAAGCCAACCTCACCTGCACGCAGTACATCCTGCTAAACATCAATCGTAGCTCTTTTGATTGACTAATGGCAGTATATCCATCTCAGTAGGTGTACCTTTATATTACAGTTCAGTGACAGGCAGCAGTATCACCAGCCTGACAAGTACCCCTGGCGATTCCCAACCCGCCTACCCAATACAGCGAATATAAGCAAAAACCTCCAAATGAAGACTGCGTCACATTGAAATATATTTTCTGAAATTAAAATTAAATTATTCCACTATACTTTTAAATATACATACCACAAAAATGTTAGGATCAAAATTTATGCGATCCTTCATTATCAGCGAAACCGTTCAATACCCGTGATTAATTACAGTTCTGTTCATCCAAAGATTGCCTGGGACATTTTACTCGTTGAGATAACGTTGTCAATTGTACATTTTATGTTTAACTAGCTGTGCAATGATATATTATTATTGTGATTGCATTGATTATAAATGAAATGATTATACATGAGAAACAAAAATTACGCAAAAAACAAAAAAAGTTATCTTAGAATTAGAAATTCTTAGGTATTTGAAACGTACACAAACCAAACCAATGTTTATTTGTATATTTAGACAGATAGTTGAAATTTCATTTGTTTAACATATTTAAAATAAAGTTACTTAGATTCACAAATCTTTTTTAATGATTTAGATACTTTGTTATGTGTTTTGGTTCATAATTCCAAAGTGGATTTCTAGAAACCCTAGATATCAGTTAATATTAAAATGTCAACGATATTTCAGAAAGAATAGACAGAGGCATAGTCCCATTTAAGTATATTGTTATTTCCTATGGACAAACTTATTAATCAGGCGCATTAAATTAAAAGACTAATACAAGAAAAATCAGGTAGATTATGTTAATAGTCCACTCAGCTGGTTAGTTTTTTCTGGAAAAATTTTCTGAAGTTTTAAAAATTGGTAACTTTATACATTTTGATATGCTTTTTACGAATATCAACTTTGTCATCCCAAAAAAGCGAGGTGGTAAAATTCACTAGCACCGCCATATAGGAATAATTGAGGCTCATAGCAGTTTTTGGGCTATATTCCCTTTCTAGCTAATTCTACGATTAAACATGAAAATAGAGGTGTCAGCTGGAAGTTGACCAATGGACAATAAGAGGTAGCAAAGTCGTAATTCGCAAAGAGCACATCAAAATCTTTTAAATTACTAATTTACAAAACTTTCTGTTTTGTAAATTAGTAATTTAAAAGATTTCTAGGTAGGTAAATCCTTACTTGCACCAAATTACTGTTCTATAATATAAGCAGGTCGAACAGATTACAGTAACAAACCCGTATCTCAAAAAAATTTTTGAACAAACGTAGACTTTCTCTAGAAAATAAATAATTAATGAAGTAGAGCAACATTCAAGTCGTAATTCTCACCTTTCTAGGGTAGACTTTAAATCCGCTCTGAATATATTGAGGGAACCTCAGTCGTCTAGGTCAAAGGCATGCACTATGCATATAAACTAGCTTTAACGTTCTAAACCCACACCATTACGTTGAAAATGTGATAATTCAGAGCGTGTGTGAAGAATGATATTTACGCATAGAGAGGAATGTAAATTTTTATTACTTGTGGAAAGTTGAAGTATGGCAACAACATGATGGCAAGAATAAGAATAGTCGCAATGGAAGTTAACTTACGCAACTCACACAGGCCTGTCTGATAACCAGACTACCGCCGCCCATGGACAACCGCAACACCAGAGGCGTCACAAGTGCGTTGTCGGCCTTTGAGAAATGGGGAGAGGGATGGGGGATGGGTTGGGGTATGGGCCTCCGGTATTCTCACTCACTTAATGATACACAACGCAAGCGCTATTTCACACCGGTTTTCTGTGAGGCCGTGGTATCACTCCGGTCGAGCCGGCCCATTCATGCCGAAGCATGGCTCTCCCACGGTTATACGGGCCTGACGCATATTTACTGAAACATAGTTCTTTCACTACTTCTATTCATGGTGAAGAATATATTTCAAACTGTGTTGTTTTCCTCAGTATACGGCCATCTTTAACCAGAGTGTTTAACGTGAATAAGTGAAAGTTCAAACACCGGTAAGGTCAAGATACGTGTGGGTTGGGCTTGGAATGGGCTTTTGTTCTGAAGTGGTTCATTGTAATTTTCTTCTCTATTCAAGCATTTTTATGTTGATACATTAAAGGTATATACAATACCTATATACACTATTTCATATTTACTTTAATAAACCAATTTTTAAAACTTGAGCAGTCAAATAATATGTCGAAATAATTAAGCTACAAGCTGTTGGTTTTTTGAGTGAATATTTATATAGGTTCTTTAGCGTCCCTTAATTCCTGCAAAATGTTTAAAATAATCATTATAATTAAGCAATAAAAGAGACATATTTTTAGAAAAGAAGCGGAAGGATATACCGTGGGAGAGCCACGCTTCGGCATGAATGGGTCGGCTCGACCGGAGTGATACCACAGTCTCACAGAAAACCGATGTGAAACAGCACCTGCTCTGTGTTTCACAGAGTGAGTGAAGATACCGGAGGCCAAAAATAGTGTACAAAAGCATATCATTTTCTAATTAACATTAAGTTGGAGACGAGGTGCAGCACTGAAAGAATTCAGCAAACATCTACAATTATAAAATCAATTTAATTATTTTTAAATAGCCTCAATACCCAATCCCTTAAGGGAGCTGTTAGATTCTATTATTTCCTTAATATATTTTCATTGGTACACAAAGGAGAATTTCTAATAAAGTTGTGTCGAATTCAATCCATAGAAATTGCTTATAAATATGATTAGGTAGAACGCAATCTTAAAACAGACTGTAAATTCGACGATAGCCGGGAATGACCTTAATTTTATTCTGTGGTTTTAATAATTCATAAGGCGGACGATTCGGTGGGTTTCGTGCATTTTCTATTTAAATTTTTATTCGTGAAAAGTGGAAGCTGTAATGGAATGTCACTTTTATCCAAATTATTTCGTGACAAAATGAGATTGTTCGAGCGTTATAATGCAAATCGAGGTTTGGAACTGTCGAAATGTGATTAAGATTAATGAAAATAAAATATTGAGTTTATTTCTAAATTAAATATTTTGACGTTTTATTAGAATTTTGACCAATGACAATGAATTATAAAGTCAAATTGTGTCTTTGTGTTAATACAGCTATGATACAGTTCTGTTTGGGTCGATCTATGATTTTTAACTGTAGCTTGAATTTAACGGTCATAAATATTCTGATTCAAACGAGTAATTAGAACCAATAGTCATAACTTGCATTTATATTAAGCTTTTTGATACCATACTAGACGGAGTTTGTATTATGGTGACCGGGCTAATAATCACACCTATGTATTTCTTAAAATTTATATTTCGGTATGTGGATGATCGAGATTAGTTAAATATGTTTTATTTTGGTAAATTTTACAAAAATAAATCCTAGCTATATCGATTTATCGCCCCTAAAACCCCCTCTATAGTTGGAGTCGTTTCCGTGATTCAGGTTATAAATTTATATATATATCGACGCGAAAACATTTACTTTTATTTTGTTTTTTTTTATTGATAAGAGGGCAAATGAACAGACGTATCACCTGATGGTAAGCGATTACCGCCACCTATGGACACTCGCAACACCAAAAGCGTCACAAGTGCATTGACGACCTTTAGGGGATGAGGAGAGGGAATGGGGGAGGGGTTGGGGTATGGGCCTCCGGTATCCTCACTCACCCGATGAAACACAGCGCAAGCGCTATTTCACACCGGTTTTCTGTGAGGCCGTGGTACCACTCCGGTCGAGCTGGCCCATTCATGCCGAAGCGTGACTCTACCACGGAAAAATTATGATTTTGAGCGTCTCAATAAAACTTAATTATCAATTATAAAGTGAAAAATTAAATGTTATTTTCTAATGACTATGTCTGTTAAAAGTGTTAATTGAGTAAGTTATTTGATTATAACATTTCTAAGGGGAATACTGTTACTCTTAATTTCAATTGGAAACTTGTTTCTATCTAACAATTATTATATTAATTAATGAGATTGAAAAACGATTTTTTTTATTAGTTAGCGGGCAAACGAGCACACGTATCGCCCCATGGTCACTCGCAACACTAGAGGCGTCACAAGGGGTACGGGCCTCCGGTATCCTCACTAACTCAGTGAGGTCGTGGTATCACTCCGGTCGAGCCGGCCCATTCATGCCGAAGCGTGGCTCTCCCACAGGAAATGTGTCTTGCTCTCTTGCTAAAAAGTCATGGTTATTAACCATTAGACCAAATAGGCTATAAATATGAACATAATTTAAGTGGTTCGATAGTTATATCCATGCATGCACGCCAGCTATATTCTGCCGATAATATGGCAATCCCTTGGAGAATAAGGTACCTCAAGACCATGATCTAATCTGTGCACGATCCAATTACGGTTCCTGAGAGATATGCATGTTTCAAAGCAGATGGTCGTTATGGAAATATTATTAATTGCATTGTGTTTTTATTTATTGGGATACTGTTATGTTGTTCCTGTTCCAGTTACGAAATATATTACAATGAAATTATCTTTATCTAAAACTCATTGTCTGCTAAATTCAGTGTTCGCGTCTAAACTTGTCCCAGATATTGTAACATGACATGGTTTATGTTTTCCTTGTTTTTCTTCTAATCCAATAAAAAAGTCTTGCCCTGTAGGTATATTTTCTTCTTGTTCATTAGATGATACATTAAATACTCGTATAATAAAAGTCAATATTGAATAATTCTCACATATGATTTAATAATACACCTGCTACACACAGCTCTGCACCACCCAAAGGTTGACTGGAAGGTAATGCCTATGGCATTAAGTCCGCCTTGCGCAATGTAATTGCAGGAATCTTAAATAAATAAATAAATAATATAGAATCGAAATGAATGTAGATCATTAAATTTTTCTGCCTGGCAAGTGTGGTATTACAGGCCAAAACGTCTTTTCTAAGGAGAAGCTTAATTCCAGCAGTGAACTTTAAAAAGTTGTTAATAAAATCACTAAAACGTACCAACCTTTTTCCAAATACAAAATTAGTTCCTGAAAAGTTACTTTATGAAAACAATATTCACCGTAGTTCAGTTTAAATCAAAGGAAAGCAATGGTAATATTGCGCTTTAACGTCTTAAACTAGCTTAACCAAAAGGTTTTGATAAGCAAGTGCTTGTTTATTCAAATACACTTCCCTACTTTAATGTCGCTTTGAAAGGAATAAAAATTCACATCCAAATGCGCCTTTTGACGGAGGTGCGAGTATTAAAGTTCGATAAAAAGGACGTGGTAGTTAAAAAAATGGGAAAAATATTTATGACATTATTTACTCATATTTCATTTCTATTTTACTATTTAGTGAAGTTTAAAAATTAAAGATCATTGTTTTGTTAAAAACAATGAAGTGTCTTTAGTCTATTTTACAAAAGAGGTGGAATGCTATTAGACCTCTTCACGTCGGAACTTGTTTTTAGAAGTAACCAGGATGGATGGCTTGACCTTCATTTCAAATCTCGATCGCAATTCTAGCGATTACAATGCTTTAAGAATTTAAATTTTTGATTGTTGATGATTTTCAATTTGCAAATTTTGCAACTTGAATCAAAACCCTATATTAAACTTTTATCTGAGTAGAGACTTATATTTAGCAATGAACTAGTAAAGGCTATTGACGATAATGACAAGAACAAATAAACTCTAAGCGCTTAAAAACACATATTAATACAAGCACGTAAATATTACTTAATAAAATTGTTCTTGCCAGATAACATAATAAGTTTATAAGAACAAAGTTCTGAGTTACTATCAGGTATGTGTCTTGTTTCACAATTCAGCAAAAATCCCCTTGTATAGCATAACACAAAAGGCCTATACAAAGTTTTCCACGTGAAGGAAAAGTAGAACATGTCCGTATTCTTTGTGAGAAAACATATTGTTTTGAAATTCACTTCAATTAGTCTTTTTGTAACATTAAACTTTCATGTATTTCGTATTTATGTAATACACCTGAATAAACTTGTATCTTTTAAATATGTACCAATAATGAAAGTTTTACATTCCATCATCATTATCTATTCCTAGTCTTTATTATTTCCAATATTATTTGTTTTACCTGAATATCAGATTTTCCACGAAGCGATTGGCATCGGACCACCGCAAGCCTGAGGGTGAACTGAATTCGAACATTGAACTAGTTATCAGTATATTTGAGGGTATTGACCTTCCAATAACGATTGTCATTGATGTTCATGACATCGGGGACCGACGGCTTAACATAACGCATCTAACATACTCCGGGCAGCGATTAAGAATTTCTTATAAATAAAATCCAACAGCAGTCCGACCCGGGAAATGAAAACGAGACTTCTTGATCTGCAGTCGCTTACGCTAACCACTAGACCAAAGAGGCAGTCAAAGTTTTACATTCCAATAAATCTAATATCTTAAACATAATTATATTGATAAATACTTGAGGTTCTTATGGCCAGGTCAGTGATAATAGAGCAGGTTAAGAAATTGTGAACTTGCAAATTGAGAAACCATATTCAGACCAATCCATGGATTCCTGACCATTCTTAAAGCATTTAGATCGCCCATGAGCCTCGAAAGGAAAGTCAAGCATTGGTCTTTTTTTTTTGTTGTGCGGAAATTCTTTCAGATACCACCAACTGGTGGTTATAACGGACACGACGTTTTCTTCCGTGGGAGAGCCACGCTTCGGCATGAATGGGCCGGCTCGACCGGAGTGATACCACGGCCTCACAGAAAACCGGTGTGAAATAGCGCTTGCGCTGTGTTTCACCGAGTGAGTGAGGATACCGGAGGCCCGTACCCCAACCCCTCTCCCCATTCCCTCTTCCCATCCCCAAAAGGTCGGCAACGCACTTGTGACGCTTTTGGTGTTGCGGGTGTCCATGGGCGGCGGTAATCGCTTACCATCAGGTGATGCGTCTGCTCGTTTGCCCCCTATTCAATAAAAAAAAAAAAAAAAAAAAAAAAAACACGAACCGACTAACACCGCATTCCGTCTCGGGCATTAGAAACCGGGGAACCAGGTGCACCTTCGAAAGGAAATCCCTAAAACCCCGACGTACCTCGGGCCACCCACTGTTTGTAGGTGGCCCCCTCCTGTGTAGGAATCCTAACTTATCCACCCTCTATTCAAAAAAGGGCGCGAGCACTTTGGTCCTGGTTGCAATACAAACTTTTATTTAATATTTATCTTTAGTAATCGGTAGGGTGTTTCTACAAAACTTCGATATCGCCTAGTATTTACTTGGGTTTAGGTTTGATTGCAGCAGCTCCATTTCAAAAATTAAGGTTCTGACATATTTTAGTAAACTAAAAACCGACCCTAAATTATTTCAGGATAAAAGCCCGAAGAGAAAAAACAGAAAAATACTTATCTTGATATTGAAGTGAATCCAAACATAAATGTGTATCGATAAAGTAAAAAAACATTGATCCCGGAACCCAAAGCAATCAGAATATTTGCTTCATATAACTGACCACCGTTTCCATCTTTTCGTACATCTCAAATGTTTCAAGATAAAGTTCCACGAATATCTTTCCCTAGCTGAATTGTTAAGCGGAGAAGTATTTTTTTGGTGGCGAATATATGAGAGGCTTATCTTTTGTGCTCTAGAAAATATTCATGCCGTAAATCTTATATATGCTCGCTTTTGTAGAACGAACTGAGTTTTTTTGTTAGAAATAATCTCAGGTACAGCTCAGCAGATTTGCAAATTTGCAGGTTCCATATGAATGTTTTTTTTAACATCGTAAAAATATCAATAAATTATGTTATTACAAAAGCTGGTAATACCTTAGAATGACGTTATAACATATACATAGAATCACAGCTCATGTTAGGAGGAAAGTAGAAATAAGAGGACATCATACCTTGTTAATAAATAGGTTCTCTATCAACTAAAATCTCACAAATATTCTCAATCTCACGATAACTAATAACCAAATTTAGATGACACTATACAGTAATGTAAGCTCATATATCAGAATAACACATAAACTACTAAACCACTGCGATATCAATATTTATGTATAGAAGTTACTTTTAAGCATTTCGGAAAAAGTACTTTATAATGTAAGTTCAAAAGTTTCTATAGCTAAATACGTTTTGTGTAACTGCTTCTTACAATCCCTTCTGGAAGGTATTTGCTTATGTATTAAAATGTCATTATGTACAAAGTTCCTAGTGATGCTTCTGCATTATTCAGCCTCCGATCTTGCTATATACTATACTATATATATATATTACTCGCAAACTAAATACGATAGCGCGAATGCTGTAATTTTAAGATGATCTGATATGACCAGATATTTCTAAAACTAATCATCATCATCAGCATATCGCAGTCCACTGCTGGACATAGGCCTTTCCAATTACACGCCACTTAGTTCGATCCTCAGCTTCTCGTATCCAGCTTTTGCCATCCGTCTTGCGCAATTCATCACTCTTCCTGACCTGTGGACAACCAACGTTTACCGAAACGCGGTCTCCACTCCAGAACCTATTGACCCCAACGGTTATCAGTTCTACGGCAAAACACTGTTAATTATTTAATATTTCGGGTTTAATATTGCCTAAGTTGGCGTGATATCACAAGCGGGGTATCGTGTCTAAAGGTAATCCAGTTGCGTCACTTATAATTTACAGAGCGTAGTAAACACGATAGACCCTCTATCTAGATATAGATAGAGATAGATTTTACTTTTGTTAGCTAACTTGTTAGTTAACTCTATGCAAAAATATTTTTATTCCTACACCTGTTCAAAATTTTAATACTACTATTATAAGTAGTACCGTTATTATATTTCCGATCATAATCTAGCAATATTTATTAAAAATGTATTATCTAAATAACTATTCGATTACTTAAAAGTAGTTATCACTTATTAAAGATTTATCATCATTATCTCAGCCGACCTTCCCCAAGGCTCTCCGCTATAACCGGTAGTGTGATAACCTTTAGCGGACATGCGGACACTAGAATAAAACTATTGCTACTTACTTTTTGCAGATTGTTTGTTTGTTTGGTTTACCGGGCTATTTATCGTGAAAAGGTGATTATTTAGAGGACAATGCTCAGAATACCTATGACCTTCTTGAGATCGTCTTTTTCAGTTTGATCAGGTTGCGGGCTAGTCTTTTTGAAGCTATTGGATTTGTAATTTTTGTATTGCCTGCATAGTTTTCCCAAATAAAAACTTACTAATTTCTATGTTAAACGTGTTTTTATACCATAAATGAATTCTAATGCACATGACGTATTAAAAACACCAATTTCAATCTAAATAATCTTTATATACATCATAGGAGATCGCTGTTCTAATATATTCAAGCCATTGGCTTTCTAACGTATAAGTATATATATATATAGTAGCAAAATTAGATTTATATGCCGGAAAATAGATGATGTGGGAGATACTTTATGGAGCCATTAAGAGTACAAAAGGCACACTTTCTAGGTGCGCTTCTATTTTTATTCTTTTGACGACGATAGGATGTTTAACGTACTGCTGTAAAGTTTGAATGGCTTCAGTTCAGTCAAATATTAATGCTAGGTTAACTTGTATAATGCGAATCCTTGGGTATCATTTTTGTGTAATGGTTTGTTTATCATACAAGTTTGAAGTAAGCCGATGGGTCACTGTGTGGTTGACCGGTCCTGATAAGTGCGGGGCCACCTGCAACTCAGTAGTTACGTATGAGTGCCTGCGTTGTTGGATTTTAATATAATATTTGATTACGCTCTTGCCCTGATGATTAGAAGGTCTCGAAATATCAAAAACAACAATTTATTCTATAGGTTAGTTGTGCTTAAACTATAGATGAAATAAAAGGAGCGATGACAGGCATCGAAAATATTGATTTTTAAATTAGCTAACAAAAACAGTTAATACCAACACTCAAATATTCATTATTTCAAAATTCACTTTGCTTTCTTACCTAATGTAGCGATTTAGAATTTATATCAATTTTGAGTAATTCTTTTACAACGTGAACTTTACGCGTACCAAAAGGGCTTGAAAATAAAATAATATTTTCAATATTTTATCTTTGTGTTAGAACATCGAGTAAAGACGGCGTAATTTACAGCTACGTGTCTAGTGTGAATAAACAGTAAAATTCTTGGGAGCTCGCGCGTTCCTTACATCGTGAAAAATATGAGATCTACCAAAGAAAAGTTTTTTACTAAACCTACCTAAAGTTTCCTTAGAAGTTTGGTATTTTTATAAGTTATGCCACGGTCACACACCACAGCGGTGGCAAAAACGCGAAGAAAATTTATGAAGAATGAATACCAATATGATGTATTAAAAATTATGAAACATCACTTGTAGACTCACACCATTTTGATAATGAGAATTATACTTACCTACCTGTGTTAGTAATTTACAATAATAATTTTTTTGTTGAAGAAGCGACTGCCCAATCTAGAATGTATTATAAAATATTTCACATAAATTAACCTTAAATTCTAATATCAACCTCACAAATACATAGGTATCGACTTCATTAATAACAAAATAGTAGTTTTTAATATTATTTCAACATTCTTATACCGCAAAAAAATGTAGTAGGCAGCTTGCATTGTCAAATATCAAATTGTTTACAATACTACTAATTGTATGGTGACAATATTAATATAAAGCACCTACTTTTTCCTCTAAACCAAACTAAACTGCCTGTGTGTTTAGGATATAGGATAAGTGGCGATAGTGCGAAAACCAAATCTTATAAGAATGATATGTTCAATACAAAACGCTAGTTGATGAAAAAAGCGCTTACAGTTTTTGTGTTCTATAGATTTCGTTGTATACAATTCACCATTATCATTATCAGCTTATCGCAGTCCACTGCTGGACAAAGGCCTCTCCAATGGCACGCCACTTAGTTCAATCCTCGGCTTCTTACATCCAGCTCCTGCCAGTGCCTGTTTAGTTGTTTTTAAAAAGACCTCGCACTGGGAATATTCCTTGTGTTGCAAATTCACAAATCCAGAATAAGCAGCGAGATGACTTCATAAATTACTACCCCATCCGTGGAGTCTATATATATTTATGTGTATAATTGTCAATATCTTAATTCTAAAACTTTTCTTTCATTCTCTTCATTGAAGTTTCCATAACTGGTATGACGAACACAACTACGGAATAGTTATACGCTAGTTTTGAGTTAGTTTAATGTTCAACGATGTATTTAGCGTTCCGTTTCGAATAAAGTTTGTGTTTACTGGCACGTATTTCTGTATCAATCAATACATATAGTTTGATCATGTACGAACGAACATTCTTAGTCGATTCATGATAGAAATCACATCTAAAACAAACGATACAGTCAGTTGTAAAACCAAACCCATTTTATCTAAAAAATCTCTGAAGTCTCTCTTATACTTCTTGCTTCATTTGTTATTCTTTGATTATTATTTAATCATAAACATAAGACACACATTATGTTTTAGACGTTCTCATGTTTTACAACTCATTTTATTCAGCCCATGTGGTCCTATGGAATTGAGCTGTGGGGAACTGCAGGAAACTCAAATCTGGAAATCCTCCAACGCTTTCAATGTAAAATGTTACGGATGGTAACAAATGCATCTTGGTATGTCACCAACAATCAGCTTCATCGCGACCTGAAGGTACCAATGGTCAAACAGGATACACTTAATAAGCTCAAAGTATATGCAGAACGAATTAAGCTTCATACAAACGCGCTCGCCAGCAACCTGATGACTTAAAGTTCTTTTAACAGACTAAAGAGAAAAGCCCCTCAAGATCTAATATAATGACTTGGGAATAGTAAGATGGATTAGTCATTAGACTGATACCATTTCATGACAAATTAAATTACATGACCTCTAGCTTAATGCCAAATAAATGGGCAGATTGCATGATATAGACTTATTAAAAAAATATATATATATATTTAGTTTGTTTCTATATATATTTCTTTTTAAGTGTTTTTTTTTATTAGTCGGTACAAACTTAAGAATATGGTGGCTAGGGAGAATTGTTAAGTCCGCAATACTATATACACCTGAAACACAGGTCTTACCTAGGTCACTAATTTCAAATATTGACCTTACTTAACAATGAATTTATAATTTTTAATTTGGTAGTAAGATGTACTAACTACATAATTAACTTTGTATCAATTTTTAGTTAAGTCTACTTTTAAGCTACACTATCTTGTACATATATTGTGGAAGAAATATTAGCAAAATTTTTATATTTTAGTTTTTTTTAAAGTTACTTTCTGTTAATATTTTATTCTTTTTTTTTATTTTTTTTTTTTATTGAATAGTGGGCAAACGAGCAGACGTATCACCTGATGGTAAGCGATTACCGCCGCCCATGGACACCCGCAACACCAAAGGCGTCACAAGTGCGTTGCCGACCTTTGCGGGATGGGAAAGGGGATGGTATCACTCCGGTTGAGCCGACCCATTCACGCCGAAGCATAGCTCTCCCACGGTATTCATTGTAAAGTTGATCTTTAATCATTGAATATGCCTACAATTTAGTGGAGTACATAAAACAGTGTTAGCGATGTTTATCTCTACTATAATAATAATCCTAATCTTTTAATTATAAACGTGAATGTAAGTTTGTTTGTTACGCTTTCACGCGAAAACTACTTAAGCGATCTTCATTATTCTTGGAGGTATTAGAAGTAAACTAGTTTACTTTTTATTATATGCGAGCGAAGCCGCGGGCAAAACCCTCTCCTGTTATTCGGTTATTGATGAATCTATGTCTACCGTGCAAAGCCAGGGCTTGCTGCTAGTGCGTGGCTAATATTTTGCAACCAGTATAAAATATATGATTGTCTTTGAACTACATAGTTAAAATATTTCAAAAACCGTGTAAATCATATCATCATAATCTCATCAAATACTGTATATTACTAAAACTGCATGCACTTTTGATCCTAACCGTACTAAGTAGTTAAGCATCAGTAATGTCGTTCACAGCCCACAAACTTTGTCAGTATTTACTTAACCGAACCCGCATCAGAACATGCATTCAATACAAACTATGTTATACGTTATACCGGGCTGTTGCAAGAGAACTGTAACTTTACAAAGCTTACGAACTTTGTACGTGAATTATAAAGTACTTTAAGGATTCTATTTTGTTGAAACTTGAAGTTTAGAGAAGGAATTATAAGTATTACCAACTAGTTTAATATCGTTTTAGTACTTTACACTTCCTAACACCCCTTTTCGTTCCATCTAGAATTGTGTGATTTAGTTAAACCAGTACAGCTCTTAAGATGAAGGCCATCTAACAACATAAGATAGGATTTGTTCTCTCAAGGTATACCTATCCTAAACTTAATTAAAAAAAAAGAAGTTAAAACAGTGTTTGTGTCAGGTCTAACGACGATAAGAGTTTAAGTCGACAGGGCCCAAGAACTCATACTACGTTGAAGGAAACTTGTAAGCGCGTAATTTTGAACAGGAGAAAACTATCTCGAATACGCGTTTAAGTGCTATTTTTTAATAGTTTGTTGGACATTATAATTATTGACGAAGCGCTGCAACACAACGGCTCAGTTTTAGTTAACTGTTCGATTCGATTTTACTGTTAATAAAATTTCCATACCGCGGGCTAAATAATGAAAAGAAGTTTAGTTTCTGAAGAGGTTTTCTTTAAAAATATTTATAAATAAAACGGGGGAAAAAACATTCCAAACTTCGCTAAAACTTGTGTAAACAAATTTCCAGAATTAATGTTTCAATTTCGCTGTCACAAACAGACTTTCCAAACAACTAACTGCAGCCAATTTGATTGTACACTGCACAAATATATTTAAACTGTCTTGCACAGCTTTGCTACTGACTTGGTTCTCGGTTAGCATGAAGTTCAAAGTAACGAAGAGTAATAAGTACGATTTATTTATCTTAATATAAATGTAGAGTCAATTATAAATATTTTGGACATCTGACACACATCGCCATAGGTATATTACAAAAAATACAAATGCAGTATTTCAATATAATTATTGCAATATGAGTACTAGGCAATAGATATTCATATATACATATGTATTTTTTGTAAATAAAATACATATTATACGTAGTAAAATACTCTAACTATGAAACTAATATTTGCAGTTCATGAAAATATTTGGTCGGACTCGTAAATCGAACCCTAGAAGTCAAGCACGGATACGCTACGATTGCGCCTTCGAGTCAGTTTAATACATTCTGCAATCCAAAAATGAAGTTCCTGAAGATCTCGGTGACCTTGCTACTTGTATATAATCAAGTAAGATCTAACCTACTGCAGGTCATAAAAGTCCATGAGACATCTCTCATCAAAAGTGGCAGAAATGAGCACTTGCAATAGTGCGGGCATCTTTTTATGTAGCCCAGGCGAGTCTAGTACTTATGAAGACTGATGTCTTCTGATAGCAAAGAGAATACTTCATGTCATATCGTATTTAAAATTATATATTTTTCTTATTTAAAATTCTAAACGAAAAGTTTAAAAAAACTATCACCCGACTACGCAAAAACTTTCGATAAAATTTATGTAGCCAGTGCCATTAAATAATCTATTGACGCTTCATTCATTTAATCTCAGTTCAGTGATTGGAACGGTGGAATGCATAAACATACAAGGATTGCCAAAACTATTACCCCAAGTTGTAGCTTCACTGCAGTCGGTAAAAAGTAAATTTATAACTTACCCAACATAATTTAATTACTCTTCTTAAAATATTCGTTTACCTCTTCGGAAAAAGCAAATCAATTATGTTAAAGAAAACAGCAATTTACAGAGAAAATGAACCGTTATCGTTGGAAACTTCGTTAATTAACGATTGAAAAGAGATGGAGTCAAACTCCGTCCCAAGTATCTAAGGTTTAAAAGCATAGAACAAATTCGTTTCAACGGGAAACCTTCTAAAGACTGGATTGACTTGTTGCTTTGATTAAATACTTGTTGTATTGAGAAAATGAGTTTATAAAGTGTTATAATTAAAATTCAACGAGATTAGTTTGAAGAAAATTATTGGAAAAAAGTGTGAAAAGACGGGGCTGTTTTTATTTAATAGTCTATCATTATTTGATGTTATTTCCATAACGATATAATTACTTTGACTTCTTATAACACTTACTTTTTATAGAAATATATTATGGTGATAATAACGTTTTAATTATACAACAATATTAATGTAATTTTAAAAACTTTTCTAATGATTTGAATTTATTACGTTTGAAGTTTCATGTAAGTCTTATTTTTTTCTAAATATTTTAAATGTAATCAAACTTCACCGCGATCGATCAATTAAAAAGAGACTAAAATCTGTACTAAGTATTAAAAGCTTTCTTTTTTAAACCTGATTAACATGGTTATAATTCAGTATGATATTTTTTGAAGTGAAATTTCTTTGCGAGTATGAGGGTATTTTTTTACATGGGACATAAAAATGTGGGAAGTTTGAAAAGAGTGAGAAAAGGGTTTAGTTTGCCAAAGAATTGACATGTATACGTTGTACGCACGCAATTTTTTTATATTTAAACAGCTTTCACCCGTGGATCCACTTGCATGTATTTTGGTAACCACTAATCTATCTTCATCATCAGCCTATCGCACTCCACTGCTGGACATAGGCCTCTCCAATAGCTCGCCACTTAGTTCGATCCTCGACTTCTCGCATCCAGCTCTTGCCAGCCGTCTTGCGCAAATCATCACTCCACCTGGCCTGTGGACGTCCTACACTACGTTTGCCGAGACGCGGTCTCCACTCAAGAACCCGTTTACCCCAACGGTTATCGGTTCTGCGGCAAATATGGCCAGCCCACTGCCCTTCACTGCCACTTCAACTTGCTAATCCTGTGGGCTTCTGTACGCATCGGCCTACGGATGAATTTGGACAAGACCAAGGTCATGTTCAATGAACATGTACTACCGGAACCGGTTGCAGTACACGGTGCCGTTCTCGAAGTTGTTCAAAAATACGTGTACCTCGGGCAGACTTTGCAGTTAGGGAGAATCAACTTTGAGGACGAGGTGAACAGGAGAATCCGGCTGTGGGCAGCGTTTGGGAAGCTTCGTCGAGTTTTCTCATCATCGATCCCACAGTGCCTAAAGACAAAAGTCTTCAATGAGTGCGTCCTACCCGTAATGACATACGGAGCCGAAACGTGGACACTTACGGTACGGCTGGTCCACAAGTTCAAAGTCGCTCAGCGTGCTATGGAAAGGGCTATGCTCGGCGTTTCTCTAAGGGACCGTATTAGAAACGAGGTGATCCAAAGGAGAACCAAGGTGATCGACTAATTTATGTCTTTTGCCAAATTTAATTAAAATCGGTACCGTGATAGCTCAGCACACAGACAGACGGAGTTTGTGGGGGCAGGGTGTCATGTCCCTCCAACACAATGGCAGGATCCTCCGACTAGGCAAGGTGATCTTGCCTGGCGGGCTACTGCCCAACAATTGATAATAAATAATAAATAAATATTTCGGACATCTAACTCACAACGCCATCTAGTCCCAAGCTAAGCAGAGCTTGTGTTATGGGTACTAGACAACTGATTTGAATACATATATACTTTTTTTTTTGTAAATACATACATATTATACATAGAAAGCACCCAAACTCCGAAACTAATATTTGTAGATTACACAAACATTTGGTCCGACCCAGGATTTGAACCCGAAACCTCAAGCACAGCAGTCGCATTCACTACCACTGCGCCAGCGAGGCAGTCATTTGACATTCAATTGCTGTTGGGATGTTGTACATAGAGGAGGTGATGGTCGCCACAAGTTACTTTCATGTTTGAATTTCATTGAACCGATCTTTGTCACTTGTTGACTAATGAGATTTTAGCCACGTCACTGTACAATACGAACTCATATTCCACTTGCAAGTTTTCTCAAAATCCTCTTTTGTTAAAGTCTGATCGGCTGAAAACAAGTTCATTTCTAATGTCTAACAAAAATACTCATTTACTCGACAGATAGGACAGACTTTAATTAGAGGCTTTCATTTAAGTTTGTTAATTTATGTATTATTCATTTGTAGTCATAACCGTCCACGAGCGTATTGAATAGTAATTGATGTTTAACTTTAAATAAGTAATGTTGTACCAAGCTGAAATCGCAAGGCATAAGTATTTAAGATAAAGCGATTAGAGTAAATTGAATTATAATACACTTTTGCAAGATGTTTTATGTATGACTAGCGATACCACGCGGTATTACCCATAGTTTGTCACTTTTGAATCGGATATTGTTTACTATTTCCTATGTTTTTATTTTTTGATTCCATATTTTTTTTCTTAAAAATGCACTAGCGTTAGATACTCTTTATAACATCAGCAATCTGAAAGTCCCGCAAAATCGGTGTCTCTGTTCCATAGATTAGCCGGAACAAATAAACAGACAGACTAACAGAAATAGGTATACTTTCATATTCCTTTAGTGAAAATCTGGTAATTCAGTTTTATTCATTTGTGTAGATTTTAAAACTTTATAAATATGCATCATACATTATATCTACACTAATAATAAAACTGAAAAGTTTGTTTGAACGCTCTAATCTCAGGAACCGCTGGTCCGATTTGAAAAATTATTTCAGTGTTAGATAGGCCATTTATCGAGGAACACTATAGATTATATGTCATCACGCTAATACTAATAGGAGCGGAGCACCAATGAAGAATGTTTCATAAACAAGGGAAAATTTTCACGCTACGTGCAATTGAAGACGCAAACGAGGTTGCGTGGGTCAGGTAGTTTAAAATATTACTGATCACATTTTCCACATTTTTTTTCATAATTTAGATTGAGATTCATAAAGATCCAACAAATAATTGTTTTATAATGTGTGTAAAATCCTTTTTATGGTACACATGGTAATATTAGTAGATGAGTCACACACCAGCTGGACCACAAAAGGTCATTTGCGTTGTTGACCTTTGAATGCCTTCGTCAGGATTAGTACTGGGATATAAATAAATAATTGCTTAACGTTAGTTTTCTTGCTGGGCTGTAGCATCAAGCGTTAATTTAAAAATATTTTATCGAAAGATAAACGGAAGACTTGACCACGTATTTCTACTATCCGTTCTGAGGTAATTTGGTGATCATAAATTTTCAACAGATATTGCTGATAGCTAACTTGAATGTAATGATTCTAATCCTATTGCACTGTAATTCTCTACAAGATACGCTTTCGCTTATATCTTGTAAAATAATCATTTAAAATCAGTATTCAGAAAGGAGAAGCAATTTCGACAGAGTCAGTGCTTGAGTGGCCACAGTTCATGATCTGTGTTTACAATTTGACGAAGCCTTGTCTTTGCTTGATGGCAAGAAACTAAGTGTAATCGTAGACAACACAGAACAAAATACGAACTAAGTCTTTTGTAAAAGTTGAGACGGAAATAATTTCGTGTATGCTGATGACAGTTAGATAATTATCAGAAAATTCATATGCAAAGAAGTTATTTATGTGTAGGCATTTCTAGAACATATATTATGTGATTTATTTAGTCTTGAATTAATAAAACAGCCGGATGTAGAAGCTTTTTATCTTTTATAAGTTAGTTTTTAAATACAAATGCAAAATTGTAGTCTTAGTTTAGGTTTGTGGGGGAACGAACTTCATGTTCCACCCAACACAAAGGATGGATCCACTGACTAGGCGAGGTGATCATGCCTAAAAGGCTACTGCCCAACAGTTGATGTTGGGATGTTGTATATATGATAATCGGCGCGAGAACTATTTATTGCGCGATTCAGGATTTGTAGTTACTCCGTGTAGTGCATTACTTCGTAGTTCAGTGTATCTTCGATAGATGGCGCTGTAGTAGGTTATTGCTGTGTTATATGTGGAAGTCGCCACAGGTTAAACACTTTATTATATGATTGATTGATTCTGCTTCCTGCTGAGCCCTGGTTGAGAGTTTCTTTTTCGCAGAAATTGATTGAGATAAATTTGCTTATACGATTTCACATCTTTATGAATATTCTCGCTTGTTAGAAACGTACCTACAGTAGAAAATCGGAAAACGTAACGGGCACATGAGCACACGAGAAAAAACTTCTAAGGAATGTTTCAAATATTTAGTCTTGCCATAAATATTGATGCAAAGACATACAACTTTTTTTTTATTGTACGTAACATTTATTACGATTACAGTATGTTATAGTCCGGCCACTCAGAGGATGCGTTTCTGACACTTGTAAATTCGTCATGGATAGTGATGTACCATGAATAACATTAATAAAATTTGGTAACAGTATTTATACTCGTAGCATTCATTATGCATAATAATTCAATTTATATATATTTTATTATATTTCAAACACAAGATTAACAAAATTGTTGATGGATGAATTAAATTTAATCGTAATTTCTGAATGAAACAAAGGGAAAGAAAATAAAAATACTGTATTTATTGGAAAATATATATTATGAAATACATAGTTTTAAGATTTCAATAATGTCAAATCAAAATTTAATCCGACTCCGATTCGCTTGAGGACTCGCTGTCATCTTCACCAACATGTATTATTATGTTATTCTCAATCATAGTGTCTATACGAATATCGCGGTTAAAGTCATCAAATATATATTTTTTAGTTTTTTCAACCATCTTTATCCAGTCATCTCTTGTGACTTTTTCGCATGCTTCTTTTAAAAGCGTCTTCATCTTTTTTATGCCGTATGGTGGAGACGTATTGTGGCGGGCTGCATTACCTTTAATTTGAGCCTAGATTAGCTCTATGGCATTGTACTGGCAGTGATATGGAGGAATTCGGAGAACGCGATGACCATACTCCAGAGCCAGCTCATCCATTTCGTATCGAACATTTGCTAGCTTATGGTCGTTGACTAATTTCATCAGCGCCGCTTTTAGCATTGACATATTTGCGTCAATGCCACTTCTTTACAGCCAAGCCACCAATTCCTCTTTTCTATTAGCTTGAGAAGGTGCTTTATTTATTTGCTTATTTATTTGCACCGAATGATAAGGCGTGTTATCCATTATTATAATTAAAGGCTCTGGAAGGCCAGGTAGCAACACATCCTGGAGCCACTCCTTGAATGCAGCCGCATTCATTTCTTCGTGGTAGTCAGTAGTAGTTTTTGACTCAAATTCCAATAAATCATTTTCCACAAAACCATACTTCGCACAACCAGTGTGGCATATTTATTTATTTATTTTTTTATTTATTTATAACTTCATGCACATGTACATCGGCGGACTTAATGCCAAGGGCATTCTCTACCAGCCAACCTTTGGGGGGTGTAGAGATCTAGTAAGGTAGGTGCATCGAGGTTCATGTTGTAACCTAAATTTATCTAACCAACACAAAATTCATATACTTAAATACATACATACATCCATACAAAAATAAATATATAGGTACATAATACATATACTTACTAATCGTACACTGGAAAGTAGACTTTAAGTAGGAGTACATTTAAATAAGTTATTCCGCGATTTGAAGAAGGTGATTGTGTACGCTCTTTTTAAAAATGTAACGGTTTGTGGACATCCTGATTTCGAGTGGGAGCGCATTCCAAAGCAGCACCGCTTGCACAAAGAATGAGGCGTGAACGAAATCGGAGGTGTGGGAAGGACATAGGAGGAGCAGATTATTCGTAGAGCGGAGGTTTCTGTCGTGATTCGAAGAAAGAAAATGTAAATCGGGGTCAAAATAAGTAGGTGAGAATGGGGAATTAAGGAACGAAAAGAGAGAAGTCAGCGCACGCTGATTACGACGTAGACGGATGGGTAACCATTTTAATTGGGAACGTAAAGCAGATACATGATCATACTTGCGAAGATTAAATATGAATCGAATGCAGTTATTGAGAAGACGGTCTAGTTTATTTAGGAGGTCTGCATTCAGGTCGAAATAACACACATCACCATAGTCGATTAAAGGAATAATTAAGGTTTGCATGAGTGAGATTTTTGTTTTGGGAGGCAGGAAATTTTTTAAACGATAAAGTGTGCGCAGATGTCCTGTCACTTTTTGACTCACATTAGTCACTTGAGCTCTCCAATCGAGCGTTGAGTCGATGAGCAGTCCTAGGTCTTTGACTACAGGGCTCCAAGGTATAATTGCGCCGTGGAGGACGACTGGTGGGAGTGAAGTTGTGTCCACTCTGCGCATCATATTTTTGCTACCCACTACGATTGCCTGACATTTAGTAGGATTGATTGACAATCCGAACCTCTTCGACCACGAGTTTATGCGATCTAGGTCCTTGTTGATACTGTCGATGGCTCGTGATATGTCCTCGACTTTTTCCTGTGAATAGATCTGCAGGTCATCCGCATACAGGTGATACGCACACTGAAGATGTTGGGTTAAGAGGTTGATGAATATAGAGAATAATAGGGGAGATAGAATACCGCCTTGAGGGACGCCAGCGCTGAGGTCACACCAGCTGGAAGTGGAGTCTTGAACACGAACACATTGCTGACGTCCTTGAAGATAAGAGGAGAACCATTCCAGTGCATCTGGGGTAATTTTAAAATACGTAAGGATAGATAGTAGAATTTCGTAACTGACTGTATTGAAGGCATTGGAGAAATCAACCAGGACTAATACTGTAACTTTGGTGTCCTCCATGCCTTTACGAATATCGCCAGTTACCTTAAGAAGGGCAGTAGTAGTGCTGTGACCGGGCCTGAAGCCTGACTGTAGAGGACTGAGCAGCTTCTGTCCGAGTACATATTCTGAAAGCTGCTTGTGTACACAGGCCTCGAGCACTTTAGATAGAAAGGGAAGAATAGAGATAGGTCGAAAATGTTCAGGAAGTGACGGGTTATTTTTTTGGGAAGAGGGATAATATAAGCTTTACGCCAAATAGAGGGAAAGCTACCTGAGTCAAGTGAGAAGTTAATAATGTGCGTAATAATAGACAGTGTTTGATCCAGGATAGTTGTGATCATGCGGCGACTAATGCCGTCACACCCCACGGCATTGGAACTGATTGATAATATTATCTTCTTGATATCCCCAGAAGACACCGGAGAAAAGTCGAATGAGTCGGTACTGGGACTGGTGAGACCAGTTATGTAGCTCACCGTTTGATACTTGGTATGAAGGTCTAACGTGGTTGTGGATGAGAAGTACTGATTGATGTCATTTAAACTGATTATATTCTTAAACTCGGGTTGCTGCCTACTGCCAATACCTAAAGTACCGAGAAACTTCCAGATACTGGAAGGAGAAGAGGACTCAATGTTGTGTAGAATATGTCGGCGTTTAGCGTTACGTATCACCTGATTGCATTGATTCCTCGCAGTCTTATAGCGATTCCATTTGTCTTCGCATCGATCTTTCCTGTAACGGAGGAAGAACTGATCCCTGCGCCTCATCGCTGTACGGACCTCCTCGGTCATCCAAGGTGCCGGGGCACGTTTTATTTTTATTGACTTCATAGGAGCGTGGACGTCGAATAGTTTAATAATAGTGTAATTAAAAATATTGACTTTGGTGTCCACGTTCGTAACCGCTGTCACACTTGACCAGTCTATATTCGCAGCATCTGTATGTAATTTCTCGAGATCCATATGACGAAAACTGCGAAGCTGTACAATTTTGGGAGGTGGTTTAGGAGGTTTCAGGGTATACAATAGGAATATTAGGTCGTGATGGGAGAAACCAGGAGCAGGTAGTTGACCATGGGAGGATATAAGGTTTGGGGAGGATGTAAGCATTAAATCGAGCCAGGTGTCCTGACCGTGAATATTATGATGTGTGGCTTGAAGGGGTAGGACATGGAGGCTGGTTGATTGGATGATCTGAAGGAGATTGTGTGTACGGGGGGACATTAAGGCTAAGAGGTCAGTGTTAAAATCTCCCATGATGATGTGATGTGAGTGTTCCGACCCTAAAGATTCCAGAACTGATTCCAGACTGGAGAAGTAGTTGACAGCAGGGGGGCAATAGACTACACCAAGAATAACGATAACTCCTCTGACACAAACCTCGAGGAAAAGATATTCAGCATTTGAGGAAATATTGGAAGAGGACGAGGCAAGTGTTTTATACGGTAAATCGCTACGAAGGTAGATAGCAACACCACCCCCCCTTTTGTCCAAGCGGTCATTGCGAATAAGAACAAAGCCGGTGAGTGAATAGGAGGAGGAGGGAAGGTGAGGCTTGAGCCACGTCTCAGAAATCAGGATGGCATGAACGTCATTGTTTGAGAAAGTTTCAGTTAAATCGCTGAAGTGACTGGGGACACTTTGTGCATTGATGTGGCAAACATTTAGGAGATAACGAGATTTGAGATAAAAAGCTTGCCGCAGTTGGTCACCCAGAGTATCCGTCAGAGACGCGTAACTGTCATCTGAAAAGTCATCGGCGGACAGATATAAGTCAACTGCATCGTCTATCATTAGTGTACTTTAAACTAAATAAATATTTAATAATATAATATAAATTTACTAAAACTAGTAAAGTTAATAGAAAATAAATGAATATGAAGCGCATTTATAAATAGGCCGGGGTTGGTAGATAATATCTCCACACCACCCACCAGCAGGCAAAACAAAAAATAGTCAATTAGAAAAAAAAAAGAAACAAAACAATACAAAATATTTTTAGTGACAAATGTCTGGAATAACTTAAAAGAAGTTACTGCATTCATCTCTGTAAATAATTAAGAAAACCCAAATATAAAACTAAACAGGTGAGTGAATATAAACATTAAAAATAAAAAAAAATTGTCACTATTAAATTGTCTATAGTTAAACAACATTCAGACTTGGATGACGAACGAAGAAAAAAAAAAAAAACTTTTTGACAGATGTCTTGTCACCGCGACTGTCACTGTATTGTTTACGATTATGATCGACAATGTAAACATTGACTACGGTGTTAAAAACAACAAACTTGCAGTAAATATGAGCAGAATATAAAACAATAAGGAGTGATGTGCAATTATGTGATACCGTTATTGTCTCCGCGGACCCTTCGTGGCCATGGCCGAACTCGCTTTAGGCGGTGAAGTCGTCTTGGGATGTTTGTGTATCAGCGGCTTGAGCTCGTCCAGTGTTGTTATTTTGTGACGGCTGTTATCGGCGAGTTTAATGACAATGGTGCCATCCTGTGTCCAGCAGCCCGACATACCAAAATGTTGCCGAGCCATGCTGAATGTGGTCTGTCTGGTTTTAGTTAGGAACTCTCTTACCGAATAGCCGGATCCCTTCAACGTAGTCTTGGCCTTCCACACCGCAGCACGGACCTCAGCCGAAGAGAATCTGACGAGTACTGGACGACGACGTTCCTTGGATGGAGTACCCATACGGTGACAGAGCCTGATATTCGATGTAGTGATGTCACTAAGGCCCATCCTCTGATTCACAATACTCAGCAGGGTCTTGCTACAATCTTCCTGGACTGCTTCAGGTACTCCGAGCACTATAAGTGCCTTGCGGCGGTGGCGGGTCTCTATAGCATCCACCATCTTGGTACACTCATTTATCTGTTTCCGCAGTAGGCCCAGCATGCTGAACATAAGCTCCCGGAAGGTCCTGAACTCTTCTGAAACCCGAGCAACAGTGTCCTTAGAGTTTCCTCCAGAGTGCAGCTGCTCCTCTAACTGAGCCATCCTTTTGGAGAAAGTTTCTTCAAGACTGCTTTGGGCCAACTGAATTTCGGAAAGTTGGGACATCTTTGATGGAGACAATGATAATAAGCAAACTTCTTCTTCTTCCAAATATGTGATTTGCTGTGGTTTGTTTGTGCAAAAAAATAAAGCTGGCAGGTGGATTAGAGTCTTCAGTCAATTCATGTACACAATGAAGGCCTTGCAAATAGTAAGTAAATAACCAATAATTTACTAAATTAGAATATGAATTACTATAAAAGAATTAAAATATTCAAGGAGCTTTTACAAATGTGTGTGAACTTTTCAATGTCTACCCACAAATTTGAGGCGTGCTCCTTTACCGATTGGCACTTTCGACGTCGACGCTTGAGTGTCATCTGTCCAAAAACGAGAAAGCACGTGATTGGTGTTCAGCCATGTCTCGTCAATGAAAACGACATTGTCCTAATTATAATTTTTTTTGCTTCTCTTAGAAAAGTAATTCTTTTTAAAATTACGTCATTTCTTACTAAAAGATTTTTCCTTTTGTCTGTTTTCTTATATTGAAATCCAATATCTTTTAAAATATTGGATAAAGCAGTTTTTCCCACCCTAAACAAATCAGCTGCTTTCAAAGATGCTAGAAGAGTCGACCCATTAAAGTATTCATTCCTGGCATAATAACTATACTCGTATATATGATTCCTTATTGCATCGGCGTCAAAGCTATCTATATCTGTTATAGGTTTAGTTCTGCGTTTCTTTTTAGGTGTTCGTAAAATATTTTCTTCCATGCCAGATGAGCCGAACTTTTCTTTATTAATATTTGTTATCGTCCGTTTGCTTACTCCAAGTGCCTGAGAGATACGCTCTTGTCTTTCCAACTCAAAGTAATTTTGAAGCTTGATTATTAGTTCACGGGTTTCACTTTTCAATGTATGACCGCTTTTCGACATTGTTGTTAAGCATCAAAAGTACAAAACAGTAATATTCTAAACAAATTAGCGCATAGGTACAAATAAACAACAATAACAATCACGAGAAAATCCCCACAACGAGAAAACTGGAAAACGTAGTCTATGCGCGCAAGACGACAAGAGACGACTGTTTGTGTATGTCACAAAATGACGGTCCTCACATCGCTATTTTGGGTTACCAATTTTTTACTAGAAATATAAAGGGATAAAAATAGTTTTCCATTTATTTTTAATTCATCTCACTGATATCACGACAATTATTTTCTTAAGTTTGGTTTGGTCGTACCTATATCGTATTATAAACTATATTAAATATGTATTAAGTACATTATACACACTCTCGAATAATTTCTCCGATGTCCCCAAGAACTTTAATGTCGTTCGTATAAATGCCAAATGCATTTCGGCACATTTCCCTGAAATGGTGACAACATTCGACTGTACGACATCCTTACATACTTTGTAACTCATCTTGTTATACTGTTTTTATGTGTATTCAGTAAAGATAAATAAATAAAATTATATATTACAAAATTAAAACGTTTTATTTAACAATATATCGACCGACAGAATATATTACGATTACAAAAATACTCAGTTACAATTACCTATTATTTTTGTCTCATCACTATAAAAACAAACTGTTGACATAACCTTGAAACAGCGCAGTTTGACGTCGTTAGACTTTTAAAAAATATTGTTCTTAAATTAATTAATTGATTAATTGTTAATAACTTTAGCCCAAAATAAAACGTTTATTGTACATTGGCATGATTATTCAATTTTTATTGTTATTACTCATTATTAAGGTTAATAAAAGATGTTTAAAATTTTGCCATAAATTGTACGTCAGTTCAAAGTTACATCGCCCATTGGATCACGACCTGTCAGAAACGCATTCTCTCAGTGGCCAGACTATAGTTTAATACATTAATATTAAAACATTAAAAATAAATAAAGCTTATTCGAAGTGGCTTCCATTGGCTGCAATATAGTTCTTAAAATAGATTATTTGAGGGACACCAAATTGTCATGTCGTTTAGAGCAAGCCTTACTCTCTAAAACTGACCTTAAGTCATAATCCAGTGGATTAATATCAGGACTAGATGACTGCCAGTCGTTAGCTCTTATGAAGTGCGAAAAGATCATCTCGAAATAAGATTGGATCAAGTTTTATGACCGAGCACCGAGTCTTGCTGAAAAGACCATTCTAGGTTATTAAACATGGTGTAGTTAAGAGGATTACTACCTTCTCAAGAATTTTATCTTGACACGGTTGTGCCGATGTTTTTATACCCTTTTCACAAAAATATGGCCCAGTAACTCCTTCATAGCTAACACCCTACCGAACTATCACTGAAGTCGGATAATGCCCACGTTGTACTCTGTTGACTAATTGGAAAGCTTCTGTAGAACTTTCATCATAACTACGGTCATTTTGTTAGTTAAAATATTACTCAATTGTAAAAGAAATCATCCGTAAACAAAATTTTTCTGTGACCTCCCTTTGCGTACCGTTTAAATAGTTGTTTTGATTTTACCACCCTATTTGTCCTTTAACTTATCTGTAAAGAAACGACCAGTGCGTCTCTTATAGGCTGCAAGTCCCAAGTCATCTTTTAAAATATGCGACATGGTTTTTGGTGCTATGTTCATCTCCCGAGATACAGTCTTTTGGTTTAGGACAAATTTTTTTCGATTTTTTTTCCCTTACTGCTTTAATCCATACCTACTTTATGTAATGCAATCACAGCGATTCGGTTCTCTTTATCACCCTACTCCACTTTAATATCACAAAATATTTTACAGTACTACTCGTATATTGGCGCGAAAATAAGAAAAATAATAGAAACATGTGCGATATAAATCAGTGCAAAGGCTAATGTTCAGTCCCGAAATTTATTTATAACAAGATAAATATTTTATAACACCTTTAAATATCATTTCTTCTTAAAACTTAGGATGATATATTGAAACCCAAAGTATTATTACTATTTTTCATAAATCTCCTGATTTGTGCAAGTGCGCCGTGCCTATTATTTATTTTTTATAAGTAATTTTCTCACACTATTGATAGGCGCAAATTCTTAAAATAAAAATTGAAACACAGAAAGTCGACTATAACTTCGTTATAAGTACAGTTATAAGTATTAAAACGTAATTTATTTTAAAACGTAAATTATTTATAGGCCTCCGTTATCCTCAACACAACGCAAGCGCTATTTCACACCGGTTTTCTGTGAGGCCGTGGTATCACTCCGGTCGAGCCGGCCCATTCATGCCGTACTGTAGCTCTCCAGTTTCTTTAGCATGAACTTGGCTTGTCACATTACCGCATGTCTATATTTATAAAGTAGCAAGTTTTGTACTTAAACGAACAAGATGTCTCAAGTTACAAGACTATTTTAAACAACCTATTCTGATGTGTTTTAACCTTCGAGATGTAAAAAATCTTATTAACTCCAAACCGAACTTTACACTTACAAGTACTCAGAAACACGCAAACATTGTTTTTCATACCTGTATTCAATATTCTTTTTGGCAAGCACCTGAATAACAAAATCGTATCGTTTTACATTTGAAGCTCTCGCTTTTCACAAAGTGATCTCAAAACGTTTGTTTTACTAAAGCACCCTCTTCTTTGTGACTCGATATTTGACTTTTATACCTGGTTAAAAGGACTTTTTACTTTATAACTTGTGTTTATTGGAATATTTGAAATAAAATGGCAATGAAATATGCCAAAACCTATTTAAGGCTCGCCTTACGTCACAACAGTAGACTATTTAAAATTATGACGATGAAAATAGAAAAATAATTATTTACTAGTTTAAATGAAGGCTTAACTTTTAATTTATATACAATGAATATTCCACTACCAATATATACCATCTATTCTATAATAAACATTTTTAAGTAGCTAATATACTTTAATTTCTAATAAAGTTAGCTCCTGTCCATTGTTTTGTAATTTAATTATTTAAATTAAGATTTAAATTTAGAATTCCTATGTATCGAGGAAATAGGACATAAGTAGAGGCTTATGTACAGCAGTGAACTGCAGTGGCCTGATGACGATGATGTAGAAATAGAAATTAAGTCCAACTGAGATCATTTTATTCAAGAAATTTGGAAATGTAAACTAATGTTTTTTTTTGGTTGTAGCAATTTTGATTCATTTTATATGTAATCAAAATTATCAAAAATCAGGTACTTCTCCGTAATTTACTCTGCTAGATAATACAATTGGACCGGAACGAAATAGCAATACGAACAAAGCCTACAGCAGTTTGAATGGAAGCTCGAAGAGTGAAATTAAACCCTATTGAAATTATTACAGAAATAGAGGCACCCTCTCGACAAATGAATTCTTTATTGAATTGATTTCGTAAATTAATAATAACTTTCTGTTCTGTATAATAGGCATTTAATGGTTTCGAGATCATTGTTATGTTTGATTTATATTTTATGTCGTTGTGTTCTTCAAAGTTTCACATTTTTGTTTATTTTTATGGTAAAGGTTAAGTCAAGTCGCTCTATAGTTAGAGCGGCAGCACGGGACCCTTTCCTTCCGGCTGACGTAGGTGCTTTCCAGGCATGGTTGCTTCGGAAAGTACCTGCACTCGGTCGCTAGGAGGGAATTGAGTCCCGCCTGCCACCACTGCGACTGCAGTGAGGACTCGGCCCAGCACACGCTGGAGTTCTGCCCCGCTTGGGCGGCGCAGCGCCGGGCCCTCACTGCAGTCATCGGAGGAGATCTGTCACTACCGGCCGTCGTACTGTCCATAGCCGGTAGCGATAGCAGTTTTACCGCGGTCGCGACCTTCTGCGAAGAAGTAATTTCGCAGAAGGAGGCGGCGGAGAAGGCCCGGGAGGACGATCTCCACTCGGACCCGATCCGCCGCCGGCGAACTGGGCGGCGGAGGCGCGCATACCAGCGCCTCATGCCGCCCTGAGTGTGGCCGCGACAGTAAAAAAACAATCGAAGTCCTTTGCAATGTGAAATATGGCGCCGATCCCAAAATAGAATTGACGGTCGTTCAGGACGATGAAAATGTAAATTTTAGTTTTTCTAATTAAGTCTTCTTCGTTCTTTTACTTGATTATTTAACCTTCATAGTTTCTTTCATCTTAATATATTATGTTGAATATAACGTACAGTCATGTTCAACACACCAATTTCTACATCATATTTTATTCAGCTTTTCACACACAAGCAAATCGTAAACGACTTTCCTTTTGTGAAAATAACACTGTTAGAGTAACAAAGCTGGAATAAATAAAATTATTTCGAAACATGTTAAAGCTTTCGTTATTCTTTTCTTTTCTTTCATCGGAAAGACAAAAATATTATTATCACAGAACATGCAAACGAGTCGGCTCAAAATAGATTTAAGTCCATGTATCCTGTTGTTTCCGTTTTGTCGTATGTATAAAATATTTCTTGAAGACTTGACGTCTTAAGTAGGCGTGGGACTATTAAGGTGAGGAATGTGTGGCTTGTTTCCTTTAATTGCAGATACTTTCTACATGCAAAATTAATGTGAAATTATTATTAACATATTGCACACTCATAAGGCTTTTACAATCTACTAGTGACACGGCCCGGCTATGCCCAGAAATGGCAAAAAATTGGAAAACACATTTATCTGCCACTAGCTGAACCCTGCTGTGTTACCCACGGTTATTGTAGTACCGCGAGTAATGCCGCAGAGCAAAGCTAGTCTAAAAAAATCCTTATATCATCAGCTGCCAGAACAAATAGACAGACAGACAAAAATTGTAAAAAAATGTTATTTTGGTATATGTACAACCGACTTCAAAATACTTACTTAACTTACCTCCTAGCTTTCGCATGGGTAAACCGTTTTAGTTAATTCTGTTTTAATTTGAACGCTGGTGGTTTCCGTGTGGTCACACTTTGGTCTAGTTCTTGACAGGGTTTGTTTTTGTTAAAATTTGACATTATTCTTAATATCGGGGCTCGTGACTCAATAGTAGCAAGCAATCTTAGCCTAGTCAGTTAGTATGATGGATGACCATTCATATACTTTAAGCTTTCAAATTAAAAAATAATGTTCCAAAACGGGTCATCATTCGAAAGTTATGAGGTAAGTAACGTAAAAATTACAGTAAAAATAACAACTTCCTCCTCTTTTGAAGTCGGTTAAAATAAATGTAAATAAAAAATACAAAATTAGTCATGTGGGGGCGAGGTGATCATGCCTGGCGGGCCACTGCCCAATAGTTGATGTTGGGATATTGTGTATATGTAATATACGATAATCGGCGCGAGAACTTCTATTGCGCGATTCAGGATTGGTAGTTACTCCTTGTAGTGCGTTATTTCGTAGTTCAGTGTAACTTAGGTAGATGGCGCTGCAGTATGTTATGTTGTATGTGGAGGTTGCCATAGTCCCATTATTATATTCAATCAAATCTAAGACTGTTACCAATTCAATTAGAGCAACATCTCCAACTGAAATCCTCTTATTCCAATTATTGTGTACAACGGCAATATTAATCCGAGATGATTAATAATATAAGTCTAATATAATAGTGGTCTCTATAACTGACACGTCTTCAATTAGCCTCAGAAATATAAACAGTGATATATATAGCATTTGATCATGAAAAGAAATACGTACAGCGATAAAGCCGCTAGTTGTACCTTCTAGCTTAAAGTTACCGTTGTAAATAATATGGTGAACAATAAAACTATGAATTACTAGCTGAGCCAGCAAACGATATTTGGTCAAAAGAAAATAATTACAGGTGGGTCACCCTTACCATTCAGGGGTAAGAAAATAGATGTTGGCCGATTTTCAGACCTACCCGAAATGCACACAA
Organism: Spilarctia lutea; assembly: GCA_916048165.1. Classification (NCBI taxonomy): domain Eukaryota; kingdom Metazoa; phylum Arthropoda; class Insecta; order Lepidoptera; family Erebidae; genus Spilarctia; species Spilarctia lutea. The sequence goes on along the minus strand of OU696492.1, from coordinate 4,471,532 downwards.
AGTATTATAAAAATCGGCCCAGCTGTTTCGGAGGAGTTTGGGAACAAACACCGCGACACGAGAATTTTATATTTAAGATTTTTTTTATTACTGCATACTTTGGTAGATCTTAATTTAGTTTGAGTGTTTCCTCAGCTAACCCAAATTTTGAGTGTTTCTTCGGCCGACCCAAATTTGAGTGTTTCCCGGACCTATACAAATATCCAGCTGTTGGTAGTGTGGCGCTTCGGGTCGTTAATCTTGACTCATACTGGTTAGGTAATACGATGGTTGGGGCTCGTATACCGCCTGTATGGACAGGCCGACTCAATACTATGGTCCTTGATTCAAAAGGCTTTGTAAGTAATCAATGTTCACGAACTTAAAAGAAAGACCTATGTGGTTTGTTTCGGCATTTCTTCCCAGAGTGAGACTTAGTAAATGTCGGTCTCTTCTAGCTATAAAGTCCGACGTGTAAAAATATCTGTAAAGATTTACTTACAAAATAAAAATCATTTATCAGGTAGGAGGATCCAGTTGGGATGGGCAGCGTTCAGAAAGTAAAATCACATATTTTCGTCGAATATACCACAGAGCCTGAAGACAAAAGTCGTCCTCCCTGTAATGACGTATGGTGCCGAGACGTGGACATTAACCCTAGGATTATTCCAGAAGCTCAAAGTCGCTGAGCGTGCGATGGAAAGAGCTATGCTAGGAGTCTCTCTAAAGGACAAAATTCATAACGAAGTAATCCGTCAGAGAGCCAAAGTGACCGACATAGCTCTGAAAGTTGGTAGGATGAAGTGGCAATGGGCTGGTCACATATGTCGCAGAACTGACAACCAATGGAGTAAGTGTGTCTTAGAATGGAGACCGCGTCTTGGCAAACGTAGTGTGGGACGCCCACTGGCCAGATGGCGGGATGACTTACGTAGGAGAGCTGGCAGCAACTGGATGCAAAAAGCAACAGACCGGGCTCTGTGATATTCCTTGGGAGAGGCTTATGTCCAGCAGTGGACTGCAACGGGCTGATGATGATGTAGTGCTGTTATTCTCCTTTAGCCAGCTCTTACGACACCAACATGACGAATATGGGTGGTGACACTCCCTATTCTTATGGCTTTCTCATACAATCGCGTTATTCATCTTCCTTCTTAGCCTTTATTATTCCCAATATTAATTAGGGTCGGCAACTAGTTCAACCGGTTTTAACTGAATATCAGTTTCCATGGTGCGACTGGCATTGAACCTCCGCAACCTTGAGGGTGAACTGAATCCAAAGGCTGAACTAGTCGTCAGTATATTTGAGAGCAACGACTTCCCAATAACGATTGTCATAGGTGTTTATGAGACCGGGGACCGGCGGCTTAACGTGCTCTATGAGGCACGGGCGCGAATCATAGCCATATTCCATACTCCGGGCTGCTTAAGAATTTCTTGTAAGTAAAACCCAACAGCAGTCCGACTCGAGAGTCGAACCCACGATGTCTTGATCGGCTGTCCCTTGCGCTAGCCGATAGATCAATAAGGCAGTTAGCGCGTTATTATCGGTCTATAATATCGGATGGATTTTTAAAATATCTGCTCTTAGTAATATATACCTACATTAAAACGACTACGAAGCTACACATTGTTACTGCACACAGCGCGATGCCTTAATTCTGCTTTCTCTGATATTGTCGACCGGTAATACTTATATAGGAGAACCATTAATCTATTACTAGAGTGCCTATTTTTAAGAATTGTGTTATATTTCTCGAACATTTTTCCCGCTTTTACCTTTGCCTTTGATGCTATAGCACAGTGAGGTTCTGAGTTTTTGTTTCAGTTATTAGTTAGAGATTCAGGTCGTGAGCTGCGTATTCTTCAAGCACCAGCTAAACTACTCCAACTCCCTCGGTATTCGCGCCTTTGCCTACACACATCTTTGCCGCAAATTCCTACGCATCTCTATATCAATCACTTTCATTTAATAAAAAAATTAAGTAAATGTCTGCATTTGTTTAAGAACTAGCTAAAAGCCGAAGCTATGCAAAAAAGCTAATATTAACGGACTTTAAAAAAAAAAGTAAGATCTCAATTCGAATGTCATATTTTTAATTTATCCTACATAAACGAAACTATTTAACAATATACAAAACATATTGTTTTATACACGTCATTTTCAAGAACTGATTTCATTACGAAATATTTTGTTTGCAGATGTCTGCCTGCGAAACAATTAAATTTTCAAAACATGGCTGTTAAATAAAAGAAAGTATAATTAGTTCGAAATCTGAATCCCCCTTAAAAGTACTTCAAGGAACTTCTTCAAAACTTTAACACTGATTACTTTTTAAAGTTTAAATTTTAGCTCACTTATAGTTTAGAAACTGAAATAGGAGAGGTTAAAAAGTGGTTTTAATCTGTCACCACACGTAAGATCTTATATTTCGTGATCTGTGATGACTATAAGTGATAAGTGGCCATTGCTGCAAGGTTTCGACCTCGGTGGTAACTCTGTAGCGGTAACTCATGTGCACGGGTCAAGTCGTTCTTGTTTCATTTTATATTTTGTGCGAAGATTTAAAGCAGGTAAACTAACATAGTCTTAAGAATAATTGTTGCTAACAATGTGAGTCATATTCCTTGGTTAAAAAAAATATTATTATACTTTAATACTTGCTGGATACATACCTCAAAAAACCGGCCATGTGCGAGTCGAACTCGCGACTATTCCGTACAATTATATATAAAAACGTTATAAAAGTCATGTTTGTTGTATGGGAGCCCTCTGGAATATTTATTATATTCTGTTTTTTTAGTATTATTTGGTATAGTAGCAACAGAAATACATCATCTCTGAAAATTTCAACTGTCTTACTATCGCGTTTCATGAGATACAGCCTGGTGATAAACGGATGTACAGATTGACAGCGAAGTCTTAGTAATAGGGTCCCGTTTTGTCCTCTGGATACGGAACTCTGAAAATCAAAAGTCCTTTTTATTAGCTCTCGCTCTATAATCAGTATGAGAGAGTTTTGGACTGAAAATACAATAAAAGTTGTTCAATCTCACCTTATGGAAATCCGCCTGCGCCGGAGAGCACGTTAAGCCTTCGATCCCGGTTGTCATAAATATCTATGGCAATCGTTATTGAGAAGTCAGTGCCCTCAAACATACTGACAACTAATTCAATCTTCGAATTCAGTTTGCCCTTATGGTTGCGGAGGTCCGTTGCCAATCGCTCCATAGAAAAACTGAGATTCAGGTAAAACTAGTAATATTACGACTTATGAGTTTACTACTTATAAATTCTAAATAACTTCGAATTAAAACACGAACATACTACATCGGAGTAAGGTCGTATTTATTATAGCAGCCATTGAGTTACATAACGTTTGGTAAGCTAGTAAATACAAAAGCATAATAAAGTAAGGAGCGTCTGAACTTGCCCTTAGGCATTGAGATAAGGATTGCGAAATTGTCGGGCTCCAGGCGTCTTCCTACTTTATGTACGTAGTTCTTACATGAACACAAGTACCTAATACATTAGCTTTTAGAGAAGGCATTTATTTAGCTTGGTTAATGTTTTAAGAACACGCATGTATATATATGCGTGAACTAGCTATCATTTGTCTGTGGTTTGAGATATAACTTGAACTGTCATTCTCGTGTCACGATAAGTCAAAATATATAATCGAGTATACTTATTTCAAAGTTTTGACTATTATAGAAATAGTAAAAAAATATACGAAAAAACGGTAAAATACTCCTATGAATATGTTTTTCGAAGTTTAAAATTCAGTACCTATTAAAAATTCCAAAATAAATCCTAACAAACCAGTATAAATTAAAAATGAACAAACTCCGCAGTAATTACATAGAGCCGAATCCAAATAGATAGCGCTCATAGGAGCGCAATATTAAACTATTAATTGCATAATCTTTGAAATACTACTCACGATAAGAAGCAGATTGGGCTATGTTAGATTTTTACTTATCGCGTATGATTTTAATGCTATAGATATATAGGTAAAAACAAACAGTACTTTTACCACATCCATTGTTTTATAATAGCGAATCATTTTTTCATAGGGCCGCTGTCTCGTGAGATCTCATATTTTCACTTAGGCCAAACCTCCGGCCGTTATTCGACAAGTTTACGATGCCTGATAAAATTATATACTTGTACACACTCATACTGTTGTAGAATAAATCATTTTGTGTAGGATTCGTTGCTTGTAAAACACAATTAAGTTAGCTGTTTTTACAGACTACAGTGAAGTCAAAAGGAAGGATAATAGTTTTGTCAGTCTATATATGTTTCTTTTTTTTTTTAAAAAGACAACTCCCGCATTTGGAATAAACATCCTGTGTCGTGGGGGACTTTACAAACATACATGAAACGGACACAAAGAACATCCAGACTCGGGACAACAATTCGTGGATCACACAAAGTGTTGTACCGCGTGGGATTTGAATCCAAGACACATGGCGCAGTAGCAAGCGGCATGGTGACTGCTGAAACCACTCGGCCAACCGTGCAGTCGATGTGTATACTAATATTATAAAGCTGAAGAGTTTGTATGTTTGTTTGAACGCGCTAATCTCAGGAACCGCTAGTCCGCACGGGGTGAGTCATGTGCTAGGAGATCGGTATTGAAATCGCCCATGATGATGTGGTGTGAGTATTTCGACCCTATAGATTCCAGAGCTGTTTCCAGACTGGAGAAGTAGTTGACAGCAGGGGGGCAATAAACTACCCCTAGGAGAATATGAGATCCTTTGATGCAAACTTCAAGAAAAAGGTATTCAGCAGTAGTGGAAAGATCGGAAGAGGAAGTAGCGAGAATCTTGAAGGGTAGATGGTCACGGAGGTAAATAGCAACCCCACCACCTCTTCTCAATTCAGTTCGGTCGTTTCTAATTAGTACAAAGCCAATGAGAGGATATGAGGTGGAAGCAAGGTGTGGCTTAAACCAAGTTTCCGAAATCAGGACGGCATGCACATTGTTGTCAGTGAAAGCTTCAGTCAGTTCACTGAAGTGGCTGGGGACACTCTGAGCATTTATATGACACACATTTAATAAAGGACGCAATTTCCAGTCAAATGACTGTCGCAGTCGGTCACCCAAAGTATCAGATAGGGAACCGAAGCTGTCCTCCTCAGAGGAATCGTTGGCAGAGAAATATTCTTCATTATCATCACTTTTCATTACAGCTGTGAATCAAATATCATATATATATAACCTAAAAATAAAATAAATATAAATGAAATAATGATATACTAAGTAAATAATAGTAAATAAAATACAAATTAGATGAAGAACCTATAACCTTGATGAAGTTGATGATCATTTCTACACCACCCGCCAGCTTACAAAAGTGATACAAAACGAAAAGTAAAACAAGAATAATTTGTTAATGAAAATAGTGAGTACACTATACATCAATTCATAAACACAAAAAAATAAAACAAGATTTGAAATTAAAAAACAAAGAAAAAAAGATCAACACTGACAGCGACTCATGACTTTGTGCTCGTACTAAATGTTACATTAAACGGAACGTGTTCTGTGATCTGTCACGACAAACAAACTTATGACAGCGACAAGACTCAAAATAATTTTTAAATCTTATCACTGTCACAAGCCTGTTTTGTTTTTGTTTAGTTTTTGTATAATAACAAAAAAATTAAAAAGTTGAAGGTAACTACCAAAGAAGATGAACACAAAATCATGTCAATAATATGTAAACACAAGAATAGTGATATTAAGATATAATCGTAATGTACATGCAAAGTGACAAGCAGTGGTGTCACACATTAGCGTCTCCGCGAACTTTTATCGCCAATGCCTGAGCTCACATCGGCAGAGCTGTTCTTATTAGTAGAGGGTTTAGGAAACTTTAACATTAATGCTTTGAGCTCATCGGTGGATGTTATTTTATAGCGATTGTTATCGCAGACTTTGACAATTATCACGCCGTCCTGTGTCCAGCAAGCCCACATACCGAAGTGTTGTCGGGACATGGTGAATACTTTTTGACGAACTTTAGTTAAAAATTCTCTTACCGCGTAGCCGGAACCCTTCAAAGATGTCTTGGACTTCCAGGCCGAAAATCTAGCCTCTGCGGTAGTGAATCTCACCAGTATTGGGCGGCGATGTTCCTTAGAAGGGGTCCCAATACGATAGCAGTGCCTTATGTTGACCCTTGAAACATCAATAAGACCCATCTTCTCGTTCATAATATCAAGAAGGGTTGCACTGCAGTCCTCTTTAACAGCCTCTGGTACTCCTAGGAAGAGAAGAGATTTGTGTCGATGCCGAGTCTCCATATCATCAACCAATTTAACACATTCTCCTATTTGTTTCCGAAGAAGACCCAACATGGAAAACATCAGCTCCCGGAATGTTCTAAACTCTTCAGACACCCGTGCAACTGTCTCCTTGTTGTTTACACCGGGTCGCAGTTGCGCCTCCAACTGAGCCATTCTCTTCGAGAAGCTTTCTTCCAAACTATTCTGTGCCTCCCGTATTTCAGTCAGCTGAGACATAATTATCAATTCCAAATCCAGAAAAATCCCGTGAAGCAATGAATTGTTGTGCTGGCAGGTGGTTAAGCGTCTGGCTTAAATCATGCAAGTAAACAGTGCAAAACTGTACTTACAATAAATCTAAGGTTAGTTTTATAATTTTATAAAAATATATTAGAGATTTGTTGATTAAATCAATTAAATAACTTTAGAGATCTTTTCTATGAGTGTTGACTTTTTTACCACCTACCCGAAAAATGTTTTTAAAATTTATGATTTATAACATCTATTAGATTCGTATTATAGACCTTTATATAGTTCAACAGAGTTAAATAAACGCTCTTTCTGTGTCCCAGTAACAGAAGACTTATTTAAACAAATATAAAGATATTATTGTCTCCTTAAATTTTTTATGCTCACACTAGCTGACCCTCGCAACCTCTTTTACGTCTGCTATTGCCCTTAGCGTAATAACTTTCCCCCGTTTTTTAAACATTCTTGATTGGGGCTCCGCTCCTATTGATCTTAGCGTGATAATATATAGCCTATAGCCTTCCTCGACAAATGGACTATCCAACACTGTTATATTTTTTTAAATCGGACTAGCTGTTTCTGAGATTAGCGCGTTGAAACAAACACACGCTTCAGCTTTATAATATTAGTATAGATTAGGATTTATCTAAAGCAATAACATTATGTATGCACTAAGGCAAATATCTTATAGAAAAATCGATTCCAAATTACAAAATATCTACAAATAGTTTAGATAATACACTAATCTAAAAAAATATCTTAAACACATTTTCTTAATAACTTACACCTTTTACAAATTTTACAATTTATCTAAATAATCTACTTCGCCTCTCAACAAATCTTGTAGTAAGACTACAAAGGGCTAAATTACACGCTGCCCCGGGCAGAGAATAAGAAAAAAAAACATTTCATTTCTTCGTGTTGAAGCGAACAACTGAACAAAATACTCGTGTAAAACGATATATTTTTATTATGTGACGTAAAAAACCTTTGTAAGATTTTCTTATACCCTATCTTCGCTCCTATCGATAGCTACTGTAGTAACACATTCGTATATTTACTGCATTAAGAAGCTTAGTATTAAATGTCTTTAGACTTTTAACCGTGGGAGAGCCACGCTTCGCCATGAATGAGCCGGCTCGACCGGAGTGATTCATTCATTCTCCCCCGGCATTCTCTAAAGGCCGACAACACACTTGTGATGCCTCTGGTGTTCTGGGTGTCCAAGAGCGGCGGTAATCGCTTACCATCAGGCGATATGTCTTCTCGTTTGCCCGCTATTCCATAAAAAAAAACTACAACGGTATTTTAATGGTCACTATTCGTCAATCGTTTGTGTTTTCTCACGCCTAATGATCAGACCAAGAAAAATCATCATCTACTGAACATTTTTTTCTCTTTAAAAATAAGGTTCTGGGTTACGAGTACTTTGTTTGTTTATTGTTTGTTTCACGTATCTTCCATCTCCTTGCTGCTCTATTTAATTGTCCTGCAGTAGATTTTCATCATAGTCCATTATTGCAACACCCATATGGGACGAATAAGGGTGGTGACAGTCCGGATTCTTAATCACACACGAACATCTGTATAATTGCTACTTGACGCAAAAAAGTTGTACGAAAATAATACGAACTCTGGAGTATGAAATTTGGTAAACCTAAAATTTATATGAAAGGAGGGCAGAGAACTAAAAAATAATTGTGGTCAAATTTCGACTACTGGGCGATAACTAATTTTATTCAAATCACTGTTTTAGTTACAAAACATACCTATTGAAGTGAATGAATTTCTCTAAGTCGTATTCATAAAGGAATACCATCGTTTTTTTATGAGTTAGTATTAAGGGGCGCAACATACACACATTACCATAAATATATATATATGGTAATGTGTGTATGTTGCGCCTACCTACCTACATCTCAATTCAAGGCTTCGGGCAATAAAACTACGGTACTTCAAGTCAATCATAGTCATAGTCAAACCTTAGACGTGATAAAAGCGACCACAAAGTAAAAGCCACCGATACAATATGATAGGTAATATATTCAACGGAATATTTAAAATAGGAGATTTGAACAGATGTTTTACTTGTTTTTTTTCAAATGATATTTAGCTGATAACAATGTGTTTTGAGTTACGTAAACAACCGGTATTGACTTCACTGTCTCGACTTTTAAAAGACCTAGGTGCTTATTGCCATTTTTTTATAAAAGAATAGGGGGCAAACGAGCAGACGTATCGCCTAATGGTAAGCGATTACCGCCGCCCGTGGATACCTGCTACACCAGACGCTTCACAAGTGCGTTGCTTGGGGGACGGGAAGGGGGATAGGGTGAGGGGTTGGGATATGGGCCTCCGGTATCCTCACTCACTAGGTGAAATACACACGGTTTTCTGTGAGGCCGTGGTATCACTATTTTTTTCTTCACAATACTTTTATCTTACTCCAGAAATTCTTATTTCAATATACCTTTGTCTCTTTCATTACTACGAGTATTACTAATACGCTTTGACTAGCTTATCTCACGAAAAATAACTATATTTTCATAATTGCAATCTAAGTCCTAAGTTTAACTGCTACCTTAAAGGCAGACTTAGTAAAAACGTACTTTAAAACAAACCTTAAAATAATAGTGTTTTTAGACAAATTTAAATTGAACTATAATGGTAAAATTAAGAGGTTCAAAACTCGTAGTAGTAGAAAGTCTTTCTAAGCATACATAAGCTGTTATAGGTATATATATCATTATAAGTCTCAAGAGACGCAATCTTTGTAAGCATAAACACATAAAAAATGTAATTCATAAAGATTTATTGAAATTTTTTTGGTCGAGATTGTATAAAGAGGTTTAACAACACAGCTGGGAAGGGTTTAATGTCCTTTTTGTGTCTTCAGTTAAAAACTTTGAAACGAGTTTATTTGTTTACGTATAAAGTTTACAGAAACGGTTATTTATAAATATATATATATATATATAGATTTGATAAGCATCAATCAAATTAATTGGTGAACCTAGACTAGTTTGATTTGTCTAAATTTTGGGTATTTGGTCAATATTTAAAGTGAAGTAGACCAATTGAGGCATTTTTTTATTAGAACGCCTTTACGGCTTTACACGCCACTTAAAAATTTTGTTATAATAGTAATCAAAGGAAACGAAGGCGAAGCCTAAACGAAAAGGTATATATAGTAAATAGTAATATAAATCTACACACACGACACTTTGCTGTTAACACAGGATTAAATGCCATCTATCGGTCTTCTACACAATCTAGGAACCGCTATGCGACTCAACTAAATACTCACGGGCGCTGTCCTTTTTGTTTTTTTTTTTAAGTGTAGGGGGCAAACGATCAGACGTATCGCCTGATGGTAAGCGATTACCGCCCCCCCAACGACACCCGCAACACCAGAAGCGTTACAAATGCGTACGGCCTTTTAAGAAGCAGTACATTCTTTTCTTGAAGGTTTGAAGGCGTATTGGTCCAGTAACACTGCAGGCGACAGGTCATTCCACAGTTTTGTTGTGCGAGGCTATTCTAGTATTCCTTAGTTGTTTAAATACCTGCTGATGTCTGACATTGGATTTTTTGTTTTGTCCTTGACTATACTTTGTATGACTTTACTTTTGTATTTTATACTCTAACGGGTATACAAAGTAAAATAGTGTGCAAACATTATAAATAATAATAGTATATTTATATATTTGAGTTTCAAGATCTTGAAATTTAAAATAGTCTGATACCAAAGAAATATTTTACCTATTCTTAATGTTACTTAAATAAATGAAGAAAAAATACCACTCTTACCATTTCAAGAAATATTTTACCTTGATGATTGATAAATAAACGAAAAATAGTTACTTTTGTTGCTAATATGATAAATACTTAACCTTTATTTACAATAGTATCACGTAGCAAGTGAATGCTTCTAGTTTTCGGTACAGCAGATAGTAACCCAAATACGGTCAAGGAAAATAAGTTAGCTACGAACTTATTCTGTCCTATTTATTCACCTTCACAAACAACTTGGCAGTCTAATTTATGATACCATTCAAGAACACCTACAAAAGAAACAAAAGTATTGGAAAAAAGATTAAGGAGATAACGAATGGTAGAAATATAAAGTTTTTCACGAAATAAAAGTTCAAAGACTTGGATCTTGGTACAGAAATAATGAAAAGCTTAAATTATACGTAGTATATATTGGAATTGAAAAGAAACTTACTTCGGAAACAACTGATTAATTTAAAAAGATTTTTAAAAATAAGCTTTTATTACTTGTTAATAAAAGAAACAATTTTAAGCCCTTTCATTAGATACCCAAATTGGGTAGGTTGTTCAAAAATATTTACGGCACCATTTTGTTACCGCGGCCATTTTGGATTAATAATAATAATCGATTGTATTTAATTACATTGTCATCATAACTAAAGGTGAATTGCAAATTTCAGCTAAATCGGAAATGGAGAAATGGATTACAAGATTTAATTACAGACAAACATGGAAACAGGTGAAACTAAAAATAGAAGCTTTTAAAATAGATCACCTTAAATTTAAGCAATCTTGTCCCGGTCGTATCGAATAACCGTTCCAATGAACTATATGAGCGAGGGATCAGAGAATGCATCTGTATCTGTGCACATATTTGTTCATTATAATACCCCCTGCGTATTTGGCTGATCTTAATTGAGATTGGCCGCCGTGGCCAAAATCGGCTAGAAGTTCACCAACAGCTTTTGGTGTTTTACCATATTTACCTTGACAATCCAGTACATGCTGTGGCGTCTGTTTGAGTCAATATATGATTTTTAACCGTAGCTTCAATTTAACGTTCATAAATGTCACTTAGTGTCTTAATCGAATAAATCATTTTGAATTTGAAGGCGAGATTATTTGTATGTGTTACAAGAACCATGCCTTGCTAGACATACTGTAAGCTTCCAGTTTATTTTTTTAGATTTTGTAATTATTTTTACTGACATGATTATTGCCTGTTTCACGTTTTGTTACATTGCTATAATACTAAATTCATGCTCTTCGATATCGATACAAAAATATCGATATAAATTAACGTAAGGTAATTACGTGCAGACGTAACAGTATACTGCATAAAGTTTTTACATTATAAACTTTAATATAAGATATAAAATCTGCTGAAATATAAGATCATTAAAATCAATAACGGAAGAAATAATTTTAAACAAAAATTGCAACAAAAATGTATAACATTTACGAGATTATTATAAAACACTCCAGTGTATTTTTCTCCGTTTTCCAAAAAATTAAAACAATTTAATTAAGAGCTGGGGCGCTTTGATTTACATTCAATTTAGAGGCATGTATTCAAACATTTGCAGGAAAGGTATTTCAAGTTGTTTCGTGTAGAATAATTAACTGTATTATGTTTGAGTTATTGTCGGACAGGAGATTGAGGAAAATTTTAACTTTTGACGATCAAGAAACATTTAAATGATTATGTAGTACCAGCTTTGAATTTGAAAGCTTCTACCCGAGTATATGTCGGTTATTGCGGCAAAAAGTAGTATATGTCCTTGTTATTTTCAAAAATCAAAGTGTTTTCGTATCAAACTGCTTTAAATTCGGTGCACCGGTTTTCTGCACGGCAACCACTGCACGGATTTCAGATCATTATATGGGTGTTAATTAATTTAAAAATAATTTAAAAATATTTAATTTACAATAAGATTAAACGATACGTCATTGCTATCACATTAAAACTTTATGAAATATATATTTTCAATATTATACTTGAACTTAGTATGGACGGTGTGTGGAGACATTGATGTTCTCCTAGTTGATTACGGCCACGGCGACAAGGGTGATGGGTTATGGGCCTACGGTATCTTCACTCACTCGGTGAAACACAGCGCAAGTGCTATTTCACACCGGTTTTCTGTGGTGCCGTGGTATCACTCCGGTCGAGCCGGCCCATTCATGCCGTAGCGTGACTCTCCCACGGTTAAAATTGTTAATTTTAATTAATTTTAATATATAACATATAATTTTAATAATTTATGGTTAATTTTAAGTGTTTGAATAACTTAACTTATGACATTTTGATTTATTGATTGATTTGTCAATTTCATACGCCTCCATTCCCATAATTTTCATAAAAAAGGGGTACAAAATACAAGTTTGCTTCACGTATTAATATATAGATAATTACAATTTGCTTGTTTGATTGTAAGCTTGGTATATTATTATGGTATGTGGTAGTGTGTACGCCTTATTTGGATATCTATTTTTTCACATTTTTTTCAACTCGATGACTTTTAAATTCGAGTCGTTTACCCATTCGTAATCTGCGCCATACAAAACAAAATCTGCGTTTTTGTATCATTAAAAATCGGCACATAAATAAACTGTTCAACATTAAAAGATTCATTTGATTACACAATTACAATTAGTACCTCATACGTTCAAATTAGAAGTTAACAAACGACTCTTCACCTTGCAATGTTCGTATAGATATTTAATTCAGTTTTCTCACTTCAGATATACAAGTAGTACCTCCCGCATACAGCAGAGTACAATCATGTTTGCAGCGTTGTTTGCCTAAATCTCCATTCCTACTCTTAGGTGTATTTGTAAAGCAATTGTAACCCTGCCTCTGTTTGTTTCAACTTCTCCACTGCTTTTAGTAATAATTCATTACCTTATTAGCTTTCTGATCGATTTTGAGCACCCTTCTGATTCACTTAAGTGTAGACAGTTTTATACCAGTGGTGCGTTCTTTTCTTGCGGTAAAAATGGTTTAAAAGTTACATATTGACTGCCTCTGTGGCAGTGGTAACGAATGCGAGTGCTATGCTTGAGGCCTTGGGTTGAATCAAACGTTTATATGATCTGCAAATATTTGATTCGGAGTTTTCTTATTTTTTTTGTATAGAGGGCAAACAAGCAGACGTTTCACCTGATGATCCAATTCCATAAAAAAAAACTGCTTGATAAACGTAGTAAGCATTACTTAATGCTGCGGAAGTAATTTACAACTAAAACATGTCCTTCCTCATACAATAATCCATAATTTTTTACACAAATAAAATTTAATGACAAAAAAATGATTAAATGACCCTTGGGCATAAAGAACTGGACCGTACGAAGTCCGTTCAAACATGTTGAGTACCTACTTAAGGCCTCGTTGGTTAAGCGGGCCATATTTAGGCCTATTTCGAACTGGGAATTGAAGCTTTTATCTGAAGAGGCCATTTACGACCAAAAGGTCGGATTATCGCTTAAGGTTTGTGAGGTAGGCTTGATGGTGTATCATAAAACTGGTTTATGACCTAAGCTTAGAGGCTTTGGAATTTTTTCGTTGAATTTTTTAGTGAAAGTTTTAAGTTGTGACAGAATTTTTATAACTTTAATTACGTAGTGTGTTACAGGCCTGTTGTGTCCTAAAAGTAGAGACAGAATTAGTTAAGGAATGGTTTGAAAGGAAATCAGTTACACTACCCTGACAACCTTTGCAGTGCTATGTTTTATCTTCACATCGACTTCGAATTAACCTACTCATGCCTCATACTCATACTTTATTGAATTGGAGGTGTCTTATAAGATTTGATGACGCCAATGGTTGTCACTTCTATCGGTAGGCCCAGTTTTTTACGCCCTCTAATCTATAGTATAATGAAAAGAAAATCCTCGTTTATACCTAAGTTAATTATGTGCAGTAAATAAAACACGTAACATTATCTCTTAGTACTTGATCCATATAAACAAGGAATCTTATTACAAAGAAGTCTCGAATATAACGTCTCGAAATACTTAATTTAACGTTAAAACAAATTAGCGATCCGTAAAGTCATATTTACTATGTCAGGCCAAATTAATCCTTCTTATTAAGACGATAAAGAAAGTAATTCATGGTACGACAACACTTTGTGTAGAAATGTAGAGCTTATAACTTGTGATTGAGTTTTAATATAAATATTTTACTGTAATGTTTTATTTATAAGCTTTACGACTTCTTTTTAATTTCTGCATTAATGGAGCTTCCGTGATGCCTTACGCTTACGCTACACACATTTGAAATGTGTAACTGTAACTATGTGAGCTGATATCGATCAGCTGAGATTACACCATTCCTGGAAGTAAAGTAGTCCTAATTTGGCGACAAATGTTTACACTTTATTATAAAATTTAAATATAAATTGTTGTTGTTGCTAAGTGTTGATATTACTCTGGAATCAGTTCAGAATGATCGTTATATTAAGGATAGAGGTATATTTATTGTAAAAATGCATGAAATTTTGGCCCTATTTTTTATATTTCAGGGTTATTTCACAGTGTAATTTCTATAGACATAATTTATTATTCAGAGATTGATCTACACACCTGTTTTTGTTTAATATTTATTTAATTACACTAACTTTTTTGTATATTGATAAACACTGCATGGAGTTTGCTTTGCTTAGTTTGGGGCTAGACGGCGTTGTGTGTTAGATGTCCGAAATATTTATTTTTATTGAAGTGAAACTATCGGGGTTGTCAAGAAATTTAGTGTAACATTTTTTCGTTACGCGTCACATTTATCCGTTACACGCCATCTTTTTTTTGTCCCTACCACGCGTGATTCGAAGTATACTTTCTCCAACGGAGTAGGGATTGGTAAATATCATGGCCATGATAAAATGTTTTATTATAATTGAGAGTAGTTATATACAATCCTTCAAAAATAAATTATAAAATAAAATAAAAAACATTTTCAAACACAAACAGGACCAAATTAATACTACAATGAAATATCACATTACAAACAATATTATTTTATTTAGTCCACAATGTAAATAACTACACACATCACATTCCACAAACTTACTTCATTCACACCACAGATCGCGAAATATTTACTCAGGTCTCGCTCCTTATCTTTTATTGCACTTGAAATAAGAATTGTCACGAATATTGCTGGTTTATAAGTCTTTTGTCGTTATACCTTACGTCGACATATGATATTTATTTTTTGAAAAATAACGTCATAAAGAAGTTTCACTTCTTACGAGTGTACGCTAGTACACGCAACTTTTTTTTTTAGTTTGGTGACCATCACTCTTAGATTCTACTCAAGCTTTCCATAAGGCAGAGTAGAGTCATTTTGGCAGCTAAAACATAAAAACAACAGATTTAACAAATTTTATATTTTTAACGTGTATAGCACTGCGCATTTATACTAAATAACTTGGATACTTATATACTTGAATAAATAAAGTTATGTTATTTTAAATTTGAACTAACATTGACAATAAGTAGAGGCCGTGTTATTAAATCGATTATATTAAACACCACAGGTAAAATATTTGTACATTTCTGTGTCCCATAGACATGTGTTTCTAACATTCAAAGTTTTAAATTGGAACCTAAACGATACATATTTCTATGGTAGGTATTTTTCATAAAAACGATTGATATATTGTATGACAAAACAAAAATAAATATTGTGGGATCATGAATGGGTCGCTTTATCTACCTGTGTAATTTAAACCTTTACTCCCATCAGGAGATGAGTTGTCTTACACAAAACAAATTAGATTGTGTTAACTCGTGATCTTCTATTTAATAGGATAATTATTATAGAAGCCTACCTTTGAATAATTATTTTAAAATCCTTTAGGTACTTTAAAATTCGACCCGCAAATTGAAATAAATGTAGTAATTGATTATATTATAATTTTTCATGTGTATAAAATAATGTCAGAAAAAAAACGTCAAAATAAGAAGAGTGTTAAGGAAAATTATTAGTTTCTACCTTTGTCAAGAGTGTAGGTTGATCACAAAGAATCTATTCTATCTCTCACCAGCTCTTCTCACGGAGCTGGTACTTGGATTGATTTCACTTTAACTTTTAAGTTGAATCGAAATCAATCTAGGCTCCAGTAATTCTAATCATTTCAATGCATTTAGTATTAGGACCTTTTATCACTGAATTGATTACTTGAGTTTTATTTTATATTTTGATGTTTGTATTTTGACGTGTTCAAGTGCCTTTTGGGGCCTATGGAAATAAATGATTTGACTTTGACTTTGACATTAACTCAGCCAGAGTTAATAGAATAGATTAACTGTCATTCTAAGTCATTACAACAAGTCACAAGTCATTACAAGTGGCTCTAGGTTTTTTTTGCGTCACTGAGGCAATCTATCTAACTCTACCACTATCCTAGGGTTAGTACACATAGAAGTACAACCTCTAAAGCAACACAACTAAACCTTGAAATTAGGAACTAAACTTGTTTTATGCTTAAATGAAGTTGGTAGTGCATTCATCACCAATAGCCTATAACAACGTGACGTATTTCTATCCCTAAAAAGGAGGTTTAGATATATTTTTATGTTTTATTCTTTGCTAGTACAATTAAGGTTTAAATTTTAATGGCATCAACCTGACCTACTTTTTTCCCTTTATATTTCACGTTTGTGCTATTCTCTAAATTTCATTTGAGGTAAGCCCCTTCTGATTTAATTTAGGGTCAGTGTAATTTGTAACATTGCTAAGAGTTTTGGCCGGTGTTCTTATGACCGCTTGCTTGACGCCTTGGGGATGATAAGTGTTTTTCGACGTATTTTACATGAGGTAAAGGTAATAATTATGTAAGTGATGAAAACCAATAGGAAAACGCAGCCAGAATAAAAAAGTATGACAACTGAGTAGAAATAGCTGGAGGTTTCATGCACAGAATGAACGTAAAAGAAAAAAATATTTTTATGAAACATCAATTACTCTAATTAAAATTCATTTTGAAAAACTTTTGTTAAATTTGACAAATAGTAAGTATGTCAATATTGATAGTTATAGGTACAAATTTATTTATTATTTATGTCTAGCGTATGCAACTTAGCTGCCAGTCAAGAAGTCTCGGGTTCGATTCCCGAGTCGGGCCAAAGTTGATATATAATGTTCTTCGTATATGAAATTCTTATTAACTGGCCCGGAGTACGGAAAATGGCGGTGTTTCCCGCCCGTGCCTCGGAAGAGCACGTTAAGTCGTCGGTCCCGGTTGCCATGAACATCTATGGTAATCGTTATTGAGAAGTCAGTGCCCTCAAATATACTGACACTTGTTTCAACCTTCGAATTCAGTTCAGCTTCAGGCTTGCGGAGGTCTGATGCCGGTCGCTTCGTGGAAAAACTGATATTCAGGTAAACTAGGTGGAACTAATAGCCGACCCCAAATAGTTTTGGGATAAGGCTAGGAAGAAGATAGGTACAAATTTCAGAGCTATGTTGTTTATCTTGATTCACTGACAGATTGCTTTATTTCGAATTATAAATATATGATGTTCTAACTTAATTTGAAAATAAGACATAAAAGAAAAGCTTTATCTTTGAAAGAAGACAATTAATTTTATATAGCATTCACAGCTATCAACAGTTCTAAGACGTGATAACAAAAAAAAAAAAAATCAAATATAACCTCCATTCAATAAATTACCTACTTTAATAAATTTTAACTCAATTTAAATTATGTACCTTATAACTACTTTAAACTGCTAGTTTCTAGAAATAACATCGCAACCACTAAACATTTTTATTAGAGTGCACTGCAAACATTATTCTTCAATCTTGTGAGCTTGAAAACAGAAATAAATATTCTCTTTAAGATTATACCACCAAGAATATTATAACACCAAGTTATGTTAATAATACGAGGTATTTTATTGCTAGACATAATACAGAGTGTAACGGTTGTTAACACAGGGAATAAGGTAAGGCGCTGATAATATCAGGTTTTATGGGGTAATTTAAAGTGGAAATTAGTGAAGAAAGGGTATAGAATATAACCCTCTCAACATTATCATACCTTTTACCCTTGCTCCGATTTAATTTTAATGAAAAAGGTGTGTATTTATAGATATACTGAACAGGGACTAAATTAAGATACTGGCTTAAAGTAAAATATAATATCTGCATCTCCGCCATACTGTCATAAGACAGAAGACTAAAGTCATCAATGCTCTCAATTACTCACAGAAATTTATATGGCGATGGACTGGACATGTAATCAAATTAACTTACAATCACTGGACTACAAGGACATCATCATGGATGGGATCATTGGGCC
Organism: Spilarctia lutea; assembly: GCA_916048165.1. Taxonomy (NCBI): domain Eukaryota; kingdom Metazoa; phylum Arthropoda; class Insecta; order Lepidoptera; family Erebidae; genus Spilarctia; species Spilarctia lutea. The sequence continues at coordinate 4,452,917 of OU696492.1, read as the reverse complement.
AAATAAAAAGGGGCAGACCGAATGCACGTTGGGCAGATGATGTTATTAAAGTTTAGGTACACACTGGATGCGAGTGACAAAGGATAGAGAACACTTATTATCTCTGAAGGAGGCCTTTACCCTCCGTTGAGAGGGGTTCTCGCAATTAGTTCTATATTTATGCTCAAAAAGAAGAATTGTAGAGTTGAAGAGAAAAGTTGTAAGGTTTCATCAAAATCCATTCAGTACTTTTTGCGTGAAAGAGCAATAAACATACTCATTTACAAACTCACAAACTTTCGTGCTTATTATATTGGTAAGATAGTCATACGATTAAGTACAATATAAAAATTAAACCATAACTTAAATAATATGCCATTTGATAATACACAGACTACTAGGCAAATATAATGAGAGGTATTAATCAAAATAATTACAGAACGAACTCAAATAGTCGTATATCGCTGAGTTACTGCCGAAGTTCGAAGTTTGTAATACGCATATATCATCAAAGTTAATATTTGTTATGTCTTTAGATTGTATAATATATATTTAAGAGTGTATGCTTCATTTGGTAATTATATAATTAGAATCGTGGTGCCTTAGTTTTTATGATATGAAGTATGTAAAGTCATATAAGCTTTATCTAAAAAAATATTTCCTAATTATATAAATAGTTTTAAATAATATAATTCTTTACACAATATTTAATTGATATTTGAAGGTAAATTAGCCCTTTCTTCTCCGTTTCTGAATGGAGTTAATGCAATTTATTTAAGGCAATTTAATGTTGATTAATTAAGAAAAAGTATGATTTAGAAATTGACAAAATCATTTACAATGTTTAAAACTTAATCTTTACAGGAATTTTTATCCTGCCTTATCTTCTCTTTACCCATTGAACTACAGTGTGTGTGTTGTCTTTATGAAAGATACCAGCTGACCCCGACGATACGACAAGAACCGCGGGCAACGCCGCGAGACGAATATGATATTTATATACGATAAATTGTTGCCTATGTGTTATTCTGATGTATAAACTATATCATTGTAAAGTTTCATCAAAATCCATTCAGTAGATTTTGCGTGAAAGAGCAACAAACATCATCACATGCATGCTCACAAACTTTCGCGTTTTTAATATTAGTAGGACTTTTCTACTTAGTATTTAATGTTAACAAGAACCTTAAGTGCCTATTCCGCTCTGAAATTTAATTATTTGATATTTGTACATATTAAATCTCTAACCCTAAGATCGTATTTTAAAAATAACGCATAAACCTATGACACAAGCCTAAAAATGTTACATAAATAATGCTTTAACCTACTCCTGTCATAAAATGCCTACGACCATAAACTAAAGTGCTTTTTAACTTCAGAGTAAAACTTTGTGTTTAAACACTAAGAGTATTAAAAATATTTTAAAATAAAGAACAAATGTAGTAAGCGTATATTGAAAAGAAAATATTTGAAATACAAAAACCTGATGATGATAATATGGGATAGCAACTAAAGTAATCTAGATAAACGATTTCTAGATACCTATTTATAATTCGTTTCGTTTACTTTCGTTTAAAAAGACAACTCCCACATTAGGAATAAACATCCTGTGTCGTGGGGGACTTTACAAACATACATGAAACGGACACAAAGAACATCCAGACTCGGGACAACAATTCGTGGATCACACAAAGTGTTGTAGGTACCGCGTGGGATTTGAACCCACGACACTTGGCGCAGTAGCAAGCGGCATGGCGACCGCTGACACCACTCGGCCAACCGTGCAGTCAATTCGAATTAAAATTTTGATAAACTTTACAATGTCACGAAGACTTTTTAGAGAGAATCATGATATACATTGGAGTAATAAAAGATGCGAAATTGAATTACGAGCGGCAACAGTAACGGAATAAGAACTGTTTCTGTCAGTACCGTGACTCCATTACTCGCTATTATCCATCATTTCCGAGAACATTAATCAAGACGATATCTAATTCAAAATCTAATACAGAGTATGATGCAAAGTTCTATTTATTCATTTACTTGGATAAGTGTGCGGGTACACAAGAAATTAATGATTCAGTTTCGCAGTTCTGGGTTCAACTAGACTTTAATGTCTTTAATAACTTTCAAAGTTACGTGTACTATTAAATTACCGGGTATGAAAGCAGTTTATGTAAATTTGACGTGATTAGAAGTTTAAAAAGTAATGCATACGTAGTATTATTATTTTTTATTTATTGAATATGGAGCAAATGAGCAGACGTATCATCTGATAGTAAGCGATTATCGCCGTCCATGGAAACCCTCAATATCAGAGGCGTCACAGCAATATATGACTAATAATATATAATATATACAGGGAAAGGAGTTCGGCTTTAGTATTATCTGATGAAAAGTGATGTTATGTTCGCGTAACCAATCTTGTATGACTCTTTTTAAATTTGACAATGTAGGTATTTTCTCAACCTATACCACTATTGGTAGGAGGCATTTTCCATTACGACCACTGAATTAGGGGTATAATATGACTTGTAAGTTGTTCCCACTGAGATTTTTTTTTCAAAATTCGTTGGAGTCGGCTTTAAATCTATAACATTACAATACCTCCAAAACTGAAGTGCCAGTCAGGCAATACTATTGCAGGACATTTTAGGGGTCTACCTATCCGTAACGATAGCCACGTATGTTCAAATGGTCAACTATTCACAGACTAATTTGATAAAAATTGCTTAACTTTTGGAATGTGTCAACCGACTAAGCTATCACTAGCCATCCCTCATATTTTTTTGTTGATGAGGTGGAAAATCCCTTCGGATCTCCGGCTCCTCGGGGAATGGGAAGACAGGTATGTGGTGATTCTACTAAAAACCTGTCCTGTTTGTTGGCCCAAGTTGGCTGACCGCAGTTTTTCGGACCAGACCGCCCCCCTGACCGCATTAATTAAACGACGTCGGCTGCGCTCGGGATCAGCTCTCAGCCGTCCAGCAGTCTCTTTCTGGATGATTACAGCCTCACTGACCATCCTTAATAGCATACATGGTGTATTACGCGATGAAATATTTATAACTGTGACTATTTCAGAAATGTACATATAATTTTCGTTCAGCAAGACACAAGATTCTCGTTTGCCTATCAATTGATCGGTGACTAGAGGTACGGGTAGAATATATTAGTTTCGAGGAACATCTAATGTATGCAAGCTACGATCGCCTACAACCGTGAATTTGCCGTGAATTATTGATGTCATCTACCTTACTTGTAACCATGCAACGAGGAGATTAAGTAATAAGTTGAGTTTTATTTTGAAATAACTAGAATTTTAGTTTCATTTACAGTTCTAATAGTCTAACTGAAGGATTGCGTTGCACCACAGGTTCTTAATTCTTACCTATCTTAATATCCAGTAAAAAAATAATATGAAATCCTATATTATCAAAATAGGTTACAAGACTTGATTTGAGATTTGACTTTTGATGTCAAACTTTTTTCGGGTTCCGCTTTTCCTAAATGGATCAGCCCTGAGAAAAAAGGAAATAAATTCAGAGATTAAAAGGGAATAGATGCTATTAGTGCCTCAACAAGTGTGCTGCACTGTTTTTGGAAACCAGATCAGAGAAACGGAATTAATAATTGTGGCAAGCAACGTCCGGGACCAGGAGATTATTATAAATTGCTTTCAGCCTCAGTCAACATTGAATTTAAACACATTTTGAGTTAATTGTCATTAACCCTGAATTCCGCAGTTTTTCACTTTACTTGTGTCAAGACAATACCCAGTTCAATGTCTATAATGCTCTTAAATATTTTACAACCTTATTTCAAAACTGCGCAAAAACTATGGCTGAATAAAGCGCTTATAACATCTAACTACGTGAATATTATCTCTGCTATATTCTCAAAGTTCACCTCGCCAAAACTTATTCAATTGTAGATAGAAATGTAATTTGGAGTTGGAGCAGCGCAAGTCAATTGATTACACGGAGACTGACTCCTGCACTGTATATTTAGTTACTGGCTAAATAATTAAATGAATATGTGTTTCACCTGTTGATTATAATCCCTGAAAAATTTAAAGTAGTAAGGCTGTTTGATGACATTTTTGACCGGTATGCGTGACGTCAATTCTCTTACGTTCATTTTCAAAAACCTGTCTCCAGTTTTAACTCGAGTTTTGACGTTTTTTGTCAACATAACTTTTACGAAAAAAAGGAAAAGAAATCTGCATATCAATGAAAGTATTTAAACAAATCATACATAAAAAAACATAGACTATCTCCAGTTTTCACTTGATATAGGCTATACATTTATACGGCCATTATACTCCACTTTCATCCTTACATACATTTTTTTTTAATGTTAATGCGCCTCAGCTTAATTTTGTAACATCTTGTAGATTTTGATTGCTTTTTTGCTTATCAGGCGTAACAAATTGTTTATTTGCATACCGCTTTTCTTTTGTGTTCTTACTTGCTACAGCCATTAGACATTAGACAGAACATTGTTTAAGATGTAAAGAATAGCATTAAAGATTATTATCACTCTAAATATCATTCTCATTGAGCTAGTAGCTCCGGTGCATCATCAAAAGATACACTGTGTTAGATATACACGTGTATAGCTACAATTAAGTATAAAACTAGTGAGGGTAGCTTGTACTTATTGAATGCAGAAACACGAAACCGCATCCAATTTAGTGTTAACGAATTGAACGTAGTAATTGAATGGATGTATGAAAAAAACGCTGAAGGCAAATTTTGGATGTGGTGATGTTTTGACATTAAGAAAAGTTTGAAACTAACATTGTTTTGGACTCTTTTTTCACTTGTATCAAATAAAGTATAAAACTAATAAATAAATTATTTATAGCGATAGGTGACCCAAAAACTAAATTTATTTGGAAAATATTTTCAAATTCAATAGAAAGAAGAGAGGAATGAAACATTTTAATACCGAGAAAATAACTTAATCGAGAGCTATTTTTATAATATTCGTTGACATTCGTTTTAGTTAAGATTAGAGAATCGAGGTGAACAGTACAACTTTAAATACTAAATTGTGTGAATAGTAATTTATTTTTATGTCATAATCATAAAGGCAATATGAGAATTATAAAGCCAAAGCAATTAATATGGCCAGGCCTGCCTGTACGTGATCTTAATATAACCCAGATCCGTCGATCTCGAAATTATATTTGAAATACAGTATTACGTGTGTAGCAGCTTTAGGGTGATGGTTAGTATTCACTAATAATAAAAAGGTAAGTAAAGGTTATTAAGATAAATATTAAAAGTATTAGCACTTGGAGCTTTCAGTTAATGATCACCTTTGCACTTGCACACATTACTTGTTTTCACTGAATGAGATTACCAGAGCTCAAATCTCAATCCCCCTCCCTCTCGTTCCTTAGTTATGTGTGGGGGGGGGGGGGATCTACTCCAAAAGTACTACACTGGTTTTTCTTAAGTTATAAGTGGTTACTTCAACATCTTCATCATCAGTAGTCGTTATTCTCCTATAGCTGGTTTTAGACCTCTCCTTTAAACGGAGATTTTGGCCTCTGAACCACACTGGCAAGTTTTCTTCCTTATTGCAGTGCTGTTGCGTATTTGCGTAGTTAACCCCCATTTCTTGCGTGTGGATACCCACACGGGCCGTCACCCCACCGGGGTTTGCGGTGGGGTGGTGTGTCGGAATCTGAGCGACTAAAACCACACGGTGTGCCGCGCCTGAAAAGGGAGGGATCCGGGAACTGCTGTTATTAACACATGCCTCCCATCGCTTGCCCGCACTGAAGCGAGCACTGTCTGCTGGGAAAGTCTCTATTTCGGTGACGTGCGGCACACGCGATACATCGCCTCCTTGAAGCTGCCTTCTAAAGCGAATGGAGGGGAAAAACCATCCCGTCCATCCGCGGCCATATCAGAGCGTAGTTAATTCCCTTACTCAATTGTGTTAACCACATGAATAAAAGGGGTGATGACACTCCGTATTTTGTTTCATCGCCACGGATAACACAGTAGTTTCTTATCTAATGATAACTATTATTTTATTTAACTTTTTATGGTTAGGCGGGTTATCATTAGATAACCCACCTAACCATAAAACGTTAAATGTTATTAAATTTTATTTTATTTTCTTATATCTACTGTACTATTTATATAAAGTGGAGCAGGTAGAAGCCAACATATATATGTAGCGCTACTCAGATAAGCCCGCCTGCTTTAAATTCTGTATTAAAAGCTTGTCTCTGTAGAATATGGATTAGACCGACATCTAAACCCTTATACCCTGTTATGTGAATTCTTCTGTAAATCCAAGATAGTGGAATAATCACATCATACGGTTTGAATTTAAAAAGGAGTTTTATTTCAAAGGGACAGTAATTTATTCCTGTTTTATAAAATAGGTAAATTGACCCACAAATGCGTCTATTCGCAATCGATTTGTCAACCTAAAGGTTGCCTTTAAGAAATAGTTTTGTTGCAGATGCTCGTTAATATAATGTACCTACTCTTGTTAGACAAAAAACTGGTGTCCATAAAAGTTTACACTACTTTATTCCATATTGCATTGTAATATTATGAGTTTGAATATATTTAAGATACTTTGCTAAAGAAGCCCTTTAATTTTCTTGATTTTAAAATTTAATAAATTTCAGTTAAGAAGTAATGCGGAATTCTGAAGGAAATAAAAATATTTGACTATCACTTGTTGCAGATAGTTCCACGAGACTTACGAAATATTCATGCTAGATTTTTAGACTTAAAATCTATCCACTTTACAATTTCACCGATCCTTGCTTAGTTCAAGGTTTTCCTTAATTGGGATGCGGCTTCTATCGGCAGCCATTTTATAACGCATAATGACTGTAATGCACGTAAAACCTCGAAATTTAGGGTTGTCTATAACACTAGCTTTTTATGTTCGAATTAGTTTTTCTTCTGATTATATTTATATAAGGAGCGATAATGGAAGGAGCAATTAGAGTCACTAATAAACATTCTAATGAAGAATAAAACTGTATAAAAATAAAATTACATAACAGTTTAAGGATGAATATTTCGGAATCCTCAGAAAAAATAAGGAAAATGCGTTCAGGCTAAATCATTTCTATCACTATGCTAAAGTGTGGTCATACAGAGTAGGCCCAGGCGGGCGAATATGGGAGCAGTGAGGTTGAAATTCGGCCGACAGTTGCACAAGCTGGCTGCATTAATGGATAACGTGGCAACAGCAATTAAGGATTTATTACACGTCATAGGACAGCTGAGTAGTAATCCCATACTGCGTATTAAAGATTAATAACGGCACATATATACCATAGAGATGGTATAATTATTCTGGTGATTTACTGTAGTTTTCATTGCTTTAAAACCATTGTTGTATTGTTATTTAATGAAAAAAAATAGATAGACACAAGTCCACGTAATACAAATATTTCAAAACATTAAAGAGGTTGTCTATTCACTTTAAAAATGTTCTTCAACTATTTAAATATATTCTACTATAAACCTACTTGAATATAGTTTTGAAGATTTAAAAAGCAAGACATTTTTTTTTGTTTTTTTAATACAATCAATATTTTACTTCCAAAAACTACACAGATAATTTACATTTTGAATCCTATATCTGCAGTTTTTCCACTTCAAATTTAACTCAGGTTTTTAGGACGATAAATAGATCCATTATTTTTTCTTTTCATAAAAAGTCAACTCACATTCTCAAACATGTACCTACCTAATCTGAAATTCTAAACAGTACTCGACGGAACCATCAAATATTACATTTTACTATAAATTACTAATTGAACTCTGTTGAAAGAGCCATAGAAATAAAATATGCGTTTTTGAGCTACCAAACGGTTTGCATTGCAAATTTGAGCAAGCTTTGTGATTTATTCGTCATTTACAGAGTAAACGGAAAGACAACCTAACAGACAGTGAAAATGTAAAGGAAAGTCAATTTTAAAGTTTTTATTTAAGATTTGTCGTTTTTTAATATTTTAACTGGGAGTTTCATTTCTCGTAATACGCTCCATTTTTCTTAAATGTTAGTGATGAAAGAAATATGGTATTCCTTTTGTCTTCCATATTTATTAAACAATGCTTTTACTCAGCAGAAGAATACATGGAAACAAAACCCAAATAACATTTAATAGAAAATGCATACTACAAACAAAACACATACAGACTAACAAATTCTACACCTAATATAAACAATAAGTCAACAATAATGGCTAGGTTCTTATTAAAGAAATAATAAATGCACAATAGTCAGTTTTAGGCATAAATTTAAAGCAAATTGTTCGATGTACAATGTTATCAGTGATTTTTTTATTTCTCCAGGATTTTTAAATTGTTCACTACTTTACTACTTATATTTTAGCTACAGTTACTAATTTATTATCTTTATATAACTCTAAAATTTCACAATTTAATAATTGTGTAACATAGTCATCTTCTCTCAAATTTGCAATGCCTAGAAAAGGTTACTATATTGTGACAATAGTTATTTGTTATATAAGAGTGCAAAGTGAGTTTTTAATCGCATGCTCAATTTTGATGACCGAGCAAGCGAAGGCTTCAAAAATTAGAATCCTGAGCATTATTATTACTTATTAGATTCTACATTATGACAGGTAAGTATTATAGAATAATTTTTAAATTATTGCAAATAAATAAAAAAAAGTGCACCAAGAAAGTTCCTAGTCTGAGTGTTTAACAAATTAAAAAAGGTTCTGTGGTAAATGGCACCATGGAGGAGGGGTAAATAGGTTTAATGATGTCTTGAATTCACAAACTTAGTGCACACGATGTTTTAAATTAAAAATACTTTATCCTCTAATATATAAAAGCGGATTTTGCACTTAAATATCGAAGGGCAACAATACTCTTTCCGAGATGGGAGGATGAAAACTATATTATAAGATCACAAAATTTACCTATAGTTAGTTAACAATAATGATTTTGAATTTTGTATTGGCGGCCATCGTAAATATCTCTAGTTATCTTAAAATAGATAATTCAATCAACTACTTAATCAATTAGACTACTCTCGTTTATTACTCACATTATACAGAACACCATCCTCTGCTTTTCCTGACCAACTGCCATTTTCAAATCGACAGTAAGTTGATACTGAATTCATATAATTTTATACCCAGAAGAAGCAAAGTGAACAATTTTAGTGCAACTATTCATCTCGAAAAATGTGACCTATAGTAACTAATAAAAAAGAAACTTAAGGTACTTTGTCACTAGTTAAGTACAATTAGTAGGCAATTTAGTACAACTACCATTCCGGTCAAACGTTTCGCTTTATTTAGAACAGGGACCTCTATTTACTTTGTTGGTTTTATTAATATAAACGACGTCTAAGACAAAACACTGTTAATTAACTCACGAAACTATATTATTCTGTGCATGCAGATGTACACAAATAAATGGAGCTGCATTTGCTTTCCCATAATACTGAATCTCTGTGTCTCGAGGGTATTGTTAGTCTAATTTTGCAAACAATACAAATCATGGTATAACTTGTTATTTTAATACGTAACGTATTTAATATTTAAGTGCATTGTATTTCGCTACACATACGATGATGATGTACTTCTAGCCGAATTTTGTCCATTCAGGACCAGGCAAGTACGCAGGAAATTTATATTATTTTGCACAAGTGTGTGCACTGAAACAGGTGCACTCTCTGTTTCCTCACTTTTACAAACTAATGGGACTACTATCCGATACGACCGTTGAGAGATCAGAATCATATCTAAGAGGCACGGGAGTTCAGACCCTTAACTTCAAAACTCCGGACGGTAAATAAGCATTTCTACAATCAGAAAAACTCAATAACACTTTTTGGCACAAACTATTAAAGTTATATTATTACTTGCACAGTTTCCAATAGTTGTTTTTAAACAAAAAGTAAAAATTGCATACGGATAATACCAATTTTTTGTAAGATTTTTCTACCTAAATGCTAAAAATCAAACATTAAAGTATTTGTACCTGTCGAAGAACTAAGTACAAAGTTACATTTACAATCAAATGTGTCGGCCGTAGTACCTAGACTTATTTATGGACTTGAGAAAAGACAAGAATTAAATCAGAATACAGAAAATTAACACGGAAGTAGAAAAAGGATAAGAAATACTCACAGTCTTGGATGGAGAAACAAGTTCAAGACTGAATCGTAAGTGATTCCGGATTCACTAACAAGTTATCAAAAGTGCGATTAGCGATCCCCTTAGATCTGTATTATCTGATGATAGTAAATAAACTGTTTATGATGCTATGAATATTAAAACACATCACAAAAAAAACTTTGTTATAATTCTCATTATTTGTGACCCACATAGGCAGAAAATGTTATACTAACTTAAAATATAAGCACTAAACACTTTGGCAGAGTGCATTCTTTTGCTCTTAATTTTTGGCCCGTGAATCCAGATTTTCAATAGAGCTAAGTAAAGCAGCTTAAAATGTTATTTTATGCACTTGGTAATTTTTTTATTTATCTGAATTTTAAGGGATAAGATTGGATAAGCTATGTACTTGTGTATTTATTGTTTAGGTGTTGAATTTGTTAGTCTCTGTGTGTTTTGTTGTGTATGTAAATATATAGACTCTGATTAAGATTTAGCAAATATCGTATAGTTATACGTATTTTAATCTTTCAGCGTTAATTACGCATAGTGACCCTCAAATATTCTTTATGGATGAGGTGATTCAAGCTTTTATTGCAATACTCTGTACTCACCATACAGCATAAGCATGGTAGCGAAGTGTAATAAGAAAGTTACACTTCGCTACCATGCTATTTGGAATAGTAAAGAGCCAGAAGCCTAAATATCTGTTTGATAAATTGTTTTGGCTGCAAGATAGTTACTGTTATCCTGTTAGGTCGTCAGTCCATACCTTGAATGTGCCTACTCATCGCACAGCAGCGTTTAGAGGTAGCTTCAAGTACGCGGCAACAAAATGTTGGAATGACTTGCCTCCACCTATGCGAAGATTTAAAACAACCCTATCATTCAAGACAAATTTTAAAGCGTTTTTATTGGATCAACAGATATAATCCTAATTTAAATTGGTACTTAAATCGAAATTAATGGACATTGTAAACGATATTCTGCAATTATCCCGTGGCAATTATTTGGAACATTCGTACACTATACTAAATTTGTTTCGAAACACCAATCTTCATTTTGGTTCTACTATTCTGGACACACGAATCATCATCAAGGTGTTGCTGAAAATCAGCGCTGTATCTTTAATGATGCAGCATTAGGCTGAGCAGCATCTGTTTTTAATGTGCACTGCGACGCAACTTTGCATCAATATATGTGTAAAGATATATATGAATTGTTATAACATTGATTAGTTATGTTAAATTCTTAACTATGCATTAAGATAATGTTTCAATACTGTATTATGTACCATTTCACTTATTATTCTGTTGTGTTGCAATGTCGTTAAAATAAATACTTTTTCTTTTTCTTTCTTTCTTTCATGTTCACAATTTGTTATTAAACAACTTGCTTGCTTGCTCCTCTGCTAAATATAATGCCTTTTGTAAGGAAGAAGATATTGGCTTACAATACCACACTAGTCAGGTAACTGCCTCATTGGTCTAACGGTTCAAGTATGCGACTGCCAATCAAGAGGTCTCGGGTTCGAATCCTGGGTCAGGCCAAAAGTGTTATTTAGTTTTTCTAATTATAGAAATACTTAATAACAGCTCGGAGTTTGGAAGGTGGGGTCTGAACCCCCGTGCTTCGTAGAACACGTAAAGCTTTCGGTCCTGCGCCTGATCTCTCCCCGTTCGTGTCGGTTAACCGTCCTATCGGATTGTGAGAGAGAGGGAACAGAGCAGAGAGTGCGCCTGTGTTTGCGCACACTCTGTTCCCTCTATATATTATCTCCTGCGTAGTTGGCTGGTCTCCGTTGAGACTGGCTGCCGTGGTCGTAATCGGCTTGGAGAACATCAGAACATCAGTCAGACGGCCTATTTTAAAAGTTATAATTAAGTAGTTCTAAATATTTTATCCTGAATTTAGTTGAATAATTTAAAACTAATTAACTTTTAAAATTATTGGACTTTTTGGATTAAATAAAATTAGAATCTGCAACTTACGTTTGTTTTTTGTCTTTTTTCTGTTTTCCAACTCTTCGACTGAACAGAGAAGCTACCAGCAAAAGTGAAGCGAATACAAATAGAAGTCTTATTTACGTGACGTGGAATAGTAAAGTAGATTTTTGCTACCAATACACGGATAAAGGAACATGCTTACTGATTTATTATATTTATCTTATAAATAACAGCACCTGAATTACCGAGCTTTGTACGCAATTTTATTTTTTGGCTATTTTTGTAAAAATGAAACCTAGCTACATCGATTCAAGAATTGTTGGTTTAGAGATGTTACATTTTTTAAGATTTTTTCTGATTGTAATGCATATTATATTAAGTGGTACATAAATTGGAAACGCGTCAGAGTGATGCTTCGAAATGCTTTCGTTGTATTTCGGTGATTGAATGACATTACAAGTATCAATATTTTTCGTATTTTCTCAAAGAATTGATGTTTAGAAACTGTTATTATTTAATTTGGGACACTCATGAAATCGACGTGTTTCGCTCCCTATCCCGTTTTTTCCTGCCACTATCAGAATTTGGTCCAATGATAAAAGTTGGGTGTCTCGTCAAAACGAAGCTGTGTATAAACTTTGAGCCTGTTATTAATCACTGAAATCCCTTGTACGTGGGCCCGTGGACTAATAGAATTGACCCGTTCATATTGTGGGGGAACTAATCTCACGTCCATCCAACATGAAGTAAAGATCCTTCGACCAGGTGAGGTGATTATGTCTGGCGGGCAGCAGCCCAGCGGTCCATCGATATAGGATTATAAGATACTTCGTAGTTCGGTTGTGTCTTCGGTAGATAGCGCTGTAGCATGTCTTTGTTTATGGATTTCAGTATGTCGCTGTGTATGGTAGGCGCCACATAATGCTTAGATAGGTACCAAGTCAAAATAGATATAAAACAATAAATTTATAAAACCGCCATTTGTAAAAGTGTCTTTACTTCACTAGAAACCGAGGTGTATTTGTAGCGAACGAAGAAAGTACTTTGAATAAGTATAATATATATTTTTTACGTCTGAGTGCTTACTTTTGCCTTTTTAGTTTTAGTTGAAAACTCGTAAATGTATTTTAAGTAATACCGTTATAGTATTTTTAAAGCCAAGAATCTATAATTCTTGTTTTTTTTATGATATTGTGTATGTTTACATGAGCCGTACCTACCAAACCGACGGTAGTCGACATAAAATAATCTTGGAAATAATAAAGGCTAAGAAGATGAGGACTGATGTTAAGTAATGACCTCCACCCTAGGATTAGAACAAAAATAAGTTTGTTGCTAGGTGCCGAGTGAGTGAGGTTACTGGATCCCATAATACTGAGAGAAAACAAAGAACCGGACCTCTTAAGGTTGAGATGTTCTTTAGTGGAGATTGTTGCTTACCTTCAGGTAATTCATCTCTCATTTTGCATCTTAATCATTAACAACCTTCCACAGTTCACTGCTGGACATAGGCATCACATTGGAAAGGAGGCTCGTTTGTCTTTTACACCATGAAAAAAGGATCGCGAAAAGAAAATCACTAAGAAATCATGAGGACTGTGATAGAAGTAGAAGGATCCTAATCACACTAATATATCCATCTATAATTATAAATGTGGATGAAGTTTGTTTGTTACGCTTTCACTCGAAAACTACTTAATCGATCATCATGAAACTTTGCACACATATTCTTGGAGGTATTAGAAGTAACATAGGATACTTTTTAGTAAATGCGAGCGAAGCCGCGGGCAAAAGGTGGTAAAACTATAAACAAACAGTTGTTATTTTGAATGTCTAATATTTTTTTTATATTTGATGACAACTCAAATAAATTTTCTCCCAATCCAAACCTGCCTATAGAACTTTTCACTTCACGATAGTTTTAGAATTTAAATACTACACTTCATTTGACTAGTTAGTTAGCTATTTACTTATGTTCGTATTCACTTACGAGTATCAAAACAAATCTTAACTGCACACAGTTATTAATTAAATGAAAATCCCTTGCAGTGCTTACATAACGTTCTATTACACAAATGCAGAAGGAAATTCAAACATTCTCACGATCTACGTGAGGTTGTTAAATAAAGATATCCAATTAAATTATTCCCTAGGAACTAAAGTTAATATCCATGTATAATAATATAAATTCGAAAGTAGCGCTGTCTATTTGTCTGAGTGGCATTCACGGCTAAACCGATTTAAATGAATTTGGCATCGAGATAATTTGATTCTTGAGGAAAGACATAAGGAACTCTTTACGTCGCCGCGTCGCCGCGTCGGCTGAACTACGAGTAAAAGCTATTTTATTCTATTATATTTCATGAATTCCCAGAGTGCAAGACTATTTTATAGCGTGCTCTATGCAATCCTACAGGAAACTTGGAAGTGAATCTATTTGTAATTTTTTTAATATTCTTTTCACATACTAGCTGAGCTTGAACTACGAAAGCTATAGTGACTTGCAAAATATTTATATATTTTTTATTTGTAAAACTGTACAGATTATACTGTGGGGGAACGGGTATCATGTTCCACCCAACACAAAGGGAGGATCCTCCGACCAGGCGAGGTGATCATGCCTGACGGGCTACTGCCCAACAGTTGATGTTGGGATGTTGTATATATGATAATCGGCGCGAGAACTTTATTTGCGCGATTCGGGATTGGTAATTTCTTCGTATTGTAGGTTACTTTGTAGTTCAGTGTAACTTCGGTAGATGGCACTGTAGTTTGTTATGTTGTATGTGGAGGTCGCCACAATACATAAAAACATTTAAACTTAAAAATAAACATTTACAGATCATACAAACATTTGGTCCAACTTAAAAAGTAAATAGATGACCAATAACTGGATTTCAAAGGAAAACTAATTCGAGAATGGAAAACTTTGGCCTGAAAAGGCTTTGGTAGACACTATTTAATGTAAACAGTTAAAGCAGAGGGAAAGTTTCGCCTTCTCAATGAATGTGTGGAGCTATTTTAAGATTGCCATTGAAAAAAAACTCAACATTTTTTAAAGGCTTTTGAAATTATTCTTTGATTTAATTAAAATAAACTATTAACGAGTAGTTTCAAGTAAGTTTAATTATATGGAGACGAGATCTTATATGCATTTTTCTATCTATCTAGCACATCTGCTTGTAGTTGATAGACTGATCGCAGATAATAATGGAAAAAAATAAAAATATTATTATATTTAATTATTATTACCTTATATCATTGTAGTGTATGTGCCTACCTAGTCACCTAACTCGGTTACTCATTCATGCACTCACTCATTCGCTCATTCATTCATACTGACGAACAGTCTCGTACGCATACGCACCACTTTACTAATGCGATAGCCGTTGACAAGAGTAGACGTGTGGGCAAGTTTATGTAATGTACGGGATGTACAAAGGAAGAATGCTACAATTATATATCATTAAGTCGGCAACTTTTCAGACCACCCACGAACTTCACACATAATATGTAAAAAAATACATATTCTATTAGAAACAGGTATTAAAATTAACCATTTGTTTTTAAGAAAATAAAAGCGACTGTGTACATACGTTTAAAAAAAAATATTTCTATCTCAGAAGCTTTTAATTTACATCAGCGAATTGAGTATACTCGCATTTACTTTTTTCTTTAAACAGTTGTTAATTGTTTTTATTACTAAAGACATTACTCCTTACTCATATTCACTTTTGGATATCCTTGTAGTGTATGCATCTATTGAGTCACTTCACTGGCTCATGCATTCATTCATTCACTCACTCATTGTACTATCTGAGGATGAGAAGGAAGCATTATGTCATCTCTAGTGCACGTGACACAGTTCAGTCAACTGTGAGCAGCGGATGTGAGATGGTGCGTGCATTTAAGAGCCGATAAAACATATGGATAAACCACAATCCTGAAGCGCTTTTCCTTTTTTTTATTGAAAAGTGTTTACTATCACTAAGCGTTAGGTTTTTAGCTTAACCTTTTATGTGTGTATACCTTAATTGTAAATTTAAGAAATTATCTTCACAAATTAGTATACGTTCATATGTATTTCAATACGGCTATTTGAGTTTCTTACTTCGTTAATTGCTTTATACTTGTAAGCTTCTTATACGAAAAATAAATAAAAGAATAATAAAATTAAAGCTAGTTTTTTTCCGACTACGGCAAAAACAATAAGAAGGGTAATTTTAAAATTAAAAGTTTTATATTATATATATATATATATATACAGGCAGAACCACTAGATCAATCTAAAGGAGTAAAGAGGAATTTCGAAAAGAGTAAAACACCCTTAACATTTCATCAATATTCAATGAACACTGTTATACGGTTTGTTAACTTGACTTCAATACGAGAGAATACGTGAGTTGAAGCCTCTGCATTGTTACAATTCTATACTTTCTGTTGTGCAAACGTCGTAAGTGTATAAAACCTGATTGCATTGCAAAAAAAATTACTACAAGTTGATATTTTTTAGAAAATAAAATTTATAAATATTTTTAGTAGTACAAAATTTGATTATCTATACTATTTTTTAAAATAAATAGGCCTCCCAAAGTGTCTCTACTCTGTCAGACGGAGAGCATCAGCAGAATCCAAGAGTAGTGGTTAAGATACTCATTGCAGACAATGGAACAATGCAGCATGGTAATCCAGTAATCCACACTATGACTGCCTGTTAGATGCTTCTGCATTATTGGACACCTAGTTTCGTACACAAGACAGTGCAAATGCTGTTAAGTTTCAATCAATCAATTAGTTGAGGAAACATTGGTTAGTTTCAGATCTTAAGCTTATTTTATAGGTACACTATGTCCTACTACATTAAGCAGTGTGCAAATATTAAATGAACAGAAACGTCATATGTCATAAATCAAAGTTTACTCGAAATAAAAGAAAAAGAAGGATTCAGGTAGTACAAATACAAGTTGATAAAATTTGTCAAAGGAGATTAAAATTACAAATAGTAAAATTAAATTGTTAGGAAAACATTAGAGCAAATATTGCTCAATCAATACATTACATTAAAAAACTGTAGCCGATAATAAATCATGAACAGAATACTAACAGTTGTCTACTAGATATTGGAATAAATTATTTTTAATAATGCAATTAACCATTTAAGTTTTTTATCATAACATTAGTTTATAAGAGTTTGTGTTTAAAATGAAATAGTTATAATCTTTCACAAAATTGTGTGGATTTCTAGCGGTTCATTTAAAACATTCAAAACTGCCATCTACCTGAACATTTTTAAACTATATCACAAAGGTTGTAGGACAAAGTCATGTAGTTACAACAATGTGAGCAATTTTTGTAGATGTCGCAATTATAGTTTTCAGTATCTTATCTTCATAACTCTACAAAACGAGTATTACAAACTCATCATAATTGGTGCTATTTCAAGTAATTAGCTGATCTGATATTTGCTACATGTCATTGTTAATTGATATTTTTTACTCCCTATTTTTTTCATTTTCATAGAAAACATGTTAAAAATATATTTAGTTTCTTTTTTAATTTTCTTATCTGTTACGTCGCAAATGTAACTGATGGTTCCTTGATGGTAACCAGATGCGGGAGAGTAAATGAAGGTAACATATCGACATGGAATTTATTTTTATAGTTTTGATAAAGGACTCTTTGGCTATCTCGGAAACCACTGGTTTCATATTAACACCAATGAGAGTAATAAAATTTAAAGAATAAATCATATTATGCCTACTCAACAAAAAGTAGTAGGTTTTTATAGATAGATTTTTGTTAACATACGACGCCATCTAGTCCCAAACTAATCAAAGCTTGTATCACCAGACAACTGATATAAATACGTATATTATGCCTTCTTAAAAGGCCGGCAACACACTTGTGACGCCTCTGGTGAGAACACCCATGGACGGTGGTAATCCCTTACCATCAGGCGAAACGTCTGCTCGTTTGCCTCCTATTCAATAAATAAATAATAAAGTAAACATTTATTTTTCTAAATCCATACACAAATTATACACTCGATTAACAATAATGAACCAAAAATGCGTACACAGAAATTAAGAAATTTCTCTTCATCGAGGCAAACGTCAGTTGTGTTCAATATAGCGCTAAACGAAGTTGGCGTAGTGACAGGTGATAACAACAATCAATAAAATTGGTAAAACGTAGTTAAATAATGCCATACAAAGTCGACACAGTATAACAAATATATATATAATGTATACCTTAATTGTAAATTTAAGAAATTATATTCACAAATTAGTATACGTTCATATGTATTTCAATACGGCTAATTGAGTTTCTTACTTCGCTAATTGCTTTATACTTGTAAGCTACTTATACGAAAAATAAATAAAAGAATAATAAAATTAAAGCTAGTTTTTTTCCGACTACGGCAAAAACAATAAGAAGGGTAATTTTAAAATTAAAAGTTTTATATTATATATATATATATACATATATATATATATATACATATATATACAGGCAGAACCACTAGATCAATCTAAAGGAGTAAAGAGGAATTTCGAAAAGAGTAAAACACCCTTAACATTTCATCAATATTCAATGAACACTGTTATACGGTTTGTTAACTTGACTTCAATACGAGAGAATACGTGAGTTGAAGCCTCTGCATTGTTACAATTCTATACTTTCTGTTGTGCAAACGTCGTAAGTGTATAAAACCTGATTGCATTGCAAAAAAAATTACTACAGGTTGATATTTTTTAGAAAATAAAATTTATAAATATTTTTAGTAGTACAAAATTTACTTTACAGTATAACAAATCAAGCATACTTTTCACATGTAAATATATTCTTTATGTATTGAAATTGGGTCAAATAACGCTATAATCGAAATAAGCCTTGAAAGTGTAACAGACAGACCGAGTTACTTGCCAATATATAGTGCCTGAATATGCAGACCTCCTTAATAAACTAGACCGCCTTCTTAATAACTGCATTCGATTCGTTTTTAATCTTCGCAAGTATGACCATGTGTCTGCTTTACGTACCTAATTGAAGTGGCTCCCAATTCGACAGCGCCGTAGCTTGCGTGCACTCACTTCTCTTTTTTTCTTTTCTGAACTCCCCATCATTACCCGAATACCTCTTACCTCACTTCCGTCTGCTATGCTTTAATCACGATCGAAACCTTCGGTCAAGAAACATTATGCTTCTTCTATGCCCACAGTCTCAATAATAGTTCTCTAACTGTGTAAAATGAGCATCAAGGTTGAATAAATAAATAAATAAAAATAATATTAAGTAAGTAATAAAGTAAAGTAATTAACAAATGAATAATCATGTGCTTCATTGTTTTATCCCCTTTATTTCTTAACATTAACCTATTTCAAGATTACCTACTTTAAAACTCCCAAAGAAAATGTAGTGCACTTTTCATTTATTTCCGCACTACCCAACGGTAGACTAGTCTCATCAACGACTCATAACATCCCACTACTGGGCTTTGGTCTCCTCTTAGGAGAGGGTTAATCCCATACGTAGGACGTAACACGTTATACGTAGACTTGTCTGACTGATCTAAAAGAGTGATTATGACAGTTGACTTTTAGTGCTTGGGTGTCTACAAGCCATACTTCTTTTGATGAAATGGCAACCAGCTGGATCACTCGGATCAGCTATTTCTGCCAATGTCAAGTATTTATAACCTTCAATTCTAAGTCTTTGAGGCTTTAAGTCTTCGTCGTGATGAAATTAATGATAAAAATATCAAATGTGGATGAAATGAAATGGGGACCATCTTTAGAAAAAACAAAAAACAATCTCCTCTAGAATCACCTCTTAGATCGGACAAACTATAGTAGAGAATGTCTTTGATATTATGTACACCATGCTACATTATATGCATAAAGTTATTAAATCAAGAAAATTGCACCTTAAGACATAGAAATATTTTACCACTTGTTTAATGCCATTCCCCCATTTAGCTAATTCGTCTCCTATCTAAAACACACAGGCTATTTTACAATGTACTTATCGAGTTTATTTTAAATCATAGAATTGAATTAACAGTAAGTAGGGCCATCTTTTTAATAAGGCGTGAAACTTTAGCATTCACTCAGAGCTTTGGAAGTAAATAGAACAAAAGTAATAGTTGTAACTCACAGATGGCGTTAGTGGTCAAAATATTATAAATGCGAAAGTATGGTAGGTAGGTAGACCGCGGTCGAATCAACTGTATACCTGTGTATACCTACTATGATAATGTGGATGCCAGAAGCACTTCCATTGGCATACCATGCGATGACAGTGGGTGCGACCACGGTGGTAGGTGGGTCTTACCTTTAATATTGTTGCACATTTGTAGGTATTTCTCTTTTTTATCGAAATTATTTTCTTGTTTTTTCCTTTTTTAAGTAGCCTGGCATTAAAATACTAATTTATAATAATAAAAAAATACTACGTATTTAATTGTTATGAATCATTTTCAATACTTGTAAATTGTATTTATTCATTTCTTTTTGCCGAGCGGATAAAGCTCATCTCTTATATTATAAGTAGGTAAATATGGATTATTTCCCGAGCCAAAATAATTCATAGACTCCATCAACCAGGTTGACGCTACGGACCATTGAGGGTACGCATATTCATAATACTCTCCTGGTTTTATTTCGGCGTAAGCATAAATATGCTTCATGTAGTATCTCAAATCGGTGAAAACTAAATAACTCTCATCATTAAAACGTATCTCAAAGCTTCCTACGCCCGCAATATAGTCATTGTCTAAAAGGGGACCGCCATTTTGCAGACAAGGAAATTTAATAGTATTATCGATACAAATAAATCTTCCCCACATCTTTGGTATTAACTTTGAGCACTGTTTTAAATATGCACGCGATGTTAAGTGAAAGAATATTTTATAATTTTCACGAATATGGGCAAGATATTCAAATCCACAACCAGCATACCAAAGTGTATTCGTTAATCGTGTTCTCGGCAGTAGAAAGGCTCTGTACGCATAAGCGTATGAAGCAGGGAATGTTGGATGTACATACATTTGATCTAAAGTATGTACTATAGTAATGTCATCCTTTGGAGAATGGTACCCCCAAGGTCCATGCTGATGTTCAGGGTTTAAACTTCTTGGTATTAACCTTGATATCCTCCAAACGCGGTATCTGTATGGTGTATTATTATCACCTGACCGTCCTAAAGCCCATATACGTACATTTCTAGCGTCGTTCATATATGGGTCTAAATAATTTGCTGCCGTAATCACGGTTCTTCGATTCAAAATTGTAGCCGTACTAAGATTGATCATACCTGTAATAAACCATTGATTGTAATTACATGTTATTTTCTTATTTAAATAATTTAAATATTGTAAGCATCTGGTGAGAATTGTTTTTTTTTTTTTATACGACAACTCCCGCATTAGGAATATACATCCTGTGTCGCGGGGGACTTTACAAACATACATGTAACGGACACAAAGAACACCCAGACTCAGGACAACATTTTGTGAATCACACAAAGTGATGAGTAGCAAGCGGCGTAGTGACCTCTTAAACCACTAGGCCAATCGTGCAGTCAACAAAAGTTTTACTTTATAAAACATAGTTCAACCTATTTTTTAATGTAAGCGAGCAAAAGTGACTCGGCTTTGCCTGATAAAAAGCATGAGTAGAATATAGAATCCATGACTTTTTCATATATTTCAAAAATTGTTTAAGCTGTATTATGACCTGTTTTTTTAATTTTTATTAAATAGAATCAACAACACAGCGTATTACTGTTACAAGCTGGGTATTAAATAAATTAAAGTAGTCGATTGATTACCAAAAATAACACAATATTTATTAACAACACTTTTTACAAAACAAATCGCTAAATCACTCGTTAGTCGCACTAAAAGATCTTTTCTATGTTTATCCGCTGTATCGTGAAACAATACTGCCCGTACGGCTAACACGTTCCGCTTTTATATGACTGTCGAGATAACTAGAATGTTCGATAATATTCGATCGATTGTTCTCGACTTAATAGATTATTCTAGGGCTACTTGTAGCGCCATCTAGCGTCGAGAAATCGTCATAATGCCCACAGTTGCGCGCTTCCCGACACTAGATGGCGCTGACCTCAATTCAATCTAGAATATTCTCGTATAAACAAGATCCATCTGGTTATGGCGCAACATTACATTTAACCATGACTGAAAAGGTAATTATAGGTCTTATCATCAGAGCCTGCTGTGTTACAATGAAACCGCAGGTAACGCTGCGTGGCAAATATAGTCAATAAAAGTAGCTTATTTCATTCTTATATTATCCATATTACCCTCATCTGCCACTGAAAGTCATGTCTAAATCGGTTCAACCCTATTAGAGATTAACCGTAACAAACAGACAGACAGACATACATTTTTTTATGGAAGTACCGTATTCAGTCGATCAAATGAAAACGTAAAAGTTATATACATACTATACAATCAATGTTTACAGAGCTGTTTATTTCTTATTAGTAGATAAAAAGATAATTACCGTAAGATACTCCAGCAATAACGTACGATTTTCTTCTAAACTCAATTTCTTTCCAATCCCACCAAGGAAATGTTAGTTTGAAAAAGTTGTGTTCTGATCTCTGCCACCTAAATCTACTAGTCTGAAGTGTTGCTTCATCCCACCTCCACCAAGGCCCTTCCGTTGTTGTCCCGACATCCCAAAACCCAGAAATACTGTGTACGAAGCAACAAAATGTACTGATGTGTCTGTAAAAGAATTACTATTAAAATAATGCTGGGTCTTGAAGAAAATATTACAATCATATCTATACATATTATTACGTTACTAATATTAGATGTAAGTAAATTGTTACTAACACATTGGGCCTAGATGCCATCTAATAAACTTTATTATTATTATGTACAAATAAATAAAATTGGCGTGTCAGTTTGTAATATTAAAATAACCGCTTTTTTACTAAATGCAAATGTATGTATACACGGTACAATTTTTTTTTGTCTGGCTGTCTGTTGGTTTCTTCCGGCTAGTCTTTGGAACGGCACGACTGATTTTGACGGAACTTTCACTTGTAGGTAGCTGATGATACAAGGAGTAACTTAGGCTACTTTTTTAAAACTAGCTTCGCCCCACGGCGTTACCAGCGGTACGACAGTAACCGCGAAATTCAGCCATTTTAATATTATAAATGTGAATGTTAGTTTGTTTGTTACGCTTTCACGCGAAAACTACTTAACTGATCATCATGAAACTTTGTATACATATTCTTGGAAGTATTAGAAGTAACATAGTATACTTTTTGTTAAATGCGAGTGAAGCCGCGTATAAACACTCTGAACGTTTATAATTGTATCGAATAATATTTTATTCCTATTTTATTATTACTCAAATTCATAGCATTCATATAGTAGTATAAATAAAACAATTCATGAATATATTATTCATGAATTGTTATTATTTATAGTACTGTATCTACAATATTTTCGCAGAAACAGTATTATTAATAAATAATTTCTAATACTTTACTCGCCAAAATATCTAGCAGCTAGTTTTAATAAACATTAAATAGTCACATTAACAGTATAAAAATTCTGACTTACCTGATTTTCATGTTCCGACCAGTAATGTCAATTTCACTGTAATTGTGAACTGTAACACTGTTTAACTAATGACTTAGTTTACTTAATAAGTGATTGTATTTATAAAACAACAACAACATTTTAAATGCTATAGCTATTTATATTTACAAACATAAGTTTGTAAATACGTCGGTTTCAGAACAGTGCATTTTAAAATAAAGGAATGGATTGTAATATTTTGTCATACCAAAAATATTTAAAAATACATATACAATGTGTACACATTATTTACACAATAACCGAAATCGTTCAACGAACTTCTACATAAACTAAAAATATCTAAAGAACTAAACACAAAAAATTAACAGCACATAATACAAAAGCTACGAGATTTCAATACCAGCCTTAACTTAGTTTGAAAATTTTATACACTGTTATCAGTGAAATCAAGTCATTTCAATTACTTGCTTATATATGGGTAAATTTCGAGTACCTGAAACTGAAAATGCCTGGCAATTCTACTAAATTTCTCGACCACTACTTTTGTGTCCAAGCAGTTCGGTTGTGGAATGCCCAACCAGTCGCGATTAGACGTGCACCTGTTTGTGCTCTAATTGTGTTCTAAGTGCATTCAAGAGACTTGTAAAGGAGCATTACCTGGGAGATATAAACGTTCCTTAACCTGCTATTTATTTTTATTTTTACTTATTTTATTTATTTAGTCAATTGGGTGACACTACTACATTTAAGTTTGTATTTAACTGTATATTTATCTTATTCCTTGTTTGTATTTATTTCATAACCCACACTATGTATAACGGTATATAATAATATTCATTGCTTTATTTATTATTTTTCGTCTTACCTTGTTTTACACCAGACGCTACCCAACACTCTCTTATTCATTTTTCCTCTCCATCCAATGGTTGCCTGTAAGAGATTGCCTCCGGGCGATAAAGACGCCAATTGTTCTTCTCTAATTTTAAGCTTATCTTGTAATGCATCTGTTGTACAATAAAGTGATCTATTATTATTATTAAATTTCGTGACAAGCTTTTGTGTTCTATAAATTGTGTACATTATAATTTGATAGCAAACATTTTCAATAAATACTTTATTTAATTATTTTTAGGGCATTCCAATAATAGCTTGTTATTAAAGGTTTTGTAAATCTCATTCAACCCCTCAATATTGCAAGAAATCTATGACCGAAGTACTTGTTAACACAAATCAAAAGAGCTCAAACTCCAGATAGATACGTTGTTTTAATACAGAGATCCTATTAACACCTTTCAAGTTCATCGTCACACCTTGGTTACTATTAAAGACTTAGTACTAGACAAAACGAATCAAACGATCAAAAAATCAATCATGTTGCGTCGTTCCATTATAGCTTCCTATTGCGACTCCATCATCAGACTCTGGATGCTATCAAAACATAAAGTTTTCTTTAAGACAAATCAAACGATTCCAAACTCGCTGGTCTTGCATCGTTCCAGATTTCCTATGACCACCTTCCGGCGCTATCATCAGACCCTGGATATTATTAAAACATTAAGTACTTGTCAAGACATATAAAAGAATTCCAATCTCGCTGGTGTTGCGATGTTTCTTTACAGAATTCCTATGACCACCTCCCGGTTTCATCATCAGATCCCGGATAATATCAAAACATAAAGTACTTGTCAAGACATATCAAACAATTCCAATCTCGATGGTGTTGCGATGTTTCTTTACAGAATTCCTATGACCACCTCCCGGTTTCAACATCAGATCCCGGATAATATTAAAACATAAAGTACTTGTCAAGACATATCAAACAATTCCAATCTCGATGGTGTTGCGATGTTTCTTTACAGAATTCCTATGGCCACCTCCCGGTTTCATTAGTAGACCCTGGACAATATCAAAACATAAAGTACTCGTCAAGAAGAATCGACTACACTCATTAGGTTTCTTTGTTTTATTACATAGTTCCCATGACCACCAAGGATAGGAATCAAATGAGTCCAAACTCGGATGGTGTGGCGACGTTTCTTTATAGAGTTCCTATGGCTACCTTCCAGTTCCAGCATCAGATCAGCTCCATGTCATCATAATATTACATTGTCACGCTGTATACATATACTTGCGAATTTCATCAAAATCGGTTGAAGATATCTGCTTCGAAATTGAGTAGCAAAGCAAGCTTCCACCAGTACATGCATACTCACACGTACATTGCAAGTTAAAAAGTATACACACTTCAACACTTCGATACGAACAGAATCCATTTACAATACCTGCTTTGTCGAACTCGCAAAGTGACTACATAAAAATTCAAGTCTATTGTCGCATTTCCTTGTG
This sequence comes from Spilarctia lutea, assembly GCA_916048165.1. NCBI lineage: Eukaryota > Metazoa > Arthropoda > Insecta > Lepidoptera > Erebidae > Spilarctia > Spilarctia lutea. The sequence goes on along the minus strand of OU696492.1, from coordinate 4,426,906 downwards.
ATGTTTCATAGTAAACAAATGAGTTGCATAATAAACAAAAAACTATATATCTACTACAATAAAAATAATGTTTACAAATATGGTAATACTATATCAGGCTACTAAAACCAGGATATCCTAACAGTAATGTATAATTTTGCGTGAAGGAAGCTCAGATAAAAATGCAGCTCTCAGACGTTTTGTGAGTACCATTTCAGACGTGTATTTTTTAATGAACATTCTTGATATGGATCTAAAAAAGGCGCATCTAATTGTGGGTTGACTCTAGAAACCTTACTGCCTCAATCAGACACGCATATACATATCATTTTTAAACGGTTTTATTCAACTTGCCCTGAATGTGTTAGTTTAGATCAAATATGTAAATTTCACTTTATCTTCGTCTTGACTGATTGATCTGAAATTGGGCACACATATTTAGTTGTACTACCAAACCACTATCAGTTTATGTATTATATCTATGTATATGAACACAATATTAAAAAAAACTACAAAATAATTTTTTATACGACTTTTACCAATGAACAATGGGATTTCCGAAGAAAAAATATGCATAATCAATTAACATTTAGACTACTACTTTCGTCATCAATACTATTGATCAGATTCAGAAATAAAATAATTGGGTACCTGAAATTTATAGACCACTCTCACTTTGAAAATTTTATTTACACTTTAATGAAACCTATTTAGTTTTGTTAATTTCTTTTTTTTAAGATCTATGCTATTATGGTTACCTTGTCCTCAAGTTCTTGGATTTTGGGATTTTGGTACGACCACCATCCATTGGGACGCTTGGCGCACAGATTGGACAGCGCGACAAAGTAGATTCAGATGGCAAAGATCTGAGACCGACTTCTTTCGGATGTTTTTCCCTTGGTGGGATTGGTATGAAATAGAGTTCAGAAGGAGGTTATACTGTGTTTGTGGAATAAGTTATGGTAATTATCAGTTCAACAACTAACATATTTAATGTAATTTCAATGGACATGAATTTATAATCGTTTGGAACCCATATAGGATTCAACTTGTCATCGATTTATATATTTCTGAAATGAAACGTAATAGATTATTTGGGGTTTGTTACCTGATTTTACCTGAATATTAGTTTTTCCTCGAAGGGACTGGTATTGGCCTTCTGCAAATTTGAGGACGAACTGATTTCAAAATACGTCAGTTGAGGGCACTGACCTCCAATAACGATTGCCAGTGATGTTCATCATAAACTATAAATTACTACATTATTTCTTTGTATAGTTATTAATGGACATATATTTTGGTATGATAATAGGGGTTCTTATTTCTCACGGCAATTTATTACAGACACATTTACCGATATTGTCAAATTTTTTAGAGGGTTATCTCTAGTGTACCTTTATATTACACTAGCTGACCCACGCAACCTCGTTTGCGTCTTTATAGCCCGTAGCATGTTTTTTCCAAATCGGACCAATGGTTCCTGAGATAATCGGTTTCAAACAAACAAACTCTTCAGCTTCATAATATTAGTACAGATTTGGAACATTTATAAATTATAAACACATACTCATTTAATATGTTTACAGTATACACAAATCTTTTTAACCAAGTAGGTTATATTTTTTTAAAAGATTAACGTTATTACAGAAATGGTGAATCTTAGTACCGGTGGATTATTAAACAGAAGAACGGTGCTCACAGCAGCAAATTGCTTAGAACCATACGAAAATGATGCAAGGACAGTGCGCATATGGGCGCTAGGTCGCATAGGTGAACACACAACTCCTTTTAGATATCGCGCTTGGAGGATCACAAGATTGTTTCCTAGAAGCTTGAATCCGGAACATCAACATGGACCCTTCGGGTATCACTCACCAAGACATGATGTAGCTGTAATTCACACAATGGACCAAATGTACATCTACCCCAGCGTTTCTTGGAAGTATTCATACGCTACTAGAGCTTTTCTTCCTACTACAGCTATGTATTATTTAACAAATTTACAATTCATGGTAGGGTCTGGATATGAATATCTAGAACACATCCATGAAAACTATAAAATATTTTTCACTCATTTAAGCAAAGGTATTATACGTGACTGCTCAGAAGTGCTTCCAAAATGGTGGGGTAAATTCATATGTGTTACGAATACAAATAATTTACCTGGAGTTCAAAATGGTGGTGGTCTTTATGATAACCACATTATTGTTGGAGTCGGTTGCTTTGAAATCCGCTACAACGATGACAAGGTTTTCGTTTTTACTGACCTAAGGTATTACACCATTGCTATTTATGTTCAGGCTCACATTAATCCTGGCGAGTATTACGAGTATGCATATCCACAATGGAGTGTGAAAACTGGTTGGTTTGGTATATTTGATGGGAATGAAAATCTGCCCTACATGCATAGTTGGCAAATTAAAAATGACATGTACCCGATGGGTAAGTAAAATGACTTACGATTCTTTCTTACGTATCTTTGTGTAATAATTGACATATTACCATCAACAGTCTTTAACAGTCTACGACTGAACATCGGCGTCTCCTTAGTATTCTACGCTGACCAGGTACGTCTGCTCGTTTGCCCCCTATACAGTAAAAAGAAAATGTTGGTATATAATTTGTTTCAAGTTTTCCTTCTCTTTACTATGCTATTGTCCTGTGTAGCTTGCTCCTATAGTCAATTATAACGGTTGAATAGGGGTGGTAACACTGTATTCTTGATCCATAACCACACGGAATCAGCATATATTAACTTATAGCCATAGAGTATAACTTAACTAACGGAAAAGTAGTTAATTTTTGAAATACGTATGTTTTAAGTTACGAAAACAGGAAACGAATATATTATTTTTATTGAAAGGTTATTAAAATCTATTCACTGATTAAAAATTATACTTGTTAATATTTTGCAATACATATCAGATATTTCTTTGAACAATTGAGTTACCTTGGAGTGAAAATAATTCAGTGCGTTTGAGTTTTATTTTAAGTGAAGAACGGTAAATGTGATTATCAAAGTGTGTTAACACTTTGTAATATTTCATGATAGTTGAAAATTAATTTTATCTAAAAGATTTAATTAATTAATTTTCGATCTAACAAGACGATAATATACTTCGACTTGAGCTTTCGCGACTATCGTCGTCAGATTTCGGAAAATGTAATTCTTGTATGGGATAGGCTCGGATCTTATGTAAAAAGACGGGAGTTTATCTTTAAAGTGTATGAAAATCTGAAAACCATGTCCATTATTTTAACAAAAAATGTATCATAATTGGTCCAGTCGCTTTGAAACTATGATGGTCCCTTATTGGGACCTATCATAATAATGATGGTGGACTAATGTCCACTAAAGTGTGTGTGAGTGTAATGTAGTCCAATGTAGTGGGTGGTAATGATGGACCAATTATACATTTTTTGTTAAAATGATGGAGATGGTTTTCAGGTATGATGATAGAGGTGATGTCCATGATATGGATGTCTGGAAGAGATTGCCGTTAGCGATAAGACCGCCAATTGTTGTATTTGTGTATTTTGTGACTCATGTTATAGTATGACATGGTATTGTTTTGTATTATGTACGCAATAAAAATAAATAAATAAATAAAAATAAATGTATAATGATGATTAGCTTATGAAGGAACCTCACGGATTTACACAACTCCGATTATTTTAAATCTGGTTGCTTATTATTTTAGTTGTTTTCTGTAACATAATAAGGTAATTTTTAAATCGATTTAAGTATAGAATCACTAGTTTATATTATACACATTAAGCAAATAAATAATAAAGCAATAAAATTCTTATTTTTCCCATCTAAAAGATTCGTATCCTTTCTTTTAGTAAAGAAATTACTAAATATTACAAGAAAATAAAATCTCAAGCCACACTGATTTCAGCACGAAAGTACCGACTCAACCGGGGCAGTACTACCTTCGCACAGAAGATCAACGTAAAATGACAGCGTTCGTGCTGTCGTGTTTCGATGGTGAGTGCGAAACCGGAGGTCCATCGATGCGAAGGCATCAATAGGTCGCCTTGGTGTGGGTGACAATACTGCATTGTTGCATTGTCTATATTCGCAATGAGTATGATGACCACTACTCTTGGATTACGCGTTTGCTTTCTATCAGGCAGAGTAAAGTCATTTTATCAGGGTCATTCATAAGAAAATAAAAAAGATCAAGATTTAAATACATAAAATAAGATGGAAACAATATGAAAAGTTAATATATATCTGCTCTGCTGCTGTTACAATGTCAATAATTTTCTTTTATCCTTATTCTTAAAGCGTATATTTTAAATTCAAGGTCAAGGTCAGCACTAGAGCCAAAGTCTTCAAGTTCAAGTTACATTGAGACTCTCATAATAATATTTTGGCAGGCAATACTGGCGCCCTATAGTCTGACTATACAAGGCTAAACAAACATCTGATCTCGCTTTCACCTCTAATAAAGAAAAAGTTTTTAGATCAGGAGCATTTGTAGGTCATTTGGCACATTAGCACTTTAGATGTTTTCGTACATAAGAGTATCTGAACTATTTGCGAACAATGTCAGCTGAACGTTTTGCAGCCTTCCTAACGCTAATCAGTAGTTATTAAGCAGAAAATCTTAGAGAGTTCAGACTCACTTCGATTAAAATATAAGACATTTCGACAGGTACTCGTATATCGATGACGGTTTAATGTTTCACGCATACCTTAATACTGTCTAATTTTGTTCTTCTAGTCCTCTGCCTGATGGAAAGCATAAGCAGAATCCAAAATGGTGGTCACCATACTTATCGCGAATGCAGACAATGCAACAGTGCAGCATGGTTATCCATATCATGGCGGACTAGTGCGATACTTCTGTATCATTAATGCAGTCTGACGTTAATGTATTCTTATGTTCCGTTACATGCTTTCATTTTAAGTTTATCTTCTGTGCAAGGATAATACCGCCCCGGTCGAACCGACCCGTTCGTACAAAGATCAGCGTGCCTTTGCTACATTTAGAATACTGCCAATAAGTGACGATACAAAACCGAACAGTTGATTTTTGGATGCCAGCCTTTATAACTGTGGAAAATGTATCGAGTCAATAGTCCTTAGAGACATTATTACTGTTGTTTTACTTAAAATTACTGACTAACAACGTGAGTAACAAACGACTTTGGCGCCAGGAGTATGTGGTGTGCCAATAATATATCGACCCAATTGTTATAAGTTGCGGCCTTATTGCAATTTTTCGACCAGGCCGCCCTCCAAACGTCGACTGTAGCTATTGCTACTAGAGGTCCCCACTGTCTGGCAGCTTGCGGCACTGTCAACAACTGATATTACCGACGGTGTTGTTTTTTTTATGGAATTGGGGACAAACGAGCAGACGTATCACCGTATCAGCAACACAAGAGGCGTCACAAGTGCGTTGCCGGCCTTTAGCGGATAGGGGCAAGGATGGGGGGTGGGGTTTTGGGTACGGGCCTTCGGTATTATCACGCACTCGGTAAAATACAGCGCAAGCGCTATTTCATACAGGTTTTCTGTGAGGCCGTGGTATCATTCCGCTTGAGCCGGCCCATTCATGCCGAAGCGTGGCTCTAGCGTGGGGCTTCGCTTGGCTACGTTTGGGTTCAGCGAATTCTTTCTGGAGCATTAAAGGTCTTCACTCCCACTCTGGTATGGCAGTATAGCAGTGATTATTTTTGAAATCGATTATATTCATTGTTAGTATACCTTCATTTCTATGTATTAAACATATGTACGTATTTACAAAAAAAAAGGATATTAGTATTTATATCAGTTGTCTAGTACCCATAACACAAGCTCTGCTTAGCCTGGGACTAAATGGCGTTGTGTGTTACATGTCCGGCATATTTATTTATTTATTTACAACTTGCATTTATTATAAATATAAGAATGTTATTGATACATTACATTTACCTATACTTACATAAGATAATCTAGAGACATATCGCAATTTGAAACATCAGATGTATGGTATGTATTTGTAAACAAACCGCTGTTTATTACATATTGTATACAAATTTTTATATAAATAATATAAACACTGCATAAAAAGTAGTATTAGTGCCAATCTTGCGACAGTGGAGTCAACTTATTGAGCGGTAATTATGAGACTCAGGTAGGTTAAAGTATTTAAATAATACAATAGTTTGAACCCGTGATTTTTGTTGCTTTGAGTATTGTTCATTAATTATTATTATATCGCGTCGCCCTTCTTTATATCAACAACTATCTATCAGTGAAAGTCACATCAAAATCGATTCTACTGTTACGAAATATAGTATTTTATAGCTATTTTAGTCATTTGTACAGAACTGTGTAGATATTTTATTAATATTCGCTGTATAGAAAATATAAAAGAAATATATTTTCTGTAATCAATAATTAAGGAAAGTAAATCTTTTCGAATTTAACATGCAATTGATTTTGTTTATGCAATTAAAAAAACAACATTTTTTATTGATATATTTAATACTAGCTTAATCCCGCGGTGCTACCCGCGGTACGACAATAACCGCGGATAACGCCGCGAGGCGAAGCTAGTGTCATTATAAATTGTAGCCTATGTGTTATTCTGATGTATAAGTAATATTATTGTAAAGTTTCCTCAAAATTAATTCAGTTGTTTTTGCGTGAAAGAGCAACAGTCATCCTCACATACATACTCACAAACTTACGCGTTTACAATATTATAGTACGATGTCCAGAGTTAACAGATTGCACAAAATATATACTAAATGCAAATGTTTGCAAAATGGTGATGATTTTCTTGCATTGGGTTTATAACAGTACTCTTCAGTGTTATAATTTTCAGAATAATTTTACTATGGATTAGCACAAACGGCATCTTAGCTTACTGGGATGTCGGAACCACAACAGAAAATGCTGGTAAATGGAGGTACGACCAATGGGTACCGCGAACAAGTAGATTCAGATGGCAGCGGTCAGAACATCATTATTTTAAGATATTTACGCCCTGGTGGAATTGGGCTGAACAAGAGTTTAGAAGAAGACTTTACGTGGTGGCTGGAATCTCTTACCGTAAGTTACATTCAATAAAATTAAGAACAACTTCCCTATATATTGTTTTAATGTAATCAAGCTATCGCCGTCCACTGTATATCGAAGTTATTTTTTTTACGTGACTAAAACCACACGGTGTGCCACTCTGCGCCTGAGAAGGGAGGGATCCGGAAACTGCTATTATTAACACAACCGTATCCCTCCCAGCGCCTGCCCGCACTGAAGCGGGCACCGTCTGCTGGTAAACTCTCAATTTCGCACGGTACACGCGTACGTTGCTTCCTCGTGGCTAGCCTCTGAAGCGGATAGAGGGTAAAACCTGTCCCGTCCATCCGCGGTCACACTCAGGGCGGCATGAGGATTGGGTCCGAGTGGAGGTCGTCCTCCCGGGCCTTCACCGCCGCTTCCTTCTGCGAAATTACGTCTTTACAGAAACTGCGACCGCTGTGAAACTGCTGTCGCTACCGGCCATGGAGCGTGTGACGGCCGGTAGCGAGAGATCTCCTCCTATGACTGCAGTGAGGGCCCGACGCTGCGATGCCCAGGCGGGGCAAATCGCCCGCGTGTGCTAGGCCGAGTCCTCACTACCATCGCAGTGGTGGCAGACGGGACTTAGTTCCCTCCTGATGACCGAGTGCAGGTACTTCCCGAAGCAACAGTGTCTGGAAAGTACCTGCATTAGTCGGAAAGAAAGGGTCCCGTGCTGCACAACGCCCAATCGAGGATGACCAGCTGGAAGGTCTCCCCAAGGAGCGATAGCCATCCCGGTCATGGAATATATTCTGATTTACATTTTGAAACATGTAAGGAGTTTTAATCCAGTTTTTGAAACATTGGCATGTTTAGGTGGAGTAGGGAGAGTAGAATAAAAACATAATTGGGCGGAACACAAATAAATTTAGGCAAAGGATGATGAGAAGAATTTCAATAAAAAACATTTGCATCATTACACTAACGGCTTATAGGTTAAACGTAACGGAAAATAAAACAGCGAATATTTATTATAGAAAATTACGTTGTTACAGAAATGATAAATCTCGGTACAGCAGCTATCCTAAATAGAAGAACCTTATTAACCGCTGCAAACTTACTGGATCCTTATATGACTGATCCACAAACTGTACGTATTTGGGCCCTAGGACGAAATGGGTGGAATAATATGCCTTGGAGATATCGTGTCTGGAAATTGTCAAGAATTAGTCCTAGAAGTTTAAACAAAGAACATTGCCACGGTCCCTTTTGTTACCATGTGCCTCGTCACGACGTTTGCATTATTCATACATTAGATCAAATGTATATTTTTCCATACATGTCACCAAAATATGCTTATCCAACAAGAACTTTCGTAACAGAGGCTAAAGATGATTTAGTAGACAACGACCTTTTCTTCGCAGGTTCAGGGTATGAATATCACGAACATATTGCTGAGAATTATAAAATATTTTATACCGCCCCTACGCTAGAACAAATTGTGGATTGTTCAAAAATTTTACCGAAATGGTGGGGGAAATTTATTTGTATTGTTAACCCTGAAAGATTTCCCGGTGTACAGAATGGTGGGCCTTTGATCAACGTTAACAATCTTGTAGGGGTGGGATGTTTTATGATAACTTACCAAGATAATAGTTACTTCGTGTTTACAGACCTCAGATTTTACGTGTGGACGATTTATGAATTAGCCGCAATTAAGCCTGGAGAATACTATGAATATGCGTATCCACACTGGGGTACAACCTTAATAGACCAATATAATGAGACTCTTGATGAAGATTACGATCTTAATTGGGTGAACATTCCCACAAGGCAGGTAGAAGATAGCTTGTATCCATTAGGTTAAAATTATAACACATTTTTAAAGTGCTAATCACTAAGCTATACAATGATTTTATCGACTTAACTTTGCTTGCAACATTTGTGAGCTCATTTCAGCAGCTACTCAAGGTTCAAACATGGCATTGGTTTTATTATTTGTATTTCCTGTAATTCACGTCAAAATCTTCCAAAAAGACACGCTAAGGGACTTTATGTCTTTAAAAAATTAAGAATACGGTAGCAAGATGATGATAAAGATTTATTAAAATCATATCAATATTTTCATTCTATTTTCTAACTGTATTCTAAATGAAGCTTGTGAGGAATTGATGTTTGTATGTTTGTAACACTTTCACGCAAAAACTGTTGAACGTATTTAGATGAAACTGCACAGTATTAGAATAACACTTTTTTTTCACACACCTTCTGACAAGATTCACGCCGTTATTATCTATCTATCTATGTATGTTTTCAAGAAATTTATGCCTCTATAATTATATACCTCTATATGATCTGTTATAATTATTTACTTAATAAATGGTTTCGATCGTTCTGCCCTCAAGATACCCTCTGATCTAAATGACATATTGGCAACCCCTTTGAACCCCAGGCTTTTGGTGTTTGCGTCCGTCATATTCGATAAGATTTATCACAATATTAGATGTTTTGATGTAAAATGTAACAGTTATTAGGAATCGATGATATTTATTGACAACATTGTAAGGTTTTGGTTATATTGATGAAACAATTGTTATTCGAAAAGATAGAGGTTGGTGTACAGAGTGACGCACGGAGAACATGTTGAGCCGTCGGTCCCAGTAATCCTGAACACCTATAGCAGTAAATGAGAAGTAAATGCCTCATAAACGACTTTGATGACGATGAACTTCATGTGGAAGAATCGGAGTAATAATGATTGGATGAAGTCCGCCGATGTACAATAGTGCATAAAGTTATAAATATATAAGTATAATAAATAATACAGAAATAAAGTGAAGTATTGAGTTATTTGCATAATAGGGTAACTAGGTACTCTATTACGCAAATAATTACCTAAATACTTTACTCGTATAGTTTACTTTACTTGTATAGTGTATATGGTAATATCATAACTCATGTAGCTATTACGATGCACTTCGATATGACGCTGGATTATTAAAAAATATATTTTATGTCACTATATTAAGTTCATTTTTTAACAGATGTCTAATGTTTATTCGGCTAACAGATGGTATTTTAATTTTAGTTTCTTATTTTAATGTGTGACATTCTTCATGCTGGTGTGCGATGTTTGTGTGATAAGGAATATTATCGGTTATTGCGAAAATTAAATGTCAGTATTTCTTTCATTTTAATTACTTTTTTATTTAAACCTAAATACAGATGACTTCGCGCATAAATTTTCTGCTAAAGCTCAGATTTAGGTTAAGCTTACTTGCACATAACATTTGTTTGTCATATGTGTGTGTATGTCATATTAATAAGTATGTAATCGCAATAAAGAAAAAATAATAAAAACTTGAGAGGTGTCAAGGGACACCCGGATGGAACGAAGTTCGAAATAGAAAGACGAAACGAAAATATCTGGCTTGCTTTCTATAAGAGAAATAGAGAGACAGACAGAGAAACATGCGCACGCCGCACGGCTTACAATAGCTTACTGTAGCAAAAAGTGTCGTTACCAGCCTATCGCAGTTCACTGCTAAACTTATTTATTGATATATTTTGTATTTATATTTGATATACATAATTTTAAAAATCATTAATTTACAGCGACATCTATATTATTAATATTAAACTACTGGCAACGACAACTATAACACGTAAATGTAAGTTCAGTTTCTATTCAAAAGATGGCGCTATATGTAAAATTGAAAAATGTTTTTCACCAATTCTTTAAAAAATAATAACAAAACAATATTTTCTTAATAAAAAAATATTAAGACTTCGTTCCCATAACAAAAATAGTGAATCAAGCAATGAAAAATAAACTAATAACAAATATAATTTAAAATAGCAAAAAGTGTCGTGACAACTTTTTCGTATGAATTTTTTCCGTCTAACCCCCTTTCACAACGCGCGATAAGGAACTTCGTTCCAAAAGGAAACACAAGTGAAAGTATGTGCATTGTGATTTTTCAGAATACCTATTCACTCAATTTTCAGGTAAGAAATAGACCGTTCTGAGGTTCATGCAGTTAGCTTTGTAAGCTTTTGAAGAGCACTCACTTTAATTGAATGGTATATTTGTAAGCAATTGCTACTAACAAAGTTGTTGAGTTTTCGCCTCAATTACTTTTATCTACTTTGATATTATTTATCTTTGTAGCGAGCACTTTAAAACAACTTGCATACAAATTTAGGACGTATTTTGTTGCACGCTGCCATATCACCATCTGTCTTAGAAATAGCGTATCGATTGAATATGCAGACATACGTAGACTGGCAAAACTATAATCCTTCCAATAATCTTGTAAATTGTTTCTTGATCCAATCAGCCTAATAGTATCAGCGTAAACCTTTTCGTATTAGACCGAAAAGTGATCAAATATAATGTAGGTAGTTCGACATACTCCTAAATAACAAAAAACAGACTTACATCGAACCTATCAAAGTCACAACTACTTACAAATACCCGGATTTCACAAGTCACTCATTGTCCATTTCTCACACATAATCTACATGAGCAAATAGGCAATGACAGACGGACAGACACTTTGAATGACAAGGGTTTCGTTCTGAATAAAATTGAAGGACCTTTTATTCTTCGCCATAAAAAGTAATGTTGGTAACCTATTTGTCCACAACTTCCAATAAATTTGACATATTACTTGAAGTGCATTACAATTGTTATTACAATGTTTTTATTTGAAAGATTTACCTACAATTGTTTACATTTAAACTTGTGATATGCACGTGCTGTGAGATATAATTAACAATGTAAAAATTACTTACAAGTAAATAACGCTTGTTAACTTCGCTAAAATATAACTATTATATTGAAAATTATTTAATTTACCTATTATATTGACATAGATGCAGTTTACATTAAATTTTTCAATTGAATTAGTTTTATTGTGGAATTTTATATGATGAACCAATGAGTGCCTTTATCTATATCTCTTTTGTCCGTAGCGACACGCTTGTATGTCGTTTATCGTGGTAACTCGTAGCCTATGCAATGCCTTAAGAATCAAAATAAATATAATATTATTGAAATCGGTGCAGCCGTTTAGCCGTAAAAGTGTAACAAAGAGACTGATTACTTTCGCATCTAGGTATACTAACATTTAACATTGGCAATGCATTGACTAACAAATGAGTGAGCGGATAAATTATCTGTTAGTCATTATCGCGGCCCTGTATATCTGTTTATTTATATTTCAAAATGACTCTACTTCGCCTGATGCCATACTCATTACGAATACAACACTATAGCTTGGTGACCTACACTAAGGCGGAATTTTGATGATTCTGCATCATTATGCCTCCGGTTTCGCACTCACCAACGGAACACGACAGCATGAACCTGCATGAAGAGAAAGAATGACACTATAGGAAAAGCCATGAAAACCTTCCCGTTTAAGCTTAACAACGTTACTAATATGACGTCATACCCTGAGACTGTATCGTTCGACATGTTTGGACTTCTTCCAACTTTTATTTGCCAGCGTCCTTAGCCTGACCTTTTTGAAGTTGTAGTGAAACCTAAATATGACTAACACTTTGGCAGTGATCTTTGTGATATTGAAATTAATAGTCTATGACATTGAAACTGTAAAAGCATAAGATGACAAAACCAACAAAATTACATCATTTCGGACAATTTGATGTTTTTTTTTTATTGAATGAAAACTTCTTTAGCGGCGCTGTGTACTTTTTTGGAATGGGTAAAAATGTATAAACTCGCGTCAGGTCACGTGACCTGATCGAAAATTCGTAAGACGGATGGAAAGAGGACGTATAAACTCGCGTCAGGTCACGTGATCTGATCGAGAATTCGTAAGACGGATGGAGAGAGGACGTATAAACTCGCGTCAGGTCACGTGATCTGATCGAAAATTCGTAAGACGGATGGAGAGAGGACAGGCGGCGCAGGGCGCTTGCGCGAATGTTCGTGTGTGTATGTAATATAAATTGTCATGTTTGTGTACGATAGCGCAATAAATGAATATTGTATTCCACGACATAAATAATAGTACTTTTATACTGATAATGAAAGCAATTCGTACAAAATTATTCTCTAACCATTCCAAAATATCAAAAATGCACAACGTTAATATTCAAGTTTTCACTTCTGCCGGGACTCCCGGAATGCAACCCGTCGATTTTTTATTTAATAGGCGGCAACCGAGCAGACGCATCACCTGATGGTAAGCGACTACCGCCGCCCAAGGACACCCGCAAAAGCGTCACAAGTGCGTTGCCAACCTTTGGGGGATGGGGAGAAGGAATGGAGGGAGGGGTTGGGGTATGGGCCTCCGGTATCCTCACTTACTTGATGAAACACAGTGCAAGCGCTATTTTACACCGGTTTTCTGTGAGATTTCAGTAGAACTATTTTTTGCTTTTTATTACATTTGACTGTACGGTTGGCCTAGTTGTTTATAGTGATTCAAATCTCATATGGGACAACATTTTGTGTGATTCACGGATTGTTGTGTGCCTAGGTGTTCTTTGTTGCCGCGGTTATAAAGTTCCCTACAATATAGTACGCATTCCTTATGCAGGAGTTGTCTTTAAAATATACTAGCTGACCCGGCAAACGTTGTTGTGTTATAAAATAAATAAAAATAAGGGGTGGGTTAATATTATCATTTAAGGATATAAAAATATATGATGACCGATTGTCAGATCTACCCGATCTGCTTAATTTTTTTTATAAAATCGGTCCAGTCGTTTCGTGGGAGTGTGATAACAAACACGTCTTCGTCATCATACTATCTCAATCCATTTTGTTTTTTTTTTTTTTAAAAAGACAACTCCCACATTCGGAATAAACATCCTGTGTCGTGGGGGACTTTACAGACATACATGAAACGGATACAAAGAACATCCAGACTCGGGACAACAATTCGTGGATCACACAAAGTGTTGTAGGTACCGCGTGGGATTTGAACCCACGACACTTGGCGCAGTAGCAAGCGGCATGGCGACCGCTGACACCACTCGGCCAACCGTGCAGTCATCCATTGTTAATACATAGGCTTCTTCAACTACTTTAATAGTCGTAAAACCAATGACCTTGATGTAAACGTGTTATTTGTGTATTGGCAAACGTAGGACGTCTACAAGCCAGGTGGAGATACGATCTACGTTGGAGCTTGATACAAGCAACAAATGATCGAACTAATTTTCATGCAATTTTAGAGGCCTATATACATTTTAATTTTCATTGATATTCTTAGTATAAATCGTTTTATATTAACTGTATAAGTTTTATTATATCTTAAAAAACCCATTTAAAATATTGAAAATAGATAAATTAAAGTGCTTTTTAAAGTCCATTTAATTTTAAATAATTCAACTTCTGAAAAAGTTCTCTCATAACTTACCCGTTCATTGCTTTAAAGTAAAACATTCTCAGTGAAGAACTTTTCACATAAATATAACAAGACAGCGTTTTGTGTAACAACACAAAGGTTCTGTAGAAAGCTGGTCAGTAAACTTAGCTCGCGATATCCGTGTCACGGTCACACTTGATGAACTTTGTATTGAAACCTGCAATGAATTTTATAGTGCATGCGGGTTGTAGTCAAGGGCAAGCTATACGATTTTGGTGAGCGTGACCTTTTAAATGTATTGATACTGTAAGAAAGAAATATGTGTATTTTGTATAAAAAGAAATGTTTCTTAAATACTTGGAAAATAGGTGGTATTTGAGTGCAAACGTTAAAAAATAACAAGCGTAAATTGAATTTTAAAATACTTGACACAAAAACATATTTTACGTAAGAATAGACTATTCTTAAATACCTCGTTAGTCCAGCGGTTAGCGTATAAGACTGCCATCAAAAGGTCTCGAGTTTGATTTGCTTTTCGAGCCAAATGTGTTATTGGGATTTTCTTACAAGCAATTTTTAATAACAGCCCAGAGTAAGAAAGTTTGGCGGTGTCTCACGCCCGTGCCTCGAAGAATGAGTTAAGCCGTTTGTCTCAGATATCATGAACATCTATAGTAATCATTACTGGTAAATCAGTGCCCTCAAATATATTGACAACTAGTTCTACTTTCAAATTAGTTACTTAGGGCTACGGAGGTTAGATACGAGTTGCTCCGTCGAAAAATTTATACATATTCAGGTAAAACCGATTGAACTAGTCGCCGACCCCAAATAATATTGGGAACAATAAGGCTAGCAGCGTTGTTACGAAAAAAATATTTTAAACTAAGGGCCAATTAAAATTCATTTTAGATTATTATTTAGGTAATTTTTTCCCATATAATAATGTGAAATTTAAGTCTCTAAGTCTTTCGAAACCGAAAATCAGTCAAATATAATCATATTAGCCTATCAGGAGCTTTACGGGAACTTTTGAAACAGGCTTTTAATCTTGTATCTCTTATCTTAAATTTTGTCACCATTAAAAAAAAAATTTTTCTTGAACAGCAGAAATAATAACATAACGAAGTTATCCGTGGTTAATAACTGTTATTCCTAATATCAGTTAGATACGGTCTAACTATCAATCAGGGTGACTTGGGCTCGTATGCCTTTTTTATGAACACACCGATAAAAAATTACGTTTTTATTCAAAAAGCCAACCAGAGTCAGCACTGCACTCGCATAGCTTTATATAGTAATGTTTGCGGACTAAAAAAAAAGATACCTCTGTGGCTAGTTACAGCATTTCTTCCTGAATTGAGTCTTTGAAAATGCCGCACATTCGAGCTGTAACGTCCTACGTGTAAAAATTTACGTACAAAAAAAAAGATTTATCATCAACACTCCTAAAATTGTAAAATGGTTTTATTCCGTTTTATAACGCTGCACTAGATTGAATACGGTATTCAATACATTTTACACATTTTTATGCAACTCTTAATAAATAATTACTTGTTTTAAAAAAATATGAGTATAAAAAAAATAATTAAGATAGTATGTATATAATAATAAAGAAATATACATTAACAATATTTTTCTATTTTACCATCTAACCTTATACATATAATATACGAGTATATACGCTAACTGCGTAACTGTAAATTTTGTAGGTAGTTCACCTTCGCGAGCAACTTTGCCATAATTAATTTCATTACAGACCATTTGTGAGACATGTGAGCAAATGTGTTAAATTACAGCAATCTAGAACAAAGTGCCATAACTGCCTCTGTGAGAAAGGTAAATTGCAATTTGACTTATGAACCCACCAAGTGTGTGGTTTGGATTCCGTACTTTATTAGAATCCTCATTATTAATATTTTTATGAGAAATACTAAAGGTCTGTTTTTAAGTTAATTTTGGTTTCCTTAGTTTCCGAGGAATTTGAAACTGGTTTAATACCAGTTTCGGAAACGGTATAAAAATCAGCTTTATCTGTTGCATGGATCAGTAAGTATTATATACACAGTATAAATATTTTTCGTTTTATTCCAATACTTATCTACCAATTATTTTCAAACCTAATCCCACCCAGGTTAAAACCGGGGTCGTCGAATTCTAAACCCCTGTATTAAAATAAAAATAGTCTCGAACCCTTTTACATTGTCAATTTACATAAACCCTTTTCACACCTCGCGAGAACGCAACACTAACCCTACGCACACATACACACACATAAAAATATAAAAGAAAAATTCTTAACGTTAAAATGACAACAATGATTTTAGTTCAAGCTTTCACCAAACAATCTACTCTTATTTGAGAAACCGTACCACGAGTGAAACAAAAATATATCGGACAAATAGTGTGAAAGAGATAATAGATGTAAGATGTTGTAGCTTGGTAGCTACGGATGGAAAGCTACGGCAGTCGGCTCGTAGACTCCTGTTGTAGCGTGCCTACGCGGTAGAGCAACTTTCGTAATTTGGACTATTTGTAAAGAAATTATGTTTGTGTGCGTAGCAAGAGTACAGCGTTTCCTTGTGTGTAATATTTTTATGTAAAAGTGGATAAGTTTTTGTCCGATAGTTCAACGTACAATATAATTGTGAAAGGGAATGGTAGCGGCTTGTACGGATCGGACGATGGTATGAAGTGCATTGTGTTCCGCAAACTTTCTTTACATATTTCTTTTTACTTTTATAATTTATTTTTTACTTTTATAATTTATTTTTTATTATTTATACTTCTGCACTTTTAATATTTAGTAATACAGTTATAAAACAGATTTAATAATTATTGTATTTATTGAGTGGAGAAATATTTTTGACGTTTAATTTTCAGATGATCTTTATTTTTATGTGTTAATAATGGTTGCATACAGTTGAACCATTATGTTTTTAAATAGTATAATTATTGATTATTGATAACGTATTTTTAAAATCTACTCTTATGAGGGTTCATCAAAATTTGCTTAGTATTTTGAATAATATTTCCTTATAATGTAGAAATTATAACTTTAGTCGATTATCATAATATATATAAATATATGTCTGTAACTACTATTGTTTGTTATAATAATTATTATAATCCCAAAAAATATATATATATGTAAATAATTTTTTACATATATATATTTATATATACGTGTATTCATAATCGTAATTAGACGTTTTATAATATAGATAAAGCAATAAATTACAAAAAAAAACCAAGTAAAATAGAATTATAAATTTCCATTTTAATTCTTTCAGGTCAAGGACAAAAAGTTCATCTTTTATGCCCTTCAAAAAGTTTATAATTGTTCGTTATATTTTACCGCCATTTCTGATATTTTTGATTGGAGTTTAATGGACTACCATAAAACTCCTATAAGAACTGATTTAGACATAAATTTTAAAAGACAGCTCTAACTACGATATTTCAGTCTATATATAAATAGATACTGGAAAATATATCTCTGCTGCCGATATTTTTAGAAGCTGCTTATGTCTAGCACGGGCAGTTTTTTTTCTGAGATGATGATTATCTCAATCAAAAACGTTTTTTTGGTAACAATGCAGAACTCCCTAATTAACTTCTATAATTAACGTGGATGGAGCTCACATTACTACCAGATTTACGTGTATATATTGCCCGTTCTGTATCAACTCAATATTTAAGCAATGCAAGTATAATGAATTCAATGAATATATTCAATCCATCATTTCTTATTTGACCTCCCTTGGAGTTTAAATTTTTAATGCATGTGTCTGCCAAAGTGACTCCACTCTACCTGATGGAAAGCATAAGCAGAATCCAATAATGGCGGTCACCATACTTATTATAAATGCGTACAATGAAACACGGTGACGCAGACCATGGCGGTCTAGTGATGCTCCTGCATCAATGGGCCTCCGGTCTCGCAATCATGAACGAAGCACGACAGCACGAACGCTGTCATTTTGCAGTGATCTTCTGTGCAAGAGTAGACCGCCCCCGTCGAGTAGACTAATTCGTGATGAAAGCAGAGTGGCGCTACTACCTTTAGATATAATTTCCAAAAAATGTTTATACTGAATGCTTAAAATATTATATAGTATCAGATGACAGATTTTCAACATTGTAATATCAATATTGTAGACTCTATGTTCATGAATCTAGTCAATCAATGAAAACATTTTCGTAAACAAAGATATAATCACTGTACTGTTCTTACCAGAATGACCATATTTCAAAGTGCTGCAAGCCTAAAACTCGAATACACATTAAACAACACTAAACTAAAAATATCTTTGCCTATTATAGTGACTTTTTTTTTTCTTTATTGAATAGAGGGCAAACGAGCAGACGCATCACCTGATAGTAAGCGATTACCGCCGCCCATGGACACCCGCAACACCAAAAGCGTCACAAGAGCTTTGCCGACCATTGAGGGATGGGGTGAGGGAATGGGGGGAGGTATCCTCACTCACTCGGTGAAACACAGCGCAAACGCTATTTCACACCGGTTTTCTGTGAGAAATAGCGTGCTTAACTAGCTTGAACCATCTGATGGATTACTGCTTCTAAGTTTAATAGTAAGTAACTGAATTAACTAAAAATTGGCAAATTAGAACAAAAGCAGGTCGCAAAGGTTCACTGTATCCCATTGATGCCTAGACAAAGGACGAGGTAGAAAACTGAAGTAATAAATAATTAAAAATATTTTTTTAACCGAGCCGTACAAATTTAGATTTTTTGATAAGTTATAAAATGTGAACTCTATTACTCTAGAATTGTTTAACACTTCAAGTGTATACAAACCAGAACATTAAATTTTATCAGAAAGGTGTTTTGGAGTAGGCCCCTCACACTTAAACCTCGTAAAACCTCGTATATCTCGTAAAACTTATTCTGGCCTTGGCTTCTCTATTGGATAAATAAATGATTGTCCAAACCCTCGATAATATGTACACAAAAATACCCGTTGATCTTTTGACTGGTTAAGACGTGAAAACGTAATAAAATATATTATATGGAGAGTATCATCAAGATTGCACTTTTTAAATTTAGTGTCATTTTTTCTTTGAGCATTTGCAACTCTAAAATTTTGCAGGTAAATAATATTTATTTTGTAAGTAAATCTTTACAGATATTTTTACATGTCGGACTTTACAGCTAGAAGAGGCCGGCATTTCCTAAGACTCACTCTGGAAAGAAATGCCGAAATAAATCACAGAAGTGTCTCTTTCTTTTTAGTCTGTGAACATTGATTAATTACAAAATAATAAAAATCTATGAAAGTACGGTACAGTATTGAGACAGCCTGTCCATACAGACGGCATACGAGCCGCAGCCATTGTGTTACCTAACCGGTATAAGTCAAGGTGTAACATATGTTTATTCCGATAAATAAAAATGTGCTTTATGAAAACTTGTTACTAAAATTTCGAATGTTAAAATGAAACTGTTCGCACACTTCAAAGAAATTTTAGGCGAGACAGTGCATCTTTTTTCTTTAGGATTTTGTAAAATCTCGGGTTGATGCGATAAACCAAAAATGTACATCAGAGGTGCACTCAAATTCGAGATCCTACTCATCATTTGTGAAATATTACCACATTCAGAAGTAAAATACAGCCACATCCTGAAAAAGACATGAAAATATTTATGAAAAGAGTAATGGCCCTTTATCAGAGCCGTGGGCCATTTGACGGATATTTGATTCCATACTTAATCGTAACATTTCTTATTTACAATCCAAAAAAGTATCACAACTCTCTAAAAAAACAGTTTTTACTTAAAATATATTCGTCATCATATTTGTTGTCATAATTCCTCTAATTTATATTAGTTTGCATAACTGAGATTCTTTTGTCGACCTCTTAAATATAATAAATCAAATATATTTCGAATATTAATAAAAATAACGTTCTTTGTTTGCCATTGGACAGCAATATATTAAATAATATTATTAATAAAAACGAGTAAAAAGACACCGAAATCTTACAAAATGTATGTACTTAAACTTATTATGCTAACTAGTTACAAACTCTTAAGTTGCAGGCGTTCATGGGCGGCAGCAACCAAATTTCATTAAATAACCCACCTACTCGTTACAATGAACTAATATCTGATAATTGACTGCCTCGGTGGCGTAGTGGTAGCGAATGCAACTGCTAAGCTTAAGGTCTCGAGTTCGATTCCTGGGTCGGACCAAATGTTTGTGTGATCTGTAAATATTTGTTTCGGAGTTTGGGTGTTTTCTAATTGTTCTTCTTCTAATGTTTAATGATATGAATGTATTTACAAAACAAAAACAAAAGTATATAAGTATTTATATCAGTTGTCTAGTACCCATAACACAAGCTCTGTTTAAACATGTATGTGATGTTCGGAATATTTATTTATTATTATTATTGTACCTAAATTAAAGTTGCCGGTGCTAAGTGAACAAAATAAGATAAAACATAAACAAACAGGCAAGGATTCTTCTTCTCCTTTACGTTAATCTTAACCTAAACATCAATTAAACCCAACCTCTAAACATGTAATTCTAATTTAAATTTCGTAATAACACTTTATTTCATGTTTCGTTAAAGCATATTGCTTTACCGCTTTTAACTGAGCAAATATGATTACTTTAAATGATTATTTAGTAAGATTGCTTGTAAGAGATCGCAAACTGTGATAATGTTGAATTTCAGTTTTTTCGTTTTTATTCTACACTATCTTTTGCCCGCGGTTCCGTCTGAGTGTATGACGGTTAGTGCGGTTAATTATAGCCTATTTCCTACCTAAAAAGTAAAAGGATTTGCATTTTATTCAAATCGATTCAGCCGTAATAGCATAATAGGCAGACAGAGTGACTTTCGAATTTATAATATTAGTATGAATTGTCTTCTTCTTTGTCCTAGCTATTTACCATTATTTGGGGTCGGTTTTCATCGTTTTGCGGCGCCAGGACAATCATTAGTGTCAAATCATCATCAGAATCATTAGTTAGAAAACATTAGTGTGGATTGTATTTTTCCTAAATATCATGAAATACATAATACTTTTTTATCTGTCAGCTGCTGTATACAATAAATGCTTTTTAAGCCCCTTTTCTGAGTAAAAGTATCCAGCAGTGAACTGTCAAAGGCAGGTGATGATGATAAATGATTATTTTCTTCTTTTCCTTTTCTGAATTTCAGTTTTGTCTGGTTACTTTTATAGTCGGCCACCTGTTGCCATATTATCTGGGAAGGTAATAGTTTAGTAGAAAATAAACAATAATTAAAACATCTAATATAAGAGTTTACAACTAAAAACGATTTCACATCGGATCGGCGCCCGAAACCAATATCGTATTGGATAATCTGAAAACGCCCCAAAGACGCTACAGGTCTCAAATAGGTTAACTGGACTAAGAGTAAATTTACTCGAAAAGGACTTGTCTCGTATCTGTTTCTACATTATAATCAAAGGTTGGACGAAGTTTACAAAAAATCATATTCAAGTCTCGTGATTGAAATTGTTAATATTTTATCATCCAATTTCACTCGCGTTATAGAATTGGAAGGCAGATGTTGTCGATTTCCAATAATACAATTTTCATGTTGCCTGGCAAATATCTTTTACCAACATACCTATAAGAAAAATAATTTGCAATCATCTTAGAATGAAATGAAGAGATTACTTAGTTTTTTATTACACTTATGACAGTCATGATCACAGCGTCACGGCACGGTCAAGAGCTTTCAATAGTCTACTGCTATTATACCTCTCATTACAAGGAGGTTTAGGCCAACTATACCACGTTGGCCAAGCATCCGTTACGTACAAAGTTCGATTTAATTTTACCATTGTAGTACTGTTTTAAAGCATAGACTGTGGTCAAACTGCCTCTGTGCCGCAGTGGTAGTGTATGCGACTGCTGTTCTTGAGGTCTCGGGTTCGATTCCCGGGTCGGATCAAATGTTTGTACGATCTACAAATATTTGTTTCGGTTATATTTGTTACATTTCTTTCTTTTGTTTCAGCTGTTCTAGAGATTATATACCGGAATAAACAACAGACAGACAAAAAAAATTAAATTGATTTTTACAGTACAGAAATACGAAATTTCTTTAAAATTTTGAACTTTACTTTTCTGATAGAGTCACCATCTTTTATTAAAAGAAAATATACAAACAAATAAAAATATCTATTAAATACACTACTAATTAAAATCTATTAATTTTATACCTTAAGATAAGCGCGTACTTCTTTAGGCTGGCAACACACTTGCACGCCATTGGTGTTGCAGTAGTCCATGGGCGGCGATAATCGCTTACCATTAGGCGATACGTCGTTTATTCTACAAAAAAAATATTAAAACATGTACAATTATAGATTATTTATCCTTTTTAGAAATCGAAAGTGTACAATACATTTTCAGAAATTATATCTGTATTATTCTCGTCGACATGTTACACATCAAAGGCACTGGATATCATATAACATTAACCAAAGTTGGGTATGA
Organism: Spilarctia lutea; assembly: GCA_916048165.1. Classification (NCBI taxonomy): domain Eukaryota; kingdom Metazoa; phylum Arthropoda; class Insecta; order Lepidoptera; family Erebidae; genus Spilarctia; species Spilarctia lutea. Next base: position 4,404,069 of record OU696492.1, on the reverse strand, counting down.
AAGGAATATGTGACTTTTGTCATTGATTTTGAAGTAAAGAGCTTATGTCCTTATCTTCTCGTATAACTTTGATGAAGTTCAAAGTTTTAATGAGGATATAATGTATCAACATTGTGTATGTATTGAAACTGGGTTTGATATTTGATAATTTGAATATTGTTCACTGATAACATTAAACGAATAGTGATTATAAACCACCACACACCACATAAGTAACAAGATTAACTTAACAACAAAAACTTAAACTAGGGAAGTACAATTGGCGGCCTTATCGCCCGGAGGTAATCTCTTGGAAAACTATGGCAGTTCTTTTTTTGAAAATAATCGTTATACATTAGATAAGATAAGATAAGATAAGATAAGGTAAGATAAGTTTATTTGCATAAAACATGTGTGAACAATATGTCATAGTATAAAATACAGTACAGTACTTAAAAACATTTAATTGTTTTTTTATTTAATATTTGACATTAATGTAATGTGTGTAACATTACATTAATGTCAAATATTAAATAAAAAAACAATAATTAAAAATAAAAGTAAATAAAACATTCACAAAATTTTAATACTCGTACAAGTACATACACAAAACATTATGACCATTATAAGGTTTAATTTGTAGTATCTGCCAAAAACTCCCCAATACTGTAGTAGGCTTTCTGTACGAATATTTCTTTAAGCTTATGGTAGAATTTTTTTTTTGAGGTCTTTATACGGTGCTGTACATTATATATTTTTTCTTTTTTTGATCTCTTATTTCTGGTATAAAAAGCATATGTAATTCTAAAAATGGCGATCGCAACACATTGTATATTTTAGGTTTCCCATAAGTCATTGAGGAATAAGAGTATGGGGCTGCAATATCAGATTGATCCCAAAATATCTAATCACGTCATTGTCATCTAAAGTATATTGTACTGTTACTATGAAGTGTGTTCCTTTGCTCATGTAATTAAATTTAATACACGGACATGCAAATTGTTTATTCTAGTCCCGGCTAATAGATGGGCACGCCGTTATTGCGGCGGTAAGACCCGTTATAGAGGATTGGCTCGAGAGGCGTCACGGGACCCTCTCATACCGAGGTGACACTGACGCAGGTGATCACTGGCAAAGGATGCTTCGGAGGTCACCTGTGTCTGACCCGCAAGGAGCCAACACCTGAGTGCCACAGGCCATAGACACGGCGCTCCACACGCTGGCAGAATGTCCGGCGTGGAGGGAGCCAAGGCGTGATCTCGTGGAGGCCATCGGGGTGGGGGTTCTCTCGCTCGGTAACATGATTGCGGCCATGTTGCGGAGCGAGAGCGCGTGGAACTCCACCGTTTCTTTCTGCGAGTAAGTAATGCTTGCCAAGGAGACGGCGGAGCGGGACCGGAAGAGGTTTAGAACTCTACCGGCCCGCCAGGCCCGGGAACGGGACAGGTACCGCAGGCGACTCGGGCGACGGAGATCTCAGAATGATCTCCGTCCTCCATAAGCGCAAGCCTGAGGGTGACACATGAGGTCATCTGTCACCCTAGCAGAAGCAGGCTCGGGCGGCGGGCGCGCTTGCACCACAGCACTCGCGCCCCAACTTTTGGGGGCAGCAACGGAAACACCGGGATATCCACAGACATTTACAAATCGTAGATGGCCCGAATTACATGGGGGTTCCAGGGTTTTCCTTTCTAGGGTACACCTGGTTTCCCGGCATCTAGTACCAGAGATGGCATGTGGTTTTAGTCGGTTCGAGTCCGACATGCCACCAGGAGGTGGTATCCGAGGGGATTACCGCAGAAGAAAAAAAAAAAAAGGCCCGGCTGACTGATTAGTTCCGACCATTGCCATAATTAAGTTTCATATTTTTATTTATACTTTAACAAACAAATAATTTTATAAAATGAGCAAGTTTGTGTGCTGTAATACGGCTCAATAAATTTAAATGAAATTTAACACAGAGATAGATTATAATTTCAAATAGAATACTTTTATCGGGAAAATGTGTCTGCCTCGGTGGCGCAAGTGATAGCGTATGCAACTGTTGTGCTTGAGGTCTCGGGTTTGATTCCCGGGTCGGACCAAATGTTTCTATGATGTACAAATATTTTACTCCGAATTTGGGTGTTCTCTATGTATAATATGTATGGATCAGTTGTCTAGTACCCATAACACAAGCTCTGCTTAGCTTGGGACTAGATGCCGTTGTGTGTTAGATGTTCGAAAATATTTCTTTTTATTTATTTATTTTTATAATGTACTATTCGCACGTGACGACTAACAGCAACAATTACGGGTAATAGTGCAGAGCGCAGCTAGTTATATAATGTGGTATTTATAAACACAAGAACAAACATCCACTACTCTGAATTTAGCTATAAGTAACTTAGCCTACAAAGAGGTATTTAAAAAAAATCTCGATACAATACAAAAGCCTATTTAATTTTCTTTTTAATTTCCTCAATAATACAACCCATCACAATATCAATTTCCTCTCACCTATCTTGTTCACGCGTTATAATAATATATCTTAAAATGACAGAGCCGTTTATCGTCTTAGACGTAGATAAGTCTATTATCTCTGAGCCTTTTCGTTTTGTGTTGAAGAAAGTTGTTACCATATATTAACTTTTTGTTTTTATTTGACGTCAACATATAATGAACAAGAAAGAACAGCGAGGATATTATCAAAAGAATGTTAGATATAAAGTCAGTATTTTATCGCTAGGCCACGAGAGTTACAAGTATTGTGAGAAGTCGTCAAACTTCTCAAACAGCTTAATACTATAACTTCATTTTCAACTAATTCGGATGAAAAATCAATTGCTGTTCGTTTATCTCGCTAAAACTTGAGATGGATGGGCCGATTTAGCTAATTTTGGTTGTCAAATGTTTGTCGTAGTCCAGGGAAGGTTTAAACGGTGAAAAATTTAAAGTAACTTGAAAATTCAATATTCACATGTACGAAGTAGCGGGCACAGCTACAATTAAATAATTTTAAACAAATATGAGATCTTATTCCAGAAGCTCTTGTATAGCAGTGACGTACAATAAGCTATTGATGATGCGATCCAAATAAAAAATGTGTCACCACTCCTACTTATTGCGTGAATGACGTAAGAGCAAACTGAGGTAGTAAAGTAACCAGTAGAACAGCAGTGTAAAAGAAGAAAAACTTGAAACAAACGATATACGAACCCAAACATAATGTACTACAATAGCCCAGGGGCTATGTCCATGATCGGACTGTTAAACGAGGAAGGATTATGGGTGATGAATGCGATCTTATCTTTCTTGAACTATTGCTCAAATTCCCTAATCTATTACATGTTTCATAGTTACGGTAACATCATATTTATGCGGTTCTGCTAGCCATATCAGAGAAATAAGCGTCAGTGTGGAAATACGTTTATAAAATTAGTTATTGCCTGTGGAACCGTATATGTACGAGTATGTCGGTTATTACGGTGATTCTTTAAACTGATGAAACATTTTCATTTGTCTTCCGACTAAAATAGAATAAACAATAAACGTTAAGTAAAGTTTACCAAAATACACAGAAAAAATTCATTCAAACCTGTTAGGCTACTTCTGAGATAAGCGTGTACAAACACATAGACAAACAGACACAAATTATTAAAATTGTTTTTTTAAGTTCGGTTCCCTTAATAAAGACCTTCGTTACTTTTTATTTAGTGTACAGACATAAACTTCTTACAATTTTAATATATGCATAGATTATATAATACTAGCTGAACCCCGCGGTGCTACCCGCGGTACGATGATAACTGCGGGCAACGCCGCGAGGCGAAGCTATATCTTTATAAATAGTAGCCTATGTGTTATTCTGATGTATAAGCTATATTGTGGTAAAGTTTCATTCAAATCCATTCAGTAGTTTTTACGTGAAAGAGTAACAAACATCCATACATACATACATCCATACTTACAAACTTTCGCCTTTATAATAGTAGTAGGATTATCTGTAGATTTAGTATATCTTTTATAAGTATGTGCTTTTTTAACGAACTTAAAAGAGTGAGAGAGGTTGAAGCAATTACAAACAGATTTCTAACGAAATCGGACTCCTTCGTTCAAAAGCAAGAGAAAATTCACGGAGGTTTTCCCTTCCCATTTAATAAAGTATACTTTGATTCGTATTTTCGAATCTCTTTTACTTACTCTGTTCTTAATAATATGTTTCAAAGTTGAATAACCTTTTTGAAACAATTTTTTTGTGGAATGCCTTAATTCAGTTGTCGTATTTAATAGATGTAATGATCGTAACAGTCATTTAATGGCTAAATGGAAGTTGAAGCTAATAACTTTGGTTTAAAACATACCAGTAATTAATCATGTGCAATTTAGATTATATTCATAGCAGATTTAGAACAAAAGATTAGGATACATTTACAAATATTCGAACACCATATCGTCAATTTAGTACTTAAAGGCGTATTTTATTAAATTCTTTTCGGGGATAAACAAGAGCCAATAAATACGAACAACTGAATTTAATTGAAAAGAAATAGATGTTTTAAAATCAAAATAACTATAACCCGACCACGTGAAAGCACGTGTCACTCGGATGATTATTACAAATGTACTGAAAGTTAAATCATTAAAATCGATTCAGTTGTTAAGGCGCTACTGTGGAACATACAAAGATCGTTAAAACTATTACCCTGTTACCCTATTCACCTTTTAGCTTCGCCGTGATTGGGTAAAAAAGTTAGAGATAAAATTTTTAGGTTAAAATAGATGCGTATGTTTAGCAGTGGACTGTTAAGGGTTGTTAATGTAATGGTTATTAAAAATATATAGCCTTATACTCGCCGTAGATGCAGGTTGATAAAAATATATCTTTAATAATATAAGTGTCTTTTCCAATCATAACATTCGGGCTCATAACATAACAAGGCAATACAAAAGTTTGATTTAATTTTACTGCCAACGTTTCTAGCACTCCCCAGACGGAAATCAAACCTGATAACAACTAAAGTGAGGTTTCATTTATTTTCCAACTAGATTTGTGCCTTCGGAGAAGCAATGTTATTACAAAGCAAATGAAAGGCCACTGTACACAGCACTGGCTTATGACGCGGGTTTTAGGCTTTATGAATATACTAATCTAGATGTCGCCGTCAAGTTTCCCAGTGGAAAGATTGAGAGATTTACATAGGTACACAGAAAGTTTTTGTAGATACAAGCGTTGGGCAAAGAGTGTAGGTTTTGTACACATGTAGTACGATGTCAGCTGTCGTAGTTTCTGCTTTGTTTTATGTTTTTAGGCTCTTGGTTTGAAACTACAATTTTTTTTCCGTTGTCTTTTATTCAAACAGAACCTGTATACTGTTGAACATTACATGTGCAGAATGTTTATTTTGGGTCTATTTGTTTAATTCTATTTAACTAAAATAAGGAATTTGATACTTTTGACACTGTTTTTGTGGTATGTTTAAGATATACTATCAGCTGAGTAATCTTGGGATTAATAAAGGCTAGAAAAAAGAAGGTGATAGGGCTAACGTATAATGGTGTAAGGACTTTAAAAAAGAAGGCGAATCCTCAAATAAAATAGATAAGTGTAAACTACCACCACCTACCTACAATTCTTGAGTAATAAGTGCATTGTTACTTTTGAATCCCCTCTTTCTTCCACGAATATCAGTTTCTCCTATTCTTTCACACCTTCAAAGAACACCGGTTTTCTCCTTCCATGGGGAGGGTAACAAACAATGCTAAGGATTGTTCTATTCAGCCTAATATTTATTTTTGTAAATTGCATTCCAAAATTTAAATTTTGTTAAAAATTTATGTTAAAATTTATGTATTTTTTTTTTTTTTTTATTGAATAATGGGCAAACGAGCAGACGTATCACCTGATGGTAAGCGATTACCGCCGCCCATAGACACCCGCAACACCAAAGGCGTCACAAGTGCGTTGCCGACCTTTGGGGGATGGGAAAGGGGATGGGGGAGGGGATGGGGTAGGGGTTGGGGTATGGGCCTCCGATATCCTCACTCACTCGGTGAAACACAGCGCAAACGCTATTTCACACCGGTTTTCTGTGAGGCCGTGGTATCACTCCGGTCGAGCCGACCCATTGATGTCGAAGGATAGCTCTCCCACGGAAAAAAATATGTATGTACTTAGAAAACCACTATTTTAAGTGTTGCATATCTAATTTCAGACATTTAGTTTCTAATCTTTAAAATTTTGGATGTCGTTTGAGAGAATAAAACTTATTTGTAATGATTATAAATTTAGTTAAGAGAGTGTTCAAAAAGTATTATAATTTAGGTCAAGATGGACTCGACAACAGACTTTTATAATTTAATGCTCATATAAAGATTCCCCTCCGTAACGAAAACCTTTGAGCAGCTCTTACCTGAAGTAAATCTTGAGTCTAGAATTAGGTTAAGAGTTTCATAAAATTACACATTCTTGGGAGCTAATAACATTTTAACTATCTCGGATATGAGCAAGCAGTTTTAAGTCAATTTTCGAAAACTTAAAGTAACATTAAAATGCATTGTATTTCTTTAACATTAGTTTCTATACCCGATTATGTACGGGATAAATAGCGAAATTTTTAGGGTTCCATACACAAAGGGTAAAGCGGGACCCTATTACTAAGACTTCAATGTCTCATGAACCGTGATAGTTAGCCAATTGAAATTTTCACAGATGATGTATAGCTGTTAGCGCTATAACAACAAATACTAAAAACAGAATAAAATACATATTAAAAGGCATACAGGCCCATGTACCTATTTATTGCCATGTTTATAGATAATTGTATGAAACCGACTCACACTTGACCGGTTTTTAGCATTCTTACACTGAAGATTACCTTCATTTCCCAGAGTTTGAATATCTAAATGTATGTTTCTAAAATTGAGTTCGTTATTAGATATATATTATTATATTCTATCGTGAAACAGTGAAGTATCTGCATATTTTTTTATTAAATAATGTCTTTAAAAATAGTTAATTATTAATTACAAACCAAACACATAACTACATTTAATCAACAGCATGTAATAGTCTATTACTGGATGTAGGTCTCTTCGTAAAAAATAAATTTAAAATTGTAAGTACAATAAACTATGTTATTTCACATACTTTAATTAAATTCTTTAAAGTACATTATCGTCAGCTCCCTCAATAGAGAAAGAAGCGGAAAAAGATCCTTGATTGGTCCCTATCCACTAATGATTGCCGACGTCATGCACAGAGGCACAAACACAGCGTCGAGTGTAATCGCAATTTTATTTCATTTAGTTCATTTGTTGGGTTCCTTTGTCAGTAAGAAATCTTTATAGTTTTATTGTGCCCAATTATTTGTTGTGTTTTTTTTTGTTTTATTATTATATAGGCGACATATCAGCAGACGTATCGTCTGATGGTAAGCGATTATCGCCGTCCATGGATAACCGCGACACCACAGGCGTTACAAGTGCGTTGCCGGCCTTTTAGGAAGGAGTAGGCTCTTTCTAGAAGGTTTGAAGGTCGTATTGGTCCGCGAACCTCATTCCACAGTTTTGCTGTGTGCGGCAGAAAGTTTCAGGAAAATCGCTCAGTTGCCAACCATCTAGATGATGGGGATGAAATTATTTCAACATATCCTTTTTTTGAACCTCCTACATTAGAACTTATCTCTGAGTTGCAGTGGAATTCAAATTCAATTCAAATTCAAAATCATTTGTTCAATTAAGACACTAAGTGACATTTATGAACGTTAAATTGAAGCTATAGTTAAAAATCATAGATCGATGGACGCTATGGCATGTACTGGATTGCCAAGATAAATTAGGTGAAAACACCACCAGTGTCGATCCATAACTTTCAGTTTCCAAAATGCGTAGAGCCTTATGAGAAGAATACTGGCAAAGAAACTCATGACCAATTTTAATACTTACATGAAAAGGACACAAAGAACACTTAGACTGAGAACAATAATTTATGGATCACACAAAGTGTTATCCCATGTGGGGTTCGGACCCGCATACAATACTTCAGCACAGTATTAAGCGTCGAGGCAACTGCTTAAACCACTGCGCCATCCGTGCAATCGATACCTACATTTATGTCATACTGAAAATTGATTGAAATAATACATTTAACTCTCTACTACATTTAAATAAAAAAGACACTCGACGCTATTCATATTATGAATACTCCATCCATCTACTCCAAAATTTTAAATAGCCATAAATCCTGCCACCGCTTAAGTTTAGAATGTAGGCTATTCTAAATTTAAGCGGTGGCAGGTTCAAATGAGTGTTTACCATTTTTTTTTCATTTTAACTTTCCTATTAACTTTGCATAAAATAAAAAAAAACGTTAAAATTTCATGTTTCAGTAGCAAGGCGAATGCTTTTAATAAAGACACAATTTTACTTGATTTACTACTCTCTTACCAATAAATAATTCCAAAAAACATCTCTAATATTAAGTTATATTAAGTAACATAGTCACGGGCCATTAAATAAATTATTTCAATAACCGTTTTTATTCCAAAAAAAACTTGAGTTATACGATATTTCACTATAATTTTGGGTATTGCGTGACCTCAAAAATGTCACGAGAGCAATAACCGTTAACTGGTACTGACGTTAAACCATCAAGCTTCGGATTTAATTATTGGCGTGACCACATTTGCGGGTTTCGATAGTTTAAAATAGTTTAATATAAATTGTTAGCAAAATACTACATTTTTGATAGATATTAATTACGGTTACCTTTCCGAGAGTATTTAGATCAGTCTTGTTATTGGTGGCATCTGTTTTGGTAGTTGGTAAATGTATTGATTTATTTGACAAATTTTTGGTCACAGATGGCATAAGTTGAATTCTACATTCAACTTATGCCATTTGGGACCAAAATCCAAACGGAGAAGTGCAGGAGTTTCGAGATAATAAATTAAACAAAATACAACTGAATTAAGAGCTTTCTGATTTTTTTATATATTTTCTTTAACTTGATATACGTAATTAATTTGACGCATATCAAATACCATAAGTAGAGGGCACTAGAATGTACCCTTATGTATACGTTTATATACGGGCACTACCGTTGTGACCACGTTGTACTCATTGTGGTTACAGCCTGTGGTCACAGTCTGTCACTCAGTTACTTGAAGTATCTTTACTTGGGTTGGTTAATCAGCAAACGTTGTTTTGCCATAAAAATATAAAGAAATTAGGGGTGTATCAACCCCTTATCATTTAGGAGTATGAAAAATAGATGTTGGCCGATTCTCAGACCTACCCGATATGACAAACTTTTTTCGAGGAGTTTGGTAACAAACACCGTGACACAAGAATTTGATATATTAAACTAGCTGGCCTGGCGAACTTCGTTTCGCCTTATTTATTTATGTAAATATTTGCTAAATTATCGTAAAAAATCCTTAAGTAACCCCGTATCAACCTGCCGCAGCTCTGCAGTGTATAAAACATATAAGAGAATATGACACCTTCTTTACTTAAAATCTTATTCTACACAAACCTTGTCCTGACAATAACAATACATAAAAAAAAAATATTCAATTTAATGCAGTCACTCGTAAGCAATGGGCGTACATATATTTTTGTGATTCATTTTTATTTATACAGATATTTGGAAATGTCTCTTTTATCAGAAGTCTAGTAACCATTATACAAGTTTAATCTAGTTTAGGATCAGATAGCCGTATGTAAGTTGTGTGAGCATATATTTATTTATTTATTTATTAAAACTTCCTGCAAACATGTTGCACAAGGCGGACTTAATGCCACAGGCATTTTCTTCCAGACAAACCTTTGGGTGTATATATCATATTATTCCGTGGACATATCGTATGAATTGAATAAGAGATAAATCTACACAAGACATTTAAAAAGCACTACAAAAAAGAAAAAACTTGAAATAAACCCGAAAATCGTCTGGCCAGCGCGATATTTTACGTCAAAATCTCTTTTAAGGAGAGGTTTATGTCGAACAGTGGACCATTAAAGGTTCATGATGAAAAATAATCAATATAAATAAAAACAAATCGTCGAAATGTACGCTCATAACTTTCGATCAACTGCACCAAATTCAATAATATTTTTTTGAAACAATGTTTGTTATTGTCTGGACAAGGTTTGTATAAAATAAAATTATAAGAAAACGAAAGGGTTACATTTATATTGTCAGTGACTGTACACTACCCGTGGAAAATCGGGTTGTACATGAATATTAAAACAAGTTTTTCGGAAACTGAGATATGGCCGTACGAATTTTGCCGGATCAGCTAGTATTATATAACAACAATCACTGTTAAGGACAGTAAAAATCTCATAATAAGGCAATATTCTGTTTTATCTGAATGTCACGTTATTATAACGTAAAGTTTCGTAACATCATTGTATTACACAGAGCCGGTCATAAAGAATGGGCTTTACTATAATTCGTTTCAACGAATATCATATAGTATTGTGCTAACTTTTTATATGTGTCTTTTATTCTCTTTATTACGTTTTTTTTTTCATTCTGTAGCGACTTTTTGATTTACGCTTTAAAATAATTGCATTTAAAAATATTTTGTATGTATGAGCACGACGATTACTGCATATGGGTATAACTTATCTGTTGTAACAGATAAGATACTTGTAAGTATATATTTGAAAATATCAAAATTGAATAGGTAATTGTAATTTTGAACAGTTTGGGGTCGAGACGCTATTTGGTTGGATGCGGTTCATGGGGTCTGGATGCTCACGCTATGTTTAAAAAACTAGCTAAGCAACTGATTGAGTTATCTCGTGCCCAGATGGACTGCCCTTTTGCTAGCACAGAGAATTAGCATTACCATTCAACGTGGCAATGCTGTAATTTTTTTGGGAACGCTACCAGTAGTCGACGATGGGTAGGAATTTTTGACACTTGGATGTAGATATTATTCATGTTTTTTTTGTATAAACTAGTATTTTGAAATTATCTAAGTATGTTTATCATGAAATAATAAATAAATAAATATAAATATTTTCGGACATCTAACACACAACGCTATCTAGTCCCAAGCTAAGCAGAGCTTGTGTACTGGGTACTAGACAACTGATATGAATACAAATAATTATACTTTTTTTTTGTAAATGCAAACATATTATACATAGAAAACGCCCAAACTCCGAAACAAATATTTGTAGATCACACAAACACTTGGTCCGTCCTAGGATTTGAACCCGTGACCGCAAGCACAGCAGTCGCATTCACTACCACTGCGCCACCGAGGCAGGCAGTTAATTCGAAATTGTTTAATTGCAATCTTTATTTAACCTGTTGAAGTTCGCGCGGTTCTTCGTTGTCCCTCCCATACGTCTGAGTTTGTTGGCTCATATTTTGTTGTTCAGTGCGTCCTAATTTTGAATGAGTTTCCTCTTGAAATTGGAATGGTCACCAACACCTTTTCTTTTAAGATAAAAGTAAAGCAGTATCTTATTAAACAACTTGCTGAATCAACATCTATTTTTTTTTTGTTTCTTTGAAAAGTCAACTCTCGCCTTAGGAATACACATCATGTGTCGCGGGGGACTTTACAAACATACATGTAACGGACACAGAGAACACCCAGACTCAGGACAACATTTTGTGGATCACACAAAGTGATGTCCCACGAGGGATTTGAAACCGCGGCACTTGGCGCAGTAGCATGCGTTGTAGTGAACGCTTAAACCACTAGGCCAACCGTGCAGTCGTCTATTACTCCTAGTATACCTATTCACGTATGTATGTGTCTATGTAAGTTTATATGAATACTCGGAAGATATTGCTAAACTATCTAAAAGGATAGCTAAGCAATCTATATCTCGGTGGCGCATTAGAAGTGTATGCGACTGCTAAGCTTGAGGTCTCGTGTTATAAAATATTAATATCACTACATAGTGTAAAACAAAGTCGCCTTTTCTGTCCCTATATCCCTATGTGCGCTTAAATCTTTAAAACTACGCAACGGATTTTGATGCGGTTTTTTCCAATAGATAGAGTGATTCAAGAGGAAGGTTTATATGTATAATACATGCATCATATACTAAGGCAACATTGCTAATTTTAGAGGTTTCTATTTTATGCCCGTGCAAAGTCGGAGCGGGCCGCTATGTTTTTATATACAACGTTCATAGTTTTTCTGTAGTGTATTTAATTTAGTATCAGCATTGCACCCGTGCGAAGCCGGGGCGGGTCGCTAGTTTATATATAAATATTTGTTTCGGGACAATAGTATCTCAATAATTACGATTAAAATCAATCTATTAATATTTGTTATGAGTTAATTGTATGACTTTTAAAATACGGTAAATGAAATCAATTAGAAATAATCGTCTAAATTAACAGCATTCATCAAGGGTATAAATAATGAAGACAAATACATTTTTCCTCAATTAAATATGATAAATGAGCTCGCAAGAACAGAACTCAAGGTTTCCCATTTGATTTAGGCACATTATAGGAGAAGTAAAACGTTAAATTACAATAAAAAGTTTCGTTGCGTGTTCTTTACTGCCGCGGTGGCGTAGTGGTAGCGTATGCGACTGCTAAGCTTAAGGTCTCGGGTTCGATTCCTGGGTCGGACCAAATGTTTGTAAGATCTGCAAATATTTGTGTCGGAGTTTGGGTGTTTTCTATGTATAATATGTATGTATTTACAAAAAAATAAGTATATAAGTATTTATATCAGTTATCTAGTACCCATAACACAAGCTCTGCTTAGCTTGGGACTAGATGGCGTTGTGTGTTAGTTATCCGAAATTATTCATTTATTTACACCCTGACCATTTCATATATGGACAACTTATGAGTTACTCATACCCGCATGGGCCGAGCTTTGTTCGATATTTTTTGGCACATTTTCGAAAAATAATTACTAGCTAATTCGATTTATCGTTCCCAAAAACCCCTGAATACTAAATTTCATTAACATCGTTGGAGCCGTGTCCGAAATTCAGATTATATATACAAGAATTGCACATTTAAAGGTATTATAATACTGATTTAAATCAAACTTGTATTTAATAAGTCTTAGATTAACTTCCCATAAATAAGTTGTAGTAAATTTGCTGAACAACCTTATTTTGTGGGTTAAATTAATGTTTAACTGTGAAATCAAGTATATTAATTTTATACTAATTGCTTTAATAAAATATGAATATATTTATTATATTTTCAAGAATTTACATATAGGAATAAAGGACAGAATCATTAGAATTCATCACCAGTTATCATTTCCTTGTTCTTTGTCCCAATTTAATTTTGAAAGCAGCGCTACGTATAGCAAGGTATTTTTGCTGATATCTTTTATAGTCGACCGCCTGGCTGACGATAACGTTCTTTTAGAATATAATCGTTTTCGAGAGAAACAAAGGAATAAAAGTAATCAGAGAAAGATAACGATTAAATTTAAAGTAAGGGATCGTTTCTAATATGCTGTTGAAAATGAATATCGGCAACGGAAAAGGAAGATCATGACGCTGATTTATATAATTTTTACGCCAATATAATTTTTAAAGTGAAATCTTCTTCAAACCCGCTGAGCACTTTTTGAGTGAACAGAAATCATAAAACTCGTCACCGAACGCTTTCCATGACCTATATTTTTACTTCTTTTTATCGCGCATTTTATTTAAAGAGCAAAGAGGTTCATTTTAGGTGAGGTTAAACAGCTGTTTGTTTATAGTTTTGAGTTTTCATGTCGGTAGTCCTCATGACTGCTTTATGTTTATTTTTTCGAGGATAATGAATTACTATTTATCGCCTTAACGCCGAATACAAAGTAAATAATTCGGTACAAATACTCTACACGTACATACAGTTGTCTGTGCACAGTCATTTGTTTATAACCAGCCAATGCATATTTAGTCTTGTCATTTCACTCTCACTCGATCAATATTATTGTTATTACCAATACTTCGTTATAATTCCAGTACAGCTACTACAGAATGTATTGTACGTTCACCTTGAATACGATCGTTTGATGCGTTAAGGTTCGTTTTATGGCAAGGGGGCACGCGAATGGCTTTCTCCTTTTAGAGACCCGTAAATGGGGGTACTAAATCTCGTATAATTTGTTGTGATTTATTTATTATTGTTAGCGTATTTTTCTTGTAATTATTATAACGGTTGAGGATTTGTTTTTATTTATTCTCGGATAATACTGTCGTCAATCTTCGGTATGTAAAAGCACTTATCGCTGTATTGTCGTTTTACCCTATCGTTTTAATCTACGTTTATATGTTTCACAAAAGCGTCCAAACTAGATAGACAATTTTAATAAGTTCTTAATTGTTTTTAAATAATGGGCCGGGTATAGGCTCTATAAATTTTATCAAAAGGTTTTAACATAGACGGATTATTGTTTAAAAAAACGTGTTATGAAGTAGTTTCATTTTCTCATAACGCTGATGGGTAGCAATTTGAGTCACTAAGTTTATTACTAAATAATAATGTATATTTCGGACATCTAACACACAACGCCATCTAGTTCCAAGCTAAGCAGAGTTTGTGTTATACGTACTAGATAACTGGTACTAAATAGGGCATGGATCGCTTCTAGATGAGGTTTGCCACACCGTTTATTATATGCAATAGTTAATAATATTATTGAAGGTCATCTTCGTTCTAAGGTGAGCCCTATGCCTAGCAATGCATAGCAATGCATGGACAGCAATTAAATGCTGTCCATGCTCACTGTATGCTATGCAAATGATTGGTTTTTTTTTAACCTTTTTCTGGAACTGTTTTTGTTTCTATATACAAAAATATTTTTAATAAGCAGTGGTTATGTGTTTGTAAACCTCACAATAGTAACTTTTTACAATAGTAACTCTTTACAACAGAGAAAATTGAGGGTTCCCGAAATCATTATTTTATCACCAATCCACAAGCAAAAAGTGGGCGTTTTATATGTCTCTGCCTACCCTTTTGGGGAAATAGGCGTGGTTTAATGTACGAATGTATGTCACCAAAAATTTTATTTATACTCGGCAAAAAAACGTATCAATATATACGTTTAATTACTTATATTTTTTTCTTTCAAGAACTACTCGTATATGGAATTCAATTAAAAATCATCTAGTAGTTATACGTCATATTAAAATTAACACACAAGACTATTTGAAACGTTTCATTAAATAAACTTTCACAGCAATTAACTATGTTCAAACGTCATGTCAAACTATTAAATATTCATGCCTCTTTCAGCCTTATTCACTGTACTGAAACTACACCTTGTTTAATTTGTAATAAGTTTGCTTTGAATGTGAAGAAATGTAATTTTCTTGTAGTGTCGTGTAATTACTCATAATTGCATATCATTATCGTATTTTGTATGGTAACGAATTAAGAATACTGCCTCGGTAGGTTAGAAATGTCTGGAATCTGCAAATATTGGGTATTTAAAATTTGAGTGTTTCCCATGTATATTTTTTTTAAAACTTTATGCACACATATACAACGGCGGGCTTAATGCCCAAGGCATTCTCTACCAGCCAACCTTTGGGATATGTGGAAATTTTGTGAGGTAGGTGCATTGTGGTGGAAGGAAGAGGTTGTTATTGTTATCAATATATGGACTATAATAGACTAACATAATTCATAATACACATATACATACACACAAAATATCTATATATGGATATACATACACACTAATACACAAACCTTACATATGTACACTGTGAGTAGGAACTAAATTATGTCTTAATTATTTATAGTTTTCCTGCCATTTCGTCAAGAGGTGGTTTTTGACGTTCGTTTTGAATGTAACACGATAATCTGTATGTATTTACAAAAAAGTATCTGTGTATTTATACCAGTTGTCTAGTACCCGTAACACAAGCTCTGCTTAGCTTGGGACTTGATGGAGTTTTGTGTAATATAGCCAAAATATTTATTTATTCATTTTTTGATCCGTCAGGCCAGAGAGGTATAGTAAGCTTAATCCTCCTTTCTATGGAAAGGTATATGCCTAGCAGCGAACTGTTAAAGGCTACAAACGAGTTAACAAAGAAGAGGATGTAATCTGTATTTCGTAGAGTCCAGGATTAATATTCACAAAATGTTAAATTAAATTTGGACTACAATAATCCACTAATTGTTGTTCTGACTTTGGGTGTTCGTTGTGTTTGTTTCATGTATGTTTGTAAAGTCCTCCGCGACACAGGATGTATTATTAGGACAGTGTGTCGTTTAAAACAAATCCCCCATGAATAAATTTTGTTTCGTTTATCGTATCAATCAGGTTTATTGCTTTGAATTTATATGTCAACTAATTGTGTCCTGCAACATTACGTGCGGTTTTTGTTGCTTCTGATTCGGATATTGTTCAGTATATTATTTAAAAAAAAACTAAAATTAAAGTAGTCTAAGTTACTTGTTATAATATTAGCTATCTGCTAGTGAAAATCCCGTCTGAATTAGTCTAGGAGTTTCAAAGATTAGCTTGAACAAACAGATTGATATACACAGAATTTATAAGAAAAGATTTGAGATATAAGTGCTCTACCGTTTACATGTATTTAGTGAAAAACTGTTTATTTGAAATTATAAACAGACACATGTTTTTTTTTATTTGTTTATATTGAAATAAATAACATTATTAAAATAGAATTGCATACAGTTGTACCACAGTATGTATTTTCATTTATTCATACTTCCTGCATTACAATTGCACAAGGCGAACTTAATGCCACATGGCTTTATGTACACTGGTACATAAAGCCATGTGGCATTAAGTTCGCCTTGTGCAAGGTTGACTGCAACCTTGAGTTGGTTTAGTAAGGAACAAGCCAGGTGCATATGTATGAAAGAAAAAAGAGAGAATGAAAAATAAACTTTTATTTGTATTCTGTTCGATTTAATTTCATCAAGTACCAGCTGACCCACACAACCTCGTTTGCGTCTCATATTGCCCGTAGTGTGAAAATTTTTCCCCGTTTTTGAAACATTATTCATTGGTGCTCCGCTCTTATTAGTAGTAGCCTGATGATATATAGCCTATAGGCACAATAACAAGGCTATAGCCTTCCTTGATAAATGGACTATCCAACACTGTAATATTTTTTTAAATCGAACAAGCGATTCCTGAGATTAGCGCGTTCAAACAAACAAACTCTTCAGCTTTATTATTAGTATTTTTTTAAATTATTAATCTATTAATCAAAATGATTAATTTATTGATGACGTTAGCAAAATTTACTATCATACTTATCGTTCGTAAGCTATCCATATTGGAAATACAATTACTGAGGGTTAATCAATATAATATCAGTTGATAGCCTTCAATAGATAATTTTGTACGAGTGAATAATTCAAATGCAATCGATATCAATGCTTGCTATTTATTAAATGAAAGCATAAAAATATTGATAAGCATTTAACTTCAAAGTGCTTAGAAGTAGAGCGAATTTTCTACAAAATCTTTAACCATACAGCCTTATTACCTACCATTTTACCTCTATCTAATCAAACTTTGCCTTTCGATCTGCACCTTGTAAGTAAGTGCGCCTTTCTATTAGTGACCATCTCTATGTAATAGCGGGCAAACGAGCAGATGCATCGCCTGATGGTAAACGATTACCGCTGCCCATGGACACCCTCAACGCTAGAGGCGTCACTAGTGCGTTGCCGACCTTTGGGGGATGGGAAGAGGTGGAGGGAGGAATTGGTGAAACTCAGCGCCAGCGCTATTTCACACCAGTTTTCTGTGAGGCCGTGTATCACTCCGGTCGAGCCGGCCCTTTCATGCCGAAGCGTGGCTCTCCCACGGCAAAAAGTAGTTGCGGTTTAATCGACGCATGCTTATTAAAATGTTCTACCTTAAGCACCTTCTTCAGAGTAATACTGAATTGATTTTAACTGGGATATAACAATAACGTGGATGTTATCGTAGCAGTCAAAGTGAATACTGTAAAGAATTCACCACAATATATATTTCTCCCCCCATAATCCTCTTCCCCCGGATCGCCGTAAGGTGCAGACGTGCAGAAGACCTCTCGTTATATTTTATAAATTAAATAATATACATAATTTAAAGAAAATAAATTCAGTGATAAAATAGGATTGCATAAGTGTACAGGAGGTGCAGAACGTTTGGAAACAAGTGAGTGATGAACACATATACCAACGCACACACTGACACATAACGCTAAGACGAACCTCATTCAAACCGAGTCAGTGTTCTACTATCCTGGTATCTGAGATCGTCGTAGACAAATCGACGCGTGCGCAGGGCGTATCTACCTCTTGAACGCGCCCCTATTGGATAATTACTTCCGCCTACGCCCACTCAGTGACCGATTAAGTGACACCCATTGCACCTGTCTACTAAGCGCCACACTTTGAATTATTTGTACAAAAGATTAACAACTACCTACATATATATTTTTATCCTAGTACCTACAATGGCAGCAGCATTGTTGAATAAATCTTTCTCCGACACAGACATTACTGAAAAAGGAATTGAATCAACGCCCCCTAACTATACCTCCGTACGCAACAAAAGACTGAGAGAAGAAGATTTGCCCTCAGAATTCTGCAAGTTTAAGGAAGAGATAAAAGACTTGTTTACATCTTTCATGACAACTCAAAAAAGGGAACTCAAGATGATTACCGATAACCTCAAGGATATTCAACAAACCAACAGTAATATTGAAGCTTCTATTGCACGATTATCTATTCAACAGGAAGAGTTTCAAAAAAAGATAGAATCTCTTGAACTGCAATCAAAAAAAGACCGGGAATATATAGTTATACTAGAGGATAAATTGGAGGACTTGCAGAGAGGCGAGAGGAAATCTTGTATTGAACTAAAAAATGTTCCTAAGAAACCCCAAGAGAATAGAAACGACCTGTTATACATGATTGAGTGTCTAGCGAAAACTATACACTTTGATATGGCCTCGAGAGACATAAAAGACATTTATAGATTAAAGAGTAAGAAGGTAGGGGTAAACAATACTCCCATTATTCTCGAACTTAATTCATCTATACAAAAATCCGACTTTCTACAGAAAATCAAGTCTTACAATATAAAAAACAAAACAAAACTTCAAGCAAAACACCTTGGGCTTACCACTAATGAAGACACCCCCATATTCATATCAGAACAACTCACTGCCAAGGGTGCCCGTTTGCACTTCCTGGCAAGGGATTTAGCGAAAACTAAACAATACAAGTATTGTTGGACTGCATTTGGACGCGTCTATGTTAGAAGAGATGAAAACAGTAGGGTTGTTTTGATCAAGAATGAAGCACAGGTGCAGCACTTACTTCAAGAAATCTGACTAGTCGAACACTATTTTTGTTTTGCATACATCTTGTTCTTGCCACTTTATATAATTATTGCATGCATCACGTGTAGGAGTGGTTGTCTATCTGTTTTAGTAAAGTTAACTAAAATAAATTTGATATATAATATTTCTAAAACTAAGCACAGTCAGCTCAACTATACTGTATGTGTAACAAATAATACTTTTTACGCACTTTACATGTATTATCTAAAACGTAACACCCTGAATAACTCTAAATTCACTAACATTACACACGCACATATTAAAGTATTCTGTTTATATCAAACAATATATATTACACATATATTAACACGCATACTTAAAATACAATCCCGACAAGTTAAAGTTCCTCAGCTCTCATACAACAGTGATCCGGTAGCATTGCCAAACATATTGAGCCTCGAAGATGGACAGTAACCTAAATACATTGGAAGAATTGGATAACACTGAGATTGCCGATTCCGTTTCAGTTAACATAGAACAGTTACATAACTATTTACAGTCCCGACATTCTAAGTTTACTGTGTTAACGCAAAATATAAGGAGCATTTACAGTAACTTTGACGATCTACAGACAAACCTATCGCAAATTAAGCATAATGTTGATATACTTTTACTCACAGAATGTCGCATTAACTACAATAAACATCTCCCTTCCTTAAAAGACTACAACTATTACTACACTATGAATCAGCTCAATCGAAACGATGGTGTGGTAGCGTATATAAATGATATTCACCATCCCAGAGTAACTGAAATTAATATAACTCACGCCTCTGCTATTCAGATAACTATGTTAAACATCATTATAATTGGAATTTATCGTTCTCCATCACACGCTTGTGCTGATAGCTTTATAAATTCACTAAACCTTCACCTTGAAACTATTAAGTCACACAAAAATATTATAATAACAGGCGACATAAATATTAATTTAATAGCAAAATCTACAGAAACATCGTTGCACCGAAATAATAGATTGAATTTCTTAAATATGTTGGCTGTCCATGGCCTTTTGTCGGGACATAGTCTACCAACGAGAGAACAAAACTGTCTCGATCACATGATTTTAAAAATTAATAAATGCAATTACTCAGCTTTTGTGGCAGTTTTAAATACATCTATTACTGATCATGCTATGGTATTACTAGATATAGCCCATATAGTTAAAACTAAGACCTATACGAATCAGAAATCTGTTATGTCTTTCGAAAACGCACATATAAACTTAATTAAGACAGATATATCATTTATTAACTCATGTAATGATTCGGATACTATGGCTGATAGACTGATATCCGTAATTAAGGCATCACTGCTCTCTGGCAGAGTAAATAAACCTACATCTGGTAGACGGCGAATAATAAAACCGTGGATAACTACTGGAATATTGCGGTGTATTAGTCTTCGTAACAAAATGCAATTGAAGGTGAGAAACGAACCATTTAATGTAATACTAAAAATTACATTTAGACGTTTTCGTAATTTCTGTGCGAATCTGATTAAGAAATCGAAAAGGGAATATCAGAGAGACCAAATAACAAACACATTAAAAAACACAAAACATCTTTGGCAACAAATTAATGAAATTACCCATTTTAAAGCCCCAAAGTCGACCAATGCTTCTCTTCTAAATGTGACTCCACACCCGGTTGATTCACTTAATTGTGTTAACCAGTACTTTGCTCAAATAGGTAAAACTTTGGCTAGTGATATAATTAATACATTTGGTCCTTCCAATTATACTGCTAATTCTAGTAACTACAGTAGCAACTTAAGCACGCAAGTTACATCGTTTGTATTGATGGCAACTGACCCACAAGAAGTGGATGGTATACTGATGGGTCTTGACTCTGATAGCTCACCTGGCTGGGATGGTATACCTACTAAGTTTTTAAAAATATCTAGAGACTTTATTGTCCCAATAATAAGTCAGTTGGCCAACTTATGCTTTGACACTGGACAATTTCCTGCTGCTTTCAAACGGTCTGTCATTACTCCTGTGCATAAGGGCGGGGACGTGAACGATATAAATAATTATAGACCTATATCTGTCTTACCTTGCATTTCAAAAATCATTGAAAAACTATTAAATAACAGACTTATTGACTATTTAAGTAAATATAAAATTTTATCCGATTCACAGTACGGTTTTAGGAAGGGACTTTCTACTCAAGACGCTATCATGTCACTAACCAATGAGATAACGACTAATGTGGACAACGGTAACAAATGTTTGACCGTGTTTTTGGATCTTAAGAAAGCTTTTGACACCGTCTCCGTCCCTGTCCTACTTCAGAGGCTTGAGAACATTGGTGTTAGAGGAATGGCTCTTTCTCTTTTTAGAAGCTATTTAACGGGTCGAAAGCAGCAAGTCAAAATTAATGACATAAGAAGTAATGAAGAGGACGTAGTTTGCGGGGTCCCGCAAGGGAGTGTTCTTGGCCCAACACTGTTCCTAGTTTACATAAACGAGCTGTGTAATATTGGAAACAGTGTTGGGCGAGTCTTTTGTTATGCAGATGACACTGCGCTAGTTTATTCAGGCGTGTCATGGAGTGCCGTACAAACTGCCGCTGAACGGGGTCTTTCACAGGTGTCTGGTTGGCTCAATGAAAATCTTTTAACCCTCAATATCCAAAAAACTAATTTTATTTGCTTTACTCCTAATCAAAAAACACAGCCAGGTCCCGAATTTAAAATTAATATCCATGACTGTGCCAATGAGACTAGATCGTGTAATTGCAAGAATATTCAACAAGTGAAGACCACTAAATACCTAGGGGTAACTGTTGATCAGCGGCTCTCTTGGCATTCTCATATAGAAGTCATTATATCCAGAGTTAGAAAACTTATTTGGATTTTCAAGACACTGCGTCATGTAATGCAAGCGCAAGTGCTTAACAAAATCTATACTGCTCTGGCACAGTCTGTAATAACTTACTGTATACCAGTATGGGGAGGGGCTACTAAAAACAAATTTTTAGACTTAGAAAGAGCACAGAGGTCACTCATTAAGGTTATGTGCTTTAAACCTTACAGATATTCTACAGAAAAACTGTACAAGGATAGCAATCTCTTAAGTGTCAGAAAATTATACGTCCTGAATATAACCCTGAATCTGCACAAAACATTAACTTACAATCCTTCTATTCTCGATAAACGGCGTAAAGATATTGTAGCTCATGCCGCGAGAGTTCATTCTGTTTTTGCCAGACGCCAATATGTAACACAATCAGCATATGTTTATAATAAGTTAAACTCGAAACTTACCATATATCCCAGATTACTCTATGACTGTAAAACAACCATAACTGCATGGCTTAAAGCACTAACGTATGAGGAGACTGAACTCATATTAGTAAGAATCAGTTAACATACCAATCACAATTGAACATATACATACACATTCGCATGGCCACACACACACACACACACACACACACACACACACACACACACACATACACACACGCATACACACACACACACACACACACACACACACACACACACACACGCACACACACATACTAAGTGTTCCGAAATAAACAAAGCTGTATCATTGTTTTCTTTATTATTTGTATTCACTATTTGTTGGAAGTATTTTGTTGTAATAATGCTTTCTACTTGGTGGACATTGCTCAATTATGTGCTCGTGAGAATTCTTTTTCTGTTACAATTATGGTCTCATCATTGTGTAGTTTTAAATTACGGGAAGAAGCGAGACAATCCCGATACAAGTATTTCCAATAACTTACTGGGGTTGGCCTCATTTTATGTAGTATATGACAATGTATGAGAAATAATAAAAACATTTTTATTTTATTTATTTTTTTTATAATCAGAATCGCATGACCATCATCACAGCATAAGACTTAAACAGTCCAATGGTTGACATAAGCCTCTCCTTACGAGGTTTAGGCTTAATATACAACGTTGGTCAGTCGGCTTGGTATAGACTTTGTTTCAAATTTTCCTTCTCTTTGCATTCGTGTTGCCCTGCGTAGTTCGCGAATAGTAGTCTCCCTTATTCACCTCTTGTGACACCCATGAGATGAATAGCGTTGAAACTCTCTGTATTCTTAATCGGTTACCTCATGGACTATAATCAGAAGTACTTGGGTGACCGAGCTTTGTTTGGTATTTCATTTTTCATAAATTTTCGAACATATAATCCTAGCTAGATCGTTTTAGCATTTTCTAAGATTGCTCGTTTAAAGGTATTAGCTAATTGAACTTCAATATTTTCACGTTCTCGTATTCTATTGACATGGAAGTAAAGTATTAAGTAGTAACATCGATGAAATCAGAATATAATACATGAAACGTATAATAAGTTCACGCAATCACATATGATATTTGTGGAAACGAACAATAGTAAAGCCAGTCCCTTACGATCGATGTTGTCTGTAACACAATGACTTTACCATAAAAGGGACAGGAAACTACACGTTATAGTTTGCTAACGTGACATTCAGGTATAATGGAATTGATTTAATTTGCAAATGCTACTGAACTATACATTTGACAAAATTATAAGAGGTCGATGTATGTACACGAAAGGTATTAAAGAAAAATTAATGAAGGGTCTAGTCTTATAAAACTAGGATTTATTCAGGGAACAGAGCTCAAAATAATTATTTTTAGAATTTTTGTGTGTTTATCTATGTTTTGTTCACGCTAATCGCAAGAGTAGGTAGCTTAACCGATATGGGTGCGGATTTCTCTTATGTATTATTCTAAACTTAATTTAAAAACAGTGTTTTTTTTAATTCAATCGGTTTGACAACTAAAGAGTTTTAGAAGGACCATGATAGCCAACATATACGTGGGCGGAGTCGCGAGAAGAATTAGTATAATATAGCATGGTCTAAATATGGTTTATAAACTTTACAAGAAGACACTGTAACTGGCTGAGTAGTAGGTAATGAGCATAATAGAATATATATCTTCTGTAGTATTTCCCGATCGACGTTCAAAGTTTCAAGAAAAGATAGTACTACTTTCTTAAAGGCTGGAAATGCGCTTGTTACTATTGAATTGAAGGCGTTCTTGGGCAGTGATGGTCCCTTTCCATCTGGTGACCAATCGGCTCGCTTAATCCCTCTAACATAAATATTGATTTATTTACAATTTCATGCAGATATATTACATCGACGGACTTGATGTCTTAGGCATTCTCTACCAGCCAAGCTCTGGGTGGTGTAGCGATCTAGTAAAGTATAGTTCAGACATTTTGGTAGATTTTACAAAAAAGGCACCTACATAAATTATAGGAAATTTTCTGTAGTTACATTTATTACTACCTATTTTTATCGTAAAATGAGCCAGAACGGAGTTATACTCAAAAAACTGTTTTTGAGCGCCATTTTTCCAATATGGCGGCGCGAGCGGCATAGATACGAGATGGCAAGTCTTCAAAGCTTCTGGAAAACTTGCCAGGTAAGCCTTTTTTTGAGCACCAAATGACTAGTAGGTGCATCGAGGTTAGAGTTTTCCAGAACAATAAACAATTGAAAATAATAATAATATATTTCTCTGCTCATTAGGTATATTTTATATTCATCCCTTTGGATGGAGAACTCGTAAAAGTCGGAAAAAAGTATTTTATTAAGTATTAGCGAATAGTGCTGCATTAATAAATTATTTTTCAGTGACAAATACCCGTTCTGGCTAGCTAGAAATTAAAATTCTTCTCTCGTAACTCAGTTACGAAACTCGGTTTAGGTCGTGACCTGAATGAGCTAGGAATATTCTTCACCCGTGATTTTCGCAATTCATTCAACGCAATGCATTTTGACGATGATAACAACACAATGTTAATAAATTCATTAAGTTTCACATAAGCTTGGTGAATATAAGCTTTATCTAAATATATGAGATTGACTGAAAGCCACTTCATCTGGGGGCAGTCTAATAAAAATATTGGTTCTGCAAGTAATGTGTTTTGTCAATCAAAATCATTAAATTCAAATTCGAAATCATTTATTCAATTAAGCCACTTAGTGACATTTATGAACGTTAAATTAAAGCTAAAGTTAATAATCAAAGAGCAACACAAACAGACGCCACAGCATGTGCTGAATTGTCAAGATAAATTAGATGAAAATACCAAAATCTGCAGCCTCCTTGTGTCTATCTATAACTGCTAGTTTTCAAAATGCTTAGAGCCTTATGAGAAGAATACTGGGAAATAAACTCATGCCTACTCTTTTTAGAAGTCATATATTCAGGTAGTGTTAGTATTTAACATGGAAGGTAAACAGTATGCAAGCTGTTGCCAGCTGAATTTAATTTTATTAAAATACTTCATAAGCTAACGTACCAAGAAACAAATCTCAGTGATATCGTTTAAAGATTTGAGCCATTTGAGACATTTTAGTGAGTAAACACAGCCTCGTTTCTTAATATAGGTACAAGCATCTGAATGACCGAGTATTTTTTACCTTTGCTCAACATTTTTTGGTCAATTTTCTAAAATTGTATCCTAGCTAGATTGATTTATCACCCACGAAACCTCATGAAAATTGTAGGAGTCGTTTCCGAAATTCAGATATATACTATATACAAGAATTGCTCATTTAAATATTGTATTAGATTTATACATAATATCTCAGGTTAAGTTAACTCAGACTAAATGTTCTTACTCGATATTAATTTCATTTATTGTTAATTACTCGATATTAATTTCATAAAATGTACGTAGGACAAAAAAATGGACTTATTCATAATTATGAATAAGTCCATTTTTTGGACTTTTAAAATTATTTAAATTTTATTTTACACAGTCCTAAACACCGTTGCGCATTGTTCATAAAAAGGTTTTCTCAACAGACCGCAATGAAAACATTTTTAAAATGGTATTGTTGTGGTAATATGGGTAATATTCCCGAATTAAGTTTTAAAACAATAAGGTTCATTTTCGTATAACAGTATATCGTACATTTCTATTGTGAATGACTGCAGATATATATTTTGTCAATGCATGACTTTGTAATCAATAAACAATACTCCTTTTCGTTAGCGATTAAATACGTACCTACTATTCTACGATATTTGATTATGTATGCGATTATGTATGTATGCAAATGTTTATTGCGATAGATTAAATAACCAATATATACCAATATAACCAGCGTACAGAGCAAATTAAGTCTATTTTGCATTTATAATATTGGCAAGGATTTAACAAATAAAATGGTAAAGAAAACACACGGACGTGTTCATTCGGTGTAATTACTAAACACGTCCTCCATTCAAGGTCGAGGTCAAAACAAAAACAGTAAACGGTACAAAAATAAACAAAACGCATGTAGCATTAGATAAAGAAAATGAATTGCATTTCAAAAGCCAGTTAGTTGAAATATGAAAATGACTATAAAACAGTTTTATGATTGTACCACTATTTTAAGTTTTGTCAATGTATTTCAGACCTTTTTATTATTTAATAATTGATGTGTAGGCTACCTACCTACTACACATAAATACATATTACAATATATCACTATAATAAAATCTTATTAACTAAATTTATTTATATATTTATACATACATATCCAGACACACTATATAATTAACTTACTATCTATATATACATTTATATATAAAATATTAAAACATAGTTATCGGACAGTATCGATATCGATTATCGACACCTGGGGTGCACTATGCCGGTTATGATATGACCGAGCGGCGTGCGCCCGCGCCAATCAGATCTCGTTTTTGACGCGGCAAGCACGCTTATTCGAATAAGCTCATGTACTATATGCTAGTGCTTATTTACTGCTTATATGCTTATTTTTTCTTGTGCTATTCTTTAAACTATCTGTCTTCCTGTCTCGAACTGTTTATTGTGCTGTGATTGTGCATATAACTTCCTTTTATTACACCTTCTAATATTTCTTTGTGTCCCGGTTGTCATAAACATCTATGACAATCGTTATTGGTAAGTCAGTGCCCTGAAATATACTAACATTTTGTTTAACCTTCGAAAGTATTCATCATCATCATCACCAGCCTATAAATATACACTGCTTGACATTGGCATCTCACTTGATTGGGTCTTGTTAGTACTAACTCTAATTTGAAGTCATTCTAAATCTAAAGCTACCGAAATAAGAACATCTGCATTTTGTTTTTAAAGTCCAACTTACTAGCTTTTGCGTTTTATTTTCTGTATCTAATTCAACATGCGTTTTTATTATTTTCGTACCGTTTACTATTTCTGTTTTGACCTCGACCTTGAATGAACTCGACGTGTTTAGTAATTACACCGAATGAACACGTCCGTGTGTTTTCTTTGCCACTTTATTTGTTAAATCCTTGCAAATATTATAAATGCAAAATGGACTTCATTTGCTCTGTGCGCTGGTTACATTGGTTATTTAACGCATCGCAATGAAAATTTGCATACCATAATCAAATAACGTTGAATGGTAGGGGACGTATTTAATCACTAACGAAAAGGAGTATTGTTGATTGATTGCAAGCTAATCTATTGACAAAATAGGTATATATCTGCAGTCATACACAGTAGAAATGTAAGATATACTGTAAATATCTATGTGGTGACAAATTACGAGTACAGTGTCACTACTTCTATTGATCTCGTGGGTATCGTAAGGCATCCTAAGGGAGCAAACAACACAGCAGCTGCACCATTGTAAGGAGAAAAGCAGAGTAAAGTAGACCAGAACCTCCTTGATAAGGAGAAGCTTATGTCCAAGCAATGGTCTCCCTGATGAAAAGTTTATGACTATGATCTAATAAATTCCGGTTGTAAGAAGGTTGTGATAAATCTAATAAGCAAAATAATAGCATAAACTAAAGAAAAAAAAAATAACAATTTACTTTTTTGAATTATGAGAAACCCCAGAACCCCTGGAACCAGCCAGATATCTACCTGTTTATTAACTAAAATATAAACAAAAGAAGTTTAAAGATTTTGTTAAAATAATGCTTTTATGAATCGAACTTACGACTCTAAATTATCAAAACAATGAAGTACAAAATGAAACGGAATAAAGTAAAGTCTGATTTTGGAATTTAAATTGGAGTTAAACAAAGGTCGGTTTTAATTAATGCTGAATTAAGCTTAACATAAATAAGGAAAGGTTTACATTTTGAATACGTTTGTTTATATCTTTTAATTTATTTTGTTTATAAATAAAAAGAAAAGAAAATAAGAAAAACAAAAGAATGAAAAGAGTTAAATTGAAACTTATACTGTTTAGATACTTCAGCTTAATACATCCACGCATTTCTGAGAAAAAGGACTTAGACAGACAGACGGACAACAAAGTGACGGCAGATCCTGAAAGGTTTTCCGTTTTTTTCCTTTTGAGGTACGAAACCCTAAAAATGTAGTGAAGTAATGTTGGACGTGGTTCGGAACCAGTCATTGATTATACGAGTATTAAGCGTCTTTAAATTAAAATTAAAAAATAATTAACAGAAGACACAGAGTTACTGGCTCTTATAGAAGATCTGTAGATCCCCAAAAATAAAAGTTAAAAATAAATTATATTAACATCCACTATAGACCTTTTAACTCCTCAATCAATCAATACTCCTTTCTTGCTTCTATTTATAGCGGCTCAAGTTTTTCGATTCCAAATCTGTTTCAATTATATATATTTACGCTGAAAGTCCACTAATGTAATTAGTATAAGTCCGCTGTTTAGAATTAAGATATTGTTGAAAACTTTATCAATTTTGTTAGCGTGATTCAGAACAGCCAGTTTTTCAATGCTATAACTGTTCAAGGTTTTTTTGATTTCACATGTTTTTTTTGTTACTAACTTAACGTGCGATAGCCTTGTTTGGACTTTTAAAAAAATATTACAAAATTACTTATTTATTTTTATTGATTGCCTCGTAAGCGTATGAAGTCTTGGGTTCGAATCCCCGGTCGGATCAAATGTTTGTATAATCTGCTAATATTTTTTCGGAATTGGGTGATTTTTTATATAATAAATGTATGTATTTACAAAAAAGTGTACAATATATGTATTTAAATCAGTTATTTAGTACTCATAATAACAAACCCTGTTTGGTTAAGGACTAGATTGCATTGTGTGTTATATATCTGAAAAATATTTGTAATAAAACCTAAAAATTTACAGCCTAATTTACTATTTAATAAAATTATTTCTAATATAATTTAATTACTTGTCTATACAAAATTTAATGAAACCTAAGTTGGTTAGAAACGCGAATTTCTTCATTTAAAGTTTTCAACAGACTTAAACAATTTAAACAATGCTGTGGTGTTAAAAACTTTATTGGTATTTGTAAAATACGATTACGATTTGAACTTTCACTTTCTTTAAACTAAATAAATTACGTTCACTTAAGGCTTTTAATGGGAAAAGATTGTAATGATGATGAATGATGATGAATATATATGTATATATAAATATATATTTTAAAGATAAGAAACTGCACCACAACCGTACAACATCATGTGTCGTGATAGACTTTACAAATACACACACATGGAACATCTAGACTCAAAACAACAATTTGTTGATTCACACAAAGTATTGTCCCATATGGGATTTTAACTCACAATTGGTGGTAATTGGTAAAGTAGAAAGTGGCGTGGCAAATGGTTAAACTAGTAGACCATACGTGCAGTCAAACATATGGATTATATTTATCAATATTACTTTAAGAATATGTTATTCTAAGATTTTTCTGCAGTATTATATTTGCTTGTCAGGGTCTTATTTTTCATCTATCACGCCTCATATGGTTCGATAATAGATCGACAGGCTTCATTGTGCTGAGCCCTCACTATATACACTCATATTATAAGTAAAAACACTCTTAATACTATCACAAAAGAAAAAAACTATATTACTGTCGGGTTGGATTAAAAGTTAAGGCCAAAAATGTATTATTTTTGAAATTTTGTCAACGTATATTGCATATTTTATGACAATTGGTTCAACAATGTTTGTTACACAAACCGTGATAACTTAGTAATTAGACAAAGAATATTATTACGTATAAAAGACCAGTTTGTTAAAATATAAATAAAAGTATATATATATGGAATATAATGTATCTATATATATAAAACCAAATTACCACTCAATGATTAATCACGAAATCTCAGAAACTATAATTACCTACAAAGTTGAAATTTGGCAGGGAGGTTCCTTATAGGGCGTAGTTATTCGCTAAAAACGGATTTCACGAAACTCTATCCCTATGGGGGTAAAACGGGGGTTTGGAAGTTTGTAAGAAAGTCCTATGTTTTTGTAATAAGAAACTTGAAATTTAAAATGTATGCTTTATTTGTGTGGTGTGGAGGTGTAAGAATAATGTATCTGTAGAAATCCACCCCTTTTAATTACGACAGAAGAATTTTAAATGGTATTTAAGATAAGAATCATCATAACAATCATTAGCCGAAATCGCCTATGGTTATTGTTTGTGGTACTGAAGGAACGTATACAGTAAAGGTGAGAAAGAAACACCCCATTAAAATAGTTGTACCATATTTTGAGAGGTGGTTTGTTTGGAGATTATGTTGTTTCATATCGATACCATATCTTCTTTGATCCTCAAAGTTGTAGATCTATTTAATAGTTACAGCCATTATAATTATCAAAAGAATAAATTTTAAGTATAAATCAAAAAGTTCGAGCCCTATCTAACAATCAAACTATACTAAAAGTGAATTATCAACTGGATAACCCTTTACGAGTTTTAATGGCTTGAGATTACAACTTTTAGTTTTGTGATAACACTTCAAATTTGACCAATGATTTTACTTAATATTTTTGTTTAATAGGTTTAATTAGTCTCATCTCTTAGACTTATTTCATTAAATAATAAAGTTTTAAAAAGCAGTCATTATTCGGAGTGGATATATAAAATAGGATGGAATTATGATGAATGCACAACCTTCTTTACACACTTGACTGGACATTTAGTGTTTTTTTTTTATTTGAGCGTGGAGACCGAATCATGAAAATTCCGTAACGACAAAAACCTAACACCCCCGATTCCGACCGGCACAGCGGTGATACTTTTTAGTTTTTCCATCTATCGATAAATACCAGAACTTATTATTTTTATTTTTGTTTTTGTTATTGTTATTATATTATTTTTGTTTATCGGTCACCACACTCAAAGTGTAACTTGAATTAACATCAAAGAAAAAAAAACAAAGAAAAAAAAAATACTGCATAAATAAAATAAATATATAATTATAATTGCATAAGTTGATAAAAAATGCTATGCAATAGCTTTACCGCGGCAGTCACCGAGTGCCACACGTCTTTTTTTTTATTTCCACCGGTTGACATAGAAATAGTAGGTATATCAGTTTAAATATCACCCCGATGACCGACATACGTGGTTAGAGCCAAGGGTATAATCTTTCTTAAATAAAGTTATACTTGCTTATTTACAATGATCCGCTCTACTTCTCAAGGCATACATAGTACTATAGTATAGTTGTTATAGTGGCATATATCTGCTGAGTTAAAAACGTGTAAATGATAATAGCACTTTAAAAATTACTCATGATTTAAATTATGGTAGGATCGTTATTGTATGCTATCTATATAAAATTAAGAAGTTATTAAAATAACCTATCACTATTCACTGCTGTGCGAAGGTTTTCCCAAGAAGACCCAACTATCCCGGTCTTGGGCAGTCCGCATCCATCCGCTGGCCAGCCAATTTCTTCAAATCATTGATCCATCATGCATCACGCCCTTCACTATAAATAAAAACATGCATTTAATATTAAGCGTACCTAAACTTATCGATAGAATAAAAAATACTATTTTATTTTTTTTAACTTATTGACAATGTCATATTTGGTATTGCGAGCGAATTCACGAACAAAAACTTCGCCACATCGAAACACGAATGTCTGACCTGAATATATTATTGTTTCCGCTCGCATCAGTCCAACCTACATAACTTACGAATAACTCCAACTGAACAGGTATGAAGAACTGTGGGCCAAAATGTTACACAAGAGGGTCCGTAATAGAAACAATGAATTATGTATTTCTACTAACGTATACTGGACACAATATTAATTAAAAAGATTAGTCCTTTCCATCTTATTTTTTCTGCCGTAATGAGAGACTGAATTAGTGTCCCGATTGTGAATAGTTATTTATGCGTACTCATAAATTACACACCCTTACACAACACATTTTATTGACATGAAAAGAAACCAAATGAATTATAATATTATTAAACTTAGTACTAAAAAAAATGTTTGTAAAGTTTCACGGCATTTTTAGTATGGTATTAAATTTTGTTAGTCAGAGTTCGATTTGAAATAATTCCACTCTAATGACTACCAATTTTTAGCGACTTGTACATTTACTTTTCTGACAAACATTTAATGGCAAGAAACTGCAGTTTAATAATAATTAAATAAAAGAAACCGTTTCTTTACAAAAGCAAAATAAAATTACATATTCTTCTTCTTTTAGACATATTGTTTTATTAAAAGGTTTCACAAGGAGCTCAAAATATGAATTTTATTAGTATAAACGGAAATCGGATTTGCCAAACCTATTTGTACGTAAAAAATATCAGAATGAATTTTCGAAATTGTTATTCAGCTATATATTTTCCCTAACTAAAATAATACGTAGATATATTAATATCAAATAATGTAACAACCAACTATTATTTTAACAGTATTATTTTAGAATCAGCAAACATTCCGACTCAGTATCTGATGTTCGAAATATACACATTTGCATAAGATTAAACTAAATTAACATTTCATGCATTTTAATTGAAGTACTTACTGATTCTTTATGACTGGAATTGTTAAGATCACGTCTGCTCATTATTTAGTTTTAGGTTTCGTTATGACTTTTTTTTTGAATAATAGTTAAACGAGCAGACGTATCGCCTGATGGTAAGTGATTACCGCCGCCCATGGACACCCGCAACACCACAGGCGTCACAAGTGCATTGCCGGCGTTTGGGAAATGGGGCGAGAAATGGGGGAGGGGACGGGGTATGGGCCTCCGGTATCCTCACTCACTCGGTGAAACACAGTTAAGCGCAATTTCACACCGGTTTTCTGTAAGGCCGTGGTATCAATCCGGTCAAGCCGGCTGATTCATGCCGAAGCGTGGCTCTCCCACGGTTAAAATGACTTTAATGAGCATAAAAATATATTGAGATATCTAGAAGATTTTCAAGGCAGATTTAGAGACGGATTATAATAATAATAATATTTTGAACATCTAGGACACAACACCAACAAATCCTACACTAATCAGACCTTGTACTATGGATACTAAACATATTTTTTTTTAAATACATACACAATAAACATAGAAAACATCCCAACTAGGAAACAAATATTTGCAGATCATACACACATAAGATCCGATCCGGTAATCGAACTCGATATCTCAAGCACAGCCGTTGCATACGCTACCACTCCGCCACCGAGTCAATTAACACTTAATCAAAACCATACTAACTCAATATAATAGACCGATCCGGGCATCAAACCTGAGACCTTAAGCACAGTAGTAGCATACGCTACCACTTTGCTACAGAGGTAGTCAAATGGATTCAAATGTAATAAAAACCCTTCCAGTTATTATCATTATTTAGTTATCGATATCATCATCAGCCTTTATCATTGCTGAACATAGGACTCTTTAAATGTTATCAATCAGATTAACTCAATCAAGGACAATCACATTTTATTTTATTATTATGATCTTTGTTAATATTCAAATAATAAAACGTTTATAATGCTTCCAAGCTTTGAATATTTTTATAATTTACACCTCTTCGTGGTAAAATAATTGAATAATTAGTAATTCAATGTAACTTTTACATGTTTTTAAAAATAAAATGGAATAGAGCAGTAAATGTACATGTTACTGTTCATTCAGCAATGGAGAGAAACAAATGACGAGTAACTGACCGGCAGAAGATCATTCCACAACTAAGCAATTACGAGCCTCAGTAATGAGGATAACGACGCAAGGACCACAGTAGTAAATGGGTCGTCTGATAGTAATTGACTATCTGCAATTAAAGAGTCATAAGTCATTACTGTCCATTGACTCCCAACAGATGAGTTCGAGAATAAATTTGGGCTTCAGTCACCCCACTCACTCGGTAAAAAGGTAATAACATAATTTCTTCAATGACTCTAGTCGAATATGTACATCAGTGGTGATTGTGGAAAAACATCATTAGATGCCAAAATGGATGTCGGTTAAAAACAGTATATATCATGTTCGACCAGCCGAAAAAAATCCAAAGTAACGATTTTCAAAGAAAGTTTGTTCATTGAATTTTCCAAGACACTTCTCCTCATAATAAATCCTCAGATAATAACACACGTGGAATGGGTATTCGATTTCCACCCGCTGCGCTAACAGCAAGATAAATCGACTGTTCAATCTTGTACTCGATCTTTTCTTGCAATTTATGTCTACACATGATCCCTTCTACAAAAGATTGCAAGACTGGAATACCTTCCTTAGTTCGTTTTTTCTAAGATAAGAATTTTGTAGGTAATTTATTTATCTTCAAAGTGATAATTTGCATGAGTTCTGATTTTAGTTCATAAGACATGCAAGCAATTTAAATACACAAATTCGTTAATATTAAGAAAGATATAAAGTTGATGCAGTTAGTCAAATTGAAAGACGTCGTTTGTGGTTACTAGGCAATAGGAGACGTTTAATGATAACTACACGAAAAGGGACAATGAATTTAGTTGTCAATTTAATGCGTATGTAGTATATACTCCATACGCATTAAATTGACAACCAAAATGTAAATTATCATACGATAATTAAGAAAATGATGAGCCAAATGAAACTAAGTAATAAAATCGTATCGTAAAAAAAAAAATAGCCTCTCTTCAAATAATACAATCCAGTTTAATCTGGACCACATGGGTAGTTAGCACACGCAGCTTATTATGTACTTATAGCTTACAATAGTTTTATTTTATTTTCATTCGGAAAATACGGTTCCATTTTTATTACTGATCATGAATTTTTCATAAAAATTAAATAGGACTAAGCTTACATCTATGACGCTCAAAAATCCGGTATCTAAATATAAATAGGCCACAGTTAAGTGGCTCCATAACGAACGTTTCTTTACGTATTTACAGTATATAATAGTGATTAAATCAATGTAAACAAGATCTCTTTTTAGAATATTTTCACAAATATCACCAAACACGTTTATAGATTTGAAAACATTTACACATTTCAAATCTATAAAAACCGTCATTTAATCGCTAAATTCGTATCGGATTAATTTTCTGCCCGCTAACGGAAACCGCGTGCCATCAAATTAAATTTCTATGTACATCAGAATACGCACCCTCCTCATTCTTAATCGGGTACTCTCGACTGTTATAAATCATGACCTTTTTCCCTCTACTACCAAAAAAATACAAGCGAATATGATCTTTATTACAAGCGTAAAAGTTTCAAGATTAAAGTGAGAATAACAGATGTCGCTCTAGAAAATTAGTAGCTATTCGGGATTAGGCTGTTTTTAACTTACCGCACTTAGGGTGTGCAGCGATTAATAACCTTGTGGAGTATTTCTACGTGACAGAAGGTTTCTTGCTGTGTATAGAAAATGCTGTTCTCAAATTTTTATTTCTTTTTTAAGGATTTTACCGACCCACACCAATGTTACAATTCCTGGATTCCAAACTGTACCAGTTAAAGTATATTTCAAAAACTGTTTTCTATTTTATTTTGTATTTCGTGTTACAATTTGACAGAGGTCTGCAATGCAATTCAAATGACAACTTATTCTAAAAAGCATAGTCACAATTTTTTTTCCTTGCCTTAATTCAGTTTAGGATCGAAATAAATCGATCAAATAAACGGCCAGTACTTACTTGCACATACACTTTACATTACACACTTACCTACACATGAAAGGGTGATAAGCAAAATATATTATATTCCAATATTAAATGGATATAAATATGACTATCAGCTTAAATCAGCCTTTGTCCATTATGAAGGCCAGTTCTCAACGCATTCGAGTATTAAGGTGTCTGACAAGATTTACCCTCTTCATACAATGACGACCTAATAGGATTTACAAAGTATGATGAAGATCAATTACTTTTGCCGATCTCAATACATGCCAGCCATTGTTTTATTCATAAATCTAAAATCAGAAGTACTAGCTGTATAGTAAGTTGAGGATTCTATAGAAAATTAGGGACCGACAGCTCAAAATACTAATATATCATATAGTAATGCTCAAAAAGCTCAAAATAGTAATGGTCATATTAAATTTTCTGCTATGACTTCTGTTAAGAATTGGACTACTATTTACACATAACAGCCAAAGTGTTATTTATAATCACGACTTAAGAAGCTTAATTCTGTAATTCTATCTGTAGGGTAGTAGTAGGGTAGTAGGGTAGTAAGTTGGGTTACTTGAGCAAACCTTGTAATTCTCTCTCTCACAACTCTCACACAAGATATTTACAATTACTCTTAAATTAGATGTTACATTTTTCATTTGTTAAACTGTGCGAGAGACTGGCATCTGTACTAGGAAGACCTGTATGACAGATTTACCAGCCTCTCCAACTCTAGATACATTGTAAACTTTAATCACTGAGAGATAAGTAATAGAAGTGTAGGTTGTATTGTGTAAAAAGTGTGTGTGTGTGTGTGTGCGTATTTGTGTGTGTGAGTGTTAGTGCGTGTGTGTGTGTGTGTTTGTACGTGTGTGTACGTGCATGTGTGCGCGCGCGTGTGTGAGTGTGTGTGTGTGCGCGCGCGCGTGCATGTGTGTGTGTGTGTGTGTGTGTGAGTGCTTATGAGGGTATAATGTATAAATTAGTCAATATGAACTAACAAGAAACAAGGATTAAGTAAATTTCACATTATTTTTGGTAAATCTGTGGTAAGATACGACAGATTGACCAAAAATAATGTGGAATTTGCTGCATTATTCATACATTTAGAATAAGGATGGTGACCAACTCTCTTGTATTCTACTCATACTTTTCATTAGACCGAGTAGAGTTATTTCCGCAACTTGCTTTAAAAAAAAATAATTCTTCTTTAATATTTTAAGATCTTAGCAATTATAAAAACACCAATAATTTGGGAATAAATATGAAGCGTAATCCACAAAACCATTTCATGAAAATTAAAGAGAGAAATTCTTCCATCATTTTTCTCCAATTTCACGTCTAACTTAAACAATGTCTTAAGACAGTTCCATTTATCCAATAGATGTTTTGTGACTTTTGATTTATAGCTTTACTTTTCTGTGTCCACTCCCCTGTCAGTGTTAATATGACTTTGGGACTTCTCCAAGTAACTTTGACGGTCTCCGGAGTGTTTACAAAACCTTGTTTATTCAAACTTTGAGAACACAATAGTAAAGTCATTCTATTTAACAAATTAGAGAGTTTAAGTTTATTCCAAAGAAATTTGATGTTGAGAATTAGTTTAAACTTTAATAAGTGGCTTGGTTTTAGTTCAATGGTCACCTGATATTCGACTAACATTTTTGAAATTCAATTTTATTCTCGACTACTTTCAGAACCACTGGAATCTTAACAATTGTTGTAGATGCAAATGCTGAATTTTAACAGACTTACTCAGATAAAAAAAAACTTTTTACAAGTAGTTGAGATGCAAAAATCTCAACTACTTGTAAAAAGTACAGTTAAAGACCATTTAATATTAGATAGCCATAAATATATCGGTATTTACATATAATTATTATAGACATGTTTTCTTTCCATGAAGTCATCGGACAAGTTTAGAACTGTCAAACCTACATCTACCGAAGGTTCTTGGAAGAAGTCCGATATCACTTCAGTATTATTCGAAAGGTATATTTGTTCTACAAGTGGATTTCACAAATCGACTTCCTACCATTGCCTAATGGTAAAAACTATTGTGTATATTCGTAATAATATAATATTTAGTCTATCGGAGGCGGCACTGCAAAATCTCGAATATTTGATATTTGGAGTTATTATGATACATCGTTTCCGATGGGTTGCACAATATATGTCAAAACCAGTTAGAATGAAGCAGACTCGAGTTAC
Source organism: Spilarctia lutea (assembly GCA_916048165.1). Classification (NCBI taxonomy): domain Eukaryota; kingdom Metazoa; phylum Arthropoda; class Insecta; order Lepidoptera; family Erebidae; genus Spilarctia; species Spilarctia lutea. The sequence goes on along the minus strand of OU696492.1, from coordinate 4,365,689 downwards.
CTATGTTATAAGAATAATGATACTTTAAAACACTTTTGTTAAAACTGAAAGATGTTTTATTTCATTGCATTTTCAGTGTAAAACCTAAAAAATAATAAGAGAATAAGAACTTTCCTGCAAATATTAACAGTTATTAACACAAATATTGATGTGCTTGCACTATGCACTATGCATATGCATACAGAAACAAACGTCTTTATGCAGGTCATTTGAACAAATAATAAATTTGAAAATCTTAAAACTGAAGAAAAAATGTTGTTATGGACATAAGGACACCAAAACAATATTGAAAAGCTCTATAACTTTAAGCCATAATTTATAGCCAGTTTATCTTCGTAAGATAACTGAGAATAAAGAAAGTTGCAAGGAAAGGCTTTCTGATCCGATTGTAGATTAATATAAGCAGAAAGGATGTCTCCATATAACTAATGGGAACGTGACCCAAGTAGGAGCAATAGCGGTCACCATTAATATATATTATTGTACAGAGGCGACAAAAATATTTATTTTGAAAGGAGAATAGCCAGAAAACTACTTATTGAAAAACAGTGGATACTGCCAGTGCTATTAATTTAAAGTTTATATATTGTAAGTCACAAACAGATATACATTAGATAGATAGATAGAAAACCCAACCACGTAAGACGTGAAGAAGATCCTTAGCTCTGTGGTTGATGCTGAGAAATTGAAGAAAGGATTTTCTGAAAAGCGGCAAAAGCGTTGAAGAGCTGAGGGCGTGAGAAGCTGTCGTCGATACCGGTGGGAGACACCGCGCCTGCTGCTTTAGCTGAAGCTGCTCCTGCAGCTGCTGCTGCCACCGATTCCAAGAAGGAGGAGAAAGCTAAGAAAGAGGAATCAGAGTCTGACGATGAAGACATGGGCTTCCGACTGTTTGACTAAAAGCCTTTTTAAGTTTACGCGGCGCTGGTCGTTATTCCATTTATTATGGTGTAAGAAGAACTTTTTATTTATACAATTTATTACAAATTTACAAGACAGTACAGAAAATAACAAATATATAATGTACAAAGAGCGGCCTTATTGCCAAAAGCAATGATAAATTATATTTATAATATAAGTAAATCTTTACAGATAATCTCCCGTCAGACTTTACAGCTACAAGAGGCAATTTATACAGGTTACCTTAGGAGGGATCAAAATGTATCGGAGAGACAGTAATAGTTAACGGTGCAATGAGTTTAGCATGTGTACTAGTAATAGATCAACTTTTAAGCTTTAGGTGTGCAAGATTTATAAAGGAGATCTCTGACCTTCAACAACTGCCGTGTCCTTCTCTGACGACCGTTATTATATAAGATCACTAGTACCTAATACATACCGCAAGCCAATTAATCCCTTAGGCTTTCTCCGAGCCAACTACCAAATTCACATGTTTTAGACATTTTCTTTAACACTAACGATATGGACTCATCGTTCATTTGTTTTCAAGCTCTAAACTTAGAAAGTTCAGCTAACTCAATAAATTCAGGCTTTAGACGCTTTTCCATAATGTCCGTTATTTTCAAAAATGTCTTTCTTTTTTATTTTTTTGTAACACGTCGCAGATTAACTAAAAGTTCATAAGTCTTGGCCCATTACCGTAATTAGTGTAGGTACTTGTAGTTCGGTTGATATTTTATTAGTCCGGTTTTATTTTATCACCCATCCGGGTACTGTCCGAGCTGTCGTTGCTGACCCTCGGTGATTTTTTCTAATCACCAAGTGCAACTGGGCTATGAGCGCTTCAATAGCGTCGAATACTAGCCACACCATAAGAGCAAAACCAAATAGATAACAAATAAATAACCTATGAAATATATAATAGCTGTTTTGTTACTACAAAACAAATATCATTGTAGATCATTTTAAGATATCAAATGAAGGTACAAATTTTGAGATAAATTAGAATTCATTTTACATTCGAGATATACTCGTAGCTTTAGAAGCGTCTGGAAATATTTCAATAACTTGATATTTCCTTCATTTGTTTACTTTTCCAATAGCGTATAATGATAATCTTCTCTTGGGAACGTAGGTAATATCTTTTTTAGATTAGAATGAATTATCAATATTCAATCTTCACTTTAGATGGTAAAGTATTAGAAATATTTTTCATGAGCGGTTAATTAACGCTAAGGAAATTTGAATAAATATGAGCAATCTAAAAAAGGAAATGACATTTTAAATCTTTTTATTTAAATTTTATCAATGTTTGTTAAATAATTCTTTCAAATTCCTAAAAACTTTAGTTTTACGTAAGAAAAACATAATCGTTATGGAACACAGTATTTTTTACTGAATATTCAAACTACAGAAGTTACGCTGTGAATCTATACTAATATTATAAAGCTGAAGAGTTTATTTGTTAGTTTGAACGCGAATTCTTTCAGTGTTGGATAATCCATTTATAGAGGAAGGCTATAGGGTAAATCACTGTCATCACGCAAGGACTAATAGGAGCGGAGCCCCAATAAAGAGTGTTTAAAAAGCGAGGGAAAATTATTACGCTACGGGCAATAGTAGACGTAAACGAGGTTACGAGGATCAGCTAACTAGCTTTTGTATTTCATATATTTTTCGCCACTTATACCACCTACCTAAAATATATTAACATTCATAAAAGATCTTTAAATATATTATAAGGTATGTTCTTTATACGTTCAATGTAACATAATGTTAATTCACGAAGCTTTTTTGCAATTTTTTGCGAAAGAAGAACTACGTTGCAACTAATGAGACGTGGGCTTTTGTACAATATTTTTGACGGAGTTTAATTTGCTTACTGTGTCACTTAACCCATATTCAGCAATTTTTATTTGCTTTAATATTTAACATTTAAATGTCTGATGACCTTTTCGTCGTAATGTTTATTTGTACAAAATAATATTACGTTTTCAACATCAGATTGTGCTATCGAAGAAATTCCTTAATATTTCAACTGACTCTGGCTTTCAAATTATTATCGTGACCACACAATGAAAATTATGTTATTAGCATGTTGTTATAATGTTTGTCTCCGTGAACCTGTTTTATTTACTTATTCTCTGCCTTTAGTTTCAAAGTATATACCTATTTTAAAGACAACTCCTGCTGTAGGAACATGTTACGGACACAAAGAACACCCAGATTACGAACTACAACTTGTGGATCACATTAAGTTGTCCCATGTGGGGTTTGAGCCCACAACACTATTTGCATAAAAAGCGAGGTGACCGCTTACTGCACGGTTGGTTTAGTGGTTTAAGCCACGCCACATTCAACTACGCCAAGTGTTGAGGGTTCAAATCCTACATGGGACAACATTTTGTGTGATCCAGAAATTGTTGTTTAAGTCTAGGTGTTCTTTGTGCCCGTTTCATGTAGGTTTGTTAATTCCCCTGCAACACAGGATGTATATTCCTAATGCAGGAGTTGTCAAAAAATAAATACAATAGAAACCAATACGCCATTGATGAAGTCAAATAAATTACTGGTACGAAACTATTATTCTGACAGTATATATTTCGTGATATAATAGGTAAACAAAATATACATCCAATTTCGCCTCTTCTCATCTTTAATTCATATTTTTCATCATCCAGGAAAACTAAACTAACCACATATTATGTTATATAGGTAATCTATTTGTATGGAAAACAAATACTCGTATGTTTTCCCGATGCTCATTTGAAATTCTTTCTTTGTAATATCCCGCAGGGAGATGACGAGAGACTCATATAAAAATATGAATTCAGGTTTCCCTTTTTTTTTCAACAGAATGGAGAATCAAAACATTTTTAATTCACCTTTTAGTTAGTGAACATGTTTATTTAGGATCTAAAAGTGGATTAAGCCGAGCGGGTTAATATTTAAATCTTAATAAAAATATGTGTTTGTTATTTTTGTATAATAATAGAGGTATACCCGTAGTAATGCCAATTACGTTACTGCCTCTATGGCGTAGTGGTTGCGAATGCGACTGCTGTGCTAATCTCGGGTTCAAATCCCGGGTCGGACCAAATGTCAGCTCTGCTTAGCTTGGGACTAAGTGGAGTTGTGTGTTTCATGTACGAATTATTTATTTCAATATTAACGTATTATCCCTTGCTAACTTTCTCGTCCTATACGATTACTTTAACTTCCTAACTTTACTTAAAAATTTTCATGCGAAAAGGACTAGCTTCAGGTCAGTTTGCCGTAAAAGAAACCAATCATAACCTTTTTCGAAAACTACACATTGCACTTACCCTACATGATTTGGAAAAAGGTGAAATAATGTTATTGTGGCTTTTTTGCTATCTTTATATAATAAATAAATATAGTCTTATAAAAGAAGTGTTATAGTCGTATAGAAGATTCCTAAAATACTTTCCCACGTATAGTTTTAAGGTCACGGAAATTACTAAAGATAGCTGCTTCAAGTATAATGTAGGTTATACCTAAGTTTAGCCGGATTCAGCCAGCTACACCAGTTATTGAACGTGCTAAGCTTAGACGTCTAGAACTTAGTGCAGTCATACTTGGGCTTTTAGAGTAACTGTTTCATAGATATAAATATATGTATTGGTTGGTTCAAATAAGGGTTATTCTAGAAATAGGACGTTTTTGTAAATCAAGTTATGAATAACTGTAAATAAATTAGTGTTGTACTCATGACTTAATGCTTAATTTTTCTAAAGAGCCTGACTATACGTTAATACTCGTAGCTCTATGTGCTTTTTGAATAAGACACGTTTTTTTAAGAATCAATTTATTTTCATAGCTATGTCAAGCTCGTCTATTGAATTGACTGTTTTGAATGTATTTGAACTTTTGACTGAAGTCATTTCCATAATTTATTTATGATTTTGTTAATAAACATTCTTTGTAAATTTTTATTTCTTGGTATTGGTTCATTTTAATTTATATGCAAATACATAAAAAAATATTTTGTATCACATTTATCAGTTTAATAAAATAGTGAGATTTCTCATAAATAACTTTTAGCGTATTGCTAAAGTTTTTAATAAAATCGACATGATTGGGTGTTCGGCGGGTGGAAAGGTTGTCGCTACTAAAGCAATTGGAAGGGCGCACGTAGTTTTAAACCTCCCTAATAATTCATTTTTTTGGTGCTAGTCCTGGAGTTTTATCACTAAAAGGTTAGTTCGCTATATAAGCAAGACTGTAGGGGGGAGGGAGGACTGGTTGCACTCTAAATTTGTTTTTAATATTGGCTATCGCGATAAAAGTAGACTATATCCTTCCTCACAAATCAAGGTATCTAGATATCAAATTTCGTTGAAATAGGTGCAGTGGCTTAGCTCTGAAAGCGTAAGAAGCAGATAGACAGTATTACTTTCGAAATTATAATATTAGTGTGGATGCATATGACATGTGAACTACCTCGTTGGTCTAGCGGTTGACGTATGCGACTGCCGATCTAGAGGTCTCGAGAAGTGTTATTGAGTTTTTCTGATTATTATAGAAATACTTAATAACAGCTCGGAGTTTGGAAGTTAAGGTCTGAACCCCCGTGCCTCGAAGAGCACGTTAAGCTGTCGGTCCTGAACCTAGTCTCTCCCCGATCGTGTTGGTTAACCGTCCCATCGGATGAGAAAAAAGAAACATAGAGTGCACCTATGTTTGCGCACAGACATGTACACTATAATATCTCCTCCGTAATTGGCTGACCGCAGTGGCCGTACTCGACTAGGAGAACTTCATGACTTGTGAATTAGATAGCCTAGATTTAAAAGTACTTTTTACTTACTGCATTGAAAGATAAATTTCTTTATTACGTACATCGTGGTGTATTTATTTCATAAATTTATTATAAGTTCAGATGGCACAGTGAAAGACGTTATTTTCCATTACGGTACTTATTCAATATTCTCTTGGCATCCCACAGAACATTATACGAACGCACAAATATGTTCCCACCCTCCTAAATTAGGATTGACAACCGAAATACAGTAGGGAGCAGCCCTGTCCGGTTTCACACAATTGGGACCTTAATTTAATTTTAGAGCCTGTGTCATTTGACTAACAAAGTTAAGCTACAGTTTATTCACTTTATAATTGGATGGAGTGCCGTATAGAATGGAAAACTATATTATCTGATGCAGTTTAAACATTATTACAAAATATATTTATTGTCATAAAGGGAATAATTTAGTAGTTAGTTTCATCAGTTTATTTAAAACATCATTGCAAGAAGCTTACGAAAGGGACTGGACCCCACGACACAGGGTACCCTAGTGTGGGGACCAGATATGTTTTTGGTTCAATTTGATTATATTTACTGATAAATTATGTACCTACATAATTTTGTGAACTAACTTTTTTGTATGAATAAAGATTATTATAAGATTATTATTATTACTTGACTGCCTCGGTGGCGCAGTGGTAGCGTATGCTACTGGTGTGATTGAGGTCTCAGGTTCGATGCCCGGGTTTCAAATGTTTCTTTCAGTGTTTAGGTGCTTACTGTGTATAAAATGTATGTATTTACAAAAAAGAAGTATATAAGTATTTAATCAGTCAATTTAGTGTTCATAGTGTAATTTCTACTTTAAATACTTCATAGTGACATAGCATTAAAGTATTTTCTTTTCTCTGAATCCAAACATTGAAAAATATCCATGTATCATCTCAAAATAGTTTGTATATGAATGTAGTGTAGCTCTATACTATTACTAATACAATAGGAGCTTAGTTATGTTACGCATATATTAGTAACATTTACGCACACTACGAGAGCAGAAAAGGAAATAGTGATCAAAAGTTTAACATAACATTTTTAGAAGTTCTCATAGCTTTCAAAGTCTACCTACACATATGTATGATCTTAGATACAATGTGAAAATCTCATTCAATTGAGTTTATGTGTAAAAAACGTTATATTAGTTAACGGTACGGTAGGGAGACGTTCCCCATGGTCAAAGTATAAGGCCAAATGGGCCTATGAAATGAAATATATTTGCAAGAATGTAGTACAAGACAGATCATAATAATTATTTAAAGTTCGAGTACAATCTACCATAACAATGGTGTGCAACTATATGGCACTCGAAGAAGAAATAATATAATAAATTTCAGTGTCAATATTATGATTTCATTATCTAATTTAAGTAACACTAAGTTTTCATTCCTTATTTATCACATGGTCATTTAAATGTAAAAACATTTTTCAATTTATGAATTACATTGTTACGACAAAGAATGTATTTTTGTGTACATGAAGTTCAGAATGTTTTATTTCGATTATTATGTGTGACTTCGTAGCAACAGGCGATTCTTTTTGAACGTGTAGTCTAAAATGTGAATGTGTGAAGATTTCGCGCCGCAAAAAATCGCAGGAATGTTTTTTGTTTAAAAAAGACGCAATGTCATGTCTACTCCTCTACGTTCGGTAGCCCGCGTTGCTCTATGTAGTTGACGTAATTCATTACGTCTAAAAATTATATAACAAATACTCGCTGATAAGATCACCCCGATAAATCTCCGACAAGCGAATTACTTCCGAACCATTGAATCCTTGATGAGGTGTACACATCAATATCATCTAATATTATCTCACCCAAGATTCGCTGATAAAAGCTCATTAGAGTAGTGAGTAGCATATGATGATGTGTAAGTCGTCAGAGGATATGAATATCCCGTGAATATCGTATCAGCCGACTAAGGGAACTATGCAGGACAATAACGTTACAAAGAAACAGAAAACTTGACACAGACCCCATAACTCACCGTTTTATATTAGGCCTAAACCCCCTTTAGAATATCTTGATATGTGTAAATTTGGTATACCTGTAATTATGCCAAATGGCTAGCTCATGAGTATATGTATGTATCTATTTATAGAGATTATCCTGAATCATTATAAAACAACTATTAGCAAAACTTTAAAGACACCATTGAAACTTGAAAACATGGAATACAACAAACACTTCTAGAATAAATCAAGAGCCTCCAAAAACATAATATGAGTTTAGTGTAAAAATATATTTTCGTCCATCAAACAGTTCGCTATCAAAAGATTGTAGCGTACCAATTCTTACAAATTATATAACATTTCGTGAGTGAGCGACATTTGTTCTCGAAAGCCAAAAAACATTCTTAAAATAGAATACACATTTTGTGGCACCGTCAAAACAACCAACAAAAGAGTTAAAGGAAACAATTTTAGAGATATGAAATAAAATACAGATGTAATGAAAAAGGTCTATTTTTGACTACTGGTGATAGTCACGACAGTTTTTTTTAAAAGTCACCAACAGTGTTTAATAATTTACTACTGAACAGAGGCCAATTCTTAGGAATGACGTTTAGGCCTTCTATATCACGTTGACCACATGGGTTGGTATTGTTAGAGTTTAATTAAATTTTCCTTCGCTTTGTAGTGCTAGAATATTACTTTGTTCCCTCCCTTACTCAGTTCTTTCTACATCTACAGGATAAATAGAAGCGGTGAAATTCTTTATTCTTAATCCATTATCAAACATACAAAAGTAAAACTTATCATTTAAAACCATCATTAAAAGATATTATTATTATATTTACTTTTTACACGATCGTTACAGAAAGATAACGAAGTGTGTGGTGCAGCAATGGGTTTTGTGTGTTTCTTTACAGTTAGACGGCGGCCTGACGCCTTAAGAAAATAATCGTTTTGAGATAAAACAAAGGACGAATGTAGAATGGAATAAAGAAAATGTATAAGAGCTAGAAGAAGTGCTGATACGTATCTTGAATGAGGGAACGGAACGGAAATTATGTCTACGCTGTTTTTACAGGTGTCATACATACAAACGTACATGCAGAATGTACTATAGTAATTTGAAAAAGCTGGAATCGTTTAGTGCAATCTCCACCCGTTGTTTTTGGGCAATTAATGGAATAAAGACATCAATTGTCCAAAAAAAGTCGTTATATTTTCAAAGATGAAGTGTAAATGTGTTATGTATTTCTCTATTCCTACAACTTCTGTACTGTCTGAATATAAGTTTTATATATAGGTATTGTGTACAATCATTCTCAATATTATGTTGACTATAAACTATCTGTAATTTAATAAAAATTTAATTGACTGCACGGTTGGCCTAGTGGTTTGAACATTCACTACTGCGCCAAGTGCCGTGAGTTCAAATCCCACGTGGGACATCACTTTGTATGATCCACAAAGTGTAGTCCTGAGTCTGGGTGTTATTTTTGTCTGTTACATGTATGTTTGTAAAGTCCCCCGCGACACAGGATGTATATTCCTAACGCGGGAGTTGTCTTTAAAAAAAAAAAAACATTTATTTTGCTTCAAAATTTCCTCGCAAAATATACATTCGGAACTTCCATCCAAATGAGCAAGCAGAGTAGCTAATTCTTCTCTCTGCTTAATAAACGCAGGTTTAATTTAGAAAATAAATACTTTCACACTGTTTTATATTCAGAATGCAGCTTCTACAAAACGAAATTTCAATAAAAGAAGTTCTGTTTAGTTTCTGATCTGGTAATTTTTGTTTCCTTTTTTACTACACAGATGCCTGTCAAATTAAGAATCTCTCTCTTTTCATACAAGTATATTTCTCTAATAATTATTTGTAATCAAGTTTATAATTTCCAAAACTCTCATAATGAACAAATCTTTAATATGAGAGTTATATCTTTACCAAAGTTCGTAATACCTTTGTTCTGACTTGCTAATTAATATTGCGAATATAGCTCAAGCCCCCGAGAACTTCGAATTACCAAAATAAAGCAATATATTTTGCAAAATTTTCCAACAATGCCTTAATTAAAATATTGTTTTAGGAAGCATGCGCAGTTTATAACACGCAAATAGAACCTTTTATCATAGCATACGGCTTATGCTTTATATCCGTGTAGTACATAGTCTGGCTTCCAGCAGTGCAAATATTTTATCACACAATTTTTTGTATGAATAAACATGACTGGATTAAATAGCATGACTTTAAGATTTTATGTAACATAGAAAATATTTTACACCAACATGTACTAAATAATTTTAACAAAGTTCACATGCACTTTTGTTCCCCTTTTTTATTAAAACATTCTGCCTTTACACAGCACAAAGGTAGTATAAAAAAATCAGCTGAGGTATATCCAGGATACTTTGAACTAGGCCTCCTCCAAGTTCCAATAACTGATTTGCTTCCTCCTAGCTCTCATTAGTTATATTTTTTTTACCGTCAAGAACTATTTGCTGATAAAATAATAATCAGGTCTTTACATTATATTAAAATAGTGTCATAATAAATAAAAAACGATACTAGATAGAATTAAATGGTGTTGTATCTTTTAGCAAAACAGACAATAAAATAGGTACCTATCTTAATCTACAAATAAACATACATTCTTTTTAACTCTAACAAGACTAAAATACCAAGTCCCATAAAACAATTCGACCCCATAAACTCCAGTGTCCTCTAGATTGTGGGACCGGACAGTGAATTCACAAGGTATATCTTGACATACGTACGTAGACATACATACGTATATAAGACTAAACGATAAGTGGATCACATCGTTTACTTGCGAAACATGTTGGGACTTAGGGACAAAAATTTATGACTGTGCATTAGGGTGCATTAAAGTTTTGAAATATAATAACAGAGTTTAAGTAACAATCACAACAACAGACTTGGTTAATTTAAGTTATTTATTTTAAAGCGTTTAAATTTTTTTTTATATTGTGAAATTATCGTCGACTTGATGTGTGACGTGATTAGTTTCAAATAATAAAACGCAGACAAACGAGATTTTTTAAAAAGTGTATCACAAAAATAAAAAAACTTTTTATATAACCTGTGTTATTCGTGTCAATGTATTGTATATAGTTTATAGCGAATCTTTTGACACCTTATTCATCATTATCGGTAAAGTAGTTTAGGTGCTACCTTGGAACATATATCCTACTAATATTATAAACGCGAAAGTTTGTGAGTATGTATGTGAGGATGTTTGTTGCTCTTCCATGCAAAAACTACTAAATTGATTTTGATGAAACTTTACAGTAATATAGCTTATGTATCAGAATAATACATAGGCTACAATTTATAAAGATACTAGCTTCGCCCGTTGCGTTGCGCTTAGCTCGCAGCGTTGCCCGCGGTTATTGTAGTACCGCGTTTAGCACCGTGGGGTTCAGCTAGTACATCATATACTGGGTCCGGTCGTGTTGATCGTCCCGGACCCCCCCTTCTCAGGCACAGAGTGGCACACCGTGTGATTTTAGCCGGTTCGATTCCGACACACCGCCCCGTCGCAAACCCCGGCGGGGTGACGGCCCGAGGGGGTTTCCACACGTAAAAAAAAAAATGTACATCATATATTGTTTTAGTTTCGCTGTAGTTGAGTAAAAAATAAAAGCAGCCATGGTGGAATTACAACTTTAAAATAAAAATGTCAGTCTTAAAACTGTCGTTTTTAGTCATTCCACACAATTTTATTTAAAACGTAATAATGTACGTAAATAATATTACAACATTAGGTCGGCTCATTTGCCTACACCTGCCAAGAAAATGAATTTCGTGATCACCACATGCGAAAACATCAAGTCTCTAAATTCAGAAGGGAAAGATTCAACATACGACTGAGATAAATAACCCACATAATTTAGTGCTACGACGGAGTGAAGAAAAATGGTCGGCATTGTATAACAATACTTGCACATTGTACGTAAGATATTCAGTTACATTTTCATTTTAAGTTTCTTTCAATTATTTTCCGTTATTTCTCGCAAATCTAATACTTTTAAACGCTTATATATATACACTAGCTGTCCCGGCAAACGTTGCTTTGCCATAAAAGGGAATATATGTTGTAGAGGTGGGTCAATAAAAATCGCGATGGAAAAATAGGGGTTGATCGTAGAGGGTTGAAAATCTAGGGTTGTATGTATTTTCTAATGCTGCATCATAAAAAAATAGAAATTAAAAATTTTGTCAAAAAAATAAAAAATAAAATTTAGGGGTGGACTACCCCTAACATTTAGGGGGATGAAAAATAGATTACAACCGATTCTCATAGATACCGGATAATCACAAAAAATTTCATCAAAATCGGTCGAGCCGTTTCGGAGGAGTTCGATTACGCACCCCGTGACACGAGAATTTTATATATAAGAAGATAAGAACTATGTATATCTATATATATAGACATAAAGCACGCCCAAACTCGGAACAACAATTTGTGGATCACACAAAGTGTTGTCCCACGTGTTGATTTTAACCCACAGCACTTGGGGCAGCAGAAAGTGGCGTGGCGACCGCTTAAACCACTAGGTCAACCGTGCAGTCGATTCCAAAGTAACTCTGTCAGTCTGTTACGATTTCGCGGTTAAACCGATAAGCTTATTTGAATAAATTTCGGCATAGGGATAGAAGGATACAGGCTATCCAACTACTAACCAACATCCAACTAACACGGGCGTAGAAGCGGCATACAAATTTAATAATCTATATAATATTACTCAGAATAATCATCAGTACAGTGATTTATACCTTTTAATAACAAAGTAATATTTATTTCAGGTTTTAAATATGTTTTATGACTTTAATTCGTTTAAAGCAATTTCAGACTAAAGAAAAATTTTACACAAAAATTGTGGCCAACTCTATTCCTTAGCCAAATTTAAGAAATATTCCTGCAAACTCATTGTCCAGTACATACTATGCTTGTGTCTCTGTGCCAATTATTACAATGATCGTTTTCGGATAATATCAGCCAGGATCAAAGTACTTCAGATAATTAGAGTACTGTAAAAAAATATTCGTGATCAACAAGACAAAACTCCGCATACTATTGATTAGTCAGTGTGATTAGATATATCCTTTCTTGTTTCCCTAAAGATTACTACAATAGCGTTTTATATTACCTCTTAGAGGAGAAAAGGCTGCCGGTGAGGATTAATGTTTTGTCTTGTTTCGTAAGCATTTATCGAAATGCTATCGAGAATGACAAGAGAAATATCCGTTAGTTTTAGAGGTTAATTATTCTTGTTGGAGTTCCCGTTAACCTTACTTATCTTAAATTCGATCAAGTAGGTGATTAATCTGTGGATCATACACTAATATGCTTAGACTCCAACATCAACCTTGCGACTTCAACATTATTCATGGAATAGAGAGTAAAACAGTAGACCAGTCACCATGCATGTGAGCATTGAAAAGATAAGAAGGGCAAAAGAAAAATAAGAGGTAATGTTCTTCAGTAACTTAACTCACTCGGTAAAAAATAAACGAAATTGTTACTTGAAATCGGTTTTCCCTATAGCCTTGGTATTATTACAGTCGTACAAGACTATTCTTCCCAAAGCATGGCTCTTCCATGGTAAATAAAGTATTTTCTAGATTACTTAAAACTATCTTACCTAATGTTTATTTTACAACCCGAATCTCAAGTTCATCTCTACTTTGTATTACTAAAAATAATCGCACAACATAATAGGCAGAAACAAAGACATTGAAACAGCCACATATCTCATAAGAAACGTTCAAAGTTAGAGAAACATGTCAGAGCAAGATGTCAGCTTCGTCAGTTGAATAAACAATATCAATGTATTCTTTTTTGTTTCCCCTAAGTGACATTTCTGTTTGGTTCAAGTTAAATTTGACTTGCCACGAAAACAACTTCACATATATTTATGTCAACCAACATCTTTTTCATTTTGCGTTTAATATTTACTGACATTTCCGTCAAGATTCCAGTGCGGGCTTTCTCTGCAACTAAAATTAGTTTTCAAGAAGCAAAACGTCCATCCGTATCCGTATATTTTGTCGTCAGACAGAAATGTTACATAAAAATCCGTTATACTATAGACATTTAAAAGTTTCTATTTTCGGTTGACTATTGTTACTAATTGTGTTTGTCGCGCGAATAGTATTCCTCCCACTGTACAGTAACTTTCGTTCCATAGGAAATATTTTTTAAGATGGCTAGCTACATACACTCTGCTACTCGTATGCTAAATTAGTCGATATAATAATCAATATTGTGACAATAAACACGTTTGTTGAAATCTTACTGTGAGTTACTATCCTAATTACGGTACAAAGGCTTACAGCTGAGCCGGCTAGGATAAACAGTTAACTACTTCTATCTGGGTATTATCTCTCGGCTACGGGAGATCAGTTAGGCTGGCCAGCATACATATCCCAAGTACCAACTTACGCCAGCCAGCCTACAGCCTAAAACTCGAAAGAGATCAACGGTTAATGTTGAGTAGTTTGGTAGTTTTGCTTAGATAGTATTTTTTGTTTTACTGTAGGATAAACGGACAAAAACAATAAGTTACATCAGTGTGCAATGAGCTTAATATTCTCACCTCAATTTACTGTGTCCATATATTTTGACGAGTCATGATGACTAAAGTACGTGGTTCATTCATTCTTTTCACACACTTGTTTTATGGCTATTTCTTACAATCATCATAATGATGTAATTCCTCTATGATTGTACGAAACTATATATCAGGGTTATGCTCACTCACTAATGATTCAGGTCCAATGGTTTTAATAGTGTGGCAGTTTAATTATTATAGGATAAATTAAATGTTAATACATATCTGTTGGTACTTGTTAATGTTTAAATTAGTTATATCAATATAGCAAAACACGTAGAAATTTAGCATTTTCTTGGTTACGTTAAATAATTCATACGCTGAAATTCTTTCAAATAACTATGAGCTCTAATGACACAACTCAATATAAATTACATTTAAAGTTCTAGTACATGTTATCTAAATATAAGTTTCATTATTTATTAGACTTTACAACACCGCGAGCCAATGCTGGTTAAATCCTTCACCTGATACCGTTTTAGCAGGACATGTTACTGGTAACTTACAAAACATTTTAGCATTTTTTTTTTGAAAATGGAAAAGGAACAAGGAACTTACACGATAGTCATTTGATTAAAACAATATATCTAGTTGCAAATTCTCAAGCGGCAGTAAATTGATATAATTGTCAATGAAAGCTTAATGGAACTTTAATGAAATTAGTATGCCGTTCGAATAATATACTCGTATGTATATGTCTTTGTTTCCTATGAATCAGTTATTTCTCTGATTACTTTCTGACATTGTATTTATATCAAATGTAAAAAAGTTTATTCAACTCATCCTTTATACATTTCAGTAGTTTCCTAACCCCACAGGCCGTTTATTCTTGGGCGGGTTCCCTCACCAAATTGGATCGGATAAGGCTATCGAAAGCTGGATCTATTCGATAGAAGCAAGGTTAACTGCTATTGGTTGTACAATATTTTTATTCCATTTTTACCTTTGTGTTGGGTAGAAAGCGAAATTGTTTCGGTCATGGTCATTGTGACCATGAGGCTTAATCTCTAATCTAACTATAATCAGGGTATTTGATGGCTTACTTACATAAAAGTTTATATTAATAGAATGAGAGTCATTCATTAAAATCGGTGGGTCATACATTCGTAGACTGCTAAAACTATTCCCATTCCTTTTGACTTCGCCGCACTCGAGTAAAAAGGAAGTAAAGAGCCGCGCTTCGGCATGAATGGGCCGGCTCGACCGGAGTGATACCACGGCCTCACAGAAAACCGGTGTGAAATAGCGCTTGCGCTGTGTTTCACCGAGTGAGTGAGGATACCGGAGGCCCATACCCCAACCCCTCCCTCATTCCCCCTCCCCATCCCCCAAAGGTCGGCAACGCACTTGTGACACCTCTGGTGCTGCGGGTGTCCATGGGCGGCGGTAATTGCTTACCATCAGGTGATACGCCTGCTCGTTTGCCACCTATTACATAAAAAAAAAAAAAAAAAAATTTGAAGCAAGAGTAAAAAAATACATATCTGCCATTAATATAATAAATTAAAAAGTAGCTCTGACTGTCTGTCTATTTGACTGTCTATTATGTTTTTACAGCTAAACAACTATTTTTATGTGTGGTATTGCCAAAATGCCTCTACTCTACCTGATGGAAAGTAAAGGCAGAAGCCAAGAGTGGTCACCATACTCATTGTGAATGCAGATAATGAAACAATGCAGCATTTTGAACCACACCATGGCGGCCTAGAGATGCCTCTACATCATTAGGCCTCAATACACTGATATTTTTAAATGAAATTGGGATTGGAGAAACTTTGATTCTTGAAGGACTATTATTTCCCACGTTAACCGACATAAACAAGGGCAGGCCCGTGGGAAAAAGCTATTTAGTTATAAATTAATTTCAATCGATTTACATATAGGCTAATGAAGCATTACTTAAGACGAAGCTTGCGGATGATTGACAGAAAATGATTAATCATAAACTGCTGATACCGATTCAAGCGATTAAGTACTTAAACAGTGAACAGACTTATTTCAGAATAAGAAAACGGTATATGAACTCAATGTCATGACGCTTTTTGATGTACGAGCCTACCGAAGTGACACTACTCTGCCTGATGGACAATATGAATATAATCCAAAAGTGGTGTTCACTATAGTCATTGCAAGTGCACAATGCAGAATGGTAACCCGCACTATCGCGGCCAATTGAGATGCTTCTGCATCATTGGGCCTCGGGTCTCGCCCTTATCAACGAAACACGACAGCACGAATTTTGTCGTATTAGGTTGGTCTTCTGTAAGAGTTGCGTTCGTTATAGAATAAAAAGTAAATTCTGTATAACTTTTATAGCTTTCTTTTTAATGTTTACCACAATAAATATAGATACCATATATAATACATTATGACGTTGAACAGACATTTGCCATTTTTAAATTTTGAAAAGTATATCATATGTTATGGTATGTATAATTAAAAGAACAATAATAAAAAAATAAACAGCAATAACAAATACACTAAAACAAGGAATAAGTTTAAAAAAGTATAACCTGACTACGTTAAAACTTATGATAAAACTTTAAAAACTAAGTCACCCGGACAATTATTACGAAGCTTTTAACACCTCATTCATTAAAATCAATTTAGTAGTTTAGTAGGAGAGCTATGCTTCGGCATGAATGGGTCGGCTCGACCGGAGTGATACCACGGCCTCACAGAAAACCGGTGTGAAATAGCGTTTGCGCTGTGTTTCACCGAGTGAGTGAGGATACCGGAGGCCCGTACCCCAACCCCTCTCCCCATCCCCTTTCCCATCCCCCAAAGGTCGGCATCGCACTTGTGACGCCTTTGGTGTTGCGGGTGTCCATGGGCGGCGGTAATCGCTTACCATCAGGTGATACGTCTGCTTGTTTGCCAATAAAAAAAAAAGAGGCAGAAACTCGGTGTATTCATGGGTTACATCTATTGATTCTGGTGTACAGGAGTTAAAGTAGCGGACGTACGGGTGGGATTAGTCCAATAAAAAAAATACTACCAAAAATTCGCTTCCTTTTTGTGCTTTCTTTAGCTTCACAGTTGTCGGGTAATAAAATACAAAGAAATAACAATAAAATTAGAAAGACAAACAGAATAATTTATTTCAAGGTCAAACTATTGCAATCAATAGTTGTCTACGTAATATTGAGGCATTTTCAAGGTTTAAACCTTGAAACTACTTCACTACACAGTACAACGAATTAAAAGTTTTAAATGTCAGCCATGACACTGTAGTAAAATATCCTTTGGAGTTACACATAGATATATCTGATTCCTTTAAACGAGCAATGCTTGTATGTAATCTGTAATGTAATGTAACGTAATCTGAATCTCAGTGTGCAGGAGGTTTCGGGGATGAGAAATCGATCTACCCAGTATTCATTTTCAAGAAATTAAGCAAACCTCGGTCATCCAAGAACTGTATTTTAGCGGTACTATTGATCGTGTAACATTTTGTGTTGCTTATTCGTCTAGTACTATTGTCTATTTGGTCACAGGCTGTGTTTTGAATTCCCATCGAAGACATAATTGCATAAAGATATGTACATCTCTGTTTCTTATTTCTTTTTCCAACAAAAAAATATATAACTACTTAATACGTCTCTATAAACATTAATAACATAACAAAATATACTAGCATAGCGGCAGGATTGTTACGAGCTGAGTATAAGACTTTTATTAATAAGGAGATCAAAATAAATAAATAGATAATAAATAAATATTTCGGACAACTTACGCAACGCCATCTAGTCCCAAGCTAAGCAGAGCTTGTGTTATGGGTACTAGACAACTGATATAAATACATATATACTTTTGTTTTTGTAAATACATAGAAAACCGTCAAACTCCGAAATAAAATATTTGTAGATCATACAAACATTTGGCCCGACCCGGGATTCGAACCCGAGACTTCAAGAACAGCAGTCGCATACGCTAGTGTACGCCACAGAGGCAGTCAGGCAGGCAAAATAGAGACCAATACTACAAAATTCGATTAAACTAATCGAATTCTGTAGGTTCTAGCTACCAATCAATAAATCACATAATTGGGTTATGTGTATAATATGAAATAGATTTCATTGCGTAGACGCAATGAAGATACTTTATTTAGCCTTTCTTGAGACTATAGTCAGACAAAATAAATTACAAGACTATATTATGACTTATAGTCATAGATTGAAGTGTCATGCTCAATAAATAAACAGCATTAGTCGGCATGTTAAATTTGAATTTAATGGCAATTATATTTCTGCAAATAACCAGTACTTATATGGTAACATCTAAATGGAAATAGAATATATTTCAATGTCAATTAATTATCCAATACTGCCTCGTTGGCACAGTGAGAGCGTACGAGACTGCTGTGCATGAGGTTTCGGTTTCGATTCCCGGATCGGACCAACAGACCGGTCCTAATATTTGTATGAAGGACCAATACGACCTTCAAACCTTCAAGAAGAGAGCGTACTCCTTCTTAAAAGGCCGGCAACGCACTTGTAACGCCTCTGGTGTTGCGGGTGTCTATGGGCGGCGGTAATCGCTTACCATCAGGTGATACGTCTGGCCGCTTGCCCCCTATACAATAAAAAAAAAGATCTACAAATATTTATTTCGGAGTTTGGGTGTTTTCCATTTTTTATTTATTTACAAAGATAAGTATATATGTATTTATATTAGTTGTTTAGTACCCACAATACGAACTCTGCTTAGTTTGGGACTAGATGGCGTTGTGTGTCATTTCATTAATTATTAAATGATGCACCGATTTATATAGTTACACCACACTTCAACTACCTTAGTCGGATGAACCTACCTTTGTGTTAAAATACACATGAAACTCCTTCCAACAAAGAAAGTACATTAAACCTTTTATTTTCCTTCTTTAGAGATGAATGTTTAAACTCTTTAATTTAATCAGTGTTTCTTTCATTCATTCGTATGTGGTAATGCACCACTCAAGTTGTTATATAATAACACATCAAGTACTCCAAACGTAAGCAATTATTTCAAATCATCACATAACCTTATCAATATTGTTAGAAATTATCACACGTTACAACTTTAAGATACAGCGACATCCATCTAGTTTATTTGAAGTTAACAGTTACATTTAATAATATGAGTTATAGAATTTGAAGACTCATAAACGACTGTAACAGGTTTTCTTCTTACTGCTGGAATTCAATGAAAATTATTATGCGTGGCGGGCCACTGCCCAACAGTTGATGTTGGAATGTTGTATATATGATAATCGGCGCGAGAATTTCTACTGCGCGATTCAGGATTGGCAGTTTCTTCGCGTTGCACATCGCTTCGCAGTTCAGTGCATCCACGGTAGGTGGTGCTATAGTATGTCGCTGTAGCGCTATATGTGGAAGTCACCACAGACTACTTTTCACCACGAAAACCGATATTGTTCGAGCAGTGTCGCTAGCAAAAGCTAGTATATGGTATTCTTTATAGGTTCCTAACTAACTAACTACATTCCTAAAATTATTACTAATAAAATAAGCATTTAGTAAGTTGTCTTTAAAATATAAAATACAAAGTCTTCATTAAAACACCCCCATCAAAAATAGATCAGTTGCGCCCTTAACTATCAAGGTTGTCTGGTCAAGGGCACCCCTAGCGTGTCAGTAATTTCACTAACCTTCACCACTTACCGGCTGTTTTCTTTTTATTGCTTTGTTTGATTTTAACATGCGATTTAAAGTCAGTTTGACATTGAAGTTGGTGTTTGTTCAAAGTTCAACCGATTTCAATATGTCCGTTTGATATCTTTATTAACTGTTTCGAGTTTTTATTTTTTTTTAGTGGACTTAGTGATACAAAAAAAAACTATTCTAAAAGTTTTCAAATTCAATTGTGGTAGGTGAAAACAAAACCAAATTTATGAAATGACTTATCACAACACTTTGAACAATTTTTATACAACATTTATTATGTTTGGCCCTAGTTCAGGCTGATTTAAAAATTTCAATATTTTTATTTTGAAAAATATGTACTCACATAACCCAAAATGACCTAACGAAAGTCGTTGGATTCAAGCAGGACAAAACTGGTTGTTGTAGAGAACCTTAGACGAGACCCTTTTTTATTGAGTAGGTTACAAACGAGCAGACGTATCGCCTGTTGGTAAGCGATTACCACCCATGGACACCCGCAACACCAGAGGCGTTACAAGTGCGTTGCCGGCCTTTTAAGAAGGAGTACGCTCTTTTCTTGAAGGTCGTATTGGTCTGGGAACACCGCAGGTGTATTTTAGCTGAGACGATGATAGTGGTACTTAATGATAGTACTTAAATACTTCAAATAATATATTTTTATTAAAATCAAGTCGAAATTTTGTGTGTATAATTGCCTATAACCCTACAATGATGATTCGGTAATAAGTTGAATTCAGTTTATTCGAATTGATTTACAGAATATCAAGTTCAAACTGCGATTGAAATAGAAGCAATATGGAACAAAATATGAAACAAAACTGTACCGATTTAATCAAATGGATACTGCCCACTATATTGAAAACATTCAGCTGAAATCCAATATTGATTTTGTATTTGATTTGGTTCGGAAGTAGAACTTTTTGATAAATGTTAAGCAAAAAACGAGTTAAAGTTAAAAAATAAAGTTATATCCGATTTTAAGTAAGCCTGCAGATAATCATCATCATCATCAAAGTTAAAATTAACTTATTCCAAACTGTATAAGCATACAGATTGTGTAGATTCAAAAATAACATATATATTACTTTTGCCTCGTGCTACCTCCATTCTAAATTTTATCTAAATTGGTTCAGGTTTTTATAGCGAAGAGCTAACAAATATACATACATAAAATAAACGCAATATAATATGACTGTGCTAATGAACTTAATACACTCATACCCAAAACTTCTATCTATTATAAAACTTTTAATTATTCTAATCAACTTCACGTTTAAGGAACAATCGTACAATCGTACCTTAATGACAAAAGCTTTGACAATTCCATTGTACAAAGTCGTTAAAAGCCGGTATTGAAAATACTTCCAAGCCTACGATTCGGTTATAATCGAAATGGATTTCAATTATAATTGAATCATAGGCTAGAAATAATTCAGATATTGGAGATCTTGATATGGATATTGAGGATGTCAATTCTCTGAATAATTGTACAGAATCTAGAAATCGTATTACGCATAATTCGTCAATTGTTTCAAATGCCATTGGTGTTCTTATGAATAATTGATAATTTAGTTTAGTAACAATGGTATAATTGTGAGCGATGTTGCTTTAATATGTCTTTCATTAATTATTTACTCAGGTATCAACATACAGGGATACAATTAACATCGAAATGCAATAATACCTAAATATGACAGGTCAATAAAGTTAAACCATTCAAATTGTCCTTCTAAATTATGTATTGATTCATATCTATCTATCTATATATATAAAAATGAATTGCTGTTTGTCAGTCTCGCTAAAACTCGAGAACGGCTCAGCCAATTTAGCTGATTTTGGTTTTAAAATATTTGTCGTAGGGTTTAAAAGGTGAATAAATATAAAAAATAAATTAATTTTCGAGCGGAGCATCAGTTAAGAATGTTACAAAATCAGGGGAAAGTTATTACTCTACAGGCAATAGAAGACGTAAACAAGATTGCGTGGGTCAGCTAGTAGATGATAAAATTATCTAGTTTCTCGTGAAGAACTTTGATAACATTGACATTAACGACCTACTGCGCATAATGTATTTTAATTTTTTAGATAATGTATTGACAGGACGCTACCTACCATATACACCGCGGTAGTAAGATTTATTTTCTTAGAGAGGAACCAAGACAGTGGGACCCTATTGGGAAGAGCCATGCTTCGCCATGAATGGGTGGGCTCGACCGGAGTGATACCACTGCCTCATAGAAAAGCTGTGTGCAATAGCGCTTACGTTGTGTTTCACCGAGTGAGTGAGGATACTAGAGGGCCATACTCAAACTGCTCCTCCCATCCACCTCCCTATCCCTTGAAGGCCGGCACGGTGACGCCTCTGGTGTGTCACTTACCATCAGGTGATACGACTGCTCGTTTGAAATACCGTGAAGAAAATAAACAATTATTGCAATCCGAAGTTGTTGACTTAACTAACTTATTTTGATATTGAAATAGCTAAAAGCATAAACAATTGTGTATGCAGCTTACAAGTTCACACACTGGTTCACAAGGCGTTCAGTCGGAGAAAATATTAAATTAAAACCAGCTCCCGAAGGCAACCTGTGTCGTAATATTTACACTCTATTTCTCTGAACAAAACTAGGTAAGCTTTTGTGCACTTAAAACGGTTATGGCTGCAATGCAATATAGATTTGTGATAGTTGAATATTGGGTGAGTGTTGTAATAGTGCAGGGCCCTTGTTAACGGGGTTCCCACACGGTAGGGGGCCATCTACAAAGCGTAGGTGGCCGACGTACTTCGGGGTTCCAGGGTTTTCCTTCCTAGGGTGTACCTGGTTCCCCGGCATCTAATACCCGAAACGGCGTGCGGTTTTAGTCGGTTCGAGTCCGACATGCTACCAGGAGGTGGTATCCGAGAGGTTTTCCGCACGAAAAAAAAAAAATAATTGAAACTGGGCCCTTGTTAAATCTCGACAAGCTATCAGAAATTCGAATGTTGATTTGATTTTTGACTTGACTTGTTTATGTTATTGAACGTTGGTATGAAAATCATGTTGCTACTGTACGTTACATAACTTTTACTAATAACTTGTATTTTTTATATTTCAAATTAACTCTTTTTTAAATTTCATGTTTTTTTTTTCAAGTTGAAGTTAAGTAGCTTTTTGTTTTAAAGGTTAAGAAGACGATAATGATGAAATTATTTTGAAGGTTTCAAAAACTTATATTGCCCTGATGTTTAGAACGGGAATATAAATACTATATGTCCCACTACACAACTAAACCTAAATGTATGTGCAAAAGTTGCGAAAGTCTATAAATCAATGAACTATACTCAAATCTTTTTTTTTTTTATGAGCCCGTTGTGTCCCACTTCTGGGCAAAGGCCTCCCCTGCAACAAGCCACTTCTCTCTATTTAAAGCCAGTTCCGGCCAGTCTCAACTCTTATTAAAAATAAAATTTAAATAATAATAATAATAAATAATAAACATTTATTTACTCGCCACATTACATTTTTAACGTAACAGATTACACATCAATATGAAAAGGTTTCACACTGTGGGAGACTGGCGCGGTGCTCAAGCTAGGCTCACAGCCTGTATTTCAAGACACCAAATGTCTTATAATAGTTGTATCTTGTGTTTTCTTCAAAAAATATATCCTCATCTTTACTTTGTATTTAGCTATAACAATATTAATATAATAAACACCATGCACATACATTAGGTTCTTAACATATAAAGCAATACCTTAAACGTTACACGAATTTAATCAAAAACGCAATCAACAAACCTCTCAACACTTTCCTGTAAAAAAAAATCGTGTCTTAATACCTTAACCCTCAAATGCCGAGAAAAACTCGTTTTCCGTGTTCTCATTAACGTAACATCGTACTCGCCAGTTTAGGGTAACCATGAAACATTTAATGAAAGTAAGATACGTGACCTGGATTGCTTTTGTTAATCGTTACTTTTTTATTTTGTCGGCAATGTGTTCGCTTTGAATTTCTTATTAATAGAGATAGTTAATGTTTAAAATTTATAACAATTTTGTACAATTCAAAGTTATTTTAAAGCTTTATTACTGTCAGCATTAGTGTAATATAACAAAGGAGAATTACTATTACTTGTAGGAGCCATTCTTCGATAAAATAGGAAAACTAGAGAGATACCATAGCCTCATAAAAAACCAGTGCTAAGCGGTTCTTACTTTTTAACCGAGTAATTGACGTTACCGAAGACCAAACCTGTCCCTCCCTACGAGGATGTTTGGAGGAAAAAATCTGAAAAATGCACTTGACTTTTGAGTTAGATACGAGTAGTTAGATAGATGACGATGAGATATACGCCCTACGCCATAAGAAGGAAAATGGTATCAGAAAAACGTCATTGAGAGTCGAAACAAACTTGTGTCTGAAGTTGAGACCGCTTTGGAAAGGGTCTCAAATTGGGGTAGACTTAATTTGGTCCAATTCAACCCGACAAAGACACAAATTTGCGCGTTCACCGCAAAAAAACTCCCGTGGGTCGTATGTCCTCGTTTTGAAGACACTCCCCTATCTGCCTCAGCCAATATTGGGATACTCGGTCTCGACGTAGTCCAGTTTTGTGGCCATTTGGAGGGTAAAATCAAATTGGCCTCAAAAAAGCTAGGTGTGCTCAACCGATCGAGGCGGTATTTCACTCCGGCCCACCGCCTTCGGCTTTACAAAGCGCAGGTTCGGCCTCACATGGAATACTGTCCTCATCTTTGGGCAGGGGCACCCCAATACCAGCTCCTCCCTCTGGACCGCATTCAGCGAAGGGCGACTCGTATCGTCGATTGCCGGGATCTTTCAATTCGGCTAGACTCTCTGGCGCTGCGTAGAGATGTGGCTTCACTGTGCATCTTCTACCGCATTTACCATGGGGAGTGCTCCGAGGAATTGTTCGGATTGATCCCTGCCGCATCTTTCCGCCATCGTCCTACGCGACAGAAACTCCATCCCCATCATTTACTGTGATGGTTGGCAGTCCACAACTGTGCGATTTTCCCGAAATTTTCTGCCACGCACAGCAAAACTGTGGAATGAGCTGTCGCCTGCGGTGTTCCCGGACCGATACGACCTTCAAACCTTCAAGAAAAGAGCGTACTCCTTCCTAAAAGGCCGGCAACGCACTTGTGACGCCTCTGGTGTAGCGGGTGTCCATGGGCGGCGGTAATCGCTTACCATCAGGTGATACGTCTGCTCGTTTGCCCCCTATACAATAAAAAAAAAAAAAATCCTTGCCCTTAAAAATTAACCTGTACATAATGTATAATGAATTTTGAGATTGATATCTGTAAATTAAAGATGTTGAAGAAAAACTAATGGTGATGTCTTTATTGAAATAAGAATTTATTACCAGAACTCAATACAACAATCTCTAGAAATGTCGTAAATTTTTCTGTGTGCATGTGTTGTGTGAACTATACTTAATATTCAGCATTATCTTATTTTGATCGGTACACAAAAGTTTATATCACTGTAAAAAATCTCCGCGAAAACCGACATATACGCGGACAGATCCGTACGCAACCTGTCTCCACTAAAATATGAAAATATGTAGCAATAAAAATTATCCACTACTGACATAATTACGCAAAGTGTTTACACGTGTTAAATGCTCAATTTATTCATTTTTTAGTTCATTTAAAACGACTTAAATTTTTGAAGTGTAAGTTGTCTTTTAACAAACATTGAACTATTATATAATTTTTATATCGTTACTTTTCTTATGACTGAGTAAATGTATTTTCTGAGTATTAAAGTGGGTCGAGTGTGTCTTGCATATAATCATGCTGTGGCACGAACGGGTCGGCTAGAGAAATGATACTTATTTTTATAAGTATATTTTTTACAAGTAACAACTAAAAGGCGTTAGCATTTCCTTAGACTCACTGGGGGGGGGGGTGAAATGTGACCAGAACAACAGAGAGATACAACGACTTTACTGAAAAAGAACGTTAAGCAAATCTTTCATTACATTTCGCCGAGTGAGCATCCGGAGCACGAACACCAACCCCCCTTATATCTCCTGCTCATTCTGAAATGTACCGTAAAACCGACAATACAATTGTGTTTCTTCGGTGGCAGGTATCCATGAACAATGGTAGTCAAATACCATCAGGTTATCCATCTTCTCATGAACTTTACTATACCATAAAAAATTAAACATATTATTACCTGTTCCAACTACTGGTCACCCTACAAGAGACAGCTAGCTAATTCCTTTTGCACAGAAAGATTCAATCAAGTGTTTGATGTACACGTAGCGTAAAGATGTACTCACGTGGCATCAGTTGCCGTGCTATTTTCTTGGATTTGATTAATGCAAATGTTGGTTAAAAATCCCTTGATTCATGAGCTAATAAATCAGTGCTACATTTGTTTTATAAACCTACACTTTATTAATAAGTTTTATGACGGGTCATACTATATTAATCTTATTTTTTGTACAGACTAATTTGGTCAGATTCATTGCAGCGTTTTTATTTTCAGCCAACTACAGCAAAGCCAGAAGGAAGGGTAATATTGTCGGCTATCATTATGTGTTTGTAGGTTTCACCATAGTGCTTAAACTATTGTAAATATATAACGTGTCAATAGATGCGTAATTATAGAGCGGATGACATAGACTATATTAACATTTTTATGTGGTCTTGATAAAACTTACTAAACTTTTTCTTTGGAGAAGTATCCTTAAAGTGTTTTTCCTTTTCTGATATTACAAGAAAACGTAAACGCGCTAGATTGTTTTTTTTTTGAGTCAAGAAAAAACATAATCGAAATTAACGTTAAAAAACCACCAAGGTCGCTGAAATTACACAATTAAATTTAATATAAAATAGGAAATACAGTCTGACTTAGACAATAGGACCACAATGACTTTGAAGTTCTTTGTGTAGAGATTGGTTTTTTTACTTTTTAAACGACAAAACAAACACCATACAATAATGACTGTGTGACAAAGGATGTAAAAAAATTTGTTGGTCATGAATACAGAACGATAAATATGAACTTTTTAAACATTCATCTCCCACTTCTCATTACCCTGGTAAACATTGTAAGTAATTCAATATGTGTGCTGCTTTCATATTTATCAGCTGCCATCAAAAGCTGCTAGACATTGCTAGCCCTGTATTCTTAATCTGTGGGCGATGGTATCTTCAAGCTGATGTTTAATAGACAATAATTCTGTATGACCGCGTTATTATTAAAAAAAAAAAAAAATTGAGCTTTTTGTCTAGTTTGTTTCTAGTCTACGATATCAAAATTTCACCCAAAAACGTAAATTCTTAACATCATTTAAATCTAGTTAAGTAGTTTTATATATCTTGTCATTGGGTTAGTCAACGAATTGTCTACCTATGAACAAAGGTCTCTTCTAAAAATGCCTACTCTATTCTATTCTTTGCGACTTGGGTCCAACATTGTCTGGCTACTGTTACGAGTTTATCTTCAAATGACTTGACCTGCTTGCTCTTTTTTGTCATTTTGCTGGTGCTGCCAAATTATGATGCTATTCTGTGACTGTTCGAGTTAATTTTCCCTTTTTAGCTCTTAGCATATCACCAGCACCTTCTTCACTGTTTTTTATACGTTCTTCGAGTTCTGTTATTTATTTTATATCGGTTATACTTACTTTGTATATTTTATTACAAATATTTTAAAGGTGGCAACTGATACTGGTATAGTTTCGAGTTACCAGAATAGTTTTAGCGGAAACTTGTGGGTTCACACAAGATTTACGACCTTAACGCCTATACGACTTCGGGTCATAACATAATGAAGCGTGTTTACGCAAGTTGATGTAGAATGAGTACAATTTTTCACATATGTATCTTTGCAAAAGTGGGTAACGAAATGGTATGGCTTATGGAGTATGGTCCACACGATTTTTTAACGAGCCATGATTTTTAATTGAGTGGTTGTGACTTTTTCCTCTTAATTCGTTACATATTTGTATTTAAATATCATAATTATCAACAGTATTTAATAGTTAACCGCTTGACATAGGTCTCTCATTAGATAGGAAGTTTTTGTTAACTATACCTACCATGCTAGCCAAATGGCTTTGTGTGGGGTTTCCATCGAGTTTTCCAAAAAAGTTTTCTTTCGTTCCAAGGTGGTACAATATTTTTGAGTAATCTGTAAATATTTATTTCGGATTTTTAAATACTTTATAGGTATAATATGTAGTATATAAAAAAAACATATATTTGTATTTGTGTAATTATAAATATAACATAAGTCACGTCTATTTCAAACAGGAATAGGCAAAGGTAATTAATCTCCACTTACCACGATTCTGACACTTTTTTTTTCTTTGTACACACTCATTAATCGTTGCATGCATGTTTATCAGTTATTGATATTTTTTAGACGGCAAGCAAGTACTTTTCTTCAGAACAAAACCAATTTGGTCGGTAAATGTCGCCGTGGTCAACCTCTTCCGTCCCTTCCCCACACATTTGCCCTAAAAAATTCCTTTTCTGAGTCTTCTATCAAACCATTGAAGCATGCCCTTTTCAATCCTTGTCACTAAATCTATATATACATTAATATAAATTCAATTGTACGGGAAAAATATAACTATGCGATCCCACTGATCAACTTTATTTCACTTTACTTTGGTCATTATTAACTCTCATATTAATTAACTTCCATACACAAATCTTCTTTCACTACACTATTTGAAGTCTATAGCAAAAAACACATGTCGATACTTTAAACAGGTAAAATTTGTCAATATGCGAGGTTGTAAGGGTTAATTTCTTGAATGTAGATCAGCTATATCGTATTTTGATAACTATTTTACAAATAGAAAGCCACATATTCTGTATGTATGCTATATATTAAAGTTTAAAATACGAATTGAATGAATACGTTTGAATAATCACGCGAGAGACGCTGCAAGCTAGTCTATGAATAAACACTAAAACTTTCTGAATCGTAAGCGATCTAATCAAGAGTAAACATGGCTAGTAAACATTCTCTATAAAGGCAAGTTGTTGGTACTTATATAAGGAAAATCAAAGAGGAAATACACTCGACATACATGCGAAAACCAATTTCCCAATCAATCAGAGTAAATGTGTTAAGAGGGCCTTAATTACAAGTGATAATTAGTGGCATATTATGTGGTTATAGATTGGCATAGGATTGCGTTAGAACTGTATTTTGTTCATTACTAACTTTTGCCCTTGCGTGAGCCCGCGTGTTTATTGTACATAGTGTGACTCTAACCTACTGATAATATAATAATATTCATTTATTTCAGACCATGAAGTCCATATTTAAAGCATGCGTACAATTACAAATTTAAATGAAATGAAATTAAAACATATATAATAAAATTAACATTAAAAACATTAAGTCGAAAGTCAAAATCAAAGTCATAATCAAAATAAAAGTAAAAGTACAATTAAATTGAAATTAAATTGAAAATTCAAAATTATAATCTAAAATTCAAACAAAAATCACAGCCAAAATTAAAATCTAAAATTCATCGGTTAAGTAGCAACAAAGTGGGAGAGCTATGCTTCGGCATGAATGGGTCGGCTCGACCGGAGTGATACCACGGCCTCACAGAAAACCGGTGTGAAATAGCGTTTGCGCTGTGTTTTACCGAGTGAGTGAGGACACCGGAGGCCCATACCCCAACCCCTTACCCTTATCCCCTTTCCCTTCCCCCAAAGGTCGGCAGCGCGCTTGTGACGCCTTTGGTGTTGCGGTTGTCCATGGGCGGCGGTAAATCGCTTACCATCAGGTGATACGTCTGCTCGTTTGACTACTATTAAAAAAATAAAAAAGAAACGATCTTATCAGAAATTACTTTACCTTATAACACTTAATAAAAATGATAATCAAGCAAAGATATCCTGATATCCAACCAATCTACTTCCAGCCGTAAGTTCAAATTATATGTCCTTTGTAAAGTTCTGAATGAAAATCACAAGGGACGTGTAATACCTGTTCTATTTGAATAATATACCACATACACTTAAAAGCAGTTACCTTTAATATCGTGTTTTGTAAAATTTACTATTTATGAGAAGAGTCACCAGGGAGCAATTACGTTTAACTGTTATTGCGGCTTTGTTGAAACAGTACCGTGAATTAAGAAAATCGATATGTGGCTAACGACAGGTATTTGTTTTAATGGCATTTGGAAGTAAGCATTAAGGTATTACGGTTTATGTCAGTCAGTTATATTTGGCATCAGTGGTACACAATATAAAGTTAACTAGTGGTCGCTCAGTGATCGAAATTTAACCAAGATTCTTTTTTTGTCTTGTATTCAGTACTCCTCTTTATTATAAACTTTAACTTTGCCAAATTCAATACTCCTCTGTTTGCATAATTTTTGTAAAAAGGATACAAAGTTTTCGCTTCACGTATTAATATGTAAATAAATTGAAATTACAGAATTGCAGAACATAGTGTAATTATTTAAAAAATTGTTAAAACTACACAAGAATGACGACTATAAATATGTCATCAACAATCCCACTGCTGGGCTCGGGTCTCCTCTCAGAAGAGGGTGAAGACCATACGTTCCCACTCTAGCCGAGTGCGGGTTGGGGACAGTCAAGACAACGTTGTGGCTACGTAATCTTGCCGTTGAATGTTTTTAAACCGCCCAAAGACATCCAACCAAGCTTCGCGACTCTTTATCCTATGATAACAACCAAACCTATCTACCTCTAAGTCACGGAGACGCTCATCTATCCAGGTACTGACAGCGCCATCGTTGCTTGCGACGGACGTAGTTTTCGCTTTCGCGATTTCGGAGATAAATATGTAATCTGTATATAATATAACTGTTTTGATTAAGTTATGTTTCTTTTTAGTACTTTGCGTTAGTATTTTTTTTATGGAGTTGGTGGCAAACGAGCAGACGTATCGCCTGATAGTAAGCGATTACCGCCGCCCATGGACACCCGCAACATCGGGGGTGTCATAGGTACGTTGCCGGCCTTTGGGGGATGGGGAGAGTGGTTGGGATATGGGCCTCCGGTATTCTCACTCACTCAGTGAAACACAGCGCAAGCGCTATTTCACACCGGTTTTCTGTGAGGCCGTGGTATCACTCTGGTCGAGCCGACCCATGCATGCACAAAGCCTGGCTCTCCCACGATAATTCTAATAAATTTTATAAACATACATATGTGTTTATTGATCAAAAAACATTTTACTGAAACAGGCTCCCTATCAATATCTTTTTACTAAAAACAATATAAGCAGAAATTTCTATTATTTAATTTCTTAAATTAATTTATAAATTTTAATCTATCGAAAAAGAAACGTTCTGAATGTTTCATTAGTATTGCTGGATTACTGTTTCTAGTATTGTATAAGCTTTCACTCTTATCTCTAAAGAGATTTAATTGGATAGCAGTACGTAGGCAGCTGAATACCTTCGAATTGAAATATAGGATGTCGATTTCTAGGTAAAGCCCTTGTACCTAGAAGGGTCATGACATCTTCATAGGTATTCCATTGTCCTATTTTTTCAAGAAAATACATAGGTTATAGTTAAGGTCTTGTATTGGTAAAGATTAGTATGATACGGCTTTACAATTTGAGAAAGTATTCTATTTACAAACAGCACATATATCTTTGGTCGGTAAAAAACATTTTTTTATCGTCACTAAGCGGCCACCATTACAAAATGCGTAGAATACCAACAGCATAAAGCTTAACGTGAATAATAAATCCTTAATGGTTTTGACAACACCTGATGTACGTAAATAAATATTTTTATACGGTAGTTTTTTTTTAAATTTTAGGTAGCTACAATGATGGATAAGTGATATCTTACAAGTATTTATGAGATCAAATTTCTCTCTGATGCGTATAATAGCTTTAAAGTCATTATATTACAAACAGCCATATAATATGTCCACCCTCGCAATCTTTCTCGTTATTTTTTTTTATTGTTAAGGGGGCAAACGAGCAGACGTATCGCCTGATAGTAAGCGATTACCACCGCCCATGGACACCCGCAACACCAGAGGCGTCACAAGTGCGTTGCCGGCCTTTAGGGGATGGGCAGGGGGATGGGGGAAGGGAGGAAGGGGGAGGGAATGAGGTATAGGCCGGTATTCTCACTCACTTGGTGAAACTCAGTGCAAGCACTATTTCATACCGGTTTGCTGTGAGGCCATGGTATCACTCCGGTCGAGCCGGCCCATTCATGCCGTAGCATGGCTCTTCCACGGTTAGTTTTTAATACTAATGGGACATAACGGTCTCATTTCAAACCATAACCGTGGCAATTAGGTTTGATTTTCACAGTTTAGTTATTTTGTGCCATGGTTGCAAATTTAAAAAAAAACTAGGAAATCGTTACAAAATATAACTCTTCAATAATCTGATTGCTAAAACATAGCTAAAAGTGTCAATCGCCTTACTAACACTTGAAGTAGGTATTCATATAGAACCAATTAAGCCGTTGTTGGTTCAAAGCAACTTAATTAGCGGTTTACGAAGCCCGGGCATCTAACAAGCGTCCTCTATTCGTTTGTACAACTAGACAACAATTAATTTCTTCAATTGGAAAGCTTTAGACAAACTCAGTATTCGTTGATTGGAGCCCAATTTGTAAATAAACAAGCAAAACTTCCTAAAATAATGTTTTATATTAATTAGAAAGGAAATTAGCATAGAGAAAATAAACTTTATTTCAGACTTATGAAAACCATGGGGAAACATATTGAGATTTTATTTTAAGTATTAGCTGCTAAAATGGCTCTGCCCTGCCTGATGGAAAACATGAGCAGAATCTTAGAGTGGTGGTCACGCAAATTATTGCAAATGCAGACAATGCAACACTGCAGGTAGGTGATCCATCACTTACATCAAGAATAGTCGAGTTGAGTCTATCTTCCAAAGTTGGAACGAACTGAAATGTTGCCGAACAAGGCCGCGTTCTGAAATTTGAGAAACATTCACAGTTAAAATATAAAAGGTTGTTCATTTCACATATTTTTGAAAAACAGCTTAAAATTGATGCTTTTTTATTCTTTAAATATCTCCCCGAGTAATTTAACGCGAGGCTTGAATCATCATCATTCATTTTCATCTCGTTAAATTGTTTCAAAACTGAAATAAAATTGTACACTGCTATTGTTCCTTAAAACAAAATTGTGGGTAGAAAAATGTACGAGTATAAGCATAAATGACGTCTATCAAATGCCATTGTTGGATCCAATTAAATAAAAAGTCTAACGATTACAATTCAGTGGACAAATTGCGTTAATGGATCAAATTGGGGCTTTGTGTGATTTTTTTCAGTAGTAATTTTTTTATCTTGGTGACCTTATTAACACAGACTTTAAGCCATTTAGGTCAATACGCGGTAACAGCAGTGATATTTAATGAAAACCATGCATCGCGTAATCAAAGTTCTCACACTAATTAGAATTTATAACGTGAAACTGCTGCATTTTCAATTGTGATCCTTGTATCTGGTCGGATGAATTTTTCTTTTTGTTATCACGTTTTCCTCCAATCAGTCCAATCCAAATCCAATCAGTTAGATCAGATTATTCCAGGGTTTTTAATGCTGACTAAGGGTTTTGAGTTTAAATTCTTTATAGAGCAGATTTGCTGACACAACACATTTATTTTATCGTTAAATATTAGAATTACAATGCAGCTGCTAATTATGTATTAATGTTACAGCAACACGATTTAAACAAATATATTTATTATTGTTTAGAGTTTCAAAAGGCGCAAAATGAATTTCATACGCCATTGCTTGGTGGGTGACATGCCTCTATAGTAAATTATATTATTACGAGTATATGCATATAAGTGCTTATGCATTTTACAGTTTTTTAGTCTTGAATTAAAAAAAACATTACTAGAATTAAAACTTATAATGAGTATCATAATTTTTTTACTTACAGACTAAATTCAATACAATGTATTGTAGTAATATTATTCCTAAAACACTAATTAAACCTATGAGTAACAAATTTTGTGAAATGCTACATGCGTAAATTCACTCACTTTAACAATATTTGAGCAATTTATTTAAAAAATGTTTTGTAGAATTTATGTCGTAATAATAGATTTGATATTTATGCATTTTAATAGCATTTACAATGTTTTTACGGAATCCTTTATTACGGAATGCAAATTGATATTGAAAATGAAAAAGTAATTTAGAATTATTTTATCGAAAAATCTTTACCTGTACACCTTTCAAATTTCTAATCGCAAAAAAACAACCAGTCAAGTCAATTTAAATTTTAGTCAGATTTAAATTATTTAAAACATTTGTAACAGCAATTAATTTCTATTGTTAAGACTTTTTTTAGACAGTATAAAAACACTCTTTTGCGGCATGTTTCGTCTTAGATCAAACTATAGTTATAGTTTGAAAAGAGAACTAATTGACTTAACATAATTTTTAGGTATCATTTTACATTCATAAAGTGTTTCCCAAATTTTGAATTTACGATTCAATCAAGTTAATTGAACCTTGTTGCGGAGATTAAAGTTGTCTCCCGATCGCTATGCTGCGTTGAATATTTGGGTTCCATTACCATACAGGATTAAACTTTGTGTGCTCCATACATGGTTGATCCGAACTTTGGTGTTTATGTCCGTTATTTGAATATTTTCAAAGGTATAAGTATTGGGCATATCTATTACTGCCGTAGTGGTAGCGTATGCGAATGCTGCGCTTCAGGTCTGATCTTCAAATATTTGTTTCGGAGATTGGGTGTTTTCTTTGTAAAATATGTATGCATTTACAAAAAAAAGTGTATATATGTATTTATATCAGTTGTCTAGTACCCATAGCACAAGCTCTGCTTAGGACTAGATGACGTTGTGTTAGATGTCCGAATTATTTATTTATTCCATATCTCCCGCATTAGGAATATACATCCTGTGTCGCGGGGGACTTTACAAATATACATGTAACGGACACAAAGAACACCCAGACTCAGGACAACATTTTGTGGATCACACAAAGTGATGTCCCACGTGGGATTTGAACCCACGGCACTTGGCGCAGTAGCAAGCGGTGTAGTGACCGCTTAAACCACTAGGCCAACCGTGCAGTCAACAATTCTCCCATGGCTCCTCATGATGCACTCTAAATCTATCTCACCAATTTTCACGTTTTTTTAAATGTGCTTTTTTTTGGTGTACTTAAAATAGGATAGACAAGATAATGAAATGATTGACTAGAGACATAGATAAAGTTGTGTGGATCAGCTAGTCTTTTCAATAAATTTGAGTTTAACTTAAAAACAATGATTTGATGGTGAACTCCTATAAATTAAAAAGGAATAGATCCTTACTACTACTTCCATAATCTTGGTTTAAATACTAGATGTACTCCAATACCCAACTAAATTATAACATGGGATGGATGGATACATGTGCCTCCGGTATCCTCACTCACTCTGTGAAACACAGTGCAAGCACTACAGGTTTTCTGTGAGGCCGTGGTATTACTCCCGTACTGCCCATTCATGCCGACATTATATTTAGACTTATATACATTTAAAATTTCCTAAGTATCTTCAAACTAAAGCAGGTCGTCGGCAGTTTGTGGGCATTAGTGAACTTAATTAAGACCGGCAACTCCATTGTCATTATGTGAATGTTGTCGTTAGTTTTCCTAAAGGGCTATAACGCGCAGCT
Organism: Spilarctia lutea; assembly: GCA_916048165.1. Classification (NCBI taxonomy): domain Eukaryota; kingdom Metazoa; phylum Arthropoda; class Insecta; order Lepidoptera; family Erebidae; genus Spilarctia; species Spilarctia lutea. The sequence goes on along the minus strand of OU696492.1, from coordinate 4,330,029 downwards.
AAAGAGTTTTACATTGTCCTTAATTTCTGTTTAACTTCACTGGTATTGTTTTAATGAAGGAAAGTCTAGAGTTACATTAAAGTCTAGTATTTAGTTAAATAAAGTAGTTACAAAATAAGCAAACAAAAGTAAGCAGTAATATTGTCGATTGGAATCATATACTACATATATTCTTATATTATAAATTTAAAAATAAATGTCTGTTTATAATGCATTTACGGTTACAGTGCTGCACAGATTCAGAGCGCATCTCGCCGTTAAATTATTTGTTTTAGCGAGTATCAACCGTATATTAGATTTAAGTTACAATTATGAATAAAAAAAAATCCGCAATAATCGACATATGTACACACTGGCAGAGCCACGGCCTAAAGCTAGTAGTAATATTTTAAATGAAAACGATATTGTTTATGTCTATCTGTTCCCTCTTCACGCTGTAAATTTAGACCCTAATTCAAAAAAAAATTCAATTATTTGGAATTGTAGGAAGTAAATATGAAATCATTTTTATCCAAGAAATCACCGATTGAAGGGTGAACGAAAGGAGTGAGATATTCTCAGATTAAATTTAATAAAAAGGACTATAAGACAGTTGTCATATATTTATGTGACCGGAATATTTATGAATATTCAAACAATAAGTTATCCCTTTAAAATGGATGACAATTTAAAAAATAACAAATTTAATTCTTGAGGAAGCTACTTTTACTGCACAAATCAAAATGAACGCACACAGATTACCTATACAAATAGTACAAACTTATCTGCTTTATACATAGTAGTATGGAACTAATCCTGCCAATACACCTACCACTGTAACTCCTGTACACTACGATCAATAGCAGTGACCCACAAACTCACAGAGTTACGACACTCGGGATGTTCCAGGAAAAATAAACTGTCTTGGAACCCACAATTAAATTAATCAAGTATTAACTAGTAATCATATTAGTTTTGTGGCCTCATTTGTTACTTGTAGCCTTATTTATAGGTACTTTAGAATTGTAAAAACTAAAATGGGAAAAACTGTTAACAGCATTAACTCCAGTATGCACTCCACCTCCTCCACCTGCACGTGCATAACCATGACCCGTTACGTATGCCCTCATACGTAACAGGTCATGGTGATGGTGATGATACATAAATCACAAAACAATAACCTTTATTCACATTGTTCATTCAGGAATTATTAAACAAAAACTTCAGAATAAAAAAGGAAATCCTATTTACATAATCTCATAGAAACATTTCTTTTAGGAGGATTTATCGTGAGTTTTATGTGGGCCGCCATTCTGTACGGAATCATAAGAATTATCAAGTTAGCTTAAGAACTTATCGAGAGCGAAAGTCGGCGAACGCTGGCGTCGCAATTGTTGAACAAATACGAATAATACAAAAGGAATTATGCTGTTCAAGTCTTTTAGGTTGATTTTTGGATGCAAAATTTCCTTCAGAGTTTATACTGTTTGTTTTTTATTGTCTTCATAGATTCAATATTGCCACCGCGTCGATTCCAGAGACAGATATTTTAAGTCTCTATATCTCTAAGTGAATTTTCAGTCTTTCGTGTAACGAATTTATATAGATAGAATCCTTTATGGGGAATGGGGATAGATGTTTAATTATATAACACGATATTACCTATCACAATCACAAAATATTATGAAATAAAGTCCACGCTAGCGTCTGTCCGTCTGTCTGTTAGCGATAAACTCAAAAGCTACTGCACGGATTATCATGCGTTATCTATTTAAAATATAGATAGAGTGATTCTTGAGCGGCAAAATCTCGAGTCAAGAAAAGGAATATGTTCGATTCCAATACCTCTTTAACGTAACATATTCAGTATCTTAAAACGTATAACCTTCAATGGTCATTTATAAATACATAGAGTGGAAGAGCCTTGCAGTGTTCTACGAATAATCGATATGCAACTGATTACAAAGTCCGTGAAACAAACGGGTCAATAACATAACATTTATATGAAATGTGAAGGCTACTGAAGTGTGGCTTTTGATTTGCAATAAAATTGTCCTTGGACAGCGGCAGTCAACATAAGATAACCCATCTGCTCGCTTGCCCCTGGTATCTGGTTACCTGCCTCGGTGGCGCAGTGGTAGCGTATGCGACTGCTGTGGTCTCGGGTTCGATTTCCGGGTCGGACCAAATGTTTGTATGATCTGCAAATATTTGTTTCGGAGTTTGGGTGTTTTCTATGTATAATATGTATGTATTTACAAAAAAAAGTATATAAGTATTAATATCAGTTGTCTAGTACTCATAGTACAAGCTCTGCTTAGTTTGGGACTAGATGGCGTTTTGTGTTACATATTCGAAAATATTTATTTATCATGAAAAATTATACATCGATATGACTTGACATACGACTTTTTTAACCCTCGACGCAAAAAGAGGGGTGTTACAAGTTTGATGTCGATGTCTGCCTGCTATACCTATGTGTATCTGTATGTGGCATCGTAGCTCTCGAACGGATGGATGAACCGATTTCAATGCGGTTCTTTTTGTCAAAACCAATTTTCTTGTGGTAGTTATTGACTATGTTTGGTTAATATTAGTTCAGTAGTGTTAGAGTATCAGCTCTTTTCCAAAATGATTTAAGGCACTTCTGGCTTATGATTACTCGATTATGTGCTTGCGTAGGGGGAGAAAGAAAGGAGCTAGCATAGAGTAGACCAAAATCTCCTTTCTAAGCACTATGTCTAGCAGAAGACTGGTAAAGACTGTTGATGATATATATATACTAGCTTTCACAGGCGGCTTCGTTCAAATTTAATATAAAATATCCTATGTTATATTTAATACCTCCAGAAATATGTGTATAAAGTTTCATGATTATTGGTTAAATAGTTTTTCCATGACAGCATAACAAACAAACTTACTTCCACCGTTTTTTTTTATTGTATGGACTATAGGGGGCAAACGAGCAGACGTGTCGCCTGATGGTAAGCGACTACCGCCTAACACCAGAGGCGTTACGAGTGCGTTGCCGGCCTTTGAGGGATGGGAAGGGTGAGGGGGGAGGGGTGGTTTATGAGCCTCCGGTATCCTCACTCACTCGATGAAACACAGCGCAAGCGCTATTATTTCACACCGGTTTTCTGTGAGGCCGTGGTATCCCTCCGGTCAAGCCGTCCCATTCATGCCGAAGTGTGGCTCTCCCACGTTTTAGTATTAGTGTGACATATGTATATATATTAATTGTTTGAGTGATTTAATTTATCAGAATTCATCTACCAATTTTACGAATATTTGAAAAAAAATTGAAACATAAGAAGGTAAAAATAAACAACGTTATTGCATTACTGAAATAGTGTTTGTATGTTGACGCTGATATACATACATATATAGTCTAAAACGAGGTACTATTCAAAGTAACTAAGGAATAAAATGAGCTTGAAATCGATAGGTTAATTGTTGAACTCTACTATTGATTTAAGAAATAAGTTGCTTGAGAATTTTTACGGAACAATACCAATCTAGATTAGTATTTACTCGAATAATCTAACAAAATTATCTAACGCCATTTTAAGTAATGCGTTTCTGAAAAGAATAATTAAATCGTTACTTCGTCAAAACCAAACCAATGACAAAAAACAATCGTTCCCAACTCCTTCAACTCGCAGTTAATTAAAACTAAAGTGTATTATATAACTTAGCATCGCTTCTGTTTCATTTGCCGAATATCCCTGAATTGAATTGGACACAAATGAGGTCCAAAAGCTGGGACCCGGTCGTTACTATTGATCCGCATGAATAATAGAAACCGCAGAAATACATACGAGTATACATTTCATTGATACGAGGAAAATGACTCTAAACTAACTATTGAATGTTATAATGAAATCATTCTGTGCTTTGAAATAAATAATACACATTGATTGTGTACTTGACAAGCAAGTTTTTAATTAAATAAATATTAAGAGAGCTGACTATTACATCTCTTTCTTTAAAAGGTAATGTAAAAGTTGGCGGTTGATGTATGTACCACCGCAGCTCGTAAACTGCCATGCTTACTCCATATTATATGACAAAGCTTTCTTGTAGTGTGTGCCTGGTAGAATTTAGGATGATTTGTTAATCTCTTTAGTATATACATACTTGCTGTTGCCCAAAACTCCGCCCGCTTATCATTATTTATTAACTAGCTGACCCACGCAACCTCGTTTACGTCTTCTATTGCCCGTAGCATGAAAATTTTTCCCATTTTTGAAACATTCTTCATTGGTGCTTCGTTCCTTTTAGTATTAGCGTGATGAAATATAACCTATAGCCTTCCTCGGTAAATGGACTATTCAACTCTGAAAGAATTTATGCGGTTCCTGAGATTTTTCCTTTATAATATTAGTATAGATTAAAAACATTTTAAGATATTTCAGTTTTATATTAAAACAAAGATAAAATGACAACTTGTTCGATTATTTGCAAAAGTAGAAGAACTTAACACTGTTTCTCGAATTAAGATTAAGAGTTATCTTTTTTGTTTACAAGAATAATATAAATTAAGTTACAGTTAAACTCCTATTCAAGAATCTAGTCAAGTATTCACAGAAGTGAAGAAATTGTTTAATAAATTTAAATAATAATGAAAGTTTCCAGTCTAAAACTTGTTAACTAAATTTAAAGTTGAAGCCTCACTTAAAACGATTATAATAATATTTACTTATTGCATTTATACTTTATAATATTTTAAATTTTATACTAGATTAACTTTTATCTGCGGCTTCGACCGCTTCTATCACAATTATCATGGTGATTCTTTGAACTGATTTAAAATGTTTTATTTATTAATCAGTTAAAATAAAAAAAAATACTAAATATTATAGGAAATTTACCATAATACATAAAAAACTATGTCCAAATCGGTAATCCCACTTCTGAGTTTAGCGCACACAAAGACTTACAATCTAATAACTAATTGATTTGAATTGTGTTACTTTTTTATTTTTTTATGGAATAGCGGGTAAACGAGCAGACATTTCACCTGATGGTAAGCGATTACCGCCGACCACGGACACCCATAACACCGGCGGCGTCACAAGTGCGATACCGGCCTTTGGGAAAAGGAGAAGGAAATGGGGGTAGGGTTGGGGTATGGGCCACCAGTATCATTACTCACTCAGTGAAAAATAGCGCAAGCGCTATTTCAACCGATTTTCTGTGAGGCCGTGGTATCACTCCAGTCGAGTCAGTCCATTCATGCCGAAACGCGACTCTCCCACGTTTATATAAAGACGCTTCATAAAGTTATTTTCAATATTTTAAACAACACAGACATCGATCTTTTACATTTTTGTTACATACTGAGTTATTTACTTTGTTCATTTTGTAAGAATTTCAACTGTACTAATAGATTTAGGCTCGTTTACTTTAATCTTATTTTACATAAAAAACAATAGATTTAGGTTTAAATCTTTTAACGTATTATTGTGACTGAAATTTCGTTTCTAATGAGCCTTACAATGCTGAATCTAAGCGGCTTACAAAGAGAAATGGAAAACTTCGTTCTTCGAAACTCATCATATTTTTTATCGCTGGGAACCCTGTGTCAGCTTCATTTAAAAACAAGACACAGGGCAAAAAGGTTATAAGTGTTCGTTGTTTTGTATTCCACTGAATGTTTTATACATATGTGTTGTGTATCTTACTTACTGCGTACGCTTATTATTGAATGTTGTTAGTGTGAGTTATAGTTGCCACGTATATATTCACGTTAAACGATACATATATTTATATGACACTTCTGTTTAACGCATCATATTTATTCATTATATCTTTTAAAATCAAAATATAGACCACTAGCTGAACCCCGCGGTGCTACCCGCGGGATGACAATAATCACAGGCAACGTCGCGAGGCGAAGCTAGTATCTTTATAAATTATAGCCTACGTGTTATTCTGATGTATAAGCTATATTATTGTAAATCGCAAAATAAGTAACTTTTCTGGTTGATTTTTTACACCTTGTTTCTTGAAAAACGCAAATATCTTACGGAACCCTATTTTTTTCCAAAATAAAATATAGCCTATGTTACTCGTGGATAATGTAGCTTTCGAATGGTGAAAGAATTTTCAAAAACGGTCCAGTAATTTATGAGTTTATTCCTTACATACAAAAATACAAATCTTTTCTCTTTATAATATTAGTGTAGATGTACTAACTATGTCAGAAGACAACCTGACCTGGTTACTGATAATGCTAGTTGATTAGATATCATTTTATTTTAAGTCATTATCACATATATACCATCAACTAGATTTAAATTTAAATAAATATATGTATTTATATATATATATATATATATATATATATATATATATATATATATATATATATATATATATATGTCGGAGGCACGTTAAGTCAGTCATCAGTAGAATTCTGGGTGAGAAATAAATGTATTGTAGGTCCAAATAATTTATTTGAAGCGTATTACAGTACTCACAGAGAAACACGGTATATAGAAAATAACACACAGTACAGTTCCTAGGCAAGTGTACTTTACAACGATCCGAGCGATAATAATGATCAATATTATAGAGTGCACGCTCTTTTATTAACATTACCCTCTCCAATCTAGGCTCCGTACACGTCACTACGACGTTGTGTGTTGTTGACGTTCCGTACTCATGACCCGGATGCGACATATACATAAATAATAATAATAGAAAATTGTATAATTTAAGCTCTAGATCTGAAAACAAATATTCAGAAAACTTTATTCAAAAATATAATGAGAAATTTACACTTATATGGTCCAATTATTATTTTGAGTTAAGATTATTTCGAATACAACCTTTATCTACGACTCAAGACGAGTTCATATTTCAAGTGTACTGTCAAGTATCTGGTTGAATTCTACACAGCGAATAAAGAAATAATAAATACAAGACATTTATTTATACTTCAGTTCATGGATAAAACGGATTACATAGGTATAAGATAATTTTGCGAAACAACAGTAATCAGTAGTGATTCCCGGTAGACGTTGATTTTAAACCGCAACTACACGTTGGTAGCATTAGTTGTCAAGTAGTACTTACTGTTGATTGGGATAACCAATTAGCAGTAAGCATTCACTTAATACAAATAGTAGGTACGTTTATATAGGTTTTGGGATTTCTCGAAGTGAAAGAAAACAAATGAACACATTTTAAATTATTTCCCATTAGAAGTAGTTAAAAACAAATGAAGAATTATCAAGTATTAAAAGGTATATATCTAAAGTGGTAAGTAAGCATGGCACTCCACACTCTGGCAGAATGTCCAGCTTGATCTCGTGGCGGCCACCGGAGTAGGGGTTCTCTCGCTCGATAACATGATTGCGACCATGTTGCGGAGCGAGAGCGCGTGGAACTCCGCCGTCTTTTTCTGCAAGCAAGGTGACAGCGGAACGGGACCGGGATATATTTAGAACTCACCCGTTCGCCAGGCCCGGGAACGGGCCAGGTACCGCGGACGACTCGGGCACCAGAGATCGCAAAACAATCGCCGTCCTCAATAAGCGCAAGCCTGAAGGTGGCAGGTGAGGCCACCTGTCATACTAACAGAAACAGGCACAAAGGGCGCGCGCACGCCCCAACCTTTTGGGAACAGCAACGGGAATATCGGGGTATGCACACAGTATGGGGCCATATTCAAACCGTAGGTTGCCCGAGGTACGTCGGGGTGCCAGGTTTTTCCTTTCTAGGGTGCACCTGGTTCCCCGGCTTCTAGTACCCGAGACGGCGTGCGGTTTAGTCGGTTTGAATGCGATATACCACCAGCAAGGTAGTATTCGGGGGGAAAAAAGATGATGATGCAATGAATTCTTACTTTAGTTACTTATTAGAAATGCAACTTGCAAAACAGTCCAGTATAATTGTTTTATAACACTACTCTTTTAATTACAAAATTGAGTCTCAGAAAATGAAGTAACCATTCAAATATATGTACTTAAAAGTGACTTTTCAAAGGTCAAATAACCTGATCCTAGAACCTTCATAATCCACAAAATAAATTTAAGTTTTCAGTCCATTAAGTAGAGGTCGGTTGATCCCCAGTTAATCTCATTATTTACTACAAATCAACTTTTACAGGAATGGATTTAAATCTTTATTAAGTTAAAAAGGATTTGAAGCCAACAAACAAAAAGTTTATACCTTTTAATTAGCAAAATAAGTTTTAAAACGATCCTTTCTTATTACTTTTACATTCCTAGGTACCTATTTCAGTCAGTTTTGTTAACCAAGCTAAGCAGAGTTTGTGTTATGGGTACTTGGCAACTTATAAATATATATATATATATCCTTTTTTTGTAACTACATACTTAATACATTAAGAAAACATCCAAACCTCGAAATAAATATTTATAGATCATATAAATATATTATTTGGTCTAACCTGGGAATCGTACCTGATAACTCAAGCACTCACACACACGCTCAACTGTCGCGCTTTGGGATTTTAGTACCATCTGTCTCGGTAATCATAGACTAAGGGCCCGTGTAGAAAATTGATGGGTAATGTGAACCACCAGGAGATCTTTTTAGAAAGATATAGTAGGATAAAACAATAACATCCAGTAACACGCCGTCACTTGTAAGCTGTCTAACTGAGTAAAGATGAGGGGTAGGGTAGCAACCTTCAATTTTTCTCCCTTGTCACAAGATTTTTGTACGAAATTACGGAATAATGGATTAGAAGAGGTATTAAAATTGTATGGAACCGAAGCCGTACAAAAACAGTGTGCTAAAATTTGTATTTTTTTTTTTCGGCGAATCTCTGGTTCGATTTGGTCATTTGATTTTGCACGGCATACTTGATGTATTTGACAATATTCCGAGCAATGTCATTGCTATGTGGTTCTCCACATAGCAATGAAATTGCTTGGAATATTGTCAAGTTAATATGTATGAGACGGTGAACTTGCTAATCCCGTGTAAACTTTACAAAACAATTTAATCTTAATTTTATATTTTTTGTTTACTTTATTCTTGTTTTATATGGCTAACTTTATAAAGTAGTATATGACTAGATCGTTTTTAGTTATTACTTTAAAAGTGAAAAATATATATTTTATACGTTATACTATTGAATGATATGGTCTTAGGTTATTTTTTCAATATTTTTCATGGGACACAGGAGACAGGAGAAAAATACTATGCAAGTGGAAAGTTATTATGTAAATAGGTAATAGGTATTTCACATCTTTAAAGTCCAAATGTTTGTTGTTTTTCATCAAATAGTTTTTATTAAATTTGATGTCCACGAATTAAAGGAAAGTAAGTTTTATAACAACGTACCAAAGTTTAAAATTGGGAACTCTGAATTTGTTAAAATAGAATGGCATCACAAAGGGATTCGTGCAAAATATCTGAATGCCTGTTTGTACCCATTCATTACTACTTCTGTTGACGTAGAATTTTGAATGACCAATTGTTGGGTCCGAAAGCATTTGATAAATGTATAATGTCACTCAAATGTTTGAATGAATGAACTATTTACTTAGGACTTTGGCCTCTTCGATTGCCACTTGGTGTGATTCTATAATGACAGGTAGAAGATGATGAGGTCAGCATAGGTCCGATTGTTGTTTGAGGAGGCCTATGTCCAGCAATGGGAGTTTCTCAGCTGAGATGGTGATGAGTGTAGGTTTATGCTATTTGTACTAGTACAGTTATTAGACAACAAGCTGAACAATCTAGTACCTATTAATTCTACATCTCGTAAGGAAAGTTTTAACGTTGATTAGTGTTCAAGCAACTCGAATAGGAGACGGCTCTTTACTTTGAGTTCAACGGATAATAATATATAATATTTGTTTTTGCGGGATCTGGATTGTTAGAAAAAAAAATTTATTGATTGTCCTGAATTTTATAAATATTTATCTATATCTGTTATACAAAACAATGGTGTTTTTATTTTAATTTTAATAATTTTATTCTTAAGGCAGCACCTACAATAAAAAAATAGATTTGGCCTTTGATTCTTCTTATGGTCTAAGTTTGTTAATTGTTTTAAAAGAAATGTTTTATGACAGAAAATCACTTAAGGGAGCGATTGTTTTTGCAAATCTGTGTTAAAGAAGTAATATACGTAGAGTAATATGTAATTATTATAGGTGATAACCCACTGAATATAATTATATGTTGAAATTAATAGACTACGGGCCCGCGTCGAAAATTGACGGATTATGTAAACCACTAGGAGACCTTTTTAGTAATTAAGTAAGATACAGTAGCATAAAATCTGCCCAACTGATGCCATGCGTTCGGTCAGAACACTGATGGAAAAGTACAGAGACAACAAAATAGACCTGCATATCATATTCATTGACCTAGAAAAAGCTTTCGACCGGGTACCGAGAGAATTAATTTGGCATGCTCTAAGGGCCCAGAGTGTCCCCGAGCATTACATATTGACTGTTAAAGATATGTCCCATCAAGTATCAACCAAAGTGCGATGTCCGGCCGGAACAAGCGATGAGTTTGATGTGAGGGTTGGTGTGCACCAAGGTTCCGCACTCAGCCCTCTGCTATTTAATATTGTAATGAACCATCTCACCTCAAATCTGCAACGAGTGCCACCATGGGACATCCTATATGCGGACGACGTCGTCATCATCAGTAAATATGTGAACAACCTACAGCAGATTTTGGAAAAGTGGGGGGAAGCTCTGGAAACATCAGGCCTGCGAATAAGCAGGGAGAAGACCAAATACATGCATTGCAACTTTAGTGGTGTCAAGAGCAAACACACTATCTGCTTGCAGAACACCCAGCTAAAAGAAGTGGACCATTTCAAATACCTAGGGTCGGTCATCAGTAAAGATGGGTCAATAGACACTGATGTTACCCATCGCATAAATACCGGATAGATGAAATGGAGAGAGTTATCCGGCGTGTTATGCGACAGCCGTATGCCCGTGTTATAAAGGGACGAGTATACTGAGCAGCCGTCCGACCGGCCATGACGTATGGTGCCGAATTCTGGCCGCTTAAAAAGCAGCACGTAAATGAATTACACTGCGCAGAGATGAAGATGCTCAGGTGGGCAGGTGGTGTGACTAGGCTGGATCATGTCAGAAATACACATTTAAGAGGCACCTTCAAAGTAAGACCTATCCCAGATAAACTACAGGAGAGCCGTCTGCGGTGGTACGGACACGTTATGAGGCGACCATCCAACCACATGACCAGAAAAGTACTAGATATCAAAACAAAACCCCGAGGACGAGGAAGACTCCGAATCACATGGATGTCCGTAGTAAATAAGAACCTCAAAGAAGCCCAAGTCAACAAAGAGACGACCCAGGACCGAGCTGCCTGGAGACGCATTATACGGAGGGCCGACCCCAAATAAAATGGGAAAGGGCCAGGCAAAGAAGAAGACAGTAGCATAAAATAATAACATTCAACATTATGCCGTCACTTGTAAGCTGTCCAAATGAAAACTGGCGAAGGGGAGAGGGTAGCAACCCTCGATTTTTCTCCCTTGTCACATGCGTATTGTACGGCGTTGCGGAATATCAGACTAGAAGAAGTATTAAAATTGTATGGAACCGATGCCGTCTAAAATCAAAACACCAAATTGGAAAAATTGGTTAACCAAGAGAATCGACAGGAAATCAGAACAAAAAATATAAAAATAAAATAATATTGTTTTGTAAAGTCCACACATGTGTGTGTTTACCATCTCCATCACCTCATACATATTAACTTGAGTTATCCTCATATCCAAGTATTTGACAATATCCCGACCCGTGAAAGTAAACCTAACATGAAAACCCTAAGGCTTTAGATAAAATGATTTATTAAAGTTTTTTTGTCGTAAACGGACACACAGCTCCAGAATACAGAAAAAAAATATTGGCTGTTGTTTTTCTTCATAAACATGGCACCAAAATCTCACGTATTTTTTGGTTATGTTACTAAAAAGACAAGCAGAATTCAGCGACTTTATTGGAATTCAGGTTTAGCTCATAAACGGCCGACGTGTCTGATATAAGTCTGTCACACAATCTTTGTTAGCAAAAGTGAAGGAGAATAGTTGGGTTACATTATTTAAACGAATAAAGGTACGTGTGCTAGCGAAGTGGAAATCGAAAGATATGGGTTTGTTTGTGATTCCTTTCGGTTTTTATTTGGTATTCATGAGTTCGAAATAGAATCATCTAAAATTACATTTATATGATATTTTAATAAAATTATTATTTGACTGCTGTGTTGAAATTTTACCAATATATGTTAAAACATAACTCCATAATAATAACTTATGAATAGCTTAGAAATACTTAAGAATATATCCTACTAAATATATAAATATATAATATTATACTAAATAATACTAAATATATATATATATATATAAAATAAAATAAATGCGAAGGTTAGTAAGTATGTAAGTGAGTATGTTTGCTGCTCTTTCACGCAAAAACTACTGAATGGATTTTATTGAATCTTTACAATTTATAATGAATTATTTATGGCATAGGAGGCAAACGAGCAGACGTGTCGCCATGACAGTAAGAGATTACCGCTGCCCATGGAGGGTGTCCATCAGAGGTGTCACTAGTGCGTTGCCGACCCTTGGGAGATGGGGAGGGGAAAGTGGTATAACGGAGACCTATACCGCAGTAAAGGTCTCCGTTATCATTACTCACTCGGTGAAACACAGCGCAGGCGCTGTTTTACCGGTTTTCTATGAGGCCATGTTATCACTTCGGTTGAGCCGGCCTATTCATGCCGAAGTATTTTTATGTATTCAGTTAACAAAACCTGAATACGTATTTTTCAGGAGCTTTTATGTATCAGCAAAAAAGTGAAAATATTGGTTTTACAGAAAAACACTCTGTTTTTGTTACCTGTGTTTTTGTTTTACATTTTATAATGTTGATTCTTTTGATCTGCAGTTCGCTAACAACTATTAATAAACCAAGTAAAAAGAAATAAATTGTAGTAGCTTTCGCCCCCGGCTTCTCTCGCATTTAATAAAACGTATGCTAGGTTACTTCTAATTCAATCATCAATTCAAGAATATGTGTTCAAAGTTTCATGAGTGGCAGCCCAAGATACAAGCGTAGCTTAGTTTGGGTGCCAACAGCAATTATTGTAACACTTTGTACAAGCATTTAAATAAATAAATTAATTTAAATAAATAAATAAATAATGATGATCGGTTAAGTTTCGGCCTTTGATAGGGTTTGGCACCGTTCGCTTCTCTCCAAGCTACCGGCATACGGTTTACCCCCCAAACTCTGCATCTGGGTTGCCGCATTTCTGCACCAGCGCCGCATTAGAGTCCTTTGCGACGGTGCGGCCTCCGAGTTTCAGCTGATCAACGCTGGAGTACCTCAGGGGTCCGTCCTGTCACCCACGCTGTTTCTTCTGCATATCAATGATATGCTGGCTCTTGCCAATATTCATTGCTATGCAGATGACAGCACAGTTCACGGGCGATATTTTGGACATCCCACAGCTGGGCTAGCAGATATTGATAAAAAACGACGGGAGCTTGTCGCTCAACTCGACCATGACTTGGACCGCATTTCTCAATGGGGCTCTGAGAATCTGGTCGAGTTCAACGCCAAGAAAACACAGGTGTGCGCGTTCTCTGCCAAAAAGTCTCCATTCCTTCCCCTTCCCACTTTTCAGAGCACTCGACTGTCATTACAAGGTAGGCTCGATATCCTGGGCATGGATATCAGCCGCGATCTCAACCCTCGCGAATACGTTGAGAGTGTCACTAGGGCGGCCTCGCGGAAGCTAGGTATCCTTAATAGGGTGAGACGGTTCTTCTCGCCCGAGCATCGGTGTCTGCTTTACAAGACCCAGGTTCGCTCGTGCGTAGAGTACTGTTCTCATCTTTGCGATGGAGCCGCGCAGTATCTGTTCGACGCTCTCGACCGGTTGCAGCGGCGAGCTATCCGCATTGTCGGCAGTCCCCAGACCACCGAGTCCCTTGAGCCACTGCAGTTGCGTAGAGATATCGCCTCTATGGCAGTCCTCTATCGCCTTTATCATGGAGAGTGTTCCGAAGAGCTGTTCCAACTGGTCCCCCCTTCTCCCTTCCTCTACAGGACAACACGTGCCGGTCTTGGATGTCACCGCTTCAGAGTGGTAGACATACGCTCTCGTACTCACCGCTTCGGTTCTTCCTTCCTGTGCCGAGCGGTCAAAACCTGGAACTCACTACCTGCGTACGTGTTTCCCTCCCGCTATGAACCCGGGTCCTTTAAGCGGAGCGTGAAGAAGCATCTCACTAGGCCGCCATAGTGTGGGTCGCCATGCTGCAATGTCCCTATTAGCATTGAGGATGGTGACCACCACTCTTGGATTCTGCTCGTGCTTTCCATCAGGCAGAGCAGAGTCATTTTGGCAGCTAAGACATAAAAAAAAAAAAAAAAAAGTAGCTTTCACTTGATAGCGTATAACATACGAACTTACTTTCACCCTTATAATATTAGTGCGACGTGATTAGGATAAGATTAGGATAGTGATAGATTAATAAATTTTACATAAAAGTTAGCGAGTAGCACGTTTTCCTTGACTTGACTCGGCTCAGCTTCACAAAACATAACTCAACTATGCTTGTGATAGCTGTGTCGTGTATTGTTACACACAATAGCGAGAGAACACCGACTGCCTTCGACTGCGTATGTACTCGTATGATTCATTGCTATGAGATTTGGAACAAGAATATTCCTATTCTCTTTATTTTGTTTGTCTTAGCAATAAAAAAAATATGATGATGGATTAAAAATTTCGTCTGTATTCGTCCTGTGGATGTTATAAGAGCTAACTAAATGTATATATATATGACCACATTAACCACTCTGCAAAGGGAAGAAATACTTGAAACAAACCTTATTCCAAGTCATTTAGACAGCATAATATCGGCCAAAATCCTTCCTTTGTAAGAAGAGGCTTATGTTAATCAGTATATTGTTAATGGCTAATGATGATAATTACATGGTAGTAGAGCCACGCTGATTCCAGTACGAACGGGCCGACTTGACCGGCGCACAGATAATGACAGCGTTCATACTGTCGTGTTTAGTTGAGTTTGAGTGCGAGACCGGAGGCCCAATGATGCAGATGCGTCACTAGGCCGCCATGGTGTGGGTCACCATGCTGCATTGTTGCATTTTTTGCATTCCATATAAGTGTGGTGAACCACCACTCTTGGATTCTGCTTATGCTTTCCATCAGGCAGAGTAGAGTCATTTAGGAAGGGCCAAACATTAAAAAAAAATTGATGAAATAATAATTTAAGGAGGAAATTAGGAAGTATGGCGGTGATTCATGACCGTGTTTCAGAGAGTGGGTTAAGCCGTAGGTCCCTGCCTATGGCTTATCTATGGCTATCAGTATTGGGGAAGTCAGAGCCCTCAAGCCCAGACAATGTAGTAATAACAAGTTCGATCTTGAATTTCAGTTCACTTTCAAGGCTATGGAGGTCCGATGTTAGTCTCTACATGGAAAAACTGATATTCAGGAAAACTGGTTGAACTAGTAGTTGAAAATATCACAGGCTAGGAGATGAAAGGACGACTGCACGGTTGGCCGAGTGGTTTCAGCGGTCGCCATGCCGCTTGCTACTGCGCCAAGTGTCTTGGGTTCAAATCCCACGCGGTACAACACTTTGTGTGATCCACGAATTGTTGTCCCGAGTCTGGATGTTCTTTGTGTCCGTTTCATGTATGTTTGTAAAGTCCCCCACGACACAGGTTGTTTATTCCTAATGTGGGAGTTGTCTTTTTAAAGAAAAAAAAAGAAAATGATCTTTTATTAAAAATCGTTATCTGTATAAAGTAAAGGTTGTTAATCCCCAATCCTCTATCGATTTTGTAAAACTTTAATGTCATCTGCAAACTTACTAAATAAGCAAATCAAACTTTAGCTGAACAAATCGTGTTTAGCAGGATGTATTTGCGTGGATGAAAATGCGAACCTCAAGAAATGTTTTAAGGCTTCAGATAAGTTTCAAGGTTAAATTAAGTTGTACTAAAAATAAATTTTTCAAGTGCATGAAAACATACAATATTTATTGTAGATTATTTTTATCAGTTGTAGTATCGTAAAAAATCTATTTTCTTAAGCAATACAATCATCATTAATAGATTCTTTAAAATAAAAAAAACAATAATAGTTTATGTCGATCTTTACAGAAAAATTCGTTTCGTTTAATAAAATAATCACAAATTTTAAAAACAAAAAACCGACTTCTAGAACTGGACCAAAATAAAATGGGACTACGCGAGTAGCACCAGCTTTGAAATAAGAATCATCAAATACGGTTCACCCAGTCGAAAGTTATGAGGTAACAAATATAAAAAAAAAATAAAAAAAAAAACAGACGAATTGAGATCCTCCTCCTTTTTAGAAGTCGGTTAAAAAAAGAAATAAAGCGTCTTAATTTACGCGAAAATAGAAGAATATATCCCTTTCTTATTTATTTCATATCAATACAAATTCAATATCACCAAAAACGATTTCTAAAATTTTCTTTAAGCAAATTACACTCAAAGTTAACCAGGTAAACTCGCAAAAAGTAGAGATGAAATATTTTATAAAACAGGAAACACTATATTATAAAACAATAGACGTAAAAAAATCGACGGGTTGCACTCCGGGAGTGCCGGCAGAAGTGAAAACTTGAATGTTAACGTTGTGCATTTTTGATATTTTGGAATGGTTAGAGAATAATTTTGTACGAATTGCTTTCAGTATAAAAGTACTATTATTTATGTGGTGGAATACAATATTCATTTATTGCGCTATCTTACACAAACATGACAATTTATATTACATACACACACGAACATTCGCGCAAGCGCCCTGCGCCCCCTGTCCTCTCTCCATCCGTCTTACGAATTTTCGAACAGGTCACGTGACCTGACGCGAGTTTATATATTTTTACGCATTCCAAAAAAGTACACAGCGCCGCTAAAGAAGTTTTCACTTCAAAAATATTTTCAGTGTATTGATTTCCAAGTCGCACGTTGTTATAAAGCTTTTGTCTTCTGTCTGAAAAGGACGTTCCATTTGCAATAATCTATTATTACGAGTATTATTTTACCATGAGCAAGAAAATACTCGTACAATAAATCAGATTAATTTCATTAGGTCGTAAGGTGTGTGTTTGTATGTAATCCTTCTTCACGTTTAAATGAGTGACTAATGTTGATACAATTTATCATTGGGAGTAGCAGAGAAACTAAATTAACACATAGGCTACTTTTTATCTTAAGAAAAAATACCTTCCTGTGAAATAAGCAAGAAATTGAATATCGTATCTACCACGAAGCAGGTAAAAACACAGCGAAATTAAGAATGACAGTTCGTCCCTTCATTGTGTGCAATTAGTAGATTCAACGTTAATTTAATATCAAACAATGGTAATTGTGTTTTCTGCAATCTTCTTTTATTCTCTAGTTAAGTTAATTAGCTGCCATTAGCTACATTTTTACAAAGTACTTCTCCAAAACATAAATCCACGCAACAAATACGTATACACACCCGTGACATTGAATACGCAAACTTTTCTAGTTTTAAACAAATCAAAGTTTTAAATTTGAAAGCCAAATTGAGTGAATACGTATAGAGAGGTATAATACATACCTACTATACATAGAAACACACGAACAACAACTGCAAACAAATATTTGCAGATCATTTAAAGATTTGCTTTGACTTGGGAATCTAACCTAAAACCTCAGCACAGCAGCCGCATACGCGTCCACAGTATCACCAAGGCAATCAAATTAAATAATAAGTAGATAATTCAAGAAGAACAAAGCTAGAATAAAGGAAAGTTTTGCACAGTATTATTTTTTTACAATAATCTTTTTTTAAACTCATTGACTATAACGAGAGCCACTGACGGTTTGCCAGTGAGGGTATCGTCTGAAATCGTTTTTTTTTTTTTTTTATTGAATGGTTGGCAAACGAGCAGACGTATCACTTGATGGTAAGCGATTACCGCCACCCATGGACACCCGTAACACCAAAGGCGTCACAAGTGCGTTGCCGACCTTTGGGGGATTGGAAAGGGGATGGGGGAGGGGTTAGGGTATGGGCCTCCGGGATCCTCACTCACTCGGTGAAACACAGCGCAAACGCTATTTGACACCGGTTTTCTGTGAGGCCGTGGTATCACTCCGGTCGAGCCGACCCTTTCATGCCGAAGCATAGCTCTCCCACGGTTTCAGAAATGGCTGGTAATAATACAATGTTTTTATTTTGTCACGTTAAAACACATTTTATCTGTAAAGATTTTCTTAATAATAATATTAAATAAATATAAATAAATATTTCGAACAATTTAACACACAACGCCGTCTTGTCCCAAGCTAAGCAGAGCTTGTGTTATGGGTACTAGACAACTAATATAAATACATATATACTTTTTTTTTGTAAAAACATACATATTATACATAGAAAACACCCAAACTGTGAAACAAATATTTGCAGATCATACAAACATTTGGTCCGACCCGGGAGTCGAACCCGAGACCTCAAGCACAGCAGTCGCTTACGCTACCACTCGCGCCACCGAGGCAGTAAACCTTTTAATACCAAACTGTAGTTAAAACTAGCGTTACGTATTTTATATGCTTATGTTAAAAAAAATTATAATGCTGTAAATACGAAAATAATCAGTTTTCAAATGGTAATCTGTAACAAATTCTTTCGTTTATTACCGACACGTACTTCAGTAAATTTTTTCATTCCTGGGATAATCGTTAATCAAAAAGTTATCTATAGTTAACAATAGGTTCTTGGCATGGCACTTCTTGGGGGATGCCTTTATTTGGTAATGGATGCCACCAATAAGTTGATGATTTTGATAAAAATCCCGACAGAGTTCTGCACCCCTCTAAAAGAATAGAGAACAGTCATGACGATTGCCAACCATATCATAATACACTCTTTTGCAAAAAAAACGGGCACTTAAGCAAAGAACTATTTTATAGTTACTATTAGTTTGTTTGTCAATTTTAGGTATTGTTATCCTCAGAATTTCATAAATTAATTAGGAAGGAATAGGTATCATCAGTTTTATCATAACATTTTGATTAAATTATTGAGAAATAATGTTTAAGCTCAAAACACTATTATTGTACCTGCTCGCTAAATAAAAATGAAACGCGTTAATTTCTTTGTTTTTCTTGAATACATTAAAAGCAGATAAAAGTTTAGTATTGAGTGTGACCCCCTCTTGCTGAAATCACGGCTTGCATTGGTCTGGGCATGCTAGCGAGTATATCTTTTATGGTTTCTTGGGGAATACGTTCCCACTCCGCGGTAATCACATTCTTTAGCTCTCTGATGGTCTGCGGAGCCGGCTGCACTGATCTCACTCGTCGCTTCAGAACGTCCCAGACATGCTCTATGGGATTGAGGTCCGGACTTCTAGCTGGTCAGTCCAAACGACGAATTCCGACTTCTAGCATATACGCTTCCACATCGCCAGACCGGTGGGCGCGAGCGTTGTCGTCCAAAAAAAATGAGTTTTCGCCAAGAGCGGTTAAAGCGGGTTGTGCATAAGGAATTAGAACTTCCGTTATGTATCGGTGTCCAGTCAGTGTACCGTTTTCGATGAAGACTAACTCCGTACGATCCATGGAATTTATTCCTGCCCAAAACATAACAGAGCCCCCTCCATAAGGTGTGATTTCTTCAAAACATGCCTCTGCAAAGCGTTCTCCTCGTCTACGTAGCACTCGCCGACGTCGGTCTTCACCATGCAGAGATATCCTGGCTTCATCGGAGAACAATATCCTATCCCAATCTTCATGAGTCCATGACACACAATTTCGAGCAAAGCTAAGCCTGGCAACTCGATGTCCACGGAGTAATTTAGGGCCGCGTGCCGGGCGATGACTGTGTATATTAGCAGCGAGAAGCCTCCTCCTGACCGTCCATAGACTAATTTGCACATTTCTTACTTCTTCGAGGCTGTTCTTGAGGTCCACATAAGAAGATTTGCGATTTCTCAACGCTTGACTAACTAGAAAACGATCATCCCGTGGTTCGGTACAGTCTTTCTGCCAGAACCAGGCCTTCTCTTGACGGAACCGGTCTCTTGATAGCGCTGCCAGGTCCTTTGAACTGTCGACCGACTCACATTTAGCCTCTGAGCCACGAAGCATTGGCTGCAACCTTCTTCAAGCAGCGCAATAATTTTGCTCGCTTTTATCACTTTATCTACCATTTTCGAGATTGCTAAACAGTAATAACAATACTTTTAAATGTCAAGGACATCAGATAATTTAATAAAAAGTGACAAAAAGTTAATTAGAGTCGATATTAACTATAGGGAATTCGCGCCACAAAATGTAGTTAAAAGTTGTTTTCTTTGAAAACCAGGCTCAGTCAAAAATTTGAATTTGGAATGTACTCTTATAAACATTATGGCACTTTTATAACTGGCCAGTAACATGTTCAAATGATTAAAACCTTTTTGGTATTTTATTTTTTTCCGCCAGGAATAAAATCGAAACCGCCCGTTTTTTTTGCAAATGAGTGTAATTATAATAAAACCAACATATACTATACCCAATATGTACAATATTACAAAACAGAAATTAATACCAATATGTGCTTGCTTACTTCGCAAAGTTTTGTTACTTGGTCCAAAAGGCTTCGCCTTTGGTACCTATTTTCTCTACAACCGCTGCAAATGGCTATGGTACGGTATGTCTGTTACTGAACAGAATACTGATTCTAGAGGTATTCAGCCCATTCAGTAATAAATATATAGCGATACTTATATTCGACGCATTGCACAATCTATGAACGAGCACGTAATGTTGAGGATGCACTCTGATTTATACTTGTATGTAGAACTGATAAAGTGGGTAGCTTTTGTTTACATTGCTGCCATTTATTTGTAAGCTTTATTGATGTTGAGAATATTACAGTCATTGAAGTGGTGAGTAGGATAATGAAAGTTAGGTACGGTTTTCATTCCTTGTCTTATGTTGAAGACAAAGATTCCTTATTAAGAAGATTTTTTATCAGTGCTTTTGAAGTGCTTACCTATACAAATGCTTCTACAGTAATTTTGATGATGAGTTGGGTCGCCATTGTTTTTTTGGGAGAAATGAAAAAACTACTCCTAGTTACTACTTGGATACCATTTGCGTACCGTGTTTAAAAATGAGGTTTTTGTATGTTCAAAAAGCTTTTAAGTTCTTGAAGAACTCGGCTACTTCAATCACTTTTATTGCTTTGAATGTAAACTTAAACACGGTGACAAAACTAATAGTAACCATTACTACCACTTACATTAACCTCCTATATTTATTCATCAAACATTTAAATCAAAAGATGATGATAATAGACATATAATTCTTATCATTATAATTCTATCAAAAGTTTTTAAGAACAATAGCGACGAGCTTGTCGAACTGTTTTGGTATAGAAACAAATACCTTACCTCTAAATCCTATTATAGACATCTAATATTACCTGACCCGCACTTAAGTCAGGTACCTGCCTATAAACCTTTCCCAACCTTGACTTTTGGAGAGTCTCATAAGAATTACACTACATTCGAGACAGTAAAATTTCATCCCTCTCCTGTTGCGTATTACGGTCTAAAACCAGCGTCTGGCCCGCTGCCAAGACAATTTGCCAAATGACGGTCAGATAATGACCTTCAGCTGTTCGCGATCAATATCGAATTTTGTAACAACGCGTACAGACCGTCATAATTTATAGATTAAACAGCTTTCCTTCACATGTTATTTTTTTGACATCTAGAAGGAGTATAAATAATTCAGGATGTCCATAACAGACACTAGCTTCTCTTTGGGAATCAATTTTAAAAAGAAAACTAATGTAAAACTTGATTATTTTTTACTTTATTATTATGATTATTTACTTATTCATTTTTTCCAAAAAACTCTACCAAAAGCAAGTAGGTGCTATAAGTGTATGCCTCTTCTCTTTTTTTGAATATTGTATGTATGTATATATAATTCTATTAATACACTTTTAGTTTTTACTGGATTTTCTATAATATATGACTACAAAACAGTGTCCTCTTTGACCACAGCACGTTGATACTTACAACGAATGTAACTATATAAGGCCCTGCAAACATGAATCTATAATAATATTATAAAGTTGAAGAGTTTGTTTATTTGTACGCGCTAATCTCAGGAACCGCTGATCCGATTTGAATAATTATTTCAATATTGGATAGTCCATTTATCGAGGAAGGCTAATATATATCACCACGCTAAAACGGGGGAAAATCTTCACGCTACGGGCAATAGAAGACAAAAACGAGGTTGCTTCATCATCATTTTCTCATCATCAGGTTCTCCACGACAACGGGTAATGCTTGTCGGCTGATAGCATTTTTCAGTCTTAATGCATTTGTATCTCCCATTCTCTGACTTTTCTCCAAATTAATGTATTTACAATTAAATAAAATCTTAAAGACTTTATAATCTCATCTCGATACATAGAATATTAAATTTTCTTTGTATGTTTGAAACTGAAAAATTGAATTGGAAAAACTGAAAAATTGAAGTTACACTCGCAAATATATGGCAATTCGATTAAGTTTCATTTAGAAATATAGAGCACTGTTACGACACTTTCAAAATGAAGTTCTTAACAAAGACCTTTTCTTAGCTGTGCGCTTAGAAATTAGGTAAGTATATTAACGACAAAGTATATTGAGCATTTATTGATTGATGTATATATGTGTGCTAAATACACTTGACTGCTCAATAATGGCTAGTCTTAGTCACAGATGTGTGTAATACCCAATCAATTCCAATCGGGCACTGTTTAAACTGATCAAGCATATCAAATTCCTTTAGAAGGACTAATTATGTGAATCGATTCGAAATTATAAAGGTGTGTTTGTAGTTACTATCAAGTTACCTACTTGTTTAATAAAAAACTATTGTTTTTTATCATTTAGATGTTAACATAAGTCTTTTTTTGTATGTTTACGTTCCTTTTTTATAACGATTGCAACATTTCGTTATCATTAGCCGGGATTAATGGATACTGCCATACTGACATAAATATTGGCTTTTAAAAATTTTAACTAAAAATAAAGCATAGAGAAACTTATGCACATAAACTTATAATATTTTAAAAAATAAAAAAATATTTATTAATTTTATGCACTGTTTACTCTTCCAGTCAACCTTCGGGTGACGTAGAAATCACATAAGGTAGGTGTACAGAAGTTATATACTTATGAAGTAAGTTAAAATGTATAAAGTTCATATACAAATACAGATTGACAGATATATAAATATTATATTTATACACTATGAATAATTGGAACGTAAGGTATGCTATTGATTAGATAGTTCAGCCAGTCTTTTACTTTCTTTTTAAATGTAAAACGGTTAGTGGACATCCTGACTTCGAGCGGGAGCGCATCCTAGAGTACTGCATGAACAAAGAACGAACAGTTCACGACGTCGGAGTTATGAGAGGGACATGAGAGAAGCAGATTATTAACTGAGCGAAAATTTATATCGTGGTTCGACCACAGGTATCGAAGATACAGAGCAAGGTAGGTAGGTAAGGAGAGCCAGCTTGAAATAGGTTTAAAAAACCTGTAGTTAAAGGTCACCGGGGCCCTCCCGCAGCAACAAATCTTTACAAAGCTACTAATAAATATAGCGTACAAATTGGACATAATAATAAATTTAAATATACATATAGATAGATACATATATTTAGATACATTTTACCTATCCAATTTTAAATCTTGTACATTGTTTTATTTTCCTTGATACTTTGACATTCAAACACCATTATTCAGGAAATGGCGGCGCCGAAGTGTCTACAGCCAAGTCCGACGAGACATTGGCTTTCAAGTTCACAAAGTGCAAGGTCACAATCCCTTTATTTTCTATCCCTTGGCAATTTCCCAATGTTATTTATCTCAATATCTATTTTTGTTTTTCACCAAATTATATGTGTGTACAGTTTAAATTGTGTTCCTGATTGTTTTGTAAATGTATCGATTAGACTAATATTAAAGAGATTTATGCTAGCTGAAATATAAGTTTATACACACAGTAATGTTCATTTCTCCAATAGACCGAAATGCATAGTTTAAACAACTACATTTTGTCAACTATAATTTTAATCCTGATAAACCTTTGCTTTTGCTTGGAAAGAATTGGCCGAAGGACAGTTACCGAGTTTCAAGAGTTAAATACAAGATGAAGAAATGTTGTTGGAAGAAAAATATTTTATATTATTTGCGTAAATAAATCATTCTCCGATACGAACTGTTAAAAGTTAAGACTATAGGAGATATATATGAGTTTCCAAAATTTACGCTTGGCAGACATTTTATCAGCAGACTGCTAAGTTGAGTAAAACTACAGCGCTGAGAGGCTTGAAGCGGAGTGGTATATGCATTATGAATAGTAGAGTGGCGGCGTGTAGACAAGCAAACTTGCGACCTAAATCTTAAATCATTATGTAGACAAGAAATGTGAAAAAAATAAAGGAAGATAAGCCGTTTTGCAACTGCGTTGTGTGAACTTAGGCTTGCACTTGTCTGTCAAGCTCTTCTTTTGAAATTTGGCATAGTATATGGGTAAACGAGGCCACCTGACAATAAATGGCTACCAAAGTCTATCATCATCAGCCTATCGCAGACGACTACTGGACATAGGCCTCTCCAACTGCACGCCACTTAGTTCGATCCTCGGCTTCTCGCATCCAGCTTCTGCCAGCCGTCTTGAGCAAATCATCACTCCACCAAAGTCCATGGATGGGTGTAATTCATTAGTCGTTAGTACGTTACCGCCTTTTCTCTCCTTTTACTTATCTTCCTTCTATAAATTGAGGAGTAAGAAAGGCGTTAGACTTCGATATCTTTACTCACTCGCTGAAAACAACGATAGAACTGCTCAATATCAGTTTTCTATGAGACCGGGATATAACTTCGGTTGACGAAGCATGGGGCTTTCATGAAAATCTAAGTACTATCTCATTACTGTATTTAAATGACTCATCCAGATTTCAATATTCTCTCTATTCTCAACGAAAAATAATAATTGATATACTACAATTTTAATAGAAGAAAGCTTATTCCACAATTCTTATTTTCACTATCAAGGCTCGCTTTCCGTGTCAAAGTATTAAATATTCAACATTTTGCCTTCAAAGTTTTACCACGCAACTAGCGTATGAATTATTGTCAATGCCGTTGCTTGACCTTCGTATTGACTGTCATTTAGTAATGTACTCTTTGCTCTTCAATTTAAATGTTAATGTGAAAGTTAGTAAGTAAATGGTCCTACACCACTTACAGCGAAAGCTAAAACATTAAAAGCTTAAAACTGTTTAGCCTTAGTTTCCTTCGGTTTGGTAGATAACAGTTTGCGTAATATTTTACGATCATTATAATGTCGTGTCACTTGAACAGCAATTTAATAGCATCGCTAGTCAAGGATCGATACCAGCATTATTTTAGAAGCAGAAATACAATTGTACTTTTGTTACTGATGAAATATGTCGGAGTTTATCTATTCTTTGGAAAAATAGTGTTATGTGTTAAGATTGGATAGATTTGAGAAATAAACCTTCTGACGTGTAAAACGGACTTTATTAAAAAACACTCTTTCAATCACAATATCACTCCGAATAACAATATAACGTTAGGAGGTAGCGACCTAGTGACCTCGGCGACCATTAAGCTCGTTGCTAAGTTGATCACGGATATCACTTCGATGAATATCGCACTGTAGCTCAAACTAAATTAAATGGCAGCTCGCGTGAGTTCGTATTTACATCCATTATTACTATTACTAGCGCTTTCGAGAAACGTCTCGTACATATGGGGTCATTCCCCGTACCAAGGACGAAGGTCAAAATAAGTAGAAGTAACCGCGCAACAATTAATCGATATTCGACTCTATGTATATCGATGTAAGGTTCGTTATTCCGTGCCTCAGAAGAGAAATACGACCAGAACTTTCTTGATTGATGTTCACGAATAATCTTTCTTCGTAAAAATGCTAAAAAAATTAACTTTAATTTATAAATATATATATGAGAAATTTATAAATATATATATAAATATAAAGATAAGGATTTTTTTTTTTATTGGATAATGGGCAAACGAGCAGACGTATCACCTGATGGTAAGCGATTACCGCCGCCCATGGACACCCGCAACGCCAAAAGCGTCACAAGTGCGTTGCCGACCTTTGGGGGATAGGGAGAGGGAATGGGGGGAGGAGTTGGGGTATGGGCCTCCGGTATCCTCACTCACTCGGTGAAACACAGCGCAAGCGCTATTTTACACCGGTTTTCTGTGAGGCCGTAGTATCACTCCGGTCGAGCCGGCCCATTCATGCCAAAGCGTGACTCTCCCACGGAACGGGCAAATCTCAGGAACCGCTAGTGCGATTTGAAAAATTATGTCAATGTTGGATAGTCCATTTATTGAGGAAGGCTATAGGCTATATATCATCACGCTAAGATCAATAGGAGCGGAGCCCCAATGAAGAATGTTTAAAACGGGGGAAAATTATTACGCTCATAATATTATAAAATGCGAAAAGTTTGTGATGATGTATGGATTTTTGTAAATATTTTACGCAAAAACTACTCAACGGATTTGAAATTAAACTTTGTACAGCTTACATTTCATAAGACAGACATACGGTATGGTAGGCATAGTTGGTTGTTAGATATTTCTAGGTATTTCCGTCTCCTAGTCGATAGAAATACCACTCACTGGTTCCTTGCGGACATAGAAGCCGGTAGTATGTTGTATTTCCAATAAAAACTTCGACGGACGATCTCTAGTGTCCTACTCTGAAGAGAACTCAGACATTGCAATTCAAGTTCTCCAATTAAATCAGTTACTATCTGATTCTGTATTCTTGATGTCGTGTGTGATTGGAAAAAAAATATATATTCATAAAATAACCTAAGAATAAATAGCGGGCTTACCTTTCTCGATTAATATTACGGAAATACTTTTTGTTTTGTCATCCAAGTGAGGCGATTTTATATAATAGGTATATAAGTTTCGAATTTAGAAATCTTGGTATTACTTTGGCCGTTTAAGAATAAATCGTTTCTGTGCTGAATTTAGGAAGGCTTACTTTTAAACAATTCATCTTCTTGAGCTGAAATTGATAGGATCCCTTTCAAGATGTTCTTTGTCAGGTAGTAGATAGTACCATCCGTACCTGATCCGTATCTGGAAAACAATATCTTTTTACTAGATCATGTAGTTTGTAAATAAAAACCCCTGTAAAGTAAATTGTTTATTACATTGTAAACACAATATTATTATTAATTCAATAACGATACGCTTTATGCAAACTCTAACATAACGTAAATTGTAAGAAATATCTATATGTTTACACCACATTTATAATTTGATCTTACTACTTTCTTACTATACTTTCTTACAAAGTTGATTGATTTCTACGATCTCGCTTCATTCATATACTTTCCAGTCAAACATTAAGCAAGTTGTATAAATTTAATAAAAACCTTTGCATATAAAATCCCAATACCCCTCGAAACATTCAAGACGCGTGTAGCGCCTGCATAACTTGAGAAAGTACAAGATAAAACATTCCTACGATACGGAAAATCTGAACTCAAGTGAATTGGAATTCATTTAAATAAGTTAAAGACTACAGAAACTGAACTTTCTATCAAATTGCGACTACGTATTTACAGATAAAAGCTTTGAACAATTGCATAATAAAGTTTAAATCCTTGTTAAAAACAGGGGAAAGTTGCTTACTTTTGTTTGTACGAATGGAGTTGGTTTGTTGTTAAGTTTTAAAGCCTAGGCTGCGTTATCAAAGTCAGCGGGGAGCGTAGCAGAAGCGGAGCGGGCAGCGGAGCGGGAACACTAATCCGTGCTCGAAACCAGCGGGCTAGGCAGCAGGCGCTAGAGCGGTTTAGTAATGTCTAAATTATTGCTGGATACGGATGACGGATTTCACAAAAAAATAATAATAAATAAATAAATAAATATTACGGACATCTATCAAGCAACGCCATCTAGTCCCAAGCTAAACAGAGCTTGTGTTATGGGTACTAGAACAACTGATAAAATACTTATGTACTTTTTTTGTAAATACATACATATTATACATAGAAAACACCCAAACTCCGTAAAAATATTTGCAGAGCATACAAACATTTGGTCCGACCCGTAAATCAAATCCGAGACCTCAAGCTTAGCAGTCGCATACGCTACCACTACGCCACTGAGGCAGTCAAAAAATATAAGTCTTTTCAAATAATTAGTGAAAACGATCAATGTTTGATAATATTTTGTTTAATTAGGGTATCTACTTATGTAATAGCGTCATAAGTAAGTATTTTAAATTTAGGTTTCTAAAATCGTACAATCTAAGCCTTATAATCTTAAAAATCTTGATTTGTCGTAATTGTAAACACAATAATTTTACTTTTTTTTTTACTTACTTTTTTTTACTCATTCGTCATAGGAGATCACAGAAAATTACAAGTAATAAAAGTAAGTAGTAATGATTAAAATAATTTAATAAATAAAAACGTTAAATATAAATAATTAAATGAACTTGAAAAATTCACAACATTGTCTAAATTAAAAATCATAAATCACAGGTGATTACCATTTTGTTCCATCCCTATCTGAAACCGCTACACCACTACCCGTACGCCGCTCGTCACCCACTCGTCGCCCGCTCTCCGATCGGCTGTGTTCGTGAACACTCCCGTAAAAATCTACACACACGCATTACTACATTTGAACGCACCGCTCCGCTTCCGCGCCTGCTCCGCTTCCGCGCCTGCTCCGCTCCCGCGGAGTTCGTGTACGTAGCCCTAGAAGAACGAATAAATGGGTTTATGCTCTCATTTGATGCTCTTATAATTATAGATTTTGGAGTATATTTTTTTGGATTATAACATTTAATATAGGTTGCAAAATAAGCGAGTTTAAAATTGAGTAGAGTAAATAATTATGGTTATTTATAAGAAGAGATAGGCAACGGAATTATATAAATGATTGTAAATCCGAAACTTATATACAGGTAGTATTTGTTATATGTGTGATAAGTGTGAATCTAAAAAATAAAACATAAAGTTATTTATATTTTCATTACACAACAATAGAATGATTTTAACAGAATCTAAATTATTGTTTATTTCTCAAAATTTTCTTTACATTATTTATATCGAAAAACGAATGCTAGTGAAATTCAACAATTGTTTTTTCTGTCAACAGATGGTGTCTTCAGGAACGAGGTAGAAACGCGCGGGCGCGGTACGGAGTCAGCGTTCCTGCACGAGCTACACTCGACGCTGGCGCCCGCTGCCGCGCCCGATCACGACTGGCAACACACTGTTACACTCATATTCAAAGGCCTTGTCTTCACTATTATCATCCTCGGAGCTCTCTTTGGAAACGCCCTCGTCATTATTTCAGTGCATAGACATAGAAAACTTCGCGTCTTGACTAACTATTACGTTGTCAGCCTTGCTGTAGCTGACATGCTTGTTGCGTTATGTGCAATGACGTTCAACGCAAGCGCTGAATTGACTGATGCTTGGCAGTTTGGCCCTATAGTCTGTGATATCTTTAATTCCCTTGATGTATACTTTTCAAGTGCGTCAATACTCCATCTTTGTTGCATATCAGTTGATAGGTATTATGCTATAGTCAGACCTCTGGAATATCCAGTAACTATGACCCATAGAACTGTTTGTTTTATGCTAGCAAATGTTTGGCTGTGGCCAGCTTTTATAAGTTTTGTGCCAATATTCATGGGATGGTACACAACAGAACACCACAGAAATTTTCGGTTAAAACACCCAGATGTTTGTATTTTTAAAGTAAATATGGTTTATGCCATCGTCTCGTCTAGTGTTTCGTTTTGGATACCAAGTGTGGTGATGATTTCTATGTATTGTCGAATATTTAGGGAAGCCATCAGGCAACGAGAAGCTCTAACGAGGACTTCATCAAATATTCTCTTGAACTCTGTCCATATGAAGCATACCTCCCATACGGCTCACCATTCCCATTATTTACATCCTGATAGAAGGCCTTCTGATATTAGCCCGAACTATAGCACATTTACAGAAGTAGGGCCAGAGGAGACTGAATTTGGTGGTGAAGTCGTCATGTCGATTGGGGACATATGTCCAAGTAAGGAAGCCAGTCCGAGAAAGTCAGTTAATGTGAGCTGTGATACGGCAAGTTCTGGGTACTGTTCTGGAGGATCTAATAAAAGATCTTCAAGTGCCCAGGCACCTCCGCTGGGATGGAGACCGAGCTGTTCATCTGCTGTCGCAACGAGAGATTTAGCAAAGGCAGCGACGGAACTGAATGCTCAAGGTAATGGGATCAAAGATTTTGTATAATTATTTTAATTAAACCTGCTAGTTAAAATCACATTCAGGTAAAGGTTACCTACATACTAAACTTGTGATAACGAGACTGACACTAAATACGAGAAAATTATAGTGATCCAATTCGATTGGAATGATTTCGTCTCACAAAGAACTGGTGTTTTCTCCTCGTGATTCAGGGTAGAAAAAACATAACATGTATATTTTGAATTACAAAGTCTCTATTACATAGGTGCCAGTTATTACCTATTATATAACCCGTCTATTTATTTGAAGTTCCATCAT
This sequence comes from Spilarctia lutea, assembly GCA_916048165.1. NCBI lineage: Eukaryota > Metazoa > Arthropoda > Insecta > Lepidoptera > Erebidae > Spilarctia > Spilarctia lutea. Next base: position 4,299,363 of record OU696492.1, on the reverse strand, counting down.
AAAAAATATTTGTGATTTAATTTGTTTTAAAAATATGTCTATGTATTTTTTAACAACCTATATAAATACTTACTTACTTCGCTGGCTCAGCGACTCAAAGTGTGTCTTGACCTCCGACAGTAGAATGCGCTATTCTTTCCTATTCCGTGCCATCTCAGACCAATAAGACACTTTCATCTCTTCCATATCTCTGGCAACCTCATCTTTCCAGCGGTATCTGGGTCGTCCCACCGGCCGCCGCCCAATGGGCTGCCCAAGGTAAGCTCTTTTGACGGCTCGATCCCAACCCATTCATTCGATGTAGCCAAGTTAGCAAGCGGTAGCAGTATTATATATAAATAAATAATAAGTTTGTTTGTTATACGTTTACGGAAAAACTACTTACTCGTAATACATATCTACCCAAATATGTTAAACGACTTTAAATTCCAAAATTTGAGATAGACCACAGTTATAGTACATCGTTTGTGCTGTCGTGTTTCATTGGTGAGGGTGATACCGAAGGCGAGGCGGAGGCCTACTGATGCAGAAGTATCACATTGGGCTGCATGGTGTGGGTCACCATGCTGCATAGTTGCATTGTCTGCATTCACAATGAGAATGGTGACCGCCACTCTAAGATTCTGCTTATACTTTTCATCAGGAAAAGTAGTCATTTTGGCAGAGCCATATAACGGGTGTTTTTTTAAGCTAGATAGAACTTTAAATTGTAAAAAGTAACACAAAAAATTAAATTTTGATGAAACTTTTTTTTTTATTTGTTTCAGTATACTCTGACAAATCATCATGAATAGACTCACGCTTGAACAACGCTACGAAATTATCCAAATTTACTTTGAAAATCAGTCGTCGATTAGCGCAACTTATAGACGACTGTTTTATCGCAAAATTGTGTTCAGCGATGAGGCGCATTTTTGGCTTAACGGGTTTGTTAGTAAGCAAAATTGCCGCATATGGAGTGAGACCAATCCACAACAGACCCTACAGACTCCATTACATCCAGAAAAATGCACCGTATGGTGCGGTTTTCACGCTGGTGGCATCATCGGACCTTATTTCTTCAAAAATGAGGCCGGAGCTCGCGTTACGGTCAATGGAGATCGTTACCGCACCATTATCAATGATTTTTTGTTTGAAAATATGGATGACATTGATCCGGAGGAGATGTGGTTTCAACAGGATGGCGCTACGTGCCATACGGCGAACGCAACCATCGACTTATTGAAATCAAAATTTGGCGATAAGTTGATTTCGAGAAATGGACCTGTCAATTGGCCTCCAAGTTCGTGCGATTTGACACCTCTCGATTATTTCCTGTGGGGCTACGTGAAGTCACTGGTTTATGCTGATAAACCAGCAACAATTGACGCCTTGGAGGCCAGCATTGTTCGTGTTATACGCCATACAAATGACGAAGTCGTCTATAAGTTGCGCGAATCGACGACTGATTTTCAAAGTAAATTTGGATAATTTCGTAGCGTTGTTCAAGCGTGAGTCTATTCATGATGATTTGTCAGAGTATACTGAAACAAATAAAAAAAAAAGTTTCATCAAAATTTAATTTTTTGTGTTACTTTTTACAATTTAAAGTTCTATCTAGCTTAAAAAAACACCCTAATTAAAAAAAGATCGAAAATGTTTTCGCTCCCATATTTGGACATGCTGTGTTTGCTTGCAAGATGTTGTACATTAGCTTAAATTCTGGCAGTGTGGGTCTCCATACTACTTTGTCCACGTTCTCAATGAGGATGGTGACCACCACTCTTAGATTGTATTCATGCTTTCCATGCATTGAAAGCATATTGAAAAAAGAATTCCTCAGAAGTCGTGTCACTATAATAAATCAATAAATAATAAACAATTATTTCGGACATTAAACACACAACGCCATCAAGTCTCAAGCTAAGCAGAGCTTGTGTTATGGGTACTAGACAACTGATAAATATACATACATATCCTACATAGAAAACACCCAAACTTCGCAACAAATATTTGGTCCGACCCGGGAATCGAACCCGACACCTCAGGCACAGCAGTCACGTACGCTACCACTACGCCCTAGAGGCAGTTAAAAAGCAAGAACAAGCTCTGCCTAGTTATAAACGGCTAGAAAGCTGTGTGTAAGATGTGCTAAGTCATTATTATTTATATAATGACAAAATTTTAGTCTTGTATTAGAATATCGACAGCTTTAGCAGTAACCTGCAGTTTGGCAGAAGTAAAAGAAAATGTAAAATGATCGATTAATAAGTAATCAACATTTTTTTTCTTTTCTTTCTTTAGTTTCTAAACAGTAGGTAGAAAGATAGCAGATACTTAACCCAATAATGCCTTGGTTTCTAGTTTCACGCTAAGCTACACTCTATACTAATACAAATAAGGTTTCATACACACTATTTTTAGGAATTTTTCTTGATTTATTATGCAACCGTAAAGAAATAAGTTTTTAAGATTTGCATTAACGATGACAAAAAATTAATTTTAATGGTCGTGTTCATCACACTTTTTTTTTCTAAGTTCGATTCAAACTCTCATTAGAATTGTTGAATACTAAAACAAAAGGACCGTTAAGACTGTTGTGTTTTCTTAATTTACTTTGAGTGTAGTCACTGTCACTATCGAAGACACTAAAATTGTTTAAATTTATATTCAATATTATTTCTATTCATAAAACTTCACAAATTCTATTTCTATAAAATTTACTTCGAAAGATTACAATTACACTTACAAACAGTATGGAATAAGAAATTTTGGAGCTATTTTGACAGAAACAAATACATTAAGTAAGAAATTGGATATTGTGGTGAGGTTCATTCCTAAGGGATGGGTAAATTATGGTTGTCATGTAGATACGATCAGTTTGACAGTTACTCGATGGCGGAAACCCTCGTAATATAGAAGTTTATAGTACGTGAAGTTTGTTAGTTTTGGAGGTACTCCGTTTAATTTCGAGAGTTACTAACTTGTATATTTTGTTTATTCTAAGAATTTTTTTTCTTTACACATACAACATTATGTATGTTGATTCCTATTCTACGTTTATTTTGTAAATGTGATACAAGTAAAGTTTTGAAATACTTCATTTTTCTTGTCTGTTTCCTTGCTATTGCACTGAGTAAGAAACTCTATTTGAGATAACAATTTGTGTGATCCAAAAATTGTTGTCCTGCGTGTTCCTTGTGTTCGTTTTATGTATGTACATAAAGTCCCTCGCGATAAAAGAATATTTCAAGAAGTATTACTGTTAGTAATATTCCTAGTAGGAGTTAGTTTCAAAAAGTATGAAAGGAAAGTTGTAACATGTTTTTATAGAACAAGCGTCCTATAGAAAATGGTCGCACATTACGTTAATCGTGTGAGACGAGAGATAGTAAACGGATAGAAGGAAGATACTCACATTATATATGGTTCGTTTGCATTGGTACAGACCAAATTAGTAGATAATTTTAGAGTATGTAGTTTAATGTTTTTTACAGAACTTAGCCATTTGTCAAACCCAATTTTGATACTTTTATTGCGAGGACACAGATTGTGTCCTAGTTATACTTATTTTTATTTTATTTATGGTACATATACAATATACCTAAACGACAGCTACCCGTAGGTAGGTCATATCGGAATAATTACAGAGCGTCACCACTTTTGCTGATCCCATAAATATCGTAAGAGTCGACTAAAGGATCAAACTACGTAGGACAACATCGCTGAAAAACACTGTATCGTCTGCATAGAAAATGATTTTAATGTTAGGTAGGGACAGCTTTAATAGATCGTTAATTTAAGTAAGAAACAGGGTAGGTCCGAAGATACTTCTCCGAGTGACGTCGTAGTTAAGATGTTTCAGTCCATTTGTATAACCACCAATAATAACGCTCTGAGTACGATTTGTCAAGTAGCTGTCAAAATATTGAGAGGTAGACCCCTAATGCCAATCCGTTCAAGTTTCATTTATAAGAGTGGGACAAAGATAGTATCAAATGCTTCTGAAAGATCGAGAAAGATCCCTATTGTTTTTAACTTATGATTAGTAATTACAGTAGTAGTATTTGTTAATCTCAGATGGAGTCTTCAGTATTTTTGCTGCGCCTAAAACCATTATAATACTAATAATACTTACCAAAAAATATTCGCTAACAGTAAGTACTTTATAAGAGCTTAGGTAACTAAGGAGTCTATTATTTTAAAAAACAAATAAAATCTTAAAAAGAGTAATTAAAACTGAAATAGGTCGATAGTTGTTAAAACTATCTCTGTCACCCCTCTTGTATATTGGGTGAACTAAGGCTCTCCTAAATACAGTTGGGAAGATACCGGCAGACAGAGCAATATTAAGAACATGACAAATAACAGGTTTTCAAACGTAACTTTTGAATAGGGCGACAGATATGCCATCCCACCCCACCGAAATATTTAATTTCAGACCTTGAAGAAGTTCTACTTCCCCGTCGTTAGTAATCAAGACACCCATAGAATTTAAAAGGGAATTCCCGAAAGCAGAGTCTGTGGTTCCCGAACAATCTAATGACCCTGGATAGATTCCAGATTTTTACTCTCATTTCCAAAAAAGTGATTTACAGCATCAACTGAGGCGAGGGGAACGTCAGACAAAGATATATTGATGATATTTTTAATTAAGTTTCATGTAGTCTTGGGATATTTGCGATGTTTTCAAATTTATTGCGCTCATACTCGCGTTTAAGTTTTTAAAGTAAGTTGTTACAAAAATTCATGTAATGTAAGTAGGTAACTTTCTGTATTGCAGTACAGGAAGCTTTTTTTGTTTCATGGTATAAATTATCGCGATGCCGAATACATCTCAAATTACCAACTGAAACCCAAGGTCTTAGAACTCGTTTTTTACCATTTTAACAATGGTAGTAACGAGTACCGAATCAGCCACATTGGCATCCTCACACTGAAAAATAGTGGAGAAATCCGTCTGTTCAAGAGGTCACACGCATGCTCCTACATCAAGGTTATGTTTTTGTTTTGTGAGTGTACCTAGTTCAGAGTTACAAGAAACAATCACAAAAGCATGGTCCGTAATAAAAGAATCGAGTATCAATGTCACAACTGCTTTGTTAGACTTGATGGTTGAATGATCAGTACATCTGCCTTTACGTGTAGGAAAGAGGTGGCCAGGTAACAAACCATGTGATACAAGTGCATAAAGATAAAAACCAGAATACCCAGCGCTATTTTAAGTAGTACATATATTTATATCACCACAATCATAATTAGGACAATAGTTTTAAAAACCCTTAATGAGTTTGTAGTAGTATTTAAGCTATAAATGAAGTTTTATGGGTTTATGCGAGAAGGTGAACGATAAATAGCCACAAGTGCAATATCATCTCGCAGTGTTAGTACGAGACAATTCGCGTCAGATACTGCTGGGTTCTTGATAGCAAAAGCAATATCTTATCGTACATAGACAACAACTCCTTTATTCTGGTTTTTAAAATCAGACTGAAATTACTCAAAGCCGGATATAGTGGAAAGAAGGGGATTTTTCGAAAACCAGCACTTTGATAAGAAATTCCTTCCGTTATTAATTAATTATTACTAAATTCCAATAAGGAATTATCCTATTTAATAAAATTAAGAGATTGCTGAAGTTGCAAAAGCAACCAATGCTATGAATATTGACATGAGAAAATATTTAAACCATTAATTGCATGTTTCAACTCTGAATCCCATTGTTCGGGCAAGCAATCATGGACAGTTGAAACTCAAGAGACAAGCATTTAAAAGCACTTTCATCGAGTCAACCTCCCTTTCCCAAATGGAAGGGGGAAATGATTTTCGGTAACTGTGATCTTACTCTGTTTGAGCCAGCCAAATGAATCAAAGCAAAGTTCTTACACGACAAAATTGATTTGTGACTCTACAATTCTAAATTAGTAATCGAATGAAATACTTCATTTATTCTAACTTTTCTTTACGTACTCATACACATAACAGCGTGTACAGATAAGGTAAATAGTCAATCACCTAATGGTACACGGTATAAGCCATGAATTCCAGTATTATTTACGGTTGAGTGGTTTTCGATGCCGATTGATGTATTATCCAGATTAATCAAATCTGATTGGTGTTCTATATTCGTTTAAGTTTTGAATCACTTTTGTATAGGTATATCAAAAGCTAAGAACTTCCCGGTACGGTAATATGTGACCTTCACCAGTTTTTTTTTTAATTAGCAGTCTCATACACAGTTTACAATTATAAACTAATTTATATAGAAATACATCTTATATAGCTAAAATCTGTAAAAGAGACTGGTATTCAGAGTCCGAAAAGTGGAATGTATTATAGGAGGTTACTTAACAAAACTGCTCTTATTCTATCAATAGATCAAAAGTTTAGCTTACTTTGAAATTCATCAAAAACCCACATTGATATTGATACATTGAATTATAGCCATTTACTTATAATTTACGTAAGATTATTCGTATTTTACAACAAAACAAAGTGACAAAAATAAATTCAATTAGAAAAACACACCCTTCCCCAAGCCGACTGGTCATCGTGGGGGAAAACGACCAACACCCTCTAAGGACAAATAAACAAAAAAGGAATAATAACTGTGACATACACATAGCGACGCTTAATACACGATCACTTAAATCCCCAGAAAAACTTATTGAACTAGAAATAGCAATTGATGAAATTAAATGGGATATTATTGGAATAAGTGAAATGAGAAGACTAGGAGAAGGGATAGAAGACCACGGGAAGTATTTACTGCATTACAAGGGAGAAACACCAGGGCCATACGGTGTTGGTTTTTTGATTAAAAGGAAATATACCGACCGAATCGAGGAACTAAAAGGCATATCTGAAAGAATAGCAATACTTAACATCAAACTCCCAGTGCAAAATAGCAGAGATGAATTATGGTCAATTATTCAGGAGAAGCAAAAACGGACAAAGATTGGTTAACTTCGGTTTAGAAAACAAACTGAGTATCCTGAATAGTTACTTCAAAAAGAAAATGAATAAGAAATGGACGTGGACTTCCCCAAATGGACTATTTAAAAACGAAATCGATTACATTATGACCAATAAACCAAAGGTATTTAAAGACCTGTCAATTTTGCATAATCTGAATTTTAATTCAGATCATAAAATGATTCGTACTACCCTACGAGGGACACATATAAAGAAAAGTAGAAGACTGCACACCAAATCGGTTCCCTATATAAACATTAACATTAAAAATAACATAGAAATAAGTAACAGCATAAAAGAAATTCTAGAGAGTGGAGAAGAAAAAAAATATAATAAATCAATTGAGGCGACATACTGCGATTTTGTAAATGCTCTCAAAACTGAAGCCGGAAAAGTGTCTACAAATAATAAAGCCACACTTTCCACCGAAACAATTATATTATTAAAGAAAAGAAAATTGCTTTTACAAGGCAATAAAAACAAAGAAACACGAAAACAGATCGCAGAAATAAGTAAAAATATCAATAGAAATATAAGGAAAGATAGAAAGCAGAAAAGGACAAATACTTTTCATTATCATATTGAGAAAACAGGCGGAGTAAAGAAAGCGTTCAAGGAATTAGAATCGAAAAATAATTGGATGCCAAATGTGAAAGACAGACAAGGAAGAATTACTGCAAAAAGACCAGATATTTTAAATATTGCTACGGAATATTATAAGGAGTTATATACAAGTAACAATAATAAACTTCCTACGACTATGACAAACGACATGCATGATAAAGATACTGAACCTATACCACCCATTCTAAAAGAAGAAACAGAAAGAGCTATTACTTCGCAAAAGTTAGGAAAAGCACCCGGTCCCGATCAAATCACCAATGAACTCCTTAAAATATTCATGCCGATGATTGTCCCTAAGCTAACCAATTTGTTTAACGAAATAATAACAACAGAAGTTATCCCAGAAGATTGGACAAAATCAGTGATAGTTCTGTTGCACAAAAAAGGAGACAAAGGAGATATTAACAATTATAGGCCAATAAGCTTAATGTCTAATATATATAAGGTGTTTTCCAAAATATTATTATTCAGATTAACTAACACTCTTGATGAAAACCAGCCAAGGGAACAAGCTGGATTTAGGAGCAACTTCTCGACCATTGATCACATACACGTCTTACGCCAGATACTTCAGAAATACAGGGAATATAACAAAACATATTATTTAGGTTTCGTAGACTACAACAAGGCATTTGATTCCCTGGAACACCATTACATATGGGAATCATTAGAACAACAAGGAGTCCATAAAAAGTACATACGCATACTAAAGATAATCTATGGGAAAAGCACAGCACAAATAAAGCTGGAAAGATCAGGGGAAGAGTTCCCGATAGGAAAAGGCGTCCGTCAAGGTGACCCTATTTCGCCGAAGTTATTCTCAGCTGTGTTGGAGATGATCTTTAGGAGACTGTGTTGGGATAATTTCGGACTTAATGTAAACGGAGACAAACTGAGTCATTTGAGATTTGCTGATGATTTAATACTTTTCTCCGAATGTCCGATGGCCTTGGAAAAAATGATACAGAAATTATCTGATGAAAGTGCAAATGCAGGGCTCACAATGAATATAACCAAAACAAAAGTGATGACAAATTCCGCAAAAAGAAATATAACAGTAAATAATCAACAATTGGAATATGTAAGTGAATATGTTTATTTGGGCCAATTAATATCACCGACTGAGACCATGCAAAAAGAATTAGAAAGAAGAATAGCAAACACTTGGAAGAGATTCTGGTCATTGAGCGAAATAATGAAAAATAAAGAAATGCCTATGGCAGACAAACGAATAGTCTTTAATACTTGCATACTGCCATGTTTAACATACGGATGCCAAACTTGGGCTTTAACTGAACAACAACAAAATAAATTAAATATATGTCAGAATGGGATAGAGAGAAGCGTATTGGGAGTAAGAAGAAGGGATAAAATACAATTAAAAAAGATCAAAGGAAAGACTAAGTTTGGAAAAGTTCTATCAATATGCAGAAAATTAAAATGGCGTTGGACAGGACATATGATGAGAGAGAAGAAAGAGAAATGGACAAGAATAATAACGGAATGGTACCCAAGAGAAAGCAGAAGAAGTAGAGGAAGACAGTCAAAGCGATGGGAAGACGATTTGAAGCAAATAGCTGGGCCAAATTGGTTACGTACAGCAAAGGACAGAAACAAATGGAAATCCTTAGAGGAGGCCTTTGTCGAAAGACAAGCTGTAATGATGAAAGATAATCCGAATGCCGAGAATTTGTTTTAGTTTAAGTTAATTTATAGGTTTACATCACTATTGTTATAATTTTCTCTTAAAAGTCATGTATAGTTAAATAAGGTAAAATCTAACAGCAATAAAGGCTTATTTTATTTATTTTATTATTCGTATTTTACAATGAAATAAAGCTGAATCAGGTATTTTGAAATCGTCCTTACGAACTTCAGTCGCGAGCAATTTAAGACTAATCTGATTGCATCAAGTCAATCTTCGGCGTAAGATTAAACTTCTTAGGGTTGAACAAACAGTTGTAGCGATTAATTTAAGGGTATTTATAAAGACGTTCAGGAAAATCCCGTTGGATCATTGGATTCGAAGACTTATAAAGTTTACATATTCAACAAAAGGGTGTTGTGAAATAAAATTGCTTTTCGTTTATGAACCTTATTTGGTCGAAAACTTTTACGCAAAATATAGTTGGAGATTTTTATTCGATATTACACTTCATATTTTTTTATGTGAAACTGGGCAAACGAGCAGTAGTATCACCTGATGGTAAGCGAAAGCTGGTCCTGCTGAAGAAGCCGGGACGACCTGCCAATTCGATCGTGGCCTATAAGCCCATCGTGTTGAACGTGGTGGGTAGATTGTTTGAGAGAGTAATCTCTGCCCACATCGTCCGGCACCTGTACGAGGTAGGTCTCGGCCTGTCGGACACCCAATTCCAATTTCGAGAGGGGCGTTGCTCGCTGATCGCTGCTTTGCTGTGCCTGAGAGCCGTGACAGAAGAGGCTGTGGTCTGTGGCGGCGTGCTATTGGCGGTGTCATTAAACATCACCAACGCATTCAATAGTCTGTCATTTAGCTGCATCAGGAAAACAATCCACTACCACGGGGTGTCAGAGTACCTGAGGCGGCTAGTGGTAGATTATTAAAAGGAGCGTACCGCCATATATGAGGACTGAGAGAGATTTTGAGACGGCGACCCATGTCGTGCGGTGTACCGCAGGGGTCTGTCCTTAGACCACACCTGTGGAACATAGGATACAACTACCGGGCAGAGAGCCCGCTAGAGCTAGTCTAGTCTAGTGTCTCTATGGTGGCTGCTCTGACCGCCCAAAATAGGGCACGCTTCAGGCGTCCCCAAGGGTATTGGCGGTCAGAGCCATATGTGGTTACCGGTAGCGACAGCTGTTTTACCGCGGTGGCAACCTTCTGCAGAGACCTAATTTCGCAGGAGGAGGCGGCGAAAAGGGCCCGAGAGGACAACCTCCACTCGTACCCAATTTACCGCCGGCGAACCGGGTGGCGGAGGCGCGCTTTCCAGCCCCTCATGCCGCCTTGAGTGTGACCGCGTATAGACAGGACGAATTTTCCCCGGAGGTGGACTTCCATTAAAAGTTTGTGTACACACCAATGTAGTGTAGGACGTCCACAGGCCATGTGGAGTGTTGATTTGCTATGTCCAACAGTGGACTGCGATAGGCTGATGATGATGATGATGACATCAACAGCCTTTAACAGTTCAGTACTATTTAGTACAAAGTATAAGCGTCTTCTAAGAACAACGTTAAGAATATTTGTATATTTTTTTTAATTACACACAATTAATTCTATCAAAATAATTTAACAAACCCAATAAATTATTTTAAATAAGTAGTGTTCCTTTAAGCTCATTTTATCTTATTGTTTACAATCAAAAAACCGTTTTTATCCGATAAAATACGAGCTAAGAAAATCCTTTTCTTGGCTTAATCGTATTTGGAGATCACGGTAAGCTATTATGGACTGTTTTCAATTGATTTATCTTCCTGTTCCAATGCTTACGAGGTAACATCGGCTTGCCAGAGCTTAGAGCTTAAGCATTGTTTAGTTTATTCCTCGCTTAGTGGTTTAAATGTATTTCGAATTGCGTTCCGAAGTTAATCAGTAATTACATGCTTAAATTTCAAGCCTACTTCTTTTTGCAAAACAATAGGTCATGTAACCACAGAGACCCTTTTTATGGTAACTATTTGAATAATCTCTTCGGATCTCAGACTCTTTGAGGATATAAAAATCAGAAAACCATCCCAACAGTCGATTTTAGTTAGTCTATTCTAGGAAAACCCCGGACCATATTGTGATTTTGGGTCCTTCCTAAATAAATAAAACTCATAGCTAGGTCTTATCCCAGGGGAAGTTGTAAACTTCCCACGTCAATCACTTGAATTTCAGAGTTTCCCTCGTGTGTGCAGATTTTAAGGTCCTTAGTTTTGAGTTCCCGTAGGGATTCCCTATAGCTGACACCTTTGTTTTAAGTAAAAAAGCTTTTCAATAGTTGCGAATCTGAATATTCAGTCCCACGTAACTTTGTTGCATTTATTTTCAATTATGCTCGGCTTCTATTGGTGTAAATGTAATGATGATGATGAAGCGTATTAACTATCCTATTTTAGAATATCTGTTATATAGTGTCAGAGTTTATCTGGAGCAAGAACGTGATACGAGTAGTATATATATAGGACTAATAATGACAAGAACAATGCAATTTTAATCTATTTTATTGTAGAGGCATTAATAATCTAATTATATAGATGTGAAATCATTTTTTTTTCTTAGGGCTTAGTCACGAAGTGATTATGTGACCTAGATGTGTAATCTTGAGAATGGGCAACTCGTAACATTCATTCTGCATATTTGTCAAAAAGATATTTCAAAAGATACTTTCAAATCAAAAGCGTTTGCAAACGTTTTACCCCTCGTGGGAGAGCCACGCTTTGGCACGCTTCGTACGATGTGACGTACCAGGAGATACGTCTGCTCATTTGAGCTTTATTTCATAAAAAAAAACTGCCTTCAACTACGACCCCAGATATCACATATTATTCTACGGCCAAGGGTGAAAAATTTTACTTAAAAACCCTGTCTCGAGATGTATTCTTTAATACAACTTCTAATAAATTGCTACGAACGCATTATTTGTATAACATTTAAAAAAAAGGATTATCAATACATTTAATAATTTTTTTACTGAACTCCAAACTTAATTTTGATGATGATGATGACTTTTAATAACGACGGAGGTTAATAAGGTGCCATTCATTTATTTAAGTCATTTCTTTTCATACATCTGACACATAACTCCAGACTTATCAGACCATTGAAGCCGTGGATTACAGTGGGAGTAGTAAAATCTATAAGAAAAAGGGATAGGATGAATAAGACTGTAAGGAAAAATCCAGGAAATCGGGTACTTATAAACCAATATTTAAACTACAGAAACACTTTAAAAAAGCTACTTAAAACACTAAAAAAGAACTATTATACCGACAAACTCAATAAAAATAAAGGTAATATAAAGGAAACTTGGAATATAATCAAAGATCTATGCAACATGAATAAACCTGATATGCCGACCTCTACAGAGTTAGTTAACTTAAAAGCCACAGTCACCGAATCACTGGACGAGGTTAATAAATTTTTTACGTCCGTGGGGTCAAACCTTGCCAATCAAACACTGCAAAAACTTGGCTCGGATGAGGTTACCTTAGCCAAAAAAGCTAAAAGATCTGATGCACCCTTAAAAACTATGGCCTTACATTTGACGGATCGTGCTGAGGTTATTAATGTAATAAACAGCCTTAAGACCCACAGTGCTCCAGGGTTAGACAAAATAACAGCAACCATTTTAAAAACATTTTGCTACCAACTCGGTGATCCTATTGCTCAACTAATTAATCTCAGTTTTGAATACGGCACTTTCCCTAAAATATTTAAATATGCTATTGTGTGTCCCATTTATAAGTCCGGTGACAAGTCTCTTGCAACAAACTATAGGCCAATTTCTCTGTTGAGTACCCTTTCTAAAGTAGTAGAAAAAGTAATGAACAAACGCTTAATAAAATACTTAGAAGGTAATAAATTCCTGAGTCCAAATCAATACGGGTTTCGTGCAAATCACTCTACTGACAGTGCCGTCTTACAACTAACCTCCAAAATTACAGAACACCTTGATAAAGGAGACAAGTGTGTAGGTACCCCTAGATCTACAAAAGGCATTCGATACCGTTTCAATTCCAATCCTCTTAACTCGTTTAGAGAACTTAGGAATCAGGGGGAATGCGCTTTTGTGGCTTAGGGACTACCTAACTGATAGGCAACAGTGCGTAAGAGTCGGAAATTATGTCAGTGATTTCAGTATAGGTTCGTACGGGGTGCCACAGGGCAGTACGCTAGCTCCTTCCCTGTTTTTGGCTTACATTAACGACCTATGTAAACACCAAATTAAAGGTGCTGAAATACAAATGTTCGCCGATGACACGGTTATACTATTTAATAGCAATACGTGGGAAAGCGTACGAAAATTGACTGAGGAAGGCATGTCTTTCGTTACTACATGGCTCGAGGACAGTCTGTTAACTTTAAATGTCAATAAGACCAAGTTCCTTTGTTTTAGTAAGACAATAGTGTCCAGTCCAAAAAAATTTCAGCTTCGTACACATTGTTACCCTTGTAATCGAACAAAGGATGTATTTCTTTCATGCTGTGATTGTCCTACTCTAACGAGAACTTCTGACATCAAATATCTTGGAGTAAATATAGATGACAAACTGAACTGGAAAAAACATATAACTATGGTTAGCAATCGATTAAGGAAACTTATTTACATTTTTAAGGAATTACGGATAATACCAGATACTACTCTACTGATACAAACATATAAAGCTTTAGCCGAATGTGTAATTACTTACTGCATCTGCTCGTGGGGCTCATCGGCTAAAACACATATGCTTGGGCTCGAAAGAGCACAGCGAGCTGTGCTCAAAGTACTACTTCATCTACGATTTCGACATCCTACAAATTTAGTTTATAAGAGAGCTGAAGTTTTGACAGTACGAAAATTATTTATATACCAGTGTATTCGGAAGTATCACAAAACTATTATACCCTTTTTACACGACACAGGTAAAAGAATAGACAGGTGTCCAGTACCAAGAGCCCGAAGCACATTTGCACAAAAACGTTATCATAATATTGCACCTAGACTGTATAACAAACTCAATCTTGTACATAAAACGAAACACATATCTAATTATCTGATTAAAAACATTATTAAGGTATGGCTTAAAGATTTGGATTACAATGAGGTAGAAGAATTATTGGTCGATATAAAATGAAACTGATTAATATTATTATGATTTTATAGACACACACACACACACGCACACACACACACACACACACACACACACACACACACACATATATACACACACACATATATACACGCACACACACACACGCACACACACACACACACACACACACACACACACACATACACACACACATCAGAAGTATATGTTGTTAATGTCTACTGCTACTATATATAATACTAATGTAAAAATCTAATCTACTGCTTATATTTAGACCACTTCGCAATAAATCTGTGTAATTTATACTTGGGAAGATACTGGCTCCCAACATACAGCTCACGCTAGTTTGGGAATCAGGGCTTATATATATATTGTTAAATGTAATTTGCTGCAATAAAGAATTTATTATTATTATTATTATTATTATTATAACGCCATCTAGATTCAAACTAAGCAGAGTGTGTACTATAAAACTATGATTTTTAATATTTTATACAACTGATCATTAATAACAATCATCAGCGTTTTTTGATTCTTAGGTTGCCCCTTTTATCATCAAAATTTCATATTTATTCCATTAACATTTATGTGTATTTATAGTTTCTTTTATTTATTATTCAAAGCTAAATGGAATACTGTTTCAGCAGATTCGGTACCCAGCCTTCGAAAGTTCAATAAACAAAAGAAAATCTTGGGTTAGATCACTTTGTCTGAATATTTTAGGGTGCTGTCACCTTACATAAACTTTAAGACGGTTTTACGAGCACAGCGTGCGTGTAATCGGCCTGTGGAAAAATATTATCCGCGTAGAAGATGCTACGAGACTACGCAGCGTCTCCTGTACAAATAATATTTTTTATATTTATAATTTAAAGAAAGAAAACATAAACGTATTCTTGTATGAGACCACGTCTCGGCAAATGTTGTGAAGGACATACACAGGCCAGTTTGAGTGATAAACTACACAAAATGATTGGTAGGAGCTCATCAACAACAACTCTTAAAAATTTCGATGGAAACATAAATATTTCCTTGTAAAAGAACTCTTTATTTCATAGATTCTTAATTTATCAAAACATTTTCCGTGGTACTATCGTGTGTCGTCCTGTTATTACACTACCGCCAGATCTCACAGAAAACCGGTGTTAAGCAATTCTTTTGGGTCCTTTCCCCGAACTCAACAACTTTGACAAAGGGTGGCAACGCACTGAGTGTTTCGAGATGCCTGTATTCATGTCACTGACCATTAAAGGTTAATTTATATAAATGAATATTAGATAAAATAAATACAAAAGATAATTAGGACTGCGTCGGTGGCGCAGTGGTAGTGAATGCTTAATAGTGCTGTGCTTGAGGTCTCGGGTTCAAATCCTGGGTCGGACCGAGTATTTGTGTGATATACAAATATTTGTTTCGAAGTTTGGGTGTTTTGTATTTATAATATGTATGTATTTACAAAAAAAAGTATTTATGTATTCATATCAGTTGTCTAGTACCCATAACACAAACTCTGCTTAGCTTGGGACTAGATGGCGTTGTGTGATAGATGTCCGAAATATTTATTATTTATTTATTAATTTCAGTTTCATTATAGCCATGTTATTAGTATTCCATAAAATATTACAAAAATAAACACGAAAAATAGAAGGATTACTTTAAAAAACTTAATGAGCCACGAAACTAGAATAAAGATAATTAACAATACCATTGTCCTAACGAAATGTCTTTCATTCAAAGAATACCTTAATCGTTTGGTGTTCTTTGTCATTCTTAATATGAAATTAATGACATAATTTGTTTTCACGAAGCATTAAAGTGTAAAGTGTGTGTGTGTAAAGTGGTGGTAAAATTAATGGAAACATAAACTTCCAATTAATGTAAATTCATCCTCCTCCTCTATCCACCTCACTTTCTTATAATAATAATAATAATAATATCAATTTATTTGCATAAATGTGGTACAAAAGAAGATAAAAAAAATAAAAATAGGCACGATACACATTTCGCCAGTTATAGGCATACAAATATAGTGTTGCAGTCTTTCATACAATAGTTAATAAATTGCTAAAGTTAAATTAATTGCTAAATTAACATTAACTATTACTAAAACAATTTAAAAAAATTACGTGTTACGTTTTGAAAATATTTACAAAAACTACTTAACAAATTCAATATACACCTACAATGCATTTCTAAAATGATAAGACTTTGGCTAAACGATAGCGATAAAAATGATCAAAATCATAAGCATAAGCCTACATCAGACAACGATAGTCTAAAGATCTACTAAATATTTAACAAATATTAATTGCAAACAAGAAACAGTTCAAAAAGTAATACCTGACCGTGTAAAATCTTTTGATAAAATTGATATAGTCCATGTATTTAATGTCACCCAGGTCCTTTATACGAATCTATTGACATCTCAGTCATTAAAATCGATTCAGTAGGTTTTGCAATACGGTGGAACAAACAAACATTCATACGTCGAGAAAACCTTGTTACCATTCAATTTGGGTTCGCCGTAATCAGGTAAATAAATCGGTAAGTAATCTGCAATTCCTTTACGGCTACACACACTTTTTTTTCCGAAAGTAGTACTGAAAGTACCCCGGACACCACCTTGCTGGTGGCATGTCGAACTCGAACCGACTAAAACCGCACGCCGTTTCGGGTACTGGCCGCCGTGGTCGAAATCGACTGAAGACTGGGAGAACATCATTAGAAAACTAACCAATCATTTGCTTAATTAATAAATATCAAATTTAACAAACTCCAGTTTGCTAAAATTTACTGTCTCAAAATCTTCCTTTATTTCTTCTTTTACTTATTTGAAAAAGTATCCACGATTTAAATGTGGATAAGCTTTTGTAATCTATATTCTTAATCCTTTACTTTCCTCTCTTAAAGAAGGAATATTTCTTTCAAATTTAAATACTACCAGTTTAATTCTAACCACTTCATTAAAAAAAAGAATTATCCGTCCATCCATAAATTGCGAAGAATAAATCAGTCTAAATGAGAATAATTTTAAAGTCGTTTCAAATAGAACATTTAGAGGTTTTATTAACTAAGAGAAAAGCTAATATAAATCTTAGACGGCATCGCTTCAATATGAACGAAGTCATCAATCAAAATTTTATCTGCTTTTGCTGTCAGTGAAAGAAAACTAAAGTATTATGAGTTATGCGATTCTCCTCATTGATAAGACTGTATATTATGGCGCGTCATCAATATCGGTAATCATTTTTTATTTAAGTATTAATATTTATCTACGACTCAGAGGGAATGGCTTTCGGAATTAATTTCACGTTCTGGTATTTTAGGTTTAATATATTACAGCTTTGAAGATGGATCCATACTATATGACAACAAAAATTAAACAAATATTGCATAATGTGTATTTCTGTGA
Source organism: Spilarctia lutea (assembly GCA_916048165.1). NCBI lineage: Eukaryota > Metazoa > Arthropoda > Insecta > Lepidoptera > Erebidae > Spilarctia > Spilarctia lutea. Next base: position 4,281,584 of record OU696492.1, on the reverse strand, counting down.
AATAATTTATATTGTACAGAAGAGTATTAGTTCATAAAAAGCCGTGCCACGTCTAAAATACAATTACCCTTATATTTTTACCGTGGGAGAGCTATGCTTCGGCATGAATGGGCCGGCTCGACCGGAGTGATACCACGGCCTCACAGAAAACCGGTGTGAAACAGCGCCTGCGCTGTGTTTCACCGAGTGAGTGAGGAAATCGGAGGCCCTACCCCAACCCCTTCCCTCATCCTCTTCCTCATCCCCCAAAGGCCGGCAACGCACTTGTGACGCCTCTGGTGTTGCGAGTGTCCATGGGCGGCGGTAATCGCTTACCATCAGGCAATACGTCTGCTCGTTTGCCCCCTATTACATAAAAAAAAAAAAAACTAATCATATCTGATGACTATTACTTAAAGACTGCTTGAATTAACATTAGATCATTGGATTGGACAAGTGCTAAACCTGTAAAACTTTGAACCTGTGTAGTTCTCATACTACATTTATTTTGTATTTGTTTAGTTTAGTATTCTGACAAACAATAAAGCCCATACTCATAGATAATACACGCCTATGCCTACTGTGGTGCGAAGAAAAACCTTCACAATAATCATGTCTTATTTCTGTATCTAAAAACTTATGGTTTCATACGTTCTTAATAAATCTGTAAAGCTTCTATAATGTCGTATGTATACTTGGTTATGTAAATTAATCGCAGCAATTTCATTTTCATTTATCAGTACTAGCGCAAGCGTTCCTAGACACATTTGGTTTGGCATTTAATAGTATAATTGCAAAATCGGTGAAGGCTTAAATGAGCCCATTCAGCTTAATTATAGCACACGCGCTCTTGAGAGAGGCCTATTTCCAGTGTCACGAACGTTGATGAGTGACAAATGAGCAATCTCAATTTGCCACCGTTGACGAGAATTCACATTTGACATTAATGTTTTTGAAGGTAAATTTGAAAATTCAATACGTTTGACTGTGTAGGTAGATTTATCTATGTGATGCGATACATCCATGATTGATTTTATTTCTTGTAATGAATTGCCTTTTGAACAGTGGTTACGAAATAAATAGAATATTGTGTTTCTTATGAACTGAACTATGAGTAAAATGTATTGCGACGCTTACCACTCGCCAGTTTTACAAAATGTTTTCGATTTTCTACATGAATCTTCTGACTTTAGATTAACTTTAAAATAAATATTTGCATTGTAGACTGTCACTTGCACGGACAAAGACTTATGAAAGACCCATGTATGCACACATTGTGTATATAATAATATAATTATAATACATTAAATAGTAAACATAAATTAAAGTAATAACTTTTCAACTGGTATTTCGTTTTAATAATATTAAACTAATGAATTTGAAAATATAGACAGACAGGCGCCGGTTGGTTACTTCACTGTAGACAAGCCTACGTCTGCTCGTTTGCCCCCTATTCCATAAAAAAAAACGTTTTCGTTATAACACGCCCCTGGGTAAAACTTTGTAAAACATCACAACCTTATCTCAAATTCGTGATTAATAGTACGAACTGCTCTTAAGCACGATTCTGTTGTAATAAACATAAAATATATTACAGTGTAATTAATAATGAACGCCTTTAGAACTGTAACGTTTATATGTAATATGTCAAACATTAAATGTCTGGATTAAATTGAATACAGAAGAATGATATTGTACACGCGAAGCTCATCCAACATGCAAAGCTACTTGCATGTTGGAGGAGTTTCAAATTGCCCAGAATCAGGTGTTCGGTTCTATGTTGTAAGTCTATATCGGGAACTGCTGTTATAGCCCGGGTACACGCTTCATCATGACGTAAACCAGTTTACGCAAGTTACTTTGTGCATGTGGTTACCAATAGAGTGGCAGGTAGGAGTTCAAAGTACTATCGTGGATTGAGAAATTGTTTTCATACTGCGGTAATTTAATTCTCATGGTCATCCTTGGCAGTGTGATCCAAAACTGGACTAGAATTCTGATTGCTATTTGAGTTGCTATAAACTGTCCACTCCTGCTAAAAATACGTCTTTTGTTGGCCAAACCATGACAATGATTAGTTTTCAAAAGGCTTTGACACAGTTTTTACAAGCTCACCTGCATGTATAGACACTGTTCCGTATTTAATATTTTTATACAGCCATGCCCACACTTCTGATACTACGCTGTCATGACGAAGCGTGTAGTCAAGCTTTTAGGAGCGGTACAATAAAAATTTTGTTTTATTTTATGAAACAAACTTGATAATTAATTACATGGCCAACCTAAAATTTATCTGAACGCTGCTCTGATTTATACTCTTGCTTGCTTGCTCATATAATAACCACTATTTATACCACAATTTTAATAGGAACGATTAAGTCTATTTATTCTTTTGATTGTTTATATATACCTATTATGCAACTACGTATACTATTCCTCAACATTCCTCATCCCTTTGAAAACGCTGTGAGGCAAAACAACCCAGAATTAGTAATAAGGTTAAAGTCAGTCTGTCAATAAAATAAGGTAAATATTTAGCAGGTGCATCACTACGTGCTGCGGGCAAGTCTTGGCGAGCGGAGCACAAAGCGGCGCGCACACTCGGCATCATAGTTGGAGCATTTCTGTTGTGTTGGCTGCCATTTTTTCTTTGGTAAGTTTTACCATAGAAAATTGTTAGTAGTCCCTGTAGTCCTATAGAAGTTGGCGCTGATGTCAATCATGATGAGGTCTTGAGTTCGAATCATAAGTTTTGAATATTATGATGTTTACAGAACTGAACATGAAAATAATGCACAAAAAAGTGACGGTTGCCGAAATAATCACTTGTTAATTGTTGCTTTAATTGAATATCTAAGTCAAGGGTTGAAAATAATGTCAATTACTTAATTGAAATACTCGTAGATTAACTAATTTTTGAATACTCGAGATTTTTGTATTTTATACCTAGTCGATGAACCTGTTTATTTTAGACTCTTTGTAGAATCACAGTCCCACAGTGATTACGTGTATCTTAGGGTAGCCTTTTCCCGTAATATTTATGCTTGTAATAAAAAATGTATTTTAAATATTCCCCATTCAATCATTTTTCTTCAAAGTACGCACATTGAAGAAAATGAAAACATTATCTTTCCAAGTCTAAAAGTCTTTACTTTTTTTCATTACTTTTCTTTACACTCGGAATCAATTTTCGAAATTTTAAAAGCACTGGCTTTTGTTAACAAGAAGAACACACGAATGACTATATTTCCGATTTCCTTCGATCATATTTCACAATATTTCAACCAACTTTATGAGTCTAGGCTCGTGAAATTCTTATCTTTATCGGTTAAAGTCGATTCAGTGAACAATTTTATATTCTCTGACGCCTCAAGTTTTACTGTTTGATCATTTAGCCGGTACACATCAATCAGTAAGTATATACTCGAAGTTTTATGGAGAGATTTGTACACGCTTAGTTTATTATTATTAAAAGATTAATCGGCTACGGAACTAGGCCGAGCCTGTATGAGCCACGCTAATTAAAAAGTTGATCTAAAATATCTCACTGCCCAATTTCATCATCGAAGTCAATTAGTTGGCCCGATGTCAATTAGTCAGTACCTGGATGGGTGGTACCTATGGTGGCATAATACCATGAGCGTCTCCGTGATTCGGAAGTCACGGTAAGAGACTTCTTCTACCTATGATAACAGTTGCGATCGACGAGAAGCTTAGTTGGAGGCCTTTAAACTGTAAACATTCAATGAGAAAAGATTCTTGGAAGTTTGATTCACACATCAACGAAACACGACAGTTAGTTGATCTTCTGTGCGAGGGTAGTACTGCCCCGGTCGAGCCGGCCCGTTCTTTAACATCTCTCTTTACTTAAATATAAAAAAAACGTTTAAAATTAATATTCACCATCGTGCATACGTTTAGAATAAGATACTTGTGTGTGTTTATCTCAAATTAATATTATTATAATCTCAATATCCTTCTTTAATTTGACTCTTTCATGCAGGTATGTTACAACGAACGTCTGCGGCGAGCCTTGCGAGACCCCTGCGGTAGTTGTCGGCGTACTATTTTGGATCGGATACTTCAACTCAGCGCTCAACCCGCTCATCTATGCGTACTTCAACCGAGACTTCCGAGATGCGTTCAAAAACACGCTTATGTGTGCACTGCCTTGCTGTTTCACCTGTTGGAAAGACACTGGTACGGCACAGTTCGTGTAGTAATTAAGACCTGCGATTAAGAATCGCAAAGACTGTAGTGTGTATTAGCATCGAAGGTTTTGTATGTGTAGTTGATCTAAGATATTTATGTCCTCGCCTTGTTTAATTTAAGCTCTTATTACCATATTTGCAATAAAATTGTATATTGTTTATTTAATCTAAACATCAGTTTGTTAATAAATATGAATAAAAGCTATTAATTAGAATCACAATTATTAATTAGGCTTTCTTTATCATCTCAGTAATGAGATAAATCTAAAATACAGTTGTGATAATATTTAGTTAAGGCACCTGCATGCAAAATAGTAATATTTTTTTGTATCAATTCGTACATTATTACGGTATTTCTTAAACACGAAACAAAAACTGAAAATAATTTAATCCGCCGTCAGTACCTGTCAAAGTGCAAACGCTCAAAACGTTAAACATCGCATCGGTCATTACTTTTATTGAAAGTGATAAATTTCAAGTAAAATAATTCACACGCGAACATGAACATACACTAAGTAATGAATTCAAATTCTTAAAATTGAAAATTTTATATTTTTTATTTTTTAGATCATAAGCTTAATTTATCATATAACATTTGATCACTGTTTTTTTTCCATTATGTACTTTGTCATATTTTGGAGTAATTAAGGTATATTCTTAGGTAGACCTCAAGAGAATAGTCCCTAGATTTATTACGTGAAGGGAGATTTTCATTTCAAAGAAATATTTATAATATTCCTTATTTACTTATATTATTAAATATGCTCCTAAGGTTTTTTAAATTCAGTTGCTCCTAAATAAGTTCATAGGTTGTAAGTAACATTTTTTTGTGTATTCAATATATCTTTTAAATATACAAATAAGAGGATAATAAAATGTTATTATAATTTAATAGTTTAAAAAATAGTTGCTCAAATTGTCCCTCTGATGGCAATAAGCATTATTATCGAGTATAAGCTAACTATTTAGGATGAGAAATTTATGTAGACGCTTAATTTATTGTAAATAATAACGTACTTAGAAGTATTTAATAGTAAATCATTTAGTTGATAGAAAATTATAAATAATAATTATGTTATTTAAAATTGAACGACGATTTATTATTATTTTTCTCTGTGTAAAATATAAAGGTTTTCTAATGTTCCTATCAATGGTTTAATGTATATTCTCTTAAAAAATTTTGTAGTTAAAATTCTGTACAAATAAATAAAATGTTAGAACTAAAAATTAACGAATGAACCAAAACATCGTAGACCATCAAGGGACGTCATTTAGTCCGTTACTTCCACATCGTACTATTTCCAGTCCAGTGCATTCTTTCAATATTTACGGGTGTTCGAAGTTATCTATATTTTCGTTTTTAAATTATATTTTATGCATTTCTAAGTAAAAAAAACCAAAATCACGTGATTAAATTGATTTTATTTTTATAAACAACAAAGGTACGATAAATCAGGGAACAACAACACTAAAAGAAAAATACACCGAACTAAGGCTTCACTTATTACTTACTAGCTTTTACCCACGGCTCCACCATTTATTACGATAAACAGTAGCCTATGTCCTTCTTCAAAAATCAACACATCTTCGTGCCTTTCATTACAATCGGTGAATGGGTTTGCCGGAAATCGTGATAAACAGACATACAGAGTTACTTTTAAATCGATTATTGATAAAATACTGTGATAAAGAGAAGATTCGCGCTGATTAGCATATATACAACTACTCAACATCGACTGTAGAGCCTTGGCACAAAATAATATTATTTTTGGCCGTGACCCACTAAGCCCTAAAACCATTGAGATCCTTTTTCGGTACAAACGTCTATCTATACAATAACGAAATACAAATTCAAATTCCATAGCCACGAGTTTACTAGACTTTACTTTACTTTATATATTACTATGAAATTGTTTCAAAATTGATTGGATCGTCAGAAAAATTGTATACATCTTGCCATGAATACAAGGACATCATCATGGCAATACTATTACAAAATGTAAGAAAAAGTAATTTTATACGAGCGAAACCAACGTTAAAATTCAATCATCAGAAAGGAGATTTTGTTTAATTGTAACAACTTTAGGTCCATATTACTTATTTGATCATAATAACTTGATTGTCTATTTCAAAAGAACGTACAAACCGTAATATGAAAAAAAACGAGTCTCCTCGAGAGACTATTATATTAATAAAACGTACATTAATACAATCGAAAACGTATTACAAAACCCATAATATCAAGTTTAAACCCATGCCAGATAAGGTTTCAATGATACCTGTATTCACCATGTAATTAATATTAAAAACACACCAAAAACCAAATAATTATATTGTATGAAACCTCCATTGTTCATTGACATGCGATGTTACGTGTTTTGTATTAAATTCGTTTGAACAATGTTTGATGAACACAATAATCTGTATTAATGCGAATCATTTATGATAAAAGCTTTACTGGTTAAATATGAGTTAAACTTGGATAATAACGTTGTAGGATTGTTTGAACTAAAGGTAATAAAACATTTAGATCTTCCACTTTAACATTTCAGATTTAAGTAGAGTTCTACGCAATTCAATACTGGTTTTAGCCGTAGTTTTATTTATGTTAAAGTTGTTTTACTTTATTGTTTTCTACAAACAGGACAAAGTGTAATTACGAACCTAAAATCTATGTGATTTAATTCGTAATTTGGCGGTCAGATTGCCATAAGTAATTAGGCCGCCAATTTTTTCGTTTATATAATCCAACACTTTTTTTTCTATCTGTTATGTGTAAAATAAAGATAAATAAATCAAAATAAATTGCATCAATATCATATATGTCTACTATTCTAGGGCAATAAATTCATATAAGTATGTATATAAGTACCTCAAATCTTCGTTTTAATAATTTAAGTATTTTGGTATTAATACAAAGTTCACCGCTGTAAGATAAATCAGAACTAGTAATTTTAGAATTTGTATTAAAAAGGAATAAGCCATGAGTACCAAAAATGGATTTAAATATTAAATAAATTAACGTCAGAAGATCCTCAAATATATTTCGATCAACATTATCCGTCCACTGCTGGACATAGAAATCCCACAAAACTCTCCACAAACACAACACTATATTAAAATATTTCATTATTATTGCATATGAAAAATTATTTATTAGGTACAGTGTAACGACATTTTAACAGTAATTAATTAACTATATCTAAACGGACATGTTCAAATCAGTTTTAGAAATAAAACAATAAGGAGACTACTTTCTCGATTCAATGGTAAAAACTAAATTCACTCGACTAAAACAAAAATCACTCTTCTTTAATCTGTATTCAACTCGATACTTATGAAAATATTAAAATGATTCAATACTGTACTAAATTACCAAACCCACTGCAAACTTTTAATTACGTCGTATATGACAGCGAATGATAAAGACAAAAGTCAACAGACAAGTCAATTTGTACTTTATGTAAAAAGCCGTAGGATACATTTACAAAGGACTTTTAGTTATTTGATGTCATGTTATTGAAAGGGGAACACACGTCACACATGTTTGAACATGCGGGAATAATTATGTATCATGCCAATAGCAGAGTAGACAGTATTTGAATTTTCAAACACAAAATAAAAGATATCGAAGCAATGTATTAATAACAACAAGTTTGAAATGATGCTGTTAAACTATTTTTAACTAATCAGTATTTAATAATTCCATGACACGTAACTCGAACACAGGAGTGTGCCGGCAAGTTCTCGAGATGTACACATTTACATATTATATTTAGACGGTCCATTCTAAGTCATTTTCAACGACACTCTCAATCAATGACTAAATAAACCTACTAAATTCTATATACGCTCTACCATTACAAAAAAATTTAAACATTGGAATTGACGGTTTCTCGGATTTGTTTTCTTTTATAGACTGACTGACTATATGAAATGTATAAACTGACATATTATAAGTATGAATACAGAAATAATGTAAAATAAGCATAAATTTCTGTCGTGTATTACTTGTCATCACTGTAACCATTTCATGGGCTACCATGACATTTAAGCTACGAATTTGCTACGAATGGAGCTACGAAGCTACGACGATACCATAGTACGCTTAGTAGCTGATAATAATCTATCATATGCATGGTCAGTTACTATTAGAATATCACGTTGTAATGTACGAAATCGTAAAATGTTATTATTATTATTTTCTGTGTATATTAAGTACATAATTTAAAAAAATATAAATATGTATTTATATCAGTTATATAAAACCCATAATACTCTACTTAGCCTGAGGCTAGATGACGTTGTATGTTAGATGTCAGAGTATATATAATTCTTTTATTTCGTAGAGTGAGTTTAAACGCTAAGGCCAAAATCGAGTTCAAGATGACAATATCAAAGACATTATCATTGAATGGATAAAATAGAATCACGTATTATGTACGCACAGATAAGATAAAACCTTACCGTTTGCTATTTACCATATTTGATTCAAGTTTTAATTTTAACTGTAAATTTGCTTACCATCAGGCGATGCGTCTGCTCATTTGCTCCCTATTCCATGAAAAAAGTGCTTGTATTTCAGTAATCAGTTAGTCATTAATATACAGAAATAATCACGACCTTAACTCCTATAAGCTCCGTACTCATAGTTTCTTTATTACGTCGACCATCTTTGTAAATATCTTCGTATTAACTTTCGTTATTCTTGAGATCCACTCTTTGTTCTATATATTTTTCTAATGAATTACCATAACTATCTTATGAAATATATAATGATAAAGCGCTCATAGCCCAGTTGCATTCGGTGATCCAAAACAATTACCGAAGGTAAGCGATAACGGCGCGATTAGTACCTGGATGGGTGACTGCAGGTGGGATGAGCGTCTCCGTGATTCAGAGGTTACGTAAAACAGTCGTGAAACTTAGTTGGAGGCCTTTGGGCTGCTTAAAAACATCCAACGGTAAGAATACGTAGCCACCACGCTGTTTTGACAGTCCCCAACCGCCACTCGGCCAACGTGGGGACGTATGGCTTTAACCCTCTCCTGAGAGGAGACCCGAGCCTAGCAGTGGGACAGTATGGATTGTTGATGATGATAATAAAAATCTGTTAATACATCCCCTTTAAAAATGACATCAAAATATACAAAGAAAATCGTTGGCCAGAATTGGTATTTGTTCCGCAATAAAAAGCTACATGGTGTGTTTAAAATAATTGCGTTCCAACCAACCGTTCCGATTCACGCATCAAAGCAAAATCGCGTATGAAAAATTCCGTTTCACGCGTGGCAGCTTTTCGGTACGGTGCCTAATAGCGCGTAAATATTTGGCTTATATGTCAAATAAATGTAGGTAAGCGGATTACTGTTATAAGTTACGTTCATAGAAAAGTAATATTCTAGGCCAAATTATTCCGCTACCGGAGTTAGTGGGTCAGTGGCGCTGAGAGTACACTGCTTCTCCCGGCGATAGGTTTCTGAGAAATTATATGCTGTAAACAGAGTTTCTCTACTGGGTAGAACATACTTATACAAATCTAGTGGTTATCTATAGGCTGATATTTATATAAACAAAACAAATTATATATGTATACATATCAGTTGTCTAGTACCCGTAATACAAGCTCTGCTTACAACTATTTTATTACTGCCATTTATTCAACAAGCTCAAATCTGAAACTAGATACTAGTATGACAACAGGGCTTTTATCATACTGTACATAGTGTACATAGATTTAGAACAGCTGCTAATCATCTATAAAGAATATTAAATAAGTATGAAACTTATTCATTTTATTGAACGTCGTCAACAGCAGAAAGAAGGTTTGGGCTAATTTACTACGCGTCTTATGTAGTTTATTCCCTTAGTCACCTATTACGACAATCATGGGATGAATAGTGACGAATAGTAGAAACTTACATTCAGAATATTCACAGTTCATTAATAAATCCTATTGTCACGACACGTTGCGTTTCACCAAAGTACAATAGAATTTGGAACGTACCGACGCGTCCTAACAACCGATGCGTGAATTGGAACGCAGTGGACTACAATTGTCTAATGTACTGGACTGGACCTAACAGGGTGTGGTTTTTTAAACGGTCTATTTTTGGGCACCCTCGGAAAAAGGAATTTTAATATATTGAATTCAAAACTTAAAAATAATATAGTAGTAAAAAATATAAATATAATATTTAAAGTAATTGTATAATGTATAAAACAATATTGTAAAATATTATGAAAGCTGTTAAGTAATCTTAATTGTGATATTAATTTAACCAAAGCTATTAACACCATAATTACATTTTAACGCCTTGTTAACTTCGGCTTACAACTTCTCTCTACATTTCCTTATGTTGTTAGATATAAATGTGTATTTAATGTTCTGAACATTTTCCTAACTATTAATTGTAAGTAGACTTATTGTGATATATTACTAATACATATTTAGACATGTGTACATATTGTAAGTGTAAATTTTCTCCATAATTATATTCTGACTTCTTTTTGTTTAAATGTATACATTGAATACTTTATTTAAATTATACACATCATATCATACAATTAACTTAAGAAATAATTTAATTTTACTTACTCACTGTTTAATTCACTGTATAACTTAATAATGTTACTTATTATTTTGAATTAAGTATTTAATAGACATAACAAGATATAGGTACTAGAGTTAAGAATTATTTATTCATTTTAAGCCACAATTTAATCATCTGTGTGACTGGCTTATCCTCAAAGTCACAAGCTCATGTGATTAGATTGTGGATGTAGATTTAATCTTAGTGGCTTTTGAGGTTACTTACATCAAACTTTGTTTTTAAAGATAAGAAATCACTACATTCCTAATAAAATCACCAGGGATTTAGTCATTTTTAACATCAATGGTTGTTTTAATCCTATATTATTATTTAAAAAAGTTTTATTAACAATTTCGATTCTAATGATATATACGAACGATTTTAATCAATGTGATGTGGATTTTTTGTACCATTTAAAAAAAAATATTCCACTAAGTCAGATTTATCAAAATTACAACATGTATGTTATTTATTTCGTGTGTGAACCTAGGTTAAAAAAAAGTTTTAAAAAAGAATTTGATTCAGTTGTTTCTTATCTAAATCAACACGAACTAAACTTAATAGTTATACCATTACTTACGTGTTGGTACCAAGAAAATCCAATAAATACGAACGAACGTTAACTGTGGTTAAACTCTTGATTAAGAACAAAGTTTGGTGCAACTACTATGTAGAAAGTTTGTTTCAAAAGGGGAAAACAAATACGTAAATAAGTGTTAAAAATATAATATTAATTTGTATTACAATTGTATATAAATTGGTATTACAAAATTGGTTGTACACTGACGCTTTTTATAGGAGGCATAGGTAGTTAGAATAAATTAGTGTTGTCTAACTGTAAGTACGAGTATATAAGGATATTTAGGTACTAGCAACAGTAATATTTTTGAACCAAACAAACTGTCAACTATGACATCATAGTCAAATTAGTTACTTTTATCATCCGTCAAAACGATAACTTTAAATAACGGGTGTTTTTTTAAGCTAGATAGAACTTTAAATTGTAAAAAGTAACACAAAAAATTAAATTTTGATGAAACTTTTTTTTTTATTTTTTTCAGTATACTCTGACAAATCATCATGAATAGACTCACGCTTGAACAACGCTACGAAATTATCCAAATTTACTTTGAAAATCAGTCGTCGATTCGCGCAACTTATAGACGACTGTTTTATCGCAAAATTGTGTTCAGCGATGAGGCGCATTTTTGGCTTAACGGGTTTGTTAATAAGCAAAATTGCCGCATATGGAGTGAGACCAATCCACAACAGACCCTACAGACTCCATTACATCCAGAAAAATGCACCGTATGGTGCGGTTTTCACGCTGGTGGCATCATCGGACCTTATTTCTTCAAAAATGAGCTGATTTTCAAAGTAAATTTGGATAATTTCGTAGCGTTGTTCAAGCGTGAGTCTATTCATGATGATTTGTCAGAGTATACTGAAACAAATAAAAAAAAAAGTTTCATCAAAATTTAATTTTTTGTGTTACTTTTTACAATTTAAAGTTCTATCTAGCTTAAAAAAACACCCTATACAAACGTGTGTCGTCACTGTTTTAGACTACTCAATTGAGCAATATATTTCAATGTATGTTTAATTAAATTTTCTAAATATAAACGAAAAGCTGTAATAGTTATATTTTCCGAGATGTTTTGTAATATTTGTTTTAAGGAAGGAGACATAGGTATTTAAATAGAAATAGACAACTACCCTATTGTAAATATTATGTCTTTATTAAAAGTAGTTAGTGACGCTTCGCTTCGGTTTTCATTACGAATACTCATCACTGAGACAAAGGAATGAAGTTTTATAAAACCACGTTATGATTTAGTACATTGTTAAAGGGCTCTGGCATAAAATAAACCTTTAAATTTTAAATTTTCTTGAGATATTTGAAAAGTCTGTATGAACTTGAATTTAAATCTCACATCCGCTTCACAGATCCTGCTTTAAATAACTCCCTGCCTTGTTGGATCTGTGGTAGCGAACGCGACTGCTGTGCATGAGGTCTCTCGACTCCCGGGTTGGACCAAATGTTTGTATGATCTGCAATTATTTGTTTCGGCGTTTGGCTGTTTTCTATAAATAATATGTATGTGTTTACAAAAAAATATTCATGTCTTTATGTAATATATCCAGTACATATTTATACCATTATTGAAGTGAAAACTTCTTTAGCGGCGCTGTGTACTTTTTGGAATGGGTAAAAATGTATAAACTCGCGTCAGGTCACGTGACCTGATCGAAAATTCGTAAGACGGATGGAGAGAGGACGTATAAACTTGCGTCAGGTCACGTGACAGGACAGGCGGCGCAGGGCGCTTGCGCGAATGTTCGTGTGTGTGTATGTAATATAAATTGTCATGTTTGTGTACGATAGCCCAATAAATGAATATTGTATTCCACCACATAAATAATAGTACTTTTATACTGATAATGAAAGCAATTCGTACAAAATTATTCTCTAACCATTCCAAAATATCAGAAATGCACAACGTTAATATTCAAGTTTTCACTTCTGCCGGCACTCCCGGAGTGCAACCCGTCGATTTTTTTTATTGCCTCGGTGGCACAGTGGTAGCGTATGCGACTGCTGTATTTAAGCCCCTAGTATCGTGTATTCAAATCACACATGGGCTCATGGGACATTACTTTGTGTGATCCACCAATTATTGTTCTGAGTCTTGATGTTGTTTGTGTTCGTTTCATGTATGTTTGTAAAGTCTCCCGCGACAAAATAATGTATATTTCTAATGTGGGAGATGTCTTTTAAAAAACTGATTTTCATTTTGTACTTTTAGGTAGGTAATTGAGTTCAAAACATTAATTTATATCGTTCCCATAAAGCGGATTATCTATTTGGTAACACTTAAATACAACCAGCCAGTATATATTGAAATATTCATTGTGTAAATGGTAATCCGATAATCCTATGTCCTTTTTTATGGGGAACGTTATAGCAATGAACCAAATACACAAAATAAATATTTTACCCGTGTAATATGATATTGACTGTTACAAAGAATATGAACATACATATTACCAAAAATAATGTAGTCATCATTTTTGTAATAATATCAACGACAATTAGTAAAGAGTAATGTACCTAACTGATAAATAGCCTTTGATGATCGACTGCTGGACCTCTCCTTGCCTCTTCACAGAAAGAATGTTTTGGTTTTCTTTACCACGCAAGCCTGACGAGTTGGTAAAAGTCTGTTTTTATGGGATAAGCAGCAAATGTATCGCTTGATGGTAAGCGATTACCGCCGCCAATGGATACCCGCTATACCAGAGGTGTCACAAGTGCGTTGCCAGTTTTTAAGAAGGAGTCCACAATTTTCTTGAAGGTTTGAAGATCGAGTTGGTCTGGGAATACCACAGGCGACAGTTCATTCTACAGTTTTGTTGCGTGAGAAAGAAAGTTTTGTCGATTGTCAACCATCTTAGTGATGGAAATGAAAATCCTGTCGCGTAAGACGATGGAGGAAAGTAGAGAAATGGTAGGCAGGAATCAGTGCGAACAATTCCTCGAAACACTCTCCGTCTAGTCAATGCAATAGAAGGTGCATAGGGAGGCCACATATCTACGCAGTGCCAAAGAATCCAGCCGATTAGAAACATCTTGGCAATCGACACTTCGAATCGGTCTCCGTTGGATGCTGTCCAAAGGGAGAAGCTGGAACTGGGGTACCCCTGCCCAAAGATGAGAACAATATTCCACATGAGGCCGACCCTGTGCCTTATAAAGTAGAAGGCGGTGGGCCGGTGCGAAATACTGTATTGATCTATTGAGCACGCCAAATTTCTTCGAGGTCAATCTGGGCTAACCCTCTAAATGGCCAAGAAACTGGACTTCACTCGATATGTCGACACTAAGTATTCCAATATTGACTGTATCAAATAGGGGAGTGTCTGTTTTTTAGCGGTGAACGCGCAAATTTGTGTCCTTGTGGGATTAAATTGGACTAAATGAAGTCAACCCCTACCTGAGAACTTTCCTAGGAAGTCTCAATTTTAGACACAAGTTTAAGTTTTCGTTCTCTTTGCACTGTGTTATACTGCGTAGTTTACTAAAGAAATTAAGACTATACAAGACAACAGCAGTCATCTCTTACGACATATACAGTATAAGTAGAGGTGGTGACACTCCGTATTCCTCTTTCGACATATACGATAGAAGTCGTAATTTAGGAAATTATTCAGCTACAGCTAATTTCTATACATAATAACAAAAATACATTTCTCTATCGGTTTCCTGAAAACTAATTTTTGATTCTAGTATTTTTAGAAGAGTTATTTCTCTTTGTCACCGAACACCTCTCTAAAACTACACAATTTATATTGGATGGCTTTCTTCGTTTATTCAAATTTCAATCGTAGAAGATATTTATTTCTCAGTACTCGAGTTTTTCTTTTATATAGCCTTTAATAGGTTATAATAGAATAACGTTTTCAATCCTTTAAAAAGAAATACAATAAATATTGAATGAAAAATGTATATAAATATGAAAATTGCATTAATGCTGCATTAATAATTTCTGTTGCTGACTTACTATTATTTATTATTACATATTACTAATACAATTTTTGGATGATTTATATTATTTTTTTAAATTGTAGTGTATATCGGTTTTATAAAAGCGAACAGCAGTTGAATGACACTTTTTTTTGATATTATAATAAATACTGTTAAGAAGCCTTTACTTAAATATGCTATCTGTATAATATACTGTACCAAACAATATTCAGAACAAACGAAATTAGAAGCTATATTTCAAACATTTGATCTTGCTTACAAAAACTTTCTTATTATTCAGAAAATATCAAGTTACAATCAGCTTAATCCAAATTTTGAAGTACGTATTTCGCTACCAAAAAACTTTTAGTTTAAAATGCGATGTAAAGTTTTATACAGCGGTATTTAGCCTTTTCTAGACTTCAAACTTGTACCCACAGACGTTAGGTTTAAAACTTAGAAAGTTTCTTATAATTCAAGAACGAGCTACAAAATGCCGATCTGCGCGTAATTCTCAGCTAAAGTTGCCGAACTATTTATACTCATGCTTCATGCTGTGTAAACTTTTCAAGACTGTTGGTATGGTAATTATATATTAACTGGCTTTATTATATGATTTACTAATGTAATGCTTATTATATTTATCAATTACTAAATAGTGTTGTACACAATTTTTGGGGTTACATTAATGCTTAAAATGAAACATTCATATGAAAATAAATGGGTAATGTTGGTATTGTTGTATTCACAGAAAATTTTCTAAAATAAAAGTAGTGCAAATAGTATAAAACTAAAGCATTTATAAATTGGATCAATGTTAAATTACTATTTAATTATCTATCTGATTCAAAACAATTCATTTAATGGTTTTGGACATATTCTTTTATTGTTTGACATCAATCAAAAAACTGCACTAAATTGAAACGGAATCACACGGAAAGCGCTAGCTTTCAATTAAAAGAAGTATCATCAAAATCGATTTACGCAAATCGAAAATTATGAGGTACAAACATAAAAAAATACAGACGAATGATAACCTCCTCCTTTTCTGAAGTCTGATAAAAAGTAAATAAAAAACTACCTTTAAATCACATATGAAAATTCAAAATTAAAACTCAATCCGTTGAAAACTTTTGAATAATTCAGAGTACAGAATCCAACTGAACATTTTGTAATGAATAGATTGAGTAATGTAAATATTTTGTGACTTGCACGCCAGATCCAGCTAATAATATCAGTATACATGTGTTAGTAGTTCTGACTAAAAATTGCAATATGATGACTTGCATTCCTTTCTTCTTTCCTGTTCGTGTTACCTTTGTTTAGTTTTCAATCATAATGAAAGCTCACAATCTCAATAATTCTATATTTTTTCAGTTTTCTACTTTTATACCGTGGGAGAGCCACGATACGGCATGAATGGGCCGGCTCGACCTGAGTGATACCACGGCCTCACAGAAAACCAGTGTGAATAGCGCTTGCGCTGTGTTTCACCGAGTGAGTGAGGATACCGGAGGCCTATACCCCAACGCCTCCCCCATCCCCCTCCTAATCTCCTAAAGGCCGCCAACGCACTTGTGACGCCTCTTGTGCGTGAGTCCATGGACGGCAGTAATCGCTTACCATCAGGCGATACGTCTGCTCGTTTGCCCCATATACGATCGAAAAAATAAAAAAAATCTCTAAGGTGTTCCTAATTTTATTTTCCCTTATCTGACGATTTTCTAAATTACAAAAGCTTGTGCACAGCTGTGTAAGGAAAAGTTGTTTAGACACACTTCTGGTTTAATATTAGTTGTTAAAATTTTGAAAGAATTATGAATGTTGAAGTTATATTAGAAAATTTACGCCTCGCCCTATGTAGTTTTAGTCATTAGGATGAAATTATTGTGTATAGGTGATTATATGACAAAAGCGGTAATATAACTTTGCATACTTTAAGTAAGTATTATAGAAATCAAATATTTGTAGTAATAATTGTCATTATATCGCGAACAGACGCTTTTAACGTTAAGTATAAATGTAAATATTGTAAATTATATTAACAGTCAAATAATACGAGCAATAATAGTTGTTAAATGAATATAATAGTTGTGTGTACATTCGATGATGATGTTTTTATGTAGAACGTAATGATTAATTGTATTGTTGCAACGTGTTTATGTCGTCACTTAGTTATTGTAAGTAATGAAGAGTATTAAAGAATAAAATGTATGATTGTAGTTTTTTTACATGGCCCAAAAGAGTAAGTACAAGCGTTTTATATGCCTATCTTTTCTGAAAGCATATTTCGCTTGATTTGCTTTAGCCCCACTTACGTAATAAAAAACTCGTCATGGGGACCACCGACAGAAGTGAAAACCCATAAATATAAACAACAAATTGTTTAAAATCACCTGAATTGAATCTCTTAGATTTTCAAATAGAATGCACGATTAAAATAATTAAAAAAAATTAGGTCACGATAAGCGTTCGGTGACTATGACGTGAATTCCATGATTTTTGTTCACCATAAAAGTGTTTAAAGCACCTCAACAAGTTTTCACTTCAAAACAATTGTATGGAACACATTAAAAACTAGCTGACCTACACAACTTAATATGAGTCTCTTTTCAATCATGCTCCACTCCTGGTCTAAGCATGATGATAACTATCCTATTTTAGGCATGCTTGCAAAACACACATAAAAAAGGGCTATGATTGGTTAAATAGTTTGAGAGTTCATCGTGAGCAACAACGTGATACGAGCATTATAATTTAATAGATGGGCTGATCTATACTAATATTATAAAGAGGAAAGGTATGTATGTAAGAATGTTTGTAATGAATTGGCTCAAAAAGTACAGGACGTATTTAAAAAAAAAATATAATAATTTAAATTCTTTCACCATTTGAATACTAGATAATCACTGATTAATATAGGCTATTTTAATTGTAAGAAAAAAAAATAACAATATGTAAACTAATAACTGCAGGTAACACCGCGAGGTTCAGCTAGTGTTATATAAAAGAACAATCCCATCTTTATATTATAAAGAATACGGGAAGAATATCATTAATTAGAGTATCATTATTTACACGATTTGAATGAAACGTCTATTTTAAACTACAATATTTTATATTCTTTAATATTGAATTAAGGTAAAATTTTTGGATTGAACTCGACTGATTAAGATTTTTGATGATTATGATGATGATTAGGATTTTTAAAGATTTCATTTTCCTTGCATAATCTTCTTATCATACTTTTTAAATTACGATTTTGGAAGAATTTACCTCGATTGCGCGAAATATTTGTAACAAAATATACACGATAGAGCTTCCCCAAAAACTTGCAGTTTTAAGTTAAATTTTGTACATCACTTACTCATAAAATTCACGTTCTTCCATTTAAATCCTCACTGTCAAAGTATGTTACAATGTAGCTAAAAAGAACATCTAAAAAGTTTAAAGATTTAGTACTGACATCTACTAACACATTTCATACACTTCCTCCCCGAGATTACATTGAGAGAGCAGCGAGTCATTTAAGTTTACATCAGTTTAATCTTTGTGACTTAAAGTCAGGGTGAACATTAAGTGTCCTTGCTAATGGATACACGTATGTTGGTATCTGGTCTCTAGAGCGGGGAGATTTTAACTTAAAACTTATTTTGTAAATGATCCACCTAGACTAGACGGCGTGTTTAATTTACCTGACTTATTAAATGGTAAATTATATCTACAGGCCGGCAACGCACTTGTGATGCCTCTGGTGTTGCGGGTGTCCATGGGCGGCGGTAATCGCTTACCATCAGGCGATACGTCTGCTTGTTTGCCGCCTATTAAAAAAAAATATATGAATAAATTTACATTTTTATTCAAAGGTCGTAATATTTTCCTTACTTTTTAAATTAACGCGTGTAGACAGAAATAAGAAATCTGAATTGCCTAAAGTGAAATGTAATGTGGGTGACGACAAAAACAAAAAAATAAGTATTAAAATTCAAGACGCATCAAATCATATACATTTACATTATATTTTCATCACGTTTTGTCATTTTCTTAAGAATTATTGCAGTAGGTACATTTACAAATATTTATCTTAATCATTTCTTACTTTACATTCTACGTGCCGTTTTGCAGGAAGGTATAGACTATTAATTTCATACGGTGATTAGAAACAATTACCTAGGGTAAGCAACGACGACGCGGTCAGTACCTGGATAGGTGACCGCTGGTGGCATGTTACCATGATCGTCGCCGTACTTCGGAGATCACGTTAAGCAGGCAGTCCTGGTTGCTAGCATAGGATAACAGTCGTGAAGCTTAGTTGGAGGCCTTTGGGCGGCTTAAAAACATTCAACGGCAAGATTGCGTAGCCACAACGTTGTCTTGCCGGTTCCCAACCCGCACTTGGCCTGCGTGGGGACGTATGGCCTTAACCTCTCCTAAGAGGAGACCCCAGCCTAGCAGTGGGACAGTATGGGTTGTTGACGATGATTTAGCGGTTACTACAGCGATCCATCACAGTACTCGTAGTTAATCACATCACTCGTAAGAATGAAGGATTTTACTTCCTTTAAAACACTTAAATGTCACATTCTGATGAAAATATAATCTTTGATCGTCTTTCAAGCGGTAAGGAGAAATTTAGTGAATATAAAATTTACGACACATAAACGTACACTGTGATACAAAAATACGACACTGAATGACAAGGATTTATAACCTCACAAGGAAGCTGTAATATTTTAATATTTACACCATATAAGTTTTTATAATTTAGACTTTGATTCAAGTGTTCGGAATGTATTCAAAATGTTCATTAAAATAAGAGAAACTTTCATTTTCAGCTATCAGTTCACTACTTCACTGCCACACATGGGCTTTGCCCATTTTTTGCTCCTCCACGGTTGCTGCAGCTGGGAGCTGGCTGTGTCTTAATTGCATCTGCATAGGGAGGTTTTATTAATAATCACCACGTTCTGCAGGCGGGTTCGCAGTCATCAACAGTTGGGTGTACCTTTTTGGACCTGTGACTCTGCTGTATAAAATAAAAAAAATATGAATTTTCCACCAAAGTGAGTTCATGTTAATGTAATCGAATATAAGTTTTTAGGTGAACAACAACTGATATCACATTTTCTTACAAGGTAACTGCAGTACTAGCAAGATTTCTATATCGCCGAGAACTTTACAAACATACGTAAAAAACCCCCAGACTCAAAACAACAATTGTTTGCCGGAATATGAGTTGCTAAAATGGGGTTTGATCTCAGCACACTCAATGCAGTAAAAGCGCCGAGTTAACTGCTTAAACGACTGCACAATCCGTGTAATCGATGATCACTAGAACCAAGGATTTTAATTACATTCCTTACTTACTGAACATTTTTCATTTGATGGTCCTTAGTAGATATTGCTACTATTATTTTTTACTTTACTCTTTCCTCGGATAGTCGATATTAAATGGTCTAATCATGACAGTAAATACGTAGTTAGTCCTGTAAACTAAAGCACAAAAGCTCATTTGAGTCCATAAAGTTTCAACCTGTAGTAACAGAAGGTACAATCAAGTAACACGACCAAGAAGCCATGAGAACTACGTTATTTTACTAAAGCTGAAGTTTTACATAAAAGTAGAAACTTCTTACTTGAGTGGAGTAGGAACGCAAACCTTTACGTGGAATAAGGAAAGTTACTTTTGACTTAGGTTGACATTTTAGATTGCCTTCGTTGTGCTTAGAAATGCATACGTCTGAAATCCTACTAATATTATAAAAGCGAAAGTATGTGAGTATGTTTGTTGCTCTTTCACGCCAAAACTACTGAATCGATTTTGATGAAACTTTACAATAATATAGCTTATACATTAGAATAACACATAGGCAACAATTTATAAAGATACTAGCTTCCCCTCGCTGCGTTAATTGCGGTTATTATCGTACCGCGGGTAGCACCGTGAGGTTCAGATAATATATAATATTCACAAAATGTGTTAATAAATACTAATAACTCTTTAATTTTGAAGATGAGATATTCAGTAACAGAAATTGGAGTTATTAGTGTTCACAAAAAAAAATCCACAGGCACAATGAAATAACTACTATTTCTATGCCCTTTACTTTATTGTCCCTAAATCACAACGAATTCCAAAAAAAAAAGGGAGGGGTAAGGCAAATGCGAGATGATGATGATGAGAGCGATAGTTTCGGAGATAGAGGGGGTGTCTTCCTTAAGGGATGATCTTAGGGGGTGGGGGTGATCGGGGTAGTGGGGTGAATGGATTGGGGGGGGGGCACCTCGACTGAGAAGTATGGCGGTATCTAAGTAGGCGATCCAGAAATATGTGGGGAAAATTTAATCCTCCCTGTGGTATCACTAAATTTCTTGGGTAAACACACAATATGGTATAATAAATTCGTCTTGACAAAATGTGTCGTTGACATATGTCGAAAGTGTCCATACAATTCCGTCTAGCCTCCTTCCGCAACGCGCGATAAGGAACTTCGTTCCAAAAAACATTTTTTAAAGACGAATCTATCATTAGGAATAAATCCTGTAAATCCCAGAGGACTTTACAAACATACATGAAACTGACACAAAGAATAGCCAGACTCAGATCAAAGATTTGTGGATCTCACTAAGTGTTGGCTCATGTGGGGTTTGAAGCCACAATACTTAGTGAAGTAGAAAACGGCAACCGCTTAAGCCACTCAGCTGTCCGTGTAATCATTAGCACACCAAATTTATCGGTACGGCTAGTAGTGTGATTTTTTTACATAATATTTTAAAAAGGATTTCAACAGATTTAAATGTGGATTATTTTTTAATAGGAATAAAAAACAACCAACTACAAAGGTTTTGTGTGACATATATACACAAAGCATTCAGTCGAATTGAGAATAAAAGATTTTTTGAATTAATCTTTTTAAGTCAGAGATTCCATTAACTCTAAATTCCTTTACTGCAAGATGTATAATTTAAGTTAGGACCTCTTCATGAATCCTTTAGCTTAGATCTGTATGAAAACCATGTAGTGATTTTGTTAGATATAGATTAAGCTGATAAATGATTTGAACAATTCATCCAAAATTAAAAGTCATTAATTAATGTATTAAATAATAACATGATCTAAAGTAATTTTTCGTAATATCTTAAAATGTTTTAAAGATTTATAAAGTTAACAGCCAAAATCTATAGACTACTAGCTGTCCCGGCAAACGTTGCTTTGCCATAAAAGGGAATATATGTTGTAGAGGTGGGTCAATAAAAATCGCTATGGATAAATAGGGGTTGATCTTAGAGGGTTGAAAATTTAGGGTTGTATGTATTTACTAATGCTGTATCATAAAAAAATAGAAATTAAAAATTTTGTCTAAAAATAAAAAAAAAAATTTTGGGGTGGACTACCCCTAACATTTAGGGGGATGAAAAATAGATGTTGGCCGATTCTCATAGGTACCGGATAAGCACAAAAAATTTAATCAAAATCGGTCAAGCCGTTTCGGAGTAGTTCGATTACGCACCCCGTGACACGAGAATTTTATATATTAGATGAAAGCACGTACTGAAAGACATGTTATCTTCAATCAAAATATAGAAGTAGAATTCAGTCAGATCTGTTTGAAAACTATTTAATGTTATGAGATGTAAGCAAAATTAATTATTCAATAGACTGGATATTAAAATCGAAACAAATATCAAAAATATAAAACCCTTGAATAATCTAAGTCATTTGTAGTAATTATGATGTCTAACACTGAAGATAAGGTATTAACTATTAAAGTATCAAAAACTATCAATTTGTAATCCTTAATGTTATTTATATTCCTCACAAAAGAAACTGCATAAGCCATCAAGCCTGAAAAGGATTTAAGATTTAATGAATACGTCTAAAGATAGACCGATTGCGTCAATGCTTATCTAGGTTTTATTATTAAGTTAAATGTAGTGTTAATAATAAATATATCTAAAGTAATCTAAAGTAATCTTTGAAAGTAATTTTTGTCATTTGTAAAAATACCTAGAACTAAGTTTAAAGAAAACATTTTAATCATTTTGGGATAGCCATGTATCATAATGATTCCATCGTACTGATACTGCCTCACAAAAATCGACAATAAAATATCTTTGCTGCCTTTCCTAGCGAGATTACAACATGAACAGCCTCCCTTACTAGGGTCGTACTATTGGGTTCTAGAGAGTGACTTGTCAAGCCAATTTTGTCACGTCTGTGACACGTGTCACTCTTTGGTCGTCTCAAAAAAAATGAATATTAACCTCATTTACAATTAAAAAAGTGCGTGCGTACAAAGTACAAATGCCAGCTTTGTCAAACTAATTATTAATAAAAATAATTATGGAGTATTATTAAAATACATTTATTTTATATTGTTTAAAAAATAATATAGTAAAATCTCAGATGATGAATATTAAATTAATATTCGCTGTTTCTCACTCTCTCTCAATCGCTCTCTCCCTCTTCCTTGACAAATACACTACACATCTTCGTGACGCGTTTCATCCGTAAAATTTTTACCCTCATGCACCTTAAGACAAAAATAAAAAAAAATATTACGACTTATACTACTAAATCGTAATGAATCTAGAAATGCAAAGTGAGTGGTTAACTATAGGTGAGTTCTGCATCCCGTTAGCCCTGAAATGGCGCACCTTGCTATATGATTGGTCTCCTGCCCTGTTAAAATTCTATCTGAATGCCTTCCAAATGACCCTCCCAGACCAAAGTAACCTAGTGAGATGGGGGAAAGCATCTGAAAAATCTTGCTATACGTGTGGTGAGGCAGTAGGTACTGCTAGGCACTTACTGGTAGGTTGCAGGGTGCTGCTTGATAGGGGTTATTACTCACGCCGACATGATAGAGTACTAGAAATCATACGTGAAGCAGTAAGTCTTTCAGTAGCTAGAGCCCAAAAAGGATTGACTACAAATAAACGAGAAATTAACTTTATAAAGGATGGCTCAACTACCAAATCTAAAAGCAAGCCTTTCTCAATCCTAGGTACTGCACCTGACTGGACTATTTTGATGGATACGTATGATAAGCACTATAAAATCCCAGAGGATGTTGGTGTTTCGTCATCCAGACCGGACATATTCCTTTTCTCTAGACAAATTAAACACATAATATTAGTAGAGCTTACTGTTCCGTGGGAAACTAATATTCCTAAAGACCATAGAATAAAATTAAATAAATATTACGATCTAACAACTGAACTTAACAAAAATGGCTATGTGGTTAATTTATACGCGGTAGAAGTAGGAGCGAGAGGTATACCAGCTAAATCTCTCTATAACCTTCTGAAAGACCTTGGCCTGTCGAGATCTGCAGTAAGTTCTATTTTAGAACGAGTATCCAAGGCTGCACTAACAGGTTCCTACCAAATTTGGCTAGGTAGGGCGGGAAACTCGAGCAGTGAAGGTGAGCGTTGATGCGCATCTTAAAGGGGGCCTCCTTAAACCTACATCCAGGTCGTAAGTCCTGGGAACTGCTTTGAGTTTCTCCCTCTGCCACACGATGGACCCGGCACCCGCACGGTGAATCCATGGAGTGCTAAGAAGTTTGTCTCTGACACTTCAAAAATAGAATAATCAGTGCCTGCCAAAATAACTCTACTCTGCCTGATGGAGAGCAAAAGCAGAATCCAAGAGTAGTGGTCACCATACTCATTGCGAATGCAGACAATGCATCAATGCAGCATAACGACGATGACCAACATTATGGCGATATGTTAAGATGTTACTGCATCATTAGGCCTCCGGTCTCGCACTTCCAACGAAACACGCCAGCACGAACGCTGTCGTTTTACGTTGATCTTCTGTGCGATGGTTATACAGCCCCGGTCGAGCCGGCCCGTTCGTGCTGAAATCAGCGTGACTCTCCTACTTTCTAGTACTAGTGATACTGTAAATAGTAGCAAAAAACTTCATTAGCAGGGTTTGACGGGGTTTTTATATATATCATTACTTGTATTTTAATAAACTCTAAAGATAATGCAAACATCGATATCTGTTAATCAATATAACATTTTTGTACTACTTTGGATTTGGGTCAATATATTATTCAGTATATGATGTTCATATTGAATTTGATTTGTGGATTTAACATTAAATATTTATCTTTAAAACTAGCTGGATTCGTCATCCTAAGCATACACTCTAATTTCTAGAAGATCGTTAAATTACTATTGACAGTTAAATAGCTCCATCAGAAGTAGAGAAACTAATATTACTACTACGAATTTATAAATAAAAATAAAAAAAGATAAGTTTTATTTTAGAAAATTATAAAAATATATAACGTTAATCAAACGAAATGATCTGTAAGTTTATTTTTCATCGGAGTCCACTATTTCCGCTCAAACACAAACGTCAAGTCAACAGGTGCAATAGTTTGTTCGGTAAGCAATTTTCTAACATCCATTATATTGATACGAAATTCGTGTTTGGTGAATTAATCTTTAGATATTAACCGCAGCTACTACTATACTATGTCGCAGTTAAAAGAAAGAGTATAAGTTTTAGCAGTCCGTGTATGTTTACATGTTCACCCTAGCGTCTAAACTACTGAACTGATTTTAAAGAATTAGAGGTATAAAGGTGTGTGATAATAGGCCGGATGACATATGTTATATAAATTTTATCAAGTCTCTACGTAGTCGGGTTAAAGCTTTTTGTGTTCTTTTTTATGGAATAGGGTTCTAACGAGCGAACGTCGTATCCCCTGATGGTAAGTGATTACCTTAGTCCATGGACACCCACAACACCAGAGGCGTCATAAGTGCGTTGTCGACCTTTGGGGGTGGTGGAAGGAAAATGGAATGAGGGGTTGGAGTTTAGGTCTCCGGTGTCCCCACTCACTTGGTGAAACACAGCGCAAGCGTAGTTTCACACCGGTTTTCTGTGAGGCCGTGGTATCACACCGGTCGAGCCGATCCGTTCATGCCGAAGTGTGGCTCTCTCGCGATAACTGCAACGGGAATTGTAGGTATATTAGTGTTCTCGTATATTATTTCTAGTGTAAGAACACTTATGTTAATAAAATAATTATATAACTATGTAACGTGTAATATAGGGATGTAATCATAAATCTAGCGTAGAATATTTTTATTACTCTTGAAGTTTTATATTTCGTAATAAATTATAATTATGTTTTCGTGCTTTGAAAGCGCTATAAATTATATTTTTATTATTCTAACATTCAAATATACTGCAAACGGGCACCCCTTAGTGTAATAAAATTACCACATTCGGAGACTATGGTCACAAGGACGTTCATAATTCTCTTCCTGACGATAAATTTTTACGAGATTTATAATGGTAACTAAAGGCTTAAAAATAAACACCGTTTTATTAATTTAATTGTATATAAGTTTATATGAGTTGAGATCAAGCCGTCTATTTATTCTCATAGAATAAAAAATAACATAAATAGACTCAAACTAAGTAGAGCTTGTAATATAGGTACTAGACTATTGATATAAATATGTGGCGACTTCCACATACAGCGCAATAGTTGTTGATACTACAGCGCCATCTACCGCAGATACACTGAGCTACACAGCCACATACAACACGAATAAACTACCAATCCTGAATCATGCAGTAGAAGTTCTCGTGCCGATTATAATATATACAACATCCCAACATCAACTATTGGGCAGTGGCCCGCCAGGCATGATCACCTCGCCTCGTCGGAGAATCCTCCCTTTTTGTTGGAGGGACATGACACCCGTTCCTCTACAAATACATAAATCCTTTTTTATAAACATACATATTAGACATAGAAAACACGGAAACTCCGAAACAAATATTTGCAGATCATATAAACATTTGGTCCGACCCGGGAATCGTACCCAAGACCTCAAGTACAACAGTTGCATATGTTGCTACAACTGGGCCACCGAGACAGTCACCATGATAGATGGTTAAGGTACAATTTCGCTAAACATTTAAATTAATTAGTAAAATTAACTTTCGCTCGCGGCTTCGCTCGCATTTTATAAAATGTATTCTATGTTACTTCTAATACCATCAAGAATATGTGTACAAAGTTTCGTGACCAGTTAAGTAATTTTCGCGTGAAAGCGTAACAAACAAAGTTACATTCACATTTATAATATTAGTATGAATGTAACTAATAAATATTGTTAAAATAAAATCACGATTCATATTAAACATTTAACCTGTGTATTTTAAACTAACCATTATTTTAAGCTATGAGGGCTTTACAGCTATAAGTAGGGCTCTTTCATGTATTGAATGAAACCACAATCAGATTGTAAATTTATATTTCAAACAAACAGGTTTAAATTTAACTTGATTATTTCGGTTAATTTGTTAAATTAATTTTTAGCAATTAGACTTGACATTTATTATTTTGTTCAACTTCAAAGTCTCAAGAAGCCACTTAACAGATTATGAGTTTTATTGACACGTAAGGAAAGGAGGAATCAGGCTCTGTCAAAATCACTATACTCTGCCTGATGGAAAACATAAGCAGAATCCAAGAGAGGTGGTCACCATACTCATTGCGTATGCAGACAATACAACAATACAGCATGGTGACCCGCACCATGACGGCCTAGTGATGCCATTGCATCATTGGGCCTCCGGTCTCGCACTCACCAACGAAACACGACAACACGAACGCTATCACGTTAATATTACGTTGATATTCTGTGCGAGGGTAATACCGCCCTGGTCGAGCCGGCTCTTTCAAGCTGAAATCAGCGTCTCTCTACTACCTTGTATATTATTATCATCAGCCTATCGCAGTCTACTGGTGGACATAGGCCTCTCCGATTGCACGCCACTTCTATACACAATCTATCCAAGATTGTCGGTTTCTCGCCTCCAGCTCCTGTCAGTTTTCTTACCTCTTTTAACAGATTATGACTTAAAAAAATCTTCTAATATTCTACAGTAATATCATCTCTATTCATTTCAATTTGAAAAACGTTATTGTTTCAAATTTCATTACTTCCTCGTCAAGTATCCTTCCAGTGGGAGAGCCACGTCTCGAACTTCGGTCGAGTAGGCGCATGAATGGGTCTACTCGACCGAAGTGATACCACGGCCTCTCAGACAACCAGCTTGCGCTGTAATTCTCTGCGTGAGTGAGGAAACCGGTAGTACATACCCCCAACCCTTTCCCCCATCTCCCAAAGGCCAGCAACGTACTTGTGACGCCTCTGGTGCCAAACGTGCGCTCGGCTCTACGCGCCTGAGACAGTTAATTCCACAGTTTTGTTGCGCGAGGCAGACCGTTTCTAGAAAAGCGCACAGTTGTGGACTGCTGTCGCGTAGGACGATGGCGGAAATTGGCTGTTTTTACTGTAGTATTGTAAAACGACAACGTAACAAAACAAACACAGGTTTTAGGTTAGTTGGGAATGCCGTTTCTGTAACTTTTGTGTCACAAGTTCTATATAAGAATTAACAATTGAAAAAATTACTACACACATATATGTTTTCCTGGTCCTTGTCAAGAAATACTTTTTCCTTTTTATTATTATCACCTCTATACATTTCACTCTAACTTAAGTTACAATGTTCATTATTTCCACTTATACCTTCTACTCAAACTCTCTAGGTGGTGTAGAGATAAAAAGTGTGAGGGAGCTTTTGAACATTTGCTTCAAATATACCTAACACATTTGAACAAAGTATTGTTGTATCGTGGTACAGGTCAATATTCCTGGTATGTTCTTATCAAAGTATTCACATACATAGATTGGGTGTTTTAATCAGTTCTCTAATACTGTTAATATTGCTAAAGTTTAGGTTCATAAACGCGAGTTTTATATTCCAGACAATGTTAAATGTTAACAATATCTGAGCAAACGAGTTGTTGAAATGCGCGAAACTTTTTGTTAAGCTTTGGATTTAAAATAAAAGTAATAATAAGCATAGCCAAATTCGGGTCGCCGAACTCCAGTACTGAGTAGATTTTACATTGAAAAATGTCGCGACGGATATCACAAATGTTTCTGTAAAATGTATACAAAGAACACCCAGAAACAGAACAAAATTTTGTGGATCACATTAAGTAGTATTAAATGTAATGATCAATCCCACAACACTCAGTACTCAAGAAGATAATCGCTGAAGTCATCACGCCGTTTGTATTACAACATAATAATTTATTACAAGTGTCAATAGGTTCAAATATATAGGTAATTTTATGATATTTTCAACGAGCAATTCTTTTATAAATAACCTGAATCTCAGATACAGTCCCTACGACTTTCATGAAATTAAGTCATCATCGTCTTATCCCGGTTGCTTCCATTCTGGAGCCCGGTGTCCGCTTTCCTACTTTTTCTTCTTCACTTTGCCCGGTCTTCGGCATCCTTGGTAGTGATACCATTAGCACGCATGTTACCCTTTACGACGTCAAGCCAGCACTTCTTAGGTCTACCCCTTCTACCGGGACCTGGCGGAGGCGGCATGGTCAGACATTTGTTACCCACTTCATGAAATGAAGTATGCCGTACCTAAACTCCTCATTTCGGGGGCGATATATTGATATAGCTGGGATTCATTTTAGAAAATTTACAAAAGAATATACCATCCAGAAATAGTAGTTAAATGGTCTATACAAGCTACTATACATCCAGGTACGTATAGTAGCTAGTTTAAACATCTCGTCCAACAGACATGTTCAGCCATGTTGCCTGATCATGACTAAGTTTATAGGTCTTTATATAGCGGTTTTTGAAGTTTATTTATGACCATTTATGGAACGGAGATTTGTGAATAAAGGTTCAACGTATCGTTAAAAATAAATGTGATGAAATCTTTTCATGCTCAGATATACCAGTTTAAAAAGCACATGATTCGATTTTAAACTGGTCTTAACTGAAAAACAAAATAAAGTTCTTAATAAGGCACGTTGAACCTCATAACATGCGTAATCGACTGCCTCTGTGGCGCAGTGGTAGCGTATGCGACTGCTGTTCTCGAGGTCTCGGGTTCAAATCCTGGGTCGGTCCAAATGTTTGTGTGATCCACAAATATTTGTTTCGGAGTTTGGGTATTTTCTATGTATAATATGTATGTATTTACAAAAAAAGGTATATATGTATTTATATTAGTTGTCTAGTACCCATAACACAAGCTCTGCTTAGCTTGGGACTAGATGGCTTTGCGTGTTAGATGTCCAGAATATTTATTATTATTATTCAAATAATATTCACAGAATAGTTTTAAAAAGTTTTGTTCTTTACATATTAATTTTATATACAACATCCTTATTAAATTAATATTATGGTTCCAAAATAATAAATAGATATCAAATGTTATGCTTTTAAAAGCATTCGTATTTAATCCGGTAGGGAATATTGCTAATGGTTTTACTCGCGTTCAATATTATATATAAGAGACAAATTTCAATTCTTAATTTCATATTGTTTATTTTGTTGACAATTTTGTGGGAAGAAAGATAAACTATCTCAAAACAAATTGAAATTCAGAATCAGTTATTCAATCATGACACTAAGTGGCATTTATGATCGTTAAATTGAAGATACAGTTACAAATCGACAAAAACAGACGCCACAGCATGAACTGGATTTTCAGGTAAATTAGATGGAACACCAAAATCTACTGTCTGCTTGTGTTGATCTATAACTTCTAAATCGCGTTGCATAGCTTTATGAGAAGAAAACTGGAAAACTTAAGGCAAGTTCTGGTGGTCATAAACTGAAAAACTCGTACAAAGCTAATATTAAATTTTAAGCAAGTACAAGACAAGTGTATAAGCATTTTGTCGAGGATTATATTTATGATCATTTTCCTTTCCTTTCAATTTCGTTTGTTATCGGTTCAATTTATTCTAATATTATACATTCGAAAGCAACTCTGTCTGTTTATAACGCTTTCACAGCTATACCTGCTGATTTTAATGAAGTTTGTTATAATGATGGTCTGATTTTTGACAAATGATATAGGGTACTTCCTATCGTGATAATCAACATACGGGCGGACGAAGCCAGCAAAGGGTTTACTGGTTATTGAGACAAAGATAACTGACATTGTTATTACAAGAATTATTGTTGGGAGAACGTAATCAATTTTAGAGAAGGCAAAAGAGGAACGCAAATATGAGTAAGTATTACAAAAAGAAGGATTGTGCTGTGACAAGTCTTAGATGGGAAACTAGGCAAAAACTGAAGAAAATCGACGAGGCCAAAGAAAAACACTAGATACACATTTAGATAAACCACGAGGATAACGAAAAATATGATTATTTTAGTCAAAAGACAGGAATTAATATTTCATTTATTACAAAAAAAAAACCAAATTATTAAATACTTAAATCCCATACACCTAAAATAACCTATCTCAAGCTAATCAAGCTGGATGGTGTTTGGTTATTCGCGTACCTGCTCTTAAAATATAAACAAAAAATATAAAAATATAGGCAAATAAACATGAATATTTGTATATGAATATTGTATATTGTGTTTGTTTTGTGATTTTTACTTAATTTGCCTTTGCTTGTAGTAATTTTTATAATGTTCATGTTATGATCTCCTAAAATTGAGGATTTTTTTATTTGTTCTAATTATTCTGCAAAAACATTTTCACACACAGCGGTCTAGACTTGGCTGTCTCATCTCCCACGAGACATTTCCGAGGAAAATCATAATTTAGTTATGTAACTCATGTACGTACGGCTTGAGTGAGCCTTTTATAAATCAAGGACGAAAGTGTACCAAAGCTCTTCAAATTCCATTAAACTAAGTGATCTTTATTATTATTGAAGTGTCTATGTACTCGATTTGTTTTGATATTATGTTTCTGAGTGACTGGTTTGACAGCAACAATAACTAGGGTTTAGAGTAGTAGTTATGTAGTGCATGTTTGCTGAGAAAGCAACACTTTCTAAAATCATGATGTAAAAAGGTCCCCTTATGAATATATGACTTGTATGTGTGTTTTTATCTTTATCTTATATATATGTCTTTTGTAACAACATATCTATGAGTCTGTCTATTGTAAAAAAGCTACTAGCTGATGAACATTATTTTAAGTTTTCACGAATTCATGAACAGATTTTTAATCAAGGCTCTACTTGACCATGACATCTTTGAGGAACGTTTATCAGGACACTACTTGTAAATTCTTATGGGAATAAATTTTATTTTTTAAATACCGTCACATATTTTAAAAAAATGTAGTGTGCCATGGATGAGGCATTTGACAAGAAGTAGGGCTGATGGTGATGATAATAAAATGTACACAAAATAATTTAGGGTGGCAGGAGTTGGATGCCATTAGCCCCAAATCGTGGCGTACAATGTGATAGGGTCTATGTACAACTGTGAAATGCAATGATGATAATAAATGCATGCAATGCACAAATTACTATACCTCTGTCTGAAATTCAGCGTTCAATGTTTTCTAAATGAATATTTTAATTAGTTTGTTAATAATTTCTGAGAAATAATTTGAATACTTTTTAGAATCTTCTTAGAAACAGTTACGTTTAATTTAAACAATTTTAGTTTAAACTTTCTATTGTTATTTTCGTAGAAAAATAACTGATGTTGAAATATTATGAAAAATATAAATAAAACCAACCAGAAAAGCAATTGTTTCAACGATTTTGTCTTCTATGTATTAAGTATTCTATTCTAAGTGGCAACAACCTACTACTCCAGAATTGATAAGTGCAATGTATGTGTGTTGGAAGCTTCCAGTAATCTCACTTACTCCTCTGAGTAAGTTCACTAAAAGCAATGAAAAAAAATATTAGCCAGGGTCGAATTGGACCCGTCTGTGCAGAAACATGGTTCTGTCGCAATCAACCAATAAACATACTACAACAGCATTTAAAGATACATCGAACTAAGGAGTTACTTCTAACTCTGCTTCGCGAAATAGAAGTTTTTTCGTCGATCATTGGGCCATAAATTGTCAGGTATTGTCACCTCGATTATATTACATTATGTTAGTATTGTGCTTGTATGACCGGATGGTATAATATAATATCCTCCCCGAAATCCCCTGTATACTAAATTTAATGAAAACCGTTAAAACCGTTTAAGGTATTAAATAGATATTGCATTTTAATCAAAAATATTAAGTGACTGCATCTCAAAAGTATAAAACATATCACTTACTGTCTCACTCTCATCGTTTCTAATTTGTTCCATTATAAATGTTCGGGATATCGTGAATCTGTGTCCATTTACGTTCATTGGAAATGTCAATCGATGAAAGCATTAGCTAGATTAAAGAAACTGTAAATGGAGCCGTTTTAGTTTTACTATTGTCGATAGTTGTAATGCTATTTGAGACTTGTTCTACCATTACATTCGGTTTTACAGAGACCATAGCATTACTTGACCTATTTTTCTGACAAAAATGTTTTAAGAGTGATAGATATAACACTGAAACTTACTAGATGTTAATTGTTTGATGGAGAAGATCACTTACTATCAAGTAGATGTTTTTTTAATTTGCCTTCTATATCATCATCATCATCGTGATCTTCAGCTAATAACAGTTCACCGTTGGACATAGGTATCTCCAATTACATTCCACTTGGAACACTGCGATTGCCCCCTACACCGTTATAGACAATATTATTCGCGACATGTATAAGTCGCTATAATTATTTATCTTTAATAAAAACTTTACGTCGTAAACACCCAATTTTTTTGCTATACCTTTAAATATATATTACCAGTCATCATTCATATTTTAAATACAAAAATGATTAATGATCGAATATTAAGACATATGTGTACAGATTGAATTGCAATTTACTAAATTTGACAGTTATATAATACACATCAAAGCTTGTTAATGTTTGTATTACTGCCCTTTGTAGACTACTGTGTATTTGATTTCAGCCAACAGATTGAAACCATTTTGTACATGCCTATAATAGCTTTGAGCATTTATGTACGCATGTAATAGTGACAAATAAAATAGCACAACGCTGTGTCGTGTAATATTAATTGTACGGGCTTAGATGCTTTGATTTTTTTATTATTAATGAACTTGCTAAAGTGACTGCCTGAATGCTGTATATGCTTTTCATCATGCAGAGTAAAATCACCTTGGATCCTTTTCTGATTAGTGTATCCTCGGCAAGAAGGCGTCTAGGTCTTAGATTTTTTGAGCATACATAGTTTCCCTAAATTTCCGTTGAAGCAATCGTTTATTGTGTGTTTGGCGCTTGCGTATTGTGTGAGTTTTTTTCTTTTTGAGTTTTTTCTTTCTGATTTATATTTGGTTTTTGTTTTTCAATATTTTATATTAATCTGGCACTAGAAGTGAAAACTTGTTATTGGCTTTCTGACGACTGATCTGCTTAGTATTACCAATGTATCTAGCTGTAAGTTTTCCATAAATAAATAAATAAGTGTGTCAAAGATAACTTCTAAACTAAAAACTCAAATTCCAGTAGATAAAAGAACTTATATTTCATATAAATCCGACTACATCTCTGTCAACAACTCTCTTTTATCAATTCAGTGTCAAGTTTTACCCTTTAAGTTTCTATAAGAAATATAATATAAATATTATCGAACAAAGGAACTACTCTAGTGTAACAGGACCTTCTACTTATCTTGTGAAGTGAAGAAAATTACAAAAGTGTCGAGTGTCTAAAAGTGTTATTCAATTTATTTCGCGCTTAAATTTTATTTTGATGCTATTTTAAAACGTCAGCCTTTGAAGTCTTAAGTATGTTCAAGTAGAAGTAATACATATCGTATTTATACGTTTTGGGGATAAAGTGTATAACCTGCGAGATCTTATATTTTCTTAAGTACGAAAGTGCGAGGCGATACGTTTGTGGCTACTTCCACATATAGCGGCAACAAAAACATAAGACAACGCCTTCTAACGAAGCTACACTAAACTACGGAGTAAAGTACTACACAACACTACTAATCCTGAATCGCGAAATAGAAGTTCTCGCGCCGATTGTCATATATATAATATCTCAAAATCAACTGTTAGGCCGTGGCCATCCAGGCATGATCACTTCGTCTGGTCGGAGCATTCTCCCTATGTGTAGCAGGGACACGACTCCCTTTCCCCCACACTTTGATAAGTCAAGGAACTAGCAAGGTTCGTTCGCCTGAATTATTTACAGCGCTTGGTGCGAACATATGCTTACAATCAGGCAGAGTAAAGTGTCTTTGGTAGGCCCATATACAAAAGAAACTGAACAAAATCATGCAGTTCAAAGTTGCGTTCAATACATATTGACCGTTTTAATGCCCGCGTTAATTATTTCATAACTAATCTTCTTATTTTCATCAATAAAAAGACATTCTCTTATATATTTATACAAATGTATTATTTTTACTATTTTCAAGGCCTATAACGAAGACCGTTTAGCCAACTAAAGGCTTGCATAGTTCATTTTCGAAACTAGTGCACTACACTCGGTGTGACGATTTAACTCCACTTAGCTACACAACAATTTACGTTACAGCTCACACCCGTTCCCGTAATTTCACACGGAGTGTACAGGCAGCTGGTGTTAAAATGTAAGTATTTGTTATATGCAATAAACGGATTATCGGGCTACAAGAAAAGCGATTTAAAGATTAGAAAGCATATTTGTGATTTTGATCAATCCTTCAATTTAAAAACATTGATTTAAAATATTTAGATTTTTGGATTATCATTTTGTAGAAAGAACCACATTTTTAATGACGAATGACCGAAATGGTTGTAGTCCAGTTGTCCAGCAAAACCTTTGGATATTCCATGAAAACTCTCAAAACTATTAAAAAGATACTAAATACAAACTTATATTACATAAAGAAAACGAAAATATGAATTACAACAATAAATAATACATGGATTTAGATAAGACATTCACAGGAATAGCTGTTACTAAAGTGCTACATTTATAAAAAGAAGATACGAATGACACCTTTTAGAAAACTCTTCAAGAAACCGTTAGTCGAATTTTAAAATAACTCTCTGATTCGCTTACTTTATGGCCACAACTTTTCCATAGATCGGAAACATAATAAGCGGCCCTACACTCTCGCACGCATAACCCTTGTTTCGCATTTAAGCAATTTCCGGACACAATTTTTTTATATTACCATACATTGGATTGTGTTTTAACTGGATTTTTTTACATGATTTATGTCTAAAAACTGAATTTGTGATATTGACAAACATTGCAATATGAATGAGAGTATTAACTTCTGAAATTATTATATTCTGCTTGTTGCAAAGCATGAAGAGAATCCAAGAGTTTTGGTCACCATCCTCATTGCGAACGTAGACAATGCAGTATGGTGACCCACACTATGTTAGCCTAGTGAAATACTAAGTGTTCCAGATTATAACTGCTCGGCACAGGAAGTAAGAGCCGAACTGTTTAGTTCGAGAACATTTGTCTATAACTTTACCTTTGAAAGGCAGGCACGTGCCCTCGTATAAAATAAAACAAAATCATAAGAGAATAATAGTAACAGTCGTG
The DNA here is from genome assembly GCA_916048165.1 of Spilarctia lutea. NCBI lineage: Eukaryota > Metazoa > Arthropoda > Insecta > Lepidoptera > Erebidae > Spilarctia > Spilarctia lutea. Next base: position 4,244,797 of record OU696492.1, on the reverse strand, counting down.
GGAATCACACGACCAACAGTGATTGATGATTACTCGATAATAGCTGCCAAAATTAACGACAAGAATACAAAAGCGATAATAATTCATAATCTGTCATTTGTAGATTCAGGTTCCACATAATTCTACATACACGGTGGAAGATGCATAGCGAAGCCACATCTCTAAGTAGCGCCAAAGATTCCAGCTGAATTGAAACTTCTTGGCAGTCGACGATTCGAGTCGCTCTCTGTTGAATATGGTCCAGAGAGTGAGTTTTATGAATCTGGGGCTTATATGGAGTATTGTTTTGCAAAAAAAATAGTTAAGTTAAAATCAAAATTGCTTTTGAAATTCAGAATAAACTTTAACTTAACGAGTAAAGAAACGTCATGATTCTTCATGGAACTCGTCTTTCAATTTTCCAATCCAAACCTTGTAATAAAACTAGTCATGTGTGTCATTGAGAGCTTCATAGCTTATGTAGAGCAGTTTATTTAAATTATCTATGGGTTTTATTCCCTCGCTTTTCTACGCCAGATAACACTAGCTCCTATAAATATTTAAAAACAATGTACTTCTGATATCTAAAACGTGATCATTACCTTAGAATCATGTGGTAGCTTAGTAACATATGACAATAAGACCTTTTTCTTTATTCTCAGATAGCTTCTACAATATGAAACCCGACATTAGTCCACGAGAGAGAGAGAGAGAGAGAAGCATTAATTTCTTGGTGATATTTTTATCAATTCGTCATATTTTTTTGATACTTAAATACCTTACAGCGAAATTAGGTAAATAATAATTAATTTTTACCTGACTATGGTGAAGCCAAGTGGAAGTATCAAACTTTAGGTAGACTCTGTCTGTGTTTGTTTATGTAGGCTTAAACTACTAAATAGATTTTAGTAAATCGGGGTGGCAATAGATTTGCGACAATGGGGTGATATGAAATGTACAGTTTTGTTAGAAGTTTCTTTTTTCAACTACTTAAGTTGAGTTAAAGTTTTTAGACTTATATGCATACTCATGCTCGTAAATAATATAGTAACATAACGAACAAAAAAATCCCAGTAATTGATTGCTACTTTCTAAATTTAACCTAAAAAGCCAAAAGAGGTACAAACAAATACATTTTATTTGTATTTTATTTTTTACATTTTGACGTGCACTATACGCATACACTTTTGGATACGCTATACAAGATTCGCATATCGATTCCCATACAGAAAACACATCCTAAGTTTATGGTCAATATTTTTAATCATAAAATTCAGCATTATAGTTTCTTCTTCGTTCGTTCTAACATCAACTGCAGATTTAAAGGAAACAGAATGTCGTAGACACTTCATAATGGAGGAGAGACCGCCATTTGTGACAATTTAAAAGCTTTATAAGAGCCATTGGATATATGTAATGTCTGCGGTTTTCTAAATTGATAAGAGCATACATTGTTCCGTAACTTAATAACTTTAAAAGGCGAGCACCCTTTTCGTAGAAGTAAATGGGCTTTTATTCAGTATTTATTCATTGTATGTTTTCTGTATATAATATGTATGTATTGACAAATATAATTTATATATGTTGTCTAGTACCCATTACATAAGCTCTGCTTAGCTTGGGATTAGATAACGTTATGTGTTAGATGTCTGAACTATTTATTATTTATAAATCTCAAATATTTAGCTATTGTTTATTTTTGGTGATTAGTGATCAGAATTTAATATTGATGTATAGTAACCAGTTATTGTGAAACTTACATGACAAATGAGGCAATTATTTATGAACCTCTTTCAAAATCTCTATTTTATCCAAAATGGTATGTACTCGTATTTTAAATGCGGTTAACGTATGTCAATAAGTCCAATTATTCATAACTAGCTAACCCTCGCAACCTCGTTTACGTCTACTATTGCCCGTAGCGTAATAATTTTCTCCCATTTTTCAAACATTCTTCATTGGGGCTCCGCTCCTATTGGTCTTAGCGTGATGATATATACTGTATAGCCTTCCTCGATAATTGGACTATCCAATACTAAAAGATATTTTTAAATCGAACCAGCGGTTCCTGAGATTAACGTGTTCAAACAAACAAATTCTTCAGATTTATAACATTAGTATAGATTTACAATTTAGTATTAAAAATCAGTCAGTAGGGGCAAAGTCACTCTTGTAGCACATATAAAAAAACAGTCTGCAGTAAGAAAATTTACTTTTAAATTAAGTATTTTAAGTGAACATTCATATAGTAAAATTCTTGTCGTCTTAATACATTTGTATAAAAAAGAGAAAAAGACACAAACAATTATTAGCATCTCTAAATGTCTCGGGCAAATACAAATAGTCAAATAGATTTATTAGTTTCAGTTGGTAACGGTAATTGAATTTTCATTGAAAACTCAACTTTATGTAGTTTCAGCATACCCACTTGAGATCTATTTATTGTAAAGTTGTCAACACTATTGAAGCAGACAGTAACAGACTAATTCTCATTCGATACGTGATTGAATCACGAAATAACCCAACCTATTTATAAATCGGCGCATGTTCTGTCTCCCAAGCTGAATTAATCTAGTCTAGATTCATCGGAATGCTTAATAATATAAATTTATTAGTTTTCTGCCTAGGTGGCATAGTGGTAGCTCGTGTGACTACTATGCTTGAGGTGTCAGGTTCGATTTCCAATTTGTTTCATAGTTTGGGGGTTTTCTATTTAAAGTATTTTACATTAATTACAAAAAAATAAGTATTTTACCAACCAATCTAGCGGTTATACTAATTTTATTTTCTAAGTTTGAAGCTAGATAGCGGAGTATGTCAGATGTCTAGACTATTTGTATTTACATATTTATAATCATTACTGTTTGATGGTATAATCATTTTCATAATTAAGTGTTGTAACATACTGTTGGAAGCCCATGGGAAACACAAATGGGATGAAATAAGTAAAAAATAATTTTCAATAAAATTGGCATCAGGGTACAGTGAGGGCCAATCCAATACGTTAATACATTGTTCTGCTTTCCAAGTGGTGCAGAACCGACTTCGATGTTTAGGACCACTATCCTCTTGCAGAATCCAGAAATCATTTTGGTGTGGAAACATCGTCTTAGCCGACGGCAGTAACACTTTTTCTTAAATTTTCGTCATCTTCTCAGCATCCAAAGTACCAGTAAACAAGTGCAAATTACCAAATCCCTTTTTCGAGGAGCATTTACAGACATGCTCCTTTAAAGAGTGTTTCTCGATTCGTACCATAAGTCTATTCAGCCGTAGTCCAATCTCGAGTCGAGTAACCGGCTACCCAAAACGAAGCTTCATCAAAAAAAATACACGGTATTTGTTTACGCACGCCCAATGCAGTCTTTTTCAATATGCGTTTCAGAAAGGAGAGGTTTCTGCACAGTGCTTCGATATTTCACGCCATTCACAACTAAACGCCTTTTGATGATGTCAAGTGATATAATTAAACCCTTGTTTTTCGATTATTCTTTTCCATAGCGAAGTTATAATAGAGAATTATTGGCAAACAACTACATAATCCATTTATCCTCTTCGACAGACGTCTTTTTGGATTTGCCACAATCTGGTAAGTCATCCAAGGGTTTATTTGTGAATATCTCTTGACTCCCTTGCTTATTAAGGCCTTGGACTTTTTCTTATAATGAGCGGCCTGGTCGCGCGACAATTTGGATGAGTACTGAGAAACACAGCTTCAAAGTGGTAAGCTTACGGGGCACCTGTTGTAAAAAGTAATATTTTAACAAGAAAAACTGTAGGGAACATTAATGTTTTTTACAACGCGTTTGAGGTAAATTGTTCTATTCAGCCTAATATTTATTTTTATAAATTGCAAGCCGAAATTTAAATATATGCCGGTCACGTTTTTGTCAAATACACTGTTTATTCGACAGCCTCATTACCGAAGCTAAAAATATCGTTCGCATTTATTTTATATTTCAATACTGATTCATTTATAGTATAGCGGGACTTATGAGCAAACGGTATCTGCAACTCAAGTGTCATCAAATCGTTGTCGTGAGCCCTTTAGACCTCCCCCCCCCCCCTTTCCTCATACCAAATATTTTACCCGACCACGGTGAAGCCAAAGGAATGGTTATATTGTTAGCAGTCTCTGCATGTTTTTGTAACACTTAAGCTACTGAATCATTATTAAGAATCCATTGACACCTCTTTCATTAAAATGGGGTCAATAATTTAGGCGCCAAGGTCGTAAATATAAATATACATAGACTGCCAAAACTATTACTCTTCCTTTTAAGTTCGCCGTAGTAGAATATAGAATTGAGTATATATATATATATCAAATTCCTATACCTAATTAAATATAAGGTTTAAAAGGAATTATAGATACGTCTATATTATCGTTAAAAACCCCTTTGTAGACGATTGAACTATAAAATAGGATATGGCGAGGGTAGCCTGACACCGCAACAAATCCTCTTAGATAACATGTTATTTGTAACACACACAGGGCCGGATTAAGAACGGTTTCAAGGGACCCGCTGGCGGTATCATCGGATCGGATAGAGGCCGCAAACGGTTGACCCCATCGGATCATATTTGCATGTAAAATAATCATTTTAGTATTGGGTAAATACGACTGATATTTTTAAAGCGTCATGGTTTTGTATATTAATTTTTAGAATATATGTCATGGTCTTACTAACCATTTTAATATTTATGTTGGATAAGAATCCAAACCTCAAATGTCAGGTTCGACTTCCGGTTTGGTCGCTTAACTGTACAAACGTCACGAAGTACGATCCGCAAAAATAAACTTAAAAGTGTTAAAAAACCCTCTTAAACTATAAACTGTGCAAGTGAAACGAACATTAAAGACTAAATCTATAAAAATTTAAATACAAACTTTGTGTGTGTTCAGTGCATATCAAAATAACAGCAAGTAATCGTGTAAAAGCAATATTTGAATTTGACACATCAAGGCTACCAACAAAAGAAAACGTAACGGTACGTTTCGTTCGAAGCAAATCACAGAGCAAATGTTGCCACTTTAACAAATAATATTCTTCTAAAATAAATGAGTGTTGACACTTGAACAAATAATTTTATACAAAATTAAATTAGTGTTGCCAATACTGAAACTCGAAAATACCCGAGATGGAAGACCAAATGCAACTATTATTTTCAAATATTAAACTAGAGATGGAAAAACAAACAACAATATTAAAAGATTCTATCAGAGAAGAAATAGATCAGAAATTGAAACCTTTAGTGGAAGAAAACCTGTATCTGAGAAATGAAGTGGAGAAATTAAATGAGAAGGTAAAACGTCTGGAAATTGGGCAAAGGGAGAATAATTTGATTTTCTATGGCTTTGAGGAGTTCACAGAGGAAAAAAATATTAACGTAATTGAAATGGTTACTAAAACTCTAAACGATTCTAGTATTGAAATAAACAAGCGTGATATTAACAAAGCGTTTAGAATTGGCAAGGCAAAAGGAGAAACACGCCCGATTTTAGTCAACATCTTGAACGTATGGAAGAGAAATGAAATTTTAAAAAACAAAAGTAGACTGCCTAAAAATATATTCGTTAATGAAGATTTCAGCAAAGAGGTTTTAGAAAAACGAAGAGAACTCGTACCTCAGCTAAAAGAAGAAAGAAAAAAAGGACATATAGCATTCATAAAATACGATAAACTGGTTGTAAAAGATAAAGAATGTGATATACGGGACAAACGGAAGAGAAAACAATCTGACTCCCCAAATAAGGGTAATAAAAATGGTCGACCAAAAATTAATAAAATAAATGCCTTCGAACGAATGTACAGAAATAGATCAAACTCAAAATCAGAATTAAATCAAGAATAGCCATTAACACGCATCGATAACCGGAAGATCAGAATAAATAAAGAAAAAATACATAACGAGACAACGGAAATCAATACAACTCCCCCAAGCCGGCTGGTCCCCGTGGGGGATAGCGACCAATCCCTTCCAGCTGAAATGTCAGAAAATAATAAAGGCTTTAGTATAAAAACAAGAGTAAAAACAAAAGAAAAAAAGCTCTATATTGCCACTCTAAACTGTCTTACGCTGAGAACTCAAGAGAGACTGACCGAACTAGAACTAGCACTCTCAAACATTAAATGGGATATACTAGGTTTGAGCGAAGTTAGAAGGTTAGGAGAAAGCATCGAAGATCATCAAGAATACATTTTATATTATAAAGGCGAAACAAAAGGAAGCCATGGAGTTGGTTTTATGGTTAAAAAATATTTAGAAAGAAACATAGAGGAGTTTAAGGGCATATCAGAGAGAATAGCTGTACTTAATATACATCTGCCAGCGTACAAAAATAAATGGTCTATTATTCAAGTTTATGCTCCCACTGAACAGTATGATGAATCGGCCAAAGACTTCTTCTACGCCCAATTGTCATCAGTCTTACAAGAAACGCACAAGAACGTTATGGTAATGGGCGATTTTAATGGCAGAATAGGAACTCAGCGAAGTGGAGAAGAAAATATAATCGGCAAATTCGGTTTTGGCAGAAGAAGCAAAAATGGTGAGAGGATGGTTGACATGGCTTTTACAAACAACCTTGCATTTATGAATAGCTTCTTCAAAAAAAATACAAAGAAAAAATGGACATGGCAATCTCCAGATGGGTCGTATAAAAATGAAATAGACTATATAGCAACTAACAACAAAAAATGTTGTCAGAAAGTAAACATCCTTAGCCAATTGAATTTTAACACCAACCATAGAATGGTCAGAGCAGTAATAAACAGTACGGAACCAAAAAAAAGCAGAAATAAATATAACGCAACAAATAATATTATAAAATACCAAATAGAAACAACAAACAAGATAGTAGAAAATTATGATAGGGAAATAAATGAAGTATTTGGAATATCCACACACAATAGATTGACGAAACCTAAGACAAGTTATGCGACAAATGAAACTAAAATTCTAATACAAGAGAGGAAACAACTTTTAAAAATGAAAAAAGACAAACATAATCTAAAAGCCATCTCAGAAATAAGTAAAAAAATAAGTAACAGTATTAAGAAAGACAGAACTAAAAGAAGAATGAACATTATTAACTACCATATAAAAAAGACGGGAGGAGTCAAAAAAGCCTTGAAAGAACTCGTAGAGTCAAAAAAATGGATACCAAACATTAAAAATAAAATTGGAAAGCAGGAGACAAAAAGAAAAAACATAATCCAAACAGCAACTAATTTCTACAGGACACTATATACAGCAGAACCCAATACCAAGAAGGCGTCTATAAACCTTGAAGATGAAGAGACCGAAGATATACCAGATTTCCTTCAATCCGAAATAGAAAAAGCGATACAGAGTCAAAAAAATGATAAAGCACCTGGCCCAGATATGATAACAAATGAGATGTTAAAAATTTCAATAACAATACCTGAAAAGCTAAGAAAACTCACAGACATGTTTAATACCATCCTAAGAACAGGGTTTATACCTTCGCAATGGACTAAGAGCACAATAATACTAATACACAAGAAAGGAGAAAGAGACAACATTGAAAACTATAGACCAATAAGTTTAATGTCAAACATGTACAAAGTATTTGCTAAATTGATTTTAAATAGACTCACAGGGTTATTAGACCAGCAGCAACCAATGGAGCAGGCAGGGTTTAGAGCAGGATTTTCTACTATCGATCACATGCACGTCCTAAATCAGTTAATAGAAAAATGTACAGAATACGATAAGGCATTATATATAGCATTTGTGGATTACAGAAAAGCATTTGACTCAATATATCACGATTCGCTTTGGAAGGCTTTAGTTGAACAAGGAGTCCCTAAAAAATACATCCTTATTATGAAAAACATATATGCGAAAAGTACTGCACAAATAAAACTAGAAACAGTGGGTGAAGAATTCCCAATAGCCAAAGGTGTAAGACAAGGAGACCCGCTATCTCCAAAACTTTTCTCTGCAATCTTGGAAAGTGTATTCAGAGATCTGGAGTGGGAAAAAGTTGGAATAAATATAGATGGCAAAAAACTAAACCACTTGAGATTCGCGGATGACCTAGTCTTAATCGCAGACAACGCAATTACACTCCAACGTATGCTAAAACAGTTGGCAGAGGCAAGCAGAATAGTAGGTCTCACTATGAATAAATCTAAGACAAAGGTAATGACTAACAGGGAAGAAATAGATATAACACTGGATAATGCAAATATCGAATATGTGAGAACCTATACATATCTAGGACAACTAATTGCATTCGAACACCAAATGAACATAGAAATCGAGAGAAGAGTAGCTAATGCGTGGAATAGATATTGGTCACTTAAGGAGATATTTAAAAGCAGACAGTTTCCCATGGTAGCAAAGAAAAAAGTGTTCAATTCGTGTGTCTTGCCTTGCCTGACATATGGATGCCAAACTTGGGCTCTTAACCAAAAGCATCTTCAGAAACTGAGAACGTGCCAGAGGAGTATGGAAAGGAGCATGATAGGTGTTACGAAAAAAGATCATATAAGATCAGAAGAAATACGGACCATAACCAAGGTGGAAGATATAATAAAGAAAGTGAGACAGTTGAAATGGAGATGGACAGGACATATGACAAGAGACAGCAGAGCCAAATGGACAAAGATTTTAACGGAGTGGCAGCCCCGCGACGGTAAAAGAAAAAGAGGCAGACAGGCAAAAAGATGGATGGATGATATAAGGAAAGTTGGAGTCGCTACCTGGTCAAGAAAAGCTAGAGACAGAATGGAATGGAAACAGCTGGAAGAGGCCTATGTGTCACAGGACACGCTGATCACTGAACCGGAGAAACAGATGTGTTAGTTTCTAAGTTAGATTAAGTAATATTGTGTACATTATGTTTAGTATCAGCAATAAAGGCTTAATAAAAAAAAAAGAATCCAAACCTCAAATGTCAGGTTCGACAGTCAGAATAACGGCTACCCACATAATACTAAAGTTTTTTTAGTTAAGGACATATATGCCTCTGGTGTTGCTAGTGACCATTGGTGATGGTAATCGCTTACTATCAGGCGATACGTCTGCTCGTATTTCCCCTATACAATAAAAAAAAGCACTAAAGAAATTCATCTCAACTAATTTAGTTTAATGGATATTCAGTTTTACTTGAATGTAAACTTTTCCACAGAGCGACTAGCATAGATTAGACTCTGAGGGCTAACTGAATTCGAAGATTGATCTAGTTTTTAGTATATTTGAGGGCGCTGATTTCTTAATAACAATTACCATAGATGCTTACGATAATTGGAACCAATGGCTTAACGTGCTGTTTGAGGCATGGTCGTAAAACGCTGCTGAACTTATGGAAATTTGGGCAAAAACGGGAACAGAAAACAACCAGAAGTATGGACTTGTGTCTGTTTTTAGAATTTCTTGTAAGCAAAACAGAACAACACTTTCGGATCAACCCAGGAATTGAACCCAATACCTCTTGATAGGAAGTCACATACGCTATCTGTTAGACTAATGAGACCACGATAAAATAAAACAGTCATGTAACATAAGTATTATATTACATAAAATTTTAGCTTCTACATATTATGCAGAGTTAAAGCACGCAGAATATTGTAGACATTTCTTGATTAATGAGAGACCGCCATTTGTGACAATTTAAAAGCTTTATAAAAGCCGTTGGATATGTGAAATGCTAGCCGTTTTAATATATTAAAATTTATTTCCATATTTAGAATTATTTTTAAAAATGTTAAATGATTAATTAATATGATACAAGTAATTCCCATTAAGAAAGAAACCTTTATAATCAAATATTATCGTATATTACTTCCATTTTAAAGTTTCTTTTTCATATATTATAAATTATTCACTGTTTTTCTACTGGACGAATGTTCATTTAACCTGCGTGACCCTTTGTGATATGGGTGTCCTATATTTAGAACAGCTGTCGGGATAACTAAAAGACTCATATCAACGGTCACATGTGTTCATAACGAACAGAATGGACGGCTTTATGTGCCTTTCGAAGCTCGGAGGGGTTAATGAGTCAACGAACTGTGAACATAACAATGTTTTTGCAAACCAGGCCGTACATTTTTTATTGTGTCGTTATTTTCTTATTAAGGTTTAAAGTTACGGTAGATCTGTAAGTATAAATTCTCTTAATAGTCGTAAAACTTGCAAAGGTAAGTAACTTGTGATTAAGGTAACCCTTCGGATCATGAAATTAATTTAATAAGAACAGTTTATTTTAAGTAATTGATGTTTCTCTTGTAAAGTAATAATTAACTTGTGAAAATAAACTAATATTTAAACTAGTTACAATTGACTTAATAAATTAAGAATCATTAATATTCATCACTTGACATTTTATGACAAAATGTCATCCTCAGGCTTGGAATAAAATGTAACAACATTTACAATGTTACAACGTAAAATTTGACACGACAAAATGAAATAGGTTTCAAAACTAATGGTTCTCACTCCAGCCCTGTCACCCCACGGACAATAACATATTATCTTAACTTATTACTAACTAACCTAATTCCACACATATATATATATATGTGATATATATATCTGTCCCTTTCAGCGGAGATGTCTCACTCTAATGGAAACAATTCATCTTTGTCCGGCACGCTCTAGACGTCACCATGCGGACGGTTGTATTTAATTGCATTTCCTTATTTATATAATACTAGCTTTGCTCGCGGTTCTACCCGCGTATATATCAGTTATCGGAAAAAAATGGGCTATGTTGGAGGCAATTCAATACCTTATCTGATATTTTCTTATTGATAACCACTGACATCTTCTGTTTACTTCTATTCACAAATTCCAAATGAGAGTGGCAATATGTAATGGATGATTATGAGAATTATATCGCTTTTTAAGCGAGTCATGTATTTATCATACTTTTAGAACTAACATAATAATAAAACGCAGTCTACTTACTCTGAAAACTGGATGATGTTTTGTGTTAGACACCATACGACGTCCCCACGCTGGCCGAGTGCGGTTTGGAGACTGGCAAGACAACGTTGTGGCTACGTAATCTTGGATCCGTTGGATGTTTTAAGCCCCTCAAAGGCCTCCAACTAAGCTTCACGACTGTTTATCATATGATAACAACCGGAACCGACTGCTTAACGTGACCTCCGAATCACGGAGACGCTCATGGTATCATGCCATCAGCGGTCACCCATCCAGGTACAAACCGCGCCATCGTTGCTTGTTAAAATGTTATTTTTTGTTTTATTGTTGGTGATATTGGTTAGGGGCCAAATAAAAACAAAATCAATCTCTACCACGAGATACTTACGGCGGTACAAAAGTCCTAAATAAACCTGCCATTGTCCTTTACGTTAAAATACAAATATAGGACATCTTATCGTTACACGTTTGTCTAAACTTGATTTTTTTTTTATTGAGTTGGGAGCAAACGAGCAGACGCATCACCTGATGGTAAACGATTACCGCCTCCCATGGACACCCGCAACACCAAAAGCGTCATAAGTGCGTTGCCGATCTTTGGGGATGGGGAGAGGGAATGGGGGGTTGGGGTATGAACCTCCGGTATCCTCACTCACTCGGTGAAACACAGCGCAAGCGCTATTTCACACCGGTTTTCTGTGAGGCCGTGGTATCACTCCGGTTGAACCAGCCTATTCATGCCGAAGCGTGACTCTCCCACGGAAATACTCCGAATACTTTATAAAATACAGTCGATTTTATCGATAGGAGATATGTGTATAAATTGGAATTTTCGTATCATATTACCTTGCAATATCTACATCATTGAAGGTGAACGAGCTTCAATGGCTTTATCGTGACACTCACATCTTGATATTTTCTTTAACCCAATTTACATGAACTTATATAAAATAATATCACTATATTGCACCTAAATCATGATAAACTGTAAGAATAAGTTTTTTTTTAATTAATAATTCTAAATTAAAAACCATCTGACGGCTGATCTCAGGCGCCCTGCTCTGGGGAGCCGGACCATGTTATTTCAGGTCCCCCCCAGGAACGACACCGCGTCTATAAGGCTCTATCCTCGGGGAAGTCTGAGCTTCTCCCTGCCTGTTGGCCCAACCGTTATATGTTGCGGCCTGACCTATCGCTGACCGCATCAATTAATCAGCTACCAGAGGTCCCCACTCTCTGGCAGCTTCTGGTCCTGTCAGCGGCTGGTGTCACCGGCGACGTCGCCTACGCTCGGGATCGACCCTCTCTCTATATCACAAACTAAGTGAAGTGAACGTGTTATGCCTCCGACAGCGTTTGTGAACACTCTGTCAACTTTGATTATCTATACTAATATTATAAAGCTAAAGAGTTTGTTTGTTTGAACGCGCTAATATCAGGAACCGCTAGTCCGTTTTGAAAAATTAATTCAGTGTTGGATAGTATATATCATCACGCTATAACTAATAAGAGCGGAGCATCAATGAAGAATGTTTAAAAAACGGGGGAAAATTTTCACGCTACGGGCAATATAAGACGTAAACGAGGTTGCGTGGGTCAGCTAGTACAAAATAAAATATTAAAATTAAAATCCTGTTGTTCAGTTCTTCAATGAATTTAATAAGATGGCAGATATTGACGCAGTCTAAAAATATTATTCATAAACAAATTTTCTCGCCAAGATCCCACAATTTATTGGCGGGAAAAGCTCGTGAACCGACAAATATCTATTTTTAACAAAAAATTAAGTTATATTCAAATCAGACACAAAATCTAAATAAATACCCAGGATCAACGTGATTGGACCTTACTGACAGTACTTTTAGCTTTGCCCATCTGTAGACTCTTCAACTTAAATTTTAGAGTATACTAGCTGACCCGACAAACAAAGGAATATATATTTTAGGGGTGGGTCAATAAAAATAGTGATGGAAAAATAGGAGTTGATTGTGGAGGGTTGAAAATTCAGGGTTGTATGTATTTTCCGATGCTGTATCATAAAAAAATAAAAGAATAAAAATTTAACAAATAATTAAAAATTTTTTTTTGGGTCTGACTACCCTTAACATTTAGGGGATGAAAAATAGACGTTGTACGATTCTCAAACCTACCTCGAATGCTCACAAAATTTCATGAAAATCGGTCCAGCCGTTTTGGAGGAGTATGGTAACCAACATTGTGACACGTGAATTTTATATACAAGACGAGAATTTTATATATAAGATTTACTTTATTTTAGGTTCTGTTCTTAACATTTCTGTTTTGTTAAATATGTTATAGTATTCTTCATCCAATGAGTGTGAACCAATCTTAAATTCATACCTTCACATCGGTCGCCTTTAAATGCTGGATTTAGGCCTCTCGCTGGAAAGAAGGTTTGGCCTTCTATATATACGACGCTGGCCAGACGGGATGGTATAGGAATTATTTCAAAATTTACTTTACTTTGAAGTGATTTCGTACTGCATAATTTTGTTTTCTTAGTTGCCTTGTACGATATCTACGGGATATTAACACTCCGAATTCTTAATGCTTCACCACACCTTCAATACCAATATCTTTGGAACAAATACTATTAATTTAATTAATACAAGAATTTTGAAAATCAGTAACAAATACCTACTACTTAAATTCTGGGGTTCTCCAAGATGTACCATTGGGGTTCTCAGGATTTACACAATTCAGTTCAGTTACCTCTACCCATTGGTGGCGGTAGTCACTCATCAACCACTGATCTATCTGCTCGTATGCGTTTAGAATCACAGACATCAAACCAGTATAGTAGCTTCAATAGAACATAATAAGTATAAACAAAAATAAGTCTAAAAAGTAAAACCCGGATACGTAACAACTTTTAATAAAAATATAGCCTATGTCACCCGGGCTATTATTACAAGTCTATTGACAAATTATTCATTAAAATTGGATTAGTAGTTTATGCGTTACGATGATATAATCGTAACGCATAAACTTTGTTTGTACATACGTACAAACGACACTGTAGGTAAAAAATAAAGTATAGATTACGGCAACGGCGGTCAGTCTCAACAGAGACCAGTCAACTACGCAGGAGATATTATAGTGCACAAGTGTGTATGGAAACACAAGTGCACTCTCTGTTCCCCGCTTTCTCTTAAACCAATGGAACGGATAACCGACACGACCAGGGAGAGATCAAGCGCAGTACCGACAGCTTTACGTGCTCTCCGAGGCATAGGGGTTTAGTCCCCAAACTTCCAAACTCCGAGCTGTTATTAAGTATTTCTATAATCAGGTAAACTCAATACCACTTTTGGCCAGACACGGGTTCTGAACCCGAGACCTCTTGATTGGCTTTCGCATACGTCAACCGCTGGACCAATTAGGCAGTTCAATTTGCTGAAATGTACAATATACCATATAGCAACTTCTTTTAAGCTCTGTAGGTTACAGTGGTAGATATCCACATGCTTTAATGTTAAATTTATAAGCTTTATAGCACGTGATGTAGGGGCTTCCTTAACCAAATTTTAAACATACATCGACTGCTAAAACTATTACCCTTCCTTTTGACTTCGCTGACGTTTTTGAAATGTATGCAAAAAGGATTCATCAAAATTATTACCGTTGAATCTAGTTAACTTAAGATATATTTGCAGAGACTGCATCGAAGTAAATAACGCTGACTGAGAAAAATGAGGGTCTAAAAGTGTAGGTGGTGTAGCAATGGAGACTCTTTTATCAGTTTCGAGAGTATCGGATAGGGTTTAGTCCAAATGATATTGAAACATTTGTTGAATTATAGTGATCCTTTAGTTTGTGAGTATTTACTTAGATAACTATAAAAATGACGTGATTTGGAGTATACAATAATATAGTTGATGAGGTAATTTTTCCTATAGGCTATTGCTGCATTGATTCCCTTAAACTGTAATATTCTTAAAAATGATCATTTCATCACATAACTAGCTGACCCACGCAAACTCGTTTGCGTCTTATATTGCCCGTAGCGTGAAAATTTTCCCCGTTTTTGAAACTATTCTTCATTGGTGCTCCGCTCCTATTAGTAGTAGCGTGATGATATATAACCTATAGCCTTTCTCGATAAATGGACTATCCAACACCAAAAGAATTTTTCAAATCGGACCCGCTGTTCTTGAGATTAGAGCGTTCAAACAAACAAATAAACAAACTCTTCAGCTTTATTACTAGTATAGATACACTTGAAAAAAACTATTTCCTACTTTTATATTTATTATTATATCATATGCGTATTATTCTATTATTTTTAGTGTATTAAAACTATTGAATTATTCAAATTAATTTCATATTTGTTACCGTATCTGTACGGAAATATGAATTACATTGTACCGTATCACTAGTAGGTACAATGTAATTCATATTTCCGTTTCCGAAACATCATGATCCTGTACTTCATGTCTGTATATTAGGGATATTAAATTTCGTATCTAAGTGAATATGATAATCATAATTATGGTAATAAATGTCAAAACTTTCAGAATTTTATTTAAGACATACATACACGAATTTTATTTATAGTTTTTCTAACTTGTCTCCGTGGTCTTCGAAAGGCAGTCGAAGAGAATATAACATATTTTATTGTACACCATTACGTTGTTATAATTAAATTATACAAGAAGATATGTACAATGTAGGACACGTAGTTAGTGAATTCCCTAGAAAATAAAACAAAACCACGAAACATATAACAGAGTTTCGTAATCGAAGTTATCTCTTTCTAATCTTAACACGTTCAATGTGTTGAAGAGGGAAGGAAAACCATCTCCTTGGCTGGCTGCAACTTGTAAAAGAACTCAAACTACTTACTAAGTAAGATACTCTCTTACATATCCAAACCACGTTTTGCTATTCTCTATATTATTTTAATACAATACCAATAAGCTGACTTACTTGTAAGGTGACAGTGTACAAACATTGGAACTCATTGAGGATTCGCATCCAGTCTATAGTTCTCCCGTAGTTTAATGCGAACAAACAAAGACTATCTGTATTTTGTATCTGATAAGGCTGCTTATACATGTGCGATTTCTTATAATGGCATTAGAACATCAATCCTCGTGTATATCAAGGCTCAAATATTTATTGAAAATTTTATATATAATATACATACCAATCAAAATTATTAATAGAACTTATTATTTAAAAAAAAATATTTACACCCAAAAAATGTGTTTTTCTTCTACCACTGCGTGTGATATGTTCGTTGTCACCAAACCTCAATAAACACGCTCCGAGCCTGCGATAGCAGCGCACCTAGCCGCATAAGGAAGAATGTTTTAATTTACAACCGCTGCGCGAGTGTCCTAACTCCGTGTTTTAATTTAAAATATTGTAATTCGTATATAGCTCTATTTATCTACCCAGCATTGTGCACATGTAATATCAAATGATACGCGCCGCTCCGCGAATACTTTAAACAGAACAGCGTTGCGATTCCGTCTGGATATACTTTGGAACAGATCAAGTGGCGAGTCCGCTACTGAGGTTAAGATATGGAGTGCCGCCGCATAGCTGATGAGGTATGTGTGTATATCCTTGATCATAGACTTGTGGCGGTACGAGTTTCATGTTCCACCAACACAAAGGGAGGATCCTCCGACCAGGCAAGGTGACCATGCCAGGCGGGTCACTGCCCAACAGTTGATGTTGGGATGTTGTATATATTATGACTGACCACGCCACAGACTGATTGTACAAGTCCATTAAAATCTAGAAATTTATTATAACGTATTTGGCGCGATCACAAGTATACAGTAAAGTGTGGCAATATACTGCTTGCAAATAATAGTATAAGCACAATATTTTGATCGAAGTGAAAGCATGTTTTTACCTTTTTTAAATCTGAAATATAAATAAATGTATTAGTAAGTCTTTTAAAAATGGATAATAATAGCCTTTTCTTCACAAATTAGATGGGAGCCGTCTTTTGAGTCTACTACGATACGATACCTTCGATTTTTTTACGAGTGACTGCAATCAGGCCTCCATAACCCAGTACTACACGATATCAAAAGTCTATCTATAGAAATATTATTGTACGTAACGACTGCAAAATATGTTCGTATACCAACCGGGACCGACAGCTTAACGTGCTGTTTATCAAGAATAGTCACCCCTCATAGAATTACCTGGCTGGGGTTACCTAATTTTGTAATGTATTAATCTACCCGGTGACCACTGAGACATGAACCCCTCAACTAAGCTACGAGTCGATAATAATATAAACATTCGACTAAAAATCGCACCGACTAATCGTAAGTGTATATGTAATATCAAATAGGCAATGCTCTCAAGGTATGTAACTGAATTTCGTGTGATGAATGTGTAATTCGCCACTACCAACACATCCAAGCCTAAAAAGGGATGCCTACCTACTCATAACTTTAGTTAACTACAAAGAAATAAGTTCTGTATGTTAAAATGAGAGTTAAAGTTGAATTCATTGTATTCATGAATAACGTAATGTAACGTCACAGTGATCATCCCTTCACTTTTATATACATGACTAGCTTTTACCCGCGGTTCCGCATGTATTATAATTAGTCGAATATCACAACCTTACCTTTTTAAAATAAATTAATTGTTTGAAAGTCCTTATTAGTACTCGTATAAGCTACATTTAATCATCTTATTGTTGGTTTGACTCTAGTGTTATGAAACTAGAGGCGTTTTAGCATATGCAGCCGACAATAGACAATAGGTAAAAGTTTTTAATGAAATTGTGCATGTATATAATTAAAAGACGAAGCAGAGAGGAGGAATAGTTCACAAGATGGAAGAGTTTGATTAACTATCGAATCCGCGACAAAAGTAAAGTGGGGTCACCACTGTGCGGAAACGGGTATCGTGTTCTACCCAACACAAAGGGAGGATCCTCCGACCAGGCGGGGTGATCATGCCTGGCGGGCCACTGCCCAACAGTTGATGTTGGGATGTTGTACATATGATAATCGGCGCAAGAACTTCTATTGCGCGATTCAGGATTGGTAGTAGAACTACGAAGTAACGCACTACACGGTACTCCGTGTATCTTCGATAGATGGCGCTGTAGTAGATTATTGTTGTGTTGTATGTGGAAGTCGTCACAGGTTGTGCAATTATTATGTCACATAAATCTTTAATGCTCTAAATGAATCAACACGCGATATTAGTCCTAATATTTATGAACTAAAAAACGTTTATATGTTAGTGAATACGAGTATTAAGATCAAGCAGCTTCATAAGAGTAAATATCAACGAATGGATTTTATTCTACCTAGATTAAACTGGAACGCCACTAGCGTTGAATGAAAAAAAGAGGATAGAACGCTTGACAGCGAAATTCAATTACTCGTTTTTACAAACTGCATAGTGTGTAGGTTTGTTTATTACCATTTTTTACTAGTAATGTCAATCGAATTTTCATGCAACACTGGTTTTCTATCGAATCTTGAATTTAGTTAGTGCAGGTTTCTGTCATGATTTAGTTCTGTGAACTGCGGATCGTTTAGAGTAATTGCGTTAGACATTTTTATGTGCAAGGATAACTGGTTTTGAATTTAGTCAAGTAGAATTTTCCCCCGCTGTACAACGCTAAAATAATTGCAAGTCAAAAGAGTATTTTTGAATTAAGAAAGGATTTGAGTTGAGTATTATTTAAGTAGCTGTCGATTTTCTATAAGACAATGGTAATACTCTTTTCTAACTGGACTTTTTCTGTCAAAGCTTAACTCTTCCAAAATAACAAAATCTAAAAAGAAGTGCGTTGAATTTATGAAATATAAAACATGAGTAAAAGATTTTCAATAATAGGAATTTTTTACATTACACATAAACAATACATTGTTCAAATAAAAATTTAAAATTTCTTCTTTAACTTCGAACTGCCACAAAGCTTGAGTGCCTTTTACTGCATATTCCAATAAATGTAGAATAGATTTAAAATACTGTGGAAAGTAAGTAAAGTAAACTTCTGGAAGTAACATCTTCGTCTTTTCCGAGACAAATACAACAGTTATGGCTTACGAGAACTTTGGCAGCAAGTAGCGTAAAATTCTTTATTTGTATAAGATTTACTTGTGCTATTTATTAATATTAATTAATCCCGACACAGGATATATTTCTAATGTGGCAACTGTCTTTTTAAAACAATAAAAAATATAACTATGTAGCTATATTATTAAAGACTGTTCCTGACTAGGAATTTTTGTTTTTACACTCATTCGTTGGCAAGAAACTGAACAATTGATTCGGACTGATGTCTAGGCCTTTTAGAACATTGACTGGCAAATTGAATAAATAGCATACACAGAAGAAAATAATTAAATTAAAACATTCTCATTTTTTTGAAACTCTTGTAATAAATTATAAATGGTATAAATATTCTACTATGTACTTACATACTTTTGTCATCTTAACATATTTAAGAGCCTTGAATTTCTAAAAAATGATTGAACGATTTCCATGAGCAGTAACAAAATCGCGTACACACAATCAATATAGTACAATGGGAAACTTCGAATATGAAGAAAAGTCTATTTAGTTTTGAAGTGGATAAAACAATGACTAAGACACTTGACTCCTTTCCGCACTCCTGAGACAAGAGGAGTACTAAAAATTCAAAAATAGCACCGTACCCTTTTAGCTAGTACATTTTTTTTTATTTGCATGTTGCGTATACTTTACGCGTATTTTTCAAAAGCGACAACAAAAACCCCATCCGCAAACCGCAACCTTTGCCGCGGGGGTTGTAACCACATTGCGTAGATTTACTAACGATCCCGTATCACAAAGGTTTTATTTGAACTTTATAAAATAACATTTTATTCAATTTCGTTCACGGGTCTCCATTAGTAAAACATTTTTGTAGAAATTTAATTTAGTAGATAAGTAAAAGAATATTTTACACATACAATATTTTTGTGAGAAATTTAACAGAAATTGTGAATGACAACCCATGTAACTCAAGTAATGAACATATTGTTTTATCATCTTTGTAATCAGCCTATTGCAATCCACTCCCAAAGTCATATTTCTCTCTCTCTTGCAATCGCACTCTAGTCATAACGATTTTGGGCTTCTTGCATGCAGCTCCGGCCAGCTATCTTGCGTAAGTTATCACAATTATCTTTATTAGTACCTATTCATTAAAATACAGAGAATTACAAATCGGTGTGATGAGATTTAAGAAATGTTTTGACGCCAAAACAAAAGCATATAGTTTGAATAAAAAATGGATATTAATAAAAGTGACTTTACTTTAAAAACATATCACGAGTGTACCGTAAATTTCAATGATTTACATATTTTTAATTTTTTTTTAATTTATTTATTTAAAATCATATATACCTACACATTTTACATGTTCAAGTCTGCCAAACTGTAAGACAGTTTGTCGGCAGTGAACTATTAACATTTAACTGACTACTTAATATGTAACCTTTAAGATTTCTGCACCACCCACAGGTAGACTGGAAGAGAATGCCCTGGCCACTAAGTCAGCTGATGTACAAACTTAGTGCATAAAGTTTTTAAATTAAATAAATAAATATTATAACCACAAAATAAAACTAGACCCTAAACATACACTCTTTGGGTAAGACTTATAAATATTTTTGTAGTTATTACTTACTTTATATGCTGGGGATAAGCGAAATGAAATAAAATGATTTCTATCTTTATTTCATTCTCATCCATAATGTTGCGTGCGCTGTGTCCATAGCGCTTTATCTGTTACAATATTTCTCACTGACCTCTGACGATTCATATAATCAATGGATGCTAAATTAGATGGGTTTCTTTAATAATAAATGTTTTTGGAGCAACAAAAGTTATTGGCCTTACCTATTTAATACAAGGTTAACGTCCAATCGCAATGACAAATGATATTTATTTTGTTGTAAAAAGTAGCCTTTTCTCAACAATCAAAATATATCTAGGGTAAAACCGGGATAGATGCCCCACTTTTTGAAAAACCTTCATAATTTTAAAATGTTAATTTTAAATGGATAATTTCTGTGCACGTAGCTAGCTTAGTTATTGAAGTTGGATTATTATTTGTTTTTGCTGACCTAATAATTACAGATTTTGTAAAATGTAGGTTTCTGTGAAACCCTTTTTTTGGGATAGACGCCTACCTGTATGGATAGTTGCCCCACCATGAAAAAACCAAGGAGGATAGATGCCTGCAGTGCAGGATAGATGCCTTTCATACTGTGTAAAACAGCAATTCTCCAAGAAACATGGTTTGAATTACGAAAAACATTTATTTTAATATGATACAAACAACCATAAATAAATTTTAAAACTATTTGTTCAACAAAAGTATTAAATCTTAGTTTTTAATATTAATTGTTAAGTTTCAACAAACATACTCATAAATTTTTATTAATTAAATATTATTTATCACTAAGAATAATTGGGGTCGGCTACTAGTTCTTTGTGAAATAACTAAATATCAGCTATTATATGGAGCGGCCGGCATCAGACCTCCGCAATCCTGCGGGTGAACTGAATTTGAAGGTCGAACTAGTAGATATTTGAGGGCACTGACATCTCAATAACGATTGTCCTAAGGTGTTCATGACAACCGGTACCGACGGCTTAAAATGTTCCGAGGCACGGGTGGGAAACACCGCCATCTTCCGTAAAACTTTTATAAGAAAACGCAACAGCAGTCCGACCCGAAATTCGCACCCGTGACCACTTGATCGGCAGTCGCTTGCGCAAACCGATAGATCAACGAGGCACTCCTAAAATGTAAAGATTTCCTAAATAAAAATACCTAATGAGCTAAATCAAATCTCGAATTATTCTTTAGTATTTTGTAATGACGTTATATTTTTAGCAACAAAACGCCTGCGCATGATTCTAGATAGAATACCAAATCATCAGAATATTTCGTTTATCCCCAAGGATTTTTTATTCATTTCATCGAAAGCTGACTGTAATTGTACAAGAACATATATGGGTACATGTGTACCCACCATGTGGTGTATGGAGGGATAGGTGCCCTTAGGGGCATATATCTGTCCTTAGGGGCATCTATCCCTCCAAAAAATCAGGGCAACTATCCTTTTTGATAGGGATAGGTGCCCAGCTATTTTTTAAAATAAATTAAAAACAAAATAGCAACTATTTACATTTAAACGCATCCTTAATGAACCAGTGTATCGACGTAATAAAAAATATAACATAATTTATTACTACTTATAAAGTTATACAACGTTAAAATAGTAACTTTGAAAATTTGTACGTGTTAGTGAAGCTCATTTCGGATATAAATATACACATGAGCAAAGCAAATCCTCGAAGCACAACAGCTCATGGATAAATTAGGTACAGGGGACAGAGGCTCCTACTTATACTATTAATTCTTAGTTGCGATTTTGGGAAGTTAGGTTTCTTGGATGTGAGGCATCTATCCCGTTGCGGCATCTATCCCGGTTTTACCCTATGCCAAATTTCATGGAAATCGTTACAGCGGCTTAGTCGTAAAAGCTGTACAAATAATCACACAGAGTTACTTTTCAATTTATAATATTAGGTATGGAAAGTACAAGACATGGATTGGTATGGATTATTTATAAATGTAAACAACGAATACAATATCATGTCATCAATGGACAACTCCTGCACTACGAATATATCCTATGCCGCGGGACACTTCACTTTGTTGTACTTTACAATTCTTCTCATGACCCAATCTCTACAAGGTTTTTGCACGATTCTTGACGAGCTGACGATTCACCGCACGGTGACTATCGCCGTCCATGCACATGCAACCCAATACTTACAAGTGTGCTACCGACCTTAAAGTCATCCTCTCTAGACTTAAAAGGAGAATTGTTGTTGATTCCTAATTGTCATAAAATCTTGTTTTTTTTTTAAAGTCTTAGTTTGTAAATAAGATTGGAATTAACTTTAAATCTACTACGATATGGTTGAAACTCATTTTATTACGTAGACTCAAAGAAAAAAAAATACTCATTTCAACTCTGTAGTAGTTTGGCGATAGGACAATCTACCCTAATATAAATAAAATAACCCTTTTAATACTTAACAGAATGCCCCATGGTCGTGGCTGAAAAATACATAAATCACAAACACAAACATTCGACCCACACTAAGCACCACTTTGCCACAAAACAAATGTTTGCTCCTAGCCGAGGAGTCTTGAACGATACGAAATTCTGAATATAAATTTTACTGAAATACGTATTCATATCTGAGAAAGAGAAAACAAGATGTTTCCTTTGACCATTATTTATAATATTTCACTACCACGGTGGCGCAGTGGTATCGTATGCGACTGCTGTGCTTGAGGTCTCAGGTTCGATGCCCGGGTCGTAACAAATGTTAGTATGATTTGCAAAAAAAAAAATATATTTGTCAAGTTAAACATAATGCAATACTGTTATTGCTCTAATTATTATATTAGTTTGAATAATTGTAACTTTTATTGGAGCCTAATCAAATTATTTTTATAAAGTACTTCCTAGCATTTAAACACCATAAATACGATCTGATCCTATTGATCTTTAAATTACATAAAGTACCATTTTAACCCTAACCATACATATTCTTGTTAACGTAAATTCCTAGACTTTCTTCGGACATGTGTGTGTGTGTTAGTGTGTGTAGCTGCGTGCGTGCAAGCGTGTGTGTGTTTGTCACTTTCGTGTTTATATTTCATATAAAGACTAAATCAACAATTAATAATATTATAGTTACTATCGAACAATTATTGAATAAAAAATAATGATTCTCTGTGAATGCATTCACGAAGCCTTTGTTTTCCATAAAATAAATTATGCCCTGAATAATTGAATACAGCATAATGTAAAACATATATTAAATAAACCGCAATATTTGCTTGTAATGTCATTCTCGGGTTTGTGGATTTCATTAATCAATACATTATAAATAAAACGTAATTAGTCGATGTCTGTACATGGAAGATTAGATGTTTCAAAATATATCTGTAAATTATCTCTACTTAGTGTAAAATGCAGTCGCTTCCGCTGTCTGTTCGCTTAGATCTTTTAAACAACTCAACTGAATTTAATGCAGTAATAGACAGCGTGATTTGGGAGAAAGATTTATATGTTTTTAACGTGGGAGAGCCACACTTCGGCATGAATGGGCCGGCTCGACCGGAGAAATACCACGGCCTCACAGAAAACCGGTGTAAAGTAGCGCTTGCGCTCTGTTTCACTGAGTGACTAAGGATACTGGAGGCTCATATGCC
The DNA here is from genome assembly GCA_916048165.1 of Spilarctia lutea. Classification (NCBI taxonomy): domain Eukaryota; kingdom Metazoa; phylum Arthropoda; class Insecta; order Lepidoptera; family Erebidae; genus Spilarctia; species Spilarctia lutea. The sequence continues at coordinate 4,220,607 of OU696492.1, read as the reverse complement.
AACCCCTCCTCCATCCCCCTCCCCATCCCCCAAAGGCAGGCAACGCACTTGTGACGCTTCTGGTGTTGCGGGTATCCATGGGCGGCGGTAATCGCTTACCATCAAGCGATACGTCTCGTTTGCCCCTATTCAATAATAAAAAAAGAATGTGTAATACATACATATTATAACAGAGGAAATCCAAAAATTTCAGAGACTTCCATGGGAAGCCGGGTTGCTATTAATAAATAAATTACCTACTGTAGGGGAACGGGTATCATGTTCCACCCAACACAAAGGGAGGATCCTCCGACCAGGCGAGGTGATCATGCCTGGCGGGCTACTGCCGTACAGTTGATGTTGGGATGTTGTATATATGCTAATCGGCGCGAGAACCATTTATTGCGCGATATAGGATTTGTAGTTAATCCGTGTAGTGCAGTTTGTAGGTACAGTGCGTTACTTCGTAGTTCAGTGTATCTTCGGTAGATGGCGCTGTAGTAGGTTATGTTGTATGTGGAAGTCGCCACACCTGCATCCTGACACATTTGTCTGAATGTTATGTCTGATAAATGACAACACATAATACAAATTATAAATCTTAGGTGAGCTACCCATCTACAAACTCTACTTTACCTGTCAGAAAAACCAATAGAGTAACGAACCGAGTATTAACTAGTATCTCATAAACTTTTAAAACGTAACATTAGTAAACGTTAAACTATTTTCGTTCTCTGCCAGCGATATATCAACTCGATATATATACGAGTACATATGAGCCTGCCAAAGTGACTCTACTCTGCCTGATGGAACTAATGAGCAGAATCCAATAATAGTGCTCACCATACTCATTACGAATGCAGACAATGCAATAATGACGCATGGCAACCCACACTATGACGGCCTATTGCGATGATTCTGCATCATTGACATCAATTAGTTACATTACTACAAAATATTGAAACAAAGTCAATCGAAACAAAGTTTATGAACTAAAACAATCGATAAGAACTACGAGTAAATGTTAATAAAATTGAGGTGTTTTTTTAATTAAGTTAGCCATATTTTCATCATTAACTGATTACACATCGAAATGTAGAAATAAAAAAAAACAAACAGCGTAAATAATACATGACATTTTCGCCCCATATGACACGATATTCCTCACCCTATCTCGCATTTCGCTGTTGTCTCATGATCTGAGACCACGTAGTTAGCCGCCTATAGGAAAATAAAACTGTGTGTTACACGCGGTTTTATTTCAAAACAAATTTCTATTTAGACCTGCGATATATTTTAATACGCGAATGCTGAAATATTCTACTTACTGTAACTTTAGATATGAACCTTCAGGAGGTTCAATGATGCACGACATTACGAATGTTGTCATTATAGGTTGGTCTTTTGTAAAAGGGTAGTACCGTTTTGGTCGAGCCGACCCGTTCGTGCGGAAATCATGGAGAATCAAATGGGATTTTCAACTTGTACTTTGCTTTATAAATTGTTGTAATGCATTCAATTTCCCTCGGAAATCGCATTAAAATAATTAAAATCCACTATGATAATGGTGTAATCCACTAAGTTATATTTCGTAAAATTCATTATATTTTTGGTCAACATGATCTGGGTCGTTTAAACTTAAACATCGCAGTCGTGAGCCACTATGTTAAAGAAGATCCGAATTTGTTTTCCTCGACGTTTTCAACAGTTGCGTTATCCAAAACAACCGCATGGCAAATTTTGCCTATGAATTTAGCTTTGAAGCCTTGCAAGGTGCCACTGGTGCAAGAATTAAAGCCGACCGACCATTCACATTGTCGTAGATTCGCTCAATTCATTCAAGAGTAACACGCTGGTGTTTCTGCAAAAATAATTCTTTCAGACTAAGCCCATTTCTGTTTGTCAGGGTACGTGAACAAACAAAACATTTTGCAAAAAGTGATTGAAAATGTTGATGAAATAATTAACATCTGTGAGCGTGCTCGTGGTGGACATTTGTGCGACATCATTTTCATTAATAATAGCCAAACCTCACTCTTTCAATTACAATAAAAAATATCAAATTTTCTTCTTCTAAATTCATGGTACTGTATTTTTTTTTATTGAATTATGTTCGTTATGAATTAAATATGAGTTTAATTGAATATTAATCAAAGATTTTTGCTTGTTTTTTACTAGGTCATTGTAAAAGTTCAATTTTCTATTTTTACCTACAAGATAAAAGCAGAGAGATCGAAAACATCGTAAATGACTTTAAAAAATAAGAATACACTTGCCTTCTTTTTTTTACTAGACTTAACCGAGCCACATCTCTTCACCAGATAAATTCGTTTACTTTTGTGACTTACTGTTCTAGTAGGTACCCACTTGTTCGGTGAGTTAAGTGGCTTAAAGACGCTTAATGAATGACTCACTCAGAACATAAAATATTAATATTAACTTATAATAATATACTCAAGTGTGGTTCTTGTCTTAAGATTCTTCGTGATATACGAAATAATACCTTATTGCAATGACCCAGTGTATAGCATATTTTCTTGTTTAAAACCATCGTAAAGCTTTGGTAAAGCAATTAAGAAGGGCTTTAAACCGCGTTTACAACTAGTTCAGAATGTTAAAAGAAATTCAAATATGAATTTGTATTCTCATTTTCTAAAAATAGCAAGTAACTTATAAAATGTATAACACATCTAGTACTTATATACACTTGAGTTAAATGATTCAGCTCGGTAAAAAATTATTTCACATAACTTTCAAGTTCGTATCTCGTTTAAATAAATTTGTTTCAACATAACATTTACTACAGTATTTTAAGATTCTGTTTCATGTTTAAATGAAAAATGAATAATTTTCTAAAGAAGTACTGTTTAAAATTTAAAAATATTTTCTAAGACTAATCACCATAATAGTGAATAGGTCTCGGTATTATTTCTGTGGGGGACAGGGTGTCAAGTCCCTCCAACACAAAGGGAGGATCCTCCGACCAGGCTAGGCGATCATGCCTGGCGGGCCACAGCCCAACAGTTGATGTTGGGATGTTGTACATATATGATAATCGGCGCGAGAACTTCTATTGCGCTATTCAGGATTGGGAGTTACTCCGTGTAGTACGTTACTTCGTAGGTCAGTGCATCCTCGGTAGGTGTCGCTGTAGTAGTTTACTGTTGTGTTATATGTATGTGGATGTTGCCACAACCCTATAAAAACGTCAACAACTCATTTCTGTTTTTACCATAGATAGTGCTAATACTGTTTATCCTGACTCTCTAAGGTAAAATCGCCCATTGTACACCACATAGCATAAAAGCTTTCTATTTATCACTAAACTAAAACGAGTGAATTAAATAAAGTTCTCTCAAATTACTAGATTATTAGAAATATTTAGTTTGACACAACCAAAATTAGTCAAGGCACATAATTTAGACCATAACTTTTCTTTTGTAATCTCAATCTTGCCAGCAGTCAGTAAAGTCTTTGAAAAACTTATTCTTCAGCAATTAGAAACTCATTTTAATATTAATAATTTATTTCATAAAGAGCAGTATGGTTTCACAAAGGATCGCTCAACCATTGATGCTGGTTCAACACTTATAAAACATATATTTAGTGCCTGGGAAAACGCGCAAGATGCTATTGGCGTTTTCTGTGACTTATCCAAAGCATTTGACTGCGTTGAACATCAAACGCTTTTGCGAAAACTCAGGCACTATGGCATTAGGGATACTGCACTTGATCTGGTTGCCTCGTACCTTGGGGACAGAGTTCAACGAGTGGATATAAATGGAAGTAGGTCCTCCGGATTACCTGTCTCAATGGGCGTGCCACAGGGCTCAATTCTGGGTCCTTTTCTCTTTCTAGTGTATATTAATGATTTACCTTTCTTTGTGCAAAATTTCTGTGATGTAGTACTTTTTGCAGATGACTCTTCGCTTATTTTTAAAGTTGATCGTAATCAGAATAGTTTTGATGATATTAACAGGTCACTTACACTAGTCCAAGATTGGTTTACAAGCAACAACTTACTATTGAACTCGAATAAAACTAAATGTATAAAGTTCACTTTGCCTAATGTTAAGAAACTCGACACGAACATTATAATAAATAACGAAATGATTGGTCTCGTAGAGTCAACTATGTTTTTAGGAATAACCTTGGATCATAAGCTTCAGTGGGGCGCCCATATATCGTATCTAGCAGGGAAACTGAGCTCCGCGGCATTCGCTGTTTGGAAAGTTCGCCAGTTAACTAATATTGAAACTGCGCGACTAGTTTATTTTAGCTATTTTCACAGTGTCATGTCATATGGTATTTTACTATGGGGCAAGGCAGCTGATATTCAAACCATTTTTGTAATTCAAAAACGGGCAATTCGTGCGATTTATAAACTTAAAGTTCGAGATTCTCTGAAAGAACGATTTAAGGAAATAGGTATTTTAACAGTGGCGTCTCAATATATATTTGCTAATATTATGTTTGTACGGAAAAACATAGATAAATATACTAGCAAAAGTGATCATCATTCACTAAACACAAGGAATAAGCACAAACTAGTAGGGCAATATTATCGCCTGGGAAGGGTCCACAATTCATTTGAAGGACTTGGTGTGCGTTTTTATAACAAAATTCCTGTCCAAATCTTGAACTTACCCCTGCAAAAGTTCAAGAGTTCCGTTAAGAGTCGTCTTATGGAAAGGGGCTATTATACAATAAACGATTTCTTGACCGACGCAGTGCCTTGGATGTGAGTGGGAATTTGGTATGGACTTGTTATGTGCTGATTGGAGTAATTTGTATTTATGGGCAATGTATTTATTTATTTACAATCCTTCACATAATTTATTTGATTGTAATTAATTCTTGACATCTTATACTGCATTTATTACCTGACATTTGAATTTTGTTAAGTTAAGGCTATCTGTGTTTACATTGTTGGTGTAAATAATTATATTAGTATTTATTATTTTATTACATTTTGAACTTTTTTTTTTTTTCTCTCTGCGACCACGATATATGCACACATTGCTTTTACTCCTTGATGTGTAAGTGATTGCAACCTTATATGCTATGGACTAATTTTTATTATTTTATTAGACAAGAAATTGATTTCCCTAACTTTAATATTTCTTTAGACCGCTTTCTAGCCTTTGTGTTTTGGTTGCCTTAACTTGCACATATAAGTATTGTTGTCAAAAACAAACAAACTTTGTATAAATTATTTGAAAAGATGGTGCACATGAGTTTCTCACCAGCTCTTCTCATGAATGCAATACCCATCGGAGCTGGTACTTGGATTGATTTCAATTTAAACCTTTGAGTTGAATCGAAATCAATCTAAGCTCCGGTAATTCAAATCATTGATTACTTGAGTTACATCCTTTTATCACTGATCAATTCAGTACTTGAGTTTTTTTTTATATTTGTATTAATAATGTTTGATGTTTGTATTTTTGACGTGTTCAAGTGCCTTTTGGGGCCTATGGAAATAAATGATTTGACTTTGACTTTGACTTTGACTTTGCTTTTCTTCTGTTGAGCGTTACATCGTCTAAGAATGACTAAACTTAGTCATGTCACGCCATAATATAGATGTCGTGCCTTCTAAAAAACAGACAGACTAATTTAGTGACTAAAATCATAATGTAAAAAATCATTAAATTTTGTGAAATTATTTTTTTACGACGAAAGCGATTACGTATGATATTATTCGTTACAAATGACAATTAAGTAAACTTTAATTTTAACTTTTAATAATGTCGAATTAAAGCTGTGATAATTAACAATAAATTTGGATCGATTTAATACCAGAATAAAATTTTAAAAACGCTCGCTCAAAATATGTCAATTTTAATAAAAAAATTAGTTAAGTGCTAGTCAATAACAGAACTAGCATCATTAGCGACTTCTACTAGTTAGTCACGGACTGTCGTTAGTTCAAATTACGTAATACGCTAAAGACGCACAAGGACGTCATCTCAGTAAATCTTCCGTTTCAACGTAATTAATGTTGTTTAATGAGGTAGACACACCTAACCTCAACCTAAACATTACACCCATATATTATTTCCTACTTGCGTTTCTGCCGTTTATTAGATACACTAAAACATGTATTTCAACGGAAAACGTACCTTTTTACGAGATCAAAAACAGTCTATGTGTTAAACCAGAGCGTCAGCTACCACCACCGCCAAAGTTTATCAAAATTTATTAAACCATTTGAGTATGAAGAAGTAACAAACACACACACAAACTTCACCTTTATAATATTCAAGAACTGTCCACTGACTCTATTTAACCATCCATAAACATAAGAAGAACATGTTTTTCCTTTTAATTTCGGGCCGAGAGAATCTCATAACAAGATCACCGCTTTGAAACCATTACGAGTTTAATTACCATGAATTTCAATCCGGAACCTTTAATATATACAAATTCCTTTTTGTTAGAGTAGGCGAAGGGCTATCGCTCATTAATGACGGGACGAATAAATGTTTTGTATTCTGATCTTTCTGTATATATTGCAGATATATAATTTTAGTATAATCTCGATAACAGAGCTACATATTGCGATGGAATCTTGTCACAATTATAGCTGCGTGAAGACATCCACAACACAACAAGACAAAAAAGTACAGATAACAAACTAAAAAAACTTTGTCTGTTTGATACGTTTCCAATTACCAAGGCATGTGGCATGTTACCATGAGCGTCTTCGTGATTAGGACATCACGTTAAGCGGTTGGTCCCGGTTGTTATCATAGAATAACAGTCGTGAAGCTTAGTTGGAGGCCTTTGGGCGGTTTAAAAACATCCAACGGCAAAGATTTCGTAGCCACAACGTCGTGTTGCCAGTCTACAACCCGCACTTGGCCAGCGTGGGGACATATGGCCTTAAACCTCTCCTGAGAGAAGACCAGAGCCCAGCAGTGGGACGTTATGGGTTGTTGATGATGATATGGTTTTTATAGATTTTGTTCTTACTGTGTAACAAAATGTTTCTTACATTTTTATAGGTATATCCATAAACAGCCTTTGTGTAAAATACCTATAGTTTCAGCTACAACAACCGATAACCATATCAGAAAATTGTCTCATCAATAATTTTTTCGAAATAAATTTGTATATTTTAACATTGCGATAACAAGCGTTTTACGTTTTGTTAAGAGGATCACTAAAGGATTTTACGACCTTGAATTATAATACCCTACTATATAGTACAAAATAAAGTAGTAAGTTACTAACTACAGTGACGTCATGGAAACTAGCAAATGCCATCGATCTTATTGGTCAATTAGTTAATCAAATTCTTACGCGTTGACGAAAATAAACTTTTTTAAGCACCCCTTTCGCAAAGGAAAAATAAATTTGCGTTTCGCTTCACTTTCCTTACCTGAATGTCTAATTTGACTGGACTAGTAGTACACGCCATACACACCGTCAGAATTTGGCAAGTTGTTGGCTTACGTTGTTGTATTATACAGTATTTTAAACGTTTTTTGTTTCTAATGCGTTAATAATAAGCGTAACAAAATATTCTAAAAAGGCTCAATTGGTTTTATAAAGGTCATTGTTGGCTTCTATTGATTCTATAAACGAATAAGAAACTTAAGAAATTTGATGGTTCTGAGAAATAAAACTTTAGTGTTGATCTCTCGTTAAGGCTATTAAAACCAAACTTTCGAGCTCCATTCAAATAATGTTTAAATTGCTGGTAAGTTTTTTCTATAATAATTTTATTCGAGTCTTCTCAGTTTTTAGTGTATTCAAATTGTTATGAATTCATTAGGATTCCTAAGAATGAACACATATTTGAGGACCTAAAACACACCTAGAGACATAATTTACTACTTAAAAACACAACCAGAACTATAAATAATAATATTACAATTTAATATTTAAAATAAAATTTTCGATATTTAACACACAGCGCTATTGTACTAAGAGTACTAGACAATTGATACATGTATAAGTTTTATAAATACAAACATATTATATACAGAAAACACCCAAACTTCGGAACAAATATTTGATCCGACCCGTGAATCGAATCCGAAACTTCAAGCACAGCAGTCGCGTACGCTATCGCTGCGCCACCGAGGCAGTCAACTGTATGTATTAAAAGACAAAATGTTTATAGATACATTACACAAACATAAGCAACAAACAAACTAGAATTGAATTATGCGGGCAAGAATTGGAACTTTGCTCTTATAAAAGACATATAAAGTACGTGGACTTGCATTTCCTACCTAAACTATTTTCCTCTTGCAAATATAAGAAAAAAGTTAACAGTCTCTTAAGTACTGTGATTAAAGCACGCTAGTAGTATTCAAAGTTTGGTTAAAACGACTGACTGTCAAAAATACGAGTATATTTTATGATGTTTATATTCTTAGTCTTCGAATCTTTGCCAGCTTACAAAAATTGTTCTCTTCTAATTCCTGGCTAAAGTTATTTACTGTATGTTATTTTGTCTACAAATACTAAATATGCTATTCTGTTTATAACAAATATTCATTGTATTTACTGTAAAAAAGGTAAGATTAAATCAGGTTGTTCCCAGTATAAAACAACTAAGCAAAACAAAAATACCAAACATTATGGGCATGAGTCAATATGTAATATTATTTGGATCTTCTTTAATTTCCCGTGAAAAGCCATCACGTCGATGCTAGAGGCAAAAGTATGTTAAGTTCCCACCAAAGATAGATGGCATCTCAGTCGCTCTAATGTTAAGAGGATTCGAGCCACGTAATTTTATATCTCCCTTCTAATCCATCCTAAATTTGACATTATCCTTCATATTACAAAGATGCTTTACGATTTTCAACTTATCATTAATAACATCTGTCAATTGAAAATAAATTTATCAAGAACGTTCAACTTTTTGTTCAAAATTATTAGCTTGAAAGTTCGTAAAACATTGTACGGGACTCTTCACTGCCAATAAATTTCTCTTGGTAAACTCTCGTCTGAAATAGGAAGTGCGAAGAAAGTATTTTGAAGTTTTACGGCGCTGCAACATTGTTGGTGGAACTTATCACATATGTGCTGTAATTCCAAAGATTCAAGTTCCACGGGTCTCGTTGTCAAAAGTTTGTGAAAGATGCGATGTGATCTTTTTGCAATATCGATTCTTCGTGATCATAGAGTTGCCTCAGTTCACTAACTGTGACTAAGGCTATATGTACGCATTTGAGTTTGTATGTTTATTACAATTTCATGTCCTCAGGTGGTTAAGTGCTATCTCATCGCAAAATGTGGGTCTGGGATCAGCGAAACACAATCAGGTGAAAAGCCACGACATAATTGTTTAACATTTGTTTTCTATGAGGCTGTGGTTTCACTACAGTTGGGGTAGTCTATTATTTTTCTTATTTTTTTAGGGTAAGCGACTGCTGTACTTGAGGTATCGGGTTCGATTCCCGGTTCAAACTAAATGTTTTTATGATCTGCACATATACATTTGGGAGTTTGCGTGTTTTCTATGTATGTTCTATATATATTTACAATAAAAAGTATATATATCAGTTGTCTAGTACCAATTATATAAGTTCTACTTAATTTGGGACTAGATGGCGTTGTATAATTCTTAGTATTTTTATATTTATTTCTAGAGATTTATTAGTTGCGAGGAGAGGTTCAAGCCTTAAATGGAGGTTTAGGCCTACTGTACCACACTGGCCAGACGGGTTAGTATAGAGAAGCGTGAATATATAGCATAATACAAAAATAAACTTACTAGCTTTCGAAATATTCATTCGCATAAATTTGCAGACAGAGTCAAAGTTCTGCATAAGTTATTTCACAAATTATTTTAGGTACCTTCAAAGAGTGCCTTCGCTAAATATTCATGATCAACAAAGTCGGTTAATTGCTCGTAAAAATATTTACGTTTAAACATTAGCCTTTTACGACTTGGTATGTTTAATCTAAAGGCCTATCCTTCTAACAATGCCGTTTAAAATAAATATGTACGTGCATTTTGTTTCGATTGACTTTTATTAAACTGCAAAATGTTAATGCTATAAAAAATGTTAACATTCCATGTAAAGACATCAGATACTATTTTTTATCGTTTTAATACTACTGTCATTTTTTTTTTAATATCTTTTATTGTTTGGGTGTTTTTATCCTTTCGGATATGACAACCCCATTTTAACGAACATCGATCTATGTTAAATTAAGATAGAGGAGTCACTGCGGGCTTAGTCATGCGACAGAGTATCCTTGCGTTATTAGATGTAGGTATCGATAAAATCATTTGAGGGATTCCTATGTCACATGGGTTCACACCCAGTGCCTCCATTACTATTTCTCTATCCCTGCGGTTCTTGATACATTCCATCAGCACATGTTGCACGTCTTCCTCCACGCCACACACATCACAATTTGGAGACTAGCTACTATCATTTATTATTCTAGCTTAATAATTATTACTATGCTAAGTTAAATAAGCCTCGATGTGAGGTTTAACTTTAACTAGAATAGTTATACTCGCATTTTACGGTTAGAGTTTCAACATAATATAAACTTATTGTGATGACCATCGTTCCGGCGGTCCCTTTGGAGGTCGTCCAAAAGTGGGACAAACAAAACTTTAGTAGTTTATAGTCCACAAGTTGGTCACACATTACTCACATGAACAATAAGTACAGTACTAGTAAAATGTTAATGTAGTACAATTTCAAAGTTACTAAAAGAGACTCTAGGTCTTTATATAGTACTAGCTGACCCACGCAACCTCATTTGTGTCTCCTATTGCCCATAGCGTGATTTTTCCCCCGTTTTTGAAACATTCTTCATTAGTGCTCCGCTCCGATAAATGGACTATCCAACACTGAAAGAATTTTTCAAATCGGAACTGCGGTTCCTGAGATAAGCGCGTTCAAACAAACAAACAAACTCTTCAGCTTTATTATTAGTAAAGATAAAACCATAATTTCGTTTCAAAATATTAAGTAATGTTTTAAATACGTCAGTCAAAATTTTACTATAATAAAATACTGCCATTCTTAATTCGTATCTACTTACTGGACATCTTTTAAAATAAAGACAATTAAACTGTAAATGAAATTATCACATTCTTGGAACTTTATATTTTAATGAAATTCGGACAATTGAAGTCTTTTATGTAATGATTTTATGTCGAATTAAATATATTAAAATATGAAACAAGTCGCAAAAGGGAAAGTAAAAGAATGAACGCATGACTAACCAATAAATATAATAATTATTAATTTACTAGCTGAACCCCGCGGTGCTACCCGCTGAGCGATAGTAACCTTGGGCAACGCTGCGAGGCGAAGCTAGTATCTTTATATATTGTAGCCTATGTGTTATTCTGATGCATGAGTCCTATAATCCTCCTTAAGGTGGTCTGGAAGAAATCGCCGTGAGCGATAAGACCACCAATTGTTACTTCTAAAACTTTGTAACTTATCTATTGTTATGTTTTTAAATTTTAAGTATACAATAAAGATATAAATAAATAAATAAAAAAAAGCTATATTATTGTAAGGTTTTATCAAAATCCATTCAGTAGTTTTTGCGTAAAAGAGCAACAAACATACTCGCGCATAACTTTCACGTTTATAAAATTAGTAGGATAATAATGAATACAATGTTTTTTTTAAGTTACAGATATTTATTTAGGTAGTACATAAGAATATAACAATATTATCACGTCGGTTCACGAAACAAAGTGGCATTTAGCATTGTTATGCGTCAGCCAGACAGACTGTTATGAAAATAGTAGGGCCATACAGATTTCAGCATGTCTATAGGCCGCCATTGTGTGGGTCACCGCGTTTCTTAATTTCATAGCCTGCATTTTCAATTAGTATCCTGACCACTTCGCTTGGATTCTGCTCACTCATGAGGCAGAGTAGAGTCACTTTGGTAGGTTTAAATAAAAAAGTTAAGCCACGGTATCCCTGGCGCATACAATACAACAGAAAACGTCGTGTATTTATCGAACCTAATATTAAAACCTCAACAGAAAATAAAAATAATAATTTTGGTACATTTGTTCATAAATTCCAATACGTGGCTTGTGGTAAGTAGATCTGCTCGAGTCTTACATCAGACGAGACGAAATTGGATTCACTTCTTGTTCGCTGTAAACGTCTGCATTTACATATTCTTCGCCGCTATTCAAAAACCCGAATACTAACGCGTCAGAATTTGATTAACTAACTGACCAATAAGATCGATGGCATTTGCTAGTTTATATGACGTCACTGTAGTTAGTAACTTACTACCTAATTTTGTACTTAGGGTATTTTAATTCAAGGTCGTACAGTCCTTTAGTGGTCCTCTTAACAAAATGTAAAGCGCTTGTTTTCGCAATGTTTATTTCGAAAAAATGATTGATGAAACAATTTCTAACATGTTAATGATGTAGATGAAACTATAGGTATTTTACACAAAGGCTATTTATGTATATTTTTTATTTTTTTTACTAAAAAAACACAAAGCAGTCATAAGCACTGCCGACAGAAGTGAAAACTCATAACTATAAACAAACGGTTGTTTTAACTTACCTGAAATGAACACCTATGCTTTTTTTAATAGTGTGCAATAAAAAGAACTAAAAATTATTATGATTGTAAGTAGTAAATGGAAGTAAAGCTTTGATACCCCAATAGATGTCGCCGTTTTCAAAAAAATTGTAAACAATCTTTTTGATTTACAAAAGGTTTTGTGTAAGTAGAAAATCGTTATTTTAATTTATTGTAAATCACTTTAAGATACTGAAATATTAACTTTAAGTATATAAAATCATATTGAGAAAGGACCACTATCTAGAAAAACAAATGTTACCAAAGTATATCTGTAGATGGCGCTGTTAACAATAAACATCCGTCTTACGAATTTTTTCGATCAGGACACGTGACCTGACGCGAGTTTATGGTCACGTGACCTGACGCCCTGACGCTAGTTTATACATTTTTACCCATTCCAAAAAAGTACACAGCGCCGCTAAAGAAGTTTTCACTTCAAAAAAAAGTCCCTAAAAATGTAAGAATCATTTTGTTACACTGCAAGAACAAAATTTAAAAAAATATGTGCATGGATTTATTATATTATAACTTTCATAACAAAATATAAATCGTAGAAGAAATGATATTAATAAATATTCTTTGCTTAATTTCGAAATTATCACGACATATCTTTTTTCATTTTGGTTAATTCTATAAAATCCAGTAGGTACGGTCAAGTTAACTTAGTTGGGCTGTTTCATCATCAAATATAAATATCCTAAATTATATTCCTTGTCGTCCTTTGTCCTTGTCCTTGTTGTGTCACGGATCACGGATACGCTTATGATTATATGCCACCAGCGGTCATCCATCCTTGTACTGACCGCGCCGTCTTTGCTTACACTAGGTAATTGTTTCTAATCACAGAGTGCAACTGGGCTATGAGCACCTCTCCTTAGATATAAGGTTTTAACATACTAGACGACGTTGGCGTTGGGTTTGTATAGTTTGTTTCAAGTTTTCCTGGTATAGTACATGCAAGCGTGTATTGCTTCGTAAATATACGTGAGCCTATACCTCAGTACCTCTCATTCAGAGATGTATTAACCTGTAAGTTTATCCTCTTTACTGTTTTATTATACAACGAAATGAGACAACTCATCATCCGGTCTTAAGAGATTAGACATTATTTCCTTTCCTTTACCATAATATTTCTTATTAGATTGGTATTAGCAGTAATTAAATATCCTTTCTAAGAAACAGCCTGTGCAGGTTTTATGATGTCATTTTAATTGAAATTTTAAAAGAACAGTTATACAAAATGTGTGACCTTGACCTCTTTGAGCTAATTAGTTTGATTTCCTAATCCGAGACTTATCGACCTTCTTCTATTGTTTAGTCTGAACACGACATCGTTACGAAATTACAACTATCCACACTTTCATACTAATATTATCTGTAATGCTTTCAAGCTCAACCATGGCACCGATTTCAATGAAATTTGACATGGAGATACTTTGGGGCTGAGAAAGAAACATAAATAAGAATGGTGCCGTGGGTAAAAGCTAGTACTAAATGAAATTGTAAAAGTTTATGTTGATTGAGAAACACTTTGTTGGAGTCATTAATGACAAATAAATATCTTTAACGTACGTGCAGTAGCGAAATTCAGCCAGTGATTCAAGATTTTTACAACAAATTTTGCTATAAACTAAAAGCAAACGGTCAACGGGCGCAGTTAAAAATTAATTTACGACATGCTTGAAGTCACGTACAAACATCTACGAACTGCGGGTACACAGATAATAAATTGTTCCAGCCGTTCGTTGCACACATCTTCATCGTTCATGCTGTTAAATGAAAAGAATTCATTTTCTAGATAAATTCTGCTCATGCTTTTATTGTTCCACTTAAGTGATTAATACAAGTAATTTAAAATAAATGGTGACGAATAAGTAATGCGGAGTGTCGCCACCCCTATTTATCCCGTGGGTGTCGTAAGACCCGACTAAGTGAGCTAACTACGAATGACAACAGCACTGTGAAGATAAGGAAAACTTGACACACAGACCAGGCTGTTATCCAACAGCCTACATATTTCACTTACAAATCAGCAAATACTCTAAAATTTTTAGTTGGATATTTAGCATCAGTCTGCGTTACATTTGTGTCAGATGCATATGATGGGTCTACGAGTGATCGTTAACTGTTTCAAAAATGTGGACTTAACGATATAATTCTTATGTGGCTTTAATATTCATTTAACACTGTTGTAAAATTTACTGTTTCCATTCTCAAGTATGTACTGCAAAGGAAATATACCAATATGTTGTATTTATACAAAGTAATTCCTGCAATGTTGTCGCAGTGTGTTCAAATATTTTAGAGTTGTAAAATTTACAATATACATATTTGTATGCAACTCCTGTTTACATTGTAAATACGATTCTTTCATGTATTACATTACATGTTCCAGTCTAATATAATCATTACAAAGCGAATGAGAAAATTAATGAATTATTATGCTCACATATTAATTGCCAATTTTAAAACATACATTATATTGGCGCGAACTTCGTACACGTGCGGGGGCAGTGAAAAAATATCTCACTAGGCCGCCATAGTGTGGGTCACCATGGAGCATTTTCCTTATTCGTCTAGAGAATGGTGGCAGTGGCTTAGCTGTGAAAGTGTGACAGATTTAACCTAGTAAGTTAAATATAACAAGTGGTATGTTGTTGAATTGGAAACCTATTTTTTGAGTATTCTAATCTATATCTCAGAAATATTTATTTAAAAGATTATTTATTTTGCTTTCATATTTAAAAGAAGAAAAACCTGTGGGTGGGTGTGGTGAAACCTCAAGTTCAATACAGCCACTAATTGTTAGGTTTTTAGGTTAACCTTTCATGTGTGTATACCTTAATTGTAGATTTAAGAAATTTTATTTAAAAATTAGTATACGTTTATATGTATTTCAATACGGCTATTTCAGTGTCTTACTTTGTTAATTGCTTTATACTTGTAAGAAGAATAAATAAAACAAAGAAGAAGAATTTAAAATTATTTCTAAGAAGAGAAACAGACAGAATTTGGCCATCGTGTTGATAACCATTTTATAACTAAAAAATCATCCTGCCATTAACACAGTAGGTCTCCATACATGCTTGAGCCCATTACTTAATAGTAATGGTCACCTATTGAACGACAGTAGATCATAATTCAATTTTTTTTTTAAATTTTCTAATCTTCTCATTCACATAAACTTTAACTGCACGTTTGGCCTAGTGGTTAAGCGGTCACCACGCCGTTCCCTACTTTGCCAAGTGTTGTGGGTTTAAATCTCACATAGAATAACACTTAGCGTGATCCACAAATTGTTGTTATAAGTTAGGGTCCGTTTTATGTATGTTTATAAAGTCCCCCGTGAAACAGGAATTATTCATAGTGCGGGAGTAGTATTTATAAAAAAAAATTGAACCAAACTTCACAATCCTCCGTTCTTATAATTTTAGTCAAAGGAAGTACAACGGTTTTGCTTTAGGTATTAATATATATAAATTTAATTTTTATATACATAAGTAGTAAAGCAGTTGTTAATATAGCAACCCCAAAAGTATGTTACTGTTCTTAATAAACTAAGGCACTGCTATTATCTAACTTCTGGCGAGTGTTCCAAGTTAGCTAATGCAATTGGCCTCGTAACTAAAATTGTACCTTGTGTTAATTTCGTCTGAGCTTATTGTGTGTTGGTAATGAGAAGTGAATATACCACGTAAGGGAACTATCAATTTGCAAGAGATATATAATTGGTAAGACTGCCTCGTTGGTGTGCGGTTAGATTCGAGTTTTTTCCTGTTATAGAAATACTTAAATCCCGTGGCTCGAAGAGCACGTAAAGCCATGCCTTGCCGCAGGTATTTCTGTTATTATTTCTGTGCCTGATAAGATTATGCTCACATACACACAAACACACACCCCCCGACACACAAATACACACACACACACACACACACACACACACACACACACTCACACATACATGTGTACAATGCGTGGATTGCTGATTTCACTGTGACTGACCGCCGGGACCGAAATCGAGTAGGAAGACATCATCATTGTAAGAAGTACCAAGACGAACCAAGTTAAGCTTGAAACGTAATTATCAAATAAAATCATATTAACAATTATAATATAACCTATATATAGATCTATTTATTGAAAATTATCGCCAAGTAACTGTTAAGCACACAACATCAATGAGCTATCTAAATGCATTGAAGTGTGAAATATTCAAGCATTTCAATCCACGTCACGTTGTGTTCCCATCGCGTTACTTCGGATGAGTTGGTATTAAAAAATATGCCTCGAGGCCTGAATTAGATTTGAATAAGTCCAATTATCACATTGTCTTTTGTGAAATTTGAATTTTAAAATTCAATTACAGGAGTTAAGAACTCGGTAAAACACGTTTTTAACAGTATCTTGTTCAATGTAATTAGTGAATTAGAGGAATTTAAAATTGTTGAAAGAAATAAAATTGATAGTATTCTAACACACATAGCCTGAGCCTGTCTAAGGAGAGGCCTATGTCCAGTAGTGAACTGTTAAGGGCTCTTGATGCTAATGATTGCAGGATTTAAAAGTAAAAAGTATGTTACTTTTTAGTGAGGAGATCCGTAGACGAACTAAAGTTACCGACATAGCAGAGCGAGTCAGCAAGCTGAAGTGTCAGTGGGCAGGGTAAATAGCCCGGAGAACCGATGGCCAATGGGACAGAAAGGTTCTTGAATGGAGACCACGTGACGGTAAACACAGCGTAAGAAGGTCTCCCGCAAGGTGGACGGACGACCTGGTTAAAGTCGCAGGGACTCGTTGGATGCAGGCCGCTACCGACCGGTTAATGTGGAAGTCAATAGGGGAGGCCTGCGTCCAGCAGCAGTAGTGGACTTATTGCGGCTGATATGATGATACATTTCACAAATTTACCACAAATTTATATTTTTTTACATATATTGTCTAAAACATTAGCGTACAGTTCTCCCGACAACTCTAAAACAGATAAAAAATGATTGTTTTGTAATAGCATCAAAAGTAGGCTAGTAAAAGTAAGTATGAGAAGCAGCACGATCTGACAAGCTCACAATAGAACTGATACTATCGCATAAACCTATAGTAGTACTCACTCCATTCTCAATGTAAATGGTTCAATAGCACTCTAAGCTTTTAGAGTGACGTTGTTGCAACCGCAGCTATCTACATATTCACTTTAATAATAATAAGTAATTTATTGTTTTCTCACACACAGTTTACAATTAATAACAAAATTCATGCAGACAATACAACTCAAATAAATATAATCTGTGTGGGAGACTGGTATCTGCACTAGGATGACCTGTATTACAGATTACCAGCCACTCCAGACTCTGGATATTGAAATGTATGGTGGGAGTAGCAGTGACATTTACGTTTGCATGGGCAAGAATAATGCCAACATTACAAATTACAGAATGTGTATGAGTGCGTGCGTGTGCGTGTGTGTGTGTGTTAGTGTGCGTGCGTGCGTGTGTGTGCGTGTGTGTGTGTGTGTGTGTGTGTGTGTGTGTTTCTGTGTATGTGTGTGTGTGCGCGTATATGTTTCCGTGTATGTGAGTTCGTGTTCGTATGAGTGTATGTGCTAATAAAAGCAACCCTTCAAGTACCCAACGACTGGTAATAAAACAAGGAATGAGAGAAGTTATGAGGGCACACGCAGAATATTCTCGGTTTCCTCGTAGTTGAGGGACCTTAGCCACGAAGTGATAGCTCTTTTACACTTGTATTTGGTAAGTTGGTAAATTGAGGTTGTTTTATTAATATTTTTGTACAAGTATCCACCTAGGAATCCATAAAACTTCTGTGAGAAGGCAGTAGACCATTTCTTGATGTTGTGCCGACAAATTCTGTGCTTCAACCTTTTTTTTGTATGCGAAAGTTCGTATTTCAGTGATGAATGATGCTTAAGAGTAACCTTCAAGATATATAGTTGGCGAACTGTAAGGACATCAGCTTTAAGATAAAGTTCTTTAGTGTGGAAATGAAACGGTAGGAAGTGACCAACCTTTAGGACAGCCCTCTGAGCTCTCTCCAGCTTCATCATAGCTGTTTTGCATGCACCACCCCAAACAGCTATACAGTATGATAGGATAGGCTCACATAGTGTTTGGTAAACCAACTTTATTAAATTTTTGTCAGCAATATGTCTCAGGTTTTTAAAAATAAAAATCAACTTTCGGACCCTTGATGACAGTAGATCTATGTGTTGATTAAAACTCAATTTATTGTCAATCATTACACCAAGGTATTTGATGCCTGAGGCATAAGTTAGGTGTTTACATGAGCAAGGAGAGTGGCCAAAACAGCACGAATGGGCCAAAATTGAGTAGTTATTCAGATCTGCAGGATAAGTCCATTAGTATTTAGCCATGATAACACCTGGTTAAAGCCCAACTGGGCTGCATGAAAAGTGCCGCTCCATGAATCTCCACTGAATATCAACGCAGTATCATCAGCGAAGGTAACAATTTTGCCGTTCTCCAACTGGAGGCTGCACAGATCATTTATAAATACAAGAAAGAGAGTAGGCCCAATCACAGATCCCTGGGGCACGCCCCACTCAACCCAAAGGTCATCGCTAGCGACCTCACCAATCCTAACACGTTGCGATCTGCCGGTAAGGTAACTCTTCAGCAGTTTAAGCTGTGAGTCACGAATACCCATTTTCTCGAGTTTGTTTAGTAAGAGTGGAACAGAGACCGTGTCAAAAGCCTTGACTATATCAAGAAATATTGGCACTACTTTTTTCTTTTCATCCAATTTATTGACAATGTGATCTGTTATTTCATGTACGGCGTGACTTGTTGAAATACCACTTCTAAAACCAAATTGAGATTTGGAAAGGAGGTTATGAGATTCTAGATAGTTTATCAAACGTTTATTTATAATTTTTTCAAGGATTTTTGAAAGAGTTGATAGGATACAGATGGGTCTATAGTTGTTTGCACAGCCTCTATCTCCACTCTTGTAGATAGGTATTACCTCAGTGAGCTTAAAATCTTTAGGAAATACACCAGTAGTGAGTATCAAGTTAAACAGGTAAGTTAAAGGTGGTACCAGGTAAGGGTGATAACGTTTTAGAAAAGTACCAGATATAGTGTCCCTTCCCACTGCGTTATCTTTTTTTAGGTTAAGTATGAAGCTGGTGACCTCCCCTTCATCAGTAGAAATTAAAACAAACGAGGATTGGTGGGACCTCATACAAAAAGCACCACCCGAAGTTAACTTCTGAGCGTTTTCAGCGAGATTTTTACCAACTGAAACGAAATAACTGTTTATATTATTAACAGAGACATACGGGTCTTCAGACGATAAAAGCTCCATGGCCGGATTGGTTTTTATGTTGTAGTGTGTAACTTTTTTTATAGTATCCCATAGTACCTTATTGTTGGTTTTTGTTGCTCTAGTAAGTAAGTCTCTATCAAAGTCCCTCCTAATTTTCTTAAGTAAGTCATTGCAATAGTTTCTGTATCTTAAATAAGTAATCCTATGAGTTTCATCTTGAGGATTTTTCCTAAATTTTACATGCAATTTGTCGCGATTTTTGATGCATCTTAGTAGCCCTGCAGTCATCCAAGGTTTTTTAATCCATTTGCGATTAGGCACTTTACTTGTACGCGTGTTAGTTTCAATTTTAGAAGTTAAGTTGGTTATCAATAGACTAGTAGCCTCATTGGCATCTGTTGACTCGTAAACAAAATCAAAACACATGTTAGCCATATCCGCGTCAAGACCAGTGTAGTTTACTGTTTTAATGGTAAAATGATTCTTGGGTATAACTACTTGTCTCAGTATGAGAAACACACTGTCATGGTCAGTAATAGAGGTTTCCGCAACGTAGCAAGATGCGGGTAATTTACTTTTAAGCATGATGTGGTCAAGACTTGTTTTATCGTGTGTTGGAAGTTGATGCGCAGGTAGTATGCCGTGCGATGCTAGCAGATAAAGTAGCGACAATAATTCCTCACTTTATCTAAAGATAAAGTGAGGAATTATTGTCGCTACTGTTAGGCGAGATATCTATGTTAATATCGCCTACTATTATGATATTTAGCGCTTTTAAGTCACCAAGTAGTAAATTGAGTGATTCAATAAATGGGTAAATATTTTTATGGCTCGGCGGTCTGTAAATAGCAACTACGATGGTGTCGCAGTCCAATTTCAAGGTCAAGCAGTTGGCTTTCTGAATACAGGATTCACTGTTTCAGTTTTGTATTGAAACGCTAGTTGATTCTGTAGTTGGAATAACTAGTTTCGAAATCCGAAATACAAAGTAAACAGTTGACGAATAGGGCCACGTTCATATTTTCTTAGGTTTATTTTTAGATACACGTAATAGGAAACAAGCCTGTTACCGTCGCCTGTTGCCAAAGAAACAAATAGCAGAGTCCCGCGTTGACCCTAATAACTTACAATTACATTAACAGGTCTAAAGTCAACGTTCTTAAATCTCTTACAATATTATGTGGGTCAGAGTTGGTACAGCTTACTTTAATTGAAATTAATAGATATTTCTTAAGTTGTAATATCGATAACATTATAATAGCTGACACTAGCCAGCTAGAGTATTAATTTCCTATATTACGAGCATAATAAGAAATACAGTAGATAATTTATTAAAATTATATTTTTAACGCTAAAACGAAGTTATTTCCATCCTTAGATCTTTTAAACTATGTAACGGATTTAAATTTGGTTTTCATTAATGAAGAGACTGATTCAAGAGGCAGGAGTATGTGTATAATACGTGCATATTAAAATAGGGAAGATGAACATTGCATTCGTGAGAAGCTGGGACTGTGCTATTTACTATTTAGGAGACTATACTAGACTGTTATTGCCTGCGACTCCGTCCGCGTGAATATTTTTTATCGCGGTTAATAGTAGTATATTTCCTTAAGAACAAAATTTCGTTGAAATCACATACAAAGTTGGGCAATCTCGAATTTATGTTTATTTAGTCACCCTGTTTATCAAACGCAAGCATAATTTACTAGGGTACTATAAAATAACATAAGCTATACACCAACACCGTTACTCATAACAAAATAAACCTCTGATATTAATAATAATACAAATCTATGACCTTTCAACTAATAGTGTTCCGTCAATAATAAATACATCAATTACGAACTAATATGAAGAACCAACCTTTACCAACTTGTTAGACTTTTAATCCATACTTATAGCATTAATATACTTTAATTTACTATTCAAAGTTCACCAACTGTACCAAGAACTAACTAACTAACTAAAAAAGGAATATGTATCAAATATATGTTATTATCTAAGATATTGCAGCGCAAAGTTGCACAATTTGCAAAGTTTCTTATAAGGCCCGGTCTTCATACGGTAAGTTCAAGACAAATTTATATTGGAACCGACTTGTTGGTGGTGTACGTAAAATTTTCCTCACATAGTTTCTAACACGCGTTGTATAATATTTCAGAAAGTTTCCCTATTCTTGTATAAGAGAAAATAATATTTGAATTCTATGTAGGGTATTTGAAATGAAATGGTCTGATCAGACCTGTATCTTATAATATCATCATATTTGTTGATTTCGTCATTACAAAAATATGCCCTGTATTCCTTTGGCTTGTCATTTAATTTTAATATATATTCAATTTCTATGTTTTTTTATCTCAATTAATTTAGAGAATTTTATTACAATGTTATATGTCAGTCCCATCGTACCTTATATATAACATAGGATGTTATATTTTATACAATATCAGGTCAAAGCTTTTGATGCGTATATATTCCAAATAGGTGCAGCATTTGAAGTTGGGTTTCCTAAAATGTTGATAAACATATTAATATAGTATATATTTAAATTGTATCTTCGCACCAACGCCTCCCTTTGTGTTCAATACTTGACACACTCCGTCAGCAAGTGTTGGACATCATCAAGAGTCCCGCATGTCTCACAGTTCGGTGTATCTATTTTCTTTATGAGATGTCCAAACTTTCTACACGGATAGTGTCCTGAGCGAAGTCTATGCGCCACAACAATAATATTTTTGTTTATTTTGCTATTGATAAACCAGGGTACGCGAGAAGGCTGATGCTGAATTGTTTTAAACCAAAATACCCTTTTCTCTACTTCTTTCATCAAAATATTCTTTAAATTTATCATAACACATTTTTTTGACATTGCCAAGATGATCAGAATACAATAATTTAATATTATAATCAACACCTTTTCTAGCTGCTTGTTCAGCTAACTCATCAGCCTTCTCGTTAAATTTCTATGTAATTAAGTTTATATATATGTTGTCATTAATTTGGATTAAAATTTATTGAGTGTACTAAACGTAACTACGAGTAGGTATATCATTATCATCAGCCTATCTCAGTCCACTGCTAACTAACTATCGTAACTATTTATTTATATTTAATTAATATTAATTTGTAATAGACAAAACAAACCCTAACAATTTTCACAACAAACATCAAAGTTGTTAGATTGTGTCCTTGAAAATAGTTTTATTTCATTGACCACTTACGTTACTTTTTTGATTTCCCTAATTCCTTTTAGCATCTTTTTACGTAAGTAAATAATATGATCTAAATAATCTGGAGTGTTATTGTGTCCACACCATTAAACCATGACACTACTTCTGACAATTCACAAACTATATACCTAATAATACTTGCAAAACTATTGCTCAACCACTTTCGCGATGGCTTTGCTAACGTTAACACGTTTCCATACGCTCAATGACGGTTTCTTCGCTTTTAATATTAAATACCTTTTTCTGGTTGGTTTATGGCCTGAAAATGATCTTACTGAAAACAAGCGTATCATGTACAACATCTACGAAATTCTGATTTATAGTTTTACAATTATTTTCCTCATAATAACCGGCTTTGGCACTTACGACTGCAGAAATGATTTAACCCGTTTCTTATCTAACTTAGACATGACTCTTGTTGCTTATAATTTCTTTCTCAAAGCAAATTTATTCCTATTCAAAATAGATAAACTAAAAACTTTTATCGAAGAAATTGAGAGCTCTGGTGATGTCGTAACTGAAAGAAGCAAGAAATTAATGAGAGCACCTGTTTTTTTAATAACTGGATCATCGTTAATTATTGTTGGATCTTTTAGCGCACTTGTCATATTTAAAGGAGAAATGACCGTAGAAGCTTGGATGCCTTTTGATCCTTTGAAAGATCGAATGAGTCTGATTTTATCTGCTCAGATTTTGGCAATATTGGTTTTACCAGGATTATTCAGAGCTTTTGCAATGCAAGGAATGGTGTGCAGTATTGTAATGTATTTGTGCGACCAGTTGATTATACTGCAACGGGCAATTTAGAACTTAAAGTATACAAAAAAGACTGAGAAAGAAACAAGAAGGAAGTTCAAAGACATCATTAAGAAGCATATTCGTTTAAAGAGGTAAATGCAGAGTTCTTTAAAGGTTGGCAATGCACTTGTGATGCCTCTGGTGCCTATGGGCGGCGAGAATCGCCTACCACGAGGCGATCCGTCCGCTAGTTTGCTCCCCTATCTCATAAAAATGGTTTAAATCTAAAGATAAGAATGTGTTTAAGGAGTAACTATACGTCCAGTAATATTTTGAAATGCCATGCTGAAATTGTAAATAAACAGTTATTATTTCAGGTACTCAAGAACAATGGAGGGTATATTTAAGGAATATTTTCTTATTCAAAACTTGGCGGTGACTTTGGAGCTATGTTTGAATGCTGTCATGGTTACAGTCGTTAGTAGTGTTTTCTTTGATACTTAATTTAGATTTTTACTATTCATGAATACTACATTACATATAAGTTGCTTGCATGCGAATTCAGTACATTAGTGATGTGCTGAATTCGCATGAAATCAACTTATATGGGCCTGTATGTATCTAAACTGATATGACCTTCTAACTTTCGAGATAGAATTTTTGAAATTGGGATTTATTTATTAAATTTAAGTTTTTTGCTTCTGATATCCACTGCCACGTACACTGATATCTAACACTTATCTATTTTTTTTTTTTATTATTTAAAAAGACAACTCCCACATTAGGAATAAACATCCTGTGAAACGGACACAAAGAACATCCAGACTCGGGTCAACAATTTGTGGATCACACAAAGTGTTGTACCGCGTGGGATTTGAACCCACGACACTTGGCGCAGTAGCAAGCGGCATGGCGACCGCTGAAACCACTCGGCCAACCGAAATGTTGAATCAATATTTTCTTACTTAAAGATGTAGGTATACGTACGATACAATATCTAGGAACTTTTCCCACAAGGATTAATTACTGCTGGCAAATGGACACGTATCCAGACTCCGATGTAATTCACCTGATAGAACGTCTAATGTTAATTTGCTTGAGACGTAGGTATCGTGTGACTTAGTAACCCCAAAGCAAACATACTAAATGTTGCCGGTGTTTGTTGTTGTATTAAAAATAACGCTTCATAAATATTGAAGTCAAATTTGTATCAATATTTTTCCAATGGAATTATATTACTAAATATCAATGTTTTTCCTGTTTGTTTTTGTTATTTGCGTTTAGTTGAAGTGAAGTTATTATTATAATTTCAGGTAAGAGATTTCACGATTTTCAGTTTTCTTGCGTATTTGGGCTTAGCATTGATAAATGCATATATCTATTGCTATCTGGGCAATGAACTAATACTACAAGTAAGTTCAGACAGTTTTTTGAGTTATGTGATATGAAAATAAAATGTGTTGGCAATCTGCAATTATGGACCAGATTATGATCAAATATATAAGACGGTTTTGATAATTATTGAGCAGTTAGCCCTAAACCTTACTCTATATTCAAAGTACCTTCAAGAAACAAAATCGGATGGTGTATGATAATTTTGATTTATTGTATTCCAAATCGTTTTAAGATATGACGCAGAAATCCCAAATGATCATTATGTCAAATTGATAAGGCCATAAGTATCACTATTAGTCAATAAAGACATAAATTCATGTACAAAATATCAACTCCCAATTGGGTAATTATAGTTATTTAACTTTTGACCAGTTGTTCGTAGTAGTTCAAACAGCTGAACAAAGTAATGACTTTGTTCAGCTGTTTGATCTTTTCAAAGAGTGATTTATTACCGATACTGGCACTTAGGACCTATATTTGTAAGTTTATGTTAAACAATGGGGTTAAAACAATATTATTTTTCATTTAATAAACAATTTTTTTTACTATACCAGTGATGTTGTGTGCCTTTTTATTGCGTAGAAACCAGCGACAAGACATAGAGTAGGAGGTTTAAACTGTAAAATAAACCAAAGTGTTTCAAATTTTGCCTCTTGTTAAACCCCTTCACAACCCTCAAACCACCTCACAAACTCTTTAGTCAGGCGGTCACGAATACAAGGGCATTAATTGGTCGTATGCAAAAGTGTTCTTTTACCCATTACAGTTATTTTCATTATAGAGCCAAGGTATAGTCTTGGCAGCTTATGAAGCACCATGGACATCCTGGCCCCTTGATATGCAGAAAGATTTGTTAATACTGATAACAGCAGCTCAAAAGCCTATGGCACTGAGCGCTGGAGGAATAGCCATATGTCACTTCTGACTTTTGGTAAGGTAAGTACATATTACATCAACGTTTAGCAAGTCATAATTGTTAAGTCTAAGCCTTTAGGTAGCCTTTTAGAGTTCTAGTTAGGTAGCGACATGAAACACCAGCGTACCGTTGATAGTATAATGCAGAAAGACAAAGTTGACGGTAGCGTAATATTAAAATGTTTACTACTACCGTCATTACATACATCACACCCCTTCACTTAACTTAGTTGTATTATAAAAGACATATTTCTAACTTATGATCTATATTCTTATGAACTACGAGTATGATCTACATCGAAACCATATCTTATGACTGGCTTACGTACTCGCCTGGAACGGCCTACCGGTGGTGCAGCCTCGTTTGTTTCTATGCTTGCTGGTTCCAGCACGGTGCGCTCTTGCGCACACGACCCGCTTGCCGTTACCTCTGATGCACTTGTTTCTGAATTTTCTACCGACTCCGGACTAGGACATGGCCAATCCAACCCTGGTATTGATCTACTTTTTAAATGATTAACGTGTCTCTTGACAAGTGAACCGTCATCCCTTACTATTGTATAGTTACGAGAACCTAACTTTTCCCTTACCTGTCCACTACACCACTTATCTCCTTTCCCATAATTTCTCAACCATACACTATCACCTTCTCTAAAATCCCGTGACACACCCTTTGCACTCTCTATTTGCCGTTGTTGTACCCTCTGGACTCGGTCTACTACTTCTCTTTCTCCCTTTAAAAGATCTAACCTAGTCCTAAGATTCCGTTTTTGTAATATCTCTGCTGACGACACCCCCGTGGTACTATGTTCCACATTCCTATACGCCAACAAGTATGTTTGTAAAGCTGTTTCTATATCCTGCTCATCCCCTAAAGATTTCTTTACAGCCCGTCGCTTTTTTTAAATCGTCTCTAGTAATCGGCAAAAAATTTTGTACAAAGTTTAGATAGGTCTTATCGTTATCGTTTAAGCTATTACCCGACTGCAATGGTAACCTTGAGAGCCCATCCGCTCCATTTTTATCTGTGGGTACATATTCGATATCGTAATTATATCCTGACAGCAAAACCGCCCATCTTTGCATTCTACTCGCTGCCATAATTAGAATACCTGTCTTATCGCCGAAAATACAGACCAACGGCTTGTGATCAGTTCTTAAAATGAACTTCCTACCATATAAGTATTGGTGAAATTTACGCACTCCATAAACTATAGCCAAAGCCTCTTTTTCAATTTGTGCATAACCTCGTTCTGCCGCATTGAGTGAACGTGACGCGTACGCGATAGGTCTTTCGTTCACATTATTTTTATGAGGCCCGGCTGGCATTACATGAGAGATCACGGCGGCGATTCCGACCGAACTAGTATCTGTGGTCAATATTACTGGCATTTCTGGTGAGTAATGCGCGAGAACTTCACTCGAAGTCAACAAAGATTTAACCTTACTAAACGCTTGTTCACATTCGACGCTCCATTCAAACCTACTATTTTTCTTTAATAACCCATACAATGGTTCCAGTAAGGTACTTATGTTGGGTACGAACTTTGCATAATACATAACTAGTCCTAAAAATGACCTAAGCTCTGTAACTGTCTTTAGAGTGGGGGCGTTTCTTACAGCGGCTTTTTTATCGGGACATGTATGAATGCCATCCTTACTTATGTCATAACCTAAATAGGATACTGATTTAGCAAAAAATGTACATTTTTCTTTTTTAATCTTTAAACCATACTTTTGTAATCGCTCAAAAACTTTATTTAAATACATTCTATGTTGACTGTCATTTTCCCCCGTAATGATGACGTCATCAAGAAATACTCCCACCCTAGGCAAATCACAATATAACTGTTCTAGTTTCCTTTGAAATATACCAGGACTAGAGGACAGACCGTATATTAACCGATTATACCTAAAAAGTCCTTTATGGGTGTTAATAACAGCATATTTCCTAGTCTCGTCCAGTTCCAACTGGGCGTACGCCTGGGAAAGGTCAATTTTTGTAAATCGTTGACCCCCATGTAATTTAACAAGAAGATCTTCAACTATTGGTAGGGGAAAACGGTCCACTTCTAAACATTTATTTAAAGTAAGTTTAAAATCACCACATATACGTATGGTGCCGTCTTTCTTTACCACGGGTACTATAGGTGTGGCCCAGTCCGAAGTTTCGACGGGTGTGATCACTCCGTCACGCAGCAACTCCTCTAATGCGGTCTCGACAGGCTCCCGCAGCGCGTAGGCAAGGGGCCGCGCGCGCTTGTACACCGGTTGGGAGTCAGGCCGCACTCGCAGGCTCACCTGCCCACCAGTAAACCGTCCCAAGCCAGGAGAGAACACCTCAGAGAATCTGGAACTCGTCACTCTTACCCGAGTTTACATTACCCTCGCCTTTATCGTCTATAAAATTGTGGCGTGCTTGATCTGCCGTCAACCTCTTTGTCCATCTAGGGCACATCCTCTTGAGGTGCCCCTCCTCGTTGCATACTCGACATACATAATATCGAAATTTGCAAGTCTTCGTATCATGCCCGCCTCCACATCGTTCGCAGTCCCACTGCCGCTGTCTTTCTGTCCTGTCCGCACCTCGTGAACCCCTGCTCGGCTCCTCTGGCCGACTGGCAAAACTCCTAATCGGCGCGGGTCCGCGCGACCCCTCCGCCAGTGGTGCTGTTGCTCCGCGGTTACCACACTGTTTGTAATTTCCCGTTCGCCTGACGCCTATCGTAGCTTGGTGCACTGATGCCGGTTCCTGATGGTCCACATCTCGTCCTTCCACCAACGCTGCGCCTGTTTTAGCTGCCTCCATTGTCACCGCTAACTTATAAGCCTTTTCAAATGAGAGTTGTAAATCGTCCTCTGCAAATAACCGCTGTCTAATTGTCTCGTTATGTAGGCCGCACACTAACTGATCCCTTAAGTTATCACGTAATGACTCATTAAAATTACACGTTTTTGATAACTTTTTTAGTTCCGCCATATACTCAGCAATCGTCTCGTCTTTACTTTGTTTACGCTGTCGGAATTTATAACGCTCCGCTAATACACTAGCTTGTGGTTGCAAATGACTTTGCATAACGTTTATTAACTGATTAAACGTTTTTGTAGCCGGCCGCTCAGGTGTACACAGCACATTCAGCAACATTCACCATCAACTCATAAGCGTTACTACCTATGACTGTAATTAATGTAGCCACTTTTATAGCTTCTTTCACATCATTAGCAACAAAATATTGTTCTAACCTTTCCACATATGACCTCCAATTATCTTTGCTCACGTCGAACGGTCCGATCTTGCCAACTGACATTTGCCTTTGTTATTGTCGAAACACAAGAAAAAAAAAACTATTTGCACACGTGAAACGATGCACTTACTCGTCGCCACTGTTAAGTCTAAGCCTTTAGGTAGCCTTTTAGGGTTCTAGTTAGGTAGCGAAATGAAACACCAGCGTACCGTTGATAGTATAATGCAGAAAGACAAAGTTGACGGTAGCGTAATATTAAAATAATTACTACTACCGTCATTACATACATCACAATAATAACGCTTCAAAAGGAAAAGGTAGTGACAGAAGATAATATTTTTGATAACCTGAACCGATCTAAGTAGAGCTTCCACCATAGGTTCTGAAAATATAGAAACACTGTGAGTAATGCAAATGTACACACATGCATGCCAACGTTTGCAATGATATGGTTTTGATCCCATATGCCTATGTTTGGCAGTTGTATTTGATACCACCAACACTCAAGAATCTTCAAAGTCGGATATGATGCATAGAATCAAAAAGGCATTCATTATATATAATAGTGATTTATAGGAATATTTTTTTTGAGATAGAAGCTGTCTTACTTATATTATATTATTATATTAGATATTATCTACCCAGAATATGTCGCAATCCATCTATACAAATAGTTGCACTTACTACCGTGGGAGAGCCACGCTTCGGCTTGAATGGGCCGGCTCGACCGGAGTGATACCACGGCCTCACAGAAAACCGGTCTGAAATAGCGCTTGCGCTGTGTTTCACCGAGGGAGTGAGGATACCGGAGGTATTTACCCCAACCCCTCCCCCCATTCCCTCTCCCCATCCCCAAAGGTCGGCAACGCACTTGTGACGCTTCTGGTGTTGCGGGTGTCCATGGGTCGCTTACCATCAGGTGATGCGTCTGCTCGTTTGCCTCCTATTGAATAAAAAAAAAAGTAAAATACAACACAAAATAATTTTTCTGTTGTGCCATCATAAAATAAACAAATTGTATCGAATGAGGAGTCAGCTTTAATCTAATAACAGATGGAAAACGAAACGAATCACAATTACTGATGCTAATGAGGGAACCTTACAGAAGATTGTATTTCAAATAACATTTTAATCACAAATGGTAATCGAAATATCTTAGCTATTTCTCGAGGAAATCAGCGTGGCAGAAAAGCAGACGAATTGGTTATATAAGGGACTGAGATGGAAATACTTATTCTATTTGATTCCAATTATTTCTGTGCTCATTTATAATTAATGAGAAGAAGTCACAGAAGAACGCAAAAAACACTGTTAGACGTGGATAAAGAGACACAAGAGTAATGAGCACCTAATAACTTAATCTAACATTTACACTGGAAACGAATTACATAGGTAACAGATACGTAAAAATATAAAAAAACGAGAAATTCCATATTGACAATACTTCGAAATGACACGGAAGGACACAGTGTACATAAAAACGCTGATTTAGCGTTATGGTGTCCAGTTAGTCAGAAGAGTACAGTCGCTAGTCGTGTTCTAACATCAAACCGTGACACGAACTTAGGGGAATACATACCTACCTACTCTGTAATACCATCTTTTATTTCATTATCTTTAACCACACACATTTTAAGAGTGTTCTGAACATTCAGGTCTTAATTTTTTTTATAATAGCGTGAATACCCTTACAGCACTATCGCTGTATCAGAACTTAGTTTGTATTTCAACAACCGTATTTGAGATACGTGGTATTATTAGTTCTCCATTTATGACTGGCAATCTCCCTTTCTTATTTTTAACGCTGGGAATGCTTTTTATACCACACTCTTCGTAGAAGAGATAAAAGGCGTGTTTGGGACTTCCGGAGGAACACTATCTTTGGGAATGTAATCGATTTCACACAGAAGAAAGTAAGGAAGTAAATTTTGATAACAATTTGAACAAAGGAATGGAGCAACGATAAAAACGTTGGAAAGTCTATAGATGAGTAGGATGAGGATTATTGAAGTTGAAGTAGCTCTAAAATTAGATTGAACACGCAACTACGCCACTAAGCTGAAGAATTGTTTATTGGAGTGAATGCGTTTATTCCTAGAACAATTATCCAATTATGCACAACAAAATTACAATAATGTTCCAAATTGTTCAACAAAACGAAACTAAGCCACTTAACATCACTATTCATAGTCATCATAAGCATTATATTCGGCAAATATTCCAGAAAATACACACTTATTTGCTACTTAATTGCATTTCTAGCCTATAATAAAAAGAATATTAGATAAGTCTGAATGCTACAATAAAATCAATTCACCATTAACGTTTATTTCTTTGCAGACTCTTTACGACGGATATTCAATCTTCGCCGTCCTTAACGACATGGTCGATTAAATAAATGATGTTTGTAGAACGGTAGTAAATATAAATATATAATATAACATAATTTATATATGATTAAAAAGTTTGTATCATTTTGATCCTGTAAGTTTGTAGATCTGGTAGTTTTTTGCTGCGTATTATGATGCTCTGTAGTTTCATTAAGGTTGAAAGGTATGATTTCTATGGGAATTATGTTACTAGACTACCGTCATTACATACATCACACCCCTTCACTTAACTTAGTTGTATTATAAAAGACATATTTCTAACTTATGATCTATATTCTTATGAACTACGAGTATGATCTACATCGAAACCATATCTTATGACTGGCTTACGTACTCGCCTGGAACGGCCTACCGGTGGTGCAGCCTCGTTTGTTTCTATGCTTGCTGGTTCCAGCACGGTGCGCTCTTGCGCACACGACCCGCTTGCCGTTACCTCTGATGCACTTGTTTCTGAATTTTCTACCGACTCCGGACTAGGACATGGCCAATCCAACCCTGGTATTGATCTACTTTTTAAATGATTAACGTGTCTCTTGACAAGTGAACCGTCATCCCTTACTATTGTATAGTTACGAGAACCTAACTTTTCCCTTACCTGTCCACTACACCACTTATCTCCTTTCCCATAATTTCTCAACCATACACTATCACCTTCTCTAAAATCCCGTGACACACCCTTTGCACTCTCTATTTGCCGTTGTTGTACCCTCTGGACTCGGTCTACTACTTCTCTTTCTCCCTTTAAAAGATCTAACCTAGTCCTAAGATTCCGTTTTTGTAATATCTCTGCTGACGACACCCCCGTGGTACTATGTTCCACATTCCTATACGCCAACAAGTATGTTTGTAAAGCTGTTTCTATATCCTGCTCATCCCCTAAAGATTTCTTTACAGCCCGTCGCTTTTTTTAAATCGTCTCTAGTAATCGGCAAAAAATTTTGTACAAAGTTTAGATAGGTCTTATCGTTATCGTTTAAGCTATTACCCGACTGCAATGGTAACCTTGAGAGCCCATCCGCTCCATTTTTATCTGTGGGTACATATTCGATATCGTAATTATATCCTGACAGCAAAACCGCCCATCTTTGCATTCTACTCGCTGCCATAATTAGAATACCTGTCTTATCGCCGAAAATACAGACCAACGGCTTGTGATCAGTTCTTAAAATGAACTTCCTACCATATAAGTATTGGTGAAATTTACGCACTCCATAAACTATAGCCAAAGCCTCTTTTTCAATTTGTGCATAACCTCGTTCTGCCGCATTGAGTGAACGTGACGCGTACGCGATAGGTCTTTCGTTCACATTATTTTTATGAGGCCCGGCTGGCATTACATGAGAGATCACGGCGGCGATTCCGACCGAACTAGTATCTGTGGTCAATATTACTGGCATTTCTGGTGAGTAATGCGCGAGAACTTCACTCGAAGTCAACAAAGATTTAACCTTACTAAACGCTTGTTCACATTCGACGCTCCATTCAAACCTACTATTTTTCTTTAATAACCCATACAATGGTTCCAGTAAGGTACTTATGTTGGGTACGAACTTTGCATAATACATAACTAGTCCTAAAAATGACCTAAGCTCTGTAACTGTCTTTAGAGTGGGGGCGTTTCTTACAGCGGCTTTTTTATCGGGACATGTATGAATGCCATCCTTACTTATGTCATAACCTAAATAGGATACTGATTTAGCAAAAAATGTACATTTTTCTTTTTTAATCTTTAAACCATACTTTTGTAATCGCTCAAAAACTTTATTTAAATACATTCTATGTTGACTGTCATTTTCCCCCGTAATGATGACGTCATCAAGAAATACTCCCACCCTAGGCAAATCACAATATAACTGTTCTAGTTTCCTTTGAAATATACCAGGACTAGAGGACAGACCGTATATTAACCGATTATACCTAAAAAGTCCTTTATGGGTGTTAATAACAGCATATTTCCTAGTCTCGTCCAGTTCCAACTGGGCGTACGCCTGGGAAAGGTCAATTTTTGTAAATCGTTGACCCCCATGTAATTTAACAAGAAGATCTTCAACTATTGGTAGGGGAAAACGGTCCACTTCTAAACATTTATTTAAAGTAAGTTTAAAATCACCACATATACGTATGGTGCCGTCTTTCTTTACCACGGGTACTATAGGTGTGGCCCAGTCCGAAGTTTCGACGGGTGTGATCACTCCGTCACGCAGCAACTCCTCTAATGCGGTCTCGACAGGCTCCCGCAGCGCGTAGGCAAGGGGCCGCGCGCGCTTGTACACCGGTTGGGAGTCAGGCCGCACTCGCAGGCTCACCTGCCCACCAGTAAACCGTCCCAAGCCAGGAGAGAACACCTCAGAGAATCTGGAACTCGTCACTCTTACCCGAGTTTACATTACCCTCGCCTTTATCGTCTATAAAATTGTGGCGTGCTTGATCTGCCGTCAACCTCTTTGTCCATCTAGGGCACATCCTCTTGAGGTGCCCCTCCTCGTTGCATACTCGACATACATAATATCGAAATTTGCAAGTCTTCGTATCATGCCCGCCTCCACATCGTTCGCAGTCCCACTGCCGCTGTCTTTCTGTCCTGTCCGCACCTCGTGAACCCCTGCTCGGCTCCTCTGGCCGACTGGCAAAACTCCTAATCGGCGCGGGTCCGCGCGACCCCTCCGCCAGTGGTGCTGTTGCTCCGCGGTTACCACACTGTTTGTAATTTCCCGTTCGCCTGACGCCTATCGTAGCTTGGTGCACTGATGCCGGTTCCTGATGGTCCACATCTCGTCCTTCCACCAACGCTGCGCCTGTTTTAGCTGCCTCCATTGTCACCGCTAACTTATAAGCCTTTTCAAATGAGAGTTGTAAATCGTCCTCTGCAAATAACCGCTGTCTAATTGTCTCGTTATGTAGGCCGCACACTAACTGATCCCTTAAGTTATCACGTAATGACTCATTAAAATTACACGTTTTTGATAACTTTTTTAGTTCCGCCATATACTCAGCAATCGTCTCGTCTTTACTTTGTTTACGCTGTCGGAATTTATAACGCTCCGCTAATACACTAGCTTGTGGTTGCAAATGACTTTGCATAACGTTTATTAACTGATTAAACGTTTTTGTAGCCGGCCGCTCAGGTGTACACAGCACATTCAGCAACATTCACCATCAACTCATAAGCGTTACTACCTATGACTGTAATTAATGTAGCCACTTTTATAGCTTCTTTCACATCATTAGCAACAAAATATTGTTCTAACCTTTCCACATATGACCTCCAATTATCTTTGCTCACGTCGAACGGTCCGATCTTGCCAACTGACATTTGCCTTTGTTATTGTCGAAACACAAGAAAAAAAAAACTATTTGCACACGTGAAACGATGCACTTACTCGTCGCCACTGTTAAGTCTAAGCCTTTAGGTAGCCTTTTAGGGTTCTAGTTAGGTAGCGAAATGAAACACCAGCGTACCGTTGATAGTATAATGCAGAAAGACAAAGTTGACGGTAGCGTAATATTAAAATAATTACTACTACCGTCATTACATACATCACAATAATAACGCTTCAAAAGGAAAAGGTAGTGACAGAAGATAATATTTTTGATAACCTGAACCGATCTAAGTAGAGCTTCCACCATAGGTTCTGAAAATATAGAAACACTGTGAGTAATGCAAATGTACACACATGCATGCCAACGTTTGCAATGATATGGTTTTGATCCCATATGCCTATGTTTGGCAGTTGTATTTGATACCACCAACACTCAAGAATCTTCAAAGTCGGATATGATGCATAGAATCAAAAAGGCATTCATTATATATAATAGTGATTTATAGGAATATTTTTTTTGAGATAGAAGCTGTCTTACTTATATTATATTATTATATTAGATATTATCTACCCAGAATATGTCGCAATCCATCTATACAAATAGTTGCACTTACTACCGTGGGAGAGCCACGCTTCGGCTTGAATGGGCCGGCTCGACCGGAGTGATACCACGGCCTCACAGAAAACCGGTCTGAAATAGCGCTTGCGCTGTGTTTCACCGAGGGAGTGAGGATACCGGAGGTATTTACCCCAACCCCTCCCCCCATTCCCTCTCCCCATCCCCAAAGGTCGGCAACGCACTTGTGACGCTTCTGGTGTTGCGGGTGTCCATGGGTCGCTTACCATCAGGTGATGCGTCTGCTCGTTTGCCTCCTATTGAATAAAAAAAAAAGTAAAATACAACACAAAATAATTTTTCTGTTGTGCCATCATAAAATAAACAAATTGTATCGAATGAGGAGTCAGCTTTAATCTAATAACAGATGGAAAACGAAACGAATCACAATTACTGATGCTAATGAGGGAACCTTACAGAAGATTGTATTTCAAATAACATTTTAATCACAAATGGTAATCGAAATATCTTAGCTATTTCTCGAGGAAATCAGCGTGGCAGAAAAGCAGACGAATTGGTTATATAAGGGACTGAGATGGAAATACTTATTCTATTTGATTCCAATTATTTCTGTGCTCATTTATAATTAATGAGAAGAAGTCACAGAAGAACGCAAAAAACACTGTTAGACGTGGATAAAGAGACACAAGAGTAATGAGCACCTAATAACTTAATCTAACATTTACACTGGAAACGAATTACATAGGTAACAGATACGTAAAAATATAAAAAAACGAGAAATTCCATATTGACAATACTTCGAAATGACACGGAAGGACACAGTGTACATAAAAACGCTGATTTAGCGTTATGGTGTCCAGTTAGTCAGAAGAGTACAGTCGCTAGTCGTGTTCTAACATCAAACCGTGACACGAACTTAGGGGAATACATACCTACCTACTCTGTAATACCATCTTTTATTTCATTATCTTTAACCACACACATTTTAAGAGTGTTCTGAACATTCAGGTCTTAATTTTTTTTATAATAGCGTGAATACCCTTACAGCACTATCGCTGTATCAGAACTTAGTTTGTATTTCAACAACCGTATTTGAGATACGTGGTATTATTAGTTCTCCATTTATGACTGGCAATCTCCCTTTCTTATTTTTAACGCTGGGAATGCTTTTTATACCACACTCTTCGTAGAAGAGATAAAAGGCGTGTTTGGGACTTCCGGAGGAACACTATCTTTGGGAATGTAATCGATTTCACACAGAAGAAAGTAAGGAAGTAAATTTTGATAACAATTTGAACAAAGGAATGGAGCAACGATAAAAACGTTGGAAAGTCTATAGATGAGTAGGATGAGGATTATTGAAGTTGAAGTAGCTCTAAAATTAGATTGAACACGCAACTACGCCACTAAGCTGAAGAATTGTTTATTGGAGTGAATGCGTTTATTCCTAGAACAATTATCCAATTATGCACAACAAAATTACAATAATGTTCCAAATTGTTCAACAAAACGAAACTAAGCCACTTAACATCACTATTCATAGTCATCATAAGCATTATATTCGGCAAATATTCCAGAAAATACACACTTATTTGCTACTTAATTGCATTTCTAGCCTATAATAAAAAGAATATTAGATAAGTCTGAATGCTACAATAAAATCAATTCACCATTAACGTTTATTTCTTTGCAGACTCTTTACGACGGATATTCAATCTTCGCCGTCCTTAACGACATGGTCGATTAAATAAATGATGTTTGTAGAACGGTAGTAAATATAAATATATAATATAACATAATTTATATATGATTAAAAAGTTTGTATCATTTTGATCCTGTAAGTTTGTAGATCTGGTAGTTTTTTGCTGCGTATTATGATGCTCTGTAGTTTCATTAAGGTTGAAAGGTATGATTTCTATGGGAATTATGTTACTAGACTACTATTAGACGTATATGTTTTTTTTATTTATTGAATAGGCGGCAAACGAGCAGTCGTCTCGCCTGATGGTAAGCTATTACCGCCGCCCATGGACACCCACAACACCAGAGGCGTCGCAAGTGCATTGCCGGCCTTTGGGGGAGGGAAGAGGGATGGGGTGACGGGTTGGGGTATGGGCCTCCGGTATCCTCACTCACTCGGTGAAACACAGCTAAGCGCTATTTCACACCGGTTTTCTGGGAGACCGTGGTATTACTCCGGTCGAGTCGGTCCATTCATGCCAAAGCGAGGCTCTCCCACGTTGTAAAATCCATACACACAATCATAAATTACACCAAACAAAACAGACACAGAACAATTAACTGCGCTTATATTAAATTAATGAACTGTCTTCCGAAGAAAATCAAACTTTGGCTAAGCAGGTTCGTTAAACATTACAACAGCAGGTCAATAAGTTAAGTTTATGTTTAAAAACACAACACAAATTATATGTACTTAAAATTCTTAGTGTACAGTTCATACAATGAAAAATAATTGCCTAAATAGCTAAGGCATCGGTATTAGATACAATTAAACAAACGCGAGCATTGTTTCATATTTTTCAAATAATGTTTCTTGGTACTAATAACGTTTATGTGTGCATTATTCTTAATCATTCACACACATTTGCCTAACGTTTTATAAATTGAGAGGATTTAACATCTGCGCCTGAATAATTTTCCTTAAACGAAAATAATTTGTACGACCAAAATAAATTTATACAATGTCTTTACATTATTATAAGGACCAAAAGGTTGACGCTTTTAAACGAAGTTCTTAAAGTTATTGTTGAGGAAACATTTGATAGAAGTGTTTGTTTATGTACCATTACAGTCGAATAATAAGCGAATAAGTGGTGTAGAGTAGAATCAGCAGAAGACCAACCAAATAATTTTAAACACTTAAAAATGGAACATGTTGAAAATATGTACTTTTTCTCTCAATCTTAAAGGCAATTTATATCACATTGTTTTAGTAATTTTAAATAACCAGTACTTAATAAACTTATGTTTGTTATTTTAGGCTTCCTATGTTATTTAGTAAGATTCCCTTAATTGACAATATTGAATTATAAATACTACTTACCAGTTGTGTTTCTTGATCTCAGCGTTTAAAACCGAAGCTTCTCACAAATAATATAATCCTCGCACGTAACGCGATTTTTTACTAATTGGCGTTCAAGCAACGTTTGGTGAGAGTAGTGAAATGACCTCCCCCGCGTACCCCGCGTACCTCGCATCGACAAACACATCTAAGGGTTACATTTTTTAGTCATAATAAACAAGGCCACGTTCAGAATATATTTTAGCGGAAATAAGACGAATGTGTATTTTGACCAATTTTCGCGAATTTCTCGTATTTTAAAGTGGTTGGGGGCACCTCTAAATATTATAAATGTGAAATAAAATTTTGTGTGTATATTTATGAGTTAGAAAAGCAACTTTTTACAGGTATTCCAAAATGATTACGAAAAAAAAATTTTTTCGCTCCACCCTAATGTTCAAACCTCAACTGTTGATGTTTTTTTGCATATATTTCTGAGTAGAACTTGAAAATAGCCATATAAGTCTTTCGGTATTGTTTTACAAACTATTGTAGCACTACTGTACCCAAAGCCTAACATAACATTACATAGCCTGCATAACATTAGCCACTTTCATTTTTTAATTGACGACGCTTAGCACAGATCTAAAAACTATTTAATTAACCTACTGCAAAAAAAAATCTACTGTGGCTTTGTTAGTATAAAGTTTCTTTTGATAAAAATAATGTTACGTAAAAATATTGCGATGGGCAGCGCTGTGTCCCATTTTATTTGTAAAAAAAACGTCTTAGTGCAAGAGCTGTCGTAATTTTAGAAATAATAGATGTGCGTCCTTTTGTGAAAATATTATATTCATTTTACCACTTGCGGCGAAAAAAGATTTTACCTTATTTAAAATGTGAAAGGCGTAATGCTGGCTAGTTAGTGTCCTTATTTGTGTCTAACAGAACAAAACACTTGTTTGTAGAATTTGAAATGGTGTTTTTTACACAAAATATATAACATTTGATGACAATGTGCTGTTGAGTGGAGAACGCAATTAGATAAACTCAGTAGAGTGCCTTCATACACTATTTTTGGAACGAAGTTCCTTATCGCGCGTTGCGGAAGGGGGCTAGATGGAATTGTAACGACACTTTCGTCATACGTCAACGACACTTTCGACATAATATCAACGACACTTTTTGTCAAGACGAATTTATTATACCATATTGTGTGTTTACCCAAGAAATTTAGTGATACCACAGAGAGGATAAAAATTTTCCCACATATTCCTGGATCGCCTACTTAGTCACATCGTGAAGTCGAGTTCTTCGATACCGCCATACTGAGAAGTCGAGGTGCCCCCCCCTAATACTTTCACCCCCCCACCTTTTACCTATATTTTCAACCCCTTTTTTGGGGCTTATTTATCTAGCGTAGCACCCACAATCCATTCACCCCACTACCCTGATCACCCCCACCCCCTAAGATCATCCCTTAAGGAAGACACCCCCTCTATCTCCGAAACTATCGCTCGGAGACCCACACTAGGACCGCACATATTTTCAACCCGTTAGTTGGATATCACGTTTAACTAGCAAGTTACTCATTTCCACCCCCACCCCTAAAATCATCCCTTAAGGAAGATACCCTCTCTATCTCCGAAACTGTCGCTCGGAGACATTAGTTAGTCCCCCCTTGCACACCCTGAAATTGTCAGGAATCATTACCCTTCCTCTGTATGTCTTTCTCTCTCTCTCTCTCTCTCTGTCTTATAGAAAGGAAGCCAGATATTTTCGTTTTGTCTTTCTATTTCGACCTTCGTTCCATCCGGGTTTTTTTTTTTTTTTTAATAGCCTGCTTGTGCAGACTTCTTACACTTCCAACATAATTGGAGCCCTTGTTAGTCCTGGTCCTTTCACTCTGGTTTGTTCTCCTGCTATTCAGCTAATCCATTCTTTCGTTCTTTTTTTCATACCTTAATATTTTTATATATGTTGTCTTATGTTATTCTTTCATTCATCCTATTATATTCTGATATTTGTGTACATGCTATCCGTTGTTTTGCTGTTCCATTCTTTCATTCATTTTTCCATACTCTTATCCTTATTTTCTTCGTTTTGTTATATGCTATTTTAAAACTAATGGGTGTCCCTTGACACCTCTCAATTTTTTATTTTATTTTTATAGAATAAGGGGGAAAACGAGCAGACATGTCGGCGGATGGTAAGCGAATACCGCTACCCACAACGTCAGAGGCGTTACAAGTGCGTTGTCGGCTTTTGAGGAATGAGGAAAGTGTGAAACAATGCTTGCGCTACGTTTCACCGAGTGAGTGAGGATACCGGAGGCCCATACCGCAACCCGTCCCCCAAAGGCCACTCACTTGTAACGCCTCTGATGTTGCGGGTGTCCATGGGCAGCGTTAATCGCTTACCATCAGGTGATACGACTGCTCGTTTGCCCCCCATTCCATAAAAAAAACATCGGTAATACTTTTTGAAAATGAATAATTCTTCATATAAAAACATTTATTCATTTAAAACTCTACGCACTTGTGCATTGGCGGACATAATGACCAAGTATCCATTTAATTCAGACAACAAAAAAAAAACAAGTAGATATTTATAAAAAATTACAATGATTTATATCTTTCACCTATATTTTAAAAGATAAATAACCCTAAATTATACGAAACAGAGAAATGATCACAGTTTCTCATAATTACGTTTTTTTAACTTTGTAAACTTAGTGGAGTCGACATTATTACGAACGAAGGTGAGGTTGTTAAAACTTTTTGACTCGGTTACCTCAGAAATAAAGTTAAGAGACTTTCTAGTATCAAGAAATTCATTTAGTTGAGGTGTCAAGGGTTTATTATGAGAATGTGTTTTGGAAAATAAAAGTAATGGATCATTTTCACAGATAGTTAAATATACTCAAACTAATTTTGGCTATATAATTCTGATTAGAGATAAGATGGATAGACTACCATCATCATCATCAGCCCGTTGCAGTTCCTCCTTAGGAGTGAGCCCGATCTGTTGCTTTCTGCATCCAGTCGCTGCCAGCCCTCCTACGTAAGATAAACTATAGATAAGAGATATCTCTTTATTTATATATCCTTCCTTTTTTAGTTCTTTTTAATCTATAGTAATAATTAAGCTGAAGAATTTGTTTGTTTGTTTGAACGCTCTAAACTCAGGACCCGCTGGTCCGATTTGAAAAATTCTTTCGGTGTTGGATACTCCATTTATCGAGGAAGGCTATAGGCTACTATTAATAGGAGCGGAGCACCAATGAAGAATGTTTCAAAAACAGAGGAAAATTTTCACGCTACGGGCAATAAACTTAAAACTTTCTGAGGGTAGTCAACCTAAACAGAAGCAAAAATATTTGATCTGCATATTTAATTAGTTATTAATTAATTTAGTGGTTATTTGTAGACTTACATGTCACTAATTCAGAGCTAAACTGTCCAACTGCCGGATCCTATAGAATTCCTGTTAGCAAACCACTGTTTTAAAAAGCTCTTATCACAGAAAAAATATTCAATATGAGCACTATGCAGGCCACTCTCAGCAACTTAACTAACACCTTTAACAAGAGGATGGAGGAATTTGAAGCCCAGCTCATGAAAACATCAAGCCCCTCCAGTAGTGTGACCAGCTTGTCTTCAGAATTCGCTGCGTTCAGGGCTTTTGTTGTGCAGGCCCTACAACTTCTGCAGCAGCAGGTGGAGGCTGTATCATGCTCCGTTGATAAAATGGAAACGCAGGGACGGCGGAAGATTCTTCTCCTGCATGGTGTTGAGGAGGCAGGAGATGAAAACACTATTGACACTGCTGTAACAAATTTAACACGGTGCATCAATAACCGGGACTTCACTGCAAATGACATCAGGCGCTGCCAAAGGCTGGGTCGAGCCACTTCAAACAAGAAACCACGGCCCATACTTATCAAGTTTGCCGATGCAACTCTCCGTGACCATATGTGGTTCAGTAAAACGAAGCTGAAGGGCTCTGGTATCACACTGTCCGAATTTCTAACCAAACCTAGGCATGAGATATTCATGTCGGCCCGTGAAAAAGCAGGAATTGCAAGGTGTTGGACCAGAGAGGGCATTGTCTATGTATTGGGTCCAGATAATGCGCGTCACAGGGTGACGTCCATGGCCGACCTTGACATGGTGCTCGCTTTACCACCAAAATCGCCTATCGCGGTTCCAAAAGCTACCGGGATGAGGCCCAAACGGACTGCTGCTGCAAGGAAGTAGGTATTCGTGCTACTTATCTCACATTATTAATAGTCAAGGTACTGCAACGGCGCGGTCAACATTGCAACTCGTGATCATTTTGTTTTCATTTATATATTATCTTTACCTTTTTGTGGTTTGTCTTAAATTACTAGTATTTTCTTTTATTATTAACAACCCACATCTTATTTTGCCAAACTAAACAGCGGACCTAATGTAAACAAATGTGACACATGTCATTGATGGTTGACTGCGTTTCGTTGTACGGTAAAATAACAATTATAGCATGTTAATACTATGTCTGAATCTGGTACTTTTCATCTCTGGTACCTGAACTAAAGGTGAACGTATTTAATCATTGTTTTTTGTTTCTTATTATTTTCTCTTTTTTTTCTTTTTCTTAATTTCTTTTACCTTTGACCGCTTACTATTTTGTAATTGGATATTGTTTTTTTTTTTTTGTAACTGGCAACCGGCAGATGGAATGAAAGACAGCGGATACATTTTTGAATATATTTATATTTATATATATATATATATATATATATACGTATTAATTTGTATTTAGTCCATTTAGTATTTTTATTATTATTATTATTTTTCTTTTTTACATAATATATTTATTCTGTGACTTTCTTGTCTATTATCTTATATTTTTGATATAATTATTTCTAGCACTAATTTTCAAATCACTAACTTGGCTGATTGAAATGTCTTCACTTAGCCACAATGACGATAGCGACGACTTTCTCTCTGCTTGCAGCAGTTTTAGTACTCAGGGTGATCCAACTATTACCGATACTCTCTCCACACAGTTCTCTGACGTTCCCAGAAATTTCAATCTTATACACATCAACGCTCAAAGTATTCCGGCTCACTTCCCCGAAATGCTGGCTTGTTTTGACTGTACGAACCTGCACGCGTTACTTATCTCTGAGTCATGGCTTAAGCCTTGTTTACCCTCTCTTGCATATTCCTTACCTGGCTTCAACCTCATCAGGAACGATCGTGCGGTGGGTGTCGGCGGTGGCGTTGC
Organism: Spilarctia lutea; assembly: GCA_916048165.1. Lineage (NCBI taxonomy): Eukaryota > Metazoa > Arthropoda > Insecta > Lepidoptera > Erebidae > Spilarctia > Spilarctia lutea. Next base: position 4,176,657 of record OU696492.1, on the reverse strand, counting down.
AATTTATCTACGCTCCAATATTCGTTACTCCATTGTTAGTTTGTCGCCACAGCCCCCCTCATCTAATGCAGGCGAACATCTTTTCCTGGAAGTTGAACTTCTTCACTTTAAAATTCTGCTCGGTGTCTTTTATTGTCCCTCCTTACGTATCGATTTCTTTTCATCCTTTGAACTGCTTTTAGAGCAATTCACTCCATCGTACAGTCATACCATAATCATGGGTGATTTTAATACCTGCCTCCTCAAAAATGATTCTCGTTCGTCATCCCTTCAATCCATCATCAAATCCTGCAACCTTTCCATACTCCCTTTAAATGCTACGCACTATTTCCCACACTCTACTCCTTCTCTGCTAGACCTTATCCTTGTTTCTTCCCCTGAGCTCGCAGTTAAACACGGTCAGTGCTCTGCTGACGAGTTTTCTTGTCACGACTTGCTGTACCTTTCTTACCGACTCCGTCCTCCTAAACTTAAAGCTAAGATCATCTTGCAGCGAAATTTTAAGGCCATGGATGCTGATGTCTTGACAAGGGATGCCAAAAATATCGACTGGACATCGCTCTTCAGTGCTGATAACATAGATGAAAAAGTTACATTATTTAACACAAAAATTTTGTCTCTTTACGATAAGCATGCACCCCTCCAGGAAGTTAAGGTCAAACGTCTTCCATCACCATGGTTAACTGCAGAAATCGAAGCACTAATCAGGAAGAAAGTGATTGCTAAATCAAGATTTAAGAAGGGCCCAACTGATTACAACCGTGATCGATATGTGTCCATTCGGAATCACTGCAGCAAGGTGTGTAGGAATGCACAGCGCCGTTACATTCACAGCTCCGTCGAAAACGGAGACCCAGCTAAGGTCTGGAAATTTTTAAGGTCATTCGGAGTAGGCAAATCTCTTCATGACTCTACTCCTAAAAATATAGACTTAACTTTACTCAATCAACACTTCTCCGTCTCAACAAGTTTTGATAAAATGACAAAAGATGCTACTCTAAAACATCTTACTTCTGCCTCTACTCCTGACTGCTCTCCCTTCTTCTTTAGTCAATTCTCTGATTGTGATGTTAAGAAGAGCATAGTATCTATTACCTCAAATGCAGTGGGCTCTGATTGTCTAAATCGCAATATGATCCTTCCAATCCTTGATGAAGTTATTCCCGTCATCTGCCATATCCTCAATTATTCGATCTCCTATAGCGTTTTTCCTAAGTCATGGAAGGATGCAGAAATTATACCTATCCCTAAAAAGAAGAACCCCGAATCCTTTTCCGATTACCGCCCCATTTCTATCCTCCCCTTCCTCTCTAAAGTTCTTGAACGTTTGGTCCATGCTCAATTTTCCAATTTCCTTTCCAAAAACCTGCTCCTCAACCCTCTTCAGTCTGGTTTCAGACCCGGCCATAGCACCACTACTACTCTAATTCAGATTACCGAGGACATCAGAGATGCTATGGAGAACGGCGAACTTACTGTCATAACGCTCCTCGACTTCAGTAACGCATTTAACACCGTTGATTTTGACATTCTGCTATGTATATTACGCTCTCTTAACATATCTCCAACCGTGATTGACTGGTTTCACAACTACCTGTTTGGTCGCCGGCAGCGTATTAGTATTGATAACACTGTGTCTTCTTGGTGTAGTACTAAAGCTGGTGTCCCTCAGGGTGGCGTGCTATCTCCTTTACTTTTCTCCGTTTTTATTAACACCATCACTAATGATCTCACTTCTTCCTACCACCTATATGCAGACGATCTCCAGATTTATTTTAAAGCACCACCGGTTAACCTGGCTGATGCTATTGATACAGTTAACGCTGACTTGGTAAAGATCTGTAAGTGGAGCATTTCCCACGGCCTCAAGATTAACCCTCTCAAGACTCAAGTCATAGTTGTAGGTAGTTCTAGACTGATTTCCAAAATCGATTGGACTATACTGCCTCAAGTCTCTTGCGATAACACACCTATTCCCTTTAGTGATAAAGTAAAGAATTTGGGTATTTATATTGACAGCACCTTATCCTGGGGTCCTCAGCTGCAGGAGCTGAGTCGCAAAATGTTCGCGGCTGCAGGGTCTTTGCGTAGGCTACGCAATTTGTTACCTACTTCTACCAAGACTGCTCTCACACAATCCCTTCTTTTCCCTATCCTTGATTATGCTGATGCCAGTTATTTAGATCTCACTGAAGACCAATTGAATAAGCTTGAAAGACTCCAAAATCTCTGTATAAGATTCATATTCGGATTGCGTAAATATGATCACATCTCCGACTATCGTAAAAAGCTTAAGTGGTTACCCATCCGCCTTCGCCGGAATACACATATCCTTTCTCTTCTATACAACATCCTATTTAGTCCTTTTACCCCACTTTACCTTAAATCACGGTTTACTTTTTTACACGATACACATCCCAAACTACTGAGATCGTCTGAGAACTTAAAACTAAAAATACCGTCGCATTCTACCAAATTTTCCGACCTCTCTTTTTCTGTTCAAGCAGCTCGACTTTGGAACGCCCTACCAGTCGCAATAAGACGTGCACCAACAGTAAATGTCTTCAAGAGACTAGTAAAAGAGCATTACCTGGAAGACATTTAGGTCCCATAACCTACGTGTTTCTCTCGCGTAGTCAGTTTATATTTATTTCACTCATACTCTTCTAAGTTTTTATTATTTAATCGTCATTTTTATCTAACTTCCACCCTATATATAGTGTATACTGCTTTAATTTTTTCTTCACGTATAATATTTATGCACCAGATACAACCCTCTAATTTCCCTAATTGTTTTGTTTCCATCCTAAGGTTGCCTGTAAGAGATTGCCTCCGGGCGATAAGGCCGCCAATTGTACCTACTTAACTTAAATTAAGATCTTTTATAATTGACCTGGTGTACAATAAAGACGTTATTATTATTATTAATATAAGACGCAAACGAGGTTGCGTGGGTCAGCTAGTAGTATATATATGTAAACAGATATAACATTATTTTCATTTAGATCTGTTAATTGACACAAGTCATTTATGTAAATTAAGATGAAATTTAGACTCGACAAGCTGTGGAATGCCATAAGTACACTGAAAAAAAGAATCCCATAAGTATTAACAAAAACAAATATAATAATAATAAATAATAATAAATAAATATTCCGGACATCTAACACACAACGCCATCTAGTCCCAAGCTAAGCAGAGCTTGTGTTATGGGTACTAGACAACTGATATAAATACTTATATACTTTTTTTTTTTGTAAATACATACTTATTATACATAGAAAACACCCAAACTCCGAAACAAATATTTGCAGGTCATACAAACATTTGGTCCGACCCGGGAATCGAACCCAAGACCTCTTGCTTAGCAGTCGCATACGCTACCACTACGCCACCGAGGCAGTTAATATAAATATAATAATATAATAAAATATAAAGTTTCGTAAATATGTATTGATTCTGTCTGCCTGTCTATCCTTTTATATCTGGATCTGAAACTCGATTATATCATGTGCATATAAATAAATATCATTATTATATACACAGATTCTCGTGTTCTATTTAACTCATTTGTATTTTCTATTAACTCAGCGTTGCATAACAAACTCTCCTCCTCTCATTTCCCCTCGTAATTCCTGCCATTCTTGAAAAGCTATAAATTTACCGTAACTGAGAGATGAAACAACTTCTTTCTCAAAGTTTACCAAAAGTAATTTGGTAACTAATTAGATCTCATTTAACTATAGAAATGTTGCCATAGAAATTAGCTTACCTTTGTGTTTTACATAACAATCCAAAATTACACCTACATTAATAAATTACAGATGGTTGAACCAATTTAACATTATTTACTGAACATTAATTGAAAATTTTATCTTTATTTCAGGTATCGCACGAATATTCAAAATGTCTTGGCAACTGTCACTACTTTCAATCTTTTATTCTATTTAATGAATAGGTACAGAAACATATAACAGATTAATAAAAGACAGACAGTCTAAACAGAACTGAACTTAATGTATTTAATTACTTTATAAAATAGGTGTTCTTATGTTTTCCATTTACCTATGTTCTTCGCCTAGTGATGTAGACTATGGATCGCCACCATCCATATTCATTGCACGAGTACTGAATAAAGCCGAGTCTCAACCGAACAAATGTTGCCAACTTTTGTGTTGTCAACACGTGTTGGTGGCAAAAGTTTCTGTAATTTCCTGTTTTTTGTTTTGTTAGCAGCAAAAGTTATTTTAAACAAATGTTGGGAACCGTGTTTCTGTTTTGGGCGGTAAATAACGAAAGAATACGCTTGTTGCAGATATAAATTGGCTCTGTGAAAACGTTTAGCCGGAAACAAAAAGAAAAATGCCTGACACATGGGCAAACGAATCAATGGAGTTGTTTATTAATCAGCGACTCGGTGTAGACACATTGGAAACAAAAGTCGGCGATTTTTCGAAGAGGTGCAAACAGTTGGAAACACTGACATTGCCAACAATTTCGGTGGACTTTAAAGTGACTAAGGAAGCAAACTAAGTATGACACCATCACACATAGAGAAGGAATACTTGATACCCGCAGGCCAGCGTAGTGTAGTAAAGCCGAAACCTTATTAAGAAGAGGCCAATGTCTGTGAACTGTTCAAAGCTGTTGATGTGTGATGTGAAAACTTTCATCTAACAGCAGCATTTTAAAAGAAAATGAAATGTCTTCTTCAACTAATTTTAGAATGGAAACAATTGTACCGTTGAACGCTGATTCGAAACAATTTAACAAAACCTTACTCTCAACCGCACGACGAACTTTAAACAACAGATGTCGAAACTCAACTTGAAGGAACAAGAACAATTTTTAATAAGAGCTTCAAGTACTATTAATCAAAACAGGGTCGCGATGTTAATAAAAACTTAAGCCGAACCTGAGACATTCTTCCCGACTGGTTGGAAAAGACGCGATGAAGGAGCGTTAAGTGAGATCTAGAGAGTTATTTATATTAAAGTAGAAGGTTTTTGTTGAACATTAAAGTTCATATTTAGAGTACAGCAAGCTTATTTGGTAGACTTTGTATATAAATATGATTCTTAACTTATGACGAGTTAAATGATGGAAATTCGGTAAAAGATATTTTAATTTTTTTTGCGGTTAACTCTAGAAACAGGGAATAATAAATTTCTAAAGTACCTAAAGAGGTTAGTAAAGAACGGATAATAATATTCTCCGAACTTAAGCATTATATTAAATGGCAAGCAAAAAAGTGGTATTTTCAATACCCAGCAATTTTAAAGCACAGAGGTAAAAAACGAACATAGAATGAAAAATCTTTTTTAAATTGAATAGTTATAGTTTTTTTCGGGGAAATCCCTCTTTATATATTAGAATCCATGTTCAGTAGTGAACTCTTAAAGACATTTTTGGTTCCATAAATTACTCAGAATCTTAATACGTAACTTTAAACTACTACGGATATATACTTGACATCCACTATTTATTTATTTCTAAATTCCTAGTTAGATTAATTATAAATTAGATCTTCTATGTTACTCATAATCAAACATGTAGACGAAGATAATATATAACTCTACATTTAAAGGCTAATTATGATTACTTAAGTTAAAATCTACATTCGTCAGTACAATCTAAAAAATATAATTTACTTAGTACGTCTCCAAACCTTATTCTTCATTTCAAACATCCAGTTTTAAATTATTCTTAAATCCAAAGCGAAAAGTAAATAGACACCGTTTTCGTATAAAACGACAAAGCTGATGAATGTATAAGGGACAAAAGAAGCAAAGGGTGTAGTATTGAATTTGTTGTGATGGAACAATAAGAACGAATCGTTCTACCAAAAATGCCTTAGCCAGTAAGTTAAGTTCGTAACACATTATAGAAGCTACGCTACTAATATGCTGATAGTAATCCAGTATAGTTGAATAGCTATTATTTTATATTATCTATTGGCTGTACCTTACCAAGCTTTCCTCTGACGCATTGGTATTGAGGGACATGAGCAACAAAAATGAATAAACAATCCTTGAAGCAAGAACAGCCTTAGTTTTTTAAGTATACATAAACCAAAAAAATTTTTTTTTATTTTAGTCTAGTCTATGCATATGTTTATAATTCCCACGACTGTATCTATTTTTTTATTTTTTTGGTTTTTAGTACATTTTTTAACATAAAACCGTTTAACTTAAAAAGTTTTTTTACTTATTTTTATTTTCTAGTTTTTAGTTTTTAGTGCTTCATTCTTTCAATTTTTATAGTATATTGTATTCTGCTTGTTGAGCCCTTTCATTTGATACCCATATTGATGGGATTGATAAAACCTACGTTATCCGCCATTTTGTAGCGGCCGCCATCTTGGATTTCAATTTTTTATATTATATTGTATTCTGCTTGTTGAGCCCTTTCATTTGATACCCATATTGATGGGATTAATGAAACATAAATTATCCGCCATTTTGTAGCGGCGGCCATCTTGAATTTATAATGATAATGAATAAACATAATTGTATTGTCACCAAAATCCAAAGTGTATACAAAATTTCAGATTAATCGGTTGACAGGAAGAGGGTGAAATTTGAATTACTAAATTTGATTTTTTGAAGGAAGAATAAAGAATAAAGAAAAAAACAAACAGGGTGAGCTAATTAAAACCGTTTAAAAATACAAATTAAATGTTTCGGTGCTTCTTTCATTACCCAATCAGTTAAAACCTGGAACTTACGGTGCACGTGTTTCCTTCCACTACTATCCTGAATCTGTTAAGCGGGGTGTGAAAAGGCATGTCACTAGGCTACCATAGTGTGGGTCACCATGTTGCATTGTTGGCATTCCCAATAAGGATGTTACCACCATTTTTAAATGTGAAAAGAAACATTATCGTTGCTTTTCCGTTCTGATCGATCTGATTATTGCGTTTTTTTTTTTAATAGGTTGAAACGAACAAACGTATCGCCTGATGGTAAGAGGTTACCGCCGCCCATGGACACTCGCAACGCCAGAGGCGTCACAAGTGCGTGGCCGGTCTTTGGGGGACGGGTTGGGTTATGATCCTTCGGTATCCAACTCTAGCGCTATTTCACACCGATTTTCTGTGAGGCCATGGTATTACTCCGGTCGAGCCGGCCCATTCATGCCGAAGCGTGGCTCTCCAACGGTGAACTAGGTTACTAACAATGCTGTTACATAGTTATTTAAACTATGTATCAAGTAACCCAAGTCTGGCAGCTACTAGTGTAACGATGCTCATTATGCATGAGCTTCTATTAAAGGAGAATGGCCAACTTCTGCGCTAGGTATGTCCTCGAGCTCGATTGACGTATTTCAAATTTAAATATTAAATATTTTGTTGAAGTGTACCACAATCCTAAATCGTATAACGAAAATTCTGTTAAATTTTACGTCTGTTCGCACTTAAGTCCTTCATCCAAATTACTTGTATTTCATGGCGTTTGCTTTTTAATACATTTACTTTAAGAAAAAAAATCTTTCGCTTTAGACTTTCTGTACTTAAGTGAAGTGATGAAGGTTGTAAATTCCGCCTGGTAATTGCTTTTACCTATTAAACTTTTACGTGTTAAACGTGGCCGCAAGATACTGTTTCCTTTTAGCAGGAATAAAGGTATTTCTAGAATGAACTTAGGCCATGTTTTAATGTTTTAAAATATTATGATGGTTATAACAGCGGCTGTTATATCTTAAAGTGAAAACAGATGTTGTAGCTGGTTTGTGTGTTATGTATTGTACTTTATCTCTACTAAAGATTAATTAACACGAAAGTAACTAATAGTAAAGAAAAAATTTATGAATCATCCTAATTATTTTCACTTATTTTACTTACTTATAATATTTTTAGAATAGATGCCTGGCCACTGTGCAACGGTTGATGTTGGAATGGATATAAATATACTAATCGACACGAGAACTTCTATTGCGCGATTCAGGATTAGTTGTATTGAGTAAGTACTGCGTGTAGTAACTCACTACATAGTTCGGTGTATCTTCGGTTGATGGCGCTGTAGTATGCTGATGTTGCGCTGCATATGGAAGTCGCCACAATATCATCAGAAATAAAACACATTTCTACAAATTTGTAAACAAATGATGGAATTTTTAAGTTATTTATTTCTTTTACGATTACTCTCGGCTGCGAGCGACACGTAAATGTATTTTTTCCATTCCTCGTTTAAAGGAGTCTTCAGTTAAGGTTACCTAGACTTTAAGCTGATAAACTGTAGAACAGTCTTAAACCACAACTAGTATTCATTGTACTAAGTATTTTAAAATAAGTTAAGTTTGTCATATTTTTTTTATGGCATATGGGGCAAACGGGTTGACGTATCGCCCGATGGTAAGTTATTACCGCTGCCCATGGACACCCGCAACTCCAGAGGAATCCCATGTGCGTTGCCGGCCTTTGGGGGATAGGAAAAGGGATGGGGGAGGGGTTGGGGTATGAGCCTCCGGTATCCTCACTCACTCGGTGAAACACAGAGCAGGCGCTGTTTCGAAAACGAACCGACTTCAAGAACTGAACCAATTAAAACGGGGCCACACGGAAAGCTTCAACTTTCAAATAAAAAAGAACATCAAAATCGGTTCACCAAGTCGAAAGTTCTGAGGTAACAGGCATAAAAATACAGGCAGTTTAAGAACCTCCTGATTTTGAAGTCGGTTAAAAACAACAAATCTTTACAGAAACATCAAAAAAATAATATCGTTGTACAATAACAAAATATTGGTAATGAAGATTTTAACTCGAGTCTTTGAAGGGAGCTTTGTCAACGTAATGCCATCTTATCAGAGTATTTGCTTTCTATTCTCACTTTTTATGAACATCATAAGAACAGCTATAATTTTTGAAATCATTGTGGTGAATGTTTATTTATTTTTATTTTTATCAAATTGAAATATGAAATGAGATTGTATCCTGTCTCTTTCTATAGAAATAAAGAGATATTACATGTATTGTGTGAACATCGTTGGTAGTCTAAAATTTGTGAGTTTGAGTTGAGAAAAAAAGATTGATGAGTCAAAAATTTATGAAAATATGTTTCACACATTTTGTGTTTTTAGAAAGTAAAGAAATGATCACAAAATACATTGAGAAGAATACACACAAGAAGAGAGATAAGAAGAATAAAGACAAAATGTTAAAGTCTACATTCTACAATCTCTTTGTTCATCATGAAGTAGGTACATACTCTATATAACATGCACACATTTTTCAGATGTGTGAATGTTTTTAGAAACTTATAATTAGACTTAGCTTCGCGGTTGGCCTAGTGGTTTAAGCGGTCGCCCCGCCACATTCTACTACGCCAAGTGTTGAGGGTCCAAATCCCACATGGGACAACACTGTGTGATCCGCAAATTGATGTTATAAGTCTGGGTGTTCTTTGTACCCGTTTCATGTATGTTTGTAAATTTTCCCGCGACACAGAATGTATTTTTTTTTATGTTTTTTTTATTGAATAGTGGGCAAACGAGCAGACGTATCACCTGATGGTAAGCGATTACCGCCGCCCATGGACACCCGCAACACCAAAGGCGTCACAAGTGCGTTGCCGACCTTTGGGGGATGGGAAAGGGGATGGGGGGAGGGGTTGGGGTATGGGCCTCCGGTATCCTCACTCACTCGGTGAAACACAGCGTAAACGCTATGTCACACCGGTTTTTTGTGAGGCCGTGGTATCACGCCGGTCGAGCCGACCCATTCATGCCGAAGCATAGCTCTCCCACGGTCTATTCCTAGAGTTGCCTTTTATTATTATTATTAGAAGTTTTGTTATATTATAAAATATACAAACTTTTTCTGCGGCTCCCCCCATGTATATCGATAATCGCGGTAATCATGTGACTTTCTGTTGGTCAAAGTATTTTCAAAATCGGTTTAGTTGATCCCAGAAACTACCATCTATAACATTACAAGCACATGAAAGTAATTTTATAATCCTTACAAATAAATAAAATTGGAGTGTCTGTTTGTAATATTAAAATAACCGTAGTATATATGTTTACACAATACATGCCAAAATAAGTTTTTTTTTAATTTTTGTCTTTCTTGTTACGATTAATCTCTGAAACCATTGAACCGATTTTGACGGGACTTTCACTGACAAAAAACTGATGATATAAGGAATTGTTAGGCTAGTAATAGTAGGTTTAGCTCAGCTAGTATTAGTATATATTTGTACAATAGCAACTATAGAAGAATATTCGGCAACTACGCACAGAAATATCAATTTAAAAGTAAACATTCGTATAGGCAATTTCAGATAACAGCGACAGACAAGCCAATACGAGCAGTTACTTAAATCAAAACCGACCCTCGCCTTGGTAATACGACAATAGGTACCATTGTCACATCCTATATTGACAGCTATTACGAACAAAATATCGTGAGCCAATTTTCTATCCATTGTGTCGAATGCATGAATAACAAGATTGAAGATATGAGGTTTCTTTAGCTCTGTTTGTGATGAAGAAAGTATACAATTGTATATTGGGATTTTACTGTGTTTCACCGAGTGAGTGAGGATACCGAGGCTCCCCCTCCCCATTACTTAAAGGCCGGCAACGCACTAGTGACGTCTCTGTTGTTGCGGGTGTCCATGGGCGGCGGTAATCGCTTACCATCAGGCGATACGTCAGCCCGTTTGCCCCCTATACAATAAAAAGAAATGGAATGCTAAAGACTCGTTAGAAATATTTCTAGACATCTCTTAAAAACTAGACCGCTAAGAGGACCAAAAAGGTCTATTTTGTTCAATTAATACAAATAAATAAGCATATACTCTTTTAATCTATACAAATAAATAAAATTGGAGTGTCTGTTTGTAATGTTGAAAATAACCGCTTTTTACTAAATGTATTTGTATGTAAACAGGGTACATGATTTACCCATTTTTTTTTATTTATGTCTTTCTGTAGGTTTGTTCCGGCTAATCTTGTGAACCAACCGACAGATTTTGAAGGGACTTTCACTGGTAGGTAGCTGATGATACAAAGAATAAACTAGGCTCCTTTTTTTAGAGTAGCTTCACCCGTCGGCGTTACCCGCGATACGACAATAACCGCAGACCGAAGCTAGCCCATACTAATATTATAAATTCGAAAGTAACTCTGTCTGTCTGTTACGCTTTCACGGCTAAACTGCGTTACTGATTTCAATGAAATTTGGCATGTTGATACTTTAATTTTCGAGGATAGACATAGGCTACTCCTTACTGTGTTAACCGAAATACTCGCGGCCAGAACCGTAAACGAAAACTATTGTTTAATAAAGGAAATCTTACGTTTCATAATAATAGTGTGTCAGTGTTTTAATCCTGCACTTCCAATCACACTCTGTTCCAATCGATGTTACTATTTTTGTGGTTAAAGACATTTATTTCTCTAAAGATTACAATAATCACTTACAGAGAAAAACATAGTTTTAAACAAAAAATATATAACCTAATTAGCGTAGTTAGTGAGGTAGTTTTGTTTTCTTTTTTTATGATTTATATCTTTAGTGTTTATATCTTTATGTTTTATATCTTTAGAAAGAGTGTCTTTAGAAAAGAAAAGTCTTTAGAAAGATTACAATAATCACTTACAGAGAAAAACATAGTTTTAAACAAAAAATATATAACCTAATTAGCGTAGTTAGTGAGGTAGTTTTGTTTTCTTTTTTTATGATTTATATCTTTAGTGTTTATATCTTTATGTTTTATATCTTTAGAAAGAGTGTCTTTAGAAAAGAGAAATCTAATAAAGAGACTGATAAGCAATACTAAGCAAACTAAAAATACTTTAATTGACTTTTCAGTTTTAGTCTATCAATTTTTAGCTTAATTTATTATTAGCTTATAATTTAGCATTTATTACATTGTACTAGAAGAACCGAGAATTTAAGTTTCTAAAATCCGACTTCCGAAATTTTAAACCTATTTTATAATTCATCAGGTCAACATTAGATGATGGGGTGATAGGGATCCTTCGGAAATCGAGGAAACCATCAAATTTTGTAGAACTACAGGTCATGTTCATCTTCGTTCTCAAGCCAACGAAATATTTCTGTTGGAATTAGCGATGGAAACTAATTGTTTCACTAACATTATTATAAATTGAGTTTTATTTAATTAGAGTTAGTATTTACACACACAGAGTCATTCATATACAAGAAATAGATAAATATTTCGGACATCTAACACACAATAACAAATGAGGGAAACCATAGTAAAAAAATGAATAAATAAAAAACGTGTACAGTAATAAATAATAATACACAGTAATAAATGAGAGTGCGAAACATTTCCAGAATTAAAAAAAACTCAGTCCATATAACTGAAACGACTGTTTCGAAATAAGTTGCCATAAAGTAAGTAAGTTTTCATACACAATCACCCTTAATATTCTTGACTCCAGACGCAGTGATATTATTGTAGAAATCCTTGGAAATAATACTGGCGTTCTCGGAACAAATTTCTTTCCAGACGACTTCATAACTTAGATTTAATCCTCTTAAGAATGTTAAAGCAATACTGTTATATATCACGTTCATTCATTCGAACGTTCAAACTCTTATTCTTATTGCTCAGAATTCGGTCGCCCGCGTATTTTAACGGTTTTTGAGGTAAATAGTAGCCTATGTCCTTCTTAAAGTATCGTATCAAAATGTCTCCATTGTAAATTAAAACCCATTCGCTTCAATGATTTAGCCATGAAAGCTTACAGGGAAACAGATTTACTTTAGAGTTTATAATATTAGGATGAATATGAAAACAACGAAATTAAGAGAGACCTTTCTCGGGTTAAAGTTTTACGGTTTTACGTTCCGACTAATTTAAAACCGGAACGGGACCCATTTCAAAGAGGGACGTGCCTTGAGTGTGATGTCTGCAAGTATTATGAAGGTTAATCGGGTATCAACGAAATATTAATGTGATACGGGTGGTACAGTTGTTAAAGCGCTCACCACGCCGGTCAATTTCTTATAAACTAAGTGTTACTGGTTCAAAATACAGAGTATAATATTTTATGTGATTCACAAATGTTCTAAGGCTGGATGTTCTTTGTGTCCGTTTCGTTCCGTTATTCATTTTCTTATGTCTTCTAAAATCTTTTTTTTTGTTTCCGTTCTAACTTATTAACCGGGTACCCAAGGCTATAAATATTGTACTATTCGTAAAATATTTCGGTAACGAGTTCGCACACGACGAGAGAAAGTTAAGTTTTATTCATGAAGTTTCTTAGATCTCTTTATAAACTAAATGAGAATGTTTCTAAAATCATTACATATTGCTTTCAAGAAACAGGTTCGCCCTCTTCTTTCTAAAAAAATATGACTTATTAATACATTTATTAAGTTGAAAATTTTCGACAATGTAGTTACAAAAGACCTATTAAATACTTGTAGATTCTAAACCATTATCTGAAAAACATTTAAATAACCTTTTGACATAACGAGCCACCACCATGAATTATAAATCATGACAGACAACTTTAACCTTTACATATAAAGATTTATTCACGCACAGCACTAAGTAAATGTCATAAACCTTAGAATAATTTATGATGTCTAATTTAGCAGAAACAATTTACGACCTAACATTTAGAAACATGGAGCTAGGATAGTATTATATAGATGTCTTTGTAAGTAAATAGGCGAGATAGAACGAGAGTTCGATAGAGACTTTTGTTATGAATAATTGCTAAAATTGTATTTAGACAAATCTCACACGGATATTTCTTTACAAATTAGACAGAGTTTAAACTAATAAATAATAACAATAATAAATATTCCGGACATCTAACACATGACGGCATCTAGTCCCAAGCTAAGCAGAGCTTGTGTTATGGGTTCTAGACAAGTGATATAAATACTTATATACTTTTTTTTGTAAATACATACATGTTATACATAGAAAACACCCAAACTCCGAAACAAATATTTGCAGATCCTACAAACATTTGCTCCGACCCGGGAATCAAACCCGAGACCTCAAGCTTAGCAGTCACATACGCTACCGTACGTCGTTAAGTATATAACTAAAATGCGAGTACCCGAAGTAAATACAAACATATATCCATACCAATATTACAAATTCTGTCTGTCTGTTAAATTGTAGCATCGATTTTGATTTTTGATATGAATACACTTTGATTTTTTAAAAAGGAGATCTGCTGCAATACTCTGTTTAACTTAATAACCGATATACAATAATTAATTATAGATCTATTACACACATTTTTATTATTTATCTGTATAGAAAATCTACCACCTCTAAAAACTAACCACTAAAGTAACATTACAGTCAAAAGGGACAAAATGATATGAAAATTAAAGATATTCAGGTAAATATTCAGGTTTACACATAATTTTAGATGCCAAACTAGAATCGGTCCCAATAGAGAACCTTTATACAGGTACGGAGCGTTCTAATGTGTCGGGTTCACGCACAACATTAATAAATTAGTTAATTCAAACCTTAATAAAAGGTGGTCGTTAGACAAACCATAACTACATATGTAAATATATGACCGCAGGGAGGGCGTAGAGTAACCGTGGGAGAGCTATGGTTCGGCATGAATGGGTCGGCTCGACCGGAGTGATACCACGGCCTCACAGAAAATCGATGTGAAATAGCGTTTGCGCTGTGTTTCACCGAGTGAGTGAGGATACCGGAGGCCCATACCCCAACCCCTCCCCTCATTCCCTTTCCCACCCCCCAAAGGTCGGCAACGCACTTGTGACGCCTTTGGTGTTGCGGGTGTCTATAGGCGGCGGTAATCGCTTACCATCAGGTGATACGTCTGATCGTTTGCCCATAATTCAATAAAAAAGAAAAAAAGAGTAGCTATAACCTTATGTTATAATGTGATGATGATGTTATCCTAGCCGATTACGGCCACGGCGGCCAGTCTCAACGGAGACCAGCCAACTACGCAGGAAATATTATTGCGCACATGTGTGCGCAAACACAGGTGCATTCTCTGTTCCCTCTTTTTCATAATCCGATCAGACGGTTAAACGACACGACCGGGGAAAGATTAGGCACAGGACCAACAGCTTTACATGCTCTCCGAGGCATGGGAGACCATGGAGATCATGTATTATTAATCCGTCACCACAAGTATTGTGTGACCCACAAATTGTCGTTCTAAATCTGAGTGTGCCTTGTATCCGTTAGATAAAGGTTTGTTAAGTCTCCACAATTACAGGATATATTCCTAGTACTAAAGAAGTCTTTTAAAAAAACATTACATATTAGCTTAGATGAAAATAATATTCTTCATCACGCACAAGATTTTTTATAGCAAATTCGTGATAACGAAAGTTTTGAACTTTTCAAATACATTTAATAAGCCTGTTTCATATCTAATCCTTTAAATAAGGGTACCTACAGGAATTGTAATTAAAAAAGTTTTGAACAATCTAGTACGAGCTTAAGTAAAAATGGATTATGATTTTGATCCTGAGATACGTGTATCTACAAAATATACCCGAAATTTAAATTTCAGTTATAAATAAAAAAAAATGAGTATTAAACAAACTACTGTTATGATACTAAAATACGATGTAGCGACTTCCTCATATTATACTTAATCATGTATCATCATATACAAATTCTCGATTAGCATACAGGTATAAAACTTCCCTTTTTTTATCATGTACCCCCACGGGCCTTACCCCACGGGGTTTATGGCGGGGCGGTGTGTCAGAATCGAACCGACTAAAACGACACGGTGTGTTACTTTGCGCCTTAGAAGGGAGGGGTCCAGGAACTGCTGTTATTAACACAACCGGACCTAGATATCTGTATAAAACTTCCCATTTTTATTTTTATTTTTCTACATCATCCCTAGTGCGCTGACTCGCCGGGCATGCTATCCTCCCTTTTTGTTTATGATTCCTACACAACGCATTTCACTTTGTTTTACATTATCTCATCAAAACATATTCGTAAATTCATTAAAATACCCAACAAGTAAAGTAAAATAAGGCCAATACACCCGAGAGGTCCAAAAGAGATAATACTAATTATAGAATGCAAAACCAGCCCTCGAGAATATCGTCACAGATAAGCCACCACAGCAAGATCTCTATATAACGATAATATTAATATCTCCTTCCGGGGACCGAGGTTCTCTAAGGCTTATCTGTAATGGCCATAACACCAAAACGATGCAGAGAAAACACAATCGAATCTCTGAATATAGTTTATAATATATATCCTAAGATACTTATTCGGTGTCGGTGGCATTCTAATTTAAGCAGCCCCTGTACTGTTGTGGTTTCGATTCGAAATAGTTATAAGTATATTTTGAGGGCACTGACTTACTAATAACGATTGCCTTAGATGATCATGATAACTGAGATCGACGGCTTAACGTGTTTTCTGTGACACGGGCGTAAAACACTGACAAATTTCCGTATTCCGTTAAAAGTTAACAATTTACAAGAACGGTTCGGACGGTTCGATTCCATTGTCGGCCCGAAATATGTTATTAGTAACATATTTCAAGCCGACAAGGAAATCGAACCTCTTGATCGATATTCACAAACGCTAACCGCTCTAGACCAACGAGACAGTATAGCAAGCAAAATAGCAATATTTTTAAAAGTAGTTGCCAGTAATAAAGTAATCTTAAACTCTCAAGGTCTAACTATTTACCACCACCAACCACCTTTACTGCCCACTTTCTCTATAAAAAATAATCTGAATAAACAAGATATTCTAAATTCATAAGTACAATTTTTACAACAGCGAAGCTACTTCAATCAAGAGTGTTGTAAATTCAATAATTCATATGTCTTTAAATATGTACTAACACAAATTTTCAAGTAAACTGAACGTTAAATAAATTAACATGTTCAGGACGAATTCAAACATTTCGCTTAACAATACAAGCGCTTGTTGTACGTAACTTGAGAAACAACCATGGCTCAACTCAACATGATTACAAATATAAAATTGAAATCTTAACCTACGTAAGAAGTCAAGTACTAAGCTTTGTTTAGACTTGAAATTGTAACGCTAAATATCAGATTATAAAACACATTTAAACTTACTTTCAATTGAAATTACCTAGCATCGCCTGATGGTAAGCGATTACTGCCAACCATGGATACTTGCAACACCAGAGGTTTCACAAGTGTGTTGTCGGTCTTTTAAGAAGGAGTACGCTCTTTTTTTAAGGTTTGAAGGTCGTATTGGTCCGGGAATGTTGTGTTTTAAGGATATTTTTTTAATTAAAATAAAATTTTAATTTTATTATTCTATTCCGGACGAAGAAATATCCAAAACACAAAAATAAATAAAATTAGTTCAGCTCAAGAGCTGAGTTATAAATAGTATAATTAACATGACTTTATTTTATATGTATAGATTTATTTAGGTATTTTAAAGACAACCCACAGCACTAGGAATGGACAAAAAGAACATTCTGACTCAGAATAATAATTTGTGGATCCTGCAAAGCATTGTCAATGTGGGGACCGGACCCAGAACAGCGTAGCAGGTGGCGAGGTAATCGCTCATACGTTTATGCTATTTGTGCAGTCCTGTGACCATGGGTAATCAGATCGAGACTTCCAGTTATTTAAAGGTACCTTCTTCTTCCTAGTCTTATCCCAAGATTATTAGGGGTCGGCTACTAGTTCCACCTGTTTTACCTGAATTCCAGTTTTTCCACGAAGCGACCGGCATCACACCTCCGCAACCCTGAGGAGGGTGAACTGAATTCGAAGGTTTAAACTAGCGTCAGTATATTTGAGGGCACTGACTCGATTACCAAAGTTTCATCGCAACCGGGACCGACGGTTTAACGTGCTCTCCAAGGCACGGGCGGAACACCGCCATTTTCCATACTCCGGGTCGGTTATGTACGGGAAACACGATACATCACTTTGGCACGACTCGGGGAATCGAACCCGAGACTTCTTGATTGGTAGTTAGTTGCATACGCTAGCCACCAGGTCAACGAAGTAGTAAAGGTACCAATTATAACTATAATCATGTTCCCTGCTAGACATATGGCTCTCCTTAGAGAGTATTTTTTGACATACCACGCTGACTTCGTTCGGGTTCGTATAAGGTTCGTTTTAAGTTTTCCTTCTATTTCCAAAATATTTTTAGTCGAATGAATAGAGATGATAGAGTTGATACTCTGCAATAAGTCCGTCACCAGGCAAATTGGTAAGTACAATATCACAAATATATTAGAGATCCTACACATCCCCCACAGTCCTACATACCTAGTATTCTGAACTAAGCTTTATTTACGTTGAAATATATTTTAAAGTCCAATTGAATCATAAGTGAAGAAATATCCTTAATTAAACACATTTTAAGCGAAATGTAAATGAGGTGTAAACTAGAAGTGTAATTAAAATGAAAAATGTCATAATGCCATAGCCCCTGACTAAATTTATTAAAGTTTTATGCAAATGCCTAGAATAGGATAATATGATGTTAGTAAATGTACAATAAACTTTAAAGTATCCCAACTAGAATCACCCTAATAAATTCAGGTCGCTACAAATATTTAGAAACGCCATATTTTGACCGACCCCATCACCCGAGCCGACCCGAATAGACCCGAAAGCGAAAACTTCCCGACTTACCTCTGGCTTTAAATTTTCTCAACCCAGTCATATTGAACTCAGATTTACAAAGATAAAGATATTATGCATGCTTTTTCGTCGTATTAAAAAATAAATCTTAAATGTGTTATTCTAATACTAATTACATGTGAAGTACAAGTTTGATAATTTCAAACGTACATTTTCATAACTATAGATATAAATTGTCAGTAGTTGAAACCAACTTGAATAATCCATTATCTTTTAATTTGGTGTGGTTTTGTAGTCTGCACCAATCTTACAGTTTAAATAACTATCAATGAAAAAATATTGCACGTTATAAATGGGAACCAGGCAAACACGTTAATATAATATATAGTTTTTCACATTATAATAAAACTATAGACTTGTAAAAAGGACCGCCATTATCCTATCTATAAGAGATGACGTAAATTCACTTTCCTATCCTGAACAAACTACATTAAATTTCTCTGCATAATGCCGTATAAGCTCTGAACGGGTGATACTGGATATAAAATGTAGTTTGGTTTCATGGCTTCTCCGATCCGTTTTTCATGCAAACAAATTGGAGTTTTTTAGTTGATATCTACGAGTATAATAGCAATTTGGACTTGCATTATCAATTTCAACTGGGAATCGTGTTTTTATAAAACGATGTTCTCCTAGCAAATATCGGCCACGGCGACAGTCTGAACGGAGACCAGTTAACTACCACTTTTGGGTCTTATGTTTTTTTATGTAATAGCGGGCAAACGTGTATCGCCTAATGTATGAGTAACACCTGACGCATCACAAGTGCGTTGTCGGCCTTTGGAGGATGGGGAGAGGGATTGGGGAGGGGTTAGGGTATGAGCCTCCGGTACCGTCACCCACGAGGTGAAACACAGCTCAGGCGTTATTTCACACCGGTTTTCAGAGTATTCAGTAAGTATCACTCCGGTCGAGCCGACCCATGCATGCCGAAGCATGGCTCTCCCACGGTAATATAAAATAAGAGTTTCTTGGAAAAAGTTTCTTAAATTAGAATTAAGAACTGTTGTGGAATATGGTTATGGAATATAGAGTCAGTGTTTATTATTATGAACTAGTTTTTACAGCGTTTATGGCATCAAAAAGTAGCGTATGTCCGTCTTCAAGGTTCAATCTCTCTCAGTATACCGAAATTCATATAAAATTCTTCAGTTGTTTAGCCCTGAAAGCGTAAAATATGGACAGATAGGTAGACAGCTGTACAAAAAGACGGACAGAGTTACTTTCGAATTTGTAATATTAGTATGAATTCATGTTTCTGATATAGAAGTAATTTTTTTTTTCTCGACTATAATTTAGCCCATCAATGAAACGAAACTCTCAAAAAATACACACTGTTAACAAACTAAATTAAAATTTAAAGTCTTACATTTCTGTAGAATATTTAAGAGGTATATGTGATAGAGTTTAAAAAGGATCGTGGAAATAAACTTAGGAGGTAAGTTGATGGAAAACAGTTCACAAGTTATGCCTATGAATAAGATATCGGTGGGTAGTCGGATATCGGTGGGTAGGGAGTTAATTTAAAATCCTTTGCTTCAAAATACGATGAAAGTGTTTAAAATATTTGAAATATTTTATGTCATCGGTAAATTAAAACTTGTTTGATTGAATGTTCGAAAATATATGAAAATCAGTGAACAACTACAATAAAACTGTTTTTGACTAAAACCATCCACTATTTTTTTTCTAGTTAACACACTAATATATGTTTTGTAATATCCACTTTTACGTACTATGGGTATTATAATAAATAAATGTAGACCTATAAATAAATAAATAAATAAATAAATATTTTCGGACATTTAACACACAACGCCATCTAGTCCCAAACTAAGCAGAGCTTGTACTATGGGTACTAGACAACTGATATTAATACATATATACTTTTTTTTTGTAAATACATACATATTATACATAGAAAACACCCAAACTCTGAAACAAACATTTGCAGATCATACAAATATTTGGTCCGACCCGGGAATCGAACCCGAGACCTCAAGCTTAGCAGTCGCATACGCTACCACTACGCCACCG
The DNA here is from genome assembly GCA_916048165.1 of Spilarctia lutea. Taxonomy (NCBI): domain Eukaryota; kingdom Metazoa; phylum Arthropoda; class Insecta; order Lepidoptera; family Erebidae; genus Spilarctia; species Spilarctia lutea. The sequence goes on along the minus strand of OU696492.1, from coordinate 4,155,995 downwards.
AGGCAGTCAATAAAAAAAACAAACAAACAAACCTATATAAACACTATACAAACATTACGGCTTAAATTCACTTTCAAAAACTTTTGATCTACTTGAAAATCTGTGCTCAAATACATATGGTTTAGTTTACTTCCAATTGACTTCGACTTCTACCACTACATTATTTTACATTTTATATTTTTTAAACTTCGAGGGTTCGTTTCGGAGAGGATTATGAATAATGCATTAAGTCTCTTCACGAACAACAGAAGCGTGTAATTGTGGTCAATTTCATTACATTTGATGTGGTCAAACTCCAAATTCTCTCCAAACAAAAAGTACTTTCATTGGAATACAAAAAGCTTTTGTTCTGATTAAAACTTTACCACAAACGTTCAAAAGCTTTTTCAATTTAAATTTTTACCAAAGCCATCAGACAGGTATGGCAAACTTTTAATTGAAGGTCAACGGATATCAATTACAGAATGATTAATGTTCAATACAATACAATTTCAAGTGTGTGTGTTCGTTATTCTTCACCTTTAAATGGTTTCACCAATTTTGTCACTTTTACGCAGTCATAAAATTGTATTATCCTTGAATGATAATAATAATTTTAATATAATATCTGTTATATACAAATTTAGACCACAGAAACCTTCTTCTCTATTGTATCGTCTAGAAAAATAATTTCACTCTACAAAATAACTCCAGCTAAAGAAAATTGTTTAAATACTATTATGTTTCTGTGCGTTAGTAAGTTTCCAGAACTTCACAAACGTATAGAACCAGCGAATAGAGCTGTAAAAGCTATTTATTAACTAGCCAGCGTCTTGCTTGCTTTTTATTTTTAGGCAAGAAATAAAATTTTGCTTGACGACCCGTTTTCATTCAGATAATTTAAGGGGAAAAGTTTTGTTCCACCGATTAAAAAGGTTCTCCATTAAAAGTAAATTCAAGAATTTTTTAAACGCTCCGTAATAAAGTAGGGTAAAATAGCAAGTTAACGAAATGCCGGACTTTTGAGAAATGGCCTGTGAGGACTTAATTTATGACTCGACTGTTCAACAATGCCTTTTATCCGAGAAAGACAAAGATAGGACTGTTTGGCAATTTAAATTTATTTTCAAATTAAGAATCAGCTTGAAGGGTAAAACTTATTAATAAATGAAAAAGTAAATTTAAAGCAGCTCATTAAATGTTTAAAAAAAATAGGTTAGACGCTGTATGAGTACGTGGAGTTCCTAAGTGAAGAAACGGGAATGTTAAAAGTTAAAAGTTTTTTTAATGCATTTTCATTTCTTCAGTCGTGTGCCAACGGTGTCAATAACCTCCAATACAACATATCAGTTCTTTACGTTTCTGATAAAAATATGTTGTAAAAACACTGTGATAAAATACGCCTACATGTAGCTGAAATCCGAATGTTGAGATGCATGAGTGGTGTGACTGGAATGGATAAGGTGAAGACTGACTTCATTAGAGGAAGTCTGAAAGTGATGATGGAGATGATGGACAGCAACAGTGGATGAAGAGTTGAGAAGCAATAGGTTAACCTGATATGGACATATGATGCGTATAGATGAACAAAATGTAGTTAAGTTAGGTATGGAAGTCGACGGATATAAGAGTAGAGGCCGAAAAAATGGATTGTGTAAAAGAGTATATGGCCAGGAAGGGAGTAAAAACTGAACTGACGAGTGATCGAGGAGAATAGAGGAGGAAAGCTCAGTGCAACGACCCAAATAAAGTTGAGAAAAGGTAAAGAAGATGATGATCTGATAAAAATAGTATATTTTACAGAAGTATCATCACCATATCAACCGCAAGAGGTCCACTCCTGAACGTAGGCCTCCCCTAATGACCTCCACATTGACCGGTCGGTAGCGATGTTAACCAGGTCGTCCGTCCACCTCGCGGGAGGTCTTTCTACGCTGCGTTTGCCGTCACGTGGTCTCCACTCAAGAACCTTTCTGCCCCATCGGCCATCGGTTCTTCGGGCTATGTACCCTGCCCACTGCCACTTCAGCTTGCTGACTTGCTCTACTATGTCGGTAACTTTAGTTGGTCTACGGATCTCCTCATTTCTGATTCAATCTCGTAGAGAGACCCCAAGCATAGCCCGTTCCATAGCGCGCTGTGTGACCCTGAGCTTCCTTATGCGGCTCATAGTTAGAGACCACGTCTCGGCACCGTAGGTCATTACATTACTTAACACGCATTGGTTACAGACCTTCGTCTTTAAGGTCTGTAGTATTTTGGACGAGAAGACGCTGCGTAGTTTCTCGAAAGCAGCCCAGCCGAGTTGGATTCGTCGATTTACCTCTTTCTCGAAGTTGGATTTGCCTAGTTGGACCGTTTGTCCCAGATAGACATAGTCATCGACAACCTCGAGAGCCAAGCCTCCCAATAATACAGGGGTGGGCAAAGCGTGGACATTTCAAATGACTTTCGTCTTGCCCATGTTCTCCCTCAGGCCCACCCGCTGGGACACTCTATTGAGGCCTCCAAGCATCGTGCTGAGCTCCTCTAAAGATTTTGCCATGACTACGATGTCGTCGAAAACCGAAGGTAAGTGATGCATTCGCCATTAATATTGATGCCGAATCCTTCCCAACCCAGAAGCTTGAAGGCATCTTCTAATGCATTGGTAAAGAGTTTAGGCGAGATGACAGCACCCCGCGTAACTCCCCTCCGCTACGGAATATCCTCTGCGCTGCTGTCCTGTAGTATAGCATACTGAAATAAAAATGTTTAAAAAATATTATCTACAGTTCTCGGTACGCGCAGAAAAGACTTTAGTGGAAGCAACCAAATATATATTTTTTAAACATTTTTTTTCTTCTTTGTAATCAGTTTTACATAATGGATGTCTGGGTTTCAATTGGAATAAAACCAATCACGTTTCCTTTCATCAAAAGACTAGTATTCAAATCATCTCTAGATTTTATAGACAACACAGTATCAAGTCACAGACAAAGTTTAATTTAGTTGAATCCAAGTCTTTCATTCGTCGTTTTAGTATCTCATCAATTTAGTTTTAGTCTAGCCGTCTAGCCTCTTGTTAAAACTAAGGAATACCTATATCTCATACCTAGTAGTAGTAATTTTAAAACCCTTCCGTTAATGTGGTTGGTTATTCCAAGGTACTTGTTTCATATAAATTGAATGTAAAAAATAAATCTTATTCCCAATGTCCACTACTAAAACTGCCACCACTGGCGGTCGTTCGGACAACATTTTACATTTGTTTCCAACCGCCACACTGGAGGCGGTTAGAAACATATGTAAATAAAGACTTATTCCCAACGACCACAACTAAACCATAGCTAAAACATCAAATAAAAAAAGTATCCATAATTAGGTGCATGTTGGATATAGGCCTAATTACACACTATAAGTAGTCCACTACAATCTCTGATTGTTTACACATAATATACTTTACACTGAAACTAGTTTGAGAACTTTGGTGAAACCACCAGAAACACTCCATTAAACCTTTAATTAAAATGTTAAAGTTTCCATGTCAATTAGAGCGAAAGCTGTTGTGGGTAAGGTCCTTTTATTGTGCCATATGACGATGTTAGATTCATTATTTATTAATTAGAGTTTTCCTAAAGTGTGTGTGTGATAATGCTATTGAATTTTCTATTTAAATATTACAGCCGTTTTGACAAGTTCCAATTTTAAACTGTTCAGTTGGAAGTATAGAATAACACAGTATTTGTGTGTGCGTGAAAATCTGAATGTTTTGTTTTTATTTTTATGTGAAAATGTGATAGGCTTTTATTTTTGTATAAATTTTACCCCGCAAAAATTACAGACTATTTTTTATCAAAGAAAGACTATGGCTAAGTCCTTCCGTTCGGTGGTTCGTATTACTCTATGCTTGAAAGTTAAAAGTTTTAAAACTCCAACTCATAACTTAATTTTAATATCCGAAAAGCTTTAAATGAAAATTGGCTCAAAAATGTACCTTGCAAAGTAAATGCCATTAAAAAATATCTTATTTCCTGCTAACCTGAGAGATCTTCGCTACAAGATGTCACTCCACACGCTAAAATACCAAAGTTAAAATACAAAGGCTTTAAAAAATAACAACCTACTTTAAAATTTATAGTACTAATTAGAATAAACCTTCTGTATTACAATATATATCACAACGCAATAGTGCGTTAATCAATCGAGGCACAAAGGCCTTTCCCAAGTCGACGTTTTACGCAAACACTCGGCAAATAAGACTTAGCTCACCTTCAAACAAAAACAAATAAATTACAATCGCGTAAGCCGATCTTCGTAAGAGATCTGGCAACATTTGTATTCTACGTAAGTATACAACTTTTACACGTCAATATTGAGCTTTTGACTAAAGTTTGCTTGGCTATTATTAACTGCCTTTTTAATATTTTATGTTGTTTAATTGATCTATTTGTAGCCTGAATTGAGTTTCTCATTAACAGTATATTACCATATCATGCAAGGTATTAAAAATCAAATAACAATCAACAATCAGTTTTATACTGAAGCTCTTTATTAACTTTCAGTTTAGGAAAATAGTTCCAGTCGCGTGTCTAACATATTATCTATATATGTATGATGATGTTCTCCTAGCCGATTACGTCCAGTCTCTGTCTCTACGGAAACCACCAAACTACGCAGGAGATATTATAGTGCACAAGTGTGTGCGCAAATACAGGTGCACTCTCTGTTCCCTCTCTCTCATAATCCGATGTGACAGTTAACCGACACGACCGGGGAGAGATCAGGCGCAGGACCGACAGATTTACGTGCTCTCCGAGGCGCGGGGGTTCAGATCCTACCTTCCAAACTCCGAGCTGTTATTAAGTATTTCTATAATAATAAAACTCAATAACACTTTTGGTCCGAACCGGGATTCGAACCCGAGACCTCTTGATTGGCAGTCGCATACGTCAACCGCTAGACCAATGAGGCAATTAATGTTAACATGCCTGAAGGACTCCGGGCCTATATATATTATACTGCTGAAGAGTTTGTTTGATTTAGAAATATATCATTTAGAAATGTTAGGGTAGTCCAATTATGGAGAAATGCAATAAGTTATATATTTATCACGCTAACAATAAAAGGAACTGATATTCAATAACAATGTTACAAATACGGGCCCTTCGTGACCTGCCATTGCGTGCGCTGCGAAAATATTTTAAAATTCACGAAACAGTGTATGAAAGAATTGCTCGCCTTTTTTATGATTTAGAAACAAACGAGCAGATGTATCACCTGATGGTAAACGATTACCGCCGCCCAATGACACCCGCAACACCAAAGGCGTCACAAGTGCGTTGCCGGCCTTTGGGGGATGTGGAGGGATAGAGGGAGGAGGGGTGGGGTCTCCATTATCCTCACTCACTCACACAACAACTCAACACAGCGCAAGCGCTATTTCACACCGGTTTTCTGTGAGGCCGTGGTATCACTCCGGTTTAGCCGGCCAATGCATGCCGAAGCGTGAATCTCCTTTAAAATTTCTAAAAAAGTCCGCGATAGAATATATACAATCATAATACCAGGTCAGTTTTGTATATTTTGCATACTTGATGTTTTAAACCCAACAAGCTTTATATTAGTTCCCAATATGATATAACATCTGATATATACGAGTATAGCACCGCACACGCGAATCAAATAGCGAGAGTATTCGAATTGTCATCACAAAATAAACAAAAAGGTTGATTGCGGAAATTAAAATCTGTACAAACGCGCGCAGTTGTATTAATAACACCTTTTTTGGTTAAATGCTTTAGGGATGGTGTATACAAAGTCTATTCTTTACCCATATTTAAAACGTGGGTCAACGTAACAAATTAACAACGCCCATCCAGTATTTTCAATCCAAAACTTGATCTCAATAACAGACAACGCATTTCTTAATGAAATTGCGGAGTGGTTATCAAACTTTGAGCCATAACTATGAGAAAAGTAATGAGTTTTTATCACCGCAACTTTACATCGAACTTGAGCGAGAGATTCGGAAAAATCTGAAGGTTAGAATGAAACAGAAAATGTAACACACAGGTGTTTTTCATAGCCGTAGTATAATTTTCTGTGTGGTGCGTGTGGAATACTAATATCAACCTTAGCCGTGGTAAATGTTGATTATTTTCTCGCTGTTAACCTAAAGGTAAGCTATAGTAGGTACTCATAATATGTACTCATATATGAGTTTTGTTACTTGACATTAGTTTCTAATCAAGGAAGAACGCAATCTCTCAAGCATATGTTAGCGGTAATCCTAATTATAATAAACAGTTGTGATTGTACACTTGACTTCCGGAATATCGGCCAATGAAATACTAGGTGTAATGAATAATAATGCAAAGAATTCCGAAAGTCAAAGATATAATTAATGAAATTATTAAAACATATTAAATGTCATAATTAATAAATAAGAAATGTAAAAGACTGACTTGATGTCTGGCTGTTATTATGGAGGGTAGATATCCTATATAAACCATAATGGCGGCCGAGTAAAGGCAGTCTTGGTCGAGGAGTGAATCAGTGAAGATGTGTTCTATCTTTTGTGGTTTGGTTGCCTTAACTGGCACATAGAAATACTGTTGTCATAAACAACAAGCTTTGTATGAATTATTTGAAAAGATGGTGCACATGAGTTTCTCACCAGCTCTTCTCATGAATGCAATACCCATCGGAGCTGGTACTTGGATTGATTTCAATTTAAACCTTTGAGTTGAATCGAAGTCAATCTAAGCTCCGGTAATTCAAATCATCTCGGTGCATTTAGTATTAGTACTACTGAACTGATTACTTGAGTTTTGTTCTATATTCTTATGTTTGTATTTTGACGTGTTCAAGTGCCTTTTTGGGCCTATGGAAATAAATGGTTTGAGTTGAGTTTGAGTTTGAGTTATATCAAGAATATGAGTTGTTCCATTTACTAAATCCCCAGAGTCTTTTAGATCAGAAGTGGGATATAAAAACACGCGTTTGTATCCGATTCGTAATTCGTTTGCTTTATCCTGATATTAACAGAGCATTTATATTGTGTTCAACTTGCGGGTAAGTTTGATTACATTATTAAAATATGTTACAATAAATATTTATATGAATAGCGAGTGATTGCTTATTAGATAATGAGTTAGTCTTGAGTTAAATAAGCTTAATATGCTAATATGTCTTATATGTGAGGGTAGACTGTTATAAAGTTGAATACCTTCTAATGTAACGTTGATTTTTTTTTTCCCATAATTGGTTCTTATTTTTTTGGCAATACAATTAAACTTCCTCGACGAGTGTTACGGTTATTTATTTGAGATCTGAGAATAAATGATTGGTGTAAATTTTTTTTCATTAAAATACAGGTGCTGTAGGTACATGTAAAGTTGATTTATATTCATAATTTTAGTTTTTCATAAACATTGCAGGTTGGTGTTAAATACGGTAGTTGAAATTAGCCCGATATGACTATTTGGGGTGAAATTGGCGCCACTGCCTCGGTGGCGTAGTGGTGGCAAGTGCGACTGCTGAGCTTGAGGTCTCGGGTTCGATTCCCGGGTCGGACCAAATGTTTGTATGATCTGCAAATATTTGTTTCGGAGTTTGGGTGTTTAATATGTATGTATTAACAAAAAAAAAAGTATATAAGTATTTATATCAGATGTTTAGTACCCACAACACAAGCTCTGCTTAGCTTGGGACTAGATGACGTTGTGTGTAAGATGTCCGGAATATTTATTTATTGTTATTTAATTACACCTATAAATGACTAAATTGAAATTAGCCCGATATGACTATTTGGTGTGAAATTACACCTGTGAATGACGACAAGGGGTTGAAATTAGCCCGACTATTTGGTGTGAAATTACACCTATGAATGACGAAACAAGGTTGAAATTAGCCCGACTATTTGGTGTGAAATTACACCTATGAATGACGAAAAGGGGTTGAAATTAGCCCGATATGACTATTTGGTGTGAAATTACACCTATTAATGAGTAAGCAGGGTTGAAATTGGCCCGATTTAATGAGTAAGCAGGGTTGAAATTAGCCCGATTTAATGAGTAAGCAGGGTTGAAATTAGCCCGATTTAATGAGTAAGCAGGGTTGAAATTAGCCCGATTTAATGAGTAAGCAGGGTTGAAATTACACCTATTAATGAGTAAGCAGGGTTGAAATTAGCCCGATTTAATGAGTAAGCACGGTTGAAATTAACCCGATATGATTATCTGGTGTGAAATTGGGTACAAATGAGTAAAAGGGGTGATTGAAATTACACCAAGAATAACGAATGTTTAAAGATTGATATGTCTAATGCATTTTTAATTTTTGAATTGTTATAATTTCAGTGTAACTGTTAAAGTATGTACAATTTATAAATGTACTTTATTGAGAAACGTGATAGGTTGTATAATGCAATTGTTATTTCATGTATAATTATAATTTGTTTATGATCGACAGAAAAATTGTAATATATACATATATCATAAGTTGGAATATACATTATAAATTGCAACACGAGGACGTGTTGATAGCAGGATAGCCGAATCTGTTAGCGGTAATCCTAATTATAATAAACAGTTGTGATTGTACACTTGACTTCCGGAATATCGGCCAATGAAATACTAGGTGTAATGAATAATAATGCAAAGAATTCCGAAAGTCAAAGATATAATTAATGAAATTATTAAAACATATTAAATGTCATAATTAATAAATAAGAAATGTAAAAGACTGACTTGATGTCTGGCTGTTATTATGGAGGGTAGATATCCTATATAAACCATAATGGCGGCCGAGTAAAGGCAGTCTTGGTCGAGGAGTGAATCAGTGAAGATGTGTTCTATCTTTTGTGGTTTGGTTGCCTTAACTGGCACATAGAAATACTGTTGTCATAAACAACAAGCTTTGTATGAATTATTTGAAAAGATGGTGCACATGAGTTTCTCACCAGCTCTTCTCATGAATGCAATACCCATCGGAGCTGGTACTTGGATTGATTTCAATTTAAACCTTTGAGTTGAATCGAAGTCAATCTAAGCTCCGGTAATTCAAATCATCTCGGTGCATTTAGTATTAGTACTACTGAACTGATTACTTGAGTTTTGTTCTATATTCTTATGTTTGTATTTTGACGTGTTCAAGTGCCTTTTTGGGCCTATGGAAATAAATGGTTTGAGTTGAGTTTGAGTTTGAGTTATATCAAGAATATGAGTTGTTCCATTTACTAAATCCCCAGAGTCTTTTACATATGCTTAGGTAATGCTTAGGTAAGGAACTGACTATTTTTGCCGATATTATAGATATCACCTTTTGTGAATTTCAAGGGATTTTTGATATGAAATACTTAACAACCGACTTGACCGTGCGTCACCACGCTATTTAAAGACTAAAGTAATACGTGATGCGGTGTGGCGACACGTCACTAAACACGTGTGACTCTGCGACTATTTAACGCTGATATCAAAGTGATTTAATACTCAATGCTTATTAACATAATATTTACATATTCTTTAATATTAACAAATAACATTTACAAATATATGACGGCGCATCACTTATTTTATTTGGTAACACATAAGTGTCGGTAGTTAGACACTGACGCAACGCATTGGAGCGTGCGACCGATGACAATGGTAATGGGAATGATTGCCACTTTAAAATAATAATCACACGTTAGAATAATTGATGGTAGTCGATTATTTTATGTGATAAGCCATAGACAAGAATTGCAGGTGACAGTGACATTGATCCCATCCCTAAAGAACTGTGGGTAGTTATAAAATGGAACGCAGCCGGAGGGCAAGCATTATCGTTTAGCATCTCGCAGTAGCATCACATGTTCGGTGGAGTGTCGTACCTAAATCGTTAACTGTATACCATTATTGATTATCGTGACTGTATTTCACTATGTAATATCATAAAGTGATTATAACAAAGCGATTGTGAGGAAAACCATTACTATCATTCTCCTCGCCCAACAACTCACGTCTACCCTCATTTAAAAAATATGGAATCTACCGACACTCCTAACGGGGACCGATTTACATACATATAAATAGATACCCAAAATATTACCCTTCCTTATGGCTTATATATAATATAATATATATATTAATATTATTTCAAATTATTTATTTGAAATGATTATTGTTTTAGAATGGTTCATTATTATAATCATCAATCTATCGCAGTTCATTGCTGGCTTCTCCAACAGACTGTTTATCAGTATAGATATATTAACAATTCCAAAGTTGAAAGTGTCAGCCGCACGGGGCAACTTTAACTTACTCCAGAACCTCTCTCAACCCTACTCACGATCAGCGAGTAATTTGATATGATTTCTTATTTCGAGAAGACACTACCCTTATCGAGACATGTGTCGTTTAAATGTGTCTAATATAAACTATATTACTGACATATTTGACGGCAATTTTCTGCACTGAATTTAGACGAGAGTTTTGGAAAAATACAACGGTAAGAATGAGAAAAAAATATAAGCTAATACGCAAAGTTTTTCCAAGTACTTGGTGCATTTGCGGACTTGATGCCTAAGGCATTCTTTTCCAGTCAATCATTGGGCGATGCAGAAGAGACACGAAGTAGATGCTTTTTGTCAAAAAAAAAAAAGATTAAAATAAACAGATCTGGCAATATACACTTAACGTACATACTAGAACTAATATATACTATACTTATACAACTAAATAGGAGGAGCTCTTATTGGGTGAATTGGCGAAACTGGCAAATCTTAGATCGTCTCCTAGTACCCATAGCGTATATGTATGCGTGGATATATTTATAACGTGTCTCTGTGGGTGTGTATGTTTTCATGTATATATGCGTATATTATTGTATATATTCATGTGTATATTATTGTATATATTTCTTGAAGGTCAAATAGTTTATCATTTAATACTTAACCATTAAGTGCACTTACTTCATCTTATCTCTGTATCGCCTAATCGATCGACTGGCAGAAAATGCCTTTAACATTAAGTCCGCCGATGCATGTATTTGTGCATAAAGTTATAAATAAATAAATAATAATAATAATAATAAATATTTCGGACATCTAACACACAACGCCATCTACTCTCAAGCTAAGCAGAGCTTGTGTTATGGGTACTAGACAACTGATATGAATACATATATACTTTTTTTTTGTAAAACATACATATTATACATAGAAAACACCCAAACTCCGAAACAAATATTTGTAGATTATTCAAACATTTGGTCCGACCCGGGAGTTTTACCCGAGACCTCAAGCACAGCAGTCGCATTCACTACCACTGCGCCACCTAGGCAGACAATAAAATAAATAAACACTTATACATATAAACTTACATAGAAACATATATACAACAATTCCAATGATACTTACTAGGTACTTTTTCAATTTAACCTATTCTAAATTTACCTGTACTGAAAATAATGTATCGATCTTAACACGTGGAATACCGTATCAGTTAAAAGGTCGTATCCGACACCTGGCACTTTAAAACTCAAGTTTCCTTGTGAAGTGTGCTAAACATCGTATCGTTATTAGCTATGTAACAGCCAAATGCTCAAGTTTCCGCCTTCAGGGAAGACGTAGGAGTTTTATTGTTTGGCCTCAAGGGTGTTTGGTTTGGGATGAACTAAAGTGGTGAGCGGAGAGTGTTACGCTTTGTTACAGATTTAAAAAATCTTGTTTCATAGTTGGACGTTATTTTGTTTCCTCTACTTTCAATAGGTATATTTAAAAATAATTAAGTACCTATTTTGTTACAAAGTTAAATCATCGTATCAAATAGCGGTGACAACTAATAAATTTTGTTAAACAAAGGCAGAATTTGTAGTGTGATAGATTTGTTTTCATTGGATAACCATACTCTTGAAAACAAAGTAATTTATTTTTTGACACAATCACATAAATACAAGGTGGACTGTCATATACGACATTAAATGAAACCGTGGGCTATTCAAATGTGTTAGTTTACTTTGAGATTGTAGAATTTATCCCAGAATTGAAATTTATAATTAAATATTCTTCAAATAAATTAAATATCTGAAATAACTAAAATCAATTAGGACACCATTTGTAATTTAAGTTCACTAACCTGCGTAATTAAACCAGCGGCAACAGCGCAAGCGCCGCGGTCCCTTGGTAGGTAGGTAAGTTGTTGTCGGTTGTCTGACATGACCAGGGAGAGATCAGGGGCAGAACTGTCGGATTTACGTACTCTCCGAGGCACAGGGCTAAGACCACAACTTCAAACTCCGAGCTGTTATTAAGCTTTTCTATAATCAGAAAAAAATCGATAGCGCTTTTTGACCCGATTTAGGATTTGAACAAGAGACCTCACGATCAGCAGATGCACAACGCTAACCGGACATAGACTACATAAATATATAAAAATGTATACATTGTCGGGTTTTTTTTTTTTCTGCTAAGCTTAGTACAGAATACTCAATACTTAATTATAACTTAGAAGTTAAATGGTCAAAACTATGGGCAGAAGTAGTATCTTACAATCACGTAACCTTTTTGCTCCATATTTCTTAAAAAAATCGACGCATATAGTAATTCAATCAAAATATTTAAAAACAAAGAAATTTTAATCTCTCTAAAGTAAATCTGTCTGTCTGTTACTGCACCGATTTCAATAAAATTTAGCACAGAGATACTTTGATTCTTGAAGAAGGACATAGGATAATCTTTACCACTATCACACGGACGGAGCCGCAGGCAAATGCTAGTTAAATAAAAAGCTTTATTAAATGTAATATTCCTATACCATTTGTTACCCACTCAACGAGCTACTAGTACACTCAAAGATATGAAGAGTACTTGTTACGAATAACTACTCTAACTCGTTACATTCACAAGTGGAATTACCCTGGAATTTTGTGTAATGCCTTCTAAAACTATATTGAGTTAATAATTAATTTGTGTTTCTTTTGATAGTAATTGTTTTAAGATGTGTTTCTTTGTTATGGTGTAAGTATGTAGTCCATTGCAGGTTGGACATAGATGTCTTTCATTGCGCGCCACTCTTATCGATTTTGAACTTATCGCATCCAACTCTTCCCAATCTATTATATAGTCTACCCAGTATAAATAATAAAATATTTCAGACATCTAACAAACAACGCCATCTATAGGTAAACCGCCGTAAGCGTGGCCTTCCTGATGGTTTGCGGGGCGCGGGGCGGGTGATGCAACCGGCTATACACGATACGACGTAATGACTCGTATCTTGAGATTTAATTGATCTTAAGATTGATATACATTAAATATGTACCCATGATATATTTTTAATGAGTTTTTTTATTTTAAGTATTTTTCAAAGTTTATTTTTACATTTATTAGAACTAATATTAATAAACAATGGTCGTTATATATTTTATTTATTTATCACAGACATAATAATTGAAAGTAGGAAATAGAAAAATATATACATATTATCATTAATCAGAACTTTCTTCATCACATGAACTTTCTTCATTTGAAGATTCCGATGACGTATCTTGCGACAGTTCAATAATAAATGGTCTATACATATCATCGTAGGTCTTGTCTATTAAATTATCTTTTTGCATATAATCATCTTCTATTTTAATCACATGTTCAACACATTTGGCCCATTGAGCTTGAGTATAGGCAGAAAAAATTTGTTCCAATTTTTTCGACTTTTGTGATAAATTGGTAGAAAGATCTAATGAAGCAAGTTGACCTTTGACGTGGCTCCATACCAACTCTATGGGATTCAAATCCGCATGATATGGCGGAAGTCGCAACACTTCATGCCCGTGACTTTTTAAAATTTCGTTAATAACAATTTTTTTTTCGACATTTGTAGTTTGGATCAGATTATACAGTTGTGGTCTATACATGTTTGGACTGCATTCAATATTGTGCTTTTGTAACCAATCAAGCATTGTTTGCTTTAATGCTGATTTGGTAGGCTTTTTGTCAATTTCAACATTGTGATACGAAGCATTGTCCAATACGACAACTGAATTTGCTGGCAAGTTGGGCACTAACTTTTCTTCGGTCCATTTTTTAAAGTTGTGGAAGTTCATATCGTCATGGTAGTCTCCCGATTTACTTTTAGATTTAAATATGAGAAGACTACCATTGACGAATCCTTCCTGTCCCCCTGCATGAACGACTATTAGTCGTGGCCCTGCTCCTATTTCTTTCAAGTGCCCTCTTTCTTTATGTTTTCTAGACTGCCAACATTTGGAAACTGTGTGAGAAGAATTTACATACGTTTCGTCTACGTAAACAATGTTCTTGCCTTCCTCTCTCAGTTTCTTTATTTTCAACAAATACATTTGCCTCTTGTTTAAAATATCCATATTTTCCATTAACAATAATCGTTTTGATTGTAATTTTTTTCATTTAAATCCGATTTTATGAAGGTAAGTTCTTAAATATTCGCGACCACAAGATAAAATTCCCTCATCCTTAAGTTCTTTTATAAGTCTTTTTATAGTAGGTACTTCTTTTTTATACGCATAATATCCATGAATCTTGCGCCTTACAACGCCTGCAAATAAATATTGATTAATTATTTACTAATAAGATAAAATTACAGAAGAAATTGAAATTTAATTTATTATTTTAGTTAATTATTAGATACCTTCGGTAAAACTATCTACTTCTATTTTTGGATTTCGTTTTCTTCTTTTGCTCGGTGACTTAATTATTTCTTCTAAGTTGTGTGAAGATCGACTCAATGATAATACCTTTTTAACGGTTGACAAAGAAACAGTGGTCGCCTCTGATATAGCTTTATTCACATTCATGTCTGTACCTGAACAAAAAAAAATGTTCGTCAAACAATGTCTAGCTTTACTATCATTTTAAAATGATGAGACAATAAATACTATATAATTAATAATTCGTAATTTTACCTTGTAATGCAGCTTGGTCTAATTTCATTTGTTTAATAAATTTGGCAACATTTAATAACATAATTTTTGATTGTCTATTTAATTTTTTATTACGCAGAGTAGGTAGGTTATCCTGATCCATGTTGCAAGATTAATATTATCGTGTGTAGCAGTCGCTACAAAAATTTCACGCGCGGACTGGCGTTCACGTCAGTCACTGCCGGCCGACACCGGCAGACTAGTTGATTGGCTGAGCGCGCTCCCGCCCCGCGCCCCGCAGACCATCAGGAAGGCCACGCTTACGGCGGTTTACCTATAGTCCCAAACTAAGCAAGGCTTGTTTGTATTATGGGTACTAGACAACTGATATAAATACTTAAATACTTTTTTGTAAATACATACATATTATATCTTTATAATCTTTATTTACAGAGCTTAGTCGCTAAATATTATATATAGAAAACACCCAAACTCCGAAACAAATATTTGCAGATCATACAAATATTTGGTCCGACCCGGGATCGAAAAAAAGACCTCAAGCACAGCAGTCGCATACGCTACCACTGCGCCACCGAGGCAGTATCTATCAGTGGGCATTTATATTGTACACTTTATTTTTCAAAACTATTCCTTTTTAATTCGTGGCTTGGGTATTATACTCGCAAATTCTCATACTACGTCCTAACCCTTAGAGCGTACAAATTAAGAATTATCGGACTCAAGAGAAGAAAGTTGGACCCATCCTTAATTGTCTTAATTGAACAAACTAATGTGGTACCAAAGCATTTTAAAACGTTGTCCCTAAAGAGCAAGTCATGTAGAATATAATGAAAAAAGTTGATAGTTGTTTTTTCTTGATTTTCCACGTATTTTGGTATTACCAACGCCTATACAAAACGTAATATACTGAATTACTGTTCCATTATTATTATTTTCTTTATTATAACGACAAACGAGCAGACGTATCGCCTGATGGTATGCGATTACCGCCGCCTATGGACATCCGCAACACCAGAGGCGTTACAAGTGCGTTGTCGGCCTTTTAGGAAGGAGTACGCTCTTTTCACACAACACAGTATACGTATAGTTCCGCGAGTTCCGTGATTTTTGTTCACCTAAAAAGTGAATATCCTATCCTCCTATCTCAGGCTGTAGTGCCTATAATAGGATAGTTCACTTCATCACACACTTAGATTAATAGGAGCCGAGCATGATTGAAAAGAGACGCAGATGATTTTGCGTGGGTCAGCTAGTAAAATGATATCTTTAGCCATTTTGAAAACTCACGGTTATCATAAACCTAAGTAATAAATATACTTCTGAGGTTATTAAATTACTTAATTATTAGGTTAAAGTAATATGATACTCGCTTAACTTCAATTCGAAATACGACACGCAATAAAAGAAAAGAAAAATGAAAAACTTTTTAATAAAAAGCTGAATCAATATGAACGCAAAGATATCTTACTTGATTAGTTGTACCTGCGATTTCGTTTGCCAAAATCTATTCAAATATTTTTTTATACTGCACAATTTGCCTATTGGTTTAAGCTGTCACCACGCCGCTTTAAACTGCGCCAAGTGTTGTGGGTTCAAATTCTACATTGGACAACAGTTTGTGTAATCTAAATATTAATAAAGAATACAAATAGTTGTTCCGAGTCCGAGTGTTCTATGTGTCCGTAATAGTCCGTATGTTTGTAAAGTCCCCCGCGACACAGGGGACATATATTTATAATGTTGGATTTGTCTTTAAAAATAAAAGTATTTGTTTGCAATTTTAAATTATCTTTTCACTAAATGCATATGCATATATTAAAAAAAAAAATAACTTTTATTTTTTTTGTCTGTTTGTCAGCTAATCTACGAAACGGCTATAACGATTTTGAGGTAATCTAAATGACGTACGAGTATCTAAACCTGAATAACGTGCATACCTACACATACTACGACAAACAAACAGTCACCGTTTAAAAAACAATTTGATTGTATTAGAAAAAGGTGTATTTTTTTTTATCAACAGATTTATTATGTATAAACATTATTCAATTTATACAAAACTGATATAAAATCCCATATTTAAGCACAAGCGTTTTATATCTCGTCTCTTTATCTATTATCTCTCGCGCCTTTATCTTATTTAGTTTAGGGCTAGAAAACCAGCGATTTCATTCTTTGATTTTTTTTATTGAATAGAGTGCAAACGAGCAGACGTATCACCTGATGGTAAGCGATTACCGCTTCCCACGGACACCCGCAACATCAGAGGCTTCACAAGTGCCATTACCGACCTTTGACAGATGGGGAGGAGGATGGGAGGAGGGGATGGAGTATGGGCCTTCGGTAGCAAGCTAGGGTATAAAGAGGTAATTCCTTTGTTTCCATTTTTGTATATTTCTAATTCTACTTATGTTTTTCACGTATTTCGTGGGAAATCATGTTCCTAATTTCACAATAAACGAATTTCATTTTTAATATCGTTACCGTAATGAATAAACTTACTTAATATTTTTTTTTATTGTTCTATAATACTTTCAGTCTAATTTTACTTACTTATTCTTCTGTAATTATATATCTTGATTTCTAACTATCGTGTGAACCTTATTTATCTTCTCGAAAATAGAACTGTAACATTGTGAATGAAAATCTGCTTGAGAAATCGCATTAAAAATGAAAATGAAAGACACGTCGTAAAATACATAGATCTATCTATATAAATAAAAATGAATCATAGAAATGTATGTACCTACGCGCATAATTTCAGAAAAAGAGAACCAAATTGGATAATTATTTTTATATGAGTTTGTTATGTGTTGCTAGTGCTGGAGGACGCTACTACGAATACCCTGGACAGCCCATCGTACCAACGCATCCATCCTGAAGGAACTTGACATTCATGAGCGCCACTTTGGCCACATTGCGAGGAGAGAAGGCGATAACCTTGAAAGACTGATGGTGACGGGTAAGGTGAAGGGGAAGAGACCTAGGGGTCGTGATCCGTTACGCTGGGCGGACCAAGTTCGCACTACTATCGGCACTACGATCCTTGCTGCCCTACACACTGTTCAGGATAGAAACAAGTGGCGAGCTATTACTCGCACAATAGCTCCAAATAGAGGTCACGACTCTCAGAATTGAGGATAACGACGCAAGGAGGAGGTTATGTGTTAGGACAAAGTTTGCGTAGGAAAATTAAAAGTAAACTGTCAGTTTTATGTTTTCTAAATCCGCCAATATAAGCTACCTGTGCTAAGCTGAGGCGGGTATAAGTACTAATAAGTATTTCGTAATTTATTTTCCCAGTTCTTTTTACTTAAACCAAAAGTTAAGTTTCGGCCTGAACCGGGCCATTATTACGAATCTATTAACACCATATTCACAGTGAGTATTATACATAGATTGCCCAAACCATAACTCTTACTTTTGTCTACGGGTAAAATAGATTGTTTTTAAATAATAAAAACACATTGTTCCTCCAATCTCATGGCCTGCCATATCCGTTCGTCGAAAACCGCGTAACGTGCGTGCTTCAATTTTAGACAAAATAGAATATACTCCTTGTACCAGTAACCTGATCACGCACCCTCCTTAATTACCTAACTTTTACTTCAGACGTTTTTGTTTTGCTGTCGTTACGCAATCCTGATTTCGTTCGGAACATTGGAAACAACAACAACAAGAGTACTTCTTTGCAGATGATACTGGTAATGTATGTGTTTTGGACAATACTACTTAGAAAAGTTACAAGAATATTTATATTATTTGAAATAGTTGTAGTGCTAGTAGCTGTAGTATATGGACTTATTGGTATGTAACTCTGTCGTCTCGAGGAAAGCATGCGAGGTGCGCGGGGGCGGGGACAGGCCTATCGACCGCCGCGGAGTAAAGACGTGTGCGTTTACTGCGAGCCGATATCTATCAGTAGGTAGCCTAGTACCTCAGGTATATGGTGTACATCATATGTGTACATTACATAAGGAAATAAAAATCTCTATAGTAAGTAAATTTGGCTGCATAAGTCGATAATCACCGGAAAGAATATAATTCGAAAATAATTAGAATTTGACTGATAGAGCTATGCTTTCATTATGCTTTTTACATTGAATACATACAGTATTTATTTAGGAATAATAAAGATTTGAGATCAGGACACTAGAACTACTTAAATTGTATCTTAATCATATGTTTGTCCTGTAAATATCAGAATAAATGATTTTCTTTCTTTTTTCCTATGATTTGAAATTTGGCTACGTGCTACGATCCTTAACAATAATATACAGAAAATGAAACCGCATTAAATGTCTTGTATTTCTAGACAAATGGCATGGTGGTCCAATGTCCAATGAATACTTAAAAAAACAATTTTATTAAGTATTCATCAACGTAGGTAACTAACTAGAAGCCTCAATGGAGCTGTAAAATGATTTAAATTTAATTGAGGTTGATACACAAAAGCAATGATTTGCTTTTGTGTAACTTTACTTCAGACTACAAGAGTTTCATTTATCATTTCCCCGACAACACACTACTTTTTATACGAGAAATCCTCTACTCAAAGCGAAGCGAAAATACACTGACAGATACAGTATATAGTTTTACAAAACGTGCTTATTTAACCGCAAAACCCATTTCTAACATTTGTTCGTATACCCGCATTAGATGATGAATGTTTGAGAAATAGTAATTCAATTTTTGGCAATGTGACCGAAATACGTAACCGCAAAAGCCATTCCACAAATATAAATTAAAGGGGAATAAGTTTTTCTTCGTCCTTGATTTCGAATTCAGAACGTCGAGTTGACATTAGAATTGTGGTCAGTGAATTGACACGCACGGCGTAGTCAAGAAAAGTTCTCACTTACTTTTTTTGTCGTCGACATCGAAGGCGAAGGAATACAAAGTATTCCAATTGAACGAAAAATATAGTGAAACCTTCTTTGTCATGTAAATGACATTTAAATGGCAAATGTAGGTATCAAAAACATATTGAGGTAACAAAATAGGTTGGTCGGACATTTGCTTATAGGCAGATATTTTGCACTGCACTATGAAATCGATATTTAAACATTTATATAATTAAGAGACTGCATTTTTTTATTTGAATAGGGGGGCAAACGAGCAGACGTTTCACCTGATGGTAAGCGATTACCGCCGCCCATGGAAATCCGCAGCACTAGAGGCGTCACATTGCCGGCGTTTTATGAAGGAGTACGCTCTTTTCTTGAAGGTTTAAAGATCGTATTGGTCCGGGAATACCGAAGGCGATAGTTCATTCCACAGTTGTTCGAGGCTAAAAATACTTAGAAAACCGCACAGTTGTGGACTGCCAACCATCCAGATGATGGGGATAAAGTTTCTGTCGCGTAGGACGATGGCGGAAAGAGGCGGCAGGGATCAGTCCAAACAATTCCTCGGAGCACTCCCCATGGTAAATGCGGTCGAAGATGCACAGCGAAGCCACATCTCTACGCAGCGCCAGAGAGTAGCCGAATTGGAAGTTCCTGGCAATTAAAGACACGAGTCTCCCTCCGCTGAATGCGGTCCTGTGGGAGGAGCTGGTACATATATCATAAAATAAAATTGCAAATATAATATGCTTTCCCAGCAATAAATAAATCGTCACCAGCATGTACAAATAATGATTTACTGTTATGTTATACGACTTTTAGATTTTCCTCTTAAATGCTTTCACATAAAAGAACACACATTTTATAAATACATGTTGTTTACAATCTAAACGCGACTTCAAAGGCATGCTCAAATCATCAAAGCGTCATTGAATTAAGCTATTTAGCATTCTATTTGAATGATCACTTCGTATTGACAGACAGATATTTCAATACCAAAATGTCTTTATTAAGTATATGGTTGGTCGTGAGGTGAAAGTGTAACAGAAAATGAAGCACAAGCAAGTAACACAAGAAATTTAGTTTATTTTGAACAGCAACACATAAGAAATAGTTCACACAACACACGAAGAAGAAGCACATAGAAATTAGAAACGAAGGAGTAAGAAAGATGATAGTGATAGCAAGAGAATAATACAAATCACAATATTATAACTGATCGCGTATCAGAGATTAACCGGAACAAAGAGATAGACTGAAATTTTAAAAATGATAATTCGTATTACATGTACCTACCGTGTATTCATACATATGCATTTAGTTAAAAGCGGTTATTTTAATATTACAAATAGACACTCCAATTTTACTTATTTGTATAGAATATAGACTAGCTGAGCCCCGCAGAGTTACCTGTGGTTATTGTTGTACCTTTCCAACAACTCCCTCGAAGCGAAGCTAGTCTTAACAAGTGGCCTTTGCTACTTCTTAAATCGTCAGCTATCTATCAGTGAAAGCCCAGACATAATCATAATGTATATTCTTTCATATGCAGTAAGTAAAAAGCTGTTAATTTGAAAAATAAACACACACTTCAATTTTATTAATTTTTATCAATGTTGTCTTTACAATTAATTTAGTGCAGAATCGTATTAAATTTTTCACGAACAATACACAATACGAGTGTTCGAAATGGCTACAAATATTCTAAGCTCCTAACCACGCAATCACTATCGGTTCAATGCTCAGCATTTTGTGGTTTAGATACGGGATTTAAATTTGCATGACCACTTCAAATATTTATTGTAGTTGTTCAATATGTATAGAGTCTTGCCAACGGCTTTGTGATCATAATTGAAATACACAGAAAGTATTTTAGTCGGTACAAACATACAGAGGCAAATAGAAATCCTCACCACCGTTATCCTCACTCACTCGGGGAATCACAGCGCAAGCTCTGTTTCACACCGGTTTTTTGTGAGGCCGTGGTGTCACTCCGGTCGAACCGTCCCTTGCATGCCAAAACGTGGCTCTCCCACGGCAAAAAATTGTGCTGCCGTGTTTCGTTAGTGAGTGTGAGACCAGAGGCCCAATGATGCAGAAGCATCTCAATAGGTCGTCATAGTGTGGGTAACCATGCTGCACTGTTGCATTGTCTTTTTTTTTTTTTTTATTGAATAATGGGTAAACGAGCAGACGTATCACCTGATGGTAAGCGATTACCGCCGCCCATGGACACCCGCAACACCAAAGGCGTCACAAGCGCGTTGCTGACCTTTGGAGGATGGGAAAGGGGATGGGGGGAAGGGTTGGGGTATGGGCCTCCGGTATCCTCACTCACTCGGTGAAACACAGCGCAAACGCTATTTCAACCGGTTTTCTGTGAGGCCGTGGTATCACTCCGGTCGAGCCGACCCATTCATGCCGAAGCATAGCTCTCCCACGGCAGCGTCTGCGTTCACTTTGACCCCACTCAATGAAAAACAAAGAAAGAGTCGACTGACGCCGATGTTTCGTATTGCTGCGATGTCACTCCAATCTTGACAAGACAATGACTGTTGACTCCAAACTTCTCTTATATCATTTTGTATGTTTAAGTGTTCTCACTAAGTGGTGCTTACAAAACCACTTGTTGCAACACCCAAGCGCCTCTCAACTCGATATATAATTCAATCTCATTAAATATTACTAAGACATTGTTTCGAATAGATGTAAGTGACTCATGTTACGAAGATAAACGGATTTTAAGATTAGTGTTCTCTGAATATAAAAATTATGATTTGATACTGAATGAGAAGATTAGTGAATTCTTTGTTTTATTCTTGGGAGCATTGAGCCGCCTTATTTTCTTGCAAAAGACATTAGGGCGAAACAATTACGTATTCTTTTTGAAAAAAAAATTATGTTTTTCTGTGAAACATGATAACTGTTTTTTATAGATAAATCAGATAGTGTTATTCTTGTTTCGAGCTAAGCTGTACTTTTATGTACGATTGCTCGATCTGACCAAATATTTAAAGGATTTCAAATATTTGTTTGGGAGTTTTAATGCTTCTAAGTAAAATTTAAAAAAACCCATTCATATCGTGAGCATTGTAAGAGGCAACTAAGAAAGCAAAATACTAAAGACAATATTACTACAAAGAGAAGGAAAGAGTTAATAATGATGTTCCATTGTATATCTTCATATATAATAAACCCAGAAGTGGTCCAATTTAGGCGCCGCGCCGGTTCAATATTGGTTTTCCCCTATATTTATATCAGTTGTCTAGTACCCATAGTACAAGCTCTATTTAGTTCAAAATTAGATGGCGTTGTGTGGAAGATGTCTGAAAATACAATTATTATAAATACGTGTTTAAAGTAATTTCTACGATCCGGTCCAATACATTTTGAAAACAAGACGAAACGATCTTTGTTGGTGTAGGTACCATAGTTACTTGACCCTAATATTATTTTACCGGACTACAGCGAAGCCAAAAGGGTACTAATTTTAGCAATCTATGTATGTTCCACCGTAACACCTATAGGTACTACTGGGTACTAGAGAACCGATTTTAAAGAATAATGTGTCAATAGATTAGTAACAATAGGTCGAGTGTCATTGGCGATATAAATTTTCTCAAAATTTTGCGATATAGTTTTATAGTTTTCAAACATTTTTCTGGTTAATAATAATGTTACGAGCTGGGTAATAAATAAATTAAAGTAGTCGATTGATTACCAAAAATATAACACAATATTTATTAACAACACTTTTTACAATAACAAATCACTAAATCACTCGTTAGTCGCACTAGATCTCTTCGATGTTTATTCTCTGTATCGTGAAACAATACTACTCCTACGGCTAACACGTTCCGCTTTTATATGGTTGTCGAAATAACTCGAATGTACGAAAATATTCGATCGATGTTTCTAGGCTAAATAGATTATTCTAGAGCTACTTGTAGCGCCATCTAGCGTCGAGAAATCGTCATAATGCCCACAGTTGCGCGCTTCCCGACTTTACTGCTCGTTTACCACTTATTACACCTATACATAAAAAAAAAATCATTAGTCCTCCGGTCTCGCACTCACCAAAGAAGCACGTATGCTATCAATTTAGACCTTTCGCCATTTCACATCATCAAAGAAAGTACATTGTTTGTCAGAATTGTATAAAGTATTCACGATTAATTAATATTCTATGCAAATAGTAACAATTATTGAGTGTAGTTTGAATAGAATAATAATTAATTTAATTGTGTACTAATATAATACAATATGTAATCGAGTTATTTGGATATTAAATACATATTGAATATGTACAAATGTTTACAAATTTCATATAAATAAAAGCAACAATACGAGCAAATACTAGTTTCAATGGGAACTTTGATTTGACTCTACAAGCAAATTACTGTATTAAATGAGCACTAATATTACTATTATTCGTTGTATTAAATGACTGGCATTTTCGTGCGGCTTTAGGGTTGTCCCTTGTGGGATTTGAACCCACCACACTTGGCGCAGTAGAGAGTGGCGTGGCGACCGCCCAAACTACTTGGTCAACCGTGCAGTTAAGTCTTTAGACAAGAGGTTTTTTCCTACGACCCACGGTGGCTAAACGGGTCGAGATAGGGTTATTTTTTAATTTTCCTTTCTCATTGCGGTCATGTTGTCCTACATACTTTGCTCCCTTAGGGTCAGCGCCGACGAACGAAGTTTAGGCGAAGGGACTATTTTAGTAACAATTTCAATTTATCAAACAAACTATAAAATTATGCCTAGGGACTGATGGTTTTATTTCGTTGCATAAAATACGGTTGTATTCGAAAGAACATTACGTTGAATTGACGTTGTTATTGAATTGGTCTCTTAGTTGACACTCCCTCCATAAGCACTGTCCCCTAGTAGAATCCCCTCTTGAATTCAAGATGTTCTTAATCCATCCCCACAAATGAGCTGGAATGATAATCTATACGGTTGGTGGTTTTAAAGTCATCCCGTCGAAAGAGGAAAGGAGGAACAACACAATGACATAATTTATACCGGCTTATAAATCATTCTAATTCATGTACAACCTTATTGTTCCGAATCTTCTATTCAATACTTGGTAGTCAAGAACCTGATTAATAAGTCAACCGTGACTCAAAAGGTTCAAAGGAAACATTACCTATTTGCAATTCACAGGTTTCGATCACAATTCTGGGTTATAAAATATTTAATCTAAATCGTCACTATTAAAAAAATAGTCTTTAGAATTAGCTTACTTGTGATTTTTTTTTTATGGATTAAGTGGCAGACGAGCTGACATAACACCTGATTGTAAGCGATTACCGCCGCCTATGGACACCCGCAACACCAGAGGCATCACAAGTGCGTTGCCGGCTTTTGCGTTTGATATATATATATATATATATATTTCTTTGTAAAAATATACATATTATACATAGAAAACACCATATAAACATTTGGTCCAACCCGAGGAATCGAACCCGAGACCTCAAGCACAGCAGTCGCATACACTACCACTACTCCACCAAGGCAGTTCTATAATAAAAAATGGCATTCTGAATATAAACTTTACCGTATAATAACAGTCGAACAAAAATATTCGGATTCAATTAAAAAGAGGATTGCGTAGATCAAAGTATCAAATTGTATATTGGAGACATCGACATGAAGTTTGCGTTCTGTATCCCGATAAATAGAATTTGAAATTGAAAAACGTTATCGAATACGACTACCTAATCGAAAAAGAATTGTATTTCATTTAAGAACTGTATTTTTTTAAATATAAGGGTAGTTACAACGACGAATATTAAAATCGATTAAACTGATCAAAGTTATCGAATAGGACGACCTAATCGAAGAAGATTTGTATTTCATTTCGAAACTGTTTTTGAAAATATAGGGGTAATTACAACGCCAAATATTAAAATCGATTAAACTGATAAAAGTTTCACACAGTAATCTAAATATTTTGAAAATTCCTTAAGAAAGAAAATGGCAGGTTTATTCGTGAGCATGCTTGTCTGCTATGACTATTTTTCTAAAAAAACATTAAATTATGACGCACATACAACATTATTAATGATCCCTCCTACTTTGATACAAAATACGAAACTTAAAATCATGAAAAATGTTAAGCAAATCCTTTTAGACAGATATATATTTAGATAAAAGATAGACCTTATTATATATTATTATTGAGCTTAACTCGATATTTTTAAAAAAACATCTACGTAGATCGATTTATCGCTCTTGAAACCTCGTGATATTAAATTTTTTGAAAACCGTAGAAGCCGTTTTTGAGGTTCTGTATATATTTATATAAGAACTGCTCGTTTAAAGGTATTAAATATAGTCTCAACACAACTTGTTAACTTCTGGGCAACAGAAATTCAGTTAATACAACCGCATCACATTCAATATTACTATTTGTTTACTGTGTACCCTAAAGTTAACTAAAATTTACAAAGTCAATTTATACAAAGACGATCAAATTTCAAATTTGACAAATTCTGTGAAGATGTTTCTCATGTTTCTTCTATTGAACGAAGTAAAATTAACATTTTACTTCGTTTAATAGAACTTCTTTTATAAATAAATACTGAATGGTTTAACAACACTGTTGGTATTTCATTCCATAAATAGAATTTCTATCAAATGTTTGCGAACATCGCGTATATTAGATCTACTGCTTAAGAAAAAATCATATTTATATAACTAAACAAAATCATAGTTATCACAGCAGTCAAACAAAATAGGGATGTGGGTAGAAAAATGACGATCAAAATAATTGCAATACGCAGGTAAATATTATTGTTTCATTTATTATTTATTGCACACAGGGAAATCATTTTAGGTATAAGGAAATAACATATACAAGAGAGAGCTTAACCCAAACATGACTTATCTTCTAGCCAACGTGAATTAAACAGAAAACCCTATTAATTTCCCTTTTACTTAAAGTAGACTCATACAAATACAACTTGCATGCCTTTTTATTTTTCTAATTAAATAATAAAATAAAAATTAAACAACTTTCTCATTGTGGTGCCAGCAAAGTCTAAGTACATTTGATGTTATTTTACCTTTTCACCAATTTAACTCGGAACCCGTCAACATCCTTCATCATGACGTCAAATTTGACTTTTAATGGTTCATGGTTAGTTACTCCTGCACTTTGTTTCCTATTATCTTCCGGACTTAAAAGGCGGTAGTTTCGGAATAATGTAGCTAGTGCCGTCTTCATTGACATCATTGAATACTGGGTACCTGTAAGATTAGAATCATTAGTATTCTCGCCTACATTAATTCTAGTGTAAATAACAAAGTTTGTTCAACTGATCTTTTAATGATAAGAAATCAAAGAACCAGACGGGTCCATAGAGCAATATATAGACAGCAACAAACTTCATCTTCCCGACCTTTATTATTCTCAAGATTATTTGGGATCGTATAATATTTTTTTTTTATTAAATAAGGAGCAAACGAGCAGACGCATCTCCTGATGGGTAAGCGATTACCGCCGCCCATGGACACCCGCAACACCAAAAGCGTCACAAGTGCGTTGCCAACCTTTGGGGGATGGGGATAGGGAATGGGGGTAGGGGTTGGGGTATGGGTCTCCGATATCCTCACTGTGTGAAACACAGCGCAAGTGCTATTTCACACCGGTTTTCTGAGAGGCCGTGGTATTACTCCAGTCGAGCCGGCCCATTCATGCCGAAGCGTGGCTCTCCCACGGAAAATACTAGACTTAGGTCAACCGGTTTTAGCTGAATATCAGTTTTTCCACAGATCGACTGGCATCTGGCCTTTTTTTTTTTTTTTTTATTTTTTTTTTTTTTTATTTTTTTTTTTTTTTTTAACGTGTGGAAACCCCCTCGGGCCGTCACCCCGCCGGGGTTTGCGGCGGGGCGGTGTGTCGGAATCTAACCGACTAAAACCACACGGTGTGCCAACTCTGCGCCTGAGAAGGGAGGGGTCCGGGAATCGACTGGCATCTGGCCTCTTTAACCCTGGAAGCAAACTGAATTCAAAGGTTAAACAGTTACCATAGGGGTTCATGAAAACCACGTCCGACGGCTTAACGTACTCTTTGAGGGACGGACGTGAAACACAGTCAAACATACTCCGGGCTGTCAATAAGAATGTCAGTAACAAAAACTCAACAACACTTTCGGCCTACCCGACAATTGAACACATACGACCTCGATCGGCAGTTACTTACACTAACTAGATAGCAACGCACTTGTTACTTGTAAATTGTAGATGTCGATGGGTAGGGGTATTGACTTACTATCAGGTGACTCGTTGCTCATTAACCCCCTCTTTATCATACACAGAATTATAACGACTATACGTAAAAGTAATACTAACCTAAACAGTTGCGAGGTCCATTACTAAATGCTAAGAAGGCTACTGAGTGCCTCCCTGTTTCTTCTAGAAATCGTTCAGGTCGGAACTGCTCTGCGTCATTTCCCCAATAAGCTGGGTTTCGATGTACGCCCCATATGTTTATTATAACTGCACACTCTTTTGTTACGGTGATACCAGATGCTGGATAAAAATTCAACAAAGACATAAAATTTTCTTAATCAGTTCAGTAGATTTAGAGATTACCCCCTACAAACTCACAAAATTTACCCATTATACTCGTAATATTAGTTTTGATAATGATATGTTGTGTGTGATATTATTTAAAACATCTTATTTTTTGTTGGTCCATGATAGTTGGAGTTCGATCACGGTTGCAGAACCATTATCTGTGGCAATCGCGCTGGGATAACAGTCTATCGGCAAAAATTTGCCATCGCCTAGAACTTGACATGGTTAACTGAAAGCTGACTTGAACCTTTTTTTTTACGTGTGGAAACACCCTCGGGCCATCACCCCGCTGGGGTTTGCGACGGGGCGGTGTGTCGGAATCGAACTGACTGAAACCATACGGTGGCCAATGTGCGCCTGAGAAGGGAAGGGTCCGGGAACTGCAGCTGTTAACACGACCGGACCCTAGCTGACTCGAACCTAGTTTAGCCAAAGGTTCAGAGGTTAGTGATGTTTGTTACTATTATTTAAGTTTAAGGTAGCAGAGCCACGTTGATTCCAACACAAACGGGCCTGCTCAACCAGGGTAGTACTACCTTTGCACAGAAGACGTGAGTGCGAAACTGGAGGCCCGATGATGCAGAAGCATCTCAATAGGCTGCAATAATGTGAGTTACTATGCTGCATGTGCTGCATAGTTATTACACTACATTGTCAATATTCGCAATGAGTATGGTGACCATCACTTTCGGATTCTACTTATGCTTTCCATCTGGCAGTTTTTTTTTTTTTTTATTGAATAGCGGGCAAACGAGCAGACGTATCACCTGATGGTAAGCGATTACCGCCGCCCATGGACACCCGCAACACCAAAGGCGTCACAAGTGCGTTGCCGACTTTTGGGGGATGGGAAAGGAGATGGGGGAGGGGTTGGGGTATGGGCCTCCGGTATCCTCACTCACTCGGTAAAACACAGCGCAAACGCTATTTCACACCGGTTTTCTGTGAGGCCGTGGTATCACCCGGTCGAGTCGACCCATTCATACCGAAGCATAGCTCTCCCACGGCTTTGGCTGACTAATACATAACAAAATCACAGGTAACATAAACTTACGCAGTTTTGTATCCGCATGAATTTCTCTAACAATTATTGGTACTGGAGGATATAAGCGCATACTCTCCCTAATAACAGCATCTAGATATTTGAGACGTGGCAAATCTTCTGGAACCACTGGTCTGTCCGAATCACCAAACACTTCTTGTAATCTGAAGAAGAAAAATGTATTATGTTTTACATTTGAGTCTTATAAAAACGAAGCCTTGGTAATTTTTGGATTATTTTTATTGTACAGTAATTAATACGTATTTATTAAAATTAAACTCAGACATCTTGAAGAACCATACCCCACACATCCTAAACTACACCGACTACGTGGAATCAAACTACTGATAAATATTACATTAAAAGCAGTTAATTTTTGGATATAGGCCTCTCCCTAGAAAAAGGATTTATCCTTCATCGTTTGTTTCAATTTCGTCTCTTTGCAGTAATATTGTCCTGCGCAGCTTATTTATTTATTCATGTAAAACTTCCAGCTAGATATATTGGTAAAACAAAGCAGATTAGTCAGAGAGCCAATAACAAGTTTTCACTTCTAGTTTTAGACTAATATAGACTATTGAAAAACAAAACATAAACTAAACATAAATCAAAAAGAAAACTCTCACAAAATACGTAAGCGCCAAACACGCAATAAACAATTGTTTCAAGGAAAATTTAGGCAACACTATGTCTGCTCAAAAAAACTAAGGCCTTGACGCCTTCTTGTCGAAGATACAATAATCAAAAGGGACTAATATCATGCAGTTTACACAATTTATTAAAATTTGTTTGCTTAGTTAGTCGTACCTTACCAACCCATGGGATGAGTAGTGATGAAGTGATGATGACACTCCATATTCTTAATTCATCACTACACCGAGAAATCCTAATTAATATAGCGTAATAATTTTTTCCTTCGTTTTTTTAAACATTCTTTATTGGGGCTCTGCTCCTATTGGTCTTAGCGCTTTGATATACGAGTATAGCCTTTCTCGATAAATGGACTATCCAACACTGAAATAATTTTTCAAATCGGACCAGCGATTCCTAAGATTAGCGCGTTCAGACAAACAAACTAACTCTTCAGATTTATAATATTAGTATAGATTTCAATGTAAATTTATTTGTTACGCTTTCACACGAAAACTACTTAATCGGTCATCATAAAAATTTGTACACATATTTTTAAAGATAAACGAAGTAACATAGGATACTTAATATAGTTATAAATTATCAAAAAAAGACACATTACAGATCAATTTCACCCAGATATTATAAAAATGGTCGTGCTTAGCACAAATCTTTTTATCTTGGGTCAAAATCGAACTCATGAACTCTGGTTTAGCATTCAGAACAGTGATTAGTGCATTACTAGACCAGCCAGTCAGACAGACAGTCAACTTAATATTGGGTAAAATTACATTAACTTTGACTGCCTCGGTGGCGTAGTCTTAGCGTATGCGACTGCTAAGCTTGAGGTCTCGGGTTCGATTCCCGGGTCGGACCAATTGTTTGTATGACCTGCAAATATTTGTTTCGGAGTTTGGATGTTTTTTGTGTATAATATGTATGTATACAAATAATATATATGTTTACAAAAATACCCATAAAACAAGCTTTGCTTAGCTTGAGACTAGATGGCGTTGTGTGTTAGATGTCCGTAATATTAAAAAAAAAACTTCAGAACTTACTCTTGGAAAACTTTATCCTGTACATCAGGGTTGTTAGCCATCATAGATATAGTAAAAGACATTCCGGATGCAGAAGTATCGGTACCAGCTATTAACATAACCAAAACCTCTTCCAGTAACTCCACGTCGGAGTAACCACGCTCCCCACCAGATGCCTCTATGAGAAGTTCTAGAAAACACTTCGCCCTGTTTGCGCTACCTATCAGAATACAATAATTGGTAAACATATGTTCTTTGATTTCACGGTTGACTGCACGGTTGGCCGAGTGGTGTCAGCGGTCGCCATGCCGCTTGCTACTGCGCCAAGTGTCGTGGGTTCAAATCCCACGCGGTACCTACAACACTTTGTGTGATCCACGAATTGTTGTCCCGAGTCTGGATGTTCTTTGTGTCCGTTTCATGTATGTTTGTAAAGTCCCCCACGACACAGGATGTTTATTCCTAATGTGGGAGTTGTCTTTTAAAGTAAGTAAGATTTCGAATCTATGAGTTCCCATTGAAACATCATTTGATTTGACGTATTTAAAGCAAATTAAGCCCTTTGATTGATCAAATGTAAGGACCAATTACTATAACAATATAATCTATGTAACACGTGACTACTCAAGATTAAGTCAAGGAAATTTTAGCCATGGAAGAACCATGCTTTGACATGCATGGGTCGGCTCTACCGGAGTGATACCACGGCCTCACAGAAAACCGATGTCAAACAGTGTCTGCGCTGTGTTTCACTGAGTGAGTAAAGATACCGAAGGATCATACCCCAACCCCTCCCCCATACCTCTCCCTATCCCACAAAGACCGGCAACGCACTTGTGATACCTCTGGTGTTGCAGGTGTCCATGGGCGGCAGTAATCACTTACCATCGAGTAATAAGTCTGATCGTTTGCCAGCTACAACATAAAAAAAATAAATAGTAGAGCCACACTGATCTGAGCACGATGTGAGAGGATAGTACCCTATCCTCTTACAGCAGACCAACCAAAAATGACAGCATTTGTGCTGTCATGTTTCGTTGATGAGTGAGAGACCAGAGACCCAATGATGCAGGAACTTCTCAATAGGCTGCCAAAGTGCCTGGTGATTATGTATTGATGTGCTATGACTATGATTGCACGGTTGGCCTAGTGGTTTGAACGGTCACTACACCGCTTGCTACTGCGCCAAGTGCCGTGGGTTCAAATCCCACGTGGGACAACATCACTTTGTGTGATCCACAAAATGTTGTTCTTTGTGCCCGTTACATGTATATTTGTACAGTCCCCCGCGATACAGGATGTATATTCCTAATGCAAGAGCTGTGTTTAAAAAAAAAAATATTTTGCGTTATCTGCATTCGTAATGATGGTGACCGTAGTGGTCATCATACTCATTCTTGTAATGAGTACAATGGCCACTTCTCTCGCAGAGTAAAGTTACTTTAAAAAATATTGTTTATTATTTCTCGCTATTGGTAAAAAATAAATTACTTACTTTCATCAGTTTCACAATTTTCTTTCAACTTTTGCCGGGTTGATGTTATTGCCTGAAACAATAATGTTGGTAGTTTTTTTGTTATTTCTCTTTCTTTGTCGTTTACTCTTGACAGAGCAATGAATGACGTGGTCGGCGATGCTGCATTTTCATCGACCAATGAGGCTTCCACGATGTGTTATTACGTTTCGGGAACTTATTATAAACTTATTTTTGATTTAATACAGTATAATAATTTATCATCAACAACAATAAATAGTGTAGAATACTTGACATATTCTTCAGTAGAATGAAAATTTTGGGCTATTATACTACGCTATCCAGATGTATGTGTATTTTTTTTTCTTTTTATTTATCAATTAAACCAATGGTACAATATTTAAAAATAAGCCATAACACGATAAACCTCTAGAGTTTGTGTTGTGTTACACAGTTATTCGGTATCGCATATTTACAATGTTTATACACTATCTGTAAGCGTGTGTTGATAATACACGAGAGCTAGATACATGCCTCTCAAATGGGACCAATTCAATATCTAAAAAAGATTCGATCCTTCTTCCAAGATAAATGCCTTTAATTTAGTTCTAATATTACTCTGTGTAATTTTATTAATTAAATCCGGCGGTAGCTTGTTTATAAGGCGAGGGATTATGTAGGTAGGAGTTCTTTCGCCGTACGTGTTGCTTGCGCGCACTGTACGCAACCGGTTTTGAGCCGCCGCTCTAGTATACACAGCATGTTCCGTGACAATTTTTAATTTGCTATTAAAAAAAAAGTTTACTTTTAAAATGGCAAAGTTAAACTTAGTTTGGACAGGTAATAATTTACAATGTTTAAAAAGGCCAATTTCGTCGTTATAAAATAATAATTTAATTTTTGGGGATACAATTGTCTTTAATATTTTCAGTTGTAAACGGTAGATTTTTTTATTAAAACTATTATATGTTCGACCATAGCTACTAAGACCGTACTGGATATACGATTCTGCCAATGAGTGATACAACATTATTTGGACCTTAAATGGAATTCTACCCTTAAGGATAATAATGTTGGCTAGAAATTGTCGCAAGTTATTACAAACATATTCAATATGTTTACCCCAGTTGAATTGACTGTCTATTACTAGACCAAGGTAAGTATGTGTCGTGATAATCTCTATGAGTAGACAGCTACACGCATCTTTTCGGCATTTATGCAAGCAGCTGTGAGTGTGAGCAATTAATGCAGAACTAATAGTTTGCCGCTGTTGGTTAGGTTAGTTTTGTGTCAAATTTCCCTCTCTTTGCAGTGCAGTTTTACTGTGCAGTTTGCTCGATTAGGAGACACGGACTCGGTGGATATATAATAGTGGTGTCATTTCGTATTCCTTATTTTTCAAAACACATTTATTCCATAAAAGCCCAATGACAAAGATATCACGATAAGTACCTTATTAACAAAGTCATGTAAAACCTTCTTATTCTTCTCAAATCTGTAGTGGCAGCTTAAAAGCTTGTACACTGAATCAGGTTGCAACCACGGCTGAAGCATTCGCTCAGCTATAAGTGAGGCAACGATTTCAAATGCTTTCAGGAATGGCTTTTCTTGGTTTTCGTGCGAATTCATTTTTACACCTAGTACTGTTTCTGAAAAAAAAAAGTAGGAAATTTGTTTTGTTTTTTTTTCAATTACTCCCTTGTTAGGAACACATATAAATCCTGTGTCGCGGGGGACTTTACAAACATACATTAAAAGGGCACAAAGAACACCTAGACTCAGAATAACAATATGGATCATACAAAGTATTGTCTCATGCGGGATATGAACCTACAACACTTGGTCGCAGTAGAAAGTGGCGTGGCCACCACTTAAACTACTAAGCCAAGGTGTCTTTCTTTGATCATTAAATATGCTCTATACACGTATTATTAAATTAAAAGCAGGCTACTAACCACATACAGAGTCCAAGGTGTAGGTAGTCATATAGTTCCAAACAGGCTGTGCTCCGTTCCCTTCAACAGCCTTCAGAGCCTGCACTAAGTTGGCACTCTGTCGAGCGAATACCTTCACAAATTTGTTCAGGTTCTTAAAACTGAAAGTAGGAGCTGTGATCTTTCGACGTGGTCGCCAGATTGACACTGAATTAATAAGAAAATACAAAAGTTACTAAACTAAATTAATAATAATAACGATCTCAAAAAATTCAAGCCGTCTGCCGTAAGTAAGTTTTTTGAAGTGAAAACTTCTTTAGCGGCGCTGCGTACTTTTTTGGAATGGGTAAAAATGTATAAACTCGCGTCAGGTACTCGCGTCAGGTCACGTGACCATAAACTCGCGTCAGGTCACGTGTCCTGATCGAAAATTCGTAAGACGGATGTTTATTGTTAACAGCGCCATCTACCGATATACTTTGGTAGCATACGTTTTTCTAGATAGTGGTCCTTTCTCAATATGATTTTATACACTTAACGTTAATATTTCAGTATCTTAAAGTGATTTACAATAAATTAAAATAACGATTTTCTACTTACACAAAACCTTTTGTAAATCAAAAAGATTGTTTACAATTTTTTGAAAACAGCGACATCTATTGGAGTATCAAAGCTTTACTTCCATTTGTGGGGGAACGGGTATAATGTTCCACCCAACACAAAGGGAGGATCCTCCGACCAGGCGAGGTGATCATGCCTGGCGGGCTACTGCCCAACAGTTGATGTTGGGAGGTTGTATATATGATAATCGGCGCGGGAACTTTATTTGCGCGATTCAGGATTGGTAGTTACACCGTGTAGTGTAGTTTGTAGGTACAGTGCGTTACTTCGTAGTTCAGTGTATCTTCGGTAGATGGCGCTGTATGTGGAGGTCGCCACATCACTCCCCTCCAAGACTGGAGGTCGATATATGTTGAGTCAGCTGTCTGTGCTCTGATGCGGAGCTTGCCAGTGCCAGGAGTGAGTAGTTCCAGTGAGTCGGAACTGAATGCCGCAAGTTCCAGTGAGTCGGAACTGAATGCCGCTAGTCCCAGTGAGTCGGGGCTGAAGTCCGCTGATCCCAGTGAGTCGGGATCGCATGCGGTGCGCGGTGCTGCGGTGAGGTCCCCAGTGATCGGGGCGGTTGCTGCGTAGTGGCTGGCTGCTGCGTAGACGGGAGAGATGTGCTCTGCTTACATGGACCGTAGGTGCAGTGTGCTGTGCCTAGACGCTGTAGAGGCCGTAGGGGTAACCAGGCTGGAGCGGTTGCTTCCTGCGTGTGGTGTATCCCTGTTGAGGCCGAAGTTGCTGGCTGGCTGAGACTTGCTGTGGGAGTGAACATGATGGTGCTGCGGCTTGAAGGCTGCTTCCAATCACGTCGGGGTCACCACTGTGGGGGAACGGGTATAATGTTCCACCCAACACAAAGGGAGGATCCTCCGACCAGGCGAGGTGATCATGCCTGGCGGGCTACTGCCCAACAGTTGATGTTGGGAGGTTGTATATATGATAATCGGCGCGGGAACTTTATTTGTGCGATTCAGGATTGGTAGTTACACCGTGTAGTGTAGTTTGTAGGTACAGTGCGTTACTTCGTAGTTCAGTGTATCTTCGGTAGATGGCGCTGTATGTGGAGGTCGCCACACATTTACTACTTACAATCATAATAATTATGTAATATAAATTGTCATGTATAATGTGTACGATAGCGCAATAAATGAATATTGTATTTCACCACATAAATAATAGTACTTTTATACTGATAATGAAAGCAATTCCTACAAAATTATTCTCTAACCATTCCAAAATATCAAAAATGCACAACGCTAATATTCAAGTTTTCACTTCTGCCGGCACTCCCGGAGTGCAACCCGTCGATTTAAAGTATTTTAATCGATTATCTTTCTACAAAAACTTACTTCTCTAATCTCTTATATTTTTGTTTTTTCCACGTAATATTATTATTGCCACTAAGTGTAAATCTAACGACGTCTTGCTTAGCATCAGACCACTTACTACTAAGCCAATAAGTCAGAAAAATGATTATCTAATTACTAATCTAAATATATCACCATCATCATCAGTATTAGCAGTATACTGTTGTACTTAGGTATCTCCTTATTAAGTAAGTACTGGACTACTTTACTATCCTGATCAGGCTGGTCAGTGAAAGGTTTGTTTCAACTTCTCCTACTCTTTGCAGTACGGTTATGTTGCATAGTTTGCTCGCTTAGGCGGTTCTCACAAAACCGTCATGTCACATACAACGCAACGCCATCTAACTTCAAATTAAGCATAACTTTTATTATGACAGCTAGATTAATTGATGGAATACGCAAACACTTTATTTTGTAAACACAAAAGTATGATACATTGAAGCATTCAAACTTTGTAAAAAATATTTACACATTTGATCGAACCCGAGAGCTCAAGCACAGCAGTCACATACGCTACCACTGCGCCACTAAGGCAGTCAAACCTACAACTGTTAAAACTTAAAGTTTTTTTTACCACCATTCCATTTCATTACCTCTTTCATGCTATAAATTACGTACCAGGTGCAAATATAAGTCCATTTCCAATAAAATTTCTGAAAAAACGTACTACACAATCCTTCTCTAAAGACGATTTTAATACTACTTCTATGTCGGCAGGATCAACTGCAACTGCGAAACAAATATATTAATGAGGCATGAATTTCTTCACATAATTATCTATAGCCTTTAATAGTCCAACGCTAGACATTGACCTCTCATACGAAATGAATTTAGACTTAACCATAATGAAAAAATATACAGATATGCAATTATTCTGACAAGCAATTTTCTCTTGAGTACGAAAGTTCCCGTACACGTACCTATATAATATTTTGATCCTATCCATAAATTCGTCATACCGCCATTCTTAATAGCTTCACGAGCAAACATTTGGAAAGTGTTCATAAAATCTGCAATGAGAAGCATGGGTACAATAAATATTAAAGGTTCATTGATA
The DNA here is from genome assembly GCA_916048165.1 of Spilarctia lutea. Classification (NCBI taxonomy): domain Eukaryota; kingdom Metazoa; phylum Arthropoda; class Insecta; order Lepidoptera; family Erebidae; genus Spilarctia; species Spilarctia lutea. The sequence continues at coordinate 4,118,538 of OU696492.1, read as the reverse complement.
TTTATAACGTAAACTTATAAGGTCTGTAAAGTCTAAAATCAGAAAGGCAGTCGGTCTACAACCAATAATTGTATAAAAAGCACATTCAGAAACCAATTACGATAGTTTATTTTTCAAAAGTTCCATACAATCTTAAGAAAATTTTATTAAATTCATTTAGAACACAAGAAATATTAATTAATATTAAACAGTTGAAGAATTTTTAAGCTACTGTCCCATTTCTATGGATACTTTAAAATACTTTAAAATATTTGTTTTTTTTTTTTATGTCTTAGCCGCCAAAATGACTCTGCTCTGCCTGATGGAAAGCACGAGCAGAATCCAGGAGTGGTGGTCACCATCCTCAATGCTAATAGGGACAATATAGTTAGTTATAACTGAAACTGATAAATTCCTGAGAAATAACAGTAAAACATGTACTTACTAACTGAGCCACCAGTTAACAAATAGGCATGCCCAATCAAGGGATAACTTCTAATTCCACATTTTATTTGTTTTGACAAGTTAATAAACTTCTGTATTTTCCTTCGCCTCACTATTAGGGCAATTACAACCACTAGTAATACTAGTAACAACATCGCTGAAGGCACATTTAACAAACACTGTAAGCGAAGCCCGACTGTCTGCTTTTATTATTCTTGTGCAAGACATTATGGTCACTACACACCATACCGGCGGCCGGCTGGGTATAAGCCGCGCGGGTATATCACCGACATCATTAAGGCGTCAGTACATAACACTGAAGTGAGCGTCATTTCAGTTACGACAGTAGGGTTAACGCTAATGATGTACACTTTAAATACCTATAATTTTAAGCACTTTTGTACATCAGCGGCCTTAATGCCCAGGGCATTCTCTACCAGTCAACCATTGTATGGTGTAGAAATCATCTGAGCTAGGCGCTAACTTTGTGTTCTTAATTAAGGAAAATGAAGTCTTTAACATCGCTGTAATAATAAAGATAAATAGATTTTTGGATTTATTTCACGAGATTGTCAATATGTGGAATGTGGATTTGGTGATAATTGTTCCGATAGTCGTATCTGCTCATGGATTGATAGCCAAGAGCCTCGACCAACACCTTAAGAGGCTCACGTTAGAAGGATGGATCAAAGGTCTGATACAGAAGGCAGTCCTTCTTGACACAACATGTATAGTGAGGAGGTTCCTGTCTTTGGAGCCCTAGCCACCGGTTTCTTGGTCCCTGAACCCGAAGTCGGTGGTCTACTATTTTATATATTTTTTAATGTATTTGTTTTTGAATCTTTATAAAAATGAAATTATTATGTATTTATAAATGTAATGAAGAGAAAAAGTACAATAATAGACTCAAAAGAAAGAGGAGATCATCCGAGGAGTATATCCGAAATTGAAAGGCAGAAAGTGATGAAATGAAAGATGATGTGAGTTGTCGATACTTGCGTAACTTATGTTTTTTAAATTTTTTAAGAATGTCATGGTGTGTAGGAGCCCATAAGAACATGTTACAACATATAAAACGATGCGCACTTCTGATGCCGTAGCCACTCCAACCATTAAATTAAAATGTATTATCATTGACGAAATATACTAACCAGTCATAAAAGTAACATCCAGCGAAGTTACAACTAACAAATAATTTGAAAAAGACCGATTGAGTCTATATGATAGTGAATATCTGCCATCTTTATTAAATTCATTGAAGAACTGAAAAGAAAAGTTTTTTTTTATTATTATTTTTTTATGTACCTAGTGTTAACTCTTACGATTTAGGCAAATGCATTGTCATTCACATAAAAATATGACGAGTCGTTTAGGCTCCAGGGCGTGCCAAAGAAATATATTTATTTATTTTATTTATTTAAACTTAATGCACATTTTGCACGAAGGCGGACTTAATGCTATGGGGGAATTCTCTGCCAGTCAACCTTAATGTGATGTGGTGATGTGAAAATATGATGTGGTAGGTGCGTAACAGAAAATAGTATAATTTGACATATAATAATAATATATATTTGATACCATGGTATTGGATAAAACTAATATACACAAATAAATACTCGATTTTGTACATATATACATAGAAGTACAACATAACCTACATAATACATAAATATAATAAAATATACACGAGTAATTACTCAGTCGGTTCTGCCAATTCATTCCGGAGTAGGTATCGTACTTTCGCCTTGAATGTGAAGCTGGTGCAAAGCAAGTGACTTGTGGACATCCTGATTTCGGTTGGAAGCGCGTTCCAGAGAAGAACTGACTGCACAAAGAAGGAAGAGTTAATGAATTTTTGGTATGAGGGGGGCATAGAAGAAGATAGATAATGATGGAGAATTGAGAAAAGAAAAAAGAAAAGGAGTGCACGCAAAATACGGTGCTGTCGAATTGGGAGCAATTGGGTACGTAAAGCAGACACATGGTCATACTTACGAGATTAAAAACGAATCGAATGCTGTTATTAAGAAGGCGGTCTAGTTTATTAAGGAGGTCTGCATTCAAGTCAAAATAACACACAGAAATATACATATGTATTATACACTCGAAAAACATAACCCACTTTCTTTCACAAGCGGGTAAAAAAAGTCATTAATTTTAAGTTTCTTTAAATTGATTGCAACGACATCTCTTATATATAGGTGATAACTTTAAGTTATACAGTTGAATAATAAATTATTTAAAGCAAACATTTGAGAGCAAGATAAATTCATATTATTATACAGAAAATAATAATAAATTTACACTTTTTCTTGTAACTTATGTAGAGCGCCATCTAGATTTAATTGAATTTTTCTAGCTTTTTCCGCTGGGTTGTGTTGGTCTAATTAATATTGTATCAGTAGTAATATTTAACTACTAGCTGACCCACGCAACCTTCTACCCTACCTAAAATTTTCCCCCGTTTTTGGAACATTCTTCATTGCTGCTCCGCTCCTATTAGTATTAGTGTGATGAGATAGCCTATAGCCTTCCTCGATAAAGTGACTGAAATATTTTTTCAAATCGGGCCAGCGATTGCTAAGATTAGCGCGTTCAAACAAACTAACAAACAAATTCTTCAGCTTTATATATTAGTATAGATTAACCGCTCAACTTCAAGTATATTCATGTTCTTAGCCTTCATACATGTTTTACTTGAAAATCAAGTTTTTCACGGTGTGACTTGCATTCGGACCTCCAAAACCCTGTGGGTGAACTGAATTCGAAGATTTAACTAGTTGTCAGTATATTTGAGGGCCCTGACTTCCTAATAACGATTGTCATAGATGTTCATGACTACCGGGACCGACAGCTTAAATTGCTCTCCGAGGCACGCGCGGGCAATACCGCCATCTTCCACACTCCAGGCTGTCATTAAAAATGCCTTGTAAGAAAAACCTAATAGCAATCTGACCCGGGCATCGAACCCGAGATCTCTATGTGGTTAATTTATACGCGGTAGAAGTAGGAGCGAGAGGTATACCAGCTACATCTCTCTATAATCTTCTGAAAGACCTTGGCCTGTCGAGATCTGCAGTAAGTTCTATTTTAGAACGAGTATCCAAGGCTGCACTAACAGGTTCCTACCAAATTTGGCTAGGTAGGGCGGGAAACTCGAGCAGTGAAGGTGAGCGTTGATGCGCATCTTAAAGGGGGCCTCCTTAAACCTACACCTAGGTTGCAAGTTCTGGGAACTGCTTTGAGTTTCTCCCTCGACCATACGATGGACCCGGCACCCGCACGGTGAATCCATGGAGTGCTAAAAAGTTTGTCTCTCAAAACTCAATTATTGAGGAACCCACAAATATGCTTGTTAGTACACTATTCAGATAAGAATTCAGTTCGTAGTAATCACAATAAAATATTAGCTATTGTCACCATTAATTTTATTTTATAGGTAATAATAATTTGATTTAAAAGAAGGTAGTAAAACATTGGCAGTCGTAGTAAAGTTAATACTAACCATAAAAAGCTATAAACCATAAAAATATCATTATAACAGTAATTATTTTGACATTATAAGCATCAATGTATTTAGAGAACTCTAAAAGCATTAGCTATAAATATAATATTTGAATCCCATAATAATAATCAATTTAAACCATATTTAACGAGAAACTGGTGCCACTGATTGGTTTGAGATACCTGTGGTATGACTGCGCAAATATTTGCAGATCATACAAACATTTAGTACGACCCGGGAATCGAACCCGAGACCTCATGCGCAGTAGTCGCATGCGCTACCACTGCGCCACCAAGGCTGTCGAATTGTCCTGTTAGAATGATTCTTGGCTTGATGTTTATATTTGATTTATTGGATAGTTAAATGTTTATCTCGGTTTCTAGTAGGATTTACGACAATATATTATTAAGTTCTATGTAATAGGCAAAATACACACACATACATTTATTTACAAGATCTATTCTCTTTTTTCTCAGCAAGATAAGATCATAGTTTTATTCTATTTATTTTCTGAGTTTGACATCGTCGACATTTTGAGAGTTCCGTTCCCAAAGGGTAAAACTGACACCCTATTTATTAAGTTACCACTGACCGTTTGTTTTTCTGTCACCAGGCTAAATCTCATGAACCGTGCGGTGCAGCCAGACAGTTGAAATTTTCAAAGATGATATATTTCTATCGCCGCTTTAACAACAAATGCTAACAAGTTAATTAGATTAATTAAAAAAATAACTTTAAACCCTTTGTTTTGATATCCATATAGGATGGGTTGTTCAGAAATATATACACCGCCATTTCGTTATGGTGGCCATTTTGGATTAATAAAAATTCCGATTATATATAATTGCATTGTCATCAGAACTTAAGGTATATTTAAAATTTTAGCTCTATCAGGCAGTGGATCAAATTTAAGTTGCAATATTTGATTACAGACAATCATCGGAACAAGTGAAACTAAATAAAAGCTCGTACAAATAGAATAAAATAAATATTTAAAGAGGGCTTATTAGTTAAGGTTAATATTTCAAACGAATATAAGCGAAGTGAAATAATGAAACACAATTATATCCCTATTTAGGAATATTTAGATTTGACAACTGTTTTATAATTGGTAATGCGTAATTTTTTACACGTTGCTCCCATTTTATAACAATTTTTTATAGTGATTTACGGTATCGATATCGTAGTTGTTTAAACGTTCAGCTTACTGGTTTCTATTATGCTGAGTGAGAGAGTTCGAACCCTCTTATAAGACAATGCTTTGTGTTCTAGGTCCAAGAGAGTTGTATTTTATGGCAAATAAACTTGTGATATTTTGTATTTGCAAAGATTTCCATACATACATAGATTTAGAAACCTCGCCCTGAAAATGAAAACAACCTACCTCATTATCTTTTACTAAGAAAAATACTGCTCCTGTGAATAGAGCGATACCTTCTTAGAAATAATTCAGACCAAGTTTAAATGTAGAGGCAAAGTAGACTAGTATTTTCAAAGGTTAATTCTGTTCTTCGCTCCCACTGGCATTCAAACTTTTCCCTTTTAATTAAAGGAATGTTTCGTTATTAGGCGTTTCGAGCAGGCTTTACAAAAGTTGCCCACTCGATAGCTGTAAAAGGCAGTAAAACCTCTATACATACTTCTGTTTATTTTATAAAGCTTCTAATAAATTACTTTTTTTAGAAACTTTTTTGTGAGTAAGATTAAAGCCTTTTGTGGATATAGAAATTTCAAAGTAGCTCTTTCTATCTGTCTGACTGTTATGCTTTCACGGCTAACCTATGAAATGATTTAAATTAAATCATACTGGAGATTCTATAATTCTTGCGAAAGAAGATAGGCTACTATTTAACACGCAAACCGTTATTCAGGCGATGGAGCCGCGGACAAAAACAAGTTATAAAAAAAACAACCAGACATAGTGCGACACCAGAACAACAGGCCCGAAGCCAGAATAAAAAATAACTATTAAATGTAATAATTCAAATTGTTGATTACCGTTCTTATTCCTGTGGGAACAAACGACATTTCGTAATTTGAACGCACTACAGTTAAGCTATCAGATGCTGAGTGTTGTGTTTGGTTACTTGATTGAAAGATAAACTTAGGATCAATATTTTTTTTTATTTAGGCGACAAGTACACACAATACGTATCACAGACTAACCAATCTCAATACCGACGGAAATAGAAGTGAGAAGTCATCTTACATGACAATTCTAGTGCCGTTCTAAAACATAATAATTACAGTTAGTAATTAGTGGTGTCACATCCCATTTTTTTTTTCTTTAACGTGTGGAAACCCCCTCGGGCCGTCACCCCACCGGGGTTTACGGCGGGGCGGTGTGTCGGAATCGAACCGACTAAAACCACACGGTGCGCCAACTCTGCGCCTGAGAAGGGAGGGGTCCGGGAACTGCAGTTATTAACACGACCGGACCGAACAGCCGCCCCTACCTCCGATTCCCTAACGGGCGGAACATCGTCCTCTCTGCCCCCGTCGTCTCTGGCCACTGAATAGGGTGGTGTCACATCCCAACGCTGAGGAAAAACGACATGAGCTTGTCGCTGAGTTAAACGACGATCTAAGCGGCATCTCTCATTCGGGCTATGAGAACTTGTTCTAGTTCAACGTTCACAAAATAAAGGTGAGCACGCTTTTTACCATAAAGTCTTCGTTCCTTCGCAATGTTTCATGTTGTTGGATCTCGTGTAAAGCAATAACCTACTACTATACAATCTACCTCCCTAATGTTACATTCATTTGCTGCTGCCTCGGTGGAACAGGGATATCGTATGCGACTGCTGTGCTTGAAGTTTCGGTTTTGATTCCCGGGTTGGACTAAATTTTTGTATGATCTGTAAATATTTTTTTCGGAGATTGGATGTTTTCTATGTCTAATATGTGTGTATTTACAAAAAAAATGTATGTAACGGGTGATTTTTTAAGAGCTTGAGAACTTTTTTAAACAATAAAACGCATAAAATTTGCAAAATCTCATCGGTTCTTTATTTTAAACGTTAGATTGGTACATGACATTTACTTTTTGAAGATAATTTCATTTAAATGTTGACCGCGGCTGCGTCTTAGGTGGTCCATTCGGAAAGTCCAATTTTGGGCAACTTTTTCGAGCATTTCGGCCGGAATAGCCCGAATTTCTTCGGAAATGTTGTCTTCCAAAGCTGGAATAGTTACTGGCTTATTTCTGTAGACTTTAGACTTGACGTAGCCCCACAAAAAATAGTCTAAAGGCGTCAAATCGCATGATCTTGGTGGCCAACTTACCGGTCCATTTCTTGAGATGAATTGTTCTCCGAAGTTTTCCCTCAAAATGGCCATAGAATCGCGAGCTGTGTGGCATGTAGCGCCATCTTGTTGAAACCACATGTCAACCAAGTTCAGTTCTTCCATTTTTGGCAACAAAAAGTTTGTTAGCATCGAACGATAGCGATTGCCATTCACTGTAACGTTGCGTCCAACAGCATCTTTGAAAAAATACGGTCCAATGATTCCACCAGCGTACAAACCACACCAAACAGTGCATTTTTCGGGATGCATGGGCAGTTCTTGAACGGCTTCTGGTTGCTCTTCACTCCAAATGCGGCAATTTTGCTTATTTACGTAGCCATTCAACCAGAAATGAGCCTCATCGCTGAACAAAATTTGTCGATAAAAAAGCGGATTTTCTGCCAACTTTTCTAGGGCCCATTCACTGAAAATTCGACGTTGTGGCAGATCGTTCGGCTTCAGTTCTTGCAGGAGCTGTATTTTATACGGTTTTACACCAAGATCTTTGCGTAAAATCTTCCATGTGGTCGAATAACACAAACCCAATTGCTGCGAACGGCGACGAATAGACATTTCACGGTCTTCAGCAACACTCTCAGAAACAGACGCAATATTCTCTTCTGTACGCATTCGTGTGGTTGGTTTAATGTCCAATAAAGTAAACTGAGTGCGAAACTTGGTCACAATCGCATTAATTGTTTGCTCACTTGGTCGATTATGTAGACCATAAATCGGGCGTAAAGCGCGAAACACATTTCGAACCGAACACTGATTTTGGTAATAAAATTCAATGATTTGCAAGCGTTGCTCGTTAGTAAGTCTATTCATGATGAAATGTCAAAGCATACTGAGCAAATAATAATGCATGAAAATCATAACCTCAAAAAATCTGAGCAAATACTAATGCATGAAAATCCTAACCTCAAAAAAATCACCCAATATTTATATCAGTTGTCTAGTATCCATAACACAAACTTGGCTTATCTTGGGACTAGATGGCGTTGTGTGTTAGATGTCCGAAAGATTTATTTATTATTATTACAGTTGAATTTTGTGTATTGAAATGAAATCAGTGCTAATATTATAAATTCGAAAGTAACTCTCTATCTGTTTGTTATGCTTTCACAGCCAAATAGCTTGGATGAATTTTAGAATAGAGATAAATTAGATCTTTGAAAAATTGAACTTTTTTCAATACACACATATTATACATTATTAAACACTTTCTATGTATAATGTGTGTATTGAAAAAAAGTTTAAATGTATTTATATCAGTTGTCTAGGAACCCATAGTACAAGCTCTGTTTAGTTTAGTTTGGAACTAGATGGCGTTGTATGTCAATATTTATTTAGGCTTGACTGCAGTTAGAACATTGTTTGGTTCTTTGTTACTTCTCTTGAGAGTTAAAATTCTAAAGTTAAAATTAATATACTCTTAACATGAGTTTTAAAAGTGTACACAAGTAAATGTCTTAAATGAATGCCATGCACATTCTAGATCAGTACGCACGTCTAACGCCTGCTTTAATTGGAAAAAAATTGTATATTTTCCCAATTATTTTTAAATAAAGAACCAAATCAACAAGTGTACCTGAACAGTTTGGTAAACGAGCCCTCACTCTCTGACGTTTGACATTTCATTACCGCGATAGCACTTGACACAAGAAATACTCGAAAATACAGCCAAGCGTGATTTTTCCCGGTTTCCTTAACACAAATTGTATTTGCATATTTTATTTGACGTTCCTAAAAAACACTGATGTTCAAGAATTTTGATAGTCATTTTAAAAATGTAATAATTTTTTCCTTTTTAAAAGGCCGGCAACGCACTTGTGACGCTTCTTGTGTTGCGGGTGTCTGTTCATTTGCCCCCTATACAATAAAAAAAGATATTTACAGTGAAAACGAAAATTGCCAAAAAAATATTCTATTTCGTAAATTTTGGTCAATTATTCTGGCTGCCTGGAACATAACACATTATTAGCGGAAAGTTTGAAAGATGCCAGAATGCATGAGAGGCAAATAACGGTCTGTTGGATAGACCTTGAAAACGCATTTGGTTCTGTACAGCATGAACTGATGATTTTCGCCCTGAAGTGGTGTGGTTATCGACATAATCACATCTTATTATTCTAAATTACAATTTACCATAGTAGCAAACAAGGAACACACAGAACCATTGCATTATAATGTAGGGTTGTTCCAAGGCTGCTGCTTGTCGTTCCGAGAGGGGCGTTCGACGGTCGATGCCGTGATGCGCCTTAGGGCCATGACCGAAGAGGCGGTTGGCTGTGGCGGCGTGGTGTTGGCGGTGTCCTTGGACATCGCCAACGCCTTTAATAGTCTGCCATTCAGCTGCATCAGGGAAGCACTCCAGTATCATGGAGTGCCAGAGTACCTGAGGCGGCTGGTGGCAGACTATTTAGAGGAGTGTACCGTCGTGTACGAGGACCGAGATGGCGTCTTGAGACGGCGACCCATGTCGTGCGGCGTTCCACAGGGGTCTGTCCTTGGACCACTCCTGTGGAACGTGGGGTACGACTGGGTCCTTCGAAGTCGTCTGCCCCCCGGGCTGGGCGTAATTTGTTACGCCGATGACACACTTGTCACAGCCCGGGGGGCCAATTTCCAAGAGGCGGCGCGCCTGGCCACCAGGGGTGTTTCTCTGGTGGTTGGGCGCATCGAGGCGCTGGGCTTGCGGGTGGCCCTGGATAAGACGGAGGCCCTATTATTTCATGGGCCCCGTCGTGGTCCACCCCCCGGCGCCTCCATCGAAGTCAACTCGGTCCTCGTACCGGTTCGGGCCCAGATGAGGTATCTGGGCCTGATCCTCGACGGTAGGTGGCTCTTCGACGAGCACTTCCGACAGCTATCACCGAAGCTGGTCGGCGCTGCCTCCGCCCTTGGGCGTCTTTTGCCCAACTTGGGTGGAGCCAGCGTCGCTACTAGGAACCTCTACACGGGGGTGGTCCGGTCGATGGCCCTTTATGGGTCACCGGTGTGGGTCCCGGCTCTGACTGCCCAGAATAAGGCGCGCCTCTGGCGCCCTCAGAGGGTATTGGCAGTCAGAGCCATACGCGGATACCGCACCGTTTCGACGGAGGCGGCATGCGCCTTGGCCGGAACGCCCCCGTGGGATTTGGAGGCGGAAGTGCTCGCCGAAGTTTATCGGCGAGCGGCTGAATATCGGGCGGAGAACGGGTATCGTCCTCCGCCCGAAGAGGTACGCGATTGGCGTGAAGCCGCTCGCCGAGCCATGATGGCTCGTTGGTCGTCCCGGCTGGAGGCTCCACGCGCTGGCTTTGCCACCGTGGAGGCGCTCCAGCCGGTCATCCTCGAGTGGGCAGGGCGGCAGCACGGGACCCTTTCCTTCCGGCTGACGCAGGTGCTTTCCGGGCATGGTTGCTTCGGAAAGTACCTGCACTCGGTCGCTAGGAGGGAATTGAGTCCCGCCTGCCACCACTGCGACTGCAGTGAGGACTCGGCCCAGCACACGCTGGAGTTCTGCCCCGCTTGGGCGGAACAGCACCGGGCCCTCACTGCAGTCATCGGAGGAGATCTGTCGCTACCGGCCGTCGTACTATCCATGGCCGGTGGCGACAGCAGTTTTACCGCGGTCGCGACCTTCTGCGAGGAAGTAATCTCGCAGAAGGAGGCGGCGGAGAAGGCCCGAGAGGACGATCTCCACTCGGACCCGATCCGCCGCCGGCGCACGGGGCGGCGGAGGCGCGCCTATCAGCGCCTCATGCCACCCTGAGTGTGGCCGCGGATGGACGGGATGGGTTTTCCCCTCCATCCGCATTACAGGCCAACCGCGAGGGGGCGATGTACGCGTGTGCCGTGCGTCGCCTAAATCGAGATTTTAACAGCAGACGGTGCCCGCTTCAGTGCGGGCAGGCGCTGGGAGGCGTCCGGTCGTGTAATATCTGCGATTCCCGGACCCCTCCCTTCTCAGGCGCAGAGTTGGCACACCGTGTGGTTTTAGTCGGTTCGATTCCGACACACCGCCCCGCCGCAAACCCCGGCGGGGTGACGGCCCGAGGGGGTTTCCACACGTAAAAAAAAAAAAAAAAAAAAAGGCTGCTGCTTGTCACCAATAGCTTTTAATATAATTATAAATATTGTTATAGATAAGTTAATAAGTCATGAGAAAAAATGGGGCTATCGGTTTAAAATAAACAACAAATACACAGAGTCCATCTTAGCCTTTGCAGACGACCTTGCAATACTGACACGTAATCCAAAACAATGTCAGAAGTTATTAATTGAAGTGGATGAGTTTTGTACATGGACTGACAGACTGAAGTCAAAGCCAAGTAAATGCCACTGTTTATGTCTGGGTAGACGGAATACCAAATATACCTCATATGATCCGGGACTCTCAATAGGAGGACAATGTGTAACCACGATTGCTGAAGCAGTGCCTTTCAAATTTCTTGGTAGAAAGATTGATTACAAAGGACGTACACCATCCTTAGAGATAACTGTCGAAAATTTTCTTAATGACTTAAATAAGGTAGACCAACAACCATTAAGCAATATTAAAAAAGTTTGGATATACGACAATTATCTTACGTCGCGTCTGACTTGGTCTTTCCTTGTATATGACATCGGTAAAAGCCTCCTGGCAAAACTAGATGCAAATGTCAAAAAGATATTGAAGTTATGGCTCGGAATTGCACACTCAGCTGACCCCTCAACTCTATTTAGGGATCAAAACAATTTTGGGATGAAGTTAAAGAAGCCATCGGAACTCTATAAACACCTCAGAGTTACCAAAATGCATGTCTTGGGACAATCCCAGGATGAAATAGTCTCATCACTCCCAAAAGATAAATATGTTACAGAGCTTGAGTCAAGACTTCAGTTCCATAAACAATGTATGGCTGGTGCACAGTTTAATAGAGTCGGGCTGGGTTTCGCAAAGAAGAAGGGAGACCGAGAAATAATAAAATCCTTTATACAACAAGATGAAAATGATATCTATAAAGTGCATGCAATGAATCTAGAAATGCAAAGTGAGTGGTTAACTATAGGTGAGTTCTGCATCCCGTTAGCCCTGAAATGGCGCACCTTGCTATATGATTGGTCTCCTGCCCTGTTAAAATTCTATCTGAATGCCTTCCAAATGACCCTCCCAGACCAAAGTAACCTAGTGAGATGGGGGAAAGCATCTGAAAAATCTTGCTATACGTGTGGTGAGGCAGTAGGTACTGCTAGGCACTTACTGGTAGGTTACAGGGTGCTGCTTGATAGGGGTTATTACTCACGCCGACATGATAGAGTACTAGAAATCATACGTGGTACGTCTTTGATTCCAATCAAGAAATTCAGAAAATATTTTAAATATTAATTGAGCGATTTATTCAAAAAAATCCAAAGCCATTTACGAAAACAATAACTAAAATTCTATAAAAATGTTGGTAGTTTCATCGGATACAAAGATAGACCGTCTTAGCTTCACCTAATCGATAATTATCGATTACCGTATCAGCTTGATGCTGTCAATTTAGGTCACGAACCTCTTGGTCTGAATGCATCTCACTGAATATAAAAAGATGTGAAAAATAAAATTGACTGCATGAATAACGCAGTAGAAATCGTCAAATTCATCATTCATGATTGAATACCGAGTGATCTAGGTTTGTCCTCAGGCATCAGTTGTTTGTCTGATGGTGGATTACCTGTAGCAAAACCCAACATCACGTGGTATCTTTAATCCACATAGTGTATTTCTATTGCCATTAAGTAAATTAACGGACATTACGAAATGATGTACACATCTTGTATTTTTTTATATATACAATTATAAACTGTATTGTGTGCCATATCAAAGAAGCTACCGTGTAGGTATTAAAGGTATTTTTTTGTCGAAATAAAAATAATACCAAATACTAATTAAAAAAATGTATCACCAAAAACCAACATCACGTGGTTTTAAGAGACCATATTTCTAAGAGACCTACAATGCTCTAACTGAGATCTGTACGCGGATTGATAGTAAGTTTAATGTTCCATAGATGTCACTAGGTGTATCAAATCGTGAATTTCAACTATATTTTTTGACCTCCTACACCAATACGAACCTTACAGTCAACTGTCAAGTTTATTGTTATTGAATTAGTGCAAAATGTACCAGTAGATGTCGTTTTGAAATAAGTAAATTAGTTATTTATGTAATATTTTATTTTATCGTCTGAGAGCCAGATCTATACACACAAAAAAAATTTAAATGACTGTTTGTAATTTCAAATTAACAGCTTCTCAATAAATGCTTCTCGATAATACGGTACCAACATGAATATTTTTTTTATAATTTTTTGTGTTAAACTTTTTATACATTCAATGGATTCACTTGAAACCTTTTACATGTAGGTTTCTCAATTGACATAAGTAAAGCCTGAGAAAACAAATTTCGAATTTCTATTTACAGCGCAAAATAGGGGCTTGGAGTTTATATGCATTTTTATTTTTTTTAATGGTTTCAAAAAAAAATCAAAATCGATGAATGAATAAAATACAGTTGCATCTTGCAGTTGAAAATCCCGACCATAATGACACATATCCAAAACTCGTTTTAGTCGTTTATAAATGACGTTGATCTTGAATGAAATACGTACGTAAAACAAATGGGATTGCTGCAAGTTGATAAAGTCGAGAATTGCTTGCACCTATTGATTAAAATAGTTATCATATGTAGATGACAAAAAGTGTAAGTACTTTTTGTCGTTATAAATTTACACAATAATGTTTTTTTTTTATATATTTCAATTTGTAAATTTCATTATGGTCGAAAATTGCTTGCAATTGTTTTTTATTTGTATGCGTTAACCACAACTAAATAGGTGATTTGATTTTCATACACGGTAGCTTCTTTGATCCGAAACATAATATTATTTATCATATTTGTGCCAAAAAATTCTGTGTTCATTCATTTTTGATTACATATGTAATGACTATGGAAATACACTTTGGCAGTTAAAACTAAATTACAATTGTATTATTGACATGAATCATCGCCAACGTCCATACCATGTTGAATACACCGGTTCTCGTCTGATCACCGAAGTTAAGCAACATCGGGCGTGGTTAGTACTTGGATGGGTGACCGCCTGGGAATACCACGTGATGTTGGCTTTTGCTTTTTTGGAGAGCGGTTTTGTTAATTAGTTCTTGCAGTGACATTGTATATATTAGACCGTTCCTTCTTTGGGGCAATCTGTACTTCTGGCAAAGTCGCTTAAATATAGATGGCGCTCAAAATAAGGTACTAGAAACAGCTTTACAAAGTTTAACAGTATTTCATTGATATGCTTCAATTCTAGTAATTATATTTTTATTTTCCAAATATAAATCTTGCTTTCTAATGCTTGCTTTTAAAAAATATTTTTCAATTGCATAACTACAAGTTAGCACCATGTTTAAGAGATGTCGTTGCGATCGATTTAAAGAAACTTGAAATTAATGACATTTTAACTTCGCTAGATGTCACTTTTCGAAGTTTTTAATTTTACACAAAAAATATATTTGCTGGACGCACGATGACAGCGCTAACTAGCGGCTACAATTACCTCGGTCTTGGAGATCGTTTTTTGTTTTTTCGAAAGACGGTCCCCATTTCATGTCATCCACAGTAAACAACAAAAAATTCAATGAATCATCGTAATTTAAATATGTTCTATTCGTTCACGTAAATCCATAGTGTTGATAATAACGTTGAGCCATTTTATTTCCTATCCAAATTCTCATAATCAATAAATTTTAGGTAGTACACACGGACTTTCTCATTGTTGACTTCACGAGAAGTAAGTAAACAGCGACATAAATAATAACTTTCGAATACATTTCATATATATAACGTAGATGATCTTTAATGACTCAAGTGTCATAATAAACCCAGCTTTTTTTTTTTATTGAATAGTGGGCCAACGAGCAGACGTATCTGATGGTAAGCGATTACCGTCGCCCATGGACACCCGCAACACCAAAAGGGGGTTGGGGTATGGGCCTCCGGTATCCTTTGTATGTATTTTCAGTTAATATGGGCAAATTAATATAAACTGGATGCCGAGCAATCACATGCGACATCGCTTTCCAACAACAATAAAAGGAAAATAATTAGTTTTGGCTCAACATGTGCAAGACGTAAAAGAAATCAAATATGAAGATCATATTACTGAACGTGTATTGTTATGCTTTGTCCATGATTAAACAAACAAAAATGTGAGCAACATTATTGAAGCTCCTATAATTCGTCAACTTCATTGGCATTTTTGCAGTGGCGGCCATAAAAAATTTGCCGCCTCTTTTTCCTGCAATCACTCTCTCAATCTCAAGCAGTGTTGCCAACCCCAGTATAGAGCAAAACTGTAGATATGCTTGAAAAAAACTGTAGAAAACTGTAAATACCAAATTAAAAAATTGAAAATCTACATCTTTATCTTTTTATTATTTAATGACAGTAATAAATAGAATAATTTATAGGGAGGGAATTATAGACAAGAAAAATTTATTTATTTACAGTTTGCTTGATGCTTAGATGAATTTTTGTGTCGCGTCAATTCTTGAATTCCGCATTTACGATCACAGTCGCATGCACAGCAGTAAAAATACGTGTTACATTTTAAATTTTTTGTGAGCCATCCACTAAACCTTTTGTCGTTGAGCCAAGAGTCAATAAACTTTTGGTCGTATTTCACCACTTTCTTCTTTCTTGGTGGGGATTTATCAACATCTAATTCACTATCACCGCTGCAACTATGTATATCGTAATTTTTTACTCAACTCACAACGTCAATCGAACAATACAAAATCAAGTATAAATATTTCGATGTTTAAAGTATTATAAGACACAAAATAAAACGAAAGAAAATGTGTAAAATCAAATCACCTATTTAGTTGTGGTTAACACATACAAATAAAAAAAAAATTGCAAGCAATTTTCGACCATAATGAAATTTACAAATTGAAATAGGTATACAAAAAAACATTATTCTGCAAATTTCTAACGACAAAAACTACTTACACGTTTTTGTCATCTACATATGATAACTATTTTAATCAATAGGTGCAAGTAATTCTCGACTTAATCAACTTGCAGCAATCCCATTTTATTATTTACGTATTTCATTTACATAAGATCAACGTCATTTATAAACGACGAAAACGAGTTTTTTCTTTTTTTTTTCTTTTTATTTTGTAAAAAGACAACTCCCACATTACGAATAAACATCCTGTGTCGTGGGAGACTTTACAAACATACATGAAACGGACACAAAGAACCTCCAGACTCGAGACAACAATTCGTGGATCACACAAAGTGTTGTACCGCGTGGGATTTGAACCCAAGACACTTGGCCTAGTAGCAAGCGGCATGGCGACCGCTGAAACCACTCGCCCAACCGTGCAGTCAAAAGTCAATCAAAAGTCGTGCGTCAGTTTTTAGAAATGTGTCATTAAGGTTGGGAATAACAACTGCAACATGCAACTGTATTTATTAATTCATCGATTTTGCTTTATTTTTTGAAACCATTTAAAAAATAAAAAATGGCATTTAAACTCCAATTCCCTATTTTGCGCCCTAAATAGAAATTCTAAATTTATTTTCTCAGGCTTTACTTATGTCAATTGAGAAACCTACATGTAAAAGGTTTCAAGTGAATCCATTGAATGTATAAAAAGTTTCATACAAAAATTTATAAAAAAATATTCATATACCGTATTCACTGAGAAGCATTTATTGAGAAGCTGTTAATTTGAAATTACAAACAGTAATTTCAATTTTTTTTGTGTGTATAGATCTGGCTCTCAGACGATAAAATAAAATATTACATAAATAACTAATAGAGTTATTTGAAAACGACATCTAGTGGTACATTTTGCACTAATTCAATAACAATAAACTTGACAGTTGACTGTCAGGTTCGTATTGGTGTGGGAGGTCAGAAAATATAGTTGAAATTCACGATTTGATACACCTAGTGACATCTAGAGAACATTAAACTTACTATCAATCCGCGTACGGATCTCCGGTAGAGCATTGTAAGTCTATTAGAAATATATATTGTCTCTGCGTGTAGGTATTAAATGTATTTATTGGTAAAAATAAAAATTATACCAAGTACTTATTTACAAAACGGATCTCCAAAAAAGGAAAAGCCAACATCACGTGGTATTCCCAGGCGGTCACCCATCCAAGTACTAACCACGCCCGATGTTGCTTAATTACGGTGATCAGACGAGAACCGGTGTATTCAACATGGTATGGACGTTGGCGATTATTCTTGTGAATAATACTATTGTAATTTAGTTTTAACTGACTAAGTGTATTTCTAAAGTCATTATATGAGTAATCAAAAATGAATGAACACGGAATTTTTGGCATAAATATGATAAATAATATCGTGTTTCGTATCACAGAAGCTACCGTGTGGGTATTAAATGTATTTATTGGTAAAAATAAAAATTATACCAAGTACTTATTTCCAAAACGGATCTCCAAAAAAGCAAAAGCCAACATCACGTGGTATTCCCAGGCGGTCACCCATCCAAGTACTAACCACGCCCGATGTTGCTTAACTTCGGTGATCAGACGAGAACCGGTGAATTCAACATGGTATGGACGTTGGCGATTATTCTTGTCAATAACACTATTGTAATTTAGTTTTAACTGACTAAGTGTATTTCTATAGTCATTATGTGAGTAATCATAAATGAATGAACACAGAATTTTTGGCATAAATATGATAAATAATATCGTGTTTCGTATCAAAGAAGCTACCGTGTGGGTATTAAAGGTATTTATTGGTAGAAATAAAAATTATACCAAGAACTAATTAACAACACGGATCTCCAAAAAAGCAAAAGCCAACATCACGTGGTATTCCCAGGCGGTCACCCATCCAAGTACTAACCACGCCCGATGTTGCTTAACTTCGGTGATCAGACGAGAACCGGTGTATTCAACATGGTATGGACGTTGGCGATTATTCTTGTCAATAATACTATTGTAATTTAGTTTTAACTGACTAAGTGTATTTCTATAGTCATTATATGAGTAATCAAAAATGAATGAACACGGAATTTTTGGCATAAATATGATAAATAATATCGTGTTTCGTATCACAGAAGCTACCGTGTGGGTATTAAATGTATTTATTGGTAAAAATAAAAAATATACCAAGTACTTATTTACAAAACGGATCTCCAAAAAAGGAAAAGTCAACATCACGTGGTATTCCCAGGCGGTCACCCATTCAAGTACTAACCACGCCCGATGTTGCTTAACTTCGGTGATCAGACGAGAACCGGTGTATTCAACATGGTATGGACGTTGGCGATTATTCTTGTCAATAATACTATTGTAATTTAGTTTTAACTGACTAAGTGTATTTCTATAGTCATTATATGAGTTATCAAAAATGAATGAACACAGAAGTTTTTTGGCATAAATATGATAAATAGTATCGTGTTTCGTATCACAGAAGCTACCCTGTGGATATTAAATGTATTTATTGGTAGAAATAAAAATTATACCAAGTACTTATTTACAAAACGGATCTCCAAAAAAGGAAAAGCCAACATCACGTGGTATTCCCAGGCGGTCACCCATCCAAGTACTAACCACGCCCGATGTTGCTTAACTTCGGTGATCAGACGAGAACCGGTGTATTCAACATGGTATGGACGTTGGCGATTATTCTTGTCAATAATACTATTGTAATTTAGTTTTAACTGACTAAGTGTATTTCTAAAGTCATTATATGAGTAATCAAAAATGAATGAACACAGAATTTTTGGCATAAATATGATAAATAATATCGTGTTTCGTATCACAGAAGCTACCGTGTGGGTATTAAATGTATTTATTGGTAAAAATAAAAATTATACCAAGTACTTATTTACAAAACGGATCTCCAAAAAAGCAAAAGCCAACATCACGTGGTATTCCCAGGCGGTCACCCATCCAAGTACTAACCACGCCCGATGTTGCTTAACTTCGGTGATCAGACGAGAACCGGTGTATTCAACATGGTATGGACGTTGGCGATTATTCTTGTCAATAATACTATTGTAATTTAGTTTTAACTAAGTGTATTTCTAAAGTCATTATATGAGTAATCAAAAATGAATGAACACAGAATTTTTTTGGCATAAATATGATAAATAGTATCGTGTTTCGTATCACAGAAGCTACCCTGTGGGTATTAAATGTTTTTATTGGTAGAAATAAAAATTATACCAAGTACTTATTTCCAAAACGGATCTCAAAAAAAGCAAAAGCCAACATCACGTGGTATTCCCAGGCGGTCACCCATCCAAGTACTAACCACGCCCGATACTCAAACTCAAACTCAAATCATTTATATCCATAGGCCCCAAAAGGCACTTGAACACGTCAAAAATACAAACATAAAAATATAAAACAATACTCCTAATACTAAATGCACTGAGATGATTTTAATTACCGTAGCTTAGATTGATTTCGATTCAACTCAAAGGTTTAAATTGAAATCAATCCAAGTACCAGCTCCGATGGGTATTGCATTCATGAGAAGAACTGGTGAGAAACTCATGTGCACCATCTTTTCAAATAATTCATACAAAGCTTGTTTGTTTTTGACAACAGTATTTCTATGTGCAAGTTAAGGCAACCAAAACACAAAGGCTAGAAAGCGGTCTAATAAGATATTAAAGCTAGGAAAATCAATTTTTTGTCTAATAAAATAATAAAAATTAGTCCATAGCATATAAGGTTGCAATCACTTGCACATCAAGGAGTAAAAGCAATGTGTGCATACATACTGGTCCCAGAGAAAAAGAAAAAACGTTCAAAATGTAATAAAATAATAAATACAAATTATTTACGCTCCAACAATGTAAACACAGATCGCCTTAACTTAACAAAGTTCAAATGTCAGGTAATAAATGCAGAATAAGATGTCAAGAATTAATTACAATCAAATAAATTATATTAAGGATTGTAAATAAATAAATACATTGCGTATAAAAATAAATCACCCCAACCAGTACATAAGCCAATGCCAGACTCTCACTCACATCCAAGGCACTGTATCAGTTAAGAAATCGTTTATCGTATAATAGCCCCTTTCCATAAGACGATTCTTAACGGTACTCTTGAACTTTTGTAGGGGTAAGATCAAGATTTCGACAGGATTTTTGTTATAAAAACGCACACCAAGTCCTTCAAATGAATTCTGGACTTTGTTAAGGCGATAATATTGGCTTACTAATTTGTGCTTATTCCTTGTGTTTAGTGAATGATGATCACTTTTGCTACTATATTTATCTATGTTTTTTCGTACAAACATAATATTAGCAAATATATATTGAGATGCTACTGTTAAAATACCTGCTTCCTTAAATCGTTCTTTCAGAGAATCTCGAACTTTAAGTTTGTAAATCGCACGAATTGCCCGTTTTTGAATTACGAAAATGGTTTGAATATCAGCTGCCTTGCCCCATAGTAAAATACCATATGACATGACACTGTGAAAATAACTAAAATAAACTATTCGCGCAGTTTCAATATTAGTTAACTGGCGAACTTTCGAAACAGCGAATGCCGCGGAGCTCAGTTTCCCTGCTAGATACGATATATGGGCGCCCCACTGAAGCTTATGATCCAAGGTTATGCCTAAAAACATAGTTGACTCTACGAGATCAACCATTTCATTATTTATTATGATGTTCGTGTTGAGTTTCTTAACATTAGGCAAAGAGAACTTTATACATTTAGTTTTATTCGAGTTCAATAGTAAGTTGTTGCTTGTAAACCAATCTTGGACTAGTGTAAGTGACCTGTTAATATCATCAAAACTATTCTGATTACGATTAACTTTAAAAATAAGCGAAGTGTCATCTGCAAAAAGTACTACATCACAGAAATTTTGCACAAAGAAATGTAAATCATTAATATACACTAGAAAGAGAAAAGGACCCAGAATTGAGCCCTGTGGCACGCCCATTGAGACAGGTAATCCGGAGGACCTACTTCCATTTATATCCACTCGTTGAACTCTGTCCCCAAGGTACGAGGCAACCAGATCAAGTGCAGTATCCCTAATGCCATAGTGCCTGAGTTTTCGCACAAGCGTTTGATGTTCAACGCAGTCAAATGCTTTGGATAAGTCACAGAAAACGCCTATAGCATCTTGCGCGTTTTCGCAGGCATTAAATATATGTTTTATAAGTGTTGAACCAGCATCAATGGTTGAGCGATCCTTTGTGAAACCATACTGCTCTTTATGAAATAAATTATTAATATTAAAATGAGTTTCTAATTGCTGAAGAATAAGTTTTTCCAAGACTTTACTGACTGCTGGCAAGATTGAGATGGGTCTAAAATTACCTGGATCGCTCTTAGACCCACTCTTGAATAATGGTATTAACTTACTATGTTTCATTAAATCCGGAAATACACCATTTTCTACACACTTATTAAATATTACAGCTAAATGTAGTGTTATATCAATAATTATATTTTGCAATAATTTGACAGAAATACCCCACAAGTCGGTTGTTTTCTTTGAATTGAGCGACTTAAAAGTTTTCACCACATCATTAGGGCTTATAAACTGAAACTTAAACATGACATCACACTCTTTCACGCTGCCCCTGGCCAAGGATTCAGCTGTGACTGAGCAGGAATCCAAGGAACTGGTAGTATCAACTGGTATCTTTGCAAAATAATTGTTGAAAGTTTCAGCCAAACTCTGATTATCTTTAATAATATTGTTGTTAACCATTAATTCTAACCTATCATCCTGCGGTTTGGACCGCCCTGATTCAGTATTTATTACAGTCCAAGTTGTTTTTATTTTATTATCAGACTGTTTAATTTTGTTACTTAGAAAAATTGATTTAGCTACCAAACAAACCTTTTTAAATATTTTGGAATAATTTCTAACATATTGTACAAAAACAGGATCAAAATTATACTGTTTCATGCCATATAGTTCATACATCTTATCTCTACTTTTGTAAATTCCAGGAGTTGCCCAGTCACAGAATCTAGTATTCACATTCTTAGTAAAAGTTTTCTCTTTAAAAATTAAATCATACTCTGGTTTAATTAAATTAAATAAATTCCCGTATAAGACATCCGGATTATCCTCACTGAAATCTATGTTGGTAACCTTATCTGCAATATTTTTATTAAAGCATTTCAGGCGGTTAGAAGTCATCGGCCTGCATGTGATTTTCGTTGCTTTAACTACTTCATCTGTGGGATAAATGACCATTTGCCCACAGTGGTCAGATCTCAAGTGACTAAATATTGCTTTATCAAGATATTCACAGTTGCTAAATACATTATCTAGACATGTTGCAGAATGTGATGTAATTCTGGTTGTTTCAAAGAATACATGCTCTAAATTAAATGATTTGAATAAGCTTATTAGCCTAGTGCAGCCTACTGACTGCTGAAGTAGGTCCACATTAAAATCGCCACATACAACTAAATTCCTATTACCAGTACTCAAACGTCTTAAAACATCTTCCATAACTGTCTCAAATATAGTAATATCACTGTGTGGAGGTCTATACACACATACTATAATATAATGCTTTAACTCAATGCAAGACAGTTCAGCAGTGCGTTCAATAGATAACTTCACAATGTCTCTTCGTTCCTTACATTTTAGTTTATTAACAATTATCATCGATTTACCATGTATGGCTTTCTTCCTATTAAATGCACTCATAACTAAATAATTGTCATTAATATACAATGACTCATGATTCCTTAACCAATGTTCAGTGATACACATAATCTGTACCTTATGTTCTATTAAAAACAAATCTAACTCAAGTTCTTTGCCGGATAAGCCCTGGAAATTTTGAAGAAATAACCTAATACTACTGGCCTGCCTATCCTTTGTCCTAAGTCCTAGTTTAAATTATTTGATGTATCAACACTACATCTAATCGCCTCACGACCTAGACTATGGTACGATACCATATCAGTGCATGGGTTGATGTGTCCCAAATTGTTCTGCTCAATAGAAGCAGATCTGTTAGTAGCCAAGTTCCTGGCTGTGATATTAATAAAATAGGATAGCGATAATGCTATCTGTCTCTTAAAACTATTAGAAAGGTAATAGCTACCTTTTGTCAAATATAATTGCCTGCTAACAAAACTGTTAGTGTCTATTACATGCACACAATCATCAATCATGATATGTACTAATAGTGTGTAGTACATTGTTCAACTTATATCTAAGATTATTTTCCTCATCTGAGAAGCTCCTAGAGTAGGGGAATGTAAACAAAATTATACTACTCAAGTTTAAGGACAATAGATAATCAAAGTAATCAATTAAAACTTTTTTGCTAACATCACCCCTATTCTCCACTAAAATAATGAGATTCTCACAATAACTAAAGTTATAATTTTGGATTCTTTTCATAATAACATCATAATAACATCAACGTTTTGTTTCAACGTACGATTGACCAATACCTTGGCCCCTCACTTCCCCCGCGCGCTTCACCTTTCTTTCAACATTCTTTATTTGCTGGCGTAAATCGCAGTTAGTGTTTGTCACTTGTTATGACAAGTTCATAAAGCTCGACATAATGAGTACTGTAAAGCGATTTGCAATGATTAAGAACCATTAAAATAAAGCATATGTGATTCCTATAAACTATTTTATAGGAATAGAAGAAGAGGAAATAGGAAAATCAAACTTTTGCATTTATAATACATATTGTATGTATTCGTAAGTACATATGCAGATATATCATATACAGATGTACTTAAGAAATACTCCTACCGTTTTAAGCGTCATTCGGCTAGTATAATAATAATAATTATTTATTTCAAACACAAGGTTCATAGGTAAATTACATTAATAGATAGAAAAAGAAATAAAAAATTAAATTAAATAATACAAATACCAATAAAACAAACTAGAACATACGAAAAATAAAAAAATAAAAAAATTACAGACGACTGTTTTTAACCAGTGCTTATACATACGTAATATTCCTATCTGACAGACTTTAATGATGGAATTTATACACCGGTCAACTTTTTTTTTGCGACACGATATCCGGATTCTACTGAAGTACGAACAAAGCCTAAACATTTGGTTTGGATAGATGAATGAGCCCGTTCTTGAGTTATAAAGTGACAACGAAAAATGGTATTGATTTTTATATACTCGTACTGATGATATTATATATGATGATACTATATGTCATCTTATAATATGTAAAAAGGTGTACAAATAAAGAGTTTTCTATCTATCTATCTATCTATATAATTTAATTTGAAAAGGCTTAGGCATTAAACACCACTAAAATGTGTAAAAATTAGGAAATTATCGAAATCGAATTATTTAATACCAGCTGACCCCCGCAACCTCGTTTACGTCTATACCCGCCCGTAGCGTAAATTTTTTTTTAAACATTCTTCTTTGTGGCTCCTATTGTCTCAAGTTGATGATATATATCCTTTAGCCTTCCACGATAAATGGACTATCCAACACTGAAAGTATTTTTCAAATCGGACCAGTGGTTCCTGAGGTTAGAGCGTTGAAACAAAGGAACAAACAAATTATTCAGCTTTATAATATTAGTATAGATTTAGTGACCTCTAGTGAAAAATTTTTTTTTTAGCTGTCCTAAACATTATTACCTAATAGTATGAACAAGTCAATCATCATCAAAGACGAAGTTATTGTTTTACTTTGTTTCACGAAAAAACACACATTCATTTTTGTATAAACGCATTAACATTACAAAATTATCTGGGAAACAAACTTCAAAAGCCCATAATACTTTGGATTTCAATCACTGAACACAATCCAAAGACTCTGAAAACAAACAACCTATTTTATAGACCAACATTCCTTTACAATTCCAACCACTTCCCTACCAGGCTCGTTTAAGTAGAATAGATGGCACAAGTATATATCAATGACAGTCCGCTATGCCGATAATGTCCCAACGGTCACACAGATTTATTGCACCGACAAACACATCGCTGAAATCCCCTCCTAACTATCATTTATCATTTATTTTCGAGTCACAAATGGAATTTTAAAATTTTGAGTGGATTACTAAACACAATTCGCGGACGAGTGAAAAATGAAAAATAATACGGCTTATTTTGATCAGTAGCCTTTCCACTGATCAGATACACCTTCAGATGTGAGATTCTGTTAAAATATTGAATAAAAAGTTAAAGTTTATATAAAGGATGATGTTGGGATGTTGTTTATATTGTTACGAGCTGGGTATTAAATAAATTAAAGCAGTCGATTAATTACCAAAAATAACACAATATTTATTAACAACACTTTTTACAATTAGAAATCACTTAATCACTCGTTAGTCGCACTAGAAGATCTCTTCGATGTTTATTCGCTGTATCTTGAAACAATACTACCCGTACGGCTAACACGTTCCGCTTTTATATGGCCGTGGAAATAACTCGAATGTACGAAAATATTCGATCGATGTTTCTAGGCCAAATAGATTACTCTAGAGCAGCCTTTCCCAAAGTGGGCGATAACGCCCCCTTGTGGGCGCTGCAAGCCTAAAGGGGGGCGGTTAAGAGACCCAGAAAAAATGGGGGCGTTGTGTAGAGGCTTGGGGGGTGATTTGTAATTTCATTTAGGTAGGAGGCCTCTTAGACACCGACTGCATGAGCTCTCGACTCTCAACTACAACTTGTGAACATCAATTAATATTAGTTAAGAGATTGCTCAAACTCGGTTCGATATTTCTCTCCGCGTAGTTCATATATCTGCCCTGTTTTATTGAATATACAAAATAAAAATCATGTCAATCGGTCGCTCCATTTCGAAATGAAAGTAGACACAAACAAACAAATAAAAAGGCAAAAGACATATTTTCGCATTTTAATAGTTATTAGTACTCCTAGATAGGTAATTTTCGTAGATAGTAGACCGCGGGCAATCATGTTTTAACAAGTTTTTGTTAAATAGCCCGAATTGTGCATTCCTGTATCAATCGGCTGGTTCATATAATACTTGTTCTTACTTGTTGAGTACGACTGAGCGTCGAATGAGATAAACGAGTTTATGCATGTTTGTTTTATTCCTGTCGGTGCGTGCTGCTTATGCAAACCTATATAAACAACGTAATATTTATTTTATTCCCATTTGCGGTTTTGCGCATAATAGATAAGCAGTACCCACTTCAGTTAAACACTAACTTACGTATTTCTTAAAACAAAACAATGTCGGAAGTAAAAAAGAAGAGACGGCAATACTGTGCGGAATATATTAAATTCAGATTCATTGAAAATCCCACAAACACATCGTTGCCTTTGTGCCTTCTATGTCTAAAAACATTTTCGAATGAAGCAATGAAGCCTTCAAGACTGCAAGATCATTTGAATAAAATGCATCCAGGTAAGAAAGACAAGAATGTAGCATATTTTCAAGACCTAGAGAAGAAGCATAATACTCAGCCAAGTGTAGCAAAACCACTTTCGGAGGCTGCTAAGCAAGGTGACGACGGACTTCGAGCTTCGTACAATATCTCTTTGTTAATTGCTCAAAAAGGCAAACCACATAACATCGGAGAAGAGTTAATTTTGCCAGCAATAAAGGAAGTAATAACTACTGTGCTTCATACGCCGGCCGCAGATATTATCCGAAAAATTCCTTTGAGTAATAATTCTGTGCAAAGACGAATTGATGAAATGGCTAAAGATATTGAAGGATCATTGTGCGATCACCTGAGGACAAGCCAATTCTCAATTCAGCTCGATGAGTCCACTTTACCAACTAATGAAGCATTGTTGCTGTCTTACGTGAGGTTTATTAAAGATGAGAAAATATGTGAAGAACTATTGTTTGCTATAAATTTAGAGACCGATACAAAAGGCGAAAGCATATTCAATATATTGGAAAAGTTTTGTGATGAGAAAGAGATTCCCTTGAAAAATATTATATCAGTTGCTACGGATGGCGCTCCGGCTATGACAGGGTGCCATAAAGGCTTCGTAGCGTACTTAAAAAATAAAATTCCAGGTGTCCTTGCTGTACATTGCGTTATTCATAGACAACATTTGGTTGCTAGAAACTTAAGTGAACGACTATTTCAATCACTGCAATATGTCATCAAAGCAGTCAATAAAATCCGCAACAGCTCTTTGAATGATAGATTATTTCATCAGCTTTGTGTTACTAATGACGAGGATTTTAACCGTTTGTTGTTTCATACTGAAGTTCGTTGGCTATCAAGAGGCAATTGTCTGACTCGATTTTACAACCTGTTTAACTCTGTGATAGAGTTCTTGGAAACTAAAGATAGAGAATTACATAACAAGCTCATTACATCTAAGAATGATATAGCTTACATGACAGACCTGTATAAATTGTTCAACGTCATGAATCTCCAACTGCAAGGCGAAGAACTAAATTTAATTAAAACAAAAAACGTCGTTGCTGCTTTCGCAGCCAAACTGCTTCTACACAAAAATAATATGGGCAGACGTGAGTTTCACAATTTTCCGAATTTATCAGTATCCTGCAGTGACGACGATTTGTTTGCCTACTGCCAACATTTGGAAAACCTCCACATTGACTTCACCGACCGATACCAGGACATTTTGAACTTAGAAATGCCAGACTGGGTGTTGGATCCGTTTTCAAATGTCAACACAGCAATGTCACCTCAGCTGGAAGAAGAACTTATAGAATTGACAACAAACGAGGAAATAAAAATCAAGTTCAAAAATGGTTACCAAGAATTTTGGCTACAAAAACCGATCCCGCAATTGTACCCTGGATTGTGGTCAATCATTCAACGATTCTTGATAGCATTCCCATCGTCATATTTGTGTGAACGTGGATTTAGTGCTGTGGCAACACTGCTTAAGAGAAATCGTTTGCATGTTCCCGAACGTGGCGACTTGCGACTGTTCTTGAGTAAATTGGAACCTGATATCAACAAACTTATTAAACAGCATCAGGTTCATCCTTCACATTAGTTTTTATATAAGAATCGATTATGTTTGTTTTATTTTGAATAAATGATACTATGTTTGAATACTATAAAGTTGCTTGCGAGTTATAGTAAAAGTCTCGTTTAGAACTAATGTTTAATCTCCGCTAATATAGCTAACAATAATTGATTAATTAAATTTGAAGTTATAGTGGTTTTTAAGTAGGTGAAAAAATGGGGGCGCTAAAAAATAATTTAGTCTCAAAGTGGGCGGTAGGCAAAATAAGTTTGGGAAACCCTGCTCTAGAGCCACCCGTAGCGCCATCTAGCGTCGAGTAATCATTATAATGCCCACAGTTGCGCGCTTTCCGACACCAGATGGCGTTGACCTCAATAGTTCTCGATTGTTCTCGTACAAACGAGCTCCATCTGGTTATGGCGCAACAATATGATAATCGGCGCGAAAACTATTTATTGCGCGATTCAGGATTTGTAGTTAATCCGTGTAGTGCGTTACTTCGTAGTTCAGTGTATCTTCGGTAGGTGGCGTTGTAGTAGTTTTTACTGTTGTGTTATATGGATGTGGATGTCGCCACAAGTGTGTAGTACTCGTATAATGGTAGCTGAAGTACATTCGTTTATTAGGAGGAAAATGAAATTAAAATATTTATGCATCCAATTGCATTTATTGACGGGCATGTGATTTATGAATATGAGTGTTAAACTAAAGGTCATGGTTTTTTTACCCGTCTAGGTAAAAAAATCGTATTTGATATGTGAAGTTATTATAGCTTGTTATTATTATTGCCTCGGTGGCGTAGTAGTAGCGTATGCGACTGCTATGCTTAAGGTCTCGGGTTCGATTCCCGGGTCGGGCCAAATTATTGTATGATCTGCAAATATTTGTTCCGGATTTTGGGTGTTTTCAATGTACAATATGTGCGTATTTACAAAAAAATAGTATATAAGTATTTATATCAGTTGTCTAGTACCCATAACACAAGTTCTGCTTAGCTCGGGACTAGATGGCGTTGTGTGTTAGATGTCCGAAGTATATATTATTGCTTTTGAAAAGCAGGAGCTTTTCAACTCAATGGAACGCAGTGCAAAATAAAGAAGCCTAAAATCTCCAATGTCAATTTTGCCCACTTTCAGTCCATTGGCTATTTACAAAGAACTTCTGTGTCTTTTTGTCATTTACACAGAGACTAAAGCAGCTTACAACCCGTACTGTTGTTTTTACACTCAACCGCCGATGTACCTTGTCGTCATTTAGAAAGATTTAAAATTTTTATAGAGGTCTAAATATAGTAATAGAAATGAAAATAACTCTGTAATCATGATCGAAATATTTACAACAACCGTTTTAAAACTTTACGATTTAAATGCATATTTGATGTAGAAATTGTTTTGCGCCTTTTCAGGCATTGCACATAATCACTAAACTGATCCGAATTTAAAAAAATAAGGCTGACAAAATAGATTTATTTCTTACTAACCTAGTTAGAAACTGAGACGATATGAAAGTTGGAGATAAAACTTTTTATGCCGTTCTGACATATTACGTTGATTAACGTTTGTAAGTTTCAATGAAAACCATTGTACACAATGTTGGGGAATCTTCTTGTTTTTATGTACAAACAAACTATAATAAAGTTTCGTCAAAGGTTGAATAAGAATGAGGTTACGTTATTTAATAGACAGTTTGCCAACGTCCATACCATGTTGAATACACCGGTTCTCGTCCGATCTCCGAAGTTAAGCAACAACAGGCGTGGTTAGTACTTGGATGGGTGGTTTTGCTGAGTCTGGTTGTTCTTTGTGTCCTTTTACTGCATCTCTAGTAAAATTTCCAGCGATACAGGATTTATTCCTAATGAGGGACTTTTTCTTTTTAAAAATCAGGCACTAATAAGGCCTGAATATGTTTATGATGACGATGTTCTCCTAGCCGATTACGGCCACGGCGGCCAGTCTTAACAGAGACCAGCCAACTACGCAGGATATATTATAGTGCACAAGTGTGTGCCCAACACAGGTGCACTATCTGTTCCCTCTCTCATAATCCTATGGGATGGTTAACCGACGCGACCAGAGAGAGATCAGATGCAGGACCGACAGCTCTACATGCTCTCCAAAACAGGAGGGTTCAGACAGACTAAGTACTTCTATAATCAGAAAAACAATCGCATACGTCAACCGCTGAACCAATGAGGCAGAACAATATGTTTATAATATACAGAATCGATAAAAAATATAGATATGAATGATTTATTTTACTTTGTACTACATAATGAAATACAGGAGCCACATAGTAACTAATATACTCGTAACACAAGTTCCAAACAAATGCAACCACTACAATAAATTGCGGAATGCAAATTTGAGGCAACTCATTTCAAGGCTGCATAAGTTTGGAGGATATTCAAAATTCTGAGCATTCATATTACAACTGAATAATTAGAGGCAGTGGTTTGAAACTTACTAACTAGCTATATATAGTAATTATAAAAGCGTTTTAGTTTCAACGTGAGATTCAGAGCGAAGTTTGTTAACATAAAACATATATGAATTTGTTTTATTCAAATATGATCTAATTTCCATATCTATTTAATAATATCTGAACTAGTAAAATCTTCCAAATTGTGATTAAAAAATACTTGATTTTCAGATTTGTAATTTTCCAAAACCTGTATCTGTTGCTAATGCCTAACAGTGTTTTTAGTATTCTTATCTAAATGAAATACCTAAAGGTGAAGTGTCTACGATTAAAGCATAACAAACCGTCACCACGACAGGATCCGTTAAACAAAAAGACCTTCGTCTTTTCTAGGACTATCCATTGCCCCAAGGTTTTGATGCGCACGATATCAGAGTTACTCATTTGGTAGCCAGGCATGCTGTGTCTTAAAGATTGCTCAGAATTTTTCAGTATAACTAAATTAAAAACAATAGCTGACTTCAAGAACTAGACCAAATTAAAATGGAATCACATGGAAAGCACCAGATTTCAAATAAAAAGAGAATCTTCAAAATCAAAATGAAAACCTCCTTCTTTTTAGAAGTCGGTTAAAAAACAGTCGAATTGAGAACCTCCGTCTTTTTTGAAATCGATTAAAAATACATATTGGTATCCGTTACATTTACCAACAACATATTGCGTCCAAATATAACTTAAACTAAATAGTAAACACAATTTATTTAATTGAGACGATGCTGGCAGTCTGCCAATAAGTTAATTAACTCCCAATATTTCTCAAATCACTTTGTCAGATCCCATCTGTTGCCTTTAAGTGAGCCAATTACGCGTAAAAGAAAAGAACATGATTCGTTGTATCAGTCCTGGATAAATAAACGAATGGAATAAAAACTTCCAGACAGTAAATACGCCCGTTGGGAAAGCGGTGCCAGCGAGCTTGTCGCAATTTTGTATATGTATTCTCTGTAGTACCTACTTTAGGGAACACACGCGTGTATCCACCAGTTTCAATATTAACTAGATAAGGAGTAGGTATAGGCCTATCTGTATTGTTAATATTAAAAATCTAAAGCAATGTATATAGTTTTTTACGATAGTAATTTTTTTTATGACCTAGTACATATATAGCAATATTTACCTTTCGAAATTACATTTGGCATTTTGATGTTTATTAGCCAGTTTTTCCTTTTCAATTGCCTTCCAATGCTGAACGAAGTTGTCGCTGGAGAAATGCCAACTATCCCGGTCTTGGTCTTGGTCATCCTTGTGCTGCCAATCACTATCTTTTAATCATCAGTCCATCGTGCACAGGGCGCCTTACACTACGTTTGTCTAATCACTATCACATATTTATAAATAATAATAACAATGGGAGAGGCTTATGACCAGCGGTAGACTACGATAAATGATTATGACGATGTTGCAAAATGCGTGATTATTTTTCGAAAGAATATGAATTTTCAGACAACACCTTCAAAAAGATTTTAAATTTGCTGTAGTCTCCTAAAATCAAAGTAAATAACAGACCGGTTTTTAGTCTTGAAAACATATTTAGTGAGGACGACTCAAAATCTATTTAAAATCCAGAACATTCACGTAAATTTTCCTATTACAACCATAAATAACTGTTTCAATAAATTCTAAGAATTCTTCAGATAATCTTAAATTGTCCTCAGAACAGATGCATCCACAGGGAGATACCGATGTGTGCGTGAGCCAATTTTTGTATACGATCCGTGTTGGCTCTGGATTTATGGATGTACGAAAACCGTCGAATTGTTATGTGGGGTTACAATGTAAGCGGGAGGTGATTTGTTTCATTGTAATATCTTAGGAGTAAAAAAATAATCCCTTGTTAACTATGAAATACACTGTGGCGACTTCCACATATAACATGATATACTACAGCGCCATCTACCGAAGATACACTGAACTACGAAGTAACGTACTACACGGAGTAACTACAAATCCTAAATCGCGCAATAAATAGTTCTCGCGCCGATTATCATTTATTCAACATTCCAACATCAATCGTTGGACCGTGACCCGCCAAGCATGATCACCTCGCCTGGTCGAAGGATCCTCCCTTTGTGTTGGGTGGAACATGATATCCGTTCCCCCCACAACACTAATAACGATTAGAACAAGTAGACGAGAGATAACTTAAAGCTGCAACACTAATTATCCTTTGACTATAAAAGCGAATTTTAAGACGTATATTAAATTTACGCTGCTACTGGCACCATGCCCGATTCACATATGCCACGTACACGACACCACAGGTGACTGTTGTTGTATAATTTACGGTCGCAATTCCCGAACTCACACGCACACTTGACGTCGACTCTTTGTTTTGTATATTACCTG
Source organism: Spilarctia lutea (assembly GCA_916048165.1). NCBI lineage: Eukaryota > Metazoa > Arthropoda > Insecta > Lepidoptera > Erebidae > Spilarctia > Spilarctia lutea. Next base: position 4,085,530 of record OU696492.1, on the reverse strand, counting down.
TCTGATATAAGATTAAACACCAAATATTTCACGATTTGGTTTTGCTTAGGTTTTATTTTATTTTATGTTTAGCAACCTAAGAACCACAAGCTTTGAATGTTATTTTTAATAATACATGTAACTACATATTTATATGACAAATGTCTCGCAAAAGAGAATACTGAATACTGTGCGTAAGTTCTCGAATTCGATTCCCAGGTCGGATCTTACGTTTGTTTGATCTGCAAATATTTATTTCTGCGTTTGGGTGCTGTTTATGCATATTATGTATGTTTATGTATAATATATAAAAAAGTACATACGTATTTATATCAGTTATTTATATAGCATAATTCAAACTCTGCGTAGTTTGGGACTGGCGTTGTGAGATGTCACTCAATTGTAAAGAGAACATATTAAGTATGGCAACTTCCACATACAGTGTCATACGGCAAAACAAACCATACTACAGCGCCATCTACTTATCGAAGATACAACGAACTACGAAGTAACTATATAAGGAGTTACTACTTAGTACTAATAATTCTGAAGCCGATTAGCATTTATCCAACATTCCAACATTAATCGTTGAACCGTGACCCACCAGGCCTGATCACCTTGCTTGGTCCGAAGATCCTCCCTTTGTGTTGGAGGAACATGACACCCGTTCTTCCACATCAGCTTCTCTTTTTTTTATTGAATAATGGGCAAACGAGCAGACGTATCACCTGATGGGAAGCGATTACCGCCGCCCATGGACACCCGCAACACCAAAGGTGTCACAAGTGCGTTGCCGATCTTTGGGGGATGGGGAGAGGGAATGGAGGGAGGGGTTGGGGTACGGGCTTTTTCGTCAGTATCAAAACGGAACAGAAAACCTAAATAATAGATTGTATTGAATCTTATTGTAAACATGATTTATGACCATAATAATTGTGCCAGCATTCAAATCTAATAACGGCTTATCTATGTATGGAAATTGTAAGCGTAATCTAATTTAATTTCATGTGTTGTTTAAATCCACCAATTGTTCGCTCCATGTACCGTACGTCACATTTCGAGCTCTCATTCGCTTTACTCTAACGTGGATCCGATAAACTGATACTGTCTACAGAATACGAACATTTAAATCGTACTGGAGTACTGCCGTGAATATGACGTATATAATTCGGCAGGCGAATTGATGATAGCAATGATTTAGACGGAAGACAGGTATTGTTCGTGCACATGATGTTAACAATTTAACGACTTGTAACCAAATTAATTGCATAAATTTTAACATTTATTCTGTACTGATCTTTGTGTGCACCTTGCCCATGTGTATGTCGGTTATGGCCGTTAATAGTAGTCTATGTTCTTCTTGAAAATTCTAAGTATCTTCATTTTAAATTTTCAATTTCATAATAATAAATAATATTTCGGACATCTACACACAACGCCATCTAGTCCCAAGCTAAGCAGAGCTTGTGTTATGGGTACTATACAACTGATATAAATACATATATACTGTTTTTTTGTAAATACATACATATTATACATAGAAAACACCCAAAATCCGGAACAAATATTTGCAGATCATACAAATATTTGGGTCGACCCAGGATTTGAACCTGAGACCTCATGCACAGCATTCGCATTCACTACTACTACGCCACCGAGGCAGAGATAATTAAATCAGTGTAACTGCACTAATCTAATTTGCTCTTGATTAAAGTGCTCCGTTTTACCTAGGTTGTTCCGAAAATTTAGAGACAAACTTCTTTTATGAAACTATTTTGGATTGACGGCTAATTTCAATACCAACCTCTTTTGTGAAAGTCACTGGTCAACTATGTCTAGGTTTTTTTTAATAAGTTTAAAGAATATCTGTCACTCTTCTTTTGTTTGCAACAATTGACGTCTCGCGGGTAGCTTTTTTTTGTACTGCAGACGAGGCCGTCATAGAATTCCGGAGCTCTATCAAGGTAGCAACTAAATTTCTTTAGCATTTTTTGTTCAGCAAGTTGAGTTAAAGCTAGTATGTGACAAGAAAATTATTGCTAATTTAAAAAATTCGTCGGGCTTTTTATTTTTTTTTATTTTCGGTAGTACTCACTTGCAGCAACAAATTTTGGTTCAATCGTCAACTTGATATTTATCGATTTATCAAAATTTAATGCTAGCTTTATTTAGGTCGACCCAGGATTTGAACCTGAGACCTCATGCACAGCATTCGCATTCACTACTACTACGCCACCGAGGCAGAGAGAATTAAATCAGTGTAACTGCACTAATCTAATTTGCTCTTGATTAAAGTGCTCCGTTTTACCTAGATTGTTCCGAAAATTTAGAGACAAACTTCTTTTATGAAACTATTTTGGATTGACGGCTAATTTCAATACCAACCTTTTTTGTGAAAGTCACTGGTCAACTATGTCTAGGTTTTTTTTAATAAGTTTAAAGAATATCTGTCACTCTTCTTTTGTTTGCAACAATTGACGTCTCGCGGGTAGCTTTTTTTGTATTGCAGACGAGGCCGTCATAGAATTCCGGACCTCTATCAAGGTAGCAACTAAATTTCTTTAGCATTTTTTGTTCACAGTTCAAGCTAGCATGTGACAAGAAAATTATTGCCAATTTAAAAAATTCGTCGGGTTTTTTATTTTTTTTTATTTTCGGTAGTACTCACTTGCAGCAACAAATTTTGGTTCAATCGTCAACTTGATATTTATCGATTTATCAAAATTTAATGTTAGCTTTATATGGATGTAGCAGTGATTGCGATTTTTCGCAAACGGTTCAAGCAAAAAAATCGCAGTTTTAGCAACTAAATAGCAACAAAAAAGCTACAAATTTTGCGTATTTTTTTATTGAATTTTGCTGATTTGACGCTGCTACCTTGATAGAGCTGGAATTCTAAGTAAATCTGAGGTGACAGAAGTCACCGATATTGTATTGAAATTAAAACAACATGCCTCACGAATGCATTAAAGTGGTGGAATGCTCGCGGTTTATAGGTTTTTTCTAGGTCGGGTCTCAAAATATGGTAGCCTATAGGTTTTTTCTACTAACTGCTTGTTCAGTACAATAAGTACAGAACAAGAAAAGAAACAAGTACAAGAAGAAACCAAATACTGTTCGATCTCATCTTGAATGTACATAATTTTCTTCTTGAGTTCATTTCCATACACATTTTTCTTACTGTTACTGTACTTCCCTTAATCACTAGTTGACTCCACCTTAATATGATACGGTTAAATACTATATGAAATACTAAGGTCCAAGTAAACATCCTTGTGGCACTCCGTAGTAAAAGTGCCAAAAGGCTGTTTGTTTTGTGATCTCATAAAACTTTTTACGGGCACAAAGGTTAGGTTGGGGCGTCAAGTGCCTGTTATAACGGTATCCCTTACAAATTGCGGGCTCCGACCTATTGTGTGATAACGATACGAGTATGTAAGAAAAGAAATGCTTTGGAAATATCAACACAATTTGGATCTGAATCCTTTTGTTATGATGAGCTACTTTTGTAAACTGGGAATGCAAAATAATTTGAAATTAAGGTCAAGGTTAGAAAAGTATTATTTTAAGTGTAAGATAATTATCTAAAGTCTTTTCCTCCCTTGTTGGGATATATATTTGTAATATGTACCTTACATTTACAAATTTATTTAAGAAGACCTTAATCTTGAAAATATAATGTTTGTGTCGTAAGAAATGTAAACAAATTATTTTTAATAGGCAACATAAAATAACACATCTTTATCACTTGGGTAATACATTAGATAGAAATACATTTTGCCAGTTAAAACTAAATTACAATAGTATTATTGACAAGAATAATCGCCAACGTCCATACCATGTTGAATAGACCGGTTCTCGTATGATCACCGAAGTTGAGCAACATTGGGCGTGGCTAGTACTAGGATGGGTGACCGTCTGGGAAAACCACGTGATGTTGGTATTTGCTTTTTTAGAGATCCGTTTTGTTAATTAGTACTTGGTATAATTTTTATTTCGACAAAAAAAATACCTTTAATACCTACATGGTGACTTCTTTGATACGAAACATGATACAATTTATCATATTTATGTCAAAAAAATCCTCTGTTCATTCATTTTTAATTAGTTATGTCAATGACATTGTATATAATAGACCGTTTCTCCTTTGGCTAAAACTGTACTTCTGGGAAAGTCGCTTAAATCTAGATAGCGCTCAAAATAAGGTACTAGAAACAGCTTTACAAAGTTTAACAGTATTTCATTGATATGCTTCAATTCTAGTAATTATATTTTTATTTTCCAAATATAAATCTTGCTTTCTAATGCTTGCTTTTAAAAAATATTTTTTAATTGCACAACAGTTAGTTAGTAAGCTAGTTAGCACCCATGTTTAAGAGATGTCGTTGCAATCGATTTAAAGAAACTTGAAGTTAATGACATTTTAACTTCGCTAGATGTCACTTTTTTAAGTTTTTAATTTTACATAAAATATATATTTGCTGGACGCGCGATGACAGCGCCAACTAGCGGCTACTATTACGTCGGTCTTTGAAATGTCAAATAGTTGGTTGTCGTAGCATGTGACGTAAATGTCATTTTATAACTGTCTAGGGTTACTAGATAGATGTGTTTAAAAAATTTCCTAACAAACATGTACTCTTTTACTAGTTAATGTGGCCTAAATTATTATAGATTTTTTTTTGGTTTCTAAATCATAATTGTCAGTCATCAATACGCCAATAGTTACACTATAATTCAGGTAAATGGACTTGATTAATTTGGTTTACCACACAATTTATAATTGCAAATGCAAAAAAAAAAACAAACGCAATGTAAAATAGTTCACCGGTCTGATTTCATAATATAAAACCGTTTCTTGAATCAGAGAAACAATGCACTCATGAACGGCAACATTTCAAAAGTCGTTCATATCTCTAATAGTTAATACGGAATGGCGACGTTGCTTGAGCCGCATACTCAAATTAAAAATAATAATGTTTATTTTTGAGTAATTAGTTAAACGATACAATCATTATTATTTGTCTATTTGTATATATTTTTATGTAATAGAGGACAAACGAGCAGACCTTACCCGGGGTGGTAAGTGATTACCGCCGCCCATGGACAACCGCAACACCAAAGGCGTTGTCACTTGCCGGGCTTTTAAGAAGGAGTACGCTCTTTTCTTGAAGATTGATTGAAGGTCGTATTATTCCGGGAATACCACATGTGTCAGTTCATTCCACAGTTTTGTTGTGCGAGGCAGAAAAAAAAAAATATCATAAGATTGTTTTATTAATAATTATTTATAAGACACAAAATAAAACGAAAGAAAATCGTGTACAAACAAATAAAAAACAATTGCAAGCAATTTTCGACCATAATAAAATGTACAAATTGAAATATACAAAAAAATACATTATGTGATAACTATTTTAATCAATAGGTGCAAGCAATTCTCGACTTTATCAACTTGCAGCAATCCCATTTTTTTATTTACGTATTTCATTCAAGACCAACGTCATTTATATACGACGTAAGCGAGTTTTTAGATATGTGTCATTTAATGTCGGGAATTGCAACTGCAAGATGCAACTGTATTTTAATAACTCATCGATTTTGATTTACTTTTTGAAATCATTAAAAAAAATTACGTATAAACTCCAAGCCCCCATTTTGCGCCCTAAATAGAAATAATAAATTTATTTTCTCAGGCGTTACTTATGTCAATTGAGAAATCTACATGTAAAAGGTTTCAAGTGAATGAAGAACTCATTGGAAGCAAACGTGTTATTGTTTAATCCGTAAAATATTATTCAAAAAGTAGTAAAGGGACCCAATTTTTCGACATAAAGTTTTTGCCGGTGTGCGGAAATCTGTGATGAAAGTGAAATAGTGTTTGGTTTGTGCCTGTGAAGAATATAATTGAGAATTTAACATCAAGAAACTGTTTTGAAAAAATCCGTTTTGACGGTTTTTATACTTGTCAGTGACGTTGAAGAACAATAGTCAAGGTTAAAGGTCTTAGAAAAAATTATATATTTAACTCAGAGCGCTGTAACCAGTTGATTACTTGACACCTCATTTAAAGATCGCAGTAGCGGTGTGTGTATGGCGGTATTACACTGAAATAATTGGTACCTGAGTTCGCATCTCATTGACATAAATTGGTTTCCGTGTTAATTTTTAAATTTTTAAACCACCTTTTTTCCATCATGATGAAATGCAACGGATGCCTAAAAAAGACCAAGGATACAAATTACTTGGCCTGTTCTTCTGGTACATGTGGAAAGAATTTTTGTGCCTTGTGCATTAACCCGTCGGCATTGTCAGCAGAGAAGAGAAAAACATGGAAATGTCCCGACTGTTGTGCTCTTCTCAAAAAAGGAGGCGATAATAGCTCAACTCCCTTACGCCCTAGTGACGACAACGTCACTACTAGAAAAAGAACCGATACAGGTGTTGAAGCAAACACAAATTCAGAAGTCAAAGAGTTGACACACGAAGTTCGCCTCCTCACGCAGGAAATACACTCGCTTAAAAGGCAACTTGAAGACGCCACAACATCTCTGACACATTGCTAGAGGAAATTGGAAGAGTTGGGGTCAACCATATCCGTTCATGGTGATCGAATTAAAAATCTTGAGGACAGGGACAGGGAGACACAGCTTTACCAGTCAAAATTGACGGAGCTGCAAAGGGATCTTAACGTGCAAGCCCAGTATCACCTACGCAATGAGCTGGAACTTGTGGGCATTCCCGAACATCAAAACGAGAATCTCCACCATATTGCTATGTTGGCAGCGCAGAAGGTGGGCGTCGGGTTGACCGATGGCGATATTGATTGGGTGGCTAGAGCGGGACCCCGGATTATATCCGCACTATCTGCGGATAAACTGACGAAGTTCTCTAGACCGGTCGTCATTCGGTTGTTGCGTCGCAGCAAGAGAGACGAGGTTGTCAGGGCGTCTAAATCGCGAAGAAATATAACGAGTACCGATCTCAATGTCCCTGGCCCGTCACAGAAAATATATTACAACGAAAGACTAACCAAAGAAAACAGACTGCTTTTTCGCGCGGCACGAGCAGCGGCAAAGGAACATGGGTATTCCTTCTGCTGGTGTACAAACGGCAATATTTTTGTTAAACAACGGGAAGGAAAACCAGGTATACCAATACGCACGCAAGAAGAACTTTCCCGCATCTTCAGTCCTACGAGTGCAGACTGAGAATGCAGCAAGTGGACCATCACCACTCTCACGATTCAAAAATATTCTGCGTGAAGAGTTAAAGCCCATCATTATATATCCTTTTTATTTATTTATTTATTTATTTTACAACTTTATGCACAAGATGTACAATGGCGGACTTAATACCATAGGCATTCTCTAACAGTCTACCTTCAGGTGGTGCGGACATGCATGTAAGGGTGCACTACACTTTGAATAAATTATTTGAAAATAGACAAAAAAGAAATAAAAATTAAGTAATATGAATACATCTAAGTATACATAAAAAAAATATACATACCTACATATATATATATATATATATATATATATATATATATATATACATACATACACACATAAATACATACATACTAAAATAGTATCAAATTTGTGATGATTCTGCTAGGTTTTGGATGAGGAGAGCTCGTACTTTGGCCTTGAATGAATCACGACTGGGTGCTGTTCTGATTTCCTTGGGAAGAGCATTCCAAAGAAGGACAGATTGAATATGGAAGGAAGAATGGACGCATGCAGAAGTGTGGGAAGGGCATGACAAAAGGAGGTTATTTGTGGAGCGGAGGTTTCGGTCATGATTAGAACCCAGGAACTGGAAGGAGCAAGTCAGGTAGGTAGGCGAGTCAGGAGAGTTGAGAATAGAGTAGAGAGTTGTTAAAGCGCGCAGATGACGACGCTGACGAATAGGGAGCCAGTTTAATTTGAGACGAAAGGAGGAGATATGATCATATTTACGAAGATTAAAAATGAATCGAATGCAATTGTTCAGAAGTCGGTCGTATTTGTTGAGGAGATCTGCATTCAGGTCGTAGTAGCACACATAACCATAATCAAAGATGGGTAGAATTAAGGTTTGCACCAACATCGTTTTTGTCTCAGGAGGTAGAAAGTTTTTGAGCCGGTATAACGCCCGAAGGGTACCTGTAACTTTCTGACTCACACTAGTAACCTGGGTTTGCCAACTAAGGTTCTTATCTATAAACAAGCCTAGATCTTTCACCGAGGAGCTTAGAGGGATGATTAATCCATTAAATAATATAGGTGGCAGTGTATCTGGATCTAGCCTTCTGGTCATACGTTGACTGCCCAAGATGATAGCCTGGCACTTTGTAGGGTTCACTATCAAACCGAACCTATCAGACCAACCATTGATAGTTTCTAAATCGTGGTTTATCATGGTAATAGCCTCTGTTATATTGTCTACAGCAGCATGATAATATAGTTGTAAGTCATCGGCATAGAGATGGTACGCACACTGAAGATTTTGAGTGAGAAGATTAATGAAAATAGAAAATAATAGAGGAGAGAGGATGCCACCTTGGGGGACACCAGAGTTAAGGTCACACCATATGGAGGTGGACTCATCGACACGGACAGACTGCTGGCGCCCTCGAAGATATGAAGAGAACCATTCCAGTTCATCAGGTGATATCATGTGATACGAGAGGATAGACAGGAGAACGTCGTGACTGACAGTGTTAAAAGCATTCGAGAAATCAACCAAAGCCAGTACAGTAACTTTGGAATTCTCAATTGCCGTACGAACGTCACCGGTCACTTTCAGGAGAGCGGAAGTTGTGCTGTGACCAGGTCTGAAGCCTGATTGAAAAGGGCATAGTAAGTTATTGCGATACATAAATCGTGATAACTGTTGATGTACACACGTCTCAAGCACTTTGGATAGGAAGGGAAGTATGGAGATTGGGCGGAAGTGATTTAAAAGGGTAGGATTAGAAACTTTAGGGATGGGTATAACAAAAGCGTTACGCCACAGTGATGGGAAAGTCCCTGAATCCAGTGAAACATTCACAATATGCGTAATGCCATGAAGAAGATGATCAAAGATAGGGGCAACCATACGGCGGTCGATGTTGTCACTACCCATTGCGTTGGACTTAAGGGAGAAGATTATCTTTTTGATATCATCTGATGAAACTAGAGAAAATTTAAAGAAATCAATATTGGGGCGGGGTAGGTCATCCAGGTACTTAAGTGTACGACTCTTAGTTTGGTGATCAAATTGGGGAAGAGAGGTGAAATGTCGATTAATATCATCCAAAGCGAAGGTCGTTGGGGAGTTGGATTTCCCGGATTTACCGATACCCAGAGTGCCAAGGAACTTCCAAATATGGGAAGCAGAGGCACAATTAAGACCATTGATAATGTGGCAGCGTTTAGCATCACGCACCACCCGATTACACCGATTCCTTTCAACTCTGTAAAGAGACCAGTTAGTATCATTTCTGCTTTTTCGAAATTTTCGAAAGGCTTTGTCTCTGCGTCGCATTGCCTCGCGAACATTCTTCGACATCCAGGGGGCTGGGGGGCGTTTAATTCTTACCTTTTTAATTGGAGCATTTTGGTCGTAGAGGTCAATCACTAAAGAATTGAAAATTTGCACCTTATCATCCACCGCATGCGCCTCGAGAAGAGGCTTCCAATTTAGTGTTGAGGCTTCTCTGCGTAGTTTGTCTTCATTCATCCGTCCAAAACAACGAATATGGCGAAACTGAGGATGAGGCTTAGGAGGTTTCAGGACATAGGATAGATAGATAAGGTCATGCAGTGAAAAACCAGGGGCCTGGTGTTGGCCATAACTGCGGACAAAGGAAGGAGATGAGGTGAGGATGACGTCCAGCCAGGTGTCAGGTCCATTAATATTGTGATGTGTGGCTGACAGTGGTAGCACATGCAAACTTGATGATTCGATGACCTGGAGAAGTGCACGGGAACGATGGGAGCAGGAAGCTTTTTGTAATCTGTTAATTTTTTTTCTATTATTTTATTTATTAATAATCTATTTTTATATTGTTTTTTTCTGTCGCGGGAGGTACATGTTATTTTCACTGATGACTGACCACATCTTCACGTTTGTGTGTGCGGTTAACGATTGCTCAAAAACAACACAATGTATGAGCAGGGTTATATACTTACTTCAAGCGACACGCGTCGTTGTGTTATTGTGTAATGTTTGGTATGGTGTCGGGAGCTGATCGTTGCTGGACTGCGTGGGGCGTGTATGGGCACTATGAAATTCTTAACGTAAAGGCAGTATTCACAAACTGTGCATTTTATTTTTGTAAGACGAAACCTATTTCTGAGCTCCCGAGTGTACTTGTTGACGCACTGGGGCGACACGGTGGTCTTTGTAATCGAATAATCTGTAAACGTTTTATGCAGGATATTTCTCCACTTACTAATGATCGATAGTAAAGTAGTTGACGAATTGGATTCGGTAAGTATTGACTGCCGTGTCGTTCAGGTGCCGGAGGAAGTTCCGATAGCAATGTCACAAATCTACGACTTTAGGTTGTTGACGTACAATATACGAAGTATATCTAAGAATTTCGATTATTTTCTGTTAACTATAGACAGAATTGCAGTAGCCTTTGACGTGATAGTATTAACTGAGTGCTGGCTGAATGATGATGATTTGACTATAATACCCCAGATAAAATCGTACAGGAGCTATCACACAACAAAAAATATTAACCAGAACAGCGGAGTAGTTGTATATGTTAAGGATGACTTGTGTATACATGTCACTGAACCAAACATTATTGATGCAAACTGCCTTCAAATTGACGTTTACAGTGAACAAATTACAATTCTAGGTTTATATCGACCACCATCATTCAAAAATTTAAATAATTTTTTATGTTCACTTGACGGTGTGCTGAATGCGTTATCGACTAAATCAAGGACATTTGTCTTGGCGGGAGACATGAACATTAATTTGCTGGGTTGCGGTGGTGGCTCGGATATGGAATACTTGTGTCTCCTTTCCTTTTCCCTGGAATCACTAGACCTACGAGAGATAACGCATGTCTGGATCACGTTTTCACAAACACAATAAAAAATGCTATAGGTGTGGTTTGTCACTCGGATATCACAGATCACGAACTTGTCATGCTCGGTTTAGCAGTTGGTCAGCAGGCTAAGAGTAGCCCAGATCGAACCATTGTTAGATGCAACGTAGATGTTATACGGAACGAACTACTGAAAGAAAACTGGTCGCGAGTGCTTGGAAATTCAGATATCAATACGGTGGTTCAAAGATTTGGAGAGCGACTGGATGAGATAATCGGTAGGCACACGCGACAAGTCAGAGTGAGTCACTCCAAGTACAATATTAAGCCCTGGATCACTCCGGGACTCGTGCGATGCGTTCAGCACAGAGATCGACTACATATGAGATCACGGAGGTTCCCAAATGACCACCTCTTGCGAACGACTTATATTCGCTACAGAAACTTTTGTAACACCTTACTCAGAAAATTAAAAATTGAGCATGACAGCAAGGCGCTTTCCGACAACATTAAAAACCCAAGAAAATTATGGAAAACGATTAAAACTGTGTGCCATCTCTCCGAATCCAAAAAGGAGTCTGCTGAACTTTTGAATATTCCTGGTACTACATCTTCCGAGGATTCACTTGATAAGTGCAACACTTATTTTTCAACAGTTGGCCAAATGTTGGCAAATGTTGCGCTAACCGACCTACAGCAGACGCAAGAGTCACTGGCGGACAAGGTCTCTAGTAACTTGCTGACGCATTCTTTCTTTATGCAGCCTACCGACGAGTGTGAAGTGGAATCACTTATACTATCACTACAAAATGATAAAGCCCCTGGTGTTGATGGTCTAACCAATGTTCTTCTGAAAAAAATTATGAATGGTATTATACCACCTCTGACACATATTTTCAATCTGAGCATTGCATCGGGTATATTTCCCGAAGCATGGAAGACCGGTTGTATCATTCCAGTTTATAAAAGCGGTCTAAAAGGCGCAGCAGATAGCTACCGACCAATTACGCTATTAACTGCATTCTCAAAACTACTAGAGAAAATAGTTAACAATAGGCTCGTCGGATATATTGAATGCAATAACCTGATTTCTGCTAGACAGTTCGGGTTCAGAAGAGGTAAATCGACCCAGGAAGCTGTGGCACTACTGACCTCCACAGTGTCAGCGCAACTTGATAAAAACAGGTGCAGCATTGGTATTTTCCTCGACTTGGCTAAAGCCTTCGATACTGTCTCGTTTCCAATAATGCTCCGTAAGCTAGAACTACATTTTGGCATAAGAGGCAAAGCTCTTGAATGGTTCACAAGCTACCTGACGGACAGAAAACAATGTGTGAGGGTTGGTGGATATAAAAGTGGACTTAAAACCGTCAACTTTGGTATCCCACAGGGCAGTATCCTTGGGCCAACATTATTTATCATGTACATGAATGATATCCACGAGGCAGTTCGCGCAAATATCATATGTTACGCGGATGACACTGCCATAATCTATGATGGTTCCACATGGTCAGAAACCTTTGCCCAAGCCGAGTTGGGAATGAGAAGGGTGTCTGCGTGGCTGCGGCATAACTTATTATCATTGAATGCTAAAAAAACTAAATATGTAGGCTTCTTTAAGACGTCAGCATCGGCTCCGGACTCGTTTTTGGGTATTAAGATCCATAGTTGTGATGACCCAGCGCATTGTCACTGCGAAACAATTAACAATGTCAATTTTATAAAGTACCTCGGGGTAATAATTGATCAAAATATGAATTTTAGGGCACATATCGCTGCATTATCAAATAGAATACGTAAAACGGCAAACATTCTAAGATTGCTTCGCTCCTCAGTACCATCGAACATCTTGAGGACAGTATACATTGCATTGAGCCAGTCTTTGACTGCGTATTGCATAACCTGCTGGGGAAGTGCCGCCAAAACACATTTAATAGAGGTTGAACGAGCACAGCGATCTGTGCTAAAAACAATGCTTAAAAAGCCATTTAGGTACCCGACCATAGACCTCTACAAGGCCTCGAGGGTGCTTAATGTGCGTCAGCTTTTTATTCTCAAATCCTTTTTAAAGACACACCTACGAATAATAAACAGCGAGGAATACTCACAACTCCTAAGGCGTCGAGTTTACAGATTACCGTTACCCAAAGTTGTGTTTTATTGTGTCTTATAAATAATTATTAATAAAACAATCTCATGATATTTTTTTTCTGTCTGCCTCGCACAACAAAACTGTGGAATGAACTGACGCCTGTGGTATTCCCGGAATAATACGACCTTCAATCAATCTTCAAGAAAAGAGCGTACTCCTTAAAAGCCCGGCAAGTGACAACACCTTTGGTGTTGCGGTTGTCCATGGGCGGCGGTAATCACTTACCACCCCGGGTAAGGTCAGCTCGTTCGTTTGAGTATGCGGCCCAAGCAACGTTGCCATTCCGTATTAACTACTAGAGATATGAACGACTTTTGCAATGTTGCCGTTCATGAGTGCATTGTCTCTCTGATTCAAGAAACGGTTTTATATTATGAAATCAGACCGGTGAACTATTTTACATTGCGTTTGTTTTTTTTTTTTGCATTTGCAATTATAAATTGTGTGGTAAACCAAATTAATCAAGTCCATTTACCTGAATTATAGTGTAACTATTGGCGTAAAAGAGTACATGTTTGTTAGGAAAAATTTTAAACACATCTATCTAGTAACCCTAGACAGTTATGAAATGACATTTACGTCACATGCTACGACAACCAACTATTTGACATTTCAAAGACCGACGTAATAGTAGCCGCTAGTTGGCGCTGTCATCGCGCGTCCAGCAAATATATATTTTATGTAAAATTAAAAACTTAAAAAAGTGACATCTAGCGAAGTTAAAATGTCATTAACTTCAAGTTTCTTTAAATCTGTTTAAGGTATTAAGTATTACATGTCACTCAATAGATGGCGTTGTATCAGTTATCTGAATCGCGCAATGCTTTGATACCAAAGCATTATATATATAGCAACTGAGCAACATTAAAAATTGTCGACATTTGGAGTTGTGATGTTATTCGTTGAGTGAATACAACAAGTTCATCTGTATCTGGTAGTTTTATTAACAAAGCGCCCGTATTCCGATAGAAAAGTGTTCATGGTCCTTACGAGCCGGATTCTGGAATACGTTAAGTGCTTTTTTTGGTAGCTCTTCGGTGGTGATATAATATCACCCGACTTGTTAGTACTGGTTCGTGGATTGCGGATCAGAGCATAATTCCCTACAGCGGGCACAAGGAAGTGTCGAGCGCTGGAGGAGCAATTAAGTGGTGCCAAGGCTTGATTGGGATTCAAGAGGCGCCACCGGGAACAGGCAGAAGAAGCGATACCGGACGGAGCTTATAGTTAAGGGGTCGCCAACGACGACAACGCAGCTTCCAAGATCGACCGCAAGAGGGCGACACTGGTACAATACTTCAACACTGATTGGAAGTGAATTGGTATGTGTGGTGTAAAACTGGACAACTGTGAGTACATTTAAAATTTTATTTATAAGAAGATATAAATTAGTGAATTTTCAACCTTAGAGACTCTAGTGATTTAGAATAGTTTGTAGAAATATTTAAGAATTGTTTTAGCTTTTAAAGTTTATTTGGTTTTGGGACTTGTGTTAATTTTAAGTCAATAGTGGTTGAGACGGGGAATCTATGCCCGATTTCAATCCCAGTTTAAATAAGTTAAAACACTTAGAAAATTTCGTGTCATTTGAGACTTAAAATAATTTTGTCTTATATTTGAATTAATACACTCTTGTACTGGTGTAATTTATGATTACTAGTCTTCTTATTTATTTTTTGGTTTTATCATTTTACCTACATATTTGTGTTTATAAAAATAAAATTAAATAGTGAATTAAGTTAGTGATATCTTGCAATACTTTTGAAAATATGGAGTCGTTCGATATTCTGCAGGAGGACATTAAGGAAAAAATGCTTAAAGCAGTTACCAATTTCAAAAAGTCCCCTAAGGATAGACGAACCATTGCATATGTAGAAACTAGGCTAGAAAACTTTGAAAAACAGTGGACAATGTTTTGTAACAACCACAATGATATGATCGGGCAAGTTAAAAGAGCAGATTTGTATAGTTCGGTTTATCACAAAAATTGTGTATATGATGTTGTTGAAGAGTTATACATAGAACATAAAACGGAACTGAAGGAAATCTTAATAAAGCTTAAAACTACTTCTACCGCATCACAAATTGAATCTAACGGTCAAAATAAAAACTTTAAGAACAGAGTTAAGCTACCAGAAATTAAAATACCTATATTTTCTGGAAGGTACTCGGAATGGCAAACATTTAGAGATTTATTTTTAGGGTTGGTACACAACAATGATAATTTGGATGAGTCACAAAAATTTTATTATTTGAAAGGACATTTAACGGGCGAAGCAGAACAATTACTTCGGAACATAAAGGTCACGTGCGATAATTATGAGATGGCTTGGTTAAAATTAGATAGTACTTACAATAATAAAAAGTTTTTAGCTAAAGGTATCCTAAAAAGATTGCTCACTCAGAAGGCATTGTTGGTGGAATCAGCTCTGGGAATTAAATATTTATTAAATAATACAACTGACTGTTTAGAGTCTATAAAAAATTTAGGGGTCAATATTTCGTCTTGGGATATTATAATTATATATATTATTAGTGAAAAACTAGACAACGAAACAAGAAAAGCATGGGAGTTAAAAATTTCTGAGGATTCCAATGAGGAACTACCCACCTTTTCAGAATTCTCTCGTTTTCTTACCGGTCGATTTAGAGGTCTAGAAGGTATGGAAACAAAGTCCAAGGTGTCGAAGAATCCTCAATCAGGTATGCAATCTTTTGTTTCTATTAAAGACAAGGGTTTTAAAGATATAAGCTGTGCATTTTGTTCAGCAAGTCATAGAATAGGAAATTGTCAGGCATTTATTAAGGAACCTGTAACAAACCGGCGTCAGTTTGTTCAGGAAAATAACTTGTGTTTTGTCTGTCTTAATGGCAATCATTTGGCCAGGGTGTGTAAGATTCCATTACGATGTCAATCGTGTAAACGGCGTCACAATTCATTATTGCACCAGGACGCTGATAATACTGCACCATTAGTTGAGAAGGTTACATATTCTCGCACGGGTGCTTTACCTGCAAGTAGAGCGACGGCGCATACGAAGGAATTTACCGCGCAAATGGCCGACCATAGCAAGACTACGGTGTCCTGCCTTTCGACCGGGCATAGCAAAACAGTTTTGTTAACTACAGCTTTGGTTAAAGCTGAGTCGAAGGATGGGACATACAGGGTGATTAGAGCCTTGCTAGATCAGGGATCACAAGGATCTTTTATCACAGATTCTATGGTCCAATATTTAGGTTTAAGTAGGGTTGCCACACGGAACACAGTGTTAGGCGTCGGCGGTGAGAAAAGTGTCATATCGAAACACACGGTCACTGTTAAGATAAGGTCTAGAAAAAATCCTAGCGTTTACATAAATGTTAAGGCCTATGTGTTGAAGTCGGTGACAGCCCTTCTCCCGGTTACGAAAGTAGCAAGAGTAGAATGGGTAGACTTGACAGAAAATGACTTGGCTGATCCTGAATACTACAGACCTAACAAAATTGATATTTTGTTGGGCGCTGAGGTTTATACTCAAGTCATTCAACCGGGCATAAAGCGTCATTTGAGTGATACTTTGTTGGCACAAGACACTTCACTCGGGTGGATAGTGTCAGGCGTATCTAATGTAGACAATACTTCCCACATTTCTTCACACATTACTGTTATGCATGCTAGTATCGAGACGGACGATTTATTAAAACGCTTTTGGGAACTGGAAAACGAACCAGTTGAATTTAGTAGTCTGCTTACAGATGAAGAAGTCAAATGTGAGGAGTTATACGCTGCAACGACAACCCGGAATGAGAGCGGTCGGTATGTAGTACGCTTACCGTTCCGCAATACTGACTTGATGCGTCAGTTTGGTGAGTCGAAAGCTATAGCTGAAAAACGATTTAAAGGTTTAGAGACAAGACTAAATAACGATATTTTATTGAAAGAAAATTATAAAAATGTTATTAGAGAATATTTAGAACTAGGTCACATGGAGAAAGTAAAAGATAATAAAATTAAGAGTCAAACACCTGTTTTCTTACCTCACCATGCGGTCGTTAGGAACGATAAGACTACAACTAAAGTGAGAGTTGTTTTTGATGCCTCCTGTAAAGGTCCCAATGGAATTTCTTTGAATGATATGTTGTTGGTCGGACCAGCCTTACAAGCGGATCTTCGGCATATCATAATGCGTTGGAGAATAAGGCCCATTTGTCTTATCGCGGACATCGTCAAAATGTACAGGCAGGTATTAGTCGATCGTAGGGATACCATATTTCAGCGTTTGTTATGGAGAGATACATCAGACCAAGACTTGGAGGAATACGAACTGATAACGGTAACTTTTGGGACAGCTTCAGCACCCTTCTTGGCCGTCCGTACTCTTCATCAGGTAGCTTACGATGAGTGCCAGGATGACCCTAAAGTCGCATCCATCATACGTAATGAGTTCTACATGGATGATTTAATGTCAGGAGCTGAAAATGTAAATGAAGCGGTTCAGATTTACGATAAAATGAATACAGTCCTATCGAAAGGGGGATTCCATTTACAAAAATGGAATAGCAACAGCAAAGAATTGATGGCTAAAATCAAAGAACGGGATATGAGCAAGGATGAAAACATTAAAATAAAAGTTGATAATATAACAAAAATACTTGGACTTACCTGGGATTCTCAAGCTGATGTCTTCAAATACTCCGTGGAGCTGATGTACCCTGTCGCACCTATTACTAAACGGAAAATTATATCAGATATTTCTAGATTGTTTGACCCATTGGGATGGCTGGCACCTACCATCATAATAGCCAAAATTTTAATACAAAAACTTTGGTTAATCGGTGTTGGTTGGGACGATGAGGTGCCAAACCATGTTCTAAAGGAATGGACAGCATATCGAAGAAACTTACCTTTGTTAGCCAATATTGAAATTCCAAGATGGTACCACACATATGCTAGTGACATGAATATACAGCTACATGGATTTTCGGATGCCTCGAAGATGGCGTATGCAGCCGTTGTATATCTCAGGGTGGTTGATAGGGAAGGCAACATACATGTGTCTCTAGTCACGGCAAAAACGAAGGTAGCACCCGTGAAACAGGTTTCAATACCGAGGCTAGAATTGTGTGGGGCTGTTTTACTAGCCAAACTGATGGTGGAAGTAGCAAGGGTCTTGAACGTGAATGATTTACGAGCTTGGACGGACTCAGAGGTTGTTCTTGCTTGGCTTAATTGTCACCCGAATCGTTGGAAGACCTTTGTGGCGAACCGTGTATCTAAAATACTCACTACTCTGGATACCCAACATTGGTCCCACGTTTCGTCTAAACAAAATCCAGCTGATTGTGCTTCCCGTGGAGTAATTCCAAGTGAACTTCACAAAATGTCACTCTGGTTTGAGGAGCCTCCATTCTTACGTGAGGCAATAATCAATTATAAGAAACCGAAACATTTAATTACCAATTTAGAAGAAGTAAAGACTCATACAGGCATTCTTGATCTTTCCTTTTGGAGTAGATATTCCTCGCTTAATAAATTGGTTAGAGTTGTAGCGTACTGTAGACGCTTCCTAAAATGTATAAGATCTAGAGACGATAGAACAAAACATCGAAATAATTATTTAACGAAGGCGGAGCTTGATGAGGCAATGAAAGTTTGTGTAAAGAAGTGCCAAGAGGAATGTTTTCTGGAGGAAATTCAAGGATTGGAGTCGTCTAGTTCGAAATTGAATAGTAGAGGCAAATTTAAATCTTTGAATTTATTCTTAGACTCGGAAGGGGTCATTAGAGTGGGGGGTCGTTTGGAGATGTCACAATTGGACTATAATCGCAAACACCCAATTATTATACCTAAGGATTCTTTCCTCACAAAACTGTTAATAACAGACGCGCATTTGAAGACGATGCATGGAGGACCTCAGGCTATGATAACCTATTTGAGGACTAAGTACTGGGTTGTAGGAGTTAAGGTACTAGTGAAGGCTTGTTACAGAAATTGTGTTGTTTGCATTCGATATTCGAACAAAACCAGGAACCAATTAATGGGCCAACTCCCCTCACCGCGAGTTACACCTGATAAGGTATTTTTAAATAGTGGGGTTGACTACGCGGGCCCTATTAATATCAGGGTATCGCCGGGTCGCGGTAATAAATCTTACAAGGGCTATATTGCACTATTTGTTTGTATGTGTACGAGGGCAATCCATCTGGAGGCTGTCAGTGATATGACATCAAAAGGGTTTTTGGCCGCTTTTAAGAGATTTGTAGCCAGAAGGGGTCGCTGTGCTCGGTTATACAGTGATAATGGTACAAATTTTGTGGGAGCGGCGCGTGAGTTAGGCGAGTTGTTTGACGAGGAGAAGTCAACGATTATACCGGAGTTATCGGAGAGTCTTGCGGATAATGGCACTCAGTGGACGTTCATTACTCCACATGCGCCAAATCAAGGCGGTCTATGGGAGTCGGGCGTAAAATCTACCAAGTACCATCTTAGGCGAGTAGTCGGCAACGCAACCTTGACCTTCGAAGAGCTTACGACCGTCCTAGCCCAAATCGAGGCATGTCTCAATTCGAGACCGCTGTCTTATGTTGACGATCAAAAAGAGCTAGAAGTGCTAACTCCGGGTCACTTTCTGGTTGGAGAGCCGCTGGTATTAGTGCCTGATACTAATTTTGAAAATTCTAATGTTTCTAATCTCAGACGTTGGCAACTAACCCAAAAAATGATCCAAGACTTTTGGCGGCTCTGGTCAAAGGATTATTTAAATCAATTTCTACAAAGACATAAATGGACTTACCAAACACCTGAACCTGTTATTGGTGACGTAGTGTTAGTTAAGGAAGATGACTTACCTCCTGGCAGATGGTTGCTGGGACGCATAGAACATAAGCATCCTGGTCCTGATGGTATCACACGTGTAGTTACTCTTCGCACTAAAAATTCTTCAATAAAAAGACCCGTCTCAAAAGTGTGTGTCCTTCCAGTATGTAGTTAAGATTGAATTATGGCGGCTTTTGTATATATAGTTCTTTTCTATACTATTAAGGAATTTATAGCTGCGTTTCGTTCAGTTTCGGCTTACCAGATAATTGTTTAGATAGTAAGTAAATTAAGGTTAAGTATTAACGGTAAGATTCAAAAACAATTAATTATAGTTACTTATTATCATTGGCTCGTACCGTATAACTGTATAAATGTGGCCAGTTTTATTTTATTTCTATTCACATACACGAAGTGTGTGATGTTTGTGTTGTTTTTTGTTTATTTTATAGTGTAAGTTATTGTAGCAAAGACAACCGTAATTTCCAATTGTCTAACCCATTGCATGGTGGGCGGTTAGCACTCCTTATCGTTTAAGGACATTCTCCAATATGTCCTTGGTGGGCGGTATGTTTAAGGTATTAAGTATTACATGTCACTCAATAGATGGCGTTGTATCAGTTATCTGAATCGCGCAATGCTTTGATACCAAAGCATTATATATATAGCAACTGAGCAACATTAAAAATTGTCGACATTTGGAGTTGTGATGTTATTCGTTGAGTGAATACAACAAGTTCATCTGTATCTGGTAGTTTTATTAACAAAGCGCCCGTATTCCGATAGAAAAGTGTTCAAATCGATTGCAACGACATCTCTTAAACATGGGTGCTAACTAGCTTACTAACTAACTGTTGTGCAATTAAAAAATATTTTTTAAAAGCAAGCATTAGAAAGCAAGATTTATATTTGGAAAATAAAAATATAATTACTAGAATTGAAGCATATCAATGAAATACTGTTAAACTTTGTAAAGCTGTTTCTAGTACCTTATTTTGAGCGCTATCTAGATTTAAGCGACTTTGCCAGAAGTACAGTTTTAGCCAAAGGAGGAACGGTCTATTATATACAATGTCATTGACATAACTAATTAAAAATGAATGAACACAGGATTTTTTTGACATAAATATGATAAATTGTATCATGTTTCGTATCAAAGAAGTCACCATGTAGGTATTAAAGGTATTTTTTTGTCGAAATAAAAATTATACCAAGTACTAATTAACAAAACGGATCTCCAAAAAAGCAAATACCAACATCACGTGGTTTTCCCAGACGGTCACCCATCCTAGTACTAGCCACGCCCAAAGTTGCTCAACTTCGGTGATCATACGAGAACCGGTCTATTCAACATGGTATGGACGTTGGCGATTATTCTTGTCAATAATACTATTGTAATTTAGTTTTAACTGCCAAAATGTATTTCTATCTAATGTATTACCCAAGTGATAAAGATGTGTTATTATATGTTGCCTATTAAAAATAATTTGTTTACTTTTCTTACGACACAAACATTATATTTTCAAGATTAAGGTCTTCTTAAATAAATTTGTAAATGTAAGGTACATATTACAAATATATATCCCAACAAGGGAGGAAAAGACATTAGATAATTATCTTACACTTAAAATAATACTTTTCTAACCTTGACCTTAATTTCAAATTATTTTGCATTCCCAGTTTACAAAAGTAGCTCATCATAACAAAAGGATTCAGATTCAAATTGTGTTGATATTGCCAAAGCATTTCTTTCCTTACATACTCATATCGTTATCACACAATAGTTCGGAGCCCGCAATTTGTAAGGGATACCGTTATAACAAGCACTTGACGCCCAACCTAACCTTTGTGCCCGTAAAAAGTTTTATGAGATCACAAAACAAACAGCCTTTTGGCACTTTTACTACGGAGTGCCACAAGGATGTTTACTTGGACCTTAGTATTTCATATAGTATTTAACCGTATCATATTAAGGTGGAGTCAACTAGTGATTAAGGGAAGTACAGTAACAGTAAGAAAAATGTGTATGGAAATGAACTCAAAAAGAAAATTATGTACATTCAAGATAAGATCGAACACTATTTGGTTAATTACGAAAACAGTTTTCTTTAAAAAATTATAATTTTCTTAAATTTAAGTTAAAAGCTATAGAACAATTGCTTTACACAGTTTTTCTGAGAGGTAATGGTCTTAAAATTTGTATAAAGTATAAAAGATCATAGCCATGAGTTACAATATGATTATAATGAAAAACCTTGTCAAAACGTAAAAACTCACGTAACAAAATTGATAAATACTAACGTAGATTTAAAAAAATATAGGTACTACAATAGCCACAGGAAACAAATAAATGCATTCAACCGTAATAAAAAATCGAGTGGGGGTGTGCCGGGGCACACGGCCGTTGGTTTTATCGTGAAACGTCTATGTTAGCGAATCGCTTCTAAAGTAAAAGATTGAAATGAAAACAAGATTGACGCTGTTTTAAGTATTTTAATAAAAAAGAACAGGTACACGCGAGGTCGGCGGCAGCAGCTTTGCGACGTTCCCGAAACCGTCTCGCTCGCTCGACGCCAGACATTGGGGTACCTGTGCGTGGCCCATAGCCCCCTCTTTGTAACGATAGCCGTGATTTATATTTCTGGCTGGCTCTTGCACGAGCTGAGGCCGACATAGCAAATGTTTATATATTTATTATCACTTTCTGGTTATTTTAAATATAAATACTGTCCAAATTACACTTATTTTTGTATAAATCAATCGGTTTAAATAAACTTGACAAACACACGAAAGAATCACCGCGCTATAAAGTCGGAGTCACGAGTTACACTGAATAGAAACAAGCGAGAGCGCCGGTTTCGCACAGTTAACGCAGTATCCCTCCCCCGCCGCCCCGCTCGACCCCGACACGAACTCAATGTCATAACAGCGAGCTGACTATATAAGTGAAATATTCACACCACATTTTTATTTCTAAGACTAATAGTTTTTTAATTAGTAAGGTACGATGATATAGACATTTTCGTTACGGTCCACTTTTTAAACCTGGTTCCCGTATGTTTCAGCGCGATTTTAAAGACGTTTCACATCAAAAAAACATAAATTCAAAGACAGATCATTAAACTTATTAAGAAACTTAATCATCCTAAACGAACCCGTAATGATGCGATTATTTATTCTTAATTTTTTTTTTCTGGAAACTTCTTCAAGCTTCTTAGAATTAATCCTTCATAATAAGTTATGACAGTTTTATATCCCCTCATAATTTAGAATGAATTATTGAGGCACAAAGTTTGCGATGGACACCAATTGTATTCATAGGAAAATAGAATATATTCACTTTTTTTTTTAAATTGTATATTTAGTTTGAACTGACAAGTATAAGCTTTCATTAACTACAGCTGTATGGTTTGTTTGTAACTGAGTTTTGTAAGCGTGTTCTTTAGTTTTTATACCATGTTTATTTTAATTATACTAAAGTTTTGAGTCTAGTCTTATTCTAGTCGTCAGTAACTAATAATCGACAATAAAAATATTTTTGGGAATGAAAGGTAGGAAGATGAATAATATATTAAAACTCCAATGTGATATAGTCTTTATTAGTCATCTCTCTTTTAGTTTGAGTGGCCTAATGGTTAGTAATACTAACTGCTAAGCCAGAGGTCGTCGGTTTCTTTCCCACTCAAGGCATGTAATTGTTTAACGACTGACGAGTTCGATTATAATTTAATATGTATATACAATCTAGTTACCATAATCTGGTTCTGTTTAAGTAATGATCCTAAGATCAGACTGCTCTGTTAAGTAGTGTGGAGTTATTATTATTTACTAGCTGAACCCCGCGGTGCTACCCGCGGTGCGACAATAACCGCGCGCAACGCCGCGAGGCCAAGTTAGTATCTTTATAAATTGTAGCCTGTGTGTTATTCGGATGTATAAGCTATATTATTGAAAATTTTCATCAAAATCCATTCAGAAGCTTTTACGTGAAAGGAAAACAAACATACTCACAAACTTTCACGGTTATAATATATTATTAGTTAGTACGATTTGAATGCATGGGTCTGCTAAAATGACCTTACCTTGCCTGATAGAAAGCATGAGCAGAATCTGCGTTAACTGTACGAAACCGGCGCTCTCGCTTGTTTCTATTCAGTGTAACTCGTGACTCCGACTTTATAGCGCGGTGATTCTTTCGTGTGTTTGTCAAGTTTATTTAAACCAATTGATTTATACAAAAATAAGTGTAATTTGGACAGTATTTATATTTAAAATAACCAGAAAGTGATAATAAATATATAAACATTTGCTATGTCGGCCTCAGCTCATGCAAGAGCCAGCCAGAAATATAAATCACGGCTATCGTTACAAAGAGGGGGCTATGGGCCACGCACAGGTACCCCAATGTCTGGCGTCGAGCGAGCGAGACGGTTTCGGGAACGTCGCAAAGCTGCTGCCGCCGACCTCGCGTGTACCTGTTATACGGTTAAATACTATATGAAATACTAAGGTCCAAGTAAACATCCTTGTGGCACTCCGTAGTAAAAGTGCCAAAAGGCTGTTTGTTTTGTGATCTCATAAAACTTTTTACGAGCACAAAGGTTAGGTTGGGGCGTCAAGTGCTTGTTATAACGGTATCCCTTACAAATTGCGGGCTCCGAACTATTGTGTTATAACGATATGAGTATGTAAGGAAAGAAATGCTTTGGCAATATCAACACAATTTGGATCTGAATCCTTTTGTTATGATGAGCTACTTTTGTAAACTGGGAATGCAAAATAATTTGAAATTAAGGTCAAGGTTAGAAAAGTATTATTTTAAGTGTAAGATAATTATCTAATGTCTTTTCCTCCCTTGTTGGGATATATATTTGTAATATGTACCTTACATTTACAAATTTATTTAAGAAGACCTTAATCTTGAAAATATAATGTTTGTGTCGTAAGAAAAGTAAACAAATTATTTTTAATAGGCAACATATAATAACACATCTTTATCACTTGGGTAATACATTAGATAGAAATACATTTTGGCAGTTAAAACTAAATTACAATAGTATTATTGACAAGAATAATCGCCAACGTCCATACCATGTTGAATAGACCGGTTCTCGTATGATCACCGAAGTTGAGCAACATTGGGCGTGGCTAGTACTAGGATGGGTGACCGTCTGGGAAAACCACGTGATGTTGGTATTTGCGTTTTTGGAGATCCGTTTTGTTAATTAGTACTTGGTATAATTTTTATTTCGACAAAAAAATACCTTTAATACCTACATGGTGACTTATTTGATACGAAACATGATACAATTTATCATATTTATGTCAAAAAAATCCTGTGTTCATTCATTTTTAATTAGTTATGTCAATGACATTGTATATAATAGACCGTTCCTCCTTTGGCTAAAACTGTACTTCTGGGAAATTCGCTTAAATCTAGATAGCGCTCAAAATAAGGTACTAGAAACAGCTTTACAAAGTTTAACAGTATTTCATTGATATGCTTCAATTCTAGTAATTATATTTTTATTTTCCAAATATAAATCTTGCTTTCTAATGCTTGCTTTTAAAAAATATTTTTTAATTGCACAACTACAAGTTAGCACCATGTTTAAGAGATGTCGTTGCAATCGATTTAAAGAAACTTGAAGTTAATGACATTTTAACTTCGCTAGATGTCACTCTTTTAAGTTTTTAATTTTACATAAAATATATATTTGCTGGACGCGCGATGACAGCGCCAACTAGCGGCTACTATTACGTCGGTCTTTGAAATGTCAAATAGTTGGTTGTCGTAGCATGTGACGTAAATGTCATTTCATAACTGTCTAGGGTTACTAGATAGATGTGTTTAAAAAATTTCCTAACAAACATGTACTCTTTTACGCCTCTTTTACACTATAATTCAGGTAAATGGGCTTAATTAATTTGGTTTACCACACAATTTATCAT
The DNA here is from genome assembly GCA_916048165.1 of Spilarctia lutea. NCBI lineage: Eukaryota > Metazoa > Arthropoda > Insecta > Lepidoptera > Erebidae > Spilarctia > Spilarctia lutea. The sequence goes on along the minus strand of OU696492.1, from coordinate 4,059,613 downwards.
TGCAAATGCAAAAAAAAAAACAAACGCAATGTAAAATAGTTCACCGGTCTGATTTCATAATATAAAACCGTTTCTTGAATCAGAGAGACAATGCACTCATGAACGGCATCATTGCAAAAGTCGTTCATATCTCTAGTAGTTAATACGGAATGGCAACGTTGCTTGAGCCGCATACTCAAATTAAAAATAATAATGTTTATTTTTGAGTAATTAGTTAAACGATACAATCGTTTATTATCATTGGTCTATTTGTATATATTTTTATGTAATAGAGGACAAACGAGCAGACCTTACCCGGAGTGGTAAGTGATTACCGCCGCCCATGGACAACCGCAACACCAAAGGCGTTGTCACTTGCCGGGCTTTTAAGGAGTACGCTCTTTTCTTGAAGATTGATTGAAGGTCGTATTATTCCGGGAATACCACAGGCGTCAGTTCATTCCACAGTTTTGTTGTGCGAGGCAGAAAGAAAAAAAATATCATGAGATTGTTTTATTAATAATTATTTATAAGACACAATATAAAACGAAAGAAAATCGTGAACAAACAAATAAAAAACAATTGCAAGCAATTTTCGACCATAATGAAATTTACAAATTGAAATATAAAAAAAATACATTATTCTGTAAATTTCTAGCGACAAAAAGTACTTACACCTTTTTGTCATCTACATGTGATAACTATTTTAATCAATAGATCCAAGCAATTCTCGACTTTATCAACTTGCAGCAATCCCATTTTTTTATTTACGTATTTCATTCAAGACCAACGTCATTTATATACGACGTAAACGAGTATTTAGATATGTGTCATTTAATGTCGGAAATTGCAACTGCAAGATGCAACTGTATTTTATTAATTCATCGATTATGATTTATTTTTTTAACTATTTCAAAAAAAATTGCAAATAAACTCCAAGCCCCTATTTTGCGCTCTAAATAGAAATTCAATTTTTTTTTTCTCAAGCTTTACTTATGACAATTTAGAAACCTACATGTAAAAGGTTTCAAGTGAATCCATTGAATGTATAAAATGTTTCATATTTAGTGAGAAGCATTTATTGAGAAGCTGTTAAATTGAAATTGCAAACAGTCATTTAAATTTTTTGTGTGTATAGATCTGACTCTCAGACGATAAAATAAAATATTACATAAATAACTAATAGAGTTATTTGAAAACGACATCTAGTGGTACATTTGGCACTAATTCAATAACAATAAACTTGACAGTTGACTGTCAGGTTCGTATTGGTGTAGAAGGTCAAAAAATATAGTTGAAATTCACGATTTGATACACCTAGTGACATCTAGGGAACATTAAACTTACTATTAATCCGCGTACAGGTCTCTGGTAGTGCAATGTAAGTCTTTTAGAAATATATTTCATCAGTGCTAAATAAACAAATAAATGTAATTATTTGTTTTTTCATTATAAAACCAGTAATTAACCTTCTTTGATTAATGACAAGCTGAAAACTTTCATCATTAAAAAACTGTTTACTTACACTTGTGAAACTGTAAAAAATATACATTTTTTACTTAACGTGCCGTTAACACGTTCGTTGGACCCGACAAAATGATTGATGACGGGATCTAAATTGCTTTGGGTCGTCTGTGCCTACCGGCCAATATTTTGGCCTACTCTTTCCTTCAATTTATAGATCAAGTCATAAGAGAAAAGCGGCTTATGAAAACACGAAAAATTTTCAGCTGCGTTGAATAGTTTTACAAATAAGCATATGTGGAGTATTGTAGCGCTATATACTCGTATATCCTTTTTATAATAACTTTTAACGGTACAATCTATTCCTTAGGAACCAAAAGCACCATTTTTTTTAGAAAATAAAAAGTTATTTTGGCACGATTTATATTTGAGGCAAAATTAATAAAGAATAAGTTGTAGTGAAAAGGAGTAAAAGAACTCCTATGAGTTCCGGTGTAGCCCTATTGAAGACGCAGATAGTTTTTTTAATGTCAATCATTTTGATACCATAGAGGAAACAACAGCTAAATTATTTTATATATTACTAGCTGACCCACGCAACCTCGTTTGCGTCTTATATTACCCGTAGTGTGAAAATTCTCCTATTAGTAGTAGCGTGATGATATATAGCCTATAGCCTTCCTCTTCAGCTTTATTATTATGTGGAGGAACGGGTATCATGTTCCACCCAACACAAATGGAGGATCCTCCGACCAGGCTAGTTAATCAGGCCTGGCGGGCCACTGCCCAACAGTTGATGTTGGAATGTTGTATATATGATAATCGGCGCGAGAACTATTTATTGTGTGATTCAGGATTTGTAGTTACTCCGTGTAGTGCGTTACTTCGTAGTTCAGTGTATCTTCGGTAGATGGCGCTGTAGTGTGTCACTGTTGCGCTGCATATGGAAGTCGTCACAATTAGTAAGATTAGTGTAGATAGTATAGATTAGATGTCCCCTACTTTACCAATACACTATACATTGCGAACCTATAAAGACACGGTACTTGGCTATGATCGCTCTCTTGCTGTTCGGGTAGCGCTCGGTTAGGACGTGTCTTGATAGGTCATGCGTCAACCATATCTTGTCGTTTAATTTTATTTCATTGTAAATCTATTTCTTTATCATTTTACCGTCAATCTGCTATGTATATCCTGAATTGCTTGTAATCATATTTCGAATCATAAAATCGTTTGATGTGAACTGATAAGTGTTTTAATTGTAATATAGATCTGAGATAAGCCTACCTCCCATTTGTTTTTTTTATTTAATCCTCACTCCTGGTTTCTAAAAATATTATATAAAACCATATCACTCTTAAATTTCTGGGTCCTAAAGTTTAACTTACAATTTAGTTGATTTCACTCCTCCAAACTCTTTTATCTTGTATCAATCTCAAGCACTCATGTCCGACGCGCCTACATCAATTTGCTAGCAATCAGCCAATCGCAACGATTTACTGTACTGTATAGAACTGTTGATTATTATATCTTTTCGCAAAGTGTCTTTTCACTCCTGGTATGCCTATGAAATAATTCTCAGTACCGAGGCTGTGTGTCTATAACATTTGAGTTCATCATTGTAGCATCCTCTCTTTGGGGATGTACATTACGTAGACTTGCACAAACGTCTACTCTCGCCGGTGGCTCACTTAGTCAGTAATAAAATAAGTCTACCTCATCCGCAATTAAATAAAGAGTGCGAAGCGCGCGCGTGAACGGCGCCTCGTACAGCAGATTGGTGCGCCCGCTCGGGACAGCCAGCAGCAGTGGCCGGCGGCGCCGCACACGTTTCTGTCCGTTACACATATAATGATTCGGCCTAATATTTCCGTATGTGCGACACCCCAAGTACCTTGAACAGATACGAGACGAGTGTGAGTTCCTTTCTGATCCTCAGTTCATTGTATCCCACCGTACCCAGAACAAATACATCAATGGCTAAAATGCATATATTCCATAACCATTTTGAAACTGAATTTCTGTAAGGGACAGCGGACTACGAAAATGTCGTCCATAAATATAATTGTTCTTAAATCCTATTACGCGTATATCCTTTTTATAATGTGCTCTCTGCAGGAACGATATGTGATATCCATCTGTTGGAAGAACATCAAAGGAAGATTCCTCCGGTTAGGGTCGTATGGCAGACCACAGGAATTACATAAAACGCTAACGGTTTAAGGGTATTTTTAAATATAGAAATCTTGTTTTCTATTAAATTTCAAGCTCATGTTTTGGTGAAAGAGAGAGGGAAGGGTCAATAATATAACTGAGAAACTTAGGGAGTTTGCTGAGATAATGATCATACATATATTTAGATACATTCATAAATACCGTTGAAATAGACGTGAAAACTCTATCGATTAAAACGTAAGTCTACACCAGTAAAAAGTATCAAAACATAGTTTTTTCTCATTCTTAAAATAACGTGTAAAACAGTTGTGTATTCTAAAAACTGCTTTTATAGATATAGAATTAGAAGTTATTAACAGTGTTAAGTAAGGTCTATGGTACTATGTTTTTATTTACAAGACTAGACTCGTCATATATTTCGATATACATACATTTATAACACAGAGGATGTAAAACTGTACAATCTTCAAATATGAATAAGCCACATAAATTGTTTAAATCTAGTCAAAATACTTATAAGGCACTAGCTGACCCACGCAACCTCGTTTGCGTCTTCTATTTCCCGTAGCGTGAAAATTTTCCCCCGTTTTTGAAACATTCTTCATTGGTGCTCCGCTCCTATGAGTATTAGCGTGATGATACACAGCCTATAGCCTTCCTCGATAAATGGACTATCCAACACTGAAAGAATTTTTCAAATCGGACCAGCGGTTCCTGAGATTAGCGCGTTCAAACAAACAAACTCTTCGGTTTTATAATTATAATATATATATATATATTTTTTTTTTTAAAAAGACAACTCCCGCATTAAGAATATACATCCTGTGTCGCGGGGGACTTTACAAACATACATGTAACGGACACAAAGAACACCCAGACTCAGGACAACATTTTGTGGATCACACAAAGTGATGTCCCACGTGGGATTTGAACCCACGGCACTTGGCGCAGTAGTGAACATTTAAACCACTAGGCCAACCGTGCAGTCAGTGTCAAATCTCGTGTCACAATGTTTGTCCTCAATGGACTCCTAAACCACTAAACCGATTATAATAAAATTCGCACAACATGTGCAGTTAGATACAACTTGAGAGATAGGATAGTTTAAATCTCAAATTATAGTCGCAATTTTAATTTATTGCTAATTATTTGTCTGTTATTATTTGACAGTCACAATTATCTGTTAACTCCAAATGATTCTAACAGATGCCGATGCCTTTCGACTGGGTTGAGTAAGTAATCAATAGATGGCGCTGCTATGGTAAATCTATAGGCTATATTTTATTTTGGAAAAAATAGGGTTCCGTAAGATATTGGGGTTTTTCGGATACAAGGTGTAAAAAATCAACCCTATACGGGGGAAAATTTTTCGCTACGGGCAATAAAAGACGCAAAGGAGGTTGCGTCGGTCAGCTATATTAGTATAGATTAAACACTACCATATTGAAAGGGAGGTCATTAATTTGCGGGCATTAAGTTAGGCTATCAAATTAAATTATAAAGAAATTCTACAAAAATCTAATCTCCCAAATGGAATCGTTTATACATAAAGTTTTAACAAAAGATAAAATTTTCTTATTTATATGCAAATCATTTAAAAGTCGCCGACCGAACGGGAATAGCTTTTTTGTAACTTTTGAAAAGTTTCCAACAAAACGGTTTAGTCAAAAGGGTTTTAATACGCATTAACTTTATTTGGGAATTGTATTAAGTTTACTACTTTGATGTGATGACTTTATTACAAGTCTATTAAATAATAAAATATGGGGTTACGTCTAAATTGTTATTTAGTTATAAATTTATCTTGTGTTAGATAATTCACATCTATCCTTTATTAGTACTCGTGACACTGTAGCTGTTAGCTAGCTCGTTCTCGTTCTAAACGTTCAAGACGATAGTACTATATCTGTGGATTTCTATCCAGAAAGTAATATTGTAAAAATAAAAATACAATAAAACCTACACTTTTACACTACTATCAAAAACAAAAATCCTTATGCAACGCCTAATCTATCAACGACCCATAATTTCCCACTGGTGGGCTCGGGTCCCTCTCAGGAGAGGGTTAAGGCCATATGTCCCCTCGCTGGCCGAATGCTGGTTGGGGTCTGCTGGCAAGGCAATCTTGCCGTTGGATGTTTTAAGCCGCCCAAGGGCCTCCAACTAAGCTTCACGACTGTTATCATATGATAATAACCGGGACCGACTGCTTAACGTAACCTCCGAATCAAGAAGACGCTCATGGAATCATGCCAACAGCGGTGACGCGTCCAGGTACTGACCGCGCCGTCGTTGCTTTACCCTTGATGATTGCTCAAATCACCGAGTGCAACTGGGCTATGAACGCATCGCCAAATACCAATCATCAAATATTTACAAACAATATACATGCAACATCTGTTGGTCCAGGACGCAAGCAGCTATACTTCATACTGAATATTGACTGCAGTTACGTAGATTTTATGATAGTGCAACGATATAATTAGGCCATAGGTTTTTACGCCATTTATTTCAAAACCATCGCTAGTCACATTGTGGTGCACAGCTATTTAGTAGTATCTCACTACGCTGGTATTCACGTACATTTGTATATATATTTTTATAAACATTCACACAAATTCACAGAGACAAATTTCAGGTTACACAATCAGCATTCTGCAAAAAAGATGATTGTCCTATGTTAATTGATTCCCCAAATTTGTTGCTTGAAAGTTATCCACCAAAATATATGCAGTACAAACAAAAATCTTCCAGGACTGTTAGCACTCTTATAAAGATCGAACATGGATTGGGATATTCTACCTCAAGAATCTTGTGTCTGAATATGACCACTAATGATACGAGATCAACAAAAACTTGCGGAAAACTAAAAGTTTATAACTTAAATTCACGTTAATAGCATATCTATTTCCACTTCTTGTTTAGAAAAAAATAAAGACAATAAATTATCATTCATACAAGACTACTCCATAGTCAGGAATGAAACAAGAATTAGTTTAAAACGATTCCAATCCATCCAAGGGTTTCCAGGAAGAAATCGCTCTAGGTGATAAGGCTATTTATATAAAAAAATAGAATAACGGGTAAACGAGTAGACGTATCGCCTGATGGTAAGCGATTACCGCCGCCCATGGACACCCGCAACACCAGGGTCGTCAGAAGTGCGTCTGGCCTTTGGAGGATAGGGAGGGGAATGAGAATATGGGTTGGGCTATGGGCCTCCGGTATATCTACTATACTCTATATATACTCACTCGGTGAAACACAGCGCAGGCGCTGTATCACACCGGTTTTCTGTGAGGCCGTGGTGTAACTCCGGTGGAGCCGGCCCATTCATGCCGAAGCGTGGCTCTCCCACAAAATACTATATACATTTCATACTTTTTATTCCTTGCAAAAACCCTAGTGTAAAGCATTATCTACTTATTTAATGACAAAATATCAGCCTATTAAAATTGCTTACATAAATGACAACAGGTAGGTAATCTTAATTATATTTTATTGAAACGTATTTTTATACTTATAACTAATAAAATATACATAAAAAATATACAATTTTAAACTTACTCCACAGTTCTCTGGGTAACACATGAGTAAACATTATTAAAATTAAATTAAGCCAAACAGCTTCGAGCACAAAACAAGTTTTGTCACTATACGAAGTACCATAACTTTAGGTATGTTTAAATTTCTGATATAAGATTACGGCTTTTTCTAATACGTTCATGTACTGTTTATAAACATTAGTATAAGAATATAGTGCCGTCAGAATGGTTCTCCAGTTTGATCGTAGGTGGAGGTGGATCTTTCTCGAGAAGGTACGATCTGCTTTGAATAAGACCAACATTTGCTATTGGACACAACGTTGCTGGAAGCAGTAACCTGAAAAAGAATAAGAGTCGTTATATTCCAGTCATGATGCATCTTAAGTCGTAGTTCAATAGGAATTTTAAGTATTACTGTGAATCTTTACAAGACTTTGTAGCATAATCACATCAGAATGAATACATAAATCTAGACAAAATTTGGAACAGAACTAGATTGTAGTGTTGACACTATTTGTAATCCCAGAAACATTTAATAAACAGTTGAAATCGATGCAGAAGAAACTACAAGCAAATGATGCAGCTATTTGCAGCTGTAAGCAAATATAACACGAGTTCTTTTTTTTAAGTAAAAATATATCCTGGAATATTAAGTTGCTTAAAATAATTATTTTGTTGATGGAAAGCAAAGATTTCATTCTTCATTTAAACAATTTTATTAATCATATCTGGTTTTTGTACCTCAAAGGTACAATATGATATCTAGAAAGAAAGAAAAAACGTTTAATCGAAACGAAAAATCTCATAATGATATATCATAAATGATATATCGATTCATATTTAAATCTGATGTCCTCTGATAATTGAAATCGAAATACGAACTTTATAGCTACTTTAAGACCTTACAGTAATTATGCTTTTTAATGAAAACGCGTTTATTGAACAAAGAGGCAATCGGAACCCTTGGAAGGCGAATTTTAAAAGTTACTCAACTGTAATTATTTTACCTACATTTGGGAACGTTTCATTGTAGAAAACGCAAGAATTAAATACTTGATTTCTACAAAACTTAATTGAAAGATATTCAATGAGAAAATGGATAAAGTTTTAAGCGATTGGAAAATGGTCTTTAATTGAATTTAACTGTTGTTTGGGTCTCAGGAAAGCTAAATTAACTATTAATATAAAGTATTCGACTGTCGTAATTGGTCGTACTAGAGATTCTGCCGCTAGATAGGTATTGTTCGTCTTTCTGGCAAAATTGTGGGGCAGTCAATTGTTGAGGTGACAAAAAATAAAGTAAAAGAAGTTATTTAGCGTAAAAACAAACACAGGTGTCTAAAAGGCACTTGATTGTTGACACGAAATGTTGCCAGTGTTTTGCCAAGCCTGCCAATCAGAAGGTAAATAACACTAACGTAGACTGGAGATTTTGGACGAATTGCGTAATAGGTAATTGAAGTTCGTTTGTGAAATTGCCTAAATATAGTGAATTTAAACTAGAAAGAATAAAATAGTTTCCACAATTACTAGGATTACTTCCAGGTTAATTAAAACCGAGGAAATAATAAAACTATTGAATTGGTAAGCTGTGCTAAAAGGATATTATAATTAAGTTAAAAGGATATTGTAATTAAGTTACCTTTCGTCAAGTTGTGTTCTTAAATTTTTGTATTCTTAGGGATTTTCAGAAAAAGAAATATTAGGATCAATTTCACTCGAACATAAAAAAATAGTTTTAAATATCTTATTAGATTTTTCCTGTAGCAAGGAGGTTGCTTAGAAAGAAATGCATCGTTACTACATATTTCTTTCTTGCCTTTTTTTAACCGGTTAGATTAAGTACAAGAATAACTGCTCGGTATGCAAAGTGGTTTAAGTGGCCGCTACGCCGTTTGCTACTTTGCAAAGAGATGTGGGGTTAAATCCTACATGGGGCTACACTTTTTATGATCCACAAATTGTTGCTCTAAGTCTGGGTGTTCTCTGTGTCCGTCACGTTTGTAAAGTCCCCTGCGACCCAGAATTTATTCATCAACAACCCATAATGTACCATTGCTGGGCTCAGGTCTCCTCTCAGGAGATGGTGAAGGTCATACGTCCCCACGCTGGCCGGTTGCGGGTTGGGGAAAGGCAAGACTGTTAAATTTTTTTAAGCAGTCCAAAGGCCTATAACTAAGCTTTACGACTATTATCCTATAATAACAACCGGGACCGACTGCTTAACGTGATCTCCGAATCACGGAGACACAGGATTTATTATAATTCGTAAATTCTATGTAGAGTAGTTGTCTTTATAAAAATAAGAAACGGTACAGAACAGTACAGGTGACTTAATCCAACATGATGTTACGACAATTTAAAAAAACATACCAGTATGAGTATCCCAAAGAGGGTATTGGTGTGAAGAAACCAAAAGCTATGTATGATACAGCCAGGTGAACGTTGAGCCCTGATGCGGTCCAGTTGATACCGAACATAAGTAGAGATATTACACCCAATACTGCTGTAACCACGTTTGCCCAGAGACAACCTGGAATAGAAATAATACTAAAATGATTATTCATTAAGAAAATGTTGAACATCCGTCTAATGATTAAGAATATCGAGTGTGAAAATTCAAAAATTTCTCAAATAGATTGAATTGACACTGGCCGTACAACATCAAAAGTACAACATCATGTTTCTCTCAAGTAAGAAGGGTTTAATCACCAGGTAAACCGAAAACTGGCTCCGTAGGGTTCTTCGTGGCGTTAATGATAGCCAATGCCGCAGATAAAACTCCAAATGTTAGCTGCAAGAACAATATCACTAAGAGGCTCACGTAAAATGCGAATGATATTACAGGAGGATTTTCCGCTGAAACAAACAAAAGTATCGTGAGTATTTTTGAATATGTGTTCTGTTTATTCTCTCTTTTAAACTTACCAACGGACAAACGAGCAGGCCGCCCATGGGCACCCGCAACACCAGAGGCGTTACAAGTGCGTTGCCGACCTTTGGGGGATGAGGAGGGGGAATGAGGGAGGGGTTGGGATATGGGCCTCCGGCATCCTCACTCACTCGGTGAAACACGGCGCAAGCGCTATTTCACACCGGTTTTCTGTGAGGCCGTGGTATCAATCCGGTCGAGCGGGCCCATTCATGCCGAAGCGTGGCTCTCCCACGGAAAAATAATTGCAGTTTACAGCAATAGAGTGATTCCAGAAGGTTTATAATACATGCATATTATATTACGGGCATTACGGATTTCGAAGCCGGGTCGAATCGCTAGCTATGAGTCATATAAACAGATGTTACGAGTAGTTTTCCATCACCTGATAAAAACATTCCTAAGTTGAAATGGATTTACATTTTTAAACCTCAAAAAGGATTTATTTTACTTTGTTCACCTGGGTAATATTACCCGGGTGAATAAGGTAGGCTTTTGCGCTTTCTCATTTCATCTAGGAAGTATTTCATCTAGGTGTGATACCCATGTGAACAAACACCCTAAAAATTCATCAATTTCACCTTGACCTTGACTTGATTCTCAAAAAGATTCTTCTTCCTAGCCTTTATTATTCCCAAGATAAATTGGGGTCGGCTACTAGTTCAACCGGTTTTACCTGAATATCAATTTTTCCACGGGCGACGGAATTGAATCCGAAGGTTAAAGAACTAGCTGTCAGTTTATCGGAGAGCATGCTTTCATAATAATGATTGTCATAGCTGCTCATGACAACCGGGACCGACTGCTTAACGTACTCTCCAAGGCATGGGCGGGAAATACCGCCATCTTCCATACTCCGGGCTGCTATTAAGAATTTCTTGTAAGAAAAACTCAACAGTATTACAACCCGGCAATCAAACCCAAAACCAGTCGCTTACGCCAACCGCTAAACCAGCGAAAGAGACCCAAAAATATTACAAATAGTAGTTTCGTGTTGCCTTTTTGTGTAATCTTTACATATTTAGCTATTGTAAATAGTCCAGTATATTTATCTTTTACAGAGAACACAGCAAAGAAATTTACCGCATCAGCGTATGCTCGTTTGCCCCCTATTCAATAAAAAAAAACTGTCTAAAGATAGTACTTTCCTTTCTATATAATAATGAAAACCGCATTAACATCTATTCAGTAGTTTTGAATTAATTGCGAACAATGTTAATCACAAGACTGCTTTAATTAAATGTGTGCCGCACCAGTAGATAACTTACATTGATGAGATTCATCTACGTATGTGAAGGAGAGACAGGCAGCTGTAGGTTGAAAGCCTTGCGCCAGTGCTCGTACCTGCAAACAATTATATAGCCTAGTTATTAAATCTGTTGTACTAATTTAAAATGAAGGAATTGGATCATTTCTAAACAGCCTCTTTTATATTATCTTTATACCGTGGGAGAGCCACGCTTCGGCGTGAATGGGCCGGCTCGACCGGAGTGTTACCACGGCCTCACAGAAAACCGGTATGAAATAGCGCCTGCGCTGCGTTTCACCGAGTAAGTGAGGGTACCGGGGCTCACACCCCAACCTTTACCCCATCCCCTTCCCATTCCCCCAAAGGCCGGCAACGCACTTGTGACGCCTCTGGTGTTGCGGGTGTCCATGGTCGGCGGTAATCGCTTGATAGTAGGCGATACGTCTGCTCGTTTGCCTCATATTCAAAAAAAAATTAACCTCATTTTCATGTTTTTTTCTGTTTTAGCTGCCAAAATGACTATGTTCTGTCTGATGGGAAACATGAACATAATCCATATGACTCACAGTATGGCGGCCTAGTTAAATGCTTTTTCACGCTTCACTTAAAGGACCCAGGATCATAATGGGAGGAAATCACGTGCGCTGGTAGCGAGTTCCAGGTTTTGTCCACTCGGCACAGGAAGGAAGAACCGAAACGTTGCGTTCGAGAGCGATATTGGGTTATCTTCTAATAGTTTATCTAATTTCTAAATAATTAAACTAAGTTAATTAAAGACATTAGGTTGTACTTGGAAAAATAAAACTATTTTATATAAAAGTTATATAAACCAATGAATAGAAATCTATATTAATAATAAAGCTGAAGAGTTTGTTTGTTGTTTGTTTGAACGCGCTAATCTCAAGAACCGCTGGTCCGATTTGAAAAATTCTTACAGTGTTGGATAGTCCATTTATCGAGGAAGGCTATAGGCTATATATCATCACGCTACTATTAATAGGAGTGGAGCACCAATGAAGAATGTTTCAAAAACAGAGGGAAGTTTTCATGTTACGGGCAATATAAGACGCAAACGAGGTTGCATGGGTCAGCTAATTAATATATAAGAAGTTATTCGCGTGAGTTTAGCTGTCAAATATCCTTCCTCCTATTTGTCCCTTTTATAGGTACTTAATTCTAGTATTACTTATATTCAAACAATGTTAAAAATTATAAACATAGTAAAATTAGCACATAGAATAAATCATTTATATCAACTGCTCTTCAATATTTAACTCCCTAAAAATTTGCTTCGAACTAGATTTAAACTAATTTTCTAATGTCAAAAACACATTATTTAATTAATTCTAGTTTTCTAAAATTACTAATTTCATATTTTAATCTATTATAATTCAAAATGAACGTAGTTATTAAGATTTACAAGATGGTCCTTCGAACCGGATCTAAAGTAATTAATTATTACAATCTAACTTCATATTTGAATATAAACGAGTTGTTACAAAGTTGTATAAATTATATCCTTTCTTTTCATGTCTCGTAAAAAGCCATTTTCCAAAACAACATTTTTGGGATGTCATTAGCTAATTCAAATGAGGCGTTATTTTCGTAAAGATGTAGGCAAATATAAGAAAGTAATTATAGAAAGTAATTTTACCTGTTTAATCCTTTATGCGTGTGAAGAAATCTAAAGTATATTTCATTACTCTTGTCTACACTAATATTATAAAGAGGAAAACTTTGTTTGTATGTTTGTTTGTAATGAATGAGCTCAAAAACTACTGGACCGATTTTAAAAATTCTTTCACCATTCGAAAGCTACATTATCCACGAGTAACATAGGTTATATTTTATTTTGAAAAAAATAGGGTTCCGTAAGATACTTGGGTTTTTCGGACACAAGGTGTAAAAATCAACCAAAAAAGTTACTTATTTTGCGCAAACGAGGTTGCGTGGGTCAGCTAGTATTATATATAGTTAATATAAGAAATATGTATTTGGCATCCTTTAACACACAAAATAGGACATAATCGACATAGGTATCTACCTATATTTACCTTTTTTTTGGTGACTCAATATTATGACACAACATCTATTCCTGTTAAGTCCTTATCTAAATACCTAACTCTTCACTAAAATGACTGTTTTTACGTTTAATTAGTACCTATGTGAAATTTCCAGAGTAAAAATTTTATTTATGTCCGATGTTTAAATATACAGGAACCTGTGATGACTTTCAGATATGAGTAGCAACAAATTTCAATAATACCTACACACTTCAGCTTGCTAATCCAAACACATCACTCCTAAACGTTACTAGTGTAGAGTTATCCTATGAAACAAAATCATGGTGTGCGTACATTTATTTCGTAGAAACGGTAGCGTAAATACAAATATATGTATGTGCACTATTTACCTCCATTTGCCTCGCGTCCTCTTCAGTTTTACAGCTGACAGCACACGCGTTCAGCTCCGCTATGCATGTCACTGAAATCATTAAATGTATGTTTATTTTATATGAAATGCTACATATGTATACCTCGTTGTATTTTCAGATGGAATACATTTTATAATAATGACGAAGTAATAGAATAAGAATACTGAGTGTTACCAGCTCTATTCATCCTGAATGTGTCGTAAGAGCCGACTAAAAGACCAAACGGTGCAAGAAAACAGCACTGTAAACATAATAATAATACGCAAAAGGTATTTTTCAGAAATGTTACCAACAAATAAAATATAATCACAAATTTTAACAAAAAACAACCGACTTTAAAAACTGGTCCACACGGGAAGCACCAGCTTTCAAAAAAAATAATAATCATCAAAATCGGTTCACCCAGTTAAAAGTTATAAGGTAACAGACATAAACAAAAAAAAACTATATACAGTCGAATTGATAACCTCCTCCTTTTTTGAAGTCGGTTAAAAACTTAAATCAAACCCAATCCGTCTGACCAGCATAGTAGACCTAGTAGACCTAAAGAAGTAGACTATTAAAGGGTGATGATGTTGTAAGTTGATCACCATACAACTAAAGTGTATTCTTACGTTTGATTTTGGACATAATACGAGTATATAAGCATTGATACAGGCTTTAAATTCAGTCATAAACTGACTTTTATATCTTGATCTAACAACTGCTAAAATATTGATAACGCTGACACATTGATACTAATGACAAACTCATAGTATTAAAGATAAACACATAAAATAACATTAAATTTTATAATTTCCTCTTTGTATTGATTGTAAAATGTAATATTTAAAAACAGTAAGGTGACCCGTTTCCGCTTAGAAATTCTGCCTATCAACGAAGACAAATGTTCCTTTAATATTACTTAATAAATGTCTATTGTCTTGAAGTTTCATTTCTTTCTCAAAATAGGCCATTAAACAAGAGGAGATCTCGTTCTTCAGATAAGGTATAAGAAATATCGGAGATACAACTGCCTCTGTGGCGCAGTAGTATTCCCGGGGCGTATCAAATGTTTGTATAATATGTATGTATTTACAAAAATAAGTATTTATGTATTTATATCAGTTATCTAGTACCCATAACACAAGCTCTGCTTAGTTTGGGACTAGATGGTGTTGTGTGTAAGATGTCCGTAATATTTATTTATTTATTATTATGCTGATCATTTTATTTTAATTTCGATGCCATCCTGGTGTAGTAGAACTAAACCTCTTTTCTAAGGAAAGAAAGAAAGAAAGGAAAATATTTATTTTGGCAACAAAAGTAATAGAAAACAAAAAAATTGCATACAACAATTTTGCAAGGCCAAATGGACGGATCAACAGTTCCGCATTGTGTCAGACAAAACTACGAACGCTGGTTTTCAATTGCACATTTCAAAGATAACAAGGGTTCTCTTTAGAAAAGAGATTTAGTCAGTTAGAGGCCCAGCAGTGGCCTATTATTAAAATTGATGATGATAATGATGTTTAATATTATCTTAATCATGTCGTATCTTCTGATCAGTGTCCTCTTTAGACTGGAAAAGCATTGAATATAAAATTCTGTGTGTGCAATCAAGAAAATTATTTAAAGATTCTTTTGGAAATGGCGTTTCAGCCCCCGTCGTTTTTTTTTTTTAATTGTTGTGTTTATCCCACGTAAGAATTTTAATGATATTTCTCACATTCAAACATGTTAGGTGTTTGTAAGTTATTATAGAGTAAAAAAAACTAATACTTTATAGGGATTTTTGTTTGTGGGGTCCTTAGATTGGTATAATGAGCTGTGTCTGCCTCAATTTGTGTAAAGTTATTCATGTATATTTATTTTAATTAATAACTTTTGAATGACATTGTAACAAAAAAGGTGTATTTATTTTTTAATAAAATGCTTTGAATTGTTATTACTGTTTCAATAAACAGTGCAAATAGTGTAAAATAAAGTAAGAAGAAAGAATAAAATAAAATGTTTGTTTTTACATCCATTTTACGTATTTTAACTTCTGCGAAACTGCAGGACGGTCTGTTAGCATACGCTCTTTGATTAAATGAACAGGTACTAATTTTTCTACATTGTTTGGAACTGTCGTACACACACACATTCACATACTTCTCAAATATCGAGAAGAACCAAGTAAGTACCTACTTCACCAGCCTCGACTCAAACTTTTTGTTTTTTTTTTTAAATACACAACGCCATCTAGTTCCAAGCTAAGCAGAGCCTGTGTTATAGGTATTAGATAACGGATACAAATACTTATATACTTTTTTAAAAATACATACATATTATACATAGAAAACACCCAAACTTCGAAACAAATATTTGCAGATTTTACAAACATTTGGTACGACCGGGGAATCGAACCTGAGACCTCATGCTTAGCAGTAGCATACGCTACCACTACGCCACCGAGGCAGTATAAACTAACAAACAAATAAATAATATTAAATAGGCACTGAAGAAATTATTATATCGCTGAAGTAATGGCTCCAATGATAGTCGAACTTCGCCCTTGCCAGAGTTATAAGTAACGATTATAACGAAAATGTATTGTTTTCAGAATTTAACGCACATTTTAATTAAATTTTATGATTTATTAATACCTTGTATTTTGTATTATATTATAGTAGATTTTGTCCACCATTCGCCCGCGTGTTTACGGGTTGTTACAGTAAAGAGTACCCTATGTTCTTGCTCAAGAACCAAAGTATCGCTATGTCAAATTAAATTGTAATATATGTATGAATGTAACCGGGGCAGCGGTTTAACGTAAAAGCGTAACAGACAGACAGAGTTACTGTACAATTTATAATATTAGTATGGATTGTTTTATTGTTTTTTCCATAAGCAATTACCGATCAAGAGCTCACGGGTTGGACTGCTGTTGGGTTTTTCTTACAAGAAATTCTTAATAGCAGCCCGGAGTGTGGAAGATGGCGATATTTCCCGCCCGTGTCTCGGAGATCACGTTAAGTAGTCGGCCCCGGTTGTCATGAATACCTATGACAATCGTTATTGGAAAGTCAGTGCCTTCAAATATAAGTACTGACAATTAGTTCAATCATCGAATTCAATTCACCCTCCGGGTTGCGAAGGTCTGATGCCAGTCGCTCCGTGGAAAAACTTATATTCAGGTAAAAACGTTTCAACTAGTATCCGACCCCAAATAATCTTGGCAATAATTAGCCTTGCCTGGTTTTATGAACCAATGGGGGTGCTTATTGTTCGCCCTTTCCGTGGAAGAGCCACGCTTCAGCATGAATGGGCCGGCTCGAACGGAGTGACACCACGGCCTCGCAGAAAACCGGTCGCGCTGTGTTTCACCCAGTGAGTGAGGATACAAGAGGCACATACCCCAACTCCACTCTCTATTCCCCTGCCTATCACCCAAAGGCCGGCAATGCACTTGTGATGCCTCTGGTGTTGCGGGTGTCCATAAGTGAAGGTAATCGCTTACCATCGGTAGATACGTCTGCTTACTTGCCCCGCCTTCAATAAAAAAAAGTGTATGAAGATGAGTATGGATTGTTTTAACTTACTATACATAGTGTTGATGTCTGGTGTAGCTAGTTCATATACCAATATCTCTCCTCGGAATAGACCATATCTGAAGTTACTGTCGGGTGCTGTACCGTCGGATACGGCAGTAGATACTACCTGAAACAACAATACTGTTTAGACAAAGGAAATAAATTGTATGCGTATGATTATATATGTTATACTGCCTCGGTGGTGCAGTGGTAGTGTATGAGACTGCTGTGCTTAAGGTCTCGGTTTCAAATCCTGGGTTGTACCAAAATTTTTATATGATCTACAAATAATTATTCGTTTCATTTCGGAGTTTGGGTGTTTTATATGTATAATATGTATGTATTTACAAAAAAAAAGTATTCTTTAATATCAGAAATGTCTACAAGACAAGATTCTTCACATGAAACCGAATGGTCTGAAGAGATTAATTTGTAATCTAAGAGGGACCAAGACGTAATTTAATTAGACAAATTATTCTTTGCCAATTTACAGCTAGTGCTAATATACGAAATACATCCCCACGATAGATAATATTACCTGAGCCCCGCGGTGTTACCTGTAGTTATTGCTGTACTTTTGAGTACTTTTAAAAGAAGAAGCCTAACTTAATCTATGTATTCTTTTTTTATTATATAAGTTTCATATGTAGTTTTAGACGCATTTAGTGAAAAGCTGTTACGAAATCATAAACAGACACTTCAATTTTATTTGTTTGTATAGATTAAATTAGTTGAAAATAAATTCCTTAACCAAATTCCACACATAACTATCTTCTTCAACTGTTACCTTAAGATAAGTTAATTATTTAAACAAAACTCTTATACCATAGAAAGCTGACATTGTTTAACGACACCTTGGAGCCTAAATAACCCATTTATCTTTTACACTCACAAATAGGGTCATATGTACGTAATCGGTCCTCACCACACGCACCTGGGTCCTTAATACCTTAGCTAGCATAACCTGTAATATTTAAGGAACGTCCTTGAAGACGCCTCGTAACATCCTCCAACGATTTGCAATTCAAAAATTCAGTGAAACCAGACCTTATTGCAAGCTTTTATTTAGTTTCACCTGTCCCGATGTTTGTCTGTAATCAAATCTTGCAAGTTAAATTTGATCCACTTCCCGGCGGACATATTTCTGAACAACCCACGCGTTTTTTATTAACAAGTGGGTAATAAAAGCTTGTTTAAAAAAAACTTTTTAAATCTAAGAATGTCTTTTGAGTTTAGCGATATACGAAGGCTTCGTACATGACGATTCTATATTCGTGTGGAGACGGATTAAGAATGAAGGATTGCCACCATACGGTTGCTATTTTTTTGTGAAGCACATTCAGTATTTGTAATTACGAGTGGTAATCTTCTTGGCTTCCATAATATACGTTTCTATTTAGTTTGGAGGCCAAGAGACGCAGACATACTACGTAATTTTCACTGTGCCAATATAACATTTTTATTTTTGACTAGCTGACCCACGCAACCTCGTTAGCGTCTTCTATTGCCCGTAGCGTGAAAATTTTCCCTCGTTTTTGAAACATTCTTCATTGGTGCTCCGCTTCTATTAGTATTGTTACGAGCTGGGTATTAAATAAATTAAAGTACTCGATTAATTACCAAAAATAACACAATATTTATTAAGAACACTTTTTACAATAAGAAATCACTAAATCACTCGTTAGTCGCACTAAAGATCTCTTCGATGTTTATCCGCTGTATCGTGAAACAATACTGTCCCTACGGCCAACACGTTCCGCTTTTATATGGCCGTGGAAATTACTCGAAACTACAAAAACATTCGATCGATGTTTCTAGGCTAAATAGATTACTCTAGAGCTGTTTGTAGCGCCATCTAGCGTCGAGTAATCGTCATAATGCACACAGTTGCGCGCTTTCCGACACTAGATGGCGTTGTCCTCGACAGTTCTCGATTATTCTAGTGGACACGAGATTCATCTGGTTATGGCGCAACAGTATAATTATCCTCGATAAATGGACTATCCAACACTGAAAGATTTTTTCAAATCGGACCAGCGGTTCCTGAGATTAGCCCGTCCAAACAAACAAACAAACTCTTCTTAAGTGCTGTTCTTGAGTCGACTAATGACCAGTTTCTATAACCTATCTACAAGTTTTAACTAGAGATATGTTTATTAAAAACGGTCTGAATTTGACTTAAATGATGATTGATCTGATGATAGTAGCTCTTAATAATCAGATAACATTATAATAATAATAGTAATAATTGTTCAATGCTTCCAGGAAAATGTTTGATGATGATGAATGATGAACAAAAATCATGAAACTCGTGCTATCGTCACCGAACGCTTCCCATGTTATCACTTCTACCGGCACTACTCCCTCTGATTCTTATTCAAAGTCTAGCAAATTAGTCTTATATTGCAAGTGTACATGGGCGACAGTAGATAGATACGATAAAAGGGGAATTGTACAATTGTTATAAGCCTGGACAGACCCTGAATTTTGAAGATAAAACACATATCATTATTTTTGCATCGCGTTGATAATACATAGATAAGAAATAAATATGAATAGCCAATATGTGCAGTAATTGACCCGATACTGATAATTTTTATTAAACACGATAATAAATATTATGACAATATCAGCAATTAAATAACATCACACACTTAAAATATAAATCACTAGCGACCCGCCCCGGCTTCGCACGGGTGCAATGCTGATACTAAATACACGTTGTATATAAAACATAGCTGACCCACGCAACCTCGTTTGCGTCTTATATAGCCCGTAGCATGAAAATTTTCGCAAAATAAGTAACTTTTCTGGTTGATTTTTACACCTTGTGTCCGAAAAACCCAAATATCTTACGGAACCCTATTTTTTTTCAAAATAAAATATAGCCTATGTTACTCGTGGATAATGTAGCTTTCGAATGGTGAAATAATTTTTAAAATCGGTCCAGTAGTTTTTGAGCCTATTCATTACAAACATACAAACATACAAAAATAGGTACAAATTTTTCCTCTTTATAATATTAGTATAGACAAGAGATTTTTTTATTTTTTTTTATCGTGTGGAAACCCCCTCGGGCCGTCACCCCACCGGGGTTTGCGGCGGGGTGGTGTGTCGGAATCGAACCGACTAAAACCACACGGTGTGCCAACTCTGCGCCTGAGAAGGGAGGGGTCCGGGAACTGCAGTTATTAACACGACCGGGCCCCTCCCAGCGCCTGCCCGCACTGAAGCGGGCACCTTCTGCTAATAAAATCTCAATTTAGGCGACGCACGGCACACGCGTACGTCGCCTCCTCGCGGTTGGCCTGTATTGCGGATGGAGGGGAAAACCCATCCCGTCCATCCGCGGCCACACTCAGGGCGGCATGAGGCGCTGACAGGCGCGCCTCCGCCGCCCAGTTCGCCAGCGGCGGATCGGGTCCGAGTGGATATCGTCCTCCCGGGCTTCTCCGCCGCCTCCCTCTGCGAAATTATGTCTTCGCAGAAGGTCGCGACCGCGGTAAAACTGCTGTCGCTACCGGTCATAGATCTTATGACGGCCGGCAGCGACAGATCTCCTCCGATGATTGCAGTAAGGACCCGGCGCTGCACCGCTCAGGCGGGGCAGATCTCCAGCGTGTGCTGGGCTGAGTCCTCACTGCAGTGGCAGTGATGGCAGGCGGGACTCAATTCCCTCCTAGCGACTGAGTGCAGGTACTTCCCGAAGCAACCATGCCCGGAAAGCACCTGCGTCAGCCGGAAGGAAAGGGTCCCGTGCTGCCGCCCTGCCCACTCGAGGATGACCGGCTGGAGCGCCTCCACGGTGGCAAAGCCAGCGCGTGGAGCCTCCAGCCGGGAAGACCAACGAGCCATCGTGGCTCGGCGAGCGGCTTCACGCCATTCGCGTACCTCCTCGGGCGGAGGACGATATCCGTTCTCCGCCCGGTAATCAGCCGCTCGCCGATAAACTTCGGCGAGCACTTCCGCCTCTAAATCTCACGGGGGTGTTCCGGCCAAGGCGCACGCCGCCTCCGTCGACACGGTGCGGTATCCGCGTATGGCTCTGACCGCCAATATCCTCTGAGGACGCCAAAGGCGTACCTTATTCTGGGCGGTCAGAGCCGCCACCCACACCGGTGCACCGTATAGCGCCATCGACCGGACAACCTCCGTGTATAGGTGTCTCGTTGCGACGCTGGCTCCACCCAAGTTGGGCAAGAGTCGCCCAAGGGCAGAGGCAGCGCCGACCAGCTTCGGAGAAAGCTGCCGGAAGTGCTCGTCGAAGAGCCACCTACCGTCGAGGATCAGGCCCAGATACCTCATCTGGGCCCGAACCGGTACGAGGACCGAGTTGACTTCGATGGAGGCGCCGGGGGGTGGACCACGACGGGGCCCATGAAACAACAGAGCCTCCGTCTTATCCAGGGCCACCCGCAAGCCCAGAGCCACGATGCGCCCAACCACCAGAGAGACACCCCTGGTGGCCAGGCGCGCCGCCTATTGGAAATTCGCCCCCCGGGCTGTGACAAGTGTGTCATCGGCGTCACAAATTACGCCCAGCCCGGGGGGCAGACGACTTCGAAGGACCCAGTCGTACCCCACGTTCCACAGGAGTGGTCCGAGGACAGACCCCTGTGGAACGCCGCACGACATGGGTCGCCGTCTCAAAACGCCATCTCGGTCCTCGTACACGACGGTACGCTCCTCTAAATGTGCTCCGCTCCTATTAGTAATATTTTAATTTTGCCATAACTTCAAAACCAAACGTCCAATTTTTATAATTCAAAGACCAAATATTATCTACATAAACTGTAGTTAGTGATGAAATAATTTATTTTGATAAGGATTGATAGCATGAGTAAAATAAACGCGTTTAAATGTAGTCCAAACAAAATTCAACATTTTTAAATATAAAAATGGTTGTTGTGCCTCACTCGACATAGATAGGTATAGTGTGTCGCGGACTTTTTTGTAGATATTTGTAAGATCTACGATTAATTAGAACATTTTATGGTTCTATCTTTTACCGTTTAGGCAGCGTACGCAAAATAAGTAACTTATCTGGTTGATTTTTTACACTTTGGGTCCGAAAAACCCAAATATCTTACGGAACCCTATTCTTTCCAAAATAAAGTATAGCCTATGTTACTCGTGGGTAATGTAGCTTTCGAATGGTGAAAGAATTTTTAAAATCGGTCCAGTAGTTTTTGAGCCTATTCATTACATACATACAAACAAACATACAAAGATTTCCTCTTTATAATATTAGTGTAGATATTGAATATTTTTAAGTTATAGGGGGAAAACGAGTAGCCACCTACTTGTGATTTAGGAGACACAAATATATATTATTGTCGTTCTTTGAGTACTCTACCCTTTTTTTACCCGACTGCGAAAGTTATGTTTTTCGAGTGTAGGTATGTATGTATATTTTTTTGGCACGAGTGTAGGTTTGCTCCACGTGGGCGTTTAAACGTGAGGTCCTGCTCGACCAAATTGAATGAAACATGTCCCCGCCGGCAATCACTACTGGCATACTAGCGCATAAGGGAGGCTCGCTATTAAGGTGCAATTCTCCAGAAAGATATATCTGAACAGTCATAACAGTATGGGAAACTATAGCGCTATTGAGGATAATAATCAAGAAAATAATGAATCCATTGAATGGATTATCACAAATGTCCAGTTATCTAATCTCGCTTGCTGTTATATTATTATATTGGCTCGTTATCCTTTTCAAATGATCATAATAGCACATTACTAAGTTATTTTTAAAAGAATTTTGAATATCCTTAGTTCAATGCCCTTACATCAATGTTTAGTCTGATTTTGGACATAGGCCTTTGAAGGAGATATTGGCCCACTTTTACCACCCAGGCCCGATGGATTGGTATAGGGTAATGTTTTCTTAAAGATGAGTTCTTTGTATACAGCTTTCGATTATGTAAGATAAACTAAAGCAGCAGAAAATGTTGGAAAACTTATTCCTATTGAGATAAACAAACACAAACGGAGCGGGTCGGCAAGTGCATTCATGTATTTCGATATGCATCGGGTTTCAAATGGTATTTAAATTTGCGGAATATATCTCAATATCTGAAATCTGTATGACCAAGGTTTTTGTAATGGAATTAAATTTAATCAACGACTAACCGAGTATTAAATAATCATAATAAAATATGATTATTTAATACCTAGGTTTTGCGCGTGGCTCCACCCCCGTGTTTGTCAGTTATCGCAGCAAAGAGTAGCCTAAGTCCTTTCTCAAGAATCTAAGTATCTCCATGCCAAATTTCATTGAAATCGGGGCAGCAGTGTGACCGTGAAAGCAAGACAGACATACAGACAGAGTTACTTTCGCATCTATAATATAGGTATGGATTACTCTTTTCCTTTAATACTATTCGAAGTAATATCTAGTGATATGGCCGTAAGTTTTATAGACTATATAAAGATAATTAAATTATAACGCATATAAATTTACTTATATATAGGTATACTATAGTATATGTATATGAATTCTTATAATTTAACGCAATCTTAGTCTCACTATTACTTCAAAGAAAACACTTTCTAATTTGCGTAAACACATTTATTATTTCAAACTCATCACTTTGGCCAAACTTCTAAAAAGATGTCTCTATCCAGCAGTGGACTATTTAAGGATGTTTATACAATACCTTGTCTATTACATATCTAAAAAGGAAAAACGTCTTAAATTATCCACACTTAACCGTAATAGGACAATTACTACCTAAGGAAATAACGTCCATTGAGGAACAAATTTTCTTGCCTGACATTTATTTGAATATAGAAATGAAAAAACTGACAGTTCTGAAAAACCAACTCATTTTAAAAGTCTTCAAAATTAAGTCCAACGTATCAGCATGCTCTATTTCTCGTTGGGACTAAGTAATAATTTGTATGACTGTACCATAAGGAAGGTTGTGTATTTAACTTGGCATGTATTCCTTCTTTACGTGATATTACAAAATAGATAGTCGGTGTGAACTAATAGTCTGTACATAGGATAAGTTTTTCTGGTTTCATTAAACTTAGCCCAAAAACTTAGAGCCAAATATTTGTTTTGAAATATTTTAATACGATATCTATACATAGTGAACTCTTAAAATCAATATTACTTTAAAGATACGCATAGTCAACTATTTTTATATATAGGTATGGGTCTGTCAAAGTGATTCTACTCTTCCTGATAGAAACCATAAGCAGAATCCAAGAGTGACGTGTTTATTCGATTAGATTTTCGAGCTGATAAGTTCGTTTGTGTATGTTTCTAAAACTTCGCAATTTCACAACTTTACATCGATTCAGTTCCAATTTTGACAAGATTTACAAACAGATTCCAAGATTATTTTCATCCATTTTTCACGTTAGTTTTGTTCCTCATTTCACATCCAATCCTACCACATTGTGCTACAGCGTAGCGTAGGGGTTATACAATAAATAACAAGGTACTTACCCAACTGTCACTGGCAATAGCCACAACAACCAATAATACACACAAAACACTCAAAAGAAATGCACCGAAAATATAACCACGCCGTTGAACCGCCATTTTGTGAATCTCGAACAATACTGGATATATTAATTTATTTTCTATCAGTAATTATCGCTGATATGGATTATCGTATGATAAGACATCAATTAGTTTTGACTCATTCATTTGAAATTTCTTTTGGAGATCCTTGAGTGGATGTTTAATTGTAGCATCAACTAATGATAGTCTAGCCGACTGATAAACAAACTGACTAGCCTGTCGATCTACTGATAAGTGATGCGGACTAGTAAATCAGAGGTCGTGGGTTCGTTTTCCACCTAGGACTTACAACTGTGTTATTAGCACGATTACGAGACCAACAGGCCTCGAAAAAGATGTGTAGTTTAAAAAATATGAGGTGAAATGAAGGTAGGTATGAAGGGTATAGCGAGCGAAACTAGCTTATAAACGGTGTGATTAGCACTATTAAATAAAATTTAGAAGGCATCCCCCTAAAAGTGTGCTATCCCGGTCACTATCATCCGCTGCCAGCCTCTAGTCATCGATTCATCATGCCGCCACACAGAAACAGAAATAAATACCCAAATATATAAATGAACAGAACTCAAATTTAAAACATTGCGATTACATAATCTATATCTAAAAGCCAAGGTTGTTTCAGTAGGCTTCCGTTGTACACACGTATTTTATAATCCATCCTATAATTTATTTCCCCAATAAAATGTAGTTCTCTCTCACTCTAGAACACTCTGGGTTCTTTCCCTGGTAGTAAATACACAGGTAAATAAATTACTTGATGCAATTTATTGTTCGGTACAGACGTACAGTTACACACTTATTTATCTCTTTATACACCGACCTCGTAGAACACGTTAAGCTCTCCGGCCCGGTTGTCGTGCCTAACATCTATAGCAATCGTTATTGTGAAGTCAGTACTCCTCAAATATATCTGCTGAGAACTGGTTCGACCTTCGAATTCAGTTCGCCGTCAGGGGTCAGTTTTCAAAAAGTGAATTTAGATAAAACCAGTTGAACTAAGAGACAATCTCAAAAAAAATTATTAATTTAGACTAAGAGGAAGATGTCTTATGCAATGCGTATGAACTAAATGCTTAAAGCATTATCTGCTAGTCTACCTTGAGGTGAAAATAAATGGGTGACAGTAAAACGAAAGTAGACACATAGTCACACTTGTACAGATTAAAAACAAATTGAGAAGAAATATATTTCATGCATATTAAAATACTCAAGAGTATAAACAGAATTTATCAATTCGTATCACATTTGTCAAGTAATTAATAATGATATTTTTAATGTATAATACTCATACATCATTTAAAAGGAATGTTTTGATAAGCATGGATAAATTTAGAATTAAAAGAATACGTAATTTAATTATCTATTAAGGTAGTCTTTTTTCTTTTTTTTTTTTTTTTTTCTCTTAAAGACAACTCCCGCATTAGGAATATACATCCTGTGTTGCGGAGGACTACAAACATACATGTAACGGACACAAAGAACACCCAGACTCAGGACAACATTTTGTGGATCACACAAAGTGATGTCCCACGTGGGATTTGAACCCACGGCACTTGGCGCAGTAGCAAGCGGCATAGTGACCGCTTAAACCACTAGGCCAACCGTGCAGTCGTACAGCGTGTGGGGCAAGACGGTGACTTGACGTAAGCAAGTAAATTGTACTATCGCCGCCGTACCATATCTATGGAGGGTAGAGGTAAGGAGAGTTATCTCATATGGTAGAAAATTGAAAAAAGTGTCCAGCTGTAAGCTGTAAATAACAGTTCAAAAACCTTCCAGAATCGCGTTGGTGTAGACACAGGGTATGGTATGAATGTAGCAATTGTGAACGAATTGAAGTACGCCGAGTTAAAAAATTTTACATTATTGTCGACTAAAGTAGTTACTTATTGCTGTTATTATTACTTATAAATATAACCTTAAAGAGTTATTATGAGAAAAGGCGTAGCTAGAGTGATTTTATTTTCTGAACTGTGAATAGTACGTTTATTGACTTCCTTTAAAGTTTACTCTGATGCTAATGTGGCGCCACCCATTTAATGCATTTCAACGGACACTTTTTCATGTACACAGATGATTCTCCTTACCTCTACCCTCCATAACCATATCAAATAGTACGTTCGCCCGTATGCTGTCAAGCGCGGCCTTTAAATTTAAAGTCTTTATAATTCCGTATTCCTCTTGACCGCTTTCTCTGTCTCTTACCAATAACCAGTTTGACGTTTTCAAAAGGTTTTAAAATTGAATATAAGGGTATAAAAAACACCACAAACATTTAAACTATTTAATAATTTGCGGAAGCTTCGAGTTAAAAATATAATAATTCCATTGCTTAATATCATAAAATATACATATATTACAACATTATCATATAATTCACAATTAATAAGACACTAGAAAGAACTGTCGTGTGCGACACTACATCCGCTTACGTTCCAAAATTACTTTGCGTTTCAAATAAGAATACAGGAAATCCACCATCTTGCCTTGCATTGTCAACAACTGCAGATATTTATGTATGGTGTGCAAAAAAAAATTGTCTGTCAGTAAAGTCGGTTTAGGGACGACACTTTAACGTGACGTCATAACAAAACATTGATGAAATGATTGCATTCTTTTATGAATAAAATTAAATCATTTGCGCAAGCGTACAATGAGCGTAACGAGACAATAAGTCATCACTTTTCGTACGTGCAGTCGGCGTTCATCGATTTACTAGACGTTAAACGACGTAAAAAAATGCCGCGCTTTTGAGAAAAAATATAAACAATATTTTTTTATTTTAATATTCTTTTCTGTTTAAGCCAACGCTACATTCCCAATGAAATTAGTCTCAAATCCAGTTCTATTCTTATTTGAAACGCATTGTACATACGATACGATATCCAAAGTACCATCAGCAAAACAAACACAAGATACTTTTATAACTATAAAATACTCTAATTTTGTTCGTATATTTTCAGTAATTCTTGCGGCTTCATTTTAATGATATTAATAAATACAGGTTATATTATTATAACTACAAATTAGTTTCTATTATTCTCTTTGAAAATATACTTATCATTAGATTGCAGTTGTGCTACTAGCTAAGATTAAAAACAATAATATCTTGAAAGGGTGACTTTTTCATAAGAAAGTTAATAAACATCTGCTGCTATAGAAGTCAACTGGAATGTAACGCAGTTATCTGGACTCCACATGAAACTAAATGTAAATCCTACTACTATTATAAAGGCGAAAGTTTGTAAGTATGGATGTATGTATGTATGGATGTTTGTTACTCTTTCACGTAAAAACTACTGAATGGATTTGAATGAAACTTTACCACAATATAGCTTATACATCAGAATAACACATAGGCTACTGTTTATAAAGATATAGCTTCGCCTCGCGGCGTTGCCCGCAGTTATCATCGTACCGCGGGTAGCACCGCGGGGTTTAGCTAGTAAATAAATAAATATTCCGGACATCTAAACATGAAACTAAATGTAAATAAATAAATAAATATTCCGGACATCTAACACACAACGCCATCTAGTCCCAAGCTAAGCAGAGCTTGTGTTATGGGTACTAGACAACTGATATAAATACTTATATACTTTTTTTTGTAAATACATACATATTATACATAGTTTCGGAGTGTGGGTGACACTCCGAAACAAATGTTTGCAGATCATACAAACATTTGGTCCAACCCGGGAATCGAACCCGAGACCTCAAGCTTAGCAGTCGCATACGCTACCACTACGCCACCGAGGCAGTAATAGTGTAATGTTGAAGCGTATAAAAAATAAATTCATAAGATTTATTTACTTAAAACCGTACCGAGTCTATCCTTTTTATCCATTAATGTATCCTATGGCGAACCCTACACGACAATAAATATTGTGATAATTATCACGATATTTACTTTCGTATCTCGGGCCGGATCACAGCACACCCTACACCTACAATACGGATCGCGTCAGTACTGAAGCGTTCTTTGTACGAGGCAGACGTGATGGACCCTAGACGGAGGAAAATTAGAGCTTGTGTGGCAATAATTTTAGCCCTTTCTTTAAACAAACGAGTAAAAAGAAAGCGATGGATGAAGAATTGGCTACAAAGGAGAGAAAAGTATACACATCTGAATTTATTGGACGAAATTCGCCTTCACGATGAAATGGACGACTACGAAAATTACTTTCGAAGATGCCTGATGTCTTTATTTTTATTTATTATTTTTTTATAATTTACATGCCCGCT
This sequence comes from Spilarctia lutea, assembly GCA_916048165.1. Taxonomy (NCBI): domain Eukaryota; kingdom Metazoa; phylum Arthropoda; class Insecta; order Lepidoptera; family Erebidae; genus Spilarctia; species Spilarctia lutea. Next base: position 4,030,496 of record OU696492.1, on the reverse strand, counting down.
ATTCCAAACTTTTGGCATGGATTCTAAATTGAGAATAAACTCTTTCAAAACAATCTTGTCGCCTGTCATGGATTCTTGCTCGTGGCACGGGTTCACCGCGGCAGACGCGGAACCCGCAGACGCGGTGTCACCGACGTCTCTCATCGCTGCCATCTCGCTGCGTACTGACACGATCAATATTGATGCGACACACTACACGCAAGATAAATATCACGATCCAAGATCTGGGATCAGATCACAAGGATTTCTAGAAATCCAGCGATAAATATTGTGATCCGTCAATACACTACCCTACACTTCAATAAATATCGTAATCCGATATTTTATATTGACGGATCACAATATGGATCTTCCGTGTAGCGTTCGCCTATCCTGTTTATCTTAGGTATGGTCGGATATAATGAACTGAGAGTCAGGAGGGAACTCACACTCGTAACCTATATCTCCAGGGATTTCCTGTTCCAGGGATTTCCTTCCGAGGGTGCACCTGGTTCCCCGGCTTCTAGTACCCCAGACGGTGTGCGGTTTTTAGTCGGTTCGAGTCCGACATAACCACAAGTGGTACCCGAGGGGATTTCCACACAAAAAAAAAGGTAGTTAGGGGTGGGATACATAATGCAGGTGTACGAGTATTGGAAAGGGTAGACGCTTGCCGTCCGTACCGCGCTTACACGAACTTAGTACACGAGGCACCTATGACGCTCACTCTTAACCCTCATAGCTGAAGAGGTGGATATATTCTATTGTACTCTGAGTGAATTCACATTGATAACTCTTTGAAAAGTTTTTAAGAATACTGTAACTACAATATCAATTTGGATATAGTCTGTAAGGATATTGTAAGTAAGAAATAAATAAAAGATCACAGTAAGAACTTAGTAAAACAGATACAATATTAGTTACAGCTTTCATTGCAAAAATCTTAAACTGTACTGATTCACAAATTGCTTTTGCAAGAACTTATTAAGTGTGATAAATGTTGACTTTAAATATTCAAAAATTTTAAATTAATTTTAGAATTAGAAGAGGAATATAAAATGATTGAATATAAAGTAAATTTAATTGCCCTACAAATCGCTAGCACTTTCCGTCTAGAACAATAAATGATACCACTATTTGAATGTCGGCATAATGGCGGTGATTCTGTTGTTGCCATAACTTAACTAAAATTCACCAAAATTTGTTATTGGATTATATTGTTTAATCTCATTCGCTTACAGTCTATTTTTAGATATCTCACATCTCAGGTTTCACTATATTTAGTTAAGTACCAACTAAACTAAACACTAAATGTAAAAATTATGAGTAATAATTATATAAGTCATTTAGTCGGCATGTATTTAGACGACATCTAAATTTAGTGCGACATGTCAAGTTGCGTTACGTCACACGTTACTAAATTTTAAACGTTCAACGCAGGCATAACAGAAGAAAAAATATGGCCCAAGTTGAGTAATTTAACAAATTTTGGTTACACTGAAGTAATTTTTACATTTTCAAGTAATAAACAAGCGTGTGCCTTTGATGTGAGATATCAAAAAATGGACTGTAAGCAGATGAGATTACAGTATATAATCCAACAACAAATTTTAGTGAATTTTAGTTCAGTGATGACAACAACAGAATTACCAGCAATACCTCTTTTATTAAATGTATTGTTTATATATGAAATTAATGGATAAATACCTCACGTTACTGTTCAACTATTCTCTTAATGGGAACGTTACACATACTACTTGACCCATTTTTTTTACAATTAACACCTCATCTTCCTTCGCTGACACGTAGTTTATGGCAATACTCCCACTGGATTCTCTGGTTCTCACATTAAAATGTAATTGCGTCAATTTAATAAAATCCTTTTAAATTACTTTTTTGCAAAATATACTAAGAGAGCGCTAGCCATATTTGAGTACCGTTAGTAAAAGTGCCAAATAACCCAACGAAAACCACAATTTTTTTATTTTTTTTATTGAATAGGGGGCAAACAAGCAGACGAACCACCTGATGGTAAGCGATTACCGCCGCCCATGGACACCCGTAACACCAAAAGCGTCACAAGTGCGTTGCCGACCTTTGGGGGATGGGGAGAGGGAATGGGGGGAGGGGTTGGGGTATGGGCCTTCGGTATCCTCACTCACTCGGTGAAACACAGCGCAAGCGCTATTTCACACCGGTTTTCTGTGAGGCCGTGGTATCACTATACGATGTATGGATACGTTCCTTTACAACTAGCAACATCAGAACAAATCCATTTCAAAATTATATTGGCATTCAAGTAGCGGTATCATTTCTTGATCTTGTATCAACAACACACATTTCAGCCTATAACTAATATTAATATCTAAGTAATCATAAGTGTTATCGGTTATAATTAGCGCCACTGAAGTTTAACATAAGTTATTTTTCACGTAATGACAGTGTGTAAGCAACGTCAGATCAAGATGCTTATTTGCAAACTTGGCAGTATATTAAAAAGTTGAGAGAATAAAAAATGGCACCAGAAGAGTACCAAGTGTAACCACTGTTTTTAAAGAAAGAGAAATCAAATATAAAAGATTAAAATTCGTTGAATTACATATAAACATGTTTTTTCTAAATACTACACTCTAAACGGTTTGGTTTTTAGAGTGTTTAAAATAGCTTGATTTTATTAATTTAACAAAATTTATTTAAATATCCAGATAAAAGCTGACAATTGAATATTATAACAAAATATCCACTGGCAATGCCACCAGCAGTAAAATTTCTTAGTCCCTTTGACCCTAGTCCCTGACGTCATAATCCCAGAGACCCTAGTTCCTGAGACGGTAGTCTTTGACAACATTTTCTTCTTGAGTCTGAGATACTAGTCTAAGTATCTGAGACTTTAGTCCCTAAGACCCTAAACTTTAGTTTTTGAGACCCTATTCTAAACACTTTGCAACATCAACTAAACACTCATTACCATCGCATAATTCCTTCAACCGTTCCAATTGAGATCCCGTAAAACACGACTTAGAACTTACAACACACAACAAGCGCCTATCAGAAAACGACATTGGTACCTTATTACTAAGAATTTGTTCAAAAACCCCCCAATTCTGGGATGTGTCCCCACTCTTGTAGAATCCCTGTCGCAGTATGTGAAATGTTAGAGGCGATATTTTTCGTATAAACTCGTTAGAACTCGCCGAGACTAGGAGTGTTAGTAGACAGTATGGGAGAAGATTTGATGATATTTTACCGCTGAGTAAATGACATAGGGCTTCGAATATCCAACCGGAGAGAACTGGGAGTTGATCTTGAGTTATGGATGCTTGGAATACCTGTGAAAAATAGGAATAATTATTGATTACGGACGTGACCTACCAATAGTGACCTAATTTTTATTAAACTTTATTAATTTTTATGATGAGTTTTAGAAATAACAATATATCAATGATAACCAGATTCGTTATTTGACACTAAGGGGTAATCTAAAAGTCGAATTACCAGATCGATTGGATTACCAGGGGTTTTACTTTTCAGGCTACACAGCTTGATTCCCAGGCTACTGGTTTCTGGAAGTTCGAAATAGCTACCCGTACGGTTGTCAAGTAGGTAGTAACCGCACGGAAAAATGGATCATTAAATAGTACAAATTGATGGTAACTAAAACTAACTTAATCAAAACCTAAATAAAACTACTGAATTCTTTAGTAAAATAAAAAAACTTACCTCAAAAACAATCTCGGCATTCATACCCGAACAATCTATCCACCTATCTCTCTCTGATGGTATATCTATCCTTATTTTCTCCGTCTCTTTGCAACACTCTATAAACTCTATGACCACTCTGCTGAGAGTCGCTGCGGGTGGTAGCGTCTCTCTTAAGAAATATTTCATGGTGGCTGTGATAACTCTCTTTGTTTCCCGTAATTTTACATGTCTCAGCACTTTATAGAGTAGGGTAATGCGTTCCATGGAGTTCATGAGAATGTCAGGGTCCATGTTTGAGACATCTGAGGTCAGCTTTGGACTTAATAGTTTATTGTCAGCTGAAATAGACATATAATTTATAAATGGCTATATCTCACTCAACCTATAAAACAAATTACATGCTACATGTAGGTTTACAGAGTGATAAACTTATAGTTTGTACTTTCTATAGGACACTTAGAGGATCAAACAGATTTAAACCAAACTGAGTTTCAGTAGGCCTATCGTGGTCGAGATTAAGGGTGAGTTTTTGAAATGTCAAGGTTGAACTCTTGTCATTCCAATTATGGTACGGCAATATTCTTCATCTTCCTAGCTTTTTCCCACTTCAGGTGAGTCCTGCTCTAGTCGGTTCGAGTCCGACATGCTACCAGGAGGTGGTATCAGAGGGGATTTTCGCACAGAAAAAAAAGGTGAGTCCAGCTCTCCTAATTTGTCGCCAAAAAATTCTGTATGAAGAATGGGAATTTACAGAGTCGGGTCCGGTAAATTCCCCTTCTTCAGGACCATAGCCATATAAAAACAACTTATAACGCAGGTTAATATACCTATTAAAATATATTTACCTAAATATGGATACCCATAAATGGATAGTCTGCCTTACGCGTGGCGTATTGGCAGAACTTCAAGAGTTCATGGAAGCTTCAATATTTTTATCGGGTGTTTTGTAGTAGAATATGTGACATCCGCCTATGTACGGTGTACATTTGATAGGCTCGTTCACGCACTCGTAGTGCGCATGAGACTGTTTGTCAGTATGAATGAATAAGTGAGTGAGTAATCAAGTGAATGAGTGACCGAGTGAGGTGACTGGATAAACGCATATATTACAGAATAGAACGCTAATCTTTCCATCAACCACCTATTTAGAGGTGGTTGCGAATTTTTATACACTCTTCAATAGAAAAATGACAAAGAACGCCCAAAGTCCCAGAAACACCGATGAATATAGCCTAACTAAATTCCGTTTCATTTTCGGCTTTTCAACCTAGATCCTATATATCATATGAACCACAAAGAGAATTATGATTTTAAAGCTGACACTCAAAAACATACCTGAGAATAAATGCACCAACAGTATTTGAACAGCATGACGTTCAGAATAATTTTTCATATTGTCTATTAGCTTTTCTATAATAATATTCTTCAAGTCTTTAGGTAAAACTTGCTGTCGGATCGTGGATATTATACCCTGTGAAATAAAAATTTATTTTTAATAAACAATAGTTACGAAGATTTACAGATAAACTTAAAAGTAGCACGAGGGGGGGGGGGGGGGGGAATTGTCGCGAGTATTGGATTTTTTTACAAAAGCTGCCCTATTTAATGAAAACGTAAAAGTAGATTAGTTTTTTTATGATTTAGAATGTAAATGAACAAAATTAGATCCTAATTCAATCACCCACTCTTTTGAGAAACTGCCTAATTAATTAACTTTAATTGTATTTATCTGAGATGAGAATAAGGAATTAAATAAACACGGTTCTGAAATGCTCAATATCAAATTGATATCATAAGAATACAGGATGTTGACTTAAGCGATAGGTTTATTTAGTTTTTATTAGATTTCGAGCTTTCGTACGAAATTACAATTTCTTGAAATCTAATTGGCCAGGGGGCGGGGTTTATAGATGTGTGACTATATTCGTAACGTGGATTATCATTTTACTTTTAAATCATAAATGTAACGGACACAAAGAAAACACTATAATTATCTTTTTTTTATTGAATAAGGGGCAAACGAGCAGAGCATCACCTGACGGTAAGCGATTACCGCCGCCAATGGACACCCGCAACACCAAAAACGTCACAAGTGCGTTGCTGACCTTTGGGGGATGGGGAGAGGGAATGGGGGAAGGGTTGGGGTATGGGCCTCCGGTATCCTCACTCACTCGGTGAAACACAGCGCAAGCACTATTTCACACCGGTTTTCTGTGAGGCCGTGGTATCACTCCGGTCGAACCGGCCCATTCATGCCGAAGCGTGGCTCTCCCACGGAAAGTTATGTAATAACATATTCAGTGTTGGGCAAATTTTAATTGCAATTAAAATTAATGACTAACAATTGATTAATCGTGAAAGGACACTATAAAAACTAACAATTGATCAATTGTAATTGTGATAAAGTACAACTAACAATTAATTAGTTGTTAATCGTTCTAATACAGTTAACAATTGATCAATTTTACGAAAAAAAATAAAATTAACAATTAATTTTTTACTAAGTATCACTTTTATTATTGTGCACGTGCATGTGCGGATTTCACCAATTTAAATATATTTACTGTACTAAATATATTTTATAAAAACTTTAATGAAAGAAATTATGAATTGTCTTATTTTCGTTTTCGTATTCGTACACTTTATTGCATTATTATGTTACTTATATTTACTTTTGTAGTAAGTGAATATGTAGTACTCGTATGAGGAGATAAAGGAGTAATAAAAACAAAATCAAATATTATCGCGGCGAAATTTATAAGTATAGGACAGGAAAGGTACTGCCCGTCCTCATATGAACGAGACGTCACGCGGCGCGTGTGCGCGAGCGCATCACTAAGATATTGCCGTCTCGCTCACACTCACAGGGCTCATCTTAGGTACGACGGCGCCGATAACATATTTAAGCGCAAATACATAATTAAAACAAACAAAATTTGTGTATAACATTGAAAATATTTAAACATATAATATTTCTCATTAGTTATTGGAACGAAGTCTTCTTCGTCTTTGTCACATCGTGACGTGAAGTATAATTAGGAGAGGGGTGGGGGGTAAGTCGAATATTAAGGGTACTGATTCCTGACAAGTATAGGTGATGCAAGGGGGGACTAAAAAATGTCTCCGAGCGATAATTTCGGAGATAGAGGGGGTGTCTTCCTTAAGGGATAACGGTGATACTTTTTAGTTTTTCCATCTATCGATAAATACCAGAACTTATTATTTTTGTTTTTATTTTTATTTTTGTTTTTGTTTGTTTTTGGTTTAGGTTTTGGTTTTGGTTGCCGTTGCCGTTGTGCCGGTCGGAATCCGGGGTTTTTTTCGTTACGCAATTTTCATGATTCTGTCTCCACGCTCAAGGCCCGCGATAGAAGCTATGCAATAGCTTAAAATTTACCAAAAAGTTCATTGTTAGTTTTAATCGCTTCAATCAAATCAATTAAAAAGTTAATTGCAATTATATTAATTGTATTTTTACGATTGATGCACATTAGTTTAAATAATTTAATTTTAAAACACGATTAAACGTTTAATTGCGATTAATTCAATTGCAATTAAATTTTTAATCAACTAATTAGTCAATTGAAAAATTAATTGATTAATGCCCAACACTGCATATACATTACGCTATTTACAGCAGACACTAGACACTAACTAAATTACCTTTACAACGAGATCTACGCAATAATGTCTGGGGTTTTTCAGCACGAAGTCTACAGCGATGTTGATCAGTTCAGGGTGTCCCAGCTCAATTAATGTGAACAATACCGTCCAGTATAAACTTTGTTCGTAGAAAGAGATCCTGAAATTTAACCAAAAGCTACTTACGACTCATTTGTAAGAATCAAATCAAGGCTCAAACACTTTTGTAAGCAATTTTACTAAGGACGCAGGAATAATCTTTTTCACTGCAAATATTTCATTTGTCAACATATGATCAATTTTTTTTTAATTAATCAACAGATTTTATTAGTGCACTAGGCCACATAGACTTGGCAAAGAGATTTTGCTTACTATAACATATTTAGATTACAATTTTACTTTTGATATGTAAATCTGACGATTAAAGTTTAAATTGTGAGAAAGTGCAAATCTTGGTATACAATTACTGAATTGTAATTCAGATTTAAATGGTTTCAAGATTCTGTCCGGCTACTCACTTCGGGTTAACCCCCAAGTACTGCTTGACGGTGACATTGAGCTGTGCCACGAGCTCTTGGTAGGGGTTGGGGCTGGGCATGTGGCGCGCTCGGCCGGTCAGCTGCAGCAAACAGCCTTGCAGCGCCGCCTGCCGGAGAGGAGCATAACTCGACGAAAGAGATTTGAGAAGCTTTTGGTGAACTGTTGATAGTTCCTGCAATAAAATTTTTTCATGAGTACATACAGGGTCTGTCGTAAATAATGGATAAGTCGTAAACTGGAGTTGGTCCGGCTATGAGACTATTAGAAAATCGTATCTTTTTGCCAGGGTTTCTAACCGTATGGAAATGGCGTAGACTTTTATGTTTTTTTAAAATTTCGCTACTCTTTGCATTCATTCCGTTGCCATTTCGTTAAATTTAGGTATTTCTGTGTCATTTTTTTTGTATTATAGTATTGAAGATGTGTATTATTTAGTTTTAGTACTGTTTTAGGCGTTTTTAACGTTGGTCATTTTCAAAATTGTCATTTTAAGATTTTTTATGTTTTTGTTTTACTTAGGGTCAACTTTTGATCATTTACTGTGTAAAAAAAAAGTACGGCGCTATAGCTGCCCATGATCTTAATAAATTATCTAGTATGTGTAGATTCTAAAAAGGTATAACAATGCATACTTCACAAGTAATATTAAGCTACATGAGCGAGATCAATATCAAGGTGAGAAAATATTTTTTTCATGTAATGTTGTAAATGGTTATAAAACTTCGTCATAATGATTTATTTCTGCCAAGATTCTTTACACAAACACTATGGGGTCACTATTAAGGATATTCAAAAGAAAACTAGGTTGTTTTAGTACGTAAAAATATTTATTCAACAACTTAAACTAAATGTTCGAAGTGTCCTCCGCCGGCAGCTATGCACGCTCTACATCGCCTAATAAACGATCGCTTAATCCGGCGCACATAACCGGCTTCTTCAATTTTTCTCGCTGCTACTTGAATGCGCGCACGCAACTCTTCTACAGAACTTATTGTTTCACTGTATACTTTTTCTTTTATACAGCCCCAGTAAAAGAAGTCCAAGGGGTTCAGGTCTGGCGAACGTGGAGGCCATAAAATTGGCCCCAATCGCCCTATCCATCTATCTGGATAAGTATTATTTAAATGTTCCCTGACACGAACAGCGTAATGTGCTGGACACCCATCATTTTGTAGCCACATCTCATTTCTTATCTCTTGTGGGACGTCTTGCAGTAAACTAGGTAAAGTATTTGCTACAAAATTCAAATACATATCCGCATTTAATATTGCCGGCAATTCGAATGGACAAATGATTTTGCCATTAATAATGCCAGTCCATAAATTAATTTTAAATTGATATTGCGATCGGTCTTCTCGGATAAGTCTTGGGTTTTCGAGTTGCCAGCTGTGTATGTTGTGAAGATTCAAAAAACCATCTTTTCGACACGTTGACTCGTCACTCCATAAAATTTTATTAAAAAAACTTTGGTCTTCCCTCATCTTTCGCAGCATTATGCGACAAAATGTTATTCTCGCAGCAGCGTCCCTTGGCATTAATGTTTGGACCCTTTGATAATGATAGGGATATAATTCATGCCTTTTTAAAATCCTGTGTACAGATTTTTGAGGTATACCGGTGCGCCTTGAAATTACACTTATGGACGTACCAGGGTCTTCTGCAACTATTTTCAGTACTTCGGCTGCACTGTGGCGTTGTGGTCGTCCTTCACTCGCCCCGCCTACGCCGGTCCCAGGAAATCGTCCTTCCAAAAATGTGTTGTGCACTCTTATGAAGACACGATAGTCAGGATGCCGGGCATTTGGATATTTTTCCCGATAAACTCTAGCAGCTCTATTGGCGTTGCCATCACATAAACCATAAATGTAATGCATGTTTACGTATTCGGCCGGCGTGTATTGTTGAGGCATGATATACAAAATTTTCCAAAATAACACGTGCAATCGATAGCACAACACGATGCCCATAAATGAGAGCTGAGTTGTCAATATCACCAGGTTAACAAGTCCAAATCACAAAGAAAATCTAAGTCCGATATTAGAAAGCAGTAACAAATTGACGACAGTAATGAAAACGAGAGCACATGCGATGGTCAAAATCACACTGAGAGATGTATCAGGAGTGCGCCCTAGCTAAACGCATGCTAACCTTTTCACACATCGTGAGTGTGAAAGGGACGGTGCATCATGCAGTGTGCCTAGTAACAATGTCCTTTTCACGCGGGGAGACCCTTTGTATTGCTGTCTTTGTTCATTTTTTTACCTGATGATCCTTTTTACGAATAAACTTGTAACATGTTTGTCGCATGTAACTATTAGAGCACATCAATTTTAAAATTAAACACCTTTATGAAATGAGGAGGCATGAAATTTTTTTGACAAAAAACTACCTAGTTTTCTTTGAATATCCTTAATAGTGGCCCCATAGTGTTTGTGTAAAGAATCTTGGCAGAAATAAATCATTCTGACGAAGTTTTATAACCATTTACAACATTACATGAAAAAAATATTTTCTCACCTTGATATTGATCTCGCTCATGTAGCTTAATATTACTTGTGAAGTATGCATTGTTATACCTTTTTAGAATCTACACATACTAGATAATTTATTAAGATCATGGGCAGCTATAGCGCCGTACTTTTTTTTTACACAGTAAATGATCAAAAGTTGACCCTAAGTAAAACAAAAACATAAAAAATCTTAAAATGACAATTTTGAAAATGACCAACGTTAAAAACGCCTAAAACAGTACTAAAACTAAATAATACACATCTTCAAGACTATAATACAAAAAAAATGACACAGAAATACCTAAATTTAACGAAATGGCAACGGAATGAATGCAAAGAGTAGCGAAATTTTAAAAAAACATAAAAGTCTACGCCATTTCCATACGGTTAGAAACCCTGGCAAAAAGATACGATTTTCTAATAGTCTCATAGCCGGACCAACTCCAGTTTACGACTTATCCATTATTTACGACAGACCCTGTATACACAAAGCATTCAGTTGAATTGAGAATAAAAGATTTTTTGAATTAATCTTTTTAAGTCAGAGATTCCATTAACTCTAAATTCCTTTACTGCAAGATGTATAATTTAAGTTAGGACCTCTTCATGAATCCTTTAGCTTAGATCTGTATGAAAACCATGTAGTGATTTTGTTAGATATAGATTAAGCTGATAAATGATTTGAACAATTCATCCAAAATTAAAAGTCATTAATTAATGTATTAAATAATAACATGATCTAAAGTAATTTTTCGTAATATCTTAAAATGTTTTAAAGATTTATAAAGTTAACAGCCAAAATCTATAGACTACTAGCTGTCCCGGCAAACGTTGCTTTGCCATAAAAGGGAATATATGTTGTAGAGGTGGGTCAATAAAAATCTTAGACTTATCCATTATTTACGACAGACCCTGTATAATTACAAGGCACACAGTTCAGTATTGTTGAGAGAGAAGAATGTTGTTTTTGTCTCAAGAAATTAATTAGTAAGCAGGAGACAATGTTCTAGCGTAACTTAGTTTGCTTGATTGGATTAATGATTACGATAGCTCACGAAAGCAGCTATTTCGTCCTTTATTTTCACTGTGCACCTGATGTTGTACTGTATAGAAGCTATAAAAAGCAATGGGTGACTGTGGAGAAATATTAGGCAAACAAAATTTCAGAGTAACGTGCACGCTAGTAGCGCCACGGTGCCAGTGCCAGTGTCCAGTGTCCAGTGTCGGTGGCGACTCACCTGCAGCGGGTCGAGCCCGTCGAGCACGCACATGGCGGCGGCGAGCGCGAGCAGCAGGGCGCGCGCGGCGGCGCTGTACTGCGTGAGCGCGCCGTGCGCCGCGCCGCTCAGCGCCACGAGCTGCGCGCCCGCCCAGCACCAGTGCCAGTGTCGGTGGCGACTCACCTGCAGCGGGTCGAGCCCGTCGAGCACGCACATGGCGGCGGCGAGCGCGAGCAGCAGGGCGCGCGCGGCGGCGCTGTACTGCGTGAGCGCGCCGTGCGCCGCGCCGCTCAGCGCCACGAGCTGCGCGCCCGCCCAGCACCAGTGCCAGTGTCGGTGGCGACTCACCTGCAGCGGGTCGAGCCCGTCGAGCACGCACATGGCGGCGGCGAGCGCGAGCAGCAGGGCGCGCGCGGCGGCGCTGTACTGCGTGAGCGCGCCGTGCGCCGCGCCGCTCAGCGCCACGAGCTGCGCGCCCGCCCAGCACCAGTGCCAGTGTCGGTGGCGACTCACCTGCAGCGGGTCGAGCCCGTCGAGCACGCACATGGCGGCGGCGAGCGCGAGCAGCAGGGCGCGCGCGGCGGCGCTGTACTGCGTGAGCGCGCCGTGCGCCGCGCCGCTCAGCGCCACGAGCTGCGCGCCCGCCCAGCACCAGTGCCAGTGTCGGTGGCGACTCACCTGCAGCGGGTCGAGCCCGTCGAGCACGCACATGGCGGCGGCGAGCGCGAGCAGCAGGGCGCGCGCGGCGGCGCTGTACTGCGTGAGCGCGCCGTGCGCCGCGCCGCTCAGCGCCACGAGCTGCGCGCCCGCCCAGCACCAGTGCCAGTGTCGGTGGCGACTCACCTGCAGCGGGTCGAGCCCGTCGAGCACGCACATGGCGGCGGCGAGCGCGAGCAGCAGGGCGCGCGCGGCGGCGCTGTACTGCGTGAGCGCGCCGTGCGCCGCGCCGCTCAGCGCCACGAGCTGCGCGCCCGCCCAGCACCAGTGCCAGTGTCGGTGGCGACTCACCTGCAGCGGGTCGAGCCCGTCGAGCACGCACATGGCGGCGGCGAGCGCGAGCAGCAGGGCGCGCGCGGCGGCGCTGTACTGCGTGAGCGCGCCGTGCGCCGCGCCGCTCAGCGCCACGAGCTGCGCGCCCGCCCACCACCAGTGCGACGCCGAGCTGAACACTGCGTGAGCCTGCCACGTGCACGCCAGTAGCGCCACGCGTGCCGCCAGACCCGTCGGCGCCTAAACAAACAGACTTTCGTATCACGGACTTTACTCACAAAGGATTGATTTTACTCAGAAAGGACGGACTTTACACAGTACTAAGTCCTAATCAAAGTCCAAACAACCTGAAAATAGGGGTGTAGATACCAAACGAAAATAATATCATTTTTTCTGATAGTATTAAACATAATATTATCGAGACATACACTTTCATTCTTATTATTTTTATAATATTTTTTTATATTAATTAACAAAAAACAAATAATTTATCCTTATGTGGCGCGTGACGTGACGCCCCTCTAAACACAATGTTAACGACGCAACATTGAATAGTGTCCACATACACAGAACGATGATATTGTTTAGAGGGACGTTACGTCACAGCGACGCCATGACAGAAATTTGCGTTTTAGCGGGTAATTTTAAATATGATATTTATTTTTAGGGTTAAAATTATTTTACAAGAGATATTTTTTTACATATATTTCATGTATATCTATAAAAAATTCGTTTACACCCCCTATTAAAAATTAAAATGTCTCATAACAAAAAAAATCAGAAGTAAATAGGAAAAGTTTGAAATAAGTAAAACACAAGTCACCTTAGGTTCCAACATCTGTGAGGTGACATCCATGAGTATTTGTAGACAACTGTTCAGATCAATGTCCTTGTTCCTTCGAAAACGTTTCGCTTCCCTCCTTATTTTGAAACTCGCCTCATCTGTTATATCTATAGGAATTTTACACAATAAAAATCAGACATTTCGTAAAGGACACAATGATAAGAATAAATAATATCTGCATCTTCGAAGAATATTGGTTTAAGGTAGAAAACGAACGAACTCGGTCAAGAGAAAGTCTCGAAGTATTATATCAATGCGCTATTGGACACCGGTTTTCTGTGAGGCCGTGGTATCACTCCGGTCGAACCTTCGCTTCGGCATGAATGGGCCATTCATGCCGAAGCGTGGCTCTCCCACGAGACAAGAGGTTGAACCAGACTGCCGATAAACAAACTTATGTTTTTAAATATATACATATGATAGCTAAATTACATACAGTTACTTACCTGAAGCTAATTTCAAGTATTCAGTATTAAACTGTGCGTAGTAATATCCTTCGTATCCGTCGTTCATCATCGGCACTCGTTCCAGGTTGATATTGTCAAATATACTATAGGCGGATGTGCCCACTAGTATGTTTCGCAAGCGTTGCATTCTGACAACAATATATTTTTTAAATGTCACACCGGAGCCCAAAATCTTTGGTCCTCTAATTTAAGGGGAGAGGAGACTAATGCCCGGTTCCTATATTTAACGAATCGTTATCGTGTAAAAATTTTCTACAACCGACTACGAGTCGTAAATACCGTTCCTCAATTTATTTTTTATAGGACGATTTTAGCTTACGCCCCGTATAATATACTATTCGTACCTAGAACGGATCGTTTTTGAAATATAGGAACTGGGCATTAAAGGCGGATATGCACTGGTGATTTTTGATTTACAGGTGTCTCAGGTGTCTAGTAGTGTATGTAGTGAGAGTACATACATAATTTATAGAAGACGGTCGTACTCCTGGCTCCTGTGTCTTGGATATTTTAAGAACAACAAAAAAAGGTAAGCATACCGCTTACCTTTTTTTAGCTAGGTTGCTTGGTTGATTAAGAATATGGAGTAACACCACCCCTGTTGATCCCAAGGGTGTCGGAAGAGGCAAGACATGATTTTAATTTTAATATTGTATTATATACAAATTAAAATCTATTTTATTTTTGAACACTGTCTGACAACTAAGATTATTCAAAACCAAAGTAAAATATTCAAATTCAAATCTTGTTTCTATCTTTTCAGTTCTTCAATGAATTTATTAAAGATGGCAGTTTTATTTTATGGAATAGAGGGCAAACGAGCAGACGTATCGCCTGATGGTAAGCGATTACCGCCGCCCATTGACACTCGCAACACCAGAGGCGTCACAAGTGCGTTGCCGGCCGTAGGGGGATGGGGAGGAGGAGGAGGGAAGGTGTTGGGGTATGGGCCTCCGGTATCCGTCCGGTAGCAGTCGCATACGCTACCACTAAGGAATACTTAAAACAATAATGGTATAGGATCCAGCCGGTGTGGTATAATTCCACTACTCAAAACATACTTGCTAAGGTCTTCATCCTGCAGTAGACTGTTAGAAGCTGACGAAGATAACACTTACCCTTCATTAAGTCTGTGTGTGTTCCTCGGCACATGCAAGATGCCTTTCCTCCTGACCGTGGGAGCGGCGCTGAGCAACAGTTGCGTGATCCCGCGGACGGCCCAGTGCGTGCCGTTGCCTTGCAAAGCGCCCAGCAATCCCACCCACATCTCTTCGAACTGCTTCTTAGATGACCAGCCTATAAGGTTTACCCTAAAGGAATATAAAAGCTGGCATTAAAATATTACCAGAGGTTTGCAGCTGCATGAAACGCAATGTAGCATAACTTAAATGTCTAGAGCAAAATTAATGTGAAATAAAGCGTATTTGTATTGTTTTGTTTAAAAAATAATTTAATGACAAATTCAAAATTAACATAAATAGACCAAAATTATTGTTTTTTTATTAGTTCTTGTTAAAAAATCTGTTTTTACAATTAACTAATTGTGATCTGCCACGTTGTGGCATATAGTAGTTACAAAACAATAGATAAATACAATCATTGATGTGTATAGTTCTTAAATTTAAGCTCAGATTTTTTTATTTATATATATTTGGATTACAATAACAATTTTAGAGTTTTACTTGGTCCTTCGAGCCTTACCTGAATAAGAAAGCTTCTAAAACGTCCATATCTTGTAAAGCTTGTAATGGTAGATCAATTTTCTGTAATTGATCTTTTTTAGAAACTACATCTACCGATGACCACGCTATAGGCGGTATAAGCGCTATATTACTGAGAATGTCGAGCCTGAAAAGTGATTTAAGAATATTACTTTTTCTAACAGTGTAATTGATAAGAGAAACAATAAAAATTGTTTTGCAGGCGTCTCTAACTTCGCTCCACTTGATATATCCTCGGTTTACTAGATTTAGAATATTGTTTAAGGTTTTAGCTACCAAAATGACTACTCTGTCTGACGTATAGCTAAAGTAGAATCCAAGATTTGTGTTGACCGTCCCCAATGTCCTCAAAACCTGACACAATATAATGGAACAATGAAGGATGCAGGCAAACAAAAAGTGCAGTTCCGGTAGCATCAAAAAGACTTGCCCGCAACCTGATTAGACTAAAAAGGGACGATCTCAGGAAGGTCATAGGTATCCTGACAGGGCATTGTCTCCTAAACAAACACCTATTCACTATAGACGCAACAGACAGCCCGCTATGCAGGGGAT
This sequence comes from Spilarctia lutea, assembly GCA_916048165.1. Lineage (NCBI taxonomy): Eukaryota > Metazoa > Arthropoda > Insecta > Lepidoptera > Erebidae > Spilarctia > Spilarctia lutea. The sequence continues at coordinate 4,014,326 of OU696492.1, read as the reverse complement.
GCATGGGGACAGAAGAAACGCCGCAGCACGTTCTCATAGAATGTAGAAGTGTGGCAGATCAACGGGCGGACATCCTCCTATCGTCATCAATCCCGGAAGCATGTAGTAACCTGAAAAGACTGCTTAGCTTCTGGGATGACCTAGGTTCCTTGGAGTAGGAAGATGACAAACTCACGTACAACGGCCCAATCAAGAGGCTAAGTGCGGAAATGGCCCGACAAAACAAACAAACAAACAAACAACCTAACACAAATTAAAGTATTCATCACACATTTCTTACCTTGATAAACTAATCAATAAGCTTTCCACGGGCTCTCTAAAACATTTCTCCAAGTACTCCGGAGACTTTGTAGCGTAAAAGTTCATCTCCCAATACTCTAACAAAGTGATTAATTTGTCGCCTGTTAACACTATGTCTGGTCTGGGACCTTGGTCTTTAAACTGCATGTATTGTTTCGGCGATAAAGGCTTCGTATCCTGAAAATAAAGTAGTTTTGAAATAATTTTATCGATTTAAAATGGAAAGACTTGTGGATAGTAGACTTATGTTTTACTGATAGTACTAAGCAAGCATTTAAAAAAATCTTTATAACTCGTTCGCGATAAGAAATTAGTGTTGTATGGATCAAACTCCGTCCCAGGACGCAATTAGTTCCGATAATTCATTATTTCGTATGAAATCTTGGGACCTGATATGAGTTACAGTTTTTTAACTCGAATAGACTATAGCGCTCATTTATAACTGTGTATGTTAGTGTGCATACTGACTATGGTGCTTATTGCAATCCAGTGATAGCAATGTGCCTGGCCTTCCTGAACCAATCCATATTCAACTGGTAGTCGCAATTTTTTACTTTTATGCATGCTGACAATGGTGCTTATTGTGTTGTAAACATATATTCTCCAGTACACCTAGTACGGGAGGAATTAGCCAATATGTCAAGGTATGTTTAATATATGTAATAAATAAGCACACACGCTCATAAGTCAACCTCAAACGCTGTTTATAATGTGTTCTTACCTTAACTAAATACTTGACCACCGCATACAGACAACTGACCGCCGACTGCGCCCTATTAACATTAGAATCCGTGTTCAGTTCCGTCCATATCTCTTTAAAACTCAGTGCTTTAGCCACATTATTAATCGTCACACTGATCACATTATCGACAACAATATTATCAGTTACTGAGATCGTAACTCGGAAAGATACATCTGTATGTACAGGTGTCTCGACAAGTTTCTTATTCTTGATCAAAAAAGACAAATACTGCAATGAAATAACAGCAAATATGGCGATATTTTTCGCCAGTGAGGTAGGTATAATACTTTCAATGCACTTGTCTAAAAGTTCACAGTCCACTTCGTCAATAGACATTATCAATCTATGCACAGACGAAAGATACCCAGCTAGAACTGTGTGCAAAGTTACAAATTCTTGATAAAAAAGTTTGTCTTGAAAAACTTGATGACATCTGCGAGTATATCTGTCAAGGGTCTGGTCGATGTTCAAAGCGAAGTTTTCTGATTGGCTCAGTGGCCTAATCTGTTTGGGAAACAGACGAATAATATCTGTAAGAAATTTCTCTAAAGTCGACATTCCAATTTTGTACAAATCGGACAATTCAGGTGGCGTTAATTCAATTTCTTCATCAGAAATCTGTAAATTACCAAAATTCTCTTTCATATTTTCACTGTCTGTTATTGGTATGAAAAATTGTGATTTCGATTCTTTATTATCACTCTTCTTAAACACATGTAGGGTATTTGCAACATTTAGTTTATTGCTGTCAATAGATGACGTCATCTCTTCTCTTGTTTTCACTTCTCTCTGTTCTCTTGCCGACTCTTTTTCAAACTCTTTTGTTTCTAGAACGGCGACGATGTTATAGAATTCTTTTAGATAGTTATCACAGGAGATTTTAAAGCAATTACTGAGTAATTTTCGATTGAATTCCGGACATCCCATGACCGTTGTCAAGTCTTCCTTTGGTAAGTTAGATAATAAATGGGCGAGTTCATCTTGATTACATGTTTTAGGTATTGAGCAATCACTTTGAATACATCTGAAGACAAAAAATTAAACACGTTAAAAAGATCAATTTAATATTCTCTCTCTAATTCCTTAAATGCTCAGACATAAACTGTTCATCAATCAATCCATCTATTAAATATAATTCTCGTGTCACATTGTTGCTCACGATGATCTTCGAAACTATCTAACCGAATTTGACTATTTTTTTAAATGTAAGTTGATGGCACCTAAGATATGATATAATAATATCATCGCGCTTGAACCAATTGCAGTTGCCTAGTAACCCATAACACAAGCTCTGCTTAACTTGGGACTAGATGGCGCTGTGTGTTATACGTCCACAATATCTTTTTTTTAATTGCAGCAGATTATAATTGAAAAGAAACGTATACGCAGCTGCGTGTATCAGCTAGTTGGAATATATGTAATATATATTCCAACTAGCATCCTCAATAAGGAGTGCCACCATATCTACTTCATTACTTTACCAAAAATATGATTTTTTTATTTTAATCAAGTACTAATTTAGGAATATGAAACCAAATCCACACTCAAACTTTCCAATATTAACCGACTTCAAAATAGGAGGAGGTTCTCAATTCGACTGTATTTTTTATGTTTATTACCTCAGAAGTTTCGACTGGGTAAACCGATTTTGATGATTCTTTTTTTTATTTGAAAGCTGGTGCTTCCCGTGTGGTAACATTTCAATTTGGTCCAGTTCTTGAGGTCGCTTTTTTGTTAAAATTTGAGTTTATTTTTCTCCAAATGATAAAAGTCGAACGGAAATAATAGAACTACATTATGTTAGACGTAAATGGATATCTTGTACGGTTCTATCTACCGTTTTTAATGTGCAAGCGTAAGTATATACCTATACCTATATATTTAAAAATGTTATGTTGGTTAGTGTACGCTTCAAAAACTCAAAAAGTTCTGCACCGATTCGAGCTGAAATTTTAGAATGATATATAATCCGCATCAAGGATTGTTTTTATCTACTTTTTGCATCAGTCACATATCCGTGACCGCGAAAAAACACGAAAAAAGTGACATAAACGCGGGCGGAGCCGCGGGCAACAGCTAGTATATTATGTTTTTTTTTCTTACCTGTTCTTAACTTGATTTAAAAGCCAGTTAGGGTCTACATTTGTGGTTGTTATATACTGCGGGTTGATTGCTCTGTCCTGAGACAAATCTAAGGGTGACAAATCAAATACACTCGACGCCAGAGAGTTCAACTCCACCACTAAAGCCGAGTACCTGGTTCAAAAAAGTTATTTATATTATAATATTACACAAAAAGAAATGTGGCGACTTCCACATTTAAACACAACAATAATCTACTACAGCGCCATCTACCGAAGATACACTGAACTACGAAGTAACGCACTACACGAAGTAACTACAAATCCTGAATCGCGCAATATATAGTTCTCGCGCCGATTAGCATATTTACAACATCTCAACATCAACTGTTGGGCAGTAGCCCGCACGGCATGATCACCTCGCCTGGTCGGAGGATCCTCCCTTTGTGTTGGAGTCTGGGTACGTGAGTAGTCAATATCACTTGTTTTAAACATTTTACAGTAAGTGATCGATACAGCGGTTATTTATTTTTATTTATTCTATTTTTTATATATATCGCTAATGTTAGAGTTGTAAAAAAAAAGTGACGCAACGACAATCAGGTTCCAAGTTTTTCGTATAACACTATTTCCTAAGCGCGAATGGACTACAGTTACGTTTTGACTCAAAAAAGGAGATATAAACTGTACTGAAAGCAAGTTGATCTTAGCAGAACTCAATCACTTACCTTGTATGGACTTTATTCCTTTGTAACAACTCCAGGGCAACTTGAAGATCCTCTTTAGATAATTGTACGTTGATCCTTTCTAGCGGCATTTCTTTTAACATCTTACATCGATCTATCGCTAGTTTTGCGAACCTATAATAAAAATATGAACATCTTGAATATTTTATTTATAATCTGTAACTTTGATAACCGGATTCGTCTGGTCAGTAGTGTATTGTAGGCCAACATCTCTTACGTAAAGAGAAGCCTACGTCCAGTCCTGTGAATGACTATTAAAAGATTTGATAAAACTTCCCAGTACCAAGTCTAAACTCAATAGTCGGCTCGAATGCCCACTGACATGAACCACCCAATAAAACCCATTTTCTAATATGAGTAAATAATAATTGTAAATTATTCTTAAATTTTCACACGTAGTGCGACTGCTGTGCTTGAGGTCTCGGGTTCGATTCCCGAGTCGGACCAAATGTTTGTATGATCTGCAAATATTTGTTTCCGAGTTTGGGTGTTTTCTATGTATTTACAAAAAAAAATTATCTATGTATTCATATCAGTTGTCTAGTACCCATAACACAAGCTCTGCTTAGCTTGGGACTAGATAGGCTTGAGTGTTAGATGTCCGAAAAATATTTACATTCAATACTACTACTTAGGCCTGGATGGTAATCAAAATAGTTTGTTCGTTGGATAAAACATTTGAGCTAATTCGTTTTGTGTTCGTTAGAAGGCTCTATTGCAAGACATCATAGTATAAATACAAAAGTTTAACTTATTTTTTTATTCATAGAGCTATAATGCTTTTATCTTCTTTCTATTATATAAAATTCTCGTGTCGTGTTGGATCGAACTCCTCCGAAACGGCTCGACCGATTTTGATGAATTTTTTTGTGATTATCCGGTATCTATGAGAATCGGTTGTAATCTATTTTTCATCCCCCTAAATGTCAGGGGTAGTCCACCCCTAAATTTTTTTTTTTTTGACAAAATTTTTAATTTCTATTTTTTTATGATGCAGCATTAGAAAATACATACAACCCTAAATTTTCAACCCTCTACGATCAACCCCTATTTTTCCATCGCGATTTTTATTGACCCACCTCTACAACATATATTCCCTTTTATGGCAAAGCAACGTTTGCCGGGACAGCTAGTTAGTACATAGAATTCTATCTTATTTTTTTAAAACATCACATTAAAATACTAAAATCACCCAAACTTACCTTACAGCTATAGCAGGTTCCAATTTACCAATGATCCGACAAATGAGAAACACCAAAGCGCCTGACTGGTTCTCGTGACACAGCGATAGTATTTTGTATGTATTCAGTGCAAATTCATCCTGAAAACAATCTTAATATTAGAAAGACAATCCTACTAACATTATAGACTAAGAAATTTTGTGAGTATGTAAGTAAATTATGTTTCTTTCACGCAAAAACTACTGAATGGATTTTGATGAAACTTTACAATAATAGTAATAAAGTCAGAATAAGAAAATTTTAAAAATAATATAACCCGATTATGTACAAACTTTTGATAAAATATAGCCTATGTCCCCTGGGTCAATTTAACGAACCTATTATGACCTCATTGATCAAAATCGCTTCAAGAATTTAGGCGCTACAATGGAACATACAAACTTACAAAACTTACTATAAAGATGTACAAGTTAAGATACTCTCGACTGCTCCATACTTTCGAGCCTTTTTTCTAAAATTACCAGTTTCAGAGATTCCCCGGAACAAACAGACCGACAAAAAATTTATTATATATAATTTTTGGGGGAAGTCCCGGAACTATTAAACAAACTCACTTGTAAATACTTATCTATGCAAATAAATAAAAATTTAAGTGTCTGTTTGTAATTTCAAAATAACAGCTTTTCACTAAATACATATTAAAGTATTTAAGTACGATATTTACTTATACAGGGTCTGCCGTAAATAATGGATAAGTCGTAAACTGGAGTTGGTCCGGCTATGAGACTATTAGAAAATCGTATCTTTTTGCCAGGGTTTCTAACCGTATGGAAATGGCGTAGACTTTTATGTTTTTTTATAAATTTCGCTACTCTTTGCATTCATTCCGTTGCCATTTCGTTAAATTTAGGTATTTCTGTGTCATTTTTTTTGTATTATAGTCTTGAAGATGTGTATTATTTAGTTTTAGTACTGTTTTAGGCGTTTTTAACGTTGGTCATTTTCAAAATTGTCATTTTAAGATTTTTTATGTTTTTGTTTTACTTAGGGTCAACTTTTGATCATTTACTGTGTAAAAAAAAAGTACGGCGCTATAGCTGCCCATGATCTTAATAAATTATCTAGTATGTGTAGATTCTAAAAAGGTATAACAATGCATACTTCACAAGTAATATTAAGCTACATGAGCGAGATCAATATCAAGGTGAGAAAATATTTTTTTCATGTAATGTTGTAAATGGTTATAAAACTTCGTCAGAATGATTTATTTCTGCCAAGATTCTTTACACAAACACTATGGGGCCACTATTAAGGATATTCAAAGAAAACTAGGTAGTTTTTTGTCAAAAAAATTTCATGCCTCCTCATTTCATAAAGGTGTTTAATTTTAAAATTGATGTGCTCTAATAGTTACATGCGACAAACATGTTACAAGTTTATTCGTAAAAAGGATCATCAGGTAAAAAAATGAACAAAGACAGCAATACAAAGGGTCTCCCCGCGTGAAAAGGACATTGTTACTAGGCACACTGCATGATGCACCGTCCCTTTCACACTCACGATGTGTGAAAAGGTTAGCATGCGTTTAGCTAGGGCGCACTCCTGATACATCTCTCAGTGTGATTTTGACCATCGCATGTGCTCTCGTTTTCATTACTGTCGTCAATTTGTTACTGCTTTCTAATATCGGACTTAGATTTTCTTTGTGATTTGGACTTGTTAACCTGGTGATATTGACAACTCAGCTCTCATTTATGGGCATCGTGTTGTGCTATCGATTGCACGTGTTATTTTGGAAAATTTTGTATATCATGCCTCAACAATACACGCCGGCCGAATACGTAAACATGCATTACATTTATGGTTTATGTGATGGCAACGCCAATAGAGCTGCTAGAGTTTATCGGGAAAAATATCCAAATGCCCGGCATCCTGACTATCGTGTCTTCATAAGAGTGCACAACACATTTTTGGAAGGACGATTTCCTGGGACCGGCGTAGGCGGGGCGAGTGAAGGACGACCACAACGCCACAGTGCAGCCGAAGTACTGGAAATAGTTGCAGAAGACCCTGGTACGTCCATAAGTGTAATTTCAAGGCGCACCGGTATACCTCAAAAATCTGTACACAGGATTTTAAAAAGGCATGAATTATATCCCTATCATTATCAAAGGGTCCAAACATTAATGCCAAGGGACGCTGCTGCGAGAATAACATTTTGTCGCATAATGCTGCGAAAGATGAGGGAAGACCAAAGTTTTTTTAATAAAATTTTATGGAGTGACGAGTCAACGTGTCGAAAAGATGGTTTTTTGAATCTTCACAACATACACAGCTGGCAACTCGAAAACCCAAGACTTATCCGAGAAGACCGATCGCAATATCAATTTAAAATTAATTTATGGACTGGCATTATTAATGGCAAAATCATTGGTCCATTCGAATTGCCGGCAATATTAAATGCGGATATGTATTTGAATTTTTTAGCAAATACTTTACCTAGTTTACTGCAAGACGTCCCACAAGAGATAAGAAATGAGATGTGGCTACAAAATGATGGGTGTCCAGCACATTACGCTGTTCGTGTCAGGGAACATTTAAATAATACTTATCCAGATAGATGGATAGGGCGATTGGGGCCAATTTTATGGCCTCCACGTTCGCCAGACCTGAACCCCTTGGACTTCTTTTACTGGGGCTGTATAAAAGAAAAAGTATACAGTGAAACAATAAGTTCTGTAGAAGAGTTGCGTGCGCGCATTCAAGTAGCAGCGAGAAAAATTGAAGAAGCCGGTTATGTGCGCCGGATTAAGCGATCGTTTATTAGGCGATGTAGAGCGTGCATAGCTGCCGGCGGAGGACACTTCGAACATTTAGTTTAAGTTGTTGAATAAATATTTTTACGTACTAAAACAACCTAGTTTTCTTTTGAATATCCTTAATAGTGACCCCATAGTGTTTGTGTAAAGAATCTTGGCAGAAATAAATCATTATGACGAAGTTTTATAACCATTTACAACATTACATGAAAAAAATATTTTCTCACCTTGATATTGATCTCGCTCATGTAGCTTAATATTACTTGTGAAGTATGCATTGTTATACCTTTTTAGAATCTACACATACTAGATAATTTATTAAGATCATGGGCAGCTATAGCGCCGTACTTTTTTTTTACACAGTAAATGATCAAAAGTTGACCCTAAGTAAAACAAAAACATAAAAAATCTTAAAATGACAATTTTGAAAATGACCAACGTTAAAAACGCCTAAAACAGTACTAAAACTAAATAATACACATCTTCAAGACTATAATACAAAAAAAATGACACAGAAATACCTAAATTTAACGAAATGGCAACGGAATGAATGCAAAGAGTAGCGAAATTTATAAAAAAACATAAAAGTCTACGCCATTTCCATACGGTTAGAAACCCTGGCAAAAAGATACGATTTTCTAATAGTCTCATAGCCGAACCAACTCCAGTTTACGACTTATCCATTATTTACGACAGACCCTGTATAAGTAAATATCGTACTTAAATACTTTAATATGTATTTAGTGAAAAGCTGTTATTTTGAAATTACAAACAGACACTTAAATTTTTATTTATTTGCATAGATAAGTATTTACAAGTGAGTTTGTTTAATAGTTCCGGGACTTCCCGCTAGGCTGCGTGCAAACACGAATCAACGGCGACATACAATTTTAAGTGGCGTGCTATTGGAGAGGCCTATGTCCAGCAGTGGACTACGATACGCTGATGATGATGTAGAACAGTAATGGCGTGGGAGCCCTGTGTATGTGTGCGTCTAATTTCGCTCGTCAGGCAAAAAATGAGCGTTTATTTAAATATTTAGCTTTTCTAACACATTTTTGTTGCTATTCTATATTCTATATAAGATTCTCATCGCAATTATATCATTTTATCAATAAAAACATAAGAATAAATGCGTAAAAACCTTCAAATGAGTAAGCCCTTTTCAATAGGTAATAGACTCGGTAACTTTTTGAGTAACACTATTCAAAATTACGCATGATTTATGCCTCAATTCGTATTGATAGTGGTTCCTAAAATAAGTATAATAAGTAAAATATAACAACAAACTACCTTCAAAACCACCTTATCGGCAAAAAATCAATTTTAAGAGGCACTTGAAAGATCGCGTTGCGTCATCGTCAACTTTGAAATTGGAACTCGTTTTTTTAACGGCTCTTGAAGCGCACTTGACAAACGAATGTTTTAAAATGTTGTTCGTATAAAGCAAATGCATAACAAACCTTTCTAGACTTTATTATAATAACTTTAATACCCAAAATTAATTAAAATGCAAGTTAACTGCGGAAAACATGGATCCGTGTGTGCCGCACCGACGGGACAAACATGGATCCGTGTTGCCGCACCCGAGAGGTTAATCTTTCGAATGCGGGAACGGGTACTTCCGGTTCCATGCACCGTGCGGCGAAAGTGCAAAATTTTGCAACACGGTGCATGGTGTACGAAAATGATCAAATATTTTCAAAAACAATACTCGGTGGTTATAAAAGTGACTATTTTTCTATAGATGGATAACAAGCGTACATGGTTATGCCATATTTTATTACTAAACTAATGTCATCGCTTTATTATTTACTCACAATTGAGCCAAGTGTCAATTTACGCACCTATTGTGTTAATAAACATTATTTTAATATTTTATGAGGTTTATTATTCATTTTACTTATTATCCTCATAAAGTTCGATAACTAAGCTATCTACTGATATAAAAAACACTATAACTGCAGTAAAAATTCATTGAGAAACATATTTGTGAAAATCACATTTCACTTTCGAGATAGTCGCCATATTGTCACTTTACAATCAAACTATTATTTGCGCCGAACACCAAATTACGTAGTATTTATATGAAGAAATAGTGTTTTTTAGTTAAATAATTTATTTTTTTAGTTAACTAGTGCAAAAGACAGGAACAATACATAAAAAAAACAACCTATTTATCAAGTTATTTAAAAAAAGAACTCGTTTGCTAGACCAGTTTTCATTTATTATTTTTAAGTTCTGAGAATTCTCTAAACTCTATGGAAATGACTGAATGCTAAAGAGAACAAACTGATCGTTCGATTATGTGACACACAAAGTCTATGGTCAATACAAAATAATTTAGTAAAACATAAACAAAGATCAGTTTACGTCTTGTTCATTGTCCGTCACTACTGTGTATGTGTGGGTGTTAAAGGTACTTACCTATTTTTGAAGTTGGTAAATAGAAATACTCACCGTTAAACAGCTTTGACATCTAGCAGCAATCGCTTGTAACAACAGTCCTGACGCTCCCGAGGTCTGCTGCACCTTGGCTATGAGGGTTCGGACGATCTCTTCCCGATAATGGCTGACTAGAATATGCACCCGGTTCACTAGAAGCCAGGTGAGGTGGACCGCTTCTGATAGACCGTTTTTCACCTGGCAATATAATAAATATACGAGTAAATAAATTACCGTGGGAGAGCCACGCTTCGGCATGCATGGGCCTGCTCGACCGGAATGATACCACGGCCTCACAGAAAATCGGTGTGAAATAGCACTTTTGTTTCACCGAGTGAGTGAGGATACCGGAAGCCCATACCCCACCCCCTCGCCCCTCCCACTCCCCATCCCCAAAGGCCGGCAAAGCACTTGTGACTTGATAATCACTTGTCATCAGGCGAAATGTCAGCTCGTTTGCCTCCTATTCAATAAAAAAAAATGTTTCGCACATCTAACACACAACGCCATCTAGTCCCAAGCTAAGCAGAGCTTGTGTTATGGGTACTAGACAACTGATATAAACACATATCGACTATTTTTTGTAAATACATCCATATTATACAAACATTTGGTTACATATTAGGGGCCATCCATAAAGTACGTCACACGTAAAGGGGGGGGAGGGGGTCGACAAAGTGTGACATAGTGTGACAAGGGGTGGGAGGGGTCCTGTGTGACAAGGGGTGGGAGGGGTCCTGTGTGACAAGGGGTGGGAGGGGTCCTAAGTTTCCTGACATCACATTTCAATATCTAATATAATACTGATTGAGTTTCTTTGTTCTTCTTTTTCTTTATCCTACTACTATTATAAAGGCGAAAGTTTGTAAGTATGGATGTATGTATGTATGGATGTTTGTTACTCTTTCACGTAAAAACTACTGAATGGATTTGAATGAAACTTTACCACAATATAGCTTATACATCAGAATAACACATAGGCTACTATTTATAAAGATATAGCTTCGCCTCGCGGCGTTGCCCGCAGTTATCATCGTACCGCGGGTAGCACCGCGGGGTTCAGCTAGTATTCAATAGTTTATTGCTTTGTTATTGTTTCAAATATTTGATGTTAATGTTGATTTCATAAAAAAAGTACTTAATTTAAATGGAAATAAAATTAATTTCGGAACTGCTGTTTTAATTTAATAATTTTTCGATGTGAAATTGCAAAACATGTGACGTCACACTAGGGAGGGGGGGGGTCTCAGAAATGTGACCACCTGTGACAAGGACGGGGGGGGGGCCTAAAAATCATGATATTCGTGTGACGTACTTTATGGATGGCCCCTTATACTAAAATTAAAAATAAGGTTATTTTGTTATATGTACAGTGTATACATACATATGCATTTAGTATAAAGTAATTTTAATATTACAAACAGACACTCCAATATTATTTATTTGTTCAGAAGTGGAAATAGCTTTTTAAAAAAAATTGCCTAAGATATCGCATAGTACAAATACACAACCGTGTTTTCACATTTTCAGATTGATAATATACTCATATGTTTTCCTTGTTTCCGATAAATTAATAAACGAAGAAATAAAAAACTTCTAAAGTACACAAACTCACGAAATATTCACAGTAGGCCATAACACAGGCTATTTGCAGAACGTCAACTCGAAGCAGTTGTGTGTTGCCGCTGTCGGCGCTCAGCGGTAGGTTTCGGGAAAAACCAATCAACTTCTGCCAGTATTTGTGAGATAGGAAATTTAACCTGCAACGAGAAACATAGATAGATAACTATTTATTGCACATTAACACAAAAATTCAATAACAGTTTGTAAAACTATTTATTTATTTTAGTGGCGACTGGATGCGAAAAGTAACAGGCCGGGCTCTGTGATGTACCTTGGGAAAGTGTACTTTTGTACATCGGCGGACTTAATGCCTAAGGAATAACTGAATGTAAACCTGATATAACTGTTATTTTCAGGTGGTGGGATAAAGTTAAGCCTTCATAGTCGTGCATTAAATCAGTTGCACGAAAAAGCATGACTCATTGTCACGTTCCGCCTGAGCCGAGCGTGCGAGCGGGAGCGAGGAACTAGCGATAAAGAGGCTCGATCGGCCTAAGCGTTCGGTTTGTGACGCATATTTTTCATCAATGTTTTCTTATAACGTTATCACGTAAAATTTTCGTCCGTAAACCGACTTTAGAGACAGCCATTTTTTTAAGTATTGAACATGGTTTCCTAAATAATCACAACTACTTAAGAATTGTCTACCAAGACCCTCTAGCACTTTCTTCTTCGTGAGATAAGGTGAGATTCTCCTCAATTCTAAGTAATTTATAGATGCCATGTGCTCATAAGTTGGTTGCAATGAGCAAATATATCTCGACTTTGAGTGCCAATACTTAGAGCAGGTTTTCCTTTGAAATATCTAATTTTGTCGTCACAGTACTGTCATAGGAAGATACTTTATAAGAAGAGGTCTATCTTTAACAATGAACAAATTAAAGGCTATCGATGTTCACTTACCTGATAAGCAAATGCGACCAATGAACGGTGAGCAGTGGTATTTTGTAAGCAGACTTGAGACATATCAAGTTGAGTACATCCAATGGTATGTTCTCCTCAGGACTGTACAGTCCAGTGTTCAATCCACTTTGCTCATTGTGGAGTAGGGTTTGTGCAGTTTTAGCCGTCAGTGGGAAGAAGCAGCCGTCTGGAAAATAATACTTGTTATAATAATGAAAAAATTGAGAGGTGTCAAGGGACACCCGGATGAAACGAAGTTCGAAATAGAAAGACGAAACGAAAATATCTGACTTGCTTTCTATAAGAGAGAGAGACAGACAGAGAAAGGGTAATGATGCCTGACAATTTCATGGAATGCAAGGCGGGACTAAAAAATGTCTCCGAGCGATAGTTTCGGAGATAGAGGGGGTATCTTCCTTAAGGGATGATTTTAGGGAGTGGGGTGGAAATGATTAACTTGCTAGTTAAACGTGGTATCCAACTAACAGGTTGAAAATATATGCGGTCCTAGTGCGGGGGGGATGAAGTTACTATCAGTGGGGGGAGAGGTCAGAAAATGACCAGTATGGTGGGGCGAAAGGGTTGGGGTTGCTGTGCTCCTTAAAATGAGTCCAAGCACTAAGGTGCTGGGATAATTGATTCAAAAGTTAGGTTGAGGGGGGGTGAAGTATTTTTGTCAATGGTAAGGCAAATATTGAGGGATGCTGATTCCTGACAAGTTCAGGTCATGTCGAAAGTATCGTTACAATTCCGTCTAGCCCCCTTTCGCAACGCGCTATAAGGAACTTCTTACCAATATTCTAGGATAACAAGTTCTAATACATGGTACGAGTATAAAGATTTAGGGTAGTTTTGTGACTAAACAAACGTAGTGTGGGGTAAAACGATGTACTGATGATTTGAAGAAAGTGGCTGGCAGCGGTTAGATGCAGACTGTCCAAGAACGGTATGGCGTTAACCATCTCGTTCTTGGGGGAACCATTCGTTCAGCAGAAGATGACAATAGGTTAGATTAATAAATATTCCCGACATCTAACACACAACGCCATCTAGTCCCAAGCTAAGCCGAGCTTGTGTTATGGGTACTGGATAACTGATATAAATACTTATATACTTTTTTTTTGTAAACACATACATATTATACATAGTGAAACTCCGAAACAAATATTTATAGATCATACAAACATTTGGTCCGACCCGGGAATCGAACCCGAGACCTCAAGCTTAGCAATCGCATACGTTACCACTACGCCACTGAGTCAGTTAAAGAAAACCAAAGAGCGTCAGGACTGCCTATGGACATTATAAAATATACAAGTGTGTTTAGGAGATTTGAGTACTCAACATTTATAAATATTTGTTACTCACCCGTTAAATGCAACAAATTCTTCACCTGCACTATAATATTAACGCACACGGAATACAACAATTCATTCTGCTCCTTTTCTACATTCTCATAGACGTTATCCATTTCCATTATCGCATACGTCAAGGTTTTGAACAGAAACCTGACTAAGACGACATCTGGTGACAGGTTCGCGCAGTTTTCGTTCACGTTCTGAACGTTTAACGGGTCCACGTCGGTTTTGACGTTGAAAAATATGGCTTGTGGAGACACGCACGTGGATTTCAAGTCGTTTATCGACAGTAATATTTCTGTCTCCGGTATAAGGACCAGTATTTTTCGTAGTAAAACCATTATTACAGACAGATATCTTAGCTTTAGTTTTGAAGAAGTCGTTGTCTGAAAAAAGAATTAGTATCATTAAATTAGATCTATTTTTTAAGTTTAACTGGAGTATAGTAAATGACTGGAACTGGAATGACTGAATGTAAACCTGATATAACTGTTTTTATATTTCAGTTGGTGGGATAAAGTTAAGCCTTCATAGGCGTGCATTAAATAAGTTGCTTGAGAGGATTATTACAATGCTTTTTTGCGTCGACTGCACGCACAAAAAAGCATGACTCTGTCACGTTCCGCCTGAGCAGAGCGTGCGAGGGAGAACGCGGAACTAGCGATAAAGAGGCTCGATCGGCCTACGCGTTCGGCTTATGACGCATATTTTTTATTAGATTTTTTAAAGTAAACTGGAGTATAGTATTTAAATTATATATATATAAAACAAAAAATAATAATAATAATAATTAAAAAAAAAAGTAGTATATAAATAGGTGTTATAGGTATCCATGGGCGGCGGTAATCGCTTACCATCTGGATACGTCAACTCGTTTGCCCACTATTCAATAAAAAAAAAGTATTTGTTTTTATTTTTATTGGTATTTTCTTCTTTGTGACAGCATTAAGTTCTCGAAAGTTCTCCATATATCTAATAACAAAATTACTCCACACATGGTACATACGACATTGTGATCTGAAACTAGGTAGGACCTATATTATGCTAAGATAGACAAAGCAATCAACATTCTAATCACAAAATGACTTGTCCTGGATAAGAGTTGAACCCGCAGCCCCTAGCTTAGTAGTCAGGATAACTAACTACTACAGGAACAGACTTATCAACCGATTTTTAAAAAGGAGGATTTCAATTCGATTGTATTTTTTTATGTTTGTTACCTCAACTTCCGACTGGGTGAACCGATTTTGATGATTCTTTTTTTATTTGAAAGTTAGTGCTTCCCGTGTGGTTCCATTTCTAAAAATGTCCTCCATGAGAAAACCATGTAAGTCATCAATTTGCATTAAGTATGTGCGCGACAAATAGACGAATAACTTAATATCACGTCAACCGATCTCGATGATTCTTTTTTTATTTATTCGAAATCTGGTCCTTCCTTTTGGACCCATTCTAATTTGGTCCAGTTTTAAGAACTGTCAGTCAGTTTGTATTATTTAAAGATTAAAAAACACACCTCTTATTAATGATAAAAGTTGGTATAACACACCTTTAGAGACCCCTATACAAGCGTAATTATTGAAAAAAAAACTTAATTGCTTACCTGATCCGGTGGTGCTTTGAACAATATCTTCAATAGCACCTCAATCCTAGTCTGTTCTAACAACACATCTTTATACACAGCATCTAACAGCCGCTCCAAAGCGCCAATAGCTTCGTGAGTGTCGCACTCCACCGATGTCTGAGAGAGCAGGTTCAGTAACGTGTCGCTGGCAAGCTCCGACCAGCGGTAGTAGCTCTCTGGATGTTCTTGAGATACGGATAGCACGCATGATACTAGTTCCAGCACCTGGAAAATAATCAAATTCAAAGTTCGTACGTGACGTTCTGGTCTTGCAGGTGTCCATGGGCGGCGGTAATCTCTTACCATCAGACAATACGTCAGCTCGTTTGCACCCTATTTCATAAAAAAAATACAGTGATGAAAACGGTAATTTCGCCGTTTTATACTGCGCAGTTAATGCTTGCAAAGTATTCCAATACACAAGACGTATTTTTAGTACGGAAGTCGCGATTAATTTAGCCCTACACAGGATTTCAATAAGAGAAAGCGCACAAATCTATAACCTGCCTAAGTAAAACGGTTGCCTGTATGGAATTGCCTCCTGGCGATAAGATCGCCAAGTGTACCTACTTATCTTATACTAGTTGACCAACGCGACCTCGTTTGCGTCTTCAATTGCTCGTAGCGTGAACATTTTCCCCCGTTTTTGAAACTTTCTTCATTGGTGCTCCGCTCCTATTAGTAGTAGCGTGATGACATATAGCCTATAGCCTTTCTCGATAAATGGACTATCCAACGATTATCTACTCCAACGCACATACGCACACTGTTTTGATGGAAATGATTGAATTTGAACTTTGTACAGCGGTAATAAAGTGCAAATTGACTCATTGACGTTAGGAACACACCTATATTATAAATAATAAATAAATATTCCGGCCATTATTCGAATTTTTCCCGCCGTAAAAACCATCCTTGAACTTCAACGAATGTTTAAAAAAAGAATTGGCCAAATTGGTCCAGGCGTTGTTGAGTTATGCGCTTACCAACACATTAAGCGATTCATTTTTATATTACAGAAGATTTAATCTTATCATACAATTCACTATACCTTATGTTGATGCATAGTCTTTTGCAGCATATAGAACAACACTTCTCTTGTTGCTTGAGCTTCCTGTTGTTGAGCTCTACCCAGGACGCTTGTACCTAAACAACACAAAAGTAACAATTTATTTTTGTGACATATATTTTACATTCTTTGACTGCCTCTGTGGCGCAGTGGTAGCGTATGTGACTGCTGTTCTTGAGGTCTCGGGTTCGATTCTCGGGTCGGACCAAATATTTGTATGATGTACAAATATTTGCTTCAAAGTTGGGTGTTTTCTATGTATAATATGTACGTATTTACAAAAAAAAATGTATGTATTTATATCAGTTATCTAGTACCCATAACACAAGCTCTGCTTAGCTTGGGACTAGATGGTGTTGTGTGTTAGAGTCTGGAATATTTATTATTCTTGGCCCAGGCCCAGAATATAAATCTAACAGGCCAGCAGATCTTCATGTGAAGATTTATCGCATAAACCAAAATTTTATTTCGCCATAAATCACTAACTCAAATTCTTAGATGAAATGACTATCATTTTTTTATTTACATGGAGTAGGTGGCAAACGAGCAGACGTATCGCCTGATGGTAAGCGATTACCGCCGCCCATGGACACCCGCAACACCGGAGGCGTCACAGGTGCGTTGCCGGGGAATGGGAAGGGGGATGGGGGAAGGGGATGGGGTATGGGCCTGTGGTATCCTCACTCAGGTGAAACACAACGCAAGCGCTATTTCACACCGGTTTTCTGTGAGTCCTGTCGGGTCGGAGTGATACCACGGTCTCAAAGAAAAGTACAAAAATTCAGTTTTTTTTTTAATTAAAAGCCACCTTCTCTTTTTTGGAGGATTTTTCTTTTTCAAATAATCTTCCTAGCCTTTATTATTCTCAATATTATTTGAGGTCGGCTACTAGTTCAACTAGTTTCACCTGAATATCAGTTTTTAAACAGAGCGACTGGCATCGGACCTCCCCTACCCTCAGGGGGAAATGAATTGGTTTTTACGACTTATTAATAAGATAAAATACTTATACTTACCTTTAACTTTCATATGAACTGATGAATCTATTAAAACAATACTCTTATTAATTAACCATCAACAGTTTATTTATTAAATATTTAAATAGACCAAATTTTAACTGCCTCGGTGGCGTAGTGGTACCGTAAGCGATTGCGGTGCTTGAGGTCTTGGGTTCGATTCCCGGGTCGGATCAAATGTTTGTATGAACTGTAAATATTTGTTTCGGAGTTTGGGTGTTTTCTATGTATAATATGTAGGTATTTACAAAAAAAGTCTATATGTGTTTATATAAGTTGTCTAGTACCCATAGTAAAAGCTCCGCTTAGTTTGGGACTAGATGGCGTTGTGTGTTAAATGTCCAAAATATGATTATACTCAATTCAAAAACAAATACATTTAAAAATATACAGGTGAAGACCCTGGCTCTTAATCGGTGGAGGAAACTCCTTACCGCAATATTAATATATAAATAAATATTTCACAACTTAATGAATAAGTAAAAATTACTTGGTCCCTATGCAAAGACCTGATAGAAAATTAAAAGTATTTTTTACTTTTAATTTTCTATCAGGTCTTTGCCGGAAGGTCTTTGAAGGAACGCGGCAATATCGCCCAACATTATTGGACTAATAATAATAATAATGAAAGAATAGGAAAAGATCGAAGAGTTATAAGAAAACTTCAAGCCGACAACTGGCGAGAAGCAGCCCAAGAGCGAGCCCTTGTGTCGGAGGCCAAGATACACTTTGGGTCGTTGAGCCAACGAAGTAAGTGAATAGTCTTCTATATCGCTAAAACTCGAGAACGGCTCAGCCGATTTAGCTGATTTTGGTATTAAAATATTTGTTGTAGTCCAGGGACGGTTTAAGGGGTTTGAATAAATGTTAAAAAAAATCAAAATTTCGAGAGGAGAATCAGTGAAGAATGTTACAAAAACGGGGGAAAGTTATTTTTTTTTTTTATTGAATAGTGGGCAAACGAGCAGACGTATCACCTGATGGTAAGCGATTACCGCCGCCCATGTACACCCGCAACACCAAAGGCATCACAAATGCGTTGCCGACCTTTGGGGGATGGGAAAGGGGATGGGGGGAGGGGTTGGGTTATGGGCCTCCGGTATCCTCACTCACTCGGTGAAACACAGCGCAAACGCTATTTCACACCGGTTTTCTGTGAGGCCGTGGTATCACTCCGTTCGAGCCGACCCATTCATGCCGAAGCATAGCTCTCCCACGGTTTAGGCTACGGGCAATAGGAGACGTAAACGGGGTTGCGTGGATCAGCTAGTACTTGACAACTATACATACCTCCCATATTACTGAAGACCTTTACAGCTACTGGCTCCAAACCAGCTATACATTCAGCTTGAGCACCGGATGCCATCAATCCATCACATAGCTGTATAAGCTGAAAATAACAAAGGAATATCATCAATGATTTATAAAGAAGAAAAAATAGAAGAAAGGAATTAAATACTGCTAGATATTATGATAGACAGTATGGTAAACCATACAAATTAAAAAAAATCCTATTTCTTTTTTTTTTTTTTTTTATTGAATAGTGGGCAAACGAGCAGACGTATCACCTGATGGTAAGCAATTACCGCCGCCCATGGACACCCGCAACACCAAAGGCGTTACAAGTGCGTTGCCGACCTTTGGGGGATGGGAAAGGGGATGGGGGGAGGGGTTGGGGTATGGGCCTCCGGTATCCTCACTCACTCGGTGAAACACAGCGCAAACGCTATTTCACACCGGTTTTCTGTGAGGCCGTGGTATCACTCCGGTCGAGCCGACCCATTCATACTGAAGCATAGCTCTCCCACTTTCTTCAGTCAATTCGAAACGTTCCATCGATAACTCTAGTTGAGACTTACAATGCGACTCAAATAAGAATAGGAACGTCAATGTCAATGACCCCTATCTGTCAAATGTCCCTTGAAAAGTACGGTCAGCAATGAAAACTTGAACTTGAAACTCGCGGGCTGGGTCTCCGCAACTCGACCACCTCAGTGCGCCTATTTTGCGTGGGCAACGAAACCTTATTTGCGTATCAATGTTTTTTAATAATGTTTATTCAAGGTTCTAAACCTTCAGGCGGTTTTCAGAATCAGGGATCCAGTTTAAGGGGAGTTCCCTCCCCCCCGCTAGACAGTGATGAAATTTTTTCGACTTCTCTTTTTTTTTAAGGAAAAACTACCATTTTTATTTTTGATTCGCCTCAAAATTTTCTACCGATTAGTGTATACATACTCTAAACAATATAACACAGATAAAAAAAAAACATCACATGTTTTTTCAAGGGACATTAGACAGATAGAGGTCATTGACGTTCCTATTCTTATTTGAGTCGCATTGTACTTACTCCACGCTAGAGATTTAAATAAAGTGATCTCTTGGTTTTTTTCCTTTCTATTTAACTGAAACTAATCGGGATCTTATTTAGTAGTCTACGACAAACGGCTTACCTTTGGTATTTCTATTATTTGTTTAGTATGATGTTTTGATGAGGACAGCTGCACCATAAACATTAGTATACTGTTCACTAAATTACAGCAACCTCTGTAACAAATGTAATATCAATAAAGTCGAGAATCGATTGGCTTTAAGCATTACTGTGGATTTGATTTAAATAAGACAAGGTAACTAAAAAACAAGTAATTAATTGATTTTTTTTTATTTAAAACAAGTTTTTATTAATTGTTTATAAAAAAAATCTTGAAGCCCTTTAATATCCAAATTGGTTTGGTTGTTCAGAAATATGTACGCCGCCATTTTGTTACGGCGGCCATTTTGGATTAATAATAACACCGATTATATAATATATTATATTATGTTTTGGCCAGAGAAATAACCCGTTTAACTAACAGATTTATTACATTAAAATAATTGAAGTGAAGGTTTTCCTTAACTCACACTATCACGAAAATTTTATTAGCTTCAGAGTTTATTTATTAAAAAAAAAGACTGCCGCATTTCGACTATACACCCTGTGTCGCGAGGGACTTTACGAACGACACATGTAACGGGCCAAAGAACACTCAGACCCAAAACAACAATTTGTGGATCACACAAAGTTATGTCCCATGTGAGATTTGAACCCACAACATTTGGCACAGTAAAAAGCGGCGTGGCGACCGCTTACGCCACTAGGCCAACCATGCAGTCTTTTAGTTTTGATATACTAGCATTCGTCTCATGACTGCTAAAAGAACACCATACTTACGGTATCTCATGCTGTTCAACCAAATCCAGCTGTTTCAAGAGAAACCCGATAAATATCTGGTCACTGTCCAACATGCAATAGTTCACTCTTAGAGTCAACAATTGATTTAGTAAACATAACACTTCGCATTGAAGAGGGATGTCGTTTTGCATTGTGTAACTCTGAAAGGACATTAATAACTAAATACCCATTTTATAACGTAAAGCAATAGATGTACTAATAAAAGTATAAGTTAGCTTATCGCATTAGGTCTACCTGGTAATGATAGTAAAGGTTGTTTATTTATGGAATTGGAGGCAAACGAGCACATGAACCGCAACACCGAAGGTGTCGCAAGATCTTTGCCTACCTTTGGGGGATGGAGGGGAAGGGGGAAGGGGTTGGGGTATGTGCCTCCTGTGTCTTCACTCACTCGGTGTTTTCGCAGGCGCTGTTTCACAAAGGTTTTCTATGAGGCCGTGGTATCACTCCAGTCGAGCCGGCCCATTCATGCCGAAACGTGGCTCTCCCACAGTGATTAATTGATACTTGATTCATTCCCAGATGAGGGTTTTCAAAGCAAACAGGTACAATATAACAAGTGTTTTAAGATTTTATAATTAAGTAACTAACTTGAAAATTAACCCTGGGAATATGCAATTATAAGAAAAAATTGCATGGTCTAGTCTAGTGTAACCTGGTTTCTAATGAAATAAATATATTTAATAAATAACAAATAAATATGTCGGATATCTAACACACCGCCATCTAGTCCCGAGCTAAGCAGAGCTTGTGTTATTATGGGTACTAGACAGAATATACTTTTTATTATATATAATAATAATGACCTTATTGTACACCAGATAACTCACAAAGGTAACTTAAAGCTAAGAGGTACAATTGGCGGCCTTATCGCCCGAAGGCAATCTTTTACAGGCAACCATTATACATAGAAAACACCCAAAGTCCGAAACAAATATTTGTAGATCACATAAACACTTGGTCTGACCCAGGATTTGAACCCCTGCGCCACCGAGGCAGTCAGTAAAGAAATAACAAATAAAACTCACCTTCAAAGCTTGTATAACAACCGGTTCGAACAACCTTATATATCTTTCCAACTCCTTTTTATTAGTGCTCCACTTTCTATCAGACTTATTTTTGGCAAAATTCTCCATAGTGATCAACAGCTGCCTCTCAACGGCCATCCTTGGATTCTTACTGTCTAACGATAACTTCTGACTAGCATTGGAGGAAATACTACTCCTTCTAGAACTTCCTACTTGCGTAGTAGGCGTACTAGTCATCATGACGTCATTGAAGAAGCTAGTTTTGTGACTACCCTCATTTTTGTCCAAAATGCTCATGAAATCTGAGTATTGGTTCACCATGTTTGTGCCGAACAGACACTTGAGGAGTTGTGTAACGCAGTATACGGTTTTATCAGCGCATAGAGGCATGATAACCTTCAGGTAATAGAGAATTTCTTCTGTTACGTGGCCGAGTTCTCTCTCTGTGGCTAGTTCAAGTTGGATGGCTAAGCTGTTGAGTACAGTTGATAGGAAAGTGTGGAATATGCTGGATTTTGGGTCTAAGTTTATCTGTAACAATTTAAAATATAGTCAAATGAATTTATATGCAATATCTCAATTTTGAAAAGAAATATTGTATTGTATTGTAATATAAAACTTAGTTTAAAAATACAGAATGTTACCACCCGTATTCATCCCGTGTTTGTACACACGGTGTGTCACTCTGCGCCTAAGAAGGGAGGGATCCGAGAATTGCTGTTATTTACACATCCGGACCCCTCCCAGTGCCTGCCCACATTTGAATCAAACCCTTTTTTTTACGTGTAGAAACCTCCTCGGGCCGTCACCCCGCCGGGGTTTGCGGCGGGGCTGTGTGTCGGAATCGGACCGACTAAAACCACACGGTGTGCCAATCTGCGCCTGAGAAGGGAGGGGTCCGGGAACTGCTGTTTACCGGACCCAATTTGAATCAAACCCTATACCAATCTAGCCTTCGGCCAGCGTGGTATAGTAGCCCAAAACCTCTTTTGAAGGAGAGGCTTTTGTCAAGCAGTGGACTATTAAAAGCTGTTGATGATAAGTGTTTTACAATTTTTCAATGTAAAGTTTAAACACAATCATTTAAAGAAAATGATTTTTTAGAAGGTTTTAACATTTACTAAAAACAGCTACCATATCTGATTGCTGATACCTAATAGATTTATCTCACCTTGTGATTAGAATACGTAGCCCTCAAGGTATCATAGAACTTCATATAGAAGGGTTCGTTGAA
Source organism: Spilarctia lutea (assembly GCA_916048165.1). Lineage (NCBI taxonomy): Eukaryota > Metazoa > Arthropoda > Insecta > Lepidoptera > Erebidae > Spilarctia > Spilarctia lutea. The sequence goes on along the minus strand of OU696492.1, from coordinate 3,990,928 downwards.
GAAATGACCAACGAAATGGGGCTTCAGACTGGACGCGGGGGGAGGTGGTTTCTTCCTCAGAGACCCCTTCTCATCCACTTCGCTTGGAGTGCTTCCACGACGTGGGATGGCATCTACAAGATATAAATATTTTAATCGAGAAAGTGTATAAAAGTTCATAATATTTTATAATAGTGTTATAGGTTATTTGCTGTGTTATGTTATTTGTTAAGCTATAAATTGTGTTATGTTAGTAAAGCATTTGTATAACCCCCGCGCGTTGACATTGGGATTGAACCTTGTCATAATAAGAGCCGCGTGACGTCATCCATCGCAAAATAGTAACGCTAGTAACACAATCTAAAAGTTTATTTTTAAGAAATTTAATTTGATAGTTTGATTGATTGATTTCAGTTGATAATTCTTGTAAATTTCACATGTACTAACGTTCACTGACGTCACCGCTCTTAGCTGTCAATCCCAATATCAACGCGCGGAGATAATAATTCAATGATGATTTTGTGCTCAGAGTAACTGTTTTTCAATATAACTGTGGAGGAACGGGGTGGCGCTGTAGCATATTTGGACCTACTTATGCAACAAGGAACCAATCCACTAACATGCCAAAATCTAAATGAGAACCCTATTTATAAGAAGATAAGGATAATTCTTTGATTTTGGCATGTGTATGGATTGGTTCCTTGTTGCATAAATAGGTCCATTTATGTTGCACTGTATGTGGAAGACGCCACATAACCATTTGAATTGGTTTAAGTATTTCTATCTGTTATTGGTATAAGTTAAAAAATATACAGAAAATTATTATGAACTTACACAGATGTAAGGTATTAATATATTAAAATAATTTTGTAAAACACTAGATTTTTTTTTATTCAAACTTTATGCACTTTTATACATCGGTGGACTATCTTCTACTTAATAATATTAAAAAGTATATCAGTATTTATATCAGTTGTCTAGTACCCATAACACAAACGCTGCTTAGGTTGGGACTAGATGTCGTTGTGTGTTAGGATCTCCGGAATATGTATTTATTTATTATATATCGCTATCTGAACTTTCCTAATCTTTACCTCGACATATAATACTAGCTGTGCCTCGCGGAATTATTCGCAATTTACGTTGCTTTGAAATTTTGTGAACTATTTTATTAGTTTTAATTTTGTTAACGCAGAACCCAATTTTTTTATTAAATTAAGGTAGTCAAATTTACTTCTTTAAACATCGGCTATTTGCCAGTGAAAGTTTCAACAAAGTCGATAAGGCCGTTATAGAGATTAGCCGGAACAAACAGACAGACAGACAAAAGTTAAATTTTTTTATTTTGATATGAATGCCGTATATACTTTTTATATGCATTTAATGAACAGCTGTTATTTTCAAATTACATATAGACATTTTAATTTTATTTGATGATCAATCCCGATAGGGACCAACATTCGTATCTGTCAATATAGCAACGTATATATATAACTAAATACTATAATGGATTGAAGCATTACACACTTATACTGATACCTGTCGTCTTCCTCCTGACTGGGCTGCCAGGCAAAGCAATTCCGCCTTTATTCAAATGCACATTAGGATTGACTTCCTCTATCAAGTGCACCAGTACATTCAACATTTTTAGTGTAACTTGCAAGAATTTCTCAGCAAGGTTGGCAACTCTATCGTTTTCCAAGTGTTGCCAGCGTTCTTTGGTATTGTTTGTGTCACGTTCGAATATATCGCGGTTGGTGGTTTTGTGGCGCATTATGTTGTGGATTTCGACTGAAAAAGAATAAACAGCCAATGTGACTATTCGTTCTGATAGAAAGCATGAACAGAATCCAAGAGTAGTGGCCTCCACACACGATACGAATACAAACATTGCAGCATGGTGACCCGAACTATGGCGGCCTAGTGAGATGCTTAAAAAAGGATCTGGTATCATATTGGGAGGGCAACACGTACGCTGGTAGTGAGTTCCAAGTTTTGACTGATTGTGAAGAAAGAAGAGTCAAACTGCTTGATTCGAAAGCATATTTTTACCACTTTAAAATAAAGACTGCGTAGGTGTAAACTATTTTTAGTACATAACCGTGGGTGAGCCACGCTTCGGCATGAATGGGCCGGCTCGACCGGAGTGATACCACGGCCTCACAGGAAACCGGTGTGAAACAGCGCCTGCGCTGCGTTTCACCTGTTGAGAGGATACCCGAGGCTCATAGCATCCTCAACCCCTCTCCCCTTCCCCTAAAGGCCGACAACCCACTTGTGACGCCTCTGGTGTCGCGGGTGCCCATGGGCGGCGGTAATCGCTTACTATCAGGCGATTTGCCCCCTATTATATAAAAAATCGTATAATATATCTGAAATATAATTTAAATTCAGTGCTAATTCACACCTCGTGCGATTAGAACGCGTTCTCAGTGGGCAACAAATATTGTAAACAACAAACCGGTTTGTTATCGTTCGGCGCAGCGCGATCGGCGCCCGGTCGCATATTGTGTGAAGTTAATATGAACCTTAATCTGAATGGGTAGCGAACGGGATTGCAATGACTATGATGGAACAAACAACTTTGAAATTTCTTTAGTTGACCAAAGAGGCGAGACTGATCAAACATATTGTTTAGAGGAGAACATGGAGTCAAATGAGGAATCAACGAACAAACGATTAAGAATGGAGGGTTGGCAGACAGTTGCGAAGAAGAGAAAGTCTGTAGATTCGTCTAACATGCAACCGGTAGAATCTATGTGGCAGATTTGCGTCTACTCAAAAGAAAAACTACCGAAACAATTTGCTATGGCAAAGTTGCTAAATGAACACAAAATATCTGGAGTAACTAAAGTGAAATATATTAATCCTTATAAGTTATTAGTAAATTTTGAAAAGGAAATAGATGCTGAGAAATTTACATCTTGTGACGCTTTAACTGAACTTGGTTGGCGCAGACAAAAAACCTGGGAAGTAGATTTATGTTATGGAATTATTAAAGATATAGATGTGGAACTGTCAGAGGCGGACCTTATGAAATATATACAAACTGACAAGGACCTCGTGATGGCTAAGCGGATGAACAGGAGAACCGAGGAAGGATGGATTCCTAGTGAGACCATAAGAATTGGCTTTAAGGGTAATTCTTTACCAAGTCATATATATTTAATGGACCTACGGATTGCTGTTTCTCCGTTTGTGTTCCCTGTGACACAATGCTCAAGATGTTGGAGATTCGGTCATACATCAAAGATGTGCCCCTCCAACAAGCCTTTGTGCCCGAAATGTGGAAAAAATGATCACGCTAATTGTGATATATCTATTTATAAGTGTGTCAACTGCTCTGCTAACCATATCTCATTATCAAGGGCTTGTCCAGTTTATGCAAGAGAAAAACGGATTCGTGAGATAATGTCACAGATGAAGTGTACCTATCGAATAGCCATGACCTTCATTCGACCTTCCCCTCATCACACAGTCGAAAAAAGTAACTCTCTAATTATTAACAACAATAGCCAGAGTATCATTCCAGGACCATATAGTACCAGTACGCCGAGGGGAAATATCGAACAAGCCGAGATCAACAAACGAACAAAGACACCTACAAAAAAAAAGTCTCACAAAAAAAAGAAACCGTTCCATTTGTCCGAAAACGTTATAGTGGATATGTCGGTCACTGACTCTAACCCCGAAGATTCAATCGACCCTTGTGAACCAGAAGACACACAACCTTACACAAGTGAAAACTCTCGGAAAGTACCCCCACTAAGGCGTTTGTGGGAAAACATTAAAGAGATGATACACAATATAAAACATCAGATTCAAACACAGTTTAAAGATGGATTAAAATTAGTTGTAGATTGGCTTAACACATTCTTTAGTAATATAATACCCGATATCTCCATTATTAAAAATATATTTACATCAGTTAATGGATAACGCCTACAATACAATAATCAAACTGAACATAATACAATGGAATGCCAGAAGTATTAAGCCAAAGTTAAAGTCATTTGAACAGTTATTAATCCAAGAACATATACATATCGCGGTGGTAAGTGAAACGTGGCTTACACCAGATACCTATATTAATATTAACAGTTATAAGATTTTACGTCTGGACAGGGATGGGTACGGTGGTGTGGCAATTTTGGTACATAATTCAGTTCAATCACAACGGGTTGAATTACGTAGAACAAATTGTGCTTTAGAATTGATTCATATTAAATTGTTTAATTGCAATCAATTAAAACATATAATAGGTATATACTGTGCTCCGGATTCTTCGACAAATCCTCAGACGTGGGACTATCTGTTTTCTATGGCAAACAAAGAGTCTCTTATATTAGGGGATTTTAACGGACACCATTCAAACTGGTCATACAAAACAGATACGAGAGGAAATCAAATCTTAGACTCTTTATTAGACTATAACTATATTATATTAAATGACGGTAGCCCTACACGTTTTCAACTTGTCAACAACGTATGTAGGAAATCTGCCCCTGACTTATCTATAGCGTCTTCGGATATCTCTTTAAATTTCGATTGGATCGTCTCAAATGAAACATTGGGAAGTGATCACATGATTATTAAAATATCTACCTCATTTCACGCCAGTAATCAGTATCAAACAAAAAGGAATTTTAAAAGGGCTGATTGGTCAGGTTATGAAAATTATCTGAATGAAAAATTTAATAATTACGATACGTCCACCTTTTATGACCCTCAAGAAGCTTATAATTATTTTTTAAATATTTTATACGATTCCGCCGAAAAGTTCATCCCCAATATCAAATATAGTACTAACCCTACAAGTAAGTTTAAACCTAAACCGTATTGGAACCCTGAATTATCTAAGTCAGTAGCAGAGAGGCGATAAGCATTAGCTAACTTTCGATGTAACCCCACCCCGATAAATTTAATTACGCTAAAAAGAAAAATAAGTGTTTCCCGAAGGATGATTAGACAGGCGCAAAGACAATCTTGGCAACATTTTTGTAGCACTATAGACGAAAAATCGTCAGTGAGCGAATTATGGAATAAAATTAGATGGATTAAAGGATACAAGACACAAAAAAAATCCATTGACTCAAATGCAGCGAATCTTCTTCTACATAACTTGACCCCAGATGACGTACCCCAAAATAAACCCATATTTCTATCACAAAATTCGACCTTAGAAATTAAAATTACATTACTAGAATTAAATAATAGTATTAAAAAAAAAGACACTACGCCCGGATCTGACAATATTTCATACAGTATGATTAAAAAATTACCTTTAAACGCTAAATTAGTATTAGTAACATTGTATAATTCTTTTCTTTCGACGGGTAAAGTTCCTATTCAATGGCGGGATATCAGTATTATACCCATTCCTAAGCCTGGAAGAGACAGCAACTCCTCATCGGCATTGAGACCAATTTCACTTATATCTTGTTTATGTAAAATTTTTCATGTCATTATACAGAAACGGCTAGAGTGGTATCTGGAAAATAATTGTATGTTTTCTAACGAAACATTAGGGTTTAGAAAATGCAGATCCTGTCTAGACAACTTAAGCCACTTAGTAACAAGAATTCAAACAGGTTTCTGTAAAAACTTTATCACAGTCGGATGTTTTATCGATATAGACAACGCATACAACAATATCAATATCAATAGTCTTCTATACAAATTGGATATGTTAGGGGTGGGTCAAAAAATATGTAGCTACCTTTTTGAATTTCTTAGAGAACGATATCTTAAATTAGCAGTGGATGGTCTGTCGATGACACGCAGCACTGGCAAAGGCTTGGCACAGGGTGACCCACTGTCTCCCTTACTATTTAACGTCGCAACAATAGACATTTGCAAACAACACAACACTAATTCCATACACATCTCACAATATGCGGACGATTTCGTTATTTATTGTACACATAAAAACATATTTAACGCCGCAGAAAAGTTACAAAATAGCTTGGTTAATATCGTACCTAGTTTATCTGAGGCTGGTTTAGAAATTTCTCCATCTAAAAGTAAAATATGCGTCTTTAAAAAAGGCTGTAATAGACAAAACATCACTATAACTCTGAATAACACCAGATTAGAAGTTGTTGACAGCGTAAAATATTTAGGCTTGTGGCTTGACCGCTCTCTTAGATGGGCTAAACACATAAGAGAAATTAATGAAAGAGCAGTTAAATATCTCAGTATCCTTAAGTTTGTGGCGGGAACAAGTTGGGGTATACACCCTAAACATGTAAGGAAAATGTATATTTCTCTCCTAAGAAGTCGTTTAGACTACGGTAGCTTTTTATATGGCGACAGTTGTGAAACACATTTATGTAAATTGGATAAAACTCAGAATCAGGCCATGCGAATTATCGGTGGGTTTATTAAAACGACACCTATCCACGTTATGAGTAGTGAACTAGCGATACAGCCATTACATATACGTAGATGTTACTTAGCTGGTAAATTTTTATTAAAAAGTAAGTCTTTATTAATTAGTAGTAAAATAATTAAATTATTAAATGAATTAGATGATTCTTTAATCGCATGGCGAAGGAAAAATAAACCTATTCTAATAGTAATGTACAAAGAATTAAAGCAAGTGAAAGTTCATAGTAGTAAAAATTTAGAGATGTTTGAGAATCAGATGTGGATGGGTTACATAGACATTTCTAGAAAAGTGAAATATGATATAGACTGTATACAAAAACCTTAAAAGCTATATGCGTCAGCCTTTTTAAGAGACCTGTGTTTTAAATATATTGATACTTTTTTGCCGAATTACTACCAAATATTTACCGATGGATCGAAAGGAAAAGAATCAGCGGGGGCGGCCCTCTTCGACCCTCAAGAAAATACATTCGCTCGCTTTAGAATTGAAGTTAAAATGTCGATAATGTATCTAGAATTAATTGCTATTAGTGAAGCGTTATCCTACATTAATACCATTGGGCACGACCAGTTTCTTATTTTAACTGACGCTAAAAGTGCTCTCCAACATGTTGCTCGATGTACCTCGACAATTCGAGGAACACCGATAGCATACACAATTATTAACCAAATTTTAGAGCTAGAGCAAAGTGGTAAAACTGTGCAACTTCAGTGGATTCCATCTCACATAGGTATAGCTGGGAACGAAACGGTTGACACACTAGCAAAACAGGCTTGTTCTGAAGGTATACCTATTGTTATACCTCCTTATTTTTTAGACTGCCTATATCTTGTAAAAGAATATTGTTTCAAATCTTGGAGAGAATATTTCGATAAGAGGTCAACTGAGAAGGGTATCTGGTATAAAACTATACAACCTGAACCATTGGCTATACCTTGGATTGATAACTGTTCATTGAATAGGCATAAATTAATAATGGCTATGAGGTTACGTTCCGGACACATCCCATCCAGAAAGTTTACCTTTCTAATGGGCTTATCGTCTACGCCAAATTGTGAAATTTGTGGTGTGGTGGAGGATGTAGAACATGTTTTGATGGAATGTGCGCGGAACCAACAACTTAGAAATAGATTGTTTAGTGATAAGTTGATGGATGTTGGAAGATGTAACAGCATCCTGGCCAGTCCTACAACAGATGCAGCTAAGGCCTTATATGATTTATATGCTGAATTTATAAGAATTGTGTAAATTAAAACAGTGGCTATGATGGAGCGACATAGTCAAAATTGTGGCTAAGCTCCTTAAATAAAGATTAAAAAAAAAAAAAAAAAAAAAAAAATTAAATTGTACTGCAAAACATTTTGATAGTAGGAAAATCATACAAATGGCAAAACAATGACAAATCGAAAGCTTTTCTTATACCTCGTATTATTTACACCATAACTCTCACCTGGATATACAGAAGAGCATAATTCCAAGAGTATGGAGCGCGCCACAACGGTTGCGTTGCAGTAGTCCAGGCTGTCCAAGCAATAGCTCAGGATACCCTGGTCAGTGTACGCTTGAACGTGTTTCCATGGTGACCACTTCCTGCAAATCGCTTGGAGGGCTTCAAGAAGACCTTGCTGAAAGACATTATACATTGTGATATTTAAACACCAAAATTGGTGTGTTCTTGTGTGAGAAAATAAAATGAGTCAAGTGTGGGTGTGCGAGGGTTATTTATGTTTAGTATTTATTGTTGATGTATTTTTTTTATTATTTTTTTTATTGAATAGGGGGCAAACGAGCAGACGCATCACCTGATGGTAAGCGATTACCGCCGCCCATAGACACCCGTAACACCAAAAGTCTCACAAGTGCGTTGCCGAACTTTGGGGGATAGGGAGAGGGAATGGGGGGTCTCCGGTATCCTCACTCACTCGGTGAAACACAGCTCAAGCGCTATTTCACACGGGTTTTCTGTGAGGCCGTGGTATCACTCCGGTCGAGCCGGCCCATTCATGCCTAAGCGTGGCTCTCCCACGGAACAAAACCTACCTGGAGTAGGTGTTACTAGGATGGAGAGGGTAGTGCTAATTTTTTTCATTTTTAAATTGAATTTTACTCTCCTCGGATTGATCACCAGAATATATATGCTATACGATTGCCTCAGAACACTAAGGCTGTCATTTGTACTAAGTTATTTTTACTATTTGATGTACATTGGTCATTTGTTACTTAATGGCTTTTGTCAATTATCGCGATATTTGTTTTTTTTGTTGTCAATCGATTGAATTAAAACGAACACTAAATACTAAATGAAGTTTACCACAATACATTAGAGAAAACCACATTCAAATCGGTTAAGCCACTTTCGAAATTAGCTTTTCTTTAATATCTTTAATGAACAGACATCGACCTCTTACATTATTTTTTTTCTGGAATTGAGGGCAAACTAGTAGACGTATCACTTGATGGTAGGCGATTACCGCCGCCCATAGACACCCGCAACAGAGGCATGAGAAGTGCGTTCCCGGCCTTTGGGGGATGAGGAGAGGGATGGGGAGGAGTTGGGGGTATGGGCCAACGGGGTCCTCACTCACTCGGCGAAACACAACGCAGGCGCTGTTTCACACCGGTTTTCTGTGAGGCCGTGGTATCACCCCGGTCGAACCGGCCCATTCATGCCGAAGCGTGGCTCTCCCAAGGTTAAAATTTATGTGTCGATTATTTTTCTATCCAACCATCTCAAAGTAACGTCACACATATTACGAAAAAATAACAAGGTTTTATCAAATTCATAGAAGCTACTCACCGAATAAAATTTACAATTTGAAGCCATCAACCTCCCAACAAGATTACCAACAATAATTCTCAGACCCTCGCCATTTCCCAATGTCTCCCCATCTTTCAACTGCTGAGGAAGATCGCTGTAGAAGTATATATCCCTCACGAGATCTAGTGATAGATTATTACTGTTGAAGGAGAATTTTCGGCTTTCGTCTTTCGCGATTTCGGCTACCACTGTTGTTGGGGATTGGTGTTTCGAGATGTGGATTTTTGGTATTAAACTGTGGGCAGATAAAGTTTTAGATAATTTATGCTGCTCCTTTATGCTGCCTCTTTATGCTGCTACTTAATGCTACCCCTTTATGCTGCTACTTTATGCTGCCCCTTTATGCTGCTACTTTATGCTGCCCCTTTATGCTGCTACTTTATGCTGCCCCTTTATGCTGCTACTTTATGCTGCCCCTTTATGCTGCTACTTTATGCTACTCTTTATGCTGCTACTTTATGCTGCCCCTTTATGCTGCTACTTTATGCTGCTCCTTTATGCTGCTACTTTATGCTACTCTTTATGCTGCTACTTTATGCTGCCCCAATAACACAGGACTCACCAATTACTCATATATACAATACAATAAATAAAATTGGAGTGTCTGTTTGTAATATTAAAATAACCGTTTTCTACTACATGCATATGAATGTATATACGGTACACATACCAAAATATTTATTTTTAAAATTTTTGTCTGTCTGTCTGTTTGTTCCGGCTAATCTCAGGAACCACTGTTCCGATTTAAAAAATTCTTTCGGTGTTGGATAGTCCATTTATCGAGGAAGGCTATAGGCTATATATCATCATGCTACTACTAATAGGAGCGGAGCACCAATGAAGAATGTTTCAAAAACGGGAGAAAATTTTCACGCCACGGGCAATATAAGACGCAAACGAGGTTGCGTGGGTCAGCTAGTAGGTAACATATCTAGATAGTAGACTGTCCCCAAGATAGGCTGGAAAAAGAAGTACCATAAACAATATTACTAGGATAAACAATGGTAAATGAATAAAACTCACTTTGCAATGGCATGTGCGGCCGCTTTCCTCACTTTCTGATCTTGATCGCTCAGTAGGCGCATCAAGGTCTCCAGTATTAATTTACTGCGCACGTAATATTGCGGGTATAACATATATAACCTAGAATAGAACGTGAAAAGTTATGTACAAATGTTTAGGATTAATGACGTTCTTCTAGCCAATTTCGACTATGGCCACGGGAGATATGCACAGTGCACAAGTGTGTGCGCAAATACAGGTGCATTCTCTGTTCCCTCACTCTCACAATCCGATGGAACGTTTACCGAACACGACGCAGAGATCAAGCGCAGAGTTAGGGTGTTAATCTCGGTGCCTCAGAGAGCACGTAAAGCCTCAGTTCATTCATGATTATTGTATAAACAGAGCCAGACAAACCATTAGGAAGTGTTTTTTTTTATTGTATAGGGGGCAAACGAGCAGACGTATCGCCTGATGATATGCGATTACCGCCGCCTATGGACACACGCAACACCAGTGGCAACAAGTGTTGGTGAACATCTACAATATAAGTTACAATAACATAGAATTTTGAGGCAGCGCTGTCTTTTTAGACTACTATGGCGAAACCAAACGAAGAGTAATATTTTAGTAGTCTTATGCCCAGTTCCTATATTTGAAAAACGATTCGTTCTAGGTACAAATAGTAGTATATTATACGGGTCGTAAGCTAAAATCGTTCCTATAAAAAAATTATTGAGGAACGAAATTTACGACTCGTAGTCGGTTGTCGAAAATTTTTACACGATGGCGATTCGTTAAATATAGGAACCGGCATTTACATAGACTGTTTGCATGTTCCATAGTAGGGCCAAAACTACTGAAACAATTTCAATGAATGAGATGTCAATAGATTTGTAATAATGGCCCCGCTGACATGAGCTATTTAAATTTTATGAAAAGTTTTACGGAGTCGTGTTATTATTTAAATAAATAAATATTTCGGACATCTTACACACAATGCCATTTAGTCTCAAACTAAGCAGAGCTTGTGTATAGGTACTAGACAACTGATATAAATACATATTTACTTTTTATTAAACATATAAAACACCCAAACTCCGAAACAAATACCAGACCTAGGAATCGAACCAGAGACCTCAAGCCCTGCAGTCGCATGTGCTCCTACTACGTTACCGAGGCAGTCATTTCCTGGGTTTCTTTTACTTTTTCTGACCCGACTGAGTCATTTAAATATTATGTTGTTTCTATATTTTTTGAAACCTAGTTTACGATATAGATTTGAATACAAAACTGTACCTTCATGATCATACGGCAATAACACAATTTCACTGATAAATGGACTTAACTTTTATTTTCTTCCTAGCGAAAATGACACGTAACTCACCTCTGATAAGGTAGTTTTTCATACAACCGACATAGGTTCAGTCTACACAACCAGTAGTTGTTCGCCTCCACGTGCACTAAGCTGTTGAGTACATCAACCAATAGGGTCCAGTGAGTGCTCGTACACACGCACGTTGACACGTTCGTGAGTGCCGATAGAGTGTGGTTAACTGTTGAATGGATATCGTCTGATAGACCCTAGAATTGAGGTAGCAATATGTTTTAATTTAAAAAAAGAACTCCCGCATTACGATTATAAAACCTGTGTTGCCGGGGACTTTACAAACATATATGAAATGGACACAAAAAACACAGGCTCAAAACAACAATTTGTGGATCGCACAGTGTTGCCCCATTTGGGCATTTGAACTTACAACTTGGCGCGGTAGAGAGCGGCATGGACACCGCTTAAACCACTAGGCAAACCGCGCAAGCAAAAATCAAATTGTTTATTTAATTGAGTTTAATATAACATGGATAAAACAAAAGTTCTTTTGTTCTTATTTGATGTGGTGTCGCCCTAAAGCATCTTCTCGTTTATGTCCAATATCATATAGAAATACATTCATTTAGAAAAATGATAAAGAAATCCAAATTTCTTAATCATATAACATGCAAACAAGGAGTATTAAGAAAAAGAAAGGTGTGTGTGTGCGATTCACACACGATAGGAAGTGAAACTTCAGTAAATCGACAAAAGAATGAGATCAACATTTGCCCTCTCGCTCTGGCTCACTAATTACAGGCGACTTTTTGTATTTGTGTCTTTTACCTGTCGTTTTTTCCGTTGCATCCGGTTTGAAATCACAAGATTCTAAAGAAGTCTCACTTCAAAAATAAAATAAAAAATCTATTGTTATATGTGTATTTACCATTATCATCATACAATATTACCTATGACTGTTCTAACTCAGTCACCATAAATATTAAAGTTTCATAACAATTACAAATCCAAAGACTTACCTTCAAAACAATATGAACGAGTTTATCCACAGTAATTAATTCTGAAACATCTTTTGGCAAAGAATTCATACTCTTCCACCTATTATAATGTCCATGGGATAGCTCCAACGCAGCCACTAAGTAGTTCCCAATACAGACCCTCACCAGACCTCGAATCTGAGGGTCACTATGACCTTCCAACAGCAAAAATATATCACACATGTGCTGATACTCAAAATTCTCAGAAACTTCCAAATTTTTCATATCCTCCTCTAGATTTTGACCCATAATTTCAATAGCTTCCTTACTCTGCACTTCATTGGTTCTTTTCAAAGTTCTTTTAACCCTCTCTTCTTTCTTTTCAAAGTCTTTCAACGCATCGAGGTTGTCCAAATTCGTGGTGGATTCTCCGAAGTGGTCAAACTTCATGTCTAGGTCTATACTTGAGGAAAGTATACCCCCACTGCTGGTCATGGGGTACCCAGTAGACAATGGATCATTGCTTCCTGTCATATTTGAGTTTGTCGTGAAATTACTGTTTGTCATATTTGGATTTGTGCTATCTGTGTGCATACTAGCTGCCAAATCTTTTGGGCATATTTTACTGTCTAGAATATTGCTTGGTACATCTTTGGAGCTTTTCTGTTCGGTGCTTTCTGATTTGCTATCTTTTTTTGATAATTGGTGGGATGTCAGTTGGCTGTCCATGCTTTGGTTGAGTATGTCTTGGCTTAGAGAGTCTGTGAGGGAGTCTTGGTAACAAACGTTACGTTCGAGTATGAAGTCGTTTATGTGATCTTGATTTGAATCTGTGCCTTCCGAAGATCCTGGGGTAACAAAGACAGTCTATTTGTCACATCATCCAATCAAATTATAGTAATAACATATCCTTAAGAGTAATGTAATAACCTATCTTAACATTCAATAACCCTTAAATAATAGCAAATACACGAAAGTAAATACTTTCAGTACACTAAATAGTGTACTTTAAAAAAGGCATTGATGAAATTACCAGCACTCATCTCCAAAATAAAACGTTCAAGATCCTTCTTAGGTAAGACTTCTTCAAAGTTACGTAAATTTTTATAATATTTTTTTTATTTTTTTTTATGGTGTAGATGACCAACGAGCAGACGTATCGCCTGATAGTAAGCGATTACCATCGCCCATGGACACCCGCAACACCGGGGGCATCACAGGTGCGTTGCTGGTCTTTGGGGGATGGGGAGAGGGATGAGGAGGGGTTGGGATATGGGCCTCGGGTATCCCCACTCACTCGGTGAAACACAGCGCAAGCGCTATTTCACGCCGGTTTTCTGTGAGGCCGTGATATCACTCCGGTCGAGCCGGTCCATTCATGCCGAAGCGTGGCTCCCCTACGGTAAAACGGTTATGACAGATGACTGTCTGTATTTTGTATATTCCACCGTATCGCCTTCAACTACTCAACGGATTTTAATGAATGAAGTGTAAATAGATTCGTAAAAATAGCCCGAGTGATATAAGGTATATAAATATTATCAAAAGTTTTCACATAGTATTTTTTCAACTTTTTTGTTTTTACTGTTAAGTTTGAATTTTATACAGATAACTACGGGTTTTATGATATATTTTGATCAATAAAGATGTGAGTTTTTACCAGAAATGTTATGATTTTTCGCATCGACATCTTTGTCTAAATACATTGTCATCGCTTGCGGGTACAACCGAAGTATTTCTGCCAAACAGTTTAAAGCAGACGATTTCAAAGACACACGAATTGACCTGAAACATACAAAACCTTTTTTAGTTACATTACTTAGCTCCATCAAAAACTTAATTCAACAAGTAATGGTAAATTCATAAATGACAACAAAATAAATGTTACTAGACTTTTGTAGTTCATCTCTCAATAAAGTTCTGTTAATTGAAGAGGTAAAATTTTGTTAAAAATTTGAGTATTCCAAAATAAACAACAGGATTTATTTTTTTATTGAAATAGGGGCAAACGAGCAGACATATCGCCTGATGGTAAGCGATTACCGCCGTCCATGAACTCCCGCAACACCAGAGGCATCACAAGTGCGTTGCCGGCCTGAAATGCTCAATGTCGACAGTAGAGATCCGTTTTTAGCGCAGTAGACTTTTTCTTTTTATTTTTTTTAAAGACAAATCTCGCATTAATAATAATTCCTGTGTCGCGGGGGACTTTACAAACATACATAAAACGGACACAAAGAACACCCTAAAGGACGTGACAAACTAAAAACATGTGAGTTATTGGAACTATTTTGTCTACAACTGATAGTGATACCACGGTCTCATAGAAAACGGGTGTAAAATAGTGAGTGATTGAGGATACCGGAGGCCCATACCCCCCAACCCCTCCCCTCATCCCGCTCCCCATCCCCAAAAGGCCGGCAGCGCACTTGTGACGCAAGTGTTCTAAGTGTTTATGGGCGGCGGTAATCACTTACCATCAATAGATACGTCTGCTCGTTTGTCCCTCCCCCCAGTTAAAAGTTTATGAAATGTATACTGTACTATTGGTTTTTCTTACCTATCAGCTATAACGCCTCCTTTGTTCCCCGTCAGCAAGAACTTGGAAGCCAATAACCTTGAGCAGTATTTAAGCGGTACATCATCGTCTACTGCGGATCCAATGTTCACCTGTAAATATAAGCTTACAGTACCAGAGAAATAAACAAAATACCGACTACAAGAACTGGGTCAAATTAAAATGGGACCACACGGGAAGCACCAACTTTCAAATAAAAAAATAAAGAATCATGGAAAACGATTGGCGTGATATTGAGTTATTCGTTTATTTGTCGCGCACATACTCGTACTTAATGCAAACTGAAGACCTATATGGAGTACCTTGTCAGAACTGGGCCAAATTGATGTGGGAACACACAGGAAACACAAGCTTTGAAATAAAAAAATAATCATCATAATCGGGTAACCCAGTCGAAAGTACTGAGGTAACAAACATTTATTAATTTTTTTAGGTATAACAAAAGCACACACACGATACACTTTTTTAAAAAAATATACAATAATATTACAGGTACACACATTAAAAAAATACAGTCGAATTGAGAACCTCCTTCGTTATTGAAGTTGGTTAAAAGTCAGAATATTTCGTTCTTTGTTAAGATGTAACATAGTCTTTTATTCTGTGCCAGCTACAACACATCACACTTCGGTGTAAGGATCTTCATCCATTCAATCAAATAAAATTGAAGTGTCTGTTTGTAATTTCAAATTAACAACTTTTCACCAAATGCAAATGAAAGTATATACGATACTTATATCGAAAAAAACAATTTTAATTTTTTTTGTCTGTCTTTCTGTTTGTTCCGACTAATCTGCGGAACGGCTTGACCGATTAAGACGGGAATTTTACTGGCAGATGCTTGATGATTTTAAGAGTAAGTTGGGCTACTTTTTTTATGAAAATAGCTTCACAGCGCGGCGTTGTCCGCGGTTGATATACCGCGGGGCTGAGGAAGCTTCTCAATGAGACAATGTTTTAAAACACTTACCTTAACACTACCATCCGTAACAGTGACTTGTACTTGATCGACTTGATCTTCCTTATCATCTTCAATCTCTTGCAGCTTCTCTGATAAATCTTTGGTCAGCTGTTCTGTGTTTGTGATGTTTATGTCAGGCTCACTGGCAGTGGGTGAGTCTGGAGTCTGACAGAATGTTTTTGTTAGGTATTAATTTCATTTAAAAAAAAAGTCAACTTCCGCGTTAGGAATATACGAGTACATCCCGTACCGCGGGGGACTTCACAAACATACATGCAACAGACATAAGGATTAACCAAACTCAAAACAACAATTTGCGGATCACACAGTATTGTAGGATTTGAACCCACGTGGAGGCGTGGAGACCGCTTAAACCACTAGGCCAACCGTGCAATCAAAAAGTATGGACGTCGTGTGAAAAATGTTACAATAACGGGAGAAAATTATTTCTCTCGAGAGCTTTTTCCCATTAAAGATCTAAATATAATCCACAACATCATATCAATCATCAACAACCCATAACGTCCCACTGCTGGGCCCGGTCTCCTCTCAGGAGAGGTTTGAGGCCATACGTCCTCTCGCTGGCCGAGTGTGGGTTGGAGACGATACCCGGGTCGGAATAAATATTTGTATGATCTACAAATACTTGTTTCGGAGTTTGTGTTAATTCTATTTTGACTGCCTCGGTGGAGTAGTGGGAGCGTATGCGACTGCTAGCTTGAGGTCTCGAGTTCAATTCCCGGGTCGGACCAAATATTTGTATGCTCTGCAAATATTTGTTTCGGAGTTTGGGTGTTTTCTATGTATAATTTGTTATTTTTTTTTTGTAAATACGTGTATTTACAAAAAAAAAACGTATATAAGTTTTATATCAGTTGTCTAGTACCCATAACACAAGCTCTGCTTAGCTTGGGACTAAATGGCGTTGTGTGTTAGATGTCCAAAATATTTATTTATTTACCTGTATCGTAAGATCTTCGACACTCAAACTTGGAGTGTTAAACGGTAACAAGCTACCAAGTTGAAGGGCTCCCGAGAAGGACAGTTCTAGGTTGTCGCGAAGATCAGATTGTGGACTCGGAGCGTATCGTGTAGACATTACACTTGATGTACCTAAACAATATTATATATTTTAATTAATGTACGTACAACTCCTGTACTTAACCAGGAATATTATATTATCGTATGGGACTTTACAAGCATGCATGAAACAGACCCAAATTACATTCAGATTAAGAACATAAAATTGTTTTTCACACAAAGTGTTGTCCCATGTTTGTCCTACAACACTTAGGCAGTAGAAAGCAGGGGCGCATCTAGGAGGGGGATAAGGGGGATATATACCCCTCCGAAATATTTATGTTCAACTAGCTGACCCACGCAACCTCGTTTGCGTCTTATATTGCCCGTAGCGTGAAAATTTGCCCCCTTTTTTGAAACATTCTTCATTGGTGTTCCGCTCCTATTAGTAGTAGGGTGATGATATTTAGCCTTCCTCGATAACTGGACTATCCGATACTGAGAATTTTTCAAATCGGACCAGCGGTTCCTGAGATTAGCGCGTTCAAACAAACAAACAAACTCTTCAGCTTTATTATTAGTATAGATAAAAAATGTAACGTCTCGGTTGTTGGCGACGACGAGAATTAGTGCCACAATTCCTGTAACAACAGCAACATGGGAGAGATCTCGTTCTCGCGAAGATTTCTCCATAATTTTCAGACTATATGTATGAAAGGTAGGTAGGTAGGTAAAGTATGTAATGGACAATTATATTCATAATATTTTATTTATATGAAAAATTCTTTCGGTGTTGTTTCCATTTATCCAGCAGAGCGGAGACCCAATAAGGATGTTTCAAAAACGGGGAAAAATTATTACACTACAGGCAATAGTAGACGTAAACGAGGTTGCGAGGGTCACCTAGTTCATGATGAATCAAATTCCAGGTTTATGACAAATCGGCTGTTTGAACAAATCTCGTTTACCTGTATTAAAAAATACTTACTAATATTCCTTCTATGTGCTTTTTCACTTTGTCTGTCATCTAGGCAAACGTTTCTGGGATGTTGTTCCAATAAAGCTCTCTTATAGTCCCCAGTGGCCAGCGAGAGCAGGACAGTGAAACACTCCATCACTGCATTCTGTACGTTATGTTCTTGAGACTGGCTTATGTAGTGTATACATAGGTAGTAAAGCTGTAAGGGAACGAATTATATTGTATTGAAGAGACTGTCGGTTCAGCGCACGATTCGATGCAAAGTGGCACAGAAAAATGAACTTTACATCCATACATACAAGGATGAATATGGATTGTCACGCTATTTATTTTGAAACTTATCACGTCGGAATATTCTGGTAACAGTTGGAACTTTCGGGAATGAGCTGTGGAAGTTACAGTTCGATAAGCATCAAAATTTTCCATGCGGGGCCTCGGTTCATCAAAAAAGATTGTTCACTATTATTTGAACGTCTTTAAGGGTATATGTAATAAGGTCTTTTTTAGACGTCACAAAGTTTATTTTCATTATATAACCAACACTAATACATAATAATACTAGCTGAACCCCGCGGTGCTACCAGCGGTACGTCAATAACCGCGAGGCTAAGCTACATCTTTATTAATTGTAATTGTATGTATTATGATGTATAAACTATGTTATTGTAAAGTTTCATCAAAATCCATCCACATCCATACTTACAAACTTTCGCGTTTATAATATTAGTAGGATTAGTGTGTAATAGTGTCGGTGGGTTCTAATTAAACATGAGACAACACTTTGTGTGATCCACAAATTGTGGTTCTGTCCGTCTGTGAGTGTTCGTGTCCATTTTATTTATATTTATAAAGTCCCCTGCGATACAGGACGTAGGTATATTCCTAAAGTAAGAGTTGTTTTTTTAATAAGAAAAGCTGGTTCTTAACCTCTGGTTTACTCGTATGTATGGATACATCTCCGCTAGCAAACGTAAAATAATAAATTTTAACGAAGCTGTTTTATTCAGATAATTCTACAATCACTCTTAGTCTAGAACACTGTCAGTTTGTCAATTTTACCATAAATATCTGTTTCTGAAAGATTGTTTTCTTTAAAAAAGAGGACAGGCCCGTATGAGGACAAAAAGGACACAGAGAACACTCAGACTTAGAACAACAATTTATGGATCACACTAAGTGTTATCCAATGTGAGGTTTACATACGGAGACTGGTGTAGTACATGAATACAAACCTCTAAATAATCCTGCACAGAGAACAGATCGCTGTCAGAAAACTTGGCAATGTCGTTGATTTGGAAGATAGATTTTATAACGGAGAACCATCCCATAACAGCCGTACTTTCTGCCGTCGGTGGCCATAGTTTTTCTGAAGCATAACATTTTTATTTTTACATTTATATAACAATATTTAACGGTCAACCATGTTCGGTCTATAAATAATAATGAAATAAGCTTAAATAAAACATTGTAGTATTGTAAATATGTAAGGAATAACTTATGGAATAGAGAAAGAGAATGAGAAAAAAAGAGAGAGAAGAGATAGTAATAGAATTTGAACTCAACACATAAAGGAAACTCAGTCTAGGCCTAGTGTGAGTTTATTTCACGTCAACACGCTCTCGACCGTGACCGCGTTCAGTATTTCAATTGGTGTAGAGTTCAGTGCGGTCCAATTGCAATACTGAACGCGATCAACATCAGAGTGTCGACGTTATATAAACTCACACAATTTTTTTTTTTTTTTATTGAATTTGCCCCCTGCAAACGAGCAGACGCATCACCCGATGGTAAGCGATTACCGCCGCCCATGGACACCCGCAACACTAAAAGCGTCACAAGTGCGTTGCCGACCATTGGGGGATGGGGAGAGGGAATGGGGGGAGGGGTTGGGGTATGGGTATAACCATCTGTATAGTGTGATAACTTACCAAAAACTCTAGCCAACACGTTAGTCAGCAGAGGTTCCCTATGAGAACAAAGGTGTGCGACGCATGTAGAGATCCCACGTCTTACAGCGGGCTCTGCACTCTCCACGTGAGATAATAGGGCCTTTGATAACTCTGTAAAAAATGTTTTTTTATTAATAATCACTATTGACTAGAATTATAATCTAAGATGAATTTATCTCCAACTAGCTGACCGACGCTACCTCGTTTACTCGTAATAAATTTCCCCAGTTTTTGCAACATTCTTCAATAATGCAACCGCTCGAAAACCATTTTTTTTATATTCCCTGGACTAGGACAAATATTTTAAAACTAAAATCAGCTAAATCGGCCAAGCCGTTCTTCGAGTTTTAGCGAGACTAGCGAAAAGCACTTCATTTTTATATATGTAGAAGATAGATAGATTTATTTAATTTTTTGAAAAAATATTACTTTTTCGAAAATAAACAACATATCAGCTTTTACAACCAACTATACACCATAGAAGACCTTATCACAATGCTCGATGGCCTCAGTAGTTTCACTAAACGAGTGAGTCTTAAAATAAATATGGACAAAACGAAAATTATGTCGAATCTCCATGTCACACCCACTCCAGTGAGAATTGGAAACTTTACAGTCGAAGTTGTGGGAAGCCGATGTCCTGCAGCGGACGTCTTTCAGCTGAGATGATAATAATGATGGTACAAAATCCCCCAATCAAATGAAAATATTCCAATTACTTTTATGGTTGTTGGACTTATAGGTGTAAAAGAAATACCTGTATGTTTAGAACATACAAACATAATGTCACTTATTATAGTTTTAACAGCTGAAGAGGTTGTTTGTTTGTTTGAATGCGCTTATCTCAGGAACCGCTGGTCCAATTTGAAAAATTCTTTCAGTGTTGGATAGTCCATTTATTGAGGAAGGCTATAGGCTATATACCATCACGCTAATACTAAGAGGAGCGGAGCACCAATGAAGAACGTTTCAAAAACGGGGGGAAATTATCACGCTACGGGCAATATAAGACGCAAACGAGGTTGCGTGGGTCAGCTAGTCTATAAATATACTCTATTAAGATTTTTTTTTTATTGAATAGAAGGCAAACGAGCAGTCGTATCGCCTGATGGTAAGCGATTACCGCCGCCCATAGACACCCGCAACACCAGAGGCGTCACAAGTGCGTTGCCGCCCTTTAGGGGAAGGGGAAGGGGATAAGGTTAGGGTGTGGGCCTCCAGTATCCTCATTCTGTCCACTCCACTGTACAATCCACAAGAATATACTATAACTCTGATAACTTACCAGAAATTTCTTCATCCGTCGTATATTCTGCTAAGCCGTTCAATATCCTCGGTAAGTTGTTCTCCAAAGCCTCGACGATTAATTGTATCTCGTTGGTTTGACGCACAATCTGACTCAACTTGGGGAAGAGTGTTTGTGCTTGCGTACGAATCTTGCCAACACCGGGACGCAGCCAGCAATCGCCGATGCAGATACGAGTGAGGGCGGCACGAATCCATCTAGAATTTATTATAATTAATGTGCATTGGATTATATATTTTATGTTTGATTAATTAATTAAAATTAAATAAATGAAAGAAACATGTTTATTATTACGTCGTATAACACCTGTGGGGGAACGGATATCATGTTCCACCCAACACAAAGGGAGGATCCTCCGACCAGGCGAGGTGATCATGCCTGACGGGCCACTGACCAACAGTTGATGTTGGGATGTTGTATATATGATAATCGGCGCGAGAACTTTAATTGCGCGATTCAGGATTGGTAGCTTCTTCGTATTGTAGGTCACTCCGTAGTTCAGTGTAACTTTGGTAGATGGCGCTGTAGTATGTTATGTTGTATGTGGAGGTCACCACACACCCAACGCCATCTAGTTCCAAATTAAGCAGAGCTTGTATTATGAGTACTATTTTGTAAATAAATATTTATTATGTTTCTTCAAAACAAATATTTGCTGATCGTATATAAATTTTGGTCCGACCAGGGAATCAAACACGAGACCTCAATATTCATATATGACATATAGATCGTAACACGTTTGACCTTACAACGGCATGTGAGCCACACTTAAATTTTCACAAATCGCAACACTGAACACGTTCTCACGACGATCGAGTTATTGTGCAATGAACTCACACTAGGCCCTCTGATGACTTAATAACGAATCTATTTCTTGCAATTTGAATCGAATGTGTTAGGGGTAGAATAACGTCCACTACGGATATTTGTGAAAAAAATCCGGCCAAGTGCGAGTCGTACTCGAGCACTGACTCGTGCAAACCTGTAGGTATATTATATAATGTAACTAAAAATTTATGCTTGTCGCAATTTTTTCCTTTAACTTGTGCTATAAGACGTTGTTTCGTACCTACCAGATTTCAAGATTCTGAGTTCACGGGAAGTACCCTGTAGGTTTAAATTCCCTTGAGTGTCGAAAATTTGCAGCACAAAAGGTTTATTATATGTTGCAACTAAAAATTTATGCTTTTCGTAATTTTTACTTTATCTGTGCTATAAGACGTTGCTTCGTACCAAATTTCAAGATTCTGAGTTCACGGGAAGTACCCAAAAATTTGCAACTGTATTTATTTTTATTGCGTTGGGTTAGAAGTTTGATTTTTTCACATCTCTAAGGGACAGTAGAAATACTCAGGGTATTTGATATATTATTATATTATGAATTTCAACTTGATGCCTCCACGCATTGAAAAAGGGTCTTGCCAGTCAGACGGACAACAAAGTGATGCTGTAAGGGTTCTGTTTCTTCCGTTTGAGGTACGGAACCCTAAAAAAATTATTGAGGTTGATCCATTTTCTATAAAGGACATGATATTTTAAGAAACTTCCATAAACTTGTTTAGAACACAGTTACAAGATTGTTGTTAAATCTAGATCTGATCTAATCACTAAACTCATATATAATGGTTAGTGCAAACCCAGTAAAAAAAAACTTATAAAAAAAGTAATCAAAAAATATACAGTACCTTGCGTTCTTTGTATAATCAATTTGGTTCTGAAGGATTATATTAGTCTTGTGTGAATGAAACGCGAAGCCGCCAACCAAAACTCTATTCAATGCCTCATCCCCCACTAGACGAATTTCAGCCTAAAATTTATAATTTTAAAGTTACATTTGTTCTGTACCTGAGTGAAATTGATCTATAATATGTATATATATATAAAAAATAATAAGTATGCTTACATATCAACAGTTACAATACTATACATATTTATTATTGGCAATTTAGTATGTTAGTAAGATCAAAACATTTGAATATATTTAATTGTTTTTAATACACCTATAAGTACTGAAATAATTACATAATTGTAGTGAAATATTAATTTAGTTAAAACGACAAAACTTAAAACCAAAATTATTTTTAAGACAAATTACATTAAGGAATCAAATAAACAATAAATAGATGTTATTATTAGACCAATTAGTGTATAAATTAATAATAAATAATTCAGAATGATCACAATTAATTGATTCCAATAAGAAAAAACATAACAAAAAATATAAGTAATGTTTATCTACTAACTCCTCTATTCCTTTATATCAAAAGAGGTAAATAAAAAATCCTTCACACTTGAATTAACAGAAACACTCAAGGTAACTTACGCTATCGTTGCTTGCCAACAACAGTAATGTAGGAACAGCAGAATGGAGTAAATTCGCATAATGTCGGGCGCAGTTCGAGCGACTTCCAAGAGCACCTAAGCATCTCCCAAGGGTCGCAGCCGCTGACTGCAGCTCATGATTTCTAAAATCAAAGTCCGTATAACTATATTGTTCGAATTACGAACCAAAAACTTTAAAACTATTCACAAACTCACTTCGCAGTAGTCTCGTTTGCTTTCAAAAACTCTAAAGCTTTCTCGGCTTTTTCTAGCACGTTCATGGCTGCAGTTAATCAGCCCGTACTAGCATTTACAGGTGGTATCATAATTAATAAATAAAATTGTTATTTAAATAAATTTCCGCCGTGAAAAACGCAAACAAAACGTGAAGAAAATCAATCGTAACGAGTTGACATCTAAATCATATAATTTTCGTTCTGAATTACAAACACTAAAATCTCTAAAAAGGCAAAAATAGTTGAATTTGGAGAGTAATTATTCGACAGTGGTTTATTAAAAATAAATAAATAATAAAAGTTTTTCTACACTAACTAGTTTATAGGACACAAACACCTATAAATTTAAGAAACTTTAAATTGCAACTTTTTGTTTTCGAACGGAAAGTATGGTCCATCCAGTATCCACCAAAGATTGTTTCGGAGTGCCATAAGTGTGATACAGTTATAGTATTATTTTTTGTGGTCATAGTTCATTACAGTCCAAGTCCCCAAGGGGTTCAAAATCTTCTTGGGCAGTCAGGGGCAAAGGTGGTGATTACCACAGCTACCACTTGGGCTCGTTCCTAGAGCAAAAGATATTCAGTCCTATAGGCACTTTTGCATTAAAAACAGTGTGGGCTGTATGATTTAACTTGAATATGTTTTTTTAACAAAAATAAATATACAATGCTTGACTTGTTTGAAATAAACTGCTGTACTTGAGGTCTCGGGTCGGATGCCCGGTTTGGACTAAATGTTTGCATGATCTGCAAATATTTGTTTCAGAGTTTAGGTGATTTCTATATATTATATGATAAGTAAATATTTTAAAAAGTACATATATATTTATATCAGTTGTCTAGTATCCATAATACAAGCTCTGTTCAGTTTGGAAGTATTTAGATGGCATTATGTGCTAGATATCCAAATTATTTTTTATTATTCACATTTATAGTTTTATGTTTTCTAAAAATAAAATGTTTAGACAAATTTAAAAACTAATCTAAAAAAGTTTTGTTCAAAGATCGAAATGCTGTAGGCATTTCAACAAGTTGTAACAAGAGTTTGCTATGATTGTTATAGACACTGGTATTCCATCCATAAATGATAGGTTTGGTTTTGGAGTCGTCAAATTGATAAGAATATTTACTTCCTCGATAACAGATGTCAATGTCAAAGCTGTCAAGAACCGCTTAATAAAAATTATTGAAGCAAACCGCAATAATCAATCTGGTAACTAAAATATTTCATCAACCACGGCTAGCGTCGACCTCTTATCTGATCTACGTCTAAGGGGTTGGTTACAAATATGTCATCAGAAGAGGCCCCAAAAGTTAACGTAATGCAGGGTCTTAAAACTGTTTTGTCAAAAATGGAACTTGCTGTTGCGAGACGTAGCAAAGTAAGTAGCCGCAATATACTGTTCTCTATAAATTTTACCGTTTTAATGATAAAAGGAGGCCACATATTAATATATTTAAACACTAAGCAAGCACGCCGCAACTGCGTATACATTTCTGTTATTCAACCTTTTTTATTATAGAAAAAGCGAATTCTGCAATATTATTTATTATTGCTTAAAGAAAAAAAATCCAAACTAAACGTTCTTTATTACATCTACTAGCTGATACCTGCCACTTCGTCCATGTGGAATTTGACGTAAAATGTTCTATAATATGTACATAGGTATTAAAAATATAAGAAAATTGAATTTAATTTCTTATTTAATTATTTTATTAATTTGTA
Organism: Spilarctia lutea; assembly: GCA_916048165.1. Lineage (NCBI taxonomy): Eukaryota > Metazoa > Arthropoda > Insecta > Lepidoptera > Erebidae > Spilarctia > Spilarctia lutea. The sequence goes on along the minus strand of OU696492.1, from coordinate 3,965,352 downwards.
ATTTGGATACCCTAACCTTTGTGTTCAGCAGATTCTAATTACATATAAATATCTAAATCAGGAGCTTTTTTGTCCACTTGCCATTTCATACATAATAGCTCTTATCAATATTCTAAACTGTAGTATACTCTATTTATCATTATGGTCACTTAATTTGATTTTTGATCTCTATTAAGACTTGAATATGCTAAAAAAATACTCTCTAGAGATCCTAATATTGTATCATTTCATTTCAAACAGTATTAGATTTAGTACATATGATTGTATATTTTGAAATAAATCTCCATGATTTATTTTAAAATATACCTATTATGAATATAGCATGGAGGTTAATAACAGCTATGATATCAATCTCGTTAACCCTGTCAAAGCAAAGACCATAAGTTGTGCAGAGACTTGGAACGGACCTCTGTGCAGCAGTGGACATGATAGGAGTGGATATGTCAGCTGAGATGTGATTGTTTAATGAGATCAGTACCTGTATAACCGAGCTTTACTTGTTTCTTACACATTTTCGAAAAAAAACAACCGAGATTCGGAATATAATACATTAGCTGACCAACGCAACCTCCTTTGCGTCTCCGATTGCTTGTAGCGTGCTAATTGTCCCCTGTTTTGAAACATTCTTCATTGGTGCTCCTCTCCTATAAGTATTAGCGTGATGATATATAGCCTATAGCCTTCCTCGATAAATGGATTATCCAACACTGAAATAATTTTTCAAATCGGACCAGCGGTTTCTAAGATTAGCGTGTTCCAGCAAACAAACAAACGTTTCAGTTTTATGTATTAGTGTAGAAAATATTATAACTAATAAATAGTTATAAACCCTTGTGATAATAGTGATAAGATTACTGTTGTTGATGGTGCACAGGCATGACGTAAAATCGTGATCATATTATTGCCCATAATCATCATTATACATTAACAGTCTTAAATAGTCCACTGCTCGACATATACCACCCCCTAGAAAGAAGGTTTTGGTCTATTATACCACTCTGTTAACACGGAGGTATCATATTTGTTTAGTTTTCCATCTTCAGTGCAGTTGTGCTGCTGAGTCCCACCGGGCGGCCGGTGGCTACTTCCAGACAGAATGAGATAAAAAAAAACAATACAGCGCCATCTAGCGAAAAAACGCCGAACTATTACAACGAAGTAACTGCATCGTGATATTATTTTCTCTTTTTTAATTACAATACTTTTTCAACGTTTCCCGTTGTTGATCCTCTTTTTGTTCCGAAGAACATGACAATCGTTCCTACACAGATATGTTCATGTCTGACTTGAACCGTGGGAGAGTCACGCTTTGGCATGAATGAGCCGGCTCGACCGGAGTGATACCACTGCCTCACAGAAAACCGCTTTGAAATAGCGCTTGCGCTGTGTTTCACCGAGTGAGTGAGGATACCGGAGACCCATACCCCAACCCCTTCCTCCATCCCCCTCCCCATGTCCCAAAGACCGGCAATGCACTTGTGATGCCTTTGGTGTTGCGAGTGACCAAGGGCGGCGGTAATCGCTTACCATCAAACGATCCGTCTGTTCGTTTGCCCTTAAACAAGAAAAAAAAACTACTAAACTCTCTGGTACTAGCCTCGGCTATCAGTATCTGAGGAACCATGTTTAACCTACTAAAGAAATTCCTGGTTCGATGTTTCAACGAATCCTAGGAATCTACTGCTTGATGATGCTATCCCTTCTACCACTTCCCTTCTTCGTACTTAAAGCGAGTGACAAAAGGCTTGTCACCTCCAAGCCTTACTGATTACCACAACCTAGTGATAAGTATCTAGCTACAAAAATATTCTTTTCAGGATCTACCACAGATAGCACCAAAGTTAGTAGCTGTATCTAAAATAAAACCAGCGTCTCTGATTCTGGAAGCATATCAACAAGGCCAAAGGGACTTTGGCGAAAACTATGTTAACGAACTTGCTGAAAAAGCCAAAGATCCCCTTATTTCGGAAAACTGTAAAGATATTAGGTGGCATTTGATTGGTCCTGTACAAACAAACAAAATCAACAAAATACTTGGTGTACCAGGATTATATTTGATACAGACGGTACACTCGCAGAAGTTGGCTGATAATTTGAACAAACAGTGGGGCAAATATAGGAAAGAGGAAGTAAAACTTGCTGTTTTGGTGCAGGTTAACACAAGTGGAGAAGAAGGTACTCACAATATCCTTCCATGTTCATATTTCGAATAATTGAAAAGTAAATTTATTTGTATTCTTAAATATAACATTATTAATTTTTTTTCCATAATGATTGATTTCGAATCATAATTTTTTTTTTTAATTTCATGGATAAGATTTGCTTTTTACAAGCTTTTATTTAGTTTCACCTGTTCTGATGTTTGTCTGTTGCTGTAATCAAATCTTGCAAGTAAAATTTGATTCACTTCCCGATTTCCGATTGAGCTGAAAAATTGAAATATACCTTTAGATCTGTTGACCATGCAATTATGTTAATTCGGTTTTATTATTAATCCAAAATGGCGGCGTACATATTTCTAAACAACCCACCCAATGTGGGTTTCAAATGAAGTCCTTAAGGTTTTTTTTATTAACAAGCCTTAAAAACTTCTTTAAAAATAAAACTTTTTAAATTAATCACTTGTTCAAATTTCACTCGTAATTTTCCGAAACACTGACCACGGTGATCCCTTTAACACTCTGTGGCCATAACGTCGGTTTGCTGTATAATCAAATGTGCTCAGAATCAGAATCTCTGAGGTTTATACAGCCATATGATGTAATAATAATACAGAGTAAAACATTACAGAGACTGAAAACTAAAATTTGAATTTCCTTCATTGTGTTACTTGTGTAAATGTATTAATTAAAACTAATATTTTCCGACTTAATTTTGTCTTTGATTTCAGGGATTTGAGAATCCCTAAAATATACAAGTTTGATAAAAAAAAATCGTATTTCTGAATTTTTAATTTGCAACACTCTCACTATATTTCAGCTAAAAGCGGAATCGAGCCAGAAAATGCATCAAAGTTGGTGGAGCATGTAATAAAAAACTGCCAAAACTTGGATTTCAAAGGACTAATGACCATTGGAGAATATGACTATGATGTTTCCAGAGGCCCAAATCCTGATTTCATCTCTTTGGCAAAGATCAGACAAGAAGTATGCCAGAAGCTGAACCTTGATATAAATCAAGTGGAGTTGTCTATGGGAATGTCCACAGATTATGAACATGCTGTAAGTATACTTGGTGACTATAGGGCTCGAGGTAAGAACTGACTCATATATGGAAAAAATTGAGAATGAAGCCATAAACAGAGACATAGTGCGTTTATTACACCTCAAATCAGACGTCCAGGTGACCGTTATATTATGATTCGGTGTTATGATTACCTAGAGAAGAGTTCGTACTGGGCCAATCGCTACTGGGATTCGACTGTTTCGGTGGCGCAGTGGTAGCAAATGCAACTGCTGTGTCTCGGGCTCGATTCCCGGTTCGGACCAAATGTTGTATGCACTGCAAATATTTGTTTCGGAGTTTATATTTATTTATTTGTTTTCTGTATATATTTATTTATTTATTAAATTTATGCACTAAGAATGTACATCGGCGGAATTTATGCCCAAGGCATCAGTCATCCTTCGGATGGTTTAGAAATCTTATAAGACAGGTGTGCAGAGGTTGTGTACATAAGAAGTCCGTTAAAATTTAAAATAATCACAACAAATTAAAACTTATATTTAATACAAGCTGAACCCCGCGGTGCTTCCCGCGGTACGACAATAACGATAGAAGCTATATCTTTATAAATTGTAGCCTATGTGTTATTGATGTATAAGCTATATTATTGTAAAGTTTCATCAAAATCCATTCAGTAGTTTTTGTGTGAAAGAGTAACAAACATCCGTCCACCCATACTTACATACTTTCGCGTTTATAATATTAGTATGATGTATGTTTTTACAAAAAAAGTATATGTGGATTTATACCAGTTGTCTAGTATCAAAATACAAAATACAAGTTCTGCTTAGTTTGGAACTAGATGGCACTGTGTGTTAGATGTTTAAAATATTTGCTTATTTTATATTTATTACAAGTGTAACTTAAGGGGACTGCTACTTGCCATAGTTTACAGATTTAGTAAAATATATTAAGGCCATATAGTTGGCATATGTCCAGCAATGGACTGTAATAGGTTGATGATGATGAAACATATGTAATTGGGTCCTTCCTTTAGATAATTCTAATCATGTAGTGCTAAACATGAACCTACACGTAGTAGAAAAATTAAGATTCTTTCTTTTGACTGCCTCGGTGGCGGAGTTGGAGCGTATGCGACTGCTAAGCTTGAGGTCTCGGGTTCGATTCCTGGGTCGGACCAAATGTTTGAATAATCTGCAAATATTTGTTTCGAAGTTTGGGTGTTTTCTATGTATAATATGTATGTATTTACAAAAAAAGTATATAATAATTTATATCAGTTGTCCAGTACCCATAATACAAGCTCTGCTTAGCTTGGGACTAGATGGCGTTGTGTGGTAGATGTCCGGAATATTTATTTATATTTATTTATTATTCTTTTATATTTTTAGATTGAAATGGGAGCAACAACAATACGTGTTGGTTCAACAATCTTTGGGTCGCGACCACCAAAAATAAAGGATATTGAATCTGAATAAATAAGTATGAAAGAAATAAAGTATAGTACATCGAAAGAAATACTAATGGTCTGTATAAAATTGCGGTAGGCCAAGTTAAAAATCTTTTATTTCAGTTCTATGCCTTTGGTTTGACCTTCGGAGATAGCCTATCCCACCCATTCATACTCACATGCGTATACTTACTATCGTTTTGTCTCTGTGTATGGGACCCATACCTTAAGTGTGGGATGAAGCTTGTAGAGGGACTCCCCCGCACGCGATAGTGTGCCTTCCTCAGTACCTAGTAATATACATTATAATCTATACTCAGTACGCTTATTTCTTACCTAGTGTGCACACATGCGTATATTTATTAGTAAAATAAAAGTTAAAGTGTGATCTCGTGTAGTAACTTTATAATGTAAGATTTTGTAACTGCGATCCTTCACACTAACATTTGCTATGCTGTTGCCAATACATAATCTTGGCGAGCTACTAGACGAGCGGGTAGAAACAAAACAGCACCAGAAAATTTTGTAGCGTGTGAAGATATTGGCACAGGAGCATCTCCAAGATGGTTAGACGTTTTGGCAAGTTACATCTTCTTCGTCACAAGATTCTGTTTAGATGTCGAGGTGTAACAGAAACAACTAGCCGAAAAAGAAGAAGTGCAACCTCCGTATTCTTACGAAGCATCCAGCCATCATCCCGCAGACGGAAACTGGAAAAGTCGATCCTGCAGGCAACAATAAGAAAGAGTTTCTAGAGATCGTATGGGATACCGAGGCCAACGAAAAACGTCTCCCAGAAGAGAAGGTAATACGGCTTCTTGCAAATTTAAAACAGGTGTTGCAGGTAGGACGGCGATCATGGCGAACAGGAACCTCACTCATAGGCCGGTTGAGTTTAGCTGCCTTGGTGACCTCGCTGGGTCGTTTGTTTACCAGAAACGTGCAACACGCTGGTCGATAGCTTCCACAGAACCAGCCAAACCAATCTTTGGTCTTAAGCCATCGAGCTATCGAAGAATGTCTTTGGTGGAATCGCAATGTAAAGAATCCAGGTAATGTATTCTGTCCGGAGCCAATGATATTTATTACAACAGATGCGTCCAACGAAGGATGATAAATGATATTTATTTTGTAAGTAAATCTTTACAGATATTTTAACACGTCGGACTTTACAGCTAGAAGAGGCCGACATTTCCTAAGACTCACTCTGGGAAGAAATGCCGAAACAAACCACAGAGGTGTCTTTTTTTAAGTCCGTGAACATTGATTCATTCCAAATTAATAAAAGAAAAAATCTATGCGAGTAAAGTGTAGGATCTAGGTTGATCGCTTGAAGAAAGGACCATAGTATTAAGTCGACCTGTCGATACAGATGGCATACGAGCAACAGCCATCGTGTTACCTAACCGGTATAAGTCAAGCGCGACAATACCGCCAGAAGGACAGGTGGGCCGGAGAAACACTCAGAACCACCAGAAAGATACTAAATATGAATTTATGTTACAAGCCTTGACAATTCTCACATTTACATACACAAAGAATTTAGTTCGTATAGCAATTTGAAAACAACATACAATTATAAAAAAGAAATGTATGTTGTTTTCAAATTGTTATATTGAGGATGATGTACTCATATCGGCGCTCAGTATTTTTCAGGACGATGGACACAAAAACAGAAAATAACTGTTTTCGGTATTCATCGCATTGAAGAGATGCCGTGATACTATAACAGCAATAATTCAATTAGACAACAGAACGGTGATTTCGTATTTGAGAAACCAGGGAGGTACAAGGTCTGTCACGTTGTTGAAAGAAACCAAGAAAATTCTGCTTGTAGCTCAAAGCTTAGGAATGACCATCCAGGCCTTTTTTCTACAAGGTGAATACTATTTGGTAACCGATTCCTTGTCCAGGGGAAGGACTCATCCAGGTTGACATTTACAAAGAGGGGTACTCCTCAAATAGATCTCTTTTGCTATCAGTCGGTCAAAGATAGTGCGTCGCGATGGCGCGCCATCCGTCGCCTCGCCGTGCGATGGAGCAACTTTATACGCCTCATCCCGTATTTAAGGTACACACAGACAAAAGGAAGGTAAGCATACGCATGTGAGTACGTATGGGTGGGGTAGGCTATCTCTGAAGCTCAAGCCTCCGCAAGACCTGAAATAATCGTTTTCTTCTCTTCGGGGTGGAGAACGGTCCTATTAATATTTATGTTACGTGTTGCTGTTACTGTTATAATATAATAATAAAGGGGCTTCCAGTAGTGTTAATTCTATTTATTATTTTTCTAAATGTAGTTTTCCCAAACATAGTCATTAATATGTTAATCAACTTTTCTAACCATTTTAAATCCGAACACTTGTGTCCTAATAGTGATCTCGTTCAAAATCATTCGAACGAATGAGTAGATGGAATAGATAGTCATTCACTGTTGGTCGTGCATACTCGACTCGACTCGTGCTCAGTCGAGCGAGCAAAATGACAGTGTCGGGTTAGTTGCTGAACGTAACGGTAGACGCATGCATACCGTTTTTTACCGAAGAAAGTTTGAGAGTTAAATTAGCAAATAAACTCAGATTAAACTTAAATGATAAACTTTATTATTTTGAAATTGATAATTCAATGTGTGCGTATGTTGTGAATTGATAAATAGTGCTTTTTACCCATAGTGAATTGTGGGAGTTCTTAATTTTTGTGTCAACAAGTTTATATCCTCTTTTGAAAGTTATTCAAAGAAGGTCATGTTATACAGGTAAATAGTCTTATAACTTATTCTGTAAAGACGAGGTCTTCGTCTCACAAACATTTTAAACAATCCTTATTGTGGATGGTACCCAATACGAGAAAGTGTCAACAATCATTCTGTTAAGTTAAAAACTGGTCTAACCAAATCCAATATGACAAAGATTTATAGTTTGTTATTGGAATACATTCCTCTTTACGATTGTTAATGTGTGGCATGTACAAAATACAAATCAAAACATTATAAATATATGTCACATATTTAGTATAGAGCTTTTTTTTTTAATTATTTTGACAGCTAAAATATAAATAAAAAAGAAATCACATCTCTATGGCTCTATGCTTTTAGTTAATAACACCTCTCGTCGAAATCTCGCCACTGTGTGTGTTAATGTGCTAAGTGACCTTACTGGCTTACTTATTTGCACACATCATGTGAATTCATACAATTAACTCTATTATTTTTAAAACTTGCAGCAAATCTAAGATAACTTATCAAACTTTGATATCTATCAGTCTTATGGTTAATGATACCGAGTTGTGGGTTTGAGTCTGACTCAATAAATAGTTATGTGATGTGCATGAGAACAAATAAAAACGTTTCTATATTATATCTGTATTTAGAAATAAACAGATCAACCTTCGTATTCAGTTTGCCAAAATGGTTGCGGAGGTCCAATGCCTGTTGTTCTGTATAACTGAAATTCAGATAAAACCATTTAAACTGCTGGCCAAGAGTCCTGTGGTGTTAGCCATGGTTATTGTTGTACCTTAACGAGCGCAGGTAACACCACAGGGCAGAGCTTGTCTAAGAAAAGTAGACAGACAGAACAAAAATGTACAAAATGTTGTGTTGGTATATGTACTGTGTATACATACTTATGCATTTAGTAAAAAGCAGTTATTTTAATATTATAAACAGACACTCCAATTTTATTTATTTGTATAGAGTAAAGATATTTGATAGTAGTAGTTGGTAAAACTATACTCATTATATTTAAAAGTCATGTCTGAAAGCAACAACTTCTAACACATTTTTGTATATTATTTAAAGCAAGCTAAAGATAAACAGATAATATATGAATATAACAAATAGTGTACTGTTCTGTGTTACTATAGCTAAGTGTTAAGTGTGAATATTCTTCTATTTTACACACTTTTTATTAGCATCATCTTTTTTTATGTAATACATATTAATACTTACCATCAGGTGCATATCACCTGCTCGGGCAAACGAGCGCCTGATGGTAAGTGATTACCGCCACCCATAGACATGTATGTTTGTTTGTACCCAAATCCTTTGGACTTTATTTTGACCCACTTGTAATGGTTACATTTCATTTAAACTTAATAGACATATCAAGGACCGATGACAATACAATAATAATAAAAAAACAATGTTTCGAAAAACTAAAAAAACACGCTAATGCTACTTTTTAGTTTAATCTATATGTATAAAAATCTTATGTTGGTTTGTGTACGCTTCAAAAACTTAAAAAGTTCTGCACCGAACAAGCTGAAATTTTAGAATGATATATAATCCACATCAAGGATTGTTTTTATCTAAATTTTTGCATCAGTCACATATCCGCAACCGCGAAAAAACACGAAAAAACCGACATAAACGCGGGCGGAGCCGTGGGTTTTATTGAAGAAATGTAATATAACACTGCACATAACATCAATTGTTTAGTCATTTTTAAATGCTCAACTTGCACCTGCCTTGTTCATTCTCGAACCCTACTTGGGAACACATACATGCAACTAATTTGTTATGGAGGGTAGAAATAAAAATAACTAAAGTGTAGAGACTGTACATTGAAGGTTTTGTAACTATCCATACTTATATTATTATAAATGCGAAAGTAACTCTGTCTGACTGTCTGTCTTGCTTTCCTGGCCAAACTGCTGCTCCAATTTCAATGAAATGTGGCATGGAGCTACTTTGATTCTTGAGGAAGGACATGGGCTACCCTTTGCTGCGATAACTGACAAACAAACCGAGCCTTATAGAATTATAGCTAGTTATCTATAATTCTATAAGTACAAATAAGTAAAATGACTGTTTGTGATTTCGAATTAACAGCTTTACACTTAAAACATATCTGTTAGTATATATAATAGGTATTATATACAAGCAAGACCAAATTAAAAGAAAAGGTTTTTTATTCCTAAAAAAATCATTTTTTTTTATTTGGTGTTCCTTGTTTCTTTCGACTAATCTTTGGAATGGCTGGACTTCACTTGCATGTAGCCTGATGATACAAGGAGTAACTTAGGCTACATTAGTTACTAGCGGTTATTATAGGGTGCAGCTAGTACCTAAATATTTTTTCAATCATACTCATTGCGTTTCCAACTTTTTTAAATTATGATTTGCAATCTGTTTGCAGTAATTATTTTAAGATGCGTATGATGTGATATTTACCACGCCATTTTCTATGTATATTCATGTGCTAAGTGTTGTGGGTTCTAACCTCACACATATCACAAAACTTTGTGTATATCCACAAATTGTTGTTCTGAGTCATAGGGTTCTTTTGATCGTTTCATGTATGTTTGTAAAGTCCTCGCTACACAGGTTTTATTATACAAAAGAGAGTAAAAAAACATAAAATTAAAATACCACGAATAGAGGAAAGTAGCTATAAATTTAATAATTAAAATGTACCTAATTTTACTATGCATTTTAGACATGCGTCTCGACTAAAATTTGCATATGAATGTCAAAAATCGCGGCCAATATTATTAGCAGTCTGTGTGAGTTGGCAACGAAACTTTATACCTACCAATCGAATAAATATCGGGCGGTATTCATAACTTGCTGACCCACGCAACCTCGTTTGCGTCTTATATTGCCCGCAGCGTGCAAATTTTCCCCCGTTTTGAAACATTCTTCATTAGTGCTCTGCTTCTATTAGTAGTAGCGTGATGATATATAGCTATTAGCCTTCCTCGATAAATGGACTATCCAACATCAAAATAATTTTTCAAATCGGACCAGCGGTGCCTGAGATTAGCGCGTTCAAACAAACAAACAAACTCGTCAGCTTTATTATATTAGTATAGACGTGGCCTAGACTTAAGTGACGTCATTCATGAAGATCCTTTAGTGCGATCCTTTTTCAAGGACAAGGAAGGACATTTTCAAAGGAACCTGAGAAACTATTACTTATTTATTACCGCGATACCCGACATACACGAGCGAGGTCGCGGTTAAAAGCTTGTTTGTTATAGAGCTTAAACCTAAAGCGCTTATAGCGCTAACTTTAAAGTAAACAAAATAATTACATTTTACATGCCCCTGTTTAGACCTTTACATGCGATGTTAGTATGTTTTTCTATTATAACTATTTGAATACAATCAAATCGCAAAGTTAAAATTATGCCATGTTTAATATAGACGTATATGTTTCACTTTCGACTTTCTAGCACTTACGTTGCAATATATCTACAATGCTGTTTGTAAACTATCAGAGGCATGACAAGGGCTGAATGAATAATGGGTTTGCACCAGTTTTGGGCTTAGACATTCATGGTTGCACCAACCTTGTAATAATTTAGTACGCGATTTTACGACGTGATGTCACTCAAATTCACTGGAATATTACTTTCACGGACACCAGTTGATATTTAATGTGTTTCGATTACTATTTACTACGATACAACCCGTCGGAATTATCTGCGAATCTGGCTTAATGACGTCATGCAAAATAGAGAGATAATATTTCACTGAACAGAGAAAAAGTAAACAAGAAAAGATTACGTAAGCAAGAATATTACACGTGTGTCGGCGCTTGCGTGGGCAACGGTATTTACTAGATAGGCGAAGGCGGGGCGATGCGTGGGGAAGCGAGAGGTGAAGCCGGGGTTCAGCTAGTATGTTATAAAATATTTCTTTTGGACTTTTTGATACAATGCTTAAGGTATACAAAAGTGCATCGAAAAAAAAACAACCATTATTATACCCTGTTTGTGGAACACACATATTTTTGTCCTGGGTGGGAATTGAACCTCGACTTGGAGCGGCGTAACGCTAACGCGATCAATTTTACCATTACAAAAATAGTGCAATTCTAATTCCGTTTATACTGCAAATTTTGTTGTTGGTATTTAATAATTATCAGTATATATTTTTTCATTTATACAATCTACACAAAGTAGGTTTGTGTACGCGTCAACAATTAAAAAGTTACGCGCGGATTTAGTTCAACACACAATATACAAAACCCTTCAAATACTGATTTGTCTATTGTTCACGTTTTGTGTCTCTCATCGAATCGTGACAGTACAGCTGGTTATTGATAAAATATCTACAAAAAAATAAGTAGAAAGTGCATCTAAATCATGTTGCTTTTTATTTGTGTATACTTAAAGATATTTATGTTAATAGCTGGTACCCATAGCTTTCTTTTATGCAGAGCCAAAGATGACTGGAGTCGTTAGAGATCAAATTTCATTGTGATTACGTAGGGTAAAACCGGGATAGATGCCCCACTTTTTGAAAAACCTTCATAATTTTAAAAATATTAATTTTGAATGAATAATTTCTGTGTATGTGGCTAGCTTAGTTATTTAAGTTGTATTATTATTTGGATTTGCTGACCTATTAATTACAGATTTTGTAAAATCTAGGTTTCTGTGAAACCCTTTTTTTTGGGATAGACGCCTATCTGTATGGATAGTTGCCCCACCATGAAAATAACAAGGAGGATAGATGCCTGCAGTGTGGGATAGACGCCCTTCATACTGTGTAAAACAGCAATTCTCCAAGAAACATGGTTTGAATTACGAAAAACATTTATTTTAATATGATACAAACAACCATAAATAAATTTTAAAACTATTTGCTCAACAAAAGTATTAAATCTTAGTTTTTAATATTAATTGTTAAGTTTCACCAAACATACTTACACTTTTTAAATTAAATATTATTTATCACCAACAATAATTGGGGTCGGCTACTAGTTCTTTGTGAAATAACTGAATATCAACTATTATATGGAGCGGCTGGCATCAGACCTCCGCTATCCTGCGGGTGAACTGAATTTGAAGGTCGAACTAGTAGCCATTATTTTTGAGGGCACTGACATCTCAAAAACGATTGTCCTAAGGTGTTCATGACAACCGGTACCGACGACTTAAAGTGTTCCGAGGCACGGGTGGGAAACACCGCCATCTTCCGTAAAACTTTTATAATAAAAACCCAACAGCAGTCCGACCCGAAATTCGCACCCGTGACCACTTGAACGGCAGTCGCTTGCGCAAACCGATAGATCAACGCGGCAGTCCCAAAATGTGAAGTTTTCCTAAATAAAAATACCTAATGAGCTTAATCAAATCTCGTAATATTCTATAGTATTTCATAATGACGTTATATTTTTAGCAACAAAACGCCTGCGCATGATTCTAGATAGAATACTAAATCATCAGAATATTTCGTTTATCCCCAAGGATTTTTTATTCATTTCATCGAAAGCTGACTGTATTTATATTTTAAATAATTTTTTTTAAATAAATTAATAACAAAATAGCAACTATTTAGATTTAAACGCATCCTCAATGAACCAGTGTATTGACGTAATAAAAAATATAACATTATTTATTACTACTTATAAAGTTATACAACGTTAAAATAGTAACTTTGAAAAATTCTACGTGTTAGTGAAGCTCATTTCGGATATAAATATACACATGAGCAAAACAAATCCTCAAAGCACGACAGCTCATGGATAAATTAGGTACAGGGTGACAGAGGTACCTACTTATACTATTAATTCTTAGTTGCGATTTTGGGAAGTTAGGTTTCTTGAATGTGAGGCATCTATCCCGTTGCGGCATCTATCCCGGTTTTACCCTAATAGACGAAAACTCCTGGTATTATCACACATCAATAAATGAAAATAATTATTTAAATTACAAAGAATACGTTCGCAATTGATATATTATTGCTAGACTCCATATAGTGTGTACTGCCTCATTGGTCTAGCGGATGAAGTATGCGACTGCCAATCAAGAGGTCCCAAACTTTACAATAATATAGCTTATACATCAGAATAATACAAAGACTACAATTTATAAAGAAATAGCTTCACCTTGTGACGTTGCCCGCGGTTATTGTCCAACCGCGGGTAGCACCGTGGGGTTCAGCTAGCAGGTGATATATGAATAAAGGTGATTAAAGTGCGCTGCGCAGAGCCAGAAAAGGCGCCTACTTCAGCATATTTGCTGAGGGACTGCAGCGCTTTTATTCTGATAGAGCCCGCGCCCAGTTATCATGTTAAACAAAACAAATACACATGCAGACGGTTGTGTATTTGTTTTGTGTATTGTATAGGAATTATTTCGTGCTTAAATACCCTTATCAAAACTAATTGGTTTATGGAACTTGTTATAATATAACAGTATCAATTAAAACAACGGTACCTACACATACTTAAATTTACGGTACACTTAAAATCCCTTTAAACTGCGATTCTCTTCAATCTTATTAGTTTCCTGAATCATTTCTGAGAGCTTTGTATGGTCTTTTAAATATATTGAGAGGTTGCTAACACGACTTTTTTATTTACGTATCTGCTTGCACGATATTCAACTGTAAAGGACAGGGCGTACACCTCTTCTAAAAACTAAACGGATGGTTTGAAAATATGAAAAAAATCATGATGAACTTTGAATGAAAACTATACCTAACTGTGATAGTTCAAAATTAAAAGTAAACAAAAAAAATCACAAATGATTGAGTACCTAACTCTAATCTATGCGTGGCCTGATCCGCACTTCGCCATTTTATTTAGTTTTATAAACGCATATGCATATATTATTTTAAAGACATCTTTCATTCAAATATTCATTAACTTATATTCATATATTAAGATGTACTTATTTTTTTTATAAACTTTTTATGTACCAGACACTACCCTAAACTTTCCACGTCTTTCTTTCCATCCAATGGTTGCCTGTAGATTATATTATCTATTAGATAGATGTAGATTGCCTTCGAGGGATAAGGTTGCTAATTGTACCTCCTGGCTTTAAGTTACCTTTATAAGTAATCTGGTGTACAATAAAGTGATTATCATTATTATTAACATATTGCGTAATTGACTTAATTTCTGTCATACAAGAATATTATTAAGACCTTAAGATCACGTAACAATGCGTCCGGCAGCAAAAATATATGACATTCACGTTTACTGCATACGTTCACTTTTATGACACGAATTTTATAACTTCCTTGAAGCATTTATGTTAAATTGAATGTTATAAGAGTAATTAACTTGTGTACAATTAATACTTTCAACATACCTACTTAATTAAGATATTATTTGGTGGGTAAATCTTACGACAACAAAATAAATAATAAATAAATATTCCGGACATCTAACACACAATGCCATCTAGTCCCAAGCTAAGCAGAGCTTGTGTTATGGGTACTAAACAACTGATATTAATACATATATACTTTTTTTGTAAATACATACATATTATACATAGAGAACACCCAAACTCCGAAACAAATATTTGTAGATCACACAAACATTTGGTCCGACCCAGGATTTGAACCCGAGACCTCAAGAACAGCAGTCGCATACGCTACCACTGCGCCACAGAGGCAGTCAATGACAATAGTACTATCGGATGAATAAAACATTAATCAATAGCCTTTACCAGTACATGGTGATGCTCGTTATTCTTAACACGTCACCACACGAATGGTAGTAACATTCTTTAGATTTAGTATCGTTCTGGTGATTTTAAGTGTTTACCCGGCTTATCCAAATGTCCTGCTGGCGGTACTGTCGCGATTCGGGTCGTTATACCGACTTATACCGGTTAGGTAACACGATGGCTGTTGCTCGTATGCCGTCTGTATCGACAGGTCGACTCAATACTATGGTACTTTCTTAAAAAAGGCCAACCCAGCCTATACTGTACTCGCATGGATTTTTATTATTGGAACGAAGTTCCTTATGGCGCGTTGTGTAAGGGGGCTAGACGGAAAAATTGTCACGACACAATTTGTTGACACGACACAATTTGTTGTCACGACACAATTTGTTGTCACGACACGACGACGACACACACAGATATTTTCGTTTCGTCTTTCTATTTCGAACTTCGTTCCATCCGGGTGTCCCTTGACACCTCTCAAGTTTTTTTAGTAATTAATCAATAATCACGGGCTTAAAAAAAAGACACCTCTGTAGTTTGTTTCGGCATTTCTTCCCAGATTTACTTACAAAATAAATATTATTTAATATTTGTCATTTGATGGCTTAAAAATAATTATAAATTTGACAATTTCAATTTAAATATATATTTTATACAGACCGAATAAGTTCATTATCATACCGAATAATAACTTTCATTACTCGTTACCTAAATTTAAGCTAAACTAACACAATAGTAATATCTAATAATATTCTATATTGATATAAATACATTTAATACATTATGAGATGCAGGTGTTAGTATCTTACCCAATATTATAGTGACAATAGCTTTACATCAGTTTGAAATATGCACATGGTATTTTATGCAGAACAGTAAACAGCAAAAAAAATACATGCAAATGTATGTGCGTGCATGCGTATGTGTGTGCGTGCATGCGTGTACGTGTGTGTGTACGTGTGTGTGTGTGTGTGTGTGTGTGTGTGCGAACGTGTACGTGCGTCATTTATTACCTATCTCCACTAAAGATATGTCCAACAGTAGACTAGTAAAAATTATTTACGCAGTCTTTTATTTCATGTATTTATGGCAGTGCGTTAGGAAGTCTCGGGTACGATGATTAATAATTCTTTGGAGAAAACTTGATACACTTTTTGTCTTACTTTATAAAGAGCCTATATTTATCTCAAAACTAAGCGATAAGTTCTCCAAATTATCAAGTAATAAAGTTTAAAATTGCACGATAAAAACAAGAAAAATATAACGTTTACCATTGTTTGTTTGCAAGAATTCGTCACACTGAATGCTCCAGTTTGATCAACAAAGCAGGGTAATTTCTTTTTTTCTGGCTTCCTATGTTGTAACTCTTAAATGTAAGCTAAATAGTGTTACGTCGATGCCATTGTTTTGATCGTGAATTCCTATAAAAAAAATCTTTTAACGCAGCACACTAATATGAATTCTAAATGTGCGGAGTCTAGAATCTCTTGTTACCTCGTATCTTAGTTTTTAAACAAAAATCCATGCTCTAAATTTAAATAATCATCCTATAATTTTCAATTCTCAATTTGACACGATAACCTCGTCTTAGCTTTTGTTTTAAAAAAAAGTAACCTCGTGGCGCGAGGCAAAAACAGTTAGGTAGGTACATTATATGATACTGTTGCACAAAAGATTAAACTACTTGAGACGTATAACCGTAAAACCGTAAATTTGCCGGTGGTATCTCTAAAACTCTTGCTTTCATTTCAACTCGAACGTCGTTAAATAAATTATGATGCTCAGTGCAATGATTTAGAAAATATTTACTCTGCTTTCTAATAGATAGTACGGTGCAAACTGCTCATTGAAATTCGGATCCTCACACTGTTTACGCTTTTAGTTTAATAAGTTCAAATAAAAACTGGTTTGTAACTATTTTGCTACTTCTATTAACCTAAATCGACATTAACATAATGCAGAGACGTATTATCGTGCACTTTCCTTAAGAGAATTAAGTGTAGCTGTGAAATTACTCCTTTTAAATAATCGAGTCCTGTAAAAAAACTTAGAAAATAAATACAATCGAATTAAGAACCTCCTCCTTTTTTGAAGTCAGTTAAAAATGCTAAGTAATATACATATTAAAAAGCGTCAGTAAAGTAAGACGATGGAAAAGTCGAATGATAAGATACTTTATTTGTAGAAATACGAGAAATAAGTTGTATACAGATAATATTTAGAATCACATATTGCGTGAGTTTGTTCTGACATGCAAAATTTTAAATGTCCCTACATGCATTTTATAACACTGATTCATTAACAAATACTATAGTCCATTTAGTCTAAAATCATATTTGCTATGAAATGAAGAACTTCATGAATAAGGTCATTGCCAGGAAAGAAGTAAACAGTAATCTGACAAGCTATAAAGGAAAACGGAAGAAGATTGGGTGAGATACTCTGCTTTTTACACTTTAAACGATTTTTTTTCCATTGATTAAAACATTTCCTACACCTTTCCAATGTTATCCCTTGAAAAATCAATCATTACAAGTAGTTAATGCTTCAGTTTTCAATAAATAAAAAATAAGCTAAGCTAACAGAGCTTGTGTTATGGGTACTAGACAACTGATATAAGTACAAATTTACTTCTTTTTGTAAATACTTACATATCATACATAAAAAACACTCAAACTCCGAAACAAATATTTGCAGATCATACAAACATTTGGTCCGAGTCGGGATCGAAACCGAGACCTAAAGCACAACAGTCGCATATACAACCACTACGCCACCGACGCAGTAATAAAAGAGCAATCATCAACAATCAACAGTCATATTTCACAATTAACGAGTTGTAATCTCTTCTGAATCAAATCGAAAACAATAATAAAGTACTCGCAAATTCACCATCACCTAAATCGTAACCCAGCAGGCATTCGTTCAGCAGTAAATGGCGATAGCTTGATTGTTTGAAACCGTAACCCAATGATTAACTACCGCCACAAGACTGTTAACTTACTGTGCATAATTAACCAGACATAACCGGTTTTTACCAGTTATACAATGAGCAAAAGCATGTCTGATTGGCGACAAGAGGTCTTTGTATTGATTCCGTTTAAATACAGTTTTAAAGGAAAGCAGGGAAGTCGTTAAGTGATGGTAGGAAATGAAGTGTAATGTAAAAGTTACGTAAACTTAAAGTTGTTTATAGTTAGGGAAATGATGTAAGACTCCTGATTGGAGTGGCCAGGATATTACGGCTCTTGTGAAGTGACGCAACTACTGATTGGTTTCGATGGTGTTGTGTGACCTACTGCCGAGTAACTTGAAGTCGTTCTGTACCGTAAAGGACTGATAATAATAATAATAATCTCTTTATTGTACACCAGGTTACTTATAAAGGTAACACAAAACTAGGAGGTACAATTGGCGGCCTTATCGCCCAAAGGCAATGTCTTCCAGGCAACAACAAACTGATCTAAAATACCATCTTTACAACAATAAGTATTTATACATCTATACAAATAAATAAAATGTGTAATATTAAAATAACACGGTACATATACCAAAATAACATATTTTAAAATTGTTGTCTGTCTGTTTGTTCTGGCTAATCTCTGGAACGGCTGCACCGATTTTGACGGGACTTTCACTGGTCCCGTCATAATCGGTTCAGCCCCTTCAGAGATTTGCCGGAACAAACCAAAAATTTCAAATATTGGTACACTACACACACTCTTTAATGTCACTTATTTGTATTGACAAGAAGTGGGAAATATTAAGCGAAAGTATTTGTAAGTTACGCATGACGGTGAGTCGTCTTTGATATTTGCTATGCCTTATCACGATAAATTTATAAAAGCTCTATTATTAGAAAGTTGGAAAGTATTACGTTGACCGAAGGCTAATTGTTAAACGCAGATGAGTCGCGTGAAAAGGCCCTTGACTAGAAAGCGTACTTATAGATAATGGGATAGGGCCGAAGAAAACTGTAAAGACAGCTGTCAAATGACCTCATCAAGTATGAGGTATATAATAAGACCTAGATATCCTCCAGACTCGACTAAATTTTAAAGAACAAGATCTTTAAAATCTTTAACTACTGTAGTACTTCTTAAGATAAACCTTTTTAGTAGCAGACATCGGAAGCAAGTGAGTCAAGTAATCTATCAAAATATAAATGAATGCAAAATTTTCAATACTCGCAAGGGAATCAAAACCTACAAGGTACTTCCCGTGAACTCACAATCTTGAAATTTGGTAGGAAGCAACGTCTTAAGGTGGTACAGCATGCCGAGCCGCTCGTTGCGAGCGGCGCGTACTTTACCCGGTTGTCGGTATTTTCGTGAATCCCTTTTGTTACGTTATGTCTCAATTTTAGGGAAGTATAATCTCGAACGCCGTCACGAGCCACAAATTGATGCCGAACAGTACGCACAGCACATATGTGTTATAGCTTAACTGCACGATTGGCATAGTAGTTTAAGTGGTAGGTGGCGCTTCTTACTACGCCAAGTGTTGTGGGTTCAGATCCTATCCAACATTTTGAGTACCAATAAAATCTCATGCTCACACCTAGTTTTGTGTCAAGGGGGAGCGCAGTCGCGCATAGACATCGCCACGAGCAAGTGTACAGATCAGTAAGGTAATTCCGTAACACGTTCATTATGGATGTTACGGCAAAATGTTCAAGTCAGTCGCCGGCTTTATAGCACAGTTACTAAAAAGAAAATTCCGAAAAGTGAATATAATACCTAAAGGTTTGTACGAAACCGACTCCGAGTCCGACTCGCACTTAGCCGGTTGTTTTTATATTCTTTAAGGCATAAGGATGGATTTTATAGTAGCAAAAAAAGGCGAGGAAAATAGTAAAATCAAGACTTTTCTATTGGATTGCGACAAACCAAAAACTTTTGACAGAACGAAATCTGTCAAAGCAGCTTGTAACATACAAGAATCAAATGGCAATTCATTCACTCAGAGTTTGCGGTAAATAATGATTACACATTATGCATTCTTGAATTAAATGACGTAACTCAACAACTATGCCAATGGTCCATCGCTAATTTTATTCAAACGTTACATGATTCCAAGTTCATTATCTGCATTAAAACTCAACGCGAATTTAATAATCCTGCAATTGTTCTTTAAAATCTAACTGGTTATGACGTTTATAGTGATTTTGGCAACTTTATTAGGATCGTGGAGTTAGCTTATGCTTTTGCTATATACAGATTGTCGGTATTTTGAATTTACTTATGGACAACCAGTAAAGCATACATTAAAATACAAGTTGTCATGTTTGACCAATTGATAGTGAAACCTTCTACCACGGCATGCATTAAATAAGTAGGAAGTGCAGTACAAATCAGGTTTTGCCTATAAAATGTGTTCTACAAGTGCTACATCGTATGTCTTTATTTAATCTGTTCTTGAATTCATCCAATCATCATCAAGAGCTTTTAACAGCAGTCAATTATGGTCATAGGCCTGTTCACATTAAGTAATTCTACCACCCTAGCCAGATAGGGTTAGTTTCAAGTTTTTCTTCTCTTCTCTTCTAATTTTTTGCTTCTTTCGCATCTCACGACACGCAGAGGATGAATGAAGTTAACGATTCTTCGTATTCTTAATCCTTCACCACCCGGAGATATTAATTCATCAAGTCTTGCGTTAATTGAAAGCTGCAACGGTAAAATCTGCCTTCCAAAACGACTCTACTTTCCCTGATGGAAAGCACGAACAGAATCCAAGAAGTAGTCAGTCATTACGAAAGTGGTATGATGAATGAAACATGACAAAAAAAAATCTGTAGTTTTTTTGTTCCGTAGCAGAAAGGCAAAATTGTGGGCCGTTGCTCGCAAACTACTTTTTTTTTTAATTGAATTCGTTTGCCCCTTGCAAACGAGCAGACGTATCGGCTGCTTGTAAGCGATTACCGCGGCCCATTAACACCCGCACCACCAGAGGCGTCACAAGTGCATTGCCGGCCTTTAGTGGAAAGGGTATGGGAATGGGCCTCCGGTATCCTTACTCACTCGGTGAAACACAGCGCAAGCGCTATTTCACACCAGTTTTCTGTGATGCCGAGGTATCACTCCGGTCGAGCCTGCCCATTCATGCCGAAGCGTGGCTCACCCACGGTTTACACTTTGCCACTAGTGCTAGAAACCTGTTATTTGGAACGAACATACATATTCTCTTTACCTATTTAACCAAGCTTTTATAGCCTTCCATGGATGGTGGTTACTTCCCATTAGGTGACTTTTTTAGTGCGGAAATCCCCTCGTATACCACCAACACTGGTGGTTATGTCGAATCGACTAAAAGCCGCACACCCTCTCGGGTACTAGAATCCGGTGAACTAGGTGCACCCTCGGAAGGAACCGACGTACCTCGGGCCACCTACGACTTGCTACCCATTATGTGACCTGTCTACTCATTTGTCCACCTATACCATTAAAACATATATTATACTTAAAAATGGCGGGTATAATTGTATATACACGAGGTATTGTTTGATAGACTGTAAATGTGGAGGTCACCGGTTATGAAATTCATTTTGATGATACAATGGGCCAACCAGTACCTGTAGCTAGTTATTGTTGTCTAGTTTTGATTTGAAATTTTGAGGATAAGTATCGTAGTCGGAAACTTTTTAACACTGATCTATACTATCTGTATATATAAAAATGTTATGTTGGTTTGTGTACGCTTCAAAAACTCAAAAAGTTCTGCACCGATCGAGCTGAAATTTAAGAATGATATATAATCCGCATCAAGGATTGTTTTTATCTAATTTTTGCATCAGTCACATATCCGCGACCGCGAAAAAACACGAAAAAACCGACATAAACGCGGGCGGAGCCGCGAGCAACAGCTAGTAATATTATAAAGAGGAAGAGATTGTTTGTTTGTTTGAATGCGCTAATTTCAGGAACCGCTGGTCCGATTTGAACAATTCTTTCAGTGTTGGATAGTCCATTTATCGAGGAAGGCTATAGGCTATATATCATCACGCTAATACTAATAGGAGCGGAGCACTAATGAATAATGTTTCAAAAACGGGTGAATATTTTCACGCTACGGGCAATAGTAGACATAAACTAGATTGCGAGGCTCAGCTAGTCAATAAATAAAATGTTTAACGAATCATTTCAAGCTGTAGTACACTTATGGAGGTAGTAACTACATGTTGCATATTAACATAATCGCACTCAACCAGGTATGCGCCATGATTTCGTATTCAGGGTTCTAACTTAGATCCTAGCACTATGAGTTAGCATCTTTAGAACACAATCATTTTGAATTGTGGGTCATTACGTCACTTTCAAAACTTTGTAGCTCTTGAACTAACAAGGAATAGGTAAGCATGTTTTTTTGTATTTCTTAATCCTATGATTTACGTCTCTATTACATAGGAAATAAAATATAAATAGGCTTGAAAATAGTCAAACTAATTTTCAAAGTGAAATTTAATATACTGACTAAATTTGAGCTATATAACGCTGACATTTTGCGCGCGCGTTTTAACACGACCAATGACGTCATTGTCGTTTCGTGTTTTATTATACACTGTTTCAGTTACTTTGTAATTACTTACTTATAGAAGAAGTTAATTTTTCTTACAAACACTACTAACACCGTAGGAATTGCGACGTCGATAATTTCGATGAAGTCACCATCGACGTCACATTTCGTTTCGACCAATAGTAACACGTCTTGTAAGTTTCAATTTCCCTCCCTTAATTTTCACTTTTTATCTAATATTTTCTGGGTTTAAATAATTAATAAATAAAAAAAATACCTTTTAAGTATATTTTAAAGGCAATCTAGAAAGAAATGTTTGAAAAAAAATGTAGGTATATTATACAACTTAAATGGAATGCATAAGTGTGAAATTAAGTTAGCACTCAACAACAAATGTAAAAATTGTACTGTCGTCTGTCAATAACTCTAAAGGCAGACTTACTTTTACCACATTTATTTGGTGATATTGGTAGATAAAAGCCAGTTTACTGAACATCTATGCCCTTATTATTTGATTCCTCAGCTAATATTTATAGTCCTGATTGCTACTCGTATCATGCTTTATTTTTATGTTACTATAACTAAAATATAAAACTGCTTGTTCTCCATTGAGATTTACATATTGTTTTTTTTTTTTAATGAATAGGGGGTAAACGAGCAGACGCATCACCTGATGATAAGCGATTACCGCCGCCCATGGACACCCGCAACACCAGAGCAGCCTTTGGGGGATGGGCCTCCGGTATCCTCACTCACTCGGTGAAACACAGCGCAAGCGCTATTTAACACCGGTTTTCTGTTAGGCCGTGGTATCACTCCGGTCGAGTCGGCCCATTCGTGCCGAAGCGTGCCTCTCCTACGACAAGAACATTAGTTGTTAATGCATCCTAACTTTTTAACTTGAACAAGTGTACATCCTAGTTCAAACATGTTATCTTAAGTAAACAAAGTTTTTATATTAGAATGTTTTCAAACTCCCAATTTAGTTTTATTCCTATTTCAAAACGGCTTTACATCTTAATTTACCGAGTGATTCGAAACCAAATCGTCTCTACCTTACCTTACCTTAGAAATCCTACCGTCACTACAATCTCAGGTGTCAGATATTCGTGAGAACCAGTTATGGAAACTGCACCCTGCACTCTCGTATCTCTACAAGGAAACTGTCTCACACTTCCGCGATGTAAACGATACTTAGTACATAAACTATGTGTGTAATATTAGCTGTTCTTATGCAGGTGACATTTCAAAAGACCTCGATTACTTTCAATTGACAAATGGACTGCACGGTTGGCCTAGTGGTTTAAGCGATCAGTACGCCGCTTGCTACTGCGCTAAGTGCCGTGGGTTCAAATCCCACGTGGGACATCACTTTGTGTGATCCACAAAATGTTGTCCTGAGTCTGGGTGTTCTTTGTGTCCGTTACATGTATGTTTGTAAAGTCCCCCGCGACACAGGATGTATATTCCTAATGCGGGAGTTGTATAAAAAAAAAAGAATTAGTTTATCAGTTCCATGTCATGAAACAAATTTAAATCGTGTAACACATGGTAATTATGTTGTACTGTACTCTATTTTGGATATTTTATTTCTTAAAGCTTGTTTTATGCCTAAAATTTAATAATCCTTTACGAGTCTGATATTTTACCCGACTACGTCAGAAGGAGGGTCATGTTTTTCAAGCGTATTTATGTGGTTATGAATGTCTATTTCTTTGACATGACCTACAGCTCAAATGGCTGGATTGTTTTTAACAAACTGCATGTTGGCATAACGTGTCGCATGCTGAGACAAACGTACCTAAAGTTTTACCTACATTTTTTTTTTTTTTTCCTTTATGAGAGACTGGTGTCTACATTAGGAAAACCTGTGCTACAGATCACCAGGCCCCCACCTCTTGGACCAACTTGGTTGGTACCTTCCATTACTATTACATACCCACCATATAATAGTATTGAAGTTATAGTTGTGTGTGTGTGTGTGTGTGTGAGCGTGGGTGTGTGTGTGTGTGTGTGTGTGTGTGTGTGTGTGTGTGTGTAGTATGAGAGTATGAGTGTGTGTTTGCGTAAGTTTATGTGCATAAGTGTGTCATTTATAATTCGGGTTATTTAATCTCTTTGATATTGTTATCTTAACGGAGTAAGTAGGTTTTCTGTTTCATTGTATGTTAAGTTCTGCAGCCATGTAGATAATACTCTTGTCAATCTAAATTTATTCAACTTGTAAATGGAAAGACAGATAATAAAAAAAGATTGATAATCTGTTGAGTACCTACATAAGGCATGAAAGCTAATCTTCGTCAGTATTCATAACATTATATTTTTAGGAAGTTAGAATACATCCATAATTATCTTCCAAGAAACTCAAATAAAAACATTAAATTACACTTTAAAAAAAACATGAAACTAACATAAATATATTTGACGACCCGCCCCGGCTTCGCACGGGTGCAATGCTGATACTAAATACACGTTGTACATAAAACATAGCTGACCCACGCAACCTCGTTTGCGTCTTATATAGCCCATAGCATGAAAATTTTCGCAAAATAAGTAACTTTTCTGGTTGATTTTTACACCTTGTGTCCGAAAAACCCAAATATCTTACGGAACCCTATTTTTTTCCAAAATAAAATATAGCCTATGTTACTCGTGGATAATGTAGCTTTCGAATGGTGAAAGAATTTTTCAAATCGGTCCAGTAGTTTTTGAGCCTATTCATTACAAACATACAAAAATAGGTACAAATCTTTCCTCTTTATAATATTAGTATAGACTACCTCCCTGGTGGTAAGCGTATGCGACTGCTGTACTTTTGAGATCTAGGGTTAGATTCTCGGGTCGGAATTTTTGTTTGATCTGTAAATGTTTGTTACGCAGTTTGGGTGTTTTCTATGTACAATATGTATATACAAAAATTAAGTATAAGTCTATGTATTGATATCAGTTGTCTTACGTACTTATGGGTACTAGATAACTGATGAAGCTCTGCTTAGCTTGGGACTAGATGGCGTTGTGTGTTAGATGTCCGAAGTCTGTAAATATATACATAGTGAAGAGCTATTGTTATGACTAAAGAACTCAGCGTGTAACGATTCAATATAACTCCATTACGAATCGATTTAAACCTATTTTTTTTTCCAACAGTTCAAAGTTTTCGCAACTTTACAGGCAACTAAATTTGTTTTGCCGTTTTAGTTCCGATTGGTTGCGTCGGTTACTGCATGAGAGTTGATTACATAATATTCCATGTTCAAATAATTGGTTAATTAAGGCCAGGATCGTCGAAGAAAGACACAACCTTATAATTTTCGATATGATTGTAATATGGACAATACAATTGGCGGAGGTTTTTGGCTTACATAAGACCATGAAGTTAGACAAGTCGATGTATCAATACTTCAATAGGTATTGTTTCGAAATGTTGATATCTAGAACAGATTTAGTCTGAACAAGTTTTAAGACGTTGGATTTCGAAATATCGAGTTACTCACTGTCCAGTTGGACTCGATTGCCAAGTTTGGTGAAATGTTGCCAGTTCGTTGTCCGAAAGTTTTCTGTTACAAACTGAAGTTAAACTACTTGACACTAGCTGAACCCCGCGGTACGACAATAACCGCGGGCTACGCCGCGAGGCGAAACTAGTATCTTTACAAATTGTAGCCTATGTGTTATTCTGATGTATAAGCTATATTATTGTAAAGTTTCATCAAAATTCATTAAGTACTCGTAGTTTTTGCGTGAAAAAGTAACAAACGTACTCACTTACATACTACTCACAAACTTTCGCGTTTATAATATTAGTATGATGTTTAAAAACGTTTTCTGTTTTGTATTAAGCTGTTTTTGTTTTCAAACAAAGCTGATGGAAAATTAAAGGGAGGGTTTTTGTTACCATCCTCATTGGCCATTATTGACCTTATTAATTTCTACTCAAACGTTTGCATTTTAAGTTAAATGTGTAAAGTAAATTACTTGTACGACAAAATCATTAAGTTATGAACGAATTTTGACTGCACGGTTGGCCTAGTGGTTTAAGCGGTCACTACGCCGCTTTCTACTGCGCCAAGTGCCGTGGGTTCAAATCCCAAGTGGGACATCACTTTGTGTGATCCACAAAGTGTTGTCCTGAGTCTGGGTGTTCTTTGTGTCCGTCACATGTATGTTTGTAAAGTCCCCCGCGACACAGGATGTATATTCATAATGCGGGCGTTGTCTTTAAAAAAAAAAAAAAAGAATATATACAAATGCGATTAGTTATCCACACTAGTAGTGTTTGTTATTTCATTGTACTTGTGGAAAAACCCACTTGGGCCATCCCCCCACAGGAGTTTTCGATGGGGTGGTGTGTCAGAACGCACTGCCGGTGTGCTATACTGTAGGACAAAAATGAGTTATGTATGAGAAATTCGGATATCTGTACCCATTGACGTATTTCAAATGTGCATTAATCGTTAAACAAAAATCAATTGAATAAAACTTATGTTTAAATTAAACAATACTTGCATGTCATTATATGTTATTGTACAGTCTGTGTCTGGTAGTTTTTATAAACATTAATATCAGTCGTAAATAAGATTGTCTGATTTTTAGCCTGTAAGGAATAAATGCATTATTTCAGAAATAATACAGAAATGAAATTTTAACCCTGGTCAATTAAGAACAATAGTAATTTAGTAACATTTCTTATATGATCATAGAATATGATGCTTGGTAATATTTTCCACATGTTATCTATGGTAAGTAATATAAAAATATTTGGAAATGATTCAAAAACGGAACAGAGTCAGTTCGGAACATTTCGAACTAAAATACGTGAGGTACTGGGTTATACCCCACGTCTGACAACGCAATTCTTATATGACGTATAATGTCACATTACCGTACCATTCATCATGGCATGAAATAAATGTATGAGTCAACGGAAGCAACAACGACATTACCACTTAATTATTTTTATATTAATGCGGGAAGACAAAAATGTTGTCACTGCAAAAAAAGGTACGTTTTTATGTTGCATTTTAGTAATACTGCACCAAAATATTCATCATTTTCCTAGCCTTTATTATTCCCAAGATTATTTGGGTCGGTTACTAGTTCAACCGGTTTTACCTGAATATTAGTTTATGCTGGACGACTGGTATCACAAATCTGCATCATAAGGGCGTACTGAATTCGAAGGTTGAATTAGTTGGCAGTATATTTGAGGGCACTGACTACCCAATGAATGCTATAGATGTTCATGACAACCGACACCGGGTACCCGGCGTGGTATTCTAGACCAATTTTTTTAAGGAGAAGAGTATATCCTGTTTTGGAATGTTAAAGGCTATTGATAAGGATGATGGAGATTATGCACCTATTGTTCCATCTCAATTTCATCATCATCTTTATAATTTAACAGCCACGTTGTCCTACAAATTGCGTGATTCGTTATCCCGGTCCTACGCTTAATAGCTTTTTGTCCATGCTACCCCTGTTAGCTACCAGAATTTAAAAATATTGTAAGAGAAAAGTGAGCTTCTCATCAAAATGAAGCCACTCACGAAAAATTAGCTTGATAGAAGTATAACTTATGAAATTGGTTATAGGAATTCCGGACTATAAGCATGTGTTAATAAGTGTCTGTCGAAATAAATAATTTTTTTCCAGTTTAGTACTGCTTATTTCCAAATTCTGATGTCCTCCAAGTCGATTACGACCACGACGGCCAGTCTCAACGGAGACCAGCCAACTACGCAGGAGATATTATAGTGCACTAGTGTGTGCGCAAACACAGTGCGAACTCTCTGTTTCCTCTCTCTCATAATCAACAATTGCATTCGATTTGTTTTCAACCTGCGAAAGTATGATCATATTTCTGTCTACCGTACACAACTGTCATGGTTACCCATAAGACAACGCCGTAGTTTAAGGGCTCTGTCTATGTTGTACGCCCTTCTCCAATCACCGAACTCACCTACTTACTTAACATCCCAGCTCCAATATCTCTGCTCTAACCATGACAGGAATCTTCGGTCTTCTAATAATCTTCTCCTTCTTTGTCCTGCACACATTTCCAGCACAGTCCATTCCTCTTTCCTTGTTCGAGCTGTCACTCTGTGGAATGCACTCCCACTAGAAATCAGGACGGCTACTAGCCGATTATCTTTTAAATTCAAAGTACGTAAGCACTTTAGGGACCTGCTGACGGAGGCATCAGAATAACACTTAAAAGTGTCTATTATATATGTAATATATATATTATATATATATTTACTTTTATTTATTTTTTATATTTATATTGTATATGTATAAATTATATTCAATGTATGTATATCTAGCACCTATTTATCTGTATGAATCATTGTATTTCATAAAATAATTTTATTTAGTCTCTCGTGTCGTATAAACACACACCTGCCACAAATAACTTCGCAACACCCAAAGGTTTGTCTGGAAGAAAATGCCTGTGGCATTAAGTCCGCCTTGTGCAACATGTTTGCAGGAAGTTTTAATAAATAAATAAATAAATAAATAATCCGATGGGACGGTTAACCGACACGATCGGGGAGAGATCAGGCGCAGGACCGATAGCTTTACGTGCTCTCCGAAGCACGGGGGTTCAGACCCCAACTTCCAAACTCCGAGCTGTTATTAAGTATTTCTATAATTAGAAAAACTCAATAACACTTTCGGCCCGACCCAGGATTCGAACCCGAGACCTCTTGATTGGCAGTCGTATACTTGAACCGCTAGACCGTTTGTTCAACAATTTAAAGTTATGTTACTGTCTATCACAGTGTTTCACGTAAGGAAAATCAACCGATTAAATAATAGGCAACGTAATAATTCATGCCAATAATATAAATTCGTATAAATTCGCAAGTAACTCTGTCTATCTCTTAAGCTTTCACGGCTCAACAGCTGCACCGATTGCAATGAAATTTGGCATAGAGGTACTTTGATTCTTAGGGAAGAACATAGGCCACTCTTTACCGCGATAGTCGCCGGGCAAAAGCTATTCCATAAACAGTAAACTGGACGTAACAATTGTTTAATTAAATAAACTTTTGCGCAATTGTCATTGCGTGTTTTGGGCTAAACATTCATCAAATGTTTTTGGGTGTACTAATGTAGGCATACAATTATTTTTTGAGTAACAACAATGACCTTATGTTCCAGTCAGCGATGCCTGACGACGCGTGGTGCGTCCGTTACGTACCACTGTCAAGGTTGAAAGGGTTTATAAATTCATGACATTTAAAACGTTCCGATTTACGCGTAATTACTCAGTGTGGAATTAACGGCAATAAGTAGAGTAGAATTTTATGTAAAAGTACCGAGTAGTAGGTCTACTAAGAATTGCATTGTTTTAATGTATGTATTTATGTTTAGACTTTGTCGGTTTAATTTTATTTTAACAAGAAGTGCCAGTACGTTCATTGGTTTATTTATTACTGTTGGTAGACCTTCATGAGGATTATAAGGCGATTTCCACACACAATGTAAAATTATATGAAAACTAAAATTAATTCCGCTGTTGCTGATCAGGCATCATCCTCTAATCCGGTCGAAGGATCCACGCTTTGTGTTTGATTGACCCGTTCATCCCCAAGGCTCGAGATAAATCCCAAGTAAAAAACTGTGTCCTAATTGTATGTGTTGAAAAATTGTATTATATTGAATACCAGCTGACCCTCGCAACCTCGTTTACGTCTACTATTGCCCGTAGCGTAATAATTTGCCGTTTTTTAAACATTTTTCATTGGAGCTCCGCTTCTATTGGTATGTACTTATAGCCTTCCTCGATAAATTGACTATTAAACACTGAAAGATTTTTTAAAATCGGACTAGCGGGTCCTGAGATTAACGCGTTCAAACAAACATACAAATTCTTCAGCTTTCTAATATTAGTATAGATAACAGCTACTTCGCCTTGATAGGCAATTTTTGGCAAAGAAAGTCTACTCAACTAGCTTCTAGAATACACTTCGTTTAAACTAGACCATTTCTTTTACGTATTTCGTGCTTACTAAGACATACACTACTTTGAAGAAACCGCAATCTAGTGAATGCTGAATTAGTAAACATGACACAGTTTTACCAATTTCTACGCATATGAAAACTGTGTCAGTACTTACAGATCTCAAAGTAGCGAGCGAATAGTCCGCGTGGTAGGGTAAAATTAATATGAGCCCGCTAAAGTGTATCTACTATGGCCTGATGGAAAACATGAGTAGAAAATGTAGCAAGGTGACCCGCTCTATGGCACCCTATTAAGAGCTACTGTGTTATTGGGCCTCCGATCCCGCACTCGCACCAACGAAACAACAGCACGAATTCTGTCATTTTATGTTGGTCTTCAGTGAGAAGATGGTACAGGCTCGGTCGTGCTGAAATCAGCGTTTTTCTTAAAACTTTTCCGTGAGAGAGCCACGCTTCGGCATGAATGGGCCGGCTCGACCGGAGTGATACCACGGCTTCACAGAAAACCGGTGTGAATTAGCGCTTGCGCTGTGTTTCACCGAGTGAGTGAGGATACCGGAGGCCCATACCCCAACCCCTCCCCCATGTCCTCTCCCCATCCCCCAAAGGTCAGCAACGCACTTGTGACGCTTTTGGTGTTGCGGGTGTCCATGGGCGGCGGTAATCGCTTACCATCAGGTGATGCATCTGCTCGTTTGCCATTCATTAAAAAAAAAATACTTGAATACAACCATGTAGGTGTATGGCCGGTATATTTTTTTATTTTATTATTTTAAACTTCTTGCACTTATGTACATCGGCGGACTGGCGGCTGGTTGAGAATGCCTAAAGCATTCTCTACCAGCCAACCTTTGAGGGATGTGGAGATATAGGAAGGTAGGTGCATCGAGGTTATAATTGTCCCGAACAACGCACAATTGACATAAGAGTTACTACATGTAAACATATTTTTTTTTTTTTTTTATATTTTTCTTAAAAAGACAACTCCCACATTAGGAATAACATCCTGTGTCGTGGGGGACTTTACAAACATACATGAAACGGACACAAAGAACATCCAGACTCGGGACAACAATTCGTGGATCACACAAAGTGTTGTAGGTACCGCGTGGGATTTGAACCCACGACACTTGGCGCAGTAGCAATCGGTATGGCGACCGCTGACACCACTCGGCCAACCGTGCAACTCGGGCAACAGTATATACATACATACATATATATGTGTATAAACACACATACACAAATAGCACACTGTAGATTGAATTCTTGGTTAGGTGATTTTGTCATCTCAAGAAGGTAATAATGCACATTATTTTTAAATGTGTACTGGTTTGTGGCCATCCTGACCAGAGCGGGGTATGTACTAGACCAAAAATGGCTGTCTTTTCTAAGTAGAGACCTATATTCAGCAGTAGACCGCTTAAGCCTGTTGACGATTAGAATGAAAATCAATTGCGGATGAGCATTTCTATCCAGCAAAGCTAAAGTACAATCCAAAAATCTTACGTCATAAATCAATTCGTTCCATTCATTTACTTTAGCAAAGTGAGGAAATAACACAATCATTCGCTTCTTGTATTTGTGTTCGGATATCTTTTAAAAAGCAAATTCTAATTAATCAATTTGACCTTGATAATAGCAATATGTATTTACATATAAAATATGCGAAGTTATTTTAATTTTTTTAATGTTTTAGACAATAATGTTTTATATTATCATATACTAGCTGACCCACGCAACCTCGTTTGCATCTTATATTGCCCGTAGCGTAAAAAAAATCTCCCATTTTTGAAACATTCTTCATTGGTGCTCCGCTTCTATTAGTAGTACCGTGATGACATATAGCCTAAAGCCTTCCTCGATAAATGGCCTATCCAACACTGAAAGATTTTTTCAAATCCGATCAGCGGTTCCTGAGATTAGCGCGTTCAAACAAACAAACTCTTCAGCTTTATAATATTAGTATAGATATATTGTATCGAAGGAATTCTATTTTAGTCAGGTAGATATGCAAATTATGTACCTATTGTGGAGCGAATCTAGTATGGACCACAGTTCTCACTAATAGTTTTTAACTAGATATACTGTAACTAAAATTGAACCTTCCTTGTGAGAGAAATAAAGTTGATTATTATTATTGTTTATGACGATACTTATGTAATAATCTTCTTCGCCTGGCCCTTTCCCATTTTATTTGGGGTCGGCCCTCCGTATGATGCGTCTCCAGGCAGCTCGGTCCTGGGTCGTCTCTTTGTTGACTTGGGCCTCTTTGAGGTTCCTATTTACTATGGCCATCCATGTGATTCGGGGTCTTTCTCGTCCTCGGGGTTTTGTTTTGATGTCCAGTACTTTTCTGGTCATGTGGTCGGATACTTATGTTATAATAATAATAATAAATATTCCGAACATCTAACACACAACGCCATCTAGTCCCAAGCTAAGCAGAGCTTGTGTTATGGGTACTAGACAACTGATATAAATACCTACTTTTTTTTAAATACACACATATTATACATAGAAAACACACAAACTCAAAAACAAATATTTGCAGATCATACAAACATTTGGTCCGACCCGGGAATCGAACCGGAGACCTCAAGCTTAGCAGTCGCATACGCTATCACTACGCCACCGAGGCAGTCAGTTATTCGTCGAACACGGCACGGTAACGATTGCCAATAATGTAATCGTGCTACAATCTTTAACATACGTCTGATTTGATTTTGACAGAAATAGATGTATCTATTTCATCACTATATGATTGATTTTTTAACCTATTTCTTAAATACAACAAGGGTCTTTAAATAACAATTCCTATTATTTAACATCGGTTATAAATACAATCATGAAGCCCATTTTTTTTCGAAATTTTATCACAGGAAACTGTTTTCAATTCTTTTCTAATTCAGGTATGAGAGAATAAATGAGAAATATAGTATTATACCTACTTCTCGTTAGGTTTGGTGGAAAATAAATGAGAAATATAGTTTACTAACTGATCCACGCAACTTCGTCTCTCTATTCAATCGTGCACGGCTCCTATTAGTATGCCAGCAAAACCCTTAAAAATAGATAGTTTCTAAGTTCATCGTGAGAAACAACGTGACAAGAGAATTATTTATAGTTGATTATAACTCATTATGATGTAAACATATTCAAATCAATCGATGACACTATTAAAAAAACCGACAAAAAATAATAAATTGGATAAATCACATAAGCTAACATACACATAGTAAAAAAACCGGTTTGTTTACTGAGTATTCATACATTATTTAACATAACACGTCTTCCTCACCTTGAATACGAATAGCTTTAAATTCTCGATTCATTTGTTTTAAAAATCGATTGAACTTGAATACTAAAATACTTGTTCAAAATTAGTGCTGCACTGACTGTATCTGCGTCATAATAGATAAAAAAAATAGAAACGAACAAAAATATTGAAGAGAACCTAAAAAAGCATGTTAAAATAGTAGTTTTTATACATTAAACATAACAAAAAAAGTCAAGCCTTAACAACTTTTCGTTGAGTTAAATGTTCGTATCGCCTGATGGTAAGCGATTACCGCTGCCTATAGACACCCGCAACACCAGAGGCGTCACAAGTGCGTTGCCGGCCTTTTAGGAAGGAGTACGCTGTTTTCTTGAAGGTATTGGTCCGGGAACACCGCAGGCGACAGCTCATTCCACAGTTTTGCTGTGCGCGGCAGAAAGTGATATTATACGTAGCTCTACTGTCAGTAGGTACAGCCAGTTGCAAATCTTGTTAGTGGATCAAAGCTTTTGACAAACAGAACCCTAAAAATCATCAATAATAAAAACGTATCTGCGTCATAATAGATTCGGTCGGCTTGAGTCGGCTTAGAGCACTGAGAGCATTGTCATGAGTTCTTTGCAACTCTTGTAGATAATGGACGACATTGAAGTTGTAGAGTAAAATATATTTTGGCCGCTGCTAGCTAGACGGATTTGTTTCGGTTATACGATATAGGATTTCTTTCAGGTTTTTCTCCAGTTGTGTTATCCTGCGTAGTTTGCTCCCTCAGTCGAATCTTACGACGATGTTTTGTGGTGAAGATACAGTTTCAGCATTTTTATTTATTATTTTATTACTATGTGGCGGCCTCCACATACAACATAACGTTCCATCTACCGAAGATACCCTGAAGTACGAAGTAACGCACTACACGGAGTAACTACAAATCCTGGATCGCGCAATAAATAGTTCTCGCGCGGATTATCATATATACAACATCCCAACATCAACTGTTGGGCAGTAGCCCGCCAGGCAGGATCACCTCGCCTGGTCGGAGGATCCTCCTTTTATGTTGGAGGGACATGATACCCGTTTCTCCACAACTACAATGATGTATTTTCTTTCTTGGTACGGTCTGAAATATCGGTTCGCCTAAGACTGAATGACATTAGGCAGGCAGCAGGCCATAAATCCAACCACTTATGAATAGGCGGAAATTGGGGAAAGGAAAATGATGTTAATAAATTCTTTATTCTCAAAATGACTTGTAAATTATACAAAATTAATTTGCATGAGCCTCTATAGCAGGCATCTCTAAGTGCTGCTCGTTACATAACTATAAAAAAAAACCGGTCAAGTGCGAATGGTTGTCGGTAAGTGCGGGTCCTTGAATAGTCAAACTTTAATTTATTAAGTCTTCGTTTGTTATTTTAGCTTTTTTTTTATGGAATAGTGGGCAAACGAGAAGACTTCATATATGTTTGATATCTCGCGTGTAGGGTGGTAACAACATTTTATTAGTGTCTTTTATAAGAATAGAAGTGATTTCGTTGTTTGATTTCTTTTTTTATGGATTGTGGCAAACGAGCAGACTTATCACCTGATGGTAAGCGATTGCCGCCGCCCATCAGGCAACACCAGAGGCTTCACAAGTGTGTTGCCGACCTTTGGGGGATGAGGAGGGGTTGGGTATGGGTCTCCGGTATCCTCACTCACTCGGTGAAACACAGCGCAAGCACTATTTCACACCGGTTTTCTGTGAGGCCGTGATATCACTCCGCTCGAACCGGCCCATTCATGCCGAAGTGAGGCTCTCCCACGTTAAAAAGCTGCTGTAAATCTTATAACAATGTGTCAGTCAACATCATCACATCAACTCTACTAATAGACAATATTTTCAAGTGTATGGACAGACAAACATAATTTTGTTTAAATAACCATATTGTGTCTTTGTATGTTGTACATGTACAAATGATTTTTGCTTCCTTACTTTAAATAAAACGCAAAAAACAGTTAAATATGACACTCAAAAAAACTCAATTAAAACAAAAAAGTCGGATAGAAACAAACAAACATTCAAGAGAACTTAAAAAAGCATGTTAAAATAGTAGTTTTTTTATACATTAAACATAACCATAAAAGGTCTAGCTCAAACAACTTTTCGTTGAGTTAAATGTTAAACCATCGATGTCGTACTAAGCTATTAAAATTAAAGCTCATTTGCACTACGTAGCTCTACTTTAGGTAAGTACAGCCAGTTGCAAATCTTATTATTGGATCTTATTAAAGCCTTTGGCAAACAGTACCCTAAAAACCATCAACAATAAAAAGCGTACTTAAAATTACGTGACGAGGTATGAATAACTATCATTATGTTCAGTGAAAACAATTTGTCACGAAAGTTTCGTTTTGTAATCGTTATAGATTACCATTACACGCTCTGTTAGTGATCTTTTTATAAATCGAATAAATACGCAAATTATTCGATTGGATTGAATTAACATCGATTGATGTCAGTCGGATAGAAATTCAGAAACGGTTTACAAAGTACTTGACTAAATTTCGCGTAATCTTTTAAATCTTCCTTTCATCAGCCAACAGTCGACTGTTTGACGTAGGGCCCTTTCTTCTTCTTTTTTTAAATGTTTGTTTCTGCCAAAATGACTCTACTCTGCCTGGTAGAAAGCATAAGCAGAATCCCAGAGTGGTGATCACCATACTCATTGCGAATGCAGA
This sequence comes from Spilarctia lutea, assembly GCA_916048165.1. Taxonomy (NCBI): domain Eukaryota; kingdom Metazoa; phylum Arthropoda; class Insecta; order Lepidoptera; family Erebidae; genus Spilarctia; species Spilarctia lutea. The sequence continues at coordinate 3,928,819 of OU696492.1, read as the reverse complement.
CAATGCAACAATGCAGCACAGCATAGGTATAGGTATTGAAATATGATATTCAGGTATTTTAAAAAATATCATTAAAAATCATAACCTGGTTATTCGTTGACTTAAGGGCGGATTGAAGTGGGGTCCGGTTGTATTAATAACTGCAGTTCCCGGACCCCTCTCTTCTCAGGCGCAGAGTGGCACACCGTATGGTTTTAGTCGGTTCGATTCCGACACACCACCCCGCCGCAGACCCCGGTGGGGTGACAGCCCAAGGGGGTTTCAACACGTAAAAAAAAAAGGGCGATTTGAAGTGCGCCGGGTCAGATAGTAATATATTACATAGATAAAATACAGGCACAAAAACGTACGTTATTGTGGGATTGCACTTATGACTGCACATTTGTACACAGATATACTCGCCTAATTTTCGTACTGGGTGGGTAGAAATAATAGGTTGGTCTTTTACACACTTTAGCTGGTTACGAATGTATTGAAGCAGACCCTTTTTCATTACACTGCCGATAGTTGGTACTTGTCCCTTTTCGAATCGGCTTAGGACTCGTATATACTTTTTTAATCATTCGAAGAATAAGCAAAGAGCTATTGACTAAATAAATTAAAGAAATATAGTATTACATTTTGACTGCACAGTTAGCCTAGTGGCCAAGTGTCGTGAGTTCAAGTCATACATTGAACCACACTTTGTGGGATACACAAATTATTGGCTAACTCTGGATGTTGTCTGTGTCCGTTACAAGTATATTCCTAATGACTAGTTGTCTTTAAAAAAAAATAATAAAAAAAGAACTTGCTTCTGGACATCCATCTGGCAGATATTAAAATTTGCAAAGACGTCAATAGGTACTAACTTCGATTTTTGTGTGAAAACATGTAATCTACAAATATTTGTTTCGGAGTTTGGGTGTTTTCTATGAATAATATGTATGTATTTACAAAAAAAAGTATATACGAGTATGTATTCATATCAGTTGTCTAGTACCCATAACACAAGCCCTGCTTAGCTTGGGACTAGATGGCGTTGTGTGTTATATGTCCGAAATATTTATTATTATTATTATTTATTATACCTCTGCTAACTAACTTATTCTGGGTATAGTTAAAATGTAAATTTTTGATAACTGTCTTACTCTTCAGTTATTTAAATTGTTCCATGCATTAATTTCTTCGTTTTAAATTAGATATTACATGTTTAATTAGTAAAACTTTTCGGAAGTGCGGTCTGTATGTATCTGTACTAGGAAGACCTGTGTGACAGATTTACCAGCCTCTCCAACTCTAGATAAATTACAAACTTACAAAGACTGAGAGATGAGTAATAAAAGTAAAGTTTAAATAACTCGATAATACTCATACACGTAAGTAATGTATTTTTAAAAGAAATTTATGTAGGTATTAAAAGGTTTTTTTTTCTAATAATAATAAATTTATTTCAAAAAAGTATTTGCACAGGACACATACTCGTATAAATGACTTAATACACTATGACATTTTACAATTAGGCAATTGGACACCCTGTCCCATGCCGTTTGATTATAATATCACTAGTGAAGTTGTAATATCACGGTTTTCTCAATATAAGCACTTAGTGTTTAAACGCACTTAACAAGTAATTTTAAGTCAAGTCGACTTTACTAATTTTCCTTTATATTGTTTCAGATTTTCTTCTCAGCGTGCGAAGATCATCTAAAGAAAATTAATCATAAACACAACGGCCTTATGCTTCTAACAATGAATGTATCACATAGTAAATCCCACAAATTGAATAGTTAGAAAACATCGTAAAAACACTAATTAAAACTTGTAAAGAAATATGTGACATAAGGCCATCTAGCGGTCGCCCAGTGAACTTCTTAGTGAGTGAAAGTGGTTTAAAATATCAAAATGAAGTTAAATCTGTTCAAGCGGTCTATGATTTTTGCTACATTTTTTGGTTCGTGTTTGTGTATTGCTTTGATTGTTGCTTCATTGGGGACAACACATTGGATTGATGCGAGAGCGCGAAGGACTTCAAATGCTCTTGAATCTGAGGGCAGGATAAGTTTCGGTTTGTTTGAAGGCCAGAAAGACTTGAACTTCGGATACGGGTGGAGAAATCATAATTTTAGTGGTAAATATTTTTTTATTTAATATTTCATCATGAATCTATATAAAAAATGGCACAGACTTGAGAGGTTATTTTAGGGTTTAATTGTTAGCATTTTTGGTAGCAATTTTTAATGGCCCAAACGATAGTCACGTTACCATTTTTTCTTATAAATGTGATTAATCTTAAAGATGTTGGAATATATTAAACTATTTTCACATTTTCAATATTTTCTTAACATAATATAATGATTTAAAGGAATATTGTATACATAAGGAAACTAAGTAAAGAATATTAAAAGTAAATAAAAAAAAATGGCATTAAAACGCAAATGAAATTTACGACATAATTATAAATTATAATTTGAATTTTATTAACACTAATGCGGGAAAAAAGTGTACCTTGTTATTAATAGCGGGCAAACGTGCAGGCGTTTCGTCTGGTGGTAAGCGATTACCGCCGCCCATGACCACCCACAATACCAGAAGCGTCACAAGTGCGTTGCCGGCCTTTGGAGAATGGGGGAAAAGGTTAAGGTATGGGCCTCCGGTATACTCACTCACAGCGCATGTGCTGTTTCACACCGGTTTCCTGTGAGGCCGTGGTATCACTCCGGTCTAGCTGGCCCATTCATGCCAAAGCGTGGCTCTTCCGCTATTAAAGATATCACCTATATTATAACGATTACAACATTATTTAAACAAAACCGTCCCCCTACAATACTTCTGTTGCTAAGTAGTCAAAAGCAGCATTGTGTAACAATTAATACGAACAAAACTGTTTCATCTGATAAATAAATGCTATTGTTACACCGTTCTATTCTTTAAACTCTTTGAAATTAATCAACTCTTATAATAAATAGACCGGCTGAGAACCTATTGCGAGTTTATTTAACGTTAACTCAATCGTCAGTGACAGCGTCGTTAGGTAATCCATACTTCCAACCTTTATATAAAAAAAAATGAATCGCCGAAATGTATGTACGGGTATAATTTCTGATCGGCTGCACCAAATAGATTTTTTCCATGTGTTCATTATTGTTAGGACAAGGATAGAATAAAATCAAAAGATATCGCATTTTTTATATCCACGACTGCACCGTGGGAAGCTAAGGCGTGTATAATTACTAAAATCATAGAAAAATATGGCTGTACGAAGTTCGCCGGATCAGCTAGTTTATTATAAATGCGAAAGTAGTCTGTTTGTCTGTCTGTCCTGCTTTCACGGCCAAACCGCTGTACTGATCTCAATGAAATTTGGCATGGAGATACTTTGATTCTTGACAAAGGGCTCTTTGCTGCACAAGGGCGAATCCGCGCGCGAAAGTTAGTAATAGATATTTCGGACATCTAACACAACAACGCCATTTAGTTCCAAACTAAGCAGAGTTTGTGTTACATATATACTTTTTTGTAAATACATACATATTGAAACAAATATTTACGTGAATATAGTCCAGGCTTATAATATAAGTTCAAATTTAGTATCTTTCTGGTGGTTTTGAGTGTTTCCACGGCCTACCTAAATGTTTTTCTGGCGGTAGTGTCGCGCTTCAAAAACCATTAGACAGTCTTAAAAACCCACTCGCCGTCGAGAACAACTTGATTATGAAAACTCGCACTTGGCCCTAGAACAAAGTGTTGCTTCAGTCGTGAGATACATCAAGCGTTTGACGTTTTGTAATCTATTGAGAACCGGTGCTCTTGCGCAGCTGATGTGGTCAAACGACAACCGTGTACAATAATGGTATTTGTTAATATTCAACTAGTTCCAAGGAGGAGGCAATTCTTAATTCGACTGTATGTTTATGTTTATATTTATCACATAAGACCTTTTATTTACTAATCGATTGAAAGTTTTGAAGGAAATACTTCTCTAGCCGCGTTGAGCACTTTTTGATAGGAGAAAATGACTTTAAGAGTTCGCGTCACCGACATGCCGACGTCACAAAACTTCTTTGGCCGCGTTGAGCACTTTTTGATAGGAGAAAATGACTTTAAGAGTTCGCGTCACCGACATGCCGACGTCACAAAACTTCTTTGGCCGCGTTGAGCACTTTTTGATAGGAGAAAATGACTTTAAGAGTTCGCGTCACCGACATGCCGACGTCACAAAACTTCTTTGGCCGCGTTGAGCACTTTTTGATAGGAGAAAATGACTTTAAGAGTTCGCGTCACCGACATGCCGACGTCACAAAACTTCTTTGGCCGCGTTGAGCACTTTTTGATAGGAGAAAATGACTTTAAGAGTTCGCGTCACCGACATGCCGACGTCACAAAACTTCTTTGGCCGCGTTGAGCACTTTTTGATAGGAGAAAATGACTTTAAGAGTTCGCGTCACCGACATGCCGACGTCACAAAACTTCTTTGGCCGCGTTGAGCACTTTTTGATAGGAGAAAATGACTTTAAGAGTTCGCGTCACCGACATGCCGACGTCACAAAACTTCTTTGGCCGCGTTGAGCACTTTTTGATAGGAGAAAATGACTTTAAGAGTTCGCGTCACCGACATGCCGACGTCACAAAACTTCTTTGGCCGCGTTGAGCACTTTTTGGTAGGAGAAAATGACTTTAAGAGTTCGCGTCACTGACATGCTGACGTCACAAAACTTCTTTGGCCGCGTTGAGCACTTTTTGATAGGAGAAAATGACATTAAGAGTTCGCGTCACCGACATGCTGACGTCACAAAACTTCTTTGGCCGCGTTGAGCACTTTTTGGTAGGAGAAAATGACTTTAAGAGTTCGCGTCACCGACATGCCGACGTCACAAAACTTCTTTGGCCGCGTTGAGCACTTTTTGATAGGAGAAAATGACTTTAAGAGTTCGCGTCACCGACATGCCGACGTCACAAAACTTCTTTGGCCGCGTTGAGCACTTTTTGGTAGGAGAAAATGACTTTAAGAGTTCGCGTCACTGACATGCTGACGTCACAAAACTTCTTTGGCCGCGTTGAGCACTTTTTGGTAGGAGAAAATGACTTTAAGAGTTCGCGTCACCGACATGCCGACGTCACAAAACTTCTTTGGCCGCGTTGAGCACTTTTTGATAGGAGAAAATGACTTTAAGAGTTCGCGTCACCGACATGCCGACGTCACAAAACTTCTTTGGCCGCGTTGAGCACTTTTTGGTAGGAGAAAATGACTTTAAGAGTTCGCGTCACTGACATGCTGACGTCACAAAACTTCTTTGGCCGCGTTGAGCACTTTTTGATAGGAGAAAATGACATTAAGAGTTCGCGTCACCGACATGCTGACGTCACAAAACTTCTTTGGCCGCGTTGAGCACTTTTTGGTAGGGGAAAATCTTATCGGTTCGCGTCACCAACATGCTAATGTTTAATGTTGATAATTTGAATTTGAACATTATAAAATTTCTAATTTCACACATTGATTTTACAAATAACATTTTAGGGCCCCCGCAGACTGCAGACTTTTTATCGGCCTATAGTTTAGTCGGGTTGGGCTGAAAGTGCGCACACCGAGCCAACTAAACAGTTTGGTTGGTGAACAGGGCGCAGACTATCCAACAGCCGGCCGACTATTCTCGAACTAGTTTGTAACTGACTGTCGAAGCGGTCGCACAATGAAAATATTGTCCAGAAAAGTTATTGCTCTCATCATACTCCGGAGGAGGAAAATCAAGAAGAGATTCCGAGAGTATTGGGTGCGTCCCATTCTCAGTGATAGATTAGTTAGTGGAAAATTTTACACTATGCTTTCCAAATTACTTGATTACCCAAAAAAATTTTTTGCCTATTATCGAATGAGCATTACACTTCATTACAGCTTCAATGAACTTGTCAAGCTAATTGGACCAGCAATAGCGAAGGAGGATACAAATTTAAGATTTTCTATACCTGTGGAGGAGAGATTGAGCGTTACGTTCATCATCCTCATCATTTGATAGAGAATTGTCCTCTTCCAGGTTACCTTCAGTAAGTCGGTTTTCCATGCATGGAAGTAAAAATAATAACTGTTCAAAGTAGACATATTTACGCCTTTTATTCGCAGCTTGCCCCGACTTAGTGTTTTTTTGAGCGTTTAATTCGCGACGAAAGCAAGTCCTTAAATTAGCCCATTTTTTGCACATCACGACCTGAAAAATATTAAAATTTAATTAATTTTAAATTTTTTACAGATATTGAAATATAATTAATTTTTATTTTTTTACAGATATCTGGCTACAGGAGGTAGTTTCAATACATTATCTTTTGATTATCTGATGGGAACTTCTACAATACGAGATATTACTAAAACTACATGTGAGCAAATATGGAATATCCTTCAACCATTGTATATGTCAACCAAAGAAGAAGGCGACTGGATTAAAAACGCAGACGAATTCTATAGTCGCCCAAACTTTCCAAACATCATTGGAGCAATTGATGGCAAACATATACGGATGATACAGCCAGAACATTCCGGTTCATCATATTTTAACTACAAAAAGTTTTTTTCGTGCGTGTTAATGGCTTGGACAGACGCAGATTATAAATTTCTATATATAGACGTTGGTTCTTATGGAACGGCTAGTGATTCGGAAGTATTTAAATCATCAGAAATGGGTAAACGGCTGTCCCAAAACCGTTTAAATATTCCCTCCGGAAGGCATTTGCCTAATGATAATGTCGGAGATGTTATTCTATTTTCTGTCGTAGGGGATGAAGCATTTGGACTTGGCAATCATATACAGGGTGTCTCAAAAGAAATTTTATATTTGTTTAGCTTACTGCGTGAACGCTGCGTACTTGAGGGGTGCGGGGGTTATGTCAATTGGTAGCTTGGCTCTTGGGGATTCAGTCGCTATGGAGCGTTTCTCGGGAGCAGACCGCGCGTTGTGCGTGCGAGAGTTTTACAAGAACGGTGATTCGACAACTGTCGCGCGTAGAAAATTCTGCAGTATTCGAGGTTTTCGCCACTTAAATGATGCGCCAAGCCTTCCTCTCATTCGACATTGGGTTAAAAAGTTTGAAGAGACTGGATCAACGCTGGATAAATCAAAATCCGGGCGACCTGGGTCATCAAGAACGGTAGAAAACGTGGAGAGTGTTAATCAATCTGTACGTGACGACCCGAGCCTTTCAATTCGGAAGCGCGCGAGTGCTTTAAATGTGCATAGATCATCATTACATCGCATTATGCACAAAGATCTAAAGCTGCACCCCTACAAAATTCAATTGGTGCAAGAATTAAAGCCCCAAGATGCCGGTCAGAGGCTTAATTTCGTAAATCAGATGATTGAGCGATTTTCAACGTTTACCAACATTTTGTTTTCGGATGAAGCTCATTTTCATCTTAATGGCCACGTAAATAAGCAAAACTGCCGCTACTGGAGTTCAGCCAATCCGAAACGCAAACATCAGAAACCCCTACACTCGCCTAAAGTGACCGTATGGGCTGCCATGTCGGCGCGAGGAATTATCGGCCCTTACTTTTTTGAAGACGAAATGGGGCGTACAGTTACAGTGAATTCAGAGCGTTATGTGGAGATGTTAGACAACTTCTTGGTACCTGAACTGCAAAACTTTCCTGGCTATAACCAAAGAACATGGTTTCAACAGGACGGAGCAACTTCACACACGTCCAATATATCTCTGCCACGTGTTCGTGAAATTTTCTCAGGAAAATTGATCTCCCGGAGAGGTGACATAAATTGGCCTCCACGTAGCCCAGATTTAACCCCTATGGACTTTTTCCTATGGGGTTATCTTAAATCTAAAGTTTACGCCAATAAACCAACTTCACTGGCGCATTTGAAAGAAAATATCCGTCACGAAATGGCAGCCATCCCTCACTCCACCTGTCGAGCAGTCATAAGTAATTTTACTGTTCGATTAAATGAGTGCCAACAACGTGAGGGTTTACATTTAGACGATATTATTTTTAAGAAATGAATTCCCAAAAAGTGTATTTTAACAATAAATAAACATTTTTTCTATATACCGCTTCCTTTTTTTTTAATCAATCCACTAAATATGAAATTTCTTTTGAGACACCTTGTACTACGTCCTTATGCAAAAAGAAATTTAAACTACACCAAACGAATTTTCAACTATAGACATACAAGAGCTCGACGAATGGTTGAGTGTACTTTTGGGATTCTTGCTAACAAATGGCGTATATTTCACCGACCAATGGATGTCAATATCAACTTTTGTGTCAAAATAATTAAAACTTGCTGTGTCCTGCATAATTATGTAAGAATCAAAGATGGAATAAAATTCACAGAAACTCTCTACAATTGTCCCATGAATAACTTAACTATAAATGAAGACAACCGAGGAAGAAATAATATGAATAACGTGCGACAGTACATGTCGTCATACTTTATTTCTCCCGGAGGCGCGATTCCGTGTCAATATAACAAAGTGTAATAATTGTAAATAGATAAATAAATAAATAAATAAATAAAAATTCACATAAACACTCTAATATTTTTATTTTTACGTTCCTACCCTTGTTTGTTTTTTCCTCGGCGCTAAGCCGATTCCAATCAAGAACAACTGCTTCGCAAACTTCCTCCCACAGTTTTTTCTTCACATTCGCGTCGGAGTACTCTTTTAAACTTTTTTTTTATAAAGCGCAAATCTTTTCTCGACTTCTTCAATCAACTTTTCGACGGAACTTTCTACAATCAACAATTGTGATTTGGGCGACGCCATATTCAAAATACACGCACGCGACGCCAAATCACAGCGAACTGAACTATCGGCCGACTGTTTAATCAGTATTGGTGCATACATGACGATTGTTCAGTCGGCCGATAGTTCAGTTCGCTCTGTGATTTGGCGTCATGTGCGTGTATTTTGAATGGTTGATTGTAGAAAGTTCCGTCGAAAAGTTGATTGAAGAAGTCGAGAAAAGACCTGCGCTTTATAAAAAGTTAATTGAAGCTGGTAATGCTCATTCGATAATATGCGAAAAATTTTTTCGGGTAATCAAGTAATTTGGAATGCATAGTGTAAAATTTTCCACTAACTAATCTATCACTGAGAATGGGATGCACCCAATACTCTCAGCATCTCTTCTTGATTTTCCTCCTCCAGAGTATGATGAGAGCAATAACTTTTCTGGACAATATTCTCATTGTGCGACTGCTTCAACAGTCAGTTACAAACTAGTTCGAGAATAGTCGGCCGGCTGTTGGATAGTCTGCGCCCTGTTCACCAACCAAACTGTTTAGTTGGCTCGGTGTGCGCACTTTCAGCCCAACCCGACTAAACTATCGGCCGATAAAAAGTCTGCAGTCTGCGGGGGCCCTTAAGCTATAAGTTGATGATAGAAAATAAACCTATTTTATATTCAGTAAAGTCCGAAGCCACAATTATTATACCTTCAAATGTTCTTATAATTTACCATTATCTGTAAATTCCAGTGAAAGCGGGCACACATCCAGCTCGAAGATGGGCATGGTGCGGTACTGCCGGGCTACTAGCTGCCTCACTAGTATCCGCTGGAGGTGCCTGCGTACTGGCGGCGCTTGGGTCTGCGGCGAGAGCGAGATGCTCCCCACGGCCCTTACTCGTCAGCAACTCTTTATCTGGTATGTAATTTTTAGAACTATAGTCTTAGCGAAGCTGTTTAAAGTTTCAGTCATTTAAAGTTACTTGCTTGACTGACTGACTACTAAATCAATAAAGAGTTGCAAGCACCCACTATGAAACTTCTTCTCCAAAGGCGCAAAATAAGCGATGAACGATTGGTTGCTCTCAAAGTCAGAAAAGAAACATTAAGAAAGAATGCCCATAGTTAGTCATATATTATCAGTAACTCAAGACACACGACAATATCTCCAAAGTGGGACTTAGGGTCTAAAATGGTAAGACTAGACAGTTAAGAAATCTATTTATATGACTCATAATCATCAAGCAAATAGTTTTTCCTGATTAGGTTTGGAATTCTTGACCACTCAACTCTCGGCTTCATCTTTCTTCTCTTCTATATTTCAGTTCTGTTCAGCCTGGGTGCAATAGCGGTATGGCTGACAGAATACTTTCTGAGACTGCAGCACAATGTGATGTCAGATGAAGATCTGGCAAAGACGTGGTCTTCTGACGGCACTGCCGACTTGGGACTATCTTTTTGGTGAGTAATTGGGATTGTTTATTACTGTTGACTGTTCACCTTTATGACGACCTTGTGGTGAGGAATTAAGACTACTCTGTGTAACCTCTGTGCACGCCATCGGTTTTGTAAAAGCTGAATAAGGGAGCAAACTGTGCAGAAAACAGTAGTGCAAAGAGGAGACCGGCGGCTCAATGATGCAAAAGCATTTCAATTGGCTGCCATAGTGTTGGTTACCTTGTTGCATTGTCTGCATTCGCAATGGGTGTGGTGACCACTACTCTTGGATTCTGCTCATGCTTTCCATCGGGCAGTGTAGAGTCAATTCGGCAGGCTCACAAATATATGTAAAAAATAAACTTAAAACAAGCCTTAAACCAATCGGTTTAGTCAGCATGGTGTGCTAGACCAAAATATATTTTCTAAGAAGCCTTTGTTTAGAAGTGGACTAATAGTAGCTGTTGATGTGATGTTAGATTTTTTTTAGCAAATGCCATTGGACCTACATAGCCCAAGTACTTGGGGATTTCGAAGTTCAACAGAAAGACCATTGTCGAGCTCTATAATGCTTCAACTACCCGTAACGCTTGCCAGAGATGCTCGTATGACACCAGGATCTATGGTTTAACGTGCTCTCCTAAGTACAGAGGGGTCTCGTAAGGTATGGCAGGGGGACTCCAGAAGTCGCTGATGCATTCTTGGAGCTCCTCTAGACTGCCGAGGTAGGCCGCCGCGGAGTTGAGTGGGTAGACCGATTCATCGGGACTCCCGATGACCCGCCTTCCCCCACGGAGGGTATGGTGCAAAAAGCATTACCGGCGAAAAAAAAAGGTAGAGGGGTCGCCAACTGATTGCATACCTTAAAATATGTTAAACTCCTCGGTTACCACTTCACAAACGTGCTCTATTCTTATCACTTATATTTATAAAATTCCAGGCTGGTCGTGGCAGCGAGTATCGCTGCGTTTGTCAACAACGTTTGTATTCTAATCGCCATGTCGGATGGGCGGGACGTCGACACAATAGCGCCAGCTTTGGAAGAAAAAGTTAATGGCGCTATCATGCTTTACTAACCAAACTATAACTTTGAGAGGTCTTATGATATCGCCTTCCCTCGAATAACTATGTCCCTATATGGATAATTATGTCCCTCGTTAACTAAGGTGAGAGAGTTTGAAGAAGTGATGGTGATATAGTGTGGGCAGGGTTGCTAAGGTATTTTCGAAATGAAGTTGGTGTAACATAATGAATGGATGCCCCCTAAGGATTGAGTAACAAAATAGAATGAGTAATAAAATAAAAGTGATATATGTATGGAACTGACCTGTTGGTCTAGTGACTGGCAAATGTGACTGCTAAGTCAGAGGTCGTGAGTTCGACTCCCACTCAGAACAATTATTGTGTGATATACACGATCATTTGCTCGGTACCTGGGTTTAATTTATCTTTATATGTATGTATTTATAAACATAAGTGTCTTAATTTTGAAATCTATGAATGTGCCTGGTTGACATTATGATATTCCCGAAAAGGCAGAAGCATATTATCCCACATTTTCTTGAATGTAATTTTAGTCCCTCTTATGTAATTCTTGACTATAATTTTAGTCCGTCTTATGTAATTCTTGACTGTAATTTTAGTCCCTCTTATGTAATTCTTGACTGTAATTTTAGTCCCTCTTATGTAATTCTCGACTTGAATTTTAGTCTCTCTTATTTATTTATTTATATGAAGTACTACCACATCATACATATTATACTTATAACTAATTATAATAACATGTTGGATTGTATCTGATATGTATGACAATTACGGTGTACATAGCATTTACTGTAATTTGACAACAGTGATCTACTTAAAAAAGAAAAAAAATAACTATATTTTACTGCTACTATTTTATTTATATATTTGACTGGACATGGAATATTTTCGCTATTTCAGTTTTAAATACATTAAACGACTGGTTATACGATTATGAGTTTGGAAAATGCTCTTATGTTATTCTCGACAATAATTTAAGTCCCTGTTATGTAATGCCCGACTTTCACATTAGTCCCCCTTGTGTAATACCCGACTGTAATTTTAATTCCTCTTAGATCTATTACGGATCCGGATCCTACGGGATACGGTTTTTGTCGTCAACCGGGCACTTATTGAAAAAGTTAAAAAAATCGAAATACTTTTCAAAAGAAAGACCGAATAAAAAAGAAAGGAAATGAAAACGATATCCTTTTCGCCTGATACAGATGGGTTACAGTATAAATAGTTAATGTTTATTTTCTGTAGCATACACTCTGCGGTCATTATGAAGCAGACCTGGCGAATAAATAAATTTAAGTAGCAAGAAGGCTGAATGTTAGATCTAAGATAATAAAAATCTAGTTATTACCGATTCCGTCCATATTTTTAACCGACTTCACTAAAGGAGGAGGTTCTCAATTCTACTGTTTTTTTTTCATGTTTGTTACCTCATAACTTTCGACTGGGTGAACCGATTTTGATGATTATTTTTTATTTAAAAGCTTGTGCTTCCTGTGTGGTCCCATTTCATCTGATCCAGATCTTGAAGTCGGTTTTTTTGTTGTTAAAATTTATGATTATAAATATTATATTAATGTAAAATATGACTTATTTTCTAACAGCTTTTCGTCCAATAATATGTACAATTAGTATAAGATGCCTACACTTAATGCTCATATGTTAATGTTTTATTCATTACCTCATAATGACAAAAATATTATATTTATTACAAATTTTAGAGGTTACAATTTCAGCGGTGTTTGAGGTCGCAAATTCTGGACGTAAAAATTTAATCCGTGGTTTGCGGTCCCAAATCATTTAAGTTGATTAATTATCCGTTAATTTTCAGTTTAGTAACTTTTAGTGTGATTTCTTTATAATTAGTAATTTTATTGTAATCTTTTTTTTTAGTATGTATACTTTTATATAAACTTTGTAAGAAGGCTTGCCCATATTTGAACGTTATTGTATGTTTACTTAATATAACGGAAAACTGAAACCAATATTTCTGTACACCGATATGTTGTAAATTACAAAGCGCAATCGTAAGTGCTAAAACGAAAATTTATACTTTATGAGAGAGAAATCGACCTTGGAATTTGGTTTACCCTCAGGGTTGCTGAGATCCAATGCTAGTCGCTCCGTGGACAAATTGATATTCATTTCAACCATTTTCCGTTCACTGCTGAACGTAGGTCTCCCCCAAGGAGCGCCAACCATCCCGATCTTGGACAGTCCGCGGCCATCCGCTGCCAGCCACTCTTTTTAAATCGTCAGTCCATCGTGCCGCAGGGCGCCCTACACTACGTTTGCCCAATCGCGGTCTCCACTCAAGCACATTTCTGCTCCACCGACCATCGGTACGTCTAGAGACATGACCGAATTAAAATTCAGGTAAAACCAATTGAACTGGTAGCCTAATTTAAGTAGAACGTCGTTTGATAGAACAAAACTCATTTTAGTGATTTTAGGTTAGTTTTTTTATGTAGTAGGCAAACGAGGATATGTATCGCCTTATGGTAAGCGATTACGGCCACATTTGGACACCCGCAACACTAGAGGCGTCACAAGTGCTTTGCCGGCCTTGGTGGATGGGGGAAACACAGCGCATGCGCTGTTTCACACCGGTTTTCTGTGCGGCTGTGGGATCACTCCGGTCGAGCCGGCCTATGCCGAAGCGTGGTTCTCCTACTAGCAAAAAAGTGTGGGAGTTTTCCAACAACAGAATTCCTGCCAATATCATAATTTAATCAAATTCCATAAACGCTCGTTTTCGTGATAATCGTGTTATAGGTTTTAAATAAACATAAACGCCACACACAGTAATGTTACACTTCGATTCTGTGAAGATTGTTTTCAAACCCAACGTGATAAATATAAGTATACTAGCTGACCGACGCAACCTCGTTTGCGTCTTTTATTGCCCGTAGCGAAAAATTTTCATCCGTAAAGGATTGATTTTTTACACCTTGTTTCCGAAAAACCCCAATATCTTACGGAACCCTATTTTTTTCCAAAATAAAATATAGCCTATAGATTTACCATAGCAGCGCCATCTATTGATTACTTACTCAACCCTGTCGAAAGGTATCGACATCTGTTAGAATCATTTAGAGTTAACAGATAATTGTGACTGTCAAATAATAACAGACAAATAATTAGCAATAAATTAAAATTGCGACTATAATTTGAGATTTAAACTATCCTATCTCTCAATTTGGATCGAACTGCACATGGTGTGCGAATTTTATTATAATCGGTTAAGTGGTTTAGGAGTCCATTGAGGACAAACATTGTGACACGAGATTTATATATATTAAGATAATAACATATATTTCGGACATTTGACACTCACTAGCAGAGCTTGTGTTATGGGCACTAGACAATTTATATAAATACATAAATCCTGTGTTTTTTCAAGTAAATACATATACATACAAAGATCTGGTTAGTCCCGGGAATCGAACCCAAGACCTGAAGTACAGCAGTCACATACGCTACCAGTGCGCCAACGAGGCAGACAAACTTGTACTTATTGTTCTATCGCTTGTGGAATAAACTATAACTTTACAGTTTTCTACTGCGCTGAGTGTTCTGGGTTTAAACGATATGGGATCCGTGCAGTAAATAATGAAACGACTAATCAACAAGTAACGTTCACTTATGGGAATATGATTATTATCCGTCCAAAGGTTAAAGTTATATCAGCACATTGTATTTTTAACATTAGTTTGTGCCATTAGGTTAAAACACCTTTATGTATTAATTCTGTGTATCAATAGGTTTAATAATTTTGTATTATTATTTTATTAATAAATGATGATTGATTTGTTATATTGGTTTTATTTTTCTTGAAAATCATATATTTTTACTATTTTTCATAATATTATGGAGGATGGGGTGCCATGCTCCTCCAACACAAGGGAAGGATCCTCCGACCAGGCAATGTGATCATGTCTGGCGGGCATTTAAAACCTAGTGATAAAGACTTGTTTAGAATGTTACATACAAAAGCCTCTTTGCAGCCTCGGTGTTAGGGGCGCCGGCCGCTAAAGGGCGCTAGAGTAATGATTGCAATCGGGCACTTTACCAGCTCGAGACGCTTTTGCTACATATGACAGTCTGTAGATATAATTTCAGACCTGCGCCTCGCTTCGGATAATAATATTCGTTAAAATGATAACCAAGGCTGTGTCGCGTAAACTACCACAAATAGTAGTAATACATATAAACAAAAAACTTTGTAACTCGGGCCATTATTATGAATCTAATGACACCTCATGCATTAAAATCAGTTTAGTAGTTTAGGCACTACGATGAAACATACATAGGATCATATACTGCCAAAAGAATTACCTTTCCTTTTGGCTTTGCTGTTGTCAGGTCATCGGTGACCAATTTGTAAATTTCATAAGCGGTATAGGCAGTAGGCACCGCAGTGATTGGTATCGAATTGAATGTGTCGCCTCTGTTTGAGACAATCAAAATCGACCTTAATTTATGATCCAACTGAAGTTATCTACAATGAAAACTATGAGTAAGAAGAGAACGTCTGTGTTTACACAAACAATATATGAATAAAAAACGAACTTCCAAGTTTCATTTTAAAAAGCTTTTCCTTTGAAAGTATTGCACAACAACAGTGATAAACGCGATAGAGTAGATTATATATAGGTATATTCTGTTTGGGCTTTGCCCTGGAATCTAGTTACAATATAAAGCTGGTGATTTTATAGAAGCGGAGCGGTGTAGCGGATATTCAACCGTAGGTATAAACCTCCACAGAACCGAGGAAAGCGACGTAACTCATAGAATTGCAAGCAGAAATCATTATAGGCGCAATGCCTACAGAATTGATAACCACTGGTTAAATAGTTATGTACCAGAGACTGCATACGAGGCAATTTAGACTACGGGCCTGTATCGAAAGTTGATGGGTCATGTGGTCAAAAGTCTCCTGGTAGTTACCAGGAAGAAAAAGAAGAAACAAAAAGGGAGCTTATGTAGCGAAGAGGTGATTTAGCAGAAAGAGAAAGGCCTATGTCTACCAGCTTACCCAGGAAGTCTGATATTTTGATCTATATTTGTCCATGAAATGAACAATAATCCAAAATTATAAGTTTTTGGAGTGAATTGGACCTCACAGAAAACCGGTGTGAAATAGCGCTTACGCTGAGTTTCCATCCCCATTCTCCAAAGGCCGGCAACGCACTTGTGACGCCTCTGGTGTTGCGGGTATCCATGGGCGGCGGTAATTGCTTACCATCATGCGGTACGCGTGCTTGTTTGCCAGCTATTCAATAAAAAAAATAATACTTCTCTAGGCACGTTGAGCACTTTATGGGTGAACAATTATATTTGTGGAACTCAGTCATTGTCACCGAACGCTTTCCACGAGCTATGTGTATACTGTGTAATATATGTACATTTTGGATGAGCAAATGCGTGAAACTCGCGTCATCGTCACCTCACGCTTCCCATAAGCTATATTTATACTGTTTATATACATATATACATATGTTTTGACTTCTATCGCCAGTCCCCAAAGACTGCCTCGCATTTTTTGATACATAATCTTACGCTTTTGCTGTGAACCGCTATCTCCTATTACTATAACCTCTTTGTACGTGCACAGCCTCTTCTCGTGAGGTGCTATTATTGGCCTTACTACGTTTATATGGCAATTGCGGACTCGGTGCCGCACAGTCTCGGTAACATTTTTATTTACCTCGCAACACGCCGTAACAAGAAGATTGAGTTTGCAAAGCAAGTGAACTTTCTTCAAGTTTTAGTTTCACTAAGAGAACTTGCGAGAATTGTATGACAAAATATAAGGTTTTGGAATAAGGTAGGTTCGGTTTAGAAATCACCATAAGTATAGTTATAAAAGTTCTTACAAACACAAAGCATTAGAATATTTAATCTTTACAAATAAATAAAATTGGAGTATCTGTTTGTAAAATTAAAATAACCGCTTTCTACTACATGCATATTAATGTATATATATACGGTACACATACCAAAATATATATTTTTAAAATTTTTGTCTGTCTGTCTGTTTGTTTGTTCCGGTTAATCTCTGGAACGGCTGGACCGATTTGGACGGTACTTTCACTGGTAGGTAGCTGATGGTAGATAGTAACTTAGGCTAACATTTTTTAGACTAGCTTCGCCCCGCGGCGTTACCCACGATACGACAATAACCGCGGGTAACACCGCGGGGTTCAGCTAGTGTGTAGTATAGTAAAATGCAAATGTTTTCCATTGTGTAGAGATTTAATTTTATAAAATGGATTTTGGAGTTGAAGTTATTGTTATGTGGAGGGACGGGTGTAATGTCCCTCCGACACAAAGGGAGGATCCTCCGACCAGGCGAGGTGATCAAGCCTGGCGGGGCTACGTGTCGTGTTTTTCGTATATGAAATTCTTATTAACTGGCCCGGAGTATGGAAAATGGCGTTGTTACTCGGAGAGCACGTTAAGTCGTCGGTCCCGGTTGCCATGAACATCTATGGTAATCGTTATTGAGAAGTCAGTGCCCTCAAATATACTGACGCTAGTTTCAACCTTCGAATTCAGTTCACCCTCAGGGTTGCGGAGGTCTGATGCCGGTCGCTTCGTGCAAAAACTGATATTCAGGTAAAACAGGTGGAACTAGCAGCCGACCCCAAAGAAAAAGAATAAGGTAGGTATTCTGATGTCTAGTACTTCGCCTACCGAGCACGTGATACTCGTGGGCTGTTCCAAGAATAGTGAAAAGAAATATTTATTTACAGCTTTTGCAAAATATCTCCCCCCGATCCTAATACACTTATGCATTCTGGTGAACCAGCTTTCAAAACATTTAAAAATGAACCGCCGAAATTCTTCGATGGCCTCGTTTGCAGTTCTAAATTTTCGCCCAGTAAGCATTCTTTTTTATTATTTATATATTAAAAAAAAATCGCATGCAGTTAAATCTGGGCTGTACGGAGGATGGGGTAACATTTGTACTCCTTTTTTTTTTTTTTTTTTTGTGCGGAAATCCCCTCGGATACCACTTGTGGTTATGTCGGACTCGAACCGACCAAAACCGCACACCGTCTGGGGTACTAGAAGCCGGGGAACCAGGTGCACCCTCGGAAGGAAATCCCTGAAACCCCGACGTACCTCGGGCCACCCATTTTACAACATTTGTACTCCTGTAGTTATCAAATAGTCCATAGTTCTAGCAACTATGTAAGCGGAGCGTTATCTTGCTGAAAAATAATGTCCCGGACGCCACTCCTTGGGCACTCGTTATCCAACTCCCCAAAAGCTTGAGGCAGACAGACAGTACTGTGGGAGAGCCACCTACACTTTTCTACCTGGAATGCAAGTAATTAAGAAAGTCAATTTTAACCTTCTTCTAACATTCATAAGAAAAACTATTACGTTTCTCGAAATTGAAGAAAATAAAATTGAAATCTATTAACATCTATTCCGTACGTAACTCCTTACCTACCCACTACCCCTACTGATAAAATAACACAAGCAATATATAGCTAACTAAACCTTTTCTAGTGTTAACCTACTGCCAATACCTTAACTAAATTCCTATGTAATCATTGTCCATCTACCAAACTCAGGGACTTAAGGATTACTAAAACCTCTTGTAGATTAAGATGATGGTACACTGAGTAGTAGAGTAAAAATAGTTACTAGTTGTGTTTTTTTTTTGTTGAGGGGAAATGGCAGTTTAAAATTTTCTCGCCTCAAGAGATATAGTATACCGAATCTCGCGATAAGATTCGCTGATAGTTGATGAGAGTAGCATCACTGGATGTGGAGCTCAGTTATGACACCTTTTACGAGGGAAACTTGACAAACAATTGGATTATTGTTTGAAACAAAAATATTGCTAAGTTGAAGGATATTAAAAAAAAAGTTTTGGTTTTGGGCAAAGAAATTCAACTTCTTCCAAAACTTCAAGAAATATTAGTTTTTTTTTATTTATTTATTTCTCTTAGTTTTCTTTTGCTTTATTTTAGCCACAATTATGTGTCTCATCCAATATACTATAGTGTAACTTTATAAACAGTTAAGCTATGTGTCAGCGGGGTGAGCGCCTGATGATCTGAGTTCACTTACGACTAATTCAGACACCAGTCCACTTACAATTGCTGTATTTTTGTCCTTTTCTGTATTGTGATAATAATTAATATTACATGCATTGGTGATTGTGAGAAGAGAAATAAATAATAATAATTATTATTTTTATACAATCGTTGTTTGTTTGTTGGTTTTCTTGCTTGTTTGTACTCGATGATATTTTTTTTTATCAAAGTAGATTAAGTTTTGATTTCAATCGAAGAAAACAAATTGCCGTTAAGACCGATCGAGAACGACTACCTTCTGTACTGGATCTTCTTCATACATTCTATGCAGGATCCCTAACATGAACCTCTTATTATCATATTAGCTGAATCCTGCAGTGTTACCTGCGGTTATTGTCATACAATAGGTAATACCGCGGGACTCAGCTATAAAAAAAATAGCTCAGCTCAGACAGAGAGATAATAAAGAGATAAAAAAAATTGTAAACACACATATGCATTTAGTAAAAAGGGGTTTTTTTAATATTACAAAAAAGACATTCCAATTTCATTTATTTGTATATATTATCCTATATGTAAATACATACTAGCTTTTGATCGCGGCTGCGTCGTTTGTAGCAATTATCACGGTAAAGAGTTTTTTTTTTGTTTGAATAGTTGACAAACGAGCAGATGTATTACCTGATGGTAAGCGATTACCGCCGCCCATGGACACCCGCAACACCAAAGCGTCACAAGTGCGTTGCCGACCTTTGGGGGATGGGAAAGGGGATGGAGGGAGGGGTTGGGGTATGGGCCTCCGGTATCCTCACTCACTCGGTGAAACACAGCGCAAACGCTATTTCACACCGTTTTTCTGTGAGGCCGTGGTATCACTCCGGTCGAGCCGACCCATTCATGACGAAGCATAGTTCTCCCACTTATGTGTAGTCTATGTTCTTTCTCAAGAATCAAAGTTTCATTAAAATCGATACAGCGTTTAACCATGTAACTGTACGTAACTGAACTAGACAGGGTTACATTCGATTTTATGATATTAGTATGGAGATTAACTTTGTTCATCACTGTATCTTCAACTTAAAAATCGGTGCTAAAAGTAAATTGCGTGGCACAAAGGCGTGACTTCAGTTCCTTGATGATATAGTCTCGCCCAGAGGCCCTAGAGGATCCTTACAATAATAGAGGGGAATTGAATGGCACGCCTCGGCAACCCTTTCCTATTTGCTTTAGGTATTGGCCAGACGTGTTATTGTAATGTGTGAATTGTGTTCGGATTGACTGCGCTTGTTAGGTCGAAAGCTTATTTTTAAAGTGGAACTTCTTTAGGCGCATATGGGTAATTTTTATACGGATGAAACGCGTCACGAAGATGTGCAGCGTTTTTGTCGAAGAAGAGGGAGAGCGCGATTGAGATCGATTGAGAGAGAGTGAGCGAATTTTCATTTAATATTCATCATCTGAGATTTTATTATATTATTTTTTAAACAATATAAAACTCCTTATGTCATCAAAAATCTATCAGAGAAAGTCCGGTCAAAATGAGTTCCATTCCAGAGATTAGCCGTAACAAACAGACATATAAACAATTATTTTTTTTTTTATTTATATACCGTATACGTATATCTATCTATATATATAAAAATGTTATGTTGGTTTGTGTACCTACGCTTCAAAAACTCAAAATTTCTGCACCGATCGAGCTGAAATTTTAGAATGATATATAATCTGTATCAAGGATTGTTTTTTATCTAATTTTTGCATCAGTCACATATCCGCGACCACGAAAAAACCGACATAAACGCGGGCGGAGCCGCGGGCAACAGCTAGTTTTAATATACATTTAGTAAATTAAGTTGAAGTACATTACCATTTACACAATACAAATATGTACCTATAATTTAAGTAGATAGTTACAATACTTATAAAAGGTTTTTTTATTTAAACGACGAGTAATATACAATTACGTGCATGAATCGGTAGCTTTAACGACTTAAAAAAAGCAACTGCCTCTCGATTTTACGCACGAGGAATCGAATAATTCCGTTTCACAAATACTAATTCGAATGCCATGGTAAGTTTTTCCTGGAACATTATCAAGGGAACTGTTAAAGTAATTTTGTCGTATGAATAAAACTTTTAGAAGCGTATCATACGTCCCATAGGACATCTCTAGTGAGCTCTTCAAATTTTATGGATGTAATAATCTGTAAGTATGGCTGTAGACCCAAAGGTACGAATAGTATCAAAGGCAAATATTAAGCTGCACTTTTTTGGTTTCTTTTGCCCAAAGCTGATAACGAAACCTTATTAGTGGCATGGTTTTGTGGTTATCTGGGAGCCTGGTTTAAGTTTCTGTTACTTCTGTATATGTATGAGTCATGTCCTCCACATTTCAAAAACCTGCGGCTATTGAATCTGTCTTGTATCTATATTTACGAGATTGGAGTATTTGTGAGAACACATCCACAAGTATTCAACAAAGCCAGGGATATATTTCCACCGGAATACAAGACATAGAGATAGACTGGTTCTAAATTACCAGCCAAAAACAGCTTTGTTCCAAAATAACTGTTATTTCCATGTGTGTCAAAGTATTTAACGCGTTACCAGAATATATTGCTGTCCTGTCTTTAACTATATTTAAAAAGTTGTTGTCAGTCAGTTGAAATCGTGGCTCTTAAAAATGTGTTTTTATTAGGTGAATGAACTATTCAATAGAAGCTTCTTCTACTTTTGATGAAATGGCAACCAGCTGGATCACTCGGATCAGCTATTTCTGCCAATGTCAACTGTTTATAGTCTTCAATTATAAGTCTTCAAGTCTTCGTCGTGATGAAATTAATGATAAAAAATATATAAAATGTGGATGACATGAAATGGGGGCCGTCTTCCGAAAAAACAAAAAACTATCTCCCAATAGAAACTAATTGATTACGATTTTAATGTTACTTATATTGTTGACATAACTAATTATTTTAAATTATTGACAATTTGGAATTTTTATTCATTTTCCCTCATAGATATGTGACTTTATTAATTGATTTGACTTTTTATAAAATTTTTAATACATTACATTCCTGGTGTCCTGAAATACAGGCTATGAACCTAGCTTAGGCACCAGTCTCCCCAGTATGAAACCTTTTCATATAAATGTGTAATCTGTAAAGTGGAATATACATTGTGGCGAATAAATAAATGTTTATTATTATTATTATTAAACACAAATTTTTGCATGTCAGTATGACTAAATGTTAGAACTAAATGTATTTTTTCTGTAACAATCTATGTACAACATTTAATGGCAAATAAAATGATTATATTCTATTCTTTTCTTTTTTTTCTTAAAAAGACAACTCCCGCATTAGGAACATACATCCTGTGTCGCGGGGGACTTTACAAACATACATGTAACGGACACAAATAACACCCAGACTCAAGACAACATTTTGTGGATCACACAAAGTGATGTCCCACGTGCGATTTGAACCCACGGCACTTGGCGCAGTAGCAAGCGGCGTAGTGACCGCTTAAACCACTGGGCCAACCGTGCAGTCTATTCAATTGTTAAGGTGAACGCGTTCAGAGCTGCGTTGGACCTATGTCAAAAACTTCACTAATCACAATGTCAAGCGCGCTGCTGTCGAAAGCGAATTGATGTGTAGATGTGACACAAACTTGCACTAGGCCCTTTGTGCATCCAAATCCTTTATCGGAAATGATGCTGAGAGGTACTTATTTAGTACAAAGTAAGTAATAGTTTCAAATTCAAGACAAAAATGTCTACATTTACTGGTGGCGTAGTGGTTTAAGCGTTTATCTTACGCCTGTCTACTGAGCCAAGTGTTGTGGATTCAAACTCCACATTGTGTGATCTACAAAGTGTTGTTCAGAGTCTGAATGTGTTTGTGTCTACTTTATCCACAGTTTTTTGGATTGCACGCAATGTCATTCACCTTGATTACCTCGAGAAAGGTAAAACAATCACCGGCGAATATTATTCAAAGTTTTTGGACAGATTCGACGTTAACTTAAAGCAAAAACGGCCGCATTTGGCGAAGAAGAAAGTGCTGTTCCATCAAGACAATGCACGTGTGCACACTTGTTTAGTCACGATGGCAAAAATCCACGAATTGAGATACGAACTGCTACCCCATCCAGCATATTCTCCAGATTTAGCCCCCTGCGACTATTATCTGTTTCCAAACCTAAAGAAATGGCTGGGTGGTAAGAGATTTGAGTCTAATGAAGAAGTCATTACCGAAACAAACGCGTATTTTGAGAGCCTTGAGAAAACCTATTATTTGGAGGGAATAAAAAAATTAGAAAAACGCTGGACTAAATGTATCGAGCTAAAAGGTGATTAGGTATGTAAAAAAATAAAATGTTTATTTGCCGCAAAAAAAATCTTTTATTAAAAAAGTCACGGACTTATCAAACGGCACTCGTATAATAATATTGTTAGCTGAAATTCTTAGAATTATTACAACTACATGTCGCAAGGCTATCAATAGTGGTGTTGGTTTAATGTCTGGGGATTCGCTCGTTGGCTTTCGAAAGGTGAGGTGGTTGAAATGATTGTCGGTAAGATCATCATTAATTTGTTCATTGTTATACTAAATCTCTCTCATGAATTTATCAATTTACACTCGAAATTATCTTTAAAGTTTGTTATACTGGTTAGCACGCTCAACTTTCTTGTTGTGTCTCAAAATGATTTTTTTAATATTCTTCATTGACGCTTAACTATTATTGGACGTAGCATGATGGTATGCAGCCTTCCTTCATAATAGACTATTCAAAACCTTTTCTTTTATTTTCCAAGACAATTCCCACATTAGGAACAAACATACATGATAGTCGCTCATAGCCCAGTTGCACTAGGTGATAAGAAATAATTACCGAAGGTAACCAATGACGGCGTCAGTGTCTGGATGGGTGACCGCTAGTGGTATGTTACCATGAGCGTGTCCGAGATTCGCAGGTCACGTTAAACAGTCGGTACCGGTTGTTATCATTAAGATAACAGTCGTGAAGCTTAGTTGAAGGTCTTTGGGCGGCTTAAAAACATCCAACGGCAAGATTACGTAGCCACAACGTTTTCTTGCCAGTCCTCAACCCGCACTTGGCTACCCTTAACTCTCTCCTAAATGGAGACAGGAGCACAGCAGAGGAACGTTACAGGTTAATGATGATGGTGATACATGAAACGGACAAAGAACACTCAAACTCAGATTACCAATTTGTGTTATACAAAGTGTTACCCCATGTGGGGTTTGAACCGATCGCTTAAATCACTACGCTATTTGTTCAGCCAGTAAAAGATAGTCAACCTTATTTTCAATAAGGACTAATAGTGCTTGAGATTAGCGAATTTAATCAAACTCTTAAGCTATATTATTAGTATAGAGTATCCTAAGTTATGATGCTTATATTACCTGTCAACATGAATGAAATATCGAGGTAATAAAAACGCATGTGTGACATTATTTATTACAGGATTCGAAACTGACTTTATTTCCTAGGACAGTGGAAAGATTGCTCAATAGAAAACACAAATAAGAAGCTATGAGATAAATAAAAAACAGTTAACATTGTGATAATTAATCCTATTGCTACTTGTAATCTTATTACTGTACTTCCGTCTGTTGCTAGCGTGATATTATGTACCCTATCATCTTTTCTTTAATCAAGATTAAAGTTATAAACTTGATTATAACTATATCTTTGATTGATCTGATATTAATAATGTAATAAATATGGAAACACATATTCAGCTCTGTGTGATGCTGCTCCAATGTTGCTCTACGGCTGCAGAGATTAATGTGATACAAAAAAATCAACATATTTCATTTCCAAAATAATTTCATTAGGCTCACTAACATCATGTGGTGACCTCTACCTACAACAAAACATACTACAGCGCCATCTACCGAAGTTACACTGAACCAGGGAGTAACGTTCAGTACGAAGAAACTACCAATCTTGAATCACGCAATAGAAGTTCTCGCGCTGATTATCATAAGTACAACATCAAATGTTGGGCAAGGGCCCGCCAGGCATAATCACCTTGCTTGGTCGGAGGATCCTCCCTTGTGTCGGAGGGACATGCAACCTGTTCCCCCACAATCACATACCTACTAATAGTACCAAAAGATAAACTCGTCGCAACCAATATGGTTTAAAAATAATGAAAACACAAACCTTTAATGAAATCGGGCTATCATTAATTGAATACAAAACAAAATGAATAAGTATTATCTGTTTTAGATGTATAAAAATCGATTTAGCTTTTCATATAACAAAAGCTTACTTTTGTTTCATGAAAAGCTATAGGTTGGAGCATATCAAGCAAACAATTTGCGACTTATGATAATAAACAAGCATTGTTAAAAAATTACCATGGCATCATAGAAAATTTATGTTGAACAACTTTTTAGTTCATTTTCAATGACTGAGTAAATTTACCTGAGGTCTAAGTTCATTTACCAATTCTAGGAAGGCCAGAGGAAGGACTGGTATTTAAATATTCAGTTCATTATATAACGTAAGGCTTAACTTTAAAAAAAAATCGAAGCTTTCTTTGTAATGAGGGTCCAATTATCTGTACACAAGGATCATTACTTTGTTCGGAGAATTGTTTTTTTTGCCATTTTGTGCTAAAGGTAATCCATGATCCGGTAAAATGTATGCCGGCTCATTATTTGCAGCAAACGTTTCGTCAATTCTTGAAAACACCTAAGACTTTGGAACACAATCAGGAGCTGAGCCTGATTCATTTTTAACGCCTCTGTCTATTGTGTTCAATGGAGTTGATCCGTGAGGCTTCTATTGAACTTTGTAGGCTGTATCAGATCTGGGAACAAAGGAGCGCAATATTTGACTTGAATATCTGATACTTTTTATAAAACAGCCAGCCTAATTTTTTCTCATTTCAGTATTAAGTTGCTGTGATTAGCCAGGTTATTTCTTTTGGTTCCCGATATACAAGTTTTAAGTCGGGTCAAGTCCGACACAACCATCGGTGGGATAGTGATACGCATCCGAGGAGATTTCCAGACAGAATGTTGGTATTTCCCGATTAATTAACCTATAGTCCGTAAACAAAATTTTTGTACCACTTTTACCTGATGCGAAAGAAAAGAGGAGGATTTTATGATGGGGGTTATGTTTTGGAGTGTATGTACGTATATTTCTTTGGCACGCCCTAGAGCCTGAACGCCTTGCCGTATTTTTATGTGAGTGGTGTCAATATATTCGCTATAGTTAAAGTTTATGTGAAGGAGAACTGCAGAAAGCTAAAATAAATAATTAAATCGTTTTAAATTCAAACGCCCAGCATGCACAGGCCGGCTTGACCGGAATGATACCAGAGAAAACCGGTGTGAAACAGCGCCTGCGCTGTGTTTTTTGCGCCCAAAGGCCGACAACGCACTCGTTATGCCTCTGGTGTTGTGGGTGTCCATGGGCGGCGGTAATCGCTTACCGTTAGGCGATACGTCTGCTCGTTTCCCCCTAATACAAAACTAAAAGATGGCGTTGTATGTCAGACGTCTGAAATATTTATTTATTTAACTATTTATAACAGGTAACCTCTGTTAATAAGAAAATATTTACCAATATTAGTATTGTGACTACAATTGCATAACATATATATATACATATATAGATTACTCTATTATTTGCAAAGGATGACTCAACAGCTACCTAAAGTTTCAAGGTAATAAAGAAATTACAACTCATCAAAACTCTTAATAGTATATACAAAAAATCTGTTCATTAATTGAGGAGTTCTGAGGAAACAAAGCTAAGGAAAAAGAAGAAAATTAAGAACAATCTTTTGAAGTCGGTAAAGAAACACAAAACAAGCCAGTTCCCGTCTGAAAGGTTTAATTTAAAACCAAATGGTCTAATTAGAAAGAATAGATTAAAATGTTAGTAGTCGTTTTGATTTCTAAGTACATATTTTTATCCGACTACGGTGAAGCCAGATTAATGAAAATATATATGTATGTTAGCACCGAAACTGCTAAACCGATTTTAAATGAATGAGGAGTCGATAGAATCGTCTCTTTCTAAATACGAATTATTTTAATATTAAGCATGCATTAAAAAAAAGTTCGAATGACTATTAAACATTAAAGTAATTTGATAAGCAAAACCATATGTATATAAAACTACAACAAAATGTAAATAGGTTAAAAGAAACTGTAAAACATTTAATGGGAATAAAGTATATTATTATTATTATATAGTACCTAGAAAAAAATCACGTCAGATTTCAAACTAAATCCACATTAATATCGGTTCATTCGTCAGGAGTTACAAGCTCCCTTTTTGCTTTGGGGGTCATACACCATAGAAAACACATACAACTGACAGCACTATTAAGAAATATAATCATTTTTCATATCTGTTTACGTACAGTCGTCCGATCTGTGTTTAGAAGTGCCACTTATCGTGCGCACTTCATTTCAAGTTCAATTTGAAAATATTCTACCGAGATACACACTGTAGCTATACCCTGAAGTGTTTAATTTAGATATTCGTCCTTACTTGTTCAAGGATTTCATGCATGTTATTCTTGTTTTCATTTAAATTTTTGAACATTAAACTAAGGACATGTCCTTCCTTTGATTTTCTTTATCTACCTTTGCGTGGTATAAAGTGATCCACTGTTTGTTAATTATAGTGTGTAAATTACTCAATAGTTTTTATGCAGTTTTAAGCGATGAATAGAGCGATTCAAGAGGAAGATTAACATGTGTGCATAACACATGTGTATTATATGCTTTTCTTACTTTTGTAGAGTTAAGTTCTCAGTAACTATGGTGGTGATGTGATTATCATGATCAAAATGGTGACAATTCTCATTTCATATTCATCTCTAGTAATTAACTTTTCGTTGTCAACTAAACCCCTGATTATGTCATAGAGTAAAAAAAATGTACGGTTGTAAGCTTTAAGCTTTTCTAACCATTCGAATTCATAAGAATAATTTTAGCGGCTCCGTCCACTAGAATCCAATAACAATTTGCCAATTGGTAGACCTAATCATAACTTTGTATTAAACAGAAAGAGTTTTAACTATTGCAATCGAAATAAGGTAATAGAATGGTCCGAGAGCTGGCACCAATTTTTGGGTAGGTATTTGAGGCAAGCTGAAAACCTTACAGATACCTCTACTATTATATCCTAACTCGGGACTGCAGACCTGGCTGGTGAGTAGCGGGGCTAAATCAACCCCTAGATTTTTTTAAAATTTTTTTTTTCTTCCCCAAAAATATATTTGAGGCACTACGCAATTTAATAAGCAAATAAAATAAAAAAAATAAGCCAGATAATTTAATCGGGGATTTAACATTGCCAGACGCGTGCAAAAATATTTCAGCCAGCCAGGTCTGCAGTCCCGAGTTGGGATATAATAGGAGAGGTATCTGACAATTTTTCAGCTTGCCTCAAATACCTACTCAAAAATTGGTGCCAGCTCTCCTACTAGAAGTGCTATGTACGCGTATACTTGTCACTGCGCTGGTGACTCGGGCGCCACCAGCGGACGGTATTACGCTCAGTTACACTCGAACTATTATCTCGGGAAGTGCGGTTGCAAAACGGTGTTTTGCAGCATTACTCACTGCGGCAATTCGTCTACTACGTGTAATTACGCTAATCAGGGGATAACATTTCATGGATAAGTATTTACATTTAGTTTTATTG
Organism: Spilarctia lutea; assembly: GCA_916048165.1. NCBI lineage: Eukaryota > Metazoa > Arthropoda > Insecta > Lepidoptera > Erebidae > Spilarctia > Spilarctia lutea. The sequence goes on along the minus strand of OU696492.1, from coordinate 3,899,860 downwards.
ATGTTTTTGATAAAAGTACATTTTAAACCTTATACTTACTAATAAATAGTACAACTAGTATAATTTGCGACTTTGTTCGTACTTACTACTACATTGCCTCTTGTGTTGGATGTTATATGGAGAGGTTTTCTTGCGATAATTGAACAATTAGATATTGTTCAATTATTGCAAGCTCTGCTTAACTTTGGACTAGATGGCGTTGGCGGACTGTAATTCTTATTAATATCTCTGTTAAAACAAAATCCCTGATTGGCTTAAATTGGTCCTAATATTGCTATACGCTACAGACAATTCATAAGAATAATATTATAATTCATTTTGAATACCGTCTAGAACCTACAATTTGCTCAAGTGCCAGTCCTAATCAAGGCTGTATATAAAACAGAAAACGAGTGTTTTAACCTAATGAATATTTTGTTATGTCTCCACAAATACTGCGGCTAAAGTGAAAGATTCGAAGAAAATGCGATTTCCAAGTGGAGTAAATTGTGAAGTGAGGCTCGAAAAGTAAAAATCATTTTGTTATTTCATACAATAATCGGGACGTTTTTATTATACTGGAAGAAGAAGGATACTTGTACTCTATAATTACATACAGTCTGTTTGTAGTTAGGCCTTTTTTAATTAAATATAGATAAGAGCATAGTAATGTGGGTCACTCTTATCTTCAAGTCCCTTGTAATTGTGACTAACTATGTACTGTGTGTTTTAAATAGGTTAATGTCTTTAGTACTACAAGGGGTTTGAACCCACACTCGTACACGCACACACACAATGATATTGTATAGTAAACTCAATTTGTTTTTCATTTATTAAGAAACTTTTACAATATTATAACAGGATAAATTCATTTCATGTTAACATACGCATATATTTATCAAAATATGAACCTTGTTCATCAAAATTACTTTTTATTACATAAATATCAAGTAAGACGCCTGAGTTCAAACTTGTTCACGCGGACTGATGGTTCGCTAGTCCATCACCTGCGTGAGCTTGCGCCCTACCATCGACGACCGTCGGACAGACATGCCCTACCACGAGACTTTAACTCCGTGGCAACCCTTACCGAACTACACCCTACTCCTAACCTGCTGCTGGTTGACGGGCGCTCCTAGGGTTCCACACTTCCTTGGAGCTCGATCTCGCTAAGCACAGGTAGTGATATATTGCAAGATCCGAGTGTAACTAGCAAGTTGGTCACCCCGCAATTGACCTCGTTGGTTACGCCCTCCCCACCGGACTAACACCTCCGTAACTTTAAATAGGCCCAACTGGGCCCTATCCGGTGACCCGTCTGCTGTTGCAGGCGGCGCGGAAAACCACTGTGACAGGCCGTAGACCTGGAGAAGTCACACCGAGACTCCTAGTTGGGGTCTGCGAGAAGAACCTGAATGAAATATCAAGCAGTATTTTGTTTTATCTATGAGGCGCATCATTGCCCAGTTGCACTCGGTGTTTAGAAACAGTCACCGGGGGTAAGCAACGACGGTCTGTATCTCGATGGTTGACCGCTGGTGGCATGATACCATGAACGTGTCCGTAATTCGGATGTCATGTAAAGCAGTCTATCCCGGTTGTTATCATAGGATAACAGTCGTGAAGCTTAGTTGAAGGCCTTTGGGCGGCTTAGAAACATCCAGCAGTAAGATTACGTTAGCCACAACGTTTTGTTGCCAGTCCGTAACACGCACTCGGCCAGCGTGGGGACGTATGGCCTTAACCCTCTCCTGAGAGGAGACCCGAGTCGAGCAATGAGACATTATGGGTTGTTGATGATGAATTTCATTAAAACATCAATTTAGAACTATACTTACAGCAATTTCATTATTGGAAAAAACTCTCACACATCAACAAATAACAAATTATTACTGGAGGAATCATGGTCGAAATTCGATCATAATTTATTTAATCTTTAGCTTTCTACGTAGTAGTTGAGCTATGCCAAATTTCATACTCCTTCGTGCGTATTATTTTCATCAAAAGTGGTACAACGTTTTTCCTTCACGTATTCAATATTCTGTAAACTCATGTGTAAAGAAGAATTGACTTACTAACAAATTATGCACGTATAAACCTGGCCAGGTATTTATTTTGTATACATAAACCTTTAAAACATAAACTATTCCTTTCACTGTGATTGTATAAAAAACACCTCTTATATTACGTGAACTCAAGAAAAGTAAAACTAACACTTCATACCACATTCGCTCCCTCACACTCTTACCGGATATTGGGTACCATACCCGTGCGACACCGGAAGCTGCTCGCTTGAATTTAGAACAAAGGAAAGTTGCCGCCATTTACGGGAAACTAGATGTTTTGTAGTTACGTGGACCTTATTTTGTTTTGAGATTAGTTTAATAGCTGGTTGCTTAATTAAATTGTATAATTGACGTTCTAATGAGAATAAAGCGGATTGTGAACCACCTTCTCTACATAACGGGAATGTTTGTTTATTTATCTGAACTAAAATCGGTATTAAAGTTCTTTTATACCCTGTACTCTTCAATACTGCTTAAAATAAATATTTAGGACATCTAACATACAACGCCATCTAGTCTCAAACAAAGCAGAACTCGTATATATACATGTTTTGTAACATTTACATATTATCCATAGAAAAAAAACCAAACTCCGAGACAAATATTTGCAGATCACACAAACATTTGCTCCGTTATGAGAATCAAAACCGAGACCTCAAGCACAGCAGTCGCATACGCTACCACTGCGCCATCGATGCAGTCAATAATTAGTTGTATATTAATGGCGTCTAGCTCTTGAAAAAAAAAAGAAATTAAACCCAACTATGACAAAAAACGACGCTGAAAAGTATAAAAATAAAATTTTTAGGACAATGGATTTACCAATATACAGAGATACGAGTACATATATTCGAGTTTGAAAAACCGTAGTCACGTGTTTTTAAAGTGTTATGATACGTTTCTATGTAACGTGTGAATCACCCAGCGTCCTGAAAATCTTGTTTCATACTTTACAAGCGTAGTTATTTGTCGTTGTTGGGTTTCAGTTTTTTAACTTTTTTATTTAAAATATTTTGATGCGGTTACAATATTAATTTATTTGCAAAGTCAATTTTAATTAATAAACCAAACTAAGTAATACATTGTTTAAATGCTTTATATTTGAAATGTACTAGTGAATTCATTGGATTTCTAATAATACAAAACACGGTATGGTTGTCTTAATTTGTTAATTAATGTTAGTTTTATCATCTGCCACGGGGCGCCACATTGTATACGTGACACGCCAAACGCAGCCTGTAATTAGTGTACAATTCAGACGCTTCTAACGATAACTCAATTGTCATATTCTGGTCAGCAATTTAGAAAGTATAAGACAAATTTAAAAAATGAATATCACAATTATCACATAAATACAAACAAAGTCACGAGCAAATGCCAATAACATATTTATATATTTTTGAAATGTTCAAGTACACGGCATATTTATCTCAAATTTATTTTTAACACAGTACAGACAGCTAGAGGGCGCCACATTGGATTCAGTGACACGTCATATAGCCTATAACCAACGGACGACCAAGACGCTTTTTTTTTTATTGAATACGGGGCAAACGAGCAGACGCATCACCTGATGGTAAGCGATTACCGCCGTCCATAGACACCCGCAACATCAAAAGCGTCACAAGTGCGTTGCCGACCTTTGGGGGATGGAGAGACGGAATTTGGGGAGGGGTTGGGGTATGGGCCTCCGGTATCCTCACTCACTCGGTGAAACACAGCGCAAGCGCTATTTCACATCGGTTTTCTGTGAGGCCGTGGTATCACTCCGGTCGAGCCGGCCCATTCATGCCGAAGCGTGGCTCTCCCACGGATATAACGTTACCTCATTTGTAAAGTTCTAATAAGTAGTTGAGGAGCTATGAGGGCACATGTTGTTACCACCTCACACACAAGAGATATCAAACATATATGAAAGTAAAACAGCTTTTAAATGATATCAATATTCCCACTTATTATTCTGAGAACATCAATTGTGTCTGCGTACAAACGGAACAGGTGTAAATAAAGTCTGCTATGTTATTTTATATTAAACAGTCTCTTTATTGAATCAAAAGATGTGGGCGGGGTACATAAACACAATGAAGAAAGTGATTGAAATGTAATATTTGTATATAAAATATCTGATAAAATTGGCCTTTGTTATAAGTTGATAGAAGTATAAGGAGTAAGAGCTCTTACTCGTTGCTTCGTCTCCGCGTATGTCGGTTAGTTTTAAGTAGCCTATATCCTATCTTGAGCACTCTCCGCATCCATTTCATTAAAGTCGGTTCTGCAGTTTAGAGAGGTTAATCTACTTCAAACAATACAATACAATTTATACTGCTGTGCTTGAGGTCTCGGGTTCAAATCTTGAGTCGGACCAAATGTTTGTGTAATCTACAAATATTTGTTTCGGAGTATGTATTTACAAAAAAAAAGTATATATGTATTCATATCAGTTGTCTAGTACCCATAACACAAGCTCTGCTTAGCTTGGGACTAGATAGCGTTGTGTGATAGATGTCCGAAATATTCATTATTATTATTCTTCTTTCTAACCTTAGGAGTGATTAAACAAAAAAAACATTAAGTTAAAAAAAAATAAAGAATACTTTGTAATGAAATGGATGTTTGTTATATATATATATATAACCATAGTTACAACAAAAATACATCATCTTTTTCATTGGAGAGCCACCCTTCGGCATGAATGGGCCTGCTCGACTGGATTTATACCACGGCCTTATTGAAAACTGATATGAAATAGCGCTTGCGCTGTGTTTTACCGAGTGAGTGAGGATACCGGAGGCCCATACCTCAACCCCTTCCTTCATCTGCCTCCCCATTCCCCAAAGGCCAGCAACGCACTTGTGACGCCTCTGGTATTGCCGGTTTCCATGGGCGGCGATAATCGCTTACCATCAGGAGATACGTCTGCTTGATTGCCCACTATTCCATAAAATAAAATTCTGTGAAAATTTTAACTGTCTAACTATCACGGTTCATGAGATAAAACCTAGTGACAGACGAAAAGACGAACAGCAGTCCTTTATGTGCAGAAATCCCTCCGTATAACACCGACTGATGGTAATGTCGGACTGAAACCGCCGTCTTTAGTACCCAGGAGTCGGAGAACCAGGTGCATCCTCGAAAGGAAATCCCTGAAACTCCGACGTACCTTGGGAAACGGGTCGAAGATCTTGCTCTTACAAATAAATTAATAAATCAATAACAAATACGGTACTAATGAACATTCAGCACCATTAGACGTTTACTTCAATACCTCTGAGTTATACAAACATTATAAAACCCGTAATTTCGCCTGTCCCAAATGACAATGTAATATTTTATCCCAACAGCCCATATTTATCCAACCCTTCAGCTGCATAATTATCCACTTGTGTGCCACAAGCTCGCGGAACAATGACACGGAAAATGCTTTTTGTTCCTCTCTCGTTTGTTCCGTTGTTCTATTGCCAAGTTTGAATTGTGATTGTTTTGTTGGTGGTAATATGATATTGCTTTTGAATGATTTTTATTACAAAATAAATAACCTTTTTTAGGTATACTATATTTAATAGTCTCTATAGAATAGCTGAAAGAATATTTATACTAATTACTAACTGCCTCATTGGTCTAGCGGTTGAAGTATGCGACTGCCGACCAAGAGGGTTCGAATCATGGATCGGGCCAAAAGTGTTATTGAGTTTTTCTGATTATAGAAAAATACTTAATAACAGCTCGGAGTTTGAAAGTTGGGGCTTAAACCCCGTGCCTCGGAGAGCACGTAAAACTGCGGGTCCTGCGTCTGATCTCTCCCCGATCGTGTCGGTGAACGGTCATCGGATTATGAGAGAGAGGGAACAGAGAGTGCACCTGTGTTTTCTCACACTTGTGCACTATATCCTACATAGTTGGCTGGTCTCCGTTGACACTGGCCGCCGTGGCCGTAATCGGCTAGTAGAACATCATATACTAACTAGTGGATACATACATATGCATTTAGTAAAAAGTGGTCGCTCAGTGGTCGAAATTCAAACACAATTAACGCTTCTCTTCCGTATACTTTAATTGTGCCAAATTTCATATGCCTCCGTTCCTATAATATTCTCAAAAGAGGCACAAAGTTTTTGGTTTACGGGGTAAAATATAGATACGTATAAGTCATCAAAAATGAGTGAACACAGGATTTTTTTGGCATAAATATGATAAATTATTGTATCGTATTTCGTATCAAAGAAGCTACCGTGTAGGTATTAAAGGTAATTTTTTTGTCGAAATAAAAATTATACCAAGTATTAATTAACAAAACGGATCACCAAAAAAGCAAAAGCCAACATCACGTGGTATTCCCAGGCGGTCACCCATCCAAGTACTAACCACGCCCGATGTTGCTTAACTTCGGTGATCAGACGAGAACCGGTGTATTCAACATGGTATGGACGTTGGCGATTATTCTTGTAAATAATACTATTGTAATTTAGTTTTAACTGGCAAAGTGGATTTCTACAGTCATTACATAAGTAATCAAAAATGAGTGAACACAGGATTTTTTTGGCATAAATATGATAAATTATTGTATCGTATTTCGTATCAAAGAAGCTACCGTGTAGGTATTAAAGGTAATTTTTTTGTCGAAATAAAAATTATACCAAGTATTAATTAACAAAACGGATCACCAAAAAAGCAAAAGCCAACATCACGTGGTATTCCCAGGCGGTCACCCATCCAAGTACTAATCACGCCCGATGTTGCTTAACTTCGGTGATCAGACGAGAACCGGTGTATTCAACATGGTATGGACGTTGGCGATTATTCTTGTAAATAATACTATTGTAATTTAGTTTTAACTGGCAAAGTGTATTTCTATAGTATTACATAAGTCATCAAAAATGAGTGAACACAGGATTATTTTGGCATAAATATGATAAATTATTGTATCGTATTTCGTATCAAAGAAGCTACCGCGTAGGTATTAAAGGTAATTTTTTTGTCGAAATATAAATTATATCAAGTACTAATTAACAAAACGGATCGCCAAAAAAGCAAAAGCCAACATCACGTGGTATTCCCAGGCGGTCACCCATCCAAGTACTAATCACGCCCGATGTTGCTTAACTTCGGTGATCAGACGAGAACCGGTGTATTCAACATGGTATGGACGTTGGCGATTAGTTTTGTAAATAACACTATTGTAATTTAGTTTTAACTGGAAAAGTGTATTTCTATAGTATTACATAAGTAATCAAAATTGAGTGAACACAGGATTATTTTGCCATAAATATGATAAATTATTGTATCGTATTTCGTATCAAAGAAGTAATTTTTTTGTCAAAATAAAAATTATACCAAGTATTAATTAACAAAACAAATTACCAAAAAAGCAAAAGCCAACATCACGTGGTATTCCCAGGCGGTCACCCATCCAAGTACTAACCACGCCCGATGTTGCTTAACTTCGGTGATCAGACGAGAACCGGTGTATTCAACATGGTATGGACGTTGGCGATTATTCTTGTAAATAATACTATTGTAATTTAGTTTTAACTGGCAAAGTGGATTTCTACAGTCATTACATAAGTAATCAAAAATGAGTGAACACAGGATTATTTTGGCATAAATATGATAAATAATTGTATCGTATTTCGTATCAAAGAAGCTACCGTGTAGGTATTAAAGGTAATTTTTTTGTCGAAATAAAAATTATACCAAGTATTAATTAACAAAACGGATCACCAAAAAAGCAAAAGCCAACATCACGTGGTATTCCCAGGCGGTCACCCATCCAAGAACTAACCACGCCCGATGTTGCTTAACTTCGGTGATCAGACGAGAACCGGTGTATTCAACATGGTATGGACGTTGGCGATTAGTTTTGTAAATAACACTATTGTAATTTAGTTTTAACTGGAAAAGTGTATTTCTATAGTATTACATAAGTAATCAAAATTGAGTGAACACAGGATTATTTTGGCATAAATATGATAAATTATTGTATCGTATTTTGTATCAAAGAAGCTACCGTGTAGGTATTAAAGGTAATTTTTTTGCGAAATATAAATTATATCAAGTACTAATTAACAAAACGGATCGCCAAAAAAGCAAAAGCCAACATCACGTGGTATTCCCAGGCGGTCACCCATCCAAGTACTAACCACGCCCGATGTTGCTTAACTTCGGTGATCAGACGAGAACCGGTGTATTCAACATGGTATGGACGTTGGCGATTATTCTTGTAAATAATACTATTGTAATTTAGTTTTAACTGGCAAAGTGGATTTCTATAGTCATTACATAAGTAATCAAAAATGAGTGAACACAGGATTATTTTGGCATAAATATGATAAATTAGTGTATCGTATTTCGTATCAAAGAAGCCTCCGTGTAGGTATTAAAGGTAATTTTTTTGTCGAAATAAAAATTATACCAAGTATTAATTAAGAAAACGGATCACCAAAAAAGCAAAAGCCAACATCACGTGGTATTCCCAGGCGGTCACCCATCCAAGTACTAACCACGCCCGATGTTGTTTAACTTCGGTGATCAGACGAGAACCGGTGTATTCAACATGGTATGGACGTTGGCGATTATTTTTGTAAATAACACTATTGTAATTTAGTTTTAACTGGAAAAGTGTATTTCTATAGTATTACATAAGTAATCAAAAATGAGTGATCACAGGATTATTTTGGCATAAATATGACAAATTATTGTATCGTATTTCGTATCAAAGAAGCTACCGTGTAGGTATTAAAGGTATTTTTTTTGTCGAAATAAAAATTATACCAAGTATTAATTAACAAAACGGATTACCAAAAAAGCAAAAGCCAACATCACGTGGTATTCCCAGGCGGTCACCCATCCAAGTACTAACCACGCCCGATGTTGCTTAACTTCGGTGATCAGACGAGAACCGGTGTATTCAACATGGTATGGACGTTGGCGATTATTCTTGTAAATAACACTATTGTAATTTAGTTTTAACTGGCAAAGTGGATTTCTATAGTCATTACATAAGTAATCAAAAATGAGTGAACACAGGATTATTTTGGCATAAATATGATAAATTATTGTATCGTATTTCGTATCAAAGAAGCTACCGTGTAGGTATAAAAGGTAATTTTTTTGTCAAAATAAAAATTATACCAAGTATTAATTAACAAAACGGATCACCAAAAAAGCAAATGCCAACATCACGTGGTATTCCCAGGCGGTCACCCATCCAAGTACTAACCACGCCCGATGTTGCTTTACTTCGGTGATCAGACGAGAACCGGTGTATTCAACATGGTATGGACGTTGGCGATTATTCTTGTAAATAATACTATTGTAATTTAGTTTTAACTGGCAAAGTGGATTTCTATAGTCATTACATAAGTAATCAAAAATGAGTGAACACAGGATTATTTTGGCATAAATATGATAAATTATTGTATCGTATTTCGTATCAAAGAAGCTACCGTGTAGGTATTAAAGGTATTTTTTTTGTCGAAATAAAAATTATACCAAGTATTAATTAACAAAACGGATTACCAAAAAAGCAAAAGCCAACATCACGTGGTATTCCCAGGCGGTCACCCATCCAAGTACTAACCACGCCCGATGTTGCTTAACTTCGGTGATCAGACGAGAACCGGTGTATTCAACATGGTATGGACGTTGGCGATTATTCTTGTAAATAACACTATTGTAATTTAGTTTTAACCGGCAAAGTGTATTTCTATAGTATTACATAAGTAATCAAAAATGGGTGAACACAGGATTATTTTGGCATAAATATGATAAATGATTGTATCGTATTTCGTATCAAAGAAGCTACCGCGTAGGTATTAAAGGTAATTTTTTTGTCGAAATAAAAATTATACCAAGTATTAATTAACAAAACGGATTACCAAAAAAGCAAAAGCCAACATCACGTGGTATTCCCAGGCGGTCACCCATCCAAGTACTAAACACGCCCGATGTTGCTTAACTTCGGTGATCAGACGAGAACCGGTGTATTCAACATGGTATGGACGTTGGCGATTATTCTTGTAAATAACACTATTGTAATTTAGTTTTAACTGGCAAAGTGCATTTCTATAGTATTACATAAGTAATCAAAAATGAGTGAACACAGGATTATTTTGGCATAAATATGATAAATTATTGTATCGTATTTCGTATCAAAGAAGCTACCGTGTAGGTATTAAAGGTATTTTTTTTGTCGAAATAAAAATTATACCAAGTATTAATTAACAAAACGGATCACCAAAAAAGCAAAAGCCAACATCACGTGGTATTCCCAGGCGGTCACCCATCCAAGTACTAACCACGCCCGATGTTGCTTAACTTCGGTGATCAGACGAGAACCGGTGTATTCAACATGGTATGGACGTTGGCGATTATTCTTGTAAATAACACTATTGTAATTTAGTTTTAACTGGCAAAGTGCATTTCTATAGTATTACATAAGTAATCAAAAATGAGTGAACACAGGATTATTTTGGCATAAATATGACAAATTATTGTATCGTATTTCGTATCAAAGAAGCTACCGTGTAGTTATTAAAGGTAATTTTTTTGTCAAAATAAAAATTATACCAAGTATTAATTAACAAAACGGATCACCAAAAAACAAAAGCCAACATCACGTGGTATTCCCAGGCGGTCACCCATCCAAGTACTAAACACGCCCGATGTTGCTTAACTTCGGTGATCAGACGAGAACCGGTGTATTCAACATGGTATGGACGTTGGCGATTATTCTTGTAAATAACACTATTGTAATTTAGTTTTAACTGGCAAAGTGCATTTCTATAGTATTACATAAGTAATCAAAAATGAGTGAACACAGGATTATTTTGGCATAAATATGATAAATTATTGTATCGTATTTCGTATCAAAGAAGCTACCGTGTAGGTATTAAAGGTATTTTTTTTGTCGAAATAAAAATTATACCAAGTATTAATTAACAAAACGGATCACCAAAAAAGCAAAAGCCAACATCACGTGGTATTCCCAGGCGGTCACCCATCCAAGTACTAACCACGCCCGATGTTGCTTAACTTCGGTGATCAGACGAGAACCGGTGTATTCAACATGGTATGGACGTTGGCGATTATTCTTGTAAATAACACTATTGTAATTTAGTTTTAACTGGCAAAGTGTATTTCTATAGTATTACATAAGTAATCAAAAATGAGTGAACACAGGATTATTTTGGCATAAATATGATAAATTATTGTATCGTATTTCGTATCAAAGAAGCTACCGTGTAGTTATTAAAGGTAATTTTTTTGTCAAAATAAAAATTATACCAAGTATTAATTAACAAAACGGATCACTAAAAAAGCAAAAGCCAACATCACGTGGTATTCCCAGGCGGTCATCCATCCAAGTACTAACCACGCCCGATGTTGCTTAACGTCGGTGATCAGACGAGAACCGGTGTATTCAACATGGTATGGACGTTGGCGATTATTCTTGTAAATAATACTATTGTAATTTAGTTTTAACTGGCAAAGTGTATTTCTATAGTTTTTTTCTATTTTTTTTATTTATTTATAATTACATATAAGTGAGCATATATCAATTAGTGTTGGGAGCCTCCTTTTAAGCTAGAATTGCTTGTGTCAGGAGACCCCGCTCTTCTATAACAAACATAGTGAAACTCATATTTATTAATGCTAGGTTGTGTGTGTGTGTGTCTGTGTGCCTGTGTGTGTGTGCGTGTGTGAGTGAGTGTGTGATTGTGTGTATGTGGTGGGTAATTGTAAGTGCGTGTGTTAAGTATAGGATGAGTTGATGAATGAACCATTAGTATACGTGCTGCAAAAGCATTTCCGTGTCGTCATAAGACAAAGACATCAACCAGCTGATCAGTTCTTTTCTACATTTAGTGTATAACATAGTATAAATTGATAGCTTTTTATTCAATATATTATATAATTGAGCAGAACGTTTAAATAATTGTCTGCTAGCGAAACTAGTTTTTGTGTCAGGGGTATCAGCCACACTATACCTTCGTCGTTTGGAAACGAGGCTTGGACTGAAAGGTATTTTCCTATGCATCCTCAAAACTGTTTGTATAATGTAAATTTTCCTTACAGAGAGAAGTTCACAGACTTGGTAAAGTTCGGTGGTAGGGAATGTGATTTTTTTGAAGTACATCACCTTTAGCAACGCACGTTGAGCTCTTTCAACTTCCAGGAATTTTGTTTTGCCGGCCCCTCCCCATATGGGGATGCAGTATGTTATAACTGATTGCACAAGAGAAACATAGATCTCATTCAATACGTTTCGTGATGTACGTGTGTTCTCTCTGTGACATTTTTGGAATGACTTGTCTAAGTGATCTAAAAATCCAGTTGAATTTTCTAATTCTGTTTGTGACACTTTCCAGATGTGGGTGCCAGGACAATTTCTGATCGATGAATACGCCAAGATATTTTAATTTCGTTACTTTACTTATGCTAGGACAATTACAGTTACTGTTTTGTTGTAAGTTACAGCTGTGTACACTGATGTTAAAATGATTATCGGGTTGTGTGTTGTTATATATACCGAAGCAAATAAAGTTTGTTTTCTGAGTATTTAGGGTAAGGAGATTACTCGTAAGCCATCTGGCTACTTGGGACATACCCGCCTCAGCATAACTCTCAACGACCCAACAAGAACGTCCCTGGAAGACCAGAGCTGTGTCGTCAGCATAGGAGAAGACCTTAGCATGAGCAATTGCAAGATTACACAGGTCGTTGATGTAAATTAGGAAGAGCGTAGGGCCAATTACACTTCCTTGGGGAACCCCGAAAGATACCGATGCGTCCTCACTAATAAAGGTTCCGATCTTAACCCTTTGCCTCCTATTAGTCAGATAGCTTTTGAAAAGATTGAGCGCAGTTCCTCTAATGCCTACCCCTTCCAATTTGTTCAGAAGTACTGGGATGGAGACAGTATCGAATGCTTTTTTTAGGTCCAGGAAAACAGCAAGACACCTCATACCCTTATCGATTTGCTGGACTACTAGTGACGTGAGAGCAGCAACTGCATCCTCGGTAGATATACCGCGTCTAAATCCAAATTGTGACTGTGATAGGACTTTATATTTGTTGAGGTACGAAAGGAGTTGAGTGTTAATTAGTTTTTCAAAGATTTTAGCGATAGAAGGCAGTATAGATATTGGTCTGTAATTATTTATGTCGTCTCTGGCTCCAGATTTATGTATAGGGACGATGACTGCTTGTTTTAGCGCATCTGGGAAAACGCCTTTACTCAAACACAGATTAAAGAGCTGTGTCAAAATGGGAACAATATCATTGCTTGCATATTTTAGGTACTTTGTGGATATATTATCCCAACCAGGGGCCGACTCGGTTTTAAGGTTCATTAGAACCCTATAAACTTCATCCTCATCCGTGTTAAGAAGTACAAACGAATTAGATTGCACTGATATGTTAGAGGGTTCAATAGTCACAGAGTGTGCACCGCTTTGGATGTCCTGTGCCAGCTTACAACCAATATTTACAAAATAGTCATTGACGCTGTTTACTGCCTCTTCAGGTGTGGGTTTTGTATTTAGTAAATCTGTGCAGGTGTTTTTTGATTTGTTTGTATAGGTAATGGATTTAATATTGCGCCAAAGTAATTTGTTATTATTAATGGAATTAGTTATGAGATCCTGATCGTATTTCATTTTAATTTTTTTTATTAGAATATTGCAATAATTCCTATACCGTTTATAAGTTATTATTAATATCTCATCGTCTGGATGACAACGAACTTTATTTTGTAGTTTGTTTCGATTTTGTATACACCGTAAAATACCAGGTGTAATCCAAGGTTTTAAAACGCGTTTGCTGTGAGGAATTTTTAAGGAAGTTGTGTTTATTTTAATGGATTCTGATATTTTCGTAATAAGACAATCACACAAAGCGTCTGGATCGTTATATAGAAGTAAATTATTTAAATTTTGGTCTTTCAAAAATTTTAAAGCTTGTTCAAAATTGACAATGGTCTTAGTATGGTTAGATATTGAATTAGTTTTCAGTTAGTTAGTGATCAGTTATAGTGGTCTGCAAAATGGCAATTTCTGCTGATATCTTTTTTTTATTTATTTTTAGCATAAAATGATCAAGACAGTTTTTATCACGAGTGGGTAAAGTGTGTCCTGGAAGGATACCATATGATGACAACATGCCAAGGTAGTTCATTCTATTCTGATATTCTTGGGGGGCTCATTATCTTTTATTTTAATATTAATGTTAATATCACCTGCTATAATTATATTTTTCTTAGATATTAGTGTTTCCAGGTGTGCGCTCAGTGAGTTAACAAAGCTACTAGTGTTCGGGTTAGACGGGTATCGGTAAATGCAACAGACTATACAGTTCAAAATGTCCATTTGTAGGCAAGACGCGTGGGTTAGTTCAATTTCTTTAACTTTATGCTTCAAAGTACTCCTGACATAGACCACCACGCCGTCATTTTGATTTAACTGCCTTGAAGAGGAGTAAGCTACGTAGTTGTTGAGCTGTGGAATGTGTTTGTTAGTATTAAGTCTGCATTCAGTCAACACTATAATGTCTGTTGTAAAATTAAAAGAAGAAAATGTCACTAAAAAATCGTCAAAATTACAATAAATACTGCGAATATTCTGTGAAATTATAGTAATATTAGTTTTTCCAAATTTTATGAATTTGGGGAGTTCTGAGCAATCACATATAAAACTGTGTGCTATGTCAATGCTGTCTAAGTCCGTAAGAGTTTGTAAGGTGTCAGACATTTATTTTAAATTTAAGCAAGAATAAGATCATTAATAGAAACGGGCTCATATCTTTGCTGATAACATAATGCATCATATTGCGTGTATTACAGTAAGTTAACGTGTTTTGAAAATTTACTCGTGTAAATTGCATAATAAAAAATTTAAAATGAATCAGGCATACTTTAGTGTAATCAAGTATGAGATGTGTTTGTGTGTTGTAGTAATGTGTTTTTGTTATGTTTAAGATGTGTGAAGTAAGTTTCGTGTGTAGGCGTGTTTTACAATTTATCTTAACTAATATAATGTTAATATAAATAGCATGCAAATTATTATACAATGTAGGATAACAATCTCTCAAAAGCACAGGATGGCAACTAATATTCAAAATAATAGGTTGACTCAAATCACATATCAAGTTACAATAAAATAAGGAACCAAAATGTACCACAATCCCAGAAACGCAAATACAGTGGTGGAAGTAATAGTTGTAGACTGTAACGTACAGTCACTTTTCACTCATTAGACGGTGAATCTGATCCTCACTAGTAATGGTAACGATCGGTGACTGTTCGTTCCTCCGAATGTAGACCTTCCCATAAGCAGTCCAACAGAATTTGTATGCTCCACTTCTGTTTAAATCTCGGGCGAGGAAGTATAGACGTGAACCTTTCATAGTTAAGTGTTCAGAAAGATAGATTGGAACATCTTCATGAGTTTTGAATCCTAAATGCCTACAGCATAGTTTGGATTTGTGTGCCACATTAAACGTTTTAGCCGTCTTCAGTATTCCATTCTTAATTAATGTAGAACTGGTTTCGACAATTATAGGGGAATTCTGTGATTCAATGTTTCTACCACGTACTCTGTATATATCCTTGATGTCTTGGCCCGTGATCTTGCAGTTTAAAGATTGTGAAAGGCACTTGACCATCTCGACTAATTCTTCTTTAGACTCCTGTTTTTTCTTTGGTACATTTTTTATGACAAAATTAGCCTTGCGAGTACCAATCTGCATCTCCTCTATTTTATGTTCTAAAATTTTAATGTACTTTTTGTCTTCACCTACCTGATTTTCAAGGTTTACAATTTTCCTACTCAATTCCTCATTCTGTGCTGTTAAGTAAGCAATTGAGTTTTCTATATTGTTGTTAGACTGCTTGATTTCCTTTAAAGATGAAAAAACTTGTTGGAGCTCGTTCGTTTGATTGGCTGCGAATTTTGAGAAAATCTGTTTCATTTCCTCCCTAAA
Organism: Spilarctia lutea; assembly: GCA_916048165.1. Taxonomy (NCBI): domain Eukaryota; kingdom Metazoa; phylum Arthropoda; class Insecta; order Lepidoptera; family Erebidae; genus Spilarctia; species Spilarctia lutea. Next base: position 3,883,838 of record OU696492.1, on the reverse strand, counting down.
AGCACTCAATTGCATGCCAAAATCTTCGTTCAAGTTAAGCTCCAAGTAACTATCGCCATCGTCTAGAAGTCTACGTTTCAGTCTATTTGTAACATTGTGTCCGGTTACATTAAGTTGTGAATCTGACCCGTAGGACGAAATCGGCGTCTTTGCCAACTCCAGGCGATCCGAAATGCTAGGCGGAGTACGAGCGAGGGACATGCTTGTTAAATATAGATAATACAGCAAAACACGCAAATGCAGTTATAATACTCACAGCGGTTTGTTTACTCACAGATGCGTATGCGCCGCTCGTCAAGGTGACAATAAAAGTCAAGTGGGTGTGGCTGCCGTGTAGGGTTGTCTCGCTTACACTTGTTCCGCTGCCAGAGGCGTGATTGTGTCTCGCTTTAATCCCGTATCAACAACTTCTGCACCGAGACTGGGCTCCTAGTACTTTCGTATTTTAAATTATTGATTTATTTCGTATTTAAATAAAATTAAAACTTTATTATTAATGTTTGATGTACACACGACCGTTTAGCACGGTATCCGGACGGAAGAGGAGTATTACATAAGTAATCAAAAATGAGTGAACACAGGATTATTTTGGCATAAATATGATAAATTATTGTATCGTATTTCGTATCAAAGAAACTACCGTGTAGGTATTAAAGGTAATTTTTTTGTCGAAATAAAAATTATACAAAGTATTAATTAACAAAACGGATCACCAAAAAAGCAAAAGCCAACATCACGTGGTATTCCCAGGCGGTCACCCATCCAAGTACTAACCACGCCCGATGTTGCTTAACTTCGGTGATCAGACGAGAACCGGTGTATTCAACATGGTATGGACGTTGGCGATTATTCTTGTAAATAGCACTATTGTAATTTAGTTTTAACTGGCAAAGTGCATTTCTATAGTGTTACATAAGTAATTAAAAATGAGTGAACACAGGATTATTTTGGCATAAATATGATAACTTATTGTATCGTATTTCGTATCAAAGAAGCTTCCGTGTAGGTATTAAAGGTATTTTTTTTTGTCGAAATAAAAATTATACCAAGTATTAATTAACAAAACGGATCACCAAAAAAGCAAAAGCCAACATCACGTGGTATTCCCAGGCGGTCACCCATCCAAGTACTAACCACGCACGATGTTGCTTAACTTCGGTGATCAGACGAGAACCGGTGTATTCAACATGGTATGGACGTTGGCAATTATCTTTGTAAATAATACTATTGTAATTTAGTTTTAACTGGCAAAGTGGATTTCTATAGTCATTACATAAGTAATCAAAAATGAGTGAACACAGGATTATTTTGCCATAAATATGATAAATTATTGTATCGTATTTCGTATCAAAGAAGTAATTTTTTTGTCAAAATAAAAATTATACCAAGTATTAATTAACAAAACAAATTACCAAAAAAGCAAAAGCCAACATCACGTGGTATTCCCAGGCGGTCACCCATCCAAGTACTAACCACGCCCGATGTTGCTTAACTTCGGTGATCAGACGAGAACCGGTGTATTCAACATGGTATGGACGTTGGCGATTATTCTTGTAAATAATACTATTGTAATTTAGTTTTAACTGGCAAAGTGGATTTCTACAGTCATTACATAAGTAATCAAAAATGAGTGAACACAGGATTATTTTGGCATAAATATGATAAATAATTGTATCGTATTTCGTATCAAAGAAGCTACCGTGTAGGTATTAAAGGTAATTTTTTTGTCGAAATAAAAATTATACCAAGTATTAATTAACAAAACGGATCACCAAAAAAGCAAAAGCCAACATCACGTGGTATTCCCAGGCGGTCACCCATCCAAGTACTAACCACGCCCGATGTTGCTTAACTTCGGTGATCAGACGAGAACCGGTGTATTCAACATGGTATGGACGTTGGCGATTAGTTTTGTAAATAACACTATTGTAATTTAGTTTTAACTGGAAAAGTGTATTTCTATAGTATTACATAAGTAATCAAAATTGAGTGAACACAGGATTATTTTGGCATAAATATGATAAATTATTGTATCGTATTTTGTATCAAAGAAGCTACCGTGTAGGTATTAAAGGTAATTTTTTTGCGAAATATAAATTATATCAAGTATTAATTAACAAAACGGATCGCCAAAAAAGCAAAAGCCAACATCACGTGGTATTCCCAGGCGGTCACCCATCCAAGTACTAACCACGCCCGATGTTGCTTAACTTCGGTGATCAGACGAGAACCGGTGTATTCAACATGGTATGGACGTTGGCGATTATTCTTGTAAATAATACTATTGTAATTTAGTTTTAACTGGCAAAGTGGATTTCTATAGTCATTACATAAGTAATCAAAAATGAGTGAACACAGGATTATTTTGGCATAAATATATAGCGAGAGGTTTAGCGATGCGTAAGCGGTGTAATAAATAACAGTCTATATTAAATGTTTCAAGCAAGCAATTTAATGTCTTTAAGGCCACAAAGAAGTTTATACAATAGTACGACACATAGAAAGCACAAGACAATAGTAACACAGTACAAGAAAGACGATTTATATGAATAATAGATAAAACACATAAAGTTTGCGCGGTACGCGAATAAAATGTATAGCGGCGCGAGTCAACGTGCGCGCAGCCTCCCGGCGTCAGTATCGGTACTCGACTGGCGAGGCGGGGAAAACCGAGCGCGCACGACGGTGCCTTCGGACGTTCACAGCGCAGGGGCGCGGGCGGCGGTCGGCGCCATTCGTCCATCTACGCTATCGCTACACCAGCCCCCCCGGAGACCGTTAGGTCGAAACAAATTTTGAAAATCGAACTAAACGTCCGCTTCGCGTTCGGTACGTTTGCGGGTCAGCACATGCCGTCCTCACAGTTTCCTCCGGTACAGTGTCGCTTAACTGGTATGCTGGCTTCAGTCGGTCTATGGAAACGTTGGTAGGCTTGCCTCTAACGTCGATCTTAAAAAACTTGTCTCCTCGTTCCAAGACTTTGAATGGTCCAGTATACGGCGCTTGTAACGGTTTCCGTAAAGCATCGTGACGAAGAAAAACTTGCGGTGAAGTCGACAGGTCCTTGCTAACAAACACTGGAGCAGACCCATGATGGCAAACAGTCGTAGGCTTGAGTTTACGTATATAACTACGTAATCGTGATAAGAACTCTGTATGATCTACGACTTCGTTAGGAGTGTTTTGAAAGAATGCACCTGGCAAGCGTAACGTCTCTCCGTATACCAACTCGGCTGATGATGAGTCGATATCTTCCTTCCATGCAGTGCGTATTCCTAGTAGAACAAGCGGTAGGACTTCATACCAGTCATCATTGGCGTGGCAAGTTATAGCTGCCTTTAGTTGCCTATGAAATCTTTCTACCATTCCATTTGCAGCTGGGTGGTATGCTGTCGTCTGCAGGTGATTGATGCCCATTAGTCTCGATAGTTCTCTAAACAAATGTGCCTCGAACTGTTTACCTCGGTCCGTAGTTACTTTCTCGGGACATCCAAAGCGCGATATCCAACCTGTGATAAAGGCGTTAGCCACTGTATCAGCTTTGATGTCATGTAGTGGCATCACCTCTGGCCAACGAGTGAATCTGTCCACTGCGGTAAGACAGTATTTGAAGTCGTGTGATTCTGGCAAAGGGCCTATGAGGTCTATGTGTACATGACTAAATCTGTTCGAAGGAGGAACAAAGTCATGTACCGGCGATCGTGTGTGTCGAGAAACTTTTGAACGCTGGCATGAGAGACAGATACGTGTCCAGCTTCTGCAGTCCTTCTTGATGTTGGGCCATACGTAATTTCGTGTCATCAGCCTTACCGTGGCTTTCGCTCCAGGATGACTAAGTCCGTGAATGCTGTCGAAAGCTTGTCGACGGAACGGTGCTGTCAGGTAAAGACGTGGTGATGGGCCGGAAACGTCGCAGTACAACGTTCTACTGGAGCCAGAAACGTGTATTTTCTGTAGGTCCAGTGAAGAGCGTTCGTTCTGTAGTAGTGTCTGGAGTTCCTCATCCTGTTCCTGCGAGCGAGCTAGGGCACAAAAATCAATCGCTGCCGAGATAGCTTCTACGCGAGAAAGAGCGTCGGCTACTACGTTGTCTTCTCCTGCGATATGTCGTATGTCCGTGGTAAATTGTGACACGTAATCGAAATAACGGAACTGTCGTGGTGAACAGTTCTCCGAGGCCTTTTTGAAAGCAGGTACAATAGGTTTATGGTCCGTAAATATGGTGAAAGTTTTACCTTCGACCATATATTTAAAATATTTAACAGCTTCGTAGATCGCTAGTAACTCTCTGTCAAATGGACTGTATTTTCTCTGAGAAGTACTTAACTTTTTTGAGTAAAATCCAAGTGGTTGCCATCCCGAGTTTACGTGCTGCTGAATTACGGCACCGATTGAGGTGTCCGAAGCGTCTGTGAAAATAGCTAATTGTGCTGCTGGATTTGGGTGAGCTAGCAGAGTGGCTTGGGCTAAATTTTCTTTACACTTTGAGAACGCCTCCTCTACTTCTGGCGTCCAGGTTATGGGGTTGTTAGGTTTTACAGCTGGACCGGAAAGTAGCTTATTTAAGGGCGCCTGACTATATGCAGCTCGTGGCATGAAACGCCTATAAAAATTCAACATACCCAAGAATCTGCGGAGCTCCTTGATGGTTTTAGGCCGCGGGAAGTTCTGGATCGCCTCAACTTTCTGTGGTAGTGGCTTTGTACCTGCTGCAGACACGGCGTAACCAAGGAAGTCCACTTGAGACTTACCGAACACGCACTTTGAAGAGTTTATCACAACTCCGTGGTCCTCCAGGCGCTGGAAAACTTGTTTTAGGTGTTCCAGGTGGCAGGTTTCGTCCTGTGACCCGACCAGGATGTCATCAATAAAAGGATAACAGAAATCCAGGTCTCTCAAGATCTCATCCATAAATCTCTGAAATGATTGGGCAGCGTTACGAAGGCCAAAACTCATGAATGGTAGCTCAAACAAACCAAATGGGGTTGTTATGGCTGTCTTGGGGATGTCGGGGGGAAAAACGGGAATTTGATGATAAGCGCGGATTAAATCGAGCTTACTGAAGACGGTACATCCAAAAAGGTTGTGAGAAAAATCCGCAATGTGGCGAACCGGGTATCGGTCAGGTATGGTGCGTGAATTTAATGCTCGATAGTCACCACACGGTCGCCACTCGTTGTTTTTCTTTGGTACCAGGTGTAGCGGCGATGACCATGGGCTGTCTGACCTCCTTGCAATACCTGCTCTTACCATGTCTTCGAACTCCTTTGTTGCGATGTGGAGTCGATCCGGTGCCAATCTGCGAGGTCTGCTGAACACAGGCGGTCCTGGAGTAGTCCGGATGTAGTGCACCGTGTTGTGCTTAATAACACGCGTTGACAGGTCGCCAGCCGGACGGGTGATATCCGGAAACTGTGTGAGTAAGTTATGGTAGCGAGTAGTACCTGTAACAGATTTAATTTGGCACAAAGCGGATGGAGCTGGTGCAGGTCTAGCGAAAGCGACTAGCGAAGTTACATTATCGATTAAGCGATGGTGTCTGGCATCCACTAACAGGTTATAGTGTGATAAAAAGTCTATGCCTATTATTGGTTTTGTAACGTCAGCTATGATGAAACGCCAAACAAACGCACGTCTGAGACCAACATCTAACGATAATGTTACCCAGCCGAAGGTATTAATCATTGATCCGTTAGCCGCGAAAAGTTCATAGTCAGTTTTCACGCATTGTCTATCTCGAATATATTTATGAGGGTATACACATAAGTCTGAACCTGTGTCCACTAAATATTGCACTTTAGTCTTGCGGTCTATAACGAAGACACGGCCACCAGATACACTATTGCAGTCACGCGCCGCCGTTTTCACTGACTGCTGCGTCCGTTTCCCTCACGAAATGTACACGGCTCCCTACACCTTGTTGACCTGGTTCCGAACCGTCGATGGTACCAGCAATGCCCCGAGCCAGCACTTGAGCGGCTCCGGGACCGACGACGCCAATGCGGAGAGTATGCTCGCGACCTAGAGCGCGAGCGCGATCTGGATGTCAGCGCTGCAACCTGCTGTGTCAGGTCATCGATGCGCTGCGTCAGGATGTCGAGAGCAGCTGTCGAGTTCTGGGACGTCGTTGTCAATGTGGGCGCTGCCGTAGATGCTGTGGCTACCTGGGGTTGAAGCGCGATCTCGTGGATCTTATCTACTATCTGAGCTACGGTGTCAAGGGGTAGTTCTGCTTGAGCCGCTATGATAGCCTGTACGTGACTTGGTAACCGACTCGTCCACAGCGATCGGATGAAGTCATCAGGCACTTCAGAACCCGCCAAGTCCCGCAGGTGACGCAGAAACTGTGACGGCTTTCGGTCACCCAGCTCTTCGTGCGTCAACAATTGCCGCACCCGCTGTTCTTGAGAAGCCGACAGACGAGAAATTAATTCGGTTTTAATTTTTTCATATTTATTGTCTGGCGGTGGCTTAGAAATAATGTCTTTCACTTCACACACATATTTAAAGTCTAAATTTGCAAGGACGTAATTAAATTTGGTGATGTCGGTCGTTATATTCGCTAGTGCGAACTGCGATTCTAATTGTGCAAACCATAAACTCGGTTCATTTGCCCAAAATGAAGGCATTTTCACACCGACACGACACAACTCCTCCGATCCGTCCGTAGGTTGCTTATTCGGCATGTCGCTTGTCTATATACACTCTCACTATACTATAATACCGCACTGTTAGTAAGTGTTCACGGGGTCACCACTATAGCGAGAGGTTTAGCGATGCGTAAGCGGTGTAATAAATAACAGTCTATATTAAATGTTTCAAGCAAGCAATTTAATGTCTTTAAGGCCACAAAGAAGTTTATACAATAGTACGACACATAGAAAGCACAAGACAATAGTAACACAGTACAAGAAAGACGATTTATATGAATAATAGATAAAACACATAAAGTTTGCGCGGTACGCGAATAAAATGTATAGCGGCGCGAGTCAACGTGCGCGCAGCCTCCCGGCGTCAGTATCGGTACTCGACTGGCGAGGCGGGGAAAACCGAGCGCGCACGACGGTGCCTTCGGACGTTCACAGCGCAGGGGCGCGGGCGGCGGTCGGCGCCATTCGTCCATCTACGCTATCGCTACAAATATGATAAATTAGTGTATCGTATTTCGTATCAAAGAAGCCTCCGTGTAGGTATTAAAGGTAATTTTTTTGTCGAAATAAAAATTATACCAAGTATTAATTAAGAAAACGGATCACCAAAAAAGCAAAAGCCAACATCACGTGGTATTCCCAGGCGGTCACCCATCCAAGTACTAACCACGCCCGATGTTGTTTAACTTCGGTGATCAGACGAGAACCGGTGTATTCAACATGGTATGGACGTTGGCGATTATTTTTGTAAATAACACTATTGTAATTTAGTTTTAACTGGAAAAGTGTATTTCTATAGTATTACATAAGTAATCAAAAATGAGTGAACACAGGATTATTTTGGCATAAATATGATAAATTATTGTATCGTATTTCGTATCAAAGAAGCTTCCGTGTAGGTATTAAAGGTAATTTTTTTGTCGAAATAAAAATTATACCAAGTATTAATTAACAAAACGGATCACCAAAAAAGCAAAAGCCAACATCACGTGGTATTCCCAGGCGGTCACCCATCCAAGTACTAACCACGCCCGATGTTGCATAACTTCGGTGATCAGACGAGAACCGGTGTATTCAAGGTATGTGTTCTGCTTAATTTGGGTCTAGATGGCTTTGCATTGTAAATTATGTGAAATCGTCAAAAAACACTTTAATTTTAATCTTATATTTTTTTTTTTCAGAAAATGCTTTGCTGCGAAGATTTTCAATTCGTAAACAACGTGACCCTCTTTAAATTTGTAGATTATTTTTTTTCTAAAAATTCATATTCTACTGAAGCAAGACACTGTTTTAGACTGATGTGACTTTTACATAAAGTTTTTGTAATAATTTAATCGTGAGTAAGTCCCGCTGCCAAACGCATCCAAAAATTGAAACAGACCCTGTCCCGACTCGTCCCGCCAGCGTTATATAGTTGGCCAAATCTCTTTCGGTGAAGAGGCTTATGTCCAGCAGTGCACTATTAAAAGCTATTTTTGAAGTCCCGCCACACAAGAGCGTACTCCTTCCTAAATGGCCGGCAACGCACTTGTAACGCCTCTGGTGTTGCAGGTGTCCATGGGCGGCGGTAATCGCTTACCATCAGGCGATAAGTCTGCTCGTTTGGTATAATAAAAAGGAAACAAAAACTCTAAACTTACAGTGTCAAAAATTTCATGTTTTATCTTTATGTTACATCTTATTATCTTGGTAGGTGTCTGCTAATAACAAGGCTACGCTACATAAATGTAGAGATAAATCTTTCGCAAGGAAAAGTTTCCATGTTTATTCTTCGTGTTAAGTCGAATTACTGCCATGTTTGGCGTATGACGAACATCCTCGGATTATATCTCGAACCGTTCTCCTATATTTTGCTTCCCAGCAATGTTAAATATTTACAGAAGGAAAATCAAGCTGAAATAGTTAGATTGTTTCGGAAATATTTGTTATTGGGATATTCTTATGACTATAGTTACATTTAATATATCTCGATGTTATTTATAAGTTACTAGCTGACCCACGCAACCTCGTTTGCGTCTTATATTACCCGTAGCGTGAAAATTTTAAACCCCCGTTATTTAAACATTCTTCATTGGTGCTCCGCTCCTATTAGTGGTAGCAAGATGATATATAGCCTATAGCCTTTCTCTATAAATGGACTATCTAACACCGAAAGAATTTTTCAAATCGAACCAGCGGTTCCTGTGATTAGCGCGTTCAAACAAACAAACTCTTCAGCTTTATTATTAGTATACATTTAGGTTTTTTTATTGTACAGGGAGCAAACGAGTATACGTATCACCTGATAGTAAGCGATTACCAACACCAGAGGCGTCACAAGTGCGTTGCCGGAATTTTAAGAAGGAGTACGCTCTTTTCTTGAAGGTTATTTAAGTTCACTTGTTATAAAAATCTCTTCCCATAAGTGTACTAAAAGTTATTGATTCATATTCCATGCACAAGCCATTTATTCGAACATATTCATATTTTACTAACTAATAAATTTTAATTTTATATTATTTTTTTTAATGGAAATTTCAAATGTTATATATGCTAGCCGTGTGTTTATATACTAATTAGCATATTATCCCTTTGATGTTTTATTATTAAATGTCAAAAAAACTGATAAATCCGATACACATACGTCATGGATCAATTAACCTAAATTTAAAAGAAATTTGGGTTCATTAAATAATAATAATAAATAAATTATTTTTTCGGACATCTAACACAACGCCATCTAGTCCTAAGATAAGCAGAGCTTGTGTTATGGGTACTATACCACTGATAAGAATACATACTCGTATATACTTTTTTTTGTAAATAAGTACATATTATACATAGAAAACACCCAAACATCGAAACAAATATTTGTAGATAAGATTAACACTTGGTCCGACAAAGGATTTGAACCCGAGACCTCATGCACAGCAGTCGAATTCACTACCACTGCGCCACCGAGGCAAATTTATTGTGTTGAAAACATAATTGCTCAAATTATTCCACCGACAGTGATAAAAACAGTCAATTTTCGATGAGACTAACTCATTACCCAGAACCCTGTACGATGTAGGACTTTTCATCACTATATTAAGTAATCCTAATACAAATGCGGCGTTAGACCTGTTTGAGATATTTGCACAACAACGACTTCCTCTATCTCCAAGGTAGTTAGTACCTACCATATAATGAGGCTAACATATTACTTTTTAATAAAAGCCCCTAAATTAATATAGATTAAAAAAAAACGACGGGTTGCACTCCGGGAGTGCCGGCAGAAGAGAGAAAACTTGAATATTAACGTTGTGCATTTTTGATATTTTGGAATGGTTAGAGAATAATTTTGTACGAATTGCTTTCATTATCAGTATAAAAGTACTATTATTTATGTGGTGGAATACAATATTCATTTATTGCGCTATCGTACACAAACATGACAATTTAAATTACATACACACACGAACATTCGCGCAAGCGCCCTGCGCCGCCTGTCCTCTCTCCATCCGTCTTACGAATTTTCGATCAGGTCACGTGACCTGACGCGAGTTTATACGTCCTCTCTCCATCCGACTTACGAATTTTCGATCAGGTCACGTGACCTGACGCGAGTTTATACATTTTTACCCATTCCAAAAAAGTACACAGCGCCGCTAAAGAAGTTTTCACTTCAAAAACCCATAACCTTAACTCTAAATCGTTCCCCAATATGGCCTAAACCATATTGACTGACATTAATAGAGTTGTCAATTATCACGACAAAAGCATGACGCAGCACCATAGCTCATTACCAACATGTCACTGACGTATCCTCTCGTAGTTGGCGCTTAATTTATGACCTACTTGATGCGATTGAAATTATGACTTTGGTGCTCATTTTAGCGTTCGAAATCTCCCTAAACTAAACAAAATCACTAAAAATTAGTTTTGTCATGTCAAACGACGTTCTAAATTAATTATGTATAATAAAATTCTGAGATTAGATATCTTTATTAAATACGTGATGATATATAGCCTTCCTCGACAAATGGACTATCCAACACTGAAATAATTTTTCAAATCGGACCAGCGGTTCCTGAGATTAGCGCGTTCACACAAACAAACAAACTCTTCAGCTTTATTATTAGTACAGATAGATAAATCTATGTCCTTGGAGCGATAAGGCCGCCACTTGTACATACTTTGTAATAGTCAGATGTTCGAAATATTTATTATTATTATCAACCCCTGTGAAGATTTGATAACCTCACTCCTTCTCATTTAATTTCGTTCCACTTAATACATAACATAGTTTTCCATTGCTAAACATGGCTTTCCTAGGATAAGCATGGCTCTCTCATAATAAGTGTGAAGTAAAGCATTTTAGATTAATATATATATTAAAATATCAATCTTGTTCATCAAAATTATTTATCTATCTATACTAATAATAAACCTGAAGAGTTTGTTTGTTTGTTTGAACGCACTAATTTCAGGAACCGCTGGTCCAATTTACAAAATAATTTCAGTGGTAGATAGTCCATTTATCAACAAAAGCTATAGCCTATATATCATCACGCTACTTCTGATAGGAGCGGAGCACCAATGAAGAATGTTTAAAAAACGGGAGAAAATCATTACGCTACGGGCAAAAGTAGACATAAACGAGCTTGCGAGGGTCAGCTAGTATTACATAAACTTCAGGCATCATTTTGTATTTCAACATAAAACATGTAAAAAATGAATAAAATCTACATCCACCAAAATTACTACAAATATATTACCACAATCATCTGTTGATATGCCTAAAATATTCTGTCAAGCCGCCTGTCTAACGGGGCAGATGAATTATAAGCCGGTGTAGCGTTTAACTCCGAGAACGTATTCCAATCATCTGAAAAGATTGATATTTGGATCTTTATAATTCCGTGGGACGAGACCGGGACGTCTCCGATTTTTTAAGTCAAAACTTCTTTAGGCACGTTGTACACTTTTTGGGTGAACAAAAAGCGTAAAACTCGGGTCATCGCACACTTCCTATGAGCTATACTCGTATGTATACTGTGTAGCACACTAATATTATTATTTATTTTGTAAGTAAATCTTTACAGAAATTATTAACACGTCTTACTTTACAGCTGGAAGAGGCTGGCATTTCCTAAGACTCACTCTGGGAAGAAATTCCAAAGCAAACCACAGAGGTGTCTTTTTTTTAAGTCCGTGAACATTGATTAATTACAAAATAATAATATAAAAGTGAAAGTAAGTTTGTTGGTTACGCTTTCACGAGAAAACTACTAATTCGATCATCTTTGCACACATATTCTTGGAGGTATTAGAAGTAACCTTTTTTTAAATGTGTGGCGACTTCCACATATAACACAACAAAAACCTACTACAGCGCCATCTACCGAAGATACACTGAACTTCGAAGTAACGCACTACACGGAGTAACTACAAATCCTGAAGCGCGCAATAAATAGTTCTCGCGCCGATTATCATATATACAACATCCCAACATCAACTGTGGGGCAGTAGCCCGCCAGGCATGATCACCTCGCCTGGTCGGAGGATCCTCCCTTTGTGTTGGAAGGACCTTACACCCGTTCCTCCACAAATGTAAAGCGAAGTCGAAAGCGATAGCTAGTATGTATATTGTATATATACATAAATACCCCCGTGCGTTTTAAGTACATTCAGATATTACTTACTTTTCACTTCTATCGGCGGTCCCCAAAAACTGCCCCGCATTTCTTTTCATATAACGCTTGTTGACTGCCTAGTTGGTCTTGGATTTGATTCTCGAGTTGATGTGATACAGATTCCTTTTATACACAAATAAACCGTTATCTACTTTGTTATTACACGCGTACAGAATTATAGACACAAGCTAGGTGTATTATTCAATACTCGTATCATTCTGTGTGTGCGTCTAGGTATGTGGGTTCAGACCCATTGTAAACTATAGACATGAACTGTTTAAAACACACAGTTATATATAGTTAGTCATAATTACAAGGGTCCTAAAGATAAGAGTGACCCACATTACTACACTCTTATCTATATTTAATTAATAAAAATACATACAGTGGAACATACAACCTCCTCTTTTTTTGAAGACGGTTAAAAAAGGCATAAGCCTTAGACTGTATGTAATTACAGAACACAAGTGTTCTTCTGCTTCCAGTATAACAAAAACGACCCTATTACTTTATGAAATAACGAAATCTTTCTGCCTTTCGAGCCTCACTTCACAATTTATTCCACTTGAGGATCGCATTTTCTACGAATCGTTCACTTTAGCCACAGTATTTGTGGAGCATTACAAAATATTCATTAGGTTAAAGCACTCATTTACTGCTTAATACAAAGCTATTATTACGACTGGCATTTGAGCAGATTCTATTCTGCAAGGTTTTCAAAATGAAACATATTATTCTTGTAAATTGGCTATAGCGTATTACAATATTAAAGCATTTAAATGATTATCACAAGGATTATAACTACATTACAATAATTAAACCCAACCATGGGCTTCGTTTTAAAAGTGAGGTTAATAAGAATTACATATATCGTCCTAAATATATAGCTTGATTTCTAAAAACGAAGTAACTTTGAATTCCCTCTCCCCATCCCCCAAAGGTCGGCAACGCACTTGTGACGCTTTTGGTGTTGCAGGTTGCAGATGCGTCTGCTGGTTTGCCGCCTATTCAATAAAAAAAAGCGGTGTTATTTTGTTTCACCTATATTTTATAGTTTTGTAATTTTTTTATTTTATTTTGTAGCGGGTAAACGAGCAGACGAATCACCCGATGGTAAGCGATTACCGCCGCCCATGGACACCCGCAACACCAGAAGCATTGTCGGCCTTTGGGGGATGGAGAGAGGGATGGGCCTCCGGTATCCTCACTCACTTAACAATTTAAATTACGAAATTAAGGTATTGGAGTTGTTATTCGAATGCTTAGAAACCATAAAGCTTACACCTATACTACGAGTACAACTGTGTGAGCGAATCAAGGTTTTGTTTACAATGAAAAGTTTATAGAGTTACTAGAGACGAAGATGAAGAATTTTCACCATTTTGGTCACTATTATCATATAAATTACTGAACCCTAAAATTTAAATTAGAAATTAATATTTATATAATTTCTTTATGGACATGTACATATGTGTATGTATGTATTCATATTTATATATGTATGTTAGTATATATTATACATATGTGTTAGTGTAGATATATGTATGTAGGAAATATTAATTTTATACGTTATTTGTAAATGTGCACCAAAAACTACAAATTATTCATTATGGTCCATCTTAAGTTTGCCTGGAAGAGATCGCAGCCTGCGATAAGGCCGCCCATTGTACCACTGGTTTTTGTACTATTGTAATATTATTTTATTAATTTTTAGGGTGTATATTAAAGCGTTTATTTATCTATCTATCTGTCTATAATATACATATCCGGGCGATAAGGCCGCCAATTGTACTTCCCTAGTTTAAGTTTTTATAATTAAGTTAATCTTGTTACTTATCTGGTGTACAATAAAGAAATTTATCGTTATTATAAATTTAAAAATACTCACACCAGGACAAGGTGTTTAAATATTGGAGTCACAATCATGAACCATTCTCATTGTCTAAGATAAAAATAATTTCATCTACAATCACTTTTTTATCGTTTGGCTGAATAATACATATTGTTTTTATTATCTCATCAAGAAATACAAAATGCGTCATAAATATGCTTATTTGTATTATTACCGGTATTAAAACTGTAATCTAAATATCAACTCTACCCAGATAAAAAAAAAATTAATAAGAGGAAGAAATAAAATGACCTTCATTAAAAAATCAAGCCTGTAACTTAGAAACTATAAACATGAAACGTATTTTCTAACGGTACTGTAAGGGCACAGAGGGAATTTTTCCTTCGATCGTTGCAAGGCGGATATAGCTCGTTAAAAAGGTTCGATAAAACCCTCGTGTTACCAAAGAACCTGGTGGACAATACGCGAACGATATCTAACTTACGAGTTTTAACGATAATGGTTGACTGTTAGAGATGGGAAATTGCCCGATGATATAAACGTGTTATATGTTAGTGATGGCAGCAGTGTATCGTATAAAACTTGATGAACTTTAATTTTTAACTGTAATATTCTTTATTATTAACTGCCTCGGTGGCGCAGTGGCAGTGAATGCGACTGCTGTGCTTGAGGTCTCGGGTTCAAATCCTGGGTCGGACCAAGTGTTTGTGTGATCTACAAATATTTGTTTCGGAGTTTGGGTATTTTCTATGTATAATATGTATGTATTTACAAAAAATAATAATATTTTTGTATTCATATCAGTTATCTAGTACCCATAACACAAGCTCTGCTTAGCTTGGAACTAGATGGCGTTGTGTGTTAGATGTCCGAAATATTTATTATTGAAAATATTTTATTAATGTGTCCATATTTTTATGGTACGCATTCGATCAGAGGTATTTTTATGTGTGCCTTCCGAAGTGACTCCACTCAGCCTGATGGAAAGCATTATGCCCTCACACCAGGACGGCCTAGTGATGCTTCTGTATCATTGGGTCTCTGGTTTCACACTCACTAACGAAACACGAAAGCACGAAATCTGTCATTTTAGGTTAATCTTCTGTGCGAGGGTAGTACAGCCCCGGTTGAGTCGGCTCGTTCGTGCTGAAAGCAACGTGGCTCTGCTACCTTACAGGTAAATTACAAACCTACATTCCATCCCATTTCGTTATTAATACCATCAAAGCGACATTTAAGTATTGTTTTTGAAGAGAAACTTCTTTAGAATCGTTGTGATTTCAAACCGTATGCAACGGAAAAAATGACAAGTAAGAGACACAAATACAAAAAGTTGCCTGTAATTAGTGAACCAGAGCGAGAGAGCAAATGTCAGTCTCATTCTTTTGTCGATTTACTGAAGTTTCACTTCTATCGTGTGTGAATCGCACACACACCTTTTTTTCTTTTACCAGTTTTTAAAACCAGAATATTCACTTTAAGTTTTCTTTAGTGTTAAAACTAAGGTGGCAGATAAAACCTTCTTATGAAAATATTATCGGAGACATAAGTGAGGTTATAATCTTTTCATTTTCTCATAACAAGTACGGAACCCTAAAAAGTAACGACCTAATGGGTGAATACTTAAATGCTATACAAAGTTGTCTTATATTAAACGTCCTGAAAGGCCTGTAACCAACTGAAAGAAACTTTGAATAGGTACATGATATCTAACGAGAGCTTATAATTGAGTTGTTTTGGAGTTGGCTTTGAAATATTTTATTTTAAAATGCAATAGCAGTTATTATTTAAACATAAACTTTGGAAAATTATTATAAACTACCTGTTATCCGTGGTGTTACTCGAGGTTGTTATTGTACCTTTACAACAGCAAAACGGCCAAGTGCGAGTTGTACGAATCTGTAGGTATATTAATAACAAGATGTAACTTAAAATGTATGCTATTCGAAATTTTTTCTTTATGTTTTAATTCCCTTGCGAGTGTCGAAAATTTGCAGTATAAACAGCTGTGTCTTTTGATTGCGTTGGCTTAGAAGTTTGATTTCACCTTGATACCTCTACGTATTCCTGAGAAAATAGGTCATTACAGATAGACGGACAATAAAGTGGTCCTAAAAGTTCCGTTTTTCCTTTTGAGATACGGAACCCTAAAAGTAGCCTAGTAATAAACATGGGCTGTACCAAAGGTAGTTTAAGAGCCAAACTGAAATTCTTTATCGACCTCTGATGTAGCATTAAACTTAGCACACGAAACATATTTTAAATATTAAAATGGAGAAGATTATCCAGTGTTTTCCAAACTACCTTTTCTTTTCGTAATACTCTTCACCACAAGACCTACAAGTCAATAAAAATATCCTGATGGTAGAAGGCAAACAATGATTAAAGCGAAATGAACAAAAACT
Organism: Spilarctia lutea; assembly: GCA_916048165.1. Classification (NCBI taxonomy): domain Eukaryota; kingdom Metazoa; phylum Arthropoda; class Insecta; order Lepidoptera; family Erebidae; genus Spilarctia; species Spilarctia lutea. The sequence continues at coordinate 3,867,274 of OU696492.1, read as the reverse complement.
CAAACATAACTTCGCCTGGATGTGATCCAACTATAATTCAGTTAAAGCTTTCCTATCAATAACTAAGTTAGAGAAGAAAATTTTACGACAAGCAGGGAGTCTAGTGTGAGTTTGTTTTAGATCAATTTTTGTCGGCGAACTTGTTCGGTGTTGTGATTGATGAAGAGCTGAACTCTTCGCCGAACGAGCTCACTTTAACGAAGGAGTAAATCAACTCACAAATAAATAAAATTTAAGTGTCTCTTTGTGATTTTAAATAATTAGCTTTTTTCTAAATGCATAGGAAAGTATTAACTTACTCAAAAAAGCAAAATAATTTTTTTTCTGTTGTATATAATCTCTGGAACAGCTGAACCGATATTGACGGGTCTTTCACTGGTACATAGCTGAAGAAGTAACTTCTCTCCTTGCATCGCTGTCCTATTGACAGCTCGCCAGCTGTGTGTGCTCCTGAGCAGTATGCAGGGCATCATGGATGTTGAGAGTAAGGCAGATATGGTCTGTTCAGCGCCAAGGGCTACGGCCTCTGGGTCTTTCCCCCTTGATCTTGCCCATCACCATCAAACTTTCAAAGTTATGGCTTGCCCTCCTCGCAATCCTCGGAAGGAGAAACTTAGACTACTTTTATTTAGACTAGTTTCGCCTCTCGATGTTACCTCTGATTAATGTTGTAAAGGTACAACAACAACACCACTGGGCGTAGCTAGTGTGAATTAAATTCTGTTCTGGCCTTCTGTTCCTTCGAGTGATCAGTTCGTATAAGTTTTATTGAGAAAACATCGCCAACCTTTTGTCTCCTGGGAGGTGCATTATGTTTAAGTTCTTACAGTTGGTTTAACTTGTGATCAAGTTGTGAGGAAGTTACCACTGAATCTAGTTTGTAAAGAAGTTAGCTATCGAACTATTTACGTTTATTTTCTCTTAGAAAAATTATTTATTATTATAAGAGTAGGGTTTGGCCATATAAAATCAGCAGATGACCCACGCAACTTCTTCTCTTTTCTATCATGGTCGGCTTCTATTGGTTTAAGTGTGATGTTAATTATCCTATTTTAGGCATGCCAGCAAAACAAAAATTTAAAAAAAAGAGAACGTAGGTTACGGAGCTCATCGTGAACAAAAAAGTGTATTATGTTGCGTTTGAATGAAATTGAATACCATTGAATGTAGGATAAAAAATCGGGGGGAGTCGTCTAGGGGGGGGCGGTATTTTGCCTCTTACTGTGTAGAACGGTGAGAGGCGGTATAACGTCTTACCCCGGTGGTGACTACTGAGATGTACCTACCTCACAGTGGGGTACTCCAGAAGCCGCTGATGTGGTTCTGGAGCTCCTCCCAACTTCCAAGGTAGACCGCCGCGGTTTTTAGTGAGTAGACCGATTCTCCGGGAGTCCCACACACGCCCTTCATCTTCCACATGAAAGGTATAGTGCGAAAAGCATTCCCCGAGTTAAAAAAATGTAGGCTAAGGATTAAAATACAAAATTGACTAGACGAGGCAAATAAATACATTATTGGGGAAAAATCAGCTGCATACATCATGCTGCTGAGAGAGAGTTACCATATGTATATTTTGATGCTCTAGCTGAAAAGCGATAAGGTTAGAACGTTTGCTAAGTATTATAAAATGTACAGGAAATAATATTCCTGAATAACCTTAAAAATGAATATGACGTCTTGTAATTGAAATGAAAATACTGAGACTTCTTTAGAAGAAAAAGTTAAAGAGGACAAGTTTTATTAAATAATTCGGAAAAGCGAGTCTTTTCGGGTAGCTTTTCATTAGTTTCAAAACGAGACTTTATCCTCAAAATAAGAATACGACACACAATAGTACCCGATTCCCGCAGTTTAACTTGCTTCAATCATTAATTTGAAATTAAATCTATACTAATATTATAGCCTGAAGAGTTTGTTTGTTTGTTTAAACGCGCTAATCTCAGGACCTGCTGGTCCGATTTGAAAAATTATTTCAGTGTTAGATAGTCCATTTATCGAGGAAGGCTATAGGCTATATATAATCATGCTAATACAAATAAGAGCGGAACACCAATGAAGAATGTTTCAAAAACGGGGGAAAATTTTCACGCTACGGGCAATTGAAGACGCAAACGAGGTTGCGTGGGTCAACTAGTAGGTATATAAATTGGATCATTTAACGTAGGCATTTCTAGGAAGTGTTCATTACAAATGTTTTCTTCATCTATGTGTGTAGATATAATTAATTATACCTAACACTCGAGCGAGCAGGACGAGTGTCTCCGATTGATAAAGTCAACAGATTTGTATTGTTCTATTTATATACTCCTCTCGAATTTCTCGAGAGGTTTTACCGCTAGAATGTTTGATGTGATGGAAGGAAATTACTTTTTCAAGTTGGTAACACACGCTTTTGATTTACACATCGTTTAAATTTACACAGGCGGGTAGCAGCCAGTTGTATTAATTGAAAAACGTGCTCACACTTCGCTTGATATTTAAATAGGACTGTTGATATTGTTACGAGCTGGGTATTAAATAAATTAAAGTACTCGATTAATTACCAAAAATAACACAATATTTATTAAGAACACTTTTTACAATAAGAAATCACTAAATCACTCGTTAGTCGCACTAAAGATTTCTTCGATGTTTATCCGCTGTATCGTGAAACAATACTGTCCCTACGGCCAACACGTTCCGCTTTTATATGGCCGTGGAAATTACTCGAAACTACGAAAATATTCGATCGATGTCTCTAGGCTAAATAGATTACTCTAGAGCTGCTTGTAGCGCCATCTAGCGTCGAGTAATCGTCATAATGCACACAGTTGCGCGCTTTCCGACACTAGATGGCGTTGTCCTCGACAGTTCTCGATTCTTCTAGTGGACACTAGATTCATCTGGTTATGGCGCAACACTGCCCCCTCCTAAGACATGCTCGTCCCGAGCATTATCGGTTCCAAGGTATCGCGCCAGTCGATCTACATGAACTATCTTTGGGGCGCCTCTTGGACACTTCTGTATCCGGTAGGTAACATCATTGATTTTAGTGACTACCCGGTATGGCCCATCCCATTTTGCTTGTAGCTTCGGAGATCTCCCTTTACTGCGAACTGGATTATGTAGCCATACTAGCGAACACTCTTCGAAGCCCTTATTATTCGCTTTCCGGTCATAACGGGTTTTCATCTTTTCAGACATTTGTTGGCCCGATTGTCTGACATGCTCATAAATGTCATTCATCTTGTTCCGCAAGTCATTCGCGTACTCCGTTATACTTCGCGGGGTATCAGGGGGTATTCCAGTGATCAAGTCTGCGGGCAACCGTAGTTCTCTTCCGAAGTTTGCAAAAGCTGGTGTTACGGAAGTACATTCGTGGACTGCACTTCGGTATGACAGAAGAAACGGTTGGATGTGTTTGTCCCAATCTTTTTGCTTACTTTCAACTACTTTTGCCAGATACCTCTCTAGTGTTTGGTTAAATCGTTCCACCATTCCGTCCGATTGTGGGTGGTAAGAGGTGGTTCTGGTTTTGTGAGCACCCATCACTCGACACATTTCTTGAAATATTTGAGACTCAAAATTTCTTCCTTGGTCACTGTGGATTTCTAAAGGCACTCCAAAACGACAGAAGACTTCGTGCACTAATTTATCTGCAACTGTTGATGCCTCTTGGTTGGGAATGGCAAAGACTTCTGGCCACTTAGTGAAGTAATCCATTACGACCATGAAGTACTTGTTTCCGCTTTCACTTTCAGGAAACGGTCCTGCCACGTCTATAGCAATTCTTTCCCAGGGTGCACCAACATTATACAATTTCAATGCGCCTCTGCTACGTGTATGAGGTCCCTTCACGGCCGCACAACTGGTACACTTGCGACACCAGTCCTCAACATCATCACGACAATGAATCCAGTAGAATCTTTCCCTTATCTTTAACAATGTCTTCTTAACTCCCATATGACCTCCTGAACATCCATTATGGTAGAGCTGCAGGACCACTGGTATCTTAGCTTTAGGAACAACCATTTGCAGGTGACAGCTGTCTCCTCGAGCGTTTTCCCATTTACGGCACAAGACTCCATCCTGGATGACTAGACTATCCCATTGAGCCCAATAACTCTTCGTGGTCGAGCTCAGCGATGCAACTTCGCTCCAGTGTGGCTTAGGAGTCTCAGCTTTAATCCACTCGAGAATTGGTTTGATATCTGCATCCTCTTGCTGTGCTTGCTGCAGGCTTTCCTTCCATTCGTTGCTAAGGTCCGTCTTTATCGTCCTTATAGGAACAGCTTCCTTTACTTCTTGCTTGGCGCAGTGCTTGCAGTCTTCAGGGCAAGGTCTTCTTGATAGTGCGTCTGCGTTACCGTGAGACTTTCCACTGCGATGTTCAATCATGAAGTCATATTCCTGTAATAACTCAATCCATCTCGCGACTTGTCCTTCAGGATTTTTAAATTGTAAGAGCCACTTTAATGCAGCGTGGTCAGTTCGGAGGTGGAATTTACGCCCAAGCAAATATTTGCTGAAATGTTGCAGTGTCTTCACTACGGCCAGTAGTTCCCTTCTTGTGACGCAGTAATTCCTTTCCGGCTTCGACAAAGATTTACTGAAATATGCAATAACAACCTCTTGATCACCTTTCCGCTGGGATAACACACCGCCAAGCCCAGTATCACTTGCATCTGTGTCAACTATAAATTCATTTTCGGTATCTGGATACCCTAAGATAGGTGTGTTGCATAGACGTCTTTTTAGTTCTTGAAATGCAGTGTCACAACTTTCATCCCAGCAGAAATGTCTTTTCTCTTCAGTAAGTTTATGAAGGGGTTTAGCAATATCCGCAAAGTTTTTCACGAATCGCCGATAGTAGGAGCACAAGCCCAAAAATGCTCTTACTTGGGTCTTATCTCTTGGAACTGGCCAATCCTTGACGGCAGCGATCTTTTGCGGATCTGTTTGGACACCCTCTTCCGAAACCACATATCCTAAAAAGCTAACCTGCCGTTTGAAAAATGAACATTTCTTAGGACTTAACTTTAGGTTGGCACTTCGGATTTTCGATAATACGCGCTCCAGGTTTCGGATATGTTCTTCAAACGTACGGCCTACGATGACAATGTCATCCAAATAGACCAGGCAGGCATCTCCAGTTAATCCGGTGAGTACTGATTCCATCAGTCTTTCAAAAGTTGCTGGCGCGTTACATAATCCGAAGGGCATTACTTTGAACTGCCACAATCCTTTCCCTGTCGAAAATGCAGTCTTCTCTTTGTCCTTGGGATCAATCTCTACCTGCCAGTATCCACTTTTTAAATCCAAGGTGCTAAACCACTTAACTCCTGTTAGCATGTCCAGAGTGTCGTCTATTCTAGGTAGTGGATAGCTGTCCTTCTTCGTAATGTCGTTTAGACGGCGGTAGTCAACACAAAAACGCATACTGCCATCCTTTTTCTTTACAAGCACTACAGGTGAACACCATGGGCTGGATGAAGGCTCTATAACGCCATCCCTGACCATTCCATCAATCATGGTTTGTACTTCCTGTTCTCGTGCTACTGGTAGTCTTCTTGGTCGCTGACGAATAGGCATCTCACTCCCAGTGTTTATTTTGTGTTGAACCAAACCAGTCTTTCCAATATCAGCGTCATTAGTAGAGAAAATATCAGTGTACTTAACTAACATTCTCTTAGCCTTGTCAATTTCTTCCCTAGACAAGACATCTCGACAGTCTTCTAAAAGTGTTGACACGTTGACTCGTGCATCCGTGCTAATTTTCGAAGTAGTCAAGTCTTGGCATCGACGCATCCAATCCACATCTTCGCAAGTGCCAATCAGTGTGCCCTTATGAATCACATGTTGCTTGTCACTAAGATTTAGCACACGTACTGCAGAGGTGTTAGTGGTACTTACTAGAGTTCGTGCGATCTTCCATGGAAGATCATTATCTACCCCTTCAATAAGGACACACCGATGCATTCGTCCAGAATTATGAGGGAGACTAACTGGCATAATTGTCTCTGATCTGGGAGGAAGAACAGCGTTCTTTAAGCTGTACACTTTGCCTGATGATGCTCCTTCCATGAACAGTTCTTCTTGACTACATCTCATTACACCTTGGTTGATGTCGATCTCACAACAATTGTTCTTCATGAAGTCTAGGCCAAGGATACAATCGTCAACTATATCGGCCACAATGACGTTATGCAGGTAAACTTGGTTGCCCAACTTCAACTCCACCTTCTGTTCGCCTCGGACGGGTATGCGCTGACCAGTGGCTATTACTAAGTTTATTTGCTCACGGTTACATGCAATGTCCCTCAGGAACCGATTTGCAAGTTGGGAACTGATGACTGTGCGAGAAGCTCCCGTATCAATAGTCAGCTTACACGACGTTCCGTTGATTTCGCCTCTGATGACCAGGCTGTTCCCATCATGAGTTTGCGAGATCGAAATCCTTGGGGCTCTTTGAACACCAGCCAGCACCCGCCCCGCAGTCCTGGCGTTTACTCGTTTCCCTGCTGTTGTTGGGCAGTAATATCAACCGCCCTATTCTCCTGAGACCGCTCGTACTCACTTCCTATGCTTCGCTTAGGGCAGCTGGACCGAAGGTGACCTTTTTCACCACAGGCGTAGCATCTAGGGCTGTACCCCTTAAATCGGTCTCGCACAGGTGATGCCACAACCTCCCGGATCCGATGAGACCGATGGTCTTGTCTCACAGCTTCCACCTCTAAAGCATGGGCCAGAGCGTCCTTGAGAGTTTCATGGTGTCCAAGTCTCACAGCAGCTCTAACTTCGAGGTCACGAATGCCATCGATGAAAGCTTGCACCAGATTCCCGCCAATGAGCGCAGGTGCAGACTGGTATGCCTTACGGACCAGTTTCTCAACTTCTAGAGCCCATTGTTGCAAGTTTTCGCCGATGCGTTGGGCACGATCCTTCAGCTGTGCACGAAACACGTGCTCCAGATGAGCGTCACCATATCTTGCCTCCAATGCCTCCAGCAGTTGCTCATAGGTAACCTCCTTATCGAGGGCTTCGAGGACGGTTAGAGCCTGGTCTCGAAGACCCAAGGTGAGCGCGGTCATAGCCTGATCCTTAGTCCAGCCGTTCACCTTCATAACAGCCTCAAACTGAATCTTGTAGGCTGACCACGAAGATGTTCCATCAAACGGCGGTACTTTGAACCCCCGTACCGAAGGAGCAGCAGTCACTGTAGTCGAGGCTCCCTCTCCAACTTTAAGGTTTCCTAAGGCCTTCTTCACGTCAGCAATCTGAGTTTCGGCCTCAGTGATACGGTTCTCGTGTTGAAGAACCTGATCCTTCACTACCTTGAGTTCTTTGCCGAAAGTCTCATGAATGCCTTTTAACAAGAGCATCTGTTCCTCCTGGCGGCGTGCCTGGTCTTCCTTATCCCGTTGCATCTGTTCTTCCAAACGGTGGGCTTGCTCCTCCTGGCGGCGGGCCTGCTCCTCCTTGTCCCGCTGCAATTGCTCTTCCAAGCGGCGGGCCTGCTCCTCCTGGCGGCGGGCCTGCTCCTCCTGTCGGCGGGCCTGCTCCTCCTTGTCCCGCTGCAGTTGCTCTTCCAAGCGGCGGGCCTGCTCCTCCTGGCGGCGGGCCTGCTCCTCCTGTCGGCGGGCCTGCTCCTCCTTGTCCCGCTGCAGCTGCTCTTCTAAGCGGCGGGCCTGCTCCTCCTGGCGGCGGGCCTGCTCCTCCTGGCGGCGGGCCTGCTCTTGGAGCATTGCCATTAGGGCCGTGATATCTGGAGCTGCTGCCGATGTGGACGGCGTGGTTTCCATAGCTGGCTGCTGATCTTCCGATGTAGGCAGTTGTGCACTTCCAAATCGCCTCTGATCAGCCTCTTGCTGGCGCTGACTCCTAGTTCGGATACCTTCCGTGTCTTCCTTTGGTAAAACCGGCATACTTTAATCCCACTTCTGACACCAAATTGTTACGAGCTGGGTATTAAATAAATTAAAGTCTCGATTAATTACCAAAAATAACACAATATTTATTAAGAACACTTTTTACAATAAGAAATCACTAAATCACTCGTTAGTCGCACTAAAGATCTCTTCGATGTTTATCCGCTGTATCGTGAAACAATACTGTCCCTACGGCCAACACGTTCCGCTTTTATATGGCCGTGGAAATTACTCGAAACTACGAAAATATTCGATCGATGTCTCTAGGCTAAATAGATTACTCTAGAGCTGCTTGTAGCGCCATCTAGCGTCGAGTAATCGTCATAATGCACACAGTTGCGCGCTTTCCGACACTAGATGGCGTTGTCCTCGACAGTTCTCGATTCTTCTAGTGGACACTAGATTCATCTGGTTATGGCGCAACAATATTTATAAAAACGTTACGTTACATTATGATGTATTCGAGAAAGTGGTATTCGATAATTAAATAAATATTTTGCAAAAGCTGCTATTATTCTGGGTTTGAAGCCAAAAGGAAGGACAAAGTTTTGGCAGGCTATGTGTGTTTTTATGTTAAACCGTAGCGCCTAAACTAGTGAACCAATTTTAATGAATGAGGTGTCAATAGATTTGTAATAATGACCAAAGTGACATAGGCTGGGTTTAGGCATATAAATTATAGTGTTTTCAACCTTTTTAGAGTCCGTACCTCAAAAGAAAAAAACGAAACCCAAAGGATCAGTTTGTTGTTCGTCGATCTGTCTGTCGAGTTCCTTTTTCTCCTCGTTACAAATACTCAAGTGTACTTTCCTTTAGAGCTGTGAAAAAAATTATAATTCTAAGCCAATGCAATCAAAAGATACAGCCGTTTATGCTGCAAATTTTTCGACACTCGTAATAAAATCAAAACCTACAGGGTACTTCCCGTGAACTCAGAATCTTGAAATTTGGTACGAAGCTACGTCTTATAGCGTTGAAACAGGAAAAGTTGCGAAAAACATATTTTTTTAGTTTCATCATATAATATACCTACATTTTGTACGGAATCCTCGGTGCGCCAATCCGAGTCGCACTTGGTCGGTTGTTTTTTCTATATTTACAGTGTTCAGCATTACACATAATTGTCACCAGACCTTGTTCCTTTTACGACATTATAGAGTGCAATATACGAAAAATGTGTTGGTCTCCTACACGATAAAATGCTACTCTATTCGATATTTGGCTGCCCGTCGTCAATTGTCGGCTTGAAGCTCTCACAGGTCTGTTTCACTGCTGCTCAGTAATTCGTTTACTATGGTACAGACTTCTCTTCTTTGTCCTAGCCATTTCCCATTATTTGGGGTCGGCTCTCCTCGTTCTGCGTCGCCAGGACAATCTATCCTGGGTTGTCGAAATGTTTGTTTGGGCAAGCTCTAAGTCCTTGGCCACCGTGGACCACCAGGTGGCTAGTGGGCGTCCTCTACCTTGCCTAATATTTGGCTACTATACTATTTACTATGGTACAGACTATGCCTAGTTTTGGGATCAGAGAGCTGTGTATGAAATGCGTCAAGGTAGTAGAGCAACACCTTCGCACAGAAAAACAACATTTTTAAGTTTGCTTGACAGCGTTTGTGCTGTCGTGTTTCTTTGGTGAGTACGAGACCGGAGGCCCAACGATGCAGAAGCATCACTAGGCCGCCATAGGGGTCACCATGCTGCACTGTTGCATTGTCTGCAATGAGTGTGGTGACCACAATTCTTGGATTCTGCTTATGCTTTCTATCAGGCAGAGTAGTCATTTTGGTAGAACCATACATAAAAAAATCCGAAACATATATTATTATTATTACTATTATAACAGTAGATGCTTATCACTTCTATGTGTCACCAATTTGTCACTTTATAGTTCTAACTCAGTCTGCAAAGATAGCAGAAAATATGCATTTAATTAAAAAGGACACGACGTGCAATATGTTGCAGCGGAGCTAACAGAGCAAAATTTCTTTTTAACTTTCATTTTCTTTAATATAGCAACACCTGGAGGTGTCTGCGTTTCATCTCGCCATTGATTTTTTAGATGATATTTGACTAATTTATGTTTTATTAAATATTTTATGTAACTGCTTTCCATATTTAATGCAAGTAAAAATGATTGTAAATTTAATTTCTTAACGTGTCTAGAATATTTTTGATGACTGCCTCTGTGGCGCAGTGGCAGCGTATGCGACTGCTGTGCTTGAGGTCTCGGGTTCGATTCCCGGGTCGGACCAAATGTTTGTATGATCTGCAAATATTTGTTTCGGAGTTTGGGAGTTTTCTATATATGATATGTATGTGTTTACGAAAAAAAAAGTATATATGTATAGTATCAGTTGTCTAGTACCCATAGTACAAGCTCTGCTTAGTTTGGGATTAGGTGGCGTTGTGTGTTAAATGTCCAAAAATATTTATTTATTTACTTGGGGTGTAAAAGTTTGATGGTAGGATCTCAACGTACAAAATCGAAGTTCGGTCGTCTCGTAGCCAATTGAATCCAACTTCAACCTATTCTGGAAAAGTGCTCGTAGGGCGATGAGTATCAACATGTCAATTACCCAATGTATGCCACAAAAACGTTCAAAGTAAAATCAAAGCCGAACAAAACTTAATTCAAATTCTTGTTCTTAAACAAAAACTTATAATTACATATTTAGCTGAGTGGAGCTCGTTAAAGGAAATTATCTGTACACATTCTCAAATACTCGAAGAAGTGCTGACTAAGTACTTTTGAAGTATTCGTACTTCTCTTGGTACATACTTTGTTTTGATTAATTTACTTGTGTACCCAATATAACTTCAAAGAAGACTTACTATTGAGTTTAAAACAAAAGTTTTCAGTTTAAAATTGTTTAAAATTTTGTTAAAATTTGAATAATGGCGTACTCAGGTAATTTTTAAATTAAAGATTAATCAACTATTTGGCCTACTAAGCTAGAATTGTAGCTTTAGAATAGTTAAAACAAATAATGAAACTTAATAAATTAGATTAAAGATGTCGATATCTGTGTAATCTCGATTGTCGATCAAATTTCGATATTTTGTTGACTTGACATCTGTCATAATACATTTTTGTATCGTAAACGTATCGTACCTATTTTGAAATAATTGCTAAGAATTAAATAAAATAATTTAAAATTAAACACATAATGCAAAATATCTGAATGAACGCTATTTTTGTTTTTGGTAAATTTAAAAAAAAAAAAATTCCAGCTAGATCGATTTATCGCTTCCGAAAGTCCTGCATACTAAATTTCATGAAAATCGATGGAGCCAGATCGAATCGAGATTCAGATAATAATTATATTGTCAAGACTTGCTCATTTAAAGTTATTAGATCGAGATCTAATCACGTATAATAAAGATAAAACCTAAGGTTAACAAAATATATCTTTACGATGAAAATGTATAATAAAAAGTCAGAAATATAATGTGACATTATTTATGCCTCGGTGGCGGAGTGGTAGTGACTGCGACTACTGTGCTTGAGATCTCGGGTTCAAATCCTGAGTCCAACCGAATGTTTGTGTAATCTACAAATATTTGTTTCGGAGTTTGGGTGTTTTCTATGTATAATGAAAAAAAAGTATATATGTATTCATATCAGTTATCTAATACCCATAATACAAGCTCTGCTTAGCTTGGGAATAGATGGCGTTGTGTGTTAGATGTCCGAAATATTTATTTATTAATTTTAGTGTCATGAGTACAGTTCAGTGCATCTTAGTCTCTCTCATGCTCTTAATTATTATTAGTTAGTCCATATTTTGGTGTGTATATCAAATAAAAGATAGTATTTACCTATGATACTCGATAAGAACTTCGGTTAATTGTTGCATGTCATTTCAAAGTCATCTGTCCATTCATACACATACATGCATACACATATTCGAACTGAGCAGTAATTAAAACAAAACTTCTAGAACATAAAAAGAACATACATAATAAAAAAGCACTTTACTGAAATAAACTAAAGCGTTTTTCGTAAGCGCACTTCAAAGTCGCTTAAGGCGCAACATGTTTATATGATATTAATACTTTAAGTATTAAAAACACATGAAAACATTATGTTCCCACAAAGTAAGCTCATAAAGCCGCTTGAAGCGGTGTAAGTACAAGCGTTTTGGTACGTTTATGATCAACGTTACTCGGTTCAACGCTTCGTCAATGACTCGAGAAATTATGCCATAGGCGTTACAATGTTTCAGATGTGGCACTTATGTTTAATTGTGCAGATTTAATGTGGTATTACCCCGTATTTTCTTTATAAACCTGAACTTTTCCCGACATGGTTTTAATAATAATTTCACATATCTAACACACGGACGTCTGATTTCAAATACGACAGAACCAGTGCTTTCACGGCTAAACCGCTACACCAATTTCAATCAAATTTGACATAAGAGACTTGGATTCCTGGGAAAAGACGTGGGCTATTCTTTACTATTTACCCGACATACATACATATTAGTCATACACAAATAATAACCAGACACAATTATTTATTCTTGGTGGGAATCGAACCCACAACCTTAGCAGTTAGCTTTACTAATCACCATAATGACTGGCTGGTCATAGAATAATGTTAAAAGAAAAATCTATTTTTCTAAATAACTGTAATGTAATGTATATAAAAGTTTTTAATAAAATACCCAAGTAAATTCGAGTATTTCCACTGTCTAAGATGAGGTCTGAATTGAGAAAATTGCTAATACAGCGCACCTTTTTTTAAGACATTAGCGAATTTTTGGATTTAAAAATCTGACATGAAGTCAGTTATAAGTAATATTCTTTTAATTATTTTAAATGATAATATGTTTATGTATGTAAATTTTGACAAAAGGTGTTACAACGTACCTTTTATAAATTGTTACATCCATAGTTGTACCACATTATATCTATACCAACTTTATTGAAATCGGTACAGCAATTTAGCCGTGAAAGAATAAAAGACAGAGTTACTTTCAAGTTTATAATATAAGCGTTGTTTTTTAAACTCAAAAGTGCTCTCATTTGTACTTTAAGTTAACGACTTAACCAAGTTTTCTTTTAATATGGATGGTCGAACGGTTTCTTGAAATATTTGTTACAATATGGAGAAACGCTTTTTTAAATTCAATTTCAGTATTGTTATTCGAACAATAATAATATTTCGAACATCTGACACACAACGTCATTTAGTCCCAAACTAAGCAAAGTTTGTAATAAGGGTACTAGACTGCAGATATTTTAGTATATTTCAATTTGTTACTAGCTTATTATGTTATTAGTTTTCTATACCAAAATATGGACTAATAATAATAAAGATCTACAAACTAATATTAACAATCAACAGACTTTTCTTCATCTCACTGAAGACCAATTAAATAAGCTTGAAAGACTCCAAAATCTCTGTATAAGATTCATATTCGGATTGCGTAAATATGATCACATCTCCGACTATCGTAAAAAGCTTAAGTGGTTACCTATCCGCCTTCGCCGGAATACACATACCCTTTCTCTTCTATACAACATCCTATTTAGTCCTTTTACCCCACTTTACCTTAAATCACGGTTTACTTTTTTACACGATACACACCCCAAACTACTGAGATCGTCTGAGAACTTAAAACTAAAAATACCGTCGCATTCTACCAAATTTTCTGACCACTCTTTTTCTGTTCAAGCAGCTCGACTGTGGAACGCCCTACCAGTCGCAATAAGACGTGCACCAACAGTAAATGTCTTCAAGAGACTAGTAAAAGAGCATTACCTGGAAGACATTTAGGTCCCATAACCTACGCGTCGTACGCATATTCTCTCGCGTAGTCAGTTTAAATTCATTTCACTCATACTCTTCTAAGTTTTTATTAATTAATCGTAATTTTATCTAACTTCCACCCTATATATAGTGTATACTGCTTTAATTTTTCCTTCACATATAATATTTATGCACCAGACACAACCCTCTAATTTCCCTATTTGTTTTGTCTCCATCCTAAGGTTGCCTGTAAGAGATTGCCTCCGGGCGATAAGGCCGCCAATTGTACCTACTTATCTTAAATTAAGACCTTCTATAATTAACCTGGTGTACAATAAAGACGTTATTATTATTATTATTATTATATTTGCCTTCTCTTTGAATTATTAACTCTGCCACGAAGTTGAAATTAACACCAGCCACCTAGTTTCTAGATAGTGCGCAAGAAATAATGTTTCTTCGGTAATGCGTTTAAGAGTTACCTGAATAGTAAGACATTTTGTCTTTCCTATACTGTTGAAACACTGTTAGTAATTATAAGTAACTCTGTAATATAAAGGCAAATAAAGTATTCCTTATTCTTTTCTTAGTGTTCGCTTATTCGGTATCAGTTTGGTGAAGAATTAGGAATACGCAGCGTCCACCACCACCTCTATTCGTCTGGTGGGTATCGGGAGAGACAACTAAGGGCCGCTTTTAGTAATCTATATCTAGTTAATGCTGGAGATGTATCTATTTATTTAATTTTTTTTTTTCAAAATTCATAATCATTTTATTTTTCACATCTGAAACTTGTTTATTAATTTTAGTTTTTTTTTTATTTATTATTGAATAGGGGGCAAACGAGCAGACGTATTGCCTGATGGTAAGCAATTACCGCCGCCCATGGACACCCGCAACACTAGAGGCGTCACAAGTGCGTTGCCGGCCTTCAGGGGATGAGGTGGGGGATGGGGGGAGGGGATAGGGTATGGGCCTCCGGTATCCTCACTCACTCGGTGAAACACAGCGCAAGTGCTATTTCACACCGGTTTTCTTGTGAGGCCGTATTATCACTCCGGTCGAGCCGGCCTATTCATGCCGTAGCGTAGCTCTCCCACGGTGTGTAGTAGTTTTGTGTCACGTTGTTGCTCACGATGCACTCTGATACTAACTAACCGATTTTTTTGTTTTTTTAATGTATGGTTTGCTGGTGTGTCTAATATAGGATAGTTAACATCACGCTTAGACCAGGCCAGGACCTGAAATGGTCCGGGTCCTTCCAGAGTATTCCAGAGGTCGATCGTCGGGGTATTTTTTAGTGGAAACACCACGTTTTGATGGCTTTTGTGTCCACTTATTGACCATTGACCGGCCTATTTTCACTTGAGCATACTGATTCTCCGTGCGATGTCGGTTATTCTAGTTCTCTGCCAAATAATCTCGTTCCGAATTCTATAAAACAGAGCACAATCATTACAGACCAAGATATGTAACCAGTGCGTCCTACCCGTGATGAAATACGGAGTCGAGACGTGGACACTCACCATTAGACTGATTCATAAATTAAAAGTGGCTCAGCGTGTGATGGAGCGTGCGATGTTGGGTGTTTCTCTGTCTGAAATTATACATAAATAAATATTGTTTTTACAAATTTGACAAGCTTCTTCACACTTTTTTGAAAAAGAGTATTCTCTTAAATTTACTGTACAAAAAATATAACTTACTCAGTAATTTCTGTAGTTTTAGCAGAGATGCTTTGATGTACAGTATTGCTCTATTTAAATATATGCATGAAAATGTTTGCGAAAGGAAACGAAACTCAAACCAGCTACTTGTTTTGTAAATAAACGTTTGTAAGCATTCCCTTTTGATGATTAAAATAAAATTTAATTGGATGTGAGCGACAACTAAGTATAACATTTTGCAAGTAACGAACAAAATTTTCATTGTGAATAAAGAAATCAATTGTTTAAAATAAGCAGATGGGTAACATGTAAATGAATAAGTTTGATTATAAACACTAAAAAACCCGTGGCAACTTCCACTTACAGTGCAACAACAAAAGACAGCGCCATCTAATGTATACAAACTAAATTACGGAGTAACTGCTAATGCTGAATCACGATATGATTGATTCTCACGCCGATTATAATAGTTATCATATATAATGTCCAACATCATCCCCATCAGTCATGAGTACCTTCCCTGGTCGGAGGATGCCTTTGTGTTGGAATATATGACACCCATTCTTCTACGAACTTAAGTGCGTTGTCGTAGAGTGCTTTAGAGTGCCTTTGCTAGGGAGTGTTGCTTTAGACATAGCCCTTCCCCATAGACTTATGAGCTCTGGTAACCAGTCCTCTAATTCTAACTAAAATAAGAGTCTACTTCAATTATATATCAGAGTCTTTAAATATATAGGGAGTAACCCATAAAAGAGTGGCTCACCCAATAAAATTCACATTTCTTAATTTGGCTTCGCTAAAGTCTTAATCTGATAGAGAGTCATGCTTCGACATATATCAACCGACTCGAAGGGAGTGATCCTACTCAAGCAGTTTGTGCTTTACTTTCCAACGGAGGGACAGGTAGCTCGTACTTATGGTTTGTCAAGTCTTACTGTCAAGTGTCCAACCTGTTCTTTTGTCTCTATTTACAAAAATTATATAAATACGTTTTTTCCTTCATTAATTTTACTACATAAAAATGTTCTCATAATTATCTTCTATAACTCGTCTTAATTTATTATACATAAATTAATCACAGAGATATAACGAAATATTTTGACCCCATTTTCTTTATTATTTGTGCCATACCTAGAGTAAGTGGGGTCATGAAAATTAACCAACTAATAATAAATAGGAGTACGTGTCCAGCATTACGAAACACCACTGAGAGTTACTAAGATTAAGAAATATTGTGTTATAACTAACAATAATGTAATAGGTTTTGTGGTAGGCTTCAAATGGTTGTAATTTATTGTTATAACACCACGAAAACGTAAACGCATTTGTTAACGTTTAAGTTTTCGTTGTGTGGTTTAGCAAAACAATTGAGGAATTACACATCTACATTGGAAGGAATTTCATACATTTTAATACGTAGTAGCAGTAGACTTGAGTATTTGATAAGCAGTTCAGCTTTATATCTCTACGCGTTCCTGAGAAAAAGGGTCGCGACAGACGTCTGTTCGTCAAAGTGATCCTTTAAGTAGTTCTGTTTTTTCCTTTTGGGGTTCGGAACCCTAAAACCTGTCTGATAATTTTTGAGTAGCAATTATTCTGAACTAGAAAATAATCTTTAAGCAAATAAATAACTGAAGAACCGAGATAGTGTAAGCTGAATCGACTTTCAACCTAAATGAAAACAGTTCTTGACATAGTCGTGTTCTCGACCACCCACTCGTTGACCTGCTTTAGCCACAAGTGCTGAGGTTCTGATACTACAAAGGATTATTCGCTTTAACACGTTCATGCAAACATCTTACCTACGTGGGCTGTTTTAAAAATAGTTTGTGAAATGAAAAATAAAGGAGGTTTGTGTTGAAATGAGCCGGCAATCCAAAACAGTTTCATGAAAGAAGAGATTGTGGGAGATAGTTTTTTGTTTTTTCGAAAGACGGTCCCCATTTCATGTCATCCACATTTTATATATTTTTTATCATTAATTTCATCACGATCACGACTTGAAGACTCGAACACTTAGAATTGAAGACTATAAATACTTGACATTGGCAGAAATAGCTGATCCGAGTGATCCGGCTGGTTGTCATTTAACTGCCTCGGTTGCGTAGTGGTAGCGTATGCGACTGCTAAGCTTGAGGTCTCGAGTTCGATTCCCGGGTCGGACCAAATGTTTGTATGATCTGCAAACCGGAATATTTATTTATTTATTTACTAGCTGTCCCGGCAAACGTTGCTTTGCCATAAAAGGGAATATAAAAAAATAGGGGTTGATCGTAGAGGGTTGAAAATCTAGGGTTGTATGTATTTTCTAATTAAATAGAAATTAAAAATTTTGTCAAAAAAAAAAAAAAAATTTAGGGGTGGACTACCCCTAACATTTAGGGGGATGAAAAATAGATGAGAACCGATTCTCATAGATACCGGATAATCACAAAAAAATTCATCAAAATCGGTCGAGCCGTTTCGGAGGAGTTCGATTACGCACCAACACGACACGAGAATTTTATATAATAGATTTCATCAAAAGAAGAAGAGATTGTGTGTATTCTGTGGCTATCAATTTTTGGCACAATCTATGTAAGTACAGGTTCCATGCTATCGAACATTGAATATTTATCATTTTAGAGGACGTCCATGTACGTTTTTTTGTAGAATAGGGTGCAAACATTGTTTTCGAAATAAGTCTGAGTACTCTAGTAATAATAAGTTTCTGATTACTTTAAGAGCCAGAGACGAGTCTGCCACCTATTTAACTTTGATTTACATATAGCGTTATTACACAATTCATAAACAACTAATTCATTGCTTCATGTATACACATAGTTATACACATATCGATATGTCTGTCGTTTTCCATCATATGAACTTACTGCTTATTGTGCTCTCTTTCATCAATAAAAGCATTTGTGGAGTATTCATTATTCAGGTAACAGCACCAAGAAATTATTGTAATTTGTGTTTCATAACATCTTAAGGCGTATATATAATACCATTTATTTTTCAGAATTTCAACGGATATATCAGCATTGCTTTCAGCTAAATAACCCCCTATACGATTAATATCTTCACGTCATTACACGCTTAAGTGTGATTTATGGATTTTTCACACGAAAGCTCACCCAACCCTTCAGTATTAGAATTTACACTCGTCTGAACTTTTTCGCCGACAGATTTAACACTGAATACTCACGAAGTACGGTCGACATATTGTAAATCCCAGCTTTTATTTCTGCGAACAATTTTTCGTACCATCAAGTTCAATACAAACAATGAACACATGAATGAGTTATTGTTCCAGTTAGTGTGACCTTTATTTGTAGTATCATAAAGTATTTTTTTGCTTGTTTTATGCTGTGATGCATTTGTTAGCTAAGCCAGGTGATCAATGTTTGCGAAGCCATTGACAAGAGGTTGTGTGCTTAATATTGAGTGTGAGTATAATGCAGGTGATTTCTGTTTTGCGCGGTGTGAGTGTGAAAGAAATGAAGCTTTTTTTTTTTTTTAAATACTGCTCCCACATTAGGAATAGACATATTGTGTCGTGGTGGACTTTACAAACATACATGAAACGGACACAAAGAACATCCAGACTCGGGACAACAATTCGTGGATCACACAAAGTGTTGTATCGCATGGGATTTGAACCCAAGACACTTGGCGCAGTAGTAAGCGGCATGGCGACCGCTGAAACCACTCGGCCAACCGTGCAGTCGATATGTATGTATGACATTTTACGTTCAATAATGAACACCTGTTTACCTGATTTTAACTTAAGTATAATGACGTGAAGGAGCCTGATGAAAAGAATTACCGCTGCCCATGAATAGACTATAATTATTTCCTGAATTTGTTAAGAACATAAAAATCAAGAAACTAATTGAGGCTGAGGCTATAGCCCAGTTCAGCCGGACCATTCGTGCCCATTTGTATTGTACTTAGATACTTTTAAAAACAAATCCAGACACCAAAAAGGCGTGTTGGTCACACAATTCTTTGCTCAGTTCTGATAGAAATCAAACTCACGACCTTTAGTTTACCAGTCCACATCATTTCTAGACCTACTTTTTTTTCTTAGTATTTAGGAATAAACATCCTGTGTCGCGGGGTACTTTACAAACATACATGAAACGTACACAAAGTACACCCAGACTTAGAACAACAGATTGTGGATCACACAAAGTGTTGTCCCATGTAGGATTTGAATCCACAATACTTGACGCAGTAGCAAGTAGCGTGGCGACCACTTAAACCACTAGGCCAACTGTGCAGTACTGGCCATTCTAAGAACAGATCCAACCAAAACTATTGACAAACTAAATTATGAGTCTATCATAAGGATAAAATGTTAATAATGCGATAAAGTAAGTGCAACGAAGCGTCACGGATCTATATTTTCAAAT
The DNA here is from genome assembly GCA_916048165.1 of Spilarctia lutea. Classification (NCBI taxonomy): domain Eukaryota; kingdom Metazoa; phylum Arthropoda; class Insecta; order Lepidoptera; family Erebidae; genus Spilarctia; species Spilarctia lutea. Next base: position 3,847,542 of record OU696492.1, on the reverse strand, counting down.
CGTCACCGTCTCGACGGAATCGTCAACGGAAATGAACGTCGGAGGCGTCCGGAGACACGGACCATCTCCAGTGAGAATAGTGTGACCAACTTATTCACACACATTTTAAAAATAAATTTAATCTCCACTATTAACTAATAACCACTAAACTAATAGATCCACAAAACCATGTTACTTAGCAATATCTCGGCCTGCTAATATGGACGATATAAATATATTTTATTTACTAAGACGCCCTTTCTGGGACAACAATAAAACATCCTCGTAATTCAATAGCTTTTCTATTTTCTGATGTGCCGATGAGATCGGATGTGGAGCTATTGTGACGTCAGTACTATGTAGTTCATTTCCTACAACTTCTAGAATAATGGTTACCGTATAAGTAAGGGTATTAATGACCTCACTTCTCTCCAGTCGTCGGATTTTGTTTGGTTTATATTCGTTTCTGCGATAACGACACATAGATTAGGCTTTTACTAGAAAATAAGTAAAAACTATGATTGCCTTCTGTTTACATTATTTTGTGACGTGTATTATTATTATTATCTTGTGTGCAGGATTAAGAGGAAATCACTTTAGATATTTACTTGCTTTTGCCCGTGCCTCTGCACGCGTGTATTGCGAGTATCGCTCGCAGAAATTAAAGTATCTCTATGCCAAATTTCATTGAAAATGGTGTAGTGGTTTAGCTGTGAAAGCGTGATAGACCGGCCGACAGAGCTACTTTCACATTTATAATATTAGTATGGATTAATAAAAAACTTATTATTCTTTAACCGACTTCAAAAAAAGTGGAGGTTATCAATTCGATTTTTTTTTGTTTGTTACCTCATAACTTTCGACTGGGTGAACCGATTTTTATGATTCTTTTTTAATTTGAAAGTTAGCGCTTTTTATGTTTTTTTTTTTTTTTTTTTTTTTTTATGTAATAGATGGCAAACGAGCAGGCGTATCACCTGATGGTAAGCAATTACCGCCGCCCATGGACACCCGCAGCACCAGAGGTGTCACAAGTGCGTTGCCGACCTTTGGGGGATGGGGAGGGGGAATGAGGGAGGGGTTGGGGTATGGGCCTCCGGTATCCTCACTCACTCGGTGAAACACAGCGCAAGCGCTATTTCACACCGGTTTTCTGTGAGGCCGTGGTATCACTCCGGTCGAGCCGGCCCATTCATGCCGAAGCGCGGCTCTCCCACTTACGTGGACCACGTGGTCTTATTTCAATTTGGTCTTCAATTTTTTTAACCGTGGGAGAGCTATGCTTCGGCATGAATGGGTCGGCTAGACCGAAGTAGAAGAAGACCACGGCCTCACAGAAAACCGGTGTCAAATAGCGTTTGCGCTGTGTTTCACCGAGTGAGTGAGGATACCGGAGGCCCATACCCCAACCCCTCCCCCATCCCCTTTCCCATCTCCCAAAGGTCGGCAACGCACTTGTGACGCCTTTGGTGTTGCGGGTGTCCATGGGCGGCGGTAATCGCTTACCATCAGGTGATACGTCTGCTCGTTTTCCCACTATTAAATAAAAATAATTGCATTAAGTATGTGTGCGACAAATAGACGAATAACTCAATATCACGATTTCGATGATTCTATTTTTATTTGAAAACTGGTGATTCCCGTGTGGATCCATTTCAATTTCGTTCAGTTCTTACATGACATATTAACATGTAATATTGTAGACAGCATTTTTAAAAAGAAAGTGAGTCTTCTTCTGCTTTTTTATTCCTTTATCTTATTTCTTTTATACGTTCATGATATACAGACAATATAACAACACAGCGGTTTGTGATACACAAATTGTTGTTCGGAGTCTAAGTGTTCCCCACGACACAGAATTAGTTGGGAGTCTACCTCGGTATTAAAACTAGGCTGACTCCCTCAAATATGTTTAATTTTTTTATGAAATATTTGATTACGTACATTTGATTTAAATCATTCATCCTAAGTTTAACACATTTAAAAACAGACTTATAATATTTGTAGCAACTGCAAACTAAATAAACATACCTATTTCTTCCACTACGGCTTGTTATGCATTCATCATCAACCTATAATCTTATTAGGATCAACAATTCTCACGAGAACATAAGTGAACAATGTCCACTATAATAAGTAGAAATCATTATTACAACAAAATACTTATAAGAAATAGTGAATACAAATAGTAAAGAAAATAATGATACAGCTCTGTTTATTTCGGAATACGTAGTATGTGTGTGTGTGTGTGTGTGTGTGTGTGTGTGGCCATGCGAATGTGTATGTATGAATGTGTTAATATATAATGCTAGTTATAATGATAGATTCTGAAATATATGTTTAAGGAAGATAATAATTTAAGTGCCTCTATTTTCTAAGCCAATATTAAATTATGTAGATACCTTTAAACCTTCAATTGTAATATGAAATAGAGTACTAAATAATTCACAATGCCACGAACTGAACTGAAATAGAATAATAGACAAGTGCTCTCAATCAATATGAGCCTTGAACTATAAACGTGTAGTTTAAAATTCATGTACAATCGATATTAACAATGTTCCATTTAGTTCTAAGAACTTACATTTTCAAAGACGTTTAAATTTTAAATTGGTGTTGATGTTTGTCGAAAGATGTACCTGGTCCATTGCTCGCGGTAATCAGTTGCGAAAGTATATGTATTGACATTTTTACATTTGTAACAAACAATTTATTGAAGTGAAACTTCTTTATCGGGGTTGTCAAAAAATTTAGTGTAATTTTTTTTCGTTACGCGTAACATTTATCCGTTACGTTACGCGTCACATTTATCCGTTACGCTATCTTTTTGAAGTGAAACTTCTTTATCGGGGTTAAAATAAAATGTTTTATCATTATTGAGAGTAGTTATATACAAGGTGTCTCAAAAGAAATTTCATATTTAGTGGATTGATTAAAAAAAAAGGAAGCGGTATATAGAAAAAATGTTTATTTATTGTTAAAATACACTTTTTGGGAATTCATTTCTTAAAAATAATATCGTCTAAATGTAAACCCTCACGTTGTTGGCACTCATTTAATCGAACAGTAAAATTACTTATGACTGCTCGACAGGTGGAGTGAGGGATGGCTGCCATTTCGTGACGGATATTTTCTTTCAAATGCGCCAGTGAAGTTGGTTTATTGGCGTAAACTTTAGATTTGAGATAACCCCATAGGAAAAAGTCCATAGGGGTTAAATCTGGGCTACGTGGAGGCCAATTTATGTCACCTCTCCGGGAGATCAATTTTCCTGAGAAAATTTCACGAACACGTGGCAGAGATATATTGGACGTGTGTGAAGTTGCTCCGTCCTGTTGAAACCATGTTCTTTGGTTATAGCCAGGAAAGTTTTGCAGTTCAGGTACCAAGAAGTTGTCTAACATCTCCACATAACGCTCTGAATTCACTGTAACTGTACGCCCCATTTCGTCTTCAAAAAAGTAAGGGCCGATAATTCCTCGCGCCGACATGGCAGCCCATACGGTCACTTTAGGCGAGTGTAGGGGTTTCTGATGTTTGCGTTTCGGATTGGCTGAACTCCAGTAGCGGCAGTTTTGCTTATTAACGTGGCCATTAAGATGAAAATGAGCTTCATCCGAAAACAAAATGTTGGTAAACGTTGAAAATCGCTCAATCGTCTGATTTACGAAATTAAGCCTCTGACCGGCATCTTGGGGCTTTAATTCTTGCACCAATTGAATTTTGTAGGGGTGCAGCTTTAGATCTTTGTGCATAATGCGATGTAATGATGATCTATGCACATTTAAAGCACTCGCGCGCTTCCGAATTGAAAGGCTCGGGTCGTCACGTACAGATTGATTAACACTCTCCACGTTTTCTACCGTTCTTGATGACCTAGGTCGCCCGGATTTAGATTTATCCAGCGTTGATCCAGTCTCTTCAAACTTTTTAACCCAATGTCGAATGAGAGGAAGGCTTGGCGCATCATTTAAGTGGCGAAAACCTCGAATACTGCAGAATTTTCTACGCGCGACAGTTGTCGAATCACCGTTCTTGTAAAACTCTCGCACGCACAACGCGCGGTCTGCTCCCAAAAAACGCTCCATAGCGACTGAATCCCCAAGAGCCAAGCTACCAATTGACATAACCCCCGCACCCCTCAAGTACGCAGCGTTCACGCAGTAAGCTAAACAAATATAAAATTTCTTTTGAGACACCCTGTACAATCCTTCAAATAAAATTTATAAAATAAAACAAAAAACATTTTCAAACCCAAACAGGACCAAATTAATACTACAATGAAATATCACATTACAAACAATATTATTTTATTTAGTCCACAATGTAAATAACTACACACATCACATTCCACAAACTTACTTCATTCACACCACAGATCGCGAAATATTTACTCAGGTCTCGCTCCTTAACTTTTATTGCACTTGAAATAAGAATTGTCACGAATATTGCTGGTTTATAAGTCTTTTGTCGTTATACCTTACGTCGACATATGATATTTATTTTTTGAAAAATAACGTCATAAAGAAGTTTCACTTCTTACGAGTGTACGCTAGTACACGCACACATTTTTTCTTTCTTTTTGTAACGGATCGAACAATAGAGAGTGTTATTATCCTGATTTATCCCGTTGGTGATGAATTATTACTTAATAACAGTAACTACTTATCTTTTTTCATCACCCTTTTCTTTCGTGCGGAAATCCCCTTAAATGCCCACCAGATTCACCCAACCCCAACCCACCAGGAGGTGGAATGTCGAACTCGAACGCCGCCTAGTGGAGCCGAGAAACTAAGTGCAACCTAGACAGGAAGACCCTGGAATCCCGACTTACGATAAGGGCTCTTTACACCCAGAACGCGGACATCTTCATGGGCCTATCACAAGAGGAGAGGGAGGCCTGTATAAAATATAGAAAAAGTACAAAAAATCCGGGGACTTCCCACATAGTCCTCCAAGTGAAGCCAAGGGTTTGGCAAAGAATGACGGAGGCCGGAACCCTCTACCTGGACCTACAAAGGGTCAGGGTGGAGCACCAGTCTCCGCTCATACAATGTAAAAAATGCCTGGCATTCGGTCATGGCCGCAGGTTCTGCCCCGAGGGTGTGGACAGGTGTAGCCACTGTGGGGGCCCGCACTTGCGCAAGGAGTGCGCCGTTTATAGTGCGGGAATGGAACCGCAGTGCTGCAACTGTCTGCACTCTGGGCTGCGGAGCGTGGCCCATAACGCCTTCAGCGCCGAATGCCAAACCCGAATTAAATGGGACTATCTGGCAAGGAAGACGACAGCGTACTTATGACCCACCAACACACAGGTTACACACTACACAAAACAGACATAAAACTAAACACTGATCTACATTATTATATAATGATTATATAAAAATATATCAGAACATGCACACTATCATAGACACTATAGTCGTTCCAATAGTTTATTTAACTTTTGACAGCTCTAATACTTAATCAAATAGTGATACCCTGACCCGTTACCTATTCGATTTCTTTCATCGATCGATTTTATGCATTAAGAAGTTTTAATCGAATTAACAAACTCATTATTTTATAGATAATTTCGTACTTCATATTTCTATGTGTTTCAATGTGCGACCTCCTTTGTCAAAATAAAGAAGAAATGGATTAAAAGAATGTTGTTCAAATATGACGGTTCTATGTCATGAAAAAATATATAAAAGGAACTGAATTTTCAAAATGTATTATTGTATTGTGTTGTAATTCAGTGGTTAATATTGTATTTGTTAAACTATTGATGATCTTTATTAAATCTCTCTATGTCTATTTTAAAATAATCTACAGTATTTCAATGAGTAACCTTCAATATAGTTGAGTATTTATATTCCTCCGTATTGATTTATTTGTGAATTCTCACGTTTGGTTGAACTCAACCAAACGTGAGAATTCGCTCAACTGAGCGTATCGTTCCTGCCTTCGTTACTGTCAAAATGCCAAAAAAGAAAGTACTCAAAGGACAAACAAGAGAGTTTGTCTTGCGACTTCGTGAATACTTTGAAAAGGAAAGCCGTAATGGTGGGCCTCTTATACCAGTGACTCAAGTTAGAGACCGTGTTGCAGCAGCATTAGGTATTAGTGCTCCAACAGTGGCAAAAATAACAAAAGAAGGCTACGGCAGCAGTGGCATGGAACAGAATAAGCTATCTACACCTAAGAAAAAACGTCCGCCTAGTAAAGTTACAGCCGTTGACAATTTTGACGCTGATGCTATTCGTCGTCATATATACGACTATTACCAAAGAAAAGAGATTCCAACATTAAAAAAACTAACACAATCTCTTCGAAATAGTGGTTCGTTCCGTGGTCAAAAATCTTCTCTGACAAAGGTATTGAAAGACATTGGAATGTTATTCCAAAAATGTGACAAACGAAAAATTTTAATGGAACGCAATGATATTGCTTTGTATATATGCGATTTTTTAAGACAAGCAAAAAAAATAGAAGATTGGTCGAATGTTGTTTTCACAGATGAAACTTGGCTCAATGCGAATCATACGCTGTCAAAAACTTGGACTGACAACACCGTTGGCTCCACTTCTACAGTACCAATGGGAAAAGGCGAACGACTGATTATTTGTCATGCAGGAACAGTAAAAGGATTTGTGCCAGGCGCTCTATTAGCTTTTAAATCCCAGAAAACAGGAGATTATCATGAGGAGATGAATTCGAACGTGTATGAAAAGTGGTTCAGAGAAATGCTTACATCACTCGAAGAGCCATCAATAATATTTATTGATAATGCACCTTATCACTCTCGTCAAATTAATAAAATACCAACACAGGCCAACAAAAAACATGAAATTATAAACTGGCTCCGTGACAATGGCGAAGAGGTGTATGAGTCCCTACTAAAAGTAGAGTTAGTAAAGATATTAAAAACAAAGAAGCTGCCAAAACGATACGTCATAGATGAAATGGCAGCAGAGCATGGGCATACCGTCCTCAGAATTCCCCCATATCACTGCCAATATAATGCAATTGAAATGATCTGGGCACAAGTTAAAGGATATGCTGCGAGGAACAATACAACTCCTCCTTTCACCGCAAGAAAAATGCTGAATTTACTGAAAAATGCGTGTGAAAAAGTAACTCCAGAAAACTGGGCGAATGTTGTAGAAAAAACAAAGAAGGTGATAATGTCGGATTGGGATCGGGATGTTGCATTCGACAATTTATCTATCCAAGAAATGATAATCAATATTACTGAGAACTCAAGTGATGATGATTCCTGGTCATACGAAGAAGACGATTCTTTATAATTAAAATTAGTATTACAGTACCTCTTTTGGTTGTTTTATTTTTAATCCGTAAATTACTACGAATTGCAACATTTTGTACCTGTTCATTACAAGTAGGTACCGCAGGTAGTTTTTATTTGAACCAACTATAGTAAGTCTAAACAATTATTTTAGATTCATTAATTTGCGGCGAATACATTCGATCCCATTACTAGGTACGAGTACGATGGAACTGTTTTCATTACGCAAATTATTTATGCATTGAAACAGAGACATTTAGGGCATTTTAATGCAAAATAATAAAGCTTTTTACGTGATTTGATATAAAATATAATCACAATAATTTTATTGTATGTTTTATTAATATAATCGATAATCGATTTATTTCAAAACCGTTTTTATAGTCTGTGGTCATTAATTACGAATGACACATCCCTAAGTAGGCGGAGCCCGCCCATAAAGTACAGTATTATCTGTAGTACATTGTATCTAAAATTATTACAGAACTTTATGTGCGTGATCTGTCAAAAGTTAAATAAAGTATTGGAACGACTATAGTATTACATATATTTGACAGACACATACATGATGGACACGGTTCACAAAACAGAATGTAACAATTGTATATATTGTCACATATATACAATTTGTTAATAGTGTGACATATAAAGGAATGAGTGAACTGTGGAAGAGTACACACATACAAAACTCTAGACAAGTACACAAATAACACGCAAACTAAACAAAAACACAAGTTATGAGTATCGAGTCTCCCTCTCTTAAGCCACCCGGATAGGAATTTGATAATAATAAACCCCTAAACAGATGCATAACATATAACAAAATTGGTACAAAATGTAAATATAATGCAATAAATAAATAAGTTGAGTATAAATGTAAATGTAATGGATAAATAAGTATGTATAACATAAATATATGTACAGATGCAAATATAATGTGTAAATAGATAGAAAATATGTACAGTAGATGCAAAACGCGGATCCGCGTCCCAGCATTTCTTGGGACTCTCAAGTCACGCTGATCTGTGCTTCCGCATCGGAGAGATGTCTCCCCGTTGATGAAGCACGTATCCGCGTTATCCCAGCAGACGGGACTCTATACACACGGATTCGCGTGTTTTCAGCACATATGAACAAAATATGGAACAATAAATAAATAAATGAATTGAAATGATATATGTACAGTAATATAGATAATAAATTGAATACAAATATAATTTGATAAATAAATAAATAAATAGTATGTAAACAAACAAGATACAATGGATGAGCAAATGTATATGTACAATAACAAAGTTAAAAAATGGCCCTTATTAAGTATGGGGAAAAGCGAATAGGCAGCAACACCCTGCGATGGCGGGTGTCTGCTTCATTAAAAAAAAAAAACCCCGACGTACCTCGGGCCACCTACGCTTTGTAGAGGACCTCTCCTCTGTGGGAACCCCGATGTTTCAATTGCTGTCCTCAAAAAGTGGGCACGAGCGTCGCGGTCGCCCGCGCACCTGGGCCCGCTTCTGCTAGGATGACAGATGGCCTCATATCACACTCACCGTCAGGCTTGCGCTTGTGGAGGACGAAGATCATTTTGCGATCTACGGCGCCTGAGGTGCCTGCGATACCTGGCCCGTTTCTGGGAGTGTCCTAAACCTCACCTGGTCTAGCGGTTGAAAAATATTCTGATTTATAAATCCGACATCAAGGTGCAAGGAGCCACGTTGATTTCTGCACAAACGGGCCGTTCTGACTGTGGCTGTACTATCCTAGCACAGAAGATCACCGTAAAATGACATCGTTCGTACTGTCGTGTTTCGTTGGTGAGTGCGAGACTGGAGGCCCAATGATGCAGAAGCATCACTAGACCGCCATGGTGTGGGTCACCATGCTGCACTGTTGCATTGCCTGCATTTGCAATGAGTATAAAGGCCACCACTCTTCGATTAAGCTCATGCTTTCCATCAGGCAGAGTAGGTGTCACTTTCGCAGGCACATAAATAAAAAAATAAGGAATTAATTTTGAAATACAAACTATTTAACTAAAGACTCTAACTCGAATTTCTCAAACTCGAATATTTTTATTGAATAAGCCCAGTTACAGTGCACTTTTAAACCTGTGATTAGATAAAGGCTCAGAAACATGTGGGATTCGCGAAAGCCCTACTGGTCTGTCGGGCGATAATCCCTTTATCGTGGGCTAAACCTACCCGCAGCGTCTATGGCCCCTACATTATACCCACGACGTATGTTAAGTCGCAAAAAAGAATATTAAGAATACCTATAACGTTGCATCTGTCTACTTTAATGGATTTACGTATGAATAATATTGTTCTTCTGGATTTGGTTACCTAGGAATATAATAAGTATTTTCAATTATTTTATAGTTTTGAATATTCAATGAAGTAAAAGACAGTTAGGCCATTACCTGAAGAAACAAAGCTACACATAATTATGTACCTTTGCTTCTTACACATATTTAGCATTTAATATCTAATTAACATTTGTGTGTAATTACAATATAATGTCCTCCTATCCGATTTCTTTCAGTCTCAACGGAGACTAGCCAACTAGGTAGGAGTTATTATAGTGTACAAGTGTGTGTACAAACACAGGTGCACTCTCTGTTTCCTTATTCTCATAATCCGATGGGACAGTTATATGACACGATCGGGGAGAGATCAGGCACAGGACCGACGGCTTGACGGCCGACGGAGACCTCATGATAGACAGTCGCAAACGCTAACCGCTGGACCAACGAGGCAGTCAAATAGCTTCATATAATAGCTTCATTACTGTCAGTCAAAGTTTTAGCATTACAAAAGTAAAAAAATAACGTTGCAGTCATATAAAACATTAACTTTTTGTAATTACAGTTATATTGTGATTTATTTAGTCGAACTGAATTAACGGAAATGAGTCGAAATGTTTTGAGTCAGGTACGGTTCCGATCATACGAATAGTTTAGTAACCATTAAGTAGGTTTAAAATTAAATAATCGACAATGATATCTATATACGTATCTGAGTAATTTATATTTGATATTCGATAAATTTGACTGCACGGTTGGCCTAGTGGTTTAAGCGGTCACTACGCCGCTTGCTACTGCGCCAAGTGCCGTGGGTTCAAATCCCACGTGGGACATCACTTTGTGTGATCCACAAAATGTTGTCCTGAGTCTGGGTGTTCTTTGTGTCCGTTACATGTATGTTTGTACACGCCCCGCGACACAGGATGTATATTCCTAATGCGGGAGTTGTCTATTAAAAAAAAAATAAAAATTATTAGAGAGGCAGAGGGGGACCAGACCACCACCTAGAAATTGTGTATCCACAAAAAGTAAATGACATTGAACCTTTTGTATTTCAAGTATCCATGGTAACATTGGGGGTCTGCCCGTTTGCTTCCCATTATATGAACAAATCTTTTCTTTAAAACTACAACCCTGTGGCGACTTCCACATATAACACAACAATAACCTACTACAGCGCCATCTACCGAAGATCCACTAAACTACGAAATAACGCACTACACGGAGTAACTACAAATCCTGAATCGCGCAATAAATAGTTCTCGCGCCGATTAGCAGATGTACAACATCCCAACATCAACTGTTGGGCAGTAGCCCGCCAGACATGATTACCGTAGTCGGATAAAAAACAATTTAAAAGATTTTTTAACTTGTCTGGAGTGCGCAAAAGTTGAATATATAGTCTTTTTTAGGGTTCAGTACCTCAAAAGGAAACGGAACCCTTTTAGGATAACTTTGTTGTCCGTCTGTATGTCTGCCAAGACCCTTTTTCTCAAGAACGCGTGGAGATATCAAGCTGAAATGTCTATGAAATACTGTCCTTTAGACTACTGTCTCTTAGAGCTGTGAAAAAATCAAACTTCTAAGCCAACGCAATAAAAAAATACTCCGTTTATGCTGTAAATTTTTGACACTCGCAAGGGAATCAAAATCTACAGGGTAGGTTTCTGTTAACTCAGAATCTTGAAGTTTGATACGAAGCAACGTCTTATAGCACAGATAAAATTGCGAAAAGCATAAATGTAACCTATAGATTTGTACGGAACCCTCGATGCACGTGTCCGCCTTGCATCTGATCGGGTTTTAATTTAAAAGTTTTATGAAATAAAATTATTACAAATTATCGTTTAATAACCCCAAAGTTATATAATGTAATAAATATGTACTCTACATTTTGTCTAAGGTTTTAATTTGTAAACATCTGTTTTTGTGCTAACAAATGCTTCTTTAAAATATAATAGAGCAACTGCCATAGATAAATTTAAGACACCTCTTTTCATTTTTAAAATTGAACGCAAACTTCTTAAACTTTCCAGTTTAATGGAGAAAAGTTTCATCTTGTAGATTAAAGTGGCATCGTAGCAATACTTCTTCGTAATGTAGTTAAGTATTCAATAAGTTGAAGTACTAAAAAACCAAGTGAAAAACTCTTCAGGAAATTTGTTTATAACTTTAATTGTTAACTTAAACAAAAACCTTGTTTTAAATGATGCATTTTACACCAAATATAACTTTGTGAGAACTTCAATTTAAACATGTACCTATAGTTTCGAAAACAACTAATTTTTTTTATTGAATAGGCGGCAAACGAGCAGACGCATCACCTGATGGTAAGCGATTACCGCAGACCATGGACACCCGCAACACCAAAAGCGTCACAAGTGCGTTGCCGACCTTTGGGGGATGGGGAGAGGGATTTTAATCATAGGAGAGCGGAACTATACAACACTGGCCAGAAGAGCTGGTGTAGGGTTTGTTTTAAGTTTTTCTTCTTTAGTTTGTGGCGACTTCCACATTCAGCGCAACAGCAGCATACTACAGCGCCATCTACCGAAGATACATCGAAATACGGAGTAACGTTCCTACACGGAGTACACAACACTATTAATCCTGAATCATTGTTGTGGCGCATAGACTTCGCTCAGGACACTATCCGTCTAGGAAATTTGGATATGTTATGAACAAAGTAGATACACCGAATTGTGAGATATGCGAGACTCTTGATGATGTCCAACACTTGCTGAAGGAGTGTGTCAAGTGTTGAACACAAAGGGAGACGTTGGTACGTACATACTATTTAAATAGTTACGATATTGGTATGTTTATTAACATTTTTGGGAAACCCAACCGCAAATGCTGCACTTGACTTGACCTGATATTAAATAGAATATAACAGGATAAGGTACGAGGGGACTAACATATTACCATGTAATAAAAGTTTCAAAATAATAAAGACTAAAAAAAATTCTGAATCGCGGAATAAAAGTTCTCGCGCCGATTATCATACAAACAACATCCAAACTAAACTGTTGGGCCCTGGCCGGCCAGGCATGATCACTTCCCCCACAAGTTAGAACATGGACTATTTTATACATTTTGACATGAATATATAAATAATTTTACGTCTTCTGTATTTGCCGTAAATGCCGAACAGATAAATTTAATTAGCACATTACCTCTATTTACCGCAAGCGAATGTAAATCCAATATCCGATATGGTGCCGATATTACATGCGGAAGCAATAAGACTCAAAGCTTTATAGCATTATTGCGTTTGCCAATACACGTGTAAGGAGTGCCAAAAAAGATAATAGCGCTACTTTGATTATAAAACCACAATTGCAGTCATATTACTCATATTATTTATTTTTGGCAAAGAGAATACTATTCGTTATGTTTTATCTGTTTTTAATATGAAATTAGATAGATAGTATAAAATATTTTCAGGCCTTTTAGGAAGAAGTACGCTCTTTTCTTGAACGGGAGGACGGGTTGGGGCATGGGCCTCCGGCATCCTCACTCACTCGGTGAAACACAGCGCAGGCGCTATTTTCACACCGATTTTCTGTGAGGCCGTGGTATCACTCCGGTCGAGCCGGCCCATTCATGCCGAAGCGTGGTTCTCCCACGGTTAAAAAGGCGTCTATTAGCTAAGAATTAATTTAAATTAGTTATGTTATGTAATTAGTAGTAGATAAAAGGCTATTTTATTTTATTTTACAGTTTGTCATTCATACTAATCCATCCCTTTAGTTCTTAAATGTCTACCGTGATAGACATTTGAAATTTGTTTGTATAACAACGTTAAGACGATCCTAAGATGGCTGATTATGAATATTCTGGGATGCTCTCGGTCTATTTAGATGCAAATTTATAAGATTGGCGCCTTCAGGGTCTGACCGAAGTAGCACGTTCTTATTCAAGTAGATATCCAACCATAATTTTAAATTCAATTGTTATCAAACCACTATGGAGAGATGATATTACTCATAAGACTGTTTTAGAAATTCTAAGATCGTCGAGCTGATGCCAGGTTTTATTGAAACATGAAAATAAAATGTTTAATAATTTATTACTTTATGCACAAATAAATGCATCGGCGGACTAAATGCCTAATGCATATTAAGCCTGTCGACCGATTGGGCGATGCAGGGAAGGAAATGTTGAATGGAAATAAACTAGTTGTTTAATTATAGTAGTTTTTACTAAATACTATCTCTTTTGACTTTAGGCGAAACAAATTTATATATAGTAATACCATATGTATATTTGTGTCTTGTAGCATATATATTGGTAATACTTTACATTAATTTAAATGAACAGGGTCTCTTACACAAAGATAAGAAGCAATTGGGGTAATTATCTCTTATCGTCAAATAGGTTTTTTGAAATTATTCAAGTACTGTGCAGACTGGTTAGAGATTTAGTTTTATTTAAAAATTCGTGTCTATAAAAATGTATTTAACAGTCAATTAGAAATCTTACTTCATTATAATATTAGGAAGGATTAGACAAACAACAAACACATCTGCATTAAAATATAATCAACTCTAACACAGTCTGCACAATTTCTGTCGTGAACGGATGTAAATGAAGGATTTAGCAAGTTGAGGGTCTGAAATTGCGGCGTAGCATAATATAAACCAAAATGAACTGAGACAGGTTGCCTATGTACATATCTTGCGATATATTTTGACAAGCCCGCCTTATCTTTCCTTACCGTAATATATGGGAGACTGCATATATAAGATTTAGTATTAAATGTTTTTATATCTGTTTCATCCCTTTACACAAACAATCCTTGTATAAATATAATCTTCAGATTATTTCGGCAACGTCTTCAAAGATTTTATTGAAATTTAGTATGCAGGGGTTTTATGGGCGATAAATATATCTAGCTAGGATTTATTTTTAGAAAATTTACTAATAAAAGAATACTGAGTAATGCTAATTTTATAAGTATTGATATTTCTAGTTAACATTGTGAAGAAGGTGAAAAAATTGTATCTGATAGTTGGCCACTAGCTTCCTTTCTGCTGTCGTTGTGTGTTTATAAATACCTGGTTTGCACACATCTACTAGCGAAATAAAGTTGATTCATTCGTGTAATTTGCTGGTAAGTGAAAAACTCCGTCTATAAAGATATGTTTGTAATCTAAAATTCTATGAAATACTTGTTCAAAAACCTTTTAAACTTCACACATTTATGAAAAGTTAGAAATTTAAACTGATTCAATTGAGCGAAAGCCAACGTTATGAATGCAGCTTCAGAAGTGTTTAGCTACAAGCGACAATTCGTTTCTCTATGGTATGAACAAACGAGCGGACGATAAGTTACCAATGCATATCTGCTACTGTAGCCACCAGTGTTTTGTAACCCCAGAGGCGTCACAAGTACGTTACCGGCTTTTTAAAAATGCGTACTCTCGAAGGTTTGAAAGCCGTATTAGTCCGGTAATACCGCACGCCGTTTTTCCACAGTTTTTTTGTGCGAAGCAGAAAGATTCTAGAGAAGCGTACAGTTGTAGATTGTCAACCATCCAAATGATGGGGATGAAACTGCTATCGCGCAGGACGATGGCGGAAAAAAGCGCCTCGGAGCATTCCCCATAGTAAATGCGATAGAACATGCATAGCGACACCACATCTATACGCAGCGCCAGAGCATCCAGCTGATTTGAAACATCTTGGCAATCGACGATTCGAGTTGCTCTCCGTTGGATGCGGTCCAGAGGGAGGAACTATTACTGGGGTGCCACTGCCCAAAGATGAGATCGGTATTTCATATGAGGCCGAACTTGCGCCTTATAAAGCAAAACACGATGGGCCGATATGAAATACCGTCTCGATCTATTGAGCACGCCAAGCTTCTTCGAGGCCGACTTGGTCTTACTCTTCAAATAGCAAATCCGCAAAGCAATGAATGCCGTTAATTTACAGCATGTCATTGATATGGAGGAGGAACAAAGTAGGCGATAGCACACAGCTTTGCGGGAAACTAGCATGCAGAAAAAAAGAGATGAAGTCAGAGCATTCAACGTCGACTACGACCTTTGTGCTTCTATCACATCACGATTTACAAAAAATATTTATAATATAAAATTTTGGCCTAAAAACTTTTTCAGTCAGAAATAATAACTTATTGTGAGTATTTTACCTTTAGATACATTCTAAGTTCAGCGAAATAGTTATATGATTACAGTTCTAATATAAAATAACGAAATGTATACGATATTATGTATGAGATATTAAAACCTTCATAATACTTACTTCAATAATGTTCTTTCAAATTTGGGGAAAAATTTATTGTTTTCAATTTATTCAATAAATTTACGATCACGAAACCGGTAAATTGCATATTTCTCAAAATAAATTGTTCTCAGAAGCGTTTAGCAAAGTTGTTTCAGTTAAATCAATTAGGGGTTTCCTTGCTCGAAGTTTGCAATGATTATTTTGTAATTTTGAATTTCACTTTCATGTTGTAAAGTTACTGGTTCAGTTGAACACAGTTGTAGGAGTTTTTAGAAGACAGTATGGAATAATATCAATATTATGAGGGCTCTATGAGTTAATGAGACTTCGAAAACTTGCAGCACCGACAGCTTTACGTGTTCTCTGAGGCACAAGGCAACATTATTAGTTGAGGAATATCATGTCACGATAGTTTTGGATATAAAGCTTGAACAGACATACATACATACATACATACAACTAATAATAACGAGACCATCATCATCAACAGTCTTATAGGCCAACAAAAGCAAAGGTCTCTCTTTACAAAGACGGTTTTTGTTTACTGTATATACTGTCTTGGTGAGAAACTTGTGTGTGTGACAAACAAATAAAATATAATAGCTCTGAGAAGCAAATGAGGGAGTACATGCGGGCAATGAATGAGCTGGTGCGCGATTGTGTCGCGCTTCGGGTCCTTAATCTTGATTCATACCTGTTAGATAACACGATGGCTGTTGCTTGTATGCCGACTGTATAGACAGGCCGACTCAAAACTATGGTCCTTTCTTCAAAAGGCCAACCCATATCCTATACTGTACTCGCATAGATTATTTTTTTATTATTTTGTAATTAATCAATGTTCACGGAATTAAAAAAAAAGACACCTCTGTGGTTCGTTTAGGCATTTCTTCCCAGAGCGAGTCTTAGGAAATGCCGGCCTCTTCTAACTGTAAAGTCCGACGGGTAAAAATATCTGAAGAAGAATATGCTGAAACAATGGTAGCACAGGCATTAATATGCAAGAGAAGCTTCTAAGTACCACAGATTAATTATAGCCATTAATAATTTTCTCAGTCGTGACATTCATCAAAGAGAATAAAAAACATTACTCTAGAATTTCCGTTACATGCTTTTGATTAATCACGTCAAAAGCGTGTCAAAATTTAATAGAGTTTTAAATAATATTATATTTGCTACCGAGTAAAAATACGTGTATTGTCCAAATAAAAATTGACAGTATTTTTACTTAAAAAAATAAACTAAAAATACGCAAAAATGAATTTCATGGACAAATTGCCAACGGTTATAAGTTGTTGCTTCTGCTGTTTCTTGAGAGCTGGAACTGTTATGATAGCCACCTTCTCATTTGTAAGTACTTAAGCTGTTCTTAAGGTGACAGAACTAAACCTAATGGTTAAATCTTCTTTGCAATTCTTGATGAAATCTAATCGGAGGTGTTCTGAAATTGACAGCTATTATTACGGGCGTTGAACAATCTAGCCTTATTTGTGTAGGTTAAATCTCGATTTTTGTTACTGTCTCTGATTTGAATTAAATTTTTGAATTAAGTGTGGCATTGATATTCATACAAGTAATACCATAAATGATCATAGGAACCACTCTGAATGAAATTTGGTAAAGAAGTCGACAATGGTAAAGAATGTAGGAAGGAGAAAGTAGAGCAGCACTGAAGTCAACACGAATAGGTCAGTTCGACCGGGGCAGTTCTACCCCCTCACAGAACACCAGTCAGCACTCACAGTTAGTGAGTGCGAGACCAAAGGCATATTGTTGCAGAATCATCTCAAAAGGCCACAATAGTCTGCGTCACCATCTTGCATTGTTGCATTGCCAGAATTTGCAATGAATGAGAATGGTAATCACTAATTTTAGGTTATACACTTCAGAGGCAAAGGTTGTTTATAAAATAAAGATAGCAGAATCATTAAGTCATTAGCATGAGCATCTACTCACGCATATGTTTCTTACTTTGCAACTAATCATAATTCTAAGAAAACAAATATAATTATTTTCAGATAATTGGTATCCTGTTCGCCCCAAATGTTTCCCATACTCCTGGCTACTGGGATATGAACCCTGTACTGTCCAATTACAGTGAAGTTACAGAAATGACAGTACAGATGGTTTTGGGCCTCGCTTCGATCATGCTTTGTAGCGTCAGTATACTATTACTGATAGGAGCTTGTTGTGTAAGTATCTTGTCCTTCATCATCAACATAATCATCAGCACAGGCCCTCTCTGCCCTCTCAATTACCACGGCAGTTCGACAAATTGTAATGAAAATCCATCCGTGAGCTTTGGGTTTAAGTTTGTAGTTGGCATGCGGTAAAACATTCCCTTTTCTACGGAAGGTGATTTGAACTTTATCTTAAGTTTGATTAAGTTGATATTTGTCATTGAATTGTTATTGTTTTGATGTTAGTCATGAATTATTATTATTATTTTTTTTTTTTTTTTATACTTGAGCTACCAAAATGACTCTGCCCTGCCTGATGGAAAGCACCAGCAGAATCCAAGAGTGGTGGCCACCATCCTCAATGCAAACAAGGACAGTGTAGCATGGTGACCAGCACTATGGCGGCCTAGTGAGATGCTTTTTCACGCCCCGCTTAAAGGACCCGGGATCATAGTGGGACGGAAACACGTGCGCTGGTAGTGAGTTCCAGGTTTTAACCGCTCGGCACAGGAAGGAAGAGCCGAATCGATGAGTGCGAGAGTGTATGTCTTCCACTCTGAAGCGGTGACTTCCGAGGCCAGCACTTGTTGTCCTGTAGAATACTTTCTGATATTAACTTTAAAGATCTTCACAGAGAAAATAGCTACACAGATTTAGATTTTTATTTATTTATTTTTATCCGTAGAATATACCAAAACTAATCGAGATATATCAATGGGGTGCGGTTATCTACAGCAGTACAGTCGTGTTGATGTTCTTCATACTTTCCATGTTCTGTTTCTTCGTCCACACAAACTGCTATTTGGCTGCCGGAGTTCTGTGTATTTTGATAGTGTGTGTTGTATTATGTGAGTATATACCAATCGTCACTTTATTTCAATGTATAAATTTGTTTCATATATTTCATCAATTGTGTCAATATTTTGTCACCGGCATGTTTGAGTTTATGTCAGTTAAATAAATTTGTCGTAATCATTTCATTTGTTAACAATAACTTCATTACATTTTGTATGAAACGTACGTCATTTTCTACCAGCCAACCTTTCGACGGTTAAAAGGACAGCCAGGTGCACGTGTATTGTAAAGAAAAGCTATGAACGATTGTTGAACAAACTGTTGAACTATTCACAGTTTTGAATAATAATTAATGTTTATTGTAGTGGTGTGCAATAAAGTTTATAAATAAATTAAATAAAACTGACTAGCATACAATAATAAATAAATATTTCGGACATCTAACACAACGCCATCTAGTCCCAAGCTAAGCAGAGCTTGTGTTATGGGTACTAGACAACTGATTTGAATACACATATACTTTTCTTTGTAAGTACAATCATATTATTCATAGAAAACACCTAAACTCCAGAACAAATATTTGTAGATCACACAAACACTTGGTCCGACCCAGGATTTGAACCCGAGACCTCAAGCACAGCAGTCGCATTCACTACCACTGCGCCACCGAGGCAGTCACACAATGTCTTAATATAAATTATATGCATTGAGTTTCATTTAAGTTGAATAAAAATATTATAATGATATCCTTACACGTCTTGTTGAAACTTGTCTCAGTGCTTATTTTTTAAAATTGTCTTTTCTTTTTTTCAGTTACTCTGTACTTTGTAATAGTGACAAACAGCTTAAGGATGTCCCTACAGTTCTTGTCCAGCAGTGATCTAGTGATTTGAGTGACTATAACGCTGTCTTTTGGTTCCAAATTGTTGGAAATATATATTGATTTGTAAAATAAATGAATAAAACATTTATTTTGTATTTGTGACTAATATTTTTGTGTATTTAAAACAAGTCTTATACGAGAAAGTTGGGGTATGGGCCTCCGGTATCCTCACTAACTCGGTGAAACACAGCGCAAACGCTGTTTCTCACCGGTTTTCTGTGAGGCCGTGGTATCACTCCGGTCGAGCCGACCCATTCATGCCGAAGCATAGCTCTCCCACGGTAGATTCGAAAGATATTAGGTAACAAACAAAAAAAAATACAGTCGAATTAAGAATCTCCCCTTTTTTTGAAGTCGGTTAAAAATGGGCTTACGGCAATTAAAAGATAAGCAGAATAATATTCTTTTTCTCCGTAATTATTTATTATCACTTTAATATTTATACTTTAGTTTTTTTTAATTATATACGAGCGTGTATCTTTGTGATCAACTTTTATTTGGTACTGAACTAAATTTTGTGAAAGCTAAGAAGCGAGATATCAAAAAATGGAATGTAAGAAAATTTGATTGATAATAATAAATTTAGTGAATTTTAGTCTATATAGTTATGTCAACAACAGCACCTGTCGCGTTTTCAGCCTCGCATAGTAAGTGAAGCCGGCAATATACATATATGACCATCGAGATTGTAATTCATCATTTAGTATGACAGGGGGTTACTTGAGGATAGTTCGCCCGATTTTCGTTGTACTCGTAATTGTCAAGATGAGTTTTATATATATACCTATATATATTTTGCTAAAATGGAATTTGACTACATATTGTGGTGGAGCAGGTATCATGTTCCACCGTTCACAAAGGGAGGACCCTCCGACCAAGCTAGGTGATCATGCCTGGCGGGCTACTGCCCAACAGTTGATGTTGTATGATATGATAATCGGCGCGAGAACTTCTACTACGCGATTCAGGATTGGTAGTCCTCCGTGGTTCTTCTCGTAGACCCCAGCTAGGGTCTCGGGGAAACTTGTCCAGGCCATGGCCTGTTTAAGTGGTGCTGCACGCCGCCTGCGACTACAGGCGGGTCACTGGGTTGGGCCCTGGTGGGCCTTTTGGTAGTTCAAGGAGACCCGCCAACCCGTCCGACCTGTGCTTAGCGAGGTCGAGTTCCTAGGGGTGTAAGCCCAAAGGAGCGCCCGTCAGCCGGCACTAGGTCGGAGCTAGAGGATGGTCCGGTGGGTATTGACGACGGTTCGGGGTGGATTGGTAGTTTATTCGTGTTGTACGTTGCTCCGTAGTTCAGTGTATCTTCGGTAGATAGCGCTGTATGTGAAAGTCGCCACAATATTTTTTAAATAATCTTAAACGAAACTCTTGTAAAATTATGAAAGTGGTGAATGTTACATTTATTTATTTAATTTCTTTGCGAAAAAAGTACTGTCCGGTGGGTAGTCTGAAAAATTATCTAAATCTGACCTAACGATGATACAAGTCTCCATAGTTAGGTTAGTCGAGTTCCTGTAGAACTCGACTAACCTAACTATGGAGACTTGTCAGCTTGAATTTACGTACTTCTTCCATTCATGCACAATACAAATGCAAAGATACAGAACCACATTCTCTAGTTTTGAACTACCTCGTTGGTTCAGTGGCTTTCGCACACGGCTGCGTTGCTTGAAGTCTCGGGTTCGATTCCCGGATCGAATGATCTGCAAATATTTATTTCAGAGCTTTGGGCGTTTTCTATGTAGAATATGTATGAATTTACAAAAAAAGTATAGGTACGTATTTTTTTTATTGAATTTTGGGCAAACGAGCAGACGCATCACCTGATGGTAAGCGATTACCGCCGCCCATGGACACCCGCAACACCAAAAGCGTCACAAGTGCGTTGCCGACCTTTGGGGGATGGGGAGAGGGAATGGGGGGAGGGGTTCGGCTATGGGCCTCCGGTATCCTCTCTCACTCGGTGAAACACAGCGCAA
The DNA here is from genome assembly GCA_916048165.1 of Spilarctia lutea. NCBI lineage: Eukaryota > Metazoa > Arthropoda > Insecta > Lepidoptera > Erebidae > Spilarctia > Spilarctia lutea. The sequence continues at coordinate 3,825,878 of OU696492.1, read as the reverse complement.
GCGCTATTTCACACCGGTTTTCTGTGAGAGTGAGTATTTATATATGTTGTCTAGTACCCATAATACTAGATCTGCTTAGTTTGGGTCTAGACGCGTTGTGTGTTAAATGCCCGAAAATATTTATTTTTTCTTTATTTTATTAACGTGTGCTGCTATCTTCACGTTGAGGTCGAACACTTTTCAGACCACCTTTATATGTATTATGTAGCCTACTGCTGGTGCGAAGTGTCTTTGAATCCAGGTAACATATTCTAGTTAATTATAGTCATTTTTAAAGCACTGTGGTTAAGAGAACCACAGTGCTTTAAAGCTCTTTATTTACTGTTTGGTTTTACCTGTTTACTTTCAGCACATTAAGTATTACTATTATACCGGAAAATGTAGTATTACACAGAGTGTCTGCTGATTAAAAAAAGGCATAATCCACATATGTGTGTTGTCAATCAAGTTTTCTAATAGCTAGAATAGAATTTTTATAAAACAGAATATATAATGATAACAAAAAATTTTAACCATCTTTTCGATCTGGACAAAATTGAAATGGGGCATAAAAAATAGAAATAATCATTCATATCGGTTCACTCAGTCAAAAGTTCTGAGATAACAAACATACAAAAATACAGTCCGATTGAGAACCTTGTCCTTTTTTGAACTCGGTTAAAAAAGGATTTGGTTTAAATCAAAACGAACTACAACAGGTTCGTAAAAAAAAAAATGAAACATAACCTTCTTGCTACAATCAAAGCCAAAATCTTAGTCAATAGTACTTAACATGTCAATTTGACAAATGATTAAAATAAATAAATAAATAAATAAATATTCCGGACACCTAACACACAACGCCATCTAGTCCCAAGCTAAGCAGAGCTTGTGTTATGGGTACTAGACAACTGATATAAATACATATATACTTCTTTTTTTTGTAAATACATACATATTATAGACTGCACGGTTGGCCGAGTGGTTTCAGCGGTCGCCATGCCGCTTGCTACTGCGCCAAGTGTCTTGGGTTCAAATCCCACGCGGTACAACACTTTGTGTGATCCACGAATTGTTGTCCCGAGTCTGGATGTTATTTGTGTCCGTTTCATGTATGTTTGTTAAGTCCCCCACGGCACAGGATGTTTATTCCTGATGTGGGAGTTGTCTTTTATAAAAAAAAAAAAATATACATAGAAAACACCCAAACTCCGAAGCAAATATTTGTAGATCATACAAACGTTTGGTCCGACCCGAGACCTCAAGAACAGCAGTCGCATACACTACCACTGCGCCACAGATACAGTCATTGAGAACCTCGTCAATCGTCGTCGTTGTCGAATCAAAACTACTATGAGCTCGTAAAATTAAAAAAAAAGGAACATAACCTTCTTGCTACAATCAATAGTCAATAGTACTTAACATGTCAATTTGACATTGACATTATTTTGTTTATAAGTTTTGATAAGTATAATTATTATGACTGTAACATGTGAGTAATATAAATAATATATATTAAATAGGTAAAATGAGTTTAAAATGTGTTTAAATAGATGGCCACACCTCACTAAAAGCTTTCGATGTTTAAGTCTTAAAGCGGGAGTGGTTCTGTATTCGGTATTTGAGTTGGTAAGTTGATTTAAAGAAACAACCAGTTGATATACTATACCTACATACAAATACATATTATGAATTCGAAAGTGACTCTGTCTGTATGTCCGTTACGCTTGCACGGTTAGACCGCTAGAACGATTTAATTTTTTACCTTTATCTGTTAAATAATGTTATATGAAAGATAACTATCTGAACCTTTAACAGGAACTGGTGTAACTTGGTTAAAATATTATCATGAAATGTACACAAGGCTTGCAGAAAAAAAAATCTCTCAAATGACTTTTTCACCATTTTTTATTTATATTTTTTTATTGATACTCTTCTCATTTTGGTCCTAGTGTACTGTTATTTAACCTGTGCCTTTCCTCGATAGGTAGACTATCTAAAACGAGAATAGTACTTAGATCGGGATCAGTAGTTTTTGAGATTGCAGCGTTCAACCAAATAAATGAGCAGCAAACTTTCAACTTTTCTTATATTATTTTTGAAATATAGTTCGGCGTCATCTATGGTATACACGTTGCATCGAAATCGATTCATCCATTTTATAACTACGATGCCACAGATAGACAGACATCAACGTCAAACTAATAACACCCCTCTTTTTGCGTCGGGGGTAAATAAAATACGTGTGACCGTGTCTACTGTGCTCTAACATAACTTTACCAAAATATACCGAATCTTGACAATATAACAGTATGAGGAGACAGGATACCCTCCCTTTTCCCCGCTAGCCGTTAATCTGCACCATATGACAGGCATTCATAATGGTGACTGACGTTTAAATAAGAACACGATGCCTTCAACATGTGTACAAAATGTAAGAAACATCTAATGGCTGTTATATTGTTATGGAAAGTTGAAATTTTATAATCTGTGAAAGAAATAAAAAAACTAATTAGTATGTAATTTTAATAATAATAATAAATTACTTTTTTAACACCAGGTAACTAAAAATATGAATTAATACAAGGTTAATACAAATACCTTATAGCTCAAAGGCAATCTCTTACAGGCAACCACAAGGTGGAAATAAAATCTATTATATGTATGTATCTGTCTCATGTCAAGTTGTTGCTCACGATGAACTCTAAATCTATCTTACCGATTTTCACGATTTTTTTATTTGTGTTTTGCTGTCGTACCTAAGATAGGATAGTTAACATCACGCTTAGACTAATAGGAGCCGTGCACGATTGAAAAGAGACGGAGACGAACTTGTGTGGGTCAACTCCTATTACACAGTATACAAGTGACACTTAGATTAAATGATGAAATAAATACAAACAAATATATATATATCTAAATATATATATCAAATAACAATATTTTTTTGAATAAATATAAGATTTTGTTTCTAGAATATTTCTTAAAGATGAAGAATGTAATGCAGTGGCATTGTTTTTATTATTATTATTTTCAAAACAATTATCAAAATATCAATATAAATTTATATTAACTGCATAGATCGTTTTGTGAACTTACTTAATACTTTTTTAAATATGAAATTACTACATATGTATATAGAAGAGACCCGAACCCAGTAGTGGGACGTTAATGATGGTTAAAGTTATTAAAATTTGCAGCTGCTTTCATCAGCACTATTCGCGCACGCCGAACTCATAGTGGGAAACATAGACGAAGCAGTTGTTTTCGTCAGTTGTTTGAAGGCCATCATGATAATACGAATTATATCCACGTTCTTCCTCATCAGTTCTTGGTCTGGTGTTGTGATAGTAAGTTTACAGTTTTATCAAAAGTATGTTTAGAGTTGAATGGAGTAGATGTCTCATTAAATTTGTTGACTGCACTACTGAACATAAGGCCCTTTTATCCATTGGCGAGAAAGGTATATAGCTATATGATATAGCTTTATTTCAAGTTTTCCTTCTCTTATATCCTGTGCACACCTCTATTCATTGATCGCTGATCGCTGCCCACAGTTGTTTTGAGGGATCTACCAATTACTGCACAAGCTGCTGTGGCGACTTCCACATATAACACAACAATAACCTACTACAGCGCCATCTACCAAAGATACACTGAACTACGAAGTAATGCACTACACGAAGTAACTACAAATCTTGAATCGCGCAATCCGATTATCATATATAAAACATCCCAACACCAACTGTTGGGCAGTGGCCCGCATGATCACCTCGCCTGGTCGGAGGATCTTCCCTTTGTGTTGGAGGGACTTGACACCCCGTTCCTCTACACTGCTAATACCAGATCCCTACTATCGTTCATGTCAAATACTTAAAAGGTTCTAATTATTCGAAACATACACACAATCTTTTCAAACACTATAATATAATTCGTGCCGCCGACAAAATTGTACAGCTGGCGACTTGTATTACCACGGGTGGCCCCAGTGTATAGACAGCATTACATTGTTTTTCTCTTATATTATTATGTCTGTGATTTTGATGCGTCTCATCAATCTCATATAGATCTTACCCTAATGCCTTTTCTTGTGTTTCAGAAATGTAACACTGACTTGATTCTACAAATCTACATCTATATCAATTTGACGTCAACAGTTCTACATTGCATCTATTGTATAACATTTTTCTGTTTGTATTTTGAAACATACTTACAGAAAGTCTTAGTTCAATTAATCCTTAGTTTGGTGGCATATACTGGTAATTTTATTTTAACATATGTTAAGAAACAAACAAATTCTTTACCAACCGGTCTGGCCAGAGAGGTAGTGAAGGCCAAAACCTCATTTCGAAAGAAAGATTTATGTCCAGTACTGGATTGATAAAAGTTTTTCTAAAATTGGTTTAATTGGTTAGAGTCACGCTTCTGCAGTACCGTCGAAGAGCCACGCTTCTGCATGAATGGGCCAGCTTGACCGGAGTGATACCACGGCCTCACAGAAAACCGGTGTGAAATAGCGCTTGCGCTGTGTTTCACCGAGTTAGTGAGGATACCATATCCCAACCCCTCCCCACATCCCTCTCTCTTTCCCCCAAAGGTCAGCAACGCACTTGTGACGCCTCTGGTCTTGCCACCCGTCCATGGGCGACGATAATCGCTTACCATCAGGTGATACGTAAGCTAGTTTGCCTACTATTTAATAAAAAAAAATTAGTCCTTTCTAAATTCATATCATCAAAAATTAAGCTATAATAGCTCTGTTCCATTCTTATACACATAAATATAAATTATATTATATACAAATTAGAGACCAACAAATTTTGCATCGTTCTTGTTAAAAAAACGGTATGCGAAAGAAATTACACTGTTCGTTGTTGAAATAGGTCTAAAATGGAACATTTTATTTCAAGAACAAATTGATACAATTGTTTTTGTTTCCAGTGATAGCGTACATGTTGGTGATAGTGAACAGTTTTCGAATGTATATAACGTAAAAGATGATGTTGCTAAATACTATAAGGATCATTAGCTGTTAACATTGCAAGAGTGATGTGAGGTAAGAATACAAAACAATTATTTTATAATTAAAAACTTATACAAAAGGGTACTTTATACATTAAGTACCTTTTTGAATAAGTGTGAGTCACTATGCTGCATTGTCTGCATTCGCAATAAGTATGAGGGCCCTTATTCTTGACCGGGATTCTGTCACTTTGATAGAATTTCAACTTGACACACACTCGCTTTCACAATGAAGCGGAGGCACATACGGCTGGTTTCTTATTACTATAAAAATCTGTGTGGATTATGACTAGTCAAGTCACTAGAAATTATAAAATAAATCCCTCTGCTGCGTCTGTCTGTCTGTTCGCGATAAACTCAAAAGTTACTGCATGGATTTCAATGCAGGTACCGCAGACGACTCAGGCGCCGGAGGTCGCAAAACGATCTCCGTCCTCCATAAGCGCAAGCCTGAGGGTGACAGGTGCGGCCAACAGTTACCCTAGCAGAAACAGGCCGGCACGAGCTCTTAGTCGGTTCGAGTCCGACATAACCACCAGATGGTGGTATCCGAGGGGAATTCCGCACAAAAAAATAAATAAAAAAAAGGGCCGAACATAAACAGCTCACACTAAGTATAATTTTATCTGAGACTTTTCGAGTGTCATAGCTCGGTGAGTGCATAAAACTGTTAATTGTATTGTACGCAAGCTAAAGCTGGAGGCGTGTGGTAATTGGTCCACTCCCAGCAAAAATACGATACGCTCTGGCAATAACTAATAAACCACATATGAATAACCTTAAATTGTACTGACATTTATATTCAATGGATCGTGACTTACCAATGAATATACGTGTATCTAAAAGAGCGCTACATTCATTTGCCAACCGTAAAAGCCCTGTGATTGATGACTTAGTACAAAAAAACTGTACAACATAGTAGCGTTTAGGAAAAAGCGAGCCTATGATGGATGTCTTGAAGGAATCGGATATTGATTTAGCTTAATATCTGTAGGCGTCGGCGGATAAAAATATTTCTTATCTTTTTATATTGGAGACAAACAATTACCTGTTGGTAAGACATGCAAGTCAAGAGACAGAAGCGAGTTGAATCCACATGAGCAGTCTTTTTCCCTTCTTAAAAATTAGGGGGAGTGGGACAGGAAATGTGTGGATGCAGTCACATCAATCATTCGGTGGAAAACTACGGAAGGGTTGTTTATAGACTACGTGCCCGTGTCGAAAATTGATGGGTCATGTGAACCACCAGGAGACCTTTTTAGAAAGATACTGGGGAATAAAACAATAACATTCAGCACTATGCCGTCATTTGTAAGCTGTCCAACTGAGTAATGGTGAAGGGGGTGTCAGCCCTCGATTTTTCTCCCTTGTCACATGTTTTTTGTACGGCGTTGCAGAATAATGGATAAGAAGAAGTATTGAAATTGTAGGGAACCGATGCCGATGTATGAAAATATACTTAGCTAAAATTAATAATATAATAATACAGAAAAAGTTCCAATTAATTATTTCTTCTGGGTTAGAATTGAAACCTATAGATTAACAGCCAGTCTAACTTATCACAAGACCAACAGGCTCGTCAATATACAATATCAATACGTGCATAACATCTTGCTGTTATATTTAGTTTGCTGTTTAAATACTATATTAGATTGCTTTATAAAAGGAATTACTGAAACTTAATAAATTCGATATTTCATCCAGTTATAAGAATGCCACGTTCGAATGACTGTACGAATGGTGTAGTGGTTTGGCCGCTTTTTACTGCACTGAGTATTGTGGGGTCATATCCCATTTTGATCCACAAATTGTTGTTCCAAGTTTAGATATTCTTTGTCGCTATTTCATATATGTTTGTGAAGTCTTTCGCGACACAGGAATATTCCGAACGCGGGAGAAGTCTTTTTAAAAAGCGAAGGAAAACTGTCATTATTTCTTTTTTGGTGATCTTTTCTTTTTGGCAGAATCATTAATAGCCAAACGATGGAGTAATCTCATTAAAAAGCCATATCCCAAATTCATTTTCTTGTCAAATTGCCATCAATGTCAAATTAAAATGTAAATATATTTTTTGCTATTATAAATTTTATTAAGAAACCACAATCATGTGTGAAATATTTCCCGAAGTGAATAGTTGCTGTAAGTGTTTTTCATTACGTGTTGGACTCCTATTTATTGCCGTTGTGAGCATAGTAAGTCCATTATCTATTCATACAAAATTACTTGCCCCGACTGACTTCTGATTCAACAAGGCAGAGCCTAAACCACTGACGCTATAAACTTAGTTTTTGTCTAATTGAACAGGGGCAAACGAGCAGATCTATCGCCTGATGGTAAGCGATTACCACCGCCCATGGACACCCGCAACACCAAAGGCGTCACAAGTGCGTTGCTGACCTTTAGGGGGATGGGAAAGGGGATGGGGGGAAGGGTTGGGGTATGGGCCTCCGGTATCCTCACTCACTCGGTGAAACACAGCGCAAGCGCTATTTCACACCGGTTTTCTGTGAGGCCGTGGTATCACTCCGGTCGAGCCGACCCATTCACGCTGAAGCATAGCTCTCCCACGGTAAAACCATTTACCACCGCCCATGGACACCCGCTGATGCGTGACGCCTCTGGTGATCCAGAGGCGTCACAAGTGCGTTGCCGACCTTTTAGGAAGGAGTACGCATATCGTGTGCTTATCACTTTTTGTTTAAATGAATTTATGGTCCGTTTAGATTTTAATTACATTATATAGTAATCAATGATCAGTTTTATGTCAAATTAACTATACTTGTGGTTCATATTTTCTTTTGTAAGTGAATAACTATCTAACTTAATATCCCTTTATGGAAATTCAGGTTTTCAATCAGCGCTCGCCTTCCATACTCCAGATTTTGGTTCCAGCCTAAATAGTATACTAGCTTTTGCGTGTGGCTCTAATCGTGTGTTGGTCGGTTTTCGCAGTAAAGAGTAGCCTATGGCCTTCCTCATGAATCGAAGTATCGCCTTGCCAAATTTCATTGAAATCGGAAAAAATAAGTATGGTGTGACTGACAATTTATATTTCTTACTTGCAGATGACAGGAGGTACAATTCTTAACGTTTTAGAGAACGACGCTCAAGTTTCTTATGAGCAATCTACCACAATGATACAGGCAGGCTCCATTGTTGGTAATCTGAATTGATTATTGAATTGTAATACTCGTACTATAGTATTAGTGACACAAATTCTTGTAACAAACTTGAAGATTTCTTAATATTTGGTATTATTTCTCTTTAGAAGAGACCTGTAGTTTTTTTGGTAGTACGTACACTGATTTGCCTTTTTAAAAGGGCGACTCCCGCGTTTGAAATAAATCCTGTATCTCGGGGAACTTTACAAACATACCTACATGTAACAAACACAAAGAACACCTAGACTTAGAACAACAATTTGTGAATCACACCAACTGTTGTCCTATGTGAGATTTAAACCCACAACACATGGCGCAGTAGGAAACAGCGTGGCGGCCACTTAAACAACTGTGCCAACCGTGCTGTCGATTTATTTGATGACGGCATACTTAATTTCATACCCTAAAGTGGGGTGGTTTAATGTACTCTGGGAAAATAACATTTACCATCTTAGGTCGGTAAATCTTAAGATTTACTGGTAAAACCTAAGATTGACCAATATACGGGTTTTTACCCAAAGATGAACATTTGTTTTTACTTTATTGTTTGATACAGAATTATTACGTCCTTTTTTTTTGGTAAACGTTCTCTAATTAATTGATTTTGTTTACAGTGGAAAATACAGACTTTGCATTCTTCTATAGACATCTTTTGGACTTCGTAATAACTGCGCTGATTTTTCACGGAGTCATTTTCGTTATCGCTGGCGGCTTTTTACTTCTTGCTAATTTAATCGTTAGTATAATTTATCTTGTTCATCATTATTATTGCCAGCTTATTGCTGTCTACTGCTGGACTAAGTTACCTCCAATTGTATCGTACTTTTCACGTCTAACTCTTGGTACTCATCCAGCGCAAATCGTCAGTTTACCTGGCATGTGGTCGTTCAATAAGTACCTGCCGAAATCTGATCTTCACTAACATGTTTTACCAATGAAATGTATTTTATAAACTGGAATGTCGGCACTTGATAAAACTTATTACAATACATTCTAGAATAAACACATTTGTAATAATTCCACTAATTTGACCGGTTTTGCCTTATGGCATTAAGTAGGTGAAGCAGTACTTATTCCACTATTTTGCCCTTTGTTGTTATGTTGTTAGTTTGCTAAATGTATTTAGTGTAATAATATAATAAACATCTATTACAAACTCTCTCTCTGACCTAGAACCAAGGTGACCGACATAGCTCTGAAAGTTAGTAGGTTGGTGTGGCAATAGACTGGCCACATATATTGCAGAACTGACGACCGCTTGAGTAAGCGCGTTCTGGAGTGGAGACCGCATCTTGGCAAACGTAGTGTGGGATGCCCTCTGTTCAGATGGCGTAGGAGAGCTGGTAGCGACTGAATTCAAAAAGCAACAGACCGGTCTCTGTGGTGTTCCATGGGAGAGGCCTATGTCCAGCAGTGGACAGCAATGGGCTGGTTATGATAATGACAATCGATAGTATGAAGCAAGACAACACCAGTACAAAGAGAAGGAAAACTTGAAACAAACTCAATCCCAGCCAGTTTGGCTGGCGTGGTATAGTAGGTGAAAACAACACCCCGAAACACTCGTTTACAGACCCTACTAACGTCATCAATAATAATAAATCTCTTTATTGTACACCAGCTTATATAATTACATAGTAAACTTATAACTATATAAGATATATACAAGTGGCGGCCTTATCGCTCCGTGGCAATATGTTACAGGCAACCATGAGCTTTATACTAAAATATTTAAGTGTCTCAGCCATGTTAACTACGTGATCAATAAATCAGAGTTTCCTAAAATAACTGCCATTAATAATAATGCCATATTAATGACTCTCTAAATCATAAATTAAAATAAGTTACTAATAAGACTGTCTTTTTCAGGATGAAAGCGGTTTTGCCCAGGTCTTTGTGTGGCTAACACTGATCAATATAATTTTCGGTACTGTGACATTACTTTGCCTTGGTGTGGATTGCACCATTAAGGCACACCGTTGCCTTTTGAGCATGGACTGGCTGGAAAGTGGTTTTTTTATTGTAACCTGCTTTTTTTATTATGGAAGTAAGTTTTCTTTTTAATCCTTTTTTTTGTGTGTGTGTCACCAGCCCTTATTCATTTATACGCTAAATCAACGCAATTAACTTAAATTTAAATAAACTTCAATTTTTACCGTGGGAGAGCCACGATTCGGTTTGCATGGGCTGGCTCAACCGGAGTGATACCACGGCCTCAGAGAAAGCCGGTGTGAAACAGCGCCTGCGCTGTGTTTCACCGAGAACCACGAAGTGACATTATTTATTTCTTTTCAGTGTTTTTTTACTTCATAATGATAGCAAACAGTTATGTTCTAAATGGTGATACAGCAGTCGAAATGAAATAGATGGAACACATAAATACAACCAAGTTCTAAGTGATTTGATGGAATCTAGATTCATAGTTTCCTTGAGAGTACCCGATGTATGTTGTATTGTTTTGTTTTTCGGCGTGACATGTCAAGAGAATACATACGTTTTAAGTGATTTTTGTCAAATATATGTTTTGACGATTGAAATTTGTCTTTTTTACTACGAGTATTATCCTGTTTATTATAACCAGCGACCCACCTGTCTTCGCGCGGTTGTCTTTGAATTTCTCGGATTTCCTTTGCCATAACATGCACCTATTACAACATAAGAACTTTCCTTTTGAATCACTCTGTCTAGTATTGTTAATTGTAATAAATCCGTTGAGAAGTTTAAAACATAAATTTTTAGGTTTGTACATCTACCTTGTTTGGATCTGCATCGCCCTAAGGTCGACTGGTAGAAAATGCCTACGGCATTAAGTCCACCTTTGTCACCGATTATGTGCATAAAGTATAAGTAGTTGCTGAAGAAATGAAATGATTTCATGAGTTTTGAGATAAATGAAAACTAATGAATAAATAAAATCTTTTTTTTGTCTGTATGTCTGTTTCTTTCCATTAATCTCACGAACGACTGAACTGATTTTGGTGGCATTTTCATTGAAAGATAGCTGATGATATAAGTTATATAGATGTAGATGTAAGGTACCCCAACTTAAGTAACTTATACTTTAGGCTAGCTTCGCCGCAGTTGTTTTTGTACCTTTACAACAAGACCCGTAAGTAACAACGTGGAGCGCAGGTTGTATTTAAGCGCAGATTACCCTTAGGGCCAGCACAGTAAGGTAGTAAAACCATGCTAATTTCAACACGAACGGGCCAGTTCGACCAGGTCGGTACTACCTTCGCACAAAAGATCAACGTAAAATGACATTGTTCGTGCTGTCGTGTTTCGTTGGTGAGTGCGAGATCGTCGGCGCAATGATGCAGGAGCATCACTAGGTCGCCATGGTGTGGGTCGCCATGCTGCATTGTTGCATTGTCTGTATTCGAAATGAGTATGGCGACCACCACTCTTAGATTCTGCTTATGCTTTCCATCAGACAGAGTAGAGTCATTTTGGCAGGTCCATACATAAAAATAAGATGTATATCAGCAGTTTGGGATCCGACAGCTATGTGAGAAGTGTATTAAGTTATTTTTAAAGTTATTATAATTATTCTATAGGTAACAAACGGTTACATAAAAAGAGCTAGGTTTAAAGTGCAGGAAATGACTCCGTATATACCCCATTTTCATGTTTTAGCTTAAAAGGAAGTCGAGTAATATACATGTGTTAATAAATCTTCGCAGTCCATTAATTAAAGTAGAAATGGTAGGATATAGTGCTTTACAACTTGTAAATGTACACTACACGACACGACAACGACACGAGATACTATACGATTTTCAATTTAATTATGAGAACATACTTCAGTGCGCTTTTGTGAGTTATTTAATATATTACTAGTAGTCACCCAGTATTCGGATTTCATCTGTAATTTTTTACTTGGGTTTTTTATGTGCCAAAGTTCGTTCCTTCGTTTGCATAATTGTCGTAAAAAGGGATGTAAAGTTTTTGCTTCTCGTAACAACATGTAGGTAAGCAAAAGGCTTATGAGGAGACGTGTTATTTGTTCGTAAGTGACTCCCGCCGCTCACACCTGCAAGTTAATCAAGTTGCAAGTGGGTCGCCGGTCTTTTAAGTACCTTTGTTCTTTTCTTGAGGGGTTTTTGCTTAAAACTGTATTAACTTGAATAGTTAACAAGTGTATGATAATCTCTTAATAATATCTGAAGTGTACTCGTTAGTTAGTTACTTGTTTCTATTTATAATATTTATAACTAACTTATCGCTGTTATCATAATTTGGCTTTCTATTGTTAAGAGATTTTTCTAAAAGGGTTCAGTGGATCCAGAGATTACCCCTTACAAACTCACAAACTTTACCTCCTTAGTGCTAAATACATACGTATATAGCATAATATTCACATAATTTGGAATTATGTGAATATTTCACATATTCACATAATTCCAAAGCATTTTAGATTTAAAGCATAGCTCTCCCAACCGTGGGAGACCTATGCTTCGGCATGAATGGGTCGGCTCGACCGGAGTGATACCACGGCCTCACAGAAAACCGGTGTGAAATAACGTTTGCGCTGTGTTTCACCGAGTGAGTGAGAATACCGGATGCCCATACCCATCCCCTACCCCCATTCCCTCTCCCCGTCCCTCAAAGGTCGGCAACGCACTTGTGACGCTTTTGGTGTTGCGGGTGTCCATGGGCGGCGGTAATCGCTTACCATCAGGTGATACGTCTGCTCGTTTGCCCACTTTTCAATAAAAAAAAAATCGAGAACGTGTCGTTTATTGTAAAAGGTTCTGTGTAAATCCGTCGCTATACCGAGTCCAGAGATAAGTTTATCTCCCGGCACGATCTTTAGAACAGTTGGATATTCCTAGTAATACGTGTAGGTTCAATGTGCCAACCGGATGTTTATCAGCCAATTCACTTCAGTAAACATTGTACTAATGTGAGCTAGTTTATAGAGCAACACTGTATAGAGACATACACAGGCTTTCCCCTCTCTTAAATTCAAATATGAAGCTTTATTTCTAATATTCTTCAGGCACTTACGAAATGTTACATTTTTACAGTTTTATAGATTTGGTGTACATTATTTTTGAAGTAGGGTAAAACCGGGATAGACGCCGCAACGGGATAGATGCCTCATGTCCAAAAAACCTAACTTCTCAAAACCGCAACAATGAATTAATAGTATAAGTAGGAGCCGCTGTCACCCTGCACCTAATTTATCCACGAGCTGTCGTGCTTTGAGGATATGTTTTGCTCATGTGTATATTTATATCCGAAATGAGCTTCACTAACACGTACAAATATTGAAAGTCACTATTTTAACGTTGTATAACTTTATAAGTAGTAATAAATTATGTTATATTTTTAATTTCGTCAATACACTGGTTCATTAAGGGTGCATCTAAATATAAATAGTTGCTATTTTGTTTTTAATTTATTTAAAAAAATTGCTGAGCATCCCTATCAAAAAGAATAGTTACCTTGATTTTGCGTACATGAGATGACGTAATTTCCATACATTTGTTAGTTTTCTAATAACGTTTGTAGAATGTCAGTTTGGCTTGTGGACGGGTTGGGCTATGCCAACCTTACTCGTAGAATAAAGTGAATCTTTTAACAGATTTTTAAAAAAAGGAGGAGGTTATCAATTCAACTTCATTTTAAACGTTTGTTACCTCAGAAGTTTCGACCGGGTGAACCGATTTTGATATTTATTTGAAAGCTGGTGCTTTCTGTGTAATCCCATTTCAATGACCTTGTTCTGACAATTTTATCTGTGAGAAAACTATATAAGTCTTTAATTTGTATGCGCTACTGATTGACGAATAACTCAATTCACGCCAACAGACTTCGATGATTCTTTTCCTACTAAAGCATTATTAATACAAATATTTAACAAAAAAAACCGACTTCAAGAACTGGACCAAATTGAAATGGGACCACACGAAAAGCACCTGCTTTCCAATAAAAAAAGAATCATTCAAATCAGTTTACCCAGTCGAAATTTCTGAGGTAATAAAGATTAAAAAAATACAGTCCAATTGAGAACGTTCTCCTTTTTTGAAGTCGGTTAAAAATGAAAACAAACGTAGTGTAAAGCGCCCTTCGTCACGATGAACCGACAATTTGAAGAAAGTGACTGACAGTAGATGGTTGCGGTCTACCCAAGACCACGATAGTTGTGTTCCTTGGAGAGACCATTTTTGAGCAGTAAAAGATTGAATTAAAAATTAGAGAACTGATGAACGAAAGTTTCATAACTAAAACACGTCTTAAAATGTATACAAAAATAAAAAAATATTCTTGAATAAAGAAAATATTTCATCTCAATGTCTTAAGTTAAAGTACTGAATACTTGTTCAAAAGCCATTGAATACAAGTTTTAGACGAAAAAGTTGTTCAAATAAAAATACATTCTAAAAGAATTCAGTAAAATTTCTTAAAAGTTCTGATGCTCAGACATCGAGCAATTCAAAGCTCTGTAATGTAAAATTTTATGCTGTTTTTATTTTAATGTTATGCTTTTAAACAGCTCTATATTATATAAATTGTACGTACAATACTAATGTTGATTATTACAAGACACTGAAAGAGTTTTTGCTCATAAATAATACGAAATTTTTAGCAGCTCTGTGTTTTTTGTAAACTTTTATAATATATTGAATGGTAAGTACTTACTCAAAAGTGCCGTATATCAAAAAGTATTGATAACACTGAGTTAAATAGAAATGCACTTAGTTAAAGCTTTAAGATGAAACAACAATTTTCAAACTTCTAACGTGAGAAGTTTTAACGAGAGAGATGTAAAATATTTTTACTTGCTATTGCTGAAGGAAGACTGAAATATAATGCTTTGATATCTTTTTCATCCAAATAATTGATTCTATTTAGTGATAAAGAGAAGGGAATACGTGATATCTTCAGAAATTTAAATATTTGTCGAATTTCGAAACTTTAAACTCAGCTCTCCAAAAAAAAGAAATATATGAGCGTAATACTAATTAAAAACGACGATGCTATAATTAAATAAAAAATAATTAAGAAGACCATACCATACTCATATATTTAATCTTTAATCTGACAAAAAATTACATGAAGTTAGATGTTTTCGATTTATAGTCCATTTACTAGGTGAACTAAAAACTTTCCGACCTCAACGCGAAGTTAACGGCACTTGTTATTTACAACTACTGAATATAGTTGTGCGTCTTTGTATCGCTGCTAAAAATGTGTAACTCAAACTTTACACATTAAAGATACAGACTATACAGAAAAATATAATAGAAAAAAATGCTTAGTCTTTGAAAGCTGCTGATAGAAGTGAAAACTAAGTACCTTGTGAAGCATACAGTGACGATGACGCGAGCTTCACGCTTTTTGTTCACTCTAAAAGTATTTAAGTCTTTAATTTGCATTAACTATATGCACGACAGATTGACGAATAACTCAATATCACGCCAACCGATTTAGATGATTCTATTTCTATTTGAAAGCTGGTACTCTCCGTGTGGACCCATTGCAATAAATATACAGTTTATATAAAGCTCATCGAAAGCGTTCGGTGACGATAACGCGAGTTTCATGATTTTTATTCACCCAAAAAGTGATCAACGTGCCTAAAGAAGTTCACACTTCAAAAATGTCTTGTGTTATCGTTAGGGAGGAAACTTTTATACCACTTACGTATATATGAATGGGAAAATATAGTAGTTTTAAAAAAATATATTTAAAAGATGGCAACCTACATACAGAACGAACTTTCACTTGCGGTAATACCTGGCCGACTGCCACATGGTTTTTTGAAGCTTAATATATTAAGGAACGCTATTGTAGGAAGTGGTTACACATTATCGTCCAAATATAATAATACCAGAAAAGAATTTCTATTAATGTTCTTAGAAAATTCTTGCAGTTAGCAGAATAAAATTACCGATCAAAATTTTGAAGCGAAAACTTCTGTAGAAGCGTTGAACATTTTTTGGGTGAAATTCGCGTCATCGTCACCGAACGCTTTCCATGAGCTATATTTTTTTACTTCTTTTTCTTGCGCATTTTATTTACTGAGCTGCGCCAGCGTTGGTAGCGTATGCAACTGTTGTGCATGAGGTTTTGGGTTCGATAGCCGGGTCGGACCAAATGTTTCTATGATCTGCAAATAATTGTTTCGGGGTTTTTAGTGTCTTCTATGTATAATATGTATGTATTTACAAAAAAGTATAATATGTATTTATATCAGATATCTAGTACTCAAACTAAGCAGAACTTGTATTGTTCTGCTTAGGTTGGGACTAGATGGCGTAGTGTGGTAGATGTTAAAAAAAAGATATCATATTAGTACGGATAGTTAAAATTTTACTAGCGTGCAGGCTCTAATATCCATCAATACCGTCACATTACTTAAATCAAAAAAATAGAAACTGATTTAACGAAATCGTTACTGAAGTAAAATTATCTTTTATAATTGCAAGATCATCTATCAGTAAACTTTGTGCTTTAAATCTAAAGAGTGTAGGTTGTGTTTTCATTAATTTAGTTCTCGTTCACTTAAGCGAACACAGGTGAAACAAGGCACTTTGCGGTATTATGATAATGCAACTAAGTGTTTTCTGTACCCTGATTTGGGTAACGTATTTTAAGACTTGTTAAAACATGCCAGTGCCATTAATAACGCTTTCTTTAAGCTCGAGAATTTTAGATTAGCCGGCTATTAAAATAATTCTCAGTTAATTAAGGGCATATATGAATGTTTTTTTTTTATTTTATTGAATAGTGGGCAAACGAGCCGACGTATCACCTGATGGTAAGTGATTACCGCCGCCCATGGACACCCGCAACACCAAAGGCGTCACAAGTGCGTTGCCGACCTTTGGGGGATGGGAAAGGGGATAGGGGAGGGGTTGGGGTATGGGCCACCGGTATCCTCACTCACTCGGTAAAACACAGCGCAAACGCTATTTCACACCGGTTTTTTGTGAGGCCGTGGTATCATTCCGGTCGAGCCGACCCATTCATGCCGAAGCATAGCTCTCCCACGATAAAAATATGGTGATAGTCTTTCAGGTTTTCTTACTCTTGGTGTGCTGTTTTCTCAGGAGAAAACAACACTGCTAGAATTGAGAAACCTTATACTGATTTTAAGAGAAGCTTATGTCCAACAGTGAACTGCTATAGCCGTCAGTGATTGATGTTGAAAAGGTGGCAAATATTTTTCTATAAATCAGCATCTTTAGGATTTAAATAAATAAATATTCCGGACATCTAACACACAACGCCATCTAGTCCCAAGCTAAGCAGAGCTTGTGTTATGGGTACTAGGCACTGGCACATATATACCTACTGTTTTTTTTTGTGTAAATAAGAAGAAAGAAAATTTAGAGAAAATGGAGAGTGTATTATGAAAGAAAAAGTTGATAAGGCAGAAAAGCCATGGTAAAAAAGAGATAATTGCTACACAGATGGATTGCATATGTATAATTTAGATTGGTAATATATAAAACTCATTTGACTGACTGACTCGTTGACGCAGTGGTAGCAGACGCGACTGCTGTTCATGTGGTCTCGGGATCGATTCCCGGGACGCACCAAATGTTTGTATCAGCTGCAAATATATGTTTCGGAATTTGGGTGTTTTCTATGTATAATATGTAAGTATTTACAAAAGTATAGATATCCGAATATTTATATTTATTGATTTTTTAAAAAAATGTGTATAAAAATAGTGACCGATTGTTGTTTAATCGGATTAGGAGAAAAGTGAGTTAACACTGTCAGTAGCAAGAGATGCGATTGATAGAAGCGGCTGAGACGACGTTTCTTGATGTGAGTTTAATATCTGAGGTCTACGACGTCAAGAAAATATATAAAGCCTAGATTTAGACGGACTTTCATTCACATTAATAAAGGTTTTATCGATATTGATTCTCATATAGTGTGACTCTCATTTCTCTCAAGACAAGTAAGTACCTATACATTCATTTATAACTAACAATGACCTCTACTTCACTCTATTATTTTTTGTTTTTAACCTTGAAAACAACAAACTTTCGTGCAACTTTCCATAACATTTTTGTACTCCCACAGGAGTTAAATTTCTAAAAATCCTTTTTAATGGGTGCTTAAATCGTAAAAAGAATTTGCTGCCAAACTTTGAAGTTTGCAGTCGTAATCTATCTATCGAATACTTTCAAACGAGCAATTCTTTATATACAATCTATACATCTATACAAATAAATAAGTTTAAAGTGTCTGTTTGTAATATTAAAAATAACCGCTTTTTACTAAATGCAGTCAAAAAGTAGTAGCATAAGTTACTCGCTTATGTCAAACATACATCAGCTACCTATCAGTGTCAGTCCCGTCAAAATCGGTCCAGACGTTCCGTAGATTAGTCGGAACAAACAAACAGACAGACAAAAAATAAAAAATAACATATTTTAGTATATGTACCGCGTATGTCATACATATGCATTAAGTAAAAAGCGGTTGCTTTAAAATTACAAACAGACACTTCAATTTTAGTTATTTGTATAGATTGATTTATATATAAATTTATTTGATTGTTATCATCAAACACCACTCGAAAAGGACTCGGTTAAACGCAAGATAGCTTAACAAGATCATTAAAAGTCCTAAGTAACCAATCTTAATTATAAGCTAAATAATAATTAAAAGTTATATAACTTTTGGAATCTGAATATTCCAAACTGAAACGGTAACAAATTATAAAATTGGTTGAAATATTACCAAAGTTCTGAAGTTGAGTCTCGTTAGTCCCGAAATAGAAACTTCGGTACCTCTGCGGAATAAGTCCTGGTATTATGTTTTATTTGTATTTCTTCACTTGATGGAATTCCATTGAATACAAATGGGTCATAAAGTTAATTTATTACTTACTATAAGTGAACTTCTTTTGAATCATTAAAGTGATTATTGAATATGATGAATGTACATGGTCTCGGGTTCATAATATGTATGTATTTACAAAAAAAGCATACAAGTATTTATATCAGTTGTCTAGTACCTAAAACACAAGCTCTGCTTAGCTTGGGACTAGATGGCGTTGTGTGTTAGATGTCCGTAATATTTATTTATATTTAGATTTTTATCTTTTTTCAGTATCATTTTCCGATTATTAAATATATATATTAAACTTGAGAGGTGTCAAGGGACACCCGGATGGAACGAAGTTCGAAATAGAAAGACGAAACGAAAATATCTGTGTGTGTCGTCGTCGTGTCGTGACAACAAATTGTGTCGTGACAACAAATTGTGTCGTGTCAACTAATTGTGTCGTGACAATTTTTCCGTCTAGCCCCCTTACACAACGCGCCATAAGGAACTTCGTTCCAATAATCTAAAAATAAAATAATAGTGTAAAACAGCACCTACGCTGTGTTTCATCGAGTGAGTGAGGATACCGTAGGCCCATACCCCAACTCCTCCTATCCCTTTCCCCATCCCCCAAAGGCCGGCAACGTACTTGTGACGCCTCTGGTTGGGTTTGGAGGAACGTTATAACGGGTGGCTGACTTTACTACGTGATTATATACCTATTCAAAGGTTTCTTACCCTGCCGTAATCTAAGATATTATCTTAAAGACTTATTTATTCGACAAAGTTATTCCCGGGTTATCGAGATATGTTACCGTCGCCGCGTCGGCGTCGTCTGAATTGAACTAAAGGCAATCTGTTAATTGCCTTGGTTAATTAGTTAGGTTAATACTTTATTAAATACGTTGAGGTTTCATAGATATTCAATTTCTTTCTTATAAATATTAATTGGTATACCTATAATAGTTTTACCCAACTTAGATGAAAGAAAGTGTCGCTTAAGGGCGCGTCTCCACCGAAATTGTTGGCAATATCAGTCTTGCCAACTGTTTGAACTCTTTAAAAAATCGATAACTTTGGTTTCTCTACAGTTCCTCTAATATTCAAAAAAATATGGGGAATGATTTTTGCTGAATGGACATCCGAGAATAAAAAAAAACTTGAGAGGTGTCAAGGGACACCCGGATGGAACGAAGTTCGAAATAGAAAGACGAAACGAAAATATCTGTGTGTGTCGTCGTCGTGTCGTGACAACAAATTGTGTCGTGACAACAAATTGTGTCGTGTCAACAAATTGTGTCGTGACAATTTTTCCGTCTAGCCCCCTTACACAACGCGCCATAAGGAACTTCGTTCCAAAAATATATATGTTATTATGTTTTTATATGTATGTCTAACTAATTTCATATTACCTAATTATTTTAAGTTTTGTCTGATTATTTATTAATTATATACAATAATAGTCCTGGGTTGTAAATGGAACGACCTTCACAAGTCCACGACCTGTAATATCCCGTTTTGAAGCTCAATTCCAGTTGTCATGTAACTTCTCGGTTTCCATCAAAACTATTTCAAGTAATTTGAGAACACTTTATATTGTTTGAGAATAAGCCAAAACTTAGCGCTATGTTTCAAAACTTCCAAGATGGAGGTTCTCACTAGTAATTTCTTGCGGTCGTAGCGTAATGAATAAGGAGACAGATTTGCTATTGGCGTAAGCATACAAGAGCCAGAAGCACTAGGTTCAGTTAGACCGTCTTACAAAAACGCTAATTAATATTATTTGTTATTAGTGTTGGGATGTCACTTCCCTATATTACTAATTGTAATTAGTATATTGTAGAACGTCGCTACAACGTTGTCCTCTATTATTAAACCAAATCCATCCTGAATATAAATTTTATTCAAGCAACCAAACACAAAAATTAGCACTCGTTATTTAACAAAACGGCTATCCACGTTTTTCTCAGTAGGCTATTATAATTGGCTAAGAATTTGCAAACAACTGACAATTTCAAGGCACAATCATTATTATTTTAGACAGACATAAAAAACAGCGATGCACATTTCACTCTGATATTGCAGTTGTCGATGGGTGGTGGTGCATTTAATAATACATGAACCTCCTGGTGGTTTGTTTCCCAATCTTGGGCAGTTCGCATTCATCTGCTGCTTGCCATATTCCTCAAGTTTTTGGTCACTCTAAAAATTAATAAGTTAAAAGTTGTAAAAAATGCACTAATTTCTTTCTAACACCCTAAGTATAATATTTATTGTTTATTATTCTAAGTTAAAAAAAATCAAGCTAATCTCTGATAATGAATCCTATTCCCAATATCAAAATCCTTTATAAAAAGTTAAATTATTTATGAAGACTATTATTATATGAAGTTGTGCGAAACTGATAAAGAAATAATCCTTTGTATATTTTCCATCAGAAGCAATTCAATATAAATTGAATACAAATGAGACGTATAAAATGTGTACAGCAAGAAGCTCTGTAGTATGTTGTGGCTTCAATATCAAGCTAGCGGTGCGAACACATAGATAATGTTGAGAATGTAGCGACAGCAAAATAAATACAAAATATTGTTTCGTTTTTTATTTTTCGTTGCCGCTGTTTTGTTTATAAAAGAAGAACATATGGTTTGCATGTTTAATGTAATGTAACGTAAAATAAGTTATTAGTATTAACTGATGTATTTGTGGCTTAGAGTATAATTCTTAAAATCTTGAAATTTTAAATGGTCATTTTTTATTTGTGCGTACTTAAAATGATGAATGGAGTTTATGATTTTTCAATTGAGTGATATTTGTACATGCGGTTAATAAAGTCAGTCCAAAGAGGACATGTATACATAGAAATGTACTGATGTTACATTTCTATCTATCAGCGAATAAATAGCTTAGTATACGTTTTTATACTAAAATTTCCATAGATAAAATCGACATTACTGTAGATAAATTCAAGCTTTCTATAAAAAATCACCTTATTAGCAAAGGCTACTATACGATCAACGATTATCTAAACGAGAAGCAGTCATGGGCTTAAGGTGTTATTATATACACACAAACTCCTATGTCTTGTAATTAGGCTGAATTATTGACAAATCATTGTTAGTTGAATGTAATTCGTAACGATTATTATAGTAATTTGATTAGTAGTGATTTTTAGCTTATACTTGCATGCAAATGGGTCGCTTCTTTCACTCTAATATGGCTAAGGAGATAAGGCCCCACGTGTCATACTCGTGAACGGGTGCTGTTCTGGGTGACTGGTCGGTCTAGTCTGCGATGCTCTAGCTTATACTATTATTTTGGTTCGTTCAACTGGAACCTATTATTTTTTTTGTTGATAAATAAGAATGCTTTGAATATATCAGTAAAAGCAATGTTAGAGTTATTATACTATTTTAAATGTTCTACTTCAAAATATAATGACACAACACACAATGTACAAATATTTTTACCATGGGAGAGCCACGCTTCGGCATGCATGGGCCGGCTTGACTGGGGTGATACCACGGCCTCACAGAAAACCGGTGTGAAACAGCGCCTGTGCTGTGTTTCACCAAGTCAGTGAGGATACCGGAGGCCCTACCTTAACCCCTTCCCCACCCCTTCCTCATCCCCCAAAAGCCGGCAACGCACTTGTAATGCCTCTGGTGTTGCAGATGTCCATGGGCGGCGATAATCGCTTACCATCCGGCGATACGGCTGCTTATTTGCCACCTATGCCATAAAAAAACATATTACCATTAGAATTCATTCCAATTTTGTTGAACATAGTTTTCATAAATAATTATTATTTATGTTGTAGTGCTGAAAATACAAGGACAAGTGTTACTTTTTGCCTGCACAATTAAATAATTCAATGAAATGAAATTCACAGTAGTTTACCAATATAATTTGCAGTAAATAAAATGTTTCATTATATGAAAACATTTAATTTCACCGAAATACTTAACTAAGCACCGAATTGAAAATACAGAATGCAAATTAAACAGAAATGTTTTAAACATGTCGCTGAAATATGCAAACCTATTCAGGTCAAATTTTCTGCAAACGGTACCTCTCATTACTGGAAGGTAGTTCGTGTAATGAATTTACAGCGATATAGAATATATTCATGTTTAGTGTAAAACGGTCTTTACTTCAGTACAATCTTTTATATATCTATTCATAAGTTTCAAGTATACAAACAAAGTACCTACTTACATTCTATTGCTATATTTATTGTTATACATATTGTGAATAGTAGTTATTTGATTGGTAAAAATATTTCTACTAAAGTAACTAGCTTTTGCCAGCGGCTTCGCTTGCCTGTATATCGGATATCGCGGTAATGATTTTTTCGGGTTAATATGTAGCATGACAAACATAGAACAAAAGGTTTATCAGAATCAGTTCAGTAGAGCCAGGGATTAGCCTGTAGTCCTACAATCTACTATAGATAACTAATATTATAGATATTAGTTATCTACGAATGTTTGTGAAGATGTGTAATTGTTTGTTACTGTTTCACGCAAAAGCTACTGAACAGATTTAGATAAGACCTTAAAGTAATAAAACTTATTAATTAAATGAACTTATGTAGACAAAATTTTTAGTTTTCTTCAGCTAGCTTATTTGTACTGATCTTGGATGATAACAATAATAAATATTTTAGATATCTATCTAACACACAATGCCATCCAGACCCAAACTAATCTGAGCTTCTATTATGGATACTAGACAACTAATATGAATACGTTTACTTTACTTTTTTTGTAAATACCTACATATTACATACAGAAAATAACCAAACTCCGAAACGAACATTTGCAGATCATACAAACATTTGGCCCGATCCGGAATCGAACCCGACATCTCAAGCACAGCAGTCGTATACACTACCTCTACGCCACCAATGTAGTCAGATAATTTAGACATT
Organism: Spilarctia lutea; assembly: GCA_916048165.1. Classification (NCBI taxonomy): domain Eukaryota; kingdom Metazoa; phylum Arthropoda; class Insecta; order Lepidoptera; family Erebidae; genus Spilarctia; species Spilarctia lutea. The sequence continues at coordinate 3,801,983 of OU696492.1, read as the reverse complement.
GGGGGTCAAATATTTGTAGCTTTTAACCTACTTAAGTAATCGCACAGAAAATCAACATAAAATGACGACGTTCGTACTGTCGTGTTTCGTTGGTGAGTGCGAGACCGGAGGCCCAATGATGCAGAAGCACCACTAGGTCACCTGTGAGTCACCATGATGCTTTGACTGCATTTTCTGCATTCGCAATGCATATGGAGACGTTGACCACTTTTGGATTCTGCTTATGCTTTCAATCAGACAGAGTATATACCATACATAAAAAAGTAAGTTAAATTAATTTAGCAGAAGACAGTCTACTGTACTATACTATACCGTCTCATCATTTTAGAAATGCATTGTAGGTGTGTATTGTATTTATTAAGTAGCTTTTGTAAATATTTCCAAAACTTTACACGTAATTTTTTTGAATTGTTTTAGTAATAGTTAATTAGTTATCTTTAATTTAGCAATTAATTTAACTTTAGCAATTTATTAACTTTTGTACGAAAGACTGCAGCACTATATTTGTATGCCTATAACTGGCGAAATGTGTATTGTGCCTATTTTTATTTTTTACCATCTTTTGTACCACATTTATGCAAATAAATTGATGTTATTATTATTATTATAGTCCACACAGAACTCAAATTACCTCGTAGTATAACAAAATATATATTGATATAAATATAATAATATTTTAGGTCGGAAGGAAATATTCTTGATTGAAATATCAAAAAACTCATCGGCGAGAGTACCTCGTTCTAATAATATAATACTTGTCCCTTGAATTATAAATGTTGACTTATAAATAATTTTTAAGTGGCTGTAATGTAGGGTGACAATATGACAACATAGAAACGAGCTTATTCTTTAATTTGGGCTTCAAAATATATAATAACTAAACACTACATTAAAACGATTTTATCGGTTTTTCGTAATTCTTTCCGATTCACATCTTGAAAGGTCCTGTTAGACATATGTTTAAGAATGTTAACTGTGTAACGTAACGATATTGTCTTTAGTTATAATTGCCATTGAACCAAAATTTATCACATTTTACTAATTAATTTCGCCAACAATCATGTATCACATCCAACAATAAGTAATTTCCCCCATTTTTTAAACGTGTGAAAACACTTCTCACCCCACCGGGGCTTGCAGCAGGATGGTGTTGGACCGACTTAACGAAACTAGAACCACCAAATTCTGTACCTGAAATAGAAAGAAACTGCTGTTATTAAGATATAACCCCTCCCAACGCCTGTCCGCAAAAACACGGGCACAAGCTATGTTAACTAATTTCTTTCTCGTCTAGTATAGCCTTTCTTTTTGACTTAACATATTAATATAAGGTATAATCAAAAATATTGCCAAATTACCCGACCAAATTGAAGTGTGTGGTCACACTAATCTCATTCGAGATCCCGTATTATCACAACGGACAGGTAATCAAAGATTCCATGTGTGCAAATTGGGGTACGTCAAATACAGGTTTAATCGCGACGGGTTCGACCTCCTCGAATTTATCTATAGACTGGGGTGGGACTGATTAATTGCATATTTCAGTGCCTTTTACAACTATGCCGATGCACGTAATTATATAAAAGTACCTGAATGACCGAGCTTTGGTTGTGTTTCTCTTAGGTTATTTTTACCAAAGAAAACACAAAACTGAATGGCAAAACAATGAAGAAGGCAAACTAAAAGTGCAGTTCCGGTAGCAACAGAAAGACCAGCCAGCAACCTGATTAGACTAAAAAGGAACGACCTCAAGAAGGTCACAGGTATCCTGACAGGGCATTGTCTTCTAAATCCTATTCACTATAGGTGCTTGTTTAGGGGACTTGAAAACTTTCGATAAAATGTTATGTAACGTATGATATTCAAGCTACTATTATTAATCTATTGGCATCTTATTTATTAAAATCGGTTGGTAGCTCTTCTTCTTTTGATGAGATTGCTACCAGCCGGATCAGCTATGTCAAGTATTTAAAGTCTTCAAATCTCAAGTTTTCGAGTCTCCAAGTCTTCGTCGTGATCAAATTAATGGTAAGAAATATAAAAAATGTGGATGAGATGAAATGGGGATCGTCTTTCCGTCCTTTATCTTTTTCAACTTTTAGTAGTTTAAAAGCTACGATGGCACATAGATAGACTGCCAAAACTACTTCCCTTACTTTTTAAACTGATGAGAGAGCCACGCTTTGGCATGCATGGGCCGGCTCGACCGGAGTGATACCACGGCCTCACAGAAAACCGGGTGAAACAGTGCTTGCGCTGTGTTTCTCCGAGTAAGTGAGTATATCGGAGGCCCATACCCCAACCCCATCCCCACCCCATCCACCAAAGGCCGGCAACGCAATTGTGACGCCTCTGGTGTTGCGGGTGTCCATGGGCAGCGGTAATTGCTTACCATTAGGCGACACGTGTGCTCGTTTGCCACGTTTTCCATAAAAAAAACATAAGATAACTATTTTCACGTTTAATAAAAAAAGATTGACGTTATTTGACAGTTACAGAATTGTATTGATTCGTTTTCAAATATCAATTGTGACAATACTACGTATTTCAGTATTATTCTATATTTGACAGTGCAATCTAAGCAATTGTATGTCAAGGTAAATAGGTCAGGATGGGACACCTGTCACGCTCTGCAGCCATTTGTGTCACGTAACATCGTTTTGTGCGCCGCCCTTTTATATGAAAACCCAGTTTTTGAACGTGTTTGTCGAGATTGAGATTTACAAACGACGACGACAACGACGTGATATGTTTCATAATGTGGTGCAAACTATTGATGAAACGACGTCTTTTCTCTTGAGATACAATTTTTGACGCTGTTGAATATGTGTAAATGTGAGGGCGATTAAATTTTTTTTTAATACTAGGCATAGGAGCTGCAACCCCTTTTTTACTTATTTATCTTTTTTTTCGCTTATTTCTAACGAAAAATGCTTTAAAGAAATGCTGTTTACGAAGCTAGATATACAATTTTCATATTCATATTGTAATGTTATAAATACATAAGCTATATATGAATATATAAGCACTACATTTTTTTCTACAATTAGTAGTTAGCAACATACATCGAGAAAAGAAAATTTTATTTTTATATGACACTAGCTGAACCCCGCGGTACGAATATAACCGCGTGCAACGCCGCGAGGCGAAGCTAGTATCTTTAAAAATTGTAGCCTATGTGTTATTCTGATGTATAAGCTATGTTATTGTAAAGTTGCATTAAAATCGATTTAGTATTTTTGCGTGAAGGAGCCACAAACATATTTACATACTCACATACATTCGCATTTGTAATACCATCGGATGTTACAGACGCCTGTAAGTGTGTTTCGTGACAATATTCATGTCTGCCGGAGGACAGATAGCTTTTAGAGCAAATGAGGCTTAATGTTGTGCTCGCTAATAGGCAGACGTGTGGCTGACGCAGCCAGTCGGCCCTAAGACTGGGGACTATTATAACACTGAAATATGAAAAAGCTTACTCTGAGAGTATGTGTTTTTGACCTATATTATATTATTTGTTGTTAGAATACAGTAAATTGATAAAATATGTAATATTCAAGAAGACAGACAAATAAAAATGCAGAATCTCATTCACAATGGAAAAACACAGGTTACATTTAGGTACGCTAATCTCAGGAACCGTTGGTCCGATTTGAAAAATTCTTTCAGTGTTGGATAGTCCATTTATTGAGGAAAGCTATAGGCTATATATCATCACGCTAATGCTAATAGGAGCGGAGCACCAATGAAGAATGTTTCAAAAACGGGGGAAAATTTTCACGCTACTGTCTATAGAAGACGCAAACGAGGTTGCGTGGGTCAGCTAGTATTATATATGTACAATAGTTTAGTTAGTACATAGGTAATTTAAGTTTATTATTATTATTATATATGTTTACATGTTTTACCGTAGCGTTTAAACTTCTGAATCGATTACAATGAATGAAGTGTCAGTAGATTCGCAAAAATAACTATATAGCTTATATCTATATCTATACTAATATTATAAGGAGGAAAGGTTTGTATGTTTGTAACGAATTTGCTCAAAGAGAATCTAGCGCCGAACGTTAGCAGCGGTAACTTTTAAAAAAAAAATAATGGTATTGTTAATGTCACGCTTAGACTAATAGAAGCCGAACATGATTGAAAAGAGATGCAAATAAAGTTATATGGATCAGCTAGTATAATATATAAAACTATTTAGATTATATATAAATTTGATTAAAAGTAATTTTGTTGTCGGGCCGTAGTTTTTAAACTTCTTGCTGGCAAGAATTTCATGTAAGTTATGCAGAGACTTGACCGTCACAACAAATGTTAACAATAAGCGCCCACATAACTGAGTTATATTAGAAATACCTTTACGTTAATATTAGAAGTACCCTCATGTTGTGATATTGCTTTAACAGTTTGACATGTTATAGTTTAGTACCTAACTAATATGTGACATCACACTCCTTACAAATACCTTACCATAAATTTGTAAATGAGTGCATGCATGAATGCGTGCTTGCGTGTGTGCATCTCTTTTCTTCTTCTTCTTTTGATGAAATGGCAACCAGCCGGATCTCTCGGATTAGCTATTTCTGCCAATGTCAAATGTTTGTCTTCAACTATAAGTCTTCGAGTCTTCAAGTCTTCGTCGTGATGAAATTAATGATAAAAATATATAAAATCTGGATGAGTGCATCTCTATGTGTCTGTGATGTAGAAAAGGGAGCAATACAGTACCGAAAGCAATAAATGAATAAATATATAAATAAATATAAATAATATTCCGGATATCTAACACACAACGCCATCTAGTCCCGAGCTAAGCAGAGCTTGTGTGATGGGTACTAGACAACTGATATAAATACTTATTTACTTTTTTTTTTGTAAATATATACATATTGTACATAGAAAAACACCCAAACTCCGAAACAAATATTTGCAGATCATACAAACATAAGGAGCAACCCTACTTTAAACATTTGGTCCGACCTGGGAATGGAACCCGAGACCTCATGCCTAGCAGTCGCATACGCTACCACTACGCCACCGTGGCAGTTAATAAAAATATACAACCCACTAAACGTCAATTTACGGTATTAAATCTATGTACGTCTTTTAACTCAATTTAACCCGATACAGCTGGCACATGTTTTGACAAATTGTATTCGTAACTTATTTGACAGTTTCATCGTAAACTTGTCTTGAGCTAAGTTTACAAATGTTTGACACATGGAACACTTGTGAGCGAGGAACTAAGAACTAATAGAATGAAGTACATCATGCCTCGGTTTAGTTCAATATGTATGTTGTCAACTTCAATTATAAAGTCTTAAAAGTTTTAGGTTAATTTGGTTTGTCCATTAATTTTGCAAGTAATGTGATTAAAATTTAAGTTCTTTTATGTAATAATAATATACGTAGCCCAATTTCTAGTACATTGATCTTGGTTATAGACTGAAAACGATGCAGGAATAAAATTGAATTCTCTTTGTTTTTTGTGTTAGATGTCCGAAAATATTTATTTATTTGTTTCTTTCGTACCTTTAAAACAACAATCGCGGTTTTAACCACGGGGCGCATTAGTCTATAATATAAGTAGCGTACATTAATCCTTATAACGTCAGTTACCTGTTAGGTAAAGTCTTGTCAAAATCAATTCAGCAGTTTAAAAAAATAGCCGTACCAAAAGTCAGACAAACATTATTTTTTACATAAGCACACTACTTACTTTTATGTGCATTTGGTGAAAAGTTTATAATTTGAAATTAAAAACAGACACTTCAATATTATTTTGTACAGATTTACTCGATCACCATTGCACACAACTCTACTCGAGTAGGACATCAGAAGGTATTTTCCACCTTATTAACAAGAAAAAGACCCTATGAACATTACAGTTCTGTGTAGCTCTGTTTGAGCAAAACTCTACTTTTATAAAACACTAGCTGTTGCCCGCGGCTCCGCCCGCGTTTATGTCGTTTTTTTTGTGTTTTTTCGCGGTCGCGGATATGTGACTGATGCAAAAATGTGATAAAAACAATCCTTGATGCGGATTATATATCATTCTAAAATTTCAGCTCGATCGGTGCAGAACTTTTTGAGTTTTTGAAGTGTACACAAACCAACATAACATTTATATATATATAGATATTGCTTAAAAAGTTCAAGCTCCTTCCACTTTCTCAAAAAACAATCATCAAATATTTTAAAAGTACTTTGAACAGTTTTCTTTATGTCAATTTATGCATTAAAATGGACATAAATGATCATAAAAACGAGAGATTACAAAAATTTATATAAAAATGTATTAATTTTAAACATACCTAAATTAAAAACTAATATCAAGGTATTATTCATCTTATGCTTTAGTCCATGTGATACGAAGTCGTATAAAATAAATTTGAAAGCATGATTTGTGGTGCATCTCACGGCTCTTGCTTCTATTGTTAGTTCGGATTCAATACATTCTACGTTACATTCAAGCAGATAGAAACCCCAGTATTCTATAATAATGTACAGTGATACTGTGATATTTATGCAAAGGAAAGATTAGGAGACACCTGGCTTTGAGAGATTTATTCCAGCAGATCAGATGAGTTCATTGCACTCTTATTAAATAAACCCATCTTTTGTGCACTAAAGTTATATTTATACTAGCTGATCCGACAAACGATGCTTAGCCATAAAAAGCAATATATATTTTAGGGGTGGGTCATTAAAAATCGCGATGGAAAAATAGGGGTGGATCGTAGAGGGTTGAAAATTCAGGGTTATATGTATTTTCTAATGCTGTATCATAAAAAAATTAAAAAATTATCTAAAAATAAAAAAATAAAAAATTTGGAATGGACCACCGCCCACTACATTTAGGGGGATGAAAAATAGATGTTGGCCGATTCTCAGACCTACCTGATAAGCACACAAAATTTAATAAAAATCGGTTCACCCGTTTCGGAGGAGTATGGTAACTAACATTGTGACACGAGAATTTTATATAAAAGATTTTAAATACTCGTATTTATATTCACTTAAATAAGGTTTTAAACTTAATAACAGATTGTAATTCTCAGAATTGTAAATTATTATAATCAGACTTCTATAAGTTAATAAAAGTTACTTGCCCATTAAACTAATATAGTGAAACTATTTATTTTTTATATATATATATTTAGTATATTTGTATAAAATAATTTTAGCATTAAAAAACTACATCAGACATTAATTAGTATTTTTTTCTGCCTTGTCATTGCGAACTAATTTCTCAAAGAAAAACCTAAGGCTACCCTATACTGCCATACTCGTAGTAAAGATTCTTTGTAAGATTATCGTGTTAATTAATTCAAGCACATTGTCACAAAAGATGGTCTAGTACGCTTTAAGGCTCAAGGAGAAATAAAATGAGAATGGACTTAAAGCGTCAGATGAAATCGAAAGTAACCGTGGATAACAAATGACATTACAAGAAAGTAACTGGAGTATTTTGTGGAGTATGGTGTGTAATGATTACTCATAGGTTCTTCTTTACCATCTGAATCTTTGTTAATCTTGAGATTATTTGAGAGCGACTATTAGTTCAACCGGTTTTAGCTGAATAACAGCCTTTGTACGGAGTCAATGGCATATGACCTCCGCAACCCTGAGGGCGAACAGAAGTTGAAGTTTGAACTAGTTGGCACAGGCTTCCCAATAGCAATTGCTATACTGGGACTGACTCCGACGGCTTCATGTGTTCTTCGAGGCACGGGCGTGAAACACCTTCAAAATTTCACACTCCGAGCTGTTATTAAGAATTTCTTGTAAGACAAACCCACCTTCACTTTTGACCCGACCGGTTATTGAACCCTCCAGGTAAGTACAGAAATGGGTGCTATCTCCTATTATATATAATCCTTTTTAAACTTAAAGCCCCCAAAACGTAACTCATTTAACTTTTTGATAAACTAAATGAGAAAGTCTCGATAAGTCGAAACTCATTATGGAAATTTATTACCAAACATTTTGAAGTCGGAAAAGAAACATATAGAAAGTTGATAAGCTGTCGCTTTGGATGAAAAGTTGAAACACGTATATTGAATAAGGTTAGTAACTTGTTGGCAAAACCTCAAGTAAATCTGTTAATGAGCGTGATAAAAGTTTTTATTTTATGGAAAAGGGGGCCAACGAACAGACGTGTCGCCTTATGGTAGTAAGCGAATACCGCCGCCCATGAACACCCGCAACACCAGAGGCGTCTAAAGTGCGTTGCCGGCCTTTGGGGGATGGGGAAAGGGATGGAAGGAGGGGTTGGGTATGGGCTTCCGGTATTCTTACTCATTCGGTGAAACACAGCGTAGGCGCTGTTTCACACTGGTTTTCAATGAGGCCGTGTTATTACTCCGGTAGGCTGGCCAGTGCATGCCGAAGCGTGACCCTCCCACGATAAAGTTTTGTTGGAACTGGCGAATGACTTTAAAGAAACTGGCGAATTATTTTAAATCGATTTTTTAAAATCAGATTGCAATTTAGATTAAAGCTGCATTGTATTTATACTCGTAATATTAAAGCATTGTCTGGCATTTAGTGCCGATAGCTAACTTTGGCCCCAAACTATCGATATTTACCATAGGAATATTAATGTAAAAGAAATTATCTGTAGACGAAAGAAAATTTATCGTCTTTAAAATATAACTGTTGTTGATTCTGGTGTTCAGGAGTTACAGTGGTGGGTATATAACAGGGACTAGTCCCTCGAAATAACCTAGTGTTTTTGAGTTCTGTATGCAACACAATAATTTTTTATTTAGATGGTACTCGCTTCTCAAAAAAATAAATAAAATATACATAGCTAGATAGACAGAAAACTCTTTATTTGTACACCTTTTTACATATTAAAAGATGACATATAAATATAATGTAATGTACAAAGGGCGGCCTTATTGCCGAAAGCAATGTCTTCCAGGCAACCTTAGGATGGATTAAAATGTATCAGACAGACAGCAGCAGTTGACGGTGCAATTGATTTTAAGAAATATTTAAATTATTATTGAATATGATAGGGCATACATACATTACATACACATAAAATATAAACATACACATACACTAATGAACACAATCATTTAATTGTACTCGTATCACGACACAGAATCAGTTACGACGTGACTAAATCTGTTATGACCACTACAACTCTTGAACCATATAATACGAAGTTTAGGATTTAAATTCTCGGACGCCTTTTTAAGTAAATATAAATAAAAAGAAAATATTAATAATAGTGCTATTTAGAGAAATTCAAGAAAACATTTGGCAGTTTGGAAATAAATTCTATCTTCATCTAGTATCTACAGATCTATGTTTCGTTCCACTATTTCTATTTTGTAGCCTATTTCCTCTAGCCACCTAATTGGTTCAGAGTATCAAGAGTGCTTCAAGTCCGGCTATCTACTGTATTTTATACGTTGGTTATAATATTCTTTTAAGAGTAAGTATTTTGTTTTATATTTTGATACGAAACTTTTACAAGTTGCAAATATTAGATTTTATTTTAACCGCTTCTGCGTTTCATTAGTGAAGGATAACATTCGTACTGAGTGTTAGCTGCCTACATGACGCCAACCGTAAAATAAACTAGTGAAAACCCTTTTTTATTGTATCATTGTAATAAATACAATTCTAAATAGAGTAAAAGTGTTTTAAAAAATAAGTCATACATACGATGAAGATGTTTTATTTAGTAACGTACATAATATGCCCTTAATAGGATGGAGTTCAGTACGTTTTCACAGAATGTAGAAGTGTGGCAGATCAACGAGCAAACATCCTCTAACCGACATCGCTTCCGGATACATGTAGTGACCTGAAAAGACTGCTGTGCGTGATGATCTGGGATGGTTGAAGTAAGAAGATGATAAACCCACGTACAACGGCCAATCAAGTGGCTTTAGTGCGGAAATAGACCGGAAAAACAAACAAACAAGATGGAATTACATGACGGATTGCAAACTCTATGTATTTTGGGGAATACATGAATAATCTCAAATCAGACAGAATCTGTTTTTACATTTTTTTATTGTATGGGCAAACGAGCCCATGGATACCCGCAACACCAGAGGTGTCACAAGTGCGCTGCCAGCCTTTTAAGAAGGAGTACGCTCTTTTCTTGAAGGTCGTGTTGGTCCAGGAATACCGCAGGAGATTGTTCAGTCTACAGTTTTGTTGAGCCAGGCAGAAAGTTTAGGGAAAAGCGCACAGTTGTGGACTGCCAACCATCTAGATGATGGGGATGAAACTTCTGTCGCGTAAGACGATGGCGGAAAGAGGCAGCAGGGATCAGTCCGAGCAATTCCTCGGAGCACTCCCCATAGTTAATGCGGTAGAAGACGCACAAGAAACCCACACACTACGATAAATCAGTATTACGATATTAAGTTCGATGCCATAAGTTGTGGTTGTTAGTCAAACCAGAACTTAGATAGCTTGAAGTTTAAAAAAAGAATAATAGTAGCATAGTGAGCTAAAAGTATTCAGAAGTTCCACTAGCCTCGGCGGAAATTACTATTCATGACAAGAGAGAAAAACTTTGTACAATAAACATCCGCTGTAATTCAGTTTCCCACAGAAATAACTTTCTGAACTAAATCGTATAGTTTATAGCAATGTTTATAAAATAATAAACTATTGCAAACTTGCATCAGTTTCCCCCTTCTTGTGTCGTTATCCTCAATTCTGAGGGTCGTGACGTTTATTTGGAGTTATTGTGCGTGTGATGGCTCGTCACTTGCTTCTATCTTGAGCAGTGTGTAAGGCAGCATAGATCGTAGTGCTCAAAGTAGTGCGAACTTGGTTCACCCAGCGCCCCCTACGGCCTACGGCCCCTCGGTCTTTTATCCTCTATCCCTATACCCTTCACCATCAGTCTTTCAAAGTTATCGCCTTTTCTCTTTACATCAGTTTCCAATAATATCTATATACACCTTTATCTAAATTATGTTACAGAGTCACCGAGTAAGCGATGCGGTTCTTTATCTTGGTAATATTCAATCTTCCATTTTATAACGAAATTTAGCTAACCGACTTTACGGCTTGGCTTCAACGAGGTTAAACAACATTAAACATCTACATAAATAAATAAAATTTAAGTGTCAGTTTGTAATTCCAAATTAACAGCTTGCACTATTTTAAATAGGATATATTATTTGAAAGTAAATACGATACTTATTCAAAAAATCTATTTTAAACTTTCACGCAAAATCTACTTTACAATAATATAGCTTATACATCAAAATAACACATAGGCTACAATTTATAAAGATACTAGCTTCGCCTCGCGGTGTTGCTCGCGGTTATTGTCGTACCGTGGCGTGGGTAGCACCGCGGGGTTCAGCTAGTTATAATATAATGAAATATCACACACAGCTGTCTAGTCCCAAAGTACGTAAACCCATATGGTAACTTTATTAACCCAAATATTTCTAATTCCTTCTAATATCATAAATGCAAAGTTTGTGAGGATGTTTGGAAGGTTGTTACTGTTTCATGCAAAAACTACTGAACGGAACTGAATCATATCATCAAAATAACATATAGGCTACTGTTTTCACCGTGGGAGAACCACGCTTCGGCATGAATGGGCCAGCTCGACCAGAGTGATACCACGGCCTCAAAGAAAACCGGTAAGGAAAAGCGCTTGCGCTGTATTTCATCAAGTGAGTGAGGATACCGGAGGCCCATACCCCACCTGTAGTATAGCAAAAACAGTAATTAATAAATGTAAAATACAGTGTCATAGGAATAAATAATTAGAAATAATATTAGCTTAGTAATCCACAAATAAGATATTGTATGTTAATGAAATAATTAAGTTAGAATAAGAAATTTTCAAAAATAAACCAAATACCTCTGTGTCAAAACATTTATTACCCCCCAGAAAAAGGAAAGCAGACATATAAACAAATAATAATAGTATAATAAATAATAGTATAATTTAAAATAGTTCAGAAAAGAATAATATAATACAGGCATCCCACCTGGAACAAAGCATGAAAGGCAGAGTGAGAGAAAGAATAAGTATGTGGAATAGAAGTACGAGAGGCATAAAAGCGAGAACTTGTATGGAAGGATTAGTTTTAAAATAGGCTCCAAATTAACATTGGAGGTATAAATAAAAAAAAAAAAAAAAAAAAAGGCCCATACCCCATCCCCTCCCCCCATGCCCATCCCTATCCCCTCCCCCCATGCCCATCCCTATCCCCCAATGGCCAGCAACGCACTAGTGACGCCTCAGGTGTTGCGGGTGTCTACGGGCGGTGGTAATCGCTTGCCATCAGGCGATACGTCTGCTAGTTTGTCCCCAATTCCAAAAAAAAAACGATAACTGATATCATGCGGTCGGAGCCGCGAGCAACAGCTAGTACATACATATAATGGATAAATTAAACCCAGTATGACTTAGAGCCAAATTATCAAAACTTTCACGGCTATAACTTTACAATTCTCTGATCTTACAATCAAGATTAGAAGTAAATTATATCATTTAGTTAATTGTGGCTCCAGAAATCCAATTAATTGCCACAGTTTATTGGTTCAAAGATATTTTCTTAAAGACTTTACTGGCCAATTTCCGGTTAGCTTTATTGGCTATGCTTATAAAATTCGAGTTTTATACTATGATCAATTGAAATCATTCATCCCGAAAGCTTATTATATTTTATTCAAATTAAATGTGATTTAATGTAATGTTCCTCACATTGCCTGTCTGATCGGAGGAGTTTCTTTAGCGAGACAGTCCCGAGGTGACCTAGCGATCCAGTAATTGATGTTGATAACTTACATTGCGTGACGCAAGATTAACATTTCCTCTACAGTTTTTTGGTTTTCTCTTATATAAATTAACAGTCTAATCTAAACTGTTGTAGATAAGTATTTCTTAAACCACACAAAAGTTCTTCCAATAATGGTTAGTAAAATTGATTGATTTTATGTATAAAATACGAGATGTAGAACTTTCGTCTTGACTATAAGAAACTTGTGACATTCAAAAATTGAAACTCAAATAAAAGTCAAACAGTTTGGAACTCCCGTTTGAGAATTTGAATATGTAAATTGAATATTTGATTACGAGGTAGAGTGACAGAATACATACTTCGAAGAAACTACATAAAATCTCCAGAAAAACAAGATTTTCTACATCTTTTTATACCTTGATCCGTTTCTTTTTTTTTTTTTAAAGACAACTCCCACATTAGGAATAAACATCCTGTGTCGTGGGGGACTTTACAAACATACATGAAACGGACACAAAGAACATCCAGACTCGGGACAACAATTCGTGGATCACACAAAGTGTTGTACCGCGTGGGATTTGAACCCAAGACACTTGGCGCAGTAGCAAGCGGCATGGTGACCGCTGAAACCACTCGGCCAACCGTGCAGTCAAAATCGTTTGTCTCTGAATTATATAGTACTTCATATAAGTAATAACTCTAATACTAAATCTGGTCTTGGTAGTACACTCACATGAAGTTCTTTAATTCACCTAAAGTATTATTACAGAAATACTTTTAATAATCAAACGAATTTACACTAAAAGGTACAAGTATTTTTAAACATAGAAATATAGAAAGTTATTTCTGAACAATTTAAAATAAGAATAAAAAACTAAGGGTTTATAACAATACTGAGATAGCGATGTAAGTAATATGAATTAAATATTTGCCCAGATTATACCATCTATGATCATGGTCAAGTATCAATAACCGTAATAAATGTTAGACTGTCATACACTCAAAATTTAACAGTTCCTAAGTTAGTATAGTAATACCCGTCTTACAAGATGTCAAGATTATTCTATATTTTGAATCAAACTGTCTCATCTTGTTTTATGAAATGACCCCAGGTGTGCAGATTCTGTTACTTGGCCATTACGGGGGTGGCAAAACCACCTTCAACAGGGGTATAGGCCGATTACGCCTCTTGGCGGTGTATATTCAATTTGGGAATAAACTTGAATAAAGGTGCGGCTTCGTTCGTGTATATTGAATTTTGATAACGATATTTGACTTCGGGTTTCGGTCGGGTGACGGTGGTGTAAACTAATATTGTTCATAGTATATGAGATTGTTAAAAAACGAATTAATATACTGCAGTAACATAACATCAGAATAAGTTTGAAATATTTTTAATCGATTACGTTAAAACTTTTATCATATTTATAGGTATTATTTATTTTTTTTATCCTATAACCCATGTTAACCGGATCATTGATACCTAGTTCAGCAGCTTTTGTGCTAAAGTGGGAATTACAAATATACATGACTGTTAAAATTATTACCCTTCCTTTTGGCTTCGATGTAGTTGAGTAAAAAAAAAGGAAAGTAGTCGATAGTAATAGTAATTTTATAATATATCTTTACATATCTCACATGAGGCAGGTCAATTTCAAAACTAGGTGGAGTGAAAAATACTTAAGTATTTTTAAATACATGTATCATCTTCTTGGCCTTTATTATTTTTGATTTTACCTGTATATCAGTTTTTACACAGAACGAGGGGCCTCCACAATCCTGAGTGTAAACTGAATTCGAAGACTGAACTAGTTGTCAGTATATTTGAGGACACTGACTTCCCAATAACGATTACCATAGATGTTCATGACAAACGGGTCTACATCTGACCATTTATTTGTCATATGAGCATAATGTCTAGCTGTGGAATGTTAAAGGCTATTGATAAGGATGATGAAGATTATGCACCTATTGTTCCATCTCAATTTCATCTTCATCTTTTTAATTTACAACAAATTGCATGATTCTTTATCCCGGCCCGTTAAACCGACGGCTTAACATGTTTTCCGAGGCACGGGCGGGAAACACCGCCATCTCTATACTTCGAGCTTCAATTAAGAATTTCTTGTAGGAAAAACCCAACAGCAAACCGATCAGGGAATCGAATCCGAGACATCTTGATCTACAATGGCTTTCGCTAACCACTAGACCAACGAGCCAGGTATTATTAAATAATGTATGCAATATATAATTTATATACGTTTTCGTGCTGTTCACAAAATCCGACACAAATGTATGCGTCCTGTACAGGAATCCAATTCACAATCTTGAACTCATCAGTCAATATATTTAACTACTAAACCAAAAGCCAGAAAAGAAAATACCTCCGAAAATTAATAAATAAATAAATATGCTATAGTCTGGCCACTGAGAGAATGCGTTCCTGACAGGTCGTGATCCAATGGGCGATGTAACTTTGAACTGGTGTACAATTTATGGCAAAATTTTAAATATCTTTTATTAACCTTAATAATGAGTAATAACATTAAAAATTGAATAATCATGCCAATGTACAATAAACCTTTTATTTTGGGCTAAAGTTATTAACAATTAATCAATTAATTAATTTAAGAACAATAATTTTTAAAAGTCTAACGACGTCAGATTGCGCTGTTTCAAGGTTATGTCAATAGTTTGTTTTTGTAGTGATGAGACAAAATAATACTGAATTGTAACTGAGTATTTTTGGAATGTATCGAATATATCGTAATATATTCTGTCGGTCGATATATTGTTAAATAAAACGTTCTAATTTTATAATATATAATTTTATTTATTTATCTTTATTGAATACACAAAAAAACAGTAGAACAAGATGAGTTACAAAGTATTTAAGGATGTTGTACAGTCGAATGTTGTCACCATTTAAGGGAAATGTGCCGAAATGCTTTGGGCATTTATACGAAAGACATTAAAGTTCCTGGGGACATTGGAGAAATTATTCGAGAGTGTGTATAATGTACTTAATACATTATACACAGTCTTTTTTTTAATAATATAGTTTATAATACGATATAGGTACGATCAAACCAAACTTATGAAAATAATTGTCGTGATATCAGTCAGCTGAATTAAAAATAAATGAAAAACTATTTTTATCCCTTTATATTTCTGGTAAAAAGAATTACTTTTCTAAGAGAAGCAAAAAAAAAATGATAATTGGGACAATGTCGTTTTCATTGACGAGACATGGCTGAACACCAATCACGAGCTTTCTCGTTCTTGGACAGATGACACTCAAGCGTCGACGTCGAAAGTGCCAATCGGTAAAGGAGTACGTCTCATAATATGCCACGCTGGTTGTGCGAAGTATGGTTTTGTGGAAAATGGTTTATTAGCATTTGAGTCAAAAACTACCACTATCTACCACGAAGAAATGAATGCGGCTGTATTCAAGGAGTGGCTCCAGGATGTGTTGCTACCTGGCCTTCCAGAGCCTTCAATTATAATAATGGATAACGCCCCTTATCATTCGGTGCAAATAAATAAAGCACCTACTCAAGCTAATAGAAAAGAGGAATTGGTGGCTTGGCTGCAAAGAAGTGACATTGACGCAAATATGTCAATGCTAAAAGCTGAGCTGATGAAATTAGTCAACGACCATAGGCTATCAAATATTTGATACGAAATAGATGAGCTGGCTCTGGAGTACGGTCATCGCGTTCTCCGAATTCCTCCATATCACTGCCAGTACAATGCCATAGAGCTAATCTGGGCTCAAATGAAAGGTTATGCAGCCCGCCATAATACTTCTCCACCATATGGCATAAAAAAGATGAAGACGCTTTTAAAAGAAGCATGCGAAAAAGTCACAAGAGATGACTGGATGAAGGTGGTTGAAAAAACTAAAAAAATGATATTTGATGACTTTGACCGCGATATTCGTATAGACACTATGTAAGGAATAATAACATGATAATACATGTTGGTGAAAATGACAGCGAGTCCTCAAGCGAATCGGAGTCGGATTAAATTTTGATTTGAAATTATTGAAATCTTAAAACTATGTGTTTCATAATATATATTTTTCAATAAATACAGTATTTTTATTTTCTTTCCCTTGGTTTCATTCAGAAATTACGATTAAATTCAATTCATCCATCAACAATTTTGTTAATATTGTGTTTGAAATATAAAATATATCTGAATTGAATAATTATGCATAATGAATGCTATAAATACTGTTACCAAATATTATTAATGATATTCATGGCACATCACTACTCATGACCAATTTACAAGTGTCAGAAACGCATTCTCTGAGTGGCCGGACTATAACATCTAACACACAACGCCGTCTAGTCCCAAGCTAAGTAGAGCTTGTGTTATGGGTACTAGACAACTGATATAAATACTTATATACTTTTTGTTTGTAAATACATGCATATTATATATAGAAAACACCTAAACTCTGAAACAAATATTTGCAGATCATACAAACATTTGGTCCGACCCGGGAATCGAACCCGAGACCTCAAGTTTAGCAGTCGCATACGCTACCACTACGCCACCGAGGCAGTCAAAAAATAGTGCTATTATAGGGCTTAACTATTTAATTATTATTTCAAAAATGACGTCTTAATGACCAATCAAAAAACTTTTCCACTGTCATCGCTCACTGACCATCACAAAGTACAAGAACTTGAGTCAACTGGACCACAACACAAGTAGGAACCAACAAGCGAAAAACTAAATTCAGAGTAAGTGCCTTTAAGTTCAGATCAACCCCAGGCAAAGTTGTGTGGTTCAAATTATAAGCGATTACACATTTTTTTCTAGTTCATAGTTGGTTCGATTTATCCTCAGTTGAAAGTGTTTAGATAAACAAAAATGCCTAAATGTAGCAAATTAACCAGTCACATGGATTCCTAAGGAATACTACAAGATGTAAAAATGAGCGGTTGTTGTTTCATCTCTGTTGTGTGTGTATATTTAAGTACGAGTATATTATCTTGAACATGGAAGATATTTTTTATAACAGTGTATATTTCTATTATGTATGCAAATCTTATAGAAAATGGGGGAGAGCCAAGCTTGGGCACGCATGGGCCGGCTCGACTGGAGTGATATCACGGCCTCACAGAAAACCGGTGTGAAACAGCGCCTGCGCTGTGTTACACCGCGTGAGTGAGGATTTCGAAGGCCCATACCCCCAACTCCTCCCCCATCCCCCCAAAGGCCGACAACGCACTTGTGACGCTTTAGGTGTTGCAAATGTGGGTAATCGTTTCCCCCTGTTAAATAAAATAAAATAATATATTATGATAAATGTTCCCAAGGTCGTTCACGGTAAATTTGAAAAATATATATAAAATTTAAATCACTGTAATTTACACAATGATTTTTATAATATACGAGTATATAGTCGCATTATAGTAAGTGAGACAAATATTCATCTTATAAAGTCGCTAATATCGCTGTATTCTTATAAGATGACGCACATAAAGCCTGGGTCTAGTGGTGGTTGTCAATCCCGACAATACCCAAGAGCCGTACTTTTTGGGCCAAGGTAAATTAACTGATAGCAATTTAATTGAGGAAGATTGAAGAGGGCTTCTAAAAATAAATTATATACATGCATAATGGAAAATGGCCTCGCTGACCAACGGAGGGTGTGGTCCTCCAGCATGTTGGGGGTTGTGTGTGTTAACAACCCTCCCACGGAAAAAACACAATTTTTACGAAACCGATAAAGAAGAATAAACGATCCGGACCTATTTACGATGACCTGCATGGAAATCTGGATCTCCGATTGACCGACCGGGAGCATTGTACCAACTAAATAAAGCCTAGGACTGCACTGGTTTAAGCGGTCACTACGCCGCTTACTACTGCACCAAGTGCCGTGGGTTCAAATCCAACGTAGGACATCACTTTGTGTGATCCGTAAAATGTTGTCCTGAGTCTGGGTGTTCTTTGTGTCCGTTACATGTATGTTTGTAAAGTACGCCGCGACACAGGATGTATATTCCCAATTAAAAAAAAAGAAAGAGCTACAGAACTATAACATCCAAATTTCAGCTCTACAGGTAGTCAGGTGGCCTGGAAAAGGAGAATGTATTATGGAAGAGACAGGTAAATATTTTCGTGATTTTCTTACTACACAGATGACCAGCCTAAAATGACAGCATTGGTGCTGTCGTGTTTCGTTAGTGTGTGCGAGACCGGAGGACATGATTCAGAAGCATCTCAATGGACTTGTGGAGTCCTTGATGATGTTCAAAACTTGCTAGAGGATTGTGTTAAATATCGAAACCAAAGGAAGAACTTTAATACTCGTATGTACGATGTAGGACTTTTCATCAATATATTAAGTAAACCTAATACAAATGTGGCGTTGGACCTATTTGAGATATTTGCACAACATCGACTTCCTCTATTTCTAAGGTAGTTAGTATCATAGAATAAGCCACGATAGGGCTAACATATTACTTTTTAATAAAAGCCCCTAAATTAATTAAGATTTAAAAAAAAAGGTTTTCAATAGGGCACTATAGTGTATGTCACCATGTTACATTGTCTACATTCGCTATGAATATAGTGACCAACACTCTTGGATTCTGATCAAGCTTTCCATTAGGCGAAGTCACTTTGACAGGTTCACATTTAAAAAAAAACTGGGTAATTTTCAAGGCCTTTACACCTTCAAGGAAAGAGCGTACTGTTGCGGATTCAAATAGGCGGCGGTAAATGTGCTCGTTTGCTCCTAGTCCATAAGAAAAACACTTTTAGCTAGACATTTCGATATTTTCGAACCGATACGACCTTTAAAAGAAGGGTACTCCTTTCTCAGGAACGGTATCGCGCTTGTGACTCCGTCCTTTTCAGACAAATTGCAAATGTTTCGTGTTGTGTTGTTCTGAGTAAGTTTTGAACCTTCAACATTAACTGCAGTAGAAAACAGCCGGATAACCGAATGGATTAATATCCACTAGGGCATTCGTGTTGTCATGTATTTTTATACTGCAAATATACATAAGACTGTTCTGAATTTTTAATATCAGCCACTTACCTGCGGCTGTAACGAGTAGGCGATACTTGTACTTCCAGAAATTTAAAGGTTAGTACAATACGGTTCCAACGCCTACAACGCTCAGTCTGTATTTATTGTTCGCCCACAATTAAATGAAAACTTAAAATAACAGAAAGGAAAATGGAAAACAAAGTTGAGACGTATTGATATAAAGTATTACTTGGAACAATACGCCCTCTAAATGCCCTTTACAGACAATTACTTGCATCTTTTTTATTAGACTATGGTGAAATCAAATGGAAGTGTAATGTAACTGGAAAACTGTTGCGCCTGAACTACTAAACCAATTTGAATAAACGATGTGTCAATATGGCAAAAATGTGTGTACGCGTACGTCGATCGACTACACCAAATTGTATAATTCTTTTTTTTTAATTTGTTATTGCCACGGCAAGGTTTGTATAGAAGAAAATTAAAAGAAATCGGGGGTGTTATATTTTTATAGTCCGCTTAATCCTATACACTGCGGCTCCGAGGAAAGTTGAGACGGGTTTAAAAACTAAAAGAAGATTTTTAGTAATATAGAAAATATTCACGAAAATAAATATGGCGGTACCGAGTTCAACGGGTCAGCTAGTTTGTAATAAAGGCGGATGATGTGGGCTATATAAATTTTCTGAAAAGTTTTTACGCACTCGGGTTACAGTTTTCTAAATTTTCTGTTCTTTGTGTTGTGTTTGTGAACTCTGACTAATCCGCTCGTGGACAGTTCACATGCATAAATATTTTTCAGACATAAATATTTCGGACATCGCGTGTGGTTTCCACCGCGTCGTTACCCGCGGTTATTGTCATACCGCAGGTAACATCGCGGGGCAAAGTTAGTCTAAAAAAACCTAGCCTAAATTACTCTTTGTATCATCAGTTACCAACCAATGAAATTCCCGTCAAATTCAGTCCAGCCGTTCCAGAGTTTAGCTGGAACAAACAGACAGACGGTCAGACAGACAAAAATTGTAAAATTGTTATTTTGGTATATGTACCGTGAATACATAATATGCATTTAGTAAAAAGCGGTTATTTTAATATTACAAACAAACAACCCAATTTTATTTATTTGTATAGATAATAATTACACATTAGTGATCACCCAGGGGGCGGAATTCTACCAATATTACTCCTATTTCATTTTTAGCTTACTGCACTCTTGCTCCATATACACTTTAACTGTGCCAAATTTCATATCCCTCTGCTAGTATAATTTTCGTCAACAGGAGGATAATGTTTTTACTGCACGTATTAATATATATATATAACCCATCTAATCAGGTACGCAAAGTTATACGGCGTCGCATACTTTTCTAGATGTAAAAACTTTGTAGTAGCGTAATTCACATAATGTCACACACAGTTCAAATTATAAAAAGAAAACTTTATGTATCCAAAAATCTTTTGATTGAATATGTTTTCAGTATTTTTTATTGTATTATACTCTAAAGATATCTTACTATTCGTATTACACCGAATAAATATATAGCTTGATCTTATTAACACATAAGTTTGTCCAAAAAAACGATGAAAAAAGTTCTACTTATATTTGTAGCTCAATTCGCGACAATTCAATTTCGTCTAGTTCCATATGTTGTACCCTTCTTATGAATATACTTGTTAGAGATATGATCTACTCTATAGTTATTGGTGTGTGATATTTATTACGGACGAGAATAAAGTTAGGTAGGTAAAAGGTATTCATGACATATATAACATTATTTATCTGTAATACATATCTTAAATTGGATTTTCTTTTATTTTGGAATATGCTTTTACTCTAAATCTTTATCTTTAAGTATCTTTTGCTAACGGCTTGCCCACGTGTATCTTCTGACGCTCCGCTTCCGCGTGTAATAATCTTGATTATCGAAGTAACAAGTGATAAATTTAAAAGGCTTTTTTAAAAACAAGGTTTTATAATTGTTACTGAAAAAAATAACTTTAAGCCCTTTTATTTGATACCCATATGTTCAGAAATATGTATGCCGCCATTTTGTTACGGCAGCCATTCTGGATTAATAATAATACCGGTTTTATATAATTGCATTGTCATTGGAACTAAAGGTATACTTAAAATTTCAGCTTAATCTAAATACGGGCAGTGAATCAAATTTAACTTGCAAGATTTGATTACAGACAAACATCGGGACAGGTGAAATTAAATTAAAGTTTATAACAACTTATTTATCTACTTTGTTTTTTAAAAAAAACAAGCCTTTATTACTTAATAATAAAAACATAACTTTAAGCCCTTTCATTTGATACTTATAATGGGTGGGTTGTTTAGAAATATGTTCGCCGCCATTTTGCTACTACAGGTGAAACTAAATAAAAGCTTGTAAAAAGTAGCATAGGAACTTCCTCAAGAATCCATGCTAAAGTTGATTAAAATTGGTACAGCGGTATAGTCGTGAAAGCGTAACAGACGGAGTTACTTTCGAATATATAGTGTTAGTACTTATGTATGTTTAACATAAGTAAGATCTATGTATTTCAAGAAACTTTAACTTCTCGAAGTTAATGGAGTTACGGTAAAACATGTTGGGAGGGAGAATTCTCGCCACAGTATTACGAAGAAAGAATATTCTAGTACCAAGCTTGAGAAGAAGACAAACGTCAGAAAGTTCTCGTTAATTGCTTAAGGCATAGAATAATGAACCTTACATCAATATACATGAAATCGAATATGGATTGATTGTCGTGAGTTTGGCTTGTTTATATTTCGCGGAAGTGTCAACCTTACGGTGTAACGTCGTCGTCACGGAATCGACTAGAAGTTTCTAGTTGCTATAGAGTATAAAAGGAGATTTGTCGACAGCAGTGCAGTTCAGTTTGAGCTCCAGTGCGAGAAATATGAAAAATATTGGAGTGATAGCAGTTATTATGAAAAATATAGCAACCTTTGCGACAATTTAAGACTGTTATTCAGAGTGATATTCTGATTTTAAGAGTGTCTTTAATAAAGTGTCTTTTACACGTCAGAAGGTTTATTTTACAAATCCATCGAATTCTAACACGTAACAATAGTCACTGTTATATTGCTGAGTTTTCCACTAAGTTTCTCCGCCAAGCACCTTTTATGTAAGATAATTGATTTATTTATTATTTAATAATTAGTTTTATCTTTAGTTATTCTTACTGTCAAAAACTTGTAATTAGAACTGTTTCATAATTTTTTTTATTATTTTCTTGCCAATTGTTTTCTTTCAATAACGAGAAGTGTTTCTTTTTGTAAGTAATTTTACATTCGAACTCATGTCTTTCGATATATAACTTAACCTTATAAGAAACCATTTCTGCTTACTCCAATGTTATATACCTAAAATATAATAATACAAACAGAATCACTAAGGCATGCCTTTTACGCATGCACGCGTAAACAGGATTGCACGCATGTACGCACTCACATTTGCATGCATCCATACACCCACACGCACCCATGCTTTATTATCTCACATAATCTAAAACATGACTGTAGGAATGACGTAGTGGTTTAAGTGCTCATCTCATTACTTCTTATTGCGCTAAGTGTTGTGAGTTCAATCCAACATGGGTTATTTTGTGGGATCAATTCAATTTTCATGTATATTAGTACAAAGGCTAACAGCATATATTGTAATCGGGAGATGTCTTAAAAATCCAATCATATTCATACTTTAATATTTATACTAGTCGATTCGTGCCCACTTCGTTGGACGTTAACCACAAGCTTTTTTCTGACTTGATTTACAAAACTATTCTTTTTTACTGTTTTTTTTGTTCAATCGTAATAAAACATAGACTATATCACTCCTGAATACGGTTGCTTTTTGTTTGTGAAAGAATTTTCAGGATCAGATCAGTACTTCCGAAGATTACCCCCCTACAACCATGAAAACATTTATAAAATTATACATATAATAATATAAACTTTTCATGTCACGTTGTTTGTTATCTAACTCCTCCGGCTGGAATGATTTTATGAAATTTTGTGTGCACATTGGGTAGGTTTAAGAATCGGCCATCATCTATTTTTCATACACATGGGCGACATACAAAAGCTAGTATATTACAGATTGACCTCTCGGTATAAATAATCAAACAAGGTTCTAGTGTGCACATAACTGACCATTTCAGATATTTGTATTTTATGAAATATCTGTAGATATTTTAACTTTAATTTGTATTTATTGAAAACAAATGCCTAAACAAGAATAAAACAAATTGTAACTACGATCAGTATTAATCCTCATCATTAATTAAATATACCTCAATTAGGCAAAGGTTGGTCTACCAATCGCTTTATGCAAACATTAATTTGGTTATATTTGGTTTGACTACGAGGCTACAATATTCAATATGCATTCTTGATACAGCAACAGTTGTAGATTAGAATGATAATTGAATTGACCCTTGTCTTGTTGGCAGGACAAACAAGAATATCATATAATAGTATTCCTTGAGTCTGCATTTGTTCAAGATTACACTATGTAAGTAATATATTGTTTTTTTTTTATGGATTTGGGGGCAAACTAGCAGACGTATCACCTGATGGTTGGTGGAAGCGGTTTTCACCGACATCGTTTTACCTTACCTCTATAATTTATTTATAATACGCAGATATCTTTGACAATAATCTTTATATTAATGCTATTTAATAATTTTGTGATGGGAAATAATAATAAGTAAAAAAAGCCAATCACTACTATTTACAATATATTTTATCCATTTTCTGTAAACTCTTCATTTCATCAGATTGGGACTACGCCGGTATAAAACCACGGTATATCAAATTACAGCGCTATGCATGTACATTCACACATCTTTTCAAGATGACGTGTAGTATAAGTCATAAGAAATAGTACAGTTTCAATCAAGGCAACAGTTTTGACCTATAAAATCATGACTGTTCATATTTGAGTAGTTCCAATATCAGGAGCTAATCTGAACAACATAACCATGTTTGAATTTTTATCACGAAATCACTGTCTTGTCGCTTAAAACCTATTGAAATTATTGAAATGATTAAATACTAGCTCCCCCGACTTGTCCCGTAAATATTGGTGCGCGGGATTGTGCGATATATTGTGAAATGATACTATTGTGTGGACCTTGATCAAATACTAACTTCGCGTGTCAACCCCACTGACAACACGTAGTGATGAATACTTCGACGGAAAGTGGCAGGTACAGTTGGGTCTAGGTCATAACTGCGCAGTTGAAATAGTTCTTAGGTGTATCTTGTACCTACCCATAATTAATTTCAGCTGCATTCGGATGGTGAGTGAGCATTACTTACTCCAAAAAATAACCCTTTTTTTTTACGTGTGGAAACCCCCTCGGGCTGTCACCCCACCGGGGTTTGCGGCGGGGTGGTGTGTCGGAATCGAACCGACTAAAACCACACGGTGTGCCAACTCTGCGCCTGAGAAGGGAGGGGTCCGGGAACTGCAGTTATTAACACGACCGGACCCTACCCCAAAAAAAAAAAAAAACCCTGCGCTAACGCGGGCAATTGTGTTCAACTGTAGCCTAACATCGTCTAGCACGCTTCCACTTTAAACAATGAAAAGCGGTGATAAGTCACAAAGGGGTTGAACAAGTAAGATAACTAATATAATGTGAGTACCGATTAAAACTCAGGCCAAATAAAATCTTGAATAGAATACAATTAACTCTTATCACTTGTATCCCTAGTAATCGTATGAGAGGAGCAACAGATCCCTGGAGGAATAATCGCACAGTCCAGGTGGATCTTCACAAATATTAGATCAAATTTTATATATTATTCTATGTATTTTTTGCCTGCTGATTATTAGAGATGTCATGTATTTTTTTCATCTTGAAAGGGGACATTCTGTGTCGCGGAGGACTTTGCAAAAATACATGAAAGACACATGACACAAAGAACACCTAGACTCAGAACAGTAATTTATGGATCACTCAAAGTGTTGTCCTATGTAGGATTTGAACCCACAACACTCAGCACAGTACAAAGCGGCGTGGTGACCACTGCAACACTGGTAGAGTAGAACAATTCTGAAAAACATAAACATAAAAACTATATTTTTGGAAGAAGCTACTATATGTCCATTACGGTAAGTATACACGACGACATCAGACACTCAATGTATACATCGAATGTCAGCGCGTGTACACGGTCGCGACACCTAGTTCCAGATGTAGTGACGGTGTCACTTTAGTGTCTGTGTCGACGGCGTGGAGACAGGATGTGCGCACTTTCCGACACAAGTGTCGCTAATTTCGAAACACGCGTGGTGCGCAGAGGAAATAAGAACTTTGATTTTATTTTATGAAGCTACTATGGCTGAAATATTGAACCCCGATTATAAAAATCAAGTAAAGAAATCAACAGCGGTATAAAGTTTGGCCGAACAATTTAATACTTCTGCATCGGAAATAAATAGAAAATTGCATAACTTACGAACGCAGTTTAATAACGAACTGAGAGAGCTTGAAAGTCTTCGTGTTTCATCCGAATAAAGTTTTTGTAACTTTCTGGATCTTCTTCTGATCACTTCTTTTGATCCAATCTTTAGCCCATATAGATCTCTTTTTACGATGACGTATTTTAATTGAAACACATACGGCGACAATCGCGGCAGCATCGTGTCAATTCATGGCGATGGAATCTACCACACTTAATTACAGTTAGTGCCAGATATGTTGATTCATGTCGACGGCAAATACACTTGAACCGGTACACTAGATGTCTACACCAATGTCGACACAAAATATTGATTAACGTTTGGACTTTTCTGTCGAGTGTCGTCGTGTATACTTACCATTAGAGTTTTTGGAGTTATGGCACATGTGCGTTATTAAAATAAGCTACCTGCCACGTATTATAATCGAACTACTTTAGACCATTTTTGAAACTTGAATCTATACTAACATATAAAGCTGAACGGTTTGTTTACTTGAACGCGCTAACTGGTCAGATTTGGAAAAAAAAACAGTGGTAGAAAGCCTATTTATCGAGGAAGGCTATAAGCTATATTTTGTATATTAAGTCCAATAAGAGCGGAGCACCAATGAAGAATGTTTCAAAAACGAGGGAAAATTACCACGCTACGGGCAATAGGAGACTCAAACGAGGTTGTGTGAATCTGTTAGCTCTTTATTAATAAACGTTTAAAAAATATAGGGGCTATACATTGATAAAAACATCCCCAGGAGCGTTTATGATTAAAGTTTGCGGTTTGAAGCATTTATGTCTTTATTGAGAGTTATTATTTTTTGTATGTTTAATATATACTGGAGACTGCCTGTTCGACCATAATTCATTGACATTTTATTTTTTCTTGAATTAGTTTTTTTACCGTTTAAACCTGCTCTGGACTACGACAAACATTTCTAAAGAAAAATCAGCTTAATCGAACCAGCCGTCCTCGAGTTTTAGCAAGATAAACGAATAGCAATTGATTTGTATATGGAACATTATACTATCTATATCTAACCGTGGAAGGAACTCGGCTAAACTGATACCATGACCTCATAAATATATTTGTTTTAGAGTTTAGGTGTTTTCTATGTATAATAAATATGTTTGTTTGAAACAACCTGTATTACATTAATATGTTTTTACATATCCCCTCTTATATACAGGTGTGAGTGAATGTATGTGGAAGCGCAATATTGAAACAAGTTGTCACAAAAATTACGTAGAGTCACGTAGCACTTCGTAGCGAGCTACGTCAAGCTACCCAGTCTACGTCAATATTTCGTAGTATGTACTCAAACAGTTATTTATAAACCAATATCGATGAACTAGATGGACAACACTCTCATAAAGGTACCCTGGGTCGGAAGTCCTATATCTTTAAACTTTGTTATATTATTATTTGAGTGAAAACATACACACTTCAAATGTTATGAGTAGCAATCAAAACAATTAAGGAAACAATTGGTCATTATGTCAACGATATTAAACATTTCATGCATTTTCACTTTCATAACGGATAATCTCTTATCCGATTATCCGGATAATGGAATATGAAAACTTCACTGGGCTCTCAACTTCAACTTCGCTAGGCTTATCTACAAGATTAAACAATAAAGGGCAACGTCACTAGATTACGTTTACGGCGTGTAGGCTGGATATATTTTCTGTAATATCAATGTTAACTTGTAATAATCACTATTCTTTTCATTCTTTCTTTAAAAAACTTATTCTTCATAAAAAATTCAAGTTAAATAAGCCTATACCCGCAAATTTGTTTGATTTAAATTCGATTTTAACAGTTAAAATTATTTGATTTAATAGCTTCCGTGGTACCTTAGACTATCAGCTATCTATATTGTAAAATTTATCCGGATACGTTTAACCATTCTTTTTGAATAGCAAACACACATAGTAGTGCTCGAAAACTCTCTAAACAAAACTAATAATCACTAGAAGTTAGCGTCGTTACGGGATTCGACGCTCTTACTGTGAAAAATTAACTAATATTAGATACCTAGAAGTTACCAAATAATAATATAACAACGAATACATAATACAAAATTTTCAATTTGGAAATCATTGCACTAAAATAGAAAATATAGTTTTAGAGCAATTTTAGATTAGTGACGCGACAACAGAATTGGCACCAATATTCATTCTCAGAAACATCTGTGATTATAATATTAATGGGATAGAAACCATTATGTAACCAAAGAAAAACGAACCACGTACTCCACCGCCTACGCTGTATATTTTTCTTAGGTTTATAACAAGCACCCGTCGTATATAATTCTCATACAATAAATATGTGACTTCAATATAATATTTTATTAATATCTTTTGTTCGTGGTTTTGTTTGTATCAAAGTTATAATTTATTCATTCTTTAACATGGTGAGTTATAGGATAAAAGGCAGCTTATTGTTTTAAGCTTATTATTGATCAATATTTTGAGATATTCCGTAATAATTGAAACTTAAAATCAAGAACGCAATTCACTTTGATAGTATGCATAGGCCGGTTCAACCGGAGTGATACCACGGGCTCCCAGAAAACCGGTGTGAAACAGCACCTGCGTTGTGTTTCACCGAGTGAGTGAGGATACCGGAGGCCCGTACCTCCAACCCCTACCCCATCCCTCTTTCCATACCCAAAGATCGGCAAAGCACTTGTGACGCCTCTGGTGTTGTGGGTCTAGTCTAGTCTATAGGCGACCAGGCGATACGTCTGCTTGTTTGCCCCTATTCCACAAAAAAATTAAGATTTATTTTAAGTTTTCTATTTCCTTGCAGCGTCGTAGTTTGCCTCTTACGATAGCTATAGTGTGTATAGAAGTAATTACTTTGTAATAAATATATGAAACAAAAAAGAATCAACCTATATAAAAAAAACTATTACCTATCAAGATGAGATAATAGAAAAACGAAAAACCTACCAATCCACTAAACAATATAGGCATAAAGTTATACAAAACATTTGGTCCGAAAAATAGGATAAAACTTTTAATAGGATAGCGAAAGGTCGCGAAAGCCTACCTGCGTCTGTTGGGCAAATCATTTGGAAGAAAATTCAATTACATTTACAGGAATATTATCTGCTATATAAATGTTTGTGAAACTGAAATAAGTACCTCACTCACTAATTATTTTAGTTCTAGAATATTCTGAGTACTTTCTTGAAGTCGTTGTAAATTCAATTTCATTATTGCTTAAAGTAAGTAAATATTGTTTTTATAAGTACGGCAAATGGAAGGCATCCTTATGTCTATTTCATTACCACTAAAGAGTGCTGTAGTGTCTAGCTACATGTAGTTACGACGGATTGTAGATTGTATGCAAAATTTAAAGTACTAGGTGGTGTGACGCAACTAACGAGCTAGGTCCAGTAGTGAACTGTGATAGGTTGATTGGTTTAATCTTCATTTAGAGCACTATTTATGTATACCGGCTGATCAATACAAACTGATTCATCTATGGATAACTACATCCCTAAGGCATCAGTATAAGCACAAATGATGAAATAACAGTTGAGAAATTAGAGTGCCTGAGAGATAAGTTTTTAGTGATAACATTTCTAGTGTGTGTATACGTACTTACATAGATACTGGAGATTGTAGAGGCATTTTAAACACGTACACTTCAACCAACTTAGTCTCACTTATCTGTAGCCAACGGGGCACATATATTTCTACATAAACATACTTATAATTTTTATAATTGTAATATATTACACACAATTACACTAATCAAAAAGGACCGCTAGTCAAAATTATTTATAGAATAAATTGTTTGCCCTCAGCAAACGAGCTTATGTATCACCTGATAATAAGTGATTTCCGCCGTCCATTGCCACCCGCAACACCAGAGGCATCATAAGTGCGTTACCGACCTTGGGCCGGGGTATGAGGAGGGGGGTGGAGAAGGTATTGGGGTATGAGCCTCCGGTATCCTCATTCAGTCAGGTGAAACACAGTGCAAGCACTATAGCACACCGGTTTTCAGCGGTCGAACTGGCCCATTCATGCCGAAGCGTGAGTTTCCCACAGTAAGATTATTGTATAATCAAATTTTATTGTATTTATATTTTTATATTTGTGTGAACTTTCTTGTGCATGATCTGGTCTCCTATAAGTGACGAAGCACATAACTTGGTATTATGTTAGTTATTTTTGATTTGTTCTTGTGTATTCCTCGATGTGAGATCTAAGAGGGAGAAATAAATCAACAGATTAACAGGCAGTAGTATATACTGTACAAAATATATATTATCTATAAAATAAATATAAAAAATACAAATATACTACAAATAAATAAAATTGAAGTGTATGTTTGTAATACAAAAATAACCGCTTTTTACTTCATTGCATTTGTATGTATACACAGTACATATACCAGTTTTTTTATTTTTCTATTTTTGTCTGTCTGTCGGTCTGTTTATCTGTCGGTATGTTTATTCCGGTTAATCACTGGAACGGCAGGACCGATTTTGACGGGACTATTACTGATAGATAGCTGATGTAATAAGAAGTAACTTAAGCTACTTTTTTTTGACTAGCTTTGCCCCGCGTTGTTACCAGCGGTTGGAAACGTACAACAATGCCCACCACAATTAACACACCACAGGACTCAGATAGTTTATTATTTAATTGCTTGATTAACGATAAGAGTTTTTATGATAAATGTCCAAGAAATACTGAAATTGGAATACTAAAAATAATCTGAATCCATTATAATGACCACAACGTAGTGAAAATGATATTTGATAATAAATTCTGACGCTTGGCATCGAGACAACTCCCCAGACAGCTATAGCTAGATTGGTACTGTCGAGTGCAAAAGTCTTTATGACACTACATTTGGTTTTGAATGGTTCATAAGACGTTATTGTTTTGTTCTGTGCGTGCGTTCCGTGCATGCATGCATATGATTTGTAAAAGGTATTTTCTAAATTAATTTAGTTACACTCTAAAATATTGAGTTCGAGAACAAGTTTTGGCCTAGTGGCATCTTTAATCACAGAAAGGTATCAAGATTAGCATCTTATAGATACAACATTATCAGCCTATTTCTCGTCCAAAACTTGCAGTTTCTACCCAAACTCCTATCTTAGCAAAATGATTAACTTTCCAAGGTATACGAGTATAATTAGGCCATAAAATTATCCAGTCTTAAAACATAAGTCTCCTCCATTAATAATTACAAATAAGAAGGAAATTTGTACTTTGAGTATCAGGGATACATGTGCTCAACTTATTTATACTTAATTTAACGTTATTTTTGTGATCACTTGTGTACTCAACTGTACAATAATTTTCTTGTCACAATGACTCTTAATAATTAATTCAGTATATCTGTTCACTGGACTTGAATTGTTCACCTACCCTCAAATTACAGCAGATAATATCGTGCAGACTCACAGTTTTATAACTTCTGCACGGTTTTTAATTGAACATTTGAATGTGTGCGAGAGATAAAATTTATATTTTATATTTAATGATAAAATTACTTTAGTTCTAGATTAAATGTCATCTATACAAATAAATAAAATTGGTGTGTCTGTTTGTAATATTAAAATAACCGCTTTCTACGATATGCATATGAATGTATATACTATACACATAGCAAAATATATATTTTAAAATTTTTGTCTGTCCGTCTGTCTGTCTGTTTGTTCCGGCTAATCTCAGGAACCACTGGTCCAATTTTAAAAATTCTCATTCAGTGTTGGATAGTCCATTTATCGAGGAAGGCTATAGGCTATATATCATCACGCTACTACTAATAGGAGCGGAGCACCAATGAAGAATGTTTCAAAAACGGGGGAAAATTTTCACGCCACGAGCAATATAAGACGCAAACGAGGTTGCGTGGGTCAGCTAGTATTAAATAAATTTTGATAACAAGTGGCTTAGCTGGCAGTGGTCCCAAACTGTACACGATGAAATAATAGGATCACAGACTGAAGCTTAATTATATTATATTTTTATTAGTATTATATTTTTTTTGTATACGCGAAACGGCTAACGACTTTTGATAAGTACGGATTATAAAAGCCCCGTCAAAAGGTGATGAGAATATAAATCAACCGTTCGCCGTCCACTACTAAACGAAGGTATTCCACAAGGAGCGCCAACTATCCCGGTCTAGGGCAGTCCACATCCATCAACTACCAGCCACGTTCTTCAAATCGACAGTTCATCGTGCCGCAGGGCGCCCGACGCTACGTTTGCCTAATCACGGTCTCCACTCAAGCACATTTCGGCTCCATCGATAATCCGTTCGTCTGGAGATATGACCGGATCATTTCCATTGATAAGGATGATAAAGACGATTAATTGTGGTGTATAGCCAAGGTAATGTGGTCACTTATTAGAAAGAAAGAAAGAAAAGTATTTATTTTAACGACATTGCAACACAACAGATTATTAAATGAAATGGTACATTATACAGTATTTATGTATTTTATTATACAGTAAAGTATTTAACATAACAGTAATCAATGTTGTAACAATTTTTATATATCTCTATAGAATTCACAACACAAATACCTACTGATGCAAAGTTGCGTCGTAGTGCACATTAAAAACAGATGCTGCTCAGCCTATTGCTGCATCATTTACGATACAGTGCTGATTTTCAGCAACTAAAATTAAAAAATACTACTAGAGAGATCTATGAAAAAAATATGGTATCGCACTAGCCAGCATCACGACTTCAAATTTTCCCCGATAATAGTGATTTCATTTGATTTTAAGGAAAACAAGTTCCAATGTCTCCATAGCTTTGTATATTGAACCACTAATTACAAAGGTCAAACCTGGATTTAGTAGTTTCCCGGTAAAATCACCGGATCAGTTACATCCCGACCTTGATTACCAACAAACCTTGGCTTACCGTATAATTTATACAACCCTAAATCGAACCCGCGACCTTCCAAACTTTAATGCTGGTATTTCTAATCAATTTAAATTGGATACTATCTTTTGTATTTGCGGTTGAAACCAAACAAACTCTTGAAATATTATGTACGTAATTTGATGTAGTGTCGTCCTATTGTTGCCGGCTAAAGTTGAAAGCCAAACAAATTGGAAAGTTTGTTGCTTAAGCTTTTATGGTTGAGCTAGCGTGGTCGACCTTTAAAACTTGGGCTATCATTGTAAAGATTAAAGAGAGTAATATATTGTATAGAGGTGTTAAATAACGGATACCAAAATTGATATTGTATTTCATCCCTTCAAGTCAATGTGCATCCGATTACGTACAATTAAGAGTAATAGAGGAAGACTTTAGTTCATTTTCTGCCAAAGATAATGTAATCATGTATTAGTTATGTTATGACTGCACGGTTGGCCGAGTGGTTTCAGCGGTCGCCATGCCGCTTGCTACTGCGCCAAGTGTCGTGGGTTCTAATTCCACGCGGTACAACAGTTTGTGCGAATTGTTGTCCTGAGTCTGGATGTTCTTTGTGTCCGTTTCATGTATGTTTGTAAAAGTCCCCCACGACACAGGATGTTTATTCCTAATGTGGGAGTTGTCTTTTTTAAAAAATAAAAAAAAACTTAAAAAAATAAATTATCTTCCTCTAAAAAATTAAATTGACCTAAAAGGTTTCATTAATTTGTATTCAATAAAATTTTATGCTAAACTATTAGACTCTGCGATTGAAGGAGCAAATAACGAATGTGGTGAACCGATAAACGGGTGATCAAATTGTACGACAATTAAAGATTGACTGGTGTAAAAACTTGAAGTTACCCTTTAGAATTAAAATTGAAAAAGAAAATATCTTGTAAATGTGTAAGCTAAATAATAAGTAAATCTGCCTTATATTCGTCTCGACAAAGTAATTTTTTAGCATCAAACGCTCTCATCGATTGTCACGTTAAAGTTGTGGACGCCATTATAATCCAAGATTAAATTGTCAAACACTGTAGGATGATTTGAATACGAACATAAATTGATGGATATAATAATAGTTTGGAATAATATAATATGTTTTATGTCCTTATTTATTTAAATATAAATATTTTTGGATGTGATCCAAATATCATAATTGCACTTGTGATTGAAAAAGTATCTGGTAGTGGACTATTTAAGACTGTTGAGTTATAAACATAGATCAGCAAGCGGGAGTTACCTTACCAATAAGGGGCCTATTAGTATGTACCCTATTTACTTAACAGGGAGCATACATTTCAACATTTCTGGCTCACTGGCCAGATGGTGGGACGACTTGCTTAGGAGGATTGGTAGCGACTAGCTGCAAAACGCAACGGACTGGGTTCTGTGTTGTTCCTTGGGATAAGCCTATATCCAGCTGATGATGACGATGGGACCTATTTGCACGTACGTCACATGTTTATCATGAAAAATACATTATTTTATCAGTCATACTACTCACAAACAAAAACAATATATTCTTCAAATAGAAAACCATTTCATATTTGATTGCGAAAGGTATTAAGGAACGCGATATCAAAGCTAGAAACATTTTGTTTCACCGTGGGAGAGCCGCGCTTCGGCATGAATGGGCCGGCTCGACCGGAGTGATACCACGGCCTCACAGAAAACCGGTGTGAAATAGCGCTTGCGCTGTGTTTCACCGAGTGAGTGAGGATACCGGAGGCCCATACCCCAACCCCTCCCCCATTCCCTCTCCCCATCCCCCAAAGGTCGGCAACGCACTTGTGACGCTTTTGGTGTTGCAGGTGTCCATGGGCGGCGGTAATCGCTTACCATCAGGTGATGCGTCTGCTCGTTTGCCTCCAATTCAATAAAAAAAAATAATAATAATAATTTATTGAAGGATTGGTTTTAAAATGGGTTTTGTTTCAATTCAGTAAAATGAAAACTTGAGAGGTGTCAAGGGACACCCGGATGGAACGAAGTTCGAAATAGAAAGACGATACAAATATTATATTTACTTCAATATTTTACGTAATTTCTATTTTTATGATATATGTGTACACAATAATATTAATAATAATAATAATGATAATGATGATAATGGTGAAAATGATGAAGATGCTGAAAATGATGAAAATGATGAAAGTGATGAAGATGATGAATTGATGAAAATGATGAAAATGATGAAAGTGATGAAAATGATGAAAATGATGAAAACGATGAAAATGATGAAGATGATGAAAATGGTGAAAATGATGAAAGTGATGAAAATGATGAAAATGATGAAAATGATGAAAATGATGAAAATGATGAAAATGATGAAGATGATGAAAATGATGAAAATGATGAAAGTGATGAAGATGATGAATTGATGAAAATGATGAAAATGATGAAAATGATGAAGATGATGAAAATGATGAAAATGATGAAAGTGATGAAAATGATGAAAATGATGAAAACGATGAAGATGATGAAAATGATGAAAGTGATGAAAATGATGAAATGATGATATGTATATAAAAGTTCGAAATCTTATCTATCTATTATATATATATATATATATATATATAGCATACATATATATATATGTATTGTATATATATATATATATATTGATATATATATATATACAAGCAATGAAAAATAAACTAATAACAAATAAAATTTAAAATAGCAAAAAGTGTCGTGACAACAAAAAGTGTCGTGACAACAAATTATGTCGCGACAATTTCCGTCTAGCCCCCTTCGTTTTTTCGTTCATATCGCGCGATAAGGAACTTCGTTCCAAAACGTAGATATATTCATAAAACAAATAAACTGGAACTGAAATCGTTTTTATTATGAAATTTGACATTATATAATATATATAGGCTTAAGGCTATGTTTTTGAAAGCATAAACAGATATGTCATTATTTTGTTGGTTGAAATGTTGGTACTATGCTCAATGTTAAATAAATAGGGCACAAACTTAATGATGTAAACTAGACGTCCAGAAATCAGCTAGCAGTAATTGAAAATCTTGATCTTAGCCTAGTTGACATTCTAAAAACATAAACGTTATTAGAAAACTAATAAATGTATTAAAATAATGTCATCTAAACGCTAAATCACGTGACCAAAACGATGCAGAAGGATCACTAGACCGCCATTGTGTGGCTCACCATGCTGCATGGTTGCATTGTCTGCATTCGCAATAAGTACGGTGACCATCACTCTCGGATTCTGCTTATGTTTTCCATCAGGTAGAGTAGAGTCATTTTGCAGGGCCATACATAAAAAAGAAGGAGGTTATATAAACCTTGAAACATACCACGCTAGCCAGACGGGTTAGTTTCAAGGTTTCTTTTCCCTTTGCAGTGATGTTAATTTCCCTAAGTAGTTTGCTAACATTAATCGGCTTTTATGACACCCGTGGAATGAATAGGCATGATGACATGCCGTTAACTTAAAACGTTTTCAAAAGAAAAAAAAACAAATTTTTAAAAATTTATATAAATTTAATGTGCAATCTGCGATAATTTTGTAATTTTTCAACATAACTCATTCCTTTCATCTTCTCTTTTCTTTGACTTTGTGTATTAAAATTATCGTATAATGAATTCGCTTTTGTAAATTTTAAATTACTAACAAGAGACATCAAAAGACAAAGCTGTTATACATTAAGCTTTTAAGTACTAATTGAACGTTTTCATTGAGTAATTTAAAGTCAAGATTTTAGATGAATATACATTTTAAAGTACATTTATGTAAATAGTTACTTACTCTATCAATACCTTGAGTGGTTTCAAGACTTGAATCTTCTCTAGTATAGCTACTTTACTTATTTATTCTACTCTCTTATTATTCATTAATATATTTATCTATTAACAGACATAGGCAGTTGAACTTTTACCTCAACCAGTCAGCAATTACTAACTTAACATTGTCAAGAACAGCTTGGGTTGTTAATATCTGGGTTAAACGTATTTCAGGCGTATCAAGATGTCTGTTGTAAAAATATAAATGTATATGCAATCACGCGGTCTTCGTAACACGTTCCTAACAGTGTACACAGAATTTTAAGCAGTCACGATAAACTTTTGCCATAATAAACGCCCCTTGAAGGCGCTCGGTTTTAGTTTGTAAGTAAATTGGTATTCTTGGAAAATGTGCCAAAATTAAAATATTGTGATTTATTACAATTTCAATGGTGTTTATAACGAAGCTTAGATATATTTTCGAATTAGATGTGTTCGAATTCAACATGTTACAACACTTTTTGTAACCTATAAATTATTGTTCTGAGTCAACATAGGTGCACTTTGTGCCCGTTGCTTTCATGTTGCTAAAGTCCTCCGGACATAGAATTGTATTTAAAAAATCATTATCACGTGGGTAAGTATTTCGTATTCGATTTTCAAACTTCCAAAACTGAATTATATTATCTGATTCAAGAGAAGAATGATGGAGAAGAACAGCGCTAGACCGATACAAGTGGAGGGAATTAGAGGAGACATTATGTCAGAAGACAACCTGACCTGGTTACTGATAATGCTAGTTGATCAGATATCATTTTATTTTAAGTTATTATCATCTATATCATCAACTAGATTCTACTTAAAATACTGTAAAACAGGTTACAGAAAATAAAGGTTATTTCTATTTATCGGATTTAAGGTTAGTAATAATAAAGAAACATTTACTATTTGTCAAAACATTATATTTCTAAGAACATGAAAGGTCTCGACTATCGTCAAAGAACATTCCATTTCAACTTTCATCTTACTTATAAATAGCCTATTATTTGTAGATACGAATAGAATTTAATTAAGTTCGACAGACTCGCGAGGCAATATTCAGTATACCTTTTTCATATTCTCGTACACCGTATTCTCCTGTGTATTGTGTGTCCATTTTTAGTATCACCAATAAGCTACCGCCGCCGCTGTGCCTTTTAAAAAACACAAATAGAAAACATTTCTTTATGTGTTTAATAATAATAATAATAATATATCACTTTATTGTACACCAGATGCATTACAAGATAATCTTAAAATTAGGGAAGTACAATTGGCGGCCTTATCGCCCGGAGGCAATCTCTTACAGGCAACCATTGGATGGAGAGAAAACATGAGTAAGAGAAAGTGTTGGGTAGTGTCCGGTGTAAGAGTAGGAAAGACGAAGAATAAATAAAGATAAATATACAGTTGATTACATACTTAAATGCAGTAGTGTGACCCAATTGACTATATAAATAAAAATAAAAATTGCATGTTAAGGGACGTTGATCTCAGGGACGTTAACATATTATGTAAGAATTGTTGTATTGTAGCGTGTCTAAGACACAAAATTTTTCATATTTATTAAGGCCCTAAAACATTGTTGACTGTCTCGGTGGCATAGTGGTAACGTATGCGACTGCTATGCTTGAGGTCTCGGGTTCTATTCCCGGTTGGACCAAATGTTTGTGTGATCTGCAAATATTTGTTTCGGAGTTTGAGTGTTTTATATGTATAATATGTACCTATGTATTTACAAAAAAAAAGTATATAAGTATTTGTGTCCGTTGTCTAGTACCCACAACACAAGCTGTGCTTAGTTTGGGACTAGATGGCGTTGTGTGTTAGATATCTGAAATATTTATTTATTATTGTCCAATTTCTATTTGTTTAAAATTGTTTATAATATCCAAAACAACTGTAATACTTACTTAATTTTCTTTAAATCCAAAAAAAACATTTGCCTATAAAATAAGTAATTCAAATTAAATCAAATCCATTTAAAGCCAAACCTCTTGCCTAGGGTGTTTACCGACTCGGTTATTAAACCGTGGGTAGGCCGATAGCGGTGCGCTCGGGCAGTGCAACTTTACCGACGTTATATCAACAGCTATAGACAACAACAAAACTATAGACAGAACAGATACTTGGTACGCGCAAACAGAAATTTTAATGAATTATGTAATCAGCATGATTTTGATCTCTTTCTGATTAGTGTATCCTCGGCAAGAAGGCGTCTAGGTCTTAGATTTTTTGAGCAGACATAGTTTCCCTAAATTTACATTGAAGCAATCGTTTATTGTGTGTTTGGCGCTTGCGTATTGTGTGGGTTTTATTTTCTTTTTGATTTATATTTGATTTTTGTTTTTCAATATTTTATATTAATCTGGCACTAGAAGTGAAAACTTGTTATTGGCTGTCTGACGACTGATCAGCTTTGTATTACTAATGTATCTAGCTGTAAGTTTTCCATAAATAAATAAATAAAAATTTAAATTGTGTAAGCAATTAAGACAGAACGCTTAACTGTTTCATAAATAACACTATATTCCATGTGTTCATGTGTGTGTAACAATATACAATCAGAATAACTGCGTGAGATTTTTATTTGTGAATACAAACTTCTTCGCTCCGTTGCACAATAAAATGTACAGTCAATACACTATACTACAGTTTCTTGGTTTAATTTTCATGAGGACTGCTTTACTGATAATAATTTCTATTCCATGTGGCAGGTGGTGGTGTAGTGGTTGAGAATTCTGAGTGTTAAGCCAGAGGTCATGTGTTCGATTTTCATCCCGATATATGTTTGTCCTTTTGGGATGAATATTTGTTCTAGGTCTTAATGTAATTTATCTTTCACTCGGGATAGGGCATGGATAGGCACGGCGTCTGTTCGGGATGGATCCGAAATAACGTGGTTGCGATCTAAGAGAGGAGTGCCTAAAGCTGCAATACGGGGAGGAGGAGGAGGTTAATGAATACCACATACTTACGTCCCCAAAATTACCAAAAAATATGTAATTTATGTCTAGTAAGCAGGATTTTAAAATTACTCAAATATCATCAATCATCAATCAATCAATCCATATAATAAATTAACTAGTAACTGGACGCTGTCTGTACATGGAAAATTTATCTAAAAAAATAGTATAGGGGGCTTTATGAACGCAATAGAACTCAAAACAATTTTTTATGAATTTTTATCTGTTTGTATGTATGTTTGTTTCTCAGTGCGTTTGTGCACACTAATCTCAGAAATGGCTTAACCGATTTGAATACAGTTTTCACTAATGTTTTGCGGCTGGCTCCACTTAACATTTAGTGTTTGCTTTATTTCAATCGATTTGTAAATAAAAAAGTTATAGCAACTTCAAAAATCACCGCGACAACCTATACGCGGGTGGAGCGGCAGGCAATAGCTAGTATTTATTATAGTTAAACTATAAATTACACTCAGATATAAACAATCATTCGCGGTGTCTTGTAAAGTCTCCCCCTTAATTTCTTTTATCTCATTTGGGTAGAAGTAAATTACAAATTCATAAACTTTTGCTTTTACCCAACATTAATATTTATCATGGAAAAGTTGATAAATTAAATTAAATTTAATTGCCTTGTTTGTTTGGAGCAGAGTGTTGTGATCGTGATAGGATGAGCCAAAGTATAGGCAAAATAAAGATACCTTTTTACTCCCACACATTGTCAGTCATATTTTCATAAGCCCTGTCTACTTAAATTTGGTATGGTCCATCGAGCCGATAGTGTGTTTAGTACTGATTCTGAATGATTAAGGTTGTTAGGTTTTAATTAGGTTAACAGGTTTGTGATTAGTTGTTTTATCTCATCATTATCTTCAAATCTTTATTGACAAACCCGATAAATATTTTATTGGGTTGGGTTAAGTTAAGACCGAATGAAATAAACTTGCGCAAGCTCGAGCTACAAAATCAAATTCTAAGCACAAAAAGCGGTCGGTACCACACCGCATCTCTCCCCGGTTGTGTCGGGTAATCATCCCATCGGATTGTGAGAGTTAGGGTACATAAAATGCACCAGTGATAGCGCAAGC
This sequence comes from Spilarctia lutea, assembly GCA_916048165.1. Taxonomy (NCBI): domain Eukaryota; kingdom Metazoa; phylum Arthropoda; class Insecta; order Lepidoptera; family Erebidae; genus Spilarctia; species Spilarctia lutea. The sequence goes on along the minus strand of OU696492.1, from coordinate 3,760,961 downwards.
GCACAAGTATGTGCGCTATCACAGGTGCAGGTATAATGTCTTCTAGATGACTGGTCTCCGTCGAGACTGGCCGAAATCAGCTAGTCAGATTCCTATTTTCAGTAGCATTAGAAGTGTGTAATATTTGCCAAATTGTAATTAGTTAATTTTACGAATGAAAACTTAATGGTTGGACGGCAAATCCATTCAATTAAAAGATTTATCGAAATCAGACGTTCTTGTATTAAGTTATAATAGCATTCATACAATCCTTTTTATTACTTTAAACTGAGTAAGTAATAACTTAGATATATTTACATATCCTATATCACCCGGGTCATCATTACGTATCTATTGTCACCTAATTAATTAAATTACTATAGGTCAAGAGCTACGGTGTAATATACTTGTACATATATTGCCATAACTAGTAGCATTAGGTTTGGTTTCACAATAGACGACATAAGTTTGTATCTTGACTTGAAGACCTCCTTTTTCGCAGGTTAACTTTGATTAATATATGAGTTGTAATTACTTGTTCGTAGAAGGGGAACACAACAAAAAGCAATTTAATTTATCATTTTGACTTCGTTCTTTAATAAAATGGAACAAAAGCTATATAGGATTACTAGTACTAAAAAATGCCTACGAAGGAAAATAAAGATTTCAATTACTTAATATTAAAAGATTATATCTCTTACAATATTTTTGTCCGAGTCTTTATTTCAATTTTTTAGTAGGGGCAAACGCAACTCCTGATGGTAAGCGATTACCGCCACTTGCAACTTAATGGATCTAGTTCTGTTGTTGAGTGACTAAACTTAAATGATGTTCTATTCTCATTGACTGCTTCTGTGTCGCAGTGGTAGCGTATGCGACTCCTAAGCTTGAGGTCTCGGGTTTGATTCCCGGGTCGGACCAAATAATCATTCTATTCTATTCTATTAATTGGGAATGGTTTCCGCACTTAGTCCTTAGAGTGGACCATTGTACGTGGGCCATGGCGGCCGTCACTCCAACCAGCCCACTTCCTTCCAGAAGCAGATCAGACTTCCCAGTCCTCTCAGGGCATCCGCGAGAGACCTTGGTGATCCAAGGGTTCTATCGCGGATCTGCGCGACGCCCGTGCACTCGAGTAGCACGTGTGCCACTGTTTCCTCAGCCTCCATGCACGCTCTGCATAGAGGGCTGTCTGTGATGCCTATTGTGTGATAGTGTTTGTTTAATGAGCAGTGTCCGGTGATGGTCCCCACCACCAGGCGCAGACTTCCTCTGTCCAGACCCAGTAGGCGTCTAGTCAGTTTGCTGTTTAGAGTAGGCATGGCCTCTTTAGCTTGTCTGCCTGTTTAGCCTGGTGCTGCAGTCCACCAGTTCTCAGCCTGTGTGCGAGTGGAGTCTTGCAACCATCTGCGGAGCTGGTTGAACGGGATTGGCACAATTGGCTCAGGTCCGTAGATCACAGTGCTAGATCCTCTCCTAGCCAGTTCATCAGCCGCATCGTTACCAAGTGATCCACTATGTCCCTTTATCCACTGCAGTCTCACTGTGTTCCGGTTGAGTACCGAGACGCGTTCCAGTGCATTATGGCATTCAAGTATTAGTCCCGAGGTGATGTAGTTTCTGTTTAAGGATTGGAGGACTGAAGCACTATCAGAAAGTATACGGATGTGTGTGTCCATTATCTTCCTGGCTTCTAGTGCAGTTGCCGCTTGGATAATCCCCACACATTCCGTTTGATAGACAGTGTTGAGTTTGCCCAGCGGCTTGGATATTCTTATGTTGAGCTCGTTCGAGAAGACACCGACTCCTGTTCCACTGTTGGTTTTAGAGCCGTCGGTGTAGATCCTCAGTTCCTTCTGCCCTGAGTGATCACCAGAATCTTCTGTGAGCTGTACTATGTAGTGTTTTGTAAAGTAGTGTGTTTTGGGGATTTTGTCATTTGGGGATGCCAACATGGGCTGTTGCTTGATGACATCCTCTTTTATGCGTATGTGTTTTATTCTTGAGTCTTTTCCAAGTGTTCCTGCAGCACTAAGTCTGAGGGCAGATAGAGCTGCTTCCTCCCGCACGATAAGGTGTAGGGGCGGCAGCCCCAGCATTGCTTGCAGGGCAGCAGTGGGTGCAGTTTTCATGCTGCTGGTAATTGCGACGCAAGCAAAACGCTGCAGCTTTTCGAGGTCTTTTTTGGCCGTGCTCAGGTCAGTTCTGGGCCACCAGACCAGTGCGCCATAGGTGATTATTGGCCGAATGACTGTTGTGTATAGCCAGTGGGTGATCTTGGGGCTAATGCCCCAGTTTTTGCCGAGCAGTCGCTTGCACTGCCATAGGGATATGCTGGCTTTGTTGATAATGTAGGCTGTGTGTTTCGCCCAATTCAGTTGCTTATCTAAGTAAACACCCAGATACTTGACTTCGCTTGTAAGGCTTAGTGTGGTGCCAAAGAAAATAGGTAGCTGGAGTTTCATTTGCTTCTTTTTCTTTGTAAAAAGAACAAGTTCAGTTTTAGAGGGGTTTACTGTTAGGCAGTATTCCCTGCACCAGTCCTCTACTATTTTCAAGGCTTGGCGCATCAGATTGCAGAGTGTATTTTCGTGAGTGCCGTTTATTATTATGGTTATGTCGTCAGCGTAGGCAACACTAAAGTAGCCCTTGTCGTTGAGTCTCCTGATGAGGCTGTCAACCACAAGGTTCCACAGGAGTGGCGAAAGGACTCCCCCTTGTGGGCAGCCCCTCACCACAGTGGCCCTAGTCGTGTCATTTACTGTGACTTGAACAGCTCTTAGCCTGAGCATGTTTGTTATCCAACACTTTAGGGTTGGATTTACACCATGTCTTTCAAGGGCCATGCTGATGCTATGGAATATGGTTTTGTCAAAGGCGCCTTCGATGTCAATAAAAGCGGCCAGTGATGAACATTTGTGGTCCACGGCACATTCTATTTTGGATACCACGCTGTGCAGCGCTGATTCCGTAGATTTACCTGTAGAATATGCGTGCTGTTGTTTGTGTAGTGGTCTGACTTTGAGGGGTCCGTCCCGAATATGTCGGTCACACAACCTCTCAAGAGTTTTCAGTAGAAAGGATGTCAGACTTATTGGTCTATATGCTTTTGGTTGTGTGTAGTCAGATTTGCCGGGTTTGGGGATGAAAACGACCTTCACCTCGCGCCACACGAGAGGTACATACCTACTCGCAATGCAAGCTTGATAGACCCCCGTCAGCCATGGTGTTAATGGATCTATTCCCCATTGAAGCAAAGCTGGGAAGATGCCATCAAGACCCGCCGACTTGTACGGTTGAAAGGTTTTGATCGCCCATTTAACTCGGTCCTCTGTTACTATTGTGTTGGCTCTATGCCAATCTTCAGTGCTTGGAGTCCATTTCTCTTCCTCCATCCAGGTCCTGTCCTCTGACAGGTTACAGTCTGGGAAGTGTGTCTCCAGAAGAATTTTACTGGTTTCATAGTCTGTTAGTGTATATGTGTTATCTGGCTTTTTTATTGTCCCGAGTGTTCGATCTCTGTCAGTTGACAGAATTTTCCTCACTCGGGAGGCTTCATTATTTGATTCAATGGCTTCGCAAAAGTTCCTCCAGGCTGACCTGCTGGCTTTCCTGGTTTCTTTTTTGAAAGCGTATTGTGTCTCTTTGTAGAGTTCCCAGTCTTCCGGGAGCTTTGAGTTTTTTGCTTTGTTGAATAGTTTGCGAAGTGTACTTCTAAGTTTGCCTAACTTTGCGTTCCACCAGGAGTTCCCCTTGCCACTGGTGTGTGATGCCTTTAGTGTACAACATGCGTGGTATGCTTTTGTTATGCAATCGGAGAGTTTTGTTATCGTGTTTTCAATGTGTTTGGGGTCAGTTGAAGTTGTGTGTATTTGGAGTTTAGCAAGTAAGGAGGTCAATAGACGCTTATACCCAGGGATATTGGTTCGACGCGGGTTACGTCTTGGCTCGGGTTTTTTGGTGTTTTTCTGTAATGAAAAGCGGATTCTTCTGTGGTGAGAGCAAGATGGCTCATCAGATACGCGCCAGTTAGAAATTGAGCTAGTCGCACCTGTTGAAGCTAATGTTAGGTCAATGATTGTTTGGCCTCGATTTGTTACCCATGTGGGTTCCGAACCTCGGTTAATTAAGTTTAAGTTAGTGGAAAATAAATATGTGCATAATACCTCTCCTCTAGGGTTCGAGTTTTCGCTGCCCCAGAGTTGGTGGTGTGCATTTGAGTCTGTGCAGATGATCAGATCCAGGTTCGCGTCTTCGCAGTGCTGCACCAGATCGGTCATCATCTTTGGTGGACAGTCATCATCGCCTGGCATGTATACCGAGGCCAGAACTGTATCGGGATCTTCGTCATCAGTCTGGAGCCTGACGGCTGTCAGGTCTCTGGAACAGAACTGAGTAAGTGTTGTGTTGGGTATATTACTGGGTATGTATATGCAAGTTCGCGGTTGGTCCGAACTGCGTGTGTCTAAAATCAGCTTACCTCCGATGTTATTGAGGCCGCATATTCTGTTACATCTGACCCACGGCTCCTGGATCAGAGCAATGGTTCGGGGTGTCGTCTCCAGCGCCCTCCGTAAGCTAGCCGTGGCGGTCTGGCTATGCTGGAGATTTGTCTGTATAATCTCGAGTGTACTTTGGCTGGAGCTAGGCATGGACGACGACGACAACAGGTTGGGGTTATGAGGAGATGGACCCATCAGATCCATGTGGGGGCTCAGCCCCCTCCTCTAATTTATCCCGGGCGTCGCTCGGTGACGAGGCGAGCAGCTCGGTCCACCCAGGTGACGTGGGTGGTGCTGTGTCGACGTCGGTCATTGCCGCTTTTGCCATTTCCTCCTCGAGATGTGCGATGTCATCTTGTGTCGGGGCAGTGTTGTGGCTTGTAGCCTGAGTGTCTGAGGGTAAGGTCCTGGGGTAGAAGCGTACGTATATCGACCCAAGTAGGTACGATACACGCCTCTCCCGCGCCAAGACCTTTTCTGCCTCGTCCGGTGGAATGCCCAGGGTCAGGAATGTCCCCTGATTTTCGCCACCGACCGAAGTTGCCCTGTATAAAGTCCACCTTCTCAAGTCGTACCAAGTGTTCTGCCGGTGCAAAACACTATGGAGCCGCGCTATGTCCCCGTTGTATTTGGGGACGAAAAGCGTAGCTCGGACTCGGGTAGGTAAGTCGGACTGCTTTACGACTGTTAGTGTTAAGTTGGAGTCTGGGATTGAAATTTTGGGCACGTTTAGGGTTAGCCAGGTCAGGGCACTGTCGTCTTCACACCATATCTGCACCGTGCCATCTGCTACCCGAGGGTATCCGCGGAAGGCCGGGAGAGGAGTGTCGATGTCAGTGTCTAGTACCATGTTCTCGAGTGCTGTTTTTACGAGTTTGGCTTCCTCCAGTGTCATGTCTCTGGATGGGGGGGAGAAACAGATTGCTACGGCATGCCACGCTGGAATGTCCTTTGTGGCCCGCGCATAGGTTCTCTGCTCCCCTTGGGCAGGTTGGATCCTCACACGCTTTGGGCCTCCCCGAATCGTGCTTGGCGAGGCCGAGTCGTCAGGGCGCGCCCTCTTCGCCGCTCCCAAGCCGCTTGGTCCTGGTTGCGGTTCCGAGGTGCCTGGTTTGATGTTGTCAACCAAGCCCGCAGCGTGTGCGGCTCCAGCCCGTCTTCTGCGTTGTCTCTGTTTATTTTTCCTTTGTGTGTCCGCACGGCTCTGATTGTCGGCTCCTGCAGGCTCTGGTATAGCCAGTGGCGTTTCGCGCTGGGTTTCCCCTACGCGGACTAACCCTTGGCTACTAGTTTCCGCGTCCAGCTGTTTTTCGCGCGGGGTAATCCCTGCGCGGACTGGCAGCCGGTCGCGTACTTCTACTTCGGGGACCGATTGCGATTCGTGATGGCTGTTGCCTTCGCGAATTTTACGCATCCGATCGGCGAGTGTCCTCTCCCTCGAAAGGATTTTTCCGCGCTTCTGCTGAAGCATGCGTACTTCATCCGCCGAGACAGAGGTAGAGCTGCCGGGGCCGACATCCATCCCCGCCTCTCTCAGTGTTGGGCCCGCTTCCTTAACCTTAGCTTCGATCCTCTCGCGCTGTGTTGCAAGCGCGCGAAGCTCGCCGCTGAGGCTTGATAGCCGGGCGTTGTCTTTGTCATTTTCTGGGTTGTTGGTGATGCTATTCCGGACGAGGCTCTGTTGCCAGGCACTCGTGGGTAACACACTTTGCGTCTTTGTTTTCGGCGCGTTGTCCGCTGCCGTTAGGGTGGTTATGTTAGTGGCGTCGTGAGGCTCGTTTGTCACAGCCTGGGTTGTTGGCGCTAAGGCAGCCGGCCGCGCAGAAGGCGCGGCTTCACTATTTGGCAGATTGGTGCCCCCCCCCAGATTACGTAGGGGGCTGACCGACGGATCGGTGTGGGATTCTCCGGCTTGGCCGGTACCCACCTGGGGTAAATGTTTTTTTCCTGTCTGCTTCATTTTAGTGGGGGTTTGTGGGCTTTTTTTTTTAAAGGAAAACAGAGGTTACCCTTCCTCTGGCGGACCGACAAATATAGGATACAGGGAAAAATGGAGGGAGTGATAAAGTTGGAAGTGGGATCATAGGATAAGGGTTAGGGTTACCCTAGGCTAGGCTAGGACTTGACTTTCGGGAACTTCTCTTGCCCGGGGCCCCTCACGGGGCACCCCGTATGCAAGAGCCATCTCGCAGCCGGGGCTAGGCTATCCGCAACCCGCCATCCCGCTCGGTGGCATGAGAAGAAGTGCCCAGCGACTGAGCCATCCCGTCACCCTGGCGTTAGAGCCATTGCGCCGGGACGTCCCAGCCACCCCGAGCCAAATAATCATATAAAATGACCTGCAAATATTTGTTTCGGAGTTTGGGTGTTTTCTATGTATAGTATGTATGTATTTACAAAAAAAGTATATTATAATAATAATATAATAATAATAAAATCGTTTATTTCTTCTCTCACACAAATTACAAAAATAAGTCACCAAAATATACACAAAAAAATAATATAAGTATTATATCAGTTGTCTAGTACCCATAACACAAGCTCTGCTTAGCTTGGGATTAGATGGCGTTGTGTGTTAGATGTCCGGAATATTTATTTATTTATTATTTGTTTATGCTGTATTTGTATGTATGTTTAGGTAACGTTTAATTTTAGGATGTCATACTTGACTTTAATATTCAGAACGTCTTTTGACAGTACGAAACTCATTTTTAGTTAATTTTAGTTTAGTTTAGATAGTTTTCGAACTATAAAATTTGCAATATTGTGAATTGGACCTACTTATGCAACAAGGAACCAATCCACACACATGCCAAAATCGAGATAAGAACCCTATCTATAAGAAGACAAGGACAATTGTTCTATTTTGGCATTGGATGGATGGTTCCTTATTGTATAAGTAGGTCCAATAATTTTTAGAAATTACAAATTTCTCTTTAAGTAACTATTATATGCATGGTAAGTATACCTATTATCAACTTTATTTTAACGGTACCATTAGAGATCTGTTTTGGTATTAGAATGGTTTAATCTCATACGCGGTTCTGATTATCAAGCTTAATTACATTTCACGTAGGTACACTTCAGAGCCGAAAACGGAAACTCATCATTTTCTCCAGCCATGGAGACGTGAGGTGAATTCCTTTTTATTCCTGTATAGCAAGGCACGAACATATTATGTGCACTCGTTGGCTAAACGCCTTTTTCATTAGTCGATACTTTACATACTATAAGTACCGTACTTCAAATATTACTTTTACTGTAAGAATGGCGTAAAATAAAACATAAACCGGCATGAAATAGCGTTTGCGCTGTGTTTCACCGAGTGAGTGAGGATACCGGATAGCAGACGCATCACCTGATGGTAAGCGATTACCGCCACCCATGGACACCCGCAACAAAAGCGTCACAAGTGCGTTGCCGACCTTTGGGGGATGGGGAGAGGGGATGGGGGCAGGAGTTGGGGTATGGGCCTCCGGTATCCTCACTCACTAGGTGAAACACGGCGTAAGCGCTATTTTACACTGGTTTTCACGTTTATTCTTATGAGGTATAACCTTTAAGCAAAAAATAAGCGAAAAAGTGGCTGTTTCTATGTATTTCTTTACAAATGTTTACGATAAGCGTAAACCAATGCATACAACTTGTGCATTTGTACAAAAATTGCGAAAGTCGCAGCAACTTTAACAATTATGATAAACGGCTATCCTGAAATTTATTTTCTAACGATTTTGTGTTACACATAAAAAATACGTACTTTATTGGCATGACACTGCATCTTTGCATAGTTATTAAAAAGTTACAACAGGCCTTAAACAAGGGAATGATAAAAATGCCTGCATTACGTAATTAAAATACAATCACTAAATGAAATCGCGCTAGGTAAACATTGCTTTGCTTTCAAAATTTTAAAACAAACGTAACCATATTAAACACATCAAATGTGAACTTAGTTGAGAAACCAATTGGCACTCTTTGCACCAGCTACAATAAATTCTCGGACAGATACGATGAGAGTTTTCCAAGTATCTGAGTAACGATAGATGCACACTGAATAATACACTTGAAACTTTATATTCTACCATTGTTTCCTCTTTAAAATAAGGAAACAGTAGATATTTTCCATACAATGAAAATGCAATCGAATTTTTTACAGGGATAAAATTGATTATTGAAATTTTTAAAAAACGGGCACATTTTTAAATCTATACTAATATACTAAAGCTGTTATAAGATCGTTCATAGCACAAAATGATTTCGGAAAATCAATTGGAAAATAATCCAAGGAGAGTAGAGATGTCAGCCTATTTCCCATTTGGCTAATCCCAAAAGAATCGAGATTATTGCAATGTTGGTTAGGTATAAAACTTATAGAAAACTTACTTAGAAGAGTGAATGTAATGTGACCTTTGGGAACACAGAAGTTTATAGAATTGAGATAGAAAGATTGGCATTTTGTATTTGGTGCTATAAGTTAATCTACAGCCTCCAGTTCGAGGATGTAATCAAATTAGGCATATTTGGTAACAATGAGTAAACAAGGCTATCACATTTATTAAAACTATTTCACATTTTCAACGAAGAATTCAATTATATATTCATAAACCTATATAAATGGTAATATTTTTCTGATGTCTGACATACAACGCCATCTAGTCCCAAACTAAGCAGAGCTTGTACTATGGGTACTACTGTACTAGACAACTGATATAAATACATATATACCCTTTTTCTAAATACATACACACGTATGTAGATAGAAAATACTCATACTCCAAAAACAAATATTTACAGATCATACAAACATTTGGTCCGACCCTAAAATCGTACTCGCAAAATATAAATCGATTTCCATTACAGATTTTTTGATAATAGCTGATCAATTGATCGCATACCAAATGATATTTGAATAATCGAATTGAAACCGTAATGTTATTCTTTATATGACGTCTTTCTTTATGATTTTTAAGACAACTACACGTTAGTAATATACTTCGTCGTTATGTCGCGGAGGACTTTATAAACAAATCTCTCAAACTCAGAACAACAATATGTGGATCACACAAAGTGTCCCACGTGGGATTCGAACCCACAACACTTGGCGCAGTAGAGCGCGGCGTGTCAACCGCTTTAACCACTACGCCAGGAGGGTTATGAACTCAAACTACTCAGTTCGTAATTATGACGTAGGTTTGATTGAGTAAGATTTGTCCGAAACTAATATTTTAAATTTATCATCCCAATTTTAGTTACAACTGTTTTATTCCCACTCTGATTTATATTTTCACTAAAACATTTATTTCTCCGTCTAATATTTATTTCCACTGCAAGAGTATGTTAGTGGTCACCTTCTCTAAAATGTACGAATTTAGGTAAGTTAATTAAACCACTGGCCCCGGTATGTGTGAATTAAATAGTACTTATATAATTAAGTTACACCAAAACTAGGCCAAACTTATCTATTTTTAAGTAAGTCATTATTTATGTCTGTGATCAATCTGATTTTAAACTGGGCCGCCTGTAACATGGCACCTTGATGCAATCTTTGTTTTTTTTTTAAACTAGCTTATACGCATCTTTCAAGAACTTTACGTTACTATAAAAAAGTAGCCTAAGTTACTATTAAATCATTAATTATCTGCCACTGAAAGTCCCATTAAAATCGGCCCAACCGTTCCAGAGGTAGGAAACCAACAGGCTGTAAATTTTTATAAAACCCTTTTTTATGAATGAACTGGATATATTTCCATATGCATTTAATATGAAGTTTTTAATTTGAAATTACAAACAGACACTTCAATTTTATTTATTTGTAGTGTATAGATGAAGAGATTTCTATGAGTGAAATATAAAGTGGTTTTAGGAAAATTTCAGATAATGAATAGCATTAATCAAATATATGTGTAAAATAGTTGCAAAATTATTGCCTTAATTAATTTCCTCTGATATTTACAAATGGTGTTCTCCTAGCCGATTACGGCCACGGCGGCCAGTCTCAACGGAGACCATCCAACTTCGTAAAAGATGCCCTTTCTCTCATAATCCGATTGGACGGTTAACCGACACGATCGGGAAGAGATCAGGCGCAGGACCGACAGCTTTACGTGCTCTCCGAGGCACGGGGGTTCAGACCCCAACTTCCAAACTCCGAGCTGTTATTAAATATTTTTATAATCTGAAAAACTCAATAACAATTTTGGCCCGACCCGGGATTTGAAGACGAGACCTCTTGATTGGCAGTCGCATACGTCAACCGCTAGACCAATGAGGCATCTTTTCCTAATAAATATGATATTATTTTAATGATGGCTTACAAAATTATAACGAACCAAAATAAATTTATATTTGATGATTATTGATAGAAGGAATTCTCGTTGTGTTTAAATTGGAAGTTTATTTTGCTCGGTAATTTTCTAATGGGGTTTATTTGTGGTAATAGGGATGGGCATGATGATATAAAAATGATCGATGTAACATATTTAATAAATAATAAATAAATATTTTTGGACATCTAACACACAACGCCATCTAGTCTCAAGCTAAGCAGAGCTTGTGTTATGGGTACTAGACAACTGATATGAATACATATATACTTTTTTTTTGTAAATACATACATATTATACATAGAAAACACCCAAACTCCAAAACAAATATTTGTAGATTACACAAACATTTGGTCCGACCCAGGATTTGAACCCGAGACCTCAAGCACAGTAGTCGCATTCACTACCACTGCACCACCGAGGCAATATTTATTTTAAGCTGAGCTGCACATCGAAAGAATGGGTGAGGATCGAACCATCAAAAGAGCATACCTTGGGCAGCCCATAGGGCGGTGGCCGGTGGGACGACCCAGATATCGCTAGAACGATGAGATTGCCAGGGATATGGGAGAGATGGAAGTGTTCGATTGTTCTGAGTTGGCACAGAATAGGAAAGAAATGCGCAATTTATTGTCGGAGGCCAAGACACGATTGGGGTCGCTGAGCCAGCAAAGTAAGTAACATATTTATACCAATAAATGAATCTGAGCAATCGATTAAGTTACTAAACATAAAACACATTTGAAATGATGGGAAGTAGAATATAGCAGTATATATTCTTGACCTACTCGTGTGGTGATGGATTAAAAATGCGAATTGTCACCACCCCCAATTATACCAAGGGAGTCGTAAGAGGGAACAAACTTCTGCAAAAAGAAGGAAACCTTGAATCAAACCCTATACCAACCCGTCTGGCCAGCATGGTATAGTTGGCCAAAACCACCTTCCTAAGGAGAGGCCTATGTCCAGCAGTGGACTGTCAAAGGCTATTGATTATGATACTGAAATGTATAAATTTGTTATGATTGAAAGGAAATATTTGTTTCTGTTTAAGGGATTTCGGCTTCGGGTTAAGGGCTTCGAACGGTGTGATATCATGGTTAGAATTTTTTTTGTGAGAGTGAGGCAGTAACCGAAATCTGAACCTTCTTTTGAATATGGGGAAAGAACTCAAAGGGCAGGAGCACTTGTGACTATAAAGCTGCGGGTATTTATCGGTGGAATCACTCGCCATTAACTAACGTGTCTGCCCACTTGTCTGTGAATTTATAACTTCTATTCGAGTTAAGAAAGTAAATTCGGGCTTAATATTTGTTGTGGATTCGCATCTCTTTAGTCACTCTCCCCTACATTTACCAGGCAACAATGCGTCGGATTTGGCGCACTATAAATGTATTGGTATAGTGCATTACTGGTCACTAATATCATACTTATGTAGTAGCACTAGTCTCCGGACATGCGACATAGGACCTTAAGTCTCTAGTCTCACCATTTTAGCATTATCAGAAAATAGCGATCGAAGTTTCCATTCTTTTAGATATTAAGTTATTTCTACAACAATTTGTTTACCAACAAGGCTAAAAATATACCAAAGAAGCACAAGATTGGCTGTAACAACTGAATTGCGAATTCGAATCAATATTTGATTTCGAAATGAAAATGGAAGTCTCTTTACATGGTTTGTAGGAATTACAATTTGATATCGAAAGGTATTGACAGAAGAATGTGAATATTTATTTACCAATAACTGTTTGATGTACATGTAGACATGAAAGGGGAGAAATATTACTTTAGTTCATATTCGATACAATTTATCAGGACATTTAGGTAGTACAGAAATCGAATAACTAGAGTCATGAAAGATAACCAAATCATATTATTTAATCTTAAGACAAGTCAAGTGACAAACAAAACTAGTAAAAAGCATATAAAAACATATAAATACAAGCTCTAGAGCGGATTGAACATCATGCCAAAATTGAAGCACAAACAGTGCAGACACTTTTGAGCTTCTAAAGCATACACAAACGAATATAACATTAACCTCCTTGCGTCGTTATGCTCAATTCTGAGGGTCCTGACCTCTATTTGGAGCTGTTGTGCGAGTGATAGTTTGCACCTGTTTCTATCCTGAGCAGTGTGTAGGGCAGCGTGGATCGTAGTGCCGAGAGTAGTGCCAACTTGGTCCGCCCAGGCAACGGGCTCCGGCCCCTGGGTCTCTTCCCCTCTACCTTACCCACAACATTTCACAAAGATTTAAATCAAATGAGTCATCGATGCTGATCAATTATATTTGTCCAACGAAATTTCTCAGATTACAGACCAATAATACAGCATCGTTAAAGCTCTGTAAAATAAATTTAATGAACCCCATTAAATTGGAAAGCGTTCCAATGTAATATTAGTAAATATTATTTGATTCTGTTCCTCTTTTCCTTTAACGACATAAGGTATTCAGGCTTCTTTAAGCTGTTATTGTCTTAGTTCCTCAGTCCTATCTTTTACTTTCCTATCAGTTCACCCAAAAACTAATACATTTCCAAAAACTGCTACCATTAAAGCCAAACCAGGAAAACAAAACGGTCCTATTTTACTGGTTAATCCACTAGGATTAAGCGATAATCTCGTCGTTACCTATTATGCCCAGTGTTGCGGGCTTGAACTTAATATAGAACAACACTCTGTGTGATTCATAAATTGTTGTTCTAAGTCTGGATGTTCTTTGTATCTGTTTTATGTACGTTCGTAAAGTCCCCTGCAACGCATTATATATTTTAAACAGAAGTGACTATTTTGCAATATTGAATATTGCGTCAACCCCGAACGAAAACAAAATCATCAATTATCAAAGCAACAGGTTTTTAAGAGCAATTTCTTTAAAACCAATCTATTAACCCAGTATACGCTAACGTTATAACATAATAGCTAAAATCCATTCAAAGTGTATCGTTAAAGGAAGGCATTAAGTTAGAAATGCAATATTCCAGAATGCATGCAATTTTCTAAATTCACATTTCTTTGAAACTATTTATATTCCACGTTTATGGATACTTTAATGCTTTACAGTACTTTTGAAAAGTAATATGGTTACAGAAAGTATTCTCTGTGCATTTGATATTATATTTGTTGAAACTGACACTGCATAGCTCTGTAGATTTGAATGTACTTTTTTTTTATTGAATAGGCGGCAAACGAGCAGACGTATCGCCTGATGGTAAGCGATTACCGCCGCCCATGGACACCCGCATCACCAGAGGCATCACAAGTGCATTGCCGGCCCTTATGGAACGGGAGGGGGATGGGGGGGACGGGTTGGGGTATGGGCCTCCGGTATCACTCACTCGGTGAAACACAGCGCAAGCGCTATTTCACACTAGTTTTCTGTGAGGCCGTGGTATTACTCTGTATTACTATAATTATTATTTATTTATTATTACTGGGCATCTGTTATAGTGAGATTTTTCATATCAAAATGTTTCTTTAAGAGTCTTAATAGAGAATTGTAGAGTAGGTATGCCCATATTCTATTGTAAATCTAATTTAGTTAAAGTAACTACAAACATATTGATTGTTCTATTTTTTGATATCATCATCGACAATTTTTATTAAGTAGTCCATAGCTGGATATAGGCCTCGCCTTATAAGAGAAGTTTGGCTCATTAACTGTGTGGTTATAGGTTAAGAATATGAAGTATCTCTACCACCACCCCTATTTATCCCATAGATGTTTTTGAAGTGAAACTTCTTTATCGGGGTTGTCAAAAAATTTAGTGTAACATTTTTTCGTTACGCGTAACATTTATCCGTTACGTTACGTGTAACATTTATCCGTTACGTTACGCGTCAAATTTATAAAATAAAACAAAAAACATTTTCAAACACAAACAGGTACAAATTAATACTACAATGAAATATCACATTACAAACAATATTATTTTATTTAGTCCACAATGTAAATAACTACACACATCACATTCCACAAACTTACTTCATTCACACCACAGATCGCGAAATATTTACTCAGGTCTCGCTCCTTAACTTTTATTGCACTTGAAATAAGAATTGTCACGAATATTGCTGGTTTATAAGTCTTTTGTCGTTATACCTTACGTCGACATATGATATTTATTTTTTGAAAAATAACGTCATAAAGAAGTTTCACTTCTTACGAGTGTACGCTAGTACACGCACACATTTTTTTTTATTGAATATGTGATGGTAAGCGATTACCGCCGCCCATGGACACCCGCAACACCAGAGGCGTCACAAGTGCGTTGCCGTCACATGTGGGGTGAAGGATGGGGGAGGTTATATCACACCGGTTTTCTGTGAGAAGAAAAACTTAAAACAAATCTACCTGCCGTCTGGCCAACGAGGTTTACTAGGCCAAAACCTTATTTCGTTGGTAAGTAACTTACTCAATAAGGTATTCCTTGATCAGGCAAATGTTTTTGTTCTCCTTCGTTTCTTAATTGTTTTCGGTATAGTTTTCTCGCTGAGTCGGCTCTTACAAATCCTATTTTCAAGGACCTTTAAGTCAGGCATACGACGTATTTTATTGAAAAAACTATAAGAAGCTTAATTCACAGGTAAATACGCCCAAGTCGCGACTTTTTTTTTGAAATCCATGTTTTTATATCCTATTTTTTCACATGTGATATATATGAATGTTTGTTAGTATAAAAGTATAAAACTAATTGAAAAAATTGAAACAATTGTTTTTTTTTACATTTTTATGTAAAATTATATATTATAAAAAAATAAACGGTTAAAAGTATGACATCATATAAAATATGATATCATACTTTTAACGTTTATTTTTTTACGGTTTTCGCAAAACTTAGTTAAATTATGTTCAAAAACTACACCAGAATTAAACATTTTAACAGGGATGGTACAAATGAAACATTTTAATTCACGCATATTAATGAATTTATTTAACTAAATACAATCCTTTTATTTATACGTACAACCCTAAGAATTATTATTACAATATAATTATTAATCTAGCTTATAATTAATACCCGTGACATGGAATGTAATACAATACTAGTTTATATACAATTTAGTGATGTACTGTGTGTGATCTTTTTATATCGATAACATAAATATACGCGAATTAAAAACAGTTTTTTTTTGTGTTCAGCCGATCTCAAGTTTACGATACTATACTGTGGTAATTCCCGCCAGGCATGATCACCTCGCCTGGTCGGAGGATCCTTCCTTTGTGTTGGTGGAACATGATACCCGTTCCCCCACACTCTTAAAGGGGAAAAATTTTTTTGTACATTATTTTTGCTCTCAAAAGAAATAAGTTTTCGAATTATTTTTATGGATACTCCTGTCCCATAGGTCGTAGTGTCAATCCTCCTCCTCAATTTCGGGACTATCTGACACTGAAATAATTATTAAAATCGCACCAGTGTTCGCGAGATCACACCTTATAACCTCACATACTTGACTGCCTCGGTGGCGCAGTGGTAGCGTATGCAACTGCTAAGCTTGAGGTCTCGGGTTCGATTCCCGGGTTGGACCAAATGTTTTTATGATCTGCAAATATTTGTTTCGGAGTCTGAGTATTTTCTATGTATAATGTGTATGTATTTACAAAAAAAAGTATATAAGTATTTATATCAGTTGTCTAGTACCTATAACACAAGCTTTGCTTAGCTTGGGACTAGATGGTGTTGTGCGTTAGATGTCCGGAATATTTATACTCAAACTTTACCTCCTAATAAAATTAGTATAGATTACATCCAGAGATTTAACAAAATAATTTTGGCTATTAAACAATTGTACTGCATGGGAATCTCAAGTTCCTTGGTTACTTTCTAAAAGATCAAGTACTGTTACTATATGTGCCAATATATTGATGTCATTACAATACCGTGAACCATAATTTGAGATAACTTATTCACCTCTCCGAATACCCTCACTGAATTTTGATCAATACCAAAATTCTCGATCAACTTTGGGTTAATTTGGTTAATTTGCATTACAGACCACATTTACGTAAAGAATTTGAATAACTCAAAACGTTTTTATGCATAGAGATAATACGTAATCTATAACAATTCAAAAATATTTGCCTTGATTCACTGACTGATTCATCAATGGTTTACTCAAATATTATAATTCTTTCTGAGCCCTGCGGTGTTACCATCAGTTATCAATGTTCCTTTCCAACAACATACGGGGGTAGCAGGACGAAGCTAGTCTAAAAAGTAGCCTTAGTTAGTACTTATATCATCAGCTATTTTGTGTGTGTCAGTCAAAATCGGTCTAGACGTTCAGACTAAAAAAAATGCTTGCTTTTCGTACCGTGTGTACTAAGATGTACGTGTGTGTAAGATATTCGTTTCGTTTCGTTTTTTCATTTAAAAAAGACAACTCCCACATTAAGAATAAACATCCTGTGTCGTGGGGGACTTTACAAACATACATGAAACGGACACAAAGAACAGCCAGACTCGGGACAACAATTCGTGGATGGATCACACAAAGTGTTGTAGGTACCGCGTGGGATTTGAACCCACGACACTTGGCGCAGTAGCAAGCGGCATGGCGACCTCTGACACCACTCAGCCAACCGTGCATATTACATATGTAAAATGCACAAATCGTGTCTAATAACATTTTGTGTGGAGATGGCTGACACCTAAGAAAACAGATAGGCTATTTCATTTCAAAAAAAGTAACGCTCCAGTGGAACGAGCGTGCAATGAATGAAATTAATATTAAATAAACCACGAGGTTAAACTAGATACAAAACAATAGTATCATTTAATTGATTATTTTATTGACAAAACACCACAGTTCGTCTTCAAACTACCATTACAAATAAACGATAAGATCACACACAAAACATTAATATATAGTACATTTAAGAGACATTTAATGTACAAAAATCACAAAATAGGGGCCTATATAAATCCACAAGGTACTATGTACAGAGGAACTGCTCGAATTGATCTACTTTTGGCACAAGATTACCACATTAAAGATATGTTATAAATTCACATTAAAATTTATTTACTTAAATAACTTAGTATATACTTAATATCTTACTTAAGGTACATAAAGAGGCGACCTACGTAGAATAACAAAATGAAAAACAGCTTTTAAAGCTAAAATCAATTTAAGCTTTATTTAAACTAAGTGTTTAAAAAGTTTAAAAACAAAAATTCAGTCCTCGACCATAAATTAATTAATCTAATATCACTTATTTATAAAATTATAACATTATTTATGATTAAAGGATTAATATTTTTTTATATAATTTAGTTAATACATCACAAATAGGAAAACATTTTACTTTATTTAATATTTATATAATATATTTACACTTTATTTATTAAACTTCTATACATTTTAATACTATTTAATTGCTCAAATTTGATATTTATAATACTTTTTAAAAATTAATATAAACATGTTACATAAATAATAAAAATAAAATGAAATTATAAATTAATCACGGTTATATTTTTATATCTATACTAATATAATAAAGTTGAAGAGTTTGTTTGTTTGTTTGAACGCGCTAATGTCAGGAACCGCTGGTCCGATTTAAAAAAATATTTCAGTGTTGGAGTGTGTGCTCAGTGCTACTACTGGAGGAGCGGAGCACCAATGAAGAATGTTCCAAAAACGGGGATTTTTTTTCACGTTACGGGCAATTTAAGACGCAAACGAGGTTGCGTGGGTCAGCTAGTTGTCTATATTTCTTGTACTTTAGCATTATCTAACGTTTCAAAGCTTTAGCTGCTGTTCATAAGGTTAGCTATTATTTTGTTACACTGAACATCGATTTTACAATATTAGTGATAATTGAAACTTAATTATTATCTGACTCGATTGTCCTATAATAGACATAACGACCTTCAAGAAAAGAGCGTACTGCTTCTTAAAAGGTCGACAACGCACTTGTGATGCCTCCGGTGTTGCGGGTGTCTATGGGTGGCGGTGATCGCTTACCATCGGGCGATATATCTGCTCGTTTGCCCCTATTCTATTAGGAAATGAAATGAAAAAATAGTTAACCTTTTAACATGATATAAATAAACTTACATCACTTCACTTTACCAATATATATACAAAACATCTTAAGAATGATAATACACGTATAATTTGAGTTACTTTAAGGCATTACAGGGAGTGTATTTAATTCATCAGGTTACCCAAATTGAAGTGGCAATGGGCTGGTCACATATGTCGCAGAACAGACAACCGCTGGAGTAAGCGTGTCTTAGAATAGAGACCGCGTCTTGGCAAACATAGTGTGGGACACCCTCTGGCCAGATGGCGGGACGACTTACGTAGGAGGGCTGGCAGCGACTGGATGCAAAAAGCAACAGACCGGGCTCTGTGGTGTTCTTTAGGAGAGGCTTATGACCAGCAGTGGACTGCAACGGGCTGATAATGACCCAAATTAACCGATCCACTCGTGAAACAAAACACAAAGGACAACCGCAAAACTCATACTCATCCATTAGAAATCTCGTATGGCACAAAAAATTTAAAAAATATATATCAAAGACAAGAATATAAGATAGATTATGTTTAACTAGGTCAGGTAGTGATCCAGTTAGAAAACACGCACGCCAAATTAAGTTAAAAGCCGACTGTTGAAAAGTTTTGCTTATGTTTACATAAAACCCTTTTCTATACAGAAGTTTTTGTACACACATCGAAAAACGTGAAAACTGGGCTAGACAAAATTGTTGTTCACAAAAAAAAAGTTATGTTTTTAAAACATGTATGTAGTGGAATTATCTTACGAAAGGGTTTTTTGATAAAAGGTTTTTTGTTCAGGAATCTGTAAGGAATTATAAGACTACTTCGATTTTTCAATAAGATGTCTGTCTTAGGATCAATGTCATATTCCTTTTTGTTTTCATTTTAACGTAGGTAAAGTAACATTAAAATAAATGTATCAAATCTTATTTTGATTTCATTCAGATTGCAAACAACAATACTATGGTTCTTTATTCAAAAGGTCAATTCAGATACTATACTGTACTCGAATAGATTTTTATTATTTTGTAATTAATCAATGTTCACAGATTTAAAAAAAAGACACCTCTGTGGTTTGTTCCGGTATTTCTTCCCAGAGTGAGTCTTAAGAAATGCCGGCCTCTTCTAGCTGTAAAGTCCGACTTGTAAAAATATCTGTAAAGGTTTACTTACAAAATAAATATCATTTATCATTAACATTGTCATAAAAATTCCTATGTTTATTTCGGAAGCATTTCATAGAACAATACTTTTTCTTTTTTAATGAAATGGCAACCAGCCGGATCACTCGGATCAGCTATTTCTGCCAATGTCAAGTATTTATCGTCTTCAATTATCAAGTCTTCAAGTCGTCGTCGTGATGAAATTAATGATAAAAATATATAAAATGTGGATGACTTGAAATGTGGGTCCTTCGAAAAAACAAAAAACGATCTCCTAGAACAATACTTCATTAGTCAATCTACTCGTATATATTTTCAATGAA
Organism: Spilarctia lutea; assembly: GCA_916048165.1. Taxonomy (NCBI): domain Eukaryota; kingdom Metazoa; phylum Arthropoda; class Insecta; order Lepidoptera; family Erebidae; genus Spilarctia; species Spilarctia lutea. The sequence continues at coordinate 3,740,655 of OU696492.1, read as the reverse complement.
TTGTTTTATAAATGTCAGTATTTCTTCTAGAAAACTAGGTTGGGTTGAGTCTGAACAATTTTAATATAGTCTCGATTCAAACTAATCTGAAAGATCCAAACTTGTTGGATTTTAGTGAACTATGTGGTGGTTTTACTTTGTGTTGAAATAATTATATAATAAATATTATATAATATATTTTCAACATTATAAATAACATTTGTTTACGCCAACGAGTGAGTTAAGGTTGAGAGGAGCCCAATTAATTGCTCCATTTTAAGAGGAGTGGGATGATTTTTGGGTTTGAGTAGCGATAGTCACTTACTATCAAGTGGCTTGCCTATCTCTTTGTCTTGTTAAACTGTTTTATATTATAAGTTATGGTTTCTCTTTAATTTTATTAAATGTTTGTTTTTTACTTTATCCATGGCGTTAGACCTTAACTTATCAATGTGATAAGTTAAAGTGATGATGAAGCGGGGTTAAATTAAATTGTCTGTCTGTCTCTATATCTGACTGATTTTGACGGTACTTTCACTGGCAGGTAGCTGATGTAAAAATTAGTTATTTCGACTACTTTCATATATGAAAAAAAGGATTACGCTAAAACAAAATTGAAACCAATGACCAGTAAGAATACACGAGTTTTAAAAGCAACAAATACCGCACGGCGCATGCTAGTCGATAAGAAAACTGAAATAAAGTTAATAATCATGTGATAACAAAGTGTTTTTACTGTAACTCTTAAAGTTTAAATTCAATAGATAACCAAATACCTTTTTTGTATAATAATCTAGTTCAAGCAAAAAAATAAACAGTTCAGTTATAATTTAATTTGTATATCTAACTCTCGGGACCGTTGTCGAGTTCATCTTTCATTACCAACGGTTAAGCCTTGCCATTGAAAACAAAAGCTTAGCCTAAATAATCATGATAACGTCACAGTACGAGAGATTGTCAAACAAATCCTTTTAATCCTCGAACTGGTTTCATTTAAAATTAAACCTTCATTTTTATATAATTCAATGGCCAGTAATATTTTACAGGAAAAGTTTGTTGATGGCTCCGTTTTGCCTATTATATTATTTAGATACTACTGAATTTATTAGGAATAATAAACATAAAAAATTAGGTAAACAATACTAATATTATAAATCATATGTACGCTCACACTATTACATATACACACACATACTTACACATACACTCACACATACTTTATGCATTATCTATACTAATAATAAAGCTGAAGAGTTTGTTTGTTTGAACGCGCTAATCTCAGGAACCACGGGTTCGATTTGAAAAATTCTTTCAGTGTTGGATAGTCCATTTATCGAGGAAGGCTATAAGCTATATATCATCACGCTACTACTAATAAGAGCGGAGCACCAATGAAGAATGTTTCGAAACCGGGGGAAAATTTTCACGCTCCGGGCAATATAAGACGCAAAAGGGTTGCGTGGGTCAGCTAGTATACCATATAACTAACAATTTAATAGTTTTTAAGTAGTATATTTTCTTCCTCATTGGCGATCCACTCTGTAAAAATGTAAGAGATGTATAATCTGAGAGAGCACTGGTACCCGTAACACAAGTTAGATCTTATCATGGGTACCAGAGTTTCACTGCCATTGATACCACCATTGTTGTTCCTTAATCTACATTTTTATTCCTGTATAAAAGAGTGATATTGTTCTTTGTATGAAATAAATAAATTATTATTAAATATATGTAAAATAAATGTTATAAATATGAAAGTAACTCAGTCTGTCTGTCTGACTATCTGTTATAATATTTTGCATGATACTGATAGTTAAGAGAGCACTTAGGATATTTTTCTATTGACATTTAGATACGATTATTTTCTGACAAAAAATGTAGTGTTTTAAACTTTTCGAAAGAATAAAAGAATTAAATTGTGTGATTTTATGAAACCACGGTAAAAGTGAAACTTTTTTTCACATTATAGACATTTAACTAAAATTTTTTGGAATAATATTCCATTAAGGGTATTATAATCGTTTTATCAATCTTAATTTTACTCTTGGAAAATTATTTTCAATCATTCTATTATCAATTTCATCTTCATCATGAGTTTCACAGTTTAAAAGCAAATAAAAGTTTCAATTTAATAAATAACTACGTTTACATTAAACACTAACAAAAACAAACAAAATAGCGTGGATCACTGGCACAAATGAGTAATAGTCTATACACTACACGGTCAGTTGCTGCGAACTATAGGCGCCGCCATATTGGCCTTGGCTGCTCTGGCGAGCGCCTTTCATCCCTACTCCGCGGCCGACCGTCACACGACATGCAACACACAGACCAAAAATTTTGAGACGATCTAATAAAAGTTTCACTTTAAAAGCTGTTCATTATTTACAGTCTATACTCCACTTTTAGATTTAGAGATTTCCTTAGAAAGAACCAAGAAAATTAACAAACAAAATTATCGACATAAAACATTAGCGAGAATAATAACATAAAAAATACTTGATAAACATATTTTATACATCAAATTAAAAGACATCGCATCTTAAATTGCTGAACCTAACTTTGTTAATTAGACAAATATTGATTCTCTTCTAACTTGTTAATTTCCTCTTTAGTTAGTGTTTCACTTAAATATTGAAACATTGTAAGCAATAATTAATAACATGTTTTATTGAAAGCATCAACAGTATACTTAAGAATGATATTATGGATTGTTTGTGTTTTACAATATATATTTTGTAAAATTTTAAGTACATTTATACACCCGCTTACCACGAAATATAATATTACACGAACTTATTTACGGTTACTTAGACATGCCTACATTGCTGAAATCGAAGGGAGGAAATTTTCTCCCGGGACAGGTCCTGATAAGGCACAGCGTCAATTCGAGGAGGACCTGAAATAATAAGGTCCGGGTCCTCCCAGAGTAGGGCGCCAGAGGCCGGTCCTCAGGATGTTTTTTAGTGGAAACACCACATACTCCTGGCTCCTGTGTCCCCGAGGAGCTGGCGATCCGAAGGGATTTTTTAACCCGTCAAAAAAAAAAGGTTACTTAGACACGACAAAACAAAAAGAAAATCAAATTGTAAATACACGTTATACATTAACAAAAGAGGGGTGACACTACTGTCTAGTAAAATAACTGTTATCATCGTCAATAGCCTCTAAAAGTCCACTACTGAACATAGCCTTCTGTTTGGATGGTCTGAAAGATGGTTTTGTTCTACTATACTACGCTGCCAAGTTAGAATGGTACACGGTTCGTTTCAAATTTCAAGGTATTATAAGTTCGACGGCTTAGTGATTTCAGCGGTCGCCATAGCGCTTGCTACTGCGCTAAGTGTCGTGGGTTCAAACACTTTGTGTGATCCACAAATGGTTGTCCCGAGTCTGGGTGCCCTTTGTGTCTGTTTCATGTGTGTTTGTAAAGTCCAACGCATTCCTGTATGTTTATTTCTAATCCTTCTCTTTTTAGTGATGTGGTAAATTAAACGAACTTTGAAAATGTTGCATTTAAGTCGAATAATTTAGATTTCTGGAGAATGTTGAGCTTTGTTAAAAATGGCTATCTTTGGTTGAATCTCTGTTAAAGAAAGTTAAATGATCTATCGAGTTTAGTCAGTTATTAAGATAAAAAATCGTCTTCAGAATGTTGAAAAAAAGAGAGAATAGCTTGAGAAGTTCAAATACAACGTCAACAAAGTTACAAATTAAATAAAAATACATTATAAAAAGGTGAAAGAGACAAATAATTGACATAAATTTAAAAATAGACTGAGTTGATAATTTAATTATATTTACAAATTAATGCTCATACAGGTTCTGCCATTCAACGTGCTCATTCATTATGTTTATATTTATAGCAGTATACCCCTTTGGTCTTCCTTAAATAGATGAAGGTTCTACGAAGTGCACTGAAGTGGAATGTGCAGAATTTTCATTACAGCATTTAACCGGCCATTAATTTAAACCTAGCTGCGTGCCTTGAATTTTTTTTACCGTGACTCTAGGGCTTAATTTTGTAATTTTCTTACTTTACTTCAGTGAAACATTTGAGAGTCTTATAAATTGTACCCACAACTTACAGGTGGAGAAATTGAATTAGCGAAATTGATATAAGATGTTATTCATAGATTCTAAATAGTGTTTGTTTTGGGAGAGACATATATTGACACGTTTGAGCCATTTTAGTCGCAATGATACTCACACAGAACTCTCAGAATACACAAATAGGTGTTTCATTGATAAAGTCAGTTTACCAAAGCTGTCAAATGGGTAAATGGGCGACAATAATTATTTACCAAATATACTTAACACTTATATAGAAAAAATAATACTTGGTATTTCATTAATTTCGATCTTCTTTAAACCTGACCGATCTTAATAAAAAGAAACCGAAAAGAGATTATTCTTCTAATTTAAACCAAACTTTAAATCAAAGTTAAACTGTAAAATAATAACAATATCATTGATTACAACCCAAATTCAATATTGAGTGACTCATATTTTGTTGGCGAAATAATTACAGACACATGTAATTTAAGAAGTAGAATATAAAGATCTAAATTAAAACGCTGAAAACTGAATTATTATCATTTAAAGGTACTAGAATAACCATTATTTTCGAGTGCCGTTCAAATTGTATTAATATTTTATCTCATAAGGAAAAACCATTAATTTTATCTGTCTCCTGATGCCAGCCATAATTTAAATTTCGAACCACTTAATTTCTCACCAGGCACCTGGATTTGGTATTCGGTATTGCGAAATTCGAGAATAGATGAAAATTCGTCAAAATATATTTCATCGTAATTCGTGAAGGCATTTGTCGCCATAGTTCCCTCTTATTGCAATACCTCGAAGAAAATGCCATTCCTGTTATGAAAATGATGACGTCATAAGGATAGGATGAAATATTTTATAAGTACCAGCTTTGCTTCTCACAAAGTTGGTAAGAACAAAATATTGTTCGACATAATTCGCTGAGATATTAACCTAAGCTTTGCTGAAGAAGTAAAAGTTTTAGGTATGTACTGATTATGCTAAGACTTTGTGAAATTTTCAAAGTCGTATGAGTTGGTACGAGTCCTTAGATAGCACGAATTTAAATTATGTGTTTTCATAATTAATGTTATTTATTTTACGAGATATAAATTACAACAAAATAAACAATTCTGGTAACTAATTTTGGATGTTTGCTTGTTGCTATGAAGTCGTTCAGCACGAATTAAATATATATACCTACATTACTTAAATTACTTGTTTTTAAGTTTAACTTCATAAGAACCAATAAGCAATTTAAGTAAAGATAGGTATCAGAATCGACTACGCCGATTAATAATCGCACTACCGATTATTGTAAAGCTTTCATGTATTTTAGATTTACAAGATATTTAGGTACATATAAGATGAGATTGCGATTTCTTTTAAAATATACGATATTCTTTTTCATGTCTTATCTCTATAACGGCTTCCATCGTGGTCACAACTGCTAAATAATAGCTCAGTAATATTACTATGGCTCAGTGATGTTTTTGTGGGAAGAGACTTTCGAAAACGGGTAGTTTAGTGGCAATCGATGCTCATTATTTTTGTTTGTGCTCTTATTTGACAGAGTAATGAAACAGAAACTGATGATTTTCGTATTTGTTTTATAGCTTTTACATTCCGAAGGAATATGTAGGCATTCATGTATACATCACACATAATCAAGGAATTCATAATCATCGTTATTATAGTCAATATCAAAATAAAATATGAGAATTAAAAAGTTGTAAGTTTGCCAATAAAAATAAATTTTGGTTACTTATTTTGATACAAGTTATTCATACGCGATTGTTTTATCTTATCATAATAGTCAATATCACTACAATTATGAAGAAACATAATTCGATTTAAAGCTAAAAACAGGTAAAGAGACACACATAATAATTATATTAAATATTTGGTTTATGGGTTTGATATAAACATAATTCGGTTTTTACTTAAAATTTCTATCAGTTCTCGCACTATCTAGGTACCAAACACAATATCTTCAGGTCTGGAACAGGATGCCTGGTGAGCCCTTAGCACGTCTGCTGAAGTGGATCTGACGCAGTTATTCATATGAATATCTGATGATGCATTCGAGTGGTGATTCTCTCGACGTTGTCTTTGGCAGCAGTAGCGTCGGCCGAAATCTCCACAGAGGGTTCTGGTGGCAAGAGTATAAGGACCATTACTTATAAAGTCTGGACTTCTTAAACTTTTTTTACCGACTATGATGAAGCCTAAAGGAAGGGTAATGGTTTTGGCAGTCTATGTATGTTTGTATGCAACCAACAGCTTAACGTTGTCCACAGATTCGTAATAATAACGCTGGCGAAAAATTTAATCAAATTTATGTAGTCGGTTTATAGTTATTTAAACTTTTTCGTGTTAAGTAACTGTTGATAGTTTAATTTAATGAAATTGAAATGTAATGAAATAAAATAGACTTATATACGAGTATATCTCTCTATATAAAACGACTTATCACTTTAAGATATTTTTATATGAAACAAAATAGAAAACTGTTAAGTACGTACTTAAAAATAAAAAGTTAATGTAAAAAAGCCTCTCCATCGGGTGTCCAGACAGTTACAAATCACAGTTCTCCTAAGTTCAAAGTGTCATGTTGGAACTTGAGCTACGATTTATTTATAGCCTTTGTAGAATTTAAAAAAGAAATAACGACACTGGATTTTAGTTGAGTTTCTTTATTTATCGCTTTATCAGGTACCAGTTTAACTAAAATACAAGTCTCATGGTTTTCACTATAAATTTCTTGTGGTGTTATAATTACAAGTAGAAATACATTATATACTACGTCATAACATAGTAGTACTTATAATTTTACCGCCACAATCAAACTTGCAGTGAAAACGATGATACTTGTATCTGCCTCATAATTTTCAAAATTCAAATTCAAAATTCATTTATTTAGTTATAAAAGATACAATAATTTACAATTAAATTCTTAAATTTATAAATATAGTATGTTAATTGTTATTTGCCCGAACTAGATTGAATCTGTGTCTCGGGCGGAGAAAATGCTTACAAAACAATTTTTTATTTACTTAAATTTACATTATTAGTGCTTAAAGTAACAATATAATTTAAAAACATACATAGCAATTTTATAGTACTAGAAATAAGTGGGTCAAAAATAATGCGCTAAGACAGCTCAGCAAAATAATTTTATTTACATATTTCAAGTATCTGCTCAGTTTGCTCATATGACAAAATTTGTAACCAATTGCGTATTGTGTTTTTACAATTAACATAATTTAGTTTATAAATACTTATTTCTCTATTTAACCTATTATATAAAAATGGACCCAGAAAAGGAAAAAATCTGTTTGAATAAATGTATTTTGATCCTGATTGTGAGGGACAAACTATATCTTTTCGTCTTTTGTTAGTAATTTCGGCTCGATAGGGAAGCAATGTGTGTTGTTTTAATACTGTGTTAGATGTGTTTCGTAATATTGCTTGTTGCACATTCTGAATTAAGTACGATAAAGATACATTAGCGTCAGCATTTTTGTAAACTGGGCTAAAATCTATATTACATAAATCATACTCGAGTTTGTTTACGTTTAAACGAGTTTTTGTTGTAGCTCGATTTAGTCTAGGCAGCGTTAAATTTACAGCAAGTAGGACGGCGTGATGGTCAGTAAAAGTCGAGTTAGTAACAAGTGTGACAGATGATAAGCCAGATCTGATCATCATATGATCGAGACAGGAACCGCTCTGATGTGTACGCAATGTATGCGCAGGGAGAAGCCCATGGTATGAGCACAGATTAAGATACTCTTGTGTTCCCGCATCGTGATGACCAGATCCGATGTTTATGTTAATGTCACCTGTTAGTATAATGTTTTTAAAGGCAGTAAGTGTTTGAAGAGTCTGACTTAGTGAGTTGTGAAAGGCGTTCAAATTTTTCACTGAAGGAGATCTATACATAGCGATAATCGCTGTATTGGTACCGATTTTGACAACCAAACAATTACAGTCCTGTACAGGTTGTTCTTCGATTGAAACCTGGAGAGACTCCCTAACATATACCACAACGCCATCATTTTGATTATAGTTTAATTGGCTGTAATATGTATTATATCCGGATATGACTGGAAGGGTTTCATAGCGTTTTGATAACCAGCACTCTGTAAGAACAATTACATCACATGCAACGCTTAGTCTCTGCTGAAAAATATTAAAGTTATCTATATTCTTATATATACTACGTATGATTTGGGTTAGTACAGTTAGTGAATCACGATAAACGGAAAGATATTGTTTACAGTCCTCCACTGTACAAGCTTTTGACTCTGAGGCAGAAACTTTATCTATTTCTGTAAATAAATTAATATCCATAAAGTAATAAAAGGGTAGGTCTAATATATACAAACAAATATGCGACGCTCTTAGGCGCCCTCATAATCTATGGAATTTATGTACCTAAATTCAGCGGCTTGTTTAGCTGGGCAATCAGCGTCTCCCGTTTTGTGGTTGCTTGGCTTTTTGAAGCGCAGGCACGTTGCACATTTAGGTTGCTCTACTTTTCTGGTACAGTCTTGGACGGAATGACCGTCCTCACCACAATGACCACATGTAGAGGTAGCCGTTCTGCACGTCTTGGCTGCGTGTCCGTATTGCTGACACTTGAAGCATCTAGTCACCATCGTGAAGTCTCTGACCGGACAGGACGTCCAGTTAATAAATATCCGGTTCTGGGTAATAAGAGTTTTACGTATTGCGGCTGATACTTCAATTATATAATTACAGGTCTCAGCGTTTCTCTTGCCTGACTTATGACTAAGTTTTATGGAGGTCAGAAAAGAGTTCTTCGATAATTCAGGGATTTTTTCTGCTATATTCTGTTCGTATAAACATTTATAGACCTCATTTTCGGACATCATAGTTGGAACTCCAATAATAACAATACGAGGCTTGCGCTTGTAAGGTTCATCTATCTTAAGTCCTGATTCAGCTAGTTGGACAGTTTGCTTGAGCTTCTCGATGTCTTTTTTGGTCTCAGTACTGATGACAACACCGCCATTTCTAGTCTTTCGGACTCCTCGCACGTGAAGTTTCATATCTTCAGGACTAATTATTTTCTGCACCATGGACTTGGTATCCTCGCTCGATTTTGAGTTATCGCTAGGATAAATAACTACCGAACTGAGACTGCTGGGACGAATATAGTTGCTAGATCCTTTTTTCACCATGTCAGCAAAAGAAGTGCTGGGTGGTGACTGCTTTTCACTCGACTCCTGGATGGCCTGCTTGATCTGCGCTAGGGATTCAATGAGTTCCTCTGTTTTTACAGCATTTTGTAAAGAACTATGTGCATGAAGGGCTTTTTGCTTGAGTGACTGATATTGTATAGTAATTTGAGCCACTCCGGATGCTACTTTACGGCAAAGGGTATTTATTTTTAATTTTTGGTCCGAGTTGAGCTTGCCTTCAGATGCAACAGAACAAACTTCGTTTAGACTCTGCTCAATAGATCCCAACCATCCCTGAATATCACAGGTTGATATAACTTCCATGCTGTCATAGGGCTCAGGTGTAGGTTGGCGAGAAGTCGTAGGTGGAGGAGTCCGGCGTGTTACGCCACTCCTATCAAAGGGGCTGTTACTCATCACTTCTACTTATCACTTAATTGTAATGTACATTGTTTTACACAGAAAAACCAATAATTACAGCTGCACTTATGCGCTTACATATGCACTTAATACACACTAAAAACTAGGTCAATATTATACAGAAATGTAAATTTTCAATTTTGTTAAATTGCACGTCAATTCGCAACGACGACTAAACTTGATGTGATCACAAATTGCGATCTGCCCACTTAGCAACGCATGAGGAATTAGGGTTCCGTACCTCAAAAGGAAAAAACGGAACCATTAAAGGATTACTTTGTTGTCCGTCTATCTGTCAAATCAAGATAACAAGCTGAAATTCATATCAAATATTTCAGGTCTACTGTCCCTTGGAGCTGTGAAAAAAACCGAATTCTAAGCCATCGCAATCAAAAGATTTATGCTGCTTATTTTCGACGCTTGCAAGGGAATCAAAACCTACAGGGTACTTCCCGTGCACTCAGAATCTTGAAATTTGGTACGAAGCAACGTCTTATAGCACAGATATAGAAAAAACTGCAAAAAACATAAATTTCCAGTTACATCACATAATATACCTACAGTTTTGTACGAAACCCTGAGTGCGCGAGTTCGACTCGTACTTGGCCATTTTTTAACAAATCTCTTTGAATAATTCTCCACCACTACACTACTACAAGTATTTGTGGAAATTTTCAGACAAGTTTTAATATGTTTCAATATATGTCTTCTGCATATGAAATCATCAAAGCTTTCTACTAATTTCAGCGACTACTAAGACGTTCTACTGATCAATCTATTAAACCTGCAACCAAGCTGTTAAACTATCGGATCAAAGAAATTCTTTTGATTGACACCGTCGTGTCTTTGACATCGATTACACTCAGCTTCTTTATTGTGTAGTAACTAAATACAAGATTAATATTTAACGTCTCATTACGTCAGAACTCCTCATGAGACATGAGATTTTGTAACACTAAGGTGTTCATATAAAATCTTGTAAATATTGTCCGAAACAATCCTTTAGTTAAATCACTTTATGTTTGTACAACTATATTTGTATTCAAGTCTGAAAATATATTCCTTCGTAAAACCACATCAATTTATATATTAACTAAAGTTCGCTTCGCTCAAATTCGCTGAAAAGTCGGTAGATAGTTGGCTGAGAAGTGCTTTCGTCTGCAAATGCAATTTGAAGTATATCAAACGATTCTTCGATCCAAACCATTTTATTACTCGTAAAAATATGATATTGTATAAACGTTCTGAAGATATTTGTCCTATACACTGAGACGCTATGTAACGGAACTTTACACTTTTAGATCTTTCTAATATCTGCTTTTTATTATGGAATAGGGGGCAAACGAGCAGACGTGTCACCTGATGGTTGGCGATTACCGTCGTCCATGCACACCCGCAACACCAGAGGCGTCAAAATGCGTTGTCGACTTATGAGGCACAGGGAGGGGAACGGGGGGAGGGCTTGGGCCTCCGTTATCCTCACTCACTCGGTTAAACACAGCGCAAGCGCTATTTCACACCGATTTTCTAGGAGGCCGTGGTACTCCAGTCGAGCCGGCCTATTCATGCCAAAACGTGGCTCTCCCACGGCAGCACTCCCTATTTTTTTTCCATTTTGCTTAATGGCTTGGTACATGTGAAAATAGTCATTTATTTTTCTGTTTTGTTTCGACAATATTCTGCGCAAAGAGTATTTGGAAAATGACGCCTATTATAGTTGTGTTTAACAAAATAGATAAGAAAGCGAAGATTTGTAAATACTACAGTAGGTACACATGGTTAGAATGAACGTAATCAATAAGAAGAACAATTACAAAACTTAAATGAAATTAAGATAAGGATAGATAAAGAAGATGGATAGGGAATAATACTTAATCGTAAAGTTAAGGATACAGAAAAAGATACCTGCAGCATGAGCCCAAAGTTTTTCTGAAGGCTGCCCTAAAATCTCTGTTGAAGTAAGCATAAATAAGCGGGTTGAGCGCGGAGTTGAAGTAGCCGACCCAGAAGACAGCTGCCACAACTGGTGGGGGTGAGGGACATGCGTCACCGCAGAGTGCTGTGATGATGTACCTGGTTAGGAAAAAAAATTGATTAGAACACAAATGAAGCGTGGAGAGATGGCAGGTGCACTTTAATAGTTTATTGAAGAACTAGCTGAACCCCGCGGTGCAGTTTTTCAGAACAGCTCCATACTAATTGTATTACCACTGAAGATTCATCTATATATTTAAATCAAATTGGAGTGTCTGTTTGTAACATTAAAATAACCAACTTTTACTAAGTGGTAGTAAGTATGTATACACGGTACATGAAACAAAATAAATTTAAAATATTTGTCTGTCTTTCTGCATATTGGTCTGTCGCTCTGTCTGTTTGTCTGTCTGTTTGTTTCGACTAATCTCTAGATGACTGTACTGATTTTGATGGGACTTTCACAGGCAGATAGCTGATGTAATAAGGAGTAACTTTCTTTTAGACTAACTTTGGTCTGTTACCTGCGTCTGTAAAGGTACAACAATATCTCCGACTCAGCAAGTATGTAATATAAATTTGAGTCCATTATAATTCCGGAAAATAATCCTAATTTAGTTTCTGTACCAAACACACACACGTACAAACGGCTATTTAAAAAAACTTGCAAAAGAAACTCTTACCACAGGAAAAACGGCAGCCAACACGCGAGAAAAGCTGACATGATAATCCCAAGAGTCCTTGCCGCTTTCCTCTCCCTCTTCATCTTGCTGCTGGCCATCGGCTGCATCTGTATACTGTGTCTCTCCCTCATCACCTCTCCCATTGAAATCCCGTTGATCTGTAGGTGTTTGTCTAACAGTAAAGCCGCGACTTTACTCCTGTGGACAAAAAAACTTATTTTACTAAAACTTAGGATTAAAAATGCTCTTAAAGTAAAAGTAAAGTAAGTTAAAGTACTCCTGTACATTTAAAGTTACTACTCTAAAGGTTTTGCAAAAACTTTTTTTTATTGAATATGGACAAACGAGCAGACGTATCGCTTGATGGTAAGCGATCACCGCCGCCCATGGAAATTGTAAACTGGAGTTCATTAGTCAATAAAACTTTTGGTTTGTTAGTTTTTTTTTTATAGATCATTATAATTGTATGTTCAATATTATTCATGTAAATGACGATTATCGAATGCAATAAAAATGTATGATGTATGTTGAAATTAATAGTTTTATGGTTTAGGCGTAAAAGTGTAACAAACTTTAAATTCTCATTTTTAATATTAGTTAAGATTTTAAATATAAAATGCTTCTTTTTCAAGGACGTTCTACCGACTTACCAAATTAAACATTATAGCCACAAATATATTACCTATATTATTATTCATTAGAGTATATTATTATTATTTTCAATCAACTGTCCCAATAATATTTCGAGACATTAAACATAGGGAATATAACGGAAAACATTTTTCCTGGAACAACTCCACAGATGGTCGTTAATACTTATATACGAGTATGAACGTAGCGAAGAGAAGCAACCGCATGTTCGCGATATAAACTACTTGAGTATGTGTATGTATGCTTATTTAGTTCCGAAGTAGGAATTGAGCATGTGTGTGTATTGTTATGATATTTTTACTGTAGTTATCTGTTAAAGTAAAGAAACTGGGTGAATGGCTTGTGTTTTAATACGTAAGTTTTTAATGTCTTAGGTAAATTAATTAAACCATATAGATATATATATATATATATATATATATATATATATATATATATATATATATATATCTATATATATATATATATATATATTTTATAGAAAATATATATATATATATATATTGATGCTGATGGTAAGCGGTTACCGCCGCCCATGGACACCCGCAACACCATAAGCGTCACAAGTGCGTTGCGGACCTTTGGGAGATGGGAAGAGGGAATGGGGGGAGGGGTTGGGGTATGGGCCTCCGGTATCCTTACTCACTCGGTGAAACACAGCGCAGGCGTTATTTTACACCGGTTTTCTGTGAGGCCGTGGTATCACTCCGGTCGAGCCAGCCCATTCATGCCGAAGCGGGGCTCTCCCACGGAAAAAAAATTATGAGGTTATTGCTTATAGGTTATCACAATCATTCATACAACAAAACTTATTAAACAAAAGTGGTCCATACCACTTTTGTATTAGTGCCCGAGCCTTGCTCAGTATTCTTATTGGTAAATTTTCTTAAAAAATAATCTTAGAAAGATCAATTTAGCGCCTCCCCTTTTTTCTGTGCAGAATTCCCTTCGGATACCGTCTCCTGGTGGCATGTCGGACTCGAACCGACTAAAACCGCACGCCGTCTTGGGTACAAGATGCCGGGGAGCCAGGTGCATCCTTGAAAGAAAAACCCTGGAACCCCGATGTACCTCGGGCCACCTACGCTTTGTAGATGGCCCCCTCCTCTGTTTTGTTCTGTGAGGGAACGGATCCACCCAACACAAAGGGAGAATCCTCCGACCAGGCGAGGTGATCATGCCTGGCGGGCCATATACTATGATATGACATATGATAATCGGCGCGAAAACTTCTACTGCGCGATTCAGAATTGGTAGTTTATTCGTGTTGTACGTTGCTGCGTAGTTCAGTGTGTCTGCGGTAGATGGCGCTATAGTGTCTCGCTGTTGCGCTGTATGTGGAAGCTGCCACAGTTCCAACCTCAATGTTCCCGTAACTGTCCCCCAGGGCGCGCACGCTTCGCAGCTTCCGCGCCGTCACCCGGGCCTGCTTCTGCTAATGCTAGGCTTGCGCTTATGGAGGACAGAGATTGTTCTGCAATCTCAATTTAGCGCCCCCTAAACCTGGTTAAAGTATGAGATCTATACACATACTTGTATATCATATCAATATAAGTATTGATACAATCATTTTAAAAAAATAAAAATAAAAATTTAGACTATATCCAGTTAGAACAAGAGATAGGTTTTTGAAAACGACCGTTAGTAGAATATAAAGGTTCGGTTCTTCCTTCCTGTGCCGAGCAGTCAAAACCTGGAACTCACTACCTGCGTACGTGTTTTCCTCCCACTATGACCCCGGGTCCTTTAAGCGGAGCATGAAAAAGCATCTCACTAGGCCGCCATAATGTGGGTCACCATGCTGCATTGTCTCTATTAGCATTGAAAATTCATGGATTCTGCTCGTGCTTTCCATCAGGCGGAGCAGAGTCATTTTAGCAGCAAAAATATTATCGAAGCAACTTCGACAGTCGACTACATTAACATCAATAAGTAATTTATCAATGTATCGAGCCATACACATCATATACACACGTCACATGATACGTCACACAAGCCAACCATTCGCATACAAAAGACACTTCACACACACTACTCACTGCACTCGACCAACATTCATCCTCCATTGCTAATTTGTTAAAACGAAAATATATTACATCTAAAAGCTTTTTACTTGTTTGCTTGTTCATACTGAACAATATATAAAAAACTTACTTGCTTACTTTCTGAGTGTGCCCTCACGTCTTTATCTATTTGTAATAAACTAACTATTTTCTCCATCTATAGTACATTCGAAATTCAATCAATCTGAACTTGAAGCTAACTCCACTGTAATCAATGTCGTGATCTGATAATCCATTTGTCAATTGAGATTACAGATCGCAAGGTCGATTAACTGAGCTTTTAGGATTTGGATTGGGTTGCACTTAAATTTCAAACAGCTTTCTAAGGGATAATTTTATATAAAAGATTTATGATTTTGTATTATTGCTGTTCTATAGTTTTATATTTTTATATACTACTAGCTGAGTCCTGCGGGTATTGTTGTATCTTTACAAACACGGAGCAAAGCAAGTCTAGAAAAAAGTAGCCTAAGAGCCTTAGTACGTCAAATTTGGTCCAGCCGTTCCAGAGAACAGCCGAAACAACAGACTCTGCCGGTCTGTCTGCGACAGAAAGACAGATAAAAATTGTACATATACATTTAGTAAAGATCGGTTATTTTAATATTACAAACAGACACTCAATTTTATTTATGTGTATATAGGTACTAGGTGACTCTCGCAAGCTCGTTTGCGCCTCCTATTGCCCGTAGCGTGATGTTATAAAGCGTGAACAAAGCTTACCTTGCGAACTTTTAGAACTAGAGTAACCGACATCGCACAGAGAATCAGTACGCTGAAGTGGAAATGGGCCGGTCATGTCTCTAGACGTACCGATGGTCGGTGGAGCCGAAATGTGCTTGAGTGGAGACCGCGATTAGGCAAACGTAGTGTAGGGCGCCCTGCGGCACGATGGACTGACGACCTAAAAAGAGTGGCTGGCAGCGGATGGATGCGGACTGCCCAAGACCGGGTTAGTTGGCGCTCCTTGGGGGGGACCTACGTTCAGCAGTAGACGGCAATTGATTTAAATGAGAATAGAAATAAACATAACGCCCATTATGTATAGATATTTGTACGTACAGACATACTCATTAAAAAGGCTAGATACTCGTAATATACCAAAAAAAATGTCTGTGGTTGTATTTCATTTAACGAGTCGTAGGCATAACGTGGGTGGTCTTTGCCTACAGAATTTTAAATAAAGAATATTATTTTATAATCGTTGTTGTCTGGTCCCTGTTACAGCATGTAGGTCGGTTGCTTGAAAGTATATATTTAGATACCTATTGTGTTAATCAAATACTGCTCTATTAATTCGAGTTAAAATGTATCTCATTATATATTATGAAACTAGTAGTTACACGCAGTTTCCCCTACGTTTAAAGTCACAGTTATGTTTTTCATACGGTTTTTGTGAACTTTATATTTCCTTAATAGTTATTCTTCCATTCGGCGAGGAGACAAATTAAAAATATAAGACATCTTAAAAATCAGTCCAGCCGTTCTTATATATATTTAATACTAGCTGAGTCCCGCGGTGTTACCCGCGGTTATTGTTGTACCTTTACAACCACAGATAATACCGCTGGGCGAAGCTAGTGTAAAATAAAATATCCTTAGTTACTTCTTATTACATTAGCTATCTACCAGTGAAATTCCCGTCAAAATCGATCCAGCCGTTTTAGAAATTAGCCGGCACAAACAGGCTGACTATTATAGGCTATTACAATTATAGGCTATAAGACTAATAATATATAACATTACATTACATATATTTATTTTTTATGTCTAACACACAAAGCAATCTAGACCCAAGCTAAGCAGAGCTTGCGTTATGGGTACTAGACCATTTGGTGATGATCACATACATGTTTCAAGTTAAAAAAGATATAACACAGTATAAAATAGCGATGATTATAAATTATGTATTGAATTAAAACGAGGGTAAGCCCAATAAACGGCCGGCAAGCAAACACAAAGTTTTAAAATTCTGTTCCACTTGTCAATTGGGAGTGAATTTTGATTACAATTTGCATTTTATTCTGAACTAAGTAAATAACAAATTTGGTTGAACCACAAACGCTGTATATTATTGCCCAATATTTTGGAAGTATACATAAATATTTTTTTTTTTTTTTTTTTTATGTCTTAGCTGTCAAAATGACTCTGCTCTGCCTGATGGAAAGCACGAGCAGAATCCAGGAGTGGTGGTCACCATCCTCAATGCTAATAGGGACATTGCAGCATGGCGACCCACACTATGGCGGCCTAGTGAGATGCTTCTTCACGCTCCGCTTAAAGGACCCGGGTTCATAGTGGGAGGGAAACACGTACGCAGGTAGTGAGTTCCAGGTTTTGACCGCTCGGCACAGGAAGGAAGAACCGAAGCGGCGAGTACGAGAGCGTATGTCTACCACTCTGAAGCGGTGACATCCAAGACCGGCACGTGTTGTCCTGTAGAGGAAGGGGGAAGGGGGACCAGTTGGAACAGCTCTTCAGAACACTCTCCATGATAAAGGCGATAGAGGACTGCCATAGAGGCGATATCTCTACGCAACTGCAGAGGCTCAAGGGACTTGGTGGTCTGGGGACTGCCGACAATGCGGATGGCTCGCCGCTGCAACCGGTCGAGAGCGTCGAATAGATACTGCGCGGCTCCATCGCAAAGATGAGAACAGTACTCCACGCACGAGCGAACCTGGGTCTTGTAAAGCAGACACCGATGCTCGGGCGAGAAGAACCGTCTCACCCTATTGAGGATACCTAGCTTCCGCGAGGCCTTATGTCTTATTTGAATGCTTTCTCACTCACTCACAAAAGTTATTATTAATTTTAAGCCTACATTTCATCCTGGGAAACCAAGAAATAAAAGCCACACTAATAACGAATTCGACAGTAACTATCTCTCTGAAGCTTTCACTGTTAAAGTACTGAACCGATTTGGATGAATTTTGGTTAATGTGATACAGCAATCAGTTTTCCTTCTATTATATCTAACCGATTATCTATTTACCGTGGGAGAGTTATGCTTCGGCAAGAATGGGTCGGCTCGACCGGAGTGATACCACGGCCTCACAGAAAACCGGTGTGAAATAGCGCTCGCGTTGTGTTTCACCGAGTGAGTGAGGATACCAGAGGCCCTTAAATCCAACTCCTACCCCCACCCATCCTCATTCCATTTCCGCCATCCCCTCCCCGTTCCCCAAAGGCCGGCAACGCATTTGTGTCCATGGGCGACGGTAATCGCTTACCATCACGTGATACGTCTGCTCGTTAGAACCCTATTCCATAAAAAAAGAAATTGTCTTGGGTAGTTGTTCCCATGGTCGCACGATGACACCTATGGCATCAATAGAATCACTGTGTATTAGTAATCCGTTACTAAGTCGTTTTAGGTTCGCAGAACATCTAAAAATTATATAAACATTTCAAAAATATTTGACAATTACATACCTAATGAAAAAATAGTAAAAACGAAAAAATTATTGATATTTGTTCCGATGCACGTCTGTATTAAACAAACCATCGAATCAGTTCGCCACGTTGCAATTATAAAATGTCAGTCAACTTTCAAATGTCATGTCAAAACTATCTAGTTCGCTCGTCATAGAAACTATTTTGATTTTAATTCGACAGCTAAAAAATAATACAGTTTTTTATATACACAAATACAAGCCTGTATTTTGTTTTTAGACAGAAGTGTAGGTAGGTACTGAGCTCACACATGTTGTTGACCACATTTGGCGATAACGAAATAAAAATCCAATCGCATCTGACGACTTTGTTTCGATCAGCGCTCTCTGAAGTGAGTGGATCATTTTTAACAAATCTTTCACGTGCACTTTTAAAACCAATGAATAATTCAATAATGTATAATAATATATTGATTTTATTACAATTAATAGAATTAAAATGCTTTTGACCGTTTACTTGTTTATTTCACGGTAATAATTTTAATAAATATCTTTTCTTTTTTTATTGTACAGGGGCAATGTGGTCTCGATTCAAAGTAATCTGAAAGATCCAAACTTGTTACATTTTATTAAACAATTTGTTAGTTTTGCTTTGTGTTGTAATAATTATATAATAAACGTTATATTATACATTTTCAATATTATAAATAACGTTTATTATTCTTCGCGTTGGTTTGCGTTACCGATTGAGTTAAGGTTGAGCGGAGCCTAATTAATTCCTCCATTTTAAGAGGAGTGGGATGATCTTTGGGCTTGAGCAGCGGCTTTTTTTACTGATCCATCCATTATCAGCTGATGGAAAGCGATTATCGCCGCCCATGGACACCCACAACACCAGAGGCGTCACAAGTGCGTTGTCGGCCTTTGGGGGATGAGGAGGGGATAGTATCCTCACAAACTGGGTGAAAAACAGCGCAAACGCTATTTCATACCGGTTTTCTGTGAAGCCGTGGTATTACATAAATATAAATTGCACATAGTTCCTAATAAGACGCACTTAATGCATGAAAGTGTATTTTGCTTGGCTCCACGGATATTTAATAATATTCCGAGTTATATCAGGTCTATTCCTGAGCCAAAAGTGTTTAAAAGGACACTCCATTAACAATTCGTAAACAAGTGCTATTATTCCATAATAAGTTACTTAACAGACGAGTCACTGTCACAATACGGTATACATAATAAGTAAAAATAAGTACAAAATAAGTAGTATAATAAGTATAAGTATAGTACATATAAGTCAAAATGTGTTCAGTATCGTACTGATACATATTGTATTTTTTTAAAATGTTTTCAATTTAAGTGGTTTGTGCATGCACTCATCTATTGACTTATTGTAATTTGTTGGTATCTTGTGTAAAGATTTGATAAAATTATTCCATTCGATACCAATCTAATTGTAATCCATACCTATATTATAAATGCGAAAGTAACTGTCTGTTTGTCCTGCATTCACGGCCAAACAACTGCATCGATTTCAATGAAATTTGGCATGGAGTTACTTTGATTCTTAAGGAAGGATAAAGGCTAGTCTTTGCTGCGATAACCGACAAAAATGCGCAAATATCTGTTATAAGATAAATTAAATTATTGTACGCTCATTGGACGAGACATGGCTGATTGCAATGTACACGAAACATCTATGTTATGAACCTATCTATGATCCACAATAAAGATATGCTGGATTGAATTAAAGAAACTATTTATTGAGTAAAACACCGCGCTACTATTCTTATAAAGCGATTAATAACTATATAAGTAGGCGAAACTACGAAGCATTAATAGTGGACCAATGAATAGATTTCGGTGTCATATTTTCAAAAGATAAAAGATTTGTGTCCTTTTGAGATAGGCCTCGAACTAAATTTCCAATCTTAAAAGGTAGCTAGAATACATCATTGTAGATAGCTTTGCCTTTTATTGTCGTGGGCCTCTTTTGTTTCGAATCATTCGAATCAATGATGAGTATTTAAGAAGAAGCTATTGATGGGTATAATCTGTTTCAATTTCTTTTTTAGTATATACGTACATAAGGTTCGTGTATTATAATTGTAATGTTGTTTTATTTAGGGGCTTCATACCGCCTTATAATTGATATTCCAACGGCATTATATGTTATTATATACACTTATGTCAAACAAATGTGTTTACAAACGATCCCCGAATATCGAAATAAAGTTTACAGAAATATTCACACAAATAATTAATATATTAATATATTAATGTAATTTATTAGAAGAGAATTAGTTAGAATCACAATTATAAAATAAAATATACGTAGTCTGAATTGTATGAAAACTAGACTACTGATTTACATACTTGTTTTTTCTTTAAATACGTGCTATTGTATTAATATATTTATATTTAAGAAAAACAATAGTTCATAAAATTATGAAACCGAACCTACATTCCATCGAATTCTTCCCACGGACCGAAAAACGGCAATGAGATAGGAGAAACCACACTAAAGAAAAATGGCTTAATTTATTGTTCTAGATATGTATTGGATTTTTTTACTTATACCATAGCCTCATATATTTTGGTTTGTGATGAACTTATTTTCGACTAAGGCCTTTAATTCAACGTTATCGATTTTCAACAATGGTCAGCCACGGAGCTAATTCTCGACATCAAAATTTCGTAAGTCACAGCGACAAATCAAAAACATTATGTACTTGCAAAGAATTATGATACTTATATTTCAACCAATTGCCGTCCACTGCTGAACGTAGGTCTCTCCCAAGGAGCGCCAACTATCCCGGTCTTGGACAGTCAGCATCCATCCGCTGCCAACCACTTTCGTCAGTCCACCGTACCGTAGGGCGTCCTACACTACGTTTGCCTAATCGCGGTCTCCACTCAAGCACATTTCGGCTACACCGACCACCGGTAGGTCAAGAGACATGACTGCCCCATTTCCACTTCAGCGTACAATGAATCACATGAATTAATATAAGATATCTAATTATTAGATTTATATATTATAATACTAACTGACCCACGCAACCTCGTTTGCGTCTTCAATTGCCCGTAGCGTGAAAAATTTCACCCGTTTTTGAAACATTCTTTATTGGTGCTCCGCTCCTAGTAGTCTTACCGTGATGATATATAGCCTATAGCCTTCCTTGATAAATGGACTATCCAACACTGAAAGATTTTTTCAAATAGGACCAGCGGTTCTTGAGATTAGCGTGTTCAAACAAACAAACTCTTCAGCTTTATTGTTAGCATAGATTATATGTGTGTATTGTACTTACGCGCAAATAATTATGAACATTACGGTGGGACTACATTATTGACCCTTGGCTATAACTAAATATATATATTCGAACACATGAGCTCAACACACACACATACACAAAACTCAACCACTGAAATTACAGAGAAGCACAAAGGAATTAATAACGTGGACCGTATTAACCAGACCAAATCAGAGCTGTCCGAATCGAACTCCTATGTTTGCAAAGACCGCAAGCGAAATTAGCCTTTACGGTCGCTTAATCACTGCATAAGAATGTACTAAATTACATTTTATTTTCTATACAAAATACCTTGATGTGGTTACAAGTAAATTGGAGGGCTAAAACAGTTCGATCTTCCTATAATTGTTTATTCTCTGCGGTGACGACATTCGTAAGAAATGGCATCTATTTTTAACTCGAAACCACAGCAGGATCTTTTAATTACATTAATTTAGGTAGCTTTTACTTTTTCCCTTAAATATATTACAAGTAATTAGTTTAAACCAAAATATATTGCGAAAAAAGTACTTAGTTTAAATTGCGAATCCTGCTTTTAGCTGACATTTGGGACTGTTTAATGACAGTTGAGATATGTTTGTTGAAAAACAACATAATTGTCGATAAGAGAATACCCTATCTTTAAATATGCTGTTTAAAAAAGACTAAGCTGTTCCTCACAGTCAGTCAGTGTGTACCTCCTGAGATTTCTTTTTATATACATGTTACATATATTTCCACAGCGCTTTTTATTTTCATATCAATTTAATGTTCCAAACCTTAACTTTTAAATAAATTGTGGTTTCAATGGGACTAATTTTAGTGATCTAGATTACTTATTTATTTATTAAAATTAAAGCACATCTTGTACATAGGTGGACTTAATGCCATGGGGCATTATCTGCTAGTCAACTTATGATAAGTTTGAAAACTAGATGGCGTGTGTGTCAGATTGCTGACAGTATTACATATTATTTAAAAATATTGATTATTTAAAAAAACGAAAAAATATCGAATCTATATTTATGAATGAGTTTTGGTTCAGTATTTAGTAGAAGAGCAAATTTTATTATCGAATCAAGAAAATCATAAAAAATTATGATCATAATTTTGATTTCAAAAGTTTATATTACGCCATCTTGTTAATTACAATAACATGACAACTGATTTGTGATTGTGTGTTTTATTGTTATCTAAAACTAAATACCACATGGGAAGCACCAGCTTTAAAATAAAAAAAAATATCAAAATCGGTTCACCCAATCGAAAGTTCTTAGAAACATAAAAAAATTACAGTCGAATTGAGAAAGTCTTCCTTTTTTGAAGTCGGTTAAAAATACGTTTCAATGCAGCTCTATCTATTAATTCGAGCATAAAAATCGTGAGTAAATATCACACTTAAAGCTAATCGCTATAACAAAAAAAATAGATCTTTGACTTAAATATACATAGCAACATATTTCGTAGACCGTACCTACCTTTAAAAGGGTCGGGGAGACCTCAAATTTAGTGAGGCCTGTCGACTTAAATTGAATTGATGTTTTTCGGCAACAACTCCCATTTCACCGGTCACGGCAAAGGGGGGGCAGGGGTAAATGAACAAACTTTATTCTGCTATTACGAAAACATGTTTGTAACGTAGTTTACCATGGGAGAGCCACGCTTCGACATGAATGAGCCAGCTCGACCGGAGTGCGCTTGCGCTGTTATACCGAGTGAGTGAGGATACCGGAGCCCATACCTCCAACCCCTTCCCCCATCTCCCTCCTTATCCCCCAAAGGCGACGCCTCTGGTGTGGCGGATGTCAATGTGCGGTGGTAATCGCCTACTATCAGGTGATACATCTGCTCGTTTCCCCTCTATTCCATAAAAAAAACATCGTATTTGCATATTTTTTATGAGTGATGTGGAGGAACGTGCCTTATGTCCCTCCAACACAAAGGGAGGATCTTCCGACCAGGCGAGGCGACCATGCCTGGCGGGCTACTGCCCAACAGTTGATGTTGGGATTTTGTATATATGATAATCGGCTCAAGAACTATTTATGGCGCAATTCAGGATTTGTAGTTACTCCGTGTAGTGCGTAACTTTGTAGTTCAGTGTATCTTCGGTAGATGGCGCTGTAGTAGGTTATTGTTGTGTTATATGTGCAAGCCGCCACAAGTGATTTAAATTAACTTTGGGAGAGTAATGGCCTGTTATAGGGAATAATATATAGATTTTAGGAAGCCGCAGGCAAATACTAGTTTCATATGTAGTTCAATATAACGGACAATTTAAACATTCCTACCTGGCGAGAAATCTACATAGTAAAACACAAACCTTTCGTTTTACGTTTTTCGCTGTAGGGAAGGCAAACTGCCAAATAAAGCGATCTTTTGATGTCGTTATGTACGGCAAATTGGGTCCCGGGTTTTCAAATCAATTCACAGAGATTGAAACAAAGGGATCGTATGTAGGATTTTGGCATAACGTTTCGTTTAACAACAATATTACATATTTGACGGGCATATTGGTTTGGTGGTTCGTGTTCCTGACTTCTGAGCCGGAGGTTTGATTTCCATCTGGGCCAAATAATAATAAATATTTATATTTTAAACATTCTGGACATTCTGGACATATAACTCACAACGCCATCTAGTCCCAAGCTAAGCAGAGCTTGTGTTATGGGTACTAGACAACTGATATTAATACTTATATACTTTTTTTTTTTGTAAATACATACATATTATACATAGGAAACACCCAAACAAACAACAAACGCAGATCATACAAACATTTGGTCCGACCCGGGAATCGAACCCGAGACCTCTTGCTTAGCAGTCGCATACGCTACCACTACGCCACCGAGGCAGTCAATATTTGCAGATCATACAAATATTTAGTCGGACTAGCAGTCGCATACGCTACCACTGCGGCACCGAAGGAGATAATAATAATAGTTTATTGATTCATTAATAATTACAATGTTAACCTAAATATAATAATCAACTGAACATTGAGATCATGCTAGGGTGTTAACGAGTCGCAAAACGATCTCAGTCCTCCATAAGCGGAAGCCTAAGGGTGACAGATGAGGCCATCTGTCACCCTAGCAGAAGCAGGCCCGGGTGACGACGCGGACGCTGCGGAGCGAGCGCGCCCTGGGGGACGGTAGCGGGAACATTGGGGTTCCCACGCTGGAGGGGGCCATCTACAAAGCGTAGGTGGCCCGAGGCACGACAGGGTTCCAGGGTTTTCCTTTCTAGGGTGCACCTGGTTCCCCGGCATCTAGTACCCGAGACGGCGTGCGGTTTTAGTCGGTTCGAGTCCGACATGCCAGCAGCAGGTGGTAACCGAGGGGATTTCCACACAAAAAAAGGGTGTTAACAAGTTAATAATAAAAGTCATTAATAGTGTGAACACGATTATTTGTTTTGTGTCTAGGAGTAACAAGAGTAAGGTAAAATCCTATTACTAGGTCATATCGGAAAAGGCTTAAAAAGAAATGCTTTTGCTCGACTTACTTGCTTAAAAAAAACATTTTAAACTAGCTTTCACATACATCTTCTCCGACAAATTGCGGCAAAGAATAGCCTATCCTACCTTACTCAAGAATCATCATCATCGGTTTAGGCGTAAAAGCGTAAAAAAACAGACAGCCAGACACAGTTCCTATGGAATTTTTATTTTGCAGTAGGTCTGATACTAAAAATCTACGAAAACATAAAATAAAAGTTAAAAAGCTTGTATAAAATTATAAAGAGCTTTGTGAAGACCCGTTTTAAATTTAGACACAACAAGCGATTGTGTCTATTTTTAAGCGATGTCGATTCTATTGAATTTTGAGCCGTCTATTGAAGCAATTTATCGTTACAGACTTCTTTCAATATAATCTTGTTTCAATAGGACGAATAAATATTACAGCTTGTTTTAATGGCGATAAAATTATCAACGAATATCGACCATATTATATGGCAATATTACCTAAGTTAAATGTCTTTTTTTTATTTAGTTCCACTCTATTCACTATAAGACCAATGATGGGCACTTTCTTACTCAAGTCTTTGGAACAGTTCACTCATAACTGGATGTCATTCATGTATGTTACTTTTTTTTTATTTTTTTTTATTGAATAGGGGAAAATGAGCAGATATCGTCTGATGGTTAGCGATCACCTCCGCCCATGGACACCCGCAACACCAGAGGCGTCACAAGTGCGTTGCCAGGCTTTGGGGAATGGGGGATAGGCCTCCGGTATCCGCACTCACTCGGTGAAACACAGCGCAAGCGCTATTTCACACCGGTTTTCTGTGAGGCCGTGGTATCACTCCGGTCGAGCCAGCCCATTCATGACGAAGCGTGGCTCTCCCACGGCTAAAGATTTAATAAATGACTCTATTAACAAAAGTCCCTGTTTCTTCATCATCCTTTAACCATTTCAAATCTGCATTATTTTTATTATCTGTCCACATTCCACAATCCACATTCTGACATGGGCTTTTACTTAAAAGGGGGTTCTAGTCTACTTATCACACTGGCCAGACGAGTTGGTTTAGAATTTATGTCATGTTTTCTTAATATTTGCAGTGAATTTACTCCTTTAGTCGCTTCTTTCGACACCTAGGAATAGGGGTAGGGACCCTCGGTGTTCTTAATCTATCACCATACGGATAATATATAGTCACTTAATCTGTGGTTATAAAAGCAACTATAAGCTAACAGTAAAGCATGAAGTGAGGTCTGAAAATAATTAATCTTGTCTCACTTCATTAATCATTTTGATCAACGACCTCTATATAAAAATGAGAAACTCTTTATTTTAGCGTGATTTAGTTAAATCTTTTTTATATTCTATAGCTAGCTGAACCCCGCGGTGCTATCCGCGGTACGACAATAACCGCGGGCAACGCCGCCACGCGAATCTAATATCTTTATAAATTGTAGCCTATGTGTTATTCTGATGTGTAAGTTACATTATTGTACAGTTCAGCAGTTTTTGCGTGAAAGAGCAACAAACATAATATTAGTAGGATAAGGCTGTATTCCTTATTACATCTTGGAAAGTTATAATATTGTACAAATAGGCCGGCTCAACACTCTCGAATGACTGGTTACAAAAACTAGCAAACTGGGCTCTGTAGTGTACCTTGGGAGAGGCCTATGTCCAGCATAACAGCAGACGGTGCCCGCTTCAGTGCGGGCAGGCGCTGGGAGGCGTCCGGTCGTGTAATATCTGCGATTCCCGGACCCCTCCCTTCTCAGGCGCAGAGTTGGCACACCGTGTGGTTTTAGTCGGTTCGATTCCGACACACCGCCCCGCCGCAAACCCCGGCGGGGTGACGGCCCGAGGGGGTTTCCACACGTAAAAAAAAAAAAAAAAAAAAAAAAAAAAAAAAAAAAAAAAAAAAAAAAAAAAAAAAAAAAAAAAAGGCCTTTGTCCAGCAGTGAACAGCGTCTGTTTGATGATGATGGTGATCGCAGTGATAACATGGCCTTAGATTAAACTGGTGTTGACCTGTTTTTTATTACTTCTTATCGAGTGAGTTAAATTATCAGTAACCCAAAACCTATCACTCTAATTATATGGGGGACTTAAAAAATTACAACATCCTTATGACTCTTGAGGCAATTCTGTTCAAATATGTAACGATGTGAGCGATGGTGATCACTTACCATCAGAAAGAAAAGGAAAAGAAAACATAAAAAATACAATATACTTTTCTAAAAATTAAAAAAAATCTAACGAACTTAATTATTATTAAAGTTTTATAGATACTCATCATGAGGTTACAGTGCTAGTTTTTTAGTGGCAATTACGAGTAACGATAAACCAATCAGGCGACTCATCTAACTATTTGTCTAGGAGACAAATAGTTAGTCGAGTCAAGTCACCTGATTCCATAAAACATTATTTTAAAATTTTACATACTGTTATTAGTTTTTATTATTTGACTTGCCTTGACCCGTGGACCCTCCAGCGTTTATTTAGATTATCGCGGTAAAAAGTAGACAATGTCCTTTCTCATGAATCAAAGTACAAGCCAAATTGCATTGAAATCGATACAGTAGTTTAGTCATAAAAGCTTGACAGGCAGAGTTATTTTCGAATTTATAACAGTACTATGGATATAGTTTTCTTAGCGTTACAATTATTGTTATAATAGTTTATGAAAAGTTTCTACAAGAAACGTCCCAATTAGAAAAGGACTTCGAAACTACAGGAGTTAGGCGGCAAAGTTAAACAAATTGATGGAACTTAGTTTATGATTCTTTTAGTATAGATAGCTTTATGGTATACACTTTTACCGTCATTTTACAGGGTGTCTCAAAAGAAATTTTATATTTGTTTAGCTTACTGCGTGAACGCTGCGTACTTGAGGGGTGCGGGGGTTATGTCAATTGGTAGCTTGGCTCTTGGGGATTCAGTCGCTATGGAGCGTTTCTCGGGAGCAGACCGCGCGTTGTGCGTGCGAGAGTTTTACAAGAACGGTGATTCGACAACTGTCGCGCGTAGAAAATTCTGCAGTATTCGAGGTTTCCGCCACTTAAATGATGCGCCAAGCCTTCCTCTCATTCGACATTGGGTTAAAAAGTTTGAAGAGACTGGATCAACGCTGGATAAATCAAAATCCGGGCGACCTAGGTCATCAAGAACGGTAGAAAACGTGGAGAGTGTTAATCAATCTGTACGTGACGACCCGAGCCTTTCAATTCGGAAGCGCGCGAGTGCTTTAAATGTGCATAGATCATCATTACATCGCATTATGCACAAAGATCTAAAGCTGGACCCCTACAAAATTCAATTGGTGCAAGAATTAAAGCCCCAAGATGCCGGTCAGAGGCTTAATTTCGTAAATCAGACGATTGAGCGATTTTCAACGTTTACCAACATTTTGTTTTCGGATGAAGCTCATTTTCATCTTAATGGCCACGTAAATAAGCAAAACTGCCGCTACTGGAGTTCAGCCAATCCGAAACGCAAACATCAGAAACCCCTACACTCGCCTAAAGTGACCGTATGGGCTGCCATGTCGGCGCGAGGAATTATCGGCCCTTACTTTTTTGAAGACGAAATGGGGCGTACAGTTACAGTGAATTCAGAGCGTTATGTGGAGATGTTAGACAACTTCTTGGTACCTGAACTGCAAAACTTTCCTGGCTATAACCAAAGAACATGGTTTCAACAGGACGGAGCAACTTCACACACGTCCAATATATCTCTGCCACGTGTTCGTGAAATTTTCTCAGGAAAATTGATCTCCCGGAGAGGTGACATAAATTGGCCTCCACGTAGCCCAGATTTAACCCCTATGGACTTTTTCCTATGGGGTTATCTTAAATCTAAAGTTTACGCCAATAAACCAACTTCACTGGCGCATTTGAAAGAAAATATCCGTCACGAAATGGCAGCCATCCCTCACTCCACCTGTCGAGCAGTCATAAGTAATTTTACTGTTCGATTAAATGAGTGCCAACAACGTGAGGGTTTACATTTAGACGATATTATTTTTAAGAAATGAATTCCCAAAAAGTGTATTTTAACAATAAATAAACATTTTTTCTATATACCGCTTCCTTTTTTTTTAATCAATCCACTAAATATGAAATTTCTTTTGAGACACCTTGTATAATGATGATGTGGGGTCCTGAGTTCGAATTAAACAGGTATATTTAAAAAAAAACATAATAGTACCTAGATTTACCGTGGTAGAGTCACGCTTCGGCATGAATGGGCCGGCTCGACCGGAGTGATACCACGGCCTCATATCAAACAGCGATTGCGCTGTGTTTCACCGAGTCAGTGAGGATAACGTAGGGCTTTACCTCAACCCCTTCCCCTTCCTCTTCTCCATCCCCCAAAGACCGGCAACGCACTTGTGACGCCTCTGGTGTTGCGGGTGTTCATGGGCGGCGGTAACCGCTTACCATCAGGCGATACGCCTGCTCGTTTATGATATATAAGGCCTCCAAAACACCATACCGGCGGCGGGATTAGGCCGCACGGGTATGTTGCCGACATCATTAGGCCGCCGTCACATATCGTCTGCCGTGTAACCGTCGTTATGTATAGAAAATACTTCAGAGTTTAATTTACTGCAAAGTAACATTTGCTAATTCACTGCTTTGTGTTAAAAAGAACTAAATTTATAACCGGTCATTGGAAAGGGCGGAACACAGAAAACCGGTGTGAAATAGCGCTTGCGCTGTGTTTCACCGAGTGAGTGAGGATACCGGAGGCCCTTACCCAACCCCTTCCCCATTCCTTCTCTCCATCCCCCAAAGGTCGGCAACGCACTTGTTACGCTTTTGGTGTTGCGGGTGTCCATGGGCGGCGGTAATCGCCTACCATCAGGTGATGCGGCTGCTCGTTTACCCACTATTCAATAATAAAAAAAACCCTTTCAAAGACAAATTTGTAGTCTCTGGTAAGATATGACTTTATAGACATGTGAATTAGTTATTGGTATAAAGCATTTCTTAGGTTTTTTTTTCATCCAACCTTTTGCTGATATTAATTAATATTTAACTCTTAGCAAAAGCGCTTACTATTACTGCTATTTATAGTAATTTAATTGTTCTTATATCGTAGTACTAAGAACGACCACGCAATTTTAAATGAAAACCTACACCCTATGTTGGCCTTTGGCGAAAGTTAATCAAATACAACTTAAATAACTTCCTTTTACTAAATTTAGGTTAAATATAATTAGATTAGACAAATCCTATTTTAAGAAAATAAATTTAGAAAAATGTTGGCAAAATAAACGAAAGAAACGAACAGAAAGAAACGAAATGGACCTTTGAATATTAAATATAAATTAATCAATTAAAATGTTGTGTACACTTCCTTTCAATCCTGTTAAATTACTGAATGAATTAAATATTAATTTATTGCTTCAATTATGAAATTAGCTATTCGTTTGCTTTTATTTTGTTATAAACAACGGCCTATTTAATTTATTCAATATTCCATTTCACTCGGAAGAGGTGGGTGCTGTAAAATATAACGCTTCTGACAGCTGCGGGTCTTATGTTAAAAATCGACCACGATCTAATATGAAAAAGGCTGGGGTAAGTTATGACAACTTGTAAATCGTCTTCAAACGGCCACCTGTTCTAAATTAACTATAGCAGAGGGAAGAATAAGTTAAAACTACAGTTTTTTTTTCATTTTTGAACTAATCGTAATCGATTAAGGGACTGTAAGTCTGGACAAAAAGATGTAGCTAAAATTATTCCGCAAGATATATTAACTATATCCTTACTTTATGGCCGGTCTGAATAAATTAATATTCCGGACATCCAACACACAACGCCATCTAGTCCCAAGCTAAGCAGAGCTTGTGTTATGGGTACACTGATATAAATACTTATACACTTTTCTTTTGTAAATACATACATATTATACATAGAAATCTTTGCAGATTATACAAATATTTGGTCCGATCCGGGAATTGAACCCGAGACCTAAAATTAAATATTAAACAAATCACTTATCAATTAATATATTATTTGGAAGTTATGTAGTACTTTTAAAGTGATTTGTAAAATAATCCCAACACATAAAACGAATCGTTTATCTTTTGAAAGGGTTCACCAAATAACAAAGTTTCGGATAACCCTTCTAAAGTTGTTTAATCCGATTTTCGATGAGAAATTTGTAAACTTAGGATATACGTACAAAAAGAACATCAGGGTTTCTGGTTTCGAAACAGGTAACATTTAAAGTACCACATCTTATATAATGGATCATATATAAAACAAGACACTAGATTAAATTACACTTTATAGTATTTACCATACAATCATAGCTATTGTTATAAAATGCACACACTGCCTAAACTGTTGATGGCATTCAGATGTTTGTTCCATGACTAAAGCATAAACTGGTTTAAAAAACTATAATTTGACTAATACTGGCATGATGATGATTACGTTTTTTTTTAATGGTAAGGTGTGAAAAAAAGAAATCAGGCATCAACGTAATGTAATGATGATCACTCGTTTATTTTTACAGGCAGCTATAATTTTAAAGTGGTTGGCAGTGAACAAAAAGTCCTTATAAATAAAGAATTCATGAAAATAACTTTGTTTACTGCAAAGTTTTCGGGATTTAGTATGTTTTTAATTAGTCTGGAATAAATGTATGATTAGGTTATTAGTTTGTATTTATATGAAAATGAACGGTGTTTAACCTAGGCCCTAATTGACACATCAGATGATTTATAGGTATGTGAATCTTTTAGGTGATTGCGTTGATTTATACATTGATTCAAATAATGTAATATTGAAATTCAGCGATTATTACTTGCGGTAGGATAAAACTGCATGACTTAATAATATTACTTTTATCAACTACGTGACATCTTCATCGCATCTTCAAAGTGACAATATTTGTGTTAAATAAAGAAAAAATTTCAAACTTCTGGGTACACTAGCCACTTTTTACTGCGGTGAGTGCTGATGATTCAAATTCCAGATGGGTCAACACTTGTGTGATCAACAAATTGTTGTTCTGAGGCTAGATGTATCAATTCTACGTGTGTTTGTGAAGTCCCCCAAGACTCAGGACTCGTAGTGCAGCAGTTGTACTTTAAAAAGAAAAAAGAAAATAACAATTTCTCACCTGTACAACATCCTCTCCTGCCGATCAGCTTCCATGTAGATCCTGTAGTACATGTACAGCATGATGACCCCAGGAATCCAAAAACTAACACTACTTGACACCACCGCATACACTTTGTTTACAGTAAAACTGCATACATTTGGGAATCTCTTCCTAAAGTTCAGATGATCTTCAGTCGTGTACCAACCCATAAAGATCGGTAGAAACGAGACCAAAGCTGGACAGCTCCATACAACTGCCAACATTATCCCAAGCTTGGCCGTAGTCATTATCAACGGATAATCCAGAGGTTGGACAATAGCATAGTACCTATCAACACTGATGCAGCACAAGTGCAATATTGACGCTGATGAAAAATACACGTCTAAAGAGTTCCAAACGTCACACATAAAGTAACCGAATAACCATTCACCATTCGTAAGTTCAACACTGAAGTTAAAACACATGGCCCAAATCGCTACCAACATATCAGCCAGGGCCAGTGACACCACAAAATAATTTGTAATCACTCTTAGTTTTCTGTGTCTCATCACTGACACTATCACTAGCAAGTTGCCAAAAATTGCTGCTAAAATAATGAACAGCATTATGAGACATTTTAGTATCACTAAAAATACTATGAACGGTTCGTCTTCAAATTGGTTAGTGTATACTAAATCGTTTGTCGTTTCGTTTATTTCAATTGTTCGGTTTACGTACACATCAGTTAGATACATTGATGTTGACAAATCAGCTAGGTCTATTGTAAAGTTGTCTGTTTCTAAAATCAATTCTTCTTGCATGTTTCATATTTTTCATGTCACGTTAAATTTCAGTACGAAAGCGTCGAACTGGGGTTCCGACGCAATTTCCATTGTGATACCTGAAAAAAAAGAATAGTTGAATTCTTTTGTATTCACAAAATCTGGAACGCTTTCTTGTAAGGGATTATTGTGAGAGTTTTAAAGGTGCCATATTGACATTAAATATACACGTGTTTCGAATGAAAGGGACGACTTGGCTTTTGACAAAAAATTGTCACCGTTTTTGTAGTATGTTGTTATATTAGTTGAGTAAATACAGTTTATTTCTTCAAAGACTTTATATGTACATCAGCATAGCAAATATAATATTGGAATAAATACTAATACACAAATATGATATAAATAATAATAATATATATTTTGGACATCTAACACACAACGCCATCTAGTCCGTAGCTAAGCACAGCTTGTGTTATGGGTATACAACTGATATGAATAAATATTTACTTTTTTTTGTAAATTCATACATATTATACATAAAAAACACCCAAACTCCGAAACAAATGTTTGTAGATCCCACAAACACTTGGTCCGACCCAGGATTTGAACCCGAGACCTCAAGAACAGCAGTCGCATTCATACCACTGCGCCACCGAGGCTGTCAATATAGATCGATATACCACCGATATACGTCGGAATTGTGGTTATCTAGTGCGGAATTATCTAGGATTTAAAACCAAAATTATATATAGTAGATACAGCTAATTTGAATCACATAAAATTGCCGCTTTTGAGTTATAATGTGTTTTTAATTACCGGAAACCGACTTTTGCGTTATTTTCAAATCACCGAATGAAGTCGGTAAAAAAATAAATACTTTTTGTTATTGAATGTATGTAAAATGAGGCGTGGCTGGAGAGCTTTGCTATTCTCTATTTTTAAATCTAAAACAATGTTGGTATAATGAACTTTTACTTAAACCCGCTAGGATGTGATATAACCAGATTTATACTCATATCAGATTAATTTATTTTTCTTGCACGTTTCGTTATATTTATTTTTGAGCAGTTTTTAATTAGTGATACTTTTACTTTATAACGAAATCGATTAAGATACCTAAAAAAATGTATTACCAAACTGGCTTACGCTTGATAAGTCTTCTAGGTAGTATTAGTACAAAGGACTTTTTTTGGACAGCGTTGTATATGTTAGCTCCTACATAATGTTCCAGCCACTTTTAGGACAAGAAAGTTTATTTCACCATCAAACATAGTATTTAAAGAAGTGTAACTTTTGTTTTATGGAATTGGAATATGGAATTGGCCACCTGCAAACGAGCAGACGTAAGTCTATGGACGTGTGTCCATGGACAGCGGATATCGCTTACCATTCCATCCATATCCATACCATCGCCAACACCATAGGCGTCACAAGTGCGTTGCCGACGTTGGAGGATGGGGAGGGGGTTGGGAGAAGGGAAAGAGAGAGAAGAAAAGGTATGGGCCTCCGGTGGCCACTCACTCGGTGAAACACAGTGTGTATGTTGATTATTGCTATAAAAAGTATAAAAAGTGCTTCCTCAAGAATCAAAGTATCTTCATGGTAAATTTTGTTGAAAACGATGTAGCGGTTAAGCCATGAAAGCTTAACAACGAAGTTACTTATTAATGTGGTTTCAATACTTGTGATGAAGAGGCAATGCCTGTTATAGCACAGCGTGCTTGTATGGGTCAGGAGATCAAATAAAAGAAAACGTACACTGTTATGCTCACTTACACTATATTACCGAATATTAAACTTTTACACAATGCGAGTTAACAAGTACAGAGCGATAAAAAAAACGTGCCGATCGCAGCGGGGCGGTAACGGGACGACTCCTTAAATCTACCTTACAATATTAACAAAAAAAATATACGTTTTTATACTGCATCGCCTACAGTGCTGAATAGTTATGTTTACTAAGATTAGTTTTATCAAACACGAAAATAATTTCTTGAACTAAGACAATCTAGATCAAGCAATGATTAAAAAGCAAAAAAAATGGATTTAGGAGTTATGTATTCAGAAAAATATACAGAAACACAGTGTAAACTTATGACACGCACATAGTGGTTTACGTTAAACCTGTTCTTTTGAAAATGGCCTAAGAATACCGCTTACAGATTGTCGCAACATCTTACAAACAAGGTTTTGTTACAAAGAGGAAATGTTCTATTTTGTCAAAGCTCTTTGAGGCTCTGGTTTTACTTAGTAGCAGCACTTATATGTCCTTATTGCTGTCCTTTTCTTTCATGAATGTATAACCAATCAGTTTTATTTTTGTTTTCATTTAATTCTTATTTTAAAATTTTATCAATTCGTAGTCTTCAACGGCGTATCAACAAATAACAATTCTAACGTTTACGCAATTAGGTACAAATTATCTTGATATCAATATTAACAATCCATATTGACTAGCCATTCTAGAAATTGTTAGCTCAAGTGCAAAATTCATCTTGTAGAGCAAACTAATAACGATTTGTACGCTGGTAACGCCTGTCCAGGATTATTCTATTTGATGGCCTATAAGTGTTGTAGGATAATTAATGTCTGATATGCGAGATCATCTGCCTACGTGCATTTGTGCATAATTTGTTTTAATGTATTAATCACCGACAGTTGTACCTATTTTTTTTTTATTGTATAGGGGGATAACGAGCTGACGTATCGCCTCACAAGTGCGTTGCCGGCCTTTAGGGGATGGGAGAGGGGATGGGGTATACCTCCTAGTTTTGTGTTACCTTTATAAGTAAGCTGGTGTACAATAAAGTGATTATTATTCTGTTAATCTGTACCTGATACGTCTGCTCGTTTGCCCCCTATTTTATAGTTTATACAAAATAAAAGAAAACTGCTGTCACTAAATGATTAGTGAAGATAATACGTTACTTGCATAGATAAAAACCTTTAAAAAATCTTTTCTGCTTGTCTGTCCATTTGTATATTCCGGTTAACCTCTGAAACAGCCAAACTGATTTTGATGGAACTTCCACTGGTGGCCAACTGATGTTATAAGGATCAGGCTTATTTAGGCTACTTTTATTTAAGAAAATATACAAAATTAAAACCAAGGACATAGTGAATGAAAGCAATAAAAGCTGCAAGTAATACCGCGAAGCGTAACTACTATATATATAAATTTATTTATCAGCAGTATTTTCACCATAGTAGTTGGGATCGAAGAGTACGACACGTTATACTCGTAACCTATACTAATAATAAAGCTGTAGAGTAGGTTTGTTTGTTTGTTTGTTTGTTTGAACGCGCTATTCCCAGGAAACGCTGGTCCGACTTAAAAAAATAATTCAGTGTTGGATAGTCCATTTATCGAGGAAGGCTATAGGCTATATATCATCACGCTAATACTAATAGCAGCGGTGCACCAATGAAGAATGTTTCAAAAACGTGGGAAAATGTTCACGCTACAGGCAATTGAAGACATTGAGTCAGTTAGTAATGAATAATATTTCAGATATCTGACATTAGTCTGAAATTAAGCACAAATATAATACTATCAGTTGTCTAGTATTATGGGTACTAGACAACTGATATATATACATGAAGTTTTTTTTGTAAATACACACATATTAAATATGGAAATTTACATCGTGAATAGGCCGGCTCAACCGGAGTGATACCACGGCCTCACATAGAACCGGTGTGAAACAGCGCCTGTGATGTGTTTCACCGAGTGAGTGAGGATACCGGAGGCCCATGAGTACGGTGACCACCACTTTTGAATTCTGCTTATGCTTTCCATTAAGCAGAGTAGAGTCACTCTGGCATAAAAAAAAATACGCCCAACGAAGTAGGCACGGATCAGCTAGTATGCTTATGTCTCGAATTTACCAACTATGCAACAGTTTTCCCAATTTTGAGCAGAGAATAGAAAATCAACACTGTTTTTATAGGATCGACAACGCATATATGATTTCCCAAGTGATCTAAACTTTGTAGTCTACGTTAACCAATTTCCAAGAATCGCGCTCTATACCCAAAACTCAGGTACATAATAATGTTTATAAAATATTTATATAGAATAAAAAATAAATTGCTCCTAAATTGGTATTCCTCAGCTTCCCTACTATAATATTATTTACAGAAATTGATTTGTGGTTCGCCTTTATCGGTATCTTTTCTATTTGGAATTGTTTTCAAATCTTATTTATCTCAATATTTCAGATGACAAGCAATCGTTTTGGAGAAATTTCTTTGAACTGAACCCTGACCTATACCTGTTTTTATAGCGTAAAATACGTAGACATATTGGTACTGAACCCAAAATATTGGCTGCTAAACTTTTATGTATGTTTTATTATCACTTTATTTATGGCTTAGGTTATAAGGTGTGATCAGAGTACTTTTTATTTTTTTCCGTGGGAGAGCCACCCTTCGGCATGAATGGGCCGACTCGACCGGAGTGATACCACGGCCTCACAGAAAACCATATATTAATCTGGGTAAAATTGATTCCAATGCAAACAAAAGCTTTCAGTTATGTCGAATCACCCACATAACATAATGGAATTAACCTTCCGGATCGATATGATTTCCAAACTCTCAAGAAAAGGGCGTACTCCTACCTAAACGATCGGTAACACGCTTGTAACTACTGTCTAGAAGGCATTGAAATATTTAAAACACTAAAACAGACATTACAAGATTAATATATACACGGCAATAATATATAATATACACGGTTCAAATCCCACGTGGGACATCACTTTGTGTGATCCACAAAGTGTTGTCCTGAGTCTGGGTGTTCTTTGTGTCTGTCACATGTATGTTTGTAAAGTCCCCCGCCACACAGGATGTATATTCCTAATGCGGGAGTTGTCTTTAAAAAAAAAATAAATAAAAAAAAAAAAATATATATATATATATATAAGACGTAATCGAGGTTGCGTGGGTCAGTTATTCTAAAATAAACTTAAAGAAAATAAATATTTAAGATACTCGTAATACAATCTTGTAGTTTTATATATGATCAAATAAATTACCACACCAAGCATTCAGACATTATATTTCAGGGTCACACAAGAGACACATTGAATTACTTTATCTCATATCCACGCTTCGGTTTGTCCCAACAGATTATAAAAGGTAATAAAACCCAGGTTCATATTTCCCGAGGGCAATGGACCACGATCAATCCTTTTATGAAAATAAAAAAGATTTCAACATTTCAAATCTTTTTTATTTAATATACAACTTTTATTTAAATAAATAAAAGTTGTATATTAAATGATATGATAAAATTTAACATTAATCAAATGAAAAAATCTGGCAGTATCAGTGCCAGATTTTTTCATTTGATTAATGTTAAATTTTATCTCAATATACTGTACTATCTGGTCTTTTGTTTTCAAAGTAAATATTCTGAAACTTTGAGATATTTTTTTAATTATTAGGTATTAAACGAGCAGACGCAGCCATGATGGCAAGCGACTACCGCTTCCCATGGACACCCACAACACCGGGGGCGTTACAGGTGCTGACCTTTATATACATGGTGTGGGGGGACGGGTGTCAATGTCCCACCAACACATAGGGAGGATCCGACCAGGCGAGGTGATCATGCCTGGCGGGCCACTGCCCAACAGTTGATGTTGGGATGCTGTATATACGATAATCGGCGCGAGAACTTTTACTGCGCGATTCAGGATTGGTAGTTTATTTGTATTGTACGTTGCTGCGTAGTTCAGTGTGTCTGCGGTAGATGGCACTATAGTATGTCGCAGTGGCGCTGTGCTGTGGAAGTCGCCACAATGGCATTTATGTTACAAACATATTTTTGATAACTTATATGTCCTATCTCACCCGAGTTATTATTATGAATCTATTAACATCTCATTCATTAAAATCGGTACAGTAGTTTAAGAGCAATGGTTCAAGATACAAAAACATATGCACTGCCAAAAATCACCTTTCATTTTAGCTTCGCCATAGTCGGGTAAAAGTTATCACATAATATTTATACATTCAGACATTCATTAATTGGAAGAAAAAATTGTGAGGTATCTAGTTAAATGTCTTACAAAGGCAGTAAATCTAAAAAGAATCGAATATGATAGAGATAAATTTTTAAGTAATTTGATAACTTTCGAAAAGTTCAATGTTTTATGGCATCAGCAAAAATGAAAGCTCCACAAATCAAAATCAAAAAAGATTTGGAAATATGACAAATGATTTTTACTTTTGCCAATATCAAAATTCTATTGTAGAAACGTTCTATTAAGTATGACACATATTTCGTAAAACTACTTTTACAGAGTTGGTATTAAACAATTCCTAAACGATAAGCCTATGAGTAAATTTCCATAAATACCCAAGCGACAACTGAAAAATATTTTTTATCGAATAGGAAGCGTATGAACAGACGTATTGCCTGACGGTATACGATTTCAAAGGTGTCACAAGTGCGTTGCTAACAGATCTTCAATATTTGTCTCAATCGTGGGTGTTCCTTGTCTCTAGGCTTAAAAACCCTCCGTGATATAAGAATATTTCTTAATGTGATTGATATCTTTTTATTTATAAAAAAAAGTCCACGACTTAATTCGTTCCATATTAACTAATACTACCAATATTATAAGTACGAAAGTCTGTGAGAATAGTTGTCTGTCTGAATGGTACTGGATAAAAGTCGGCACAGGGATAGATTATAGTTTGGAATAGCACGTAGGTTACTTCTTATTCTAAAAAATGTAATGTTCTCGTGGAATGAGTAAGGACCAGAAAAAACCAGGGATAACACTCCGGGGCGCAGCTAGTAATATTTTTAATGTGAATGTGGATTTTTTATACGCCTTTACTCACAAAGTACTCAACCGATTACCAAACTTCTTTCACCAGTGGAAAGTATGTTTACGTAAAAGTATTGAATTTCATGAAAAACTTAAACGTTAAGGTTTTTGTACAAAATGTAGATTAATTTAATAACGGTATCATCTATGCTGGTCCCAAAACCTTATAACCAACATTTCATGATCCATTACAGACAGCTGTTTCAAACTATCACAAAGACAAATTTGTACGGCGCTTTGGTAAATTGCGTGGACTGAATCTTAAACTGAAGTCGTCAGTCACGGGTTTGTCTAATACAAATACCAACTTTAGCTATTAAAGAACCATTGATTGCATTACTTGATCCAATGGGAAGGTTCACAGTCTACCTTTGCGGTATTTGACTTTAGTCCAAGGGCTTAGAAGGCAATATTACACACTAATTTTATAAATTCGAAAGTAGCTCTATCTGTCTCTCTGTAACGCTTTCAAGGCTAAACTACTGTATCGAACGCTAATTAAATATTGCATATAGATACTTTGATTCTTGAGGAAAGACATACGCTACTATTTAACCTGATAACTGACATGCACGCGCGCATAGCTGCGGGCATAAGCTTGCAATAAATATATTTCGAACATTTGAAACACAACGTCATCTGGTCCCACTAAGTGTAGGATAAAAGTACGCTAAATTTAATAAAGTTTTCTCACAAGAAATGAACCAATGTAACACAACAGAAATACAATCCCAAAATAGTCATCAAAACGTCCAATTACAATAAAGACTATTGTACAAATTGACTATCATCTTCTCATTATAACAATCAAGAGAAATTTAACAAAGCATTTGTGAAGAAAATTAAGATCAAACACTTCAATATAAAATTAATTGGGAGCTCTCCCATATAGTTCTCATTGTCAGGATGTTTGTCATTTCAAATTCTTAATATATTGTTTGTATGTTGCTGTATTCTTTTGTCTTACATGGTAATAAAATTCCTCTGAGTCTTTTTTCATAAAGTTCGTTTGAAGTCGACCATATAATAAAGCTATTACTAGACAGCTAAATTTACGTAAAACGACTGCTAACAACACAACCTCCACAACCCAAATACTAGCCGATATCCTATAAAAGTCCTATAAAAGACCGTTATCGGATTTTTAAGGCTCCAACTACACGTAACGATTGCTAAAATATCTCAATGTGTAGTCTCAATGTGTTAAGAATATCACCTGGCCAGATTTGCTGAACTAAGTAATGTGTTACCCTACGCAGTTACCACTGATCAACGAGCCCTTTGCTGTACATACTAATAAATAATTTATTATTAGAGACATCCCTACCGTATTAGATACATCCCTACATCCCTACTCTACTAATGCACTGTGCAATGTGAAACTATTAATACACGGTACTTTGCACGATGCGCTCTCTTTCCCTGTTTGGGCAGCGCTCGGTAAGGTCGGGTCTTGATAGGTCGTGCACACGTGTCAGCCATATTTAGTCGGGTCATTGTATTTCGTTATGCATCTTATTTATTTTATCGCTTTACGGTCCATTATTGTGTATTTGTGAATTACCTGTATTCTTCTTTCGAATATAAAACCGTTTGTTGTTAACTGTTAAGTTTTTGATTGTAATTAGAACATTATAGAATTGAGGTTAGCCCACCTCCCATGTGTTTCTTTTTATTATTAATTCTAACTCTCCTGGTTACCTAATATCAGAAGTGGGATATCTGGTTTACCTAATATCAGAAGTGGGAAATCTTCTTTACCTAATATCAGAAGTGGGATATCTTCTTTACCTAATAATATATATTACACACAGAATAAAACATTACGCTACAAATCTTAGAACCAGAGCAGTGATCACGAATGCGGGTGAAACTACTGGGAATAGCTAGTTTGAATAACGGCGGTAGTATCATTTTTAAGCCATCGGCCTTGCAATAAAGTATGAAGTTTCAAACCCTACCCAGCTTTCTACCAAGACTAATAACATTTAAGCTTAACGGAGACCTAGTACGATTACTAGAAATATGTAACATACGTTGCTAGTATTTTAAAAGTAATAAGAAGCTACGCCGCGAGTTATTTGCCAGTCGGGTTTGTTGCTTTTCAATCAGACATTGGTTTAAATTTTCTTCTATTTTTTTTCTTATAAAAAAATAGAAGAAAATTTAAGAAGAAGGCTTAGTTACTCTTCATAACATCAGTGAAAATCCTGTTAATATCCGGCACAAACAGAAAGCCAGACATATAGACAAACAGACAGTCATACAGAAAGACAATTTTATATTATTTGAAACCAAATGCATTTAGTGAAAAGCTGTTAATTTGAAAATACAAATAGACACTTGAACATTATTTATTTCTAAATATTACACCTACGTGACTGATTAATTGAATTCCAATATACGAATGCATTGACGATATTTGTCATTTAACACGCCTCAAATATCACGATACAGCTAATTACTAGCTAATTATGGTAATGTAAATTTTGGGGCTTTCTATAGAACCGTCCAACCGCTAGTAGTGATGGTCGAGTATATTGATATTGGTTACTCAGGTGAATAATTAGAGCCATATTTAGAGTGCCAACCGGTCGAAATAATTATTTATAGTTATAAAGGTAATTAAATATGGTACTGGTTACGTGGAACTATTGGGAATAGACCGAAGATATAGTTTGTTTGACAAATGGTTGCATGTGAATTTTTATTTTAACCGAGTTTCGACTGTTTTTTTATGTTCGTTACCTCAGAACTTTTTTTTTTATATAGGGGCAAACGAGCAGACGTATCACCTGATGGTAAGCGATTACCGCCGCCCATGGACACCCGCAACACCAGAGGCGTCACAAGTGCGTTGACGGCCTTTTAGGAAGGAGTACGCTCTTTTACTTTCGACTGGGTTAACCGATTTTTGTGATTCTTTTTTTATTTGAAATCTGGGGCTTCCCTTGTGGTCCCATTTCAGTTTGGTCCAGTTCTTGAAATCGGTTTCTTTTTTGATATTTTTTTTCCTATACCTAGCAAGCAATATATTCGATAGCAAGGGAATAAAGAAATTACTTTTGTCGCAAATAAAATGTTCATAATATTTTTATAACCGAGTTCAAAAAAGGGAGAAGATTTTTCGAGTCAACCATATTTTTTTATGTGTGTTCGTGGATAATTTAGTCGTTTATAAATTTTGATTAATCTTTTTTTGTTAGAAAGGAGATATCTCAACGGTGGTACGATGATGAGGCAACTAGGATCTGATGATGGCATCCCAGGGAAATCGAGGGAAACCTTTGAAATTATTACGGGTGACTAGTGTATTTATTATTTTTATTAAATATTTAAAGCACTTCAATTTCATGGATATCTAATTCTATATCTATATTTTTAACCGTGGGAGAGCTATGCTTCGGCATGAATGGGTCGGCTCGACCGGAGTGATACCACGGCCTCACAGAAAACCGGTGTGAAATAGCGTTTGCGCTGTGTTTCACCGAGTGAGTGAGGATACCGGAGGCCCATACCCAAACCCCTCCCCCCATCCCCTTTCCCATCCCCCAAAGGTCGGCAACGCACTTATGACGCCTTTGGTGTTGCGGGTGTCCATGGGCGGCGGTAATCGCTTACCATCAGGTGATACGTCTGCTCGTTTGCCCACTATTCAATAAAGAAAAAAAAATGGATATCTAAATCTGTTAGCTTCTTACTCCTAACCGCTGAGGATATGTACGTTGCATCATCAGCTCACCTAAATAACTTAGAATAATACAACTAAAGGTAACACACAAACATATGATATTTAAAGAGTTATCCTCCAACTCCTTACTGTTAAGGAGATATATGTCCATCACCAATTCATCATCATTGAGTGATGACAAACAGACGCAAATATTGAAACAGCTTTAGAAAATATTTGATAAACATAATGTTTTTATCAATATAAATGAATTAAGTCCAAACACAAGGTAGCTACTGTAAGAGGTTGTTGAGTTCCCTTAACTGTTCTTCGTCTTCATTATCAGACCGCTAATGACAGTTACAACTCTTCTAGGTGTAATGTTCTCATCAATACAAATTAAATATGCCCAAA
Organism: Spilarctia lutea; assembly: GCA_916048165.1. NCBI lineage: Eukaryota > Metazoa > Arthropoda > Insecta > Lepidoptera > Erebidae > Spilarctia > Spilarctia lutea. The sequence goes on along the minus strand of OU696492.1, from coordinate 3,696,655 downwards.
CACTTCTTTAAATTCTTTATCTCTGCCATTAATGCATGGCATGGAAGTGAAAATATTTTTGCCATAAAAACTGATTAAATTATCAATCTGCTATAAGTTTAATATTATCAATTTCTTTTAGACAATTATAGGGTTAAAATTCATAAAAAGAAACTTTATCTACAAATATAAAGCGATAAACCAGATATTTCTTTTTTCTCTCACCAATAGCTGCGCAGGAAATCTTTTAAGCTCCTTAACTGTTCAACTGTTGTACCGCTGCCGTGTTCGCAGCAAAAAAATACAATACAAACTTAATTAAATGTGTTAATCCTTCTGGGATGGAAATTTCTGAGTTGATTATATCAGATTTAAGCTTGGGTAGACATAAATCTTACTCGTCTTATGCTATGAAATAGAATTGTTGAAAAGTATTTTTGTTTCCTTATTTACCCAAAAATTCTGAAGACCTATGAATAATGTTCAATCTATCATACATAATTCTTGTGCCACGTTGCTGGCGTGCCTAAAATAGGATAGTTAATATCTCACTTAAGCCAATTGATGAATCTGAAGTGGCAGTGGCCTGGCTGAAGTGGAAGTGGGCTTGCCAAATTTTCCGCAGAACCGATAACCTAAGAATAAAATAAAATATAAAAAATATGTGTAGAAAGTTTCAATATGATCGGTTAAGTATTTTTGCGTGAAAGCTAACAAACAAACTTACAGTCACATTTATAATATAGGAAGGATTATATATATCATCTGAATCTCAGAAATAGTTTCAACGATTTTCATGAAATTCAGTATGCAAGAGGTTTCGGAGACGATAAATCGATCTATCGAGAGAAAAACTCGTTCATCTAGAGACTTTTATAAGACAGGCAGTATATAAATACACATAATCTAATTCCGTCTGACAAGCTACATAGCTAATTAATATCACAGTATTTCAGTGAATCATTCATTCATACATGAATTAGTACATTCGACACAAATGTCACCACTCAAATGAGTGGGTTTGTGTTGTGTGTGTCATCAATATACACACGTATTGTGTGGTTATGTCACTTATAAATTTAATATGGGTATCGTATTAATCAGTACTGAAACTAAGTGTTACTAATTATTTTAGTCTTAGTGAGTTTGTAATATACGTGGGCTATTCTAAAAATAGTTAGTGAAATAAAAGATAGTTAGAATACAAAAAGTGATTATTTACAGCTTTTCAAAATGTCGCCCTCCAATCCCAACGCACTTATGCATTCGGGTGAACCAGCTTTCAAAAGATTGAAAAAACATGTCTTGCAACAGGGAGGTCGAAAAATAACCGCCGCAATTCTCGAGGGTCTCATCTGCAGTGCAAAATTGTCGTCCAGGAAGCATAACGTAAGAAATAAAAAAAAACGCATGGAGCTAAATCTAGGTTGTACGGATAACATTAACAGTAACTGTTCTACGGGTCTTCTAGCGAAGTTATTGAATGAATGAATGGATATGAATTAAAAATCCCCCAAACTCCGAAACAAATATTTGCAGATCATACAAACATTTGGTCCGACCCGAGAATCGAACCCGAGACCTCAAACACAGCATTCGCATATGCTACCGCTGCGCCACCGAGGCAGTCTTTTTCTTAAGCAATAAAAATAAAAAACAATTATACAACAAAATCGACGAGGCAGTTAACCAGTTTATTTCGAAAATAATAAGGAGTGTATTCATGTGTTCGTTTATAATTTTCATTGTCAATTACGTCAAAAAACAACGACATCAAACTTTTTTATGATTTAACACGAGATGGGACGGATACGGTCGGGCCACGAAGTAAGCTGCTACTGATCACTTTATTTTTTATGGCATTGATTTCACTGTTACATAGGTTACATTGCATATGTTTGTGGCAATATTTTAAGTCATGTTGTGAATATTTTTTAATTGTATTTGGTTTAGAATTTTGTATATTTTTCGTAGAAATATGTAATCTGGTAATTTGCATAGAAAAACTGGCGAGGGATCAAAAATGTTTGTTTTTCTTTTTTTTATTGAATAGGGGGCAAACGAGCAGACGCATCACCTGATGGTAAGCGATTACCGCCGCCCATGGACACCCGCAACACCAAAAGCGTCACAAGTGCGCTGCTGACTCTTGGGGGATGGGGAGAGGGAATAGGGGGAGGGGGTATGGTCCTGCGGTATTCTCTCACTCGGTGAAACACAGCGCAAGTGAATGTTTGTGCGAATTATGCTTATCTTTTCCCAAGGTATAGAGGTGTAACTGTATAAAAACACGTGAGCACAATATCGAAACTATTATTCTAAGGGCCACTTATTGATAAAGTCCCTGACATACTATTTCGAATTTATCTGCCAGCTACCTACAGATTTCGGTTTCACGAGTCCCGGATACCGACAAATACGTTAGATAACCATTTGTATGCATATATCAGCATCTTTTGTCTTTCAAATAGTGTTGAAAGTGGGTATATGTCAGATAACGTTCTGACGTCATTTCAAAAAATTGCTGAAACTGACCGTTAAAATTCAAAATATCAAAATTTTAATGCAATTGCATGCCTTAAATATTCACAATAACTATCTTTACGAATGGCAATGAAACAAGTTGAGAACATAATAATACATCGTTTCACAAACTCGTCATTTTAAATTGTATTATATAATTCCAGTATACTAATTAAAACTAACAATCAACAGATACTACCAGCCGTAAATTGAACATATATCCATATTTACCAGTACAATATAACTCAAATGAATTCAAAGTTTCTCATTTCAAAACAGCTTATGAACGTTCGCTTTTATCCTGGCCTCAATTTAAAAGCGTTGAGCGCAAAAAGTTATAATGAACACGAGATAATGGGGCGCACAAACTGAAAACACAGCTGTTCACTGTGTACAGAACACTGATTTATTCCCAAATGGTGTATGGAGGCAGAAGTTTTTGCATCTTTTGTTTTCATTGATGGCCTAATTAGGTAGTATATTTTATAAATTCAACTTAATCAGCAATGTACTCTCGGTACTAATTTAGTTAGAGTACTAAATGAGTTGCAAGTGCATTATTCCGGGTTCATAGTATTTGATAGAATAAGTTCCTGTTCATGTGGCCTCTCTAATAGTAGCAAGGAAATAAAGATACCAACAGAGAACGAGAGAGAGAGAGATAACCTCAGTTTACTGATAGATAGTTCCTATATCCTTTTGCTTTCACACAGTTAATTTGCCTGTTTTCTTTCTAGCTTCTGAAAGCAATTTAAATCTTAAGGAGAATTAAGTTCTTGAGTAATATAGTAAAAATATCTGAAATCCTTTGCAATGCTACCTTGAAAAGTATAGACTACGATAATGATATTTAGTCGGTTGAAAACTCCATACTTATATTATAAATGCGAAAGTAACTCTGTCTATCTATCTCTACGATAACCGACAAACACGTGAGCGGTGCCGCGCGCAGAAGCTAATAAATAAAAGCCATTTTATCTTTTACGAACAATGTTGTATAATATTTATTATAACATCATCAACATTAATAAATAATCGATTTTGTTAAGTTTATTTTCGAGTGATTTTATATTTATGAATAATAATAATCTCTTTATTGTAAACCAGATTACCTAAAAAGGTAACACAAAACTAGGAGGTACAATTGGCGGCTTTATCGCCCAGGTTTATACTATTATTTTGCCCGAGGCTTCGTCCGCATATTTATCAGTTATCACTACAAATGTAGGCGAAATATATGCTGATCACTTCAGCGGTTTAGCCATGAAATCATAATAAACAGAAATATAGAGTTACTTTCAAATTAATAATGTACCAGCTTTTACCCGTGGTTCCGCTCGCATGTATGTTCGTTATCGCGGTAAATAGTATCCCATGTTCTTCCTCAAGAATTGAAGGATCTCCATTGTAAATTTCATCTTAATCGGTTTAGCGTTTTAGCCGTGAAACTAGAGAGAAAGTAAGAAAAAGTTACTTTGGAGCTTATTATATTAAGTATGGATATAAATATGGAAGTATTAAAAAGAACTGCAAGAGCCATAACTTGATTGTGCGCTTTTGAGGAGTGCTCTTATTTAAATTGTACTCCTATTAGGTCTTCCGTGTTTCTACTCACTAAATGAAAGTAAAGAATTACTAAAGATCGATTACTGTAAGCTGTATGATTTTACACAGAGTAATATAATAAAAGTCCGGTCATGCAGCCATGTGTAGCAATAATGAATGTGCAGCTTTCATCTCGCGAGAATGCTGTTACATACTGCAACGTAGCGTAGACAAGCATTTGGTGTTCATCCCGTAAGTAAACGTACAACTTAGGTAAGTGAGTGTGAGTTAATATCACAGCAATATGATCATCAACTAACTGCACCTTTGGCCTAGTAGTCAAGCGGCCGCCGTTCCCTATTTTGTCAAATGTTGTGGGTTCAAATCCTACATAGAATAACACTTTGTGGGATCCACAATTTATTGTCCTAAGCCAGGGTGTTCTTTGTGTTCTTTTCATGTATGTTAGTAAAGTCCCCCGCGCCACAAGAATTATTCCTAGTGCGGAAGATGTCTTTTAAAAAAAGAAAGAAAGAAAAGATCACAGTGACCACGTCCAGTGTCGTGATTGGCCCTCACTGAAATCTTCACCGATCACTTTGTCAAATCCGCTTGGCCCGCCGTCGGGGGTGAGTTGGTATAAAACAAATTCACACTAGGCCCCGGCGTAATAACATTTAGAGTTACTCGCCTTCTTGTTACTGTTTTTCCTCAAAATTCCCTTATGACACCTCAACCACGCCTGCGGGAATTCGTATAATACTTTTTCATAAACAATATCTTTCACTTAACCCTACTACAAATATATTCTTAGTCAAGGAACATTGAAACGCACTTAAGATGCTCCCAAGAAAAATTATAGTATTTGTTTTTAATTTGGTGGGCACATGAAAGGGTCCCTAATCTATCTCACTTTGCACTCTCTACGGTAACAAGGTACAAAAGTATTTTTTATGTATTGCCGAGCAAAATTACTCTACTCTGCCTGACTGAAAGCAGGCAGTTACACAGGCAACACACGTATGTGTTTCGGAATAAATTTACATAACCTATATATATATATTACTTATCTAGCTTTTACCCGTATTTGTTTTATTTTAGGTATTTCCTATATATGATATGTACGTATTTATAAATATATGTATTTATATCACTTGTCTAGTACCCATAACACCAGCTCCGTTCGGACTAGATGGCATTGTGTCCGAAATATTTATTTATTTATTATCTTTTTAAAATTTTATTGAAATGGGTCAGTGGTTTAGCCGTGAAAGAAAACAAACAAACAGACAGAGTTGATTTCAAATTTATAATGTTGGTATGGACAGCATTAAATATTAATATGCATATACAATATTACACTTAAACGTAGACGATAATCGTGTTCATCGCACAATAAGTGTTCTGCGTTAGAATTGCTCCCAAGTGAAATGTATGAATTTAGAAACGATGAAACACAACGTAGCGACAGCTGTAATAATAAGCAAAACATCAACAAGTTGAAGAGATTTACATGAAACTCACAAAGCGTGTGACACGTCAACTCAAATATTTGTCTCTTATTGAATCGATAACGCTCAACCCAGTGGCAACGAGTGAGATTGCCGTTTTAGACTTTAATAGTTGACGGGTTTTCCATTCAAACTTTAGAAGACATCTACTTACTCTTATTTGCAATTTAGAGTTGTCAATAGACAGAATTTATTTCGCTTTGAACTACACTATAACAATAATAATCTACACTAATATTATAAAGAGGAAAGATTTGTATTTTTGTATGTAACGAATAAACTCAAAAAGTACTAGACCGATTTTAAAAATTCTTTCACCATTCGAAAGCTACATTATCGAGTAACATAGGCTATATTTTATTTTGGAAAACAATAGGGTTCCGTAAGATATTTGCGTTTTTCAAGAAACAAGGTGTAAAAAATCAACCAGAAAAGTTACTTATTTTACGATTTACAATAATATAGCTTATACATCAGAATAACACGTAGGCTATAATTTATAAAGATACTAGCTTCGCCTCGCGACGTTGCCTGTGATTATTGTCGTACCGCGGGTAGCACCGCGGGGTTCAGCTAGTAATAAATATTTTGGACAATTTAACACACAACGCCATCTAGCCCCAAGCTAAGCAGAGCTTGTGTTATGGGTACTAGACAACTGATATAAATACATATATACTTCTTTTTTTGTAAATACATACATATTATACATAGAAAACACCCATACACTGCTAAAAAGAGTGTTAACTCGGAAATATAATAATCGTTTATTCAGTTAAATGAGTTTCAATAAGAATTATTTCATTTTCAATAAATAAAACAGAAATAAATACTTGTTTTTGAATTAAGATCACTTTTTCTGACTGATATTTGTCTTCTTAAAGGTTTGCCTTGAAATGTTTTTCGATTCTATTTCGTTTATCGAAATCAGAATTTAGACTATTTCAAAAAACAATTTCCCAGGCAAATCTTTTTTCAATTTTGTCTTTATTACATGTTCTATTGTAGAACTTTGAACTTTGTTTTTCATGTAGGAGTCGATCAAGACTTTTCATTGGATGAGATTTATCTATGACATTTAAATATAGACAGGAATATTACAACAAAGAGACTCTTAATGTCAAAGGTTAAGGTTTAAGGTAGTAGAGTCACGCTGATTGCAGCACAAATGGGCTAGTTGCTTTTTGCATCCAGTCGCTGCCAGCCCTCTTACGTAAGTCGTCCCGCCATCTAGCCAGAGGGCCTCCCCACACTGCATTTAAAACACGCTTTTTTGTATTTGAAAGCTGGTGTTTCCCGTGTCCCATTTCAATTGATCCAATTCTTGAAGTCGGTTTTTTTTTTGTTAATATTTTGTTTCAAAAAGCACTCTATATTTAAAAATCGAAATAAACATATGTGTTAGCTGCAAAATTTCGGAGTTATCACTTACACACAGAAAATGACATTAAAGTGAAAAAATGCACGGTTACTGAGATACCCAGTCCTTCCAATGTATTTAGTGAAAAGCTGTTAATTAGAAATTACAAACAGACACTTCAATTTTATTTATTTGTATTTTTTTTATGTAATAGGTGGCAAACGAGCAGGCGTATCGCCTGATTGTAAACGATTACCGCCGTCCATGGACACCCGCAACACCAGAGGCGTCACAAGTGCGTTGCCGACCTTTGGGGGATGGTGAGGGGGAATGAGGGAGGGGTTGGGGTATGGGCCTCCGGTATCCTCACTCACTCGGTAAAACACAGCGCAAGCGCTATTTCACACCGGTTTTCTGTGAAGCCGTGGTATCACTCCGATCGAGCCGGCCCATTCATGCCGAAGCGCGGCTCTCCTACGATTATATATAATTTTAATCGCAGTACCTGAAAGTTTTAAATTAGATAATGTAATAAAAAATATGGTTCTTTATATTTACACACAAACGTTAGATAGTTTACCATATCTCCCAAAATATTTTTCCTTATCTATTATTTTTTCCGCGTTTACTGTTTTCCCGTAAGTTGAAGGGTCCTTCGGGTAAATAGGAGAAATGAAACGTGAAAAATCGTTTTAAGGTACATAGAAAATGTTTTAGCCCTTTCTTATAAAAGAGATTGAATAGTAATATGAGTGAATATTATTCTCTAATACATGAGTAAGTTATGATAATACACTTTCATTACACTGCTAGCAAGTCATCAAAATAGGATCCATGATCTTTCGTTCTGTAACTAGGTGTAATCTTTACTAATAATCTATACTAATAATAAAGCTGAAGAGTTTATTTGTTTGAACGTTCTAATCTCAGAAACCGATGGTCCGATTTGAAAAATTATTTCACTGTTGGATAGTCAATTTATTGAGGAAAGCTATAGGCTATATATCATCACGCTACTACTAGTAGGAGCGGAGCAGCAATGAAAAAAGTTTAAAAAACGGTGGAAAATTTTCAATACGGGCAATATAAGACGCAAACGAGGTTGCGGAGTTTGGAAGCAAATGGTCGTAAATACAACGACATTTTGGGACAAAAAATAGAACTACTCCATATTTAATACTATAAATGCGAAAATAAATCTGTCTGTCTCTCTGTCCCGCTTTGACGGCCAAATCACTGCACCGATTAAAATGAAATTTGGCATGGAAATACTTTAATTCCTGAGAAAGGACATAGGCTGCTATTTATCGCGATAGCCGACATATACGCGGGCGGAGCCGCGAGCACAAGCTAGTGGTTCACGAAGTTAAGTAATTGTTATGTAGGCATGACCTCCTTGCTGAGGATAGGCCTATGAGGAGTTTAGAGGAGGAGTTTAACAGTCTGATAACGAATTAGGCACAAAATATCATTGTGTCCCTACATTTATTGCAATAATACAAATCTTTATTCGTCCATATTTCAAACGGATTTACAATTTTCATTAAGGATCTAAGATAGTCTCTCAAAGGAAGTCTTCAAATATATTCATGAATATTTTGTCATTTATCCAAAATCCTTTATAGAAAAATTATTATTTCCAATTCGGTAATATACTAATCTCATAACAGAAATATATATTACTAAATCCAGAATCATCAAACGATTTTGGTGGACCACTTCGCTGTAAGACGTCTGTGTTACAAGGGATTTTGGTAATACCTTTTTTCGGCCTTCAGCTGAACCGATAGAGACTTTGCTTTGTCATCGATATTTGATATCGACTGTTTTATATATGATGTAACAGCGGTACGATTTTTGATAAAGGTAAATAGTTTGGGGAAAAATATTGAAAATATTGTTTTAGGGAAAGGGCAGGTATTCGAAACCTGTGATCTTGTATAAATAATTTAATGGCAGTAGCGAAAAGGTTAAGTATTTACCTTAGCTAATAATATCCATACTAAAAAAATCGATATCTAAATCGCCTAAGACATAGATTTATGACAAATATTTTGTGTTTATTTTTGTAACGAAATTAAATGAAACATAGTCGAGAATTTCTCATCACATACTGCAGACACTAAGTACATTAAGACTGAGTGCTCTTAGCGTATGAAAGCGTTCCATGTTTCAACTTAGATGATGTGTTAAATGACTGTTGTGAACTGGAATGGAACATGTAATAAAACTACAATTTCCAGCCTAGTTGTGATAGCTAAGTTGTGTGTTGTGTGTGTGTGTGTGTGTGTTGTGTTGTGTGTAGGGCTCTCCAACGAGTTTAAACTTTCTATCAACAGTGGAGGGTCCAAGCCCAGTAAATGTTATACGTCGTATTTTGGCTTGTTATCCGTGTGGTGACGAATTAAGAATGTTAAATCCCATTACCAATATTCCACTTATGGGTGTCTTAAGAAGCGACTTAAAGAGAAAACTACGAAAGACAACATCACTGCAAAGAGAAGGAACACTTGAAATAAACTCCATACTAACAAGTCTGGTCATCGTGGTATACCATCATCTTCCTAGCCTTTATTATTCCCAATATTATTTGGGGTCGGCTACCAGTTCAACCGGTTTTACCTGAATATCAGTTTTTACACAGAGCGATTGGCATCTGACCTCCGCAACCCTGAGGGTGAACTGAATTCGAAGGTTGAACTAGTTGTCAGTATATTTGAGGGCACTGACTTCCCAATAACGATTGCCATAGATGTTCATGACAACCGGGACCGACGGCTTAGCGTGCTCTCCGAAGCACGGGCAGGAAACACCGCCATCTTCCATACTCCGGGCTGCTATTAGGAATTTCTTGTAGGAAAAACCCAACAGCAGTCCGACCCGGGAATTGAACCCGAGACCTCTTGATCTGCAGTCGCTTACGCTAACCACTAGACCAACGAGGCAGTCATCGTGGTATACCAAAACCTGAAATAAAATACTGTCAAAAGATAGACCTATATTCATCAGTGGACACAGGACTCTCTGAATACATAGGAGTAATACTTTTTTAATGTAATAATACTAAGTGAGTGTTACCAGACAACAACCTCTTCCTCTCCCTGATTCTTGGAGTCAAAGCGCATATTCGTCGTACATTTAATTATCCTGGTAGAAATTGAATCGAAGGGCTCATCGAATTCATGTCATGGGTCATGAAAATAGAATCATTGACCACAGGGTCAAACAATCCGCAGCTATAGTTCAGTCATATGCCGAACCGTGGGAGAGCCTCGCTTCGGCATGAATGGGCGGGCTCGAACGGAGTGTTACCACGACCTCACAGAATACCGTGAGGTTTCAGTGAGGGTACCGGAGGTCCATACCCCAACCCCTCCCTATCCCCCAAAGGGCGGCAACGCACTTGTGACGCGTTTAATGTTGCGGGTGTCCATCGCTTACCATCAGGCGATACGTCTGCTCATTTGTCGCCTATTCCATAAAACAAAAAATAAATAAAACAGCTATGTAACTCACCCTCACATTCATATTATAACCTTCTTTTCTAAAGTGGCGAAGTTTATAATTATACATATTGTAAACAAAGTTCTCCGTCGCGTCTGTTTATCTGTCTGTTCACGATAAACTCAAAAGTTACTGCACGAATTTTGATGTGGTTTTTACCAACAGATAGAATGATTCTTGAGAAAGGTTTTCGTATACAATTTGTTAATTTTTTAAATATATTGGCAAAAATATATGATAATGACATTTTGTTGAAGATGAAATTAAGCCGCACCGCCCCGAGGAGGTCGGAGTAACATAGGCCGTATATTTTCGGTAAAGAGCCCGTGCGAAGTTGGGGCGGATTGCTAGTTGATAATAAACTCTAATTTCAATAACATTCCGCCATCGTCCTACGCGACAGAAATTTCATCCCCATCATCTACATGGTTGGCTGTGAATTGTGCGATTTTCCCGAAATTATCTGCCACGCACAGCAAAACTGTGGAATGAGCTGTCGCCTGCGGTGGGCCTGGACCAATACGACCTTCAAACCTTCAAGAAAAGAGCGTACTCCTTCCTAAAAGGCCGGCAACGCACTTGTGACGCCTCTGGTATTGCGGGTGTCCATGGGCGGCGGTAATCGCTTACCATCAGGTGATACGTCTGCTCGTTTGCCCCCTATATAATAATAAAAAAAAAACATTGGTTCTTCAGTGGCAAAATCCATTCCCCATTGCACTTCATTCTTTTATATTGATAATAATTCTAAATTTAACGATAATTACCACTTTTTATTCCTTAATCTTTATCAATTATAAACTCGAATTTCTGTTTCTTAATTTCAGAATCCGTAAATTCTAGATATTCCCATAGCTGGCGGTGTTCTCACATGGTTTTTATTAAAACCGTCTGAGAGTTTGGACTTACTGCGACATTTCTGACAAGTGTTAATACCTCTGCTTTAAAATTCTTTTTTTAATTAGTTATTTATTTTGTCATAAAGCTTTACTGGCTTTTGCCTTTTGCTATTTTTTTTAATTATTGTATAATTCAAACCTAAAACCATGTATGTAAAATTGCAATGATAATCGACAAGGTATTTGAATTTTAAAAATGAAACACGTAAGTAAATACATTTTAGATTTATATTACCAGTTCAAATTATATAAAGTCTAACGCTTGATATAGGTTTGTAAGACGACAATTTTTTTCCCGACCACGCAAGAATTACTGCATAAAGGAAGAATTACAGTTTCGGCAATCTATGAATAAATAAATAAATAAATATTCCGGACATCAAACACACAACGCCATCTAGTCCCAAGCTAAGCAGAACTTGTTAACACAACTGGGTACTAGACAACTGATATAAATACTTATATACTTTTTTTGTAAATACATACATATTATACATAGAAAACACCCAAACTCCGAAACAAAAATTTGCAGATCATACAAACATTTGGTCCGACCCGGGAATTGAACCCGAGACCTCAAGCTTAGCAGTCGCATACTCTACCACTACGCCACTGAGGAAGCCAGCTGAATGCTTGTACGTTCCACCGTAGCGCCTAAACTACTGAAGTGAGTTTAATGAAGGTATCAATATTCGTAATAACGAACCAGGCACAGACTATATCAATCTTAACAAAAGATTTTACTTACCCGGATTAAAATGTTTTTTTACTTTTTCCAGTTGAACTATTTTTAAATGTTTAGTTTGAAATAAATAATGACAAGTTTGAATATAGGCCTACTCATTACCCTGAATGAATTTTATGACAAAGAATGTATTAAATTTAATTTATGTGTGTGTACGTGTGTACGTGATATTCTGAATATTTTGTTTCATTTATTTTACCCATCCACTCATGATTATTAACATTTAGTCAATTTCTGGATCGCACAAAGTGTTGTTACATGTGGAATTTGAATCCACAACACTTGGCGCAGTAGAAAGCGGCGAGGCGACCGCTTAAGCCTCTACGCCAACCGGCCAAGGAGTCAAGCAGTGAATTATTATGTGTGGATTCACAGTGACATGTGATTATTTTAGTATGTGAGTTAAAAATGTGTACGTGTTAAAAGTGCCCCCGTAAAAATAGCAGACTATTTTGTATAAGAAAAAGACAATAACTACTCTCCTTTGGTCCGCCGGCCTGTGTTGCTCTGTGGTTTCTGCAGATCAAGATATAACGGCGTTTTTGGATTTTTATTTCTTATTTCTTTATATAGATGACGGACCCAAAACCCTCCTTTTGAATAAGAAATAAGGTCGCTACTGACAACACAATACATTTTGTATTTTCCGCGACGAAACGGACGAATTTCAATAAAATCCCGCGCCTAAAAGCTGTTGACCTTATTCGGTTACATTTTTGGAGCACTACCTTTTTGTGGCCAATCCGGTTGTTCTACAAAATTTTGGTATCACACAGTACAGTATTAAGGTCGAACCAACATAGACGGAACCTTCTTAATATGATTATGTGTTCTGAACGCTCAACAGATGAGACCACAGTCGCTAATTAATTAGCACGGTGAAATAATTAACTATTAATAAATACAAAACGTCGCTAATAAAAAAAATACATGTTTTTTCTTTACGTTAAAAAGTGGTATGTTTTAAATAAATAAATAAATAAATATTCCGGACATCTCACACACAACGCCATCTAGTCCCAAGCTAAGCAGAGCTTGTGTTATGGGTACTAGACAACTGATATAAATACTTATATACTTTTTTTTTTGTAAATACATACATTTTATACATAGAAAACACCCAAACTTCGAAACAAATATTTGCAGATCATACAAACATTTGGTCCGACCCGGGAATCGAACCCGAGACCATTTTATCTCCATTATCAACATCAGACTATTGCAGCTCACGGCTGCTGGACATAAGTTTCTCCTATATATCCTTACCGTGGAAGAGCCACGCTTCGGCATGAATGGGCCGGCTCGACCGGAGTGATACCACGGCCTCACAGAAAGCCGGTGTGGAACTGCGCCTGCGCTGCGTTTCACCGAGTGAGTGAGGATACCGAAGGCCCATACATCAAACCCTCTCCCATCCTCCTCCCCATCCTCCAAAGGCCAGGCCTCCAACTTGTGACGCTTCTGATGTTCTGAGTCTGGTGGTCTGAATAATCGTTTACCATCAGGCGATACGTCAGTTCGTTCGCCCCCTATTACAGATAAAAATAAACAAAAAATAACGAATCTCTCACTACACATTTTGGGCATATCGCATCTAGCTCCTTCGAACCATCTTGTGCAAATCCTGACTCCACCTGGTCTGTGGACGTTCAACGCTAATTTTCCGAGACGCGGTCTTTTCTTAATTGTATCGAAAAATATACACATAAAAAACCTAGCTGAATTTCTTAAGATATCTGTTCCATTAAAAGCCTCAGAAAAAGTGCACAAACGATGAATAATGTATCAAAATAATCAGATAACATCACATTTAATTCTTAAGTAAAAGTTATTTATGAGGGCAGCTAAGAGCTCTGTCTAAAAACAACATTAAGAAACTTTAAAAAGTTATTAATTTTGCACCCACTAAGTCCTTCCTAAATTAAGTTACTGATACAGAAGTGATATTGTAATTTTAAATAACATACCTGCGTAAATAAGTGTTTTACTTCGTAGCATTGCAGGTATATATATACACATGTCTTGTCTTGAAGTTAATAAAATAATATAGTAATTGAATGGGCTCGACCGGAGTGTTACCACGGCCTCATAGAAAACCGATGTGAAATAGCGCTTGCGTTGTTTCATCGAGTCAGTGAGGATACCGGAAGCCCATACCCAAACCTCTCCCTCCTTCCCCTCCCATCCAAGGTCGGCAACGCACTTGTGACGCCTTTGGTGTTGCGGGTGTCCATGGGCGGCGGTAATCGGTTATCATCAGGCGATAGGACTGCTCGTTTGTCGGCTATTCCATGAAAAAATTATTAAAACCGGTAAAGAACTGTAGGTATATCTTGCCGTATAAAACCGATCATAAGCTATTTGTGTTTCACATTTACAAATGCAATATTTTATTCAGCAATGTGTCATATGTAAATTTTAACCACGGAATATAATTTCATAGAACCCTGGTATGAATATTCTTTGTAAGCAACTAGTGCAGTACTAGAGCATTTATGAGCTCTGCATTCAACTCGTAGGCGTAAGTTTTATATTCAACTTTCGTTTCAATGAAATCAGATTTTCAAAAGTCATACTCTGCCATGTGCATACCGAACATACAAGTATATTAATGTTGTAACGTACTACGCAGCCGAGTTAAGTTTGTACCTCGTTGGAAAGCGTCGCCCCGCCTCGATTGCAGAGTACATCATTCAAATTTTTACAGAAAATTGACTTAGCCCTGATTCGCTCATATACGTCATTATAAACAATCACCGAGGTTAAGCAACGACGGCTTGGTTGAGTGATGTGGATGAGTGACCGCTAGCGGAATGATACCATGAGCGTTTCCGTGATTCGGAGGTCACGTTAAGCAGTCGGTCCCGGTTGTTATCATAGGATAACAGTCGTGAAGCTTAGTTGGAGGCCTTTGAATGGACTAATTGTTTTTTCTTCTTCAAAAAACAACTGCCGTATTAGGAATACACATAATGTTTCGTAATAAAAGTTCCCCCAGGGGAACTTTGCAAAAACATATATAAAACGGATACAAAGAACATCTAGACTTATGACAACTATTTGTGGATCACATGATATGTTGTCCCATATGGGTTTTGACATATAACATTAGGTGCAGTAGAAAAAGGTGTAATGACCGCTTAGGAACGACACACGCTGCACGTATGGCCTAACCGTGAAGTCCTTGAATAGATTGCAAAGAGCGCAATCAATGAGAGCGCAATCGATGTCAAAAACTGCAAATGAATAATAAAATAGATCGCAAACAATTCGATAAAAAGTCAAGAACAAATGTGGTATAGTACAATTTTTACTAGAGTTGGAAATAGATAAGTTCTTCGCAAGGTCGGTTATAAAAATATATTACACAAATATCGTTATAAATAACAACATGACATAGAAATATTGGGTTTTTACTTACTGAGATGATCCTGAACACAATAGAAAAGAACTCAAAAGGTTTATCAGAGGTTACATCTCAAATTATTATTAGATATTATTTCTAATAATACATATTGATACGTATTGATTTAGGTTAGCTAGATAAGTATTTGAAGCGACTCAGGTGCCGGAGATCGCCATCGGGGAGGGAGCCATCTACAAATCGTAGGGGGCCCGAGGTACGTCGGGGTTCCAGGGTTTTCCTTTCAAGGGTGCACATGGTTCCCCGGCATCTAGTATCCCGATACAGGGGAAGGCATCCGAGGGAATTGCCGCACAGAAAAAAAGGTAGTATCGCTCCGGCCGATCCGGCCCAGTCGTTCTGAAATAAGCTTGACTCTACTTTTACCTACCTTTTATTTATGTAATATAAACAGTATTTGCAGTTACTATTTTTAAAAGTTAAAAAACAACAAAAATACAATAAACAAAGTATACCAGCTTCTTAAAATATACAGAAGGTGGCCCTAACGTAATTCAGTGAGATGAAATTACTACAAAAACAAGGTTTGGACCACATGGTGCAAAGTTATTACACAAAAAGGTTAAATTTAATGGTTTTAGCGCAAGAACATAAAAAATGTATGCAAGGTTTCTCTGATAAGGCGATGTCTGTATCAGGCGTACAATAAACAGATTTAGGCGCGTTGAGCACTTTTGGGTAAACAAAAATCATGGAATTCGTCATCGACACCGAACACTTTCCATTAGCTACATTTTTTTAACTTCCTTTTATTGCAAATTTTGTTTAAAGAGCGAATACGTTTCTTCAAGTGAGCTTGAACAACTGTTAGTTTATAGTTTTGAGTTTTCTCTTATGTCGCCAGTTCTCATGACTGCTTTGTGATCTTTTTGAAACCAGTAATGTCTCAAAACCGCCTGTTGTTATTTAACGTCAGTAATGATTTAGACAAAGTTGGATGACCATTATTTACTTAATTCAACCACAAGTTATACCTTAACTGTGAATATTAGACTAGCTGAACCGCGCTACTTTCTGGGTGAAATGAACTCAAATCAAATCATTTATTCTTTTTTTATTAAATAGGGGGCAAACGAACAGACGCATCACCATGGAACATCAAAAGCGTCACAAGTGCGTTGCCGACCTTTGGGGGATGGGGAGAGGGAATGGGGGGAGGGGTTGGTGTATGGGACTCCGGTATCCTCACTCACTCGGTGAAACACAGCGCAAGCGCTATTTCACACCGCTTTTCTGTGAGGCCGTGGTATCACTTCGGTCGAGCCGGCCCATTCATGCCGAAGCGTGGCTCTCCTAAGGAAAAAATCTGATGCAATTAGGTCACATAAACAATAGTGCAAATTAAACTTTTCTAAGCAGATGAGTTCAGCATTTTCTAACTGGACTAGCCTTAAGAAGAAAGGACGAAACAAACTCATGGTAAACCGTTTCTATTAAAGTCGGATCTGAGCGTTTCTCTAATCAATTCTTCAGCTTATTATTATCAGTGAAAACCGACGTCAAATTTATATCGGGCCTTTTAATCTTACTAATGATCACCTTATCGTTGAACTCCAATCGTTTTGAATGTCTTATTTCATCTCACTCTCCAATAATTGTTGTTGTTACATGAACTACGTTGCTACTTTCAGTAGCTTCGTTGGTTTTGCGGTTGACGTATGCGACTGCCGATCAAGAGGTATCGGGTTTGAGTTGGGCCAAAAGTGTTATTAAGTTTTTCTGATTATAGAAAAACCTAAAAACAGCTCGGGCTTTTGAGAGTTGGGGTCTGTACTCTCGTGCCTCGGAGAGCACATAAAGCTGTCCTAGTCCTGCGCCTGAACAGCCCCGATCGTGTCGGTTAACCGTTCCATCGGATTATGAGAGAGAGGGAACAGAGAGTGCACCTGTTTTTACTTTACTTTACTTTAACTTTAAAAATCATTTATCTCTATAAATATAAATGTATATATATAAAACTTCGCCCACATTGTATAGAGTTTGCCACAGATTATTTGCCATTAGCAATCTGAACTAAAGTGATACGTACCGATTTTCTGTAAGTTTCGGTGCTTAATTCTTGGAGAAAAATCGTGCGGGCAGCCATTATAAATTGAAGGGACCCGGAGAAGAAAATATTTGCTAAACCTACAAGATACCGTTCTTATTTATTAGGTTGTTTTCGAGATGTATTTTATGTTTATTTTCGGTTTTAGTTATTCATGCTTAGCTATTTTTTGAGGTTTGCGAAATGTGAGGAGAATTCCATTAATACTATATTTTATATTTATTTATTATGAGTAGGTTGAATTGGATTTTTCTTTAGCATCTTAGGTTTTATATGAGTAATACAATATAAATGCTTATCAGTTTCCTCTAATAGGCCATACCATGATAGGCTTTTTTCATACCATCACCTGAAGCATAAAAATGGTCTAATTTCAGATGAAGGGCCATCATACAGTTCAGACACGTACTCGGGGAAGAAATAAGTAATGGTGAATGTAGTGAATTTTTAAAACCGTATCGTTGTAGGTGAAATATTTGTTTAAAATATCTTTGCGTAGTATAAAAATTTAATAAATAGAGATGGATCCAATTCGAAAGCTTGTGTGTATAATACATTGCACCCGTGCGAATCCGGGGCGGCAATTGCTGGTATGTAATAGAAATACACTTAGAGAATAAAGAGACATAAAAAATAAAATATCTATATCTTTATCTTTAGATGCAGAATGAATAAACTAGGTACTATTCACTGAAATAGTTTGTATTGATCTTTTACAACGCAACGTGCTAGGGAATAGCCATACGCAGGCGTCCGTTTCTGTCAAAGTATAAGCTCAAATGGACCTACGAATTACTTTTACACTTTACACGTCATAGAACGCATGTATGTGTGCGTGAAATTCAGAATGTTTTGTTTTGATTGTTATGTGTGAGTTCGTAGTGACCGGCGATTGTTTTTGTATACTCGTATGATTCTAACATGCAAAATGTCTAAGACGCAGTGACTACTTCTCTCTGTTTGGTGGCCCTTGTTGCTCTATGTCCACAAGTATCTGATTGACGTATTTATAAATAAACATTAATTAACACATTACGCTCTCGAACACAACGTTTCGTTCGTTCGTTCTTTCTCCTTAGGCCGAGCGATTAAAACATGATACTCACTACCAGCACTGTATTCCACTCCCATTATGATCCCTGGTCCTTTAACCGAGGCGTAAAAAACCATAAAGCATGAAAATATTATGTAATTAATGATAATAATAAGTCATTTGAAGATAAGGGGAAACAATGACTTTTTAACTGATGAAACTAGGAGCGTGGACCCATCTAGTGTAGTAACGCAAAGCTTCTATTTTAAAGAAACGATTATGTTCAGCAGTGGACTATTAAATGCTGTTGATGATGATGAAAATAGGTTTGTAATCAGCTACAAGAAGTCTTAAAATGAACATTTATTGGCATAGTGACTGTAACACCCATACTATGGTGGAATAGTCACTATGCTGCTCTGTGCACATGCAGATTCTATTCATGCTTTCCATCAGGCAGAGTAGAGTTATTTTGGTATTAATTATAAAATCTTCTCCTTCCTAGCTTTATCCAAAGATAATTCGGGGTCGGCTATTAGTTCCACCTGTTTACCTGAATATCCGTTTTTCGCTAACAAACTTCTACTGCCACTAATATTAGATTATTTCCTACGATTATTTACTGTTTCCTAATCACATTTACCATTAGTAGTAAAAATAATTAATAAACAAGATGAACCAGTCAGTATCAGAATCGTTTTTGATGAAATGAATAAGAATCTAGACAAAAGGGAACGGAGACTGTCATTATCTTTAATTTAGTTTTCGGTTTTAAGAGATTTATGACAAGGCACTTGATTTTACAAGATTTATCCTATGAAACTAGTTTGCTTAAGGTACTACATTTTACATATCCATCCATATCCATTATCCGTATTTTTTTAATTGAATAGGGGGCAAACGAGCAGACGTATCGCCTGATGGTAAGCGATTATCGCCGCCCATGGACACCCGCAACACCAGAGGCGTCACAAGTGCGTTGTCGGCCTTTAGGGGAAGGGGAGGGGGATAAGGTAGGGATTAAGATGTGGACCTCCGGTATCCTCACTCACTCGGTAAAACACAGCGCAAGCGCTATTTCACACCGGTTTACTGTGAGGCCGTGATATTACTCCGGTCGTGCCGGCTCATTCATGCTGAAGTATGGCTCTCCCACGGTAAACTTTATAACGTTATAAATGTTGGTTTTTCTTAGAAATAAATGTTCATTTTAAGACTTCTTGTAGCTGATTACAAACCTATTTTCATCATCATCATCAACAGCATTTAATAGTCCACTGCTGACCATAATCTTTTCTTTAGAATAGAAGTTTTGCGTTACTACACTAGACGGGTCCACGCTCCTAGTTTCATCAGTTAAAAAATCATTGTTTCCCCTTATCTTCAAATGACTTATTATTATCATTAATTACATAATATTTTCATGCTTTATGGTTCTAACCTATCATCATAAAATTTGTTTAAATGTAAAATTTAATTCTGTCTAATTTGTAGAGGTCCACGGGAAAAAATATTATATTTATTAATTACGTCTCCAAAAAAGTCTATTCAAATGTTTCTTCGAGATTTCTTTTCATTAAACTGATTTTGATTGAAAAAATAATTTATGAATTTACATATCAAATTTATTTTGATTGTAAACAAAAGATGAATACAAGTTTTGATCCACCATATTTAACATGAGTTTTTTTTATTATTTCATATAATTTCTCAACATGAAATTTTTTTTACACGTTTTTAAGCCTAGACAATAGAATAAAGGGTATTACCATCCAAAAAGTAGTTTTCTAGGGATATTAATTCAGAAAAAATTCATTAACGCCAAACTAAGCCTCTAAGCTCTAAGCGAAAGCTAGCAGTCCATATAATAAACCCATGTCGAGGCAAAAGTCGCACATCACTCGCAGCTTTCCGTAATACATTCTCGAAATAGTAAATTGGTTCTGTACACGTCTGCCCTACGTTACCTTCAAGTGACAGATTATCTTTTGTCTGAACTCTGAAATATAACAAACATACCTATATATCAAAGAAGGTTCATTTTCCACTTCGGTTCACGTACGTATTGGAGAGTCGGAGATACAATCACTGATGTCTGGTTTAATTTCCTACATTCCTACCTACAAGTATTCATATTATATACAAATAAATATTGCTTTATTAGCTTCTACCTGCGGCTCGATGCTTGTATATTAGTTGCTGCAATAAATTTAACCCATATCTTTTCTGAAGAGTTAACATATCTTCATACCAAATTTCAGTCAAATAGGTGCAACGATTTAGCCGTGAAAACATAACAGACAGATAGACATAGTTACTTTCGAACTTATAATATTAGTATGAATGTAATGTTTGTATGATCTGCAAATATGTGTTTCGAGTTTGGGGGTTTCATATGTATAATACTCGTATGTATGTATTTACAAAAAAAAAGTATATAAGTATTTATATCAGTAGTCCAGTACCCATAACACAAGCTCTGCTTAGTTTGGAACTAGATGGCGTTGTGTGTTAGATGTCCGAAATATTTATTTATTTATTTATTTAATAATATAAATATCAGTCATCATGATTTTTGAAGACATTACAACTAGCTTCTGCTAGTATTCTTCAACGCAATGGATACTTTTAAAGTATTTTGAAAAAAACACAAAGAACATTAAACGGCTTTTTGACTAATTATACAATGTAACCCTGAACACTGTGTCCCCAAATTAGGACACAGTTCCCACGAGCTGCAAACGTTTCCGTGCCAAACCCATTCAAATATCTGCTCTGTAGAACTCTAGTTCTGATTACGTTAATCCTAGCACTGGCAGTGGGGCAAATGTATTGTAAGTTAGTTAAACATTGGCATGACGCCCAACAAACCGTATCTCTGAATACATGCAATATCTACACAAATAAATAAAAATTAAGTGTCTGTTTGTAATTTCAAATTAACAACTTTTCATGAGCCGCCATTGTGTGGGTCACCATGTTGCATTGTTACATTATCTGCATTTGCAATGAGTATAGTGACCAATCTTGGATTCGTTATCCATCAGGCAGGTTAGAGTCACTTTGATAGGCACTCTATAAAAAAATCTTTCATACTTTGGCGACTTCCACATAAAGCGCAACAGTAACATACTACAGCGCCATCTACCGCAGACACACTGAACTACGGAATAATGTACAACATGAAGAAATTACCAATCCTTAATCGCGCAATGGAAGTTCTCGCGCCGATTGTCATGTATACAGCATCCCAACTTCAACTGTTGGGCAGTGGTCCGCCAGGCATGATCACCTCGCCTGGTCGGAGGATCCTCCCTTTGTGTTGGTGGAACATGTCACCCGTTCGCCGACCATTCGCCGATTGCAGACGCAAGTGAATAAAAATACTAAAGTAGAAAATAAATTAAGTATATTTATATCACAGTTATATATATATATCTAGTTAAATGATGTAGAAATTAAGATTAATGGCCGCACTAAATGTGGCAGAGACTGTATTGTACTTATCCGAAACTGTACGCAACTGTGCAAAAACGATAATTTGTTCGCGTCGCTTACGAAAGAGACAGTAACTAAACTTCTACTAGGAGAAAACAGGATGGGCATAGTGGAAAAATGTTCCCTGTACCTTTTATTAATTAGCTCCAGCAGACTGTTTGAATGATAAAGACTTTTGGTATACAAAGCCAGTCCAATTATTACTAGATTAAGATTATAGGCTACGTTTTTTTTATATTAAATAGTGAGCAAATGAGCAGATGTATCACCTGATGGTATGCGATTACCGCCGCCTATGGACACCCGCAACACCAGAGGCGTCACAAGTGCGTAGCCGACCTATAGATAGTACGTAATATTCTACCTGATTTGTGTAAGCTGGACTTATTTCTTATGAAGTTATTATTACTAAAAGCAAATGGTTTATGACATATTCATGTACGGAGAAACTGTAAGATTAATTCTAATTTATTTTAGTCGTTTCTTTTCGGAAATAACCCGAGATCATAGTGGCAGAGAAACACGTGGGCCAAATAAGTTTAGTGTTCTTAAACTAGAGTCTTCTCATATTTTACAGGGTAAACCTCTGCATGGCTACGTCTAACTGACTGAATATAACTGTATCATTGTATGTGTTTGAAGTAAAATATACAATCTAACAGTAACAGCTGTAGTCTAACCGGCAACCAGCGGAGTACTTTAACCACCATTAAACAAGACGTTTTTAAACGGGGAAGGTTTTAAATAACATTATGGTGTTAATTTAAAAATGAAAAATAATGATATAAACTTTAATTTGCAAAATGTTTTTCCATTTTCTATCACGCTTTCATTTTGTATTTTTATTATTTAGATCAATCGTCATATTATAGAAATATTGTACTTATTTTTCGATCTAACGTTGTCTTAAGTTGAAATTGACGTGGGGAATGGCACCGTAAATAGAAATGCAGGTTTCTATCTAGTTTGGCAACGGAGGCTTTTCTTGTTTGATTCGTTGTTATTCGCTTTCGTGCAAAAAATGATATTATTATAATTACGATGTTTAACTTAAGACCTGTATGAAATAACTTCCAGAAATATTTTACTTAAAAATCCCTTTTTAATATGGATAATGTTTAATAATTATTGTAAATATAAATAAAGTGTTATAAATCTCTATTTAAAAAAAGTAAGTCATGGAGTTTCTTGACGGTTCCGCTCCATAGCAATAACATTTTGACTGCCTCGATGGCGTAGTGGTAGCGTATGCGACTGCTAAGCTTGAGGTCTTGGGTTCGATTCCCGGGTCGGACCAAATGTTTGTGTGATCTGCAAATATTTGTTTCGAAGTTTGGATGTTTCCTATGTATAATATGTATGTATTTACAAAAAAAAAGTATATAAGTATTTATATCAGTTGTCTAGTACCCATAAAACAAACTCTGCTTAGCTTGGGACTAGATTGCGTTGTGTGTTAGATGTCCGGAATATTTATTTATTTATTTTGGAACCGCGCAACCTTAAAAGTTCTACTTGAAATAAAAGATTTTGATTTTAAAACGGAATCGACTCCAAGAGTGTATATGAAGACATGTGCTGTTAAAGAGGGATAAAGAGGATAGTTGAATATCATACAAAACTTATATCACCCACGTAGATATGACGCAGAGATATGAAATTGATTTAAATATCCATCAAAATAAAATCTCATACAGTACTGAACCTTTGAGATACAAAAGCTTCGTGTATGTAAAATTATTGTTTAAAAGAGCATTTAAACTAGATATTTACACGTAGTTTACATGCTGTGAAATGTTTGTTTCAAAGACAGTTTTAAACTTCATAGTTGGGGTCTAAACACCTGTGCCTCGGAGAGCACGTAATGCTGTTGGTCCTGCGCCTTCCCTATCGTGTTGGTTAACCATCCTATCGGATTATGAGAGTGAGGGGAAAGAGAGTGCACCTGTGTTTGCGCACATACTTGTGCACTATTAATTCAAGACCTGCATTAGATTAGTTAAAATAAGTAGACTGCAGACAAACATACTCATACATTTGCAAATACGAGTAATATGTGAACTTTAATCAGGCTTATTATTATACCATTATTTGTTCTATATGGGAATTGAACCTTCGCTCTCAGGTATTTTAGTCAGTATCATCAACCACTACACTACCGAGTCTAGACAAAGCCAGTCAAACAAATAACTGCTAATTGTAGACTCTATCAATAAAATGTCCCTTTCAGATCAGAATTTAAATTGAAGCAAAATTCTTTGTCCCCTTCCTTGGATTAAATTATCATTAGTTATTCTGACGAGCGACTCGGTATGGAACGAAGGGCTTTTCTATATCAAAAATTCATAACTTTATTATTTCTTGGTATGTATATTAAAGTGGGTATACCTATTTCTGAGTTCGTTATCAGAAAAATACCATTTAAATTCAAAATATTTTGCAAATACATGCATACGGGTGGTCTCAAAAATTTTCGACCTAAGAATTACACATTTTTTTTGTGATGTACGTTGCTCCGTAGTTCAGTGTATCTTCGGTAGATAGCGCTGTAAGTGGAGGTCGCCACATCCAATTAACTATTACTATATTAACGCAATATCTATAATACACGCCAGTAGAACACATCATTATAATTTAAATCCAATAATCCAGTCTTCCTATCATGTAGAGTCAATAATGCAGGCACTATTTAGAAAAAAAATACATTTTTGAAATTAGAACTGGCTTTCCAGTTACCTTATTCACTCAATGAGACAAGACAACGAAGAGTTGCATATCACTGGTCTTTTTCTTCTGTCTTTTTCCATGCTTTATGTATTTAAATTTGTTCCATTCTAAAAAGTTTCACCATTAAAAAAACAATTGAAGCAAAGTATGGCAGATGACGCACAAGCGGTTCAATCAAGCTTAATTTGGTTTTAGAATTTTTTTTTAGCTCCCCTTTTAATGTAAACTCAGAACAATGAACGATTTTTTCAGCATTCAAATTTTACTTGCGAGATTTGGTGACCTAACATCGGGACGGGTGAAAGTAAATAAAAGCTTGTAATAATAGGTCTTTACCTATAAAATTGCGTTTCTTCAGTACTGGTCATTTCAAATAAAAAAAAGTTTGTAATGGCTCTGTATTCTAAATTTAAATTAATTTTGTTTTAAAACCATGACATTCTATTTACAAACTCAGTCTTTTGTTTTTTGATTAGCGTTGTATTTTCATTACATTTGAACATTTTTCGTCATAATGGATACTTTAAAAATTCGTGTAATTATGGAATATGAGTTCCGTCGTGGCACCAACGCGACACAAACGGCACGTAACATCAAAAACGTTTACGGAGAGAACTGTACAAACGAACGCACAACCCTTTATTGGTTTTCCCGGTTCCGTTCTGGAAATTTTGACTTGAAAAATGAAGCTCGTAGTCGTCCGGAGACTTTGGTTAACAATAATGAATTAAAGGCGATTGTGGAACCTGTCGAAACTCAATCTACAGCTGAGCTAGCAGCAGCTATTGATATTTGCGACAAATTGGCAAGGTAAAAAAGCTTGATAGATGGGTGCCCCACGACCTTAACGATCGCCAGCGCAACGTACGCGTCGAGACCTGCCTTTCGCTGCTCAACAGGCAAAGAAATGAAGGAATTTTGAAACGAGTAGTTACGTGCGACAAAAAATGGATTCTGTTCGACAATCGAAAGCGCTCAGCAAGTTGGTTAGACCCTGGTTCAGCATCAAAGCAATGCCCTAAACCAAAAATGACCCCTAAAAAGGTGATGGTCACTGTTTGGTGGTCTAGTGCGGGTGTGATTCACCACAGCTTTTTACAAAACGGCATGAGCATTAATGCAGATGTGTACTGTGAAGGACTGGAGAGAATGATGGAGAAGCTTGCACATCTGCAACCAGCTTTGGTCAATCGGTCGTCCCCACTGCTCCTTCACGACAACGCGCGACCCCATACTGCACAACAGACAGTCTCCAAGCTGCAAGAGCTGGGGTTGGAAGCTCTCCCTCATCCGCCATACTCACCAGACCTTGCACCTACCGACTATTACTTTTTCCAAAATTTAGACAACTTTTTAGTGGGTAAAAAATTCAATTCCCGAGAGGCAGTACAAAATGCCTTTGAAGAGTTTGTTGCCTCCCGTCCAGCTGATTTTTACAAGAAGGGCATCAATAAACTACCAATGCGTTGGCAAAGATGCGTCGATTGCATGGGTGATTACTTCGAATAACAGAAATAAAAAACTTTGAAAAAATAAGTACTTTCACTTATTGCATACAAAACGGCAATTTCATAGGTAAAGACCTAATATTAAGTACTCATGTATTGATTCACAAGATGGTTGAGCTAGATGCAAAAACCGAGGATCGAACCTATGCCAGCAGTAAACTGCGATGGGCTGATGAACACACAGCTTTACATTTGTACCCAACTTTCATTATCCACCCGTATGTTAACTAGTAATTTGCTAGCGATCCCTTTCGGTATGGGTATTTAT
Organism: Spilarctia lutea; assembly: GCA_916048165.1. NCBI lineage: Eukaryota > Metazoa > Arthropoda > Insecta > Lepidoptera > Erebidae > Spilarctia > Spilarctia lutea. Next base: position 3,670,084 of record OU696492.1, on the reverse strand, counting down.
GTACGGTTAGGTGTAATAGCCCTCAACTTTCACCATTAATTGCACGAGTTTGTACCACTGAAGCTTCTAAATTGACTTCATAGCAGCTTTATTGGGATTTAGTTATAGTCTTAAAAGGCAATATATGTGTTTACAAGAGTAGAAGTGACTATTCTCTGGTTAATTTGTTGAAACACGCAACATGTTTCTAAAATAGATACTAGTATGAAAAAAGATAAAAAAAATGAAAAAAAATAAAAGATTAAAAAATAAAAATATGTGTAAAAGATTGTACTCTCTGATGAAAATATTATTTTTAAAGATTTAATTGTGTATATCTTTGGAGGAGGCCTTCACCTGAGAGGGGTCCATGCATAAAAATGATAATAATAACATAGATTTAATAGATATAATAAAAATATTTATTGATAATAATGAAAATAATAATTGATAATAATAGAGAGAATAATTTAATAATAATGAAATAAAAATTGATTTATGCAAGACTGAATTGAATTGAATTGTAATAATCTAAATAAGAATCAAAATCTAGAATAATTTTAATCTATTATTAAATAGCATACTACGAGTATTTATAAAACTAATATGTTATGTAAAAATTACTTGGTAAATGCACGGAATAAAGGGCTTTGTTTTTTTTTAAATTTTTTTATTTTATTTATTTAATTGTGTATATATGGTCTTATAACCTATGGCCCTAACCCCCTCCTGAGAGGAGACCCGAGACCAGCAGTGGAACGTTATGGGTTGTTGATGAATTGTGTATTTATAAATTATATCAATATGTATTTTTAAAGGTTAACTGTGTGCTCTGTGCTTTTATTTCCGCACCTCATACGGTAATAAGAAAAATAAAATATTGTATGACGACACGGATAGTGTGGTTTTAGTTCTAACCTGACACGGGATAATACTTTGTGTGATCCGCAAATTGTTATTCTGAGTCTGGCTGTTCTTTGTATCCGATTTTTGTAAGTTTTTAAACCTCTCCACAAAATGCATTCCTAATAATGAAGTTGTCTTTATGGACAAGGTATAAAATATAGTATTGTATTGTATTTATAAAGGTATCAAGTATATACCTGCTGTTAAATAACTATCGAATCCAGCCTTTCAATCATAGTGAAAAATTGCTCGTACGGTAGCGAGCAGGCCGAAAGTGAGATGTTATTTCATCGATTGAATGACAGACTAGTGAAGTAAATAGCAATTTTTTTTTTATTTATTTATTTATTTTATTGAATTGAATCCCCCTTCCCATACCTCAAAGGTCGGCAACGCACTTGTGACGCCTCTGGTGTTGCGGGTGTCCATGGGCGGCGGTAATAGCTTACCACGTGATACGTCTGCTCGTTTTCCACCTATTACCTAATATGCATTAAAAAAAAAGAAAAAATTGTAGGGGTTAATTTAACCAGTTCCTGATAAGGTATTAAATTACTATCTGCTATATAACACTTAAACAAGTATCTCGTAAATAAGTCTACCGGTTATTGGTGAAACTTAACACTAACTAACTAACTTCACTGTGGGAGAGCCACGCTTCGGCATGAATGGGCCGGTTCGACTGGAGTGATACCACGGCCTTACAGAAAACCGGTGTGAAATAGCGCTTGCGCTGTGTTTCACCGAGTAAGTGAGGATATCGCAGGCCCATACCCCATCCCCTTCCCCCCATTCCCCAAAGGCCGGCAACGCACTTGTAACGCCTCTGGTGTTGCGGATGTCCATGGGCGGCGGTAATCGCTTACCATCAGGCGAGACGTCTGCTCGTTTGCCGGCAATATAATAAAAAAAAACGTAACTATCAATAACAGGTTGTATAATTAATAGATAGATAGAAAACTCTTTATTTGCACATCATAATATAACAGAGCTACATAAGAGAATATAAAATATCATAAAGGTGATGAGACGAATATATATATATGTTTTTTATTTTTTTTAAATATATATATATATATATATATTTTTTTTTATTTATTTATTTTTTTTTTAAAGACAACTCCCATACATACCATATATAGATAACATAACATAACTATATATAGATATGCGTATCGTGCAGCGAGTCGCGCCGCTGTAAATAGAAATTCACAAATTGTCGCACCTCGTTGAATAATGGCTTTATCGTGTTCGCTATCAATTAATAATATAGCATGTTGATGCATTTGTCTGGGTAACACTGAAAGCCACTACTTGCTGCTATTTTTTTTAATTGTAATGGAACCCATTAAACTTTTGCTCTATTGTTTGATTCATTTATTAAGGTTTTGGTTGATTACGCTAACAAGAAAATGGTGGTTTGGTTACGTATATACGCACATTTTTACAATTTGTACCTATGTATGCTTTTTCTGAAGGCTTAGGGCTGAGAAAAATATATTGAACCATGCTATATAAACTGTGTTAAGAACGCAAACTGACGGGATAATTGTATGAGGCCAGAAATCTCTTGGAAAGCTTGCCAATTATCTAAGTCACAGGAATGTAAATTTTGTCTCCATAAACTATGGCCGAAAGTTGTAAAACCTCCATATACCGTGGGAGAGCTATGCTTCGGCATGAATGGGTCGGCTCGACCGGAGTGATACCACGGCCCCACAGAAAACGGGTGTGAAATAGCGTTTGCGCTGTGTTTCACCGAGTGAGTGAGGATACCGCAGGCCCATACCCCAACCCCTCCCCCTATCCCCTTTCCCATCCCCCAAAGGTCGGCAACGCACTTGTGACGCCTTTGGTGTTGCGGGTGTCCATGGGCGGCGGTAATCGCTTACCATCAGGTGATACGTCTGCTCGTTTGCCCACTATTAAATAAAAAAAAAAAAAATACCTACAATACCGCAAGCAAAACAGCAAGAAACTAGTTTTCGTATGAAATTTTGTTTAACTCTAACAGAATGTGATCGAGGTGGAGGTGACTGACATTTTATTGTCTAGAAGAAATCGCCGTGAGTGATAAGACCGCTAATTATAAATAATAAATAAATATTCAGGACATCTAAATATTTGCAGATCATACAAACATTTGGTCCGACCCGGGAATCGAACCTGAGACCTCTAGCTTAGCAGTTGTATACGCTACCGCTACGCCACCGAGGCAGTCGAATTGTATTGTAACTCATTTTGTTGTACTGTTTTTTTTTCTATACAATAAAGATAAATAAATAAAAGCACATTTCAAAGCCTTATTTTTACATGATACTGAAATAAATACTCTGTGTACATAATAAGGGCCTTTAACAATGCGTTAACGTTTTTTGGCTTTCGGAGAAGAATATTAAAGCCTTTTGATGTGTATAAAATGATTGATTGATGATAGCCTAGCATGAAAGATAGACTTTCTATGGCACCAGTATTTCATAATCATAAGTTTTAGAAGTTTTAACTTTCGAACTCGACTTGCAAATAATAAATAAGCTTGCTTTTGGTTATTGCGGTAGAAAGTAGCCTATATCCTTCATCAAGAATGACAAATTCCATTGAAATCGATACAGCGATTAGCCATCAAAGCGTAACACAAACTAGGCGGAACTTGGACTATATTAATCAGACTTTTTTTATGGAATAGGTAGCAAACGAGCAGACCTATCGCCTGATGGGATTACCGCTGCCCATGGACACCTGCAACACCAGAGGCGTCACAAGTGCGTTGCTGGCCTTTGGGGGACGGGGAGAGATCATCGAGCCGTTCCATGCTCTCCCACGGGAAGAAGACTGCTAATAAACATACTTATATATGTCTAAATACAAACAGATAATAAATAAATTACACTCACAAATAAAACAAATTAAATGAAATAATAATAATAATAATAATAAATATTTCGGACAATTTAACACACAACGCCGTCTAGTCCCAAGCTAAGCAGAGCTTGTGTTATGGGTACTAGACAACTTTGGACGCCAGCCTGGCGTCCGGACGCTTCCCTGAGTGCTGGAAGTGCGGGAAGCTGGTCCTATTGCCGAAGCCGGGACGGCCAGCCGATTCGGTCGCGGCCTATAGGCCCATCGTGTTGCTGGACGAGGCGGGCAAATTGTTCGAGTGGATTCTCTCTGCCCGCATCGTCCAGCATCTCAGCGAGGTGGGGCCCGACCTGTCGGACGCCCAATTCGGGTTCCGAGAGGGGCGTTCGACGGTCGATGCCGTGATGCGCCTTAGAGCCGTGACCGAAGAGGCGGTTGGCTGTGGCGGCGTGGTGTTGGCGGTGTCCTTGGACATCGCCAACGCCTTCAATAGTCTGCCATTCAGCTGCATCAGGGAAGCACTCCACTACCACGGGGTGCCAGAGTACCTGAGGCGGCTGGTGGCAGACTATTTAGAGGAGCGTACCGTCGTGTACGAGGACCGAGAGGGCGTCTTGAGACGGCGACCCATGTCGTGCGGCGTTCCACAGGGGTCTGTCCTCGGACCACTCCTGTGGAACGTGGGGTACGACTGGGTCCTTCGAAGTCGTCTGCCTCCCGGGCTGGGCGTAATTTGTTACGCCGATGACACTCTTGTCACAGCCCGGGGGGCGAATTTCCAAGAGGCGGCGCGCCTGGCCACCAGGGGTGTTTCTCTGGTGGTTGGGCACATCGAGGCGCTGGGCTTCCGGGTGGCCCTTGACAAGACGCAGGCCCTGCTCTTCCATGGGCCCCGTCGTGGTCCACCCCCCGGCGCCTCTATCGAAGTCAACTCGGTCCTCGTACCGGTTCGGGCCCAGATGAAGTATCTGGGCCTGATCCTCGACGGTAGGTGGCTCTTCGACGAGCACTTCCGAGAGCTTGGCCCTAAGCTGGTCGGTGCTGCCTCCGCCCTTGGGCGTCTTTTGCCCAACTTAGGTGGAGCCAGCGTCGCTACTAGGAACCTCTACACGGGGGTGGTCCGTTCGATGGCCCTTTATGGGTCACCGGTGTGGGTCCCGGCTCTGACTGCCCAGAATAAGGCGCGCCTCTGGCGCCCTCAGAGGGTATTGGCAGTCAGAGCCATACGCGGATACCGCACCGTTTCGACGGAGGCGGCATGCGCCTTGGCCGGAACACCCCCGTGGGATTTGGAGGCGGAAGTGCTCGCCGAAGTTTATCGGCGAGCGGCTGAATATCGGGCGGAGAACGGGTATCGTCCTCCGGCTTTGGATTCCTCCGGATTGGCGTGAAGCCGCTCGCCGAGCCACGATGGCTCGTTGGTCGTCCCGGCTGGAGGCTCCACGCGCTGGCTTTGCCACCGTGGAGGCGCTCCAGCCGGTCATCCTCGAGTGGGCAGGGCGGCAGCACGGGACCCTTTCCTTCCGGCTGACGCAGGTGCTTTCCGGGCATGGTTGCTTCGGAAAGTACCTGCACTCGGTCGCTAGGAGGGAATTGAGTCCCGCCTGCCACCACTGCGACTGCAGTGAGGACTCGGCCCAGCACACGCTGGAGTTCTGCCCCGCTTGGGCGGAGCAGCGCCGGGCCCTCACTGCAGTCATCGGAGGAGATCTGTCGCTACCGACCGTCGTACTATCCATGGCCGGTAGCGACAGCAGTTTTACCGCGGTCGCGACCTTCTGCGAGGAAGTAATCTCCCAGAAGGAGGCGGCGGAGAAGGCCCGAGAGGACGATCTCCACTCGGACCCGATCCGCCGGCGGCGCACGGGGCGGCGGAGGCGCGCCTATCAGCGCCTCATGCCGCCCTGAGTGTGGCCGCGGATGGACGGGATGTGTTTTCCCCTCCATCCGCATTACAGGCCAACCGCGAGGGGGTGACGTACGCGTGTGCCGTGCGTCGCCTAAATTGAGATTTTTATTTGAAGAAGGTGCCCGCTTCAGTGCGGGCAGGCGCTGGGAGGGGCCCGGTTGTGTTAATAAACGCATTTCCCGGACCCCTCCCTTCTCAGGCGCAGAGTTGGCACTCCGTGTGGTTTTAGTCGGTTCGATTCCGACACACCGCCCCGCCGCAAACCCCGGCGGGGTGACGGCCCGAGGGGGTTTCCACACGTAAAAAAAAAAAATGGGTACTAGACAACTGATATAAATACATATATACTTTTTTTTTTGTAAATACATACATATTATACATAGAAAACACCCAAACTTCGAGACAAATATTTGCAGATCATACAAACATTTGGACCGACCCGGGAATCGAACCCGAGACCTCAAGCACAACAGTCGCTTACGCTACCACTCGCGCCACCGAGGCAGTCAATGCTCAGTCAGAAATGCTCATAATAACACGTCAATAAACCTATTTATAATCCCACGTCTTAAATCGTGTTTGCATAAGTTTAATATTTTAACTCTCGCACTGCTGAATCTGTTTTGATATATTTTATATTTTCATAATGAAATAAACCTACGAAATACACACACACCGTTTCTACCGTGGGAGAGCCACGCTTCAACATGAATGGGTCGACTCGACCGGAGTGATACCACGGCCTTACAGAAAACCGGTGTGAAATAGCGCTTGCTTGGGTAGCAGTGGTACTGACCTCTGCACTACAAACGCCAATTGCTAACTCAACAAAACTGATAATAGTCCAGGTAGGACTGATGGCAGTTAAAATTAAAAAAAAAAAAAAAAAAAAATTCGCTTGCGCTGTGTTTCACTGAGTGAGTGAGGATACCGGAGGACTTTTGGTGTTGCGGGTGTCCATGGGCGGCGGTAATCGCTTACCATCAGGTGATACGGCAAAAAAAAAACACTTCTTTTAATTGTGAAAAATTAGAAAAAGTTACGACAGAAGATGAAAATAGAATGGTAATTTGCGAAGCGGATATGATTCAGTATAAAAAGATTATGGGATATACGTTTTCCGTCTGACACAGTATAGAGGAAGCTTTATCAATAAAATTTTGTCAATAAGGAAATACGTAGGCATATACTAAACACATAAAAATATACGCAGTTGAATGGTATATATTTTATACAGCCCATGATTTACTATGATTTGGATAGATAGCTATGTCAGATCAACATAATACAGTGAAAATATCTGTTTACGAGTATATATAAATAATAAAAACTTAGGATGGCCGCATGGCTTACAATAGCTTACTATAGCAAAAAGTGTCGTTACACTATCATCACCAGCCTATCGCAGTTTACTGCTAAACTTATTTATTGATATATTTTGTATTTGTATTTGATATACAGAATTTTAAACATCATTAATTTACAGTGACATCGGTATTATTAATATTAATTATTATAACACGTAAATATAAGTTCAGTTTCTATTCAAAAGATGGGGCTGTTTATATAAATTTGAAAAATGTTTTTCACCAATTCTTTAAAAAAATAATTCGTCTTGACAAAATGTGTCGTTGATATATGACGAAAGTGTCGTTACAATTTCGTCTGGCTAGGATATCTGATTGGATGTCTGATAGGAATCCCTTCCGCAACGCGCGATAAGGAACTTCGTTCCAATAATAAATAACAAATATTTCGGACATCTAACACCAACGCCATCTAGTCCCAAGCTAAGCAGAGCTTGTGTTATGGGTACTAGACAACTGATATAAATACTTATATACTTTTTTTTGGTAAATACATACATATTATATTTAGAAAATACCCAAACTCCGAAACAAATATTTGCAGATCATATAAACATTTGGTCCGACACAGGAATCGAACCCGAGACCTCAAGCTTAGCAGTCGCATACGCTACCACTACGCCACCGAGGCAGTCCAAATATATATATATCGAGTAACTGGTAGAAGTACTAAAGGGAAACTAATTCAGTTTTTGTGTCAATTAAGTGTTAGATATGCACAATTTTGACTTCCTGGTTAAATAAAATCAAGTAGATTAGATACATGTTAGCAGAAACATAAATATAACATATATATATATGCATATCGACTGTAGCTACTATTTTTTCTGTTCTTTACTACTAAGTAGCAAACATTAAGTCCACTTTTTTAAAAACCATTTTGGGGCGTACAAGATGAATTAGCAACCTTTGATTCTTTGAAGTCAAAGTCAGAAAGGTATCTGCTTTCCTCCTCCTCTGTTTCGATTTTTTACCCCTGCCAAAATGACTCTGCCTGATGGAAAGCATTAGTAAAATCCAAGAGTGGTGGTCACCATACTCATTGCGAATGCAGACAATGCAACAATGCAGTACAGTAACTCATTATGGCGGCCTAGTGATGCTTCTGCATCATTGTGCCTCCGGTCACCACCAACGAAACACGACAGCACGAACGCTGTCATTTTACGTAGATTTTCCATGAAACAATATTTGTATGTAAAGAAAGAAAAACATACCTCCTAATATAAAATAAAATACCACTATCTGCTGAAGGTAAACACCATTATGTGTTGCATGGATGTAAGTCTGTAAGTGTTAAGAGTGTGTATTACATAGTTTATAGTTACTAACTGCTACTCAGATAGACCCTACGAGGTCTTTATAAAGCAATTTTAATCACTGTGTCTATGAATGTACGTGTATTGGATAAAAAAAAATTGAGTCGTCTACTTGCTTACTTGCTGTCTCATACCATCAAAAAATAAATTTTAAAAACAAGCTTTGAACAAAAGGCGATTATAACTAACATAAGTAGACACTATTAAAAGTGTATTAAAGCTGTATAAAAACAATCTGACTAAGCCTTTGTTTGTCAAACAACACATTGTAAAGCTAAAAATAATATGAACCAAATAGCTTGCTTGGTTATACTGACATGTCAATAGATCACCTAAAACACTACCGCACACCAGTAATATGTTTACTGACATTCTAGAAGACGTTAATAAGTTATCATTAATTACAGTAAGGTTTCAGGAAAATAAGCAAGATAGGAAAACTGGAACAGGAAAACTGTATTGTTGTTGAATTTTATCCGGATTGGGTGAAGTAAACTCGTGAAAATAAATTTCGAAGAATCAGTAATATAATAATACACTCTAGAGCAATTAGACTATTCTTTTCTAAGGATGCTTGAAATACAAAAATCACAAGTAAGCCTTCGAGTTTCCCCTCCAGAATACACAATTAGAGGTTCGATCTTCCCTTCTCTGGCTCAATTGTTTCTTTACGCACTCTTTTACGCACTCGGTCAACTACCAATCAGTTCTTTATGAGACTTTGGTATTACTTTAGCTGAGTCAACCGATACATGTCGAAGTATAACTTTCCCACGTAATTTTAATTCAGACTACATTTATCTCTATGTGAAACTTTATCTACCGATTCAGATGTTTGACTGAGATCTCTATAATAAACAAAAAGTAGATGGAGAGTTTCAATAAATGATCACTATATTAGAAAGTTCTCAACTTTGCGATTCGGTTGCAACTGCCGGTAAACTTTGGACGTTGAGTTATTTAGAAATCTCTCTCCTTGCTCTTGAATTGTTAATGCTATCGTTATGTAACAATTACAGTTTTCTGTAATAGCTTTAATATTTTTGTAATATCCTTAATTGGTTCGAGATTATAATATTTTCCAGGTAAGCAGAATTGGGGCAAATAGTACATACATGAGTACATAATTTAAGGAGAGAATTTCAATACTTTGTTGGGCTAATATGATTAGTAATTCTGAATATCCTTCTCGATCTCTGACCGACTAATCGATCCAGTAGGAACGATCATTGTTGTGGCTATGTGCAACGTATCTATACTAATATAATGAAAAACAAAAAAATAAATAATTCTATACTAATAATAAAGTTAAAGAGTTTGTTTGTTTGAACGCGCTAATCTCAGGAACCGCTGATCCGATTTCAAAAATTCTTTCAATGTTGGATAGTCCATTTATCGAGAAAGGCTATAGGCTATATATCATCACGTTAGTACTAATAGGAGCGAAGCACCAATGAAGAATGTTTCAAAAACGGGAGAAAATTTTCACGCTACGGGCAATAGAAGACGCAAACGAGGTTTCGTGGGTCAGCTAGTTAAATATATTATGTAATTAGGTATTATAGAAACTTCTAAGTATGTATTTTTATTAATAAATTTTCCCGACTGAGATTCTACTAATGATACTAGAATCATAAGGTTGTCTTTCTTTTCTTTGGCCTTATACAAGTACATTCATGAACAATCATGCTCAAACATGGGCATAAAAGTGACACATATTAAATGAAACGAACAAGCATTATTACATTCCAAAGTCTGACTTAAATTACTGGTCCAGCCAGTGACAACTGCCAGTGATACTTGTTTGTATCGTTAGGCAGTTTTAAAAACATATAATTAAAATCCCGTGTACAAATTCTACTAGTACTATGATAAATACAAAACTAAATGAGGATATTTGTTACTCTTTCGCGCATAACTACTGAACGGATTTACATGTAACCTTCAACAACAAAGCTAAAACATCAGAATAACATATTTACCGCAAAACCCGACATATGTGCAAGTGGAGCCCTGAGCTAAAGCTAGCGTGACTATTAGTCATCATAAGCTAAAGATGAGAAGTAACTCTAGCTGTCCACTACCAAACTTAAACCTCACTTGTTGAGCACAGATCATCGTTGCGACGATGATCACGGTACGATATTTCTATCTTCTACGAAGTAAATTTCGTAGTGGGTTCGAAGTAGATCTTTGGATCTTCTACGAATAATGTGCAGTAGTGAGTTCGTAGTACATAGATATTTGTATATTCTACGAAGAAAAAGCAGTATTGTATTTATAGAAGATACAAAATCTGTGTGAAAACGGAAGTTTGTGGGGGTACGGGTATCATGTTCCACCCAATACAAAGGGAGGATCCTCCGACCAGGCGAGGTGATCATGCCTGGCGGGCCACTGCCCCCAACAGTTGATGTTGGGATGTTGTATATACTCGTTTGACAATCGGCACGAGAACTATTTATTGCGCGATTCAGGATTTGTAGTTACTCCGTGTAGTGCGTTACTTCGTAGTTCTGTGTATCTTCGGTAGATGGCGCTGTAGTAGATTCTTGTTGTGTTAAATGTGGAAGTCGCCACAAGTTTATAGTCGAAAGTAGTGAGTTCGAAGAAGGTATTTGTATCGAAATTTCTATCTTCTACGAAGTAAATACCGTAGTGTGTTCGTAGTAGACCTTTGATCTTCTACGAATAATTTGCAGTAATGAGTTCGTAGTACATAGATATTTGTATCATCTACGGAGAAAGTGTTACAAATCGAGGTAAACCTTGGCTAGCTATCGCTGTTCTATAAATAACGATTGCACGTTCTAGATCTAGGCCTCTGAATGTTTGATACAGTTATCGATTCTCACTTATCCCAATTACTTTGTCATCAGTGGCAGGTTGCTATATAAAATCTTTAGTTCTGAAACACGAGGCGTGTACTAACTCTACGAAAGATAGTTTAGTATTATATACAAAAAACATATCTCTATTAAATACGTTTTTGTGTGAAATGAAAAGCTTTGGTAAATAGTAGTATTTTTTTTAAAATTAGTGACTTTTTCACGCTGAAAATAGTTGCATCAAGTTTGTTAAAATTTAGTAAGGAGGAATTATTTGTTAATCCGTTGTATATACTACAACGGATTAACAAATAATTTTTTATCCTGAAAGAAATTTGTGCCCGGGAGCTGCATAAAGAAGTAAAGCTTTACTATTCTGAATTATATATATTTTTATTATTTGACTGCACGGTTGGCCTAGTGGTTTAAACGTTCACTACTGCGTGGGTTCAAATCCCACGCGGGACATCACTTTGTGTGATCCACAAAATGTTGTCCTGAGTCTGGGTGTTCTTTGTGTCCGTTACATGTTTGTTTGTAAAGTCCCCCGCGACACAGGATGTATATTCCTAATGCGGGAGTTGTCATTTAAAAAAGAAAAAAAAAAGAATTTAACTTTTAAACACGACGGCGGGTAATGCCACGGAGCTCGTTTTGTAAAGTATTAACGGATTTTAGGCTAACCTCGACACAGTTCGAGAAGGTTTTAATTCTTTTTTTTTAGTTTCATTAATTGTCAAATATATGTAAAACGTAGTAAATATTTATGAATTTAAAGTAGTAGATCTTGCAGCCAGACGGATTGACGATCTGCGCAAAATGCCGGATAAAAATGGATAAAGAGAACTGACTTATATTCGCCCAGCTTACATTTAGAACGTAAGTGATAGTGACATTTCTAGCAAAATGAAAGCATAAAAGCATTTCGAGCTAAATTAGAACTACAGTTACAAAGTTCTATGAATAGGTACATGTAGGGTTTGATGTTCTGTTTCTACAGACGATGAAAACTACAGTATGTACATTATTGAAACTATTGACGATGCAGCAAATGACCTAAATTATACTACTGCAGTAACTAATATTATAAATTTAAATACTACTAGCGTTTGATCAGTGGTCGAAATTCGACCATAATTCAGAAAGGGATACAAAGATTTTGTTTCACGTATTAATGTATATACACATATATTTGCCTATAAATATGCTAATTTGCCCAAAAAATATTTAAATTCTCCGAAATTCCTAGAATTATTACAACTACCCGCCGCAAGGCTACAAATAGCGTGATTGTTCTAATATCGGGGGATTCAACCATTGGATTTCGGACGGTGAGGTGGGTTTAATGACGGTCGGTAAGATATGCAATATTAAGTTGTTCTCAATTCGACTCTATTTCTTTTATGTTTATTCCCTCAGAACTTTCGACTGGGTGAACCGATTTTAATGATTCTTTTCTTATTTGAAATCTGGTGCATTCCGTGTGGTCCCATTTCAATTCGTGAAGTCGGTTTTATTTTGTTCGAGTTTCACTTGATTTTAATAAAACTCTCTGATCTCTGACCTAACAATATATATTTGAGTTATAGCAGAAGATGACCAGCCCCGACTAATGGCACTCGTTCCCGAACATCACGAACGCGTCACTAATCGTCCAGCTCAATCTTATTATAGGAAAGACGACCCTACTCATACGTCGTGCTGCGTAACGAAGTCCACACTGATTAAATTATGTCCGATATTTTTGGTAAGTGTTATTTTCAAATAAATACATTTGATGTGGTACTGTTCACAGTTTAGCTGCCTTGATTGTTGCTATGAATATGGTGACCATTACTCTTAGATTCAACTCATGCTTTTCATTAGAAAAAGTAGACTCACTTTGGCATGCTCATATACTCCGGTTACTCCGGTTCAACCGGTACAATGTGCCGAAGAAAAACTCTCGTACAACGATTATTAATATTCGAAAAAAATATTCTTAGATTTATGTACATACTCGTACTAACTTTAGCTTGAGGCTCCGCCCATATTTATGTCGACTACCGTGGTAAATATCATCCCTCAAGAATCAAAGAATTTCCGTTGTAAATTTGATTCAATGCTAAATCAATTTAGCAGTTAAGCCGTGAAAGTGTGACAGACAGACAGAGTTACTTTTGAATGTATAAAGTTAGCATGCGTTGCTGTAATGTAAAATATATAATAATACTAATAACATTTGTTGATTATTTAAAATATATATCATATTTGAGAAATTCAATGACAAAGTTCAATTAGCTTATAATTAAACCTTAGATAAAAATAATATGTCTGGGTTAAATCTGGAGGCTCTACGTTTAATATTACCAAAGTGTTTTAAAGGTTATAAAGAACTTGAAAAACGAAACGCATTCTTTTTTTGAATAAATTTGGCTTTTTTAAAATTCGGTTAAATAGAAAACAAGTGAAGCATTATTATTCTGTGACCCTAGTGTTACTGTGTAAAGTTTGACACTCTGTGGCATTTATGTAGAGGATAGAATCAGATCTTCTTAAGAGGAGCGTTATTTGTTCTGAGTTCAAATAATATATGTATGCGAGCATGCGAGTTCCTTAATTTGATAATTAACTTTTATTAAAGTCCCATCGACTTTCAGTATTAATTGATAACTGCCTCGGTGGGGCAGTGGTAGTGAATGCAACTGCTGTGCTTAAGGTCTCGGGTTCAAATCCCCAGGATTTAAACCCGAGACCTACAAACATATTTGTTTATGAACTGATGTGAGGTGAACCTTCTTGTAGCATTCGGTTTACCAAATTAATACAAAGTTATTATATTTACGTTTAACAATGACAAGATAAGGGATGACTCCCACCAAACGGCTTGTATCAGATTGTAAAGGATTTGATCGGATACGACAGCAGATGAACGGAGCCGATCGCGCATCGCAGCATATTTTCGGCTACGATCGCATGTCACGGAAAACGCCCACGGTCAAGCAATATATACTTTAGAGACTGTGTATATAGTTCAAATAGTTTAAATATTGTAAAATCCGTTCCAATCCGATACTAGCCGTTCAGTGAAAACCATCCTCAAGTCTATAAACGTAATGCCACACACTACACTCTATTTCGAGATTAATCCGTTTATAGATTCAACAAATATAGAGACAGAATATATAATTCCGTGTTAATGTAGGTGTACACATATATGTAACAATAGAACAGATTATAATACACAGATTACAATAGAAATTAATGTATAATCTTGGTAATGTTTATTTTGTTAAAAGATAAGATTAGATAGAGCAGTGTACGTACGTAATTCTCCATGTGGGTTTCTGTCTTACGAATTATACTTACTATGAACATTAATTCGTGTATTTTTTATGTTTATACTAGCTGACCCGACAAACGTTGCTTTGCCATAAAAAGGAATATACTCGTATATTTTAGGGGTAGGTCAATAAAAATCGCGATGGAAAAATAGTGGTTGATCGTAGAGGGTTGAAAATTCAGGGTTGTATGTATTTTGTAATGCTGTATCGTAAAAAAATAAAAAACATATCTAAAAATTAAAAAAAAATTTTTTTGGCGTGGACTACCCTTAACATTTAGGGGGATGAAAAATAGACGTTGACCGATTCTCAGACCTACCTAAAATGCTCACAAAATTTTATGAAAATCGGTCCAGCCGTTTTGGAGGAGTATGGTAACTAACATTGTGACACGAGAATTTTATATATAAGATATTATGACTGCCTTTGTGGCGCAGTGGTAGCGTATGCGACTGTTGTTCTTGAGGTCTCGGGTTCGGTGCCCGGGTCGGACCAAATGTTTGTATGATCTACAAATGTTTGATTCGGAGTTTTCTATGTATAATATGTATGTGTTTACAAAAACAAAGTATATATGTATTTATATCAGTTGTCTAGTACCCATAACACAAGTTCTGTTTAGCTTGGGACTAGACGGGGTTGTGTGTAAGATGTCCGAAATATTTATTTATTATTTATTTATTTATTTATGTAAATATTTGTATGTCTATGTATTTCAAAAAGCATTATAATTACTATCTATAAACTTAAGATGTTCTTTTCTTTTACCATGTCTATCATACATATACACGTACCTCGTCCTTTACTGAATCAATTCAAGGTTGACTGGTAGACGATGTCATGAGGCGTTAAGTCCGCAGTAAATGAAAAATGTAACGTAAAATTTTATACCACTAATAGAGATAAATAAAATAGTTAAAGAAGAATAATAAGGTTTACATAGGTCTTATAACATCATAGACATAGGACTCAGTTTAGCAAAGAGGTTTGCGCCTGCTATACCACGCTATTCAGACGGTTGGTATAATCTTAATCGCTAGGTATGATGATCTCGCCTGGTCGGAGGATCCTCCCTTTGTGTTAAAGATACATGACACCCGTTCCTCCAAATAATTATGCTGAAGAGATGAATCAAATAATTCCTTTGTTTGGCGCGTTAAATCAAATAAACATGATTCAACGCGCCAAACACAGGAATTAGCGGTTTGCATTATTTGTTTTAAGTGATAGCCAATATATCTAGTAAGGTTATGTAACATTACGCTATGACTAATAGGGTCCGAGCATCAATCAGAAAATTTTATAAAAACACAAATTTTTAATCTTTTTCAGATCATCTAGTGTGTGATCTAATAATCCATTTGGTTTGAGTATAAAGTACGTTTACAATAATTCTTAGATTACTTTTAAGGATCCAAGTTTGAGTATATAAAAGAAAATACCACGTGAAGTGCATAAGGATTATGTTCGTACTAGGGTTAACACAAAATTGGCAGCGGTGAATTTGAATATTAAAGAACAGGTTTCTTGTTTTCAATAGTTTCCATTTCCAATTTTCATATACATAAGTAGCTGCTGAGGGATAACCTATCCGATTTAATCATAAAAGAAAAATATTGATCAACACAAACTGAATACCTATGGGCGTTAAGAGAAAGGTACATGATTTTCTTTTCCCAATTTTCTCAAGTTCACCTTAGAGTAAGGATTGAAACGCGTCACGTTTTCAATATAACACGCAATCTCCGGGTAAGAGCAATGCAAACTTTAAGGAAAACCTAATATAAAAAGAAGCTACTCAGGTTCTTCTTCAATTTAAATTCAGAACATCTCGTAATGGGAAGCCATTAAGATGTGAGTTATAAAAAACTCACCAGTTTCCATGAGATCCGTCTAATAAAAGATTTCGATTTCAAATGTTTCGGATAAACACATGTATGTCAGATACACTTATATTTAGCCTTAGCCTTAGCTTATATGGTTACAGTAAAAGTCGATTCTAAAATTCAATCTGATCACAACAATATCAATAAATTATAAAACTCATAGTAATGAAGAAATTCGTCATCGAAGTCCGTGATAGCGCAAACAAACTGCAGGGGAGTCGCCTGCGCTGGTTCGGACACGTTTTGCGGCAGCTGTCTACCTACGTGGGCAACAAATGTCGGGCCATGCCGCCTCCGCTGAGTCCCGGTAGAAAGGGTAGACCCAAGAAGTGCTAGCTTGACGTCGTAAAGGGTGATATGCATTCTAATAGTCTCACTACCAAGGATGCCGAAGACTGGGCAAAGTGAAGAAGAAAAAGCAGGACAACAGACGCCGGGCTCCAGAATAGAAGCAACCGGTTTAAACGCTAAGACGATGATGATGAATAATGAAAAAATATGAGTGTGTGTACTTATGTACACGCGTTAGAAGTTATACTTCTTTGGCGTATGGAAATAAAATAACTGAAATGCAGTAGTGATCAACGATAAATGATAAATATTAAAATTAATCAAAAAGAGTTTATTTAAATTAAAAAGGTTTTATTAACGTAAAATATAACAACACAGTAAAAATATACAATCATTAAGGCAATGAATCAAATATATTAGATAATAAATATTTCAAAAAATTATACATACCGACAATTAACCTCAAATCTATAAATGCACTCAAAACAGTTTATTCAAATCAGTTTTATTACTAATATTCAATATATTATATATATATATATATATATATATATATGTATTTAGATATACTAATAAATTATTAGTAAATACTATCACCGTCGTATTGATTTGATTGGTGTCGGTATGCGCGCGATATGAGAGTATATATATACTCTGGGTATAAACCTCTTTACCACCGCTCTAATCATTATTTCACAATAATTTGAAATAACTGTTTCGATGTGCATGTAGAAATAATGCTTCATAGAATTAGCGTCAACCGAATATGTATTTCTATAATATAGTGATTTTACTGTATTTTTATTTTATTAATGTATACTATATACGAAGAATTCTACAGTTATTCAGTTTCAAGGCTAGAGTGGCCTATTTATCCAGTGGTTTAAGGATCTGGCTACTAGAAATCGTATCGTTGTTGGTTTAGCACAGGATTCTGACCGCAAGAATTCGTATATTAAATTTCCACCAAGGATAAAATAATTGTGTGATGAGTACGAATATTTGTTCTGACTTAGAACAAAATAGAATATAAATTTATTATTACTACTATAGCAACCCGCCCCGGCTTGGCACGGGTTTTTAACAGAAAATATAATATAGTCCACGTTACCCTGAGAACATGTGCGGTTTTATTATTACCGACATCTTTAACAAATATCGTTATATTTTTGCCAATTTACACAAAAAAATAAGAAATTATATACGAAAACCTTTCTCAGGAATCACTCAATCTGTTATGAGAAACCGCATAATAATCCGTGCAGTAGGTTTTCAGTTTATCGCGAACAAACATACAGAAAGATGGGTCGAAGTACTTTATTTTATAATATGTAGTGAAGTGTAGTGTGAATAGTTTTTATCAGTAGTCTAATATTATCACAGCACAATCTCTGTCGAAAGCGGAATTAGATGAGCGTGTTTAAAATGTTTCATGGTGTTTTTATTAACTAGTTTTTTTACATAACAACCCCGTAAACTAAGCAGAGAAAGAAAAAACATCCAAAGTTCTAAACAAATATTTGCAAACCCGAACCCGAGACCTCAAGCACATCAGTCGCTTAAGCTAACATTGCGCCACCGAGGCAGACACTAGTGGTCGCCCTGTGGTTTAATTGAAATCTATATAAATATTTTTATATAATGGGCAAACGAGCAGACATATCGCCTGATGGTGAGCGATTACCGCCGCCCATGGACACCTGCAACACTAGAGGCGTTGTAAGTGAGTTGCCGGCCTTTGGGGGATGAGGAAGTGGGTGGGGTTGGGGTTATCGTGCCTATCAGCGCTTCATGCCGCCCTTAGTGTGGCCGCGGATGGTGGTGACGGGTTTTCCCCTCCATCCGCTTCAGAGGCCAGCTGCGAAGAGACGATGTACGTGTGTGCCGTGGGTCGCCTAAATTGAGAGTTTAACAGCAGACGGTGCCCGCTTCAGTGCGGGCAGGCGCTGGGAGGGGTTCAGTCGTGTTAATAACAGCAGTACCCGGACCCCTCCCTTCTCAGGCGCATAGTGGCACACCGTGTGGTTTTAGTCGGTTCGATTCCGACACACCGCCCCGCCGCAAACCCCGGGTGACGGCCCGAGGGGGTTTTCACATGTAAAAAATAAAAAGGGCCTCCTGTATTCTCACTCACTCGGTCAAAACACAGCGCAGGCCGTTAGGCCGTGGTATCACTCCGGTCGATTCGGCTCTTGCATGCCGAAACGTGGCTTTCCCACGGTATAACTTCTTATTTTTAAAACTGAGACGGTTATGAACAGTTTTACTACTTGTCAACTATATTTCACCTCACAGAAAACCGGTGTGAAATAGCGCTTGCACTGTGTTTCACCGAGTGAGTGGGAATACCGGAGGCCCATACCCCATCCCCTTCCCCATCCCCTACCCCATCCCCTCCACCATCCCACTCCCAATCCTCCAAAGGCTGGCAACGCACTTGTGACGCCTCTGGTTTTGCGGGTGTCCATGGGCGGCGGTAATCGCTTACCATCAGGTAATACGTCTGCTCGATTGCCACCACTTCAATAATATATATATATATATATTAGCTCCATTTATTGTTATAAACTGTGGTGACTGAGGGTAGACTTACATTATGATAGATACTTGTGCGGACGAGTATTTTTTTCTTCGACGATGTTTCAATTATTTCACTTTCTCGTTTCCCCTCATCTTCACCGTACCCCGGGGGTAGATAGAGCCTATAAATATGAGGCCGTGTTTATTTTTACTTAAAAAGCAATTCCATAAAACTCGAGTTCCGGGGGATGAAGGAAAACTTATCATTTCAAGTAATCTGTCTACTGGGAAGATATAAAAATGACTTGATATACGAAAGTGTTTTACAAAAACATTATATTTTAGACATGAGAATTTTCGAAAACAACTTGTCAACAACAACAGATTGAAATAACTAACTTATATGATATTTTATTATGCTTAGTAAATAGTTAAAGACTTTTGAAATGCATTTTTATGTTAAAACATTTTGTAAAACACGAAATTATTAAAGGTCGAGAATATTGACTGCACGGTTGGCCGAGTGGTTTCAGCGGTCGCCATGCCGCTTGCTACTGCGCCAAGTATCTTGGGTTGAAATCCCACGCGGTACAACACTTTGTGTGATCCACGAATTATTGTCCCGAGTCTGGATGTTCTTTGTGTCCGTTTCATGTATGTTTGTAAAGTCCCCCACGACACAGGATGTTTATTCCTAATGTGGGAGTTGCTTTAAAAAAAAAAAAAAAAAAAAAAAAAAAAAAAAAAAAAAAAAAAAAAAAAAAAATTGTGTATTTACCGAAAAATGTCTGTCTGTATGTATGTTCCGGTTAGTTTATCTGTCTGTTTGTTGACTGGACAGTCAAAATCAACGCTAAAATATGTTAAATCTCTCGTTGTATTTACTGATATGATTTTATTTTCGAGGGTAGCTTACATCCTTCAAGAATATCAAGTATCAAAAAAATTTAATTATTTTTTTGCAAACCAAAAAAAAAGAATTAATATTTTTCGACAATGCAAAAATGAACGGGATCAAATATTGAAGTATCATTTTAGTATTGGAATATCTGTGTGGATTTAAAATACGGAACAATTTGAAATGTAATATTTAAGTTTAAATTTGATTCAAACATCTTTGTTTTAAATACTGTTACTTAATAAATTAACTAATGCAAATAGCTAAAGAATCCTGTCTCACAGCTATCAATTTGTCTCATGATATGGATCATAAAACAAACTCAGTCCATACTAAATGAAAGAAATGTAAAAAATATGTAACTATGCTATGAAATGCTGACGACTGCCTCGGTGGCGTAGTAGTAGCTTATGCGACTGCTATGCTTAAGTTCTCGGATTCGATTCGGTCGGATTAAATGTTTGTGTAAAATCTGCAAATATTTGTTTCGGAGTTTGGGTGTTTTCTATGCATAACATGTATGAATTTACAAAAAATAGTAAATATGTATCTATATCAGTTGTCTAGTACCCATAATACAAGCTCTGCTTAGCTTAGAAGTCGTGTCTAAGACTTATCTATAAGAAATCGTTTACGTGAAGAAACACTTGAAAAAACAAAAATCGATACTAATTTTCAGAATAGGTTTGTCTATCCTTAAGCCTTAATTACATATTATTAATGATCGATCATTTTAGCTCCGAATGTTGCCAACTGAGAAAACTCCTTTTACTGTTATCTTGTTAATGTTATTTGGTACCTTGTTCCTACCTTGTTCTTCTACGTACTACTTTGTTCTTCTTACAGTATAAAATTAACTGCCTCAATGGTCTAGGGGTTGACGTATGCGACTGCCAATCAAAAGGTTGGAAACCCGAGTGGGGTCATAGTTGTCTAGAAGAGATCACCGCGAGCGATAAGACCGCCTATTGTTACATATTTTGCATATTTTGTAACTCATCCTATGTTGTCTTTTGTAATGTTTACAATACATAAAGATATAAATAAATAATATAACCAAACAGAAGTCATATTTATTTCATCAGATTTTATTCATTAGTGTATTATTATTATTTTATTTATAACTAACTCATCAATGTAATAATGAAAAACATTTTGTAAAACACGAAATTATTAAAGGTCGAGAATATTTAATCCAGAAAAATACAGAAAGAAATAAAATTTGAGTGTATTTACGGTGCTTACACCGAAAAATGTCTGTCTGTATGTTTGTTCCGGCTAGTTTATCGGTCTGCTTGTTGACTGGACAGTCAAAATCAACGCTAAAATATATTAAAATTCTCGTTGTATTTACTGATATGATTTTATTTTCGAGGGTAGCTTACATCCTTCAAGAATATCAAGTATCAAAAAAATTTAATTCTTTTTTTGCAAACCAAAAAAAAAGAATTAATATTTTTCGACAATGCAAAAATGAACGGGATCAAATATTGAAGTATCATTTTAGTATTGGAATATCTGTGTGGATTTAAAATACGGAACAATTTGAAATGTAATATTTAAGTTTAAATTTGATTCAAACATCTTTGTTTTAAATACTGTTACTTAATAAATTAACTAATGCAAATAGCTAAAGAATCCTGTCTCACAGCTATCAATTTGTCTCATGATATGGATCATAAAACAAACTCAGTCCATACTAAATGAAAGAAATGTAAAAAATATGTAACTATGCTATGAAATGCTGACGACTGCCTCGGTGGCGTAGTAGTAGCTTATGCGACTGCTATGCTTAAGGTCTCGGATTCGATTCGGTCGGATTAAATGTTTGTGTAAAATCTGCAAATATTTGTTTCGGAGTTTGAGTGTTTTCTATGCATAACATGTATGAATTTACAAAAAATAGTAAATATGTATCTATATCAGTTGTCTAGTACCCATAATACAAGCTCTGCTTAGCTTAGAAGTCGTGTCTAAGACTTATCTATAAGAAATCTTTTAGGTGAAGAAACACTTGGAAAAACAAAAATCAATACTAATTTTCAGAATAGGTTTGTCTATCCTTAAGCCTTAATTACATATTATTAATGATCGATCATCTTAGCTCTGAGTGTTACCAACTGAGAAAATTCCTTTTTCTGTTATCTTGTTAATGTTATTTCTTACCTTGTCCCTACCTTGTTCTTCTACCTACTACTTTGTTCTTCTTACAGCATAAAATTAACTGCCTCAATGGTCTAGGGGTTGACGTATGCGACTGCCAATCAAGAGGTTTCGGGTTCGAAACCCGGGTGGGGCCTTGGTTGTCTAGAAGAGATCACCGTGAGCGATAAGACCGCCTATTGTTACATATTTTGTAACTCATCCTATGTTGTCTTTTGTAATGTTTACAATAAAGATATAAATAAGTAATATAACCAAACAGAAATTGTATTTATTTTACCAGATTTTATTAATAAGTGTATTTTAATTATTTTATTTTGAACTCGTTAATGTGATTATGACAAACTTCATTAAACAAGTAATGAATTATTTAATTAAAAAAACCGACTGCGTATATTTTTTTTCCATTTAAAAAAAATGGTCACTCTCACGACTAAGACTAATCTATTGACACCACTCACACAAACCGTTTAGGCTGTAGGGCTTGCCAAAGAAATATTCATACATACATACACTCGAATAACATGACCACCCTTTATTCGCAGTCGGGAAAAATTATAATAATAAAGTATCTTCTAGCCAAGTAAATACCTACGAGTTAAATAGGATATATTCCTAAGCCTCTTCTACGTAGACAATTAAGGTTTTTTTTAAAGTTGCTTGAAATATTTAGAACAATTTTCTGCATTGACATCAATTTTTTTGTGGTTGACCTGTGGTAGTGTAGTGACTTATCAAACTCAAATTTGTAGTTATGTCTATCTGTAAAACTAGCCCATAACAGCGTAAATCTGATAGGTGGAAGAACTATGGGTGGAATACTGCAGTGAGTTGTTTGATGTTCAAATAAATA
Organism: Spilarctia lutea; assembly: GCA_916048165.1. Taxonomy (NCBI): domain Eukaryota; kingdom Metazoa; phylum Arthropoda; class Insecta; order Lepidoptera; family Erebidae; genus Spilarctia; species Spilarctia lutea. The sequence goes on along the minus strand of OU696492.1, from coordinate 3,646,980 downwards.
GATATATGTGTCTATAAGCCTCAAACAAAACTATTCTTCCTTTGATACAAGAATAGACTCTGTGAATAAAATTCTATTAATAAAATAAATCTATGCTAATATTATAAAGCTGAAGAGCTTGTTTGTTGGAACGCGCTAATCTCAGGAACCGCTGGTACGATTTGAATTTTTTTTTCAGTTTTGGATAGTCCATTTATCATTGAAGGCTATAAGCTATATATCATCACGTTAATACTAATAAGAGCGGAGCACCAATGAAGAATGTTTTAAAAACGGGGGAAAATTTTCACGCTACGGGTAATTGACGACGTAAACGAGGTTGCGTGTATCAGCTACTTTAATATATATCTAGTACGTAAATAAGTCTGTTGTTAAATACAACAGACTTATTTACGTAACGTTACGTTTTTTAATACAAATATTAAGTAGTACTTACTTACCTTAATATCAAAGAAGAAAAATAATGTTAGAATTACTTACTTGATAAACCTTTCAAAATAACTTAATTTATCAAATATTTTTTTAGCTCAGACTCAACTATCCAAAAAGATTATTTTTTATAACTATTTCAAAAAATCCATTATGATAATATTAGTGTTGTTAGCCAAATTATATTAGTTTTAGATTACAGTGCATTGACGTTTACGCTACGAAGGACAAATAAAACATACACAAACTGTATGATGATCTTTCGCCGCAATGATGCTGAATAAATTTGATAGTAATTTTAAAAATACTAAATATGTGTCCCAGAATTTATTTCAATGATTGGAAAACTAAAAAGATCAAGTAAAGTGGAATAAAATAAATAGACGAATTTATGACCTGTGAACTCGCATAAAAATCGGCTAAGTGCGAGTAGGACTCAAGCACGAAGGGAAGTTTCTTACCTTTAGCTACTTATATATACATACATCATTAAACCATATAATTATTTAACTATTTTTTATACAACAGAGTGATAGCGGCAACAGAAATAATATATGTGAAAATTTCAACTGTCTGTCTATCAAGGTTCATGAAATACAGCCTGGTGACCGACAGACAGGTGGACAGTGGAGTCTTAGTAATAGGATTGTGTTTTATCATTTAGGTACGGAACACTAAAAAGCAAAAATAATAGCAAAAAAAAATAGGAACCAATGAAAACAATCATTTTATCGACAAATTCTTACTTGTGACTAAGGCAGTGTCATTTGCTATCATTGATCCCGTTGCCGTTTATCCCTATGCCATAAAAACATAAATGTTCAATTCAATTAACCAAATTCTTAATTTCTCTTAAACTCATTCCTTCACTCTTAAGAAAATACTTGTGGTTATTTTGCCCATTTTCAATTTCAGATATATGTCTAAAGCATTCGATATCTTTTACGACCTTTAAAATGCATTTTATTGCGTAAATCATCAGATACGCAGCCGTTGACACTTGAGCATTATACTCGTATTTTTTCAGAAGCATACCTGTCCATTTGCAAAACCCTTACATGAATAGTAAACTAAAGAAGTTTCTAATAAGCTGTGTTAGTTTATTAAGATCAAAGATCAAAGTTCAAAGTGGGCGTACTACAGGGATCGATATAGGGCCCTTTTTTCGTTCTCGTCGATATGAATAAACTTCTATTCATAAGATAGACAACTCATACTACTATTATTTGCTCGAGATATGTCATTAATTAGGATATTGCTACGCATGATTATTAATTTGTCTTACGGTATTTCTTTGTGGGAAAATACTCTAAAGATGAAATCAATATCATTCTACAAAAAGAATCGGCAGTCATTGAGCCGTTAAGGATCTACTTAAATGAAGATTTTAACATTGTTTTATCAATTAAATTGCTTCTTTTCACAAAATCGGTGACAATAAATTAGTCGAACAAAAATCGCGAATTATCAATCTTTTCATCATTAGGCTGATGATGGGTACTCTTAATCTTCGCAATAAAATATTTCCTAATAAGATATTCTTTAGCTAAATAAAAGATAACATAATTATATTTAACACTTGTATATAACGCTATGTAAACACACACATTTAAGACATGATCATTTTATGGCTCATAAAAATGCCTAACATCAAACTGCCGTATTACAGACATGATTTAAATTTTAATCATCTTAAGATTACATTAGCAGAGCCCCGCGGCATTACCTGCGCTTGTTGGTGTACCTTCACAACAACCGCAGGTAACTCTGTGGGGCGTAACTAGTCTAAAAAGAAATCTAAGTTACTCCTCATATTATCAGCAATCTGTCAATGAAAGACCCGTCAAAATCCCATCAAAATATTTGTATAGATTTCTACTACATTTTACCAACGTGTATTGGTTTTTATTTCATATTAATTTTACCAGTGATGTTATTAGTTTAAAGTAGTAGCCTGCTACGAACTAATATTACAAATTCGAAAGTAAGTCAGTCTGTCTGTTATGCTTTTACCGCTAAATTGTAGAACCGATTTTAATGATTTTCAGTATAAAGAGAGAATGAACCTCGGAGAAGGACATAAGTCAGGATACCCCACACATACATGGGCGGGTGGAGTGGTATAAATTCGTAATTGATACTTTATATTACAAATGCGATAGTAATTCTGTCTGTCTGTCTGTCCTGCTTTCACGGCCAAAACGCTGCATTGATTTCAATGAAATTTGGCATGGAGATACTTTGATTCTTGAGGAAGGACATAGGCTACTCTTCGCTGCGATAACCAACAAACACGCGGGCAGAGCCGCGCACAAAATCTTAGTCAATCAGTCAGTCTGTAGATATTAGTACCTATGTATGAAATATTAATTTTATACGTGATTTGTAAATGTGCACCACAAACTACAAATTACTCAGTATGGTCCATCTTAAGGTTGCCGGGAAGAGATCGCAGCCTGCGATAAGGCCGCCCATTGTACGACTGTTTTTTGTACCATTTTATTTTATGTTTTAATAATAAGGAGTACAATAAATCGTTTATCTATCTATCTATCTTAGTCGGAAAATTTGTTTTTAGATGATCGAGATATTCCCACTCACCATAAAAATAAACGCTATTATTTGATTTATTTGACATTTATATTGAATTATAAAAATAGGTTGTGGACATAAACTTCACTCGTAGGCATAATATTTTTATTATAAAACTTAAACGTCAAAAATATATATATAAATATATACATACATAAATATAATTTAAAATGGTGTACTTATCTACATTATAATAATAAATATACATTTATAGAGGAAAATTAATAATTAAAAATATACTTTTCAATTCCCTGTTGTTTTACAACAATAAAGCTGAAGATGTACATAATTATTTAAAAACAGAATTACATATTTATTTTTGAAACATAAAAGAATAAACTGTCCAGTACATTTACTACTAGACATTTTTAAATACTTTCAACTGTTTAAAACATTGCCATGAAAATTCCTAATAACTAAAACAGGTAATATACCCGAATATTTTTTAAATTAATTTAAAATATTCTGTCCTGTACAATAACTGTCTTAAAGAATTTTCTTTTCTACCAAATAAATAAAACAAATACTATAGTAAACTTACCATAATTTATAAAAAAATAAAATAAAACACTCACTAAAAAACTCACACAAAAACACAAATCAAGTGAAAAAATATTCACGTATTCACACAAAGACACAGTTCGAATTTGGAGCGCGTAAAGGTGTTTGGCCACGACCGACGCACGGCGAGACGCGAGACACACTGACGCTGCAGTGAATTACTGGTTATAGCGCAGGTTCGTGTACAGTTAGACTGACACGTAGCTGACCATATCCAAATTTCCAAAACTGATATCCATCGTAGTGCACAAAAATCACTTATGAAGTCTAGCTCCAGAATCGAATGATCATCTTAAAAGTCAAAATTAGCTGAACAACACAATGCCAAAAGTAACTGAACAACACACTGCCAAAAGTAGCTGAATATGTTCAATATACCTTAACCATAAAGAAAAATTAACGTTAATACACATAGTGTTTATTGGTTACCTATACATAGGAGTTTATTGGTTATTTTTAAATGGTTTTGCTTCGTCTTTCTCCTTGAATACCTATTCCGTTAAATTCTTGCATGACGTAACTGATATATCTTTTATTTTGTATAGATTCTAGAAAAAAAAGGAATATTTGATGAGGAATGCAGTATAAATGCAGAAAATGCAGGAAAATCACTGCTGCAATTGAAATTTGTTTTAGCATTGAATTACCTATTTTCGTAATTGCATTATAATCCGTTCAGCTTGCAGTTATATTCGTCTAATTATAACTACATACGAAAACAGTAAAATATCGGCATCATCAGGCATAGCACGAATTAATGAATATATGCTAGCCTTTAATCTAAAATTAATCATAATAATAAAATAATATCAAATAGTCTACGTTTCGACAACTTAGAAATTCCTTCCATTTTATAGCTAAAACGAAAGCATCATTTTACGGGTATACCATTCAGTGGTTTATATTAATCACACATTTGTAAGTATTGGAATTTGAATTGGAATTGAAATCAAATCAGGATAGTAACTTTAGCGTCTTCACCACCATTTCTAATATCACTGGTCATTTTATTTATTTATTTATTTATTTACACTTTATGCACTTTGTACATCGGCGGACTTAATGCCTATGGCATTCTCTTCCAGTCAACCTTAGGGTGGTGTAGAAATCTTGTAGGGAGGTGCACAGGGTTACATAATAAGTGAGAAATATATATGCCATACATAGACTTAAACATACATAAACATATATACACGTATACAATTAATACGACATAAATACAGATATATTTACATTAAGATACATTTTGGCCCAGGACTAAGGATATTGTGTTGATGAATAAACTTAGAGAGTTGTTTATAAACACACGCCTCTAGTACTTTGGATAGGAAAGAGAGAATGGATATGGGTCGGTAATGGCTCGGGAGACAAGGATTACATAATTTTGGAAGAGGGCGAACGTATGCCCTACGCCATGCGGTTGGGCAATGAGCGAAGTAAAGGGAAAAGCAATCATCATTATCAGCCTATCGCAGTCCACTGCTGGACATAGGCCCCTCTAATCTCACGCCACTTGTTTCGATCCTCGGCTTCTCGCATCCAGTTTCTACAGCCGACTTGCGCAGATCATCACTCCACCTGGCCTTTTTTTTACGCGGGGAATGCTTTTCGCACCATACCCTTCACGGGGAGACGAAGGGCGTGTGTGGGACTCCCGGAAGACCGGTCTACCCACTAAACCTCGCGGCGGCCTACCTCGGCAGTCAAGGGGAGCAGCCACATCTCCCCTACATGTGGCCGCAGCGACCCTTAGACGACGATTGGGGAGCTAGCGGCCTCTACTGCGTCCGACTCCACCTGGCCTGTGGACGTCCTACACTACGTTTTGTCGAGACGCGGTCTCCTCTCAAGAACCATTCAATAATAAAAATACTTCCATAGCATAATGATTTACGGTATGCTTCGCCGGAGTAACTGTTCAGATATTAATATTGTAACTGTTTTACTGAAATGCCGGCCATTTATAAATTAGACCTTCTAGTTACTCTCTGTAAATATTGACTGCCTCGGTGGCGCAGTGGTAGTGAATGAATGCTGTGCTTGAGGTCTCGGGTTCAAATCCTGGGTCGGACCAAAAGTTTGTATGATCTACAAATATTTGTTTCCTAGTTTGGGTGTTTTCTATGTATAATATGTATGTATTTACAAAAAAAAAGTATGTTATTCATATCAGTTGTCTAGTACCCATAACACATGCTCTGCTTAGCCTGGGACTAGATGGCGTTGTGTGTTAGATGTCCGAAAATATTTATTATTATTATTTATTCTGACTGTATCCTCAAAATACATATATGAAAATTTAAAGTATGTGCAAAGGAAAATAATTGTTGAAGTTAACAAAGATCATTGATGTCCATTCTATAAATATTAGAAACATACATAATCTAAGTGTTCACGTCACTCGTCTCCACAAAGTACGCAATTCGTTCGTGGAATGTATACGGTTTTACAATGAACTCCCCGCTGTTTTTTATTGGTATACTGGGCAAACGAGCAGACGTATCGCCTGATGGTAAGCGATTACCACCGCAAATGGACACCCACAACACCAGAGGGTGACTGCACGGTTGGCCGAGTGGTTTCAGCGGTCGCCATGCCGCTTGCTACTGCGCCAAGTCTCTTGGGTTCAAACCCCACGCGGTACAACACTTTGTGTGATCCAAGAATTGTTGTCCCGAGTCTGGATGTTCTTTGTGTCCGTTTCATGTATGTTTGTAAAGTCCCCCACGACACAGGATGTTTATTCCTAATGTGGGAGTTGTCTTTTAAAAAAAATAATATAATACGCTCTTACAGAAATTTAAGAATACCATTAATAATAATACCATAGTATAACACCTAAATGTTGAAACAGCCTGGAGTTGTGCTGTCCACTCTACACAATACATGCTCTTCATTTTCAGTGTATAAATTTATTTCTTATTTTGACATAACGATAATTTAAAACTCGAAACAGATTTTCTTTTTTTAATTTTTATGGTTTACGATAGTGTAGAACCAATGAGAAGATATATTTCATTATTATTATGAAAGCCTTTGTAGCACAAACAAAAGTCTAATTTTCTTCTGTCCTTACAAACGCCCATTGTCTACTATCGTTAAATATTACATACAAGTAAATCGGTTTCTAGAACTTTCGACCTGACCTCGTTAAACTGGCTCAGAGTCCGGCCGTAAATCTGTCCTCCTGTGACCACGGTCAGTCGAGAAGTCTTGTAATTCAAAGGTATGTGGTACAAATTGATTCAGGTAACTGCCTAAATAATGATTTAAACTTTCACAAATCCATAGTAATATTATAAATTGAAATCACTTCACAAATTGCAATGATATTTAGCATGGAGACATTTTGATTTTTCAGGAATAAAGGCCATATGCTACTTTTTAAAGCGATAACCAACATACACAAGGGTGGAGGCGCGGCAAAAGCTAGTTGATTATAAATAAATTAGTTTTACGGCTTTTACTTTTCTATACAAATAAATAAAATTGGAGTGTCTGTTTGTAAAATTAAAATAACCGCTTTCTACTACATGTATATGAATGTATATACGGTACACATACCAAAATATATATTTTTAAATTTTTTGTCTGTCTGTCTGTTTGTTCCGGCTAATCTCAGAAGCTGCTGGTCCGATTTGAAAAATTATTTCAGTGTTGGAAGGCTATAGGCTATATCATCACGCTAAGACCAATAGGAGCGGAGCCCCATTAAAGAATCTTTAAAAAACGGGGGAAAATTAATACGCTACGGGCAATAGTAGACGTAAACGAAGTTGCGAGGGTCAGCTAGTGTATAAATAAAATTCCCATTGATAATAAAACATTATTTTATTATTACTTTTTTAATATATGGCTTTAAAATCTGCCCCCACATCGTGACCTGACCGTTAATTAACTTTGTTCGACGAATATTGAGGTAAAAAAAGGATTTATTACAGCCATTAACGACTCGGGTGTTTTTAACTGATTTTTACTTTACCAGTAAGAATCGGGGACTTATGTTTTTCATTAAGTTAACTTTTTTACGTGGCTTTATCTTCAAAAGTTTGGTACTAAGTTATAATGTGGTCGCTTTAACGATGTTGGAGTCAATTAATCTATACTCCATACTTAATATTATAAATTCAAAAGTAGCTCTGTCTGTCTGTTGTGCATTCATGAATTAATTATAAGAAAAACCCAACAAACACTTTTAGCCCGAGCTGGGAATCGAAATAGAGACCTCTTAATCGTCAGTCGCGTACGCTAACCACTAGATCAACGAGGCAGCCAAATATAGAAATATTTTTAATCTCAAAATATTTTGAATACTTACTGAGCTCCGCTGTGTTACCCGCTAATCTAAAAAAGGTGTTAAGTTAGTAAGTTCCTACTTATATCATCAGTTATCTACCAGTGAAAGTCCCATCGAAATCGATACAGCCGTTCCAGAGATTAGCCGGAACAAACAGACAAAGAGACAAAAATTAAAAAAAAACTAAATTTTATACATGTACCGTGTCTACATATATGCATTTAGTATAAAACGGTTTTTTTTTTATTATATGGGTGGCAAACGAGCAGACGTATCGCCTGGTGGTAAGCGATTACCGCCGCCCATGGACACCCGCAACACCGGAGGCGTTACAAGTGCGTTGCCTGCCTTTTAGGAAGGAGTACGCTCTTTTCTTGAAGGTTTGAAGGTCGTATTAAGGTTATTGTAATATTACAAACAGACACTTCAATTTTATTTATTTGTATAGATGTATATATATACGTAGTAGATATACGTATTAACTTGAACTTAAAGAAGCCGTGAGGAAAATATTTATCTCGAGTTTCCTTTTATGAAGGATGTGGAGTGAAAATTGAATAAATAATCTAGGAGCAAATACATTTCGTTTATTCATCCGTGTTTAGCAATAATTACTTTTTAGATTAACGGGAGGCTTAACTTCAAATAAATGTTTAAAGCGTTCTTATAGATAATACTGATCGTGAATTTGTTGAGACGCAATTTTAATTTCTCGCCCGTGGTACGTGTGAGCTAAGTAAATTTTCGTTCTTTTACGTAATTGGGTCACATTTTTTTTTCTTGGTAAAATAAATGTTTCGAATTAGAACCTTAGAATAGTGTGTTCAATTACCAAAACTATAATGTTCTGGTGCAGTGAAAAGTAGATTATTTCGGTTTGTGAAATATAAAGTGTGTTAGTCATTGGAGAGTGATAAAGACAATTGTATTATATGTCATACTAGCTTTTCCCTACACTCCGCCCACGGGTATGTAGGTTGTCGTTGTAAAATGTATCAAATTACCTTCCTTAAGAGTTAAAGAAACTCCCTGTCAAATTTGCTAAGGAAGCTGATGATTCCATAGTGGATGACGTGGAAGAAATTTGGTCCATCGAGAATAGCGAAGCAGAGGAGAATGCGCTAAAATTTGTAATAGTGCAATACAACTGGATTAGGCCTGCTGAGGATACCATATGTGTGGATGAATGAGTTATTTGGCCAAAACGCGTGTTGGAGTGTACTTTGCGGCTCTCGTACGCTGAAAAAACCGACTCTACAAAAAAAATTCTACCTACATAAGTTGCGGGAAACTTTCTCTAGTTTAATTTATAACACAACAATTTTTATAGTAAATTGAGTCGGAACGGAGTTATTTTCACAAAACTGTTTTTGACCACCATTTTTCCGAAATGGCAGCGCGAGCGGCAAAGATACAAACGAGGTGGCTAAGTAAAAAATCGAAAAGAGGACGTCGAAATGTATAAAATTACCAATTTTCAAATTTCCTAGAAAACTTTCCAAGCACTAAATGACTGTAATTAGAAAAGTAAACCAATGATTAACATGTTTAATAGTTTACGATAAAATTGATGTCACTTTATTTTCGTGTTGCAAGATGACCCTGCTTCACAACAGCTTGCGTTTTCATATTCATAGAACGGATAAGAAATTAATAACTCCAATGAATAATTTTATTCAAATTAAATTTATAAAACCGACCTTAATATTTTCCGAATACTTATTTCAAATACTATTTTTGACATTTCTTCTTTATTAAAGAGCTAACAAACATAAAAATACCTATATACAGTCGAATTAAGAATCTCTACATTTTTTTAAGTCTGTTAAAAAATCATATTGAAATATATTCTTTATTGTACGTACTTGATTTCTTTTGTTAAAATTTAAATAGTCTATATCACCCGTCCATTATAACGAATTTATTGACATCTCATTCATTAAGATCGGTTTTGTAGATCAGACACAACGATGGAACATACAAACATACATAGACTGCCAAAATAAGTACCCTTGCTTTCGTCTTTGCCGTAGTCGGGTAAAAAACAAATGAGCAAATATGAGTTATGTCCCATTTATTAATAATTTGAATTTTCAATACTTAACCTAACTTGGAAGCAGTTTAATTATTCAAAATTCTGATAAATATTTTCTATTCCAATCCTAGGTGATAGTGCACAAGTGTGTGTGCAAACACAGGAGCACTCTCTGTTCCCTAACTCTCATAATCCGATGCGACGGGTATAGACACGACCGGGCGATTAGGCGCATAATCGACGGCTTAACGTGCTCTCCGAGGCACGGGGACCAAAACCCCAGCTTCGAAACTCCGAGCGTCCGAAACTCGGACATTATTAAGCATGTCTATAGTCAGTAAAACACATTTTTTGGCCCATCATGATCAGCAGTCGCATATCACCGCATATGACCTATCGGTCAACATTTTCTATATCCGATTGCTGATTGCATAAAGACATTTATTTTTTTTAACCAGATATTGTAATTATCTTAAATATATTATAGAGATGTTCTAACACCTATATTTGTTTTAAGAACACATACAATAATAATAATAATAACACAAGCAAGTTTAAGGTTGAAATTAACGCAGTATATCCGACTGTAAACAAAGGCGTTTTGATATATACAGCAATTTCGTCTCTCAGTGTCATATTAACGGAAATAAATAACTAAGATCTTCGTAAATGAGGTGTCCGTCAACACAGTTGAAGGATGTGAACCCTTGTGACCTTGGTTATTCAGGGAATGACCTACTAACCTCAGCGCAAGAACGTTTAATTTTTGACCTTATTATTAACGAGATAAATTAGTTATTACCGGATTTTGGGATAGGGAACGTTGTATAGCGGTGGTAAGCAACAAGTACTTGGCTCGGGTGAAGCAGTTTGTTAATAAAACCTCATAAATGCGAAGACGAGATGTAGATATTTGTGATTTCACCGAACCATTTAGAGGCCTCAAATTATCCGTCTGATCAATTCGGGATATTACTTTTTTTTTTATTATATAGGGGGCAAACGAGCAAACGTATCGCCTGATTGTAAGCGATTACCGCCGCTCATGGACACCCGGAATACCACTCGGTGAAACACAGCGTAAGCGCTATTTCACACCGGTCGTCTGTGAGGCCGTGGTATCACTCTGCCCTACCGCAAGAGGCGACTAATAGAGAAAACTTCACAGGATGACAGTACTGCAACGGTACACGGAAGGTATAAACGTAAAGACTTCTTTATTTCGAGAAATCCTTTTATAATATTCTTTTTTTTTACATATACTCGTATATGCCTATCAAAGTGACAACAATGCCTGATGGAAACTATGAGCAGAATCTAAGAGTAGTTGTAATGGCGAATGCAGACAATGCAACAATGCAGCATGGTGACCCACACCATGGAAGCATTTTAGGTTGATCTTCTGTAGTTTTATTTAGGAATAAACTGTAGAAATTTATTTGTTGGCTGCTAAATCCCTCTATTTATCTTCTAGCTCCAGAATAAATAAATAAATATTTCGGACATCTAACACACAACGTCATCTAGTCCCAAGCTAAGCAGAGCTTGTGGTATGGGTACTAGATAACTGATATAAATACATATATACTTATTTTTTTAAATACATACATATTATACATAGACAACACCCAAACTCCGAAACAAATATTTGTAGATCACACAAACATTTGGTCCGACCCAGGATTTGAACCCGAGACCTCAAGCGCAGCAGTTGTATTCACTACCACTACGCCACCGAGGCAGTATAAACAAAATAAACAAATACCATAAACAGATCAGTTTTTGAATGTAAAATTATGGTTTTGTCATTCAAAGTAGATATTTGCATACATAATATCATTACCCTTAAAAAAAGTGATAATAAAAAGTAAAATATAACAGTATTATAAACGTTTATAGGCCGAAAAGCCGGCAACGTACTTGTAACGCCTCTGGTGTTACGGGTATCCATGGGCGGCGGTAATCGCTTACCATCAGGCGATACGACTGCTCGTTACCACCGTATTCTATAAAAAAAATAAAAAAATAGACATCTGAATAGAGAAATTCCTTATTTTCAAGTCGGTTAAAAATGTTTTCTCAAATTATAAATAAGGAAGTGATTTTATTTAATATTTCGCCTCCATTGCTCTTAAATGAAGATTAATCGCTCCTGTTACTGAATAAAAAGTCATGAAAGAGTTTCGCTCTCCTTTTTATAACATTTTAGAAGACGACATTGCTATTAATGGTTGTGGTTAAACGAATGTGTTCAATTTTTCTTCTTTTATAATACTTTGTTTTTAATAGTGGCCATAACAAATTTATAATAATACTTATGTGGCGGCCTCCACATATAACATTACATACTGCAGCGCCATCTACTGAAGTTACACTGAACTACGAAGTAACGCACTAAACGGAGTAACTACCAATCTTGAATCGCGCAATAAATAGTTCTCGCGCCGATTATCATATATACAACATCCCAACATCAACTGTTGGGCAGTAACCCGCCAGGCATGATCACCTCGCCTCGCCTTTGTGTTGGGTGGAACATGATACCTGTTCCCCCACACTTAAAATTACTTAGGAAAGAATTAACTTTAAACTAGCTTTTGCCGTATATGTGTAAAGCCCAGTAACACTTTAAAAAAACACTACTTTAGCTATCAACAATTACATTTAATTCGCACCAATCAACAAGTATATAACAAGTATTTTCGTTATAATAATAATAATTATAGATCACTTTTATGTACACCAGATGCATTACAAGGTTAACTTAAAATTAGAGAAGTACAATTGGCGGCCTTATCGCCCGGAGGCAATCTCTTACAGGCAACCATTGGATGGAGAGAGAAAAAAATAGATTAAGAGAGTGTTGGGTAGTCTGGTGTAAAACTAGGTAAGACGAAAAATAAATAAATAAAGCAATAAAGATTATTATATACCGTTATACTAATACATAGTGTGGGTTATGATTACAACCATTAACCAACATTCCACTCGGCCAACCGTTGATCAACCCTTCTCGCCAGTGTTGCCCTCCACTCTCTGTGTTGCTAGTTGAAAACTTACTATCCAATTAAATCGATTTTATCTTAAAAACCTTACATGTGTTGGACTTCACGGAGATTTTAAGTTTGAAGACTTTCCACTTATTTATTTGTTAACCGATTGAAATGAAACAAACACTAAATGTTAAGTGAAGCTTACGATAATACATACGTGAAAACTACTAAACCGGTTAATTATTTTTACCCGACTGCGGCGAAACGAAAAGAGTAACGTTTTTGGTATTCCACGTACGTATGTGTGTTATACGTTGCACCGTCAAAACAACTGAACCGTTTTTAACGAACCGAACGTCACAAGTGCGTTGCTGGCCTTTGAAGAAGGAATACGCTCTTTTCTTGAAGGTTTGAAGGTCGTATTGGTCCATGAATACCGCAAGCGACAGTTCATTTCACAGTAATATTGTTTTCTTTGTAGTGTTAATTATAATTAAAGTACGGTTTCATCACCTTTTATTTTTTGTGCGGAAATCACCTCAGATACCACCTCCTGGTGACATATCGGACTCGAACCGACTAAAACCGCACGCCGTCTCTGGTACTAGATGCCGGGGAACCAGGTGCACCCTAGAAAGTAAAAACTCTGGAACCCCGACGTACCTCGGGCCACCTTCGCTTTGTAGATGGTCCTTTCCTGTGTGTGTGTGTGTGGGCATCCTAATGTTCCCGCTACTGTCCCCCAGGGAGCGCACGTCCGCGCCCGCGCGGTTTCAACACCTAACCAAATTTAAAACCAAAATTACTGAACCTTAAATAACTTTACACCTTTAAAACATGCATTTCAGTTAAAAAGATCACAAGCAATTCTATTCATACTGACATATACTCACACAAGAAACCAATCACACATAATTTAAGAAATACAACTAACGAAAATACGAACTAACTACGGAAAAATTATATGAGGGAGCACAGCCGTTTAATAGACTGCTGAATGAATAATAGAAATGTGACAGTTTTAAGGTATTTAAAAACAGGCTAAAAAAATATGTTTCTACATTGTGACTTCAATTACACTGAAAAGTCAATAAATAAACAAATAAATAAAATTTATTTCCTATTTAATATACAAGATTTGGGTGTTATGTAACTTAAGAGTAGACTTAACATAAAATAAACAAATAATTATACAATTAGAACCAAGTTTTAGCTATATCTTCAAAAAAAATACAATTCTAAAATTCATTGTAAGGTCAAATATTTTAATTTAGTGATCTGCCTAATCTAGGTAAGGCCTGTGTTTAAGGAATATTGTATTAATCATAAGTCATAACTATGTATTTCATTATAAATGAACTAACTGTAGGTTCTTATGAGACAAAAATTCTTTTAACACGAAACTCTTTAACTGTTTAACCTTTCACTAAAAAGGCTACACAAAAAAATCAAAAGGTGTTTACAAAGCAAAATCCGGCAAAGCTGGTATTCCTATTTATACATTTTATAAAAGCGGGAACCGAAAGAAAACAAAGAAGCGGCAACCATAGCTCTTCACACGTCCGACTTATGAGGAAGGGTCTTAGGGTTGGCACGTAATGTTATTTATTTTCATTTTATTTATTCAACTTTTTAGAGAATCAAAAATACATGTGTATTTTTAGATGGAGTCAAAATCGCCGGGGTGGCAGTCAAATTAAATAAAATAAAATTATGAATAAATCCTGTGTCTACAAAGAACACCCAGATTCAGAACAACAATTTGTGAATTACACTTAGAGGTTTGAATCCACACACTCATTGCTAAAACCTAGTTGTTTCAGTAGCCAATCGCTGACGATTACCAGCAGACTAGTCACTGTTTATGCAGTTGTCTATTCGATCGATGATGATATTCGTCCTAAAAATAGTAAGTATAGAAAAACAAATATAATATTCTACTTCTGTACATTTTAAGCCATCGATCGCAAAAAATGTAAAATATTTAATGTATTTTAATTATCAGAAGAGGGTTTGTCGACGTTGTTACTTAACAAAATGAACCAGTTAGTTAATATTTGAAGGGACCATTTATATTTATAAGTAAAGGTAATAAGGGTGTAATACGAGATGACAGACTAAAATACAAAAGCATATAACATTGTCGGTCTTAAAGTAAATAAGAGCTGAGTTAATTAAATAAATATACCATAAAATATACGGCTGTATTACTAACCTCTGTCCGAGGCTTTGTCCGCGCGTTTGTCGGATATTGCTTTAATATTTTCTTGGTTAAAATACATCATTTGAAACTAACGAACAATGTGGTTTTCTAATGGTAAAAGAATTTCCAAAATCGGTTCAGTAGACCCAGAGATTACCCCCAAACTCACATACTTCGCCTCGTTAATATATGTACTAGATTTCACCCGCGGTTTCACTAGCATTTAATAAAAAGTAACCCATGTTATTTCTCAAATACCTTCAAAAATATGTGTACAAAGTTTCATGACGATCGATTAATTAGATTTTGCGTGAAAGCATAACAAATAAACTAACATTCACATTTATAATTATTATTAGGATTGGTAAAGAGAACATGAAATCAAACCCAAATCAAAGTAGCTATTATCTACTATTTTTTTTCTCTTCTTCCATCGCGTGGATATAGGTTTTGTCCAGTTCTGATATAAATATTTAGGAAAGTACATTTTGAGGATAAAGTGTACATTCTCAGTATCTATAACTCTGATGAACGATTATCGAATAAACAGTTTAAATGTGAGTGTTAATATTGTACACAAGATAAAATATTATAACTCTTCATATTTTTTATGGTATTTGGGTGTCAAACGTGAAGTCGTATCGCCTGATGGTAAGCGATTACGAAACCCGCAACGCCAGAGGCGTCACAAGTGCGTTACCGGCTTTTGGGAGATGGGGAGAAGGATGGGGAAGAGGTTGGAGTATGGGCCTCCGGTACCCTTACTCACTCGATGAAACACAGCGCAGGCGCTGTTTCATATCGGTTTTCTGTGAGACCGTGGTATCACTCCGGTCAAGCCGACCCGTGCATGACGAAGCGTGGCTCTACCACTATTGCATACTACCTTAGCATAACAATACAATGAAACAATACAATTCAAATGCTTTTACATAATTCTTGTTTGGTCTTCTGTGAGGAGATACTACCGCCTCGGTCGAGCTAGTCCTAGCGTGTTAAAATCAGCGTGGTTTTTTTACGTTCAAATGTTTTAACATTATTTTATTACAACACAATAAATAAGGGCAGTGGCCCGCTAGGCATGATCACTTCGCCTGGTCGGAGGATCGTCTCTTTGTGTTGTGGAGACATGACACCCGTTCCTCTAGACGTCTACTCGATTGCCTCCTATTCCATAAAAAAGACAGCGTATTTCGTTGGTGAGTGCGATGCAGATGCATTTCAATAGGCCTCCATACACTATGGTACAATATGTCATGAACTTTGGCAGTATTTCACGCCCGTGCCTCGGAGAGCACGTTAAGCCGTCGGTCCCGGTTGTCATGAACATCTACGACGATCGTTATTGGGAAGTCAGTGCCCTCAAATATACTGACAACTAGTTCAACCTTTGAATTCAGTTCACCATCAGAGTTTCGGAGGTCCGATACCAGTCGTTTCGTGGAAAAACTGATATTCAGGTAAAACCAGTTGAACTAGTAGCCGACCAAATAATATTGGGCATAATAAAGGCTAGGAAGATGATGAACACAATAAATAAGGGAAAACATTTATTAGTTGTACCTTAATGTTCTTGTAGAGATTATAAACCTCTCCAAAATATAACAACGACGAAACACGAACGAATAGGTTAATTAGAGTAAGACAAACTTAAGGGAGCTCGGGTCCTTAATACCTTAATATTCGGGTGGTAAAAGGGACTGCAGAAGCTCGAATAAGCCGTGATTTACTCTATATTTACCCTATTTCAAGCTACTAAAGTTCATCGAATCTAAACTTATATTTAGAGAAAAAAAATGCCAAAATGACTCTGCCTAATAGAAAGCATAAGCAGTATCCAAGAGTGGTGGTCACCATCGTCATAGCGAATGAGGAAAATGCAGTATGGTGAGCCACACTACTTCGGCCTAATAAGATAAAATAAAATAAATAAATATTCCGGACATCTAACACACAACGCCATCTTTTTTTTTTTTTTTTTATTGAATAGTGGGCAAACGAGCAGACGTATAACCTGATGGTAAGCAATTACCGCCGCCCATGGACACCCGCAACACCAAAGGCGTCACAAGTGCGTTGCCGACCTTTGGGGGATGGGAAAGGGGATGGGGGGAGGGGTTGGGGTATGGGCCTCCGGTATCCTCACTCACTCGGTGAAACACAGCGCAAACGCTATTTCACACCGGTTTTCTGTGAGGCCGTGGTATCACTCCGGTCGAGCCGACCCATTCATGCCGAAGCATAGCTCTCCCACGATAATCTAGTCCCAAGCTAAGCAGAGCTTGTGTTATGGGTACTAGACAACTGATATAAATACTTATATACTTTTTGAAGTGAAAACTTCTTTAGCGGCGCTGTGTACTTTTTTGGAATGGGTAAAAATGTATAAACTCGCGTCAGGTCACGTGACCTGATCGAAAATTCGTAAGACGGATGGAGAGAGGACGTATAAACTCGCGTCAGGTCACGTGACAGGACAGGCGGCGCAGGGCGCTTGTGCGAATGTTCGTGTGTGTATGTAATATAAATTGTCATGTTTGTGTACAATAGCGCAATAAATTAATATTGTATTCCACCACATAAATAATAGTACTTTTATACTGATAATGAAAGCAATTCGTACAAAATTATTCTCTAACCATTCCAAAATATCAAAAATGCACAACGTTAATATTCAAGTTTTCACTTCTGCCGGCACTCCCGGAGTGCAACCCGTCGATTTTTTTTGGTAAATACATACATATTATACATAAAAAACACCCAAACTCCGAAACAAATATTTGCAGATCATACAAAGATTTGGTCCGACCCGGGAATATTTACTATTTTTTTATTTTATTTTATTTTATTCGGGGAGCTTACAGCTAAATTTACAATATAAATATGACATTGTTTCTCTATATGCCAATTACAAGCTTCCGCATGTAGAAATAACATAGTGCTGTACAATTTAATCAAAAATTATAACAGAATGTAGATTACTAGAACATTTTCTCTGGTTCTTGTAACATAACACTTTTGACATCATTTGGGACACCGCAGAATAAATCAATGCGTTCCAGATGGTTAAGTTCATTAAATGACCTGGAAACTCGTGGTAGGAAGCTATTATACCGATAATTACTGTGACAAAGTGGTACGTGGATTAGGTTTTTGGAACGTAAATTTCTAGTGGGCACATTTAATTTAATTTTGCAAAGTAAATCAGGACAATCTAGTTTGCTCTGAACTATTTTCAAAAGAAAGCAGATATCAGATACTTTTCTACGACAGAAAAGAGGTAAAAGATGAAGTTGATTACATTGTTGTTCGTAAGCAAGATGAGGCAATTTAAATTTAAAGCCTAAATATCGAATAAATCGTTTCTGGATTCTTTCTATGTTATTACTATATACATTATAACAAGGACTCCAAGTTTGACAACAGAACTCGAGGTGGCTGCGTACATAGGCACAGTAAAGTATTTTTATTGTTTTCATATGCTTAAAAGGTCTGGAAACACGAATTATAAAACCAAGTGCTTTGTACGCTTTGTCAACAATATGTTCGATGTGCTTGTCAAATAGCAATTTATTATCATGGAAAACGCCCAGGTCCCTGACCACGCCAGTCGACTGAAGTTCACAATTCTTTAGCTTGTAGGCAAAAGTGAAAATATTACGTTTCCGAGTAAAGGCGATGCAGAAACATTTGGAAACATTTAAGTCCAATTTGTTACGTTCACAATATATGTCTAATCTATTCAAATCTTCCTGGAGAAGTAATGCACTATTAAAGGCAACTAATCTATATATTTATAAGATGCTATTGTTACAAAAGAAAATTTGTCAAATTATTTAAATTATCCTCTGTCTCGTCTTTGCGATGTAACTGCTTGTTTTATTAACCAATTTCTTCTACACAAAAAATGCTTCGCACACCTATTATTTTTTGGCCGGCAATCCCCTCGTATATCACCAACTGGTAGTTATGTTGGACTCGAACCGACTAAAAACCGCACAAAGTCTCGGTTACTAGAAGCCGGGGAACCAGATGCACCCTCGAAATCAAATCCCTGGAGACCCGACGTACCGTACCGTACCTCGAACCACCCATTGTTTGTAGGTGGCCCCCTCCTGGGTTAATTCCCTTAATATTCCTATTCTATAAAAGAGCGAGCGCTTCGTACACCCCTATAATATCCGCATACAAGATGCGGGTCAAGTGATAGCCACTCGTTTTTAGTGGCCACACACTGTAGACTTAGAATTTATATCTCAAACGTCTATATTACTGAGATGTTAACCATTTTCGTTTCATTAATGTATATATGTAATGACTTAAGAATTGGATGGTTTAACTAATATACATATGTCGAAAATCGTGTGCACTTATGCAAAATCTGTGTGACGCCTGATAATATTGTGATCGGATGCGTCAATTCTTGTAATTCAATATTAATACAGCTTAATTTATATTTGATTCTAAGTAAATAGGTAATTGGATTGAAAGACTTTTATGAAGTACAACCAGAAAATTTAAAATTGTAAGGTTTTGGTACAATTAAATGGTTGGAGCGATTGGAGCTGACAATCGAAATACAGGCTTTGCCTAGTTGGATTGCAGACGCTAAAAGCAAATTGAACTGTAGTATATAACAGTTTGTAGTACAAAACTAACTTATTTGTTTGGAAATAAACTATTATTAAAATTATTGTTATAGCTTGTACTCTAATAGAAATATTAGAGCACTACCACTGTGTAGACCTGATAAAATAATAAACAAATTTTAACAAAAAAACAACCGACACAAGAACTGGACCAAATTGAAATGCGTAAACACGGGAAGCACCAGCTTTCAAATAAAAAATAATCATTAAAATCGGTTCACCCAGTCAAAAGTTGTGAGGTAGCAAACATAAAAAAAAGTACAGACTAATTGAGAACCTCCTTCTTTTTTGAAGTCTGTTAAAAAACCTTTATTATAAATTCAAATCCTTCAAAACTCCGAGCTGTTATTAAGTATTCCTATAATTAGAAAAACTCAATAAGACTTTTGGCCGGTAGTCGCATTCGTATCACTAGACCAACTAGTTAGTATAAAAACTATAACCATTATTACGAATACAGCGTTTACTGTTATTATCCATCGGAAATATCTGCGCACCCGGTTGGAATGCGGTTCACCTCGCCTTCACCTATCTAGTACTGTTGGCAACGCAAGCACCGATGCACGTGTATTTTTCTTACTTTCATAATCTCATTCATTTTTATTATTTCTCTGTTTAGTGAAATATTAACTTTGTAGTTTACATGACGTCATTAAGCCAGATTCGGAGATATTTCCGACGTGTAATAAAATCTTTCCTTTTTCCCTTCAATTGCCTTTAATAATCCGTTGCAGAAAAGGATACTTTGGCCTACCATACCACGCTGACTGCCTCGTTGGTCTAGTGGTTAGCGTAAGCGACTGCAGATCAAGAGGTCTCGGGTTCAATTCCCGGGTCGGACTGCTGTTGGGTTTTTCCTACAACAAATTCTTAATAGCAGCCCCGAGTATGGAAGATGGCGGTGTTTCCCGCCCGTGCTTCGGAGAGCACGTTAAGCCGTCGGTCCCGGTTGTCATGAACAGCTATGGCAATCGTTATTGGGAAGTCAGTGCCCTCAAATATACTGACAACTAGTTCAACCTTCGAATTCAGTTCGCCCTCAGGGTTGCGGAGGTCAGATGCCAGTCGCTCTGTGTAAAAACTGATATTCAGGTAAAATCGGTTGAACTGATAGCCGACCCCAAATAATATTGGGAATAATAAAGGCTAGGAAGATGATGACCACGCTGACCAGACATGTTCGTATACGGTTTATTACAAGTTCTCCTCTTTGCAGTACTGTCATACTGCGTAGTTTTGTCTATTAGTCGCTTCTTGTGATGGGGCAGAGTGATACCACGGCCTCACAGAAAACCGGTGTGAAATAGCGCTCACGCCGTGTTTCACCGAGTGTTTGAGGATACCGGAAGCCCGTACACCAACCCCTCCCTACCCTCCGAAGGTCGGCAACGCACTTGTGACGCCTCTGGTGTTGCAGGTGTCCATAGGCAGTTGTAATTTCTTACCAACAGGTGATATGTTTGCTCGATTGCCCTTTATTTCCATAAATAAAAAAAATGTATACATTAACTTAAATCTTGTTAGATTTAAGTTAATCAATCGTCTTACCTTTTTTGCGAGTGAAAAAACCTCCGAGATCAGAAAACTAAATATTTTTACCTATCAAATAAACATCTGAGATAATGTCAACAAAAAATAGATATTAAATTTCAATGTTTTGAATTTTATATGTCATTCATATTGCTCGTATATTTGCGCACTCGACTTTGAGTGAATATAAATTATTTATTAACATTTTACCTATAACGATAAGACCTTTAGAGTTGGAGGCAAATCTATTAAATCGTAATGAAGACATGTATTTATACAGATACACGAGTCACGTTCAAAGTTGGGATCATTTAACTTTATCAAATATTCATTAATAGTGAATATTGGTTGCAGAGAGCGAAACTCACCTTTGAGAAAAAAAAAACTTGTCTATGTCCAATATTTTTGTTTCAATTCCAAAGCTTATGTGTAAGCAAGTATAAGTGAATTATGATTATGATTGACGAGGAACATAAACTACTATTTACCGAATAACCGAAAAATAAAAAATAAAAATAAAAACAAGTTGGTTTTTTGATTTATGATTTGCTTCATTTTTTTATTATTGAATATAATATAGTGGAATACACTATATATGAATATAGTGGACAAACGAGCAGAAGTATCATCTGATGGTAAGCGGTTACCGGCGCCCAACACCAGAGGGGTTACAAGTGCGTTGCCGACCTTTGGGGAATGGGGATGGGGGAAGGGTTGGAGTTTGGGCCTCCTGTATCTTCACTCACTCGGTGAAACACAGCGCAAGCGCTATTTCATACCGGTTTTCTGTGAGGCCGTGGTATCACTCCGGGCGCGGCGGCCCATTCACGTCAAAGGGTGGCTCTCCACGAAAGTGTTCTTCTATTTATTTTGTTTGGAGCCAACGCAATATGAAACTAACAGAAGAATTTTGATTAACCTCTTACATATAACTCGAATGAGGAAAAGGTACAGTCTACAAATTCTTAAATAGCTCGGGGTATGAACAACCCTTGTGTTAATCCCATGATTAGCAATGTCACTAAGATCTCATAAAGACCTGACCGAGTTTGAACCCATTTTTTTAAACTAACATATTAAGTTATATAACATTGATTTACAGTTCTACTTGTCACTGCCTCGGTGGCGTAGTGGTGTGGTAGCGTATGCGACTGCTAAGTTTGAGGTCTCGGGTTCGATTCTCGGGTCGGACCAAATATTTGTATGATCTGCAAATATTTGTTTCGGAGTTTGGGTGTTTTCTATGTATAATATGTATTTACAAAAAAAAAGTATATAAGTATTTATATCAGTGGTCTAGTACCCATAACACAAGCTCTGCTTAGCTTGGGACTAGATGGCGTTGTGTGTTAGATGTCCGGAATATTTATTTATTTATTTATTTGTTGCTCTTTTATACCCATCCATGGTAAAGCTAAAATGGAGGGTTATAATTTTGACAGTATATCTTTGTTTGTACATTTCCCAGCAGCGCCGAAACTACTGAACCGATTTTAATGAGTAAGGTGTGAATAGATACGTAATCATGGACCGGTGACATAGGCTGTCTAAATAATAAAAAAACGAAAGTTGTTACGAAGTCAGACAATGTTTTTTATTTTTTGTAGTTTGTTTTTTGAAATATTAAAAAAAAAAATAGAAGTCCTTTTTTATCGTGTATCACACTTATATGCCGTAGTTTTGTGTCATACAGGCTTATGAGAATTTTAACTCGAAGTAGAATAGTTTAATTTTATTTAGTCAAGCAGATCAGAGAGAAACAAGGAGGGGTTTATGTCCAGCTGTTGAAAATTTCTCGTTTTACGAAGTTTTTTGATCTTGTATCTGACCATTTGTTGGAAATTAGTGCTACATCTTTATACACAAATAAAACAACACACCATTCATTTCTTGTAGAACGCATATTTTTATCTCCAAAATAAAGGCAAAATAGGAAATACACAATTTATGTTTCATCAAAAACAAAAAGTACGATTCAACGAACAAGTTCCAATGCAAAGTTGTTTATATGCAAAGTACTACTCGGAATTACATAAAGGCCCTATGCAGGCGACAACTTAATAAGCTCGCATAGACTAAACTTGCCGTATTTTTGTACTTCCTACGTAGCCTTAATATGCGATAAAATAAATTAGTTTTCTCTATGATATTTTTGAATTTAGAATGTTTTATCTTTACCTGTAATCTCGTCAATGTCATGGCAAAATGAGAAACAAAATTGTCGGGATAAATCAACGAAAACAAAATGTTAAGGCGGTTTGTATATTGAGTCAAAATCGAAGTCAATTGGTGCAGAATTTATGAAGTTTTTAAGTATACACAAACCAACTCAATATTTTTATAGTTTTCAAACAATAAGAGAAAGATAAAAATACTTATGCAATGCTTTTCTTGGAGTTTCTTGTTACCACAAGCACCCACGATAGCTGGAAAGTAGGCCATTTTAGAAACAGTTTGTAGAGCTTTCCATTTGAAATATATTTTATTTGTTTTCATTTAAAAAACAAAAGAAACTATTCTGAATGAAACAGAAATGAAAGGAAAAGTAAACAATTTTACCATCCAACCTGATTTTATTAGCAGAATAACTTTATTAAACTGATACCTTTACTATACTTTTACCGTGGGAGAGCTATGCTTCGGCATGAATGGGTCGGCTCGACCGGAGTGATACCACGGCCTCATAAAAAACCGGTGTGAAATAGCGTTTGCGCTGTGTTTCACCGAGTGAGTGAGGATACCGGAGGCCCATACCCCAACCCCTCCCCCATCCCCTTTCCCATTTTCCAAAGGTCGGCAACGCACTTGTGACGCCTTTGGTGTTGCGGGTGTCTATGGGCGGCGTTAATCGCTTACCATCAGGTACGTCAGATACGTCTGCTCGTTTGCCTACTATTCAATAAAAAAAGAAAAAAAAAGAATCTGTATAATTAGTTAAAATAAATCACACAATCTCAAATTCGAAGATTTCGTCCATAACAACTAAGAAGTTCTAACTCAATTGACTGCAAGTTCGGTCTACTGGTTTAAAGCCGTGGTCGTCAAATTGAGGCCCGTGTGCGTTATTTGTGCGGCCCGCGGCCAAGTAAACTACATTACATGTCTCATTCATAAACAATCTCAATAACGGACTTTGTGTTCTAATCCTGCGACGGTGACCAACGAGTAGTGACCAATGACGAACTCACGATACGATAGTCTCCCGCGGGCGGCGAGCAGGTAGCGTTGACCCGCGCCCCCTGGCGCGTAGCGTAGCGTAATGGTAGTGGTAGATCAGCACATACAATAGCAACAATCTTTTTTGTCAAGTTCTAAAATCATTCTGCAATCTTTGTCCTAATCAGCGTTATCTGCTCTAAGTTATAGTACTTAGTTAAAAAACAAATTATTGTTCTAGAAATTTATCTTCTGTCGCGGTGGCATACGCTTAAACCACCACGCTAAATTCTCATCTAATCTTACTATTTTGGTTCAACATAACTATTTGAGGTAGATTAAAATTAGCTTCCAATATTTGATTTTTTCGCAATGTTGAGTTAGCCTTAATAGAGAGTATTTACTAAAAATAATTGCAATCAAATTTGAGTTCTTGTGTGGTTTATAATAAAAACTACTGACTGTTAGATATATAACAATGGAAATATGATCGATTCATTACTGAGAGTACTATCTCAGTCTAGTGTCTTCATTAAAAACATCCCTTTCAGGAGGTGAGAGGTCGGTACGGTAGGGCAATCGATATTGAGAGCGAACAGCTCCGTACTGGGGCTGGCTTCGAGGGTCTGATTCATATCTATGCGTTATACGAGTACGATCAGCAAATTTAAGGTGTGCACATATTTTTTACCAAATCTTCTACATTTACTAAATAGAAAGATATTGTCTATGTCTACAAGATTCGGTCTGATAACGCTAATAGTCGGGGCAGAACAGAGAGACGATTTAAGTAAGTTCTAATGTCCAAATACATATTTTATTTGTCACATTAAAAAAATATTGAAAGAAATGGTTTTTGGTATTATATCTGTTTTGTTTGACTGTGTTTGTATGTTTATTATTAATTTATATCTAGTCGTGTTAAGTTAACGTTTGACATAAGCTTTACTCATATTTGTAACTTCTAGATAATGAAAATCATTGATTATAATATTGGCATTAAAAAACGATTTTATTTCAAATGGTAAATAAAATATTTTAGTGAAAACAATGCATGGGTAAAACAATCCTTCATTTGTATGAATCATATTGGTGGCACAGGTACATGACACCCGTTCCTCCACGGGCGGGGTCCCAACACAAAAGGAAGATCCTCCGACCAGGCGAGGTGATCATGCCTGGCGGGCCACTGCCCAACGGCTGATGTTGGAATGATGCATGTATTCTAATCGGCGCGAGAACTTCTATTGCGTGATTCAGGATTAGTATAGTGTTGTGTTGTACGTTACTCCGTAGTTTAGTGTAAGTTCGATAGATGGCGCTGTAGTATATTATGTTGTTGTTGCGCTGTATGTGGAAGTCGTCACAATATCCTTATACCATCGATAGTCATGTTTTATTAATATTACTCGTATAAGGAACATCACGGCGAGCGCGTAGGGCGCCTTGTGGGATTTGACTACTTCTACCCTTTAACAGCTATAAAAATACTTCTTAGAAAGTATGTTTTGGCCTGCTCTACCACGCTGGCCAGACAAATTGGTATAAGGTTCGTTTCAATTGCATAATTTGTCCTCTACTCGTCTTACGACAACTATAAGTTGAGTAGGGGTGGTGACACTGCGTATTCTTAATCTGTCACCATCATCAGTTCTTACTAAAAGTGCGTTACCAAATTTAGAAGGAGGATACCTTCAAATTAGGGGGGTTTGGAGCTTTGGTGATCTAACTCTCTCAGTAACAATTAAGAAAAGAAAATCTTAACACCATTTCTTTATGAAGCCGTAATATATGTCCCTCCAACACAAAGGGAGGATCCTCCGACCAGGCGAAGTGATCATGCCTGGCGGGCTACTGCCCAACAGTTGATGTTGGGAGGTTGTATATATGATAACCGGCGCGAGAACTATTTATTGCGCGATTCAGGATTTGTAGTTACTCCGTTTAGTGCGTTACTTCGTAGTTGAGTGCATCCTCGGTAGATGGCGCTGCAGTAGGTTATTGTTGTGTTATATATGGAAGTCGCCACAATATCACTACATTTGACTCTTTTCATTTTAAGAAAATTTTTAACAAATTTATTAAATAAAACCATGAACATAGTTAGTCACTTATAAAGTAAATTACTTCTTTCGACAGCGTTATCTCATTTCATTACAAGTTTTTTAGAGAAAATTAATTTAAAAATATATTTTACTGAGCAACCCCGTCAGAGTGTTTATTAAAGTTTGCAGAGAAAGTTTCTAATATCGACACGCGAAGTAACAACACGAAGTTAGCAAGTTTTGTCTTTAAAACTAAAGAGGTTTTTGCTAAGAAGAACGTTAACTTTTTATAATAAAACATTAGAGCACATACAGTAAAATATATTTCTGCGCCATCTAGTGAAAATAAATTGAAGTACATGAGAACTACTATGTCTAGATTGTACAACTGATAGTTATTTTGCTATTTGCGTGGTGGCTTTTATTGTTAGCGACATCCAATTTCTTGCTCTCTGAAGTAAATTATAATTACTAATAACTTTCCAATTCACCAAGGAGTTTTTGTTCTCAAAGTATAAAGAGCTTGTGCTAACCAAATTTCTGATAAACATATATCTACAAAATGAGGCCAGTCATAAATTGCGAGAGTTCGAATATTGCCGAACCTACCTCGTTTAAATTGTAATACGTCGAGCCAGGCAAAGACAGTATTTTTTAAAAGAAATATCCGTGCATGCAATTTAAATTATTTCTCAGAACACTGATAATTGTAGAAGAATCAGAATGTTTTTAGAAAATACTTAAGTTATCTGTCTGTTGAATTATCAAGTATCTTAAAGCAAAGTTCAAGTTAGTTTTTTAAATAAACATTACATTGATAAGTTGGAGTACTTTTTTCTTATTTCAACTTAATATCGTTTGAAACAGACGTTTAATTAAAATCTTTAAAAATAGCATTTTTATTTAAATTTTATTAGTTTCT
This sequence comes from Spilarctia lutea, assembly GCA_916048165.1. Classification (NCBI taxonomy): domain Eukaryota; kingdom Metazoa; phylum Arthropoda; class Insecta; order Lepidoptera; family Erebidae; genus Spilarctia; species Spilarctia lutea. Next base: position 3,619,568 of record OU696492.1, on the reverse strand, counting down.
TTACGAGTATAATATAAAATGGTAGATCATCATATAGGTTGGTTCTTTTTGACTGCGATTAGGAACTGATTCTCAACACACAGGGCTACATCACGTCACGTCAGCCTATTGCCGTCCACTGCTGAACGAAGGCCTCCCTCAAAGAGCGCCAACCATCCCGGTCCTGGGCAGTCCGCATAGTGATTTGTAATTCGTATCTTGTAACAATAAATATTTATTATTATTATTTTCGCGGAACGGGTTGTCATGTCCCTCCAACACAAAGAGAGGATCCCCGATCAGGCGAGATGATCATGCCTGGCGGGCCACGGCCCAAAGGATGATTTTGGTATGTTGTATATGTGCTAATCGGCGCGACAACTTCCATTGCGCGATTCAGGATGTGTAGTGTAGTAACGTCACTCCGTATTTTGATGTATCTTCGGTAGATGGCGTTGTAGTATGCTGCTGTCGCGCTGTATGTGTAAGTCGTCACAATAATCAACATTATTTAATAGTAGAAATAAATCTTGGTCTACTATATTATAACGCTAGCCAGACGGGTTGGTTATAAGGTTTAAAATGATGTCTTGATGATGGTAGACAATTAAAGAGTGGACTGTATTTTGCACTGGTTTGTAATGTCTAAAAAATTTATACAAGATTGCACAGACCAGTGATTCCGAACAATATGTTGTGTCGAGTGTCGTTAACACGATGTATGTAGTGAGTGCCCGCTGCGCCCGCGCCTCCACTTCTCCTTGCGTCCCCGTCACCACTACTGAAAAGACCGGTACACCGCGATGACATTGATGACGATGATAAAATGACGTAAGTCTGTGGTGGCTGGGATCTTGGAAAATAAGGTTTGCGCAAAGTTTTCCTTCTCTTGATGATACCCACAGAATGATTAGGGATGGTGATACTGCGTATTCTTTAATCCATCACGATGAGTGAAAATCAGGTTAAAATTGGGATAAACCCCTCAAGTGAATTAGTGACGAGTTATCTGAAAATGCACTAATTCACTTGTGTACGCCCACCTTTAGTCTGGCTTAAACTAGTTTTAGTAATGCGAAAGTTTGCAATAGTTGAATTGCAGTTTTCAATAACTCAATTAATAACTTTTAATGATAGTTGTATAAGCTTTGAGAAGCTTTATCCTTTATACTGAAATTTCATTAATTATATAACGTTATGTATATTTGATGCTTAGTTATTCTGAGATAGTATATGTTAAAAGGCATATTTGGAAGTATTTATAGTACTGAAATAGTACACATTTCTAGGTTAAGCTATCCTTGCTAGGTCAGTATAACGATGGGTGACCATTCTTAATACATTAATACCCACTGCGTGCCACGGAGCGTACATTAAGATGACGGTCCCGGTTGTTATAATAACATTTATAGCAATCGTTACCGGCAGTTGATAACCTAAAAAGTAAGAAAATAGAATTTTTCACACTTTCGTACAAAATAACTCCACCCTGCCTCTCTGCTGAGTATGGTGAACATTACTCTTGAATTCTACTCATGCTTCCTATCAGGCAAAATCACCTTAGTAGTGTCATATATTAAAAAAACTTTAAAATAAAAACCAAACTATATTGACTCACTAAGCAGGAAATCGGATGCGTCCGGTGTAGCGTCGATTATAACATGTAAAGTAGGTTAATGACTTCTAATAAGTGTTATTGAAGAAACTAGGGGCAATGTTAATCATTGTAAAAGCTACTCTAACGCCTTGTGAAAAGGTACAAGATTACATTAAGTACAGGGTCTTTAAGTTTAATATTTAAGTATGGCTTACCGATTGAAATGGTTATTTTAGCGTAGGATCAATATTGGACGATTAATTACTTACGAGAGTTAGTAACTATTAAATTGAATGGCTTTATTCATTAGACCACTAACGGTCCATAATATTATTACTTTAAAATTTATAATGTATGGATTAAATTACACTTACATACGGAACAAGTGATCGGTGTTTATTTCGGGAGGCCTAATTATGAAGAAGCATAAGTAGGCCGCCATGGTATGGGTCACTATGCTGCATTGTCTGCATTCGCAATGAATATGGTGACCACAACTCTGGGTTTCACTTATGCTTGCCATCAGGCAGAGTAGAGTCAGTTTACCAGGGCTAAACATAAAAAACCTCAAAATTTTTATCCTAGATGATAATGAATAAATAATTTTTTTTAATAAATTTTTATCAGGACGGCTACTAGCCGATTATCTTTTAAATTCAAAGTACGTAAGCACTTTAGGGACCTGCTGACGGAGGCATCAGAATAACACTTAAAAGTGTCTATTATATATGTAATATATATATTATATATATATTTACTTTTATTTATTTTTTATATTTATATTGTATATGTATAAATTATATTCAATGTATGTATATCTAGCACCTATTTATCTGTATGAATCATTGTATTTCATAAAATAATTTTATTTAGTCTCTCGTGTCGTATAAACACACACCTGCCACAAATAACTTCGCAACACCCAAAGGTTTGTCTGGAAGAAAATGCCTGTGGCATTAAGTCCGCCTTGTGCAACATGTTTGCAGGAAGTTTTAATAAATAAATAAATAAATAAATAAATAATGAAACTTTTGCCGTAACACTTATGATCGTTAACCAATAAGCACGCAATTATTGCGAGATTAAAATGACATGAAACCATATATTTCACTTTAGTTACTGCAACAAAAAAGTAAGAGCAGCAGTTAGTTGGTACAACAGCAACACAAAGCATTTAACTTCTACTGCAAATGTTTGCGACACTATACTTAAACACTTACCGCATTCAGTATTCGTAGATGATATGTCTACGTTACACACTTCGTAGCTGTCGCGTAGTAGTGCTACAAGCACTACGACAATAATCCTACGCTTAACCGTCTGTATATTATTTACTCATCTATACATTATCATATAAGCATCTTTAGTATATACCTTTACCTTTATCCTTTATGTATCCTTTACCAAGAGCTGCTTCAAATCGTCACTATCCTAGATTTTAAAATTATGTTTATTCCAGTTCAAAATAGGAAAGAATGGTTTCTGTCGGATGTCCTTAAAGGCAACTGTCAATTATTAGGGTAGTTGACTGTATCGTAAATAAATACCTATGAAGCCTTTCTTAAAAAGAATATTACAAAACAGCTCGGAGAAAATATAATTTTTACAGTTTTTCATTTCTATTACAAATTTTAATCAAATTAACATTATAACATATTACTCAATTGAGTAGTCTAAAACAGTGACGTCACAAGTTTGTATTTAGTATATTTTTCATACAAAGTTATCGTTTTGACGTTTTAGATGATAAAAAGTAACTAATTTGACTAAGATGTCAACTAACCTATTGTCACTGTCATTTCATACTAGGTGATCTTTGTATGATCCTCGTTGGGAGATCGTTATTTGCTTTTTCGATCCCCATTTCATGTCATCCACATTTTATATATTTTTATCATTAATTTCATCACCACGACGACTTGAAGACTTGATAATTGAAGACGATAAATACTTGACATTGGCAGAAATAGCTGATCCGAGTGATCCGGCCATTTCTTCACAAAAAAAAATGACCAATGTTCAACTAGACCAAATTCGGAGAGTAAATGTAGTCGTATAGTCGTTTGCCTCCTACGTTAAGAAAAAAATAAAATAAAAGATGATGCCCATTGATCACTAATATAAGAAAATGATAACAAAATTCTTAATAAAAAAAAATGTTGTGTTTGAGGTCTCGGATTCGATTCCCGGGTCGGACCAAATGTTTGTATGATCTGCAAATATTTATTTTAGTTTTGGGTGTTTTCTATGTAAAATATGTATTTACAAAAAAAAAGTATATCAGTGGTCTAGTACCCATAAAACAAGCTCTGATTAGCTTGGGACTAGATGGCGTTGTGTGTTAGATGTCCGGAATATTTATTTATTAACTGTAATACGTGTGCATTTACAAAAAAAAGTATAAATGTATTTATTTCACTTGTCTAGTTCTCTGCTCAGTTTGGGACTAGTTTGCGTTGTGTGTTAGATGTCTGAAAAAAAATAGACATTGATACTAATCGATAGGCTAAAATATATATTGTGTTTACGAAGTGTGACTTAGTAATACACACTTTTATTTCGTTACACCAACAATACTTTATCAAAAACTCAATTACGTTCCGATATCCCGTGGACTTATATTACATCGTGAGGACCATACTAATTTAATTTCCATATCTGTTCGATCGGAACGTCCTTCATCAAGTCCCTTCCGGTGATAGATGAAACGTGGAGCCTTATTTATTTCTTTATTTTCTCATTTTATTTACTTTTACGGTTTTATTGCTGGTAATGTAATTTTAAATTAAAGTATAATTTTATATGTACAAGTTTTGTTTAAAAGGTACACTTTACATTTAGAATTCTAGGCAGTAGTGAACTGCATACTAGCCCTTTTGAACTATGTAATTATGGGTCAGCTCGAGAAGAGAGATATAAATTTTTTTGTGTTTAAATTTGTCATTCTTGTTTACACGTCATCGTTCAATTTATTAACTAGCACAATAGTAGTTAATAACAAATAAATATTGACTTAATAAAACTGCTTCGTTGATCTGGTGGCTAGCATATGCAACTAGTTACCAGTCCAAAAGTCTCGGATTCGCTTTCCGAGTCGGGCTAATTGATATATCGTATTTTTCGTATATGAAATTCTTATTAACTTACCCGGAGTATGGAAAATGGCGGTGTTACCCAACCCGTGCCTCGGAGAGCACGTTAAATCGTCGGTCCCAGTTTCCATGAACATCTATGGTAATCGTTATTGAGAAGTTCAGTGCCCTCAAATATACTGCCGCTAGTTTCAACCTTCGAATTCAGTTCACCCTAAGGGTTGCGGAGGTCTGTTGCCGGTCGCTTCGTTGGAAAACTGATATTCAGGTAAAACAGGTGGAATTAGTAGCCGACCTCAAATAAACTTGGGATAAGGCTAGGAAGACGAAGAAGTATTTAATAACAAGATGATTAATGATATGTTTGAAACCACCCAGTTTAAAAAGTTTCCGACCTAACGATGATGGTCTCCTTGAATTCTACATACTTCTTTCGACGATGCACAATCCAAGTATACAGATGCACAACTACATTCACTACCTTTTATTAACAAGTGCTGCTATCTACACGTTGACGTCGGAAACTTGTCAGACCATGTAGTAAATGAGTAAAAATTTACAAGCAATGTATGTATTGATATATTTTTGTTTTTAGTAAATAAATATAATCTGCCATTGTCAGTTATACAATGTACTTGCCCGGTGTCAAGTAAAATTCAACGTGAATTTTTCTGTTTTCTGTTTCACAATTGTGTATTTGACTGTACAGTTATGAACAAAAGTATAAACCACTTTTTATAATTTTTTGCCAGTAGAAGAAAACAATTTTGATGGTATAGGGGGCAAACGAGCAGACGAATCACCTGATGGTAGGCGATTACCGCCGCCCATGGACATGCAACAAGATAGGCGCCACAAGTTCATTCCACAGTTTTGTTGCCTCTCCCAAGGAACACCACAGACCCCTTCTTTCTGTCTGTCTCAACCAAATGGCTAGAGGGCGCCCCATTCTACGTATGCCAAGATAGTGAAGAAGAAAAAAGATTCACATCTTTTTTCTTCCAACATCCAACACATAAGATTGTTTTCTTACCATATCTATTATAAATTTTATTAAACGAAAGTAAAGTTTTTCAACCACAATCTACCAAACCGAAACGTAGTATAGCTAGTGCGTAATATAGTTAGTAATAATCATCTTTAAACAGTATAAAATTATATCTCTTCCGCTATCTATTCATTTAGATTTTTTCTAACTACTCAACGGATGTGTAATATACGCAATTAGAATACAGGAAATACGGGAATTTCAAATAGGAAAATAAACATTTGTGATCACGACTGTACCTAACATATTTGAAGAATATTCGCTCGTCACCAGAGAATAAACACACTTATATCTGAGTGCGTACTTAGTGTGATGAAATTCTATCCCCGAGGTGCTTATTTAATTTAATAAATTCATAACAGTACATATTAAAATGAGCCTAACTTAAGTAGCAACTTAACATTTCTTTTCCAGTTCAGATTACGGTTAAACAGTATTTTATCCCTTACATGTTGAATTACTAAGTATTGTATTTGTAAATGTTAGTTTTGTATATTGTACTCGTAATACTAGTGCATATTTAGTATCTTTCTGGTGGTTTTGGGTGTTTCCACAGCCTACCCAAACGTCCTGCTGACGGTAGTGTCTCGCTTTGGGTCGTTAATGTTGACCGATATCGGTTAGGTAACAGGATGGCTAGGGCTTGTATACCTTCCCCCAGAATACCGTCTATAGACGCGGTGTCGTTCCTGGGGGGGACCTGAAATAACTTGGTCCGGGTTCTCCCCAGAGCAGGGTGCCTGAGATCGGCCGCCAGGGTGGTTTTCGTGCACTCACCACATATCTGGTGCCGTCTGTATGAACAGGTCCACTGAAAACTATAGTTTTTTCTTCAAAAAGCTAACCCAGGCCCTAAACAGTACTCAAATGGTTACATTTTAATCAATATGTTCCTAGAGTGAGTTTTAGGAAATAACAGCGCCTTCTGTAGCTGTAAATTGTGACTGGAAAAGTATCTGTAAAGGTAAGGTAGGTAAGGTAACAAAAATAAATGTCATTTAGAATTTCCCTTAATTTTCTTATCTAATAACTTAAAACGAGTAATTAATAATAAGTAATATAGGTTTTGAAATTAAGTATGCAGGGGATTTCGGGCCGGGTCCGACATGCCACCAGTAGGTGGTATCCGAGAGGATTTCCACACGAAGAGAAAAAAAAAGAAAAAAAAAAGAGGGTTTCGGGCGCGATAAATCGACCATTTACGAAAAAAATAATACCGACCATAGCTCAGTCATTCAGACACATAATTTAAAAATATTGATTAAATGTGGTGTGTTTTACAAGTCATCAAGGAACGTCAAAGCACAGGTAATCTGTGCTTTGACGTTCCTTGACGACGACGATTCATAGAAAATACCCAAACTCCGAAACAAATATTTGCAAATCATACAAACGTTTGGTCCGACCCGGGAATCGAACCCGAGACCTCAAGCTGAGCAGTCGCATACGCTACCACTACGCCAACGAGGCAGTCAAGAATACAAAATTCTCTACAAATTTTGTTAAAATTTTTTTTTTATACTGTGAACCTTTTTCGGGATTGAGGGCGGAGAGCACGCGGTCACAGCATCACTTCAGGTCAACCGGTGCCTCCGGTCGAAAACGCGCCACATATAGTTGATGAACTATCAATATATTTGGATGAACTAGCTGCAGCATTTGAGGAAGAAAATTGTTCGGCCCACAGATTAGAGAGTGGAACTCAAACCTTATTGGCAGTCTATAATGCTCCGAAATCTGTGAAAAGTCTCGATCATCTTCGTTATATGCATTACGTCAAGTCTACAAAACTTAATAAACCTGTGCAGCTTTTAAATATTCCACCAACAAGTGCAGCTGCTCATCAACATTTCAACCGTGTATATTATCAAGTTCAAACTTGGTTAGGACATGATTTGGAACCCCAGGTATGGGGTTGGGCGATGCGAAATGATTTTCTGGAGCCTATCATGACAATTTTACTACCTGCTCCAGAAGATTTGCTAAATACAATTTTCTGCAACTGCAAAAGTGGTTGTGGTTCGCGATGCGGATGCAGGAAAGCGGGCTTGCAATGCTCTTTAGCTTGTGGCCAATGTAATGGGCAAGCTTGTCTCAATGCTCTACCATATCAGAGCGACATTAACGAAGATGGAACCTTTGATCCCGAAATCATGGAAGAACTTGAGACAAATGTCGTTGAAGACGATAATGAAGACCAGTTTGAAATTTACCAGCAGCCAGAAGACGACGATAAAGAGGAAGAAGATGATTAAAATTATAAATTGTAGTTTTTGTACCCTTTATTCCATTTTTTTACTTTCAATAAAAAAAATGTATTCAATGATATTTTTTAATAAAAAGATTAATTCATAATTTATTTGATTTTTTTTCATCATGTAAGAAGTTAATAATATTAATTAGGTTAAAATTCAAATATAATTCTTATATTTTCATTAACAATTCTGCAATTACATGGGCAGGTAAGTGTTGTTAAATAAATTAATACTGAATAAAAAGTGGATAAGTTAGGAAAAAATGATAAAATATAATATAATAGTTAATAAAAATAAACAAATATTTATAATCATTGATTTAACGATAGTTCATCAACTATAATGGGGCGTTTTCGCCCGGATGCACCGGTTGACCTGAAGTGATGCGGTGACCGCGCGCTCTCCGCCCTCTGTCTAGAAAACAGTTCAACGTATAAAAAAAAAAATTAAGAAATTTTGTAGAGAATTTTGTATTCTACAATATTGATAATTAATACAAATAGCAAAAAACCCATAGGAAATGAGAGATTTCCAAAAAACGCGCATAAAACCGATTTTTGTTACCTTTGACCTTGAAATTTAATAGTTGCTTACACCCTACCATATGTAGGTTTTGAGACAACTTTTAGGGTGTCAATATACAAGTATTTACAGACTTACAGCTGGGTATCTCGAATTCCGAGGTGAACTTACTATAATGACTGGACTATTGGTGATGATGAAACGAGTTCTATGAGGCCAAGATCGTATCAAACCCAAGAAGGTATATAGCAGAGAGTAAAGGGTAGGCCAACGGTGATCATTATTGTGGACAGCCTTGAAGGAGAACTATGTACAACAGTGGACGTCTTTCTGCTGAGTTCGTAATATAAGTAACAAGTATTACGAGTATATACAATTGACTGCCTCGGTGGCGCAGTGGCAGCGTATGCGACTGCTGTATTAATATCAGTTGTCACCCATAATACAAGCTCTGTTTAGTTTATCTATGCCCGATATTTATTGATTTAATATCTATACTCATTTGATTTGATAAAGATATTCCTAAAACAGAAACGATCATGGGAAACGATGCCTTGCCTTGCTTATAGAAGAGTTAGTAAACAAGTGTTAAGCAGTTATTTCGTTGCTTTGCCAGTTAATTTTCTGCCGCGCACAGTAAAACTGTGGAATGAGCTGTCGCCTGCGATGTTCCCGGACCAATACGCAACGCACTTGTAACGCCTCTGGTGTTGCGGGTGTCCATGGGCGGCGGTAATTTCTTACCATCAAGCGATACGTCTGCTCGTTTACCCCCTATATTTAAAAAAAAAGTTAAGGAAGGGTACCAGTGAGTAAAATCAACTTTTGCCTGCAGTGTGATAGGATCTTCAAAAGAGCTAGTAGTAGCAATTCAGTTTAAAGTGAAAATACCACCTCAAAAGTAGACAGCGCTTTCGAAACTCTTTAATTGTAAGTATATATGAGCGACGGCAGTCTACATTATCTCATACATAGCCTTTGACAGTCCACTGCTCGAAATATGCCTTTCCTTAGAAATGTGGTTTTGGCCTACTATGCTGACCAAACGGGTTAATATGGGGTTTGTTTCAAGTTTTCCTTCTCTTTGCAGTGTCTTTGGCCTGCGTATTGGTCCTTAATACCCATAGAATGAATAGGACATTTGGAATGATTAAAAACATAATCCAGATATAATATACTGGTATTAGAGCTACTAAAATAGAGCCATTTATTAAGTTACTTGTCACACCGGACTTAGTCATCCGACAGCGAAATTGTTTGCCGGTTTATATCTGTGAAAAAGCCTCTTTACTCGAATCTCAAGGTGGGGGTAGGTAGGTATACGGCAAAATATAACTCGATTACTGCTGAACACTCTCACGGGAATCTGCGAATATTTTCGTGCGGATATAACCGAGGCCCATTTGTCTTTATTAACTTTTTACGTACGATTGCTCAGGGATTGGACTAATACCTTTTGATGTGTTATTCTTGGGATTAACATTTGTGGTATTCATAAAAGTTTAATATATTTATACGTTTATGGTATCATATGTATATGAATAGATATACATATATATTTATATATAATATAGTAGCACGATCGGCCTAAGCGTTTGGCTTGTGACGCATATTTTGCATCAATGTTTTCTTATATCATATAAAATTATCGTCCGTAAACCAACTTTACAGACCATTTTTTATGCATGAACCATCCAACGTGACTCTTTCACGTCACCAACTCATTGCAAAAGTAGACAATGCAACAATGCAGCATAGTGACACACACTATGGCGGCCCAATGAGATGCTTCCGTGCAAAGACCAGAGACTAGATTCTTTTTATTGAAAGTTATGGTGATTAACTGGCCTCCCATCTTTGATATTACCAAGGGCGTCTTTACCTATAATGCAGAGTGTGCGGTACACACAAGGGCAGTAGTATTAAGGGCGCCGGCCACGGCATGATTGAATCTGCTCGCTACGCTTAATAATGGGCGCTAGAAAGTTGATTAGAGACGAGCCCTTCTCGGATTAGAGATGCCTCTGGATATTACAATTAGAGATATAAATATATTAGAAATACGCATCTAACAACAAAATATTTAGGGAACTACGGAACACGAGACAGTTTTTATCACCTCGCTGTATCCTCTTGCGCTGTTGCTGTTGATTACCCAATCGATCGATATATCGAATTACCCAAAGTGTTGTCTCATATGAGAATAGAACCTCACTTCTCATATGAGACAACACTTTGGGTAATTCAGAAATTGTGGTCCTAAGTTTGGGTCTACTTTGTGTACATTTCATGAATGTCTGTAAAACCCCTACGACATGGTATATGCTACTTGTGCGTGTCTCATCCAACGAAGCCATTAAATCGACAGGATTCAGTTAGACTCATCAGTCTGGATTATGTCTAATGTCTGAACGAGACAAAAAATTGCAGTATTTTAACTTAAATTATTATATTTAATCAAACAAACTTTGAAAACTATTACAGAAAAACAAATAAAAACACCTTTTAATATTAGATACTTTTAATAGATTCAGCAGTACATCATGTCTCGTTTTCCATTACGGGCGCGTGTATTCTGCTTACATTAAATATGGCTACTTTGTAGTTATCATATTGTCTACTATCTCTTATAAATTCGAACTTGGCATCGACAATAGAATTATTATGGAATTTATTTAGGAACTTACAGCAAAAAAAAATGTTTTAATCTAGAAATCGGTTAAGTTGGTAACAAAAAACTGTTATTTTTTCAACTAACTATATCTATTAATAAAGTACAGGTGACATCCTACTAATATTATACACGAAAGAGTTTGGATGGATGCATGTTTGTTACTATTTCACGCAAAAACTACTGAATGGATTTTGATGAAACTTTACAATAATATAGCTTATATATCAGAGTAACGCATAGGCTACAATTTATAAAGATATAGCTTCGCCTCGCGGCGTTGCCTGCTGTTATTGTCGTACCGCGGATAGCACCGCGGGGTTCAGTTTATATTATACTAGCTGAACCTCGCGGTGTTACCTGCAGTTATTGGTTTACATATTGTTATTTTTTTTTTCTTACAATTAAAATAGCCTATATTAATCAGTGATAATGTAGCAGTCAAATGGTGAAAGAATTTAAAAAATCCGTCCAGTACTTTTTGAGCCAATTCGTTACAAACATACTTACATACAAACCTTTCCTCTTCATAATATTATTAGTAAATATAGAAATAAACGTCATTGTAACTAACAGTTTGCCACAAATTATTTACCAAATACGTAAATAAGCCTTTCTTTTGCGATAAAAGGTTCTATAACGCTAGAACCATAATAAGTGTTTCTGTCAGAAGCCATTCGAACACTTAAGTAGGTCAGTAACATTAAAATTTTATTTCGCTTGCTGTAATACAAGTTAAAATCTCGTAAGAAACCTCAGACACTTCAGTAACGCGAGAAGTTTTAATGTTAGTTTGATAACTATAGCGAAAACTAAAAATTAATAAAACTACATTATTATATAGATGTCCAGAATCGATCAGAGATACGTGCAAAGGGTTAGGCCTATATACCGGAATAGGGCCTTATAAGGCAAGAGATACCGATTCGGTTTAGTAGGTTTCGCGTGAAAACGTAACAAACAATCTTACGTTTACCTTTATAATATTAGTGTGATTATTTCCTAATTCGTTTTCAATTTGATCATTAAAGTTTCATGGGGACCAAAATATGTTGGCTAGTACGGTGAAATGGGCCAAAAACTCTTGTTTAAAAGTCCAACATTTGACTGTTAAAATCTATTGATGGTGACAAAGAAATATAGAACTTAAACGCTCGTCGTAAAAGTTGTGAATTCTTTGCCATTCCGTTCAAGCAAAATGCACATTCAAATGACAACATGTGTTCTACTAGTGTTCAAAAATGCCTTTGCAATTCTATAAGTACTAAGTCATACACACTGTCTTATATACCTAAACCTTATCTTTATGGTACTAAGGTGCATTTTGTTAAGCTTAAATCTGCAATTCAGAAGCGTCACCAGTAAGTATCAGTGGCTTATGGTTGTCGCGTCGAGTACCGATCAACTTAAATCCGATTATGTTGTCCCTAAAACTATAAGAGGATAAAAGTGTTCAGTTTCTGTTGTACTTACGACGTTATACATATGCTATGAATTTAAGACATATTGGTGTAAGGTGTGAACATCTATACATACATATATTTTATTATGAAATTACTTAACCTGATCTCGCGAATGGCGCAGTGGTTTAAGCGGTCGCCATGCCGCTTTCTACTCCAAAGTGTTGTGGTTCTAAAGCCTCACACGGCTTTGAGTCTGAGTGTTCTTTGTGTCCGTGTCATGTGTGTTTGTAAGGCACACGATAAATGTTCGTAATATGAAACTTCTCATTAAAGAAAATAACCGGTCAAGTGCGAGTCGGACTCGCGAACGAATGGTTCTGTACCATTGTCTAATAAAATAATAAAGACGATCAAAAAATTCACGGACTTTGTATGGGAGTCCCCTCTAAATATTTGTTTTATTTTAATTTCAATATTTATTTTTAAAGTGAACATAAATATCTAATCATTCTGTGAATATTTCAAACGTCTACCTGTTGCCGTTATCAATATTGAGCACAAACGAGCAAAAAAATCACATTTGTTGTATAGGAGCCCCCTTAAATATTTATTTTATTATGGTTTTTTAGTATTTGTTGTTACAGCGGTAACATAAATACATCATCTCTGAAAATTTCAACTGTCTAACCATCACGGTTCATGAGATAGGTACACAGACAGACGGACGGAGAAGTCTTAGTAATAGGAGTTTTACCCTTACCCTGCGGTGTTACCTGCGACATAGTCTACAAATGAAAGTTACGCCTCATGTCATATGCTATCTGCCAGTGAAAGTCTTGTCAAAATCAGTACGGCCGTTCCAGAGAGAAAATTTAAAAAAAATGTTTTTTTGATTTTAGTAATGTATATGTATATGTATATTTAGTATTGTATATATATATGTGCATGTGTGTGTATATATATGTGTATGTTTATGAATATATTTTATTATTAAACATCACCATATCTTTAAAACACCTTCACTACCCTTTATTCCGTTAATTTCTTTCTCCGGTCAATATGTCCATCCAAAGGTTGCCTGGAAGAGATTGTTTTTAGCAATAAGGCCGCCCATTGTACATATCTTTTTTGAATTGTAAGTTGAATAATTTGTTAATGGTGTACAATAAAGTATATTCTATTCTATTCTATTCTATTCTATTTTCACATGATTTAGTGAAAAGTTGTTAATTTGAAATTACCAACACACAGTTCAATTTCAAAATTTATATAGATGTTGATAAGATATCAAACGACCTACTAGTCTAAATTTAGCGATCCTGATTGCTAAGTCTGAGAGCAGGACCTCGAACCTCACAAAGAATAAACAGTGTGAGACGAACATGATTATTTGTGCCTTTAAACATTATTTAAGAAATTTATATCTAAAATATGTATAACAGCAGTCGAATTACACTAGAGAGCAATGGCAAATTAACAGTTTAAATACTTGGTATTTAATTAGCTATTGAATACATTTTATTTCACTACACTACCACCGTTAGTTTCCGAGATTTTCTAGAATCTATAAGCATGTGTGCCGGACTTCAAATTGCAGTTAAATAGAAAAAAAACTAAGTAATGCATAACATGTTTTTACGAGCAAAACATCAAGTAGTAGTAACTTGATTACTTTGATAGATACTTACGTTTTTACGATCTACTTGCTTCAGTTGTTTCGTTCGATTTCGTGCAATTTGTACCGGAAAAAACTGTTTTAGTACACACTTACTCGTGTACTGACTTTGTTTCGATACTTTTATTGCTTAGTACGTTATAAATTGTTCTTATTTTCACAGATTTATGCCCCTACTTATGTCCAACACCTGGATTAAGAGAGAGGAAAATGATAGTAGTCATACCTACTCAAAATGCAGAGAGGGATAAATGCGTAGTCTTTGATGAACTTGCTTTTTTTCCCCGACAAAAGGTACTAAATAAAGGATAATATTTTAGAGAGTCTATGTAAGTTTCTGTGTTCCACTTTCCTACTAAACCGACTTCAGGAAATGAGGTGTCAATAGATACGTAATATTAGCCCGGGTGACATACAAACTAATATTATAAGGTCGAAAGTGTGGGGGGGCGGGTATCATGCACCACAACACAAAGGGAGGATCTTCCGACCAGGCGAGGTGATCATGCCTGGCGGGCTACTGCCCAATAGTTGATATTGGGATGTTGTACATATGATAATTGGCGCGAAAACTACTATTGCGCGATTCAGGATTGGTAGTTTCGTCATATTGTACGTTACTCCGTAGTTCAGTGTAACTTCGGTAGATGGCGCTCGTATGTTATGTTGTGTGTGGAGGTCGCTACAAAAGTAACTCCGTATTTCTGTCTGTCTGTATATCTGTTACGCTTTCACTGAAAGATTCAATGAAATTTGACATGAAGATTTTTTTATTCTTGAATAACCGCAATAAACGACACACACGAGGGCGGAGACATAAGCTAGTGATATGTGTGTGTGTATATATGATATCTAAATATTATCAAAAGTTTTTACGTACTCGGATTATAGTTTTTAAAGTTTTTCTTGTTGGTAGACTTGTTGCTGCGAGAGGCAACAAACAATGTAGGTATTGTTTCTTTTGGAACCTGTTGCTTCACTTATTATGTCTTGCTTTCGTTTTTCTTTTATGCCGTGATATATTTTAATTCTGTGATCTTAATCCGTAGAAGTGATGCTTCGTTGGTTATTTTTCACTTATTTAGTATTTGTTTTAAAAGCTCTGGGTTTACTTCGTTCTTAACTACCTTTTATACATAAGAAATTGTAATTTTCCAGACCCAAATTAAACTACCTCTTTTTATCATCGCAGGTTTCAGATGAAAAAAAGATATGAAAAGCTTAAAAATATGCAGTTCTGTCTATACTATCATTAAAGAAACCACGTGGACACAATCGTAAACCGGTCTCTTCTAGATTTTATATCCTATTAGTCCTTAATTATAAATGTAGGTAAGTTTCTTTGTTACGCTTTCACGTAACTACTTAACCATCATATACTTGGAGGTATTAGAAGTAACATAGGATACTTTTTAAGTATTCGTGTAATTATAGAGGAAGCAAGAAGTTCGTACACCTTGTAACGAAAATGATGCGAAAATTTGGTTAAAGTTATAGTTTTTTACAATGAGTGCAGAAAGCTAAAAAACAAATGAATTATGGTCGAATTCGATCACTGCGCGATCAATAATACCGTGTTACTCTTATTGAAATAACAACACACAAAAAATTCGTCACACGAATGCTAAAGTAAGCGTCTCGAGATAATAAATCAGATTTCCGAATAATATACAACATCCTTCGTAATACCGTCTCACCGGATATTGAGTAAAGAAGTATATCATTCAACTTCCGCCATGAATATACTAAATTTTGATGAACCTACTTCGGAAATCAGTGATTCTTTGAAGAATTGAGATGCGATGGAGGTTTTGTCCGGCTCGAAGGACCAAATTATGTGCGTATTCTTTCATAACTATAGCATTATCATTCTTAAATTTGGAATTTCTTGTAATTCTTTGTTCTAATTGGTGTAATCTCTTCAATATTATTGTTTTGGTATTTCCTTGAGCCGATAATTAAGCTTCAGATTTCTTAGGTATCGTGACTATGTAGCGTCCGTAATTATTTCTTGTAGTCTTGTTTTTATATATTAACTCACACTGCCGTTCTTCAGATGAGCTGTAGGTGCAAGTCTATCATATGGGTCTTGTTCCCACATGCGTTTCAGCATATCATATCATTGGGATCGAGGCTGAGGTGCAAGACAACAAATTCATATTTAGTTGATTAGTTTCTATGGTTTCAAAGAGAATGCACCTTAGTGTGGTATTTAGAGCACACGGGGATCCTAGGAGACCTTTGATAACTTCTAACCTCCAATAAAAAATCTACTCGTGCTGCCTGGTTAAAACTTGAGTTAGCCAGAACCAGTCCTTGTAAATGTGGCCAGGTGCTGGTAAGGATAATTCCTGCCGGTAGTTGACTCGTTACTTGCGTAGACATTATGAATATTTTGATTCGTAGGTTAAAACTTGAGGCGTGCCTTGATAGTAGTTCGATTTCTGCAGCATTAGCTGAAAAGATAGTAGAGTCGCGCAGATTTCAGTGCGAAGGGAGCTGGCTTTAACGGGGCTGTACTTTCCTCGCACAGAAAATCAACGTGACAGCGTTCGTGTTGTCGTGTTTCGTTGGTAAGTGCGAGACCGGAGGCCCAATAACGCAGAAGGATCACTAGGCCGCCACGGTGTGAATCACCATGCTGCTTTCGCAATGAGTATGGGGACCACCACTCTTGGATTCTGCTTATATTTTCCAACATAAAAGTTATTTTTGTAGGTTCATACTTTAAAAAAGTATGCCTTACATTAGTTTTAGTTGAGCCTACTCCAGTAATGGGGCCATTAATAGGCGTTCTCTTAACTTGTTGTAGCTGGAGACCATGGTCAATCAAAGCACGAAGCACTGTCGTTTGTCCCAATTTAAGTTCTCTCATTCGTATGAGGGCTGCATCGAGCAAAGCAATGTAGACACGTTGGCAGCGACGTGCGATGAAAGGGTAACATTGGTTAGCGACAGTTCCTCGCTGAATGTCCCGGGACCATACAATTGTAACATAAACCCTGTTGTTTGACTTACTCAGAACTCTCTGTTGAACTCAGCTTCGTAAATTTCTCACAATGTCCCACCGTATTTTAAAGCGATTACCGCTGCCCATGGACACCCGTAACACTAGAGGCGTCCCAAGTGCGTTGCCGCCCTTTGGGGGATGAGGAGAAGGATGTATGGGCCTTCGGTATCCTCACTCACTCAGTAAACCAGGCGCAGGCGCTGTTTCACAACGGTTTTCTGTGAAACCGTGGTATCACTCCGGTCGAACCGGCTCATGTAGGTACCTATACATTTCTCATGAATGCAAAAATACTAAAATACTTTATGATCTAAGCAAAAACTAATCCATAATATAAATTTCATAGACTACTCAATGAAATGTCAACCACAATATTTATGTATTATTGTGTTCACTACGAATTAGTATGATTAACTTTAATTTTCAAAAGAAACGGAAAAGGAACACGACATGATCAAATATTTTTTAGAAGACAATGATCCAACAAATCTTAGTTATACTCTGAGTTTGAAATCTGGCTGTATAGTTATTGCGTCGTTTGGAATTGTAAGTCGAACAAGAATTAAATCAGTAATCTGTTAATTCTCGTAATACAATACTAATTTTACTAAGAAAAAACCTATTCTGACGGTCAAGATTCAATCGAAGCTGAATATATTGACCGAACATAATTAGGTATATTACACTAGCTGAACCCCGCGGTGCTAAACGCGGTACGACAATGACCGCGGGCAATGCGAGGCGAAGCTAGTATCTTTATAAATTGTAGCCTATGTGGTATTCTGATGTATAATCTATATTATTGTAAAGTTTCATCAAACTCCATTGAGTAGTTTTTGCGTGAAATAGTAACAAATATCCATGCATCCATCCATACTTACAAACTTTCGCGTTTATAATATTAGTAGTATCAGCTGCGCCCTGCGGCATTACCCGCGGTCCTTTACAACAACAACCTTGGGTTGAAGCTAGTCTAAAATACAGGTAGCCTTAGTCACTCATATTATCATCAGCTATCTGCCGCTGGAACTCCCGTCAAAATCGTTTCAAGACGTTCCAGAGATCAGCCGGAACAAAGATTGGTATAAATATAAGTTTCATGCAATTGGTTAGGTCTATGTTTGAATGTACTTTTATTGTAATAGGGAGCAAACGAGCATACGTATCGCCTGATGGTAAGCGATTACCGCCACGTATAGACACCCGCAACACCAGAGGCGTCACAAGTGCGTTGCCGGCCTTTGGGGTATGGGCCTCCGGTATCCTCACTCATGGTGTGGTGAATGGTGATATATTACAAATGGCCTTCATACTGAGATGCCCGCATTCAATAATCACAACATAATAGTAGTTTCTATTACAGTTACTGTGGTGTTCAGACATCCTCTTCGACAAACGATACAAGATCGTGACATATTTGAACGAGAGCCGGTACAAGCTACTATACTCGATAGTATTCACTTTGTATGTCATTTGTATACTCGCCCTAATTATACATATTATTATACATTACCAAGTTGTTTTTTTTTTATAATCTTGCGTTACTATGACGTTACTTCAACAGTACTAACGCTGGTGACTCAGACTTCAACAATATGCTGAGATAGGCGCCTCTTCTAACAAAAATAAAACTACAAAATATAGCAGTCATGATGCCTATTCACCACGTAATAAAACATCCATCAATGTAGTCAATGTCCTTGGCTGCAGGATTCAAGAGGGTAGTTAACACATGCCGAGTTAACTACCCTCAAATATACCCGTGCCGCCTCCAGAGATTGCCCTGTCTGGCGACCACGGGCTGTATGAGGACTACACCGACTGAGGCTCTGGAAGCCATCATAGGTTTACTACCACATCACCTCTTTATAAGGCAGGAGGCTCTAGCAGCGGCAGCGCGGCTAAAGAAACAAAATCTCTAGAGATCGCCTAGGGTACCACACACCGAAATCTTCTATGAGGCCATAGGTAGGGAACCGCTCATGAAAGCGGTGACTGACATGATACCCAGACAATTCGTCTTCGATAAAAAGTACAAGATACAATTGTACGAGGACTCCCAAGAAGAACTTCATCCAAAAGAGTTAAGTATCTTCACAGATGGATCCAAAACAAGGTCAGGCACTGGCTCGGAAGTATTCTCTGAGGACCTAAACATACACATCTCGTCACCTCGGCGTTAATGTGCGCGTGCTTGTGTGTGCCGGTGCGTGTTTTTTATTTTTCGGAGCGAAGTAATTAAAAATTACATCAATACAAAAAAACATCAAATATTAATGTACAATATTTTATTTAGAGTGCAAGCATTCAGTAACTTATTATACATATTAACGGGATTACTCTACTAAAACAAAACTCAACCAATCATTCATAATGCGATTGTTAAAGATTAATGATGGGCGTCGTGGTCTTGTCCGGTCATTAACACAATATTTTATAGCTTCAATTATATAATAAAATAGAGTAATCCAATTAATATCAAAGAACTAAATCTAAAATACGTAACTAAAGTTTATACATTGGAAGAACTATTTACCTTCAAATTGTAAACCTGTTCGTAACGAACCAAAAACATAATTTTAATTGTCAACAATATTAAGATTACTGAAAACCTCTATGACCACATAACCAGAACTTGTGAAAATCATTATGGCCCAAAGTTGAAGTTTTGAAAATAATTATGGCCCAAAGGTACACTTATGGACCTCTTTGGGGTCTATAAGTGTACCGTCACTGCCAACAGACGGTGTAGCGGTGAAGAGACTAATTCAGTAACAATTTAAATTCAACCCAAAGTTATTCAGAATGCAACCAGCAACGGCTGGTTTTATTTAGGTTGAATTTAAATTGTTACTGAATTTAAAATCTTTTTGCCGTTACTACGCCATTCGGCTTTGACCTTTATGGTCCAAAGCTAGACTTGTAAAATATAACTGTGGCAGTGATTTTACTAGATGTGTATATGACTACTTTAGCGAGCTTTTGCAACTTTTTCATGTCACCTAAACACCGTGAGGAGTAATAAAAAACGAATGATAGCCTTGCATTGAATTTTATGTTTTATATCCTTTATCATAATCTTCCATTGTGTTTGAGAGATAATAGTATTACAATATGATCAAGACCAATAAATTTTTTAAACAAACCAAAAAATGTACACTGTTTTATTTAGAACTGAAGCTGTCTTGGCTGAAAAATTAATTATTTCTTACACATGAACCGTCTTAATAATTACAAATTTCTTAAGATTCCTACTTTTGCATCACAGAATTTTTTTTACAGCTTAATACGCATAACAGTATATTAACCGAATAATACAATATATAAGTTGAATATCTTGTAGCGTATAATTATAGAAACAGATAAAAAAAGAAAGAAAATAATTCAAGAAAGCTGCTACACAGGCACTAACTAACCACTGATTATATCAGTCATTATGGCCCAATGTGACAGATGAGAAAGAATTGTTTTGTTTTTTTATGAGAAAGAATCAGCTATTTCTGCCAATGTAATGAAATCAACGATAAAATATAAAAAATGTGGACGATATGAAATGGGAACGGTCTTTCGAAAAAAACGATCTCCAAGAAATAATTAACTTGGTTTGGCACAACAATTGGTGTTAATAAGAACCTAGTGTCATCGAGACATAATTATGGCCCAGCTCAAATATTTATTTGTATGTATTTTAAGTCTAATAGGAACAAATATATTGTACGTTGAACTTGGAAAAAACCAAACGAGACTTCTAATTATGGCCCAGGCCTCTTTAACCTGATGTAGCCCAAACCCACAAAAATCAAAACCACAAGACATTCAACTACGACCTGTCGGAAATATCTGCGAACCTGGCTTAATGGCGTCATGCAAACTAGTGAGTTATTATTTGACTGAACAGAGAAATAAAGAAGAATAAGATTACGAAAGCAAGAATAATACACGTGTGTCGACGCTTGCGTTGGCAACGGAACTAGATAGAGATAGACGAAGGCGAGGCGATGCGTGGGGAAGCGAGAGGTACAGCGCATTCCAGCCGGGTGCACAGATATTAACGACGGGTTGTAAATTTGGCATCTTCAACAATATGTGCTAAGCCCGTAACAAATCTACATTTGTTCACAGAGCACCATGTATTGTGAACCTTATTTTGTTAAATTCAAAGGCGATATTCAGTTTTCAGACTACGTTTTCATCTATAAACTAGTCTTAACAAACACTATATACAATTTAACACAAATTTTAATATATTCATGCAATAGAGATATTGTTGGTACAAGTTTGAGAGAATATTTGGAAGTACTTGTACGACAAGGAACCAAATAATTATTCTCATCTCTACAGATAGGGTCCTATCTCGATTTTGGCAGGTGTGTGGGCTGGTTTTTTGTTGCAGAAATAAGTTTATTTATTGATTGGATTTTGAATGGTATATATTAGTAACTACTGTTAAATGATCTGATTTGACTTCTCTTGGTGGGATTCAAGCCGACAGTTCACTGGTCACTATTGAAAAGGTCCATCATCTATATATAACACATTTATTATTAAACACTTTCAACATTATTAAACACTTTCAGTTCACACAAAACTGCACAAATATCCCCTGGTTTATAAGCCTCATCCGAAACAGACAAAAACGATTCGGAAATAGTCACTACACTTATATACTGGTACTCCTTCAATCTCCTTCTATTTTATCTTCTAATTTATCGTCTACTTTACTTTTCTTGACGTTAGGAGACTCCGTACCATCATATACGATCACATCTTCGGTGGAGAAGCTCACTCGTTTCCTCTTCAATGCTTTCGGATTTCTATCGAACTCTGAACTTAAACTCCGGCTACTTTCGTCACTGGAGAGGCCGTTTGTAGCGTTCCTGATGATGAGCAGGTCTTTTTCTATCTCTGTCAGTTCTTTGGGTTTCGGCGGTCGGCCTATAGGGCGTTTCAGTTTATTCTTAATAGAAGGGGATTCTTCTGGCTTGCGTTTCTTGTATGACCGTTTGCCTAGATGCATTTTGATTTTCTTTGGCTGAGATTCTTCCTAAAAGTAAATTTCACGGATTAGTTTTTTTTTTTAAGGTATGTGGGGTACAAACGAGCAGATGGGTCAATTGATAGTGACTACCGGCGCCCATGGACAGCTATGATACAGTATTTAGAACTGGACTCCTATTATGAGAGTTGGATTGATTGATATAATATTTTTTTCTCAGTACATATATGACAAATACTATGCATACATATATTACAAATGCGAAAGTAACTCTTTCTGTCTGTCCTGCTTTCACAGCTAAACAGCTGTACCGATTTCAATGAAATTTGGCACGGAGATACTTTAATTTTTGCGGAAGGACATAGGCTAAAGCTAGTATATATATAATATATAGAAAACACTCGTACTCCGAAACAAATATTTGCAATTCATATAAACATTTGGCCCGATCCGGGTATCGAACCTGAGACCTCAAGCACAGCAGTCGCACACGCTACCACTGCGCCACCGAGGTAGTGAAAATCTAGGTAAAAAGCGCGCAATGCATATATATATGATACTGAAAATTAAAATAACGTCATACCTGTTTAGGTTTAGCGCCGATGTACCCTGAACACCTTTTCGCGCCACACATACACCGCTTCTTGTCGATGCCAGCGCATTCTAGATTGTAATTGAACGTCACTTCACTGTGCTGTAAAATGGTAAATATAATAAATAAATTAATAATACATATATCGGACATCTAACACAAAACGCCATCTACTCACAAACTAAGCAGAGCTTGTTTATTTATACAATGCGAAAATAACTAAAAATATACATAGTTTTAAAGACCTAAAAAGTCGGTTACAAACATGCTTACAGGTGAAAGTAATAAAAGCGTCTCAAAAAAGATATAATGTTTAGCTACAGAATATCCCAAAATTGCTACTTCACAAAATATGAACAATTTTGTTCATTATTTTTCAATAATTCTACTGTCGTTGAAAAATGACACTAATATGAATTTATGTTTATGCAGAATAAGGAAGTGTTATTCCATAAACACTAGATCAGAATAAGGAAGTGTTTTTCCATAAACACTAGATCAGAATAAGGAAGTGTTTTTCCATAAACACTAGATCAGAATAAGGAAGTGTTTTTCCATAAACACTAGATCAGAATAAGGAAATGTTTTTCCATAAACACTATCAGAATAAGGAAGTGTTTTTCCATAAACACTAGATCAGAATAAGGAAGTGTTTTTCCATAAACACTAGATCAGAATAAGGAAGTGTGTTTCCATAAACACTAGATCAGAATAAGGAAGTGTTTAACCTATGAAAAAATAACTGTCGCCACATAGTAAAGTAAATATTTAAGAATTAATTAAGCTATAATTTTTATACTATGCAAAAAAATAGTACTACAAAGGGAAGGAAAACTTGAAACAAACCTTATATCAACCCATCTGGCCAGTGATTCATCATCAACAACCCATATCGTCCCACTGCTGGGCTCGAGTCTCCTCTCAGGAGAGGGTTTTAAGGCCATACGTCCCCACGCTGGCTGAGTGCAGGTTGGGGACTGGCAACACAACGTTGTGGCTATGTAATCTTGCCGTTGGTTGTTTTTTTAAGCAGCCCAAAGGCCTCCAACTTAGCTTCACGACCGTTATTCTATGATAACAATCTGGACCGACATGCTTAACATGACCTCCGAATCACGAAGACGCTCATTGTAATATGCCACCAGCGGTCACCCATCCAGGTACTGACCACGCCGTCGTTGCTTACCCTCGGTAACTGTTTCTAATCACCGAGTGCAACTGGGCTATGAGCGCCTCGCCTCGCGTAAGTATAGTGTTACCCGTCGTTTATACCTGCGCACCCGGCTGGAATACACTGCACCTCTCGCTTTCCCACGCATCACCCCGCCTTGGCCTATATCTAGTACCGTTGACAATAAAATATTAAATCTCTGCTTGCATGACGTCATTAAGCCAGGTTCGCAGATATTTCCGACGGGTTGTACGCTATTTTTTTATCTAAATAGAGGCTTATGTCCTTGGCAGTGGAGTATTTAAAGCTGTTTACGATGATTATGATAATACTTACAGCTTTGATGTCGAACAGCGCAAACAACCCAACTCGAACATCGCCGAGGACCGTCCACTTTTGAGTTTCACAGTTCGGCTCGCAGCAATGATTCATAAACCTTGAAAATAATATTATTTTTATAATTAAAGCATTACATTATTATAAGGAAAACCTAGTAGTAAGGCCGTATTGCGATTTTTCTAACATTGCCCTTGACCTTGAACTTGAAATTGCGCGCTGGGTTTCCGCAACTCGACGCGTCTCAATGCGTCTATTTTGCGTGGTGAAGAATTAATGACCTTAAGGACTCTACCCTACTCACAAGCAGAACATGAAAAACAACTTTTTAAATTCAGATAAAAGAAGTTGAAGATGGAAAATACGAAAATATTCGATCGATGTTTCTAGGCTAAATAGATTACTCTAGAGCTTCTTGTAGCGCCATCTAGCGTCGAGTAATCGTCATAATGCACACAGTTGCGCGCTTTCCGACACTAGATGGCGTTGTCCTCGATAGTTCTCGATTATTCTTGTGGAAACGAGATCCATCTGGTTATGGTGCAACAATATCATAAACGAGCAGTCGTATCGCCTGATGGTAAGCGATTTCCGCCGCCTATGGACACCCGCAATACCAGAGGCGTCACAAGTGCGTTGCCGGGCTTTGGAGGATAAGGAGGGGGAGGGGGAGGGGGAAAAGGATTGGGGTATGGGCCTCCGGTACCCTCACTCACTCGGTGAAACACAGCACAAGCGCTATTTCACTCCGGTTTTCTGGTATCACTCCGGTCGAACCGGCCCATGCATGCCGAAGCGTGGCTCTCCGGCTTTTAAGTAAATAAAAAGTGTGGTTAGGTATCGGAATAGTCTTTTTCGAGATTATGATCTTTTAGCCTGTAAGCCTAATCATTTTTGAATCCATCTTTTCTTGCTCTACAAGTTTAGGACATTTTAATTAATCTATATTAATAAAACAATTACTGGCACGGTGGTCTAAATTGGACCATAATTCATTAATAGGTTTCCGTACCTCAAAATAAGAAACAGAACCCTTGGAGGATCACTTAGTCTGTCTGTCTGTCTGTCTGTCAAGACTCCTTTTCCCAGGAATGCGGGGAGGTATCAAGCTGAAATTCATATCAAATCCTCAAGTCTCTCTCTCTCTCAACTCAAGGAAAAATTGCGAAAAGCATAAATTTCTAGTTACATCATATAATATGTCTACAGGTGTTGTACGGAACCCTCGGTGTGCGAATCCGACTCACACTTGGCTGGATTTTTTAACTTTGTTTACTCCTCACCTATATAAAATGTGCTAATGTGCTTTTTTACTACTCATGCGCATGATTTCTTCAAAAGGGGTGCAATATTTTTGGTTCACACATTAATATTAAAAAATGTTGAATTGGTTTTATGTTTTAGGGAAGATTTTCATCTATTTTTGTTTAACGTCAAGATACAATCCAAATGTTCCGACGTGCTAGTTAGCGCCGAGCGAGCGCGACTAAGCACAGAAACTTCTAAAATCACTCACCTAGCAAGATTTCCTTTCGGTCCAGCGTCGATCATCCTCTCTTTGTCCAGCGTCAAAAAATAAAAGTTTTCGTCTCTTATCTCGTGCTTTCTGCGCATTCTCCGTCTAAACTCTTCTTCGTCTATTAATTCACCCACATATTCTATCACAAATTGACCTGAAACATGAAAATGAAGTGCATGAGAATATTTATAACTTCATATTTGATTGTGATGCTAATATGGGAGAGATAGACACGCCCCGGGCCGGACGGGGTACCACCCCGAGTGATGGCCCTAGCCCTCACCCATATGTCGGACCGCCTCAGAGAGGTTTTGAAGGCCAGCCTGGCGTCCGGACGCTTCCCTGAGTGCTGGAAAAGCGGGAAGCTGGTCCTGTTGGCGAAGCCGGGACGGCCTGCCGATTCGGTCGCGGCCTATAGGCCCATCGTGTTGCTGGACGAGGCGGGCAAATTGTTCGAGAGGATTCTCTCTGCCCGCATCGTCCGGCATCTCAGCGAGGTGGGCCCCGACCTGTCGGACGCCCAATTCGGGTTCCGAGAGGGGCGTTCGACGGTCGATGCCGTGATGCGCCTTAGGGCCGTGACCGAAGAGGCAGTGAGCTGTGGCGGCGTGGTGTTGGCGGTGTCCCTGGACATCATCCTTTCTTTTCTTCCGACTGACGCAGGTGCTTTCCGGGCACGGTTGCTTCGGGAAGTACCTGCACTCGGTCGCTAGGAGGGAACTGAGTCCCGCCTGCCACCACTGCGACTGCAGTGAGGACTCGGCCCAGCACACGCTGGCGATCTGGCGATCTGCCCCGCTTGGGCGGCGCAGCGTCGGGCCCTCACTGCAGTCATCGGAGGAGATCTCTCGTTACCGGCCATCATAAACTCCATGGCCGGTAGCGATTGCAATTTTACCGCGGTCGCACCCTTCTGCGAAGACGTAATTTCGCAGAAGGAGGCGGCGGAGAAGGCCCGGGAGGACGACGTCCACTCGGACGCGGAGGCGCGCATACCAGCGCCTCATGCCGCCCTGAGTGTGGCCGCGGATGGACGGGATGGGTTTTCCCCTCCATCCGCATTACAGGCCAACCGCGAGGGGGCGACGTACGCGTGTGCCGTGCGTCGCCTAAATTGAGAGTTTTACCATCAGACGGTGCCCGCTTCAGTGCGGGCAGGCGCTGGGAGAGGTCCGGTCGTGTTAATAACTGCAGTTCCCGGACCCCTTCCTTCTCAGGCGCAGAGTTGGCACACCGTGTGGTTTTAGTCGGTTCGATTCCGACACACCACCCCGCCGCAAACCCGGTGGGGTGACGGCCCGAGAGGGTTTACACACGTAAAAAAAAAAGTGTAATATACCTAATTATGTTCGGTCAATATGCTCAGTTTTGATTGAATCTTGACCGTAGAGGAGAGATAGACACGAAAATAGTTAATCTCCTTTTTTAGGGTTCCATACCTTTAAAGGAAAAACGTAACCCTTAAAGGATCACTTTGTTGTTCGTCTGCCTGTCAAGACCCCTTTATTTTTAAGCCAAAGCAATCAAAAGATACAGCAGCTTAAACTATATATTTTCGACACTCGCAAGGGAATCAAAACCTACCCTTAAGAATCTTGAAATTTGGTACGAATCAACACCTTACAGCACAGATAAAAGAAAAATTACGAAAAGCATACATTTTAGTTGAATATACCTACAGGTTTGGATGGAACCCTCGACGCGCGAGTCCAACTCGCACCTGACCGGTTTTTTTAATCGCTATCTATAATATATCTTTATGTTATTTACATTCTCCGTTTTATTTTTTTTTTTTAATTTACACGTTAAATAATAAATTGTGTGTTCCTAATCATTAAAAAGTGAGTTAGCATATTGCTAATTAGTCACCGCTCAATAAATTAGGAATACGCAGTGTCACCACCCCATTCATCCCGTAAGAGCCCACTAAGGGAGCAAACATTTTTTTTTATGGAATATGGGGCAAACGAGCTGACGTATCGCCTGATGGTAAGCGATTACCGCCACCCATGGACCCGCAAAACCAGAGGCGTCACAAGTGCGTTGCCAGCCTTTGGGGAATGGGGAAGGGGGTGGGGTATCCTCACGCACTCACTGTTTCACACCGGATTTTTTGTGAGGCCGTGATATCACTCCGGTCGAGCCTGCCCATTTATGCTCTCCCGCGCAAGAAAACATCACTATAAAGGAAAACTTGTAACACATCTTTTACCAACATGTCTGCCCAGTAGTGGGCTGTTAAAAGTTGCTGATAAAATGTTAGTAGAAAACATACCAGCTTTTATATCTTCAAGGGTTTTGAGTCCCCATCCCCTGCTAGGGGTTCTGTACGGGACCAGCTTGGGATAGAGACGCTTCTCGAAGGCGCGGTTGTTGCAGCGATCTCCTGCTCGACACGTTGGACCGCACTCCGTTAGTAGCATTCTGAGAAAATAAAATATTTTTAAATGGGTATTTATATTTATATATATATATATATATATACAAGTCGTCTATCTGTCTACAATGTGTCCTAAGCATCGATCATATTGCTTGCAGAGGCTAATCTATACTAATATTATAAAGAGGAAAACTTTGTTTGTATGTTTGTTTGTAATGAATAGGCTCTAAAACTACTGGACCGATTTTAAAAATTCTTTAATCATTCGAAGGCTACATTATCCACGAGTAACATAGGTTATACTTTATTTTGGAAAAAATAGGGTTCCGTAAGATATTGGGGTTTTTCGGACACAAGGTGTAAAAAATCAACCCTATACGGGGGAAAATTTTTCGCTACGGGCAATAAAAGACGCAAACGAGGTTGCGTCGGTCAGCTGCAGTTTATACACATAGACACTTGTGTGGTTATTATAACTTTGTAGTAACTCTGTCTATCTGTTACGCTTTCAGAGCTAAACTGCTGCACCGATTTTAATGAAATTTGGCCATGGAGATACTTTGACTTTTTACCGCGATGACCGAGACATTGCAGAGACATTGCAGTATGGTGACCCACACTATAGCGGCCTAGTAACATACTTACCTATTTAGACACTGCGAATAGGGCCCACAAGGGTCTTCATCGAGAGGGTTACATTCACACTGAGTGAGAGAACTTTCAGGGTCCTCCAGTTTCCTCCCGCAGAGAGAACCGCACGGTTTGTTCACCTTTAGCTTCACGTAGTGCGGAGGGAGCAGTGACGATGCTATGTCCAGAGATTCTTCCTCGTTTGGTTGCGCCTCTGGAAAAGAAAAATATATTTATTGTTTATATTTTAAAATACCTATTGAAGCAATTTTATTTTTTCCTAGCTTTACAAAAACAACCGCGGGTAACACGGGTGAAGCTCTGTCAAAATTTGTCCACCCGTTCTCGAGATTAGCCAGAACAAATAGACACCAAAATTCTAAAATTGTTTCTTTTTATGAAACTAGATACTGAAATATCCGCTACATTATTTACATTACCTGACCCGGAAATCAAAACCGAGCCCTCGAGCAGGCCAGCCATACGCCATTGAGGCAGTTAAACACAAAGTGAGTACATATCTGAAAACAAAGCTTGTGTGTTCTAAATAACATAACTTACTTTTCAATATTTCGCATGCTCTTTGTGCATGCTCCATAGCAGTGGTGAACGCCGCATCTATTTTAGACCTTTGACCTGATACTCTACCAGAATCACCTGCAAACAAGAGAATAACAATAACACTTTTAGGTTTTTTAATCCTGTGTACCTATCCCAGGAACTTAGGATAGATACACAATGTTGGTAGAGGGGGGTGACACTTAAAGCCATCTGTCACCCCGGCAGAAGCAGGCCCGGGTGACGGCGCGGATGCTGTGGAGCGTGCGCGCCCTGGGGGACAGCAGCGGGAACATTGGGGTTCTACACAGGAGGAGGCCATCTACAAAGCGTAGGTAGCCCGAGGTACGTCGGAGTTCCAGGGTTTTCCTTTCTAAGGTGCACCTGGTTCCCCAGCACCTCCCCGAGACGGCTAGAGGTTTTAGTCGGTTTGAGTCCGGGGATTTCCCAACAAAAAAAAAGGGGATGGGTGTACAAACATTCATGAACCGGACACAAAGAAAATCTAGACTCAGAACAACTACTTGTGGATCACACAACACTTGGTGCAGTACAAAGCGGCGTGGCGACCGCTTAAATCAGTAAGCAAACCGTGCAGTCATTACTAATCATTATCATCAAAGTGTTTTATAAACACTAGCTGACTCACTCTACCTCGTTTACGACTCCTATTGCATGTAGCGTAATAACTCTCCCCCGTTTTGTAACATTCTTCACTGATACTCCGCTCGAAAAAACATTTATTTATTTAACTCCGAGCATTTTTATATTTATTCACCTTTTAAACCTTCCCTGGACTACGAAAAATATTTAAAAACCAAAATCAGCTAATTTTAGCGAAGAATAACGAACAGCAATTCATTTTTATGTATATAGATTCTTTTTACCTTCTTGGAAAGGGAAGACGCGCCCTCTGTTGACCCAATAGTGGTCGTACTGCCCAAAGAACCGCACCACAAACTCGCCCAGGCTGTGTTTCACTGCGAGCAAGTTCTCCGGTATCTCGTACGGATGCAGTATTATTCCTGGCCACCATCTGGTAATGTGAACATTGAAATTTGTTATAACAAAATTATTTGTATTCCTTCTTAGACAAATATGGCGAATTAAACATATCAAAGCGGAAATGTCGTATCTTGAAATATTATAAAATGAATTTAGGTATAGTTTTCATCAGGAAATAATTACAAATTTTAAGAAAAAAACCTCGACTTCAAAAACTGGACTAAATTGAAATGGGACCACACGGGAAGCACCAGCTTTTAAATAAAAAAAACAATCATCAAAGTCGAAAGTTATGAGGTAACAAATATTTAAAAAAAATACAGTCTAATTAATAACCTCATCCTTTTTTAAAGTCGGTTAAAAAACTCGATAATTGGTCTGTGTGTGAAAATGTGAGGTTTAGGTAGAGATACATTCTAGAATTAAACTCATTTGTACTTATTCCACTATTTTGACCACCCTATGGCATTATCAAAGGTTTGATAAAGGGCGAAACCGAAAATAGTGTAATAACTACGAGTGAGTTTCATTTTATAATGTATATCAACAAGTTCCTTCAAGTGGCGACAATCGAGAGTATAGATTAAATTTATGTATTAATCTTATTTTTTATGTAATAATAATAATAATATCTCTTTATTGTACACCAGATAATTAAATAAATTACTTAATGCTAGGTCAGTACAAATGGCGGCCTTATCGCTTAACATGCAATCTCTTCCAGGCAACCGTGGAATGGTATGGCTCTGCCAAAATGACTCTGCTCTGCCTGATGGAAAGCATAAGCAGAATCCAAGAGTGGTGTTCACCATACTCATTGCGAATGCATACAGTACTATAATGCAGCATGGTGTCCCACACCATGGCGGCCTTGTGATGCTTCTGCATCATTGGGCCTCCGGTCTCGCACTCACTAACGAAACACGACAGCACTGCTGCTGTCATTTTACGTTGATCTTCTGTGCTAGGGTAGTACCGCTTTGGTAGAGCCGGCTCGTGCTGAAATCAGCGTGGCTCAGCTACTAGTTACGAATTCTTTGAAATGTTTTTTCGACTCTGGTTTAATTTTGGATATATTTAGATACGACATTTTTGCTTTTTGCCGTCGACTTGTACTAATAAGACTTATGTAGAAACGGCTACATAAATCTGTATAGGACACTTCGGAAGGGAGCTTTTGAGGGGTGCAGGGCAACAGCCCAAGGCATCGCTCATGCCTCGTCTAGCTTACTCTTGTAAACGGAGATTACGCTTATAATATTAACATGATTTCAGTATCACTGTCGTCGGCTTATGTGCTGTGTGCATTTTTTATTTCAAGTATCATCATTAAATAGTTATGTAAAATTTTGATTTCTCTAGAGAGTGGTTAACAATTACTGAATGGTCCTATTTATAAACTGTTGAATATGCTCGTGAGGAATCGTGAATTTAAAAAATAAATAAACGACTATAAGACCTGGATCAATCAAACCACACGGGAAGCACCAGCTTTCAAATAAAAAGAATCATTAAAATCGGTTCACCCAGTCAAAAGTTATAAGGTAACAGACATAAAAAAAATACAGTCAAATTGATAACCTCCTTCTTTTTTGAAATCGGTTAAAAACGCAATTGATTATTCCACTAACAAAATAATACTAATACCACGGACGGAAGGCCTCGTTAAGAACCTTAGAATTACTAAGGTCCTTCTCTAGATCAATAATGTATTTTCAATGCACTTCAAGCTTATATCTCTTGAGAAATATATCACAAACCTGTAGTGTCCAAGTTTGACCCACACCATTTCTCCGTAGAGCGGTAGCCGCCCAGTTTCACAATCTTCGCACATATAACCACCTAGAAGAAAAAGGAACGTACGTTATATATACACAGTACAACTAAGGGATAAATAAGGGGAAACCAGAAAAAGTAATAATAATAAGTATGTAGACGAACGGGTGTCATGTCCCTCCAACACAAAGGGAGGATCCACCGACCAGACGAGGTGTTCATGCCTGGCGGGCCAAGCCCACCAGTTGATGTTGGGATGTTGTACATATGATAATCGGCGCGAATCGAACTCCTATTGCGCGATTCAGGATTGGTAGTTACACCGTGTAGTGCGTTACTTCGTAGTTCAATGTATCTTCGGTAGATGGCGCTGTAGTAAGTTACTGTTGTGTTGTATGTGGAAGTCGCCACAACTATATCGGACATCTGACACAACGCCATCTAGTCCCAAACTAAGCAGAGCTTGTACTATGAGTACTAGGTACTAGACAACTGATATAAATACATATATATTCTTTTGTAAGTACATACATTATTATTTTTTTTATTGCATAGTGGGCAAACGAACAGACGTATCACCTGATGGTAAGCGATTACCGCCACCCATGGACACCCGGAACACCAAAGGCGTCACAAGTGCGTTGCCGACCTTTGGGGATGGGAAAGGGGATAGGGGGAGGGGTGGGGGTATGGGCCTCCGGTATCCTCACTCACTCGGTGAAACACAGCGCAAACGCTATTTCACACCGGTTTTCTGTGAGGCCGTGGTATCACTCCGGTCGAGCCAACCCATTCATGCCGAAGCATAGCTCTCCTTATACATAGAATGCAACGAAACAAGGAATTGGAGTCTACTATGCCTCACCATTACTAGAGCCCTGTCGGTTAGCAATATTTCTATTAAGCTATAGTGATATTGAGTATGAACTAGTTTAAAAAATATAACAGAATATCAATGGTATGAATTCAAGTTAAATCAATCTGAAGTAACTACATATAAATGGATACTTATTATATACAAAGAAAACTCCCAAATTTCTATTCCAAATTTTTTTTGCACCATGAATGGAACCGGATACCTCAAGCACAGTAGTTATATATGTTACCACTGCACCACTGCATATAGTCAGTCTCAATGTATTTTTGTTATTTTAAATAATTTTAAGTTACCTTCAGGCGGGTCAATGCTAAGGCACTCTGCGTGGAAGGACGTCGGACAGTACTCGCAGCAGATAAGCGAACCGCCCAGCGCACAGATGAAACACCAGCCCGTATTCACATGGCACGGCACCTTGCCAGGCCTGTAGACAACAAACATTTTCTTTAAATAATATTAAGCTCACATATTTCACAAATCAACATCCTGGGAAAATCCACTGCTGTACATAGAAATCTCCTTACAAAGAATCCGGGCATCCGTAGGCTATACGACAAGACCAGGGAGAGATCAGGTACAGGATCGACGGCTTTACTTGCTCTCAAAGGGTTAAGTTCCTATCATGAAAATTCTGTACTGTTATTAAGCATATCTGTAGTCAGTGTGTGGTCATATTATTTTTCAACTCCTCCAGTTTTCTTTTGATTAATTTCGTTGTGGGTTCCAAGACAGTATAATTTTTCCTGGAACTTCCCGTGTGTCATAACTCGGTGTGTTCGTGGTCAATGCTGTTGATCCTGGTGTACAGGAGTTACAGTGGTGGGCGGGCGTTAGGGCGAAGGGGTAACACTTGGCTCACTATACCAAGCTAGCCAGATGTGTTGGATTATACAGTGCTGTTATTCCGAGCAGTTTGCTCCCGTAGTCGGCTCTTACGACATCCACAGAATTAATAGGGCTGACGAAACGACGTATAATTAATCTGGTCACTATACTCAAGAGAGAAAAGAACAAATACTCATGATCATCACATAATCTTTATCCTAAAAGAGAATCGAATTTGATCTCCAGCATCCAGGATCGATCACCAACTAACAAGACCTGCGTGTTTTAAAACGGCTATGCTAATTTCCGATCGTGAACTAATACACGGTCTGGAGGTCAAGCACCGACCGTAATATGAGATCATTTGATAAATTTATTATAATATTTTCCACTATAAGCTGACCTGTCATTACACAGACTTTCTGCAACATGATAGGTAAACATTTATACCGGACACAAATGATAGTTTAATATAATTTTCACATATTTTCGAAAACTTTAACACGTAACAATTTATTTTTCTCGTGCGGAATTAAAAAAAAACAGGAAAACCACACGCCGTCTTGGGCACCAATAGTAAGGGAACCCAGGAAGAAAATCTCTTGTACACCTATAGAAGTTTTCTACCTACATTTTTCTCCATATAAATTTAATATCTCATAAAGATAAGTTAAGGATAACTTGAAAATAAGTAAGAATAGGGTTAAAGGCAATTTATCTTAAAAGTTTTAGTGTTATTAAACATCGCATTGCTATGTAATTCATTAATCATAACGCTAGCTCGCTTAGCTCAATTAGAAAACTTATTAACTTTGGGATCGGAGTATCTTGTGGTAAATCAATCTACCTTCTTTATAAATGAGTAAATCTGTTCATCTTAAAATTTGATGGCAGAAAGGGCTGTAAAACTATTTCAAAAAAACTTGAGAGGTGTCAAGGGACACCCGGATGGAACGAAGTTCGAAATAGAAAGATGTAACGAAAACATCATGCTTGCTTTCTATAAGAGAGAGAGAGAGACAGACAGAGAAACATGCGCATGCCGCACGGCTTACAATAGCTTACTATAGCAAAAAGTGTCGTTACAACTTTTCGTCTTAATTTTTTCCGTCTAGCCCCCTTTCGCAACGCGCGATAAGGAACTTCGTTCCAAATTTTAAAGATTAAAGTGGGTGTTCAGTGGTTCACTATAGGAAAACAGCATAGACAATTGGTCAACTGGTGTTTTTCTGCGTTACTAGATATTCTACCGTCGAAATTCATAGTTTATTTCTTTGAACTATAAGTACGTGTATCTATAATTAAATTGTAATACTGTGATATAATTGTAGTGCGTGTGTGTAATTGTAATATGATAATGAAATATTTACCTGTGCTCATAATGCCTCGGACATATAATATGCGACGCCGACAAAATCTGCGTACCAGCCGGTAAACACTTTGTGAAAGAGTGGTATGTGGCTGGGCACCTAACACACCTAGCCAATTTGTCCCCACTGAACCTCGTCTTGCAGCCTCTAGGGTCATCAGACACGCACGTGTGACATACGTGTCTCGGACACGTCAGAGCTTCAAAATATTCATTAATTTTCTTATTAGTTTTTGACGGTTCTCCTCCGTTAAACTGAGTTTGTGGCCAATGATCCAAACATTCCAAATGATAATATTTGTGACAATGTGCCACATGACATTTCTGCCTTTTTGTTGAATCGTTCTTTGAGACAGGATTTTTACAAACAAAGCATACAGGAGTGTTGTACTTTTGACAATTCTTACATTTAAAATCTGCGTATTCCATATCGGTTATCGAACGCCTAGGTTTGAGTTTTACATCGACTATTTCGCATTTACCAGGTACTGTTTCGTTCCAATCGAGGCCATCGTCACTCGAATATGATTCGTAATCTATCTTTTCAGATCCATCCAAAATCTCCTTCATTTTAGCGCTTAGAAGGTTTTCTAAAGCATCCGCGTCCACGGTATGGGGATCTGCTTCAATAAGTTCTTCGACAGAAACATTATTTTCTTCAATTGTATCTTGGCTTCTTTCATCAGTGTCGAATTCTTCAGAATTTTTAGCCCTCCTTGCTGCCTTTTTCCTTTTCTTTCTACCTCTATTTGGAGTGGAAGCCTCAACTATATGAACCTGCTTTTTAACGCAGTCAACATGAAACATGCCATTACAGCCTTTGCATTTTACTAAACTACCAATTTTCTCGCAGATTTCGCATATTTTCTCTCTGATTAAGCCTTTAAAAATATTTGGTTTTGGTTTAGTCAGTTCAGCGAAATACATTTCGACCTCATCATATACATCAACTGGTCTTTGCAACTGTTCTGATTCTGAAACTGCTTGCTCTACTTCGCTAGGGACCACTCGCTGTTTAGGCTTAAAAATTTCGAAAACTTCAAGTTCCTCTTCAATATCCGAATACTCTTCGTTGTAAAACGGCTTAACACTTTTCCTTTTAGGTTTTTCTTTTGTCGATATTTCCTCATTTACACCATCTTTTTCGGTCTTCAGTACTTTACGTTTAACCTTTTTAGGTTCTTGCACTGCATCTTTAAGACCTTTAACTAAATTAGATTCTTTAATTTCATCACACTTTTTAGTGTCTGACTTATTATTCTCTTCGTATAAATACGTTTGATACAAATAAGTGATTATTTCATTTTGTGTAAGATCAGGATTCTCATCAATAAGCGCGTCTTGTCTCAACTCAAGATATTTTACAAATTCAAGATCTTCCATAGCATTTTCAATTTTCTTGACACTAAATTTCTTTCTTCGCTTTAAAACAGATACTTCGCTGTCTTCTGAATTGATAGATATTGTATCAGCATCCTCATCAGTTACTTTTCTGTCGATACTACCCTCTTTTTCTTTCTTTGCCTTCGAACGTAGTTTACATTTTATTAATGGGGCTTCACTGTCTTCAGAATCCAGAGAATCTTTATCACCGTCACACTTCCCTTTATCTTCACTTAAAAATTCTTTAACAGAATTTTTAGTATCTGTTTGTAGCTCTTTTCTAGTTTCGGTCTCTATACGTTCAGGTTCCTGCGAGGGAGAGAGATTGGCCAAAGATGAAGGTTCTAAGGATACTGCTACAGGTTTTTTGAAATCTGAGCATAAACTTTCATTACTCTCATGAACAACATTTGAGCTAGTTGTTTCTTTAGAGTCCGTAAATTCAATTTTATTTCCTGTATTCGGTTTTTCTTGATAGTTATTTTCTTCTTTTAGAATTGTCGTAGCTTTTTGGACTACACTAAGTAATTCTTGCTTTTCGTCTTCTTTAGGTAGTATTTCGTCGTTATCACCTTTAATCATATTTTTTCTTGAACCTCTTTTTTTTATTGAACATACTTCATCAGTTTCTATACGCTTTTCTATATTGTCATCATTATTTTTACGCATATATCTTTGTATACCGTTGGTTTTACTTACTCGATGTTTTTTTAGGCTTAGAGTACGTTTCGTTTGAACTTGTTCCTCAGGTCCAGGCTGATTCAAGCCTTTTACTAAAGTAAGCTCCCTTAAATCGTCGTTTTTTTTATCATCAGTCTTGATACTTTCTTCGTAAAGCCAGGTTTTGTATAAATAAGCTATGATTTCTTTTTCATTTAAATCAGGATTATCGTCCATTATTGCATCTTGCCTTAGTTCCATGTATTTCACAAATTCGGGATTCAATAAAGGATCTTCTTGCTGTTTACCTTGTTTAGAACGCAATTTATTTCTATTTACAGATTTTGTTGAAGTGACACTATCTTCTGATTGAATAGAAGCTGTTTCTACATCGTCTCCATTTGTATCATGGAAACCATTTTCTTTAATAGTTTCGCATTTATTAAGAGTCTTGTCAGTTACATATATTCTTACTTCTTTGGAAGCCATTTCAAGTTCTCTTACATTTTCACCTCTATAACCGTTATTAATATTGGCCTGAGTGTTATCATCCTTTACATTATTAATTAAATCTACTTTGTGCTCAAGAATATTAACTTCTTTAGGGCAAATTTCTTTACCGTCTTTAATGTTTTCCGTTTTATTTTCATCACTAATATGACCATTTAATTCTAATTTATCAATAGTACTATTATCGGCCTCTACTGCTTCATAGTTCTCAGAAGTTTTACTCAGATTATTTTTGACAATTTCACTGTTTAGGTCATATTTATTAGAATTACAATTAAATTTTATTGAACCATTTTCAACTTCAGTACAGAGTTCATCAGTATCTTGTTCATTTTTAATTTCTAAATTTTCCTGTCCAAACTCAGGCACTGTTTCATTTACAAAAGGGAGTTCATCGAGGCTTAAATTATCATCACTATTATTACCTAAATTTGATAAAGGACTATATGGGAGACGTTCGCTATCGCTATCATCGTCGATAGACATAGCATCAGCTTCATTTTCATCAACATCAACTTCTTTATCTAAATAATTTTCTTGTGATTTTTGTGTTATGCTTGTTATATGGTCCTGAGTAATTAGTGCATCATTTTCTCTATAATCATCAGTACTATTTGTTATATCTTTACTATCATAGCTAGTCTCAACATTACCTATTTTTACAATTTCACTTTGAGAGTTTTCAGTATTTACGTCAGTGTTAAGAGAATTCTCGTTTTTGTCAGTCAAATTGTAAGTGATGCATGTAGCATTACTATTATGTGTCTCTAAGTCAGTACAAACTGTGGCTGTAGGTATTTCTTGTACCACAGTATCAGTATCTTTGTTGGAATTATCGGAATTTTGTTTCAACCCAATAGAATCGTCCTTATCTGAATCATATCTGAGTGATTCAAGATGTTCATTAGGTGATTCCGGTTGTGCTACACACTGTTTATCACTGTTAAAGGATATTGACTCCAGACCATCAAAAGTTTTTTCAGTTTCTATAGTATTTTGAAAATTTGGATCACTGTTCTGAGAGGCTTTTTCGTCACCTAAGTTTAAATTACTTTCACTCTGTTTTTCAGGTTGGTCCATCTCTGAATTTTGGTCAATCTCAGAAGAATCCTGCAACTCAGTACTAATTGAACATTCAGCATTAAAATCTTTTATCACAGCATCTGAATTTGGTACACTGAAGTCTGATTTCTCTTCATCGATGGTGCTAGCTTCGTAAACTGACTCCTCCATTTTTTCAGTGTAGGTTTCAGATTCACAAGTTCCACTCACATCTATTGAGCTTTCTTTAGGAATCTCTGCCGTCGCTGTTTCATTGCTAGTTTCTGATTGAACACTTTTATCCTTCTCTTGAATTTTCTCAGCTAAGCTTTCAACTTTAAAACACATTTCATTTTCAGCTTGTGGTATGATTGGTATAGAACTGTCATGAGTAACGGAGGTCACTTCTGTTTCTGTTTCTAGATCTTGTTTATGTGAATTACCTTGACTTAGTAAGTTCTGAGATTCATTGGATTTTCGTAAACTATAACTTTTTCGTAATGGCTTCTTTGGTGTACTTTTCTTTTTCTTGGCAACATTCACTGTTGGTTCCTGTTTTTCTTCTTTTTTTGTAGGTACATGTGTTTTACCCTTGATTTTCTCTGGTGTTTTTGATTTTGCCTTCTGAAGCCACCTATCCATGTGTGATTGTCTTTGAATTTTAGTGATACCAGTTTTAGCCGCCATATTATCAAGGCATGCTGTGACAACTTCAAACATATCTAGAGATTTTTTTCTCTGTCTTGATCTAGATCTATCATTGTTGTCAGATTTGCCATCGTCTTCAGAAAATAGGCTATCATAAAGGCTCTCGCTTAAAGATACATCACTATCTGTTCTACTTATTTTACCTTTGGCCTGTTTCACTTTGCCAGTCCTTGACTGTTCCAGCATTTCATAAAATATATCAATTCTCAGTCGTTTTGGTTCCCGTAGTAGCATCTCTGCTTCCTCCACAGACGTGTTCCACAACGGTAATTTCTTTTCAGAGACGAAATATGCTGCATAGAGCTTGGGATCTTTTTTCTTTGCCTAAAATATGAGAAAAAAAATTGTTAATACATGAGATCTAGTCCTGAATATTACATATTTTAAAAAGCGTTTGGTCATAGCTAAATTACTTGGAAATAGATTTTATCGACAAATTTATCCCACATTATGCGCGCCGTTGCGATTGGTGGCGTCTTCAGTGCGGGACAATCGCAACGCAGATTGCGGTCGCTGTCGAGAGTAAATGATTACTCTTGGATCAAACCTGCATAAAGACTATTCATGGATGGACTCGCAAATGTTTGCAAATTACCAGATTAAGTAACTTGGCACGTCGAAATCGATTTTCAAGTTAGTCTATACAGTATAAGAATTACGTGGAAAGTCCATGCCAATAATGAATTAGAATAGTTTTTATTACCCTCCAACGCAAAATATTAGTTTTTGGATGAACTTGTAGAAAATACACCCTGTTAATTTAAACTCGCTTTTTTTAATGTTGTAAGTAGTACTTGAATGACAGAAGTGTTCTATCTTTTCTGCCTACCACAAATTGAAGATATCTATATGTTTATTTCTCATTATAGTATATTTACTTGCCTCGGTTGTAAAATTTTCTCTGGCGGCCTCAAACTCAAGTTGTCCATGATACTTTCGGAGCATACTGTCCACGATCCAGCCACGGCGGCCATTATCTCCGAAGAATGTTACATGGATGACGTCGCGTTCTATACGACCGAATACTGTAAATAAAATTATGCTTTCATTAATATTCAATACAGTCATCATTATAAGCATATCAGTCACACACATCACAATTTTTCGGACATCTGACACACAACGCCATCTAGTTTCATTCTAGTTCTGAAATCCAATCCGAGGCAGCAGCACAACAGTCTCGTACGATACCACTGAGACAGTTATAACGACTTAATGAAATTATAATGCATAAAAGGAACATATACTATACCTAACGTCAGATGGTTCTCGTTACGATTGATTAATCAATTGTACCACATCTGACAGTTGAAAATACAGTAACAAGGTCTACCCAATAAAAATATATTATCCCTATTTATATATACTGGCTATTGCCCGCAGGTTCGGTCGCGTGATTATTTCTTTGTATTTCTGAATTTAAAAATGATTGTTTGTGAGTGTCATAGGCTATATATCAACTCAAAACAGTATGGACCTACAAACAGACCCTTGAATTTAATTTATTTGTATAGATGTATAGATATAATGGAATAATAACATTTTCTACAGGTGCTAACATATTCTAGAAATCTATAATTGTACCTGACTAAGAGATAAAACAAAACATAAAAGCTTGAGATAGCAAAACTGACCGATCTAATAGTTTTATGACAAAACTCGGTCATGACTTCTCTGACCAATGCTCATCCTCTCTACTCAATCAATAAATAAAATATGAAGTTTTTTTATCAATATATAAATTATATAAACAATGTTAAGGAGTAATGTTATCATGTACATAACAATCTGACTATATACATTTATATAAATATATATATGGTTTATCAGTCAGTACAGTTAATTTAAGTCACTGACCATGAATTATGATTAATATAAATGACATTACACTCCTGGCCAAAGAAATGAATTATAATTTTACAATTAGCTTTTGCCCACGGCTCCACATGCGTGTATATCGATTATCATGGTTATTTATTATCCTTTAAGCCTTTATCCTTCTTCAAGAGTTAAATTATCTCCATGTCCAATTTCACTGAAATTGCTGCTGTGGTTTAGTTGTAAAAGTGTAACAGACAGACCGAGTTAATAGGTACTGGTTTGCCTCCACACCCCCAACTAGAACAAATGTTTGTGTGATTTGTACAATCAATTGTTTTGTGTCTGGGTGTATATATATTTACAAATATATAAGTAGGTATATTTATCGGCTGTTTGGGTAACACCAGACATGTGTGAGATGTACGAGAATATTATTATTTTAGAACTTAACTCCTAAAACTATCCAAGGCGTTTTATCCTCTGCATACTATCAATCACTTAGATCAGGCTGCAATATATAAAAATAAAATAAATCTAAAACTATTCACACATTCTTAAAATATGGACATGTGAATCTAACTTTGTT
The DNA here is from genome assembly GCA_916048165.1 of Spilarctia lutea. NCBI lineage: Eukaryota > Metazoa > Arthropoda > Insecta > Lepidoptera > Erebidae > Spilarctia > Spilarctia lutea. Next base: position 3,577,573 of record OU696492.1, on the reverse strand, counting down.
TTAGAAACATATAATAAAATAAAATAAAATATTCCGGACATCTAACACACAACGCCAAGTCCCAAGCTAAGCAGAGCTTGTGTTATGGGTACTAGACAACTGATATAAATACTTATATACTTGTATTTTTGTAAATACATACATATTATAGATAGAAAACACCCAAACTCCGAAACAAATATTTGCAGATCATACAAACATTTGGTCCGACCCGGGAATCGAACCCGTGACCTCAAGCTTAGCATTCGCATACGCTACCACTACGCCACCGAGGCAGTCAAATGATAATCACTCACAGCACTTTAATGCATACCAATTACATTTGAATTATTGAACTGTCCTGAGCAAGGACATGCAACATACACTGTGTGTGCAAATGTGAACAATCAAGAACTAATAAGTAACACCCTGTTTCATTAACTTCATTTAAATTTAAGTTTTGTTATGTTTTTTACAGTTTTTTTTCAGTCTTAAGAAGTTAAAGTTTATATAGAGAAGTGACAAGGGTTTAAAAAAAATCTGGTTGAATTTCGACCCAATTTTTTTTGTACAAGTAGCCCACTTGTTAATTTATTTAAATATTTTTAAAAGTAATGGAATCCAATCAAGTTATATTATGTTAATTGGATGTCCATCACTTTGTTCATTATTTAAAAAAAGTTTCTAAATAAAAGTCAAATAGTAGATTACAACAAAAAATCTTAAGAAAACCGCAAAACAAATACTGCATTGTAAATTTTTTTAGTCAACGACTCTATATTGATTATGTTATTAAATTAACGACTAGGTCTAAAAATGGTCTATCACAAAACGTTCAAAAATGTTTTGAAATTAGTAATAAAAAAAAAAAGATAATGTAAAAGTAATGACTGTTATAAGCCATTAAATCTTATAATACAATATGTCAATACACCAAAGGAGTCACAAGTGCATTGCCGACCTTTGGGGGATGGGAAAGGGGATGGGGGAAGGGTAGGGGTATGGGCCTCCGGTATCCTCACTCACTCGGTGAAACACAGCGCAAACGCTATTTCACACCGGTCTTCTGTGAGGCCGTGGTATCACTCCGGTCGAGCCGACCCATTCATGCCGAAGCATAGCTCTCCCACGGAGCTTGTGCTTTATATGTACATGGAAAGCAACAAAAAAATCAAAAGAGGTTTAAATAACACTATCCACTCAAAACCAATAATCAAAGTTAAAGCATCACACACATGGCTAACAAATCCCCAAGTAGGCAGAGTTTGTACTACAAAACCACTAATAAAGATGCATTTGTATTATAGATAAATTACACCTAATCCTTAACAGCTTGGAGTTTGGAAGCGTTGGGGTCTGAACACCCATGCCTCGGAGAGCATGTGAAGCCGTGGGTCCTGTGCATGATCTTTTACCAGTTGTGTTGGTTAACCGTGCCATTATATTATGAGAGAGAGGGAACAGAACGGAGTGCACCTGTGTTTGCGCACACTGTGCACTATAATCGGGTATGATACCAACAAATTACACCCATACACAGATAATCAGCTTGCAATAATGCCTACCCAAACATCTAGCTCAGCCATTATAACCATAACGACAGCCTTTAACACACACACACACACACACACAGCTGGACATAAGCCTCTCCTTAAAAAGGAGGTTTTGGTCTACTATAAAAGACAGACAGGTTTTCAAGATCTTCTTGTGGTACTGTATTACTCCCTTTTCATGGGAAAAGGGTGTAATACAGTACCACAAGGAGATCTTTGTAGTTGATTCTTACGGTACCCATGGGGTGAATACGGTTGGTAACACACTAAATTCTTGATCTGTCATCACACTGACATTTACTAAGTACTTATCCTACAGACCAGTTATAACTTAATTATGGTCTCTAATGATCCAAATATTAACATGCAATTTATAAAAACTAATAGCATATTATTTGAATAATACTTACACTTCTTCTTAACAAAAACTCCAGTAGACGGATCTCGAGTGACAATCGACGGCCAGAATGGATAAGTACCCATTCTAGCCCAGGCCAAATCTCCAACTTGGAACTGGCATTTAGCTTCCAAATCAAACAGTTCACTCTTCGATGGAACAGCACTTGTATCTTTGCTATCTCTCTTCTTCTTTTTGTTGTCAAAGTCTAATGTTTTCACAACTGAAGAATTATCCAAGTACCCATTTTGAGATTTATTTAAATCATATCGCTCAGAAGATCTTTCGAGAATGTTGTTCAAATGTGTGCTAGACGACTTCTTAACACTTTTAGTTGGTGAAAACATATTTTGTATGACAGTAACTGTGTCTTCGGGTTCTCTTTTCTGTATTAGGTCCTTCCGTATATAAACTTTTGGAAACTTCTTCGCTGGTGATGTAGCAACAACATTCTGCTCTTCATTACTAAAACGGCTAAGTGATATGTTCTCTTGATAAATGTTTTCTATTTGGTTGTCCAAATATTTCTCACCAACATTTTTTGGTGACTCGGTACGTTTTAGTGGCGAATTAGATGCATGCATTTTGTAAGCAGGTGACTGAGTGTGAGCCCGAACAGGGGACTTATCCAATACAGGTGACTTATGTTCAGTTGTCACTTTCTTAACGTCGGGTTGGTCTATTTCAGATTTCAAACGGCGAGCTCTGCCATATCTGCTGGTGTTTGTGCCATCCCCAGAAGCCACCGGGGAAGTTATTCTTGCAGTTAAACTTGTTTCAAGTTCTCGTTCAATCAATGACCGTTTCTTTGGTTTAGATTTGACAGTGCTAGGACTATCAGTAGATTTAATGTCCTCAGAGCTCAGGTTTTCCTCAGATTCGTCCATTTTAAATGTAGAATAATGTATGTAGTATTAATAATATGCGACTGACGTAACAGAATAAAACATCGTATGGTGAATGCAAATAGCGAATATTTTACTCGAATCTCAAATCTATTCGTTTAATAAAATTGCCAAATGTGTCCACAAACCACTATTTAAACATCAAGATAGTCTTTAAAGGATTCGCTTGGTTTTCTGAAACAAAAGAATCAAAATGAAGTTTCGTTTTTCTGTTGAAATAGGTTAATTCAATATTTGAACTAAAAATCATGTTTTGTTTGTAGAAATGTATTTTTTTATGAATTAAAAACACACTATATCAACTCACCATCAATTAATACAGTTTCGTCGCGTCAGTAACTGCAATTTGCACAAGACAGTTCGTCAGATTGGCGGGGTCTCAATGCATAATTGTAGTACTGTGATCGAAAACTTAAATTCCTTTTTTGCAACTAAATGCTTACACTTATAATGAAATCACCAATCGCTACAGAGAGGTTTAATAACACTGAAACAGAATTATTATCAATAATTGTCAGCGCTCGAATATCGTTCGAGCAAAGTCCTAATTTGTTACGAGAAAGCACCCAGTACTAGAGTCAAACACGCGCCATCATAATTCCATTCGCTGCTGAGAATGTAACCAGCCAGCAGATAAGAACACTGCAGTTTACACTGACGTTAATATAAATTTACTCACTAACAAAACAGAAAATTTTTAATATTATTTCTTATTCCTTGATTAGGAAATAAAAATAAGTTCCGCCACAGGAATACCGACGCTCGGTGCCGCGAAAACACATGAATACATTTAAATATGTGTGCGTGACAATACAACGACAAATTTTAGAATAAAGTATATACAGCACACACACTAAGGCATAGCTCCACACAGTTCAGTGGCTCCGCTTATCACGACTGTTTTACCGACGCTTTCAAAATAATTCGTTTTTTAGGGATCCGTTAACTATTATTTCTAAAGATAAAGTGACAGATATCGTACATTTCAAAATTGTGAAATTAATATAAGAAATTATTCTTATTCAATAAAAAAATAATTCAGTAAAAAAGGAATTTTTGGGATTATAATTAGATTTTACAATTAATGAAATATTTTAAAAAAAGCCATCAAAACATTTCATTTCTTTGTTTTTTTAATTTGTTGTACATAGTGTCACTCTCACGACTGAGACGAATCTATTGACATTGACACCACTCATATCAAAATACGACGAGCCATTTAAGCTCTAGGACGTGCCAAAGAAATATACATACATACACTCGAAAAACATAACCCTCCTTCTTTCGCAACTACCAAAAATCAACTGCATTAAGGAAACCACAACCTATGACTAGCAATTTAGGTGCAAAAGAAATTAGTTGGAACTGATAATAACCCGTATAATATATTAAATTGTATAACTTCGTATTATAATGGATTTGATAGTATAAGCTACTATCAAATCCATTATAATACGAAGAACCTAAAGAAAAGTAAAGTAAAGGAATTTTTTTTCTTAACTTAATTTATGATGAATTTATTAAAACTATCTTTGTCGGTTGAGTATCGCATTTATAATATTATTGTAAGAATCGGTACCCAACTGAAAACTGTGCAAGTTTGCATGAAATTAGTCTAAATTATATTAATATATTTTTATCATCTGAAATCCGTTCTCCCTATAGCCTTAATTAAATAAGCGTCATGCTGTACCAATATCACAATAATTACACTTCAATAAATATTGTACTGAACCCGTAGTGTTAAACAATAAAGTAAATGGTAAATGACACTTACACAAATGTCTATGGTTATATAAAACACCGGCAACATTTTAAAAAGTAAAATAAAAGCAACATTCAACGGAATTGCACACATTGAATTACTTGATTTATTCTGAATGTTTTCTCATCAGTTGCAACAATCAATCGATTAAACAGAAATTATAAATGCGCGTTTTACGCCAATTTTTATTTTTAATTGTATTTACGCCGAGTCGTCAACTAGTCGCCGATAAGTTCTTACCGCCAAAAACAGAAACACGGCTTTCAATATTTGTTTACAATTTTTGTTGCCAACAAGGAAATAATTATAGAAAATTTTGTCACCAACGCATGTTAACAACACAAAAGTTGTCAACTTTTGTTCGCTGTAGACTCGGCTTTAATTATTTACAACGTTGGCACCATTTTTTACCTGACCACGAGCTAAAAATAAGGGTTTTGGCAGCCTATGTATGTTTGTATGGTTGCCCATAGCGTCTAAACCACGAACTAACCCTTTTTAATGAATAATATGTCAATAGTTTAGTAATATTCGCCCGGAATATTGACGTAGGCCATTTTTTCTAGTTGTTTCGAATTGTGAGAATGAAGGAACAGAGAATGCGCCTGTGTTTGCAAAAACACTTGTGCACTATAATATCTCTCGCATATTAGGTTGGTCTCAGTTGAGACTATACGCTGTGGATGAAATCGGCTAGGATAACATCGTCATCATCAAAGTTTTTAAAACTCTTCTTGTTTAAAGACTTTTGTTCGAACAAATTGTGATTTTAATATCGGTAAGACGTTTCTTTATAACTGACGATGTTTAAGCAAATTAGTAATTGAGCCAAACTATTGCTTGATTGCTTTAAATAATATACCCTTACGATTTTTTTAAATCTTTATTTGCGGAGCTTAGACACAATTATGATTAGGTCGCTCATTCCCTTACTGTATTCTGTAGTTCTAATTCAAACATATCTGTTTTGCCTTTGAAAGGCTTAACCGTGGTCTGATTGTTAAATATAGTATTGATTTTTACTATGTTTTACCAATAAAATAGTTTAAATGAATTTGAGCATTGAATTGTAAGTGGCATAATTGACCAAAATTCAAGTGTCAATCATTATTTGTCTATTCTCTAAAATTGACAGTCACTGTCATCCACAGAACACTTTTACTCAGAGACTGTCATCACTGTCAAAATAATTATCAAAACTTGCGAGTGATTGTTTAAAAAAATTTATAGAAATAATTTATTTTTAGGAAAAATACAAATATGTCTACTACTAAAGTGAAAGACAGCAAGCCGAAAGGAGTGGCATACAGCGAGGCTGCTTTAAGAAACAACGCTGCGGTCGTTGAATATTGTAGGACTTCTATGGCTGCGTTGTCAGGATCAATTGCTGGTAATTGGCTTTTTATTTGTGATTTGAGTTGAGTAGGTAGCTTTAATATATGTGATCGATATTGTTGACTTGTTAGTTTGTATTAGCGTACATTGCAATCAATATCAGCGATGTTTTTTTCATAATCGGTAATTAAGTTTAACTGGTTTTCATCTTAGATTTAAGTTATAAGCAAAATGTAATGGCTAAAATATAAAAAAAAGAAAATCGTCCCTTCAATTTTTTTTCTAAATTTACAATTACACTGGTATGTGTCCTATGAAAAAATGTTTCATCATCATCATTGTCATCAGCCTATCGTAGTCCACTGCTGGACATAGGCCTCTCCAATTGCACGCCACTTAGTTCCATCCTTGGCTTCTTGCATCCAGCGAGAAAAAAATGTCTAGCAATCCATATTTTACTCAAGACAGGCATATATAGCCATACACCCAGTTAAACGGAATCCTCTTGTGAAGAATACATACAAATTTGTAGCAGTTAATGAGAAGTATATAGCTATCAAACTGAAAAACATACAAACAAATGAATATGGAATAAGGACTGCCTCGGTGGTGTAGTGGTAGCGTATGCGACTGCTAAGCATGAGGTCTCGAGTTCGATTCCCGGGTCGGACCAAATGTTTGTATGATCTGCAAATATTTGTTTCGAAGTTTGGGTGTTTTCTATGTATAATATGTATGTATTTACAAAAAAAAAGTATATAAGTATTTATATCAGTTGTCTATTACCCATAACACAAGCTGTGCTTAGCTTATATTATTATCATTACAACTTATATTATTATCATTATGTATCTTAGAATTTATACAATTAAGATATAACTTTCACCACTCCCTTACATTTTTTTTATGTAATTAGGGACAAATGAGCAGACATATCGCGTGATGGTAAGTGATTACCGCTGCCCATGGACACCCGCAACACCAGAGGCATCACTAGTGTGTTGCGGGCCTTTGGTGGATGTGAGTAGGGTTTGGGGTTTGAGCCTGAATATTTGCAACTTGTTATAAAAACCAGCATAAATAAAGACTAATTAAAAATGATTTATTTTATTTATAGTCACGCAATCATATTCTTTCCTAGTCAAAATTTTGTATATTAAAATTGTTTAATAATGATTCTAGGAATACTGGGTCTTACTGGACTCTACGGGTTTGCTTTCTACGTGTTTGCTGTCGTCAGCCTGTGGGTCCTGTTCATGCTGAAAACGGGACAAAACTGGAACAAATACCACATCTCAAGACAAAGTCTGCTCACAAACGGTTTCTTCGGAGCATTATTTACATATGTCCTGTTTTGGACATTTATTTATGGAATGGTGCATGTTTATTAATTTAAATTATATTTTAAACAATGTTGAGAACAATACTGAAAATATTTATTTGTTGGGGTGGCAAAGGACTGGCAGTCTACGTAGACAGACCTTAACATTTATCTCTCATTTAAACAGTTTTACTTCTAGACTTATTCTGTCAAATTAATTTAAAAATGTTTTAATCTGTGTAATGTTCCAAATTCAAATTTAATTTATGGAAAATAAAACAGTTTTAATAGTTAAATAAGTAATTCAATCTTTCCAATAGTTTGTCAAATTTGGTTGGGTGTGTGGTTGTTTGGGATTTTCTATTATGTAATTGTTTTTTAATAAACAATTTATGTACTATAATGTAAGTTTAATATATCTATAGTGTAATGCAGTTACATTATATATTATTATGATGCATTTAAATATAAGTTGACTTTGTTAAATAGTTAATTTTGTATAATTCTGCCAAGATTATTAAGGAATAAAGAAAAAACTTTAAAAGGTTTATGTATATTTGACAGCATTATAAAAATTGTTTTTTTTTTACTACCAATCTGGCAAGCAAGTTTTTGATCATCTTTTAATAAGTATAGGTAATCTATCAACATCATATTAACAGCATAAATAATATCTTATGAGATAATATCTAAATTAAATGTGGTTTTCTCATATAAATATTTTGGACACCTGACACAACATATTCTTGCTTCGACCTTATCAGAGCTTGGATTATGGCAACTAGATTGACTGATAGAATACTTTTTCAATATATACCTACTCTATTGACCCATTTATATCTTTGAAATATTTGAGAATGATTTACTAGGGAATATTGAAAGACATTTATTTGTGCCCAATACATATGTTTGTAAAGTCCTACAACACATGATAGTGCAGGAGTAGCTTCAAAATATAAGAGTGCACGTCAAATGCAATAATTTAAAGGAAATATCTAAGATAGGTAACAGAAAACGTAAAATTATACCTATAAGGTGATTAGGTCCTGGCCATAAAAAGAAAAAAAGATCTGTGCACCATGAAGTTTTCTCTACTTATCTCTTAGATTTGTAAGACTTATTACAAAAACATTATAACTATTAGGTATGGAGGGTAGAGGTAAGGAGAATCATCTGTGTACATGAAAAAGTGTCCGTTGAAAATTAGGGTGGCGCCACATTAGCATCAGAGTAAACTTTAAAGGAAGTTAATAAACGTACTATTCACAGATCAGAAAATAAAATCACTCTAGCTACGCCTTTTCTCATAATAACTCTTTAAGGTTATATTTACTACATTATTTTGTAATACGCAAGTAGTTGACATTTTCAACATTAGCATCAGAGTAAACTTTAAAGGAAGTCAATAAACGTACTATTCACAGTTCAGAAAATAAAATCACTCTAGCTACGCCTTTTCTCATAATAACTCTTTAAGGTTATATTTATAAGTAATAATAACAGCAATAAGTAACTACTTTAGTCGACAATAATGTTAAATTTTTTAACTCGGCGTACTTCAATTCGTTCACAATTGCTACATTCATACCATACCCTGTGTCTACACCAGCGCCATTCTGGAAGGTTTTTGAACTGTTATTTACAGCTTACAGCTGGACACTTTTTTCAATTTTCTACCATATGAGATAACTCTCCTTACCTCTACTCTCCATACTATTAGGGTACTGAAAGGTGTCATAAAAAATATTTTTTATCGTGGTCATACCAGATGTTCTTAAAAAATTGGCGCGTTATAGTCCGGCCACTCAGAGAATGCGTTTCTGACACTTGTAAATTGGTCATGAGTAGTGATGTGCCATGAATATCATTAATAATATTTGGTAACAGTATTTATAGCATTCATTATGCATAATTATTCAATTTAGATATATTTTAATAAATAATAATAATAATAATAACCCCCCTGGGGGATCACCTTGCCGCGGTGGGGGGGCTTACGGGTATCTGGTACTGGTTATGATCAAAACAGCTTATCATTTTGTTGAGTTTTCGCTTGTGGAGTTTCTGTTTGTTTGAAGTTATTGTACTAATCAAGCGGCGATTTTGGGGGCGGAGACCTGACACTAACACCTACCCAACCAACGATCCCAAACCCATTAAATGGAGAACTAATGGAAACTGATAAAAAGAAATATAATTTACGGTCGCTTCCCGGGGGGCGCCGGGGCGCATCTGGAGCCGATGCTGGGTGCTACAGCATGCGAACCATCGGTGGTGAGACGTCGAGCAGGCGGGCTCTCACCAAGCAATCTACTACAGCCGGTCGCGATGAGTTGAGCAGGCGGGCTCATCGCGTAGAAGTTACAGCCGAATCAACGGGCGATGATACAAAAACGCTATCTTCTTCTACACCTTCAACTCGCCCTTCTTACATGACAAGAAGATCAATACGCTTGGCAAGCACTAACAGCGCTGTGCAACACCTAACAACCGAGCGATCACCTTCACCCTCATTTAGTACCATACAATCAGATCACTCACTTTTCTCTAATATTCCATCACCATCTTCAACCCACAGCTTATTTAGATCACCCAACTCATCACCGTCATCTACATATTCATCCCGAACTACAAGGTCAACAGCTGTTGTGCAGGAGGCATTAGTCACTAACCCTGTACCCACTGCTGGCCCTTCTAGTACGCGAAAGAAATGGACTGAAGAAATGAACCGTTTTATATGGCGTACATACCTTCTCAAAACCAACTGCGAAACGTCAGAACTAAACAACTACTTGGAAACTTTACATAGAGAATTTAACAATAGGTATCCCGACATGCAAGCCACCCGACAACGGTTAGGAGATCAAAAGAGAGCTATAATAAGAAGAAAACTGCTCTCACAACATGTGTTAGACGAAATAGCCTGTGAAGTAGGAAAACAAATAGGAGATGAAAACGTAAACCATTCACACATACATAACCAGAACGAACATTCATCACACACACAAACAGTCTCTAGCAACAATAGGATGAAATGGACAAAAGAAATGAACGATGATATTATTAGATGTTACTTTGAAGCAACGGATCTAGAAACAAATATGACTGCTTATCGTAAAAAACTTTATGAATTATTTATAGAAAGACAACCAAATTTATCTAATCTAACTGAACAGAGAATTGCAGACCAAAGAAGAATAATATTCATTAATAAGACATACGCCAACAGAATAAATGAAATAAAGCAGGAAGTACAATTATCACGAACAGATTTAAATAACCAAAGAGTATATGACTTCAACCACTCTGTTGCCGGTCAAACAAATAACACACCTGAAAGCATAATGGACACCATATTTACACTGACTGAACCTACGGCAACAACACATAATGAAAACAACATCACTCATAACACCGATACCAATAGTAGTAACAGTACGGTTAATAATAGGATAGAAGAAGAATTTAGTAATGCTCTTACACGATTCAGTACAATCAACCCAGAAGCAAGACCATACATCCCGAAACAAAAGACATCACGAAAATTTGCTGAAATAACTCAATATTTAAATTACAATATTTTACCGAAATACTTAAACCTAGAATTAGATTTTAACTCACTACACACTTTAATTTATTCAGCAGCCTATACGGCAGCTCTTTGTAACGGCACTAGATTTAACACTGAAGATAATACAACTACTAATAAACGAGCTAGGAAACCTGCGTGGCAAAGAAGAATCGAAAGTAGAATAGAACAATATCGATTAGAAATAGGAAGATTAACGCAATACATGTTAGGAAATAGAAGTCAGAGAATATTAAAAACTATACAGGAAATAAAGAAAAAATATAAAACTCATTCACAACACGAAGAACCTAACACTGACCCCCAACATTTTCTTGACACACTAAAACAGAAACTAAGCGCGGTTTCAAATAGACTTAAAAGATACTTAAATTGTACTAAACGCAAACAACAAAATACAAACTTCACTAATAACGAAAAACAGTTTTATAGAACCCTAGGACACATTAATCAAATAACATCAAAATCCACAGAATTACCCTCACCTCAAGACCTTCACCAATTTTGGGCAGGTATCTGGGAAAACCCTGTGCAACATAACACACATGCAGACTGGTTACAAAAAATAGCAGACACATCAAATATCAACGAAATGGAGTTTGAGAATATCCCAATTGATACATTCACTCAGGTTATTAGTCGCACACATAATTGGAAGGCACCAGGCACTGACAATATACACAATTACTGGTATAAAAAATTTAGCTGCACACATCCATTCATCCACAGTCACATTTGCAAATTCATACAATCACCACACACTATGCCAACATTCATAACACAAGGAATCACATATATGCTACCCAAAGGCTCAGACCCCAAAAATCCTGCAAATTACGACCTATCACATGCTTGCAAACTATATACAAAATCATTACAGGATGCATCAGTGAAATTATTTACAGTCATCTTAATCAATATAACATCCTAGCAGAACAACAAAAAGGTTGTAAAAAAATAGTCAGGGTTGTAAAGAACAATTAGCCATAGACTCAATAGTAATGAGGCAAGCCCAAACTAAAAATAGGAATATTCAGATGATGTACATTGATTACAAAAAGGCTTTTGATTCTGTCCCCCATAGTTGGTTAATGTATATACTAGAACATTACAAAATTCATCCCAGACTGATATCATTTCTAGGAGCAGCCATGGTTCATTGGAAAACAAAATTAAAACTATTGAACAACACTTCATCAACTACTCAGCTGATTAAAATAGAAAGAGGCATATTTCAAGGAGACGCACTTAGCCCGCTTTGGTTTTGTATGGCACTCAACCCCTTATCTAAGTTACTAGATGATACAAACATAGGTTTTAAATTAAGACACAATAATTCATTCCACATACTTTCACACCTACTTTACATGGACGATATTAAAATTTATGCAACTAATTACACCGAACTTAGTAAACTAGCTGACATTACACAATCATTTTCAACAGACATCCAAATGCATTTCGGGGTAGACAAATGTAAAATTCACTCTATCAACCATGGCAAGACAGAATACAACTCTTACGCACTTAGTACAGGTGAACAAATAGAACCGTTTGACGAACATACAACATATAAATATTTAGGATTCCATCAGTCCAGACAGATTCAACAAAAACACACAAAATCAGAGTTATCAAAGAAATTCAAAGCCAGATTAAATCAGATTCTTAGAACCCAATTAAATTCACGTAATACTATCAAAGCCATCAACACATATGCAATTCCGGTCCTTATTTATTCCTTTGGGATTATAAACTGGTCTCAAAGCGATCTTATTAAATTACAACGCACAATCAACACACATATGACAACCAATAGGAAACATCACCCCAGATCGTGCACACAACGCCTTACATTACCCCGCGAAGATGGAGGCAGAGGCCTCATCGATATACAAAATTTACACAATAGACTCATAGATAAGCTACGCAATTATTTTTATGCAAAAGCCGAACAATCCCAACTTCATAAATTCTTAACCGATATAGACAAAAAATTAACCCCACTCAATTTATATGACAGAAACATTCATCTAAAATTTGCAAGTAGGCAGCAGAAAATAGACTTATGGGCACAAAAGTCTCTACATGGCAGACACCTCGCCGATCTCAGCCAAACACATGTCGACAGAATAGCGTCGAACGAATGGCTGTTGCGCGGAGAACTCTTCCCAGAAACCGAGGCTTTTGTGATAGCTATTCAAGATCAGGTTATAGATACCCTTAACTATCAAAAACACATAATCCGTCTCCCAAATCTTTCTACCGACTTATGTAGACGATGCCATAGCAGTTCTGAAACCATCCAACACATTACTGGCGCTTGTAAATCTATTGTACAAACTGATTACAAATACCGGCATGACCAAGTTGCAGCAATTATCCACCAAAATCTGGCTCACAAATATTCATTCATTCCCAATAAAACTGCTTATTATAAATATAAACCCAGTACAGTTCTTGAAAATAATGCATTTAAAATATATTGGGATAGGACAATAATTACCGACAAAACCATACACTACAATAGACCTGACATAACAATCCTAGATAAAGTTAACAGGACAGTTTTTATTGTAGACATAGCAGTATGTAACACACACAATATTCTTACGACGCACACAGAAAAAGTTTCAAAATATATAGACTTAGCTACTGAAATTAAAAGACAATGGCAGGTAGAAAGAGTTAAAATTGTACCCATTATCATGTCTACAACTGGTGTGGTTCCGAAGACTCTTCAAAATAGCCTCAATATACTGCAAATGCCGAAATCCACCCTAATGTTGATTCAAAAAGCAGTTCTACTAAATACATGCCGTCTCACACGAAAATTTCTTGCATCGTCATCATCCTAATCTCACATCATTTCCCCCTGGCACACTTGGCTAAGGCCCGTGTGTTAGATTTAGCTTCCCCTTTAAAATAAAAGGGAGACCACAAAAGGTATAAAAACAAAATAATAATAATAATAATTATAATAACGTATAATAATAACGTAATTTCTGAATGAAACCAAGGGAAAGAAAATAAAAATAATGTATTTATAGAAAAATATATATTATGAAATACATAGTTTTAAGATTTCAATAATGTCAAATCAAAATTTAATCCGACTCCGATTCGCTTGAGGACTCGTTGTCATCTTCACCAACATGTATTATCATGTTATTATCAATCATAGTGTCTATACGAATATCGCGGTCAAAGTCATCAAATATCATTTTTTTAGTTTTTTCAACCACCTTCATCCAGTCATCTCTTGTGACTTTTTCGCATGCTTCTTTTAAAAGCGTCTTCATCTTTTTATGCCATATGGTGGAGAAGTATTATGGCGGGCTGCATAACCTTTAATTTGAGCCCAGATTAGCTCTATGGCATTGTACTGGCAGTGATATGGAGGAATTCGGAGAACGCGATGACCGTACTCCAGAGCCAGCTCATCTATTTCGTATCGAATATTTGATAGCTTATGGTCGTTGACTAATTTCATCAGCTCAGCTTTTAGCATTGACATATTTGCGTCAATGCCACTTCTTTGCAGCCAAGCCACCAATACCTCTTTTTTTTTTGTTTAAAGACTACTCCCACATTAGGAATAAACATCCTGTGTCGTGGGGGACTTTACAAACATACATGAAACGGACACAAAGAACATCCAGACTCGGGACAACAATTCTCGGGACAATGTTGTAGGTACCGCGTGGGATTTGAACCCACGACACTTGGCGTAGTAGCAAGCGGCATGGCGACCGCTGACACCACTCGGCCAAGCTTGAGTAGGTGCTTTATTTATTTGCACCGAATGATAAGGGACGTTATCCATTATTATAACTGAAGGCTCTGGAAGGCTAGGTAGCTACACATCCTGGAACCACTCCTTGAATACAGCCGCATTCATTTCTTCGTGGTAGTCAGTGGTAGTTTTTGACTCAAATGCTAATAAAACATGTTCCACAAAACCATACTTCGCACAACCAGCGTGGCATATTATGAGACGTGCTCCTATACTGATTGGCACTATCGACGTCGACGCTTGAGTGTCATCTGTCCAACAACGAGAATGCGCGTGATTGGTGTTCAGCCATGTCTCGTCAATGAAAACGACATTGTCCCAATTATCAATTTTTTTTGCTTCTCTTAGAAAAGTAATTCTTTTTACCAGAAATATAAAGGGATAAAAATAGTTTTTCATTTATTTTTAATTCAGCTGACTGATATCACGACAATTATTTTCATAAGTTTGGTTTGATCGTACCTATATCGTATTATAAACTATATTAAACTTAACTCGTATGTATTAAGTACATTATACACACTCTCGAATAATTTCTCCGATGTCCCCAGGAACTTTAATGTCGTTCGTATAAATGCCCAAAGCATTTCGGCACATTTCCCTGAAATGGTGACAACATTCGACTTTAAAACATCCTTACATACTTTGTAACTCATCTTGTTCTACTGTTTTTTTGTGTATTCAATAAAGATAAATAAATAAAATTATATATTATAAAATTAGAACGTTTTATTTAACAATATATCGACCGACAGAATATATTACGATATATTCCAAAAATACTCAGTTACAATTCAGTATTATTTTGTCTCATCACTACAAAAACAAACTATTGACATAACCTTGAAACAGCGCAGTTTGACGTCGTTAGACTTTTAAAAATTATTGTTCTTAAATTAATTAATTGATTAATTGTTAATAACTTTAGCCCAAAATAAAAGGTTTATTGTACATTGGCATGATTATTCAATTTTTAATGTTATTACTAATTATTAAGGTTAATAAAAGATATTTAAAATTTTGCCATAAATTGTACACCAGTTCAAAGTTACATCGCCCATTGGATCACGACCTGTCAGGAACGCATTCTCTCAGTGGCCAGACTATAATTGAGATCACTGACAAATGATTAATTATATTTCGTCAATGATTGAGATTAACCGCTTCATTTTAAAACAAAGATTTTGATACATTTTTATTTCATATATTTATTAACCTTTATTATGTATAAAAATCAAAACAATAGAAAAGTTGAATTACAAAGTATGTAAGTATAACAATCGACGGTCTTATCGCTCATGGTGATTTCTTATAAACTTTTTATGCTCAAAGGCCAAACTTAAACACTCCTATATAATTACACGCGTTTCACTACACTATTGCATTCAGTCAGAGAATGTACGTCTATTAACTCCACAGTTACACATAAAAAAACATAACCTTCTTCTTCTTAATAAATGGCAAACTGTGCCGATGTCGACAATTCTGCCAATGTCAAGTGGGATGGAGTCCCCCAGAATACGGTAATTTGAGTTTTTTTTTTTTTTTTTTTTCTGTAAATGCCGTACTAATACAAGTAGGACATTGCTATTACGATCTAGTCTACTGACTAATGAGTAATTTTACTTTGACCTAAATTATTAAAACAAAGCTATAATAAGATTGTGTCCATTAACACTTTTCTTATTGTCTCTAATTAATTGAGGACACTCTGTTCGTGTGTTCTTGTATTACACTGCACTAAAATAGTAGTATTTTGTTCAATTCGCACTTTCACTTAACTAACTCAAAGGGTTTTACCCTTTTGAGTCTCCTTGTAATATCCGTATTGTCAAGAAGCTGGATAGCCTCAACGTTTACATGATGATGAAGCCGGCGTTCATGTGCTTCGGCGAACTTTGATATAATGTCTGTGTCGAGTTCTACTTTAAGGTCCCGATGGAGGTCGTTCATTCGAATGTACCAGGGTGCATTTACAATACCCCTGAGTACTTTATTTTGAAAACGTTGTATCATCAGTGTATTGGATTGTTTGGTACATCCCCATAACTGGATACCATAAGTCCATATAGGCATAAGGACTTGTTTATACAATAAAATCTTATTATGTACGGACACTTTTGAGTGTTTACCTAAGAGCCAATACATTTTTTTGTAGCGAAGTTCCAACTCGTCGCGTTTCTTTTTGACATGAGCTTTCCAGCGAAGCTTAGCGTCTATAGTCGTTCCAATACTTTATTTAACTTTTGACAGATCACGCACATAAAGTTTTGTAATAATTTTTGATACAATGTACTACAGATAATACTGTACTTTATGGGCGGGCTCCGCCTACTTAGGGATGTGTCATTCGTAATTAATGACCACAGACTATAAAAACGGTTTTGAAATAAATCGATTATCGATTATATTAATAAAACATACAATAAAATTATTGTGATTATATTTTATATCAAATCACGTAAAAAGCTTTATTATTTTGCATTAAAATGCCCTAAATGTCTCTGTTTCAATGCATAAATAATTTGCGTAATGAAAACAGTTCCATCGTACTCGTACCTAGTAATGGGATCGAATGTATTCGCCGCAAATTAATGAATCTAAAATAATTGTTAAGACTTACTATAGTTGGTTCAAATAAAAACTACCTGCGGTACCTACTTGTAATGAACAGGTACAAAATGTTGAAATTCGTAGTAATTTACGGATTAAAAATAAAACAACCAAAAGTGTAACTGTAATACTAATTTTAATTATAAAGAATCGTCTTCTTCGTATGACCAGGAATCATCATCACTTGAGTTCTCAGTAATATTGATTATCATTTCTTGGATAGATAAATTGTCGAATGCAACATCCCGATCCCAATCCGACATTATCACCTTCTTTGTTTTTTCTACAACATTCGCCCAGTTTTCTGGAGTTACTTTTTCACACGCATTTTTCAGTAAATTCAGCATTTTTCTTGCGGTGAAAGGAGGAGTTGTATTGTTCCTCGCAGCATATCCTTTAACTTGTGCCCAGATCATTTCAATTGCATTATATTGGCAGTGATATGGGGGAATTCTGAGGACGGTATGCCCATGCTCTGCTGCCATTTCATCTATGACGTATCGTTTTGGCAGCTTCTTTGTTTTTAATATCTTTACTAACTCTACTTTTAGTAGGGACTCATTCACCTCTTCGCCATTGTCACGGAGCCAGTTTATAATTTCATGTTTTTTGTTGGCCTGTGTTGGTATTTTATTAATTTGACGAGAGTGATAAGGTGCATTATCAATAAATATTATTGATGGCTCTTCGAGTGATGTAAGCATTTCTTTGAACCACTTTTCATACACGTTCGAATTCATCTCCTCATGATTTTCTCCTGTTTTCTGGGATTTAAAAGCTAATAGAGCGCCTGGCACAAATCCTTTTACTGTTCCTGCATGACAAATAATCAGTCGTTCGCCTTTTCCCATTGGTACTGTAGAAGTGGAGCCAACGGTGTTGTCAGTCCAAGTTTTTGACAGCGTATGATTCGCATTGAGCCAAGTTTCATCTGTGAAAACAACATTCGACCAATCTTCTATTTTTTTTGCTTGTCTTAAAAAATCGCATCTATACAAAGCAATATCATTGCGTTCCATTAAAATTTTTCGTTTGTCACATTTTTGGAATAACATTCCAATGCCTTTCAATACCTTTGTCAGAGAAGATTTTTGACCACGGAACAAACCACTATTTCGAAGAGATTGTGTTAGTTTTTTTAATGTTGGAATCTCTTTTCTTTGGTAATAGTCGTATATATGAATAGCATCAGCGTCAAAATTGTCAACGGCTGTAACTTTACTAGGCGGACGTTTTTTCTTAGGTGTAGATAGCTTATTCTGTTCCATGCCACTGCTGCCGTAGCCTTCTTTTGTTATTTTTGCCACTGTTGGAGCACTAATACCTAATGCTGCTGCAACACGGTCTCTAACTTGAGTCACTGGTATAAGAGGCCCACCATTACGGCTTTCCTTTTCAAAGTATTCACGAAGTCGCAAGACAAACTCTCTTGTTTGTCCTTTGAGTACTTTCTTTTTTGGCATTTTGACAGTAACGAAGGCAGGAACGATACGCTCAACTCAACCAAACGTGAGAATTCACAAATAAATCAATACGGAGGAATATAAATACTCAACTATATTGAAGGTTACTCATTGAAATACTGTAGATTATTTTAAAATAGACATAGAGAGATTTAATAAAGATCATCAATAGTTTAACAAATACAATATTAACCACTGAATTACGACACAATACAATAATACATTTTGAAAATTCAGTTCCTTTTATATATTTATTCATGACATAGAACCGTCATATTTGAACAACATTCTTTTAATCCATTTCTTCTTTATTTTGACAAAGGAGGTCGCACATTGAAACACATAGAAATATGAAGTACGAAATTATCTATAAAATAATGAGTTTGTTAAATCGATTAAAACTTCTTAATGCATAAAATCGATCGATGAAAGAAATCGAATAGGTAACGGGTCAGGGTATCACTATTTGATTAAGTATTAGAGCTGTCAAAAGTTAAATAAACTATTGGAACGACTATAGTGTCATTCCCAAATATTTGGCAGTATTGACATAGGGTATTATATGACTATTTATATATACCGGGTGATAGTTAGGAGCTTTATTAGTAAAGTCAATGTGAACCGATTTAGATTCATTTAATTTAATTCGCCATTTACTCGTCCAGTCACAAATGGTGTTCACTGCTACTTGAAGTTTATCTACTGCTTCCTTGTGTGTAGACCCAATGGCCATAATAGCCGTGTCATCAGCAAAGGTCGCAATGATATTTTCATCTAATCCTGGCATGTCAGAAGTGTATAACAGGTACAGGACCGGTCCTAAAACACTTCCTTGTGGAACCCCAGCTTTAATAGGTTTCAGATCAGAATATGCATTTCCTTCTCTTACTCTGAACATTCGATCAGATATGTAGGACTTTAATATGTCTACAAAGGGTTTTGGTAATACTTTTCTTAATTTGTGCACAAGTCCCTCGTGCCATACTTTATCGAAAGCTTGTGCTACGTCTAGAAAAACTGTGGCACACACTTTCTTTTCTTCTAAAGTTTTTTCTATGATATTAGTAATTCTGTGAACTTGGTCTACAGTGGAATGTTTTTCTCGAAAGCCAAATTGATAGTCAGGTATTAAATGCTTTGATTCTACTATTGGTTTTAACCTTTTTAATAACAGCTTTTCAAATAATTTTGAAATTATTGGTCGTGCTTGAATTTCTCGTAATGAGAAATGTTATCTTTTATTATAACTGCACTACCACCTCTGGCTTTGTTCTCCGGATGTAAAGCATGATAAATTTTGTATCCTTTCATTTGAATGTAAGATTCATTAGTGAAATGAGTTTCCGATATAAGGCATACATCAATATTTTCTATATTTAGGACAACTAGCAGCTCATTCTGATGGCGGAGGAGTCCATTAGCATTCCAAGTCATGATTTTAAGTTTGTTACTCATGAGTGTTGTGTTCTAATTTCTTTAATCGTTCATCGAACGTTGTTAAAATGTTTAAAATTTTGTTTAGCTTTTCATCCAGAGTTGTTGTGGATTTTGTTTGCATTTGTGGCTGTCTCTGAGCACCCTTTGTGATTTGAGCAAATGTATGTGTTTTATTAACAGCCTTAGACATAAAAGGTTTTTTATCAACGATCGCCTTGAGACCCTGACTTGAGGGGACGGTCTTTATATTTGGTATTTTATTTCTAATTTTTTGTAATTCTTTAGCTACCATACAACCTCGGTAGCTGGCAGGGTGTGGTTCGCCGCAGTGAACACACTTTGGTTTGGCATCTGCTGGCTTTTTGCAGTCCTTTGTTAGGTGTTTACCTGTACACTTCACACAACGGGGTTCCTTAGAACAATATTTTTGTGTGTGTCCATAAGCTTGACACCTTTTACATTGTGCGATTAGTTTGCTAGTTTTCAGTGGCTGAATGTCTACTTTACACCCAAGAATAGTCTTGATGCTGTAAATATTTTTTGTATCTTCATCCTTTTTAAAGGAGAGCATGAACATGTTAAGAGGCGTTTTGTCACGCCAGCTTAACTTGTTAACCACCTCTAGGATTTTGTAACCTTTGGCTGTTAGGTCTTCTATTATTCTAGTTGGTACACAAGAAGAAGGCAAGTTTTTGGCCATCACTCTGATAGGCCTGTCCTGCTTGTTTTCGTAAGTGTGCCAAAGGAAGTTATTTTGAAGCAATAACTTTGTAATGGTTCTGTATGTGTCTTCATTACGGCAGTTTATTTTAACGCTGTTATTATTCAGCATTTTTATTAAAAATGACTCACCAGTGGCATTTTCAGATAAGAAATCATAAAATTTCTGGTAGTCCTTTATATTTTCGGTAATTATGGGTGGCGGTTGAGGAGCCTTCTTAATTTTACTAGTCTTCGTTTCATCGCTGGATCCTACCCCTTGTTGTTTGGCCGGTGGTGTCAACGATACGTTCAGCTTCCTTTTTTTGCGACTCTGCTGACGAATCCACTCGGTTTCATTAGCAAGTTCGTCCTCATCAGTTTCATACTGAACTGATTTAGAAGACTCTTCTTTTAAATTCTGTTGATTTTCACTTTGGAGTTTTTCCAATTGACTTTGGAGGTTCTCTACTTGCACACGCAAATCTTGCACCATGAGTCGAAGACTCTCACTGTTTTTTTTCTCATTCAGATACTGTTCGTATAAGAATTGTTCATTTTTTGTTTTTATTTCGATGGTTTTTGTAGGCGTAACATTCGACATCATTAAAATTATTTAATAATATCGCACAATAGTAATGATACCTAAGTCAATCATATGTCTGTAAGTAGGTCATCGTTCGCGACGGCGGCGGAGGCAGCGCAACGCTGCGTCTGCACTATTAACTAGAACACGGCGCGTGAGCGATTAACACGTCCGCTCTGTATAATACCGATTCGGAAACTGATCGGTAATTTGAGTGATGAAACTTGGCATAGTGCTGCCATCTACTGTCAAAATAAATTCCGTCACGTGTGCTGCAAAAGCCAAAAACCCTCATTCTCGATACGTAAGCCCCAATTAAGGAACGATACTATCATTCAAGATAACTGCATTTTGTTTCACGTACGGTAACGGGGGGAATATCGCACAGTAATCAAGTTATTAAGAGCATTAGGGACGTAATAGAGTTGTGTCAGTATATACTTGGGCAGTTTATTGTGTTAGGGATTAACTAGGTCATGAATAACGCTTTCGTGTGTTGATATTTATTACAATTTTAAATATGGCGCTTCATTTTTAGTAAAGGGCTCCGTTCGGGTCACATTAGTTTCTAACGGTCATAGTCACTTGAAATAAAAACACGGAAACAAAAAGTATTCCTTCTTACTTACCATTTTATTTAAAATAAATATCTTCATTAGAACAGCTTCGAATATGATTTCATATTTTTAAATACCTACTAAAAAAATGACTATATAGTTACTTTTTAAAACAGTGTTGTCCCGTACTTGTGGTTAGATGTGACTACATTAGATGGCGCTGTAGTATGTTTCTGTTTCACTGAATGTAGAAGTCTCAATTCATCTTATGTCCTGTTTCTCCGCATTTCATAATTATACTCCGTCCGCAACTGTGGACAAAAATTCCTATGGGTTTATATCTTTTATACATTAACTTGCACTTTTGTCTTTGCTTAATGCCAAGTTTTTTGCCTGACTAACTTAAATACATAATATGCAAAGAACTTTTATAGAATCTCCGACCCTAATGAGCCTTCTTGATGATGCAAAAATACATCAAAAAAGAAACAATAATTATTTTTGTTGACATCGAAAAACTTCTACATCTGAGTTAGGTAATTAGGTACGAGTGATATTGTCACAATTGGTACAGAAGACTTTAAATACTGCCAAAAACTATTTCTTATAATTTTTTTCTTCTGTCGTCGTGTAGGTATATCGTTGTCGTGTCGTGTTCGTCTCGTATAAAAGAGTTTATTTGTTGCCTGGGTGGTTAATTATCTTCGAACTAAAATATTTGCAGTAATTACTAGTCTATCGTAGCGTTGATAGTTTGTTAACTACTCAACAGTTTTGTGTTTAGAGTGTATTGGCATCGAATGGTGATTAAAGTTAGCCGACTACATTAAATTGGTCGTGGGAGTGGATACATGTTCTCCGACACCTAAATTAAACCGTAAATGTTTTAATTTACTATATTATTTATGAAATTTGTGAAAGAGTCTCACACTTAATCCCTCACCGGAAGCATAAGTGTCAAGAATATAGGGACAGAGGCGTCTTTACCTTTTTTTACGCGGGGATTGCTTTTCGCACTATACCCTCCGTGGGGAGACGAAGGGCGTGTGTGGGACTCCCGGAAGACTGGTCTACCCACTAAATACCGCGGCGGTTTACCTCGGAAGTCGGGAGGAGCTCCAGGAACGCATCCATCAGCCGAGGAGGTGCGGCAGGGAGGACTCTACCTCCCTGCCGCACCTCCTCGGCTGAGGTACGCCAGCCGCGGCACTCCTAATGAATCTGCGTGCTTACGACGGCTCTGTACTGGAGAGTAATTACCCCTACTTATCTTATGACAGCATGGGTGTCTCAAGAGGCGTCTAAGTCACGGGAGCAAACTGCGCAGGACAACACCACTGCAAAAAGGAGGAAAAATTGAAAAACAAATACACCCACCCATCTGGATAGCGTGATATTAATAGGCACTCCTTCTCCTTACTAAAAAGAGGCCTATGGCCAGTAGCGCATTGTCAAAGGCTGTTGATGTGATGTAATGTCCCTCCTAAGTTCAATCCTGTGCTACGAACCTGTAGAAGATGCAGAAGTTTAAAAACATTGTACTATATTAATTAATTAAATTAATTTACAAATATATTGAAAATAAAAAAAAACTGATTTATGTATATCTAATTTAGAATAGAATAAACTTTATTGTACACCAATTGATACAGTTATATATGGGAGCTTAACAATATAATGACCATGTACAAATGGCGTCCTTATCGCTAAAAATCAATTTCTTCCAGACAACCTTTGGATGGACAAATCAACTGTAGAAACAAAATGTAATTTACGTCTTTGCTAAGAAAAAGTAACCTTTTAAATAAAAGTGACGGCCTTGTTGACTCCAGCGTAGATACCGGCCAGCGCGTGGCGAGAACCGTCACAAACCTATGGTAATTAAACTGCTATTAAACAATTTTCGTCCATACGGCGTATACTTTCATTATAATTTGAAAATTTAAGTAGTAAGAAATACCACATATTTTATCATGATTCTTTAATGATCCAGATTATGCAAGCTTCTTAATAGTCTGCCATAGTGTGGGTCACCATGCTGCACCATACATGCTGCTCATTGCATTATTTGCATTCGCAACGAGTATGGTGACCACTAATCTTTTGGATTCTGCTCATGTTTTCCATCTGTCAGAGTAGTATCACTTTGACAGTTAAGAATGTATTATTATTATACAAGGTGTCTCAAAAGAAATTTCATATTTAGTGGATTGATTAAAAAAAAAGGAAGCGGTATATAGAAAAAATGTTTATTTATTGTTAAAATACACTTTTTGGGAATTCATTTCTTAAAAATAATATCGTCTAAATGTAAACCCTCACGTTGTTGGCACTCATTTAATCGAACAGTAAAATTACTTATGACTGCTCGACAGGTGGAGTGAGGGATGGCTGCCATTTCGTGACGGATATTTTCTTTCAAATGCGCCAGTGAAGTTGGTTTATTGGCGTAAACTTTAGATTTAAGATAACCCCATAGGAAAAAGTCCATAGGGGTTAAATCTGGGCTACGTGGAGGCCAATTTATGTCACCTCTCCGGGAGATCAATTTTCCTGAGAAAATTTCACGAACACGTGGCAGAGATATATTGGACGTGTGTGAAGTTGCTCCGTCCTGTTGAAACCATGTTCTTTGGTTATAGCCAGGAAAGTTTTGCAGTTCAGGTACCAAGAAGTTGTCTAACATCTCCACATAACGCTCTGAATTCACTGTAACTGTACGCCCCATTTCGTCTTCAAAAAAGTAAGGGCCGATAATTCCTCGCGCCGACATGGCAGCCCATACGGTCACTTTAGGCGAGTGTATGGGTTTCTGATGTTTGCGTTTCGGATTGGCTGAACTCCAGTAGCGGCAGTTTTGCTTATTTACGTGGCCATTAAGATGAAAATGAGCTTCATCCGAAAACAAAATGTTGGTAAACGTTGAAAATCGCTCAATCATCTGATTTACGAAATTAAGCCTCTGATCTTGGGGCTTTAATTCTTGCACCAATTGAATTTTGTAGGGGTGCAGCTTTAGATCTTTGTGCATAATGCGATGTAATGATGATCTATGCACATTTAAAGCACTCGCGCGCTTCCGAATTGAAAGGCTCGGGTCGTCACGTACAGATTGATTAACACTCTCCACGTTTTCTACCGTTCTTGATGACCTAGGTCGCCCGGATTTTGATTTATCCAGCGTTGATCCAGTCTCTTCAAACTTTTTAACCCAATGTCGAATGAGAGGAAGGCTTGGCGCATCATTTAAGTGGCGAAAACCTCGAATACTGCAGAATTTTCTACGCGCGACAGTTGTCGAATCACCGTTCTTGTAAAACTCTCGCACGCACAACGCGCGGTCTGCTCCCGAGAAACGCTCCATAGCGACTGAATCCCCAAGAGCCAAGCTACCAATTGACATATCCCCCGCACCCCTCAAGTACGCAGCGTTCACGCAGTAAGCTAAACAAATATAAAATTTCTTTTGAGACACCCTGTACAATGGAGATCGTTTTTTGTGTTTTCGAAAGTTGTTGTTTTCGAAAGTTAAAATGTTGATGACATGAAATGGGGGT
The DNA here is from genome assembly GCA_916048165.1 of Spilarctia lutea. Classification (NCBI taxonomy): domain Eukaryota; kingdom Metazoa; phylum Arthropoda; class Insecta; order Lepidoptera; family Erebidae; genus Spilarctia; species Spilarctia lutea. The sequence continues at coordinate 3,552,021 of OU696492.1, read as the reverse complement.
CCCCATTTCATGTCATCAACATTTTATATATTTTTTTATCATTATTTCATCACAACGATGACTTGAAGACTCGAAGACTTGATAATTGAATACGATAAATACTTGACATTGGCAGAAATAGCTGATCCGAGAGATACGGCTGGTTGCCATTTCATCAAAAAAGAAAAGAAATTACATTAACATTTTCTAAGCAACTGGTACATTTTACTTGGTAAATAGTTATGTCAAGTGGTCCCACAAACGTTCAGAGTTTAATAACAGTGATACCAATTAATACCTATGTCTGTGTGTGAACATTGGTGTGGCAATTATTTGCTATGTCCCCGCAAACATTTGCTCTACACTCGTCTGTTAGTAGAATGGGAGAAATTCTTTTATTTTAGTCAAATAGGTAATTAAAATTCACTTCAATTAAAATCTTTTATTTTTGTAAAGTATTAGGTTCGTACAATATAAAAGAATTAATCATTGATAGATATGTGACATTAATTTAAAAAAAATGTACTAACGTGGGAGAGCCACGCTTCGGCATGAATGGGTCAGCTCGACCGGAGTGATACCACGGCCTCACAGAAAACCGGTGTGAAATAGCGCTTGCGCTGTGTTTCACCGAGTGAGTGAGGATACCGGAGACCCATACCCCAACCCCTCCCCCATCCCCTTTCCCATCCCCCAAAGGTCGGCAACGCACTTGTGACGCCTTTGATATTGCGGGTGTCCATGGGCGGCGGTAATCGCTTATCATCAGGTGATACGTCTGCTCGTTTGCCCACTATTCAATAAAAAGAAAAAAAATAAAAATAAAACAACTATTTGCCTAATTACGCGCCATGTAAGCGGCATATTGTTTTTGATTTTTTAATATGTACCTACTCACTTGCCTTTGAGGTGTCACTCGAGATGGTAATACTATAAGGATTCTAATGAATTTTCATTAACCCTCTGTTCAGGCGTTTAGATAGCATGGTAGCATAAAAAAACTACACACCTATATATACGAATCTTGAAAACAAATATATCTCTGTGCCAAAATTTTATACAGATCCATTCAGCCATTTTGGTGTGATCAGGAACAAACATTTATACGTCTCAATAAATGGTTTGGACAGATAACTTAATGAATACCTATCACTTTTGCTTATTTAAACTATTTATTACGTCTTTGTACGCACACAAAAGTGGTTGAATAAATAAATAATTTCATTTTAGGCGGTAAAACCTCCTAATAAGAACACCTGAGACGAAGTACCCGTTGTAAACCCCAGCTAACGGCTCCAGACCGCTGTTTGGGTTCGTCGTCAATTTTCGCCTCACCTAAATTGCGTTGTGTAATCTCCTACAATTAATTAGAGAAGAAGACAATTATAATTCTTTTTAATAAGCATTTATGGATATTACAACTTTGAAGTAGGTAAGTGTTGTGACGATAAGGTCCTAATATCGTTGTCTATGTTGTATAGACTGATAGCGGTAGCGTAGTGGTAGCGTATGCGACTGCTAAGCTTGAGGTCTCGGTTTCGATTCCCGGGTCGGACCAAATGTTTGTATGATCTGCAAATATTTGTTTCGGAGTTTGGGTGTTTTCTATGTATAATATGTATGTATTTACAAAAAAAGGTATATAAGTATTTATATCAGTTGTTTAGTACCCATAACAAAAGCTCCGCTTAGTTTGGGACTAGATGGCGTTGTGTGTTAGATGTCCGGAATGTTTATTTATTTATTTATAGATACTATAGTAAATATTATGTGTAATTGAACTTACCAGGAAATCCTATTCTTATCATAATGCATAGTCCGCATGCTGTCGAATCGAATCAACACATATAATAAAATCGTAAATGGTCGCTGTTTGTACGTAGAAGATTTATGAGAAAAACTATTATAGGGGGCTTTATATACGCAATAGAATCCAAAACTATAATGTTTTGAATTTTTGTTTGTTTGCCAGTACGTTTGTGCACGCTAATCTCAGAAACCGTTTAACCGATTTGAATGCGGTTTCACTAATGCATAGCGGTTTACTCCACTTAACATTTAGTGTCATGTTGTCATAATGTTTCATTTCAATCGATTCATAATTAATAGAATTACATCAGTTTAAACAATCACTGCGATAACCAATATAAACGCGGGCGGAGCTGCAGGAAGAAACTAGTAATATAATATATGAAATAATTTTAACAATAAAAATCGACTTCAAGGACTGGATCAAATAGAAACGGGACCAATCGATCAAAGAAAAAGGATAAACCGATTTTGTTAAAAAAGGAATAATAATAAAAATAAATATTCTGGACATCTAACTCACAACGCCATCTAGTCCCAAGCTAAGTAGAGCTTGTGTTATGGGTACTAGACAACTGATATAAATACTTATATACTTTTTTTTTTGTAAATACATACATATTATACATAGGAAACACCCAAACTCCGAAACAAATATTTGCAGATCATACAAACATTTGGTCCGACCCGGGAATCGAACCCGAGACCTCTTGCTTAGCAGTCGCATACGCTAACACTACGCCACCGAGGCAGTCAAATTCAATCAACAAATTCGGTTCACCCAGTCAAAAGTTCTGTGGGAACAAACATAAAAGAAATACAGCCGAATTGAGAACCTCCTTCTTTTTTGAAGTCGGTTAATAAAACAACAAATGTCAATGAACTTGAGACAAGTTGAGTTGCAGGTGGGCGGCCGTTTTTGTCACTTTCCATCGGGTGACCCATCATCATTATCAGCCCGTTACAATCAATTGCTGGACATAGGCCTCGCCCATGGTACACCACGGAGCCCGGTCTGATGTGTTTATAAATATCTTACAACTAGCTGACCCACGCAACCTCGTTTGCGTCTTATATTGCCCGTAGCGTAAAATTTTTCCCCCGTTTTTGAAACATTCATCATTGGTGCTCCGCTCCTATTAGTAGTAGCGTGAAAATATATAGCCTATAGCCTTCTATAAATGGACTATCCAACACCGAAATAATTTTTCAAATTGGATCAGCGGTTCCTGAGATTAGCGCGTTCAAACAAACAAACAAACAAACAAACAAACTCTTCAGCTATATTATTAGTATAGATTAAGATCGAACGACGAAAACAAAACGATGATATTATGCTTTTCACTTGTTATACTAAGGTTCTCACGATGTAGAAGAGACGAGAATGGTCGTGTACTTTACGTTGACCCGACCGGACACCTGATAAAATACCTCTCGAAGTATAAAGAAGCTATAACCACGGCCATATATCCACGTTACTTCGAAGATTGACGGTTTAATTTGTGCGGAAGGGTGTTGACTTATAAATGGGTGCCATATATCTGAGCCCGGATAGCTGTGGTGTATATGTTTGGATTTAATTTAGATTTTTTTATTTTATAAATATGAGCATGCCAAAGTTACTCTACCCTGCGTTATAGAAAGCATGAACAGAATGCAAGTAATGATCACCATACTCATTGCCCACACTATAGCGGTATATTGAGATGCTTCTGAATTATTGGGCCTCCGGTCTCGCACTCACTCACCAATAAAATACGACAGCACGAATGCTGTCATTTCATATGAAAGTGTTTCATTTATACTCACTTGCCTTTAGAGTTGATAGATGTCACTCGGGATGGTAATACTATAAGGATTCTAATGAATTTTCATTAACTCTCTATAAAGGCGTCTAGATGGCATGGTAGAATACGAATCTTGAAAACAATTCTATCTCTGTGCGAAAATTTTATCCAGATCCGTTCAGTCATTTTGGTGAGATGAGGAACAAACATTTATACATCTCAATAAATTGTTGTACAATACTATCTAAGAGTCCCGCTGCCTGTGGGTATCTGTAAGTCAGAGGTCATAACCTTTTAGTCTTAAACTCCCCTCCAAATCAACAAGAGAGGGGTCTGGGTGTATAAACAGTAGGTACTCTATTCTGAGCAAAAAAAACAAATTTATTCAAGGTGTTTCTCTACCAAAGATAATTAACGTAACGATGGCCTTACACCATCGCGATGATATAAAGCCAAGATCGTTCCGCGCTATTTTCCCAAAGAAAAGATGTTTCGAAATTAATTTCAAAATTAAACTTTTCTTACAAAACAACCAATCTTTTTACCACCAAGTTTATAAAGTTGGATTTTCAAGTTCATCTGGAAAAGCGCACCCGCAACACCTGAGGCGTCAAAAGTGCGTTGCCAACCTTTGGGGGGGAAGGGGAGAGGGATGGGGTATCCTCACTCACTCGTTGAAACACAGGGCAGGCGCTGTTTCACACCGGTTTTCTGTGAGGCCGTGGTATCATTCCGGTCGAGCCGGCCCATGCATGCCGAAGCGTGGTTCTCCCACAATATGTATTCTTTAAGAAAGTTCTTCAGATTGATGGGCTAAAGTCATGACACACCTTGTATAGATTCAATTTGAGGAATGGCACACTAAAACTAATAAAACAAATTCACGTAGAGATATTAAAAAGTCATCTCGCTGCTTTCTACTGCGCTGTGTGTTGTGTGTTCAAACCCCACAGTTAAAATGATTTTATGAGATCCAGAAATTGTACTTCTGAGTCTGTCTTTAAAAAAAAACAAATAACCTATCACTCCTAAATAGAAATCTCCATAAATTGACTTAAATCAACTTCATAATCCCATCGAACCCGGCTTCAGTTTTGAGTTGACACAAATCGCTATCGACACCAAAGCGGGTCGACATTTTGCGACATTGCGACGAATATGATTCGAATAGATATACGTCAGACCCGAATCATTTAATGTCAACGAACATTTAGACTGTAGACATGTTAACTGATTATAGCGGTTAGCGGTATTACATTTGATTTGCATATTCAGTGTATTGCTGAATTAGTTGGTATAAATAGACACGAGAAATAGATAACAGCGGGTATTTACTGAGCTTGTTTCATATAAAGTTGGTACTTGAACTTTATCGTAAACTGTCGTAATAACTCGACTCGACACACTTCTGGAAACTTCTGGATTATTGTCAAAAATTCTTCAATGTTTTACTAATTAATATATTACATTTGTTTATGTAATTAAGTTTGCTATTAAAATGAGGTTTATTTATCTTCTTTACACACAATAAAATTAAGTCACTACCGCTGTCTATTGGATTAGTTCTTTCAGCAAAAGATAAATAGATTATATATACCTATAAAGGAAAGTTTACATATCTAATACATGTATATACTAGCGAATAACTGAGAAATTCAAAGGCTTCCGTTTGAAGCCTAGCCGGGTCGCTAGTTCCAAAAACTAATAATAAATTTCGAAAATCTAATACACAACGCCATCTAGTTCCAAACTAGTAGCAGAGCTTGTACTATGGCTAATAGACCACTGATATAAATACAACATACATATTTTTTGTAAATACATAAGTACATATCATACATGGAAAAACCCACACCCCAACCCTTCTGCTTCAACCCAAATGGAAAGAGGGGTGGGGACCCCTCTTTCCATTCCCCCAAAGGCCGGCAACGCACTTGTGACGCCTCTGGTGTTGCGGGTGTCCATGGGCGGCGGTAATCGCTTACTATTAGGGGATAAGTCTGCCCGTTTGCCTCCTATTCCATAAAAAAAAAGTTTTCCATGTAAATCCACTCCAATTTCTGAGGAAATATTAGAGCCGCGACAGTGCATGCCATTGAAAGCAAAGCCTTATCGATAACCAATTTATGCGGGCTTGTCTTTACGTGCGCATATCTATAACCTAGCTGGTGGTGGTTTGATTTCCGAGCTACATACGTCACGATTGTGAAATTCTACCAGTTTATGTAAGTTATGTCCATTCGATTATTTATTATGCTCTATTTTTTTCATTTGTTGATGTGAAACATTTACTCTCGAGGATCAGATTTGCTAATGGTGTGGCACGACGTGCATCGTCACGCTGTTTTTTTTTTTTTTTTTTCCCCTGGGAATGCATTTCCGCACTTCGCTAGACCACCGCTGTGGGTTCGCTTCGTGTAGGACTCCTGGCCTCCAAGAGAGGAGGCCAGACTACCCACTAAACCCCACGTTGTTCCTCATCACCTAAGACCAAGCCACGGGATAGAATGCTCACCGCGACTCGGCTAGGTACGCCCTTTCGGGCTCGCCTCAGTGGGCCAAATCGTTGGGGCCCCCTCTCCTTAGTTGGTATGCGTCCCTGAAACAAGAGGGGCGCATTTCCGCCTAATGGCTAAGGGGCGGCAGGTCCCCCGACCCACCGCCCTAAGCTACTCTCATTCGGGGCCGCGGGCGAACATCTGTCGGCGGCGACCCGTCGCTGGAGGCCTGCGGGGCAGGAGAGTGAGCCCAGGTCGCTCCCGTTCCCGCAGGGCCTCTCTCTTGCCCGTCATCACCTCGCTAGCGAACGAGGCGATGGCGGCCCAGCACCGCTCGCTGTCGGCCATGGCTTCGATGACGGCCGGCAGCGAGAATCGTCACGCTATATGATAGCATCTATACTTAAAGTTACATCATAAGAAATCGATGTCTGTACATTAATTATACTGAAAAAAAACTTATGAACAAAGACCCATTTTAATAAATAATTACGTAACAGAACTCAAACTAGTAATCTTTAGGATTTTTTGTTTTTGTGTTCGTGCATGCTAATCTCAGAAGCGACTTGATCGATTTGGATGTGATTCTCTGTTTGTACTGTAGTGAACTTCACTAGACATTAGGAGTTTATTATATTTAATTTATTTATTTATTACTTTATGCACAAATACATGCATCGGCGGAGTCTCCAATCGGTTGGCAAATAAAAAAGTTACATAAGTTTCAAGAATCACTGATAATTGTGTTTCGCGCGTAGGCAGAAATTATTCCGTATATGTATGAGTCGCGATTCCCATGGGATTCGCGAACATTAAATTAAGAATTGAGTATATTTTTATTTCAAAATATCAATGTTTAATTTTCCACTGTGGTCTATAAATTATTTTCTTTTTCATTATGACTACAAAATAATTCATACATTGCACATTTCCCAGAAATCTGGGAGTCTGGGAAGTCTCATTTTTTTTACTCGACTATGGCGAAGAAGAAAAGAAGTACCGTCTAGCGTAACGCCTAAAGTTCTGAACTGATTTCATCATTTAATAAAATCAGTTCAGAAGTGTAGGCCAGGCATTTAAAAATTAGGTTAATGAGAATCGAAGTAGCAACATTTCCGTCACAAGTCTGCAATAGGATTGAAGCGCGTTTGGATATTTCAATTTCATGCAAAAATATTGAATAAGAAATGTCAGCAGTTTTGATGAAATGAAAGCATATGTGGTCCATTCAACATAACATCGAACATTCAAGTCTTGGAGTATTAAATTGTACCTTCTGCTTTTTACATTGGTAACTATGTATTTAAAGTTTAGTTTCAAATGTAAGTAATAAGTTAACAAGAAAAAATAAAAAAAGAACTTGAACCAAATTACGTAGTATTTCTTTTTCAATAAATTTAAAATAAACTATGTGACTCGGGTCATTTTTATGAACCTGTTGACACCTCATTCATCAAAATCGGTTTAGTAATTTAGGCGCTAATGTGGAACACACAAACATACATAGACTGCCAAAACTATTACCCTTTTTTTTGGCTTGGCCATAGTCGTATAAAAGGCGATTATTTTATATATCCTACTAATATTATAAACGCGAAAGTTTGTGAGTATGTAAGTGAGTATGTTTGTTGCTCTTTCACGCAAAAACTACTGAATGCATTTTAATGAAACTTTACAATAATATAGCTTATACATCAGAATAACATATAAGCTACAATTTATAAAGATACTAGATTCGCCTCGCGGGGTTGCCCGCGGTTATTGTCGTACCTCGGGTAGCACCGCAGGGTTCAGCTATATTTTTGTAAGCTTGTATGTATATATTGTTGTTGTTTTTTATTCTAATTTCTTATTTTAATGTTAACAAAGTCACAATTTGTACAGATTAAAGATTTATAATGGTTATATGAATTCATAACATATTTTAAATAGTTTACACTTAAAAAATATTACATGTACATACGGTGATTGATATTTTTAATTTAATTTGAACAAAGTCACAATTTCTATAGATTAAAGATTTATGATAGTTATATGAATTCATAAAAAATAAAAAAATAAATTATACTTAAAAAATATTACATGTTTTTTTTATTTTTATTGAATAGTGGGCAAACGAGCAGACGTATCACCTGATGGTAAGCGATTACCGCCGCCCATGGACACCCGCAACACCAAAGGCGTCACAAGTGCGTTGTCGACTTTTGGGGGATGGGAAAGGGGATGGGAGGAGGGGTTGGGGTATGGGCCTCCGGTATCCTCACTCACTCGGTGAAACACAGCGCAAACGCTATTTCACACCGGTTTTCTGTGAGGCCGTGGTATCACTCCGGTCGAGCCGACCCATTCATGCCGAAGCATAGCTCTCCCACGGTTAGTACCTACGGTGATTGATATTTTAATTAAACTACCTACCTACTACTAATTAAATGCAACTAAAATCACCCGCCATTTTGTTAACAAAAACGCATTAATATGAAAACAAAATGGCGGAACACAAATCAATTTGCCGTTAGACGTGTGAGTAAAAAGATTGGACGTCCGATCTGTCTGCTATGATTGATAGGATAACTTTTTATTCAATACAGCTGGTTTGCTTTATTAATGGCGGTAAAAAGATCTCTGTTCCAATTTAATATAACAGTTTAAAATGAAATTTTTAGATGAATGTTTTGAGTTTCAAGGTAATTTAGGGGCGGGCATGGCAGTGACGCTGTCTGACGTTTGTGGGGTGGGGTCAATTACCGCCTAGGTCTGGATTCATTTGTCTATAACATGTATTTATTTAGAAATTTGTAAGTACTAGCTTTAGCTCCGCTCGTGTGTTTGTCGGTTATTGCAATAAGTACCCTATGTCCTTCCTCAAGAATCAAAGTACCTTCAAGCCAAATTTCATTGAAATCGGTGCAACGGTTTGACCGTGACAGCAGGACAGACAGACAGACAGAGTTACTTTCGCATTTATAATATACTAGCGACCAGCCCCGGCTTCGCACGGGTGCAATGCTGATACTAAATACACGTTGTATATAAAACATAGCTGACCCACGCAACCTCGTTTGCGTCTTATATTATGTAGCATGAAAATTTTCGCAAAATAAGTAACTTTTTTGGTTGATTTTTACACCTTGTGTCCGAAAAACCCAAATATCTTACGGAACCCTATTTTTTTCCAAAATAAAATATAGCCTATGTTACTCGTGGATAATGTAGCTTTCGAATGGTGAAAGAATTTTTAAAATCGGTCCAGTAGTTTTTGAGCCTATTCATTACAAACATACAAAAATAGGTACAAATCTTTCCTCTTTATAATATTAGTATAGAAGTATGTATGTGTAAAAGCAGCATGGTTATACAGTACGTAGACTTGGTACAGGCGCTACGTAGTTTGTGATCAGAATGCCGTGTGTGAGAGGTGTGAATTTATTAATAATAATTTTATGATTTTATACTATAATTATACTCTACAAATTATACCCCGCGGTGCTAACCGTTGTACGACAATAACCGCGGGCAACGTCGCGAGTCGAAGCTAGTATCTTTATATATATATATATAGCCTATGTGTTATTCTGATATATAATCCATATTATTGTAAAGTTTCCTCAAAACTCATTTAGTAGTTTTTGCGTGAAAGAACAACAAATTACATACTCACAAACTTCTGCGTTTATCCTAATATTGGTAGGATTAATAATAATAATCATTTTTGAATTGGCAATAGTGAAAGGTCCACCAAAGTCAGTCCTTCTAATACTTAATTTATGAACACTCCATAAACAAATCTTAACCTTGATTTTTTTTAAATATACGAGCAAAGACGTTCTAAAATAGGCCGAACCAATTCAAACTCTTTATTTTTTAAAACAAAAGTATAAAGCGCCGACAACGCACTTGTGACGCCTCTGGTGTTGCGGGTAATGATTTACCATCAGGCTTTAAGTCTGCTCGTTTACCCCTTATTCAATAAAAAAAAATAACGTAATAATTATTACCTAATATGTACATCTCTTCCAAAAGTAAAATTTAAAGAGACTTCTAATAATAAATAAATAAATAATAATAAATATTTCGGACATCTAACACACAACGCCATCTAGTCCCAAGCTAAGCATAGCTTGTGTTATGGGTACTAGACAACTGATATAAATACATACATACTTTTTTTTTAAATACATACATATGATACCACCCAAACTATGAAACAAATATTTGTAGATCACACAAACACTTGGTCCGACCCAGGATTTGAGCCCGAGACCTCAAGCACAGCAGTCGCATTAACTACCACTGCGCCACCAAGGCAGTCTAAGGCCATTAACTTCTCTGCTTATCCCTTAATTGTGACAGGAGTGATTTGGCGATAAATGCGTAAAAGCCGGGAATCGCATACCGGGTCTTATGATTGATGACTGTCTAGATTCTTATATAATAGCGGGCAAATCAATCAAACTGGGCTCACAATATTTTAGATGCTATTTAATTTTGTCTGTTATTAATCATTATTATGTTAGTTTTTATTGCCAACTCCAAAGATTATTATCGATGTTACTATCTGTATGTATGTATCTCATGGAAAACCGGTGTGAAATAGCGTTTGCGCTGTGTTTCACCGAGTGAGTGAGGGTACCGGAGGCCCATACCCCAACCCCTCCCCCCATCCCCTTTCCTATCCCCCAAAGGTCGGCAACGCACTTGTGACGCCTTTGGTGTTGCGGGTGTCCATGGGCGGCGATAATCGCTTACCATCAGGTGATACGTCTGCTCGTTTGCCCACTATTCAATAAAAAAAAAAAAAAATATGTATGTAACTTCCATCCTGGTCTTTGTGTCTTTAATATAGGCACAGATACGATTTCCTCATTATTACATAAGTTTTTTTTTTTTTATTGGGGGTAAACGAGCAGACGTATCGCCTGATGGTAAGCGATTACCGCCTCCCATGGACACCCGCAACATCAGAGGCGTCACAAGTGCGTTGCCGGGCTTTTAGGAAGGAGTACGCTCTTTTCTTGAAGGTTTGAAGGTCGTATTGGTCCGGGAACATCGCAGGCGACAGCTCATTCCACAGTATGTTAAATTTAACTAAATAAATGTTTCAACAACCAGCTAAGCAACGGTTATGAAAATATTTGCAATATTTACATACAAGCGTCAAAAAAATCCTTCAGATCATCACCTACTCGCGTTCTCAAAAGAAACTGCCCAGCATTGTCACGTTGAACAGCAATGCTAATGCTCTGTCTTAGGCCGGCCTGCTTTGCACGGAAAGCGCCGATTAAAGATGTGTATACTTTTTTTTCTTTATAATGTTAACTAGCTGACCGACGCAACCTCGTTTGCGTCTTTTATTGCCCGTAGCGAAAAGTTTTCCCCCGTATAGTGTGTAGCGGACTTTTTTGTAGATATTTATAAGATCTACGATTAATTAGAACATTTTATGGTTCTATCTTTTATAGTTTACGCAGCGTACGCAAAATAAGTAACTTTTCTAGTTGATTTTTTACACCTTGTTTCCGAAAAACCCCAATATCTTACGGAACCCTATTTTTTTCCAAAATAAAATATAGCCTATGTTACTCGTGGATAATGTAGCCTTCGAATGGTGAAAGAATTTTTAAAATCGGTCCAGTAGTTTTTGAGCCTATTCATTACAAAAAACATACAAACAAAGTTTTCCTCTTTATAATATTAGTATAGATGAAGGCTAAGATGTGTGTTCTTGATTAGACAGTATTCGAATTCAGATTTCATTCAATTTTAACTGATAAAAAGTAGTTGTCATGATAATCTGTATGTTTTAACGATTTGACAGACTTATTTTGATTTCAACAATTAATTTTTATCAGCTTTTTAACATTCCAATAATTAAAAATATTTTTTTTCAAGTCCTTTTGAAGTTCTTCGTTCTAATTTGAGAAAAAGATCTATACAAATCAATTTGTCTGACTGTTTGATTTCTCTCTCACTCTCTGGAACAGCTGAATTTTCACAAATAACAGATGATGTAAGGAATATGTTAGGCTTCTTTTTTCGCTTTACCCGTGGTTTTGGTTCTAAAGGTAGGTAGGTACAACTACAAGCTAAAGGGTAGGCAGAGTAGAGTAATTTTAGCAAGGCATAAGTATAAATAAATATTTTGGACATAACATAAAACGCCATCTAGTCCCAAGCTCGGCACAGCTTGTTTTATGGGTACTAGGCAACTGATATAAATACATGTATGCCTTTTTTGTAAATACATATATATTATACATAGAAAACATTCAAACTCCAAAACGAATATTGGCAGATCATACAAACATTTGGTCCGAGCCGGGAATCGAACCCGAGACCTCAAGCACAGCAGTCAAAACAAAACAATTGTGGATATTGACCTTCTACGAAACTCGTAATCGTTATTGTGTTGTAAGTCTACGATTGCTACGAATAGCTACGAATCTAGAAAAAGTGTTGTAAGTACATAATATAGTTTCAAGTACAACAAATAACTAACAGCTACATTGTCTACTGTAATCAATCATATTTGATCAGTTTGTTTGTCTGCCTCGGTGGACTAGTGGTAGCGTATGCGACTGCAAAGCTGAGGTCTCGGGTTCGATTCCCCAAATGTTTGTATGATCTGCAAATATTTGTTTCGGAGTTTGGGTGTTTTCTATGTATAATATGTATGTATTTAAATAAAAGTATATAAGTATTTATATCAGTTGTTTAGTACCTATAACACAAGCTCTGCTTAGCTTGGGACTAGATGGCGTTGTGTGTTAGATGTAAGGAATATTTATTTTACAAAATTTTTTAACAGTACATTTTTTGTTTTTATCTTTACATAGTACGAAAGTGATGTGAAGTAGTTTTCAGCAATAGGTAAAGTGATTCATGAGTAAGGTTTATTTATGTAATACAAGCGTATTATAATTAAGTAAATGTGATAATTTCCAAGACTTCGTACGAAACCGAGCCGGGTCGCTAGTAACATTAAAAATTCGAAAGAAACTGTTTATCTGTTACGCTTTCACGGCTAAGCAGCTGCGCTAAACTTAATGATTTTTTTTTTAAATTCAATATTTAGCTAAAACCTTTTTTAAGTAAAAGAAAGGCTTTGGCACATTTAATTAATTATGCAGGTGTCGAACAAAGAAACAAAAGAATAGAGAGCCTATCGTTCCAATTTCAAATACAATAGTTGTAGTATCTAAGTAGTGTATGTATAAATTACCATAGAGTTTGTAACAGTTGTTCATGGGCAATAAATTAATTTAACGATTTCATCTGCACTAGGCGCCGCTGTGAATCAATTGTTAACTGCCGCGGTGAACGAACACATTTGGGGTTTCTTTTTTAGTTTGGCAATATTTTACAATAGTTGTCATAACGTTTGTATTCTGTATTATACAATTTTTATATATTCAAAGGCAACGTTAGTTCTCGAAAATATTTGATCCATACTAATGTTATGAATTCGTAAGTAACTGTCTGTCTGTCTATCTGTCCGTTACGTTCTCACGTCTACACCGATTTTAATGAAATTTACTTTAGGAACGAAATGTAAATTCAAATTTCGAACACAGTATTCTATTTGAATGCACAATTAAAATAAAAAAAAACTTTAAATAATAGAAACCACAGCAATCTATGTTCATTCAAACTCATTTAAATTTGCCTAATATTTCTAGAATCGTGTTAACAATATTTGAGTAAGCGAGTTAATTAAATATTCTATTTACAATAATCTAAAGCCTGAATGGTTGACGACTGCTGTTAAAATGATTGAATAAATAGTAGAAGTAATAATATAGCATGGGTATGGAGCAAATATCCTTCCATTGGGCGAAGGGATCATGCGTAACGGATCGCATCGGTCTACGCCGGCGTGAAAACTTTAATTGCGTGAGTTACCATTTGCTATTAGTATTAGTTGGGTCCGTTTCCGTTAGATGGTACTGAAGTATGTTTCCATTTTGCTGTATGAAAAATCGCAACACTTTATGTATTATTGCCTCATCAATGTCTGTTTTGTGTTTCATGTCTATGGTCTTGTTCACTTTACTGATAATTCACAACAATTGACAACGGCAAGAGTAACATCTAACATTATTAACAGACTTATTAAATATTTCATCAGTAAGTTATTTTAAAAAATGTTATTGATTAAAACACCAGATTATGTTTATTTTAATTTTATAGCTGTAGGTAATATATAATAATAATGATTTATATAATTTAATTATTTTTGTATATTTTTCATACCTTCAAACCTTCAAGAAAAGAGCGTACTCCTTCCTAAAAGGCCGGCACCACACTTGTAACACCTCTGGTTTTGCGGGTGTCCATGGGCGGCGGTAATCTGTTACCATCAGGCGATAAGTCTGCTCGTTTTAGCGGGCAAATCTACACTAATATTATAAAGAGGAAAACTTTGTATGTTTGTTTGTATGTTTGTAATGAATAGGCTCAAAAACTACTGGACCGATTTTAAAAATTATTTCACCATTCGAAAGCTACATTATCCACGAGTAACATAGGCTATATTTTATTTTGGAAAAAAATAGGGTTCCGTAAGATATTTGGGTTTTTCGGACACAAGGTGTAAAAATCAACCAGAAAAGTTACTTATTTTGCGAAAATTTTCATGCTACGGGCTATATAAGACGCAAACGAGGTTGCGTGGGTCAGCTATGTTTTATATACAACGTGTATTTAGTATCAGCATTGCACCCGTGCGAAGCCGGGGCGGGTCGCTAGTAAAATATATAAATAAAATATAATTAAAAAAAAAAACAAAATATCTAATGTATTTCATAAAAAAATAATGTTCGTATATTTTCAAAGAAATAAACAAAAACTATCTCCTTCATATCTGTAATTTAAATAACTATCATAAAATTTATAGTATGCTCAAATTATAGATTAAGCAAATATTCTTAACATAATATATTAAATGTCAAGACTAGAAAAATCTCGTGGCCGCACAACTCGGTCAAAGAACCACTTAGCAAAATGGTTTTGTAGATATTTGCCGGAAAAAATAACAATACTAGGTTAGGCTTTCCACACACTGTGTTTATCAAAGTGAAAAAATAGTTTTGACTCATTTTATAAGGTCATGTTTAGACTAACCTATAATAAATCGATTCATTTTTCAATCGATCGATTTAAATTTTCATTGAAGAACAAACTTTTTATATGTATTTCATTCCATCAAGTGTATTTTGATAAATATTTATGACTGTGTTAACATAACATTCTTTTGGTCGTTGAATTTAGTTGGGTCATCATAAAAGGCCTCATTTATTTATTTTAACTTTTGCACAGGAGAAAGTAGGTGTCGATAAATCTCTTGATAGACTACAACTCCCACTTTCTCATGTTTCTTCCCGGCTTTTTTCTGCTATATGTTTAACAGAACATGGAGAGAAGTGGCCATTGTTAAATCAATAAGGACTTAGCTCTTAAATTTAGAGAGAGAGAGAGAGAGAGACAGGAAATTCTCTTCCAGTCCCTATAACCTTTGTGTGGTGTGGAAATCTTATAAGGCAAGAGCGAGGAGGTTACATTTTAAGTACTGAATGACAAAACACATATCATTTTTATTTGAAAGGAGGTTTAAATATATTTTTAGTGCTAAAGTGAATTCATTTCTAAGTCGTTTAACATAAGTATGTTCAATAGCAGAGAAAAACCTATTTCCGTTATTGTAAAAAGATGAGTGAGTGTCTTCTAGCGGATTCAGTTCATTTAAAGAGCACCCACGTTATGCCTGAGTTGGGAGATTTTAAAGTATTTTGAGTAATATTAAAAAGAATATATAATGCTACTGCTAAGCTTGAGGTTTCGGGTTCGATTCCCGGGTCGGACCAAATGTTTGTATGATCTGCAAATATTTGTTTCGGAGTTTGGGTGTTTTCTATGTATAATATGTATGTATTTACAAAAAAAAGTATATAAGTATTTATATCAGTTGTCTAGAACCCATAACACAAGCTCTGCTTAGCTTGGGACTAGATGGCGTTGTGTGTTAGATGTCCGAAATACTCGTATTTATTTATTTAATACATGCTTATGAACCATTTGCAATATGCATATCATTTACATATAGAGCTACCTTATTTTGCTCTGCACACTTAAATTTGTCTTTCGAAAATGCATTGTTTGTCTCTAGAATAGCCTACATCGAAATCTAAGTTTTAACCGTAAGGTTTTGAATCAAAGGCTTTAAATGAAAGTTATTAGAAAATAAAAACAACTGCTTTATTCCAAACTTAATGTAAATCAATGTTTTGTTCATTGCAATATCGTTTTACATGATCACGATTTAAACAAAATGAAAACAACAGAATTTTGTATTCTGCATGAAATACTTAAGGGGATCAGGCACTCCTAAGTATTTGCACTGATAAATCCAACTTAACTGACTCCAATTAATCAAGATTTCGTCAATAAGACTGCAACAATCACTGTTGCAGGGAGCTGCTTGCTACGATTTATTTGGCTGAACCGCTCTTAAGTCAGTTTTGGTACATAAAAGACTTAGGGGTTTAGTGTATAAGATTTTAGTACAGTTTCACGTTGTGAAACCATCTGTGTAAAACCACGTCTCGCCGGCCTAATCTGTAGTTAAACTGTTCATAGTACATTTGTCAAAGAGAGCGTCTAGTTGACGTGACGCCGAGCTCGGACCTCTGCCTACTGGTGGTAATGACCGCGATACTACTTTTGTTGGTATATAGGAATTGGTTTAACTGTACGCTTGTAGCGTTTAACTAAAAATTTATAAGAATTACTTGACATTGACCGCTCTTTAAAAAAGTGGTTTGGTCGAATTTGCCACTGAGATCAGATGAGTTGTGTTAAGTTAAAAAATGATTTTATATTCAGCCCGCGGGATAAAAATGTTATGAACATAAAATCGAGCGTTAACTAAAAGTGAGGCATTTTACTGCAAGGCTTTATTATTAGTTAAGTCGTCTAACAAACTATTAAAAAAAACATGGTTAGAATACTTATTAGGTATTAGAGAGAATTTCATGGCGATTACGTGTTTAATTTTACATAGTATGAGTGCGCAATGTACAAAAACGAAGAATTTTGTTGTGCCTCGCCACGTAGACGTAAACTCCAGTCGTGCTTCGGACCTGACACACACACTTTTTTCTTTACAGTGTTGCTGTGCTGCATTACTTGCTCCCTTAGCTACCTTTTAGGATACCTATTAGATCAATAGCGGTGTGACACTTCGTATTCTTAACCCATCATCAGACGGACATCAGTTATTGTGCTAATTATGCATCCAAGTTTACGATATCTGTCTATCTGGTAATGGAAAGTTCTTAAGACACGCTATTGAGGATAGTCTTTTCTGAGTGCCCTGTAATGACTGACGATGCTGTAGGCTATCTAAAGTACTTAGCAAAGATCTAAAATTGTCACTATTGTTCCTCTATTTAAACATTCGAATATCCTACTAATATTATAAACGCGAAAGTTTGTAGGTATGTAAGTGAGTATGTTTGATGCTCATTCACGCATCTATATATATATCTTATACATCAGAATAACACATAGGCTATAATTTATAAAGATAGTAGCTTCGCCACGCGACGTTGCCCGCGGTTATTGTCGTACCGCGGGTAGCACCGCGGGGTTCAGCTCGTTATACTATAAATGACAACAACAATGAGTGAGGCCGGATACCGGAGGCCCATACCCCAACCCCTTCCCCCATCCCCTTTCCCATCCCCCATAGGTCGGCAACGCCTTTGGTGTTGCGGGTGTCCATAGGCGTCGGTAATCGCTTACCATCAGGTGATACGTCTGCTCGTTTGCCCACTATTCAATAAAAAAAAAAGGTATATTCTCCATTCAAAAGCACAAGACTCGTTTTAAAACATGTGTGACAGTGATAAGTTAATAAATATAAATAAATAAATATTTCGGACATCTTACACATAACGCCATCTAGTCCCAAACTAAGCAGAGCTTGTGTTATGGGTACCTACTAGACATCTGATATAAATACATATATACTTTTTTGTTGTAAATACATACATATTATACACAGAAAACACCTAAACTCCGAAACATATATTTGCAGATCATACAAACATTTGATCCGACCCGGGAATCGAACCCGAGACTCAAGCACAGCAGTCGCATAAGCTACCATTGCGCCACCGAGGTTTTTATTGTAACATAGTCAGTAATGACTGCACGATTCGCTTAGTTTTTTAAGCGGTCACCACCCTGCTAATTGTAGGTTCAAATGCCATATTTGATAACACTGTGTGCTTTATGTCCGTAACATGTATGTTCGTAAAGTCTCCCGCGACACAGGATTTACTCCTAATGAGAAAGAAAAAAATGTGTTATTGCTTGTAATAGTTTCTCGCTAGCAGTATGACCGTGGTTTAGTTCAATAAAACATGTCCTATGCCGCACAGTTTCCATCGCCCTTTGTTTGTTTAACTGCGGAGTAGGGGTAAAATTTACAAATAAATGTATTATTTAACTTTTAATTTTTACAAAAGAGTTAATTAAAAAGTACACGTGTATTAGTAGCGCGGGTATAATGTTTTTCTGTATCTTTATATCAATATTTTTTATCTTTTCTGTACAACTTGCAATGTGTATGTAATTTTTTTACATCTAATACTTTTAAACGAGCAATTGTTGTATATTTATAACTAGCTGACCCACGCAACCTCGTTTGCGTCTTCTATTGCACGTAGCGTGAAAATTTTATCCCGTTTTTGAAAAAATATTTATTGGTGCTCCGCTCCTATTAGTATTACCGTGATGATATACAGCCTTTAGCCTTCCTCGATAAATGGACTATCCAACACTGAAATAATTTTTCAAATCGGTCCAGCGGTTCCTGAGATTAGCCCGTTCAAACAAACAAACAAACAAACTCTTCAGCTTTGTAATATTAGTATAGATTAGAGCCTACATAACATTCTTGATAATTATATGAAAAGTAATATAAACCACTCAATTTTGGGGATCGGTATCCTCTCAAAAATTTTACAATGATTTAAAAAAAAAATGTATTTTTTTTTTATTTTTTTTTTATTGAATTGGAGGCAAACGAGCAGACGCATCACCTGATGGTAAGCGATTACCGCCGCCCATGAACACCTGCAACACCAAAAGCGTCACAAGTGCGTTGCCGACCTTTGGGGGATGGGGAGAGGGAATGGGGGAGGGGTTGGGGTATGGGCCTCCGGTATCCTCACTCACTCGGTGAAACACAGCGCAAGCGCTATTTCACACCGGTTTTCTGTGAGGCCGTGGTATCACTCCGGTCGAGCCGGCCCATTTATGCCGAAGCGCGGCTCTCCCACGGTGAACGGACGGTATGCGGGGGATTTTGAGGGCGATAGATTGGTCTATCTAGGATGTGTTTAGGAAATTTACCAAAAATATATTGAGCATATCTCGGTCATCTAAGTACTCATATTAGTTGAGTATCTATTAAGTAAAGGGTAACATATGAATCAAGTTTAAATTACATTTATGATATTACTAGCATTTAAGATTAGCTTGTTTTTTTGACTGCCTCAGTGGCGCAGTGGTAGCGTATGCGACTGCTGTTCTTGAGGTCTCGGGTCGGACCAAACGTTTGTATGATCTACAGATATTTGTTTCGGAGTTTGGGTGTTTTATATGTATAATATGTATGTATTTACAAAAAAAAAGTATGCAAGTATTTATATCAGTTGTCTAGGACCCATAACACAAGCTCTGCTTAGCTTGGGATTAGATGGCGTTGTGTAAGATGTCCGAAATATTTATTTATTTAATTACCTATTTCTTTTCCTCGTGGCAACCACTGTAAATACGAATTAAGAAAGGATGAAAGATATGATATCATAGGGAATATTCCTCATCAAACAACAGCCTATGGACAAATTACTGCCTCGGTGGCGCAGTGGTAGTGAATGCGACTGCTGTGCTTGAGGTCTCGGGTTCGAATCCTGGGTCGGACCAAATGTTTTTGTAATCTGCAAATATTTGTTTAGGAGTTTGGGTGTTTTCTATGTATAATATGTATGTATTTCCAAAAAAAAGTATATATGTATTTATATCAGTTGTCTAGTACCCATAACACAAGCTCTGCTTAGCTTGGAACTAGATGGCGTTGAGTGAAAAAAAAAAAAGTGATCCTTACGATAACAAGAAACTTTTGTTATGATAATAAAATTTAGAAAGTTCAATACAGTCCAGCGTTTCAACGATCGGTGCTACCCGGATGTTCTGGAAATAAGTTGGTAACGAAACCTTAATGGGTTATTTCCTTCGGATAAGGAACTTCACAATTGTATCTGTTCTCGGTATTTACGTACGGATAGGAAAAAACTTATTTATTTTTTATTTTATTATTAGAAAAGTTTTTTTTTTACAAGGCTAACTATTGCTCCTCATTACGCTTGCAACTTGAGTCCCAAGTGCATTTGAGCCTCTCTTTATACCCAATATCATCATAGGCAACTAAATATCTTTTTTTTGCGGTACTATTACTGACTAGCATTTCGGATATCGTTAATATATATAATTATATATGCTAATTGTATTTAATTCTTTATATGTAATTAATGTGTAATTAATTCTTGACATCCTATTCTGCATTTATTACCTGACATTTGAATTTTGTTAATTTAAGGCGATCTGTGTTTACATTTTTGAAGCGTAAATAATTAGTATTTATTATTTTACATTGCTTTTACTCCTTGATGTGTAAGTGATTGCAACCTTATATGCTATGGACTAATTTTTATTATTTTATTAGACAAAAAAAATATTTTCCTAGCTTTAATATCTCTTTAGACCGCTTTCTAGCCTTGTGTTTTGGTTGCCTTAACTTGCACATAAAAGTACTGTTGTCAAAAACAAACAAGCTTGTATGAATTATTTGAAAAGATGGTGCACATGAGTTTCTCACCAGCTCTTCTCATGAATGCAAAACCCATCGGAGCTGGTACTTAAATTGATTTCAATTTAAACCTTTGAGTTGAATCGAAGTCAATCTAAGCTCCTGTAATTCAAATCATTTCAGTGCATTTAGTATTAGTACCTTTTATCACTAAATTTTGTTTTGTATACTTGAGTTTTGTTTTGTATTTATCTATGTTTGTATTTTTGACGTGTTCAAGTGCCTTTTGAGGCCTATGGAAATAAATTATTTGAGTTTGAGTTTGAGTTTGTATTTTTTTTAAAAGACAACTCTCTCATTAGGGATACACATGTAGAGGAACGGGTATCATGTTCCACCAACACAAAGGGAGGTTCCTCCGGCCAGACGAGGTGATCATGCCTGGCGGGCCACTGCCCAACAGTTGATGTTGGGATGTTGTATATATGATAATCGACGCGAGAACTATTTATTGCGCGATTCAGGATTTTTAGTTACTCCGTGTAGTGCGTTACTTCGTAGTTCAGGGTATCTACGGTAGGTGGCGCTGTAGTAATTTACTGTTATGTTATATGGATGTGGATATCGCCACACACATCCTGTGTAGCGAGGGACGTTACGAACATACATGAAACGAATACAGAGAATATCCAGATTCAGGACAACAATTTGTGGATCACACAAAGTGTTGTCCGATGTGGGATTTGTAGGAAGCGGCGTGGCGAGCAATTAAACCATTAGGCTAACTGTGCAATCATAGCTCTCTATTAATTTCAAAATCAGTTCAGTAGATCCAGAGATTTCCCTATAACAGCCTTTACCACTTTATAATATTAAAGCATAGATAATATGCGTGTGTATGTGTATGTATATATAAATATATGTGTTGTTGTTTGTGTGTATGTATATATTCTTGTATAATTACGCAGATATATTATATTTCATTGTTTTCTTCATAAAGTGTTGTGCACCATCTCACTCATTTCCGCACCACCCAACGGTAGATTGGTAGAGAATGCCTTTGGCCATTAAGTCCGCCATTGTACATTTTATGCAAACTTAAAGTTTATAAATAAATAAAATAATATATCGTATAGAAAACAAAAAGTATTAAAAATGTAAGGTATATATTTAAAACTTTTTCGGCTACATGAGAATCTTATTAGTACAACAAAGTATAAATTTCGCACACAGGGCTGCACAGTGCGTACGGATTATGCTTAAAAGAAAGTTACCCGGTCAGGTCAAATTAAAATTTGTAAAATTTCGGCATAATTAACAAAATTTGGCGTTTGACTTTAACTTTATGCCTACAGTGCTTTGTAAGCTGCTTTTAAGCGCTTTCATCATTTAAGTTTGATTTTAAGCGCTTAATTTAGACTTTTTTATTATTATATTGACTAAGCTATATAGTACCTAATGACTGGAGAACAATGACTGACTGAATATGTTGTAACTACGAGGCTAGTTGCAAGTGCTTCGCGTCGAATATATTTTTATAATTACTAATCTTCTATTCACTTTTAGTATTGGCTAGTATTTTGTTTTGACCTTCATGGCTTAGCGCTGACGTGACGTCACTTTTAAGTAAAATATTACATTTCTAGATTCACATCTTTAGGGCTATTAAATAGTATTATTTATTATTATTTATTATTTATTATTTCGCACGAAATTGATGTCGTCAGTGGTTTGCTATTATATTGTGTCTCAAGACCGAAGAAAAACTTACACAATCTGGCCAGACGGGTTGGTCTATACCAACCCTTGAGGCCATCTCTGCGTCACCCAAAGGTCGACTGGTAGAAAAGGCCTAGGGCATTAAGTCCACCCTTGTCACATTAATGTGCATGAAAAAAAGTTTCTGAATCGGATTTCCTCCACTATAATATGCATGTATACATACAAACCTTTCCTTTAAATCACTCTATCTATTGCTGAAAACTGCATTCAAATCCGTTAAGTTACTTAAAAGATCTAAGCGAACAAACAGCGGGAGCGACTTCATTTTATACTATGTAAAAATGTATTCGAATTATAAAAAAAAATTCCTTCTGTCACGTTGAATCTGCTGTCGGTACTTCTACATCTGAAGCTTTCGTCTCACCACCTGCGTCTCACTGGCTGTCTAGTTACGAGTGGAATATTTAGGCGAATAATTAAAGCTTCCTATAAAATAAATCTCATTGTTGTTTCAAATCTTGTATTGTGGAATGAATCCATTCAATATAGTAAATATTTGAATGAGAATAAGTTAATACACATTGTTACTAGCTCTATATCGATATTATCACGTCTTTGGTATCTTTAAATAAGGGTTAGGCGACATCAATCCTTCTATTTATCAGTTTCGAAGGATTATGTATTAATAATTATGATGATACTTAATTAAATTCCGGGTATTTAAAATTTTTGGTCTGTGTGTTACATGTCGCGTGACGGTCGGCTGCGGAGTAGGGATAAAGTGAAAGGCGCTCGCCAGAGCAGCTAAGGCCAATATGGCGGCGCCTATAGTTCGCAGCAACTGACCGTGTAGTGTGTAGAATACGAGTATTACTCATTTGTGCCAGTGATCCACGCTATTTTGTTTGTTTTTGTTAGTGTTTAATGTAAATGTTGTTATTTATTAAAGTGAAACTTTTATTTGCTTTTAAACTGTGAAACTCATGATGAAGATGAAATTGATAATAGAATGATTGAAAATAATTGAAAAACGGATCAAAATGACACAACGATAATAAAATATTGTTTTCAGTTTTTAAAGTGAAACTTATTTAATATGTGTATATAATCTAAATAATTGTTCCAATTTTCCATTTCCATTTTCCAAGTGTAAAACTAAGATTGATAAAGCGATTTTTATACCCTTAATGGAAAATTATTCCAAAAATTTTTCCAAAATTTTTTAGTTAAATGTCTATAATGTGAAAAAAGTTTCACTTTTACCTTGGTTTCATAAAACCACACAATTTATTTTTTTTAATTTTAAAGTGTAATTAAATACTAAGAATACTGAGTGTAGATACTACTCTTATTCGGAGTCTATAAGAGGTGAATAAGGTAACAAACTACGCTACGCAGGACAACACCACTGTTATAAGAGAAGGAAAACTGCCTGCGCCTCCTAAAGAGATTAATTATAGCCTCTTTTTAGAAAGGAGTTTTTGGCATAGGTTACAGGGTTTGTTTTGAGTTTGCCTCCGAATTATAGACTCCGAATAACAGTAGTGACACTCAGTATTCTTGATATTTAATTACGCTTTATCCAGCAATGGACAGTAAAAGCTGTTGAAATGGATAAAAGTTTAAACTAACCTCTTTGTATTTTAAATTAAATCTAAATCAACGACAGAAGCGACTTTCAGTGGCAATTGTAAAACCAGTTAAACGTATACATAATTCACCACTATAACCTTATACCCTAAACAAATACACAGCAATTCTTTCAGAAATGTCCGTAAGTATTTATTTTATCGCGAACATTTCATTGACCTCTGGAGAAGTCAATACACGAATATATGGCACCAACGTGCTGGGACGATACATACGTGACCGAGAGGAGTATTACGTGTTTACTTATTACATTTTGATTGTGTACTATTGGCAATGAAGTGGATCAACATCTGTACTGATTTTTTTTTCCGGAAATGGAGATAAGCTATTAAACAGACCACTAACGGTCTTTTACAAAGGCGAGTAATAACAGCGTCTTTTTTCGATACAAACAGTCATTTTTTGCGGGGGACGGTTTCACATACATATACACATTTTAGACTCATACACGGACTCACACAGAACAATAAAAAAAAACTCAATATCCATACTAACAATAAAGCTGAAGAGTTTGTTTGTTTGAACGCGCTAATCTCAGGAACTGCTTATCCGATTTGAAAAATTATTTCAGTGTTAGATAGTCCATTTATCGAGAAAGGCTATAGGCTTTATATCATTACGCTACTACTAATAGGAGTGGAACACCAGTGAAGAATGTTTCAAAAACGGGGGAAAATTTTCACGCAACGGACAATATAAGACGCAAACGAGGTTGCGTTGGTCAGCCAGTATAATATATAATTAAAAACGCACTCATATATACATTCTGTGTCATAGCAGCGTAACGTTTAGGCTCATTTTGGTTTATACATTGACAGAGAGGATTGCTTACATATGGCTACTTCATACCGTCTTTTTCTTTGCATTTAACAGTCCATTGCTGGACATTGATCACTCCTAAAGATGTTTTGGCTTACTATACTTCGGCAGATGATAAATAGTCTTTTATTTCTATATACTTAGTGAATGTGAGTAAAAGACAATCAGTCTTTTCGTATTTGGTTGCACATTTTTTGGCATGGGCCTGCCAAAAGTGACTACTCTGCCTGATGAAAAGCATAAGCAGAATCCAAAAGTGGTGGTCACCATACTTATTGCGAATGCATACAATGCAGTATAGTGACCTAAATCAAGTCTGCCTCACATTCTATGTAATTGCCCTGTCTTTGTATTAGAACGATTCAATTATGAACATAAATTAGAAATTTCAATTAGAGAACAAAATTTCAGTAAAATATTAGAAAGTAAAAATAGGGATGAGTTCCTAGAATACTGTACCAAAATAGCAAATATAGTATTTTTTTTATGAGCCCGTTGTGTCCCACTGCTGGGCAAAGGCCTCCCCTGCAACAAGCCACTTCTCTCTATTCAAAGCCAGCTCCAGCCAGTCTCTGCGATAGGCGTCAAGATCGTCGCGCCATCTTTTACGGGGTCAGACTCGTCGTCGGCGTCCACCCTGAGGCACCCAGTGTTCGACGACCTTGGCCCACCGGTCCGGATTCATCCGACATACGTGTCCGGCCCAATCCCATTTCAATCTGGCAGTTTTTTTGCCCACATCTGCGACTTTAGTTTTAGATCGAAGCTCCGTGTTTCTAATACGATCCTGTCGCTTCACACCCAACATGCTACGTTCTATTCATCTTTGGCAAACCTTGAGCCTGGACTTCTGACCCTCTGTCAAAGATCAAGTTTGGGCGCCATATGTAAGGATGGGCAGGAGACACACGTCAAAGAGACGGCGTTTCAGGGAAAGGTGAAGATCCCCTTTCATATACTGTTTCATGGACCAATAGCTCTTCCAGGCGTTATCGATTCGGCGATCGATTTCCTTTTCTTGCCTGTTTTCGAAGGATGCTAACTGACTCAGGTACAAGTATTCTTCGACATATTGTATCTCCTGCCCGTTGACCTTCACCTTACATTTGCTGCCGTTGGTCATAAGTTGGGTCTTAGATCGATTCATTTGAAGTCCAACCTCAAGGCTTGCCGTGCTTAGTTCTTGAAGCATTTTTTGCAGTTCTCGGGCCGTGGTTGCGAAAAGTACAATGTCGTCGGCAAAACGAAGATTTGTCAATCTTCGTTCACCAACGACAATGCCCCTCGTTTCCCACGAGACTGCTTGTTTTTTGAAGACTTCCTCCAGGGTGCTTGTAAAAAGTTTGGGCGATAGAGGGTCTCCCTGTTTCACACCTTTCTCTAATTTAAAAATCGGCCCCTGAGAGTGTAGTTGGATGGATGTAGTACCGTTATAATAGATCACCTCCAGAAGCTTGACGTAAGCCTCTTCGACACCTTGATTGCGATGGATGTAAAAATCGCAGAGTGGTGGAGGCTGTCGAAAGCCTTAGAGTAATCTACAAATGCCAGGTATAGAGGGGTATGGAATTCTATGGACTTCTCTATAATGTTGTTGAGTGTATGAAGGTGGTCCGTTGTTGAAAAACATGGACGGAATCCGGCCTGTTCCGGCGTTTGATGGTGGTCAAGTGTGGCGGCAATGCGGTTTTCAATGATCTTTATAAATATTTTGTAAATGTAAGAGTCTAAACTAATTGGCCTGTAATTATTTATATCAATTTTGCTGCCTTTCTTGTGAAGCAGAATAATGTTAGAATAAATATAGTAATAAAGCGTAATAAAACTAAAGTATTAGTAAGTATGTTTACACAATATTGTATGAAATATTAGTGCTAATCATAAACTAAAATGGAAATAAAATAAAAGCCAGTAGTCTTGGGAAAATACCAAATGTCATAGCAAAAAAGAAAATATAGTAAATTTTTAAAAGTAAATACACACTAAAATGTAGGATAATATAATTGATATACAGTATGTTGTTTGTAAAAATAAGCCAAAAAAAAAAAACAAGTCTGCCTAGTTATGTTCCGGCATCATAAGACCTCCGTGTGCATGTGCTCCTTTGCCCCTATTCCATAAAAAAGGACTAACAAATTATCATCTCAAAACGGCCGTTTTAGATCGATATTTAACTTATCCATGTTGCCGTATAGTTTCCTAACTACAATTGCTGTCAATAATGTCCACCTTTATAGTATTTACTATAAAATCCCGAAATCGCAGTTTTATTAAGCAGTTTTAGTATCGACCAGTAGTTCTAATAAAGACTTTGTAGATCAATTCAAGCTGACTACACAAGAATAAAGTATCAAATCGAACGCTGTTTATATAGCTATGAAACAATACTGAGCTATATATTGCCATTATTTATTTTATAGTCACAACTTATATTGTGAAAATAACATAAAAGTCGTGAAAAGAATTCGTACGTTTAGTTTAGAAATTCGAAAATATAAATGTATTTGTTTGTTTACAATTTCGCGATCATTGTTCAATTCCTTTTGTTTCTTTTCTAATTTTATTTCATGTAATTTATGTAGTTGTAAAATTTTATGATGTGGAACACAAAGTTAGATTGGTTAGACTATAAGAACTAATGACTAGACAATAAGAATACAATATTTGGAGCTTTCATCGATGAAACTTTACACATTTTACACACGATCGTCTCTTTTGCTAATAAAAATAAATGATGTTCCCTAGCCGATTACGGCCACGGCGGCCAGTCTCAACGTAAACTAGCCAGCTGCGCAGGAGATGTTACAATGCACAAGAGTGTGCGCAAATACAGGTGCATTCTCTGTTCCCTCTTTCATAATTCGATGGGACGGTTTACCGACACGATCGAGGAGAGATGACTCAGGACCGACAGTTTTACTTGCTCTCCGAGGCTCGAGGTTCAGAACTCAACTTTTAGACTTCGAGCTGTTTTAAGTATTTCCATAATTAGAAAAACTTAATAATACTTTTGGCCTGACCCTATATTCGAACACGAATTAAAATTGTATTGCTTCCTAATAAAAATATTTATACATTTATTATTATTATCATCATCTCAGCAGAAAGGTGTCCACTTTTGGACATAAACCTTCTCCAAGGCTCGCCATAACAACCGATTCTGTGGTGCCCGCATCCAATGGCTTTCATCTTCCCTAGGTCGTTGGACCACCTTGCGAGGGGCCTTCCATTAATTATACATAGTTACGTTTAAAAGAAAATTGAAGTTTGTAATTTTTTATAAATACAAAAGCTAAAATAGAAAAAAATAAGAAACCCTCTACGCAACCATTTAAGCAAGTAATCATACAAACGCCTTACATTATTTTGAAAAAGAGTTGATACTCATACACTACAAGACTGATATTAACCAAACATAGCCAAGACCGTACCGTTTAACCGTGGGAGAGCTATGCTTCGGCATGAATGGGTCGGCTCGACCGGAGTGATGCCACGGCCTCACAGAAAACCGGTGTGAAATAGCGTTTGCGCTGTGTTTCACCGAGTGAGTGAGGATACCGGAGGCCCATACCCCAACCCCTCCCCCCCATCCCCTTTCCCATCCCCCAAAGGTCGGCAACGCACTTGTGACGCCTTTGGTGTTGCGGGTGTTCATGGGCGGCGGTAATCGTTTACCATCAGGTGATACGTCTGCTCGTTTGCCCACTATTCAATAAAAAAGAAAAAAAAAAGAACCACCGCAAGGAAACTGACTTTCAAGTGAAAAAAAACGCATCGAATTCGGTCTATCCGTTTGAGAGCTACGATGCCACAGACAGACATCGACGTTAAACTTATAACACTCCTCTTTAACCAAATAGACTCAAGTACAGAAGAAATCATTTTTTATCATTACACAATTACTTGATCTAGGTGGGAATTAATCGACCCCGATAATTTAGATCGAGATCATAAAGAAACGACACACATTCTCTTATAGCTTTGCTCCTGAGCTTAATCATGTAAGTAAGTTTATTGTAAACTAAAAGTCCCCCTTTCCACTACATTGTAAGGAGAGTGGAAATGTTGACGAGGGGAGGGAGTACTCCAAGATCAGCATGAAGCTCGAGTTGTATTTGTAGGCGTCCATATGACGCGTTACACAAAGTTAGGTTGGTTGTTAGACTATAAGAACTAATGAAATCATACAGTATTTGGAGTTTTCATCGATAAAATTTCATACGTTTTACAAACGATCGTCTCTTTTGCAAATAAAAATGAATTATGTTCTCCTAGCCGATCACGGCCGAGTCCATATTTTTTGTTTTGGTTGGGACTACTCCCGCCCACACGCCCACTGCTGTAACTCCTGTACACCAGGATCAACAGCAGTGACCCACGAACACACCCAGTTATGACACTCGGGAAGTCCCAGGAAAAATTAAACTGTCTTGGAACGCGCAACGAAATTAATCAGAAGAAAACTGGAGGAGTTGGAAATATAATATTTCCACTCCTCTACCTCTATGTTAATCTACTTTCTTAAATAAATATTTTATAGTACTAAAATCTCCCTCTTTTAAAAAATAGTACCTACGATAAAATGTTAATCTACCTCTAAGCCTATTTACCGCCTTAAAAAATGTCTACAAAGTACTAAAACCTACCTCTTATAAAAATACTACCTACGATAAAATGTTAATCTACCTCTAAGCCTATTTACCGCCTTAAAAAATGTCTACAAAGGACTAAAACCTCCCTCTCATAATAATACTACCTACGATACAATATTTATATACCTCCTTAAAAAATGTTTCCAAAGTAGTAAAACCTACCTTTTTTTTAAAAATGCTACCTACTATAAAAGTTTATCACAAATTCATCTACATTAGGCTATAGCATTTATCTCGTGATATTTTCGTTTACTCCTAAAACAATTCAGCGAAATTGTCCTGTTGTGGCTCTAACAGTTATCGTTTCCGTGTTCGAGGTTATTACTGTGGTAAGGTCTTGACCTCAAAAGGACGTAATCCTCGGCCTTGAGACACAATGTACGATATTGTGTGTTAGTATTATGAGAAACCGATATTTCTTAAGTCTGCCATATTATTTTTTCGGTCGCATGATTTTGTGACGAAAACTATATATTAATTGTTGTAAGGCAAGCGTGAAGTTTGTCTTGGATGAAATTGCTTTATATAAGAAACGTCGGTTATTAAATATTTGTGTCGCTGTCCAACATATATATTTGTTTGGAGGAAGTGTATTATTATCTGACTTCAGAAGTTTCGCAATGGTTTTTTTGTTTATCTTAAGTAATATTTTTGCAATTGGCTGTCTGTTGGACTAAGGAGTAATGATTCTGACTGTTAAGAGGTATTGGGTTGGATTTCTACTCTGAACAAATATATATACGTATAAATATAGCCTCACACAAATTGCCTCATTAGTTTAGTGGTTAGCGTAAGCGACTGCAGACCAAGAGGTCTCGGGTTCGATGCCCGGGTCGACCTGCTGTTGGGTTTTTCTTACAAGAACCGAGGTGGTTTACCTCGAGCTTTGTTTAAAGCTAGCTGAACCCCACGGTCTTACCCGCGGTTATAACGACGCGGGGCAAAGCTAGTCTAATAAAGTAGCCTAAGTTACTCCTTATATCATCAGCTACCTATCATTGAAAGTCCCGTCAAAATCGGTCCAGACGTTCCAGAGATTAGTCGCAACTAATAGACCTGTCTATTTCCAGACAGACAAAAATTTAAAAAGTGTTATTAATTGTATATGTACCGTATATACGGTACACATGCATATGTATTTAGTAAAAAGTGATTATTTTAATATCACAAACAGACACTCCAACTATTGTTAGTCCGCAAACTTAAAAGATTTGCGGACTAACAATAGTTTTCAGCAAATAATAAGTAAGAGATGCTCCACTTTTCAACAATACATATTCCTCATACTCTCAAGCATGTTGTAACACTATGATAAAAATACTTTTAGCTCCCGAAACTGTCAAGAGGGGATCGTTAAGTCAGCAATTCAATTTCCGAACATTTTGCCAACAAAAGGATTGAATGTAAAAAAAGCTACATGACTTTCAAAAACCAAGGACCTTTATTGTGTCACTTGAAGAAGGGGTTTGTCAAAAGTCTGCTAATTCAATTGCTTTTATGTAAGTAAAATTGTTATATTCTAAGTTCGATTGAAGTTAATGTTGGTCCGTACTCAGTGTAAATTTTTACCATGGGAGAGCCACGCTTCGGCATCGTGCCGGCTCGATGGGAGTGATACCACAGCTTCACAGAAAACCGGTGTGAAATAGCGCCTGCGCTGTGTTTCACTTGTAACGCCTCTGGTGTTGCGGGTGAACACCCGAATGAGAGGCGGTAATCTTACCATCAGGTGATACGTCTGCTCCTTTGCCCACTATACAATAAAAGATAAAAAAATGTAACTAATCTATACCAATATTATAAAGAGGAAAACTTTGTTTGTATATTTGTTTGTTTGTAATGAATAGGCTCTAAAACTACTGGACCGATTTTAAAAATTCTTTCACCATTCGAAGGCTACATTATCCACGAGTAACATAGGCTATATTTTATTTTGGAAAAAAATAGGGTTCCGTAAGATATTGCGGTTTTTCGGACACAAGGTGTAAAAAATCAACCCTATACGGGGGAAAATTTTTCGCTACGGGCAATAAAAGACGCAAACGAGGTTGCGTCGGTCAGCTAGTTAATAATAATTTAATTAAGTAATTTTTATATACTGTGACGGTTGTGTATGTACGGAAAATGAGGAATAATATTGATACAATATATTTATAAATATATATATAATATACTAGCTGACCCGACAAACGTTGCTTTGCCATAAAAAGGAATATATGTTGTAGAGGTGGGTCAATAAAAATCGCGATGGAAAAATAGGGGTTGATCGTAGAGGGTTGAAAATTCAGGGTTGTTGTTTCTAATGCTGTATCATAAAAAAATAAAAAAAATATCAAAAAATTTAAAAAACAAATTTTGGGGGTGGACTACCCTTAACATTTAGGGGGATGAAAAATAGACGTTGGCCGATTCTCAGACCTACCTAAAATGCTCACAGATTACATGAACATCGGTCCAGCCGTTTTGAAGTAGTATGGTAACTAACATTGTGACACGAGAATTTTATGTATAAGATATTCAAATAGCTATCATTAATTATTTCTTTTCTCATAATCTGAGCAGCAGCCGTGTTAAAATCGACAACATTTCAGCATCACACATAAATCTTTTAAAAAGATCCCTTCAAGAGTATTAAAAAAAAGTTGAACCATAAATATGCATCGGGACTTATCTTTTACTTTTATGGAGGTCGTAGGACTCCTCTATCATGCTGATATGCAAGCAAAATTAGTCCATATTTGTATCTAAGATAATGGTTATATTAGCGTGTGGGGGAGGCTATTAAGGCTTGGTATGGAGGGTAAAAATGCCAGTTTACGGTCACTTCAAGGGGTAACATTAGAGGCGATTGAAGTGACTCGTTACAGTTTTGTAGGACAAACCGTAAAGAATCCGGTACAAACTATTTTACGGCTGATAAACTGCGAATGTAGAATTAAAGTCGTTAGAAGTTTATGAGCTTTTTTTGTTTGAAGAATTAGAATTGTTGACTTGATATTGAAGTGTGTTATATCTTTACTGGTATTTTTATACGAGTTGCAAATAACTTTATGTGTTTTAAATCTCTTTTTGTAACTTACGAAACAAAAAGAGGGATGTTACAAGTTTGACATCGATGTTTGTTTGTGTGTGTTTTTATCTGTGGCATCGTAGGTCTGAAACGGATGGACCGATTAGAATGCGGTTGTTTTCATTTGAAAGCCAGTTTCCTTGCGGTGGATCTTAGCCATTGTGGCGACTTCCACATATAACACAACATAAACCTACTACAGCGCCATCTACCGAAGATACACTGAACTACGGAGTAATGCACTACACGGAGTAACTACCATCACCCATCAACTGTTGGGCAGTGGCCCGCCAGGCATGATCACCTCGTCTGGTCGGAGGATCCTCTCTTTGTGTTGGAGGGACATGATACCCGTTCCCCCACAGCTATGTTTGGTCAATATCGCTCCAGCAGTGTAGGAGTATCAGCTTTTTTCCAAAATGATGTCAGGCTTTTTAGGCGTATGATTACTAGATTTTTGATTTTAGCTTGTTTATATATGAGCCTGGAAAAGTAATTCTACTCTGTCTGATGGAAAACATGAGTAGTATCCAAGAGTAGGTAGGTAGGTCACCAAACTCATTGTGAATACAGGCAATCCAACAAAACAGCATGAAAACCCATACAATGGCGGCCATTTGAGATGTTTCTGCATCATTGGGTCTCCGGTCTCGCACTTACCAACAAAACACGATAGCAATGTGCATGTTAGATAAAGAGCAGGTCAGGGTTTTTTAGTTCCATGGTAACGTTTTTAAACGACTTCAAAAAAGGAGGAGGTTCTTGATTCGGGTTCCTCAGAGGCGTAGTGGTAGAGTATGCGACTGTTTTGCTTGAGGTTTCCGGTTTGATTCTCGGGTCAGACTAAATGTCTGTTTTCTATTTATAATATATAAGTATTTACAAAACAGTATATATGTATTTAAATCAGTTGTCTGATAGCCATAATACAATCTCAGCTTAGTTTAGGACTAGATGACGTTGTGTGTTAGATGTCAGAAATATTTATTTGGTTTTTATTTTTATACAATCATTTTTTTCTTGATGTAATTTATATCAATACTAGAATCTTAATCGTTTGTTTCTGTGATTCAATACGGTAACCTCATAAAGTACTGTTTCGTACTATTTTGTTTTGAGTGTTGAATAGATCACGTATGGAGGAGAAAGGAGAAAGTTTATATAACATTACGCTATTACTAATCGAGGGGCAGGGGCACCCCAATACCAGCTCCTCCCTCTGAACTGCATTCAGCGGAGGGCGACTCGTATTGTCGATTGCCGGGATCTTTCAATTCGGCTAGACTCTCTGGCGCTGCGTAGAGATGTGGCTTCACTGTGCATCTTCTACCGCATTTACCATGGGGAGTGCTCCGAGGAATTGTTCGGATTGATCCCTGCCGCATCTTTCCGCCATCGTCCTACGCGACAGAAATTTCATCCCCATCATCTGTCTAGATGGTTGGCAGTCCACAACTGTGCGATTTTCCCGAAATTTTCTGCCACGCACAGCAAAACTGTGGAATGAGCTGTCGCCTGCGGTGTTCCGGACCAATACGACCTTCAAACCTTCAAGAAAAGAGCGTACTCCTTCCTAAAAGGCCGGCAACGCACTTGTGACGCCTCTGGTGTTGCGGGTGTCCATGGGCGGCGGTAATCGCTTACCATCAGGTGATACGTCTGCTCGTTTGCCCCCTATATAATAAAAAAAAAAAAAAGCCAAGTATCAATAAAAATGTTTAAAAGGTATGTGTGCGATTCACACATGATAGAAGTGAAACTTCAGTAAATCAACAAAAGAATGAAATGAATTTACGAGTATATAACAAGGGTAGGATAATTACAAAGTTTATTTGTTTAAAAATTAAAGTATTTTGATTAATTTATACATACACACCGACATTTGCTCTCTCGCTCTGGCTCACTAATTACAGGCGACTTTTTGTATTTGTGTCTCTTACCTGTCGTTTTTTCCGTTGTATCCGGTTTGAAATCAAAACGATTCTAAAGAAGTTTCACTTCAAATATATTACAAAAATGAAGAAAAAAAGTTGGGGGCAAAGTTGCGCGAGTTAGCTAGTCTTAACATAAATTCTGAGAATATTTGTACCGATAACTTTATATGCCTCATTAAACTGTTTAAACTATGACTGTTATATTTTAAAAATATGTGAACAAAGGGAATGTGCATGGTGTCTTTGAGAGCAGAAACACATTTTTTATACTTCACACAAATATTTATGTGCTGTTTTGCATCGTTTGTTACGTAAGGTATGGTTTAATTCAAAAGATTTCGCATTTTGTAAGAAACATCGTTATATTTTTCCAAAAGTTGGTTTGAATGACGTTGTATACGTTTGCAAGATTACAGGTAAAGATGTTGTGATGTAGAATACTCAACAGAAGGAATAGGTTGAAAATATAAAAACATTGGTCCAAATTAATTTGTTACGACCTTCAAACTTGTTAGGAATTTTGGATTTTGAATATTTATCTTGAGAATACTATTTGTAAACTTAATTTAAGTCTAACATTTATTTGTTATCATATTAAATCTATATATAATGCATAAATTGTACTAATAATAATATGACAAATTTATATCATCGTAAAACGTAACATATCTGAGTCATCCTTCATTATTAATTTAATGTTTGACTACCTCGGTGGCGGGTTCGATTCCCGGGTCAGACCAAATGTTTGTATGATCTGCAAATATTTGTTTCGGAGTTTGGGTGTTTTCTATGTATAATATGTATGTATTTACAAAAAAAAAGTATATAAGTATTTATATCAGTTGTCTAGTACCCATAACGCAAGCTCTGCTTAGCTTGGGACTAGATGGTGTGTGTTAGATGTCCGGAATATTTATTATTATTCATTTATTATGGTTTTAATTTATTCTAATTTATATATCTAACTATAACCTAACAATAGCTAGGAACATCAGTTTTGTTGGACATAATAAATAAAAAAAATGCCTTGACAGATTTGAAATTAAAGTTTTTTTTTATCCCCGCTTCCGTATATCTTTTACACCACACAACACTGAAGTGTTTATAAATATGATGTCTGTTAGTTTAGTTACGGACATATCTCAGAACGTCTGCATGTTGTCACCCTGTTCCACGATCATTTATATGATTTAGCTGCAACATGCCTTTGTTGCACGCTAAAAAAAATCAAAAAATATATCAAAGGATTCTCTTTTTGAACGGAGTGTTATTGATTGAATACTGGATTTAAATGGGTGTAGGAAATGATAGGTAATATTTTATTAAGTTTTTTCTTCGTTTTGTTTTTTGTTTAAACTGGTTTCTAAACGTTCTGGTGACAGTTTTATGGAGTGTTAGAAGTAGTTAAGTCCCTTTTGTGATTTTTATAATTAAATATTTCGGACATCTAATACAAAACGTTATACGACCGACAGCTTAACGTGCTCTCCGAGGCACGGGCGGGAAACACCGCCATCTACCATACTCCGGGCTGTGATTAAGAATTTCTTGTAAAAAAAATCCAACAGCAGTCCGACCCGGGAATCGTACCCTCTTGATCTGCAGTCGCTTACGTTAGCGTAAGCGACTGCAGATTAAGAGGTATCGGTATCGTCAAGAGGTATCGTCAAGGCTATGACTGCCTCGTTGGTCTAGTGGTTCGCCACTAGACCAACGAGGCAGTCATAGCTGCGTATGGTATAAAAAATATAAAATTTAAAATTCTTGAGCTGCATCTTGGACACCAATTGTTACAGCAGCTTAAAGAACTTTAAACAAGTCTCTATATCAAAAGCCACGAACCATTTAATTTTATTGTTGGAAAGGTTTTTTTTTCCTGTGCGGAAATCCCCTCGGTCCAGGTGGCATGTTGGAATCGAACCGACTAAAACCGCAGGCAGTCTCGGGTACTAGATGCCGGGGAACCAGGTGCACCATAGAAAGGAAAACCCTGGAACACCGACGTACCTCAGGTCACCTACGGTTTGTAGATGAACCCCTCCTGTGTAGGACCCGCGATGTTCCCGTTACTGTCTCTCAGGGCGTGTACGCTACGCAGTGTCCGCGCCGCCACCCGGGTCAACAAAGCCCCTGAGATGGGCAGAACGTGTTCAGCATTGTATCAACTTGTACAATAAAACTTTAGTTCGGAACACATTAAGTGATGTGAGAATTGTCAACCAGTTTATTCAATTATAGGAGTTAAGGTAGTTTTGTACTATAGTTATAGTATATAGCCACGCTTCGGCATGCATGGGCTGGCTCGACCGGAGTGATACCACGGCCTCACAGAAAACCGGTGTGAAATAGCGCTTGCGCTCTGTTTCACCGAGTTGGGATACCGGAAGCTCATACCCCAACTCCTCCCCCGATCCCACTCCCCATCCCCCAAAGGCCAGCAACACACCTATGACGCCTCCGGTATTGCGAGTATCAATTGTCGACGGAAATCGCTTACCATCAGACGATACGTCTGCTCGTTTGCCATCTACTCCATAAAAAAAAGTTAGATGCGCTTTTCGGTGAAGTTTCAATGTAACTGTTTTTCCATTGAACTGAATATTTAAATGTTAGCAATATTATGATTATGACTTTTATTATTATATCTATACACGATATAATCTAATAAACGAGATTTTTTTGTAAATATATAATAGGTCTTTACCTATGAAATTGCGTTTCTTCAGTACTGGTCATTTCAAATAAAAAAGAGTTTGTAATGGCTCTGTATTCTAAATTCAAATTAATTTTGTTTTAAAACCATGACATTCTATTTACAAACTCAGTCTTTTGTTTTTTGATTAGCGTTGTATTTTCATTACATTTGAACATTTTTCGTCATAATGGACGTCATACTTTAAAAATTCGTGTAATTATGGAATATGAGTTCCGTCGTGGCACCAACGCGACACAAACGGCACGTAACATCAAAAACGTTTACGGAGAGAACTGTACAAACGAACGCACAACCCTTTATTGGTTTTCCCGGTTCCGTTCTGGAAATTTTGACTTGAAAAATGAAGCTCGATGTCGTACGGAGACTTTGGTTAACAATAA
The DNA here is from genome assembly GCA_916048165.1 of Spilarctia lutea. Lineage (NCBI taxonomy): Eukaryota > Metazoa > Arthropoda > Insecta > Lepidoptera > Erebidae > Spilarctia > Spilarctia lutea. Next base: position 3,514,133 of record OU696492.1, on the reverse strand, counting down.
TGAATTAAAGGCGATTGTGGAAGCTGACGAAACTCAATCTACAGCTGAGCTAGCAGCAGCTTTTAATGTAAGCATCAAAACAATATTGATCCATTTGCGACAAATTGGCAAGATAAAAAAGCTTGATAGATGGGTGCTCCACGACCTTAACGATCGCCAGCGCAACGTACGCGTCGAGACCTGCCTTTCGCTGCTCAACAGGCAAAGAAATGAAGGAATTTTGAAACGAATAATTACGTGCGACGAAAAATGGATTCTGTTCGACAATCGAAAGCGCTCAGCAAGTTGGTTAGACCCTGGTTCAGCACCAAAGCAATGCCCTAAACCAAAAATGACCCCTAAAAAGGTGTTGGTCACTGTTTGGTGGTCTAGTGCGGGTGTGATTCACCACAGCTTTTTACAAAACGGCATGAGCATTAATGCAGATGTGTACTGTGAAGAACTGGAGAGAATGATGGAGAAGCTTGCACATCTGCAACCAGCTTTGGTCAATCGGTCGTCTCCACTGCTCCTTCACGACAACGCGCGACCCCATACTGCGCAACAGACAGTCTCCAAGCTGCAAGAGCTGGGGTTGGAAGCTCTCCCTCATCCGCCATACTCACCAGACCTTGCACCTACCGACTATTACTTTTTCCAAAATTTAGACAACTTTTTAGTGGGTAAAAAATTCAATTCCCGAGAGGCAGTACAAAATGCCTTTGAAGAGTTTGTTGCCTCCCGTCCAGCTGATTTTTACAAGAAGGGCATCCATAAACTGCCAATGCGTTGGCAAAGATGCGTCGATTGCATGGGTGATTACTTCGAATAACAGAAATAAAAAAGTTTGAAAAAATAAGTACTTTCACTTAATGCATACAAAACGGCAATTTCATAGGTAAAGACCTAATATAATATATGTATATTCAAAATCTCGGAAACGGTTCCAACGATTTTCGTGAAATTTAGAATGCAGGCTTCGGGGAAATCCCCTGCATTCTAAATTTAGCTCTAGCTCGGATTCATTTTTAAAAATATACCAAAACAAAACCTGTCACTCAGGTACTTTATGTCATCTTCGCACCACATACAATAATACATTCAAATCCAACATGAAATATGTATAACGAAAACCCGCCTGAATCCTTCGGACTCGGACGGCGGAAATTATCCAATGTCGACCGGTACCTGGTATATTTCCGCAGGACCCTTAAATACGGGACGGAAAAGTTCATATCATTTCCCGCTCTACTCATTTGCTACGTAAAACTAACATTAAATTCTCAACAAAATTTTTTTACGTCAAAATTCAGATAAACGGACAATAGTCGGGACACATTAAATAATATAGACTAAAAATAGACCAAATAGGCCCCGACTGTTGCAGTCAATATGTTTCGTATAAAAATTTGTTATCTGTATATTACCAGTTAAAATGTGATTGCTAATGAAATAATTTGAATGCCATAGTAATGTAGAATATTAAGGAAAATGGCTAACAGCGAATGGATTCGGTCTGCTCCTGACCGGGATGGTTGGCGCTCTTCGGTAAGCCTTCGTTCAGTAGTGGACGGCAGTAGGCGATTCTTGACTGGTTTATATTGCTTTTCAATTTTTATTAAGTTATTAGTTTTTTTTAGGCGCGGCAAAAGTAGTGTAGGACGTTCACAGGCCAGGTGCAGCAGATTTGCGAAGACAGCTGGCAAAAGCTGTATGCGATAAGCGGACGGTCGAACCAAGAGGTGTGCAATTGGACTGCGGTAGGCTGATTTTTTTGTTGTAAATATGTATAGTAAGTAATTTTTAATTATGTTTAAAGACATTTATGCTCAAAAAGTTTTCAAAGTTTTTAAAGTTGAGGTATTCCTAAATTATTTAGGCCATGGCAGCCAACGGAGACCAGTCAACTACGCAGAAATTATTTACAAGTGTATGCGCAAACTCAGGTGCCCTCTCTGTTCCCTCATTCTCAAATCCGATGGCTATCCAAATCGACCATTGTGAAATCAGGCACAGACTGACGGCTTTACATCTTCTCCAAAAAACGGGAGCTAAAACCCCAAAATCCAAATACCGGGCTGTTATAAAGCATTTACGAGTTTATAATTGAAAATTTAATAACATTTTTTAAATATTAGCTTTACCAAAGATCTACTATTACATCAGCTCCAGGTTTTGGCACGATTTCAATATGAATAAGGATCTGTGTTTGATGCTACTTGCAGAGTCGAATGATAAATATTGATTTAGGAAAAATTTAAAAGAATACTTAGCGACTGTTTCCAAACGCAGAATTTGTATGAGGCAAAGTTGGCAAGAACTCCTACGGTTCTTTTGAAGAGTGCATTTGAAAATGGGTAATTTTTATAAAATATGATCTATATTTCCTCAGTAGGAATATTTTTATAATAAAGGACGCAAATAAGGAAACGGATCACCCGGGCAGTAATTAATAATAGGTACATATGGATACCGGTAACTCACCTCTCGTACCCTACCTACTTGCAACGGAATAATACTTTTTAGTTGTATATCACATACCATCCGCTGATACGTCAGCCGTTTGCCCCATTCCAATAAAGAAAAATGCGCGGTCGTAGTATCAAGCTGGCCTGTAAATCCTGTGTATCGCAATATATATGTCCAATCCCAAAAGTAGCAAGCAAATTTGCTCAACAACATTACAGTAATCTTGCCCCTAGATTTTACAACAAACTCAATTTAATATATAAAACTAAAATCTTAACTAATTTTAAAATAAAACTAATTATTAAATTGTGGCTTAAGGGACTGGAATTTGATGCTGTTAAAAGCCTTTTAGTAATAGTGAAATAATGGAGGCTTAATAGTGTCACACACACCTTCACCACACACACACACACACCTTATACACCTACTCCTATATACAAGCATATATATTTATTGTGTCCACCATTGCATTGTAACAATTGTATTTCTTGTCTTTGGAGGGTAACTGACTCCCAACACACAGCTAACGCTATTTTTGGAGTCAGGTCTATACAGATGTAATATATATATATACATATACATATATAATACAAATATTTGTAGATCACGCAAACACTTGGTTCGACCCAGGATCCTATAGTTTTACTGTTGTAGTGACAGCATATAAGATTGCTGAGATTGATGTGCTTGAGGTCTCGGGCTGATTACCGGATCAGACCAAGTGGTTGTATGATCAGCATATATTTCTTTTGGAGTTTGAATGTTTTCCATGTAAGTACAGTAAGAGGAAAAGCACATTAGTATTCTATCAGCCAACCTGGTATTGTAAAAGCTCTGCTTAGTTTGTAGGTTAGTATGGATTTGAGCTAGATCAAATAAAGAAACGCACGGCCTTTGCTTTTACTGAAGCCAAAAAAACTCAGCTACTTCCAAGGAAACACATGCGTTAACGCTCACATAAGCAACAAATTACGCTATTTTTCGTTTATATTTTGTATCGTACAAATTTTCGCGCAGTAAGTTTACCTACAAATACCGTCTTTTGCAATTATATCTGGTAACTACACAAAAGTAATGAAAAAGTCTAAAAGAAAAACATTTTACACGTACACACACGAAAGGCGTACTGAGAGAGTATTGTCAGAAATTCGTATTCCTAATAGCCAAGAAATGTGAGTTAATAATTTGTTAGTAAATTTACAGTCAAATAATAGTAGAGAATGAGACATAAGTATTACTTTATTTTTATTATATTGTTATAATAAAATAAAATTTAGTTAAAAATAATAGTATTTATAAATAAAGTCGAAGAATTGCGTCCGCTTAACTCTCAACGAAAACTAAAATTGTGACAATCAGCTTAAAAATCCTATAAACTTGAAAGAAAGTGCAATAGAATACGTTGACAGTTACTTCTATTTGGGTAAACAATTTTTATTTGCTGAATCATAGACCGATGAAGAAGTTAAAAGAAGATCAAATTGAACTTGGAACAAATTCGGGTCACTCAAAGAAATCCTAAAAGGAGACTACTGAATGAACCTAAATAAAACTGTATTAGACACTTGTATATTGCCTTACTATATGGCTGTCAGACCTGGACAGTTACGAATAGAACTAGACAAAAGATTATGACAACACAAGGAGCTATGGTGCGGAGTATCCTAAGTATAAGGCAAATTCACAAAGTACAAGAAACCATTAGATAATAAACGAAATTAATGGATGCTTTTACACAAGCTTTAAACTGAATGGCAATGGGCTGGTCATGTAGCATGATACTCAGAAGGTAGATGGTCAATCAAAACTACAGCATGGAAGGGAGTTGGTAGACCAAAAAGAAGATGGGCAGATGATATTTCAGAAATAGCAGGAAGCAAGGGTTAACCATTGGCAACAAGTGGAAAGAACTGGAGGAGGCCTTCAACCAAGGAAGGATTCATATCCAAAAATGACATCCATGTAGACACCAATTAACACTTCTAACATTAAGAGATTCAAGAAATAATTAATTACTAACTTTTACTAACTGGCGGGCTGATTGCGTAATATTATTATTTGTTTTACTGTACTATCTATTAATGATAAGTTTCTTGTTTGGTAGCTTAAACCGGCAAATCTTGGAAACTATCGTTAAAGAAACTTATTCTGCAGTCTTTCAAACATTTCTCAACAGTTCATAGAACACATACTCGTAGTATCGCTAAAATAGTGCATCAATAATGTAGAGGCAAAGTCACGGGTGTTAAAACTTGTGTGGTTCTAACTTTCTTCGAGGGTATGTGGAGCCTTATCGTCAGCGGTTAATAAAATGATTTTTGTACATACTGTTAGGTGTAAATGTATTCGGATTGATTGATTTAGTAATAGAATTTATTTATACTATGCTGTACACCAATAATAAAATAGAACTGATTAGCTGGTTTACGTCTTTGTTTTATGATGACACGGAAATGCTTTTGCAGCAGGTATACTAGAGGTTCATTCATCCACTCATCCTATACTTAACACACACACTTACGAATACCCACACGCACACGCACACACACACATACACACGCGCGCGCACACACACGCACACAACCAAGCATGTATAAATATGACTTTTACTATGTTTGTTATGAATGATTGGGGTCTCCTGACACAAGCAATTCTAGCTAAAAAGGAGGCTCCCAACACTAAATAGATATGTACTCACTTATATGTAATTATAAATAAATAAAAAAAAAACTAAAATCAATGTTGTGTAAGAAATATTTTTGTAATTACTCTTTATGAAATCATTTTCATATTTACCCCAGATATATATGAACAGAACAATCGTGTGTTACCCAAAAGTAAGACGTTATGCTGCAGTGCCATGTTATTTAGTTCTGCCATCTAACACAATATTTTTATTAAATTGATTAGGTTTTTTCGATCAAAATGACCTAAAGACCGAGATTTTCATGGCATTTATGCATTTTATTCATTGATTATGAATTGCACCTGGAGTGCAATTTTAGTGACATAGTGTATTGGTATCATATCGTGACAAAGTAACATAAGATCAAATTCCTAGTTATAGACGAGCGAGATTGATATCTACATATGTCACGGTTATGCATCTAACATGCATCTATACCTGTCCTATTGTTTGTGCTATCGGGTAGATAGCTACTTCATCTCAAGAAGAATTATCGTTCAGTCATCTTTGCTAGATGTGTAACAAAAAAAAAAAAATACACAATTAGAAAAAAAAATAACCCACGCCTGCGAAAGCACGTTAAGCCGTCGGTTCCGGTTGTCAAGAATGTCTATGGCAATCGTTATTGAGAAGCGTAGTGTAGTTCAACCTTCGAATTCATATCGCCCTCGGATTGCGGAGACTCAATGACAGTCGCTTCCTGAAAACACTGAATTTAGGTAATACCGGTTGAATAAGTAGCCGACCTCAAATAATCTTGCGAAATATAAGGGTAAGAAGATGGTGGAAAAACATTGTTTTTAAATATCCTTGGCTCTATAGCCCCACATTACCTAAGTGCAACGACATCACATTCAAGAGCTGTTGCAATTTGCTTATATCGAAGCTTACCACGAGGAACTTCGTGGCTTCCACTTTCCTTAAACAATGAGCTCACTAATTAAAACTATGCTGCCTTGCGACGGTATCGATAACTTCTTGTGGAAGAATGTAGGCCATTTTATTAATAACTTGTTTATAGTGTGGGGTAATTTTAAGTGTCATTTCTGAATGATGCACTATATTTTTTCCGTGGGAGAGCTACGCTTCGGCATGAATGGGCCGGCTCGACCGGAGTGATACCACGGCCTCACAGAAAACCGGTGTGAAATAGCGCTTGCGCTGTGTTTCACTGTGTGAGTAAGGATACCGGAGGCCCATACCCCAACCCCTCCCCCCATTCCCTCTCCCCACCCCCCAAAGGTCGGCAACGCACTTGTGACGCTTTTGGTGTTGCGGGTGTCCATGGACGGCGATAATCGCTTACCATCAGGTGATGCGTCTGCTCGTTTGCCCACTATTCAATAAAAAAAAAAAGAATACGGAGTCTTGATTTTGGGTATTCATAAACAGAATAACTGTCTACTCCAGATCGAAAGGTTTTCGCTAACTGATCCGGTCTTGGACAGTCTGCATTCTTGAAATTGTTCGTCATTCTCGCCGCAAAACCCCCTACGTTTGCCTAACCGTGGATTCCACTGTTACATATTATTACATTGGCTCCAACGATCAGTACTGACTTGGTAATCAGTATGATTTTTATACATTGACCTAATCGTCAAGTGTTTAATTAGTTCCATGTATAATTAATGTTACTTGCTTTTGATTTAAAATATTATTGTAGTTATTTTGTAATATGACCACTGCCCGGTTTTTTATTTTTTGGCTGAAAACGATCATATTTTTAGGAAGAGTTGGCATCAGGCAGTCGACCATAAAGCAAGGATTCATACAATATTAGAAACTACAGTATACCCAAAGAAAATGGGTTAAATAAAAAAAAAAAATAGTTATGACAATTTTACGTGCCCGGTATTTAATTGCTAAAGAGATGCAGACATGAAATCCAATTTTAAATACGCACATACAATCATAGCTTTGATATACATGATTCATAATACATAAACAAATTATAATGCAAAAGAAACATTACTCTCATTTAAATAAGGACGTAAATGAAATGCACAGCCCATTGAACTCGCTGCCATTATCACTTACAACACGCACATGTATTCATCTGTCAAGCCCAATTTGTCAAAGTCGAATTTCGAAAACGTCATCATATACCCTCGTTATACAGATTTTAGTGGCTGGAATAAAATTGAGATGGTAATAAAATTTGTTGAAACGTTAAGAAGTTGAGAAGGAAATGTTGAGGAGGGTAGTTACAATTCTATATGGAATATTACATGCACGATTGTTTCGAAACTTGAAGATAATTCCTGTCATATCCGTAAAAAATAGAAACTCCGTTATGAATAAATAATAAAATAACGTATTTGTGGACAGCGACAAAGCGATCAGCAGTGTGTACACGAAACTACAAATTGGGTTAACTTATCGCGTGACTCGCGCTTATGTCCTCGAGTTATACTCCAAGGAGTTTATAAGTCAAGATAAAAATATATTCAATTGACTTACTGTTCCTAAAACAACTATTATTTTGTGATTTTTCTATTTTCTTCTAATGGTTTGGATTGTAGTCTCGTGATTAGTGATCCTGAATGTGGGTGCGATTTGAGCCAAGGACAAAAGATTGTGCAATGAGCAGGATTACTTGTTTTATGAGTATAATTACTTTGTGCATATTACCTAAATTGTAGTAGATTTTTTTTTTTATAATAGTGTGCAAACGAGCAGACGTATCGCCTAATGGTAAGCGATTACCGCCGCCCATGGACACCCGCAACACCAGAGGCGTCACAAGTGCGTTGCCGGCCTTTAGCGGATGGGAAGGGGGATGAGGGGAAGGGGATGGGGTATGGGTCTCTGGTATCCTCACTCACTCGGTGAAACACAGCGCAAGCGCTTTTTCATACCGGTTTTCTGTGAGGACGTGGTATCACTCCGGTCGAGCCTGCCCATTCATGCCGAAGCGTGACTCTCCCACGGTTAGTCTAAAATAAGTAATAACGTTACGACTGTTAACAAACCATAAATAAATAAATATATACACTGTATGGCAGATAGATCTAAGTAGCAGATCAGTCGTTTATAGAGAAGTAATCTTATTTATGTTTATGACCTTTAATATGAATGGACTATCCATTTAATTGACTGGTGACAAATAATTAATGATGCAGAAACTTCACTAGGCCGCCATAGTATAGGTTACCGTGCTGCATTGTAGCATTGTCTGCATTCTCAATGAGTATGGGATCACCTACTCTTGGATTCTACTTATTCTTTCCATCAGGCAGAGTAGAGTTATTTTGGAAAGGCAATACATTAAAAAAGAAATATCAGCCCATCGCAGTGCATTACTGGACCTAGGCTTCTCCAATTTCATTTCATTTGGTTTGATCTTCAGTTTCTAATATCCAGCAGCGCTTGTTAACAAGATGTGTATAAAGTTGAAATTTAGATTAAGGCCAAAAATTTTTTTTGTGAAATTTTATACTTTGTAACTTATTTGCGTTTTATTAAAATACACAAGGTCTGTCCAGCAAAGACAATAAGTAAAACCATGACTTCAGTTCATCGATCCGAATAACTTGCCCAAAGAAACCGCGTTTCTAGATGAACCAACTTAGAAATCCGGATTGGTGGCTTTGTAAGAAAAGCTGAATTTGAAATTCATTTAGAATAATGACTTCATTGTATAAATATTCCGATGTGATGATCCAAAAGCTAGGGTTTTACTAATTTTCTTTACTAGAGATACCTTGTATAAGGTAGCTAACACTTCGATCATTATAACACTACATCAAATGTACTCGTAATGTCGCTAGCTGGAACCACAGAGTTATACAGCGTGCAAGCTCTTATATTTCCAGAAATAACATTATACACCAATGAATCAGCCTCTTAAATGGGCTGTGTGTGACGTATTGTGTTGCAAAATCTTCCCGCGTAATGTACAGGTGTTTTATTGTAGTGTGACTTAATGTAACAGAGTTGTAACAGAAGGCGTTTTTTTTTGTAACAGAGGACAAACGAGCAGACCAGAAGATGAATGTGTGGCCATGATGGAGACTCCCTAAATAGGAGCTAGAAGTGATTTTAGACTTTGCTTATCTCACTTACTTTATGAAATTATTTAACACTTGTTTTCTATTAGAATATGGCTATAACATATCATTCAAGTTGATTTGGTCTCTTGGTCAAAGCCAGATTTATGACGACATAATATACGATAAATATTTCAGTTTGTATTTAAGTACTCAACATCGTTTTCCTTAGTAGTAATATTTATCTCTAATAAAAATTCTAAATGCATTCTATCATCTCTTATAAATTTTGCGTACAAAGTACAATTATGACCTAGTTTTCTAAATCAGCAGCATCTTACACACTATGCGAAAATAATTTTCAAAAACTTACCGTCAAAGGCGAAGTGTCGGTATTTGGAGCACTAGGAGGCCCGATAAGTGTCTGTGATGTCGAGTCATCATCGTCAGGTATTGGGGACAAAGGCGGCCATTTTGTCCCATAAGTACGCTATTCCGATAGCCGGGTATATGTCCGGACTTGATTGAAAATCATTCACGACCGCCCAGATTACGGCAGATTTGTTCGAAAGTTTTACTTAGGATTATATCTGGACCGGATTTCGAGCTTACAGGGTTTCGTGTTTAGAGTAGTTTTTACCGTACGGTTAGCAACGGAAAATTGATGCAGAAAATTAATAGAAAAATCAAATAAAAGAAGTTATATAAACCTAAACCGGTGTGACATAGTGCTTGCGCTGTGGTTCACCGAGTGAGTGAGGATACCGGAGGCCCATACCCCAACCCCTCCCCCCATTCCCTCTCCCTATCCCCCAAAGATCAGCAACGCACTTGTGACGCTTTTGGTGTTGCGGGTGTCCATGGGCGGCGGTAATCGCTTACCATCAGGTGATGCGTCTGCTCGTTTGCCCCCTATTCAATAAAAAAGAAAACCTAAATATTTCGATGACATACCTATGCATTTAACGCTGTAGAAATTCCAAAAAACATTCATTTAGGACACTTTTTTTATATTTTAGCTGCCATAATATCTTTACTGAGTCTGAAGCATGAGCAGAATTCAGGAGTGGAGGTCACTATTCTCAATGCGAATAAGGAAAATGCAGCATGGTGACCCACACAATGCCAGCCTAGTGAGGCGATTGGAAGAGCTGTTCAGAACACTCTCCATAATAAAGGCGATATCTCTACGCAACTGCAGAGGTTCAAGGAACTCGGTGGCTTCAGGACTGTCGATAATGCGCATTGCTTGCGGCTGCAACCGGTCGAGAGCGTCAAACAGATATTCATGTTATGGTCTATATTAGAACAATCTCACAAGTCTACATCAAAGTCATCATGATAACATAATTATGTTTGTTTAGATTAACTTGTCAAATACTTTACAAATAATTTAAATTAAAGGATGAAACAAGGTAAATAATTAAATTGCTCACGAGTTAGGCGCTTAATGTCATTTTTTTTTTTTTTTTTTTTTTTTTTTTTTTTTTTTTTTTTTTTTTTTTTTTTTTTTTTTTTTTTAAAGACAACTCCCACATTAGGAATAAACATCCTGTGTCGTGGGGGGCTTTACAAACATACATGAAACGGACACAAAGAACATCCAGACTCGGGACAACAATTCGTGGATCACACAAAGTGTTGTAGGTACCGCGTGGGATTTGAACCCACGACACTTGGCGCAGTAGCAAGCGGCATGGCGACCGCTGACACCACTCGGCCAACTGTGCAGTCAATTAAACACACACTTGTCAAACTGCTTTTATCGTGTAAATCTATTTGAGATTTCACTCAATTATAATTTTGCTATCAATACATTCTATCTGAAGCGGGTCGGAATTTTCGGCTCCAAACAGTTCGAGTTACCGGGGATCCCGATTTTCTCAAATTACTATTTAGAAACACTTAGCAATCCATCGAGAGTTCCTAGCTGCTTTTGTAATATTTCATTAAGTTATGGATGACAAGAACGTAATAGATGCAGTCGTCGTAGTGATCTAGACTCAACCATACTTGCAATCTTCCGCAATCAGTCTTGAAAGCCACGCGACGTCTCAAGAGGTTCTAAATAAAATGTATAACTTCGCTTACAATATTAAACAACAAACGGAGGGATCCTAAATTTATCAACAATTTTCAATACAAATTCCCTACGAATTTCATAATCAAACCGTCGCCATTACGACTGTAAGTCTTCTTCTTCTTCTTAATAAATGGCAAACTGTGCCGATGTCGACAATTCTGCCAATGTCAAGTGGGATGGAGATACGTGGGTTTTATGGAAAGAAAAAATAGAGCATAGTAATAATAAAATTGCAGCTATCCAAATTTTCCAAAAATTAGCAGTTGACTGATTGTGGGGCTTTTGGTGAGGTTATTACACTGAAACAAACAGATAAGTACAAATAAATAAAATATGTGTTAATTATATATTCATAATTTATAGACAGACACAAATCAACATTACAATGTTCGTATGTACACAGGTCAAAGTTTGATATGATTGCATCGAATGAATACCATCAAGGCTGAGAAGGTTAGTAGGGATGCAAAATTAATAGGGATGGGAATTTTTAATTTGGGTAGGTATAAATAAAGGTCTAGGGAAGGGTTACGACTTACTCGTAACCAAGTGGGCAGACATATTGTTGAATAAATAACTGCATTGCAATGACAAGGAAAACTTGAAATAAATCCTTTACCAACTCATTTGGTTTGCATATTGTTACGAAGAAAGATCACTCCAGAAAAAATAGGACCGCTAAACATCGTGAAAGGTCTCGTTAGTTTCTTGAGGTACGGAACAATGAACCTTCAATCGATATACGTAGTGTTGATTATAGATTGTTTGTCGCGCGGTTGGTTTGTTCGACAGCGTATTCTTGGAACCGGTTATTAACCTTTCTCGAATGTACTAGTAATAGCGGCATGTAATACGAGTATAAAAAGGCGTCTCGCGGGCCGCACTTCAGTTTGAGCTACAATGCGACAAATATCTGAGTTATAGCAATGATAAACCTAGCGACGTCGGTGACAATTAAGGGCTATTCTGAGTAATACTATGCTTTTAAGACTGTTTTGTGTTTTCAAATTCTATTATGGTAGGCCAAAACCTCCTTTCTAATGAGAGATCTAGGTACAGCAGTCGAGTAGTCGAGTCGAGTCGGGGACTGAGGTACCAGATATGTGTTGATACCACTAAAAACCACCCCGGCGGCTGGTCTCAGGCGCCCTGATCTGGGGAGGACCCGGACCAAGTTATTTCAGGTCCCCCCCAGGAACGACATCGCGTCTACAAGACTCTATCCTGGGGGAAGTCTGGGCTTCCCCCTGCCTGTTTGCTTATCTACCTAACATAAGGTAAAGGAAGGTTTTAAAAAAAATCGACGGGTTGCACTCCGGGAGAGCCGGCAAAAGTGAAAACTTGAATATTAACGTTGTGCATTTTTCATATTTTGGAATGGTTAGACAATAATTTTGTACGAATTGCTTTCATTATCAGTATAAAAGTACTATTATTTATGTGGTGGAATACAATATTCATTTATTGCGCTATCGTACACAAACATGACAATTTATATTACATACACACACGAACATTCGCGTAAGCACCCTGCGCCGCCTGTCCTGTCACGTGACCTGACGCGAGTTTATACGTCCTCTCTCCATCTGTCTTACGAATTTTCGATCAGGTCACGTGACCTGACGCGAGTTTATACATTTTTACCCATTCCAAAAAATACACAGCGCCGCTAAAGAAGTTTTCACTTCAAAAATCTGGTTCTACATAAAAAAAGTTAACGGTCATAATGACTACATTCATTTAATAGTCGCTTGTGGAATTTTTTGACGAAACTTCAGCCTAAAATAGTTCTCCTTTTAGTCGTAAATAAAAAATATGCGTAAACAAACATTACAGCACTTGGTTAATCGTAAAATAGCTGAACTCTTTCATGGTATGTGTCGTAAAGTTTTCTATAGCACGTTGTTGTAACGAGGTATGTTATTGTGTTTTTAAGAAGTATAAACACAAACTGTCTTAGTTTTTATGGATAGTAAATTATACTTTTTTTATGTATGATATTTGTGTGCTCCTATTACGAACAGGTTAGTGAAGAAATAACTTAGGTCATATCGGAATACGTCGCAAAGACTTCACCTTTAGAACAACTTTGTTGTATGTTAAGTTCCTGGTATTTCCTTCCTGCACACAAAGAAAACTCTAAACTTCAAGATTAACATACCAGGTGGGTTGCAAATCAACAGTGATCCTTAATTGCTTGGAAAAACTTTATAAAACAATGCGGGCACAATATAAAATTATTGAATTTTTCTTTATTTATTTAAGCTTCCTGCAATTTCTACCGTGGGAGAGCTATGCTTCGGCATGAATGGATCGGCTCGACCGGAGTGATACCACGGCCTCACAGAAAACCGGTGTGAAATAGCGTTTGCGCTGTGTTTCACCGAGTGAGTGAGGATATCGGAGGCCCATACTTCAACCCCTCCCCCCATCCCCTTTCCCATTCCCCAAAGGTCGGCAACGCACTTGTGACGCCTCTGGTGTTGCGGGTGTCCATGGGCGGTGGTAATCGCTTATCATCAGGTGATACGTATGCTCGTTTGCACACTATTCAATAAAAAAAAAATTACATTGTGTAAGGCGGACTTAATGTCACTCTTTACACTCAGCGATTATATTACGAGTCGCAATAATATGCTATAGATATAATCGTTTGCTCTCTACCATGGGGACGGCCTCTTACGAGCATCTTTTCTTTTCCATCTGTGTGTAATTTATTAACAACTAGCTGAACCCCGCGGTAAGAAAACAACCGTGGGCAACGCCGCGAGACGAAGCGATATCTTTATAAATTGTAGCCTATGTGTTATTCTGATATATAAGCTATATTATTGCAAAGTTTCATCAAAATCCAGTCAGTAGTTTTTGCGTGAAAGAGCACCAAACATACTCAGTTACATACTCACAAACTTTCGCGTTTATAATACTCGTATTAGTAGGATGAATATATATTGAGCTATACATACATATGTTTATCAACAGTTTGGTTACCAAAGCCCAGGCTCTGCCAAATTTGACAACAAACGGTCGTATGTAAGGCGTGAAGTAAAAATTAAGTAAGAGATACTTTCAAATTTAACTACATATATAGGGTGTTTTTTTAAGCTAGATAGAACTTTAAATTGTAAAAAGTAACACAAAAAATTAAATTTTGATGAAACTTTTTTTTTTATTTGTTTCAGTATACTCTGACAAATCATCATGAATAGACTCACGCTTGAACAACGCTACGAAATTATCCAAATTTACTTTGAAAATCAGCTCATTTTTGAAGAAATAAGGTCCGATGATGCCACCAGCGTGAAAACCGCACCATACGGTGCATTTTTCTGGATGTAATGGAGTCTGTAGGGTCTGTTGTGGATTGGTCTCACTCCATATGCGGCAATTTTGCTTATTAACAAACCCGTTAAGCCAAAAATGCGCCTCATCGCTGAACACAATTTTGCGATAAAACAGTCGTCTATAAGTTGCGCGAATCGACGACTGATTTTCAAAGTAAATTTGGATAATTTCGTAGCGTTGTTCAAGCGTGAGTCTATTCATGATGATTTGTCAGAGTATACTGAAACAAATAAAAAAAAAAGTTTCATCAAAATTTAATTTTTTGTGTTACTTTTTACAATTTAAAGTTCTATCTAGCTTAAAAAAACACCCGTTACTACACTAGCTGACCCTCGCAACCTCGTTTACGTCTACTATTGCCCGTAGCGTAATTTTCCCCCGTTTTTTAAACATTCTTCATTGGGGCTCCGCTTCTATTGGTCTTGGCGTTCCTCGATAAATGTACTATCCAACACTGAAATATTTTTTCAAATCGTACCAACGGTTCCTGAGATTAGCGCGTTCAAACAAACAAACAAACTCTTCAGCTTTATAATATTAGTATAGATGTGGTCTAACTCAAGGCATCCTATTTATATTCAACAGCTTATCAACAAGATAGTCTACCAAACAAAGGACTATGCTAGGTTCTCTTTCAACGAAACTAGATCAATCTTCTTCGTAACCACATAGCTATTTACCCAAAAACCTTTCAACATCAGAAACTTTATTCAAAGGTAGTGTGGGTTACTGACCCGATGGACTTGAATCAAATTTATACATACTTGTGCGGAATACTGATACACGGGGCAACTGACCTTTGATTTGCAGATCAGATATTCTGTTTTATTTCTCTTTTCTGGAAAGTGCCGCTAAGGGAAAGGCAAGTACATGATATGCGCTATATAATGCAGACGAGCATTCTACTACAATTGCTGACACTGCAATGTGTCGAGCTTAGCACTACCCATTAGTATTTTTACAGTAAAATTTCATAAACATACAAAACTGACACTTTACGTAAAAAAAAAATGAGTGTGTGTACTTATGTACACGCGTTAGAAGTTATAATTCTTTGGCGTATCGAAAAAAATAACTAAAATGCAATAGTGATTAATGATAAATATTAAAATTAATCAAAAAGATTTTATTTAAATAAATAATATATTTATTTATTCACACTGTTTAATTGTATTGTTACGAAACACGTGTTCTAAATATAAAAATACTAGAATATACAACTTGAACATAGTTATCGATTTTCATGCCACCTAGAACTAACTTCGCGATGTAGAATTCAGGTGTCGCACAGTGTACGGCGTAGAACAAGCCAGGTGGACAAAAATATATTTTCATGGTTTTGGAAATATATCAATAACTTATTTAATAATATAGTATTATACTTTTTTTTTTTAAGAAAATGCATAGGAATTTTAAATAAACATTTTATTTCATTTAAACACGATTACAACATAGTAAAAAAAAAGAATAAATTTATGTTAATCGCTACCTGATATTAACGCTTATTATACGAGTATACCCATCTACAGCCTTAGGTTAACATATTTATACAAAAATTATAAACTGATATATTTATAAAATACAATAATCAATTCAAATCAAATAATAAATATAAAAATTATTAATGTAATTATTATTAAAAACTAATTTTCAATATCAGAATCGTCGGATTCAAAATCTGATGATTCCGATATAGGATAGTCTTCCTGAGGTTGTGGAGCTTTTAATTGATGTTGGACTTGAGGCTCGATAGTGGGAGCTATGAGGAGCTTTAAGACCTCCGCGCTCAATTTATTTGACTTTTTTCGGTACTCCCAGATTTGATCAAAGGATCAGACGTTATAACATCAACATATTGAGCAAGTCTCTATTCGTGGCAAGACAAGAGCATTTTCTGGTGTTGTGCGACAATCTTTGTTTGTCGATTAGCCTAAGAGGAACAAATGAAAAAACAAAAAGGAACTCATCAGTGCCTTCGCTATTGTCAAATCTCTGTTTATAAGCACTATGACCAGAACTTCCGTAACATCCCCATTTACTTATAAGAGTAAACAAGGAATTGAGGAGCACGCTTGTGACAACTTCTCTCTGAGCTTCTCCTAACCGTTCTGCAGTTTTATTAAAAAAAAACTTCTAGCTCAATTTCTGCTCGAGATTGTGTCACAACAACGTGATTCTCGGAAGAATAACACGCTTTTTTTTTGATTTAACAATGCATTCATATGATGGAAACACGTGATGTCCGACTTTCATAGTCCATTTCCTGTGATGTGTGAAGTGACTTGTCGATTTTGAATCAATATAATACGCTAATGCCTCGTCACTACTTAGCGGTCTATTACTTTGCACAGCACTTGGTTGTTGAAGGCCAATACATGCACTTGCGGTAGCTGGATCAATGCCAATGTTCTTTATAACTCTGGCAACGTTCTTATGTCCAGTTGACCGTGCAGCTACCTCTGCTGCAGTCATTAATTCTCCAACACTTCGCGATTGAACTAGATCTTCAACTCTACGTTTTTTAGTTTTAAAAGACGAATCTTCGAAGACTTTTTTAGGCGGGTCGGGCCAAATGTTTGTAAGATCTGCAAATGTTTGTTTCGGAGTTTGGGTGTTTTCTATGCATAATATGTATGTATTTACAAAAAAAAACATGTAATGATATGAGCTAAAAATGGCTATGTGGTTAATTTATACGCGGTAGAAGTAGGAGCGAGAGGTATACCAGCTAAATCTCTCTATAACCTTCTGAAAGACCTTGGCCTGTCGAGATCTGCAGTAAGTTCTATTTTAGAACGAGTATCCAAGGCTGCACTAACAGGTTCCTACCAAATTTGGCTAGGTAGGGCGGGAAACTCGAGCAGTGAAGGTGAGCGTTGATGCGCATCTTAAAGGGGGCCTCCTTAAACCTACATCCAGGTCGTAAGTCCTGGGAACTGCTTTCAGTTTCTCCCTCTGCCACACGATGGACCCGGCACCCGCACGGTGAATCCATGGAGTGCTAAGAAGTTTGTCTCAGTTAAAAGACGAATCTTCGAAGACTTTTTTAGGCCTGCCAGGCCGAGAAAAGTCAGCGGATGAGGTAGAAGGCTGCGGTTGAGTCGATCGCATACAAAATTCTATCTCATCGCCTTCCAGCCACAACTTATTCTTATTAAGGAAACGCTCTTTTGACTTTCCTGAAGAAACCCATTTGGTAGCAATTTTCGAAGAAATATTGGCTAATTTCATCTTAATTTCACTTTGACATTCTTCAGTAATGTCAGAGAAATCAAACTTAGACAAAATAAACTCAAATAGACGATCATTTCTTTCGTTTTTTTCGTGCTTTAGCCATTCTTTGAAAAACTCTATTTTATTAATAGAGTAAGGCTTTTCTGAAAAAAAAAGAAAAAAAATAGTTGTACTCAAGTGTGCTACGTAAAATATATGCCATAATCATTCATAGTCATGCAGCTAAAACATATCAAAAATTCAGCCTGGATACAAGAGGATACATGGCTTTTTCAAGCTTGATAAGTTCGAAAACAAAGATAAAACATCGTTTTTTTATGCATTCATAGTTAGTCTACTTTACGTATGTTTATAACACATTAAAAGGATTCTTACAAGAAAAAAATATTATACATACCTTCAAAAGTAAAATCCATCATTAAAACTTCAAACAAAATAAGAACTGTCACCATGAGATGTTAGCACAAGTGTAGCAAAAATGCAACTGACCTACTTCTTTAATTGTATTTACCTCATTAGCTTACTTTGATAAACGATAACTTATCAGTATGGAATGTTACACGTAAACAATTCTTGGAATCGGGGGTTTAGGGGTGTTGTTTACAGGTAGAAAGTACCTAATTCCGGGAATTTGATAATGACTTTTGTCCACCAAGCTTGTTCTAGGGCGTACACTGTGTGTCGGTGTGCGCGCGCTAAGTAAAAATTCACTCTCATCATTTTTCTCTGTCGCGCCAAAAGAAGTATAACTTCAATAAAAATTATTATTTTCTTTTTATTAAATCACAACTCCCGCACTAGGAATAATTCCTGTGCTGCGGGGGACTTTACAAACATACTTAAAACGGACACAAAGAACAACCTGACTTAGAACAACAATTTGTGGATCACACAAAGTGTTATTCCATGTGGGATTTGAACCCACAACACTTGGCAAAGTAGGGAACGGCGTGGCGACCGCTTAACCACCAGGCCAAACTTGCAGTTTTAGTTAGTTTTAGTATGAATATCTAAGTATGTTTTTACTTTTCTCAGGACTGTTTAATTTAATACATTTATCTATACAATCAAGTTGTCGCCCAGTGAACGAAATTTGATCATTATTCATTTTTATTTTTTTTACTTCAACTGTGCCAAATTTCATACTCCACCGTTGAAACCACTCCAAATTTCATTATGCGAACATAATTTACGTAAAAAGAAGTACAAAGTCTTTGCTTCACATTTGAATGTATACATTCTAGAATCCCTTTCGTTGTCTGTGGAAATACAAAGCTCTCGGGCATTGACATCCTATCTGGATTGGTGGTATGGTATATCAGCGTGTGGAATGAGCTGTCGCCTGCGGTGTTCCCGGAACAATACGACCTTCAAACCTTCAAGAAAAGAGCATACTCCTTCCTAAAAGTCCGGCAACGCACTTGTGACGCCTCTGGTGTTGCGGGTGTCCATGGGCGGCGGTAATCGCTTACCATCAGGCGATACGTATGCTCGTTTGCGCAATATATAATAAAAAAAACAGCATTAAATAAAAGCAGGAGCAGTTTAACTGTGCGGATACTGCACTTAACGATAAAGTGACAAATCCATACTAATATTATGAAACTCAAAGTAACTGTCGGTCTGACTGTCTGTCTTTCACGCTTTCATTACTAAACTTCTGAAACTATTTTTTTTTATTTTAATAGTGGGCAAACGATCACATGTTTCACCTGATAAGGTAAGTGATTACCGCCGCTCATCCGCCGGACACCTGCAAAACCAGAGGCGTTACAAGTGCGTTGCTGACCTTTGGGTGATGGGGAAGGGGATTGAGGGTAGGAGTTGGGTATGGGCATCCGGTATCCTCACGCTACTCGCAATATAAGACGCAAACGAGGTTGCCAGGGTCAGCTAGTCTTTTAAAAAAAGGACACTACTACATATCCTTTCGATATAGGGTTTAGATAAATAGATAGAGATATAAAACATGTTCAGGAAAATATGGCAGTTCGTTAAAGTAGCAAATGGGTGAGGATATTGAAGACCCAAAATCACTTGAGTACATTGATGATGTGATGTCATTCCATTCATTTCATTTACCGTGGGAGAGCCACGCCTCGGCATGCATGGGCCGGCTTGACCGGAGGGATACCAAGGCCTCACAGAAAACCAGTGTGAAACAGCGCCTGCGCTGTGATTCACTGAGTGAGTGAGGGTAACGGAGGCCCTACCCCAATTCTTTCTCCATCCCCTTTCTCATCCCCCAAAAGCCGGCAGCGCCCTTGTAACACCACTGGTGTTGCGGGTGTCCATGGGCGGCAATAATCGCTTACCATCAGGCGATACGTCTTCTCGTTTGTCGTTACATAAAAAAAATCATGAGACCTGGTGCTACAACAACAGGAATCATAACATTTCTTGATAAATATTCTCATTAACTTGTCCAGAAATTAAATTACCTTATATTTTGATACACACTGGCTGTCTGATCCCAAACTATGTAGAACCTGTGCTATGGTAACCTGTCTGCTGATACACATACATTTATAAATACATACATATTGTACCAAAGTAACACTCAGACACAATAAATAGACTGCACGGTTGACCTAGTGGTTTAAGCGGTCGTCACGCCGCTTTCTACTGCGCCACGTGTTGTATGTTCAAATCCTACGCGGGACAACACTGTTTATTTATTTATTTATTAATGCAAAACTTACAGCCAGATATATTAGTAAAACAAAACAGATTAGTCATCAGAGAGCCAATAACAAGTTTTAACTTCTAGTTTTAGACTAATATAAAATATTGAAAAAAAAAACAAAACATAAACCAAACATAAATCAAAAAGAAAAATCTCACACAATGCGCATGCGCCAAACACGCAATAAACAATTGCTACAACACAAATTTAAGGAACACTATGTCTGCTCATAAATGCGCGTACCAAGTAGCTATTCTGTCTATAATTAGCTACAATAATGATCCACAAATTGTTGTCCTTAGTCTGGATGTTCCTTGTTTGCATTTCATGTATGTTTGTAAAGTTTTTTTTTTTTTTTATATTGAATAGAAGGCAAACGAGCAGACGCATCACCTGACGGTAAGCGATTACCGCCGCCCATGGACACCCGCAACCCCAGAGGCGTCACAAGTGCGTTGCCCGCCTTTGGGGGATGGGGAGAGGGAATGGGGGAGGGGTTGGGGTATGGGCCTCCGGTATCCAAAAAAGTCCCCCGCAACACTATATTTGTAAATATTCCTAATGCGGAAGTTGTCTTTTCGAAAGAAAATGAAAAAAAAAATTGATCGTGCTTATCACACAATGTTTTTCCTGTATGGGAATCAAACCCAACAGTCAGGATCCATTAGACCAACACGCCGATTTGTTCCATAAATATTCTAGATATTTCTACTCTACTGCTTAAAAATTTATCACTGCCTATACCATTAATTTAATCAGAATTAAGATTCATGTAACCAAGTTAGAATAAAACCAATAGGTGGGTTATACGTACGTATTATTGCTCGGCCAAAAAGCCTCTGATTGAGAGAAATGACCTTCTTCTGACCTTTGGGATTAGGGATGGACGTAATATATATCGATACCGCTAACAACGTTGTTCCGTAAGAATTGTAGTGATTTATAGTGTTGTGTAGCGAATTTAATCTCTGTGTAAATAAATCAGGGAATCTTATTATCTAGTGAATGTACCTCAATTGTTCCTTGAAAATTATTTAAAGGTTGATGTATTGCGATTGGTTGGTATTGGTGATAGATTTTTATATTGGCATTGTTCGTTGCTGGCATGAGGTAGAAATTTTTTAGTCAAAATGCTTGATTTCTTCTCAGTGGTTACATATAACATAAATTACACAGTGAATCGAAACCAAATAATAAGAAAAAGTATTTATTGATTGATAACTAGTTTTTGCCCGTGGCTCCGCCAGCGTGAATGCTTCATATATGTAGCAGTTTAATTGGAAAGCGTAACAAACAGATAGACAGACAAAATTACTTCCTAATAATACTCGTATTATAAACGCGAAAGTTTGTGAGTATGTATGTGAAGATGTTTGTTGCTCTTTCACTCAAAAACTACTAAATGGCTTTTGATGAAACTTTACAATAACATAGCTTATGTATCAGAATAACACATAGGCTACAATTCATAAAGATACTAGCTTCGCCTCACGGAGTTGCCAGCTGTTATTGTCGTACCGCGGGTAGCATAGCGGGGTTTGTTTTATTTATTAAACCGATTTTTTCTCTTATTTGGGTCCTAGATACCTAGATCTTTGAAGACTTCTTTATATACATGGAAAAACTTAGTATCTTAGTACCCCTGCAGTTAATTATTAAATCCTTACTCAGATGAGATTTCTTAAAGTAGAATTTAAAAATAACTGTTCCCTTCCAGCCCAAAAAAAATACCCAAAGAAAAGATTGAACTCTCCTTTACTCAATGTAAAATTACTTTCTACATACGAGTATTATTCGGTTCTTGAATGTTGGACGGAAAAAGGATATTTTCGAGTTAATGAGGTCCATATTACAACCTCGGCAAGTGCTTGGAGCTCAACACAATCTTGAAATCGTATTCATCTTGCTTAGGGCGTAGTTACACAAGCTCGGAATTTAAAGTAAAACAATAAATAAATAAATAAATATTTCGGACATCTAACACACAACGCCATCTAGTCCCAAGCTAAGCAGAGCTTGTGTTATGGGTACTAGATAACTGATATAAATACATATATACTTTCTTTTTTGTAAATACATACATATTATACATAGAAAACACCCAAACTCCGAAACAAATATTTGCAGATCATACAAACATTTGGTCCGACCCGGGAATCGAACCCGAGACCTCAAGAACAGCATACGCTACCACTGTGCCACAGTAGCAGTTAAATTCACACACACATTCACAATATTTTCGAAATGATTTTAATACAGATAATCATCATGTTAGATGCAGCCTTGGGAGGTGTCATAGAAGTATGTTCTCATGTAGCATGCTACCATGGTTTTTTTTATTGATTAGGGGGAAAACGAGCAGACGCAACACCTGATTGTAAGCGATTACCGCCGCCCATTGACAACCACAACACCAAAAGTGTCACAAGTGCGTTGCCGACCTTTGTGAAATTGTTTAGATATTTGTAACTCTTTCACACGAAAACTCCTGGAAGGATTTAGATTAATCTTTATAGTAATATAGCTTATACATACTATGATAAAACATAGGCTATTATTTACCACAAACTGATGGACATGCAGACGGATTACAAACTAGTCTATAATTTAAAATTATCGAAGTCTACCGAGTCCCTCCTGGTGAACTTTTTCATTGTAACAGAATTAAATAATAAATATTTCGAACATCTAATACACAACGCCATCTAGTCTCAAACTAAGCAGAACTGGTATTATGAGTACTAGACAACTGATATAAATACATATTTTACCTTTTTTACACATTATCTGTGGTCTGTTTTTTATCTTCAAGTGTAAGTAACAGTAATTTAAAATTGAATTACCATTTTAAGCATGTGTGAACGATTCCTTAGTAGCTTATTTATCTAGAGCAGCAAGGCACTCTGCAAATGCCGATCAATCAGCTTACAGTTACATTCAGTTGCTATATAAAAGAACTATTGCTTAACCAATACTTCGATACTTTGAAAACCTACTTAAAGTACAAAAAACCTCCCGCAGATCAGGACTATAAGGGTTGTTTTTTTTTTTATTAAAAAGGGGGCAAACGAGCATACGCATCACCTGATGGTAAGCGATTACCGCCGCCCATGGACACCCGCAACACCAAAAGCGTCACAAGTGCGTTGCCGACCTTTGGGGGATGGGGAGAGGGAATGGGGGGAGAGGTGAGGTATGGGCCTCCGGTATCCTCACTCACTCGGTGAAACACAGCGCAAGCGCTATTTCACATCGGTTTTCTGTGAGGCCGTGGTATCACTCCGGTCGAGCCGGCCCATTCATGCCGAAGCGTGGCTCTCCTACGGGAAATATATGAGTGAGTAAAGTGGTTTTCCTACAATGATTTTGGTAAACAAACACACAAGTTATGTAACTATTTATTGGAGTCTATAAACCTTTCAGTGCCACTTAATTTGTGACTACAGTTTGTTGTTTATGAATTGTATTAAAGATATAGAAAGAATGATATTTTTGTGTTTAATTAGACATTGTTTATTTTATTAACGTAACATATATTACATTTTGTGTGAGGCGGACTTAATGTCGAATGGCATTTACCACTCAACCTTTGGATGGTTCAGTACAGGACATTGTTAATTTGTTTTTAACTAAATCCATAATTAAACATCTTTACAAATAAATAAAATTAAAGTATCTATTTGTAATTTTAAATTAACACCACACACAAAATTAACACCTTTTCACTAAATACATATCATAAATATACGGTACTTATATGAAAGTAACTATTTTTGAAAGATTTGTCTGTATGTTTGTTTGTTTGTTCCGGTTAATCTTTGGCATTTTATACGAGACTAAAGTCCCGTACAATATTATTCGCGTTATTAACTAATGAAATATTATGAAGGTGCGGACGTGCGTTCGGCCGGAGATGTTCTGGGTTCTGTCCGCTGCAGCCCTGATGCACCGGGCCGTGAAATGCGCCTGCGACGCGCGGCATGGGGTGCGCCCATGACGGCGCCAGGAGGCGGGGCCCGGACTGCTGTAGCTAGGGTGCATTGTGGTACACAACTTTGTGGCTACGTATCTTGCCATTGTCTATTTTTAAGCCGCCTAAAGGCCTGCAACTAAACTTCACGACTGTTTATCCTATGATAACAACCGGGACCGACTGCTGAACGAGACCCTGAATCACGAAGACGCTCATGGTATCATGCTACCAGCGGTCACCTATCCAGGTACTGGGCGCGCCATTGTTGCTTACCCCCGGTAATTAGAAACTACCAAACTACTCCGAAACGGTTACACCGATTTTTATAAAATTGTCTGGGCATATCGAGTAGGTCTGAGAATCGGCCAACATCTATTTTTCCTACCCCTAAATGATAAGGGTAACTCACCCCTAAATTTTTATTTTTGTGGCAAAACAACGTTTGCCGAGTCAGCTAGTCATTTATATTATAGGTTTCTTAAGACTTTTATCAAGAACTGATGCTTGTTGTCCTGCACTTAATATACTCGGTTTTCATGCATCGTAAGAAAACAGCGATATTCTATCAGCAGCATTATTTAGAGTTTAAATTATTTTTGGCACCAATTTTTCAATATTTCATTGCTTCATTCAAAAGGTGCAGAGATGGTTGATATCAAAACCTTTCAGTTTTATCAACAATTGCGTTCCAAGAGAGCTATTTTTATGAAGTTTTAAATATTCTCGTTTATTTGCTAGTCAAATGAAGAAACCTCAATTTATGCATCTGACCATTAAGTTAATAAGTATTTTTATTTTGTCAGTATCATCTATCATTATTTCGTTAGCAATATTTATAAGTTAGAAGAATAATGTAATTAAGAAAAGCATAGCGTCTTTTGTCCTTTACAATTTAATTTCAAAAGGTTGGTTCACCTTGTGATCTACTATTGTTTTTTCATATATGAGCCTCAGTAGTCAGTATACTATGCCTGATTGAAAGCATAAGCAAAGTCCAAGAGTGATGCTCATCATACTCTTTGCAAATTTAGACAATTCAGCATTGTGACCCACACTATAGCGACTTATTGAGATGCTTCTGCATCATATGGCCCCCAGTTTTACACTCGATACAGAAACACTAATGAAACACGATACGATCATAGTCAGTTCTTATCGCCTTTCCTTAATTATATCTTCTTTTCTACCTACCTACTTAAAAAACGAATTGTCGTCTAGCAGATAAAGTCCACGTCATGCAAAGAAAGGTTTGGTGGAGATGGAAACAACCAACGAACGAACGAAGGTCTCCCCCAAGGAGTGCCAACTATCCGGGTCTTGGTCAGTCCGCATCCATCCGCTGGAAGCCACTTTATTTAAATCGTCAGTCTATCGTGCCGCAGGGCGCGCGGTCTCCACTCAAGCACATTTCGGCTCCACCGGCATCGAGCCGTCTGGAGACATGACCGGTTCATTTCACTTCAGAGTTTTGAATCTCCGTGCGATGTCGGTTACTCTAGTTCTTAGCATTTCAGCTCATCAATTTGAATGCGAAAGAAACCACGTTTCCAGTTGAACTTGAAAATCCGTCTTTATATACAAACACTGGTCAAAGCATTTTTTTTTTTTCTTTAAAAGACAACTCCCACATTAGGAATAAACATCCTGTGTCGTGGGGGACTTTACAAACATACATGAAACGGACACAAAGAACATCCAGACTCGGGACAACAATTCGTGGATCACACAAAGTGTTGTAGGTACCGCGTGGGATTTGAACCCACGACATTTGGCGCAGTAGCAAGCGGCATGGCGACCGCTGACACCACTCGGCCAACCGTGCAGTGCAGTGCATTGGTAGTTTTGTAAGAAAAGTTGAATTTTGAAATTCATTCAAGAAATCTATTCCTTGGGAAAATAGTCCAGAACTATGGTCTAAACTCATGGTGTCACTAATTGTCTTTACTGGAGATACATATTTTATATAAATTGTTAACGGTCTGACCTGGTGTAATACACATCTAGGCGGGTGGAATAATCTTTTATAATAATCGATATGGAAGCACATCACTATTCTGTCAAAGATTGTTTTACGCATTTGGGTATTACCTACGTTACGACCCGTGTGTCACACGAACTCGCCGGACATTTTATTTGTTTATTTGATATCTATTGTAGTGAATGGCCATTGTTTGCTTCAATTTACAAACTTTTAGAATGTTATAACGATTATTTCTTTATATCTTATATTTGACAGAAAAATGCAATAAAAGTATTTATAATCCGTTCTAATAAATAAAATAGAAGTGTCTGTTTGAAATTTCAAATTAACAGCTTTTTACTAAATTTTTGTAGAAGTGTATACGGTACTAGCCGACCCACGCAACCTCGTTTATGTCTCTTATTGCCCGTAGTGTAATATTTTTGCCCGGTTTTTGTAACATTCTTCATTAGTGCTCCGCTCCTATTGGTATTAGCGTGATAATATATAGCCTATAGCTACGCTCGATAAATGAACTATTCAACACTAAAATCGGACTAGCGGTTTCTAAGATTAACGCGTTCAAACAAACAAACTCCTTAGCTTTATAATATTCGTATAGATTTACATTAAAAATATTTTTTGAAGTTTTTTCTGTCTGTTTGTCTCTACCTCTATATCTGTAAATGCATTATACCGTCATTGTTTCGAAAGTCAATCAATCTTCATCATTCATATATGTACATATAGATGGTATATGTGGAGGCTACAGCAACGACAAATGGTATGCAGAGTGATTTAGGCTTGGGGGAGTAATGACATGACGATGATTCATGCATTCATCATCTGTACATGTTCATGCATAACATAATTTGTTTATTGAGCAAGGACACATTATTTAGATAACATAACATGCTTTCAGCGGTCACGACACTGAGTGTTTTGGATAAGATCCTCGAATAGGACAACACTTTGTGTAATCCACAAATTGTTGTTCTGAGTCTGGGTGTTCTGTGCGTCCTTTGCATGTATATGTCCGGAGAATAGGGGTTTTTCTTAGAACGGTTGTTTAGAAAAAAAACATTACGTGAGTTTTTTTTTTATTTTCCATCTTTCTTTTTAGGAGAGTTTTCGATAATGTTGGCGATTAGAATGGTGAACGCAAACATTATCTGTAAATTAGCCACATCTATAAAATATACTGTATTATAATGTCATAAAGTTCAAATTGCCGTTAGCTTATAAAATGAGATGTTGCAGTTTGAAAGTAATCTTTATTCCTTCTATTTCACAACATTTTTGATGACGTCTATTTTTATCTAACTCCGTCAAAGTCCAAAGGAATACCGTACCTTATATAATATTTTTGACATTCTATGTATGTTTGTATTCTCCACTGTAGCGCCTAAAATACTGAACCTGTGTTAATAAATGCTATATTATGTAGACTGTATAAGTCATCTTATCAAAGGTTTGTACGTATTTTTGTATTAGTTTTTTATCTATTCTTCAAAATATACAACGTTGCTACTATATAAAATTAACCCCTGTTATAAATGAAGTTATATAAGTTAAATTAAGTATCAGAAACTAATTCGTCAAGCAACGTCAATCATGTCTTTAGCAGAACGACTTGGATGATGAATCTTAAACATTTGCTTTACAGCCTAAACAAATTTGTAATATTTACAAGGCGCTTGTAAAGGCCAGACACAATTCTTTTTTATAGTTGCGCCCCTTTCTAAATAGAAAAGAAACAACAGGGTTCATTAATAGGAGGGAGTCATCTACAAACTGTAGATTGCCCGAGGTAAGTCGGGGTTCCTGGGATTTCTTTTCGAGGATCAGGTTCTCCGGCTTCCAGTACTCGAGACAGTGAGCGGTTTTTTCCGGTGGCATCCGAGGGCACTTTGGCACAAAAAAGACGTAATTATTGTTTAAAAGATACCATTTGTTTTCTTTCCTTTGTGCGATATGTTAGGTAAATATTGTGTTGGTTTCTGCTCTGCAATTTGTTGATTGATTATTTTTTTTTACGGAATAGCCGGCAAATGAGCAGACGTATCGCCTGATGGTAAGCCATTACCGCCGCTCTTGGACACCCGCAACACCAGAGGCATCACAAGTGTTTTGAACTTTGAATGATAATTCTTTTAATCGTCTACTGCTAGATATAGGACCATCAGTATCCTTGAATATGCTGAATTATTTTTGAAGACGGTTTTGGTTTGGTCACTCTTGGCAGTTTTTTTTATGGAATAGGGGCAATCGAGCAGATGTATTATCTGACGCTCATGGACACCCGCAACACCAGAGGCGTCACAAGTGTATTATCGGCCTTTTGGGGGATGGTAAAGGGGGTTGGGAGCGGGACGGGATGAGCGGTTGCTGTATGGACCTACGGTATCCTCAATCACTCGGTGGAACACAGTGCAAGCGCTCTTTCACACCGGTTTTCTGTGAGGCTGTGATATCACTCCGGTCGAGCCAGAACTAAAGGTATATTTAAAATTTCAGCTTAATCGGGAAATAGATGAAATATAACTTGCAAGATTTGACTTCAGACAAACATCGGGACAGATGAAACTAAATAAAAGCTTGTAATAAGAATCAGTTGTATTACAGTAAATATTGAAAAATCGAAAAAACATAGGTATACTCGTATATCGAAAGTGTCTACTTGAAATAAAACCTTTTTGATTTAGATTTCTTGGTTCTTCAACCTAGAATCAAAGGGAGGAGGCGTTTAGGCTTCGGTAACCTCACTCACTCGTTAAAGGAAAACCAAAGTATAATAATACAAAAGAATAAATAACACCGGATTTCTGTGACGTCGTTGTATCACTCCAGATTAACTGTACTATTTTTGGCGAAGCATGGCGGTTCAACTTAAAGTTGACGCTCCTTGCGGTAGTATATGCTCATTAATAACAGCAGTTCCCGGTTTCCTCCCTTCTCAGGCGCAGAGTGATACACCGGTCCGATTCCGACATACCACCCCGCCGCAAACCCCAGTGGAATGACGGTTCGTGGGGTTTTTCAAACCTTAAAAGAATATAAATATATACTACTTAGATATTATTTTTAAAATATTAAGTTTAAAGAATATAGTCCGTTCCTTTTCTCACCTTACAAGTGATAGTTAAGCAAGCATTTGTCATTGTCAAGTTGTGACGGTATTTAGCTATGTCCCTTATCTCTAACACCATTGTTCTACTTAATTAATTAGGATAATAGAGGTGGGACATGGGTTGAAAGGCTCAAGTTTATTAAGTAATTTGGATGTTAAGTTCTGAGGTAATTAAGATGATGGCCCATGACTTGGGGCAATTAATAGATAGGTATATCATACTCATATTTGTAATAAGCTAACCAACAAGTCAATTTCTGCGAGTTCATTATCAATAGTCACATGTCCATATCATGAAAGATTGTCTTGATTCTATGCTTGACAAGGAAGTACAAAGTTATTGAGTTATGGCATCGTTGGCAAGCTTCACCTGCCGTGCTAAGTGGCTTCCCCCGCCCATGTACAACCGCAGCTGAATAATCCCAAGTGTAGAAATATTTCGGACGTCTAACACACAACGCCATCTAGT
This sequence comes from Spilarctia lutea, assembly GCA_916048165.1. NCBI lineage: Eukaryota > Metazoa > Arthropoda > Insecta > Lepidoptera > Erebidae > Spilarctia > Spilarctia lutea. The sequence goes on along the minus strand of OU696492.1, from coordinate 3,484,130 downwards.
CATAAGCTAAGCAGAGCTTGTATCAGTAGAGGTTAGTTATGTTGTATGAAAGATTTTTTATATTTTTCTCTTAAATAGACAACTCCCGCACTAGGAATAATTCCCGTGTCGCGAGGCACTTTACAAACATACATGAAATGGACACAAATGTTTTAATTAATTCCTAACTTAAGAACATATAATATATTAAAGCCTACATAAAATTCTTGAAAAGTAATATAAACCAGTCAATTTCGAGATCGGTATCCTCTCGAAGACTAAAGTGCAATTAGAATAAGATAAAACTTCATATGGAACATGGCTGTAAAAATTACTTCATTTTGTAACCATTTCTTTTGTACAGGTTGTTTGAATGTAATTCTCATATTTATAGTAATGATGGTACTTAGGCTCCATAAGTTAGAATTGTTGTTTAACTTGGCCATTTAGATGTGTAGTTTTTTCGTGGAATAATAGTTAGTGTTACTAATTATATTTGTAACTGGCTATTTATTACTTTCAGAGAGCACTCAAAACGCGTCAATGCTCTTATGACTATTGCGTTGTCAGTTGTATGCGCTTACACTGTCGAGGGGACCGTCTGCTGAAAATAATAGAAATATAAAAAAAAACACGCTTAACGATGTCGGTTACAAACAAACATGCAGGTAAAACCCAGGTCATAATAAAATGATTCATTCAAAATTGTTTGCTGTAACGTCTAACCCAAATTAGTAGGTTTAGGCCGTGATCGTCTAGCGCCTATCCCAAAGGAGTAGGTTTAGGCCGTGATCGTCTAGTGGTTAAGCATCTTCCGCATTGTCTATTCCGAATCCTTAGTTTATATTTAGATAAAAGATGCTATCAAGTGAAGTACATGATGATGATGATCTCTCAGAGGTAAACGAAATAAAGTCAGGTTTCCTTTGGGGCAGTATCTTGGGCCCTGTACTATACCTTATTTTTACAGCAGATATCCCAACAACTGACTACACCACGACTGCGACATACGCTGATGATACGGTGCTACTGTCGGCTCATAGCAACTCAGAAACGGCATCATCATAGTTGCAAAACCACCTGACAGAAGTTGAGATGTGGCTTAAGTGTTGAAGAATAAAAGCCAATGAGAGCAAATCGGTACATGTAACATTTACTATTTTTTTGCTATTACGTTTTACCAAGTAAATAATAATATACATTAGTTTATACGCGTTGGTTTAGATCATGCTAGTTAAAACGTATCGATACCACGATAACTGAATAAAATGATTATTAACCTGGTTCAAAATTGCATACTATGTATAACAATAAATAAAGATTGGATGAAGCTCTGCATCTGGAGCTTTCAAATTGCAGAGTTCAATTTTGAATACTACTTTTACCGGTTATGAAAGTTTGTTTATATCCTGACCTATTTAAATGCAATAACCAAGTTCCGATTGAAATATATATTCAACGTATTTTGGCAGCTAATGGGAATGCTTTGTAATATTTCACCTCCTGTGGCCTCGAGCCAATAAATCAAACCATAGCTAAAAACGAATTTCTTCCATGTGTACTATGTGTAGGTACTTTTAATAAAGACTTGTTTAATGTTACTTATTCTAAATATCTAAGTGAACTAGTAAACTGATTAGTTATGGTATATTTTGTTTTATATTTGTAGGCTTCCTAGGTAGGTTTTTACGCAACTTGTATAAGTGTATGATGATGTATGTGTATGAAAACTTTTTTTTATGAGCCTGTTGTATCCCTCTCCTGGGCAAAGGCCTCCCCTGCAACAAGCCACTCTCACACTCTCTCTATTTAAAGTTCCGGCCAGTTTCTGCGATAGGCGTCAAGATCGTCGCGCCATCTTTTATCTTCTATCTCTATATATCTATCTTCCGGCCCAATCCCATTTCAATCTGGCAGTCTTCTTGCCCACATCCGCGACTTTAGTTTTGGATCGCAGCTCCGTGTTTCTAATACGAACCTGTCGCTTCACACCCGACATGCTACGTTCTATTGCTAAAAAAATATTATTAATAGTTTAAAATATCCTGAAAGAAGCTATTTATGTATCAAAGACAATAAATAAAGTCTATGTACGTATGTACTATTACTATTTATTACTCTTTTTGTTATTATTGTGAAGTTGCCTAAGTGAAACTGTGGAATGAGCTGTCGAAAATAAATAAAAAAAAACAAGGAATTTAAAAAAAGAAAATCTCTCTCTGACGGTAGTATATTCTCTACGGCAAAAAAAAACAATCTAACACTCTCTCTCTCTAAACCATTTCATTTCATTATAATAGTGGAACGCTTTTGATGTAGGTTACCTGGTCCTTTTGACGTTATCTATCTAACACATGTAAGTGTGGGGGAATGGGTGATAAGTCCCTGCAATACAAAAGGACGATTCTTCGACTTGGCAAGGTGATCATTCCTTGCGGGCCGCGGCCAAACCATTGATGTTAGGATGTTATATATGGTAATCGACGTGAGAATTTCTATATCGCGATGTAGGATTAGTAGTTGTTTCGTAGTTCATTACTCCATAGGTCAGTGTGTCTCCGGTAGATGGATCTGTAGTATGTGTCTGCTGCGCGGTATTTCTAAGCCGTCACATAAGTAACAGATACACGTGTATGAGACTCGGAAACAACCTATGTATGTATATGTATTTAACAAACCCAACAAACTTGAAGTAATTTTTATTTGAAAATTGGTTGTTAAAACTAAAACTCATACAAGTTATATATCAGCGTGAGAATTTCTATATCACTACAAACAACTACTAATCCTACGATTAGTAGTTGTTTGTAGTTCATTACTCCGTAGTTCAGTGTTTACGGTAGATGGCGCTGTAGTACTCGCATGTGTCTACTGCGCGGTATTTGGAAGTCGCCACATGAGTAACAGATACACATGTATTTGAATGTGACTCAGAAACAACCTGTATTTAACAAACCCATATTAAAAATTGAACTCATTTTTCTTTGAGAATTGGTTATTCAAAGCAAAACTCATAAAAGTGAAATATAAATAAGTTTTTAATATAAAGTTGAATCGTAAGCGGATTATTTGATCGCAATCGGGCTTTAATTAATATTTTACTTAATCTTATGCTGTAATGTTGAAGAACCACTTTGTTTTTAATGAACCATTTGGGACTGCAGTATTTCTGGATTTCATTGTGTTTAAATTTAATCTACTAATCATTTTAAAACATTTAATTTCTGTACTTATAATACTAGTTGACTCGCACAACTTCACCTGATTCTCTCGAAATGAATAGGTATTAGGCCTAATTTTTAGAAAAAAACGATTTGAATTTTCCATGGAGTTCAAAAATATTTTATGACCAAACTTTGCTAAATCGATCCATTCCTGAGTTTCAGTAAAACAAACGAAAATATATTAAATTTTATATAAAAGACTAACTAGGCTTTGCAAGGAAGTCTTTGATTCTCGGATTTTCTCTACTGAAACATGCATGTATTACACACATAAACCTTTCTCTTAAATCACTCTATCTATTGCTGAAAACTGCATCCAAATCTGTTTAGTACTTTAAAAGATCTAAATGAACAGACCGCGGAAGCTACTTCAATTTTACAAGCTTTTATTTAGTTTCACCTTTCCAAATGACTGTCTGTAATCAAATCTTGCAAGTTAAATTTAATCCACTTCCCGATCGAGCTGAAATTTTATGAAAATGAACTTATATTTAGTATTACTAATCTAAAATGGCCGCCGTAACAAAATGGCGGCGTACATATTTCTGAACAACCCACCCAATATGGGTATCTAATGAAAGGGTTTAAAGTATTTTTTGTATTAACAAGAAATTAAAGCTTGTTTAAAAAAAACTTTTTATATAAATCATTTGTATACTATGTAAAGATAAGGAACATTGGTTAGCGGGGGAACATGGCTTTTAGCGGTTAGACCGGAATGATATTACTTATGGTAAGTCACTCTCTTTCTCTTATTGATTTGGGGTCACCGAGAACCAATATTCATTCTATTATAGATATATAGAATCCGTTCAATTGTGAACGAATATTCCGATTATATGCACTTGCATTTACTCGTTACATTGAGTTTATACCTATTATTCAGTAACGCAATTAAACAATAACTGTTCACCGGACTTGCTGTTCATTATACACTCGATTACCTGATTACGCAATAGTCCATTAAATATATTGGAATTTGTCAGTAATTGAATTTATGTGTTAGTAAACTATTTGGCGAATTCATAGCTATCTGACTGGTCTATTGACAAACAGTTATATGTTGAGCAAAACCATTCTTCCTGTCTTTTTTTATGGAATAGGGGGCCTTATGGTAAACAATTACCGCCGCCAATGGACACCCGCAACACCAGAGGCGTCACAAGACAACAAGATGGAGAGGTCCCTTCCTTCAACCCAACCTTCAAGATTGCTGAGGCGACGAGAGCTGATATCGTCTCTGACGTACATGCACACTCCGGCCTTGGAGATGAAGGAGTGTTCTAAACCGTACCCAGGGTAAGTGAGGTAGGATCGTCCGCTGGAGACGATATCTGCGTCTCTGTCAAGAAGAGCAAGGCTGGCTTTGCTGTCTCAAGGTGGTGATGGACAGCATCAAGATTACTATGTAATTCCCCTGATGTTGTTGTTGCTTGATTGAGCGTAGTTTTGCCTCCCCCCTCCCCAGAATACGAGGCCGGGCTCTCCATCACGCTCAGGCGCGTTGTGTTCTGAGTGTGGACGTTCAGAGATGGATTCTCCAACGCTAGCGCAGTTGGTACCTTCCTGGGGTAATGTTTGTTTCAACTGCGCCATCATAGGGGGATTGCGGGATGGCCTCCGGTAACCTCACTCACTCACTCACAGCGCGCTGTATCACACCAGTTTTCTGTGAGTCCGTGGTATCACTACGGTCGAGCCAGCCCACGGCGCGGTGTAAGTCGTGGATGTTAAGGATAACAGCACCTGCGGTAATATGGCCGAGGGCAGCTATTTTCAATATAAGTTTTAGGTTACCATAGAACAGTTACTGTATAGGATCAGACGCCCATATGTGAGATGTATGAACTGATTATTACCAGTTGCCGACTATGCCCGCTACTCGTATTTTTTTAAGGTGCCGTACCTCAAAAGGAAAAAACAGAACCCTTAAAGGATCACTTTGTAGTCCGTCTGTCTGTCTGTCAAGACACTTTTTCTTAGGTTCCTAAGAATAAGGTATCCAGCTAAAATTCATATTAAATACTCAGGTCTACTGTTCCTTGGAGCTGTGAAAAAAATTTAACTTCTAAACAAAAGGTGGTGCAAATTTTTGACGCTCGCAAGGGAATCAAGACCTACACGGGGCACTTGTCGTGAACTCAAAATCTTGAAATTTGGTACGAAGCAATGTCTTATAGCACTGGTAAAGGAAAAATTGCACGTAAATTTTTAGTTGCTTGGACTGAACGCGAGGCCTTTATTCATTGGTTTTAATCTTCCTTGGCCCTTGACCAATCAAAATGAACCAGATTGATCTACAATCTGGTTCATTTTGTTTGATGAGTCATTAAAGGCTTCACAAGTTTTAGTGAGACTAACGAACAGCATTACTTTTTTGTATATAAGAAGAGAATAGTAAATTTTAGTTTGTTTTCTAGTGTAGATTAGGTGACTCTTTTCTTAAACTAAACCTTCAAGAAAAATAGGAATTCTTCTTAAAAGGTCGGCAACGCACTTGTGACGCCTCTGGTGTTAATGCATGAGGCGATGCATCTGCTCGTTTGTCCCTATTCAATAAAAAAAATCAGCTAGAGGTGTTAGTTTGACTTCTCCAGGTCTAGAAGAACCAACAAAATTTAAGGCGACTTGTTGTTCGCCTGAAAATCACAACTTATTAGATACTTTAATGTCTTTATGTAATCGCATTGAGTTATAAATAAAACACAGTATATGTTACTGTAAATATTACATGTATTTTCAACGTTTGCACATAAACAAGGCAATAAGAGAATACAATTTTATTACATTCATCTTAGTCGGACGAGTGTGGAAAGATAAAAAAGTGGCCGCTTTTATTTATAGAAGTTTGAGAGCACATAAAATACTACATTGAAAATTATCTTAAAACATCAAACTGCTTTAGGAATAATAAATAAATAATAAATATTCCGGACATCTAACACACAACGCCATCTAGTCCCAAGCTAAGCAGAGCTTGTGTTATGGGTACTAGACAATTGATATAAATACTTATATACTTTTTTTTTGTAAATACATACATATTATACATAGAAAACACCCAAACAAAGAAACAAATATTTGCAGATCATACAAACATTTGGTCCGACCCGGGAATCGAACCCGAGACCTCAAGCTTAGCAGTCGCATACGCTACCACTACGCCACCGAGGCAGTTAATGTTTTTATACACAGGCTTTCCTGTTTGGGATATATATTTTTATTTGAGTTTGGCATTTTTATCAATCGTATGTACATACGTGCTTACCACGTCGGGATTGAGAAGGGGTCAATATCTCCCAGGACATGGCTTGATAAGGCACAGCATCGATTTAGGGTGACCTGAAATAACAATGCCTGTGCCCCCCTAGAGTAGCGTGGCTGGTTGTCGGTGTGTTTATTAGTGGATACACCACATACTCCTTGTCCAGAGGAGCTGTAGATCCAAAAGGATTTTTCACCCCGGCAAAAAATTACATATTATACTTTTCCGCGTGGTAAGGTATTTAGTTTATGGAGAGTCACGAAGTCAACACACCAATTAATCCCATGGGTGGCGTAAAGGCGCAAACTATAAAGGACAACAGGATTGCAAAGAAGAACTTGACACAGACTATACCAATCCGTCTTACCATCGTAGTATAGAAGGCTAAAAACCCTCTTTCTATCAAGAGGACTATATTGGGAATTTGACCAATGAAAGTCCTGAATAATATTCAATGAAACAGGTTTAAGAATTGAATGAAACTTTGGTTTTTTACTTCAAATATCCTTCCATAACTGCACATATAATATAATTATAACAAATCATATTTTATTAACAGCAATATGATTAATAATTTCGACGTTGTAATGTAAAAACTAAATTTCTATTACATTTAACGATCGACTATCCATATTTTAACGGTCTCTCCGTAATTTTCTTATTTACTCGTAAAATTGCTTCTTACGTACTTAGCTTTACTTAAATCTATAAAACCATATTACGAGTATATTACTAAGCCATATGAATCAAGTACAACATGTTTAATAAATTGTGCAACATGAGTGTTAAATCTATTCTTTCTGATTTGATATAGAAATGTTCACCTGACATCTTTAAACGGTAAACAATCTCCTTATCGTGGGAGCGCCACGCTTCGGCATGAATGGGCCGGAGTAATACCACGACCTCACAGGAAACCGGTGTGATATTTCACCAAGTGAGTGAGGATACCGGAGGCCCATACCCAACCCTCCCCATACCCTCCCCATCCCCCAAATGCCGTCAACACAATTGTGACGCCTCAGATGTTGCGGGTGACCATGGGCAGTTATAATCGCTTACCATCGGGTGATACGTCTGTTCATTTGCCGCCTATTCCATGTAAAAAAAGAAAATAATGAAAAAATATAATAAAAATTATTTACTTTGGGTACAACATACCAGTAATAAAAATTAAATTATTTTTATCAGATTAATTTATTTTCACGTCAGATCATTTTGGAGGTTATGCTATGTACGCAGAGACCGTCAACTTATTTAAACAATAATCTACATACAAAACTATCTAAGTGTTTCTAGGGGAATATATATATATATATATTTTATAATTAAAAGTGACAGTTTATGCGATGAAATTCTTTTTAACACTGTGATATTGATCTAGAAATGTAGGTATTACTTAAACAAATTGACTAGAAAAATAAATAAAATACATTCAAATCAACTTTTTGTACGTTACAAAAGAATAATCTTTACAAAAATAATATAACTATTTCTATTATTAAATTATTTACATATACAATGTTTCCAAAAATAAGCCGGTCTACCCTTAATTTTTATCTTTCCACAGCAATATATGTAAATTTAATTTGTTACATTTATTTTTCATTTATTACATATAAATACATTTTATTTACAATTTATATAGATTATTTTTGGCACATGTAATGCTCCAACAACATTTATAGTTAGTTTTACTAACGTTTATAACATATATTTTTAAGTACATTTTTATAGCAAATTATTCAGATTATGACTAAAAACTTGAATGTCGAAATTCCGGTGACTTATAAAGACTTTATATATGTATATATTTTCATGGGATTTGGTTTTTCATTAACATAGGAATTTCGATATTCATTATTTAAAATTTGAACAATTATAATTACTTGTTTAGTGTATATTATTTACTGTAACAGACAATAGCTAAACATAAAATATTCAATGTTTGACTAATCAAAATATTTCTGTTCAAAATTTACTTAACACATCTGATGGATATTACAATTCATTATTTCGTATAATATACAATAATTTACAGAAAGGATTACACATATTGCCGAAACATACAGTGTCTTCTGTATAAATGTAAACTGAACTGAATGAAACAAAATTACTAGTACTAAAAACATTAGGTAATATATTTTTAAGTTTAATAAATCATTTTTTGACCATATTTTAAAGCCCTAAAATTTAACCATAACCATAATGTTATTTTTACGAAAATTAAAATGCCTTACTGGTTTGGTTAACAAGACACCATATTTAGAGTGTTTTTTTTTCAATTATTCAAATTGAACTAACAATGTAGTCAGTAGTGGTTGCGACTAACTGAGAGCGTAAAGTGATGTGTCGTATCTTCTATATTTTTCAAACACAGAAGTGATAAAAGAGCGTAATTGATGAAAAAGAAAGAAAGCGATTAAGAAGAAAGACATTGACATAAGATCTGCCTATGTTGTGTAGATGAATAATTTCGAGTTTCCTCAAAAACTAAACTGAAATAAATTAAAAGGGTAGATTTATTTTTAAAAGCTTAGAAATATGTGGCGAAAATATCAGAAATCTTTTCAGATAAGGTCTGAATTATTACTCATAGAGATAAGTTACTTGTGAGATACGGACTTTTTCAATTAAAGAACATGACTTTTCTTTTTTGATTTTGAATTTTTGTTAAATGTGTGTTTTATTAAATTGTTATTTATTCATAATTAATAAACTTATTTTAATATATATATGGTTGTCTGGAAGAAATGGCCGTGAGCGATGATACCGCTAATTGTTGTATTTATGTATATTGTGACTCATTTTAAGTATTGTTTTGTGTTATGTACGCAATGAAGATAAATAAATACCAATAAAATAAATGAATGTATTCTTCACTTCTACAAAGATTCAATATTTTTTTGAATATGACTTATTATTGTTATAATTGTGATTATTATTAAAATATATAACTAAATTAAATTGATTATGCTATTGGATTGTTGGATGATTGGATGTTGAAAGTTCCATTGTGTTTTACACACAAAACAAAACAAAAATACATTTTTCTTACGTTTCATGAATTCTTCCAAAAATATTCTAATCTTTATAAATAAATGAGTAAAAATTATAAACTTAACACATAGCTAAATTTAAAGAATTCAATTCAAATAAATATTAAATCTTTACAAGAGAAATAAAATAAAATTTTAATAAGTATCCCATCTAATAAAAACTGTAGTCTTAAATTGCATTCGGCTATAGAAACATAACATTTTATTATCAAAATTCGATTGTATTTCAAATTTCATGTGCGACAACCCTTGCCAAATACTCTGTAGTAAATTATTTAAATTAGTTATACGCTAGACGCAACCCTAGCAGAAATTAAAGTATTACTAATTCAGCAAATATACAAAGAAATAAGAGATATAAACTGTTTTTATGTTAGAACAAATATCACGGACGTTTGACAAATGGACCATTCTATTTATCATCCTGTCAGGGGCAGATGACAAATAGGAACAGAAAAAATAAAGCTTAGTGTGTTTCTTCTTTAAAGGAAAATAATTATAGATTAACTAACACCAGTTAGAGAAAGATTTATATAAGACTAGCTTTTGTCCGCGACTCTGACCTGTATGTCGATTAAAGAGTAACCTATGTCTTTCTTAAAGGATCACAGTATCTCTATGCAAAATTTCATTAAAATCGGTGCAGTAGAGTTGGAATTCCTTTCTATTAATTTCTTTTGATTGACTTACTATTAATTTGACTATTTTGCAATGTAATAATATTTAAATGACTTTTTTTTCTTTACTGTTCTAAAAATGTATCTATGTAATTAATACTTTTTTTTTTTATTGAATAGTGGGCAAACGAGCAGACGTATTACCTGATGGTAAGCGATTACCGCCGCCCATGGACACCCGCAACACCAAAGGCGTCACAAGTGCGTTGCCGACCTTTAGGGGATGGGAAAGGGGATGAGGGGAGGGGTTGGGGTATGGGCCTCCGGTATCCTCACTCACTCGGTGAAACACAGCGCAAACGCTCTTTCACACCGGTTTTCTGTGTTAAATTAAGGACATTTTCACATGCCACCAGTGGCTAAATAGACGGTAGAGTTCAAATTGTAACATTTACAGGAAATGTACTTTATTTATGTGAAATAAATCATTTCATTTCAAATAATTTCATTTCATTTCAAATCATTTGATTTCATTTCGAATCATTTAATTTCATTTCTAACTTATAACGTTAGTATGAAGTACTTTGACTCACTAGTAAATAAAAAAATATGAGCTTATTAAACTAAGAGCTTTGAAGTAAGAAACAATATGGATGTTGTAGATGCTAACAGGTTCAGAATTTAAAAGTTAATTTGCTAATGGGTTGTACCTATTTTAAAACTTATCCAAGATTTGCTGAGAATCATTTAGGTGCTCAAATATACTGAAATATATAAATATGAATGTATGATGTTACAATTGTTTAAGTGTTTCACTGCAGTTTAAATATAAAAACAGTTCTGTTTACATCGCTTGTAATGTTTGCACAGACTATATAAATAATAAAAGAATGAAATGCAGTTTTCGGAAGGTGTATAAAAATATAACTTTAGTTTTTTACCTTTTATAATATCACAAAAGAATCTACTAAAAAATATATTATTGTTACAGTATGAATTTACGTTTAGGGTCGTACCCCTATTATTCGCTTACTTTACGGGCTAGAAATATGATATTAAATAAATGGACATATAGATGAAAAACAATAAAAAGAAATGTATAACTTTTAAGACGCCTGTACGGTATTCCCGGCTAGAAAATGAATTTCGAAAATATAGTACTCGTATCTTTGAAGCTACTGCCATAGTTAAAAAAATAATCCGTCCGGTCCGAAGAGCTTCTGAGTATCCATATTAAGGGCATAACCAAGTTTCAGTTTGTGGGAGGGGGGGGAGAGTGAGGGAAAGCGTCGCTTAAGATAAAAAAATGATCGTTTTCCTTTAACCGGAATAATATTATGACTGTGATGAGAGGTGTAAAAACGGACGTCGGATATGTAACACACAACGCCATCTAGTCCCAAAATAAGCAGAGCTTGTATTATGGGTACTAGACAACTGATATAAATACATACACAACATACTTTTTTTTGTAAATACATACATACTATACATAGAGAAGACCCAAACTCCGAAACAAATATTCGTAGATCATACAAACATTTGGTCCTACCCGGGAATCGAACCCGAGCAGTCGTATAAGTTACTGCGCCACCGAGGCAGTGAAAAGTGTATGATTTACGTAAAGAAAATTGTCTTAGTAGCAATAGTGAGTCCAGTGTCATTTTTTTCTTTAGTTGTTGTTCTACAAGATTCTTGCTAAGGGGTATTTGTTAATGCTAATTTATTGTAGTATTAGTTTGTTCATTTATTACAAAATCTTTATTTGTAACTGTATAAAAATAAATGCAGCAAGATAATATTGTAAACAATATTCAGCCAAAATGTAAACAATAATGTGTTTTTTTTTATTATTTAGAAAGTGATTCTGAAATTTAGAACAGAATTTTGAGATAAAACCTCTTTTATCCCCTAGAGAGGGTTGACAGACATATTAAACGGCAACATTGTACTGACTATAATATTAGATTATTATAATATTATTCATAACAGGGTATTCTAAGGTAACCAAAAACAGGAAAAAACTGATTTTTGAAGAAATAGCAATCTGATTAATTTAAAAATAAACAGCCCTTTTGACGTAAATGAAAGTCTACTTAAAGGTTTTTGATGATCTTCAGTTATTCCAGTAAAAATATCTGACGATGAAATTTTAGTATTGAGCTTTATATTTAAAGCTCAATACTAAAATTTCTGATCTCTTAACTGTGTACCACTGTAGCCTTTGGTCCTGTTAAATACTTTATTTCCTTTAAGTAAACAACATTATATCATCGATTCTATAACAAAGTCCGAACTCAATATTACTTGTAGTTGAAATACAAGAAAATAAAAAAAAAACTTGCCTTCTTGTCATGTTAGCTCAGTTATACATATATATGTTTGTCATAAATCCATTCGATGTTCTTTAATAAATGCATTGATTTATCTGGCACCTAGCCAACAACCACTACATCTAATAAAAAAGGTGTTTCATACAAAGCTCTCTTTAGTTTTATAGTCGTATATAAATATATTCTTTTCTTTGTCAAGTGTTGGTATACAAACAAATTTGTTTCTACCCTCAACCGAGGCACTTACATCTAAAGTGATAGAATAAACATTGTTGGTTTTTACATCTAAGTTTAATATTTGTATTTGTTTATTGTTCTCATTAGCAGTATCTATTGTTAATTCGTTAGAACAATGATTATTGTGTACTTCAACACATGCATCATTATTCAATTCATTTAAAGCAGCAACATATTTCATGCTATTACGTCTTGTGTTTTCCACATTTATTATTTCACCCACTTTCATTTGTTGTACAGTTTCTTCTTTTATCTTTTTACTTTCTTTTTTTACAAAATACTTTTGGGAAGACGTCCTATTACTGTATCTTCTCCAAAAAGATTCAGAAGTGTTCTGACTGCTAGAAAATCCTGTGGATGTTGTTGTATTAAATGTGTCCCTTCTTTGCATTGTCTCCCTCAAGTGTCGACTACATCTCATTAATTTATTTATCTTTAACAATTTTACAAAACCTTCTCTAAACTTAGACGACATCAAATTGTATAATATTGGATTGATTGCCGAATTCAAATACAGCATCACTCTACAAAAATATAAAAGTATATAGTAACCATCTATACCTAATGACATTATTGTCTCTGGTGGAAATACGATTATCCAAAGCGTGAGTGCTTTGAATGGAAGGAGGCAGATGAAGAATGATAAGACGACAGTACCGAGCATGAGGATGACTTGTTTCCTGTATCGCACGACGTTTCCCGTATTACTTGTATTTTTACTGTTCTGTGCAATAATAACGGGATTTTCCATGAGGTTTTTGGCAATGACGCTGTACAGCACGAGGAGAACTGCGAGAGGAACGATGAAGAACACAGCGATGGTGAGGATGAAGAACATGGCTGACCAGAAGGTGTCGGCTTGTGTGAGGCAGACGGGCACTTCAGTTCCATCATCGAAGATCTCGTAGGTGAATGTTGCCACGCCAAGGATGGGACTGTGAAGCAAACAGTTAAATATTAATAAATGAATGTTTATGACTATCTGACATGGTTTAAAATTATGATAATTTTATAAAAATGTTGTTTTGAACGACAATGACTATATAGCTATTTAGAAATTGTCTAAACTTAATTTATTGTCACTATAATCTTTATATGAACAAATGTCACTATACAAAGACGTTGGGAAAATGGCTAACAGCTGCGCTAGTTTGTAGGCCTGGATGGGGGAAGGGGGGGGGGCGCTCGCTCCCCAGCACTCGCACCCCACCTTTTGGGGACAGAAACGGAAACACCGGGGCTTCCACACTGGAGGGAGCCATTTAAAAACCGTATGTAGCACGAGGTACGTCGGGGTTCCAGAGTTTTCCTTTCTAGGGTGTACCTGGTTCCCCGGCTCTTGGTACCCGAAATGGCGTGCGGTTTTAGTTGGTTCATGTCCGACATGCCACGAGGAGGCATCCGAGGGTGTTTCTGTACGGGAAAAAAAAGGAGTCCCTCGACTATTTTGAGCCACCTTTTATAACATCTAAACAATAAAACAAATGACTTTAACAGGACACAATTAAAATCTATAATTTTAAAAAACAGTACAATTTGTTCTCTATAAAATATCTAGATTTCAGATTCAGCCACAGCTAGATTAAGCCGTTCTAAATTTATTCCTCTTTCGCTAAAGCTACTGGACGTAACACCCACTCTGCAACATTATTAATTTCACTTGTTCTCTTATTGTAGTCCTAACAAAAAGTATCTCAACCGAAATATAATCTGTCGTAGTAATTGTAGCAGAAAATGAACATAGCAAGTGCTTCCAATCAAGCACAAAATTAAGTGGCCAGAATATCTTTATCCAGATATTGAACAATTTTCTTTTCTCCACAGAATAATATTATTGTTCATTACTGCTGTTACTGAATCCGTAGTGAATGGGAATTCTTTCAAACCCAAATTTTCTTTTTGTCGTATGATTGTGATTTTTCATTAATCACCAGTTTGTTTAATATTACAATTCGGTTGTTTCGATTTCGTGTAATTCAAAAATAAGTCGATTTTGAAGAGAATGTTTTTATGAATGCTGATTATTTAAAATTATTGTGTGTGCCGTATAATTATTATTGTAATTACTATTTCTGATAGCTCAATGATAATCATTTAAACAACGTGTTTTTCTTTATATAGAAATCAGACTTGACAGAATTTTGACGGCCTCGGTGGCGTAGTGGTAGCGTGTGCAACTGCTTTACTCGAGGTCTCGAGTTCTCGTTCTCGAGTAAATATTTGTTTCGGCGTTTGGGTGTTCCTTATGTATAATATGTATGTTTTTACAAAAAAATCTATATGTGTATTTATATCAGTTGTCTATCAAGCACAGCCTGTGTTACCCATAACATAAACTCTGCTTAGCTTGGGACTAGATGGCGTTGTGTGTTAGATGTCTGATATATTTATTTATTTTATTTATGCAGATTTTCTAGATAGCTTGTTTACTAAGATACATTTCTTTTACAATACCTTGTGTAGAGGAATTTGGAATTAGTGTGTATGTTTGTAAGTCTCTGTATTAGCTGTTCGTAATTTGTTTTTGAAGTTTTTTATATTTTTTACAGATTTGTTGCTGGTACTAAAGTAGTAGCTGGTACAATGATTAAAATACTTCTCATAGAAAGTATAAACGTAATTATTTCAACGGTTGAGCCCAAATTCATCACTTTGTCCTAAATGCTAGTTTGTTTTGGAATAGTTAGATACGTTTTAGGAGAATTAGATACCATTTTAGTAACTTGTTTATCGTTCAAATTAGCTCTGCTGCTGTAGTAACTAGTAGTAGTCCTAAAATTAGTAAGTAGTGCTAGATTTATCATAAGCATTAAATAATGTTTTACTTAAAAGTCACTTTGAGTTGATGTATCTGTCTAGAAGTAATTCAGCAAAAAAACTTTGCTTAGATCTTCCTTAAACTATTTTTATTTTGAAAGAATGTTTTTACTTAAAATACTTACAGCTATTTGGTTTAGTGACTGAACTGAAAACAGAGTACAGGATCTCATCATGGTCGAGGTATAGCTTTTTAAATTTTAAGACCGAAATAATAATTTTATGAGAAATAACAATCTCAACGCAGTTTTTATTCCTGTATTCTTTCTAGAATGCAATACTGACTCAAAGTGACTTTTACATTGAGAATAGATATCACTTATTACCAATTATGGTAATACACTGTTATCTGAAAATAATGCACCACGGCTCTTGATAAGTAGTTATACCTAGTATAATTTGTGTTACTGACATCGACATGGTAGGCAACTAGGAACACGCAACTATGCATTTAGATCTGACACGTTTGATAATGCGAAGTAGGTTGAAATGCATGTTTTTATAGAGATGTAGTTTATCCTTATACCCTTATAGCAACAGTCTTTAACAGTGCGTTGCTAGATATAGGCCAGAAGGAGGCCTACCACGTACCATAATGGTGAGACTGTTTGGCATAGGGTTTATTTCAAATTTTTCTTCTCTATAAAGTGACATTTAGGATAGATTGCTTGTACGGGCATGGGTGTCATGTCTCTCTAACACAAAAGGGGAATTTTTCGACCAGGCGAGGTGATCATACCTAGCGGACCACTGCCCTACAGTTGATGTTAGGACATTGTATATATGACAATCGGCTCGAGAACTTCTATTGCGGGTTTCAGGAGTGATAGTTTTTTCGTATTGTACTGTTACTCCGCAGTTCAGTGCAAGTGCAGTAGATGGCGTTGTAGTATGTTATGTCGTCACATTATCCTCTTACACGCTTCTTTTTTTTTTATGGTATAGGTGGCAAACGAGCAGACGTATCGCCTGGTGGTAAGCGATTACCGCCGCCTTTGGACACCCGCAACACCGGAGGCGTTACAAGACCTTACGACACCCTTAGGATAAATAGGGGTAGTGACAGTCCGTATTCTTCTGTACCAACTTATTCTTAGAGCTACCCTCCAAGGGAGTTAACGTATATGTATCAGTTGAGTTACAGGCATCCATGGACAGCAGTGGTTGCATACCATCAGCTGTCCTATCTACTGATTTGCTCAACTATACTATAAAAATAATAACAATTAAACAGCCCTTGTAATGTTAATTTTTCTCTTGCGATTCTTAACACATACACGCAGTTCAGTGTGAGAGAGAGAGAGGAAGCATTAACGCTGACCAAAAGACTTTGCCGGGCAAAGTATATCATTATGTATATTAAGGACGAATACAAACGACTTTCTTCTATGTCACAAAGGGTACTTTTGGTCCCAAATGCCCTCAAATTCCGTAGTGGCAATTATGTGTTGGTGGATCTTGTCATTTACATTGTAAATTATCGCTTTGTTATACATGATACAGCGAATATGCCTTTGATCATTTACACTCATAATATATTTCTCGGCGAACATATTGTCTACAAGATAATGTAGTCCCTGTGAAAAAAATACACTGAAGAGCAATCAATACGAGTTGGAATATGACGAGAATCAATATGTGTGTCATAATCACTACATAGTCCGAATTTCGACCCCTTTGGGTCTACTGTAAATGCGTTCTGATATTGCATGAAACAGCGACTAGGTTTTAAGACATTTAAATCCTAAACTATCCTCTATTAAAGAAAATAGATTACGAGGTGAAAAAAAAAAAAATTCGTCAACATTCTATAAGATTACTAACGCCGTATGTCGGTTGTTGTGCCTAAAAGATTAGTAACCTATGTCCTTCGTCATGTCAAATTTCATTGAAATCAAAGCTGTGGGAGAATCAGACTTCGGCATGGGCCGGCTCGACCGGAGTGATACCACGGCCTCACAGAAACCCGGTGTAAAATAACGTTTCTTTCGCTGTGTTTCACCGAGTGAGTGAGGATACCAGAGGCCCATATCCCAACCCCTCCCCGTATCCCTCTCCCCATCCCCAAAGGCCGGCAACGCACCTGTGACGCCAACGGTGTCAAGAAAAAAGTGGTTTAGCTGTGAAAGCGTGACAGAGAGGCAGAGGTACTTTAGATTTTATAATATTAGTGTGGATTAGTTACAGGCCCAGTAATGCAGCATGATGAGGTTAGAAGGTTTCTTCAACAGCTTTTAATCATACTTGTTTATGTTATTCGGGTAATGTTAAAACGAAAATATTTTACATGTAAATGTGATAAACATCCATAGTCCATACTAATATTATAAATTCGGAGGTAACTCTGTCAGTCTGTCTGTTACGCTTTACTATTAAACCGTTTAACCGATTTGGATGAATTACGGTATAGAGATAGTTTGCTCTTTGAAAAAGAACATAGGCTATTTTTTGTCACGATTATCGATATACCCGCGTGAAAAAGGTAGTAATAATAAATAATAAATAAATATTTCGGACATCTAACACACAACGCCATCTAGTCCCGAGCTAAGCAGAGCTTGTGTACAAAACTGATATAAATACTTATATACTTTTTTTTTGTAAATACATACATATTATTCATAGAAAACATCCAAACTCCGAAACAAATATCATACAAACATTTGGTCCGACCCGGGAATCGAACCCGAGACCTCAACGCTTAGCAGTCGCATACGCTACCACTACGCCACCGAGGCAGTCAAATAGGTCGTAGTTAAATAGGTTGGTAATATTGGTCCCTGTAGTACTATTTCATAAGGTTTGTTACCTTCTAAGGTCTTTAATAAATTCAATACAAATACTACATAAAAATGAGATATATTTGTTTAATTAAAGAGAAAATTATACATTTGTCACCGACGAATAAATTGACTGAAGTAGAGAAATATAAAGAGATTACTTTATAACAGAAGTGCCTAAGTAATTATGAAGCTTTTTTATTAGTAAAACTAGCTGAACCTCGCGGTACTACCCGCGGTACGAACTCCCATCGGTACGACAATAACCGCGGGCAACGCTGCATTGAAGTTTGTTATTGTGATGTATAAGCTATATTGTTGTAAAGTTTCATCAACATCCATTCAGTAGTTTTTGCATGAAAGTAACAAACATCCATCCATCCATCCTTACTTACAAACTTTTGCGTTTATAATATATACTAGGATAAATTTATATACTAGGATAAATTTATATACTAGGATAAATTTATATACTAGGATAAATTTCGAAAGAAATAAAAATGAGCTGAATGACTTAAATTGATTTTTAAGTAAAGACATTGGATTCATGAATTAGAGTCTTTGAATATCTTATTTGCCTTACAAGGTTACAAGGCTGGATTCTTGCATTCATAAGCTTCAAGAAATGCTAAGAACACCTTATATTTTTATCGACTTCAATTTTTTTTTAGATATATTGTATAAAGTGTTTTATTAAGTGTCTTATGGTGTTTTATCAAAATAAAATTAATTTGTCCATACCTATATTTTTATTAATTTTGTGTGTCACATAAAGTGTTTTCCTGTGTGGGATTGACCCCACACACAACCCGACCGCTTAAACCTTATCATGCAATCCAATAATAATGTACTTATTGTATGCTATATTTTACGATCTCGTCCACGGGTAATATCTGATGGGCTGAGCGTGGTGGTAAGTTACCCTGACTGTTGAGTTAGGGATACTGAGGTAATTATTTTTAATTATTTAGTAGGGGGCAAACGAGCAGACGTATCGACTGATGGTAAGCGATTACCACTTTCATTGACGACCCGCAACACCGGAGGCGTCACAAGTACTTTGCCGGCCTTTAGGAGATGGGGAGGGGGATGTATGTTCACTCACTCGGTGAAACACAGCGCAAGCGCTATTTCACACCGGTTTTCTGTGAGGTCGTGGTCTCCGACTCTCTCCAACTCCGGTCGAGCCGGCCCATTCATGACGAAACGTGGCTCTCCCACGGTTGGTCATGAATGGTGGTTCTGATATCCACCCAGTACTTTTGTTGTGTGATGAGATTGATCATTTGTGGTGTTTAGGCGTAACTTATTTACAACGAACTGACCCGTTCAACTTCGTCTACCTCTTTATGATAATTTCATCATCATCATCAGCCCAAAGCAGTCCACTGCTAGACACAGGCCACTCAAAATGCACGCCACTTGGTTCGATTCTCGGCTAGGTGCACACAAATTTATTTACCACTACCTTCACCCTGTGGCGGGGCAAAGTTAGTATAAAAAAGTAGCTTAAGTTACTCCTTGTATCATCAGCTACCTACGAGTGAAAGTCCCGTCAAAATAGATTCAGCCGTTCAGACAGTTCAACAAAAATTTAAAGAAATGTTACGAGTATATTGGTATATGTACCGGATATACATCCATATGCATTTGATGAAAAACAGTTATTTTAGTATAACAAACAGACACTCCAATTTTATTTATTTGTATGTATAAATAGATACCCCCTTTTGGGTTTTTTGAGCCAACGTTAAAATATAAACATGCTATCGCGGCATTTCGTCTCGTATTTATATTTGTCTGACTTATACACTTTAGTGGTGTAATAGTTAAACTTAATTGTTCTGCCTGATCACACTGAATTATAACACACATATAAATATAATATTTCCTATACAGTGAATGTACACCTTTACTGTGACGACATCCCAACAAGAGGAAAAGTAATTGGGCCTTGAGGCTATTAACAGTATAGGTCCCTCAGGAGAACTATGAAACGAGGACTTTAATTTAAAACGTTGATTAACCTCTATTGGGGTAGCACGGAAGATTACTTTCATTTACTTTCTATTTATCTGTCTATATAAGTTTAAAAACGTATTGTATTGTTTGACTAACGTGTCAATCGTAAAGTTGGTAACGTGATTAGCCATCGATAAGCTCATAAATATGTGGAGAGTAGTTTTTCGTGGGCTTCTAGTAATTAAGACCTGACGTTGTGTTATGTTTGTTCAGGCCTCACGATAACTTTAATGCTAGTGTTAGGAGTTCACTTGGTGAGCATGTTATGCTTGCGAAGGAGATGGTGGAGCGGAACCGGGAAAGGGCCAGGTACCGCAGACGACTCGAGCGTCTGAGATCGCTGAACGATCTCCGTCCTCCACAAGCGTAAGCCTGGGGGTGACAGGTGAAGCCACCAGTCCCCTAGCAGAAGCAGGACAGGGTGGCGGCGCAAGCTCTATAAAGTGCTTGCGCCCCCTTTTTTAAATAGAAAAAAAAGCCACGGTGTTCCTACACAGGAGGGGAGGGGTCATCTAGAAACCGTAGATGACTCGAGCCACGTCGGGGTTCCAGGGATTTCCTTACGAGGGTGCACCTGATTCCCCGGCTTGTAGTAGCCGAGACGGTGTGCGGTTTTTAGTCGTCGGTCCGAGTCCGACATAGCCACCAGTCGGTGGCATCCGAGGGCATGTGGTAATCAATCACAATGCTATTTGAATCTGGATATTTTATTTCTTTTAAAATACAACTCTCGCATTAAGAATCCTGTCGCAGGGGACTTTACAGACACAAATAACACCTAGACTCAGAACAACAATTTGTGGATCACACAAAGTGTTGTTCCACGTGGGATTTGAACCCACAACACTTGGCGCAGCGGGTAGGGGCGTGGCGACTTCTTAAACCACTAGGTCAAAAGTGTAGTTATAGTGTTATGTGCGCACTTAACCGTCCTCCTCTAATATAAATTGGTTTAGTTTGTAAGTGTGG
This sequence comes from Spilarctia lutea, assembly GCA_916048165.1. Lineage (NCBI taxonomy): Eukaryota > Metazoa > Arthropoda > Insecta > Lepidoptera > Erebidae > Spilarctia > Spilarctia lutea. The sequence goes on along the minus strand of OU696492.1, from coordinate 3,462,828 downwards.
ATAAATAAAATAACTCCTTCTAGGGAAAATACTGAAAGAAAACTTTATTACAGATATGAACAGTTGTGAAACATGAGAATAAATAAATAAAATAGTTTCTTTGGCGCAGTGGTAGCGTATGCGACTGCTAAGCTTGAGGCCTCGGGTTCGATTCCCGGGTCGGACCAAATGTTTGTATGATCTGCAAATATTTGTTTCTGAGTTTGGGTGTTTTCTATGTATAATATATGTATGTATTTACAAAAAAAAAGTATATAAGTATTTATTTCAGTTGTCTAGTACCCATAACACAAGCTCTGCTTAGCTTGGGACTAGATGGCGTTGTGTGTTAGATGTCCGGAATATTTATTTATTTGTTTCATTACGTCTAATCTCTAGAATGACTGAATCGATTTTGATGGAACTTTCACTGGCAGACTGCTGCTAACTTACAGAGAAACTAATGGTACTTTTCTAGACTAGTTTTGCCTCGCGGCTGTCACTGCGGTTGTTGGTGTACCGAGGGGTTTAGTTAGTTAGTATTTAAATTATTCTGAGTGATTCTGAAATTTTATTTTGAGTTTTTATACAATACAAACGATAAATCGCTAGAACTCCTCGGTATAAGGTTCATTAAATGAAGATTTCGTCGACTTATATAATAATTTTAACAAATTTCAGAGCTTTTTACATGACTATTGATTCGATATACACAGGAAAAACATGTATTGGCACTAGGTACACATAAGGCCAACGATGCAGTTGTAGTGAAGAATATCACCTAAATTTTGTTATTTCAGCCAGTTACGAGTCAATTGAATGAAATTGGTTATTGAGATGATTGGTACCGTTGTGTGCGATAACAATAAAACTGTATTGTTTGTTATCGTTTCTCTCGTTCTACCGTTTAAATTCTTATAACTTTTGTTGTGGCATGAAGTAGGTTATTCCTTATTCCACACAAGGCTTAAATACTATATGCCTTCATTCTGGCATCAACTTTCATTTCGGCATGAATGGGCTGGCTCGACCTCACAGAAAACCGGTGTGAAATAGCGCTTGCGCTGTGTTTCACCGAGTGAGTGAGGATACCGGAGGCCGTTACCCCAACCCGTCCCTTCGTCCCCCTCCCCATCCTCCAAAGGCCGGCAACGCACTTGTGACGCCCCTGGTGTTGCCATCAGGCGATACGTCTGCTCGTATGTCCTACTTTTCAATAAAAAACAGCTTTTATATGCAGTCATGGTGTCACATTAAACCACTGATATGAACCTTATTTTATCAATAGCTTCTGAACTACTTAGGCATTAAAAAAGGAAACACAAGTGATCGGCGGGTTAAAAAATTCCATTTATTATTATTGTATTTACTAATGAAGATCTACAGACACACAAAAACATATTCTCTAGCTTAAACCACGGGGGGTTTTATATTTTATATATTTTTATAACTGTATAAATTCCATATTGCCAAATAACTTATTGTTTACTTATGGACCAACTCCCTCTCGCCTAAAAACCCCCGTGGTTTAAGCTAGAGAATCTGTTTTTCTGTGTCTGTGTATATTATATATATATATATATATATAGTGGTTACAAACATATTACAGCGCTATCTACAGTCGACCAACCGAACTAGGAAGTAATAAACATAATGTTTCGCGACATAAAATTTTTGTACTAAAGCCAGATACGATCACCTTGCCTGGTCGAAGGATTGTTTCTTTGTGTTGAAGGGACATGACACCCGTCCCTCCATATCTTTTTGTATCACTGTTTTGGAAGTCGCCACAGATGACTAAAATATAATAGGGGCTACATAGTAGTGTTATCTGTCTACACTATTTAACACAGTTTGTGTGTGTTTAAATAGTATAAAATGAAGTCACATCCGTTCTCTGTTCGCATAAGTCTTTTAAACAACTAAAAGGATTTAATACAGTTTTCAATAGCAGAGTTATTGATTAAAAAAGAAGGTTTATATGTTTAATACATACATATTTTGTTAGAGGTGATCGGAGAATTCCAAAAATTTCGTATGAAGCTGGGTCGTTTTGTTAGTATAAGATCATATATATATAAGAAGTTATATCTATATTATCTATACTAATATTATAAAGCTGAAGAGTTTGTTTGTTTGAACGCGCTAATCTCAGGAACCGCGGGTCCGAATTGAAATTTTTTTCAGTGTTGGATAGTCCATTTATCGAAAAAGGCTATAGGCTATATATCATCACGCTAATACTAATAGGAGCGCAGCACAAATGTAGACTGTTTAAAAAACTAGTTATAAATAACTTGCTGACCCTCGCAAGGGCAGGCGCTGTTTCATACTGCTTTTCTGTGAGGCCGTGGTATCACTCCGGTCGAGTCGGCCGGGAAAAGTTTATCAAAAAGATTTCGAAAATATATAGCACTGTTAAGTACTTCTATTTAATAAATTGGGTTAAGAAATCATTAGAAGTTGTTTGTTAAGTACGCAATCCAAGTTTAGTATTACAACCATTATGCTTACCTAACACGTTTAGTATCAGTTTCGGTTGCTCCACTTCTGTTATACAGTATCAACAATTCGGTAGGTAAACAGCGGAAAGTAAATATATTTCATTGAGTTGCGCGCCATTGTTTCAAAATGGCCTACTTATTTGGTTGGATTTAGCAAAACACATCTTTACTAATTTAGCGTTGAGGTTTTAGGGAATACTTACGAATTTAGGGTGTAGATTAAGACGGAATTAGAATGGAATTGAAAACTGATAAAAATACAATTTACTTAATTGTACCCCAATACAATAGTATAGTTGAATATTACTAAATGATAACTAAAATCGGCCTTTTTACTAAAAGCAATTTCTTCCAGACAACCTTTGGATAGACAATTCAACAGGAGATAGCAATAATTAATACAACAGGAAGTTGGTGAGATATATTAAGAACAGTGTGACCGATCCTATTCATCCCGTGCGTGTCGTAAGAGATCACTAATTAACGAACTAAGCAGGACAACATCGCGGCTCGACCGAGGCGGTACTAACCAGGCACAGAAATTCAACGTAAAATGACAGCGTTCGTGTTGTCGTGTATAGTATTGTGGGGGAACGGGTATCATGTTCCACCAACACAAAGGGAGAATCCTCCGACCAGGCGAGGTGATCATGCCTGGCAGGCTACTGCCCAACAGTTGATGTTGGGATGTTGTATATATGATAATCGGCGCGAGAACTATTTATTGCGCGATTCAGGATTTGTAGTTACTCCGTGTAGTGCGTTACTTCGTAGTTCAGTGTATCTTCGGTAGATGGCGCTGTAGTAGGTTATTGTTGTTTCTATATGTGGAAGTCGCCACAGTATAAATACACAAGAAATTTCAACATAACAAGTAGTTGTAGTAAGAAGGTAGTAGAGCCACGCTGATTTCACGGGTCAGCGTGACTAGGCAGTACTACCCTCGCACAGGAGATCACCGTAAAATGAAAACGTTCTTGCTGTCGTGTTTCATTGTTGAGTACGAGACCGGAGGCTCAATGATGCAGAAGCGTTACTAGGCCGTCATGGTGTGGGTCACCATGCTGCATTGTTGCATTGTCTGCATTCACAATGAGTATGGTGATCAGCGCTCTTAAATTCTGCTTATCCTTTTTATCAGGCAGAGTAGAGTCATTTTGGCAGGGATATACATAAAAAATAAAAAACTATAGCCCGACTACGTAAATCTTATATTTAAAAATCAATTACTGTTCGTTTGTATTGCTAAAACTCGAGAACGCCTGGGCCAATTTAGCTGATTTTGGTTTTAAAATGTTTGTCCTAGTCCAGGGAACGTTTAGACGGTGAAAAATTAAAAATAACTTGAAAATCCTAATGTCAATTGTACAAAGTAACGGGCACAGCTAGTTATTTGATAAAATTAGAATATATCTCCTATTGTAACCTGGGTCTATTATTACGGATCAATTGATACCTCATTCGTTGAAGTTGGTTTAGTTGTTTCGTCGTTATGGTTTAGGTCGGCCTGTATCAGACCAAATGTTCGTAAAATCTGCAAAGAAGTTTGGGTGTTTTTTATGTATAATATTTATTTATTTATTTAAAACTTCACGCACTTCTGTACATCGGCGGACTTAATGCCTTAGGCATTCTCTACCAGCCAACCTTTAGGGGGTGTGGAGATATAGGAAGGTAGGTGCATCGAGGTTATAATTGTACTGTCAAGAATAACGCTAAATTGACATAAGCTTAATGCATATACACAAATACATATATACACAAACATGTACACAAATACATACATTCATATACCTAGTCAAAAAATAAAAAATAAATATACATTTGTATCAGTTGTCTTGTACCCACAGTACAAGCTCTGTTTAATTTGGGACTAGATGGCGTTGTGTGTTAGATGTCTGAAATATTATTATTACTTAAATTCTCTTACACCAAAGCTTCATAGTCAAAAACGTTAAACAAGAGGCAAAGCCGTTGGTATACGCTAATAGCACATAACACCATACGCTATTAAATTATAGCTGTCTTTACACAATGAGCAATAACTTCATGTGCGTAAAACCAATTATTCAAGTCTAATATGTATTGTCTTGAGTCACCCATTCATTTCAGCTTAACTGCCGTGGTATTCATATTGTTCACATGAATTAATTACTCGTGGGTCGATTATTAAGCATGAGATGTAGTCATTAATCTTTTAGAATTATTTAATAGATTTTTGTTGTCTGAAAAATACTTGTGTTCTTCTTAATCATTCCAGGAAATGACTCTAAATGAAATTATCTTTTTTTTCGTTTTAAAAGACTACTCTCGCATTAGAAATAAACATACTGTGTCGTGTGGGGCTTTACAAATATACATGAAACGGACCAAAGAACACCCAGACTCAAAACTACAATTTGCGGATCACACAAAGTGCTGTCCCTGGATTTGAACCTATAACATTTAGTGCAGTATAATGCGGCGTGGCGATCGCTTAAGTCAATAAGCCAACCATGCAGTTATCGATGGAATGATTATATTAACGAATATAAACGTCAGCCTACCTCTAATACTACTTCGCAAAATTAAAATTCTCTCAGAATTAAAATTGCAATCTCCTATCTTTAAACCTTACGTGTAACCTGGGATCTCGTCTGCCTGGATTAATTGAAATGGTTTTTATAAACAACACCCAGGACCTACCTTAATTTAAGCATTCAGCGAAAGGGTTCGCTATCAGGGGTCATCGCTCTCAATCATCATAGCTCTTGAAATGCGGGTTCTATTACAAGACCACATAATCCCATGCAATTGTATATATATTGTTACGTGTTGGAGTTCGTTGGGTTTGGGAAATAAAACTTCTGACGTGTATAAGAGATTTTATTAACAATACCCATAAAAGCACAATATCACTCCGAATAACAATCCTTAATGGTCGCCGAGGTCGCTAGATTGATCACGATATCACTTCGATGTTTATCGCGCTGTAGCTCAAACTGAACTGACTGCGAGAGTTAGTGTTTATATTCATTTTAACATTTTACTAGCGCTTTCGGCAAACGTCTCGAATGTACGAGGGCGTTCCCCGTACCAATGGCTTTATCGTTGTAAACAATCGCGCAATATTTAACTGATTTTCGACGCTATGTCTATCGATATAAGGTTCGTTATTCCATACCTCAAAAATTTACTTTCTCGATCGTTGTTCGCAAATACTCTAGGACAGTTTCTATGTTCGGGAATGATCTTTCTTCGTACCAATATTATATAAACGAAGGACCATTTGTGTTGAACTTGTGGAGGAACGGGTGTCGTATCCCTCCAATACAAAGGGAGGGCGAGGCGAGCCACTGCCCAACAGTCGATGTTGGGATGTTGTATATATGATAATCGGCGCGAGAACTTCCATTGCGCGATTCAGGATTGGTAGTTTCTTCGTATTGTGCGTTACTCCGTAGTTCAGTGTATCTGCGGTAGATGGCGCTGTAGTATGTTGTGTCTTTGTTGCGCTTGTATGAGGAGGTCGCCACAAACTTATATTGCAGCTATTTCTTCAATAATACTACATGATACCATATACTATGGTCAAGAACTGTTTGTTACTTGGATATTAGTAATTAATCCTCGGTCCAATTTAATATACCCAACCTTTATTATGGATATAAACCAATTTACTAACAATTAAGTAACAGTTGCTTGGATGAACTACGTTTACAACTTAATACCTAAACGGTAGCTATTTCTTATGATCGGACTTATGTGCGCTTATCGTCAGATTAATAACTTAGTAATTACTGTAAGGATTACTTAACGAATTACTGCCTCGTTCGTCTAGCTGTTAGCGTATTCGACTGTCGGTCAACAGATTTCGGGTAGGACTAATAGTGTTGTTGGTTTTTTATAAGGAATTCTTAAATACTTCGAAGAGTACGTTAAGTTTTTGGTCCCGTTTGTCATGATGTGAAATCAGTATAATGGAATATACTAACAACTAGTTCCACCTTCGAATTCAGTTCATCCTCAGGGTTGTGAAGGTATGGCTAGGTGCTCAAGATGACTGGCAAGCCCAAAATGGATCAGGGATATAATGGGAGAGGCCTATGTTAAAGAATGTACTGTAATAGACTGTTAATGATGATGATGATCAATCTATTGAACTCGTTATATCCACTCACTACCTGACCCACGCAACCTCGTTTGCGTCTTCTATTGCCCGTATCGTGAAATTTTTTTCCCGTTTTTGAAATTTTCTTCATTAGTGCTCCGCTCCTATTAGTATTAGCGTGATGATATATTGCCTATACCCTGCCTCGATAAATGGACTATACAATACTGAAATATTTTTTAAATCGGACCAGGTGTTCCTGAGATTAGCGCGTTCAAACAAACAAACTCTTTAGCTTTAAATATTAGAATAAATATGAACCTAAACTCAAAGGGTTTAATGATAACCATTGAAGAATTTCTTTCGCTCTAAAATTCCTTCTAAATTTGTTCAGTTATTAACAAATGAAGGTAATAAAAACATGTTAAAAACAATAAAAGGTAAAACAAAAACAACAGGAATACTTTGGCACTTAATAATATTCATATTTAATATATTTTTTTTTTTACATTTAAATAAATAGGCATTTCAATCACATTTAATACATAGGACAAACATTGAATACAAACTCTTATAATTTAAACAGACTTCTTAACAATAATAATTTTATTACAAATTGTTCTTAGTAAATTAACATTTATATTCTCTAGTGGCACTTGTGATAATAATTACTTCAGATTTAGTGTTAAATAATAGTGATTTGTAGTTTCAATGTATCCAGTTCGTAACTGTTTAGAAAGAGAAAAAATACTCAGAGATTACCCAGAGATAAACCTGTTAACAATCATTTTCTTATAACAGTTTACATAACTGTTGCAAAAATATTACATATATTATCATCATCATTTCATTATATTTCATCAAATATTAGAATAAAATAATTTGCAAAGATTCTGTCGCTTATTTTACTTGCAAATTAATAAATCGTCACTGAATTTGAATACTATAAGATTGTTATTATCAATTCGATAATAGTACAATCTGACTTGACAGGACTACAATTAATATAATTATCGAAATTATTAAGAATTGTAATTTTCGATTAATTCTTTTTTGCGAAGCAAGACTATCTGTGTCGAAATTTGTAAAACTTGCAGCTCCTTCGTTTCACTACTATAACTTACTGATTTCTAAATGATTTAGAAAGACTAGAATTAACTCTGACATGTGAAAAATTCGTACAATTATAAATTAGAACGACAAAGTTAAAGAATCATTATGATATACAACTTGAATTGGGTGAGCAATTTTTTATTTACTTAAGCATTTTAAATTATCTCGTCTACTAAATTTAAAACCAATACATTACCTTACTCAGTCACTTACATAAATAACTTTTGCTTATTCTCCTTACGAAAAGATTACTCCCTCTACACAAAACTTTCAGGGAACTCATAGTCAACACTTTTTGACTTCTGAAAAGCCACAACACAGTCGACTTTTATCTTCTGATACGCAACAAATTTCTTCTCACAATCCATACTTCTAGTTTTGGCGCTGTTTATTAAGACACTTCGTCTTAGAGAGTGGGTACGGTCCACTTCAATGTCGGACCTAATATTTCTACTATTGGAATGACCGATAAACTGTCCAGTATCATCTCCCTGACAATCTGTATTATCATCTTTAGTATCTACATCGATAACTTCAGATATTTCAATATTGCCTTCGCTCCTCATTCTATTAATTTTCGGCACTGTATTTGAACATACAGGTGCTGACTGTTGCCTAATAAATGTTTTACTAGCAAATATTCTATCGAATATACCTTTTTCCACTTCGTCCTTACTCTCAGTCTCCGTCTCAGTACGATCGATACTACTTCTGTGACTAAATAGCTTTTTTAAGCTGTTTGTTGTTCTTGTCAAACTGCTACTTGTTGTTGAGCCATTTGTAATCGTCCTTTGTGCCCTTCTAGCTTTAACTTGTAATTTCTTCTTGTAACAAATACATACCTTACAAAAACCTATACGGAACTTCGATGACATTAAATTGTATAGTATTGGGTTTATCGCAGAATTTATATATAACATGACTCGTGAGAAATAAAGTATATTGTACCATTTCTCTGGACTCATGTCATCGTAATGCTCTGATGGTGTCATGATGATCCATAAAGTAAGCGCCCTGTACGGCATGAGACATAGAAAGAAACACAATACTACGGTCCCCAGCATTAATATAACTTGTTTCCTTGCTCTAGCGTTGTAGGGATCGACAGTTTTATTCATAACTATTTTAGATGCTGCAGTAATTAAATTTTTGGCAATAACGCTGTATAATACGATTAAAATTATAAGTGGAAGAACATAAAGGAGGATTATGACGGCTACGAAGAATGTGATCTGCCAGACGTTGATGGCCTGAGTGAGGCATTGTGAGTAAGTTGTACCGTCGACTCGAGTTGTGGTGTGGTGCTCCGCAATTGCCAGGATTGGACTGAAAGAGAATAAAAACTAGATAATGACACTTGCAAAATTACAAATGAATATCTACATAACATGGACATGATTCTACCTACGCAAATGAAAACTACAGATGTATCAAATAAGGCTCTACTACTTGCTAAATACAGTTCAAAATCAAATTGGCAATAATTTACTAGATGAGTGTAATTTATCTTTTCGCAATAGATAGTTTGTTTTACTAATGTTTTAACGATTCTAATTTTAACCAGACATTACCTGATATGTAATTTCCAAGTCATTATTCAGCAGCTCATTCGAAATAATAAATACTGCCACATATTTATCTAAAAAAACTTTTTTTTAGGATTACCTTATTTATATTGTTAATTGTATGTATTGTTGTTGTTTAATTAACTTACAAAACTCCAAACATTATTTTCCTGCTGGTAAATATGTAGGAAATATTTTTATTTTTTCATAATATAAATTGTATTTATTTAATTAAATTTTTAAAAAGGAAATCTGACTTCAATGTACTTTCATCACGATTATTTTTAACAAAATGTAATTAACTATTCACCATTATTTAATAATCAATTTTCCACTCTTAAGGTGATTTTTTTCTGAATTAATGATAAATATAAAAAAGATTATCTCAAAGTGTTTTGAGGTAACAAGCGAAAAAAAAATACAACCTCATTTTTCATTGTAGTCAGTTAAATAGCAAAGCGAATTTTTCAAATGTTAACAGTTTAACTGCCTCGAGGTACTATACTTTATCATACACGACTGTTACAAATCGTTTCTTTTAGCTTAGATCATTTACGAAACTATTAAGTGAAACCGTTAATTATTTCTTCCTATTGAAGATGACGAATTGTTGAAATTATTTCATGTCAAACGTTTCTTTTAATGATCTTTCTGTCTTTAGTAGTATTTTAGTGAATGGAAAGTGGTATATCCATATTAAGCTGTCGGCCTTAATGAGTTTTAATATTTTTGTTTTATGTTACGGGGTAAATTAATAGGTTGGTCACTTGATGATAAGGCACCACCCGTGTCCATTTGCGCCTCGAGTCCTTAGTGCTTGCTTTAAACTTGAGACTGCTCTTTGTTTTGTATACGTCATTGATTCTGTTTATTCTGTCTATTTAATATATATGTTGTTTGTATTTATTCTTTCGTAAATTAAGGTTCATACATTACCATAGTCCATTCGTGCCTCAATCAAGTCGAGATGCGAATGTTTCATGTCAATTTTCTTTTCACAATCGCTAACGTCTGTATTGTCTTATAATATTGCCAAATATTTTCTTTTGACCACGTGACTTAGCGTTGAGAGACGTTATTTCCATACATTTGTTAGTTTTCTATTAACTTTTACGTTTGTAGAAAGTCAACTTGGCTAAGTGGCGTTTATTTCGTATCTTTTCGAAGAAAAATATAGGACTTCATTGTTCAGTATACGGGCATGGTCCCGTCCCTATTTTTTTTTAACGCAAATGGACTATGGTATTATTGTTAGCCCCTGTAGATTCGTTATATGCTTGCTGGACTGGGTGGGATTCAAATTCATAACGACTTGATCGTAAACCTGTGTTTTAGTGATAATGTTTATGAGTTCATTATTATTAAGACTCATAATATTGTATATGATCTGTTTAATGTCGAAACACTAAGTAGATATTAAATTTAAGGATTTTTAAATTATATTTACAATTTTATGGTATTTAAATGTGTTTTAAAACCTAGGAACAATTTTCTGAATAGAAATAACTTATATTTTAAGCTTAAGCTAGCTTCCTTTATTTCAAATTTTGCCTGTTATTTTAAAACACAAAATTTATCTTGACATTTTTTTTTATTATACTTTTTATTACTTCTAATTGTATTTATATATTTGCTATTGTATCTGGCTTTTTATAGAATAGGGGGTAAACGAGCAGACGTATCGCCTGATGGTAAGCTACTCGTATTACCGCCGTCCATTGATTACCGCAACACCAGAGGCGTCACAAGGAGGAGGAGGGGTTGAGGTATGGGCCTCCGGTATCCTCACACACACGGTGAACACAGCGCAGGCGCTCTTCACACCGGTTTTCTGTGAGGCCGTGGTATCACTCTAGTCGAGCCGGCCCATGCATGCCGAAGCGTGGCTCTCCCACGGTGGATAAATACATTTACAGATACGTTCGCAGATATCTACTATAATTTACAATGATGTAGCTAGTTTGGAGTTTTGTATAGTTATTTTATGTTATTAACTTTTTTTTAACCTAAACAACAATACCTTTATTTTTTGATATATGAGCCTGCCGAAATGACTCTACTCTACCTGATGGAAAGCTTGAACAGAATCCAAGGGTAGTGGTCACCATACTAATAATAATCATATACATAACATGGACATGGCTCTATCTACACAAATGAAAACTACAGATGTATCAAATAAGACTTTACTGCTTACTAAATACAGTTCAAAATAAACTTGGCGATAATTTACTAGATGAGTGTAATTTATCTTTTTCGCATACAGATATTCATTGCGAATATAGACAATGTGACTATGCAGCATGGTGGCTCACACTATGGCGACCTATTGAGAAGCTTCATTATTTCATTAAATTAATTTCTTTTTTTTTTTTAAGAAATTTTGCAACCACTCCCGCATTAAGAATATACATCCTGTGTCGCGGGGGACTTTACAAACATACATGTAATGGACACATAGAACACCCAGACTCAGGACAACATTTTGTGGATCACACAAAGTGATGTCCCACGTGGGATTTGAACCCACGGCACTTGGCGCATAGCAAGCGTTGTAGTGAACGCTTAAACCACTAGGCCAACCGTGCAGTCATCTGCGTGCTTCTGCATCATTACGCCTCCACAGTTTAATAAATCCATACTCAGTAAAAGAATATTATAAAAATATCTTCAAAGTATCCTAATAAATATGTAACTTAATATCAAACATTTCAACTAAAAACTAAGAGTAATAAATATAATATATAACGCATGCAATGAATATAAAACAAAATCACAACAAGCAATATCTTTAGCCAAAACATCCTTAGCACACGTTACAAACTTAATCATTTTTCCTCGCAAGGTGAGATGAAATTAATTTTGATAAGATTGTATAAATTTTCTTTACTACATTTAGCCTGTTAGACTAGTGGTTGGTAATCAAGTCTGATTTGGGTTTTTAGTTTATATATATATATATATACTCTCAAGAAAATTGTCCTGTTATCAGCACAATCATTTGTTCTCCATGTAATGCATCTATTATAATATTCGAGAATATATAACGCATATATAGCTATGTTTAACAGCAGTCTCGTTACCATAGAACTGAATCTGTCAAGTTTGTAATCAGATCAGTACAGCAGTGTCTAAATATTTTTTTATAAATTAATTCATTACAAAATTTTCTTTCATGGATTGTGCTTTAAATAAACCATCATCATTTGGATGATTCATAAAATGAAATATAGTAATTTGAATAGAATCTTCCAAAAGTCATTACACATCGTTGTGGCTCAAGTACCAAATTATTTTATACTTGACGTCATGTAAAAAGTGAGGTGAACAAACAGACAAGTAAAGCGTGTTTACAACGTAGCCGTCACGTACACTCAGAACGTTAAGCGTAAACCATACGAACCTTGTTTCTTAAAGGTTTTTGCCGTCGCTTTTATACCACTAGCGTTTATGACCGTGAATAAAAGGCATTATACATTTTGTTAGTTTTCACTTCTTAGATTCAAATCTAAGATCTTAGGTCTTCATCTGAAATATCTTATTATTATTATCTGTAGTTTTAGTTATTTAAGTGCCAATTCTCGTTATAAAACTTCGGTCCAAATTTAGAACAAGTTTTAGTAACTTGTCTTGTAATTTTCAATGAATAAATAATAAATAAATATTCCGGACATCTAACACACAACGCCATCTAGTCCCAAGCTAAGTGAAGCTTGTGTTATGGGTACTAGACAATTGATATAAATACTTGTATACTTTTTTTTTGTAAATACATACATATTATGGATAGAAAACACCCAAACTCCGAAACAAATATTTGCAGATCATACAAACATTTGGTCCGACTCATATATAATACGCTCGTAATATATATAAGAAAGCCTGAAGGAAGATATTTTCGTAGTAAAATAGTAAAGTATTACTAAGACTAGATTATTATCGCATTAGACCTTCTGGTATTAATACGAGTATTTTCAAAATACGTGTTATATGAATCGAAGATTTTAAAAGGTGAAGTAGTATAAATCTGTAGTAAATATAAGATATAATAATAATAATAAAAATGGTGTTATTTAAATTTTTACGACGACGACGAGTAAATGGCGAATAAAATTAAATGAAACTAAATCGGTTCACATTGACTTTACTAATAAAGCTCTTAACTATCACCCGGTATATATAAATAGTCATATAATACCCTATGTCAATACTGCCAAATATTTGGGAATGACACTAGACGCTAAGCTTCGCTGGAAAGCTCATGTCAAAAAGAAACGCGACGAGTTGGATTTTCGCTACAAAAAAATGTATTGGCTCTTAGGTAAACACTCAAAAGTGTCCGTACATAATAAGATATTATTATATAAACAAGTCCTTATGCCTGTATGGACTTATGGTATACAGTTATTGGGATATACCAAACAATCCAATATCCTGATGATACAACGTTTTCAAAATAAAGTACTCAGGGGTATTGTAAATGCACCCTGGTACATTCGAATGAACGACCTCCATCGGGATCTTAAAGTAGAACTCGTCGCAGACATAATATCGAAGTTCGCCGAAGCTCATGAACGCCGTCTTCATCATCACGTAAACGTTGAGGCTATCCAGCTTCTTGACAATACGGATATTACAAGGAGACTCAAAAGGATGAAACCCTTTGAGTTAGTTAAGTGAAAGTGCGACGTGAACAAAATACTACCATTTTAGTACAGTGTAAGTAAGAACACACGAACAGAGTGTCCTCAATTAATTAGAGACAATAAGAAAAGTGTTAATGGACACAATCTTATAATAGTTTTATTTTATTAATTTAGGTCAAAGTAAAATTACTCATTAGTCAGTAGACTAGATCGTAATAACAATGTCTTACTTGTATTAGTAGGGCATTTACAGAATAAAAAAAAAAAATAAACATTTTCAGTTTCAAGTTCCTATATAATAATAATAATAATAATAATTTATTGTAACAAAGTATGTATACAAATTAAGTGCAAGCCCTGATTCCCAAACTAGCGTGAGCTGTGTGTCGGGAGTCAGTACCTTCCCAAAAAAAAAAAATAGTGATACAATAAATGTTTACAATTGGAACATACATGAAACATACTTTATAGTTGGTCTGTCAATTTTGCATGTGCTTGTGTCTGTATGCGGTATGCGTGTTTTGTGTGTCCCTACTGTGTGTGTGCGTGTGCGTGTGTGTGTGTGTGTGCGTGTGTGCGCGCGTGTGTGTGTGTGTGTGTGTGTGTGTGTGTGTGTGTGTGTGTGTGTGTGTGTATTGGAAGTTCGTCAAAACTTTGAACTAGGTTGTGACTGTAAACAAATCCTCTACATTATCGTAGTCAAAACTCGCAAGCCATATTTTGATGATCTTTTTAATTTGATAATTTGATAAGTGTCTGGTCTTATAATTTAAGTTTAGTTTATTGTACAACCTAGGTGCAATGTTACTATATCGCTGTTGAGCAAATTTGCTTTTTACCCTTGGGATTGGACACTTATCTTTTCTTTTACCCGAAGGTTGAAGAAGAGGTACGGTATGCTTGTGGTATTTGCGAATGCACTGATAAACAAACATCTTTCGTACGCTCAAAACTTCAGCTTTTTCGTACACTAATTGAGTAGGATGGTAGTATGGTAAGTTAAGGAGTACCTTAAGTACAGCCCGTTGTGCTCTTTCAACCTCAATTAAGTGTGTCTTTGCTGCTGAGCCCCATGAACATATACAGTAGGTGATTAAGCATTCAGCTAAGGCTTTGTATGTTTGAATTAAAAGTGTTGTGTCAGGTATTATTCGCAAGTCCCTGAATATATAAATTAGCTTCCTCAGTCGACCACTAACTGTATTTATGTGTTTTTTCCAATTTAACTTATCGTCTATATTCACTCCTAAATACTTTATTTCAGTTGTCCTTGATAGT
This sequence comes from Spilarctia lutea, assembly GCA_916048165.1. Taxonomy (NCBI): domain Eukaryota; kingdom Metazoa; phylum Arthropoda; class Insecta; order Lepidoptera; family Erebidae; genus Spilarctia; species Spilarctia lutea. Next base: position 3,447,653 of record OU696492.1, on the reverse strand, counting down.
TCTGGACAATTACAACGTGCAGTTAATTTTATAATTGAACGGTTACAGGGATAACAATGTATGGGAAGATGGAACATTTTAGGAGAAGTCGCCATAGTTTTACTGAAGCATAAAAATTTTGTTTTATCGACATTTAGTGATAAAAGACTATTCTCGAGCCAAGCTGTTATATCGGACATACCTTTTACTGCTAATTGCCGTACATTGTCCCATGTATTACTATGAAATAATACCACAGTATCATCGGCAAACATTTGTATGTCGGCACCCTGAATTTCAAATTTACACAAGTCATTTACATACGCTAGAAATAGCGTAGGACCCAAGGTGCTGCCTTGTGGGACCCCATATGACCCCAAACAGGAGTTGCTGGAATGGTTATCAACTCTTACATACTGGTACCTTTCTGTGAGATAGTCCTTCAACCATAACAGTGCGTTTCCCCTAATTCCTAAATTCTCAAGCCGGGATAGGAGAATTGGAATAGATACAGTATCAAACGCCTTCTGTAAATCAAGGAATACGGCCAAGCATTTATCGCCCCTGTCAATGTGAGATGTAATATTAGTTGTAAGGTGTAATACAGCTTCGTCAGTAGAATGCTTGGCTCGAAAACCGAATTGTTGTAATCCTAAAAGTTTATTGGTCTCCATATACCCTATTAAGCGTTTGTTCATTATTTTTTCAACTACTTTAGAGAGGGTACTCAATAACGAAATAGGCCTATAGTTTGTGGGGAGATACTTGTTTCCTGATTTATGGATGGGACAGATAATGGCGTGTTTAAATATTTCAGGAAAGATGCCTTGTTCAAAGCTTAAGTTGGTCAAGTAGGATATTGGTTTAGCAAGGTGGAAACGAAACATTTTTAAAATAGAAGCTGTTATTTTGTCTATCCCTGGAGCACTTTGGGATTTAAGGCTGGTAATCACATCAATCACTTCTGCAGGATCCGTTAGGTATAGTGCCATCGAGTTTAATGGTGTATTCTTGGTTTTAGCATTTTGAGCTAGGGTTAACTCATCCGTATTTAACTTTTGCAATATTTGTTTAGCAAGGCCCGAACCAACCGATGCAAAAAAGTTGTTAACATCATCTAGTGATCTGGTAACATTTGTATTTATGTTAAGCAATTCTGTGGGCGGTGTTTTATTTTGCTTCATATTACATAATTCCTTAATCGTTTTCCACGTTTCCTTTAAATTGTCTTTGTTTTTGTTTAGTCTATCTGTGTAGTAGTTTGTTTTTAGAGTTTTAATTACCTTTTTAATGTATTTCTATATGTTAAGTATTTCTGTTTAATTTCTAAATTATTTAAGTTTAATTTAAATATTTTATGCATTCTATCTCGTTTACGTATAGATTTTATTACACTTATAGTTATCCAGGGTTTCAATGGACTGTTACGCTTCGAGATTTTCTTAATTGAAGTGTTGCAGCTAATAAACCTTTCTAATTTTTCTGTAAATATTCTAGCAGCTTGATTTACATCTGACACCGAGTATAAATCGTGCCACGATTCATTCTCCATACACCTACTTAAACCACTAAAATCAATTTTAGTTTTATAACTTATGTATACGTTTTGAGAGTACTTGTCTATTAATATTTCAAGTTTCGTTTTAAATACGCTATCTATTATGTTTTAAAAAAACATACATATTAGGTAATACATTAATTCATAAAATTTAAATGCTTATTAAATTTAACCGAGTTGTTATTTATATTTTATATACATATACATATATTTTGTAAAATCTTATTTTATAATATTTAAATGGAGTCACAAAACCAACAACACAAAAAAACATCTTTAAAACTAGAAACCTACATTTCAATTTTAAATATAGAACAGCAGTTGTCTAATAAAAACCATTCCGTTCATTCATTCAGTCTAATAACTGAACAGAGCGAACGACGTCCGATATGGCGGCGAAGGATTTATTGAAAAGGGCCATCTATTATTTAAACTCGGAACCAATATGGAGCGGATGTCGCTTGTGTCTCCAATAAGCTGTGGTATTAAAAATTCTTTAGAATAGAGAAACTGCACTAGTCGTCTTGTACCGAGAATTCTTTAACAAAGAATCCATTATTGTGGGCGGTAGACAAATGTCTTAGCTTTACTTAGTTTTCTGACTTCAGATAATAAAGTGGTAGCTGTTCATGTTATTGAATAAGGACATGAAACTATTTGCTTTAGAAGTGTTTAGAGAAATGTAGACGATCTTATGAACCGGGACGATACACACAAATTTGCAGAAATAACAAGAATATTCAGACCTATAAATATCCCTTTGAAGACAGATTAATAATACAGAATATCACTCCCCATATCTTTAGCGTGGGTGCTATAAGAATCGCCTAAGGAAGCTAACGCTAGCTAACTAAACAAACCCTACACCAGCCCGTTTGGCTAGAGCGGCATATTAGGCCAAAACACCTTTTTTATTTATCGGTAAAAATTAATCTACTCTGTCTGATGGTAAGCATGAGCAGAATCCAATAGTGGTGGTCACCATACTAATGAGTATGGTAATGACGAATGCAGACAACGCCACAACGCAGTTTTATTACCCACAGCATGGCGGCATAATGCTGCTTCTATATCATTAGATCTCCTCACTAAAACGGGATCGGGAGAAGGCCGATCCCGAGCGTAGGTGACGTTGCTGGTGACACCAGCCGCCGACAAGACCGCAAGCTGAAAGAGATTGTGGACCTCTAGTAGCTGATTAGTTGATGCGGTCAGCGATAGGTCACAAAACTACGGTCAGGCCGTAATATATTACGGTTCGGTCAACAGGCAGGCAGGATAGAGCCTTAATAGACACGGTATCGTTCCTGGGAGGACCTGAAATAACTTGGTCCGGGTCCTCCCCCGAGCAGGGCGTGTGTGGCATTTAGTGGACTTACTACATACCTGGCTCCTAGGAGCCGCTTAGTGTTTAGTAGCTTAGAGCCGGTGATACGAAGGGATTTTCTATCTCGTGAACAACAAAAAATAACAATTAAAGGCTAACTAAAATTTGCTAACCAGAACTAACTTTTGCGGAGAAGTTAAGTCAAGTTGATTGAAATAAATCAGGAACGAAATTAAATTTTCAGTTGGTGGACGATAAACCGCAAAGATTTTGCAAGTACGAATTTGACGAGTATTAAACTACGTACAGCAGTATATAATAGTCGGTCAGCTGTGAAAATATAAACTTAATGAGCAATATGTCCGGAGAGCTATATAAAATACCCTTAACTTAAGCTTTAGAAGTGGACATATTTGTACGGTATAACCGGCTGTATTTGGGTCACAAGGGTTGGAGAAAATATGTAATCTTTATTAGTTTGTTAGAAAGATTTTGCAGAACTTTTTGATGGTAATTTGAGAATAATGTGAAGAATTTGGAACTTTGCAGTTTGTGTTAATATAATTGAATGTCAAGATTAATTATAAAACTGACTGTATTATATTAATATAGACCGTTTTTTACTAATATAGAAAGAAGATGTTCATTTCAATAACCCCTTGCGTTAATTAGACAAATAACTTGGTGAAGAAGATGAAAAGAAGAAAGTGTTGTGTCTCGCATTGTTATCAATCTATACTAATGACATTGACAGCTTTCATGACAAAGTGGTACCGTGTGCGACTGCTGTGCTTCGGGTCTCGGGTACGATTCCCGTGTCAGACCAAATGTTTGTATGATCTACAAATATTTCGGAGTTTGGGTGTTTTCTATGTATAATAAAAAAAGGTGTGTGTGCGATTCACACACGATAGAAGTGAAACTTCAGTAAATCGACAAAAGAATGAGACCGACATTTTGTATTTGTGTCTCTTACCTGTCGTTTTTTCCGTTGCATCCGGTTTGAAATCACAATGATTCTAAAGAAGTTTCACTTCAAAAAAGTATAAAAGTATTTATATCAATTGTCTAGTACCTATAAGACAAGCTCTGCTTAACTTGGGACTAGACGGCATTGTGTGTTAGATGTCCGGAAAAAAGAAAAATAAAATTCGAAAGTAATTCTATCTCTCAGTATGTTATGCTTTCACGACCAATTCACTGCATTGATTTGAATGACATTTGTCATGCATATGCTTTAATTCTTGGGAAACGACTTATGTTACTTTTTTTCTGCGATAACTGATATCCATGCGAATGGAGCCGTAGGCAAAGGCTAGTATTTGATACTTGACTTTTCACTCTAAAACGTTTTAATACTCTAAGCATTCCTGATAACTTATGTTGACAAGTTTTTACATCAACTAACTTTACATTGAGTTAAAAACATTCATAAATTTATAAACTTGAGTATGTAGCTGTAAGTTAGAACTCTTAGATAAGTTAGCATGTGGGTAGAACTCTATAATAAAATCTAAAGAAATGTCGACTACGTGAATTTTAGTTGATGCAAATATGGTCTAAACTTCATTTAAGAGTTAACGATCTTCTCGTAGTTGAAAATTCTTAGCAGATATTAAGCTCAACTTAATGCTGTATAAAGTATAAGAAACTTTGCCTTTCAGAGTTTGGAGTGGATGTGATTTTTGTTCCACGTTTATGATATTGATCATTACCGTAACAAAAACCAATAGTTCTTAACTAAATATGTTAAAAACTCGGAACTGAAATGACAAACGTATTTTTTCTTTCGAATCAGTTTCGTAGGTTTTAATATCAGCTTCTTTCTATTCTATTTATAACAAATACTGACGTAGGCAGAGACGAAAAAGCCTACAATCTACTAACTGTTACTTCAAATACTCAATAATAGTAATAGAGTTTATTGCAGCAAATCTTATTTTCTAGAGAATAAATTTCCTGAAGAATATAGAAAAGAGGGCAAACACAGAAGACAATGAATGAGAATAAGAAGGATTCTGCTTATAAAGGATAGGCTAAGAAGTAATAAGAGAAGGTATTAGGTTCTGAATGAAATCTAAATTTTTTTATTAGTTCCGCATTAGGAATAAATCCTGTCTAGCGGGGGACAGTACAAACAAAAATGAAACGGATGCAAAGAACATCCAGACTCAGAACAATAATTTATTTTTTCACCGTTTGAACCTACCCTGGACTACAAAAAACATTTCAAAACCAAAATCAGCTAGACAAACAAACAGCAATCGATTTTTTTATATAAGATTATTAAAGTACAAATACGTACAATAACATAAAATATATCTCTTTCTATTCATAAATCATGTCCCAATTGACAACTTTTCTCGTCGGCAACATTCAGAGAACGTCTGGACTTAGAAAATTATTCTTGAGGTCATTTTATACAAAGAAAGTTATCGTAGGCGGACATAAAACTTTGCTTTCAACCCAGAACTGGACTTTTATACTAAGTTTTTAAATTAATATAGTTGAGTGGACTACATAATAGCCAATTTGTGCCAAGGATGTTTTTTAGTAATGTTTTACTTCATATTGGATGGTGTGAGTGAATTATTTGAATGTGTTTCTGTAGTTGAGCATAGCCAAAATTTTTATGACATTGGGAAGTTCTATTTTCGGTAGCGTATTGGTCAGTGTCCTCTCAATAAGTTTAGAGACTTGGGTTTTGTATTCATAGATATTTGAATAAGTATAAAGGCTTAGGTAATTAAAAGCTTGAACATATCAGGGTCGCACACCTGAAGTTCTAATTAGCTGTTCACAAGGAGTTCCAACAGTTTAATAGTATATTGCAAAAGCTTTTAAATTAACATTGTAATTCTCAATATAAAATATAAAAATACCGATCTAACAAACATTTATACCTCGTTTATGATAAAATCTAATATCTAATTTAATAAGTGTAGTGCATTAGATAATTGAATACATTTCATACACAATAATCTGAGGAATGATAGATATCTAATATATTTTATTAATTAAAGCAGTAGGTAAGCTTATTTATACTACTAAAAGTATAAGTTCTCAACTGTCATTAGGATCACAAAACTATAGTGCGCCATACTGTGCTTAAATTAGGTGGATCCGAGATATGGGGATTTATAAAAATATGGTGAAAAAATGCAAATGAAATTCTTTCTCTTCTGCTTGTTGCTTTGTGTTGGTATTCAGTAAAAGAGTAAAAGAGTCTGCTTCCCAGTGGGCAAAGAAAAATCCACAGAATCTTTCACTCACTGAACATAAAAGTATCCTAAAAGAAAGCTTGTAATTTGATAATTCTAGTACTCATATATAAGACACGCTAGGGCTAATGAGCAGATGTCTCGCCTGATGGTAAACGATTACCGCCGCCCATGGACACCCGCAACACTAGAGACGTCACAACTGCGTTGCCAGCCTTTGGGGGATGGGGAGGGGGATGGAGGGAGGGGTTGGGGTATGGGCCTCCGGTATCTTCACTCACTCAGTAAAACACAGCAAAAGCGCTATGCTGAAGTGTGACTCTCCCACGATACACTATACGAATGATAATATCACTCTTCAAGTCAAGTCAGAATATATTATTCATCAAGTGATGTACGATTCATACAACATTTCTTAGTGTATTATTTTTGTCTGACTCAGGAGGGACAATTTCTCTGTCCCCTTGAATAACGACTTCGTACCTTAGAGTGATATTTCAGAGGGCCAAATTTTATTGCACTACATTATTTTTGGAATATATATTATACTAAATTATAGTAGACCAATTGGTTCCGTACACATTTGAAGAAAAAGTAAATACCTACAGTCTAAAATATAGCTTGATATCTTTGACAAATGATTGTTGATACTGACGACGTAAAATTGACGAAGAGATTTGATTTACTACTAGCTGAACCTCGCGGTGTTACCTGCAGCTATTAGATTACATATTTCTTTCTTTTTCTTGTAGAATGGCAAACTGTGCCGATGTCGACAATTCTGCCAGTGTCAAGTGCAATGGAAATACGTGTGGTGAAAAATTATAAAATAAACTTGCAATTGTCCAAAAATTTTCTCTAATTCACAGTGGACTGAATGTGGGGAGAGGGAATATTGTTTTTTTGAAGTGAAACTTCTTTATCGGGGTTGTCAAAAAATTTTGTGTAACATTTTTTCGTTACGCGTAACATTTATCCGTTACATTACGCGTCACATTTATCAGTTACGCTATCTTTTTGAAGTGAAACTTCTTTATCGGGGTTAAAATAAAATGTTTTATCATTATTGAGAGTAGTTATATACAATCCTTCAAAAAAAATTTATAAAATAAAACAAAAAACATTTTCAAACACAAACAGGACCAAATTAATACTACAATGAAATATTACATTACAAACAATATTATTTTATTTAGTCCACAATGTAAATAACTACACACATCACATTCCACAAACTTACTTCATTCACACCACAGATCGCGAAATATTTACTCAGGTCTCGCTCCTTAACTTTTATTGCATTTGAAATAAGAATTGTCACGAATATTGCTGGTTTATAAGTCTTTTGTCGTTATACCTTAAGTCGACATATGATATTTATTTTTTTAAATAACGTCATAAAGAAGTTTCACTTCTTACGAGTGTACGCTAGTACACGCAACTTTTTTTTTTCATTTCTGACAATTAAAATAGCCTATATTAATCAGTTTTTAATCAATTTTTAAAATCCGTCTAGTACTTTTTGAGCCAATTGGTTACAAACATACTTACATACAAACCTTTCCTCTTTATAATATTATTAGTAGCTAGCTGAACTCCACGGTGTTACCAGCGATTATTGTCGTACTGCGGGTAACGCCGCATGGCGAGGCTAGTCTAAAGTAGCCTAAGTTACTGCTTATATCATCAGTTACCTGTCAGTGAAAGTCTCGTTAAAATCAGTTTAGCCGTTTCAGAGATTAGCCGGAACAAACAGACGGGCGAACAAAACAAAAGTGACAACGAAGTGATCCTACTTAAAGATAAAATACACTTCCACAAGATATGAAATTCAAAAGTGGTTATTTGTAGGCTTATATAATTGTTATTGGGTTTTGATTCATCATCATCATCAGCTTATCGCAGTCCACTGCTGGACATAGGCCTCTCAAATTGCACGCCACATAGTTCGATCCTCGGCTTCGATTCACCTGGCGTTAAATCTTCCCAGGATTTATATCAACGCCAGGCAGTTTCATCAAACTCCATTCAGTAGCTTTTGCGTCAAAACGCAAAAGCTACTGAATGGAGTTTGATGAAACTTTACAATAATATAGCTTATACATCAGAATAACACATAGGCTACAATTTATAAAGATACTAGCTTCGCCTCGCCTGCTGCCCTCGGTCATTGTCGTACCGTGGGGTTCAGCTAGTACTAATGTTTAAAGCTGAAGAGTTTGTTTCTTCGCTTAACCGCGCAAATCTAAAGTACTACAGGTCCGATTTGTAAACTTTTTCAGTATTATATTATAATAAATAAATAATAATAATAAATATTTTGGACAATTTAACACACAACGCCATCTAGTCCCAAGCTAAGCAGAGCTTGTGTTATGGGTACTAGACAACTGATATAAATACATATATACTTTTTTTTTGTAAATACATACATATTATACATAGAAAACACCCAAACTTCGAAACAAATATTTGCAGATCATACAAACATTTGGACCGACCCGGGAATCGAACCCGAGACCTCAAGCACAGCAGTCGCTTACGCTACCACTCGCGCCACCGAGGCAGTCAAATATAATAAATTATATCTATATATCATCATGGTAAGACAAATAGGAGCCGAGCCGATAAAGAATGTTTCAAAAACGGAGGAAAATTATCACGCTACGGGCAATAGGAGACGTAAACAAGATTACATGGGTCAGCTAGTCTATTATAAAACCTTGTCAACGTTTCTTAACTTCTATTGTCGCTATTCTCTCCATTATTAGCCTTACACACATTGAGAGCGACTCATCCGTCATATTGATAGACTCATGAATAATGTTTAGCCCCCGAGGGCGATAAAGCTTCTGTTGCAGATAATCACGTCTCGGTAGTCCTTGAAACAGATACGAAACGGATTTGGAGAATGATAAATTACTTAGAAATTTATACCAATTACATTTCTTGGGGGTTTATATTACGTTTGTCTGATTATAAGAAGTTATACAAGTTTTTGCACTTAGCTACTCTCGCATTATTCAGTATCCATCGTCTATATGTAGTTAAGAAGGTTCAAGCCAGTAATCATAATCATGGTAACTATCTCTGTGGCGTAGTGGTAGCGTATGCGACAGCTCTGCCTGAGGTCTCGGGTTCGATTCCCAGGTCAGACCAAATGTTTGTATGATCTGCAAATATTTGTTTCGGAGTTAGGGTGTTTTCTATGTATGATATGTATGTATTTACAAAAAAAGTATATATGTATTTATATCAGTTGTCTAGTACCTATAACACAAGCTCTAATTAGCTTGGGACTAGATGGCGTTGTGTGTTAGATGTCTGAAATATTTATTATATTTATATTACTACCCTGAGCGTTGTGGGTTCAATTTCCTGAGTCCTGAGTCTAACGGTTCTTTATTTCCATTTCATGAGTATTTCTGAAGTTCCCCATGAGGATATATTCTGAACACAGGAGCTGACTTTTATAAAAAAGGCTAAATGTTTACAAAGGTAGAAGGGTAAGAAAGAAACAAATAGATCCACAAAGGACGTGATATTTTGATATGGACAAGACAAATTAGATATGAAAACAGGTTTTCACGTTGATAAACATGTTCATTTTTAGGGTTTCGCCCCTCAAGGTATATAATAAGACTCTTTTAGAATCACATGCCATGTTACACCAATTGGTCTGTATGTCATAACCCTTTTCCTTCTTGATATGGTAAATGTTTTTTTTTATATTTCGGACATCTAACACAATGCCATCTAGTCCCAAGCTAAGCAGTGCTTGTGTTATGGGTACTAGACAACAGATAATAAATCCATACTTTTTTTTTGTAAATACATACATATTATACATAGAAAACATCCAAACTCCGAGAAACAAATACTTATAGATCATGTAAACACTTGGTCCGACCCAGGATTTGCACCCAAGACCTCAAGGACAGCAGTCGCAGTAACTACCACTGCGCCACCGAGGCAATTATATTTTTTAAACTTTTGCTCTACAGAAAACGCCTCAATATTTAAGAATGGATATTTGTGATAAAGAAACTGTATATTACCCGTTAGGAAACCCCTGTAAAATCAGTTTAATTTGCAATATTCTGAAGGAATATATTTAATCCAAAAAGCGTATGGGCAGAACACGGTAAAATGAAGTTTATGTGCGCCTTCCACTCGTCGTTCATGAAACTCATATTTCTGAAATCTGATATTTTAAAGGCACACTGAACTCTACTCGCATGTGAGCACATAACTAGCGCATTAAATGGTATTTGCTTTAAACTGCTTTAGAATCGTGATGCATTCTCTGTATGAAAAAGACGCCCGCTTTTAGATCTTGTTCTCTATTTTGTACAATGGCTTATATATCTTAAGATTTCAAATAACGAATCTGTCGAGGGTGTGCTACGAGTATTTAGGTAACAATTATGTAACCTGGATAACAACACATTTGGCGTAGGGTTCAATCAATTCTAGAAGGAGCTATTTTGATAATTCTGAAATTAGACTTTCGGCATTTTGATGTCTCTTAGCATCTGTTTCTAATTATGTACCCTAAAGTGTAAAACGTAAAATTCTAACGATTAAAAAGAAAATAAGTGAATAATACTTTTGCCGAAAGCCTCTTAGAGTTATAGAAATGATATGATTCGGTAATCTACTTGTTTATTTATTTATTTATGTATTACAACATCACCGTCACTATCACTATACTATTACAGGTTGCCCTAATGTGATAGAGAAGCTAATTTACATTTCTATTATTACACACACACACACCCACACACACACACACACACACACACACACACACACACACACACACACACACACACACACACACACACACACACAAAGAAACGCATACATTAACGAAATTTAAACTCAATAAAAGTGTGATTGATCTTCTTGATCTTCAACATATCCACTGTATCACTATTTAATTAGATTTTTTGAAGAAACATTTTATTAGCTTATTTAAAAAAATAACGAATACGATCTAGAAGTTTTCTAAATCTGTTTTATCAAATGTAATGTTTATCCTAAGAGTCGGTGAAAGAACTAGATACTCAAGTTTCCAGAAACTGAAATATTTCTCTGGTAAACAAATTTAAGATATTTGCTATATCATAATACATTAATTAAATTTGGCAAAGCAACACACGTGTTCACCCATAGTCCATTTTGGGTGTGTAGTTATTAGCTGTGAAAATTGGTTAGAAAGCAACACTGGCGAATTTCGCTGCGGTCGGAACGCATCTGGTGACTCCAAGTTTCTTGTTAACGCCTGCTCACAAACAATTTAGGCAAAAAAATTGTATTGTTTAGTTAAAATTATAGATAAATATATAGTTAATTAAATATTAACTATAGAATAGGACCAGTGATGATGTACATAGGATGGCATAGGAAACAACCTCTTGGTAATAAAAAAATATTGAACAAGTTTAAAGCCTTGTCTATAAAACCCCCCTTTTAATATCCGTAATAAATAAACTTGCAACATTTTTTTAATATATTTGATGATTTGATTGATTCTTTTAAAAATCACAGTTCAATTTATACTTATATTATTTAACATACTGGTTTCTAAAGCTACTTAAATTTTCCTACAAAACATTATTTAGAATCTAAGTGGATCTTGGATAACTTATACACATTTTATACACTTAACTTGAATTTAAAATTCATTTGACAAATTCCAAGATATGGTTCCTTCCTATTTCAATCCATTTTCAACCATCACTGGTCATTTGCATCCCCATGCACCAGTTTCTTACCTCGTGAATAACGCAGCAAAGAACCACACTAAAGCACAGATCAATGTAGCCCTGGTCTTGGTACAGACGTATCCAGCACGCAATGGTTCACAGATGGCGTAGTAGCGCTCGAAGCTGATCGCCAGGATCGTCAGGACTGACGCGTGGGTTACCGTCAGTTCCACAAATGGCACGGCTAGACCTGGAGACAAAATGAATAATTTAATCAAATTAAATCGAAGTATTATCGACATTGCCCGAAGAATTGCCAGACTTAAGTGGCAGTTGGCGGGGCAAATTGCTCGCAGACAAGATGGCCGATGGGGGCCAAAGAGTTCTAGAGTGGCGACCACGTATTGGAAGACTACCGAATGACGACCTGGTCAGGCCTCCGGTATCCTCACTCACTCGGTGAAATGCATGCGCTATTTCACACCTGTTTTCGTTGAGGCCGTGGTATTACTCCGATCGAGCCGGCCCATTCATGCTGAAGCGTGGCTCTCTTATATTCTTTTTACACACTGTTCAATAAGAGTGAAGTTACAACATGATATAACGTTCATGTTTTTCTCATTATTCTACATTCCACGCATGTAAATACAACCTCTTTCTGCTTCAGTATATCAAAGTTAGCAAGTTTACAGTGTTATGCACTATATATAATTTACTGCAAATACTTCGTGTCGTGTCTTGAAATAGTTTCTTGTAAATTCCACTCTTTAATCAGCTTTTCAAAAGCTTAAAACATGTTGTTTCTTATGCAATTTTTAAGCAGTTTCGTACAAAACTTGTAGAAAAACTTTAAAGTAAATACTGACTTTATATCGAGGGCGGAAAACATGTGATTCGGTGTATACTTTTCCGTGTAATAAATCTATACTAATATTATAAAGCTGAAGAGTGTGTTTGTTTAAATCATACATATCATTATTGATTAGCTTGACTAGCAGCTTCCCAAGTTTAAACATAATTATGCTACCCCTCCGACACAGAAATTTATTTTTAGATGTACTGTGAAAATTTCTGTGTAAACATATTTTATGTAAGCATATAATATAGGTGGATAAACATTATTTTGTAATAAAAAGATTAACAAATATAAGAATATTATTTTGTCACGTATTGATCCACCGAACGTTGCAAATTTTGCGTAGGTGACACCAAAAATTATTCAACAACATCTCTCATAATAATCTTTATTTACTCTATATATTTATCTTCAATTAGATCCGACTTTGACGTGGAGACCACGTGACGGCAAACGCAGCTTAGGAAGACCTCCCGCGAGGTGGACGGACGACCTGATTAAGATCGCAGGGACTCGTTGGATGCGGGCCGCTAACGACCGGTCAATGTGGTGATCATTGGGGGAGGCCTACGTTCAGCAGTGGACTTCCTGCGGCTGATATGATGATGATGAGATCAGACTTTTAAAAAGAGTGGCTATGAGTTTCTTTGCCAGTATTCTTCTCATAAGACCCTGCGCACTTTGGAAACTGGAAGTCATAGATCGACATCGACAAGCGGGCAGATTTTGGTGTTTTCACCATATTTACCTTGACAATCCAGTACATGCTGTGGCGTCTGTTTCTATCGATCTATGATTTTTAACTGTAGCTTCAATTTAACGTTCATAAATGTCACTTAGTATCTTAATTTAATAAATGATTTTGATTTTGAATTACTTTTGAGGTAGTATTGTATGACCTTTATAATAAACTAGCTGACCCATGCAACCTCGTTTGCGTCTTAAATTGCCCATTGCGTAAAAATTTTCCCCCGTTTTTGAAATATTCTTCATTGGTGCTCCGCTCCTATTAGTAGTAGCGTGATGATATATAGCCTATAGCCTTCCTCGATAGATGGACTATCCAACATTGAAAGAATTTTACAAATCGGAACAGCGGTTCCTGAGATTAGCGCGTTGAAATAAACTAACAAACTGTTCAGCTTTATTATTAGTATAGATATGAATTTTACTCATGGCAAATTTCAGCTTTTTCTTATTAAAAGGTTTCGGATAAACCAACATAAAGATGGTCATGACGAAACTAACATTTTAGGGTCTTTCGGTGCATGCAAATCCTCAGAAAGCACGCAAGTTTACGACTTAATTAGAATAAAGTACCAGAAAATGTTACTGGGTTCATTCAATATAAGAAATTCCTTTCTGTCCCCTTATAACGAAACGTTTTCCCTTAAAAAATAAAACACAGAATATACTAGAGCCATGAAAATACTTTTTTATTATGATGTATTGTAGGGAAGGTTCTAAAACGTGGCATTTTACTCGCCGTCAGGCGCCGAGAAGGCATCGAAAAACAAATACGGATAAACTGTTCTAAGGTTTTCTTTGCTGCCATTTTAGTTGTTCATTTGTTTTTTTTTCTAATGTATAGCCCTGCCCAAATGACCTCTACTCTGCCTGATGGAAAATATAAGTAGAATACAAGAGGGGTGGTCATCATACTCAATGCGAATTTTATTATATAGCGGGCAAACGAGCAGACGTATCGCCTGATGGTAAGCGATTACCATCGCCCATGGACACCCGCAACACCAGAGGCGCCACAAGTGCGTTGCCGGCCTTTTAGGAAGGAGTACGCTCTTTTCTTGAAGGTTTTGCATGTTGGTTAAATGCAGACAATGCAACGATGCAGTATGGTGATCCACACCATAGCGGCCTAGTGATGCTTCTGCACCATTGGGCCTCCGGTCTCCTACTCACTAACAAAACACGACATCAAGAACGCTGTCATTTTACGTTGATCTTCTGTGCGAGGATAGTACCGCCTCAGTCACGCTGACCCAATCGTATTGAAATCTGCGTGACTCCACTACCTTCTTACATTAACTACTTGTTATGTTGAAATTTCTTGTGTATTTTAAGATACAGGATAAAGAAGATAAGGTAGTTCTATGCTAGATAGATTCCTGCCCACGATGTCTAGGCAATGTAACTGTCACATATCTAAGCAGAGTAGCACTTTTCCTGTAATACGGTATACGCCCGAGATACAGATTCAATCTAGTTCGGGCAAATAACAATTAACGTACTATATTTATAAATTTAAGAATTTAATTGTAAATTATTGTATCTTCTATAACTAAATAAATAAATAAAAAAAAAAACACTGTGTATATTTTAGATTCTGATTCCATTTACCGTGGAAGAGCCGCGCTTCAGCATGAATGGGCCGGCTTTGACTGCCTCTGTGGCGCAGTGGTAGCGTATGCGACTGCTGTTCTTGAGGTCTCGGGTTCGATTCCTGGGTCGGACCAAATGTTTGTATGATCTACAAATATTTGTTTCGGAGTTTGGGTGTTTTCTATGTATATTATGTGTGTATTTACAAAAAAAAAGTATCTATGTATTAATATCAGTTCTCTAGTACCCATAACACAAGCTCTGCTTAGCTTGGGACTAGATGGCTTTGTGTGTTAGATGTCCGAAATATTTATTTAACTCACAGAAAACCGGTGTGAAATAGTGCTTGCACTGTGTTTCACCGAGTGAGTGAGGATACCGGACCCATCCCCAAAAGGTCGGCAACGCACTTGTGACGCCTCTGGTGTTGCGGGTGTCCAAGGGCGGCGGTAATCGCTTACCATCATGTGAAACGTCTGTTCATTTGCCCACTATTCAATAAAAACACAAAAAAAAAACACCATCAACTGTCATTGTTGTACATTTATCTAAGTTAATATTCAAGCTAAACTATTTTGAACGGTTACTGGTGGGGTTAATTTAAATGTTTAAGCATACTGCTGGACTTGCCTGCCATCTAGCAATAAGAAGTTGATGGATCACCAGGACTACTAGCTGTATACGATTACTTCTATATTTTAAATGGAAATATGACACACACAGATTTGAATGCAGAACTCAAGAACAGATCAGTTACTACACTGTAGGCATGCATCTCAGATGATTTATACATTAATTGGCTATCTTCGTTGTAAAGGACGTTGTATATTAGTTTCATCAACATTAAAATTACAGAATAATAATTGTTGTTGCATGTTTCTTAGTTTTAATAGTCCTAAAGGCTATATAGTACTTATATAATCGTGATTTAAGTTTATCCTTCAGAAACTAAATGTTCAATACTAATTTGGAACATCACGTCAGCTCCCTGGGGCTTTACAGATATTACTGTAACTAATATTTGAATCTAGAATATTCTAAATTGGAATACCTAATTTTACATCAACAGTAACAGCAATAGTTCTACGAAATTATTTACTATATAACAGTTATTTGTTATACAAGAGTGTAAAGTTGCTTTTTAACCATGTGCTCAATTTTGATGACCGAGCAAGCGAAGGATTCTTCAAAAATTAGAATCCTGAGCAATTGAGAGGGAATCAAAATAGCACTAGTTGAGATAACTTTGCACTGGAATGCCACACGTAACTTTTTATCCCACCTCAGCGAGGAAATGACTAAATACAAAAAGAAAATGGCGTTAGCAAAGCAAATAAAAAAAAAATGTACACCAAAAAGGTACCGAGTCTGAGTTTTTAACAAATTAAAAATTATTTCATGATGAACTCGTCAACGTGGAGGAAAAAGTAAATAGGTGTGCACACGATGTTCCAAATACATTTTACTTTATTCTCTAGTGGATAAAAATGGTTTTCTGCACTCAGATATCGAAGGGCAAAAATAGTCTTGCCGAGATTGGGGAATGAAAAAAGGATTACCTTATTTCTTTTAAATCACGAGAGAATAGTTCAAACCATGTTTCACGAAGGTCTTATCTTAAATATGGTCAGCTTATATATTAGTTAATGGTCCCTCACATGCTTTTAGTACGTGTCACAGAACACGCTCGATCTAAAGATATCCTGGATAAGTATTGGAAAAGAAATCCCTTGGGTATTGTCCAAAATCTCAGTTAATAGTACACATAACCTTTTTATATAACCAATTTTTCCATTTAAAATATTTCGGAATAAATAATAATAATTAATATTTCGGACATCTAACACACAACGCCATCTAGTCCCAAGCTAAGCAGAGCTTGTGTTATGGGTACTAGAAAATACTTATATACTTTTTTTTTGTAAATACGTACATATTATACATAGAAAACACCCAAACTCCGAAACAAATATTTGCAGATCATACAAACATTTGGATCAACCCAGGAATCGAACCCGAGACCTCAAGCTTAGCAGTCGCATACGCTGCCACTACGCCACCGAGGCAAATAATCAGACATTGTTACACTACATGTAAATTATTCTTGAAGATATTAGTGGATGTTGATTTACATGTAACAACACTTAGTTTATGTAAAATGATAATAAAAAAGAACAAATAAACAAAAATAATCACACAACACTAGTTGGAGTATGAAACAAGCATTTATTTTCACAAAATCAAAATCTATTCAAACATAACTCCGTCATGGCATTTGGCGCCAAATCATTTAAACATTATCTGTGGGAACTTATTCCATTTTTACTTTGTCTATAAATGAAAACTTATTCAAACTCATTCGATAGTGAAAGTGTACAGACTTTTGCTTTTATCCTTATTTAACAGTGATACTTAACTTTATCCTATCGTAAAATGTTCCACGAATTTCATTTTATGTGAAGAACCTGCTTTATCTAGCTATCTTGCATACCTGTTGGTAATTTTGTAAGAAAAAAATGTTCATACGAATTGTTTTGTATGTTGCTGCTCCCGAATATGATTGACAGTGCCTTATTGGCTGGAAATAAGAGATAAAATATATTCAAATATAGCCTTTATTTCTGTTAAAATGATGTGTGTATGATATATATTTATTCTTGCGATTAATATGTAACTTATCTTACTGATTCTTCTCATATTATTTTCAGTTGTTGACTGTCAAATCGTAAATTATTATCGTCAAAACATTTGAATCTAATATTATAATACAGCAATACTGCAATACTTATTTATATAATTTCTTTTCTTGTAAATTATTGTAAAACAATAAATAATTGCATCTCATTGGCTAATTATACCTATTTAAGAGAGCGACAGTCAAGTTTCGATATAAACGGGTCGGTGCGACTGGAATGCTCGTCATTATTATTTCTTTGTTTTGCATTATAATTTTATCAGTGATTTAACCAGAGACCAAACCCCTCCTCATGACTGGAGAAGAATACTGAAAGTTGAGTTGCAGGTTATCAGGTGCCCTGTCTTCTAGATATCGTATATCTTTTAGCTAGAAACAAAAGTCCCATTATCGTCTGCTCTATATCTCATTTTATACCAATTTACATTAGAAAAAGTTTGTAAACATAATACGGAAAGACCATGGTCTGAATATAATCGTGTGACCCGGATCTGCCTAGATAGAGCCTCAATAAATTCAACCCGCATTGACTAATGGCTTTCATACCGCACTTTGTACATTAACGTTAAATAGACGTTTTCGTACCCTGATTTATAACAACTAGATAAAATTGTTTTTGTTAAACTGAACCCGTAAAATCTATTTTCGAAGGTATAGTTTTTTGCTCATTTAATATGCTTGACAGAATTTAGGTACCGTTTAGCATAAATTGTTTAGTACTTATTTATAGAAGAAAACTTGAAATGTCTTAGAAAATTGTTATTTATGTTTTCAAGATCAGAAAGTATTACTCCGTTCTTATTTACACGAAGTTTAACTCTTAGGCACTTGGTATATGTACGTTATTGGGATTATTCAAGTAATGTAATTACATGGCGCAGTGGTAACGCATGCGACTGCTGTGCTTGAGGTCTCGAGTTCGATTACCCGGGTCGGACCAAATGTTTGTATGATCTGCAAATATTTGTTTCGGAGTTTGGGTGTTTTCTATGTATAATATGTACTACTTAACGTAACCTCCTTATCACGGAGTCGCTCATAGTATCATGCCACCAGCGGTCGCCTATTCAGGTACTGATCGCGCTTTTTTGTTTCTAATCACCAAGTGCTATGAGCGCCTCATATATCACATACCTATATATATATTGAGAAGCCGAGGATCGAACTAAGTGGCGTGCTATTGGAGAGGCCTATGTCCAGCAGTGGACTGCGATAGGCTGATGATGAATGAAAAAAAAAAATATCTATATATATATTATATCCAAATTTATTTATTTTTGTCCCTTTTCTTGAAGTGTTCCCGTCTTCCCGCAACATAATGGCTAACTAGTTATTCAGTCTTTTGTACTTTATTTTTTAAAAGACAACTCCGCATTAAGAATATATATTTAGTGTTGCGGGGGGCTTTATAAACATACACGAAACGAACATAAAGAACAGCCAGACTCGAAATAAATATTTGTGGATCACTTAAAGGCGAACGTTTAATCTGCATAATGATTTTCTAAAGTATATAAATAAGTACTACTTTTTTCCTTTCGGAGCGTTAATAAAGCTCTGATTATTAATATAATAATAGAAGCATTTGTATTCGAATATTTCAGAGGTATTGACGTCAAACACATCAGTCGCGAAGTAGTTTGAGTTTAATTAAGAGTTTTAATTGTAGTAGAACCGACGCAGTCTCGAATAAAAATAGTAATGAAAAACGTCATTCTTTCCTATGAATTTTCTTGAGCGTTTCACTCTCAATTAAGGATAGTTCATAAACTTATGAGAAATGGCATGGCATTAGAGGTATTTTAGTAATGGATCTTAAAAGTAATTGTCAAATCAAATTAGTTTCTCTTTAAGAATAATGTACCTCGATCTGGGCCGGCTCGACTGGAGTAATACCACGGCCTCACAGAAAACCGGTGTGAAACAGCGCCTGCGCTGTATTTCACCGAGTGAGTGAGGATACGGGAGGCCCATACCCCAACCCCTCTCTCCATCTCTCTCCCCATCCCCCAAAGGCCGACAACGCACATGTGACGCCCCCAGTGTTGAGGGTGACCATGGGCGGTGGTAATCGCTTGCTGCTTGACTGCCTCGGTGGCGTAGTGGTAACGTATGCGACTGCTAAGCTTGAGGTCTTGGGTTCGATTCCCCGGTTCGGACCCATGTTTATATCTATAAAGTATAGTATGTTTTTATATACAGACACACGCAGACAGAGAGACAGACATCGACGTAAAACTTATAACATCCTTTCTTTTTGCATCGGGGGTTAAATATACCTTTGTTGTATATAGTCACAATAAACATTGTATATAGAACAATATATGAAATAAATACAAAAAGTGTGTCGAATCTGACCTCAATCCATCGTTCTAACATGACGTAACCATAGGAACTTACTCGAGAGTACCAATGTTATCCTTTCAACGTACATTTTTGGCACACACCATGAGTGTCATATTGCAGATAACACAAAACATTTGCAGATTGCAAATAGGCGAAATAACTGCACTGAACTAAACTCTAGAGCAAAATTGCTACTTTACTTAAAATTCATAAGTAAATATCTTTAATTTAATAAGGGGAGTTATATCTTTTTGTTATGAAATGCAAAAAAAATTGTCTATTTAGTTCAGATCTGATAGTTTAAGTAAAGTTACTTTCGAATAATCAATATATATATGTACATTTTTTTTCTGTCTTTATTACCAAAATGACTCTGCTCTGCCTGATGGAAAGCACGAGCAGAATCCAGGAGTGGTGGTCACCATCCTCAATGCTAATAGGGACAATATTAATATAGAGATAACTAAACTTAACTACACAAGCACTTAATCGAGTAATCATTCGCCAAAAATGCCTTACATCATTTTGGAAAAGAGCTAATACACTTACACTGTTGGACCGATATTAACCAAACATAACTTAGAACCACCGCAAGGAAACTGGCTTTGAAATGAAAAAAACGCTAAACTGAGTGATTGAGGATACTGGAGGCCCATATCTCACCCCCTGCCCACATCCCACTCCCTATCCTCCGAAGACCGGTAACGCACCTGTGACGGTGTTGCGGCTGTCCATGGGCGGTGGTAATCGCTTACCATCAGGCGATACGTCTGCCCGTTTGCCACCTACTCCATAAAAAAAAGAAACCGACAGACAGACATCGACGTCAAACTTATAACACCCCTCTTTTTGCGTTTGGGGTTAAGAAAGAGGTGAGCTGTTATTTTCGAAGGTTTTTATCACCTAAATCCTTATGTAAATTAGTGCCTTAAGTATAAAATGCTGTAAATTCCGATCCTCATCATTGTCACATTTGGATTTAAGCCTTTAGATTACAAAACGTAATCCCCGTTATAGAGAAACGAAATTGATAATCTGTACTGTCCAGCAAGCATTTTATGAAACAAATAAAATAATTTATACTAATATATAAAGCTGAAGAGTTTGTTTGTTTGAACGCGCTAATCTTAGGAACCGCTGGTCCGATTTGAAAAAAGCTTTTAGTGTTGGATAGACGCTAAGACCAATAGAAGCGGAGCGGATGTGTGAAGCAAAAACTTTGTACTCCTTTTTACGAAAAAGATGTGAAGAGTACGAAATTTGTCGTCGTTTAAGTTTAGTATTTAGATGACTGCTATTACTTTTTAGTAACTTTCTTAAAAATAAGTCCTAGCTAAATCAATTTATCGCCCCCAAAACCCCTCGAATACCAAATTTCATGAAAATCGTTGGAGCCGTTTCCGAGATTTAGACTATATACAAGAGAGAGATATATATATACAAGAATTGATCGTTCAAAGGTATTAAATAAGATAGACAGATGTGGAGCCAAAGTGCAGAAGGCTACAAAATTATTGATATATTCGTATTTTATCCACTAGTATACATAGTGATCTCAAGCTAATAAAATAATAAAAATTTTGATACCTAACCTAATCTTACCATATAAGCTAAACTATTGTATTGCAATTGTGGTTGAAACGATAATTTCTCCGTTTATTTTTTGACTAGTATTGTGCGTGCGTACATTGAATGTGATTGTGTGTAATACACTGAAGAAGAGAATTAAAACACATCATATGTATATACTCCTTTAGGTTCTAATGCAAAATTATGTTTATACCCAAATCTTAACGACTCTGAACGACTTTATGATAATAAAGGTATCATAAGTTTAGCGCTTGGAAAAATATTAGGGTTCCAGATTTTACTTTTTAGCTTGTAGGTACGTAAAATAAAATGATCCAGTTATATTTGCGTTCTCTTTGCGTATAAGTACTAATACTCGATGGCGTAGTGGTAGTGAATGCGACTGCTGTACTTGAGGTCTCGGGTCTTCGGGTTTCTATGTATAATATGTATGTATTTACAAAAAAAAGTATATATGTATTTATATCAGTTGTCTAATACCCATAACACAAGCTCTGCTAAGCTTGGGACTAGATGGTGTTGTGTGTTAGATGTCAGAAATATTTATTGGAACGAAGTTCCTTATCGCGCGTTGTGAAAAGGGGCTAGACGGAAAAAATTCATACGAAAAAGTTGTCACGACACTTTTTGTTGTCACGACACTTTTTGATATTTTAAATTATATTAGTTATTAGTTTATTTTTCATGGCTTGATTCACTATTTTTGTTATGGGAACGAAGTCTTAATATTTTTTTATTAAGAAAATATTGTTTTGTTATTATTTTTAAAGAATTGGTGAAAAACATTTTTCAATTTTATATATAGCGCCATCTTTAGAATAGAAACTGAACTTACATTTACGTGTTATAGTTGTCGTTGCCAGTAGTTTAATATTAATAATATAGATGTCGCTGTAAATTAATGATTTTTAAAATTATGTATATCAAATATAAATACAAAATATATCAATAAATAAGTTTAGCAGTGAACTGCGATAGGCTGGTAACAACACTTTTTGTTAAAGTAAGCTATTGTAAGCCGTGCGGCGTCCGCATGTTTCTCTGTCTGTCTGTCTGGCTCTCTCTCTGTCTCTATCTCTTTTATAGAAAGCAAGCCAGATATTTTCGTTTCGTCTTTCTATTTCGAACTTCGTTCCATCCGGGTGTCCCTTGACACCTCTCAAGTTTTTTTTTATTATTATTTGTTTATAGCATATTCCAGTATCTTTAATCTTAGATTAAATGAATACCTACTAGTGTTACCTTATTTCTAAGTAATTCTAGACAGTCTTGTTTTATGTTTTCCTAGCAAGTTACGGCCACGGTGGCCAGTCTCAACGGAGACCAGCCAACTACGCAGGAGATATTATAGTGCACAAGTGTGTGCGCAAACACAAGTGCACTCTCTGTTCCCTGTCTCTCATAATCCGATGGGACGGTTAACTGACCCGACCGGGGAGAGATCAGGCGCCGGACCGATAGCTTTACGTGCTCTCCGGGGCACGGGAGTTCAGACCTCAACTTCTAAACTCCGAGCTGTTGTTAAGTATGTATATAATCAGAAAAACTCAATAACATTTTTGACCCGACCCGGGATTTGAATCTTCATTGGCAGTAGAATTCGTTAACCGCTAGACTAATGAGAATATATATCGTATAATGATGGTGAGGAGAGTAGGTTATAGACATTTAGTGGTAAGCGGTTAACAATATATAAACTGTAAGGTTATTCATACATTCAAACTATCCATACTAATATTTATGAATTCAAAAGTAACTCTATCTGTATGTCTATCTGTCTGTTACGCTTTCACAGCTAAACTGCAATACCGATTTCGATGAAATTTGGCATGGAAATAATAATAATAATGTATAATTTATTACTCTTTCACAAAGGTAAGTACAGATCAGGTAATACAAAAAAATGTATAACAATGGGTAATAATTATTCCTTTGTGAGAGACTGGTGTATATATTAGGAAAGCCTGTGCTACAAATCACCAGGCTCCCACCTCATGGACCAACTTGTTTGGTACCTTCTATTACTATAATATACCCAATAAATAATTGCAAATCAAAATAACAAATAAAGTAACAATAAAATTACATTTATAGTGAGGTGCGCGCACGTGTTTGCGTGTGTGTGTGTGTGCCTGTGTATGTTAGTGTGTGTGTGTGTGTGTGTGTGTGTGTGTGTGTGTGTGTGTGTGTGTTTGTGTGAATTTGTTTGCATGAGTGTAACATTTATATTTCAGGTTATTACATTTCTTGTATATTATTATCTTTTAACGGAGTAAGTAGGTTTTCTGTATGATTTTATGATAAGTTTTGAAACCACGTAGATAATACTCTTTTCAACTTAAATTTATTTAACACGTACGAGTATATATAAACATTGTTTAACAGTGGGAGAGCTATGCTTCGGCATTAATGGGTCGGCTCGACCGGAGTGATACCACGGCCTCACAGAAAACCGGTGTGAAATAGCGTTTGCGCTGTGTTTCACCGAGTGAGTGAGGATACCGGAGGCGCATACCCCAACCCCTCCCCCCATCTCCTTTCCCATCCCCCAAAGGTCGGCAGCGCACTTGTGACGCCTTTGGTGTTGCGAGTGTCCATGGGCGGCGATAATCGCTTACCATCAGGTGATACGTCTGTTCGTTTGCCAACTATTCAATAAAAATAAAAAAATATAATAATTTTACTGTACAAATACTGGTCTAAAAACAACAGAATCTGTGTGAAAACCTTAGTTAGTTTGTTTGGTAAAATGGCAACCAGCCGGATCAATCGTATCAGCTATTTCTGCCAATGTAAAATACTCGTATTTATAGTATTTAATTATAAGTCTTCGAGTCTTCAAGTCTTCATCGTGATGAAATTAATGATAAAAAATATTTAAAATGTGGATGACATGAAATGGGGACGGTCTTTCGAAAAAACAAAAACGATCGTTTGTATATTGACGACACTTTGTTGCATTCATTAAAGGGTCATAGTTGGATTGTACGTGTGATTTAGTGACATTAGACGTATAAAAAGTTTACGAACTCAACACACGAAGGGTCAGCTGAAGGATAAATAAAAAGTAAGAAAAGTGTTACTTTAATGACATCTTTGGGCACGCTCCACCTTCGTCAAGCTTCTTTTCTTAACAGCACCTTCCCAAGATGTTATGCAGTATATCAAAATAGATTGGTATAATGCGAGGTAAGTCATTCGTTAGACTTTTTGATCCGAGACATGCCGCAGATTTTTAAGAGATACTTTAGTTCCTAAAGAAGAACAATGGCTACTTGCTTTACCTCACACACACACTTTACTTTCGAGCCATAGGCAAAAGCTGGTTAAATACATTTCATTAACAATTTGGTATTTTAACTCTTTTTAGTTGGCAATTTCTTACATATGCAAAATTATGGGTTTAAAATTAACACAGTGTGGTGTAGATTAGTAGAAATTGCCAACTAAAAAAAATTTAATATTTCTGTCTATGTATTTATATTTATGTCCTGGTTTTAATGCGCGGCCTACTGGTAACATTAAAATTATGCCCGAGTGTAGCTATATTTTGTAATTTTCAAATGGCTTTTTGATGTTTTCATATAGGTAGACCGTGGTAATAAAAGATACATTCACGTCTCTTAGGAAAAACATGTTGTGAATTATGTTTCAATATTAATAAGATTTTTTTTTTTTTTTTTTTTTAATCTTAATTAATTTAGGGGCTTTTATTAAAAGGTAATATGTTAGCCCCATCGTGGCTTATTCCATGATACTAACTACCTTGGAGACGAGGAATTCGATGTTGTGCAAATATCTCAAATAGGTCTAACGCCGCATTTGTATTAGGGTTACTTAATATAGTGATGAAAAGTCCTACATCGTACATATTAAAGTTATATTTGCACATCAACGAGTTCCTCTGTTTTCGATATTTGACACAATCCTCTAGCAAGTGTTGGACATCATCAAGGACTCCACAAGTTTCACAATTGGGTGTATCAACTTTTTTCATGAGATGTCCAAACTTGCCAGACGGATAGTGGCCTGAACGCAGTCTGTGGGCTATAACAATTAGCTTTCTATTTAACTTATTAGTATCAAACCAGGGTATTCTAGCAGGCTGATGTTGAATGGTTTTATACCAGATGCCCTTTTCCTTACTTCTCTCATCAAAATATTCTTTGAAATGAATATAACATAACTTTTTGATGTTGCTTAGGTATTCAGAGTAAGACCTTTTAATCGCATAGTTGATTCCATCTGTACATGCTAGCTTAGCGAACGAATCAGCCCGCTCATTACCCCGGAGACCAATATGGGAAGGCACCCATTGCAATCTCAAAGACTTACCAGATGATCTGAATTCATGTATTTGCCTTAACACAACATACGCTATCGGTGCACCTCTAATACTAGAGGCGCATCGAGCAATATGTTGCAAGGCGCTTTTACTATCAGTTAATATAGCTATTTTGTCGGTATTTAATGAACAAGCTTCGCTCAGAGCCTTTGAGATTGCAATAAGCTCCAGTGTCATAATGGATACACAACAGTCAATTTTAAACATAGCCGATGTTCCGTGACATGCATCGAAATAAGCAGCTCCATACCCATCATCATTTTTGGAACCATCAGTAAAAATTAAATGCCATCCATTATATTTTTCCTGCAATTCTCTGGTCACCTCATATTTCAAAATTGTCACATTTAGGTGCCTTTTAGCTGTTTTGATTGAATCTAATTCTAACTTAATAATATCATTTAAATCTATATATGAAATCCATAAATTTAAAGAGAACATTTCTAAAGTAATGGATGAGTGTATGTCATAAAATTCACACACTTCAACCACGGAGACCAACAGAGGAATGTTTTTATGATGCCAATATGAATTATTACATAATGATTTGAGATCTTTTACAAGCTTTATAGTGATATTATCCGTCCAGGACATACTCTTAGTATAATATTTATAGGCAAGGTACTTTCTTCTAACAAACAAGGGTGGTATGCAAAGTTCTGCTTCCATGACATGTATGGGTGTTGTTCTAATAAATCCACCCACTATTCTTAATGCTTTGTTTTGAATTCTATCCAATTTCAATAAGTGAGTCTTAGCACTATTATTGTACAATACACTGCCATAATCAATTCTACTTCTTATCAAAGCAATATAAAGTGTGCGAAGGTGTTTAGGGTGAACGCCCCAAGATGGACCTGTGAGTATTTTAAGTAGATTTAAGTGTTTCATAATTTTCGATGAAGTTTCGTTTATATGTTTTCCCCATAATAAAGCTTTATCTAGCCAAAACCCCAAATATTTATAACTCTCAACACATGAAATAATATTATTATTGATTGTTACATTGATGTCAAGCTTTTTCCTACGTTTGGTAAAAATACAAATTTTAGACTTAGTAGGGGCCACTTCAAGTCCAATCCTATCTAGGACATCTACGAACACATTTAGTAAAAACTGTAAATTTTCTTTACAACTATTTAAATCATTATGACTTTGATAAAAAACAATGTCATCTGCATATTGAGAAACCATAAAACCTCTGTCCAAAGCAAGTTGACATATATTATGAGTAACTATATTGAACAACAAAGGTGAAAGAGGATCACCCTGTGCTAAGCCAGTACAAGACCACCTAGCATCAATTACCTTATTATCAGAGCGATCCCTTATAGTAAGACATCTTGAGGATAGAAATGACCAAAGATATTTACAAATATGAAGTCCTAACCCTAAACCATCCAAAACCTGTATCATTTTATCCACTAAAACATTATTATAAGCATTACCTACATCAATAAAACATGCCACTGTAGACAACTTATTAGAAAAACCAATCTGTATGTGTGTAACGATTCTGGTTAAATTATCTATTGTTGACATTCCTTTACGGAACCCCGTTGTGTAAGTTGACAGTATTTTCTCTTTTTCTATGTACCATTCTATTCTTTTACATAACATGTTATGAAAGATTTTACAAAGACATGATATTAACGAGATTGGCCTTAGTTTGACTTCTTTTCTTTCTATATTTCCAGTTTTTGGTATAGGGGTTATTAAAATAGTACGCCATTGCTTAGGAATAATACCAGTCCTGAATATTTCAGTGTATATACTAAGCAGCAACCTTTTGGCAATATTGGGGGCATGATATATCATAGAGTAGGTTATACCATCGCTACCTGGTGCAGTTTCGGTCCTTTTAATGCATATATTTAATTCTTGTAAAGTAAAAGCAGACTCTAATAATTGATTTTCTGATTTAATAATAGGAGGACAGTTCAAAACTGTATCAGGTGTAAGTGAATTTAAGAGGTCTTTTTGTTCATTTTCAGAAACATAAAACTGAGGTTTACGGTGGTTTTTTAGCCATCGCATCTTATACCACATATCTGAGGCTGAGGTCTTTTCATCTATGGTTGCACAAAATTTGTTCCAACTTTCTAATTTAGCTTTATAAATTAGCAATTGAGTTTCCTTAATTTTATCCTGAAGATTCTTATAATTTATAGGTGTAGGATTCTTTCTAAATTCTTTAAGAGCAAGGCGTCGTGTGGCCACTGCTCTGGACAGGCTTGGATTCCAATATTCTTTGGGTTTGAAATTTGCAAGTTGATTTGAACATATTTTAATTTTAGGAATGTTTTTGTTAGTACTTAAATATAATAGTTTTTCAAAACCGTCGTATAATTGTTGAACATTACTATTATTCAGAGCAAAATCACTACAATAGTCCTCAAGATCAGTTCTATATTGATACCAATTAGCTTTTTTAAAATTAAACTTTTCTATTTTATTCATGTAATTTTGACAATCAGAATTGATTATCATCTTAATGATTAAATGGTCACTACCAAGGTTTTCATTTAGAGTTTGCCAGTCAAAACTAGCAACTATATCTGCTGACACAAATGTGACATCAGGTGAACTTTCCTGCAACCGTCCATTAACTAGTTTCATTCTAGTTGTGTTGCCTGTATTTATAGATGTGAATCCACAATCAAGCGTTGAATCCCACAATTGCATCCCCCTTTGGTCTGTCTTATAAGACCAATTGGTATGCTGCCCGTTAAAATCACCTCCAATTAGTGTTTTTTTATTCACCCTAGAGAAGAGTTGGTCCCAATCTGCCTGTGTTGTATGGACAGTAGACGGGCAGTATATTGCAATTACATTATGTAATTCGTTACAATTAAATATTTGGACATACAGAGCCTCAATACCACGATTATTCAAGACTATTGAAATTTTTTTTGACTTTAAAGATTTGTGTACAAATATAGCTACACCGCCATAATTGTCATATCTATCTTGCCTATAAACACTATAACCCGATATATGTACTTCACGCTCTTTATTAAACCATGTTTCACTAATTATAGCTACATGTATTTTTTCTTGGTTTAACAAAGAACTAAAACTTAATATCTTGGATGATAAACTTTGTGCGTTCCACTGAAATATCCTAATTTTATTTTTTGTTTTCCTACTATCCATTATTAATTAAACTTAACAACAACTTAAACATATCGTTCTTACAAAATAGATTTAAAATAAATGACTTACATTCTTCAAATAACAATTTCAACAATTCTGTACATATCTCTCCACATGCCTTATTTTTTTGCGCTATAATATCTCTAACTTTTATTAGCAAGTTCTGTATTATCGTACTTCCTTCCTTTATTCTTTTGTTGTTTTCATTTTCTTTACACAAGTCATCACTTGACAGTACTCCGTTCTCCTGTATGTCACATTCAACCTGTAATGGTAATGTTGTTGTTTTCTTTTTAGATTTTTCCTTACCGTGCCTAACCACCTCACTATATCCACGAGTTGACAGTTCACTGTTTGTCACTTGACCTGTGACGTCACTTTTTCTGCAATCGTAGGAGTTTAGTAAGTGTGGTTTTTCTACAAACACGATCTTGTTACTTTCTTTATAAATTTTTGTCTGTCCTTTTTCCATATTCAGAAAACGTTCTAATGCTAATTTATAAGATATATTTTCTTCACTCATAATAAAGCGTATCTTTTTTTCTTTTTTGTACAAAGGACACAATTTGTTTAGGGCCATATGTGGTCCTTTACAGTTAGGACATTTATAACTCTCAATGTCACAATTATCATGATGTTGTCCACATTTAGGACAAATAATA
This sequence comes from Spilarctia lutea, assembly GCA_916048165.1. Lineage (NCBI taxonomy): Eukaryota > Metazoa > Arthropoda > Insecta > Lepidoptera > Erebidae > Spilarctia > Spilarctia lutea. The sequence continues at coordinate 3,417,867 of OU696492.1, read as the reverse complement.
TTTTTACTTGGACAAAACTTTTTAATATGTCCAAATTTCCAACAATTCGAGCATTGACTTACCGGAAATATAAAACGTTCTATAGGTAGACGGCATCCGAAAGCGTATACATATTCAGGGCAAGTAGAACTTTTAAAACATACTCTTACTGTTTCACTGTCCACCCATGCACCCTTTAGATCTCTGCGCTTTAACCTTTTGGCGGAAATAATTTCATACGTACTCTCTAAACAATCTATAATTTCTTTTTCGGACATATCTAAGTCAATTCCTCTAATTATACCGTTAGAAAACCTGAGCTCAGTAGTAAACTGCATTCTTATATCTAATTCCTTAAGTTTTTGACACTCCATGAGATTTTCGGCTTGCTTCCTTTCATTGAACTGGATGAATACTTTATAGGGTGATTTATATTTAATTTTCAGTATACCGTGTATATTTTCTTTATGTAATAACTTTGCAAAAGCCATCTGTTTAGGTAAAATTGACAAAGATGTTAAACACACTTCAAGTTTTTCCAAAGTACCCTCAGTTTCCATTTGTGACGTAGACCATTCTGAATTATTTTCTTCAATAGAATTACTTTTTATCAACCTTTTTGGCCTTCTACGATTTCGTGTTATTGTAATAAAACCGTCTTCACCACTTTCATCACTTTTAGATCTTAATCTTTTTTTTTCATAATTCTTTGTACTATGAAGATTGTTGTCACATCTACTTGAATTCATTTCTTCCAATTCACGTTCACACTCTTTTAACACATCGGAATCATCCCTATCCTCGTCATCTTCAGTAGTTACCATAATCGTAAAAAAGTAGTATTATACTATACAACAATAAAATAAACGTTATTACGATACAGAGCAATATTATGCGTATGCATGTACCCGCGTCTGCACGAGCAATGTATTAATAAGATAAGATTACTTTATTTAAACATTTTCTATATTCACTTCTCAACTCGCGTTTAGAGCACTACTGCTGTAGGTGGTATCAGAAGATTTTATAACTAGTTCTTTTTGGACTTCAATGTGTGTATACTGTATTTTTAAGTATGATAATTTTATATCTCTTTCATTTTTCTTTCGTGTAGTACGTGGAAGTTATTTCTGCAAAAAAAACGGAAGTCTGTTATAAGAAGCGTGTGCAAGTTTTATTAAATAACAAACAGATGATATATCGCTCCTTGTTTAATAAAATAATAAAAAACTTTATGTGATATACACGGTATATAATATAGTACAAAAAATAAAATAAAACAAATTTTTTTTAGGGCTTGTAACATTACCAAAATGTCAAAGTCAAATGACGTGACATTGATGACGTGTATTAGCACATGCTTATTTGGTAGCTTTTTCAGACAGTCAATTTATCTACATAACTCGTACATAACAAATTTAGGTTCAAGTGAATAATTATGTTAACGAGGACTGCAGCTGTGTTTAACAAAACGAGTGGACTCTTAGCATTCTATTTTACTTTCCTTTGTCACGGCTTCACACCATATGTTCCTTTAATGCAGTAAACAGCAGCAGTGTTCTATATCACGAATCAAATGACTCCTGATGTCAAATTTCATATACGATTGACAAGAGACCGACAGAGTTAGTTTCACAAGATTTTTTTTCTATTTGTCCTATTAATTTGCTTTAATTATGGACTTCCTACAAAACTTCGTGTAATTTAAAATGTTTTTATGTAGCTGAAACTAGATTTTCGTTTCAGGTACAAGTGCTTTTCATATTTTTAGAGTGGCATTATACGTAGAACTAGTTTTTATTAAGGTTGTCTACAAAAAAATATGAAATTATAATCTTTTCTTCCACTTTAGTGTACGGTTACTGCTTCTAGTAGTCTAAAATTTTCCTCTATAAGGACATTAAATATTTTAAATCCCCCGGTTATCTATCTATATACATAATAACCAGCTGACCTCGTTTGCGTTTTCTATTACCCGTAGCGTGAAAATTTTCCCCCGTTTTTGAAACATTCTTCATCGGTGGTCCTCTTCTATCAGTATTAACGTGATGATATATAGCCTATAGCCTTTCTCCATAAATGGACTATCAAACACTGAGTTTGAGTTTGAGTTTGAGTTTGAAAGAATTTTTCAAATCGGACCAGCGGTTCCTTAGATTAGCGCGTTCAAACAAACAAACTCTTCAGCTTTATAATATTAAGTATGAATGAGCAAAATGTTTACGCGCATATCTTTCGATGGACTGGACCATATCGGATAATTACTTTTTTATGTTGAGTTATTGTCAGGACTAGGTTCGTGTTATTTTTCTAGCTTTCTGCGGTAGTACACTATCCGTAGAAAGCTAAAACAAGTTTTTTGAAAATTGAGTTTTTTTTTTCCAAAAATTTATGGCGGTTCGATGGTCGGTATAGTTATTAGGTTTAGCTATGAATCGTTTAAAAAACCAAGAAATTCCTCAATTTCTATCCTAATCTTAAATCTTAGTTTTGTTACACGAAACTGTAAATTATTCTTTGAAGACTATTCCCTCTTTAAGAATGTACATCCTGTATCGCGGGGGACTTTACAAACGTTCGTGTAACGGACACAAAGAAAACCCAGACTCAGGACAACATTTTGTGGATCACACAAAGTGATGTCCCACGCAGTATTTGAACCCACGGCACTTGGCGCAATAGCAAGCGGCATAGTGACCTCTTAAACCACTAGACCAACTGTGCAGTTATATCACTTTTATAGATGTGCGTTCGGAAAATATCGGTAAAGAAATACTTCGATGGCGTACTGATAAATATTGTTTGATCGTATTGGAAATATTCTCTCCACGAAGATCCGCAAAAAAGATGATATATAATAAAGAAAGTATTACGGAACATATTCTAGAGATTCCAGTACAAATAAAAGTCCATTTATTGTCGATAATATTAAATATTTGTATAAGTTAATGTGTTAAAAAAATCACTAAAAAATGTAAAAAACCAACAATATAGCTTTTATTGTATCCAGATGGGATAAGGAATTTTATTTCAAATAGGGCTGTCGACATTCTGCTGTCAGAAATTTTTATTTAATATTTATTTAGTACACATTTTCGCTGTTTGTTGTCATCATAAATAAAAAATAATATACAAGGCCAACCATTTATATTTAATACAACTGAACCAGATTGGATAATTCTTTTTATGTGTTCGTTATTATTCGGACAAGGTTTGTATAAGGAGAATTAATTTTTTGTCCGCGACTGTGGGATGCTGAAGCGGGCAGTAATTTCTTAAACAAGTTTTTCAGAAATGTAGAAAATATTTTCGAAAGAAAATATGGAGGTACGATGTTCACCGGGTCAGCTTGTATGTTATATTTGTATTTACTTCATCTACTTGTCCTGCTATTTGAGAAAACTTTTAATTAGCCTTCTGTTTTCGTACTGAGTTTATAAACTGTAATAATATAGCTGTAAGTTTTCTTACAATTATAAAATAAAATGTAATTTAAATTTTTCTCACTGGATTGAAAGTAAACTAAATTTAAATCTGTTTGAATTTCAGTCCGCGGTACAGACTTTCGACTTATTTATTTATTTAAATGCCTTTTTTTGTTGTCGGAGAAAGTCCCTTCGAATCTCCGGCTCTTCGGAAACGGATTTCAATTTCCTTGCTTTAAGGAGGCTTAGACTTAGACTATGTTATTTCAGGTCCCTCCAGGATCGACGATGGGTCTTGTCAGGCTCCATCATGGGGGAAGCCACAGAGGCGTCGCTCTACAACCCATAAATTGTCTAATACTTCAAATAAGTTCCACTGGCCGTCGTCAAACGTTGACTGCAGCCAGTACAGATCTAGTCTAAACATAATTAAATAATAAGCAATATGACTGTTCGGTTGGCCAGTGATTTGAGTGGTTGTGAGTTCAAATACTATATGGGACAAGACTGTCTGATCCATAAATTGTTTTTTTCAGTCAGAGTGTTCTTTGTGTCCGTTTCTTGTATGTTTGTAAAGTATTCCGCGACACAAGCTGTTTATACGTAAGCTGTTTATGCGGGAGCTGTCTTTTATTTTAAAGAAGAATACTGACCGCGATAAAAACACTTTTTTAATTCTCAGTAACTGAACTGACTGGTGACAACCCTAATTGACACACGTCGTAGTTAACTACACGTTAAGGATGCTCCCATACGGTCGAATATAACAACAGGTAATGGTTATGTAATACGTAACCAAATGTTACATAATTTTATATCATGTTGCACTTTAATGAAATATGCAGTTGATATAGCTAACGTGAACAGGTAAGGTAAGGCGAACATATGTAATGTTAGTATAATAAAAGATTAAAGTAAAAGAGTGACGGCCAACCTTTAGTTTTTTTTCATGGAATAAGTGGCAAACGAGCAGACGTGTCGCAAACGAGCAGGCGTAAGCGATTACCGCCGCCCATGGACACCCGCAACACTGGTATCCTTACTCACTCGGTGAAACACAGTGCAAGCGCTATTTCACACCGGTTTTCTGTGAGGCTGTGGTATCACTCCGGTCGAGCCGGCCCATGCATGCGCAAGCCTGGCTCTCCCACGGCAACAAAGTAACCAATTATTGTCATTATTATATGTGTGATGATCTTTATATAACACTTATATTAGCTCCAACTGTATGTCTGTTGGTAACTGACGTGTTTTTAATTGTATAAAACTATTTTTATTAAAGTAGAACTTGCAAGCAGTCAGATAAGTTACCTGAACGTGAGTACCTACACCGTTCAATTCAAGAGACGCAAGTGTGTTGAAGCTCTTTGGCCCCTCTCCCGCGAGGGAGGAAGACCAACTCCTCGACGTGGGCTCCGGTAAACTCATTCACTTGCACTAAAGCAACGAAAGTATTGTTTAACTAGTATTTCTAAGACTGAGGTATGATTGTCTAATTCAACCCTTGTGAGTCGAAGCGTGGCTCTCCCACGGTAACAATAAAATTTAGGAGACCGTTTTGTAACATACTGAGACCCATCCGTGCCACAAAGAGCACGTTAAGTCATCGGTTTTGACTGACAAAAGAATATCTTTGGCAATCATTATGAGTAGTCAACAAACACAAGGAATTAAAAACTTTGTTCAAATAAGACCTTAGACATTTTTCGTTTCTACAAAAGGTTGCAAAAAGCATCCTTATTTTCGTTAATGATATTGATAGCATGGCTTTAAACTCGTATCATTATTATCACTTTATAATAAAAACGAAATGGCCACTTAATACCGAAATACTGATCGTTAACCTGATGAGCGCTTAGCTTCAAGGAAATTTAGATTAACTCGGTTTTGTGGTTTAAGAGGGGAAATGTGAATCATGTTTTATCTTTAATTGAATCATTACTAGACTACGGGCCCGTATCGAAAATTGATGGGTCATGTGAACCACCAGGAGACTTTTTTAGAAAGATACAGGGGCATATAACAATAACATTTAGCACTATGCTGTCACTTGGAAGCTGTCCAACTGAGTATAGGTGAAGGGGAGGGAGTAGGAACCGTCGATTTTTCTCCCTTGTCACATAATTTTTGTACGGCGTTGCGAGATAATGGATTAGAAGAGATATTGAAATTGAATGGGACCGATGCCGTACAAAAATAGTGAGCCACAAAGTTGGATTTCTTTTTGATTTCCCGGCGATTGTCTCGCTCAATTTAGTTATTTAATTTTAGACGGCATCGGTCCCATTCAATTTCAATATATCTTCTAATCCATTATCTCGCAACGCCGTACAAAAATTATGTGACAAGGGAGAAAAATCGACGGTTCCTACTCCCTCCCCTTTACCTATACTCAGTTGGACAGCTTCCAAGTGACAGCATAGTGCTAAATGTTATTGTTTTATGCCCCTGTATCTTTCTAAAAAAGTCTCCTGGTGGTTCACATGACCCATCAATTTTCGATACGGGCCCGTAGTCTATACGTAATACACATTCAAATAAATCTCTTGCCGTGTAAGCAAGTGTGTGTTGTGTATTGTTTCATAGTGAAACAATACACAACACACACTATACATAAAACCGGCCAATTACGAGTCGGACTCGCACACGAAGGGTTCCGTACCATTATCTATATCGGCAACAAAATGACGTTTGTTGTATGGGGGCTTCAACATTTATTTTATTATACTTCGACATAACTCATTCATTATTAGAAACATGAAATGGAAACAACAGTGAACAGAAATGTTAGGACTGCCTCGGTGGCGCAGTTGTAGAGAATGGGACTGCTGTGCTTGAGGTCTCGGGTTGAAATTCTGGGTCGGACCAACGTGTTTGTGTTATGTACAAATATTTGTTTCGTAGTTTGGGTGTTTTTTTTGTATAATATGTATGTATTTACAAAAAAAAGTACATATGTATTCATATCAGTTGTCTAGTATCCATAACACAAGCTCTGCTTAGCTTGGGACTAGATGGCGTTGTGTGTTAGATGTCCGAAATATTTATTTATTTAATTTATACTTTTGATTGTCGGCACTTGATGGAACTTGATGTATTGTTGAATGGATTTTACATTCTAGAATTAAACTCACTTGTATTTATTCCACCATTTTAATTCACTTTAATCCGGACCGATTTCGCCCTATGGCTCTGTACGGCTGGCCTGGTGGTATAAGCGATAGCCACGCCGTTTTCTGTGGGTTCAAATCCAACATTAAACAACATTTTGTGTGATTTATAAATTGTTGTTCTGCGTCTGGGTTAATAAGAGAAAAAAGGTTAAGTGCTGTAAGTTTTCTTGCATAGTTTGCTGCCTTAGTCGATTCTTATCACACCCAAGAGCTGAACAGGGTTGGTAACACTCCGTACTCAGAATTCGCCATCACACGAACACTTTAGAAAGTCACAAAGGTCGACAGTTTTAAGAAACTACCCACGTTTTTAATATATAAGGCGAAAGTCAAACGTTAGTTACATATTACCAACACGAGCGTTATATCTTCGTATACTTGTCGGAGCGTCAATTTTTAATATCTCGTTCAAGGTTAGAGCCTAACATGGTTCGTTCATTCATTCAGAAAGATGTTTTTATTTACAGATTTCATAAAAAAACTTTTTAATTTGTTTTTTTATGTTTGCTTCTTCAAAATTCCATTATTAATTAACAGATTTTGAAAGTTATGTTTTATTGGTAGGTCTTCATGTTTAGTTTCATTTAAAATAAAAAAAAACCTTAGACCCAATGATGCAGAAGCATCTCGATATACCGCTTGTGGCGACCTCCACATACAACATAACATACTGCAGCGCCATCTTCTGAAGTTACACTGAACTACGAAGTAACGCGCTACACAGAGTAACTACCAATATTGAATCGCGCAATAGAAGTTCTCGCGCCAATTCAACGCCAACATCAACTGTTGGGCAGTGGCCCGCCAGCCACGATCACCTCGCCTGGTCGGAGGATCCTCCCTTTGTGTTGTGTGGAACATGATACCCGTTCCTCCACACCGCCGTAGTATGGGTCACCGTGTTGCATTGCTGCATTCTAAATCAATAATAATAAGAAATCAGTACAATACAGTTCATCATGATTTTACATAATACTGTGGACGATGTTCAAAGTTTGTTGATGGAATGTGTCAAGAATCAATCTAAAAGAAATGTAGTAATGAAGCAGTTACATCTGAATTGTTTGGATGTCGGTACAATTCAAAGTGTTTTGGCTATATCGACATCAAAAAAGCTATTAAATTGTATAGTCTAGCAAATCCTACTAATATTATAAACGCGAAAGTTTGTAAGTATGTATAGATAGATATTTTATTACTCTTTCACGCAAAAACTACTAAATGAATTTTGATGAAACTTTACAATATTATAGCTTATACATCAGAATAACACATGGCTACAATTTAGAAAGATATAGCGTCGCGGTGTTGCCTGCGATTATTGTCGTACCGCGGGGTTCAACTTGTAATATATAAATTGACATGTGTTTAAGTTAAGGCCTTATGGGACCGAAACGTAAAAACGGCGTACCTAACAAAGTTAAAAGAGGTAAGTTACGAGTTAGAAATAGAGGCAACCTCTAATTGAATGAAACTGCCATTGATTAGTTTCGTATAACCTCAATTGCACTTCTATATACATTAAAATAAATAAAATTGGAGTGTCTGTTTGTAATATTAAAATAACCGCTTTGTACTACATGCATGTGAATGTATTATATACGGTACACATACCAAAATATATATCTTTAAAATTTTTGTCTGTCTGTCTGTCTGTTTGTTCCCGCTAATCTCTGGAACCACTGGTCCGATTTGAAAAATTCTTTCGGTTTTGGATAGTCCATTTATCGAGGAAGGCTATAGGCTATATATCATCACGCTACTACTAATAGGAGCGGAGCACCAATGAAGAATGTTTCAAAAACGGGGGAAAAATTTTACGCCACGGGCAATAAAAGACGCAAACGAGGCTAGTTATTATCACTACATAGTATAAAACAAAGTCGCCTTTTCTGTCCCTATATCCCTATGTGCGCTTAAATCTTTAAAACTACGCAACGGATTTTGATGCGGTTTTTTCCAATAGATAGAGTGATTCAAGAGGAAGGTTTATATGTATAATACATGCATCATATACTAAGGCAACATTGCTAATTTTAGAGGTTTCTAACGTGATGTCGTAAATTACCGTGCAAAGTCGGAGCGGGCCGCTATGTTTTCATATACAACGTTCATAGTTTTTCTGTAGTGTATTTAATTTAGTATCAGCATTGCACCCGTGCGAAGCCGGGGCGGGTCGCTAGTTATTAAATAAGATTCAAATGTCGAATTTAAGTTCAATGATTTTAGTGTAACTTCTGTACTATTAATATTCTATATTTTGTGGTTTTCGTCTGGTTAACGTTTCTAGACTATAAGTAAACGAACAATAAGTATTGATGTTTTAAGGTCTAAAAGTTAGAAGCGTTTATTGACCTATGTTATTTGAAACCAAAGAGGTTTTAGAGACCACACAACGAATAATCACGCAAAATGACAATTTAAAAGGAATAATAGCTAGGTTATTAAATTATATTTCATAAATAAAGTTGCTAATTAACACTATTATGTTCTACTAGGCAATAAATTGCGTAAAAAGAATTTTTTACATGCGTGTAAAAAATTAATTATATCAGCTGTGAACTACACATTATAGCGATATATTAGGTAATATTCTTTTTCATATCAAATAACATGATATTTTAAATCAGCGGTTACAGCGTTTAAACCAACCCTTATAGAAGTACGAGGCTTTCAATTTAGTTGGAACTTTTTAATGTTTAATAATATAATTTAAAATGTAATGTATTATGTTTAATCTATACTAATAATAAAGCTGAAGAGTTTGTTTGTTTGTTTGTTTGAACACGCTAATCTCAGGAACCGCTGGTCCGATTTAAAAAAATCTTTCACTGTTGGATAGTCCATTTATCGAGAAAGGTTTTAAGCTAAATATCATCACGCTACTACAAATAGGAGCAGAGTACCAATGAAGAATGTTAAAAAAACGGTGGAAAATTTTCACGCTACGGACAATATAAGACGCACACGAGGTTGCGTGGGTCAGCTAGTTAATAATATTTCGGACATCTAACACACAAAGCCGTCTAGTCACAAACTGAGCACAGCTTGCACTGTTGATGGGTACTACGTACCTTTCTTGTATATTTATGTGCAGTAAACATAAAAAACAACCATATTCCGAAACAAACATTAGCAAATCATACAAAGATTTAGGTCTCGGGTTTGATTCACAGGTCGAATAAAGTATGCGAGTGCGGTGCTTGAGGAAGCACAATAGTTACCACTGCACCACTGAGACATTTAAACCTTTGCGATCTTACGACTCCGTGAAACAAACACATACTTCAGTACAATCGAACGAAAACACAAGGAACTAAATAGTAACCGCTAATCTTGTATCGGGATATGAAAAGTTCTCAAACCAGCATATTTTTAAACTATTGAGCCGCAGTTCATCTACTATGATCATTTTGTGAGCTCAGACGATCCTCCCTTTGTTTCAAGCCACGACATCCGTTTCAGGAACTGGGTTATTGTTTAAAGAAATGACATCGAAAACAAAGTTCCAGCAGCAGCCCTCTGTTGTTTGACACTAAAAGCCGGTAGTTTCATTCTCATAGTATAAATTCGATGATTCGAAATATCGAATTCGACGATAAAATTGTCTGTCTATTACGCTCTCACGATTACACCGCTACACTGATTTCAATGAAATTTGGCAGATACTTTGATTCTTAATGCAGAACATAGGCTACTTTTTACAGTGATAGTATAATCGACATACACGCTGGCGAAGTCACGGGCATAAGCTATGTCAGCGTTAATCTGTCCCGATCACATGCCAATAAAAAGTAATAAAATAGTGATCATTGTTTGTTGTGGGTTTTGCCAACTAATATAATGGATTGCTATTGTTAACCTGGTATGGACATGTGATGCGTAGAGATGAGCAAGATATTGTTAGGAAGGTTTTAAGTATGGAAGTCATATATATAAATACATAGGTATTCTATACTTTTTTTGTAAATACATACATATCTATCTATACTAATATTATACAGCTGAAGAGTTTGTTTGTTTGTTTGAACGCGTTAATCTCAGGAACCCCTGGTCCGATTTAAAAAATTATTTCGGTGTTGGATAGTCCATTTATCGAGGAAGGCTATATGCTATACATCATCACGCTAATATTAATAGGAGCGGAGTACCAATAAAGAATGTTTAAAAAACGGGGGAAAATTTTCACGCTACGGGCAATATAAGCCAATACGGGCAATGGAAGTCACCGGATATAAGAGTAGACGACGATCAAAGAAAAAATGGATGGGCTGCGTAAAAGAGGATATAGCCAGAAAGGGAGTAAGCAGGGAACTGACGAGTTATAGAGGAGAATCAAGGAAGAAAACTCATTGCACTGACCCCCAAATAAATTTGGGAAAAGGGTAGGAAGACGATGATGATTTTATAGACACTGTAGAAGTTAACCTATTTGGTGATGTTCGTTTTATATATATAATGTTTTTTTTTTGTTTTTTTTTTTAAAGACAACTCCCGCTCTAGGAATAATTCCTGTGTCGACTTTACAAACATACATGAAACGGACACAAAGAACATCCTGACTTAGAACAACAATTTGTGGATCACACAAAGTGTTATTCCATGTGGGATTTGAACCCACAACACTTGGCGAAGTAGGGAACGGCGTGGCGACCGCTAAACCACTCGGCCAAACGTGCAGTCAAGTCAGCTTGTAAAGTCCCTCGCAGCCTTAGATCATTAAACCAACCATTGGTTAAATGCTCAAAGTACAGGATGTATAGGTATTCCTAATATCAGAATTGTCTTTAAAGAAATCTAATGTAGCATATACCATGTTATACGACTGCCTCGGTGGCGTAGTGGTAGCGTATGCGACTGCTAAGCTTGAGGTCTCGAGGTCGATGCCCGGGTCGGACCAAATGTTTGTATGATTTGCAAATATTTGTTTCGGAGTTTGGATGTTTTATATGTAAAATATGTATGTATTTACAAAAAAAAGTATACAAGTATTTATATCAGTTGTCTAGTACCCATAACACGAGCTCTGCTTAGCTTGGGACTAAATGGCGTTGCGTGTTAGACGTCCGGACTATTTATTTACTTATTTATATCAAAAACGATAAATATATCGATAAATATATCATCAGGCTTAACTAGTCATTGTTTAATACAAACAAGACTTTGTTTTTATTCAGGTCGTCGAGTATTTTATTAATTCTCTTATATATTGGTTATTCAATAAAAAATATTATCTAATCGACTTCTGCTCTTTCGTTGAAGGACACTTCACGTTATTGCATATTTGTTTAGCGAACTGACGCGCTTATATGACATATATTTCAAGTGGTTTATCCGCAACTTTATCAATGAACTTAATTAAATTGGGTCAAAAATTTATTGTCCTATTGAACTAAATATATAAGTGATACCAAGAAGCTTTTTATATTAACACAGCTTTTTTTAAATGGGATCGACAATGTTGTGGATTAATCCGAGTGTTAATAATAGACATTGTATTTTACTTGCATTCAAAGATAACATTATCAAAATGATTGTATTTTTTATTAGTCAACTTAAGTTTATATATATGGCTTTGATTTGAAATTATTTTATTACGGAAATTTACTTCTTATTCGGTCCCGTGTAGATTCGAATAAAAGCCTTTTCTTACAGGAATATAAGTTCATTGAATTATTATAATAATAATAATAAATATAGATTATATAGATTTTAAAACATCTACGTCCTGGCTACGGTATGGTGATCTCTTCGGAGAAACCGAAGGTTTTGTTTGTGCGATTATGGACGAAGTTATCATGACGAATAACTATCGGAAGTATATCCTGAAAGATGGTACGGTCGACATCTGTCGGGCATGTCACCGTCCTGGAGAATCTATCAGGCATATTATTTCTGGTTGTTCTCGTCTTGCTAACGGCGAGTATTTGCACAGGCACAACCAAGTAGCTAGGATCGTACATCAGCAACTTGCCCTTAAATACCATCTTGTGAACTCAGAGGTGCCATACTACAGGTATGTGCCCGACCCAGTTCTCGAGAATGGTCGTGCTACATTATATTGGGATCGATCTATTATTACAGACAGGACTATTGTTGCCAATAAGCCTGATATTGTGGTGATAGATCGATTAGAGCGCCGCGCAATTATTATCGATATCGCCGTTCCTCATGACGAGAATCTCGTGAAAGTCGAAAAAGAAAAACAAATAAAATATTTGGATCTATCTCACGAGATTGTCGATATGTGGAATGTGGATTCGGTAATAATTGTTCCGATAGTCGTATCTGCTCACGGATTGATAGCCAAGAGCCTCGACCAACACCTTAAGAGGCTCACGTTAGAAGGCTGGATCAAGGGTCTGATACAGAAGGCAGTCCTTCTTGACACGGCACGCATAGTGAGGAGGTTCCTGTCTTTGGAGCCCTAACCACCGGTTTCTTGGTCCCTGTACCCGAAGTCGGTGGTCTACTATTTTTTATATTTTTAAATATATATTATGTTATTGTTTATCTTTTTTATGTATTTAAAAATGTAATTAATATGTATATATAATTAAATAAAGAGAATAATAAAAAATATTTCGGACATCTAACACACAACGCCATCTAGTCCCAAGCTAAGCAGAGCTTGTGTTATGGGTACTAGACAACTGATATGAATACATATATACTTTTTTTTGTAAATACATACATATTATACATAGAAAACACCCAAACTCCGAAACAAATATTTGTAGATTACAGAAAAATTTGGTCCGACCCAGGATTTGAACCCGAGACCTCAAGCACAGCAGTCGCATTCACTACCACTGCGTCACCGAGGCAGTCAAATCAGTATTAGTTCTATGTCACAGATGAAAGGAAATTGGTGATGTTTATTTAAAAGTAAATTTAATACAATTTTAACGTGTATGTAATACTGCATGCATAACTGTCTATATGTTAACATTATATAAATAAAAAATAAATAAGTACTTCGGACATCTAACACAGAATGCCATCTAGTCCCAAACTAAGCAGAGCTAGTGTTATGAGTACTAGACAACTGATATAAATACATAGGTATTCTATACTTTTTTTGTAAATACATACATATCTATCTATACTAATATTATACAGCTGAAGAGTTTGTTTGTTTGTTTGAACGCGTTAATCTCAGGAACCCCTGGTCCGATTTGAAAAATTATTTCGGTGTTGGATAGTCCATTTATCGAGGAAGGCTATATGCTATACATCATCACGCTAGTATTAATAGGAGCGGAGTACCAATAAAGAATGTTTAAAAAACGGGGGAAAATTTTCACGCTACGGGCAATATAAGACGCAAACGAGGTTGCGTGGGTCAGCTAGTTATATATATATAAAACATACAACGCATACGCTACCACTGCACTATCGAGGCAATAAATATTAATTGATGTTGATACCAAGAATTCATTGAATTCTTTGAACAATTTTCTATTCAGGAATGAATGATTTAAATTACTTAAAGTGCGACTTTAATCGAATAAACGGATAAAAACTAATCACAATTTAAGGACTTAAGTTTTAATACTTAAATCTGATGATTCAATAAACCCGTTAATGCAGATATCGATGACGAGAACTTCTCAGAATCTTGAACAGCATCATATGTTAATTTGAAAGTTAATTTCAATATTAGTGCATTTGATTAACGCAGTTATTGACGTTGGGGATATCTGAATAAGCAAGTTTTATGTGAAAATGTAATAAAAGTAATATTTCCTGATTTCGGCAATGGTTTGGGGTGGTCGGTATGGTATTCGAGCCCGTTAAATTTGGTCAACGACTTTACTGAGGTTTTTATTACAGAAATAAAGAGAATTTTTATATATAATATGCACGCTCGGCTACTATGTTGACAGGAGTAGGTACATTTCAGTTAAATTTATTGTATTTTTTTTGAAGTGAAAACTTCTTTAGCGGCACTTTTTTACTTGCTTTTACTTGCACTTTTTTGGAATGGGTAAAAATGTATAAACTCGCGTCAGGTCACGTGACCTGATCGAAAATTCGTAAGACGGATGGAGAGAGGACAGGCGACGCAGGGCGCTTGCGCGAATGTTCGTGTGTGTATGTAATATAAATTGTCATGTTTGTGTACGATAGCGCAATAAATGAATATTGTATTCCACCACATAAATAATAGTACTTTTATACTGATAATGAAAGCAATTCGTACAAAATTATTCTCTAACCATTCCAAAATATCAAAAATGCACAACGTTAATATTCAAGTTTTCACTTCTGCCGGCACTCCCGGAGTGCAACCCGTGGATTTTTTTATGGGCAAACGAGCAAACGCATCACCTGATGGTAAGCGATTACCGCCGCCCATGGACACGCGCCACACCAAAAGCGCCACAAGTGCGTTGCCGACCTTTGGGGGATGGGGAGAGGGTATGGGCCTCCGGTATCCTCACTCACTCGGTGAAACACAGCGCAAGCGCTATTTCACACCGGTTTTATGTGAGGCCGTGGAATCACTGCGGTCGAGCCGGCCCATTCATGCCGAAGCGTGGCTCTCCCACGGAAATATGTATTTACCCTACTACGAAAGAAGGAGGGTTATGTTTGTCGAGTATATATATATGTATGTAGGTATATTTCTTTCGCACGTCCTAGAGCCTAAACGGCTTGTTGTATTTTTATGTGAGTGATGTCAATAGATTTGTCTTAGTCGTGAGAGTGACACTGACACAAATAATTAATACTCGTAGATCTTTTCTTTTTAGTTCTTCAATGAGCATAAAACAACGTACAAAGGATTTGTCCATTTGTCGGATTTTAACAGTATTCCAAATATTTTTTCAGTTAATGCCCCATCCCTAAAAAAAAAAACAACGTAGGATGTAAACGGTCTACGAAGCGATTACAAAGCATTTATGCTTTTTTGGAACAAGTAATTTTCAATTATTATTTTTTCATGTTCAAAAGTTGGGTTACAATTAGGCAAAATATTTAGGTTAGATGTAAATGAAACGCAGTTCTTAAATGATCTTTCAGCATTATCGTGTAATGAAACATCTCGATTAACAAAAGCTTTATTTTTGCTCACAATTACTAAAACCTTATCCAAGAAAACAGGAAAATCAGGTTGTAATTAATTTAATTAAAGAGAATTACGCCTAAGCGGATCTGTAAGCGGAAAAAAAACAAAGACGCTAACGATGTAGGCGTAGCTGTGTTTATCCCATTGAGATAGAATAGATAATTCTAACAAATATTGTTTAGAAGTGTTAGTTTGTGGTGATGGTATCTATATAATATTTATATTAATTCTACTAATATTATACACGCGAAAGTTTGTGAGTAAGTAAGTGAGTAAAAACCAGGGTATTTAACCAATGTGTCCTGCCTGTGTTTACATAGGTATGGCATGGAATTTACGACTTTGACTGAAAAGTCTGCTGAGAACCTACGAGTAGCGCAGTGCGCAATGGAGAGGTCGATGCTGGGCATAACTCTGATGCACAGAAAGAGAAACGAGTGGATTAGAGAAAAGACTAAAGTCGTAGATGTCGTACAAGAAATAGAACGCCGAAAATGGAAAATGGCAGGAAAATTGGTTTGACGATATACAGGGACGAGCGGAAGTGAACTGGATGGCGATGGCACGGGATCGCGAGAAATGGAAATTGGGAAAGGAGGCCTACGTCCGAAGACGGACAACAATGAGGCTGTGATGATAATGTTTGTTGCTCTTTTACGCAAAAACTACTGAATGGATTTTGATGAAACTTTACAAATAATATAGCGTATATATTAGAATAACACATAGGCTACAATTTATAAAGATACTAGCTTCGCCTCGAGGGGTTCAGCTAGTTATATATAAATATATATGTTCTATTTAACGTTCAAAATATTTGATATTTATTTCTTGTATTTGCATGCCGGTTATTGCGGCAAAGAGTAGCCTACGTCCTTCCATAAGAATCAAAGTATCTCCATATCAAATTTCATTGAAATCGGTGCAGCGGTTTAACCGAGATAGCGTAACGGACAGACAGACAGAGTTAATTTCGTAAGTATAATATTAGTTTAGATAGGACCGATAGAGGACATCGAACATACTGGTCACCTAATGATTAATGCCTTCTGCCGCAAATGGCCGCCTACCACTTACGAGGCATAATATGCCTTTTGAATGTGCTCCCTGAGATGAAAGGGTTGATATTGTTCCTCTGCCATGATTTACTTGGTGAACGTAAAAAGATTTGATAATATTTATATAGTCTAATCACTCGGGCTGCTATTACGAATCTATTGAAACTTCATTCATAAAAATAATTTCAGCAGGTTAGGAGCTACGTTGGACTATAAAAACACACATACCTAGACTGCCAAAATTATCCTTCTCTTTCCCCTTCGTCGTTGTCGGATCAGTGGTTTTCTGTGAGGTCGTTCTACAACTTAAGTCGAGCCGACCCGAGGCTGAATCATCCCAATAAAAAAAATTCGAGACGAAAAAAGATTTTAACATGAAATACGCATATTTGAGAGCATTGTGTTTAAATAGTTTGTGCCTTAAATATATGTTTAGTCACATAATTCTGTTTGCGACTAAACAAATATTGTTATTATGCCCGCGAATTGCTCCAAGTCTAAACTAATTGTTTAATTTGGAATCTATTCATATGATTTCTTTACTGAATATTTAGTATGAAACTTAAATATTTCGGTGTAAATTAAATTACACGTCTGTTTTCGAACTTTAACGGGATATAATTTTAGAGCCGATTTGTTTTGTCTTATTGATACTAGGTCGATTTTGTGTCTAGTTTCAATTACACAGTCACAAAATGTTACAAATGACCCATTCTTTTAGGAATTTATAAAGCATAAGGATCATCTTAAGCAAAAGTAAATAAGAAAAAAAAGTAAAAACAGCAGACGAATCACCTGATGGTAAGCGATTACCGCCGCCCATGAACACCCGCAACACCACAGGCGTCACAAGTGCGGTGCCGACCTTTGAGGGATGGGAAAGGGGATGGAGGGAGAGGTAGGGGGATGGAGGGAGAGGTAGAGGGATGGAGGGAGAGGTTGGGGATGGGCCTCCGGTATCCTCACTCACTCAGTGAAACACAGCTAAAGCGCTGTTTCACACCGGTTTTCTGTGAGGCCGTGGTATTACTCCGGTCGAGCCGGCCCATTCATGCCGAAGCGCGGCTCTCCCACGGTGTGTGAACTAGTTGTCAGTATATTTGAGGGCACTGACTTCCCAATAACGATTGCCATAGATGTTCATGACAACCGGGACCGACGGCTTAACGTGCTCTCCGAAGCACGGGCAGGAAACACCGCCATCTTCCATACTCCGGGCTGCTATTAGGAATTTCTTGAAGGTAAAACCCAACAGTAGTCCGACCCGGGAATTGAACCCGAGACCTCTTGATTTGCAGTCGCTTACGCGAACCACTAGACCATCGAGGCAGTTTACTTTGTTTACCACAACAATCATTTTTAGTTTTAGAGGTTGAAAATTTAATTAATATTGAACACAAATACATTTTCTTCCTATGATTACAGTATATATTTCACTTTACCCTATTACCCTTATTGTGCCCGAACAAGACTGAGTGTTTTAGAGATTAGCTTGTAAAACACATACTTTATACGACTTTATATAAAACATACTTTACCTGTGACTCAAACTTCTGTTAAAAGGATCAAGTTGGAAGTTTTAGAGTGTCTCGTAATGTTTATTTAATGTACTGTGATGCGTGTGGATGGAGAACGTTAACAGTATCTTTGACGCGGTTTAAATAGAAGTACGTTCGGATTTTTCGGTGTAAAACGACTTACGACAGATAATGATTACGTGAGCTGATGTGATGTAGTGATACAGTACGTTGATTATTGTGGAGTAAAGCATCAACGGTGGAAGCGTCTCATTTCGATAGCAATTTTAGTAATGATTGTTGTAATTTTCTAAGACTTTGTTCCAATAAGGCGATAGTAGCCTCTTGGGAGATCATCTCGTAAAAGGTGCAACGGCAAAATTGTACCTTGAGATGATGCTGTGGAATAGTTTGTTAGAATAAACACTGTGCCGAAGAACCCCAATGAAACGAGGCAGCCTCTTTACCCAACTTGTCTAATCTACGTGAAAATAATACTTCGGACAGCAGAAATACAACGCCATCTAGTTCTTAACTAAGCAGAGCTTCTACCGTGGTGGTACTAGACAACTAAAGTAAATACTTAGGTACATACTTTTGTTGTCAATACACACATATTATACTTAGAAAGCATCAAAACTCCGAAACAAATATTTACAGATCATACGAACATTTGATCCGAGCTAGGAATCGAATCCGAGAACTCAAGCACAGCCACAAATACGCTGTAGAATTTTGCCAATATTTTGGACATTAGAATACACTTATTGCTATATACTCGTATTAATAATATTAAAAGCATGAAACTACTTACATAATTCTTTTCCGAGCACCCATGTCTCTGGTTTAGAATTGACCTCAACCAGCACTGTAGGCGTACACACCAACAACACCATCAAGTCAGCTATACTCAAGTTCACCAAAAAAATGTTCGTCGAGTTCCTCATATCTTTAGTCTTTAGTATCACTATCGGCACCATCACATTTCCTATCACACCCAAACACATTATCACTATACAAAATGTCATTGAAGTAGCCTTTATGTAATACGGGATCTCAGCGTATTCCGTAAAATTGTCATTCGACATCTCGAATGTCGCATTCGTGAAATTCGCTTTCGTGAAACCCGTGTTTTCGTAGTTGATGTCAGAATTTTCGTATGTGCAATTGTGTGTTTCATTTTTGTAATATGAGTAATTTCTACAAGCGTATTGTATTGTGTTCACATCAGTCGTGTGTGTGAGATTGGCTGTTGAAATCATGTGTGTGTATCAGTTCATATTTTCACATTGTTTCTTTTAGTGCGCTCTTGGCTGAAGGCGCATTTATGATAGTGACATGTCTGATGGTGATTGTATCTGTAACAAAGAAAATTATTGGTTAAAAATAATATTTTTAGAAAACACTTTAGTTTCTAATATTTTTTAAAATAAATATTTCGGACATCTAACACACAACGCCATCTAGTCCCAAGCTAAGCAGATCTTGTGTTATTGGTACTAGACAACTGATATGAATACTTATATACTTTTTATTTGTAAATACATACATATTATTCATAGAAAACACCCAAACTCCGAAACAAATATTTGTAGATCACAAAAACATTTGGTCCGACTCAGGATTTGTACCCGAGACCTCAAGCACAGCAGTCGCATTCACTACCACTGCGCCACCGAGGCAATAATGATATGAGAGATTATTGATGTGATAAGTATGAATTACGTAACAGAAATTAGCTAGTTTAAACGAAGTGACGTATACCTTTTCTAAAACCGTGTATTTTGTCAACTTTGATGTTCGTTTATCGAAGGATGGACTGACCTACATACAGCAGTGCCCTGCTGAAGTTATTGATGTGATTTCTTCTGTATTAGGGGTGTTTATAAACTGTAGTAATCTACAATCAATAGTTTAAATATGTATAACACATTATTACAAAAAATACCCTCGACTCTATTTTCTTTTTACTGATTTCAAAACAAAAGTTGATCTCCAAATAGATATTTTATATTTTACCTAAAATACTGTCAACTAAGTGATCTGAGACATAAAAAATAGCTATACGTTGGTTGAATTATTTTTCTTGTGTTGTTGATTTATTCTTTTAAGAAATTATAATGTTACAAATAGAAACAAAAGTACATACTACTACGGTAAGTGTTTTACATAAGGAAGCTAAAATATAGCATTGTACTCGTAATGTCTGTGTACTAGTCACTACATATTATAAAACAAAATCCTCCGCCGCGTCTGTCTGTCTGTCTGTTTGCGATAAACTCAAAAGCTACTGCACGGATTTCGGTGCGGCTTTTATCAATAATAGAGTGATTCTTGGGAAGATTTTCGTATATAATTTATTATTTTTTGAAGTGAAAACTTCTTTATCGGCGCTGTGTACTTTATCGGAATGGGTAAAAATGTATAAACTCGCGTCAGGTCACGTGACCTGATCGAAAATTCGTAAGACGGATGGAGAGAGGACGTATAAACTTGCGTCAGGTCACGTGACCTGATCGAAAATTCGTAAGACGGATGGACAGGCGGCGCAGGGCGCTTGCGCGAATGTTCGTGTGTGTATGTAATAAATATAAATTGTCATGTTTGTGTACGATAGCGCAATAAATGAATATTGTATTCCACCACATACATAATAGTACTTTTATACTGATAATAAAAGCAATTCGTACAAAATTATTCTCTAACCATTCCAAAATATCAAAAATGCAGAACGTTAATATTCAAGTTTTCACTTCTGCCGGCACTCCCGGAGTGCAACCCGTCGATTTTTTTGAGTATATTGGTTAAAATATACCTAACGATATTTGTTGTAGATGTCGGAAAAAATAATCAGCACATCAGCTCGGGATAACATAGGCTTTATATTTTCCGTAAAGAGCCCGTACGCAGCCAGGGCGGGTTGATAGTATTTTATATTTCAACGAACAGAATCTACAAGCGGACGTGACCGAGAATTGGATTCCCTAAATTTATTTACTTAGCGAGCATCAGAAATCAGCAAGATTTTAATTAAACTTGGGCCATAGTTTGTGTCAAACTTCCTGATGACTTTTAATCTTGATATAAGTCTTCTAAAGGAAAACAAGACGCTTTACAATAACTTAAATCTAAACTAAATATCCTTTAATTTAAGTCTATAGTCACGTGCACTGTCTGGCTAGGTTATTATTATTTTTTTTTTTTTATTGAATAGTGGGCAAACGAGCAGACGTATCACCTGATGGTAAGCGATTACCGCCGCCCATAGACACTCGCAACACCAAAGGCGTCACAAGTGCGTTGCCGACCTTTGGGGGATGGGAAAGGGGATGGGGGAGGGGTTGTGGTATGGGCCTCCGGTATCCTCACTCACTCGGTGAAACACAGCTCAAACGCTATTTCACACCGGTTTTCTGTGAGGCCGTGGTATCACTCCGGTCGAGCCGACCCATTCATGCCGAAGCATAGCTCTCCCACGGTAATTATTCATCAACGCAGCGTTTAAACCGGTGGAGCTATGTAAATTTTAGCAGCTAATATTTTTAATGTTGTAATTACTCACTAAGTATTTATTTGAAATGTAACCCCAAAGTGTGTAAAACAAAGGGTACATGGTTCTATGGCAGTTAGTAATTATAAGAAATAATCATGGATAAAAGCCGCAGACAATAGCTAGAAATACAATATTGTAAGTTACAAAGCTTTAACCTATTGATTAGCAGACTCTTTCAGCATAAGATTTATTTTTCTATATTTTGAAGTGAAAACTCCTTTAGCGGCGCTGTGTACTTTTTTGGAATGAGTAAAAATGTATAAACTCGCGTCAGGTCACGTGACCTGATCGAAAATTCGTAAGACGGATGGAGAGAAGACGTATAAACTCGCGTCAGGTCACGTGACAGGACAGGCGGCGCAGGGCGCTTGCGCGAATGTTCGTGTGTGTATGTAATATAAATTGTCATGTTTGTGTACGATAGCGCAATAAATGAATATTGTATTCCACCACATAAATAATAGTACTTTTATAGAGATAATGAAAGCAATTCGTACAAAATTATTCTCTAACCATTCCAAAATATCAAAAATGCACAACGTTAATATTCAAGTTTTCACTTCTGCCGGCACTCCCGGAGTGCAATTTTTTTCTTTAAAAGACAATTCCCGAATTAGGAATATGCATCCTGTGTCGCGGTGGACTTTACAAACATTGATTAAACGGACACAAAAAACACCCAGAATCAGAATAAAAAATTGTTGATCACACAAAGTGTCCTCCTACATGGGATTTGAGCCCACAACACTTGGCGCAATAGAAAGAAACATGGCCACCGCTTAAATCGCTAGGGCGACCGTGCAGATTTCAGTTGTATTTAAATTCTACAATCTGTTATAATTAAAATAATTGAATTAAATTTAATGAAATAATTTGCATTCAGCAAATGGTTGACTTGATCTGATGCAAGATGAATTTTACCCACACAATGTGTTGAATTCCTAAACTTAATTATATGATTCGTTTCTTCGTAACTTCGGTATACCTACACTCATTTTGACCGTAATATGAAGAACAATGTTTGTAATTTAAACTGCTGGAATACTTCGTTTATTTTTGGGTTGCGTTTATGCTAAGAATGTGGGGTATTTAGTTTTAATTGAAAACTGTTTATATATATATATACATATATATATATATATATATATATATATATATATATATCCGTGTTTGGGCATTTCTTTACTGATGCTCTAAATGTGTTCTGCTTATACCTCTATGGAATTTCCGTCATCATCCAAGACTCGCCTACTATTTTAATACCGAGTTGTTCTTTAATAAATAAATGTTTCGTGCAATTCACACCCAACGCTATCTAGTCCCAAGCTGAGCAGAGCTTGTGTTATGGGTACTAGACAACTGATATAAATACAATATAATTTTTTCTTTATAAATATGTGGGGAACGGGTGTCGTGTTCCACCCAACACAAAGGGAGGATCCTGCGACCAGGCGAGGTGATCATGCCTGGCGGGCCCAACAGTTGATGTTGGGATGTTGTATGTATGATAATCAGTGCGAGAACTTCGACTGCGCGATTTAGGATTGGTCATTTATTCGTGTTGTACGTTGCTCCGTAGTTCAGTGTATCTTCGGTAGATCGCCACAAATACATACATATAAGACATAGAAAACACCCAAACTCCAAAACAAATATTTGTAGATCATACAAATATTTTGGTCCTATCCGGGAATCGAACCCGAGACCTCAAGCACAGCAGTCGCATACGCTACCACTGAGCCACCGAGGCAGTCAAACAACATGACAGCAGGATTAACTGATGTTTATACACTTTTTTTGTTAATACATACATATTATACATAGAAAACACCCAAACTAAAAACAAATATTTGTAGATCATACAATCCATCCCCATCCCCCATGATGCATCTGCTCGTTTGCCCCCTATTGATAAAAAAAAAACATTTGACCCCTCGAATCAAACCTGAGACTTTAAGCATAACACCGGCACTTCACATCATCAGTGAGGATGTGTTGAAGTCAAATTTTTAATAAAAATCTCGTCAATCTAGTCGTTTCTGTTAATTATTTTAAAAAATACCTTCTATTGTGATTTTTGTTTGATCTACTGACTGTAATTAAAACTCATATAGCATGTAATAACAAACACGAATAGACGCCATCTTTACTTACCCTGAATAAAGAAAATGATGAATATATAAATATACCGTTTCTGTTCAATCTACGTAATGGTTGTAAGATTTTGCCCTTATTATTTTAAGTCAGTGTCACCCCTAATGTACATATATATTACGTATTCCGCGTATTTGCTTTACAACGGAACTTGAATAATTTGTATGCTCTTGAATAACGCAAAACTCGTAAGCAACATTATATCATGCCATTTAGGTATAGGTAAATTGCTATTGTTTACCTTAAGAGGTTCTCATCTAATAATGACACTACTCTTAGTGCAATACCTTCGGTTATCACTACTGCGGCGATCGCTTGATGCGGAGTTATGGCGACAGGCAGTTTATCACACACATCTACCGTCATTTGATCTGCTTCACACCATTTGAAAACCGGTGTGAAGCAACGTCTCCGCTGTTTCACCGAGTGAGTGAGGATACCTGAGGCCCATACCCCAAACCATTCCCCCATTCTCTTCCCCATCCACCAAAGGTCAGCAACGCACTTGTGACGCCTCTGGTGTTGATAATTTGAACCCTGTTCCGTAAAAAAACACGAGTCACAATCACACACAATGTAGACATAGATTTTTCACGATAACTGTTACAAAAATAACATATTAAGCATCCTGTATGAGGTGACATGAAAGGTCCAGTAAGTATTCATCCATGTTATTATCAAAAGACGCTATCAGTGTCTAAGATCTGCATACTTCCGGGATGTTCATACAATTAGCGAGATTGGAGGCCCATTAGCCGGTAACCTCTTAATATAACACCCAAGGTCTCGGTTATCTATATCAAATCTTTGAGAGAAACTGGAACGAGAAAGATTAGATAAAATTTAATATTCGCCTCGACGCTTTACAATGTTACCACGCCTTTGGTTAAATGCCGGTTTAGAGATTTCATTTTTTGTGTTTTGTTTTTGTCTATCTCATGTATAGTTAAATAGGTCCTAAATATTAAACTTAAGAATACAACTTTTTTAGGACCAAGTGCCGTATAAGCTTGTTATAGAAGTAAAGAAATTATGTTACGAATCGGTTGGTTTTTCTGATAAGATGTAAATTTTACGTATAAATATAATATTTACTACATTATGTTTTTCTAAAATCTTCAGCTAAATTTCATGAAAATTTACAAATACCTACGTCTAACAAGTTGCCGACTTTTCGGGTATTTGTTTCCTTATATAGAGTCTTTAAGCTCTACATACCTCTTTCAGCGATGTACAATGCAAAAGATGCAAAACTATCATATTATTACTATTGAAATCGGTAAATTTTCATACCTCGTGATATCGTTAGCAAACTACGTAGGTACTTCAATAAAAGCTATTCAGTTAAAACACTTATTAATGAAAATATACGCTTGAGAAGTTACGAATACCAAGTTATACTTTCTGCTTAATATTAACGTTTCTGATAAAACCGAAGTAATGCAGGAGTTATTTTCTTATATATACTGGTAATATTACAAAGGATAACAAATTAATTCAGCCCTGCGTACCTACAGCGTACTTCACATAACATACACCGAACAAACAAGACCATATGGAGTATAACATGTAATATTATGTAAATTTGTACTGTTATGCAACAGGGCTCATGGCTCAGTGGTAACCGCGTATATTAACATAATATAGCAAAGTTAATGATGAATGATGATAGATGATCATTCTTATCAACTGTTCTGGCCAGTCTGGTATAGTAGGTTAAAAACTCCTTTGTAGGTTCGATGTCCAGCAGTGGGTTATTTAAGGTTTTAGATCATGAAGCTTGATTCTGACTTATGTGAGAGTACACAAGCTAAAATGAAAGAACTCCCTACGCAAGCACTTAATGCCTTACATAAAATCGCATCGAAACACACACAGACAGACCAAAAGACAGACAGACTTTTCAAACTTACAACACCCCTCTTTTTGTGTCGGGGGTTAAAATGAGAGATTTTTTTTCCGTGGGGGAGCCACGCTTCGGCATGAATGGGCCGGCTCGACCGGAGTGATACCACGGCCTCACAGAAAACCGGTGTGAAATAGCGCCTGCACTGTGTTTCATCGAGTGAGTGAGGGTACCGGAGGCCCACTTCCCAACCCTTTCCTCTTTCCATTGCCCCAAAGGCCGGCAACACACTTGTGAGGCCTCTGGTATTGCGGGTGTCCATGGGCGGCAGTAATCGCTTATTATCAGGCGATACGCCTGCTCGTTTGCCTCCTATTCCATAAAAAAAATACTTAAAAAAAGAAATGAAAAAAATAAGGAGTTATCGATGTACATACAAAATTGGACTAAGTTAATCAAAGCCAGGTTCAGTATGTGAATGGGTGATCACTGATCATTTTCAACACGTTAAAACCTTACATTAGCTTTGAGAGCATGATAAGCCGTTGGTCCTGGTATCATACGAACATCTGATTACCTCGTGGGCGTAGTGGTAGCGTACGCGACTGCTATGAATGAGGTCTCGGGTTCAATTCCTGGGTCGGATCAATGTTTGTATGATTTGCAAATATTTGTATTTACAAAAAAAATGTACAAATGTATGTATTTGTATCAGTTGTCTAATACCCATAATGCAAGTCATATCTTCTAAAAGTTTTCTATCAAACGGTGTGGATGACATTGGGAAGTGTAGAAAAACCAAAGACGAATAGCGTCCATTGCATATGTTATTAAACTTAAAAAAAAAACCATGAATGTGTTAATGGTATTGTGGCGACTTCCACATACAACACAACAGTAACCTACTACAGTGCCATCTACCGAAGATACACTGAACTACGAAGTAACGCACTGTACGGAGTAACTACCAATCCTGAATCGCGAAATAGAAGTTCTCGCGCCGATTATCATATACACAACATCCCAACATCAATTGTTGGGCAGTGGCTTGCACGGCATGATCACCTCGCCTGGTCGGAGGATCCTCCCTTTGTGTTGGGTGGAACATGACATCCGTTCCTCCACAGTATCAGTGCTACACCAGTACCAGCCGTAGCAGTTCAGTGCCTCGGAGAGCACTTGAAGTCGACGGCCTTGCGCCTGGTCTCTTCCCGGTCGTGTCGGATAACCATCCCATCGAATTATGATAGTAAGGGAACATAGAACGCACATTTATTTGCTCACACACTTGTGCTCTATAATATCTCTTGTAGAGAGTAGGTTTCAAATTTCCAAGTTCAGATAGGAGTATAGCATTATCAGCATTTATACTTTTTGGGACATTATGTTGGGTATGTACGTATCTAGTATTTTAAATGTATTAAATAATTTTCTGTCCCTTTAAAATACGATTCTACCGATCTTATAAGAGACATAACCTTTGAATATTATGGATTTAAGATAAAATCAACTGCTCTTGAAACCACGTACTCGTAAGAAATGCTATAACTAATATTTCCTTCATAAAATGACGAGAGTTCCTCGGTTAAAATGCTGACATTTTATGATTCAAAGAGACATACCGTATTGTATCTCGGCGGGATACGTAGGCGAACATGTCTAGACTCCTTTACATAAAATGATTGGTCTAATCGTATTCTGAAGAAAAGTCGTAGGTACCTACTCCGAACATTGCGTAGGCCCATTTTGGCTTAAACTTTGATAGAGGGAAACGCCTGCATCTGACTACGCCTCTATCCTTACCGTGTGCTTTTTACATTTAGATATGTATCCAGTCTTATTAACAACTAGCTGACCCACGCAACCTCGTTTGCGTCTTCTATTACCCGTAGCGAGAAAAAAAATCCCTGTTTTTGAAACAATCTTCATTGGTGCTCCGCTCCTATTAGTATTAGCGTGATGATATATAGCCTATAGCCTACCTCGATAAATGGTCTATCAAACGCTTAAAGAAATTTTCAAATCGGAGAGGAGCGGTTCCTGAGATTAGCGCGTTCAAACAAACGAACAGACAATCAAATAAACAAACTCTTCAGCTTTATAATATTAGTATAGATACTAATCTTTAAAAAAATAAATTCTTAAAAGTGCCACTAAGTGTTAAAGAACAACTTCACTATTTAATTCACTAAATTAAAATAAATGATAATAAAAATATCGGACAACTGAAACACAACGCCATCTAGCTCTAAACTCAGTAGAGCTTGCGCTACGACAGCTAGATTGACTGATACAATACATATATACTTGTTTGTTTGTAAATATAGGGTGTTTTTTTAAGCTAGATAGAACTTTAAATTGTAAAAAGTAACACAAAAAATTAAATTTTGATGAAACTTTTTTTTTTATTTGTTTCAGTATACTCTGACAAATCATTATAAATAGACTCACGCTTGAACAACGCTACGAAATTATCCAAATTTACTTTGAAAATCAGTCGTCGATTCGCGCAACTTATAGACGACTTCGTCATTTGCATGGCGTATAACACGAACAATGCTGGCCTCCAAGGCGTCAATTGTTGCTGGTTTATCAGCATAAACCAGTGACTTCACGTAGCCCCACAGGAAATAATCGAGAGGTGTCAAATCGCACGACCTTGGAGGCCAATTGACAGGTCCATTTCTCGAAATCAACTTATCGCCAAATTTTGATTTCAATAAGTCGATGGTTGCGTTCGCCGTATGGCACGTAGCGCCATCCTGTTGAAACCACATCTCCTCCGGATCAATGTCATCCATATTTTCAAACAAAAAATCATTGATCATGGTGCGGTAACGATCTCCATTGACCGTAACGCGAGCTCCGGCCTCATTTTTGAAGAAATAAGGTCCGATGATGCCACCAGCGTGAAAACCGCACCATACGGTGCATTTTTCTGGATGTAATGGAGTCTGTAGGGTCTGTTGTGGATTGGTCTCACTCCATATGCGGCAATTTTGCTTATTAACAAACCCGTTAAGCCAAAAATGCGCCTCATCGCTGAACACAATTTTGCGATAAAACAGTCGTCTATAAGTTGCGCGAATCGACGACTGATTTTCAAAGTAAATTTGGATAATTTCGTAGCGTTGTTCAAGCGTGAGTCTATTCATGATGATTTGTCAGAGTATACTGAAACAGATAAAAAAAAAAGTTTCATCAAAATTTAATTTTTTGTGTTACTTTTTACAATTTAAAGTTCTATCTAGCTTAAAAAAACACCCGTTATATACATACAGGTTATACATAGAAAACTAATATTTTTAGATCATACAAGACATTCCGACTCGTTTTCAATATCAATTGAAAGGTAGGTATTTAAACTTTAATAAAGACACTGGTTCATATTTAAATTTAAATTTTAATGCATACATTCGTGACTAACGACAATCTCGATCAACTCATATTACAAGCCAAAGTAACTAAATGAAGAATGGTCGATTCATTTAGGAACTATAATAGCATAGGCCGATAGACACACAAATTATTCTTATAACAATCTTACAAGGTTATACAAATATACTCTTCAACGAAAAAAACCCAATAACTGTTCAACATAAAAAGTTATTGAATTACGGTCGACTTTGGAACTGGGGGTGACCAGCTGTAATATTTATTAGTCACGACTTTCTTGCTAACTCGACATCTTTAGGAATCTGATATCTAATATAGGAGCATGAATATTTGTTCACTTTTTATGTAACCCAAACCGTTCTTCCTACTGTGATGAAACTTCGGGAATTATTTTGTTAACAGTAAAATGTAAGTTCTTTACACCTCACAATATTTCTATACAACCCTAAGATTGACTGGTGGAGAATGCCCTGGGCATTAAGTTCGCCGATGTACAAAAGTGCATAAAACTATAAATTAATAACTAAGTTACCCACTCCAATTTTTGTCGTAAAAAGCTTTATTTCAATAACATATTTATCACAATTAATTTTTAGAATTACAATAAATATTATTCATCTCTGTACTATCTTATGAATTTGTTAAACGGTGTACAAATAAAGAGTTTTCTATTCTATTCTATTATTTATTTATATATAATATATTTTTAACGTAGGAGAGACACGCTTTGGCATGCATGGACCGGCTCGACCATAGTGATACCTCGGCCTCACAGAATATAGCGTCTGCGCTGTGTTTCACCGAGTGAGGATACCGGCGACAATTACCCCAACCCATCCCCCCCATTCCACTTCCCATTCCCTCAAAGGCCGGCAACGCATTTGTGGCACCTTTGAAGTTACGCGTGTCCATGGGCGGTGGTTATCGCTTACCATCAGGCGATACGTGTGCTCGTTTGCCCCTTACTAAATAAAAATAAAAGTTTTTACAAATCGGCGGGCTTAATGTCGTTAGCTTACACATAGTTTGAAATATACATTTGCCACACAGTTCTGATGCTATTTGCTGAAATAGGCACCTTTTCTGGCATTGCACTGTGTACTAAAATTGTTTGTGTTCCGTTACTTTAACTCTGTATAAAACCATGTGTTATATATGAATATATAAAAAATATATAAAAGATTTTTTTCTTTCTCTGCACAATCCAAAGGCTGCCTGGATGAACATGCCTACGGCATTAAATCCGCTTTAAACAAAAAATGCCAGAAAATATAAACATAAAAAAAATATCACTAATAAGTTTTATACACACACACATAAATAAACCGGTAGTATTGTTAGATTATTACTTATGTACTAAAAATAACGTTGAACTCTCACATGAACATCATTTTTCCCTCCAACAAAAATATAAATATTTCGGAATCAAAATTTATCACACGCCCTTATACCTTCTTGGAATGAGTTCCGAGTATAGCTACTTTGTTTGTCATGATATAACGTAAACAGGGTGGCGAGAGGCTGATAAAATATTACTAGCACCCTACTTTTCAGGGGTGACAAGTTGGTAATAATAAATAATTAATCAACAGTTTGGTTTATTACTTCTATATAAAGTTTTCCTAAGTTTAACTGCCTCTGTGGCGTAGTGGTAGCGTATGCGACTGCTGTGTTTGAGGTCTTGGGTTCGATTGCCGCCACATGTTTTTATGACCAGCAAATAATTGTTTCGGAGTTTGGGTATTTTCTATGTATAATATGTATTTACGAAAATAAAAGTATATATGTATTAATATCAGTTGTCTAGTACCCATAGTACAAGCTTGCTTAGTTTGGGACAAGATGGCGTTGTGTATTAAATGTCCGAAAATATTATTTTATTTTTTATGGGTCTAATGATTATAGTCTGGCCACTGAGAGAATGCGTTCCTGACAGGTCGTGATCCAATGGGCGATGTAACTTTGAACTGGTGTACAATTTATGGCAACATTTTAAATATCTTTTATTAACCTTAATAATGAGTAATAACATTAAAAATTGAATAATCATGCCAATGTACAATAAACCTTTTATTTTGGGCTAAAGTTATTAACAATGAATCAATTAATTAATTTAAGAACAATAATTTTTAAAAGTCTAACGACGTCAAACTGCGCTGTTTCAAGGTTATGTCAATAGTTTGTTTTTGTAGTGATGAGACAAAATAATACTGAATTGTAACTGAGTATTTTTGGAATATATCGAATATATCGTAATATATTCTGTCGGTCGAAATATTGTTAAATAAAACGTTCTAATTTTATAATATATAATTTTATTTATTTATCTTTATTGAATACACAAAGTACGTAAGGATGTTGTACAGTCGAATGTTGTCACCATTTCAGGGAAATGTGCCGAAATGCTTTGGGCATTTATACGAACGGCATTAAAGTTCCTGGGGACATCGAAGAAATTATTCGAGAGTGTGTATAATGTACTTAATACATACGAGTTAAGTTTAATATAGTTTATAATACGATATAGGTACGATCAAACCAAACTTATGAAAATAATTGTCGTGATATCAGTCAGCTGAATTAAAAATAAATGAAAAACTATTTTTATCCCTTTATATTTATAGTAAAAAAAATTACTTTTCTAACAGAAGCAAAAAAAAATTGATAATTGGGACAATGTCGTTTTCATTGACGAGACATGGCTGAACACCAATCACGAGCTTACTCGTTCTTGGACAGATGACACTCAAGCGTCGAAGTCGAAAGTGCCAATCGGTAAAGGAGCACGTCTCATAATATGCCACGCTGGTTGTGCGAAGTATGGTTTTGTGGAAAATAGTTTATTAGCATTTGAGTCAAAAACTACCGCTGACTACCACGAAGAAATGAATGCGGCTGTATTCAAGGAGTGGTTCCAGGATGTGTTGCTACCTGGCCTTCCAGAGCCTTCAGTTATAATAATGGATAACGTCCCTTATCATTCAGTGCAAATAAATAAAGCACCTACTCAAGCTAATAGAAAAGAGGAATTGGTGGCTTGGCTGCAAAGAAGTGGCATTGACGCAAATATGTCAATGCTAAAAGCTGAGCTGATGAAATTAGTCAACGACCATAAGCTATCAAATATTCGATACGAAATAGATGAGCTGGCTCTGGAGTACGGTCATCGCGTTCTCCGAATTCCTCCATATCACTGCCAGTACAATGCCATAGAGCTAATCTGGGCTCAAATTAAAGGTTATGCAGCCCGCCATAATACTTCTCCACCATATGGCATAAAAAAGATGAAGACGCTTTTAAAAGAAGCATGCGAAAAAGTCACAAGAGATGACTGGATGAAGGTGGTTGAAAAAACTAAAAAAATGATATTTGATGACTTTGACCGCGATATTCGTATAGATACTATGATTGATAATAACATGATAATACATGTTGGTGAAGATGACAGCGAGTCCTCAAGCGAATCGGAGTCGGATTAAATTTTGATTTGACATTATTGAAATCTTAAAACTATGTATTTCGTAATATATATTTTTTAATAAATACAGTATTTTTATTTTCTTTCCCTTGGTTTCATTCAGAAATTACGATTAAATTTAATTCATCCATCAACAATTTTGTTAATATTGTGTTTGAAATATAAAATATATCTAAAAAGAATAATTATGCATAATGAATGCTATAAATACTGTTACCAAATATTATTAATGATATTCATGGCACATCACTACTCATGACCAATTTACAAGTGTCAGAAACGCATTCTCTGAGTGGCCGGACTATAGTAATATTGGCTGCTAGGCCGACGGTTGGGAATTCAATTCCCACCTAGGGCAAAAAGGTACTGTCATTTGTTCTGTGTCTGGGTGTAATTTAGCTATTATGTGCATGTATTCAGAATAGTTTAAAATATTTAGCAGCAATCTGTCCTCAGACAAGCCCTCACTACGGTCGCAGTGGTGACAGGCGGGACGGTAAAACAGCTGTCGCTACTGGCCATGGAGCGTATAGCGGCCGGTAGCGAGAGATCCTCTCCTATGAGTGTCGTCCTGGTTGGGCAAACCGCCAGCAAAATGCTGAGCCGAGTCCTCAATGCAGTCGCAGTGAGATGACAGGTGGGACTCAGTTTCCTCCTAGTGATCCAATGCAGATACTTCCCGAAGCAACCGTGCCTGGAAAGGACCTGCATTAGCCGGAAGGAAAACATCCCGTGCTGCCGCCCTGTCCACTTGTCAATGAAATTAACAATAGAACAAAATAATGATGTCCTTGAAATCAAACCCATTTAATTAAAGAATTAATTAAAGACTGCCTAACGTAGTCGTAGAATCCAAAAAATAATAAAAAAATACTACCATACATATAACATTTACAAACTTTTTATTTACTATGTAAATTATTTTAAAAGAATGTCTGACAAAGCTTTGATCATAGTATTCTCGATTGAAATACCATCACAACATTTTCAGCGTTGTTTGATCAAACATTGGACCAATAAAATTCTTCTTTTATAGATTACCGATACCGACATCCAGTTATTTACCTACAGTGTTTACAGAGTATATGTATTTAGCAAAATAAATATTGGAAAGGCGTATTTTATGACTACAATAAGGGTAGAATACACTACTAGAGATAAAAGAATTCGGGTCAGAATGTGAATGCTTACATTGAGAATGTGAACATTAACTGTATAGAGTACTCAGCACGTTGTTTAGACCTCAATCTGATTGTGGGAATAAGTCGTAAATCGAGTGTAGACTAGGTAATCTCCCCCCTTTTACTTGGGCGAGGGGGTACTTATAAATCGTTAACGGACCAGGCCGAAATCACGCCAAACCTAGGCAATGCGAGCTACCTGACGTCCCGCGACCTTTATGATTATTTTTAAGCAGTTATTCTATATGACAATCGGTGCAAGAACTTTTATTACGCGATACAGGAGTAGTAGTTACTCTATAGCTCAGTGTGCCTTCATTAAATGACATTGAAGTATGACGCTGACGAACATCTGCGGCAATTGTTACGGGTAGTTTTTTTGTAAAGACAACTTCCGCAATAGGAATACACATCCTGTGTCGCGAGCGACTTTACAAACATACATGACATAGACACAAAGAAAACTCAGACTCTGAACAACAATTTGAGAATCACAAAAAATGTTGTCCCATGTAGGATTTGAACCCAAAACACTTCGCGCAGTAGAAAGGGGTGTGGTGACCGCTTAAAACACTAGGCCTATCACGCAGTGTTGGAGCGTGGAAAGTGCCTTATCATCATGAATAGCTCCGTTTTGTTGTCCAATTGTGGGCCAAGTAGGGATACGTCACGAGTTAAATGTGTGATCATATGGCGCCTTATTTTCCACATGAATGGAGAGCTATGCTTCGGCATGAATGGGTCGGCTCGACCGGAGTGATACCACGGCCTCACAGAAAACCGGTGTGAAATAGCGTTTGCGCTGTGTTTCACCGAGTGAGTGAGGATACCGGAGGCCCATACCCCAACCCCTCCCCCATTCCCTTTCCCATCCCCCAAAGGTCGGCAACGCACTTGTGATGCCTTTGGTGTTGCGGGTGTCCATGGGCGGCGGTAATCGCTTACCATCAGGTGATACGTCTGCTCGTTTGCCCACTATTCAATAAAAAAAAATAAAAAAAAATGAAAACGCCGACTTGTAGCGAAATCGTTAAGAACTGTTTAATTCCTTGAAATCTGTGAACATTAAACCCTCTTTTGTAGTGTAAATATTGGCACACGTGGTCTTGTGAAAATAGACCATTGTGAAAGAAGAAAAAAAGACAACCACGCTGACATTCGTTGGATAGCAGCAGTAAATGTGTCAACCAAGACCTGACCTTCGAGCCCACCACCAGCTTCCACTGAAAAAATAACAGCCACGGTTATCAGGTTTGAAGGGGTTGAACAATAGAAATACTTATAGCTGATCGAAACTTACTGTAGAGAAAAGGTTCGAAGTAAGAAACCAAATATGTATCCTGTTTTGTTCAAACTAATTTGTTACTGTTTACAAATCAAGTTGAGCAAACAAATATTCTACTTACAAAGCTAACCTTGTTTTCTTACCAATATAATAAATTTGGTCTAAATAACATCCTACTGAACAAAAAAGGTTCGGGATTAATAATAAAATAGAAAATCAGTTTCATGAGGCGTAGCTAGGATTATTTAACCAGCTTATTTTGTTTTTTGTATGTTAATAGATGCAGTAAAAGAAAGGGTATGAAAATTTTAGAAAAAGGGTAGCTATTGTACTGAACTTTGTTTGTATTTTTTATATATATTAGCCTACCAGAATTGGTATAGAAGGCCAAAACCGCCTTTTTAAGGAGAGACTAATGTCCAACAGTGGGCTATTAAAGGCTGTTGATGATGAAGCGTGGTATTTGTCGGTAAAAATTTTTTTTTATTCTAGCTGAACCCCGCAATGCGACAATAACCGTGGGCAACGCCGCGAGACGAAGCTAGTATCTTTATAAATTGTAGTAGCCTATGTGTTATTCTGATGTATAAGCTATATTATTGTAAAGTTTCATCAAAATCCATACAGTAGATTTTGAGGGAAAGAGAAAATAAATATACCTACTCACAAACTTTCGGGTTTATAATAATATTAGGATTTGTGGACTTCATATTGATCCTTCTTTGTTAATCTTTTCATCTACAGCGAAACTTTAGCAAGTAATGCAACAATAAACTTCATAACACTACATCAACACGATTTAATTATTAAAGGCTGGCGTAACAAGATAAAGTTCAACTCGAGTAAACTTAATTTAACTCTTTGTTTAAATCTTTCAAGATTAAAACAAAGAACAATACATAAACGTCATACGGAACGAAACTATTAAAGCCTAACTCGATTGGAGACGACCGCCGTCCTTATTTCAAGTTGAATCTAATTTGTTTCTCACAAAGAACGTCGGCTTAAATACTTTCTATTACTTGAAAGCTTTTACAATAGACGATACGGACACGACACGTCATTACGCATCAGACAGGAAATTGATAGCAATCCCAATTTGTTACTAATATGATGTGTAGGTCTTGTCGTGTGTGCTATTCCATACTAGATGTATAGTTTTTGTGTATTTCATTCGATACTGTCACATGTTCTAGCGTAAATAAGTGATAAACTTCCATTTAAACTTTAATAATAACCAATAATTGTAATTATTATTTTAAAAACAATATCTACAAATGACAGTGCCAAACAAACAGGCGAAGCACACACACACACACATACACACAAGCGCGGCCATCGAGATCTGAGTGTAACCTTTAATTGGAGGTTTAAAGGTCGTATCGGTATGAATATACCATATATATCATTTTCTAAAAAGATCCCTTGGGAACCAGTGTGCACAAAAAAATCCAAATAAATCCCCCTTGGGATTTTAACAGGGGATCCTAGTGACCGGGCCGTAGCAATTTTTTTCTACAAACTGTTAGTGCGAGGTAATAAGCTTCTTGAAAGCGCACAGTGGAACAGTAAAAATATCCAAATTACGGGACTTGATGTTCTGCTATACCATGAACGGCTGCTGCGGTCGGTATTTTATTAAAATCTCAGAATTCAGTCGTCTTATCTAAAGGGTTGCAAGCCCCTCTCCCTGTTTCCTACCTCATTTAATTAATCCGGTGGTCTAGAGGGACGTATGTAATCATTTCAAGCACGTACCACGTAATATTAAACTTGCACATGATGAGGTATTTCGTAAGAGTTCGAATATAAACTTTTTTACGACCAAACAAAATATTAATTAGGAGCAAAGTGGCAGGACCTTGAACCCAAAGGACTTTGAACATAAATTTATTTATGTCAAACTCGTTGTTTGTAAGAACATAAACGAATTAGAGTGGCAACACTGGTGGGTCAAACTGTCGTTAAAAGTATTTAACTAGTTCTTAGTTGCAATTACTTTGAAATCAGGTTAGAAAGTTATGTCTAAATGTTATTATGTTTTAAATCTGTAAATCTAAAAAGAACTTGATTTAAAATGATTTTTTTTGCCCTTGTTATGTACCTATTCCTCATTATATTTCAATTTCTGAAGTTGTTGATGTTTCAAGTAATAGATTGATCATACCCGAATCCAACTCCAAAAAGCAATATCTATGCCTTTAAAACTTTCTTGAGTTTTCTATGTAATAAATATGGTATACTTGTCAGGCGGTGTTATAGCCGCCAATGCATCGAAGAACGCGTTAAGTCGTAGGTCTCAGTTGACATGAACATCTATGGTAATCGTTATTGAGAAGTCAGTGCCCTCAAATATACTCACACTAGTTTCAACCTTCGAATTCAGTTTACTCTCAGAGTTGCGGAGGTCTGATGAAGGTCGCTTCGTGGAAAAACTGATATTCAGGTAAAATCGGGTGGAACTCGGCCG
The DNA here is from genome assembly GCA_916048165.1 of Spilarctia lutea. Classification (NCBI taxonomy): domain Eukaryota; kingdom Metazoa; phylum Arthropoda; class Insecta; order Lepidoptera; family Erebidae; genus Spilarctia; species Spilarctia lutea. Next base: position 3,380,276 of record OU696492.1, on the reverse strand, counting down.
ACCCCAAATAATCTTAGGATAAGGCTAGGCAGAAGAAGGTATAATAGTCATGCAATCAGTATTAAAATAAGGATCTTAATGAGGGTAATAATAACTAAGTCAGTTAGTTACAATGGTGAAACAAATGATGTCATAATAAATTGCTTTTAATGTACGAGCCCCGACAGCGAAGTAATAAAGATTTTTGATAATACCATTAACTAAATTCGCCAATGTAAATACCAATATTATCAAATATATTATATACTAGCTGTTGCCCGCGGCTCCGCCCGCGTTTATGTCGGTTTTTTCGTGTTTTTTCGCGGTCGCGGATATATGACTGATGCAAAAATTAGATAAAAACAATCCTTGATGCGGATTATGTCATTCTAAAATTTCCGCTCGATCGGTGCAGAACTTTTTGAGTTTTTGAAGCGTACACAAACCAACATAACATTTACATATATATATATAGATTAGGTCTCGTGTCACGTTCTTACTCACTTTCCGAAACTATCTAAACGATCTTCAGGTTTTTTTTGATGTGTGTTTTGCTGTCGTGCTTAAGATATAGATTTTTTCATATTTATATTTTTATATTTCGGACATCTAACACACAACGCCCTCTAGTCCCAAACTAAGCAGAACTTGTAATATGTGTACTAAACAACTTATATTAATACTTTTACACTTTTTTTATGTAAATAAATACATATTATGCATAGAAAACCCCCAAACTCCGAAACAAATATTTGTAGATCATACAAATATTTGGTCCGACCCGGGTATCGAATCCCAGACCTCAAACACAGCTGTCGCATACGCTACCACTGCGCCACAGAGGCAGTCAAGCTTTGAGGCAATTTTAGATTGCGTTTCTTTTGAATCAAATGTATTTACCAACACGCTAGAAAGATCCCATTTTTATCACAAATTATTCACTATTTTTTTATCAATCATTCTTTAACAGTCCACTGCAAGACATAGGCCTCTCCTCAGCAAATAAACTCCTTTATTTACCCTTGTAACATCCAATTCATGTAATGTCCAGTTTAATGTGTGAGTTTCCTTAGGTACTACGCTGTGATCGATAATGGCCTCACTACCAGAGAATCTTCCTTCTGATGTTACCAACGATAAGGTAATCCTAATGAAATTTCTACACCAACGAATTCTAGGTCGAAAACTTGTTGGAAAACAAGCTTAAACGAAAAGAAGTTAGTTGAAACAATTATAATTAAGCGAAAAGTGAGTTAGAAGTTTTCTGAAGCTGTTTTGAGGGTTCCATTGATAGGTCAGTGACTCCACAAGATGTCTTTGCCAACTAATATTTGTTATTATTTAAAAATGGCTAATTTGGAAGTTCGGAGTACATTACGAGGTTTTTATTTTATTTCATCCTAGCTTCTGCTCACAACTCCGCTCGCGTGTTTATCGGTTATAGTGGTATTCAGGCTTCTCTCTCAGTGACTCTCCTCTTCAAATTACGGTATATTTGACGGTATTTTTACAAAATTTTTCTGCAGAAGGAATTTGGAAATTTTGCATTCTTGATCTCGAGAAGGAGCACCTTCCAAAGCAGGACAGACTGTATTAAGAAAGTGGACTGTACCAATCAGAGTGGTGAGTGGGACAGTTAAGAAGTGAGTTGTTTAAAAACTTGAGGTTCTTAGCGTGGTTTGCATCTAAATACTGTAGTTGAGTGGTTAAGTGTTTCTAGATTGTTTCTGCACAAAATGGCCCATTTTATTTATTAACCGAAAAACTGCTCAACAATAGCTCATCCTTAAAATATCTATATAAATCTTGGAGTACGTCTGTATAAATAAACAGAATTGCACGATGGAGAGATCTGTTCGTAACATTTTTGTTTCAGATGCGCTCCAAGTAGCGGTTAGGTGCAGACTTGTCACTTTAATTAATATGTCCTCTGCACAAGGATCCACTAAACTGAAAATATGTACGTATTTTAGTGTGATACTATTCTCAGTTCAAAAACTTTCGTGATTTGAATACATAATTAAAGAAAATTGACCGTGTCACATAGTAGTCAGATATATATTAATAATAAATAAATATTCCGGACATTTAACACACAACGCCATCTAGTCCCAAGCTAAGCAGAGCTTGTGTTATGGGTACTAGACAACTGATATAAATACTTATATAAATATTTTTTTGTAAATACACACATATTATACACAGAAAACCCCCAAACTCCGAAACAAATATTTGTTTTGTCCGACCCGGGAATCGAACTCGAGACCTCAAGCTTAGCAATCCCATACGCTACCACTAAGCCACCGAGGCAGATATCACTACATTCAAAGGGGTGCTCTATAGGAGCTGTTAGGTTAGGTAAGTTCTTGACTGTTATTATATAGCGAAACAGGTATTTATATTTTATAATAGTATGGCAGATGATAACTATATGTGGTCAAAAAATCATTATCATAGACAATCCTATTGATGTAAATTAAATGAAATTTATTATAAAATCTATCATTAATTTGGCTTATCAGATTATTTTTTTAATGTTGAGACAACTTTTTGCTAATTAGCAGTGTAAATAGTACTATTTTAATTGCATTGAATTCCGATAATTGTTCAAAGTATTTTATGAATGTTTTTTATTTACACTATACGGGTAGTGTAAATAATTTTAATTGCCACTGAATATTATGAGACCAGTATTTTTATAAAAAGTTACGCTAATAGCATTTTCTAGAATCATATTATATGCTGGCATACAAAAGTTGCTAAATGAATATTCCTTATTTGAATTTATTTTTAACATACCTAAACCTTTACCAACTTCATCGCTAAATATTATTATATTACTACTAGCTGACCCACGCAACCTCGTTTGCGTCTTAAATTGCCCGTAGCGTGACATATTCCCCCGTTTTTGAAACATTCTTCAATAGTACTCCGCTCCTATTAGTCTTAGCGTGATGATATATAGCCTATAGCCTGCCTCGATAAATGGACTATCCAACACTGAAATATTTTTTTTTAACAAATCGGACCATCGGTTCCTGACATTAGCGCGTTCAAACAAACAAATAAACTCCTCAGCTTTCCAATATTAGTATAGATATAGATAAATCTATCTAAAAAATAACACAAACTTTCCCTATTGATGTAGTTAATAAACATTAATTCCAAAACTATATCTAAACACGTAAATTTCAAATGCACTTATATCGAAACTAAATCCGCAGAATGCGCTGCAGTCCCGGGACTTAATTCTGTTGTAACAAAACTAAATAATACTCATTTAGTTATATATTGTTAATATGAACGATTGACTTAGTTAAATGTATTCACAGTGTTTTAATGAAAGATAGGAATGAATGGAAAGCGGTGTGATATTAATAACATTTTTATTTTTAAAACTAACAAAAACATCTAATAATAAATAAATAAATATTTCGGATATCTAACACACAACGCCATCTAGTCCCAAACTAAGCAGAGCTTGTATTACAGACACTAGACAACTTATATATATACACATATTTTATTTTTTTAAATACATACATGTTATACACAGAGAACATTTAAACTCCGAAATAAACATTTGCAGATCATCACAAACATTTGGTCTGTTTCGCAAATCGAACCCGGGACCTCAAGGACAGCAGTTGAACACACATATATGTTTTAATTTCATAGAGATAGAGTAAACGTGTCGCGCACTTTTCTGAATAGAGGGTAGGAATGGTTCCTACACAGGAGGGGGCCACCTACAAGCAGTGGGTGGCCTGAGGTACTTCGGGGTTCTAGGAATTTCCTGCCGAGGGTGCACCTGGTTCCCCGGCTTCTAGTACTCGTGACGGTGTGCGGTTTTTGGTCGGTTCGATGCCGACATAACCACCAATTGGTGGTATACGAGGGGATTTCCACACAAAAAAAAGTAGGGCGCAGTCAGTACTTCAATATATGTTTATCTGTAATTTAAGTTATATCAATAAGGTCCTTGGTATAGAAAAGTTAGCTTTTTTATATATATTGGCACTGCTAAAATGACTCTACTCTGCCTGATGGAAAGCATAAGTAGAACCCAAGAGTGGTGGGCACCATACTCATTGTAAGTGCATCATCGCCTAGTTCTGCGTCATTGGGAATCCGGTCTCGCACTCACCAACGAAACACGATGTCATTTTACGTTGTTTTTTTGTACTTCACTATATTGTGTGTCCCGCACTTTGTATATTAATATGTGTTAATATACAATACTTTGTATATTAATATAGTGTTAATATTAATAACTTTATTTCAGTTAATTAAAACTTGCCTGCGTAGGAGGGACAGGATATTATCCTCGTCTAAATTTAGCCGCCACAGTTAGCTGCATAAATTTTATAAATAATGTTTGAAACAAGGGCTTTTTGTAGGGAACTTACTTAATGTAAGTAAGTAAAAAAGAAACGTATTTAGGTATATACTTCTGGGTCAAATTTGATGAAATAAAGTAACTCTTTTACTGTGTTTTTACAATAATAATCTCGTTTTACACAAACAGTTTTCTATTTAATTATTGCAGTCATCTATATATCGTTAACATTTGTTTTCTTTTTTTATTATTATATAGGGGGCAAACGAGCAGACGTATCGTCTGATGGTAAGCGATTACCGCCGCCCATGGACACCCGCAACACCAGAGGCGTTACAAGTGCGTTGCCGGCCGTTAATCAAATAAGCTATTGAAACAATGTTGATTCTACTTTAACGACTATTTTAACTTACAAACAAAATCGATACTGACATCTTAAGTTTGACAAGTTAGTTTAGTCACACAGGATAATCGCAAGAATTACTAGTTCGCATTGTAAAACTGTTAGAAACGTTCCTTAATATCACGATGAAACCAATTACAGCTGAGCATCATTCAAACCTGTTCAAACAAAATTTATTCGCTAGTCAGTAACAAAAACATCGTTAAATATAATTATTTAAAGCTACATCGTCATATGCATCATCTGCCTAGCCTTTATTATTCCCAAGAGTATTTGGGATCGACTAATAGTTCAACCGATTTTACCTGAATATCAGTTTTTCCACGGAGCGACTGGCATTGAACCTCCGAAACCCTGAGGGTAAACTGAATAAAACGGATAAACAGAATAAAAAAATAAAAATAACGATTGCCATTGATGTGATGAACACCGCCATCTTCCACACTCCGGGCTGCTATTAAGGATTTTCGGTAAGAAAATGTCAACAGCAGTCCGACCCGAGAATTGAACTGGAGTCCTCTTGATCGGCAGTCGCTTACGCTTACTGCTAGACCAACGAGGCAGGCATTATTTAAAGCTACAATTTCAATAAATTTTTAACAGTACTTTAGATTAGTCAACGTAATTTATTTCCTCTTTGTCATTAAGCAAAACGGTGTAAACTTGCCAGTGTTAACCGCAAACTACAACTTCAGGAAACAAAGGCAAACAAGAATAGAACTTAAATTGTGTTGTCAGATAATAAGAATGAAGGGGACAGAATAATTGTAGCAGAGGCCTTTATCAGAAAAAATAGGCGTCGTTGAAATCTCGGGTCAATTTCATTAAGTGTTTTGTGGCGATTAGGTTCTATAGAACTTTATTTTGTAGATAAATTGGTTTGTTCTCTATTTTATTTTCGGTTGAAACTAGTCAGTTATGCCCACAGTTACGCGGAAGATATTACGAGATTCTGTTGCTTTGTTGAAGAAAGATCTCATGCAATGTCAAAGAGATGTTCAAAAGAGAACAATAAAAGATGAAACAGGTGTAAGAGAGTATAAAATAGTTTTAATAATTGTATTCCTGAGATTTTTAGGCAGGATTATCTAGATAGATCAACATTGAAAAGCCATATTTTTTTAAGTGCTGTTGGATCATAAGATAGGGCTACGCATTTTGGCACTATTCACTTTCATTCTTGTGTCGAAACCGTTCTTATCTTTACTATTCAGTAGTTGATTCATTTTTACCTATATTTTTTTAGGTTTTTTTATCCTAAACTTTCTTATTTAGGTATAACATAGGTATATTTGAAGTCCCGATAAAAGTAGTATCGAAATCTTACGTCAAATCTTTTGTGACTCGACTCACGTCGATTAGGATTAACTTTCTAATCAAATAAAAATATTTTTTATTAAGTTTTGTTTACGTTTAAGTGATATAAGGAGACATAAAAAACTTTGGATAGTAGTTTATACTTCAAACTGATAACAGAAAACAAAACGCAACTGTAATTATCTACCTGCCGTCTTGTAACATATTTTAGACAATATGAAAATAAGGTACGCACTTGTCTGTATGAATACATGAATAGCAAAACGTGTATTGAACGAAATGGGGTAGAGTTACCGTATCTATATGACATTTTACCATTTTTGGGAAAATTACGAACACACGAAAAATAACTTAAAATATACTTGGGTTTTAAGAAGCTTGACTTATTTTTTACAACTCACGGTATAATATATCATACTACTTTTTATATATACAGGCATACATGAAACAGTCACAAAGACTGTAAACTAATAACAACAATTTGTGCATAACATTAAATGTTGTTAAATGTGGGACTGGGGACGGTGATGTGAGAATCACCATAACCACTTCCTAACCATGTAGTCAAACTATATAAATTGTATTGTGATTTAAGTTTTAAATCAATAACAGATATAATCTAGATCTTCCTTGTTTCCGTTTACCTTCTATTTTTCACAAGCTGACCCACGCAACCTACTTTGCGTCTTCTATTGCCCATAGCGAGAAAATTTTCCACCGTTTTAGAAACATTATTCATAGGTGCTCCGCTCCTATTAGTTTTAGCGTGATAATATATAGCCTGTGGGGAAACGGGTATCATGTTCCACCCAACACAAAGGGAGTATCCTCCGACCAGGCGAGGTGATCATGCCTGGCGGGCTACTGCCCAACAGTTGATGTTGGGATGTTGTATATATGCTAATCGGCGTGAGAATTATTTATTGCGCGATATAGGATTTGTAGTTACTCCGTGTAGTGCAGTTTGTAGGTACAGTGCGTTACTTCGTAGTTCAGTGTATCTTCGGTAGATGGCGCTGTAGTATGTTATGATGTATGTGGAGGTCGCCACATCACTCCTCTCCAAGACTGGAGGTCGATATATATTGCGTCAGCTGTCTGTGCTCTGTTGTGGAGCTTGCCAGTGCCAGGAGTGAGTAGTTCCAGTGAGTCGGAACGGAGTGCTGCAAGTTCCAGTGAGTCGGAACTGAATGCCGCTAGTCCCAATGAGTCGGGGCTGAAGTCCGCTGATCCCAGTGAGTCGGGATCGCATGCGGTGCGCGGTGCTGCGGTGAGGAGTGAGTCGGGGCGGTTGCTGCGTAGTGGCTGGCTGCTGCGTAGACGGGAGAGATGTGCTCTGCTTACATGGACCGTAGGTGCAGTGTGCTGTGCCTAGACGCTGTAGAGGCCGTAGGGGTAACCAGGCTGGAGCGGTCGCTTCTTGCGTGTGGTGTATCCCTGTTGAGGCCGAGGTTGCTGGCTGGCTTGAGACTTGCTGTGGGAGTGAACATGAAGGTGGCGCTGATCTGCTTCCTTGAAGGTTGCTTCCAATCACGTCGGGGTCACCACTGTGGGGAAACGCTGGTATCATGTTCCACCCAACACAAAGGGAGGATCCTCCGACCAGGCGAGGTGATCATGCCTGGCGGGCTACTGCCCAACAGTTGATGTTGGGATGTTGTGTATATGCTAATCGGCGTGAGAATTATTTATTGCGCGATATAGGATTTGTAGTTACTCCGTGTAGTGCAGGTTGTAGGTACAGTGCGTTACTTCGTAGTTCAGTGTATCTTCGGTAGATGGCGCTGTAGTATGTTATGTTGTATGTGGAGGTCGCCACAAGCCTATAGCCTTCCTTGATAAATGGACTATCCAACACTGAAATAATTTTTCAAATCGGATCAGCGGTTTCTAAGATTAGCGCGTTTAAACAAACAAACTCTTCAGCTTTATATTATTAGTATAGATTTCAGTATTGTCCCAAAGAAATCGGGAGAAAGGGTAAGCCCTGAGTCTCACTTTCTCTCTGTCAAGAGGTCAAACAGATCGTAGAAAATGGAGAGGCTTGTTGATTGCTCCAGCGACTAGTGAGCCCTTAAATTCAGAGAGATTATAATTTTTTTTTTAATATCAACATTTATCAAAACTTTTTTACAAATTGACTAGGATGTATTCAAGTAGCAACACATTTTTAATACATATAGCCACAAAGTGGTTTTGTAAGGAGAAGCTGGTAACACTATCACTTGAGGGACTGCAATAAATAACCCTACACGAAGATTATGCGTGCTCTAGACAGTATTCAATTTAGTGTTGCTATCTAACTTTGTTGAATGTTAATATGTACATTGTTTTATGGTCTTACTTATATGTGTATATACGTACGGTTATTTCCTCGAAGGAGTAGACATATTCGAACTTAAGCACCTGTACTTAACGAATTACAATTTCGTTTCACATACCCTTAGTGTAGTCAAGTTTATGGAATTCAATCAGTTTAAGAATATAATGTTATTATTGAAGTACAATAATGTATGTATGTCCATCATAAAAAAAGACAGAAACAGAAAGGACATATATGGAGCTTATAAAGATTGTCATTTGATATTCATGGTCCCTGGAAACCATTGGATGTGGGCAGCACAGGATCAATTTACTCACTATTTATACCCTCATAAGTACACAATCTTGAAATCCATACATTTTACGCAAACCGTGAAAAAATACACACACTAACACACACACATACACACACACACACACACACACACACATACACAGGTACACACACACACATACACTTTACACAATACAACCTACACTTTTATGACTCATCTCTCAGTCATAAAAGTTTATAATTTATCTAAAGTTGGAGAGGATAGTAAATCTGTCATACAGGTCTTCCTAGTACAGATGCCAGTCTCTCGCACAGTTTCATAAATTAAAAATGTAACATCTAATTTAAGAGTAATTGTAAATATTCTGTGTGAGAGAAAAATTAAAATTATTACTGTTATTATAGTTGTTGTAGAGAGTCTTGTAGAAGACCTACTTACATGTTTCCAGCAGTGGAGATTCTGTGGCTATAATGCTGGTTATAATGTGTTTCATGTAGTACCGGATTTGGAAATACTCGTACTGTGACGGTTAAATTGTTTCTTTTTATGTATGGGCATGCCTACTCTGCCTGATGACCATACTCATTGTGAATGCCGACAATGCAACAATGCAGTATGGTGGCCCACACCATGGCGGCCTACTGATGCTTCTGCATCATTGTCTTTACTGGCATAGCAAATAACTATTCACATATACATATTTTCGATTTAGGAAAGACCACTACGTCAAGGAATGCAAAAGCTTTTGTTTTGGTCTTCGATAAAATCTGACATCTGATATCTTCTCCCCAACCATTCCAGTCTTGGGCAGTCCGCATTCATACGCCACCAGCCACTTTTTTGATATCATCGGTCCATCGTACCGCAGGGCGCGACGGTAATATTATTTACTGTTTTATATTTACAACTATAAGGAACATACATGAACTGCCTTTAACAGTTCACTGTTGGCTACTTTACCGGCGAGACGGAGTGGTGTAGGGTCTGTTTGGAATTTTCTTTTCTCTTTGCAGTTATGTTGTCCTGAGTAATGTACTCCCTTAATCGCTTCTTATGACACCAGTAAGATGAATAGGAAGAGGATGAATAAAATAGGATGGTGCCACTCCATATTCTTAATATGTCACCACACGGAGAGCCATACAATTGACTAAATAGTCTGGTTATAATCTATTTGCAGACAGTTGGTGGTACTATATACGAGTATATATTTGTACATGTGTTGCTTGTTACGACCCCTGTTTTGATCAAACTGATCTCAAACTTTGTCTTCAACTTTTGTAGCAACATTTATTATAAAAAAAGGTCTGTTATTAATAAAAAACTTCCAAGCAGGTTTTGGCAATTCTTAAACTTTTTTGCTTCTAATGTATTAGACCAAGCGTTTAATATTAATTGTTGGCACTAACTAAAGCTTTTGTGTGAGTTGAATATTTAATAACTTAGATAAAACAATTTAAAAGAAATATTCTTGTAGAATTCATAATTGAAGTCCTTGAACTATAACGGACAAAATTAGGGAAAGAAAAGTAGTCGGGAATGTTGCAATTTCCAATTAAAGTGAAATAAATATACTTCAGAGCGTCTAGTGTGAGTTTCATCATCATCAACAGCCTTTAAAGCCCACTGCTGGACATAAACTTCTTGAAAGTTTTTACCTCCTATAAGTACTAACTATACCATGACAACAATTTGTGGATCACACAAAGTGTTGTATCGCGTAGGATTTGTGCCCAAGACACTTGGCGCAGTAGCAAGCGGCGTGGCGACCGCTGAAACCACTAGGCCAACCGTGCAATCCTCGATTTATGTTTTCCTTCATAACTCTCTCCAGGTTGGCTCTTACAAAACCCACAGGATGTATAGGTGTGTGTAATACTACGAATTTCTAATCCATCACCACAAAGAACGTATATTTAACACAAACTCTAACCCATCCCATCATCTACATAACAAAGATACAGCAAACGACATATTTCCAACAAATTCTGCATCTCGCAATTTAATTCCCGTTGAGTGTGCCTCACCAAGCGTAGACCATGTATGTTGAAAAAACATAACACTCTTTCCTCCAAGAGCGTTACGACCACAGACTAAAAAGCGTTGTTTACTTTATTTAAACAAATATCAACTTTTACTAGCTCTACACAAAGTTTCGTGTCAATCACATGTATACATATTCCATCACAAGACAAATATACTACGATTAGGCTTGTAATTGTAGGTAACCGCTTACCATTAGTCAAGGCGGAGACACCAATTTAATGTGTATGTACTCCGTATATGTATGACTGTTCGAGTAACTGTATGTAATGGACAAATGGTATTAGAAGTTTAAGAAACTAGAGTTTATTATTTTTTTGAAACAAAATACGCTTAATTTTATAACTCCACAATTTCTAAACATGGCTGTCATATCTCAAAGGATACAGCTTATCCTATAGCACACAGACTACAGATAAATATATTTTTATGTACAATATTAAATACATACGTTTTAAAAGCAAAGTAACTTGGACAGGGAATATATTTATTAGGTAGCCCTCGGTGAGTGAGAGAGTGAGCTAGTAAGCACGAATAATATTCCAAAAAGCCAGAACGATTATGTCGATATCATATTAGGTTTATCCTTTAACCATTTAGAAGCTAAACTCTCGACATTATTATTTTTATGAGTCGACGTTATAACAATAGAGGGATAGACATACTTCTTGCCATAAAGGCTATAACAATAGGAGCTAAATTAGTTTACGACTGACAATTAAGAGTGATGTTACTATTCCGACGGGTTTTGTTATTTTTGGATGATTATCTAATTAATCTATATATGCTACTACTGCTGACTTAAATTTTCATTATTTTTTTGCTCCTATTGGTCTTAGCGTGATAGTTAACAGCCTGTATGCCCAATATATAGGCTGTCCAGTACTAATATATATTTTTTTTATTATTATTTATGGGCAAACGAGCAGACTTATCGCCTAATGGTAAGCGATTACCGCCGCACATGGACACCCGCAACATCAGAGGCGCTGCATTGCCTACAAGTGCGTTGCCGGCCTTTTAGGAAGAAGTACGCTCTTTTCTTGAAGGTTTGAAGGTCGTATTGGTCCGGGAACACCGCAGGCGACAGCTCATTCCACAGTTTTGTAGTGCGCGTCAGAAAGTTTCGGGAAAATCGCACAGTTTTGGTTGAAATCGGTGTTATTTGTGGCAATGTTTAGGTTTTTGCAATGCTATTTATAATAAATTTGATTGATGTGTTCAAAATGTTCTGCAGTGGCGACCACGTACTGGATGATGGAGCGATGGCATCCTACAAAGAAGTTCGACATCCTGGTGAAGGTCGATACGGACAGCTGAGGTACTGTTGTTGTGGACGTCTTTCGATATCAATTCGGCTAAGGAACAGGTGTCCGTTAATCCCCCTTAGTCGGGGAAAATGTAGTTGTTTTCCCAGTAAAAGTAAAAAGACGGTAAGTATAATTTTTGTAATAAATCCTATAGTGTGTTTGTGAAGCACCCATAAATTTTATTCTACGTTGTGTTAAGGAACATTTGTATGCATAACGCGTCATTAAAGTCGTTCTAAGATAAGTAGTTTGTCGCCTTTTTCAGTGGAATATAAATTTATCTAACGCCTACAAGGGCCAAATTAATTTTGAACTTCTGGTAAGAATAACAATGAAACCTAATTATTTTATACTGATTTTAGGTTCTAGGAACAATATATCTCTAACAGCTAGCTGTCTAGTTGATGAGTAATTAGATGATAGATATCAAGGTTTATGAATAACATAATATTTATTATTAAGGGCTAAAGGAAGTAGAAAATACCAAGAACATAGAATAACTTTTATAGATGTGGAGGAACAGGTGTCATGTTTCACCCATGCCTGGCGGGGTGATCATGCCTGGCGGGCCACTGCCCAACAGTTGATGTTGGGATGTTGTATATATGATAATCGGCGCGAGAACTATTTATTGCGTGATTCAGGATTTGTAGTTACTCCGTGTAGTGCGTTACTTCGTAGTTCAGTGTATCTTCGGTAGATGGTGCTGTAGTAGGTTATTGTTGTGTTATATGTGAAAGTCGCCACAGCAGACTAGCTTTTGCCGTCGGCTCCGCCTATGTGTATGTCAGTTATCGCGGTGAAGAGTAGCTTGAGTCCTTTCTGGAGCATCAAAGTATCTCTATGTTCTTTCTGGAGCATCAAAGTTCATGGAAATCGGTGAAGTGATTTAGCCGTGAAAGCGTAACAGACAGACACACAAAACTACTGTTGAATTTATTATCTGATAAAAAAAAATAAAAGTTACCTTCAAAAACGTAGTCAAAGGAAAGAAAGTAAAAACTAGGAAAACTAATGTCAAAAAATCTGCTTTATGAACGAATTTTTTTATGCGTTCAATGATTTAACCCATTTAAAAATTCAACAGTGATCAAATCCTTTAAAAGTTAAGACTTTAGCTCAGTAATTAAAACCACTGGCCTTCTTCAAAGAGAACAAAAAAACACAGGGTGTACATTCCTGTGGTTCGCAGTGTAGTCTGAAACAATACGGACACAGTATAGCACTTAACTCGAGCAGCTAACAAGCTGAGTGTAGTGTATAGAAAGAAAGCCAATATTACCGAAGTGTATCTTAATGATCGAGTACGGCTTTTATATTTGATTTATTTCATTTTAGCAGTAAACCAGTTAAGATTAAATGGTTTGTTATGTTGTTGTTGTTCAAAGTTTAATGACAACACACAATTATTTTTAATAACTTTTCAAATCTACACATCTGTAGATGTGTGATTTGAAAAGATGTGATCTGACGAGCTGGTCTGATTCCGATCTAGGCAGATCCTAACCATTGTATTCGTTAACCAAGAAACATTTACGTCTACTATTGCCCGTAGCGTAATAATTTTCACCCGTTTTTTAAACATTCTTCATTGGGGTTCCGCTCCTATTAGTCGTGATGATATATAGCCTATAGCCTTTCTCGATTAATTGACCATCTAACACTTAAAGAATTATTCAAATTAGACCAGCGGCTCCTGAGATTAGCGCGTTCAAACAAACAAACTCTTCAGCTTTATTATATTAGTTTAGATACATATTGTACATAAACTACACACATACTCGTACATAGAACAAAATGTGATCGTTCTCATCACAGCACATCATCATCATCTGCCCCAGGTGAGAATTAAACCCACATCCTTGTAATCACGTGATGCTTGTGTTCATTGATTCTTCTTTTTTAACCCACTTCAAAAAAGGAGGAGGTTCTCAATTCGACTGTTTTTTTTTTATGTTTGTTACCTCATAACTTTCGATTGGGTGAGTCGAGTTTGATGATTATTTTTTTATTTGAAAGGAGGTGCATTCCGTGTGGTCCCATTTTAATTTGGTGCAGTTCTTGAAGTTTTTTTTCTTTTCATTTGTAATTATTAAAAAGAAAATTATCGTTCTCATCCAATTGGCACCAAGGACACGATCCCGGAGGCACACAGTGTCTTTAGAGCATAGAAAATCGCAGTAAAACCTTTAAAACACAGTTGATTGAAGGTAAATAATATAGGTACGTGATTTATAATTTCGTTGGTCATCTTAGATTCGATTCTTAGATTCTCAATGATACAGAAGAGATTAGATTCTTAGATTTTACCGTGGGAGAGCCGCGCTTCGGCATGAATGGGCCGGCTCGACCGGAGTGATACCACGGCCTCACAGAAAACCGGTGTGAAATAACTGTGTTTCACCGAGTGAGTGAGGATACCGGAGGCCCATACCCCAACCCCTCCCCCCATCCCCTTTCCCATCCGCCAAAGGTCGGCAACGCACTTGTGACGCCTTTGGTGTTGCGGGTGTCCATGGGCGGCAGTAATCGCTTACCATCAGGTGATACGTCTGCTCGTTTGGCCACTATTCTATATAAAAAAAAAAAAAAAAAACAGAAGCATCTAAATAGGCCGCTATAGTGTGGGTCACGTCGACTACCGTCATCAACTATTTGAAAAGTAAAACATTCAAAACAAGTAACACCTCAAACAGTAGTATAATATATTTGTATCGCCTTCAGTTATTTGTCTCTAGCTAGCACAAGGGAGGCACAAACGCAATATCAATTGCAAAAAGCAATATTGGAAGCAGCTTTGCAATGTCTTTGTTGAAATAGAAAAATATCAAAACAAATCGCAACGTAGCATTTTTTCATGTCATCTTATGTAGTAAAAGATCTTCGAAGTAGTGACTTTATAAAGAGTCTGTGAGGGCGTCACCATCTTTATTAATTCCGTGGGAGTTGTAAGAACCGACCAAGGTAACAAGACAATAGTAAAGCAATGAGGAAAGAAAAACTTGAAATTAACCCTATATGCATGTCGGATGTCTGGCTAGCGCGGTATAATAGTAGGTATATCCATCAATGGAGTTTAAATAACTATTTATAAGTACTGACTTATGCGTCTGAGTCCTAATAGTCCGGTCAATTTAGACATTTGAAGGTACATAAATTCCCAACAAGCTGAAAATGAGTAAAATTGTTCAAAACATAATTATAAACAATACCTGAGAGTTCCTCATCATTCCCGTGTGAGGAAAAAAAATATTCAAGGTCAAAGGTCAAAAAAAATAGTTTTTCGCAATTTTCAGCAAATCGGTAAGTTTTATCATAAAAGTACCTGGGACAAAATTGTAGATCATAAAATTATCTATAAGAAATGGATCAATACTTTTTTCCTACGAGTCACCGTTTCTGAGATATAACGATTCAAAAAGTTATAAAAGTGGTTATCGTCATAATATGCATGAGTACGCCACGTATCTCTCAGTAGTTGTTATATATTTTTTTTCGACCGGCGATGAGTCGTGCAAAACGACAACATTCATTTGTTTGATGCCGATTAATTTGTTTGTTCAGTTTGCAGCATAGAGCAACACGAGGCACCGAATGGAAGAGGTTGCTATAGCTCTTTATTCCGTTTTTTTGGCAGGGGGGAAGTTCAGATAAACACATTTTAGACTCACGTATAGAAAACAATCACCTGTCACTACGAACATAACAATTAAAACAAAAAAGTGTGTCGAACTATAGTCTGCAATCTCGTTATTTATTTATTTTTTTATGTTCAGAACGTTTATAATTAACTTTTGAAATGATACAAGTACCTACAAGTACCTCTGGTCTAGAAACGTAAAGTAAATCCCAGCAAAGGAAGTCTGAGAATCGTTCCTGTAAGGAAGCTCATATAACAATGCACAAGTGATCACAAAACATAGGTGTACTTTGTGTTCCCTCACTCTCATAACAAACCCGATGGAAAGGGTATATACTACACGACAGAGGAGAGAGATCAGCCGCAGATCCGTGGGAGAGCTACGCTTTATCATGCATGGGCCGGCTTGACCGGAGTGATACCACGGGCTCACAGAAAACCGGTGTGAAATAGCGCTTGCGCTTTGTTTCACCAAATGAGTGAGGATACCGGAGGCCCATACCCCAACCCCTGCCCCTATCCCCCTTACCATCCCCCAAAGGCCAGCAACGCACCTGTGACGCCCCCGGTATTACGGGTGTCCATGGGCGGCGGTAATCGCTTACCATCAGGCGATAAATCTGCTCGTTAGCCACCTACTCCATAAAAAAAAAGTTCCGACGGCTTGACCATGAAGAATAAATAGTTAATCACCTACAGTTCGAAATGGAAAGACCTAAATTAATTTTCTTGTAAATATATGCCACACCAAGCTTACATACGAATATAAAATCTATATGAAAAATAAAACTAGATCAAAACACTACAGAATGGAAAGCACCCTAAGAAAACAACATGAAAGTGGGTCTGTGTTCTTAATCATAAATTATAAAGTAAAGAAATATTCCGAGTATGCGTCATACTGCATGTTTGACGTCATCCCTAAGTATATACATCGTGTAACCCTCGGAATGTGTATTTGAAAAAAGTTACTCACTATGCTTATTGCAGTCTGATGGACCTTCATTACTGCTGTTTGAAATACACTCATATTCTGAACTAGCTACGCTACGCAGTATTGCCCACGGCCATTGGATGCATTAAAATGTATATTACTCGAGTACAGCGCGTATATGAAAGTACTTATATGAAGTACTAACATCAAAATACACTTTACCGTGGGAGAGCTACGCTTCAGCATAAATGGGCCGGCTCGACCGAAGTGATACCACGGCCTCATAGAAAACCGGTGTGGTTCAGGCCCCCAAAGGCCGACAACGCACGTGTGACGCCTCTGGTGTTGCGGATGTCAATGGGCGCCGGTAATCGCTTACCATCAGGTGATACGTTTGCTTGTTTGTCCCCTATTCCAAATAAAAAAAACAAAATAGTAATGTGGCAAATCTCTGTACCGATTTTGATGAAACTTTTATACTAGTTTCGCCCCAGGGCGCTACCCACGGTTGTTATTGTATCGCGAGTAAAACCGTAGAGCTCAGCTACTACACATTAAGAACTAATAAAAAGAATATAATTTGAAAAAGTATTATTTTCGAAAGGTTAAACGACAAAATGAGCATTCAAACTAAGGTTTAGACAATGATATTTGGACAAACTTTAAGCCAATTAAATTTAATTGGAATGATGGTTCTGTGAGACCAATTCAGGCACACAAAGGGTTAAACAACAACAAACAAGTTAATAACAGGTTTACTCGTCCGTAGGTGTAAATGTAACCGATATCAACCAACGATGCATTGTATGCTTATAATTATTAATTTGAGTGCACGTAATAACAAGCCAAGTTCGTTTTATTCAACTTTTTTAAAACTACTCCCGCATTCCTACTATTGTAAATTCGAAAGTATCTGTCTGTCGATCTGTTATGTTTTCACGGCTAAACTGTTGCACCGATTTCAACGAGCGTGAAGGTACTTTGAGTCATTAGGAAGGACATAGGCTACTCTTTATCGCGATAACCGACATTTATTTTTTGCCGCGGGCAAAACTATTAAGAAATATATCGTCGATGACTTTACAAACATACATGAAACAAACACAAAGAAAACCCAGACCCAGAATAAGAATTTACCGGATCACACACAATGTTGTCCCATATGAGGTTCGAACGCATAACACTCGGAAGAAAGCGGCGTGGCGACCGCTTAAGCTACTACATTACGAGTATTAGTGCAGTCTTTGAGCATATTTATCTCATTCATTTATCTCTTCATATTTCATTAAAGAGATTTATTGGTATTTAATTCTATCTATTATTCGTCTGCTTTGATTCTTGAAGTTATAGTATAATAAAATTGATGGTAGCTAATAAAGTGCGAAATGTTTATACTAAAACCTGGCTCGGATTGTGTAAACACGAAACAACGTAAGTTACACCGTACAAATTTCCTTTATATTGAAATGAGTTAATTAACATTAATTATATTATTTGTAATGATTTTTTCTTGAGTTACTAAAGGATTTTGCGTATATTTTTCTTTTCGACAGCAACGTTTTTTTTTTTTTTATTTATTGAATAGTATCACCTGATGGTAAGCGATTACCGCCGCCCATGGACACCCGCAACACCAAAGGTGTCACAAGTGCGTTGCCGACTTTTGGGAGATGGGAAAGGGGATGGGGGGAGGGGTTGGGGTATGGGCCTCCGGTATCCTCACTCACTCGGTGAAACACAGCACAAACGCTATTTCACACCGGTTTTCTGTAAGGCCGTGGTATCACTCCGGTCGAGCCGACCTAGTATAGCTGAGTATAGCTCTCCCACGGTAGTAACGTTTATTGTGTTTAGTCTTTTTTATATTTATTTTAGGATTATTATGGTTCAGATAACATTATTTTTAAATATACGTCATGTAAATTCTTATAGATTATGACGTACAATTTAGAATTCAGTCATTTTTTACTTACTACATTGCTTAGAAAAATGCTTATAAACCTTTTTTGCTTATAAATGATTTTTAATTAATTTATTTTTGGAATATTTAGGATATAAGATCTTTTGTGTGTAATCTTTACCCAATTCTAATCTTCAGCACTTTTATGAAACTCTAACAATTGAATTTTAAGTTTATTTGTCGAATTTATCTAAATGAACTACGTATCCCGTTTATTTAAGTCTAATTGGGGAATAAAATGTATCATAAGGATATTCATTAATAAAACCAAATTATGTTATTAAAATTCAATATAACCGAAAACTTAAAAGTAAGAATATCAATCGTTAGGTTCACAATTTTCGGTTCAAAAAATGATTGCCTGCATAACAAAAAGTAAAAAAACTTGAGAGGTGTCAAGGGACACCCGGATGGAACGAAGTTCGAAATAGAAAGACGAAACGAAAATATCTGTGTGTGTCGTCGTCGTGTCGTGACAACAAATTGTGTCGTGACAACAAATTGTGTCGTGTCAACAAATTGTGTCGTGACAATTTTTCCGTCTAGCCCCCTTACACAACGCGCCATAAGGAACTTCGTTCCAAAATATCTGTGTGTGTCGTCGTCGTGTCGTGACAACAAATTGTGTCGTGACAATTTTTCCGTCTAGCCCCCTTACACAACGCGCCATAAGGAACTTCGTTCACAAAAATTATCTGTAACCTTTACTGAATATAAACTGTGCACGAAAATATTCAAAACAAAAACTAGACCAAAACCATACGTATAACATCAAGACTGTTCTCAATACAAAATCCCTCAGATCACTAGAAAAAAGGCCAATAAATTCCATAGATATATAGAAGCGATCTTAAATAACGTCGAACTCATTTTACGAGGCGCGGACAGTCTGATTGATGTTTTGGCAAAAGATCGCGTCGCAAATTGGTCTTTCAATATTTCAAACTTCGCTGCGCCCACTACTCGACACACAGATTGCAAAAACTGACAAGTGACATCTTAAAAATAAATTATTTTCGAGTTTTATATGATACAACACGGTTTTAACATGATGATCGATAAAAGTTATAATTCAAACTTGAAATTCTTTTCTTGCAATGATTGGTATCTTTTTTTTTGGCCAAATATGATAATTTTATTACCTACATAAATAATGATTAAAGTATAATAAATGCTACTGTGACAAAATCTCAGAAAAGAGTTGCCGACCGAAAGAGGAATTTGGATATTTGAGGACAGTGTACCTTGAAACAGGATATAGGAACGAATATTAAAAAATGTATTACATATCAGTTGTATATAAGCATCTCTTTATAAGGGAATTTTTGGCCTGTACCATGCTTGCCAGACGGGCTAGTATAAGGTTTGTTTTTAAGGCTTCCTGCTCATTGCAGTGGTGTTGTCCTGTGTAGTTGCTTCCTTAGTCGAATCTTACAACACCCATGAGATGAAAAGCAGTCGTGGCACTCCGTATACTGAAGCAGTTACCACACGGTGTGATAAAAGCTAAAAGTTGAAAGAATACGGATGCCATGCTATTATATTTATTTTTAACCGACTTCAAAAAAGGAGGTTCTCAATTCGTCTGTATTTTTTTTATGTTTGTTACCTCATAACTTTTGATTGGGTGAACCGATTTTGATGATTGTTTTTTTATTTGCTTCCAAAGTCGGTTTTTTGTTGTTAAAATTTGTGAATATTTCTTTAAAAAAGACAACAATTTGTTCCATGTGTGAATAGAACTCGTTACACTCAACGCAACAGAATATTTCAAGATATTCGCTCATACCACTGCGCAATCTGAAGAAGTGACAGGTCAGAATTACCTGCAATCAATTGAGGTAGATGATTGTTATGTTGGCCAAGTATCTTTTTATTAGACATTTAAAGTATAAACGCAAGACGTGAACTTGAGGATGCAAGCCACAAAAAAATGCCTTTCATTGAGGAAAAATTCTTGTTTAGTTTCAGTTCGGGTATTAGAGGAGCGAGGACTGTTTTACAAATAAAGAACATTCCTTCTTCATTTGTCACATTTGAGAAGGAAGAAAAGAAACTCATTGGAAGGAATGAACGAAAGAGAATTTTAGATATTGGAAATTTTGTTGATAGATAAAATCTTTACTAATATTACAAAAAAGTAAAGTTTGTTCTGTTGAGGAGATAATCTCTGGATCTACTGAATCTATCCTGAAAATTCTTTTGCCAGTAAAAAACCGCGTTATCTTAGAATGTATATTAATCCGGAAAATGATCTCCGCTTTATCCAACATAAAGACGCAGCAAGCAAAAGCTAGTTGGATATACGAGTAAAACACGCTTGGATAAATTTTTATTAGTTTTTTTTTATTGAATAGGGGGCAAACGAGCAGACGCATCACCTGATGGTAAGCGATTACCGCTGCCCATGGACACCCGCAACACCAAAAGCGTCACAAGTGCGTTGCCGACCTTTGGGGGATGGGGAGAGGGAATGGGGGAGGGGTTGGGGTATGGGCCTCCGGTATCCTCACTCACTCGGTGAAACACAGCGCAAGCGCAATTTCATACCGGTTTTCTGTGAGTATTAGTATAAAAAACCACCGTTTTTTTTAATAGTGTGCAAACGAGCAGATATATTACCTGATGGTAAGCAATTACCGCCGTCTATAGACACCCGCAATACCAGAGGAGGAGAACGTGATCTAACGTTGCAGAATTAAAATACATTAACTAAATCATAGTATAATATATTTTATTAATGTGATGATTTGTTCAAAAATTTTTACTAATATATCTATTAATCATCTCTGTTAAAGGCGTTACAAAGAAGACACATGTTAATATCAATAATAAATTACGGCATTAGCACAAGTAGACATACGTATGACACATCACACGATTTAAGATGTGATAGAATAAAAATGTAATAAATTAGAATTGGAATAACTTTACGGAAAACGGAATCAACCCACTCAAGAGTTTTTGAAAAAAATACTTTTTTACATTTATTTAAAAAAAACACAAATCATCATGATGATTGGTTTTTTTCTTGTATTTATGTGTGCTGCGGCCAAATGAATAGGCTTCCGTCAACTATATGGTTACCCTGCGATTCAAGATACATAATTGACTGGCAGCTGCTTAGAAGTTTGGTTTGAAAATGGTTTGAGGCTGGGTCTTGAGGTGACTTTGCAGAAATCATAGGCTTTCTACTTTAAGGGGCCTCGGAGTAAGCCACTTGAAGGATCACCTCATAGTATGAGACACTAGCTTTGGCATCGAGTCCTCTATGGGGTATTTGTGGCGTGGAACTCCACCGTAACTTTCTGGAGGCAAGTTATGCTTGGCAAGGAGACCGCGTAGCGAGACCGGGAAAGGTTTCGAACTGTTCTGGTCCGCCAGGCCCGAGGACGGGCCAGTTATTGCAGACGCCTCAAGCGCGCAAGGAACAAAAAGGGAAGTACCCTTTTTTTCCCCGTTTAATTGAAATTTATTAAAATTGCATTTATGAAACTTTTTTAGACACCTGCATTGTGGCATTTGTTTGGTTTGGTACTTGCTAGCTTAAGTAGATCCATTTATATACTAAGTATATCCATGCGTCGGCGCCGATGATATTGTGAACACAAGATACATTTTCTACTGACAGACACAGGAAAGAGATTAAGATAGAAATACAGTAACATTTATATTCTGAGTATCAAATTCTAAAATGACTAACTCTAAAAAAACACAAACATAAAATCTAAAACATCAAATTGGTGTTATATTTTATTTACATTAAAGATATATGTATACATACCTATAGCTAGGAAGATCGCTCTTTTACCTGGAAACATACATAAAAATCATTAATTACTACATAATCTCGTTATCAGAAATGTTTAATAATGATAAATGATATTTACTTTGTAAGTAAATCTTCACAGATATTTTTACACGTCGGATTTTAATTTTACAGCTAGATGAGGCCGGTATTTCTTAAGACTCACTCTGGAAAGAAATTCCGAAACAAACCATACAGGTGTCTTTATTTAAGTCCATCCATTTAACACGAATAAAAAGCTATTATTACACAAACACCTAGCCTTTTCTCATAAGTGTACCAACCAACCTACCTATACCTACAGTTTAAGACATTTTATACCCAAAAGGTAAAGTATACCCTAAAATTCATGACTGTATTAGGTTTATCCATACTAATATTCTAAAATCGGAAGTAACTATGTCTAACTGCCTCGGTGGCGTAGTGGTAGCGTATGCGACTGCTAAGCTTGAGGTCCCGGGTTCGATTCCCGGGTCGGACCAAATGTTTGTATGATCTGCAAATAATTGTTGCGGAGTTCGGGTGTTTTCTATGTATAATATGTACGTATTTACAAAAAAAAAGTATTTAAGTTAAATACTTATTCATCAGTTGTCTAGTACCCATAACACAAGCTCTGCTTAGCTTAGGACTAGATGGCGTTGTGTGTTAGATGTCCGGAATATTTATTTATCTGTCTGTTTCGCTTTCACGGCTAAGCTGCTACACCGATTTCAATGAAGTTTAGCATGGAGACACTGTGATTCTTGAGCAAGGACATTAGCTACTCTTGGCTTCGATAACTGACATACACGCGAGTTTGAAAAGAGAGAAACTTATGTCCAACAGGGATAATAGAAAACTTACACCCAGTCATAACAAATGATTTTACTCATCACGGGACTATTTGTTCAGGATGGGAATCGAAACCGTAATCTATAGTTTAGTAGTCTACATTATTAACTACTAGCCAACATCCACTAACATTAATCTCCACATAAGTATTGAATTACATTTCACGAAACTTGAAATGAATGCAAGCGACACAACATTAAAAAAACCATGAAACACGTATTTCTGTTTTTATATATCTTTTTATCTACTATAATTTACGACATATAAATATGACATAAACTTTAGTGCATCTAAAAATGAAAAGCGAGTTATATCGTGGCCGGTCTTCTGGTCACCGCACATTGGCGAAACATAATCAACAACAATATTATTAATATCATGTTGAAGTACTGATAAGGGCAAAAGTGGTTCCAATTGAATTTATAGAATCGAGTCTGTACACGCGATTAGGTCTTACTAGTTCGTTTATCGATCGATAGATGGTGTTGTACTTGTGACCGAATTCTGAAAGTCGCTATTAGAGTCTTCAAGACGACTATAAAAAGTTTATTTCAATAAATCATCTAATCTGGAAAGTACTTGTTTTTTATTCATTAGTATCTTTTTTTAATGGTTTAGTTACCAAAGTAGAGTCCTACTCTGCCTGATGGATAACATGAGTAGAAGCCAAGAGTGGTGGTCACCATCCTCAATGTCAACGTGGACGGAGCAGCATGGTGACACACTATGCCGGCGTAGTAAGATGCTTTTCACGCCCCGCTTAAAGGACTCGGACTCATAACGGGAGGGAACATGTGCGTAATGAGTTCCATGTTTTGATCGCTCTACTCAAGAAGGAAGAACCGAAACGTTGCATTCGAGAGCATATGTCTACGACTCTAAAAGGGTGACTTCGAAAGCCAGCACGTGTTGTTCTGTAGAGGAAGGGAGATAACTGCTATAAAGTAATTTAAGTAAGTCCTCATAGTAGTTCCTTTTGGTTAAGTTTACAGAATCTGTTATAAATGCGAAGATCTCATTGTAACTCTTTGAAAATTATAATAATAATAACATCGAAAAGTTGTAAGCTACCCTGATCTCGATCTTTACTCATGAGTGTAAGCAATTGACCCCTCAATCCAATGATCAGTATGAGCAATACTGTTTTTCCTTTAACTTTCTAACCTTATTATCAATAGCGCTTAACTGTTCACTGTTGGCAATGGGCCTCTCCTTAGCAAGGAGGTTCTAACCTAATTATCCTTTAATTTAATTAATGAAGTGCCCGTTACTAGTAGTACCTACTAAAATACTAAACAATAGTACCTAGTAATTATTCGGATTTATTCCTGCCGCCGCTTTCCGCCATCGTCCTACGCGACAGCAATTTCATCCCCATCAATTAGATGGCTGGCAGTCCACAACTGTGCGGCTTTCTAGAAACTTTCTGCCTCGCACAACAAAACTGTGGAATGAACTGTTGCCTGCGGTATTCCCGGACCAATACGACCTTCAAACCTTCAAGAAAAGAGTGTACTCCTTCTTAAAAGGCCGGCACCTGACACCTTTGGTGTTGCGGGTGTCTATGGACGGCGATAATCGCTTACCATTAGGCGATACGTCTGATGGTTTGCAAACTATTCAATAAATAAAAAGCGTGGGACTAATTTTCCCTACTTAAATTTGTAAAAGAAACTAATAATCATACCAATCACCCCATGATGTCATTATTATCCTACCGACCCAAATTGTTTGTTGTTTTAAATTCCGGGTTACAAAGCACAATGGAAATGTACAATAAAAAACATTCTTATGTCTAGACAAATAAACTGTATTTACTTCCAATGTTTTTATTTTAGACTATGTATAAAGTTGTTATAGTTTTAATAAATTTAAAAGTGAAAGCACTTTTTATACATGCATAACATTGAAGAAATCAAAACATAATATTGTTCTTAAAATATGTGTTGTTCATTATTGTAATAACCATATTTTTGTTTTAACATGTACAATCTGCCATAGAGTTGTATAAATATTTTTAATTTGTTCTTAGATGTTATACTATAAACACGACATGTCTTTTCAACGATGTTAAATAAATAATCCAAAGTACCATCTAAAAATATTTTTTTGTTGTTGCTTAGCTTCTAAAACTTTCAATATTTCAGTCTAGTTCAATACAGAAATTGTTTTATTTTTTGACAATTATGTTTTTCTTCTCATAATAAAATAGTTGAAAATAAAATTGTTGTTTTGTCACAATATTGTTAATTTGTTTTAATTAACTAGAAGAAAATATTATTAGATAAGATCTTTCGTTTTGCCACTAACCGACTCTACATTAAAACCAAAAACAAATGTAAGAATATTTTATACAAACATAAATTGGAAACTAATAAATTTTGATGGAAAATTGCCACAATATATCATCCCTGTACTTAAAAATTAATAAATAACAAATGTCATAACTCTTTTTCTTCTGGAAAATAAGAAAAGTAAAAGCTAGACCATTTATAATTATGGCATAGTCTACGGGGAATTTCAAGTTTACGAAAAATTCCACTTTTATTGGCTTATACGATCAAGAGTGAGACCAGTAAGAATATGATCCTGAGCTTATCGAAGTACTGTAGTTTCAACTCAGTTTCCTTAATGTAAATGCCTTGCTCTCATTTTGTAGCAAGGACAAAACAAACACTTGAGTTGCCAAATTTTAAGAAACGTCAGGAAATTTAACCACCTCTACTTTTACTAAAAACCACAGAATAAAATTAATTCTCCCTATAGTCATTTAAGAAGTGAAGTGAGTCATTTTGGCAGAGTCATTTATAACAAAAAATATGATTATTATATGACTAATCACCACACTACAAGTTTGTTACCATTTCCAAAATTAACACTTTAGAAACAATCAAGAAAGTTAATCCTAGATCAAAGTGATGTTTATCAGTGCCCTGACCTTTTCACCCATCGTTAAGAAGTGCTAGAAGTCTTGTTATTATCTCACAACATATTTCATCCGAATATATTGTATCTTTTCCTTTTATTTTATTCTCCGACAACGATCGTGCGCGACTGTACCCACTGGCGATTCGCCAGAGCTTTGATCTCGCCGAATCGCTAATCTAGCCAAAACTGGGATAGTTTCGTAAATTCTATTTGCATTTTTTTTTGCTTTTGTATTGTTTGTGGGACATGGTGTGTTGGTAATGAATTCCTGAGTGTCTCCGATCCGAGACAGTTCTCGGTATTCGCAACATTGGCGGCAACGATTTTTATGAAATATGTGTAGCCTACCGGATAAAATATTACTTGTAACGACCATTCTGTTATATTCCTATTTCATGACATTCAGATTGTAAATCTTATGTTAAAGATGTGTGATAAGAAAAATATCTTCATAATTGTAAATAAATATTTGAAATAGGTACATTTATTTATTAGATTAAAGGTATACAGAGTTGTTAATAGTTACATTTTAGAAGTTAGCCATATTTTACCATTTTCTGGTGATCGAAAATATTAATGGACCACCTTATGCCCGCTGTTCTGCCCCCCTTTTTTTGGTTATTGCGGTAAAAAGTAGCCTACGTCTTCCCTCAAGAATCGAAGTATCATCATACAAAATTTCATGGTAATCGATCCAACGGTTTATGCGTAAAAGCGTAACAAACAGACAGAGTTACTTTTGATTTTTATTTAAATACTTTTTCTCTTTCTTTATTTGAATCTTAATAGTTATTCTGTGATATCTGGGCAAAACTTATTGAAAAATACCACAAAAGCGAATTATAATGAATGAAAGTTGCTCCTCCCATCTCCGAGCGGAGGTTTTCCCGAGGGAGTAGAATATATAGAAAGAAATATTGATGTTAGTTCCCAATTACTGGAGACTTAGCGGAACAGGGAAATAAGTATAGAATGAAATTTACAATTTGTTTAAAATAACAATAAAATGTTTCTTTTCACACAACTTTGCATCTTCTACCGCATTTACCATGGGGAGTGCTCCGAGGAATTGTTCGGATTGATCTTTACCGCATTTTTTTGCCATCGTCCTACGCGACAGAAATTTCATCCCCATCATCTAGATGGTTGGCAGTCCACAACTGTGCAATTTTCCCGATACTTTCTGCCACGCACAGCAAAACCGTGGAATGAGCTGTCGCCTGCAGGGTTCCCGGACCAATACGACCCTCAAACCATCAAGAAAAGAGCGTACTCCTTCCTAAAAGGCCGGCAACGCACTTGTAAGGCCTCTGGTGTTGCGGGTGTCCATGGGCGGCGGTAATCGCTTACCGTCAGGCGATACGTCTGCTCGTTTGCCCCCTATACAATAAAAAAAACATTTAAAATCTCGTTTCATATTCCTTTCACTAAATATAACCTCATTAAAACTAGGTAATATTTAATTTAACTGTGTTTTACTGTACATACTATTCAATATTTTAAAAAAATCTTCGCATTACGAATATATCCTGTGCATAGCACAGGTTTGCAGATCATACAAACACATACCAACCCAAAAATTGATCCCGAGACTTTAAGCATAGAAATCGCACTTACCACTGCACACCTAGGGCAGTGAGTTAGTATTTGTATCATTATTGGCTAGTCTTTGACCACGCGACTTTGGGTTGAAATGACGCCATTCCCGTTTACATTTTTAGTATGTTGGCTTGGTAAGAGGGACTGGTATCTCATGTTGATCTGAGCCATGAAATCGAACCCGAGACCTCAAGCATAGAAGTCGCATACATTACCACTGCACACCTAAGGCAGTGAGTTAGTATTTGTATCATTATTGGCTAGTCTTTGACCACGTGACTATGGGTTGAAATGACGCCATTCCCGTTTACATTTTTAGTATGTTGGCTTGGTAAGAGGGACTGGTATCTCATGTTGATCTGAGCCATGAAATCGAACCCGAGACCTCAAGCATAGAAGTCGCATACATTACATCTGCACACCTAAGGCAGTGAGTTAGTATTTGTATCATTATTGGCTAGTCTTTGACCACGTGACTTTGGGTTGAAATGACGCCATTCCCGTTTACATTTTTAGTATGTTGGCTTGGGGCTAAAGGGACTGGTAACCCATGTTTCAGTTAAATATCGCATGTGTATCTGTAGATCTCTCGTTTTGTCAAATTTGTCATGTTGTCAGTATTTTTAAAATATGGTACGATGGTACTAGGAGGTACCACCTGGTTGAATGAGGTACTTTGCTCTACAAATTTCAAAGTTATCCTTAATAAATGTTTATGTGTTTTGCGATGGTTTTATTTCTTATTTAAAAGGAACAATAAATTAGAAAGTTGTTGATTTATTTGCAAATGGCTGGTATCAGATCAAATTTTCCTTGTTTAGAACAAATCCTTTTGATTGAAATTGTGCGGTTTTTTTATGTATAATCCGGCCGAAATGACTCTATTCTGTATTTTGGAAAAAACTGTACTAATTAGTATCAAACATTACCGTGTTTGATTGAATGGATGCCACTGTCGTTTTAAACTGTCGGGTTCAATCTTCATATTTTGTGTGTGTGATCCAACAATTGTTGTTCTGAACTTAGGTGTTTTTTTGTCTGTATTAAGTCTGTTTATAAAGTTTCCCATGAAAAATAAAACATTTCGGACATCCAACACAACGTCATATAGTCTCAAACTAAATTTTAAATCCATAAAACAACATTTGAACTGCTCTACTGAAAATTTGTATTCTTGCAGATTCGACACTGTTAATAGTGACCATGGGTATGCTCGCTTGTACCCTGCACCATAAAAAGACACAACGATTACCCATTATACTATTTACAACGGAATTTAGTATTGTAAGATTGAAAAGAGATAAACACAAGGTTTTATTGCCGTCCCTTTCTTTATGTCAATCGTTAAATAGGATATTAAACATACATAAAAGTTGAAAGTTTGTAATATATAAAAATAGATTAAGTTTAGTCCTCTATGACTTTGTTTGGAAGATAAAGTCATGAAGAAAGCCGTAAATACTTTTTATGAGAAAATCTCATGAAAATTGCTTAAATAGTAATATAATATCTACACACATCTAACACACACCCGTATGATTTCAAACTAGGAAAAAGTCTGTACCGTGGTAATACGACTATAGATAGACACATAGTCCACTCGCTTAGATACACTCGGGAACCTAAAGTTTTTATGATTTGCAAATATTTGTATCAGACTTTGGTTGTTTTTAATGTATATAATATGTATGTATTCACAAAAACAAAGTATATAAGTAGTTATATCAGTTGTCTAGTTTCCATAAATACAAGCTGCTTAGTTTGCGAATAGATGGCGTTGTGCGTTAGATGTCCGGAAATATTTATTATTATTATTATTATAGATAAATACAAATTCATGCACAGGAAGACATAATTCTAAACTCAAATACTTACACTGACCGGGAGCTGAACCTTAGACATTTGGAATTTTATGCCCTCTCGCCGCGACACAGAGGTTGACAACCTTTTCCAAAATATAGAAATTTATGTACAGCCATAAATCTCCGAGTATTAATATTTTAGTACTCCATAATCTAGTGCATTTCAAATATAACATTTAGACTGTCTAGAGTGCAAGACTGCAGAGAACGATAAAACCACAGTACTAATAAATAAATAAATATTTCGGACATAGGTATTACACACAACGTCATTTAGTCCCAAGCTAAGCAGAAATTGTATTACGGGTAGGACTAGACAACTGATATAAATACATTATATGCTTCTTTTGTAAATATATACATATTATACATACGAAACACCCAAACTCCGAAACTAATATTTGCAGATCATACAAACAACCCGGAAATTGAACCCGAGACCTCAAGCACAGCAGTCGTATACGCTACCACTACGCCACCGAGGCAGTCAGTTAGGTACTACATTGGTACATACAAACAAACATGGACTATTACCCTTCTGGCTCTGCCGCAGTCGCTTTAAATATTCTACCTAGTACAAAAATAATCATTGAAATCTAACTAATACTTTTAATTAGGAAACCCTTTAGTTTCATTACATTAATTAATAATGAACATATTTGATAAAAATAATAAAGAGATATGGATATTGGTCAATGATGTTAATTTTAATTAACTTTTTTATCAGCATCTTTGATTTTCGCTGGCAAAATTCTAACGTTAGTCGATTGAAATAAACTTAAATTCAGACAATATAAGTTGTTTACTTACCCTGTCCATCCAAACTAATTATAAATTCGAAAGTAACTATGTCTGTCCGGCTGTTACACTTTCACAGTTTAAACTACTGCATATATTTTAATAAAATTCGGTATAGAAATGTTTTGATATTTGAGGAAGAATATACGCCTCTTTTCCGTGATAACTGACATTACCTGATATACCCGGACACAAAAAACACTCAGATCACACAAAATGCTGCCCCATGTGGGACATGAACCAACAACACTTGGCGCAATAGAGAACTGCGTGGCGACCACTTAAACCACTAGGCCAAGTGTGCAGTCAAAAAGTGTGATTAGCTTTTTCTTACAAATAAATTGTTTATAACAGACTGGAGTATAGAACTTTGGCGTGCTTCACGCCCGTGCCTCGGAGATCCAGTTAAGCCGTCGATCCCGGTGGTCATGAACAACTACGACTATCGTTATTGGGAAGTCAATGCCCTCAAAAATACTGACAACTAATTCAACATTTGAATTCAGTTCGCCGTTAGGGTTGCCACTCGCTCCGAGGAAAAACTGATATTCTGGTTAAGTCGGTTGAACAAGGCTACGAAGAAAAAAGTAGTTGAAGATATTTTTATTGTTATCATAATTTAACTGTAAGTATATTTATATTTAGCTGATCGATATATTCATTAAATAAATTTGAAATTCTCGGTTTGCGCCTTATCGCGACTATGCGGTTAGCAAATAACCGCGAATTTACCTTTTTGCATTCCCGCCGTTTTTATAAATAGAACGACCTAGATATTTTTTTGTGATAACAATCCACAAACGTTTGTTATTGAAAATCAATGCAAAACATTTTAAAACACTTAAAAAACGGAATTTTATTTTTCTTTTTTCTTTTGCCTCCTCGGGATCCTTGTTTATTAATCCAAGTAGCTAACAACTTTGTGCGCTTTAAGCAACCATTTTCTTATTGGTGTCAGCGTGATATTGTATAGCTTTCTTCTATAAATGAAATACCTAACACTGAAAGACTTAGTAGTTCCTGTGATTGCCTCATTAAACTTTTAGTTGGTTTTTTAGTATAGTTCATAGTTTATGTAATCTCATTTAGTAAATGTATAAACAAAACCACGTTGAAATAAAATTAGATTTCCTATAAATTTTAGATTTATTTTAGAAGGACCATAAACTAGATTATTTTGTCACAAAGTACACCTTTTGAAAATGAGTGATTCTCCAGTAAGGCAAACAATATTTTCTTGTATGCTTTTGTGAACTCGCTACTGCAGTGTGTACTGTTTACTCGTACAATAGAAAATGTACGATTTAGAACTGGTAATCGGTGATTCATCATCGATATTTAACTCTATATTAAAACGTTCTGAACTTTAATAGAAATAAAACTAAAAGTTACTAGTTTTATTAAAATACAGACTAAATTGAACAAAAATACAAAAACTATTTAATTTTTATAAGCAGTTCTTAATCTCAGCAGTCTTAATACAACACAATATCAAATCCAATAAACTAATATCCGTTTCCGTGGGAGAGCCATGCTTCGACATGAATGCGCCGGCTCGACCGGAGTGATACCACGGCCTCACAGAAAACCGGTGTGAAATAGCGCTTGCGCTGTGTTTCACCGAGTGAGGATACTGGAGGCACATACCCCAACCCCTCCCCATTCCCTATCCCCATCCCCCAAAGGTCGGCAACGCACTTGCGACGCTTTTGGTGTTGCGGGTGTCCATGGGCGGCGGTAATCGCTTACCATCAGGTGATGCGTCTGCTCGTTTCCCCCTTATTCATTAAAAAATAAAAATAAAAATCTCACCTGTTTTCACTCATCTTGACGTCTGTCACACAACACGAGGAAACGCCAGAAACGTCAGTTTAAAAAAAAACTCGTTGAAAGTACACAGATAAAAATAAAAAGGGCAGCCAAGGGCACTGGATAACGAAAACATTGTGAGTTATAGCCACTAAATTGAATGAAACGGAACGTTTACTCACTACACTACTGTAATAAGACCTAGTATACTTTTTTATTGTGAGATAGAAAATGTAAAAAATAAAAGATTTCGTAAGTTATCACAGATGAAGAATGAAAATGAGGTGATTTTTTTATTGTCTCTGTTTTTACGGTCACTAAGATACATCAAAGACAGTATTTCAAGCGATTGAGCGGACTTCGCCAGAATTCACTGATGAAATTTCATGCTGCATCTATAGGGATCTCAAGTCGTGTTTCTCTTTTTCCTTTTATTTAGTTATTTTTTAAATGCGTATAATTGTGACAGATTTTTTTGTTGTTTTATTATTTATTTGTTTTTTTCTACCTCGGTGGCGTAGTGGTAGCGTATGCGACTGCTAAGCTTGAGGTATCGGATTCGATTATTTCACCTGCTTAATAATCTATAGTAATAAATAACATTAAATTATCCGTTTGTAATTTAAAAATTAACAGTTTTTACTAAATGCATGTGAAAGTTAATACTGTATAATATTATTTATTTGTCTGTCTGTATAGTCCAATTCGATCAAAACCAAGAAATTCGCGGGTAATGCCGTGGGAAGCAGTTTTTTAAAAAAGTAAATCAATAGTGGTTCATCCGTTTAGTAGGTATACCACTAACAGATGAGCCGTTTAACTGAATTTCTTATACTTAAAAAGAAACATCATCAACGAAACCTTTATAATTATTCTTGTAACTTATGCAATATTGACAACACGAGTGTTCCAACTTGAATGTGTATATAAGGACCTAGAATGCCCCTTCAACAGACAGTTATTTTTACTTGTTAGATACTTAAGTATCACTTAACTTCATGTTACCTGACAAAATTGAAAACGTTGTGGGTCACTTATACTTTCGAAATTATTTTTGAATGCCTCCGGGGTACTCAACGTAACATATTTGTTAATATTAATTACTTGCATAATTTTTACAGAACTAAAAGAGTAGGTAATGTTTCATATCTATGTCATGTTATAATAATAATATAGCTTTTTATTAAGATTTCTTAACTAATTACAATCAATTTAACTTAAAATATAATAACACTGGACTCATAGACTAAATAAACTATTAAAGCTAATATCTAATGTTTAGTAGTAGTGACTGCACGGTTGGCCTAGTGGTTTAAACGTTCACTACTGCGCCAAGTGCCGTGGGTTCAAATCCCACGTGGGACATCACTTTGTGTGATCCACAAAATGTTGTCCTGAGTCTGGGTGTTATTTGTGTCCGTTACATGTATGTTTGTAAAGTCCCCCGCGACACAGGATGTATATTCCTAATGCGGGAGTTGTCTTTTAAAAAAAAAAAAAAAAAAGTTAATTTTTCTAGAAATGTTTGCCAATCGGCAAAGCCTTTTATTTTAAAGCCCTCCTCCATCCTTTTCCATTCTTTCCTTTCGTGTCACTCTGTTCCACATGACTCCAGCCTGCCAGCATGACACTTGTCTGATGTCTATATCATGTTACTAGATAAAAATATATCTGTCTGGTCACGTACCTCTTCACCTACGCAGCCTTCATTAATCCCTAGATCGTCCGTCCACCTTGTGGGAGAACTTCCTACGCTGCATTTGCCGTCACGTAGTCTCCACTCAAGAACATTTCTACCCCATCGGCCATCGGTTCTCCAAGCTATGTGCCCTGCCCACTGCCATTTCAGCTTGCTGACTCGCTCTGCTATGTTGGTAACTTTAATTCGTCTACGGATCTCCTCATTTCCCCAGATCCCAAGGAGACCCCAAGCATAACCCGTTCTATAGCTCGATGTGTGACGCCAAGCTACCTTTTGAGGCCAATAGTAAGAGAGCACCGTAGATCATCACTGGTAACACGCACGGATTAAAGACATTCGTCTTTAAGGACTGCAGTATTTTGGAAGAAAAGACGCTGCGTAATTTCCCGAACGCAGCTCATATTTCATAATAGATGAGAGAATAAAGTGTGTTTTATGTTAATATCGACCTTTACTACGTTTAAATTGCAAACGTAGAAATAGTAAACGCTAGAATTATTCATACCTGTATTATTTTAATCTCGTTCAAGTGCGTTCATAACGAAAATAGAAATTGTATGAAACAGAAGAGATACAGGCGACGTGCATTATATCTACACAATTTATTCCTAAGATTCAAAACTGCTACCACAAACAATTTAGCTAAGTTGTGAGAATTAAAAAGATATTTGGAGTTCAGTTTTACTATAAGCTCTCCAGAATAATTACGTAGAGTTGGCCTGCAATACTTATTCTGATAAAATTAATCCGTACGCTGACAACCCCACATCAAGTCACCAAAAATATGACTGCCTCGGTGGCGCAGTGGTAGTGAATGCGACTGCTGTGCTTGAGGTCTCGGGTTCAAATCTTGGGTCGGACTAAATGTTTGTGTAATCTACAAATATTTGTTTCGGAGTTTGGGTGTTTTCTATGTATAATATGTATATATTTGTGGGGGAACGGGTATAATGTTCCACCCAACACAAAGGGAGGATCCTCCGACCAGGCGAGGTGATCATGCCTGGCGGGCTACTGCCCAACAGTTGATGTTGGGATGTTGTATATATGATAATCGGCGCGGGAACTTTATTTGCGCGATTCAGGATTGGTAGTTACTCCGTGTATTGTAGTTTGTAGGTACAGTGCATTACTTCGTAGTTCAGTGTATCTTCGGTAGATGGCGCTGTATGTGGAGGTCGCCACATCACTCCCCTCCAAGACTGGAGGTCGATATATGTTGAGTCAGCTGTCTGTGCTCTGATGCGGAGCTTGCCAGTGCCAGGAGTGAGTAGTTCCAGTGAGTCGGAACTGAATGCCGCAAGTTCCAGTGAGTCGGAACTGAATGCCGCTAGTCCCAGTGAGTCGGGGTTGAAGTCCGCTGATCCCAGTGAGTCGGGATCGCATGCGGTGAGGTCCCCAGTGAGTCGGGGCGATTGCTGCGTAGTGGCTGGCTGCTGCGTAGACGGGAGAGATGTGCTCTGCTTACATGGACCGTAGGTGCAGTGTGCTGTGCCTAGACGCTGTAGAGGCCGTAGGGGTTACCAGGCTGGAGCGGTCGCGTCCTGCGTGTGGTATATCCCAGTTGAGGCCGAAGTTGCTGGCTGGCTTGAGACTTGCTGTGGGAGTGAACATGATGGTGGCGCGGCTTGAAGGCTGCTTCCAATCACGTCGGGGTCACCACTGTGGGAGGACGGGTATAATGTTCCACCCAACACAAAGGGAGGATCCTCCGACCAGGCGAGGTGATCATGCCTGGCGGGCTACTGCCCAACAGTTGATGTTGGGATGTTGTATATATGATAATCGGCGCGGGAACTTTATTTGCGCGATTCAGGATTGGTAGTTACTCCGTGTATTGTAGTTTGTAGGTACAGTGCATTACTTCGTAGTTCAGTGTATCTTCGGTAGATGGCGCTGTATGTGGAGGTCGCCACATATTTACAAACAAAAAGTGTGTATGTATTCATAGCAGTTGTCTAGTATCCATAGCACAAGCTCTGCTTAGCTTGGGACTGGATGGTGTTGTGTGTTGGATGTCCGAATTATTTATTTATTATTTCTTTATATGTATACCTATATTTAAATATATTTTATATGCCATCTAATCCCAAACTAAGCAGAGCTTGTATTTCGGGTAGAACTAGACAACTGATACAAATACATATATACTTTTCTTTTGTAAATACATACCTATTATACATAGAAAACACCGAAACAAATATTTGCAGATCATACAAACATTTAGTCCGATCCGGGAATCGAATTCAAGCCTTCAACCACATCAGTCCCATACGGTAGGTACCACTTCGCCACCGAGACAGTCAATACAACTTTTTTTTACAGAAATGAAATAACTATTGAATATACGCTTTGGGAGAAACAGTCACAATTCAACTGACAATAGTACAAAATGTCATGCTAAATCTGTATAAATATATCACATTACCAAACAAGTCTATTTTAGGTTAAGCAGTTAGACAGTTAACATAATCAGCTTTAAGATTACAATGTTACGTAACAAAACTAAAACTGCCTACATTTTTGGTCACAAACACATTCTAAATCCCCTATTACTTAATCATGCGAATATTTAAATTGGTAGTTAAGCCATATATGGACTGGACGAATCTGATTAGTCACCAAACATTCGCGAATGACGATTTCGTATTTGTATTTGAAAACTTTAGCATACTGACCTACTAACGGTAATTTAAATGAAGACAATCTTTTTTTATATCAAGCGATGGTTTATTTATGCATCGTCTGTCTCGAAAAAGAGATATACCAGTTGAAAGGCGTGGGCAACTGAGTTTTACGGACTCCGAATTGGCACTTGACTCATTAATATACATTACATTAAATTAGTAATTTTTTATGTGAATTTCCTCATTTGTTGATTATGTTTTCACGTTTTGTTTACAGTTACGAGTAACTAACGTTACCTGATGTATAAACAACTAACGCCAACTAAGGATCCAATTAGCTCATGAGTTATCAGTGCATTGCAAGTGATCCTTCGAATCTCTCCTTTCATCTTCTTCCTAGCCTTATCCCAAGATTATTTGGGGTCAGCTACTAGTTCCACCCGGTTTAACCTGAATATCAGTTTTTCCACGAAGCGACTGGCATCAGACCTCCGCAATCCTGACGGTGAACTAAATTCCAAAGTTCAAACACGGCAACCGGGACTGACGACTTAAGGGTTGACCTCGAGCCCAGGCCTGCTCCCCAGACTTTAGGTCCTTCGTCCAAATTTTTATAACATCAGCAGGCCGACTACCATCTATCGGGGCAATGCGCAAGTACGCCAACAGTAGGGGGACTCTGGGGGCCTCGTTGGAACAATCCATAATGATTACAAACAGTCACGGGTAGAGGCATGAGTACTGTGTGCTGAACGTGCTCTTTGAGGCACGGGCGAGTAACACCACCATTTTTCAGACTCCTGGCCGGTTAATAAAAATTTCATATACGAAAAACACGATACATCATTTTAGCCCGACTCGAAAATCGAACCCGATACTTCTTGATCGGCAGTTAATTGCATACGCAAACCGCCAGATCAACGAAGCAATCGGATCTCCCCTTTTATAGTTAAGGGAAAAGTTAAGTAACCTCAATTAAAAGGAACTCAATAATTGCTAAAGACTTTCTATAAAGCCTCTACCACTCCGGTCTAAGAAGGCCCACCTGGACTTAACAACTCACTTGGTAGTCATAATACGCATATACTTGATCACCAACCCGAAAAAAGATAAAAGATACCATAACATTAACCAAAATGAAGACAAAATTAGTGACCACTATTTCTAAGGAATTACCTGCTGTATACATCGTTCAAGGTCACGGTCATGTTTGACTACTTAAGAAGGGAAAAAAGAGTCTATTTATTTCTCCCTTTCGCACTCCTCAGGGACACGATAATAGCATGTCCAATAGACTATACTCATAAACCATTAACCTATCAAATACACAAAGCATTTATCAAAAAACAACATTCACTTTCAAACATCAGCGCGTCCAAACAAATATACCTACGTCAGAAATATTAATAGTCTGGCTAAAAAGATAAATAGAGATAAAAGGCGTCAGTAAACAAAGCCTCAATAAATATTTACAAATCCGCGCCAAAATAAAAACAGTTCAAAGAGATAACGCAAACTTTTTGTCCCGGATCATTTTACAAATCAGCTTTCAAGATCTTGTGTTCTGATTGCTGTTGGCGAAACCGAAGTGATAATCGATGGTAACTCGATAGCCTGATTCCAATAAGTACTTTGGCGAACTCATACGAGCTTTTTTAAACGAGTAGAAAAGAATATTGAAGATTTAACGACTATAATATTCAAGTACTAGTATATACTAATATTATAAAGCTGAAGAGTTTGTTTGTTTGTTTGGACGCGCTAATGTCAGGAACCACTAGTCCGATTTGAAAATTTCTTTCAGTTTTGGATAGTCCATTTATCGAGGAAGACTATAGGCTATATATCATCACGCTAAGACTAATAGGAGCGCAGCCCCAATGAAGAATGTTTTAAAAACGGGCGAAAATTATTACGTTACGGGCAATATGAGACGCAAACGAGGTTGCGTGGGTCAGCTAGTCGCTTATAATAAGACGATACGTCTGGTCGTTTGCCCCCTATTACATAAAAAAAGGGATTTGAGTTGAATGTGAAACGTTACTAACGTAAATTGAGTACATTGGCTGCCATAAACTCATTTATCTTTATAAATAATGAGTAATACTCTATGCAATCCGTACCTACATTATAATCTTCATACTGTTAACGCTCATTCTTTAGACAGGTCTTATACTTGTACAAAACCTTTATGGGATATAAAAGTACTTCTTATCTATAATATCTTCATAAATAGATATTGCTCCTATATATCCTCAAGCAATTTTAACCCCCTAAGATCCGAATATCTAAAGAAAATCCTTGTCCTGAACTTAATATTTGGTCGAGACATTATTTTCATGAGCCATAAGGATCGCCGTACCAAATTGGAATTTTCAGACGCCTAAGGCACTTTAGGAACCTCAGGAAAACATTAACTTAACGTTCTGGAAAGGCAATACATAACATCACGCGGTAACCGTGAGTGAGAGGGACAGGCGAGAACACGTCAGCAAAGCTTTAAAACTCAATCATCGACAGAATTTTACTAATTAGAGAAACATGCTTTGGGTTCAACCGAAATTATTATTATTATTATTTTTTTATTGAATAGTGAGCAAACGAGCAGACGTATCACCTGATGGTAAGCGATTACCGCCGCCCATGGACACCCGCAACACCAAAGGCGTCACAAGTGCGTTGCCGACTTTTGGGGGATGGGGGATGGGAAAGGGGATGGGGGTATGGGCCTCCGGTATCCTCACTTACTCGGTGAAACACAGCGCAAACGCTATTTCACACCGGTTTTCTGTGAGGCTGTGGTATCACTCCGGTCGAGCCGACCCATTCATGCCAAAGCATAGCTGTTTTAATAGACAAATGTGCTCAAAATATTTCAGTTTTATTATAAATCCTGCTTGTTCTTTCCATCAGGTAGAGTAGAGACATTTTGGCAGGGCCATACATAAAAAAAGTTGTTTTATACATAGGAAATAAAATTCAAGCAATATAATTAACCGAAGTCAAGAAAGTCGTAAGTATTTAGTACACTGTTACGGATATAACTGCTACGGTTTTAAGCATATGCATTATACGTAACGTTATCTTGTAAAACAAGAACAACGAGTTCTTAACAAGCATTCTAGCATTAATTAGGAAGTGTATTGATAACACTAAAGGACGTATTTCTGAAATGGCAACATTTATGGTATCTTTGGTAGTATTTTAACTTTTTTATAGACTTGTAGTAAAGGAAGCCTTAAACATGATAAGCTAAGGTTGTTTAAACAACTCCAAATCGACGACATATGGAAACAAAAGAAAAAATGAAAGAAACCTCTAATATCGGAATACATTATGTCTTTCGAGACCTTTGAACAAAAATTGAAAAGCTTAGATGTAATATCATTTCTCAGAAGAGGACCACAATAACTAAATAGTATAAGTGCTGTACACTACAGTGTTACCTTGACGCGGAGGTCGTAAACTTTTCAGGCCACCTAGTATTGCCGTCCACTGCTGAATGAAAGTCTCCCTCAAGGAGCACTGACCATCCCGGTCATAAGCCTGGTTTTCGTGGAGCCGTGATACCGCTCTAATAGACCCTCCCACAGTTTTTTTTAATGGTTTCTTAGCTGTATTCCTAGCTTTTGAAAACGAACTCATCAACCGATTACTTATAAAATAAAGAACTCTCAGATTAATGTATGATGGTAAGTTTGAATATCATTCTTAAGGATTACATTTATTACTAGCTTTTATACGCGGCCCCACCCGCGTATATTTCGGTTATCGAGGTAATTCGTAGCCTAAGCAATGTCTTAAGAATCAAAGTATCTCCATGGCGAATTTTATCAAAATCGGTGTAGCCATATAACCAAAAACAAAAGGACCTAATTACTTTCGCATCTATACATTTAACATTGGCAATACATTGACCCCACCGCCCTCGCACCTCTCTCTCTCATAGTTTACCGTGGGAGAGCTATGCTTCGGCATGAATGGGTCGGCTCGACCGGAGTGATACCACGGCCTCACAGAAAACCGGTGTGAAATAGCGTTTGCGCTGTGTTTCACCGAGTGAGTGAGGATACCGGAGGCCCATACCCCAACCCCTCCACCCATCCCCTTTCCCATCCCCCAAAGGTCGGCAACGCACTTGTGACGCCTTTGGTGTTGCGGGTGTCCATGGGCAGCGGTAATCGCTTACCATCAGGTGATACGTCTGCTCGTTTGCCCACTATTCAATAAAAAAAAAATAGTATGTGGTAACTTTTAAACTATTCTTCCAAATTACGTACAAAGTTTCGCAAGTAGGATTTTTAATTGATTTAATTTATGAAATAGATTATGAACTACAAAAACTATGCATGAAATAAGTGTGTGTTAGATTTTAAAGTATTTTAAAATACTTCACTACAGCTAAAGTATGCAAAGTCGTTATGTTATAAATTAGGCGATATGGCAACACACAGGTTAAAGACGCTTCACATTAGACCGATAATGGTAGATCGAAGTTAATAAGCTCTATCAGATATACATATCGTAACTGGTTATAAAATTTTTGATAAATAATTAAATAATAAAAATCATGACCATCTACCATGCGTTGACTTTTCTATGAGTTATAAAATGTTATTTATTTAATTTTATCTTTATTGTATACATACAAAAATACAAAAAAAACATAGGATGAGTTACAAAATATGAAAAATATGTACAATAGGCGGTCTTATCGCTCACGGCGATCTCTTCCGGACAACCACAGACAACAACAATACTATATTATCAACGTCTTAATTTCCCGCTCTTCGAAACTAAAAGTTTATTTTCCTAAAAATTATATTTGCCGAAATCAGATACCAAAAATAACGTAAAGAATACTTTAACTTTGTAACTTGATTAATTTATAGCTTTAAAGAACAGACGCAGTCAGTCAGCTTGTTGTTAATTTCACATGAGCTTCAACAGACAAAGAAACAGACAGATAAATAAATGATCCTGTTATAAACAATAAAAATAATAATAGATAAAGAATAGATAGATATATAATTATAATAGATAGATAGTCTATGTATGACAATTTAATTTTTTTTTAATAAATTGCCAGAATATTGAAATTAAAGGGAGTGGTGAGGTCGGATTCCGGATACCTAACTCTCTCGGTGAAAATCAATGTAAGAAATGCTTTATCAATCTGTCAAGTCGGGTCTGGATAAGTCGGTCCATTTGTGCTGATCCATGGCTTGCCTAGAAACGATAACATTTTCAAACAACTCCAAATTGAAAAGTTGTTTTTAAAATGGCAACACAGACAACTGTCAATGTCAAAACATAGAAAGCTTAACACGAGATTGTCTCTGAAATTTATTAACAAACTTATTTAATTCAAAACTTTATAAATATGTTTACGTAAATTAATGAGCTTTCGACTAGGTTCCCTCGGCCGTGGTACATTGTGACTGCTCGCTATCAAAGTAACCCGCGTACACTTATTATCGAACACGAAATTTCAAGCTTCTATAATTAAAACCTAGGCGATTGATTACAAAGGTTAATTACAAAGTGTACATGACTTAAAAATCTCTGTAAAAGTTAAAAACAGTAGATATTTTATAGGCTGAATTATAAAAATCATATAGTTAAAATAAATCACTACTTATCAAACGAACAGAAACCGTAAATAAAATATCAGTTAATCGTTTTCATTGTTATGATGTTACACTCACACATTCACAGTTACACAGAAATGGTAAATGTATAGAACGTATCTCTTCTTGCAACTGAGGTTCAGGGATCCATTTTCCAACTGGGTTGAAATCTGACCTGACCTCTAACTCTCTGTGATCATCACCATCAACAGCCAGTCCACTGCTAGGAATGGTATTTTTTTAAGAAGGGAGATTTAGGTCTACTAAGCCACGCCAGCCAGTTAGATAGGTATAGGATAGCGTACCGCCCTGGGGGTGACTCTGGTCACCCTGGGATGTACCTCAGTCATGGGGTACGGCAGAGGGGACTCCAGAAGCCGCCGATGCGTTCCTGGAGCTCCCCTTGACTGCCGAGGTAGGCCACCGCGGGGTTTAGTGGGTAGACCGGTATAGGATATGTTTCAAGGTTTCCTACTATTTGCAGTACTATTACCCTGAGTGGCTTGTCGTCTTTGTCGGCTCTTGTGACACTTGGTATGGATAGATGCGATAGTTTTCCATATTCTTAATCCTTCATTATAGTGTGGGAGAGCCACTGGAGTGATACCAGGTCCTCATAGAAAACCGGTGTGATAAGCGCTTGCACTGTGTTTCACCGAGGGAGTGAGGATACCAGAAGCCCATTTTAAAATTTTTTTTTTACTTGTTGAAATGTAAAGGCCCCTCGGGCCGTCACCCCACCGGGGTTTGCGGAGGGGTGGTGTGTCGGAATTGAACCGACTAAAACAACACGGTGTGCCGCTCTGCGTCTGAGAAGGGAGAGGTCCGGGAAATACTGCTATTAACACAACCGGACCCAGGATACAAGAGGCCCATGCCCCAACCAAAGGACGGCAACGCATTTGTCTTATCATCTTCCTAAGTATGCACACAATATGCCATATAATATTTTGAACAAAGAAGATTTTAAAAAATCTCTTCAGCTTCATATTACTATAACAGATCAAATATTAGCATAAAATAAGGGGTCGGGCTAATGTCACTCAATATGCCATTATTCTGTGGAAAATGCAGTGAAATGCAGTATGTGGGTCACTTAATATCAGGCCGAGGTGCCTAGACATGATTCTTGGATTTACATGGCGCATCGGAACGACTTTATAATAAAATCCTCGGTTGTAAAAGGAAAACTGTTATTTAATATCATAAGCATGGTCCTCTTGGCTAGTTTAATTACGAATTGTTGTTAGTTTACTGAATTCGTGTTTAATATGGCATGTAATTAATTAACTCAAGAGTTATAAGGGCTTCAATCAGGTGATCTAACTGCTCATTTGCTTTCTATAATCCTAAAATATAATTATAATCATTTTCCTATTCTTTTAGAGTCTTTAATTATCTTTAAAGTTAAATTACGATTTTCATCAGGCCACGGCTTTTTTTTATTGTATAGGGGGCAAGCGAGCAAAAGTATCGCCTGATGGTAAGCAGTTACAGCTGCCCATGGACACTTGCAACACCAGAGGCGTTACAAGTGCGTTGCCGGTCTTTTAAGAAGGAGTACGCCCTTTTCTTGAAGGTTTGAAGGTCCCGGACCGTATGGGTCCGGGAACACCGCAGGTGACAGCTCATTCCACATTTAAATAAATAATAAATAAATAAATATTTCGGATATCTAACACACAACGCCATCTAGTCCCAAGCCAAGCAGAGCTTGTGTTATGGGTACTAGACAACTGATATAAATACTTATATACTTTTTTTTTGTAAATACATACATATTATACATAGAAAACACCCAAACTTCGAAACAAATATTTGCAGATCATACAAACATTTGGTTCGACCCGGGAATCGAACCCGAGACCTCATGCTTAGCAGTCGCATACGCTACCACTACGCCACCGAGGCAGTTATTTTGTTGTGCGTGGCAGAAAGTTTTTGGAAAAGCGCACAGTTGTGGACTGCCAGCCACCTAGATGATGGGGATGAAATTTCTGTCGCGTAGGATGATGGCGGAAAGAGGCGGCAGGGATTCCTCGAAGCACTCCCCACGGTTTAAGCAAATCTATCTCTGGATTATTATAATTTTCGGATGGGATGTAGGTGTATAAATGACATGGTACATATAAAGTGAGACTATACATACTCAAAGAGGCTAGAGACGCATACCCGCTGTCTATATTGTGTCTGAAAAGGCCACTACGATAGAGCATATTAAATTATATTGTGAAAGTCTGATTTGAGGCGCGTAAAAGCATTGTTCTAGGTCCTTTGAATTCGATTTACATAGCGCTCGACAGTAACTTCCAG
Organism: Spilarctia lutea; assembly: GCA_916048165.1. Classification (NCBI taxonomy): domain Eukaryota; kingdom Metazoa; phylum Arthropoda; class Insecta; order Lepidoptera; family Erebidae; genus Spilarctia; species Spilarctia lutea. The sequence continues at coordinate 3,335,844 of OU696492.1, read as the reverse complement.
TCGTTTTGTTTTCCTTTCTGCTCTTCAATTTTCAACTAAAATCCAGTGAAATTTAATCTATGAGTACCGTAGTTATTTTACATAGTAAAAAAGCACAACTTAATCTACCTTGTAAACCACTTGATATATTGAAGAAAACGGTATTTAAAATTCATTTTTAACCTGCTATACAGATTATTGCATTCAGACAGACTAACGATTCCTGCAGCCTTATTTTATATGTTTAATATGATTTCTATAAGTTAAGATAACAAGAAGGGAGAGTTTAAAAATGTCTAACGCGACTGCGTAAAATGTTTTGATAAAATTTCCATAGCCTTATCTACTCGTATGTATACACCCGGATCATTATTAAAAATCTGTTGACAATTCATTCAGTAAAATTAGTCCAGTAGTTTACAAACTACGTTTAAGTCTACCAAAGAATTTCATCACGACGAAGACTAAAAGACTCAAAGCCTCTTCTACCGCGGGACAGCCACGATTCGGCACGCATGGACCGGCTCGACCGTAGTAATACCACGGCCTCACAGAAAACCGGTGTGAAATAGCGCTTGCGCTGTGTTTCACCAAGTGAGTGAGGATTCCGGTAGCCCTATCCCAACCCCTTCCCCCATCCCCTTCCTCATCCTTCAAAGGCCGGCAACGCACTTGTAACGCCTCTGGTATTGCAGGTTTCCATGGGCGGCGGTAATCGCTTACCATCAGGCCAATCACCAGGCGATACATCTATTCGTTTGCCCCCTATAACATAAAAAAAAGACTTCGAATTGGAGACTATAAATATTTGACATTGGCAGAAATAGCTGATTCAAGTGACCCTGCTGGTTGCCATTTCATCATAAGAAAAAGAAAAGTCTGTCAAATTTATTACACTTCCTTTTATCTTCGTTTTAGTCGGGTAAAAAGGTGGCAGTTCGAAGATCACAAATGAAAAATAATAGTACTGGCATCTTAAAGTAATTACACGAAAAACCATCCGTTTAAATCAAAAGTATATCTCACTGAATTACGGAATAAAAACTTGCACCATAAAAATGGATTCCCAAAAAATTCCAACGAACTCATTATTTCAATGGTATTCTTATCAAAACTTTTTAATTTGCAGTCTATAAAAAACAGAAGTTTCACTAAACTTTGGAATTTTTAACTAAGGTTACGTAAAAAGTAGACGCAATAAAAACGATGATCAAGAAAAATGGCGGTTCGATTTAGACGAGCCTAGTATGCGTTCAATGTATTTATTTTTCAAGTTTAAAAGCTAGTTGCTATTTCACGATAATCATTCTTTGGGTTAATATATAGCTTACGACACTCACAAACAACGTCACTTTTTATTGGCAAAAGAATTTTCAAAATCGAATAGGTAGATTCAGAACAAACTCACAAACTATTTCTACTTAAAATATAATTAGGGAGGTATAGATTACCGATTATTTTATTTTATTTCAAGTATATATCAGTTAGAAGTGGTATAGTTCTGTCGTAGACTGGATCCCTTAGCCACTCAAATTGTCCTAATCATTACTGTACCTACCGTTTTTTCTTTTCTTCCATATTATGTTATGTAATATTGTAAAGCATATGGTCTGTTTCTTTTTTATTTACGGCTATTAGCCCTTTTAACTGACTTCAAAAAAGGGGAAGGTTCTCAATTCGTCTATTTATTTCATTTTATTTTTTATGTTTAATCATAACTTTTGACTGGGTGAACCGTTTTTGATGATTCATTTTTATTTGAATGCTGATGCTTTCCGTGTGGTCCCAATTCAATTTGATCCAGTTCTTGAAGTCGGTTTTTTTTTGTTGTTAAATTTGTGATTATTATTAACCATATACTCGTAATTGCTTTCAGAAAATAAATAAATTAAGGTAAAGAAAACGGGTTGGGTTCGTTAAGTACGAAATACATGTCTCGGTTTAGGCCGAAATTGCAGTAGCTCGTAGTGGTAGAAGAAGCTATAAAAACTAAAATATAAACAAGCCGAATCAATAATGATATTAAGAGAAACAGTAAAAATCTCATCATCTCCGTGGATCTCTAAACTGGGTATATATATTTCGTTTATAAACTTAAAGAGAATTGATTAAAACGTGAACGGTATTATCAATGTTACGGCAAATAATACTTTAAAATTTCCTTGAAAAAAGGTTTACATTTAAAAATCTTTATTTAAAATCTATAGTTGACCAAAAAGCCCGGGAATTTTAGCGCGCTTTTTTATTATCTACTTTTTACACTCCCGACACTAAAAGAAAGATTTTGTTTTACATGTTTATCTGTATTTGTTTGTCTGTATGTGGCATCGTAGCTACTAAGTGCTTAAACCACTTACTTTTTAGGTTGAAAAGTGATCATGATGCTTTTGGCCTAAAGTATAATCTTTTCAGTCATTGGACTATCCGAGAGATTTTTTAGATTTTTTTAGTCCTTTGTCTTTGTCCTAGAAACGATTACTTCAAGTTAGTTGTTTTCTATTTAATTAAATTTTCTCTTAAATTAAAACAGACACTTATTGATTGAAACCTTTTACAATTAATACAAAACCTTTGTACTTGTTCACTGGATTAGAAAAAACATTTGATACAAACAATTTTACATAATAGCAACACAAATATCTAATGTCAGTGATGTTTCAATTTAGAACTATCCTAATTACTTTATGACACTCTGCTTGAGCTTTTTAGTTTGTGATTTGTCGCGAAGCGGGCTAACCGCATGAACTCTATCAGAAGTTTTTCAGAATTTATGAAAAAGATTTGCGTATTATGTCGTGATGTGATACACATTCGACATTCGTCGATAAATCGCAAATAAATCACGAATCAATTTTATTACTGATAACTTCATCTTCAAACATCGAAAATTAATCGAGCGAATATTATTCGCAGCGTTAAAATCTACGTTAAACAGCTACATAAAAGTGTGGGAATCGAATGTTTCTTATTTGATTCATTTTATTGTCATGGAATATTTTAATTATAGTTCAAGTTGTTATTAACAACACGTGTTGTGATCACACATTAATTAGCCCAGTAATGTACTTAAATAAAATAAATCTAACACACAACGCCATCTAGTCCCAAGCTTGTGTTATGGGTACTAGACAACTGATATAAATACATATATACTGCTTTTTTGTTATATCAGTAGTTATATACGCTAATAACTAGACTAATAAAATAGTCTTAAGTGTTTGTAATATGACATTTTATCGTCTGATGTTCATATTTCTTTAATCATATGCGGGTCAATAATAAAAAAGTTTATTTATTAGCAAATGGCAGATATTCCTCAACAATTTACATAATTAGAAATTCCATTGAAAGCATATGGAGTGCTCGCAAAATTGGGTGACGCACTATGTACGTACATTATCCTACTAATATTGTAAACGCGAAAGTTTGTAAGTATGGATGGATGGATATTGTTACTGTTTCGCGCAAAAACTACTTAATGGATTTTGATGAAACTTTACAATAATATAGCTTATACATCAGAATAACACATAGGCTATAATTTATAAAGATATTAGCTTCGCCTCGCGGCTTTGCTTACGGTTATTGTCGTACCGCAGGTAGCACGGTGGGGTTCAGCTAGTTTACACACACGTTATCACACAGTAAACGTCGCTTAATTGCGAATGTAAACATGGATGTTTGGTATGACCAGACAGATAAAAAATCATTGAATTACTAAGTTTTAATATTTGCTGCACGTATTTTTTTTTGTTTTATTATATTATAGTACCTGAATGACGAGTTTTGCTCGGTCGGTAATTTTTCTAGAAATGAATCTAATCTACCGTGGGAGAGCCATGCTTCGGTATGCATGGGCCGGCTCGACTGGAGTGATACAACGGTGCTGTGTTTCACCGAGTGAGTAAGTATACCGCAGGCCCATATCCCAACCCCCTCCCCCATCCCTCTCCCCATCCCCCCATCCCTCTTACGATCCCTCAATGACCAGTAACGCACCTGTGACGCCCCCGGTGTTGCATAGGTGTCCATGGGCGGCGATAATAGCCTACCATCAGGCGATACGTCTGCTCAATTGCCCCGTATTCCATAAAAAAAAATGTGTATGAAATTTGAAGTATGAAATTGAGAAAAAGACCAAATAAAGATAACTGATACTGTGTAAAAGATAATATCGTTAGAAAAGATGTAAGAAGAGAATGTTGACTGATAGAAGAGAGTAGAAAGAAGAAAATGAACGATTATTATATATTTGAACAGACTCACTTGCTTAGACTCCGCTTCCACCTGTAAAAGAAAGACGCAAATAAATTAATTACAAATTATTAACTAAATGTTTGCAATAATGACCTGTCGTCGTGGAAAAACTGATATTTAGGTTAAACTGGTTTAACTAGTAGCCGACCCAATTAATCTAAAACAGCGCCTGCGCTGTGTTTCATCGAGTGAGTGAGGATATCGGAGGCCCATCTCTTTCCCCATCACTTGTGACGCCTCCGGTGTTACGGGTGTCCACGGGCGGTAATCGCTAACCATCAGGCGATACGTCTGCTCGTTTGCCCTCTATTCTATTAAAAAAAACTTGGGAAAAATAAAGGCTAGGAAGAATGCAATAATGATCTATCTGTGGTACAGATCTTGGTATACTTTAATTTCAGATCAACCATGCAAAACATACAGGTTGGCACTTTGTCAATGTACTTTAGAAAGGTTTCGCTTTAACTACATAATAACTAGCATAGCATATTTTAATTACTCGTTTATACTAATATTTTCAATTCTAAAGTTACTCTGTTACATTTTCACGGCTAAACCTGCCCACCTGGCATTGGCAAGATCCGCAAAAGATCACAAACAGCTCATCAGCAGATCAATTAATTGGAAATTGAAAATTAATTCATATGGATGAAATTTGCGATAACCGACATGAAGAAAACTATACATATACAAAAGCTAATAAGTTATATATTATGTAAAAGAATTGGAGTAGCCTATGTCCAGCAGTGGACTGCGATAGGCTGATGATGATGTAAAAGAAGAACAGAAAACAAAAGTTTATAAAAATATGCATAAACTATATATTAAAGCTTTGTAAGAAAACTAAATCCTTTGACACTGAAGGATACTAAATCCTGCACTACGCTATTGAACTTGCGTTCCGTTTTTTATTACCCACTTTTCGCTAGTCAAGAATCTGTTTCGCAGCATTGCTTTGTCGTAAAACTACGAAAACGGGTTAGACACTACTTCGATTATTTAAAAAAAAGGTTGCGTCAGACAATCTTTCCATTACCAAACGTCGGAAGTGACACGGAAGTATAAATGAAAAACTATCTTAATTAGATCAATAAATAAGGACGCAAATTAGCTACCGTCGCTCATGAGATACATATAGACATATTGCTTTACTACTTGATGTCAAAACTTAAAGCCTGTGTCAAAATTGGTTGATCATCAATATATATTAGAATATATTTACGTGTTGAAACGAAATAAACCCTTGACCGAGAATCAGAGAGAATTAAAAACATATGCCGATTCTTAGTTGTTTGGCAAATAGTGAAGGCCAATTATGTCAATGCAATAATCTCGAAATGGTTTAAGAAAACACGATAATATCAAATCGAGATTAAGAGTTATAGTGACTGTCATTTTAAGATGTCTTAAGTGCCAAACTCTATGACACTTGAATAAATTGGACATAGCGAATCTCGCTTTGTTGTGAAATAAAAAAATTTAAGCTATTTGAAACTAGTTTTATTTTCAAAAGGAATGTAATTATACAAAAACGATACTGTCCTTTAAGAAATGATACTTGGAGAAGGGGGCAATTGAGAGTGAGGCAGTTCAAGCTCCTTAAACCTAACTCTGTAAGTGAAAACTAACACCAACACTTGTTTCTTCTGTGGCCTTGGTGGCCCAAATGCCTTGCCGTGGGAGAGCCATTCTTCGGCATAAATGGGCCGAGTCAACCGGAGTGATACCACGATCTCACAGAAAACCGGTATGAAACAGCGCCTGCGCTGTGTTTCACCGAGTGAATAAGGATAACAAAGGCTCATCTACACGTTTGCCCCCTGTTCCATAAAAAAAAATCGAGTCTATCGTGGAGTAACCAAAACTGTATCTACACGGAACTTAGACAAAACCAGGTAGCAACTATTACTTGTTTTTGTACGTAAAACCTATTGTTTGACCTTGTCTAATATATATACTATTAATAATTATATTATTGTATATATTAATATTATCGTCCAGTTTTTTTCTGATTAATTCCGTTGCGAGTTCCAACAAAGTTTTCCTATTATTGGGACTTACTGAGTGTCATAGCTTTATGTCTTCATAGATCACTACTATAGATCCTGGGGTATGGTACTAAAAGAATTACTCGTATAAAAAAGAAAAACCAGATACGGAAGGGATTAGTCCTGTATATGACCTTGTCTAAGTCCCGTATAAACCCGATACCTGAATGAAAACTCAGGCAATTTAAACAAATTATCCGACTTTTTAACCCGGTTTTACTAGTTCTAGTCCCTCGTCACGCATTTCAAAGATATATGTATATATACCTACCATTATGTGATCACGATAGATGCCCATATAATGCATATTAATTATATAGTAGTGATTAGTACATAGTTAAAAAAGATTATTAAAATGGCGCCGCTATAAATCAGACAGAATTACTTGCAAAAAACTTGTTTAACGAGTTGCGTAAAATTAATTCAATTCACCATTTCTACACCATTGACGTAGAGACATTGACCTAATGGCTATTTTGTGGGATGTTAACATAGTCTGACATCCTTAATAATATGAATATGAGTTTGTTTTGAACTACTCAACCAAAAATCGTAAGTATTTTCATATAAAAATACAATGTCGAAGCAAGAAAATCAACTCATTCGATTTAAAAGATACATATATTTTTTATAACAGAAAACGCACATTACTTTAAAAAAAAGACTATTTCACGGAGGACTTTAAGAACATGCAAGAAACAAATACAAAGAATACCCAGACCTAGAACAACAATTTGTGGATCATACAAAATGTAGTCCCATGTGGGATTTAAACCCACAACACTAAGCGCAGTAGAGAGCGGCGTGGTGACCGCATAAAACACTGCGCCATTCGTGCAGTCATAATTCGTATTACTTATTTATATAATTACAAGCTTTCTTTTAATTCTATCAGCTTGGTTGGCTACAGTAGTCAGGTAGTAATAGATGGTACGAAAATGATATTTTGTGTATCAGCCTATTGCCGTCCACTGCTGAACGGAGGCCTCCACCAAAGAGCGTCAACCATCCCGGTCCTGGGCAGTCCGCATCCACCCGTCTCCAACCACTTTCCTCAAGTCATCGGTCCCTCGTGCCGCAGGGCGCCCTACGCTGTGTTTGCCTATTCGTGGTCGCCACTCTAACACTTGTCGGCTCCAGCGACCATCGGTCCGCCTGGAGACATGACCGGCCTACTTCCACTTCAAAGTGCTTATCCTCCGTGCGATATCGGTTACTCCAGTTCTCTTTCGAATTGTCTCATTGCGAATTCTATCGACAAGAGAAACACCCAACATCGCACGCTGAGCTACTTTAAACTTATGGACCACTCCAACGGTGAGTGTCCACGTCTCGGCTCCATATGTCATTACGGGCAGGACGCACTGGTTGAAAACCTTGGCTTTCAGTGATTGATATGACGAAAATGATAACTACAGTAGATTTATCTAAGACATATCAGAATGGCATTATTCGCGCTTCATTTAACGTGGGACCTATTTCATACATAAATAATGTCATTGGATATATAAAAATGCCGAAAGGGCACTTAAGGGAGGTGTTAAGATAATTTAAGGAGTTGACGTAAATCATTACAAAAGCACTATTAATATTCTACGTTTTTATAGCCGAGCTAGAACACAGCCCGGCGTCACAGTATCTGCCGATGTGCCTCTATTCTAATATAAAACATAAGCATAATCAAAGAGTGGTGGTCACCGTACTCATTGCCAATGCAGTGTGCCAGCGTGGCTCTTTTACCTAATAACAATATTGCTGTTGTCAATCTTATATTGCTGACTCTACACTCGACTGCACGGTTGGCCGAATGGTTTCAGCGGTCGCCATGCCGCTTGCTACTGCGCCAAGTGTCTTGGGTTCAAATCCCACGCGGTACAACACTTTGTGTGATCCACGAATTGTTGTCCCGAGCCTGGATGTTCTTTGTGTCCGTTTCATGTATGTTTGTAAAGTCCCCCACGACACAGGATGTTTATTCCTAATGTGGGAGTCACGTTTAAAAAAAAAAAAAAAAAAAACACTAATCTCCGAGAATCATCGGATGTAAGAATATACTTATTATTCCATTGAAAAGTTACATTTTGAATTTCTTAAATCAATTTATTTTTTTAAAATTGAAGATATGAGAATCGTTCGAATTAATTATCTATATTGGCAACATTTTTTTTTGTCAGAAAAACCATAAATACAATTTGCACCTCTTTTTTCAAGATGACAGCTGGCGGAAAGGGGTTGCAAGCGGACAAACTTGAATTTAACTTTACACTAACATCTCTTTCATATTTCAAAAGTAAAATTGCGTCCTCTAAGAAAAAGAAAGAAGAAAAGAAAAGAAAGACTGTATTGGAGCACGCACGGACGCTATTTAAAGTCCTCGTGCTTTACCCATCCTGATCCTAGGTCCGCCCCATTCAATTTAAATAACATCTTACAAAAAGTTTCTAAAGCTGCTACACAAAATAAGATATCTATCGATTGTAGTCTCAATTGGAAAAGTTTCAAACAACAAATGACCCTTACGTTTTATATAAAAACTTTATTCTTTATTGTCTTTACTTTTGTAATACAAGTTTAACTTGAAAACAAATATTAAATAACTTTTTTATTTCTGTATTATTGTGTTTATTCTAAAAATAGATGTCCTTATAAGATAAAAGCTGAACTTACAAATGTATTAAACAAAGAAAATCATATTCGTATTTAAAATGGCAAACTTTACTTGCAGAACTATCTAGTCGATAGCAAACCTTATGTTGCCGATATCTATGTACATGTTAATCTGTAAATGTATATATTTATAAATGTGTGTTTAAATTTTTATGTCTATACTAGCTGTCCCGGCAAACGTTGCTTTGCCATAAAAGGGAATATATGTTGTAGAGGTGGGTCAATAAAAATCGCGATGGAAAAATAGGGGTTGATCGTAGAGGGTTGAAAATCTAGGGTTGTATGTATTTTCTAATGCTGCATCATAAAAAAATAGAAATTAAAAATTTTGTCAAAAAAAAAAAAAAAAAAATTTAGGGGTGGACTACCCCTAACATTTAGGGGGATGAAAAATAGATTACAACCGATTCTCATAGATACCGGATAATCACAAAAAATTCATCTAAATCGGTCGAGCCGTTTCGGAGGAGTTCGATTACGCACCCCGTGACACGAGAATTTTATATATAAGATAAGATAAGTGTATGTATGCATTTAAATAAGTTATGAACTGTTTACATTTTTGCTTACTACATAATATGTATGTAATCTCTGTGCACTTTTTTTTTAGAATAGGGGCAAACGAGCAGACTTATCGCCTGCTAGTAAGTGATTACCGCCGCCCATAAACACCTGTAACACCAGAGGCGTCACGAGTGCGTTGCCGGCGTTTTGGGAATGGGGAGAGGGATGGGGAAGGGGTTGGGATATGGGCCTCCGCTATCACTCGGTGAAACCACACCGGTTTTCTGTACGGCCGTGGTATCACTCCTGTCGAGCCGGCCCATGCATGCCGAAGCGAAGCTGTCCCACGATATAAGAGCTCTACCTGATGCTGAATTATAAACATAGTGCGTAAAGTTTATGAATAAATAAAATATTAGTTTATAATTTCATAACTAAGGTCGTAGTGGTTTCCCGTATTCATAAACATTATTTAACTTTAAGCAACGGTTTTATGTTATATTTAACTTTAAGGCTGTAAGTATAAAGTGGAAAATAATACAGATCTGTTGCTTAAATAGTCGTTATGAATATAGAGGTTCCTGTATAGTACTTTAAGCGATAAATATCGTAATTATTAAAGATGTTGGCTCATCACTAAATGCTGTGGATTCGATTCCTACATGGGACAACACCTTGTTGGATCCACAAATTGTTTTGGATTTTGGTATTTTGGTATTGTTTATGTCCATTATATAAATGTTTGTAAAGTCTCCATAATACAGAAGCATCACAATAAGCCGTCAGAGTGTAGGTTTCCATGACACATAATTGCAATGTCTGCATTCATGTCGTATAAGTTTGGTGACCATTACTCTTGGGTTGTGATCATGCTTTTCTCTAGGCCAAGTCACTTTGGTAGGCTCTTATATGAGTAAGGCTGTAAAGTGCTCGCACCCTTTTATGGAATAGGAATATAAAGGTTCCTACACAGGAGGCGGCCACCTACGAACAATGGGTGGCCCGAGGTACGTTTGTGTTCCAGGGATTTCCTTACCTGGTTCCTCGGCTTCTAGTACCCGAGACGGTGTGCGGTTTTTAGTCGGTTCGAGTCCGACCGGATTTCTGCACAAAAAAAGGCTCTTATATGAAGAAGGGACAGCATATTTTGATAGCGGTTAAGTATTTTTTTAACCGACTTCAAAAAAGTAGGTTATCAATTCGACTATTTTATTTATGTTTGTTACTTTGTGAACCGATTTTGATGATTCTTTTTTATTTGAAAGCTGGTGCTTCCCGTGCGGTCCTATTTCAATTTAGTCCAGTTCTTGAAGTCGATTTTTTGTTAAAATTTGTGATTATTTTATTAAAAATGCAACTTATAACCCTAACTAACGGTACTGGTAAAAACATGAGCCAACATAACAACAAGCTACTGGGGTTATGTGATGAATTTCTTTCGAACGGAAAGAAAATAATATTTTTCTAGCTTTTCATCTGTTACAAGCAACAATTAGTAGAATGAACTTTAACCCCTGATAAAATCTATATCTCTGTCTGTACGACAATTCCAATACAAAGACGAGACACATAAACAACCGCAGTTACCGACAACTCGGAACTTGTTACAGCTAGAAATGCGCAGTCAGTTGCCATCTTAATAACGCAAAAGGCGAAAATAAAGTGGCAAACAATTCTATTATATTTATTGTTTATTTCATTGAACTGAAATTTCGACTACGACACTAGATAATAATTCACCAAACTAACTGACTTTTGGTCTAATGCATATAGACAAAAAAAAAAGTATATATGTATTAATATCAGTTGTCTAGTACCCATAACCAAGCTCTGCTTAGTTTGGGACTATATGGCGTTGTGTGTTAAATGTCCGAAAATATTTATATTTATTTATTTATTTATAAGTTATACTTCTACCCAGAATATATGGTTGTAAATTATTTAAAGTATATTTTTAGTAGTGTATAAATATGTTTATCAGCAGTCTATTAAGTCTAATATATTATTATTTTCGCTTTTGCGTTGGTCAAGAATAAAAGTTTTAGATGAAAACTTTTACGGATATGTATTTTCTTACAAACTAGGAATGATATTAGTTTTTCGGCAACTTCCTAATAATCCGAAACCACAACATACGTAACAAAAACGCTTCCAACTACAGAGATAACTAATACTGTATCGCACAATTAAAGTTCACCTCTGAAAATACGAAAATCCTCCCTTTTTGAGGGAAATGACACCGGTTCTTCAACAAATTTTTGTTGAAATAAGAACACAAGCATGTCAATGTGTAATTATTAATTCAAAATGAATTATCTTCAAAGGAGTGTCTTTATAAAGAGAACAAAAGGCGGAAATTAAAACTTGACTTAGGCACATTACTCTGTACTACGTAATCATTTTAAGATTATAAAAGTTCTCTTATTCTATAATGGAGAATTTTGTAAACCGAATCACAATTTGTTTAAAAGGGGTCAAAAGGAGGCAAAGGACACAAGACACTGTACATGAACATCTTTAAATCATAGAGAGGTACAATATATCATAGCCTCGTTGGTCTAGCGGTAAGCGTAAGCGACTGCTGATCAAGAGGTCTTGGTTTCGATTCCGGGTCGGACTGCTGTTAGGCTTTTCTTACAGGAAATTCTTAATAGCAGCCCGGAGTATGGAAAATGGCGGTATTTCCCGCCCGTGCCTCGGAGAGCACGTTAAGCCGTCGGTCCTGGTTGTCATGAACATCAATGGCCATCGTTATTGGGAAGTCAGCCCCTAAATGTACTGACAACTAGTTTAACCTTCGAATTCAGTTCACCTTCAGGAATGCGGTGGTCCGATGCCAGTCGCTCGGTGGAAAAACTGATATTCAGGTAAAACCGGTTGAACTAATAGCCGACCCCACATACACTTGGGAATAATAAAGGCTAGAAAGACTCAACTATGGAATTTAATCATTTGAAAACAATAGACATGCTATAATATATATTAAATATAATATAAATTATAGAACCTACAGTTAACAGGTATTTAGAATTTGAACATTCAACTGTGAAAACAGAACCATTGTCATTGTAACACTCCAAAGTTTCGCAGTGTCCCTTTTTATAACAAAACCCATTTGATACTTGTGAATGTGAGTTTGGCAGATTCCTGAAAACAGTATTTTTATCGCTTGAATACAACGCTAAATATTGGATCCTGCTCTCTTACTACAGAGACCCTTTTTCATTCAAGTTATTTGCGAAAAATTTTGTTATCATTTTTCCTTTTTTTGTTACAAAGGAATATTTTGTTTAATTGACAGCCGATAACTTGGTATGACAAGTAAAAATATTATAAATATAATATGGTCCGGTCCAATGTTTTTAAATAAAAGTCTATTAAAATTAGTTAAATAAAATTAAAATATTACCTACCATATTTTTATGGTTTCTTTGAAATTTCAAGTGACTAACTTATTAGTTAAGTATCTTGTGTTACTAACTGCTAAGCAAAGGGTTGAATCATAGAAATCGTAGGTACCACGATCATTTATTCTAATAATATTTGTCTGTATCAAACAAGACAGCAGACAAGACCACGTACTGAGAAACAGCGTGGGTAAGCCCCCTACAAAGTGCTCCGGCGACCTGCAGAGTGCAGTTCGCGGGAAACTGTTGGGAGCACAGCACTGATTGTTGTGGAGAGTACATTAAAAATAATCCTGGCAAAACAAAAATAATTAAACTCTTTATTCAAATACCGCGCTATGACATCCCAGTGACAGATATTAAATGCTTTCGAACTTTAAATTACTTTTAAAATTCAAAAACTTTGGAACTCTAATGTCTGACACTTAAGTCTTGACATAAATTCAATATCGCCACTTTTCTTTCTTGCCAGAATCAAAAGTCCAAAAGTGTTTCATAAGTTTCATAACGAGAGGACATTATCCGTTTTTTAGGCGTCAGCCATGGTCTTGTTTGTTGAAAAGCTGCTTGTTTTTCAAGCCCGAATTAAGTCAAGGTCAAAAACATTAGTTACCAATATTCATAGACTATATTAGACCTACTCGGCTTGTGATTTTATCTTTATCTTGTGGAATTTCCAAGTCGTCAGTGGTCATTGACATTTACTGATATTATTATTTGTCTGTGTCTGACGTGATGTTTTTTTAAAATACATAAATATATTTAGAAATATGCGATTACGTTCCAAATCAATTATGGTGTAGTTTGTTCCGACAATGCGGATGGCTCGCCGCTGCAACCGTTTGAGAGCGTCGAACAGATTCTGCGCGGTTCCATCGCAACGATGAGAACAGTACTCCACGCACGAGCGAACGTGGGTCTTGTAAAGCAGACACAGATGCTCGGGCGAGAAGAAACGTCTCACCTTATTAAGGATATCTAGCTGCCGCGAGGCCGCCTTAGTGACACTCTCAACGAATTCGCAATGGTTGATATCGCGGCTGATATCGAGCCTACCTTGTAATGGCAGTCGACTGAATAGTGGGAAGGGGATTATTTGTATTGCAACAGGTTTTTTGGACTTGTAGTGCCAGATTAATAATCGTGGGTTTTGTAAAAGTCGACTAAACGAGGAGTAAACGACGTAAAAGAAGCACTGCTACGAAAAGAAATCTTTAAACAAAACCTTTATGAAACCGTAGCATAGCAGGCTAGAACCTCATTTCTAAGGGAAATAATTAGAAGCTATTGTTAATGATGATGAGACTACAGTATGGTTAAAGCTATTCACATCAGACTGCTGCATAGTAAATCAATTGTATAACAAGAATGGTGTCAGTTATGAATCACAAGTCATATTTTTATTAGTATTTTCTGTCACAGCAAGTTATGTAGCGGAAGTTATGTGTATTCATTATAATGACAGTTTTGAAAAGTAACAAATTACATGCCGAAAGAACGTTGACTTCGAATTTACAGATATTTTACTAGTTAAATATTTTTACATGACATTGTTGTTTTCGTAAATATTTTCTTAGGTTATAAAAATAATTTATGTTGTCTGTATTTCCTAAGTTGCCCTTTTGTAATAAAACCAAAATCTTCATTCTGCCGAGCATTTTTCCCTTCGGATTTAGATCAACTACGATAACGTGAACTTCGATATTTACGTTGAGTGATTACCACCAGACCTCCATTACCCAAAGACTAGGCGATGAATTGTGATGATAAATATAAAAACAATATTTATTAACAACTGTATGTAGCTTCATACGCTTCGGTGTAGCGCATTGTGACTTAAAAATAGATCAAAACCAATTTTGAAGCGTTTTTTATATCGTATCAAAATCTGAGTACAATCCTGTACTTTTTGAGTTTTTGAAGCGTAGATAAAATAACTCGATCTTTTATGTGTATAGATTTTTAACCGGCTTCAAAAGAGGAGGTTCTCAATTAGACTGTATATTTTTTATGTTTGTTACCTCAGAACTTCGACTGGTGAACCGATATCTTTTTTTATTTGAAAGTTCAGTGTTGAAATCCCATTTCAGTGTGGTCCATTTATTAAGTCGGTATTCTTTTCTTAAAATTTATTCCGCAAAAGCGACCTAATTTTTTTCTAAACCTGTCAATATTATATTATTTATCGTATAATAACATTTCTCTCTTGAAAAGCAATTCGTAAATCTGATTTCGAAGCTAAAAAAGGAGAAAGTCTTTGTTACCAAACTCCGAAATAAATTCTTTCGTTTTCGTATAAAATAGAAACGGAACGACATATCACAACAAAGAAACGTCAGCTAACTAGACTCTGTGAAATATTGAGCTTATCTTTGCAGCAATAATACAATAACAATTTATCGGGAAAGATTTTGTCGCCTAGCTTATTATATCAGGAATCTAAAAGCTAAATCACAGTTTTTTTATATTACCAGAAGATTGTGTAAGACAAGTAAAGCCATAATTATAATTACATTACAACAATTTTATATCTAAACTAATATATAAAGCTGGAGAGTTCGTTTGTTGGTTTGCTTGAACGCGTTAATCTTACTACTGAACTATTGGTCCGATTTGAAAAAATATTTTAGTGTTGGATAGTCCACTTATCGAGGAAGGCTATTTATCATCACGCTAATACTAATAGGAGCGGAGCACCAATGAAGAATGCTTCAACAACGGGGGAAAATTTTCACACTACGGGCAATAGAAGACGCAAACGACCCAGCAGTCCCTGAGATTCAGTCAGTCTCATTTTTTTGTCGATTTACTGAAGTTTCACTTCTATCGTGTGTGAATCGCACACACACATTTTGTTGGCGTAGTTGGGACTTTTTTTTTTTAATAAAATACTTAGTTGATTTAAAAGCCATTGGATATATATCTCTTAGAATACGTGTGTATATTGTTTTTTTAAGTTGTATTTAAACAATGATTTTAAAGTGCGATTACTAAAAATATCTTAAGACATTTTTGATAAAAAAAAAATCGCTTAGGTACACAAGACAAAACTGTTAATTAACATACACTTAAGTTACAGTGGCGGGCGTGAGAGCGGGATTAGTCCAAGTATAGGAGGCCGGCAACGCACTAGTAACGCTTGTTGCGGGTGTCCATGGGCGGCGGTAATCGCTTACCATCTAAAAGCTAAAGCTTGGGAGAGCTATGCTTCGGCATGAATGGGTCGGCTCGACCGGAGTGATACCACGGCCTCACAGAAAACCGGTGTGAAATAGCGTTTGCGCTGTGTTTCACCGAGTGAGTGAGGATACCGGAGGCCCATACCCCAAACCCCAACCCCTCCCCCCATCCCCTTTCCCATCCCCCAAAGGTCGACAACGCGCTTGTGACGCCTTTGGTGTTGCGGGTGTCCATGGGCGGCGGTAATCGCTTACCATCAGGTGATACGTCTGCTCGTTTGCCAACTATTCAATAAAAAAAAAAAACATCAGGCGATGCGTCTGCTCGTTTGTCCCGTAAATAAAAATAAAATAAAATAAGTGTGAAATTATTTCCCAAAAAGGTGGTTTTTAAGCATTCACATTCGTATACAAAGAAAAATATATATAATATTAAAATAAATACATTATAGTCCCAAATACTAATCCTTGACAAGTTTTTATAAACACTGCGACTGTGCCCATCTGATAGCTGGACATAATACAAACGTGCGGCCTCCTACCGTGAAGGACTCGTCGTAAAAAGACCTTCTTACTGCATAGTCTGGTAATTGACATAACCCTGGTAAAGGCCGAAGTCCTGTATATCTATCTATCTGTACTAATATTATAAAGCTGAAGAGTTTGTTTGTTTGTTTGAACGCGCTAATTTTAGGACCGCAGTTCCGATTTGAAAAATTCTTACAGTGTTGGATAGTTCAGTTATCGAGGAAGGCTATAGGCTATAAAACATCACGCTAAGACCAATAGAAGCGGAGCACCAATGAAGAATGTTTCAAAAACGGCTGAAAATTATCACGCTACGACCAATAGGAGACGGAAACGAGGTTGCGTGGGTCAGCTAGTATTTAAATATAATAGTAATGAAGTATCTTAAAAAATATTCTAAATATAAATCTTCCTTTTTCTTTAAAAACAAATCCTGTACCAGAATTATATTCTTCTATTCGACTGCCTCGATGGCGCAGTTGTAGCGTATGCGACTGGTGTCCTTGAGGTCTCAAGTTCGATTCCCGGCTCGGACCAAATGTTTGCATGATCTACAATTATACTAATATTTCTTTCGGAGTTTGGGTGTTTTCTATGTATAATACGTATGTATTTACAAAAAAAAAGTTAATATGTATTTATATCAGTGGTCTAGATCCCATAACACAAGCTCTGCTTAGCTTGGGACTAGATGGTGTTGTGCGTTAGATGTCTGATATTAATAAATATATTCTTTGCTGTTGTGGACAACACAAATATACTCAAAACGGACAAAACGATCACTTAGACTCGGTACAACATTTTATTATTTGTATTATCGCATTCGCAATAAATATGGTAACCACTACTCTTGGATTCTGATCATACTTTCCATCAGGCAGAGTGGAATCGCTGTAGAAGGTTCATATATATAAAAAAGACATAAAAGTGAAGTTACATTATATGAGGATACCGGTGGCCCATACCCCAACTCCTCTTCCATCCCACTCCCTATCCCCCAAAGGCCGGCAACGCACTTGTGACGCCTCTGATGTTGCGGGTGTCCATGGGTGGCGGTAATCGCTTACTGTCAGGCGATACGTCTGCTCGTATGCCCACTATTCAATTAAAACAAAAAAAAGAAACCTAGATTGAAAACGCACAAGCAACACTCAGCGCAGTAGCAAACGGTAAGATGATCGCTTAAACCTTTACGCCAGCCGTGGTTTCTGGTGTAAAATTGGATATTTTCAGAACATAATAAAACTGCCTTTTGGGCCATTTTTAACCATATTGTTTGGTTTTAACGGAGAAAAAATATACAAATTTAAAGGCACTGCAACATTACAGACAGTCGTAATGTCGAAGGCAAAACAGAACGGAGAAACAAATGTGTTGTAATTGTTGACGTGTAAACTTGACGAATATATATTTTGACACTTTTATTGAGCTCGCGAAAGACATATTAAAAACAGTTATTGGTTTAAAAAAAACATTTACTGTGATATGTTTCGTAATATTAAGTACTTTTATTGATGTACTGTTGATGTGTTCATTTCGTTTCTGGTAAAAAATTGATCACTGGATGATTGAGTAGTGTGTGTGTATATATTTTTAAAACGCTCGCAAATCTTGGCAGTTAATTTTAAATCTACTTGTATTGATGTCGTTTTGAAATGAAATTTGGTATGTAAATGTAATTTGGGTTAAAACCTTATGCTGAGCTGATCTATATCGATGCCAAGAGTTGGTAAGTGGAACTCTATGGTGAATACTAGAAAAATCAGATAAATCATTGAAAGCAGCAACTCAAGATTCAAATGTCAAGTTACTTTGAGTATAATAATCGGAAGAAAGGAATAGAACTAAATTTCGGTAAACCCACTAACTCGGTTATTAACGGGCTATTAATTGATACGGAACTGGCTAATCTGATGATAAATTCAATGGTTTATAGTCGTACAATTGTAACTAATATTTCTGCCTAAATAGTAAAGAAAAGTTTTTTGTGCATGTCGTTTATCCAAAAGATACTTCAACCGCAGCTTTCAAAAGACTCATTCCTAAAATAATATTACATAACTGCGGTGTTCCCGGACCAATACGACCTTCAAACCTTAAGACCGTACTCCTTCCTAAAAAGCCGGCAACGCACTTGTAACGCCTCTGGTGTTGCGGGTGTCAATAGGCGGCGATAATCGCTTACCATCAGGCGATACGTCTGCTCGTTTGCCCCTTATATAATAAAAAAATAAACCTTCTATTGGAGTAATACCTCTACACAATTATCAAAATCAATGACCCTAATATCACTGAAATTAAACAGACACATTTAGTCCCAGGGCAAATAAAACTATGTTTGTACTTCAACAAATTTAATCAGAACTACATAAAAGTTAATCAAAGTATATATGGCGTATTGGGCAGTACAATTTAACATACCTATATAGACACTATCGATTAATGGACACAAGAGATTACTCCTGAAATTGGAATCACGTGTCGAAGTACTTTCTGATAGACAAACTTTCATCACACATTTTACATAACCCAAAAAGTTCTGAATATGATTGTATTTTTCATATCTCGAACTCGATTATGAACCAATTTAAAAAAAAAACATTTCTATTTGGGAGACTTTATTTGTAAAAATACCTTAACATTAAAAAAATAAGTTTTTTTATTGAATAGGTGCAAACGAGCCTACGTATAGCCTGATAGTAAGAATATCGTAAGATTACCGCAACACCAGAGGCGTCACAGTGCGTTGCCCTGTTCGCCATTTTCTTGAAGGTTTGAAGGGCGTATTGGTCCGGGAACACCGCAGGCGATAAGTAATAAATAATATATTTTATAACGATTTATTTTAGGATTTAATAACATTAGTGTAGTAGCAGGAAACATAATAGAATTCTGCAATAAGCGTCGAATATGATGCCTAGCGGACATATTCATATTAAGAACGGCCATAAGTTTAATAACAAGATTTAGGATTACGAAATCAGTTAGTACCTACATAGTTTAGATGATAATAAAAATATCAAGCTGAAGTACAACACAGTATGGCTGTTACTAGTCAGTAAGTAGTTATTGGTATTCTATTTAACTAAAAATCAATAAAAAACCTTTCCCACGAATACAAAAGGTCAAGGGGCAACTAATTTGAAATTAATTGGATCTCTAGATTTCTTTTGGCAAATCTTTCCGGGAACAAGCGAAGATATTTTTAATCAAACTTATTTTTTGCTTCTCGCCTAATTAAAATCTTTTAAACAGTTATCTTGTTTTTTTCCTAAACATTCTTCAAGGATTTTGTTCTCATAGTCTCATTTGGATTTATTAATATGAACAAATCATATGCTTACTAATTTGACCTTTATTTACGGGTAATAAACTCTAATTTCTATTGACATGTACGCATATATAAATTCAGTATGCTCAGCAATTCTTAATAACTGAATTCACTTAACTTTTACCGTGGGAGAGCTATGCTTCGGCATGAATGGGTCGGCTCGACCGGAGTGATACGGCCTCACAGAAAACCGGTGTGAAATAGCGTTTGCGCTGTGTTTCACCGAGTGAGTGAGGATACCGGAGGCCCATACCCCAACCCGTCCCCCCATCCCCGTTCCCATCCCCCAAAGGTCGGCAACGCACTTGTGACGCCTTTGGTGTTGCGGGTGTCCATGGGCAGCGGTAATCGCTTACCATCAGGTGATACGTCTGCTCGTTTGCCCACTATTCAATAAAAAAAAAAAAAACATTTTAACGTATCGCTGCATCTTAGCGTGTTTTATAGTAAGCGTGTATATTTAAGAATGATAATAAAAAACTAAATAAGAATAGACAGTTTTAACGACGCAACGACGTACAAACAGTCTTTGGACATCTATGCACAGCGTAAACATCTATCCGCCAGAATCCGGCAGATCAGAGTAGTAAGACTAGTACAAGACAGTAGATTCAGAAGGTCCTGGAAACAATCTACAATTTCAGTCCTATTTTCTATCTGAAATTGCAGTATATACCAGATACCAGGATCTCTTACACAGATCTTTTCAAATTTGTAATTAATATTCTTGAAAGATCTAAGAGTGTGCAAGTTTCTTATACCTGACAGCACCAGGAAAAGGGTTAAATTTTAAAAGGGAAGGGTATTAGTTTATAGGTATTAGTATGTTTGTCATATGTTCTATTGTAGTATCTAAATTACTGTACCGATTTTGATGAATGAGGTATCAATATATAAATTTCATCAAAACCTTTACATAGTCGGGTTATATAGTTATCTAAACTTCATCTAAATTGAGTTCATGGTGATTCTTATATAGGTATATTTCTTTAACACGCTCAATGGATTTTGGTGTTTGAGTTATCGTTACGTTTGTCTTCATTACGAGGATGATACATGGTACATGAAATACTTAAATTATAAAAATGGTGGGTCTTTAGTAATTAACTTATTTCACGAATTCGGGTAAATACGAGTATAACCCTACTTTTTGTACAAATCCAATTCGAATGAAAAGTCGTGACATTTCTTGATCAAACACTTTCGGTGGCTCCACTGACTGAAATCACCAACAGACCGATTATTAATAAACTAGCTGACCCACGCAACCTCGTTTGGGTCTTCTATTGTCCGTAGCGTAATTTTTTTCCCCCGTTTTCGAAACATTCTTCATTGGTGCTCCACTTCTATTAGTATTAGCGTAATGATAATTAGCCTATAGCGTTCCTCGATAAATGGACTTTCCAAAACTCAAAGAGTTTTCAAATCGGACCAGCGCTTCCTGCAACAAACGAACTCTTCAGCTTTATAATATTAGTATAGCTTCATTGCTTAACAAACGATCTTGAAATAACCCGACTGACATGATTCTAAGATAGTATTTATCTTCAACGTCCTTAACACCAAATCATCTCACTCTAAATAAACAAGAATTACGAAACCTACGAAACCAAAATCGCTGTTCTGGTCCGCCCATATCTACTACGGCTATTCTGATGCCCATAAAACGGATCCATCCAAGCGATTGGTATCAATTTTGTGTTCAATTGTTGAGAATTTATGTGGTAATGCACTCGCTTCACCGTCCGCTAGAGTCACCATGTCAGCGATAGGATAATTTACTGTTATTGACCAGTGAAGGTCTTCGGGAACTATATTAATACATTTGTAACCATGATTTGGTTTATTTGTTACCCTTTCAAGCTTAAACAACTCTACCAGTCGTCATTAGGTTTAATTAATGCTGTCACAGTTACATAGAAAACACATGGTATATCTCATTCAACAACACCATTGGCGTCACAAGTGCATCGTCGACCTTAAGGGGATGAGGGGGGGTTGAGGTATGGGCCTCCGATATCCTCACTTACTCACTGAAACACAGCGCAAGTGCTATTTCACACCGGTTTTCTGTAAGGAAATTGTATCACTCCAGTCGAGCCCGCCCCTCTTATTTACATGAGCGAAGTGGCAAAAAAATATTTGGTTTCGTCTGAAATGAATCACATATATATTTTCTTCCTCACAAATATATTTTTCTTGAGAGTTGTACAACAAGTTATAATATTAAGATGACGAGAGATCTATGGTTTTTTATAAAACATCAATCGCTCTTTTTTCTGTACACCCATCGTTAGAACTGAAGTAGGTTTATGTGTTTATGTACAAGCCTAATATACATCTTGTTTTTTTTGTACAATTCTTAGAGTTCTGTATTAACTATAATTCGTGCCAGCTACAATTGTTACTCTAAAACTTTTCTTGACTCTCGAAACTATCATTTTTTTTTATTGAATAGGTGCAAACGAGTAGACGTGTCGTCTGATGGTAAGCGATCACTGCCGCCCATAGACACCCGCAAGACCAGAAGCGTCACAGGTGCGTTGCCGATTTTTTAGGCATGAGTACGCTCTTTTCTAGACTGCCTCGGTGGCGTAGTGGTAGCGTATGCGACTGCTAAGCTTGAGGTCTCGGGTTCGATTCGCAGGTGTTTGTATAATCTGAAAATATTAGTTTCGGAGTTTGGGTGTTTCCTATGTATAATATGTATGTATTTACAAAAAAAAAGTATAAAAGTATTAATATCAGTTGTCTAGTACCCATAACACAAGCTCTGCTTAGCTTGGGACTAGATGGCGTTGTGTGTTAGATGTCCGGAATATTTATTTATTATTTATTATTATTTTTGGAAAGTTTAAAGGTCGTAGTTCGGTAATATTATTATTATATATTTTAGATATCAGACATATTATTTCTCACTCTTAGTACCCTTAGACAAATTCAAATCAGTTCTAACCTTTCCTGAAAATGAAACCTTTATAAATGTTAGAATTTATCAATCAAATGGGTAATGTAAATAAAATATTATCAATAAAGGCCGTATTGGGTAGTTTTAAGTTTCCTTTGTTATAATAACCTCGCTTGGTATAACAGCTGCAAGGCTCCATCCTTGACGAAGTCTGAACCTTTAATAACAATCGTCTAAGGGTTCCGTATAATCTATACAAATAAATAAAACTGGGGTATCTGTTTATAATAATAAAATAACCGCTTTTTGCCAAATGCATATGTATTTTTACACGGTAGGTACATATATTAAAAATGGTTTTTTTTAATTTTTGATTTTCTGTCCGTCTGTCTGTCTGTTTGTTCCAGCTAATCTGTGGTACGGCTGGACTGATTTTATCGGAATTTTCACTGATAGGTAGCTGATAATATAAAGAGTAAATTAGGCTACTTTTTTATACACAATAACCGTGGGTGACAACGCGGAGTTCGGCTAGTTTCATAATATAATTCCTCCATCTCTGGTTTCGAACTGTTTATTCCCGTACAATAAACTTTGTTGTTCTAAAATTAACATAGATCAACAGTAATTCCGTAAGCAAAATATCAACGACACAACTGTACGGGTGGATCCACAAATTGTTGGTCTGAGTCTGGGTGTTTTTGTGCCTATTTCATGTATGTTTGTAGAGTTACCTGAGAAACATAAAATATTCCCAATACATGCGTTGTTTTTCAT
Organism: Spilarctia lutea; assembly: GCA_916048165.1. NCBI lineage: Eukaryota > Metazoa > Arthropoda > Insecta > Lepidoptera > Erebidae > Spilarctia > Spilarctia lutea. The sequence goes on along the minus strand of OU696492.1, from coordinate 3,312,259 downwards.
AAAAATAACAAAAAAAAGGCGATGTTATTTCACACATCACATACAACGGAACTTATTATATTAAGAGAACGGAACCCTAAAAAACTGTACACTTCAGAACCATCAATCAGTAGGACTCTCTGTCGTCCGAAAAAACATTCATAAACTCATCGCGTGTTTATGACAAACAAATATTTTTATTGATCAATCTGACAGAAGTTACGACGACAACGTACATGAACTACTATATTTTGAAATGTAAATAAATAATTTGACATAAACGTTGTTTAAACAGACCGGGGATAATAGGTTTATTAATAATAAATACGGTAGCACAATAATTTATACAATCTTAATATAGAACAGGTTAGGCTTACCGTAATGAACCAGTAATGGTGTTTAAATCACTCAGATTTGAAATAATCGTATGAAAAATTTAATTTTGGCCGGTTTCCAAATGACAGTATAACTTTTTTAACGCAAGCTTGCATGCATCATGCTCAATAACGTAGAAAAAAAAATCTCGTTAATTAATAATTGGGTTGCCAATGTTGAAAATAAATTATTATAAACTCTTAATTATATCAAGTATTTTTGGAAACTTTGAATCGTTATTGTTCTCTCTTTTGTTATTATTGAATATAAATACAAATATATTTATTTAACGATAGCTAAGTATGACGTGTATGTTTTAATTTTGCAGAAAAAAACATGAACGTAAAAATATATTTCATTGAAGAATGACACGTCAAAACACAGCATAATTGCTAATCCTGCTTTGTACTATAAAAGATCTTACGGCAATTGGTGTATTATGTTACGATCAAAGAACAAAAAAATTTATTTAACAAAAAAAACCGGACTCGAGCACTGGGGGTTCCGTACAAACTTTAAGTCATGTAAGGACAAACTTAACTTTGTCGTTAGAAAATTGTTTAGAACTTTTTCAGTGCTTCAAATATCAACTTGATACTTAATTGAACCCGTGTTCCAGAGAAATAGTGTCTTCACAGTCTGACAGACAGACGCAGTGGCGAATCTAGGAATTTATTTCAGGGGGGGGGTAACCTTCTATTGTGAACCTTAAAATGCATAAGGAATTTAAGTATATAAATACAGGGTTACTGAAAATACGTAGCGCTCTCTTTAAGGGGCGATAATAGACACACAGAAGGATGGCCATCTAAAAGGGCAGGTGTTCCAAGGTTTTCCTTTCTAGGGTTCATCTGGTTTCCTGGCATCTAGTATCCGAGACGGCGTGCGGTTTTAGTCGGTTTGAGTCCGACATGCCACTGTAGCGGTCACGGATTCAATTTCATTTTTTCCATACAAAATAATATTATTATATTATTAAATATTTTTACATTGTGTTGTCACGCTACACCACGTAAGTGTGAGACAGAGAGAGAGAGATATCAATCGCCTACATTTATGCGTACTACCTGACTCACTCTCTCCTTGACATTATGTAACATCGCATGTCAAACTACACCACGTAAGTGTGCGACAGAGAGGGATGTCATACGCCTAAATCTACGCATGCTACCTGACTCACTCTCTCCTTAATATTAGTATAAATACAGGTGTTGTTTTTGTATATAATTAAATAAATAAATAAATAAATAAATAAATATTTCGGACATCTAACACACAACGCCACCTAGTCCCAAGCTAAGCAGAGCTTGTGTTATGGGTACTAGACAACTGATATGAATTCATATATACTTTTTTTTTTGTAAATACATACATATTATACATAGAAAACACCCAAACTCCGAAACAAATATTTGTAGATTCCACAAACATTTGGTCCGACCCAGGATTTGAACCCGAGACCTCAAGCTTAGCAGTCGCATACGCTACCACTACGCCACCGAGGCAGTTTAATTCAGTCATAGAAATTAAATCATCAGTCATCTTTTGATACAATGCTTTACATTCATCCCGTTGTTTTACTCGGCATATTCCTACGGTCGTCCATATTTATAACTGTTTAGTATTAACACTGGTGGCGCAACTCAACATAAGTTAGCGGTCTTGTTTCTACTACCTTGATCGCTACACCACCAAGAGCTGATATTCGAAGGGATTTCCTAAAAAAAACTACTAACTAATATTTCACTCTTCTTACGTTGTAACAGGAATCAATCCATCGCCAATAATCGTGACGTTACTTTTTTGATTGAACTTAAATATATCGGGGAGGGGATATATCCCCCTTATCCCCCTCCTAGGTTCACCCCTGGACAGACGAGTAAAGAAATGATCTTATAAAGGTTTCGTTTTAGTCCACAATACAGAATCCCAAATTTGGCTCACAACGCGACATAATCATTACAAGATATCCCGAAATACGTGTTATTGTTCTTCTGTAAAAGCTTATTGCATTATTGTGGCAATCACAGAAAGTCGACATACAATAATCCGATAAAAACGACTCACATTGACCTAAACTACACGTTACTAAATCCCCCCTATATCCTTTGTAAATACAAACTCATTTTGTCGAAACTTTTCTTCGAAATGATTTATTATACTTTACCATTAATGTTTGCGTTACCAGAAAATGTAATACTTTAAGTACGATTACATTCTAATTCATGTTCGTAAAAATGCGTAATATTTTTATATTTACATATCTGTCTGCTGGTCTAGTCGTTAGTGACCCTGACTGCTACGCCATAGGTCGATTCAGTTCGTTTCCTACCCGGAACAAATGACTGTGTGATAATATGTATGTATTTAGAAATATATAAGTATGTTTATCGGCAGACTGCTTATTACAGTTCTGACTCTGCCAAGTTTGATGTCGGACAGCCATGTATGAAACACTTCAAGACAAGACGTGGGAGAGCCACGCTTCGGCATGAATGGGCCGGCTCGACCGGAGTGATACCACGGTATCACAGAAAATCGGTGTGAAATAGCGCTTGCGCTGTGTTTTGCGCCCCAAAGGCCGGCACGCAACGCACTTGTGACGCCTCTGGTGTTGCGGGTGTCAATGGGCGGCGGTAATCGCATATCATTTTGAAAGATAATTACCACTTCATCACAGTAAGGCTCAATTTTACATTTGTATCTTAAGTGATAATGTGTAAGTATGGTACCAAACATGAACCTGTTTTGACGATGGAGCCATAGGAACCAGAAGACCGTCATAAGAACTGCTTAACCAAAGAATATAAAACCTTCGCTATTTAGGTTCTTTAAAACCACGTTTAAAAGTAATAAAATAATATAACTGGCTGTAACATTTACAACATATTTTTATTAATGTCAAATTAAAAAGTTTACCTAACTCCTCTGAAAATCTAGCTTGGAATATAGACCGTTTTAATGTGTTCGGTAACATTTATATCTATGAACATGTCGTGACGATGTCGATAAAGATTTACGTGAATTCACTCCCCATCTAAATCTGCCTAATAAATATATATCACTTTAAAAAATAGGGACTGTCCCTGAGCGAACCCGCAATGTGGTGACCGTAGTAACAGCACATTATAGAACATTTGTTTCGGAGTACTTAATGAAGACACATGGAGGGGTCATACGTACGGCACCAAACACTGTTGTTTGTGGGTCGAAAGATTCATATTATACATTGTATTACTCTGTTTTTTGACAGTGTCAATGTGGAGTTCGATCCGACATTCGTATAATAAGGTATTTATTTCTTACTAGCTTTTGCCTGCGGCTCCGCCTGCGTATATGTCGGTTATCGAGGTGAAGAGTAGCATATATCCTTCCTCGAGAATCAAAGTATCTCTATGCAAATATCACTGAAATCGGTGCAACGGTTTAGACTTGAAACGGTAACAGACAGAAATAGAGAGTAGCATTAGAATTTATCATATTAGAATTGATTCTATCTTTGTCAATTTCAATATGAAGTTCGATCCAATATTTGTATGAATAGGTTTTATCCTTATTGAAAACACAAAACCGGCTAAGATTAATTACCGAACTAATCAGCCTAGAGACAGTTACTTTGTGTATTACGCAGTTTTTTCTATCGACTTTTTAACGATTCTTGCATGTGATCTTTGTGGAGTATCAGGACCTACATATTCTAACTTAGTTCATAGTTTAGATCAGTAAAAAATGTTTTATTTTGTGGAATGACTGATTACAAAACATCTGTTGCCCAGAAATGTTTACGTTGGTTTTTTAATCTGTTAATTCTGATAAGACGAAAGCTTTTCGTACAAACTAATATTAAGTTATTTTTTAGAACAATTTCAGGGGACCCTAACCAAGATACAAGTGATTTGCCTCGAATCTTTTTACCGTGGGAGAGCCACGCTTCGCCATGCATGGGTCGGCTCGACAGGAGTGATACCATGGCCTCACAGAAAACCGGTGTGAAACAGCGCCTGCGCTGTGTTTCACCGAGTGAGACCCCCATATCCTTCTCCCCATCCCCCAAAGGCTGGCAACGCACTTATGACGCTTCTGGTGTTGCGGGTGTCCATGGGCGGTCGTCCAATCGCTTACAATCGGTCTGCTCATTTGCCCGCTACATAATAAAAAAAAAACTTACTACAATCGCTAACGTCTCTATTATCTTCTATGATTTTGTTTTGACCACGTGACTTAGCTTTGAAGTGACGTCATTGCCATTCATTTGATTTGTTTTCTAATAACGTTTATTGAATGTCAACTTGACTAGAAGATCTGTTGAAAACAGGAATTCGACAAAACAATAGAAATTGTAATGTTTCTTAAGTGCTGTAAGTTCATATATATCATAAGTGAACTAAATTATAACTAAAACAACTTTAAAGACTTTAAATTTTCTAATAAGTTATTTGCTGTAACCATCATTGACGGGTCCGTTGATATTGTTTTCAGTGATACTGATTGCTTAGCCACAGGTTGTAAGTTTATTCTCAAAATTATAATGACTAACATTCACCACTCTTTTGACGGCAAACGAGTCAACCGATGGTCAGTTAAAATATGCTTTTTATTGTCATTAATTACAATGAAGGCTTTGGGAATCATCAATACATTGCATTTTTGTTTTTTTATGAGCCCGTTGTGTCCCACTACTGGACAAAGACCTCTGCAACAAGCCACTTCTCTCTATTCAAAGCCAGCTCCAGCCAGTCTCTGCGATAGGCGTCAAGATCGTCGCGCCATCTTTTACGGGGTCAGACTCGTCGTCGGCGTCCACCCTGAGGCACCCAGTGTTCGACGACCTTGGCCCACCGGTTCGGATTCATCCAACATACGTGTCCGGCCCAATCCCATTTCAATCTGGCAGTAGTCATGCCCGTCTTTTTTTTTGCAATAAATTATCTTCCATTAATGATTCATGTTATTTATAAACGTAATCAATACAGTTTTATAGGTAAATCTACTGACACAAAAACTGGTTCATTTACACAATCGACACAAAGAAAACGTGCAAATAATTGATGATAATCGCATCTATTTTCCTTAAATCGTGATTAATAAACATGATCTTTTCTTATAAAGTGTGAATCTTAATCAATATAAAAATACTTTTTCTATTGTCTGAAGCGACTGTTACATAAACAACGTTGCTTGTAAACTAAATGAATTTTGAATCTATTTTCTTGCTGTACATAATTAGAATTAAATAGCTTTATTATAGCAGAGAAGGCTGACAGAAAGCGGCCACGGTGACCTATGAACTATTGATATGTAAGAAAAAATTGAGTGATAACACAGTACACCTGGTCCAAACCACCCTACCTGCCACCCAAGCCAAATCACAAGCGTTTTTTTTCTAAAACTGACAACTCCCGCATTAGGAATAATTCCTGTGTCGCGGGGGACTTTACAAATATACATGAAACGGACACAAATAACATCCTGACTTAGAACAACAATTTCTAGATCACACAAAGTGTTGTCCATGTGGGATTAGAACCCACAAACTTGGCGAAGTAGGGAACGGCGTGGCGACCGCTTAACCACTAGGCCAAACGTGTAGTTTTTCCTTTTGCTTAAAGAAAAACGTTTGCATTAGCCAATGACACACGACAATTTAGGTGTTAACGATTGCCGCTGAAAGAAAAACGGTTGAAACTTTGCTAGAGGGGCTGATCCTAATTCGTGAAACACAGAAATCGATATAAATAATAAAACACTTGTTGGTTCTGTTGAGTGAATTTAGTCTAAAAAAGGTAGCTTAAGTTACTTCTTATATTATCAGCTATCCATCAGTACAAGTCCCGTCAAAATCAGTTCAGCCGTTCCAGAGATTACCCGGAACAAACTGACAGATAGACAGAAGATAGAAAGACAAAAAAAATATGGTATATGTACCGTGTGTATTTATATATACATATGCATTTAGTAAAAAGCGGTATTTTAATATTACAAACAGACACTCTAATTTTATTTATTTGTGTAGAAGATAAAGTTGTTTTTCATACAGTGATCAAAGAATATATTAGAATACCTAGCCAGCAGTTATGAAATTATATACAGTTTAAGGACTCTGTAAAGTAGGACTTAGAGGGAGTCGATTATCATGATAAAGAATATCCTATGCTGCGTGCGTATGAATCAGCGGTGCAACGGTTTTGCTGCACCTCGCCGCTCCGCTTTTAGCCCCTGTTGTATGGTCAAACTCCACAAGTGACAGCAGTTGTGTGATCCACATATGTGTGTTTGTGTCACTATAATGTGTAATAGTGATCACAATAGCCTTCTAATTAAGGTTTACCATATTTGTCATTGCTCAAAACTATTAACTCAGGAATGGTAGACTTTTCCGAATTTAGAAGATGGTGTTATGATTGATGTTTCTTTTTGTTTAGAAAATGTCGTCACTGATTCGACCCATGGCCGTATATTATGTGATGTATATCCATGGTAGTGTGAAATGTTATGCAATATATATTTGAAATCGCTTTAAGACTGGATTACGGCGAAGCCAATATGAAAGGAATAGTTGTTTTGTTAGTTTATGTATGCTTGTATATTCCTTTTTTTATTATTATTATATATAGTGGGCAAACGAGCAGATGTATCGCCTGATGGTAAGCGATTACCGCCGCCCATGGACACCCGCAACACCAGAGGCGTTACAAGTGCGTTGCCGGCCTTTTAGGAAGAAGTACGCTCTTTTCTTGAAGGTGTGAAGGTCGTATTGGTTCGGGAACACCGCAGGTGACAGCTTATTCCACAGTTTTGATGTGCGCGGCAGAAAGTTTCGGGAAAATCGCACAATTGTGGACTGCCAACCATCTAGATGACCATATTCCAACGTAGTGTGTTATGTACTGATCTTATTTTAATGAATGAGGTGCCAATAAATTAGTAATAATGGCCCGGGTTACATAGATAAATTTATTAATAGTTTTTATGTAGTTGGGTTCTAGTATTAAACATTTTTCCTGTTATTTAAAATATAATTTATTTTATTACTTTAATCATTTTGTTATACTGTTTTTTTTGTGTACATATATGTTTGTGTGATTCGCAAACAATATCTTTACATAGTATAAAATGAAGTCGTTTCCGTGAATTGAATGAATTTAAATCTTTTATACTACTGAACGGCTTTTAATGCAGTTTTCAGCAATAGATAGAGTAATTTAAAAGGAAGGATTATATACATACGCACGGAAAATATCGCAAGGCGCAGTTAGCTAGTGAATAAAATAATTTCAATAATAAACTGCTTTAAACATCTGTAGGAGATTATAAATAGTACCATAAGTACGTTTTAATTGGCCTAGATCGTTACAATAAGGCCGATCTAATAATATCGAAGATATTTTTCGCCTGGTTACACCATCTGGGGAGCAGTTCAAACGATCAAATAAACAAAACAAATTGACTATGATAAAAATAATAGCATAAATATGATCTAAGTCCAAATAGGCGGATGTACTATACTATTATAAATTCAAAAAAAACCTCTGGCTATCTGTTACGCTCTCACGGCTAAACCACTGAGCAGATTGGTATGAAATTTCAAATAAAGACCTTTTGATTCTTGTGGCTGGAGATAGGCTACTATTTACCACAATACCGACATATGGAGAAGTGTAATTTAAACAATTTTCGACCTTCATGCTTTAAATACTTAAGATAAATGAAATATCATTATTCTGTGTACGGTTTTTTTTTTCATATAGCTGGCAAACGAGCAGACATATCGCCTGATGGTAAGCGATTACCGCCGCCCATGGACACCCGCAACACCAGAGTCGTTACAAGTGCGTTGCCGGCCTTATAGGAAGGAGCACGCTCTTTTTTTGGAGGTATAAAGGTCGTATTGGTTCGGGAACACCGCAGGCAACAGCTCATTCCATAATTTTGCTGTGCACGGCTGAATTTCGGGAAAATCGCACAGTTGTGGACTGCCAACCATCTAGATGACGGGGACGAAATTTCTGTCGCGTAGTACGATGGAGGAAAGATGCGGCGGGGATCAATCCAAACAATTTCTTAGAGCACTCCCCATTGTAAATGCGATTGAAGACGCACAGCGAAGCCACATCTCATCATCATTAGTTAATATACTTAAATCATAGTCTCAGGTACTGTTATTCTCGTGGCATGTCGCACTTGTCATGTTCGTGTTGTCTTGATTACAATCACACACATAATTACCTATATTATGCTATTTTATATTCCCATTGTTATTTTCCATATTCCGTTGACGGATTATTAACACGAAGTCTCGTCACTCCTACTCAATCCGCAGTCGTTAGGACCGACGAAGGGAGCAAAATATGCAGGACAACTGCAGCACTGCAAAGCGAAGGACAACTTGAAACTTTATAACAATACGTTGCTATACAAATCAAGGGTCATATAGCAGCATAAGACCTTATTTCTAAGGACAAGCATACGCCCAGCAGTGGACTGTTAAAAGCTGATAAAGACTAACATTATTAAGATATAAATTACATTGCATTTTGGGAAAAATCTTTGACAGTCAAAATAGATTTGTTTTTTGCTAATCAAAGCAACATCAATTTCGACAACACGGCGCTATGTTATTTGAAGTCAGGCAACATTAATTCATTTTATGTTGAACATTATTAAGACATAATGGTGTGCGGGCCAAGAGGTTAATTAATAAAGATGATTTATAAACTCTTTTAGTTATTATAGTTCTAAAATGTTACAAGAAGTGGTAACAGATTTTGGTTTTTAATTTACTTTATGGGACTGCGGACATTTTTATTACCAAACTTTTTTCATTTTTGAACCAGGTTGATGACAATTCTTTTCTTGAATTTTGAGAGCGTTCTATTCTTGTATTTAATCTTCGGTTGAGAAAACAAATGCTTCGATAAAATGTCGCTTTGTTCATAAGTGAAAGAAATTCAACGAAAACTATTAAATATAATGTGTACTATATGAGTGAAGACCTTTAGCTGAAATACTTTTGAGATTTGGTTCAAAATAAAGAAATATTACTTTCAATACGAAAAAAAAAACTGACGATAAAAAAATATATTCTACTAATTTAAAAAATGCAAAAGTCTGTGAGAATTATGTTATGTTATGTTACTCTTTCACAAAAGAACTACTGAAAAGATTTAGATAAAACTGTGCAGTAATATAGCTTTTACGTTAGAATAACACAATAACAGTCGGAAATGTTTTTACCGCAATATTCCACATACACGTGGACGAAGCCTTGAGTAAAAGCTAGTCATACATATGTTTGTATGATCAATTAGAGTGTAGTAATAATCTATCCCCTCTTTTCCCCAGTAGGAATCTCTTAATCTCTACCTAACTACAGAAGGAGAAATTCTTCTTTTATTCGGTGTGTTTTTCAACAATTTAAAACACCTGTTGGCAAGTGATATCTAGACAATAGCTGGCCTATTTCTAGAGAGTATATACGAAGGGATCATTTCACGGAAGTAGACAATGTGTACTAATGTAGTACTAACGCAGTGGGCGCGTCAGTTGACGTGCCAAGTGGTATGGATAGAATTGAATAAATTAGCAAGAGTGATCTCCAAGAATGGCCCTCCCAATTATATTAAATAGTTCAACGAAAATAAATATCTAGTGTTCGACAAGGCATTCGAGTTGTGATACTGAAGTCGATACTGCCACTTTTTTTTTTATTTTCATTCATCGATAACAATTTTCAAGCGACGGGATAGTAAAATTTTAAACATTAAAAAATCGTTTGGTTATATTTTTTATAGGTGTTTAAACCATTTCCATGGGTTTTTAATAGTTTATCACGTGTACCTAAAAAGAATCGAAACATTTATAACTATAAGTGTGAATGTAAATTTGTTTGTTACGCTTTCACTCGAAAACTACTTTTTTTTTATTATATAGGGGGCAAACGAGCAGACGTATCGCCTGGTGGTAAGCGATTACCGCCGCCCGCAACACCGGAGGCGTTACAAGTGCGTAAACTTAACCGTTCATCATGAAACTAATATGAAAATTAGAAGTAACTTTTTATTAAATGCGAGCGAAGCCGTGGGCGAAAGCTAGTAAGTAATAAATAACAAAAATGAAGTGTGTGTAATAACAAATTAACAGCTGTTGACTAAATACATATGAGAGTATTTACGGCGCTTACATAAACAAGTTTCTTTTTGTCTGTCTTACTGTCGGTCTGTCTGTATGTGAGTTCACATCTATGGAATGGCTGCACCGATTTTGACAAGAGTTTCACTGGCAGATAGCTGACGGTATAAAGAGTAATTTACGGTATTTAGACTGGTGCTACATCACATGATTGGATAATTATATTCTTTTTGAAGTGAAACTTCTTTATCGGGGTTGTCAAAAAATTTAGTGTAAATTTTTTTCGTTACGCGTAACATTTATCCGTTACGTTACGCGTCACATTTATCCGTTACGCTATCTTTTTGAAGTGAAACTTCTTTATCGGGGTTAAAATAAAATGTTTTATCATTATTGAGAGTAGTTATATACAGTCCTTCAAAAAAATTTTATAAAATAAAACAAAAAACATTTTCAAACACAAACAGGACCAAATTAATACTACAATGAAATATTACATTACAAACAATATTATTTTATTTAGTCCACAATGTAAATAACTACACACATCACATTCCACAAACTTACTTCATTCACACCACAGATCGCGAAATATTTACTCAGGTCTCGCTCCTTAACTTTTATTGCACTCGAAATAAGAATTGTCACGAATATTGCTGGTTTATAAGTCTTTTGTCGTTATACCTTACGTCGACATATGATATTTATTTTTTGAAAAATAACGTCATAAAGAAGTTTCACTTCTTACGAGTGTACGCTAGTACACGCAACTTTTTTTATTTTTTTTTATTGAATAGTGGGCAAACGAGCAGATGTATCACCTGATGGTAAGCGATTTCCGCCGCCCATGGACACCCGCAACACCAAAGGCGTCACAAGTGCGTTGCCGACCTTTGGGGATGGGAAAAGGGATGGGGGGAGGGGTTGGGGTATGGTCCTCCGATATCCTCACTCACTCGGTGAAACACAGCGCAAACGCTATTTCACACCGGTTTTCTGTGAGGCCGTGGTATCACTCCGGTCGAGCCGGCCCATTTATGCCGAAGCATAGCTCTCCCACGGTAGTTTTATTTATTTTAACTTTCACATTCATAACATTGTAGTGATATTTATAATTTGTATGTGTTTAAGTACACGTTAACATTGAAAAGTGTGAATTAGAAAATTACACATAGAACTAGTTGGTAGGTACTCCATAAGATCTTAAGATGTGTTAATACCATCATAAACTTAAGGCTTTTGTCATTTGTTGATGTTGACTTTTATTAGCATATTAACTGTCTTTTTATCCTTGTAAGACACTTAAATGTCACCTACAGTACATAACCCTTATGATTAACAGCTTTCAAGGAAATTAGGTAGGTGGTTATACATAATTTGGTTCTCCATTTTTAACGCAATTTGGGTGATGTAATGATGACGGTCGATTACGGCCACGGCGGCCAGTCTCAACGGAGACCAGCCAACTATACAGGAGATATTATAGTGCACAAGTGTGTGCGCAAACACAGGTACACTCCCTGTTCCCTCTCTCTCATAATCCGATGGGACGGTTAACCGACACGACCGGAAAGCGATCAGGCGCAGGACCGACAGCTTTACGTGCTCTCCGAGGCACGGGTTTTCAGACTATAATACTTCCAAACTCCGAGCTGTTATTAAGTATTTCCATAATCAGAAAAAGTCAATAACAGATTTGGCCCGACCCGGGATTCGAACCCCAGACCTCTTGATTAGCAGTCATAGACGTCAACCGCTAGATCAATGATAGGCGTCTACAAATATAAGGAGATGACAAATACAATTTGATCTTTACACTGAGTTTGACTCACATTAGGCCTCTTAACTACATTAACATTATGAAGCGAAATATTTTTTTTTGTTGTTAAAAGTTGATCTGATTTGAAAATATTTTTTAATGTCAGGCTGCCCATTATTTCTTTAGGCTATGTAGAAAAGGAGCGTTGTAGCTATAAAAAAGTTACAAGAAACGGTAAAAGAAGTCTGATGAAAATTTGAAAACAATTTGTTTTTTATACATGTGCGCCTTCTCGTCTTAATTACTTCGTGGATTATTGAAATTTTGTACACACATAGTAAAAGTATGTGAGGCTTAACTCAATAAAACTCATAGAACAACTTACAAACAAAACAACTTGGGTGTAGGCAGAGTAGAGTCATTTCGGTACATCCTACTAATAATACGAGTATAAACGCGAAAGTCTGTGAGTATCTAAGTGAGTATGTTCGTTGCCATTTCACGCAAAAACTACTGAATGCATTTTGATGAAACTTTACAATAACATAGCTTAAATATCAGCATAACACATAGGCTACAATTTATAAAGATACTAGCTTCGCCTCGCGGATGGAACCGCGGGGTTCAGCTAGTATATATATAATAAAAGTGAAGTCTTAAAGGGTGTTGGTGAGTAAAATTCTTTTACAATTGCTTACATACAGATATACTATATACTAGTATACTATTAGCAATGTATATATTTTTCTAAAAGATAGCTATATTTAATTTTAAGCTAAAGAGAAGCTGATTACGATGCATGTAATTTAGATGAATAAAATTCACCCAACACGAATGATGAATATGTCATTGAAATGTTTCTAAGTATCTAGTTGACGTATGAGTTTAGTCACTCAATGTAACAGTTTTAGTTTTTATGACAACTCTTAAAATCTTCTGTTTAAAAGCTTCTTTTAAACTTGTAATGTTTATGTGTAGACTTGGTTGAGTCAAATTTAAAATTAATTATCCTCAACTGATATTCTATACAACGCTTTAATGTTTTGAAAACCATACAATCAATTTACATAATAATGTTCTAAATTCGATAATAACTCTCTCTAACTATCACGGCTAAACCGCTGCATCGATTTCAATGAAATTTTGGCATGAGATACTTAGAGTCTATAGGAAGGACATAGGCTAATTTTTGCAGCAAATTTTTATGCCCGGGTGGTCCGGACCCACAGAACCTAGACTCAAGTTTAACGTTTAGTAATTATTATATCAGGTAGTTTAACCACGCCGATTTCAGCACACTAGAACGGGGCCTTACTCCCCTTTCACAGAAGACCAACCTAAACTAACAACATGACGAACAGATATGCATAGTTTTGGGGTCAGAGAGCTGGGTGTGAAATGCGTCCAGGTAGTAGAGCCACGCTGATTTCAGCATGACCGGGTCGGTACTACCTTCGCATAGAAAAACAACATGGAATAACAGCACTTGTGCTTTCGTGTTTTGTGGTGAGTGCGAGAGAGAGAGAGTATTGAGATGCTTCTGCATCATTGGGTCTACGGGCCCTCAATAGACCGTCATAGTATGGGTCATCATACTGCATAGTTGCATTTTCTGCATTCACAGTGAGTAAGGTGACTACTACTTTTGGATCCTGCTCAAGCTTTCCATCAGGCAGAGTAAAGTCACTTCGGAAAACTTATATATCTATACAAATAAATAAAATTGGAGTGTCTGTTTGTAATATTAAAATAACCGCTTTCTACTACTTGCATATGAATGTATATACAGTACACATACCAAAATATATATTTTTAAATTATTTGTCTGTCTGTCTGTCTGTTTGTTCCGGATAATCTCTTGAACGGCTGGACCGATTTGGACGAGATATTCACTAGTAGGTAGCTGATGGTACAAGGAGTAACTTAGGCTTACATTTTTTAGACTAGCTTCGCCCCGCGGCGTTACCCACGATACGACAATAACCGCGGGAAACACCGCGGGGTTCAGCTAGTAAAAAAATATAATGGAACGCTGCGTGTTAATGATTTTTGACAAAATATTAGAAAAACCAAATTTCTGCTCTTTTTAAAACCAACTATCTCGTCATTCATTACAGCTTGTCTAAATTGTTTGCCCTATGAGAATTTTAATATATTTTTGTAGGTAGGTAACCCCGTAACTGCAAATATGAAATCGAGTTAACACCATCACGATTATTAAAACGATTTTATGTTTTTAAGAAGTAAATTAAACTGAACTACTAATAGAAAACAATTATTGTGTTATGAAAGAATAAGGTAACCCTCTGAGGGACTTGTAGCTTAGGGAACAGGGCATGTTAACACATTACAAAGTTAAGCAATCATATCTAGGTCAGTCTTTGGATAGGTGACCATTCTTGGCACATTGAAATCCTCCGAGTTTCAAAGAGCACGTTAAGTTTTTACTGTTACTCGAGCCCTAAAAATGTCTAACAAAAGTATTTACGTTGAACTCCGATATCGCTTTAATTGGATTTTGGAGATAAAATTCAAAGTTCGTATTAGACTTAATAATTCCAAACTAGTTTAGAGACGGGTGTCGAAGGAGGAAGGTTATCTTTAAAAAGATTTTATAAGAAATCTTTACTAATATTATAAAGAGGTTAAGTTTTTAAATTTATTTCTATGATGTAGGCGGTAATCTTCGGAAGTACTGATCCGATCCTAAAAATTATATCAATTACAAAAAGCGACACTATTCAAGAGTGGCATAGGCCATATTTAATTATGATTGAACAAAATAATGTGTTAAAAATAGTAGAATATTTAAATCAAGTCGATAAAATGCGGGCGGTTAACGAACGACGAAGTGGGCACGGATTTAGTCTATCTATATATATATAAATGTTATGTTGGTTTGTGTACGCTTCTAAAACTCAAAAAGTTCTGCACCGATCGAGCTGAAATTTTAGAATGATATATAATCCGCATCAAGGATTGTTTTTATCTAATTTTTGCATCAGTCATATATCTGCGACCGCGAAAAAACACGAAAAAACCGACATAAACGCGGGCGGAGCCGCGGGCAGCAGCTAGTCTATATATATAAAAATGTTATGTTGGTTTGTGTACGCTTCTAAAACTCAAAAAGTTCTGCACCGATCGAGCTGAAATTTTAGAATGATGTATAATCCGCATCAAGGATTGTTTTTATCTAATTTTTGCATCAGTCATATATCTGCGACCGCGAAAAAACACGAAAAAACCGACATAAACGCGGGCGGAGCCGCGGGCAGCAGCTAGTCTATATATATAAAAATGTTATGTTGGTTTGTGTACGCTTCTAAAACTCAAAAAGTTCTGCACCGATCGAGCTGAAATTTTAGAATGATATATAGTCTGCATCAAGGATTGTTTTTATCTAATTTTTGCATCAGTCACATATCCGCGACCGCGAAAAAACACGAAAAAACCGACATAAACGCGGCCGGAGCCACGGGCAACAGCTAGTATTCTATAAAAGATTGAGTCCTAACTGATTCCGCAAAGGCCTATATTTCTTTACATCCTTTACGATCAGTCGGATTATATACAATTTTATTGGTATAAAAATCCATAGAAATATTATAATTTCAAAAGTAACTCTGTCTGTCTTTCTGTTACGCATTTACGCCTAAACTGCTGCACTGATTTAAATGAAAATTTGTATGGAGATACTTTGATTCTCCGGGCAGGATATAGACTCTACCGCGATAACTTTAAGATAATAATAGAAGGCTCCCAAAAAAAAAAACTAGCACCATTATCAATACACTTTAAATTCTTGAAAGGTCGTCAGTAAAACCACTATAACTTAAATTTAACTCCTAAAAAAATACATTAGACTGAGTGCTTTTTATATATTTCTGTTAAATAAAATCTCTTTGATCATTTCACGTATAATGTATAGAATTAGTTCACAAATAAATACACTATCGTGACTCTTTTTCATTATTATTTTCCTTCCTATAACCCACTTGCCAGCGTCAATTATTTTCAAAAATACAATTTCTAAGATCCATCCAATACTTACATACGTCAAAATGTCGGTCAACACAGGAAAGCACACATTTACCACAAAAAATCGTAATAGATTCACTGATTTAACACTATTACAAAATTATTTTATCACTTGTATTTACGTGAAAACTTTCGCGCGGGAAACTTTAGGAGGGGCGACGCGAAGACGTCTGCACTTAACGCCGAACAGGCGAGAACTGGCGAACGGGCCCAGTGAATTTTCACACCCACGGACTTTTCATTTGGATCACGCGCCGCGGGCGGGAAAGCCGTTCGAATTATGAATGTTTGACGTTGTCATCCCGTGTGCGTAGGGCGAGTGCTAATTGGCCGTAAAAAGGTTATCAACAAGTTTTTTCTTTATTTTTTAAAAGCTTTTTTTTTTGCAAGAGTTTGGTTGATGTTGTTAGATTTGACTTGGTATTAACTTATAAAAAAAATATATTATTGAAATATTATCGCTGATTAAAAAAAATGGAAAGAGGTTAAAAGTGGAGAAAGAGTGAGAGAGAGACAAATAGGCTAGTAAGTAGCATTTCAAAATCGTTATGATATGTGTGATAAACAGATACTTGTGAATGTTTTTGAATATAATAGGTGTTAAATAAATAATAAATGTATAAGATAGATTGTTTTAAACGTCTTTGTAAACGGTGTATTTGAAAGTGTCTTCGTAAACATTCACAGTTTCCTTCTTTTGTCACTGGTGGCGCTGTTGCTTTTTTTTTGGATTGAAGACATGTCAAGTCGTTACGTACTCAATATATTAACTCATAAAAAGAAATCGCCTTTTTATTAAAATTTTACCAAAACTCAACAATAGGTATATTATGACAATGCGAAGCACAATCAATCTGAAAGGTTAATGACAGAAGTATCAAACCACCAAAATCTTAGGAGGTAAGTTGTGAGTAATAAGACTCTTGGGCTTATGCTACCCGTAATGACTGCCAATGATAGATTAACAGAAACCTTAACTTAAACACGGTATTACAGATTTTTTTTTTATCGGTGCAAACGAGCAGACGTATCGCCTGATGGTAAGCGATTACCGCCGCCCATAGACACCCGCAACACCAGAGGCGTCACAAGTGCGTTGCCGGCCTTTAGGGGAAGGGGAGGGGATAAGGTAGGGGTTAGGGTGTGGGCCTCCGGTATCCTCACTCACTCGGTGAAACACAGCGCAAGCGCTATTTCACACCGGTTTTCTGTGAGGCCGTGGTATTATTCCGGTCAAGCCGTCCCGTTCATGCCGAGGCATGGCTCTCCCAAGATTTACAAGAGACTACATAAATTGTCAGATACATGATGTTTGATCACCTGGATCCGCAGTTTAACTTGCTCTCTGAGATACGTTAGGATCTCAATGTGTGTATGTAAGAATGGCCATCCATTTAGGTGTTTTCTATGTATAATAGTATGTTTTGACAAAAACATACGTATTTATATCAGTTTTCCAGTACCCATAATATACAAACTCTGTTTAGTTTGGGGCTAGATGGCATATGATTTTACATGAAACTCAAAAACAATGAAAACGTTCGTTATTTTAAATTAAATATAACCACTAGTGTTTAGTCACGGCTACATCCGTGTTTATATCGGTTATCGCCTTAAAGAGTCTATGTCCGTCCTCAAGACTCAAAGTACCATGCTAAACAAATTTCATTGAAATCGGTGCAGCGATTTAGCCGTGAGAGCGTAACAGACAAAGATAGAGTTACTTTCGAATTTTTAATGGTATAGATAATATTTGTGAAAGTTGACATGTACACACGCATATATAATAACTATTTATTTTTCCTTGTTAGGAAACAAACGTATTAGGAATACGTATCGCAGGGGACTTTACACACATAATCATGCCCTAACCACCGGTTTCTTGGTCCCTGTACACGAAGTCGGTCTACTATTTTTTATATTTTTTAATATACTCGCATGTTATTGTTTATCTTTATTATGTATTTAAAAATGTAATAAATATATATATAAATTTAATAAAGAAAAATAAATGACTGCCTCGTTGGTCTAGTGGTTAGCGACTGCAGATCAAGAGGTCTCGGGTTCAATTCCCGGGTCGGACTGCTGTTGGGTTTTTCCTACAAGAAATTCTTAATAGCAGCCCGGAGTATGGAAGATGGCGGTGTTTCCCGCCCGTGCTTCGGAGGGCACGTTAAGCCGTCGGTCCCGGTTGTCATGAACAGCTATGGCAATCGTTATTGGGAAGTCAGTGCCCTCAAATATACTGACAACTAGTTCAACCTTCGAATTCAGTTCGCCCTCAGGGTTGCGGAGGTCAGATGCCAGTCGCTCTGTGTAAAAACTGATATTCAGGTAAAATCGGTTGAACTGGTAGCAAACCCCAAATAATATTGGGAATAATAAAGGCTAGGAAGATGATGATAAATTTAATAAAGAAAATAATAATAATAGGGTCACGTTAGACGGCTGGATCAAAGGTCTGATGCAGAAGGCAGTCCTCCTAGACCCGGCACGTATAGTCAGGAGGTTCCTGTCGTTCCTCCTAACCACCGGTTTCTTGGTCCCTGTACCCGAAGTCAGTGGTCTACTATTTTTTATATTTTTAAATGTATTTATTTTTGTATGTATATTTAAAAATGTAATATATATGAATATTTAAATGGAATAAGGGAGATAATAATAATAATAAATATTTTCGGACATCTAACACACAACGCCATCTAGTCCCAAGCTAAGCAGAGCTTGTGTTATGGGACAACTGATATAAGTATTTATATCACAAAAAATACTTTTTTTTTGTAAATACATACACATTATATATAGAAAACACCCAAACGAAACAAATATTTGCAGATCATACAAACATTTGGTCCGACACAGGAATCGAACCCGAGACCTCAAGCTTAGCAGTCGCATACGCTACCACTACGCCACCGAGGCAGGTTTGAACCTACAACATTCGGTGTATTATAAAACGGTACAGCGAAGGCTTAGACCACCCCGTTATCCATGTAACGATCAATAGGAAACCACAAAAAACACTCGCAAACTATAGTTACTTAACACTTTTACATTTCGCTTATAATACAAAGTATCTAACAGTTGTATAAGTAGTACTTAAGATGCATGGGATGTGTATTTTAATACATCTGTTGAATTTTACATTAGAAGCGCTTTGTCCATGCGGATTAAACACCATTGCGTCATTTAACAACGGTATTGTTCACATTGGGACAACATAACATTAGAAGCGTCCCTTATCTTGCATTTTACTAATAATTATTTGTTTTATCATGATAATATCTTACAAAATATGTAATGCGAATCCGTCAGAATGATATCATACTATTATATTATAAATTCGAAAGTAGTTCTGTCTGTGTATCTGTTATGCTTTCACGGCTAAACCGCTGCACAGATTTCAATGATATTTGCCATAGAGATGCTTTGATTCTGGAAGAACGACATAGTACTCTTTACTGCGATAACTGATATACACGCGGGCGAGCGCCAAAAGATAGTTTTCTATTTGCAAATACTTTGATAGACAAAACGAGAAAATATGAAATGTGTTCGGAATAATTAAATATGATATAATTACCGTAGTAGGGCCACGCTTCAGCATGAATAGGCCGGTTCGACCGGAATAATACCACGGCCTCACAGAAAACCGGTGTGAAAAAGCGCTTGCGCTGTGTTTCACAGAGTGAGTGAGGATACCGGAGGTCCTCCCCGTCCTCCAAAGGCCGGCAACGCACTTGTGATGCCTCTAGTGTTGCAGGTGTCCATGGGTGGCAGTAATCGCTTAACTTCAAGCGATAAGTCCACTCATTTACCCCCATTTACATAAAAAATATATGTTACTTAACTGCTGGTCGAAGCACGTGAATGGAGGTCCGTTAATATTAGGTCTTTACCTATGAAATTGCCGTTTTGTATGCAATAAGTGAAAGTACTTATTTTTTCAAACTTTTTTATTTCTGTTATTCGAAGTAATCACCCATGCAATCGACGCATCTTTGCCAACGCATTGGCATTTTATTGATGCCCTTCTTGTAAAAATCAGCTGGACGGGAGGCAACAAACTCTTCAAAGGCATTTTGTACTGCCTCTCGGGAATTGAATTTTTTACCCACTAAAAAGTTGTCTAAATTTTGGAAAAAGTAAAAGTCGGTAGGTGTAAGGTCTGGTGAGTATGGCGGATGAGGGAGAGCTTCCAACCCCAGCTCTTGCAGCTTGGAGACTGTCTGTTGCGCAGTATGGGGTCGCGCGTTGTCGTAAAGGAGCAGTGGGGACGACCGATTGACCAAAGCTGGTTGCAGATGTGCAAGCTTCTCCATCATTCTCTCCAGTTCTTCACAGTACACATCTGCATTAATGCTCATGCTGTTTTGTAAAAAGCTGTGGTGAATCACACCCGCACTAGACCACCAAAAAGTGACCATCACCTTTTTAGGGGTCATTTTTGGTTTAGGGCATTGCTTTGGTGCTGAACCAGGGTCTAACCAACTTGCTGAGCGCTTTCGATTGTCGAACAGAATCCATTTTTCGTCGCACGTAACTATTCGTTTCAAAATTTCTTCATTTCTTTGCCTGTTGAGCAGCGAAAGGCAGGTCTCGACGCGTACGTTGCGCTGGCGATCGTTAAGGTCGTGGGGCACCC
Organism: Spilarctia lutea; assembly: GCA_916048165.1. Taxonomy (NCBI): domain Eukaryota; kingdom Metazoa; phylum Arthropoda; class Insecta; order Lepidoptera; family Erebidae; genus Spilarctia; species Spilarctia lutea. Next base: position 3,291,332 of record OU696492.1, on the reverse strand, counting down.
ATCTATCAAGCTTTTTTACCTTGCCAATTTGTCGCAAACGGATCAATATTGTTTTGATGCTTACATTAAAAGCTGCTGCTAGCTCAGCTGTATATTGAGTTTCGTCAGCTTCCACAATCGCCTTTAATTCATTATTGTTAACCAAAGTCTCCGGACGACCACGAGCTTCATTTTTCAAGTCAAAATTTCCAGAACGGAACCGGGAAAACCAATAAAGGGTTGTGCGTTCGTTTGTACAGTTCTTTCCTAAACGTTTTTGATGTTACGTGCCGTTTGTGTCGCGTTGGTGCCACGACGGAACTCATATTCCATAATTACACGAATTTTTAAAGTATCCATTATGACGAAAAATGTTCAAATGTAATGAAAATACAACGCTAATCAAAAAACAAAAGACTGAGTTTGTAAATAGAATGTCATGGTTTTAAAACAAAATTAATTTGAATTTAGAATACAGAGCAGAGCCATTACAAAGTTTTTTTTATTTGAAATGACCAGTACTGAAGAAACGCAATTTCATAGGTAAAGACCTATTATAAGTATCCTAACTGAATATATTCCCTTAACAAGCACCTATTCGCTATATGTGCAATAGAGAGTTTTCTGTACAGAGAATGCATGAAGGCAGAAGAAACGTCGCAGCACGTTCTCACAGAATGTAGAAGTTTGGCAGGTCAATGGGCATACATCATCCAATCAAAATTAGTTCCGGAAACATGTAGCGGCTTGAAGAGGCTGCTAAGCTTCTGGGATGATCTAGGATGATTGGAGTAAGAAGATGACAAAACACACGTACAACGGCCTATACAAGAGGCTTAGTGCGGAGACATCCCGGGAAACCAAACCAAACCAACGGGCAGACAGACGGACACTTCAAAACGACAAGGGTTGAACCCTGTTGAAAGGTTGAAACTTTAAAAATGAATTCAGTAAATAACATTTATAACTTTCTATAACAACACCTATTTTTGACCTTTTGTTCTATTTTAAACCTACGTGTAGAAGAATCAGGATGCAGTTTTCATTGACTCGTGAAGTCTCGCGTTACGTGTTGTTTAACTGACGATTTGTAAGATAATGTCATATTACGGATGCGCCAATCTCTTTATAAGTTCATTGCTCTTTCGTGCTTAAAGTTTTGGTTCTGATACAAAGATATTCAAGTTGTAATCAAATTATTTATAAGCTGGCGTAATTTGCAGTGGAACTCCAGGTTTAATACCAAACTGGACTATAGATAAGGAAATAAAACGAAAATGAATTAATGAACAGGAAAAAGATAATTATACTCAATACGATTTTAATTATAAGAGATTATCAGATATTCTAGTTTCATCATCATCAACCTATCGCAGTACACAGCTGGAATAGGCCTCATCAGTTACACGTCACTTGGTTCTTCGACTTCTCGCATTCAACTCCTGTCAGCCATCGATGTTAAGCCACTCCTGAGATTAACGTGCACCAAGACCTAGACAAAAACTATAAAATCATTGTTCTCAGTTTTGTTACTTTACTAATAATAACCCAATTTAAACTTTTCTTCAATATGTTTAATGTTCTATACATTCGACCTCTGACAATTTTATAACATGTAGAGTTCATATCTATTCAACTCGAGCCGTTATTATACAGGGCTTTTTTGTATTATTATCTATAGATGGCGTTGGAGCGATTTAGATCGCGCAATCGTTTGGTTGCACGTCGAGGTATATTAACCTTTATGATTTATCAATAAATGACTCACTCTGTAACACTGGTTTTATTTAAATGGGTATCACTGGGTTTTGGGGTGCCTTGTGGCCATATTGTCCATGTATGTATAAAATCCACCCAGAACATCAAATCAACAGAACAAATAATATTACTCATCACACAATTATTTGTACCGTGTTGATATCAAACCCACAAACTCCGGATCGTATCATTAATACAACCAACCTTCGTAGTGGTACAGTGATGACGAGTTTTAATAATATTTATGTAATTGTTGTATATCCCGTTTCTGTTCATATGAACAGCTTGTTAGTAATCCAAAATTCCAGTCATTCATCACAAAATCAGGTCACAGCCTCTGCATGTTACCAAGAAAGTTAGAAATAAACAACACTGATGAAAACATTACACACGACCGAGGCGTGAAATATTTAACCTTGTAGTTTTCCTCCTTAGCTGAGCTCCTTAGCAGTTACAATTTTGAATATTCTTTTAGGCATAGGGAATATTCGTACATATGAGGATAATAATGTTAAGAAATGCTTTATATTTGAGATTAGTCAGCGACTTATTTGTACTGCTTACAAACACATTGCATAAAACGGACTTAATGCCATAGACATTTTCTTCCAGTCAACCTTTGGCCGATAAACAGTTATACCTCGCAGGTCTTTGGAGTAAATTTTATACTACACAAATGTACTAAGTATATATAATTTTTTTGTATGGAATAGGGAGCAAACGAGCAGACGTATCGCCTGATGATAAGATATTACCCACCAACACCCGCAACACCATAGGCATCACAAATGCATTGCCGGCCTTTGGGGGATGGAGAGGGAGATGGGAGGGGGCGGAGGGAGGGGTATCCTCACTCACTCTGTGAAACACAGCGCAAGCGCTATTTCAAACCGGTTTTCTGTGAGGCCGTGGTATAACTTCGGTCGAGCCGGCCCATTGCCCAAGCGTGTCTCTTTGCGGATATATATATAATTTATTTATTAGATTAGAAACTCCAACAAAATATATACTAACACAACTATACAGTATACATTAAATTACAGAAGGGGTATATTATTATACCGGTGTACTGTTTTACTTACAGGAGACCACAGCAAGCAAAAATAAATAATTTTACAAACAATGTTACAAGTAACAAAGAAGATTAAAACACATATATAATTTGTAGTAACTACAAGATAAATAACATAGTAGGTGGTCTGAAAAGTTTCCGACCTCGATGTGACGATAGCAGCACTCGTTAATAAAAACTAGTAAATGTAGTGGTACATCGCTGGGAGAAGTGTGTAGATTTCAAGAAGACCATGTAAAAAACTGTATTATTATCATTAAAGATAGAAAATACCCAATCTCCAGGGTATTGCCCTCTCACAACTGAAGATCAACGTAAAATGACAGACTTTGCGCTGTCATGTTTCGTTGGTGAGTACGACACCAGAGACCCAATGATGCAGAAGCATTATTAGGCTGCCATAAAGACATTTTGGCAGAGTCATCGAATCTGAGACCTCAACCACAGCAGCCGCATACGCTACCATTGTGACACCAAGGCAGTTACAATAATAATGACACGAATTTTATTCTGATTATTCCATCAACAAGTATTCATAGAGCTTGCGTACTAATCTTAAAGGTTGATCTGTTAGTAGAGTGATAAGTCTATGCATGTCTGTAACTCAAAAATCATAAGTGCGTTGTTGGTTTTTAGCCTAATGTGATAGAGCCTCCGATAAGCGTTCTCGATCAATAAAATGCTATGAAAAAATTGCATAGCACGAATGCAAGTGTCTATTTGTGATCTTCGTAGAAAAACGATGAATCTGATTACTGTTAACTACTTTAGGAGAGTACTTTAAAGTTTACAAATGATGTTTTACTGTTCAATTTTAAATATCTTTTTCAATGTTCAAGCGGTTTGCATTCCGCACAACATATTCGAAACTTAACCCAGTTTATATAGGGGTAATAGACAAACAAAGTATTATTAACAAATAAGTAGACTACGAAAATTTTGTAATCCTACATCGCGCTATAACAATTCTCAGAGTTAAGAAGGATTCTCACTTTGTGTTGGAGGGAGGCTATCATACATCCGACCCGCTATAGGTAGAGTAGAATTTATTAAATATATTTTCTTATTTATCCCAAATAGTTCCTACTTTCAATAGTAATCAAAGCGGGATAAACATCTTGAAAAATATTACAATTATTTTGACTGATAGTAAACACTTTAAAGGGTCGTTAACATTTAATATCGTATCGAACATAGGTCTACTTCGGTTATAACATAGACATTAACAAACAAAAACATCAAGTTGTTTACGTAAAATATCACAGGGTTTTCAGGAATTCAGGTTTAGATTCTGTTTTGTTTATAGGCTTCCGGTATTCTCAATCACTCGGTGAATCACAGCGTAAGCGTTATTTCAAGCCGGTTTTCTGTGAGGCCGTGGTATCACTCCAGTCGAGTCGGTCCATTCATGCCGAAGCGTGGCTCTCCAACGGTAGTGATTTCACCGTAGTCGAGTAAAAAAGGAAAATCGATACCAGATAATCTTATTGACTGGAGGTTCAATAATACAGAAGCATCTTAAGTACAGGCCGCCACAATGAGTATGGTGACCAGTACTCTTGGATTGTACATCTTTGTACTGTCTTATAAATTTGTTAAACGGTGTACAAATAAAGAGTTTTCTATTCTATTCTATTCTATTCTATTCTATTCTATTCTATTCTGCTCATGCTTTCCATCAGGCAAAGCAGAGTCACTTTGGCAGGCTCATACATAAAAAACACTGATCTAAATTAAACTAACTTCAAACGACCTTCAAACCTTCAAGACGCATCTCTCCGCCATAGTCCTACGCGACAGAAATTTCATCCCCATCATCTAGATGGTTGGCAGTCCACAACTGTGCGATTTTCCCGAAATTTTCTGCCACGCACAGCAAAACTGTGGAATGAGCTGTCGCCTGCGGTGTTCCCGGACCAATACGACCTTCAAACCTTCAACAAAAGAGCGTACTCCTTCCTAAAAGGCCGGCAACGCACTTGTGACGCCTCTGCGGGTGTCCATGGGCGGCGGTAATCTCTTACCATCAGGCGATACGTCTGATCGTTTGCCCCATACATAATAAAAAAATAAAATAAAAAAAACTGTTGAGAAATACCATGTATATATCCCTTTGCAGTGTTAGCACAAGAAATGATGGATAGCAGAAATAAAAACGGTTTGCACACAAGCATTGTTGATCGATTGTAATTGATCACGGTTATTATCTAATTAACTTAGTCATCACTTAGTATACGAGTAAGTTTTTACAACTTCAGATTTCACAAGAAGAAAGATTTCTAGGCATTAAAAAATATTACTGATGTTACAATGTTTGATAAATTCAAGCAATTAGTAAACAAACTGTATATGAAGACAAATATAAATCAGAAAGCGAGCAGTAGTTACAATATGTAGGATAGAATGTGTTATTATTGGAAAAATATCTATAATAACATTATTTTGTGCGGTAGATGCAAGAAGCTTAGACTATAAACATATATATATACATAAACTAGCTGACCCACGCAACCTCATTTGCGTCTTCTATTGCCCGTAGCGGGAAAATTTTCCTCCGTTTTTTAAACATTCTTCATTGGTGCTCCGCTTTTATTAGTATTAGAGCGTGAGGATATATAACCTATAGCTTTCCTCGATAAATGGACTATCCAACACTGAAAGAATATTTTTCAACTCGTACCAGCGGTTGCTGAGATTACCACGTTTAAACAAACAAACAAACTCTTCAGCTTTATAATATTAGTATAGATTCAGAGCTCAATCGATAGAGAACTTTTTGAGATTTTGAAGCGTATATTAATAATACGTGGGAGAGCCGCGCTTAGGCATGAATGGGCCGGCTCGACCGGAGTGATACCACGGCCTCACAGAAAACCGGTGTGAAATAGCGCTTGCGCTGTGTTTCACCGAGTGAGTGAGGATACCGGAGGCCCATACCCCAACCTCTCCCCCCATTCCCTCTCCCCATCCCCCAAAGGTCGGCAACGCACTTGTAACGCTTTTGGTGTTGCGGGTGTCCATGGGCGGCGGTAATCGCTTACCATCAGGTGATGCGTCTGCTCGTTTGCCACCTATTCAATAAAAAAAAAAAAAATAATAATAATAAACTTAAAAAAATATATATTTGGAAAAAAAATTGTTACTTTTATAATTACTTTGTGTTTTTGCCAAAACAACTACACATTTTATTTTAATTTTACCGTTAAATATCGGTAAAAAATTAGGGAAAAATAAAGGCCTACTGTGATGTAAATAAAATTACAAAGAATGAAAGATTGCGTAGGATATATTCTACGCAGTCGGCGTCACGTCGGCCAGCTTGTATTATGAAATACTCAATGTAAATTGGCTTATTATAAGTTTACGGCTGAACAACGATCAAAATCATTATCTAATTTTGGATTACATTACTTAATTGATAGCGTTTCGTAAAAATATGGGTCATCTATCACACAGATATCACCGAAGAAAATTATTATTTTGTATAATTTTTCCTCTAGCTTTCATAGACTTTGGAATACTTTCTTTCGTAAAAACGAACGTTAGCACAGTTAATTACTAATTAATATGCACTTAAAATATGGAACTCTGACTATTAAACTAGGTGAATTACCTGTATTTTAAGACACAGTGTTCAGCCTTACAATCTTCATTTCATTACAGCTAAGATAAAATACAGTCTCTATGTTTACAAATGTAGCAAATTCATTTATTTCAATTTCTACTTATACCTACTCTTGTAGATAGGAACGGATACTGATAACGAGAAGCGAAAAAGTGATTTGTCCAGCCCAACAAATTCACATAGTGGTAGAGTCAATAAATAGGTTAGGGAAATGTCGAACCTTCTTGTGATGAATAAAGAATAATAATAAATATTCCGGACATCTAACACACAACGCAATCTAGTCCCAAGCTAAGCAGAGCTTGTTTTATGGGTACTAGACAACTGATATAAATACTTATATACTCTTTTGTTGGAAATACATACATGTTATACATAGAAAACACCCAAATATGGAGTCATCATTCCTTTTCATCCCGTGAGTACCGTAAGAACTGACTAACGGAGTAAACTGATATGCAAAGAAATGGAAACCTTGAAACAAATACAAATCCGTCTGACCAGCATAGTTTAGATGGCCGAAAATCTCCTTTCTTAGAAGACCTCTCTCCTTCTATGGACGGTTAATGGCTTTTGATAAACTATCAGACCTTTTTTAAAGGAATAGGGGACAAACGAGCAGACATCGCCTGATGGTAAGCGATTACAGCCACTCATGGACACCCGCAACACCAGAGGCGTTACAAGTGCGTTGCTGGCCTTTGGGCGATGAGGAAGGGGATGGGGGAAGGGTTCCTCACTCGCTCGGTGAAACACAGCGTAGGCGCTGTTTCACACCGGTTTTCTGTGAGGCCGTGGTATCACTCCGGTCGAGTCGGCCCACGGTAAATACCTTACAGACATATGCGGCTACTTTAATACTCGTTAATATTTACACAAATTTACTGTCACTAAAATTGATGGTCAAAGTCACCACATTTAATGGCAAAAGAAATCGCTTGAACTGATCTTCAAATAAAATATATTAACATTGTAATCATCGTAAAAGTTGATACCAGGAGTTAATGTCGGCTTGAAGTGGCTCCATTTTATTTATTTACCCTTGTCGCTTTATGACCGATCTGATAGCAGATGATTGAAACAATGTCGGTAACCTTTTTTATTCTTCTACTGTAAATATTCTAAGAATTAGATACGATTAAAATCCAATTTCCGCCAACCAGTTATTTAAGATTTTCCTGAATGTGATGTTTGTTTTTTAAGTTGTACATTACGCTCCTGAATACTGCTTGTTGTTTTAACTGGTGTACAATTAAGTTTTTCTATTCTATTCTATGTTGAAAGGACTAAAGTGAAGGTAATAAAAAGAAGGGCAAAACAGCCCTAAATTGATATTTTAGGAATTCGAGCAATTCATCACCATGGTTGGTTTCATGAGAGATTCATCCTTCGGCAAGAATCTGCTCTGCCTTATAGAAAATCGATGTTAAGAAATTGGTGAATATCAACTACAGACTTCAAAAGTGAGACCCTATCAAAAATATCCCCTTTGGCTACCTTCAAAACATATTAGTCATTATGCTCATTGGACCTCTTTTTAATCGACTCAAAAAGGAGGAGGTTCTATGTTCCACCGTATTTCACTATATATAATATATATATATATATACCTTTATACATATATTGGTTCGATGTTTTTACTAACAAAAAGTACAGTTATGTTGTAAATTATTAGAGTAACACCGAAATGTGTAATAAACTATTTTGAACTTTATTTTCTTTGTCTGAAACAATTTATTTACCTTCTATCTGATCGGCTAGACAGTAATTGCGGTACTGTCAGCATTAAAATGTTACAAATCTATATCAAAGTCTTGTCGTACAGAGAATTATTTATCAATCTATCAAACAGTCCGTAACAATTTATTATACAAACCTAACCCGAATATTTGGGCACATAAAAATTTATCTTCGACGCGTCTAACATTTGTTGTATCTTTAGCTCCGATATTGAATACACCTAAATATTTCTTACATAAATCATTTTATTTTAAGACAACGATAAATCTTTACTTTTATTTAGGCTTGTTGCACGAGTAATAGTTCTTTTAAAATTTAGAAGTATATTTATTTAGTATGTGTTGACTGCCTCGGTGGTGCAGTGGTAGTGTATGCGACTGTTGTGCTCTCGGGAAGGCTGAGGTCTCGGGATCGATTCCCTGGTCAGACCAGTCTGACCGGTGTATGATACGCAAATATCTGAAAGAATGGAAAAGCAGATCATTTAAAATTACAAACAGATACTTAAATTTTATTTATTTATATAGTTTCTGACCGGTTTCCAGTCACGGTATTTTCAATCTTGACTGCACGATGACTTAGTAGTTTAAGCGACCGCCTTGCCACTTCCTATAGCGCAGAAGTGCTGTGGGTCCGATCCCAAACTCGTGTCATCTGCAAATTTTTACTTTGAGTTTGTGTTTTGTTTGTCCATTTCGTGTATATTTGTAATGTCTCCCGCGATACATGACTTATTCCTAGTACGCGATTGTCTTCTAATAAGCTAAAATTTAAAATTTTATAAACCCCATAAGCAAGCACTTAATCGAGTAATCATACTCTAAAAATACCTTACATGATTTTGGAAAAGAGCTGATACTCTTACGCTGCTGGATATTTATGCTGGAAACTGGCTTTTAAATGAAAAAACCGCATAGGAATCGGTCCATCAGTTTGAGAGCTACGATGCCACAGCTGACTGTGGCATCATAGCACACAGACACACACCCACACACAGACAGACAGAGAGACAGACATCGACGTCAAACTTATAACTCCCCTCTGCTTGCGTCGGGGGTTAAAACGTGTTTTATGACAACTACAGTTCTGTAATTGTAGTACAAGTCGCTTAATTCGATGTGTAGTATTAATAATTAAATTTAATTAAAAACGGTAAATTTAATAATTATTATTAATTTTACCGTTTGTGTTACTGAATTAGTGACGTAATAGTGAGCATTGATCGAACCCCCGTTGACTTATGAGGTCCTAAACTTTTTTACGAAACGATAATTTCTTGGAACCCGATTGGTCAGCTGATTGATATTAAAAAAAAAATTTACAGCGATTCATAAAGTGTGCAGCCAGCCTTGGCAATGGATACATGATTTTCAACAGAATCACCGATAAAAGAGTTTCTTACGAATCGAGCTATCACTATGAAATCTCAGAAACATTGATTCAAATATAACTGATTTACGTATTCCTTTAAAGTTTCATGTCTGGCATTTATTTTATCGTATTTATTAAAACATGCTGTTCATGTATTCTTAACTAGCTTTTTACCGGGTCTTTGTCCGCGAATATGCCGGTTTTCAGGGTAAAGTGTAACATTTTTTTATTTTGTGCGTATATACCCTCGGATACCACCTTGTGGCATGTCGGACTCGAACCGACTAAAACCGCACTAGATGCCGTCTCGAGTACTAGATGCCGGGGAACCAGGTGCACCCTAGAAAGGAAAAACCCTGTAACCCCGACGTACCTCGGGCCACCTACGCTTTGTAGATGGCCCCCTCCTATGTGGGAACCCCAATGTCCCCCACGGCGCGCACGCTCCGCAGTGTCCGCGACGTCACCCGGGCCTGCTTCTGCTAGGGTGACAGATGGCCTTATCTGCCACCCTCAGGCTTGCGCTTATGGAGGACGGAGATCGTTCTGCGAAGGTAAATTGTACCCTATGTCTTTCCACAATCAAAGTATCTCTACGGCAAATTTCCCTCCCTCAAAGGGAAGTGACTGAGGTGTTAAAGCACCGTGTCTCGACTTCTTGAGTTAAAGGTGATGAAAAGACAAAATAATCGTGGGAGAGCCATGCTACGGCATGAATGGGCCGGCTCGACCGGAGTGATACCAAGGCCTCACAGAAAACCGGTATGAAATAGCGCTTGCACTGTGTGTGTGTGTGTGTTTCACAGAGTGAGTGAGGATACCGGAGGCCTAAAGCCTATCCCCTCCCCATCCCCTAAAGCCCGGCAACGCACTAGTGTCGCCTCTGGTGTTACGGGTGTCCATAGGCGGCGGTAATCGCTTACCATCAGGCGATACGTCTGCTCGTTTGCCCACTATAAAATAAAAAAAAATCATGAAGATGGTGAATATTATGATTCATAATTTCTTTTCTTTTATTAAGACTGAATAACATGTTCCAAGAATTAACCGTACATACTCTGTTAATTGACATAACTCATAATAAATCATTTTATTGTTCAATATTGTGACATAATGACCTAGTTGTGTTATCTATATTTCAGGAAATAGGCATTCTCACGACTCATGAAGGTTAAAAATATACATATATATTTATTCCGTACGTAGATTGGACAATACTGTTTCTTTTCGATTCTTTTTAAACATTCTTTCTTTTTATTTCTCTTTAATGGTGTAGCTACGTATTATGGTATCCAAATTAATACAGAGAAGTGTCAATACGTGTAATGCTTACTGATATTTTAAAGACATTCATTTTAACCTTTAAAATTCTAAGGAATTTTCACACTTATGGCTAATAGCGTAGGGGTTTGAGCGGTCGCCTTGTGGCTACGAGTATCTATTGCGCTAAAGTGCTGAGAGTTCGATTCTCTCATGGACAACAATACATGTGATCCAAAAATTAATTTTCTGACTCTGAGTGGTCTATAGCTCCATTTCATGTATAGTCCATTCTTTTAAATAGTGTCGCACGCAATAGTGGTTATTGTTGTGAAATACGAATATCAATCAATTGATTTATACAACGACGTAAACATTCAATTCATACTTGCTTGTGGGTGTATGATTTGATTGTGTGGCGGCTAGACGCACGTGGGACAGCGGCGCGATCATAGTGGCCGTATCTAAGTGAAAGGACGTGTATGTTTGTGAAGTCCCACGCTACATAGGAGGTATTCTTAGTGCGGAATTTGTCTTTAAAAAAGAAAGTTAATATAAACTTCATACACTCATAATATTCGTAATCAACAGGTAGAAGAGCCACGCTGATTTCAGCAAACAAGCCGGCTCGATCGGAGCGGTATAGTCACACAGAAGATCAGCGTAAAATGACAACGTTTGTGCTGTCGTGTTTCGTTGGTGAGAGTAACGTAAAACGTCCGCTCGTTTGCCCCCTATTCCATAAAAAAAAACACCCAAGCAAAGCGGGCAATGACTGGTTATAAATAAATTCTATTATTTACTTGTAAACTTTGTAAAACAAATATAACTTGCACTCACCATCGTTTGATGAAATCACTCCGCACATTTATAGCTTGATGTTGAGATGTGTAGTGAGTTTGATTACCGACATTAGGATTAACACAAATGTGTCTGGATGATGGACTTGTGCCAAAATCTTGAGTAGTGAGAAATAAAATTGAGCTGTTGTCATATTGAACGCAGGGAGCGAGTAACGGCTTAAAATAGTTTTTAATTCACTTCAATCCTATAAAATATTAAGGTCCTCCGGACCTACCGGCCTGCCCTAGGGGCAAATTTAAAAACTATATATAATGTTACACGTCTCGGTGAGCCTATAAAGTAATTGAATAAAACTAAAAATAATTTTATAGTTTGACGTAATTTATTTTAATTTTTGGGCCTGTCAAAATTACTCTACTCTGCCTGATGGAAAGCAAAAGCAGAATCCAAGAGTGGTGGTAATTGCAGTTCGTTGTCAAAATATGTAACATTAATTGAAAATGGACGTATTTTCAATTTTGAGTAATATATAGCACTGGTTTTTAAACTTGTGCATTATTTAATATATATTTATTGTACATACATGACAATAAACGACTAACAAGGATTATATCATTGAATTGCCTGATGTTTTACTGCACTACTATGACACGGCATATTGTGTAATCGCGTCAATTTACGCGTATTGATATTTATAAGTATTTTGTAAAACGCTCTCGCTAATGCGTGTGGTACGACAAACGCTTTAGGAAGCACTGTTTTCTCGGTATGTGTAAGTCATTACTGGAAATATTATGTAATAATGGTGTGTTACTACAATATTAGTTACATACATTACAATAAAAGTAGTTGTTATTTATTATAGAACAATTATGCCTATTTATCACTTATTAGTTTATCGCCTGCGCTGTGTTTCACCGAGTGATTGAGGATACCGGAGGCCCAACCCCCAACCCCTTCCCCCGACCCCTTCCTCATCCCCTAAAGACGGTAATCGCTTACCATCAGGCGATACATATGCACGTTTGCCCCTATATCATAAATAAATAAATAAATACATTCCTGTGTTTTGAAAAAAAAACAAAGTCTTAAAATATTCTTTAATTATTTTTTTACTTAAATAAGTATGACTATTATTACATAATAATAGTCATATCGATGGAACCCAAATATATTTAGATTTCGTGTCTTTTACATATACATATAGATTTGAAAAAATATTGAAACACGTCCGAAACGTCGGGAAACAAAAAGTGTTGTTTGTGAACCTTTTAAAGAATATTATCGCAAACAAGTCCCGCTATATATATAGAAATATAAGTGCTGATATCCACTCACCCTGAAACTGCTGCTGCTGTCGCCTGCGGTTTCTCCGGACCAACACGACCTTTAAACCATCAAGAAAATAACATACTCTTCCTAAAAGGCCGGCAACGCACTTGTAACGCCTCTGGTGTTGCGGGTGTCCATGGGCGGCGGTAATCCCTTACCATCAGGCGATACGTTTGCTCGTTTGCCCCCCATATAATAAAAAAAAACGAGATTGAGCACCACACTTTTGACCTTTACTACTTGTCTAAAATCTACCAATTTCCATAATATTCATACAAATCTTTAAGATTCATTTTTTAGTATTCTACTTTCGTTTAAGTACATAGAATAATTTTCACTTGAGAGGCGAAAACGACCATGACATTTGATTATAGCCCATTTGAATTCAACCATCGCCCTTTAGTAAATTAGGCTATTTTCAAGATCTTCATACAATTATCTGGCTCTGAATATTGATTCCACTTTGGTGTAAAGAATGGTTTGGGAACATTTTATTGTTTTTCTGATACCATTCAATTATGAAACGTTCTTAAGGACGGATTTTTTATTCTATGCTTGTGTAAAACGATTCAGTTCAGTGAGCACAGTAGTCATTTCATTTTCATCATAAAGGATTAGAAGATTACTCAATCCCTACTCTCTATATCTAAATAAAATGCCAGAGGAGATTCAATATTTGTATGTAAAGAAAGAAAAACATGCCTTCTCATATAAAATAAAAAAGACACTATTTGCCGAAGGTAAAGAATATTATGTGTTGCATAGAAACTGCCTCGGTGGCGTAGTGGTAGCGTATGCGACTGCTAAGCTTGAGGTCTCGGGGTCGAACCAAATGTTAGTACGATCTACAAATATTTATTTCGGAGTTTGGGTGTTTTCTATGTATAATATGTATGTATTTACAAAAAAAGTATCTAAGTATTTATATCAGTTGTCTAGTACCCATAACACAAGCTCTGCTTAGCTTGGGACTAGATGGCGTTGTGTGTTAGATGTCCGGAATATTTATTTATTATTATTTATATTTAAGTCTGTGAGTGTTAATTTATGAGTATTACATAGTTTTTATCGATTCCCTGCCACCCAGATAGACCCCGAGAGGTCTTCGTGATGCAGTTTTTATCACTGTGTCTGTGAATGTATGTATGTATGTATGTATGTGTATTGGAAACAATAAATAAAAATCATACATAACAAGGTCAGTTAAGTATAAAGTTCGGTTTAAGTGTAACATACTTTTTTTCAATTATTAATTAATGTGTATTGTAAATACCTTATTCCATACTTTGCCGTAATAGTTTGTAAGGTTTAGATATAATTTAGTTTCTTTGCTATTTACTGTTTCGCCTATATATAATAAAATTCCGGACATCTAATACACAACGCCATCTAGTCCCAAGCTAAGCAGAGCTTGTGTTATGGGTCCTAGACAACTGATATAAATACTTATATACTTTTTTTTTGTAAATACATACATATTATACATAGAAAACACCCAAACTCCGAAACAAATATTTGCAGATCATACAAACATTTGGTCCGACCCGGGAATCGAACCCGAGACCTCAAGCTGCTAAGTCGCATACGCTACCACTACGCCACCGAGGCAGTCAAAACAATTTAATTAAATATATTTAAAATATACCATGTGTTCAAACTGTAGTAACGCTATTGTCATTTGGGGAAGATACTAACACTTGCAACACAGTCTTTACTAGCGCAGGTGTTAAGGAATCCCATAATGTATTGACTGTACTTATGTCAATTAAGAATATATTATTATTTGTCCTTGGTGAGTGTAAAAATGATGAAATATGATATTTATTCTTATAAGTTAAACTTTTACATACATTTTACAAATCGACTTTATAGCTAGAAGACTCTCTTACACACAGGTCTCTTTATAAAGTCCGAGAATATTTAAATAAAAAATATGTGAGTTTAGGATCTAGCTTGGCCTTTTGAATAAATTACCATAGTTTTAAGTCCTGTCCCTGTCCATACAGACAGCAAACGAGCAACTCCTCTTTAAACCATTCTCTTTTAACCGATTTCAAAAAAGGAGGAGGTTCTTAATTCGTCTGTATTTTTGTTTTACGTTTGTTACCTCATAACTTTCGACTGGGTAAACCGATTTGGTGATTCTTTTTTTATTTGAAAGCTGGTACTTCCCGTGTGGTTTCAATTTGATCTAGTTCTTGAAGTCGGTTTCTTTTTTGTTAAAATTTGTGATTATTAGGACCTACGATTTTAAGTCTTGATCAAAATCTGTTTACAACTAAATAAAATCATGAAAATAGCATGTAACATCATAAGCTCATCGTCACAAAACTAAAAATAAACAAATTAACACCGCAATGTAATTGCCAAAATCTATATATATAAAAATGTTATGTTGGTTTGTGTACGCTTCAAAAACTCAAAAAGTTCTGCACCGATCGAGCTGAAATTTTAGAATGATATATAATCCGCATCAAGGATTGTTTTTATCTATTTTTTGCATCAGTCACATATCCGCGACCGCGGAAAAACATGAAAAACCTACATGAACGCGGGTGGAGCCGCGGGCAACAGCTAGTTGTAAATAAATTTACTGAATAATAAACCAACGTCACTTCAATGACATTGGCATAAAACCGTATAATTTTCTATACAATTAGTTTTTAAGTTCCATTGAATATTTTCTATGATTCACACAATGTATCTTTTGTTTCTTTAAAGCAGTGTATTTTGAAGTTGATAGAATTATCGTTAATGTTTTCGCGAACACCTGTTTATGACATGTAGGCCATTGGAGACAGTTACCACCTGACGCCGTTCTGTCTAGCCGTCCCGTCTATTTATTGTCATCTAATAATTTTAGTCCATAAATCAGATTATATAAATGTTATATCTGTATCAGAGTTTACTTTAGAAAAGGATAAATGATACAAAGAAAATTAAAAAAAAAATTACAAGTGCGCGTAAAAACTTTTCTAAATATTTACATAGCTTATGTCACCTGGACTATTGTTAGGAATCTATTGACACCTCAGTGTTTTTATATGGTGTGTCTTGCAAACGAGCCTACGTAACGCCTGATGGTAAGCGATTACCGCCGCCCATGGACCGAACACCGGGGTCGTCACAGGTGCGTTGCCAGCCTTTGGGGGATGGAAATATTTCGGACATCTAACACACAACGCCATCTAGTCCGAAACTAAGCAGAGCTTGTATTAGGGATACTAGACAACTGATATATTATTTGATTAATATTTTTTGTAAGATTCTTTTATATATGGAAAGTTATGACACAAGGTACTTGGCTTTATATGTCTAAAATATTATTTTAAACCCATAGGTTCCTCCTACCAACCCACAAACTTTAACTCCTTACAATATTATATTTTTAGCTTATCACTTCTTAGTGAACAAATTTATATAATTTACTAAAACAAGAATACTGCTACTATTCCCGGATTCTATCCTAACCTAATTCACGCGACAAGTCGTCCAAATGCCCAAACTACAAACAGTGAGCATCTCTTTATTCCACGAAGTCACGGCTAGATTTATTACATTCGGCTTAAGATGTGGCTACACTTGCTAATGCTAAAAATACACTTAGTTCGCTAAAATAACCCTTTTCTCCTAGCTTAATTTAGGTAATTTTCAAAATTCGAAATTCCTTTTGAATTTTTATACCGATAGCAAAATCATTATACTATTTCTGCTTCATATTAAAACTTTAATTTAAAAAGAAATAACTTTCGTATAAGGAATTTGTGTATAGCGACGATCTATAACAACATACATGAAACGGATGCAAACAATACCCAGACTCAGAAGAACAATTTGTGGACCACACAAAGATAAACCCACAACACTCGGCGCAATTATTTACCCGATTCACAAGTATTTTCCATGGTTATTGGTTATTTAACGTTAAAAAAACAATCATTTACTATAAACTACACAATAAAAAAAACATGTTGGTATATAAGTTCTACTAGCAGTGCGAAACCAAAGTTGTTTATTGATAATTTCCGCTATGGTGTGGGTCACCATGCTGCATTGTTGCATGGTCTGTATTTGCAATGAATATGGTGACCATTATTCTTGAATTCTACTCACGGTTTACATCAGGCAGAGTAAATTCATTAAGGCAGGCTCCTAAAGCAAATTTAATAAAATTTCATGTTACATTTTTGTCAAGTGTGGCCGCATACATATTAACAATAAACAATATGTTCTCAGAACTACACGTGTTCACGCTAATGTGCAGAATAACCCATAACACGAGATTTATAACACATTAGGTGCAGAAATATGACAAAATATACACTTTGCCAAAGTTATAATTCAACTGATAAATATGCGGAACACGGAAACTATCTCTGTGCAGGTGATGCATGGAGACAGAAGAAGCGCCACAGCACGTTCTTATAGAATATAGAAGTGTGGTTGATCAACTGGCGGACATTCTCCAATCAACATCACTCCCGGAAGCATGTAGTGACCTGAAAAGGCTGCTGAGCTGCTGAGATGATCTAGGATGGTTGGAGTAGGAAAATGATAAACTCCACCACTGCGACTGCAGTGAGGACTCGGCCCAGCACACGCTGGAGATCTGCCCCGCTTGGGCGGTGCAGCGCCGGGCCCTCACTGCAGTCATCGGAGGAGATCTGTCGCTGCCGGCCGTCATAAGATCCATGGCCGGTAGCGACAGCAGTTTTACCGCGGTCGCGACCTTCTGCGAAGACGTAATTTCGCAGAAGGAGGCGGCTGAGAAGGCCCGAGAGGACGACGTTCACTCGGACCCGATCCGCCGCCAGCGAACCGGGCGGCGGAGGCGCGCCTATCAGCGCCTCATGCCGCCCTGAGTGTGGACACGGATGGACGGGACGGGTTTTCCCCTCCATCCGCAATACAGGCCAACCACGAGGAGGCGTACGCGTGTGCTGTGCATCGCCTAAATAGAGATAGTCAACAGCAGACGGTGCCCGCTTCAGTGCGGGCAGGCGCTGGGAGGGGTCCGGTCGTGTTAATAACTGCAGTTCCCGGACCCCTCCCTTCTCAGGCGCAGAGTTGGCACATCGTGTGGTTTTAGTCGGTTCGATACTGACACACCGCCCCGCCGCAAACCCTGGTGGAGTGACGGCCCGAGGGGGTTACCACACGTTAAAAAAAAAAAGGAAAATGATAAACTTACGTACAACTGCCCAATCAAGAGGCTAAGTGCGGAAATGGCCCAGTAAGACGAACAAACAAACATGTGGAACACGGGAAATTGTATTTCCTGTTCATATTTTCATTTTATTGTTTTAAAAGATAAGTGCCGCAATAGGAACATACCCTGTGTCACACATAGGAACAGGAACATACACTCAAAATGATGTCCCATGTAGGAATCGAACCACTCAGCGAAGTAGGAGTCCCACACAGCGTAGTCATATTATCTCTTGTAATACATTCATTTGCAAAAAAAACGGGCGGTTTCGATTTTCTTCCTGGCTGAAAAAAATAAAATACAAAAAAGGTTTTAATCATTTGAACAAGTTACTGGCCAGTTATAAAAGTGCCATAATGTTTATAAGAGTACATTCCAAATTCAAATTTTTGACTGAGCCTGGTTTTCAAAGAAAACAACTTTTAACTACATTTTGTGGCGCGAATTCCCTATAGTTAATATCGACTCTAATTAACTTTTCGTCAATTTTTATTAAATTATCTGATGTCCTTGACATTTAAAAGTATTGTTATTGCTGTTTAGCAATCTCGAAAATGGTATATAAAGTGATAAAAGCGAGCAAAATTATTGCGCTGCTTGAAGAAGGTTGCAGCCAATGCTTCGTGGCTCAGAGGCTAAATGTGAGTCGGTCGACAGTTCAAAGGACCTGGCAGCGCTATCAAGAGACCGGTTCCGTCAAGAGAAGGCCTGGTTCTGGCAGAAAGACATGTACCGAACCACGGGATGATCGTTTTCTAGTTAATCAAGCGTTGAGAAATCGCAAATCTTCTTATGTGGACCTCAAGAACAGCCTCGAAGAAATAAGAAATGTGCAAATTAGTCTATGGACGGTCAGGAGGAGGCTTCTCGCTGCTAATATACACAGACATCGCCCGGCACGCGGCCCTAAATTACTCCATGGACATCGAGTTGCCAGGCTTAGCTTCGCTCGAAATTGTGTGTCATGGACTCATGAAGACTGGGATAGGATATTGTTCTCCGATGAAGCCAGGATATCTATGCATGGTGAAGACCGACGTCGGCGAGTGCTACGTAGACGAGGAGAACGCTTTGCAGAGGCATGTTTTGAAGAAATCACACCTAATGGAGGGGGCTCTGTTATGTTTTGGGCAGGAATAAATTCCATGGATCCTACGGAGTTAGTCTTCATCGAAAACGGTACACTGACTGGACACCGACACATAACGGAAGTTCTAATTCCTTATGCACAACCCGCTTTAACCGTTCTTGGCGAAAACTCATTTTTATGGACGACAACGCTCGCGCCCACCGGTCTGGCGATGTGGAAGTGTATATGCTAGAAGTCGGAATTCGTCGTTTGGCCTGGCCAGCTAGAAGTCCGGACCTCAATCCCATAGAGCATGTCTGGGACGTTCTGAAGCGACGAGTGAGATCAGTGCAGCCGGCTCCGCAGACCATCAGAGAGCTAAAGAATGTGATTGCCGCGGAGTGGGAACGTATTCCCCAAGAAACCATAAAAGATATACTCGCTAGCATGCCCAGACGAATTCAAGCCGTGATTTCAGCAAGAGGGGGACGCACTCAATACTAAACTTTTATCTGCTTTTAATGTATTCAAGAAAAACAAAGAAATTAACGCGTTTCGTTTTTATTTAGCGAGCGGGTACAATAATAGTGTTTTGAGCTTAAACATTATTTCTCAATAATTTAATCAAAATGTTATGATAAAACTGATGAAACCTATTCCTTTCTAATTAATTTATGAAATTCTGAGGATAACAATACCTAAAATTGTTAAACAAACTAATAGTAACTATAAAATAGTTCTTTGCTCAAGTGCCCGTTTTTTTTGCAAAAGAGTGTATAATATAATTATTAATCTTGATTGTTACAAGAAATGGGTTACAAATCACTGTATAGCCCTGACTCCCAAAGTAGCGATAGCTGTGGGTTGGGAGTCAGTTCCTACTCACAGGCAAAAACCAATAGTTACAATAGGAGACACTTAACTAAGTATACATTTGTATAGTTAGGTAATATATGTTTGTAAAAGTGAGGATGTAAAATTTGCTGTATATTTGAGGCTATGAATTAAGATTTGTGTATGGTGAAAGTGTGTATGTCATTATAAAAGTTTTCATAATTTTACTACTTGTAGTAGGCTTTCAACATCATCAATAATGTACAATCAATAGTGTACTTATGATTGTCAATCTTAGTTGCTCTTGTCGATCTTGTGCTTTCGCCTGTGATTTCTTGTAAATTGTAATTGGTTCTTCCATCATCATTTTCCTAGCCTTTATTATTTCCAAGATTATTTGGGGTCGGCTACTAGTTCAACCGTTTTTACCTGAATATCAGTTTTTTCACGGAGCGACTGACATCGGACCTCCGCAGCCCTGTGGGTTTTTTATATATTATTTTATTAAATTAGTTGTCAGTATATTTGAGGGCACTGACCTTCCAATGACAACCAGGATATTGGTTCTTCCATGACACTAAATAAATGTTTTTCTCTACAGCTTCTGCAATGGAGTGTAGTCATAAAAGTAACGTTATTTTTCAACTGCTTACACCGCGTCGTCATTCTGCAGCGCATTCTTTCTAGCAGGCGAGGTGATCATGCCTGGCGGGCCACTGCCCAACACTTGATGTTGGGATGTTGTATATATGATAATCGGCACGAGAACTTCTATTGCGCGATTCAGGATTGGTAATCACTCCGTGTAGTGCGGTAGATGGCGCTGTAGTGTGTAATGTTGTAGTTGCGCTGTATGCGCCACAACTGTACTAAACCTAAACCTAAGTTTATTAGTCTCGAGCGTTGTTCGCGAATAACCTTTTTTGTAACAATATTATACGTAGAAAATAACCAAACTCCGTAACAAATTTAATATAATTCCTCCAGCGTGTACCTAGCCTTACAGTCTTCACGGAGGTGCTCATTAGTGCTGCAGTAGTGTGTAACTCTAGAAATGTTCTTCAAACGACTATAAATGGCTCACGGTCTGTGGAGTAAAGAAATACCCGTGAGATTTGCCAGAAGAAACCCACGGGGACCAATTATCGCTTTCCAACTTTATATCTTTATATGCGTTCTGTCTATACAAAAAAAACTTGAGAGGTGTCAAGGGACACCCGGATGGAACGAAGTTCGAAATAGAAAGACGAAACGAAAATATCTGTGTGTGTCGTCGTCGTGTCGTGACAACAAATTGTGTCGTGACAACAAATTGTGTCGTGTCAACAAATTGTGTCGTGACAATTTTTCCGTCTAGCCCCCTTACACAACGCGCCATAAGGAACTTCGTTCCAATAAATAAAATTTAAGTGTCTGTTCGTAATTTCAAATTTACAGATTATTACTAAATGCATTTGAAATTCTCTAAGGTATTCACATCAAAAATCATTTTTTAAATTTTGTCTGTTGGTTCAGACTAATATCTGAAACGACTGGATTGATTTTAGTAGGACATTCACTGGTAGATAGCTTATGATATAAAGAGTAACTTAGGCAACTTTTTTGACTAGCTTCGCCTCGCGGCGTTACCCGAGGTTTTTGTTTTACCACGGGTAGCTAGTTTACTAATATATCTACTACATAAGTGGGGCTAAAACTGCATTGCATAAGATTCTAGAACGTTTATTACTCCTTAAAAAGAGAATCTTCGCTTTAGGAACACATACAAACGAGGGTTTTTACAAGCATACATTAAATGGACACATAGACCACTCAGACTCAGAACAGCAATTTGTACCCACATTGCTCAGCGAATTAGAAGGTGGTGTAGCGACCGCAGTAACCACTTGGCAAGCCATGCAGCTTTGTGTTTAGCAAATAGTTTTATAGAAACTAAAACAGCACTTTTATCAATACCTAATGCTGTGAAAATCACATCATTTCAAAATTACAATGCCGTATTTATGTTGTTACTCCCAAGTCTTCAAAGCCTGGATAAGAGCCAAGCGTAATATGTGTATCTAACCCAACATGCACACAGTAAACTTTCAATCAATAAATTTGAAGCACTACGTAATTTGATTCCACAGAATAACTACAAGCGGGTTTGGTTACCTGAGAGGCAACCAAACCCGCGATCTTAAGAATAGTAATCCGTTACTAAAACTACTAACCCACCCGGATGACAATAATTATTCGAAGTGATATACTGCCTTAAACTGGTTACAAGTAAAATATTTACAGATTATTTCCTTCATCCAATCATCCCATCTCAACATCCTCAATTACTCACACTTCAAATGTAATTCCAAGTTTGCTTATCCCAAGATTACGACACGAACCCCATCTGCGTGTATCCAAAATCCAATTAACTTGGCATAAAAGATATTACTTAAATAATACGTTAACCATTTCTGGGAATATTCCATTTATAGGAGGGGATTAAGAATACGGAGTGTCACCATTTCTACTCACCCCGTTGGTGTCGTAAGCGGTGATTAAGGGCACCGGCCCTATTCACCCCGTCGGTGTCGTAAGCGGTAGCTAAGGTAGCAAACTACGCAGGACAACTGCAAAGAGAAAGGAACACTTGAAGCAAACCCAATATCAACACGTTTTTTTTTTATTGAATAAGGGGCAAACGGGCTGACGTATCGCCTGATGGTAAGCGATTACCGCCGCCCATAGACACCCGCAATACCAGAGGCGTCACAAGTGCGTTGCCCGCCTTTAGGGGAAGGGGAGGGGGATAAGGTAGGGGTTAGGGTGTGGGCCTCCGGTATCTTCACTCACTCGGTGAAACACAGCGCAAGCGCTATTTCACACCAGTTTTCTGTGAGGCCGTGGTATTACTGCGGTCGAGCCGGCCCATTCATGCCGAAGCATGACTCTCCCACGGTAACGTCTGGCAGCGTGTTATAGTAGACCGAAATTTTATTTCTAAGGAGGGGCCTATGTCCAGCTGTTGGTTGTTAAAGTCAGTTTATTTTTGCAATTTTTTCTATAAAGATAAAATTGTAAACCGACTATATAAAAACTTTTGATAAAATTTATATGACCTATGTCACTCTGGCCATTATTTCGAATCTATTGACCCCTCTCCCAAAGCTACGAAAGTACCATTACATAAGGCCTCGCCTATTAGAGTCCAAATATACGAGTACTTTGATCTGTCATAGTATAAAATTCTTTTCAATGACAGTATCAGTTTTACCGGCCATAAGGCAAGACATCCAAAACATCGAAATTCTACCGCTATAGTCGTTCCAATAGTTTATTTAACTTTTGACAGCTCTAATACTCAATCAAATAGTGATACCCTGACCCGTTACCTATTCGATTTCTTTCATCGATCGATTTTATGCATTAAGAAGTTTTAATCGATTTAACAAACTCATTATTTTATAGATAATTTCGTACTTCATATTTCTATGTGTTTCAATGTGCGACCTCCTTTGTCAAAATAAAGAAGAAATTGATTAAAAGAATGTTGTTCAAATATGACGGTTCTATGTCATGAAAAAATATATAAAAGGAACTGAATTTTCAAAATGTATTATTGTATTGTGTTGTAATTCAGTGGTTAATATTGTATTTGTTAAACTATTGATGATCTTTATTAAATCTCTCTATGTCTATTTTAAAATAATCTACAGTATTTCAATGAGTAACCTTCAATATAGTTGAGTATTTATATTCCTCCGTATTGATTTATTTGTGAATTCTCACGTTTGGTTGAGTTGAGCGTATCGTTCCTGCCTTCGTTACTGTCAAAATGCCAAAAAAGAAAGTACTCAAAGGACAAACAAGAGAGTTTGTCTTGCGACTTCGTGAATACTTTGAAAAGGAAAGCCGTAATGGTGGGCCTCTTATACCAGTGACTCAAGTTAGAGACCGTGTTGCAGCAGCATTAGGTATTAGTGCTCCAACAGTGGCAAAAATAACAAAAGAAGGCTACGGCAGCAGTGGCATGGAACAGAATAAGCTATCTACACCTAAGAAAAAACGTCCGCCTAGTAAAGTTACAGCCGTTGACAATTTTGACGCTGATGCTATTCGTCGTCATATATACGACTATTACCAAAGAAAAGAGATTCCAACATTAAAAAAACTAACACAATCTCTTCGAAATAGTGGGTTGTTCCGTGGTCAAAAATCTTCTCTGACAAAGGTATTGAAAGACATTGGAATGTTATTCCAAAAATGTGACAAACGAAAAATTTTAATGGAACGCAATGATATTGCTTTGTATAGATGCGATTTTTTAAGACAAGCAAAAAAAATAGAAGATTGGTCGAATGTTGTTTTCACAGATGAAACTTGGCTCAATGCGAATCATACGCTGTCAAAAACTTGGACTGACAACACCGTTGGCTCCACTTCTACAGTACCAATGGGAAAAGGCGAACGACTGATTATTTGTCATGCAGGAACAGTAAAAGGATTTGTGCCAGGCGCTCTATTAGCTTTTAAATCCCAGAAAACAGGAGATTATCATGAGGAGATGAATTCGAACGTGTATGAAAAGTGGTTCAGAGAAATGCTTACATCACTCGAAGAGCCATCAATAATATTTATTGATAATGCACCTTATCACTCTCGTCAAATTAATAAAATACCAACACAGGCCAACAAAAAACATGAAATTATAAACTGGCTCCGTGACAATGGCGAAGAGGTGAATGAGTCCCTACTAAAAGTAGAGTTAGTAAAGATATTAAAAACAAAGAAGCTGCCAAAACGATACGTCATAGATGAAATGGCAGCAGAGCATGGGCATACCGTCCTCAGAATTCCCCCATATCACTGCCAATATAATGCAATTGAAATGATCTGGGCACAAGTTAAAGGATATGCTGCGAGGAACAATACAACTCCTCCTTTCACCGCAAGAAAAATGCTGAATTTACTGAAAAATGCGTGTGAAAAAGTAACTCCAGAAAACTGGGCGAATGTTGTAGAAAAAACAAAGAAGGTGATAGTCGGATTGGGATCGGGATGTTGCATTCGACAATTTATCTATCCAAGAAATGATAATCAATATTACTGAGAACTCAAGTGATGATGATTCCTGGTCATACGAAGAAGACGATTCTTTATAATTAAAATTAGTATTACAGTACCTCTTTTGGTTGTTTTATTTTTAATCCGTAAATTACTACGAATTTCAACATTTTGTACCTGTTCATTACAAGTAGGTACCGCAGGTAGTTTTTATTTGAACCAACATTTTATTGTATGTTTTATTAATATAATCGATAATCGATTTATTTCAAAACCGTTTTTATAGTCTGTGGTCATTAATTACGAATGACACATCCCTAAGTAGGCGGAGCCCGCCCATAAAGTACAGTATTATCTGTAGTACATTGTATCAAAAATTATTACAAAACTTTATGTGCGTGATCTGTCAAAAGTTAAATAAAGTATTGGAACGACTCTAGGAGGTCTCCTGTTATATAAATTTGGCCGTAGGTAAACATGATCAAAGTAATACAGCTTACTGATTTCAGCACAAACGTGCCGTCTTGACGGCGACGGTACTAACCTCTCACAGAAAACCAACCTCAAATGACAACATTCGTGCTATCGTGTTTCGTTGACGAGTGCAAGATCGAAGACTCAATGATGCAGAAGCATGTCTACATTCGCAATGCGTATAGTGATCACCACTCTTGGATTTTGCTCATGCTATCCAGCAGGCAAGCTAGAGTCACTTTTGCTGGCTCATGCGTAAAACAAATTATATAAAACGTAAGATATACATATATTTTGCTACCGTTAACAGCTTAAGAACAATAGCTAGAAAGTAATTCAAATTCGGCACAAAAAAAAACCGAAAGTAAGTTAACATGGGAATTCGAACTTTAAATTACAGTCTGAAAAGTTCCTTATCCATTGGATGTATTCAAGCATTATGTACGTAGTAACACTAATATACCCAGCACATTCAATGGCTTTTCTGGAGACCAAGAACATTAATAAACCCTCAAGTCCTCATTACGTTCAACCCATTTAAGGGGTTATTATCTGGAAGAATAAGAATATCAATGGGTAAAACTTCCAGGAAATATGTCAAGTTTTTGTTTTAGCAATCTGAAAAGCAAGTTATAAATTATGCAGCTAATGTATGTGGCTATTATCAACAATGTATATTAACGGTCATACATACATACATACAAAGTATTAAAGGTAAATCAAATAAGTGAAAAAATACTCGTATCATTTTAACACCGAAACGAGTTTAGAAGAATTCATGGTTAACCACGAATTTAGCGAGGCTAGAACCTCTTTTCTAAAGAGCCACAAATGTTCAGCAGTGGACTACATGTATTTCTTTCTTTTTACAAGCTTTTATTTAGTTTCACCTGTCCCGATGTTTGTCTGTAATCAAATCTTGCAAGTTAAATTTGATGCACTTCCCGATTTCCGATTGAGCTGAAATTGGAAATATACCTTTAGTTCTGATAACAATGGAATTATATATAATCAGTATTATTATTAATCCAAAATGGCCGCGCAACAAAATTGCAGCGTACATATTTCTGAACAATCCACCCACAATATGTGTATCAAATGAAAGGGCTGAAAGTTATTTTTCTTGCTAACTGTTGTAAAAAAACTGTGTTAAAGGCTATTCTTGATTACAAGTTCTTCATGACACACTGCCATTATCATTTACCGTCAGTGATTCAGCTTCCCCGTAATTCAAAACGCAAAAACAGTATTTAAGATGTTAAACACATGGTAAATGTGTACACGTCCTTATTCTTTCTTTAGAATCACGTAATTGCCAACAACAACATATCATCGTAATTAGTGCGCCAACAAAACATAATACCCAAGTATTTCAAACAAAATTAAGCCATAACAAATTTCACGAAGAGAAAAATAAATACAGCGGAACTAATTTCTAAATCACCGTTTCTCTTAAAGCTTTCTGTAACGTTTCCTAAAAAAACATTTTCTTGGACCATAAAAATCAAATTCGGTACGCCACTCTGAGTGAAATTAATCTATTTGCGTCAGTGCCAAAACTTCCTTAATTCACCATCCAATGCTGCATACATACACTGCTATCTGAAAACTGTACGAACAAAACCAGCAATGTAAACGTACTATGATGATAGGTTTTTTTGGAACAGCTGTAGTCGGTTGCCATGACACATGTGTCAAGATGACATGCGTTTTAGTATATATTCAATTATTCAGTCACTTCTGAATTCCATTATGAACAGCCATATTCTGAAATTAAACCAAAGTTAAAGATAGCTTTCTTGACTACTAATATCTGGTTTGGAAACGTATTTATTATACATATATATATATTTTTATGTATGGCCCTGTCAAAATTACTCTACTCTGCCTGATGGAAAGCATAAACAGAATCAAAGAGTGGTGGGCACCATTCTCATGGCGAATGCAGACAATGCAACAGTGCAGTATGGTGACCCATACCATGATGGCCTAGTGAGAGCTTCTGGTCTCGCACTCACCAACGAAACACGACAGTACGAACGCTGTCATTTTTCGTTGATCTTCCGTGCGAGGGTATGTGGCGACCTCCACATACAGCGCAACAGTTGTTGATACTACAGCGCCATCTACCGAAGATACACTGAACTACGAAGTAACGCATTACACGGAGTAACTACCAAACCTGAATCGCGCAATAGAAGTTCTCGCGCCGATTATCATATGTACAACATCCCAACATCAACTGTTGGGCAGTGGCCCGCCAAGCATGATCACCTCGCCTGGTTGGAGGATCTTCCCTTTGTGTTGGAGGGACATGACACTCGTTCCTCCACTGGTAGTACCACCCCGCCGCATCGGCACCTTCTTAAAAAGAAAGTTTTGTACTGGTATATCGAGCCGCCAAGACGGGTTG
The DNA here is from genome assembly GCA_916048165.1 of Spilarctia lutea. NCBI lineage: Eukaryota > Metazoa > Arthropoda > Insecta > Lepidoptera > Erebidae > Spilarctia > Spilarctia lutea. The sequence continues at coordinate 3,263,349 of OU696492.1, read as the reverse complement.
AAAATTATCCGAAAAACACATTCTATTTCAAAGAGTAGGCACATTTTTTTAATTTACAACTGCAAACGAAAGTTTTTACTGACATATCTTTATGAGAATATCAAATAAATTAACATCTTATTTAAACACTAGGGACATTTAAACTTTCGTTAAATTTATACCTAATATTATTGTCACTTGGTGCCATTACTACGAATCTGTTGACACTTCATTTATGAAAATATAACAATTACATTACACAGTACATTGAGTTAAATTGAAAGTCAAACATTCTGCACAAACAAGTCAATAAGCACAATAATAACAAAAATCTCTCAAATATTTATATTTTTCTTTTCTTTATAGTTGAGTTTATAAAAAGACCGCCTATATCATAGTCGGTCTTACATACACGCAGGTGGTATTTTTATAATATTTTATATAAACTTTTTAGAGGGCTTCTAACATTAGAAGCCCTCTAAAAAATATCTAAAAAGTTTTCATATGATAAATCACAAGACTCAGTTAACCTTATTTTCTCATAGTGTCGTCCAATTGGAGATTCCTACGTCCAGGGTTGGACTGCGATAGGCCGATGATGATTCTCTAAAAGCATGAGTTTTTTTAAATAAATATACGCATAAACAGCTATGCCCGCTACTTCGTACACGTGACATTTGGAATTCCAAGTTATTTTAAATTTTTCACCGTTTAAACCTACCCTGGAACACGACAAACAATTCAGAACTAAACTCAGCTAAATTGGCCCAGCCGTTCTCGAGTTTTAGCGAGACAAACGAACAGCAATTAAGTTTTATATATAAAAGACAGATTCTATGAGAAACAAGGATTAGTTTGCATTTATTTAACGATTCTAATTTGATCCATAACAGCGTGGTGCGTAGGAAAATTTAATAATGATTAAAATACACAATAATTTCAGTAAACACAAACTTTCAATCAGCTTGCCAATTACCAATACAGCGGTGATAAATCCCAAACGTGACTGTTCATTATATGAAGGCTTTCATTGTATCGAGTTATGCCGATACACGTTTTGATGTGGTTTTGATGTCTATAAATTGATTGCCGGCTTAGTTAGTAGTTTGTTGTAGATATAATATGGTAATATTAGGTAGTAGACACACCATTAGTTTCATTTTATATTACTTTATTTACTTCTTATATCTGTGGCGACTTCCACATATAACACAACAATAACCTACTCCAGCGCCATCTACCGAAGATACACTGAACTACGATGTAACGCACTACACTGAGTAATTACAAATCCTGAATCGCGCAGTCAATGGTTCTCGCGCCGATTATGATATATACAACATCCCAACATCAACTGTTGGGCAGTAGCCCGCCAGGCATGATCACCTCACCTGGTCGGAGGGTCCTCCCTTTGTGTTGTGTGGAACATGATAACCGTTCCCCCACATATCAATCATACTTATCCATTATTTTATTTTATTACTTTTCTGTTTTGTTAAGTTCATATTACAAGCTCTGCTTAGTTTTATTTATCTTTCTATATAGAATGAATCACTGAATCGTATGTATGCGCACAATTTAATTAAATAATTCTTTAATTTACGCGTTTGCTATCGTCAGGACAGGCTTAGTATTAAAGACTTATAATAAAATCGGTCGTGTAATTTTTTTTAATTCATTACTGTACTACCCGTAGGAAGCTGAGACGGGCGTAAATAATAGCAACAAGCTTTTCGGAAATTTAGAAAATAATTATATTTATATAGTTTATTATAATATTACATTTCGTGCAGATATTATTTTTTAACCTTAATTAAGTCGTATATTTCTAATAAATACTTTTTATGTCTTAGTGCTCTCAGAATAAGCTTATATAAGGCAAGATAGCTGTGCCAAATCATTAATCTTCCAGCGTCGGACGGTACATGCGCCTCTGTTGGTCCCCAAGCCTGCCAAGCCAAGCACTGGAAATGACAATTTTGTTAGAAGAGAAAACTAGTGACGTTGATATAGAAATATATTTTGTATTCTACTTCAATGTTATAATCTTCTTATTACGAATTGATGATTTGTCTCTCTTTTCTAATTTTATTTAACTACCTAACCGCCTGGCTGACGCCAACTGTTTTAGGGAATTTTCAGAGTTAAGATTGAGAACGAAAAGAAGCAAAGAAAACAAATAGGACAATAGAGATAGGTTAGATGATAGAGATGGGGAAAAAGATCTGAGACTGCAATAACTTGAAGAGGAGGAAGCTTGAGGAGGAGAGGTTTGAGCTGCCAAATGTACTTACAGTGATTACAGACGTCAGTAGAACAGAATAAAAATAATAAATCTCTTTACTGTACACCAGCTTATATAATTACATAGTAAACTTAAAACTATTACAAGTGGCGGCCTTATCGCTCCATGGCAATATCTTATAGGCAACCATGAACATCAACTGGATCACCAGTTGATGTTCTGTTGTACGAGTAGTTACATCTCTCTGATGTGAGTATTACGTACATATTTGTATTGCTTTTTGATGAGCAATTCAAATTACTGAAACTAATGTTATTATTATTTTAATTTTTTATTATATAGGAGACAAACGAGCAGACGTATAACCTGATACGCGATTACCGCCGCCCATGAACACCCGCAACACCAGAGGCGTCACAAGTGCGTTGCCGGCCTTTTAGGAAGGAGTACGCTCTTTAATTACTCAATAGGTGGACATATACTCATATTTTTTAATAAAAACTTTCTCTCTTTCTTTTCATCAGCCTGCTGACGTTCACTGCTAAATAAGTTCAACATTGCCGACAGAATGCCTCACCCAGACAGTACCAACCATCCCAGTTTTGTGCAGTCCGCATTCATCTGCTGCCAGTCATTTACTTTAAGTCGTCGGTCCATCCTGTCGCAGAGCGTCCTACACTACCTTAGTCTAATCGCTGTCTCCACTCTAACACATGCCGGCTCCAACGACCATCAGTTCGTTTGGAGACATGACTGACCCACTTCCACTTCGGTGTGCCGATTCTCCTTGCGATATTGGTTACTCCAGTTCTCTGTTAGAAAAAAAACAAACTAAATATTATATTTACCTGTATTTTTTTGTAGGCAGTCATAACTAAACAATTGTAGCGAGTTGGAACGCGACGGCAGAGGCAAAGAGCGCGAATGTTTAGTCACCTTCTTAACCACGAGTTTATGTTTCTTTGTTTAATGTTTAGTTTGCCGACCAAGTTTGTATTGTTTGGTAATTACACAACTAAAGGGATTGAAGTCTGTGTTTCATACCATCCTAAGTTGGATAACAATACCAGAGTTCCCCGAGTTGTGGAACCTTCCCAAACGTTTATAAATTACCTCTTAGTCGACTATTATTCTGTCTCCTGCCTCAATGCTTGGCTATAAATAATTACGAAACTAAATGGTCAATTTCTCAGCCGTAATAAGAAACATTCAGGAACAGAAGGCATCACAAAAAAGGTCGGCTACTGAAGTATCGTTAAGCCAAACAAATCTTGTTGATTTTTGGGAAGAGCTTTTCTTCCCAAAAATATAGGATAACGTGAGAATATAATAAATATATATAAATAAAAATGAATTACTGAAATGTATGTCTACGCAGAACTTCTGTTTGGCTGCACCAAATTGGATAATTATTTTTTCTGTAACCGTTATTGTTAGGAAAAGGTTTGTAAGAAAGAAAATGAAAAGGTAACCTTAAAAGTTTTTTTTTCACTACTTGTAAGATACTGAAGTGAGAACTTACTAGGATAAGATTTTCAAAAATTTAGAAATATTTTACGACAGAAAATATGGCAGGGCGAAGTTTGCCGGGTCAGCTAGTAATAATATAGATTTATATTTCTTTTTTCGAACTTGATAGTGGTTGTTAACTAACCTTGACTTCTAAGCTGAAGGTAGTGGATTCAAATCCGCTAGTAGGTAGGTTTTTCAGGCATTTCCAAAACGTTATATTAGTGACTCTAATTGGTTCCAAAATTTCATTCTTATGGCGAAGAACCGGCAAGAAACTCGATACTTACTTTCTTAAAATATATTTTAAATTTTTATGCTCACCTATGTTCTTTTTTTTATGGAATAGCGGGCAAACGAGCCAATGGACACACATGGCTAGACCATAGTCGTCACAAGTGCGTTGCCGGCCTTTGGAGGATGGGGAGGGGATGGGTGAAGGGATTGGGGTATGGGCCTCAGGTATCCTCACTCACCCGGTGAAGCACATAGCAGGCGCTGTTTTACACCGGTTTTCTGTGAAGCCGCGGTATCACTACGGTCAAGACAGCTCATTCATGCCGAAGCGAGGCTCGCCCACGATAATGTGTATACACAGTGTGTGTGGTGTGTTTAAAAATGTATAAATATGTACATTAGCAATTTGGTGACTCGCTACAAACTGCCTATTTGGGGACCAGATTGCCACGTGTAACATGCATGAAGTTTTATCATCACTATTATCATAGAGGGCAAACGCGCATGGTATTCATGGTTCAATGGTATACAACGTTAATCGTTAGAAGAGTCATGGTTCGGCAGATGTGTACTAGCTTGACCAGCGAAATACAAGGACGGCTTAGAACACCAGTTTTGATTAATTCCTTCACTGTCCCTCAGTGAAGGCAGGTTCCGGGCGCCCGAATCCCATTGCCCTTCTAATCTCATTTTTGGGAAAGGACACTTTAATACCAACAAAGCATTTGTGATTTTATATTAATCAAGTTTTATTGTTAAAGGGTAAAAATAATGGTATAGATAATGTCCTTCATGTATTATTATTATATACCGATCTTACGCTAGTCGTCACTCAACCTGGTCTGTGGGCATTCTACACTAAGCTTCCTGAGACATGGTTATGCAAGAAAAGAATTGATGTATGTTATGTGCATTCGGAAAGATGTATCTCCGACAATGAACTGTCTTAGGCAGATCGTGATAATTATTACATATAAAGGCATTTTATTGTACTTTTATAAACAAAGATAAGAAACAAATGTAGCTAGTAACCAAACATATTAAGTCGCCCAAAGGTCTGTCACTAATACTCTGCAAACACATGCCCCTAGCAGCAAATACGTTCGCAAATAGAGAAGATTCGATATCTGGTACATCTTTGTGAACTCCTGACAATGTAAGGTCAAGTTGACGTACTCGGGTAGCCAAATATTGTGAACATAGTATCTATTGGACCTTTCTTTTGCTCACGTCGTTATATCGTTTGGGTTTCGTGCTTAATTTTAAACAAAATACATGATGGTGATGTAATTGTCAAATAGTAGATGAGGTCTCATCTACAAACATTAGTGCTGCAAACAGCTCTCAAATGTTGGTCTCGATTGCTGCAAACAGCTCAAAAATATTTGTTCTAACTTTTTTTTTTTTTTTATAAGACAACTCCCACATTAGGAATAAACATCCTGTGTCGTGGGGGACTTTACAAACATACATGAAACGGACACAAAGAACATCCAGACTCGGGACAACAATTCGTGGATCACACAAAGTGTTGTACCGCGTGGGATTTGAACCCAAGACACTTGGCGCAGTAGCAAGCGGCATGGCGACCGCTGAAACCACTCGGCCAACCGTGCAGTCAAACGTATCACGTAAACGTATAACGTGCAACCAATGTATATAATTTAATAGTTATTTTTATCATTAAATCATTGAATGTTGTCATGACCATCAATCGCAATCGTTATTATAAAGTCAGTCAAATATACTGACAACTATTATAACCTTCAAATTTAGTTAACCCTTCGGTTAAACTAGAAGCCGAACCCAAATAATCAAGGAAATAATAAAAGTGTGGAAGATGATTACAATAATGTGCTTATAACTATAATATATAATATAGTTCACTACTATGGAAGCCCCACCCCATAATATTAAATAAAAAAGACATTTAAAGATGAATGTGTAATAAAACACAAATCACAACTTATGTCAGGTGACATTGCACTATTTACTAAATACAATATATTTAGTATAAATTGTGTCATTTAGTTATGTAAATGGAAACCAATCCAGGCTACCGAATTTTTGAGAAGGTCGGTAGGTTGGCATGTCGACTGATGTACTTACTTACCACAGCCAGTGGATATCAAACCACACGCCAAAGACGCCTGCCCACTAACGCCTTTAGGCTTGTTTTCTGTTTATGGATTTTACCTATGTAAGGCCCAGCGTAATCATAAACACACCAGGATTTAAATACTGTTTTTATTTCTCTAGACGTTTTCAATCTGGACATCAGCAGTATTAAGCAATGAATTTCCGCTACGTACCTCCTAATTTCCACAGTTATTTAACTCTAAATCGTTTGATTATCTTCAAAACAACTTAATGTATCTATAATTCTGTTTGCAAAACGTTTTAGAACTCGGTTTCGTAAGAGATAAGAAGAGTTTCAGTAAACATTACGACATTTAAATCGTGTCATCACATTATTTGGACTAGCTTCAAAGGGACGCTTGAAATCTGCTCAAATGATGATTGAAGGATGAGGGTAGCTATTTATATATTTTTTATTGGTATTAAATAAACTTCATGTAGTTCTGGTATCTTTTTTGACTTTAGACAAACACGGTCGTGTAGTCTATTTAACCGACTTCAAAAAAGGAGGTTATCAATTCGACTGGTTTTTTTTATGTTTGTTGCCTCATAACTTTCGACTGGGTGAACCGATTTTGATGATTCTTTTTTTATTTGAAAGCTGGTGTTTTCCGTGTGGCCACATTTCCATTAAGTCCAGTTTTGACAATGTCATCCAGGAGAAAATCATATAAGTCTTCAACTTGCATTAAGTATGTGCGCGACAAATTGACGAATAACTCATTATTATTTGCGCTTTTTGCCAATATGCCATATTTCATTATCCTCTGTTCTCATAGTTTTAGGACACCAAGTTTTTGCTTCACGTATTAACAAATAGAAAATAATGTAAACCAGATGGATAGATGCTGTTATTCCAAATAGTTTTTTAAAAACGTACTAAATACAAACCAATACCAATGAATAATAGATACCAAAAACACTCAAAATTCACGGGTATTAATTATTCATATAATAACCGCTTCCATCACTATAGTTCCTGATATTAATATTATTTTAATACGGCAACGGGGACACTACCGTTAAAGGTTTATCCGAAAGTTGTTAAATATGTATAAAGCATTTATTTTCGAACGAAATTTTATTCAGTCAAAACCTTTGTAATGCAAAGTGCAACAATTATGTTTGCAAAACTTTTTAATTGGATACGCTTTATGCGGCCATCTTCGTTCTTTAGTTCATTCATAAAAGGTTTACAAAAAAAAGTATGACCTCGACATGTAGGTAATTATTTATATAAATAACGAATCTTGCTTCGAGTCAATAAAGTGCAATTTTGTTTGTACAATGTTAATCACTTAATTAGTTTGGTATTTTTACCCAGATATCTTTATTCTGCCTAAGTTCTATTTTTCACATTTAAAACAACAGTAACCTCACTGTTGTTTTAAATGTGAAAAATATGAGTTTCACGTCTTTTTTACTTTATTTTAAACCAAATTTTGCCCGCGGCTTCGCTTATGTGTATGTTGGATTTCGCGGTATCTTTACCGGCTACTCAGGCTGCTCTAGTAACTTATTTAAATTGTATTTTATTAAAATTGGTGTAGCGGTTTAGCCGTAAAAGCGTAACAAACAGACGAACAGAGTTACTTTCGAATTTATAATGTACATATTCATATAACCAAATTTGACGTCATATGCTGTCCTTTGTTAACAAACAACGAGCCGCATGACTTAACTAGGTATTTAATGCGTTTGGTTGTTTGTCCGCACCTTAACTATGTATTATGGTGAAACTAGCAAAATGAACATGATTTAAAATAATACTACAAGATATCCTCCTTATCATGTCGTTATCTCAACCAGTCTCAACGGAGACCAGCCAACTACATAGGAGATATTATAGTGCACAAGTGTGTGCGCAAACACAGGTGCACTCTCTGTTCCCTCTCTCTCATAGTCCGATGGGACGATTAACCGACACGACCGGAAAGAGATCAGGTGCAGGACCGACAGCTTTACGTGCTCTCCGAGGCACGGGGGTTCAGACCCCAACTTCCAAACTCCGAGCTGTTATTAAGTATTTCAATAATTAGAAAATCTCAATAACACTTTTGGCCTGACCCAGAATTCGAACCCGAGACCTTTTGATTGGCAGTCGCATACGTCAACCGCTAGACCAATAAGGCAGTTATCTTTATTATTAGGGTCATGATTCCCCAGGTGTTGGATGATCTTCTGCCAGACAGTTGCACACCACGTATTCCTCTCCAAGACTAATCTGATCAGTCCACCTAACTGGACCTACATCTTCTAGGTCTTTTGCCGTCTTACCTATTACTATGACATATTATGAAGTACTTTCCAATTCCGAAAGACATGAAGATAAATAAATATTCCGGCCATCTAACACAACGCCATCTAGTCCCAAGCTAAGCAGAGCTTGTGTTATGGATACTAGACAACTGATATAAATACTTACATACTTTTTTTTGTAAATACATACATATTATACATCTATACTAATATTATAAAGCTGAAGAGTTTGTTTGTTTGTTTGAACGCGCTAATCTCAGGAAACGTTGGTCCGATTTCAAAAATTCTTTTAGTGTTGGATATTCCATTTATCGAGGAAGGCTATAGGCTATATATCATCACGCTAAGACCAATTGGAGAGAAAGAATGTTTCAAAAATGGGTGATAATTTTCACGCTACGGGCAATAGAAGACGCAAACGAGGTTGCGTGGGTCAGCTAGTTGAATATAATAATGCAGAGATAAGAATGTATATAAGTCATAAATAAATAAGGCAGTCTCATTGGCATTAAACTCTCCTTGTAAAACAAATCTAAATTTAAACAATGTCCTTGAATAAAACTGATGGCCTTTTATACACTAAATATTCATTGTAAACTCGTACAATGTTTTTCAAACGTCCTCCCTTGTGCATTAACTATTAAATACGTGGGACAGTCAAAGCTAAACATGAACTATATTCACCTTAATATGTCTTCGTAACCACCCACGCTAGCCTTTCTCGTACAGAATAAGAAACTAACAAATATATATACATAACTGTATTAAGTAAATGCAGTGCCACCCACGGTTTTACCCTGAAGAGACGTCTCAGGACCACGCCTTTACGTGTTGATTTATATTTTATTTTCCTTCCTTTCCACATATCTTTAAAAATAAATAGCATTGATGTAATAATAATATCATTTATTAATCCAAAGTTTGGTACAGATTTTCTGATACAATGATATATACTACTAGTGTACTAGTACTAGATATATATATACTCGCTGTAAAAGCTACTGCTCTTCTAGCTGTAAAAGTATGTATATATATTTATTCCTGACTCCCGAAATACAGGCTATGCCTAGTTTGGGAACCAGTACCTGTACCTATGTATACTGATACACAATCAAACTGTAAAGTGATTTTTTTATTGCATTGTAAGATTTTAAATGTTGAGACTTTGGTGTAAAAAAAATAAACATATACAGGGTGTAAAAAGACTACTACCGAAAACTTGGGGGTTGCAATCAGACCATGATCCTGAATAGGTTTAGCGAAAAAAAAACTCAAAAAAAAATGTTAATTTATCTAAGTCGTTTTATGTTTTTTTCTGCTTATATACACATAGTAAAACATAACAGGACCCAAACTACCTAATTATCTCATTTAGAAAACCAAAAACCAAAGAAAATCAATAAAACAGTAATGTATTTTAATATCAAAACAGCTGGTCGGGTGAGTGCAATGACCGCGACAGAGCGCGCGGGCGCGTTAAGTTGTACATTGCTGGCTTCTGAAATTAATAAAAATCTTGACACATTGTTTTTTCAAGTTACAATTTTTTTTAAAGACAACTGTTTGTTTTTTTTAATAAGTTTTGGGGTGCTGGATCAGCCCCTTTCGTTTTCGGTAGTCGTCTTTTTACACCCTGTATATATATAAACTTCTATAAGTTGTACAATGTACATTAGGCCCGTTTGACAAATTATTTAAATAAGCAGTAATTTGAAAAAGGGGGTGGCATATTTACAGTTGGCCCCGGGCGGCGAAAATTCACGTTACGCCACTGACTTCTATAGTGTTAAATATGTACAATCTAATTGTAATTTGTAAGAAACAAATACATTTATTTTCGCATATTACCTATTTTAATGCAATTTCCAGGGAACATTTAAAAAAAATTGCTTCACTTTCTTATTCTATATACGTTATCTACCCTTTTTTATTTGATCTGAGGTTACCAAACTCTTCCGAAACGGCTGAATCGATTTTTATGAAATTTTCACTCCTTTAAAAAATTTGACACTAAATTTATTTTTTTTATGACAAACCACCGTTTGCCGGGTCAACTAGTATTACATACATATGTGTACGAGAAATCTGAATTTCGGAAAAGGCTTCAACTGAAACGGCTCATCAAATATAATATGCAGGTAGTTTTGTGGGCGATAAATCAGTCTAACTAGGATTCACGTTTCGATAAATCACCAAAAAAAATCCAGGTACTAAATATAAATAGTAATTAATATGCATATACGCGTGCAGCACAACTCCGGTTATTGTAGGGTGCCTTACGAAAGACCTATGTCCAGCAAGGGACACCTTTTTGCTGACATAATCTTGACGAATGTAAGTAACAATGTGTGGTAGAAACTACGCTCAAATTAAGTCGAGAGAAACCTGTACATATTTCATAGACCACAACTAATGAGACACAACTGTCATAAACTTAATCCAAACACGTGAAGGTATGGTACAAATCATGTTCTAACCCTATAATACCGTTATTAATCCATTTAATTTCCTCCATATATCATATCCTTCAATAAATCACCCATCCCAAGGGGACACGGTGTTTAATTTCAGGAAATTAAAAGAATTTCTCTTCATAATTTGTCCAGTGGTCGTAAATCTGTCGACGCTAACTAACGTGATTTATGTCTGGTTTAATCCTTTCTTTTTAATAGTTAACCCAGTTAGTGTTGCCTGTTTATTAATTATGATGAAGATGTCTTTAAATTGCATGTTTAGTGGTGATATATGTGGCAATTATTACATCCATAGATATATTTTTTTATGGTATATAGGGCAAAGTAACAGACGGTTCATTTGTTAGTAGTAAGTGAGTAACTACCGTTGCTTGGTATTTAAGGTACTCACCTAACCTGCTCACTCTTTATTCTTTATCTTAAGATAAAGTTTAAGTGCTAACAGATTACTTGTGTTTAGAGGTTACTACGCTCACCGTTTAAGATAGTCGAGAATACACCTAAGTTAAAATGAACACCTTTATTTGATTACTAGCTGTGCCCGCTACTTCGTACCTACACGTGACATTTGGAATTTCCAGTAACGTTTAAACTTTCCCTAGCCAACCTAAAAACACATTTTAATATTATTTTTTTTGTAATATTATGTTCCTTTTCAATTTGTTATGTGGACTGAATAATTTTTTGTATGAGTATTGTCTAAGCTTGTAATAATATATAAGTTCATATTTAGTATCTTTCTGGTGTTTTTTAGTGTTTCCCCGGCCTACCCAAATGTCTTGTTAGCGGTAGTGTGGCACTTCAGGTCGCTAATCTTGACCTATACCGGTTAGGTAACAAGATGGCTGTTGCTCGTATGCCGTTTGTATGGATAGGCCGACTCGTTACGGACGGACTTAAAAAAATACACCTCTGTGGTTTGTTTTGGCATTTCTTCCCAGAGTGAGTCTTAGGAAAAGCCGCCCTTTCCTAGCTGTAAAGTGCGACGTGTAAAAATATCTGTTAAGATTTACTTACAAAATAAATATAGTGTTAGATATCTAACAATCTATAACTATAAAAGGCAGCGCGCACCTATTCATGTCACATTTCTCGTTCGGCGCTTGGTGTGGTAACAACTCTGAAGGAACGATGTTGTGATCTTTGTTATTAATATAATTGCTATTATCAAATTGTAAAGTAAGAAGTTATTTACTTTCATTGAAAGTTGGAGATCGAATGTAATTACTTCTATACAAATAAAAGGTAGTTTCTTGTGTAATTATTATTTTTGTTTTCAATGTTTTCCTAAATTCAATTGTGATCTTAAAATAGTTTATCATTTACCACATATATGCAAATCGGCCCAGCCGTTCTCAAGTTTTAGTGGGACAAACGAACAGCAATTGATTTTTATACAAGATTTTGCCCAGTTGGTAATAAGTAACACACGCATATTATATAATATACACCTAAATATTCAAGTTTCTAAAGAAAACGTGCTCATTCTCATTGTCTAGGATTTAAAGTTTGCAAAATTTTTCGCAGGTTGGTTGTATGAGATACTTGATAGTTATATAAACTTCGTAGAAACTTCATAGTAGTGGATTGACAAGTGATAAAGATGAAAATAGACCAGCCATGGACATCTTCAACTCAAAAAGTTACACGTGTTCCGCCCGTGCTCACTTCGCTCTCCCCGATTTTGGGACTCGGTATTTGGGCTCGAGCAACCTCATTCACACGGCGAAAAGCATTAGTGTCAGCCACGCTGACTTCAGCACGAACACGCCTCGACCTTGGCGGTTCTATCCTCGCATAGAAGATCAAACCAAAATGGTAGCATTTGTGCTGTTATGTTTCGATAGTGCTGCCATTGCGGTAGGCTTCATGTTGCATTGTTGTATCGTCTACATTCTCAATGAGTATGGTGACCACCACTTTTGGATTCTGCTTATGCTTTCTATCAGGCAGAGAAGTGTCACTTTGGCAGGCTCATACATAAAAAAGCGAGCGTTTACGATGTCGTAATTGTGGGAAGGACAGAAGAGAAACAGACATATTTTCAAGTAATTTAAGTTAAACTTGGTCAGTTCAGTCGGAAATTCCATGTTTTATTCAAGTAAAGTTTGCAGTTGTTAAAATATTTAAATTTGTTTTGTACAAAGAGTTGTAGAACTGTTATCATGTAGAGCTATCGTTAATGGATGCTCATTAAATATTGTATTACTTCTGTGAGTTTGTAATTGCTATACTGGGTGGAATTTTGTTATACCACCTGAAACGAAAGTACTTTTAATACTGTAGGATAGAAAATTTTACTCAAAGAAAACATAACTTTATTTTTGAAAAGAAAGAAAAATTCATACAAATATTTCCGAAAATCCACATGCCACACCCGAAATCGAACCGACTAAAATCTGTAAAAATTACACCCTGTACTTTTATTGCATCGGTCGTTAGGGTCAATTATACGGATGAAATGTCTCTAACAAACTTGTTAAATCAAATGAGACGAAAATAACCCTGTATAGTCTAAAATACGGTTTAATAACATATAATATAAAACAAATAAATATAAAGAAATAAATATAAACATATAAAACAAACATATAATGTAAACTTTTAAAGCAATAAAGTATTTTTTATTTTTATTTTGTAATAAATATATATCATCGACTGTAATTTAATGAACACTACCGGAATAAAAGCATAAGCTTAATCCAAGAGTAGTGTTGACCATACTCATTGCGAATGTAGACAATTCAACAATGTAAGATGGTGATCTACAGCATGGCGGTCCATTAAGATGCTTCTGCATCATTGGGCCTCCGGTCTCGCACTCACCAGCGAAGTTACAGCACGAATGCTGTAATTTTGTATTTGGTCTTCTGTGATGTCCACTAACCACGAATTTGTGGCAAATTCCAAAGGAACGTGCCTAATTATCTTCATATCATAAGGTCTCATAACATTTCATAAATATTTCGCTCTTTAAAATTAAAGTACAGTAATACAGTGTATAACAGGCCTCATTGTGTTTACATGAATTATTAACAGTTGAGCCTGTATCGGTTATGTGTGATAAATCCCCTTTTACAAGGATAAAATGTTCTCGGTAATGAAGACATTATCGATGGATTATAAGAGGACTATGCATAGATAATTGTTTGGGGTACACTATGAAGATTTATAATTCGGCTCAAATAGGCTTGAAACCTCAGCTTCACAGAAAACAAGTATTAAAGTATTCTTTCGTAGTGTTTAACTGAGGGAAGTTACAGAGGTTACTTCTAAAATAACGGAAAACTAAAATGGATTAAAATGAAAGTCTAAAAAATGTGAAACATCGAATCGAAATGTTGTGTGTACCTGTAATAGGCATGTATACTAGAAAATTTTATTGTTTTAAAAGTGTATTGTATGTGTGCTGTTGGTATACCTAAATAAATAAATAAATAAATTGTTTTACAGTCACAATGAAAGATAACCAAGATGTTTATATGTACGAGTATTTAATATTAATTTATGTAACAGTTAATTTATAATTATAATCGTCACACATATTGACGCATCACCATACCAACTCTCGTGTTATAGTTTACTGAAAAACCACGATATGCATTGCCAGCATACCGTACCTTCGTATCGTCACTATAGCTAGTCTGACTCTCCTTATTTCAAATCAAATATACACCAATTTCATAGAAAGCTTTGTATTAAAAAATCACATATAAAGAAAGAAACAACGGATTCAATAAGCGTAATATCAATATTGAAAAAGTTGAAACATTCATTGCCGTCCCAGAGTGACAATAAACGTAATAAAACTAGAACATGACCACAGAACAAAGGGAAATTGACTCCTGTTCCAATATCTATAAGGGAAGAGGTTGAATTATCGGTCTGTTGCACCCCGCTTTAACTGTAGTTTATTGGCAAACTTTCTGTCTATGACTACGGTAAACCGAAATAGTTTGTATAAATCCGTTGGGTGTTTTAAATAGAGTGTTAAAATTATATACACATATGTATACATACTATTCATGGTAAACGAAATATAGAAAGATAGGACAGAAAACTTACCTTTTTAGATAAATTTTAACAATTTGAACCTGACTACAAAAAAGCTATCTATGAATGTTGTATGTTCACAATAACGTTAAAGAAACTGATTTTAATGAATAAGATGTCGATAGATTCATAATAACGGCCCAGAAAACATCGACTTTATAAATTTTATCAAAAGTTCTTACGTATTGGGGTGATAGATTTACATATCGGAGAGATATGTTTTATTTTTATTTTGTTTTCTTTAATGAAATGTCTAGAGATATTGCATTTATGTGTATATATTTATTTGTTTATTTATATTAGTATGTTTTATAATCAATATTGTACTTTACTTAACTTTTACAATCTTTTTTTTTCTATTCTCGCGCCGAAACTGCCAATGAATTCGTACTTTTTTTTCCATCCCAAGGTTGCCAGTTGAGAAATTGTTTTTTAAGGCCACCATTTTTTTTTTATGGAGTAGGTGGCAAACGAACAGACGTATCGCCTGATGGTAAGCGATTACCGCTGCCCATGGACACCCGCAATACCGGGGGCGTCAGGTCGTCAGGTGCGTTGCCGGTTGGGATATGGGCCTCCGGTATCCTCACTCACTCGATGAAACACAGGGCAAGCGCTATTTCACACCGGTTTTCTGTGAGGCCGTGGTATCACTCCGGTCGAGCCGGCCCATGCATGCCGAAGCGTAGCTCTCCCACGGTAATTTGTATATGGTCATTCAATTGATGTATTATTTTTATGTAAACTGTATTAGCTAGTTATCTAGTGCTAATAAAGATTATTGTACACGAGATTCTTAAACTTATCCATGTTAATTAACTTGAAATAGTGCAATTCACCACAAAACCCCAGGAGGAAAATTTTAATTATACTTCTTTGAAACGAAAATTTCTTTTGGAAAAAAATAAATGAAGTTGTCAGTTCGCCTGTTTTGAACATATTTAATTATATCTTCCTTTCGTCTTGATAATTGAAGATTTTTTGCTGTCTCAAGTGTGTTGTTGTCATTCGTTGAGTCACTCCGAAACTGTGAAAAGTGGCGTGCCTAATATAGAGCTATAGGGCGACATGTGCAAATGAAGGGTGTTGACCGTGAGTCGGAAGCGCAAGCGATTATTTATTACTATCAACCCGGTACATACAAACCTTTCTCTTGAATCACTCTATCTATTGCTGAAAACTGCATTATTTGTTGATTATCGGTTACCGCCGCGATTTAAATTTTAAAACTGACATAAGTTTGTCAACTGATTAAAATAAAACTAATACCAACTGTTAAGTGACATTTACCACAACACACTAGAGAAAACCATATCCATATTAGTTAAGCCACTGTACAAACATATAAACAAACAGACAAACATTCTATAACAAAAATAAAGAAGGAAATTGGCTTCAAACTAGATTATGAAGGGACTGAGGACCTTGTCAAATTTATTTCATAACACACACGCACACACACACACACACACACACACACACACACACACGCACACACACACACACACACACACACACACACACACACACACACACACACATACACACACACGCGCGCGCATACACACACTCACACGCGCGAGCGTTTCAATCACAATCCACACATACACATAAAAGCGCGCATGCACTTGCACACACATACACCAAACACAAAGTCACTGAGGCTATTTGAATATATTTTCAAATTGTAAGCAGCGTCACCTTTAACTTCAAATTCAAATACAGTTAAAGGAAAAAAAAAGTGTTTGCATGCTGTGGTCTCCTGTAATTGAGGGAGTACACCGAAATATTGATGTAAATTTTAATTTTAAGTTATAGTTGTGTATAGCCTTTGTTGGAGATCCTTAATGTATAAATAAATAAATAAAAAAAGGAACAAATTTGCGACTGAATTCTGACTCCCGGAATACAGGCTATGCCCAGTACCTATGTATTCACAATCAAACTGTCAAGTGTTTTTATTGCATTGTATGATTTGAAATGTTGAGTTTTTGGTGTAAAAAAAACATATTATTATAACCGTTGTTTTGAGTGTTTTTTTTCAATAAATATCCCCTTCATTAGTTTTACTTCAATATTTTCAATGAACAGACATCGACCTCTTACAAGTTTATTATATGTATGCTTCGTAGAGTATTGTAAACTAGCAGACATCCAGCTGTTAAAACTGTTCTCAACAGGGCAATCAAGAAACTAAAAACATCTACTGCAAAGTTCAACAATGACTCAACAGGGGCTGTCCGTGACGCCGCATGTAGACGGGTGATTTGTTCGGCTATGGCAGGCATTTAACGTCGGCAGATGAGTCCACCACTAATCCGTTCGTTGTCGGTTTTCGTCGCACGTATCAGAGGGTTTCAGTGCCTCGGCGTCTGTACACACGTCTTGCGACGCATCACTATTCATCAGGAAGCGAATGAGACTGCACCGCTGTCTCTTTTCTCTCTGTGGGGACTTACCTACTCGTTAAAATCGTTAAAGAATTAAAGAAAACATTAAAGATTTTTTTGGATTTCTTTAAATTGTCCGCATCCACTACCTTCATCTTCTCTAGTTTTTGTTTAAAACTCTACTGCGATGCAAACTCAAATTATACCTAAAAGTGCTAAATAAATAAATAGCTGCGGCAGCTACGGTCTCAATCATTTTGCGTACGTATGTGGTGCGTCTGTGAAGTACCAACAGAAGCTGATGGACCTACAGACGTGTGATCGGTCAGAGGAGGCATAAGCCGAGAACGGACGGATGGACAGATGGACGAATGGACGGATGAACGGATGGACGGATGGACAGATGGACGGACATAAGAAAACAATTTATTTTTAGTAAGTAGGGGGAAAACGATCGATCAGACGTATCGCCTGATGTTAAGCGATTACCGCCACCCATGGACACCCGTAACAGAGGCGTCACAAGTGCATTGTTGGCCTTTGGAGGATGGGGGGAGGGGTTAGGGTATGGGCTTCCGGTTCACCGATACATTATTTTCCTTTCTAGGGTGCACCTGGTTCCCCGGCATCTAGTACTCTAGACGTCGTGCGGTTTTAGTCGGTTCGAGTTCGACATGCCACCAGCAGGTGGTATCCGAGGGGACTTCCGCACAAAAAAAAAAGAAAAAAAAAAGGGTGTGGGCTTCCGGTATTCTCACTCACTCGGTGAAAAACACACAACGGTTTTTTGGTTGGGTCGTCACTATTAGGGTTCCGAGACGTGAACTACGGACCTTTAAAAAAGGGTTTGAAACGGACTAAAGTGTCCTGCTAATGGAAAACAGTACATAAAAATATAATAGAAACAAATAAGTGATTACTAATTTTTATTCAATTATCTATGTATCTGCATTGTGCATAGCTGTGAAAAGTGTGCAGAGTTCAAATAAACTTTATAGAAAAAATCCTGTGGCATCAGTATGTTGGAAAGCTTTCGGAACACCTACTAATTTAAACACCATTGAAATGTATAAACACTTAACCTAAATACTCGATGTTTTATCGCATTTCATTTGGACATCACATTATCTGGTACTTAAAAAGACTTACACTTTTTCTACATTTACAATCAGTGTACGTACCGTTTTCCATCAGTAGGACACTTTAGTCGTCGTTTTAAAGCCCTATTTTTAAAAAACCTCATCCACTTCATATACGGTTGTTTGATGCCAAGCTAGGCAGAACCTACGAGTATACTATGCTTAACAGACATCTGATAAACATACTTATATATTACTGAATACATATGTGGGGAACGGGTATCATGTTCCACTCAACACAAAGGGAGGATCCTCAAGGATCCGCAAGGTGATCATGCCTGGCGGGCTACTGCCCAACAGTTGATGTTGGGATGTTGTAAATATGATAATCGGCTCGAGAACTTTAATTGCGCGATTCAGGATTGGTAGTTTCTTCGTATTGTAGATTACTCCGTCGTTCAGTGTAACCTCGATAGATGGCGCTGTAGTATGTTATGTTGTATGTGGAGGTCGCCACACATAGATAAACCCAGACACAGACCAATTGATAGTGCTCATTATACTATGACTTGTCTTGGAACGGAACCCGCGATCTCTGGCTTAACAATCAGAATCACCAACCACTTGACTTAGAGACACATCAAAATATTTCAATCCTAAAAACCCCCTTCCAAATAAAAATACAAGCCACAATTTTTTTTTATTGAATAGTGGGCAAACGAGCAGACGTATCACCTGATGGTAAGCGATTACCGCCGCCCATGGACACCCACAACACCAAAGGCGTCACAAGTGCGTTGCCGACCTTTGGGGGATGGGAAAGGGGATGGGGGGAGGGAATGGGGGAGGGGTTGGGGTATGGGCCTTCGGTATCCTCACTCACTCGGTGAAACACAGCGCAAACGCTATTTCACACCGGTTTTCTGTGAGGCCGTATCACTCCGGTCAAGCCAACCCATTCATGCCGAGGCATAGCTCTCCCACGGTAAAAATGTCAAAAACTCCATATCAGCAAATGGCTATCAAATTTTAAAATGTTCATCGTGGCGGTTCCTTGGAATCAAAATGGGTATCTGTTTCATCCAAAAAGGTTTATAAAGCTTCGCGGGGACAGAAATTATTCGTGACCACATTCACGATCCTGATAAATTATTCATGGGTGTTTTATTTTGAGGCACGATATCAATATAATCGATTCAAACTTATTATTTTAAAAAAAGCAGCTTGATATCGGTCCGTCTTCAAGTAGCCTTTGAGTGTTTAACATCCAGATTGCTAATGATAGAAGTGTATCTAGTCCGTGAAATGGCCGAAGGCAATCATTACCTTAGTGCCTTCAAAGCAAGTGAGACGCTACAGGTAAAAACATGCTAATGCATATACACGTATATATACATAATGGAAAAAAGAAATTAATGTTTAAAGTAACCATTAATTCCTATTTTGTATGAATATACTTAACTGAATAGATAATTTATGTAATGGATTAACCACAAGAAGTAAATAACACACCTCTAATTATATACTAAATTACTTAACCTTGTTAAATAACTAATATATTATAGAACTATGTCCCTTGCAATACGAATTTCTATTATACCTTAAATTAATTAAGAGCTTCGAGAGTAATTAAGACTAACATAATTGTTTAATTAAATAAAGTCGAATTAGAATTTAGGCGCAATAAGTTAAACCCGACTTAGTTCACCTCTGACTATATTATAACACAGATGGCGCTAGCATATTATAATAAGGGCATAGACATTTTAGGAGGTAATAATTTTTATCATTTGTGATCGTAAATTATAATAATTTTAAACATAGATATTATTGTTACCAATAATAATAATAAGTTTATTGTCTTAAAATTTGTTTACAATAATGAGATATGAGCTACAATATTCCACAGGAATAATATATTAACAAAGTATTTCATCTGTTGATGCTTAAAAAAGGATAACCTGTGCTTTAAGCATCAGCAACCTTCCTGTGTCACATGATATTTGTGGGCAAATAATTTATATTTCTCAAAAGATACACACTTACATGAGAATCTGTTCTGATTCCTGATACATTACACATTATTCACTGTACACTCAATAACAACAATTCAACAGGCCCAAAACTCGCTCTTTTAAGGGTCCAACATTAAATCAAACCAGAAGAACAAAGAAGTCAAATATATACTAAACTTAATCATTGTTAATCAATACACGATCGAGACTGAAGGCCCAATGGAGCAGGAGCATCTGTGTAGGTCGCCAAATTGAAAGTCACTATTCATTGTTGCATTATCAGCATTCGCAATGAATGTGGTGACAACTACTTTGGGATACTACTCATGCTTTCCATCAGGCAGAGTAAAGTTACTTCGGCAGGCTCATATATAAAAAATAATACTGAACTCCAAATACTTTATTTCCCAACACAGAATTAGGCAAGGTACTACGCATGCCCTTTTTTATTTATTTTTTATTGAATAAGAAGCAAACGAGTAGACGTATCGCCTGATGGTAAGCGATTACCGCCGCCCATGCACACCCGCAATAGAGAGGTATCACAAGTGCGTTGCCGGCCCTTGGGAGGGGATGAGGAGGGGCATGGGGAGAAGGGATGGGGTATGGGCCTCCGGTATCCTCACTCACTCGGTGAAACACAGCGCAAGCGCTATTTTTGTAAGGCCGTGGTGACTCCTGTCGATGTCTCACAAACAAACAAAAAAATCGCCGGAATTATAAAAAATAAACAGTGACACTTTTATCGTGTGGTAAAACTACAAATGCTTTAGTTGACACAAATTTAACAAGCCCTTAAAACTGTGTCATAAGATTTATGCTGTTGTTTTGCTGTTGGGAAACGTTTAGGACATTTGTAAAAGGTAAGTCTCCTTGTGTCAGAAATAGACACTTCTAGATAATACTAGCTGACCCGACAAACGTTGCTTTGCCATAAAAAGGAATAGACGAGTATATTGTAGAGGTGGTTCAATAAAAATAGCGATGGAAAAATAAGGGTTAATCGTAGAGGGTTGAAAATTCAGGGTTGTATGTATTTTCTAAGGCTGTATCATAAAAAAAAATATCTAAAAATAAAAAAAAAATTAGGTGTGGACTACCCTTAACATTTAGGGGGATGAAAAATAGACGTTGGCCGATTCTCAGACCTACCAAAAATGCTCACAAAATTTCATGAAAATCGGTTCAACCGTTTTGGAGGAGTATGGTAACTAACATTGTGACACGAGAATTTTATATATAAGATGTATTAGACTATAAGCACGAGGTATCACAGCTACTAACCTTTGAGCATCAAATCTTTTGAACTTCAGTAGTGAGTAAAGAATGTGGTGTCGATTCGGGAAAGACTTGATATAAGATGGTTCGGGTCCTCCCAGAGTAATGGTAGTTTTGAATGGAATCACCACATATTCCTAAATCCCAATTAAACAGGAGTTTCGAAAGGATTTCCCACCTCGTGAACAAAATATGAAGAGCAGTAAAATCGTTTCAATATCGTTCGTCAAAACAAACCCAAATAGGACAAAAATAAGGGAAAATTCATAAAAAAGGGATAAACAGTCGCTTAATCTGGTCAAACGAAACGTAACGTAGTTACTGGTATCCCATTATGGACTGATATATTGATGTTTGTTGCTGATATAAATAGGTTTAATGGAGCTATAAACGTATCATACTGTCTATATTTACTCTATCTTTTGTGTACGTGTTTCCCTTCTATTATGATCCCGGCTACATTAAGCGGGGCGTGAGGAAACATCTCACTAGGCCGCCATAATGTGGGTAACCATACTGCATTGTCTGCATTCGCAGATATGGTAGTATAGTGGACCCAACTCTTGGATTCTACTTCAGGCACTACTGGCAGGCCTTCAAATAAAATGATGATTGTTCTTCAAATGGTGGATTCAATCCCCACATTGGAGAACACTTCGTATGATCCACAAATTGTTGCTATGTGTCCGTCTCATGTTCATGAAGTACAACGCGACACTTGACGTATTTCTAGTGCAGGACTTATCTTTGAATGAATATAAAAATAATCATCAAACCCATTAAGAATTTACGAGAAAACGCACAAAAAAATACAGTAGAATAAGGAACGTCCCCCTTTTGTAAAGGCGTTTAAAAATAATCACAAGAAGAAAAAGAAGACAGTCTGATTTCAGACTTCTTACCGTATATTTTCGTAATAATTTACCGAACGATGAGTTCCAAAAAAAAAAAATATTGCAATCTGGACCTAAAACCTGGTAAAGATCATAGGAAGACATTGAAACAAGGCAGTGCAATTCAGGTTGTTGTCTGGAACCTTGGTTGAGACTTAAATCCAGCAGTTTACGTCTTTAACTGAGATAATGGTTATTTATTTATAAAAATAAAACAGTACCGACTTACTACATAAGACACTTCTTCTGGGTCCTCAAGTGAAACACTAACTGCATGGTGCATGGAAAAAAAAGTGTTAAAAAAAAATATTTTGTCTCGTAACTAAACAATATCGCGATTCAGCCCAAAGGCACAACGCCATCTTTCGAGTCGAGATAGAAACATTAATTTTTGACACTTACAGTTTATTACTAAAACGTTTGCATGCTTTAAAGTTTCATATTACGATGGTCAACAATGTTAGTTCAAAAATTATTAATTCTTGCAATATCAAAATTCGTACATAAGTAAGTTATGAAGTATCTATCAGGAGAGAGAACTGTAATAAGCTGATGATGAAGGAATGTTTTCCGTGGGAGAGCCACGCTTCGGCATGAAGCCTGACCGGAGTGATACCACGGCCTCACAGAAAACCGGTGTGAGATAGCGATTGCGCTGTGTTTCACCGAGTGAGTGAGGATACCGGAGGCCCATACCCCAACCCTTCCCCCCATTCCCTGTCCCCATCCCCCAAAGGTCGGCAACGCACTTGTGGCGCTTTTGGTGTTGCGGGTGTCCATGGGCGGCGATAATTGCTTACCATCAGGTGATGCGTCTGCTCGTTTGCCCCTAATTCAATAAAAAAAAATGTTACCCATCAGCTCATATTCACCCATATAAAAAAGGGACTGTCCACTAATCTTTAGTAAAGACCTTCTCCCTATTAGAACAAAGATAACATCGTATAATAAGAAATACATTAGGGTACTTAGTGTAAATGGAATCTTTAATTTATTATGCCTTTTAAGTGGTAATTTATTGTGTCTTTTAACTTCCATTTGAATATTTCGTATCCCCGTGGCCGTACCTTAAATAAATGGTGAGGAAAGAGGGCAAAAACTTGCTGTGACTACTTTACTATCTTGCCTCACATATTGCAGATATTGATTCATGGACATGTCCCTGAAGTACATAGTTTGTGGGATTTATCACAAACTTTGTTAAATAAACGCGGGTATTGCATATTTGAAATTGAACTATTCCTATTCGTTCGACACTCAAGTCAAATCTAACAGTCGGCCTACATCCAAACGTAAACAAATTTCCGATGTTACTTGATTCAGTTTTAGAGAGTCTCTTCTATTTCGAAGTAAATTAAGCAAGTGGTACTCAATAGAAAGTTTTCCTTCGAACTGAATAGAAATAATATAACCATTGCATCAACTATTTCAAAACTTAGGGTTGTTTTCGAATAACTTTGAAAGTAATTCAAGGAGGATACGACACGAAGGCGATATGATAATCGAAGTAAATAGTATAGATCCATAATCTATACTTTAATATTACATTACACAGCAAAATCACTGAACCAATTTGGATGAATTACAGTATAGAGACAAATTGGACTTTAGATTTAGAAGGACATAGACTGCTTTTTTTTTGCTGTAATCGATAGACGGAAGGAGCCGCGGTCAAAAGTTAGTTTATAATAAATTAGCTGAACCCCGCGGTGTTACCCGCGGTACGACAATAACCGCGGGCAACGCCGCGAGACTAAGCTAGTATCTTTATAAATTGTAGCCTATGTGTTATTCTGATATATAAGCTATATTATTGTAAAGTTTCATCAAAATCTATTCGGTTGTTTTTGCGTAGAAGAGCAACAAACATACTCACGTACTCACAAACTTTTGCGTTTATAATAGGATAGTGTAGCTTAATGAGTTATTTTGGTAGTTTATTTTTGTAGTCTTGTGGATATCCTCAGAGGAGGTCCAGACCAAGAGTCGAAGAAGTTGAAGTAAACTCGAACCCACTGAAGTTACACGGTATTCTAGAAGTGTGTAACCACCGATAAGTAGGGAAATCTAGCCCCCAAATAATAATCAAATTCTAGATCAAAAATAACTCACGTGGCTAAAGCTTGCTTTTATAAGGAAAAAGTGAGACGTTGATGCGTCTACTGTATAAGTAGATGAGAAGAGTGCTTTTCTTTAGAGGATTGTGGGGGAACGAGTATCATGTCCCTCTAACACAAAGGGAGGATCCTCCGATCAGGCGAGGTGATCAAGCCTGGCGGGCTACTGCCCAACAGTTGATGTTGGGATGTTGTACATATGATAATCGGCGCGAGAACTTCTACTACGTGATTCGGGATTGGTAGTTTTTTCGTGTTGTACGTTGCTGCGTAGTTCAGTGTGTCTGCAGTAGATGGCACTATACTATAGTGCCATCTTGCTGTTGAGCTGTATGTAGAAGTCGCCACAAGGATAATCTGCTTTAGATCACCATCACCATTATTTCAGCTGAAATATGTCCATTTAGCCATAGCCATAGTCCATGCCTAGGACCTAGGGCCGAAAGTAGGCCCCCCGCAATGTTCGTCATAACAACCAATCCCTTGATGATTACATCCAACTGTTTCTCGTGATCTTCGCTAGTTTGTTCAATTGCCTTTTACATCAATTTGATACATCTTATGTGGCAACTCGAGGACTTTAAATATCCGTTGCAAAATTTAATTCAATGAAACAAGCAAAATAAAAGGTCATCAAAAAATATTTACAAACTAGCTGACCCACGCAACCTCGTTTGCGTCTTCTATTGCCCGTAGCGTGAAAATTTTTCCCCGTTTTTGAAACATTCTTCAGTGGTGCTACGCTCCTATTAGTAGTAGCATGATGATATATAGCCTATAGCCTTTCTCGATAAATGGACTATGCAACACTGAAAGAATTTTTCAAATCGGACCAGCGGTTCCTGAGATTAGCGCGTTCAAACAAACAAATAAACTCTTCAGCTTTATTATTAGTATAGATTTAAAACGGTGAAGACGAAAATAACAACGGAACAAAAAACAAAGTTTAATTTTTAATTGAGACAGCATTTTTTACAACACGCCAAAGGACAATTACTTTAGCTATCTTCTACCCAAACGGTAAAAGAAAAAAATTCGTCCATGTACGACATTGTTAGTTTCTTTACGATCCTTCCTTTTATAAAGACTCACTAACCCTTATTTGTGAAGTAGTCTATTCGCATGCGACTTTATAGCTTTAACTTACAGCCAATATATGAACCCCACAAAGGGTTCTAGAATGTCCAGAAAAAGTAAAAAGACCGGCCATCTACTGATTAAATTCTCTGTGCGGTAAGATTGAATCATTACGGTTTTTATTACGGATTTTTAGAGAGGGTTCTTCTGGGTTCAATATAATTTTAACCCACTGAAAGAGGAAGAGGTTCCCTAGTCATTGATTTTTTTTTTTGTGACTTGAGAATTCTATCTTTTACGAAAAAAATCCTAAGGCTAAGGCCTCCTACCCACCGCCGGTAGCGAATACCGGTAGCAGTCCAGTGGTATCAGTTCGCATCATAACGGATATGCTCTGCCGCCTTCGGCTAAATGGCTGTATAATAATGACGGTGGCATATTCGGTTGGCCTAAACTCAAAGGCGATGCCGCTTGCATGTACATGTATTTAGTTTTATATGTATTTGCATTGTATCTCACATTTTAATACTTATACCTTGAGACAGTTTCAAAGCCAAGCTAACGGAAGCAGTGTGAGAGAGCCCATACCCCTCCCCCCATCCCTCTCCCACTTGACGCCTCTGGTGTTGCTTATGATCGCTTACCTTCGGACGATCCGTCAGCTCTTTTACCCGCTACAACATAAAAAAGCAGACATTTCCATAAAAACTTTACGAACTCAACCACTACTTGAAGTGGACGGAAATTATATTTCCAGTTGTGAATTTTGTAGGAATAGAGAATCGGCAATAAGGAGAGATAAATGAACAGTATTAGTCTAGCTATAAACCTGTCAGGAATGCGACTACATGTGAGAGATAAATTAAAGACGGTACTGAATATATGGTACTTACATCAAAACATCGATTTTTAATTTTATTTATGTCAATCGATTTTGACGAGACTTTCACTGGCAGACAGCTGATGATATAAGGAATAACTAAGGCTATTTTTTACTACTAGCTTCACCCCGATAGTTCCTCAGAAAGAAGGTAGTTACACAAACTACGAGTACATAAAATGATAGAAAATGTACAATGTTAAAACAATACTGCATCGTAAACAACAGTAATCTTAGTGCTGGAGATGATTTACATCTTCCTCACTATCAAACTCATATAACCCGACGCGTCTGGCGTACGTCTTATAAATAGACCAAACACTTAATAAAGGTCTATTTTCAGTGATGAACTGTTAAAAACTGTAAATTATGGTTATCATCGGCGACCGCCGGACAGGTATAGCCTGTCACGAGATCTCGTCTCCGTGGCAACCACTCTCTAGCCATTCCGAACACCCGACCTTTTTTTTTTTTTTTTTGACGGGGTGAAAAATCCTTTCGGATCTCCAGCTCCTCGGGGACACAGGAGGCAGGAGTATGTGGTGTTTCCACTAAAAACACCCCGACGACCGGCCTCTGGCGCCCTACTCTGGGAGGACCCGGACCATATTATTTCAGGTCCTCCCCAAATTGACGCCGTGCCATAACAGGACCTGTCCCGGGAGAAATTTTTTCCCCCCCTCGATCTCAGCAATGTAGGCTGATTGCACGGCAATGCCGCTATCCCGACCGCAGCAATCATTCTGCCTCCAGAGGTCCCCATCCTCCGGCGGCCCGCGGTCCGAACAGCCGACCTAGTGCTGGCTGACGGGCGCTCCCAAGGGTATAAACTTCAAGGAGCTCGACTTTGCTAAGCACAGGTTATTACACTGAACAAGACCCGGGTGTTACTAGCAATTCCCTGTTAGTGACGTCCCTCCTACCGGATCAACACCCCGGGACTACCAAAGGCCCATCGGGCTCAACCCCGTGACCCACCTGTAGTTGCAGGTGGCGCGGATAACTACTTCAACAGGCCGTAAACCTGGGAAAGTTACCCCGAGACCCTACGTGGTCTACGAGGAGAACCACGAGTGACTGTAAATGTAATGATGTAAGCCCGCTCGGTTTCAACCTATAGCATTATGAAAGGTAACCTTTGTAGACATAGGAGTTTTATGCCATAAATGTATTTTGACAAGTTCCACCAAGTAACTTTCGCCTACGGCTCCGTATATTTACTGCCTCGGTGGCGTAGTGGTACGCGTATGCGACTGCTAAGCTTGAGGTCTCGGGTTCAAATCCTGGGTCGGACCAAATGTTTGTGGAATCTACAAATATTTGTTTCGGAGTTTGGGTGTTTTCTATGTATAATATGTATGTATTTACAAAAAAAAAAGTATATATAAGTATTTATATCAGTTGTCTAGTACCCATAACACAAGCACTGCTTAGCTTGGGACTAGATGGCGTTGAAAAAAAAAAAAAAAAAAAAAAAAAAAAGTATATGTCAGTAATCGCGGTAAATAGTAGCCTATGTCCTTTCTCAAGAATCAAAGTATCTCCATGTCAAATTTCATTGAAATCCATGCTGCGGTTTTTTTTTTTTTATTGAATAGTGGGCAAACGAGCAGGCGTATCACCTGATGGTAAGCGATTACCGCCGCCCATGTACACCCGTAACACCAAAGGCGCCACAAGTGCGTTGCCGACCTTTGGGGGATGGGAAAGGGGATGGGGGGAGGGGTTGGGGTATCGGCCTCCGGTATCCTCACTCACTCGGTGAAACACAGCGCAAACGCTATTTCACACCGGTTTTCTGTGAGGCCGTGGTATCACTCCGGTCGAGCCGACCCATTCATGCCGAAGCATAGCTCTCCCACGGCAGAAGCTTGTTTAGCCGTGAAAGCGTAACAGACAGACAGATTACTTCTTAGTTGGTCGATCAAGAGGTCTCGAGTTTGATTCCCGGGTTGAACTGCTGTGGGGTTTTATTTCCAAGGAATTCTTGATAGCAGCCCGGAGTATGGAAGATGGCGGTATTTCCCACCCGTGCCTCGGAGAGCACGTTAAGCCGTTGGTCCCGGTTGTCCCGAACGTCTATGGCAATCGTTATCGGGAAGTCAATGCCCTCAAATATACTGACAACTAGTTCTATCTTCGAATTCAGTTCACTCTCAGGGCTGCGGAGGTCCGATGTCAGTCGCTCTGCTTCAGGTAAAAACGGTTGAACTAGTAGCCGACCCCAAATAATCTTGTGAATAATAAAGGCTATGAAGCTGATGAGTATGAATATTGATTAACGCAATTGAACTTCTGTTAAATACCCGCATAGTGTCCAACTTGTTCGTGACCACGGACTTTTCATTTCCTGACCCAATCCCTTTAATAAAGCCTTTGTTCCAGCTAACCCTACTCCGAAGAAGGTTTAAATGTCTGTCATTTTGACGTCAAACTAAAATCTCATCGAGAAATGTCGAAATAGTGTACTATTCTAAAGAAAAAGTGCGTTCGTACAAAGTACACATGTCAGAAGTGAAACTAAAATTTTAGATTTACTTTTTTTTATTTATAGAAATCTAAAATTTTAGATTTCCGACACTTTGAGGGAGGGAAAACTGAAGATATGTTAGGAATTTAATGAATTTAATTGTCATTAAAATATGAACAATTTTTTTTTTCAATTTTATTAATATAAATAATTAAAGAGAATAATTAAAACACATTTATTTTATATTGTTTAGAAAATAATATAGTAAAATCTCAGATGATGAATATTAAATTAAAATTCGCCCTTTCTCACTCTCTCTCAATCGGTCTCAATCGCTCTCTCCCTCTACTTCGACAAAAACGCTGCACTTTTTCATGACGCCAATATTATTATTATTGCGTTTCATTCGTAAAAAAATCATCAGTTGATGTTGGGATGTTGTATATATGATAATCGGCGCGACAACTTCTATTGCGCGATTCAGGATTGGTAGTTACTCCGTGTAGTGCGTTACTTCGTAGTTCAGTGTAACTTCGGTAGATGGCGTTGCAGTATGTTATGTTGTATGTGGAGGCCGCCACAAGTTCATTACTGGAATAAAATAATTCGGGTGACGCAGTGGGAGCATTTGCGACTGCGACTTGAAGTCTCGGGTTCGATTGGATCCCGAGTCGGCCCTAATGTTTGTATGATCTGCAAATATTTGTTTTGGTGTTTGGGTGTTTTCTCTGTAGGTATAATATGTATGTATTTAGTATGAGTCTAGCGTAGAATGAGAATACTATAAAATAGTTTCAAAAAGTTGTATAATAATATAGCTGACTGTTTTGTTCCACGTAGGTTGCACATCGATTATGGTACAGTCAGGTACATGGAAATCGAAATATCTATTTGAACGGACGAGAAGCTTTAAATATTCATTGAATCTTTTAACTTAGTAGCTTACTTTTTTAATTAAATGAAAACAATGAAATTATTTACTATATACACACACAAGCGTCAAAAAGACTTTTTTTAACGATGAACGCTGGCTGCACGTACGAAAAAGAATGACTCCTTGTCCCGTTACGCTCATGGTCCCGTTACGCTCTTTGTCCCGTTACGATCATTGTACGCTAGCGCAAATGATTTAATTTTATTCATAAAAGTATGCAATCATTTCATCAATGTGTTGTTATGACTTTTTCACGTTAAACTATCGTCCTTAAACCGACTTTACAGACAACCATTTTTTTTGTTAAGTTATTCTGTTCTTAAAGAGATTTAGTACAGTCAGTCAGTTTATTGCCACATTTTTCTCAGTAGACCGTTTTTTTTATAAGGCAAAATAAGGAACATACTTCCTGTCGCGTCGCGGGCTTTACAAACATATATGAAACAGAGTGATTTTAACCCACGACACTAGGCGCAGTAGAAAGCGAAACACAGTGCAGGCGCTGTTTCACACCGGTTTTCTGTGAGGCCGTGGTATCACTCCGGTTGAGCCGGCCTTTTCATGTCTAAGCGTGGCTCTCGCACAGTAAAATAGTGTGACATTGATAGATTCAACATTCGTCATTCATTCATTAATTTCTTCGTGATTAAAAAAACTATATTTTGAAATTAAATATCTAAGTGCTTTGCTCCTTATATATAATTTTTTTTGGTAAATTTTCTAAAAAATAATTTTAGCTAGACCGATTTATCGCTCCCGAAACCACGCATCCTAAATTAATAATAAATTCGTTGGATTCGTTTCCGAAATTCAGATACACAAGAATTGCTCGTTTAAAGGTATTACATACACAAACAAAAGCCCACTCCAATATTAAATATTCTCGATGTAGGCAGTATATAAAACAGAAAACAAGTATATGGGTCCATTGTTTTCCCTATCGAAGTGATTGGAACTCTGTTTCAGCTTCAATGGAGATTCTTTTGTTACGAAAACGTCAATTGGACATTTTTCTATTGCAAATATTGTGATCGAAAAATTATCTTGGCAACAGGAAATTTGAAAGTTTATCTGTTGTTTTACATTTTGCATTGATGCTCAACTTCCATTGGTCGTAGCGTTATGATATTATCAATTCTAGCCTTCCTGGATAAATGGACTATAAAAATCTAAAAACTATATCTTTTTGGGATCTGTAGTGCCTGAGATTAAAGCATTTGTGTATATTAGAGCGTGTGTGTATTTGCGTGCTATTTTTTTTTAAATTATTTTTCAAAAAACATACAATTACAGTAAAATATATATAAAAATTAGAAATGTCTTTAAAACATTTCATGATTACTTTACGTTTGGAGATACTCGTAATAACAATTTATCATTAATTTCTTGTGGAAACGAGTTTAACACATTTGGCAATATATATTGCACAATTTCTTTATTATATATATCTTATTAAAATAATTCTATGTGGTATTTGCGTGTAAAATGATGGTCTATTGTTACTCCGAGATATTTGTGAGTGTTGACAAGTTCCAACAATGTATATGTCATCTATGTGAATTATTGTGCAAACAGATGTGACGATGTGCAATATGGGGAGGAAACAAATTTATTTTACAAGGTGATTATATATGCATTAGTTTGGTATTATTTTGCTCGGATTCCATTCCATGCTTCTTGGTGGCATGTCGGACTCGAACCGCCTGGACTGGAAAACTAGGTGCACCCTAGAAAGGAAAACCCTGGAACCCCGACGTACCTCGGGCCACTTACGGCTTGTAGATGGCCCCCTCCGGTGTGGGAACCCCAATGTTCCTGTTACTGTCCCCCAGGGCACGCACGCTCCGCAGCGTCCGCGTCCTGGCCCGTTCCCGTGCCCGGCGCGCCGGGAGAGTTCTAAACCTCTCCCGGACCCGCTCACCCGTCTCTTTGGCAAGCATAACTTGCTCTCAGAAAGAAACGGCGGAATTCCACGTGCTCACGCTCCGCAACATAGCCGCAATCATGTTACCGAGCGAGAGAACCCCCACCTGGATGGCCACCACGAGATCACGCCTCGGCTCCCCTCACGTCGGACATTCAGCTAGCGTGTGGAGCGCCGTGTCCACGGTCTGGCTATCGCAGTGATGGTGTGGGGGAACGAGTCCCTCCAACACAAAGGGAGGATCCTCCGACCAGGCGAGGTGATCATGCCTGGCGGGCTACTGCCCAACAATTGATGTTGGGATGTTGTATGTATCATAATCGGCGCGAGAACATCTATTGCGCGATTCAGGATTGATAGTTACTCCGTGTAGTTCATTCGTAGTTCAGTGTATCTTCGGTAGATGGCGCTGTATGTGGAGGTCGCCACAATGGCACTCAGGTGTTGGCTCCTTGCGGATCAGACACA
Organism: Spilarctia lutea; assembly: GCA_916048165.1. NCBI lineage: Eukaryota > Metazoa > Arthropoda > Insecta > Lepidoptera > Erebidae > Spilarctia > Spilarctia lutea. The sequence continues at coordinate 3,230,929 of OU696492.1, read as the reverse complement.
AGTGCTCTCCAAAGCATCCTTTCCCAGTGATCACCTGTGTCAGCCGCTATGAGAGGGTCCCATGAAGCCTCTTGAGCCAATCCTCTATAACGCCGCAATAAGGGCCTAAGTCTTTACGTGTATCTATTAAAACTTCACCAAACGCAAACCTTCTTCAAAGTTATGTCTGAAACAAAATGTTAAATGGACACATCGAAACACATTTTCAAAAGTTACAATGTTAGTTTCTCCAATATTCCAACTGACAAAAATTTTCGAAGCAAACACCTTCTAAGTTAAAAGTAACATGGCAGTAATACTTCTACAAAACTTCCTAAATACGAAAACTTTTATTCGAAGTCTCGACATGTGTTTTGAAGCATACTACACATTTTATATTTTGTTGACCTGTGTATTCTCTATGGGTTCTGATTGATATGATCAATCTTGTTCATATGACGGAGTCTTTAAATGTACTTAGAAACTGGAAGTTATAGATCGACACATTCCAGTACTGTGGCGTCTGTTTGTGTCGATCTATGATTTTAACTCTAGCTTCAATTTGTTACATTAAATTTAGCAATTTGCTTTTGCCAAGTGTAATTTTTGTATTTTATTAACCGATATCAAAAAAACGAGGAGATTATCAATTCGACTGTTTTTTTTATGTTTGTTACCTCCAGAGTTTTCCTTTCTAGGGTGCACCTGCTTCCCCGGCATCTAGTATTAGAGACGGCGTGCGGTTTTAGTCGGTTCGAGTCCGACATGCCACCAGGAAGTGGCCCGCGGGGATCTCCACAGAGAAAAATTTAGGATATATGCCTATTATTATTTTTACCTCATTTTGTATCCCACTTTGCCAAGCAGGGAATTGTACTCATTATATTTCCAACTTCTGCAGTTTTCTTCCCATTCATTTCGTTGCGGGTACCAAGACAGTTTGACTCTTCCTGTGACCAGGGACCCATAGACTTATAGTGCAGGGTATGCGGTTTAAATAATCTTACTGAAGGGCGCTATGCTTACTAAAAGGCGCTAAAGGACAGCTCTGCTTATGACTGTCCGAGTGTCAAAACTCGATGTATTCATAGGTAACCGCTATTGATCATAGTATACTGGAGCTACTAAGTTTGCTACTGCCGATTAAGAGATCTCGGGTTCGAATCCCGGGTCGGGCCAAAAGTGAAGAAGCCTCGAAGAACACGTAAAGCTGTCGGTTCTAAGCCTGATCTCTCCCCGTTCGAGTCGGTTAACCGTCCCATCGGATTGTGAGAGAGACGGAACAGAGATTGCACCTGTGTTTACGCACACACTTGTGCACTATAATATCTATTGCTTAGTTGGCTGGTCTCCGTTGAGACTGGCTGCCGTGGCCGTTATCAGCTACTAGAACATTACTGGAGTTAGAGTAGTGAGTGGGTGGACGATAACATTCCCAAAAAAAATTGCGGTGTGAGTGAGTGTTGAGTTCTACTCATTTCACTTTTTCCATCAACCAAACAGTAGTAAAACTACTCGCATTGTTTTATGTCGATGTAACTATGTAGTTTGATAGTATTGCTCTCTTATGGTCAATCTATATAAATAAATAAAATTAGATTGTCTGTTTGTAATATTAAAATAACCGCTTTTTTCTAAATGCATATGTATGTATACACGGTACATACTCGTATACCAAAATAACATTTTTTTTATATTTGTCTGTGTGACTGTCTGTCTGTTTCTTCCGGCTAATCTCTGGAACGGCTGGACAGATTTTGATGGGACTTTCACGGGCAGATAGGTGATGTAACAAGAAATAATTTAGGTTACATTTTTTGACAAACTTTACCTCGCGGTGTGACCAGTGGTTGTTAAGGTATAACAATAACCGCGGGACTCAACTAGTATAATACTAAAATTTGTTGTGTTGTTCTACAAAAGCTATTGTATTGACCATCAATGAGACACTCGTACACATCTTGTAAGAATTAACTGTCTGTAATAAAAGCAACTGTGCAATAAAACGGAACGGTGAAATATATTTCCTACAAACAATATTGGGGTCAAGGAACGTTAATTACCATTAATATTCTCTTAAACTATTTAGATATATATCATACACAAACATTTTACTGTATACAAATAAACAGCTTTTCATTAAACGCACAATAAAGTATTTACGGTACTTGCATCAAAAATTTTATGTTTTTGTCTGTCTGTTTGTTACGATTAATCCATGGAAAGGCTGGACTGATGAAGCCACGCTTCGGCATGAATGGCCCGGCTCGACCGGAGTGATACCACGGCCTCACAGAAAACCGATGTGAAATAGCGCTTGCGCTGTGTTTCACCGAGTGAGTGAGGATACCGGAGGCTCATACCCCAACCCCTTCCCCCATTTTCCTCCCCATCCCCGAAGGTCGGCAACGCACTTGTGACGCTTATCGTGTTGCAGGTGTCCATGGGCGGCGGTAATTACTTACCATCAGGTGATGCGTCTGCTCGTTTGCCCCCTATTCAATAAAAAAAAAAAGATTATACGGGACTTTCACTGACAGATAGCTGATGTTATTCTAAGTAACTTAGGTTATTTTAATTTTAGACTAGCTTCGCCTCGCGTTGTAACCGCAACAAGGACGCATCGTTTTGCAACCAAAACCGCGGGTAACACTATGATATTAATAAAGGCTTTAAGAAGACTTGAATATTAATTACTTTCTCCATTTATTTCTTTCTGTACTCGACGTTTACTGTAGAAGTAATACGGTTTCAACAACCACGGACCCATCAACGTGTTAAAAGTGATTGCTTAACTTTGCAAAAATAATATGCTAATTACCTTAACCACGTACTCCATACTTATTTAATAGGTCTTTGTAGAGAGTACGCGAACAGACGCGTACCCTTATTGAAAGCCATTCCCCTTAAATGTCTCTAACTCAGTTTCAATAGTTATTTTTAGCAGGGCAACAGTATTGCAAAGAGTCAGAATATCAGCGCGGTATAGCAGATCAAAACCTCCTTAATTAATAAAGGTGTATATCGAGCAGTGCATTGTTAAAAAAAAGTCATAAAAGAGCCTACTCCAAAAAGCCTTGAAGCAAAGAACCTACTCCTTTTTAAAATGCCGGGCAACACACTTGTGACGCCTCTGGTGTTGCGTGAATCGGTGGTACGTCTGCTCGTTTGACCTTTATTCCATAAAAAACCCTTGAATAGTTCACTGTTAGAAATACGGCTTTCTTTGGAAAGGTTTTGGCTTAATAAATCGTGCTGACCACACAGGTTGGTACTATTTTTTTATTGAATAGGCGACAAACGAGCAGACGTATCGCCTAATGGTAACCGATTACCACCGCCCATGGACACGCGCAACACCAGAGGCGTTACAAGTGCGTTGCCAGCCTTTGGGGGGAAGGGGAGGGGGATTGAGGGACGGGTTGGGATATGGGCCTCCGGTATCCTCACTCACTCGGTGAAACACAGCGCTATTTCACAACGGTTTTCTGTGAGGCCGTGATACGAGTATTACTCCGGTCGAGCCGGCCCATTCATGCCGAAGCTTGGCTGTCCCACGATAGAGATAGAAATAGTTTCAAGCTTTTCTTCTCTTTGAAATGATTTTGTGCTGCGTTTGTTTGTTCCTTTAGTCGCCTCTTCCGATACTCATAGGATAAATAGAGGTAACATTCTGTATTCTTTATCCTTCACCACAAGATCAAAAGGTGCTTGGACCAACCGCCCATCATCTTTTTATTTTCTTTTTATTTTTATTATTATTAAAAAGATTACTCCAGGACTAGGAATAATTCCTGTGTCGCGGGGGAATTTACAGACATATATGAAACGGACACAGAGAACACCCTGATATGGAACCACAATTTGTGGATCACACAAAGTATTCCACCCACCCACAACACTTAGCGAAGTAGGGAACGGCGTGGCGACCGCTTAACCAGTAGGCCAAACGTGCAGTTTCTTTATACCTAAAGAATCATATTCATTTTAACGATTCAATTCTTTCGTAGCTCCTTGACAAGATGTAACGCTTTAAGCAACAAATTAATAGTGCCTGTCAAAATTCGGGTCCTATGTTACAAACGATACAAAATTGGACCGTTGGGTGTCATTTAGTAAAAGCTAACAAAATGGTCATAAACTGGGATAAACTGACCTCTATCAAGTTAGGGTAATGGACACTTGGGTTATGTTATAATTTAGAAATTGAACAAAACGTGTAAGTTCAATGGAACGACTAAAGCCGTCGATTACTGGATTTAGGATTCGACCGAGGACTAATTTAGTAACTAGTTTTAATTATATCAATATATATATACCCTCTCCACTTACACTGTCGACTTTCTGAGAAGGTATATTTGTCATGATCATCATCAGCCTATTGCAGTTCATCGCTAGACATGGGCCTCTCTAATTGCTCGCTACTATGATTGATCCATGGCTTCTCGCATCCAGATCCTGCCCGACATTTAGCACAAAACTATCACTCCAAAGCTGGTTCTGGTCCTGGTCGTCCTACACTACGTTAAACGAAACGTAATCTCCACTCAAGAACATTTTATGAGACCCTTCTCAACACTCAACAATATCTATACATTCTTTTACACTTTCACTGGCGCAGTCTGGCTACCACTTGTAATACGGCTAGTGGTAGGTAGGTTATAGTGGCTACTTTATATAATTCATCTAAAACATTTATGTCATTTGAAATCTGGAAGTATTGTGTGATTTTAATAACAGGATTAACATCCATTTAAAAAGTAGAAATCATTTTTTTCAGTGACGAATGACATTTTCCAATGATAAATATTATTGATCGAATTTCCGACAGCTCTGTAATAGGCTGCCAGTATAACAAATGATCGAATGACGAAAACACTAGCCGTTTGACGCCATCTTGGATTAAAATTGGCGCGTAACACGGTTTGGCTTTTAATGTTATGCGTGTGGACTTTTTTATTTATTACCACCCAGTGGGCTGATTATAGAAAGGACACATTTTATTCGATTTGCCTTATTTTGAATACTATGATAAGTGTTAAGCTTTCTTCCTCAGAGCTGTTTTCCGCAATATATGAGGGTTTAATTCTCGAGAACACGTTAAGTCGTCGGTCTCGGTTGTCATCGACATAAATATGTAGTAATAGTTGTTGGGAAGTCAGTGCCCTCAAATATACTGACAACTAGTTCAACTTTCGAATTCAGTTCACACTTAGGGTGGTGGTCCAATGCCAGGCGCCGTTGAAGCAAAAGTCGACCCCAAATAATATTGGGAATAATACTGACTAGATTTTTTTTGATTTTAAGTCAACTTAAATACAGCTAAAGTCCTCAAATGTATCCTATTTCTTTAAGTGCTTAAAGGACGTTATCTATATGAGTAAATACGCAGCACATAATTTACTGGGCATTTATTTTAACGCATGGCAACAGGCACTGACATCAACTTTTTTTTTGTAGGTACCACAGATTAAAACTTTTTCATAGTTGACGGTCCGTGCATCATAAAAGTTGACATTAATGTTTTTATAACTTTTTAAAGGTATAATTATTTAATACGTAGGGGAAATAACGCGACCACGGAATAGGATTTATATTTAACTGACTTGTCATCACGGCCTGGCATAAAGTCAGAGTCAGTAGTAACGTAAAACGTTACACTCTGTCAAAGTATAAGTCCAAATGGACCTACGCATTACATTGCGCATTTAAAGGTATGTGAAATTTGCAATGTTTAGTTTTAATTTTTATATTGAGTTCTCAGTGACAGTCGATTGATTTTGTATGTAAGTCTAAAATGTATATGTGTGAAGATCCCTACCGCAAAAAATGACAGACTGGTTTGTATCGGAAGAAGTCGTTATATCGACTCTATTCCAGTCCACGCCCCCGCCTGGGCGATGCTATGGCAATGCAGTGCAACTTCTTCGAAACGTTTAACAATTTATTTTTTTATACTTATGAATTGTCTGACGTTTCGAACAAGTATTTTGACTACATTTAAAATGTCTTTTCGTTCGCTCCAGTGTCGGCTCCGATTTCACGAAAAAGTGCGATCCCCTTATACCTCGCAGAGTTGTGATGTGTGTGTTTGTATTTACGAAAGCTGTAATGTGCAAAAATAATTATTTGAGAAAGTCAAAATGGAAAAAGTTACGGCCGAAATAGTGAGAAAAAAATATCCGTTTTTTTATTTTGGCACTCGATATTTTGGAAACGAATAGTGTTATCAAAAGTTTGAGAAAAAATCCTCTGTACAATTAATTTAATCAGCTACAATTTGAGCCTAAAACAAAGACGATCGGGTAAAGGGTTTGCCCTGTAGCCTAACCTTTTTTTAATTTTCGAATACTGTAGATTAATTTCCAATGTGCTCGATAATCGAGTGTCACGAAATCTATGAATTTTTTCGATTACTTTTTGTCAAAGTTAATATTTAAAACTCTGAAAATTTTACGTTTGACGACAAACACCAACGAAAATAAAAAAATCGTAAGTAACAAGTATAATTTAAACATTATTCATAAAAGAAGTGAAATAAATACGGTAAAATCATTACGTGAATAAGCCCTCATTAAATAAAAAAAAAAGAAGTGAAATGGAATGTCAGTTCCATTTTCAAATTTGACACTTAAAAGGACTCAACTGTAGTACTTGTATTTATTGAACCCACAAAAGCTTTCCTCTGCGTACAATTGAGAACAATGGACGTATATATCCCGTGTAATATGCCGGAATGGTTGTAATATATGTCGTTAATCTCACGAGGTTACAAAGGACACTCCACATGGTTTATGTCCCATCAAAACATTAACTTTAATCCACGGGATTACAAGTAGGTTAACCAAATAATATGATACTATGAGGACATGACACTAGCATTGGGATGTGGGATAAGCCTTTATAATAAGTAAATATTTAAAAACTAACTTGCATTTGTTGTAAATATCTCTTTGTTACACCTGAGAAATGGCCGAAGAGGTCGAGGCCGTAGGGGTAACCAGCCTGGAGCGGTCGCTTCCTGCGTGTGGTGTATCCCTGTTGAGGCCGAGGTTGCTGGCTGGCTGAGACTTGCTATGGGAGTGAACATGATGGTGCTGCGGATCTGCTTCCTTGAAGGCTGCTTCAAATCACGTCGGGGTCACCACTGTGGGGGAACGGGTATCATGTTCCACCCAACACAAAGGCAGAATCCTCCGACTAGGCGAGGTGATCATACCTGGCGGGCTACTGCCCAACAGTTGATGTTGGGATGTTGTATAAATGAAAATCGGCGCGAGAACTATTTATTGCGCGATTCAGGATTTGTAGTTACTCCGCGTAGTGCGTTACTTCTTAGTTCAGTGTATCTTCGATAGATGGTGCTGTAGTAGGTTATTGTTGTGTTTTAAGTGGAAGTCGCTACATATGTATTCTTATCTGTTGTCTAGTACCCATAACACAAGCTCTGCTTAGCTTGGGACTAGATAGCGTTATGTGCTAAAAGTCTAAATTATATTTTTTAATTTATTTATAAAAAAAAATGTCATGATAGCTTTCCCATCGACCCAGCAGTGTATCGAAATATGGTATTCCCACTTCATTATTAATATCGCCTTATCCTGCCATAAGTTGGTAACCCTATTAACAACTGTGTAAAATAATTAGAAGCAGACTATGAAACATAATTAAACACTTTCGTGTCGCTCATAATTTTGAGACCATAACACACTTCTCAATTGGAACGTAATATAATTGTATATTTCGGCTCGATCTATACTAATATAAGCAGAAGAGTTTGTTTGTTTGCTTTTGCGCTAATCTCACAAAGAACTGGTCCGATTTTAAAAAATATTTCAGTGTTAAATAGCACAGTTATCGTGGAAGGCTTTATATTACGCTACGACTAAAAGGAGTGAAGTATCAGTAATTTTTTTGGGATTTTCGTTAAGGCTTCCTTTGCATAAAAAAGTTAAAGTTTCACAAATACAAAGTATGACAGTTCCCTAAGTTCAAAAAGAGTCCGCTAGAGAGATCGTTGATTGTTTTTTCGAAAGACGGTCCCCATTTGTTTTCATCCACATTTTATATATTTTTTATCATTAGCTAGCTGTTGCCCGCGGCTCCGCCCGCGTTTATATCGGTTTTTTTCGTGTATTTTCGCGGTCGCGGATATGTGACTGATGCAAAAATTAGATAAAAACAATCCTTGATGCGGATTATATATCATTCTAAAATTTCAGCTCGATTGGTTCAGAACTTTTTGAGTTTTGAAGCGTACACAAACCAACATAACATTTTATATATAGATATAGATTTCATCACGATGACGACGACGTCGACGACGACGAAGACTCGAAGACTTAGAATTGAAGACTATAAATACTTGACATTGGCAGAAATAGTTGATCCGAGTGATCCAGCTCTTGTCATTTCTTCAAAAGAAGAACAAGAAGAGTCTGCCACAGCATATCTTTGAAATCGACCAAAATACAACCTTTTTAATTTTAAAGATAGTTGTGGCGTGGCCGCTTAAACCAATAGACCATAGAGATTATTTGATTCTTGAGGAAGGACACTGAAGTTACTATTCACCATGATAAACGACGTACATGCGGGCAGAGCTGCGATAAAAAGCAAGTTCACTAAACTAAATTTATCCTTGTTTACTTGGTGAAAACATCTTTGAAGTTTATTTAATATTATAGCCAAAACAACTTCAAATTAAGTTCCTAAACTCAATATTGTTTTGCTGTAAATATACATACTAGCTTTTGCGCGCGGCTCCACCCGCGTGGTTGTCAGTTATCGGAGTAAAGAGTAGCCTATATCCTTCCTCAAGAATCAAAATATCTGCATGACAAACTTCATTGAAATCGGTGCAGCGGTTTGGCCGTGAAAGCAGGACAGATAAGACAATAGGTATGGAAGGTATAAGTTAATTACGAGAAAATTATCACAAATACTAGTTTTATTTTTATAAGACTACAGAGGAACCAAAAGTAAGGTTAATTTTTGCCATCTATGTATGTTTGTATGTTGAATCTTGGCACCTTAACTACCGAACCGATATTAATGAATAACCAAACTCCTCTCCCGTGATTCTGGCAAGAGTCTTAAGACAAGTTTCACCACTTAGTGATAAGTTCCAGATAGTTATCCGATATATAACACTATTTGACGGATAAAAATAGCCAATTTATAATGTATATATGTAAATTTTTCGTATTATAAACAAATATAATTTCAAAAGAAACGATTTTCAAAAAGCGACCCCGCTTGTTGTTAGACGATGAAATGATTACATGTATTTTGGTTTATTGTTATTTTATAGAACTCTGTACTAATTTGATAAATCTGTGCAACAAAAACGTTGTACCATTTCATTTATAATACACGGCTATTTTTCGGCACGGATATTTCTTCTAAAATATCAGTTACAGTAATGGCTTAGGGAATGTCTGCACATGTTCGGGAGTATTTTGATATATGGACAGAATTCGTGCCAAAAAACTGAGTTTGTAAGCAGATACTTAGAGAAATAATGCAGTGAACTAATTTTTTAACCCCCGACGCAAAAAGAGTGGTGTTATTGTTTAGTTTGACCTCGATGTGTGTCTGTGGCATCGTATCTCTCAAACGGATGGATTTAGATGCGTTTTTTTTTTCATATAAAACATAGTTTTCTTGGTGGTTCTTAGCTGTTATTGGCTAATATTTTCCAGAATGATGTAAGGCATTATTAGCGTATGGTTACTCGATGTGAATGTGTAGGGGACTTTTAAACATTTTAATTTAGCTAGGTCAACAATCTAAATTAAGAAATCCATAAAAATAATATTTAAACTATGGGCAAATCTGATATCTTCTCTCAAAACTGACAGATCAATATAAAAAGATGTAAGGTTTTACAAACTAAAAGCAACTGGACTCAAAAAAGGACTGAAAATTTATTTGTTCTAGGTGCTTGGCATCGTCGAAGACTTACTGGTAATTTAAAACTCATCTTTGAATTGTTTTTTTTTGTTGTGTGTGGGAAATGTCAGGTAACGAGCAGCTAACAGAGGCCTGCCCTGTTACCTGTTGATAACACCCATTATGTCTTTAGAAAGAACCTCAAAGTGGTTGACAAGTGATTCCATCAACAACCCATAACGTCCCATTGCTAGCACCTGAGCTCAGCATACGTCCCCACGCTGGCCAAGTGCGGGTTGGGGACTGGCAAGACAACGTTATGGCTACGTAATCTTACCATTGGATATTTTTAAGCCGCCCAAAGACCTAATCTTCACGACTTTTATCCTATGATAACCGGACCGACTGCTTAACGTGACCTCCTAATCACGGACACGCTCATGGTAAAATGCCACCAGCGGTCACCCATCCAGGTAATGACCGCGCCGTCGTTGCTTACCCTCGGTAATTGTTTCTAATCACAGAGTGCAACTGGGCTATGAGCACCTGAGGGATTGATCACTATGCCTACGCGGATGCTCACCAAAATTGTTTAGAAAATAGTTTTCAGTACACCACAGACCACAGTGACTCGTGACAATATTTTCTCAATATTTAAACCATAAAACCCCTCAAGGTGAGTTCCAAATGCACAACATTTCAAGAACAAATATTCTAAAAGTCTTAAGTAATGGCATGTGTTCACTAACTAGATTGTCCCAGCGGGTGCTTCGAAGAGCAACGCGGCGTGCATTAGCCATCCTTTCAGCTTTCACCATGGTTGGTTACACTCTTTATGTGCTTGAAACAAAGGAATAGGTTTTTCCTGTTGCCACGTGGTACTAAAAGCCTTTTATTAAACGAATATTATATGAAAGTATGAAGTAAATTTTTGGAACATTAAATACAAATTGTAAGTATGATTTCGAAGTTCCTTTGTTATTTTGTGCGTCATAAACCACTGTCAGAAAGAGCCACTAGTAAAATCGTCAGGTCTTCAACATTCTTCAATATATACTGTATTTTGCGGGAGAAATCAAATGAAATCATTATTATTATTCTTTGTTTCAAGAAGGTTCGAACCTAAGTTATTTAAAAGTAGGACTACAATAATTAGAACCCATATTTCCTCTTAATATTCCTTATTCCAAAATTTTGTAAAATACTCTAGTGCGATACTGGTATCCAATTTCGTATATAACACCATTTTGTTTCCAATTTCTTACAAATATCACAAAATTTTAAAAATTAATAAACATCACTAAAATATATGTATTTATTGATATTTAATCAGATCACTGTTACAACTACGGGATTGAAGGTGACTTGAGGTATCTTCGTCGCGCAGTATTCCAAGAAGGCCAGGGCCAAAGGGTACGTTATCTTCCGATAATATGGTACCATCTGGCGATAGACCACCGTTTTAGCAAAGTCTTAAAATTGAAATTGGTTAAATCCAGGTTTTAAACTCATATGCTTAAAATGTCAGAACCTCAAAGGCTAACGGGTATCACTTTATAGTTTCTCTTTGGCTAGTCTTAAAGATATAAGTAGTATAGATATTTCATCCCCACAGGCATTTTGGGGAGTAGTAAAGTGTGATAGGATCCTATATAAATACTCATTCTTTCATTTTTCAAAATACGAATCAAAGTATTAAGTGCATACTCAATTTCGAAAACTGTTTTGGGAAAGAAAAAGTAAAACGAATTTCCATGGGAGCAACAAAATTAACTAAGAATGTCTCACAATTGCTTATTAAAAGGAAACAAGATCAGATGGTTGAATAATTCATAACTAAGCAAGCCCAAGTAGGAGACAGTAGTACAGTCAATACTGAATATTTATACTAATCAAATTTAATTCCACCAGTACAAATGCATATTTTTGTAAAGATCTCGAAAAACACCAAATATTTTTTTTTTAAATTTTAGTTTTCAGTCATTAAAAGGATGTTACCAAATACCCAGAATATTGTGCAGAAACTTAAAAATTCTTACATTATTTTCGGTGAAGGTAAGAATATTGATCAAATTAATAAATAATGATAATGTTTTTTCTTCTCTTTCATTCTCTCAACTGACACTCTCTCAAAACAAAACCCACCAGATTGTGAAGCTTGATCCTAGTTTTTTAGAAATGAATAAGAAGAATGATTTAAAACAGTTTAATTCACTTCAGCGTCAGCGTGCAGGGGCTGGGGGTGGATCAAATGATCGGTGGAACATCATGTACGCACAGTACTCCATTAGCGCCAGAGACAAAGGATAAATTATACTTTTCTTCACCTGAGTTGTAACAAAGTAAGCCAAGACTGCCGCCCCAGCTGTGTACCATCCCCATTCGTTTTTCTTCTCATTAGAATAGTAGCAGAGGGAGGCAACATTACAAGCAATCAATAGGTGTCCGAGAGGCTCATTTTCATTTTTGGTTAGTGCCAATATGAAAGGAACTACGCCAGAGAGCAAATGGACGGAACAGACGGTCTGGTCATTATGGTACAAATCCGCCATTAAGCATGGAATAGCCAAATACTTGGAAGCTTTCAGACTGATTTTGTAGAGGTCAGTAAAGTCATTATTGAACGTGCTACCTGAAACAAAAATGTGGCATTCAATTCCTGAATACTGTTCAATTGATTTTTGTTTAATTTTTGTTAGGTTTACATTTTTATTTCTTTTTTGAGAGCTGATAGTAATTATTTCTTTGGTAAATGTGGTAAATCTCTGACTGCTACAGTTAGGGTCTTAATCCTTGGCAAGATCAAGGCAGTATTTCACACCGGCTGCAACTTTATGAAGCCGTTGGGCCGCAATATCATCTGTTCTCATGCATCATCTGGGGCAGAAGCACCTCAATACCATTCTCCCTCGGAACTACATTTATTGGAGAGCGACTCGTATCGTTTATTAGCAGAACATTTCCGATACGCTTGACCAGTTGGCGTTGTGTAAAGACGTAACTTCACTCTTCGCTCGTATCATAATAAGTGCTCTAAGGAATTTTATGAACTAAAAGCGGCTAAGACAGTAAATGTTTTTTACAACTTTTTTGGTAATTGTAAATCATCATCATCATCATCAGCCTATCGCAGTCCACTGCTGGACGTAGGCCTCTCCAACTGCACGCCACTTAGTTCGATCTTCGGCTTCTCGCATCCAGCTCCTGTCAGCCGTCTTGCGCAAATCATCACTCCACCTGGCCTGTGGACGTCCTACACTACGTTTGCCGAGACGCGGTCTCCACTGAAGAACCCGTTTACCCCAACGGTTATTGGTTCTGCGGCTATAAATATATTTTTTAATTTATTCCGGGACCAAATTAGCTACTGGCATACTGTAACTTTTTTTGTGATCGCTCTAGTGTGGGTAGTAGTTATATCAGTACTCACTCTGGTAATGGAAAAAGCCGATGACGCCGTGTATGAAGAAATTAGCGTGCATTCCCGGATGAGTAAAACTCTTTCCGGAAACTCTACTGAGACTCTTTCCAGCGACGGCGCATAATATGATGTGAGCAAGAGAGGTATGTAATTCGTCCTCTTTTGACATAGCGTGCTGCTTAAACACCTAATTACGAACCATTGTTAAAAATAATGTTAATACAAATTATTTTTAATAAAATTAAAAATATCTCCGATGTAGAAAAAATATTTGTCGCATTGAAGGAGAAAGTGACTTATTTTTATTTTTAAAACAAATTCTACTAATGAGTATTTATTTACGTAAAATAGTCGCCAAGTACGGCTAAAAGTTTAAATTTGAAGGTTGAATAAAGAATCCTTATTCTTAAGACGATTTTATGCATTTACACTCTGTAAAATTGTAGGTAACTACAACTTGAGTTGAATAATTAAGGAATAAATAGGTATATCTTAATATTGTACTAATAGTACCATACTAGAATAATTCAACGATATTTGATGTTAAAACCCAAAGAACTGATACTTTTTTCAACTAGTACGTCACACTTCACTTATTGAAAATATCAGTACCATAACAACTAGATGGCGCTTTTAGAAAGTTTAATAGACTTAGAAAAGAAGCAAACTTAACAAAACTTACTATACTGTTTGTTGTGGTTTTGTTGTTTTATTATAGTCTTCACACATATTTTAAAATGTTATGGATAATAAATCTAAAGATCAAAATGTTCAAAAAAATCAATAAACCGTAGACACGAATCATAGTTTCATTTGCCTGGAAATAGCAACACCGTTGAACTGCAAAATTAAAAAGAATAAACAAGCTGCCATTTTGCTGTATTTGAGTTCAACAGCATTCTTTCTTACAGAATTATTACCATAAATCACTAATTCTCTTTATAAATATATTTAAAGTGTGTGTAACTACAAAATAAACCAGCATAACAAACATTAAAATGGCAGCGAGCGATTCGGGAACGGATGAGTCATTATATCCTATTGCAGTTCTAATAGACGAACTAAAAAATGAAGATGTACAGCTTCGGTTGAATTCTATCAAGAAGCTATCGACGATCGCATTGGCTCTTGGAGTAGAGCGAACCCGATCAGAGTTGATTCCTTTCCTAACGGAGACCATATACGACGAGGATGAAGTGTTGCTCGCTCTGGCTGAGCAACTCGGTAAGCATATTCCTTCAATTGGTGGTTACGAATCTAACCTACTAAGATTAAAACGTTAATATTTTTAGATTTTTCTGTACATTCTAGGGGTTGAAATATCAAAAAACACTAAATGGATCTGGTTTGATTCTCCCTAGTACAGTATAGTGGACATTTTACTTGATTGTTAAGTAGCAAATTTATTCTATCCATTATTTATCGAGCCTAGAAAGTATATTAGAAATATACATACATCAAATATATGACATTTAAATGCCTTTTACAAATTTTCTCACAAATAAGTATAATTAGAATAAGGCATTATGAAAATTTGATCACTTTTTCCTGATAGCAGTGGATGACCCAGCAATGTTTATACATTACATAAGGTTTTAGCTTGTTTCTTGTATGAATGGCTGCTTCTCTGACGTCCACCATTCTTAGAAATATACTTTCATCACACAGGATACGAAGGAAAGTTGTAAAAAACTATAACCCAGCTATTTAAAAACTTAGATAAAATTTAAATAGTCTATGACACTCATGCTATTACTATGAATCTATTGACACCTCATTCATTACAATCAGTTTGGTAGTTTAGGTGCTGTGTTGGAACATATGTACATAGTCTAACAAATCAATTACTCTTTCTTTTAACTGCCCCATATTGAGATGAGAAATAAAAAGGTAATAAGGAAAATATATAAATCTAGGGAACAAAGGTAAGTGACTGGTCAAGTTGATGAAATGGAATGGAGTTGTGGCTTTCTGAACTGTACAACTTTATATATATACCTTTGAACTTTTCCATTATGGCAATCAAAAGGGCAGAAAGTCTAAGACAGCCTTTTCCAGCCCAGCATTTTCTCGTATTGCTTATTTAGGATGTATGTGAGCTTCTTCCTGTATATATATATAGGTTTTGTACTTGTTTGTAAATAAGGAGTCATTTTCTTATTAGATAAAGAGCAGGAAATACGGTAACATAATCTTACGCATTCATTTCTGGAAACAGTCTTTTCTGACTGCTCTAAAATGAGTTTTAGTTATTTCAAAGCTTACCAGTACGGTCACCAGATGGTAAGTGACTCTTGCTGTCTACGCACATCTGGAACTCAAGAGTCACTGCTGTAGATGGGTGGCCATTAACTTCACTGCTGGATTTGATTTCACTTCACTCTTTAAAAAGGAAGTCTTCGTCTACTATGCCAAATGGGTTGGTACAGGATTTGTTCCAAGGTTTTCCCTCTTTTTGAAGTGTTTGCCTGCTTAGTTTGTTTACTTAATGCCGTCTTGTGACACACAGGGATAAAACCTAATAAATAAGTAGGTCTTTTAAACTTCTTTGGGTTCGCCATTTGGTGAGACTAGGGCCAATTTTCTTTTTTTGAGTTTACTAGAAATAAAATAATAAATAAAATATTTTGGACATCTTACACTTAACGTCATCTAGTCCCAAGCTAAGCAGAGCTTGTGTTATGGGTACTTGACAACTGACATACATATTATACATAGACTGAATAACTCCTATGTTCTAAACATGTGTGAAACGGATTAATGAGATTAGGGATTAGATCCACTGTTCTCTATGTAAGAGCTTTGAGATGACTGTTTGAAACACTAAGATATCAACAAGTTTCATGTGTTTGTATTAGAAAAAAAAAGATCCTACCATACTAGGTTTAATGTATGTGAATATCCTATCCATCAATTTTATAAACATATTTATTTTCAGGTAATTTCATTAATTTGGTTGGTGGTGTTGAATTTGCCCATTGCCTGCTCCCTCCTCTTGAGGCATTGGCTATTGTAGAAGAGACAGTCGTCCGAGACAAAGCTGTAGTCTCACTGAGGGCTGTGGCTGCCCACCACACCCCACAAGCTCTGGAACAACATTTTGTGCCATTAGTACAGCGTTTGGCAGGCGGTGATTGGTTTACATCCCGTGCTTCTGCCTGTGGTTTGTTCAGGTAAGAGGATTTCACCGTTGTCAATGCAACTTTATACACCTATTCCTACCACTTTTTCCTTAATCTGGACTTTAACTATTACAATTCAAATACATTATGATTATTCTTAAATCAGTGACATATTTGACAAAATAACTGGCAGGAGTAGAATGCGATTAGCCCAAAATCAGAGTGGCATGCAATGGGAGAGACCTATGCCCTGCAGTGGACCGCAATAAGCTGATGAAGATGAAAACTATAATCTCAGTTTCTTCTCAATTTTGTACACATTAACATAATGTGTTTATACCATAGTACTAACAATATATCCACGTATAGTTGCAATGTTCGTTAGGTCTTTTTTATTGAATATAAAAATAACTAAAGTTTATTGGTAATTTATAACAGATCAATTCTCATGTCATAATAGTTCGAATCAATTTATCCGTTTGAAAATATTCTTTATTTCATGGAAAAACTGATATTCGGGTAAAACCTTCTGAGTTAGTGTGTGCTAATGTGTTTCAATGTCAAAAGAGATTATAGTTCTATAGTGGCTTAGTATTGAATACAGACAAGGTTGAAATGCGAATATTTTATGCATATTAGCTGTTAGGACGATTTTAATGAATAACATGTTTTCAGAATAATATAAAAATGAAACTAGTTTAAAACAGTTACGCTTTATAAGTCGCTTGACAAGTTCTTCATGCTCTTGAACCCGATACATACGCGGTTTTAGAAAAAACAGCTATTCACGCCGCGGACGAAGCTAGTCTAAATAACATATCCGAAGTTACTCTTTCAAAATTCTCTGTCAAAATCGGTCCAGCGTTCCCAGACTTGTTCAAATCCTGTATAATGATTACTTACCATTTCATAAGTGAAGCAAAAGAAACAATGTAGTATAACAACAGCATTGTTTATAATTATAGCATCGCTTTCACAGAGAAACATAAAAAAAAATATTTATATACAAAACAGGCTGTCTGTACAGTTCATAGAAAAAAGATTATGTGGAGTTAAATTCTCACCATAACACATGACAGCACGCAAGATCCCTATAATATCGAAATATTTAATAACAGATTCACATGATAGAATATGGCATGATCAAAAATCACTAACGAGACATCTGGTACTAACCTATGTTCATTTCTAAACAGTTTTTGAAAATAATTCTAATTTACAACCCGCATTTATTTATAAACTATTGAACTGTAAATAACTGAGGGCCATTATTCTTACGATTAATGAATTACCATTTTCGCTATTCAATATTATAACCTAATATCATGTGTGATATAAAAACCGTCTTAGATCATAGCTGTTTGTGGCATGTGCATCTTCTAAAGAGGTCCTGACTCGATGGGAATTGAAAATAATATAATGTTAGTAGAATTTAATTGTAGAAACTTATAATTTTTTTAAACCGACTTCAAAAATGGAGGAGGTCCTCAATTCGATTTTTTTGTTTGGACTATGTAAACGGATTTTGATGATTCTTTTTTTATTTGAAAGCTGGTGCTTTCCGTGTGTTCCCATTTCAATTTGATCTAGTTCTTGAAGTCGCTTTATATAGGATTTTTTTAATGTTATTCGTGTTATGATGAATTAAGAATACGGAGTGTCCACCGTTCATATTAATCCCATGGGTGTCGTAAGAGCTGACTGAGGGAACAAAGTATACAGGACAACAGGTCAGCATGATATATTAAGCCAAAACCTTCCTTATGAGCAGAGGCCTAATAAATGTTTTTACTGCACGGTTGGCTTTTGGTTTAAACGGTCACCGCGCCGCTTCCTACAGCGCCAAGTGTTGTAGGTTCAAATCCCACACGGGACGACACATCTATAAATTGTTGTTCTCAGTTCGGGTGTTTTTCCGTCTCGCGTATGTTTCTTAAGTCCTAATGCTGAAGAAAAAAAGGCTTGTTGATGATATTGCTGATGTTATTTCTTTTTTTTTTAGCGTATGCTATCCCCGTGTGTCTGCGCCCGTGAAGGCGGAACTTCGTCAGCACTTCCGCTCGTTGTGTCAAGATGACACTCCGATGGTCCGCCGCGCAGCTGCCTACAAGCTGGGCGAGTTCGCGAGGGTCGTGGAAGTGGAGTATGTCAAGAGTGACCTGATACCCATGTTCGTTACTTTGGCTAAGGTAAACTTCCACTTCAATAACTTTAATAAATAGTCTAAGATTCCGTTGCAAAATTCTTACGTTCATCGAGTTTAAAATCTGTTAAACATATGTTAGTTTAGGTGTAGATTTAAGGGAAAAGAGAATAGCTATAGGGGGCCACCTACAGTTTTTAGATACCGGTGATACGTCAGGGTTTCAGGGTTTTCCTTAATAAGGTGCACCTGGTTACCCGGCTCCTAGTACCGTAGACGGCGTGCGGTTTTAGTCGGTTCGAGTCCGACATGCTACCAGTATGTATGGTGGTATCCAAGGGGATTATCGCATGGAAAAAAAAGAAAAATGAGAATAAAAGTCCTCCAGTGTACAGAATGCATCTTAATATAGAGATAGTGGTATCTAGCATTTGCCATGTCTGACCGATAAAGTCCTGTATTCTGATAGATACCTATTAATCTATACTAATATTATAAAGCTGAAGAGTTTGTTTGAACGCGCTAATCTCAGGAACCGCTGGTGGACTATCCAACACTGAAATAATTTTTTAAATAGGTTATAAAATTATTTCAGTGTTGGATAGTCCATTTATCGAGAAAGGCTATAGGCTATACTTCATCACGCTAATACTAATAGGAGCGGAGCACCAATGAATAATGTTTAAAAAACGGGGGGGAAATTTTCACGCTACGGGCAATAGAAGACGCAAACGAGGTTGTGTGGGTCAGCTAGTTGTCTATAAAATTAAAACTTCAACATATTTTTTGTATGTACATAGTTATTGTAAAGTAATGCCTGCTACACACAACAATAAATCGTAGCTATTAATCTGTGCAGTTCGATTTGTGCAGATTTATCGAATGTGTGAATGAGAAATCGTTGCAGATTGTCGTTGATTGGTGATCCGATGAAGACGATAATTACGATTTATCGTTACCTACACAAGCAGACATAGGACAATTGAACTTATACATCAAATCACTAAAATGTTTGTTACGTTACAATTCATTTATAAACTCAGTTAAACTAAACACAACAGATTATGTAATATTAATTCAGTTGATTAGTTCGTACTCAATGCATACAATATATATTAATATTTTCTGTTTATAAAATGACTATCGGAATGAAGTAATCCATTATGCAATGATATTGATCAAAAGTAGTTCTCAAACAAAGGGAATGTTTATTTTAATTACCTCTTGAGACAGTACTCTAAATTCCATATTCCATTCGTGTACAATACTTGAAGAGTCACTATACAATTGTGATTGTGATGGGCTGTGAGTAAACATTACCATTCTGTGTAAAGTGTGCTGTTTGTGGGATCTCGGTCAGGTTAAGATTTGTTTCTTATCTATCTACCTAATACCTTTAAAATCTATACTAATATTATAAAGCTGAAGAGTTTGTTTGTTTGTTTGAACGCGCTAATCTCAGGAACCGCTGGTCCGATTTGAAAAATTATTTCAGTGTTGGATAGTCAATTTATCGAGGAAGGCTATAGGTATATATCATCACGCTAAGACCAATAGGAGCGCAGCCCCAATGAAGAATGTTTAAAAAACGGGGGAAAATTATTACGCTACGAGCAATATACCTTTCCATTTTTTTTTTTATTATGTAGGAGGCAAACGAGCAGACGTATCGCCTGATGGTAAACGATTACCGCCGCCCATGGACACCCGCAACACCACAAAATTAATATAAAGTGTACGAGTATGTTTATTTGAGTAAACTATTCAATTATTTTAAACTAGCTGGGTCCCGCGGTGTTACCCCCGGTTATTGGTGTACCTTTACAACCGCGGGTGACATCGCAGGGCAAAGCTAGTCTATAAAAATTTAATAGTAGACGTAAACGAGGTTGCAAGGGTCACCTAGTGTAATATAAAATCTCGGAAACTGATCCAATTAATTTCATGAATATATGGTATTCAGGGGGTTTCGGAGACGATAAGATAATCAATCTGGCTGGGAATCATTTTTAGAAAATTTACCAATTTACTACTTACAAACTTACCGTTTAGTGTGTACATGTTTTAAGCAGGTAAGGGGCCATCCATAAAGTACGTCACACGAATTTCATTATTTTTGAGGCCCCCCCCCGTCCTTGTCACAGGTGGTCACATTTCTGAGACCCCCCCCCCCTCCCTAATGTGACGTCACATGTTTTGTAATTTCACATCGAAAAATTATGAAATTAAAACAGCAGTTCCGAAATTAGTTTTATTTCCATTTAAATTAAGTACTTTTTTTATGAAATCAACACTTATAAATTCGGATCGAATACTGAATACGCAACAAATCAGAACTACATCAGACCTTGTATGAAAAAGATTAAATACTGATTATCAACAAAACAATTGAAACCGTATTGTCCTAAAGATAGAGTTGGAAATATTTTTTAGTTAAATTAATATTTCAAATTACGCGATTAGTACCTCTAGATACGAGTATATTAGATTTTGAAATGTGATGTCACGAAACTTAGGACCCCTCCCACCCCTTGTCACACCATGTCACACTTTGTCGACCCCCTCCCCCCCCCCCTTTACGTGTGACGTACTTTATGGATGGCCCCTAAGGTAGGTAGTAGTGACATCTATAGGTGGTTAATAGCAGGTTGTTTTTTCTGCTTCATATTGTATTAATAACATTTTAGTGTTTTCCTTCCTATAATGTTGATTCACTCATCACATGCTCCGGTATGAGCATATGTAATAGGTTTAGATATAGGGTTGTAATTCTTCTACAAAATTTTATATTACACTAATATTATATTTAGAGTGAACTTTTAAGTTTATTATAAAGATTTATGGGCATCAGTTAAATGTTTTTTTCTAAAAAATTAAATGTGAACATAATTCTTAGGGCCAGTTTTACCAGTTCCTAACATAGTTTCAGATAGTTATCTAACATATAACACTATTTAACAGAAAAAAGTTGCTGAACTGCATATGGTTATCTGATACATTTGTATCTATACGAATTTTATAGTTCAAGTGTTGAAACTGGCCCAAAGTGTAGGAATGTATTATATTTTAACCTGTTATGGTACTGAAGATTACAAACTCTCAGTTGAAGTATTACTTGATTGCAGTTGTCAGATGTTCGAAATATACTCTAGATGGTCTGATAAGATAGCAGATAATAATAACTAGTGAATGCTTTTGCATCTTTGCATTTACATCTGCATTGGTGGAAGAAGTGTACAGACTTCAAGGAAATAATAATATATATATATAATAAATGTTTTGTATCATAGTCAAGTCGAAAACTTTTCAGTTTATTCATGTATTTAATTAAAATACTAGCGGCACGGCACGCTTCAGCAGGAAAGTTTTTGAAACAATCAGATTTCTTCTATTATAATATGCATATATCTAAACTATCTATACTAATATTATAAAAAGGAAAGGTTTGTATGTAAGTATGTTTGTAACGAATTGGCTCAAAAAGTACTGGACGGATTTTAAAAATTCTTTCACCATTTGAATGCTACATTATCACTGATTAATATAGGCTATTTTTATTGCAAAAAAAAAGAAACAAAAAAAAAAATAACAATATGTAAACTAATAACTGCAGGTAACACCGCGAGGTTCAGCTAGTCATACATATAAACATGTCGTGCGGCGTTCCACAGGGGTCTGTCCTCGGACCACTCCTGTGGAACGTGGGGTACGACTGGGTCCTTCGGAGTCGTCTGCCCCCCGGGCTGGGTGTAATTTGTTACGCCGATGACACATTGGTCACAGCTCGGGGGGCCAACTTCCAAGAGGCGGCGCGCCTGGCCACCAGGGGTGTTTCTCTGGTGGTTGGGCGCATCGAGGCGCTGGGCTTGCGGGTGGCCCTGGATAAGACGGAGGCCCTGTTATTTCATGGGCCCCGTCGTGGTCCACCCCCCGGCGCCTCTATCGAAGTCAACTCGGTCCTCGTACCGGTTCGGGCCCAGATGAGGTATCTGGGCCTGATCCTCGACGGTAGGTGGCTCTTCGACGAGCACTTCCGACAGTTATCTCCGAAGCTGGTCGGCGCTGCCTCCGCCCTTGGGCGACTTTTGCCCAATTTGGGTGGAGCCAGCGTCGCAACGAGACAGCTCTACACGGGGGTGGTCCGGTCAATGGCCTTGTATGGGGCACCGGTGTGGGTGGCGGCTCTGACCGTCCAGAATAAGGCGCGCCTATTGCGCCCTCAGAGGGTATTGGCGGTCAGAGCCATACGCGGATACCGCACCGTGTCCACCGAGGCGGCGTGCGCCTTGGCCGGAACACCCCCGTGGGATTTGGAGGCGGAAGTGCTCGCCGAAGGTTATCGGCGAGCGGCTGAATATCGGGCGGAGAACGGGTATCGTCCTCCGCCCGAAGAGGTACGCGATTGGCGTGAAGCCGCTCGCCGAGCCACGATGGCTCGTTGGTCTTCCCGGCTGGAGGCTCCACGCGCTGGCTTTGCCACCGTGGAGGCGCTCCAGCCGGTCATCCTCGAGTGGGCAGGGCGGCAGCACGGGACCCTTTCCTTCCGGCTGACGCAGGTGCTTTCCGGGCATGGTTGCTTCGGAAAGTACCTGCACTCGGTCGCTAGGAGGGAATTGAGTCCCGCCTGCCACCACTGCGACTGCAGTGAGGACTCGGCCCAGCACACGCTGGAGTTCTGCCCCGCTTGGGCGGAGCAGCGCGGGCCCTCACTGCAGTCATCTGAGGAGATCTGTCGCTACCGGCCGTCGTACTATCCATGGCCGGTAGCGACAGCAGTTTTACCGCGGTCGCGACCTTCTGCGAGGAAGTAATCTCGCAGAAGGAGGCGGCGGAGAAGGCCCGGGAGGACGATATCCACTCGGACCCGATCCGCCGCCGGCGCACGGGGCGGCGGAGGCGCGCCTATCAGCGCCTCATGCCGCCCTGAGTGTGGCCGCGGATGGACGGGATGGGTTTTCCCCTCCATCCGCAATACAGGCCAACCGCGAGGGGGCGACGTACGCGTGTGCCGTGCGTCGCCTAAATTGAGATTTTATTTTTGAAGAAGGTGCCCGCTTCATTGCGGGCAGGCGCTGGGAGGGGTCCGGCGTGTTAATAACAGCGATTCCCGGACCCCTCCTTTCTCAGGCGCAGAGTTGGCACACCGTGTGGTTTTAGTCGGTTTGATTCCGACACACCGCCCCACCGCAAACCCCGGCGGGGTGACGGCCCGAGGGGGTTTCCACACGTACAAAAAAAAAAAAAAAAAACAAAAAAAAAGTCATACATATAAACCTTCTATATATTGCTGAAAAGTGCATTAAAATCCGTTGAGTGTTACTACTCAAGGGTCCAAACGAACGGAAAGCTGAAGCAAATTCATGTTATACTTTGTAAAGATTTAAATGACTATCTATTAAATTAATACTATTGTGTGTGTCTGTAGGACGAGCAGGACTCAGTCCGTCTTCTGGCGGCCGAGGCGTGCGCGTGCGTGGCCGCGCTGCTGCCGCCCGAGGACATGGAGCAGCTCGTCATGCCCACCGTGCGCGCGCGCGCAGGCGACACCTCCTGGCGCGTGCGGTACATGGTCGCCGACAAGTACGTGCTCCGACCACTCACTCACACCCTAACGGCTATCCTCTCGCTCTGTCTCGTCACACCACCCACTCACTTACTCAGCTCTAACTTCTATCCTCTCACTCTGTCTCGTCACACAACCCACTCACTTACTCAGCTCTAACTTCTATCCTCTCGCTCTGTCTCTTCACACAACCCACTCACTTACTCAGCTCTAACTTCTATCCTCTCACTCTGTCTCGTCACACAACCCACTCACTTACTCAGCTCTAACTTCTATCCTCTCGCTCTGTCTCTTCACACAACCCACTCACTTACTCAGCTCTAACTTCTATCCTCTCGCTCTGCCTCGTCACACAACCCGCTCACTTACTCAGCTCTAACTTCTATCCTCTCGCTCTGTCTCGTCACACAACCCACTCACTTACTCACCTCTAACGGCTATCCTCTCACTCTGTCTCGTCACACCACCCACTCACTTACTCAGCTCTAACTTCTGTCCTCTCACGCTGTCTCGTCACACCACCCACTCACTTACTCAGCTCTAACTTCTGTCCCCTCACTCTGTCTCGTCACACCACCCACTCACTTACTCAGCTCTAACTTCTGTCCTCTCACTCTGTCTCGTCACACCACCCACTCACTTACTCAGCTCTAACTTCTGTCCTCTCACTCTGTCTCGTCAGACCACACACTCACTTACTCAGCTCTAACTTCTGTCCTCTCACTCTGTCTCGTCAGACCACACACTCACTTACTCAGCTCTAACTTCTATCCTCTCACTCTGTCTCGTCACACCACCCACTAACTTACTCAGCTCTAACTTCTGTCCTCTCACTCTGTCTCGTCACACCACCCACTCACTTACTCAGCTCTAACTTCTGTCCTCTCACTCTGTCTCGTCACACCACCCACTCACTTACTCAGCTCTAACTTCTGTCCTCTTACTCTGTCTCGTCAGACCACCTACTCACTTACTCAGCTCTAACTTCTGTCCCCTCACTCTGTCTCGTCACACCACCCACTCACTTACTCAGCTCTAACTTCTGTCCTCTCACTCTGTCTCGTCACACCACCCACTCACTTACTCAGCTCTAACTTCTGTCCTCTCACTCTGTCTCGTCAGACCACACACTCACTTACTCAGCTCTAACTTCTGTCCTCTCACTCTGTCTCGTCAGACCACACACTCACTTACTCAGCTCTAACTTCTATCCTCTCACTCTGTCTCGTCACACCACCCACTCACTTACTCAGCTCTAACTTCTGTCCTCTCACTCTGTCTCGTCACACCACCCACTCACTTACTCAGCTCTAACTTCTGTCCTCTCACTCTGTCTCGTCACACCACCCACTCACTTACTCAGCTCTAACTTCTGTCCTCTCACGCTGTCTCGTCACACCACCCACTCACTTACTCAGCTCTAACTTCTGTCCCCTCACTCTGTCTCGTCACACCACCCACTCACTTACTCAGCTCTAACTTCTGTCCTCTCACTCTGTCTCGTCACACCACCCACTCACTTACTCAGCTCTAACTTCTGTCCTCTCACTCTGTCTCGTCAGACCACACACTCACTTACTCAGCTCTAACTTCTGTCCTCTCACTCTGTCTCGTCAGACCACACACTCACTTACTCAGCTCTAACTTCTATCCTCTCACTCTGTCTCGTCACACCACCCACTCACTTACTCAGCTCTAACTTCTGTCCTCTCACTCTGTCTCGTCACACCACCCACTCACTTACTCAGCTCTAACTTCTGTCCTCTCACTCTGTCTCGTCACACCACCCACTCACTTACTCAGCTCTAACTTCTGTCCTCTTACTCTGTCTCGTCAGACCACCTACTCACTTACTCAGCTCTAACTTCTGTCCCCTCACTCTGTCTCGTCACACCACCCACTCACTTACTCAGCTCTAACTTCTGTCCTCTCACTCTGTCTCGTCACACCACCCACTCACTTACTCAGCTCTAACTTCTGTCCTCTCACTCTGTCTCGTCAGACCACACACTCACTTACTCAGCTCTAACTTCTGTCCTCTCACTCTGTCTCGTCAGACCACACACTCACTTACTCAGCTCTAACTTCTATCCTCTCACTCTGTCTCGTCACACCACCCACTAACTTACTCAGCTCTAACTTCTGTCCTCTCACTCTGTCTCGTCACACCACCCACTCACTTACTCAGCTCTAACTTCTGTCCTCTCACTCTGTCTCGTCACACCACCCACTCACTTACTCAGCTCTAACTTCTGTCCTCTTACTCTGTCTCGTCAGACCACCTACTCACTTACTCAGCTCTAACTTCTGTCCCCTCACTCTGTCTCGTCACACCACCCACTCACTTACTCAGCTCTAACTTCTGTCCTCTTACTCTGTCTCGTCAGACCACCTACTCACTTACTCAGCTCTACCGTATATCCACTCATCTTCATAAGTTGGAGTGCAGGATCTGTTTCAGACTCATGTCTCAAACCCTAGTGTCCTATTCTTTAAGAGTTGATCTTCACGGTTCGATTGCTCCTTTGTAAAAACCAATTGAAACGCCCTCAAAGATGAGAGTTAATTGAAATAAACTTACTACTACTTACTCTATTAATTACACGTAGGGTTTGTTTCTAGTTTTCCTTCTCTATGCAATGCTTTTGTTCGGTGTAGTTGCGCCCTTAATCAGCTCTTATCGCTATATAAATTGGGATAGAGCATATTCTCAATTAATTTAAATCATTCCTTCAGATTCGTGGAACTACAGCAAGTAGTCGGCCCTGAACTGGCACGCTCGGACTTGGCACAGATATTCCAAGCTCTGCTGAAAGACCCTGAGGCTGAAGTGAGGGCTGCGGCAGCTGGCAAGGTAACTATCTTTATTTATAATATATATTAATCTTATGTATCTTGTTTTTGCTCAATTAAAGCAACAGTGGCAAATACTAAGGGTTTGAAATACCAATGTGATGCATTTGAACTTGAATTTTAGTCGGCTAGCGTTTTTACAGTAAAATCTTTCCTTTTTTAAACTATATATAATTATTTAAAAATGGTTGACTATTCAGAATCAATTGTTACGAATTTTTGACAATGTATAATTTGTAAATACTTTATAATATTTTCAGGTTAAGGACTTCTGCATGAACTTAGACAAGGCGCACCAGGAGCACATCATCATGACCATGATCTTACCACAAATCAAGGACCTGGTGTGCGACGCCAACCAACACGTGAAATCTGCTCTCGCCTCCGTCATCATGGGACTGAGCCCCATCGTAGGACGAGAAAACACAATTGAACATCTCCTGCCTTTATTCCTCACCCAACTCAAAGACGAATGCCCAGAAGTCAGGCTCAATATTATCTCAAACTTGGAATGTGTCAACGAAGTCATCGGGATTCAACAACTAGTACAATCTCTCCTCCCCGCCATCGTCGAATTAGCTGAAGACACCAAATGGCGTGTCCGTCTTGCCATCATCGAACACATGCCACTACTAGCCGGACAACTCGGACAAGAATTCTTCGACGAAAAACTGACTGGTCTATGCATGTCTTGGTTGATAGATCACGTCTACGCCATCCGGGAAGCCGCAACCCTCAACCTGAAGAAACTCGTTGAACAATACGGCTCACAGTGGGCTGAAACAAATGTTATCCCCAAAGTACTAGCCATGTCCCGCGAACAAAACTACCTACACCGAATGACCTATTTATTCTGCATTAATGTTCTCTCCGAAGTTTGCGGCAAGGATATTACCACCAGAGTGCTTCTACCCACTGTGTTGTCTATGGCTGATGATAATGTTGCCAACGTAAGATTCAATGTTGCCAAAACTCTACAAAAAATGGCACCGTTCTTGGATGCTGCTGTTATCCAACCGCAGGTGAAGCCTGTCCTCGAGAAATTGAATGTAGATCCTGATGTTGATGTCAAGTACTTTGCTTCGGAAGCCATCGCCGGAATAGCTGGTTAATACTTAATAGGCAGTAATAAAAGTTGCATTGTTGTTATAAAATTCCAGTCTCAGCGAGTATTATTTGAAGCAAGAAATTTGCAATTTTGCTACACCTTTTTTATATAAATTCTAGATAATAAATACACGATCAAGTATAAGTGTAGGCTGGAGTATTCTTTATATTAGTATTTATTGATCTGGTGACATTGTTGTATCCCTGGAGCTATGTATTCACATGTAGAAATAAATGTCTTCATTCCAGTGTATAAGATCTAAAATCTACATGGCTACAAAACATGTACATAGTATTCTGAATTAATAATACAAATAAATGCTAAATAATATCTAATGATATTTTATTTACAAAGTTGTGTTGTGACATTGGCCACCGACATGGATCTTGTCGCGAAATATGAGTACTTAATATGCTGAAAGGTTTTAAACAATTCTCGACCACTTCTATGTCCAAAGAATATTTAAGACGTCAATGCCCCATAAATAAATAATAATAATAAATAAATATTTCGGACATCTTACACACAACGTCACCTAGTCCCAAACTAAGCAGAGCTTGTGTTATGGATACTAGACAACTGATATAAATACATATACATATACTTTTTTTTGTAAATACATATTATACATAGAAAACACCCAAACTCCGAAACAAATATTTGTAGATCATACAAACATTTGGTCCAACCCGGGAATCGAACCCGAGACCTTAAGAACAGCAGTCGCATTCGCTACCTACAGAGGCAGTCAAGTCAGTCAGTCTGCGCCATAGATTGCTATACTCGCTTAGATCAAGGTTTTCACCTTTATATACCTTGTGTATGTATGGAATATTAATTTAATCCTCCACACTACGTGTTCTTATAACCTTATATAATGTAGAAATTTTACTTTAATTTCCTTTTCTAACACACAAGGCACCCTTCATCCCTGCTCTTTTTTCCATCCCATGGTTGCCTGTTAAAGATTACCTCTGGGCGATAGGCCGTCAATTCTACTTCCCTAGTTAACCTTGTCCCTTATCAGATGTACAGTATAGAGATTTGTTATTATTATTAAATAGAGGTTAAATATGCCATCGTATTTGGCAGCTTATATAACAAGAATCAGAAAGTCTTTTTTACACTTTGAAACGTCGCCGAAAACTGCTAAAAGAGCAGAGCGCATTATACGATAAAACTAAGCAAAGCCGCTAAGGTTGCTAGTCTATATAAATAAATTAGAATTATTTAGTACACACAGAAAACTAATAGAATTACTTTTTCCCCCAAAACCTGGTTGATGGTGGTTTTAATCGGCAATCGCTCGACCAATTCGTTTATAAATTTTTAAATAATTTTGTCAAGGTTCATAATAGAAAAAAAATGAGTGTGTGTACTTATGTACACGCGTTACAAGTTATACTTCTTTGGCATATGAAAAAAAAATTACTAAAATGCAGTAGTGATTAACGATAAATATTAAAATTAAGGCTATTGCTAGTTGTCCGCTAATCGGACGAATAATATATATTATTCGTCCGTAACGAACTGAACCGAAGAGGAAAGGAAAAACCAAATATATATACAGATAAAGAAAGAAGAAGTGCAGAACAAGGACTCTTGTCATGCAAGAGGAAGACAGTATTTATAAAAAAAAAAAAAAAAACTAACATAACCTAACCAAAAAAAAATATTTTTTCGAACAAATTGACAGTGAACTTTATTTTGCCTAAAAAAAAAAAAACTAACCTAACCTAACCAAAAAAAAATATTTTTTCGAACAAATTGACAGTGAACTTTATTTTGCCTAAAAAAAAAAAAACCTAACCTAACCTAACCAAAAAAAATATTTTTTCGAACAAATTGACAGTTATCTTTATTTTGCCTATTTATCCGTCCGTTTATCGGACGACTAATTTATGTTATTCGTCCGTTTATCGGACGACTAGACACTTTGTAAAATTAATCAAAAAGATTTTATTTAAATAAATAATATTTATTTATTCACACTGTTTAATTGTACTGTTACGAAACACGTGTTCTAAATATAAAAATACTAGAATATACAACTTGAACATAGTTATCGATTGTCATGCCACCTAGAACTAACTTCACGATGTAGAATTCAGGTGTCGGTGTGCGCGCGCTAAGTAAAAATTCACTCTCATCATTTTTCTTCATCGCGCCAAAAGAAGTATAACTTCAAAAAGATAAAAGGCAACCGATATATGATGATGTCTGATGGTCTCTTAGGCCTACGGCCAAGGCGGCCAGTCTCAACGGAGACCAGCCAACTACGCAGGAAATATTATAGTGCACAAGTGTGTGCGCAAACACAGGGTCACTCTTTGTTTCCTCTCTCTCATAATCCGATGGGACGGTTAACTGACACGACCCGGAAGAGATCAGGCGCAGGACCGACAGCTTTACGTGCTCTCCGAGGCACGGGGGGTTAATATCCCAACTTCCAAACTTCGAGCTGTTATTAAGTATTTCTATAGTCAGAAAAACTCAATATCACTTTTGGCCCTGGGAATTAGAACCTGAGACCTCTTGCTTGGCAGCCACATTCGTCAAACGCTAGTCCAATGAGGCAGCTTAAAAAAAACAACTATTTATTATATAAATAAAAGAACATTAAAACTTTCTATATTTTTATTTCCATTGAAAACAACAGCATCCTAATTCACCTCCGCTGAATACAGAATCTAGCTTTAACAGTGAACAAGGACAACACAATTTGGAATGTAACACCTGTGTTACTGCACTATTACTTTACAGAAGTGTGTGCCATATCATAAGCTGAAGCGATATCACATAATTAGCAACAAAACTAAATGTACAACAGATTTACTTCATAACAATACAATTTGAACTCATGTCAACATTTGTGCACACAAAATAACCTTTTAAAGTTTGACCGAAGCACCAAGAATAAAAGAAAAAAAAAACATGGAATAAATTCAAAAATATAATAATTTAATTGTTCAGTACACTAGTATATTTCTGGGGAAATTATATACAGACAGACGGTTTCCATTACGTCAGCGAGACGGCTGTAACTTACGTTAGCGATAACTCGTTTATATAATTTTGCACATGATCACAATACATGTATAGAATACACATCATATAATTAACTATGAACAACTTACTATTAAATAGTATTTTTATCTTACAAGATATTGCAGTACGCACTTTAACTTTTAACTGTAAACATTATGTGGGTAGTTAAGACTTAATTTTAATCTTGAAACATAAAGAAACACGGTATGGAGTAGTTATACATTCACAGGCGTTCCATGTAGGCCAAATGTAGGCCCAAATGAGCCTATGCATTACACTATTACAACACAATGTATTTATGTGTGCGTGAATTGTGAATGTTTGTGTATATGTGAAGATTTCCCCCAAAAAATGACTATTTTGTATTGGAAAAGGCGATATGGCTACTCGCCTCCGTTTGGTGGCTCGTGTTCCTCTAGATCTTTAAACTACCCACATGTAAGTATAATACTCCAGAATAAATAATCTCAAAGACAATTGTTCCGTCAAAGTTATAAGTGTGACCGCTGGGAAGCTGGTGTTGGCTCTTAGTGGCGGGAGTCTCTGGGGTAGAACTCAGCCAGGATGGAGGCTGGGATACGTTTCAACATCTCCTTGGGGAAGATACGGAGGAGCTGCCAACCGATGTCGAGGGACTCGAAGACTGTGCGGTTTTCGTAGTTACCCTGTGAAGAAGTTCATTATTAGTGTTTATATTCCCTGCTGTTTACACTTGGATTTAATTTGTGTGATATCTTCGTTAGATGGCGCTGTAGTATGTATTTGTTGCGCCGTATGTAGAAGTCACTACAAATAATGCTTGCAAAATTTTCATTTTAACTTTATTGTGAAATGTGATATATTTGCTTATTGTTAAAATAAAAACTAAAAAGGATTATCACATTCATTTACGAGATAAATTATGAGACAAATATAGTGAGCATCTATGTAGTCTCATATAGTGGTTTACAGTATTAAGTTTATTTTAAAATTTTTGGTTAATTTTTCAAAGTGATTAATGTTATTATTAAATTCAGAATATTGTTTTTAATCATTGTTGCCATGAGAAAGATCACTACCATGATTGATGCAATATTCGAAAGTTAAAGTGAACACTATCAATCACCTTGATTTCCTCACCTAGATAAATAAGGTGATTGCGATTTTGTCTTATCCCTAATGTGAAGTAGTTTATAAGGCAGAGTACATACCTGCGAGATGAAGTTCTTCTCGAACTTGGTGAGGAACTCCAAGTAGAGGAGATCGTCGGGCGTCAGGGCCTCCTCACCTACGACGGCCTTCATCGCCTGCACGTCCTTACCGATGGCGTAGCAAGCGTACTGTGGAGGAAACGGGCTTATTAGTTCATTGAAGAAAAAACTTGTATATTAAAAGCCTTTAGAACGCCAATGTCACATATTTATGTGACAATGATGTAACAATGTACAAAATAACCTTGTAAGACGATTATTATTGTGAAATAACATGGAATTTTATTTACCACCTATGTGTGATAGCACTGAGAGCACTCTAGCTAACCCATATAACTTTGTGTCTGCATCTCTTTACAATCATTCTCGGAAATGAGTCTTTTAAAGCTAAGTCATGTGGTCAAAATTAAATGACCCAATAATACAATGGAATAGACAAAATCGTCGCGAAACACTTGCAAATTTGCCTACTAACTACTAATCTTAATTAACTACTTAAAGAAATCATTGTATTTAATCTATCTTTCTTTAAAAAAAAGAAAGTGCATGCGTACAAAGTACACTTGTCAAACGTGAAAATTCTTTGGCAAACTAATATAAACATTATTAAAGTTAATTATTAAAATACATTTATTTTATATTTTTTTAAATAATTTAGTAAAATCTCGGATGATGAACATTAAATTTAAATTCGCCCTTTCTCACTCTCTCTCAATCGGTCTCAATCGCTCTCTCCACCTTCTTCGACAAAAACGCTGCACATCTTCGTGACGCGTTTCATCCGTAAAAAAATTTACCCTCAGGCGCCTAAAGGAAGTTTACTTCAAAAACTACTGCATTACCGGAATATATCCCGTGTCCCAGGAGCTTTCCAAACTCACACTCAAAACAAAATTATTGTTGATCAGTTGATCACTCAAGTGTCGTCCTGTGATGGGGTCAAATCCAGAACACTCAGCGTGGTGTGGTAACCTCTTAAACCATTAGGCCAATACATTCTAGTTGAATATATGTTAAATAGGTTAAAAATTCTTATAAGTCAAGTGCTCACCAGCTGGTTGGATACGTCAGAGTGGTCTTTGCGGGTCATGCCCTCGCCAATGGCGGACTTCATCAAACGGGACAGAGATGGCAGCACATTCACCGGTGGGTAGATCTGTCTGTTGTGGAGCTGACGGTCTACGTAGATCTGTGAGGAAACATCACTTGTGTCAGTTTAAAGAAAAGAACAGAAATTAAATGATGATTAGCGGTGTGCCGACCGCTTAAGCCTAAGCCAGCTGTGCAGTCTATAATCACTAACATTAATACACAAGAATAATAATATATACTGCTATTACACCCCTTCTGGTCCCAAACTAAGCAGAGCTTGTGCTATAGGTACTAGACAACTTTTCTTTTAGTCAACATTTTTATTATACATAGAAACTCCCAAACAAAATCATCTTGTGTCAGCGGAAATCGAACTCATAATTGTGTCAGTCCGTAACGCCATGTGGTCTCCAGTTTCCAAATTCCTACAGATTTTTTTTTTTATTGAATAGTGGGCAAACGAGCAGACGTATCACCTGATGGTAAGCGATTACCGCCGCCCATGGACACCCGCAACACCAAAGGTGTCACAAGTGCATTGCCGACCTTTGGGGGAAGGGAAAGGGGATAAGGGTAAGGGGTTGGGGTATGGGCCTCCGGTGTCCTCAATCACTCGGTGAAACACAGCGCAAACGCTATTTCACACCGGTTTTCTGTGTATTTTTTTGTTTGTATTTTTTGTAGCGTATCTGTCGTTTATCCATGTCCTTCTCCAAGGTCCAATTTATCTCTATACCAAAACAGACAAACATAACTTTGGAATTTATAATTTTAAGTATGGATATGATTTCATTCAACATATTTAACAATTTCCTGTCTTTAAACTAGTGTGAAAAATAAATTAATATTTTAATAATGATTTGAAGGAGTGCCTCACCTGTCCCTCGGTAATATAACCAGTCAAATCAGGAATAGGGTGAGTGATATCGTCGTTAGGCATAGTAAGAATGGGGATCTGAGTGATGGAGCCGTTCCTGCCTTCTACACGTCCAGCGCGCTCGTAGATTGTGGCCAAATCCGTGTACATGTAACCTGTGGACGAGATAAACAACTATTAGCAGGATATGGCGCTTGCGTATTGTGTGGGTTTATTTTTTCTTTTTGAGTTTTTTATTTTTGATTTATATTTAGTTTTTGTTTTTCAATATTTTATATTAATAATCTGACACTAGAAGTGAAAACTTGTTATTGGCTTTCTGAAGACTGATCTGCTTTGTATTACCAATGTATCTAGCTGTAAGTTTTCCATAAATAAATAAAAATATATATATATATATATTGCTAAGTAATAATTTGATATCATTGATTATTTGAGTTACATCCTTTAATCATTGATCAATTCAGTACTTTCACCTATTAAAATACTATCATACAATTTCGAATATTTTTTTTTTAAGTTATCGTGACGTAGAGTTTTATTTTATATTTGTATTAATAATGTTTGATGTTTGTATTTTTGACGTGTTCAAGTGCCTTTTGGGGCCTATGGAAATAAATGATTGGACTTCGACTTTGACTTTGATAATAACAATGGATATTACACGAGGTATAGGCCTAAAGTTGGCCATTAATAACCCACACATCAATCAAGTTTTAACAGTCCACTGCTGCATATATGCGTGTTGTTAGAAAGGTATACTTGGTTTACAAACCCTTCCCTCCACCCCCATCCTCCTCCTCATCCTCTTCCCCCAAAGGTCGGCATTGCACTTGTGATGCCTCTGGTATTGCGGGTGTCCATGGACGGTGGTAATCGCTTACCATCCATTTGTGGATCAAATGTATTGTCTCATGTAAGGATCGAACCTAGACTATCCAATACGCTTTTTTTTTTTCATAATAATATTACCTACCCACCACGAAACTAAAACCTGGCTACGCCTGTATTTTTTTTTTTTTATTGAATTGTGGGCAAACGAGCAGACGTATCACCTCATGGTAAGCGATTACCGCCGCCCATGGACACCCGCAACACCAAAGGCGTCACAAGTGCGTTGCCGACCTATGGGGGATGGGAAAGGGGATGGGGGAAGGGGTTGGGGTATGGGCCTCCGGTATCCTCACTCACTCGGTAAAACACAGCGCAAACGCTATTTCACACCGGTTTTCTGTGAGGCCGTGGTATCACTCCGGTCGAGCCGACCCATTCATGCCGAAGCATAGCTCTCCCACTGTATGTCAACTGCTAATGTTTTTCTTAAATAATTTTTTTAAATAATGTGTTAGCTATTGTATATAATTACCTGGGAAACCACGACGACCGGGCACCTCCTCGCGGGCGGCCGACACCTCACGCAGGGCCTCGGCGTACGAGGACATGTCAGTCAAGATGACCAACACGTGTTTCTGATCAACAAACATTACATTTCATATTTGAAATCTTCATTATAATGGAGGTCTATTGCTTTTACCAATATTGAGTTGAAGTCCCCTTTCTTTGGCTCCCCTCTAACTAACTAGCTGTGCCCGCGACTTCGGCGACATGGAATAGCGACTTTGGGTAACATTTATACTCATTTCAACCCATTTTTCGTATTAAAAAGTAACTTTTTATCAAAATCTGTGTCGCAAATTTCATTTAAATCGGTTCAGTGGTTTTGGGGTAAAAGTGCGACAGACAGACAGAGTTACTTTCGCATTTATAATATTATTATCTTTTGGTAGATGAATATCAAACCAGATGTTGAACAACTTACCTCACACTGGTAGGCCAAGAACTCGGCAGCTGTAAGAGCCAAACGGGGTGTGATAATTCTCTCAATGGTGGGATCGTTGGCCAAGTTCAAGAAGAGGCACACGTTCTCCATGGAACCATTCTCTTCGAAGTCCTGCTTGAAGAAACGGGCAGTCTCCATGTTAACACCCATAGCGGCGAACACAATGGCGAAGTTGTCTTCATGGTCATCAAGGACTGATTTGCCGGGGATCTGGTAAAGTTACAAATAATATGAGTAAGTGATTTCATGCCCTTTTTATTTTCTAGATTTCCTGAGTTTTTTCACGGAGCTACTGGCAACGGACCTTCGGAACCTTGAGGGCGAACAGAATTCGAAAGTTCAAGTTGCCAGTATATTAGAGGCTGGCACTGACTTCTCAAAATGTATATAATCTTCGATTGCCAGTGCTATCCAAGGCATGGATATGATACAGTACTTTATAACTTTTAATTCAAAGATTCAAACATACCTTGACAAGACCGGCCTGCCTACAGATCTGGGCAGCAATTTCGTTGTGGGGTAAACCGGCAGCTGAGAAGATGGGGATCTTCTGACCACGGGCGATGGAGTTCATCACGTCAATAGCGGAGATACCTTAAGAAATACAGCTTCTTTAGCATTTATTTCCAACCAAGTCAGAACGGTTTTGCCCTTGATATCAGTTTTTCCATGGAGCAAATGATTTTGGACCACCACAACGCTAAAGGAGACTGAATTCGAAGGTTGATCTAGTTGTCAGTACATTTGAAGGCACTGACTTCCCAATAACGATTGCCACAGATGTTCATGACAATCGGGACCGACGACTTAACGTGTACTTCCTTGCAACTTGTACATAGTTATCTGCAACATATGATTATATTCTTACCAGTCTGGATCATTTCCTCGGGATAGATACGGGACCAGGGGTTGATGGGTTGACCCTGGATGTCCAAGTAGTCCTCAGCCAAGATTGGGGGACCTTTGTCGATGGGTTTGCCGGAACCGTTGAACACACGTCCTAAGAACACGAAAATATTATTTCATAAGCAAATTAGATAGATAGCAACCATATTAAAGATTATTTTACGAAAGTAATCATCATCAAATCACTTCGCTCTCCGCTTCTTTTGCTAAGCACAGGGCTAACGACTTCGGAGAGCGAAAAATAATAAGTGGCAAAATTTCCGGATCCTTGTAGCGGTAAAAGCTGACTTTTACCTGACTTACGACAAAGAGTTATCAAATGAGAAAACTAAACTCACCCAACATGTCTTCTGATACGGGAGTACGCAGAATATCACCGGTGAACTCACAGAGAGTGTTTTTCGCGTCAATACCTGACGTACCCTCGAACACCTGGACGACGGCCTTGGAGCCGCTGACCTCGAGCACCTGGAGAAATACAATTATTGTGAGACATGGTAGGTAAACATGGTTGTAGGTTATGCTTTCATTTGATGGGTAAACGCTGATTAATTTATTAAACTTGTGCCATAGTGACCACGAATTACAGAATAGTATGATTACGTGTTGTCAAAATTTGCTGTGGTAATCACTAGGGCAGTAAGACGGTAAGGGTAGTTTCAAGAAAAGAATGTGTAAGTTTTTTCTACTACACTACTCTTTATCTAAAAACTGCACTTTTGAAACACTCATTTTACATACATTTGAAATAAACATTTAAAAATGGCCGTCTTTGACTTACTGTCCTCTCGATTACCACGGCACACTCTCGATTATTTAAAAAATTACCAGATTATCCTGCAGATGCTTATTATACTTCGTTTGACTTAGAAAAGGAAATCTTCTCCATTATAGGATACTTTTTTGGTTTTCGAAAAAAATAAAATAGAAGAAAAATATTGTCAATTTTTTTTTTTAATTTGAATTGGTGTTAGGAAGTGGTATCAACCTTGAACACATTGAACAAGTTTGTCTCAGTTTAAAGTTGTTTTTTAGAAATATTATTCATGGACTTATAATAAATTGTATAAACATAGCATTATAGTTTATTCTATTACAACTTATTTACTTTACATAGATTTATCACCTTAATCATAAGATTACTTAACTTTAGGCAATAGTTCTGTGTTATTTGCAACTTTACGGTGCGATTTTAAAGTTCAAAATAATAATTATAGAATGAATAATAAGTAATTATTTACATATGAGTGTGAGTTCTTAACTGATCCCAGTATGGAAATGAATTGGCCAGTCTATTCTTTTGACCGATAGGACTATCGTAAAACGTCTGAAATATTTTACCTGTCCGGAGCGGAGGGTGCCATCTGCAAGCCTCAGCTGTACAATCTCAGAGAACTTGGGGAACTTCACCTCATCCAAGATGACAAGAGGTCCATTCACACCAGACACTGTCTTGTAAGCTGTATGAAAATTGGAAATATATTATTTTATAAATCACTTTAGTTCATATACTAAATATAATATTGTTTTAACAATAGAAGGGTATATCATCTATAAGTGTCATAGGCTATATATTAATCTAATATCCAACATACATACGAGCAAAGCCGCAGTCAAAAGCTAGTAGTAAATTGATACTCTATGGTTAAAATACAGAAATATATATTTTTAATCTTACTGTAAGAAAAACTTTTTTGTGGTCCGAATAATAGTTAAGAAAATAGACCGTAATAAAAGTAAACTAAGGATTATAATGGAAGAAAAACCATACTGAGCCAACCCCGAATAAAATAATTTAACTTAGACCAATAAAAAATTTAAGGTATACATTTATCTAAAATATGTTATCTATCTCTAATCTCTCTTAAGATAAAAGTGATGTATTGATTTAGCATTAGATTGTTCTTTTCAAAATGCTACAAAAAAACTAAAAAATAATATATCTTATTGGATCAATACGGGTATTTTTAATAGTTTAATTAATGCTTTAGAGTTATTTAGTAATAAGAATATTAAAATAAACTTATTAAATGGCTGAAAATTCTCATACAAATTGAGAATCCATAAGTCTTGATGTCTTGCATAATACAATTATTTTTTGTAGCTCATATTTGGTACATATATTTTAGTACTAGCTGCACCATCATTATCATCTTTTGAACCTTTTTTTAAATGTTTTGTAGTTCACCTTAATATTTTGTGCCATTTCTAAGATAATATAAATACATGTAATAGCACTTCCCAATAATAGTAAAATATTTAAAACAAATAAAATACAGACCAAAAATCTGTTAGTTTTTTTTTTCAAAGACCATAAACAGCAACTACAACTGCAATAGTACCACAGACAATTTCCCTTTAGTTCAATTTGGCAACAAAAAACAGCTGACTGCCATTCTGGCCTTAATAGTGAGATGAAAAGACAATTCTTATAAGACAAAGTTTTATTGTATTGTAGTCATTTGAATTTCTATTCTCTTAAACAGGAAGTTTAATCACATGATTTATTTTATCAATTGCAATACCACTGTCAGAATAGTACCTAATAAGAAATAGATCAGATTCATGAAATATATGGGTCACACAAGGCCTGATAATTCTGCAAAGCAAATGTTTCAGACTATGTACTCTAATTAGTAAATTGTACTTCAGTTTTAGCTTGCCATATATTGTTTCAGATAAATAGTAAGCCAGACAAATAATTTATTAACTTACAGTACCATAAAACTGATTTGGTTTACAAATGACAAGTATCAAAGAACCATTTAATACCTAAAATGTAATCACATATTTCATTTTAGAAATTTTCTAATTTTTGTTCTTCATTTGGTGACTATTTTAAATTTACTATTTGCTTTATTTCTGGAAACATAAGTAGTTTAGACATTTTGTTGGTTTACGTGATCATAGTTTCGCACATCACATGAAAAAAAAAACTGATCAGCTGACCAAATCTGTCTAGTGCGTTTTGAACTCGCCCAAGAGAAATTTCCGTAGGCATTGTATTTTTTTGTTTGAAATTTTCTTTTAACTACTTTACTGGATGTTAGATTCATAAAATTAGGTCGTAATGGGACTATCAAAAGGGAGCAAAGATTCCTGGACGCTAATAATCATCTCAAGGATGGCTTATGTTTTACGTATATTAGGTAACAAGAATAAATATCATTATTAAGACCCTTTACACTAAATTAAACCTAAAAACTTAGGCGGAACATGAAAAATTTACACAAAATCGATATTTTCATTGACACCCTATGACGTTTTAGACAGAATTCAAGAAACAAATTAAGGGGTACTCACTCAGGCGGGGCTGGGATATGAAGTCCCTGTTAACAGCCAGGACATGCTCCTTGGTAGCTTGGGATAGAGATAGACTCTTTGCCATTTTGGAGTTTTCACTTTTGGCAGTCCGCTCAATAAAACACCAATTTGCGCTGCCTCTTCGCCCGAAAACTGACGAATGGATAAATTGTCTATGTTACTTCACGTGCCGTCACGTGACCTATCACAAGGCAAAAGAAAATCTATGGTGCACTAAATTTCCCTAAAAACAATTCTAGTTTTATTTTTACCCCAAATGTTGTGTTAATACTTTTCCTTGAAACTGAAAATAAAGATTATTTACTAATCTGGTTATGATAAGATTTTTGAAGTGAAACTTCTTTATTTGACTGCCTCGGTGGCGCGAGTGGTAGCGTAAGCGACTGCTGTGCTTGAGGTCTCGGGTTCGATTCCCGGGTCGGCCCAAATGTTTGTATGATCTGCAAATATTTGTTTCGAAGTTTGGGTGTTTCCTATGTATAATATGTATGTATTTACAAAAAAAAAAAAAAGTATATATGTATTTATATCAGTTGTCTAGTACCCATAACACAAGCTCTGCTTAGCTTGGGACTAGACGGCGTTGTGTGTTAAATTGTCCGAAATATTTATATTTTATTATTATTATTATTTATTTTCTAGGATGACACGATACAGAAAATAAAAAGAAATACTTATTAAGGTATTTGCTTCGCCGAATCTCTTTGAGTTGAACTCATTCATCACAACATTCAATCATTTGACTGCTTCAAAGGCTTCCAACTAAGCTTCACGACTGTTATACTATGATAACAACTGGGACCGATTATTACTTAACGTGACCTCTGGAACTGTGACCTCGTGAATCACGGAGATGCTCATGGTAACATGCTACCAGCGGTCACCTATCCAGGAACTGACCTCGCCGTCGTTGTTGCTTACCGTCGGTAATTGTTTCTAATCACTGAGTGCAACTGGGTTATGAGCGCCTCATGTAATGTAATTATTATTATGAGTGTGCAACTAAGGTGTGACGATAGACATTAAAATATTAGGTTTATTCCTTTTTTTATATCATTTATGAGAAACGATCCTAAATGAGGAAACAACGTTGATCAAATACTCTTTTTTTAAGTCTTGGTCTATATACGATGAACGTAATACAATACCAACTTTCAACATATTAAGTAAGACTTTCAAAGGTGACAAAGGACTTCCTCTGGTATTTTTACTATCTATATAAATAGTTTTGTTTCAAAGTAGTTTAAAAATTGAATCTAATTTTCTTGAAATAAATTGTTCTTGTCAAAAGCATCTCAGTCATAGGATGTCCACTTGTGGGTATAAGCCTCCCAGGAGGTTCGCCACAATATCCAGTTCTGTATTGACTGCATCTAACAACATAGAGAAATCAAAATGACTAGTTGCCTTTCAGATTGGATTAAACTGGGCCTAAT
This sequence comes from Spilarctia lutea, assembly GCA_916048165.1. Lineage (NCBI taxonomy): Eukaryota > Metazoa > Arthropoda > Insecta > Lepidoptera > Erebidae > Spilarctia > Spilarctia lutea. Next base: position 3,189,133 of record OU696492.1, on the reverse strand, counting down.
CGATTTAGACCAGACAATTCCTAAAATATTTATTAGAATTCTAACTGAATTGGATGCAATGGACAGAAAATAATAATAGGATAAGACTGGTGTCGATATCCAACAATATAAGGAACATTTTTACATGCGATAACTCTTTCAGGCTATTACTTTTTAATCCATCTATAATGTCTATGAAGTTTGCTTTCCAAACTTCTGTTAGTGGTTACGAGTATTTTACTCTTCAACTTTGAAAACAATAGGGTAAACACTACACCTACTAGGTACGCTTAAAATGGTATAACGATAAATAATAAAATAAGTCTATGATTAAACTAGGTAGCTTTATACTATTTTAACAATTTAAAAAGTGTATAAACGAAATCTTTATACTATTTAAAACCACACGCACACAGAACGAAAACGAACCCTGTTCAGCTTCTTTCAAAGCAATTTGAAGTTTTGAAAACAAGTAGTAATAAATTTTAATATAATTAGTAATAACTTGTTTTCTTTATCTCTCCCTTGCTCTAAAACACACACAACACAAGTCATTTTTAACCAAGATGTATTGACAAAATGGCCTGTCAAATGGCTTAAATCGGAATTAATTTATGTGAACTTATTATATAAAATTATTTCATATTAATAAGTTATTGTCAGAAGAGCTACAATCGTACAGCACTCTAAAGATAAAATAAGGCTAAAGTAAGCCGGCACAGAGACTAGAGAAAAATGACTAGGTTTAATCTCTCTGTAGCTACTTTTTCGTAGGATATTTCTTCCATTTCTTATCTGTTGTAGCAATAATAGTAGTAAGAGGGCGTGACGTTTAGATTTATTTAGTAACGTTTTTGTTGATTGTGGGGCTAGTCACTTGCAATTGTTTATAATCATTTTAATTTATTGCCTGTTGTTATTAACCGGGCGGTGGTTTTAAATTGAAATTATATTATTTATCTTTTTAAAATGTCTGTGATCGGTAAAATCGTACCCACTATATCAAGTTTGAATTTCGGTCGAATCAAGATTAACGCCGCGCTGAACAATGCTAAGCTCAGAACATATTTCACATACACTCAGGAGTTATCACAGCCTCTAGATAGGACTCCTGATTTCCTAGAGGCAAACCAAGCCCTGGAGAAATGTTTAAAATCCGGTGAGTACTCCATAAATTGGTTATATCTTCGTATTATGAAACCGACGTAGAACATGCTTGTTGACCTTTTAGCTTATAAATATTAATTTATTTGTTAGTTTCTGCACGGTGGTCATCAAATTTGATAGTCTTGATATTTATTTATCACTAGCTGAACTCCGCGGTGTTTGTTACCCGCGGTTATTGTGGTATCGTGGGTAACGCCGCGGGGCGAAGCTAGTCCAAAAAATGTAAGCCTAAGTTACTCCTTGTACCATCAGCTACCTACCAGTGAAAGTCCCGTCCAAATCGGTCCAGCCGTTCCAAAGATTAGCCGGAACAAACAGACAGACAGACAAAAATTTAAAAAATATATATTTTGGTATGTGTACCGTATATAAATTCATATGCATGTAGTAGAAAGCGGTTATTTTAATATTACAAACAGACACTCCAATTTTATTTTATTTCTATAGATAAATACTGAAATTTTTACATATGTATTGATACAAACCTTTTGCCGGGACTCGTGTTAATCTATTTTTACGTAATTATCGTAAATAATCCTAATCTGCATACACATCAAAATTGATTTTATTGCTAATTGACGAAGATTACATTTCTAACCTTTTTTTAAATTATTGGTATTTCTTCATATTATCATTCATCAAATTTACAATACCTACACACTTCATTGGATTTTATGAACATTGTAAACTAAACCAAACCCCAATAGTGAAATCGGTACAAAGTACAATCAATTAGTGTATAAATAATGAACCTTGAACCTTAAAATTACAGTGTCAGTAACGACTTTTTAATGCATCAAGCATTATAAATACTCTTTTGCAGTAATGTGCTCATTAAATAAAATTTATTGGACATTATTGTGTTTGTTTAGACTATTGACTTTAGTACCATAATTACTATCTTTAATCAAAATGATGTACAAACATTCTCACACTATTAGGCGTCTAGTGATTAATGATCCTGACTGCCAAGCCAGAGGTTTAGGTTCAATTTACACCTTTTTTTTTTATTATTATTTTTTTTTTTTTAATTGTGCGGAAATCTCCACGGATACCACCTGGTGGCATGTCGGACTCGAACTCGAACTCGATGCCGGGGAACCAGGTGCACACTAGAAAGGAAAACCCTGGAACCCCGACGTACGTCGGGCCACCTGCACTTTGTAGATGGCCCCCTACTGTGTGAGAACCCCAATGTTCCCTTTATTAACCCCCAGGGCGCGCACGCTCCGCAGCGTCCGCGCCATCACCCGGCCTGCTTCTGCTAGGGTGACACATGGCCTCATGTGTCAGGTTCAATTTACACCTAAGATAAATCTTTGTGTGATGAATGTAATTATTTGTTCTGTGTCTGGGTGTAATTTATCTACAATATGTATATTCATATTGTTACGAGCTGGGTATTAAATAAATTAAAGTACTCGATTAATTACCAAAAATAACACAATATTTATTAAGAACACTTTTTACAATAAGAAATCACTAAATCACTCGTTAGTCGCACTAAAAGATCTCTTCGATGTTTATCCGCTGTATCGTGAAACAATACTGCCCCTACGGCCAACACGTTTCGCTTTTATATGGCCGTGGAAATTACTCGAAAGTACGAAAGTATTCGATCGATGTTTCTAGGCTAAATAGATTACTCTAGAGCTTCTTGTAGCGCCATCTAGCGTCGAGTAATCGTCATAATGCCCACAGTTGCGCGCTTTCCGACGCTAGATGGCGTTGTCTTCGATAGTTCTCGATCGTTTTCGTAAATATGAGATCCATCTGGTTATGGCGCAACACTGCCCCCTCCTAAGACATGCTCGTCCCGAGCATTATCGGTCCCATAATATCGCGCCAATCGATCTACATGAACTATCTTTGGGGCGCCTCTTGGACACTTCTGTATCCGGTAGGTAACATCATTGATTTTAGTGACTACCCGGTATGGCCCATCCCATTTGGCTTGTAGCTTCGGAGATCTCCCTTTACTGCGAACTGGGTTATGTAGCCATACTAGCGAACACTCTTCGAAGCCCTTATTATTCACTTTCCGGTCATAACGGGTTTTCATCTTTTCAGACATTTGTTGGCCCGATTGTCTGACATGCTCATAAATGCCATTCATCTTGTTCCGCAAGTCATTCCCGTACTCCGTTATACTTCGCGGGGTATCAGGGGGTATTCCAGTGATCAAGTCTGCAGGCAACCGTAGTTCTCTTCCGAAGTTTGCAAAAGCTGGTGTTACGGAAGTACATTCGTGGACTGCACTTCGGTATGACAGAAGAAACGGTTGGATGTGTTTGTCCCAATCTGTTTGCCTACTTTCAACTACTTTTGCCAGATACCTCTCTAGTGTTTGGTTAAATCGTTCCACCATTCCGTCCGATTGTGGGTGGTAAGAGGTGGTCCTGGTTTTGTGAGCACCCATCACTCGACACACTTCTTGAAATATTTGAGACTCAAAATTTCTTCCTTGGTCACTGTGGATTTCTAAAGGCACTCCAAAACGACAGAAGACTTCGTGCACTAATTTATCTGCAACTGTTGATGCCTCTTGGTTGGGAATGGCAAAGACTTCTGGCCACTTAGTGAAGTAATCCATTACGACCATGAAGTACTTGTTTCCGCTTTCACTTTCAGGAAACGGTCCCGCTACGTCTATTGCAATTCTTTCCCAGGGTGCACCAACATTGTACAATTTCAATGCGCCTCTGCTACGTGTATGAGGTCCCTTCACGGCCGCACAACTGGTACACTTGCGACACCAGTCCTCAACATCATCACGACAATGAATCCAGTAGAATCTTTCCCTTATCTTTAACAATGTCTTCTTAACTCCCATATGACCTCCTGAACATCCGTTATGGTAGAGCTGCAGGACCACTGGTATCTTAGCTTTAGGAACAACCATTTGCAGATGACAGCTGTCTCCTCGAGCGTTTTCCCATTTACGGCACAAGACTCCATCCTGGATGACTAGACTATCCCATTGAGCCCAATAACTCTTTGCGGTCGAGCTCAGCGATGCAACTTCGCTCCAGTGTGGCTTAGGAGTCTCAGCTTTAATCCACTCGAGAATTGGTTTGATATCTGCATCCTCTTGCTGTGCTTGCTGTAGGCTTTCCTTCCATTCGTTGCTAAGGTCCGTCTTTATCGTCCTTATAGGAACAGCTTCCTTTACTTCTTGCTTGGCGCAGTGCTTGCAGTCTTCAGGGCAAGGTCTTCTTGATAGAGCGTCTGCGTTACCGTGAGACTTTCCACTGCGATGTTCAATCATGAAGTCATATTCCTGTAGTAGCTCAATCCATCTCGCGACTTGTCCTTCAGGATTTTTAAATTGTAAGAGCCACTTTAATGCAGCGTGGTCAGTTCGGAGGTGGAATTTACGCCCAAGCAAATATTTGTTGAAATGTTGCAGTGTCTTCACTACGGCCAGTAGTTCCCTTCTTGTGACGCAGTAATTCCTTTCCGGCTTCGACAAAGATTTACTGAAATATGCAATAACAACCTCTTGATCACCTTTCCGCTGGGATAACACACCGCCAAGCCCAGTATCACTTGCATCTGTGTCAACTATGAATTCATTTTCGGTATCTGGATACCCTAAGATGGGTGTGTTGCATAGACGTCTTTTTAGCTCTCGAAATGCAATGTCACAACTTTCATCCCAGCAGAAATGCCTTTTCTCTTCAGTAAGTTTATGAAGGGGTTTGGCAATATCCGCAAAGTTTTTCACAAATCGCCGATAGTAGGAGCACAAGCCCAAAAATGCTCTTACTTGGGTCTTATCTCTTGGAACTGGCCAATCCTTGACGGCAGCGATCTTTTGCGGATCTGTTTGGACACCCTCTTCCGAAACCACATATCCTAAAAAGCTAACCTGTCGTTTGAAAAATGAACACTTCTTAGGACTTAACTTTAGGTTGGCACTTCGGATTTTCGATAATACGCGCTCCAGGTTTCGAATATGTTCTTCAAACGTACGGCCTACAATGACAATGTCATCCAAATAGACCAGGCAGGCATCTCCAGTTAATCCGGTGAGTACTGATTCCATTATTCTTTCAAAAGTTGCTGGCGCGTTACATAATCCAAAGGGCATTACTTTGAACTGCCACAATCCTTTCCCTGTCGAAAATGCAGTCTTCTCTTTGTCCTTGGGATCAATTTCTACCTGCCAGTATCCACTTTTTAAATCCAAGGTGCTAAACCACTTAACCCCTGTTAGCATGTCCAGAGTGTCATCTATTCTAGGTAGTGGATAGCTGTCCTTCTTCGTAATGTCGTTTAGACGGCGGTAGTCAACACAAAAACGCATGCTGCCATCCTTTTTCTTGACAAGCACTACAGGTGAACACCATGGGCTGGATGAAGGCTCTATAACGCCATCCCTGACCATTCCATCAATCATGGTTTGCACTTCCTGTTCTCGTGCTACTGGTAGTCTTCTTGGTCGCTGACGAATTGGCAACTCACTCCCAGTGTTTATTTTGTGTTGAACCAAACCAGTCTTTCCAATATCAGCGTCATTAGTAGAGAAAATATCAGTGTACTTAACTAACATTCTCTTAGCCTTGTCAATTTCTTGCCTAGACAAGACATCTCGACAGTCTTCTAACAGTGTTGACACGTTGACTCGTGCATCTGTGCTAATATTCGAAGTAGTCAAGTCTTGGCATCGACGCATCCATCCACATCTTCGCAAGTGCCAATTAGTGTGCCCTTATGAATCACATGTTGCTTGTCACTAAGATTTAGCACACGTACTGCAGAGATGTTAGTGGTACTTACTAGAGTTCGTGCGATCTTCCATGGAAGATCATTATCTACCCTTTCAATAAGGACACACCGATGCATTCGTCCAGAATTCTGAGGGAGACTAACTGGCATAATTGTTTCTGATCTGGGAGGAAGAACAACGTTCTTTAAGCTGTACACTTTTCCTGATGATGCTCCTTCCATGAACAGTTCTTCTTGACTACATCTCATTACACCTTGGTTGATGTCGATCTCACAACAATTGTTCTTCATGAAGTCTAGGCCAAGGATGCAATCGTCAACTATATCGGCCACGATGACGTTATGCAGGTAAACTTGGTTGCCCAACTTCAACTCCACCTTCTGTTCGCCTCGGACGGGTATGCGCTGACCAGTGGCTGTTACTAGGTTTATTTGCTCACGGTTACATGCAATGTCCCTCAGGAACCGATTTGCAAGTTGGGAACTGACAACTGTGCGAGAAGCTCCCGTATCAATCGTCAGCTTACATGACGTTCCGTTGATTTCGCCTCTGATGACCAGGCTGTTCCCATCATGAGTCTGCGAGATCGAAATCCTTGGGGCTCTTTGAACACCAGCCAGCACCCGCCCCGCAGTCCTGGCGTTTACTCGTTTCCCTGCTGTTGTCGGGCGGATACTATCAACCGCCCTATTCTCCTGAGACCGCTCGTATTCACTTCCTATGCTTCGCTTAGGGCAGCTGGACCGAAGGTGACCTTTTTCACCACAGGCGTAGCATCTAGGGCTGTACCCCTTAAATCGGTCCCGCGGAGGTGATGCCACAACCTCCCGGACCCGATGAGACCGATGGTCTTGTCTCACAGCTTCCACCTCCAAAGCATGGGCCAGAGCGTCCTTGAGAGTTTCATGGTGCCCAAGTCTCACAGCAGCTCTAACTTCGAGGTCACGGATGCCATCGATAAAAGCTTGCACCAGATTCCCGTCAACGAGCGCAGGTGCAGACTGGTATGCCTTACGGACCAGTTTCTCAACTTCCAGAGCCCACTGTTGCAAGTTTTCACCGATGCGTTGGGCACGATCCTTCAGCTGTGCACGAAACACGTGCTCCAGATGAGCGTCACCATATCTTGCCTCCAATGCCTCCAGCAGTTGCTCATAGGTTACCTTCTTACCGAGGGCTTCGAGGACGGTTAGAGTCTGGTCTCGAAGACCCAAGGTGAGCGCGGTCATAGCTTGTTCCTTTGTCCAGCCGTTTGCCGTCATAACAGCCTCAAATTGAATCTTGTAGGCTGACCACGAAGATGTCCCATCAAACGGCGGTACTTTGAACCCCCGTACCGAAGGAGCAGCAGTTACTATAGTCGCCGCTCCGTCTCCAACTTTAAGGTTTCCTAAGGCCTTCTTCACGTCAGCAATTTGAGTTTCGGCCTCAGTGATACGATTCTCGTGTTGAAGAACCTGATCCTTCACTACCTTGATTTCTTTGCCGAAAGTCTCATGTATGCCTTTTAACAAGAGCATCTGTTCCTCCTGGCGGCGGGTCTGCTCCTCCTTGTCCCGCTGCAGCTGCTCTTCCAAGCGGCGGGCCTGCTCCTCCTGGCGGCGGGCCTGCTCCTCCTGGCGACGGGCCTGCTCTTGGAGCATTGCCATTAGGGCCGTGATATCTGGAGCTGCTGCCGATGTGGACGGCGTGGTTTCCATAGCTGGCTGCTGATCTTCCGATGTAGGCAGTTGTGCACTTCCAAATCGCCTCTGATCAGCCTCTTGCTGGCGCTGACTCCTGGTTCGGATACCTTCCGTGTCTTCCTTTGGTAAAACCGGCATACTTTAATCCCACTTCTGACACCAAATTGTTACGAGCTGGGTATTAAATAAATTAAAGTACTCGATTAATTACCAAAAATAACACAATATTTATTAACAACACTTTTTACAATAAGAAATCACTAAATCACTCGTTAGTCGCACTAAAAGATCTCTTCGATGTTTATCCGCTGTATCGTGAAACAATACTGCCCCTACGGCCAACACGTTTCGCTTTTATATGGCCGTGGAAATTACTCGAAAGTACGAAAGTATTCGATCGATGTTTCTAGGCTAAATAGATTACTCTAGAGCTTCTTGTAGCGCCATCTAGCGTCGAGTAATCGTCATAATGCCCACAGTTGCGCGCTTTCCGACGCTAGATGGCGTTGTCTTCGATAGTTCTCGATCGTTCTCGTTAATATGAGATCCATCTGGTTATGGCGCAACAATATAGTAAGAATATATTAGTATTGGCTCTGGTCTTGCGGGTGTTTATGGGCGGCGGTAATCGCTTACTATCAGGCAATATGTCTGCTCGTTTGCTCATTTGAAAGTATACATATACTATTTCATAACTCTGGAAGCGCTGGGCCAATTTTGATAGGACTTTCATAGGCAGATAGCTGATGATATAAGAAATAACTGAGGCTTCTTGACTTTACTAGCTAGCTTTGACACTTGGCGTTACCCGCGGTTGTTGTCGTACTGCTGGTAATACTGCAGGGCTTAGCTAGTAGTAGTTTTATACTATTAAATCACCTTAATCAATTTTTGTACAAATTAATCAATCAAATCACGGGTACAATCTAAATAAGAAGGTATTCATATCATGATGTTAATTCTTATCAAACTAAACAGTTTCATAATCATCATTGATTTTGTATGTAGGCTTTTATTTAATTCATACAGTTGTTCAATTGACTATTTCATTGCATTTAGTGTTTATCTAACCATGAACTGTCGCCATGACCAATACAACACTCAAACCTTTCGAGAAAAGAGTGTGAATGAAGGAATGAATGCCTTCTAATGTAACGAATTAGATATACAAGAGTGTCTCTACACCTATTTATTCTAAGGTTGTAATAAGAGGCAACTAAGAGAACAAACTACGTTGGACGAAATCACTGCAAACAGAAGAAAAACTTGGAACAAGCTCTATACCAACCCATACCAGCGAGGTATAGTAGACCATATCTTCCTTTTGAAGAATAAAGCTTTTCCTTTGAACCTCCAGCAGTTTTAGATGTATGAATTTAACATTGTTCTCTTCATTAATTTTTTCACCCATGCTGCCAACGTTAAAACATACTGTGTCATAGTAACTATAATATCATCCAAACGAGTATTAAGGTGCGTATCCACCGAAATTGTTGGTAATTTCAGTGCTTCCAACTGTTTGCAACTCTTCAGAAAATCGGGAACTTTTTTTTTTTTTTTTTATTGAATTGGAGGCAAACGAGCAGACGTATCGCCTGATGGTAAGCGATTACCAACGCCCATGGACACTCGCAACACCAGAGGCGTCACAAGTGCGTTGCCGGCCTTTGGAGGATGGGGAGGGGGATAGGGGAGAAGTATAGGGGAGGGGAGGGGAATGGGGTATGGGCCTCCGGTATCCTCACTCACTCGGTGAAACACAGCGCAAGTGCTATTTCACACCGGTTTCCTGTGAGGCCGTGGTTTCACATTTTTTTGTTTCCATTGTGTCTACACCGAGTCGCCAACAACTCGCCGAATAATAAACTACTCCATTTATTCGTTCGTCCACGTGTCAGGCATGTTTCAGTCGCAGGTCAGGCATTTTTTTTTCCAACTAAGCATCTCCACAAAGCCAATCAATATCTGGAAAAACCGTATTCTTTTGCTGTTTACCGCCAAAACCAGAAACACGGTTCCCATCATTTGTTGTCATTTTTTGTTGCCAACACAAGGAAATTACTTGGGGCCTCACTTATCTAGGGAAACTTAGTTTGGATTCAAACTGGTTCCGTATCAGATGTACTGTAAACCTCAAGGGGGGTATTTAAATATTGCCCTGTACAACCAGGGTTGACCTTGATAAGGATGACCTGTTGTGGCGTGGGTTAAATTGGTCCCTCACTAAAAAACAGTTTCCGAATCGGTATTATACAGAGCGGACGTGTTAATCGCTCACGCGCCGTGTTCTAGTTAATAGTGCAGACGCAGCGTTGCGCTGCCTCCGCCGCCGTCGCGAACGATGACCTACTTACAGACATATGATTGACTTAGGTATCATTACTATTGTGCGATATTATTAAATAATTTTAATGATGTCGAATGTTACGCCTACAAAAACCATCGACTTAAAAACAAAAAATGAACAATTCTTATACGAACAGTATCTGAATGAGAAAAGAAACAGTGAGAGTCTTCGTCTCATGGTGCAAGATTTGCGTGTGCAAGTAGAGAACCTCCAAAGTCAATTGGAAAAGCTCCAAAGTGAAAATCAACAGAATCTAAAAGAAGAGTCTTCTAAAGCAGTTCAGTATGAAACTGATGAGGACGAACTTGCTAATGAAACCGAGTGGATTCGTCAGCAGAGTCGCAAAAAAAGGAAGCTGAACGTATCGTTGACACCACCGGCCAAACAACAAGGGGTAGGATCCAGCGATGAAACGAAGACTAGTAAAATTAAGAAGGCTCCACAACCGCCACCCATAATTACCGAAAATATAAAGGACTACCAGAAATTTTATGATTTCTTATCTGAAAATGCCACTGGTGAGTCATTTTTAATAAAAATGCTGAATAATAACAGTGTTAAAATAAACTGCCGTAATGAAGACACTTACAGAACCATTACAAAGTTATTGCTTCAAAATAACTTCCTTTGGCACACTTACGAAAACAAGCAGGACAGGCCTATCAGAGTGATGGCCAAAAACTTGCCTTCTTCGTGTGTACCAACTAGAATAATAGAAGACCTAACAGCCAAAGGTTACAAAATCCTAGAGGTGGTTAACAAGTTAAGCTGGCGTGACAAAACGCCTCTTAACATGTTCATGCTCTCCTTTAAAAAGGATGAAGATACAAAAAATATTTACAGTATCAAGACTATCCTTGGGTGTAAAGTAGACATTCAGCCACTGAAAACTAGCAAACTAATCGCACAATGTAAGAGGTGTCAAGCTTATGGACACACACAAAAATACTGTTCTAAGGAACCCCGTTGTGTGAAGTGTACAGGGAAACTAACTAACTAACTAACCTAACCAAGGACTGCAAAAAGCCAGCAGATGCCAAACCAAAGTGTGTTCACTGCGGCGAACCACACCCTGCCAGCTACCGAGGTTGTATGGTAGCTAAAGAATTACAAAAAATTAGAAATAAAATACCAAATACAAAGACCGTCCTCTCAAGTCAGGGTCCCAAGGCGATCGTTGATAAAAAACCTGTTACGTCTAAGGTTGTAAGTAAAACACATACATTTGCTCAAATCACAAAGGGTGCTCAGAGACAGCCACAAATGCAAACAAAATCCACAACAACTCTGGATGAAAAGCTAAACAAAATTTTAAATATTTTAACAACGTTCGATGAACGATTACAGAAATTAGAACACAACACTCATGAGTAACAAACTTAAAATCATGACTTGGAATGCTAATGGACTCCTCCGCCATCAGAATGAGCTGCTAGTTGTCCTAAACATAGAAAATATTGATGTATGCCTTATATCGGCAACTCATTTTACTAATGAATCTTACATTCAAATGAAAGGATACAAAATTTATCATGCTTTACGTCCGGAGAACAAAGCCAGAGGTGGTAGTGCAGTTATAATAAAAGATAACATTTGTCATTACGAGAAATTCAAGCACGAAGAGCTTGAGATACAGGCAGTCGCTGTATGTGTTATGACCGAAAGGTATGCCATAACAATTTCTTCAATCTACAGCCCACCAAGATATTCCTTAAAATCCAGCCATTACCAAAACCTCCTAAACAAAATGGGAAGCAGATTTATTCTTGGTGGTGATTTTAACGCTAAGAACACCCACTGGGGATCTAGACTTACTACATCAAAAGGGAAAGAACTGTTATGCGCAGTTAGAGATTTGCAATGTAACGTTATATCTACGGGAAAACCAACATACTGGCCAACTGACCCGCACAAAGTTCCTGACCTCATAGATTTTTTTATCTATAAGAACATATCGGATTTAATATGTATTGAAAGTTGTTGCGATATGAATTCGGATCATTCACCGATCATGTTAACAATAAACGAAAAAAAAATACAATCAGAGATCCGCCCAACGCTAGTAAATAAATTCACTGACTGGGAAAGTTTTAAATATGACCTACAGTCTATCACTAATCTAAAGGTCCCATTAAAGCTCCCAGAACATCTGGATGAAGAAATACTCACCTTTGTAAATAACATTCAAAGCTGCGCTTGGAAGAATTCGCCAGAGTTAAAACGTACAATTAGAAGTACTAACTATCCAATCGAAATTAGAAATTTAATTAGCGCAAAAAGAAAACAGAGACAAAGGTGGCAGCAAACAAGGTACCCTTCGGACAAAACATTGTTGAATAATCTCACAAAAAAACTCACTCGAGTAATACAACAGTTTAAAGATGAATGTATGTGTACTTACCTAAATCAACTAACCAGTGACCGCACTACAGATTATTCGTTATGGAAAGTCACAAAGAATTTAAAAAGACCTGTTACGCAAATACCACCCATTAGAGAAGTAAGTGGGCAATGGGCTGTAAGTAATGAACAGAAAGCTATGAGATTTGCTGGTCATTTAGAACAAATATTTCGTCCGAATGTAGCAAATACTGTGATCGAAACATGTCAAGATGGAAATAAAAAATATGAAGACGATATAAGACTCATAACACCAAAAGAACTGTGCAAAGAAATTAAATTGCTGAACCGTAAAAAGTCTCCTGGTTATGATCTAATAACTGGTGAGATTTTAAATAATTTACCACGAAAAGCAATAGTTAAGCTTACTACGCTTATAAATGCAACATTTAGACTAAAATACGTACCTGATATGTGGAAAGTGGCAGAGGTAATAATGTTACCAAAACCTGGCAAACCACTTCATGAAGCAACTTCATATAGGCCTATTTCTTTATTACCAATAATTTCAAAATTATTTGAAAAGCTGTTATTAAAAAGGTTAAAACCAATAGTAGAATCAAAGCATTTGATACCTGACCATCAATTTGGCTTTCGAGAAAAACATTCCACTATAGACCAAGTTCACAGAATTACTAATATCATAGAAAAAACTTTAGAAGAAAAGAAAGTGTGTGCCACAGTTTTTCTAGACGTAGCACAAGCTTTTGATAAAGTATGGCACGAGGGACTTGTGCACAAATTAAGAAAAGTACTACCAAAACCCTTTGTAGACATATTAAAGTCCTATATATCTGATCGAATGTTCAGAGTAAGAGAAGGAAATGCATATTCTGATCTGAAACCTATTAAAGCTGGGGTTCCACAAGGAAGTGTTTTAGGACCGGTCCTGTACCTGTTATACACTTCTGACATGCCAGGATTAGATGAAAATATCATTGCGACCTTTGCTGATGACACGGCTATTATGGCCATTGGGTCTACACACAAGGAAGCAGTAGATAAACTTCAAGTAGCAGTGAACACCATTTGTGACTGGACGAGTAAATGGCAAATTAAATTAAATGAATCTAAATCGGTTCACATTGACTTTACTAATAAAGCTCCTAACTATCACCCGGTATATATAAATAGTCATATAATACCCTATGTCAATACTGCCAAATATTTGGGAATGACACTAGACGCTAAGCTTCGCTGGAAAGCTCATGTCAAAAAGAAACGCGACGAGTTGGAACTTCGCTACAAAAAAATGTATTGGCTCTTAGGTAAACACTCAAATGTGTCCGTACATAATAAGATTTTATTGTATAAACAAGTCCTTATGCCTATATGGACTTATGGTATCCAGTTATGGGGATGTACCAAACAATCCAATACACTGATGATACAACGTTTTCAAAATAAAGTACTCAGGGGTATTGTAAATGCACCCTGGTACATTCGAATGAACGACCTCCATCGGGACCTTAAAGTAGAACTCGTCGCAGACATTATATCAAAGTTTGCCGAAGCACATGAACGCCGGCTTCATCATCACGTAAACGTTGAGGCTATCCAGCTTCTTGACAATACGGATATTACAAGGAGACTTAAAAGGTTAAAACCCTTTGAGTTAGTTAAGTGAAAGTGCGAAGTGAACAAAATACTACTATTTTAGTGCAGTGTAATACAAGAACACACGAACAGAGTGTCCTCAATTAATTAGAGACAATAAGAAAAGTGTTAATGGACACAATCTTATTATAGTTTTGTTTTAATAATTTAGGTCAAAGTAAAATTACTCATTAGTCAGTAGACTAGATCGTAATAGCAATGTCCTACTTGCAATGTACGGCATTTATAGAAAAAAAAAAAAAAAATTGTTGTCATTTTTTGTTGCCAACACAAGGAAATTACAGAAACTTTTATTACCAACACATGTTGGCAACACAACAGTTGCCAACAGTTCGGTGAAGACTCGGTTTTATAATGTTGTACTAAATTTCATAAAGCAACTCCTTTTTAAAAAACAGAACATTGTCAGACACGCGCCTTTCACTACCACATTTTAAAAAAGCCGTATTTAAAAAAAGAGGGAGGCACAAAGGGAGGATCCTCCGACCGTGCGAGGTGATCATGCCTGGCGGCCACTGGCCACTGCCAAAACTACTGATGAAACCCTACTCAAAAGAATTTCAGGAGTGGAAGATTTGTTATTTAATTTGGTTGCTAAGCAATCTATTATAACTTTTAAACTATGAAGGTACATACATACATACATACATATGAAATCAGTTAAATACGAAAAAAAACTTATTAATTTTTTAAATCTACTCGTAACAAAGAAGGTCCTTGGGCTTGAAAATGCGTTTTTTCCGTATAATCTTTGCCCGCTGTAATTATTCGAATATGTTTTTCAATCTTATTTGTTACGACGTGAGCACTCCTTGTATCCACTTCGTATGTGGGCACCAGTAAAACTCTAAACGATAAAGGAAGGACAAATCAATCTTCTAATTCAGTTGCGGAGGTTCGATGCCAGTCGTTACGTGGACAAAGTAAAAATCAGGTAAAACTGGTTGAACTAGGAACCGACCCCAAATAATCTTGGGAATACGAAGATGATGAACCTAAGAAATATTCATTACATTTAAATAAAAATCCACCAGTCACTTGTCACCTCGATAGCACACGTCACCGGATACACAAATCGGCGGAACTTGCTCATCGCTAGCAAATAAATAGGTTGTTAGCTGTGTCCCTCGGTTTGACCTGTGATTA
Source organism: Spilarctia lutea (assembly GCA_916048165.1). Taxonomy (NCBI): domain Eukaryota; kingdom Metazoa; phylum Arthropoda; class Insecta; order Lepidoptera; family Erebidae; genus Spilarctia; species Spilarctia lutea. Next base: position 3,174,060 of record OU696492.1, on the reverse strand, counting down.
CGAACACTGCTTGCAACTAAGAGTGTTTACATGACGTTGAATGTTCTACTCCACCCTTTAAATATTGACATAAATATATTACAGAAGTAATACATAGCATTTCGAATAAATTAAAAGTTATATTTAAAAAAGAATCGCTCAGTTAAAATTAATTTTTAATTTCCCATTTAATCACCCTTATCACTCCATTAATGGATGATTTTAAAATAAATTCTATCCCTCTATAAATCTATACTAATATAATAAAGCTGAAGAGTTTGTTTAAACGGGCCAATCTAAGGAACCGTTGGTCCGATTTGAAAAATTCTTTCAGTGTTGGTCATTTATCGAAGAAGGCTATAGGCTATATATCATCACGCTAATATTATTAGGAGCGGAGCAGCAATGAAGAATGTTTCAAAAACGGGGGAAAATTTTCACGTTACGGGCAATAGAAAACAGCAAACAAGGTTGCGTGGGTCAGCTAGTTCCACAAATCGATTGTGCAGTTTAACCCCTGGCTAGTCACTTACAATCCGTTGACTCGCCTGCTTATTTGTCTTCTATACCATAAACTTAAGGCTGGTTTTAGAATCACGCCGACCACTCGCTGAACGTCAGCGCTGATAGACAAAATATATGAAATCGAATTATTCAAAATTTGTTATTCAAACATGCTTCCTAGGATTCGGTGGTGGTCTAGTAGTCAGCGTGTCTCTAAAACCAGCATACAGGTTAAGTCAATGAAGAGTGTTAAAAGATGAAATTTCGATAAATTTCAAAAATTAGGGACGTTGTTTTATTAATTAATATTGTAATAGCTTTTCTGTACGCTCATGTGTATTGAAGTGTTTTATGAGATAACATACGTACAAATGTTTGATAAGCGCGCTATCCCAATATTTAGATTAACGTGTGTTGACGTAGTCACACATCAAAATGCATGCTGATATCGTATTTAACCACTAATTAAATACTTATTTCATGAATGACTGACAGTTTGATTGACCATCTGACTCTGACAGACTGGCGACATTTTCTTGTGTTTTTTTTTAAGGAGTACTAAGGCTCACACTAAGAATATATCCTGTATCCCGGGGAGTCTATCATACAATAATTATTATACGTACACAATTAACACCCAAATTGAGACCTACAATTTGTGGTACACACAAAATGTTCTATATGAAGAACGAACCCACAAAAGGAATGTAGGAACCAAGTTTTTGTAATGAATTATGCCGTGATTAAAATTTTGTTAGCATAATAGAATACAACTAATATAAAAAAAAAACATTACTACTGCCTCTGTGGCACAGTGGTAGCGTATGCGACTGCTGTGCTTGAGGTATCGGATTCGATTCCCGGGTCGGAACAAATGTTTGTATGATCTGCCAATATTTGATTCGGAGTTTAGGTGTTTTCTATGTATACTCGTATGTATGTATTTACAAAAAATAAAGTAAAAAATATTTATGTCAGTTGTCTAGTACCCATAACACAAGTTCTGATTAACTTGGGACTAGATGACATTGTGATATTTTCGAAATAAAAAAAAAAATGTGGACGAATGAGTGTAACCTTTTTAAATTACAAAAATATAAACTGTATATTATACCTATTTCAGTTTTTTGTGGACTTCAGGTCTGAAAGGGTTAAAGCATATTATTTACAAATAAACATTTATTTATTTACTGATAGAAAGTCCTTTGCATTTTAAGAAGATTGTCTAGTCAGACTTTAAAAGAGACTGTTATCTCTGAGTTTGTTTCGTCCTTGTTTCTCAGGTTTAGTTCAGTTAGGAAAGGCCGAACTCATATGCTCAAAAAAGTTTAACTTACAAAAGTGTTCTTATAACCTAACTGCTGAATAAATGATTTCATACAGTGCAGTGCCAGTGCAGTTTGATTAAGAAAAGCAGCACACGGTGTAATATATCAGAGATTAGTAACTAGACTAACTGACTATTTGAAAACAACCAGTGAAAAATTCCGTGTCTCAGGGGACTTCACAAACATGTACATGAAACGTACATAAAGAACAACAATTATTGTGGATCACACAAAGTGTTTTCCAATGTGGGATTTGAACCCACAACACTTGGCGCTAAATCACTAGACCAAACGTGCAGTCTGATTGATCTAGGTCAAGGGCTCAATAGAATAAAACGAGTTGTGTTGCCAAGTTGTATGAGATCACGGTTCTATATTTAAAACTACCTATAAACTGGCGCTTCACCGATTAAATCGATTAAATAACCGCGAGAGAGTCACGCTTGAGCATGAATGGGCCGGCTCGACCGGAGTGATGCCACGGGCTCACAGAAAACCGGTGTGAATTTTTTTTTCTATATTATATATCAAAGTGACTATTCAACCTGATGGATTGCATGAGCAGAATCTAAGACTAAAGGTCATCATACTTATTGTGGCCGGCACTATGGCGGCTTATTGAGATGCTTCTCACACTAACGACAGCACGAATGCTGAGTGTGAGAATTGCTCTTCTGTGAGAGGGTATTACAGCTCCGGTCGAGACAGCCCGTTTGTTCCAAAAATCAGCGTGGCTCTACCTTGAAATTAGATGAGATTTTTTCGATATAAGGCGTTTTATTTCTGATATAGGCGGAGAAAACGAATGAATGTGTCGCCTGTTGGGAAGTGACTACCAACACCAAGTATGTTGTAAATCTTCCGACCCTCCTACAGAATCTGTGGAGTTCTATCTCTGGTAACTTCTGATCACTCCTTGTAGATTATCGCAAGACTTGTTTAAAACCGATTGTTTTTGAGGGCGTAGTATCACTCCGGTCGAGCCTCCCACGAATGGCGTTCCACGTACGAAAATAATACGTATGATATCATTATGCTCACGCTTGGAATCATTTCAATGATAAATGATATTTATTTGTAAGTAAATCTTTACAGATATTTTTACACGTCAGACTTTACAGCTAGAGGCCGGCATTGCCTAAGACTCTGGGAAGAAATGCCGAAACAAACCACTGAGGTGTCTCGTCACATTGATTAAATACAAAATAATAAAAATCTATGCGAGTACACCATAGGATTTGGGTTGGACTTTTGAAGAAAGAACCATAGTATTGAGTCGGCCTGTCCGTAGATAGAAGAAAAATGAAACCTATTTAACACACTTAGATATAAATATATCGTAAACATAATTATTTTTAACGCAAAAACATACACATCTAGGAGTCTATAAGGTATATTTTAGCACGAACTTTCTTTACCAAAATCTGTCAGTAAAATATTTATCACAATTGACATCTAACACTCCCTTTTTACCCCACTACGGCGAAGCAAAAAGACGAATAATAGTTTTCGCAGTCGTTTAAATGTTTATAATATTTATACTTTATTGTAAGATAGTCTATCGAGTCTTAGGCGATATAGTCCAGGGTCGATAATTTTTAAAACCAAAAAAAATCATAATAGGATGAAACCCATTAGAAAAGGAGGGAAATATGATAAAAATGAAAGGAAAAATAATTTACGGGCGATCTGAGGTTGGGAAGGGGATGGGGGTGAGTTTTTAAGGGTAAAAAACGGTTTTTCTCTATTTTCGGCAAAAATAAAAGTCCTATCGAAAAATGTCAAATGGAAAAGTTGTAGATAATAAAAAGATCTAAAACTTTTGTATTTACACTTTTTTCACATAACCTCAAAATTTATGTGAAAATTTCAAAAAACCAAGTTTTTGGTTTTTTATTTGTATCTTTTACAAAAATTTTTTTTTTTTAACGAAATTTTGTGAAAACTTACCTTTTTATGTCCCAAATACGCTGTAATTTATTTGATTAAAAATATTTATTTTTTCACCTTATTTTGAATTAATATCGAAAAAACACCCTAATTTTCAATCGAAAATTCACCCGTCAAAATATCAGCTTTTTTCAAAAAGTTGGTATGGTTTCTGTTCGTTGAAGTCTCTACTTTCCGATGGTGAAAAAAAAAAAAATGTTACTATGGTAAATCTTCTCAGAAAACGCAAAAATTAAAAAAAATCTTGAATTCGAAAAATTTTTTTTAATTATTATAAATAATTTTGAGGTATTTATTAAAATTTAGACTTTAATTACTCGAAAAACGTTAGATTACATGTGACGTTGTTGTTGATTTATTTAATTCTAATTACATTTATGTCATAGAAAATCTCATTATAGATAAATATAAATGTAAATCGTACTATTAAATGTAGATGCTTTATTCTCATTACGTTATTCATTACAATATTTTTAAACACATTAATCTCATCATTCATAAATACCTTATCTTCAATTCTAATCACTTATCCATAAGTTTTTGTCGTTTTGATGGCATTTCTTCATCGTTAGATTCGTCAAACATCTCCGATTCTAGTAGATCTTCGAAATCTTCATGATTATCACCTTCTTCCTCTCCAACATTATTTCCAGACTGCGTTGGTTCTTCATCCACAATATCTTCTGAATCATTAACTTCCTCATAGGTTTCTTTTTCAATATTGGAGCAATTTTCAGAACCATGCAGTTTGAACACAAATTTGTGCATTTTAAACCATGTTTTCGGCAACCACATTTTAAACTGTTACATCCAGTTTCACAGCTGCAGCAAATTGTTTTGAGCAATATTTCCGGAATTAATTCTTTTTGTGTAAATTTGGGCATAATTCCACGTTGAAATTGCTTCCAGCCCCAATCTGTTGCTGTTAGTTCGTTACCCAACCAAGTTTGAAGCTGATAATATGCCCTGTAACAATGTTGTTCTGCTGCTCCTTCTGTGGGTGGGAGGTTTGCCAAAACGAAAGATGATTTAATTTTTGCCAATTGATATTTTTTAAACCTTAATTGATTCAGTGTAATTTTTTCATTTTTACATTTATAAATAGATTTGATTAGTTGTAACCCATTTTTTTTTATTTCTTCGTTACTTGCATCTTTCTTATAAAAAACATTGGCCAAATTTGACAAATTTTTAGCGTCTAATAATGAATTGACGATACTTTTCTTTCCTTTTCCGGCAAATCCAGATGTTGTATCGCAACCAGAAAAACAATGCAGAAATGCAACAATGTTTCTTAAGGATTCATGTTTGAAACTATTAGACGTGAAAAATAGGTCTTTTACATTTCCAGAACCTGGTTTGGGAAAATAAATGTCATGATTATATGAATTTAACTGATTTAAAAGGACCAAAAGAAAAGAAGAAAATATCAATATCTTGGCCCACAACAATTACAGTTTTATTAGTACTTATTGCAACTTTTATCGCGGTTTCAATTATGTCAGCATCAGCATCTTCTTCTACTTGGTTACAGGAAAATCCTCGTGACTGTAATCTTTTCATCAAAGTTTTTATTATTTTATCCTTATTTTTCTCGTTAGATAAAAAATTTTCTTGCAAAAAAGGTATTTTTGTATGATTTTGATAATCGAACTCTGGAATATTGTCTGAGGTTTTTCTACGACTACGTTCTCCTTTTTTAGTTGATGTAGCTGCTGGTACTGTTGTGACACTAACTGATTTTTTAATTTCGGGATACCCATCAAAGACAATATAGCTGCTTACTGCGTAATGTTTTTCAACATAGCGTAAATATTTATTCATTATCTCTTCTACCGTATCATTTTTTTGCCAAATTTTTTTGTTATCAACGTCACATGTAATCTAACGTTTTTCGAGTAATTAAAGTCTAAATTTTAATAAATACCTCAAAATTATTTATAATAATTAAAAAAAATTTTTCGAATTCAAGATTTTTTTAAATTTTTGCGATTTCTGAGAAGATTTACCATAGTAACATATATTTTTTTTTTCGCCATCGGAAAGTAGAGATTTCAACGAACAGAAACCATACCAACTTTTTGAAAAAAGCTGATATTTTGACGGGTGAATTTTCGATTGAAAATTAGGGTGTTTTTCCGATATTAATTCAAAATAAGGTGAAATAATAAATATTTTTAATCAAATAAATTACAGCGTATTTGGGACATAAAAAGGTAAGTTTTAACAAAATTTCGTTAAAAAAAAAAAAAATTGTAAAAGATACAAATAAAAAACCAAAAACTTTTTTTGAATTTTTCACATAAATTTTGAGGTTATGTGAAAAAAGTGTAAATGCAAAAGTTTTAGATCTTTTTATTATCTACAACTTTTCCATTTGACTTTTTTCGATAGGACTTTTATTTTTGCCGGAAATAGAGAAAAACCGTTTTTTACCCTTAAAAACTCACCCTCATCCCCTTCCCAACCTCAGATCGCCCGTAAATTATTTTTCCTTTAATTTTTATCATATTTCCCTCCTTTTCTAATGGGTTTCATTCTATTATAATTTTATTTCACTTTTCATTATTTTTAAAGGCTTCTACACTGGTCTAATATAACATCTCCATATAACGCAGATAAGTTTGCGTGGGGCAGTTAATAATGTAATAAAAAATTATTGAATGCAGTGTCGATAGCTATTTAAATTTTTTCAAAAGCTTTTACATTTTTCAAACTTTTTGTTTTTACGGTAAACGTTTTTCTTAATCATTTCATTTTTCTTTTTGAACTTAATGAAAATGGTTTTTTTTTGTCAACTATTCTTTTTTTGAGACTATTCAAATTGTTGCGTCATATTATAATGAGATTCAGGTTTTTAAAGTCGCATGTCGACCTGTTAACTTTGTGTGGCAGGCTGAATTTATGTGAGTTGCATATAAACGTCCACTTAGTGCATTTTCCTGCATTGTAAGTACTTCGCTGGTAATATAAAATTATTTTAATGTTTGAGGTAAATCATTGGATAAAAACTTTGATATCACTGTCTTTCAAGGTTTATTAGTAACTAAAGACCCGGCTTCGCACGTGTGTGTGATACTTCATACTTCTGCTATACTGTAGGTACTTCACCGCAATTGGGGCACTTAAAGTCGAACATTTTAATTATAAGGCGAGGTTTGTTTTGTTATTTCAGTAATCGATAGTTCATTTATCGAGGAAGGATATAGGGTATATATCTCCTGGGTCGGACCAAATGTTTGTATGATCTGCAAATATTTGTTTCGAAGTTTGGGTGTTTTCTATGTATAATATGTATGTATTTACAAAAAAAAAGAAGTATATAAGTATTTATATCAGTTGTCTAGTACCCATAACACAAGCTCTGCTTAGCTTGGGACTAGATGGCTTTGTGTGTTAGATGTCCGGAATATTTATATTTACTTATTTATATATAAAATTTTCCCCCGTTTTTGAAACATTTTTCATTGGTGCTTCGCTCCTATTAGTAGTAGCGTGATGATATATAGCCTATAGCCTTCCTCAATAAATGGACTATCCAACACCGAAATAATTTTTCAAATCGGGCCAGCGGTTCCTGAGATTAACGCGTTCAAACAAACAAACAAACTCTTCAGCTTTATTATATTACTCGCAGTATAGATTACATAACACTTTAGGTAAAGGTATTTGATTTGATTGACCTCCGTTCTTTAAATATTTTATTATTTCAGTTTCTTACAAGTAATATATCTGGGTATAGATAAGTGCCCGTGTAGTCAACGAGTTGACGAAACAACAAACAAATTAGTTTTATTTGTAAACTAGACGACAGGCAATATAGTTCAAATAACGTGAAAAACTATTTCTGTGGAGTAGGAAGCAAAGTACCAGAACATTGGAGAGCCACGCTTCGGCGTGAATGGGCTACGAATACCCGCAACTCGAGAAAAACAGCTGCATTGCGCCATTTGAGTGACCGCTTACCTCCTCCTCCTAAATTAGATGAAGGCATTTGTTAACCCTCCTATAATGGTAACTTGACATAAATTGTGTAAAACTACCAAACGATTGCATAAAGCTGGTTATCTATTAGGCCGTGGTCGACAATTATTAAAGTTGAACGAAATAATGAAAATGGCAGATATTTAATTTATCTAGGACTTATATATCTAATATGATATATTATCGCGGTAAATAGCAGCCTATGTCCTTCTCTAACAATCAAGGTTCTCGATTGTAAATTTCATCCAAATCAGTTCAGCGGTTTAGCCGTGAAAGCTGACAGAGTTACTTTCGAATTTATAATTATTGAATTACTAGCTGACCCACACAACGTCGTTTCTATCTCCTATTGCGTAACAACATTACCCCGTTTTTGTAATATTCTTCACTGACTCTCCTCTCGAAATACAATTTTTTATATACCACCTTTTAAACCGTCTCTGGACCGCAACAAGAATTTTAAAACCAAAATCAGCTAAATAGGCCGAGCCGTTCTCGAGTTTTAGCGAGACTAACGAACAGCAATTCATTTATATATATAGATAAGTATATTTATATATAGATAAGTATGTTGGATTGTTTGTTTTGTTATTAAGCATTTTTCCCCTCAATTCTCTTCGTATTTCATTCCCTTAATCTTAAAACGAGTTGCCCTGACAAGATGCCTATTAATTCAAAAGAATTGGTCACTAATAAATACTCTATCGAATGGCAAACTTGCGTTCTTTACTTGTTAGATTCATTCACCAAACGAATGAATTTAATAAGATGTTGTAACTTTGCGTAGCTCGTGTAACAACAATGTGTCTTTAAATAAAACCAGTTTTTAGTTTAATAATAAAACGTAATATCAAGTGAGCATATCAGTTGTCCGGTTCGTCGATATAACAGTAAAAGAACCTTAGAGTCTTGTGAATAAGATTGGAATTGCCTTTATTTGTATGGTGCAGTGCACACTTTACGCAGATAATTCGCATATTTATTTGGGACTAAGCCAAGCAAGGGAGTAGGTTATTTACATAGTTTGAAATGCTGTACGATACAAGATTTTTTAATTATTGTATTACTAGCTTTCGACCGCAGCTCCGTCCGCGTGTATATTAGTTATAGCGGTAAATATTAGCGTATGCCTTTCCTCAAGAATCAAAGTATCTCCATGCCAAATTTCATTGAAATCGGTTCAGCTGTTTAGCCGGCAAAGCTTGACAGATAGACAGGGTTACTTTCGAATTTATAATTATAATGTTTGTATTACTTGTTTTATTATTAAACTTATTGGAGTTGATTTCCCTTCGTATCTAATACACAACCGGTTTCTGCAAAAGATTGTGTAACCATAGTTGATCTATTCAAATAAATCAAATTGAAGTATCAGTCTATAATTTCAAATTAAAAGGTTTTCATTAAAAGTATGTGGCAGTTTATACGGTACTTAAATTTTTTTTTTTTTTATTTACTGTCCGATCGCTGGAACTGCTATACTGATTTTGACGGAACTTAACCTATTTTTTAGACTAGCTTTCTAGTGGCAGATGTTTATCACCACCAGGAAGCGAGGTGGGGTAGCGTAGCTACCTTCTCCTATAACTTGTATTTTGTATATTTACGTAATATTATATGATACAGTTTCATTGGATTCCTTATTTAATTTCGAATTTTGTAACTACTATATTAAAAATTAAGAAATAAAGTTTGTTTATAAATGCACATTTCTTATTTATTTGTTACGTAGAACTTATAGACTTAAATGAAATCAATTAATAAATTTATTAAAAAATGCCACTTCTCACTCTTTGCCTAGCCTTATCCCATTTTAATTGAGATCGGCTCTCGTCGTCATTCTTCGACAGATAATTCTATTCTGGGTCTTCAAGTCATTGATTTGGCTCTCTTAAGGTCGTTGTTGATTACTGAGATCACTTTTACAGACGTACCAGAAATAATTTTTTCGGTTCCATCAACAAATAGCGCTCACTACCGTACTGATTCATTGCTATCAATAAATAACCCTAACATTGGTCCGTAAGGTCTACTATCAATTGGAACATTATTCAATCTGCCTCTAAATGTATCCAATTGTATTACAAATCCCCCGTATCTCCATTCATATGTTCTTACATCAGCGTTGTCAATTATGTTACATATATTATATGTATTTAGTTCAAGAACAGTCTATTGATTTTGTCCTCGTGTTATTGTAAATAGCTTACAATTTAACTAATTGGGAACACACTAAAGAATAATTATTATAGTTTACTAGCATTTGACCGCGGCTCCGTCCCCTTGTTTGTAAGATGTCGCGGTAAAAGTGTTATTCTGATGTATGAGCTACATATGTGTGTGGTGAGTGGTGACTGGTGACGGAGTGTCATCAACGAGTTACGAGTTATTGCAAAGAGCAATCTTAAAACAACCTTTACCGTGGGAGAGCCACGCTTCGGAATCTATGGGCCGGCTCGACCGGAGTAATACCATAGCCACACAGAAAACCAGTGTGAAACAGCGCCTGCGCTGTCTTACACCTATTGAGTTAGTACACCGGAATCCCATACCTCAAACCCCTTCCCATTCCCCCAAAGGCCGACAACGCACTTGTGACACCTCTGATGTTGCGCGTGTCCATGGGCAACAGTAATCGCTTACCATCAGGCTATATCATCACATCAACAGCTAATGGCTGTTGATGTGATGAAGATTTGACCCTCCTCCTCTCTTCTGAGGGGAGAGACTGAAAGGGCGGTAAAACACTTCTGACACTTAAGTTACATTTACCCATGGGCGGCGGTAGTCACTTTCCATCAGGTGATCCGATTTTTTGTTCTCTGTATCATAAAATGCTATTAAATTTTCTGACTTCAATTTTCTGAAACAACATAGAAAAAAGAAAATAAGAAAAATGTTTTATACTATTTTATATATGTTGTTAGGGTTAGATTACCTTAAAAATTACAGCATTCAAACCATTGATGACCCAAATCTCTATTTGAAGAACTACTTGTACACCACACAAAAGTCTGTTTCTATCATAAACTTCATAGTCCTACAAATCGATCTGTTCGAACAATCGACCAGTGTACACTGCATTAATGATTCATACCAAATTAGGCCCTATTGTCGTTGATTGAAAAGCATTGTCTATGTGTAGTATTGTATGTTACTTCTAATAATGCTCTGTTACTTTCTTTCTATACATGACATGTAATGTTAAGCCGTACGGGTAACACACAGAGCTACTTTAAATTTTTTATTTTAGTTTATAAAATAAATAAATATTCCGGACATCTAACACACAACGCCATCTAGTCCCAAGCTAAGCAGAGCTTGTGTTATGGGTACTAGACAACTGATATAAATACTTATATACTTTGTTTTGTAAATACATACACGTTATACATAGAAAAACACCTAAACTCCGAAACAAATATTTGCACATCACATTTGGTCCGACCTGGGAATCGAACCCGAGACCTCGAGCTTAGCCGTCGCATCCGCTACCAGGCGTACAGCGAACCGAGGCAGTCTAATATATAATTTTACTAGCTGAACCCCGCGGTGCTACCCGCGGTACGATGATAACTGCGGGCAACGCCGCGAGGCGAAGCTATAATATAATAATAATAATAATAATAATAAAAATATGTTTATTTCCACCACAAACAACACATTATAGCATATCAGTGAAATTAGTACATAGACAAAATTTGTTGGTTGGGGTGGACTGGAGCCTAAACTAGGTCAGGACCTGTATTTCAGGACTCCAGGATTCACACCGGCTCAGTTAAGTCTGTCGATGGATTGTGGTGCGTTACTATTAGTGTGTGCGTGTGTGTGTCGTGGGTGTATGAGTGTGTGCGTGTGTGTGTGTGGTACGTGTGTGAGTTTGTGCATTCGTGTCAATGTGCGTGTGTATGTATGAGTGTAATGTAAACGGGTTTATTTATTTTTTTATTAAGTTTCCGTCACTTCATAATAGTGAGGAGTGATTCTGTGTCTGCATATGATAGATTAAGTAAATAATTTTGAATAATAGATTTACACTTATAAGTTGTTTTTGAGAATAAATTTAAAATTGGGTTAAACTTATTATATAGGTATGGTGCAAGAAAGAGATGTTGTCGTCTGAGAAAGGCAGTTTTATGTTGAACAGTATCAAAAATTCGATTTCTTCTTCGGGATGAGTACGTGGTATGTGGGTCAAAATAACTCATTTTATGTATACGAATAATACTACTTAAAATAAATATTTGACGAACTGTCATGACATTGGCATCCTTGTGTAAATTTGTTGTTGAGTAACAAAACGGCTTCCTAAGCATAACCTTGAGGATTGATCGTTGGGCCCGCTCAACTTTTATTATTTTAGTTTTATAGGTACCGCCCCAAACCGGTATACAGTATGAGAGGATTGATTGTACCAGAGCATAGTAAATAGTTTTCAATATTTTAGGATTGAGTACGTTACGAATTTTTTTAAAAATCCAAATCATTTTACGCATTCTGGCCGATATAAGATCAATATATGGAGCCCATGATAGTATTTCATCTAGTTGAACACCTAGGTATCTTATGGTTTCAACTTTTTCAAATTGTGTACAGGAACAGGTAAGTGAATTTAGATCATGACAGGTGTGTAATTTTATCTTAAAGTTATTTAGACTTGACTGGTTGTTTTTTCTGATGGAGAAAGTAATATATTTGGATTTAGCTGTGTTTAATGTTAAAAGATTTTTACTCAACCATAATGATGTCTGGTCGAGCCCCTTTTCCGCATATATCTTTATAAATAGTAGCCTATGTGTTATTCTGATGTATAAGCTATATTGTGGTAAAGTTTCATTCAAATCCATTCAGTAGTTTTTACGTGAAAGAGTAACAAACATCCATACATACATACATCCATACTTACAAACTTTCGCCTTTATAATAGTAGTAGGATTACTATTAAGAAATGGGTGTGCTAATCAAAAAGGAGACATTATCATAAGCGCCTATGTCATACATGATATTGATCAGGTGTTAAGATAAAGAATGAACTATACGGCAATAGCGTAAGCGATATTTACAAGGTAATATAAAAATTGAGATTAAAGACATCTAAATTGGCTGCTATAAAAGAAGCATGGGACTTTTCGTATGTAGGAAAAATACAATTTGCTGTAAATTTGTATGTACATTAACTTGTCGTGGTTCTTCTTATAGACCCCAACTTGGGGACTCGAAGTACCTTTACCAGGTCTAAGGCCTGTCTAAGGCATTGCAGGCAGGTCACTAAGTTGGGCCTGTTGGTATTTCCTGGGTGTCAGGCCTGTAGGGGTTGTGTCTAATGAGGTCGAGCCTTTGCGTAGGTACCGCAGAGCGACCAACATCATAGTTACGTCCGGGTCTATTCTTGTGCCACCTCCTATGCTTAGCGAGGTCGACCTCTAGGGGCACCCGTCAGCCAGCATCAGGCCAGGTGTTGGGGACCAAGTTATTGCTTCGCTAACTCGATGAGACCGTGGCATTATTTTTGTCTAAATTTAATTCGAGACTTGTGGAAACTCCCTTTACACGCAAAGGTCAACGTTATATTTTGAAATGTACATAACAGATAAGAAGATTTATTGACCTCACGCTTGTACAAATAGGTTATTGAAACGTAATAGCCTTGTATACGAGTAGGCGCGTCACCGCGTAGCTGCAGTCATCTACCTCTCCCCTTCAGAATCGAGAGGAATTGGGATTTGAACCTCGATAACATCACTCGGTAGCAACGAATGAATTACTTGGTTTGGTTACTTTTCTCGGGATGTTTCCAGCTCTTGATTGGGCCATTGTACGTGGGTTTTGTCATCTTCTTACTCCAACCATTCTTCCGGGAGTGTCGTTGATTGGAGGATGTCTACCCATTGATCTGCCACACTTCAATATTCTGTACGAATGTGTTGCGGCGTATCTTTAGCCTCCATATATCCCCTGTACAGAGGGCTAAGAAGGAATTACTTAACTTGGTAGTCTGGCCGAGGCCCTGGTACGGCTTATTTCGGCCAATTTGCGCTCAATTTAGCTTTCCCACGTTAACTACTTAGCCGAACATCGATTATGAATATTTGCATTCACTTTCAAAGAAATGCTTATGTTTTTATCCGACTACTTCCAGGCCAAGAAAGGGTGATATTTTTGGCAGGACTATCTGTGTTTGTATACTGAGCCGTAGCGCCTAAACTGCTAAACCGATTTTAACGAACGATGTTTTTTTTTTTTTTTATTGTATAGAAGGCAAACGAGCAGACGCATCGCCTGATGGTAAGCGATTACCGCCGCCCATAGACACCCGCAACACCAGAGGCGTCACAAGTGCGTTGCCGGCCTTTAGGGGAAGGGGAGGGGATAAGGTAGGGGTTAGGGTGTGGGCCTCCGGTATCCTCACTCACTCGGTGAAACTCAGCGCAAGCGCTATTTCACACCGGTTTTCTGTGTGTGTCACTAGATTCGTAATAATAGTCCGGGTGACAGGTTATATAAATTTTATCAAAGTTTCCACATAATCGTATAGTATTTTAATTTTTTTCTTACTGTTGTTGTGGCTAATCAAATATATCAACAAGTATTTCAAGTCATAACAATGAAGTTTATTCCAGTTGAATATAAATCAATTTTGTCACATGTGGAGTGCGTCATTATTCTCATTATGTAAATGAGTTGTTTTGCCCTGATAATGACGTAAGTCCACGAGGGTATCTATAAATGCTGTGTAACGAGTTCAACGCCTCTTTTGTCGCAAATAGATGAATTAAATTTATTTTCTGTCAAACCACAGAACAGATATGTGAAAGACTACAAGTAATACTTGTATCATGAATTTAGGCACTTTAAAAAAACAAAACAATTTATTGTGTCTATCTGTTCGTTTCGACTTATGTCTGGAACGGCTGGACCGATATTGACGGGACTTTAAGATCAGATTGCTGATGATGATGATGATGAGTAACTTAGGCTACTTTTTAGACTAGTTTCGCCCTGCTGCGTTACCCACAATAATTCTGAGGGGTTCATCTTGTTTTAAACTAAAAGAATGGTTCAACAACTTTATAGTTCCTATAACATAGTATATAAATTATAAATATAAATAAATAAATATTACGGACATCTAACACACAACGTCTAGTCCCAAACTAAGCAGAGCTTGTGTTATGGGTACTAGACAACTGATATAAATACATATATACTTGTTTTTTTGTAAATACATACATATTATACATAGAAAGCATCCAAACTCCGAAACAAATATTTGTAGATCACACAAACACTTGGTCTGACCCAGGATTTGAACCCGAGACCTCACGCACAGCAGTCGCATTCGCTACCACTGCACCACCGAGGCAGTCAACATATCTAGACGGTTTAAACTAAACCACGTTTTTCTCTCTTTCCAGACATGACAGTGTTCATTCAAGGGGCGGCTGCCACTCCGGTACCTCTTCTACAGGCGATGACCGAAGTCGGCAAGGCAGGCAACATGAAAAACATCAAGGTGGTTCATATGCATACTGAGAAGGAAGCGCCTTATGTTGCACCAGAATGCAAGGATATATTTAGGTTGGTACAATGCTATCTGTTCCTCGGGCGTTTCAGCCTCAGGTCTTTTGAACAAAGTCTGTCGCGCTGACACTCTAGCTCCTTTACCAACCAAGTATTTGGTGATCTGATAAAATAAACACTTATTATTATCCAACTCACTGATCAATATTGTAATATGTAAATAATAATGTTCTCCTCAATAGAGACCAGCCAACTACGCAGGCCGTATTATAATGCAAAGTGTATGCGCAAACACAGGTGCACTCTCTATTCCCTCTCTCTCTCTAAGATCAAGCGCATAACCGATAGCTTTACGTGCTCTCCGAGGCACGGGGTTCAGACCCCAACTTCCAAAACTCCGAGCTGTTATTAAGTATTTCTATAATCGAAAAACTCAATAACACTTTAGGCCCAACCCGGGATTCGGACCCGAGATTCCTTGATCTCCCTTGATCGGAATTCGTATACGTCAACCGGGGTTCAGGGGTTCAGACCCCAACTTCCAAAACTCCGAGCTGTTATTAAGTATTTCTATAATCGAAAAACTCAATAACACTTTAGGCCCAACCCGGGATTCGGACCCGAGATCCCTTGATCTCCCTTGATCGGAATTCGTATACGTCAACCGGGGTTCAGGGGTTCAGACCCCAACTTCCAAAACTCTGAGCTGTTATTAAGTATTTCTATAATCGAAAAACTCAATAACACTTTAGGCCCGACACGGGATTCGGATCCGAAATCTCTTGATCGGCAGTCGCATACTCGTACGTCAACCGCAAGCAGTGTTGGGCAAATTTTAATTGCAATTAAAATTAATGACTAACAATTGATTAATCGTGAAAGGACACTATAAAAACTAAAAATTGATCGTTTGTAATTGTTAGTTTTTATAGTGTCCTTTCACGATTAAGCGATTGTTAGTCATTAATTTTAATTGCAATTAAAATTTGCCCAACACTGCCGCAAGACCGATGAGGTAGCTTGTAATATGTACCTACTACGTAAATGACAAATAAACATACAACCAAACTGGTGCGTGCGTGCGTGTTAGCCAAGTTAATTGTTCCCAAAAGTAGACTAATAATCTCATAATGTACAGATAATTAAATATTCAGGTTAATTCAAGGGTTATTCAGGGTAATTACTTTAAAGAAGGATATTTAGTGTGTGACATTCTTCAATTTGAATCGTACCTTATTTCGTGGGAATAAGAGTCATTATTAATTAAAATATTTATAAAGTCAGCCTTTTGTACCTATGCTGTGTGGGTATGTATCTTCAAACCTCAGATCTTATCTGGCTCTTATCTCTAACTTCAGATAAACAGTGAAATGTCAAACCTAAGATCTCTTTTGCATTAAGTATCTTATCAAACGAACGTTATGTGTCAGATATGTGGTTTAAAAACAATTTTATTGTTCTTTGGTTGCCATGTTCTTTGATGAGATGAAATTATATGCATTTCTAATATTATGTAAAAATAATAATCACAAATTTGAACAAGAAAAAATCAAATTCAAGAACTGGATTAAATTGAAATTAGACCACACGGGAAGCACCAGCTTTCAAATAAAAAAAGAATCATCATAATTCCAGCTCACCCAGTCGAAATTTATGAAGTACCAAAAAAAAAAAGTATCGAATTGATAACCTCCTTTTTTAAAGTCGGTTAAAAACTAGTAGTCGACTAGCCGAACATAAGCTTCTCTTTAGAAACGAGATCCTTAGGTCGCCATGGTGTTGGTTACCATGCAAAATTATCTACATGCCCAATGAGTATGGTGACCACCACTCATTAATGCTACTCATGCTTTCCATCAGGCAGAGAAGAGTTCAATTTAGAAGCTTCTGCCATTAAATAAAAAAAAAATGGTCACAATGCCCGGTCGGATTGGTATATACATAGGGTTTGTTTTATTTGTTTAGGCCTGCTAAAGTGACTGATTGATCGTAGCAGAGTCCAGAAGTGGTGGTCACAATACTGATTACGAATGCAGACAATGCAGCATGGTGACCTACTATTGAAATGCTTCTGCATCATTGGACCTCCGGTCTCGGATTCACTAATTAAACACGGCAGTTCGAATGCTGTTATTTTTGGTTGATCTTTCATTCGAGGGTAGTACTGCCACACCGTTCGTGGTAAATTAAGCGTGGCTCTACTGCCTTACTTTTTCTTCTTAGCATTGTGCCACTTTAGGTGGGGTCGACTGTCCTTGATTCTCAGCGCCAAGACATTCTGTCAAGGGTTGTCGGATCCAGTAAACTCTCTTTCGTCAGGAATTTGGTCATACTGGTCCACAATGTCAACGGGGGTGGACCCCGGCTTATTTGGCCTTTTAGTCGGCTCTTATAATACAATTGAGGTGTACATATATGGCATGACACTCTGTATTTTTAATCCGACACCACACTGACAAAAAAAACCTAAGTATTTTGTTATTTTATGGATTTGGTGGCAAACGAGCAGACGTATCAACTGATGGTAAGCTGCCGCAACACCAGAGGCGTCACAAGTGCGTTTCCGGCCTTTGGGGGGATAGGACGGGGCGAGGGGTTGGGGTATGGGCTTCCGGTATCCTCACTCAATCGGTAAAACACAGCGCAAGCGCTATTTCACACCGATTTTCTGTGAGGCCGTGGTATCTCACCGGTCGAGCCGGCCCATTCATTTTTTATTTTTTTTATTTTTTATTTAATAGTGGGCAAACGAGCAGACGCATCACCTGATGGTAAGCGATTACCGCCGCCCATGGACACCCGCAACACCAAAGGCGTCACAAGTGCGTTGCCGACCTTTGGGGGATGGGAAAGGGGATGGGGGGAGCGGTTGGGGTATGGGCCTCCGGTATCCTCACTCACTCGGTGAAACACAGCGCAAACGCTATTTCACACCGGTTTTCTGTAAGGCCGTGGTATCACTCCGGTCGAGCCGACCCATTCATGCCGAAGCATAGCTCTCCCACGGTAATTCATGCCGAAGCGTGGCTCTGCCATGGTAATTAATTCATAAATTCAAATTTGTTTCTTCTGTTACAGGTCGTGTTCCCTGTTCATGGCTGCGAACGTTCGAAAATCCGTCGCTGAAGGCCGATCGGATGCGATTCCCATCTTCCTCCAGGACATCCCGAAGTTGTTCCACCGGAAGATCATCAAGCCTAATATAGCTCTCATCACGGTAACTTCCATTTAATATATATACTCTTTGCCGCGAAAACCAACATTTCGCGGACAAAAGCTATTATAAGTAAATTAATTATTATTAACTGGCGCAGTGGTAGCGTTTTTAACCGTGGGAGAGCTATGCTTCGGCATGAATGGGTCGGCTCGACCGGAGTGATACCACGGCCTCACAGAAAACCGGTGTGAAATAGCGTTTGCGCTGTGTTTCACCGAGTGAGTGAGGATACC
Organism: Spilarctia lutea; assembly: GCA_916048165.1. Taxonomy (NCBI): domain Eukaryota; kingdom Metazoa; phylum Arthropoda; class Insecta; order Lepidoptera; family Erebidae; genus Spilarctia; species Spilarctia lutea. Next base: position 3,155,344 of record OU696492.1, on the reverse strand, counting down.
GGAGGCCCATACCCCAACCGCTCCCCCCATCCCCTTTCCCATCCCCCAAAGGTCGGCAACGCACTTGTGACGCCTTTGGTGTTGCGGGTGTCCATTGGCGGCGGTAATCGCTTACCATCAGGTGATACGTCTGCTCGTTTGCCCACTATTCAATAAAAAAAAATAATGAAAAAAAAAACGCGACTGCTAAGCTTGAGGTTTCGGGTTCGATTTCCGGATCGGACCAAATGTTTGCATGATCTGCAAATGTTTGTTTCGGAGTTTGGTTGTTTTTTATGTATAATATGTTTGTATTTACAAAAAAAAATATATATATTTATATCAGTTGTCTAGTACCCATAACACAAGCTCTGCTTAGCTTGGGACTAGATGGCGTTGTGTGTTAGATGGCCGGAATATTTATATTAATGTAAGTGCCTTGTCTCCAGGTTTCTCCTCCCGATAGTCACGGGTACTGCAGCTTGGGCACGTCTGTCGACTGCGTCAGGTCCGCGCTTCTCAACTCTGAAATTATTATTGGTAAGCTTTTAAAGCCCCTTCGATAACAATAACAAGTTTCACATCACGAATCTATTGACACTTCATTTATAAAAATCGGTACCATAGTTTAGGTGCTGTGGTGAAACATATAAACATACATAGATTGCCAAAACTTGCTACTTCATTTATTTATTTCATTCATTTACAGAATAATATAAGTAATAAAAGAGGCAAAATTCAAGTAAATAATTTTTTGGAAATGTACCTTCTTTTATCTTAAAAAAACAATCCTATTAATATTATAAATGTGAAAGTTTGTTGCTCTTTCACGCAAAAACTACTGAATGGATTTTGATGAAACTTTACAATAATATAGCTTATACATCAGAATAACACATATGCAACAATTTATAAAGATACCAGCTCCGCCTTGCGGCGATGCCCACAGGTAGCACCGCGGGGTTCAGCTAGTTAATAATATTTTTATGTCTGTGGTTTGCTGCTGTTTTAAAAAGGTAGACAGTATGACTGCGGCGTTGCCTGCGATTATTGTCGTACCGCAAGTAGCACCGCGGGGTTTAGCTAGTACTTAAATATGTCTGCCGTATTTCGCGCCCTTTTACAATGTCTCTCCATTATTCCTGCCTCTGTGGCGCAGTGGTAGCGTATGCGACTGCTGTTCTTGAGGTCTCGGGTTCGATTCCCGGGTCGGACCAAATGTTTGTATGATCTACAAATATTTATTTCGGAGTTTGGGTGTTTTCTATGTATAATATGTATGTATTTACAAAAAAAAAGTATATAAGTATTTATATCAGTTGTCTAGTACCCATAACACAAGCTCTGTTTAGCTTGGGACTAGATGGCGTTGTGTGTAAGATGTCCGGAATATTTATTATTATTATTATTCCAGCTCAAGTGAACTCCCACATGCCTCGTACATTTGGCGACTCAATTATCCATATGTCGCATATTGATTATGCGGTCAAGGTGGACGCTCCCCTACCTGAACACGGAGCGAAGGACCCCACTCCTGAAGAGAAGAAAATTGGTGAACTAATTGGAGGGAATTTAGTTGAAGATGGCGCCACCTTACAGATGGGTATGTATGTTTTTAAAACAGTACTCATTAAACACTCGACGCCTGTGCCTGAACTAATTTGTTTCTCATAAAAAAAGATTACAGTAACCTTAAAAGATAGATACAAGGGAGAGCCACGCTTCGGCATGAATGGGCCGGCTCGACCGGAGTGATATCACGCGGCCACACAGAAAACCGGTTTGAAATAGCGCTTGCATTGTTTCACCGAGTGAGTGAGGATACCAAGGCCGAGGCCCATACCCCCGCCCCTCCTTCCATCCCCCTCCCCATCCCCCAAAGGCCGGTAACGCACTTGTGACGCCTCTAGTGTTGTGGATGTCTATGGGCGACGGTAATCGCTTACCATCAGACGATACGTCTGCTCGTTTGCCCTCCTATTCCGTAACGTAACATACTACAGCGCCATCTACCGAAGTTACACTGTACTACGGAGTAACCTACAATACGAAGAAACTACCAATCCTGAATCGCGCAATTAAAGTTCTCGCGCCGATTATCATATATACAACATCCTCCCTTTGTGTTGGGTGGAACGTGATACCCGTTCCCCCACAACTTTAATCGTTTAATCAGCGTACGCAATAGAAGCTCTTAAAAGTAATATTTTTCCTCCATTCTTGGAACATTTTTCATTGATACTCCGCTCTTTTTTAACCGACTTCAAAAAAGGAGGAGGTTCTCAATTCGTCTGTATTTTTTTTAATGTTTGTTACCTCATAACTTTTGACTGGGTGAACCGAAGAATAATCAATATTCTTTTTTTATTTCAAAGCTGGTGCTTCCCATTTCAATTTGGTCCAGTTCTTGAAGTCGGTTTTTTTTTGTTGTTAAAATTTGTGATTATATTCGTAACTTGATGACATAACCTTCCTCGATAGATGTGCTATCTAACAATGAAAGAATTATTTTGAATCGGACCAGTACATCCATCCCTTTCCCCATCCTCTAAAGGTCGGCAACGCACTTGTGGCGCCTCTGGTGTTGCGGGTGTCCATGGGCGGTGGTAATCACTTACCATCAGGTGATACGTCTGTTAGTTTGCCCACTATCCAATAAAAAAAAAGTACTGAGATTAGTGCGTTAACCCAAACAAACAAACTCTTCAGCTTCACAAATATTTATATAGAGACATCAACGACAAATATTGCACTATATAAAAACAAAGTTTAAAAAGGTCCTGTCGTTATATATAGACGGGGAAAAGAGAAAAATAAATAAAAAATAAAAAATTGATATAGATACATATGTTAGTAAACTGTCAATTGTTCCAGGTATCGGCAGCATCCCAGACGCTGTACTGGCAGCTCTGAAGGATCACAAGGATCTGGGCATTCATTCAGAGATGTTCAGTATTGGAGTTATCGACTTGGTCAAGCGCGGATGTATAACTAACAATAAGTAAGTCGGCTTATAACTACACTGTAGTAAGATGTGGCCTTTTTATATAATAAATAGGGCTCAAATGAGCAGATAGATCGTATGATAGTAAGTTAGCAAATTAAGAAACGGAAGCCACGCACTGCCGGGATACACACACTTATAGGAAATTAAAATTAATATTTTGTTAATAATAACTATTTTTATGTCTGTTGTGTGTCACTGTTTATAAAAGGTAGACAAAATGAAACAAGAATACACAGACATCTGTTTTTATTTAATTTTGTTAATATATCAATATGTTAAGATTGCTCATCCATCCCTATGGCTGGATGAACGTACGCTGATCTAAAATTGCTTAACTTTACAAAAAAAAAATGAGCGTTAGAAGTTATACTTCTTGGGCGTATGGAAAAAAAATAACTAAAATGCAGTAGTGATTAACGATAAATATTAAAATTTATCAAAAAGATTTTATTTAAATAAATAATATTTATTTATTCACACTGTTTTATTATGGAGACCTACGTTCAGCAGTGGACGGCAAATGGTTGAAATGAACTGTTTTATTGTACTGTTACAAAACACGTGTTCTAAATATAAAAATACTAGAATATACAACTTGAACATAGTTATCGATTTTCATGCCACCTAGAACTAACTTCACGATGTAGAATTCAGGTGTCGGTGTGCGCACGCTAAGTAAAAATTCACTCTCATCATTTTTCTCCATCGCGCCAAAAGACTCCAGAGAAATAAAGTATTTGTGATAATATATTTTTGTTTGTTTATAGGAAAAAGATGCATAGAGGTCGCATTGTGGGCAGTTTTCTCGTTGGCAACAGGGCTTTGTACGACTTCGTGGACAACAACCCCTTTATTGGTTAGTAAGTCTTTGTCTTCTCATCTACAGATAAAAAAAATCCAGCAAAACGTTTAAATCTAGTCAAATATCTGAAACTACCATGAATAACCTGACTGCAAGGATGACCTTGTGGTTTAAGCGGTCGCCACGACGCTTTCTAATACGCTGAGTGTTGTGGGTTCAAACCCCATACGGGACAACTTTGTGTAATGCACAAATTGTTGTTCCGAGTCTGTCTGTTTACTGTCTGCTGTTTAGACAACCAATTTATAATATTGTTTAATTTCAGAAATGTTGGAGATCGACTACGTGAACAACACACACATTGTTTCACTACAGCCTAGCATGACCGCAATCAACTCTTGCATAGAGGTGGACTTGACCGGACAAATCTGCGCTGACTCTATCGGTAAGTTCAATATTTATTCGAACATAGGCACTACTCTAATTCTTCATTCGACCGATACATTTTTTTTTTATTGAAAAGGGGGCAAACGAGCATATGCATCACCTGATGGTAAGCGATTATCGCCGCCTATGGACACCCGCAACACCAAAAGCGTCTCAAGTGCGTTGCCGGCCTGTGAGGGATGGGGAGAGGGGTTGGGGTATGGGCCTCCGATATCCTCACTCACTCGGTTTCTGTGAGGCCGTGGTGTCACTCCGGTCAAGCCGGCCCATTCATGCCGAAGCGTGGCTCTACCACGGAAAACAACATTGATTCAAGAAAAAGTTTAAAAAAATAAAACCCGACTACACAAAAACTTTTGATAAAATTTATATAGCTCATGTTACCCGGGCCATCATGACGAGTCTTTCTTTCTTATCTCTTTTAAAAGACAACTCCCGCTTAAGGAATATATATCCTGTATCACTGAACCGGGAACTTTACATACATACATGAAACGGACACAAAGAACACCCAGACTCGGAACAGCAATTTGTAGATCACATAAAGTGTTGTCCCATGTAAGATTTAAACCCACAACATTGCTCAATACACTGCGACCACCGTCTTAACCAATAGGCCTAGTCAATAGACTAGCTATTGACATATCATTAATTAAATTCGGTTCAGTAGTTTATTCACTACGGTGAAAAAAAACAAACATACATAGACAGCCAATGTCTATGTATGCTTGAAGCCTTCTTTTTTGCTTGGTTGTAATTGGGTACTAAAGTAAAATTTTGCTATATCATGTTGATGTTCCTATATCCAATACATGTAACATTGTTTCCTTACTCCGGTCTGTTATTAAGAATTCCTTGTATGAAAAACCCAATAACACTTTTTGGCTCCACCCGGGAATGGAACCTAGAGATTGTGGGGGTAACGGGTATCATGTCCCTCCAACACAAAGGGAGGATCCTCCGACCAGGCGTGGTGATCATGCCTGGCGGGCCACTGCCCAACAGTTGATGTTGGGATGTTGTATATATGATAATCGGCGCGAGAACTATTTACTTCGCGATTCAGGATTTATGGTTACTCCGTGTAGTGCGTTACTTCGTAGTTCAGTGTATCTTCGGTAGATGGCGCTGTAGTAAGTTATTGTTGTGTTATATGTTGAAGTCGCAACAAGATGTTTTAAACGGCAGTCGCAGTTTATTATACCTTTATTCCATACAAATAAAGATGCATGTCGTTGTGTTTACAGGAACCCGCATGTACTCGGGCTTCGGCGGGCAGGTGGACTTCATCCGCGGCGCCGCTGAGGGAGTGGACGGGCGCGGCAAGCCCATCATCGCTCTGCCCTCCATCACCAAGAAGGGAGACAGCAAGATCGTTCCCACACTCAAAGTTGGTCAGTAAATGCAATCAAATTGGGGTTATTTTATCACTTTACTAGTTTTAATATAGAAAATATGGTCTATGTAGATAGAATAGTAACTTTTTTAGATTTTTTAAATTAAAAAATCATTACAATTTGTAGGGTTTTCCTCTCCGGAACATATATTTAATTCCATACGCGGTAGAAGTAGGAACGAGAGGTATACCAACTAAATCTCTCTGTAACCTTCTGAAAGACCTTGGCCTGTCGAGATCTGCAGTAAGTTCTATTTTAGAACGAGTATCCAAGGCTGCACTAACAGGTTCCTACCAAATTTGGCTAGGTAGGGCGGGAAACTCGAGCAGTGAAGGTGAGCGTTGATGCGTATCTTAAAGGGGGCCTCCTTAAACCTACACCTCGGTCGCAAGTCCTGGGAACTGCTCTGAGTTTCTCACTCTGCCACACGATGGACCCGGCACCCGCACGATGAATCCATGGAGTGCTAAGAAGTTTGTCTCCCCCCTGATGAACTCCTGTACAATTTAGTGTAAGATGTTATCATACTGCAGTAATAATATTATTAGTACAACACTAAAGTTGTATACTTATGTATATACTAATTAATACCTCAACTATTTAATATTTATATCAAGGCCCGTATTATAGAAGGCGTCTCAAGTATCGTTTGATCTCCGATCAGCTGAATCGAGTTTCAAGTTATGATGGAATCTCAAGCGTCGCTCTTATTATAGAAGGCGTTTTGAGTTCTACTCAGTTGAAACTAGTTTCAATATCTAATCTCAACTCACAAGTCTCTATTGGCTAGTGTATCAATTTAAATATAATAATAAGAAGCAGTTCGCCCTAAATTAAATACTTTAAATATTAAAATAAAACTGACTAGGTACTACCTATAACGGAACATTCAAATTGTTTTCAATACTTTTTATTTAAAAATTATTGTAATATTTTTGTCAGAAACCAAAAGGTTATTACTATTGCTTGAAGGATATTACTTGAAATAAATAGTTGAATGTGTATTTTAAGTGAATTGAATATGAATTAGTGTTAATTAAAGTGTATTGAAATGTGTATAATAAGCAATTATTTCGTTATTATTCAGAAATATCATCATAAAATACGTTAATTTCCCTTATTAGGCATTAGAAATTACCACTTGAGACTAGATTGAGCTTGTCTCAGTTGAACGGAGATCACATCTGTCAAAATCTGTTCTTGAGAGACGATTTTGACATAAGCGTCGTTCTAAAATAAGCTAAGCATTGATCTTTACTCACTTGATCAAAGATCAGTGAATCTTGGCTCAAGAGACGTTCTATAATACAATCTCTTCTTGAATCTAGTTTTAAAACTCAATTCACGACTGAGACGCCTTCTATAATACGGGCCCAAGACTAGCTGACCCGACAAACGTTGCTTTGCCATAAAAAGGAATAAATATATTTTAGGGGTGGGTCAATAAAAATCGCGATGGAAAAATAGGGGTTGATTGTAGAGGGTTGAAAATTCAGCGTTGTATATATTTTATAATGCTGTATCATAAAAAAAAACAGCTAAAAATAAAAAATAAAACAATAAGTGTGGACTACCCTTAACATTTAGGGGGATGAAAAATAGACGTTGGCCGATTCTCAGACCTACCTCACAAAATTTCATGAAAATTGGTCCAGCCGTTTTGGAGGAGTATGGTAACTAACATTGTGACACGAGAATTTTATATATAAGATTTAGCATAACAATCAACGGCAATAGTGTGTGTGCCCTAACTTCTCTGTACATTATATTTCCTTGATTTTCCACCAATAAACCACTTATCATCTTTTTCATAAACGAAATTTAACTTTAAACAACTTTTCAGTGTTTTTTCAACTTGAAACTTAGTCTAAAATAATTTTATACTTGTCTAAATAATTATTAAATTTAAATGAATGATGTGTGTGTTCCAGGCGCGGGCGTGGTGACGACCCGCGCTCACGTGCACTACGTGGTGACGGAGCAGGGCATCGCCTACCTGTTCGGCAAGACTCTCCGCCAGCGAGCCTACGAGCTCATCAAGGTGGCTCACCCCAGCCACCGCGAAGCACTTGAAAAAGCCGCCTTCGAACGCCTCAAGTGCATGCCCGCACCTTAATACAAACCGCCCATCGGTCTAATTACCAATCTTCAGTAGTTTCCTTGTAGGATATCGCTAACCTAGGTGTATTGAGGCCGGTCGACCCCACTGCTGGGCTTTTTACACTCATAGTTATAAGTTGATGGTTGTCTGCCTAATGAAACGTTGTCGCTTTAAACATATCTAGGGATGTTTATATTAGTTGTTGGTTTGTCTTGACATTGAATTTATTATTGTTAATTCTTATCTACTATTTTTTTTTGCCTAAATCGAATAGGCGATGTGTACAGATGTTTTAATCATATTTTTTATTTTATTTATTTTTTATAAATGTATTTTGTACGCTTGTTTATAATAAATTAGCAACAAGATTTTTACCACAAGAAATATGTAAAAAAAGTTACCACAGATGATATTGTGATGACTTATTTTAAAACCCTTTTTCTTTTTGCCTGTAACTCAACATTAACGGACATCATAGAGCAACACAGGCCGGCGGACCGTGAGCAAATGGCCACAAAACAGTCAGGCCATTTTTTGCAGGGGAAATCTTCACACATACACAATTTCACACTCACACACATGAATGAATTCTGCGTTTTAATAGTGTAATGCGTAGGTCCATTTGGGCTTACACTTTGACAGAGGGGAATGAATGCGTACGGCTACTTCCTACCGTGTTGCTCTATGCTGTCGTACTACTACAGATAATTAATAGAAGAGGTGGTATCTACAAATAGAAACAAGATGTTGTTGTTGTTGTTTGTTCTTGCTACGATCAAGCCAAGACAATTTTTTGGCAACACTATAACGCAATTTTGCTTAATATTTTTTATATATTTTTTTATTTTTGTATAGTATTTTATTTTATATGTCGAATCAGTGACCAATATAAACATATGGCTTATATGAAAATGCAAGCATTGTAAAGTTGGTGATCACGTAAAAAAATTTGAATTAATGTGTTCTTCTTCTTATTAATGGAACATAGCTTAAAGTATTAGGCCTACAATGCATTTGGGCTGTTAGACGTTTTAAAGTGAATTAGATTGCTAGATGACGATATTAAAAACTTAGAATTGAAAATATGAGATCAAGGAATGCTGTTTTTATTATAAATGCAGAAATAGTATTCTAGTTACTATGTAAAGCATTTTTATTATTACATTTTAGTATGTTTAATCTATGACAACATGCGTTTATTGTGCGTTATCAAGTAAATGTTAACATTATATTATGGTTTTATTAAAAAATCCCTGTTAAAATGCCTTACTGAGGTTTTTGTAGTACCGTAACCGCGGGTGACACCGAGAGGCAAAGTTAGTCCAAGAAAGTAGCCTAGTTAATTCCATATATCATCAGCTATCTGCCCAACCGTTTCAGAGATTAGGCGTAACAAAGGAGACCGACAAAAAAAAGATTTTTGGATGAAGTACCTTTTTCATATCATTTGAAATTGCAAATACATACTTTAATTTTTTTTTTTTTTGTATAGAGTTTTAATGAGATATCACAGATCGCTTGGTTACTCACGAATAGGCATATAGTGAACAAGGGGAGGCTAATGCATGTTGACAGTAACCAAGAACCACTATAATTATGTATTTATGAAATGGGGTTTATAGAGTATAAAAACCGTATTTATTTTCGTATTTAGAGCGATAGTAATAGTCAATTAGCGCGGCGTATTGGTATAAGCGGTTACTTCGCCAATTCTTACTACACGAGTCTGATGGTCCCACATGGGATCCATGGGAAATTGTTCTGAGTCTGGGTGATCTGTACCTCTTTCAGCTATGTAAATTCTTTCGCGACTCCGTTAAACTCCGAAAACATATTTGCAGATCGTACAAACATTTGGCCCGATCCGGAATCAAACCCAAGACCTCAAGCACAGCAGTCGCATACGCTACCACTGTGCTACTGAGGCAGTCTACGGATCTAGTACCCTTTTTTTTTTTAATATGAGGAAACCCCTTCGGGCCGTCACCCCACCGGGGTTTGCGGCGGGGTGGTGTGTCGGAATCGAACCGACTAAAACCACACGGTGTGCCACTCTGCGCCTGAGAAGGTAGGGGTCCGGGAACTGTATTTATTAACACGACCGGACCCCTCCCAGCGCCTGTCCGCACTGAAGCGGGCACCTTCTTCCAGTAAAAAAACTCAATTTAGGCGACGCACGGCACACGCGTACGTCGCCTCCTCGCGGTTGGCCTGTATTGCGGATGGAGAGGAAAACCCATCCCGTCCATCCGCGGCCACACTCAGGGCGGCATGAGGCGCCCGGTTCGCCGGCGGCGGATCGGGTCCGAGTGGACGTCGTCCTCCCGGGCCTTCTCCGCCGCCTCCTTCTGCGAAATTACGTCTTCGCAGAAGGTCGCGACCGCGGTAAAACTACTGTCGCTACCGGCCATGGATCTTATGACGGCCAGTAGCGACAGATCTCCTCCGATGACTGCAGGTACTTCCCGAAGCAACCGTGCCCGGAAAGCACCTGCGTCAGTCGGAAGGAAAGAGTGCCGTGCTGCCGCCCTGCCCACTCACGGATCTAGTACCCGCTTCAACCATTGAAACCACCAAATATTAATTACTTACAAAGGTGATTGAAAATTGCACTACCTATTGTATTATTTATTTTGAAAGACATAAACATAGTCTTGCTTATTTTAAAGATTTCTATACTTCTTCATTGTACGGCCAAATGAGGGAATATGCATAAAATTTAAATTAATCTCCAATTTTGTTTTTAGTATCCTTTTTAATGTATTTATTTGATGATGAGATGGCAACCAGCCGATGGCGATCAGCTATATATGCCAATAACCCAAGATCCCAGTCAGCTCAGACTTACGTCATTTTAGGAAAAATTAAAGTTTTAGGATCGGTAGTCTAATACTCCGCAAGGAATGGATACTCGCTAAGCTGAAAGGTGAAAGCTGGGCCGTTTTACAGTTAGCAGATATCAAAATCCACGCTAACTTATGTCTTTTTAGGAAGCCTGAATTCTGTATATATCATTATGCATAATATTTTAAATGTATAATTAAATAATTAATAAATTTAAACATTTTATAATCTCCAATGGTCCAGACAAATATGACGGGCCTAACACCGGCACAAACTCGTTTAAAGTTTAGGGAACTATCGCTTCTGCTATATTTACGGCAGACATACGCGTCATGTTTACTGCTATATAAGTTAGCGTAGTAAAACAAATTACAAGTTATAAAGTACACAAGTTAAAAATGAGAAGAAGTTTTATTCCTGTGTATTCAAAAGTTTTTTTAAGTATTTAATTATAATTTTTAACGTGGCTATGCTTACAGCAGTCAGTATTCTGCTCACTTCCAGATTCTACGAGTTACGCTTCGGAGCACATGAATGTGAAATATGAATAAATAAATTAAATTTATAGGTCACTAGTCTAGTCACAACCATTATCGAAGCATACTACTAAAACTTTTCAATCAGTATATGGCAACACTCTTTTTTCAATGGTTTCGTTTTGAAACTAAATAATATTACCTCTTTGGTGATTTTTTGAATTTATATTCATTTCTCGCTGTTTAAAAATATAACCTTTTATCCAAATTAAGTGCATATTATTATTAAAATAATACTAATATTTAATGTAAAATATTAACACATTTTTTAAATCTAGGATAAAGTAAATACTTTTACACTTTGATTGGACGAAATCAGTGAGAATATTAGCGTAGCTGACTTTTCGAACGCAACACGTCCTCCATTCAGTCACAGTTTCGTAAAATGTAGCCGTGAATTTATTATTGTTTTTATTCCAAAAGTGCGTAATTTGTGGTTTAGTATTTTATTTTACATTAACCAGGACGATAAATAATAATCCGTCAACATGTCGGGTTTTATGAGTCTACGGAGGGAGATAATGATTGCTGGGAAATATAAGGTGTCGAAAAAGATTGGCGGAGGATCATTTGGTGACATTTATTTAGCAATCAACATCGGTAGTGGCGAGGTAAAATAGTTATAAGATTTAATTATACGAACTTATTCTTAAGAGTATGTTAGCATAGCTTTCGTAACATTGAATAGGCCCACGCGTCATCAGTGGCACATTATGGCGGGGAGCGGGGTGCATGCTGATTTTTTACTATGACGTATAATCTAGGGAAATGAAGAATGGACATCAAATTTCCAGGGTCAGTCGTTTGACCTGGTTGGCTTAATAAATACTTTGTGGCTCGACCTTATCAGTGTTGTTGATATGCACAATGCTTAGTAGTAATTACGATTTTATTTACATCTGTTATTTATATGCTTTCACCACATAAATTATTCGTGTTTCATCTTAAGTCTGACCTTCTCTCTGTATGTGCCCGCAATGTCGCAATAAATTGTCGAATATAACCTATATTGTATTGGTTTGAACATTTAACAAATAAATGTTACATCATACACCATTTATTTGAATCATCACCGATAATTTTTGCCTTTCTTTAGATGAGGGTTATTAGGAACTACAAAAATAGTCTTTATTTGTGGTCTATATTTGGGTCAAGTCTAAAGTGGATGATTTCTCTGTACTTAACATCTTCTGATATCTCTTTCATTCTACAAGGTTGTTAAGGTTCATTTTAATTTAAGAGTCTGCCAGTGACTCTTCTCTGCCTGATGGAAATTATGAGCAGAATCCAAGAGTAGTAGTCACCATAGTCACTGCTAATGCTGATAATGCAACAATGCAGCTACGTGACCCACATTCAGGCAGCCTAGTCAGCCTAGTGCTTCTGCATTATTGTACCTCATGAATGCATTGTTATATCATAAGAAACAATGAAAATCAAAATTCTCATTTCATCTTTATGGTCTCTAAAGTAACTTTGTTTTTTGTCACTTACTTTTACCTGTATAAATTATCTTTCCAGTTTATCTGTGGTTGAAGTTGGCTGGTAGGCAAATTTCAACCACAGATAAACTGTATTAAATATCCAGATTAATCTCGACCAATTGACTATTCCAATTAAGACTCATTGTATAGATATTGTAGGTAATAAGGTTGTTATCATCATATATGACTCGCAAACATACTGACAATTGTGACAACCTTTGCATTTGTTTGCCCTCTAGGTCACAGAGATCAGTTGTTCCGAAAAATACTGACATTCAAGTAAAACTGATTGATCTGATCCAGCAGACCCCAAATAATCTTAGGAATAATAAAGAGTAGGAAAGTGGTGATTGGGATATACATGCACAAAAACATGTCACACAGTTATATTTTATTTTATAGCACATATTAGCTTAAATACTTTAGTTTTCTTTACTTCTTCCCATAAAAAACCTACTACTTTCACTAGTTTCTGACATAGTGTCATAATTATTTGCTGTTTAACACATGAAAATTGTTGATGCACCTGTATAAGTAATAATATAATACCTGACTGCACGGTTGGCCGAGTGGTGTCAGCGGTCGCCATGCCGCTTGCTACTGCGCCAAGTGTCGTGGGTTCAAATCCCACGCAGTACCTACAACACTTTGTGTGATCCACGAATTGTTGTCCCGAGTCTGGATGTTCTTTGTGTCCGTTTCATGTATGTCTGTAAAGTCCCCCACGACACAGGATGTTTATTGTATTAAGAATATTATATTGTAGTAAGAATTGCAAAGAAGATTTAACCATTAGGTTTAGTTCTGTCACCTTAAGAACAGCTTAAGTACTTACAAATGAGAAGGTGGCTATCATAACAGTTCCAGCTCTCAAGAAACAGCAGAAGCAACAACAACTAAAAACATATACATACATTCAATCACAAGACCACCAAAAAATATATATATATACTGCCTTTAATTTTATCTTCCTATTTTAAGCCTGTAATCGTTCAAAATTGTTTACTCCAAAATTATCTTAGATAAGGCAATTACACGCACATTGACGGAAAATGTATAAATAATACAGGATTTCTTATTAGAATCATGTTTTAGAATTTACGGGACTCCACGAGCGAGAGAATCGTTGTGTAGAATGTGTAGTTCTATCTATACAGTTGCATAGAACGTGTTTACACATATCTATGCTATCGCGACGGTTCGACAAGTGGCGGGGTGCTAGCCTGCTGTCAAACGCTAACTGCGTAAGAGTGCACAAGCACCCTACCATATTATATTCACTATAAATGAGTACTTATCCGCTCTCATCGGACACCCGACTGAACTCTATCAATAAGACAATTACACAATGTCTCGTTTTTTACGAGTAGTCGCGGAAACGCAGCGATTCAGATGGGTTTGTGGATATTACCTCTGCTGCAGATGCACGGATTCTCTCGTTTGTGGAGACGGCACTTTAATATTGTAGGGTTGTGTAGTAAGGTTGACAGATTCGTCAGTCCGATCGGAGTCATACCAATTACCAGGGCTTTACAGAAACTCGTGTTAAGTAATTCTTTCGTTTGGATTAAAATTAAGGTAAACGCATTTGTGACTTAGAGTTGCGTTAAAAATGTTAATTTAGCATTGGGATAAATTAACGTTTTAAACGTTTTGACTGCACGGTTGGCCGAGTGGTGTCAGTGGTCGCCATGCCGCTTGCTGCTGCGCCAAGTGTCGTGGGTTCAAATCCCACGCGGTACCTACAACACTTTATGTGATCCACGAATTGTTGTCCCGAGTCTGGATGTTCTTTGTGTCCGTTTCATGTATGTTTGTAAAGTCCCCCACGACACAGGATGTTTATTCCTAATGTGGGAGTTGTCTTTTAAAAAAGAAAAAAAAAAAAAGAAAAAAGAAACGTTAACGTAAGCATGGCTCTACAACTATAGAGGTGGTAGAGCCATTATTTCTAATAACTTATTCTGATTAAAACATTTAAAGCGTTTCCTGTGTGTGTGTATTAACATTAAAATTAAAATAATAAAATGCATATTAATTTAATAACTGTACATAACCGTGATTTATGTTGCGTCTATCTTGGCGTTCGAGACGAAAGCCGTATAGTACACAGTAACCAGTAAGTAGTAACGATCGTGCACTTATGGCAACACCACCCCGGTCGACCATCTACCATGGTAGATTTGAAACGTTCCCAAACACTGGCAACACTGCCATTGTGACGTCACATAAAATAGGCTGACGATACTTTTTAGACTTCGTAATAAAATGATTTTCAGTGGACTTTTGTAGTGTTTCTACGGTCTGTCGTGTTTTTGAACTGTAATAAACGAAAAATTATCAAAGTGTTGTGTTAACATTTCACTCGGTGCGATGGGTTACCTATAATTTTAGTGACAACGAGTGATGAAGGAAAAAGAAAATGGCTACCTTCGAACGCATGTTGTTAGCTCGGAAACATATAGTTATAGCTGAAAAATACAATGTTGTCCGCAAACTTGGCGGTGGGAGCTTCGGAGATATATTTCTAGGAATAAACGTCAACGATGGAGAGGTAAAATATTTATAAAACAAAATAATTTTTAATGTACTTGTAAGCTACATTTTCTTGTCAAGACGGCCGTGTATTTCGGGGTTTTTGTTCTTGAAAATGGCGGTCAGGGCGTATTTGTATGATACAGGAAGCAAAATTGACTTCATATTAGCTTTTGGCCCTAAGCTGTTTGGTTTGTCTGAAGTGTTTCACAATTTACAGTTAAATAACATTGTTGGCAATTAAGGACAAGTCGATAGAGAAACTCCATATATTGAGTATTTCGTGATATTTTCTTTCTGATTGTTCATGTCTCCAGTCACAGCTGTTGTATTTTGCAATTATTAATTGTGACAACGGATTATCTGACGCCTTCGAAATCACTTGTATGTCATGTCCATGTTCTTTACATACTCCATTTTTGTATCGAATGCCCTTTTTCTAAGTTACTTGAACACTTTGCCTTAAAAGTTCTAAGTAATGGTACCATTGTTTATGAATTTAATATATTATAGCCTAAACTAATGCATGAGTAACTGTTCTTCACATCCTTTAAAGAGATCATTGCCTTCTATGACTCAGACTATAGTTTAAAACGTTATTTTCACATTTCAAACTGATGAAATTATGGATTGCTCATTTTTGTTCATGTTGAATGGACTAATAAAAGATTGACATAGTTCTGTAATGGTAATGGTGACATGGTAATTTCTATGATATTGATTTTTAATATTTGATAATTTTAATTTGATTACAAACATTTATTTCGTAGTTGTAGTATATTTAATGATACCACTATCTCTATATGTTAAAGAACATGCTAACAGAAGTTGGTCAGAAACAAACAAACACAGGTGTACCTAGAAAAAATGGCTGCGACTTCATTTGGCCCTTTTTCTTATAAGTTTAATCGCTTGACAATGGGCTGATGTAGATTGACTCAGGCATATAATGAATTTGCAATAGATGTAGATTTATCTTGCTAAATATGTGACAAAAGTAGATTTCTGACCTTGTGTGTTGAGTGAGTTACCTTAAGATACTAATCAGAGTATTGCATACAATTTTGAAGTTAATTTTTTATATATTTACATTTTGAGTTTGAATTCTGTATAAAGGTAGCTATATACATTGGGTATACCTCACAGGTTTGCATGTAAAGTTGAGGTAAACCGGAGTGTTTATGTTGCATACCTATAGGTATGTTTGCTAATCAGCTCAAGTTTACCTAGTGGTGTAATATTGTGTAGGTACACCCTGCAGTGTACGCCTAGCCTAACTATGAGGGTCTTATGTCTACCAGTGGACTGTAATAGTTATGATGATGAATCATTTGAAGGAATGTTTATTTTGCATGGTTATAGTATTGCACAATAAATATAATATGTGATCATATTAAACTTTGAATGTTATCAGTACTTTTGTGTTATTGTATCTTTTCTTGTTTATATGTTTTTAAATAGGTTTAGTTTTAGTAAAAATATGGTATCATGCACCTTCTGATTATTATAATTCATTTTGTCCACTAATTAATGAGATATATGAAATAGGTTTCTTTTTTGTATTACAAATACATTTATTGTGACAAAGTTATACAAGTTTTGTCTAGTTTGAGATCAGGTTATCATGTATTAGATGTGTCTCATATGGACCAATCTATTGCCTTCAACTTGGCATATTTATGCCTATACTAGCATTATAGTATTTGAATTCAATTGCAGAATTCATACAAAACTCGTGTAAAAGGTATTTAAAACATTGCATTATCATGTTATCTAATAATAAATCTAAATGGTTTATTCATTTTAGTCTGTCTGAAATCAAATACTACATTTATTGTACAGTATTGATTATTCTTGAAATAGTATATTCAAAACTTATTTATCACACATAACAGTATTATCACAGGGCTTTGTATGTTTTCTTATCTAACTCCATTGATCATTGGTTAGTAAGTCTACAGTTCCTGAGAATATCAGTGATTTGTTATCACAATACCATAAAATTGAAAAGCACTGCCAAAAATTAACAAAACATAAATACAAACAGTCCATAATATTTGTCACTATTTTATGTATTTTGAATATGTACTTCACATAGTTATCGACGTCATATTCCCCCACACACTAATCTTAATTATATTTCATTATCAGCCTATTGCAGTCCACTGGTGGATTTTTTTGACACACATTTTTTTGAGGATTTTAACATACTTAAATACATCTCTGTCCGTTCATTTAGTTTTCTTTGAATCATCATTATCAGCAGCCAGTCCACTGATGGACATAACCTCTATAAAAAGGAGGTTTTGGTCTAATAAGCTACACTGCTCAGAGAGGATGGTGTAATATGAGGCAGTCCTTATCATCCTGTCTGGGCAGTTTTCAACAGTGTTCAAGTTGTTTTCTTTTTGCATTGCTGCTGTCTTGCATGGTGGATTCAGCTTGTTTATTTATAATAGAGAAAATAATAATAATAATTTTTAGAATGTGGTTCAATGAGGTATAGAAATTGTTATAATACAACACAGTTCACTTAGTGTTACTGATTCAAGAGGGGTACCTATTCATTGTATCTAATGTGCTACTGGGTAGTAAATACTGCCGTCATCTTTATATTTGATCGTCGTATTACCCCTTTTCGTAATTCTATTTGAGGTTAGTGCAATGAATTTTCTTCTATTCCTCCTCCATCACTCGTCAGTTTACTATTTATTCACTTTTTTATTTAGGTAAATAAACAATAGAAGGGTATAAATGCAATAGGGAATATGCATGTTTTTTTATTTCTTAATCTGATAATTTACGTCTCTATAACATAGAAAAAAATATAAATATAGGCTTGTAAATAGTAATACTCATTTTCTATGTGAAATTTAAAACACTTGACCAAATTTGAGCTATTCAAACGCCGCCATTTTGCGCGCGCTTTTAACACGGTCAGTGACGTCATTATCATTTCGTGTTTGTTAACTATTCAGTGTTTCAGTTACTTTATACTTATTTACAGTTTTAATTGCTATAAAAATCATGGAAGGAGTTAATTTTTCTTACAAACACTGCTAACACATTTCGATGAAGTGATCATCGATGTCACATTTCGTTTCGACCAATAGTGTCGCGTTTTTTAAGTTTGAATTTCCCTCCCAATTTACTTTTTTATTTAATATTTTTGGGTTTAAATAAGTAAAGTATATTGTATATCTAGAAAAAAATATTTGATACAAATAAATTTTTTATGCATCTTTCCTATTACATAAATTTGTGGATAATTGTACCATCAGGGACATTTACCACATGCTACTAGATTCTTTATTTTCTTTCACACATGTTCATGTCACAGCCATCCACGATTTCTTGGGTTTTCATCCAGTTCTTTTTATACACAATCAACTTTTCATATAAAACTTTCTTTACTACAAATGCTCATTTTGATCTGAAAAATATGTTGTCCAATAAGATATTGTCATTTGCTTACTATCCTTGCCGTTAATCTGTGTACTCACACCCATCCAATTATATTTTATAAACAACTGTCTGACCCTACAAACTTCATACCGCCATATTTATTTTCGTAAATATTTTATCTTACCGAAAAACTCTTTAGTATGCAAGCCCACCTCAACTTCCCGCAGGTCCGCAGAGTAAAAGAAATAAGCGAACTAAGAAAATATAACACCTCTAATTTTCTTTTAAATAAACTTGTCCTGACAACAACACAAAAAAAACAATTTGGTGCAGTCGATCGAAAGTTATGTGCGCGTACATGCATTTTTGTGATTTAGTTTTATTAACTTGGGGTCAAAACCTAATGTATTGTAACCAATTTAAATTATGTACCTTACTACGTATACTGTGCAGTAGATTTATTACTTCTTATGTACCAGCAGAAACTTCTGAAAGTCATTAATTTTTCAATCCATTTTTCACCCAACATTTTTAGTTGAGTTTCTTACCTACTAAACTTAACTGTCCGTGGTTATCATCTCATGAAAGTGTAATAGTTTATTAGGACGAAAAAGTACATAATCTTAACAATTTGACTGGTCACCACCACATATGTAAATATCTTTACTAATTAGCCTGACAGTAGCACAATAATGTCCTTAAAACTTCATTTAGAGTTCCTTAAGTTGTAATTAGTAAAGTAGGACAACCATTGGTGTCATATCCTTTAGGGCCGTCCCCAAGTGCGAGAGAATCGCGACGGATCTGAGCTTTGTCATCGTTTGAAACACACTATTATTCATATACAGTTTCACCTGTATGTTTGTTTCTAAGAGTGTTTTTGTTTTTTTTTTAACTATACTAGCTTTTGTCTGTGGGTCCACCTGAGTGTATGTCGGTTATCGCAGTAGAAAGTAGCCTAAACGTTATTCTGATGTAAAATATATATTACTAAATAGTTTTATCTAAATCCGTTCAGTAACTCAAAGAGAAACAAACATCTAAACTTTTGCATTTGTAATACTAACTATTGCCTGCGTGTCCGCGCCTGAGTGTAAGTCAGTTGTCGCGGTAAAAATCTGTCATCTATCAACAAACATTCAAACATCTTTTCTCACAAACTTTCGTATTTAAAATGTTAGTAGGAAGTAGGGTTTTTTCACTAAATGCCCGACCAGTGACGCGTAACGCCAGCTCGAGAACAAAACGCTTATTCGTGTAGTTCGTAGCAACAAAGTGCATTGTCGTGCTCGTCGCTTTAATTGTTCCCGTCTCTTTTCTTCTTATTTTAATCTTTTAAGTGAGAGAGCGTCATCTATTCTTGTACTTTTTTACTATTTTTTTTAACACATTACGAAATATGCACTTTATTTTAAATGCAGTAAAAACTTTGATGGGGAAAAAATTGCGGGGAATAGGTTTACTCCAGTTATACAAGCAGCGATTAATTTTTAATCTAATTTCATACTTTTATGTGTAAAAACGTAAAAAATATCTTAGTTTTATTCTAGTGTTACTTAAGGATTGATTACGGTTAACCGAACCGATGTAATCTGTTATTAACCCTTTTGGAAATGGGTTACCTTACGTTTCGGATTAACATAAATAGATGTTACCGAATGCAAAATGTTAACAGGAATAGTTTAATACAGGATAAAATTGATATAGGTTTCTGGATATTTGTAGGTTCGTGATTCATTATTCGTTACAGTCGTCGGCGGCGTTCATTATTTGCGTGAGGTAGGGGGAGGGGATCTCGGCTAATAGCAAGTTTTTTTTTCACAAGAGATAAAGTAAGATTGTTTAATTTTCGCGTCCCGTCGTAAAATAACCGAAATCCTCTTGTTGATTGACTCTTACTGTTTGGATTAAAAGAATAACATATATAATCTGTTAACCGAATCAATGAGTAACCCTTTGAAACGGTTGCAGATTTATTCGGTAAGCGTTTATAACGTACCCCTTTTCTATACTAATATTATAAAGAGGAAAGATTTGTACCTATTTTTGTATGTTTGTAATGAATAGGCTCAAAAACTACTGGACCGATTTTAAAAATTCTTTCACCATTCGAAAGCTACATTATCCACGAGTAACATAGGCTATATTTTATTTTGGAAAAAAATAGGGTTCCGTAAGATATTTGGGTTTTTCGGACACAAGGTGTAAAAATCAACCAGAAAAGTTACTTATTTTGCGAAAATTTTCATGCTACGGGCTATATAAGACGCAAACGAGGTTGCGTGGGTCAGCTATGTTTTATATACAATGTGTATTTAGTATCAGCATTGCACCCGTGCGAAGCCGGGGCGGGTCGCTAGTTTATTATATAGGGGTAAATGAGTAGACGTATCGCCTGATGCCGTAACACCGGAGGCGTTACAAGTGCGTTGCCGGTCTTTTAGGAAGGAGTACGCTCTTTTCTTGAAGGTTTGAAGGTCGTAGTATTGGTCCGGGCACACCGTTATGCATGGGTTTTTCGATCCCTGGGAAAAGCTAGCTTTTGATAAAAATATCATACTATATTGAACAAATAAAAAATATTATTATTATTATAATAAGATACCTAAAACACTTGTCTTATCCTAAAATTAGAAAGTATAAACAAAGTGTTAAAACCAGTTTGAAGTTCGACCAAAGTTTCATAGTAAGGTTTATGAATCACCTGCCCGTCGCCATATAAGTATCGAGTGCGTGTTTTAATGCGTACATTATCAAAAGCGACGGGTTTTATAGGCCAAGATAACGAGTAGAATTGTTAAGCATTTTATCATTGTCTGATTTGTATGTTGATCACAAACATGCACACTACTTTCAAAATAAACAGATTTCGTTTTACTAATATTGTGTACTTGTTATTATGACTACTGAAGATTTAAAGCCCTGTGTGCTCATTGCTTATGTAAAAAATAAAGTTTAAAAATCTATGACCCGACTAAAAAAAACTTAGCCAGTCTCAACGACACCAGCCAACTACTCAGGAGATATTATAGTGCACAAGTGTGCGTCAGTGCGTGCAAACATAGGTGCACTCTCTGTTCCCTCTCTCTCATAATCTGATGGGCCAGTTAACCGACACGATCGGGAAGGGATCAGGCGCAGGACCTACAGCTTTACGTGCTCTGTGAGACACGGGGTTCAGACCCCGACTTCTGAATTCTGAGCTGTTATAATGTATTTCCATAATCAGAAAAACTCATTAACACTTTTTGACCCGACTCGGAATTCGAACCCGAGATCCCTCGATCGACGGTCTTATACGTTAACCACTTGACCAACGGGCCAATATTGACATCTCATTTATTAAAATCGCTTTAGTTATTGAGGTACAAATATAAATAGACTGCCAAAACTATTACCCTTCCTTTTGGCTTCGTTGTAGTCGGATAAATATGTCGTGTAAACGGATAGAGGACAGTAACTTCAAAACTTTTATTGTCTAAGATATAATAAATATTTCGGGCATTTTACAAACAACGCCATCTAGCTTCAAATTAAACAGAGCTTGTAGTATGAAAACTAGATAGACTGATAGAATGATTAAATAATTTTTTTTTGTAAGTATATACATAATATACATATAAAACATCCAAACTCCGAAACAAATATTTGCAGGTCATATAAACATGCTGTGCTTCAGGTCTCATGTCCGGGAATCGAACCTGAGACCTCAAGCACAGCAGTCGTACGCTACCACTGCGCCACCGAGGCAGTCAATATTTATTGATGATATATTTTTTTTAAGTCGTCGTGTTTTTATTTTCATTGACTGCTCTATCAGCCTAAAACATATCTAAAGGCTAGACTCTAGAATCTTATTCTTTGCCTTGCTCTGTTGCTCATATCCCAATTCAAAAATATCAAATACACTGTACAAAACTTTTAAGTGCATACAAAAATACAGGCTTGAAATTGACACTCCGTTTTTGTACAGTAACAGTTCTTGATCAATAAATTTACAAGCAGTTTTGTAACCGGTTTCTTGGTCGACATCTATAATACACCTCGTAAGCCGTTATATGTTTGTTTGTATTTTGTCATTGAAAGCGCCTCCGTTACTTGATTCCGGTGTCCTTTAGATAGAGCCCCAGCAAACTGCAGACTTCTGATCGGTCGATAGTTGGTTGGTTTCTTAATCAGTACGAAGATGTGCACATTACAACGATTCGATATCGGCCGACAACTGCCTTTAAGTTAAACTATCGGCAATCTATCGGCAGATTGAAAGTCTGTAGTCTGAGGGAGGTTTTAGACTTTATACGAAATCTTCTTATACCCCAAGACAGAAGAACTGACAAAGAGTAATTGTGAGGAAGTCAATATCGTCAATAAGACTTTAATGGTCCACCCTTTCCTTGGAAAGGACCTAATATACCACGCCATAAATATGTGAATAAAAATATGTTAGTCTCTCTTATTCTTAATTACCATATTCTGTAACAGGACTTTAGAAATGGGTCGATCGTATCGTATATGGTAGAATTAAAAGCCCCAAGTCAAGGCCGGCAAGATTACAAACCCAACCCGCATGCGGCCAGCGTGAGGACTTATGGCCTTAACCCTCTCCTTAGAGGAGACCAGAGCCCAGCAGTGGGACATTATGGGTTGTTGGTTGTTGACAATGACAAAGCCCCTGCTATTGTATCAACATTTTGAGAAATAAACTACCTATAGTCCCTTGATTATATACTTTGATCTGTGACAGTTGTCAGTTTAGACGTGAATTTTTAGATATATAGAATGTACTGCATTTTTATTTGTGATACAACTGGCACGTAAAGAATGAAAGTGTTAAAGGTGATACAAATTAAAATCACTTGTTCAAAGGTACTTGGGTCGTTTTCGTAGCAATCTACAACAGATATCAAGCTACATTAATTTTAAGGATTGTACTAAAGTTTTTAACCGACTTCGTATTTTTTTATGTTTGTTACCTCAGAACTTTCTAATGAGTGAACGATTTTGATGATACTTTTTTTATTTGAAAGCTGATGCTTCCTTTGTGGTGGCTCCACTTCAATTTGGTCCAAATCTTGGAAGTCGGGATTTTTCGTTATTGTTTATTATTCTTTATAAATTATTAATAAACAATTTCTTTGTCTGTAGGAGGTAGCAGTGAAGATAGAATCTATAAAGGCGCGGCACCCGCAACTTCTCTATGAAAGCCGAGTATATAAGATGCTCCAAGGGGGCATCGGCATACCACATATAAGGTAAGATCGGTTTATATCTATACTAATATTATAAAGCTGAAGAGTTTGTTTGTTTGTTTGAACGCGCTAATCTTAGCAACCTCTGGTCCGATTTGAAAAATTCTTTCAGTCATGGAAAATCCATTTGTCGAGGAATGCTATAGGCTATATATCATCACACTAATGCTAATAGGAGCAGAGCACCAATGAAGAATGTTTCAAAAACGGGGGAAAATTTTCACGCTACCGGCAATGGAAGACGCTAACGAGGGTGCGTGGGTCAGCTAGTTAATAATAAATACACACCGTACTCAGAGCCCTAACTAGACAAAGCCTGTGGTAATCAGACAGCTGGAAAATACCTGTGTATTTCTTAATACGTACATAAAACACCCAGACACAGAACAGATGATTATGTTCGTCACACAAATGTCCTGGGCGGGTGTCGAACCCACAACCACTGGATTAACAGTTAGGATTAAGAACCACTAGATCAACAGGCCAGACAATATTGCTTTGTGTACCTGTCTAACCTTAAAAGAAAGATTTGCAGTCGCTGACTTTCTTTTAAGAAAAACTTATCTTTAATATATGTATTATTTTTGAGAAATTCCGCTGTTTCCGTAGCTCACGCAATAGGAACTGTGAAAAGGAATAATTTTCACCCGTTTTTGCTACATTTTTTATTTAAACTCGGCTCTTTTTTTCATATTAGCGTGGGCTATCTAACACTGAACTCCTTCAAATCAGACCAGTACTTCCTGAGATTAGCGCGTCCAACCAAAGAAACAAACTACTGCTTTATAATAACTTTCTAACTAGCAACCTACCCCGGATTCGTACGAGCTCTTTTCGCGAAAATATAATATAGCCCATGTTACTCCAAGATGTGCGGCGTAATTTTTTTCCAACGTCTTCAACAAATATCGTTATATTTTAGCTAATATACTCAAAAATTTAACTAAACGAATACCTTCCTCAAGAATCACTAGCCGTGCAGTAGCTTTTTTTTAATAGGTGCGGACGAGCAGACATATCACCTGATGGTAAGCGATAACCGCCGTCCACGCGTGTCCATGGCAACATCAGAGGCGTCACAAGTGCGTTTCCGACCTTTAGGGGATGGAGGGGTTGGGGTTATGGTCCTCCAGTATCCTCACTCACTCGGTGAAACACAGCTCACGAGCTATTTCACACCGGTTTTCACTGAGGCCGTGGCCGGTCGATTCATGCCGAAGCGTACCTCTCCCACGGTAAAGTAAAACCGTACCTACAGTTTATTTCGAGTTTATCACGAACAGACAGATACACGAGGCGGAGGACATTGTTTTATAATATGTAGTGATATAAATTTACTAATACTTTCTGTATTTAGTATACATTGAACTTGAAGTAATGATGTGCTAACGTGATTTCACATCAGGGAATTTTAAGTACAAATAATGAGTTCCGCTTCCTCTCCAATAAATGTTCCAAAAATATCCTTGAATAGACCTTCATATAACTTAAAAAGAAGTCTGACCTTAATTCAATGTTAAATTGTTACAAGGTGTAGCAGATTTCGATACACATAACTAATCTCTTGATGCCATAACTACAGGCATTGAAATCATAGAAAGTGGATTACGTAATTCGCAATTTTGTGTTACGTGTGCGCAAGTTTATGTGAGCCTCCTCTGCGTAGATTTGCAGTCATTTATAAAGATTTCTTTAATGGCTATTGTTTGGATTTTTGTACGTCATCGTGCTGTGAATATCGTTTGACAAAACATACTCTAATACAAAATTAGTTTTGATATACTCATATCTAATGATGCTATTTTGTATGAGGATCAAGTGGAACTATTTTAAAATGCCCAATCGTAAATATAGGGTATTGAATGGCTCCAATTAGGTATTTAAAAATGTGATTGTGGAGTATAAATAAAACGTCCGGCGTGGTGTCTCCCGACGAACAAAAATGGAAAGATTTCTTAATACTTACTTACCATATTTATGTCTGTCCATCGGTACCGAAAACAGATAGAGCAGACATAATATGGATATATTTCTTGCAAATTACTATTAATAACCAAAGGCGGAGCCACAACTAGGAAGGGTAAAAACACATGCCCTATTCTGAATGTTAAAATTGAAAACTGATTGATATGTTTTATGAAAGGCCTTTGTCCAGCAGTGGGTCATTAAAGGATTATATTTTATCAACAGAACATACTAAATCTATACTAATATTATAAAGCTGAAGAGTTTGTTTGTTTGAACGCGCTAATCTCAGGAACCGCTGATCCGATTTGAAAAATTCTTTCAGTGTTGGATAGTCAATTTATCGAGGAAGACCATAGGCTATATAGCATCATGCTAAGACCAATAGGAGCGGAGCAGCAATGAAGAATGTATCACAAACGGGGGAAAATTATTACGCTACGGGCAAAAGGAGACGCAAATGAGATTGCGTGGTTCAGCTAGTCTTATATATTAAAACGTGAGAAAGAATCTTTGTAACCCCTTTTTACGAAAATTATGCGGACGTAGGAGTGTGAAATTTTGCACGATTAAAGTTTATATGGAGGAGTACGAAAATTAAAAAATAAGAAAAAGAAATAAATGAATTACAGTCGAATTTTGACCACTGGGCGACTACTAGTATAATAATGCATAGGTACGAAATACAAAATAACTAGATAACAGGTCATCGTGCGCAATCAAGCGCAAGAGATACCATCGCGGCTGTATGATTTGCCAATATAATTTCAAATCTATGTGATCAGTAACGAAACTTTAATAGTGTAATTTATTTTACTTTAATTAATTCTATTAGTCGCTAATGAATATTGTTCTGGGTTTGTTTGTCCCCTTGACACTATTAAATAGGTCATATAGGGTTGATGTGACTGATTATTTTGTACAATAATGTATCGTATAAACTTTCGAATAACGCGGTTCTCACATGTTTGACTGCCTCGGTGGCGCGAGTGGTAGCGTAAGCGACTGCTGTGCTTGAGGTCTCGGGTTCGATTCCCGGGTCGGTCCAAATGTTTGTATGATCTGCAAATATTTGTTTCGAAGTTTATGTGTTTTCTATGTATAATATGTATGTATTTACAAATAGTAGTACCCATAATACAAGCTCTGCTTAGCTTGGGACTAGACGGCGTTGTGTGTTAAATTGTCCGAAATATTTATTTATTTATTTATGTTACTTGAATACAATGTTAGACGAACGAAGTGAATTCTAACCAACCCTTTATCGTGGGTTAGTCCCCTCTGATACTCCTCGCCGGACGACCGGTAGGGTGATTATTGAACTCGAACCGACTAAAACCGCACGCCATCGCGGGTACCTGTCGCAGGGAAATCAGCCCTCTTAGGCAAATTGACATTGTTCAAACGTAAACGTTATTAGAAATAATTCATACATTGCTTTGTTACCACTTCAATACTGGACCAAATTGATACACCAGCTTTCAAATAAAAAGAAAATCATCAATATCGGTTAACGCACTCGAACGTTCTGAGGTAACAAACTTAAAAAATATACATTCCAATTGTGAACTTTATCCTCGTTTGAAGTCGGTTTAAAACCAACAACGCTAAGTCAATTGCATCTTGGATAAGGGGCCAGGTATAATCTATAAAATATTGCCATCTCTAGGTTCTATTTTCCATTTCTACGGGGAGAGACGAAAATATAGAGTATCATAAAGTTTATTGATAATCTTTAAAAGTTAATTATTAAGTTAAATAAGTAAAAACATATAACACCCGTAGATGATGGATCACTACTTGTGGCCACAGTTTGTCCTTGTTTTTCTTCAATCTAGCGTACTCTTTCCTAAAAGGCTGGCAACGCACTTGTAATGCCTCTGGTGTTGCGGGTGTCTATGGGCGGTGGTAATCGCTTACCATCAGGCGATACGTCTGCTCGTTTGCCCCCAATTTAAAAAAAAAAATATAATTAAAATAAAAAATCTCAAAATATTGTAAGGAAATTTGTTAACGTTGCTTTGTGTCTTCAACTTCGACTTTTAGTTTCCAGTTACAAACACCGAACACTTTTTGATCGTAATGAGTATGTGTTAAGTGGAAGCAACTAGACACAAAAAAAAATTACGTATACGCAGAGAGTGGATGATTTCATACTGGATCCATAGAAATCAAACATTCATCGGTAGCTTGTATCTGACACAAGACAAAATTGTCCACGTTTGCGCCCTGCCTGAAACAAAACATACACAATTTCACACTCACGTTAACTAATTCTGTGTCATAAGTGTGCAGTGTAACGCGTAGGCCCATTTGGGATTCTTGGTTGACAGACTTAAACTGACAGAGGAGAACGCCTGCTTATGGCTACTCCCTACCGTGTTGCTATATGAAAACCAAAGTTCTCTCAGCGAGTGGGGGTAACCGGTTATGAGTGTTTTTATAAGAGTTATGTTCTACTTTTCTAGCATCTCGCAACGCCATGGTAGCTATCAAATAACAAAATAAACGTCGAGAGTTAATAAACATGAGAAATGCTAAACAAATGCTACCTTGACACGGTTAAATTCTAATCTAGTACAAACAAATAGATATTGAGAAACTGTGGTTCGCTGTAATTAGAAGCGGTCTTAGTTTCTCACCGAATATAATGGCTAAGTTACGAATAATGAGTTGGTAATAAGTTGATAACTTAATGTTGTATTCACGTTATTACTAGTACACGATGATAGAAGTCAGCTTCTAAACTTGATTTGCCCATGCTTCGTATAGGGAACGGAAATTGTGGCAAACCAAATACCGCTATCACAACAGACGTAAAATAAAAATAATAAATGTAAAAAATAAACGGCTGAATAAATAAAGACGTCAATAACCAGGATAAGGTACTAAATTCGACAAACATCATCTTCCTAGCCTTTATTATTCCCAATATTTGGGGTCGGCTACCAGTTCAACCGGTTTTACCTGAATATCAATTTTTACACAGAGCGACTGGCATCTGACCTCCGCAACCCTGAGGGCGAACTGAATTCGAAGGTTGAACTAGTTATCAGTATATTTGAGGGCACTGACTTCCCAATAACGATTGCCATAGATGTTCATGACAACCGGGACCGACGGCTTAACGTGCTCTCCGAAGCACGGGCAGGAAACACCGCCATCTTCCATACTCCGGGCTGCTATTAGGAATTTCTTGTAGGAAAAACCCAACAGCAGTCCGACCCGGGAATTGAACCCGAGACCTCTTGATTTGCAGTCGCTTACGCTAACCACTAGACTAAATTCGACAAACATATAATCTAATTTAGATGTGTATATCATTTCCTGAAACAAGCAACATGGCTGTATTATATCCACTTACAAAATGAGTAATTAATTAACGTATAATCGAGATATATATTTAAAAATACAATATTGTGAGTCAATCTTCATCAAATAGTGACGTTGATTGTTTACGGCGTAAATGTGAATAATACATCCTTGATTGTGACGTAGATATCAAGCGAAATGACGAAAGTCAGCATTCGAAATGCTGATAAAATCTGTTCATATATGCATGCTTTGATATGTCTTATCTCGATTTGTCGATCGAGTTTCTCGCATCTTACTACTTTTACTTTGAATTATTTTTCTTTTACCTACACTAATATTATAAACAGGAAAGATTTGTATTTATGTATGTAACATACAAACTACTGGACTGATTTAAAAAATTATTTCATCATCAGAATCCTTCATTATTCCTGAGTGGCATACATGCCCACGGGAACGGGAACTGCTTAGAGTTACTCGTTTTAAATATGTAGGAAAATAGATTATTATAATAAATATATACAATAGATTACAATTATTACATAACTAAAACAATAAATACACTTTTGCGTAACATACAGACCATATATATTGTCTGATATGATCATCATCTTCCTAGCTTTTATTATTCCCAAGATTATTTGGGGTCGGCAACTAGTTCAACCGGTTTTACCTGAATATCACTTTTTCCACGGAACGACTGGCATCGGTCATCCGCAACCCTGAGGGTGAACTGAACTCGAAGATTGAACTAGCTGTTAATATATTTAAGGACACTGACTTCCCAATAACGATTGCCATAGATGTTCCGACCGACTCCGCGTCCGCCATCTACCATACTCTGAGTTGTTATTAAGAATTTCTTGTAAAAAAAACCAACAGCAGTCCGAGCCGGGATTCGAACCCGAGACCTCTTGATCAGCAGTTGCTTACGCTGACCACTGGACTAACGAGGCAGTTTTATGCAATTGTCTAATATAATAATAATAATATAATATCGTCACACACACACACACGCACACTCGGCTGTCTAGTCCCAAACTAGACGAAGCCTGTACTATAGTAACCGGATTGCTGATAAACATTTTAATATAAACTGCCTCGGTGGCTTAGTGGTAGTGAATGCGACTGCTGTGCTTGAGGTCTCGGGTTCAAATCCTGGGTCGGACCAAATGTTTGTGTGATCTACAAATATTTGTTTCGGAGTTTGGGTGTTTTCTATGTATATTATGTATGTATTTACAAAAAAAAACAGTATATATGTATTTATATCAGTTGTCTAGTACCCATAACACAAGTTCTGCTTGTTGTGTGTTAAATGTCCGGTATATTTATTATTATTAATATATAGTTCTAAATACATACATATTATTGAAAAATTAAATCTAAACACAGAACAAGTGGTGGTGGTTTGGGAATCGAATCCACGACCTCTGGTTTAGCAGTCAGGTTCACTAACCAATAGTAGTACCATTAACTAGTAAACCTTATATAAAAGTTAAGTGGAAAATATGCTGAACAGTTATGACTTTGTGGGCCTCCACAACTCTCATCTTGATAAAAACATAGCAAAACACACATACAAAAATATTCTTTTTAATATTTGTTTGAGTTTCCTAACACGAAAATAGGAAGGCTTTATATTTGATTCGAAACAACCCTCCAGTACTTCAGCGCAAATAAAAAAGTTAGCATTTTAACGCCAGTTCCGTATTTAATTGTGGCCTATCACGACGTGTGTTGGTACAGTTTTAATGTTAGTAGTACACGTGAAAGCTTGTAGTTATGCAATACGAAACGTTGAAATGGATTTAGAGAAGTGTGTCTAAAAAGATCACTATTGGTTTGCAATTGAAGTTCTTAGACAGTTTTTGTATGTAGGATGTTCCATACTATTATACTAACTGATCCACGTAACCTTGTCTGCGGCTCCTATTGCCCATAGCGTAATGTTATAACAAACAAATTTTATTTACCATACCAATCTTAAAAGATATACATTTTTATTGACACTCCGTTCTTTTCAGTCGTTATGAACCTTCCTCTATAACTGGCCTATCTAACACTTAAAGATTTTTCCAAATCGGACCAGTACTTTCTGTGAATAGCGCGTTTCACCAAACAGACTCTTCAGCTTTATAATACTAGTATATATTTAAGGACACATAGATAAGCTGATAGCTAACAGAATTTGTACTAAATTTATTGTCTTTTCACTGCTTATCTTTTTTTTTTTTAAGTGCTTTTCATGAATGACTATTTCCTAAGTGACTACACGAGGTATTTTTTTTATCTTAATTCCTGTTTACTACCCTGGATTGATTTATCTCAACTTCGTGAAACTACGCGTAGTAATGGAATGCTGAACTATCACCACTTAGTAGACCAACAATAATTGTACAAGAGAAAATATTTTACATTCAACTCAATAGATGTTACGCGTCGCTGCCTCGTACCATGAAAGTGCGCACGTGAAATCACAGCAGTTTGTTTTAAAACGAGTGGCAAATGAGTGCTTTGGTCACGTGTTTCACAAGTAACTCCCTTTCAAACTTCTTTTTATATTCTACAAAGTATTTGTCGAGCTTCCAAAACTTTTCTTATTTGCTTGGTCTCCCTACGCTTGCTGACGACATTTTGCTAAATGTTTTCCGTATTTCAATTAAAAAAAATATATAAAACTTAATAATTGCGGTATTGATTGTTCTGGTAAAAGAATGGATACGAGTGCCTTTCTACAAGAAGTTCCTGCAGATGAACAATACTTTCTATAGGAATTAGTAATTTAGTCATTTCGCTTTAAGAAAATAGTGATGTACGTCCATATACCAGTCAGGTTTCCAGCATTCCAATTTACAATTCCAAAGGGAGAGCATTCAACTAAAAATATTGACATAGCCTTATTGCATTCTATACTAGTTAGCCCGCGCAACTTCGTCTGTAATAAATTTGCCCGATTTTTGCAACATTTTTCATTGATTCTTCGGCTCCTATTGGTCTGAGCGTGATTATGAATGAGGTGTCTGAAATATACTCGTAATTAAAAAGAAATCCGTTTATCTTTTCCTCATAGCAGCATTCTTAAATCACTAAACCAAATCATATTCTGATCTTAAAGTATAATTACGGCTCTATTGTAGTACACATTAAGAGTTTATTCAAATAACCTTGCATTTTCTCGGGTTCACACACTCGTTAACATTAGGATCAGTTAAAAAAGTATACTGACAACTACAATCTAAATTCCTATTTTTACTGACACTCGGACTAAGAGTAAGCCGAGACGCTAGAAACCATTTAACACAAACAATCCTGGCCCTCATAAGTTGCATTCTACCAACGTAATCTTTAATAGGAAAGTAATAAATGTATGGCAATGTACGTCGTCTCAATACTTAATCACATGGTCTAAACAAAATATTAGCCATAATACAAGAGAATAGACGAACGACTCGACTTTGCAACTGTTTCTTAACCGGCAGATCTTCATATTCGCAGGTTTTATAAATAAAGCAAAAGACTCCACCTTATCTCTCTGAAAGTAGTAGTAGATAAAATATTATCGCTTTAGCATCAGCCACGCCATGTGACTGCTTTGACTCAGGACCAGATTACAAATAAATACACCAATTAATGTTTTTTATTCGAAATGTATAGTAGGTATAATATACACATTTTTTGGTTTTATACATTTCTAAACGATAACTTAATGCTAGTCGGGCCCGTTAGTCAAGTTGTTAGTTGGGTGAGTTTGGGTAAAATTTATCTAAAATATGTATTTTGAAATATCTAAGTACTAGCTGAACTCCGCGGTGCTACCGCGGTGCGAGGCGAAGCTAGTATCTTTATAAATTGTAGCCTATGTGTTATTCTAATGTAAAAGTTATATTATTGTAAAGTTTCATTAAAATCCATTCAGTAGTTTTTACGTGAAAGTGTAACAAACATCCATCCAGCCATCCATCCATCCATCCATCCATCCATCCATCCATACAAACTTTCGCGTTTATAATATTAGTAGGATGTTTATCAGCAATCTGGTTACCATAGAGCAGACCTTGACTAATTTGGAATCAGTCGACCGTGTTTGAGATGTGTGACGTTAAGATTATGTATAAAATTCTCGTGTCACAATGTTAGTTACCATACTCCTCCAAAACGGCTGGACCGATTTTCATTAAATTTTGTGTACATTTTAGTTAGGTCTGAGAATCGGCCAACGTCAATCAGCTATTGTTATTATATAAATTCAGTTTTTTCACAATAATTTTGTGGGATGTATAGGCTCAAAAACACAAAATTGAAGTATATATCACTATTTATATTAACGTAACGTAAGTACACCGTCGTACATCTGTCTCAAGAATGACATTAATATCTTTTTCTTTACTGACATTTTTTTCTAACTTGTTTAGAGTTTTAATGTAACTATCACCATACTATTATTTATACCCTTTTTTGTTTTTTTTTTGTAATTTGTAAACCCCCTTGGGCCGTCACCCCGCCGGGGTCTGCGGTGCGGTGGGGTGGTGTGTCGGAATCGAACCGACTAAAACCACACGGTGTGCCAGTCTGCGCCTGAGAAGGGAGGGGTCCGGGAACTACTGTTATTCACACGACCGGACCCCCACTATTATTTATACCCTACCGAAAGGAATTAAAAACTTTTTAACAATAAATAAATATTCCGGACATCTAATACACAACGCCATCTAGTCCCAAGCTAAGCAGAGCTTGTGTTATGGGTACTAGATAACTGATATAAATACTTAAATACTTTTTTTTTGTAAATATATACATATTGTACATAGAAAACACCCAAACTCCGAAACAAATATTTGCAGATCACACAAACATTTGGTTCGACCCGGGAATCGAACCCGAGACCTCAAGCTTAGCAGTCGCATACGCTACCACTACGCCGCCGAGGCAGTCAACGATGTTTTCTTAACTCTTATTTGATGTCTTCAAAACACAAAACAAGCTACCAAACTAATAAATAATGGTTAACAAACAGAGGAAGAAGGAAACGGTACTGAACTTCCTGGGCTACACCAAACAAACGACCCATACTTCGAGTATTATTAACCTTGTAACTCTATAGATCTAAAATTATACTACATATCAACTACTGAGATCCCACTGCTCTTCAGAATACCGCACTCCTTAAAACATGATACAATACTTTGTGGTCAGTGCTGGTGATAAGCGCGACTTGTTAGGATTGTGGAATAACATAAATTGCAATAACTATCCTCTCTAATTAACAGGGACTATATACAGTGCAACCTTAATATAACGTACCTCAATATAACGACTTCCTCGATTTAACAAATTCTTCGTAATCCCCTTGAATTGTCCATAAGTCAATATAAAATATACCTTTACAATGCGAACATTTTTTGCGAACAACCTCTTTATAACGAATTTTCAACTATCAAGAAAAAGTATTCATACCTCTAATTAACGAATTTGTCAACCCAAAACCTTAATATAAAGTTCCCACCAACATAAACTTTTAATCTTATAGTATGTGATTCATGTCGCGACATGTTTCGACTATTCTTTTATCTCTTTATAACGAATTTTAGACCAACCTAACCTCAACATAACAAATCTCAGTTCAACGAATTACTTGATATAACGAATATTTTCTTGTTCCCCTCCGATTTGTTAAATCGAGGTTGCCCTGTATTTCTGTTTAGTTCTTCAGTGCTGTTTATTGTACATTTCTTCTATTACTTGTTACTAAAAACGTAGTATTTGAGAATGCTGGTTTATTTTATAACCATGAATATGTATGAAGTTGACAATAATCATGTGTAAAGCAATTGTAAGTAGATTTCAATATGATTTGGTGATGACACGGATGCACGGAAAAACTCAAATTTTGAGTTTATGTGGCATCTTGTATTAAATTTCTTGTACCTTATATTGTTAGAATAAATAAATAAAAAAAAGTACGTGGAAATTAGATATGGTTGGACAATATCTTGATAACCTTGTGGGGGAACGGGTATCATGTTCCACCCAACACAAAGGGAGGGTCCTCCGACCAGGCGAGGTGATCATGCCTGGCGGGCTACTGCCCAACAGTTGATGTTGGGATGTTGTATATATGATTATCGGCGCGAGAACTTTATTTGCGCGATTCAGGATTGGTAGTGTCTTCGTATTATAGGTTACTTCGTAGTTCAGTGTAACTTCGGTAGATGTCGCTGTAGTATGTTATCTGGTATGTGGAGGTCGCCACATCCTAATCTAAAGTGAGAATTAATTACTTACGATTGAATAACGCAATAATCTTTTAGACCGACATGACCGCGGCAAAGACTTTCCATTTCAGTAAAAAAATCAGATTATTTTTATTAATAATTTTATCTATTGTTTCAGATGGTACGGCTACGAGAGAGATCACAACATCCTAGTGATGGACCTGCTGGGTCCATCACTAGAAGATCTATTCAACTTCTGCTCCCGCCAGTTCACCATCAAGACTGTGCTTATGCTGGCAGGTATGTATCAAGTACGCTTAGTACTGATTTGTAAAAGACTAGCTTTTGGCCACGATCCACCCGCGTGTATGTCAGTTAAATTAGTAATTTAATTTAATTGGTGCAGGAGGACAGAGTTTACTTTCGACTTTATGATATTAGTATGGGTAATGGGATTTTAAAAGGTTTAGTCTGGGTTTTGTCTGTGTGGTAATCGATTAAGAATATTGAGTGTCAGCACTCCTATTTATCCCGTGGGTGACGTAAGAACCGACTGAGGAAGAGAATTGCTCAGGACAACAGCACAGACTGCGCGGTTGGCCTAGTGGTTTAAGTGGTCGCCACTATTTATTTCTACTTCGTTCTAGCTCTAAGTGTTACGGGTTCAAATCCCACATGGGATAACACTTTGTGTGATCCACAAATTGTTGTTCTGAGAGGGGTGGTCTTTGAGTCCGTTTCATGTATGTTTAGTATCTCCCCCACGACACAAGATGTATTATATTCCTAATGTAGAAGATGTATTTTCAAAAAAAAGAGAAGTAAAACTTGAAAGGAGTTTTGAGTATACTATTTCTTATTGACCAAGTAAGCTGACAAGGTATTTAGCTAGTCCAAAAATATCTAATATAATAATCGTTTTAGACCAAATGCTGGGCCGCGTGGAGTTCATTCACTGCAAATGCTTCATCCACCGTGACATCAAGCCTGACAACTTCTTGATGGGCATTGGCCGTCACTGCAACAAGCTATACATGATCGACTTTGGTCTTGCTAAGAAGTTCAGGGATCTCCGCACTAGGGCCCATATCTCGTATCGCGAGGACAAGAATCTTACCGGTAAGTGATAATTACACTGACATATTACGCTCCAAGCTATTTTGTTATTTTTTATTATAATATGTTACTATTTTACAATTGAATTGAATTTAAGACAACATAAGTTTTTCTATCACTGTTTTTGTCTGTCTTAGCTTTTGAAAGTGTAGGTATATTCTTAACGGTTGCCCGATTTAAATAAATAAAAAAAAACTTTTACACTGCCACTTCACTGTAGCACATATGTGTGAGTGATTGCATTGGTGACAAATAAGGAACAAAAGAATGTGAAAATAAGCAATCTTTGGTACGAATTGTATATCATCAATTCAAAGTTTGAGCTCAATCGGTGCAGGTTTTTAATGAGTTTATGAAGCGAAAACAGAAGCCAGTTTTAGTAGTAGCCAGTAGAAGTATATATAAGTTGTATAGAACTAATTCAGAATACTCTAATTAACTGTTAAGTCAAATTAGTTCGCTCTTTGTTCATCGTCAAACAGTAGGTACAACATTAATATACGATAACAAGATACATTTGCTATTATCAAATGATTTTCAATTGTGGTTTCAATTTATATATAATTATATAAATAAAATAATACTATTGGGTACTAGATTTCTATACCTGGACAGAATTGAATATAGATTTATTATTAGAAAAGTGATTTGATCTAGAGGGTTCTCTTCAATAGTTTTGATTTCAACTCGTTTTTGCACTTTTTTTCCATTCACAATAGGGAAATATGCATACAATTTTTATTTGTCTTTAATATTTAAGATTCTTTCTTGTCTTTACAATATACTAAATAATACACAAATATTAAATAAAAAGTAAAAACTAAGGGAGGGAAATTCAAACTTTACAAAATGCGTCACTATTGGTCGAGACGAAATGTGACGTCGATTGTCACTTTATCGAAATTATCGGCGTCGAAATTCATACTGTGTTAGTAGTGTTTGTGAGCAATTAAAACTGTAAATAAGTATAAATTAACTGAAACACTGAATAGTAAACAAACACGAAATGAAACGTGAAAAGGTCTTGTCAAAAGCGCGCGCAAAATGGCGGCGTTTGAATAGCGCCAATTTAGTCAGTGTTCTAATTTCACTTTGAAAATTTATTTGACTAATTTCAAGCCTATTTATATATTTTTTCTATGTTATAGAGAGATTAAGAAATTAAAAAAAAACATACTATGTACCTACTTGTATTAATTGTGTTTATTTCTTATGTTAAGTGATTTGTAATCTTTGAGAAATAAATAATTCTAACCTTAAAAAAAAACATGCATATTTCCTATTCAGCATGTAGCTTAGCAATACCCCCAAACTTAAGTTCTGGTGTGTATTTACGAGGATATTTTATTGTTTGTGTCAGGCACCGCTCGGTACGCGTCCATAAACGCCCACCTCGGCATCGAGCAATCGCGACGGGACGACATGGAGTCTCTCGGATACGTGCTTATGTATTTCAACAGGTAAGTTTGCTTAAACACCCTGTATTTTACTGTGTTGCCAGGTAAATGAATCAAAACTTTAACTTTGTCAAATTTAGTATATTTTCCGCGAAATCTTTAATATAAAAGTGCTAAGCTTGATCCGAAATCCATTTGTTGGTTTTTTTTTAATTCAACAACCCAAGGAGTAACCGTTCGATAGACAACAGACAATAAATAAAGTTATTCGATACCCGTTTAACAACGAGATTTATATTCCGGTTTGTGGTTGACCGTTGGTTATACCATATCTCTTGCATGTTCCGACTTGTTGCGGGTGAGTCATGGGTCCCGACATGTTTGAATACTGATGGTTGCGTATCTTTTGAGCGAATGTCATGGCTTGTTTGACACGATTTTTGAGGAATAAGAAAGAATTAGGCATGAAATAGATTCGAGGCCGACATGGGGGGGGGGGATTATTTGTGAAGGGTAAAAGGGTATTTAAAAAAAAAGTAATTACCTAAATTCATGTACATAAAACAGGTTCATCTCGTCAATGGTAGCGGTTAATCAGTGTTAAACGTGTTATCATATTTTTAGAACTCATTAAATGGCCTCTACATACAATCAGACAGGGTATATTGGATTTTTGTTGCATTAGCACAAAAAAATCTTAGGCTTATGTTTACTTCCCCATTGATAATATTCACGGCCCTTGTTCATAAACGTTATTTAACTTTAAGCAAAGGTTCTGTGTTATTTTCAACTATAAACTTACAACCTTAAAGTACAAAATAACAATGCCGCTGCTTAAAATTAACGTTTATGAATAAGGCCGTCAGTTGTTTTCTCGTTTAATGTGTTTCATAGAGCAACATGGGCTACCGAACGGAGTAGAATAATTATAGTCTTTTTCCGATACAAAACAGTCTGTCGTTTTTACTGGGCGCAATCTTCATATTTCAGACTGATATACAAAATCAGTCGTCTGTCACTACAAACTCACACATCTATCTATACAAATAAATAAAATTGGCGTGTCTGTTTGTGATATTAAAATAACAGCTTTTTAACTACATGCATATGTATTACACGGTACATATATCAAAATAACATTTTTTTTACAATTTTTTTGTCTGTTTGTTCCGGCTAATCTCTGGAACGGCTGGACAAGCTTGCAGACAAGCTTTGCCCCGCGATGTTAACCACGGTGGTAAAGGTACAACAATACCCGCCGGTAACACCGCGGGACTTAGCTAGTGTGAAATGAAACAAAACATTCACAATTTCACGCACAATAAATAAATTCTGTGTCATAACAGCGTAACGCATAGACCCATTTGAGCTTATACTTTCACAGAGGTGAAATGTGACACAGGTGCGTGTGGCTTCTCTCCTACCGTGTTGCTCTATGAGTGTGTTTGCTGGGTTAGGCAGTTTCATTGACAGATTTGACAATATGTGTCGTTTTGTTTGTGAGCAGAGGCTCGCTGCCCTGGCAGGGCTTGAAAGCCATCACCAAGAAACAGAAGTACGAGCGGATCAGCGAGAAGAAAATGTCAACACCAGTCGAGGTCCTCTGTAAGGTAAGTTGAACAGTATACCCCCTACTTTAGCAGTATTATCTCGCATCTTGTTGTTCTGAAGAGGTTTAATATCTAACTTAACCCACCGTGTTTCACCGAGTGAGTGAGGATACCGGAGGCACATTTTTTTTTCTTTTTTTTTTTAACGTGTGGAAACCCCCCTATACCGGAGGCCCATACCCCAACCCCTCCCACCATCCCCCTTCCCATTCCCACAAAGGCCGGCAACGCACTTGTGACGCCTATGGTGTTGCGGGTGTCCATGGGCGGCGGTAATCGCTTACCATCAGGCGATACGTCTGCTCGTTTGCCACCTATTGCATTAAAAAACAAAAAGCACTATGATTTCGCAAAAAAGTTTAAAAATCTAAAAGTCCACCATATAAGTTCTCTTATTTTAAATTTGTAGCGTTCATGACCTTCAAGGTTTTCCATCTGTATTCAAATACTCTTCGGAATGTGTTAGGTTGTATGGGCGAGAGAACCTTATATATATTATAATATAATATATAATTTATTATTATTATTTAATAGTCCACGGGCCCACGTACAAGGGATTTCAGTGATTAATAACAGGCTGAAAGTTTATACACAGTTTCGTTTTGACGAGACCCCCAACTTGTATTATTGGACCAAATTCTGATAGTGGCAGGAAAAAGCGGGATAGGGAGCGAAACACGACGATTTGATGAGTGTCCCAAATTAAATAATAACAGTTTCTAAAAATCAATACTTCGAGAATACAAAGTGAATGGTACCTTCCCGATTGACCCCCAGCTCTAACATGTCAGAATGGTGACTTGAAAATTTTTATTCATTTTCATTAATAACATACTGATTTGTGTTTTGGGGCTTGCAAAATATATATTTTACATAAAAAATGCATCGGCATACAAATTCGATGGTAATTTTTTTGAGACCTACACTCGAAAGTTGTCAAGATTATGTTAATATTTTTTTTGTCAATCCATATATATGTTACACATATTTTACCCGATTTATGGCGAAGCCAAAAGGAAAGGCCTATATTGTTGTACTTCCTGAGATCATTAGCGCTTTCAACCAAACAAACAAACACGTCATCTTCATAATATTAGTATAGATACCTCGTTTCTTATAAAATTGTACAGATAAGTAGCAGTAAATGAATTACCAGCGTATTCAATAACAATTCCATTGCATAGGTAATTGGATAAGTGTGCTGTGCTTAGCGATAACACGTTGCCGTCGGCTGAATAGGCGTGAGCGGTAATGGATTTGAACCTGCGACCTCGTGAAGAAGGTCGCAGATTTAAATCAAACCGTTTGTTGATTGTATGAGAGTGCGCATGCGTAGGCACTTTTGTTATGGAGATTTTACAAAAATATATTTGCAGATGTACTTACTGAGAATGTATTTACTAAGTAAGCAAATCTATTGTAATATTTAGTTTTTCCATACAATATCATAAATGAAGGAGAAAGTGTGTATTTGATAAACCCTTCATACACAGAGGTCCAGTTGTGGACGGACTATCGATATGTTTATGATCCATAGCAGTTAAAATTAAGTGTCGCTATTCAATTCAAATGATGTTCGAGGGACGTATATAAAACAGGAAACACTACATGCAAACATAATTTTCCAATAACTTGACTTGAATTTCCGTGACGTTAATATAAAACTTAAATGTCAACGTAGACTAGGCACATATCTTTTTATTTTAAATTAACAAAAGCTTGCCACGCATTCGCTTCTCGATTTTTTAACAAGTTCCCTGGAACCGTTGCCGGCTCGACCGGAGTGATACCACGGCCTCACAGAAAACCGGTGTGAAATAGCGCTTGCGCTGTGCTTCACCGAGTGAGTGAGGATACCGGAGGCCCATGCCACAACCCCTCCCCCATCCTCCTTCCATTCCCCCAAAGACCGGCAACGCACTTGTGACGCCTATAGTGTTGCGGGTGAGTGTCCATGGGCGGCGGTAATCGCTTACCATTAAAAAACAAAAAGCACTATGATTTCGCAAGAAAGTTAAAAAATCTAAAACCACCACGTAAGCGATAAGATTTACATATAGCTTATATATAGTCACCCGTCACCCGGGCCGTTATTACGAATCAATTGACGTCTCATTCATTAAAATCAGTTAAGTAGTTAAGACATGACAGAGGAACATACAAACAGTATTCTTCTCATAGGCCCTACGTACTAAACTGGAAGTTATAGATCAACACAAGCGGGCAGTAGATTTTGGTGTTTCACCATATTTACCTTGACAATCCAGTACATACGTGTGTTGTGGCGTCTGTTTGTGTCGATCTATGAATTTTAACTGTAGCTACAATTTAACGTTCATAAATGTCACTTTGTGTCTTAATTTATTAAATGATTTTGATTTTATTTGAATACAAACATACATACCAGGGGTGTTACGAATATTCGCATTAATTCAGACATCCATATTCACATTCGCATCAATCAATGCGGAGTTTTTACGGATGCAGATTCACATCAACAAAGTCAACTAAAAACGTGTAATTTTGTGGAACAAAATTTGTTTTAAAAATATGAATAAATAAATAAAAAATTTAAATTAAATTGATTTTCAGTTATTTATGCACTTAAAATTTAAGTAATTATCCATTTAAAATCCCAAAATCCGCATCCGCGGTTGTGTACTTCTAATAATCCGCATCCGCATCTTCATCCGCGGATGTGTACTTCTAATAATCCGCATCCGCATCTGCATCCGCGGATGTCTAAATTTTGGCATCCGTAACAACCTTGATACATACTCGTACACTGCCAAAATTATTACCCTTTCTTCTGGCTTTGTCGTAGTGTCTGGTAAAACATGTGGCATTTCACCTTGGAAGACGAGAGACAGTCTAAAAAAAAATTTGCTCTTACCAAATTTCCTCCCATACTTTATTGCGTCTAATCCTTCCTTGGATTGCATGTACATTTTTATTTTTGTTATTATTACCGTGTCACACTTATTATACGATTTCATGCTCACAGAATATAGTGAAATTGTGACAAATTTGATACTTTTCCATGAGACTCTATGCATGCCAACAACTGATGTAAAATGTAAGTTTGCTTCAACCGGATTCGATGTGAAACCGACGAAACACTATACTTGAAGAAGAATGGACAAATCTAGATGTAACCAATAATTTTTAGTGTGTTTATAAAGTGTGTCACTTGTATTTTCGATAACAGTAGATATTTAAATTGGGGGGAGGGGGGGATCAAACTACGCAGTGCAACACTACTTACTGCGAAGAGAAGGCCGTCGGGCTAGAGTGGTATATATTAGGCCAAGAACTGCTTTCTAAGGATAGGCATAGGCCCAAAGACCGTATTTCTTTTTTACATATTTGTTACTTTCGTATTGTAAACGTTGTAAATCCACTGAAGTAAATTTTATTTAGTTTGTGCAAAATGAGGTGATATAGGTTTCGATCGATCAAAGCTGATTCAACAATTAATAAGTCATTGTTTTTCTGTAATCTACATAGCTAACATATTTTCGAAAGTTTTCTATATGCTATAAAATTGATTAAAGTAGGCAGCTCGTGACGTGTAAATCGGATATAACTGTAGCCACTTTACCTGTAAATAATTGTGTCGATCCATGACTATAAATGGATAGACAAGCAGGTAGTCAGATTTTAGTGTGTTAACCTTTTTATTTAACTTGACAATCCAGTACATGCTGTGGCGTTTGTTTGTGACGATCCGATTTTAACTATAGCATCAATTAAACATTCATAAATGTCACTTAGTGTCTTAATTGAATGATTTTGAATTTGACCCAAGCTCCTATCGGTAAAATAAATACAAC
This sequence comes from Spilarctia lutea, assembly GCA_916048165.1. Lineage (NCBI taxonomy): Eukaryota > Metazoa > Arthropoda > Insecta > Lepidoptera > Erebidae > Spilarctia > Spilarctia lutea. Next base: position 3,112,107 of record OU696492.1, on the reverse strand, counting down.
CACACAAATTTTACACCTTTGAAATGTAGACCTTGTTTAGTCTATCATAGTGATACTTTTCCGCTTTTATTCAGGACTAGCTGACCCACCAACCTCGTTTGCGTTTTATATTGCACGTAGCGTGAAAATTTTCCCCCGTTTTTGAAACATTCTTCATTGGTGCTCCGCTCCAATTAGTAGTAGCGTGATGATATATAGCCTATAGCCTTCCTCGATAAATAGACTATCCAACACCGAAAGAATTTTAGAAATCGGACCAGCGGTTCCTGAGATTAGCGCGTTCAAACAAACAAACAAATAAACTCTTCAGTTTTATTATTAGTATAGATTTGTCCCTTTCATATATGTTTATTTTTATCATGTTATCATGTTTATAACCGTTGATGTTTTGTGCAGGGATTCCCGGCCGAGTTTGCGATGTATTTAAATTACTGCCGCGGATTGACTTTCGACGAAGCACCTGATTATATGTATTTGAGACAGGTAAGCCTAAAACTAGTGTTGAACATTTTTATTTATTAAGTACATTAGCTGAGGTTGTGTTTTTTACTAGGAATATATTTTCGCCGATTTTGTTGTACTTTTCATTGATACTCAGCTCGTATTGGTGTTAAAAAAACAAACAAACTCTTAAACTATCTAATATTAGTATATATACTAAGACAAAGACTAATTAATTATCTACATGGGTAACGAGTCTCACATTAATTTAAAATTACTAAATATAATTATTCATAGAGTATTGAGACACCTGTCTTATGTCTACAAGCTTGGTTCAGATCTCAGTAACCATTGACCTTATATCTCTATTTCACTTTTGCCTAAGTCAGATCATGATTTCGGCACTTTTTATTATAGCATTTTGTTCTTTTTTTTCATAATTTTTATCCATTATTAGAAATGACAATGACTGACATACTAATAGCAACTAAAAAGCATGAAGGTTAAGTACATGAGCGTGTCGATGTCCCGCAGCTGTTCCGCATCCTGTTCCGCACGATGAACTACCAGTACGACTACACGTTCGACTGGACGATCCTGCGGCAGCGCAAGCAACACATGGAGTCGGGCGCCGCCGCCGCCGACCGCCGCTCGCCCTCCGTGCAGCGGCGCGCGCAGCAGCAGCCCTCGCAGCCCCCGCCCAACAACGAGGTACTACACACGCTTCCTTCTTACCGCACCCTAACACCCAACCACCCAACACCTCGCACTTGACTCTTCACTGCTCAGACCCTACACCTCATACCCTACAACGTACACCTGACATCCTACACCCAACACCCCATACCTTACACCGTAAACACGACACTCGACATCTCATAACCAATACGTGACACACTACTAAATACACTCTAAATCCTTTGATGACTGCCTCTGTGGCGTAGTGGTAGCGTATGCGACTACTAAGCTTGAGGTCTCGGGTTCGATGCCTGGGTCGGACCAAATGTTTGTATGATCTGCAAATATTTGTTTCGGAGTTTGGGTGTTTTCTACGTATAATATGTATGTATTTACAAAAAAAAATATAAATGTATTTATATCAGTTGTCTAGTACCCATAACACAAGCTCTGCTTAACTTGGGACAAGATGGCGTTGTGTGTTAGATGTCCGAAATATTTATTTATTATTTCACACTATACAATTAACTATACGCACGACCTGTTATATTTTTTTATTTACAACTCATACTTTGTTACTTGACATACATTGGCTAAAGGTTCCTCCGTATGAATAAGGCACAGTGTTAACGGTAACGCGATTGGTGGGTAGTGTGTTGCATTAAATCAAAACTCTTTAAAAACTAAATGTACAGTAAGTTTTTATTTCTGAGACAATAAAGGATTATTCTCACACTTTCTATAATTACCGACACAATGTCTCTACTGAAAATCACTTAAATATAAACACAGCTTTCGAATCCTTTTCTTGTATCTTGTATACGTTTAAAATAAAAAATAAATATTTAGGACATCTTACACACAATGCCATCTAGTCCCAGGCTAAGCAGAGCTTGTGTTATGGGTACTATACAACTGATATGAATACATATATACTTTTTTTTTGTAAATACATACATACATATCACACATAGAAAACACCCAAACTCCGAAACAAATATTTGTAGATTACACAAACCACTGACGAAATATATTATATACAATGTCAATGCACAAACATTTGGTCCGACCCAGGATTTGAACCCGAGACCTCAAGCACAACAGTCGCATTCACTACCACTGCGCCACCGAGGCAGTCACAAACAATCACAAACATAAAAAAACGACATTAAACTTATCTTTATCCCCTAACGGATAGTCCTTCGATATTTCCTTTCATAAAAACATCCGTATTCCCTAGAAACTTTCCTTCACAACCTTGATTCCTTTCCTAATCTCGTAGGTAAAATCGGTGCATGCGACAAACGAGACTGGAGCCAATAAGCAACCGGTGAAAGGCCACCAGTCCGTCAGCCAACTGAAGAAGAAACTAACGGCGATGTCATAAACAACTTACCTTTCAAAAATTGTAGCTTTAACAATGTGTCTGTTGAATATGCACTTTACTGTATATTAACTGATCCACGCAGTTTCGTCTGCGTCTCCTTTCAATCATGCACGGCTCCTATTGGTCCTAGAGTGATGTCTACCATATCTTAGGCACATGCATAACACACATTTAAAAAAACGTGAAAATCGTTTAGATAGTTTCGGGGTTAATCGTGAGCAACAATGTAACACGAGAATTATGTTCAATAGAGACATTTAAACAGCATTTTAACCCCTTTTGAATCACTACCTGTTGGTGAAATCATTTAAATTGAAATTACTATCTGCCTTATTTCAGTTTTGCATTTGAGTTAGTGGAACGTGACAAAAATAATTCTCCCGAAGTCCATTACTTTTTCTCATAAAAATAACAAATCTAAAAATTTTACAGACCCAGTATAAAATTTGACAGGTTTAATTTGATATTCGGAAATATCCTATAGTGTCAAATGAATTCTTCATAGTCAGCCCAGTATCTTGAAATTAATTACCTTTTATAGTTACTTAAATGCTAAGTTAACAACTGCTTAACTTCTTGCAAGAATACTGTTGAAAAGATACTATGAGAGCAATTCAATCTTGACAATCATTAGTCTGTGAAGTTTTGCGGAAAAACGATCTCCTAGGTGTATCGTGTCCCGTTCTGTTTTGTTGTATGATAAAAACACAAAGCAATAACTGTATATGAGTGTAGTCACCTGACCCTGTTTACAATTGATAAACTTGTACCTAAACATCGACAATTGCGCAGCATTTCATTGACTGACTACTTGCGGGAATGACTCACTTTGTGGTCACGTATACACAACATCAAACATGACAAGAAGTTTGAATTCTTGCTTAGTATACATAAAGTGCATATTCAAATGATACGTTCTATAAATTTTCTGTTCTTATCAAAATAATTGTTTCTTAATATAAAAACGGAACTTGACGAGTGGGTTAGGAGTAAGAAATTCCAAATTGTTTGGTAACTCTCTAATAATAACCTCTAAACTCACTCGCGACTGATAGTTGTAGCTAATGTTTTCGGTAATTTGTATCCCTAAAAGATACTATTTAACCTTTTATTTTATTGAAAGATTTGTGTACAACCGTGGTTGAATGTAGCGTGTATGTGTGTGTGAGTTTTGTTCACTGTAAATTTTTACTTTATAAGGTTTAAAAAGATTATTACTGATAGTATATCAAATACACTTACGACTGTGTACAGTGGCCGCCATGTTTTGACCTAAATCTTTTTTAATAAAAGTTTTTCGTTAGAATCTTTGTAAAGTGAACGGTCCACATCAATTATGGCAAGTGTTTACTTTTATGGAGTTAATTCTTCAAAAAATTGTATAAATTTAAAATAAGTGTTGGCAACACTAAAAATACTGTCATGTGTGATAATGTTTGAACATAGAATGACAGGTTACAATGTGAATTTTGTATAATTTTAATAAAAAACCTTGGAGTATGATTATTTATTTTTATTCGATCTGCACTGAAGAACATGATTTATCGGGTAATTTCAATTAATATAATTCATAATTAAATAGTTATAGACTCATTTTGCGATTGAGAGATTTTAGATTGAGTTGGTTCGATTTTATATGAGACTAATATTAAAATAAAGTTAAATTGAATATCATCCTCATTTCAAGCCTTCTTCAACCAACTTGGTGTAGGTCTCCTTCTACCCCCTCCACTTCTTCCTATTTTGGGCTGGGTCCGCCACCTTCCTGATATCGTCCTTCCATCTCATCTGCGGTCTGCCAATTGGTCGCGGTGCAACGATCTCTTAGAATGGAGACCGTGGAAACGTGGAAGAATGAAAAACGAACAACTTAGCCTCAGTTAGATGTTTTCACCTAATAAATACTTGAAGGACACGGGCTTCGGTCTTATTACGAAATACAACTAACTTCAAGGTCAAATTTTCATACTAAGTATATAAAGCCATTACATGTAGGAATAACTAGATGTTATATATATGCGTGTAATTATCATTCACACTTAAACAGTATTTCACATATTTATTAGTACTTGTAGCATCATTATGTTAGTTTACGAAATTATTTTTCAATACTAATAATACTAATATTGTTTATTCTCTTCCACAGTGAAAGAGATTACGACGTTCGGCAGCCACGGGTGGTCCGGCGAAGAAGAGAGCGCGATAGCATATGTGTGTGAATGTGTTGTTGTGTGCGTGTGTGTATGCAAGGGCCGCGTCGCCCGTGACGTGACACGTGACGCGTGACGTGACTCGTGACGTGTTCGCGTGACGCGGTAGGGCGGAGCTCTCGACGGGCGCCGAACGCGTCGATCACAACGGACTAGCTTTCTTTTGAGTATATAGAGGCGTTTGTTTTACATGAAGAACCAACGGCGTACGCTCATGGCATACATGATCTTTCTGTGTAGCAACAGATTATTATTTTTTGTACTGTATAATATTAACTGTAAAATACATTACAGATGTTCATACAATTTAAACTAGAGAAAAACGTTTTATTCAGTTTGTAGTTAAGTAACTCAATGATTGTTTAGTTTGATGTTAGTTTTTCTTATTAGCTAGTGTTCACGATTTATTGTCGGTCGGTCTCACTGCACGATCGTTGTCTCTGTACATATCCGAGCTAAGTTTGCAGTGCGACCGACGAACGCGATAACATAATTTTGGCTAGATATATTCATTAAAATTTGCAGATTTCTAATGAATAAAGTAGTCTATAACAAAAGTGAAAAAATGTGAAAAATTATAAAAAAAACGAAACAAATGTGGTAGAAACTAAGTGAATAGATCCTAGCCCTTTGGGACACGTCACGTATCGAATAACAGACATAGATTTAAGATTATTTTTACTGATTCTTTTTAATTTGGCATATTTCACTTATAAATTGTACATAAAGAGTGATCGTGGCGCGTCCGGAAGGGCAATGGACGCGGCGGTATCTTGAAGAATATAAAATTGTAAATATATAAGCTAGTAAACTTGTTTTAATCACTACATATTTTTTTAAGAAAGCACTAATTGAGTTTTTGTGGCGTATTGTGACACTTCGTGGTCTGAATGGAAGTTGGAATATTTTTAGCGAATATTCACACAGTAAAATTGGATAGAAAGTTTATATTTTACACAAATATGAAACTTGTCATGCTAGGATGTATGAAACATCTACAGTTTGGCACTTTTAATTTGATCCCACATACATACGGTTGCCTACTTCTACAGAAGAGTGTTGGAAAATTTCGGAGTACCAAGGAGGGGTGGAATACAAAAGAAAATTATACAAGTTAAACAGATGTAATTAGGGAAAGGAGTCAAGAGCAAATTTGAGAACTGGCTGTTGTCGTGAAGCCTGTCCCTCTGACGGACTACCAATAATAAGCCACCTTCTGCATATCCCTAATCAAAAAAAAATTGTTTAAAAACACGGTTTCGGTAAAAGTTCGGTTAGGTACAAATAATCATATAGGTGAAGCAAAAATAGGTTAAATTACAAGCTTGTAGTCTACCGAACATGAGAAAGTACTTGGTAAATTACTGGTGATTAATAGCTGTCAGCGAACCGGTTATTGTGGTTTCTTAGACAACCTTTATTAAAAACAAAACTACACCTGAAGGTGGGTGGGAATTAGCAATAAAAAATAGTCTATATTTGGCCAATTTAATAAACCTTTAACTGTTAAATTTAGTGCAGAAATATAGTTATTCGGGGACTTGTAATTTCAGAATCTTATTTGTTAGGCCCTCTATTATGTCTCTGCTAACATATAGTCTTAAATCCTGGAGCTAGCATACCAATATTGCTAAGTAATGCAGTATATGTAGGGCTTAATCTTTGAAAATACTGACCCTAATAAGAAGCTACATTACTACCGGTTCTGGTTCAGGGTTTTCTGATAATTGAGTTCACAGATTATCACTATCGGAAACCCAAACTTATTTGATCAAGCGCAGTTGCACCAAATTAAATAAATGACAGAAATAAGAAGCTCACACCCAGAACGTAATTAATTACATTGGGGTAAAGCTCTTCGGGTTTATATTTCTTTCCTCGTAAGAAAAGGTGACGAAGGGAGTTTATTCGTAAATTGAAATTATTCGATGGTTGTGCAAGCAATGACTGGTTACTTTCAGAAATACGTCAAACTCTTTGTAGAAAGATACCTATTTATTGAACTTTTGACGAATTTTGTGATAGAAAAAAATGTTTTCATTCGTGACTGAACTAGCAAAATTTTTGTATTTACTGGTTAGTAATTATGCGTTAATTTGGTGCAATTGAGCTTTTAATTCGCTCTCGGAAAAGTTTGAAATGATATTCATCTTTTCTTAAAGCAATTCTGTTTCGATTTTGAGGCGAACTTGGCTGTGATCGGAGTAAGTTTCATTTGAGGTTATAACGCCTCAGTTTTTCAAATGAAGTAGATTCCGATCACCATTCAACTTGGTAAGAAAAACTGTTGTCTTGGCATAATAAATGTAATCTTGGAAAAAGTCTTGAAGAATGTGGAAACTTTTCATTGAAAACAAAATTATTCCCATGCTTTTATGGTTTGAACGCCAAAAGTGTCATAATATATCATTTTAAATTTAGTAAAATAACTTTTAAGTTTCTGAAATGATAAGTGCGAACGGCGTGTGAACGAACAAATGGAGACAAAATTCAAATTTCTGTACAAAGTTTATGTACTAGTGTTCAGTTTATTATATTATTTATATGACCACTATGAGTGATATCATGGATCTCATTTGTTGCAAAAATTCAGTTTTTACATTGGGACTTGCTAGTATTTACTGGACGGCCACTTTGTCTCCAGTTGTGTGTATACTCAGTGTTTCTACACTATATAAATTAATAAACAGTAATAAACTAATACTAAGTGGTTTAATTATGTTTCTAAAAAGGTCTGATCCTCCATTAGGTCCCACCCATTCCCTTACCTTCATGATTACTAAAAAATATATGGCTTTTTAAAATATTGCCGTAGGTGTAAATAGAGTAAAAGGAGTAATTTTTTATTTTTTACAATCTTCCAATTACCACTCGGGGCGGAATGATGCCTAGTTACTCCGCTATCCGGTTCGCTAATGGCTAATTTAAATTGGCTAATTGAATGGGAATCTTACCATCTTTTTCTTAGGTTAGGTTTTTTTTTTTTTTTTTTTTAAGGCAAAATAAAGTTCACTGTCAATTTGTTCGAAAAAAATTTTTTTTTTGGTTAGGTTAGGTTTTTTTTTTTTTTTCTATAAATACTGTCTTCCTCTTGCATGACAAGAGTCCTTGTTCTGCACTTCTTCTTTATCTGTATATATATTTGGTTTTTCCTTTCCTCTTCGGTTCAGTTCGTTACGGACGAATAATATAAATTAGTCGTCCGATTAGCGGACAACTAGCAATAGCCAAATTTCTTAAACGTGATGTAAAGCTGTTATGATCAAATAACTTGGCCCTCAGTTCAGATGCTTGTAAAAAATTACAAGCCTAGATCTCGGCAAGTGCTGCCTCTAGGTCAATGCTTTTTATTTAAGAATTTACCTATGAATTTCTAAAATCTTAAGAAAATCCCAAAACAGTACAACATGTACGGATTTACATTTCATGTCATTTTTAGCAAGCATCTGAACTGAGGGTCAAAGTTATTTGATCATAACTGCTTTATTTTATGTTCAAGAAATTTATGACCCATTGACTTAGGGTTTTGCTATTTTTAACTAAATTCCATTAGAATTTTATGATTTCACAAAAAAAATAAAAATGGACCCTCGGTCCAGATGCAAACTTCTGGCCGGCGGGGTATAGTAGGCCTAAACCTCCTTCAGGGAGAAGCCATGTCCAGCAGTAGACTGTTCAACTGTTGTACTGTGCACTGTGTATAGGTACGCTGTTGATATTTTTTTTTTTAAAAGGCATCACCCACATTGGGAATATACATCCTGTATCGCGAGAGACTTTACAAACATACATGTAACAAAGACAAGAACACCCAGACTCGGGACAACATTTTGTGGATCAATCAAAGTTATATCACGACACTTGGCTCAGTAGCAAGCGACCGCTTAAACCACTAGGCCAACCGTGCAGTCGATTCGACTCGATCGATATGATGTGTATGAAGATGAAGACCGTAAGATAATACTTACTTTTGCCTGCAATACCACCTGCGTATATATTCATATTCATATAAAAAGTTAGTTCACAAAATAATGTACAAATTTATCTGTAAATATAATCAAGTTGAACCAAAAACATCCCTGGTCCCCACACTAGGGTTCCCTGTGTCGTGGGGTTATATATTTTATTAACGCGATACAAAGTAGTAGTAGACAAGAGTTACTTCCGAATTTATAAAATTAGTACTGGTGAAACATTAATATTACCGTGTACAAGGATAAAGTCGAGTCGAGCGTGTAATTTTTACTGTTGGTCACCCTGATAAGAAAGGGTGACCAACAGTAAAAATAAGTAAAACTAACATCGAGTTTATAAATAAAAACAAGGATTCATCAATGAAAACCCAACAGCTGAAGTTATTATCTTCCTAATAAATAAATAAGTACAGCTAAACTATATAGTGCAATAAAACCATTTATACATTTTACACTTTATTCAACATTGTCATATAACTTACAGTAATTAACAATAAAATTTTCACGTAATTGTTTCCTAGCCCTCTCAGGCTATATACAGAACACCTAATCTAACCGTAACATTTGAGAAAACATCAACTTTAAAACAGCGTAACAAACTGGATAAGTATTTATGCCACTATAGTGTTTAAGTACATAATACTGAAGTCTAGTTAGGGTTTATTTACATCTACAAAAACAAATTATTTCACGAAACTGGCACATCATGGCTCAAACAAGTCACAAAATTTTGCTATAAAAATATATACAGTGGAATATAGAAACTCCTCCTTTCTGAAATCGATTATATAGAACTAACACACATTATACTCTGTGGAACTAACTAATCGAAACGATTGAATGGTAAATTTAATTTTGATGCAATGTTGCCACACTATCTAGTTTTTTTTTATTGAATAGAGGGCAAACGAGCAGACGCATCACCTGATGGTAAGCGATTACCGCCGCCCATTGACACCCGCAACACCAAAAGCGTCAAGTGCGTTGCCGGCCTTTAGGGGATGGGCAGAGGGAATGGGGGGAGGGGTTGGGGTATGGGCCTCCGGTATCCTCACTCACTCGGTGAAACACAGTGCATGCGCTTTTTCATATCGGTTTTCTGTGAGGCCGTGGTATCACTCCGGTGGAGCCGGCCTATTCATGCCGAAGCGTCGCTCTCCCACAGAAAAAAGTTATTGCAATTCATTACAGTAACAACCGCAGTTTTAATTTTTTTGATTGTAACATATTTTACCAGTAAGTAAAACACTTGTTTCATAGATGTAAATCACCTTCGACATAATTACATAAACGATAAATAGACATCTAATATTAGTTTACAAGGTTTAATTTTAAATTAAATCATACACCATTTGTACGAAGCAGCTAAGGCGTCATAGTGAGTGTGTATAAACTAGCTAATACTTTTCACAAAACACGTCAAGATCTGAACGACTATGCTAACTAGATCTGTGAACAAATTGCAGTCTGTTTTAAATATATACTTTGGATGTCCTAATCAACAAATTATTATTTTATTGACATGATGTATTAGCAGACATTGCGTAGAAATAGTTGAAAGTGTACATTTTAAAATTAATTTTGAAGTTAAATACTGATATATGTACGTTATTGGCGTTAATGACTTGTCCTACACAAGTGTTGTTGCATGAGGTATGAGATATTAAGCGTCACGTCCATTTCGTCACGCTAAAATGTTATTTTTTTCCGAAATTTCACCTTCGTCACGTCTGCAACTTTTCGCGAAAATACCGAAATAAATATAAGTGAACTATATTAGTACTATACTTATTCGTTCTAGAACCTAGAGTCCACTTTATTGTGGTGGTTTTGCTGTATTCTACTTTATTACCCAGCTATTTTATCTTTGTTTTTATTCCATTATTGAACTGTGCGAGAATTTTCATAATATGCAGGGTTTCCCGCCATTTAGGATCTCTACTTGAACTCACCAAAGAAGTAGGTATTAATTTCTATAAAGACTTGTATTTATTAATGCTAGGGTTTTTCAATGTTTGAGAAACGTAATGAAAATTTTTAAAAGTACTTGTATGTATTTACTATGTAACTTTGGTGATAATGTGCTGAAAAAAGTTATTTCGATAACTCGATGGATATCAATAACTATCAAAGTGACAGGCGCCGAAAATGCTACCATCGGATGCGCTTAAAATCATACGAATTAAAAATAAAACACAGATCTATGGTTTTGTAAAACTTATCATGGATATGACTTTTATTTAATGCTTATAAAGCGGTGTTCAGTTTATAACTCATTAACGGAGTACCAAGTATGAAATGATTCACAATCGATTCGCAAAGCTGTCGTCTGTGTGAAAAAAATTGTTGTACTCGTATAAGATATTCTTTATGCAAAAAAATCATTATGAAATATACGTATTTATGATATGAATAAAGCTCTTACATTAAAAAAGGCAAAATTGAATATAGAAAACCGATTTTATGCAGAGTTTAAAAACTGCGTAGGTACTTAGTTACTTATTGTAGTACTTTCAGCAAATGTAATTATTATTAAAATGGTTGTTGTATAACGGTGTTGTCGTCGTTATTCATCGATCTGAATATCGTGTAATTTTAGACACGTTACCAGAGGTTCAGAGAAGCGTCTCGGGTTATGGAAATATATTTTTACACCAGCGAAGCTGCCCTCATAAGCACACAATTAAAATAGTATGAATACTGATTATCTATTCTAAAGTTTATAATACATAATAATTTACCATGGTCCACTACTATTTACATATATTTTTAACATTGTGAAAGAAATTAACAACGATATTTACGTAAACGTTTTCGAGTTATTTTAAGTCATCTAAATTATTTGATAGGTTTTTCTTTTTTATATTATTTTACTGTCTGATTTCGTGACATTTCGGCCGAAAAAATGCATTACTTTTAGTTCAAATATAAAAAAAAAAAGATTGTTGGGGTGGAATCGTTGAATCGTGTTCAAAGTTATCTAGGATATTATTCTGTCGCTAAATTACCGCCATCATTCACATTTATAGGTTAATTTATATCTAACACTATATAAAAAGATAAATATCCAATTGACAATTTTAATTGAGTTTTTTTAGTTCATTTACCGTTTTAATAAACTGTAATCGAGAATTTGTTTGCAATTAAATTTAATAGTAACTTTTACCAACAGAAGATAGCCAATTATTAATGTTAATTTATACAATTACTTTACACATTTAATATAAAAATAATAAGAGCCATCTGTGAACTTGGCGATCATAAAATTACGTTGGTAGCTAAATTTTAAATCATGGCATGACTTACTATACGTTTCTTTGACTTCAAATTCTAACTCAAGTTATTATTCTTTAAACAACAAAACACAAGTTTATTTTTATATACGCTTTCGCTAAAACTAATGTGCAAACTGAATTAGAAATAAGTTAGTATTTATAAGTTTTTATCGTATTTAATACGCGTAAAGCCTACGTGCCGTTAAAACCGATTGGGAACTATACATATAGAGAGGTTTAGCCACATCAAATTATTTGCGTCAGCATTAGAACGTATCTATTTCGAAGTAGGTAAACGAGTATCTCCAAAATACATGGAATTGTATTATTATTAATAATACTTTTAGAGTTGTTATGACATTTTTATATTTGAAAGTATCATTTTATAAGTACATATTATGAAATAATACAATATGTTTGTGAAGAAGCCACACAAAGCGATTATTGTCGAAAGAAGCCGAATACTTCAACACACATTACACAAAGGTTTTATAATTGACAATCACTACATCACATATATTACACTTATAATGAATAAGGGAACTTTGTTTAGGTATATAATATCAACAAATGTGGTCGAACTTAGCTTCACTAATACACAATATTTAGAGTAGCTATTAAATATGATTTTTAACAACATGTAAGCTAAAACCCAAACACATATATGAGAATATTTCGAATCATAAATACATAGACGAGTATTTTTTGCATTTGTCTTACTTAACAATTTTTTTTAAACGTCTTTCATAGAGATTGTCATGATCAACGTGAGGCATATGTGTTATTTTATCACATATAAAATGAAAACGTACAAAGGAACTGTGTGTTTCTTCGACTAAGTGTGTACTCGTGGTATTCATTAATTGACATTATTTTATGGGATTATTGAACCAAGTATTCATTAGCTGAACTGTATTAATAGAACGTATTCATTCTAGCTATAGCAAAAGGTTTATTTATAAACCGTTTTCTATAATATAGCGTAGCAGAAGTACCTACACATATTATTTTGAGATAGGTCTCAGACTAAGCTAGGCTTCGAGACAAGTTTCAATTGGAATCGACAGTTTAATATTACCCATTGTAATACATAATCCTATTTTCTCGATAAGTATACAAAGCGGTAATTCTTCTAATATACGAACACTATAGTATATATAATACTCAGCGGAGTATCTAGCAACACTCTATTTATTTATTTGTATGTATCTATTTGATATTGAAATTAAAATGTCGCAAAATAATCTTAATTTTAAACAAAAGAAGTAACAAATCTGGCAGCTCAATAATATTATGTATCGAAATAGATACATACTCACTATTTATATAGGTACGATTATAGTTAAGTAGATCACAGGATTGGAATGGGGTAACGTATCAGTTAATATAAATGAGAATAATCTGGAAAGAATTACAAAGTAATGACGAGGTAATTGAGTCTACTTGGAAAACAGATGGTTGGAAGTTGATAGTTCTTAACAATAAGTACTAAATTAGTTTTTTTTCTAGCTTATAGCTCACACGTATGTAATCTTGGTGATCGAGTAGATTATAAATCTATAAACTATTATATAGATTAATTATTTACAGCATTTCACTTAGTCATTAGAAAATGAACGCTACAAACAAATAATAGTACTTAAATATATCTGCTACTAAAGAATGAAACACTACATAATTAAATTATCAATTCTACGTAAGATGACTAGGGTCGATAACTATACAGCTATTTCATACATGCGTAGTAAAAAGTACAAAATGTAATAAATTTATTATAAATTCCCAAATAACTATTGTAATAATTCGTCACACATCGATGGCAAAGTGTAAAATATGATTTACAAATTTATACTGTCACTAAAAGTAAGAATATGTTGAAATTTTTTAATGATTCAAATAATATCACAAAAACCGCCACATGTAATATTATTATGTACTCATTAAATGTTTTGAGGCTAGAATTCACTAGAACTATGCAAAGATTCATAAGATTGATCACATATTAAAGCGAGTTAATTTTCTTTAGTTCATAGCAATTTTTTAAATGATCTACTATTTTCAGTATTTAGAATGTCAGAATTAAAAATATTCGATGTCATACCTATGGTATGAAATTAAATTATGCCAAGTTTCCTTTGAATTTATTTAGTAGTTATGGTATAATGTACGGCCAAGGGCCGATAGAACACGGGAGATCCATGGCTCTATCTAAATCATACCATGGGTATAAGGAAACCAAGCTTAAGCTATTTTGGTTGCGTTTTACTAAATACTTTGTTTTCCTATGCCGGGAGTCTCTAAGTTGAACCTAAAAACAGTAAAAGGTTTAACGACTTCAAGTTGAAATCTGTTACTGTTTTCAAGTTCACCGAAAATTAATAGAATCCTGAAAGGACTACTTGATTAATTCTAGAATTCTATTGTGAAACTACCTGGTAACTAATCTTTATAAGAATAGTCTACTGTGGTAATCGTGAGGCGGTAATTCAAAGGCGACTGTATTTTTCATTGCTTATTTGGAATGTATGTGAAAAGAGCTTCTTCCTATCTATGTTCCATACGTGTACTAATTAGTAGAGCGAGTATTTTACGTACGGTAAGAAAAAACTAGCGCGTTCTTTTCTTAAAACCCTCTTTTAGGACTTACTGCTTTTTCGATTACCACGGCAGTAAAGGTATTATACTTTTGCAGGCGCAAGACACAAGATGTATTTATATCGATTTTGTAGATTTTTAGCTTAATTTTAAATACATTTTGTGCGCAAGCAACTTCGCTTAACAACGCGTTTTCTAAGAGTTGTTTCCAGTTGATCTAAGTACTATGTCTACTACCCGTAACATTACAGTAAAACACAATTAGGTACATTTAAAACGTACTAAATAAAGTGTAGCCATTTTTTTCTAAAAACCAATTTGGGTTAGTTTACTACTACTCGTAAAATATATTTAATTTGAAAAAGAATAAACAAATGAATTTGTTTTACAATACTAACAAGCAAATATCTATAATAACATTCGTATTAGCCCTCGTTCGTTTTAGTTTCAATGCACATGACAACACCTTTCTGCAATGTATTTAAGGTTATTATATAATGGCCATAAAGGTAGTTTTACTTAATATATCAATAACAAGCATGCTTTAACCTACAATAACACTGCTGAATGCAAAACTACTTAATAACGTAAAATTACTTAAGTTTCAATACACTAGCTTTTCTATTGTAATAATTATCCAACCTTTTTACCATATAATACCTATTTTATATAAAATATATAGAGAAAAATAACATCGATGCATTTTATAATCATAAGACAAGATGCGTTTTTAGAAAGTTATCTAGTTTTATAGATATAAATGTGATAACAGTAGAATAGGCCGACTTTTGTTAAAATAATCAGACATAATCATAACTTAAAAGCAAAATTAAAAACTAAATACTCTGTTAAATATAATAACTAATAACAAAATATTTGGCTTTGTTGTATTTTCATAATTCTAAGAAAACAGTTTAATTTTATCGTACGTACAAAATAATATCTATTAATGCCATATCCATATTATGCGAACACATTACCAGACCATAAACAAAATAAAGTTTACTTGACATTGACCGCCAGAGATACAAAAATAATAAAACCAATGTTACCAACAATAAAAATTAATAAGTAGAGACACAATCTTGGTTTGTGAAATCGCCAAATATGTTGAGTTCGTAAAGACTTGCCAGTGTGATGAAGAGAATGTACCATACCATTAGTACTGCTCCGAATTTTCGATCTAACTTCCAGCCATTAGCGTGAGTGGCAACGACCAGGAAAACCACAGTTGAAAATAGAGATAGCGTCGAGTAGATCAAACCTTAATGTAAAAAAAACAGTATTTAAATATACTATTGTTATAATATATATCTTTTATGGTAACCTCAGTGTTGTAGTAGTATTGCCAGTGTCCAGTGTATCAAGTGGTTCTACTACATACATACTTCTAATTCAATGAGCTAATCAATAATTAGCAAAATACCTACTGTGTCATCGTTTTATTAAAATACTACAGCTGATTTACAATTACCACGATACATAAGTAGATGGATACTGCAAAGAAATAGATAGTAGAAAAATAAATCGTTATCGAACCAAATTTCCTATCCACCCATTTTTGTTTTGTACCTATTTTGTATGTTATTTGTGTTGTATCTCCATCCTACTACTATTATAAAGGCGAAAGTTTGTAAGTATGGATGTATGTATGTATGGATGTTTGTTACTCTTTCACGTAAAAACTACTGAATGGATTTGAATGAAACTTTACCACAATATAGCTTATACATCAGAATAACACATAGGCTACTATTTATAAAGATATAGCTTCGCCTCGCGGCGTTGCCCGCAGTTATCATCGTACCGCGGGTAGCACCGCGGGGTTCAGCTAGTTTTCCATAATTCAATTCTAATCTGCCGCCTTAGTTAAGTTGCTAGTGGTTCGCTTCGATTCTCTTTCTACAACAGCTAGTTTTCTAGGCTGGCCACTTGACTTAGCTTTCAGCGGCGTCTTTCTGTATACAGTGTAAAAATGAAATCCACTTTTCTTACCTTTATGATAAACGTTGACATGGCTACCAGGATGTATGATAGCTGTCTGAATGAACCACGGGAGTCCAAGACAGACAAGGATGTCAAATACATTAGACCCAACAGCGTTGGACACCGCCATATCGCCGTAACTGCAAGTAATGAAGCACAATATAAATTAATAGTAAAGATTGTTTACCTATTAAATTATATTAGGATATATTAAAAGAGAAAACTCTAGGCCTTATAAGTTTGAAGAATTTAATTTTTTCTGCAAATGTGTAGTGGTGACATTAGGCCGTTGTAATTCGTTTTCTTTTCTTGTACCACTGAATAATCTTCTTGCCTTAGGACCCTTGAAGGTAGGTATTTTTTCTTCTTATTTATTTATTTATGTTATAGAGGAATTACAACTAATATAAAAACATTTACAATGAAGTAGATAACAGTGAGCCAATTACAAGTCCTCACCTGTAGGGATATGCTAAACATAGGTAAATATGTGGGCGACAGCAAATTCAATTTTTGTTTTATTTATTTATTTTTTTAAAAAACTTAGGCGCAGACACTTTTGCATTGAACAAAGTTGTAAAGAGAAAAAGATTTATTTAATTCCTCCTTGCGTCGTTATGCTCAATTCTGAGGGACCTCTATTTGGAGTTATTGTGCGAGTGATAGCTCGCCACCTGTTTCTATCTTGACCAGTGTGTAGAGCAACATGGATCACAGTGCCGAGAGTAGTGCGAACTTGGTCCGCCCCGCGCAACGGGCTACAGCCTCTGGGTCTCTTCCCCTCTATTTTACTACTAGACTTTTTAAATTAGACAATATTAACTTCAATCTTTAGTGAAATCCAGTCTTAAGTAATTTGGACACAGGTATTATGTGACAGCTTGCTTGCAAAGCTTCAGATCTGTAGACTCAAAATCATCAGATTAGGCTTCACAGTACATGGTAAACAGTACTTTAAAATTAGACGACACTTTATGAAACTGATATTCCGAGTTTAATAAAATGCTAGCGGTTATCCCACCGCTTCCTGCTGTGTGTTGTGGACCTTTGGTGTGACCCATAAATTAATTGTTATTCTGAAGCTGAATGTTTAAGTGTCTGTTTTGTTCGTAAATTTGTTTTTTTAAAATTGTACCCACCCTTCTTTGATGACAGCAAGTGAGGAGAGCGCATCGGGCACGGACACGCCAGCTGCCACGAAGGTCAAACCCATGACAGTATCGGGAATCCCCAGCGTGTAGCCTGAGAATGTAAAATAAATGTAAAAAGAACACATCTTTAAGATATTTTACATTTTACTTTTGTCTTTGTGTAATTAAGTAATAGTAGTATTAAGAAACATATGTATATCTATCAATAATTCTGCGTGTGGTGGCTAATTAAGAATACAGTGTCATTCCATTCCCCTATAAATAAATATTCTCTTAGCCGATTACGGCCACAGCGGCCAGTCTCAACGGAGACCAGCCAACTACGCAGGAGACATTATAGTGCACAAGTGTGTGCGCAAACACAGGTCCACTCTCTGTCCCTCACTTTCATAATACGATGGGACAGTTAACCGACACGATCGGGGAGAGATCAGGCATAGGACCGACCGCTTTACGTGCCCTCCGAGGCACGGAGGTTCAGACCCCAACTTCCAAACTCTGAGCTGCTATTAAGTATAGTCAGAAAAACTCAATAACAATTTTGGCCCGACCCGGGATTCGAACCCGAGATCCCTTGATCGGAAATCGTCAACCGCTAGACCAAAGGGGCAGTTCCCCCATATATACCCATGGGTGGTGCACTTGCTAGCGTGGTATAGGTAAGCCGGACCTTCCTGCCTAAGAAGAGGGCTATTTCCAGCAGTGAACCACTGATGTGATGTGTATCAATAGCCTGGTTACCATACCATGGGTTATGCCCAGATTCCCTAGCTACTTACCAATAATAGTAATCATCCAGACCATGAAGTAAGAGTAGAAGGAGATCCACAGCATGCTGATGATGAACGTGATAGGGTACCAGCGGCCGCGGCAGTCCGGCATGGTGTGGCGACATGACCAGTGAATAGGGTACGCCACATACCACCATACCAGCTGAAAGTGGTCTGCGGGAGACAATTTAAGAGATTAAATTCTTGTAAAGTTAGATTTTTGGTGGTGAAGCGGGCAAATGAGCAAAGGGTCACCTGAATTCTAAATAGAGTTGATACCAGTATTTCATGAGTCACAAAGGCTTTAGGGGTCTTTGAGTCTCCTCTTTCTAGAATTAGGGATAGGGATAGGGATTCGGTATACTGAGTCCTGGTGAAAACCTAGGAAGAGTTGCTTAAAACTTAAAAGGCTTTCTGTGACACCCTAAACTGTATTCCACAGAATGTAGAACTGTTGTTGATCTACGGGCAGACATCCTCCAATCAACATCACTCCCGGAAACATGTAGCGACTTGAAGAAAAAGCTGTTAAACTTCTGGGAGGATGGCTGGAGTAAGAAGGTGACAAAACTCATGTACAAGGGTCCAATCAAGAGACTGCTGATCATTGCTGAGTTGAGGGTGTGGAATCAGCCCGGGAAAAACAAAGTGAGGCCGTAAGTATAGCTCTTTCATGATCGATTTAGGTACAGTAATTTCATCAGTTGAAGAGGCCATCTACAGAATTATTCTATTATAATGTGACTGTGATAGTCTTACTTGCACCAATGGGCTTCACCAGTGGGTCAATAGCCGTCTCCGGGTTATACTCCTTTGCTTTGTAGTAGGCAGGAGCCGCTGGGGGCTGCTGAGGTTGTTCTAGTTGCTGCTGAGTTTGTTGCTGTTGCGTTTGCTGTTGCGGTTGTTGCTGGGGAGCGTTGTAGCTTGGAGCTGCGGACTGCAGGGATTTATTTTTGTTTATTTTTATAATGAACTTTGTGTGCGATATAAAATCTAAATTTAAATAAAGTAATATTTATGCCAGTAGGAATCCACGCTGTGTATAAATACGAGTAATAATATTTCGGACATCTGACATACAACGTTATCTTGTCTCAAACTCAAGCACAGCAGTCGCGTACGTTACCGCTGCGCCATCCTTCCGCAAAAATACATATTTATAGTATAATAATAGTTATTGCATAAACTTAATCATACAACAGTGTGTGAAATACCTTTCATTGTACATGAAAACGTTTAATAATTTGACTGCACAGGTGACGTGGCGGTGTAAACGGTCACCTTGCCATTTAATACCGTGCTTATCTTTGGGTTCCATTTACAGATATTGTGTGATCTACAAATTATTGCTCCGAGTCCGGATGTTCTTTGTACCTACATAACCTCTTGTAAAGCCTACCGCGACCCAGGATATCCTAGTGCGGAAAAATCTTAAAAAAGCAATTTCCTTAACCTAAGAAGATAAAATGGAAATTAAACGAGTCGAAAAATTTCTATCATATACTCGTACTTATTGTGCGTGTCAGTCATAATTCTAGCCAATCTAGTCAATTATAAAGATTCAGTGACTTACAGAATCGTTCCAGGAGCTGTTAGGGTCCCAAGTGCT
Source organism: Spilarctia lutea (assembly GCA_916048165.1). Classification (NCBI taxonomy): domain Eukaryota; kingdom Metazoa; phylum Arthropoda; class Insecta; order Lepidoptera; family Erebidae; genus Spilarctia; species Spilarctia lutea. Next base: position 3,092,031 of record OU696492.1, on the reverse strand, counting down.
GTTAGGGTCCCACGCCGGAATCGGATCCGCATTGTACGCAGCATTATCATAAGTTCCCTCCGGATTGTATGCTGGGGTAAATCAGATCATACATAAAAAAAAGAAAAGCATTAAAAAGCAAGTCGAATACCCATTAAAGTACAAAGAGCCATTTAAATAATACAATCCGAATGACTTCGGAAAAACCCAATTTACATTGCGAATTACAGTGGCAAACGAGCATACGTATCACCTGAAGGTAAGCGTTTACCGCCGCCCATGGACACCCGCTACACCGGGGTCGTCATAGGTGCGTTGCCGGCCTATAGGCTACGAGGGGAGGGGTTGGGATATGGGCCTCCGTTATCCTCTCTCACTCGGTGAAACACAGCGCAAGCGCTATTTCACACCGGTTTTATGTGAGGCCGTGGCATCACTCCGTTCGAGACGGCCCATTTATGCCAAAGCATGGCTCTCCCACGGTAAGTGTAATAAGTAATATCATTTGCATAGAGCTACTAAGCTCCAGTGTATCCCCAAAATATATAAGAATCACTAGAAGCAAAAATGTAGTTTAACGCCATCTACAGTTTATTGTAAATATTGTTTTATTTTCAAGTTCTATTTCTTACGGTTCAATCCTATATAATTATACCTAACATTTTCCAGGTGGATAATATATAGGAATGAAACAATACATACGTGAATCCTGTAGTGGTGTTTCCTTGGTCTGTCCCTCCATTTGTGAATAAGCACTGTCTCCACCAGCTGCAGGTGCAGGAGGCTGCCCTCCCGCGCTTCTGAAACATTAACAGCAGGTTTGATTTCATTGAAAACACAGTCTCATTGCCGTCTAGGGTAAGCCTGAAGTTCAGGTTTTAATCGCGTGCGCCAGTTACCGCTATCTGAAGCCTTTCCTTATAAACTTCTAAGCCATTCTTCTCTATAGCTCATCTTTTGAATCTTGATTTTGAACTAGCCTTTTTATTTTTCTTCTTTAAAAGAACTTTTTTTTTATGAAGTCACTGGTAACACGACCACGTAACATAGTTAAAGGGGCTCTAAGAAAAAAAGAGGATCCTCCGACCAGGCGAGGTGATTACGCCTGGCGGGCCGCGGCCCAACGGTTCTTGTTGGGAAGTTGTACATATATATGCTAACCGGTGAGGGAATTTCTATATCGCGATACAGGTTAGTAGATTAGTCGCGAGGCAGTTAGTTCATAGTTCGATGTGACTTCGATAGATGGCGCTGTAGTATGCCTTTGTTTACCCTGTATATGGAAGTCGCTACATGTGAACCATGTTACTCTATCCCAGAGTAGAATCTTAAATTCAACTTTATGGTCTGGAATGGTTGAGTGATGATGATGGTTTTGATGGCTAGAGCAAAGATGTGAAACTAACCTGTAAGTGACTAGGGCGGCTTGTTCTTCGCGTGTTGGGAGCTTAAAAGGTAGTGGCAGAGTCATAGCCCAACGTTCTAGAGTGGTGTTGAAACGCAGCGCCACGCAGTACACTCCGTACATTATCAACATGAAGAGAGCTTCGGGCCTAAGGAGTCAAACAAATAGTAACATTTATAACGAGAGCTAAGTCAATCAGCTGCGATTTGCAACATCTACTGCAAAAATATTGTTATACGCCATCTGGTGAACATCAGTCGCACAACATAATTATTGGTTTTATATCGTGCTATCAGTTATTTCAACAATATTTAATCGTCTTTATATTGTTACGATAAAAGATTTTTCGCGAACAACGCTCGAGACGTCTACACACACACAGAAAGTTCTCGTTGATACTTGGATAGATAGATAGATAGATAGATAAACGCTTTATTGTACACCTTAATATAAAGAAATAATATTACAATAATACAAAAACAGTGGTACAATGGGCGGCCTTATCGCAGGCTGCGATCTCTTCCAGGCAACCTTAAGATGGACCATACTAAGTAACTCGTAGTTTGTTGTGCACATTTACAAATAGCGTATAAAATTAATATTAATAGCTATTTTAAAAACCCTTTCGCAGTCCACTACTAGACATAGGTTTCTCCAATTAATTGCACGCCACTTGGTTCGATAACATTTTAAACGAAATTTTCAAAAGTCTTCGGCAAAACAGTTTAAGATGAAACATAAACGTTATCGTTAACAAATTGTTCTATGTGCACTGAGCAAAAAAATCATTATATTCTATCTTTGCCTGGTCTGGTGTCAGTATAGCAACATTCACAGCGGTACTTGTGAGCTACAAAAATCCAAAGCGAGTCTCAGACTTGCTTCTTGAAGTCCACAATTGCCTACAGGACTGGAGGCTAAAAGCAAGTGCCGCAAAATTAACCCAAATAACATTCACTCTTCGTCAGGGTAACTGTCTGCAATCAGGCCGAGGTGGCAGCATAAGCGCTTATTTTTGGGTAGAAAAGGAATACCGGGATTTCTGCACAGGAGGGAGCAATCTTAAAACGTAGGTTGGAGGGTTTTCCTTTTCAGGGTACATCTGGTTCTCCGACTTCTAGGAACCGAGATGGCGTGCGGCCCAGGACCAGTCGGTGGTATCTGGGGCGATTTCCGTACATACCCCCGTAAATACCCCCTGATACCCCGCTAAGTATAACGGATTACGCGAATGACTTGCGGAACAAGATGAATGACATTTATGAGCATGTCAGACAATCGGGCCAACAAATGTCTGAAAAGATGAAAACCCGTTATGACCGGAAAGTGAATAATAAGGGCTTCGAAGAGTGTTCACTAGTATGGCTACATAATCCAGTTCGCAGTAAAGGGAGATCTCCGAAGCTACAAGCCAAATGGGATGGGCCTTACCGGGTAGTCACTAAAATCAATGATGTTACCTACCGAATACAGAAGTGCCCAAGAGGCGCCCCAAAGATAGTTCATGTAGATCGATTGGCGTGATTTTATGGAACCGATAATGCTCGGGACGAGCATGGTAACTGTCACTGTCACGAGGTAACTGTCCGCAAGTAAAAGTCGAAGAAAATATCTTACCGCAACGTGAGTGTGTGAACATTTTTGTTTCTTTTTTTGGGCGGATATTCCCTCGGATATCTCAATCTGATGGTTATGTCGGACTCGAACCAGCTGAAAACCGCACACCGTCACGGATATTAGAAGCCGGGGAATCAGGTGCACCCTCAGAAGGAATCCTTGGAACCTCGACGTACCTCGGGCCACCTATGGTTTGTAGATGGCCCCCTCCTGTGTAGGAACCCTGATGCTCGTTTTTTTTTTTTAAAAGGGACGCGAGCACTTTGTATAGCTCGCGCCGCTAGCCCGGCTTGCTTCTGCTAGGGTGATCCTCACCTGTCACTCCCAAGCTTGTGCTTATGGAGGACGGAGATCGTTTGGCGATCTCCGGCGCCCGAGTCGTCTGCGGTACCTGGCCCGTTCCCGGGCCTGGCGGACAGGAAAAGTTCTAAACCTCGCACGGTCCTGCTCCGCCATCTCCTTCGCAAGCATAACTTGCTCGCAGAAAAGACGGCAGAGTTCTACGCGCTCTCGCTACGCAACATGGTCGCATTAATGTTACTAAACAAGAGAACCCCCACTCCGATGGCCGCCTCGACTCGCCCTACTCTGAACATTCTGCCAGTGTGTGGAATGCAGTGTCTACGGTCTGGTCATCGCTGTGGTGGCACTCAGGCGTTGGCTCCTTGCCGATCCGACACAGGTGCTCTCCGAAGCATCCTTTCCCAGCGATCACCTGTGTCAGCCGGTATGAGAGGGTCCCGTGATGCCTCTCGAGCCAATCCTCCATAATGGGTCTTACCGCCGCAATAACGGCGTGCCCAGCACTCGTCGTTCCTTCCATTCCTCCACAAGAATGCTTCCGAGAATTATTTGTAGTGACTAAAATACATTCCAAATGAATGGGCATGTCAGCTGTCCATAAAAAACTACATAAACCGACTCAGAAGATTTGATATCTTAGGACTATGATGAGTAGTTCTCCTCGCCAAAGAGCACGCTCGCTCGTCCTACGCTCGAACATCGCATAGCCTTGGGACTGATTCCGATTCCGATGCCGATTGCCGATCTTACAACAACACGAAATAAATCTGTCTTTGTCCATAGTCGATCTTATTCACGTTTTTACGCGTCTGAGTGTGTTTTACACATAATCGAGAGAAGAAGATAGTAGGAACGTCAACATCTAGGGGGGGGCAGCTGCCCTCCCCTGCCCTACCCTGGGTACGCCCATGGGTATAAGCACCTTCTTAGAATTAAGGTTTTGGCCTAGTATACTACGGTGATCTTACGGATATCAATCTTGAAACTAGTTCAATCAATCAATGTTTTTCTGACTAAGAATAAGCCATCAGGCTTATTTCAAGTTTCCCTTCTCTTTGCAGTGCTTTAGTTGAATCCCTCAGTCGGTCAACGGCAACACCCGTCAGATGAAAGAGGTGGTGACACTTTGTATTCTTAACCCTACACCACATATATGCAAATACTATCTAAGAGGAGTATCCTAATCCCTTTTCTTCAATGCTCTTAATATTAAATGATTCAGAGAGATTTATACCAGGAGAAGTATACTCACCAGGAAACGTATGCGTTGGCGATTGTGCACAGCATTACCAGAATAGAGATCGCGTAGAAGAAGCAGTCGCGACAAAGCGGCCACCAGTTCAGGTGCGAGACGGTACCAGCGCACAGGGCACACACGGAGATCACGAACATTATATTGAATACCGCTGATCCAATTACTCCAGATACTCCTGTAAAACATTTATTTTGTTGCTTCGTGATATAGTTTTCATGTACTTTAATACTAGATGCACTTAAGATAAATGAACTGCATGCAGAGAAACAATGTATAATATAATGCGTAATCCAGTTACTGCGAATTTTCGAGTGTAATACTAACATTAAATAGTAACAAAGGTAGGTTCACCGTTCGTACCATCAAAGGAATAAATAAACGTACCAATGTCGTCTTGTGCACAAAATACGCCAATGACGACTGTAGCTAACTCCGGAGCGGAGCTACCAGCTGCCATGAATGTGGCGCCGGCTACATCTGGTGCCAGCTTAAATTCTGAAAGTTTAACAATATTTTGAATAATATAATAATATAAAATAACTATAGAATGAAGTTACAAGAAGCTAAATAATAATAGTAATAATAATCTTGTTCTTTTAGAATTTAGAATTTGTCAGCAGCGAAATATGGCGTCAGAAGTGATTTCATATAAAATTTTGAGAGAAACATGTCTACGTGTTTATGAATCAATCTACCGGTGCCGGTCAATCTACTGTACCCACCGTCACGTAAAACAGTCCTCGGTTTTAACTCTCCAATACCAAGACTAAGTAGACTTTATAATAAGTTCGATAAACAAATCGACATGCTTGGCACCAGCCTTTATAAATTTAAAAGCCAAGTTTACAGCAGAAATAACTGCAGTTAGTATCAGGTTCATTTAATCTGTATTAATTATATTGGTTTTATAAACTGTGGGCCAATTAAATTAAGCCACAATTATGTAAATGACTATTTGTCTTTGTCTTCCTTTTATGATATGTTTATTTTTAAATTTAATTTCTGTGAACTGATTACCAATTTTAACGAAGTTTGTTTATACTACTCGTAGAATCCGAATGTTTTTGTCGATTTATGTTGTACACCTAGGTATATTTTATGTATTGTACATGTGTAATTCTTAAGAAATGTGTAACAACTGTAGACAAACCTATGAATAAATAAATAAATAAATGAAAAATTATTTGGCATTTTTTGACGTTAAATAAAACCAAAGTGGAGTAATTTCTGTATTTTGTGGACAACAAATATCCTGAAGTCTGAATTCAATATTACTGAAGCACGCTAAACTAATTTGTATACTATTCTACGCAACCTTATTACATATATGATGAAATAGGAAAATAATAGTGACTGACCTTCACAGATCCTGTCAAGGCTGGACACGAAGTACTCATCGCAGACGATAGCCAGGCCGATAAATGTGAACACGCAGACCAGAATGTGGATAATGAGGCCGCCGTGCTTCCGAGCCGTTTGGTTCATCAGGGGCTTTGGGAACTATACACCAGGATAATATATTTAATGTGATTCTCTAGTACTGGGTCTTTTCAAGTAGCTTCTATGGCAACTTAATGATTTCCGTATTCTTTCTCGTCTTTTGTACTAGGGGGGACGCTCCGGACAAGCATGTTAGGGGAACCACCTTATTACTCGAAGAAAATAATTGTTTTCTGTGAGGCTGTAGTACATCATAACTGCTGTCGAACGAGTCTAAATACGCCAAAGCATAGCTCTCCCATCTATATGTTTAATGGTTTGTTTGGTGAATCATTTAATGATAAATTTATAACAGCATTTGCATCAATTAAAAAACGTAAACGTAAACACTGCTGGACCTCCCCTCCTCCCCAAGATTCCCGCCCGCGTCTTACGACTTCCTGCGACATTCATTAGATCATCAGACCACCTTATGGGGGCCATCTATCCCCCCCCCCCCCACAAGGTGGTAATTTGTATATTCTTTTCAAATTGCCTACTAGTTTAATAAGCCTTAAAAATCCTTAAAAAGCCTTGAAGTGTCACTACCACCTATTTATCATATGGGTGTCGTAAGAAATAAGTGAACAAATAACGCAGTACAAAAAAAATGTTGCGACTTCGTTGATTTATTGACCTCTTCCCTACATTTATTTTCCTGGCAACACTGCGTCTTCGATTGGTACTAAAACTTTTCCTTCGTGTCAACATGGCGTCGCATGCGCGAGAGTAAGAACAGACTTTAATTATTTTAAATATTGTGTTATTGGTTGCTAATATAATACATTTAGTATAATTAGTCTTATTATTTCGCAACTACCACTACCAGGAGAAGCTATCGAAAAGAGAATGAAGAACATGAAACAAACCGTCTGGCCAGCGTGGACTGTTAACAGTTGTTGATGATTATAACTCATTTAATAGGTACTTTACTTGTTCAATGGCTGGTGGAGAACAATTGACTCGCAGAGGCTTGATTGTGGGGATAGAAGGCTTCCACAGTTTTCTCTCTTTTTCTCTCAGTTTTTCTGTCTCACTATCCTGTTCAACATACAAGGATAAAAATTTATTTCAAGAAAATAAACGTATAAATAGCTTGATAAATAATAGGTCTTTATCTATGAAATGCGTTTCTTCAGTACTGGCCATTTCAAATAAAAAAAAGTTTGTAATGGCTCTGTATTCTAAATTCAAATTAATTTTGTTTTAAAACCATGACATTCTATTTACAAACTCAGTCTTTATTTTTTTGATTAGCGTTGTATTTTCATTACATTTGAACATTTTTCGTCATAATGGATACTTTAAAAAATCGCGTAATTATGGAATATGAGTTCCGTCGTGGCACCAACGCAACACAAACGGCACGTAACATCAAAAACGTTTACGGAGAGAACTGTACAAACGAACGCACAACCCTTTATTGGTTTTCCCGGTTCCGTTCTGGAAATTTTGACTTGAAAAATGAAGCTCGTGGTCGTCCGGAGACTTTGGTTAACAATAATGAATTAAAGGCGATTGTGGAAGCTGACGAAACTCAATCTACAGCTGAGCTAGCAGCAGCTTTTAATGTAAGCAGCAAAACAATATTGATCCATTTGCGACAAATAGGCAAGGTAAAAAAGCTTGATAGATGGGTGCCCCACGACCTTAACGATCGCCAGCGCAACGTACGCGTCGAGACCTGCCTTTCGCTGCTCAACAGGCAAAGAAATGAAGGAATTTTGAAACGAATAGTTACGTGCGACGAAAAATGGATTCTGTTCGACAATCGAAAGCGCTCAGCAAGTTGGTTAGACCCTGGTTCAGCACCAAAGCAATGACCTAAACCAAAAATGACCCCTAAAAAGGTGATGGTCACTGTTTGGTGGTCTAGTGCGGGTGTGATTCACCACAGCTTTTTACAAAACGGCATGAGCATTAATGCAGATGTGTACTGTGAAGAACTGGAGAGAATGATGGAGAAGCTTGCACATCTGCAACCAGCTTTGGTCAATCGGTCGTCCCCACCGCTCCTTCACGACAACGCGCGACCCCATACTGCGCAACAGACAGTCTCCAAGCTGCAAGAGCTGGGGTTGGAAGCTCTCCCTCATCCGCCATACTCACCAGACCTTGCACCTACCGACTATTACTTTTTCCAAAATTTAGACAACTTTTTAGTGGGTAAAAAATTCAATTCCCGAGAGGCAGTACAAAATGCCTTTGAAGAGTTTGTTGCCTCCCGTCCAGCTGATTTTTACAAGAAGGGCATCAATAAACTGCCAATGCGTTGGCAAAGATGCGTCGATTGCATGGGTGATTACTTCGAATAACAGAAATAAAAAAGTTTGAAAAAATAAGTACTTTCACTTATTGCATACATAACGGCAATTTCATAGGTAAAGACCTAATATTAATGGGATATTTTATTTCAAGTATTGTTCTTACAATAACTTATACAGTACAAATAAACGATACCAAGTGCAATATCTCGCGCGCTACGAAGGCGTCGCCAAGCTCACACATGTGTCCTCGTGACCACGAGCGGTATACCCGTTCTTAAGGTCGACAAATGGAAGGTACCGTAACCTTATAAATAAAAAAATTTAAATCCTTAAAATTATAAATGTGAGTTTGTTTTTTACGCTTTCACGTGACGACTACTTAACCGATCAACTTTGTACATATATTCTTGGAGGTATTAGAAGTAACATAGGGTACTTTTAATTAAATGTGAGCGAAGCCGCGGGCGAAATCTAATTACATTATTAAAAAAAATGTATTTTAATTTCAACCTTTTTATTGAAAATAATGTCTTAAAAGATAAAAAAAAAATAAAAATTAAAATCGTTCGGCGTAGCGTAAACTGAGTTGACTGGATGGATACCCGGGCCGCCCCAACGATTTTATTTATTTGTCGGATCAATGCCTTAGATTGATGAGGGAGAAGGGTGCAATGACTGGAACCGGACTGAACCTACCGAATTATTTTTTAGCTTTTAGTCCATTATTTTCAATAAAACCGTTTTAATAAAAAAAATCATGGTTTTATTTTCAAGTTTTTTAGTATTTAATTTCATTGTTATATAGTACTTCTTATCTGTGTTCTACTAGTCAAGTCCTTTCATTTGATACCTTTATAGTGATAGTCGTGACAACATGTGTAAACCACCATTTTGTAGCGGCGGCCATCTTGGATGAAACATAATATTTTTAATTGAATTATCATCAGAACTAAAGCTGTTAGGTACTGTTCTGTACTATTTCTAGATTCTCGAGAATAAGGGCTAGCTACAATATTTACTGATTAAATCCCTGATAGACTATAATGAATTTTATCTGTCAGATAACTACAGATTTTGGTTTCACAATTCTTGGCTAGATACATAAATGACATATAACTATCTGAACCTTCACCAGGACCTGTTGTTATAATTCTATCTTCTACCAAAAATATAATTAATACTATTACAATACCTCAACATATCCAGCATCCTTCTGAGTCTTCTTATTGGATTCATCTTCTTCAATAAGTCCTTTTAGCTTCTTCTTGTCCCCTTCTGATGGGCCTTCGTCTTCTTTTTCAGAAGGCGGGGTCATCGGAAGTGGAGTTTCATCTAAAACGATATTTTTCTAAATCTTTATTAAGGTTTGGACAATATGGCAATTTTTTTTTCTATTGATATAATTGTGGATGTTTATCAAAAACTGATCCTATCAGTTTAGTATATGTAATATTCTTTTGTATTTTTTAAACAAATTTGTCACGTTTCAGCGTGCTAATATCTAGAATACTTTTAATGCTTTTATAAAATGTCTAAAAAAATTTTTATTTATAATCTGTGCTATAAAATAAAAAAATATGGCAATAGGTATAAATTCCAAAATTATTTGTCAGTGGCCTGTCAGTTGTAGTTATAAGGGTCAATGAAATAAAGCTAGAGAAGTGGAAAGTACTTTATAAGATACTAGCTGTCCCGGCAAACGTTGCTTTGCCATAAAAGGGAATATAAAAAAATAGGGGTTGATCGTAGAGGGTTGAAAATCTAGGGTTGTATGTATTTTCTAATGCTGCATCATAAAAAAATAGAAATTAAAAATTTCGTCAAAAAAATAAAAAAAAAAAATTAGGGGTGGACTACCCCTAACATTTAGGGGGATGAAAAATAGATAAGAACCGATTCTCATAGATACCGGATAATCACAAAAAATTTCATCAAAATCGGTCGAGCCGTTTCGGAGGAGTTCGATTACGCACCAACACGACACGAGAATTTTATATAATAGACTAGCTGTCCCGGCAAACGTTGCTTTGCCATAAAAGGGAATATATGTTGTAGAGGTGGGTCAATAAAAATCGCGATGGAAAAATAGGGGTTGATCGTAGAGGGTTGAAAATCTAGGGTTGTATGTATTTTCTAATGCTGCATCATAAAAAAATAGAAATTAAAAATTTTGTCAAAAAAATAAAAAAAAAAATTTAGGGGTGGACTACCCCTAACATTTAGGGGGATGAAAAATAGATTACAACCGATTCTCATAGATACCGGATAATCACAAAAAAATTCATCAAAATCGGTCGAGCCGTTTCGGAGGAGTTCGATTACGCACCCTGTGACACGAGAATTTTATATATAAGATTTAAAATCACGTTAAGAACGTCGTAAAAAACAATACCTTAAATCCGACTATGTCAATTTTTAGCATTTTATTTGCATCTGTTTTTAAAACGTCAACTCCCACACTAGGAATAAACATCGCGGGCGACTTCACAAATATATATGTAATGGATACAAAACACACCCAGACTAATAACAACGATTGGTGGATAACACACAGTTTTGTCCCATATGGGGATCAAACCATCAAAACAGTAAAATTTACATACCTTTCCCGGTCTGACTCTTGGTAATTTCGTCTGGAAGGGTGCTCATATCAATCTTCTCAGCGATATCACCGGAAGTAGCGACAGGCTCGGAAGCATTGGAGGACATGAACACACCTTGGAACACGGAGTAGGCTATGAAGAATACTGATACTGTCAACCATCTATGTCGACGAGGTCTTTGCATTCTCTGGAAAGAAATTGGAATAGAATAAACTTTATTGTACGAGTGGAGTACTCTAGTTAAATCTATACTGATAATATAAATCTGAAGAGATTGTTTGTTTAGTTGATCGCATCAATACCAGGAAGTACCGGTGCGATTTGAAAAATATTTTCAGTGTTAGATAGTTCAGTTAACTAGGAAGGCTAAGTAATTACGCTACGACCAAAAAATCGGAGTATATATTTTTTTTTATGGACTAGGGCAAACGAGCAGACGTATCACCTGATAGTAAGTGATTACCGCCACCCATGAAATAAAGGCGTCACAAGTGCGTTGCCGGCCTTGGGGGAATGGGGAGGGGGATGAGGGGAGCAGTTGGGGTTAAGGGTCTCCGGTATGAAACACAGCGCAAGCGCTATTTCACACCGGCTTTCTGTGAGGCCGTGGTATCACTACGGTCGAGCCAGCCCATTCATGCCGAAGCGTGGCTCTCCCACGAAGTGTATCAATGAAAGTGTCCAAAAATGGGAGAAAATTATTCCTTTCGAGAGTTTCTATTGCGAGCACTGCGTAATAGGTTAAAGCTTCACAAAAACAATATACGAAAAAAATTTAAATTTATTCCCTGTAACAGTTTTAAAAAAAGTCCGTTACAGAAGTTATCCTCTTTTTTGGTGTTGGCTCACTATAGCTTTTTATGAGAAACAAACTAGTTCACACTGTTTGACATCATGAAACGGGCAATAGAAAAGGTAGATAAGATTGCGATAAAGAAAGAAAGATACACAGAAAGTGTAGGTAGTTTTAGAAAAGAGATATTGCTTATACGGATAGATTAGAGTGTAAGTTATAGTTTTTATAGATCAGGCCTATATATTGCGTCAGAGAAGTGTTGTACAAAAGAATTAGAACATAAATTTATGATTGCTTATTGTATATACATGTCCACTGCTGGAAATAGGTCTACCCAATTGCACGCCACTTGGTTTGATCCTCGGCTTCTCGCATCCAGCTTCTGCCAGCCGTATATAAATCCTACTAATATTATAAACGCGAAAGTTTATGAGTATGTAAGTGAGTATGTTTGTTGCTCTTTCACGCAAAAACTACTTATACATCAGAAAAAAACATAGGCTACAATTTATTGCCCGCGGTTATTGTATGCCGGGGGGCTTCAGCTAGTAACATATAATGCACTGAGGAGAGAAATTCCAGAAGACGACAGACTGGAACGAAGAGTGGACTAATCTATATAAATAAAAATTAATCGCCAAAATGTATGTACGCGCATAACTTCTGATCGATTGCACCAAATTGGAGGAGGTTTGTATAGAAGAAAATTTAAAGATAACCAGATTTTTTACCGCGACTGTAGACTATCTCTGGGAAGCAGGGACGGGCAAAATTACTAAACATTTTTTTCTCAAATTGAGAAAATATTTACAAAAGAAGAATATGGCGATATAAAATTCATCGGGTCACCTGACCCGGTGAATTAGTGATAATTAGTTTATATAAAAGACTAGCTAGTGTTTTATATAAACTCATTATCACTTATGATTGTTGTTGCACAACTTAAATACTCATATGATTGGAATTACTAACCTAACTTTTAAATGGTTTCAATATACCAAACTTCAAATGAACAGGCTCCAATCGTTTGGCCAAATAATTCAGTTCGTTGCCGCATACTCGATTTCAACATACTCAATATAACAATATAATAAGAGACTATAGGAGACTTCAGACGTTGCTTTCCATTCATACATTAATTCATGACAAAATGTCAGTATTTTGTTTGTGGTATAACAATATACTTCGCCAGGTAGAGCATTCCGAGACACAGTGATCACGTGGGTGACACGAGCCTTACGTCATTACCACTACCGCTAATTCTCAAACTTCCCATCCACCATTATTACCGTTGTGAATTCGATAGAATAATAAAGTTTTAATCGTTTTATCGTTATCAGATATTTAAACTCAAATATTTTGTTTGATTTTATATACAAAACAACAATTTTACATTTTTTTTAAATAGAATGCTGAATGAAAATATTTCCATCATTTCGTGTTATGTTGCTATAAAGTGGCAACTGGATAAAGACGTTGCTTTAGGAATGCGAGATCTCGATTTCTTAGGCCATGATGTTTTCTAAAGTAAAGTTGAAATAAAACCTTTTTATTTACGACTGGGCAATAGGCTGAACTACTGATTTTGGATAAGGAGTCTTCCTTTACAATATATACAGATACTAATAATCCGTGTCTCGGAGAGCACGTTAAGTCGTCGGTCCCGATTGCCATGAACATCTATGGTAATCGTTATTGAGAAGTCAGTACATTCAAATATACTGACGCTAGTTTTAACCTTCGAATTCAGTTCATCCTCAGGGTTGTGGAGGCCTGATGCCGGTCGCTTCGTGGAAAAACTGATATTCAGGTAAAACAGGTGGAACTAGTAGCCGACCCCAAATAAAGATTATTTGGGGTCAGCCACTAGTTCCACAGGGATAAGGCTAGGAAAAAGAAGACAGTTACTAATAATCCGTGTGGTGACGAATTAAGACTAAAGGGTGTCACCAGAGGCGCCTCTAGCCCGTGCAGTGCCCGTGTGCAATCATCACTCCAGCGCTGGAGTGATGATTGCTTACTTACTGAAGCTTATTAAAGAGCGCCCTTTAATAAGCTTTAGTAAGTGCACAGATTCATTAAAAGTAACCAATAAGCACCCCGCAACTATAAGTAAAGATGCCACTGAGTGTCTCCACTCTCCATATCCACCCCTGACTAAGGGAGCAAACCATGCAAAACAACAGCACTCATAGTCCTGCAAAGAGACTATGAGTGCTGTTGTTTTGCATGGTTTAACCGACTTCAAAAAAGGGAGGAGGTTATCTATGCGAATGTATTTCTTTTTACGTTTGTTACCTCATGGGTGGGTGATTTTGATGATTATTTTTTGAAGTGAAACTTCTTTATCGGGGTTGTCAAAAAATTTAGTGTATCATTTTTTCGTTACGCGTCACATTTATCCGTTACGCGCCATCTTTTTTTATCCCTACCACGCGTGATTCGAAGTATACTTTCTCCAGCGGAGTAGGGATTGGTAAATGTCTCCAATGTATTTTGCGGCCCGTTTTGAGTAGTTACGTTTGAGTTTTTTTCCTGTTATTTATAAACTGAAACAATTGTTCATTTATAGTCTCTACTTTATTCAGAGACAATCGTTTAAATTCTGCTTGTAAATCGATGGTGGACGTTGACGTTTTTCGGCCATGATAAAATGTTTTATCATTATTGAGAGTAGTTATATACAATCCTTCAAAAAAAATTTATAAAATAAAACAAAAAACATTTTCAAACACAAACAGGACCAAATTAATACTACAATGAAATATCACATTACAAACAATATTATTTTATTTAGTCCACAATGAAAATAACTACACACATCACATTCCACAAACTTACTTCATTCACACCATAGATCGCGAAATATTTACTCAGGTCTCGCTCCTTAACTTTTATTGCACTTGAAATAAGAATTGTCACGAATATTGGTGGTTTAAAAGTCTTTTGTCGTTATACCTTACGTCGACATATGATATTTATTTTTTGAAAAATAACGTCATAAAGAAGTTTCACTTCTTACGAGTGTACGCTAGTACACGCAACTTTTTTATTTGAAAGCTGGTGCTTCCCGTGTGGTTCCATTTGAATTTGGTCCAGTTCTTGAGGTCGTTTTTTTTTTAGTAAAATTTATTATTTATTTTGGAGAGGCTTATGACCAGCAGTGAAATTTTATAGTCTGTTGGTGTTAACGTGTGCATTTCACTGCTTTAGGAGAATCTATACATTGACTGCCATTGTGCGTTATGCCTTATATCAATAGCGAAGATTGTATCGATAAAAATAACGTATTTTTTATGACATTCGGCCATGAAATGTAACCGTAATAAACTGTGGTTTATAGAGTGGCAAATTATCAGTGTTTATGTGTCGTATTATTGATTTTATTGGGTACGCGAGAGTACCACCATTGTGGGGGTCGAAGTGTTGGGAATATACTTTTTTGTTACTGGTTTATGGAGTCTGGATTCGACAGTAAAATAAATTTCTAGTTTAATTAGTAAATATATCTAATACCTTTTAACGAGTAATTCTTTTATATACCTGAATAACAGCAACGGCTTCAACGACTTTAAAATAGAACTTTACAAATATTACCTCTCGTTATGTCTCTAACTAATAGGTAACATCCCCTTTTTTTTTCTTTCTTTTTAAAAAACCTTTTATTGGTTTTGTAAACATGGTCAACTACTGTTCTTGACACAGTTTTTTAAAATAAAAACCAATTTTGTATTTGAATACACTTGCGGTGACTTCCACATATAACATGCTATACTACAGCGCCATCTACCGAAGATACACTGAACTACGAAGTAACGTACTACACGGAGTAACTACAAATCCTAAATCGCGCAATAAATATTCTCGCACCGATTATCATATATAACATCCCAACATCAACTGTTGGGCAGTAGCCTCCGACCAGGCAAGATCACCTCGCCTGGTCGGAGGATCCTCCCTTTGTGTTGGGTGGAACATGATACCCGTTCTCCCACACACTATATTATGTATATTTAAGCGATAAATTTTACCAACAAACTGTGTTACAGTTTGGCAGACGTGAGCATGTAGAATGTGTATATGATTTTGAATAAATAAATGAAAAAAAAACTTTCATGAAGTTTAGTATGCAGGGGGGTTTCGGGGGCAATAATCGATCTGGCTAGGATTAATTCCTAGAATCTTACCAAAAAAAATACCGAACTAAGCTCAGTCATCTAGGTAATATAAATTAAATACATTAAGTGTGGTGTGGATACTGTAGGTGCTTCGATAATTTGCTGCACGAATACGTTTTACCAATGTTCGGTTTAACGTGTTCTCGTAGGCATGGACGGGAAACAAAGCCATCTTCCATACTCCGGGATTCTGTTAAGAAGGAAAAACTTAACAGCAGTCTGACCCAGGAATCAGACCCTTGACCTCTTGATTGTCCTTCGTTTACGCTAACCGCTAGGCCAACGAGGCAGTCGAAGTTAAACATTAACAATATTATGTTGTCTTAATTTTTCATAATCTGCTTTTTATTTTGAACAAAATGATGTGTGTAACAAAAGCAGTATTAACGTGAGTAAGAACGACTGCAAAAGCTGGTCTTTACATAATTATTGAGGTCAAAAGGATTAAAATATCCTTTCTAGTGACTCCGCATTTTATAGACATCCGACTATTAATCATTTACCGCCTTAATCTCGAAACGATTGATAACGCTTACGGCTTCTTTAGTCGATACGACTTAAGTCGCAGTCAGTCGCAAATGATCGCGCGACTTTGCAAGTCAGTCGGTACGATTTTTGAAACTTTAATAGAATATACATTATTAGTTATTATGATAGTTGCCGGGTTATATTGAAAAAAACTTTATTATGTTTGAACAGCTATTTTAAAAGACCTTTTTATTGTTTTATCTTCTTTTATTTTGATCACGAGACTGGGTACTGGTTTCTATATGTAATATAAATACAAGTCTTTAAGTAAGAATTGTGAAGTAGTAATCTTAAAAAAAACAAAGCAGAAAGAAGTGAAAACTCAAAACTATAAACAAACAATATTATTTAAGTTCGCCTGACATCAACCTCTTTACTATTTAGATAAAACTCATGAAAAGCGTTCGGTGACGATGACGCGAGTGCCATGATTTTTGTTCACTCAAAAAATGCTCAACGCGCCGAAAGAAGTTTTCAATCCAAAATACAACGCCAGAATAGTACCTAAATTAAAATAATTTACTTTGTAGTACTCCTACAAACTTACTGATGAAGCCAAACAAAAGTAAATTAACACAAATTAAACAACATCGCACACGAGTACCACAAAGCTTTCATATTCGTACCTATTATAAATTCACGTAAACCTAATTTGGGTAGCGAGTGTATTTGAGCACCGAAATCTGGTCAATACTGTCTGTGTACCAACATGGCGCCGACTCGACAGTAAGGCTGTAGTCACACTGACAACAAGTAGCGGGATGAGAAAGTTTATGCTACTTAATTTACTATTTAGTTTTGCTCGAGTATGTAAGCTATATGTCCGTGGGGTGATGGATGAATAATACGGAGTGTCACCAAGTTTTTTTTAACACTAGAACGACGGGAAAATCTATCTACCTACAAAGACGGCGACCGGTCAAATGACTCCCCCAATTTATTTAATCTTTTTTTTAAATTTAAGTGCTAAAAATGGTAGCTATAGTAATAACACAGGGTATTATGTATGATAATTATATTAATTTATGTACAATTTTTACATTTTAACATTTTGTTTTTGTTACAAGAGCCGCAAAGTGGCTTTTTGCAAGTGTCGCATAATTTATTTGTTTTATTTTTGCACTTTTGTATATAACACTCTCGCCTTTTCCGAATTTCCGGATTTTGAGAAGATCGAGAAGTAGAAGGTGTGGACTCTTCGGGCAAGGGATCAGTTTCAGAGGGTCTCGGTTCGATTTCTACTTTGCCGCTAAGTTCACTTGCTAAATTTAGTATAAAATTCCTTCGTTTTATGTTGGTACCTGACATTTTTTTATACAAAATGAAGGAATTTATACCTGCAAGGTCTAAGATATTGAAAAATACCTGTACAGGCCACCTTCGAGATGCCGCTTTGACACTATATTTTTTTGCCATCTGGTCAGCCACATCCACGCCGTACTTGGTAGCATTGTAAAAAATCACAGTTTCTGGTTTTTTCTTAGGATGATTAGCATCTATATCAACATTTTCATGTAACGTGCTGAGCAATAAAACGTTCTTGTTTCGTTTTCCTTGATAAATTGTAAGGGTACATGTATTACATTTCAGAATTTTTGTTTCAAACAAAGTCATATGAAGTGATTTGACGGAAGGCGGAACCTCTCGTCGTGCCCTGTTCAAAGTTCCTACAATGGTTGTGCGTTTTGCAAGCAAGTTATTCGCCAAGCTCAACGATGTAAAAAAGTTATCAGTGGTTACATTTCGACCAGCATTTGCAAAAGGTTCCACTAGACGCATTACTACGGATTCACCGAGGCTTTGGTTTTGTGGCCTGCTTTCGTCCTTTCCTAAGTAAGGAAAGCCATTGAGCACAAACTTTGAATCTACATCAACACAAAGCCAAAATTTTATTCCAAACTTATCAGGCTTGTTAGCAATGTATTGAAGAAACCTGCATCTAACCTTAGTAGAAAACAGTTGCTCGTCTACTGTAACGTTTTCTCCTGGCTTGTAGCAAGATAAGCAGTTCTCAATGAATTTCTTCCAAACGTCTGATATTAGTGCAAATTTGTCTTGTTGAAGTCGTAAACTTCTCTCAGATCTGTGATCAAATCGCAAAAACTTCATTATTTCTTTGAATCTGTCACGAAGCATAACTTTTGAAAAAAAATGTATTCCCCATGTTTTACTCCACAACTCATTTACTGGAATATTTTTTGCTCCGTATGCACCTCGAGCATAACATATAGCGATAAAACTTTCCAGTTGTTCCAAAGTTAGTATCCAGTTGTTGTGTCCTAGTTGCCGGTTAGCTTCTTCTAGAGTACATTTCTGAATATGTCTCAATATAGATTCATCAATCAAAAGCCTCCATGAGTCTGACAAATGTCCCGTAAAATTTCTTCAAGCATATGAGGTAGGCCCTGCTTGCTCAGTTATGATATTGTGCCGTGCTCGACGACCACTTTGAGTATATCCCATTTGAGGTGTCCATGACGTACCGTCTATAGAAGTGATAAGATCTTGGAATTCAGAATCTTCCGAACTATGAGTCCTACCACGGCCTCGACCACGAGCACGGCTGCGACCACGGCTGCGAGAACTCGATCTCAAATCAACGTTTCGTAAAGTTGCTAGAGGTATCTGGTCTTCCAGGTCACTTTCTTCCATAGAGGAACTCGAACTGATAGGTGGTACTGTATTATCATCTTCACTATCGCGTTCTCCACTTTCAGAGCCACAATCCGATTCATCTTCACGAATATTTTGCAATAATGAAAGTATTTCTTTATTTTGAAGACTTCGAGACATTTTTCAAGAATCACAATAATTTCGACAAAATTCGCTGGCAGTCGAAACTATACTGGTTCATTTGACTAGCATACTACAAACAAAGGTATAAGCGTACACTGTTTTGTAGTCTACCTTCTCATATTACAAATAAACACTTATCGGATACCAGCCGTCAAATGACTGCCGCCGTCTTTGTCGGTGTATCAAGATTTTAAATAATAAACAAAAGAGATGTGAGTTATTTTCATACATAGTTTCATTTAACTAGCAATATTAATAAAAGTCACAAAGTTTCAGTACATTAAGTCAAGTGGTTTTTGAGTTATTCAAAAATTAAATTCAAATTGCAGTCAAATGACTGGTCCCGTCTTTCTAGTGTGGGATTCTACTACGCAGGACAATATCACTGCAAAGAGAAGACAAACTTGAAAGAAACAATACCAACCAGTCTGGTTAGCGTGGCATGTCCAGAAGTGGATTGTTAAAAGCTGTTGATGTGAAAAACTATATTACTGTAAAGTTTCATTTACATCTGTTCAGTAGTTTATGCGTTAAAGAGTAACAAACATCCATAGATATACCTCACTCCTTACAAACTTTCGCATTTAAACACTCATAGGATAGAATAATAATCTTATTGTTAATAATAGTAGATGAATTCAGCACCAATAGTGGATCGTTTCATATTCCACATAGAAAGAGTAATTCAAGAGGAATGTTTATATGTATATAATAGGTACAAAGCGTCCGTACAAAGATGAGGTGGGTCGTTGGCTGGTGGTCGTTATTATTGGCTTATAATTTATTAATAACTTAAAGGTACTCCCACAGAGCAGTTATATAACGTTATAAAACATTGTGTAACACGATAACTTTTTTATCATTTTTGAACATACGCTACAACATGTCAAGAATGTTATTAAGTAACTACAGGTATGTGCCCGACCCAGTTCTCGAAAAAGGTCGTGCTACGTTATATTGGGATCGTTCTATTATTACAGACAGGAATATGTTTGCCAATAATACTGATATTGTGGTGATAGATCGATTTGAGCACCGCGCAATGATTGTCGATATCGCCGTTACTAATGACGAGAATCTCGTGAAAGACGAGAAAGAAAAACAAATAAAATATTTGGATCTCACGAGATTGTAGTTATGTGGAATGTGGTTCAGTGATCATTGTTCCGATATTCGTATCTGCTCACGAGTTGGTAGCCAAGAGCCTCGACCAACACCTTAAGAGGCCCACGTTAGACACGTAAAGTGAGGAGGTTTCTGTCTTTGGAGCCCTAATCGCCGGTTTCTTGGTCCCTGTATCCGAAGTTGGTGGTCTACTGTTTCTTATATTTTTAAATATGTATTTCTTTTTTTATATTTTAAAAATGTAATGAATATGTTTGTAAAATCTAAAATAATATAACTTAATAATATTTGATAATCGCTTTTTCGCCGTTAGTAAAACCAACACCTAACGCTGTATTTGCTGTTGGCGCTTTTGTGGAGTGTTCATTTGCTTTTTGTAAATGTTTTTTTTAGTATTTATTATTGTAAAGAAACATTAGAAGCTCATTTTCTCTGTCTGTATATTTACGTTTCGTGCGTACGTATATATTGGTTCATGAAATATCTAACATCTATTTGTTGGCTTCGCTAATTTGATACTCGTAGTTTACCGTAAGAGATAAAAGTTCCATAAAAAAATATTTTCGACGCCTTTTTTTGGAACTTTTATCATTTTAATCATTTTTTATCATTTTTAACTTATATTTTGCATATTTTGTAACTCATCCTATGTTTTGTTTTGTAATTTTGTATGTATACAATAAAGATATAAATAAATAAAATAAATAAAGTTTTCATAATTGATGTTCTGATGTAAGTATGGAAGTGATGGCAAATCAATTTAGATTTTTTAAACTGTTTAATAATACCATGCTTTCGACATAAAATAAATTGCTTTACACTGATTTGCATACTAAAATTGAAGCGGCTTGAAAATGTTATTCAAATTAAAATAACGTAACTTTATGTATTGTACCGTGGGAGAGACACGCTTCGGCATGCATGTGCCGGCTCGACCGCATTGATACCACGGCCTCACAGAAAACGTGTGAAACAGAGCCTTCGCTCTGTTGCTCCGAGTGATTGAGGATACCAGAAGCTCATACCCCAACCCCCAAAGGCCAGTATCGCAGTATTGACGCCACTGGTGTTGTGGGTGTCCATGGGCGGCAGTAATCGTTTACCATCAGCAGATACGTCTGCTCGTTTGCCCCCTATTCTATGCGATAAGCAATATCGGTTTCCTACCATTATGTTCGTTTTTTCTTAGCTACCTTCCCCTTTAATTAACTTCTAATTTGCTTATTCCTCTTACATCCCATAATTTTACCCTATTAAGGCTTTTTTGAAGATTAACAGATTCCGATCTCAACGTGAAGATTAGCAACACTTGTTAATAGAAACTAGTGAATGATTGCATGTTTGCATTGTTCATTCAGTTCAAAGAAAAGAAAAATATAAAACGTCTGGCATAAGATTGGTTTTGAAAGCTATAGGCTATAGGCTATATAGGCTTGGTTTTGAAGGCTTTTTAAGCTATATAGGCTTGGTTTTGAAGGCTTTATAAGCTATATAGGCTTGGTTTTGAAGGCTTTATCAGTTATATAGGCTTGGGTTTGAAGGCTTTATAGGCTGGCTATATAGGCTTGGTTTTGAAGGCTTTATAGGCTACATAGGCTTGGTTTTGAAGGCTTTATTGGCTAAATAGGCTTGGTTTTGAAGGCTTTATATACAAAATTTAGACTCAAGCTATAGTTGAAAATGTGGATATTTAATATGCCTCTATGTACCCTTTCGAAAATTTCACCGCAATTAATAATTTCTAATGATATTCTGCCACAGTCACACAACGCCATCTAGTTCTAAACTAAGCAGATCGATGGGTATGGAACAATTGATGGAAATAAATCTGTATACTTTTTAATTTAGACCAAGTAACGTGAACGGGAGTTAAAAATTTGTTTATACGATAACTGTATAAAGGAACGCGCCGTGACCTTGTCGCTTGTGACGTACACTACACGCGATGCGAAACAAATCGATCCATAGACAATCTATATTATTAACCGATTTCAAATGGAAAGTAGGAGGTTTTTAATTAGATTGTATTTTTTTTTCATATTGCTAATTTAAAACTATACCTATCATTTATGAACGATTTAGAAAATTGTATCTCAATATTTTATATACTCCTCGTGTCATTTTGTGACTCACGATGAACTCGAGTTTTGGAGTTAATCGTGAGTTCTAACCGGTTTTCACGGTTTTTTTTAAATGTGTGTTTGGCTGGCGTGCCTTACATAGGATACACCTAACATCACGCTTAGACCAATAGGAGCCGAACATGACTGAAAAGAGTCGCAGACGAAGTTACGTGAGTCCGCTAGTATACTATAAATTTTTAATCTCATTGAAGACAAAAAGTCCTTCTAGAAAATAAGAAATCCTTCTAAAGCAAGTATTTCGATCTAAATAGATTTACGAAATAAAACTAAAATGGAAGGTCAAAGCTTACTTATAATAGAAAATCCCTTTTGAACTATTTCACAAAAAAAAACTTTACTTAAAATAAATGGATTAGGGTATTTCTTAACCGGGCACACACAATGCACACATTTACAAATTACACTCAGCTATATAATATAACTACAATACATTAAAACATCAATACAAATCAACCATTTTATCATGACTTTCCTCCTCCCCTTGTAACGATTTAAAATCTATAAATGCAGGCGTAAACCTTTAATAGATTATGGCTCAGTTTATGTTGAACGATGTTGTAACACACACATAGGCAACGCTGGACGATCAATACCGGTGACGCGCTTTGCACTTGAAGCCTCGTTCACTTCGATGATCATCAAGTTCGTACAATGAATGAATGGGTGAATGAATAAGAACGATTTCGTTCTTAGATGACAGATATTCGATTTTTTAAGGACTTGCGAGGGAATATAATTTGAATAGAAAGAAGAATATTTGAAGTCTCTTTGATGAATTAAGTATATGTTTTATGCTTTTGGATAAATATTGTAAGTACACTATAATGTTAGCGAAAATGTACGAAATTCGTATACAACCTATTTAGGAAACATGCAAAAAAATGTATCAAAGACTTTTAGTTTTTTTGTTTTGTTTTTTACCTAATGGTAAGTGCGATTGAGGCACATGTATGATGAAGCCCTTTGATGTCCCTTTCAAAATCAGGGGGATAAAAGAGGTTTAAGCTCTGACTCTATTGGTGTGGTAACTTCATTCACTTGGTGAAAAACAAATAAATAATGACTCACCACTGGTTTTCTGAGAAGCCTTGTTTTTTCCGTTGAGCAAAACTATTAGTTAAGTAGCATGCTGGTAGTCAAGTATGTACATGAAACGTGCTTCTTCCTCATGTACGTGAATTAGAAGCACATTTTCTTGCTTAACTAAAACCAGTAAATACAATAAGAAGAAATTTCGCGTTCTTTTGCCGAAACCGCATTTTCTTACTGCCCTCTCGATTACCACGGTAAAATAGCTCTCCTTCAAAAAACTTATATACACACTATTCCGACCTCAATATAAAAGCAGGAAAATTATAGAATAGTTACAAATCCATTCCATTACATCCAAGCACAATCAGAATCACAATGAATTTAGCATAGAATAGCTTTTACAACGGCATACTATAAAGAATTGAATTACCGGGAAACTACTACTGCAAGTTAATTTTTTAATATTCAATTGTGTTGTAGCTAGATAACTTAAAGAAATTAGATTTTCCTTTGTTGGTATTGTTTCATTTTAAAAGACAACAGCCACTACTTGGTCTAGAACTGCTTTGTAAGTCTAGTGGTTTTGATTCCCGGGTCGGGCCCAAAATGTTTTCAGGTTTTTCTTACTAAAGATTTGTGGCGACTTCCACATATAATACAACAATAACCTATTACAGCGCCATCTACCGAAGATACACCGAACTACGAAGTAACGCACTACACGGAGTAACTACAAATCCTGAATCGCACAATAAATATTTCTCGCGCCGATTATCATATAAACAACATCCCAACATCAACTGTTGGGCAGTGGCCCGCCAGGCATGATCACCTCGCCTGGTCGGAGGATCCTCCCTTTGTGTTGGAGGGACATGATACCCGTTCCTCCACAGATTCTTAAGAAAATTAAAAAAAAACTGAAAGTGTGGCAATCTTTTACGTCTGTGCCTCGGAGAGCACCTCAAGCCTTCGGTTCAGGTTGTCATAAAATTATACGGCAATCGTTATCAGGAAGTCAATGCCCAAATAAACTGAAAACTAGTTCAATCTTCGAATTCATTTCGCCTCGAGGGTTGCGCAGGTCCAATACAAATTGCTCCGTGAAAAAACTAATATTCAGGTAAAACCGGTTGAACTAGTAGCCGACCCCAACTTTATTCCGAATAATAAAGGCTATTTTAATGGGACTAATTCCACCTGCCGATTTCATCAAAGATCTGGATAAGATTTATCCAGTTCTTTTCAGATATTGAGGCGTGATACATGTGACTTCATACCTTTCTTGTTTCTAATATTATCTTTATAATTTTCGTATGTAAAGGTATATTTTAAAATAGATTTTTAACACTGAAGATTTTTCCTAAATCATACTAGTAGGTCCAGAGATTATCGAATTCAACCAAACAAATACACTCTTCAACTTAACAAAATGTATCAGAATAGATTAAAACGAGTGAACGAACTTTACGACCCGAGGAAATAAAAAAAAAACTGTATGGTTTCGAAACACGCTGAGTTGGGTTCGATTTAAATCGGAAATAATCCGCTCTCGAATCAATCTGTACGTATTATATGTATACTCGAAGGTCTTTGATGGGTTTCAGAACTTCTGTTTGAGTTGCAAAGTCAACCTCAGCTCGCATCCCTGCGGTGTTATGGAGACTGTTGAATAGGCTCGTCGTAGGAAAATTTTCATTTTAAATGTATTTATTTGAATTTATACAATTAAAACTTTCACCATTTAACTCAACTTCTACTATTTATACAAACCTAAGGAACCTAAAAATTTTTGAACCGAATGTGTTCAGATATATACGTAATTAGCTGACCCACGCAACCTCGTTTACGTCTCTTATTGCCCGTAGTACATTTGCCCCCGGTTTTTGTAACATTCTTTATCAGTGCTCCGCTCCTATTGGTTTAGCATGATGATAGCCTATAGCCTTAATCGATAAATGGGCTATCTAACACTGAAAGAATTTTTCAAATCGGACCGGGAGTTCCTGAGATTAGCGCGTTCAAACAAACAAACAAACTCTTCAGCTTTATAATATTAGTATAGATACCCAGTAGTCGTATATACTTTTTTTCCATATGAACTTTAACTGTGCCAATTTTCGTATTCCTCCGTTTGCATAATTTTTATACAAAAGAGTACAAAGGTTTCGCTTCACATATTAACATGTAAATGCAATCCGCTTAAAAGAAAATTGAGAAATATAATGACATTTTTTTTTCTTTTTATTTTTTATTGCATAGGGAGCAAACGAACAGACATATCGTCTTATGGTAAGCGATTACCGCCACCCATGGACACCCGCAACCACAAGTGCGTTGCCGGCCTTTCAAGTAGGAGTACGCTCTTTTCTTGAAGATTTGAAGGTCGTATTAATCCGGGAACACCGCAGGCGACAGCTCATTCTACAGTTTGATATTTTCTTGTTTAATAAAACCTTGTTTCCGTATTAGGCATTAAAATATTAAATATTTCACTTCACATAATTCATTACCCAAGATCTTAAAATATCATCGAACCACTGAAGCGACAAAATAGCTTTCTGAAATTCAAAAAGGTAAGCGTACAAGCGCTTTAAGGGTAAAACTTTTTTCATATAACGTTGGATTGTGTTGTTATATGTTGTGTTCCTGTTTAATATGTGTTGTTTACTGTGTGTAAACTTGCCTTGATGTGTGGTATGTGTTTGTTGAACTAATTTAACTGTAGTGTTTAAACGTTAAGTTCTGCTTGCGAGTTTACGTGACGAATTATTTGTTCTAAACATTAGAACAAATAATTCGTATGAACGTATGAACATAACATGTGAACGGTTTGATATGTATGAGTTAATGTTGGATGAATGCGGACAGCCCAAGGTGGTCTCTTTTCTTTAATTCCCTTGAGGACCGACCCTCGTCTAGAGGTATTTTTTTTATTTTTTTTTTTTATTGAATAGTGGGCAAACGAGCAGACGTATCACCTGATGGTAAGCGATTACCGCCGCCCATGGACACCCGCAACACCAAAGGCGTCACACGTGCGTTGCCGACTTTTGGGGGGATGGGAAAGGGGATGGGGGGAGGGGTTGGGGTATGGGCCTCCGGTATCCTCACTCACTCGGTGAAACACAGCGCAAGCGCTATTTCACACCGGTTTTCTGTGAAGGTATCAAACAGCAAAAGGCATTAATTAGGTCTTATTCTTTTAAGAGCTGATAGAAAACACAATTGAATGTAGAAATGTCCTTATTAACATTATAAATTTGAAAGTAGCTCTGTCTGTTACGATTTCACTACTAAACCACTGCACTGATTGCAATGAAATTTAGCGTGGAGATACTTTGATTCTTGAGGAAGGATATAGGCTAGTCTTTACCATGATAACCGACATACAACCGGATGGTGCCACGGACAAAATCTAGTTTCATTTTACAAAATAATTAATTGAAAGTGCTATCGTTTAGCAGTGATTTCCTTGGATTTTAAATAAAGCTTATTGGAAAACTCCATAAATTTTTGAGAACAAGGCTAATAAAAAGGTTTATGTGTAAACAGACTCTTCGCTACTGGTTGTAAGAATTTTCCTATATTTATTCTCTGCCTATCTCAAATAAACCAGTTTATTTCGGGTTAAAGTTGTTCAGTTGTTTGGTTTTAGAGGTCCCTTGGGTAAGCTAAGGAGATTACATTGAGCGTACACACATTAGAGAATACATTTATAGGGTTCCGCACCCAAAGGGTAAAATGGAACTACGCTGTCCGTCCGTCTATCACCAGGCTATCCATGGCCAGGTATCTCAT
Organism: Spilarctia lutea; assembly: GCA_916048165.1. Lineage (NCBI taxonomy): Eukaryota > Metazoa > Arthropoda > Insecta > Lepidoptera > Erebidae > Spilarctia > Spilarctia lutea. Next base: position 3,064,726 of record OU696492.1, on the reverse strand, counting down.
GAACCGTGACAGTAAGACAATTGAAATTTTGACAGACGATCTATTTCTATTGCTGCTATAACAACAAATACTAAAAACAAACGTGATTTTTTTGCCGTTTTAATAGAAAACGGAACCCTTCGTCCGCGAGTCCGATTCGTACTCAATTTTTTTATTTTTACTGCTGACATAACACCGCACGGTGGATTAAAAATACGGAGTATCACCATCCTTAATCATTTCATTGGTGTCGTAAGAGGCGGCCAAGGGAGCTTACTACGCACGACAACATCACTTCAAAAGGAAAGAAAACTTAAAACCAACCGTATACCAACCCATCTCATCAGAGGGTCTGGTATACCACTATACTAGGTCAACCGCCTCTGTAAGGAGAGGTCTATGTCCAGAAGTGGACGAAAGGTTGTGGATGATAATAAAAACCATGGTTTTATTCATGTCATAGGGAGTAAACGAGCAGAAAGGTCGCCTGGTTGCGACAACCGAACATAAACATACTACGCCATCTACCGAAAACACACCGAACTACAAAGTAATTCTGCTGATCCTGTATCGCGATATAGAAATTCTCGCGCCGATTAGCATATATACAACTTCTCAACATAAACCATGACTGCGGCCAGCCAGGTTTGAGCACATTTCCTGGTCGGAGGATCCTCCTTTTCTCTTAGAGCGGCATCAGTTCCTAAGCATCGTCAATATAAATGTAGTAAGAATAAATAATTTATCATTGCTTGAACAGTTTTATTACGTATTCATAAAGGGGCACAGCCAATCAAATTTAAAAGCTTTGCAGGAATAGCCAACTGCCTTCGTACTGCCATTAATCAAATGAAGTGTAGAGATTTAAGGGTGGCAAGTACAAATAGGTTGGAAAAGGGGTAAGGTTATTTTTAATTTGGCCTGGTCATGTTAAAGTTTAAAAGCTGAGTAGAACTCAGCTACACAGTTGACGAATGAAATAGAGTTTTTCTTTGACAATAAACGATAAAATTCAATAGTTAGTCAATTACTTACCAAAATCATTAAATTGAACACTTCAGTGAAGTGAAGCTTTTTAGGTTCTACTAAATTATCTTCAATTCTTTTAATTTCAATGAACCGATTACCAAAGTACTATTTGAATTTTTAAATATTATTTAGATTGAGTATATTTTAGTGCGTTATATCTCATTTTAGTCAATCTTTGATATTTAGAACGACGTACTCGTATGACAGAATAAACCTCATTTTAAGTTTAGGTTAGAGAGTGTTCGAACAACAGAAATTGCACCACTATCGTTAAATGACTTGACAATGAATAACTAAGCCATGAAAATATGAATTTGGTAGAAATTAAGCGTCAATTAGGCAAGACTGCAATAAGGTAATTAATGTTTATTTTAAATTGTTAGAGTGGCAAAGACGTTGTTAATACCATGTTAGTTAGTCTTCTTTATTTCCCTTTAAGATTTACAAATATGGCATATCTACTTTTTCGATAATGTCAGCTTTCAAAATGAGACAGGTGTAATTGAAAGACATTCAGAAATTATATTATAAATGGAGATCGTTTTTTGTTTTTTCGAAAGACGATCCCCATTTCATGTCGTCCACATTTTATATATTTTTATCATTATTTCATCACCACGACGACTTAAAGACTCGAAGACTTATAATTGATGACGATAAATACTTGACATTGGCAGAAATAGCTGATCCGAGTGATCCGGCTGATTGCCATTATCAAAAGAAGATGTATATTATAAATTTTATAATAAAGTACCTAATGTATGAATGAATTATTATCTATGTATAAGAATTAAAACGGTCACGTGAAAATGTTCAACCGTGTTTGCATGAACCGAACGTATACGTAATTATATCCAATTAGCATGAGACATGAAAGTTTAAAAGTTACTATGTGTTAAATAGTGTTAAATTACTATGAAAATATTACATTATTATCAATGTGGTACATTTTGTTTTTAAAAGACTTCAAAAAAGAAGGAAGTTCTCAATTCGACTGTATTTTTTTATGTTAGTTATCATAACTTTCGACTGGGTGATTCTTTTTTGAAAGCTGGTGCTTCCCGTGTGTCCCATTTTAATTTGGTCTAGTTCTAAAAGTCAGTTTTTTTATATATTTATTATGTCTGAGGCTATCAAAGTGAATCTACTTTACCTGAAAAGCATGAGTAGGGTCCAAGAGTAACCATACAATGAGTATGGTTACTCTTGGACCCGCGCAAACAATGCAGCATGGTGACCCACATTATGGCGGATTATTGAGATGTGTGGGGGAACGGATATCATGTTTCACCCAACACAAAGGGAGGATCCTCCGACCAGGCGAGGTGATCATGCCTGGCGGGCTACTGCCCCACAGTTGATGTTGGGATGTTGTATTTATGATAATCGGTGCGTGAACTATTTATTGCGCGATTCAGGATTTGTAGTTACTTCGTGTAGTGCGTTACTTCGTAGTTCAGTGTATCTTCGGTAGATGGCGCTGTAGAAGGTTATTGTTGTTTTAAATGTGGAACTCACCACAGATGCTTCGAAACAGGACTGCTGTTATTCTCGGTTGATCTTCTGTGAGAGGGTAGTGTCGAGCCGGCCCGTTCGAGCTGAAATCAGGGTGGCTCTACTACCTTTGTGTTTAGTTTTGAATATTGTTGGACTTCAAAGAGATAGCTACTAGTTAGCTACTTTGACTTGATTACGTAAGTACTGAAGTATTACGCAAATTCTTAAAATAAATACCACGGCATTTACCCCACACAAACATGCTTGTGCAAACAAACTCCTTAATGATTTTATCGACCTTTCTAGAACTATTAATATTATAAATTCGAAAGTTACTCTGTCTGTCTATCTGTTACGCTTTCACGGCTAAACCGATATAGCGATACCTGAATTTTGCATGGAGATACTTTGATTCTTGAAAAAGACCCCTTTACCGCGATAATTGACATACAAACGGGTGGAGTTACGGGCAAAAGTTTGGACACTAAATAGGTTACTCTATTTAGTGTCCGTTGCTAAATATCATTAAGAGTTATGTCTCCGCGTCGTTGGTGTGAAAATAAGTTAACAGATAATCAAATGTAGGCTTCGACTGCTCGTGTGTGTTGCGGACTTGAGGTCTCGGGTTGGATTCCCGGGTCGGACCAAATGTTTGTATGATCTGCAAATATTTGTTTCGGAGTTTGGGTGTTTTCTATGTATAATATGTATGTATTTACAAAAAAAAAGTATATAAGTATTCAGTTGTCTAGTACCCATAACACAAGCTCTGCTTAGCTTGGGACTAGATGCGTTGTGTTAGATGTCCGAAATATTTATTATTATTATATAGAGATATACTTATGTTTTCTTGCAACTTTTATCTGTTTATTACTGTTATATAGCAAATAACTATATTGTTGTGTGTGTTATACTTAGACTTCATTAGGAATTGGTCTGCTACAGCATATAATAAGTCTATTTTCTAGAATTAACTCACTACAATATTTTAATCAAGCTGTTAAAACATCACAATAGGTAAGGGCAATAGGAGACACAAAGTAAAGTAGAAGACACGTTTTATAAAAGAGGTATAAATGTTTCGGTAAAGAGAAGGTATTTTTTAAAAGAATGGTGTCTAATAGAACACTATTACATATGCAGTTTGTAAAACGCCTACACGAAATAAAACAGAATAGCATTTTAAACGAGGCGGATTGTTGACTCACTCTGGGAGTTCAATTCGTTTATTTCCTGACCACGTCGGATGTGGGCATCCCTACTGGTCCATTACGGCTATATGTAAATATATAATGTGACTGTCAACACTCGTTTAGCTGAATTGGGTTTAAAGTTGTAATAAAACGGTTATACTGTTCTTGTACAAATTAGGGAAAGTCAGTTATGTTAGATTTTATGTAAATAGCTTTAAAAATATATTATTATCAAAACGAAAAACCCGACTGCCTATGTCATAATTCTGATGAATTCAACGACACCTTATACGTTAAAAACCGTCCAGTCGTTTGCGCTGTGGGGCGTGCCAAAGAAATGGACATACATTTCCACATACATAAAAACGCTCGAATAACATTACCCTCCTTCTGACGCAGTCGGGTAAAAAGAAAAACATACTTCAATGGAATAAAAGAATATCGTTTTAATTTTTGAACGTGGAGAGGCGTAGTATTATAAGCGGTTGCCACACCGCTTCCTACTGCTTTGAATGTTGTGGATTCGATCTCATGATGTGACAAAATTTGTGTGATCTACAAATTGTTGTTCTCAGTCACCGTGGGAGAGCTATGCTTCGGCATGAATGGGTCGGCTCGACCGGAGTGATACCACGGCCTCACAGAAAACCGGTGTGAAACAGCGTTTGCGCTGTGTTTCACCGAGTGAGTGAGGATACCGGAGGCCCATACCCCAACCCCTCCCCCCATCCCCTTTCCCATCCCCCAAAGGTCGGCAACGCACTTGTGATGCTTTTGGTGTTGCGGGTGTCCATGGGCGGCGGTAATCGCTTACCATCAGGTGATACGCCTGCTCGTTTGCCCACTATTAATTAAAAAAAAAAGTCCCTTATTCGTCCCATGTGTAACCCGCGGCACAGGGTATATAAGGCGGGAGTTGTTTTCTTAATAAAAGTAAAGAAAAAAAAAGTTTGCCTCATCCAGAGTGATATGCAAAAGACCAGAGTCTGCATTTTAAGACCGCCCATCGCTTTAAAATTGTACATATAATACGACTAAATTATCTATTAAAATCTAAATCCAGTGCAACACAGATAAAAACTTTTTAATACCTTTATAAATCACTGCAGTGCCGTAAAATTTGAAACTAGTACAGCTATCAAAAACTCTGATCTAGATATCTGACGTCATTTATGACGTCACACGGCGACTATGCGGCGGCTAACCTAAAGCATAGACCACGACGTAAAGGGAATACTGGGTCGAGATTTGCTAGCGACGTTTGCCAAAAAAAAAAGAAAATGTTGCCATAATAAATAGTTGACAGTTACAGCATCGCAGTTTGGCAGCGTTACGTAATTAGAATAAGCGATATATACATCATGTCTAGCTTGTCTGTCTTTTGGCCAAGTACGTTATATAAAAAGAGATAGCTATATTCTGTCTTTCAAATAAAAAATCATTCACAGGTTATTATTATTTTACTAAATGTGAAAACTGATTTTATTAACATGTGATTCTATTTCTTTTGTTTATATACATAGAAATTATTACCAAACTAATTAACTTACTTATTTTAATAGCCATCTGTTGTTTTATGAATGTCAGAATAAATGGATTTTGTTACTTTCTTTCTAAATCAAGATTAAAGAGTTCTCCTGAACTAATATTACGTTATTCATTTTGAATTGCTATCAAATAACATAAAATAATAATTAACGAATTCGGAAAATAGTTTTACTCAATCTGTTTATTCGACACAAACTATTATACAAACCTTGTGAAATTAGCTAGTTAATTGAAAATTAAGTTTTTAAAACTAATTATCAAAATGTAAACCTGATATTGAAGACAAATTTTGAACTCGCGTAAAGTTATATGGTACTAGCTAAACCGGCGAACATTGTTCTGCCATAAAAATAAAAAAGAGATATTTAGGGATACCCACCCCTAAATATCACACTTATCATTTAGGGGTATGATAATCACAAATTTTAACAACAAAAAAAACCGACTTCAAGACCTGGACCAAATGAAATGGGACCACCAGCTTTCAAATAAAAAAAGAATCGTCAAAATCGGTTCACTCAGTCGAAAGTCATGAAGTAACAAACATAAAAAAAAATACAGACGAATTGAGAACCTCCTCCTTTTTTGAAGTCGGTTAAAAAATAGATGTTGGACGATTATCAGATGTACCCGATATGCACACAAAATTTCATCAATCGGTCCAGCCGTTTCGGAGGAGTTTGGTAACAAAAATCATGTGTTTCACCATCTCTTTTCATTTCGTTGTCGCGTGGGTGTCATAAGAGAACTAAGTGATCAAACTGCACAGGACAACATCACTGCAGTGAGAAGGTATACTTAAAACAAATCCTAAACCAAAACCATCCATCCTTCCGTCTGAGCAGGCCAAATCTTCCTTTCTGGAGAGGAGCCAGGTCCAGCAGTGGACTGTTAGATACTGTTAATGAAAAAAGAATAAAGAAGAGGCATGCATGGGCCGGCTCGACCAGAGTGATACTATGGCCTCACAGAAAACCGGTGGGAAACAGCGCCTGCACTATGTTTCACCGCACAAAAAATTAAAACGGAAAGGAAAAAAAAAGTATAATCAATATATATATATATATATATATATAAAGTAAAGAAAAAAAATGCATTGAAATATGTTTGAAACGCTTATGTGCTATTAGTATCATGATATCGCAATATTAGATATAATATATAAATAAAAGTGCGATTCAAACACGATAGAAGCGAAACTTTAGTAAATCGACAAAAGAATGACACCGACATTTGCTCTCTCGCTCTGGCTCACTAATTACAGGCGACTTTTTGTATTTGTGTCTTACCTGTCGTTTTTTCCGTTGCATCCTGTTTGAAATCACAACGATTCTAAAGAAGTTTCACTTCAGTACATTTATATAAAAATAAATAAATATTAAGAACCAAAATATTATTTCTCAGTATATACAGATTTTTTTTTGTTTTCTTTAAGAAATAATTTCAGTTAGGTGTTGTTACTCCCGTTTTTAATAAAAAAATAAAACATCAGTGACTGTAGTTTTAATACGACTGTACTTCATATGTGGTATCACTAGAATAATAATAACTCTTTATTGAACACCAGATAACCAAATAAATTACTTAATGCTAGGTCAGTACAAATGGCGGCCTTATCGCTTAACATGCAATCTTAAGAATATTGTGTTTTGCGAATGTGGTCTTTTGAGAATATGATATTCAGCGATGGAAAGCATTAATCGTCAGTAAGATTGTAAAGTCATTCTAAATTGTTGAAATGTTATTCCAGTAACATTTTAGAACGAATGTTCTAGATGTTTCTTTAAAAATATGTTCTTGAAATACAATAACAGTTTTTTGACTTCAGTGACTTTTATTCCAAGTTGATTATCAAGGTACGGTAGCCATATTATGTGAACTATTCAGCAACCTGTATTGATCACGATAAAGTTCGAAACCAGGCCACCGACAATAGCTTAAAGAATGTGACGTGTTCAATGAAGTTGTGCCTTCAGAATTTCTAAAGAAACCTAATAGAAACTTCATCGAATAGTAAAAAATCAAATGACGTAAAGAATTTTTCCAGTGAGTAATCAGTTTTCCCTTGAAAATGTAGGACCTAATCGTGGGCAAAAGATACAGAGATTTCATGAATATTCTCCTATATTCGGCATTAAGGAAACGGATAGAAGGGAGTATTACCACCTAATAGGAAACCTGTATTATTGATGTACAAGTATTTTGTGACTATCGTTTGTTGGGTAATGATGTCGATCGTTCCCCCCTAGCCGAGTTGGAAGCGTTCTTCTTTCTGTGATCGTTAACGTCTGAATTCTCGTGTGTCATTGGCTAATACTTTGTCTAAGATTAGCCCCCAGCGCGTGACGCCTCTGGTGTTGGGGGGGTTCATGGGCAGCGGTAATCGCTTACCATCAGGCGATACGTCTGCTCGTTTGCCCCCTATTTAAAAAAAATTGAATTTGTCATTCTGTAAACGTAAACGATAATAGAAACGTAACAAATGTATAGGAACAACGTTTCTCAATGCTAAGTCACATGGTCACACCAAAATATTAGCCAATAATACAAGAGAATACAGGCGCTAGCGATTGTAGAAAGACATTCGACGCGAAACACTTACATGCTAAGGGGGCTGATCAGTCGTCAGAGGGGGAAAGCTTAATTAATTACAGGTATTTATAATGAACATTGTAACAAAATTACAAGACTTGGGGCCAGTTTCACCCCTTGCTGATAAAGTATCTCATAAACTATCTTACAGTTATCTGATAGAAAACGACAGATTTTGGTTTGACTAGTCTCGGATAGAAACAGTTATAGACTACTGGCCCGTGTAGAAAAATGATGGGTCATGTGAACCACCAGGTGACCTATCTAGAACGATAGAAGAGCATAAAATAATAAGATTCAGCGCTATGCCGTCACTTGTAAGCTGTCCAACTGAGTGCAGGTGAGAATTCAAAAGTACCGGTAAAGTGGGTACATTTTGGTTATATATTTTTGTACGGCATTCTTACCATCGATAGATCCATGAAAAATAATAAGAAAACGCGCAGTGCCGTAAAAAAATTGTGCGCCACAAAGTCGGGTTTTTATTTTTATTTTCCGACAATTTCGAGGGTAAATTTGGTCATTTGATTTTGTACGGCATCAGTTTCATACTATTTCAATACTGCTTCTAATCCATTATTCCGCAACGCCGTACAAAAATCATGCGACAAGGGGAAAAAATCGAGGGTTGCAACCCCCTTTCTTTCCGTGGTCCAGGGGTAATTTGAAAAAGTACGGCTTCGGTTCCAAAACATTATTTAGCACTCAAAAGTACTATTAAAAATAATGCCGTCAAAAAATGATTGCTCATTTGAATATATATCAATAATTATCTTAATTTCATCGTATCCTTGATTTATAAAGCTGTAAAGTCATTTGATCCTGTACGGGAACTTTTTTTTTAACATGATATTGTAAAACTCAATTGTTATATAGTATTGCCGTTCAAAAGAAACTGTTTTAAAAAAAAATATAGAGAAATACAAAAACTGAAATTTTGATAATTATTGCAAAAGTTTAAATATCATAAATTAATGAAATATAGCAGTTTTCTACATTTTATAACTTGTTTTAAATAGTATTAACATAAATAAATTAGGAAAAAATGATGCCGTACATTTTAATGCAGACCATATCTTTTAGGCTGATGAAAATGACACTACCATTTTAAGGGTACTTTATGGCCATCTGATACAGTACGGCATTAACATATTTTTGAAGAGAACAATTGATAATATGATAAAATCACTATGACGTCTAACTGAACTGAAACGGTGTGTATATTATATCCAAGAATTGAAACTGTCAATCCCAGTATCAACAGTTTTGTATACTTTTTGTTTTAATATATACTTCAAACATTATTGATACATTTATATAATTGATTTGTTTCATTGTAATGATGTGAATAAATAAAACATTTTTTTTTTAAAAAAATCGGTATATTTAATGATGATAATAAAAAATATGGTTTTTCTTTCAATTATTCAGTATCGGAATCAGCCGCTAAGTGGTTATCGGAATCAACGTCTTGATCAACGTCCGAATTATCTTCTCTATCATTTTCTGAAACATAAATATGTTTTTGTCAAAACATAAATATAAATAAAATACTTACAGATTAAAGATTTATTTATTTACCTATGACGTCTTCATCTTCTTCGCCTGATTCCTCATCCGGTTCCGTTATGTAACAGACTTTTTGGGGGCATTCCTCGCCGTGGAACCAGTCGAAATCGTACCGACCGTCATTGACAATCCATTCATAGCTTATTGGTAACAAGGTCGACGTCATTTGTTTGTAGGCATTACACCAAATCTGTGCTATGTAGGTACTTCTCTTCATATGTTGTTTTAACTCCCGGAAACAAGGGGGAAACGACGTTGCTTCCAATTTCATAGTTGTCTTATCGTATATCGTGATGAATTTCACCTTAAATTTCCTTATATGGATTATTTCTTTTTGATTTTTTCTTTTTCAGTTTTTTTCCCCTTTGGACCAACGAAAATGTACGGCATATGAAAAATATTATCTATGCATAAAATACTTACAAAATAAATTAATTTTATGTTGTGTCAAATCACCCCCTGGACCATGGAAAGATGGGGGGTTGCAACCCTCGATTTTTTCTCCTTGTCGCATGATTTTTGTCCAGCGTTGCGGAATAATGGATTAGAAGCAGTATTGAAATAGTATGAAACTAATGCCGTACAAAATCAAATAACCAAATTTACCCTCGAGATTGTCGGAAAATAAAAATAAAAACCCGACTTTATGGCGCACCATTTTTTTACGGCACTGCGCGTTTTCTTATTATTTTTCATGGATCTATCGATGGTAAGAATGCCGTACAAAAATATATGACCAAAATGTACCCACTCTACCGGTACTTTTGAATTCTCACCTGCACTCAGTTGGACAGCTTACAAGTGACGGCATAGCGCTGAATCTTATTATTTTATGCTCTTCTATCGTTCTAGATAGGTCACCTGGTGGTTCACATGACCCATCATTTTTCTACACGGGCCAGTAGTCTATTACGTCAGATAACCATTTACATATCGGTTACATTTAACTGTTCAATAATATTGTATGTCAGATAGCGCATTTTAATTTTAATGTTAGTTTTTTATATATAAGAGCTGTTAAAATGACTACTCTGCCTGATGGATAGCACGAGCAGAATCCAAGAGTGTTGGTCACCATCATCATTGCAAATGTAACCCACACTATGGCGCCAAGCTTGGGCTCGACTAGAGGTATACCATGGCTTCACAGAAAGTTGGAGTCAAGCAGTTCTTTCATTACTTTTTACCAGACAAGTGAGGTTACTAGAGCCCGAAGGAGCTCCTCCAGATTCTGGGTGCAGACTATAAGAGCAATAACACACTTATGACTTTTGGGTTGCAAGTGTCTGTGGGTGGCGGTATCCACTTACCATCAGGTCCCTCATGTGCCTTTTACATATTGTTCAGTTCAATCGTTTGATTGTTATACATGTACACATATTTATATACAGTTGAGGGTCATAAATGCAATCCCAAAGTAGTTCATATCTGCATGCCAGTTGAGTCCTTTTTTCGGTGTGTGCCTAGGCAAGTTAACAACGTAAACGTTATTAGAAAACTGAGAAATGTATTGGATTGATGTCATCTCAACGCTAAATCACTTGGTCAAAACAAAATATTAGCCAATAACACAAGAGAATAGAGATGTTAGCAATTTTAGAAACAGATTCTATGCGAAACACTAGAATAAAACTGATATCATTCACAAAGGTAGACACGCAACTGCAAATATGCGGTGGGACTGCTTTTGTAAGAAACAAATTGTCCTGAATTATTTACAAACAGAATGTGTAGTTAAGTGCTCACCATACTAATTGAGTCAGCGTTAACTAGCGCCATGTTTAAACGTTAATTGGCTTCAAACAATACAGGAAGTAATTACAACTATTATAAATAGTATGACAGAATTTATATTGTAACGAAGCTTTTTGTTTTTCAGCGAGTTCAAGGTTCAATAAACTTGAATTTATTTTGTTTTAATCAACTGCTTTCTAAATTTACTCAACACCTTTTCTTGAAGGTCAGTTGTGTTAGTCTGAAAATTCCTTTGGCTACAATTTGTTTTAAGAATAATTTTCGTGTGTTGTGAAGTAACCTTAAAGAAAAACTATAGTTATAGGAAATTGCTATTTGAGTTTGATGCTTAGTTTATTTAACCGTGGGAGAGCCACGCTTCGGATTAATGAGCCGGCTCGATCGGCGTGATAACACGGCCTCACAGAAAACCAGTATGAAATAGCGCTTGCACTGTATTTCACCCCGAGTGAGTGAGGATACCAGAGGCCCGTACCCCTCCCCCATCCCCTAAAGGCCGGCAACGCACTTGTGATGCCTCTGGTATTGCGGGTGTCCATGGACAGTGGTAGTCGTTTGGGCATACGAGCAGGCGTGATACGTCTGCTCGTGTGCCCAACTATTTAATAAATAAAAATGCTTTTTTTACGTACGGAAACCCATTTAAACTGTGGCGACTTCCACATACAGTGCAACAGCAACATACTATAGCGCCATCTACCGCAGATACACAGAACTACGGAGCAACGTACAACACGAAGAAACTACCAATCCTGAATCGCGCAGTAGAAGTTCTCGCGCCGATTATCATATATACAACATCCCAACCTCAACTGTTGGGCAGTGGCTCGCCAGATTTGATCACCTCGCCTGATCAGAGGATCCTCCCTTTGTGTTGGTGGAACATTGACACCCGTTCCTCCACAATACCATCACGCAATCGGCATTTGCGGAGGAAAAATGTGTCCGTAATTGAACCAATTAAAACCAAACAGTTTCCAGAAACAAGAAGAATCCGTAAACAATCTGGATTATCCAGACTAGAGGTTAATTTAAAGAAAGAGTTTGTAGAAGTGACCTGAAACTTTTTTTAGTATCTATGACCTTATACATACAGTTTTCGTTTATCGAAAATCCCACAGAGCGTCATATTTTCTCCACTGAGAGCACTTTAAAATGCATCGGGTTCAGTGAAAGTAGAACGGTTAGTGTTTCGCTTGAACCGTAACCCGGTCACCATCTTCTCAATCTAGACGAATAACTACCCATACTTCTGGGTATTTCAAACGATATGATCACTATTATAGAACTCTTTTATATGATCATTTGGATCTAAGCACTATTATAAAAGCATTTTATTATCTTGTTACAAAAACTATTAAGACACTCTTAAGAAATGTGAAATAAATATACATCTTGTGTTTTCATGCTTAACAATAAACAAGATATATTTTTATTTATTGAATAGGGGCCAAACGAGCAGACGTATCACCTGATGATTAGCGATTACCGCCGCCCATGGACACCCGCAACACCAGACGCATCACAAGTGCATTACCGGCCTTTGGGGGATGGGGAGGGGTTGGGTTCTGGGCCTCCGTTGTCCTCACTCACTCGGTAAAAGAACGCAAGCGCTGTTTTACACCAGTTTTCTGAGAGGCCGTGGTATCACTCCGTTTGAGCCGGCCCATTCATGCCGAAGCGTGGCTCTCCCGCGGTAAATATACGTTACTTCTTGGTGCTGCCTACCTAAGAACAAGATATTTGGCGGTCCTTGAAGAGGAGACAGCTTCTGATGGTATCAAAAATTAAAAAAAAAAAAATTAAAAATTAACACCTGTAAAGCCATGATGTTATTCATGACTGGAACCGAATCATAGCTCATTTAATTTCATAACGTATGCCTGAGTACTGAGACTAGTATTAAAGTAAAACAAAGTAGCTAAATCTAATATATTTTTATGAAATACGTACAATAACGTTAATTAGAATTATAAAGAAAGATTCATGTGATTGTATTATTTGGTATAAAATTGGAGATGAACAACATTTGTAAGCAGAATGTGCTCGGAATAAAAATGAACTCGTCTCAGTCCCAAACGAGCTCAAATTAAATAGAATGCATGTTGATTCGATGGGGTGGCTATAATGAGCTATCATTTACATAGACACGACTGTTTAGTAGAGATTTTTATTACGGTAACTTAGATTCAGTAAGTAGGTATTTATAATAAAATGCGGTGGGAGTTTATACGCTTTAGCTACTTCAAAACTATTGTTTCACACACTTTTAATTAGGGGAGTTAACCTTACCGGGGTTCTAGGGATTTCCTTCCGAGGGTGCACCTGGTTCCCCGGCTTCTAGTACCCGTGACGGTATGCAGTTTTTGGTCGGTTCGATTCCGACATAACCACCAATTAAAACCGAACCGAACCGCGGTATTTCCGCACAAAAAAAAGGGAGAGTTAACCTTTGCTTTTTTGAGTGAATTGAAATTTTCATTGTAGGCCTCCATAAGAGACTTGAAAAAAAGGCCAGTTAATAACGACCTTTATATTTGAACGTCCTGCGAATTTCACTAGATCGGTTGCCAGTGGGTTTTGTTAACGAAAATCAAGCTTCTACAAAACGCATGTATCAATAACCGGCCATCTTGATTAAAATCCCGCCCTGTTTTTAACAAACTTCAGCAACAGCAAAGGCTGAAAGAGCTTATTCAAACAAAACGAACCACAACTCTCAAATAGAACGAAAGAAAGAAAAATAGAAAGTTTTTAACAGAAGAGAACAAACCACGTTTGTTCGTTGATGATAATTTAAAATAAAAAAACAAACTTTTTGAATATAACAACCGGATACTTATTATTATATTTGTAATACCACTTAGCAACCCATGAACAAAGGCCGACTTCGAGAGGGTTGGGAAATCAAAGACTGGTACTATATAAATTAATAGCGTATAATATATATGGGAAGTAAAATGAAGCTTGCTGCTCTCCTATACAAAAAAAAATCTAAATATATATATCTCTTCAAGGTAACAAAACAATAGCGCAATCTATTTCGATCTTGACGCCATCTATCGGGAGTCAATGTAACTTTTTGTATTTACTAAGTTTATATAATGATGATCGCGCTACTGTTTTGTGGGCTTGCAAATATGTGAACAACCCATAAGAATAAAATAAATCAGATTTTAATCAAGCTCATATCGGGGCGATACTACCATCGCACAGGAGACCAAACTACTTAGGTTGGTCTCCTGTTTGACCAATTAAAATAACAGTATTCGTGCTGACGTGTTTTGTTGGAGAGTGCGAGACCGGAGGTACAATCCGACTCTGGAATGCTTTACCAATGACTATAAAGCGTGCTAAATCTCTGCCTATATTTAGAAAAATGGTCAAAGAACATTTATTATCTTCGTAATTTATGCGCTTTTAATGTTTATTTTTTTTATTGTATTTTGCATTTCTGAATTTTTATTATGAGAATGTTGATATTGTACATTGTTTTATTATTTGTATTAATGTTTAAATATTTATTTTATTATTTGTATTATTATTCATTTGTATTAATGTGTAATATAATCTCTATATTTTTGCTTATGTAATTTTATGTGAATTATTCCGTATTTATTTTTTAACACCATAACTGCCTATAATTAGTGTTTTCTACAATCGATTTGTCCATCACAAAGGTTGCCTGGAAGAAATTGCTTTTCAGCGATAAGGCCGCCATTTATACATGCTTTTATATTGTTAAACTCTTATATGTAACTGTATTTGGTGTACAATAAAGTTTATTCTATTCTACAATGATGCAGAAGCATCACTAGGCCGTCATGGTATGGGTTGCCATGCTGCATTCTATGCATTTGCAATGAGTATGATGAACACCTCTCTTGGAATCTGCTTATGTTTTCCATCAGGTAGAGTCGACACTTTGGCAGGCCCATACAAAAAAAAACTATCTCTTTAATAGAGACGTTTTATATTTTTTTTAAAAAGTTTTTACAAAAACAAACCGTACATAGTTTAAACGAAAGAAAACCCACAAGGCTACTGTCGAGGTGACTTTATCCGATTATAGTATTTGACTTATGACCGCCAGAATGGCGGTTACAATACAAGTTTACCAAGATCGAAATGACCGACACCTTTACCCCCATTCTGAGGGCAAGCACCGAACCTTTTTTATAAGAGGGGTTAAAAAGGTTTCATTATATTTGTTCGAGGTTATAAAAGTTTACTGTTTGAACTTGCTACTTTCATTGTGGTTAATTTGATGATGATTTTTTGCATAGTTCTTGTTTTTTATTAGTTCAGTCGTTTGTCTGTGTGTTTTGTACTAATCTGTTAGTAATAAACTTTTTTTTAAATTTAAGAACTGTGTATAGACTGGTTCTCAATTCAAAATTGGTGAAATTTAAGTTGGTGTTTGCAAATAAGCTAAATAATATTAATAAAAACTTTGATCTTTTTTAACGGGTCTAAGTTTTATGGCAATTCGTAAATTCACTGATTATAAAGTATTATGTAACCTTTCTAAAGTGCCGGCTAACTGTTCTGCTTCAGGGGTTGTAGAGGAAGGTTCAATTAATCCTTGAGTGCCGAGAAAAGACACGTACTTTGAAAATTGAAAGCTTTTATCTATAAGGTACATTTAATGGTCTATTCGTTTGACAATTATCTAAAGATTGAAATGAAATAAGGTTTGTTGCTTTTGTAATATTTCTTTTTTCAAAATATGCGTTTTGATATTGTGCTTAATAAAGGTTAACATTACGCTTAGACCAATAGGAGCCGAGTATGATTGATTAAATTGTGACAGTTAGTTAAATGATACTTCTCATTACTATAGTTTTTCTTTCTTGTGCAGCTATGACGTCATATAGGTTTGAATCCAATACAAAATAAATTGTCTATGTCTAAAAAGTGTCTTCTTCGTCTTTTGATGAAATGGCAACCAGCCAGGTCACACGGATCAGCTATTTCTGCCAATGTCAAGTATTTATAGTCTTCAATTATCAAGTCTCAATAGTCTTCAAGTCGTCGTAGTTATGAAATTAATGATAAAAAATATATAAAATGTGGATGACATGAAACGGGAATCGTCTTTCGAAAAAACAAAAACGATCTCCAAAAAGTGTCTATAAAGGAGTTTTGTCTTGTCAAACGACGTTCTACATGTCAAAGTTTACCTAAAACTATATATGTCACACTAAAAATATATGATATCTAAATACATTTAACAAATATAGCATTTTAAAAATCGTTTCACGAAAATAAGAGACTAGAAGATAATTTTAGTTTGGTTTAGTGACCCAACATAAGAATTAGTAATATTATTTTAATTTGGAACATAATAAGGTCGAAAGGAACTAAATTATTTGCCATTTGTATTTCTAAAACAGCAATTACAGTGAAACATCCAAACGAAATCGTGTCTACAAGGGTACTGTAATGGTCTTATTAATTAACTGTATTTAATAATATCGAGTGAAGCGATTCAATGAATGAATTAAACATTAAATGAAATTAAATTGTTAAGCTTTTACGGTGTTTAATTCATAACTGGCGTATTGTAACGAAGGGGTACAAATGAGGTTCCATTACTGTTAGGAAAAACCGTTCTAGACGATGATTTTTACTCGCCCGACTTTTTGATTATTATATTAGCCTGTGTCTTTAAAACAAGTGATTAATTTAAATAGAATTTCTTAAACAAACTTAAATTACTTGTTAATAAAAAAAAATTTAAGTTCTTTCATTTGATACCCATATTGGATGTGTTGTTCAGAAATATGTACGGCGCCATTTTGTTACGGCGGCCATTTTGGATTAATAATAACACCGATTATTTATAATTGCATTGTCATCAGAACTAAACGTATATTTCGAATTTCAGCTCAATCGGAAATCGGGTGGTTCAAATTTAACTTGTAAGATTTGATTACAGACAAACATCGGGACAGGTGAAACTAAATAAAAGCTTGTAGAAGTAGATATTGTATCTATCTGTTTAAATAAATTTATATTTGCGATATGTTTGGGTTTTATTAAAATATTTTTAACGATTAGATTCGTTAGTCGATGTTTTAGTTTAATAAATATAATGTTAAAAATATACGTAAAAGTATTTTTTTTTAATCCAAAAGAAATAAAACAGATCTAGCATTTTATTTGATGCAGAATTAATTTAATATCTCATCATCTGACTGCAATGACTGCACGGTTGGCCTAGTGGTTTAAACGTTCACTACTGCGCCAAGTGCCGTGGGTTCAAATCCCACGTGGGACATCACTTTGTGTGATCCACAAAATGTTGTCCTGAGTCTGGGTGTTATTTGTGTCCGTTACATGTATGTTTGTAAAGTCCCCCGCGACACAGGATGTATATTCCTAATGCGGGAGTTGTCTTTTTAAAACAAAAAAAAAAAAAAAAAAAATCTTCCTAGCCTTTATTATTCCCTAGATTATTTGGGTTCGGCTACTAGTTCAACCGGTTTTACCTGAATATCAGTTTTTTTACGGAGCGACTGGCATTGGACCTACGCAACCCTGAGGGTGAACTTAATTCGAAGGATGTACTAGTAGTCGGTATATTTAAAGGCACTGACTTCTTAATTACGATTGTCATAGGTGTTCGTGACAATCGGGACCGACGAAGGCCGATTATATAAATTTCCTGGACTCTCTGAGGCAAGGGAATTTATATAACAAATATTAAATTTATTTAATATCTGTTTCAAGTAAATTATGTTTTTATTAACTTCACTCAATTATGCTTTCTACACTCCTCCATATAAACTTTAACTGTGCCAAATTTCATACTCCTCTGGTCGAATAATTTTCTTAAAAAGGGGTACAAGATTTTTGCTTCACGTATTAAAATGTAGATACTTTGTAAATAAAATGAAATGTTTTCAAAGAAACTAACTAACAAGAAGTAATCTTTTTTATTTTCCCTTAAAGATTAAAAGAAAAGTTATAATTGAGTATCAGAAGACGCCGAGAAAGATTGACGTATTAAGATAATTCAAAGGGGCTACGAATGTCGTAGACGTTCGTAGCAATCTGCCTACGAGATTGAAAGGGACAAAAACATGATTATATCTTTGCCATTGAAAAGATGACGATGTATTATTCAAGCGTTGATGTAATATTCTGATACACATACTTAGACTTATTAAATATGTATTTTAAGTTCTGAAAAAGAATAAGATAATGGACATAAATGTACTAATGGTGTTTTTATGTTGTAGACCTCTTAAATATATAATATATTAAAGCTAATTTTCTATTATAGAAAATAAAATATTATTAAGAAAAATACAAGTTATATTACAATCATGATTAAAATCTTTTTGATTCAAAAGAATTAATAGACTTGTGATTTAAAAAATAAATTTTTAATTAATAACAAGCATTAATCATTCATAGTCACAGATAACATATAAAACGAGGAGCTCACCGTAGGCTGCATGGTGTCTGGCTGCCGGCCAGCTGTTCTCAACCGTACGCCGCTATTTATACGCCCAGGATATCGATTTTCCCCGGCACCGTTACGTAATACACGACACGGCCAAAGCGTTCGCCGCCTCTGACTGTTACACTCATAAAACGCACATCTTAGTTCAAAACCAATGACAAATATCAACTATTTCAAATTCTAAATTCGAAATGATTAGACAAGGCTGAATAAAAACAAATGTTTAAAAAAAAGTTTAAATACGAAAGGCGGGAAATGACTATAGAGTAGGTTTTTTTTAATTCACAAGACTGACTGTGGTCCGTTACAGAGAGGTCTGAAGAGGTTTGATACAACCGTGTCCAGTGGCGCCTCCTGACAAACTGTCGGTTTTACAGGGCGACTGCGCGCTTCACGCATCCAAACAAATTGCAACATTGTTTTATTGTTCTTGTCTCTATTTTAATGGCAATAAAGTCCACATTTATATGGACATAACAGAAAATTGTGTACATAGTTTTATTGCAATTGTAGTACACCTTATTTTAACGGCACAAGAGTTATTTTACATTGATTTACTATGAAAATGGGGTAGTATAGGTCAGCATTGTTTTAACATTGACGGAAGACTAGACATGATGGCGCCTATTTTTCATTAATTTATCACGACATTTGTTTTAATGAGTCTTTCAACATTCAACCTGTTCTTCGTTTAAAGTTTTAATTCTCTTTATTTTCTGAGATTTTTCTTATAATTTTTAATTTCTATTTTTTTTTATTAAACCTTATTTACATATTTGAGGTTATTTACAATTAATTACTGTTAAATTCCTTATAAAATGTAAGATCCAAGAAATAAAATAACGTTTTATTAACCGACTAAAATAATATCTAATAAATATTTAAATAAAATGGTATGTTTTATAGGCTGAATATGAATCAAACTTTTGATACTTGTGCCAAATAAAACAAATGACATTGACACATGACACTGACGGATGACAGCTTCTTTGTTTAACAAATTAGGTTGTATTGGTATTATTAAAACACTACCTATTTTTCTCGACCTTATTTGCGTACAAACTACCGTTCGAGTTTTATCTTCTATTACACTCCATTGAAATAAAAGTACCCGCAGTCTTTCTCGAATAAATTTTTTAGACACTGTTTTAACTTAATTCTTATACACAACGCATAAGTCGTGGATAAAACTGTGTATGGGCAAGCCCATTGGTTGTTCCTATCTATCTATCTTCTATATATATTAAATTATTATGTTGGTTTGTATACGCTTCAAAAACTCAAAAAGTTCTGCACCGATCGAGCTGAAATTTTAGAATGATATATAATCCGCATCAAGGATTATTTTTATCTAATTTTTGCATCAGTCACATATCCGCGACCGCGAAATAACAGCTAGTGTTATATGAATTTCCAAAACAACCAACATACTATTACCACTCGATTACTAATACCACCAAAGAATTGAAGTCGTTTCAGTGACCAATACAAAATCGAAACTGTAGCCACTACGTAGAGCTCGTAGAGCTTTCGTAGAATTTAAACTTTTGGTAGACCTGAGCTACGATGGCTCCGCAAATGTTTAATATTTAGTTTCATATATTTTACGAATTTACATAATGATTTACATAATTTGGTAGAATTGTGAGCAGATTAAGCAATCACGAAATATACTGAGGTATGTCGGAGACAAGAAACATCTCATATAGTCCGTCAGTGTACAAAAGTGCATAAACTCATAAATAAATATTTATCCGTATATGAATACGTAAAAATCTTTTTATTACTTTCTTAATATAGCATGTTGGTAAAATTATTTTAAATTGACCTCAACAGCGTCATAATCTTTACCTTACTATAATATTATTAGTATAGCCAAAAAAAAGCTTGGATAGAAAAAGATTAGCTTTTTAGCTTTAACAGAAAAAAGTTTAGCTCATGGAAGCGAATCAATATAAATATAGTCTATAAATGGGACGCCGTTTAGGATTATAAGATTAATCTAACAAGAGCCGTCTTATGTGTGCCACGGATTGAGGGCGAAAATATTACACGTCATTAGACTTTGTAATAACAAAAATCTTTATTTATTTCCTCTATTTCTAATTTACTCTTAAAGAGTTCTGTATTAATTAAGCTAGAATTTATTTAACTAATCAATTGCTCGATAATACTAGTTAACGTTAAGTAGTTTACACAATATTATATACATACTTATTTAGACTATTTTTTCCAGTTAATCAATATTCATACTAAAATTATAAATTCGAAAGGTACTCTGTGTATCTTCCTGTCAGTCTCTCTGTTACGCTTTCATGGCTGAACCACTGCACCGATTTTAATGAAATTTGATATGGATATACATTGATCCTTGAAGAAGGATATGAGCTTGTCTTGACCGCGATAACCGACATACACGCGGGTGGAGACGCAGGCAATTCAATAGGCCGCCATAGCGTGTGCCACTGTGCTGCATTGTATGCATTCGCAATAAGTAATCTTGGATTCTGCTTTCCACCAGGCAGAGTAGTCATCATAAAATAAACCTACCAATCACATTAAAAAATCTTACAAAATAAATTCAATCAAGATACAGAATCTCTATTAAAGCGTGGCTTAAAACGATGACGTCACAATCCGTCACTCTTGTAGCCTAAAAAAACCTTTTGTCAGGAAGGTTTCGCACTTAATTAAGGAGGAGAAGCGACCTTGAAACAGCGGTATCCTGAGTTTTACGTAAATTTATGCAAATGCTCCAACGTTGATTTAAAGGCGTACTCTGAATTATAATAAAGTGTCAAAGGTTTTTTTCCTCAAATACGTAAAAGGTCGAAATTCTGGTAATTTGTTCGAAATTCTGTATTTTTCTTATCTCAATCTCACGAATGTTATAAAAGTTGCGTCCAATGGTGACTCTCATGTGATTATTTCGTATTGTAATCGAAAGTTTAATGGGTATTAATTATTTATTTTTACATCATGCATATTTCATATGTACAATATATATGTGTTTACAAAAAAGAAAGTATAAATGTATTTATATCAGTTGTTTAGTACCCATAATACAAGCTCTGCTTAGTTTGGGCCTAGATGGCGTTGTGTGTTAGATGTACGAAATATTTTTTTATTATTTTATTGTCTACGCCATTCTCTACTAGTTAACCATGGGTGATGCAGAGAAAACAGGAAGTAGGTGCATTTTGGTTGAAATGTGTAGAATAAATAAATTAACCAAGGACTGCCAACTATCCTGGGTCTTGGGCAGTCAGCATCCATCCGCGGCCAGTTTTCTTAAATCTTCAAATAAAAATATATTTTATGAAAATTTTTAAGATCAACATCAGATCGAGTTTAGGTCAAAAAATAGGCTCCTCATCATTTAGTCTTTACTAGTCTCCGGCCAACGCGCGGCCAAATCAACTAAATCGCGGGGATTTTCGTCGCTGTCTACACGGAGCCATAAGATGGGGAGGTCCCTACCTTCAAGATTGTTGAGGCGACGAGAGCTGATATTGTCTCTGACGTACACGCATACTCTGGCCTTAGAGATCAAGGAGTGTTCAAGTCCGTAGCCAGGGTAGCTGAGGTAGGATGTGACCGCTGGAGGTTATATTTGCGTCTCGGTCAAAAAGAGCAAGGCTGGCTTTGCTGTCTCGAGGCGGTTATGGACAGCATCAAGATTACTATGTAGTCCTCTGATGTTGCACAAGTCCACGATCGGCATGGTAGGGGGTGCCATGGTGTTACTGCTCTTACCTCTTTTATTTTGCTCCCCCCCATAATACGAGGAGCAGCCTGGGCATCTATGCCTAGACGCGTTGTATTCTGAGTGCGGACGTCCAGAGAGGGATTTGTCTACGCTAGCGCAGTTGCCAGCTGCTACCTTCCTGTAGTAATATGTGTTTCAACTGCGCCATCATAGGGGGGATGGGCCTCCGGTATCCTCACTCACTAGTTTCTCTATTACTTAATCTATACAATGCATTAGCTAGATTTTCAACAAATACCGAAGACGAATAAACTTTAGTTCCTTTAATACTAGACTGGCTTGGTTCCAAACGTCACTAGAAAACAAATTATTGTAAAACTTGTACCCACGCTTGCCGTTTCTAAGAATAACACTGAAATAGGTTTATGGGTGTTCATAAGAATATAATACAAGACGATTCCGAAGGTTGTAAACATTAAATAAGTAAACTAGAAATAAAACAATATATAATTAAAAGTATTTTCTTTAGTAATCAACTTTTAGTAATAAAGAAAATTTTAGGATAAACTCTGTCACCCGGTATTATTACGAAATTATAAACGATTACCGATTTTGACTTGAGGTTGACTGGTAGAAAATGCTATTCGGCAATAAGTCCGCCTCATGCAAATGTTATGCAGGAAGTATTAATAAATAATAAATAAATTACCCTTCCTTTGGGCTTCGATGTAGTCGGGTAATAATGTATCACTCATCCTCCGACGAGGCGAGGTGCTCATGCCTGGCGGGCCACAGCCCTATGGTTGATATTAGGAAGTTGTGTATGTGCTATGCTTAGAACTTCTATGTTGCGATACAGGATAAGTTACTCCGCAGTTCGGTGGGTCTTCGATAGATGGCAATGAAATACGTTTTTGTTTACGCTATATGTGGAAATCGCCAGTATATTTAAAGATGGGTGGAATATTCACATAGGCAGTTTATTAGACAGGGGTTAGGGGTTTAGGGGAGAGGGGAAGTGATCTACCGGACTAGTTTCGATGTCGTAAAACCACAAAAATCGGTGTTCTTTTTATTTTGCTTGCCAATTATCGAAAGAGAGAGAAGCGCAATTGCATTTTTCAGTCAATATCTATACTAATATTATTAAAGCTGAAGAGTTAGTTTGTTTTGAACGCGCTAATCTCAGGAACCTTTGGTCCGATTTGAAAAATTCTTTCAGTGTTGGATAGTCCATTTATTGAAGAAGGCTATAGCTTATATATCATCACGCTAATACTAATAGGAGCGGAATCTATATAACTAAGTGAACAAACTGTTTACCGTAACCGTTGGTGTCAACGGTTCCTTAAGTGGAAACCGCGTCTCGACAAACGGCTAGCAGAAAACTGTAATAAATCAGTGCTTAGGTATGGATTAATAAAATGGGGTAATTCTACGGACATAAATGGTGCATTTATTGTTCAAAAGTAGTGCATTAGAGCTGTGTGTGGCGTCAGCCCACTTGACTCGTGTAGGCCTTTATTTAAAAGACTTTGCTGACCTTGATCTGCATATACAGTGTTTGAACCCGGAGACCGGAGGCCCCATGATGGAGAAGTATGGATTACCATGTAGCAATATCTGCATGCGCAATGAGTATGGTGCCCACTAATTTTGGATTCTGTTCCTGCTTTCCATCGAGCAGTGTAGAGTATTTGGAATTTTCATATATATTATAAAGTTGCATTCTCATTTATGATTGATTGACATAGGCGATTATGTTTTATATTAGATGCAATACATTTACGCCTACGCCTTTGGGTAGAGCAAAAGAACAACACAAACGATAATAAACACGCCCATATTACTAAAAAAGGAACTCCACTCATGTTATAATGGACAAATAATAGGGTTAAGACGGAATTGATATAATCCCACATCCATCTTTAATTCACACATTATTCATAATAAGCTGACTCACACAACCTCGTTTGCGCCTTCTATTGTCCGTAGTGTGAAAATTTTCCCCCGTTTTAGAAACATTCTTCATTGGTGCTCCGTTCCTATTAGTATTAGCGTGACGATATATAGCCTATAGCCTTACAGATAAATGGACTATCCAACACTGAAATAATTTTTCAAATCGGATTAGCGGTTTCTGAGATTAGCGCGTTCAAACCAACAAACAAACTCTTCAGCTTTACAATATTAGTATAGATCAAATATTTAAATGGAAAGGTAGGCAAAAAAGAAAAGCAATAAAAGGAAAAGATGTTTCTTGAACAGAAAGTTCATATAAATTGATATATTTAAATTTACTTAATAGATCTACTTTTCTGATTAGAGTAAATAGTGTGGTACATCAAGATAATCTTACAAGACAACCGTTTCTGATGATCTTATAAGAAATTTAAAAAGCGCCACCTCTTGTAGGGTAGCTAAAACTACTCACGTAGTTTAAACTTTGTAACTGTGTCAAATTTATGTTGACGTTGTTGTCAATCACTATATAGATGGCGCTGTTGTGACTATTTAAAAGAAACAGGAATGTTAGTATGGCTTAAAAATCTGGGACTGAAGCAGGTTCACGACAAGTTGAGAAAGGATAGCAAAGGGTACCAGACTATTATTTACCGATTATTTGTTAATAAGCGTTGTTTCCGCGTGCTAGCGTGTTAATAAGTACAGAATAGTCAAACAAGACAGATTTCTTTACATCGAGGAGTAAGACAGGGGGATGTGATATCCCCGAAACTGTTTACAAATGCGTTAGAGGACGTCTTCAAGACTCTAAACTGGAACGGGCGGGGCATCAATATAAACGGCGAATACATATCGCACTTAAGGTTTGCCGATAACATCGTTATCATGGCGGAATCGCTGCGGGAAGTACAGGAGATGCTGCACAGCCTAAATGAATCTTCCCAACGAATTGGTCTCCAGATGAACCTGAACAAGACGAAGGTCATAATAACATCTAAATCCTACTAATATTATAAACGCGAAAGTTTGTGAATATGTAAGTGAGTATGTTTGTTGATCTTACACACAAAAACTATAAATGGATTTTGATGAAACTTTACAATAATATAGCTTATACATTAGAATAACACATAGGCTACAATTTATAAAGATACTAGCTTCGCCTCGCGGCGTCGCGCCCGTGGTTATTGACGTACCGCGGGTAGCACCGCGGGGTTCAGCTAGTAGATAATTAAAAAGTTGTAGACAAGAAGTTTTTGTTTTAATTTTTATTTTTTTTAGTTCTTTAAGTTTTAAATATTTTACTAACACTAACATAAACTTTATTCTGCAAGCATAAAGAATACTATTTCCTGCTGCAAACACATAGACGGACATACACAGATGTCAAAAGTTTATGGGTATAAAAAAACAAATCACCAAAGACACTTAATAATAATTGTCTGGTTGCGCTAACCTTGTATTGTAGAATCGGGGTGACGATTAATTCAATAGTAAAATGTTTGGGTGTGGCGGAACAGATGTGTTGTGCAGCAACGACTCAAATTGTCTTTTGTTGTTCGATTCCCAAATATGAGTTTTGACATTTAGGGCCATTTTCACCACTTACTGATTCCCTGATAGACTTTAGATTTATTTATTTTGATTATATTAGACTGCCTCGGTGGCGTAGTGGTAGCGTATGCGACTGCTAAGCTTGTGGTCTCGGGTTCGACCAAATGTTCAAGTCGGACCAAGTGTTTGTTTCTGATTTTTCTGATCTGCAAATATTTGTTTCGGAGTTTCTATGTATACTATGTATGTATTTACAAAAAAAAAGTATATAAGTATTTATATCAGTTGTCTAGTACCCATAACACAAGCTCTGCTTAGCTTGGGACTAGATGACGTTGTGTGTTTAGATGTCCGGAATATTTATTTATTTATTTATTATTATTTATATTATTTACTAGGCCACCAACGCCTCCTACACTAGTACAATGTAATTATAAAAATACGGTTCTTAAAACTAAGTATTTCGCTACTGCTAGATTCAATAAATATTTTAATAATAATAATAAATATTTATTTTCTTACCATAACCATAGAAAAGTGCATTTGTACAATTTTGTCTTACAGTAACTCAGAATCTGATTATGGTGCGCTGATACCTGAACTAGGTAAAACCTGTATCTCAAGTTATCAACAACACATTCACAAACTTAAAAAGTACCTTAAAAAGTTTAAAATTACAAATTACATGTATTACAATAAATTTTACATAATGTGGGTATCTAGAAAACTATTATACATTTAACTTATATCTAATAGCGCGGTGAGTAGTCTTTTATTTTAATTTTTATTGAATAGTGGCCAATTAGCAGACGTATCACCTGATGGTAAGCGATTACCGCCGCCCATGGACACCCGCAACACCAAAGGCGTTACAAGTGCGCTGCCGACCTTTAGGGTATGGGGAGAGGAAATTGGGGGAGGAGTTGGGGCATGGGCCTCCGGTATCCTCACTCACTCGGTGAAACACAGCGCAAGCGCTATTTCACACCGCATTTTTTTTTTTATTAATAACAATCAAGAAGAAATTATATCTATTGCTATGAAGTTATCTGTCAATATAATAACAGATGTCAGATAGAAATGTCAGATACACAATGTGTATGTCATGTATATACCATCATTTTTTATGGGTTAAATAACGCTATAAGATAGATACCTGTCTGTAACTTTATCAGTAACTGGTGAAACTTGCCCTCAGGGCTTTATGGCTTAATTCTCCGATTACGCTTTCGATTTTATCCTTCAAGGAAATTCCGAGTTTAGTTCGCTCTATAACTCGTAAAGGTACGAAACCCTACAGCTGTGATAACGTCTCAGTACCTTCTACGAAGGTAAAACGGGTTAAATAATCACAAAATTATTTTATTGCTAGCAATGTTAACCTTTAGCAAAGACGTGTATTTTTCGTAACGTTAGTACCGACGTGAGGCATGAGAGGCCGCATATATAATGTGTTTTTAAAGAAAATGTTGATACAAATATTTGTCTTTGCGATATGTTAGAAAATAAAGGGTTTTAAGAAAAAAAAAACTTGAATAAATTTTAAAGTTTTAGGACTATACTAGTATTTAGCTTGAATTATGGTAGAAAATTCGACTACATATTAGGTATTAAAAGTAATAACTAATAATCCTTACTTAATCGTGATGCAGAAGATCGTGAAACTTTTAAACTCCTCACGAGTGTGTGTCGGATATCGCTGTAAAACGTAGTCTAACGTGTTATTCTGACCAATAAGTTCAGTAGATTGGAAAGGACTATGTCCTATATATGGACCAATATCAAACAATGGACTACGATAGGCTGATGATAATGATCTTAATCGTTATTTAAAACAAATATCCTTGAGTACAACAATAGTTTTACTATCTTTATATTTCTAAAAGTGGAATAATAATAATAATAGCCATTTTGATTCGGTGATCATTGTTCCGATAGTCGTATCTGCTCACGGATTGATAGCCAAGATCTTAAGAGGCTCACGTTAGAAGGCTGGTCTGATACAGAAGGCAGTCCTTCTTGACACGGCACGTATAGTGAGGAGGTTCCTGTCTTTAGAGCCCTAACCACCGGTTTCTTGGTCCCTGTACCCGAAGTCGGTGGTACTACTATTTTTTATATTTTTAAATATATGTTATTGTTTATCTTTTTTATGTATTTAAAAATGTAATTAATATGTATATATAATGAAATAAAGAGAATAATAATATTCTTTATTAACATAGGTACAATTACTACATTATGGAATTCCCTAACACCTGCGCTAGTAAAGACTGTAAAATAATCGTTCAAAATATTTGTTTAAACGACAATAACCCAAAAAAATAACACACAGAAAATCAATACTTACATCAAATATTGTAACAATAAACTTTACTAATATCTGTGACACTTTCTTTTACTTTCCCTGACGTCACGCTGAGCTGTCAATTGAAATGTCAAACGATTGGTCACACAGCCCCGTCACACGATTTACTAAAGTCAAAATTTCAATTACCTACTGCTGTTAAACATTTAATTGCGGTGTTTTAAGTGAATTTTCAACCTTATCCAAAGAAAATAAAGATTATTTTATCAGAAATAGCTGCAAATAATGGTTTCATATTGAAGTACTTAGTACAGATGACAATGTTGAAAGGATCATGAGTACATTAGCTATTGTGGCGGCACAAAGATGGATCTTTTATGATATACGTCAACGGTACTCAAAGGGCGATGTAAACGAACAGAAGTCAAGCGAATATTGACTTTAATGAAAAGGAATTATGATATATATTTCGTTAATGGTGTGTTGATAATTTTATTGAATGGTTCTGTGTTTTTTTTTGGTTTGCGTTTAGTAAATTGGTTTAAAAGTTATATTTGACACTTTAATTCAAGAGTACGAGTGTTTGTTCGTATTGTTTGTAATCCGATTAGCTATGTTTGTTGGTTTGTTTAGTTGAAGTAACGTAACGTAATCCCTGTTAGGATAGACAGGTGAGTATTAAAGATATTATATTATATAACTGTACCATTTGGCATTTTGTGTTACAAATTGAAACAATTAGCAGTTACCGATGATTTCTTTCAAAAGATGTTGTTTTTCGATGTTTAATGTCTTATCTCTTGCATTCCTACAATTTATAAAACTGTTTTCGTGAAATGACAAGTATTGTTACAGAAGGGCGCGAAAGGATGTTCAAAATGATTTGAATAAATTTTGTCTACGGCTCCACCCGCGTGTACGTCGGATATCACGATAAAAAGTATTCCATGTGTTATAATGACATATGAACCATATTATTGGAAAGTCTCATATAAGTCCGTTCAATAGTTTTTTCGTTAAAGAGTAACAAGCATCCATGCGTCCATTCTCACATACTTTTTCATTTATGATATTACTAGTTTTGCCCGCGAATCCGCCGGCTTATTTTACACGTACCGTTACCTAAAGTACCCTATGTCCTTTCTCAAAAATTAAAGGATGTCCATGCAAAATTAAATTAAAATCAGTGCAGTGGTGCTGCCTTTTAACCGTAAAGAGGAATTTACAAATATACATGAGACGCACACAAAGTATACCCAGACTTATAACAACAGTTTGTGAATCCAATAAAGTGTTATGTCATATGGGGTGACCGCTTAGAGCGTATGCCATCCGCGCAATCATTATTCGTACTTTTACAAGAAGTTATCCTTAATTGTTTGTCTTAACATCAAACTGTTTTCGAATAGACAGTTTCTTTTCCCCACATCTATGTATGGTTCAACGATGACCGTCACCTATTGTCATATATAACCACAAACACAATACAATATGAGATATTGGTGAATAAGCGCACAGCTGCCGCTTTAATGAAAAAAATATCATTCGAATTTTGACACGGGCCAAATTATAACAACTGCAGGCTAAAACATCCAATTCAACGATGGATATAACTTATGTTTAACGTATATGTATACACTGAATTTGTTATGGTTCTCTTCTTGTCTTTTTATTATTTTATTTAGATATGTCTGTTGATCTAGTGGTAAGGAATCTTGACTGCAAGCCAGTAGTTGTAGATTTGATTAGGTAATACTCAGGACAAATAATTGTATCAAAAACACGATCGTTTATTCTGTCTAGGTGTAATTTACCTATAATAGAATAGTCTTTATTGTACCCCAACTATTTCTTAATTTCTCACAAGAGTACATTGCACCAATAAACATGTAGAATGCAGATACAAATCTAGCGTGGCTTATCGCTAAATAAGAGCAATTTATCGTTAAAAAAAGCAATTTCTTACACAGGCAGCTTTTTGATGGAAAAACGATTGTAACCAAAATTGGATAATATTTATCTATACTAATATAATAATGCTGAAGAGTTTGTTTGTTTGTTTATTTGTTTGAACGCGCTAATCTCAGGAACCGCTGGTCGCTACGGGCAATATAAGACGCAAACGAGGTTGCGTGGGTCAGCTAGTATATTTATAAATATATGTATCTTTAAATCGGCTCTACTTTGTTTAAGGTCAGACGGCCGTTATTGAGATGTGTGGTTCTTATTCTATCATGATACCATTTGATAATACGTTCTGTGTTAGATTTAGAAACAATTCATGAACATCGTTAACCCTCTATATACGGTCAGTTTATTTTATTCATTATAGAATAGATTTTGGGTTTATATCAAGTTTACTATCACTTTACTGTTGTCCTGCGTCGTTTGCTCCCTTAGTCAGGTCACTTACGAGATGATAGGGGTGGTAACTGTCCGTATTCATATTTTTTTATGTTATAGTGGCAAACGAGCAGACGTATAACCTGATGGTAAGCGATTACCAACGCCCAGGGACACCCACAACACCAGAGGTTCACAAGTTCGTTACTGGCCTTTGGGGAATGGGTAGAGGGATGGGGAGGGTTGAGGTAAGGGCCTCCGGTATCTTCATTCACTCGGCAAAACACACTGCAAGCGCTGCCACTATATACCTATTTCTTTTTAGACAACAACATTATCAAGGCTCTATTTGTAACACTGGTTAATATTATGTGGCATAGATTATGAAATCATATATCATTCTGACTATTTTGCAGTATATACAGATAGATATGTCTTGAATTCTTATTTTCTTCTTTTTAATTGCAAACTGCTAGATTCAGTCAGTAGAAATCTACATCAAAAGAAATACATAAATGAATTTGTTTATTTATAAATACACTTGAGCGTTTCATGAGCCTCTGTCATTGATATATAGGTCTGTGTTCATATCAGAGGCTAAAAAATAACCATGAGGAGTTTAAATAAAAATACTAACACACCACAATGAGTGCATATAATAGCCCGCGAACTCGATATGTACTGTAACCATCCATCCACACTCGTATACAAGGCTCACCCGCGTATGCCTCAAGGAACAAATGACTTTTACAAAAAAAAACAAATGTCATAAAGTTCTTAATTCCATCTGCGCGTTTAAAAGCAAAGGCGCCGCGCATTCAGCCGCACATATAATATAATGTATATAACAGATAACAAATGATTTGTATCCGCCATAGAGGCAGTGAAGTGGCGCGTGAATTCGCTATGGGTTTGTGACGAGGGCTGACCGCATTGAGGGGATATCGTTCTTGATTGACTTTAGGGGAAAAGTTTAGTACGTGAATAAAATGTTTTAATAAGTTTTAGACGAAAATATTTTTAGTTTATCTGTGCAAGAAATGCCTATTTTTTTAAATTTATTTCATATTCCTAGGGGTCGCTTTAATGGAAGGAAGAAGGAGACTTGTCTTAACCGCCATTTTTATTTAAATAACAAAACAAAATCAAAGCCTATTCGAAAGTCGTTTAATGAACGCTAGGGTACACAAGACTTCGGGGAGGACCTGAAATAATATGGTACGGGTCTTCCCAGAGTAGGGCGCTAGAGGCCGGTCGTCGCGGTGTTTTTTAGTGGAAACACCACATACTCCTGGCTCCTGTGACTTTTCACCCCGTCAAAAAAATAAGAAAAGGGTACACTAGACTTAACACATTAGCATTTTGACATAAGAATTTTTCTCATGATGACCCACCAAAGACCGTCAAGTTTATCATCATCATTTATCCTCTATGTAAATTCGAATTACCTACTCAACAAACAGAATGTTATGTTACTCGTACCTTTGTGGTGTTAAGGCAATTGACATGAAAATACTTATGCTGTGTTAGTTTATAATTTGTATGCACCGACTAAGAGGCATTTAAAGTTGCAACTATCGAGGCCACAAAAAAAAAAGTTACTACTGTACATATACTGCACGTTTGGCCTAGTGGTTAAGCGGTCGCCACGCCGTTTCCTACTTCACCAAGTGTTGTGGGTTTAAATCCCACATGGAATAACACTTTGTGTGATCCACAAATTGTTGTTCTAAGTCAGAGTGCTCTTTGAGTCAGTTTCATGTATTTTTGTCCCCCGCGACACAGGATTTATTCCCAGTGCGGGAGTAGTGTTTTTAAAAAAAGAAAAAAAGTAGGTTGAATATATATTCGAATCGAATATATATAACTATTACATTATAATTCGAAACGCAGAGAATCAAATGTATGAACACTCCAGGATTCGACAGACCCTCTGGCGTCACTTCCTAGTAGATTTAATGATACCCACTAATGTAATAGTTACCTACAATGGTAGCAAAAATTTCGACATACCCCAAAAACAACAAAACAGGTTTAACACCAAAACATCTCGATAACTTCGAAAAAAAAACAGTTGACATAGATATCTTCAAAACATTTCGCTAACCTTATCCATTTCATCTCGCCGAAGTCGGTATGTTTGAAAGCAGTTAAACACGCATGGAATAAAGAACATTCTCACTTTACAAACATATACATCACATGATAATAGAAGCGAGTATTGAGATACTTTATGCCGACAAACTTTGAGAGACGAAATGCCGCTTTGACAAAGTCACCGCGCCCCGCCCACAAACGTCATTGAATGGAGTGACAATTATATTATCTGTGGCACTTGGAACATTGTAAATTAGATTAAAAGCTGTCGGCGGGCTTGATGTGGCGAATTTTTGTTTGGTTTTTACAAAATGTCAGGTGCGAAATGTAGTTAGTGTTGTGGACATTGTATTGTTCAATTCTGTTTAGTGTGATACACTCGGAATTGTTGATTGGGGCTGTTGGCCTAGAGGTCGTCGGTTTGATGTTGTTTTTTTATGTATGGACCTGCCAAAATGACTACTTTGCCTGATGGAAAGCATAAGCAGAATCCAAGAGTGGTGGTCACCAATCTCATTGAGAATGCAGCATGGTGACCTACACTATGGCGGCATATTGAGAAGATTGAAAATCTTATAGTTATCCTAAATGAAACAATTTGAATGGTTGTTTGTTGCTCAACAACATCAAAATAAATAATCCGGACATCTTACACACAACGCCATCTAGTCCCGAGCTAAGCAGAGCTTGTGTTATGGGTACTAGACAACTGATATGAATACTTAAATACTTTTAAATACATACATATTATACATAGAAAACACCCAAACTCCGAAACAAATATTTGCAGATCATACAAACATTTGGTCCGACCCGGGAATGGTTGAACGGAGCTAAATAAAGCAACAGTAGTCTGGAATTAAAGCTTAATTCTTGTAGTTATGTATAATGAAATAGATGGCAACACAAGCGAAACTACGTGTAATATCTAGTTAAGAAAGAGACTAATAACAGTTTTCTAGACTATACTTTCTTGTCGTTTCAAACTAAACTGTCATAAACTTCAATTGAACAACCTCCGTCAATCCCTTTCATGGTCGGTTTGATACATCTGTTAAGTGTGAACCTTCAAACAAACAAACTGACACAATGAATACACAGACATTGTACATTTATTGTGTCTTGGAGTATTACATACATATAACATTGCCAACGTGAAGCGGCAAAACTAAAAAAAAATACAGAACAAATATTACTTGCATATAAGCTTTATTCTTCTTTTTTGATGAAATGGCAACCAGCCGGATCACTCGGATCAGCTATTTCTACCAATGTCAAGTATTTATAGTCTTCAATTATCGAGTCTTCAACTCGTCGTCGTGATGAAATTAATGACAAAAATATATAAAATGTGGATGACGTGAAATGGGGACCGTTTTTCGAAAAAACAAAAAACGATCTCCCATTTAAGCTTTATCTAAACTATTTAGTTTTATAAAGTAAAGAGTTAACATACTAAACTCAGAAATAACTGGTATGAATTGGACAATTCTGTCAGTTTTTTGGTATACTTCATTTGTTCTGTCAGTCTTAACTGAAAAATGTCGTTAAAACAAAGATAATTACTTGCCTTTGAGAGTCGCAGACAAAAAAGCATTGAAAAGTGGGTTTCGTCTATACTAATAATCAAGCTGAAGAGTTTTTTGTTTGTTTGAACGCGCTAATCTCAGGAACCGCTGATCCGATTTGCGAAAGGCTATAGGCTATCTATCATCAGGCTACTACTAATAGGAGCGGAGCACCAATGAAGAATGTTTCAAAAACGGGGGAAAATTTTCACGCTACGAGCAATTTAAGACGCAAACGAGGTTGCGTTGGTCAGCTAGTAATTTATAAAGTGAAATAAAAATAGTTATCTATCCAAACTATGTACTGTTAAACTCGTATTCTAATACCTATGCTCTATCGTAATACCAGCGCAATATGCAATATGCTGAGATAGACGCCTTTTTTGGCATTGCACAAAATATTATAACTGCTTATATCCTATAACCTTAACTCATTTCCAAACCATATACTGTCCTGTTTTCTTTCTTTCTATTCTTAATTCGTCACCACACGTATAAGTACTGTCTGGATACTGTAATATGATACGGGATAAGGGCGCCATTTGTCATTTTTTTTCTACTCTATAATTAGTTTTACAAACTGTAACGGAGTCTTTGTGTCATTGTACAGTCTCCGTACTCCGGAGAAACAAATATGGCGCACGGAAGCTAACGGTATGGTACACTTAATAATTGTATATAGAAGAAGTCCACAAAGGTTTAGTCTTTAAACAATCCGAGCTATAAAATTACAAAATATAATGTATGGAAAAGACTGACTACATCCTCTTTTAAAAATCAAAGTATCTACATGTTAAATTCCATTGAAATCAGTTCAGCAGTTTTGCAGTGAAATTTTCTAATGTTAGTATCGTTTTTAACAATCACAAACCTTTGTTGATGTTAATTTGACAACATAATGTCATAACTACCAATCGATCAACCTTTTTTAACTCTTTTTGAAACTGACAAATTGTGATGTATTATTTTAGACATTGAAATCAAAATCTAATTATTGGCTTTCATTTCAAGTAGGCCTTTGTAGATACTTTCGAAACGTTACATTTATGATGACCGTACTTGCTCGGTCCGAAAATGACATTCCAGTGGAGAAGAACCAGCAAGAAAATATATTCCACCAGCTGACCCACGCAACCTCGTTTGCGTCTTCTATTGCCCGTAGCGTGAAAATTTTCTCCCGTTTTTTTTTTTATGTAATAGGTTGCAAACGAGCAGGCGTATCGCCTGATGGTAAGCGATTACCGCCGCCCATGGACCGCAACACCAGAGGCGTCACAAGTGCGTTGTCGACCTTTGGGGGATGGGGAGGGGGAATGAGGGAGGGGTTGGGGTATGGGCCTCCGGTATCCTCACTCACTCGGTGTAACACAGCGCACGCTCATTCACACTGGTTTTCTGTGAGGCCGTGGTATCACTCATTTTTGAAACATTCTTCATTGGTGCTCCGCTCCTATTAGTATTAGCGTGATGATATATAGCCTATAGCTTTCCTCGATAAATGGACTATCCAACACTGATATAATTTTTCAAATCGGACCAGCGGTTCCTGAGATTAGCGCGTTCAAACAAATAAACTCTTCAGCTTTATATATTAGTATAGATTATAGATTATTATTAATATTAGAGAAATAATAATCATTTTACAATCGACACATCTCACTACACTGCCGTTTGATCTAAAACTAGGCATATCTAAACAAACATAATATATTTATATTTAACCGCACGTTTGGCCTAGTGGTTAAGCGGTCGCCACGCCGTTCCCTACTTCACTTTTTTTTTCTTATTGAATAGTGGGCAAACGAGCAGACGTATCACCTGATGGTAAGCGATTACCGCCGCCCATGGACACCCGCAACACCAAAGGCGTCACAAGTGCGTTGCCGACCTTTGGGGGTTGGGAAAGGGGATGGGGGGAGGTGTTGGGGTATGGGCCTCCGGTATCCTCACTCACTCGTTGAAACACAGCGCAAACGCTATTTCACACCGGTTTTCTGTGAGGCCGTGGTATCACTCCGGTCGAGCCGACCCATTCATGCCGAAGCTCTCCCACGGTATGAACCTAGTGTTGTGGGTTCAAATCCCACATGGAATAACACTTTGTGTGATCCACAAATTGTTGTTCTAAGTCAGGGTGTTCTTTGTGTCCGTTTCAGGTATGTTTGTGAAGTCTCCCGCGACACAGGAATTATACCTAGTGCGGGAGCTGTCATTTAAAAAAATAAATATAATTATACAAAAAAACGACTGTACGGATGACGACTGTACTAGAAAACTGATATAAATACATGTGTATATTTTTTTTGTAAATACATACATATTGGAACGAAGTTCCTTATTATACATAGAAAACATCCAAACTCCGAAACAAATATTTGCAGTTCATACAAACATTTGATCCGACCCGGGACAAAAAAACGAATTATAAATATCTATATTATATACAAATACAAATCAATAAAACGAAAGTGTTTGTTTGTACTCGTAATTTTAAATTAACAGCTTTTCATTAAATGTATATGGAATTATATACGGTGCTTACATAAAAAATAATAGCTCATTTCTAGAACTGCTGAACCAATTTTGATGCGACTTTTACTGGCAGATAGCTTATAATATAAATAGTAACTTATGCTACTTTTAGACTCACTTCGTGATATAGCAGCACAGTAATAAACATGTAAAAAACACATTAAAAAATGGCGGTGTTTGTAATAAAGACACATTTGAGAATCTTTACGGGTGGTTACTGTTAAAAATGTTACAAATTAAAAGTTAAAAGTAAATAATAATAGTAACACATCTAACCCCATTCCACCATAAGTTCCCCTGAACCAGTGTGGAGCCGAAACTCCTCCCCAATGACCCTCTGTTTAAATCAAATGGGGTCTCGATGACATCTTGTTGCGGTTAGCTGGGGGAATTAAAAATATAAAATGGTATCAGTTTGAATGAGATGGTAATCCTGATAGAATAGTTCGATAAACTTGTAATATGGAATGAATTCTCGAAGTGATAGTTTTCAACGAGATTTTATTTAAAAGTGATCAACATTGCACTTTTTGGGTAAACAAAATTCATGTAACTCATTTCGTTGTCACCTAATCAGCTACATTTAAACTGTGTATAATTATGTGTTCTTCTTTGGGTGAACAAAAAACGTGAAATTCGCGTCATTGTCACCGCAAGCTTCCCATCTATACTAATACCATAAAGCTGAAGAGTTTGTTTGTTTGTTTGAACGCGCTAATCTCAGGAACCGCTGGTCCGATTTAAAAATTCTTTCAGTGTTGAATAGACCATTTATCGAGGAAGGCTGTAGGCTATATATCATTACGCTAATGAGGATACCGGAGTCCCATACTCCAACCCGTCCCCCCATCCCCTTCCCCTTCCTCAAAGGCCGGCAACGCACCTGTGACGCATTTGGTGTTGCGGGTGTTCATGGGCGAAGGTAATCGCTTACCGTCAGGCGATACGTCTGCTCGTTTACGTATTATTCCATAAAAAAAACACGTAACATTTGGATTTCAAGTTTTTTTTAATTTCTTTCACCGTTTAAAACTCATTTCAAAACCAAAATCAGCTAAATCGGCATCGAGTTTTAGCAATGCATTGAGATTTAGCGAGACAAACAAACAGCAATTGATTTTTGTATATAAGAGAAGATATATGTAGGTATGTACATAGATATACCTCTGTGTGTATTTAGTATGTAAAAAATTTTTATTTTGGTATATGTACTGTGTTATTCAGTAATAAGCGCTTATTTTAATATTATAAACAGATACTCCAATTTTCTTTAATTGAATAGATAAATATTTCTGTCGGAATTGGAGTGCTTGCCCCGCGTACTTTTACAATGACAACCGCTGGTGACGCCGCAGGGTAAAGCTAGTCTAAAACAGTTACTCCTTATATTATCAGCTATCTTTCAGTGAATGTCCCGTCAAAATCGTTCCAGAGATTGGCCGGAACAACCAGACAGTTAAACAAAAATATAAAAAAAACAATTTAATCTTCCGTATAATACTTTCATATGCATTTAGTAAAAACTTGTTAATTTACAATTACCAACAGTCACTTTAATTTTATTTATTTGTATGCATAGATAACCCAACAATCGTTATTCTCCCATATACGAATATAGCGCTATTAAGACAAATTCTGTATTAAAGTTGAAAGTGTCAACAGTGATATTTACGAGAATCATTTCTTTCTTCAATTCCACCATAAATACGTACATGTTTATTATATTATACCCATTATCACAGTAACAACTAAATCGTAAACATGAAAATAGAGTAGTGAACTCACCGTGGCGTCTTACTGTCTGCGACGGTATCAATGGACACCTCTAGTGACAATAGTGGCGGGTGAATTTATGGCGCTTTTTGTTTTGGATATTAAATTTCGCGATAGTGGTGAGACCACACAAGCTCGCTAATATTTATATATAGGACGTTTCAATTATTCCTTTTAAACATTTTTTTTTTAAATTAGTGTTCGTATAAAACTTTTCATAAAGTTAATTACGTTGGCTTTTAAATGAGCATTTTTTTGAAGTATGACATTAATCCTAATAATATTATAAACGTGTAAGTTTGTAAGTGTGTTTGTTGCTCTTTCACGCAAAAACTACTGAATGGATTTTGATGAAACTTTACAATAATATAGCTTATACATCAGAATAACACACAGGCTACAATTTATAAAGATACTAGCTTAGTCTCACGACGTTGCTCGCGGTTATTGTCGTACTGCGGGTAGCACCACGGGGCGCTACTAGTACCAAATAATCCTTAAAATAAAACTGTTAATTATTTGAGAGAACTATGATAACTACGAGTAGACAACTGAGTACTGATAATACATATATAAAAATACTAATGTAAAATAACAACTTTTGCCCGCGGTTCCGCCCGCGTATGTATCGGTTATCGCGACAAATAGTCTACGCCTTTCTCCAAGGTTCAATCGAGATAGGTTGGATCTTGGAGAAGTATATAGACTTTTATTTAATATACCGAAATTTACCCAAATCGGTGCAGTGGTTTAACCGAGACAGTCTAACAGACAGACAGAGAGCGTTACTTTCGAATTTATAATATTATTATGATCAAAGATTTAAAGCCATTAAAATTTATTTTTCTTCGCAACTTTGACAAGCGAACATGTTTTAAATCCGATAATTTTTTGAACACCCCATTTACACCTACATGCGTTTTGAGCACCATTCATGAAACTTGCACCATTTTATGACATCCGTAGTAATTGCCCACAATAAGGTCACGAAAAAACTGTCCCATCACTAAAAAAAATCGATATGAAGTTGTCACGCTTCTCCAGAAATCGTCTAAAAGGATAATACTAAAGTATTCTTATAGAGATTTATTCGATTTTTATAAAGACATTAAGGCAAACCACGAAGTCCATTTAGTATTATAAGTTAAAGATTTATGAATCGACTAAATATGTAGGCCAATGAATTGTACAATTCGATTTTCATTCATAATTTTTATTCGTTGATACGGTTTTTAAAATAGGTTCGATAATTTTTTATCGAATTCTTGAAATTCAATATCACGTTAAGTTACGTTAAGTTGTAATAACTCGCGTTAAGTTGTAATAACTCGCCCAGTTCTGTCCATATAATAATTAATTTTAAGACACATCTCAATCTTATTGACTGCCTCGTTGGCGCAGTGGTAGTGTATGCGACTGCTGTGCTTGAGGTCTCGGGTTCGATTCCCGGGTCGGACCAAATGTTTGTATGATCTGCAAATATTTGTTTCGGAGTTTAGGTGTTTTATATGTATGTATTTACAAAAAAAGTATATATGTTTTAATATCAGTTGTCTTGTACCCATAGTACAAGCTCTGCTTAGTTTGGGACTAGATGGCGTTGTGTGTTAAATGTCCGAAATATTTATTATTTATAAATTGTAAAAATTATAATTTATAAAGCTTATCAAATATTTTAACTACGAGGTAAGGTAAGGTAAATTTTGAAAGCCTGAAATGGGACGATCTCATTAAGCTCATAGGTATACTAACTGGGCATTGTCCTTTAAACAAGCATCTATTCACTATAGACACAACAGTCAGCCCTCTGTGCAGGGGACCCATGTGGCAGATCAACGGGCAGACATCCTCCAATCAATATCATTCCCAGAAACTTGTAGTGTCCTAAAAAGGCTGCTAGGCTTTCTGGGATGATCTAGGATGGTTGGAGTAAGAGGCTAAGTGCGGAAAGAACCGGCGAAATAAACAAACAAATGTTATGCGTAAACTACTGAATCGATTTTAATGAAAGGGATGTCAATAGATTTCTAATAACGGCCCGGATGATATGGGCTATATAAATTTTATCAAAATTTTTACGTATTCGGGTGATAGTTTTTTAAACTTTTGCCTATTCTTTAGACCTTAGAACAACTAGTCTATACTAATATTATAAAGAGGAAAGGTTTGTATGTAAGTATGTTTGTAACTAATTGGCTCAAAAAGTACAGGACGGATTTTAAAAATTCTTTCACCATTCGAATGCTACATTATCACTGATTAATATAGGCTATTTTAATTGTAAGAAAAAAATCTTTCATAAAGAGACATCTACACAGAAGCTTAATGTCCAAAATATGTGTAGTAATGTAAGTCTTAACAATATCTTATTGGACTGGCGGTTAGCGTATGCGATTGCTCAAGAGATCTCGGGTCTACTCCCGGGTCTGTTCCAAACTTCTGTTAATTTTTTTCACAAGAAAGTCCTAAGTCCTGCTCGGAGATTGCAAGTTTTGGGTGCTTCACGCCCGTGCCTCGGAGAACTCGTTAAGCCGTCTTTATGTACCCACGTAACTACACTATTATCATCTCTCCACATGTAGTAGTGTGTGTAGTGTTACATTCTTCTTTTGATGAAATGGCAACCAGCCGGATCACTCGGGTCGGTATTTCTGCCAATGTCAAGTATTTATCGTCTTCAATTATCAAGTCTTCGAGTCTTCAAGTCGTCGTCGTGATGAAATTAATGATAAAAAATATATAAAATGTGGATGACATGAAATGGATAGTACTAAGTAAGTTCTTTCACCATTCGAATGCTACATTTACACTGATTAATATAGGCTATTTTAATTGTAATAAAAAAAACTAACAAAATCTTTCATAAAGAGACATCTACACAGAAGCTTAATGTTCAAAAGATTTTGTCGATGGTAGTGTTACATGTGAGTAATAAACAAAATAATGTATGGTCTTTTAATTAATAAACGTCAGTTATGGATATTATAAATTGCTCTTCAAAACTGCTACATTCTCGTGTCACGTTATTACTCACGATGAACTCTAAAACTATATAAACCATTTTTTTATGTATATTTTACTGGCATGCCTAAGATAATAAATAATAATAATAAATAAATATTCCAGACATCTAACACACAACGCCATATAGTCCCAAGCTAAGTAGAGCTTGTGTTATGGGTACTAGACAACTGATATAAATATTTATATACTTTTTTTTTGTAAATACCTACATATTATACATCAAAAATACCCAAACTCCGAAACAAATATTTGCAGATCATACAAACATTTGGTATGGGACAGTTAACATCACGCCTAAGCCAATAGGATCGGAGATTGAAGAGATACACATATAAAGCTGCGTTGGTCAGCTAGTACATATTAATATATAAATATTTACATGTTTACGTAAGCTAAGACGGAATTCATGTCCGTTAAATCTTTAAAAAATACAACTACAGTCGACTCTCGTTATTTCAAACCTGCGATAATTCGAACCTCTCTATAATTCAAAGTTATCACGAGTTCCCTACAAAATCTCTTTATATTTCGAACTAAATCAATACATTTTTATACACTTGGTAATTCGAACGAAAAATCATTGCTATATTACAAAACGACGCGTTAATTCGAACTCATAGGCGTCTAACACTCGACAATTCAAAGTTGCAGAGCAGAGAGAAAGAGGCGGAAAGGTTGTAAGTACATTTTGCGACAAGTTCAAACTTGTATCAACGTACACGAGCCTTTGTTTTTGTTATGATTAGTTTGTCTATAACAGAGTTCTTTCGAGAGATTAATTAATTCACATTATGAATACATATATTGTATGTACACGAATGTACCTCTAATTTTTTGACATTGTTATAGAATAGCAGTTAGAAATAATAATTGATCAATACTTAATAATTCGAAGTTTTATTTATTTTCTCTCACAATTTCGAACTATTTGATATTTCAAACACTCGATAATTCGTAATATTTTAAGAGTCCCTCAAGTTTCGAATTAACGAGAGTCGACTGTATACGGTTTTATTTCTAATTTTACACAATGACATAAGCAACGGCTCCTCCAGTTACCATTATTATAGGCACAAGAGCGCATCCATCATGCAAAGTTAAAGGCGCGATATAACAGAATATCAAAATAACAGGAATTCTGTTGAAATAAGAAACGTATCTTGTCAAAATCTTGACGGATCAGCCTCTTTGTAGTAACATATCTAATCATTTTGTTAGAAACTTGGGGCCAACTTTGTTATAGATGTATTTTTTATACATTGAGTGGTTCCTGCCAACTATGAACCGATAACGATTATAAATGAGCTACAATGAGTAAAGTATATGTATTACTGATTTCATCCGCGTGAAACAGTGACTTTGGGAAAGATTTTTTTTATTGAATTAGGGGCAAACGAGCAGACGTTTTACCTGATGGTAAGCGATTACCGCCACCCATGGACACCCGCAACACCAGAAGCGTTACAAGTGCGTTGCCGGCCTTTTAGGAAGGAGTAGGTTAACTCTTTTCTTGAAGGTTTGAAGGACGTATTGGTCCGGGAACACCGCAGGCGACAGCTCATTGCACAGTTTTGTTGTGCGCGGCAGAAAGTTTCGGGAAAATCGATTTTTATTTTATTGATTATTTTATCTGTGTTTTATTCATACTATAATTATTTATTTTATTCGAAAGTAATTCTGTCTGTATGTTACTCTGCCACTACTAAACTGCTGAACCGATTTGGATGAATTTCGGTATAGAGGTAGATTTTAAACTTTAACTGTAGCTAATTTAATGTTAAAAATTTCACTTAGTGTCTTAATTGAATAAATGAATTTGAATGGTCCTTGGAGAAGGATTGGTGTTGCGGGTGTCCATGGGCGGCGGTAATCGCTTACCGTCAGGCGATACGTTTGCTCGTTTGCCCCTATATAAAAGAAAGAATCCTTTTCGTGTCTGGGTGCAATTTATATTACATAACCAGAACATTACATAAGATATCATATCTGCAGTTGGCAGTTTAGTTACAATTTTACAGGCTTTGATTAGTTTGGAATCAGACGGCCTTGAGTAAGTAAGTATTAAAATATTAACTCTATTTAAAACGAAACTTACGTTAAAACAACCTAAGACTAAATCCATCGTCATAATATTCGGAACAAAATAAGTTTGAGAATTATTACGTAACTAAACATACATTTGATATTGAATTTTCAATTATTATTAGAAACCGACCTCAAATAATCTTGGGAATAATAAAGAATTAATGAATTTTGACCGAACTAGAGTTGACCTTTTGTCAAAACAACGATGTTAGTCGGGTAAATAAATACCTATACAATAATTCTGTACGTTATTTAGATTCGGTGCGACTTAAGTGTAGTTCTCAACGGACAGACAGCTTCTGAGTTTTTATTGGACACTTGCATTCTCACGATAGATACACCATCCAACATCAAAAGTAAAAACACATATAAAAAGCCACTCTTTTTATACTAATACAATTTTTGTGTTGAATCTAATAAAAATATGAACGTCGATCGATCAAACGCGCGCCATTTTTGACAGATCCCGCCAATTTCGAAACGCGTTCGGATATTCTCATAAAATACACCAAAAGCTTATGCAATCAAGACTTATTGTATTTGAATAGGTAGATTGATTTGTTTAGATTGATGCCGTCCATCCATTTTGTGGTTACGATGACAGTTTATGAAACCAGGAAATTACTCGC
The DNA here is from genome assembly GCA_916048165.1 of Spilarctia lutea. NCBI lineage: Eukaryota > Metazoa > Arthropoda > Insecta > Lepidoptera > Erebidae > Spilarctia > Spilarctia lutea. The sequence continues at coordinate 3,020,503 of OU696492.1, read as the reverse complement.
ATCGTATCAAATCAATATTGGTAAAATGTAGTAAAAGTTTTTTGTTGTTATCTAAAAGATGAGTTTGAAAATGTTCTTATAGAGGAATGAACCTAATGAATGAAATAAAACACGAACATTCAATTTAGGTACCTACGACATGAAAACTCGCACGACACGGCAATTAACGCAACTTGAACTTATTTGGCATTTACATTGGATACCGTTTTACCTTTGGAGAGCCACGCTTCGCCTTGCCTGGGCCGGCTCGACTGAAGTAATACTACGAAAACCGGTGCGAAACAGCGCCTGCGCTGTGTTTCACTGAGTGAGGATACCGGAGGCCCAAAACCTAACCCCTCCTTTCACCCCCCAAAGGCCGACAACGCACGTGTGACGGCTCTGGTGTTGCGGGTGTCCACGGGCGGCGGTAATCGCTTACCATCAGGCGGTACGTCTGCTCCATATTCCATAAAAAAATACATAAAGACATATAGAAGTAAATGTAACATTAAAAAAATATGAAATACTAAAAAGTCAGTGACTATATTTTCATACTAACACACAAAGTGATCACGTATTTGTTCGTAGATAACTTGATCATTGCCACTATTATTAGGTTTAACTCATTTAGATTAATACTGGCAATGAGTAAAACAAAATGAGTTGGAATGTGAAATAGGTAGTAACAAACACCTTAAATTTGGTCTCCTTGGACCGTTAACAAAACGCTACAGATTTCTTTTAAATTTGGGTGGATTTTAATGCGTATTTTTGAATTTTCGTTACCCATATTAATTGAGTATGTGAGCATAAGCTTCTTAATAATATGTCCATACGTCTTACAGGAATACCCGCTCACCGCGTGTCGTGCCCGTGCAACAAGGTCCAGCCTTACTTATTATAAGATTTTTTGTTTAAAGTTTGTAGTTTTAATGTATTTTATTTTAGGTACAATACATACACTAGGTATAAACATCTGTGATTGATATAACTTCGCGCAAGTAGGCCAATTTTAGCTATTTCATTTCTCTTCTAGTAACAACTCAATAGAATTCGCATATGCGACTGCAAAACCACATTGCCTATATATCCATAACCTTACCATTATGCTGCCTACTCTCCCATAAACCCAACAATACACAATACATACGTAACACATGCGCTGTATATAACATCAAATAAACTGGGAACCGCAACAATTGCAAAAACCATTAAAACAAACGGTATTGCAGCTGCGGGTCGCGGCCACTCGAGCGTGACGCTCGGCCCCCGGGCCCGCCCCCTTAACATGAACAAAAATCAACATAAATAACAATACACACCCCTATCACAGACACTATGACACACTTACCAACACAAAAGCCCTAACAACCACCCAAAAATACAATCGAAACTCATCCGTATGTATTCGAACACAAAAACTAAAAGACCTTCAAAATAAGCGCGCCATTTCCAAAAAAAGTTCGATCAACCTCAAGTGTGCAACAATTGAATAATATTTCGTCTCTTTCGTCCATTCAATAGAAAGGATCCCTCTACTTTTAGGGCTTTTATAAGATTTATTGTCAAAGAATTGTATATAAAAGTTGTTGAAATGAAAAGGGACGCAGTCTAAATTTGATCGCGTGTGATACGAGAGCGTGTCAAAATGTTTTCCGAACAAACGTACTCTAGGCTTTTCAGGCCTTGGGATGTGAGTGATAACAAAACTGATAGAATAACTAACTGTGATAATAATTCAGAAATTAAAACAAAGAAAAGGTTAACAGATCAAAGTAGAAGAGAAAATCTTCTTAGGAAAATTCGTGGAACCTTCAAAAAGTCTGACCCAAGTTATCAAGATGCGACAGTGTCTACAACTACTGAAGATGCTGATCAAGATATAAAACCAATAATTGATGCGAACTCTCCTGTAGAAAAACTCACATTATGTTGCGATAGACTTCTTAAAGAACCAGAAAAGATAGAAAAACAAATAAAACCCATAGAAGTAAACCCAGCTCCTCAAAGCTACGGACATCTTGGATCATTGCCAACAGCTTACAGCCCAACATTTATGACCGACTATCTTCCAAGCGCTGATATCGCTCACGCTTTAGGAGTGCCTCCGACGGATCCCTTGCTACTAGAATCTCTTGCACAGGGATACGCAATGGAGCTAGAATATGCAAGAATACTCCACCAAGAGAATGAAGCAAAACTAAACGCAAGAAAGCAGAGGCCTAAGAAATATAAATGTCCGCATTGTCAAGTTGGGTTTTCCAACAATGGCCAACTGAAAGGTCATATTAGAATACATACTGGTGAAAGACCTTACAAATGTGATGAGAAAAATTGTGGTAAGACTTTTACGAGAAACGAAGAGCTTACAAGACATAAGAGAATTCATTCTGGTGTGCGTCCATTTCCTTGTTCGACTTGTGGCAAGAAATTTGGTCGACGGGATCATTTGAAGAAACACACGAGGACTCATTATGTCCAAGCCGAAAGAATGATGCCAGTATTCGTGCCGTTGTCAGCTGTCCCTCATGTTGCTGGCTTTCCATACCTTTACGGCTACTGACAGTCAAGGAACATAAAATCTTCGAGAAAATTCGAGAGATGGAAAAAAGTTCGAAACTGTTTTAAGAAAAGAAAATGGCGACTGATTTGTTAGGATTTTTAAAGAGCTATAATAGAAAAAATAATAATGTGTAAATAAATAAATTGTAAAATTAAAATATATTTTTGTGTCAAATATTTTTATCTTTGTAAATAATATCTCAGGTGGTTCTAATAAGCCTCTTAAATATAGTATGTTTGTAAATATTTTAAATATTTTATGCAATAGATGAAATATATTTTATAAATTCTACATTAAAGTTTTATTAAACCCGTTTTTTAACACAATTTTCATTTAAGGTCAATTGCACCAGTTCCTGGTAAAGACTCATATAGTATTTTATACAAATAAATAAAATCGAACTGTCTATTTGTAATTTAAAATTAACAACTTTTCACAAAACACATTCCGCCAGTCTATCAGAAACGGCTGTACCGATTTTGAGGAGACGTAAGCCATATAACATTATTTAGCAAATAAAAATTACTGATTAATATATGTACGTATATCTGACATATATGTATGTCTCTATCCAATACCTCTTGTGAAACCGATATTCTTAATTATTTGACAAATAAGTTTATTATAATCTATCAATGGCTTTATGCCCGGAGGCTTAATGATGCAGAAGCATTTCAGCCATGGTGTGGGTTACCATGCTGCATTGTCTGGACTCACAATGAGTATGGTAGCCACTACTCTTAGATTATGCTCATGCTTCCCATCAGGCAGAATAGAGTCACTTTGACAGACTTGTACATAAAAGTAATCTATACATCATCTCATCATCTTCCTAGCCTTTATTATTCCCAATATTATTTGGGGTCGGCTACCAGTTCAACCGATTTTACCTGAATATCAGTTTTTACACAGAGCGACTGGCATCTGACCTCCGCAACCCTGAGGGCGAACTGAATTCGAAGGTTGAACTAGTTGTCAGTATATTTGAGCGCACTGACTTCCCAATAACGATTGCCATAGCTGTTCATGACAACCGGGACCGACGGCTTAACGTGCTCTCCGAAGCACGGGCGGGAAACACCGCCATCTTCCATACTCCGGGCTGCTATTAAGAATTACTTGTAGGAAAAATCCAACAGTAGTCCGACCCGGGAATTGAACCCGAGACCTCTTGATCTGCAGTCGCTTACGCTAACCACCAATAAAAGTAATCTATACAAATAAATAAAATTGGAGTGTCTGTTTGTCATATTAAAATAACCGCTTTTTACTGAATACATATGGATGTATACAGGGTACATATACCAAAATATTTTTTTTTTTTATAATTTTTGTCTCTGTCTGTTTGTTCTAGCTAATCTCTGGAATGGCTAGACCGATTTTGAAGGGACTTTCATTGGCATAGTTGATGTAATAAGTAGTAACTTAGGGCTACTTTTGTTAGACTAGCTATGCCCGCGGTGTTACCCGTGTGTGTTGTAAAGGTACAATAATAACCGCGGGACTATGTACCCTATCTCGGGATATAAGATATCTGCCAGTGAAAGTCCCGTCAAAATCGGTACAGCTGTTCCAGAGATTAGCTAGAACGATCTGACAGACAGACAAAAATTATAAAAAATGATATTTTGGTATATGCACTGTATTTATTCAAATGCATTTAGTAAAAAGTTGTTATATTAATATTAGAAACAGACACTCTAATTTTATTTATTTGTAATATATCGCTCCCGTTGTCTGTACGCTAGATCTTTTAAACTACGCAACGGATTTAAATATGCTTTTCAGCATCATTTAATTTCTGTTTCAAGAATAATATGATAGTTTATATATATATATATATATATATATATATATATATATATATATATATATGAGACCGAGGAGTTAAGTAGCCTAAGTTACTCCTTATATCATCAGTAATTTACTAGTGAAAGTCCCGTCAAAATCCGTTCAACAGTTCCAGAGATAAGCCGGAACAAACAGACAAAAATTTAAAAATATCTTATTGTGAGTACCGTATATACTTTCATACTAGCTGACCCACGCAACCTCGTTTGCGTCTTATATTGCCCGTGGCGTGAAAATTTTGCCCCGTTTTTGAAACATTCTTCATTGGTGCTCCGCTCCTATTAGTAGTAGCGTGATGATATATAGTCTATAGCCTTCCTCGATAAATGGACTATCCAACATCGAAAGAATTTTTCAAATCGGACCAGTGGTTCCTGAGATTAACCGAAACAAACAGACAGACAGACAAAAATTTAAAAATTATATATTTAGGTATGTGTACCGTAGATACATTCATATGTAGTAGAAAGCGGTTATTTTAATATTACAAACATACACTCCAATTTTATTTATTTGTAAAGATGGATTAAGTGAAAAGCTGTTAATTTAAAATTACCAACAGACACTTTAATGTTATTTATATGTATACAGCCAAATGTAAATGTAAAGTTCAGTCATAAAAAGTCAGTGTTTCGTATATATACAAACTTACAAATGGTTTTCTGGGAGAGCCACGCTTCGGCATGAATGGGCCGGCTCGACCGGAGTGATACCACGGTCTCACAGAAAACCGGTGTGAAATAGCGCTTGCGCTGTGTTTTACCGAGTCAGAAAGGATAGGCCGGCAACGCACTTGTGACGCCTCTGGTGTTGTGGGTATCCATGGGCGGCGGTAATCACTTAAGCCTTTAGGCGATACGTTTGCTAGTTTGCCCACTATTCAATAGATAAAAAATAAAAAAGGTACTATGGAATTGTGTATAAATAATATCCGCAAATTCCGCTATGTTATATGTCTATATCCCAGGTGCTACAGAGGTAAGCCATTTTTTGAGATTTTATTTCTTTGTGTGTACACAAATAAATATAATAATAGACTGCCTCGGTGGCGTAGTGGTAGCGTATGCGACTGCTAATGCTTGCTTTTCATCAATCAAAGTAGAGTCACTTTGGCAGGGCCATATACAAAAATACAGTAACAAACAAAATAATTCAACTAAAAATTAAAAATTTCATTCATAAATTCTTGATTGACAAAGCTTGCCTTCCAAATTCAAGTTTCTAACGTTACGTCAGAACGCGCCAAGGCCCCTCGAAACACAATCAAACGCCATAAGAAATACAAATTGCCTCTATAAGTATTGTAAAATCGATTAATCATTCATACAAATCAGAATCGATAGTTATAAAAAGTTTGCGCAAACAAACTATCCTACATTGAAGTGCGGACTTCCGGCGCTGTGAATACAAGAATGGACGTCGAAAATAATACGACGGCCATTTTGTAAAGTCAAATGTTTTGACTTAAAAGTCAAGTAAAGAAATGTTTGTAAAAACATCGCACACTTGCGACAATAATAGAATTTTAGGAAATACATTTTAGAAGAAATAATTATTGCGATATTAAACGACTATCAATGATGGTCTTCTCATAAATTGTAAAGAAAAAGCTTTATTTGTGTTCTTGAGTGAAAACTTTTTTACCCGCGTTGAGTACTTTTTGGTAGGAGAAAATCTTATGAGTTCGCGTCACCGACATGCTAATGTATTATGTTGGTTATTTTAATTTAAACATTATGAAATATCTAATTATACAGATTAATTTTACAAATAACATAAGTTTTTACTTCTATGTGGCTTATCTATATATCAAAAGGTTTTTTAAAATAAGAAACCTGACACATCTCACACTCATGGCAGTTAAATTCCAAACTTAAAAAAACATGTACTATGGTAGCCAGAGTGCTGATAATCATATTTTTATACAGAAGAGTTAAATGTTACAATTATACGTTCGGCAGAAAACCTACGACCTTTGATTTAGTCAAGATTGAAGCTAAAAATTTCATCAACAGGCCTACCTACTTTTAGCTGACTATGGTGAAGTCAAGTGTTTGTATATTCCATTGTAGCGCCTAAACTACAGAACAGATTTGCATTAATTATGTTTCAATATGTGCCTAATAATGACCCGGGTGACATAGGTGTTTTTTTATTATTTTGTTATTACCAGTTTAAATAGGTTTGACAGTAACATTCAAAATGTCACAAAATATTAGATAAAAACCAAATTTTATATAAACAGCGCATCTCATATAAGAGACAATAAATTATCCTACACATATTTTGCGTCAACGCATGCGACAAATTAACTAAATTCCCACGATGACTTAAATGTTGCCCTAAATACATTAAGATGTTGTGTATTTTGTACAATTCGGACGTCCGTTTACTCAGCATGACGCTTTTACTTAGAAATTCAGATATTTTACACCGAGGACGCCGTTTAATTGGCTGAATGGGGTGTTGTCATTGCGCGCAACGTGAGCTTCTTTTATGTTGCTTGCCTCCTATTTCAAATTCAAATCAGAACACCATTTGAAAATAGAATTATATTTCTCTACCATTTTTTTTTATTTTTAATTCTCAGTAAGCAACTACTCAAGGCCAAAGTAATTGAAAACTTATATTTTTTTAAAGTGACAGCTAAATTATTTCAATCACTACAAACCCCCTGCATGGAAAATTTCATAAAAACCGTTGGAGCCGTTTCCGAGATTCAAAAGTATTTATACAAGAATGGCTATTTAGATGAATACAATATTTGAATAATTATTTTTAGTTATTACTTTACCTAGTGTTTATTATATAAACACTAGGTAAAGTAATAACTGGTATTTCTTTCACTGTCGGTCTAGCAAAATTTTGAAATGTAACGTATCTTTCTCTCTACATTTCATTCCAAAATTTTGCAATGTCTACTCAGTTGTAAGAACACAAAAATCTACATTTATCATATTTTGGTCCTTTTGTCATCTAGTTCCCACATCGCCAGCTTCATAGTTGTGACCCTTACATTTTTAACCCATGAACATAATCTTTTTAATTCTTTCGACAAACACAAGCATTTTTTTAAATATCAAACAAAACCCGCCCACGTTTTTAACAAATTCACTGAATACATAATTTATTGGCCATAACAATGTTTGTGTGTTGCGAGAGTAAAAAATAGAATTAAGTTTTTTTAAGCACAGGTGGCTATCTCGCGGCCTGAATGAAAACTCCGTGACAAAGTTTTGGAAATTAATGATAGGATTTGTGTAAACATTTTTTGTTTGTCAATGAATGAAGTTTTTGCTAAAGCATTAACTTTACAAATAAGGGCGGGGTCGATTATGTTTTGGCGGGATTTAAGTTATATTTTGTATGTAAATTGTAGACTCCCGTGACATTTTACTAAATATAAATGTAAAAGAAAATGAAGCATAGCTATTTATGCACATTTTGCCTTATATATTACTTCAAAACTTGGTCTTGTTGGTGTAAACGTGATGTTAACTATCGTATCTTAGGAACGCCAGCAAAGAATTAAATATAACTGAAAATCGGTTGAATGGTTTTGGAGTCAATTATCTCGGAGTTCACAGAAGGCTGCGGGCAACATTTTAAAGTATTTTCAGATCCACAAATGACATGAAATAAGTATATCGTTATGAGAGATATTGAGAGGGTGTTCAATATATTGCGAGAAAATGTAGGGACAGCCCACTACCGGACATAACTTTTTACTAAGAAGAATTTGGCCTAAAGTAGGCCTTGCCTTGGTGGTATAGGGTTTGTTTAAAGCTTTCCTCCTCTTTGCAGTGATATTGTCCTCCATAATATGCTCCGTTTTGTCGCCTCTTACAACACCTATTTATACACGAATACGATTGACGACACTCCGTATTATTATTTCACATACACGTAGAGAGTCTAATAATTAGTTTTATTTGATGTTTTTTTTTACGGAATAGGGGGGCAAACGAGCAGACTTATCGCCTGATGGTAAGGGATTACAGAGGCATCACAAGTTCGTTGCCGGCCTTTGGGGGATGGGGGAATTCACTCACTCAGTGAAACACAGCGAAGGCGATGTTTCACACTGGTTTTCTATGAGGTCGTGGTATCACTCCGGTCATGCCGAAGCGTGGCCCTCCCACGGTTCTTTTTAATAATTATGTTCTTGATATTTATTTGTTTGTTTTTACTGTCATATTTTAATGTATAGGTACATGTTTATTAACGTTATTGGTTTTTACCGTTTTAATTAACTGCTACGGGGTGGCCACTAACAGTAATTTTTTGGCGAATTTTTTTTTTGCAATCCCCTCCTTAATCATTTCAACTGTGTGTCAAATTTCATACTTCTTCATTCAAATAATTTTCGTGAAAAGGGGTGCAGTTTTTATTTCACGTATTAACATTATAGATGCATTCTAAAACTTAGTAGTTCATACGGCAAGAAATCGAACCCGCCACTTAAGTAAGATATTTCAATTTGTTTCAATAAAGGCAGGTCCTCACAGGATAATTGAGTGAACGTTCAGTTACGGCAATAAATTACGGTTTATCGTAATGGGCGCTGGTAATGTCCATGGGAACTTCGGTCAGGTGGCTCACGCCTACACCCTGTGAGCTATTCAGTGTCATTGCTACCTGGACTTGCGTATAATATGAAGACTATGAATTTGGAGAATGTAGGATATTTCTGTTAAGTTAAACTTAAGTGGTGACGTCTATCTCTAATGATCTAGTGGTAAGTGAAATGATTTATTAAGTTTTAATCTATACTAATAAATAAAATAAAAAAATTGATTGTAATTTCCAGTTGTAACTAAATGCATTTAAAGTATAAACGGTACATACATCATAAAAGCAATTAAATAAAAACTGTCTGTTCGTCTGTCATATGTTCCGGGTAATCTCTGGAACAATTTTATCGATTTTGATGTGACTTTCACAAACAGATAGCTGATGATACAAAGAGTAACTTAAGGTACTTTATTTAGACTAGCTACTTTTAGGTATAACAAAAAGTGCAGAGCTCAGCTAGTTTTTAAATAATCTAATACTGAATTGCAAACTGGTTGAAAGTCGTTATCTTATTTAAGTCTTTGAAAAAGTCTTAAGATAAAGAATTACATCGATTTACTAAAGAAAATAGTTGTAACAGAAACGTTTACTTATTATGTTCTTATAGTAATATTTTATTTATTTATTTTTTTTAAATACAACTCCCGCATTATGAATATACATCCTGTGTCGCGGGGGACTTTACAAACATACATGTAACGGACACAAATAACACCCAGACTCAGGACAACACTTTGTGGATCACACAAAGTTATGTCCCACGTGGGATTTGAACCCATGGCACTTGGCGCAGTAGTGAACGTTTAAACCACTAGGCCAACCGTGCAGTCAAATAATATCTTATAGATGTCAGAAATACCAGATTATTTATCCAGATTTTCCAGATATTTGTCCGCCTCGGTGGCGTAGTGGTAGCGTATGCGACTGCTAAGCTTGAGGTCTCGGGTCCGATTCCCGGGTCAGACCAAATATTTGTATGACCTGCAAATATTTGTTTCGGAGTCTGTGTATTTTCTATGTATAATATGTATGTATTCACAAAAAAAAAGTTTATAAGTATTTATATCAGTTGTCTAGTACCTATAACACAAGCTCTGCTTAGCTTGGGACTAGATGGCGTTTAGTGTTAGATGTTAATATTATTATAGATACGTGAGCTGATTATGTGACATCGTCTATCTTAAAAGCAATTTTGAATTGATTGGTGTAAATTATAATTAGCTACGCATGTTTTAATTGATACCACAATAAACTAACCCGTAAGATGTTAAGCGTTGTTATAAGGAGGCTGACATATCATCAATGGTAAAAGCTATTGCTATTTTGCTGTGGCACAAATAATAATTTTATTATTTTCTAAAAAATAAACAGGAACTTTCCTTAACACGTCACATTCGATGGACACCCTACAATAGCTACTGACGATTTAACTGACAATGCAAATAGGATTATTTACCGCGTCCATTACACAACAATGTCCATTCACTATTTTTGAACGAAAAAAAAATACGTTTGTTATTCCCACGCAGTACTTGACTTTACGCCAAATTCGTTTTGACATAACGCAGGTTACTGAACCAACTTGACAGATAGTGAATAGCCGCCTTTTTTAAAAACGATGATCGATTTGATTCGATTTTTGTGTTTGTTTATTCGACCTATGGTTACGATTTTTGTCACTTGCAACATCTTACACCTTTTTTAAACTCCCACGCAATTTATTAAAAAGCTTATATGTTAACAGTTCGGTTGTAAAGTTTATTTATAAATTAAATAGGTGTTGTCCGCGGTACGACATCAACCGCGAGAAACGCCGTGGGGCTAAGCTAGTCTAAAAATGTAGTTTAAGTTATTCTTTATATCATCAGCTACCTATCAGTGAAAGTCCCGTCTAAATCAGTCCAGCAGTTCCAGATATTAACAGGATCAAACAGACTGACAGAAAATGATTTGTTGATGTAAGTATCGTATAAACTTTTATTTATATTTCGAGCAAAGCTGTTACTTTGAAATTACAAACAGACACTTCAATTTCATTTATTTGTATGGAAGATATTAATGGATGAGTTTTCTTAGGTTTTAAATAGTTTTTCATGGTATATCGCTTCCCATGGTCATCTACAATTTAAGCCACAAAAGGGCGCCCTTTGACAGTATCAGGGAGGAGTGGTTTGGGAAGTGATAAAAATAAAATAAATATTTCGGACGTCTGAAACACTACTACGTCGAGTCCCGAACTAAGCAGTGCTTGTATTATTAGTACAAGACAACTGATATATATATTAACATATATTATACTTTTTTATGTAACACCCAAATTCCGAAACAAATATTTGCAGATCATACAAAAATTCGGTCCGACCCGGGATTTGAACCCGAAACCTGAAGCACATCACTTCAGTCACATACTTTACCACTGCCCCCCTGAGGCAGTCTAACACATAACTTCACTTTGGTACTTGTGGAAAAGCAACGAAAAAATTGCTCATCAAATGGGATAAATAGAATATGCATAGTGTACTAAGTTATTGTAATGTTTCTCCCTGCTAAAGTTAAATTAGGCACCATGCCGATTTTAGTCAGCATTTTTACTTCCACGTTCTAACTCTTTAGTGTAAAACAAGGTACTACACTCAACGGCTATTAACTGATACTTATCATTTTACCGCTAAAACATTATTCGCAATAAAACTTATTAATAGATTACAATTTTTGCGAAGGAAATGAGCGGTTTTTATCGTCTTCAATTATCTTTTCTATCGTCTTCTAGTCTGCAAGTCGTCGTCGTGATGAAATTAATGATGAAAAATATATAAAATGTGGATGACATGAAATGGGGAAGCTCTTTCGAAAAAACAAAAAGCGATCTCCTTGACTATGTTTTTTTTTTTTTTGATGATGAATGGCAACCAGCCGGATCACTCGGATCAGCTATTTCTGCCAATGTCAAGTATTTATCGTCTTCAATTATCAAGTCTTCAAGTCGTCGTCGTGATAAAATTAATGATAAAAAATATATAAAATGTGGATGACATGAAATGGGGACCGTCTTCCGAAAAAACAAAAAACGATCTCCTTGACTATGATGTTAGATTCAAAATATTAAAAGTCATTCCAATGTCACTCAAATAGTACCTACGTGTAAAAAAATCGTTCAGTAAATACTTACATAAAAAATTAAATACATATTCATTTATTAATAAAACATCTATGTAATGAAAAATAATCTGTTTGAATATAAGAAATTAAAATTAAATTAAGTTTCATCAAAAACCTAAATATACTACTAAAAAAATTGCTAATGACATCTTCCGGTTCGGAAGCGCGGGAAACCGCAACCAAACTGTCATGGCCACCCATGGTGCATGATTTGTCATTGCGGTAATGAATCGAGTTGCACAAAGACAGCTTTGTAACGTAACTTATACGTTTAATTTGAATAAAATCTGTTGTATTCAAAATAATAATTAATTTTGCAATGATATTGCTATTGAATGTACAATAATTTTATTTATGGAAATGGAATTGTGACGTGCCAGCATAACATAGACACTGCATAATATCTCAAAGTTTTTTTATAAATTGAACTACTTAACCGCTCACGCATAATTATGATCATGTTTTGGTCGCAACTCGTAATTATAAATGTGGGTTTCTTTAACTGTACTACTGTAGGAGATGACTTTTATCAAATCTTAAAGTTTATACTTAATCTATTTGGACTATCTTTTTTTTATAGCATGGTGACCTCTTGAGATGATTCTGCATCATTGCGCTTCGCCGTAGTCGGGTAAAAATTGCAGCAACCCTCACAGAACTCCCAATTCCCAACCACAAACCACTCACTGCGAACATTAAATAAATTAAATCAAACAACCCATCAACATAGAGCGCTATAAATTATATCGTAACAATTGTAAGATACCCTTACAATACGCCATTGTGATCTGCGCGTACGCTTCCACCCTTGTGTAAGGGATGAAAATATAATAGTGCAGATAGTTGCGGTCAGACCACACGTGGGGATGTTCATTTGGGGTAACTTGGGCCCTAAGTGATAAAAATTTTGCTCATATATGAATCATTTACAAGAAGAATAAAACATGTTACGATTTTTAAGACTTTCTGAACATTTTTTACGCAATGTTTGATTAGCAAAGGCTAATCAAACATTGTTGTTAGCCTAAAAATGCCTTGTTAGTTAGTTAGTGCTAAATGCTAAAGCAAAAACATAGGTTTTGAGTCGCGCGTAATACAAATGCTTTTCAGATGAATTTCTGTGGTATTCGTCATTATTAATTTGATGTGTGTCTTGGTGTAATTTATACGCATTTTAATTTATAAAACCACTAGCGTTTGCCTGCGGATCCGCTCGCTGTCGGTGAAGTATCTAATGCCAGATTTCATAATTTATAATATTAGTATTTTAGGTTTTTTTTTTAAGAGAGCCACATTTAATATTTATTTATTCAGTATATTGGAATGCCTCAGACGCGTAGTGGTAGCGTATGCGACTGCTGTGCTTAAGGTCTCGAGTTTGATTCCGGGATCGGACCAATTTTGTATGTTATGCAATTATTTGTTTCGGAGTTTGGATGTTTCTATGTAAAAAAATGCAAAGTATAAATGTATTTATATATGTGTTATACTTTTTTTTGTAAATACATACATACATATTATACATAGAAACCACCCAAACTTCGAAACAAATATTTGCAGATCATACAAACATTTGGTTTCATTTCATATGTGAAGTAAAATTGTGTTTCCCTTTTCACGAAAGTATGCCAACATACTCCACGTATGTAATTTTTTTTTTTTTTTTATTGAATTGGTGGCAAACGAGCAGACCTATCGCCTGATGGTAAGCGATTACCGCCGCCCATGGATACCCGCAACACCAGAGGCGTTACAAGTGCGTTGCCGGCCTTTGGGGATGGGGAGGGGAACGGGGGAAGGGATGGGATATGGGCCTCCGGTATCCTCACTCACTCGGTGAAACACAGCACAAGCGCTATTTCACAACGGTTTACTGTGAGGCCGTGGTATCACTCCAGTCGAGCCGGCCCATTCATGGCTAAGCGTGGCTCTCCCACCATTACTAATTTGGCACAGCTAAAGTTTATATCGTGGACGAGTGCAGTAGTAAACTATAAAGTTAAAAATCAAATGAATAATGGTCAAGTTTCGACCACTAAGCGACCGCCAGTTTATATAACTTTACCATGCCCTTATTAAATAAATAAATATATGCCGGACATCTAACACACAACGCCATCTAGTCCCAAGCTAAGCAGAGCTTGTGTTATGGGTACTAGACAACTGATATAAATACTTATATACTTTTTTTTTGTAAATACATACATATTATACATAGAAAACACCCAAACTCCGATACAAATATTTGCAGATCATACAAACATTTGGTCCGACCCGGGAATCGAACCCGAGACCTCAAGCTTAGCAGTCGCATACGCTACCACTACGCCACGGAGGCAGTCGAAATTATTATTATTAACTCGAAACACATTAAGATAACATCGAAATTGTTTATCAGCATTTTTATTTTAGCAACAACTCCATTCTTTACATACCTAATTAAATACTAAGTACAATGAAAAGGAAATATATCAGAGTTAAACATAACATAAATAATTAATTAACAACCTAAAATTCATCCTTCCTCAGTGGCTTCAGTTTCCGAACGTAGTCTTCAATCACCATCGCCACATCAGTTATGTTCAAACCGTTCGAAATAAAATTATCTTTATTCTCAGGACCCTCGACATACTCCTGTAAAGCTTGAAACAACTTGACAGCCTTCGCTTTCCCCCTGAATATGTTCAGACAAAACTGCTTCACGTTTTTAAGCAACCCAAAAACTGTCATAAGAATATTATTATCCTTCGAATTATACGACCAGGTTCTAGCAAATATATTCAATAGACCATTGCAGACCATTGGCGTAGACATATGTTCCAGAAGACCAATTCTCTGATAGAATTTGAGCTTCTCCGCATCGATGATACGCTTTTGAACTTCGCTTCTCGCTTTCACATGCTCATCTAATATTTTATTAAATAATTCTAAGAGCATTTTAATAACGTTTGTGTCTAACATTGATATTTGTTCGTAAAATGGCTGCAAACCTTTTATTCTCATAACTCGAGCTTGTACTCTAGGATTGTCAGGTAACCAAAGGTACAAAACATCTAAAGCATGCGCTTTGAGTGCAAGATTATCTTCCTCGAATATATTTAGGAGTCTGTCTACTACAAATATTGGGATTGCAGCCATTGTAGCAGTAGGCACTTCATCGAAGAGTACTTTCAGTAAAATAAGTATTTTAGCTTTCAATTCATTGTTTTCTATTTTCAAATAAGTGACAGCAACTCGGTCAATACCTTTAGCTTTCAGAAATATGAGAGCTTTATTAGAATCTTTGACAAGATCAGTTAATTCGGTTAGAACATCTATCATCTTGTTATATTCTTCGTCTATTTCTTCTTGAGAGACGTTTATGTCATTATTTAATTTCTCAGCTTTTGTACCAATTTCTTGGAATTTCACTAATAAGTTTTCTACGTCAGAATGGGGTTCGAGGTCTACTATCATTTTCTCTGTGGTGGAAACTGAAAATAAATTTAGAAAGTAAGATTGTAACAACTTACCCAGAAGCTGTAGCTTTTGCCAGAATACCTATTTCAAAGTTGAGGTCTAAATTATTAAACTAAGATGATGAACATGTAGAAAGAAATCTGCCAAAAGAAAAGGTTGTGCAACGTCTGAGTCGTAACTCACACTTTTGTCTTAGAGTCAAATCTAAATTGAAGTTTTAAGATCTTGATAGTAACTATGGAAATTCTTTAGAGTGGCAGTATACTTTCATTTGGAAGCTTCATAAAACAAACCTCTGATACGTGATTTTCACTAAATCTACAATCAAAACAAAGTTTAATGGAAATGACAAAATTTTGTGACCTTCAAATACTTACGTAACTCAAGTTCATCATAAATTGCCTCTTCACAGAGAACATGGCCTGTGATAGACAACACCACATAAATTAAAACAGAAAATGGTGCCATAATTACTTAAAGTTTTACACCTACAACTGTCAAGAGAAATATTATTGACAGAAGAAGAACATCAAAAAGAATGTTGAGAGCAAAAAGATATTAATTAAATCTAGATAAAACTCTACCTATAAGGATCTCTGTAACTAAGAAACACGTCAGTTGGAATATTATGGACCTAAGTTTTTAGTTACCTACACATTCTATCACCACTAAATTTCTGTTTACTGATGTTTTCACAACTCCTAGGAAGCCTCTTAGAAGTTTTAAGAATACTGGTTATGTACATATTTTTAAACAAAAATTTAAGCAAATGTAGTTATTGAGATTTTTATTTCATTTTATCTCTCGCTTTACTGATTAGGGACGTGAACTCATTATATTTCCAACTCCTCTAGTTTTCTTCTGATTGATTTCTCTGCGGGTTCCAAGACAGTTTATTTTTTCTGGGACTGCCCGATTGTCATAACGGTATGTTCATGGGTCGCTGCTGTTGATCCCGGTGTACAGGAGTTACAGTGGTAGGCGTGTAGGCGAGATTACCCATTTAAAATAGTTATTGGGAACTCGTAAATTTAACGACCGATACTGGATCGGTTTAGTAAGCCAAATACCAACAACCAAAATATAATTTACTGCCATCTATCGAAGACACGCCGAACTATGTAATCTTGTGACGCTCTTGTCTTCACAAAGCGCTTTTAGTAGAGAAGGTTATAAAGCTGTAGAGTTTATTATTTTGTAAAAAGTGCTAAATTAATGCAGTGAACTCTAAAATAGGTACTATCGTTTTGCTTAAAAAAAATATTATATTTATTTTATATTTTTTTAAACTCCCGCATTACGAGTTAACATCCTGTGTCACAGGGCACTTTACAAACGTGTATGAAACAGACACGAAGAAAAAACCAGACTCCGAACAAAAAATGTTGTTCCATGTGGGATTTGAACCCACAACGCTTGGCGCAGTAGGAAAAACGAGCAATTACTATAGTAATATTTATTCGTAGAAAAAAATTATACATAACTAGATTACATTACATCACGCATTAACCTATGTTCATGAAATATTTTTTTGGACTCAATAAATGAAATATTTATTGAGTTACAACGACCAGCATCCACCACCTTCCTGACACAACGACAACTAGTTTCAAATTAAGCAAACTTTGTACTTTAGCTAGAAAGACTGATAGAAAATTTGTAATTATTTTTCTAAATACATGCAATGTATATTTTACATAGAAAATAACAAGGCTCCGTAACAAATATTCACAAATCGTAAAAACTTTTGGTACGAACCAGGAAGCGAACTTAGACCGAAAATTTAATGAATTAAAACCTATTTCTCTCAACCTGTTTCTCCTACTTGTTATTTAACGAATTGTCAATAAACAATCTTGTCAAAATAACAATAAAAATACATAAACAATAAAAATAACAACTATATCAATGGTATAGTGTGGTTGGGAACACATGGGTGTTTAAAAGCAAAAATGGGTTGGTTGCAGCCGCTCATAGTGATGTGTGGCGATGGCACTTGTTGCTGCATGCCCCAGAGGAGTGTTATCGCACTTATTTCTATTATCAGTTTGGTTAGTGTTGTACTATCTTTTTTTTTCTTTCTGTATTCGATACTTTAATAGGTTTATATGATCTGAATGCATGCAACGTGTATGTTGATCCACTGCTCTTAGATTCTGCTTATGCTTTAGGCAGAGTAATGTTAATTAACAGGCTCATATACAAAAAAATCGAAAGCAATGTTGTTCCAGGTGGCGAGTGTCCTGGATGCGATGACCAACGATACCAACGCATGCTGGTACCAATACCAGCACACACAGCTGATGGAACATGTGGAGTCACTGCGATCACTTCTCGTCACGCTGTTCCAGATGGCCAATCTTCTATTGCTATTGGCGTCCATTGTTGTTAGTACAGTTTTGATTACTCTTATAGGGCCGGGTATTTAGCTAAAGATTGTTTATTAATGTGTGGGCCCGTCAAGTTGTCTTTACGCATAAGCATAATCGAAGAGTGGTGGTCACGACACTCATTGCCAATACAGACAATGCAACATTGTGTATGGTGCCCCACACTTCTGCATCATTGGGCCTCCGGTCTCGCACTCACCTACGAAACAGGACAGCATAAATGCTGTCATTTTAAGTTGATCTCCTGTTCAAGGTTAGTACCGCCCCAGTCGCGCCGGCCCGTTTGTGCTGAAATAAGCGTAACCCTTAGTTTTGGTAACTTTTTGTTGTGGTATGAGTACCTACCTACATTTATCCGTTCTTGTGTCTCCCTCCTAGTCTAAGGGCAAACTAAATACGAAAGTAAAGCTAGTTGTCAATATACTTAAAGGCATCTATTGACGATATTATTTTATGTTCATGGCATAACCGAGACCGACGGCTTAACGTGCTCTATGAGGTACTGGCATGAAACACCGCCCTCATCAATACTCCGACTGTTATTAAGGATTTCTTCTAAAAAAAACCAATATCACTTTTTGGCCCGACCCAGAGGACTCTCAGAGAGTGACTCTTAAGTGCATTGCTCATGTACAACAGGGGGCAATGCCCAATGATGCGGAAGAATCTCAAGAGGTTGCCATGTGTAGGTCACCATGCTGCATTGTTGCACTGTCTGCAGTCGCAATGAGTATAGTGACCAATACCCTTGGAGTCTACTCATACTTTCAGGCCGAGTAGGTAGCTACATTAGCAGGCTCATTCGTAAAAAAAAATATAATTCCTTTTATGTTTCCAGGAGAGTGCGGTGCTAGTACAGGTTTACGTATGGTATACCCTCGGCTTTCTTACAATGGAACTGCTGGTCACCATGATGGAGTTCTTATACAAGTTCGAGGTGCAGAAACATTCCTCCTTTATAGAATTCATCGTTGAAGTAGCATTTTTATTTGGTGAGTATGTTTTGACACTAATGACATAACAAAATTGTTTGTGGTCTCGAAAGCCTAGTGGTTTCTTAACCCTGCCAGCGCTAAATTTGAAATGGGATAGGAATTGATGGTGACGGTTTAAATACGGAGTATGACCGCCTCTACTCATGCCTTGGTGTCGTAAGAAGAAAACTTGAAACAAACCCTTTACCAACCCGTCAAACCTAACCCCATTTCTAGCTCAGTCGGGTAATACTTACCTTTTGCGTTTTGCCAAAAATTCTAAAATTATTTGCCAGGTAGGTAGGTATGTTTTTATTTTCTAATTATTTATGTAATAGGGGGCAAACGAGCAGACGTATCCCCTGGTGGTAAGCGATTACCAACACCTGAAGCGTCACAAGTAGGTATGTTGCTGTTCTTTGCGTGACGAGGGGTGGGGGAAGGGGTTAGGGTATTGGCCGCCGGTATCCTCACTCACGCGGTGAAACACATCGCCTGCGCTGTTTCACGCCGGTTTTCTGTGACTCCCATCGAAACAGAAATAAAAATATTTTGTAAAATAAGAATGTCATGGTTTATTGTAAATGATTTACATCTTGTTGAAGCACCTTCTTATTTAAAACTAGTACATATGACTTCATGTGCAAGAATAAATAGAAAGTACTATCGACGAACTTGAAACATGACCCACTTTGCCAATAAATTGTTTGAAACCATCAAAACAACACAGATTTCTCTCCTTTACAGCGCATGCCTCACTTAGCATGTTTTAAATACTAAGCCAGCTGTCAGTACTGTAAATTTATGTAATTTTATTATCTTTATCATCACTGCACTAGATAATATATTAGATAAAACAAGATAAAAAATATTTAGAATCCATGCTCTTTGAAATTAACTTCAACCCAGAGCAAATGCTTTCTTGGATACTGCAACAGATAATTCTCTACGTAATTAAATGTCAGATAACAAGGACGTTACCATGGAAATGCGTATTTACGCAAATGTCGACATAATTTTATGTGAATGTCTGTAAAAAAAAATAGGTTTATGGTGGGTCATAATTCAAATTTATCGATAGTACATTGACATTTGTTACAAGTTGTAACTTACAACTATATTACATACATTATTGATACAGTAGCTGTATCTGAAGGGTTTAGGGAAGAAAACCTCATCATCACTTGAATCACGAACGATATTATTTGATATTTAATCATACACACAACATACTCAATTGACGATTAAGTTGCAAGACAGCGAGAGAGATCACAATACTTGGAACATCAAATTCAAAAAGCTATTACATTGTTTAATAGAATTGCGTTTACAACGATACTCTTTTAATTATTGTTCTATTTATGTAATACAGCGATGAGTCATACTCGTGAAATTGAGTAACTGGTACTCAATTTGCAACTGATTCCCAAACTGAGTCTGGCTCGTATTATGAGGATTCGAGGTTCTCGTTAAGCAATTTTCATATATGTCTCGTTTACATTTGAGTGTGCATGTTTCTTTCCTAAACGTAAATGATAAACATTATACATAGGAACTTACTACTTATTGTAAAAATATATACTTAGTAATAATTAGATATTACATTACTCTTAGAGCAATAGCAGTTGAGCATGATTGAGAAGAGATATTTATTATTTATTTATAGTTAAGTTGTATCAGCCAGTTAGTCTATACTTCTATACTAATATTATAAAGAGGAAAGGTTTGTATGTAAGTATGTTTGTAACAAATTGGCTCAAAAAGTACTGGACGGATTTAAAAAATTTTTTTACCATTATAAGCTACATTATCGCTGATTAATATAGGCTATTTTAATTGTAAAAAAAAATAACAATATTTAAAGTAATAACTGCAGGTAACACTGCGAGGTTCAGTTAGTGTATTATAAATTTGTTTGCAATCAGCCTAAGCTGTATCAATACATACCTGTGTTTCGGGCAGTCGCTTGTCTGTGATTTTAGATACAGAATTAAACATTTTAATTCTCATTATTTTTGTATGAAATTCTTCGTATTAATTAATACAAAGTATGCTATGCTATTGGGAATGGTTTCCGCACTTAGTCCTTAGAGTGGACCATTGTACGTGGGCCATAGCGGCCGTCATTTAATACAAAGTAATTTTAAGTATAATTTACTTACTAATAACCCAATAATTTAATGACATAATATAATAGTTAAAAAACTAATTTTTATTTTACTTTTGCAATTCTTTTTTATTTTGCAATTTGCAATTCCGTACTAAAATTAACTATAAAATTAAATAAAAACGAGTCAATTCCCTACTCCATTGTATTTTCGTCTTCTTCAAGTATTACTTGACTTTTTAAATAACTTATTTCTTTTTTTCGTGTAGTTCTTGTTTCTATCTCAGTCACATTTGTTAACGGCTCTCTCTCTTCTTTGGGCTTCTTCTTTATATTATACAATATTCTCTCCCAATATTCTTCATTGTCATATCCTGCATATATTACGTTAGCTGTAATAATATGTATGTATCTATTAAACTGATGTAATTAATACTATAATCTATATAAACAAATATGAATTGCCAAATGTGTTTCTAAGTGCAAAACTTGAGGAAGTTTTGAACAATTTGGTTGTTTTTTGTTTTTAATATTTTCACTAAGGCCCAAGTAGGGTTCTTATGCAGAGAAACAAATTAGAAACTGTGAGGAAACAATAAAAACAACACTTCTTTATTTTGTAAGTGCACTGTGGCAGGACAAATACTCTAGACAGAAAAAAGTTTGTCAGGGCAACTGGTAATCAATCATTGTTATTAAATATCATTGATATGAATACACGCTTGGATTCTCTACTCATGCTTTCCGTCAGGCAAAATAGAGCTACTTTGGTAGGCATTTAGGATAAAAAACATACAATTATTAAACCCAGTTACATCAGAACAAGGTCACCAGAAGGAGAATACAAAGGAGTGCACCTGTCAGGCAAGAAGAAAATAATTCTGATAGCGCCCATGCAACAGATGCTTACTGTGTAATATTCAGATATCTGTCTATCTAATACCTTTAAACGAAGAAATTCTTGTCTAAATATAATCTATCTCGGAAACGGCTCCAACAATTTTTATGAAATTTAGTACAGGGGGGTTGTGGCAATGATGAACTGATCTAGCTTACTACATATAAGCTTAGCTTAGCTTATAACTTTGTTGTATAATGAGGAGTTGAATACTATCTTACCATCTGTTTCACCTAAATACAGCACTTTTGCGAATATTGGTTCCATTTCAGAATTATATGGACCTCTATCAGTATAACAATAGTCAATATAATCAGTCGTTGACTCGCCATCTGCCAACCTAAACCATAATTTGGCTACTTCATTGGTTGAAGCCTGAACAATAAAACAAAATTAATTATTTTCTTGTAATACACACTATAATTACGGGTCAATCAAATTTTCCCTACTAATATTATAAATGGGAACTCAATTGCGCTTCATCGGCTGAACCGCTCATACAATTTTAATGAAAGTTAGTATTTTTATATTGAGTACGGACATAGTATTATTGAGTGAGTAGTTGTGGGTTGTGGGCAATTTTATAACACACATCGTGTAATGAGCGACTTTCGTGTTTATATTTATTTACAAGAGTAACTATAAAAATACGTAATTGTAATTTATTTTAATACGTCAACATGGTATAGCACATTGTCATATAAAAAATTACCTGTTCCGTTACAATAGAAGACGAATTAAATTCTTCCGCTATCCTTTCCCACGTGTGTCTTGATTGGTAAGCACTGGAAAAAATTGTTTTATATTTTTCCATAATATTGAGTAATAGATCCTTCTCTAATGACGAAAAAGGTTTCCTTCTATCCCCATACATTTTTAAATAAATGTAAGTAGTTATTTGTAGTAATAGTAGTGTATATTAAAAAACCTAACTCAAAGTCTCAAAGTTCTCAAACGTACTGGCCTAACATAACACGTGAAATATCATAACAAAGCTAGCCGCAGTGTTGCCAACCGAGTCTTCTCAGAAGTTACCTAAAAATTCAAAAAGTTACCTTCCTTTTTTTTATTCTGAAAAATTCGAATTTTGATTATCTGAAATATCAATTCTCTGAATCGCTACATTTTGATTTAGAACAAAAAAAACATAAAAATCGATTATTCGATTAATCGATTGACATTCTAGCTGGTTTGACTAAAAAAAAACTTGGGTAGCTAGCATTCAGTAGATGAATGGAAACTGTTTATAGATTTATTTAAAACTAGCTTAAAAGCCGCGGTTTTTCACAATGGAAACCAATATTCGTCCATTTCAGTGACGTGCGGTGCACATTTTAAAGAAACTTCGAAGTTACTAAGCATTCGAATAAAATACAATATAGTATCCAAACAACTTTGGTTGCGAATTTTTTTTAAGGATATAAACGATCTCCTCTCTATGAAAGTCTTATAAATCAATTGTTGAATGCTTGTAAAGAATTGGGTTGGAATATGTCAATAAAGATCTTTTTTCTGCACTCGCACCTACATTTTTTAAAGAAAATCTAGATGCCGAAGTGACGAGCACGCTGAGCGCTTTCCCAAAAAAATTGCTTCAATCAAAAAGCATTATCAGGAAAAATGGACCACTGCAATGCTTGCAGACTCATGTGGGTTTTTGATTAGAGAGACTGCAACCTCTACTTACAACAGGCAGGCCAAAAGAACAAAAACTAGTTATTTTTTTACTATTCATTTTCATGATGATACGACGTTTTAGAGTTGCTGGTTACCTTTTCCTGTGGACCCTTTACAGCAGTACAGGTAGCACATTCAAAAAGGTGAAAGATACATGATTCTATACATTTTCATTTTTCAACCGTCAAAAATATAAGAATTATAAAAATATAAGCTTGGTAATTATTTAAATTATTTTATAATAAATTGTTCAATATTGTTATGGTTTTGTGAAAAAAGTGTAGTGCCCGACAATTTTTAATGAGAACGTAATGTCTGACAGAGATTGTCGGTTCCTCGGGGCCCTCTTGTGGATGAAGGCCCTAGGCACTGGTCCCGTGTGAATAGGCCCTTATGGTAAAGATTTAAACCCTTGCAGAAGAGTACGATTTGTTAAGTAATACGGTTTATTTAGAACGTAAGAATAATATATCCATTTTCTTATGCCAGCCTATAGGCCGAAAAACATAGCTTTGTTTCAGAATCCTTTGAAAACGGTCCTTGTGGTTCAAATAGATTTTAAGTGAATGACTTAAACGGGTAAAACCCGCAATAACCGATATAGGATGCTGCCAGCTTTTCATACGTGCCTATAGTTTTTGTTTTTTTTTCTCGGAAACAGGAGATTAAGTGATATTGTGGAAAACAGTTTGATTTGAAAAACACTGCAAAAACTCCAAGGCTACATGGAACTTAATTAAAAATATCACCAATGTGCAAAAGAAAAAAACCTCAGCGGACGACTTTCTCTCCTTGTCTGACACCCCCTCCGCCTCAGTTGACGGTGTTAATCGATTTTTTGCAAATGTGGATAAAAATCTGGCATCTAAAATCTCTCCAGGATCATTGGATAGTTCGGGATCCACGAACACTTTCCCCTCGCGCTCCTCTTTAAATTCTATGGTTGTCTTGATTACGGACAACAAGGAAGTAGAACTTCTTATTCAAGGACTGAAATCAAAGTGTTCGGTGGGTTGGGATGGCATATCTGCCTCTCTAGTTAAGGCTTCCAGTCACATTTTAAATCCCGTTATTTGTCATGTTTTTAATCTTGCTCTAACTTACGGTATTTAAGAGAGCCTAAGTTCACCCCAAATACAAGAGGGGTGACAGAGATAGTGTTAACAACTATCGACCTATTTCAGTTCCAAGTATTCTTTCCAAGATCTTTGAAAAAAAAAATACTCTTTAGCTACCTAAATTCTAATAAAATATTTGCAAACAATCAGTATGGTTTCAGGCGCAGTAAAAATTCTGAAGACGCAGTCTTGGATTTAATAAACACTATTGCTGTAGATACTAATGATAAGTTGAAAACAATAGGCATCTTTCTCGATCTTTCAAAAGCATTTGACACTGTCTCTGTCCCACTCTTACTAAAGAAACTAGAAGGAATTGGCATTACGGGTCTACCTCTCAATATTTTTGAAAGCTACTTTTCCTATTGAGGTACTCTCTACAATGGTTGTACATTCGATTTCCATTGCAAAAGTCAGTTCGATTCCCGATTAGTTCCAATAAGTATTTGCATAGATATCAATACTAATATTATAAAGCTGAAGTGTTTATTTGGCGCGCTAATCTCGGGAAGTACTGTGTCCGGTTTGAAAAATTATTTTAATGTTAGATAGCCTAGTTATCGACGAAGGCTAGATGCTGTATGTCTTCGTGCCACCATAAAAATGAGCGGAGTTTCAATAAAAGATGATAGGCACGAAAACGATGGAAAAACATTTCGAGAAATTCTATTGCATAAACGGTTAAATTTGCACGAAATTAATGTATGAAAGAATCTTTTTCCTAAAAAGGTCAGCATATAATGACACAATAATTTGTGGTCCAGAGATAACTAGTATTCGGAGTCTGAATGTTCTATGGTCCGTTACTTGAATGTTTGTAGTCTCTCACCATACAGGACATATAAATATAATAATCCTAGAACGGGCAATGTCTTTTTAACAAGACATCTATACTAATATTATAAAGCTGAAGAGTTTGTTTGTTTGAACGCGCTAATCTCAGGAACCGCTGGTCCGCTTTGGAACATTCTTTCAGTGTTGTATAGTCCATTTACCGAGGAAGGCTATAGGCTATATATCATCACGTTAAGGCGAATAGGATCTGAGCCCCAATGAAGAATGTTTAAAAAAACGGGGGAAAATTATTACGCTACGGGCAATAGTAGACGTAAACGAGTTTGCGAGGGTCAGCTAGTTTATAATAATGATTTCTTTATTTGTTTACAGTTATATGCCGCTGCTTACCCCTCGTGGATACCTACAGAAAACATCTCGAAGACCACATATAACATAGACCTAAAAAAAGTTACACAGAAGATAAATAGTATTTTAAGAAATAAAAATATCAAAATAATTTTTAACTTTTTCATTTTATATTTTTGTACTATCTACTATATACACTGTATTAAATATCTATAGAAAAAACATCGTACAACAAACTTAAAGATAACGCGAATACTAAAATATAACAGAGGTCCGCTGAACGCATACACACTTCTGTCTATTTATAAAAAAAAACTTAAACCACTTTCTACAATGCAAAATATTTCAAGAACTATTTTTAAAACCAGTATCACATCCCCAAAAAAAAACAAAATGAAAATGTCTCGATGTTACTCAACTCGAGGCAGATTGTTTTCAATACGAGGCATAAAGCGTTTACGGAATAAATAATAAATATTTCGGACATCTTACACACAACGC
Organism: Spilarctia lutea; assembly: GCA_916048165.1. NCBI lineage: Eukaryota > Metazoa > Arthropoda > Insecta > Lepidoptera > Erebidae > Spilarctia > Spilarctia lutea. The sequence continues at coordinate 2,994,106 of OU696492.1, read as the reverse complement.
CATCTAATCCCAAGCTAAGCAGAGCTTGTGTTATGGTTACTAGACAACTAATATAAATAAATACATATTATACATAGAAAAACACCCAAATCCGAAACAAATATTTGTAGAACATACAAACATTTGGTCCGATTCGGGAATTGAACCCGATACCTCAAGAACAGCAGTCGCATACGCTACCACTGTGCCACAGAGGCAGTCCTGCAGGGATACTTTTGTTTTAACAAAGCTTTTTGGTATTTAAAATAATTCTTAAAATACAGTTGGTTGAAAAGAAATTCAGTCTGGAACTGAATAAGAGTTGTGTACTTTTGCTTTAATCCGGGAATAAATATTCCATATTTTTAAATGAAAATTTCTTAAATTAGTAGTATAACAACGAGACCCTTATTTGACCACAGTATTAATTGAAATCTATGATGTCAATTATTTATCTACTCGTATTAGCATACAAAGGCACCATTTCATATTGAATTGACTCGAATCCAATTCCAGACCAACAATTAACAATTTTTTGGTAAAAGAATTTAAAAACATCGCAATATAAGTCTATTACTTCCGACATTATTTTATAAAAATTCTTGGTGTCACAAAATAAGCAAAAGGCTTTAATGAACATTTTCATGATTTGCCTTACAACGAGGCAATTTACAAGGCATGGTATATATTCATTTGTTACTTACATATTATGACAAAGAACACGACTGTCGTACATTTTATTTTTAAATTGACGCATTTTAATAATAGTTTATATTAACAACGCGTAATTCCACACTCGTTCTATTTCAAACTTACTTTGCACAATTGGTCAATTACACTCGTTCCTCAAATCCAGATTTGTTGCACAACATCATGCCTGTCCGAGATGACCAACTTATCTTGAGCCCGACGGAGACGGAGCATCAATGAATGAAGAGATCAGCCTTGACTGTCGACTTTTATTAGCTGAAATTCATGTATGGCTAAATGTTGAACAACAAGTGTTTCCTAAGGAAAACGAGGCACTATTTTGAAAGATTTATCTCTAAAGTATGTTACACAAGGATCAGATTCGTTTAATCATCCACTCTCCAATATCGTTTGCTTATCTTTGAAAGAGAAGACTTGGGAATTAAAAGTCGATTAGCTGAGTTGCTCATTTCGAGGCAGAATCGTTACTTTACTCGAGGCAAGGCAACAAACAACTGTTCGAAGATATTACATGTTTTGCAAACGATTACCTCTTGAGAATAAACAGGCGCGAGTACAAGTTCTTATTTTCCAAAAGTTCTAACAAATCTTCAAGTGTTTAACCTGTTTTTCGGTAATTTGATTATTATATTCAGTAAATTCAATAAGATCTTTGGTAATTTCGAACTCTAATCATTAGTCAGCTCAATCAAAGAAACGCAAGTAACGTTATATATTATTAACCTTAATAATGTAGAAAGGCTCTGAAGGCATATATTCCAATATTATAGTAACAAAATCTACGGCAAACATAATCTAATATACACGAAACGTTTCGCTCATTACACAAAAATTATATATTAATCTAACATTAGCGCACTAACTAGTTACTGTGAGTATCTTTAAATGATAACTTCAAAAAAAAAGACAGAGAGGGTGATAACAAAGTTAACCTATAAAGGTTCTGTTTTTCCCTCTTGAGGTACGGAACCCTAAAAACGCTAAACAGGAACTAGTTAGAGAGCTAACACTATCACTCAAAACACAAATTATCGCAACTCTTTTGGCACTAGAAATCATACTGTAAAAAAACGTTCAATTTCCATGTCAAATAATGTGAGATCACTAAATAAAAGCGCGTAATACCACTTTTGTTTTCAATGTGGCAACATTGAATTTTCATTACGCACGAAAACAGTATGCACACACCAATCTTTCGAATTTTAAATTTGAGAAGACAGAGAACACTTACTAATCGAATTTTACACGAATTTTATATTCCAAACAATATACGTATGTACTAGTTGGTTACAAGTCATATTCTTGTAAATAGAGAATAATAACCTAAACAGAAAAATAAATATTTACAATAGAACTCTTCGGGATATTTTTTTTAAGACACATTAATAAATATTTCGTTGTATGTCTATACTAATTAGTATAAAACTGTTTAAAAATTTCTCAAAAACTACCAAAGTGACGTGAAACATTTTCTGGCAACCCCGTGTGCTGAGGATATAGACCATAATAAACCATTATCTAAATTTCAAAGCAATATAAAATGATTTATTATAGGAATATAGTGATAAATATACATAAGAATCCATTTAAATCAAGTTAGGTGCCTACAAAAATATATATTAAGCATTCTGGCAAATTTTTTCATTTTATTTTTCTGGTTAGGCTATAAAATGTCGTCCTGTCAGGAGCGTTAATTATTACAATACAAAAAAACAGTAATACCGTCACTTCGTACACTTCCGTCATCAAAAAACCAAAAGTTTTTATACTTTTTTATTGAATTGAAATTCCATTTTTTAAGAAGTAAAAGCAAATTTCGCGTCATTGTCCATCAATATAAATACACAATTTCAACGACATGCCAGTGTTGCCAGACTTTAGCAAAACTATTCAAATATTTCTTCCTAACATAGGAACTATATTCTCCCAAAAATTACTACCTTTTTTATTATAATAGTAGTTCGAAAGTATGTTCTGATTAAAAATTGTGTATTTATTAACATTTAAATATACTACTAATTACTAACATATCTATCGTAGTTTATAAAAATAGTTTCCGATTCCATATTGGGTACTAAACAAAATCTGTAATAAATGTAACAAAAACGTAACCCAATAGGAACCTAAGGGTGTCAGCGAAGGGGTGCAGTGATACAATTAATTATAAAATTCTGGAAATCACAGCCAGACTATTATCTTTACACAGTATAAAATGAAGTCGATTCCGCTGTCTGTTCGCTCAGACCTTTTAACCTATTCAACAGATTTCAATGCAGTTTTCAGCAATAGATAGAGTGATTCTAGAGGAAGGTTTATATTCGTATGTATGTAACCCGTGATTATTGCTGTACCTTTACAATACCAACCGCAAGTAGACTCGCGGGGTTCATCTAGTATGTTTATAAAGCGTTTCTTATCTGGTACTTTAGGACAGCTGACAGCATGTCACTGTGAGGCGAAGCAGCTTAATCTTTACCTTATTTTTTTAAGTTATTTTACAATGAATGTATCAGAGATACATAGATACTGGTTATAGCACAACTTAGCACTTAATCTCAGTGCTGCACCAGTGAAAAAAAATTAAGCTCTTAGCTTTGAGTGCTTCAACAATAAATGATTCATTTTCATGAACTAGCTTTTGCGTTTGCTCACACAAAAGTAACATTAAATCTTATTGCCCGACTGCGAAAGGATCATGTTTTTTGAGTGTATGTATGCATCTTATATTTCTTTGGCATGCCCTTGTGCCTAAATGCCTTGTCGATTTTTTATGTGAGTACTGGGTACATGAAAATTAAAAAAACCTGAATTTAATAAAGATGGAAGATATTTATGTTTATGGATGAATATTACCAAATTTTGTTCACTACAACCACATCAGCATAAACTATAGAATAATCACTACATAGTATAAAACAAAGTCGCCTTTTCTGTCCCTATATCCCTATGTGCGCTTAAATCTTTAAAACTACGCAACGGATTTTGATGCGGTTTTTTCCAATAGATAGAGTGATTCAAGAGGAAGGTTTATATGTATAATACATGCATCATATACTAAGGCAACATTGCTAATTTTAGAGGTTTCTATTTTATGCCCGTGCAAAGTCGGAGCGGGCCGCTATGTTTTTATATACAACGTTCATAGTTTTTCTGTAGTGTATTTAATTTAGTATCAGCATTGCACCCGTGCGAAGCCGGGGCGGGTCGCTAGTATTGTTATATAACAGAGTAAAAAAGTTTGTAATGTGTTTAAAACTATTTTCAAATTCTAACGGATATATTTCCCCGACATAAAATAAAATGATCTACATATAGTTTTTATTGTACAGCGAGATTATTATTTAAAAGGTTTCTATAAATTTATTTAACACCTATTTCTCGACGTTTTGAACTGGTTACACCACTCGTGGTCACGGGTAGACTGGCGTTAGACTATCGACAGCTTCGTGATGAGCAAGCGGTACTTGCACTTGTTCGCGTTGATTGTTTATACTGTCTGCACACCTACATACTACACTGAAATCATCCCGACGGAACGCAAATAAGTCCTACTACATTACTGCTTTAACTATAAATTAAACTATATCTTCGAATACAAAACAATAAGCACTTACATTAAACTTTCCAGTTCTAAACAGTATTGTATCACTGCACATCTTTACTGCACTTTGTCTTAGAGATTATACACGTTTGCTTCGCACACTGACTGTGAGCCACATTCCGTCACTGTTCTGTTACAGTATGATGCGTAAAGTCAGCACTTTGAGTAAAATTAGACACACTACAGAGAAATTGTCAACTTTTTGTATAGGCCCTTCGCTTAGATACGGTTTTCTTAATCGCACCAGTGCATCAAGCCGCCACAAAATCAAAGAGCCAGCCTGCGGCGTACACCCACAAGCAAGTATGATTTGTCAGTTTACGCCGTTGTATGAATTAATATATTCATATTTCACAACAATAACCACAATTGCGTGCGGACGCAACGACATTATCGAAACGAATGGACTATATATATATATATATATATATATATATATATATATATATATATATATAGGTGTGGGGATCGGTCACATCGGACAAAATAGTTTGGCAACTATTACTAGAATCGTAACAAAAGTTAATCAAAGAAACTTCCATGGTGTGGCTACTCCCAAAACTAAAAAAACTACCAAAAATAAATACAAAATAAACTTCTCTCACATATATATAAATTATCTGTCTGTAATTTTGGGTTCACACACCATTTATCTTTCTGTTCAGAAAAAAATATAAAATGTAAACGTAAGTTAAACATAAAAGGTAAGTCATATATAATATGTAAAATAGTAGTGGTAGCGTATGCGACTGCTAAACTCGAGGTCTCGGGTTCGATTCCCGGGTCGGACCAAATGTTTGTATAATCTGCAAATATATGTTTCGGAGTTTGGGTGTTTTCTATGTATAATATGTATGTATTTACAAAAAAAAAGTATCTAAGTATTTATATCAGTTGTCTGGTACCCACAACACAAGCTCTGCTTAGCTTGGGACTAGATGGCGTTGTGTGTTAGATGTCCGGATTTTTTTTTATTTTTAATATAAACTAGCAAACCTTGGATAGTAACAAAAATGAGTTAGAACGATATATCAATTGCCAACATGACTCTACTCTGCATGATGGAAAGCACGACTAGAATCATAGGGTCACCATGCTCATTGCATTGCACCATGGTGACCCACACTATGGCGGGATGGACCACCTCGTTATTAAATAAAACCCGATAATAATCTCATAATATGTACTTTCTTTTATGTTTCAACATCTTTTGATTACATCCAAAGGTTTACATAGTACTAAAGTTGGTGTTTATTATTTGTATTGTATGATATATATTACTACATCTTGAAAACATTAATAAATATTAAATATATCAAACATCTAACACACAACACTATCTAGTCCCAAGCTAACCAGAGCTTGTATTATGGGTACTAGACAACTGATATAAATACATATATACTTTTATTTTTGTAAATACATACATATTATATATAACACACAAACTCCGAAACAAATATTTGCAGATCATACAAACATTTGGTCCGACTCGGGAATGGAACCCGAGACCTCAAACACAGCAGTCGCATACGCTACCATTACGCCACCGAGGCAGTTTGATTAAAAAAAGTAGTGTCATTAATATTGTTTAGTTAAATATTGTCATAGATAATTATTTTTTATTAATTATCTATGGCAATTAATTATTATTTCCTTTAACACTCAAATAACTAGCAAGACAGTGCTTTTTTCATTAATACTATACAACTGTCATTCATTGGCTACTCAAAAGTTAAAACATACAGCAGTAAGCCCTTTTACACATTGCACTGACTTTACGCAGCATAGTGATGTCACTGAAAATTGAGCCAAATGTGAACGTTACCTTACTTAGCTGACACTCTGATTGGCTATAGACACTATTGGTTGTTGGTTGTTGGTGCTGATCACCGTTGACCCCGGTGGTATCTTCTGTGGGACCATGCCGTCTATGTGCCTGTACTTCTTCAGACGGGTCCATTGACCGTTGTTGTAGTTCATTTGGAAGTGCATCTCGGAGAGCATTGTAAGGTATGTATCGTCTGATTGTAAGACATTTTCTATGTTTTCGGATAGTTTTATTGTTACTATATTTCCTAGGTTTGGACACGGGTTGTCTGAAAATTTAAAAATTTGGGATTAATTTTAGTTCTTATGATACACAATGACTAAATTAAAATTTTCGTGACTTAACTTTTCATTGTTTAAAAAACAGTAATTGACTTGGTAGCGAAACCTGACTGCGTCAGAGGTTCTGTATTCTATTCCCACCAAAGATAAAAAATTGCGTGATTACCGTAACCATATATTGAGTCTAGATGCAATTTCTATGTCTTATGTATAAATATCAATTACATTTCGTTTGTCTCGCTAAAACTCGAGAACGTCTAGGCCGATTTAGCTGATAATGATGGACGATGGTATTTGTTAATTTGAGATCAGATGGCTGTGGGAGTTATCTATAAAAGTCTAGTATAGTAAAATACTGTGAATTTTCTTGTCCAAATTGAGTCTCGTACTAACAAAGTTAATGAAAATCGGGTCATACATTTAAGAGTTACTATTGCTGATTCTAATGTACACAGACCAGTAAGAATTTGTACACAAATACTGAATTTTAATTAAATATTTAGGACTATAATTGAATATTTTGGACAATTGATACACAACGCCATCTAGTTTCAAACTAAGCAGAGTTTGTACTATGACAGCTAAATTGACTGATATAATATCTACACTCTTTTTTTTTGTAAATACATACGCATTACATATACCATAACCACCCCACCGTGTCCGTGGTCCGACTCCGGATTCGAACCTGAGACGTCAGCACAGCAGTCGCATACGTTACTACTACGCCATTAAGGCATTCAAATGTATTATTATGTGTATTCTCACCTCTAGAGCCCGCCATGAAGCCAAGTATGAGCGCTTTCTCCGGTCTTGTAACACGATTGGCGTTTCGGAACATATCTTGTGCTTCCATCATTTGTTCACGCTGTAAAAAAACACATTGATTACCATAGGTATAAGGTACATATTGAAATGAAGCATAGAATTAAAATAAGTAACTTAAGGCAAATTGACTATACGTATGGCTTACATCAACAACCCATAACGTCCTACTGCTGGTCTCGGGTCTCCTCTCAGGAGAGGGTTAAGGCCATACGTACCCACGCTGGCCAAGTGCTAAATGTTGTGGGTTCAAATCCTACATGGGACAACAATTTGTGTGATCCATAAATTGTTGTATGTATGTTTGTAAAGTCCCCTGCAACACGGGATTTATTCATAGTACGGGAGTTGTCTTTTCGAACAGAAAAAAAATGTCTCAGTTTTTTTACTTTTGAATGTAACTCTATTGGATCTACATAACACTAGTGAAAATTTTCACACGTTTTGAAACATTCTTCATTGGTGCTCCGCTCCTATTAGCAGTAGCGTGATGATATATAGCCTATAGCCTTCCTCGATAAATGGACTATCTAACACTGAAATAATTTTTCAAATCGGACCTGTGGTTTCTGAAATTAGCGCGTTCAAACAAACTCTTCAGCTTTATAATATTAGTATAGATATCCGGTAGATGGAAGTCCTGACAATAACTTACCGTAAGTGAAAGGCCTCTACGCGGCAATAGCGGCGTTGCTGTGGTAGTTTGCACGTTTGTTTGCGCCGCTTGTTGCGCGGGCTGTTGCACCGTTTGTTGCGCGGGGGCTGCGGCTTGCGCGGCCGCCTGTTGCTGGACTGGTTGCGCTATCTGTACCTTGAGATATGAAACGGATCAAAATTAAAATGAAGCAGAAAGAAATTCACAAATTATGTTCACAAGAATATCAACTGATTAAAGGTTACAATCACGAAATTGACATTCAATTATTTTTAATTTAGTTTAGATTGTAGAATTAGAAAAAAATAGTATGTTGTTCACGTCCATATTTTTTTTTATTATTGAGTAATGGTCAAACTAGCAGACGTATCGCCTGATTTTAAACGATTACCGCCGCCCTTGGACACCCGGCCTTTGGAGTATAGGCCTCCGGTATCCTCACTCACTCGGTGGAACACTCTACAAGCGCTATTTTACACCGGTTTTCTATGAGGCCGTGGTAATAGTCCGAAAAAAATATCGACTTAGTGATTAAGTCGTGGAAGAGTAACAAAGATACGAACTCACATTTATTTTTATAATGTTAGTAAAAATATTGTTGTGTGATAGAATAACTCACGGGCTGTGATATTTGATGCTGAGTCTGGAGAGCGGGGATGACCTGCCGCGCCGTCGCTTGCTGGACCACGGTCTGGGTTACCTGCTTACAGACAGTGTGTTATTTACGTGTGGTTGTAGACCTAGATCACTCAATAGCTTTTACTTGTCCACTGCTGGACATAGGGCTCTCCTTAGAAATGAGGTTTTGGCCAGCTACTATTATACTGTTTTTTCTTGTTATTTAACGGTTTTATTTAGTTCGCCCTGTTTGTTTGGGTCAAATCTAGTAATTGAAATCTAACCTCTTTCGAGTTGACAGATTGATCGGAAATTTGGTACACACTCCTAGTTTTGGTGACAATAGAATTAAATAAATTCTATTCTATTGTAAATTCTAGATAGCCGCCGCTACAAAATGGCGGTTTACAAATTTAAGCACAACTACTTTAATATATGTAGTTGTGCCTAAACACACGATGACCACAATTGTCACATTTATATATTACAACTGCTTTTTGTCTACCTGTTATGTGTGTACAATAAAGATAAATAAATAAATAAATGAAATAAAATATATATCAAATTAAAAACTAGTTAAGCCCTTTTAACTAGTAGAACACTATGAAAAAAAATTAAATCCAAGATGGCCGCTGCTACAAAATGGTGGTTTGCACATTTTGTCACGATTGCAAAGAGAAGGAAAACTTGAAACCTATAATTATAATAATAATGTTTTGGACATCTAACACACAACGCCATCTGTTCCCAAACTAAGCAGTTGTCTAGTACTATGGGTACCAGACAACTGATATAATTTCATATTTTTTTTGTAATAAATATTATAAATAGAAAATACCCAAACTCCGAAATAAATAATTGCAGATCAGACAAACATTTGATCCGATCCGGGAATCGAATCCGAGCAGTCACTTACATTACCATTACTCCACCGAGGCAGTCAAAGGCCTATTTATCTGGCCAGCATGGACAGTAGGCCTAAACCTCCTTGTTAAGGAGGATGCTATGCCTAGCAGTGGACTGTCGAGGGTTGACGATGAAGTAGCTACTCACAGGTTTGATATTCTGCAGCAGTACGGCCTTCCCGCCCGGCTGCAGTATGACGGTGGAGGTGTTGAGCAGGTTCTGCGCCGACAGCAGCAGGGGCTTGCCGCCCGCCGAGCCGGCGATGAGCAGCTTGGGCTGCTGCTGGCCTATCACTATCGGCTTCGCGCCACTGCCCTGGGGAACACGACTGGGTTCATATTTTGACTTTGGGAAGTTCAAGCCGGTATAAATATTTCACATCAATGACCACAATTGCGGAATAAGAAATGGCCTTTACCCTATATCAATACCAATATTTGCATATCTTGGTATCGAACCCGAGACTTCAACCACGGCAGTGGTATACGCTACCACTGCGCCACAGAAGCGATCAGATGTAAAGAGTGTATTACCTGTACTATCAGCGGGCTGGTGAGTGCAGCGGGGCGGTCGGCGGCCGGCGCGGAGGGGGTGGCGGGGGCGGAGGCCGGCGCGGGGCGGGGCGAGGGCGGCGGGGGCTGCGCGGGGCGGGGCGGGGAGGCGGGGGCTGCCGCACCGTCCGCGGCGACAGGCGTCCCTGGAGAACGATCAACACGTATAATAAAATACATCATACGGGTAGTACAGCTACGCTGATTCCAAAATTTGGAGTCGCCTACTAGTTCAACCGGGGCAATTCAATATATATCTGGGGCCCAAATAATCTTGGAAATAATTAAAACTACTGGACCGATTTTGAAAATTCTTTCACCATTCCAAAACTACATTATCCACGAGTAACATAGGCTATATTTTATTTTGGAAAAAAATAGGGTTCCGTAAGATATTTGCGTTTTTCGGACACAAGGTGTAAAAAATCAACCAGAAAAGTTACTTATTTTGCGTACGCTGCCTGAACTGTAAAAGATAGAACCATAAAATGCTCTAATGGCTAGGCTGTTTGCAGCGGTAACCGACATCCACACTGGCGGAGCAGCGGGCGACCGCTAGTATGATATAAAGAAACATACCCGTAGCATTATCCTCAGGTTTAGGCATAGCATAGTTATTAAGTCCTTTAGCATAATCTGGTGGGGGTGGTGATGAAGAAGGTGGAGCCGCCGCTTTCTTGGCCCCTTCTTCCATTTCTGTACACAAAAGACTTATTTAAAAAAAAAATCATATTTATTAGAAAAAATATTCATTACCTATCAAAAGTCAAAATCAAGTATAATAAGAATTTCATATTTCTCACACTCCAATTTAATTTATTTGTATGGATAATAATAGCAGATTTCTAAATGTGAAAACGTGTAAATAAAATAAATAAATAAATATTTCGGACATCTAACATACAACGCCATCTAGTCCCAAGCTAAGCCGAGCTCGTGTTGTGGGTACTAGACAACTGATATAAATACTTACATACTTTTTTTTTGTAAATACATACATATTATACATAGAAAACACCCAAACTCCGAAACAAATATTTGCAGATCATACAAACATTTGGTCCGACCCGGGAATCGGACCCGAGACCTCAAGCTTAGCAGTCGCATACGCTACCACTACGCCACCGAGGCAGTCAAATGGTCAATAATATTTTCATTAGAGGTTAATTAGTCATAAGATACTGTATGTATGTTTTCTAAATAAAATAAAATAGCAAGACAGGTTGCTGGACCCGTAAAAAATAGACCCACATGAAGCTTAAATTGCTGCTTTGACATTTTTTTTTTTATTGAATAGTGGGCAAACGAGCAGACGTATCACCGTAAGCGATTACCGCCGCCCATGGACACCCGCAACACCAAAGGCGTCACAAGTGCGTTGCCGACTTTTGGGGGATGGGAAGAGGGAATGGGGGGAGGGGATGGGAAGAGGGAATGGGGGGAGGGGATGGGAAGAGGGAATGGGGGGAGGGGTTGGGATATGGGCTCCGGTATCCTCACTCACTCGGTGAAACACAGCGCAACCGGTTATCTGTGACTTACCTAGTTTTCTCCTCTTCTTAATCTGAGCATGAGTGGCAGGTTGCTCTGTAATGTCCAGAAGTTTGATGCCAGCACGGGGAGGAGGTCTTGCAGCCCCAGCTCGCCATCCACCACCCCTGGCACCAGAAAACCTGGACGGCAGGCCTTTTAGGGGAGCTGTAATTAAAGAAGTAATATTGGATTAAATACCAGGTAAACTTCTGGATGGGGTATTCAATTACGGAACTGACAATAGGTCCATTGTGGGTTTATTTTGCATGAGCCACGCAACTTCGTTTGCGTCTTATATCGCCCGTAGCGTGAAAATTTTCCCCCGTTTTTGAAACATTCTTCATTGGTGCTCCGCTCCTATTAGTAGTAGCGTGATGGTATATAGCCTATAGCCTTCCTCGATAAATGGACTATCCAACACAGAAAGAATTTTTCAAATTGGACTAGCGGTAGGTACCTGAGATTAGCGCGTTCAAACAAACAAACAAACAAACCCAACCCTTCAGCTTCAGTCACTTATAATTTACATAATATATCTAGCGACCTAGGATTTTATATTTCTAAACTATTTATCGATTTGTTACGTGGATAACCGCAGTTTTAACCATATACACCATGATCATTATGAACAAGGAAAATGCTCCTAAACAAAACATACAGTGCTATGCATACATACCTCCGATAACGGTTGCAATATTTATTTATTAGCAAATCGATATGGTGATGTTTAAAACAGTCGCCGTAAATCAAAAGTAGCTTGGTCGATTATTGCGATTTACTGTAGCGTAGGACATTAAAGAAGAGTAAAGATATGTGAAGCTCAAGAGTAATATTCATTAAAATAGTAAGTAAGAAAGTTTGAAAAATAAAAACCGACTAAATTTACTTAATATTGTTTTTTATTGAATAGGGGCTCAAATGACCGCCCATGGACACCCGCAACACTAGAAGCGTCACAAGTGCGTTGCTGGCCTTTAGTGGGGGGTTGAGGTATGGGCCTCCGGTATCCTCACTCACTCGGTAAGACACAGCGCAACCTTTCGATCGGCGATTTCACACCTCTTTCTGTGACGCCGTGGTATCACTCTGGTCGAGCCGAAGCGTGGCTCTCCCACGGTAAATTTATAAAGCCTATGATACCCAGGCCGTTATTATGAAACTATTGAAACCACATTCATTTAAATCGGTTTAATTCAGGGCATTCCTTGACGGTATTAAGTTTCTTGCCGTTGCCGGCGTAATTCTTTACGATTGATCGTGGGAGAGCCATGCTACGGTGTGAATGGGCCGGCTCGACTGGAGTGATACCACGGCCTCACAGAAAACCAGTGTGAAATAGCGCTTGCGCTGTGTTTCACCGACTGAGTAAGGATACCGGAGGCCCATACCTCAACCCCCCACTAAAGGCCAGCAACGCACTTGTGACGCTTCTAGTGTTGCGGGTGTCCATGGGCGGTCATTTGAGCCCCTATTCAATAAAAAACAATATTAAGTAAATTTAGTCGGTTTTTATTTTTCAAACTTTCCCCATCCCCTAAAAGGCTGGCAACGCAATTGTGACGCCTCTGGTGTTGCGGGTGTCTATGGGCGGCGGTAATCAAACTCAAACTCAACTACTGTTTACTATCAGGCGCGATACGTCAGCGGGTTTGACCCCTTTACAAAAAAAAAAAAACTTCTAGGTAGGAATGATCCAGAGTCGGTATTGTAATGTTTCATAAGTTCCCAAAAAGGCCTTCTCGAAATTAGGCAATAAAAGAAACTTACTAGTATCAGTCATTTTCCTAGGCATGCCACGGCTTCGTACAGGCACAGTGGGGGCCAGTGCTTTCTTCTGATTGGCTTGCACTTCCGTTGCTTTGGCCAACAGCTCGCTACGTAAGGCAACTGACTTCGGCTTGCGTTTAAGGGTAAAATGCTTCACTGGGTTCGGCTGTTGGCCCACCTGGAAGGAAAAATGAAAATCATCAACAATCCATAATGTCTGGGCTCGGGTCTCCTCTCCGGAGACGGTTAATATATACGTGGGGACTGGCCAGACAAAGTTATGTAATAATAATAATAAATAATATTGCCGTTGGATGTTTTCTAGCCGCCCAAAGGATCGAACTAAGCTTCACGATTGTTATCCTGTGATAACAATCGGGACTGACTACTTAACGTGACTCGGATTACGGAGACGCTCATGGTAACATGCCAGCAGCGGCCACACATCCAGGTACTGACCGCGCCGTCGTTGCTTACCATCGGTAATTGTTTCTAGGCGTTTAGGTACTGACCATGCCTGATTATTCCTAATCACCGAGTGCAACGCTGGCCGGCCGAAGACACAGAAAACCATCTCACAAAATTATTAAAAATTAGAACTTTATTTGATCCTACCACCAGCGAATAAATGTTTGTACTCACCACAGAAACCAAAGCATTCTTATTCAAATATAGGCACTCAAGTGGTAGCAGTCCAAGGTCTGAATGTTTTGCCAGCGCTCTCCGAAGTTCACTGATCATATCACTAAATATTGGCCTCGTCTCATCAAACTCCGCTATCTCTGTATTAAGGGTGCCTGCTGAAGGAAATGTCTTGAGAGTTTCTGCCAGCATTGCCACCCAGAGATCTGAGTCGACTGCTGCAACTTCAATGATTTCTTCAAGTTCATTTCGCCACTGGAAAATGTAATAATGTTCTTTAGATTCTATAGAATTATCATTCAGTATATTATATCCAGATATCTGCAATTGTTTACGAATAATAATGCTTATAACCCTGTCTGACCCTTAAGGTGCATAATAACAGGAATATAAATTGTTCGGCGAAGGTCAATATTATACTACCTAATAGCAGGCAGAATACTGTGATTATAGTAACATTCTGATATTTCAGGTGATGTTTAGACTGCTTGATTATGAGTAAGTTTAACTAAGCTATACTCAAAATGGTCCGGATATGTTAATAACAGCAGTTCTCGGACCCCTTCCTTCTCAGGCGCAGAGTTGGCACACCGTGTGGTTTTAGTCGGTTCGATTCCGACACACCGCCCCGCCGCAAGTCCCGGCGGGGTGAAGGACAGAAGGGTTCCACACGTAAAAAAAGGCTATTCTCGAAATAGACAGGCTGACTGTGTTAAGCAATTCTCAAGTATTCTATATATAAGTCTGGATGTTGGTTAAATAAGAAAAAATAGGTAGTTTAAAAACCAATTACAAACAGGTGAAGCTAACAGCAGAAGCTACAGCATTCAAGAACAGAAGAGTGAGCCTAATTTTTGATGAATCAAATGTTGGATGATCAAGGAATGATTACATTAGAGGATTTCTTCTAATATAATGATTCATTTGAGTCAATTTTTCATTTTTGACTGCCTCGGTGGCGCGAGTGGTAGCGTAAGCGACTGCTGTGCTTGAGGTCTCGGGTTTGATTCCCGGGTCGGTCCAAATGTTTGTATGATCTGCAAATATTTGTTTCGAAGTTTGGGTGTTTTCTATGTATAATATGTATGTATTTACAAAAAAAAAAGTATATATGTATTTATATCAGTTGTCTAGTACCCATAACACAAGCTCTGCTTAGCTTGGGACTAGACGGCGTTGTGTTAAATTGTCCGAAATATTTATTATTATTATTATTATTATTTATTTATCATCTGATCAATGTCAAGTATCTAAAGTCTTAAGTCTTCAATCCGTCTGATGTTCATCATGATGAAATTAATGATAAAAAATGTCGAGATCTCCAAGCCATTTATCTCCGTAGCCTTATGTCTCTTTTTTTATTAAATAGGAGGCAAATGAGCAGACGTATCGCTTGCCTGATTGCCATCTCTTCATGTTTATGTTTGACTTGCTTGATGACAGGACATTTATCAGAAAAAAACCTTTTATACAGCATATAAAACTTGCACATATGCATTTTTAAGGATCTCATAAATGAGTTTATTTTTCTTTAGATAACTTATAATACCTTCCTGTTAAGATCACCTTGGCTTGTTTTAAACACTTGAATATTTTGAAGTATTATTTATTAAAATGTAATATTTCAACAATTAAGGATATGCTATCCAGCCTTGAAAAGAGTTGATATGGGTAGATATTTTATTAGTCATTTTGCAAATAGGTTAAAAAAATAATAGGTAACAATAAGAATAAATCTGAAACATAATTTTAGATTTAATTATTTACTAAACACAAAAATCTATGATACAAATAGTCAATCAAAATTCTGTACTATTAGATACAGTCATTGTAGAATTTTATATGATACTAGCTGATGCCTGCAACTTTGTCTATGTCTCTTATAAGAAAATACACATGATAATATTCTGTTCTTTCCGACCTGTCCTTTTAGGATACTGAGACAAACTTCTTAGCACTCCATGGATTCACCGTGCGGGTGCCGGGTCCATCGTGTGGCAGAGGGAGAAACTCAAAGCAGTTCCCAGGACTTACGACCTGGATGTAGGTTTAAGGAGGCCCCCTTTAAGATGCGCATCAACGCTCACCTTCACTGCTCGAGTTTCCCGCCCTACCTAGCCAAATTTGGTAGGAACCTGTTAGTGCAGCCTTGGATACTCGTTCTAAAATAGAACTTACTGCAGATCTCGACAGGCCAAGGTCTTTCAGAAGGTTATAGAGAGATTTAGCTGGTATACCTCTCGCTCCTACTTCTACCGCGTATAAATTAACCACATAGCCATTTTTGTTAAGTTCAGTTGTTAGATCGTAATATTTATTTAATTTTATTCTATGGTCTTTAGGAATATTAGTTTCCCACGGAACAGTAAGCTCTACTAATATTATGTGTTTAATTTGTCTAGAGAAAAGGAATATGTCCGGTCTGGATGACGAAACACCAACATCCTCTGGGATTTTATAGTGCTTATCATACGTATCCATCAAAATAGTCCAGTCAGGTGCAGTACCTAGGATTGAGAAAGGCTTGCTTTTAGATTTGGTAGTTGAGCCATCCTTTATAAAGTTAATTTCTCGTTTATTTGTAGTCAATCCTTTTTGGGCTCTAGCTACTGAAAGACTTACTGCTTCACGTATCATTTCTAGTACTCTATCATGTCGGCGTGAGTAATAACCCCTATCAAGCAGCACCCTGCAACCTACCAGTAAGTGCCTAGCAGTACCTACTGCCTCACCACACGTATAGCAAGATTTTTCAGATGCTTTCCCCCATCTCACTAGGTTACTTTGGTCTGGGAGGGTCATTTGGAAGGCATTCAGATAGAATTTTAACAGGGCAGGAGACCAATCATATAGCAAGGTGCGCCATTTCAGGGCTAACGGGATGCAGAACTCACCTATAGTTAACCACTCACTTTGCATTTCTAGATTCATTGCATGCACTTTATAGATATCATTTTCATCTTGTTGTATAAAGGATTTTATTATTTCTCGGTCTCCCTTCTTCTTTGCGAAACCCAGCCCGACTCTATTAAACTGTGCACCAGCCATAAATTGTTTATGGAACTGAAGTCTTGACTCAAGCTCTGTAACATATTTATCTTTTGGGAGTGATGAGACTATTTCATCCTGGGATTGTCCCAAGACATGCATTTTGGTAACTCTGAGGTGTTTATAGAGTTCCGATGGCTTCTTTAACTTCATCCCAAAATTGTTTTGATCCCTAAATAGAGTTGAGGGGTCAGCTGAGTGTGCAATTCCGAGCCATAACTTCAATATCTTTTTGACATTTGCATCTAGTTTTGCCAGGAGGCTTTTACCGATGTCATATACAAGGAAAGACCAAGTCAGACGCGACGTAAGATAATTGTCGTATATCCAAACTTTTTTAATATTGTTTAATGGTTGTTGGTCTACCTTATTTAAGTCATTAAGAAAATTTTCGACAGTTATCTCTAAGGATGGTGTACGTCCTTTGTAATCAATCTTTCTACCAAGAAATTTGAAAGGCAATATTTCGACACTTTATTCGTAAAGTGCTTTATTGGCGGCAATACGAAGAATACGAACGCCCCCTCCTAAATAAGTAAGGACAAATCATAGTGCGAGTTAATTACGCCTCTGTGTACCCTTTTACAGTACACAAGTGTGAAAGTACGTATACATAATTATTATAAATTTATTGTTCAATTTGAGTGTCTTTACCGCGTAAGTGGACGAGTCCTTGAAAATAAAATTTCACAATAAAATACCAACAAGAATAGGGTTATTAGTTTAAATGCGCAAACAAATTACTATAATTCAAGATAAATGGGTACTCATTAATAAATTACGTATGTACTTATTAAATTTAACTACGATTTTAAGCAATAAAATCAAGAATTCCTAACCAATTTACTAAACACGAATTCTTATTAGGTTTTTTCAATACGCCGTCATTACAACATAGAAAATTGGTCTATAGAATGTGTTATTGTTACGCTTTTACATTTTGTTACTAATTCGGTGTACCATTGTTTATTTTAAGATTTCAAAATAAAATTTTAACATGTAAATTCATTTTATATGACAACAAATAAAACTAATACATACATGCGTATATAAGTATCTCTTTCTTACTCCACGTAATAAATAAGAATAGAAAGAGAAAGAAAACACAATACAGTTACGCAAAACCATAGAACATAAAGAGAAAAGTTACCTCTTCAACATTTCTGCGCGGGATATGAAAGAAACTTAACAATAATTTCAATTTCACTTGTGTCTGTAGATCTGGAAAACAATCCTTGATATTCTTTAACACTTCGGCATTTAATTGAGTACAAATTGAACCGCTTGTCCACGAATCATTCGATGTACCGAGTTTATTATGGAGCCACAAAGATGTGTCACTATCCCGAACGTTCGCCATCTTGCTACTGAGATAGTGACGTATTCGCCATGTGTCTTTAAAGCTAAGTTCAGAAATTATATCGATTTGAGTAAAACATCGATAAAATTATTATAATCTCTCTTTTTATTTATTGACTTATAGACATACGAATACGGATGTAGAATATAGTGATAGAATGAATTTAAAATTAGTGGGAGTTATCTACGATTGCTTTATTAAAAATATTCAATATAGCACTCATCATTAGCAAATTCATCTATTTCTCTATTAAATCAAAAATCCGTGATGCATAATTTAAACGAGTAATTTTATAAATAACATTTTTAATTATGGAGTTCAAGGATATTTTAAAAAACCTTGTAAATAAAAACGACATTTTCTGCGAAAAACATATTTTCAAGATTAAAAAAAGGCAGTGATGCCATCCCCCAGAACACACTAAATAGATCGTAGTCGAAAAGACCAAAATTTCTACGTGCATTTTAATATAGGATTTTAAAAGTATTATTTGGTAATAAATTGTAAACTTAGTTACTTTCAAACATCAAAAGCCTTTATTGTCTTATACAATAAAAAGCACATTATTATACACATGTAGAAGAGAAGTCTCGACAATTTAACAAAAATAACAATGTTTCATTGCCAAACAGAGTTCCGAGTATTCATCTAAACTTAAGAAAGCCGGAAAGAAAGGAACTCAAGCTGACACCGTACCAAGCGATTTAAAACTTGCTGGAACACTTTTATAGTGAAGAAACCAACAGCAGCACGTCATGACTCCACAAGGGGCCTCGCACAACTTTCGCCGTTCCCTGATATACTTCAGCGAGCATTTCCATCTCTGAATCCCACGGGGATGTTTACGCACGCCGTCAGTCACGGTATGGTCACCACGTATGGCTCTCAAAGATAATACTTGCACAGGGCGTTAGAGACGTGTCTTTCTCTGGGTAATCAGAGCCACCGTCCAAACTGGTGTATGGTACACCATAAACCGGACACTACCGTGTTCATTTCGCGATCCTTGGTTCACCCAGTATGACCACATAATACGAAGAGTTTTAAGACAAGTTTAAAATAGGTTTTGATAATAACGTCATATTTATATTAATTTTTGCAACGCCCATGTCAACAAAGTTTGGTATAAAATACCATAGACAATCGCGCACCATTTAAATTTAGTTGCCTGAATTTTATCGATCAAACAAATACCTAGATATTATTTTATGTTGTTGATTTTATTTCTAATAGTATAATGTCTGAAACTTCGGACGTATTAGCTTTAAACATTTACGAAGAAGATTTAAATGAACAAACAACATTGGATTTATCAACACAGCGGTTAAAATCTGTCCCTCTGATTGAAAATTATTATTTGTGTGTAAGTTATTCGAGTTTCGTCACTACTTTAAAGATGCAAATATTCATGTCATCATTATTCCTCCTTTTCAACGTTCACAGTGTTCTTTTCAAATCAGTAATAGAAAAAAATCCTTGTTTTGATTTTATTTTCTGAGTTTTTCACAAATCGATGTTTATAATATACTAGTTTTGTTGTAGTGTATATTATAATTAATACCTCGCAACGTCGTTTACGTCTACTATTGCCCGTAGCGTAATAATTTTCCCGCGTTTTTTAAACATTCCTCATTAGGGCTCCGCTCCTATTAGTAGTAGCGTGATGGTATATATATATATATATATATATATATATATATATATATATATATATATATATACCCTATAGCCTTCCTCAATAAATGGCCTATCCAAGACTGAAATAATTTTTCAAATCGGACTTGCGGTTCCTGAGATTAGCGCTTCAAACAAACAAACTCTTCAGCTTTATAATATTAGTGTAGTCTTGTCATTGATTAATTTGAAGATGAATATTAGGAGACAGAGAGGTTTTATTTTATTATTGAACGACACACACAGTGCGAAGTATATTCATCAGTTCTCTTTATTTCAGGTTTTGTATCTACAAAATAATGAAATTGAATTATTACCAGATGACCTATTCGATATATTACGAAACCTTATGTATTTAGATATTAGAGACAATAAGCTAACTGACATACCGAAATCAATAAAAAATCATCCATGCCTTACCCACCTGTTATTACAAAACAATCAAATAACTTCACTTCCAAATGAATTGGGAACCGTAAACAATCTAAAAATGTTACAACTAGCCGGAAATCCGCTCACGTACCCGCCAAAAGAGATTATAAGCGCGGGAGTTTCAAGTGTCAAAAACTTTTTGAACGAAAAGTACATTGATAGTGTATTCGCTGGATGCCGTTCAGATATGTCCGAAGAAACGGTAAGCATCAACGACAATCCATTTATCCAGGAAGGGAGGAGTTATAACTCCGTTATCGATGGTGAACAACAAAAGAGAGAAACAATGTCGATTAAATTTAACGAAAAGTTGTCAGACGATGAATCTGATGTGGAATATTATCCAAGAAACAAAGGGAAATGTCCTAAATTAGCTAAAAGTCGTGTGATTGTACCTTCATATTGCCAAAGTTCAAAGTATTTGAAACCAATAAAAACAGATGGAAAAGTATTGCAAGATGCCAAAATAAGACAGAGTTTCTTTAAAGATATGGCCATTAAGAAGCATAAAGAATTACTTGCTACCAGAGACAAGATTCTGCAAGGGAGAAAGTGTGTTTCTTAATAAGATATTTGGGATCAACACTGCTTTGCAGTTTTAATTTGTTTTACAATTGCTTTGAGACAAATCTGCTGGGACTTCCAGTAGTTGCTGAACTAAGGAAAAATATTACTTTATGTCTCTCGTCTCTGTCGTTCTCACTCATTTGAATAAATAAGCGCCATCAGAAGATGGCAGTGGATATAATACATAAGACGCAAAATTATGTAACTTTAGTTGTATTGTTCCTTAGTGCAGCAACATTTTAGTTATTTTTAACAGACATTAAAAAGAAGGAGGTTCTATGTTCCACTGCACGTTTTTTATTTATGTTCACCGATAACTACGTGAATTGTGGACTGCTTTTGAAAATATAATAAATATTTTATGCACCTGCCTAAACACAAGATAAACTTTAAATTTACTGTTTATAATTAATAAAATGATCGTTTTCACAGAAACCTCGAATTGCTGCGAAATTGGCGTAAAAACTACATGATTAACCAATTTGACGCGGATGGTTCGTACAAAATGGATCCTAAAACATATCCTTATGATACTCACCCAGACTACATGAATCTTCTCTCAAGAGAAGATATAGAAAAAGATTTACCAGATAAGTACAAAAAGAGATTATTCAGGAGGTGCAAACCTACTCGGCCTAGGAAGGGCAACAATGATGTCCATTTGGCATTGAAGATTAAACAGCTGTTTGAGAATTTGGAGGCGATCGATTTGAACAGAAAGGATATGACGCCTAGATCTGAACAGAAAATGCTTTTGAACGAAATACAAAAGGTAATGTTTACAAACATTATATATACACGAGTTTGTTATGCACCAATTGGGACTGAAAAGTTCTTACGTTGTTTTGTTACCCGAAGAAAGGAGGGCAGGAAAGAGTGGGCTTTACATTATCATATCAACAGGCTTTAATAATCCATTGCAGGACATAGGCCTCTTGTCATAAAAGGAGTTTTGTTAGTTAATTTCTGTGGCCACTATTACGAAAAATACTAAAAAACAAAGGGTGCTTTCATGTTATATTTTGCGTGCGGTTCCGACTTGCACTATGGCCGGATTTTTATGGTATATGATTGTTGGCCAATGAGTGTAAAGTTGGGAAAGCGATCACCTCCGCCCATGAACAGTAATAACTTTCTGATTTTATTTTGACATTGTTATATGTTGCAGATCACGGAAATCAAACAGAAACTAACCGAACTTTCTACCACAAACACTAAATCGGTACTTACTGATTAATAGCCATTTTGAAAGCGAGATTCATCCTCAATTATTTTTTTAATTTTGTTTCTAGTAGAATGTATTGTAATAGTTGTATTGTCTTTTAATAAAGCGGTCAAAACCCGGAACTCAGTACCTGTGTACGTGTTTCCCTCCCACTATGAACCCGGGTCCTTTAAGCGGAGCGTGAAAAAGCATCTCACTAGGCCGCCATAGTGTGGGTCACCATGCTGCTTTGTCCCTATTAGCATTGAGGATGGTGACCACCACTCCTGAATTCTGCTCGTGCTTTCCATCAGGTAGAGCAGTCATTTTGGCAGCTAAGACATAAAAAAAAGTCTTTGTAATAGGTGTTTTAAATTAATAATTTCTCAGTATCGATTTACGACTGGAATTTAATTCCATTAAGTTTTCAAGTCTTGCAATTCAGACAGTTATCTATTTCTCTTTTGATTTATTTTAAAACGACTTTGAAATTGGAGTGGTTCTCAATTTGACTATATTTTTTAAAGAAACACTCGTAAAACATAAAGAATACTCAAAACAATTTGTTAATCACACTTTGACTGCCTCGGTAGCGAAGTGGTAGCGTTTGCGACTGCTAAGCTTGAGGTCCCGGGTTCGATTCCCGGGTCGAACCAAATGTTGGTATGATCTGCAAATATTTGTTTCAGAGTTTAGGTGTTTTCTATGTATAATATGTATGTATTTACAAAAAAAAAGTATATAAGTATTTATATCAGTTGTCTAGTACCCATAACACAAGCTCTGCTTAGCTTGGGACTAGATGGCGTTGAGTTGTGTTAAATGTCCGAAATATTTATTTATTACTTGTTCCATATATCGGAATCGTACCCACAACAATGAGGAAACGAGGAGGTGACTGCTTTAACTCCTTCCCCCATCTGTAAAGTTAAGGCAATAAATTTTTCTCGAACTAAAGTTGAAGAGATAGTTAAGTTTAACTTATCTCAACAAGTCTAGTTATAGACACAACTAGAAACTATATAAAATAGTGAAATTCCCTAACCCCTACCTTATCCCCCTCCCCTTCCCCTAAAGGCCGGCAACGCACTTGTGACGCCTCTGGTGTTGCGGGTGTCTATGGGCGGCTGTAATCGCTTACCATCAGGCGTTACGTCTGCTCGTTTGCCCTCTTTTCAATAAAAAAAATTCAGAACGAGGTTTCATATAAAACAAAAAATATTTTTCTATTTTTTTATTACCGATTTGTCATGAATACGAGCGGCGCAGTAAAACATAATACAAATAACACAATAATATCTGACACTGATATTTAACACAACATACATTTATACATTTGCTGACTTAACATATATTAGCTAATGAAGCACTTTGCCCCATTTTACAAAACTTATTTGCAAATAAACATGCTGGACAATTTTGGCACCATGTATAATCTATACTAATATTATAAAGAGGAAAGATTTGTACCTATTTTTGTATGTTTGTAATGAATAGGCTCAAAAACTACTGGACCGATTTTAAAAATTCTTTCACAATTCGAAAGCTACATTATCAACGAGTATCATAGGCTATATTTTATTTTGGAAAAAAATAGGGTTCCGTAAGATATTTGGGTTTTTCGGACACAAGGTGTAAAAATCAACCAGAAAAGATACTTATTTTGCGAAAATTTTCATGCTACGGGCTATACATCGCTAGCATAATTTGTAACTGCTTTTCGTACGTTGTAATGTACATGTAATTAGAAATAAACGGTTTTACTTACTAATGTATTTAAATAAAAAGCACAAAAGCTTAGCGAAAAGCAAACAAATATATTTTGTCTTAAATATTAATACAATTTTTTTTATCTTCTTTTGAGGGTACTTTTGAAAAAGACGTCCCAACGACAATGCAATGATGCCTATATCTATATATACGTAAATAAATCCGTTTATCTTTTTAAATTGGTGTTATTTTATATAATACTGAAGCATTTTGCAATAAAATGTTAAGTGAATAAAAAAACATTCTACTTAAAATTAACGTAAGCAAATTAAATGCAACATTGTGCAATATGATCATAAATATAAACAAAATAGAAAGCCTGTGTGAAAAATGAATTGTGATTATACACTTAAAATATAATTTACTAATGAATAATTCTTCGTTACTATTTTATGCCCATCGAAATTGTTTTTTTTTTTAAATTTGAATGAAACTAAACATAAATTCAGCTCTCTAAAACAACAAAGAATTTTCCAAATCACTACATAGTATAAAACAAATTCGCCTTTTCTGTCCCTATATCCCTATGTGCGCTTAAATCTTTAAAACTACGCAACGGATTTTGATGCGGTTTTTTCCAATAGATAGAGTGATTCAAGAGGAAGGTTTATATGTATAATACATGCATCATATACTAAGGCAACATTGCTAATTTTAGAGGTTTCTATTTTATGCCCGTGCAAAGTCGGAGCGGGCCGCTATGTTTTTATATACAACGTTCATAGTTTTTCTGTAGTGTATTTAATTTAGTATCAGCATTGCACCCGTGCGAAGCCGGGGCGGGTCGCTAGTTACTTTATAAATGACTGCCTTAGGACACATAAATTGAGTATCTATTCAACACGGTTTTATTTGTGTAAACGACTTTTGCAAGCATTTGGTTTTGTTACTCGTACACCGACTCATTTCTGGCAACACCAAACGGAATGAGAAAATTATAATTGATTTTGAGAGAGAATATTTTAAATTATATTAACACCGTTATGATTCAAGCTGTCTTAAATTATTAATTAACAACATAGGAACTTGGTTATAAAATTAAAGTATAAACACAACTGTAGTATTTTAGTGTTACGATAATAATTTCAAACTGTACACATTGAGAACATTTATTCAATGATATAGGGGGCAGATAGGTTTTAATGGAAAGCGAATACCGTCACCCACGAACGCAGGTTTTGTTTAAAATAGCCTATGTACCTAATTTCTGCGTCTAGAGTTTACAAGTTGATATGTTTGCCTTAAAATATGTAATAAACTTAGAATTAAGTCTCACGTTCAATTTACAAATTACATAATTTGTTGCTAATAAAACATAATATGCATTGATATATGTGATTTACTCCGTCTCAATCGCCTGTCAAATCAAACGAATCACGAAAATACGGGTGCACAAGGCCTTTTTGAATTAGGTTTGTTGTTCCTAACCGCAATTTGCAATATCTCTGACCATATTTTTTTTTTTTTTTAAAAGACAACTCCCACATTAGGAATAAACATCCTGTGTCGTGGGGGACTTTACAAACATACATGAAACGGACACAAAGAACATCCAGACTCGGTACAACAATTCGTGGATCACACAAAGTGTTGTAGGTACCGCGTGGGATTTGAACCCACGACACTTGGCGCAGTAGCAAGCGGCATGGCGACCGCTGACACCACTCGACCAACCGTGCAGTCATATCTCCCTCGTCTTTCTTATTTTCATCTTTCGATCTAACTTCTCCCTTTGTCCTATCTGAAAATGATTACAATCACTCAAAGAGAGCAAGAGGAAATGAGCCAAGCCTCCTTCCTCCACAAGTAACCAGTCAAAGTATTTTGCAATGTTAACAAATAAGTCAGTTTGAAGTTAGATGGCGCTGCATGTCAAACGCTCGAAATATTTATTTTATTATTTACCTGGAATTGAGTAGTTCTCGTATATTATTGGGGGAAAGGGTGATGCTGATGATAAGATAGAGGTGTTCGTCTTTACGTTATAGCATTAACATATACAATCTACTGTAACTGTAGTTGAGAAGGTTGACAGTCATTTTCATGATTAATATAAAACAATTACAGCTGCTAGTTTACTTAATATTAACATGTGATGAAATAACATGTCCTATCAGGTATATGTATAGTACGCCTAAAATTTTACATTTCACATTTTGACTTTTCAGATTTTGACAACTTTGACATTTCAAATTTTGACAACTTTCAAAGAGTTTGTATTTCAATGTGACAACACAAAATATTTATTAAGATTAGGAAATTGAAAGCTATTAACATAACAAATATTAATAAATATAAAACAATGTTCGTTTCCTTATTTACGTTTGTCAAAGAAGGCTATTGATGCAGTGACCTTTATATTTTTCTTTGTAAAAAAACTCTAAATTAAGCATGTATTCAGACTTTATTAGATGAGATATACAAATATTTGTTCAAGTTATGAACATTCTTTTATTTACTAGATTAGAAAGTCGATTTACCTTTATCTCCATATAACATATCTTTCCTTTATGCTCATAATTTTAGATAATTTATGTAAATACAAGAAACGAAATACCTGTTTTTAGTGAATATATATAATATATATGTGTTTTATTACGGTATGTACATATATTGTTATAAGCCTACATCTGCCGTTGAATATCATTTTGTAATAGTTACCACAGTTACCTCATACTACAGACCAGGCATTTCGTTTGCCGAGTGTACACTGAGCCTGGTTAAAACATCAGACAATTTAAAGGTACATGGGTCGTAAAAGTTAGCACATCCATACAAAAATTATAAATTCCATTGTTTTTAATTTTCTTTTTTTTATTATGTAGGGGGCAAACAATTTGTCTGTCAGTTAGATGAATTTCGATATAAAGATAAATTGGACCTTGGAGATAGACATAGGCTACTTTTTGTCACGATAACCGACATACACGCGGGCGGAACCATGTGCAAAAGCTAGTTACTTGTAAATTACGGTTGACATAATTCAGACGTGAAGTATGTAGGTTCTCAGTGACAGACTTCAGGTATGTTGATTGAAATATATAGGTGTGGTCATATTTAAGCAGTGTATTACCGTAAAATAGGTAAATTACACTTTTTTAGATTATGTCAAATCTTTATTTCGGACATATTTTCTAGTCAATTTTAAAACTGAACTTGTTCGTTTCCTATGTATTTTCATAAAAATTCCAACATCAAAATTACATTATAGCAAACCTATTCTAGTCAAGATCGCTGGTGAAATACTCACTACTTAGAAATATCTACAAAGAGTCTTGATCGCTTAGCAAATTTTAATAGCGCGATTCAGACCTAAATCAGTTAACCCACAAATAACATCAAACACACTAACTTAATTGCATATCACAATTCCCATACTTCCTTACTCAGTCTTTCCTAGACACTTGACTATTCTATATCCATTCTTACTTACTTATTAGCTGATGTTAAGCGATCACCGTCTTCCTTGACCCTTCTACAACTCAAAAGAGTAACATGTCTTGTTCCCTTTGAGTGTACTGAGGGTTTAGGCCTCGGTTAACGACATACCGACTAACACACCAACCAACGGTCTAATTTCGATAGATCGCTATAGTGTGGGTCTGCATTCGCAATGAGTTTGGTGACCACTACTTGTGGATTCTGCTCGTGCTTTCTATCAGGCAGAGGCAGGCTCATATATATAAAAAAGACTATAGCAACAAAATTGCTAACACCGCTTTTATGCTTTTATGAAACCGTTTGAAAACACCGATTGAGTCGGCCCATACATGATGTCTTGTAAATCTTCAATAGATCTGTGACATAAAATGATTTTTAAGAAAAATGTTTTTTTTTTTTTACACAGACCGCTATGGTGAAGCTAAAAGGAAGGGTAATAATTTTGGCAATATACGCATGTTCCACGCGAACTACTGAACCGATTTTAATGAATGATGTGTCAATAGATGTGTAATAATCACAATCGACATCTTCTTATCGATTGTTGTTCGTTTTTCTCGCTAAAACTCGAGAACGACTGGGCCGATTTAGCTGATTTTAGTTTTGGAATGTTTATCGTAGTCCAGGGAAGATTAAAACGGTTACAAATAACTTGACGATCCAAATGTAACGTGAACGAAATAGCGGGCAAAGCTATATAAGTTTTATTAACCGTTTTTATGTAGTCGGGTTTTAGTTTTTAAACTTATTCTTGTTAATTATTGTAGTTTGCCAAGTGGGCGATAATCATTATGTCAGTCCTGATGTTAGTCGTCCGGCGAACATTTGTATTGAGTGACTAGTCTAAGATTGTGCTTTGATGCTAAAAATAAGAAGTAAATGAGTTAATCAATTTGTTTTTAATCTTTGCATAGTCTACAATAGATGGAGTGATTCAAGTGGCAGGTTTATATGTGTAATACATGCATTCAAAGACTTCCGTGCAAATTTAATTTATAAAGTTTGTATTATACAAAATATTACCTACATATTATAATTTTATTGTTGTTTTGGTTTCTAGTTTTACTTTTATAAATGTACCTTTTGCAAATATCGAATCACTTTGTTGTACAATATGAAAAAGACTCAATTTATGAGTTTCCAGAGTGGAAGGCGGTGGCAGCTATAGCACAGTTTCATACTATTATGGCTGCCGACGTTAACCTACGAACGTTAGGATTTGTAACAATCGCTAGTATTTACTGTAATAGATATAAGAAAGAGTGAATAAATAAACTTATTATTATTATTAAGTTACAAAACTGGCGTTTTTGATCGTTTTACAATAAAATTATCATTAAATATGTAATCTTATAAAGCATTAAGCTATATATACAATATTTATTTATTATTATTTATGTATAATTTACCTATTTATAAATAAAATATACTGATACTGATTTAAACAATTATGTTGAAGCAATTTAAGTTTTATTTACGTTTTATTCTACATACGATCAAACATTCTTAAATTTTTATATGTAAGTACTTTATTCTGATGTTAAACAGGGTTATTTAGTAAAAGTTTTTTGCTAAGAAATGTAAAGCAGTTTATTCACTTTAGTGCTAATTTTAATTCTATGTGGGTAGTTTGAAAAGTACCTAGTAGAAAGGTAAGTATGTACTTTGATAACTAACTAATTTATTTGAAACCTTTTGATGTTATACAGTTTAATTTTATATACTAAGACAAATAATTTGATTTCCATGTGGGTAGACTTATAAATTACCGACCTAACGATAATATATTTATTCCTATTTTATATTTTTCTACATAGTCTCCTTGAACTGTACACACTTACTCCCAGCGATGTACAATGCACAACTACAGTCAATAGTTTTTATTAACAAGTGCTGCCATCTTCACGCTTGAGGTTGAAAACTTTTCAGCCTCGTTATAATGTTATTTACTGAACAGACCGTGAGTTTTCTAAATAAAGATTGTTTTTTAATGTACCTACTTGAAACATTCTTTACAGATCAAATAGGCTATAAATTAGATTATCTATTATATATAATAGGGCAGATGAATGTTTCGTAAATAAATACCGATGTCCCCTTTATTAAAACGAACATTACAAAACATCTCGGAGAATATAATTATTACAGGTTTTCATTTCTATTACAAATTTTAAACAAATAAACATTGAAATGTATTGCTCAATTGGTAGTCAAAAACAGTGACGTCACAAGTGTGTATTTGACAATTGACAAACAGTAACTGATTTGACTCTCAGCTCAGCATGAACTCCGAAACTATCTAGCCGAATATCAACTTTGTTTTCAATGTGCGTGTTTGCTGACGGGCCTACGATAGGATAATTATTTCTTTATTATTACTCTTCTAACTCTTCTATTACTTTGTACTTTTACTCTTTGAATTTAATTATAGTTTATAGTACAAAATCGAAGTCTATATTTAGTAGCCAAAGTTAATTTAGAAGTAAGAAAGATAGCGGTTTTAGAGTTTCTTGCAAGTTTTCGAACATTTGCTAGAGAATTGTGAACGTTATCTTTTTTTCGTATGTTATAAAACAACGCTGAAGGATAGCATACACAGAAAAAGCATTATGCATATGTCACTAATTATAAAGCTGTGAGGTATTTTCAACATGAAATCAATTTACAATCACAAAAATACTTTACATTCGGCAACAAACGAATTAACAAACAAATATGGCGGCGTAGGAAATATGCTGTTCAGCCAATCAGCGCGCGAGATGCGAGCGATACTATACCACAATTTGACGGTTTCACTTCGATAGATTATAATCTAACTAAAAATAATACGTTAAATTGTAAGCATATATATGTAACAGTTCACAATCTTTCGCAAGTTTACAAGCTTGCAATATAGATTACAATCTTACGGTTTGACAATCTCATAGTAACACATATATCTCAAAATCAGTTTGACCATTAAGAGTCATTTATGCAATTGACCCTTTATCAAAGCATAAGCCCAAATGGGCCTACGCGTTACATTGTCATGACACACAATGTATTCGTGTATGTTGGAAATGGTAGATGTCGCTTCAATCGAATTTTACAATAACTTTTTTAGTAAAAAAACTAGTTTTTTTAATTTAGTATATTTATTTTATTGTATAAATCAATTATAATACTAAGAGGAATAATAGTACCGAAGTAAGTAATAATAAGAATATCCTGCGTTCGGGCAGGGAAACGTCTGTTCTTTGCACTAGGTAACCTTATATATACGACCGAGATTAAGTTTTTATTTATTTATAATAAAATACATGCACAAAAAGTAATATTTTACATACTTTACAGTCCTAATAAGCAATGAGCTTGATATTTCATTGATAGATCGCTACAAAACCGACAAAGTAACTTTGAACAAGGAGTTTAATTTGTATCATCTATACATATCATTCTTTTTGTTGAGTTTTATCAAAACGAAGTTTCAAACAAAGTATAGTGCAGTATTTTATAAACTACCCACTGTTGATGGTAATGTAAAAAAAGTAGCCTGAATTACTCCTTATATACAATGAAAGATGTATATACTTTCATATGCATTTAGTGAAAAGCTGTTACTTTGAAATTACAAACAGACACTTAAATTTTATTCCTCGTAAGGTGGAAACTGACACTAGTGACAGGTGTCAGAGAGATCAAGCCACGTTTGAAGGATTATAACGACTGTGTATTGTCTATGTGATGTATAAAGTGACGGCTATAATCTATTTGAGTGGAGTTTGATACCGTGTTGAAGGTTTTTAGCTTGTTGGCGTGACATTCTTTGACGTTGGAGAAGCAAGCTTTGCATGGTGTTTCTTTTTGAAGCGTGAGTCACGTTTCCTGTAATTGAATATAACAATTTATGTTTGCTTATTGGTTGTTAGAATCTTGACAATTAAGCCAGTGTTTTGTTTGATTCTATTGGGATTGAATCATTTTAGACAAATAGTTTGAATATATCCTGTGTCGTGGGGTATTATAAAAATTTACGAGAGAAGAACACAGAACACTCACACACAAAGCGTTATCGTATGTAGGGTTTGAACCCACAACACTTACACTGGCACAGTAGGAAGCGATGTGGCGACCGTTTAAACCACTACGTCATCCGTATAGTCAGAGTGATAACCATGGTACAAGCTCTGCCTAGTACCAAACGGACGCGTGAGATGTATGAATTTATGCTTAGGGAGATGGTTCTGTATCGTTGGGCCTTCGGTCTTGCACTCACAAACGAAACATGAAAGCACTGCTCCTGTCAATTTAGGTTGATCTTCTATGCGAGGGTATAATTGGTAGCTGAAATCAGCGTGGTCTTATCATTACTGGTTCAAAGTGGTACTTGCGTCTGCGAGTCCTGGCTGCGGGGCCGGGTGGGGGGCCGGGGGCGGGGCGGGGCCGCTAGAAGGCGCGCGCCAGGTACAGGCGCCCCCCCTCGCCGCGGGCCGCCTCAACGAAGCCCAGCTTGCTGTAGAACTGGTGCAGGTAGTGGTCCGTCGAGTTGATGCACGCGTGCACGCCGCTGGCCCCTGGAGTAACATGCCACTGTTATACGGAGCTTTAATGTCTGAGAGAGCTTCCTTACAGACCCGATTGATTCAGCGGTAGTAAACCCACAGTCTCTTAATAAATAAGTTCGGAAGATAGGGATAAGGCGCCAGCACGTGTCGCGCTACATGGGGGTGGGGGTGGGTGTGCACTGACCGTGAGCTCTGAGCGCGGCCAGCAGGCAGGTGAGCAGGCGCGCGGGCGCGAGCGGGTCGCGGCAGGGCGCCAGCACGTGTCGCGCTACTTGGGGGGGGGGGTGGGTGTGCACTGACCGTGAGCTCTGAGCGCGGCCAGCAGGCAGGTGAGCAGGCGCGCGGGCGCGAGCGGGTCGCGGCAGGGCGCCAGCACGTGTCGCGCTACATGGGGGTGGGGGTGGGTGTGCACTGACCGTGAGCTCTGAGCGCGGCCAGCAGGCAGGTGAGCAGGCGCGCGGGCGCGAGCGGGTCGCGGCAGGGCGCCAGCACGTGTCGCGCTACATGGGGGTGGGGGTGGGTGTGCACTGACCGTGAGCTCTGAGCGCGGCCAGCAGGCAGGTGAGCAGGCGCGCGGGCGCGAGCGGGTCGCGGCAGGGCGCCAGCACGTGTCGCGCTACATGGGGGTGGGGGTGGGTGTGCACTGACCGTGAGCTCTGAGCGCGGCCAGCAGGCAGGTGAGCAGGCGCGCGGGCGCGAGCGGGTCGCGGCAGGGCGCCAGCACGTGTCGCGCTACATGGGGGTGGGGGTGGGTGTGCACTGACCGTGAGCTCTGAGCGCGGCCAGCAGGCAGGTGAGCAGGCGCGCGGGCGCGAGCGGGTCGCGGCAGGGCGCCAGCACGCAGCAGGTGAGCAGCGCGGGGTGGCTGCGCGTGACGCTGTCGGGGGCGCGCGCCCAGGCGCTGAACTGGTGGAAGTGCCGCACGCACTCCTGCCGAACAACAACGTTCACTTAACAACGCGTTCTTTTGCTCTTTGCGGTCTACTTAGACCTGACGAAAGCTTTTAACACTGGTGCTTATTCTGTTGTTGTCATCACTAAACTAAAATTTGTTGTTCGATTATATACTTTAATCTCATTCTCATCTCTCTCACCCAACGAACTCACTGAGTTATGACACTCGGGAAGACCAAGGAAGAATTAAACTGTCTTGGAACCCGCGACGAAATTAATCAGAAGAAAACTGGAGGAGTTGGAAATATAATAAGTCCACTTCCCTCCTTAACAAAGCGGGAGACAAAATGAAGTCCAAATAGGCAGACACCATTTTCACACCGGATAAAATAATGTGCTAATATATGAGAACTCCCTTTTACAACATCCGCTCTACTTCACTGACTAATAACATTGGACTGTTTTAAGAACAATAAACTCTATAAAAAATCACATTATATTGCAAAGAACATAAAATAATTTACCTTGGCAGCTTGACTGAGGTCTTCCCTCTCGGTCAGTTCCTCTGGGTACTTGGTGCACATCTCCGGTATCCACGCGATCTCCTGCCGCTTGTAGAAATCCTTGCTGTTCAGGGCTGCACATGCATAGCCTACTATCTCCGGTTTCATGCCTGTCAAAGCAAATTATCATTTATTATTATTACTGATGTTTTAATTTTCATAGAGACTTCCAATAGCAGGGGTGTCATGGTCATCAACAGCCTTGAACAGCTTACTAATGGACGTCTAGACCAGTCGAGCCAGATCGATATCCAGATTAAAAACAGAGTGTATGCAGGGCGTACTTTAGCACCACTGTCGCGTAAACCACCGTATAGTATATTATCACACAATTATAGACCCAATACATGTGCCTTGAAAGCATTAACAAAAAATAAATGTTTAGTCTATTTAAGCCACCATGCGCCATGAGAACCAAACTATTTCGCGATTCAGAAATTGTGAGATACGCCATCTATCGATCCATCAACAAACTAAATTAACATTGCTTTCAAACACAGTGTCACCGCCACTATTTATTTATTTATTCTTGTCCTTCCCACAAGGAATACACTTTACATGCTTGTTTTATTACAAAAGAAAAATATCATAAATCTGATGGGTATCAATAAGAGTCAACTAAAAGAGGGAACTATATATGAAAACATCACTGCACATAGAAGGAAAACTACAAACAAACTATACCAAGCCGGCTGGCCATTGTAGTATAGTGGGAGGAGGTTAAACCTCCTTTTTAAATAGATGATACCCCAGCCTCACAGAAAACCGGTGTGAAATAGAGCTTGCGCTGTTTCACCGAGTAAGTGAGGATATCGGAGGCCCACACCCCAACCCCTCCTCCTTCCCATCCCCCAAAGGCCGGCAACGCACTTGTGACGCCTCTGGTGTTGAAGGTGTCCAAAGGAGGTAATTGCTTACCATCAGGCGATACGTCTGCTCGCTTACCCCCTATACCATAAAAAAAACCTATGTCATGCAGTGTATGTAGACAATTAAATGATTTTAATAATGTTGCTCTCCCGATTCTGCTAAAGCTACTTAAATTTAACAAATAAAAATTCAGTGCGACTGACTGACTGCACGGTTGGCCGAGTGGTGTCAGCGGTCGCCATGCCGCTTGCTACTGCGCCAAGTGTCGTGGGTTCAAATCCCACGCGGTACTTACAACACTTTGTGTGATCCACGAATTGTTGTCCCGAGTCTGGATGTTCTTTGTGTCCGTTTCATGTATGTTTGTAAAGTCCCCCACGACACAGGATGTTTATTCCTAATGTGGGAGTTGTCTTTTTAAAAAAAGAAAAGAAAGAAAAAGAAAGAAAGACTCACCGTTAATTCTGGGTTGCCTTGCTGGTTTCTCAGGGTCTTCCTCGAGGTCAGGTGAGCCCAACTCGTAAGGAATAAACTCTTCGTCGTCTTCTATCACCATACAGAACTCCGGTGTCAAAGTGAGGAACGGTGCTACTAGCCTGTGAAACAATATTTATAATAAGCATTGGCGCTTCGTAAAAGTTTAGAAAAATACGGATTTATACTTGTGAAATGATTATCCGTGTACTCTTATTTTATTAACATTTTTAATCACTGAACGGTATTCATAATTGTTAGCAAAATGAACCTTAAAAATATATGTATGTAATTTTGGAACGAAGTTCCTTATCGCGCGTTGTGAAAGGGGGCTAGACGGAAAAAATTCATACGAAAAAGTTGTCACGACACGTTTTGTTGTCACGACACTTTTTGCTATTTTAAATTATATTTGTTATTATATATATATAAAAAAGTTATTACAGTAAGCTATTGTAAGCCGTGCGGCCTGCGCATGTTTCTCTGTCTGTCTCTCTATCTCTCTTATAGAAAGCAAGCCAGATATTTTCGTTTCGTCTTTCTATTTCGAACTTCATTCCATCCGGGTGTCCCTTGACACCTCTCAAGTTTTTTTTGTTCGGGTTCGATTCCCGGATCGGACCAAATGTTTGTATGATCTGCAAATATTTGTTTCGAAGTTTGGGTGTTTTCTATGTATAATATGTATGTATTTACAAAAAAAGTATACAAGTATTTATATCAGTTGTCTAGTACCCATAACACAGGCTCTGGTTAGCTTGGGACTAGATGGCGTTGTGTGTTAGATGTCCGAAATATTTATTATACTTTTTTTTTGTAAATACACACATTATACATAGTAAACATCTAAACTCTGAAACAAATATTTGTAGATTACACAAACATTTGGTCCGACTCAGGATTTGAACCCCAGCATTCGCATTCACTACTAGTACGCCACCTGACTAAATGGCGTTGTGTGTTAGATGTCAGAAATATTTATTTATTATTAATAATATTTTCATGTTTAATACAAATAAAATGTACTTACCTATCGGCCGGTAAGGTTTGTAAGTCGCTAGGGAACAGATCGCTGCAGTCCGAGCCGTCACGACAGGTTTTGTGACATATGTCACTGACCTGGAATATTGTAAGTGTATTAGGAAATGATTACTGGTCTATTTTTTTTTTTATTGAATAGGGGGCAAACGAGTAGTCGCATCACCTGATGGTAAGCGATTACCGCCGCCCATGGACACAAGACCAAAAGTGTCACAAGTGCGTTGTCGACCGACGTTTGGGGGATGGGGAGAGGGAATGGGGGCGGGGGTGTAATGGTTATAAGGCTTAACTACTAACTTAGTAGTACTAAGCTGGAGGTCGTAACTTCGATTACCATTCAGGACAAATTTTGTGTCCCACGAGTGTTGTATCAGGCAAATTAAGGGAGAAAACTGTACTACAGTACAACATCATTGTAAACGGCAGAAAACTTGAAACAATCTCTAAAGGCACCAATTCGTCTGGTCAACGTGATAATATAGAACAAAACTCCTTTTTTAAGGAGTATCTGTTAAAGAGTGATGTGGGGACTTCCACATATACAACACAACAGTAACCTACTACAGTGCCATCTACCGAAGATACACTGAACTATCAATCCTGAATCGCGCAATAGAAGTTCTCACGCCGATTATCATATTTACAACAACCCAACATCAACCGTTGGGCAGTGTTCACCTCGCCTGGTCGGAGGATCCTCCCTTTATGTTGGAGGGCCATTACACCCCGTACCTCCCGCAATGGTGACCCCGACGTGATGTTGTTGTGCTGTATGTGGAAGTCACCACAAGTGTTACTGATGATTATAGTGGGCTTGCCGTTCTACTCGCATTAGCTAATGGGGGAGAGGGGGGGGGGGGGGGCGGCACAGGAGTCAGCTCTCTAAACGAGTTAACATTCTATAAAAGACGATAAATTAAAAAATAGTAAGGGAATAAGAGGCTAGAAAGAGAGGGTTACCTGGGCTTCGTCTCCTGGGGTGTAGGGGCGCACGGTGAGGGGGGGCTGCGGCGGCGCGGCCACGGGGCGGAGCGCGTCGCTCGAGCACTCCACCGCCAACAAGCGCCTCAAATCCGCGGTCAATCCACCGCGGAACACCCACGGCTCTTGGCAACCACTCTCGAAGGCCTCCTTCCAACCCTTCGAGAACCCTGACACCACAATACCGCATTACGAATATATCTTTAAATAGTATCAAAATTTAGTTGCTATCGCTGCCTATTCGCTTAGATCTTTTAAACCACTCGACGGATTTTAAAGCAGTTTTCAGCAATCACAGAGTGAGACAATATGAAGGTTTATATTTATAATTCACTAGCTGACCCACGCAACCTCGTTTGCGTCTTATATTGCCCGTAGCGTGAAAATTTTCCCCGTTTTTGAAACATTCTTCATTATTGCTCCGCTCCTATTAGTAGTAGCGTGATGATATATAGCCTATAGCCTTCCTCGATAAATGGACTATCCAACACCGAAATAATTTTTAAAATCGGACCAGCGGTTCGCTGAGATTAGCCCGAACCAACAGACAGACAAAAATTTTAAAAATATATATTTTGGTATGTGTACCGTATATACATTCATATGCATGTAGTAGAAAGCGGTTATTTTAATATTACAAACAGACACTTCAATGACTTGACTGACTTAAAATTTGTTACATTACAAAACTACTTAACGAATTCCGATGTAACTTTATAGTAACATGTTTTATAGATCAGATTAACACATAGGCTACTACTTATCGCGACAACCGACTTTTACACAGACGAAACCGTGGTCAAAAGCTAGTCGATTAGAAATACTTGAACTTGTTTTGAACTTTTAACGTACTTACCAAATCTCTAAGTTGTTTATTGCTGACCGTGTATTCAAATAATATAAATCATCAGGTACGAACATATTATACAGAAAGTCATAGACAAAGTAACCTGTGCGGACTATGCCATAACTAACTGAGTACAATACTATCGACGATACGTCTTCCATATCACGAAGTTTTTTTTTTTATACTGGTTGAAGGAGCTGACGTATCGCCTGATGGTAAGCGATTAGCGATTATGATAATAGCAAATAAACTAACTAATGTTTATTTGTTACGATAATAATTTTAACTGTTTTCTTTGTGTCCACACGTGGCAAACACCGATCATGGACTAACGAAAAATTCACACGTGTCAAAGACCGTTCATGAACTAACTAAATATTCACACGCGTCAAAGCCCAACCATGGACTAACGAAAAAATCACACGTGTCAAAGCCCGAACATGGACTAACGAAAAATTCACATGTGACGATGTCCAATCACGGAATAATATAACACACGTGGTACATAAACTGTGTACTGTAAACTGTAGTCCCAATGAAAATGTTTATTGAACAATTGTCTCACAATCACTTTTTAAATTAAAATATGTACGGAATCACATTTTTCGCGTAACCACTAAACATAAACAACAAATGTTTCATGTTATGGCAAAGTATATAATACAGTTTATCTGATCCAGTGTTGCCAACTCGCAAAAATATTTGTCTATAACGCTAAATCGAAAACCCTAAGACCCCCTAAAAAGGTATATTGTATCACGTTTTAAAATGAATGGTTGAAAATTGTATGAAATATATATTTGTCAAAACACTCTAAAACACATTAAAATAATAATACAAATAAAAAATTAAAATAATAAATAACACCAACATTCTTGTATCAGTTTCGAAATAATCTGTTGAAACAATATATATGATTAATGATAATACTTGTATTACAAAAAATAATAATAAAATAAAATTGTAGGAAAACGACGGGTAGGAAATTAGAAGGAATTGTAACTTAAAAAAAATATATATCGCGAATAAGTCTCGCTATACAACAAACATAAGTATAAAAGTAGCTAAAGTCTAAACTCTAAATATCTAGTTAAAGAACTAGATATTTTTTCATGTCAAATGAGTGTACTCGCAGTGTTTTTTAAATATAATTTGATACAAGACCTAAAACTAACTTTTACTAGCTGTGCCCGCTTCGTCTGCGTGGAATAATGATTTTGGGTGGCATTTGTACAACCGTCCATCCCCCCTTTCAACCCCTTTTCCGCATTTAAAAGTCCTTTCTCAGGCTCTAGACTATCTGAGTAACAAATTTCATGTAAATCGGTTGCTGAACCGATTCAAAAGTCAAAAGTACTGACTTTTAACGTGAAAGCACGACAGTTACTTACGCATTTATAATATTAGTAATTGTAAGGCTTTTAAAATCTATTGTTATTTTTATAGAGTTTTTATTTCGTTACTGTATACGAGTATGTTTAATTGTGCACTTGTAAAGCAATATATGTATTAATATAAGTTAGCGTCTCTATAGCATTAGACAAAAAAAATATATATATATCTTGTGTCGTGTGTTTATAAAAAATCGTGAAACGCCACTTGGAGTTAGAAAATTTGTGGATTAAACAAAGTCACTACGCATAAAAAGTCGCTTTCAAAATTCGTAGAAATTATTGTGTGCGTTTTAACGCTGAAAGGGAAATAATATAATTAATATAATATAAATATTCCGGACATCTAACACACAACGCCATCTAGTTCCAAGCTAAGCAGAGCTTGTGTTATGGGTACTAGACAACTGATATAAATACTTTTATACTTTTTGTTTTGTAAATATATACATAGAAAACACCCAAACTCCGAAACAAATATTTGCAGATCATACAAACATTTTGTTCAACCCGGGACCACTACGCCACCGAGGCAGTTTTTTTTCATGGCAGTAGTGCCGGCCACGACAGTGCCACGAAACGTTAGTATGTATATTAAGCGCACGACAGTTAGCGCCACGACACGTAAAGGTGCCAGAGATGAGAAGCAGAGATTAAAGTTGCGACTTGTCATTTAGATATGTAAGAGAGACAGTTCCCGCGTGAGTCAGAGGTTGAAGTCCAACCAATCGCCACTGCCTCGGTGGCGCAGTGGTAGTGAATGCGACTGCTGTGCTTGAGGTCTCGGGTTCAAATCCTGGGTCGGACCAAGTGTTTGTGTGATCTACAAATATTTGTTTCGGAGTTTGGGTGTTTTCTATGTATAATATGTATGTATTTACAAAAAAAAAAGAAGTATATGTGTATTCATATCAGTTGTCTAGTACCCATAACACAAGCTCTGCTTAGCTTGGGACTAGATGGCGTTGTGTGTTTAGATGTCCGAAATATTAAAAACAAAAAAAAAATCAAATGGATGGTCGCCTTAAGACACGTATGTCATCGCATATTATTTATTAAACTCGTCATTTTTGGTAATACGAAACTGCACTAGATGTTGTTTAAGATCTATATTTGCGTTACTCTGGACTCTGGATGTTATTAGATTTGTTTGTCTTTATAAAAAAAAGTAGGAAGAAATATAAGATAAAAACCCCTATGTAAGAATCTTAAAACATAACGCCCCTAAAAACTATCGTATTTGTACGCCATAAATTCAATTTATTTTTTCGAAGATTTTTAGTTGGCAACCCTATAAGGTACGTTTGACAGTTCTGACAGATTGAAGTATAGGAAAGGGTAGAATAATAGATATCCATATTATATCTTTGTATTTATAAATTGATTATTGTTTAACAGATTTATATATCACTACATATTATAAAACAAAGTCCTCCGTAGCGTATGTCTGTCTGTCTGTTCGCGATAAACTCAAAAGTTACTGCACGGATTTTTATGCGTTATATACCAATAGATAGAATGATTGTTGAGGAAGGTTTTCGTTTAAAATTTGTTAATTTTTTGAGTACATTGTAAAGTCATTACTCAAGAATCAGTGGGGGATTCGCCGCGAAAGCGTAACAGAACAGATGGACAGAGTTACTTTCGAATTTATAATATTAGTATGGATATATGAAATACTAGCTGAACCCCGCGGGCAACGCTAAGAGGCAAAGCTAGTATCTTTATAAATTAAACCCTTTTTTCTTTCTTCCGTGCGGAAATCCCCTCGGTCTCGGGTACTAGGAGCCGGGGAACCAGGTGCACCCTAGTAAGGAGAACCCTGGAACCCCGACGTACCTCGGGCCACCTACCCTTAGTAGATGGCCCCCTCCTGTGCGGGAACCCCGACGTGCCGGCGCACGCTCCGCAGCGCAGCCTTATCAATTGTAGCCTATGTGTTATTCTGAACTTTCAGTAGTTTTTGCGCGAAAAACAAACAAACATTCTGAGTTACATTCTCACAAACTTTCGCGTTTATAATATTATTAGAATAATTGTGTCAGAATAGATGCTGCATGAAAAAAAATGTCATAGATTATCAGAGCGGAGCAGTAATTTTAAAATCGAGTAAATGTGCGAAAACGGCTAGTAATTACTATAATTATTATATATTATTAACTCACATGTGTAACTTCCTTGTATATTTGCCGCTATGTTAGGTGGGAACTTGCAGAGTTCTGTAAAAACATATTGAATATTTAAAAAACAATTGATAAAATTAAAAAACTTTTATATCTTGTTAATAAAAAAAATTAAACTTTAAGCCCTTTTATTTGATACCCATATCGATTGGGTTGTTCAGAAATATGTACGCCGCCATTTTGTTACGGCGGCCATTTTGGATTAATAATAATACCAATTATATATAATTGCATTGTTATCAGAACTAAAGGTATATTTCAAATTTCAGATCAATCGGAAATTGGATCAAAATTTAACATGCAAGATTTGATTACAGACAAACATCGGGACAGGTGAACCTAACAGCCATAGTGTGGGAAACCATGCTGCATTGTCTGCATTCGCAATGAGTGTACTTACAACTCTTGGAATGGTCCTGTGGCAGACTCATATATAAAAAAATAATTGTGTTCATCACACAAAGATTTATTTTAGATGAAAATCGAATCCACAACCTCTAGCTTAGTAGACCACTAATCGCTAGAACAGGCCTGTCGTAAGTCCAGGAGTGGTATATTAAAGGTGAGGGTCCGTACCGAGCCAGCGCAGGAAGCCGTCGAGGAGTGCCAGCACAGCGCAGAGGTCCCAGATGTAGGGCTGCAGCTCGGCGTGAAGTTCCCGGTTCTTGGCCAGCGCCAGGCGCCGCGCTAGGCGCCGGGTCCTGCACATCCACCACGCGAAACGACTGCGACGGCGACGCCATTCGCTCGTCTGGTGACGAAAGACAACATATATTTTACTCACAGAAACGATGGTCTATAAAGTTGAGTGAACTGTTCGGGCCTCACAATGAGGTCTGACCTGATAAGGTCGCAGGAAGCCCTTGGATACGGGCAACGCAGGCTCGATTGTTGTGGAAAAATTTGGGGAGGGGGCCTATGTCCAGCAGTACACGTATTTGACTGAGATTACGATACCAAGGCTCAGGAACAATCTTGACTTTAACTTCAAAAGTTAGTCCTGAGAGCTATTAGTTCGGATTGAAAAAATCTTTTGGTTTAGCATCAATACAAAGTTTCTTGAGTGATGTGATGTTGAGGGACGTCCAAATTGTGTATCAAGTGGTCAACTAGTACAGGCAGGCATCATAAAACTGACTGTTGTCTTGTCATAAAACATCTAGGGGAGGGCAGCTGCCCCCCCCTAGATGTTGACGGTCGTACTATCTTATTCTCTCGATTATATATAAAGCACTCTCAGACGCGTAAAAACGTGACTAAGATCGACTATGGACAAAAACAGATTTAATTTTTGTGTTGTTGTAAGATCGGCAATCGTCATCAGTCCTATGCTATGCGATGTTCGAGCGCAGTGACGATCAGAGCGTGCTCTCTAGCGAGGAGAACTACTCATCATAGTCCTAAGATAGTAAATCGTCTGAGTCGTTTTATGTAGTTTTTTATGATCAGCTGACATGCCCATTCAGTCAGAAGGAATGTATATGACGTTTATATTGGAGTCTCGCTTGGTAACATTATTGCACCCATGTTGCGTAGCGAGAGCGCGTAGAACTCTGCCGTTTTTTTCTGCGAGCCAGTTATGCTTGCGAAGGAGATGGCGGAGCGGGACCGTGCGAGGCTTAGAACACTTCCTGGCCGCCAGGCCCGGGATCGGACCAGGTACCGCAGACTACTCGGGCGCCGGAGATCGCCAAACGATACGATAATGATAAACCTGTCACCCGACAGGTGAGGACCTCCCTAGCAGAAGCAAGCCGGGATAGCTTGGGCTCCTTTTTAAAATAGAAAAGGAGCAACAGGATTCCTACACAGGAGGGGGCCATCTACAAACCATAGGTGGCCCGAGGTACGTCGGGGTTCCAGGGATTTCCTTCCGAGGGTGCACCTGATTCCCCGGCTTCTAATATCTAAAACGGTGTGCGGTTTTCAGTCGGTTGGAGTCCAACATAACCACCAGAAGGTGATATTCGAGGGTACAAAAAAAAAACAAAAAGGTTCACACACGTTGCGGTTAGATATTTTCTCCGACTTTTACTTGCGAATTACCCTTTTTTCTGTACGGAAATACCCCCGGATACCACTGACTGGTCCTGGACCGCGCGCCGTCTCTGTTACTAGAAGTCGGAGAACCAGATGCACCCTTAAAAGGAAAACCCTCTAACTTACGGTTTGTAGACGGCTCCCTCCTGTGCAGAAATCCCGGTGTTCCTTTTTTGCCCAAAAATAAGCGCTTAAGCTGCCACCTCGGCCTGATTGCGGACAGTTACCCTGACGAACAGTGAATGTTATTTGGGCTGATTTAGCGGCACTTGCTTTTAGCCTCCAGTCCTGTAGGCAATTGTGGACTTCAAAAAGCAAGTCTGAGACTCGCTTTGGATTTTTGTAGCGCACAAGTACCGTTGTGAATGTTGCTATACTGACAGCGGACCAAGCAAATATAGAATAAATGGACTTTACGTGTACATAGAACAATTTGTTACCGATAACGTTTATGTTTCATCTTAAACTGTTTTGCCGAAGATTTTTGAAAATTTATTTTAAAATGTGATCGAAACAAGTGCCGTGCAAATAATTGGAGAAGCCTATGTCTAGTAGTGGACTACGAAAGGGTTTTTAAAATAGCTATTCTATAATGAAATAATTTATTTAAAAAAATACCTTTTTCAAATCCATTTATTTGACGCTTTTAAAAAATCCCGATTTGCCCCCCCTGGCCCAGAACCTGGGTACGCCCATGTATATATGTAACATGTAATGCGATGTGTTCTTGTTATTATTTCTATAAAACAGCCAGAAGTGACTGTAACGGAACAGTACCTCGGTCTTAGCGCGGCTGGGCAGGAGGCTGTTGGCGTGCGACGTGAGCCAGTGGTAGTCGTGCATCAGGCGCAGGCCCCGCGAGCCGTGCTCGAAGGGCAGGTAGAACAGGTCCACCAGCAGCACCAGGTCGTCCGCCACCAGCGCCTGACCCGACCACTCCTCGCCTTCCACCACCCTGCCATACCAATAAACCAAGTTGAGCA
The DNA here is from genome assembly GCA_916048165.1 of Spilarctia lutea. Lineage (NCBI taxonomy): Eukaryota > Metazoa > Arthropoda > Insecta > Lepidoptera > Erebidae > Spilarctia > Spilarctia lutea. The sequence goes on along the minus strand of OU696492.1, from coordinate 2,949,899 downwards.
ACCTTAGCCAGGTCACGTTATGGATGATCGTTTATAACTAATTCAGATTTATCTCGGAGAGTACATTAAACGGAAGACTATCATAACGAACGTCCGTGGCTAACATTAAAGGTAATTGAGCCGTAAAAAGTACGAGAACAATCTATCAACCGACCTTCTACATCGCTTTATAAATTGGGTTACGGAGGTCCGATGGCAGGAACTCCACGTAAAATATCTAAGTTCAAAAAGTATATACCTATGTATTAATATCGGTCATCAGTTTGGGACTAGATTGCGTTGTTTGTTTGATAGATGTCCAAATATATTTATAACTGTGGTTATTGTAACACTTTATTTTCACATATAAGAACACTTAACATGACAAAGGTTCGGGATACTTTTATGGATCGATGGCGAGACTAAAAACACCGACTTTTAATTTTGCCACTAGCGCGATCTAGTTTAATAAATAATAAAATAAATAATAAATATTCCGGACATCTAACACACAACGCCATCTAGTCCCAAGCTAAGCAGAGCTTGTGTTATGGGTACTAGACAACTGATATAAATACTTATATACTTTTTTTTTGGAAATACATACATATTATACATAGAAAACACCCAAACTCCGTACCAAATATTTGCAGATCAAACAAACATTTGGTCCGACCCGGGAATCGAACCCGAGACCTCTTGCTTAGTTTAACGTGGTAAACTAAAACTTATATTTTAACTACCTTCGTTATAAATTAAAAAAAACTGTCTAATTATTAAAAATTGCCTTTTTGCAGTTCCGACATAATTAATAAGAATTTTTTAGTATTTTTTTTGGATTTGTTATAAAACCGTTTGTTGTTACATAAACTCACTCATCCACAACTTCAGATGGTTCAATGGTATCTACAGGTTCGATGATCATATCGGTGCTGAGTGGGCTGTGACTTGGTTCCACCTGCATTGATCCGTTCTGAAACCAAAGCACAATATTAAAGTTTAAGCTCTGTTTGTAAGTAGTTTTAATTTAAAAAAAACTGATACAAAATGTATTTGAGACCTGTCTTTGTGCTTTAATCAAAATTCCTTCATGGAATTAAAAAAATTGAATCATGACCCACCATAAGCTTACTTTTTTACCCACATTCAAATATAATTAGGTCGACAAAGTGGGTCATGATTCAAGTTTGCTAATAGTAGATATAACAAATATACGAAGGTAAAACGTCAAAAAATGTAATCAAGTGGATAGGTTTAATTTCACTTATCTAATAATTACAACTTTCAGTGTTACAAATCAAAATTCAATATTAAAAAGGCAACTGATTTTTGAAAATATTTGTACAGGTATATAAACCAGCTGTTCCCCACGGTACTACTGTACCTTAGCAATAAAATCGCAGATAACACCGTGGTGCGAAGCTAGTCTAATGTTAAAGCAGTTTGAGTTACTTCTCGTCTTCAGTGTAAATTCTGTCAAAATCGTTAGACAGTCAATTTTTTTTTAAATTGTGTCTTGATATTGGTACTGTATATGCTTCCATATAATTTCGGGGAAAGCTGTTGTAATTTGAAATTACAAACAGATATTTAAATTTCATTTATTTGTATTGATGTGTGAATTTTGTATATAATTGCACGGTTGGCCGAGTGGTTTCAGCGGTCGCCATGCCGCTTGCTACTGCGCCAAGTGTCATGGGTTCAAATCCCAAGCGGTACAACACTTTGTGTGATCCACGAATTGTTGTCCCGAGCCTGGATGTTCTTTATGTCCGTTTCATGTATGTTTGTAAAGTCCCCCACGACACAGGATGTTTATTCCTAATGTGGGAGTTGTCTTTCTTAAGAAAAAAAAAAAAAAATTATTAAAGAGACTCACTTCACTCATGCCATCGTTCATAATGACATCAGAGTCGGTGGCTGCTGCGGAGGGCGGGTCTACGTCAAGGGGCTCCAAGATCGACACACGACTCGGGCTAAGCGTTTGTGGAGTATCTGGAATGTAACATATTATATCATTTTATTGAGTGTACTATTAGAAATGGATGACATTTAAAATGTAAATATTTTTGAACATCTAACACAACGCCACCTAGTCCCAAAATAAGCAGAGCTTGTGTTACGGGTACTAGACAACTGATATAAATACATATGTACTTTGTTTTTGTAAATATATACATATTATACATAGAAAACAACCAAATTCCGAAAAAAAATTATTGTAGATCACACAAACACTTTGTCCGACCCAGGATTTAATTAAAATAATGTAGGTAAAAGTCATAGGTTTTATTATGTACGTTACATTAATTAAATAAACTATATTACAATAATTATTTCATACGCTTTCAATTTTAATGCTATTTTAAAAAAAAAACTTTAAAATAAGAAGTTTTAGAAAAAAAAAATATATATAAAAAGAATACGCCTTAAAATCGAATCACCAAAAAAATAACTAATTAAAGTTTAAAAAAAATTAAAAATATTACAAAAAGGTATGTTTCCGCCCGGGATCGAACCGGGGGCCTTCTGCGTGTTAGGCAGATGTGATAACCGCTACACCACGGAAACTGCTTGGTGATGTAACAAAATAGTGGATCATATGTGAAGCCTGACTTTAGTGAAAGTAGTATAAAGTACATTTATATTGTGTAATTACAAATTAACTTTTTTTTTTAATCTATAGGTATATTTTTTTTTGTTTTCGTTACTATTTTTTTTAATATTACAGTATAATATTTTTATTTCAGTTTAATTAATAAGATTTTTGTCAATTATAATTGTCATTATTAGCCCGTTGCAGTCCAACGCGTGACATAGGCCTCTCTGAAAGAACATCACAGAGCCCGGTCTGTTGCTTTCTGCATTCAGTCGCTGCCAGCCCTCTTATGCAGGTTGTCTCACACTATGTTTGCCAAGAAGCCTTCTCCACTCCAGAACACGCAGAATTAATAGAGAATATTTATAGAAAGCCTCAAAGGATAGTGTAGATAATTAGTATCATTGTTTTAATTTCTTTTTAATTCAGTCATTTACTCAAAACTAATGAGCTTAACTAATATCTACATGGTATATATTATTATGAATACTATGTATTTAAATTTATAATTTTTATATATTATATAATAGTTTGACTAGTGAGCTCAATAAAAATCAGCTTTTGTCAGTCAGTTGACTGTACAACATTAGTACTTAAAAAACTTACCTCCAACACTCATATCACCATTCCTCTGCTGTTCCTCAACTTGAGATTCAACATCGTCCACAATAATCTGATCACCATCGTCACCCACTTGCACCTTCTTCAGATCTTCAAAGCTCTCATTCTCCAACACACTATCACCGAGTAATGTATTCTCAGTTTTGTTTATAACCACTTTGTGTCCGCTTTCTTCTAAAGCCTTTAACCCTAAGATGGGTACGGGGAGGGTCGATACGGGTATTTCTGATGGTATGGACATGTTTGAGCTAGCGATAGGTATAATAGGGTTAGGTATGGATTCGTTTAGAATGACTTTGGTCGGGGACACCAGGGAATTCATGACTGGGTTTGGAACAGGGTTTAGGGTTTCTATCGGTGATACCTGAAATTTTAGATATTATTTATTGACATTTCCTAGGGTGATTCGGTATTGTAAGTAAATTGACCGACTAGTATTGTGGTACTAGGACTAGTGTTTTGTGCACTAGCAACTGATATAAATACATTTAGACTTTGTTTTTGTAAATACATACATATTATACATAGAAAACACCGAAACTCGGAAACAAATATTTGTAGATCATACAAACATTTGGTCTGACCCGAGAATCGAAGCCGAGACCTCAAGACTCAAGAACAGTAGTCGCATACGCTACTAAGGGAGCGTTCAAGTATTACGTAAAGCAATTTGGGGGGGAGGGGGGGTCTCGTAAAACGTTACGATGCGTTACAGGGGCGGTTATTTTAAGAGTTAATTAGCAATTACTAAGGAGAAAAACAATTGTGTGTATTGTAAGCCAAACATTTATAAAATACTAGCTGAACTCCGCGGTGCTACCCGCGGTACGATGATAACTGCGGGCAACGCCGCGAGGCGAAGCTATATCTTTATAAATAGTAGCCTATGTGTTATTCTGATGTATAAGCTATATTGTGGTAAAGTTTCATTCAAATCCATTCAGTAGTTTTTACGTGAAAGAGTAACAAACATCCATACATACATACATCCATACTTACAAACTTTCGCCTTTATAATAGTAGTAGGATAAACATGACACTTGAGTGTTACGTAGCGTATAGATAGGGGGGGTCGAACAGAAAAACGTTACGATGCGTTACAAGGGGGAAGGGGGTTTAAAAATCTTCAAAAGTTGATCATTACGTAATACTTGAAAGCTCCCTAATCACAAATGAGTGAGTACCGACCCTGGTGGAGAGGATGGGCCGGTCGGCGGAGGCGGAGCAGCCGTCGGCCAGCGCCTGCAGCTGGCTGGTGCTGACGGTGGGGATGGCCGGCGCCATGTCGGCCGTGCTGGTCGTGGACGTGTTGTGCGTGGCCGTCATCAGCGACATGCACGTGTTCAGCGACGGCAGGATCGGGATTATCGGCACTGGCGGCACTGGAATGTACACACAAAAGACAACTGCATTTGTATCCAAAAGAATCTTCGGTTTTAAATTCCAAATTGTGTGGTTTAGTGTGATGTTAGTGAACACAATTAAATTAAATTATTTTTGAAATGTTAGTGTAGTTTACATGAACAATTTTGTATGTTAATCTTTTTTGAGCAGGTGAATTCGGCCTTTCTGAGCTGGAATAGCCCTGAGAAGAAAGGATATTTATACCCCTAAGTTTGCCTGAAGGATTGACGTCGATTTTTAACATTATTATAATTGTGAATTTGTATCAAATCATAAATAATCGGCAAGTCAAAAACAAAAAATTTACATTAAAAATAAACAGGATGTGTAAAACAAACAGCTTCATCATAAGATATTCTGCTATGTAGCTACTAGTATTCTTAAAGCTCTCCAAAGGTGAATTCCTAATATCAATAGGGAGTCGATTAGGGAGTAAAAGTATATATAATAACATGAACGAGTTGCTTATTCTGTGCAGTAGATTGAAAATTAGATGTATCTATATCTATAATATAAAAATGAATCGCTCAATGTGTTGGTAAGCGCATAACTCAACAACGCCTGGACCAATTTGGCAAATTATTTTTTTTAAATGTTCGTTGAAGTTCAAGGATGGTTTTAACGGCGAGAAAAATTCGAATAATGGCCGGAAAAGTCCTAAAAACAGCCCTTTTATTTTAACTATACATACGTTTTCTAACTAAAACGTAAAGTCAATTTGAGCTTTATTGCTATTGTTTAAAGTTCAAATGCCATCATATCTATCAAAACAGTGTGCGTATGTGCGTTGGAGTAGATAATCGTTGGATAGTCCATTTATCGAGAAAGACTATAAGCTTATATGTCATCACGCTAATACTAAGGATATAGGAGCGGAGCACCAATGAAGAATGTTTCAAAAACGGAGGAAAAAATTCACGTTACGGGCAATAGAAGACGCAAACGAGGTTGCGTGGGTCAGCTAGTTTATAATATTTATACTTTGAACTTTTATCGAAAAGAAGCAGGTGTATCCCAAGGATCAGTCTTGGGACCGATACTTTATCTCCTATACACATCTGACATACCGGAAGAGAAGGATGCCACTAAGGCTACATTCGCAGATGACACCGCTATTTTAGCAAGTGACAAGAACCCAGACGTAGCAACACAAAAACTACGAAAGTCCCTAAACAACATCACTAAGTGGCTCGACAAATGGAGAATTAAGACCAGTACATCTAAATCCATTCATGTTACTTTCACACTGCGTAAAGGAAACTGTCCTGCTGTGCAGCTGGGATATACCATACTCCCTCACCAAGACACGGTACGGTATCTCGGACTACATCTTGATCGCTCCTAAACTGGAAACCACCCATTGCGACCAAGAGACTAGTCCTGAAGCTGCGTTATCACAGTCTTTCACGGTTACTTGGCAGAAATAGCAAACTGTCCATAGACAACAAACTGCTCATCTACAAATGTGTACTCAAGCCTGTGTGGAAGTATGGCTTACAACTATGGGGCAGCGCTAGCAACTCCAACATCATTATACTACAACGAGTACAGAATATGATACTCAGAAACCTATGTGATGCCCCATGGTTCATTACCAATAAAGAAATACACCAACATCTTGAGATGAGTACTGTACAGGAGGAAATTGGGAAATGTACAGAGACATATAAAGGGAAACTTGAAAAGCATCCCAATGCACTAGCTGCCCAGCTGACAACATGTAGCTACAGTAAAAGGTTGATGCGAAAGGACATACTAGCCTTATAAACATATTGTTTATATAGTGGTCTAAGGATGAGTAGAGGTCTGTACTGAAAGATTCACTCAAAGAAAATATACATGGAACTCATCTGCTTATAGCTAAAGCTGATTGCAGATAAAAAAATAAATAAAAAATGTAGCGTTTAGAATAGTATTATGTCATGCCATAGCTAACTTATTGACTGTAATAAAGTCAACGGGCAACTTGCGCAGACAGACAGCTCTGATTAGAGCACAAATTAGTAGTGCTCCAAACTAGCATATTAAACAACTCCTCTAGTCTTCTAGTCTGATAAATTTTGTTACAGGTTCTAAGATAGTATAATTTTTTTTCTCGAGTGTTATAACTCGATGAGTTTGATGGTCACTGCTGTTGATCCTGGTGTACAGGAGTTACAGTGGTGGGCGTGTGGGAGGAGTTAGTCCCTTATAAAGTATTAGTTAATTATTAGTTAGATAAATGCAGAGGTCACGTACACAAATTACCTGTCACCGTCGGCTGCGGTTTAATAACCGGACCTTGGGCTGTCTTCGGGATGGAGAATTCAGGCAGCCATTCATCGATAGCTTGTCTGTAATCACATAATTCTAAATTAAAAGTATTTGCTTACTAAATGAAATGCTGAACAACATAGAGTTAACCAAGGGTAATGCCGCAAGCCAAATTATTCTAAAACAAGTAGTCCAAGTTACTCCTTATGTCATCAGCTACCTATTAGTGAAAGTCCCGTCAAAATCAGTTCAACCCTTCCAGAGATGGCTAATCTCTGGAACAAAAAGACAAAATAATAAAATTGTTTTTTTTTATGTTTGTTACCTCAGAACGTTCAACTGAGTGAACTGATTTTGGTGATTTTTTATTTGACAATTGGTGCTTCCCTGGTCCCATTTCAAATTTGGTACAGTTTATAAAGTCGGATTCTTTTAATTATTTTAAATAGGTTGAAAATAAAATTATATTAATACATATTAAAGTAACCAGTGGGTACCTCAGCGCTTGTCTATGGTGGTATACGTGCTTGCCAAGTGTGAGAGGTACTTCATCTTCGCAGACTCCCTGCTCTCCCTCCCGCTCCAACTTGATGTCCCACGACACAGCCTCCACTGGTAAAAACAAACACTCATGAAATAACCACTGAAGGATCTCTCATATTATTAAATGTACTTAATATTTATTATTGTTTAAAATAACTTGTAGATATTATTCGTTCGGGACCTAAAACAGACACAAAGAACAAACAACAATTTGCAGATCACGTAAATTGTTCTCATATATTTTACTAGTTGATACCCGCGGTGTTACCCGAGGTTATTGTTGTACCTTTACAGCCGCGGGTAACACCGCGCGTAGCCTAAGTTACTCCTTTTCACATTAGCTATCTGTTGGTGGAAGTCCCGTTAAAATCGGTCCAGCCGTTCCAGAGATTAGCCGGAACAAACAGGCAGACAAAAATTTTTAAAAATGTTATTTTGGTATATGTACCGTGTATACATACTATTTAGTAAAAAGCGGTTATTTAATATTACAAACAGACACTCCAATGACAAGCGGATTCGATAAGTGGGAGATTATAATTATATTCCCTAACCCTTGGTTAGGCCTGACTTTATAAATAACTCAATGTTTGATATTTAAGAAAATATTCTGCAGTTATTGACTGCCTCGGTGTTGAAGCGGTAACCCAAAAAAAGGTTATTCCCAATATTTTTGTTATACTGCTAATGTAGCAGAAAAACATCCCTAATTGTAATATAATGAAGGAATATTTATTGCTTGGCAATTTTATTGCTGACTAGCTAACCCACGCAACCTCGTATGCGTCTTATATTGCCCGTAGCGTGAAAATTTTCCCCCGTTTTTGAAACATTCTTCATTGGTGCTTCGCTCCTATTAGTAGAAGCGTGATGATATATTGCCTATAGCCTTCCTCGATAAATCCAACACCGAAAGAATTTTTCAAATCGGACCAGTGGTTCCTGAGATTAGCCGGAACAAACAGACAGACAGACAAAAATTTTAAAAATATATATTTTGGTTTGTGTACCGTATATACATTCATATGCATGTAGTAGAAAGCGGTTATTTTAATATTACAAACAGACACTCCAATTTTATTTATTTGTATAGATACAGCACTACGGCTAACTAACTAACTTCACTTTGGACTGCCAGTTACCCCCCAAAAAGCGGGACATTATAATTTTGATTCAAAAAGCGGGAAGTCCCGCCAAAAAAGGGACGTCTGGCAACGCTGCTATAGATTAACTTTATACTCGTTGCGCTCTAGCATGGTGCAGGTGACATTTGCCTGTACGACGTTGACATCTATCAGTACCACATAACTAAGGGATCTGACGTTATGCAATTCATTTTTATCGCATACGATACTCGCAGCATAAATCTAGTTCTCTGTAATATTGTTATAAAAATGAGTGTGTTATTCAGTTGTGCAGTGTAACTGTTATTTGTTTGTTGAGTTCGTTGTTATTACCATGTCTAAGCATACAAAAATAAACTGTTTTGGGTAGTCAGGCCAGGGAGGTTGTTGTTCGTTAATAATATCCGTCACAGACTCAGATGATGAATTGAGTGACAATTCAGATGTTCCTGACTCTGATATGACGATTTTGAAATGAATTTGGACGAATAAAATGTATTTTTACTTAGCAACCTTTTAAGCAACCTTACTATAATATATACTACTATAATTATAGACCAATTTTAACAATAAAAATTTACCGTTTTTTATTATGAAAAATATCGACTATCCATCGTAGCAGCACATCCCATCACTAAATACTTCTATGGCGTTACGTCATACGCATAACCATAGGCGTACCCAGGTTTTGGGCCAGGGGGGGGCAAATCGGGTTTTTTAAAAGCACCTCGTCAAACAAATGGATATAAAAAAGGCATTTTTTTAAAATAAATTATTTCCTAATAGAACAGCTATTTTAAAAACCCTTTCGCAGTCCACTACTATAGATATAGGTTTCTCCAATTAATTGCACGCCACTTGGATCGATAACATTTTAAAAGAAATTTTCAAAAGTTTTCGGCAAAACAGTTTAAGATGAAACATAAACGTTATCGTTAACAAATTGTTCTATGTACACTCAGCAAAAAAATCATTATATTCTATCTTTGCCTGGTCTGATGTCAGTATAGCAACATTCACAGCGGTACTTGTGAGCTACAAAAATCCAAAGCGAGTCTCAGACTTGCTTCTTGAAGTCCACAATTGCCTACAGGACTGGAGGCTAAAAGGAAGTGCCGCTAAATCAGCCCAAATAACATTCACTCTTCGTCAGGGTAACTGTCCGCAATCAGGCTGAGGTGGCAGCATAAGCGCTTATTTTTGGGTAGAAAAGGAACACCGGGATTTCTACACAGGAGGGAGCAATCTTAAAACGTAGGTTGGAGGGTTTTCCTTTTCAGGGTACATCTGGTTCTCCGACTTCTAGGAACCGAGATGGCGTGCGGTCCAGGACCAGTCGGTGGTAGCTGGGGCGATTTTCGTACAGAAAAAAGGGTAACTGTCCGCAAGTAAAAGTCGAAGAAAATATCTTACGGCAACGTGAACATTTTGTTTTTTTTTTGGGCGGAAATTCCCTCGAAAATCTCAATCTGATGGTTATGTCGGACTCGAACCGACTGAAAACCGCACACCGTCACGGATATTAGAAGTCGAGGAATCAGGTGCACCCTCAGAAGGAAATAAGGAAATGCTTGGAACCCCGACGTACCTCGGGCCATACAAACCATAGTTGTAGATGGCCCCCTCCTGTGTAGGAACCCTGATGCTCCTTTTTTATTTTAAAATGGGGCGCGAGCACTTTATATAGCTCGCGCCGCTGGCCCAGCTTGCTTCTGCTAGGGTGATCCTCACCTGTCACTCCCAAGCTTGTGCTTATGGAGGACGGAGATCGTTCGGCGATCTCTGGCGCCCGAGTCGTCTGCGGTACCTGGCCCGTTCCCGGGCCTGGCGGACAGGAAAAGTTCTAAACCTCGCACGGTCCTGCTCCGCCATCTCCTTCGCAAGCATAACTTGCTCGCAGAAAAAGACGGCAGAGTTCTACGCGCTCTCGCTACGCAACATGATCGCATTAATGTTACCAAGCGAGAGAACCCCCACTCCGATGACCGCCTCGACTCGCCCTAATCTGAACATTCTGCTAGTGTGTGGAATGCAGTGTCTACGGTCTGGTCATCGCTGTGGTGGCACTCAGGCGTTGGCTCCATGCCGATCCGACACAGGTGCTCTCTGAAGCATCCTTTCCCAGTGATCACCTGTGTCAGCCGGTATGAGAGGGTCCGATGATGCCTCTCGAGCCAAGTCTTACCGCCGCAATAACAGCGTGCCCAGAATTCGGTTGCCCAAGTCGTTCCTTCCATTCCTCCACAAGAACCTGGGGAATTAAAATTTCTGATCTTCGATTTTTCGAGTCTTAGGACTCCTACCTGAAGGTCAGCTCGTTGCGGACGTTGCAATAGCCCGATATTGTTGGCCTTCAGGATCTCCACCCATACTGGGGACCGCACAACGCCCGCGTATAGTCTCCTGCAGGAGTCATCGGGCCCCCTCATATTTGGCAGCAACCGAGCCAAGCACGCGTTGAGCCAGCTTGGGAATCAGATTTCGGAAATGGTATCCCATCGGCCTTCGGGTGCGAGCCGAATGTGGGCTTACATATAGACCGGTGGAAAAACCATACCAAAGCAAAATGAGATGATATATCTATGCGGCAAAAAAACCTGTGCTGGATGCTAGGACGAAACTAGAAATTATTACTGGACAACAAATTTCTGATATATCAGACTATAATATTTTGCTTCCGAGAATTATTTGTAGTGACTAAAATACATTCCAAATGAATGGGCATGTCAGCTGTCCATAAAAAACTACATAAATCGACTCAGAAGATTTGATATCTTAGGACTATGATGAGTAGTTCTCCTCGCTAAAGAGTACGCGCTGATCGTCACTACGCTCGAACATCGCATAGTCCTAGGACTGATTCCGATTCCGATGCCGATTGCCGATCTTACAACAACACAGAAAATAAATCTGTATTTGTAAAATAGTCGACCTTATTCACGTTTTACGCGTCTGAGTGTGCTTTTCACATAATCGAGAGAAGAATATAGTAGGAACGTCAACATCTAGGGGGGGGGCAGCTGCCCTCCCCTGCCCTACCCTGGGTACGCCCATGCGCATAACACTGCTTAATTTTTCATTAAATTTGATTTTATTTGTAGATTAGAACATTCTGGTTTGGTTTAATTTAATTTACTACAGTTATTAATGATTTAATATATTGCGAATGTGGTACAGCTGAAATAGTCAGTCATAATTTATAAATCGCGGCAACTTTCAAGAGTGAAACGAAGTGTTACTGAAACTGTCACCCGCACCATGCTACAGCGCATAGAGTATAGTATTCAACTCCAACACTCTCACTAAACTGAAGACAGAATAAAACCTTTTCAACTTTATCTTGGCGAGTCCGAACTTCGCGCAGAAGGTTGCGCAATAACTTTTTTGATATTTATTTAATTCATAGATTTTATTAGGGAAATTTTATTCGTACATCTTACATATAAAATTCTCGTGTCACAATTTTAGGTACCATACTCCTCCGAAACGGCTTGACCGATTCTCATGCAATTTTTTATTGGGTAGGTCTGAGAATCGGACAACATCTATGTTTTATTCCCCTAAATGTTAAGGGTAGTCCACCCCTAATTTTTCTTTTTAATTTTTACATATTTTTTTAGTTTTTTATGATGCAGCATTAGAAAACACATACAACCCTGAATTTTCAACCCTCTACGATCAACCCCTATTTTTCCATCGCGATTTTTATTGACCCACCCCTAAAATATATATTCCTTTTTATGGCAAAGCAACGTTTGTCGGGTCAGCTATAGTCGTTCCAATAGTTTATTTAACTTTTGACAGCTCTAATACTTAATCAAATAGTGATACCCTGACCCGTTACCTATTCGATTTCTTTCATCGATCGATTTTATGCATTAAGAAGTTTTAATCGATTTAACAAACTCATTATTTTATAGATAATTTCGTACTTCATATTTCTATGTGTTTCAATGTGCGACCTCCTTTGTCAAAATAAAGAAGAAATGGATTAAAAGAATGTTGTTCAAATATGACGGTTCTATGTCATGAAAAAATATATAAAAGGAACTGAATTTTCAAAATGTATTATTGTATTGTGTTGTAATTCAGTGGTTAATATTGTATTTGTTAAACTATTGATGATCTTTATTAAATCTCTCTATGTCTATTTTAAAATAATCTACAGTATTTCAATGAGTAACCTTCAATATAGTTGAGTATTTATATTCCTCCGTATTGATTTATTTGTGAATTCTCACGTTTGGTTGAGTTGAGCGTATCGTTCCTGCCTTCGTTACTGTCAAAATGCCAAAAAAGAAAGTACTCAAAGGACAAACAAGAGAGTTTGTCTTGCGACTTCGTGAATACTTTGAAAAGGAAAGCCGTAATGGTGGGCCTCTTATACCAGTGACTCAAGTTAGAGACCGTGTTGCAGCAGCATTAGGTATTAGTGCTCCAACAGTGGCAAAAATAACAAAAGAAGGCTACGGCAGCAGTGGCATGGAACAGAATAAGCTATCTACACCTAAGAAAAAACGTCCGCCTAGTAAAGTTACAGCCGTTGACAATTTTGACGCTGATGCTATTCGTCGTCATATATACGACTATTACCAAAGAAAAGAGATTCCAACATTAAAAAAACTAACACAATCTCTTCGAAATAGTGGTTTGTTCCGTGGTCAAAAATCTTCTCTGACAAAGGTATTGAAAGACATTGGAATGTTATTCCAAAAATGTGACAAACGAAAAATTTTAATGGAACGCAATGATATTGCTTTGTATAGATGCGATTTTTTAAGACAAGCAAAAAAAATAGAAGATTGGTCGAATGTTGTTTTCACAGATGAAACTTGGCTCAATGCGAATCATACGCTGTCAAAAACTTGGACTGACAACACCGTTGGCTCCACTTCTACAGTACCAATGGGAAAAGGCGAACGACTGATTATTTGTCATGCAGGAACAGTAAAAGGATTTGTGCCAGGCGCTCTATTAGCTTTTAAATCCCAGAAAACAGGAGATTATCATGAGGAGATGAATTCGAACGTGTATGAAAAGTGGTTCAGAGAAATGCTTACATCACTCGAAGAGCCATCAATAATATTTATTGATAATGCACCTTATCACTCTCGTCAAATTAATAAAATACCAACACAGGCCAACAAAAAACATGAAATTATAAACTGGCTTCGTGACAATGGCGAAGAGGTGAATGAGTCCCTACTAAAAGTAGAGTTAGTAAAGATATTAAAAACAAAGAAGCTGCCAAAACGATACGTCATAGATGAAATGGCAGCAGAGCATGGGCATACCGTCCTCAGAATTCCCCCATATCACTGCCAATATAATGCAATTGAAATGATCTGGGCACAAGTTAAAGGATATGCTGCGAGGAACAATACAACTCCTCCTTTCACCGCAAGAAAATGCTGAATTTACTGAAAAATGCGTGTGAAAAAGTAACTCCAGAAAACTGGGCGAATGTTGTAGAAAAAACAAAGAAGGTGATAATGTCGGATTGGGATCGGGATGTTGCATTCGACAATTTATCTATCCAAGAAATGATAATCAATATTACTGAGAACTCAAGTGATGATGATTCCTGGTCATACGAAGAAGACGATTCTTTATAATTAAAATTAGTATTACAGTACCTCTTTTGGTTGTTTTATTTTTAATCCGTAAATTACTACGAATTTCAACATTTTGTACCTGTTCATTACAAGTAGGTACCGCAGGTAGTTTTTATTTGAACCAACTATAGTAAGTCTAAACAATTATTTTAGATTCATTAATTTGCGGCGAATACATTCGATCCCATTACTAGGTACGAGTACGATGGAACTGTTTTCATTACGCAAATTATTTATGCATTGAAACAGAGACATTTAGGGCATTTTAATGCAAAACAATAAAGCTTTTTACGTGATTTGATATAAAATATAATCACAATAATTTTATTGTATGTTTTATTAATATAATCAATAATCGATTTATTTCAAAACCGTTTTTATAGTCTGTGGACATTAATTACGAATGACACATCCCTAAGTAGGCGGAGCCCGCCCATAAAGTACAGTATTATCTGTAGTACATTGTATCAAAAATTATTACAAAACTTTATGTGCGTGATCTGTCAAAAGTTAAATAAAGTATTGGAACGACTATAGTTAGTATATAAAAAAATGTCAATAACAGTTTTGTTCACGAGTGTAGGTACATGTAGAAGTTCGCAGAGCCTATTTTTTTTTTATTATTATATAGGGGGCAAACGAGCAGACGTATCGCCGGATGGTAAGCGATTACCGCCGCCCATAGACACCCGCAACACCAGAGGCGTCACAAGTGCGTTGCCGGCCTTTAGAGGAAGGGGAAGTGGATAAGGTAGGGGTTAGGATGTGGGCCTCCGGTATCCTCACTCACTCGGTGAAACACAGCGCAAGCGCTATTTCACACCGGTTTTCTGTGAGGCCGTGGTATTACTTCGGTCGAGCCGGCCCATTCATGCCGAAGCATAGCTGTCCCACGATGTATGTTCAGTAGTGTGCAACAGTGAAGTGTGGATAGTTACTGTGCGCAGGCGCATCGAGGCTGCAGCTGGCCCAGTGCGCCAGCGTCCAGATCGGGATCATGTTCAGTAGTGTGCAACAGTGAAGTGTGGATAGTTACTGTGCGCAGGCGCATCGAGGCTGCAGCTGGCCCAGTGCGCCAGCGTCCAGATCGGGATCATGTTCAGTAGTGTGCAACAGTGAAGTGTGGATAGTTACTGTGCGCAGGCGCATCGAGGCTGCAGCTGGCCCAGTGCGCCAGCGTCCAGATCGGGATCATGTTCAGTAGTGTGCAACAGTGAAGTGTGGATAGTTACTGTGCGCAGGCGCATCGAGGCTGCAGCTGGCCCAGTGCGCCAGCGTCCAGATCGGGATCATGTTCAGTAGTGTGCAACAGTGAAGTGTGGATAGTTACTGTGCGCAGGCGCATCGAGGCTGCAGCTGGCCCAGTGCGCCAGCGTCCAGATCGGGATCATGTTCAGTAGTGTGCAACAGTGAAGTGTGGATAGTTACTGTGCGCAGGCGCATCGAGGCTGCAGCTGGCCCAGTGCGCCAGCGTCCAGATCGGGATCATGTTCAGTAGTGTGCAACAGTGAAGTGTGGATAGTTACTGTGCGCAGGCGCATCGAGGCTGCAGCTGGCCCAGTGCGCCAGCGTCCAGATCGGGATCATGTTCAGTAGTGTGCAACAGTGAAGTGTGGATAGTTACTGTGCGCAGGCGCATCGAGGCTGCAGCTGGCCCAGTGCGCCAGCGTCCAGATCGGGATCATGTTCAGTAGTGTGCAACAGTGAAGTGTGGATAGTTACTGTGCGCAGGCGCATCGAGGCTGCAGCTGGCCCAGTGCGCCAGCGTCCAGATCGGGATCATGTTCAGTAGTGTGCAACAGTGAAGTGTGGATAGTTACTGTGCGCAGGCGCATCGAGGCTGCAGCTGGCCCAGTGCGCCAGCGTCCAGATCGGGATCATGTTCAGTAGTGTGCAACAGTGAAGTGTGGATAGTTACTGTGCGCAGGCGCATCGAGGCTGCAGCTGGCCCAGTGCGCCAGCGTCCAGATCGGGATCATGTTCGCGTTGTACTCGCAGTTGGGGTTCGTCAGCACTCCGCGCAGCAACGGGATCAGTTCCGGAGATCGGCCGCAGTACGGACCTAACAAACACACAAACTATTTATACAACAGACGTAATATAATACCTACAGTATATATATATATACATATTGACTGCACGGTTGGCCTAGTGGTTAAGCCGTCGCTACATGTTGTGGGTCAATGGGACAATTCATACTTTATGTGATCCACAAATTATTTTTCTTTGTAAGTCTGGGTGTTCTTTGTGCCCGTTTCTTGTATGTTTGTAAAGTGGACACAGGATGTATATTCCTAATGCTGGAGTTATTTTTTTTGAAGAAAAAAATAAAATGAATCTATTTATTACGTTGCAATAATTTATATATACATTGACGATACGGCTGATCCACAAGTTGAAAGTCGTTCAGCGTACTATGGAAAATTATATGCTCAACGTTTCTCTAAGGGATTCTTATCAAAGAAGGTGATCACCTTGCCGGATCCGGCAGAGAACCAAAGTCATTGACATAATCCACACGACTACCAAGCTTAAGTGACAGTAGACTGACTGATTAGACGCAGAACTGCTTGCCGTTTTTTAGTATATAATATGAGGTAAATGAGCATACCTATCGCCTGATGGTAAGCGCTTACCGCCGCCCATGAACACCCGCAACACCAGAGGCGTCACAAGTGCATTGCCGGCCTTTAGGGGATAGGGGAGGGGTTGGAGGATGGGCCTACGGTATCCTCACTCATTCGGTGAAACACAGCGCAGGCGCTGTTTAACACCAGTCTTCTGTAAGGCCGTAGTATCACTCCGGTCGAGTCTACCCGTGTGGGACATCCACAGGCCAGGTGGAGTGATGATTAGCACAAGATGGCTGGCAAGAGCTAGATTGTTTGTTTTACCGGGCCCTTTCCGCACTTAGCCTCTTGATTGGGCCGTTGTACGTGAATTTATTTTCTTCCTACTCCAGCCAACCTAGTTTTTCCCAGAAGCTAAGCAGCCTATTCAGGTTGCTACATGCTTCCGGAAGTGATGCCGATTGGAGGATGTCCGCCCGTTGGTCCGCCACACTCTGCATTCTGTAAGAACATGCTGCGGCGTTTCTTCTGCCTCCATGCATCCCCTGCACAGAGGGCTGTCTGTTACGCCCATAGTGAATAGGTGCTTGTTCAGGAGACAATGCCCTGTCAGGACACCTGTGACCTTCCTGAGATCGTCCCTTTTTAGTCTGATCAGGTTGCGAGCAAGTCTTTTAGGTGCTACCGGAACTGCACTTCTTTTGAGATGAGAAGAGCTGGATGCGAGAAGCCTATGTCCAGCAGTGGACTGCGATAGGCTGCTAATGATGATACACTTACCTAAAAATATTCTCTTTTGATCGTAATCATTGGCGTGTAGATTGTCCCATATGACAGGTGGACGTCTCAGCACTTGCGTGATCTCTTCTATGCATTCCGTTGTTAATGTCTTAGATATTACTTTCGGACCTGAAATAATCCATAACAAAATCAATCAATGAACAACATAACCGTATATTTGTTAAATATATTAGTGAATTTTTAGTCCCCTCGCATATTGATCAAGACTCGACCTCTGACTAATATATATCTATAAAATAAAATATAAAAATATATGTATTTATATCAGTTGTCTAGTACCCATAGAACAAGCTGTTGTGTAAATGTCTAAACAGAAAAATAATAATAATAAATAAATATTTCGGACATCTAACACACAACGCCATCTAGTCCCAAACTAAGCAGTTTGTGTTATGGGTACTAGACAACTGATATAAATACTTTTTTTTTATAAATACATACATATTATACATAGAAAACACCCAAACTCCGAAACAAATATTTGCAGATCATACAAACATTTGGTCCGACCCGGGAATCGAACCCGAGACCTCAAGCTTAGCAGTCGCATACGCTACCACTACGCCACCGAGGCAGTCTTAATAATGAACATTTAATAAGATTTATTCAAATATCCCTTTATCAAGTACTCACCGGTCCACATAATGTCAATCTGCTGCGACAGTTTAGTCCCCAGGGTGTTGAGATACTCCGAGTTGTTGACGGTCGGCACGGCGCGGGTGGAACAGTACTGCGTTGGACACAGCAAGAACCGAGGACAGCCCAGGTGCTGGTGGATCTCGTTGGTCACAGATACCTGCCAGGTTAAAGTTCAAAGATTAATAATAATAATAAATATTTCGGACATCTAACACACAACGCCATCTAGTCCCAAATTAAGCAGAGCTTGTGTTATGGGTACTAGACAACTGATATAAATACATACTTATATACTTTTTTTTGTAAATACATACATATTATACATAGAAAACACCCAAACTTCGAAACAAATATTTGCAGATCATACAAACATTTGGTCCGACACGGGAATCAAACCCGAGACCTCATGCTTAGCAGTCGAATACGCTACCACTACGCCACCCAGGCAGTTAACTTTACAACAGTAACAGTGAGTAAAGCTGCGGGGCGAAGCTATTCCTAAAAAGTAGCCTAAATTACTTCTTACATCATTGAAGAGTCCTGTCCAAAATAAGTGCAGTCCTTCCAGAGATAATCACAAATTTTAACAAAAAAAAAAACGACTTTAAGAACTGGACAGAATTGAAATCCTTCCCGCAACGCACTTGTGACGCCTCTGGTGTTGCGGGTGTCCATGGGTGGCGGTAATAGCTTACCATCAGGCGATACGTATGCTCGTTTGCCCCCTATTACATACTTAAAAATAAAACACCTTATTAGATGAGAAATATTCCCCTGTAGTCTAATTGCCATGTTAGAGAATCAATTAAAGATACTATACAACTCACCACATTACTACTATGCTGAGTGTCGTGGGTTCAAAGCCCACATGGGACAACAATTAAGTGATTCACAAATGGTTTTTCCGACTCTGTGTGTTCGTCCTACGTCTTTAAAAAAAAGTAAGTTAAAAACAATGTTGCCTTACTTGAGCATGAGCAAAACTCTGGAAAATCTGCTTGTCTGCTTCACTCATCTCCGGTTCTATATCATCGAATAATAAAGCAAAACATGTACACCCAAATTGGGACACCTGCAACAAACAAAATACAATTAAAAAAAACAAAGTATTGTTACAAGGACTATTGGTCACATATTACTAATATACAGGGTTATTGATTAAGTTAACCTTGATACTTGCGATCTATCCCTCATCCAATCCATCCATCTGAAACCATGTTACTGTGGGGGAACGGGTATCATCTCCCTCCAACACAAAGGGAGGATCCTCCGACCAGGAGATGGAGAGGAGGAGGGATGTTGTACATATGATAATCGGCGCGAGAACTTCTATTGCGCGATTCAGGATTAGTAGTTACTCCGTGTAGTGCGTTACTTCGTAGTTCAGTGTATCTTCGGTAGATGGCGCTGTAGTAGGTTACTGTTGTGTTGTATGTGGAAGTCGCCACAATAAACACACATACACATACATACACCTACACACTCACACACACTCTTTCCATAGTACAGTAACTCCTAATTGTATTTTATTACTGATGTAATAAATGGGTGAAGATACCGCCGCCGTTAACTCTTATATCAAATTTGTAATGTATAAATTGAATTTGAATGGAGCCGACGTAGGAATGTTTCTCAGAATCCTATCGGAACCAAATAGCGATGATGCGAAGGCTCTGTTCAGATTTATGTCGATTGTTCTTAGACGATAAGTCTCTATGTAGTAACTTGTTCAGGACACGATGGAACTGGCATACACTGTGCGTAAAAGTTCAAAAAAACAAGAATAAAAAAAATGTGTTGCTTAGATCATCATCTTCCTAACTATTATTACTCTCAAGATTATTTGGTGTCTACTAGTTCAACCACTTTTATCTGAATATCAGTTTTTCCACGGAGCGACTGGCATCGGACCTCCGCAACCCTGAGAGCGAACTGAATTCGAAGATTGAACTAGTTGTCATATTTGAGGGCACTAACTTCCCAATAACGATTACCGTAGATGTTCATGACAACCGGGACTTAACGTCCTCTCTGAGGCACGGGCTGGAAACACCGTCATCTTCCATACTCTGGGTTGCTATTAAGAATTTCCTGTAAACTCCAATCCGGGAATTGAACCCGAGAGCTCTTGATCTGCAGACGCAGTCAAACACAGGTTGTCGCCACACTCACCTGTTCCAATTTCCTCTTCAACGTAGTGATCTCCTTCTGATTACTATAAGTAATATCCAAACCAGGTGACAGTGCATAACAGAAGACTATACCCTGGGCTTTGGCTGCTGATATCAGAGACGTAAGATGTTCTGCCTCCTCCACAGTGTACAGCTCTCTCCAGTAGGCCCGGTGCTTGTAGTCATCTTTTGGGGCGTAGACGTACATATCCATGCCCCATTTTTTTAATCTGCAATACATTTATTTGTGTGTGATATTTTTTACAGTGTAGATAGAAATCTATTACAAAATTAATTGTGAATGGTTGAGGTTAACATTTAATAGTTTGAACTAGTCTCCTCTCCCTCCCTTTCCCTCTCGGTTTAGCACGGGTTTCTTTACGAACATATAAAATGGCCTACGTTACTCTAACAAGGTATGCGGCTTAATTATTTCCGATGACTTCAACAAATATCGTTAAATCTTTTCCAAAACATTTAAAAATAAAAAATATAAATATATACGCAAACCTTCCTAAAAAATCACTCTATCTATTGATAAAATCCGCATAACAAATTTGAGTGAAGTGCGAATAGACAGACAGACAGACAGACAGACAGACAGACAGACGTGGAAGCGACCACACTTTGGCATGAATAAGCCGGCTTGACCGGAGTTATACCACGGAAAACCGATTGTGAATATTTGATTCGAAGTTTGGGTATTTTCTATATATAATATGTTTATTAAAAAAGTATATAAGTATTCTATCTAGCTGTCATAATACAAGCTCTGCTTAGTTTGAAGTCAGATGGTGTTGTGTGTAAACAAAGAAACTAACTGTACCTAGTTTCATACTCCTCCGTTGGCATAACTTTCATGAAAAGGGGTACAACGTTTTTGCTTAACATATTAATATAAAGATTTAATCCAAAAGCAGTAAGAAATAGGAGTTAAGAATCAGTTGAACAATAAACTTGATAAATATAAAATCTGAATAATGATTATTGATAACATGATTTAGAAAAATATCAATTGTATCAAGTGCCTGCTTGATATGATAAGCAATAACAACAATAAAAATCGGCCAAGTGACAAATAGACTCGCGCTACAAGGGTTCCATACTATCTATCTTCTATCTTCTTCTTCTATCTTCTATAATATAAAAATGAATCGCTCAATGTGTTGGTAAGCGCATAACTCAACAACGCCTGGACCAATTTGGCCAATTCTTTTTTCTAATATATAATATAAAAATGAATCGCTCAATGTGTTGGTAAGCGCATAACTCAACAATGCCTGGACCAATTTGGCCAATTCTTTTTTCTAATGTTTGTTGAAGTTCAAGGATGGTTTTAACGGCGAGAAAAATTCGAATAATAGCCGGAAAAGCCCTAAAAACAGCCCTTTTCTTTTTCCCATACAAACATTTTCTAACTAAAACGTAAAGTCAATTTGAGCTTTATTGCTATTTTATACAGTTCAAATTCTATCATATGTATCAAAACAGTGTGTGTATGTGCGTTGGAATAGATAATCGTTGGATAGTTCATTTATCCAGAAAAGTTATAGGCTATACGTCATCACGCTAATGCTAATAGGAGCGGAGCACCAATGAAGAATGTTTCAAAAACGGGGGAAAATTTTCACGCTACGGGCAATCGAAGACGCAAACGAGGTTGCGTAGGTCAGCTAGTTTCCTATAGATTTATAAAACATTCAAACGTCTACTTGTTGTCATTTTTCATATGTCCAAAAAAATGGTAAAAAGCACATTTCTTGTCTTGTTTTTGGAAGCCCTCTTAAATGTTTATTTTATTCTGTATTTTAGTATTTGTTGTAAATAGCAACAACATAAATATTTCACCAAACTCAAACTCAAACTCAAATCATTTATTTCCATTGGCCCCAAAAGGCACTTGAACACGTCAAAAATGCAAACATAGATAAATACAAAACAAAACTCAGTGATAAAAGGTACTAATACTAAATGCACTGAGATGATTTGAATTACCGGAGCTTAGATTGATTTCAATTCAACTCAAAGGTTTAAATTGAAATCAATCCAAGTACCAGCTCCGATGGGTATTGCATTCATGAGAAGAGCTGGTGAGAAACCCATGTGCACCATCTTTTCAGATAATTCATACAAAGCTTGTTTGTTTTTGACAACAGTATTTCATTTCTGTGAAAATGTCTAACTATTAAAGTTCATGACAGTAAAGTATCAGTAATAGGGTTTTTTTTACCCTTTGGGTAAGGAACCCCAAAAATACTATTTAATTTTATGGTTAAGTAACATAAGTACTGTGTGTGACATAAAACAAGCAATTATGTTAGTTTTTTTGGGAATGCTATGAACAAATTCTTTGATGCTTGGAAATTTTGTAAATATTTTCATCGGTTTTTATTTTACAGTGTTTGACGTACACCATCCTTAGAGGTAACTGTCGAAAATTTTCTTAGTGACTTGAATAAGGTAGACCAACAACCATTAAACAATATTAAAAAAGTTTGGATATACGACAATTATCTTACGTCGCGTCTGACTTGGCCTTTCCTTGTATATGACATCGGTAAAAGCCTCCTGGCAAAACTAGATGCAAATGTCAAGAAGATATTGAAGTCATGGCTCGGAATTGCACACTCAGCTGACCCCTCAACTCTATTTAGGGATCAAAACAGTTTTGGGATGAAATTAAAGAAGCCATCTGAACTCTATAAACACCTCAGAGTGACCAAAATGCATGTCTTGGGACAATCCCAGGATGAAATAGTCTCATCACTCCCAAAAGATAAATATGTTACAGAGCTTGAGTCAAGACTTCAATTCCATAAACAATTTATGGCTGGTGCACAGTTTAATAAAGTCGGGCTGGGTTTCGCAAAGAGGAAGGGAGACCGAGAAATAATAAAATCCTTTATACAACAAGACGAAAATGATAAATATAAAGTGCATGCAATGAATCTAGAAATGCAAAGTGAGTGGTTAACTATAGGTGAGTTCTGCATCCCGTTAGCCCTGAAATGGCGCACCTTGCTATATGATTGGTCTCCTGCCCTATTAAAATTCTATCTGAATGCCTTCCAAATGACCCTCCCAGACCAAAGTAACCTAGTGAGATGGGGGAAAGCATCTGAAAAATCTTGCTATACGTGTGGTGAGGCAGTAGGTACTGCTAGGCACTTACTGGTAGGTTGCAGGGTGCTGCTTGATAGGGGTTATTACTCACGCCGACATGATAGAGTACTAGAAATCATACGTGAAGCAGTAAGTCTTTCAGTAGCTAGAGCCCAAAAAGGATTGACTACAAATAAACGAGAAATTAACTTTATAAAGGATGGCTCAACTACCAAATCTAAAAGCAAGCCTTTCTCAATCCTAGGTACTGCACCTGACTGGACTATTTTGATGGATACGTATGATAAGCACTATAAAATCCCAGAGGATGTTGGTGTTTCGTCATCCAGACCGGACATATTCCTTTTCTCTAGACAAATTAAACACATAATATTAGTAGAGCTTACTGTTCCGTGGGAAACTAATATTCCTAAAGACCATAGAATAAAATTAAATAAATACTACGATCTAACAACTGAACTTAACAAAAATGGCTATGTGGTTAATTTATACGCGGTAGAAGTGGGAGCGAGAGGTATACCAGCTAAATCTCTCTATAACCTTTTGAAAGACCTTGGCCTGTCGAGATCTGCAGTAAGTTCTATTATAGAACGAGTATCCAAGGCTGCACTAACAGGTTCCTACCAAATTTGGCTAGGTAGGGCGGGAAACTCGAGCAGTGAAGGTGACCGTTGATGCGTATCTTAAAGGGGGCCTCCTTAAACCTACACCTAGGTCGTAAGTCCTAGGAACTGCTTTGAGTTTCTCCCTCTGCCACACGATGGACCCGGCACCCGCACGGTGAATCCATGGAGTGCTAAGAAGTTTGTCTCATTCAATTTTAATGTAATTAAAACAAAACATATTATTAAAATAAGTGCCTTTGTAATAAGATAGTTGTGAAAACATTAGTAGGTATGCTAGAAATGAGAATATGATGTTTTAGACTCAACTGAAGCGACAATGGGCCCGTAAGTCTGATTCGTGGTGCAAAGACCTCTTAGAATGGAGACTATGGAATCATAAAAGCCCGCAGATGAGATGGACGGACGATATCAAGAAGGTGGCAGGACAAAATTGGTTATAAACTGCCCAAAATAGAAAGAAGTGGAGGGGGTAGAAGGAGACCTACACCAAGTTGGTTGAAGAAGGCTTGTGATGATTATGAGACTAACCCATCACTATGATTGAGCTCAAAACATCAAGAATGTAAGCCATTAACCATGTATACCTATACAAATAAATAAAATTGGAGTGTCTGTTTGTAATAGTAAAATAACCGCTTTCTACTACATGCATATGAATGTATATATGGTACACATACCAAAACATATATTTTTAAAATTTTTGTCTGTCTGTCTGTCTGTTTGTTCCGGCTAATCTCAGGAACCACTGGTCCGATTTGAAAAATTATTTCCGTGTTGGATAGTCCATTTATCGAGGAAGGCTATAGGCTATATATCATCACGCTACTACTAATAGGAGCACCAATGAATAATGTTTCAAAACCGGGGAAAAATTTTCACGCCACGGGCAATATAAGACACAAATGAGGTTGCGGGGGTCAGCTAGTAATAAATAAAGTTTGAAGTTTAAAATAATATTATTCTTTTTATAAGAACTAGCTGCAACCTGTATTATTACCTACATTTTATTAGATACAGTAAAACATTTAATGTTTAACCAGTAAGTACAATATTAACATTTCTATTACTATTAAAAAAAAAGTAGCCTATGTTGCCATCTAGAGTGTCAGAAATATCAATTCAAAATTTTATTCAAATTAGTCCAGTCATTTAAGCATGAGGAAGAAACAAATATACAAACACAATGAACCACTTTCACATATATAATTTCAGTGCTATCTAAGAACTAAGAGCTATACAGAATAATTGATGTCTTTTGATAAATATTCATTAAAAAGTGAAACTATACATTAAAAGTAGACAAATTTTAAATATTGTTTGAAGTTGGTTAGAAAAGACAGATTTTATTGTAATATCCCTGTTAACAACATTTTTTATAAGTAAATAATGATAACAACTTGAATTTAACGCGTAATTAGACTGTTTATTCACCCTACTTGTTAAGTAAAAGATTTCAATTACAAATTATTTATCAATAGCTGTTTCAGTGATTATTTTTCTCATTATCTATTTGAATAAGTTCTTATTATTACTGTAAGGAAATACTCACTTTTGGAACAAGTCCTTTCTTTGTTCAGTAGTCCAGGGCCGTCCATAAAAGCCTGCAATAGTAAGCTTAGGTCATTCACACCAATACAAACTCAGAAAATGTATAGCTATAGGAATTCTAATAAGAATGTTTTCACCGACAATATATAACAAATACCTTCAACAACACCGCAAATGAAGTCTTTTCGTTTAGAACTTGCCTCGTCTGTTGAACTTTCACTCATATTTACAAGCGATATAAGATTTGATGCACTAAAATGTAACCGTTCTTAGATACTTATGTATTTCGCCTAAGATCGAGCTTAACTAAAAAACTGTTTTAGTAACGACGCAGTTACTAACAGACAGTAGCAATGTTTAATAACTATACTATTATTTGTTTAACTAAAGCACCGGTTGACCAGTGTCAAGCGTAAAATAGCGAAATTTCACAACGAAGTCAATGAACAATCCGGTAGAAATCTCACGATCACGAACATGATGTGTCAAACTATCGGGTTCGTTCGTTGAATACACGATTCGCTTTCGCTTATTCTTTAAATGTAAAGATATTTAGTCATTTCATGAAATAAATAAAATACACAAATAATTTTAAAAATCTATACTTTTCTGTTAATGTCTTTATTAATAAAATCACTTAATAAAACAATTCCAATGATTATGAGAATATCAGCACTACTGTAGTGGGGCTGGTTATTTTTCTTAGAGGTCTTTGTAACGAAATTTTAATCTAATTTTTTTAATGTATATGGGCCAACTAAAGTTACTCTATTCTGCCTGATGAAAAGCATAAGCAGAATCCAAAGTGGTGGTCACCATACTCACTGCAAATGCAGACAATACATGTAGCCGGTCAAGCCGGCCCGTTCATGCTGAGTTCAGCATGGCTCTATAACCTTTAGTGGCTCTACTACCTTTTATGTGTTTATAAATTAACATTTTACCAAAAATTTCGTCAAAGTTCTTCATTACATAAATAAAATAACAAAAAAATGAACAAGATTTTTGTTTTTCTAGCTGAAGAGAAGTATAATGAAAACCTAGTAGAAAAGTTTTTACACCAATGGCAGCACTTGGCTTGCCCGGTTCTTTTGAAATGTTTCCATGCAGTAAACATCGGTACACGGACCCGGTACATCAAAATTGCTTTGGACTTCCTTCCATATTAATAATATACTACTTCTTCTGCTGTGCCTTTTCACTTTTAATTTGGGGTCAACCCTTCCGTTTTAAGGCGCCATATTAATTAATATACTAAACTGAAAATTATTTTCAGTACTATAAGTAATAAAAATTACCTTTATTTATCTTAGTATTTATCGATACACTATTAATTTTAAAATATAGTTTTGTAGGTAGGTCTATACCTGTAGGTAGGTATATACCTATGGTAGGTAGAAACAGTATCGTGTAAAAACTTCTGAATGTTAAATAAAACTCAAAATAAATTAACGAATTGTTTTACTAAGCTTTTATTTTACAATTTCATTTGTATTACTGATAATATATATTTATACATAGATAATCGACTAAAACAGTGCTTCAATACTTTTAATATATTTTATAACTTAATGATAAAGATGATTATTATTAACATTAAGCATTGTTTCATATGCAGCATTTATTAAAAAGGCCAGTTTCACCACTTGATAATAAAGTCCCTGATAGACTATTCCGAACTTATCTGCTAATAACTACAGATTTCGGTTTGAAAATCTCATATAGACATGTTAAAAAGCAAAAATCAAAAGGAGTATACATTTTAGTAGAAATTTTGCACAGTTCAAGTTGGTGCTGGAGCTGAAAAACTTGATCGAATTTGAACTTGGGTGGCCGCTAGTTTGATTATGAACTTAAAGTAAGTAGGTTAGATACTTTGTCTTAAGTATTATATAGCAGATAGCTATATGAAACTTTATCTATAACTGGTGAAACTGGTCATAAGTAATCAAGAATTTCTTAAATTCTTTACGTTTCAAAATGACTATTAAAGCTATTTAAATTTATCAGCGAGTTATTATAAATGACTAGATAGATAATAATACTTGATTACTTTTAAACTTACGTCTAAAAAACTTACATATATAATAGCTATGTACAAGAATCGCCTATTTCTACAACAACAATGATTTTATTTACAAAATAAAAAGTGAAGATTTTAATAAATAGTCGAGCTCCACGCGAGCTGTTGTTGTTCATCAAGGTGTGAAAAATCGTGGTATCTCTAAATTTAATGGAAATCAGTGCAAAGAGTTTACCAATGAAGCTATAACGGACAGACAGACAGAGTTACTTTCGAATTTATAATATTAGTGTGGATTTTGATTATGTTTCCTAACTTATTGTTGGATATATGAATGATGTGAACCCCGCATATATTGTCTGTGGTCCCTTCCCGTGTGCGCTTCCCTGTCGAATACACGCATTAAATGAAGATAAGAAAGTCTTTTATTTCGGATAGTATTCCCACAGGTTATGGGCCCAGAAAGGACACAGGGAGCGCAAATAAGATATTTAACAAAGATTAGATGCAGTTGTGTAGGAATTTGTAGGAATAGGGCAGTGCTAAAAGAAAATAAAAATTTGAAGAAATAAAAAATGGCGTCACTACAGTACCACCCGCAATTAAAAAGCGGAAATTTTTCAAATTGGCTGTTCCGAATAACATGCATAATGGAAGAAAAGAAGTGTCGGGAAGCAATAGATGTCGATGCAAAAAAGGCATTAGAACAAAGAAACACAGACGAGAAGTTTTGTGCAAAGGATGCTGTTGCTAAATCAATAATTGTTCAATGTTTAACGGACATGCACATTGAATATATAAAAGATGCGGTTTGTGCAGCAGACATGATATTAAAATTAAAGAATGCCTTGGAACGTAAAAGTGTATTATCAGATTTATATTGGCGCAAGAAATTGATCAATTTAAAACTTAAAAGTGGACAAAGTCTCGAGAGCCATTTTGTGGAGATAGAAAAAATATTCAGAGAGTTGGAGACAGATAAGAAAAAGTTAGAAGAATCAGAAAAGGTATGCTATTTGTTACTGAGCATGGACAACCAGTACAAAACTATTGTGACAGCATTGGAGGCCACGAATATAGACCTGACAATGGATTATGTCAAAGGAAAACTGCTAGATGCAGAACTGGATATGTCAGAAAGCAGATGTGATGAAGGAGAGGCATTTACAACAGAAACAAAGTTTAAGTGTTACAATTGCAATGAACCCAACCACTATGCGAGAGATTGTCCAAAGCCAAGTAGAGGAAGAGGTGGCGGCAGATCACAGAGATATAGAGGACGGTTTGGAAGATATAGAGGCCGAGGAAGAGCCCATTTGGTTGAAGAAACAGAAGAAAAGTTTACATTGGTTGCCTTTCCAACTGAAGAATTAAGAGATAATCAGAAAATAAGTTTTGCGGTTGATTCCGGAGCAACCCACCATATGGTCAGTGAGACATATGTTAACTATATGCATAACATAGTAGAAATACCAATGATAAATATACGAGTAGCAAACGGACAAGTAATGCATATAAACAGAAAAGGGATATTAAAATTAAAATCAAAAGAAGGACATGATGTAACATTAGAAGCTCATATTGTAAAGGAATTAACGTTAAATTTGTTATCAGTCAAAAGTTTAAATGAGAAGGATTTCGAAGTAGTTTTCAGAAAAAATACTGCAGTTTTAAAGCATAAGAATGGTGGAACTATGCATGGGAAATCGAGTGGAAATTTGTTTCTCATAAATTTCACTATAAAAGATAATCAAGCCTTGATAAGTAAAGAAGAAAGTAATTTGTGGCATCGTCGTTTAGGCCATTTGAATCATGGAGGACTGAGAATCTTGGGCTTGCCATTCTCGAATAATATATGTGACATATGCATGCAGGCCAAAGCAGAAAGAAAACAGTTTCAAGATGCGAGTAGACCGAGGTCAAAAGCTATAGGAGAGTTAATCCACACAGACATAGGAGGACCCCTGTCTGTAGAAGGTTGTAATGGCGAAAAATATTTTGTGACAATAATAGATGACTATTCACATTTTACAGAAGTATACTCATTAAAATATAAAAGTGAAGCTACAGAAGTACTAAAAGAATATGTGATTAGAATGAAGAACCAGGGTTATAACATAAAAAGAATAAGATCAGACAATGGAAAGGAATATCAAGCATTAAAAGGATTCTGTAAAAGTAATGGTATAATACAAGAATTTACATGTAATTATACTCCCCAGCAAAACGGTGTAGCAGAGAGAATGAACCGTACTCTCATGAACAGAGTAAGAGCTTTGTTGCTAGAAAGTAACTTACCAAAGTATCTCTGGGTGAACGCATTAAAATGTGCAACATATACACTGAACAGATCACCTACAAGGGCACTCTATGGTAAAATCCCAGCTGATATTTATTTAGGCACCAAATCGGAGTTGGATAAGCTAAGAGTTTTTGGAAGTAAAGCTTGGGTAGTGAACTTGCCAAGAAAAGATAAATTGCATTCTAGAGCAACGGAGATGAGAATGGTCGGATATGGACCAGCAGGGTATAGACTGTGGAACCCTAAAACAAATGACATTATAACGTCAAGAGATGTCAAGTTTGACGAGTCTAACTATAAATATGAAGAGAAACCCAAAAACCAAACAGAACAGAAATATACTACAGAAAATTATGAAGAAGTAGAATACTTAGAAGATACAATTAATGAAGAAGAAGAAAAAGTAACAGAAGAACAGGAAACACAAGATAGTGACCAAGAAGGCGTATACACCCCAGAATATTCAGAAGTACAAAGAAGACCTAAAAGATTACCGAAAATACCAGAAAAGTTGTGTGATTATGAGGTAGATTTATATGCAGCTTTTGCTTTAATATCGGAAGATCCATTAACATATGAAGAAGCTATAGAAAAAGACTGGAAAGAAGCAATTGACAAAGAAATAAATTCATTAACAAAACTGGAAGTGTGGACCGAATGTAATTTACCAAAAGGAAAGAAAATTATTGAAACAAAATGGGTATTTAAAACAAAACAAGATGGTACTAGGAAAGCAAGGTTAGTCGCAAGAGGTTTTCAACAGGAAATTGAAAATCAAGATTTATATTCACCAGTAGCAAAGATAACAACAATACGCCTAATGTTGTCACATGCAGTCACAAATGACTGGATGGTCAGGCAGTTGGATATTCCATCAGCTTTTCTCAATGGAAAATTAGACACAGAAGTTTACATTGAAGTACCTAAAGGAGTAAAAATATCAGATAAAAGAAAAGTTTTAAAGTTAAATAAAGCTCTTTATGGACTAAGAGAATCACCACGATGTTGGAACGAGACTATGAACACATTTTGTGAGAGAGCAGGAATGAAAAGATCAAAATATGATGTTTGTTTGTATACCGGAAAAGACATTTGGATGATACTATTTGTTGATGATATTTTACTAATGGGAGAAACAAAAAACATAGAAGAGATGATTAGTAATCTGAAAAAGGAGTTTAAGGCAAAGGATATGGGAATAGTAAAAGATTTCTTGGGAATAAATATAGAAAGAAAGAAAAACAAATTAACATTATCACAAGAAAAATTTATTGATAAAATGTTTCAACAATTTTGTATGCAAGAGTGTAAGGCCGTTGATACTCCAATGATGAATGGTTTCCAGGCTTTCCGAACTGAACAAACACCTTCAAACGAAGAATTACCCTACAGACAACTAGTTGGATGTCTAAACTATCTATCAATGTTGACTAGACCTGATATTACATATGCTACAAGCTATCTAAGTAGATATTTAGATAAATACAATGAAGAGTTATGGAAAGCAGCAAAAAGAATACTAAGATATCTAAAAGGAACAAAAGAATTAAAATTAATGTATATGAAGAATGAAGATAATACTATTTTAGCATATTCAGATGCTGACTGGGCGGGTGATAAGCTAGACCGCAAGAGTACCAGTGGCAGCATGATTTTTCATGGGAAAAATCTTATTTCATGGGCGTCTAAGAAACAGACCGCAGTGGCTTTGTCGACAGCTGAGTCGGAATACATTGCTGGTGCAATGTGTGTTGCTGAACTTCTCTACATAAAAGGACTAACAAGTGAACTCTGTATTGAAAAGTGCAGTGTTGAGATGATGGTAGACAATCAAAGTGCTATAAGTATGATGTGTAATTATGAAAATACGAAGAGATCAAAACATATTGACATAAAAGTTCATTTTGTCAAAGACATTGTTTACAAGAAGTTAATTGAAGTTAAATACGTGCAAAGTGAACAAAATGTGGCTGACTGTTTAACAAAAGCATTGTGTAGTAATAAGTTAAAGTGTATTAGATATAAGTTAAATTTGTTTTGATCGAAATAGGCAAGTTGTGTCGAAATGAGGTTATAAGTTTGTATAGTAGAAATGTCACACATGTTATGTCAGATTGTGACAGCTGTCTATTGTCATTAAATTAGTGTTGCCATTGTAAAATGTATAAGTTGTTCCAATTTCAAGTTTTGGATGATAGTAGTAAATATTTGAGAAAACTAATTATTGTTTATAGTAGACTTGAAATTGAGAGGGGGTGTTGGATATATGAATGATGTGAACCCCGCATATATTGTCTGTGGTCCCTTCCCGTGTGCGCTTCCCTGTCGAATACACGCATTAAATGAAGATAAGAAAGTCTTTTATTTCGGATAGTATTCCCACACTTATATCAAAATACTATCTTGAAGATAGTATTGTGATATTTCTCTACACAGATAAATTCATATCTCGTTCATATTTATTTCTGTGTCTTTTAAGTATTGTTTCGCTATGCCGACCACAATGTTTGTACGAGTTGTTATTTTTTACATCTGAAGTGCGTTAAAACTCTGTTAGATCTGTGACGGATAAATATAATTATAGTTTTGATGCTAGGGGCTTTATTGACGTTTCAACAAAAAAATACACGGTAAACCATAGTGCTTCGGCATCGATAAGGTTTTGTTTTTATTTGTAGGTAATGGTAGTCTTGTATACAGCCAAGTGTTTTTTCGTCATTTGCAACTCTGTCACCATGTATGTAATTTTAGTGATAAGATTACTGTTTAATCTAGTAGCATTAGCGCCATTTTTATATTAAGAGAAACTATTTCTTTTTCACTAACATATGTTATAAATATGTATTACAATGCAATTAAGTCCGTACTTTACAGTCAAACTTTTTTAATTAACTATAAGCACATGTAAATATTCTCTACGGTCTATCGTCAAGTTTAGCCTTGTAGTAGCAACACTTATTAAGCTGCAATATCGTTGTCCTACATATAAACTGCGGAAAGGCCGCATCTCTTCATGTGTCAGCCGAGCATACCGCCTGACATATTTCCATGCACTCTCATATGCCGATTCAAATTACCCGACTGCGAGAACCTGCATATAAAAGAAAATAATATTAGTATTTTGGGGAGTAAATTCCAAAGCTGGCAACACTTTAATTAATTAATTTAATTTATTTATTAGCGGTCGCCACGCTGCTTTCTACTGCGCTGTGTGTTTTGGGTTTTGTGGATTTAGACCCCACATGTGGCAACACTTTATGTGATCTACAAATTGTTGTTCCGAGTCTGGGTGTTCTTCGTGTCCATTTGTATCGATGTTTATGTGTAAAGTCTCCCATGACACAGGATTTATTATTGTCATAAAAAATACAAATTTTCTCACCTCAACAAACATAATTTACACTGGTAAGGTTTTTCTCCAGAATGTATGCGCAAATGTTTTGTTAACGTCGAACTATCCGAGAAGGCTTTCTTGCAAGATCTGCATCTGTAACAATAGAAATGAGGTTATTGTTGAAAGTCTAGAAAATTATAAATACCAGTTAATTAATTAAATCACGGTGATTAGTGTTTTTATGTATGTGTTTGCATATGTATATTTGTATGTATGTATGTATTTCTGTGTGTGTGTGTATATGTATGTATGTGTGTGTAAGTGGAGATATATGTGTATTTACCCGATAATATTCATTAACTTAAATATTTATTTTGTTTTCTTTTCTTTTTTTTAATTAATTGCACCGTCAACTGCTACTGTCTCTCAGATACTTTTGATCCATCCTAAGGTTGCCTGGAAGAGATTGCTTTTGGCAATAAGGCCGCCCTTTGTACATTACAATAAATATTATTCATCTCTGTACTCTCTTATGAATTTGTTAACCGGTGTACAAATAAAGAGTTTTCTATTCTATTCTAAATCACGTTTCTCCGTGCGGTGACGGATTGAGAATAAAGTATGTCACCACCCATATTCTTCACATGGGCATGAGAAAATAAAAAATAAATATAGTTTATTGACACATAATTATAATATATTAACATATACTATCTTGGAAGCCAGTGTTCAGTCGCCAAAAGGTAGACAGTGTTGTCTGTTCATTTTCTTGATGCGTGCATGTGTGCGTGTGCGTGTGTGTGTGTGACCGTGATTGGGATGTGCATGTGTGCGTGGGAGTGGGTTCAAAGTTTCTGTGATTTATGTCTGAAATATAAGCAGATTTTCAGTTTTTTTCGTAATCAAGTTGTTTTAGCCTATCAGTAAGCCAATAAGAGGACTGCCCAGGTGGCGTAGTGGTAGTGTATGCGACTGCTCGGTCTCGAGGTCTCAGGTTCGATTCCCGGGTCAGACCAAATGTTTGTACGATCTGCAAATATTTGTTTCGGAGTTTAGGTGTTTGCTATGTATAATATGTATGTATTTAAAAAAAAAAGTTTCTAAGTATTTATATCAGTTGTCTAGTACCCATAACACAAGCTCTGCTAGCTTGGGACTAGAGGGCGTTGTGTGTTAGATGTTCGGAATATTTATTTGAAAAAAAAAAAAAACGGAGAGCAAGCTACGCAGGACTACATTACTGCGAAGAGAAAGAAAACTTGAATTAAACCAACCCGTTTGACCAGGCAGTGTGGTCTTGTACCAGGTCTAAACTCATCTAGAAAGAGGGATATATCAACCAGTGAACTGTTGATGATGAACCAGGTTTCTGGTGCAAACTCATTTATTACATTCAGGTATGACAATATTGAACAGTCAGCCCTGACTGGAAAGAAGTAGCGCAGGATAGTGATAAATGGGAACCTTCAGAGGAGGCCTTTATCAAACCGGGGTTCCTGCTGACTTAAAAAAAAGTCAAAAGAAGAATTTTATTTTTTACTTATTATTTAAACTTAATTATTGACTAAATTACTAAAATACAGATTCTAATTATAGTAAATTACTAGCACTAAACATTTACTTGTTGTATGTACAAAACATTGTAAAAACAAGAAAAAAAGGCTTATTTATTTATTATTGTTTATTATGACAATATTGATTATAAAAACTCAACTTACAGAATTTTATTCAACTATTGAAAAGACCTTATCATTTTTTAAGTTGAAGTTCGGTACAAGAACGGACGATTATTACCTATTCAAAATTTATTCACCGGTTTAAAAAAAAAGAAGGCGGTTCTCAATTTGAATGTTTTTTTTTTGTTACTTCTAATGTTCGACTGGGTAAACCGATTTTGACGATTCCTTTTTTGGTCCCATTTCAATTTGGTCCAGTTCTTGAAGTCGTTTTTTTTAACGTTATCATAAATGTCTATGTCGCTACCATGCTCAATATCAAAGACACTTTATTTTAAAATAAAAACGATAATATAGTATTTATTTAGATAATTATCTACATTTACTTACTGATAAGGACGTTCACCGGAATGAGTTCTCATATGTGTGGTTACACTGGAACTTTGGCTGAACCGTCGATCACATATTGGACACCTTGAAACATATGTTACACTTTAGTACCCATTATTCATTATTAATTAAAATTTTCTGTCTCTGTCTTACATTAGTACTAATTAATAAGGTTTTAGTCAGCGTTTTCAGCACTATTTCGAATATTTAGAAATGCTGACTTAAAGTTCATCAAACAAAATTCCTTCTATTAACAATTGGTAAATCTCTTATTCTTGGCAATGAAATGAAAAAGAAACAAAAGAAATTTGAGACAGCTCCCTCTGATGCAGTAGTATGGTATGCAACTGCAGTGCTTGAGGTCTTGGGTACAAATCTCGGGTCGGACCAAATGTTTACGTATGATCTGCAAATATAATTTTCGGAGTTTGTGTGTATTCTATTTACTATATATGCATGTATCTACAAAAAAGTATATGTAAAATGATAAATGCTACTTATTTTGTAAGTAAATCTTTAGAGATATTTTTACACGTCGGACTTTACAGCTAAGAGGTCGGCATTTCCTAAGACTCACTCTGGGAAGAAATGCCGAAACAAACCACAGAGGTCTTGTCACACGGATTAATTACAAAATAATAAAAATGTATGCGAGTACAGTATATGATCAGGGTTGGCCTTTTGAAGAAAAGACCATAGTAGTGAGTCGGCCTGTCCATACAGACGGTATAAGAGCAAAAGCATCGTGTTACCTGACCGGTATAAGTCAAGATTAACGACCCGAAGCTGTATATATTTATATTAGTTCTAGTGTTTATAGTATAAACTCTACTTAGGTGGCTAGTTTGCTTTATAAGAGTTATTGAAGAAAACGCATAGAAAAACAATATTTAGAAGATTAACAATGATCAAACTAACTTAACTCTCACTTCAAAACTTCGATCAAAAATAAACTAATTTATTTAATCGAAGCCTC
This sequence comes from Spilarctia lutea, assembly GCA_916048165.1. Classification (NCBI taxonomy): domain Eukaryota; kingdom Metazoa; phylum Arthropoda; class Insecta; order Lepidoptera; family Erebidae; genus Spilarctia; species Spilarctia lutea. The sequence continues at coordinate 2,913,582 of OU696492.1, read as the reverse complement.
AACACAATAAATTCGAAATTAATAAACAATAGGTATGGCCATCTCTGACACCAAATACTTGGCTTTTTTTTTTACGTGTGGAAACCCCCTCGGGCTGTCACCCCACCGGGATTTGCGGCGGGGCGGTGTGTCGGAATCGAACCGACTAAAACCACACGGTGTGCCAACTCTGCGCTTGAGAAGGGAAGGGTCGGGGAACAGCAGTTATTAACACGACCGGACCCAAATGCTTGGCTTACCCTAAGGTTATTTGGCATTATGTCCATCGATGTACAAAAGTGTTAATAGATTAAATATATAAATGCATTACATATACTTTCCTTTTGATTTTTTTTATCTGATCGCTATAATTTAGCACAGATAATAATCTGTATAAAGTTTTTTGTTATTTACCTAAAAGGTTTCTGGCCAGTGTGCGTCCTCACATGTGCCGTTAGGTTGGCAGCTTGTGAGAAACTCTTGTTGCAGTCACCACACCTATATGGGCGTTCTCCTGAATGCGTTCGAAGATGTGTCTTCAGGGTACTTGGCCTGGCGTAAGTTTTACCACAGATCCGGCACAGGTTAGGTTTCTGTTCATCGTCTTCCGAACAACCACTTAGAGCTCCTACCTAAAATGGAAATGTTTTGTTTTTAATCTTTCTAATTATCTAGTTTTTGCTCGCGTATTCATCTGAATGTTTGTTGATTATCGTGGTTAAGAGCCTATATAATGTCTCAAAAGTCAAAATAAATGTCAAATTTCACTGAATTTGGTGCAGCAGTTTAGCTGTAAAACGGACAGACATGGCATAACTTTATAATTAATTAATAAGAATTAACAAAAATCTTTAATTTCTAATAGACCTCTTACCAATTCCTTTGTCAGTTCTCTAGCATTTATTAAAACTTCGAGCGTGAGGAAACCATAGACATTTTAACTTTCTTTTTAACTCATAAACATTGTACTAACCTCCACTTTTCCCGACGCATTAACACACGCAGCATATCCATATTCCTGTGGATGTACTTGACCTTGGTGGTTCAAGATATACCCATTGCTGATATTCTGTTCCTTTGTTTCCATATACAACTTAGAAGGAGATCTTTTCAAACTCTGTCCTAATGTTTTCTGAGGAAAGTTAGGTTTCTGTTGGAAAATTGAGTAATTTGGGTTTGGTTTTTGTGGGTTCTGTAACAGGGGTTTAAAGGTTGACGTGGCTGTAATGAGTGGGTCGCTTTGGTTGGGGGCTCTGAAGTCCGCCGTGAAGGAGTAGGTTGCTGAAGGGTAGGTTGAGGAGGATATCACGTTTTGTGTTTGAGGGTAGACCACGTTGACTGATGGGTTTGAAGCATTTTGATTCCATTGCACCTGGGAGCGAAGGAGACTGTTATTTTTATTTAGTAGTTTAGTAAATATTTATGTAGTAATATTTCTTTATTTAAGAATAGTACGTTGATTTCTATTTTGGCAAATATTCAAAAACCGAAACAAATATTTGTAGATCACACAAACATTTGGTCGGACCCAGGAATTGAATCCGACACCTCAAGCACAGCAGTCGCATTCACTACTACTGTGCCACAGTTTTCGATAAATATGTAATTACATCAGTTCTCTAGTAACCATATTACAAGCTCTGCTTAGTTTAGGAATAGATAATATTGTGTGTTAGATGTACCAAAAAATTTGTATAGGAAATATCGTCTAAAAAAGTAACAGTAATATTAAATACCTGTGAACAAAGCTGTTCTGGTGGACAACCATGCATGGTCATGTTCATGGAGACGTTGACGCTCATGGTCGGGAAGAGTGGCGCACCCCCATAGTGCTCGTAATAAGGGTAGCCAGCCCCACTGTTCACCATCATCTAAATGTTGAAATTAAACCGCTACTGTTTAATCTTAATCTATATATAAACTAGCTGACCCGACGAACGTTGCTTTGCCATTTTTTTTTATTGAATAGTGGGCAAACGAGCAGACGTATCACCTGATGGTAAGCGATTACCGCCGCCCATGGACACCCACAACACCAAAGGCGTCATAAGTGCGTTGCCGACCTTTGGGGGATGGGAAAGGGGATGGGGGGAGGGGTTAAGGGAATGGGCCTAAGGTATCCTCACTCACTCGGTGAAACACAGTGCAAACGCTATTTCACACCGGTTTTCTGTGAGGCCGTGGTATCACTCCGGTCGAGCCGACCCATTCATGCCGAAGCATAGCTCTCCTACGGTAATATTTAATATTAAATGTATTATATTTAATAGCTATCTTTATTAAACCCACACGAAAAAAAGAAATACCCTAATGGGGATTTTTTTTTGAGATAATTTAGCAAAAACAAATAATAAATATGTATGTAGTATTTGAATGGATAGATTTAAAATAATGCACACATAATTAAATTTATATAATAATTTACAAAATATAGTTTTTATATCATTATTTAGGAAAATTGCCCGTATTAAAGGTCAATCACAAAATATAGTGTTTGATTTTGTCGCACCTAGCTACTATAGGTACTTATCTTATGTATTGAAAGGAAATATCCCCTCTACCTAGAATATATTCTCTTTTTTTGTATTACATAGGGGTACAAACGAGCAGACGTATTGCCTGATGGTAAGCGATTACCGCCACCTATGGACACCCGCAACACCAGAGGCGTTACAAGTGCCTTGCCGGCCTTTTAGGAAGGAGTACGCTCTTTTCTTGAAGGTTTGAAGGTCGTATTGGTCCGGGAACACCGCAGGCGACAGCTCATTTCACAGTTTTGTTGTGCGCGGCAGAAAGTTTCGGGAAAATCGCACAGTTGTGGACTGCCAACCATCTAGATGATGGGGATGAAATTTCTGTCGAGTAGGACGATGGCGGAAAGGGATCAATCCGAATAATTCCTCGGAGCATATCTAAATTAAATCCTAACCAAACACAAATAACGACAAAAAAGTAAGATTAAATCAATATTTTGATCCCCTAATTAACTTATAAACCTTTTTCATTAATAAACGTCGAGCCCGATTGTAATTTCAATAAATCCGGGGAAGCCTACCACATTCTTTTATAAAGCAAAACTCAATAATAATCCACGATACCGTACTAATTACAATCACTTTATATAGAAACCCCTTGTAGGGAGGAACCCTAGTTTTCCACACAATTTTCCACAAAAATTTCCTCAAACCACCCCTTTTGTTAGAAAAGGATAACGAGCGAAAGCCCCACGCGTTGAAAAGAGCACAAGCTATTTAATCAAAATATGAAACGTGTTTACAAAACATATATTTATCTCTGTTTAACAGTGGTGGTTTTATATGAGAGTAAAAGAGATGGTTGTATACCTGAGGGTGAACAGTCTCGGAAGCACAGTCGCCGTGGACGACGGCGTGCTTCAATGAGAGGAGCACGTCTGCTGCTTCCCCCCCGCCCCTCTCGCGGCAATCCCCCGGACCGCTTCTGTTAAAAATGAGAAACATTGCACTGTTGTTAAACTCCGATTTATCTACGGGTAAATTTTTGAGTACAAGAAAAGGTTAGGCAAAAAACTTTTAAATATTTCAAAATTATCTAGAACAATTTGAAGAAAATTTATGAAATTAGTGGGCTGTATATTATGAATAAACCCATAGTTATAGTAAAGGAATCAACTAAGCTTGTCTTTATATATATAAATCTTCTGTGCATGTGGCGTCACTAAACTCCTCCTAAACGGCTGAACAGATTTTAGTTAAATAAAATGTGTCTATTTTTGATAATTCAAGAATGGTTTACATTCGTTGGGGTGTTACCCGCGGTTGTAAATGTACAATAATAACCTCGAGTAGCAATGCGGGTTACGGCTAGTAAATAAATAAAAAAAACAAGATATGAAAATACTTATTAATGTACCTAATATACAATAAAATAAATATAACATAACATACAATCGTTGTGAAAGTCGTTTGCAAGCATCTTAATTTTAAACTCTTAAAGATTTACTAACTATAGTTAACATCGTGCAATCAATCACACATTCCTGTTTAAATTACAGGCACTTACAAACGAGGGTGGGCTCGGTCTTAACCATGGCGAAATATTATTTAAAAATAAGTTTTAAAATATATTCAGGTAGATAGATTAATTGAGATGATTAATTGATTGAAATTGCAACGGAAACAAAGGACAGGTAAGAGACACAGATACAAAAAGTCGCCAGTAATTAGTGAGCCAGAGCGAGAGAGCGAATGTCGGTCTCATTCTTTTGTCGTTTTACTGAAGTTTCACTTCTATCGTGTTTGAATCGCACACACACCTTATTTTATTATTTAATTTAGTTATTTTATAATTAAGAAATAAACGGTAATTTTAAGTCCGATGACATTGCATTTAAAGAGGCCTCCTAAGGTCCCTCCGTCAACGTTCCTACTCCGTTCACTTCACTCACTACGCCGTTGATAAATTTATCCACTGACTTCTTCTTAACCACTATTTATTGTGATGTCCTTTAGTACCAATTGTGGATACGTAAATTTACCCAAGTCGCTCCAATTAAATTGAGTGATTAACCGTCAAAAAATATGTCATAGACTAGATAATTATTATAGATCTTCTAAATTACACCATCGAGGAAATCGAATATGGATTGACAACATATGAAAAAAAAGGAACACTATTTACACTACAATATGTAGGGTAAAACCGGAATAGATGCCTTACTTTGAAATACCTTCATAATTTTGAACAGTTTAATTTTAAATGAATAATTTGTATGCATGTAGCTTTATTTTTTTGACGAGGTGGAAATGATGGTAAGCGATTACCGCCGCCCGTGGACACCTGCAAAATCATAGGCGTCACAAGTGCGTTGCCGGCCCTTGGGGGATGGGGAAGGGGTTGGTGTATGGGCCTCTGGTATCCTCACTCACTCGGTGAAACACAGCGCAGGCGCTGTTACACACCGGTTTTCTGTAAGGCCGTGGTAACACTCCGGTCGAGTCGGCCCATTCATGCGTGGCTCTCCCTCGGGAACAGATTAATGTTCCCGAGGGAGAGCCACGGGAACAGATAAATTTCCTATCCCAGAACCTGCTACTAAACCCTCTCCAATCTGGTTTTAAACCCGGTCACAACACCACTACCACCCTAGTCCATATTACGGATGACATCAGATCTGCTATGGAGAATGGCCAGCTTACAGTTCTGACTCTCCTAGACTTCAGCAATGCATTCAACACCGTTGATTTTGACATCCTGCTGTGTATACTACACTCTTTCAACATATCTCCAACGGCGATTGACTGGTTTCACAACTACCTGTTTGGTCGCCGGCAGCGCATTAGTATTGAGAACACTGTCTCTTCTTGGTGTAGTACTACAGCTGGCGTACCACAGGGCAGCGTGCTCTCTCCCCTACTCTTCTCCGTTTTTATTAACACAATCACTAATGATCTTTCTTCCTCCTACCACCTTTATGCTGATGATCTCCAGATTTACACCAGGGCATTACCAATTAATCTGGCTGATGCTGTTAACACCACTAATGCTGACCTGGAAAAAATTTGTAAGTGGAGCAACACCTATGGCTTGAAAATTAATCCATCCAAGACTCAGGTCATTGTCGTTGGAAGTTCGCGTTTGGTCTCTAAAGTTGATTGGACAAAATTGCCTCATGTTACTTGCAATAGCACACCTATCCCTTACAGTGACAAAGTGAAGAACTTGGGGATCTATATTGATAATACCTTATCCTGGGGTCCTCAGCTACAGGAGCTGAGTCGCAAAATGTTTGCCGCTGCAGGATCTTTGCGTAGATTACGCAATTTCTTACCAATATCTACGAAGGTTGCTCTTTCGCAATCCCTTCTTTTCCCCATCCTTGATTATGCTGATGCCAGTTATCTTGATCTCACTGAAGACCAATTAAATAAGCTTGAGAGACTCCAAAATCTCTGTATAAGATTCATATTTGGATTACGCAAATATGACCATGTCTCCGATTATCGTAAACAGCTTAAGTGGTTGCCCATCCGCCTTCGCCGGAATGCACACATTCTTTATCTTCTGTATAATATACTCTTCAATGCACTTACTCCACGCTACCTGAAATCTCGGTTTAATTTCCTACTTGATTCACATTCCAAATCTTTGAGATCGTCAGAGAATTTGATATTAAAAATGCCAGGACATACAAGCAAATTCCTCGACCATTCCTTCTCTGTACAAGCAGTTCGCTTATGGAACGCCCTACCAGTCGCAATAAGACGTGCGAAATCATTAACCGTCTTTAAGAGACTGGCAAAGCAATATTACCTGAGAGATATCGATGTCCCATGGCTTGCTATACTGTAGGAAGTTTCTGTATGTTTCACTTATTTATTTGTATGTATTATGTTTGTATGTATTATGTTTGTCTGTATAATCCTTCACACTACGTGTTGCTATTATTTTATGTAATGTGTAAACTCTATTTCTTTCTATATATATATTAATTTCCTTTCCACAAACAATACACCAGCAACTACCATATACTTTTTCATCCCTACTCTTCTTTCCATCCCATGGTTGCCTGTAAGATATTGCCATGGAGCGATAAGGCCGCCACTTGTACATTATCTTTATAATAGTTTTAAGTTTATCATGTTATCACACTACTACTGGTGTACAATAAAGAGATTTATTATTATTATAATGTTTTATATAGCAATGGGCCTACCAAAGTGACTCACTCTGCCTTATAATGTTATACGAATTGTGTACAACTTTCATGTGAATTTAATAAGGAGCTACGGCTGCCAACAAACTGTCCTGCAGTTTGTCAGAAGTAAAAGAGAATGTAAAATGATTGATAAATAGGTAATAAACATTTTTTTTTCATGGAAATCATGAGCAGAGGCCACCACAGTCATTACGAATGCAGACAATAATAAATAATAATAATAAATAAATATTCCGGACATCTAACACACAACGCCATCTAGTCCCAAGCTAAGCAGAGCTTGTGTTATGGGTACTAGACAACTAATATAAATACTTATTTACTTTTTTTTTTGTAAATACATACATATTATATATAGAAAACACCAGACAATGTAACAGTGACATGCACTATGGCAGTTTATTGAGATGCTTTTGCATTGGGCCTCCGTTGTCACACTCAACAATGCAACACGACTACTGTTATTTCGGTTTGGTTTTCTGTGCGAGGTTATTTTTTTTTTTTGACGAGGACCCAACCGTGCTGAATTCACCGTGGCTCTACTACCTTACCCAATTACATTTCATTTCAAATTAAGCTGATCTTATGTTATAACAGCTAGACTGACCGATAAAATAGTTTAGGATTATATATACCCAAACGCCGAAAAAAAATTTTTTTCAGATCATCCAAACATTTGGTCCGTCTCGTTAAATGAACCCGAGACTTCAAGTACAGGAGTCGTATACGCTACCACTGTGTCACCGAGAACGTCATAAGTATATTTATCTTTTTTTTTTAATTGAATAGGGGGCAAACGAGCAGACACATCACCTGATGGTAAGCGATTACCGCCGACCAAGGACACCTGCAACATCAAATGCGTCACAAGTGCGTTGCCGACTTTTGGGGGATGGGGAGAGGACATGGGGGAGGGGTTGGGTATCCTCACTCACTCGGTGAAACACAGCGCAAGCGCTATTTCACACCGGTTTTTTGTGAGGCCGTGGTATCACTCCGGTCGAGCCACCGGTTTTTTGTGAGGCCGTGGTATCACTCCGGTCGAGCCGGCCCATTCATGCCAAAGCGCGGCCCTCCCACGGAAAAACGACAGACAGTGCCTAGTATAAAACTATATAGATATCGCTAGCTTCTTTACTAAACAGCGCCGTTCAACTTGCGGCCTTGTTTTAATATCATTTTTTTTTAAAGAAATATAAAATCTTAATCTAACCTATATAAGGCTAAGAGCTAGGCTAGATTGTTCCAATGAACCAGCTAATTGAAATTTAATAATAATTGAACTGGTTGCCTGCGACATAGATATTAAATCTATACTTAATTTATTAAGTAGAAGAGTTTGTTCGAACTACTGGTCCGATTTGAAAAATCCTTTAAGTGTTATATAGCCCATTTATCGAGGAAGGCTAAGGTTATATATTACCTTTCTAAGACCAATAGGAGCGGAACACTAATGAATAATGTTTAAAAAACCGAGGAAAATTATCACGCTACGGGCAATAGGAGACGCAACGTAAATTGCATGAGTCAGTGTAGATAAAAGTCGAGAGTACGACAACAACATAAAATCAAGTACCTAAATCGGAAAATTTTTGCCGTCATTCTTCGATTTCAGTACGTTCTCAAGGATGCGGTGGTCCGATGCCAGGTGCTTCATGGAAAAACTGACATTCAGATAAAACCAGTTGAAGTAACAGCCGCCCCAAAATAATTTTGGGAATAATAAATACTAGGAAAATTATGGCATTTTCACAATGCAAATTTTAGAGTACTTGATATAAAAAATACGGTACGGCTGGTCCACAAGTTCAAAGTCGCTCAGCCTGCTATGGGAAAGGCTATGCTCGGCGTTTCTCTAAGGGACCGTATTAGAAACGAGGTGATCCGGCAGAGAACCAAGGTCATCGACATACCCCACAGGATTAGCAAGCTAAAGTGGCAGTGGGCTGGCCATATATGCTCCAGAACCGATAACCGTTGGGGTAAACGGGTTCTTGAGTGGAGACCGCGTCTCGCCAACGTAGTGTAGGACGTCCACAGCCTCCACAGGCCAGGTGGATTGATGATTTGCGCAAGACGGCAGGCAGGATGGATGCGAGAAGCCGAGGATTGAACTAAGTTGCGGGCAATTAGAGAGGCCTATGTCCAGTAGTGGACTGCGATAGGCTGATGATGATGATGTTCATATAAAAAGTTGATAAATTTTTCAATTTAGATGTACTTGTATTTCAGCTTTTCGATTTAAGTAATTTGAACCAACAGTCCAATGTATGAAGCGCCTACTCCGCCTGTCTATGAGGGAGCGCGGCGAATGAGGCAAATCGTGTAATTCGCAATGGCATTAGGTACGTATGTAGTTATTGTTGATAAAATCATCATTAACAACCTTCAACTTAACAATATTTTGGAACTGGACTGCTGATCTTAATATACCAATATAGACATTTTCCCAGTGGGGTTTCGCTCTAAAAAGTACACGCACATCCTTCATCTCATCTGCTCATATACCATCGACTAATAATAAAAAAAACAAAAAATCAACCTTTGCTTTTCTTAGAAAGAAGATCTTGGCCTACTTCTTTTGCTCTTATTGCCCACCGATGCAAACCGGGATCAAAACTGTGATTGTATTAGTATTAAGCGCACTGATTTATAAAATACCCACACACATATACACATATACAATTGACACACACCTCTCTCTGTGTCTAACACATACACATACTAATTTAGTTTTAGTAAAGTTTGTATCCAAATCATCTGTTGTGAGCAATTTTAGTTAAACTTTATTTAATTAATATTGTTTATCCTACTACTATTATAAAGGCGAAAGTTTGTAAGTATGGATGTATGTATGTATGGATGTTTGTTACTCTTTCACGTAAAAACTACTGAATGGATTTGAATGAAACTTTACCACAATATAGCTTATACATCAGAATAACACATAGGCTACTATTTATAAAGATATAGCTTCGCCTCGCGGCGTTGCCCGCAGTTATCATCGTACCGCGGGTAGCACCGCGGGGTTCAGCTAGTATATAATATTTTCGATATAACTCTGACGGCCTCGGACCGGAGGAGGCGTTAATGGCTGAGACACAGTTTTTAACTAATGCAGGCATTCTCGCATATAATGTTACTGTTTTCTTTTCTTTTAGTTTCCAATAAAGATTTATTGTTTATTATTATTACTATAACACGCTGGCCAGACGGGTTAGATTGGGGTTTGTTTCAAGTCTTCCTTCTCCTTGCAGTGCTGTTGTCATGCATACTTTGCTCGTTTAGTCTGCTCTTGCTACACTCACGGGATAAATAGGGGTAGTGACCACTCCGTATTGTTAATTCGTCACAACACGAACGGGTTGTTGATAAACGAAATTTATATTTTCTGAACTAAGTTATATCTACACTAATATTGTAAAGAGGAAAACTTTATTTGGATGTTTGTTTGTAATGAATAGGCTCAAAAACTACTGAACCGATTTTAAAAATTCTTTCACCATTCGAAAGCTACATTATCCACGAGTAACATAGGCTATATTTTATTTTAGAAAAAATAGGGTTCCGTAAGATATTTGGATTTTTCGGACACAAGGTGTAAAAATCAACCAGAAAAGTTACTTATTTTGCGAAAATTTTCATGCTACGGGCTATATAAGACGCAAATGAGATTGCGTGGGTCAGCTAGTTAATAATAATAATAATAATATAATATTTATTAATTTCAAATTAATGATACGGTTAATATATCACTTATGTTATTTAAAGATTATCTAATGAACGAACGAGTAGAATTTGTTTGTCAACAAAACAATAAACCGGTTTTAAAATTCTCTCACCACTACTTTTTACGCGCGTATAAACGTGGGCGGAGCCGCTGGAAATAGTAACACGAAAAAGTTTAAATACCTGTAACCCGACTACATAACATTTGGTAAAATTGAGTTAGCTTATCTCACTCAGAGCATTATAACGAAATTGATACTGGTTCTGGTTCAACACTTACTTTTGACTTCGCCGAAGTCAGGTAAAAATTATGAAGGTACTACTTCAGATTCGATTTACTGCCTCTTTGGCACTTATAGACCTTTGTAAGGCTTTGTACAATTTAGTCTGCGAGCAATAAAAGCTCCAGCAGGAAATGCAGTAGGTACATGAATATTTGCACCGTTAAAGAGAAAAGAAGCCGGACAAGTACGGCTAAACACACGTTCTGAGGGTTCCGTAGAAACTTGAAATTAATCCTTCTGCGTCGTGGGAATAAATAGGGACGAGTTAATTAGTAGGTGGGAGGGCGATATTTGTTCGTGAGATGCTGAAACATCATCGTAATGCAAAGGTTTATTAGCTCGGGCCATAATGAATATCATTATCAGACTTATTAATACACGTTAATTTGTATTTTAAAATTTCTAATCATAGGTAGTGAACCTTCCCATTCCTTTACGTACCACCCGACGGTAGGTCATTTGTCTTAGACTACAGTTCGAATCTTTTTTAGATGTACATAATTGATCCCATTTGGGAGGCATGTACCTAGCTCTCGTTATGATATATCAACACTCGCTTACAGATAGTATAAAAACATAGTAAATAAGCGATACCGAATAACTGTGTAACACAACACAAACCCTAGAGGTTTATCGTGTTATTTTTAAATATTGTTTTAAGTTTAATAAAAACAATAAAAAAGCAAAAATGGTAGACTGGTAGAGAATTAAGTCCGCTATTGTACATTCTGTGCATAAAGTAGTTAAATAAAAAAAAAAAGACAAAATGTTATTTAAGCAACGGTTCAGTATTATTTTTAACTTCAAACTTACAATCTTAAAGTTAAGAATAACACACGTTTTAACAGTTAAATGTATAGTACCTAAGGGACCGAGTTAATTTGGTAAATTTTCTAAAATTAAATCCTAACTAGATCAATTTATCGCCCCAAAACCTCTACCTACTAAATTTCATGAAAATCGTTGGAACAGTTACCGAGATTTAAATTATAGGCAGGTTTTTATTTAAAATATATACAAGAATAGCAAAACACACAACCAAACTGTGGAATGAGCTGTCGCCTGCGGTGTTCCCGGTCCTATACGACCTTCAAACCTTCAAGAAAAGAGCGTACTCCTTCTTAAAAGGCCGGCAACGCACTTGTAACGCCTCTGGTGTTGCGGGTGTCCATGGACGGCGGTAATCGCTTACCATCAGGCGATACGTCTGCTCGTTTGCCCAATGTATAATAAAAAAAAAACAAGATCGTTTAAAGATGAATATGACTGTAAATATGTTATTACTATTAGCTAATTTCGCATCGATTATCTTTTCCCAATCACTAAGGCGGCCCCTAAAAGATCAATTATATTGCACAATATTACGAATTGTGCAATATTATTGACCGTCTAGGGTTAATATTAAAGATTGAACAAAGTTTAAAAGAGTTTAATTTTTATTGCGCAATATATTTCTATTTTATTGTGTGGGGTCAATATTGACCAATATTTTTTAGGCTCTGTTTCGTTTTGACGTAGTAAAGCGAAAAAAGAAAATAATCGACATAATAAATAATATCGTCTCCAAAATATAAATAGACGGTAATGTGAATATTTTATATTTCACAAAGTACGGGTTACAACTGTCTGATGTTTTCAATTTAAACTCAAACTCAAATCATTTATTTCCATAGGCCCCAAAAGGCACTTGAACACGTCAAAAATACAAACATCAAAATATAAAACAAAACTCAAGTAATCAATTCAGTGATAAAAGGTACTAATACTAAATGCACTGAAATGATTTGAATTACCGGAGCTTAGATTGATTTCGATTCAACTCAAAAGTTTAAATTGAAATCAATCCAAGTACCAGCTCCGATGGGTATTGCATTCATGAGAAGAGCTGGTGAGAAACTCATGTGCACCATCTTTTCAAATAATTCATACAAACACCTTAAACACCGATCTGATGCAACTTTTCTGGGCCCGAAACGCTATATCGTTATCTGTACTATTTCCTCGAAACATAATTCCATACCTAATAATTGATTCGGCTAATCCATAATAGGCAGTAATTAACACATCTGTGTTGAGAACTGGCGCTAGTTGTTTGAGGGCATACGCTGTGCTACTCAACTTTTTACTAATCGTTTAAACCTGAGGCTTCCAGTTCAATTTACTGTAGATGTTTAAACCAAGTAATTTCGAATTGCGAGTTTCTTATTATACGCGTATTATCGTAATGAATATTCAGGTTTTCAATTTTATGTGATCGTTGTCTAAAGTGAATTATTTTTGGTTTATTTCAATTAATTTTCAGTCTGCCAGCAATTGGCTAAATGCCAATAATTATAATAGAAAGTAATTAATTATTTATGTCACTCTCTTATTATTATTATTTTGATGATGAAATGGCAACTATCCGGATCACTCGGATCAGCTATTTCTGCCAAAGTCAAGTATTTATCGTCTTCAATTATCAAGTCTTCGAGTCTTCAAGTCGTCGTCGTGATGAAATTATGATAAAAAATATATAAAATGTGGATGACATGAAATGGGGACCGTCTTTCCGTCACTCTCTTAAGTTTATCGATAATTTCAAGCCACAGTCACAGTGCTGTCATCCCCAAAGAGTGTCATTGCAAAGAGAATACCCTAGGTGTACCCTAGACGCTACAATAACATTGCACAGAATATTTTATTGTGCAATAAGATTAAAAGGCGCTTAGACCACAAACGTTCAATTATATTGCACAATATTACAAATCGTACAATATTTTGTTCGTCACATCGAGTTTTATTGTTTGTGGAAACATCTCTTTGTATTTAGACAACAATGTTTCGTAATCAGATTTTTTTATTACGGCCGGGATATTCTTCCTTTACATTTCACAGAGACGGCAATCCATACTAATATTATAAATGCAAAAAAATATCTGTGTGTCCTACTTTCACGGCTTATTTAACCTCTGAACCGATTTCAAAGAAATTTGGTATGGAGGTACTTTGATTTCTGAGGAAGGACATAACTGGGCTACTTTTTATTGTGATAACTGATATATTGTTTTTTTTTTTTTTTTTTTAATTATTGTCTTAAGTTTTTGATTATTGTCTTTTTCCGCTATTTTTGCATCACTGCAAACGAAACAAAGACTTAAAATACTGTGCAATATTGACCCTCCACGATGCAATAGAAAAATATTGCGCAATAAAAATTGAACTCGTTTAAACTTTTGTTCAATCTTTGCACGATCTTCAATATTAACACTAGACGTCGTAGATCGTCTAGGGGCCGCCTAATCCCACTAATATTATAAACGCGAAAGTTTGTGAGTATGTTTGTTGCTCTGTCTCGCAAAAACTACTGAATGGATTTTGATGAAACTTTACAATACGAGTAATATAGCTTATACATCAGTACCAGAATCGCCTCACGGCGTTTCCAGCGGTTATTGTCGTCCCGCGGGTAGCACCGCGGGGTTCAGCTAGTATAAAAAAAAAAACAAAATGTATTTTCACTGTTCTTCTTGCTTTATTTTTAGCATTCAAGTCACACTTGACGCGATCTTCTACAGAGTATCAAAAGCACATAATAAGTAGTTAGTCGAGTTCAAGTATACGGTAGGTAAGGTATGTATTACATTCGGGCACCGCAAATACTATTTTCAGCTTTCGACGCTGACTTCACCGCTGTACCGCGTCTAATTTACCAACATAAGTTATTATGATTAACCGACTTCAAAAAAGGAGGAGGTTCTCAATTCGACTGTATTTGTTTTTGTGTTTGTTACTTCATAACTTTCGACTGGGTAAACCCATTTTGATGATTCTTTTTTATTTGAAAGCTGGTGCTTCCCGTGTGGTCCCATTTAAATTTGGTTCAGTTCTTGAAGTCGGTTCTTTTTGTTAAAATTTGTGATTATTTGTAAATTATATTTTATTTATGTCTCTATCTAGTAATCTATCTAATCTAAGGGAGTGGAAATCGCGTCTTTGCAAACGTAGTGTGGGACACTCTCTGGCCAGATGGCGGGACGACTTGCATAAGAGGGCTGGCAGCGACTGGATGCAGAAAGCATCAGACCGGGTTCTGTGGTGTTCTTTGGGAGAGGCCTGTGTCCAGCAATGGACAGAAACGGGCTGATAATGATGATCTAAGCTAATCTTTATTAATATCTTACCCATATTTGGGATAGTCATCTATGGATAAAGAAAACCTAGGTCATGATTTTATCGAACAGCAAACTGACGAGTGATGGCGAAAATAATTTATTCAATTAAGACACCAAGTGACATTTATGAACGTTAAATTTAAGTTATAGTGAATAAGCATAGATCGACACAAACAGACGCCACAGCATGTACTGGATTATCAAGGTAAATTAGGTGAAAACATCAAATCTAATGCCCGATTGTGTCGATCTTTTACTTAAAACTTTACAAAGTACGTAGAGCCTTATGAGAAGAATAATGACAAAGAAACACATGGCTTTTTAAAATTCTGATATTCAGGTAGACAACGGTTTAGTTCAGGTACAATGTTTGTGACTAATATTCAGGAACAATGGTTTAGTTCAGGTACAATATTTGTGACATGTCTTATATTATTGTGTGTATTTATTAAGGCTATTGACCACAAAAGTCCTGGTCAGGTTCACATGTGTTTGTTATCCATAAAGTAAATTATTAAACGTTTACATACAACAAGAAACATAAACAAGAGCTGTGATGGTAAATGCCTTATTTTGACTTCATCACCTGTACGATTTTTAATTATTTTTTTATTCAGCTTACACAGGAAAGATACTTCGAAAATAAATAAATATGACGGACATCTAACACAACGCCATCTAGTCCCAAGCTAAGCAGAGCTTGTGTTATGTGTACTAGACAACTGATATAAATACTTATATACTTTTTTTTGTAAATACATACTTATTATACATAGAAAGCACCCAAACTTCGAAACAAATATTTGCAGATCATACAAACATTTGGTCCGACCCGGGAATCGAACCCGAGACCTCAAGCTTAGCAGTCGCATACGCTACCACTACGCCACCGAGGCAGTCAAAAAATTCAAGTAGGTAATCTTTAAATACGAGTTCCGACGTGGAACTAACGCGGCAGACACGGCTCGCAATATCAATGCTGCATTTGGAGAGGTGACTGCTAATGAACGTATTGTGCGTTTTTGGTTTAAACGAATTTGTAATGTGGAAAACAACGTGTAAAACTTATATTATTGTGTGTATTTCTCGATGAGAAATTTATTATTAATTGGTGAATTCCTTGTTGAGAAGTCGGTATAAATTTTTAGTTTGTGCATCTACCTCGTTTGGCTCTGCATCGCCCTAAGGTCGACTGGTAGAAAATGCCTACGGCATTAAGTTCACCTTTGTTACTATAATGTGCATAAAGTATAAATAAAAAAAAATAAAAAAAAAACCACACAGGTGAATATCGCTGAATTGAAGGAGATGGTGGAAGCAGAGCCCAGTCAAAATAAGCAGGAATTAGGGGCATGGTTAAACGTTTCCTTGCCAACAATATTGACTCATTTAAAAGGGGTGCCTCATACAGTACAGAAATGTAGAAATATTGGGTTGAATTGTAATATGTAACGAATTAAGTGAATACTTTAGGACAATCAACAGCTAAAAATTTGATGATGAACTTCGGGTCAAACGGTGCAAAAGTGTGATATAACTTGAAACTTACCGCTTTAAAGTTGAAAATAACACAGTACCGTTGCCATAAGTTAAAAAACGTACATGAGTAAGGCCTAAGAGGGTAAATGTATTTTTTTATGGATTAACGGGCAAACGAGCAGACGTATCGCCTAATGGTAAGTGATTATCGCCGCCCATGGACACTCGCAACACTAGAGGCGTCACAAGTGCGTTGCCGGCCTTTGGAGAATGGGGAGAGGAAGGGGGGGGAAGGGGTTTGAGTATGGGTCTCCGGTATCCTCACTAACTCAGTGAAACACAGCGCTAGCACTATTTTACATTTTACACCGGTTTTCTGTGAGGCCGTGGTATCAGTCCGGTCGAGCCGTCCCATTCATGCCGAAGCGTAGATGGAATCTCCCACGGGAAAAACCATCTAAATATCTCACAGAATATGAGCGATACTGATGATAAGAGTACTTCCATCTAGTTCGGTACTATATTTTAATGATACCTATATAATTTAAAAATCAATAACAATATTAAAATGTTTCAATCGTCAAAAAACTCTTCCACATCTTCGCCTACAAGTGGCGTTCCAAAAAAAAAAGAAAAGAATATTATGGTACCTACATATTACGAGTCTATTGACGTCTAATGTCCAGTTCCTATATTTGAAAAACGATCCGTTCTAGGTACGAATAATAGTATATTATACGGGACGTAAGCTAAAATCGTTCCTATAAAAAATAAATTGAGGAACGGTATTTACGACTCGTAGTCGGTTGTAGAAAATTTTTACACGATGACGATTCGTTAAATATAGGAACCGGGCTTATTCGTTTAAATCAGTTCAGTAGTTTTGGCGCTATTAGGCGCTGAATATACAAAAAAGTTTGGCTTCGCCGTAGTCGGGTAAGAATGCCATACAAAACAATACAATAACAATACTATTGAATAAAATTTATTACCCGACTGCGAAAGAAGGAGGATTATGTTTTTCGAGTGTATGTATGTCGCTTTGTTGTATTATTATGTGAGTGGTATCAAAAGATTCGTCCTAGTCTTGAGAGTGACACTGGATACAACGGCATTAAAAAAAAAAGAATATTTTATTTTGGGTTTGAATAATCTTAGTTGACGCAGTCGGGTTTCTTTTTTGTTTTTTTTTTTTAAACCAAGTGAATGAAATTTCACTTAGATGCAAAGGAGATCTATATCTAAAACTTAAGAAAACCGCCGGAGATTTATTACATGTCTTCTGCCCAGTATTATAGAGGAGGGGGAAGGTTGTACCTAATCTCAAAAGGGAAGGAAAATTGCTCTGTACAAACAATGTTGTGTACATCTATAATATAAATACTTACATATAAGTTATTGTTCCAAGCTCCTATAGTCGTTCCAATAGTTTATTTAACTTTTGACAGCTCTAATACTTAATCAAATAGTGATACCCTGACCCGTTACCTATTCGATTTCTTTCATTGATCGATTTTATGCATTAAGAAGTTTTAATCGATTTAACAAACTCATTATTTTATAGATAATTTCGTACTTCATATTTCTATGTGTTTCAATGTGCGACCTCCTTTGTCAAAATAAAGAAGAAATGGATTAAAAGAATGTTGTTCAAATATGACGGTTCTATGTCATGAAAAAATATATAAAAGGAACTGAATTTTCAAAATGTATTATTGTATTGTGTTGTAATTCAGTGGTTAATATTGTATTTGTTAAACTATTGATGATCTTTATTAAATCTCTCTATGTCTATTTTAAAATAATCTACAGTATTTCAATGAGTAACCTTCAATATAGTTGAGTATTTATATTCCTCCGTATTGATTTATTTGTGAATTCTCACGTTTGGTTGAGTTGAGCGTATCGTTCCTGCCTTCGTTACTGTCAAAATGCCAAAAAAGAAAGTACTCAAAGGACAAACAAGAGAGTTTGTCTTGCGACTTCGTGAATACTTTGAAAAGGAAAGCCGTAATGGTGGGCCTCTTATACCAGTGACTCAAGTTAGAGACCGTGTTGCAGCAGCATTAGGTATTAGTCCAACAGTGGCAAAAATAACAAAAGAAGGCTACGGCAGCAGTGGCATGGAACAGAATAAGCTATCTACACCTAAGAAAAAACGTCCGCCTAGTAAAGTTACAGCCGTTTTGACGCTGATGCTATTCGTCGTCATATATACGACTATTACCAAAGAAAAGAGATTCCAACATTAAAAAAACTAACACAATCTCTTCGAAATAGTGGTTTGTTCCGTGGTCAAAAATCTTCTCTGACAAAGGTATTGAAAGACATTGGAATGTTATTCCAAAACTGTGACAAACGAAAAATTTTAATGGAACGCAATGATATTGCTTTGTATAGATGCGATTTTTTAAGACAAGCAAAAAAAATAGAAGATTGGTCGAATGTTGTTTTCACAGATGAAACTTGGCTCAATGCGAATCATACGCTGTCAAAAACTTGGACTGACAACACCGTTGGCTCCACTTCTACAGTACCAATGGGAAAAGGCGAACGACTGATTATTTGTCATGCAGGAACAGTAAAAGGATTTGTGCCAGGCGCTCTATTAGCTTTTAAATCCCAGAAAACAGGAGATTATCATGAGGAGATGAATTCGAACGTGTATGAAAAGTGGTTCAGAGAAATGCTTACATCACTCGAAGAGCCATCAATAATATTTATTGATAATGCACCTTATCACTCTCGTCAAATTAATAAAATACCAACACAGGCCAACAAAAAACATGAAATTATAAACTGGCTCCGTGACAATGGCGAAGAGGTGAATGAGTCCCTACTAAAAGTAGAGTTAGTAAAGATATTAAAAACAAAGAAGCTGCCAAAACGATACGTCATAGATGAAATGGCAGCAGAGCATGGGCATACCGTCCTCAGAATTCCCCCATATCACTGCCAATATAATGCAATTGAAATGATCTGGGCACAAGTTAAAGGATATGCTGCGAGGAACAATACAACTCCTCCTTTCACCGCAAGAAAAATGCTGAATTTACTGAAAAATGCGTGTGAAAAAGTAACTCCAGAAAACTGGGCGAATGTTGTAGAAAAAACAAAGAAGGTGATAATGTCGGATTGGGATCGGGATGTTGCATTCGACAATTTATCTATCCAAGAAATGATAATCAATATTACTGAGAACTCAAGTGATGATGATTCCTGGTCATACGAAGAAGACGATTCTTTATAATTAAAATTAGTATTACAGTACCTCTTTTGGTTGTTTTTATTTTTAATCCGTAAATTATCACGAATTTCAACATTTTGTACCTGTTCATTACAAGTAGATACCGCAGGTAGTTTTTATTTGAACCAACTATAGTAAGTCTAAACAATTATTTTAGATTCATTAATTTGCGGCGAACACATTCGATCCCATTACTAGGTACGAGTACGATGGAACTGTTTTCATTACGCAAATTATTTATGCATTGAAACAGAGACATTTAGGGCATTTTAATGCAAA
Organism: Spilarctia lutea; assembly: GCA_916048165.1. NCBI lineage: Eukaryota > Metazoa > Arthropoda > Insecta > Lepidoptera > Erebidae > Spilarctia > Spilarctia lutea. The sequence continues at coordinate 2,893,734 of OU696492.1, read as the reverse complement.
ATAATAAAGCTTTTTACGTGATTTGATATAAAATATAATCACAATAATTTTATTGTATGTTTTATTAATATAATCGATAATCGATTTATTTCAAAACCGTTTTTATAGTCTGTGGTCATTAATTACGAATGACTCCCATCCCTAAGTAGGCGGAGCCCGCCCATAAAGTACAGTATTATCTGTAGTACATTGTATCAAAAATTATTACAAAACTTTATGTGCGTGATCTGTCAAAAGTTAAATAAAGTATTGGAACGACTATAATGTTGACCGACCTTGTATATGTAAATTGTTAATGTGCCTTAAAATAAAATAATTATAAAACCATTTGTTTTGGCACTTGTGATAGCCGTCGCGACCCACTCGTGGCTTTTCCACGGTAAAACGTCACGGAAATCTCAAAGGTATGTAATAGGTGGCCAGAAAAATTTCCAGTCTCAACGTGAAGATATCAGCACTTTTTAATAAATGTAAATAGTTGTGTATCTTTTTATCTGCATTGTGATTCGCTGGGAAAAGTGTTCAAGGAGACTTTGTAGAAAAATAAAAAAAATATATCCTCGTTAAGTCGGACCACCAATAAACCACCCACGTAATATCTGGTAAATTAAATTAGTTAAATCTATTTAAATATACGTCATAGACCGCGAAACGTAGTTAAATATTATTTAGGTACTTATAAGTGAGATAATAATATTAGTGTTTTCCCGCCAACACATATAACACATTCTTTATAATTTTAATTTCAGTGTCTGTAACACAGTTTATAGGTACTATCATAGACACTGACGTTCACTCTATCTCTATGAAATTAAAACATGTAATTAGTGATGTGCCTATATGTATGACTGACATAAAAAAAATGTTGTAGGTATGGCTTTTCCACTCACTTGTAACCAGAGCAGGGTGAGAACGGGAACAGAGATGGCAGAGGGTCCAACTCCAACGGCGGTAGGGAGAAGGACCCCATGTCTTCGGACCAGCCTTCTGCGACTTCTCCCGAAAGCGGGACCTCACAACCTCCAATGCTGTCGCCTAAAGCATTTAAGTCCTCTCCATTATCCGGACAGCAGTTCTCTTGCTCCTGCTGTAAAGTTTACAGAATGTAAACAAGGATATTGAAATGAGAAATACATGAAAATAGGAGTAGTAGAGATAATAACCTAATTATATATTTTTTATCTTAAAACCAAAACGAAGCACTGTTTGCTGTTGTGTACAATTGTAATTGGATGACAGGTATACCGTATTGTACTGTCAAGACTGTATTTTGTATTTTATCAATTTGTATCGAAATTCATCGATTTAATAATAAGTACGTGTCTACTGATATTATATACAAAATTTTCTAACCATAGGAAAAGCCCTGATAGTTTGGGCTTAGAGTGGGATATGCAATATGTCCAAGGATATGTCCTAGTCCTGACAGAGCCATAAAAAAATCATACATTTATGTTTTCTTTTATTTATGTAAATGTACGACCAATAAACGATCAAGTAACAAACCGTACAGAAGGTATCTTGAAAATATGATCTTATGTTTCGACCAAATTACGTCGTAACAGGCTGGATCGCAACATGACATATTTATTATTAACACATATATTTAACAGAGAGACCAATTTATAAAGAGCGATATTCATTTATTTTTAGACCACTACAAAGTGCGAAAATTAATCAAAAAAGAAAAAAAAATGGGTCTGAAATCTCAGTCTGCTTGTTTTCTGAGTATTTTCAAAGTGATCATTGAAAAGTGCTTAAGATCTGAGTAATAACAATTATAAAAAGCATTATTGTAAAGCTTACTTATTCTGGGCTTGTTTCGATAATGTATGTTGTACATTATTTCGACGTAAACACAATTCTAGGTACACCGGGAAAATGGAATAAAATTTATATTTAGTTCTTGTTAAACGCTCTAACGTTTTTCATCTTGTTAATCTTAAAAAAAAATTCACTCCATCCATAAATGACAAACTAAATATTCGACATATTGATTACCACCACAGATGAAATTACATTTTAAAATTGGCACATGGATGTATTCTTTTTTCAAATTTTTGATTTTTTCACGGCCGCGGTACAAAAACCACGGGTAATTTAATATTCCGACACTTGCCTGACAACAGTCTTCTTCCGGAAACTCTCGCAAGTGATTCTCCACGCACGTGCACTGCAGTGGGTCGCAGCAGAGCCCGTGGCAGCCCCCGCAGTAGTCGGCCAACCCGAACTGGGGATTATTTGGCATGTAGCACTCCATGGCTCCGCCTCTGTGCGCATGGCACGGGGTATGGGCGGTATCAATCATTCACTCGTGTTTTCGACGCTTGTAGTCTCTTGCTGCCATCGTCTGAAATACAGATTTATTGGATTTTTATACCACCGTTCTTGTACATTCAATACGAATATTATAATGTATGAAAACTTGAGAAGAGTATTGTGAAAATGAATTTGTACGACAGTCTTTAGGAAGTTAAATGTCCATATAAGTGAAAACATTAATATTTTGTTAGGAAAGCGAAACTTGTAGTAGAGTTCTGATCAATTATTTCATAGGAGCGGCGTATGTTATTGACAGTGCGATTATTTTGCAGATATCTATTATTTACAAAAAGCACAACATTTATTTAATTTTACTTTTGATCATAAATCGATATACCTACCTACCTACGACGTTTAATTTTGAAATGTTTCATGAATAGATAGATGGTTTTCAGTCTTAATGTAAAAACAAACTGCATTAGAAGTAATTGCCACTTTGCTTAAGTATGTAGGTAATTGTTATCAAGATTATATACACAATAACGTGCTCCTCCTATGTGTTCATCAGGTGATTTTAAAGCATCTTATTCAATTATTTATTAACAAATTCTTTATTCTCTATTTTTTTTTATTTTATTTTATTAAAATTCTTAATTTCATCGCTAAGAGTAGGTATTAGGCACTTCGCTTGCAGCAAATAACTTGCATAGGTACAAGATTTCAATTTAAATTTATACAAAATCATTGTAAATTAATTATTACTATCGAAATTCTATTTTTAAAATTAAAATTTCGTAAAGAGAGTACAAGAAATATTATTATTTAATATTTTATGCAAAATAATTTATTGAATTCTCAAATGACGAATTGTAAATAAAAATGCCACGTGTTTTTTGTCAATATTAGAAATTGTTAATTAAATGTTGTTTTTGAATTTAAAATTTAGAAAAGAGAATTTATGTAATACTTTTAATTTATATTTTATGAATAGTATATTAAACTATTAAATGACGAGTGGTAAATTAAAATGCCACATGTTATTTGTAAATATTAAAACTACCTAACCTTCAAACGAATTAGTATAAAAATTGAAAATTGCAATTGCTCCATGCTACGTTCGCCCTTTCTCACTCTCTCTCAATCGGTCTCAATCGCTTACTCCCTCTTCTTCGACAAAAACGCTGCACATCTTCGTGAATTTTATTATTATTATTGAGTTTCATCCGTAAATTTTTTAGCCTCATGCGCCTAAATGAGAAACACTTCAAAAATTAACAGCCATAAGGAACGCCTACTATAGTCGTTCCAATACTTTATTTAACTTTTGACAGATCACGCACATAAAGTTTTGTAATAATTTTTGATACAATGTACTACAGATAATACTGTACTTTATGGGCGGGCTCCGCCTACTTAGGGATGTGTCATTCGTAATTAATGACCACAGACTATAAAAACGGTTTTGAAATAAATCGATTATCGATTATATTAATAAAACATACAATAAAATTATTGTGATTATATTTTATATCAAATCACGTAAAAAGCTTTATTATTTTGCATTAAAATGCCCTAAATGTCTCTGTTTCAATGCATAAATAATTTGCGTAATGAAAACAGTTCCATCGTACTCGTACCTAGTAATGGGATCGAATGTATTCGCCGCAAATTAATGAATCTAAAATAATTGTTTAGACTTACTATAGTTGGTTCAAATAAAAACTACCTGCGGTACCTACTTGTAATGAACAGGTACAAAATGTTGAAATTCGTAGTAATTTACGGATTAAAAATAAAACAACCAAAAGAGATACTGTAATACTAATTTTAATTATAAAGAATCGTCTTCTTCGTATGACCAGGAATCATCATCACTTGACAGTTGTTTGTCCTTTGAGTACTTTCTTTTTTGGCATTTTGACAGTAACGAAGGCAGGAACGATACGCTCAACTCAACCAAACGTGAGAATTCACAAATAAATCAATACGGAGGAATATAAATACTCAACTATATTGAAGGTTACTCATTGAAATACTGTAGATTATTTTAAAATAGACATAGAGAGATTTAATAAAGATCATCAATAGTTTAACAAATACAATATTAACCACTGAATTACAACACAATACAATAATACATTTTGAAAATTCAGTTCCTTTTATTATATATTTTTTCATGACATAGAACCGTCATATTTGAACAACATTCTTTTAATCTATTTCTTCTTTATTTTGACAAAGGAGGTCGCACATTGAAACACATAGAAATATGAAGTACGAAATTATCTATAAAATAATGAGTTTGTTAAATCGATTAAAACTTCTTAATGCATAAAATCGATCGATGAAAGAAATCGAATAGGTAACGGGTCAGGGTATCACTATTTGATTAAGTATTAGAGCTGTCAAAAGTTAAATAAACTATTGGAACGACTATAGGTAGATATATCACGCTGACTAGATCGGTTAGTATATTTAGGGATTGTTTCAAATTTTTATTCTTTTTGCAGAATTGTTGTCCTCCACATTTTGTTCCCTTAGTCACTACGACACCGTAACTGCCTCGTTGGTAGGAGGTCTCGGGTTCGATTCCCGAGTCGGACTGCCGTTGGGTTTTTCTTACAAGGGAAGGTATCGGAGAGCACGTGAAGCCGTCGGTCTCAGTTGTCATAAATATCTATGGTAATCGTTATTGGGAAGTCAGTGCTCTTAAAATATACTGACAACTTTTTTTTTTTTTTTTTTACGTGTGGAAACCCCCTCGGGCCGTCACCCCGCCGGGGTTTGCGGCGGGGCGGTGTGTCGGAATCGAACCGACTAAAACCACACGGTGTGCCAACTCTGCGCCTGAGAAGGGAGGGGTCCGGGAATCGCAGATATTACACGACCGGACGCCTCCCAGCGCCTGCCCGCACTGAAGCGGGCACCGTCTGCTGTTAAAATCTCGATTTAGGCGACGCACGGCACACGCGTACGTCGCCCCCTCGCGGTTGGCCTGTAATGCGGATGGAGGGGAAAACCCATCCCATCCATCCGCGGCCACACTCAGGGCGGCATGAGGCGCTGATAGGCGCGCCTCCGCCGGCCCGTGCGCCGGCGGCGGATCGGGTCCGAGTGGATATCGTCCTCTCGGGCCCGATGCCGGGCCGGAAGGAAAGGGTCCCGTGCTGCCGCCCTGCCCACTCGAGGATGACCGGCTGGAGCGCCTCCACGGTGGCAAAGCCAGCGCGTGGAGCCTCCAGCCGGGACGACCCACGAGCCATCGTGGGTCGTCCCGTCGAGCGGCTTCACGCCAATCGCGTACCTCTTCGGGCGGAGGACGATACACGTTCTCCGCCCGATATTCAGCCGCTCGCCGATAAACTTCGGCGAGCACTTCCGCCTCCAAATCCCACGGGGGTGTTCCGGCCAAGGCGCACGCCGCCTCCGTCGACACGGTGCGGTATCCGCGTATGGCTCTGACCGCCAATACCCTCCGAGGCCGCCAGAGGCGTGCCTTATTCTGGGCGGTCAGAGCCGGGACCCACACCGGTGACCCGTATAGGGCCATCGACCGGACCACCCCCGTGAAGAGGTTCTTTGTAGCGACGCTGGCTCCACCCAAGTTGGGCAAAAGGCGCCCAAGGGCGGAGGCAGCGTCGACCAGCTTCGGAGACAATTGTCGGAAGTGCTCGTCGAAGAGCCACCTACCGTCGAGGATCAGGCCCAGATACCTCATCTGGGCCCGAACCGGTACGAGGACCGAGTTGACTTCGATGGAGGCGCCGGGGGGTGGACCATGAAATAATAGGGCCTCCGTCTTATCCAGGGCCACCCGCAAGCCCAGCGCCTCGATGCGCCCAACCACCAGAGAAACACCCCTGGTGGCCAGGCGCGCCGCCTCTTGGAAATTGGCCCCCCGAGCTGTGACCAAAGTGTCATCGGCGTAACAAATTACGCCCAGCCCGGGGGGCAGACGACTTCGAAGGACCCAGTCGTACCCCACGTTCCACAGGAGTGGTCCGAGGACAGACCCCTGTGGAACGCCGCACGACATGGGTCGCCGTCTCAAGACGCCATCTCGGTCCTCGTACACGACGGTACGCTCCTCCAAATAGTCTGCCACCAGCCGCCTCAGGTACTCTGGCACCCCGTGGTAGTGGAGTGCTTCCCTGATGCAGCTGAATGGCAGACTATTAAAGGCGTTGGCGATGTCCAAGGACACCGCCAACACCACGCCGCCACAGCCAACCGCCTCTTCGGTGACGGCCCTAAGGCGCATCACGGCATCGACCGTCGAACGCCCCTCTCGGAACCCGAATTGGGCGTCCGACAGGTCGGGCCCCACCTCGCTGAGATGCTGGACGATGCGGGCAGAGAGAATCCTCTCGAACAATTTGCCCGCCTCGTCCAGCAACACGATGGGCCTATAGGCCGCGACCGAATCGGCTGGCCGTCCCGGCTTCTGCAGTAGGACCAGCTTCCCGCATAAAATATACTGACAACTAGTTCAACCTTCGAATTCAGTTCATCCTCAGGGTTGCGGAGGTCCGATGCCAGTCGCTCTGTGTAAAAACTGATATTCAGGTAAAACTGGTTGAATTTATTTTTTTATCGTCCATTATAACCATAATATTAATATTTAATTCCATAATGTTACAAATTGAGTTCACTTATACTGCATCGCGTTAAGCGGAGCCACTAATTCCTCAAAATACAGGAATACCTAGTTTGAGGATTAGGGGTCTGATTTAATTGTCTGCCATACTGGGTAATATACTTTGCTAATGTAATTAAAATTACTTTGTAAATCCCTTATTGTATGGTTAAGTTTATGTAATAAAATTATTATTATTATTCTCTTTATTTCGTTTATATATACTTATTAATAAAATTTTTAATACATAAAATGATAAACAATAACTATTTAAAAATATATAAAATAGTAGACCACCGACTTCGGGTACAGGGACCAAGAAACCGGTAGTTAGGTTCCAAAGACAGGAACCTCCTCACTATACGTGCCGTGTCAAGAAGGACTGCCTTCTGTATCAGACCCTTGATCCAGCCTTCTAACGTAAGCCTCTTAAGGTGTTAGTCGAGGCTATTGGCTATCAATCCGTGAGCAGATCCGACTATTGGAAGTGTTGAAATGATTAATTGCAACACTGAACGCCATATATTATGAATATTGTGCACCTGTCATATTATGACGTTTAAAAAATTAACATACTCTGTAATCTGTCTTGTCACTAATATACATTGTTTCCGTCGTTTTGCTCAGTTCGTGTTTTTAATTTAATTACCTAGTTCAATCAAATAAATACTAAAATACTAACATATAATATCAGGAACAATTATTACATAATCCACATTCCACATATCGACAATCTCGTGAGATAAATCTAAATATTTTATTTGTTTTTCTTTTTCGACTTTCACGAGATTCTCGTCATGAGGAACGGCGATATCGATTATGATTGCACGGCGCTCTAATCGATCTATCACCACAATATCAGGCTTATTGGCAACAATAGTCCTGTCTGTAATTATAGATCGATCCCAATATAATGTAGCACGACCATTCTCAAGAACTGGGTCGGGCACATACCTGTAGTATGGTACCTCTGAGTTCACAAGATGGTATTTTAGGGCAAGTTGCTGATGTACGATCCTGGCTACTTGGTTGTGCCTGTGCAAATACTCGCCGTTAGCAAGACGAGAACAACCAGAAATAATATGCCTGATAGATTCTCCAGGACGACAGACAGTCTGACATGTGCGACAGATGTCGACCGTACCATCTTTCAGGATATACTTCCGATAGTTATTCGTCATGATAACTTCGTCCATAAACGCACAAACAAAACCTTCGGTTTCTCCGAAGAGATCACCATACCGTAGCCAGGACGTAGATGTTTTGAAGTCAATATCAGGCCCATTTAGGGCCCGATAAAATCGTCCATGAAGTTCCTTGCCCTGCCATACCTCCCTGCGATCAGTAGTACTAATTACCACAGGTTTACGCCAATTCTCTTTAGCCAGAGAAAGCGGAGTGAGTCCGGTGTCCACTGCAACTACACTGCGATGCATTCCCACATCAGTATGAAGAAAATATTTTCTATGATTGTATATCTCGCGATTGTGTAGGGTTTTGATATTTCAAAATCCACGACCCCCACATTTTCGCGGGATATACAACCTCATAACCGATGAACGTGGGTGATGCATTCGAAATGCAGTCAGCAATGTACGGACTCTCCTATCTAGGGCATCTAATTCGGTCTGAGTCCATCTAAGTATACCAAAGGAATACATCAGAACCGGCATGACCCAACAGTTGTAGGCTCGCACCTATTATTATTATTATTTTTGGTAAATACACACATATCATACATAGAAAACAGCCACTCTCCGAAACAAATATTTGTAGATCATACAAACATTTGATCAAACCCGAGAATCGAACCCGAGACCTCAAGCACAGCAGTCGCATACGCAACCACTGCGCCACCGAGGCAGTTAATCAATGAGTAAATTATATTAATGTTGAAAATGATGCTGTCCGTGTGATGGAAGAGTAAAAGTAGGAGGAGTAGCACCATCGCTATCTATTCCAAATACATGGGTGTCGTAATATGTGACTAAGGGAGTAAAATAAGCAGGCCAACAGCACTGCGAAGAGAAGGAAAATTAGAAAAAAATGCTCTACCAAACCGTCTGGCCAACCTGCTTACTTATATATAAAGGGTGGAATTTTGTAATGACACCTGAAGGGAAAGTACTCTTAATATTGTAGATAGAAAACTTTACTCAAAGAAAACATAACTTTGTATTTTGAAAAGAAAGAAAATAGAAAACGAATAAAATCTGTAAAATTACATCCTGTACTTTTATTGCATCGATCCGCGATCGTTAGGGTCAAGTATAACAATGAAATCTATCTAACAATCTTGATAAAACCATGAAATCTCGACTTATAAATTCAATGGGTCCAGTTAAAGAACTTTTAATCAAATATCATGTTCTCGAGCGAGGGAACCTCAGCTCCCCTCACGCCGGACATTCTGCCAGCGTATGGAGCGCCGTGTCTACGGTCTGGCCATCGCAGGATTAACTTCAGACTACTATTAATACACGATTTATTAGCTTCCCCTATAGGTATATTTGTTTTTAACAGAATTTTGTAAGCGTGTTTTTCACTTCTAACTATATTTATATCCTACATGGTACAACATGTTATAAATAAATAAATAAATATTTCGGACATCTAACACACAACGCCGTCTAGTCCCACGCTAAGCAGAGCTTGTGTTATGGGTACTAGACAACTGATATAAATACATTTATACTTTTTTTTTGTAAATACATACATATTATACATAGAAAACACCCAAACTCCGAAACAAATATTTGCAGATCATACAAACATTTGGTCCGACCCGGGAATCGAACCCGAGACCTCAAGCACAGCAGTCGCTTACGCTACCACTCGCGCCACCGAGGCAGTCAAAGTGGAGATAAGGATAGGAAGAAAGAAAGATTGTTTTTGGTTTTACAAAGCATACTTAAAGTAGTTTATATGATCCACAAATTGATGTTCTGAGTCTGGGTGTCCTTTGTGACCATTTTACGTATGTTCATAAATTCCCAGCGACACAGAATATACCTACATATATTCCTAATGCGGAAGTGGTCTTTTTTGAATGAAACATAAATAAAATTACTTTAACTTTCAGAAACTAATGTTATAAATGCCTAAACGTATGGTGTAGTCGTTTAATATTTTATAATATACTAGCTGAACCCCGCGGTACGACAATAACTGCGGGTAACGCCGTTAGGCGTAGCTAGTATCTTTACAAATTGTAGCCAATGTATTATCCTGATGCATAAACTACATAATTGTAGTTTGATCAAAATCCATTCTGTAGTTTTTGCGTGAAAGACAACAAACATACTCCCTTACATACTCACAAACTTTCACCTTTATAATAATAGTAGGATGTATAAATAGACAACAAGTCGATTAACAAAATTGTTATTAAGGTGGGGGGAAGCCACGAGCAAAAGTTAGTTTGTAATAATAAGCGTTACATTGAAATCTTTATAGTCCTTAAAATGTAGCGTCATCCCTGTTACAGCTGTCACTGTTGTCATTAAATAACTTACGAAGTTACGAGGAACGAGGAGGGGGATGGTAGAGGGGGGCCTCCGGTATCCTCACTCACTCGGTGAAACACAGCGCAAGTGCTATTTCACACCGGTTTTCTGTGAGGCCGTGGTATTCTTGCCGAAGCGTGGCTTTCCCACGTGGGTCTCCCATGGTGACGGATTAAGTGAAACAGAGTTTCATCATCCCTATTCATCTCATGGGTGTCGTAGGAGACGACTAAGGGATCAAACTAAGCAGGGCAATGTAGTGTATTTGATATCACTAATGTAGGTAGATAGAAATAAGTTAAGTACTTTAAGAAATGTACAGACACCCCTCGCTTCATCACTACATAGTATAAAACAAAGTCGCCTTTTCTGTCCCTATATCCCTATGCTTAAATCTTTAAAACTACGCAACGGATTTTGATGCGGTTTTTTCCAATAGATAGAGTGATTCAAGAGGAAGGTTTATATGTATAATACATGCATCATATACTTAGGCAACATTGCTAATTTTAGAGGTTTCTATTTTATGCCCGTGCAAAGTCGGAGCGGGCCGCTATGTTTTTATATACAACGTTCATAGTTTTTCTGTAGTGTATTTAATTTAGTATCAGCATTGCACCCGTGCGAAGCCGGGGCGGGTCGCTAGTTCCTGAATAAACTGTGCTCTCGTATATACGTCTAATTATTTCTACTTGCTACCGATACTATAGACAACACCACTGCAAAGGGAAAGAGTACTTGAAACAAATGATGTACCAAACTGTCTGACCAAACAAAGTAATATTAGATAAAGTATTAGCCAATCACACACGAGTATTTAGGTGTTAACGATTGTAGAAAGAAAATCGCTTGAAAATTGGCTAGGGGGCAGGTATAGTGGGCCAAAAGCTCTTTTCAAATGAGAAGCTTTAGTCCAGCAGTGGCTGGCAAAGTCTGTTAATGATTATGATATTGTGTCTGGATATGATATATCATAAATAGATAGATAGGTAGATAGAAAACTCTTTATTTTGACTACCTCTGTGGCGCAGTGGTAGCGTATGCGACTGCTGTTCTTGAGGTCTCGGGTTCGATTCCCGGGTCGGACCAAATGTTTGTATGATCTACAAATATTTGTTTCGGAGTAGGTATGGGTGTTTTCTATGTATAATATGTATGTATTTACAAAAAAAAGTATATATGTATTTATATCACTTGTCTAGTACCCATAACACAAGCTCTGCTTAGCTTGGGACTAGATGGCGTTGTGTGTAAGATGTCATAAATATTTATTATTATTGTTTTTATCTACCGAATATATATAATCCTGAATCGCACTTGAGAAGTTCTCGCGCCGATTAGTATATTAAATATACAACATTCCAACATCAACCGTTGGGTTGAGGCACGCCAGGCATGATCACCTCGCCTGGTCGGAGGATCCTCCACCAAACTTCACTAATGATCCTATCCCCCAAAGGCCGGCACCGCACATATGATGCCTCTGGTGTTGCAGGTGTCCATGGGCGGTGGTAATCGCTTACCATCAGGCGATACGTCTGCTCGTTTGCCACCCTATACAATAAAAAGTGATGTGAGTTTGAACACCCCTTCCCCCTCTAAATTCGTCTACCCCACTCACACGATGAAAAGCAACGGAGACTTTGTGGCGATATTTGTAAGTGAGAGAACGTGAAAATTAATAAGTAGTATTGAAATTCTGCAAATACATTTATCAGCGCCGATAACTAAGTATTTTGAAAAGTTCAGGTTAGTACCAATAAGTACGTACTCGGTTATAAAAAAACGGTACACAATGTAGGATTTCAAAGAACAGAAAAACAACCAATAAACTAATATTATAATGTGTGAGCCGGTGAACTTCGCATCGTCTTACTTATTTTAGTGAAAATTGACTAAATTTTCGAAAAAAATTGTTATGGTATTTATACCCGCCTCAGCTTCAACGAGTAGTATACAAAATACTTCAAAAATATAGCACTTCTAGTTTTTATATTTCTTCTATACAAACATTGTCCTGACAATAAAAAAAGAATTATTTGCGTAGGGTTTTTATATCGCTTGAAAGCGTTGACAAAGAAAAAAAGCAATAATTTAAAATTCAAAACTATTAATTACAATCTTATTTTCAACCTTCAAGAAAAGAAAAAGTTTAAAGTTCATGATTTATTACTAAAGCGTTATTTAGCGCAATATAAACATAACTAAATTATACTTTTAATTAAGAATTTCATAATTATATGTGAATACATATTAAAAATAGTACCTAAAAGTATTGTAGAACCGTAAAATGTTATTTTTCCTACCTATTTTCCATTTATTACATACACCCTGTCATTCTAATTAAATTACATATGGGCAGAACATAAGGTGTAATTATTTATTAATCAGTTAGTACTCTAATACACACCTTAAACCAAGAACATATCCAAAAATATCCATGTATTTGTGCACTATTAACAACAAATTATATTACAACACATCACAAATCACAGTTTCACATAAAACCTCCTTTTACTAATTAAATTAAACGTATCGGTCGAGGCATGCGCCATGGCAACACCAGCACTCGTTTAAAAAAGCATTAAAAATATACAAAAAAAAATTCGGGCAGAGGACGAGCCCTTACAGCACGTTAGTGGTGACTAAACTATCTTTTCAAGAGTGCTAAGTGCACTCCCGCCCCTACCGTAATTGGCTGTTTGTATCCAACCCCTCGGCTGAAAAAAAAATACACGACATATTGTGCGCGGGAAAGTGAGCTGTCAACGTATCGGGTTGACATGGCGGCGGGCGGCGCGGCCGGACTGCAGCTTTTGTTTTTGTGGTGTAATCATTTAGTGGTACGATGATGTTTAGATAAGTAATTGAGTAAATAATTGGTCCTACTTATATTATTTGTCAGCTTTTGAGAATGGTAGATGCATGTAGATTTAGTAATATTATACTAGTGTTTAGATTTTTCAATTCGCATTTGGACAAACTCGTTCAGTTGCAAGTAATGTGTAAAGAGGAAATTGTAAAGAACGATTAATTGCTTTATGTTATAATTTAATTACAGTACAACATTAATTTATCTCCTAAAGAGATAAATTAATTAAGAAATACCACCGGGATAATTAAGTAAGGTAAGCTAAAAAATATCTAGATGGAGTTTTTGGGAAGTACCAAAACAATTCAATTTTAACTCTATCGCTTTTAACAAAAGCACTAATGAAACAAAATTGTTAACATCCTATTAGATAATTAAAAGTGAAAATATAACAGACTTTCATTTATAACAATTGCCATTCTTAATAACCACTTTGTAATCATTATAGCACTATTGCCATATAAAAAAAACGTACGTAATATACCAAAATGATAGTTGACGTATCCATCATCCCTTGAAAGTCACAACATGATACGAAGATCGGTACCGATTAGTGTGATGTTTGGTTTGCCGTGCACCGGTAAGGTTCGGCCACCCAGGTAGCATTAGCCGGAGACAACCTGTCTCGGAGGAAATCGTTTCAATTTGATTAAACAACGAATATTCGCGGGTATGAGCGTGAGAGCTATAGTTTTTGGTGTTTTCTTAGAGTTTTGTTACAGTATGAATAGTAGTATTGTAATTGAGATACTGAGAATTCGTTTTTTTTACTTAAGAGGTAACAAAACAATTATATTTATTTGTATAGAAAAAACAAAATAAGTAAATTACAATAATAAAAAAAAGGGACGCTGGGTCCGAATGCTCGCGCTATGTTTAAGCAACTACCTAGGCATCTGATTTGACGCTTCTCGCGACCAGAAGGCCGGTCTTTTTCTAATACAGTGTCAGTAGGGGATGATGAGGAGTTTTTTGACGCTTGTATGTAAATATTGTTATTGTTTCTTTATTTATTTTTTTCTTAAGACTTTAATACTACATTTTTTATATGATAGGAATATACTTTTTAGTAATTTACTAACTGACCCACGCTATTTCTGCATCTCTTTCCATTGATCGTAGCGTAATTTTATATAGTCTATAGCTTTCCTCCAGTAGTGGGCTATCTAATACTAGAAAAATTATTAAAATTGCTTCAGTTTTTTTATGCGTACTAAGTACTAAGAGAAATAAGGATTCACTTTAACATGCAGTTAATAAATTTGGGTGTCAGGTGTAATTTTTCTTTTAGTTTTTTTTATGAATATGAGGGCAATCGAGCAGACGTATCACCTGATGGCGATTACCGCCGCTCATGGACACCCGCAACACCAGAGGCGTCACAAGTGCGTTGTCGACCTTTCGGGTTTGCGGAGAGGGAAGTGAGAGTGGTTGGGGTATGGGCTTCTGGTATCCTCAGCATTCGTATCGTATACTAATAAACTTATATTTTTTTTTAACTCCGGGGTAAGCAGAGACAAAACCCTGTTATTTGCAATTGTTCCATTGCCGTAATAACATTCTTACATGCTAATTGGAAGGTTTGGGATACATCTGACCTTTGTTTCTTCTAAAGCACTAATTCAACTCGCTCGTCCAAGAAATAAACTCATATACAAACTCATATATATATGTAGTTCACTGATGATAGGTGTAGGTATTTGTTAGTGAACATGACTGCTGAGCTGAATGTTATGGTTCGATATCTACCCAGAACAAATATTTTTTTTGATGAGCATGATAATTTTTTCTGTGTCTGGGTGTTTTCTATTTATAAAAAAAAAAAAGAGTGTATTCTGGGTACTTTTATTACGTTTATAAATGCGAAATTAACTCTGTCTGTGTGTCTCGCTTTCTCGGCTAAACCACTGTACATTTTTTTTTTATGGAATAGTGGACAAACGAGCAGACGTATCACCTGATGGTAAGCGATTACCGCCGCCCATGGACACCCGCAACACCAAAGGCGTCACAAGTGCGCTGCCGACCTTTAGGGGATGGGAAAGGGGAATTTCAATGGAATTTAGCATGGAGATACTATGACTCCTGAGGAAGGACATAGAAGATTACATTTTATCGCGATAATCAACAAACTATATTATAAAGCTGAAGAGTTTGTTTGTTTGAACGCGCTAACAGCGTTCTCAGGAACCGCTGTTCCGATTTGAAAAAATCTTTCAATGTTGGATAGTCCATTTATCGAGGAAGGCTATAGGCTATATATCATCACGATAATACGAAAAGGAGCGGAGCAACAACGAAGAATGTTTCAAAAACGGGGGAAAATTTTCACACTATGGGCAATAGAAGACGCAAACGAGGTTGCGTGGGTCAGCTACTTTATAAAATGTAATAGGCCACGGGCCCACATACAAGGGATTTCAGTGATTAATAACAGGCTGAAAGTTTATATACAGCTTCGTTTTGACGAGACACCCAACTTTTATTATTGGACCAAATTCTGATAGTGAAATTGAATGGAATTTTTTTGAGACCTACACTCGAAAAAATATTAACATAATCTTGACAACTTTCGAGTGTAGGTCTCAAAAAAATTACTATCAAATTTGTATGCCGATGCATTTTTTATGAAAAATATGTATTTTGCAAGCCCCAAAACAAAAATCAGTTTGTTATTAATGAAAATGAATAAAATTTTTCAAGTCACCATTCTGACATGTTAGAGCTGAGGGTCACTCGGAAGGTACCATTCACTTTGTATGCCACAAGTTTTTCTCAGTTTTCCATCGTATTTTCTCGAAGTATTGATTTTTAGAAACTGTTATTATTTAAATTGGGACACTCATCAAATCGACGTGTTTCGCAGCCTATCCCGCTTTTTCCTTCCACTATCAGAATTTGGTCCAATAATAAAAGTTGGGTGTCTCGTCAAAACGAAGCTGTGTATAAACTTTCAGCCTGTTATTAATCACTGAAATCCCTTGTACGTGGGCCCGTGGACTATAAGTATTTAGTAGTATATAAGTATGTATGTCTATCTGCAGTCTGGTAACCATAGCACTGGCTCTTTATAATTTAGAATCAGAAGAAGTTATTATAAGGACTAAATAAAAAGTATGTATGTTAGAAGCCTAACAAACTCAACGGATGCTGTTAACAAAAAATATTTTGGCGTGCAAAATTTCCAAGTGCTCGGAAAGGCACACCGTGTGAATTTAGCCAGATAAGTAGTGCTGTGTGCAGGGAGCACGCGGCTCAGTGAACAGCGATGCCTGCGAGCTGGCGAACGTCGTGGTGGTCTAACCACCCAAGGAGCTGTGGCAAGACCTAACTCTGTTTTTACCCGACTACGACCAAAGAGAAGTCTCATAGTTTTGGCTGTTTTATATTTAAAAAGATGATAACTCAATCTGTGTCGTGGGGGATTTACAAACTAATATGACACGTACACAAAGAACAGCTAGACTCAGAATAATTATTTGTGAATTAGACGAAGTGTTGTTCCTTATGTGATTTGAATCCACAACACATTACAAAGTAGGAAGCGGCGTGGCGAATGTTTAAATTACTAATCCATACGAGTACCTAGTCAAATGTAATGTCATGTTTGTATGTTCCATCCACCTTAGCGCCTACTGAACCGATTCTAATGAATAATGTGTCAATAGATAGTGTAGATAGATAATAATAGCCCGAGTCCTATAGGTCCTATATTTTACCGTGGGAGAGCTATGCTTCGGCGTGAATGGGTTTGCTCGACCGGAGTGATACCACGGCCTCACAGAAAACCGGTGTAAAATAGCGCTTGCGCTGTGTTTCACCGAGTGAGTGAGGATACCGGAGGCCCATACCCCAACCCCTCCCCCCATCCCCTTTCCCATCCCCCCAAAGGTCGGCAACGCACTTGTGACGCCTTTGGTGTTGCGGGTGTCCATGGGCGGCGGTAAACGCTTACCATCAGGTGATACGCCAGCTCGTTTGCCCACTATTCAATAAAAAAAAAAAAAAAAAAAAAAAAGCTACATGGATTTTATCAAAAGTTTTTACATATTAAAAAGAATAAATTGGTGTTATTGTAAATTATTGTAAGTTTCTTGGATATAATATTATTGTAAGTATTGAATACAAAATTATTGTAAGTATCTTGGAGTTTTTTTTGTTAATAATAATCCCACGCGTCTCGTATACTGTGAAGTGACTTCGAATAAACAATACGACCCATTCATCTAGTTTGTGTCGAAAGAGACAAAAAAAGAAATATTTAAAACAAACCCTCTTAAAATCCGTTTGATCATGGATGTATTGGAGAACTAAGCTTTATTTCTACGAAGAGGCTAAGTCCGATAGTGAATTGTTAAATGCCGTTGACTATACAATGACAGTTTTAGTAAATTATGAGCCAGATCAACTGGCGTACCTTACACGTAGGTAGTCTGAAAAACGTTTCTTTATTATTTTTACTACCTGTGAAAATATCACACAATCAACGTGCAAAAATTACTTTAAAGAGGTGAAACAATGTGAATGAATTCCCGTTACGCGGCAATGGTGTCCATTCTGTGGTTTTTGCTCAGTTTTTTTTAACGTGCGCCTGCGTAGATAGAGTCATTTACATTTATTTAATCATAGTATTTATAATAAAAATAAGCTTTTGTCTGCAGATCCGCACTCTTGTATATCGTTTATTGTGGTAAAGTGTAGCCTAAGTCCTTGCTCAAGAATCAAAGTATGTTCTTGCTAAATTTAATTGAAATCAATAGGTGATTTAGCTGTAAAAGCGTAACCAACAGAAAATGCACAATAAAAGTAATAGTTTTCCAAATTGGATCTGGTTGACTTCTAAGGCAGCAAATAAAAATGAAAACAACAAATTGGGAACCTTCTCCGTATTTTCTAATGTCGGTTAAAAATAAATCTATCAATTTAAACAAAAATGAATCGTCTCAAAATGTATACACGTGCATAACTGCCGACGGACTGCACTAAATTGGATAATTGGTGGTTTTTTTTGGGTTCGTTATTGTTAGAAGAAGGTTTGTATAAAAACAAGATGATACAAAAAAAAATGTTTGTTCACAACTGTACGTAAACACTACCTGCGGGAAGCCGAGGTGAGAATTATTACTAAAAAAAGTTTTTAGGAAATGTGGAAATAGTTTACAATAAATAATGTGGCAGTACGAAGTTCGCCTGGTCAGCTAATTATTTTATCAATTGAAATAAAATACTAATAGTATATACAATATCGAAGTACATATTACTTAATTAATAACTAAATATGTATACTTACTACATATATATTGGTATTAATAACTGTTAAATAAAAATTACAAATCCATTGATCCGTCGACTCACCTGTCGGAAAGTCGATCGTTCGGAAACGGAAGTGTCGGATCACATGTCCGGTGTGTCCGGTAACTGGATACCGGGCTCCCTCTGGCATAATGTCACAGCGACGCATCGTCACAGGCTGGTTTTGTGGCTGGATAGGCAGAGAAAACTATTATGAAAACGATACATACACAACAATTCGGAATTATTCAATCAATAAAGTTGTAACTGGTCGCTGTCTCGACATGAAGGATTATAAAAAAAATACTTTAAGTATGCTTTGTAAAACCAAAAACAATCTTTCTTTCTTCCTATCCTTATCTCGACTTTGACTGCCTCGGTGGCGTAGTGGTAGCGTATGCGACTGCTCAGCTTGAAGTCTCGGGTTCGATTCCCAGCTCGGACCAAATGTTTGTATGATCTGCAAATATTTGTGTCGAAGTTTGGATGTTTTCTATGTATATGTATCTATTTAGAAAAAAAACTAAATTATATGTATTTGTATCAGTTGTCTAGTACCCATAACACAAGCTCTGCTTAGCTTGGGACTAGATGGCGTTTGTGTGTTAGATGTCCAAAATATTTTATTTTATTTTATTTTTTATCTCAAGATTATTTGGGGTCGGCTACTAATGCGACAGGTTTTACCTAAATTCAGTTTTTACTCGGATCGATTGGCATCGGACCTCCGCAACCCTGAGGTTAGAAACTGAATTCGAAGATTGATCTAGTGTCAGTATACTATATGAGCGCACTAACTTTAGTACCCAAACGTTTTTTTGAATTTTTGTTTGTTTATCTGCATATCTGTATGTTTGTGTACGCTAATTTCGGCAACGGCGATTTGAATGCAGTTTTCACTATTGGGTTGGGGTATTCACTTAAAAAATAACATATACATAACTGGCTTTTGCCTGCGGCTCCGCCCGTTTGAAGGTCGGCAATCGCGATGATTCTTTAATTTGAATTAACTTTATATTATGTTAAAGAATAAGAATAAGAGAAAACGGTAAGCGACTTCTGAAGTTACCACGAACAAACACAGAGACAGTAATTCTAAAAACCAGTAGTTCTGAATTCTGATGCTTAGGACCCTCTTAATCTAAACACGCGGTAGCAAATTTTTATTCTTCCAAAAATTTGACTTGTTGGTAGAAACTAGCCATCGGACATAGGGCTCTTCCGTGACTATGTTAGTAGGTACTTAATAATAAATTCTTATATATAAAATTCTCGTGTCACGGGGTGCGTAATCGAACTCCGAAACGGCTCGACCGATTTTGATGAAATTTTTTGTGATTATCCGGTATCTATGAGAATCGGTTGTAATCTATTTTTCATCCCCCTAAATGTTAGACAAAATTTTTAATTTCTATTTTTTTATGATGCAGCATTAGAAAATACATACAACCCTAGATTTTCAACCCTCTACGATCAACCCCTATTTTTCCATCGCGATTTTTATTGACTCACCTCTACAACATATATTCCCTTTTATGGCAAAGCAACGTTTGCCGGGACAGCTAGTAAATATATAAATATTTCCGACATCTAACACAACGCCATCTAGTCCCAAACTAAGCAGAACTTGTGTTAAGTGTACTAGACAACTGATATAAATACCTACTTTATTTTGTAAATTCACACAAACAATAGATAGAAAACATCTAAACTTCGAAACAAATATTTTTAAATCATACAAACATTTGGTCCGACCCGGGAATTTATTATTATATTTTTTAAAAAGACAACTCCCACATTAGGAATAAACATCCTGTGTCGTGGGGGACTTTACAAACATACATGAAACGGACACAAAGAACATCCAGACTCGGGACAACAATTCGTGGATCACACAAAGTGTTGTAGGTACCGCGTGGGATTGGAACCCACGACACTTGGCGCAGTAGCAAGCGGCATGGCGACCGCTGACACCACTCGGTCAACCGTGCAGTGGCCAACCAATTGAACCCGAGACCTCAAGCACAGCAGTCGCATACGTTACCACTGCGCCACCGAGACAGCCAGACAATTGTCTCAATTCTCATCATCATCAGCCCGTTACAGTCCACTGCTGGACATAAGCCTCTCCCAAGGAACAACACAAAGCCCGGTCTGTTGCTTTTTGCATCCAGTCGCTGCCAGCCCCCCTACGTAAGTCATTGATATATCTACCAAAAAGTTATTAACAGATTAAAATCTCTATTGAAAAACCTCGTCCAAACTCTTCATCCGTATAATTAATCTATAAACAAACTACCAACTAACAATGCTACGACACCTGTATTTACCCTAAGGCTCAGTTGCAAGTGTGATGGTTGTACAATGTTTGATCTGACAGGTAACTGTATTTGTCTTCACTATTTTAGGGTGGGGTAACTTTGAACAATAATATTTTGTTGGTGGTTATATTTTATTAGGGTACTTGACACACAATACGTGCCGTCGAACTTGTTACCCCAGTATGTAGAAAAGCTATTTGTACATTTTTTACTCAAATATTTATAGAGCGAATGTGTGTAAGTGTCGTATGAGGTCATCCACTGCGAACATTTATCGACAAAATTAGTGATGTTCAGAAAAAAAGCTAATTGAAAAGAACCAACGAGCATGCATGTAGCGATTGATAAATGTGGACGAAGTAAAAACGGAGTGTCGGGAACAATTATCTCTGCTTAACCATTGGGAAAATGGGCGTGACTCTATGCATGTATTTGTAGACCAAGAGATGGTGAACTCTCTTAGCATGCTATCACTCATCACTACAAGAATTTCTATCTTTACAGAGACCGTTACTCGAAGTCTCTTTCCAGATGTGACCGCTACAAACGACCCGTGACAGGTGACACCCTGGTGTGGCCGAGCGGATGTGATGTCGTCTAAGGCGAGTCGGTGTTGTGCCTCATACTCTGTAGAACGGTGTGAGGCGTCACAGTGTCCCGCCCCGGGATGTACCTCAGTCGTAAGGTACGGCAGGAGGGGCACCAGAAGCCGCCGATGCGTTCCTGGAGCTCCTCCCGACTGCCAAGGTAGGCCGCCGCGGGGGTCAGTGGGTAGGCCGGCCCTCCGGGAGTCCCACACACGCCCTTCATCTCCCCAACGAAGGGTATGGTTCGAAAAGCATTCCCCGCATAAACAAAAAAGGTATTAGGTATTTAACTTCTGTCAAGTCAAAGATCTAACTTCGGACGGACTAATTTTAACCGAATTTAAAAAGAGAACCACCTACGACCTCCTTAGTTTTCTTTAGAGGTTATACCTTTGTATATTGCATATAGATAGTATCTTATAGTTAGTATGTAAATCTTTGCAGAAAATTAATTTGCGTAACATAGTGAAGTAAGGTTATCAATATATAGCAAAGTTACTTTCAAAACGTTAATCCATGTGGGGATGGATTAAAAATACGTAGTGTCACCACCCCTAGGATGCGCATCTCAAAGGGAGCCTCCTTAAACCTACACCTAGGTCACAAGTCCTGGGAACTGCTTTGAGTTTCTCCCTCTGCCACACGATGGACCCGGCACCCGCACGGTGAATCCATGGAGTGCTAAGAAGTTTGTCTCATCTCATGGGTGTCGTGAGAGGTGACTAAGGTAGGTACTACTGCGCGGGACATTATACCAACCAGTCTGATCAGCGTGTTCAAAGGTACAGCAGTGGACTATAAAGACTGTTGATAATAATTAATGAGCAACAAAAAAGTACCATAGACTGCTTTTTTAACTCACCTTTTAAAGTTTAATTATCAAAATTGATGTCAGTAGGCTAAACATTATTAATCAACAAATACTGTATCAAAGAGAAAAGCTAACCAATTATAAAATAGCAATCACGATTCACCATTTACAAATATTACCGTTACCGAGCAGCCCTACAAAACCATTTGCTAAACCAACTGAGTATCTATAACAATAACATTTGAAGCAATCAACCGCTGTAAAACGATACGTCTCAATCGGAAATGTAAATAAAAGATAAAACGAGTGTAACACAATATTTTATTACAGATTCACCACTTATCTTCAGTTCTCTGATTGATTTACATTTAATCGTTTGTGGGGATCGCGACGCGTGCCAAACGTGTGCCTTGACAGATAGTCAGCCATTTTTTTTATTTTGGCGCGCTCCTAAGAATTGCGGTAATGCGGCTTTCGAATGTAATCATTGTAATTTTACATCTTTAATCCTTGGGCAAATGTTTTGGGAATGAAAAATTATGGACTTTGGTGAGAAGTGATGGCCCCTAATAGTTTATAAGTCTTGGTAATTTTGGGTTTATTTATAAGCTTTATAGCTTAGGAGTAGCGCGTTGATGGCACATAAATATAAAAGTACTTTTTTAATTACTTTTTTTTTGTTTTCGTGCAATAAATGTTATTATTATTATAGTCGTTCCAATAGTTTATTTAACTTTTGACAGCTCTAATACTTAATCAAATAGTGATACCCTGACCCGTTACCTATTCGATTTCTTTCATCGATTGATTTTATGCATTAAGAAGTTTTAATCGATTTAACAAACTCATTATTTTATAGATAATTTCGTACTTCATATTTCTATGTGTTTCAATGTGCGACCTCCTTTGTCAAAATAAAGAAGAAATGGATTAAAAGAATGTTGTTCAAATATGACGGTTCTATGTCATGAAAAAATATATAAAAGGAACTGAATTTTCAAAATGTATTATTGTATTGTGTTGTAATTCAGTGGTTAATATTGTATTTGTTAAACTATTGATGATCTTTATTAAATCTCTCTATGTCTATTTTAAAATAATCTACAGTATTTCAATGAGTAACCTTCAATATAGTTGAGTATTTATATTCCTCCGTATTGATTTATTTGTGAATTCTCACGTTTGGTTGAGTTGAGCGTATCGTTCCTGCCTTCGTTACTGTCAAAATGCCAAAAAAGAAAGTACTCAAAGGACAAACAAGAGAGTTTGTCTTGCGACTTCGTGAATACTTTGAAAAGGAAATCCGTAATGGTGGGCCTCTTATACCAGTGACTCAAGTTAGAGACCGTGTTGCAGCAGCATTAGGTATTAGTGCTCCAACAGTGGCAAAAATAACAAAAGAAGGCTACGGCAGCAGTGGCATGGAACAGAATAAGCTATCTACACCTAAGAAAAAACGTCCGCCTAGTAAAGTTACAGCCGTTGACAATTTTGACGCTGATGCTATTCGTCGTCATATATACGACTATTACCAAAGAAAAGAGATTCCAACATTAAAAAAACTAACACAATATCTTCGAAATAGTGGTTTGTTCCGTGGTCAAAAATCTTCTCTGACAAAGGTATTGAAAGACATTGGAATGTTATTCCAAAAATGTGACAAACGAAAAATTTTAATGGAACGCAATGATATTGCTTTGTATAGATGCGATTTTTTAAGACAAGCAAAAAAAATAGAAGATTGGTCGAATGTTGTTTTCACAGATGAAACTTGGCTCAATGCGAATCATACGCTGTCAAAAACTTGGACTGACAACACCGTTGGCTCCACTTCTACAGTACCAATGGGAAAAGGCGAACGACTGATTATTTGTCATGCAGGAACAGTAAAAGGATTTGTGCCAGGCGCTCTATTAGCATTTAAATCCCAGAAAACAGGAGATTATCATGAGGAGATGAATTCGAACGTGTATGAAAAGTGGTTCAGAGAAATGCTTACATCACTCGAAGAGCCATCAATAATATTTATTGATAATGCACCTTATCACTCTCGTCAAATTAATAAAATACCAACACAGGCCAACAAAAAACATGAAATTATAAACTGGCTCCGTGACAATGGCGAAGAGGTGAATGAGTCCCTACTAAAAGTAGAGTTAGTAAAGATATTAAAAACAAAGAAGCTGCCAAAACGATACGTCATAGATGAAATGGCAGCAGAGCATGGGCATACCGTCCTCAGAATTCCCCCATATCACTGCCAATATAATGCAATTGAAATGATCTGGGCACAAGTTAAAGGATATGCTGCGAGGAACAATACAACTCCTCCTTTCACCGCAAGAAAAATGCTGAATTTACTGAAAAATGCGTGTGAAAAAGTAACTCCAGAAAACTGGGCGAATGTTGTAGAAAAAACAAAGAAGGTGATAATGTCGGATTGGGATCGGGATGTTGCATTCGACAATTTATCTATCCAAGAAATGATAATCAATATTACTGAGAACTCAAGTGATGATGATTCCTGGTCATACGAAGAAGACGATTCTTTATAATTAAAATTAGTATTACAGTACCTCTTTTGGTTGTTTTATTTTTAATCCGTAAATTACTACGAATTTCAACATTTTGTACCTGTTCATTACAAGTAGGTACCGCAGGTAGTTTTTATTTGAACCAACTATAGTAAGTCTAAACAATTATTTTAGATTCATTAATTTGCGGCGAATACATTCGATCCCATTACTAGGTACGAGTACGATGGAACTGTTTTCATTACGCAAATTATTTATGCATTGAAACAGAGACATTTAGGGCATTTTAATGCAAAATAATAAAGCTTTTTACGTGATTTGATATAAAATATAATCACAATAATTTTATTGTATGTTTTATTAATATAATCGATAATCGATTTATTTCAAAACCGTTTTTATAGTCTGTGGTCATTAATTACGAATGACACATCCCTAAGTAGGCGGAGCCCGCCCATAAAGTACAGTATTATCTGTAGTACATTGTATCAAAAATTATTACAAAACTTTATGTGCGTGATCTGTCAAAAGTTAAATAAAGTATTGGAACGACTATAACACTAGTGGTCGCTCATTTTCGATTATTTTTTTTAATGTATTGCCCTGCCAAAATGACTCGGCCTGATGGAAAGCTTATGCAGAATCCAAAAGTGGTGGTCACCATACTGCATGACAGCGAAACAATGCAACGTGGTGACCCATACGTGTGTGATGAAGCACAACAGCACGAACGCTGTCATTTTGTGTTGTTTTTTTTTATCTTTATGAACTCGGTCTCCATATATGTATAATATGATGTATACATCAAAAATATAAAATATAATAAAAAGGTCTAGAAAGTTTTTGCAACAGGTATTAATAATAATACATATTTAGATTGTGAGACGTTCATAGCTCAGTTACACTCGGTGATTAGAAACAATTACCAAACAACGGCCGGCGACAGTAGACAGCGACGGCGTGGTCAGTATCTGGATGGGTGACCGCTGGTGGCATGATACTATGAGCGTGTCCGTGATTCGGAGGTCACGTTAAGTAGTCGGTCCCGGTTGTTATCATATGATAACAGTCGTAAAGCTTAGTTGGAGGCCTTTGAGCGGGTCTCTCCATAGTGTGGGTCACCAAGCTGCATTATCTTCATTCCCAATAAATATGGTGACTCTCACTCTTGAAATCTCTCATGATTTCTACGGTAAACTGCCTCGGTGGCACAGTGGTAGTGAATGCGACTGCTGAGCTTGAGGTCTCGGGTTTAAATCCTGGGTCGGACTAAATGTTTGTGTGATCTACAAATATTTGTTTCGGAGTTTGGGTGTTTTCTATGTATAATATGTAAGTATTTACAAAAAAAAACCTGTGTATATGTATTTATATCAGTTGTCTAGTACCCATAGCACAAGCTCTGCTTAGCTTTGGACTAGATGGCGTTGTGTGTTAGATGTCCGGAATATTTATATTTATATTCTATCAGGCGGAGTAGAGTCACTTTGACAGCTATTACTTAAAAAATGCGAGGCCGTCTTGGGGGACTGTCAATAAAAGTGAAACCAGAGACATATCTATGTTCATAACTACACAGCATGTATATAGCTCATGCGCTGACGATGACGCGAGTTTCACACAGTTTTTGTTCACCGTGGGTTAGCCACGCTTCAGCATGAATGGGCCGGCTCGACCGTAGTGATACCACGGCCTCACAAAAACCCGATGTGAAACAGCGCCAGCGTTGTGTAAGTGAGGATACCGGAGGCCCATACCTCAACCCACCCCATACCTCTTCCCATCCCCAAAGGCCGGCAACGCACTTGTCACGCCTCTGGTGTTGCGGGTGTCCATGGGCGGTGGTAATCACTTACAATCAGGGGATACGTCTGCTCATTTGCTGATATAGCTCATGAAAAGCGTTCGGTGACGATGACGCGAGTTCCGTATTTTTTGTTCATTCAAAAAGTACTCAACAAAAGAAGAAGGAAAAACAAAGGAGTTTTCTATTCAATATATACAGACAACAAAGAAACAAGTCCTAATGTACGACAAAGTACTTTATAAAGCTTTTGAAGCTTTCGATACAAAAGCGTTGTAAGACCGTTTTTAATTTGCCCCGCAAGTGACGAAGCCGTATTGGAAGCCCGATAACTGACATCGATCCAGTATGGCGGACGGTTTCCTAAACTTTACGTGAGCAGCTTTTGTCTGCAACTTTTCAAGTTATTGCATTTGATGTTATTTTAATCTTTGTCGGTTCCTTGGAAAAATGGATATCTTATAGGGTCAGCTTGTGGTCCGGCTGACGAGCTAAGTGTTGTGGGTTCAAATCCCACACGGGCAAACTAGAATAATAATAATAATAATTTATTTACCATAAAGACAACAGTTTAACAATTGTGGTTTAACAAAACTAAAACTTAAAAAAAATTAAAGAAAATAGTTTGAAATCTGTGTGCAGTGTGTATGTCAGTGTGTGTGAGCACATATACTCGTATATTTACGTGCGTGCGTGAGTGAGTGTTCTTCGCGTCCTTTTCATTTTATTTCGTTGAAATATATTAGTCCACGGGCCCACGAACAAGGGATTTCAGTGATTGACAACAGGCTGAAAGTTTATACACAGCTTCGTTTTGACGAGACACCCAACTTTTATTATTGGACCAAATTCTGAAAGTGGAAGGAAAAAGCGGGATAGGGAGCGAAACACGTCGATTTGATGAGTGTCCCAATTTAATTGATAACAGTTTCTAAAAATCAATACTTCGAGAAAATACGATGGAAAAACTGAAAAAAACTTGTGGCATACAAAGTGAATGGTACCTTCCGAGTGACCCTCAGCTCTAACATGTCAGAATGGTGACTTGAAAATTTTTATTCATTTTCATTAATTACAAACTGATTTTTGTTTTGGGGCTTGCAAAATATATATTTTTCATAAAAAATGCATTGGCATACAAATTTGACGGTAATTTTTTTGAGACCTACACTCGAAAGTTGTCAAGATTATGTTAATATTTTTTCGCTCCCTATCCCGCTTTTTCCTTCCACTTTCAGAATTCGGTCCAATAATAAAAGTTGGATGTCTCGTCAAAACGAAGCAGTGTATAAACTTTCAGCCTGTTGTCAATCACTGAAATCCCTTGTTCGTGGGCCCGTGGACTATATGTTTGTAAAGTCTCTAGTGTATTTTTTTTAAAAGTTTCTCATAGTTCTAAACTTTCTTTAACACAGTTAGCAAGCTTTTAATAACCTAACCTCAATTCGCATATTTTTCAGGTTTCATCTATGAATATATTATTTATTAGAAACAAAAATATAATCCGGTATCCTCACTCACTCGGTGAAACACAGCGCAAACGCTATTTCACACCGGTTTTCTGTGAGGCCGTGGTATCACTCCGGTCGAGCCGACCCATTCAATAAATATTCCGGACATCTAACACACAACGCCATCTAGTCCCAAGCTAAGCAGAGCTTGTGTTATGGGTTCTAGACAACTGATATGAATACTTATATACTTTTTTTTTGTAAATACATACCTACATATTATACATAGAAAACACCCAAACTGGGAAACAAATATTTGTAGATCATACAAACATTTGGTCCGACCCAGGAATCGAACCCGAGACCTCAAGCTTAGCAGTCGCATACGCTACCACTACGCAACCGAGGCAGTCAAATATACATAAGTACTTATGCATTTAGTAAAAAGCGATTATTTTAATTTTACAAGCAGTCTCTTCAATTTTATTTATTTGTAGATTTACAACTCACATTTCATGAAATGAGACATTTTCACTCTCATCATCTTCCTAACCTTTATTATTCACAAGATTATTTGGGGTCGGCTACTAGTTCAACCGTTTTTACATGAGTATCAGTTTTACATCAGAAACCTGTAAAAATATGTTTCTCTGGTATATTATACATGTATTATATATATAAACCTTCATCTTGAATCACTCTATCTACTTAAGCAAAACCGCATCAAAATCCGTTGCATAGTTATAAAGAGCTAAGGGACGAAGGGAAGAATTATAGGGACAGACAGCGCAAGCGACTTTGTTTTATACTATGTAGTGATAGGCAAGGCGTGCCTAGCTGTAACACTTTAAATTCAGTACCTACATGGATATGCTATGACCCTTTTTATCCGTGACTTTTTTCAGACCTTCAAATACTACCTTTTGTCTAGGAGTACAGAGGCCGGTGGACGCTTAATTCCAAGAAAAAATAATGGTTTATGGCTTGATATCTCACACACCGACGTACGGGCGGACGGAGCCCTAGAAAAATATTGGGAAGTAATATTATTGTGTGTGATTCGGTTACACTCTTTGAAAGGATAATTTTATGATAATTCGAACTTATTTTTACTTGTTAAAATGGTACCTACATAACTTGATTCATATGAAAAAGTATCTTCTTATAATTAAAGTATTAGCTGATATTTACCTCTTATATTTATTTACCGATTTCCCTTTAAAATGAGCTTAAATAACACTTAATCCAACGGAATATGCACACATTCAATGAAAAAATGCAAAATAATTGTCTAATTTGAAATGAGCGTTATAAACTTCGCATAAACGAAATAAAATAACATTTGTCTTCAAAGTTATAAGGGACCTGTTCCACCAAACACAAAATAAGAATATTTTTTCTTAATTAAATTAAGTATTTAAATAGCTTTCAATGAATAAAATATTTGAATATCTTGAAGATGTTTTGCTCATAAAATTAAAATGTTTATTTCTACCGTAGGAACCAAACCTTTTTACCTATCGTTTTCTCTATTATTTTTAGTCTGGCAACATCTAAATTTATAATGTCAAGTTTTTATTGTCGCAAAAATTTCAGTCATTATTTTCGTATTTTTATTCGTGACATCAATTAAGATAAAGATACAAAATAAATCAATCAAAAACATTCCGTGAAAGTTTACAGTGTAAGCCCGTTTATTTGGCTGTGGTTACTAAATTGTTAGTGATAACGTGTGCGAAGGTCTGCATAAATGAATTATGTCGTTGAGGTCGAAGGCCCTGGCACTAGTAGAGGTGCTACTGAGAGTGCCGCCTCTGTTTGTGGTGGATGAGTTCCTGAAAATCAGTCTGGGACTGCCGGTGTCGAGTGGAGAGGAAGTGACCATCCTAAGCAATATAACT
Organism: Spilarctia lutea; assembly: GCA_916048165.1. Lineage (NCBI taxonomy): Eukaryota > Metazoa > Arthropoda > Insecta > Lepidoptera > Erebidae > Spilarctia > Spilarctia lutea. The sequence continues at coordinate 2,863,757 of OU696492.1, read as the reverse complement.
GTGGATTCATTCGATGTCACAGATTCAGAAGCAAATTATTACGACGCGAATTTCTACAACGCATTCTTCTTCACGCTCCTCAAGTTTCTTGTGTGCTGTATAGGTAAGCAACTTTTTTTCGGGCACTAGTGTTGCAAGATTCATTTGGAAAATATGTTACCCAACTTTAAGGTTCTCTTTCGAAACTTTCCGTACACTGTCGTGTCATTATGTGTAAACATATTTTTGTTTCACATATTGTCAAAACCACTTAGTCCTACTTACAACACAACTTAACATACAGATTTACTTTTTTATGTTGGTAGAATTTCTAACTAGTCAATTTGGACTACAAATATTAATGTTAAATAGGTTATATTTCTTGTGTGAATATTGTTGTTTACATATATATGTACACACATATTTTTAGACAAGCATTGCCTACTATCAGAGTCCTTTTTTTACTATAAAATGTTTATTCAGACGTAATCAACATTTTGACAATATTATTAAATAAATAAATATTTCAAACATCTAACACACAACGCCATCTAGTCCCAAGCCAAGCAGACTGATATAAATACATATTAACTTTTTTTTTGTAAATACATACATATTATACATAGGAAACACCCAAACTCCGAAACAAATATTTGCAGATTCCACAAATATTAGGAATTAAATCTGAGAATTCGAGCATAGCAGTCACATGTGCTATCAATGTGTCACTGAGGCAATATATATCTATATACCTACAGTTACAATTACCATATTATTTTTATTAAACTGAGATAAATAATTGTGTTATTCTGTACTTTGTTTATAAATTGTATAAAATTTAAATTTTGCTTATTATATATATATTTATTAGTTGGGCACACTGTGATATGGTACACTAATTAGACAATTATAATTGTTTATTTCATAAATGTATAGAACATACTTTTAAAAAATTGTTAACTTATTTGCTGATTTTATTTTAGTAACTTTTAATAGTTGAATTCTTTTGAAATTACAATTAACAAATGTATTTATTGTTTATTATACACACTAAATATTAATATATACACAGCACATACAAAGAAATGTTGTAAACAAATGCAAAATTAAACAAAAACTGAGTTAGTGTCAAATATCAATCTTTATTATTCACTAGCACCACCCAATCCGGCATTGCATGAATGTCTTTGAAATACTCAACATATACTAGGTATATATGTAGTATACAAATACACGGATTGACTGCACGGTTGGCGAGAGGTGTCAGCGGTCGCCATGCCGCTTGCTACTGCGCCAAGTGTCGTGGGTTCAAATCCCACGCGGTACCTACAACACTTTGTGGGATCCACAAATTGTTGTCCCGAGTCTGGATGTTCTTTGTGTCCGTTTCATGTATGTTTGTAAAGTCCCCCACGACACAGGATGTTTATTCCTAATGTGGGAGTTGTCTTTTTAAAGAAAAAAAAAAAAAAAAAAAAAGCAAACCATCATCTTGAGTCACTACATATTGCTGGCAACTATTAAATTCCAAGAAATAAAAAAAAAGAAACACATATTTAATGCATTTATTATTTATACATATTATAAATATACATTATTTAAATATACAATTAAATATAAATAAAAAAAATTGAATTTTATGTCTAATTTTTACAATATCTCTTGGATATGCTACATTAAAAAGTAAAAGTGACTTTTAATTTTAGTTAGACAAATATGTGGCCATGCTTTACTTTCAGGCTGGATCCTTGTATCCCTCCATTTTTTTTTCTACCTTTCCGTGTAGCACACAGTATGACTGTATAATTGACTAGCTGAACCCCGCGATACGACAATAACCGCGGGCAACGCCGTGAGGCTAAGCTAGTATCTTTATAAATTGTAGCCTTTGCATTATTCTGATCTATAATATTGTAAAGTTTCATTAAAATCCATTTAATAGTTTATGTGTAAAAAAGCAATGAACATACTCACTTACACACTCACAAACTTGCCTGTTTATGATATTAGTAGGAATATGACACTACCCTAACTTTATATGTATATATATGTATATTTGACTGCCTCGGTGGCATAGTGGTAGCGTATGTGACTGCTTAACTTGAGGTCTCGGGTTTGATTCCCAGGTTGGAGCTAATGTTTGTATGATCTGCAAATATTTGTTTCGTAGTTTGGGTGTTTTGTATGTATTTACAAAATAAAGTATGTAAGTATTTATATCAGTTGTCTAGTACTCATAACACAAACTCTGCTTAGCTTGGGACTAGATGGCGTTGTATGTTAGATGTCCAGAATATTTATTTATTATATCTTCATACAATAAAGTTTAACTACTTAAGTACTTAGTTCTACAACCTACTGTATGAGTTCTTTGTAGTTCTATTCTAATAGTACTACAAGATTTTTTTAAGTACAAAATTCACTTTTTAAATCATAGTTTTTTTAAATAGATATTAAATCCTTTATGGATCACATATTACATTTAAATAACTATTAGTCATATGTCGTTTATCTTCATTGAATGTGTTGATAAAAATTGTGATAAATATATATTTATCTTTATTTACCTATAAACTTATCTACAAATATTTCAACAAGTCATCATTGTCATTACTTTTTAAGTAACTGCAAGCATGTTGGTAACAAATCACGTACCAACTAACTATAATAATTTATATGTATATGTAAATAAAAAATGAATCTATTTTCGTTATTGTTAGGACAAGGTATGTATAGAAGGAAATCAAAGATTGACGGGATATTTTTTATGTTTGCAACCTGGGAATCTGAGGCTAACTACCAGTTTTTCAGAAATTTTGCAAACTTTTACGAAAGATAAATATGGCGGTACGAAGTTAGTCGGATAATCTAGTTATTTTATACTAACTGACCCACGCAACCTCATTTGCGCCTTCTATTGCCCATAGCTTGAAAATTTTCTCCCGTTTTTTAAATATTCTTCATTGGTGCTACGCTCTTATTAGTATTAGCGATATATAGCCTATAGCCTTCCTCGATAAATGGTCTATCCATCACTGAAAGAATTTTTCAAATCAGCCCAGCGGTTCCTGAGATTAGCACGTTCGAACAAACAAACAAACTCTTCAGCTTTATAATAATGGTATAGATTTGATACTTTACACTAGTGTCGTTTTAAATTTTCGAGGTATGTTTTAGGTGTAAATTTTTGTATTGATATTGTAGCTTGTTTGTTATAAAAATCTCGAAAAATATCAGGCAGGATATAGTCATTTTGACGGAGCCATATATAAAGAAAACCTTTTTTTAAAGATGCTTACACATAAAAAGCATTTGACTGCCTTTGTGGTGCAGTGGTAGTGTATGTGATTGCTGTTCTTGACGGTTGGGATTGATTTCGGACCAAATGTTCTGAATTGCAAATATTTGTTTCGGAATTTGGGTGTATTTTTAAAAAAGAACTTACTTAGTATGTTTCGTACCGATCTGTCACAGAGGCCAAGCTATATTTTAAGAACTGTTGTTGTTGACATGCAGAATTTTGTTGAATTTTTTTTCTTTTTCCTGTTCCTTTCAAAATAGGTTTTCCTCGGTTTATGTAATAAGTAGCATGTTGATATAGTGATCCTCTTGATGTGATGTAATGAGTGAACTATGTAACACTTTTTTTTTTTCAAAATTAGAACCAGTAATTTCTGAAATTTTCTTCCGATTCTTAACACCTATTACAATCTTGTGTTATTTTTTACTTTAAGACTGCAAGTTTTAAGTTGAAAAGAGTGAAAGAAGTGTTCTTCAAGTTAAATACTTAATGTGTATGGATAAATCTGTAAATTTATTTTTATTTTTAATTTTCATTGACTGTAATGCACCTAGATCTAATAAATTGCATTGTGCTGTATGCTTCCTTTCTAAATTTTTCACCCTTGGAGCTTGAATATTTTATTCAAATTTAAATATGACCAACCTTCAGTACAATGAATTCAATTAAGTAATCAAGATAACTTTTGATATGATAATGTGTACCAACAATTCTTTTAACATCATCATGAAATCTTTTATTATTTGCCTGCCTCGGATCAAGTGTTTATATGATCTACAAATATTTTGCAATAAATGATATATAAAATATTTATTTCATTTATAATTTTATGCACAAATACATGCATCGGCGGACTTAATGCCAAAGGCATTTTCTGCCAGTTGACCGATTGGGCGATGCAGAGAAAAGATGAAGTAGGTGCATTTAATGGTTAAGTTTGACCGTGGGAGAGCCACGCTTCGGCATGCATGGGCCGGCTCGGCCGAAGTGATACCACGGCCTCACAGAAAACCGGTGTGAAATAGCGCTTGCGCTGTGTTTTCACCGAGTGAATGAGGATACCGGAGGCCCATTCCATTCCTCTCCCTATCCCCCGAAGACCGGCAACGCACCTGTGACGCCCCCGGTGTTGCGGGTGTCCATGGGCGGCGGTAATCGCTTACCATCAGGCGATACGTCTGCTAGTTTGCCACCTAATCCATAAAAAAAAGTACTAAATGATAGACTATTTGACCTTCAATAAATACATACAATAATACGCATATATACATTAATTCATACATACTCACACAGACACGGTAATGTGTCCACGCATACATATACTGCTGTAGGTAGGTACTAGGTGATGACCTAAGAGCTCGCCAGTTTCGCCAATTCATGGGGATATCCAACAAAAAAAACTTGAGAGGTATCAAGGGACACCTGGATGGAACGAAGTTCGAAATAGAAAGAGGAAACAAAAATATCTGGCTTGCTTTCTATGAGAGCGAGAGAGAGAGAGAGAGAGAGAGAGAGAGACAGAAAGAGAAACATGCGCACGCCGCACGGCTTACAATAGCTTACTATAGCAAAAAGTGTCGTCTTAATTTTTTCGTGTCGTTACAACTTTTGGTCTTAATTTTTTCCGTCTAGTTCGCAACGCGCGATAAGGAACTTCGTTCCAATATGTATTCATCAGTCAGTATAGCTATCATAGTACAAGGTATGCTTAGTTTGAAGCTAGTAGACCTACACTATTGCATTAAATGTAATCAGTAATAAATAAAATAAAAAATCACTAGCGTCTCTATCACTGACGCTATCAATAATGATGTATCGATGATTTGATATCTAAAAAGCCAATTACTCCATTTAATTAAAACGCGATTCTGTGCGGTTATTGACAGCCTTCAAAGCGTAGACAATAATGTGAGTTTTTTCACATCAATTCGATCGTAAACTATTGGTGCAGACTTCAGTTCCGGCCAATCGTAACGCTGCACGCAATTGGCCGTCAATCATGAGCGAGTTCCGTGTGAAATAAACACATACTACCCTCGGGTGGTATTAATTAAGGCTCTACCTGCATTATTATCGGTCGATAATACTGTATCCATTATTAGTCCATTCTATATTAGAACGGCTCTGAAGTTACATTCTGCTGGGATAATAACGACCGACGACGAGAAGCAATAGTGTATTTTCCGACACAAAACAGTCTTTAATTTTTTAAGGGGGGAAATCTTCACCCATACACTTTTAAAGCCGCGTTTCCATGATTGCCAAGGCTCGGCAAGCGTCTCCACAAGCACATGCGTGTAAAGACGGCGATCGGCTTAGCATGCGTGAGCTTGTGGACGCTTGTATCCGAGCCGGTCTAGTGTCGGTTTTTGGACACAGATCAAACGACGCTTGCGGCAAACGCTTGCGACGCGTTCACACGTTGTCGCGGTGATCTCGCGATGAACGCACGTCGAGTTCTGTTTTCAAAATGTGTGGTTTGTCGAACGAAGAGAGGATTTAAAAAATAGATAAAAAAATATAAATAGGTACCCATCATGGAATAGGCACGAGTCAAACGCATTAATTTAATATAGATTTGCATTTGAAATAAAAGTAGGTTAAACCAAATGTAATAGCCGCTAAAAGTTCGGTGTCCGCCATGCTTGGATGTATGTAGCACTGACGCATTCACAACCGTGAAAACGACTTCCAAATGCCAAGCGAGATTTGTGGACGCTTGAGGCTTGTGGATGCTTGTCTTGTGTGCCTTGGCAAGCATAAAACGCACCGTTAGCCTCGCATACAAATACAATCGCGTATCACTACGATTTCAAATAATAATATAATAATAATAATTTTCGGACAATTTATTAACACACAACGCCGTCTAGTCCCACGCTAAGCAGAGCTTGTGTTATGGATACTAGACAACTGATAGAAATACTTAGATACTTTTTTTTTTGTAAATGCATACATATTATACATAGAAAACACCAAAACTTCGAAACAAATATTTGCAGATCATACAAACATTTGGTCCGATCCGGGAATCGTACCCGAGACCTCAAGCACAGCAGTCGCTTACAGTACCACTCGCGCCACCGAGGCAGTAAACAATATGAGGATTAAAACAAAACATTCTCATTTTCACGCACAAGTAGGTACATTTGGTTTCATGACAGTGTAATGCATAGGCTTATTTGGGCTTATACCTTGACAGAAGGGAACGCCTGCGTATGACTATTCCCAACTGTATCGCTCTACTGCTCTATGACCTCACCTATGAATCTCTAAGGTTCTTGTCGATAAAGTGTATGTCTATCTTGTTCTTTCATAATGATAGATGTGATAAGCAAAAGTGAAAATTATCACTTACAAATCTAACTTTAACCAACTCATTAGGCTGGTTTTAGAGTCACGCCGACTACTCGCTGACCATCAGCGCTGATAGGCTGATGAACGCGTAGCGTTCGGCGCTGACCATCGGTCGTGCGCCTCAGTCTTCAGTGTCGAACTACCGTACGCGGTTTAAGGCGTGCGGTAAAACACGAGTATTTAATCTCAGTGCGTGTTAAGCCCGAAGGAGGAGGTTCTGAATTGGACCGATTATACATACACATACATGCATTTAACTCATTCATGACTACATGATATGTATGTATATATATTTAACGGCATCTTAAATGCACATTTTTGACTGCCTATATGGCTCAATGGTAGTACGCGACTGCTGTGCATGGGGTAGCGGGGTCGATTCCCGAGTCGGACCAAACGTTCGTGTGTGTGTTTTCTATGTATAATATGTATGTATTTACACGCCGTGAGAGTGTAGTACCGCACTGAACGGCCGCCTATACTTTGAGTAATACACAAATTATGTGCGTTAATGTGATTTTTTTTCTAAATACGTTTACTCGGCATAATATGTAAATAGTCTACAAAAACTTTCTTCAGATAGCGACTAAATGAATTAATTTATTCGTTACTGCCTACCGAGAATTCTTTCGCTCTATTATTTCGTGTTTCTTAACCTTGAAAATGACTAACTTCTACACACACAAGCTACTACCCATTTCAGCACGAATATGTAGGCTCGACCGGGGTGATACTACCCACGCACAGAAAATCAACGTAAAATTACAAAGTTCGTGCTGTCGTGTTATGTTGGTGACTGCGAGACCGGAGGCCCAATGATGCAGAAACATCACTAGGCCGCCATGGTGTAGGTCACCATGCTGCAATGCTGCATTGTCTGCATTCGCAATGAGTATGGTGACCACCACTCTTGGATTCTGCTTATGCTTTCCATCAGGCAAAGTAGTCATTTTGGCAGGTCCATTCATAAAAAAAACATTTCTTTGAGGATGCTTGCACATAAAAAGCATCATTTGACTGCCTTGTTCGCGCAGTGGTAGCGTATGCGATTGATGTCCTTGACGTCTCAGGTTCGATTCCCAGGTCCGACCAAATAAATGTTGGTATAATCTGCAAATATTTGTTTTCGAGTCTGGATGTTTTTTATGTAAAATATGTATATATTTACAATAAAAAAATCTATAATATATGTTTTTATATCAGTTGTCTGTGTCGGTACCCATAATACAAGCTCTGCTTAGCCTAAGATAGGTTGCGTAGTGTGTTAGATGTCTGAAACATTTATTTATTTGATACAATTTCAAGTAAGCAGCCCTAACGTCTTAGGTTCTGCGTTGGTGAATCAGTCGCATCGCAAGTTATTTTTTTGTATAAATCACACACATTGACCCCGAAACGACTTGTGAATATTTTGACAGCTAGAGACTGTATAATAAGTTCAATTTTGTTACGTAAACGTATATGTCTATGAATAAATTATCAACAAATAATTTAATTGAGAATAATTTACTATTTGAATGTTATTTGGATTTAAATAAAACTGTACTTTAATTATATTGTATTAAGATATCGATTTGTGTTTGCAACTTTAAAGAGACATTCATTTTCATCATGATTACCTTCGTCAACAGCTTATAATAGTCCACAGCTGGACATAAGGCTATACTTCGAAACTGTTCAGACGTGTTAGTATGTATGGGTAATGTTTTCCTGCATTGTTTGTTCCCCTTAATCTCCTCTTACGACCCTCAAGGGATAAATAGGGGTGGTAACTCTGTATTATTAATCCATCAGAAAACGGATTCCATTCTCTGTAACCTGGAATAATCATGTTTTTTTTTACACGTATGCCCCTGCCGAAATCATTACTCTGCCTGATGGAAAACATTAGCAGAATCCAAGAGTAGTATTCACTCATACTCATTGCGAATGCAGACAATGCTAAATGCGGAATGGTGACTGACACTAGACCTCCGGTTTCGCACACGCTAACGAAACACGACAGCACGAACGCTGTCATTTCACATTGATATTCTGTGCTTCTTCACATATGGGCCAGGATCGTGCGGAGTGATACCACGGCCTCCAGAATACTGATAGATATTAAGCAGCTTCTCGTCGCTTTCCACCGAATGATATACTATATTTTTATTACGTAATTCATTAAATTTGAATAGCTTATGACGCCAATGTCTATACAATGACTGAAGTTAAGTTATACTAAAAGAAGCTATTCAAAACGATTGAAACTTAACCGCAGATTATCTCTGTAGGTTTATAATAAACTAGCTGAACCACGCAACGTCGTCTGAGTCTTCTATTGACCGTAGCGGGAAAATTTTCCCCTGTTTTTGAAACATTCTTCATTGGTGCTCCGCTCCTATTAGTATTAGCTTAGCCTTCCTCGATATATGGACTATCCAAAACTGAAAGAATTTTTCAAATAGAACCAGCGGTGCCTGAGATTAGCGCGTTCAAACATACAAACAAACTCTTCAGCTTTATATTTTAGTATAGATTACTATTTAATCATTTTCTAATTAGGTTAGGTTCCAATTAAGTTTATATTACTAAAAACACGTTTTAAACTTGGTATGTACTTATTAAATATAGTATACATATATCTAAAACAAACATACATATCATTTTTTTTAATACTTTTATATTATGTTATTCATCTATGTAAGGACGAATAACGTCCTTCCCTTGAATCGACGAGTTCAAGAAAAATCTAAAAATCGTTGTACTAAAGTCATCTGGATTGTATAAAATGATTAATATCAACAGCAATAGACATTAAATTATTTAGTGTTTGTGTGCACACCTGTATAGTGCAGCTATTACGACTCGTTAACCACAGGTCACTGTTCAACTGTTCCAACTTGCTGCGTTGATTTTAACTTCCTACAGCGTGTTCCGGATTTACATCCTTCAAAATAATCATAATGGGGCTGGTTTAAATTTTAAAATGACTTAAGAGGCCTCTGACATTCAATATTGCCATTATTCACATTCTTTTCTTACCTAAATCCCACGTAATATAAATAAATGTATGTACGTAAAATGTTCAAAAAAATTGTTTAATTTTTGTCTACTTGGAGTAAGGTACTGATATTCTGTTTAAAAATTTATACAATATTTCAAAAAGAAATTCCAAAAAAAAATTGATTTTAGTCGACCGTGACAGGACTCGAACCTGCAATCTTCGGATCCGAAGTCCGACGCCTTATCCATTAGGCCACACGGTCTCGTTGATGGAGGTTCTATTTAGCGAACCATATCCGACGACTGACCTACTTTCAGAATTGGCTCGGCGCTAGCACGGGGTGTGAGGGTTGCTCTTCCATCAAATATGTATAAAACAGATTTGTCACCTTATTAATACTGGAATAAAGTTGCAAATCTTAATAACTATTGAAAATTTCATTCATCTCTCAATCAATATATTTATTTCTCAGTTAAGAGTATCATAATATTGTATGTCAATTAAAAAAGGTTTAATATTATGTATAAATGTAATTAACGCATTAAAATAAGTCTAATTAATACTTATAAAAGTAACTCGGAGTAAGACTACATTTTAATGAACTAGACCTTGAAATGGGCTTTATTTGTAACGTGTGAAAACCACCTCGGGCCGAACCTTCTAATTTGCGGTGGGGTAATGTCGGAATTCGACCGAATAAAACCACACGGTGTGCAACTATGCCTCTTAGATACGGGGGATCCGGGAACAACTGTTATTATGACTTATAGACCCCCCTCATCATTATCAGCCTATTCCAGTCCATTCCTGGACATAGGCCTCTTCCATTGTACGCCACTCTGGACGGATTTTGAGCTTCTCGCATCCAGCACTTTCCAGCCATCTTACGTCGTCACTCCAACTGGCCTGTGGGCGACCTACACTAAGTTTGGCGAGATGCGGTCTCCACTCCAGAATTATTCTACCCCAATGGTTGTCAGTTCTACAGCTAAAATGGCCAGCCAACTGCCAATGCAGCTTGCTGAACCGGTGTTCTATGTCGATAATCTTGCCCCAAACCCGGACACAATCTACTGGTGAACTCTCTGTTAAGGCAACGTACAGCACACGTAGACGTCGCCTCCTCGCGGCTGGCCATTGTAATGGATAGAAAACCGCCTTAAAATGGCCTTGTTTAAGCCATAAGATTTAGAATTAGATGTTAACATCGAATGGCCTACAAATAGGTTTCTTAGTTTAAAATCACACGAGATCATTACGATTCTATATTTCTTATCTTTTTCCTATATTTTAGTTCAACCGGTTTTACCTGAATTTTTGCCACGGAGCACGGCATCGGACCTCCGCAACTCGAGGGCGAACTAATATCAAAGGTTGAACTAATTATCAGAATATTTCAGGCCACTAACTTCCCAATAACGATTGCCATAGATGTTCATGACAACACGGACCCACGGCTTAACGTGCTCTCCGAGGCACGGGACACAAACCTTTAGTATCTCCTAAAGTACAGGAATACTTACATAGCACTTATTACGTACCCTAAATAAATTGTGCATTTTATATAAATCAAAATAGCCCTTTAGAGTATGTAATTTAAATGAATATATTCAGATATTACAGATTTAAAATGCATATCGTGTCGTCGGTGGTTGCATCTGAAATCCATCCGTGCGAAGCCGGGGCGTGTCGCTAGTACATGATATAAATTGAATCTGTTTTTTTGGTAAAATCATTATTTAACTATTTATACTTTGATTTACTCGAGACGATTTAAACGCCCGCACACAAGGGTTGCGCAAGATTTTTCTTTCAAATAAACATATATATTTCTAAATAAACAAATGGCAAATATTCTAAAACTGTTTTTTTAGTTTTGTTACTTTAATAAAGACGTTATTTTATCTAATATCAAACAACAACAGTATACAATTTTTATAAATCAATAAAATTGAAGTGTCAGTTTGCAATTTCAAATTAGCATTACCTATAAATTTTTCATAAATTAATATTCCGGACACCTAACACACAACGCCATCTAGTCCCAAGCTAAGCAGAGCTTGTTATGATTACTAGAAAACTGATATAAATACATACATACTTTATTTTATAAATACATACATATTACACATAGAAAACACCCATATTCCGAAACACATATTTGTAGATTATGCAAACATTTGGTCCGACCTGGGAATCGAACCCGAGATCTAAAGCACAGCAGTCTCATACGCCACCACTGTGCCACCGAGGCTGTTATATATGGCATAAATGCATATGAAAATACATTTTAAAAACAATTTTTGTATTTTTTTTTGTCTGTCTATCTGTTCCGACTAATCTCTGGAACGGCTGAACCAATTTCGACGAAACTTTGCAACTTTTATTTTGGACTACCTTTTGCCTCACAGCTGTGTTTATAAAGGTAAAAACAATAACAGCGGGGCGTAAGTAGTTTAAATTTTTTCAACTCCTGCTTAAGGACCGTGAACTTGCCCTATTTAAATCCACCGTACAATATAACAATACAAATAGAACTTGTGAAGGTGAACCTTGTATCATTCAGTCATTATACATTCACATTGAGCAATCCAACCCGTTTAATTATATTTTACTTCCTATAAAATTTACATATTTAACTACAAAAAAAATACAATGAATGAAACACCCAAACTTACAGAAAACTGGTGTGAAATAACGCTTGCGCTGTGTTTCACCGAGTGAATGAGCATACCGGAGGTCCAAACCCCGTCCCCTCCCTCCATCCACCATCTACCTACTCCATCCACCATCCCCCTCACCATCCCCCAAAGGCCCCCAACGCACCTGTGATGCCTCTGGTGTTGCGGGTGTCCACGGGCGGCGGTAATCGCTTACCATCAGGCGATATGTCTGCTCGTTTGCCCGCTATTCAATAAAAAAAAGAAGCTTTGCAAGCCATCCTTAGGAGCTCAACCTCGCTAAGCACAGGTCACCATACTGGACCAGACCCGGGCGTTACTAGTAGGTCGCTTCGGCCCTGTTAGTTACGCTCATCCCACCGTACCAACACTCAGGGACTACCAACAGGCCCATAGGGCCCACCCTAGTGACCCACATGTAGTTGAAGCCGGCGCTGAAAACCACTCGGACAGACTTTAAACCTGGAAAGGTTACCTCGAGACCCTTGGGGGTCTACGAGAAGATCCTGAATGAAGCTTTGCAAAAAGAGAAGAAAAATTTAAAACAAACTTTATAGGGCCCTCTATACGCATAGTTCGGAACGAAGGAAACTGCACGCGCAGTTCCATCATACTCATTATAAATAATAAATATTCCGGACATCTAACACACAACGCCATCTAGTCCCAAGCTAAGCAGAGCTTGTGTTATGGGTACTAGACAACTGATATAAATACATATATACTTTTTTTTTGTAAATACATACATATTATACATAGAAAACACCCAAACTCCGAAACAAATAATTGCAGATCATACAAACATTTGGTCCGACCCGGGAATCGAACCCGAGACCTCAAGCTTAGCAGTCGCATACGCTACCACTACGCCATCGAGGCAGTCATTCCGAACCGAACATGTAGATGTGTGGGGCTGACAGTTCGATGCGGCAGGTTGACGCGCGTATCGCGGTTTCGTGCGTCCCTCACTTTCAAAGAACGAATTGTCGGTGCCAACCGTCGAAGTTATTACGACATTAATACGTTTGTTTGTTTATTCGCATGAGTGCTAATAAACTATAAAAATTAACACTATGAATAGTGATAAGTATTTTTTTTAAATCGAACAGTTAATAGTTAAGTAAAAAATCTAATCTAATGTAAATCTTATTAAAAGTAAATTGTAATTAATCTCCCGTTTATTTCTATTTTAAAATAATAAATCCAGCTAACACGATAACCAAACGAGTATCCATTTCTCTTAGCACTGAGGTAAAACTTTTAGAATTGACGTTCCACGGGCCAGTCCAAAACTGCAATCAAAAATCTTGCAAATATATTTACACACTGTTCGGACTGTTAAACTAAACATCTGGTCATATATTTTCTAGTAATTGCCACGACAGTTTGATCCGAAGCCCAAACCCCACAAATCCAGTTTAGATGATTATTCCGAACATAACGTGTAAAGACAGCTTATGACAACCCGTCTACCCACCGTGGTATGGTAGCTCAAAACCTCCTTTCTAAGAACAGTTAAAATAAAAAAGTTTAAATGTCTAATCAGCTCAAAGCTCGCTGGCATGTAGGTGTTTATATGTCAATACGTTTCCATGTTGATTATTTCTTTTTTTTTATCTGAATTGCTTTTTGGTCCTTAAGTATAGGTAAGTTGTATTACAACAGGTCTCATTTGTCAATTTGTCAATTGCATATTTTTAAGTTTGTAAAAGTGATGATGGAGGTGTCAATGGGGGGATAATAATAACATTATGTACCCTATTTACACTTTTATTATAATTAAAATTTATTGTATTCCTATTTTTTATATTTGTGTGAACTTGCTTGTGCATGATGTGGTCTCCTATAAGTGAGGGAGCACATAACTTGTTATTCTACTAATTACATTTGTTTTGTTTTTGTGTATTCCTCGTTGTGAGATCCTTAAATAAATAAATAAATAAACAGCCCCTTTTCCAACAGTGGACAAGCCTGTTGCAAGACAAGCAAAAAAAAAAAATACTCCTTGTATTTTTATTTTTTGCACCAAAAAATTTGCCGTCTGTACTCCTTTTTTTTGTGCGGAAATCCCCTCGTTTACCACCGACTCGAACCGACTTAAAACCGCACACCGTCTCGGGAAAGGAAATCCCGGGAATCCCGACGTACCTCGGTGCACCCACTGTTTGTAGGTGGCCCCCTCCTGTATAGGAACCCAACATTCCTATTCTATTCAGAAAAGGGCGCGAGAACTTTATAGAGCTCGTGCCGTTACCCCGGCATTCACGGGCGGGTATATGCAAAGTTTAATGAGAAGCAATTAAGTAGTTACAGCATGAAAGTGTACTAAACAGAAAAACCTCGCTTATATTACAATTTCGGATGTCATATCAATGTTTTTATTATCTATTCTGACGTCATTACCTTATGAATGTTAATCATCATAGTTTGATTGATTTAAATTTTAATGTAATATGAATTCTTTTATAGCAACTAATAATAGCTATATATACCTATACAACAGTTAACATAACATAATTATTATAGGCAAACCGAGATTTTAAATTTTATTTTATTAATTGATTAGGAGGATAGTAAATATATGGAATTTTTGTAAGAAAAAAAAATGTGTGTGCGATTCACACATGATAGAAGTGAAACTTCAGTAAATCGACAAAAGAATGAGATGAATATATATAATACTAGCGACCCGCCCCGGCTTCGCACGGGTGCAATGCTGATACTAAATTAAATACACTACAGAAAAACTATGAACGTTGTATATAAAAACATAGCGGCCCGCTCCGACTTTGCACGGGCATAAAATAGAAACCTCTAAAATTAGCAATGTTGCCTTAGTATATGATGCATGTATTATACATATAAACCTTCCTCTTGAATCAATCTATCTATTGGAAAAAACTGCATCAAAATCCGTTGCGTAGTTTTAAAGATTTAAGCGCACATAGGGATATAGGGACAGAAAAGGCGACTTTGTTTTATACTATGTAGTGATTTCTGTTTCATTCTTTGCCGGCTTCATCCTACACATTTTTGTATTTGTGTCTGGATGCAACGGAAAAATCGACAAGTAAGAACCTGTCGTTTTTCCGTTGCATCCGGTTTGAAATCACAACGATTCTAAAGAAGTTTCACCTCGAAAACCCAATAATACTTTTTGGCCCGACCAAGGAATCGAACTAGATTTCTTGATCATCAGATTCACCAGTCGCTTACACTAGCAGCAAGATCAACGAGACAGTAAAGTTGTAACTGTTAAAGCAACAATATTCTCGATTATTTACTCGGTAAACTGTTTTATTGGTCTGAATTTCATACGCTGTCTATCATTGACTCGAAACTGAAGAGTCATCGACATACTTAATTATCGTGTTCATCCATTAATCGATATTGTCCTGTGATAGCTTTGACATGGACATTATAAATACACCTAAAATAAAGCTTGTCTCATAAAAAAAAAGTATCAACCACCTTTAACGGTCCATAGGGACCTGCTGGGCATAGGCCTCTCATTAGCAAAGAAGTTAAATGTACTTAGATATACTCATCATGATCATCAAGTCGCTTGCAGTCCATTGCTGTACATAGGACACCCTCAAGGCTCTCTACAACAATCGGACATGTGCTGCTGGTTTCAACGGCTTCCTTACTTGCGTACAATGTTAAAATATGCATTCCAGCGCTACAGGTCTCGTGTAAATATATGCCTCAAAGACGGCGGATACGCTCAAAATTTTCGATTCCGACACGGTCGGTGGCACAGAGACGCGCTTCGACACGCCCCAGTACCCTATGGTTGCTGTATCATCAATGAAACTATGATTTTTATATAAATCTTAATATGTAATTATCGTCCTACGCGACAGAAATTTCATCCCCATCATCTAGATGGTTGGCAGTCCACAACTGTGCGATTTTCCCGAAATTTTCTGCCACGCACAGCAAAACTGTGGAATGAGCTGTCGCCTGCGGTGTTCCCGGACCAATACGACCTTCAAACCTTCAAGAAAAGAGCGTACTCCTTCCTAAAAGGCCGGCAACGCACTTGTGACGCCTCTGGTGTTGCGGGTGTCCATGGGCGGCGATAATCGCTTACCATCAGGCGATACGTCTGCTCGTTTGCCCCCTATATAATAAAAAAAAAAATCTACAAAGTTGTGAAACAACAAATGTGAAATGCAATAAAATATCAATAAATAAATGAAACCGCTTAATGTAGTCGTCAGCTGCGGGGGTGTAAACTACCCTTTGAGTGGCAAACTACAAATCTAATGTCTATTGAATTGCGTCCTGACGCCGAAATTCACTTGCCGACAAGTAACAGGTCGGTAAAACGTGCACGTTTACGCCCTGTGCCAAAAACATTGCTTCAAAACTAAAAACACCTTCAAACCTTTTTACTATTTGAACATTTGATAACATACTCTCTCTCTTTATTTTCAGGATGTATGTCTGCACTCTGCATATTCGTGCTGTACACGAAGCACTTAATCATCGTGTACCTCTACCTGACGTCAGTGGGCCTGGTCTTCGTATCGTACTGGACCAACGTTTCGGCCGCCAAGCAGGTCCAAGCTCTCGCACTAGTCACCTCCTCGGGTCGCTCCGGCAGCGTATTAGAAGACATATTAAATTTAAATATAAAAAACCTTCTTGATCTCGAAGGACCAGGCATCCTGGTCATACAAAACTTAGCCATACAGTTCGCGTTGGCAGCAATATTCAAATATATTCATTTAGGGCCTCGGCACCCTAAGGTACAGAAGCTGCTACCACTCAGCTTCATGGCACCCTCGGTGCTAGCGATATTGCCAATTCCACCGAATCTTCTACATCATTCGCCGGTGTTCTCCGCACTGTTGCCACTTTTTCTTGTTAAATATGCCCTCTGGTCATCAGCGTACAACGTTATTCAAGTAGTGTACGCTGGCTATCACCATGGGCGCCTATTTGTTAGCAACTATGGCCTGTCGGCGCTAGTTGAGACTGAATGGATGCGATTAAACGTTCCTTGTGTATTGAGAGTGTTCTGGGTGCTGCGCGTTGCGGAACATGCCATACTACTTCTCATTGACAACTATGAAGATGAAGCTGAGGAAGGTTTAAAGTTTTCCACTTTATTAGCCGTCCAATCATTAGCGTCGGTGATGAAATCTTTATTAGTAACAGGATGCGAGACGATAACCGCCGTCTTGGGTATGACTTCAGTGATCTCATTCTTTTGCCACTACATCGGGAACTTCTTCCAGTGGATACTATTGACAGATGAAGAAGAGGATAAAAGTATAGGAACAGTATCCGCAATCCTTTTCTATATCCTCGCTTTACAAACGGGATTAACTTCGCTGAATCCGGAGAAGAGGTTCATTCGACTGTGCAGGAACTTCTGCCTGCTGTTCACAGCTCTCTTGCACTTTCTACACAACATTGTAAATCCTATGCTGATGTCGCTGAGCGCGTCACACAACCCAAGCACACATAGACACGTCCGTGCATTGGGTGTGTGTGCGTTTCTTATAATATTTCCGATATCACTTCTGGTGTATCTGTGGTCTCAGCACACGATCTCCACGTGGCTGCTCGCTGTGAGCGCATTTAGTATAGAAGTTATAGTGAAAGTTGTAGTAAGCCTAATGATATATTCCCTGTTCCTTATAGACGCGTATAGAAGTACATTTTGGGAACAACTCGACGACTACGTATATTATATTCGCGCGTTCGGAAACACTATAGAGTTTTGTTTTGGAATTTTCTTGTTTTTCAACGGTGCGTGGATACTGCTCTTTGAGTCTGGTGGGGCTATCCGAGCCGTGATGATGTGTATACACGCTTACTTCAATATCTGGTGCGAAGCTCGAGCGGGGTGGTCGGTGTTCATGAAACGTCGTACGGCTGTCAATAAGATCAATTCGTTACGTGAAGCCTCCCCGGACCAGTTAGACAGACTCGATGACGTCTGCGCTATATGCTACCAAGAGATGCATTCCGCTAAAATAACGTGTTGTAACCACTATTTCCACGGCGTCTGCCTTCGGAAATGGTTGTATGTGCAAGACAGATGTCCTTTGTGTCACGACATACTGTATAAGATAGACAATGACATCAATAAAGACAACAATTCGGAAACAGGTAACGAAGAGAACAGCAACAATCAGAATCTTTTGCTCGAGGAGGACCCCGAATTGTTGCTGGGCGAAGGGGTTAGATGACTGCTTGAAGAACAAGCTTACCACTTAGACTGAATACTGTTCAGAAACCAGCTTATTTGAGTGGTACACTTTCGATATTTGTATAGTAAGTTATTGTTCTTTTTATATATACTATAATCAGATTGATATACCCTGTGATTTAAGGTTTAAATTTTGTTTTGTGATGCATGGTTTTATTTCTCATTATGCTGTGTGAGGTTGTTTAGTATAAGCTTTAGTAATCGCCTCGATGCTTTTTTTCGTCGTTGTTTCCTATTGTAACGTTCACGTGTCTAATATATTTCAAATTGCAAGTTCCCGTCAACATAATACTATACGAATGCGTTTTGAAAATGTTAGATGAAAAAAGGTAAAGATGTTTGTAAATAAGTAAGTTTTTCAAAAATAGCTTCTAATATTTGGAGGTAATTTGAAAAAAAAAATAGTAATTTTTTCCCATAATAAACTGTAAATAAACTATTATTTTAGTTAACGGTGTTTGTTTTTTATTAATCACATTCCGTGTGGTGACGGATTGAAAATAAGGAGTATCCCCACAACTTTATACATTCCGTGCCCACGCGTGGGTGTCACAAGAGCCGACTAAAGAAGCAAATTTTCGTTATTTTCTTTCTCCGTTCAATATGTCCATCCAAAGGTTGCCTGGAAGAGATTGCTTTTGGCAATAAGGCCGCCCATTGTACACATCTTGTATACAATGGGCGGTCAATAAAGTATATTCTATTCTATTCTAAATTACGCAGGACAACATCATTGTAAACAGAAGGAAAACTTGATTCGGTCTTCGGCTTTTCGCATCTAGCTCCTGTTTAAAAAAAAAAACTGGTAAATACTTGCTGCTCCTGACTCATTTTTTCTAATTTTATCGTCATTTTCTCCAAGATGATTCGCTAATCAAATATCTTGAAAACAACTGTTATGTTTACCAAAAAAAATGTACTCGGAGCTTTGTACAAAAAATTGTATGAAGTCGCTAATGATTTGATGACGCGAAATAATAATCTTTTGACCGGTAGATGATCATTCATCTTGAAGATGTATCGTAACAGCTGACGTGTTTGAGGATAAATATTTTGACCTTAATCTACCTTCACACAAGGGGCATTATACTCTGGCACTTATAAAAAAATAATTGTTTTTGTTTATTTCTTAATTTTTAAATTAGGAACCCAAAACAGCTCAGTAGGCAACGATAAGGTAACCACTTTAACCACTTCGCTATCCGTGCACTTGATGACATTTAGCAAATTCTACCAAAATCGGTAGATTTTTTTAAATGTCCTGTTCCTCCAATTTAGAATAATAAGCGTTTTACTGGACTAATAACAATATTTTCCGACATCTTATACACAACGCCATCTAGTCCCGAACTAAGCAAAGTTTGTACTATAGGTACTAGACAACTGATATAAATACATATAATTTTTGTTTTATGTAAATACATACAATAGAAAGCACTCAAACTCCGAAACAAATATTTTGCAGATCACACAATTATTTGGTCCGACACGGGAATCGAACCCGATCATGCACAGCAGCCGCATACGCTACTACTGCGTCATCGCGCCACCGAGGCATTAAGGAAGTGATACGCTTTTTCACAAAGGTTAAAGGTCGTATTGAATCGGAAATACCACGAAACTACGATTTATTTAAAATAAATGGGGCATTCTCTACCAGTCAACCTTCAGGTGATGTACAAAAATAATTTATTCCCCCAGCTTAATTTTCCAAAGGAAGAAAGAAATAATACATATAATATTTATTAACAAATGCGGATACAAAGTTGTGAAGATGGGCTGAGAGTAAGTGTGAAAACCCAGATTGTTCGTAAAGACTATCGAAAACAGTACAAGTAGGCAGTTTTAGTTAATTTATACTAAAACATAATTATTGTATAATGATTCGGAATTATTCGGCCTTCAGTAACTAGAGCTCTTTGTTGTTTGGACGCGTTTTCGTCACGAATAATTTAAAGTTTGACCTCCAATGTTGATGTCTTGTTAGTAGTTAAGGTCAGTGTGCCTACATAGGCATGATAGGTAATCTGACGAAACCGTTAGGTACTATTTTGTTGGTTACAGATAAGTCCCGAATAGCTTATCTGACATATTGGTTGGCGCAATTTATAAGTGCAGACACCAAATTATCTGTCAGTTACGAGAGATACATCGTAGTGTATCCTCCTGTTGTTGTTTTATTAAACTGAAATATCTCTAAAATTATCTTTTATTTTCTTATTTTAGTGAAGTGATTTACTAAACTTAAATAAATATTCCGAACATCTAACACACAACACCATCTAGTCCCAAGCTAAGCAGAGCTTGTGTTATGGGTACTAGATAACTAATATAAATACTTATATACTTTTTTTATTCTATTGTGTGAATATATTTATGTGATATCTATTTTTAGTGTTATTTATCTAAATTTAGTGATTTTTACTTTACGAGAATATTTGAACCACATTATTAGCGCCATTATTTTCTAGTGGCGTTTTGTTTTAGACCTACATTTAGCAGAACATATTAAATAAACACAGTAATACTATTCTACAATTTATTTACTAAACCGGTTTTGCTTCACGACATTTTCAAATGGTATATAATACCGTAAGTAATTATCATAAAAACTAATTTGATAACTAGCAAGTTCGCCCTAGAGATTATAAAAGATTGTATAATTTTATCATCTTTGCGTATCGGCAATCTGTAAATCGGACTGTGGAATAATTTTACTCAGACTCGACAGTTCAATTTAAAATCATATATCATCTATACGAATATTATAAAGATGAAGAGTTTGTTTGTTTGAACGCGCTAATCTCAGGAACCGTTGGTCCGATTTGAAAGATTCGTTCAGTGTTGGATAGTCCATTTATCGAGGAAGGCTATAGGCTATATATCATCAGGCTACTACTAATAAGAGCGGAGCACCAATGAAGAATGTTTCAAAAACGGGGGATTTTTCACGCTACGGGCAATATACGACGCAAACGAGGTTGCGTGGGTCAGCTAGTTAATTTATACAATTAAAATACTAAGTGACATTTATGAACGTTTAATTGAAGCTATAGTTAAAAATCATAGATCGACACAAACAGACGCCACAACACACGTATGTACTGGATTGTCAAGGTCAATATGGTGAAAACACCAAAATCAACAGCCTGTTTGTGTCGATCCATAACTTCCAGTTTCCAATTGGTAACACCATGTAACATGTAGGGTAGTACTAAATTTAAATAAGAGACAAATGTTGTATTATTAGCTATAGTTTATTAATTTTAACAGACAATAAAAACACAATGAAATAAACAGATATAATTAGTTAAATATAAGGTCTTTGTAGTTTGAGAGTAGGTAGTAGTTGGAGACGCGACAGTTGGTGGAAGTTCGCACGACAGTTGTGCGGTCGGCGCGCTCGAAGTTGGCCTTCACTATCTCGTAGTAGCGCCCGTCACTGGAATAGTCACATTTATATTACATCCATTCGCTATTTAAAAACTTGTTTTATTTGCTTATGGACTAGGGGGGCATCGCCTAATGGTAAGCGAGTACCACCGCCCATTGACATTCGCAATACCAGAGGCATCACAATTGCATTGCCGGCCTTTGGGGGATGGGGAAAGGGATGGAGGTAGGAGTTGGGTATGGTCCTCCGATATCCTCACTCACTCGATAAAATACAGTGCAAGCGCCATATCAAACTGATTTTCTGTGAACCCGTGGTATCACTCCGGTCGAGCCGGCCCATTCATGCCGAAGCGTGGCTCTCCCACGGTAGATAGTTACACCGATTCAATATAAGTTGCTTACCTAAGTACTAAACACTTGAGCTTGAGACACTTGACGCGGAGTATGTCGATAGCCTTCTGACTCTTGTCACTGAAGCGAAGGTTTTCAGGATCCCAGCGAAGTTCTAGACGCTCCAGGTTTGGGCAGCTGTTCGCTATACCGTCCATTAGCTGGAAGTTAAACCAATATTACAACAAACATTAAGTTTTGGGCACTCACTTATGCACAGGAACATCCCAGTGTTTAGGAAAAACAGATATCGGCCAAGACGTCCAGTCTCAGCAGATCAGCCAACTATGCAGAAGCTGTGCACAACTGTGTTCTAAAATATAGGTGCACTATCTGTTCCTTCACTCTCACAATCAGAATTTAGGGTCTATGTAGATGATAATAATAATAATAATAAATATTTTGGACTACTCAACGCCATCTAGTCCCAAGTTAAGTAGAACTTTTGTTGTGTTACTTTTTTTTTGTAAATACATTCCGAAACCAATATTTGCAGATCATACAAAGATTTGGTCCGACCCGCCAATCGAACTTGAGACCTCATTCACAGCAGTCGCATACGCTACCACTTCGCTATAGAGGCAGTTAAAATCAAAATAATGAATTTGATAAATTACTGTACCTGATCAACGTGAATGTTAACTCCAAGGCGTTCCTGGGTACCCATGATGAGGATTCTGGAAGTATATAAAGTGTTACAAGTAGCGTCTATAGGACGGACGGTGTGGCGGCGAAGAGACTATAACAATTTAAATTCGACCTAAAGTTCTTCACAATACAACTGGTTTTAAACCACGAAATAATACTACCAAATAATAATATTCTCCTAGTCGATGGATGGCGGTCAGTCTAAACGGAGAACAGCCAACTACGCAGGAAATATTATAGTGCACAAGTGTGTGCTCAAACATAGGTGCACTCTCTGTTCCCTCTCTCTCATACTCCGATAGGATTGTTAAACGACACGATCGAGGAGAGATTAGGTACAGGACCAACAGCTTTACGTGCTCTCTGGAGAGCACGGGTTTTCAAACCCCAAATTCCGAGCTGTTATTACGTATTACGTATTACCCGACCCGGGTTTCGAACCCGAAACCTCTTGATCGGCAGTCGCATACGTCAACCGCAAGCTAAACCATTTGTGTGCGAGTAAAACCGTACATTTGTAACAGTTAAGAAAATGAGCTTACATCAAAGTATTTGTATTGCACTCATGTTACATTCTGCAGTTACTTTAAATACATATTTTTGTAGTAATTAAACCATCATTTGGTAAAGTTGTCTACTCATTTATCAAAGTAACTATCAGCAGTGTTAGGGCAACTACCCTACATCCTAGTTTCATCCCCGTCATCTAGATGGTTGGCAGTCCACAACTGTGCGATTTTCCCAAAACTTTCTGCTTAGCACAATTAAACTGGAATGAGCTGTGCGATTTTCCCAAAACTTTCTGCTTAGCACAATTAAACTGGAATGAGCTGTCGCCTCCGGTGTTCCCGGACCAATACGACCTTCAAATCTTCAAGAAAAGAGCGTACTCCTTCTTAAAGGGCCGGCAACGCACTTGTGACGCCTCTGGTGTTGCGGGTGTCTGCTCTGCTCTTCTCTGCTCGGTGGCCCCCTTATACCTAAAAAGAAATGTGTGTGTATGCGAGTGGTTGGCTCGTGGGTACCAACTTGGCGTTGACGAGCAGCTGCAGCACGCTCTGCCAGAGCTGGTCGGTGATGTGCGGCATGCCGCTGAGCACGAGCCCGTGCAGCTGCCCCCCGTGGCGCGACAGGAAGCGGTGCAGCGCCTCGTCCGACAGGCTGTCCGACGAGTCCACGTCCAGCGCCACCAGGTTCCTGCACCACACACCACACACCACACCGCACCCGGTACATTTATATACTTAGCTAAAAGCTTCATGCATCAGTGGACTTCATGCCCTAGACATTTCCTACCAGCCAACCTTTGGACGATGTACAAATTTGATAAGGTAGATGAACCGTCATTCAAGTCAGTTTATAATTGGACCTACTTATGCAACAAGGAACCAATTCACTGCCTCTGTGGCGCAGTGGTAGCGTATGCGACTGCTGTGCTTGAGGTCTCGGGTTCAAATCCTGGGTCGGACCAAATGTTTGTATGATCTACAAATATTTGATTCGGAGTTTGGGTGTTTTCTATGTATAATATGTATGTATTTAAGGTATTATATGATATGTATACACACTAATATGTAAACTTTATTTACGTACACCGTGATCACAAGATTCTAAAGACGTGGGAAGTCAGTGCCCTCAAATATACTGACAACTAGTTCAACCTTCGAATTCAGTTCGCCCTCAGGGTTGCGGAGGTCAGATGCCAGTCGCTCTGTGTAAAAACTGATATTCAGGTAAAACCGGTTGAACTGGTAGCCGACCCCAAATAATATTGGGTATAATAAAGGCTAGGAAGATGAAGATGATGACATACATATTTTACATAGAAAACACCCAAACTCCGAATCAAATATTTGTAGATCATACAAACATTTGGTCCGACCCAGGATTTGAACCCGAGACCTCAAGCACAGCAGTCGCATACGCTACCACTGCGCCACAGAGGCAGTGAATTGGTTCCGTGTTGCATAAGTAGGTCCAATTATAAACTGACTTGAATGACGGACGGAAAACACCCAAACTCCGAATCAAATATTTGCAGATCAAACCAACATTTGTTCAGACCCAGAAATCGAACCCGAGACCAACGAGGCAGATAATGATATATGTACTTTTAAAGACAGAAAATCTTTTAGAACAATGTGTCTACAAAAGTTACAGTTACATTTAGATCATCTTGTTGATACAGCGTACTCGACTATCATTTACTAGAGGTAAAATAACAAGGACTTAACACAAGGCATAAGACATATTTATATATTTATAAGAAATATATCTATGTGAGACCTCCTACTCATCACACAATTAATAGGTTAGTTGATTGTATCGTAAATAAATACCAATGTCTCCTTCATTAAAAGGAATATTACAAAACATCTCGGCAAATATAATCACTACAGCTTTTCTTTTCTATTACGAATTTTAATCAAATAAACATTGTAATATATTGCTCAATAGAGTAGTCTAAACAGTGACGTCACAAGTTTGTTTGTTTGTTTTTAAAAAGACAACTCCCGCATTAGGAATATACATCCTGTGTCGCGGGGGACTTTACAAACATACGTGTAAGTGTGTATTTAGTATATTTTTAAATCGTTTTGACAGATGATAAAAAGGAACTAATTTGACTAGGTGGAGGTGTCATCTACCGTATTGCCCAGTCTTCGCAGTTAGGATCAAAAACCACAAGATCAATAGCTTTGTAACAATATAAATACTTACTCTTATTAATTTGCGTGTTAAAGGATAAAATAAAAGATGATATTACACAGCACAGTAGGTAAATAATCCCATAAGTGCGTGCCGCGGATCGATACAATGCAATACGCTTATCGTTAAATTCGAATTTCTTTGTACACTGTGTTTCTATAGCTTAATAATCTATGAATAGTATAGTATATATATACTAATAATATAAAGCTGAAAAGTTTGTTTGTTTGTTTATTTGAACGCGCTAATCTCAGGGGCCGCTGGTCCGATTTGAAAAATTTTTTTGAGGAATGCTATAGGCTATATATCATCACGCTACTACTAATAGGAGCGGAGCACCAATGAAGAATGTTTCAAAAACGGGGGAAAATTTTAACGCTACTGGCAATATAAGACGCAAACGAGGTTGCGTGGGTCAGCTAGTATAGAATACTCTGGAATGCGCTCCCGCTTGAAATCAGGAAGTCCACTAACCGTTTTGTATTTAAAAAGAAGGTACATGTGTTTTTTCTACATGATATGTTAGAATAATCAAAAGGATAACACGCCAACCAAATTCGTCAAATCCGTTGTGTATGAATATAATATAGATTGATATGTATAATAAATAAATAAATATTCCGGACATCTAACACACAACGCCATCTAGTCCCAAGCTAAGCAGAACTTGTGTTATGGGTACTAGACAACTGATATAAATACATTTATACTTTTTTTTGTAAATACATACATATTATACATAGAAAACACCCAAACTCCGAAACAAACATTTGCAGATCATACAAACATTTGGTCCGACCCGGGAATCGAACCCGAGACCTGAAGCTTAGCAGTCGCATACGCTACCACTACGCCACCGAGGTAGTCAGTCAGTATGTATGTGTTTGACATGTAAATATATGTAAGTACAGTAGTACTAGTTTTTAAATCATAATATGTATATCTAATGTATGTCTTAGATACGAAGTTGTATAACCTTTGTGCGTCTACCTCACAAGACAAACCGTGGGAGAGCTATGCTTCGGCATGAATGGGTCGGCTCGACCGGAGTGATACCGCGGCCTCACAGAAAACCGATGTGAAATAGCGTTTGCGCTGTGTTTCACCGAGTGAGTGAGGATACCGGAGGCCCATACCCCAACCCCTCCCCCCATCCCCCAAAGGTCGGCAACGTACTTGTGACGTGTTCATGGGCGGCGGTAATCGCTTACCATCAGGTGATACGTCTGCTCGTTTGCCCTCTATTCAATAAAAAAAAAAAAAGATTTCTACACCACCCAAAGGTTGACTGGTAGATAATACCCTGGGCATTAAGTCCACCGATGCACAAAAACGCATAAAGTTATAAATAAAACAGTCTGGATTGAAGTCCTCACCTCGCAGTACCAGCTTCCACCCAAGCCTTCAGCACAGAATCATTGAAACCATTAATCTGTCCAGCACTCAGAAACCTCAAGTTCTGGATCCTTGAGAGCATGTCTATGAGGCACTCGGTGGACAAGTCCGTTGCTGTCACATCCAACTCCTGGATAGAAGACTTCTCCCATTCTACTTGCATCACGTATTCTGATTGGAGACCTAAAGAAGAAGACACAAAAGTGATTTTAACTTTTTTTTATGGAATAGGGGGCAAACGAGTAGACGTATCGCCTGATGGTAAGCATCTTCCCGAAATTTTCTGCCACGCACAGCAAAACTGTGAATGAGCTGTCGCCTGCGGTGTTCCCGGACCAATACGACCTTCAAACCTTCAAGAAAAGAGCATACTCCTTCCTAAAAGGCCGGCAACGCACTTGTAACGCCTCTGGTATTGCAGGTGTCCATGGGAGGCGGTAATCGCTTACCATCAGGCGATACGTCTGCTCGTTTGCTCGCTATATAATAAACTAGCTGACCGACGCAACTTCGTTTGCGTCTTTTATTGCCCGTAGCGAAAAATTTTCCCCCGTATAGGGTTTATTTTTTACACCTTGTGTCCGAAAAACCCCAATATCTTACGGAACCCTATTTTTTTCCAAAATAAATATATCCTATGTTACTCGTGGATAGTGTAGCCTTCGAATGGTGAAATAATTTTTAAAATCGGTCCAGTAGTTTTAGAGCCTATTCATTACAAACAAACAAACATACAAACAAAATTTTCCTCTTTATAATATTAGTATAGATAAATAAATCAACAGTAGAGGCGTCATAAATGCGTTGCCGGCCTCTGGTGTTGCGAGCGTCTGTAGGAGGCGGTAATCGTTTACCATCAGGTGATACGTCTGCCACTTACGTTATGGCGTTACTTATGAAACTGACTGGCTCAAAGAAATATGTTTAACTTACTACATCCATTCATGAGCAGACAGGTGAGCCTCCTGGAGCGTTGGAACAGGGTCTTCATGGTAGAACCTGTCACCTTGTTGCAGAAGTTCACTGCTAAACACTCCAACTGGAAACGAAAACATAAAATAGTTTTATCTATATGACAGAACGGTTGGCCTAGTGGTTTAAGCGGTCACTACGCGACTTGCTACTAAGCCAAGTGCCGTGGGTTCAAATCCCACGTGGGACATCACTTTGTGTGATCCACAAAATGTTGTCTTGAGTCTGGGTGTTCTTTGTGTCCGTTACATGTATGTTTGTTAAGTCCCCCGCGACACAGGTTGGATATTTCTAATGCGGGAGTTAAAAAACTCTTAAAAAATACAGCCTCCGGAAAAGGAATATACATCTTGTGTCGCGCACAAACATACATAAACATAGTATAACAATTTGTGGATTACACAAAGTGTTGTCCCATGTTGGAATTGAACCCACAACCACAACACTTAGCGCAGTAGGCCAATCGTGCAGTCGAATATTTCTGATAACAAAAAAGTGTGTAGTAGTTATGCTATTATAGCAACCCTAAAATATTTGGTGCGCTAATATGGCAACCCAGAAAGAAGTGTCATTGTGTATTTTTCGCGCCATTATATACAACGGTCATTCATGTCATTTTCTTTCGCAATAAATGCTTTACTGTTTTTCATGGATGGTGTATTAATTAATTGCCCATCGGTGTGAATATAACAGAGTGTAAGTATGGAGGATGTGTAGGGAGGAATGTCATGTCACTCTAATACAAAGGGAGGATCCTCCGATCAGGTGAGGTGATCACGCCTATCAGGCCCCAGCCTTTATCGTGTTAATCAGCTCGAGAATTTTTATATCGTGATACAGGGTTAGTAGTTACTCTGTAGTTCAGTAGGTCTTCGATAGATGGCGCTGTTGTATGTTTTGTTGCGTACAGCGCAGCGTATGGATGTTTGTAAGTTTTATTCCGAACTCCTTTGATATTGGAGCCTTCTCTTGTTTAACTTCTTAGTGGGAAATTACCTGTATACAATTAGAACTGAAGGCATCAATGTGAGAGTCATCGACGAAGTTGATTCCGTACAAGTTGATCACGCGCAAGTTCGGAGTGGCCGACTTGAGCTTGTGCACGTTAATTACTTCGTATATCTCCTCCTCTTCTTCCTCTATCTTCTCGTAGGTTCCTAAAAAAGGAGAGAGATTTGAAAAAGTAAAGGTTTTATCTTGGTCCATCGCGTCCCAGGGCGCTCTAAAACTACCTTCGTTTCGACCTTCGTTCAGCAGTGAACGGCGATAGGTTATTTTGAAATCAGTCAAATAAATCTAACATCTAAAAGAACTGCCTATATTCTCATCCATTTACGATTTAATAGTTTTTAAATCACGTCATAGATTTTTATACAAATACGTACCGAGGTTATTGTTTTGACGTTAATGTACCTATTGATTATTTTTTACGCAGGGAATGCTTTTCTTACTTTCACCGAGCGGCCACATCTCCCCCAGGTGTGTATGGTACTTTACTTCAGTCGTGTGGTCTAAAGCATACTCGTTTTTAGGGTTCCGTACCCAGAGGGTAAAACTGTACCTTATTAATAAGACTTCGCGGTCTGTCTATCTGTATCACCAAACTGTATAGTTAAACAGTTTAAATTTTCAGAGATGATGTATATATGTTGCCGCTATAACAACAAATACTAAAAACATAATAAAATAAATTTAAAATTGACTCCAATATAACCTTCTGTTCTAGATTTTGCTCGATATTCACGACAAGAGATAGACCCTTGAAATGTATAGATAATGGTACGGAACCCTTCTTGAGCGAGTCCGACTCGAACTTGACTGATATTTTATTATTGTAATGGATTCACCGTGTGTTAAGTAAAAAAGAGTAAAGTGACGTAAAGATATTTCTGCGACTGCTAAGCTTGAGGTCTCGGGTTCGATTCCCGGGTCGGACCAAATGTTTGTATGATCTGCAAATATTTGTTTCAGAGTTTGGGTGTTTCCTATGTATAATATGTATTTACAAAAAAAAGTATATAAGTATTTATATCAGTTGTCTAGTACCCATAACACAAGCTCTGCTTAGCTTGGGACTAGATGGCGTTGTGTGTTAGATGTCCGGAATATTTATTTGTGGCGTCGCGATTCTGTCGCCCTTGAAAACATCCTCTAAACCACATTCAGTAAATTATTTCTTGACTTCTATTATTTGTTTAATGTTAGTCTATTGACATGGATACTGTTGTACTTAGAAGTCATTGAACGGGCGTAATAGACGTCGTCTATTTGTTTTAAACGGTCATCGAACCGGTGACCTTTGCTTAGGTACACTTAACAGTTTAGATCAACCGCTTTGAGAGTATAAAGCATTGTACTATTTGCGGTTATAAATTATACCGAAAATGTCTTACTTAGACTTTAGACATATATGGAAATGTATACATACATCGCATTACCTAATCTGTGTCTCCTATTATCGATAGCGTGATGGTTTTACTGATTCAACAAAAGATAAACATATCCTATCATGGACATATTTTTGGGACTTTTGAAGGGGAATAATTCTGTCATACATCTATATATATAAATGTTATGTTGGTTTGTGTACGCTTCAAAAACTCAAAAAGTTCTGCACCATTCGAGCTGAAATTTTAGAATGATATATAATCCACATCAAGAATTGTTTTTATCAAATTTTTGCTTCAGTCACATATCCGCGACCGCGAAAAAACACGAAAAAACCGACATAAACGCGGGCGGAGCCGCGGGCAACAGCTAGTTATTTATGAGAAACTTTAACCGTTTACATAGTGAACGTAATAGAAGCTTCCTAAAGGAATAATTTGCCTAGTTTTGTGGTCGTTTCTCAAATCGGACCAGTGGAAGACTTTAGCTATACATCATCACGCTACGACAAAAGGAGCGGAGAGTACGACAAAAACTTATTTCGAGAGCTTAAAGTTTCACAAAAAAACAATGTATGGAGGAAATGGGAGGAACTGTTTTCCTTTGAAAGTTGTAAAAATAAGATCGCGACAGCATATCTTGTAAATTGAGCCGATTTGTTTTTTTTATGGAGTACGTGGCAAACGAGCAGACGTATCGCTTGATGGTAAGCGATTACCGCCGCCCATGGACACCTGCAACACCGGAAGCGTCACGGGTGCGTTACCGGCCTTTGGGGGATGGGGAAAGTTTGGGATATAGGTCTCCCAATGTCCTCACTCACTCGGGGATATACAGCGCAAGAGCGATTTCACACCGGTTTTCTATGAGGCCGTGGTATCAGTCCAGTCGAGCCGGCCCATTCATGCCGAAGCGTGGCTCTCCCACGGTGGACGTTTGTTGACATTTAGTTATTTTGTGGCAAGTGTTTGTGAGTTTGTTGGCTTGATATTTTCTCACAAGGAACTACAGTCAAAACGCGTAACTATGATCAAGATTTTGTGATTATGTGTATTAGGACATTATTATCATCATGAACAATAGCTTTTAACAGTGTAGGTATTGCTTGACATAGGATTTTTAACCGACTTCAAAAAAATGAGGAGGTTATCAATTCCACTGTATTTTTTTTATGTTTGTTTTTTTTGTTTCTTTTAATGTTTATTTTTTTATTTTGCTTGGTTCAATTTCAATTTGGTCCAGTTGTGACAATCTTATTCATGAGAAAACCATAGAAATCTTTAATTTGCATTAAGTATGTGCGCGATAAAGTGACAAGTAACTCAATAGCATGCTAACCGATTTCGATGATTTTTTGAAAGCTGATGCAATTTAGTCCAGTTCTTGAAGACGGTTTTTCTTTCTTATAATTTCGTTTAACTGCGTCTGTGGCGCAGTGGTAGCGTATACGACTGCTGTTGTTGAGATCTCGGGTTCGATTCCCAGGTCGGACTAAATGTTTGTATGATCTGCAAATATTTGTTTCGGAGTTTGGGTGTTTTCTATGTATAATATGTATGTGTTTACAAGAAAAAAGTATATAAGTATTTATATCAGTTATCTAGTACCCATAACACAAGCTCTGCTTAGCTTGGGACTAGATGGCGTTGTGTGTTAAATGACCGACATACAGAATACGATAGCAGATATTTGAAGACCTGGAATAAGGCTCTTTCGATAGTAAATATCGAGATAAATATAAGGACCTGCTACTCACCTATAAGATGCAGAATCTCTAAGCCATTGATAAAGTTGTAAATTTTGCGCATGAAACCTTCCATGAAGATGACTTCGGAGAGACAGATGCAGAGGTAACGGAGCTTCGTGGGGAAGGCTTGCATCTCGGAGAAGTCGTGGAGTTGCATAGCTGGGAAGAATTAAAACATGATCTTTTATATTTAAAGAGTATTTATATATATTTAAACCATGTTTTTTTTATTTTATAACAGGCAAACGAACAGACGTATCACCTGATGGTAAGCGATTACCGCCGCCTATGGACACCCGCAACACCAGAGGCGTCACAAGTGCGTTGCCGGCCTTTGAGGGATGGGGAGAGGGATGGGGAGGGGCTGGGGTATAGGCCTCCGGTATCCTCACTCACTCGGTGAAACACAGTGCAAGCACTATTTCACACCGGTTTCCTGTGAGGCCATGGTATCACTGCGGTCGAACCGGCCCATTCATGCTGAAGCGTGGCTCTCCCACGGTGTGTTCCCATGATTCTTGAGTGTTAACTTTTTGTACATCTACCTACCAATTTCAGTGATGCAAGAATACCCTTGACGCAAATTGTTTTGCTACACCTACGGGAGCGTTCAAGTATTACGTAACTCATTTTTTCTGGGATTTTCCACCCCTCCCCCCTCCCTCTTCTCCCATGTAACGCACCGTATTAACATTTTTCTGAACCTTTGCCGTCCCTGTAACGCATCGTAACGTTTTACAAGACCCACACCCCAAATTCGTTATGTAATACTTGAACGCTCCCTACTGCACGGTTGGCGTGGCCTAGTGGTTTAAGCTAAAGCTAAGCCACTTTGTGCGATCCACAAATTATTGTTCTGAGTCTGGGTGTTCTTTGTGTCCGTTTCTTGTATGGCTGTAAAGTCCCCTGCGATAGGATGTATATTCCTAATGTGAGAGTTGTCTTTTCCAAAGAACAATCTATAATTTTGCACTACTCATATAGTATGGTGTAATCCTAATGACATCAACTAGCCACTATGAGTTAAGACAAAGAAAAAAGTACCATATATGAAAACATTGCTTATACAGAGATATGCTGATCATGACGTTGGCCAACTAGTCGACTAACAGATTAGTCGGTTGTAATAAGGGTCGACTAATTAATTAGACCCGGCTGTTTGCGTGGTGCAAGAAGGAGTGCATCTGTCTTTTATAACAGTGCTGTTCTGTGAACTAGTTAGCACATTAAGTTGTATACAAAAGCACACATTGTCACACACATTACACATATTTAACTCTTACCTGTACTAAAATCCAACAACATGTGAGTTAAGTTGGGACATTTAGCTGCAAGTTCGTGTAGTACCGTATGTGTAATTAATTCTATCGGAAGCTCGATGTACCTCAGTGAAGGGCCGAATCTTATTGAAATTAATGCTAAAAGTGACTCCAGGGACCCTGAAAATAATGTATTTCATTCAATAAGATTTACTTTTCTTAAAAAACAACATGCAAAAATATCCTTCGCATACTAACGCCATCTTTTAAGTAAAAATGGAAGATTGAACTTGATCACTACAGATAAATAAAGTAAGGGCTGCCAGCAATGAAATAGCTACCAATTTAGTAGAAAAATTAAACTAATTGGCAATTCTAATTATAGTCACATACTAACATAATTCTTGATTTAGTTATTTTTAGTACAGTACTGACCGACATGTAATCCTGAAATCTCTGGCCTTAGACTGACGTGCGTCCATAAGCGTGTGTCGTACGCAACCATACGCCATCTCTTGCAAACTGTAGCCATGCGACATATTTCTCGATGAGTTAAATAAGAAAATATGTTCAATAAAACCTTGTCGGGTAATTTTTCTATAGTCTGAAACAAAACATGGCGTATTTAATACACATTGTACGTATACGTATAGAATATACTGGAAGAACATTATGTTATTGGTACAAATCAACGAATTGCAATTATAGGAATAACATTTATTCGCATACATATTACACTATCAGAGAAGACTTCTGATAAATAAATACATGTTTAGACATTACCTTCAACCACTTATAAAGTTTCGTATATAAATAGACCTACAATAAAGAGAGGTCATGCATTTGCCACATATTAAAAAATAACATTACCGTGTTAGCGAACGGACTTCTAACTTTACCGTCTTCACCCAAATACACTTGACTGGCCTCCAAAGCCAGCTGTCCCCACACATCAGTAGACAAATCCATGGCGGATTTTTAATATTACACAACAAATAAAGCTCAAAACTATGTTAGAAATACTAATTCATGAAGAACATTTTCCAGCTTTATTTCATGCACGTAAACTTTCACGCGAGCGGATAAAACGAACGCTCGAGTTAATTTTGGAATCATCCGGGATTGGCCGAGAGTGCGCGCGTAAATACTTCAGAAATATGTCAATTTGATACTTTTTAAATTAAATTAACACGTAATTGCTGGAGAAATATTCGCAGCTGTTGGTTTTAATAGAAATTTTAAATATGATCACAGCTAATTTTAATATTGTCATGATTTACAAAATATGCGTAGCAGCGGGAAATTCAAAAGTTATAACTAGATGTTACAATTAACATTTTTTATCTCTAATAAAAATTTTAGCTTCGTTCGACATTCAAATTATAAGATTATATAAACGTGAGTTAAATTTGGCGGGTAAATTAGAATTAAGATTTATGTTTACCTAAATATTTGTTGAAATGATTGAAAGATTGCTATTTTTAGTGTACTTATCTAATTCTATCATTGATCAGAGAATAAGCTGGCGTTTAATAGATTAAAAACCATCTTGACTGAAACTGTAATTGTAAAGTTTACCTATAGTTTTTTAGATATTAATATTATAAGTTTTAAACTCTTGTATGTATGTCTGCCTGTTACGCTTTCACGGCTAAACCGCTATACCAGTTTCAATGAAATTTGGCATGGTGATCCTTTAATTCTTGAGGAAGGACATAGGCATAGACATAGCAAAAGCTTGTACATAGTAATATTATAAATTCGAAAATAACTCTGTCGGTCTGTCCGTCTGTCCGTTACACTTTCACACTAAACTATAAAAATAAATTATAGGTACAATCTCTTACAATAAATGAGTACTTTAATATTATATAAAAACTAAATAAATAATAATAAATAATAATAAATAAATATTCCGGACATCTAACACACAACGCCATCTAGTCCCAAGCTAAGCAGAGCTTGTGTTATGGGTACTAGACAACTGATATAAATACTTATATACTTTTTTTTTTTTGTAAATACATACATATTATACATAGAAAACACCCAAACTTCGAAACAAATATTTGCAGATCATACAAACATTTGGTCCGACCCGGGAATCGAACCCGAGACCTCAAGCACAGCAGTCGCTTACGCTACCACTCGCGCCACCGAGGCAGTCTAATAAATACCTTTCTCTCTAATCTAATCACATTTCACATAAAAAACACAATAATTTACTCTATTGTCTACAAAGCTCCAACTTCCAATATTATTTGGCAAGCACAGAGGTATTTCCTGGACTAGTGACTCACTGGCCACTTTATATTATTCTTAATACGCTGTTTTGTTCGTCTGATTCTGCAAAAACAATCTTAACATTTCAAGGTTTATTACTATTCTTGTACATACTCTCCAAACACATTTTTAAACATCATTCATTCATTCATGAAAAGGTTTTACATAAAGTTGTTTATCTCATCTTTTTATTAAAAATTAAATATATTCTATTTTATCGTTTTCAAATGCAATTATAAATTCGAAAGTAACTCTATGTGTCTGTTACGCTTTTACGGGTAAACCGCTGAATCGATTTAGATAATTTTTACAATGCAGATCCTTTGATTTGATTCTTGATTACATAATTATGCAAGTTTTAATGATAAAAATATATAAATTTCCGTCTTTCGGGCAAAGTTTTTGCAAAATTTTATGAGGATCGGATGAACTGTGCATAAACACGTACAAACACGATTGACTTTTAATATGTAATATTACCTTCACTTGAATACATGGGCGCTACTATTTTATGCATGAGACATTTTTCTGTATTCCTTGTAATATTTTACGAAAATTTAAGTTGCACTTTATCATCCGATCATTCTAAAATATGTCGACGTATTTATAATTTAAACAGACAAACATTGACCTTTACACATTAGTAGGTTAATTAAAAATAACATTGTGTCTTCGCAATGGCCGCTAAATATCACATATTCCATATTTAAATATCATAAATTCCATATTTAAATATCACCTTCAAATTTATGTCAAACGACGAGATGCATAATTTGAATGATTAGAAATGCTTTACCTAATAAATTCTTAGACTAATAAACATATAACTAAAGAATTTTAAAACGAATGTTAACCAATGATAAAATATTTAGCTAAAAATAGATATCTGATACTAATGTATACGATCAAGAAAAATAAAGTGGACCCCTTTAATAATAATAAAATGGACAAATATCTAATCAAAAACAAAGATATGATCACAATATCTAGGTCTCCTTCTCGTCAAAAGACGGTCAGCTCCTCATCTGCCAGTGAATGACATTTAGCAGCGACATATCAACGTCCCCCAATACGGCCGGTCACCGCGAGGTTCAAAGACCACAATCCTCCACTCCACCCACTATAAGTACATATAATGTTCGATATCTACTGTCATATGAAAAGCTGCTAGAATTTAAACACGTAATATCTAATTATGACATAATATAATTGGTCTGGCGGAGGTCACACTGCATACAGGCGTATGAATAATAATTTATACTACTAATTAAACTGAAGAGTTCGTTTGTTTGAACGCTGGTCCGATTTGAAAAATTCTTTCAGTGTTGGATAGTCCATTTATCGCGGAAGTCTATATGTCATCACGCTACTACTAATAGGAGCGGAGCATCAATGAAGAATGTTTAAAAAACGGGGGAAAATTTTCACGCTACGGGCAATATAAGACGCAAACGAGGTTGCGTGAGCTGTCTCACGAGACCTCGTAGATAATAAAAACGGGATGTAAATAGAAATAGACAAAGATAAATAATAATAAAGTAATAAAAGAGGCCTTACTCTATAGTGAAGTCCTTAATAATGATGATTGTTTTTTTTTTTTATGTTATAAGGATTTTTTTTTTATTTATTTGAATTTTTGTTGATTAATTTATTATTGTAATTCAAACATAAATTTACTTGAAATATCTCGAATTCTATTTAATAGCAAATTATGTAAAAATAAATATTAAGGAATAAACAAGGTTTTATTATTATTATATACTAATGTGTACAAATGCCATTTTTTTTTAAATGTGTGGCAGGTTTCGTTTCGTTCCCTCGTATTGTTATTTTCAAAATTTTGAGGATGGCACAAAGTATAGTTGTTATTAAGAACTGACTGAATAACCCTCGTATTTAAGGAGATACTTATTCCCGTGGTGAACAGTCTTTGGTATTTTTTTATGATGTTGGTGACAAACAAGCAGACGTATCACCTGATGGTAAGCGATTACCGCCGCGTATGGACACCCGCAACACCGGGGGCGTCACAGGTGCGTCACCGGCCTTTGCGGGATAGGGGGAGGGGTAGACGGCGGAGCGGGACCGGGAGAGGTTTAGAACTCTCCCTGCCCGCCAGGCCCGGGAACGGGCCAAGTACCGCAGACGACTCAGGCGGCGGAGATCTCTAAACTATCTCCGTCCTCCATAAGCGCATGTCTGAGGGTGACAGGTGAGGCCACCAGTCACCTTAGCAGAAGCAGGCCGGGGTGGCGGCGCGAGCTCTATAAAGTGCTCGCGCTCCTTTTATTTTATAGAATAGGAATGTTAGGGTTCCTACTCGGGAGGGAGCCACCTACAAGCAATGGGTGGCCCGAGGTACGTCGGGTTCCAGGGATTTCCTTCCGAGGGTGCACCTGGTTCCCCGGCTGCTAGTACCCGAGACGGTGTGCGGTTTTTAATCGGTTCGAGTCCGACATAACCACAAGTGGTATACGAGGGGATTTCCGCACAAAAAAAAAGGGGGAGGGGTTGAGAAATAGGGCCTCCGGTATCCTCACTCACTCGGTGAAACACAGCGCAAGCGCTATTTCACACCGGTTTTCTGTGAGGCCGTGGTATCACTCCGGTCGAGCCGGTCCATGCATGCCGAAGCGTGGCTCTCCCACGGTAGATAGATATTGATCATGAATAAACAAGATCTATTTACCTGTTGCTTGTTTTTAAAATTAAAGGTGATTAAAAATATGTACTTCCTCAAGACATATAATACTTATACATAATATTCTAATTATTTCAGTATGTATAAACTTCAATAAGTGATGACCAAAAGATTGATTTAATAAGTTTAAAACTAAAAACGCACGCAGACACTTGAGTCGCAAATTACGCACCTAAAGTCCTTATACGTGTCAAAGCATATTACAAATGACTGAAAACATTATCCATCAGAGACAATAAAACGTACTTTATTAGATGTCACTAATACGATTAATATTTTAAAGTCAAACTCTTATGTTTACCATCCATACCTAAATTATAAATGCGAAATTTGTACCGTCTGTCTGTCCTGCTTTCACGGCCAAACCGCTGCATCGATTTCAATTAAATTTGGAATGGAGATACTTGAGGAAGGACATAGGCTACTCTTCGCTGCGATAACCAATAAATATGAGGATGGAGCCGCGCGCACAACTAGTAGAATAATAAATGGTTACTACTGCATGTACTCGTACGCATAAGGTACGACTATAAACAATATTCTATTGTTAATGTGTTTTATTACAAAACTCTTTAGCAGCTTATGTTATAGCATCTTATAACAGGAACACCGAACAAGTGTTTTATAGTAAGTTTTTCTAAGACTACACATTTAAATAAACTCAATGAACATAAAAGTTAAAAAAGAATAACAATGTAGGAATTTTTTTAACCGTTTTCTCGTAATGTAAAGCCATAGGTGCAATGGAAGTGGCTCCGAAATGTATCCGTTTCGCAGAATGTTTCATAAGACATGTACAACTGAACCCATTTGGAATAAATAGCCCATCAAACATATCTCGGAATGTCAGAACCACTTAGGAAGTCAGACCAGATGACTGACGTGACGCATGCTAACATCCGACATTTTAAAAAGTAAAAGTAAATTCTAATTTTAAATATTTTTTCTTTTCAACACAATTTTTTCATGCGTTCTTGATTTCAAACGTGAATCAGACATAGACAACAAAAGCAATAAAAAAAAATGAACACTTACGAAATACTTCATGGTCGATAGTCTAGACTACAGTTATGGCAGCTTGAACATTTATCAGGCAATGACACCACAGTAAAAATCCTTTAACTTTTTACCTTGCTCATATATTTACCCATTACTTTTACAATCGATTATAATATTGAGAATAACTAAAATGCAGTTAGATATTAAACTGTTTAGACGCGACTGATGATTTAGGCAGGCCAAGTAAGTACTAGTTTGGCACTAATCAATCGATCGTAACGTTGTCGATTATATTTTTAGCATTTTGTGACCGGGTGTCGTCTATCTCAATGTAGGTTTAGAATTCTGACAGGTCTTTTTATTTTGACAACAAGTGGGCTTAAAATTATAGAACATATTATTTAATAAAAACTTTGGGTCAAAAGGTAGTAATGGCTATAATGAGACTATTAAAACGTGTTTTGGAACAATTTCGAATAATTTGTTAATATCACAAACAAGGACAGTACCTGGTTGCCATGTCTAAATGCTCTCGGATACTATACACCGGATGACCAGATTTTGTTTATATGACTCTTTATTAGGCACTATGGCGACTTTCAATATCAATGAAACAAACATGCAGTGCCATCTAACGAAAACACGTCGAACTACAGAACAACTATTAACCCTACATCTCACTATAGAAGTTCACATCTTGTTTCTTTTACTTCTTCTCAATTTAAAGACTCACTGACAATTGCCTCCACAAACTTCCCATGTAAGATCAACTCACTTGGTCGGAGAATCCTCTCGGTGTTAGAGGGACATAACACCCATTCTTCCACCACAAACATCCAACCAACATTAGATACAGTAAGAACCTATTTCAAAAGTTGTAATTACATACGATTAACGCATTTTATTCTAGTTTCACGTTCTAGGTAAATCTCGTACGTTTAGTACGTACGAGATTTACCTAGAACGTGTTTATCAACAGTGATATTTACGGAGGCCGGTTGTTTTGTATGACTTCTAAAATGTTGACGTTTAACTACCCGATTCCCATGCTCAGTGTTGATGTTTGGAGTCTATGCAAGTAAGCATGTTATACTACAATGTTATGCTACACGGATATTGGTAAATATATCATATTTTAAAAAGTTTCAAAGAGTTAAGTGTCTACATCTTAACGAACCTCTATACAGAAATTACCTTATTAATACCTATATGTAGAATTCTGCTTAAAATCTTATTTTTTTCAAAACGATTCTTAAATCACGATATTTTAAGGTAAAAAACTAATTTAAAAAAAAATGGTTTATTGCAAGTCGGACTCGCGCACGACGGGTTCCGTACCATTACCTAACTAACTAACAAAAACGAGCAAAAAAAATCACGTTATTTGTATGGAAGCTGAACTGAATTTGTTTCTGAATATTCTGTGAATATTTCAAGCGAATATACCTGTTCCCGTTATGAACATCGAGCAAAAACGATCAAACAAAGCACATTTGTTGTATGAGAGCCCCCTAAAATATTTATTTTATTCTGTTTTTAGTATTTATTGTCATAGCAGCATCAGAAATACATCATCTCTGAAAATTTCATTTGTCTTACTATTACGGTTCATGAGATACAGCCTGGTGACAGACAGACGGACAGCAAAGACTTAATTATAGGGTCCCGTGTTATCCTTTGGGTACGGAACCCCAAAAAGACCTCTTTATAGGTACTTGTATACATAAATGTACTCAATTATGTAATTGCTTTGAATTTCTTAATAAAAAATGTGCCCCAAATTTCACCATTGTCCTCTAAATCAGTGTCTTTACAGTAATAAAAATACTTCCTACTTAACATAGAACTATTTACATATTGATTACAACACTTAAACGCTTTAACAATGACAGGCGTTATACATGACATAGACAACTATAGTCGTTCCAATACTTTATTTAACTTTTGACAGATCACGCACATAAAGTTTTGTAATAATTTTTGATACAATGTACTACAGATAATACTGTACTTTATGGGCGGGCTCCGCCTACTTAGGGATGTGTCATTCGTAATTAATGACCACAGACTATAAAAACGGTTTTGAAATAAATCGATTATCGATTATATTAATAAAACATACAATAAAATTATTGTGATTATATTTTAAATCAAATCACGTAAAAAGCTTTATAATTTTGCATTAAAATGCCCTAAATGTCTCTGTTTCAATGCATAAATAATTTGCGTAATGAAAACAGTTCCATCGTACTCGTACCTAGTAATGGGATCGAATGTATTCGCCGCAAATTAATGAATCTAAAATAATTGTTTAGACTTACTATAGTTGGTTCAAATAAAAACTACCTGCGGTACCTACTTGTAATGAACAGGTACAAAATGTTGAAATTCGTAGTAATTTACGGATTAAAAATAAAACAACCAAAAGAGGTACTGTAATACTAATTTTAATTATAAAGAATCGTCTTCTTCGTATGACCAGGAATCATCATCACTTGAGTTCTCAGTAATATTGATTATCATTTCTTGGATAGATAAATTGTCGAATGCAACATCCCGATCCCAATCCGACATTATCACCTTCTTTGTTTTTTCTACAACATTCGCCCAGTTTTCTGGAGTTACTTTTTCACACGCATTTTTCAGTAAATTCAGCATTTTTCTTGCGGTGAAAGGAGGAGTTGTATTGTTCCTCGCAGCATATCCTTTAACTTGTGCCCAGATCATTTCAATTGCATTATATTGGCAGTGATATGGGGGAATTCTGAGGACGGTATGCCCATGCTCTGCTGCCATTTCATCTATGACGTATCGTTTTGGCAGCTTCTTTGTTTTTAATATCTTTACTAACTCTACTTTTAGGAGGGACTCATTCACCTCTTCGCCATTGTCACGGAGCCAGTTTATAATTTCATGTTTTTTGTTGGCCTGTGTTGGTATTTTATTAATTTGACGAGAGTGATAAGGTGCATTATCAATAAATATTATTGATGGCTCTTCGAGTGATGTAAGCATTTCTCTGAACCACTTTTCATACACGTTCGAATTCATCTCCTCATGATAATCTCCTGTTTTCTGGGATTTAAAAGCTAAAAGAGCGCCTGGCACAAATCCTTTTACTGTTCCTGCATGACAAATAATCAGTCGTTCGCCTTTTCCCATTGGTACTGTAGAAGTGGAG
Organism: Spilarctia lutea; assembly: GCA_916048165.1. Taxonomy (NCBI): domain Eukaryota; kingdom Metazoa; phylum Arthropoda; class Insecta; order Lepidoptera; family Erebidae; genus Spilarctia; species Spilarctia lutea. The sequence goes on along the minus strand of OU696492.1, from coordinate 2,821,156 downwards.
CCAACGGTGTTGTCAGTCCAAGTTTTTGACAGCGTATGATTCGCATTGAGCCAAGTTTCATCTGTGAAAACCACATTCGACCAATCTTCTATTTTTTTTGCTTGTCTTAAAAAATCGCATCTATACAAAGCAATATCATTGCGTTCCATTAAAATTTTTCGTTTGTCACATTTTTGGAATAACATTCCAATGTCTTTCAATACCTTTGTCAGAGAAGATTTTTGACCACGGAACAAACCACTATTTCGAAGAGATTGTGTTAGTTTTTTTAATATTGGAATCTCTTTTCTTTGGTAATAGTCGTATATATGACGACGAATAGCATCAGCGTCAAAATTGTCAACGGCTGTAACTTTACTAGGCGGACGTTTTTTCTTAGGTGTAGATAGCTTATTCTGTTCCATGCCACTGCTGCCGTAGCCTTCTTTTGTTATTTTTGCCACTGTTGGAGCACTAATACCTAATGCTGCTGCAACACGGTCTCTAACTTGAGTCACTGGTATAAGAGGCCCACCATTACGGCTTTCCTTTTCAAAGTATTCACGAAGTCGCAAGACAAACTCTCTTGTTTGTCCTTTGAGTACTTTCTTTTTTGGCATTTTGACAGTAACGAAGGCAGGAACGATACGCTCAACTCAACCAAACGTGAGAATTCACAAATAAATCAATACGGAGGAATATAAATACTCAACTATATTGAAGGTTACTCATTGAAATACTGTAGATTATTTTAAAATAGACATAGAGAGATTTAATAAAGATCATCAATAGTTTAACAAATACAATATTAACCACTGAATTACAACACAATACAATAATACATTTTGAAAATTCAGTTCCTTTTATATATTTTTTCATGACATAGAACCGTCATATTTGAACAACATTCTTTTAATCCATTTCTTCTTTATTTTGACAAAGGAGGTCGCACATTGAAACACATAGAAATATGAAGTACGAAATTATCTATAAAATAATGAGTTTGTTAAATCGATTAAAACTTCTTAATGCATAAAATCGATCGATGAAAGAAATCGAATAGGTAACGGGTCAGGGTATCACTATTTGATTAAGTATTAGAGCTGTCAAAAGTTAAATAAACTATTGGAACGACTATAAATAATAAACACACAATAGACACATAAATTAAATTACAATGAAAAATATAAAAATAATTCTAGAACAAGGTTGCAGCACTGAGTATCTATGTCCAATTGTGCCTGGTCTAATTCGAAAACAGACAAAAAAAAACACCGAAATCAATTCAGCACAACTTTTTATCATATCATCTATACTAATAATCTATACTAATAATGAAGCTGAAGAGTTTGTTCGTTTGAACGTGCTAATCTCAGGAACCGCTGGACCGATTTGAAAATTTTTTCAGTGTTGGATAGTCCATTTATCGAGGCTATAGGCTATACATCATCACGCTACTACCAATAGGAGCGGAGCAGCAATGAAGAATGTTTCTAAAACGCGGGCAAATTTTCACGCTATGGGCAATATAAAACGCAACGAGGTTGCGTGGGTCAGCTAGTAATTAATATATCGGACATCTGACACACAACGCCATCTAGTCCAAATCTAAGCAGAGCTTGTACAATGGGTACTAGACAACTGTTAAAAATACTTTTTTTGTCAATCTAAACATATACATAGAAAGCACATAGTCTCTAAAATAAATTAGCTGACTGATCATACAAATATTTGGTCCGACCCGGTAATCGAACCCAAAACCCCATCAAGCACCGCAGCCGCATACGCTCCCATTGCACTACCGAGGCAGTCAAATATAAATTTACGTGATATGTACATACAAACAGATTATCCTCATAATGTATTATTGATTTACAGTAGACTTGCAACGAATATTCGGTTACTATTCGGTATTCGGCCTATTCGGCTGCTTTTATTATATTCGGCCGAATATCGAATATTTAAATAATATATTTTGTCATAGAAAAATAATTGGTAAAATGAAAAATTTAAATCGATTGATTATGAATATATTCATATTTTTATTTCTGTTATAATCATTTAAGTAGTCATTGGTACATAACACAGGTACATAATCATCTTCTGAATTGGAAAAATGGAGGATTCTATGTATTTGAATTATTGTGGTAATCAAAATTTAGAAGGGTAAGGTTCTCATTTCTTTTATAATCATTTATTAAGTAGTCATTGGTACATAAAACAGGTACATAATTTAATCACGTCTGTACAAGTTTTTGGCGCTAAAATCCAGGCGAATATTTTTGCCTAATATTCGGCTATTCGGTCAGGGGCCTCGCCGAATATTCGGTATTCGGTATACTGCCGAATATACTATTCGTTGCAAGTATAATTTACAGTAATTAAAATGCACTATCGTTATTTGTTTGTTTGTTTCATTTTCGTACATATTCTGATTACATAATAAGTGCTAACTTATTTTGTAATCATTAAATTTTTAAGACATTTGAATACAATTATAGATGAAGACATTCACTTCTTGAATTAGTCGGCAACCTAATATGTCTATTAATGCGAATCTAAATTGATGGATTTACTAAATTACACCAACTCCAACAGTTTACCGTGCAAGAGCCACACTTCGGCATGATGGGCCGGCTCGAAGGTAGTGATACCACGGCCGCACAGAAAACCGGTTTGGAACAGCGCCTGCTCTGTGTTTCACCAAGTGAGTTATCCCCATCCCTCTCCCCATCCCCCAAAGGTGGCAACGCACTTGTGACGCCTCAGATGTTGCGGAAGTCCATGGGCGGTGGTAAAAAAAAACCATATTGCAGAACATATATTTTATTAATTTATTTTCTGATTGACACTTACTACCCAAATACGTCGAAACCGAAATGAAGGATAATAGTTTTTGCTATAATAAAGGGTTTGATTTGAAATTTAGTTCTTTATTTTACCAATTTTGCTGACAAAAAATATTCCTAAAATATGAGCTATTTGTAAATGTCTGGCACATTATTATAAAGATGAGTGAGTATAAAAGTGTTCATCCTCACGCACGGACAGTTACTTAGCGACGGAAGTGACGATGACGGGTGATAGTATGTTCCATCCACTGTAGGGTTTTAGAAACACAAAATAAATTAAATCCTACCTACCCTATAATTTAAGGGCATGAGGGAGGTTGTACGGGGTCTGTGCTCCAGTAAACTTACTTAGTATATTTTACAGTACATTTAATTTTAATAATTTATATAATTTTCTTAATTTTGAGCCCCTCCCCCCCCGCTTTGAGTAATGCTGAGTAAAACAATCAAGTGTTAAAAGTGGCCCGAGTGATATCTATAGATTCTATAGTCTATACACTCTCTAATAATAAAGCTGAAGAGTTTGTTTCTTTGAACACGCTTATCTCAGGAACCGCTGGTCCGATTTGAAAAATTCTTTCGATGTTGGATAGTCCATTTATCGAGGAAGGCTATAGGATATATATCTTCACGCTACTACTAAAAGGAGCGTAGCAGCAATGAAGAATGTTTCAAAAACGGGGGAAATTTTTCACGCGACGAGCAATATAAGACGTAAACTATAGTAAGCTATATATGTATAAAGAAATTTGATTAAAAAATTTATGTAGTCGGGTTAAATATTTTTAAAACTTTTTCTTCTATTTTATTTTCGTAACTACTGAATAATATTATGTTAGCACTTATTTTGTGATCATGATATTTTTTAACACATTTTGAATACAAATGTAGAATGAAAACGTACATTTTGTATGAATCACAAGTAAAAACAATACAGAACTGTGAACAGGTAACATACAATCACCTCAAATAAAGCAGATCCTTTGGTTTAAGAGCTGAAAGTCTTCCTCAACCTGTCAAATAGAAATATAAAATAGAAAGTGTACAGAATCTGTAGGTATACGATTGTTTGTTGTTGTTTGAAAAAGCTCTTAACACCCGAAGCAAAAACGAAAGTCTGTTTTAAAGTTTGACGTGTCTGTGTGTGTACTTGTATATATTATGTATATATCTGTGCATCATAGCTCCCAAACTGATGAACCGGAAAGGTGTATTAGTCGGGAGTGTTCTTAGCAATGTTTGTTGTTTTATACGTTTTAAAATTGTTGCCTAATAAACTTTTAATAAATATAAATATACTTTGTACTAGTTGGTCTATGGTCTAAGGCAGAACCAGGAAGTGTTCATGAGTCTTATGAACCTCTCTCTGGTTTAGATCTACCATCTAATTCAAACAATATAATGCAGCGTCAAGTCAAACTTTATACAGGTCCATAAAATTTCTAACACAGTTCTCTAGAGGAACCGAATCTTCACCGTTCCAACTGATTTTACCTGAATTTCACCTTTTCCATTGAAGGCGCACTGAATTCACTGAAGTTATTAAAATATTTGAGGGCACTGAGTTCTCAATATGGAGGGTAGAGACAAGGAGTGTTATCTTATATGGAAGAAAATTGAAAAAAGTGTCCAGCATAAGCTGTTAATAACAGTTCAAAAACCTTCCAGAATGGCGCTGGTGTAGACACAGGTTATAGTATGAATGTAGCAATTGTGAACGAATTGAAGTACGCCGAGGTAAAAAATTTAACATTATTGTCACTACTTGCGTATTACAAAATAATGTAGTAAATATATTTTATTTTCTGAACTGTGAATAGTACGTTTATTGATTTTTTATCATTCAATTTTATGAAAAAGTGTGTGTATTGATTTTAAGAAGTTTACTCTGATGCTAATGTGGCGCCACCCTAATTTAATGCATTTCAACGGACACTTTTCATGTACACAGATGATACTCCTTATCTCTACCCTCCATAGTTCTCAATAACGATGGCCATAGATGTTCATGACAACCTGGACCGACGGCTTAACGTGCTTTCTGAGGTACGGGCGTGAAACACCGCAAAACTTCCGCGTCCAGTATGGTTATTAAGAATTTTTTGTATGAAAAACTCAAAAACACTTTTGGCTTGACCTGGGAATCGAACTCGAGACTTCTTTATTAGCAATCACATACGCTAGTCACCAACGAAGAAGTCCATTGAATCCACTACGCTTAATAATAAAAAATGGATCTACTGAAGAAAAACTCGGCAAATGTTCTGACATCGACATCCACACTTCCTGATCATTTTTTACGTTTTGTTTTATGGTAATAATTTTATTTTTTTTAATTGTGACACTCACATCATTGATTAATATCTCCTATTAAGGATTACACATAATTTGCAGACTTAACTACGTAATTATTAACACATATTTCTTATAAATACATATTTTAATCCTTATTTATTATGAATTTTACTTTTAAATTTCATAAAATTTAATTCTTAAAAGTTGGCTTTTTTTGACATAAATATTGATATCGATGGCTTTGAAAAGAGAGAATTTGAAATAGAAAGACTGTAGAAAAGGTTTTCCAAATATGTACTTATAAAGGCTGGTGCCGTTTGTAAGAGAAATAAACAATTTAGTTTTGTTTTTCTTCGTTTTATGGCATTCCATGTGCAAAAGTTGACATCGAGATCAAGAATCATATTCATAATCACATTCTGTAATAGAATAATGACTAATGCCGGAGCCAAGTCATAAACTAATCTAATTGAAACCCATTAACAATATTTTAATATTATAATTTTTACATGTATGCTATATTGTATGTTGAGATCTTAGGTTATTTGCACTAAAATATTGAACTCCTTTTACTACGATAACTCAATGCACCAATATTTGTCAGTGTGAACACAGAAACCGTTAACATTTTCACGTAAATTCAAATAATAGATAAGAACAAAAGTACCTTATATCTGTAATTAATTCGTTGCAGAACATTGTTCTCCTAAATAATTACTATACATTTATCTTTAGTTCCATGAGTATTGAATTGGCTTTTGTACATTATGTATTTACGTAGGTACCTATATAATATTTACCAATTGCCTCCGGCGAAAGCTGGATGCCAAGTCATCTCTGTTTATTGCCATAGTAGCAGTGTCCACGTTCAAAATTCCCCACGAATCCATGATAGTTTATTAATTGACGTTTCACAATTTAAAAAAATTATATCACATTGAATTCCAAACACAAATTCGATTGGCGCGTAATTTAAACTTCGAACTATTCAAATCCACAGAGACCCGTCATGTCGCCTGTCCATCTTTACAGCCGAACGCGAATACGATGTTAGTTCTGTAAAGTTATATTAAAATAGATGTACCTATATGCTGTCAGATATTTAAATTGGCAGGCCAAAATAAGTGCGGCATTTCGCTTCAACTGGGCGCAGTTCATCGTTGCGGCTGCCAAGAAGACTCGTATTGCAATCGTGTCACAGTGACAAAGGTAGCCTAGACATCCGTCTAACAACATAACCCCGACTTCTAAATTATAGACAACAATCTGAAGTAAATAATGATTGTTAATAATACACAGATAAATAACCACATCTAAAATGTTTATAGTCTACAAATTTAGTAGACACAATGTAACTGTGTAATGACCTTTTCAAAAAAATTGGACGTCGTCCAATAGGTTTCTATCGCGTAATGTGTAAATACGGTAATAAATTAAACGATAGTATATATTTATAATACAGACATACATTGAGGTGCAATATTTGCACATGTCACACACGTCCGTCTGATCCCAAAACAGCCGCCTGTACTTTTTACCATGATCAGATGCATGCTGATAAACATACTTATATATTTATTAATAAATACATCATAGATAAAATACACCCAGACACAGAACTGGGTGGGAATAGAACCCACGATTTCTTAGCAGTCAAGAGCAACCAACAGGCCTGTCAATACTTTAAGGTTTGTTTCGACGATTCATCATGATATTATCGCAAAATATCTATCTACACATCTAAGCCCTGTTTTTATAGTGTTTGTGGTAAGTATCTACTCTCTTTTTACCTTTTTTTTTCTTCTGGCAGTTAAGCAGGAGAACTTGACTAGCACTTGTGTGAATCCGCTAACGTCAAGTTTTCTTTTTTATTTGGTTGACATTCGAATGTTCTGAAGTCAAAGTTCAGGTAAGGAAACATTTAACGCACAAAGACACTATAACGGAATTTGAAAAAAAAAATTAATAGGATGAGGCATGAGTAAAAAATGTACACTTCTTCATTCAACCGTCAACCGCGATTCTAATCACACAAGTATTTACTCTCCTGTTAGAATTCCTATATTTACTGTGTCTCAGTTGGTGTTTGTGGTGGTTTAAGTCTAATAATCATATCCAAAAGTGTATTCCATCAATCTCGACAGTGGGTGAATAATTACACAGTGCCAAACAATAAATATTGAACAATATAAACTTGCAATAAGAAACCGCATACCGTCATTAATTTTATTAGCTTGTGCAGGCTCGACGTTTAAGTCGTAGTATCGTAGTAATATTAAGTGACAAACGAGATTGCTTAGTCTGTTTGATAAATATTATATTACACTGGGCAATTGTCAGTTTTCTAATCATTCTGCGGAACATTGCATATTTACACTTGATCATCATGAAGTGTGCCGGGTGTATGAAGGCTATCAAGGAGCCCCACTTAGTTAGATGCATGTCTGCTGTCTGTGATAAAAGCTTCTGTACGCAATGTATTAACGTTACAACCCTAACTGCCGACCGCAAAAAGCAATGGAGGTGTCCTGATTGCTGTGCTTCGCAAAAAAAGGGTGGAGACAATAGTCTTACCCCAGTACGAGTTGTCTCCGACAATGTTACCCTTCGGAAAAAGACGGACCTAACTCCAGAATCCACGGAACCTCATCTGATCAGGCTCACCGATCAACTGCGAGCAATGACTGAAGCTTTTTCAGCACTTAAGGCACAATTAGAAGACGTGACGGTTTCTTTGTCTCACTCATACGAGCGATTGGATGAGCTTGTACTGAGACTCGGTGCCGCTGACGAGCGGTTAAAATATCTGGAGAAACGAGAGGCAGAAGTTGATTTTTTACAGGCGGCGGTAACTCAGTTGAAATCTGAGTTAAATGCGCAGGCACAAACTAATCTACGTAACGAAATTGAGATAGTGGGAATACCTGAGATTGCCAACGAAAATGTAAATCACATATTACTAGTTGCAGCCAAGAAAATAGGGATTGATCTTGAGGATAGGGACATTGACTGGGTATCAAGAATGGGGCCACGCCGGCCTCGGGTGACGACATCGCTGCCGGAGGATGGAGCTAGGATGCCAAGACCAGTGGTTGTCAGATTTTTGCGCCGATCGAAGCGGGACGGATTCCTCAGGGCTGCTAAGTCACGGAGGAATCTCAGTAGTTCTGATCTGGGCGTGAGTGGAACACAAACACAAAGAGTTTTCTTTAATGAACGATTAACCAAAGAAAACAGAGTTTTATTTCGTTCTGCTAGGATCCGTGCCAGGCAGCTTGGTTACGCTTTCTGCTGGTGCAGTCAAGGTACTATCTACGTTAGGCAGAGGGAGGGCAGCCCAGCAGTCCAAATACGATCATCTAATGACCTGGAGCGTTTCCCTTCACCTTCTACTTCTACAGCTTATGAATATACTGGGAAGGAGGACAGAATGTCTGCGGTTGCTCCTAGTATTTCCTAAACTTGTTTGTTCTACATTAAATCTAATTCATTTACCTTTCAACATTAAAAACAAGTGTGTCCGCCAGTATGAGTTTATTAAAACCCTTATTTGTAACAGCATAAGGCTGACAATAAGTCCGATCATAAGTGATATGTTTTGTTGCATGCTGTTGTTTGTTTTGTTGCTGTGTATTTTTATTTCTACTTTAACGGCATTACATTCACAATTACACACATTACCTAAACTCAATACTTTAAAACTTCTTATAGCAGATAATCTTACATTATGGTCTCTTTGTTGGACCAGTTATGACATAGATACTTATTCATGCTTGTTATTAGTCGTCATTAGTCAAAACTTAATCTTTGTAGTAACTGTATATGTAATACCATATGCCGATGCCAATACAATCACATTCATACTCCACTTTCACATACACATACCATACACTATCTACACGACATTACATCTAATCTTAAACAAGTATACTAAAAACTACATACAAAGTTGCATCACTGGTCTGGTAAACAAAACATTTTATGTACACATCTTTCATGTTTCCATTATTTACGTAACTACCCACAATAGGCAAATAATTATTAATATTCTAAGTATCAATCTTTGTGATATCAATAGTCTATTACAGATATTGAAAAATGAAACTACCTTCTTGTTGCTATTAAAACGTGACTTACAATTAAATATAAACAAAATTTAATCAAATACATACTACAGTAGTAAACGATGTTGACAATGAAACTATTAAATGTAAAAGATTAAATGAACCTTCGGACTGTATACATTTTTTATCATTCTCCGAAAATAATTCTCTATTGATTCTAACTATAAATATACGAAGTATTAGTGCTAATTTTGATATTTTCCTTATGTTTTTAACTAAATTTAACGTTAAAATAGACGTTTTAGTGTTGACAGAGTGTTGGACTAATGAACATTTTATACCGCCAACTATTAATGATTATAACATGTTTAGATCGAAAATAAAATTAAATCAGAATGACGGAGTTGTGGTGTACATTCGTGAAGTCTTTGAAGTAACGTGTACGGAACCAGTTTGTCGTGAAGGCAATTGTATTGTGGTTGGTCTTTCGAATAGCGTATATATAGTCTGTACATACCGCCCGCCTAGTTTTAAAAATCCGCTTACTTTTTTAAACTCCTTAAATTGCATTTTAAATACATTAAATAGAAATAAAACTGTTATTGTGACTGGTGATTTAAATCTAGACATTATGCCTAATAATCTAAGCACTAATGCTGCTATATATTTAAATTTAATGGCCAATCACGGCCTTAGGCAAGGAATACACTGTCCTACTAGGCAAACTACGTGCCATGATCATTTTATGATCAGAACTCTTTCTAAAGTGCGAACGTATGTCTTTGATGAACTAACTGACCACTCCCCTATACTAATGCATATTGACAGTACACCTGTTCCCAGGCAAACCTTATACGTTAGTAAAATTAGCATTAACTTCGATACTGTGGGTGAGTGTTTGGAGAGGGAGCTGTGGAGTGATTTATTTTCAACAACCGATGTTGATCAAGCTGCGCTAATTTTGACAACAAAACTAGGAAATATCATCGATACCAGCACTATTGAAAGAAAAATTGCTAAGCGTTATAGACCTTTAAAACCCTGGATTACTATAGGGGTAATTAAATCAATACGAAAGCGCGATAAAATGTACAAAAAAGCAAAAGTAAATTGTAATACATATGATGCAAATATTTACATAAACTACAGAAACACACTAAAGAAAATCATAAAAAATTTAAAACAAAACTATTACAAAGATAAATTAAACAAAAATAAGGGAAATATAAAGGAAACATGGAATATTATAAAAGAATTATGTAATATTAACAAATCAAATACTTCATCGGCGGAATTACTTAACATTGAAGTGACTGCAGCTGATTCTCTTTGTAAAGTGAATAAGTTTTTCACATCTATTGGCCCAAGTCTTGCAAAACAAACACTACAAAAATTAAATACAGATGAGATAACACTAGCACGAAAGGCGAAAGCCATATATTCGCCACTAAAGTCCATGGCACTATATCTGTCAGACCCTGTTGAGATTGGCGAAGTGATCGACAGCCTGAAAAAACATAGCGCTCCTGGCATAGATAAAATCACAGCAAATATTCTACAAAAATTTCGCCATTGTCTTGCGGGGCCCATATGTCACTTAATTAATTTGAGCTTTGAGCAGGGTGTCTTCCCTAACATATTTAAACGTGCCGTTGTGTGTCCTGTTTACAAGTCGGGTAATAAATCACTACCAACAAACTATCGACCAATTTCTCTCTTAAGTAGTATATCTAAAGTTATAGAAAAGGTTATGAACAAACGACTTGTTACTTACCTAGAAAGAAATAGTATTCTTTCGGAAAACCAGTACGGTTTTCGCCATAATCGCTCTACTGCTGATGCTGTTTTGCAGCTTACTTCTAAAATCACAAAATACCTTGACCAAAAGGAGAAATGCATTGGAGTATTCCTGGACTTACAGAAGGCGTTCGACACTGTATCCTCTAAAATATTAATTACCCGTTTGGAGAACATAGGAATTAGAGGGAACGCACTTCTGTGGTTCAAGGACTACCTAACGGAAAGACAGCAATGTGTTAGAATTGATAACCACGTAAGCGACTACGACACGGTGACGTATGGGGTCCCGCAAGGCAGTACCCTTGGACCAACGCTCTTTTTGGCATATATTAATGATTTATGCAAGCATCAGATCAGGGGCGCAGATATACAAATGTTTGCAGATGACACTGTCGTGCTTTTTCACGGTAGCTCTTGGGACCTAGTACGACAGCTAGCAGAAGAAGGTATGTCTGTTATCACAGCATGGCTGGAAGATAGTTTACTATCTTTAAATACCACCAAAACAAAGTTTCTCTGCTTTAGTAAAACATTGGCTACAGCGCCTAATAATTGTCATATTCGGGTACATTGCTATCCGTGTAATCGAGCGAGTGTTCTGCCTTCATATTGTTGTTGTCCCATATTATCAAAAAATACTGACATTAAATATCTAGGAGTAAACATAGATAACAAATTAAATTGGAAGAAGCAAATAAATATGGTCAGTAGTAGAATAAGAAAATTTATATACATATTTAGGGATTTGAGGTTGATACAAGATACTCAACTTCTAGTTCAAATTTACAAAGCATTAGCTGAGTGTGTAATTGCATATTGCATATGCTCATGGGGTTCAGCGGCCAAGACCCATTTAATAGAGTTAGAAAGGGCACAACGCGTCGTCCTTAAAGTCCTTCTTTATCTACCATTCCGCCACCCTACACATTTAGTCTATAAAACTGCTGATGTGCTTACAGTACGGAAGTTATTTGTCTACCTGACTGTACGCAGATATCACAAAGTAACTGTTCCACATTTAAAACCATCGGGTAAAAGAATGGAAAAGTGTCCAGTTCCAAGAGTGGCAAGCAAATTTGCACAGCGGCACTATGATTATCTTGCACCAAGAATTTACAACCATCTAAATTTAATCCATAAAACAAGAAACTTAAGCAACTTTAAATTAAAGCAAATAATTAAATTGTGGCTTAATGAAATGGATTTTGATAATGTTGAAAGCCTATTACAAATAATAAAGTAATGAAAACTTGAAAAATGTCACACACATCTCACTACACATAAATCTAAACACATAACCTCAAATACACAGTAAATCATACTCATACATTCACACACAAACATTTATTATCTAAGCATTCATTTTAAAATTTATTAACTGTAACTGTCTATTATTGTAACTACTGTGTGTTCTTTTTGCCTGTAAATAGGAACTGACTCCCTACACACAGCTTGCGCTACTTTGGGAGTCAGGGCTGTACAGTGTCTTGTAATCACATTTTGTTACAATAAAATTTATTATTATTATTATTATTATTACTTACATGGTAAAAAATAAACATTGTAAATAAATAGCGGGCACAGCCTGTTTTAACTAAATTTTAATATGTATTTAAATATTTATACTTTCAAAGACAAATAAAATAATATTATTCGTATTTAAAATGTGTTATTGTAATGTATAAGCTATATTATTATATTTATTATAGTTTCATCAAAATTCGTTCAGTAGTTTATACGTGAAAGAGCCACAAATATACTCACTTACATACGCATAAACTTTCGCGTTTATAATATTAGTAGGATTACATTGACATGCTTATTACATATTATACATACTATTATAGTGTCTTAAATTAAAACTATTTACTATCTTCTTTTCTTTGCTCATATCTTACTATTTTTAAACATAAATATATTATTTAACTAGCTTGTACTGATTACAGTAACCAGTCAAAGAACAGAGTACAATATAAGGTTTTCAAGATTTTATTTACATGATAAATAAATTTACCACAACTTTTACGTTGCTTAAATATAATATTTTTACGTCGCATATAAAATTCATAAGAAAAAATTAAAGCGCCTGATCTAATGTTTACAGCATCTTGTTTCGTTTAAAACACTTTTTTTTCTCCTCGGCTACGCACGATTTATGCATTCTGCCAATGTCGAGTTTAATTTTATTTTTAAAAGGTAGGGGAACAAAAGGAATCATTAAAATAGGTAAAAAGGAATTTAGATTAAATACGGATATAGGATCGGTAATATTAAAATAGGATGGGATAAAATAAATTTACATATAATGTTACTATATAAATAATAGAAAAATAAACAAGGAAAACGGAATTTACAATAAGATTTTTTTTTATTTATTGAATAGGGGGCAAGCGAGCAGACGCATCACCTGATGGTAAGCGATTACCGCCGCCCATGGACACCCGCAACACCAAAAGCGTCACAAGTGCGTTGCCGACCTTTGGGGGATGGGGAGAGGGAATGGGGGGAGGGGTTGGGGTATGGGCCTCCGGTATCCTCACTCACTCGGTGAAACACAGCGCTAGCGCTATTTCACACCGGTTTTCTGTCAGGCCGTGGTATCACTCCGGTCGAGCTGGCCCATTCATGCCGAAGCGTGGCTCTCCCACGGACAAAATTATGATTTGATTGATGAAATATGATTATATACAAGTTTAAAGTTTAATATTATTTAAAGATATGAATGAGGCTATATATTTATATACAGGAACACTTTGTACAAAGTATTGAAAGTATTTTTTTAACATTTAAAATATAATCACACAATTCATAAAAGAAGTTGCAAATTATACAGTTTAAAAGCTAATCGAAGACATAATCGATAAATAGATATCATCACTCCTGGTTGCAAGAAGTGAAGAAGGAGTCAGTCAGGGTTTTCCTGAACTGGTTGTTTCCATGCACAAATAAGTCCATATCAGCACTCCGACATGCCTTGAACATACTATATATAATAATATTTCGGACATCTGACAAACTGAGCAGTACTGGTACTATGGGTACTAGACAACTGATACGAATGCATATTTACTTTTTTTGTAAATACATACATTTTGTACATAGAAAATAACCAAACTCCGAAACAAATATTTACAGATCACAAACATTTGATGTTACCCGGAAATCAAAACTGAGATCTAAAGCCCAGCAATCGCATACGATACCTAGACAGTGATAATATTCTAATTCCTCAATTTAACCTTTCCTACCATTGCCTCCTTACCTTACCAACCTTTCGTTTTAAGTTCAACCCTCAATACCCAAATCCTACTCTTATATGGAAACGAATATACAGAAACCGCTGTCACCAGTACCAGCAGTAATGTAACGACCATAAAACGACCAATGAAACGACTACACATGGCACATGGCTAGAAATTTGGAGTCTGTCCAATCTTTGAGTTGATTTTTTTTCTTGCGAATACGCTACGACGAGTGTAGGAATATTAGCACATTAGATTTCGATTTTGGTTGTGATGAAGCCAACCTACTATTATTTCCAACCACACAGAAGTAAAATTTTAAAATCTCGCAACACTTAGGAGTTTCGTTCACTTCAGGGGTTCAGTTGTTTTTGTCATTAATGTCATTTCTATTTCAAAGCTCTTCGTTCTTTCGTTCGTTCATCAGACACCTTGTTTTGTTGTGAACGTTCATATGCGTTATCATTTGTCTTGTCCGGCCCAACTATTTCAGTGTTCTGTGGTCTCAACTACCGATAACTCGCGACAACTCGTTTTGTTTAAGTGCGTAAAAATATTTTTCTTCGTATAAGTATAAATAGGTACATTATGGAGTCTTTGTATTATTGACATTTAAAAAAAAATAGCGGTCAGGCTCAGGCGCTCTCAGTCTCAGTGTAGATTAGTTCGTCTGCTGTCGAGCTCGTATTCAACGATCTTTCTTTATCTCGGGAACTCGAAAATGCGAACATCTCCAATCTAAATATTCAGTCAGTTGATCGAGCGTAATAGGATACATTGGTTGTATTGAGCATGTGTCGGCAGTGCTAATTGAAATAAAAACTTTTTTAAGGCGACGGAGTTGTGAACTTTAATTAGTTTAATAGTTCTTGATATTAAACAGCAATAATACGCCATGGCGGACTATTTACCGGAATATTTATTTACATTTGTTGATCAGCTTGATGAGCACCCGTGGCTTTTCGCTGGTCTTGCATCAGTTTTAGTTGGTTTAAGTGGTATATTACCGTTGCTCATCATCCCTTTGGACTCGACGGACACCTTCAACGATGGACGTAAGTATTATCCGTCAATATATTCTGACATGTGTTTACTTATTTTTAGATTCACCAAGTCATCTTTCATCTATATTAATACGAAGCCGGCGCGCATGCGCTATGCGCGTATGTATTTACTTTTCCCGGTATCACTAGCATGCCGTTTTGATGTTTCGAAACAAAGGAAGAGTCATTTTCAACATTATTCTAGAAATTCCATGTAAACAAAACGTATTTTCTAAAAATATAACATGTTAATCGTTTATTTTTAAGGTCACTGTTTTTTTACTCTTGTATCAAACGCTTCCTATTACATAATTTACCTAAATAAAGTTCGTGAATAAAATTATAAATTTGAATTCGAAATTTAACTGAGGTCTGCTTACTTTTCATTGAGACCAATTAGAAACTTTATCATCGAAAATATGATTGTGCTAGCTCACAGCAAGGTACACAACAGGTTTATATACTACTTTTAATTGTCAACATTGAAATGATATACAAATTGTTATTATAATCAGGTCAATTTTGTACTCACAAGTAACGAAAAGCATAGACAATAATTGTCAAAAGCTAAAAATAAAAGCAACAAAACAAAGCTATTCATACTAAAAATGAGGTAACAGTATGAGCAAAAAAAAACGTAAAATCAAATTATATGCTATGCTTTGTGCTTTGTAAAAAATCATAAAGATTTTGAGTACTTAGAAATATTTTAGTAGGAATATGTATAAGCACTATAATAAAATTCATTCTATTTTTTTTTTTGCTGGATTATTACTAATATATATTTATCAAATTGTTATTAATTTAAATTAAATTTTATCTACATATTTCCATTGGAAACAGTTGTAAACTGTGCCAGTTTATAATTTATTGTTTGTGACTATGTGTGTATACATTAATCAGTATGTCATGTCAAGGACAGGTCTTAGTAAAATTTTAAGTAGAAAAGTTCATGCATTCTATTCTGTCCAGCTTTGTACTTCAATAGGCTTATGATTAACTCTTGAATTAGCTGGAGAAAACCAGAACTTGCTAGTATTATATTAATATGATCTTGTATTTATAATTAGTCTTTTGAAATACAACATCAAGAGTCTTTAACAGACAACTGCCGGAAATAGGCCTCTCCACTACAAAAGAGGTTTTGGCCTAATACCGCACTGGCAACACAGTGTATGGTTTGAAATACTAACAAGTTTTAAATAATTCAATTAGAACCTTTTTAAAAATTAAATTGTAATTAAATTGTTATGATTGCTACATATAATATCACATGACAGAGATAACATTTTTTTTTAATGATAAATATGTCAAATAACAAATGACAAAGGTGTGGTTTAATCACCGATTACAACAACAACCGAAACAATAGATCTTATCCTTGCCCAAATATATTCTAGAATGGTGATATTTGTGAGTTTGATGATTCAGACCAGAGGGCAGTAAGGCAAAGTGCCTGATTAATGATGAATGTATGTGAAACAAGAATTGAGTTGAAGTTTCATATGATGTGTATATACATAAGAAATGTTAATTCTTGTTAGATGAAGAGCAGTAAGTGTCAAAGAACAAACAAAGAACATACTTGTTCTTTTTTCGAAACTGTCTTTTGTGACATACTGCCCTCTCTACTACCATGGCAGTCTAGTAAGTTGACTACATAGCCCTCGCTTTAGGAAGGATATATTAGGACTATGCCACCCTAGACGGGTTGGTAAAGGGTATGTTGAATCTTGAAACTCGCGGGCTGGGTTTCCGCAAATCGACGTCTATAGTGCGCCTATTTTGCGTGATGGGATGGCTTTACTTGTGCCACCCCAGTTCTTCCAAGAAGCCTAGCAGACCCTTCACGTTGCCGACGACTTCAGGAAGTGACCTCGGTGATCCGAGGTGTCTTGCCTGGTATACTGCCACCTCAGGACATGTCATAATGACATGGGCGGCCGTCTCCTCTTCCTCCATGCATGCCCTGCACAGAGGACTGTCAGTATGTTACAAGTTTTCCTTCTCTTTGCAGTGTTGTGGTCAGTTTGCTATCTTAGTAAATGAGAACAATAACACATCGTTATTAAATTATCAACCGTGAATGACACAATTGGAGGCTATTGACATTACATTGTTTTGCTACAAGCGTGGGAATAACTCCACTTCTATAACTTTGTCTTTCTTAGCCTTACTGATGTATGGTCTGTAAATTTGTCTGTTTGATATTTTCAAGTATCTGAAATTAACCTAAATATATAATAGGAGGGAAGGAAAAATGAGTTATATGGAAGTAAATACTATATATACCCTGCGGTTATTGGCTTACCGCAGGTAACACTGTAGGGAAAGCTAGTCTAAAATAAGTAGCCTAAGTTACTCTTTATATCATCAGCCACCTATCAGTAAAAGTCCCGTCAAAATTGGTGCAGTGGTAAAATTTGAAAAATATTAGTTTTGTCCATGTATTGTGTACAAAAGCGGTTATTTTACTATGACAAGCAGACATTCCAATTTTATTTATTTGTTTATGAAAGTTTATGAAGCTAAGGATTTGTTTGTTTTGCTTTGAGGTCTTTAGAATTGGAAAATATTTTCTTTGGGATAGCCAATTTATTGTGTAAGACTGTCATTATACCATAAATACACCATACCCCTTTAGTAACACAAATAAACTTGTTTTTAAAGTATAACTTATTATTGCATGTCAATGTCACGTCAATAGATGAGCAATTTATTATAACCACATTCTATAATTTATAAATCAACTAGCAACTCGCCCCATTTTGGCCGAATTTTTACGGAAAATATACCTAGGTATTTCTCGAGCAGTGAAGGTGACCGTTGATGCGTATCTTAAAGGGGGCCTCCTTAAACCTACACCTAGGTCGTAAGTCCTGGGAACTGCTTTGAGTTTCTCCCTCTGCCACACGATGGACCCGGCACCCGCACGGTGAATCCATGGAGTGCTAAGAAGTTTGTCTCTTATTAGAAGTGGTGCAGTTTCATTTTTGCCCACGTCTTCAACAAATATCGTTATATTTAGATAAAGAACTCAAAAATGTAAGAAATTATGTACGAAAATCTTACTCAAGAATCATTCTATCTATTTGTAAAAACCGCATAAAAATCGTTGCAGTAGCTTTTGAGTTTATCGCAGACAGAGAGACAGACAGGCGGCGGATGACTTTGGTCAAGTGATGATAGTGATTGTCAGAATAAACTGATCTATTATAAGAACTTAGGAAACCACGTTTTCTTATTATTCTGTGATTCATACAGTTTTTGATAAAAAAAAAAAAAATAAAGGAATTTTATTTGGAATTACTCGGAAAAATTATAATTTCAAGTATAGAGAAAGATACCAAAAGTCTCTGATGAGCAATACTAAAATACTAAAATTGTCATATCTCAAAGGGTTCGGGGCCTAGTGTAAGTTAATTTAACATCACATCAGGTTTCTCATTATGTCTGACCTGTAATTGCAGTCCAGAGACTACATATCAACTGACATTAAAAGCTACGCACTAAATAAATAAAAAAAACATTTTTACTTATGTTTTTGTACTTTTTTAAGTAAATAAATGTATTTTCCTCAGTTAATATATCAATACAGTTCATTTGTATGTACTTTATATTTGTATCTCTGTTTACACTCTTATTCAACGTTTTAATTGGCTCTATCGCTGCATAACAGATGCTACAAATAATAAAAATGTTTGTCCTCTCATATGACCTCTCTTCGTGGAATGCAGCCACATATCGTTTTTTTCTGTCTGAATCGTTGTTGTTGTTTGTTTGCATGGGCTAATTTAAGTATTAACTGGTCCGATTTGAAGTAGATAGAGAGAAGAGAAGATAGGACCAAAACGAGCAGAGCACCATGGAAGTATGTTTCAAAAACGGGGGAAGAAATTTGACGCTGCGGGCAATAGGTTTCGTGGGTCAGCTAGTTTAAAATAAAAACGTTTATCCATTACGATTTCTTAACTGAATGTTAAAATATTCCCGAGTTTAAAAATAATTCTTTTGTTTGGTGTCTTGTTTAAAATTTAAATGATACCTTTTGCAACTGTATCATTTTCTTGCTTTTTGCGAAATCAATATGCCTTTTCTTGCTTTACATGTATACTCGCATTTTAACCGCGTTAAGATTTCTTTTTTTTAAAGTACGAATAATTCATTATTCGTATATTTAAAGCGAGTCATCTATCTTTTTCTAATAACATCAAACTCTACTTAAGCTTTGATTAAGCGGAATCAAACGGACATGTTAATAAAAATTCACATATATTTAGGATATACATGAATTGTGATAAGTTTTATAACCTTTTATTCATTACCAAGAGCAAATATTATTGACCCAAAATATCTTATCTAATCAAAAAAAACAGAACTTCTAATCGGCAACTTTATAAAACATATGTATTATGTGAAATTTCGCATTCATAAAATATAATGCTTTTTTATAATAGACGAACTGATTTGTCTGATTATCCTTATCTATACTAATATATTATAAAGAGGAAAACTTTGTTTGTATGTTTGTTTGTAATGAATAGGCTCAAAAACTACTAGACCAATTTTAAAAATTCTTTCACCATTCGAAAGCTACATTATCCACGAGTAACATAGGCTATATATTATTTTGGAAAAAAATAGGGTTCCGTAAGATATTTGGGTTTTTCGGACACAGGGTGTAAAAATCAACAAGAAAAGTTACTTATTTTGCGAAAATTTTCATGCTACGGGCTATATAAGACGCAAACGAGGTTGCGTGGGTCAGCTAGTTAATAATATAATTCGCTCGCGTTATGACGAACTGTATACAAAATATAATTCCTTTTTGCCTCTTAGAAAGGTAATTTTGGCCTAATTATGAGGGTACTTGGGCATAAGTTTTCCTTCTCTTTTCAGTGTGGTTGACCTTCGCAAAATGCTACCTTAAGTTATCTCATAAGACACCATATGAGATTACATAATGAAAATTACCAATTAATGCATGGAAATGTATTCTGTGACATCATCATTACGGAAACCATAGATTAATTTTATTAGTTTTTTTTTCATTATACGCATTGTTGGAAATATTGTCATAAAATATAAATTGAATTTGGAACGTGTACAGATTAAGTAAAATTTCTTTTGGCGGGCATTGCAAAGAGTTTTGGCACTTTTGGCGAGTTAATTTTATTGCCGGGCACCTTGCTGATGTGAAATGATGGTTATCATTGGAAATGTACGAAAAACATATATGACAAAGAAAGTAGGGTCTGGTATATAGCAACACTCGTGTAGGACATAGGATTGAGATTGTATCAGCTCAAAGAAGTCGGTCAAAAAGCTGGACACGCATACCAGTATATCCTTCTTTGGCATGGGGATACTTGATAAATGGCAATTCTCATAATTGAGTATTTAAAAACATAAATTTCTGATTTATAGTAATAATTGTTCAAGTTTTGAAAGGTTAAGATAGATAATAGACATTCATTACAACAAAACTAGATGATTAAAAGACAAAAGAAATACACGTGCAATACATGTCGCTTTTAACGTTTCGCCAATCGTGGCGAAGGAAATTGATTCTAATCTGTCATGGTACAGGTACAAAGCCAATTCAAGTTACCGCTCAGAGAAAAAATAAAATCTAAACAGTCTCATTCAACCGCTAAGCGATCTCTGTTTATTGTTATGGGTTAATTGTAACTCAAGACAAATCATCGACTAATGAGTACAATCGTTCGGTGTCTGAGTTAAATTAATCTACAACTATTGACCAGGCCAAGTCCACACGGCTGTCTTTGAAATTCTCGGATTTCCTCTACCATATTAAACATGTATCTATACTAATATTATAAAGAAGTAAAGTTTGTGTGTTTGTTAAATTGTAGGGGGTAATCTCGGGATCCACTAAACCGATTTTAAAAATTCTTTCAGTGTTGGATAGTCCATTTATCGAGGAAGGCTATAGGCTATATATCATCACGGTAATACTAATAGGAGCGGAGCACCATTGAAGAATGTTTCAAAAACGGGGAAAAATTTCACGCTACGGGCAATTGAAGACGCAAACGAGGTTGCGAGAGTCAGCTTGTTATACATATAAACCTTCCTTTTGAAGCACTCAATATATTGCTTAAACTGTTTTAAAATCCACTGAGTGCTTTAAAAGATCTAAGCGAACAGATAGCTGAAGCGACTTCATTTCATATTATGTAAAGATATGGATGTATTTAAAAAATTATATTTATCTGCGTCTGGTTGCTGTAAGATAGACTGTATAGTTTAAGGATCAAACGGCGATATGTGTGAAGTTATTATTACGGTTATGTATTAGAGAAACACTGCAAATGTAAATATAATCATTGTATCAGATACTGACTTTCATCAAAAGTCGTGATGATGTTCATCTACTTCTAGATAACACTACACAGTTTTCATCTCCAGGTACTCGTACCTATTCAATGTTCTGCTATCTTATCATGATTTACTCGATAACGCAATGTAGTTGACTATCTATAATAAATTGTTGACTAATGTTTAACAGTTGACTGATTCTGTATCGAAAGATTGATGCTGACGTAATTGGTCACGATTTTTTTACGGTCTCACTGAAATCGAAAGAAATGGTGGACTCGACCTAGATTTTGAGTAGAATGTGATTTTTGGAAAGAAAATCTGGCGTTTTTAAAACACGAGCCCCTCCCTCATGGGTTAATGGTAACGATGGGTGTTCTTGACACATTGAGATCCCTCCTTGCCTCGGTGGATACGTTAAAACGTCGGCACCGGTTTCCATACGAACATCTGTGACAATCGTTATTGGTAATAGGAGTTTTTCTACTCAACTTGTAAATCGCCTATCTGATGCAAGTAAAATGTCCTCTGGCCGACATAAATCTCACTCATTCGCCACTTATTTATATAGATTTTGGGTTCTTACATCTGGCTTCTGCCAGCTATCTTGCACAAATCATCTGTTCACCTGTGCGCGTCCCACACTATGTTTATCAAGATGCGATCATCTCTCGAGTGAAGAAATTGTATGGGGTACAAATTAATATGAGTTTGTTCACCGATACTTGTGTTCTCATATAATTGGCCCAATTCACCTTATTTGCTCAATTAATTTGGTAACCGTTTGAAACTGGAGTGTAATATCGCTCTCTGGTTGATTGTCGCAATTCCAACTCATCAGTAAAATGCCAGGGCCTTTTAATTTTTCATCATCATTCTTATCACGGCAAAGAACGCCAACCATCTTGTCTTGGGAAGTCGGCAATTTTCATCTTTATGTAATAAATGGAATTTAGGGAATTATGTGACCTTTTTAAGAGAAGGGATTACTTGCCTTGAAGACCTTCTTGGTCACAGAGGGAGTGTCTTGGGTTTTCGTCACGTGTAATTATGTGATAAATGGCACCTTTTTTATTCTTTGTACGGAAATCCTCTCGGATACCATCTCCTGGTGGCATGTCGGACTCGAACCGACTAAAACCGCACGCCGTCTCGGGAACTAGATGCCGGGGAACCAGGTGCACCCTAGAAAGGAAAACCCTGGAACCCCGACGTACCTCGGGCCAACACACGATGGCCCTGTCTGTGTGGGAACCTCAATGTTCCCGCTACTGTCTCCCAGGGCGATGGCCTCTTCTGTTGCGCTTATGGAGAACAGAGATCGTTCTGCGATCTCTGATACATGGCCCCTGAACGTGTGGAGAATTATTTTCTACCTTTTAGCTCATTAAATAACGACAAGTTACGTATGTTTTGTTTTTAAGTTCCATGCTTTAACTTTCAATTATGTTAAACTAGATTTTGCACGCGGCTGTATGGTTACCGCGGCGAAGAGTAGCCCTATGCTCCTCTCCAAAGTCGTTCAAATCCATTCAGTGGTTTAGCCGTAAAAACGTAACAGGCGGACAAACTGACTTACTTCTGATTAAGATAATATTATTTTGTATGTAAAAATTTCTTTAAACATCAATGTTTATTTGCATGTGTACATATAGTGTAGGTACATCTGAGTGTCTGGACATTTCTTATCTTCATTGCAAAACTATTTATGAATCATATATTACAAACATACGTATTCTTTGTCAAAACACTCGTTTGTTATCGAGAAATTTTGTGTTTTTCATTATGCCTATTAAGAGCAAAAAGTTCCGGTCAAATAAAGGGGGGGTTTTTTAATTTCGTCAACTAAAAATGCTAGTTCAGTAAAAAAAACCGTGTTTAATACGAGTATACAATTAAATCCTACTAATATTATAAACGCGAAAGTTTGTGAGTATGTAAGTGAGCAATGTTTGTTGCTTTCACGCAAAAACTACTGAATGGATTTTGATGAAACTTTACAATAATATAGCTTAAACATCAAAATAACACATAGGCTTAAATTTATAAAGATAGTAGTTTCGCCTCACGGCGTTGCCCTCGGTTATTTCATAGACTTAAATAGAAAAACATTTTTTAATGTTTCTTGTTGTTTAAAGACAATTGCCGCATTAGGAATATAAATTCTGTCTGTCTGTCACACAAGCTCACAACTTTAATTTTTTGAATATAATTTATATGTATAGCCTATCTTTAATGGCCGACCATTATTACGAATCTAATGACAATTCATTAATTAAAATCGGTTCAGGACTTTAAGTCTACAATGGATTATACAAATATACATAAAATGCCGAAACATAGGTGCATATTCTTCTATCTGCTTCTCTGTAATCGGGTAAAAATTAATCTTCAAATTCAACTAAGTACCTAAAATTAAAACCTACCAAATATTATTTCTGGCTAAGCTTCGTAGAGCGTGATATAACTGGTATGTCACGATATTTTGTGTACCCTCTCGTGAAGTGTTAAAAAGGAAAATAACAAAGCAGGTAGATCAAAAAAGTTTTTTGTTGTTTGGTGCATCAATGGATCAAATGCATAGGAATCATATATTCAGCCTCTGAAAAAAAAATCTTTCCGAAGCACAGGTACAAATATCACAGTTTTATAAGTTATAAAATCTATAAGGCCGTATCTTACCGTTGTCGTTGCCTCATCTATTTTCCCACATGTTACTTTTTTTATTGTAGTGCTGTGCTTAAAGTATTTAAGAATGCTTGTTTTTTTTTTAAATCGTATTCGGCCAAGTTGGACGTATTCCTAACAATAAGTTTGTGCAGCTGTCTTTTTGCACAAATTTGAAATAGCGATGGGACAGTCACGCGAAGATACCTGTGACATGTTTAGTAAATCAAAAATATTTTATTTATATGTATACCATAGAAATATCTGGGAGATGATTCTTAGAAATACTGTTTGTTTATTGTTTTTGATCAAATTGTAGCATAAGATATTTCGGAGAAGTCTAAACTTATTCTAGCTTATACACATGTCTGCATAACTCGAAGTAGAAGAAGATATCCCATATTTTCACTTAACACATAGTTCTTACCCTATAGGGCCTCTAATCTTTAAGAAATAAACGTACTCCCTCAAATTAAAAAACCCTCCCTCCCGACTTTACCATACGAACCTCTCTGCGTACTATAAGTTATCTCAAAACTGGGGCGCCCATAAGTGGTGGTAACCACTTTCTACCTAAGCTAGCCACAGCACGGGCTCGACTCTTTCATAGTAACAAGAAAACTGATAAACGTACTTATTTTAAATCGAAACTTCGAGTTGTGTCCGACTGCTGTGCAAAGGCCTCCCCTGCAACAAGCCATTTCTTTCTATCCAAGTTCCGGCCAGTCGCGCCATCTTTAACGGGGTCTGCCTTATCGTCAGTGTCCACCCTGAAGTACCCAGCGTTCGACGACTTGGGCCCACCGGTCCAAATTTTTACCGTGGGAGAGCCACGCTTCGCTATGCATGGGCCGGCTCGACCGGAGTGATACCACGGCCTCACAGAAAACCGATGTCCATGTGCGGCGGTTATAGCGTACCATCAGGCGATAAGTCTGCTCATTTGACCCCGATTTCATAAAAAAAAACATCTGACATACGTGTCTGGCCCAATCCTATTTTAATCTGGCAGTATTCTTACCAACATCCGCGACTTTAGTTTTAGAATGCAGCATTTGTAATATTTTGGGATTCTCAGAAACCCTCTCTCCTTTATATCGGGATCTTAAAGGCCTATTCCTTGATATTTCATCTTATAAAATTTTGCCCCCTTTGGTAAAGGAAATTACAAGAAAAAATAATAAATGGGTAAAACCACTGATAATAGTTAGATAACCACATAACATCACGCCAGGATTAATTGGAGTGGAGTATTACCTAACCTTCAGTTACTAAGGCGTCATCTCACCAAGTTGATTGCCCCAACAATTGGCTGATATAAGCCTTTGTTCTCAAATAAGTCTCGCTATCGGATCTTTATCTCTACGTGATGCGGAGCTCGTCCTGATAACACACTTGCTCCATGACAAAGCAGAGGTCGCGATGGGTCATTGATACTATTCGATGTGTTGACATAGGTTTGTGAGGTATTTGTATCCGTACCTATTCAAGGACAAACAGGGGGAGAAAACAATTTTTATCCGGCATATACTTTTTTAAGTATGTGCCTGCTTAAATGTCTACTATATACCGTGGGAGAGCCACGCTTCGGCATAAATGGGCCGGCTCGACTGGAGTGATACCACGACCTCACAGAAAACCGTTGTGAAATAGCGCTTGCGCTGTGTTTCACCGATTGAGTCGGTGTCGGACCCTCATTCCCCCTCCCCTTGTGACGCCTCTGGTGTTGCGGGTGTCCATGGGCGGCGGTAATCGCTTACCATCAGGCGATACATATGCTCGTATGCCAACAATACCATTAAAAAAAAAACCTATCTACCTGCTGAAAAGCAACCAAGAGTGATGGTCAGCGAATGTAGGCAATGCAACAATGCAGCCTGGTAAACCACACTACGGCGGCCTATTGGCCGTTGGGCCTCCGGTCTCGCACTCACCAACGAAACATAACAGCAGCACGAACGCTGTCATTTTACGTTGATTTTCTGTGCTAGGGTAAACCATTCCCCCCAGTTCGTGCTGAAATGACCGTGGATTTACTACCTAATCAAACAATAATTGCTTTAGGTGGGAATCAAACTCACGTTATCTTGCTTTGCACTGAGAATCGTTAACCACAGTCATCTGGGCCGGTATAATTTGAATCCGTATCCTCAAATCAATACAAGCTTTTCAAACCGTCTGGTATTAGCGTAAAGAATCGATTAGAATTAGGTATACCTGATATTAATCAATATTGTACGCTAATCACTAATCATTATAATCAATGTTTAACGGTCATTCGTTGATGTTCGAGGTCAACCCTCCTTCGCAATATGACGTTTGACTGTTGACTACATACATAATTTATATAATTTTGTTTTTAAACCATCATATTATACATTTTCTACCCGACTATGGCGAAGCCAAAATAAAATATATTTGGCAGCATCTGTATGTTTTTTTTTTTATTATTTTATGGGGGGCAAACGAGCAGACGTATCTCCTGATGGTAAGCGATTACCGCCGCCCATGGACACCCGCAACACCAGAGGCGTCACAAGTGCGTTGCCGGTCTTTTAGGAAGGAGTACGCTCTTTTCTTGAAGGTTTTTGAAGGTCGTATTGGTCCGGGAACACCGCAGGCGACAGCTCATTCCACAGTTTTGCTGTGCGTGGCAGAAAATTTCTTTTCTTTTTATTTCCATAGGCCCCAAAAGGCACTTGAACACGTCAAAAATACAAACATCAAACATTATTAATACAAATATAAAATAAAACTCAAGTACTGAATTGATCAGTGATAAAAGGACTGTAACTCAAGTAATCAATGATTTGAATTACCGGAGCTTAGACTGGTTTCGATTCAACTCAAAGGTTTAAATTGAAATCAATCCAAGTACCAGCTCCGATGGGTATTGCATTCATGAGAAGAGCTGGTGAGAAACTCATGTGCACCATCTTTTCAAATAATTTATACAAAGTTTGTTTGTTTTTGACAACAATACTTATATGTGCGAGTTAAGGCAACCAAAACACAAAGGCTAGAAAACGGTCTAAAGAAATATTAAAGTTAGGGAAATCTATTTTTTGTCTAATAAAATAATAAAAATTAGTCAATAGCATATAAGGTTGCAATCACTTACACATCAAGGAGTAAAAGCAATGTGTGCATATATACTGGTCCCAGAAAAAAAAAAAGTTCAAAATGTAATAAAATAATAAATACTAATTATTTATGCTCCAACAATGTAAACACAGATCGCCTTTTATATTCTACCGTAGCGTCTAAACTACTGAATCGGTTCATTATAATGACCCGGGTGTCCTAGGCTGTATAATACAAGTGTTATCACATTTTTACGTAGTCTGGTTATAACTTATACTTTTTAACCGTCTTGAAAAAGAGGAGGTTATGAATTCGTATGTATTTTTTTTCATGTTTGTTACCTCATAACTTTCGATTGGGTGAACCGATTTTATTGATCCTTTTTTTTAAAAGCTTGTGATACCTGTGGGGTTTTTTGTTATAATAATATTATTATACATTTATATTAAAGCTTGAAATTATAAACGGACCTTAATTTTAATTTATTCGTATAGATAAAATGTACCGTATATCTCTTTTTCTATACACATAGAAATGTATATATGCACAAAGTTACATAACATCGAACAAAGAAAATATCAATTTGTAACAATGAAAGCGATATATCGTAATATCAAGAATTACTTCATAAGATAAACATTTTATGAACGCTACTTAATTCTTCACGTGATTTAATCATAATAATTATTGTTATCACACCAATCACAGTTGTAATGAAAGAAATAATTAACCTCCAATACTTTTCGATAACATCGATAACTTATCTACATTCGATTAATATTTTGTAACAAGTATGTGATATTTTTTAAACAAGCTAAAAATAAGTCCTTATTATAACTTTCCGGAATGAAATGCTTTTTAAGTTTTTTTTAAAGATAATTTCAGCAAAAGCTACCGGCGGACCTATAAAAACATAAGCTTAATTAAAAATACCCCTATGCAAACATAATCGTGTTATTATACACCAAAAATGCGTTACATCGTTTTGTAATACAGCTGATACTCTTACACTGCTGTATCGATATTAACCAACCATAGCTAAGAACCACCGCAAGGAAACTATGCGCTAATATGGCCTATACGAGTATCTAGTAGTGGCATATTAAAGACTGTATCTCCTACTATCTCAATTATTTTTTCTTCTCACAAGAGAATACTCGTGTCAAGATCTTGCAGCAAACAGAATTGTGCTAAACCCGATATTTTCTTTTTTTGTAGCTGGTGCCGCCACATTGAGGATACTGTTGAGCTTTGCAGTAGGAGGTCTTCTGGGAGACGTCTTCTTACATCTGCTACCGGAAGCGTGGGAGAATGACATTAGAAATACTAAACGTAAGTTGTTTTATATTTTAAAACCCATTTGTTTTAGACCTATCTATATTAATATTATAAATAAGTAAAGTTTGTGATGCTGTAAGGGATCTCTCGTTCTACTGTACATATTTTGGTTTTTTTTTAAATATAGAAAGCCACAATATTTGTGAGTGTCATAGGCACGCAGAACGATCTCCGTCCTCCATAAGCGCAAGCCTGAGGGTGACAGATGAGGCCGTCTGTCACCCTAGCAGAAGCAGGCCCGGGTGACGGCGCGGACGCTTCGAAGCGTGCGCGCCCTAGGGGACAGTAGCAGGAACATTGGGGTTCCCACACAGGAGGGGGCCAACTACAAAGCGTAGGTGGCCCGAAGTACGTCGGGATTCCAGGGTTTTCCTTTCTAGGGTGCACCTGGTTCCCCGGCATCTAGTACCCGAGATGGCGTGCGGTTTTAGTCGGTTCGAGTCGGAAATGCCACCAGGAGGTGGTATCCGAGCGAAATGATTACTGCCATATACTATATAAAATTAGATTTTTACAAAACAATTTCTTAACTATCATTGGCGATGATGTATGTTTGGTACATTACATATTTTAGTGTTTAATTGCCTCGTTTGTCTAGCGGTTGACGTTGCGACTGTCGATCAAAAGGTCTCAAGTTCGAATCCATTGTAGGGCCAAAAAGTATTATTGAGTTTTTCTGATATTAGAAATACTTAATAACAGCTCGGAGCTTAGAAGTTGGGGTTTGAACTCCTGTGCCTCGGAGAGCACGTAAAGCTGTCGTTTCTGCGCCTGATCTCTCCCCGGTCGTGTCAGTTAACCGTCTCATCGGATTATGAGAGAGAGGGAACAGAGAGTGTACTTGTGCTTGCGCACCACTTGTGCACTACAATATCTCCTGCGTCCATGGTCATAATCGGCTAGGAGAACATTATTTTAGTCTTAATCAAATTGCAATTAAATGCACGATAATCTGTGCTCTATTGATGATATAAATAAGCATATAAATTATACATAATGTTCCGTGCATAATATTATTATTGTATTATAGCGAGAGCATAATAAAAGCATAAATCAGTTTTTATTTGATAGCTTGATTCATAAAATAACATAAATAAGTTTGAATTTTATTGCAATTACGAATTTAATCTGTGCATGTTAAAAATTTATTGTTCGTTATATTGTAAAATCATTCAGCGAAAACTTTAACTATGTTTAAAAAGCTGGTGAGGGATTTCTACTTATCATTGTGAATACTTTTGGTTTCTTTTATATAATGTATACTAATATTATAAAGCTGAAGAGTTTGTTTGTTTGAACGCGCTAATCTCAGGAACCGCTGGCCCGATTTGAAAAATTATGTCAGTATTAGATAGTCCATTTATCGAGGAAGGCTATAGGCTATATATCATCACGCTACTACTTATAGAAGTGGAGCACAAATGAAGAATGTTTCAAAAACGGGGGAAAATTTTAACGCTACGGGCAATATAAGACGTAAACGAGGTTGCGAGGGTCAGCTAGTAGCACTAACAGGTTCCTACCAAATTTGGCTAGGTAGGGCGGGAAACTCGAGCAGTGAAGGTGAGCGTTGATGCGCATCTTAAAGGGGGCCTCCTTAAACCTACACCTAGGTCGTAAGTCCTGGGAACTGCTTTGAGTTTCTCCCTCTGCCACACGATGGATCCGGCACCCGCACGGTGAATCCATGGAGTGCTAAAAAGTTTGTCTCTCCATGTATATTAGTCTGTATATATACATATATATTTCAGTGTGTACATATATTTGTGTGGGTATAGGTGTGTATGTGTAGTGTGAATAGTGTATAATATTTGTGTACGGATCTCTACTGATATTTTTAAATATTAATGTATTACCTGTGAGTAAGGTACTCTAAATTTTGAAATACCTAATGTCCGTGCTATGGTTGTCTAGAAGAAATTGCCGTGAGCGATAAGACCGCCAATTGTTATATGTACATCCTTACATACTTTGTAACTCATTTTGATATACTGTTTTTTTGTGTATAAAATAAAATAAAAATTAGACGTAGAGGGAAGAGGATTCAAAAAGCGAACATGACAATTTTAAGACTAGCTTTTTACTAAACATAACTCTTTATTATTCATGGCTAATAATTAAGATTAATAGATTTTTTCTCCATAAAGAAAGCTGAATAAGAAAAAATTAAATTACGCCATAAAAAAAAATACGCGGGATTATTAAAAATACGTCGAATTGTAATTCTGTTGTGTAAGGGAAGTCAATGCAACTTACCGAATGTTTTGGCATCACAACTATGTACTTATATCTACACTAATATTATAAAGAGGAAAACTTTGTTTGTACGTTTGTTTGTTTGTAATGAATAGGCTCAAAAACTACTGGACCGATTTTAAAAATTCTTTCACCATTCGAAAGCTACATTATCCACGAGTAACATAGGCTACATTTTATTTTGGAAAAAAAATAGGGTACCGTAAGATATTTGGGTTTTTCGGACAAAAGGTGTAAAAATCAACCAGAAAAGTTACTTATTTTGCGAAAATTTTCATGCTACGGGCTATATAAGACGCAAACGAGGTTGCGTGGATCAGCTATGTTTATATATAAAAAAACAATACCATAGACACAATGCTTACTTCCTCGGAACTAAATAAATCAATTGTAATACAAACAAATGTTACAAAGACTACCTGTATTACAATAAATCAAGTTTACGGCACAGACAAATACGCAGAACAGAATAAAACAAAAAATATTAAGTAGAATATGTTTTTGCATCTACGACAAAAAATTAAGATTGACCTTTTATGAGGTGTAAATAAAAGAACTACAAAGTGTAATGTTCTTCTTTTTAATCGACTTAAAAAAAGAGGAACTATCAATTCGACGGTTTCTTGTTAGGGAGCGTTCAAGTATTACGTAACGCAATTTTGGGGGGAGGGGGGGTCCCGTAAAACGTTACGATGCGTTACAGGGGCGGTTATTTTAAGAGTTTATTAGCAAAAACTAAGGAGAAAAACAATTGTGTGTATTGTAAGCCAAAAATTTATAAAATATAAACATGACACTTGAGTGTTACGTAGCGTTTAGATAGGGGGGGGGTCGAACAGAAAAACGTTACGATGAGTTACAGGGGGGGAGGGGGGTTCATAAATCTTCAAAAGTTGCGTTACGTAATACTTGAACGCTCCCTTATGGCGGCATCATACCTACTTACGACTCTTGAGTTACAGATGACCATAGCCGGTAATCACTTTCCATGAGTTGACTCCTTTGCCAGAAAATATATTAATACTCCTTAAAATGTAACTAGATTTCTTTGAAAGCTATCATTTGTGTCATTTATAATACCTACTCATGGAGAAATGTTTGAGGTGTGAATGTTATTATTTATAACTAGCTGAACCCCGCGGTGTTACTCGCGGTTATTGTCGTACCTAAGCAGAGCTAGTGTTATGGGTACTAGACAACTGATATGAATACATATATACTTTTATTTGTTAAAACATAACAAATATTTGTAGATTACACAAACATTTGGTCCGACCCAGGATTTGAACCCGAAACCTCAAGCACAGCAGTCGCATACGCTACCACAGCGCCACGAGGCAGTCAAATATATTATGAGGACTGTTAGAGTTAAAAACAATATTGCGTCGTTTGTTTGATAATTAATTCCGGTACTGCAAGGTTGGGGAAGACTCGTGAATTGTGACGTCATAACCTTTATCACGTATCCTGACAAGGCTAACCAGCTACCTAATTTTACTAAAAGAGATGCCAAAGGACTAATAGTCGTCGTCGTATAATGGATGGACTAGCTGAGCTCTGCGGGTAATGTCACGGGGCGAAGCTAGTCTAAAAAAGCTAGCCTAAATAACTTCTCCTATCATCATCTATCTGCCATTGAAAGTCCCATCAAAATCGGTCCAGACGTTCCTTAGGTTAGAGCCGGAAAATAAAGACAGAAAAAAAAATGTAGGTAGTAGGTAGTACCGTATGTACTTTCATATGTACTCGTATTAAGTGAAAAAGCTGTTAATTTAAAATGATAAAGACACTTTTATTGGAACGAAGTTCCTTATGGCGCGTTGTGTAAGGGGGCTAGACGGAAAAATTGTCACGACACAATTTGTTGACACGACACAATTTGTTGTCACGACACGACGACGACACACACAGATATTTTCGTTTCGTCTTTCTATTTCGAACTTCGTTCCATCCGGGTGTCCCTTGACACCTCTCAAGTTTTTTTTTTTATTTATTTTAGTAGATTTTTATCGGATTTTTAGCATTCCAACTACCCATAACTATATCCACAGATGTTTGTTAGTCCTTTTGTACCGACGGCGACGGCTTAACATGCTCTTTTCTCTTTCTCTTTTTTTAAAAGACAACTCCCGCATTAGGAACATACATCTTGTGTCGCGGGGGACTTTACAAACATACATGTAACGGACACAAAGAACACCCAGACTCAGGACAATATTTTGTGGATCACACAAAGTGATGTCCCAGGTGGGACAGTGTGGTTTGAACCCACGGCACTTGGCGCAGTAGCAAGCGGCGTACTGACCGCTTAAACCACTAGGCCAACCGTGCAGTCGAAATGCTACACTACCAACTAAATAACGATCAACAAACAAGGAAATATAAAGCCTTAATCACAATAATCGTTAACAAACTCACAATGAAGTTAACACAAATACATAAAATCCTTGAACTAATACTATATATATACACATCTACTGGCATATGCAAATAGTACGATAACGTCTAAGTCCATTGTCAATGCTAACGTATCGACATTAATACGCTATTTATTTCTGTTTATTCTGGCCTTAACTTACTGTATTGTAATATCAAAAATAAAATACCGCTTTCTTTATTTCTTTTTTTTTTTACTCAGTACGCCATCTAGTCCCAAGCTAAGCAGAGCTTGTGTTATGGGTACTAGATAACTGTTTTTTTTTATTAAATAGGGGGCAAACGAGCAGACGTATCGCCTGATGGTAAGTGATTACCGCTGCCCATGGACACCCGCAACACCAGAGGCGTCACAAGTGCGTTGCCGGCCTTTAAGGAAGGAGTACGCTCTTTTCTTGAAGGTTTGAAGGTCGTATTGGTCCGCGAACACCGCAGGCGACAACTCATTCCACAGTTTTGCTGTGCGCGGCAGAAAATTTTTTGGACTGCCAACCATCTAGATGATGGGGATGAAATTAAAAAAAAATTAAATGTAAATATGAATATATTATTTTGTACGTTACATATTATACTCTGCCTCGGTGGCGCAGTGGAAGTGAATGCGACTGCTGTGCTTGAGGTTTCGGGTTCAAATCCTGGGTCGGACCAAATGTTTGTGTAATCTACAAATATTTGTTTCGGAGTTTGGGTGTTTTCTATGTATAATATGTATGTATTTACAACAAAAAAGTATTTTTATCAGTTGTCTAGTACCCATAACACAAACCCTGCTTAGCTTGGGACTAAATGGCGTTGTGTGTTAGATGTCCGAAATATTTATTTATTTATACGTAGAAACACCCAAACTCCGAAACAATATTTGTAGATCACACAAACACTTCTGACCAAGGATTTGAACCCGAGACCTCAAATACAGCAGTCGCATTTAATACCACTGCGCCACCGAGGCAATTAATTCTATTGATGAGCCATATAAAGCTAGTTGTACCTATAAATCTTGAATAACTCTATCTATTGCTGAAAACTGTATTAAAATTCGTTGAGTAGTTTAAAAGTCTAAGCGAACAGACAGCGGAAGCGACTTCATTTTTACCCGACTTCAAAAAAGGAGGTGGTTCTCAATTCGCCTGTATTTTTTTTAAAATATTTGTTACCTCATAACTTTCAAATGGGTGAACCGATTTTGATGATTATTTTTTATTTGAAAGCTAATGCTTCCCGTGTGGTCCCAATTTTTAATAATATCTATACAAATAAATAAAAGTAGAGTGTCTGTTTGTATACATATGTAACAATTTTAAGATTATTGTCTGTCTGTTTGTTCCGGCTGATCTCTGGAACGGCGGTACCGATTTTGACAGAACTAGCAGATGACACAAGGAGTAACGTAGCGTACTTTTTTAGTCATGTTTATACATTTAACAATAACTGTAGGTAACACCCTGGTGCTCGGCTAGTATTATGTAAAGATGATAACAATTCCGACTTGACCACAAACATACCACAGCTATTTCATTGACATCTATAGTTTTAATAATTTTTCCTCATTGACACGGAATGTTCTATAAATGTATTTATAATATTGAAACGATGTTTGTAAACAGTGTTGAGGTTTTGTGTTGCTAATTGTACAATACAAACATATTAGTCATGTGTAGTGACTGAGTGACTTCGCTTTTATTTTTATCAGTTTATTGATACTAACCAACCGATTATTATTTTATTATTTACTAGCTGAACCCCGCGGTGTAACCCGCGGTTATTGTCGTATCGTGGGTAACGTCGCGGGGCGAAGCTAGTCTAAATAATGTAAGCCTAAGTTACTCCCTGTACCATCAGCTACCTATCAATGAAAGTCCCGTCCAAATCGGTCCAGCCGTTCCAGAGATTAGCCGTAACAAACAGACAGACCGACAGACAAAAATTTTAAAAATATATGTTTTGGTATGTGTACCGTATATACATTCATAAGCATGTAGTAGAAAACGGTTATTTTAATATTACAAACAGACACTCCAATTTTATTTATTTGTATACATTAATTATCCCATCATCAAATCCTGATATGGCGGCAATTGGACCACTCCGGGAGCATACCCTTTCGAATACAATTAACGGAGTAATCAGTGTAAATACATAAAGAAAATACCAATTACTATTTTCAAGGTGGTACAGCCACGCTGATTTCAGCACGAACGGGTCGGTACTACCCTCGCACAGAAGATGAACAAATGACAACGTTCGTGCTGTCGTGTTTATTTATTTAGGTATATTACAGGTACACACAACATTCACCATATGAGTGTGTGTGTGTTTCGTTGTTGAGTGCGAGACCGGAGGCCCAACGATGCAGAAGTATCACTAGGCCGCCAAAGTGTAGGTCACCATGCTGCATTGTTGCATTGTCTGCATTCGCAATGAGTATGGTGACCACCACTCTTGGATACTGCTATTGCTTTCCATCAGGCAGAATAGAGTCATATTGGCAGGACCATACATAAAAAAAACAAGTTGAGAACCTCCTTCTTTTTGCTGTATGGTTTACCATCTTCGAAGCAACTCAATATGACATCTGATAAATGTTTTGGATGTCTTGTCTTATTTCCAACTCCTCCAGTTTTCTTCCGATTAATTTTATTGCGCGACTTGGGTCACTGCTGTTGATCCAAGTGTACAGGATTTACAGTGGTGGGCTTTTGTCTACAGGTATTGTCACAACAAAATATCTTGGTTGGTACTAACTAAATGTAATTCCAATCATATTATTGAATCACCCAGTCTCATTAATCAAATTAAATAGCAGCGCTTCTTCGGATTTCTGTTACGCTCTTCCGTCCCTTATCACGAAAAACCGACATTTACAATACACAATCTTTTTTTTTAAGTTTTAACAACGTTGTTTGAACATAATGATAAACTGTTTTTTTAAAGGGAATTGCTCTTTAAAAATGTGTAAATAAGCATTTATCTAACACTGGACTAAGAACATTCTCTAGTTCGGTACCTATTTTGATCGTTAATTATATTTTACTTCTGTTCTAAATAAATATTAAACAACTAGCTTTTGACGGCGACCCTGCCCGCTGATTATCGCATATAGAGTATATAAATATAGAATATGTTTTTCCTCAAGAATAAAACTATATCCATGCCAAATTTCATTAAAATCTGTGCAACGGTTTGTGAAACACATTTTAGACAGACCGAATTACTTTAAAATTTAGTAAGTACGAATTATATTTTAAATAAAAAAAAATCTTCAACTTATATTGCAATAATATAAAACTTATTGCAAATTAAATAGCTTTGAAATATTACATTAATTCTTAACGTTAACTGATATTATAATAATATTATATTGAGGCCACGCGTTATCAGTTCCACCTTCGTATAGTCGGTGGCTAAGTGTCTAATAAAGATAAGTTGAATCAACATTTCTGATTTCTAAACAGTGTAGGTTATCAAGCCTATAGGGTCGCGATCTACCGATTTATGTTGGGATATTCTCATTATTATTTGTTAATAGGATTATGGGGGGTAGGTAGCTTGCGTCCGTAGGAAATACCTGTTAAAAACCCTACACGTGCTCCCTGGGTGGTGCTAAATGAGCTACAACGCCGAGCATCGGGCGGCGGTCAATTAACCTGATGACACAGGCCTAACAAGTTTGTTTCGGGACGGTAGGAAATGACCGATCCCACCCGCAACCGCAAACATGTGATCGGGAGCCTTGGCTTAATCGCCCGTGCTAAGAGGAAGATACCCTCTATAAAAAAAATACCCCAATTCCAAGGTGGGAAACGTGCCAAAGGAATGCATGACTGTTGGGAGACCAGTCGCTAGCGCCAACCTCGACGGACCAGGCTAACGTCGTTGTAGTGAGCCTTCTTGAGGGAATGGGCGTCACCCTTCAAGCGACGATCTAAATCGACCTTACTCGTGGGAACAATATGAGTGATATAAATAAAAAACCAAATATGATCCAACAACAATTGCACAAAGGCATGTTCATCAGAAATCGTAGTAACAGTCTACCATCAGCAGCAGCAAGCAAAGACACTGAAAAACCAGTTCAAAACAATAAAACAGAACAACAAATAAATGAACAGGAGAGCATTTCTCTGACTCCGTGGCAAAAAGACAAAGTTCCTCAAAGACAAAAAAGAAAGGAAATAAGCCCAATGCGCAGAGAAAATACAAAGAAATCGAAGAATACATCATTTTTCGCAGTCTCTACACACAACAGATTCGATCTGCTTGACAGTGAAGCTATAGAAACAGCAGTTAAGAATACGGAGTACATACCTAAACCGGAACCTATTTTTGTGACAGGAGTTATGGATGTTACATTACTGAAAGCAACTCTTAATAAAATTGTTGATAACAATTCATACAAAATGACTACTTTAAGATCAGGGCATATCATTAAATTAATGCCTAATGATATACAAACCTATAAAGCAATCCGGGAGCAATTTATAGCAGACAATATTTCACACTACACTTACAAACTGAAAAGCGAAAGAGCATATAGAGTTGTACTAAGGGGACTACACTCTTCAGAAGATACTACTCTAATAAAAGAAGAGTTAAAAGAACAAGGACATGAGGTCAGACAAATAGTAAATGTTTTACACAGATCTACTAAAGAAGCATTGCCCATCTTTTTTGTGGACCTAGAACCTAACATAAATAACAAAGAAATATTCAATCTGAGATATCTTAGCCAGATGAAAGTGACATTTGAAGCGCCTTATAAAAAAAAGAAAGAAATAATTCAATGCAAAAGATGTCAGAGATTTGGACACACTAAAAACCAGTGCTTTAGACCATACAGATGTGTAAAATGTGGTAACGAACATCCAACTTCCTCGTGCATCAAAACACCAGACACAGACGCTACATGTGCAAACTGTCAAGAAAAACACCCTGCAAGTTATAAGGGCTGTGCAAAATATAAACTGTATAAGGAAAAAATACTAAAAACCAAACAAACTAATAAAGCAAATCATGTAACTGGGGATACAAAAAGGATCATAATACCAGATCAAAAAAAAAAACAAATTGTAAGTCAGAATAATCGCTCTGAAAAAAGAAGCTATGCAGAAATAACAAAGAACCAACCACTATTTGAAGGCTTACCTGATACAGAAAACCTTCCCGACAAACTAGAACTTATGTTTGCCAAATTTCAACACATTATGATCAACATGATGGACAAAATGATGGATCGAATGATCCAGCTTGTGAGAAGTCTAGTTACAAAATGAATAATATAATCAAAGTTGTCACTTGGAACGCCAACGGCTTGACTGAACGTCGTCAAGAACTTCAAACTTTTCTCCATGTAGAAAAAATTGACATTGCGCTAATATCCGAAACAAGATTCACTGCCAAATCTTACCTTTCTTTACAAAATTACACGGTTTATACAACAAATCACCCATCAGGAAATAGCCACGGGGGAACCGCAGTAATTATTAAAAATAATATTAAACATTACGAACTGGAAAAATACAATACGGATAAAATACAAGCAACGTCAATAAAAGTAGTCATTAAGGAGAGAGTAGATACTACTTTTTCTGCAGTGTACAGCCCACCCAGACACACAGTAACTAAAGAAGACTACAATACGTACTTCTCTTCTCTTGGCAACAGATTTATATGTGGAGGGGATTGGAATGCAAAACACACAGACTGGGGCTCAAGATTAATTACACAACGTGGAAGACATTTACATGGTGTTGTACAGAATTTGAGGCTTGAATGCATGACCTCACGCAAACCAACATACTGGCCAACGGATCGAAATAAAATTCCGGACCTGCTTGACTTCTACATAACTAAAAACGTAAGTCCAAACTATATGATTACTGAAGCGTGCACGGATTTGTCCTCTGACCACACGCCAGTCATTCTAAACGTAAGCTCGACAGTGGTATTAGTAAAGCCCGCAGATAGACTGTACAACAAAAATACTAATTGGGAGATGTATCAAGACGTAATAACGAAAGGGATTAATCTTACGAAACCATTAAAAACGCCCGAAGATATAGAGGAAACAATTGAGAGCCTAAACAAAATCATACACGAGGCATCTACTATTTCTACAAAAATAAGAAAAAATTACATCCCTCGAATGTTTAATGAATACCCGAAATTGATCAAAGACAAAATTTTGGTACGTCGTAATCTTAGAAAAGTGTGGCACGAAACTAGGTATCCTGCAGACAAAACAGCATTCAACAGATCTTCGAATGAATTAAAGCACTTAATTAAAAGATTTACAAATAATAATCTCCAAGCGTTTCTCAGTAGCTTGACTCCAAGCCTAGACACAAATTATTCACTATGGAAGGCAACACGAAAATTTAAACACCCCAATAGTCATATTCCTCCCATCAGAAGAAGCAACGGTAAATGGGCCAAATCAGACATGGAGAAGGCAACAATCTTTGCTGAACACCTCAACGATGTTTTTCAGCCATTCCCCGAATCGAAACCAGAGCACGACGCTAAAATAAAACACTATCTCAAAAGTGCACAACAAATGATTCTTCCATTAAAATATACGAGCCCAACTGAAGTAGCGAGTGAAATAAAACAGTTAAAGGATGGAAAATCGCCTGGATATGACATAATTGACAGTGTTCTTCTGAAAAATCTCCCAAAGAAAGGAATAGTAGCAATTGCAAGTATTTTCAATGCTTGCCTACGTCTTCACCATTTTCCAGGGCAGTGGAAAATGGCGCAGGTAATAATGTTACCCAAACCAGGAAAACCACCAAATGAAGTTGCTTCCTATCGACCTATAAGTCTTCTGCCGTTAATGGGTAAACTCCTTGAAAAGATACTACTTAAAAGAATGAGGGTACATCTAAATGAAATTATTCCAAATCACCAATTTGGCTTTCGGCAGCATCACGGAACGACTGAGCAAGTTCACCGCATTGTCGACGTTATAAGCAGGTCACTGGAAGAAAAAAAATATTGCTCAGCAGTCTTTTTGGACATTAGCCAGGCGTTCGATAAAGTATGGCACGAGGGCCTTCTTTACAAAGTTAAGAAGATGCTTCCTCTCTCATTTTACCAAATAATAAAGTCATACCTCTATAAGCGCTGCTTTGAAGTAAAGCTTCGTGAAGATGTTTCCGACCTGTTTGAGATTAAATCAGGCGTACCACAGGGAAGCATACTGGGACCGGTTCTTTATACCATATATACTGCTGACCTACCAACAACAGACAAGACGACAGTTGCTACATATGCAGACGATACAGCTTTACTTTCATCACATACAAATCCAGTAACTGCAACGGAACACCTACAAAACCATATTGACAAAATTGAAGAATGGCTTAAAACTTGGCGAATTCAGGCAAATCAAAGCAAGTCAACACAAGTGACATTTACTCTCAGGAGAGACACATGCCCACCTGTAACACTCAATAATGAGGAAGTTCCTCAAGACGACAACGCAAAATATTTAGGCATGCATTTGGACAGAAGGCTGACATGGCAAAAACACATATGGACAAAGCGAAAGCAGCTAGACTTAAGACTACGCAGTATGCACTGGGTAATGGGACGCCACTCACAGATGAGCAATCATAGCAAGTTAATAGTATATAAAGCTATCTTGAAACCTATATGGACCTACGGTATCCAGCTCTGGGGTACAGCCAGCAACAGCAATATTGAGATACTTGAACGTTTTCAAGCCAAAACCCTCAGGACCATCTTTGACATTCCACAATACATAAGTAATAAGTACATATATTATGACCTGAAACTACCAACTGTTAAACAGGAGATTATGACGTATAGCAACAACTACCAGAAAAGAC
This sequence comes from Spilarctia lutea, assembly GCA_916048165.1. Taxonomy (NCBI): domain Eukaryota; kingdom Metazoa; phylum Arthropoda; class Insecta; order Lepidoptera; family Erebidae; genus Spilarctia; species Spilarctia lutea. The sequence goes on along the minus strand of OU696492.1, from coordinate 2,779,908 downwards.
TCGCAAATCATATAAATGAGCTTGCTATTGGACTGAGCGGAGGGGGAGGCCTCCAACATAGAAGACTAAAAAGACACAGTGTTCCAACTCTGCGGGATAGATTCGTCAGGCTGGATTGAGACACCTATATTAGAGGTGTCCTGCTAAACTTAAATTAAGTCTCTAACAGATGCAACATATCGGACAGAGTAGTGGCTTATTGTTATATTGGAAAAGGTTAAACAGATTGCCACGGAGCAGAATAAGAAAAAGAAAAAAAAAAAAAAAAAAAAAAAAAAAAAAATAGGATTATATTTCGTTCACTTGTGTTACAAGAAACTTGAAATTAATTAAGTTACAAATGTAGCTTCAAAACTAAAACCTCAGAACAAAAAAAACTTGAGAGGTGTCAAGGGACACCCGGATGGAAAGAAGTTCGAATGGCGCTGTTTATATAAAATTTAAAAATGTTTTTCACCAATTCTTTAAAAAAATAATTCGTCTTAACAAAATGTGTCGTTGACCTATATCGAAAGTGTCGTTACAATTCCGTCTAGCCCCCTTTCGCAACGCGCGATAAGGACTTCGTTCCAATAAATTCGTCTTGACAAAATGTGTCGTTGATATATGTATGTCGAAAGTGTCGTTACAATTCCGTCTAGCCCCCCAATAAATTCGTCTTGACATATGTCGAAACTGTCGTTACAATTCCGTCTAGCCCCCTTCCGCAACGCGCGATAAGGAAATTAGTTCCAAAAACTATTTTACATACTATTATATGTCCGGATATAGACGGATTAAGAGTACAGAGTGACACTCCTGTTCATGCAAGCCACGTTAGGAATTACCTGACAGGTTTACACAACTGTGCCGGTATATTATATAATTTTACCGTGGGAGAGCCACGCTTCGGCATGCATGGACCGGCTCGACCGGAGTGATACCACGGCCTCACAGAAAACCGGTGGGAAAAAGCGCCTGCGCTGTGTTTCACCGAGTGAGTGAGGGTACCAGAGGCCCACACCCTACCCTTCCCGCATCCCTCTTCCCATTCCCCATCCCTCTTCCCATTCCCCCATCCCTCTTCCCATTCCCCCATCCCTCTTCCCATTCCCCCATCCCTCTTCTCATTCCCCCAAAGGCCGGCAACGCACTTGTGACGCCTCTGGTGTTGCGGGTGTCCATGGGCGGTGGTAATCGCTTACCATCAGACTCGTTTGCCTCCTATTCCATAAAAAAAGAAATCTCAATTCAGATCAAGCTTACCTGACGGGTATAACTGTGCAGCTTAAGAGAGCAAAATACGTGAAGAAACACTAGAAAGTAACTCAACCGGTCTGGCCAGCTTTGTATAGTAACTGTGGACTATTATATACCGTTGATGATAAATGAGCATAAAACATAATGTATACATAAAAAGTTGTCACTTTAAAAAAAATCGTAAAAAGAAATTCCGTTAAAGTTGAAAATTATGTCATAACTATATATTAAAATAATATAAGATATAATACATCGAACTAATCACTGCAACACATGTACACAATCCACATAATTACGATAAAACAATGACATACTACAAATTAATTATACATGTTGAGGTTTTGTGTTAGCATTCAAACGTTTGTCATTACAAAAACAACTTTAAGTCCTTTGTCTTGGAGTTGTTTATTATTTGAAATAAATATTGAGAAGTTTTGTGTTCCGAGTGCGATAGCTTCTGTACTAGGAAAGTAGGTAATAAATATTGAGTCACTGAACGTTTTTGTTAGGCCGTAACATTGTAAATATTTGTGCAACACACGTGCTTTAAAAAAAACATTGTCTTCTTCTTTTTTGATGAATGGCAACCAGCCGGATTACTAGGATCAGCTATTTCTGCCAATGTCAAGTATTTATCGTCTTCAATTATCAAGTCTTCGAGTCTTCAAGTCGTCGTCGTGATGAAATTAATGATAAAAAATATATAAAATGTGGATGACATGAAATGGGGACCGTTTTCCGAAAAAACAAAAAACGATCCAAAAAAAAAAACATTGTCAATAGAGCAATATGCGCGGTAAAAGATTACCCGCGCTGTGAACTGTCAGAAACTGTTATAATATATATATATATATATATATATATATATATATATATATATAATATGTACGTTAGAAAATAATATTAAATGTATTTCAATATATCTAAGGTAATTTCAAATAATTTTATGTTAATATTATGTAATTTCAGTTAATGGAATGTAAACGCGTTAATAAATTAATGAGAATAAACGATAAGTTGACGTACCGCTTCAGAGGCGTTCTGTAAATGCAGTTAAATAAAGTATACACAATAAAACTTTATGTTTATTACCTAAAGAGGAATTAATTTACTCACTTGTATATTTCGTTTCGCCTTTTTCGATTTAAAAGATGTAGATTTTTGACACGACACCACAGCCCGTTCAATACTAGTCCAACATCCGGCTTATAAAAAGTATTTATTTTTATATTAATACTAGCTGAACCCCGCGGTGCTACCCGCGGTACGATGATAACTGCGGGCAACGCCGCGAGGCGAAGCTATATCTTTATAAATAGTAGCCTATGTGTTATTCTGATGTATAAGCTATATTGTGGTAAAGTTTCATTCAAATCCATTCAGTAGTTTTTACGTGAAAGAGTAACAAACATCCATACATACATACATCCATACTTACAAACTTTCGCCTTTATAATAGTAGTAGGATGGATACCACACAGATATTCAAAATTAAGACAAGACTGCAACCCATGGTTGATTAAATGTTGAAGACTTTGTGTCTTAGTTGATAATGATCATATCAGAATTAATTATTAATATGCTAAATGTAATTAATATAATCAGAATCGTATTACATATCTGTATAGGTGATTTTTGATTGGCTTTTTTAATATTTAATGTTGCTATCTGAAATTTTGATATAATGGCTACTAATACTATTAACTAGCTGACCCACGCCACCTCGTTTGCGTCTTCTATTGCCCGTAGCGTGAAAATTTTCCCCCGTTTTTGGAACATTCTTCATTGGTGCTCCGCTGCTATTGGTAGTAGCGTGATGATATATAGCCTTTCTCGAGAAATGGACTATCCAACACTGAATTTTTTCAAATCGGACCAGCGATTTCTTAGATTAGCGCGTTCAAACAAACAAACTCTTCAGCTTTATAATATTATTATAGATTAGAAAGTAACTTTGTATCGATTTCAATAAATTTGTCATGAATATACTTTGATTCTTAGGCTATTCTTTACCGCCATAACTGACATACACGCAGGTGGAGCCGCGTGCAAAAGCTTCATTTAATATTATATCAAATTTCATATACTGTACTTATAGAGTTAAAAGAGTCCTCTGTTGTTTTTTTTTTATTGAATTGTGGGCAAACGTGCAGACGCAACACCAGAGGCGTCACAAGTGTCTTGCTGACTTTTGAGGGATGGGAAGGGTGTTGGAGGGTGGGGTTGGAGTATGGGCCTCCGGTATCCTCACTCACTCGGTGAAACACAGCGCAAGCGCTATTTCACTCCGGTTTTCTGTGAGGCCGTGGTATCACTCCGGTCGAGCCGGCCCATTCATGCCGAAGCGTGGCTCTCCCACGAAATAAATTTTGTGTGGAATACATATACTAAAAAAAATCCTGCAAATTATGGTAATTTTACTAAATTGAAATCGAACTCGCTTCCTGCCGACTCGTTTAATACATTCTTCGTCAGAAATATAACATAATAAATAACATTTAGTTTTTCTCCACCCACAGCCGGTGACCATGTTTCCCTAAAAAGTGGACTTTGGTGTCTCTTCGGGATGCTAGTCTTCATCATAGTGGAGAAACTCTTCGCGACTACTGAAGAGAAGGAAGAGGAACCAGACACCAAAGAAAACGGCAAGCAGAACGGCTTCATCAAACAGATAGAGATAGAAGAGATAGAGAAACTCCTGCGAGTGGAGAGGAAGCAGAGGGGGAAGAATAAAGGGGAGGGGATATGTAATACCAATGGTGACGTCACCGCTAAGGAGCAGTACGACACTTGCTTGTTTAACAACAATACTGAAGGTGAGTTCTTTAAATAAGAGGTTTTTTTTTTATTATAATTCACAAAACTGATGTAAAATCTCATTTACGTACATAAATAATGTTTAACATCATATTGTAAATCTAACATACATTTACAACTAAAGCTAAAGCAAAATAAATAAATATTCCGGACATCTATCACACAACGCCATCTAGTCCCAAGCTAAGCAGAGCTTGTGTTATGGGTACTAGACAACTGATATAAATACCTACTTATATACTTTTTTTTTGTAAATACATACATATTATACATACGCTTAGAAGAATAGGGGCCGAGTATAACTAAAAACAGACGCAAATATAGTTGCGTGGGTCAGCTAGTAATATTAATAAATAATTATTGATGTAAATAACCTTCAAATTAAAAATAGTAATTGTAGTACGTATTGTAGTTGTATAAAAACATATTTAAATATATAAATAATTCATTGACAATTGTGTTTCCAGGCATATGCTGTAATACTGTGGTCAATCAAAACGGTACAGCCCGCTGTAGCAACAAAGGCAACCGCTGGATGGGACGCTGCCTGTTAAGAGAAGTGAGGGAGAAGGCGCTGCAGAAGTCCAAGGAGAAAAATGAAAAAAAAGATGTTAGTTAATATAAATAATTACAGTTTAAAAGGCTATATACCTAATGTATAGGTACTTTGTGTATGTGATGTATGTAATGATAATGAAAAATTGTAAAATAATTCGTTAAGGAATGTAGCCCGTAATTTATTAGACAGCAGTGACGCATCAATTTTCGTATGAAACGACAATTTTATATAAGAGGTAATATGCATGTTTTTTTTCACTTCTTAATCTGATCATTTACGTCTCTAAAACACATAAAAAAAATTGAGCTTGAAAATGTCAATGTAATTTTCAAAGTGAAATTTAAAACACTGACCAAATTTGAGCTGTGGAGGAACGGGTGTGATGTCCCTCCGACACAAAGGGATGATCCTCCGACCAGGCGAGGTGATCATGCCTGGTGGGCCACTGCCCAACATTTGATGTTGGGATGTTCTATACATATATGATAATCGGCGCGAGAACTATTTTATTGCGCGATTCAGGATTTGTAGTTACTCCGTGTAGTGCGTTACTTCGTAGTTCAGTGTATCTTCGGTAGATGGCGCTGTAGTAGGTTATTGTTGTGTTATATGTGGAAGTCGCCACAGAGCTATTCAAACGCCGCCATTTTGCGCTCGTTTTTGACAGGGCCAATGACGTCATTGTCATTTCATATTTGTTTACTATTCAGTGTTTCATTTACTTTATACTTATTTATAGTTTAACTAATCGCTTTAAAAATCACGGAATAAGTTATTTTTTCTCACAAACTCTATTAACACAGTAGGAATATCGACGTCACATTTCGTTTCGACTAATAGTGACGCGTTTTGTAAGGTTGAATTTCCCTCCATTAATTTTCACTTTTTATTGAATATTATATAATAATCACTAAATAAAAAAAAACCTTTATAAGACAACAAAGAACTTAAAAAGAAATATTTGAGACAAATTAAAAAATTATGCATATTCCCTATTTATACTCTTGATTTGTTTAGTACATATATGTATTTTAACAAGTTTTTCCACGATACCTTTGATAGTGTTATAGGGCAAGCCGTTAGGATTGAATAGTAGAATAAACACAAGTGAGTTTAATTCTAGAATAAGACAACGTGGGAAAGCCACGCTTTACCGTGGGAGAGCCACGCTTCGTCATGGCCGGGCCATATCGGGTCGGCTCGACCAGAGTGATACCACGGCCTCACAGAAAACCGGTGTAAAAAAGCGCTTGCGCTGTGTTTCACCGAGTGAGTGAGGATACTGGAGGCCCATACCCCAACCCCTCCCCTATTCCCTCTCCCCATCCCCCAAAGGTCGGCAACGCACGTGTGACGTTACGTCTGCTTGGTTGCCCAAAATTCAAGAAACAAAAAAAACCTTTACTGCTTAGTAATAGCTTTGTTGGTGTGCAGTGGGCTGGCCATATTATCCGCAGAACTGATTACGGTTGGAGTAAATGGGTTGTTGAGTGGAGACCGCATCTCGGCAAACGTAATGTGGGACGTCCACAGGCCAGGTGGAGTGATGATCTGCGCAATATGGCTGGCAGGAGCTGGACGCGAGAAGCCTATGTCCATTAATGAACTGCGATAGGCTGATGATGAATGAATAGCCTAAATTATGTAGGGAATTTGGATTTTCTTAAAAAATCCTAAATCTTTACTTTCTTTCCTTATGAAAGAAAAAATAATCCTGCATTGTCCATGTCCCTTCCAATACCACTATCGTTCTAAAATTTGTAGTTATCCAAAGGAAAAAGGTGTGTGAATTAATTGAAACTCTTCCCTAAAACTGTTATTTCTTCTTCTTCTTTGTCCTAGCCATTGCCTATTATTTGGGGTCGGCTCTCTTCGTTCTGCGGCGCCAGGACGATCTATCCTGGGTTGTCGAAACGATTGTTTGGGCAAGCTCTAAGTCCTTGGCCACCGTGGACCACCAGGTAGCTAGTGGGCGTCCTCTGCCTTGGCTAATATTTGGCAGCACCAGGGCTCGTTTCACACCATGGACTTCAGGGCGTCTCATGACATGACCGAACCATCGTAGGCGACTTTCGCTGAGTTTTTCTGCTATGGGCGCGATCTTGAAACTTCCTCTAATGTGCTCGTTTCGCACTTTATCGAGTTGAGTTACACCTGCTGCCCATCTTAGCATCTTCATCTTGGTTACGTGCATTTTCTGTTCGTGGGCCTTCTTTATAGCCCAGCACTCGGCACCGTATGTCATGGCTGGTCTGACTGCGGTTTTGTAGATGTTGCCTTTGGTTTTAATAGGCATTCTTGTGCCACATAAAACCCCCTAAAACTGTTATTTAATGGATATAATTGTTGGTAAATCGTTCCAGGTGGCTGGCTACCTGAACTTGATGGCGAACTCCATAGACAACTTCACACACGGGCTGGCGGTCGGCGGTTCGTTCCTCGTCGGCTTCAGGGTCGGCCTGCTCACTACTTTTGCGATATTAGGTATGTAACTTCGTTATGTAGTTTCAAATACATAATCCACAAAGTTTTTCATTATTTTTCAATTTAATTGAATAAATAAATATAAGCATTACAGTCTACACCAAATCTCTAATATGATTTATGATCTATGGTAATTACATCAGAGAAAACACTCGTACACTGCAACGCAACAATTTCGGGTCACATAATTTTTGTTTGTGTAATTCTATGATTATTGCATTTTAAAAATGTTTGTTTAGAAGAAAATAATTTGTGTAGCTTATTAGGTGTTATAAATAAAATATATACTTATAAACGTTATGAAATCTAAATTAGGTAATACATATTATATTTGTAGATCACACAAACACTTGGTTCGACCCAGGATTTGAACCCGAGACCTCATGCACAGCAGTTGCATTCACTACCACTGCGCCACTGAGGCAATATAACTAATGTGGTAGTAGCTAAAAGATCTCAGGGTCATTAGGGATTATCAACGGACCAAACTGTCCATAACACTTTCAATGGACTATTTATTTTATATTATAATCATACCATCAGTTGTATCAGTTGTCTAGTACCCACAACACAAGCTCTGCTTAGCTTGGGACTAGATGGCGTCCTTTTTTTCTTTTTTCTTTCTTTTTAAAAGACGTCTCCCGCATTAGGAATATACATCCTGTGTCGCGGGGGACTTTACAAACATGCATGTAACGGACACAAAGAACACCCAGACTCAGGACAACATTTTGTGGATCACATAAAGTGATGTCCCACGTGGGATTTGAACCCACGGCACTTGGTGCAGTAGAAAGTGGCGTAGTGACCGCTTAAACCACTTTTTTTTTTTTTTTTAACGTGTGGAAACCCCCTCGGGCCGTCACCCCGCCGGGGTTTGCGGCAGGGCGGTGTGTCGGAATCGAACCGACTAAAACCACACGGTGTGCCAACTCTGCGCCTAAGAAGGAAGGGGTCCGGTAACGCAGTTATTAACACGCCGGACGCCTCCCAGCGCCTGCCCGCACTGAAGCGGGCACCCTCTGCTGACAAAATTCTCAAATTAGGCGACGCACGGCACACGCGTACGTCGCCCCTTCGCGGCTGGCCACTAAAGCGGATGGAGGGGAAAACACCGCTTAAACCACTAGGCCAACCGTGCAGTCAGTCGTTGTGTGTTAGATATTCGAAATATTGATTTATTATTCATAATGCTTTTTATTTCCAGTGCACGAAATTCCACATGAGGTCGGTGACTTCGCCATATTACTCAAGAGTGGTTTCTCCAGGTGGGAGGCAGCTAAAGCACAGCTGGTGAGTTGTATCTCTTTATAACACCTTAACGATGGCTCATCAGGGAATAAATCATCATCATTCATCGATTGAATCTTTACTTAGCCTTTACTGTTTCAGAAGAAACTCTAGCTATAGATATAGCTCTGAGATTAATATATAAGCAGAATTAAGAAACATTTTTTTTTTATTGAATAGCGAGCAAACGAGCAGACGTATCGCCTGATGGTAAGCGGTTACCGCCGCCCATGGATACCCGCAACATCAGAGGTGTCACAAATGTGTTGCCGACCTTTGGGGGGTACGGGGAGAGGTTGGGGTATCCTCACTCACTCGGTATAACAGCGCAAGCGCTATTTCACACCGGTTTTTGGTGAGGCCGCGGTATCACTCCGGTCGAGCCGGCCCATTCATGCCGAAGTGTGGCTCTCTCACGGAGCCGTTATCTTCTAGCCGTGCCTAAACGCTAATAAAAGTGTTTTTCTCTAAATTTTTTTTAAAGTCTTTTTAACATGAATATTTTTATCTCTATAAATATTTAATTGTCTATATGAAAATCGTGGCTCTCTTGATATTTATTTCGATAGCCTATAAAATCGGGAAGATCGCTGCTATGAAGATAAAGGTTTTGGCTTTCAGGAGGATGTGATAAATGTTTATTAAAATATCGTATTGTGTTCTATTGTAATATGTACTAGCTACCGGGCCGGGCCCGGGTTTGCATATAACTGTTTGAAACTTTCTCAGATTACTTCAACTATAATATGTTATATAAACCTTCCTCTCGAATCACTCTATATATTGCTCAAATTTGTTTAATAGTTTAAAAGATCGAAGCGTATAGATAGCGGAAGCGACTTCATTTTATGTTATGTAAAGATTAAGGTGGAAAAATAAGTAATTTAATCTATATTATTATATTTAGTGTATAGTCCATTCGCTTAGATATGGTCTCCTTGATCGCCGCCAAGCCGCCACAAAATCAAAGGGCCTGCCTGTGTCGTACACCTACAAGCACATACGATTTGTTAGTTTACGCCATAAATTTGTATTTCACAACAGTAACCACAATTACGTGCGGGGATACTGACACTATTTAAATGAATGGACCATTAATATATTACGCTTGTTCCCAGGCGACGGCGGCTGCAGGTTTGATCGGAGCGATGACGGCTGTTGTATTCAGCGGAGCCAGGAATTCTATCGGTCAGTTGTGTGCTTTTAACTTAAATACTTTCCTCGAATATGTTCCTTATTATACGAGGTCTCGAACTAAACTTCACGACTCTTATTCTGTGATAACAACCGGGACCGAGTGCTTAACGTGACCTCCGAATCACGGAGACGCTCATGGTATCATACCACCAGCGGTCACCCATCCAGGTGCCACACAGACTATAATCCAAAGAGTTTATTTACTAACAACGCCGCTTCTGACAGAGGCTACGATAATATACTTTGGAACGTGTATTTTATTAAAATTGGTTCAACCATTTCATGTCAAAAAGTACAAATATTTAAACATACCCTTACAAATTTTCGCCATTATAAGTGTAATGATATAATAATAATAATAATATATTTATTTTACACCAAAGTCTCAACATTTAAAATCTTACAATATAATAAAAAAAACACTTTACAGTTCAAATGTGTATCAGTATACATAGGTACAGGTACTGGTTCCCAAACTAGGCATAGCCTGTGACGCTGCTCACAATGTGCGCGTGAGCGTGTGTATGTGTGTGTATGCGTGTGTGTGTATGCGTGTGTGTGTTATGAAATAAATTTGACAAATGATTAAATGAGTGCAATTTCAGAGGCGAAAACGTCGTGGATAGTCCCGTTCACGGCGGGCGGGTTCCTCCACATCGCGCTGGTGACGGTGCTGCCCGAGCTGCTGCGCGAGCCCGAGCGCGCGCAGTCGCTCAAGCACCTCGCCGCGCTCTGCGCAGGCATCGCCCTCATGGCGCTCATGACTCACTACTTCGGGTAGGGCCCTAGGGCCGTAGGTATCCTACATACCCTGGCTCTGGTCTCCTAGCCAGAGGTCGCGAGTCCAACCTAGGACAGATATTGTGTGATGTGTTTCATCATTTGTTCTAAGTCTGGGAGAAGTTTGTTTATATTTAGAAATATACTATAAATATTGTTTATCAGTAATTTGTACAGGTTCAATTTAGTTATGGGATCGTTGGGTTTAAGATCCGTCTAAAATTTGATTTTTGAATCCCATAACTGCTCAAAATGTAACACAATTTTGCGAAAATGTGAAATGAAAAAAAAAACGCAAATATAAAATTGAGTTTTGATATTAAATTTGTACTTTATGTATAAAAGTATAGCCATTGGTGTTAATTATATTTGAAAACCCACTACTAATCTCTCTTTTCTAATTTTTTTTTTTCCTTTAAGAACTTACGTTTTTAAGAATGTAACTACTTTAATTTTCACTATTAATTCTTGAAACATAAATATCTAAATAATAATAAAGAGAGAACTAAAAATATTTTAGTGTGTGAAGTTGTTCTAACGTAGTTCGACTTGTCTCCGGTAGATGGCGTTGAACTACATTTTATTATTTCTAGATGCCGTCATAACGATTGAATAGTATCAATGGCTATACAACTTAAAAAATATCAATTTTCTTATATATATTATTAAAATAATATCAAATTAGTCCGACGGGACATAAAAGAGTATTATTTTTTTCAATCGTACCTAGACTGTCAACTTAATGTATGTTGAAATTAAGTTAAACTTAGGTGCTTAGTGCTAAGTGATACTAAATACTCCTTACGTATTTAAATGTACATTAAATTTCTTTAAAAAAATGCCACAATTAGTGATAAAATACCCTGTAACAGAATATCTACAAATAAAAGAGGTTATACGTGCGTAAAAAAAATCAAACCTTTAACATTGATTCGTTGTTAACTTACAAAATAACTTTAATATAATTACACTACAAACAAAAATATTTTCATTTTTGTTAAAATGAAAGAAATAGTTAATAAAATACACAAAATCCTTCACAATAAACATTACACTTAAGTGATACTTAATCAATTATTATATTTTTTGTTTGTACATCTTCTATAACCAAATCACGTGTTAAATAGTTTTAATTAATATTAAATCTTAGTACAATAGAGTTAATCTTAAAAAAGGCAGCAAATTAAACGAAACTGTATGAAAATAGAACAGCGCCATCTAGTAGCAGTCTTATGTCACTATTAAAAATGGACGCTACTGTTTTAGGTTCATAAAAGCTTAAATATCGTGATAAATTGTTAATATAATTTGTATTGTAGTCACCACTGGTAGTTAACTTTTCTAAATGAAAATCTTTTATTAATCATTTTAGAACTGTTTTATTCGCAAATGAATAGCCCTCGCATTCAGTACATCAGATAGTCTAGTGTGAGTAAGTTCAAATCTACCGCGAAAGGCAGGCAACGCACTTGTAACGCCTCAGGTGTTGCGGGTGTCCATGGGCGGCGGTAATCGCTTACCACCAGGCGATACGTCTGCTCGTTTGCCCCCCTATATAATAAAAAAAAAAGAAAAAAAATACACACAAGGCCATCTGAACCACGACTCCACTTTATTTCATTTAGTTTAAGTTAAGTTATGTATGATTCGCGTAAAAGACCGTTCGCCTAATATTCTTGGAGATTAATGTAAGAATTGTGTAAATTTAACAAAAAAGTAAAGAGAATTGTAAAGTTCAAATATTTCGTTTTAGATAAACGTTCTATGTTAACTGAATTGTAAATTATTGTAAATATACTTATGAATTGAGGTTTGTACAGTTTAAGAGCCTTTCAAACAATACATTTTATAAAAGTCACTATCAACAACTTTTAATTGGTCACTGCTGGACTTGGGCCTTTTCTTAGAAAGCAGGTTTTTTAATATATTTGGAAGAACAGCTATCATGAACCTCCAACATAGTGGGAATAAAATGTAAAGAATTTGTATATATGCTAATCGATGCAAGAATTTTGGACTGCACGGTTGGCCGAGTGGTTTCAGCGGTCGCCATGCCGCTTGCTACTGCGCCAAGTGTCTTGGGTTCAAATCCCACGCGGTACAACACTTTGTGTGATCCACGAACTGTTGTCCCGAGTCTGGATGTTCTTTGTGTCCGTTTCATGTATGTTTGTAAAGTCCCCCACGACACAGGATGTTTATTCCTAATGTGGGAGTTGTCTTTTAAAAAACAAAAAAACAAACAAACAATTTCACTATCGCGATACAGATTTACTTACTACGGAGTAAAAGACAAGACCGACCGATTCGCCCGTTTAAGGTTGGCTCACTGTAACCTTTTTTTAAGATAAACAAATTAGTTGACACTGTATAAAATTAAGCTAATAAGAGGCAGACGGGGTTACGTGTGTCAACTAGTGCAAAATATGTTTGAAAGGCTCTATTATCGATAAAACCCTGTAGTAAAGTAGTACAAATTCCTCCACTGCTAATAAATGTGATAGTTATTTAGTTAAACTACATACATATTTGTTATCACTTAGATTTTAAACCATTTTGTAAGTAATTGCCAACGACACATATGTACTGGTCATAAACAATTTACATTACACGAAACTTAGTGTAAACCAATATTTTTATAAACAAATATTTGTTTTAACGGGTGCATTAGATATATTGTCAATTTATATAAAAATATTTTTAAGTACATAGTGGGACTAAGTTGAAAGTTGCCAGCCTTCTATTTTATTTCACTGTAGTGTTGCCTAATATTTTCGTAATTGTTTATTTAGCCACCTAAAATGGGCGTTAGAGTGCTATCAGTAGTAATAAATAAGAAGTTTACATATACAGTCAATACAATCAAGTTTCTTTTTATTCATGGGTACATGTCTAAAGATATATGTCACGGAATATTAATTATTGTAATTGTTAAGTCAAAACTAGCGACACACGGAAGTCCATGAAATTCTCGGATATCCTCTACCATAATATACATGTATTACATATATAAACCTTAATCAAGATTTGTTGCTGAAAACTACATTGAAATCCGTTAAGTACTTTGAAAGATCTAAGCGAACAGACAGCTTAAGTGATTTCATTTTATACTATGTAAAGATTATATTTTTATAAATCACACTAGAAGTAATTCGGTTAGCAAGTATTATGACCTTGTTTGTTCTTGCACAAAGATCCTAAAACGACCTTCACACCTTCAAGAAAAGAGCGTACTCCTTCCTAAAAGGCCGGCAACGCACTTGTAACGCCTCTGGTGTTGCGGGTGTCCATGGGCGGCGGTAATCACTTACCATCAGGCGATAGTTTCTTGTGGAGTTAAACTATTGTTATTTAAAACTAGCTTGACGCTATCTAATTATTCTGTGACACATATTCTATAAAAAAAAAGCTGGTACTAGACCCACAGTCAAATCATTGTTTGTTATTTGCAATCACTTGTTATAAATATAGATAATATGTACTACTAAACAGTAGCCATTAAAGTGTAATGTGATAATTAATGCCATTTATGAGTATTTTAGTCGATGATACGTCGACTTACAATAAGAATGTGTTAAAGTGATAATAAAAATATCAGAACCTATTGACTTAGTTTTATTTTGCTAACTATGACTATGTATGCGACTGCTAAGCTTGAGGTCTCGGGTTCGTTTCTGGGTCGGACCAAATGTTTGTATGATCTGCAAATATTTGTTTCGGAGTTTGGGTGTTTTCTATGTATAATATGTATGTATTTACAAAAAAAAAGTATATAACTATTTATATTAGTTGTCTAGTACCCATAACACAAGCTCTGCTTAGCTTGGGACTAGATGGCGTTGTGTGTTAGATGTCCGGAATATTTATTTTATTTATTTATTTATTTTAGCATCAATGTTTAATTATGTTGCGAGTGCAGATGCTGCGATATTATATCACAAAATATAAGGCTTATATTAAAAAGGGACGGAATTAAGACGGTCATAGTTATCCTAACTGGACACTTAAATTAGAAATAACTATAGTCAACAGTACAGAAGATAACGAAAACGAAAGTTTATTATAGAAATTACACTACAATAAAGGAGTAATAGAGTATGACAATATACAGGGTCTGTCGTAAATAATGGATAAGTCGTAAACTGGAGTTGGTCCGGCTATGAGACTATTAGAAAATCGTATCTTTTTGCCAGGGTTTCTAACCGTATGGAAATGGCGTAGACTTTTATGTTTTTTTATAAATTTCGCTACTCTTTGCATTCATTCCGTTGCCATTTCGTTAAATTTAGGTATTTCTGTGTCATTTTTTTTGTATTATAGTCTTGAAGATGTGTATTATTTAGTTTTAGTACTGTTTTAGGCGTTTTTAACGTTGGTCATTTTCAAAATTGTCATTTTAAGATTTTTTATGTTTTTGTTTTACTTAGGGTCAACTTTTGATCATTTACTGTGTAAAAAAAAAGTACGGCGCTATAGCTGCCCATGATCTTAATAAATTATCTAGTATGTGTAGATTCTAAAAAGGTATAACAATGCATACTTCACAAGTAATATTAAGCTACATGAGCGAGATCAATATCAAGGTGAGAAAATATTTTTTTCATGTAATGTTGTAAATGGTTATAAAACTTCGTCATAATGATTTATTTCTGCCAAGATTCTTTACACAAACACTATGGGGTCACTATTAAGGATATTCAAAAGAAAACTAGGTTGTTTTAGTACGTAAAAATATTTATTCAACAACTTAAACTAAATGTTCGAAGTGTCCTCCGCCGGCAGCTATGCACGCTCTACATCGCCTAATAAACGATCGCTTAATCCGGCGCACATAACCGGCTTCTTCAATTTTTCTCGCTGCTACTTGAATGCGCGCACGCAACTCTTCTACAGAACTTATTGTTTCACTGTATACTTTTTCTTTTATACAGCCCCAGTAAAAGAAGTCCAAGGGGTTCAGGTCTGGCGAACGTGGAGGCCATAAAATTGGCCCCAATCGCCCTATCCATCTATCTGGATAAGTATTATTTAAATGTTCCCTGACACGAACAGCGTAATGTGCTGGACACCCATCATTTTGTAGCCACATCTCATTTCTTATCTCTTGTGGGACGTCTTGCAGTAAACTAGGTAAAGTATTTGCTAAAAAATTCAAATACATATCCGCATTTAATATTGCCGGCAATTCGAATGGACCAATGATTTTGCCATTAATAATGCCAGTCCATAAATTAATTTTAAATTGATATTGCGATCGGTCTTCTCGGATAAGTCTTGGGTTTTCGAGTTGCCAGCTGTGTATGTTGTGAAGATTCAAAAAACCATCTTTTCGACACGTTGACTCGTCACTCCATAAAATTTTATTAAAAAAACTTTGGTCTTCCCTCATCTTTCGCAGCATTATGCGACAAAATGTTATTCTCGCAGCAGCGTCCCTTGGCATTAATGTTTGGACCCTTTGATAATGATAGGGATATAATTCATGCCTTTTTAAAATCCTGTGTACAGATTTTTGAGGTATACCGGTGCGCCTTGAAATTACACTTATGGACGTACCAGGGTCTTCTGCAACTATTTCCAGTACTTCGGCTGCACTGTGGCGTTGTGGTCGTCCTTCACTCGCCCCGCCTACGCCGGTCCCAGGAAATCGTCCTTCCAAAAATGTGTTGTGCACTCTTATGAAGACACGATAGTCAGGATGCCGGGCATTTGGATATTTTTCCCGATAAACTCTAGCAGCTCTATTGGCGTTGCCATCACATAAACCATAAATGTAATGCATGTTTACGTATTCGGCCGGCGTGTATTGTTGAGGCATGATATACAAAATTTTCCAAAATAACACGTGCAATCGATAGCACAACACGATGCCCATAAATGAGAGCTGAGTTGTCAATATCACCAGGTTAACAAGTCCAAATCACAAAGAAAATCTAAGTCCGATATTAGAAAGCAGTAACAAATTGACGACAGTAATGAAAACGAGAGCACATGCGATGGTCAAAATCACACTGAGAGATGTATCAGGAGTGCGCCCTAGCTAAACGCATGCTAACCTTTTCACACATCGTGAGTGTGAAAGGGACGGTGCATCATGCAGTGTGCCTAGTAACAATGTCCTTTTCACGCGGGGAGACCCTTTGTATTGCTGTCTTTGTTCATTTTTTTACCTGATGATCCTTTTTACGAATAAACTTGTAACATGTTTGTCGCATGTAACTATTAGAGCACATCAATTTTAAAATTAAACACCTTTATGAAATGAGGAGGCATGAAATTTTTTTGACAAAAAACTACCTAGTTTTCTTTGAATATCCTTAATAGTGGCCCCATAGTGTTTGTGTAAAGAATCTTGGCAGAAATAAATCATTCTGACGAAGTTTTATAACCATTTACAACATTACATGAAAAAAATATTTTCTCACCTTGATATTGATCTCGCTCATGTAGCTTAATATTACTTGTGAAGTATGCATTGTTATACCTTTTTAGAATCTACACATACTAGATAATTTATTAAGATCATGGGCAGCTATAGCGCCGTACTTTTTTTTTACACAGTAAATGATCAAAAGTTGACCCTAAGTAAAACAAAAACATAAAAAATCTTAAAATGACAATTTTGAAAATGACCAACGTTAAAAACGCCTAAAACAGTACTAAAACTAAATAATACACATCTTCAAGACTATAATACAAAAAAAATGACACAGAAATACCTAAATTTAACGAAATGGCAACGGAATGAATGCAAAGAGTAGCGAAATTTATAAAAAAACATAAAAGTCTACGCCATTTCCATACGGTTAGAAACCCTGGCAAAAAGATACGATTTTCTAATAGTCTCATAGCCGGACCAACTCCAGTTTACGACTTATCCATTATTTACGACAGACCCTGTATACAAAACGCATAATCAAATAATAGCGCGGCGAAATATGTAAGGTGACAAGTATAGGATCGGGAAAGTCCTGTACTGTCTGTCCTCCAACTTTGCGTCACAGTTGCGACGTCTTGTGTCGCAACTGAAGTGTGTTCCCACGTCCGCTCATTGCCGAAAAACCATCTTTATTGATCAGAATTTAGCTTCTTCAGGCCATATTTTTCTGCGCGACGACTCTGTGAGACTAGTCTTAAGGGTTAATACAGATAACCCACATGTATAACAAAAATAAATATAAAAAAATAATTATATATACCAAAAAAATAAATTGGACTGGAGAGGATTAAGGAGACAATTTCTTGATAGGAATGAGCTTGGCTGTCTGTGAGTGAGGCTTTCTTTTTTCTTCTTGAGGTATATCTCTTAATCGGTTTTCAAAAAATATGTCAGTTAACTTATAGATTAACATTACGATGGAGGGTTATTTACTACCTCAAAACTTATGTAACCCTATTTTATAACATTTTGATTTAAAATGCAAAATTACTAATCCTAATTACATAAAATGCAAGAAACCTGTAGACGAATAGGTGGATCCGACCTATCGTGTGACACCGGTAACCCTCCACTGTGGAGGAACGGGTGTCATATCCCACCAACCCAAAGGGAGGATCCTCTGACCAGGCGAGGTGATCATGCCTGGTGGGCCAAAGCCCGACAGTTGATGTTGGGATGTTGTATATATGATAATCGGTGCGAGAACTTCCATTGCGCGATTCGGGTTTGGTAGTTACTCCGTGTAGTGCGTTACTTCCTAGTTCAGTGCATCTTCGGTAGATGGCGCTGTAGTATATTATGTTGGTGTGGAGGTCGCCACAAACCTTTTAAAAAATTGGGAGCAGGCTCGCATTTGTTTTAAGGTTCAGGGAGTTTCAGTTTCGGCTGAAACTGGGCGCTAGTTCGAAGGTTCGGCTTCGGTTTCGGCTGAAAAACTAGTTTCGGTCGGACACTAATTATATGGTATCTTTGTGAGTAAATATACACTTCGAATTCGTGCGGTTTCGTTGTTAATGTCTTTAATTTACAGTTTTTAGCACGGCCTTTATGCAATTTCGGAAGTACAGCAGTACGATAACACTTTTTTAAATGAACCAGGAATAGATTATACACTTTTTGTTTTTTAAATACTAGATAAACACAGAGATATATAGGAGGAAGAATAAGGACATCCCACAGCTGGGCTAGCAGATAATGATAAAAAACGACGGGAACTTGTCGCTCAACTCGACCATGACTTGGACCGCATTTCTCAATGGGGCTCTGAGAATCTGGTCGAGTTCGACGCCAAGAAAACACAGGTGTGCGCGTTCTCTGCCAAAAAGTCTCCATTCCTTCCCCTTCCCACTTTTCAGAGCACTCGACTGCCATTACAAGGTAGGCTCGATATCCTGGGCATGGATATCAGCCGCGATCTCAACCCTCGCGAATACGTTGAGAGTGTCACTAGGGCCTCGCGGAAGCTAGGTATCCTTAATAGGGTGAGACGGTTCTTCTCGCCCGAGCAACGACTTCTGCTTTACAAGACCCAGGTTCGCTCGTGGGTGGAGTACTGTTCTCATCTTTGCGATGGAGCCGCGCAGTATCTGTTCGACGCTCTTGACCGGTTGCAGCGGCGAGCCATCCGCATTGTCGGCAGTCCCCAGACCACCGAGTCCCTTGAGCCTCTGCAGTTGCGTAGAGATATCGCCTCTATGGCAGTCCTCTATCGCCTTTATCATGGAGAGTGTTCTGAAGAGCTGTTCCAACTGGTCCCCCCTTCTCCCTTCCTCTACAGAACAACACGTGCCGGTCTTGGATGTCACCGCTTCAGAGTGGTAGACATACGCTCTCGTACTCACCGCTTCGGTTCTTCCTTCCTGTGCCGAGCGGTCAAAACCTGGAACTCACTACCTGCGTACGTGTTTCCCTCCCAGTATGAACCCGGGTCCCGGAGCGTGAAGAAGCATCTCACTAGGCCGCCATAGTGTGGGTCGCCATGCTGCAATGTCCCTATTAGCATTGAGGATGGTGACCACCACTCCTGGATTCTGCTCGTGCTTTCCATCAGGCAGAGCAGAGTCATTTTGGCAGAAAAGACATAAAAAAAAAAAAGAAAAAAGGAATGGTGTTGACAGATTTTTGTAGCCTACCTAAAGCACTCTAATAACACAATAACAACTAGAAGAGAGAAAAAAATTCTTAAAAAAATCGACGGGTTGCACTCCGGGAGTGCCGGCAGAAATGAAAACTTGAATATTAACGTTGTGCATTTTTGATATTTTGGGATGGTTGGAGAATAATTTTGTACGAATTGCTTTCATTATCAGTATAAAAGTACTATTATTTTTGTGGTGGAATACAATATTCATTTATTGCGCTATCGTACACAAACATGACAATTTATATTACATACACACACGAACATTCGCGCAAGCGCCCTGCGCCGCCTGTCCTGTCACGTGACCTGACGCGAGTTTATACGTCCTCTCTCCATCCGTCTTACGAATTTTCGATCAGGTCACGTGACCTGACGCGAGTTTATACATTTTTACCCATTCCAAAAAAGTACACAGCGCCGCTAAAGAAGTTTTCACTTCAACAAGGTCACTAGGTTTGGGATAAAGTAAAACAAATAATTGAAATTTGCTTTTAATTCTCAAAGTAAATAATATATGATACATTGAGATTAAATCTATATTGTTTATACATCACTATAACCTTAAATAAAATAGCCACACAGTGCACAATAAGTGCAAATCTACAATCAATAGTGTCGGATAAAACAGCAAAAGGACAGCACTCACAATTAACACTAAATAAAAGACCGATTTAAAAATTTAAACTTATGTACTTTTTACAATAATAAGCTATTAAAATCTCTCGACTAACAATAGCAGGGAACACATGTTGATATCAACGCAACAAATTAATCACTTTTTTTACATTTCATACTACCTCTTTCTAGTAGGTTTCTAGAACAAGAGCTTTTTGCTGAAACATTTTATACGTCACTTCGAATTTGAAACATTTAAAAAAAAAAAAAAAAACTATATAAAATATTATATACTATCACACGATTACTTTAATTTATAACTTTGTTGCTTTGTTCTTTTGATGTTGATGAGGTGGCAACTAGCCGGTTGAGTTATTTCTGACAATGGCAAATATTTGTCTTTAAATTTTTAAGTAGAAAGTTTAAGTTCGAGTCTTCAAGTCTTCGTCGTGATGAAATTGATAATAAAACATGTGGATGACATGAAATGGGGACCGTCTTTCGAAAAAACAAAAAACCATATCGTTATTTTGTTTAGAGAATTCGAATTTGGATTTTGGATCCGCCACGTCAATCTCGATATGCGCCTAAAATCTGACAGTTGCGTTTTGTTTTCATCATAAATAGATAATTCATAAGAATCAGAAAACCTGACCAGCGATATTGTTTTACTAAATCTGAACAGATTAATAAAAATAACTTGGTGTAATAGTGAGTTTCTGTAAGTGTTAAGAAATAGAAAAGAATAATATTTATTTTATGTAGGAGATATGCTTAAATATAGCTATTAGTATTACGTATATTTTCACAAAGTTTTTCTTTTTAATTACGTACATTATTTTATAGATTTTGGTTTTGTAAATGACAAGAATTAAACGTGTGTTCTATAAAAAGTCAGCTGTTCTATTTTAAAAACTACAAGTCTCTAGATGGCTAGCATTGGAATATCATGTTAAATAAATGTACTAGAAAAAAAACGTGTGTTGTAAGATAAATTAAAATGAAATTTTATATATACGCAGGGATTACTCGAAACAAGAGATTCTTATTACGTTTTAACTAGACACACATATATTTCAAACAAGGGCGGAGAGGCAAGGAGAACCTTTTCTTGCCAGTGTCCATTGCCGTTGTCTTTACCATCGAGTGTCCGTTGAAAAGATCATGTAGAGCAGTTTTAAGTGGGTATTTTAGTAAAGAGAGCTTTGTAGTTATTAGAGTACCTAGTATAGAGAAATAAACTTATTTAGCAAATCATTTTGTAACTTTAATAATTAAAAAATGTTATGAAATTTGGCACTTTAAATTAATTAAGATAATTTTACAAACGTTAAATGTTTAATATTTACAGATAAATGTATTTTAAATTAGGGACAATTGCAAAGTTAATATTATGATCTTTGCCTACACTAGCGCCATTCTGGTCACTTTTTGAACTTCAATTTTCGTCGGACACTTTCCGTTGGCCGCCTGTAACAAGGTAATCCTCCTCCTTACCTCTTTACTCCATTATTTCAAACCTTATATTAAAGAACATTTGAACGCCGTTACTTCACCGGCGACTGCAAACTGCTGTAGATTGTTATGTTTTCTATTGTACAACGTCAAAATATTTTATAGAGTGGCAACTCGACAATATAGTTGTAGAAAATATAGAGTTGGGGGATCATAGAGCAACACGCAGGCGATCCTCTCTGTCTGTGTGTATAAGCCCCAATGGGCCTACGCATAATACTATTCCGGTTCCTATATTTAACGAATCGTCATCGTGTAAAAAAAATCTACAACCGACTATGAGTCGTAAATACCGTTCCTTAAGTTATTTTTTATAGGAACGATTTTAGCTTACGCCTCGTATAATATACTACTATCCGTACCTCGAACGGATCGTTTTTCAAATATAGGAACTGGCCAATAATGTATTTATGTGTGTGTGAAATTGTAAATGTTTTCTTTTAATTGTTATATGTGATTTTGAAGTGACAGGCTATTGTTTTTGTATATGAGTTTAAAATGTGTGTGTGAGGGATTTACCCCACAAAAAATGACAGACTGTTTTGTATCGGGAAAGATAATACGGTTACTTCTCTCCGGTCCGCTAGACTGTGTTGCTCTATGTGTGGAACAGTTGGTAATCTATAGAGATACAAACAAGTGAATTTAAATCGTATATTATGTTATTCCTTACATCGATTTTGATTTAATGTCGTTAATTCATGATTTTATATTTACTTTTGAGTAATCTTTAGACATATAGAGGTGGCATGACATGAAATGATGGCACAGAGTTTATTTTTTAAGCAAACAGATTTTTTAAGAATTATAACATATTTTATGTATACAACATATTTCTTTTTCCCAATATGTGACGATTTACTCCTGTCACGCCACCAACGTGAGCCAAATTATAATTTAGTGGCACTAAAACACTTAATAAAACCAAAAATCGTGATTAAATGCTTGTTCGTAGAAGTCGGGCAGGATGTACAAGTCGCCGACCGTGTCGCTTCACATAACGTATACTTTTTCAACGCGTTTCATGCAGAACACTTCCTTGGTCTTCGGGCAGATGATGGAGCCGTGTTCCTTCATCATTTCTTTGAGGGCCTGAAAAGAGAAAATTGTTATTTGAGCACGGTACATAGCAGTAAGGGTATGGGATTTTCTCCCCCATTCAGGCAGTATAGCCACACGGGCTTGTGATTTCAGCAAGAACGGGCCGGATCAATCACGCGGTACTATTCTTTCATAGATCAATCTAAAAAGACAACATTCGTACGGTCGTGTTTCCTTGGTGAGTATGAGACCAGAGGTCCAATGATGTAGAACTATCTCAATAAGCCGCTATAGTGTGGGTCACTCTTGGATATTGCTCATGCTTGCCGTCCAGGCACAGTAGAGTTACTTTGGTAAGCTCATTTATCAGCGGACAAGTTGACCTGTCTACTGGGCAGTTCCAAAGCCGGCGTGCAGTACGTACTTTCCTACCGTAGACAATACGTACCGTCTTGCCGTTCGTCATGTACAGTACGTACCTTCTCGCCGTACAGCCGTTCGTCATGTGCAGTATGTACCTTCTCGCCGTAGAGCCGTCGGTTAAGTGCAGTACGTACCGTTTCGCCGTAGAGCCGTCAGTCAGGTGCAGTACGTACCGTCCCGTCGTAGAGTCGTTGGTGAGGTGTAGTAGGTAGTCTCGCCGTAGAGTCGTTCGTCGTGTGTTTGTACGTACCTTCTCGCCGTAGACCTGTCCGTTGGGCAGCACCATGGGCTGGTTGTGCTCGTTGAGCGGCGCGCGCGAGAGGCGGCACACGAGGCGCGAGTGCGACACGTGCGCGTGCGGCAGCCCCGCCGCCAGCGCGTTGAGCGGCGCGGCGCAGGCGGGGCAGGCCGACACCTGCGTGGCGGGCGCGAAGCACTGCGGCGTGTTGAGCGCGGCCAGCCCCAGCTGCAGCGCGGCCGGCAGCGCGGGCAGGCGCGCGGGGTGCAGCAGGCGCGCGTGCTCCGCGCGGAACTGCGCCACCAGCGCCGCCCAGCGCCCGCCCGCCAGCAGCGCGCGGTACGGCTCCACCTCTGCGGGGCATCACTTCGCTTACTTATCACATATATCAAATATCCAAAAATGGACTGTAAGCGAACGACATTCAAGTATACAATCATACAACAATTTTTTTGGGAATTTTAGTTCATCAATGACAAAAACAAAAAAGAGGCCTTCGTCCGGCAGTACACTATTGAAGATTGTTGATGATGATATTACTCCTTATAATGCTTTTGGACAGTGAAAGTCCTGTCAAAATTAGTCCAACCGATTCAGAAATTAGCTGGTACAAATAGGCAGACAAAAATAGTTTTTTTAAATGTAAAAACAGTATGTACTTTTGGTAAACATGTAAAACTGTTAACTTAAAATTAAAAACAGACACTTCAATTTTATTTATTTATATAAATTTGACGGGCCTATTGATCTATTACATTATAAAATCAACGATCGCCAAGCGACAGATCCAAATAAATCACAAGGATTAAATAAGTTTGACCGAGTTATTTTATTCCCAAAATCAACATATTATACCAAACCGTCACTGGTCACTGTTCTAACCTAACCTGCAC
Source organism: Spilarctia lutea (assembly GCA_916048165.1). Classification (NCBI taxonomy): domain Eukaryota; kingdom Metazoa; phylum Arthropoda; class Insecta; order Lepidoptera; family Erebidae; genus Spilarctia; species Spilarctia lutea. The sequence goes on along the minus strand of OU696492.1, from coordinate 2,755,737 downwards.
GATTCAATAAGAATGTTCTCATGACATATTTATTTCAACATTTATCGTATCAGGAGACAAATATTTACTAAATGAATGGAATAAACGCTCGGACTTTTACCAATTAAATATGATAAATTACTAAAAAATCTATGGATTCACCATAGTCAGATCTTTTACAGCAACTTAAACTTAAACTTACCTGTATCCTTGGGAAAAGCGAGCATGCCCATACAGTGCTGAATGTCCTCGAGTTGGTCATCTTCATAAGTTGAGAAATGTTTCTTGGCGTAGCGCACAGCTTCAAGACGTTTGTCTTGACGAACTAGCTCTATGAACTCCTGTGAATACGATAGATTTGATTGTAATTCTTAGGCTGGTTTTAGAGAGAAAAGAAAAAGAAGTTTTGGGGGAACGGGTGTCGTGTCCCTCCAACACAAAGGGAGGATCCTCCGACCAGGCGAGGTGATCATGCCTCGCGGGCCACTGCCCAACAGTTGTATTGGGATGTTGTACTTATGATAATCAGCGCGAGAACTTCTATTGCGCGATTCAGGATTAGCAGTTTCTTCGTATGGTACATTACTCTGTAGTTCAATGTAACTTCGGTAGATGGCGCTGTTGTATGTGGAGGTCGCCACGAAATAACAGGGTTCCTACACAGGAGGGGGTACGTCGGGGTTCCAAGGATTTCCTTTCGAGGGTGCACACCTGGTACCCCGGCTTCTGGTACCTAAGATGGTGTGCGGTTTTTAGTCGATTCGAGTCCAACATAGCCACCAGTAGTTGGCATTCGAGGGGATTTCCACACAAAAAAAAAGACTGGTTTTAGAGTAACGCTAATCGTAGCCTGACAGCGCTGAGGGTGAGCGCGAAACGTTTCGGATCGCCGCGGAGTACAAGCGACAAGACACAAAATGTGGAGAGCAATAAATTATAGCTGATTCGTACTACCTATCGAAAAGAAAGTAAAAACACCGACAAAGATTTAATGTTGACACCATTGATTGAGCAGAAAGCCTCTTCTCTCTCTCTTTTGAATTATGATGTTTTTTAATATGATAAAAGTTTTTAAAGTGAAACTTCTTTAGGCGCACGAGGGTAATTTTTTTTACGGATGAAACGTTTTTGTCGAAGAAGAGGGAGAGCGATCGAGACCGATTGAGAAATAGTGAATGTTCATTTAATATTCATCATCTGAGATTTTACAATATTATTTTTTAAACAATATAAAATAAATGTAATTTAATAATTATCTTTTAATTATTTCTTTTAGTTATAAATAAATAAAAAATGTATTAATTTTCGACACTTGAATATTTTGATAACAATTAAATTCATTAAATTCCTAACATATCTTCCTTTTTTCCTCCCTCTAATAGACTACTGGCCCGTGTTGAAAAATGATGGGTCATTTGAACCACCAGGTGACCTATCTAGAACGATATAAGAGCATAAAATAATAAGATTCAGCACTATGCCGTCACTTGTAAGCTGTCCAACTGAGTGCAGGTGAGAATTCAAAAGTACAGGTAGAGTCAGTACATTTTGGTCATATTTTTTTGTACGGCATTCTTACCATCGATAGATCCATGAAAAATAATAAGAAAACGCACAGTGCCGTAAAAAAATGGTGCGCCACAAAGTCGGATATTTCTTTTTATTTTCCGACAATTTCCAGGGTAAACTTGGTCAGTTGATTGTGTACGGCATCAGATTCATACTATTTCAATACTGCTTCTAATCCATTATTCCGCAACGCCGTACAAAAATCATGAGACAAGGGGGAAAAAATCGAGGGTTGCAACCCCCTCTCTTTCCGTGGTCCAGGGGGTGATTTGACACAACATAAAATTAATTTATTTTGAAAGTATTTTATGCATAGATAATATTTTTTCATATGCCGTACATTTTCGATGGTCCAAAGGGGAAAAAAAACTGAAAAAGAAAAATCAAAAGAAAAAATCCATATAACGAAATGTAAGGTGAAATTCATCACGATATTTTTAATACGGCATTTAGATAGTTTATTTGTACAAATTTTCATAGTCTTTTTGTGATTCTAGGTTCCTAGTTAGAAGCTATGTTAAATATGGGTTTGTATACTATCGATTTATACCAAAATATAGACATGTTGTCACTGATAATTCCAAAATACAACATATTTTTGAGAAGTACTCCCACATTTTCGGTTGAGGCAACTTCAACTGTTCGTTGTTAATTATTTTAACACATAGTTGTATTTAGACTTCTCATATTCGTGTAGCTCATTTCAATCCCTAGGTAGATCAGTAATTGTTTTGAAAGTAAATCTTATGTGGGAGCTGTAAAATTGAATTTCTTACAAGTCGACGCACCATCTAGTAAAGGTGCAATCGTGGCGACACCTGTTTTGCGCTCGCTCACACATAGTTAGATTAGGCGCGAGATCTATTTATTGCGCGATTCAGAATTTGTAGTTACTCCGTGTAGTGTGTTACTTCGTTGTTCAGTGTATCTAATTTTTTTATTATCATCATTAAATATATAGTTTTTTTTTTTCTAAATAATGATTGTTTTATTTATTCACATCATTACAATGAAACAGATCAATTATATATATGAATCAATAATGTTTGAATAATATATTAAACCAAAAAGTATACAAAACTGTTGATACTAGGATTGACAGTTTCAATTCTTGGATATAATATACACCGTTTCAGTTCAGTTAGACGTCATAGTGATTTTATCATATTATCAATTGTTCTCTTCAAAAATATGTTAATGCCGTACTGTATTAGATGGCCATAAAGTACCCTAAAATGGTAGCATCATTTTCATCACCCCAAAAGATATGGTCTGCATTAAAATCTACGGCATCATTTATTCCTAATTTATTTATGTTTATACTATTTAAAACAAGGGATAAAATGTAGAAAACTGCTATATTTCATTAATCTATGATATTTAAACTTTTGCAATAATTTGCAAAATTTCTGTTTTTGTATTTCTCTATAATTTTTTTTAGAACAGTTTCTTTTGGACGGCAATACTATATAACAATTGTATTTTACAATATCATGTTAAAAAAAAAGTTCCCGTACAGGATCAAATGACTTTACAGCTTAATAAATCAAGGATACGTTGAAATTTAGATAATTATTGATATACATTCAAATGAACAATAATTTTTCGACGGCATTATTTTTAATAGTACTTTTGAGTGCTAGATAATATTTTGGAACCGAAGCCGTACTTTTTCAAATCACCCCCTGGACCACGGAAAGAGAGGGGGTTGCAACCCTCGATTTTTTCCCCTTGTCGCATGATTTTTGTACGGCGTTGCGGAATAATGGATTAGAAGCAGTATTGAAATAGTATGAATCTGATGCCGTACAAAATCAACTGACCAAGTTTACCCTGGAAATTGTCGGAAAATAAAAAGAAATATCCGACTTTGTGGCGCACCATTTTTTTACGGCACTGCGCGTTTTCTTATTATTTTTCATGGATCTATCGATGGTAAGAATGCCGTACAAAAATATATGACCAAAATGTACTGACTCTACCTGTACTTTTGAATTCTCACCTGCACTCAGTTGGACAGCTTACAAGTGACGGCATAGTGCTGAATCTTATTATTTTATGCTCTTATATCGTTCTAGATAGGTCACCTGGTGGTTCAAATGACCCATTATTTTTCAACACGGGCCAGTAGTCTATAAGTCTCGGAAATCTAAAGTTTTAGATTTGTATAAATATATAATATATTAACGTAAACATTTCTAATGTACCTGTATTCGTATTTTGAATTCCATATTGGAGTTGAGCTTCCGAAGCTTGCTCTTGTTATCAGCACACCACTGCAAACACCGAGATGTGCGCTGCGAGTATAGCTCTGCCTCTACTTCAGCGGCCACGCTGTATATATCTACAAAAGATATGTAATCATTTGTTGCATAAATTATAATCTAAAAAAGTAATCCAATAAATAAATATTTCGTACATCTTACACACAACGCCCTCTAGTCCCAAGATAAGCAGAGCTTGTGTTATGGGTACTAGACCACTGATATAAATACTTAAATACTTTCTTTTTGTAAATACATACATATTATACATAGAAAACAACCAAACTTCGAAACAAATATTTTCAGATCACACAAATATTTGGTTCGACCCGGGAATCGAACCAGAGACCTCAAGCTTAGCAGTCGCATACGTTACCACTACGCCACCGAGGCAGTCATCTAAAAAAGTAGCCAAAAGGACGGTGAAAATTCGATCAGAATCGGTCCAACCGTTCCAGAGCTCGGAACAAAAAGGCAGAATATAAAAAAACATTTTTTATTAACTAGTGTATACATTTTCACATGCATGTGTTTACAATGGTGTTTTAATTTTTATTTATCCACGTCCTCTTTGGTCTACCTTAAAGGCATGCAATTTCTTTTTAAAGATTAATTAATTAGTGAAAAGTCAATTTGAAATTACAAACTTTTTCAAAGACACTTCAATTTTATTTATTTTATACATTACCCTTTTTAGTTTTTTTTTAATATGCAACAAGCTGTGTAGGTTGGCGAGGAATTTGTTTATGTTTACTTATTTTCTAATTTCACGAATAAATACATGATTTAATAAAGAAATAATTGTTCGACATATTCATGTTAGAGAAAACATACAATCGAGATTTTATCGAACACCTTTAAAAAAATATAAGGTATTTGGAGTCTAGCTAAAGTTCAAAAGACCGATATGGTTTTGAATACATATCTCAGGTTCAAAACAATATCTGTAAATTATTTTAAGTACTTTGTACAGTCCGAATGTAACCGACTTTTGTAACCAGTTGAAATTACCCAAACTTTTCCTTGATAATACGTGACATAAATGTTTTTCTGCTGTCTTTATTTGAACATATTTCGAATAAGAAATTTCAACTCAAACATTTCTATAATCCATTTGAAGAGCCACTACGAATGAATAGAAGTTATCAAATATCTTACATAACCAAATAAGTTTATCATTGACACGTACAATTATTGACAACTAGTTGAACCCCGCGGTACGAAAATAACCGCGGGCAACGCCGCTGGGCAAAGCTATATCTTCATAAATTGTAGTCTATGTATTATTCTGATGTATAAGCTATATTATTGTAAGGTTTCATCAAAATCCATTCAGTAGTTTTACTTACAAACTTTCGCGTTTATAATATTACTAAGAGAATATATTAAAAAGGTAGGTAAGGTAGGAACTGTGTGATAATCAAGTATAAGACAAAAATATGACCAAATGTTAAGAATGAAAGTTTCTCTTTCGTAACCGGTTACTTAAGGCACGTTATGATAAGCGATCGAAAAACTCACTATAAATTTCTAATATTCTTTTAGCATTGTATATATTTAGTCATTATTGTAGGTATACATGAAACTCAAATATATAAAGTACAAAAAAGTATCATATACGAAAGTGAACAAAATTGACTTTATTTCCAGCAAACCCTGAGTGAAAAGCGGATAGTGGAGAAACGTAAGGGCAGTCATATCACATTAAGGGACCATATCTTCTGAAGTTAGCCTAACACTTATTAAAAAAATATTTTAAGCCAATGCGGGTAGATGTAAAATATTGTAAGAAAATACTTACCGACATTGGTGAGATCCCTCAGTCCCCTGGCTGTGGCGAGTTTGTTGGCGCACTCATAGTATCCATTACGCAGGCAGTACTCCACGAGCATACGGTCCAAGCGAACTTTACGCCACTGGTTCACCGCAGTCTGTGGATAAAACTATAACTAGTATTTAATATTGGACACTTAACCCTCTCACACGCCCACTACTTCTCCTGTACGCTCCTGTACACTCCTGTACACCAGGACCCATGAACACCATCACCGAGAATATTAAATGTAAAGATCACATTTCAAAGGTTAAACAATTCTTAACATTTCACTTTATGTAATACTTTTATGGTCTTGAAAAATCCATATTTAAGATAAATTCGAAAGTAACCCTCTCGTCTGTCTATTACGTTTTCCCGGCTACACCGTTGCACCTATTTCGAAGAAATTTGGCGGACAGAACCGGGGACAAAAGCTGGTTTATTATAATTATGAGGTTCAAAGAAGTCACAAAGCGAATATCAAACTAAGATCAATGCATTTAATTAAGCAGCCAATGGGAGTGTAAGTTTACCTTGACTTGTGGAGTGCTCGGTTCAGATAAAGCCGTTGCCTGCTCTTTCAAGTGGTCCAGTCTCTTCTTACACACGTAAGCAGCCTGTACCTCTTCTGTAATCGCTTCTGATGCCTTACGCTTCATTGCTGTTAATCTTTCAACCTGTAATAGGAAGAGCGTCTAAGTGAGGTCGCGTCCTCAGTGGAAAAGACCGATTCGAACAAAACTTCGAGGTCATATAGGCATTGACAAAAAATCCATAGAGATTTTTTTTTTAAATCTTATTTTTGTACTTATATCAAAAACAAGGCCCACCTAAATTTAATGCATCAAGAGGTATACATATAATACACACCTTTTATTTAAAAAAACCTATTTATTTATTATTTATTGTAACCCTTAAAACTTTTGACATTCTAAAATTAAAACGTGAAGCAAAGAATTACTACCTCCCTATACAAAAAATAAGCAACTTAAAGTTTACAAGGAGGAGGTGCAGAAACCTAAGAAAATATAAAAACATGCATTCTGGTCGAATTTCAACCACTGGACGATCAAAGCTCACCATTCCACCAAGTAATTTTTCAATCTCTCCAGTAGTGGCAGGTTCTTTTCTGGCGACGTTTTCAAGCTCATGTGTCGTGCTCCCCACCTGGCGCGCTTCGACGTCCAACACGCGCTGAGCATTGCGATACCGCTTGTTAAATATTTCATACGGTACCTGAAAAGAAATAATGATTTGAGTATATTTCATTGCAAATATTTTTGCTCGCTGAGCCACGAGGCAACGCCGCAGGTTGAAGCCAGTCTACAAAAAGTTGCCTAAATTACTCCTTATATCATCAGCTACCTATCATTGAAAGTCCCGTCAAAATAGGTCCAGCCGTTCCAGAGATTAGCCGGAACAAACAAGACAGATAAAAAAAAATGGTATACTTTCATTTGCTTTTAGTGATAAGCTGTTACAAACAGACACTTCAATTTTATTTATTTGTATGTATGTATGGATAACAAAACGATGGCCAATATGCAATGGTGGTATCAGTAACTTACACATCATCGTTAAATATGTTAATAGTTTGTCCTGCTAAATACTTTTTCTAATAGGCTAAGAAACCCTGGTGTTAATTGAATGAACACTGTTGTCATTAATGATAATCTAGCAGAACTGTACTACTGTGTGGCTACTAAGCCACAGTAACAACCGTTATAAATCAGTCATAAAAACAATCGTTCCTATCAAAGAATTGACCCCGAAAAAATAGCAACTAATTTTCAACTAACGAAATGAAAAAGGCTAAAAGTAGTAAAAACGAAATGTTAAACATTTTTAAGATAAAACATTTCGGGATGAAATCTGAATCCGGCCCTGTTAAGGATTACTTAATCTACCCACATTTTATATTTTATTATTTGTTTGAATCTGTTTAAGCTACCTTCTGTAGTGGATTTATTGAGTAGTATTTTATTGTTCAAATGCATGAATATGCGTGTTTATAACAACCATTATGCTTCTAAAATTATTATTGATATTTATTATAGAACATAAAATGTTAATCTATTTGTGAGTCTTAACCGAGTGTATTAATGTTAGTGACATCACAAGTTAATCACGTTTATTAAAGTGAAATTTTGTTCTGTTCACTAGTAAATGACAAATTATATTCATTTTGTGAAAAATAAATCTTTACAGATATTTTTTCAAATCTGACTTTACAGCTAGAAGAGGCCGGCATTTCTTATGACTTACTTACTCTGGGAACAAATGCCAAAACAAACCACAGAGGTATCGTTTTTTCAGTCTGTGATTGACATCAATAGAATTAAAAATAATAAAAATCTGTGCGAGTACACTATAGGATCTGGGTTGGTCTTTGAAGAAAGGGCCGTAGTATTGAGTCGGCCTACGACGGCATACGACCCCAGTCATCGTGTTACCTAACCGGTATAAGTCAAGATTAAAGACCCGAAGAGCGACCTACCTAAAAACAACATACAATAAAAAAAAGATATTAAAAAGTCTAACTTTTCACACAAAATTGGAATTTTATTGTAGAATCGCACACCCTAACATCGGAAAGACTTGCTTACTTAATCCTTGTAATCTATTGGTTGGCAACACGAGTTTATCTTTATTTCTAGTGTTGATATCATGAACATCGCTAAACTTTGTGTATAATTAAATATTCTTCTTAACATAAACTAAATTTTCATAGATAAATTAAGATACAACTGTCATGATACCGATTTCTTTATATTTATCCCTCAGTAACTGCTTTTTTTTTGTGCAGAATTCCCTTTGGATATCACCAACTGGTGGTTATGTCGGAAATAAACCGACTAAAACCGCACACCGTCACAGGTAATAGAAGCCAGGGAACCAGGTGCACCCTTGGAAGGAAATCCCTTGAACCCCTCAGTGATTGTCTATAACCAATGTAACTAAGAGTAATAATTTTATTTTTTATACTTTGAATGTCAGTAGCATTCCCCCCCAAAATAATTCCATATGACATTATATTATGAAAATAACTAAAATATAACCATATTTCAATGGCAGTGGCGGCATCACGCAAAATAGGCGCACTAAGGTCGTCGAGTTGCGGAGACCCAGTCTGCGAGTTTCAAATTCAAGTTCAACCATATTTTATACTAATATTATAAATAGCTTTTGCCAGTTGCTCCGCCTGCCTCCTTTAAACTGATATACCTTTATTATTTATGAACAAATTTAAATGAAACAAACACTAAATGTTACGTAGAGCAAACCGCAATGCATTAGTCACAACCACATTCAAGTCGCCTTTCAGGCCGGACTGGGAATGGACAAAAATTCTAAAAGTCATTAATTTGGATTATTGCTTTCATCAAGATCCATAATAGCTTTTCTTAAATATATCTTCCATGTACAGACAGCATACACACATACATTTCATTATATGTTTTGATTCAAAAGTAACTGTAAGTCTGTCTGTTGCTCATTCACTGCTAAACAGGTGCACCGATTTGACTTTATCTCAACAACATTATTTTTAAATACTTAGCTCTCATTATTCTACCATGCCTTGATTACAAGTTATAAGCATGTTAACTAAGAAAGTAGGTAAATTAATTATAAAATTTACATTGGAATAGCAGTAATATTTTGTCTGTTCTGAATGTTTTCATGTACAATGTCATCTGTTGTAATGTTTATGAACTTATTTTATCAAAACTTTATTATTTTGTTTTTTTTATTAAAAAGATTCATAGACATTGAATGCGACATTCATATATTTGAACTGTGTGAGTGATGTTTTGTAAACAAATAGTATCTAACAGAAAGAACACAAGAAAGGGGAGGTTTGGCACTCTTAATGATGATGAAGAATGATGAATGAATGGGAGAAGACGAAAACGAGAACGAAAAAAAGATATTCATCACATGGTTTTTGTCTTCTTCCTGTCAACAGGTTTACTTTTAACACTGGCAGTCTAGTGGTTTAGTGAGATTTTAAGCAGTCGCTATGCTGCTTTCTACTGTGTCAAGTATTGTGAGTTCAAATTCCACATGGGACAAAACTTTGTATGATCCACAAATTGTTGGTCTGAGTGTGGGTGTTCTTCGTGTCCATTTCATGTCTAAAAGGCTGAGTAAGTCCAATCATACTTAAAACGAAAACAAATACATCCCAATTGGTAACCTCTTTCTTTTCAAAGTTGGTTAAAAATATGTTTTGTGTAAAGATTTGATCATCAATAATAAACTGCATTATTTACTTTTCATGGGGTGAAAGTTAGCACAAAACCCAGCAGTTTGCAATAAAATTGCACTAATAACGTAAATATTTCTATGATAAAATATCATTCAGGCTAAGTGTTAAAATTAACATGGCTAACAGTTTACTTACCTTCAGTGTCGCATGCTCCAGAGACTTCAACTCGTTCATTTTACTTCTCGTATCGCCCTCCAGCTTGATATCTTTTATCCAACAATTCCTTCACACTTAAATTGACTTCGATAATTCACTCGTAGGACCCTTAGGAATGAAAACAAAACTCAGCTGATTGATCAATGATTTAAACGAAACATACGTAGTTAAGTCAACAAGCATTATAATCTCAACGAGTAATTTTTCTCAAAATCAAGAGAAATTTAAAATATTTTTTTTATATATGAATAAAAGATTTGCATTACTAAGATCACAATGTACAAAAATACACAGACCTTCCTACGACGAACACGTACCGTGCAATTTTTTTTTCAAAATCCAGTGTCACTGCTTTGAAGTGCTTTGTCTCTATCTCTAGGGACTTTTTATGTGAGATAGCCATATAATTGACGTTCGAAAACCTTTACATTCAAACAAGTAAGTTGTCTTCGAATTAAATTATTTCGGTACCTAATGTAGTTATCAATTTTTACTTAATTTAATATTTAATGTAATAGACAAATTTAGTTTTAAATATTCTTTTAGTTTTATATACCGATACAATAAACTTACCCTATAAATGTTAATTTTATTTCTATAAAATGAAGTGAAAAGTTATTATTTTTTAGTTTTAGAACGGATTGCAGCATAGACAAAGTTATATTTCTAGATTAGAATTTTTAATACCTAGTTTGCTACACAAGTTAAAATTATCTATATTTAAAAAATTGTAAAGTTCTCTAAATTCAGTTTTAATATTATTTCTTCTCATTTTATTTGAACAGGTACTCATTGTGAAATGAAAATTTAGTAAGAGGATTTAGAAATATAAAAAAAATATCCTGTGTTATCATAAATTTATTTAACATTATTTTCAATTAGTTTTATTTATATTATTATTTATTTAGCTAAAAAGCAGCTGTCACTTTTTTTGGGCACTGACAATATTTTTGGCCATGCGTTTTCGGCGCGTCAGCGCGTCACTTTCATTACGCAAATCCGCCATTTTGTATGTAGCTGGCGGTGCTTCACGGTATACTTTCTCGGTTCAGTGAATGTACCCACGAAAAGCTGGGAAAGTTAGTTCAATTTGACTTTACACGCTGACTGTGGATATATCTAACTTTTATTGTGAAGTTATACTGCTTCAACTTCTTGTGCTTTCGTGATTTGTGTGTGCCCTATAATTGGAGCGCGTGGCTGGTGTCTCTTTGTTGTTGGAATCGGCTTATTTACGGTGAGTTCCTATATATTTACTAATAACAAAGTAGATACAGTGTCATAAAAGTGCGGGAGTGATTGTAAAATGGCTTAAATTGCAACAATAGATAGTAATTAGCAAGAATGTGATAGCGTCATTGATGCGGCTCTACCAGCGCGGTGATTGCTTTGCTGTAGCGGTGGCTGGCGGCCGACGACATTAATCTCGCGGCGACGCCGACGCGTCACCTCATGATCGCGTGAGAAAACGTGTTAACGCTGAATTGGTTGTTTCGAGAATCCTCTACTGACTAAATTTCAGTAAATAAATTTCAATTAGTTTTCGTTCATGAAAAGTAACCAACATGTGGTCATAACGGTATGATCTTAGTGCTTAGTAGTGAATGAGGTGTATACTGTTGGGCTTGCCGTTGTCCACATTCGTATAGTGTACATTAAAAGACCGACATTCTAACGGTGAGTCAGTCAGAAATTGTTAACTCGAACAAAACTTGTTGCTATATGAGTAAGCTAAAGACTTTATTAAACCGAAATTTATAACGTTATACAAGATTCTTTATTATCAGAGAATTAAACTAAAGTAACTACCTAGTCACTTAGTTTTAGTGCAACTCACTAAATTTATTTTTTATGAGTGAAGAGTGTAAACACTCTTATATACTACTTAGCTTTTGAGCGCGGTTCCGCTTGCGTGTTTGTCAGTTTTCACACCAAAGATTAGCCTATGTCCTTCCTCACGATTCAAAGTATCATTAAGCCAAATTTCATTGCTATTGGTGAAGCAGATTGGGAAAATAAATTCATTGTAACTTAGAACATACCCCTATGATTCTAGTGTTATAAAAACATTTCACAATTAACATTGTAACCTACCAATAGATAAAACTGAAGATAACTATATTATCTTAGTTTCACATTCATTATTAAACAGTTTAATAATATTTATTGACCCATAAAAGTGTTAGAATTTGACAAGTTTCACAAGATTTAAAAAAATGCCAATTGTGTCTTATTAACCTCAGTTGCTGAACTAGGTTGGAAACCTGTGCTTCATTTCAGTTTGTTTGTAATATGGCTTTTGTTAACTGGTTCTGAAACACAAAAAGTGTCTAAACTTTACAATTATAAATGTGTGTGATCAGCATTCAATCTTTAAAAGTTCTCTGCAGATCATTGGACTCTCCTTAAAAGGTAGTTTAGAGTGGGTATGTGTATGTTGTACCATTCTCACCCAGAGCTGGCCTAGAAGTATAATACAAAGTGAAAAGTATCTACTTTAGAAAGCTTTTTCAATACATTAAATGAAGATTTATCTTTCTATAATTGTTTATGAACTGTTTCTCACATGTAAAGTTAATGTAGAGATTCTGTCAACGTCAAATGTCAATGATATATGTACTGTATATTAAAATGGACCACAATACCGATATTGACTATTACATGTTATTACAAAAGCGGAACACAAATCTTTTGTCCATATCACCAAGATATCCATTAGGCCTACTAGAACATGGTTTTCAAATACTTAGTGTTTGAATAATAAAAGAGAATAATAATAACAAATCACAAACAAAATGGGTTCTTCAGTCTACTGACTATACCTAAATAGTTATTATCCTAAGCTTAACAAGGGACCATAGCCTGTTTTATTGAAACAAGAGTAAACAATTTGCTGCTATTAAACAAGTTTAGTTTATAAATGCACTTATAAGTACATACATTAGTTAACATTAAATGTTTTCACTTAAAAACATTGCAAAGTAAGTTGTGTTATTTTAAATTTGTAACTTGTTAATATGTTTGGCAGAATTAAAAGTTAAATGTTATTGTAATAGATTAGTTTCCAAACAGTATTACTTGTGTAAAACAGTAGAAAGTTCAATAAAAAGTTTTATGTTTTCTATAAAGTTTTGCTAAAGTTCTTACACCCTGTATGAAGTTGTGCTTAGTTGAAATATCCAAAGGAGAAATTAACAGTACATTTATTATTGTGTCAAATTCTGCAATTTTTTTTTGTGTCTATATTATGGTAACTACCTACCTTCTACCTATGTTTTGTTGGCAATGCTTTAAAGAGAGAGAGTTTTGATAGTTGATACATAACATACTATATATGTACTACCAAAACTCCATAGGACAACATAACTACAAAGAGAGGGAAAACTTGAAATAAACCCCTATACTACTTTCTCTGACCAAAATGTTCTTTCTTAGTACACCTATGGACTGGTTATCTTATAGAATCTAATCTCATAAATTTTTACCAACTGGTTAATGAAAACAATTATGATAAGTAAAGTTTAAATCTCCTGTCATACCTGTGCAATTTTTGATAATAATGTCTATATGGGAGGTAAGTCTAGTATGTAAGTTACAGACACAGATGGGTGTACATAAATTTCATTAAACATATTACTTTGTGGATTAATGTGTGCCTAATTGAATACATTATTAACCCTAAGTAATGTTTACCACAAGTAGGTTAAACCATTGGTTAGTTAGCATTGTTCATATCCCTTAAACAAAAGTTAAATTATTGCCCCACAGTTCTCCCTCAACTAAGTTTTTTGTTTGTTAAAAAGTTTGAATGGATTTCATTTGAAAGTTTTCACCTTTCATTATTTACCTATTTAGCTGTTTCGTTTGTAAGCCCGTCGAGCTTTGCTTTTGTTTGTATTCTTAACAAGTTTCATTAATTTGTTTGTGAGAAGTTTGCCTTCTCATTTTATTCAATAAAATGTCGATGTTGGATCATGTTTTCATTGGTTCGAGTTTTTTTTGATAATTTTGATGAAATAAGTTTTCCTTGGATTTATTGCCTTTCTAAATTCAATAGAAAAAGTTTTTTCTTTCTATAAATTGTACTTTGGGGGTTTCTGGAGCGATTCAAACTTTTTTGATAACTTTTTGAATATAATGGTTTTATTGCTACACACGTTTCGTATTTACAAACGATTTATACAAATATAATAATTATTATTATGTTTACTAGTATTTGGTCCACATCTCATAAATATATATACCTGGAAATTAGGAGCATTATGACATTATATCTGCCTGGGTGGCTTCAGTCATAGCGTATGTGACTGCTGACCTTCAGATCTTATCTCGAGTTCGATTTCCAAATGTTTGCATGAGCTACAAATATTTGTTTCGGAGTTTGGGTGTTCCTTATGTATGTGTATTGTATTATTGTAATTGGGGACTAGATGGCGTTGTGTCAAGCGTCCGAAATATTATTGTTAATTTAGGTAATGAAAAAAATGGAATCATAAACACACTAACCAGTCAATGCGTTATCTTCTGATATTAACGTACGTGTAGATATAGATATGAAACATTCCCCATACACGTCATACTAATACTGTTACTATGCAATCGTAAAAATGTTACATCGTAATACCGTTGCATAACATAAAACCACGTACACGTACATTAAATATTGTATACTCTAAATAAATATTAATATACCTATTACGACACAAATTGATTTCCCATAAAGGCGAGTTTAATCATTAATTTGTTCGTATAACAAACTCCATACCGCGAAACGAATCACACAACACAAAACCAGTTTTATATATTAAATGCCTTCTAAAATAAAGTATGTAATAGTTTTTTTCAAAAGTCATCGAGTTAATGAATGTGTGGCATCGAAATCGTTGGCACTCTGCTTACCCGTATATGTATAGCACGCATAGCAACGTGTACGTATGTTAGTAGCTATAGTGGGGTCGTAAACAAAGACAAGAGGATGTAGTGTAGCGCATCGGTTCGCCTCGACCTATCTTACACGCTATGTCAAGAAGTATAGTCTGCTTTTATATCTAACTAGCAAGTGTAGATAACGACGCCGCGACGGAGTAACTCCGCTCAACTCGCCTTCACATTCTAGGGTTGGCGCTTACTTAACAAGTTAAGTTTCAACAGAATTGCTAGTTGTTTTCGCATCAATTTTGTGAAGATGATAAAGTTAGTTGTTAGTTTTGAATAGTGTAACTTGCTGCGGAAGTTTACGAGTTTGGATTCTCCATTAATGAATTGTGAGGTTTCGAAAACATAATTCTCAGTTTCGAAATTATCTCTGTTTCTTTAGAACAAACATTAATGACATATCCAATTTAAGAGTCGTAATTTTTTATATTATACATTTTCCGCTTGCCCGACGTACCGTCATACAAAAATGTTCCCGGTATTTTTTCTACGTTCTCGTGTGTATTATAAATCGTTTAAATGACATCCATGGAGCTCGCTTTAGATACTTGTAGGTAAATAGACGGACGGACAGACCACATCCGTTAGTTGGCGGTGTGGCTGTGTATGTACTTGTATATAACACACATACGTACAACACGTTCTCGCCACACGACCGGCCTGGCGGGTTGTGGATCGCCAATCGATTGCGCGTTCCTTTTAAATACTCGCCTACAATCATCGTCTCGATTTTATTTAGCTTTGTTTTCTCGCTCGAGGCCGTGAAAAGGTGTCTTCATAACTGGTTTTCATTTAATTTTGTGTACATTTTATATCACGGTTTGATGTGAATTTTTATGTATTCGATAATGTTGGCTGGCTCGCTTGTATAAACACTTTATAAGTATATTTAATAAAAACGTTATTATTTATTAAGCAACCCTATTAATGATGTACTTAAAGTAGTAAAACGGAATAATGATTTACATAAATATTTTAGTTATTTGTATTACAAATTGTTGGTATTGTCGGCGATTGGCAACAGTTACATAAAAGTAAATGTACCAAGAATATTAATAATGTCTACACGTGTATGTTATCAGTTCGAGAGTAGTGACTAACTTCTACGTTATCTGAAGTCTTACAAAATGAATTAAAATACCTCTTTTGTAAAACTAAATAATTTACTTATCGATGTTGTATACATTATTTTATTATGTGTATAATTATTAAAATGTAAATGATACAGAAAAATCTCCCAAGTGTGTTATAATTTCTTTTGTTTTTAATGTGTTTGTTTGTTACGCTTTCACGTGTTAACCCACGTACGAACCCGCATGCTAAAGTTAGAACAGAATAAAACTGGATTAATTCAATTCTTTTGAACAATAACTGAACTACGATCGTTAACGTCCCCCAACATGAAATACAATAATTACGTGAGGGGTAGTTTGAATATCTTTGTACACACGTATAATGCATTGCTGTCCCTTTCTCTAAATGTGTTTTGTGACCCATTTTCTGTATCGACCATTCCTATGTAACTTTTACACACAATTACGCAACTTTCCTTTCGAATTTATCATGGGGTAAAATACCCATGTGATCATGCTTTAATTGTTGCTGAATAAATTTAAAACCTATGTAACATGCAGTTAACATGAAATTGGGGTTTAGCTGCTAGTTTGGCATAAATAATATTCAACACAAATGGACGGGTTTCCCCGTATAAATTAGTTAAGAGCGCTTTTTAAACAGTACTGAAGTAACCATTGTAAATTTCTTTAATTTTTGTTTTCGTGATACTTGCTTCGCTGACTCAGCTACCCAAAAAGTGTATTGGACTCCGACAATAGAATGCGCCATTATTTCCTCTTCTGTGCCATTTCAGACCATTCGGACACTTTCATCTTTTTCATATCCCTGGTAACCTCTTCTTTCCAGCGGTATCTGGGTCGTCCCACCGGCCGTAACCCGATGGGCTGCCCAAGGTATGCTCTTTTGACGGGCTCGATCCTCGCTCATTCCTTCGATTTAGTCAAGCCAGCGAAATCAGGCAGCTTTTATTTCCCTGATTATGTTTGGCACTGATGCTAGGCTCTCTATCTCTCGGTTGTACCGCTGTCTCCGCTCTCCATTCTCTCCTACCGCCGGTCCCAGAATCTTGAATCAGAATCTCGCAATATCTTGCTTTCTGCGACTAAAAGTTCCTTCTTGATCGTTAGTGTCCAAGTTTCGCATCCGTACATCAAAATCAGTCTGATCACTGTTTTGTAGACGCGGATTTTTTAAATACACTAGCACACGTTTTGCCATAAAAACAAAAAAAAATAGGGCTGGACACCCTTATCATTTAAGGTTATGAAAAATAGATGTTGCCAAATTCTCAGACCTATCCCAATATGTACACAAAATTGCATAAAAATCGGTTTAGCCGTTTCAGGGTTTGGTTACAAATATCGCGACACGAGAATTTTATATATTATATAAGTATTATCAGAAGTTTGTTACAATAGCACACTCTTGCCTGCCTTTGAGATAAAATTGCCATGTGTGTGAGATTTATACAGTTATTACTTCATACCTTGAATTGCCCGAAGGTTCGAGTTGTCTCCTAGTCACAGGCGGATCTTTCGCCGAATAAGGAAGAAGTAATAAACTACCACTAAAGGTTAAGAGCTTTACAACTGATTTTAAAGACGTCATTACGGGCTACAGGGGCTATATATTTCACTATTCGACTGTATATATTTTGCGTGTGTTTATCACGCGATATGTTTACTTCGCATCACATTTACGAACACGAAAGCTTAGTTTCTTTTTTTAATGTTAATGTTTTTATTACTTACAAGTTCCTTTAACAACATACAAGACCGGTAGTTTCGGGTTTAACTTGTTTATTTTATAGAACTCGATAGGGGCTCAATAGTCAAGGAGGTCATATTAAAAAGTCCTCCTCATCTTCAGAAAGCAAACAGTTAGTCTGTATACTAACAAAAAATCCTATTTCCTACTTAATATTATGAATGCGTAAGTTTGTGAGGAAGTCTGGATATTTGTTATTCTTTCACGCAAAAACTATTTTACGGTATCAGAATAACACAAAAGACATACACGCGAGTTAGGTGCGAGCAAAAGCTCGTCATAATATAAAAATGACTCTTCACAAATCGCACACGGCCTTCTAATCCCAAATTAGACATGCTGTACATGTAGCCAGACTGTTAATAAACATACTTAAATATATAACTAAATATGTACATACATAAATGTTATGGATGCGTTACACCCGGACACAGGCCACATGATCACACGATCATCACAAATGTTAATCTTTGGTGAGAAACCAACGACCTCAAATAACATTTTTAACCAAGTATTTAAACCATACGTCATATTGAGTATTCCTTATCAATATAACAGTCAAGTTCTTCGCCTATTATTATTCTTTCAAATATATACGCGCTAAATGTATTTCACAATATCCGTTTACAAATTCAACTTGCTGACACAAGTCGAGAATAACGGTTTGACGTGTCGCCCTATTCGCCAGTGAAAACATTGTCAAACATTTTAATACAAATGTCTTCTAACAAACGCGGTGTCTTGTCGCCGGTAAATAATATATGCGCATAATTATACCCCCGGAGACTTGCATTTTTAAGTGGCAATTGAAACCGCTCAATTCGATTTGTGAGACGTAAGAGTAAGAAGTAAAGATATCTGGGTTTCTTCCGATCGTATTTCGCTATAATTTCTTAATATCTTTTATTGATTGATTTTCAATGTCGACGAACTTCTAATATGGGATGGGATCTATTTCAAAATGAATACTAGACGTTTAATGTTATCTATTGTATTATTTATTATTTAGTGTATGATATAATATTCATATGGTCTGGTTTTAGATTTAAAAATATATACCTACGTAAAAAGTTTAGGTATAACAATCTGTGTCCTAGAACTTAATAATATTTTATATAAAAAGCTGGCCTCTTTAACCGGTGTCTTTATAAAAAAACATTCACAAGATTGTAGTTAACTTCTCATGTCAGTATTATATGTATCTATTGGAAAAGTTCCGAATGCCACGCAGATCCTTGTGTCGAGTGGTACTTAGGAAACTTATAAAGTTCACACAAACTCACAAGTTTATGTGAATCACAGTAATAATATTCTACCTACATGGGGATTCAACCCATAATATTAGAGAGACTGGTACTTCAGGACCGCTGAACCGTTATGGAATATATTGGCACTTATGGCGTACTCGCTATAAGTGCCAACAAAGTAAAACTAACTCTTGAAAACTTAATATTCGAACAATTCTATTATGAAAGTTCGATAATTAACTTAGATAAATAATATTAGTTTATACATATACTTGTGTATTTCGTATATTATTTACACTAAATGTAATCGAGGGTATGATAAGGTTCATTAGTTTTTAAGTATGTACTTAGTAAACATTCAACTTGGTTCTCGAAGGAACAGTCGATGTACAAGGTTTTTCTATTCCTTTTTTATATGGTCTTCCAGCGTCATAAGACCTTATGTGAAGCTGTTAATAAATAAATACGTAACTAAAACTGTTTATACTTTATCCATCATAGTTTTTGACAACCCTAAAACACCTTAAAAGCTGCTACATGCATAGGTACTCATAGCACCTAAATACTCAATTACTATCTTTTATTTGTTTTAACCTGACTCACCATTGATAAGGCCCTTCAAGTGTCAGAATTCACCGAATTCCCTAAATTGGTTTTATTTGAAAGTACATTGCGGTCGAATCATTTTATTTTAATGGACGTTAATATTATTCGTTTCTACAAGTAGAAAATAAGCAAGTAGGACTTATCCCGCCGATTTACTGCAGTTTTTAACTGCCTCGGTGGCGCAGTGGTAGTGAATGCGACTGGTGTACTTGGGGTCTCGGGTTCAAATCCTGAGTCGGACCAAGTGTTTGTTATCTACAAATTTTTGTTTCGAAGTTTGGGTGTTTTCTATGTATAATATGTATGTATTTACAAAAAAAAAGTATAAGTATTCATATCAGTTGTCTTAGTACCCCTAACACAAGCTCTGCTTAGCTTGGGACCAGATGGCGTTGTGTGTTAGATGTCCAAAATATTTATTATTATTATTATAGTTTATTGTAGTGCAGAGTGAGAAAAACATTCATCTCACAACTGACAAGTTGGAGAACCTATCTTGTTTGACTTGACACATGATCCCTAGCTCCCTTATTATTTAGTTAGCGACAATAATTCTCTTAATTTTGATGAGTCTTCTTTGCCGTAGAAAGAACGGGTGGTTGTGTACGTGTTAAAACAAACCTTTAACTGAAAGCTTAGTTTAGCTTATAATAAATTTTATAAATAACGAAACATTTATAAAATTAGCTTTAACTGAACAAAAGTTCTATTAATTAATAATAAATATTTCGGACATCTAACACACAACGCCATCTAGTCCCAACTTAAGCCGAGCTTGTGTTAAGTGTACTAGCCAACTGATATAAATACTTGTTCTTTTTTTTTGTAAATACATACATATTATACATAGAAAACACCCAAACTTCGAAACAAAAATTTGTAGATAACAAACACTTGGTCCGACTCAGGATTTGAACCCGAGACCCCAAGTACAGCAGTCGCATTCACTACCACTGCGCCACCGAGGCAGTTAAAAACTGCAGTAAATCGGCGGGATAAGTCCTACTTGCTTATTTTACCCAAATTTCGAAACAAATATTTGAAGATCAAACAAACTGTTCCAACCCGGGAATCGAAGCCCGAGACCTCTAGCACAGCAGCCGCATACGCTACCACTACGCCACCGAGACGGTTATTAATGTAATGCTAATAATCCGCCTTGAGCTAGAAAACTAGGATATTTCCATGACACGACCGTGCCGCTTTATCAACACCGTGTGTGTAATGTGTGTATATAAATTCTTTCTTTCTTTTTTTTTTTTTTCTTCTTTTAAAAAGACAACTCCCACATTAGGAATAAACATCCTGTGTCGTGGGGGACTTTACAAACATACATGAAACGGACACAAAGAACATCCAGACTCGGGACAACAATTCGTGGATCACACAAAGTGTTGTAGGTACCGCGTGGGATTTGAACCCACGACACTTGGCGCAGTAGCAAGCGGCATGGCGACCGCTGACACCACTCGGCCAACCGTGCAGTCACACAAATGACACACATTAAATACCTTTTAAACACAATGTGTATGTGAAACGTTTTACTAACGAATTATCAAAGAGATTGTCGCATCGGAAATACGCTTCTTATCATTTGTATTCGTAAGACGGCTCTAGAATACATTAATCGCGGCTCATTGGAGATAGATAGCTATTCACTTTATTACTAGGCTGCCAGCGATTTAACTGCAAAGTCAAAGGTCTCTATGGGTTCGAATTCAAAGTGGGTGGTACAGTTTATTGATAGAGTCTGCCTCTGCATGTGTTAATCAGTGTTCATAGCATAAAATATTATTATTTGTTGTTGGGTATGATACCGCTGCATATTGGCTTCAAAGAGATCCTATCTTTCAAGGCATTATGTAGTACTATCACTTTTATAAGTAATGCATTATAGTACTTATTACTTCATTTCTGAAATGTATATTATTCCATATCTAAAACATTTATAACGGAGTACTTAATATATAATAATTGTATCATTATAATTAAAAATCTATTGCGTAGTGATAGTTATCGAAGCATTCAAGTTACTATATAACGGTTTAATAGCGGATTTATGTAAAGTTTGTTCCGTAATAATTTGAGTCACCAGTACATATCAGAACTCCAATACATATCAGAACATCTCCAGTTGATTTGGCAAGTCTAGACTAGTGCAAGAAAAGAGGCTATGATCAAGTTAACAAACAACCACAGCTATCAAATCTAATACTGAGTAATTTATTATCCAAATTATACGGATTACGAGATTTAGACGTAAGCCGATACAAATACGGGGGACAAGATTTAAATGTGAAAAAGCTTGCTATTAGAACAGTGATTATATTTTAACAGAATCAATGATACTATCATTCACCAACTGTATTATTTACGTGACGTATCTCTTTTATACATCTGGTTGTCTATTATCTTCATTATTACTACAAGACCCTCGCCCAATAAAGTAGGTGTGTGGACCCTATATGCTGATCGACCTATTAAATTAATAATAACGTATTATTGTCTAAAATATGGCATATAGATCGTAAGAAACGTCCACGTTTACGTCGCGTCCATAACAAACTTAGTGAAGTTTTCGTTTTGATCAAATGTACGCTCATCACGTTCGCATTTCATTATCTGTTGGGAAATCACGTAGAGAATTATAATAAATTGGAACCTTTTAATATTCTGTAGAAATATTAAACGTGGGAGTCACTTATTATCCTCTCTGTTGCTTTCGTGCTTCATTTCAGGTCCTTGACTGAATACCAGTTTATATTTTCTTCTTTCAGAACTCTAATTGTAATAGATTTTTAATTTTGATTAGTTTAATTTAGTGGGCTTTAACTTTGTAATTCCTTGTGATTTTCTTTCTGCCTACGGTGTATATGCAAGTCCTTTGCAATAGATCTATTTGTTGTGGAACAATTTTTTCCTGCTTTGACAGTGTGACGACCGGTGTAGAAGAAAAATATGTGTAGAACCGCGAATAAAAAATCGCAATGAGAACGCAAACATAGGAATGAATATACTCGTATGATATATGAAAGTAATAAAATATGTTTAACGAAAGTTCCAGTTTAGCCATGAACCAAACATGCATATATGTTTGGTTCATTGCATTTGGCTTATCTTCAAAAACTTAACATGTAACACCAACAACTTCGTTATAGTATTAAACTCTACAAAGGACTCTAGGAGATAAAAAAGTTTAAATGTGCACAGACGACGACAATGTGTAACGCTGTAGTTGTGCCAAACGACTGAGTTCTAGTATGATTGACGCTTATAACTCTGTCGGGTACGTTTTAAAGGCTAAACTCCTAAGCCGTTTTTAGTAAAATTTGGCATGTCAATACTTTGATTCTTGAGAAAGAACACAAGCTACTTTTTACCGCAGTAATCGACATACATGCAGTCAGAATCACGGACAATAACTAGTCTCCTACTGTTTCTTTCTTTTTAATATTTGCCAAAATATAATATATAGAAAAAGCGTAATATATTATATATAATAAATATCTATATAGTTATACATATAGATATTTATTTGACGTACAATGTCGACAAAGCGTCGACGAACAATAGCTAATGTGATTTTGACACAAAAGCGGGGGCGGTCGTCCGAGATTGTTTCCCTCTAGGGTTCTCGAATGTCTAACTGGCATATCGGTCCAAGATTTAAGATACGGCCCCGTTGCCTCCTCAGCAACTTGCTTATCAACTCTCTTTATTATTAACGCTTTGATCTATGTCGAAAGTTAACACGCAAATATGGTTTTCTGCTTAATTTATGAAATTGAAGGAGACGTTTTTTTATTGACAGACCTTGACACGTAGATGTGTATTTATAAGGTGCTTCTAATTTGAGATATGCTTTGATGTTTTGGGCTTTTATTGGATATTATGTACTGTACTCTAAATAAATAGGCATAAACGTAACACACATTTTACAAGCGGTATTGAAATAATAACATAATTACTTAACACATCTTAACACGGCCGTCTGATCCAAAATCAGGAATGAGCTTCCAATAGTAACAAAAACAACAAAATTGTTTGTGCTTTCAATAATACATATACGATCTCAAACCGTCAGGATCAACAAGCCACTTATTTCTTACACGTTACAAGTATGTAATGAAAAGTCATGACATAATTTTGAACGATTCTTACACGTTACAGAGTCTATTCATAAAACGATAGCCCCGAAAGTAAACTAACACGTTTGTTATATTATTAGTGTAGCAACATATGAGAATATATTTTGAGTTGTTCTATTCGCCGCTCTTCAGGTCGTGGGCGCGACTGCTTCAATATTTAAACGTCTAAAAATATAAATTGAGCCAAGTCTCTAATGTGTGTGAGAAAAACATTATTTAAACATTGAAGCATGTTGCTGTGGGGGCTGGGGTGGAGGGGGGATGAAGTTTTACCAAATTTTAGAGTTGTTTTTTTGCGTTGTGAAGATTCAAAGACCAGCGCCTCACTTAAAAATACGGAGTTTAGCCGTGTAGACTGTAAACCGACACATACCTAGTTTGGGAAGAGGATCGGCGGCATATTAATGGGCAAATCTCTACGGCTCTACAAGTACATAGTAGTCCGTAGTAAGTTAAGATACAGAGCGAAGCATCTGGATGTTTATAATAAGTTTATAATGATTTTGTTTCCCTGCAATGAGTTATTGAACTCCAATGAATTTATTTTATTTGGAATTATGTTTTATCAAATGGTCCGGTAGTAACTTCAGGTTGGCCATACATCATTGCCAACTCTTCTCTTCAATCCATTAACCATTAATATTAGTTCTATTTTTATTAACATGCTTTGAACTGGGAAATTATATGTTTTGCAAAAATTTAGTACAGAACAGGTAATAAAAAAAACATGAAAATAAAAACAATTTTTGACACCTACATACCATACTTCAATCAAAGCAGCAGGTAGCAGCGTGACTCGACGCTCACAGACAATATTTTGACGCCTCAAATTACATACATACTAAAATACAAGAAGTGGGCGTTGACTAGCGTATGTGCACAATGAAATAGATACTGCGAACGCAATACAAACGTTTTGTATTATCCATTTGGACACGATCATACTGTTTATTGCGACTGAACGTGCGCCATAGTGTACAATTTATGTCTCAATTTAGTACTCTCGCAGCTCACAGTTTTATGTTCAGGAATAGTTGTAACTCAATATAATAATTTTTAATGAAGTTTCTCAAACATTTGTATTCTATTGTTTCTATGTTGGGTGCAGGTTGTACGCAAGCGATTTCCTGTATTTATCGTTTTTATTTACTTAAAGTAGAAAAGGTTTCAGTTTTTAATATATTTTATAACTCTAAAGTGGCACTTCGTCACATCGTCCGATTCTATTTACTAAGAAACAACAAAATCTAAATGAACATGGTCATATCTAAAAACAATATCTCAAAAGATTACTACTTTGTCTTGACCATTTAAACTTTTTACTTAGGGACTGATAAATATTAAGCTAAAATTAATATCAAATAATAAAGTCAGTTATTCCAGTGATAAGAGAAAGAAGTTTGTTTTTATAAACTTTGAAAAATGTATGGTGAATCGTAGTTTTGAAAGTCCACGTTTTCTTGTTGACCTAGTTTAACCATAAGATTTCAAGGTCCTCACTGAACTAGTTGTACAATAATTTACTACCTTTACACTTGTTTGAACGGAAATATTGAATAAAAGAAATACAATTTTTTTTTTCAATATGCACATTAATTGAGATTTTACATTTCTCTCACGTCCCACTTACACTTTTTGAAAAAAGTCGGAAACGCCAGTCCTTTAGCGCTTGTTTCTCCGTAAACTACATAATTAAACCTTTACTTTATGCTGTCTGGTGACCATTAAAAATATATTCGTCTTGTGTAAGCTGTTTCCACAAAGCACTTCACATGTATTTTTTTACCATGGTTGGTCATTCGTCCGGTTAATGAAAACCGACGAGATGGGATGGCTAATTGGATTCCGCTTCGTATCGGAAGCCCGCGCGGCGCGGCTGCGTTTCCGTTCCGACCGGTGTTGTTCACCTTTCGCGTCCTTTGTTATGGTAATTTTGTTAAACAAAATGACATACCTTCACGGCAGCGATTAGTTGTACTGCCGCTTCAATGACATGCCATTTTAATTTTTCAGTTAAGTTTTATTTTTGAACTCGATCTATTATCGCTCGGTTGCTTCAACTTTAACAATTCACCGTTTTTCTTATACTTTGCTAAACAATTCTCGCATAGATAGGTACTCTCGGACGAAACCTCAGAAAAGTTTTCTTGAATGCCGAGAGCATTCCTTGGTGCCTTACCTTAACTTTTATTAAAACAATAGAAAACTTCTACATATTTTCTTCTCCTATACGACTGCTCGTCTGTAATTTATTCTCAACCGCGTCTCACCTTTATCTTTTCTAGTATCGCTATAACAGACAAAAAATGGTTATTTACTGATAAAAACATGCCACTTAAATCGTGCGAACGTCGAATTTGATCTAATGCTTGCTGCTGAGTCATAAAAGTGGCGACTGTGAGGGTGAGGCGGTTGTCGGGAGGGGGGAGGAAACTGCTCAGCTCAGCCACCTATTGTACTATTGTGGAGGCACGTTGTTTTTGCCGAGAGTGGTGTGTCAGCGACAGGACGTAAGACGACGTGGCCGTAGCGAACTAGACATGACCGCGAACGCGACTCGTTTCAAAAGGTCTAGCTAGACAATTTATGCGGTCGCTTTCTTGATGAGATTCTGCAAGTGAGCGATGTTTCTTTTGTTTATCGCAACGGTACTTAGTAAAACAACTGTGAGCCCAAGACGGAGTTACACGGAGTGTGAAAACAAGCCAACTGAACCGAGAATAGAATAAATTTCATAATTAATGACTAGATTCCACTCATGAAGGTTATTCCTTTGAGAGCTACACTTAGCAATGAAGAAAGGTAAATAGTCGGAACACTAGTAACTTAGAGATTTTATCAAGTAAGAAAAAGGGAGCTACATTGAAATGGGAATAAAAACGGGTGTTATTTAAATACCAACATGCAGGGTAAATTTTGTCGCAAAGGAGCGACAAAAAACTCGTTTAGCAAGATGCGAGATGAGTCAGTTAAGAAGTTTTCTCACGACACTGTATATGCCAAATACTTAGTCGAGTGCGAAGTTTCCACAACGCGTCTGGGGGTCGTTGCGACTATTTTGAACCCTTATTATTTCACTATAGTTTCAACCCGATAGTAGAATATTGGTTTTTGTCTGGGATTTACATAACTAAACTGATTATAGTTCAGAGAGTAAATATTTAGTTGCCATTTACAAAGTAATAATTTCTATGACGCGTCTGAACTAGCTCATTTGGTCTTAGTTTTTATCTGCCATTGACACTTACAGGTTTTTCGCAGGATGATCTCATCGGCAATACCTATTTTATAATCAGGTGGCAATTAGATAGTCACTATAAGTGAAGTATTTTTTTTTTTTTTTTAAAAAGACAACTCCCACATTAGGAATAAACATCCTGTGTCGTGGGGGACTTTACAAACATACATGAAACGGACACAAAGAACATCCAGACTCGGGACAACAATTTGGGGAACACACAAACTGTTGTAGGAACCGCGTGGGATTTGAACCCACGACACTTGGCGCAGTAGCTAGCGGCATGGCGACCGCTGACACCACTCGGCCAACCGTGCAGTCAGTTTGTTAGAGTTCGACATTATGGTTTATTCCAATTGTGTGTTGTGTGCGATTAACTGCGGCGCTTTATATTTGTCTTCACAAACGCAGAGTAGAGAAAAGAGAAGATTAGATATAGCGTTGTTGTAGATTTTACAGCTAGTGTTTAAAGATATCAACCCAAGTCAATTAATAATTATTCAGGAATGAATCGAGAGGTATGTCACTGTGAAAAATGGTTGTATTACACAGATTTCTATATTTGTTTGTTCGGAAAATCCAAATAGAATTTGTAAATACAAATTCAAATACCTATGTGCATTTGATATACGTTTATAAATGTATGTTATTACATCCGCATCAATCCTCTCATTAAACACGGCAACAACGTAAACATTAAATACAACAAATATTTGCTAAATTTATGTCTGTGGCTATTTGCAATTCTGATTCAGTAATTTCCAATTGTCAAAACAAAATTGTGATTCTAATGTTTATATCCGAGCGGCATTGTGTTTAATTATTGAAGGAAATATATAATGTGTATTTATGTACTTCTCTCTGCGGTTTTACCAGCGCGGCGTAGCAACTAAAATACATTTTGACACGAATGTTTCTCACAGTAAAAACAAAACATTGCAGTTATATTTTGTTATTGCGAGATATTAAGTTTGATTAAGGCCCAGGAAATTCTAATTGGGTTATTTTATCATCAAAGATAACTGATGTAATTAATGTCTTGACTGTAAAAATATCTGTGTATTTAATTTTATATCTTGAACAAATCAACATAGATATTTACGTGCTGCATTTCCGTTCTTATTTTGTTGTTACTTTTCACACGAATTGAACCTACCTATTTGAGACAGAGGTTTTAAAAGCCGCTATTATAATATATCGCAAGTCGCAGACGTTTCTTGTTACCCGTCCAAGACGAAGCCAAAGCTTTGACAGTCTTACGTAGCGCATAAACTACAAAACCGTTCATTAATGAGGTATCAATAGATGTTAGGTTTTGCATGGTCGGGCTATAGTTTTTTATTTTTATTTCTTGTTTGTTCAATCGTGTCTACTAATTATCAAAAGCGCTGTATGCTTTTTGTCAATTCAGTAAAATAAATATGGTTAGCTCTCTCAGATTAATTTAGACTCAGACACAATGTAAACAAGTGTACATAGCAATACGCATGCTGCATAAAACGCTTATCTAAAATTATTTAGCTTGAAAGACTTTATTAAACAGTGATACCAGTGTATAGAAGCAATTGATGTCATCGGGTTATCGCTATCCAAACGGAATGACGGCGAGAAAAATACTTAAGGCTTTAGATAGGGGTTCCGCTTACAATATCTCTTATCGTTGTATTGATATTAGCTGTATAAATTTTAAGTGTAAGGTGGTTTAAATTTTAGAGAGATCTTAAAAAATGTATTAAATACAACAAGCCAATTGCTTAGGCTTAGAAAACTGTTAACTGGTTGCATTTTCAAACTAACCTATCCCTATTGCAGTGATGCAAACCTGCTTGTTAACACGTATCTAGTGTAATAGAATAGGTTTGCAGTGCACATATTCTTTTCAGAAAAAGCAATTTAAAACAACGAAACTCGGTTAAAATATTAGAATCAAAATCATCCGAGATTAACACAAGTCTTAGGCTCTCAAGATACTAACAATAAAGTTAGTCATAAACGCAGGATTAATACCTAACATGGTGGTATATAAGCTCAGCCAGTCGTTAAACCAAGATCTGCACGATCGCGCCATGTTTAAATTTATCTTTACCTGTATCAAATTCCTATCGCCCAAGCATGGTACCTACAAGCTATTGTCAAATGCACTTACGATCCCAACTTAGATAACCTAAGTTTAATGTCAAATGTATACTGATTTTATTGTTAGTATTAGTGTAGGCTTATTCTTTGATGTTCTCGTTTAGCGGATTTAATGTTATCTCAATAAAAATTGTGATAAATATAGCCATAATTAAACTAAAGGAACAAAATCATCCGAAAATCGATTCATATTACCTTTGTGCGATCCTTATTCCCTGCAAACATTTGTATTAAATTAATAACGTAATAGATATATTGCTTGATACGGCCGTTGAACTCTAAACTAGACGGTACCTGTACGATGATAACTAGAGTATATAGATAATAATTATATCTTCACATATATATCGCACACGGCCGTCTGAACCCAAAATAGACAGAGTACAAGACTATGACTAGACTACTCAGAAATATACATAAAAGTTACTAAATGCATATAATACGTACCTACACATGAAGTAATGTGTTAAGACGAAATATTTGTTTGGGGCTCGAATCAAACCTACGGTTTTTGACACAGACAGTATCGTTAACCACTAGCCTAACATTTCTGGCTGTATGAGGTACTAATATCCATTCAATATAAGTGATTGTATTGTTTTTATTGTTTGAATATTAGACTTAAAAAAAGTGGTCAAGAGTTTCTTTGCCAGTCATAAGGCCCCACGTACTTTGGAAACTTGAAGTTATAGATCGATACAAGCGGGCAGTGTACATTTTGGTGTTTTCACCATATTTACTCTGTCAATCCAGTACATGCTGTGGCGTCTGTTTGTGTCGATCTATGATTTTTAACTGTAGCTTGAATTTAACGTTCATAAATGTCACTTAGTGTCTTACACACACTTATGCATGTGTATGTACAAAAAAAATTGTTGTTTCAAGCAACCTTAGCATGATTCAACTGCTTAAATGTATGCTCTCAGTTTTATATTACGCAGTTTCGTTTATTATCTCACTTAGACTTGGGTTACAATAATTAATTTATTGAACTAATTATTGTAGGTCATCTTAGGTAAATATGTTGTTTAACTAATTTATCTAAAAGACAAGCCGCATACTATATCCATATAAATGTTATAAATTCGAAGGGAACTCTGTCTGTCTGTTACGCTTTCACGGCTAAACCGCCGCAACTATTTCAATGTTTGTCATGGAGATACTTAGATTCTTAAGGAAGGACATAGGCTAATCTTAGGTTGGATGAACGACAGACACGCGGGTGGAGCTACGGGCCGTAACTAGTTATTTTTATAAACTAGACATTATATTTCTCAAGGTATATAATTATATATATTTAATTACTAACCATAAAAGCTTACAGTGTTACGTCTATATACTAGAATTAGCATTATTGTTTGCACATCAAATTTCTCGTTCGGGTAAATAAACAAAAGACCGTATCTCTAACAGTTGGCTACACACTAATAGTCTTAATAATTAATATGCTGTAACTGTCGCGTATATTTATGGGGCGGATAAATAACACTGGCGTCGTTTTACTTACGTGTCTGAGAGGGCACGGAGCTCAAACAGATAGCTGATGTATACGCTAAGCGACTCCGGAGATTGGTTTCCAAAGAGCATCGAAATCGTTTGAGGAAATGACTTAAATCGTATAAGATTCACTCATTTGTTTTGATTCCTTATTCATTTGCTTTATGACACATGAATTAACAAGAAAGTTCTTTCGATTTGTGACTGTCAGAACATCAATCGAAACGCAGTGTTCTTTTCTATTCCGTTAATAATGTGAATGTTGGACTTATTTGGCGCACCGGATAATGAAATATATCTTCGTGTGCTGTTCAAAAGTTCAGTATTGTGAGCAGCACGACTAATTGAAGTACAATAAAGAATTTTTTATCAGTTTCAGTTTGCTCAACGGTCGAGTATAATAACATTTAGTTATTTGTGGAGTCTTAAGTTTTTTGTTACAATCATCAATCTCTGGGTAGACTAGACTCCAATAAATTTTATTCACCAAACATGAAAAAGAAAACTAATGTTTAATGCATTTGGGTGCATTAACTTTTCAATTCCTCGTAACCTTGTAGAAATGTGGATGTTTGGATTGTCTGAACATGCAAATGTCAATTTCTCACGTTCGATTGTTATACATTTAGTGGTTTATTACTTTAACTTTTTTATAACACATTATTATTGTAATTCAATTATTTGAACCTACTTAAAACAGCGAGTACACCTGAAAATATGATTATCTTGTGAATTATATTATGGATTAATATTATTATTATTGAGAAGATACTCCTCTTACTCTTAAAAAATAATTAAAAGGCTGAAAATAAAAGTAAAAATCTGTTAGTAGTATAGTAAAACTATACACTATACTCTTGCTATGCCTGTATTTGCATATATTAAGCATGTTTTGCTATAACATTAATTAAAAATATATACATTTAAAAATCATATCATATGTAAATTAAATTAGGGATACTTAAATTCGCCACTTGTACTTCCCTAGTTTTAAGTTATCTTTAAATTAATCTGGTGTACAATGAAACGATATATTGTTTTTATCACCGGGGCTGAAGTTCGCCATTGGCCTTTTAATTAACACGGATGATACTATCACTACAGCTTTGATTTCAACACAAAGTCAAATTGACTAAACCATATAAAATAACGTTGCCGTGCCAGCGAAATTCTCGCTAACATAGCTCTTTTCTGTCATTGATCTTGCTTCGTCGCCGATGCAAAAAGTAACTGACTTAACCGATCCGGTTCATTAGACTCGACAAAAAACTCCTGTATGTGTGTATTTATACATTTGCGTCTATGTGTAAATTGTGTATTTGTAATTGCGTATGTGTGTGTGTGTATCTTAACAATAATTAATTATTCAAACAACAATACATTCACATGCTAATTTAACACACTTATATTCTTAGTTCTAGTTTTCTGCGAATAGTAGGCAATTAATAGTCGTTTATATTTAAAATAAAACTGATATACATACATACACGCACATTAGATTACGATATTGTAGTACTAGTTAGTATAGGTACGTCGGTGAAAACAAAATTATTGTGAATCAACAAATTCAAATAATATTCAGGCACCTGATGTAGTATAGATATGTATATAAGTGTAAATAGAACAATATCAGGAATAATCTAAAAATGTTCAAGGTAGTAGATATATATACATACTACAATCATATATAGATATTTACATACTAAAAGCTACTTGACGACTTAAAACTAAGTCGTCGAGTCACTGTAACTGCCGAAGTTGTTTTATAAAGAAAGTTCTCAGATAATTCTATAACGCAGTTCAGATATTTTTTCTTTACACAATATACATAATTCTCATTCAAACTATTAATTATGTTAATTACTCTCCACCTCATTCTGTTTCTCTTAACTGACATTGACGAGATCCGCTGTTGGTAATTATAAAGCCACCTGGCTTCACAAGACTGGTTTACGAATGGTCGCATCCTCCGTTTGTGGAAGAATTTTACTCGTTTTTTTATGTCTTGCATTCAATAAGGTATTCCACAGACTGTAACGCAGCATCTGCCGTCGATGTCCTTTGAAAATACACGTTATCTATCTTACTGTAAATCGTATCTGAATACTCCTTATATTTATTAACATAGTGAAGTTTTATTAAAGTGATGTACAATAATATTACATTATTTGCTGGTGGCACCCAAACTAAGCTACGCTTGTATCTTGAGCAGCCACAAAATGTTGATTTTGCTTATTGGTAAAGGTAAACATCAAGACAGAAAACCCTCTACTCTGTTCTTTAAAGTGAGACGAGCAGGGTCGAGTTCAGTTGATAAAGGTATCGTATAGCGAATAGAATATATATATATATATATATATATATATATATATATATATATATATATATCGCACTAATAATACAATAGTGTATCAACTCAAAATCGATCATTTTTCAGAATCAACGAAAAACTTATTACTCACTTCCTATAATAGTTGCAAATTGAATAACTGCCATATGAGCTATTAAACTGAATTGAAATGAATAATATGTTTACAAAAAATAAAAAAGAATACAAATAGTTTAATTATTTAGAAATTTTGAGTTAAGACTGTCTTCGTCCATAAACTTTTTTCAAAATGAAACATTATTTTTAGTTAAATCATTATTGGTGAAAAATTTTGTGTTGTTACAGTCTGAATAATCATTTTTTCCTACGGTTTTAACTTAGTTTTTGTACATACAACATAGATGAAAACCGATTCCTGGTGTATGTCTTTACAATGTATGTTTATCCAGTTTCTAATATCCATAGAACAAACTCTGCTTAGGTTGACACTAGATGGTATTATCTGAATGCAGTAGAATATTATAGTTAATATTATAATTATATACATTTGAATAAGATAAGTTGTTTTATATGAACTGTTTATCATTTTGTTTTGCATATTAATAAATAAAACCAGCTATGTTTTATTAAAGATTATAATTTAAAGTAAATTCTCATATTTAATCAATCAGTTACTGGAGTATTACTCATGAAATAGACATTTAGATAAAAGAACAAATACTTAAACGAATTGACAAACAAACATTTCGTAAAAAAATAAGATAAACAATCTTTTAAACAAAAATAACAAGTCTTCTTAAACAAAAACAGTCGTTACTAGTACTAATAACTTTAAAAGACTTATCACACTGGATGTATTCCCGTGACGTCTGGGCTCTAAGGTAATGGGATTCGACACGAGGTATAGTATTTATAAAACTCTTGACACCTTCATAGACCTCCAGTTCCACAGTACGTTGCTTGCCATGTTTCCCCCGTAATTCTTCCTGTATGAAACCGCACTATGTTTTTTTTGACAAAGCTGTAGCAATAGGTCTGTAGTTTATTGCCAGAGTATTTTTAAAAAACGTTTTACAGACTCGAATATGTACGTCGTTGTCTAGAAAATGAAATGCAGTGTTTAATTTACGAAAATTTTGAGTACTCGAGTACCTGTATTTTGGTTAATGACTGTAGTGTGCCTAATAATGAATTCTCTTTAATTTTGTAAGTTGCCTAAATTCCAATATTTTTCAAAAAGTTCCTGTCTTGAAGTCTCGTTTATTTTTGAACTACAAGTTAACCTGCATTTTTCACCACACGTAGAACCAATTTTTCTTGCAGGTACTTGTTTTTCATTTGCAGATTCATACGCTTTGCCAGTATTACGAAGTCGTTTAGCTACACTATGTTTTCAGGCTTCGACGTTATGTACCCTCTTCCTGCACCTGGTATTATTGCTTTAGTCTTCGGTTGAAATATTTGATTCGGTAGTCAAGCTACTGGTTCCAGCAACGGGACTTAAATTATCCACAACTCCTTCATCCGAACTGTTTGATGAAGAGCTACTGGATGAAGAGCTTCTTGAAGAAAACTACTTGGCGATTTTGTTATTCGACTTCGAAGCAGATTGGGAGTTTTGCTTTTCGTATCAGGAACAAAATGCGGATCATTATCAGAATCATCAAAGTCACTCTGGCCTGAGTGGATGGGTGAAATGTAATATTTCTTTTGGTTGCATTTTGTTATCAGACTAACGTTACTAACCATATTTGGAGAACTGTTTACGTCAGTTTCTTGAAGTACTGGATGAATTGTTGATGACGATGGTATAGAAAGTGTCGACTGTTCAATCGCAACATCGCTGTCTTCTCTCTGTGTATTTGTACACACTGATGACAATAATGACGGTGACGAATTCCTGACAAGTTCGTGATTTTCCTTAGCGTGGTGGCTGCTTGTAATACTTCTTGCCATATCAACAAGTACACGGCCACGATGCATACTGAACCTACAATTAAATAAAATTATAGTCAAATAAATAATTGATGCATGCCTGTCACAAATAGTGTATTAACTCTAAATTAATAAAATAATAATTCTAATTAAGCATTTTTCTCATAATACTTTTACACATTCGAATGAGTTATAAATATTACTGCAATTGACAAATAGATATTATTAATAATACATTTATAAACCATACAAAAATCAACTTAACCTCATGACTCAACAAAACTGTATCATATCAAAAACTACTAACCGAATCAATTATAGTGTCATAAGTAGAAATAATACTTTAATTATTGCTTTTGTAGATCACTAATAGTGTAATAACTCGAAATAACACCAAGTGCGTGTTTAGGTCAAATCAACAATACTGTGTTAATTCAAAATAAAAATATAAATTTTACATACCTGATTAAGTAATACTGTTGCAACTCAAAATATTACGCCAAGCGGCACGTGCTCTCTCGATCACTGATGGTCGCAACTAAAGATGACGCAATATTGCGGGAGGGGGAGTGGCAACCGAAATGTCATAAATAGTGACTTATAGCGCCATGTCCTATCTATTTTTTGCACTATTCGAACGACGGTTTTAATGACGTGTGAGGAATAAAATTTTACGTGTGTTTATAGTATTATGTCAAGTACGACGTATTTTGAGTTGATACACTATTGTATTATTAGTGCGATATATATATATATATATATATATATATACTAGCTGACCCACGCAACCTCGTTTGCGTCTTCAATTGCCCGTAGCGTGAAAATTTTCCCCGTTTTTGAAACATTCTTCATTGGTGCTCCGCTCCTATTAGTATTACCGTGATGATATATAGCCTATAGCCTTCCTCGATAAATGGACTATCCAACACTGAAAGAATTTTTAAAATCGGTTTAGTAGATCCCGAGATTACCCCCTACAATTTAACAAACACACAAACTTTACTTCTTTATAATATTAGTATAGATATATATATATATATATATCATAACACTTACAACAATAAGATATATCTAACTAAAAAGACACTGTTAGACATTTTTAGTTAGATATATCTTATTGTTGTAAGTGTTATGATAAAACAAAACTAAATTTATTTTAGTTTACTTTAATTTTTTTGACGCTATTTCAAGTACTAGTACAATGTGTTAATTATATTCGGCTTACCCGACATAGGCTTGAGATGTCGAAATATCTTTTTAACAACTGAAATACGGATATAACGAAACTTAAAGCAAAGTTTGTTAAGTTGCTGACTTTCTTAAATCATATGATGCTGTATGTGAATAGTTAGGTTTATAGAATCTTTATTTCATAGGAACAATTTCAGTTGACTTACATGAAATAACAATGTTTTTTAAGTATCATTTAGTGTCATCTTGTAACGAAGCATGCGTATGCTATTTATATTCCAAAATCTATTTATACTCAGGAACAACTTAAAAAGGTAGGTAGGTAAACAGTAATTAGATATAATGTAACACAAAATTAAAAAGAAATACAAAAAAAAAACGGAATATGTACAATACTAAACTATGAATAATATGTTAATAATAGTTAGGGTCTTGGTACGGATCTAAACAGATTATAATAAATTGTAATCTTATTACTAATAAGTTTTACACTAAGTTCTTATTTGTGTATCCAAACTAAACAAATAAATTAACGTAGTAAAATCAATGCAAACTTTATTAAACTGACATAGTTTGTTAATCTAATTAATCTTGATAAATTCATGAACACTACTGACTCTAAAGGTCGTTTCAGAAGCTAGAGACGCCGACATCGTACGTACTCATAAAATTGTTGTAAGTTTTGATTGGATATCTATCGAGTTTGAATAAGTTATTTATTTAATTAAACTTCTCGATTTGTACTCTTAAGAAAATTTTATTCTTCACTGTTTTTTAAGGATGATTTGTGTACTGCTTTTTGTATTGTCTGTGGAATAGGAATTAGAATACGGAGTGTCATTACTCCCATTTCATTCTGTGAATATAATAAATAATAATAATAAATATTTTGGACATCTAACACACAACGCCATCTAGTCCCAAACTAAGCAGAGCTTGTGTTATAGATACTAGACAACTGATATAAATACATATATACTTTTTGTTTTGTATATACATACATATTATACATAGAAAACACCCAAACTCCGAAACAAATTTGTAGATCACACAAACATTTGGTCCGTCCCAGGATTTGAACCCGAGACCTCAAGCACAGCAGTCGCATTCACTATCACTGCGCCACCGAGGCAATCGCATTGTAAGAGCTGATAACACTATAAATCGAATTTTAGCAATGCAAAGTGAAATAAATCTTAAAACAAACCCTATTTTAATCTAATCAGCCTAGTAGTAGGCCCTCCTTTTTAAGGAGAAATCTATGTTAATAGTGAACTGTCATAGACTGACGATAAATTATGTCTATCCGTTCAGGGTTAAAATACCCGATCGGGGTGTGTGTAGGTATGTCCAAAATACTGTGGTTCTAATACTAGTACCAGTAGAATGATATTTACAGCTCCGTGTCACGTCAGTGTTGTAACTTCATGTTCATAGATTATTTTATTTTCGTCATACTTACTATTTCGACATGGAAGTTTTAATATTAATAGTCGAAATGACGCATAGATAATAATACAGTATTTGTGATCCGACCAGTCTAGAAACGCGATATCATTATTTTGGTTGATTCATCAATAATTTTTATTGATATCCGAATTTGGTGACTAATGTATAAGAGAATTGAACCTTAAAATTTTTAAAACAAGTTAGTAATTGTTTTAATTAATATTGACGATTCAGAACAATAATTATTTTCTCTTTCTGGTCCACAATTAACCCAGCAGCAGACCATTGTAGTTACATAAGATTGATTGGTTTTTTTTCACTTTATCATAATATGCAGCCAATGAAATCATAGAAATTGATTTGTAATTTCTATGCTAAATTTCTAGCTTATTAAACACGTCACACTGCAAATAATAAATTTAAATAAAAACACTTAATAAGTCATGATGTACCTAAGTGGTTTCGAAACGATAAATTCGCGAGGCTATGATACGAAGGTATATTATTTCATTTAGATTTTAGCAATAGCAATAATAAATTCGAGTCGCTCGTAAATACTGATATTGCGGCCACTCGTGCCTTGTTGTGTATATTGACGACATGTACCTTTACGCATTAGCTATTGTGTAAGAGAAGAGAAATGAATGATTCATTCCCCTTTGGCCACACGTGTATCAAAGAACGTGATTAGTGCCGCTTAGTTGGCATTTTCTTATACGTTTCCTCTCTTTAATTTTCTACATTGGCAATATTTACTATATTTATTAGTGATAGTGATATGTACACAAAATTTCATAAAAATCGGTCCAGCCGTTTCGGAAGAGTTTGGTAACAACTCAGTGACACGAGAATTTTATATATTACTAGCTGACCCGGCTAACTTCGTTCCGCCTAACAGTCTTTAATTAGCAGATTTTAAAAATAATTCAAATAATATATTAAGTTTTTTATTTATTAATGAATGTCATTTTTCAATACTTATTATCCTATTCCGGCAAAAGACAAATCCAAAAAAAAACCCTAAAAAATTGTCCAGCCGTTCTTGAATTATGAATGGTGTATTAACACGACTTTCTTTTATATATTTCGTGTCATAAATTGGTCGTAGTTTTGAACAAAAAAATATCAAATACATACATCAATTGTACTCATTTCCACAAACACGAAATGAAACCCAATGAACTAATTAAAAATACAACGTGCGTAAAACATTTAAAATAAGGTTTTCATTCACAAACCTTTTTTTCTTTCAAACAAAGAAAACTGACATCATTCAATATTAATCGTTAGAGCGAATTGAGACCCGGCGACACAGCTAGGTCGCAGTTAGGTTACGTAGACAAGGGCGGCGACCTTGGAGTACCACCCTCAATACCACCCTCCGCCCCCATTCCACTCCTGCACCCCCTCGGGACGAGATGTGAGCTGACTTTTGAGAACCTACTCCTTTTACTGTTACCGAATACCTATTATCAATCTACGAGTATCTATACACGTGTTGAGTTCTAGAAGAATCAATGGATTCGCTTTTTGTTCTAACTATTTTATGAATGTTTGTTTAGTTGTGACGATCGAGTTTTGCTAATGATGATATAAATGTTTTGTTGCAGGTGAGAACAAGTTTGCTTATGGTGTGCGTCAGTAACCGGTGTTCGTGAGTATTGACACAATATAAAATTCTCGTGTTTACCCCATTAAAATATCAAGAAGCTGTTTGTAAAAATGATTTGATTTTAAAGTGAGACAAGAATTAACTACATTTCTTCGAATAAAATAAGTACATATCGTAATATCTAAATTAAAGATGCCATAATATTTTATAATGAAAACTTTTTGTTTTATTGGAAGTAAACATTTGTTATTATGAGTAACTTAACTTGTTGTAGTGTTGCTTGAAGTTGAGGAGACTGACAAAATGAATACTTTAAAATTGCACTAGCACTCGGTGCACCCGCGATCTCTATTGGTGTCAACACAAACGCGACAATTTGTGAAAGTTTAAAAACAATTAGGTATTACTGCAAAATGTATAATTATTTCATCAGAAGTGAAATCTTCACAGTTGAATTGTTACTGAAAAAGTGATTAGTCAAAGAAGTCAATAACAGTTTTAGTCGTATATTCTCGACACGATCGGTTATTTATATTATTGTCTTCACGTCGCAGTTATGTAGATCATATGGCATTATATATGTATTGAATTTGACACTACGACAACATCGCACTGATAAGACTACGTCAGCTCTTACTGCATTCCACGGCTTGTGTGGACTTGCACGTGGACTACAATTTATCGTACAAAATCCTACTCATTGAAAATCTTCATAAATTATTTATTGTTTCATCTCTTACTTCTTATTAGCCTATTGTTTATTCTCTCCCGTTGAATTGATAAACAAATTTAAAGCCAGTTTTTGATACTGGATCTCACACGTCGTTTAGAGTGCAACAAAAGCCGCGTGGGAGTCCCCATTAAGTGATTGTTTTTACACGACTAATTGTAACTCGCGATTTGGGGGCACCTTTTTGCATTTACTCCAAAAACTGTGTGCAAGGGTTTATAGTACGTTAAATCGTAGTTAAATAATGACAGTCGTCTGCTAAGCAATTTTAAAGGAACAGATAATCATATATACAAATCAATTGCTGTTCGTTTGTGTGGCTAAAATTCGAGAACGACTGGACCGATTTAGCTGATATTAGTTTTGAAATGTTTGTCGCAGTACGGGAAAGGTTTAAACGATGAAAAAATAAAAATAACTTGAATCCAAATGTCACGTATACGAAGTAGCGGGCACAGCTGTTACATTATAAAAACAAGTTGACAACATCAAATAAATCAAAGACCTTTTTAAGTAGATGTCTTTGAAGTTTGAACACGCAATAACTTACATAGGTCGTGACACCAGAACAGGTTGAGGGCGTTGTACAATTAGCAAGGTCACAAATATAATATATATTTGTATTAAGAGGAGATTGTTGAGGTGTAGGGCTTCCTAGATCCTTACAGAAATTGGCGAAAACGCGAATCATACTCGTAGTGTAGGCGTCATTCGTTTAAGACACAACATTCGCTTCTTGTAAACGGAGCAAAAACAGGCATGTATTGCGAAATTAAAATAAAGTATACATTTGTGGTGATTCTGTTGTTGTCATCACTAAACTAAAATTCACTAAAAGAAATTATTGGATTACCTACATAAGTACTTTAATCTGATCAGCTTTTAGTTAGTGCTAAACTAAAAGTTGATCATATACTGAACTAAATATGGTGAAAGCTGAGATGTGAGATATCGAAAAATTGACTGTAAGCGGATGAGATTACAGCATATAATCCAACAACAAATTTTAGTGAGTTTTAGTTTAGTGATGACAACAAAGGAATGACCTCCATCATTACCTACTTAAAACTCACGGGACCTTGCTTGTACTTTCGCTTCGAAGAATAATCCAAGTTTATTACCTTTTCGTTTATTATACAAAATGAAATTAAACTTTCATTTCAAAATTAAAACTTTTAAATATCTTTGCGTTTAATGAGACTCTAGGGTATGGTATACCATCAGATCTTTGAATTATGTACTTAAAGGAAGCGTAAAATAATTTCGTGGATTTTACGCCTATTTGATGAAGTTTACAGATACATTTATGAAACTTTTAGAATAGCCTGCTTTCTCTTTATGAACAGTTGCTTAATTAATATATAACTGCTGAAACAAAAATATTTGAAACAATCACCGTAAGTTACTTTTAGGAGTTGTACTAGGCGCAAACATGACCGTCACGGTTTAGAAAGCTCATTTCTATATTTAAGTGGCTTCGACAAGTTTGAAATTTTGAATGCTTCGATCATTATATGTTTCTTTAGTACAATCGGTCATTGGTTACTGTGTAACAGTATAGGGAGGCGCCTGCAAAACCTACATGTTTCACCTAGAAAGAGCCCAAAGATCACTATTTAAGGTTATGATTTTAAATCATTCAGGTACCCAACAAAGCCGCTGTACGGAAAGTGTGAACTGCTCACAGTTAGACAACTGTATATTCTTAATTTAACAATTATGCAACACACAATTAGACCAATTAATTACGGAAACAATAGGAAAATGTTGAACTGTAACAGGCAAAACGGCAATATTTATATCTATACTAGCTGACTTATACAACTTCGTCTGCTTCTCTTCAAAAGAAATATTTTTTTCCCAATTAGTAAATTGTGATATAAACTATCCTATCTCTCAAGTTGGATCGAACTGCACATGGTGTGCGAATTTTATTATAATCGGTTAAGTGGTTTAGGAGTCCATTGAGGACAAACATTGTGACACGAGATTTATATATATTAAGATAATAAAAACACCAAAACTTTGCTCATTAATTCGTTGGTAAAACACAAAGACAAAACTAAAATAAATCATTGCGACTTACACTAGGCTGCACAAACCGAAACCTTATTACAGTGAACACACACGTATTATTACACCTTACACACAATCGCACATATGTACACACTTTATATTTTGTATAGTTGACGTGACATAATGGATGAAGACACTGTCTCCTGCAACACAGGTTGTAATCTACCACAGGAAGCAGGGTTCCAATGTAATTCAACACTGTCTATACCAAATTAAAACTATCACTATTATATTTGAATGGAAAAGTAGAAAACTTTCATTTATTTCAAACCAAAATTTCGAAGGTTCCATTACATCCCAAAGAGAGAGGTTATAATATAATGAACGAATACTAACAAAACTCATTTACAGAATCAAACTTAACTGTGAATTACACTTGTTATTCAGCATAGTTTAGTAACTTTCGCGTTCTATGTAACTTGAAGCTCGCAAAATAGATATTGCTACTCAATTATATAAATAGATATAATAGATAAATTATATAAATAGATTTATCTACAGATTATGTTATTTCACAATGCAAGTTCTAACACACTATTCTCGTTTATAGTAAGTTAGCCGGTATGTCAGACGTATTGATATATTATAATTGAAATACCGGATACCTGTGTTAGGGCCGGTTTTTCAATGGCCAAATAAAAGTTATCGGAGAAATAAACTATAAGACAACAAAAATAAGGACATGTTACTACTGACACTTACTCCGACAAATAACGTGTCCATAATTGTGCCGTCTTATAGTTTATTTCTCCGATAAGTTTTATCTGGCCATTGATATACATGATGAAGTCACGAACAATTGAAATCTTTGTATAAAAAAATCGATTCATTTTTTTAAATAATTTTTTTCCATAGTGTAACATATTTTACATAAGCGCTCAAATTCTTCAAAACTGTTCTTAAGATACTGTTATTGAAAACTGCATAGGAACTGCGTATAAAAACTTCTGTGCCCTATATTTCATGCATTTTAATTCCGTCCAAAAAAAAACTGCATAAGTCCACAGGCTTTAACTAATTCAAACATGCCTCGTTCGTCGGCTCGCAATCGACTGAGTCATTCTTGTCCTTTTAAGTAATGAAGTAGGTTGTTTTTAAAACGGTGTAGGAAAGTTTTAGCTT
Source organism: Spilarctia lutea (assembly GCA_916048165.1). NCBI lineage: Eukaryota > Metazoa > Arthropoda > Insecta > Lepidoptera > Erebidae > Spilarctia > Spilarctia lutea. Next base: position 2,712,588 of record OU696492.1, on the reverse strand, counting down.
CTTTATGATTTTAATGATACAATGCTTTCTGCATTTACGTGACTTGGCGATTTAAAGAACGCTGACTCATACCTATATCCAAGTGTGCTGTCAGTGTTGTTTAAACGGTTAGCTTAGAAGGTAAGGAGACTGAGATACTTCAGAATACGCATATTTGGATTTGGAATTTCATATTCTTGTTAATCATCTTCTTCAATCAAATTCACAGCTACTGTTCGGGACTTATTAATTCTTTAAGTGAAATAAGGAATTTACAAATAAATATTGGCTGGCAACACCTGCATTAGCAGCATAGTAGTGAGTCTGAGGCCTACATCTGTCTGTAACTAACTACAAAATTTAACCGTTTCACAAAGAGCCACATAACATATGAATATATTAACCTCTTTAAGAAATAAATAATGCGTTTTCCATACTAACAGTATATGCACAAGACATCTAATTCGACTGTAGATGTACACGCTCATTATTTCGATATTTTCTGCTAAGTTTCACAAGTCTATTCATGTCATCCAACTGTAATTTGTGTGATTGCAGTTCGCGTACTAACCGTCTAGTTTGCCGCTATAATTGTGTAATATTCCACTAAGCCCCCACTCCTGCATTTCGCTTGAATATGTACGAAGGTTACATATTTGATTGCACTTAGACTAATGAGTTCTAAAAAAATGAAGCTCGTGCTGTGCTCCGCTGTGCACGTCTAATTCATAGCAGTGTGCCCAATATATTATGTATAGGTATTCCAAATATACATTATGTATATGTCGTTTGATAACAAGTTTTATAGCTCGCGGGCACAGGCCACCTGCAGAAAAAGCAGTCTTAAAACATCCGCACTTAAAATTCAAAAGGTAACTACTTAAACGAGTTAATGTACTTTTTAATGTGTTGCTACGTATTAACAAGAAATATTTTTCTATCAAACGACTCTTAGACGCATCTTTGTTCTACTCGTTCCAACTTACTTTGAACTACATTTTAGTGCAGAATCGGTCCCGGGAAGTTTTCGTCCCAAGTTGCCCCCCACCTCTACCACTCTACGTGCCCTCTACACTCCAATGTAGAACAGTTCTCATAACACTACGTATATCAATGTGCATGTGCACATAAAACACAAGTTAGCGTTAACTCGCGTTTCGAAGTTGAGAATGTATTATGTAATATTCCTCGCTTTCCCAACTCTCTAAGTTGGGCCATCGAGTCGCTCACATTGTCGTGTGCGGTAATAACAGAAACTCCTTTAATGTCACTTGAAGATGTCGCTAATGTCGCACTAATTTGCGTTACACCCCCTCCTTTTTGTGTCTCCATATTACAGTACGAGGTATTTGTTTAAGATTTCCCCACATTAAAACATGTCGTTCACCTTGTGCGTCGCGGTGGTGCCACGTGTCGACTCTGTCAATAAATCTATCTCAGAGGAGATCGCCTCGTTTGTTTGTATCTGGAGCCATTTTTACAGAACAATTATTATTGTGTATTTGTTTGTACAGGACGCTGTTGCTATTATTATTAGTAGTTGTAGGTATTATTGCTAAGAGGAAAACGTATCTCGAAATAGCGCAATTGTGCGACGTTGAGAGTCAGTCGCCGACGTTGGCCATTATTCACTTTTTGCACAGTGCTGCTAGCTAGCGTTCGACAGACGGCTCGTCCTTTTGACGTTGACGTTTTTGTGCCACTCGGTTGATACAGGCACACGCTTTGTCATTTTCCTACGATAAACAAACAATTGTTGTTATGTACACTTACAATTATTGTTACTCAACAAGCCCGTAAGATCGCATAACCGAATTACATATATCTGTTTTAATATATTTCAATGTATGGAAATTATTGCCGCTTTATATATTTAAATTAGTATTTTAGCGTTCTGTTTGAAGCTTTAAACACATAAAAAAACCTTATTGCTTAGAGTTTGGGATATTATGCTATAAATCAAGTTGTTTCCTCACGTTGTAGTTTAATGTTTTGCCTATTCATGTTGCGTACTAGATGACAGCCGCTCTCGACGTCTTCAAACGACGTCCAATTTAGACAAGTCGTTCAATTTTCACTTGTACGTATAACGAGAACTAGTGAGAAGTATCCGGTCGTTTAAATTTGTAAATAGTGTTGGTATTGTCTTGCGTCGTGTTCTCGAGTCGTGACTCAGTTACTGGTCAATTACATAGGTGATGTTATTATCTTGTCGTGTTAATTGTTTATGTTTTAGTACTGTGCGTGGGCTCTTTCAAAACAAGCGACTAAAACAGTAATTGGAGCTTGGGCGTTCCCCAATTAAGGTGATTAGAAATGGTGCGGCCGTCGCCAAATTGGATTATGCCCCCTTAAAACAGTATAACCCGCGAACCCCTGAAAAGAGCTATGTAACCTCGTGTCACCTACTGTAAGGTATAACGAACACGAGGTTAGGCGTTTTATCACTAAACATTATTGCGCAATTCGCGCCGTTAATAAATACAAGTGTTATCTCGCCGTTCGAGAATGTTCGCACGTCCGCGTGGCATTGCGCCCGCGCCCGATAGTACATACTACTAACTAGCAACTCCGACGAACCGAGCCCGACACGTTTTGTATGAGCATTGGCTGTGGCGGGTCACAGCAGCGTGCACAGGTCGTAAATTGCGTTTTCGCCGGCGTGAAAGGCGACCGCCGTTGCCAGCCGGCCGGTGCATTCACCGCTCCACCATAACGAATTTATCGCGAGATCAATACGCACATACCCGCCAACGCGCTCTATGTACACGTTACCTGCGCCTAGCCCCGCCGCCGACGTCACCACACGTGGCGCGAGTGTGTATTTCTGTGTGTGAGTGCGAGTGCGAGTGCGCTACGATTATATGGAATTCAGCGATTACGCCACCTACCTACCCGAGCGAGTGCGACCACCGAGCGGTAATAATAATAATTAGCCGCCTCATTATTGTTATTCGGCGACGGCGCTCGCTGTCACCGACAGATAAACGCTCCGTGCGACCAGACAACGCCACGTTCGATTCTCGCTCTGTACTCAACTCCATTGTTGCTATTGTCCGAGAACAAGGAGAAGTAGTCCCCTTTGTGTTGTTGTGTGTACTTGGCTACCGGATTGTAGTACTGGATTGTTTCACTCGACGCGACTCAACCGGACCCTCCTATCAGGTATGTTTACACTGCAAACTTCACTTCTATCGTAAACAATAGACATTTCATTAAGCGACTCCAGAGTTAGATTTCTGAGGTTTATAGGGCATCCAAGCGTTCAATGACCTTGAGACAAAATCATACACTTTTTATACTCGTATAAATCAAGTTTTCTCCAGAATCGATATCAAGCGACATGAGCGCGAGAAGTTTACGTCTTATGTTTAATTTGTAAAGTTCCAGTTTCGATGTTTCGGCATTATGTGTATGGCATATTAATTAGAGATGGCTTGGCAGTGATGAAGGTACGTTTCTGCCAGTAGGCGTGAGTTAGGTATTCACGAATAATAACTTTGTCAAAGACTTTATTTACTCTATTTTTAATATTAGTGCCATTCTCTACGAAGTAGAACTTGTTTGCTAAGTATTTTATATGATTGACTATTTCGAAGTCAACGTTTCTAGCACTAAATAAATGTCTTACTTTTAGTGACTTGCAGTTTCAAGGTCATTGTGTTTGACTCACCCATCTTGTATAGCCGTTAATATGATATATATAGTCTGTGGTCACTGATGTTACTATAATAGCTCTAATTCATACGACATATATGTATTAATCACTATAATTTTCGAGTAAAACTAAACTAACAGTGTTGTAACAAATCAATAAAACTTCAATATACATAACAAAACGATTTGGTGGAAGTGTTCGTTCTTTTTTTAGTGTAGTGTGTGTAAGACTAGTACTCAATACGTGTTACTATTATTATTATAGTATTACCTTATGAAATGTATAAACATATTCTACTATAATTTAGTTTTCCTATCCTTTCTGCAATACACCAGGCACTACCCTGTACTTTTCATGCGTGCTCTTTCTTTCCATCCCATGGTTGCCTGTAAGAGATTGCCTCCGGGCGATAAGGCCGCTAATTGTACTTCCCTAGTTTAAGTTTTCGTAGTTAAGTTAATTTTGTTACTTATCTGGTGTACAGTAAAGAGATTTATTATTATTATTAATACTAATTTATTTTACTTCGAGAGATATGAGTTTATAAAGACATAGGTATCAAAATCCTTCCAATTCGTATATAAACATAAACACTACATATATAAATGTGTTACCAACTAAACAACGTATCAAATGCTTTGATAACAAATTGACATAACTAAAAACCGTTTATCACAATATTATCGAATGTGTTGTTGTGTTGTATTTATCTAATCGATCAACACACTTACGCTGTTCACATTAACTTGTACTATACACATAGAATATATGCAAACGCTTTTTACCATCATCGACAGCTTTTCATACTTTACTGGTTTTTGGCCTACAATACCGTTCGGACTCGTGGCACACCGTGTGGTTTTAGTCAGTCCGATTCCGACACACCACCCCGTCGTAAACCCCGATGGGCTGACTGTCCGTGGGGTTTCCACACGTAAAAATGCTTCCTTTTTTTCCTTTGCCTTCTTTGTATACTGCTGTTGTCTTGCAAAGTTTGCTTCCTTAGTCTGCTTACGACACCCATGGGGTAAATAGAAATGGTAATGTTCTGTATTCGCAATTTATCGCCACACTGACACATTTCACATAAAAGTTTTTCTTTTATTTCACCAAAGTGAAAAATGGAATGATGAAGTTTATTACCAGTATAAAAATTACTCCAAGAACTGGGAAACTAGAGGGAATGAGGTGTATTTGAATATTGGTCACTGAAATTTATGATTAACTTTACTCAGAAGAATATAGATCGTAATACAATCAGTGATGATACAAAATATAAAAGGTTTCAGACCATGTACTATTAAAGTAGGGATAAAATAATAATCCATTTCCACAGAGGGAGTCATTTGCAGACCGTAGATGGCCCGAGACACGTCGGGGTTCCAGGATTTTCCTTTCTGGGGTGCACCTGGTTCCCCGACATCTAATACCTGAGATGGCGTGCGGTTTTAGTCGGTTCGAGTCCGACATGCCACCAGTAGGTGGTATCCGAGGGGATTTCCTGATGACTGCCTCGGTGGCGCGAGTGGTAGCGTAAGCGACTGCTGTGCTTGAGGTCTCGGGTTCGATTCCCGGGTCGGACCAAATGTTTGTATGATCTGCAAATATTTGTTTCGAAGTTTGGGTGTTTTCTATGTATAATATGTATGTATTTACAAAAAAAAAGTATATAAGTATTTATATCAGTTGTCTAGTACCCATAACACAAGCTCTGCTTAGCTTGGGACTAGATGGCGTTGTGTGTTAGATGTCCGGAATATTTATTTATTATTTATTATTATTTATTATTTCCGCACGGAGGAAAAAAAAGGGATAAAATAATATTACTCGGTAGTTTCCTTAAAACTTAGTGAAGTTATGACAAAATAACTTTTAACATTAATTAAAATAATTAGTTTATGACCCCCACCCAGTAACACTATACTGTAGTGTATTAAATGTCACCGTTTACCCTACAATAACGTATAGACACGTGCTGGCTTCGTGACATGGTACGATATATTCTAGATGCACTGGTAAAATCAATGTTACTCACACACATTATACACTTTTAGGGATTTTGTCATTTGAAATTAATGTTTTTAAAACTGAAATTGTAAGAGCAAGTAGATATATATAAACTAATGCAGTGTTGCAGAAAGGATCACAGTCAAAGAAGAGGTTTTGTTAATGGTAGGGTAAAGTTTACAGGTGTATATCTGTTTCGTTGATAACATCAAGATATAAATAATAATATATAAATGATAGATAAGAGTTACTTTTGCAGGCGATACTGATTTGATAACTTAAATCAAATTAAGTCAAATATGCATTGTTGTACTTTCTAACTTCTAGAAACTATCGTTCGTATTATGTAACAGTTCTATATTTTTTTTCAACAAATGACATTCGGCGTGATGTTCCACCACTACGTAAATCGTAGCCAGACAGTAATATAACTGAAACGCAACAGAAAACTCGCTCACGTTCAAGATTGATGCGGCCGACACGCCCGCCCGAAAATCCTGACGAATGCGAACCTCGGCCAGCGAATAAAAACGTCCGTCTGTCCGCAATTTATGAAACGGCCCTTTTGTGATGCCGTCAGCTTTTTCTATCTACCCCCGCATTTTAGATAGGTCCCTTGTTAATAGCTAGATTTTATACTCTGCTCCGAGGTACTAAATTTACTAGAAATACTGCAAGTGTGTTGCTTTGTTAGATATTTTGATTATTTCAAACACAATTTATGGTTTTTTGTTTACTTGTCTTCAAACGACTTTAACATGAGACTAAACTTTTTTTAACCAATTGCGTTATTATCAGTGTCGCTCTTTTATAATTGTATTTGAATGTTGCCATTGTTTATATAAAAAAGAGTCGATGGCATGCGGCAAAGAGGTGACTGAGATCACTTATTTACCAAAAACATTAATATTTAATAGTTTTCAATAATGTTTCTTTTTTATAGATGTTTCTATTCAGGTACTTACCTACTGTCGACAACCCCAATATACTCTGTTAGAACAACTCCCTATGCTTAAATAAAAAGGAAAACGTAACGATATTATTTCCGTATACAGTCATATCAGTTCTGTTAAAACAAACAAGTTGGCTGTGACCCCATTTCATATGTCCACTAACTCAGCAAAAACCCGCACTCTAAAACTGCAAAACGTGCAAATCAAACGAAAGAACACGAAAGCATGCGGAAGAGCAAACGTAGAAACGCTTACACTGTGTGAACTTACTATTACGAAACGTGATTCTTATGACAATTATTAATGCGAACGTGTTAATGATAATAAAATGTTGCATATTTTACTAATGATGTCATTTATAATGAACTACGTTTGCAATTTTCGTTTGCAAGAGCGGCGGTATTTTTGATACATTTTATAACACCCAAGCATGACTTAATGGTGGTATTTCACGAAACACGGTACGGTTGTAATATAAGCGATATCTATTTTTATAATGTTCAATAAATATATATATTTTATAGATACATTCGTATGCATATTCTTTTAAAATTAATTAAATTCGCACCCAAAAATGGATGAGCAAATAAATCTTGTCTTATGTATTTATATTTAATGGATTCTATTCTTAGTGTGTCCGTTTGCATATGAATAATTGAATGAAACATATCAGAATTGATAATCACATTTTTACACTTTTATAAGCGTTAACAGGCAATTCCAGACAAAATCAGTCGAAAAACTTGAACAATAACGATTAAACTATTGCAAAAAGTAATGTCAAATATTTTCATTATCGCTTTGTCCCAATTCTATTTGGTGATGGGTTCGTTTTGTCCACCCTCTTTTATGGTCGGCCTGGGCTGGGCATATCTATATCTGAGAGATTGAAATTTACCGTTGGAGCCATTTTCCGGCATATGGGCTGGACAGAAGTGATACCACTGTTTTACCAAAAAAAACCTGGTTTTAGAAATTTATTTCGAAGTTTAACTTCTGTCCTTGAAAATAGAAAACACCATTTCTCAAAAGGCTTTATTTAATGCAAAATATATTTGGATATTAAAATAATCAAGTTTCACTACAGATGTTTAAAGGTCACAAACTTAAACAATTATTTTGTTAATATTATTTTGAAAGGATTTGGACTGAACATAGAATTCTTATTTTCATAAAATACTAGCGGCTGTTATTGTAAATATTTTCTACATTTCTGAAAAACTTGTTTTAGTAATTATGCTCACCTCGACTTCCCAGGTAGTGTACAGTTGTGAACAAAAAAAAATTATCTTTTTTTATACAATCTCAATATCTATCTTTTTTTATGCAATCTCAATAGCTAACAATAACGAACACATAAAAAACACAATTAACCAATTTTGTGCAGTACGTCAGAAGTTATGCGCGTACATACATTTAGACGATTAATTTTTATTTATATAACTAACTTGAGGAATTACCTAAACAATACCCTATTAGGTACTAATTAACGACAATAACTTCGTTGTAATAATGACCATTGACCTCTGATCAACCTTGAATGTTTGGTGCGAGCAGATAAAAGAATATGCTCGTATCAACTATTTTTACACACACTGCACACATGCTTTTAATTATAACTATGTAAAGTTCTAAAAACATACCGCAGTAGGTTAACGAAACCTTTTTTTAACTAAGTTATACGAGATTTTGTTTCGTTAATACTGACTTAATACCAAATTAAACAAGTTTTGTTTAATGTTCTTTTGGTACTTAAATGGAAAAAAGTTTTTTAGCTTTATCAGGGTTTTGTATTAATGTTAAGTCGGAAAAAGAGGTAATCTGGACATCACACTATTTTTGGTGTCTAGTAATAATCCAATAAAAAAGAATGAGCAATTTTTGTTAGACGCGTAACCAACAAATAAAACTCATACTTCTCGTGATGGTTGGAAAATTAATGGTAATATACGCGTATCTTAATGCATCTTTTGTATCCTAACATCCGGCTTTATGTGTAGAGTTGATTGGTTGCTTTATATTGTATCCTGGCAATTCTGCTATCGACTGTGTGTAAGTCATTGCACTCCTTATCCTCAAGCAATGTAATACTAATATTGTCAAGATATGATATGATGTGAGATAACCGCCGAAAGCCGACCGGCCAAATGCTAGTATACCGAACGATGCTATAACTTTTGATGTTTGGTTAGCTCAAGAGTTAATTATTCACTATTAAATGCGATATCACAGATTTACAGTTAAAGATACATATTATAATATTATGTTTTCGAACGTAACTCTGTATGTTTGTTGGTCTGGTATGCTTTCACTGCCGAACCGCTGCCAATTTCATGGACATTTTGGGAATTTTAAGATACTTTGATTCTTGAGGAAGGACGTATGCTACTTACACGATAGACTGATTATATGCAATACAATAGCCTGCACGAATGGCATTGTGGTTTAACGGGTCACCTCTCCGCTTTCGACTGTCTTGAATATTGTTCGTTCGATCCGCACATGGGACAATACTTTGTGTGATCAAAAAAATAGTTGTTCTGAGTTGGGGTGGTCTTCGTGTTTGTTTCATGATTGTTTATTTAGTACCCTGAGACACAGGATGTCTATGCAAGAGTTGTCGTTTTACAAATAAAATTAGAAGAAACAAATAGGCATATAAAGTAGCCATCATACATTTCCACAACTTGTTATGTTCAAATACATACTTCGTATAAACGATATTTGATTATATTTACAAGTGCTAGTAAGTATTTGTTGAAAGAATTTTTCTATTCAGAGATTTCATGTCTTTCATGTCAGCTATTTTAGTAAATGGTGTAATTTAAATTTACTGTTGCTTACCGTATCTGAAGTCATTAATCACATTTATTTTTAGACAGCACAACGAAGCATGTAGATCGCATCAGTAATTATTTGTGCCCGCCATTTTAGTTATTATCTATATTTCTTAACATGAGCAATAAAATTCTAACCGAACATTTTCGACAGACAAGAGGTTATAATAATTATATGTTAATACTAGGAAAACTGGGTTTGAATTTCAAATGTGTCTATAATAGATCGCAATTAATTAATTTGGTGGTTTCTGACGCAAGCATTACTAGTAAGTAAAGTTTCTATAGAATTGGAATAAATTGTTATGTAGTAGTATACTTATTTACAAATTGACACCATCACAACGAACGTAACTGCAACAGTCGTTTAACTTCCCTCGCAGTATGCTTAAACGAATCAAAACTAAAATGTGCAAATTTATTCGTGCAAATCTCACGACGTTCACTAGCTATACAAACTATTTCATTCTTGTGTAACTGGGCGCGCTCATCTCGACCTACGCCACTGCAACTTTCTTTAAACTCCGACGGAATTACCTATCTTATCTATAGCCAACTGTTTCTATACTTGTTTGGCCGGTAGACCGGTTTTAAAATAGTCTTCTATAGTGCATATACTAAGTTATTTCGAGTTCGTAGGCTCGTGGCTCGGTCATTTCCAACACTTTGGTGAATTGCCGTTTAAGTCTTACTTTATCAAATTGTCTAGTTTCTAAGCATTCTCTTTTTCAAACTATCGAATAATTATCACGTTTTGTATCGATCACCATCAATATGAAAATTACATTCGCTAAATAAATACTTGGCTTTTGTTAATATACTATACTACAAAACTGTGGAAAGAGCTGTCGCTTGCTGTTTTCCCGGACCAATACGACCTTCAAACCTTGAAGAAAAGAGCGTACTCCTTCCTAAAAGACCGGCAACGCACTTGTAACGCCTCTGGTGTTGCGGGTGTCCATGGGCGGCGGTAATAGCTTACCATCTGGCGATACATCTGCTCGTTTGCCCTCTATATAATAAAAAAAAGAAAAAACAGAAAATTTGTGTGCGTTTTTGGTCGATTTTTAGAAAACTAAAATGCATAATAATTTAGAAGAAGCGTGAAAATTTGTTGATGCAGCCAAATGTAACTAATCTTTTAAGGGTTGTTTTAAAGTATCTCTAGCTTCTTTTTTATATGCAGCCAGGTACGTAGACCAATGAGTATTGTATAAATCGTAGTGGTTTCTTCAAAAAAATAAATAGTGTAGAATCCATTACATACACAGAGTTCCAAAAAGTGTATATATGATCTTCTTAGTAATACATCTTGAAGTTACCAAGAACTAAAAAAATTATGTCTTACTATTAGGTCCTATTTTACTCCCGTTGCACTTGCACGTCACTGATCGATTTTATACCGTTCAGCTGACAGTTCAGTCTTATAAGAATCTATAATCTAGTATGATCTAAATGACTTACAAGAAGAGATAATCCAATGAGCGAGTAATTCAGATTTTATACCTCAATACCAATATATTATAATACCAAATTTATCTCTCAAAGCCACACTTAATTTTGTATTCGTAGTGAAACGGAAAACTTCCACTACACATTATCATACGAAACCAGGTTTTACATATATGTATCATTTTCGTTATAACTGATGACCCCGGAAAATGATTAAATAACCCAAAAAATGTGTTTAAATTTAAAAAATGGTCTGGCAAGCCACTGTAGTTGCGAGTCGTAGAAAATGTTTTATTATCCTATTACTAAAAGGTGCGAGTCTCGTGCGAGAAACGTTTATTATTGCGTATTACGCCTTTTTTGTGCTTTACTTGTCAGCTCCATTGTTCGAGCTGTTCCGACACGAAAACATGAAATGCATGTTGACATAGAATTCTCACTAAGATATGGAATAAAGAAATATTGTATATATCTGTGAAACTACACAACACTTTTGATTTTGAGTGTGTTGTGTGGGTGTTCTTATATGACAAAATGGAAGGTCTAACGACTACTAAACTATTTTTATTAACTAATAGAAATAAAGGAGTTTTAGGTGCATATTTACAAGCTGAAAATTACAGATACAGTTTCTTTAGCATCGAATTGTTTCCCGCAATTACTCGGTTTAGCATTTTGTCATTTACAAAATAATATGTGATGATAAACTCTCATATTGTGAAACTACATCCTTGACTGTTTCGGTGGCGCAGTGGTAGCGTGTGCGACTGCTGAGCTTGAGGTCTCGGGTTCGATTCCCGGGTCAGACCAAATGTTTGTTTCGGAGTTTGGGGGTTTTCTATGTATAATATGTATTTATTTGCAAAAATAGTATATGTTGTTGATATAAATATATCAGTTGTCTAGTACACATAATACAAGTTCTGCCTAGTTTGGGACTAGATGGCGTTGTGTATTAGATGTCAGAAATATTTACATGTATTCATTATTTATTTATTTATGGTCCACTACTAAACCAGTCAGTCAGTATTTGTACTAAACTTGACCGTATATGTATTAGTATCCGTCAACTACCGTGAGAGAGCTATGCTTCGGCATGAATGGGTCGGCTCGACCGGAGTGATACCACGGCCTCACAGAAAACCGGTGTGAAATAGCGTTTGCGCTGTGTGTGAGTGAGAATACCGGAGGCCCATACCCCTCCCCCATCCCCTTTCCCATCCCCCAAAGGTCGGAAACGCACTTGTGACGCCTTTGGTGTTGCGAGTGTCCATGGGCGGCGGTAATCGCTTACCATCAGGTGATACGTCTGCTCGTTTGCCCACTATTCAATAAAAAAAAATAAAAAATTAAATATTAATAAATAAGTTGTTATCCTGATCCCAGATTAAGACAAGTTAACAATTACTATTAGAAAGCGCTTACATTAATTCGTGTTACATCTCCTTATGGGAAAACACTAGAGGCATTTGACCTGTGCCCCATTGACATTACATCGTATTGAATCTAGACTGGCTTTTACTTTTCGCAGAATACTGGTCGTGGGAAAGTCTGCCCGTCTCGACACTGCTCTCTGTACAAATTTATGTACAGTTCGTTAAACAACTTGTTTTAAACTGGATCGAAAAGCTTTTTCTCTACAATTTCAAATGTAGAATATATTTTTTTTGCTTCAATTAATAAAACGGCTGGTATATAAATATGCTCTGAAGTACATACAACTTAATTCAATATACGCATAGCTAAAGTGTGAACTAAACAAAATGTGGAAATATCGAATTGATACTTTAGTTTTAGTCATTTCATTTAAAACTTACTAATTATATTATATTTTTGTAGCTGTACTGAGTGTACTGTCTGAGGAACGTATAAGTGTTTGATAAATCAATTAGTGGAAATTTTACTGGTAATTAATGACAACAGAACCACAGAAAATGTCACTGTGGTGGTGATGAGATCTGAGCATCCGAGTGACATCACTTAAAATATCATCACTATCACATCAGCCTGTTGCAGTCCACTGATGAACATAGCTCCCTCAAGTACCATAACGATCAACAACTCTCCCAACCCTGGTGATAACTTTATACCGATCTAACATCAAGTTTTAATGTTTACGATGAAGCCATTAAAACGTTATTATATTTTTGATAATATTAGGGTAGATGTGTATCTTATCTGTTGCGTTTATCGTTGGATTTGTGAGTAAATTCCATTAAGTAAGGGGGAAGTTTTAATCGCTTTGTTTGTTATTGTCAAGGGTTCATAAAAAATGTCGGTTGTGATTAATGGCTATTTGTGTTTCGAAATATTTATTATCTATGAATGGATGCCGATTAGCGATAAAGCGAGACTAAGTTATTTGTGTCTCTTTGTGCCTTTTTCAAGACCGGTTTTATGACGATACTATATAAATCTTGTTGTTTGTAATATTATCGATTGAAGGAATCCTAAGAACAATCGCGATCCCAATTATTGGTGTAATACCAATTCTCGGACCTCAAAACACCATTAATTCTACTTTCTACTGGTCCTACTAATATTATAAATGTAAAACTTTACGAGGAAGGATGCATGGGTGTTAGTTACTCTTCCACACAAATACTACTAAACGGATTTAGATGAAACTTGATATAGTTTATACATAAGAATAACACACAGGCTATTATTTACCACGATAATCGACAAACACACGGGCGGCGGCAGAGAAATTTGAATCAGTTCTTCATATCTTTGAAAAACTTACAGCTATCAAGTAAGTACAAGACAGTAACGACCCATTACAAGTTTTTACTTACAATTAAAGTCTTAACTAAATTAAAAGATCAACTGTTCATAAATTAACCAACTTAATAACGAGCAACGATTGATGAATGTGGAAGTGGAGATCGATTGTCTCTGCCTACCCCTCTGGGAAAAAGGCGTGACTGCATGTATGTAATAACGAGTATAGTTCAAAACTAAAAAAAACACTTGTTGGTTACAAAAAACAAACATACAACCCAAGCTAACAAAAGCGTGATAAAGACTATTAGTGACAGTGATGAGCTTGACAGAATATTTAGCCTTCGTCTGTCTTTATTTCACCTAATTAAAATTATGATAAACCTGTCAATAATACTGATAAATCAATGAAGTAAGTGGTTCCCATTACGCTATGGAAGGTTCTAATGACTTAAGTGATTATCTTAACTAAAATCCAGTTATTTGTTTGTTTATTTGTTAACGATTCACATAATTATTTTGACATTTAGAATGTTCTTTACACCTTTCCACACACTATGATTGGAAACTATGTACTCTGCTATAAGTGGTGAATTATGCAATTTTACTACTGGCTAGTTAACATAACCATTGTTTATTTAATAGACAGTTTTTGTATAGATTCTAAAATAAACAAATATATTGCTTGCATCACATACATCTGGTACAACAATCAGAGTTCAAATACTAGATTCAATTCGGCTAAAACATTCTCATAATGAGATGATAGTAACCCACGCACCTCTGAGGATAACACGAAGTGTTTTCAAAACTGTTACAACAAAATTTTTACAACAAAGTTTCACAAAAAGTGATCTTGATTTGTCTGTTGTTGACATCTTTAAACCAAAATTAATTTAATTTCATTTTCTTACATACCATTTTACGATATCGCACATCTTAGCTTTAACTAAGCCGCCCAAAGGCCTCCAACTAAGTTTTTCGTCGATTATCCTATAATAACCACGGAGACGCTCATGGTATACCACCAACGGTCACCCATCCAGGTACAGGACCGCGACGTCTGGCTTACCTTCGGTAATTGTTTCCCATCACCGCTTGCAACTGGGCTATGAGCGCAAAGATACCCATAGCCTAATCCCAATTCGGTTGTTTAATAAAACCCCAAAATATAGGTTTGTTAAAACTGTTATCCGGTTATTGTAAACTGTTCAATAAACAACTCACCGGTACTCTTTGCTACATGTCAGCTGTCGGTGTAATTAATGGACAAAGTTTCTCGGTTTTGATGGACGTACAGAACGCAATCGTTTGTGGCCCACATCCAAAATTATTTGTGCGTTTGAGAGTATTGTGGCAAGGACGCGCAAATACTGTTCAATGGTCGCACATTAATTAAAAGAAGTATGGTTATTCAGAGAAGTTTGATCTGTGCTATGGTAACCAGCCTGCCTACATACACATATTTATATATTTCTAAATAGATACATATATTATATAAATGAAGTCCAAACAGTACAAATATTCATGCTCATCACAAAAAGATTTCTCCTGGGTGAATAAGACCAACAAGCCCGTTATTTGGTTCCACTGTTGTTGACTTGTACTATAGGACGATGCCATTACAGAGATTCAGTTGAGCGCTGTGGTACGATTAACTTAAAATCCTTGTTTAATGCTGAACTATGTTAGAATGCTTGAAGTTTGAATTACAACACTAATACATCACGTATGTACAACGCTATGAACAGCATGAAATAAATGTGCCTTTTATATAATACGTCGAGATGCTCTTAAACTCAATCCCATTACTCTGTTTTAATTATCTCTTGAGACCTCTGTGAATTACTACGTATACGAAGGGAGTTCAAAAAGTTCGTTTAATGAGAGAGGGTTGAAATATTTCATTTTTTTTCTTTTAGTTTCATTTTATAGACCTAGCAGATAAATTTATCGTCGATATCAAAGTACGAGCTGCTTTCTTCTACAATTTGACTGTATACGACGATAATATTACTAGAACATTAATGTTTTGATTATAATAAATAACATAATTGAAAATTCTATAATAACCGTTTGCCATTTTGTAGTCAAAATAACTCATACGAATTGTATGACGTAAATACCCCACATTAATATAAAACTTTGAGTTTATACCTAAGGCATTCACATTCGAGTTGGTTTTAGTGATTACGTGTTTCAAATATCGCTCTGTCACTCGACAGCTAAAAATATTGCACTTGGCACAGAATTTAGCGGTATTTACTCTTTGAACTATGGCCAAGCGCTTACTTTCAATGGTATTGTAAGTGGTATAGCTATCATCGCGTCGATAAGATCATTGATAAGATGTCACTGATAGTAATTTTACTTTTAAACGCTTCATTAGGGTCACTGTTAATAAAAAAATACAATATCATATACATGTGCCCATCCATTTTTGGTTTTAGATTTTTTTCATTAATCTCAATAATGTCAGATCGAAAATTAATACCATGAAATGGAGTAACTTGAGTTTCCATACCGATGTATAAATTGTAAAAATCCACACGAGTCATACGAAAAGTACTAGGATCAATTAATAATTTAACTAGAATCAATACTGTTTACCAACAAAATGGTTATGAAAATTCAGAGGATTATTTTTATTTCCAACTTTCTGACAGTAACACTAACGATGCCAAAACAACACCGTTAACTCAAAGTTGGCTTGCTCTGTAAGCCTTGTTTTTCACTACGACTTTTTCTTGTTCATGAGAAATACAGCCTTATTTTTCTGGCGTATCATAAGTAGGTAAGTGGAATTTCTGCTCCACTGCCTTGGCTGTCGCTGCATGATTGAGTAACCAAACTAACTTCCTTTTTATTCTGAAGTCTTTTCTCTTTTAAATTTGTTATATTCGCTAGTATAAAAATGAGATAAGTTTACTTTAGATTTGAATTTCTAGAATTGTTTGAATGGCAGTCGTTCCGTCTTTGAGGAAAGTTCCCAAGAATGTCAGGTAGGAAACTACCGAGCGTCCCTCCTCTTACCGCGTAAAATGTCTTTAAAATTAAACGGACAAGTTGAAAAATTCGCTTTCCCAAAGTTACGAAACGGAATTGAGTTTATAAGTTTGTTACATCTTTGCGTTCAATATTTTATAATGTGGCGAGAGGTCGGCCGGTGATCCGTGAGCGTCACTCGACCTCCACGAAGGCCGTGCCCGGCTTTTATTGATTTTTTATGCGCATTGTCCATTTCGTTCGTTCCTACCTACGCCCCCGCCCGTGGCGCCCGCCCGCCTATGTCTCTGGGGCATAAGAGCTTCGATTTTGTGACTGTGTCGCTTATATTTGTCGCCTTTAATTCTTTGCTAATTCCATGATGGCGAATCGACAATTTAATTTGGTATTTCTAAAGATAGAAGCAGTTTATAATTCAATTTTTGTTTATGGAACTTTCATTAAATATCGAATGATCTCATTAAATGTTCTAAACCAAATACTTAATTGGTATTTTTATATGTATTTAAACGTAAAGTAGTCGTGAATAATTAATTTCACTGCTAATTAATATTCGTGTAGAGAAAACAGCTATTTACTGTGAACAAAAATTAGAGTCCAATAATAAATAATTATCATACTCGACAGATTCGTGCAAACACGCCAGGTGTATAATAATATTTGTTAATTATTGTTAAATTTTAATTAAGCGGGTTGTGTAGGAACTCAACATATTTAGGTTTTGTTATTATATTTTAGATACGTGCCAAACACAAGATTTTCTCGCTTAGTTTAGAATTCGATTCGACGAGTGCGCTGTTGCGCAGTCCCACTCATAAGGTGTCTTATAGAACGCACAACTTACTTGTATTGTGTATTTATTTATTTATGTTTTGTGGTGGGGCTGCTTGTTACAATTCCTAGGGGAAGGATATTGTGACCGCTTTCCTTTAGTAAAATCTGGATTACGATATATAAGATGCACATCAGCATGATAGCAGATGTGTATTTAATTCTATAGTAATCACAACTCCATTTTATAATTTCTTAAACAAAAAAATCATATAAAGTTCATGAATAAAAAAGTATTTGTAATTGAAACGAGTAATTACTTGTCACTTTAGCAAAATAAAAGTTCCAAAGAAATTTTCGATTCTTGTTACAATTCTGGTGAGTAAAGAAAAGCGCCGGGAAGAACAAACCCAAAAAGTTCGGAGAACTTGCTTTTCTACATCGTAAAAGTTTTTACATCGTAGTGCTAAACTGATTTATTATGTTTTTGTTCCAGATTCGTGGACCACCAGATATCGACTTATATATAAAAAGTAAGTTGTTGTTTTTGTTACGCGACTGTTAGTCCGTTTTATTAGGGGTTTACTTCTTTACTATTTATAAGAACGTGTTTAGAATAGCTTGACATTATGGGTTTTACAAACCTAACAGTAAGAAACGTGTGTCCTAAAATAGAAACAAGTTTTTATAGGATAAAATAGGTGTATTTATATATTACTTTAAAATTGGCCATTATAATCTTAACAATTTTTTTAAAAACAAAGTCGACAATATGAGTAAAAAGATTAAAAATTAGCAGTTAACATTGGTGAAAATTATTAACATTGCGAATCGGATGTTTCTAAGCCCTTAAATTGAATTTTTTCATGATAAAGTTATTTCTAAATATTCTCCTATTTAAATAATAGCTAATTACTACCATTAGAAATACAGAAATATTTTGTGTTTCACAAAAAAAAAATGAATTGAACACACAGAATAATTACATATTAGAATGTAATCAAATGCCTACTATCTAACAACAGTGGCAATCCTTATTACTTGTACACTTTATAAACCAATAAAAACATTACCAGCTTTTACTAGCTCCTTCGCAATGAACACGGCTTTTTTTCCTCGGCTAATTACTAATTCGATGTTGAGATGTGTGAACATACCGTGTATAACTTTAACGAAGTATACCGATAACATGTAAATTAGTGAGAAGGTACACGCTTTAACAAACTGCGTTCATAGTTATTGGACTTATTACTATTCAGAGTTAACGACCAAAACTCACCGAGCTCCGAGGAATTCAGCGAAGGGCAAATTGAGGATATCCAAAAATTCTCTTAATTCTAATTTTATCTGCCTTTGAGCCCGTTTGAGGAATTTCAACACGAGAATTCCGTACATTGACTCATGCGCGGGTGGCGCGCGCGTCAAACCCGCTCGTAAAGTGCTCGGTGTCGTACGTTCAATGATACATAGCTTTCATATCGTGTGACATACCTATCTGTCTTTGATCCTATGAGTTATGACCCGTGTCCGTGGGGCGCTAGATGAACACTAACCACGCCATAAATCAAGCCTGCTAAATTCACTCCACGTACATGGGTCCCCTTGTACTAATATCAAAGATTCAAAGTCAGAACCTATACATTCGCCAGTCGAATCTAACACGAACGATGCAGTGACGTAAACACTAAAGTCCCCTTCCCCAGCCCATATTCCAAGTTTCATCGAGTTGTTTGTACTCGGCATACACGATCATTAAACGTATCTGTTAATAATAATTGCGATTGTCTGGTTGTACGTGCGCGGCGAGTTATGGCGCAGTTGCCGAGCGGTTCGAGACTCCCCCCCCAACTTCGTCACCCGACCCCTCGGAACTGCGGCGCATCTTGAGATGAAATAGCATTCAGTTTCGTTTTGTGACGGTTGAATGGACGCCCGGTTTCGCGAATACGCATGAATACAAAGATTTGTATGTATTACACGATGAGTTTACAGATGAATATACAACACATATGAATACCTATACTCGGATATTTATTGAATGTGACATTTTAGTCTTATCAATCGTATGAGTATATTTCGTATTATACAGTGCTCATTTGTGCACGTAACATTATGGCGTATATCATCGAGAGATAAAGAAAGTTGACCGTGACTGTTGTTTTTCCTCGAAAGTATTTTAGAAACTGTAGTACAAAATCATTGTCGATGTCAATTCTGAAAATACCTAATACTACTATTCATCTGAGTTGAAAAACTAGTACTTGACAGTGTAATTTATCTGACATATGAAGGGTTCTCTGGTGAAGATAATAATAAGCATAGCAAACTTTTTACTAGTAGAGCCGTAACCATACATAACCTCACCAAAAGTAAGAAAAGTTTAAACCTTTTATATCTAACTAGCTGACCCACGCAACCACGATTGCCCGTAGCGTGAAAATTTTCCCCCGTTTTTGAAACATTCTTCATAGGTGCTCCGCTCCTATTAGTATTAGCATGATGATATGCCTATAGCCTTCCTCGATAAATGGACTATCCAACACTGAAATAATTTTTCAAATCGGACCAGCGGTTGCTGAGATTAGCGCGTTCAAACAAACCTACTCTTCAGCTTTATAATATTAGTATAGATAACTCAAAATTTACTATTTTACGAGCACATTATTTAAAGCATATGTTACAGTTTTTCCGTTAGCTTGCACATTTTTACGATTACGATCATGGGTCGGGCGGCGGTAGTTTAGTATAGTCGGGGGCGAGGACTCACGCCAGCAACCGGTCCCTACGTGATCTCCGGCGACGTTCCACGACTTACTAATAACCACTGTCGTAACACGTACATATATGCTCCATCGTACGAGTGTGTGCTCTGAGAAAAATTTACTTCGTTACGATCAATAGGGTTGCCATATGTACGGATAAGAAACAACTCTTTAGTATTCAGATTGTGCAGGGGTGACTCATGAAAACCCGAAACAAATTAAAAAAAACACCTACAGTATTTTTTTTTAAACATTCCGAGTTGGTAACATTAAATATTAAGATTTAATATGTTAAGGTATGGTTTTATCTATCAACGTTATCCTAAGTTCTTCGATGTACTTGAACTCCAACTTTATGACGTGGTGGAAAATTCTAAACTATCAATATTTTTGTTATTGTGGGCAGAATCCTATGTAAGGCATTATTTATTGTATTTTCGATATTCACGTCTAAGAAACCCTAAACATTAAAAGTGTCACATAAGAAAATTACATGAAACATAATAATTTAAAAAAACTTAATCAATAATATAATTATTAAATTACTAACCTTTTATGGATTATAAAGAAAAACTTCAAATAAAAACGTATTCGCTCTCTTGATAATGTCGTCATCCCAAATCACACTTGGCAAACAAAAGCGTTCAGTTAATGGCATTATCACTGTAATGTCGGAATAGAGAATATTAAATGCTTATCATATTGCAAAAGCCATGGGATATAGTCGCCAACGATGGCTTTAATTATCATTATACCATTAGAAACGACATCGTATCGAATATGGTTTCCTAAGCAGTATGACATCATTATAGTTATTTCCATATAATAAACGAAAGTAGTCTTATGTTACGCTTTCACAGTCAAACCATTGAATTATCTAGATGAATTTCGGTAAAGACATTAAAGAAAAACAAAAAATCAGTGCCTTATCGGTGCCATAAAGTATAAACTTTTGATCGTTCGATTTACATTCGATTATTTGGTTCCCATGAAAGTCAATTAATATAGACGGACAGATATAAAAATTCTCAGATCAGATCTCAGAGGCGAAATAATTTGCGCTATGCCTTTTACATCATAAACACAGTCCATTACGACTTTGAGGTTAAATGAAACAGATAAAATAAACAATTTCGAAGAAAAATATCTGTTAAGGAAATAATAATATGTGGTAGGTATGTGCCGTGATATGATATGCAAGTCCAGAATAAGTCTTAATTACACCACACGGATGTATTGTTTCATTCATTGTTTTCGTATGGATGTGTATAATGACAGATGACAATACCGAAATCCGGTTATGAATTGCATTTGCGACATTGTTTAACGGTCTCTTCCTATGGAAATACTTTTCTTACTTCCATATCTAAGAGATTGGAATTTGTTTATGAGTCTTATTATGCAAACGCTTCGATAAAATTTGTCAAAAATTTATTACGTACAAAGCAGTAAAAAAATACAATATTTCAGGAAGGGATGTCTTATTTTGCAAAAAAAGAATCAGAATTATTATAGCTCGTAGGATCATACTCGTATATCATTAGTTTTATGACTTGTGAAAAGATAGCCTTTGATGAGTAATGAATTATTTATTAAAAAATGGTTTTAGTCTGATAAAGTTCTATATTTATTAAACAGTGGTAAATAAATAATACTATGATTTTCATTTTATCGTGTCATCTTGTTCTGTAACTGACATGTTTGTTTAATTACAAACATTTAGTTAGTGCAAGAACAAATCTTACGTTACATACACACACGCTAAACACGACACTGGTGCCTCCTCTAAATTCCAATGCACCAATTTAATGGTCTCGTGCATTGTACCGAGAATCGGGCACCAGGTATGTGCAAGTCAATTACGTTCAGCGAGGCCGAAGGAACTCGACTCTTTATTGTGTATGATAGCTTGGTCAGAAGAGCCCTTGTCTCACGTAACTCTAATAATATGTCTTTTTACAAGACCTGTCTGAGTCTGCCATTTTTATTCAATCAGAGCTAATTTTGTGAGAGATTAGTTTTTTTCAGTTCATAAAACGAGATTAAAATGTTAAACGAATGTGAAAGTATATTAATCGATAGACGGAAATGTTATGTCTATCAGGTTCTATATTTTTGTATGAAGTTGTGGCTGTTTTTCTGCTTAGAGTAATTAAAATTAAACCATAAATGAGCACACGCTATCAGAACCATCTATGCGAGAGGCCGTATCTATTTTCTAAATTTACTTGTTCTAAGGCACAACCCTCGAAGTTCTTAATTGTTTAGTTTCATTTCAAACTTTGTTCCTCAACATATTCTATCAAATTTCACCGACCGTAAAACTACCTCAATCCAATTTAGTTTGAATACAATTAGAGTAGGTACTAGTACTATTAATCTGATGTAGGATTATACTCAAAAGGCTTCGTATCAATCGACAAATTCCATATTCTCCACATTCTCGCTATGAATGGTTATAAACAGGTCATTCCGGGAAAACGCTTTTATGGTTATATTTGTTTTATATATGTTATTTTCGTTTCCTTTGTTGGTTCTCCAGAGAAAATGTGAAACATAAATTTTATTCATGCTTGTTTTATTGCATTTATACACTTTAAAGTATCAATAAGTATTGTATTCGCTTCGTTTTGTGAATTGATAAGTGTACGCGGGTGTGATGCATTCATGTTGTATGTTGATAAATAATGTATGGTATTTTGTCTTGTATTACTAATACGATCGATTTATTAACCATAGGGTTTTCCTAATCGTTTAACTGGTCACCTCACTGGTTCCTAACGAGCCGAGTGTTTTGGGTTCCAACTCCTTTTTTGATCCTTTAATTGTTGTTCTAAGCCTGGGAGCAGTCCTCTGCGACACAGGCTATGTTATTGGCGCGGAAGTTTTCTACAAAAAAGAAATATAGGTTCGTTAACTAACTAACCTTTATGAAAAATTAAAAAATAATACGTATAAAGCTACTAGTTATCAACACAAATCGCTACTATCTTATACTATATTAGGTATAACTGTCGTTTTTAGCACGGGCTAGAGTTTGACTCACGATGCCGCACCTGTTGTTATTTGACTTTCCAAGTCAGTTGGGCTACTTATACCTAGCTACTTTCCGTCACGTACTATATCATTAAGGAAAAATATAGTCGATAACTAGTCAGCGTGACATGATACCAATTTTGTACGGAAAGAAATACTGGATCGGAAATAAATTGATCTCATCCAACTGAACAGAGTACGTTATTTTTCGAAGCATAATATGTCCAATAAAAGATAGTTGTGGGTTGATTGAATATATATTGGCTATTAGTTTATAAATACTGAATTCGAAATAAGAAAGAATTTAATTTGAAATTTGTCAGACAAACACGGATATTTTATTACTACATGTTTATATACTAATGAAATTGGGCTTGTTGGTAGAGAGACGATGAAAAAACTACTCTAAATAATATGAAAAACCAAGATGTCTAAGTTCACACATGTGATTAAATTATTAACAACTAGCTGAACCCCGCGGTGCTACCCGCTGTACAACAATAACCGCGGACAACTAGTATCTTTATGAATTGTAGCCTATGTGTTATTCTGATGTATAAGCTATATTATTGTAAAGTTTCATCAAAATCCATTCAGTAGTTTTTGCGTACATGCCCACAAACTTTCGCGTTTATAATATTAGTAGGATTATATAATTATTAAGACAGGCCGTATATGTAAACAACTATTCATCGTTAACTACATATTTGCAGAAATAAATTGATGAAAAATATCCGTAAAACATTCTGCGACACTTGGTATAAAAGCGAAAACATTATCAGAGTACGTATAGAATCTTTTAAATCTCATCGAAGTAGCAAACTAAGCCACTTGGAATCATTTACGACATCATAAAAAATAACCACACTTTCCTTTTGAACAAACCTCCAATATTCACGCCAGTTTTATTGGAGCGGCACGGTTCCCTTAGTATAATATAGTAACACATAGGGTGGGATCTCTCGCGCCCTTACGCCTCGATTCACGTGGCATCATGTTACCACAGCCAACCGTCCTTTGTAAGAGAAATGTGATAAACAGGAAAATGCTTCAGGCTAGCCGTCTACCTAACGACAAGAAATATACGCGCTCGGAATTTTAACTTTATGAATTAATTTACATTATAAGTGCGAATGACGTGTCTGTCTGTACTAACTTAAATAAATTGACCTTCGATATATTCAACAATTTTGGTACTGAATTGCCAAGCAGGTTATTTAAGATTTACTATGTAACACGCAGCAAAACTTTCGGTGCACCTCTTCACAAGTAACGGTGAGCAATCTATCCTATCTATGGCTAAAGATTTGTCTAGGTTCTTGTCAACTTTCTTGTAAATTAAACCCACTTTTGACACAACACTTGTGGTATTTTTTGTCGTTCTGTGCAATTTCTACCACCACTTCACCGTCAACCCTAATAAGAGTTTCTCCGTGTAATATACTCGTATATAGGTAAAATGTTTAAACTGATTGCATAGTTTTGTATCGTTTACAAGTCTATAGATAGTGAGAACGTTCGTTCGAGAGCGACACCTTCAACCATAGTCATAAAATAAGTATAAAACTGGCAAGCCACGTACAACGTTTCCCGAATGAGATACCAGACTCCAAGTTTGCGTAAAACATTGCATTACATAATTTGGCAGTAAATGATATCGTGCTGATGTGGAACGAATACACACTTTCAGTGTTTAATACAATAGCCCTTACAGAAACGAGGATGAAACAAACTTTTTTATTGTGTCGAGAATTGACCTAATACCTAAAACTATCAGGATACCTAGCTATATAGCTATAGCTAGCTACAGAATGGTTTTGTTAGCTTTATGACTTCGTAATCTTATTTAGTTTCTCTGAAAAATCTTCCGTTGACCTTTGTACATCGGGATCGATCCGTTGTCGTTTGTGATATCTGTGGGACGCCAAGAAGCTGCTTTCGCTTTACGTTTCAAAGCGAAATTATTAACGCAAGAGGGAACTTTGGCTTTTCTTATTTCGAAAATTAATTTATTTTCCTGTGGAGCTCTTATTGTTAATGTTTCCGCATTTCAATTTTTTATTCTTATCTAATTTTTTTATCGGTATACATTTCCCTTTGGGTTTTGCGTATTTCATATCAATCTAAAGAAAATCGTAAAAAAATTCGTCTCTCATTTTTATGTCAGATAAGTATTGAGTAGTTAACAAAGAAATTCCGTCACTATTATATACTGTTATTAAGTATTTTTCAAAAGCTCTTTTTGGGTTTATCTAAGATAGCCTTGGCGATATATATAAGAGATACTGGATATCTATTTATACCATTTTCTAAAAAGTAGTTCTTTCATGAGGTCTATCTATAGACTATATATTCTATAGTGATATTGTATCCATAATTCCATTAAAAAAACAATCTACCTGTCTACACAGGTCTTTTACCAACTCTGATACCTACTATATTATTTATCCTTCGATGTTCTGATAATTGGGCTACCGAAACATTAAATCATTGGCTGCTGTTCACCTTTACTAACCTAAGAACCTAGTACCTATGTTACATTTTTATAGAAGGTATAGACTATAGTAAATACGGCTGTGACGAATCAATTAAAAACTAAGAGTTTTGCGCTGCAAAATTGTGTTGGTTTGTGCCAAATACGAGTATATTGACTGCACGGTTGGCCTAGTGGTTTAAACGTTCACTACTGCGCCAAGTGCCGTGGGTTCAAATCCCACGTGGGACATCACTTTGTGTGATCCACAAAACGTTGTCCTGAGTCTGGGTGTTATTTGTGTCCGTTACATGTTTGTTTGTAAAGTCCCCCGCGACACAGGATGTATATTCGTAATGCGGGAGTTGTCTTTTCTATAAAAAAAAAAAATATACATATGTATATATTATACATTTGAAGCTGGGTTGTAAAACTTTCAGGTATTTGTGATGGTACTCTGAAGCGAGTGTGTTAGATATTAATTTTTAATTATTTTAACATCCTATAATTAATCTCCGAAAATTATAATACTAACTGTAGTTATTCATAAAGGTACTGTTTTGTACCAAAAATGTTTTTTTCTGGTTTTGTTTGCTTTTACAAATAAAGCTCGCTTTTTATTCCATCATCGTCGTCCGCTTTTCATGTACGGGTTCTAACCCACGTTTAATGTGTGGCTCTGTTCTGCGTGATAACACACGTTATAAGATATATGTATATCAGCAATTCGTGTTAAAATTATTTTTATAGCTTGTACATTTAGAATTCTAATACACAATAACGTACCTGTCGTACGTTTCCCAAATCAATCCGATTACAAAATGTTGCAAAGCCGTACCTTTGTAATCTAGGTATTATTGCGGGCGACCATCAATTTGTATTGACGTGTGAATTGAGCGGAGTGTTAACGTGAAAATGAATTCGATGTAATCTTATTTGCGCTATGAAACATACTTACTATACATTTTTAAATTTCATCTTTTGTGGTGTAAGAATAAAGTTTGGCGTGAATAACCAATGCTGTGCCAGTCAATCTGGTGAAAACAA
The DNA here is from genome assembly GCA_916048165.1 of Spilarctia lutea. Classification (NCBI taxonomy): domain Eukaryota; kingdom Metazoa; phylum Arthropoda; class Insecta; order Lepidoptera; family Erebidae; genus Spilarctia; species Spilarctia lutea. Next base: position 2,685,883 of record OU696492.1, on the reverse strand, counting down.
CTAAGAACACGATCCAAACGCGATTGTAAATCGATAGAAACACCGGGGAGTTGTGAAGTTTATAATATTTAGTGGTATACTTCATAATAACACCTTACGGTATTAAAAGAAATAAGTTTGTTGTGTACTTTAATACAATTTGCTATATTAAACCCTGAAACTTTTATGCACCAAGCAATGAGCTTCCTTATAGGATAGATCAAGTTATTCTAGGTTATTAAAAGTGTGTCATAAAAATGTTTGTTCGAGTGTTTAAGTTCCTTTACATCATCGTTGTTTTGCATTGTGTGCATAATACTTTAGGTTATCACGTAAAATATTTAAATATTAACGACGGGAATGACTCACATGCTCATAAAATACATAATTTTACTGGTTTTGTAACTGTATTACCTTATCTGTATTGAAAATCTTGTCTACACATGTTTATGTATAAATTATTCCGTTTAAATGCATAACATGTAGATTATCAAGCTTCAACTGAACAAAAATGTATAGCACAACATGAACATTATAACTAAGTGCTTACACTTTCGTTAAAACACTGAGAGGTAAGAATTTTGAACTTCCAAGCCCAACCAAACGTACGTATTGCGACGAATATATTAGTACTTTTCATTTAAATGCTCGTATTTAATTAATTTAATGTATAAATTTATCTTAATAACTTTCACATTAGCATAGAAATATAAATAATAATCAAACCAATGGACACCTGGCGATACCTCATGGCAAATCCTTTGGGGAAAGTCAGGCGAGATGTTTATGCGGTCGCATGATGCGGCGATCGTAGATCATTTATTATAACGACCTATGTACCAAACGATGGGTTTTATGTGCTATCAATATCGTTATTGATGTCACTGGTGCCATGAAGTTGTGTATGAAGTCGCTTGAGTTGAACCAAACGCATGATTCATAAGCAAATTATTATTGCATGTAAAAATAACTTTAGCCTTAAAAACAAAAGTAATTTTTGTTTGTTTTAAAACAAATTAAACTTCCAGGTTGGAAGAATGTTGCTGACCTACAGTAACTTGTCTAAACGAAACTAATCATTCTATACTAAGCACGAAACCTTTTATTAACGTCTAACCAATTTTATCATCAAAAGGTGTTCAAAATTTAGTTTTTATATACTATAATTTGAATTTGAATAAAAATTCTCTAAAATTGTATTCGTATAAACTAAAAGCAGATTTTTACTCATCTGTATATTTCGGGTATGTCCAACTGGTCCAAACCCGACGGGGCCCTATGTCGACGATTCCTTCGTAATCCTTCAAATACATAAGTGAGTAAAATTGTGTATCCCGAATATAGTCAAAATCAATCTACACTGCAATTTGTATCCTTGTTTCCTATTTACAAGTTTTGAGCTTTTCATTTTGTTACACTTGAACGAATAGTTTTACATAATATAAATAAAGTTACGTTTTTAGGTCGCTACTAACATTGTTTTGGATTTTCCCGTTCTTTCTCTATTAACATTCGGAGTAAAGTGTTACATAGAAATGTATGTATAGCAGAAACGAGGTCACAACGATTGACATACGAGCTAACGTTAGCAAAATAGCAGCGGTTCAATGACACAACACAAAGGAAAGAACAGTAGTAGTAGTCTGAACAAAAACTTGTCTAACAGTACTTTTCCAATGCGTCGAAAACGAATTGATTGTGATGGCTTTCATGCGTTACATGGTTAACGTAACCTCATAGGCTTTGCAAACGTGTTTTAAAGAATTATCAAGTACAAGTCAATTATGCATAAATGAAAGGAGTTAGAGAGAGAAAGAGAGAGAGAGTATGAAAAGAGTATTAATTTGCTATGGTGTTCATAGAAAGTCCAATCTGTGCTTTTCAAATAGTAAATGATAATTAACCTCATAATATTGTAAAATAATATCATTTCAAGTTCTTATTGATTTTAAACTTGAAATTGATTTCTACCTATTAAGCCATCGTTTTAAATATAAATTCTCGTTAATGTATTTGATAGTATGATGAATTTCGTACTGATAGACGTATACGTATCATAAATAACTATGATATAACACAGTTGGACTTCTGTTCAATATTATATTATTTACAGTACGCCAGTGGTTGGGGTTATGCTGAGTGAATGACCGTGCCTCGGAGACAGCAAGCGCATGTAAATGAGAAATTCGCTTGATGATACCGACGTTCGTGTGTTATAGCACTTACACAATTGCGCTTCTGCTTAAATATGTGGAACTTTTTATGATTAAGAAGTTCTTAAACGTTTCATGCAAAAATTGTTTTTCATCGTTAGATTAATGAAGGAAGACCATCCTGGTCCTGGATAATCTACGTACATTCGCTTAAATCGAAATTTCTCCACGACGAAACATCGTTCGCAACATCTTTTTTTATATTTAAAATTGTATTTAACCATACTATAATGTTATGTTTGGATCTCTAAGTTAATTGACCGATTTCTATAAAACGTTCATTAGGTATACTCGTTCGCTTCAATATAATCCTAATATAAAATGCATAACCTGTATATATCAATATCCCTTAATAGCCTGGTAACACAAGTGGTTCACTCCATTAACAGTACTAATGATTGACGTTGAACATTATCTTACACGCAGATGTATGTTAAAAACGACACAATCTGTCGCATGCCGGTCGAAACATGTCCCGTACTTTCTAATCGTCGCTCGAGTCGGTTGATTCACGATTACACAAGAGCCACTTGTAGTATCGCTAAAGCAGGTAGAAACTATTTACCAATAAATCTGTTACTTACAAATGCTTTTACTGCGCACCATACAAAATTTTGGGCCTAATCATATTTACACAGCTCATGATCGCCTATAAACGTATGAACAATTTACTCGTAATTGTTAATATGCAAATCATTTGTGTCTGCAATGTTAGTTTATTTGTGACGAAGTTAAAACAGAATCTATGTTGGCCGTTCATTGCAGAACACTTCAATGAATGTGCTCTTTCCAAAGCGAAATTTGAATTGATAGTACAAGTCCAAGTCCCAAGCTAAACAATTGACATTTCTTTGTCATTCGAATATATCCTGTAAAAATCCAAGATATTTTAAGTTTCGTTGCGATGAGTATCGTCGAGTTGTTTTATGCTTGTTGTTTACTTATGTGGTTTAGTGCTGTTGATCTTGTTATAAATAAGTGGATTACTCTCATAATCAAGTATGGTAGTACATATATTAGAAATGTATATTTGTAGATGCTGCCAGCACGATTAACTTAATTTGTGAATTATGAAATGAAATTTTGTATGTTCAACTAATCCTATTTTTCGTAATAATCGGATTCGTTGCATATTAGTGATAATGAATTCGGGTATATGAATCGGTAAATTTGTTACATTCCGTAAGACACTGCTTAATGTTTTGGGAATATGTATCTGTATCTAGTATCATTTTTCATAATTCTCTTCTTTGTCTTGAAATTCCCACAGTAATCCTAATTCTCAATGCGATATGACGCATATCACAATAAGCAAGTACCACCTCATAAATACTGAATATAGTCAACGAACGGATGTTAGGAAACGCACTAGCGCTTGAAGAAGTTTTACCTCCTATGTTGATATTTTCCTGTTCGCTCGTCGTGTTTTCAAGGTAAAAACTCGTGAACACATTATGCAATGTGTCCTATTATTACATATATACATTACATTATGTATAGTAAAGTATGTGTCAGAAGTCAGAAAAACCGCAAATTAGGACAAGAAGTAGCTTTCGATTTTATCTTGAGTATGTGAAGGCGTGAAGCACCCCAAAATTGTACGACGTTTAAAGAAGTTCGAGATTATAGATATAGCATAGCTATAAATATCTTCTGAACAGGAATTTAGTAATACTCAAAAAGCAATATATTAACTAAATGACTTCTTTATTTCCAAACGAATAATGGCATAACTTAAACTCAAACAATTCCTGCATTATAATATGCAGTAAATTATATACATTTATCACATCAAAGAATTGTCTTTGATGTCTCAATTTCAGCTTCAATAGTTCCCATCGTAGCTCAACATTAATTGCGTTTCTTTGTGAAAGAACTCGCTTCTAATCAATACCTTTGTGATTATTAATTCAAGTCACTCGCGCTGAGTCAGCAAATGTTACAGAACTGCTAACTTAATTATGGAGACCGGACGCTAAGCGCATGTTTATATTGTCTCTTTATATATTGACTATTACGTAGGCGATGTTTGTTTAAACATTTTCTGATGTAGCTAGACAACACGTATGTTGGCTGGAGTAAATACAAATCTAGTTTTTTAGTTGTAATCTTTTAAAAGTACCTACTTTGGTTTTAAAATTTAACGCCGAGCACTTGTTCAATTTTGTTGAAACATTGATCTCAGTTAGGAGCAATGATTTTCTTTACTTTTCCTCGTTTTTGTATTAGGCTGCAAACATCTGAATGTAATGGTAGATACCATTATATTGAAAGCCATACATACTTTGGTAAATAACCTCAAATTTAGTATGATTGCTTGCAATTTCATTTTACTGGTTAAAATTGAACGAACATAACAATAATAATCTGAAATGGCCGCGTAACGCTCGAAGCTCATAATTTTCCAATATCTGCAACACTTAGAAACGAGCGAAGCCTCACTAATGGAGTTTAAATTTTGACATAGTCCTAAAGCGCAAACGACTCCCCAATTCCCGGTCGTTACAGAATTTCCGTTCGATTGAACATTGCCACGCATCGAAGGTTTCTGAGACTTCGAATTGGAATATGTAAAGTAATTCGCCGCCGAGTTCTACGACGCCGCTTACCTCGCCGACGAGATTATGCTTAAACTGACCCAGCTTAGAGAGGTAGCACGCTGAATAGAATATTCTGGTGTTAGATGGAGTGGTCTTTGTAAAATATACTAATGTTCGAACTTTTAACAGTTTGTTTTTAGCAGTTCGTCACAAAGGGGTAAACTGTACTCCTGCGCGAGGACAGTTACCCCTTTGTGACTTACATAGCACATGCATCCTCTATTGTTACTCAGAAAATAGCTTTAAAATGCTTTAGTTTGCATTTTGCATTGTAAATAGGAAATAGGAATTATAAATGGAACAAGGAAATAAGGAAAGCTGAAAAAAACTTTGTAAATATACCTAAATAAAAATGTGATGAGAACAATTTTATTAACAGAAAAATCTAAATGCAGAAAAAAAAACAGTGTTTGATTCATTTTTAATATTCATCGAAGAAATTTGTAGCTAAAACATCATGCTGCGATGTTTAGGAGCTCCACAATAACCATAAACGCAGGTAAAACTGCAGGGAACACCTTTTTCTATAATACATACATAAATACATTTATATTTTATTTAAACACATTTGCATTGGAAATTTTCATTCTCCCGTAAAACCAATTAATGTTTACTTTGTAATTAAATAAAATCGACTTTATAGAACTAGTTTAGAAATTATGAAACGAATCTAAAGTAGATCGTAAAATTATACTTAGGTAGTTGTTACTCGACGTGTTTAACTGATTAAATATTTACACCTTTCGTTTTAGGAAAAACCCAAGTATTAACGTGTTCACATGCCACGTATATTAGCATAATTACATCGTTGTGTATCTAGTTATTGAAATATAATTTATTCCAAAGCCTTGATGTTAGTAAATCATCCCAACGAGCTAACAAACGGCAGCTGGATAGCAATCCGCTTTCATTTGCTTTCTCGTATAAGGTGAGTGTGCAAGCGAGACTCGCCTAGCAACAGCTAGCCGTGTCGTGGACGTACACCATTGGTCGGACGATTTGGGCGAGAAGGTACCGCAAGATGTTTCGTGCTATTGCCGGTCGTTGTCGCAAACAACAGTTCTTCTATTGATCATTTCTTGTCCACAAAATGTTTAAATGTCTTATTGAGTTTGAACATTGAAGAGTCAACGGTAATTTCTTGGTACCGCGTCTTTAGCTAAGTATGTTGTTTCTGTGTCATTTGAATCGTCTCAGGTCGCGTTGTATTCTTAATAGTTAAATTGTGCTTTGGCTAGCATTTATTATTGTCTGAATGTAGTCAGGCAAAGACAATCTAGTAAGTTTAAATACCATTCCAATCGTCAGATTAGATTCAGTGCGTCGTTAGGTATATAATAACTCAATTTATCTACTCTTGGTCTTCTTAGTTAAACTTGCTTGTTTATATTTTTGATAAAAACACGCTACTTGTCTTGTTTAATACATAAGGCGTTTTTTGCCAATTATGCTTATAAATAATTTGTTTCTGGACAAAATAATGTCAAGAAGGTTGTGAGCTTTGTTCTCGATTGTTTAACGGTTCTGGTTTGATTCAAATGTTCACAAATACGTGTATATTATCGACAAAGCTATTATACAGGACTTGTTATATTATCAAATAAGCGTTTTATTATATATAGGTAATTCATTCATTAATATTTCTTTATAAGTAATTTTATCGGAAAGCATGCATTCTGAAATTAAGTTTTATACATAAAACAAAAATAAGTTAATCTCTTGATCCACATACGAGATCGCACTTCTTACTTTCAAGCAATTTCCTCTAGCTAGCTGTTTGACCTGTGCGTTGACCCATGACCCTGCGCACCCTCTCCCTCGCGCTCTCTGTCTGCATTGTCGGCAACTAGAAATTCTAACTTTGCGCTTATGTTATGCACTTGTTCGGCTAACACCAATCATTTGTACATTTAAAAGGCGTGTTTACGTATTTTTAGTTGTATAGTGCTTTTACAGGTTACTGTTTTCTTTCAATATTCAATGTAAACGGCTGTCTACTGACACACCCAGTAAGGAATTAAACATGAGAATGTTATAACGGTATGTCATGTGACAAGTGATCGGAGGGACAGAAAATAAAGAATTACCTGAGGTACGTAAGTTTCATAAAAAAATAAATGAAGTATTTGAAACAACTTAGATGTTATTTCTGTGATGTTTTCTTGTATTGTGTTAGTAAAATGCAAGGTTGTTTTTGTTGTTCACAAGTGCTTTACCTAGCGTCTCTTTCAATCTGCGTCACAAGTTTGTAATCACATACAAAAACCAGAAATATGAGCGTTGTTTTATATATATACGTGAAATAACATATCTCGTGATAAATGTGTACGAGTATAAACGCTTATCTGCGTCTCGATCATATCTACTTGTGTGTGTAAGTAAGTGTGTTACCATATAGAATGAGATCATGGACTGTGAACTCTAGATATGAACGCTGTTGAATGAAAGGAATCTTGAAGACAATACAATGCGATACGTGATTATATGTGGTTTATTATTATTATGAAACTGCACAACGCAGTTATCTAAGTCTTTTTACTTTTTTTTTTATTATATAGGGGGCAAACGAGCAGACGTATCACCTGATGGTAAGCGATTACCGCCGCCCATGGACACCCGCAACACCAGAGGCGTCACAAGTGCGTTGCCGGCCGTTTAGGAAGGAGTACGCTTTTTTCTTTTCTTTTCTCTTTTCTTTACTTTGTATAGTTTGGTATTTATGTTAAAAGTAATCAGTACGGGTCATCAAAGAAATAATAGTGAACGCCAATTCTTGCACATATTTCAACTGTGTAGAGTACTTAGCTGTAAAATGAATAAAATACCAGTAAATTGCGGAATTAGAAACATATTAACACAAAGACTGCATCCAAGAATTACATTTTTGGACAACTTTCATTATACAATAATGAGACTCACCAACAAGAGTTACAAAATGTTATCAAGTATTGATTTAATGTTCTATTTACGTAAGTCATAAGTAAACACACTTGTCAACTAGAAAGTAATTATTTACAACTTTCAAAGAGAAAGCGTGATTGATCGAGGAGGCCTTTTGAAGGCTCGTGTCTAAAACGTAAGTGTATTTATAACGTGGACTATGTAAGCGAAGGCCCGATTACGTACAATTTTAACGTTGATTAGGGTTTTTTTACTTTGTTTGCGGTTTAGAGGAAGAGCCAATCTATTTTGTATTTTAAATATAGCCATCTTTAGCGTGGGAGAGTCACGCTTCGGCATGAATGGGTCGTTGAATGAAGAAAACCGGTGAGAAACAGTGCTTGTTTTATTGGGTGAGTGAGGATACCGAATACCATACAGTAACCCCTCCCCTATCCCACTCCTCACCCCCAAAGGCCGGCAACGCACTTGTGACGCCTCTGGTTTTGCGGGTGGGGTCCATGGGCGGCGGTAATCGTTTGCCACCAAATCCATAACAAAAATTACAAAACTTACCTTGTATAAAGTCAGAGGACCTGGTCGTGGGAAACTGTTGTGAAACAAGAGAAACACAGGACTTGTTGGTGAGACCCTTGGCTGAAGCCTATGTCGTGGACGTTTTTTTGGCTGAGGTGATAATAGGGACGGCATTGTCAACTCAAAATTATTGACGTGAGTAGTGATAGCGTTGCAAGTCTTTACAACTTTTCATCACCAGAGGGTAAGCCGTGTGATTGTTAATTAAAATGAGATTAAAACTGTTTGTTGTTCTAAAAACATGAAACTATATGAACTAATAGAAAAATAGAACAATCTTTAAACCAGTACCTAGGTATCATTTAGTTACAATATATCTTAGTTTTAGTAAACTATTATAGGGTTAGCTCCTATTCACCTCAATATATCGCACAACGCATCGTAACACCTAAAATTGCAGACAACTTCGAGAGATCGATTGTCTTTGAAATTACTCCTGCAAAAGATTATTGGCTATTAATCTCATGTCATATAATTCATCATTGCCCGTAAAAATAACTCCCTTCTACTGTCTCGGTACTAACAGTGTAGTACGGGACTGAGAACAACGAAAATTCTGTTTAACATCTGTGTTATAATAAATGATTATACTACAGGACCTAGAGAAATAAAATTTTGCAGGTGCGCATTATACTTTATCAAATACTTCCAACGATTACTTGATTATAAAACACTAAACAATATAAATGCTTACTGTAACATATATTTTAAGTTATATTATCTTATAGTTATTTATTACCAAAAGGTTGTATTACAATAACATTTCTGCAAATTCTAACGTATTGCTAACCATCAATAAAAACGCGCCGTCTGCATTAACGCCTGTACATTTTACACATATTTCACTTGCGTAGCAAATCGTTGGACTATTATCGTTGTGCCTCGGCCGATGCCAGTTTCCAAGCAATAATAATATTGAAAGACAGCTCGCTCGCTTCCGCTTAGCTCGCTCGAGAGGAATGCTGATACAGCCACGAGGCATGAAATATGTACCACTAAAGACACTTACACACTCATCTTAAAGTAAACTCTTGGTTATTTCTAACTGTAGCCTTTTTTATGAACCTATAAGTAATATTGAAATGGTAAGCCGTGTTGTTTTTTATATACCTATGAAGTGTGGTGACCTATGTTATATTTGAAAAGTACCTACTCACAAGTTATATAATTTTGATGCAGACTATTTTGATGCAGGTATAAACAACGTATTGTCTAAAAAATACTTACTTTCTCGATATTGCTACGATTACTTTCACATACATGTACATATAATAGTATTCGATCAGTTTCAAACGTAGATACGGATTGACGGGGACAGAAAGTAACTGTGCCAAGCAGGAACTTTAAAGATAATCCTACTTAACGAGAACTTCTTAGATTTACAACAATTTGATAGATAGATTATTAGATAGTCCATAATCTACTGTTATTTTTAGATATTAAAAACTGTAACTCAACTTACAAAATAACAATTTTAAGAAAAGTAACAAATCAATTAGTGTAATTTTGGTCATGTTTATATTAACGACTTAAAGTAGTACAGTCTATGGACGAAGGAGAGTACCTAATCATTTTTATGAGCGGCCCTCTCCAAACTCTATCGCACCCACGAGCCCAATAACATAATATTGAGTGTTACATCTATGTGGTTGTAGCGTGTATGGAGGAACTAAAACCGTCTTTGCAACCGATAGGGCTATAACTGTTACGCTGAGTCAGCTTTCGCGGCTGAGCCATCCTGTGTATGTCGCAACCCTTTAGAATACGTGTCTCTTCTGCAACCATTTTCTATTTTATACCTTACGTGTACATGTCAGAAAGTAGCATTTAAATGCAACTCGGAACTTGAGAAATGTATTGTAAACAAAAGACTCCCAGACATTTCATTACGGTGCCATTTATACAGTACATTAACGATTAGCATAAAAAATGAGAACAAATCGTACCGGAGGGCCTTGTAATTTTTAAACGTGTAAATGTTTATGCGTAATTTACTTTGAATAGATTCTTACTATTAAACTGACAAGGTCCTATTCAAACTGGTAATTTGATATGCACAATAATTAACAAAAACCTAAATCATTGTTTTATTTTAATAGTCAAATATACAAGCCCCCCCTGCTACAAGTTATCTTTAGAAGTGGTCTTCTAACGTATTATAATTTCTGAATTTGTGATAAATGCATTTGGTCCTACTTACTCCACTTGGTCAAACCGTCTCTGCCTAAATATATTGATGTTGTATATATTACTGGGTTAGCAGTACACAGGAGCACTTACGGTTAACACCAATCACGATACAAAAAAATAGTCAATTTCAAACAATGGCACGTCTATCAGTTCGGTCGAGGCTTTGTGCACGCCACCGTGCGGATAAAATTGTCGTTGTTTTGTTTGAAATCGTTTCGCTCCAAAAACAAAAAAAGTAACTTTTCGGTATTGTAGGACGGCGTATAAAATACGAGTGGTTTTGATATTGCCTTTGCAGTATTTCAGTGGCTATTTGCACTGATAAGCTTGGCAATCACTCAGCCGGTGTAATTCGTGATCATCGCTTCCTAATTCTATATGTAAATAACAATAACACTAGTAAACGTTATATAGCCCTCAATGCTATATCTATTGAAAAAGTTGATCACGAAAAAATTTTAACAAGGGAAGCGAAACGACTTGGATAAAAACCGATAAACCGATTTCGTCGGTAGATTTTTTTACGTGTCCCTTCCGCTCCATTCATCGCTTTAGTGGACCTTAATAATAGGTCAGGTACTTTCACTGAACGGAATTCTAAAAAGTTACGTTGGACCGAAGTTTTCGAAACGGAGAGGTCTGAAAGGCCACGTACGTACGAGTATTGGGATTGACTCATTGATGCGGTATAATAGACGCTTTAATTGTACATCTGAAAATTGAATAAAACAAATTGTTTGTTGATATTATTTAATAAGAAGAAATTGTTTTGTTGTGATGTCCTAAAATAATTGTAAATGTTTTGGTTAGTCAACATTTTATTGGTTTCATTAAAACTTGTGAGAATTTATATTATAACGCACTCTAAATCTTCTAAAATAATAATAGGTCTTTACCTATGAAATTGCGTTTCTTCAGTACTGGTCATTTCAAATAATAAAAAGTTTGTAATGGCTCTGTATTCTAAATTCAAATTAATTTTGTTTTAAAACCATGACATTCTATTTACAAACTCAGTCTTTTGTTTTTTGATTAGCGTTGTATTTTCATTACATTTGTACATTTTTCGTCATAATGGATACTTTAAAAATTCGTGTAATTATGGAATATGAGTTCCGTCGTGGCACCAACGTGACACAAACTGCACGTAACATCAAAAACGTTTACGAAGAGAACTGTACAAACGAACGCACAACCCTTTATTGGTTTTCCCGGTTCCGTTCTGGAAATTTTGACTTGAAAAATGAAGCTCGTGGTCGTCCGAAGACTTTGGTTAACAATAATAAATTAAAGGCGATTGTGGAAGCTGACGAAAATCAATCTACAGCTGAGCTAGCAGCAGATTTTAATGTAAGCATCAAAACAATATTGATCCATTTGCGACAAATTGGCAAGGTAAAAAAGCTTGATAGATGGGTGCCCCACGACCTTAACGATCGCCAGCGCAACGTACGCGTCGAGACCTGCCTTTCGCTGATCAAAAGGCAAAGAAATGAAAGAATTTTGAAACGAATAGTTACGTGCGACGAAAAATGGATTCTGTTCGACAATCGAAAGCGCTCAGCAAGTTGGTTAGACCCTGGTTCAGCACCAAAGCAATGCCCTAAACCAAAAATGACCCCTAAAAAGGTGATGGTCACTGTTTGGTGGTCTAGTGCGGGTGTGATTCACCACAGCTTTTTACAAAACGGCATGAGCATTAATGCAGATGTGTACTGTGAAGAACTGGAGAGAATGATGGAGAAGCTTGCACATCTGCAACCAGCTTTGGTCAATCGGTCGTCCCCACTGCTCCTTCACGACAACGCGCGACCCCATACTGCGCAACAGACAGTCTCCAAGCTGCAAGAGCTGGGGTTGGAAGCTCTCCCTCATCCGCCATACTCACCAGACCTTGCACCTACCGACTATTACGTTTTCCAAAATTTAGACAACTTTTTAGTGGGTAAAAAATTCGATTCCCGAGAGGCAGTACAAAATGCCTTTGAAGAGTTTGTTGCCTCCCGTCCAGCTGATTTTTACAAGAAGGGCATCAATAAACTGCCAATGCGTTGGCAAAGATACGTCGATTGCATGGGTGGTTACTTCGAATAACAGAAATAAAAAAGTTTGAAAAAATAAGTACTTTCACTTATTGCATACAAAACGGCAATTTCATAGGTAAAGACCTAATATTTATTCTTTATACAAAGAAATATCATGGCTTTTAGTGGTAACAATACAATATACGGTACAGATATATGTTACATACATTACATTATGCTGTCGTCTGCCACTCCCCCTAATCTATAACGGGAACGTCACAAGCCGGTCACGTGTTTAATTAGCATTTCATTTACATATCCAATGCATTTTATGTACACATTTTATTGTTGATAACGTTAAATGCATCTGTGTGTGTACCTACATATTTAAATACGGTACATCAACGCCAGTAGAACGTTCATCGTCGTAAATCAAAACAAAGTTCATTCATTCATTCAAATAGGACCGTACTATGCACGTGCATTGCCGTAGTACGCGGAGATCGATCGAATGAACCAGATCCACCACCCCTCGTCTACCTGTCTGGTGAATTGACCTGCTTTTCATTAGCGTTGTCGGTCGCAATTTGTATTTATCCAGCTTTATGCTCCATTCTGTATAGGGGTTATGAGCGATATATTTAGTGATATTTCTACGAGTACAGGCTCCGGTTACTGGCAAACTGGGTTAGATAACATTTGAATATTGTTTCTACGACTTCACTCGTGTTTTTTAATGTATTTGTCAGTGTTTTATTAAGTTTGGTCAACTGTTTACTTAAAATATATAATCACGTAGTTACAAAATTAAATTATATAATTCATTCATTTAGACATTCACTTTTGCGTCTTCTATTCATAGATACCTAAGTAACGAAGTGTACTTTAGGACTAGATAATAACTAAATCAATAATTACTCTAACACGTGTAGATATGAGGAATAATCGTTTAATGGACCACTTATTCACAGCAAACAAATGGCTTATTTATTTACTTGTCTGCCGGAGGCGTAATACATACTGATATTATTAATTCAGTTTAACATGTAAGAAATAGTTTATCAATGATGTTAAGTCCTTCTGTAAACGTTGCTTTTAGGAAGGCTTTAGATTCGAATAGCTTGTGTTGAATGTAACTATTTATTTGTTTTCGTTCCGTTTATTTTTGGTTCGGGAATTCTTTTTTAGACGCCACTGACTGACACTGTTATTGGTGTAGACAGATTAAATTCCTAATCAAGATTGCAAATATTGATAAGTTATATTTGTTTTGTTTTTAAATACTAATAAATCAGAAGTAAAAGTTTTACCTTGTAAAACAGAACACAGTAAGTCTTGTATTCATGGCAGTAAAGTCTAATAACAGCCGTATTGTAATGTGTATCCATTATCTGCTCGTTTATTTCGTAATGTTTTCGTAAACGCTTTGTGCAATATTAAACAGAAGTGGATAGTGGTCATTGACTAGGTGATAATGAGCGCGATAGCAACTCTATTGATCTGCGAACGCGCTCTTCAACGTTCGTACAGATCGGTAAGTAATGAAGCGGGTTTAAAATGCAGTAACGTGGCCGGTTGGTCCGGCGCGGGCGGGCGCGGGGTGAATGACCTTTGCGCGTCCCCGCGATCGAACGCTAACCGCTTGCCGCTCGCCACAACGCGGCTTGAGCCCAGCGCCCTGTCTGTCCCACTTCCACTACATATTGCTGTAATACACACCACTTGGTTATATTCTTTATACATGAAACGATTAGATGACTTAACTGTGTTTTCGTAAACTGCTGACTCAGATCTAGTGCATTATATTCTCTCCCAGGCCAAATAATCGTTAGAAGAGCACGATTTTTTTTTTCTGTGTCTAGGTATTACGTATTTAGTGTTTTATCACTCATAACTCTGCTTAATTTGGGATCAGACTGCCGTGTGAAATGTATAAAAAAGAGGTTATATACCATTTCATTTAAAATAAACTATCCATAGTGGAAGTAAACTTTTATTGTGATTGTGTCGGTGGCTTAGTTTCAACAGCTTTTTAAAAGACATACTTAACTTCAAGTTAAATATTATACTGTTAAATGAAAATAATTTAGAAATACATAATTCAGTCCTGCCAAAGTGGTTTCTGAAGTATAAAGTAGCGATAAGCAATCCGAACGCTCAGTAGGTGGCCTTACTTGTTTTTTATTTGGAACTTATCCTGTCCCGTATAACCACGTGTTTTGTATAATCGTAGCCAGAACGACGGCCGACGTACACTGGTTTACGTATATTATATATGTATATAGAAGTGTGGTTTTATATCATTTGTAGGTACCTATCGTGTTATTACTGTGTTCAGTGGATGAAAGAGGATTGTCTTTGTTTCGAAGGTATATACTTTTTGTGAAATCACATTTAGTTTTAACCCCCTTATTCATAAAAACTCTTTAACTTTAAGCGACACTTCCGAGTTATTTTCAACTTTAGGCAGTAAGTAAGTTAAAAGTTGATTAAAGTTTACGTTTATGGTTTATGAATAAAGGGGTTAGTGTTTTACGTTTTTGAATATACATAATTCTTAAGTACATAGTTAGGTGAGGAATGCTTTGAGAATGACTGGGTCGGTAATAGTTACTGGTTCAAACCGTACTACTCATATTTAATCTGTATTACGCTTTCATGGCTAAAACGCTGCACTGTTTATAATTAAATTTGTCATGTAGATACTGTTCATAATGAAGGACGTGAGCGTTTACCTCGATTACCGACATTCCCATGGGCAAAGGCGTAGTGCGTATAGTAACATCAATTTCGTTAGAATTTTTTTAACCATGTCACAAACGAGAAAGAATACATAATATTCAGTAAACTAACTACAGATATAAAACGACAATGCTTGTTTAACATGTGAATTATTATAATTGCCGATGCTTGTATCAATTGGTAATAAAAAGTAATTAAACAATATAATACTTAATTGAATGATGTTTATGGTTTTGTATTTATTTTACTAATTAATTACTGTATGTCTTGTACCTAAACTTTTATAATTGCAAAACACTCGTTTAACTTTTTAAAGTGTATTTTCGTGTCTAACTTAATGCACTTAATCTTTATTATTAGCCTCCTGCAGTCCTCTGCTGGACATAGCCCTCTCCCATTACCCGTCACTCCGTTCGATTTTGTGTTTTTCGCATCCAGGACGCACTTGATATCTCCATATAATTATTCAATATATAGATACCGTGGGAGAGCTACGCTTCGGCATGAATGGGCCGGCTCGACCGGAGTGATACCACGGCCTCACAAAACCGGTGTGAAACAGTGCCTGCGCTGTGTTTCACCGAGTGAGTGAGCGTACCGGAGGCCCATACCCCAACCCCTTCCCATCCTCCAAAGGCCGGCAACGCACTTGTGACGCCTCTGGTGTGGCGGGTGGTAATCGATTACCATCAGGCGATGCCCCCTATTTCATAAAACAAAACTCCAATTCGTCCAACAATAAGAACCTTTCCTTACAAATGATTATTTCAAAGCACTTCACATCAACAGCCTTTAACAGCAAAAGTCTCTTCCTAGAAATGAGGTTTCGGCCTACTATAATGACTATTACAATGAAAATAAAATATTATAGAAACGTTTTATAGAAGAAGAAGAGACGAGAAGATTGCCACCCCTCATTTAACGATAAACTACTAGAAAACCCTGCAACGTTTTCTATTAGAGCCACGATGATTTCAGCAGGAACGTTTCGACCGGGGCTGTACTTCCCTAGCACAAAAAATCAAGTAAGATGACAATGTTCATGCTGGCGTGTTCCGTTGATGACCGCGAGACCGGAGATGATGCAGAAGCATCTTAAGGCCGCTATGGTGTGGGTCACCATGCAACCACCACATTGTCTGCATTCGCAATTAGTATGGTGATCACCACTCTTTGATTCTGCTTATGCTTTCCTTCAGGCAGAACAGTGCCATTTTGGCAGAGCCAAACAGAAAAAAAACCTAGTATGAATAAAATACAAATGGATATTATAATAGTGTTATCAATTTGTTAATAAACTATCAGTAAAAGTGTAAATACATTATAAAAACAAATATTACAAAAGGAAAACATGAATCCAATGTACAACAAAAACAACGTATTAAAAATAATAAAATTCAGTTTCATAATTTTGTATTTGCAATCCATCTATTCGTTAAATTTTGTTGTATGTATAATTTGTATAATTTACACATCGAGTTCATAACGAATACGGCCGTATACGATAGACATATGCAAATCCTAAAGCATTTGGCCCTTTCTGTATACCAATTTACATGCGGTTTGCAGTAACTGTACTGCGGAATCTGTTATGTAAGCCTTGCTGACGACGTAAGCCCGCACTTGTGTTAAGTGTCATTTATTCACGTTAAACCCAGCATTTAAAAAAATAAAATTTGTGAATTTTATGGAGGTTGTCGTTTTTTAGTATTTAGCTTGACTTAGAAATTTTAACGTCTTTATTTTCTACTCTTATTATATTATATCATTTGTTAAGCAATATTTATTATTCTTTATGTCTTATCTTGTTTTGGCTAAAAACTTTGGCTGTCATTGGCTCGAGCATTTCGGTTTCTAAAAGAGTTTTAGAGTTTATGAAAGTACTGGGAAGACACTTATGGGTCCCCATCTATGCACGCCAAAATCAAATTGTACGATAATCTCCAGATGAATTACACATGTTGATGACTAGAATTTAACATAGCTGTATTTAGAATACAGTGTAGTATTGAGTTTTCTTGATATTCATCAATGTCTTTCTTGTTAATGGCCATTTGAAGAAGGCCAAATTGGGCCACAAATAAGAATCCCAAATTTCTCTAAGAATTATCATCTACACCCATGCTTAACCATGCCATGATTAACTAAATAGTTTAAGGTTAACTGCTATTGATAAACTAATTCTTAACAAATAAAGTTTATGAAACAGCCGTTACATAAATTATTAGTATATATGAGTACACGGGAGTCAGCGGGGACGAGAAACTTAGTTGCAAAAGATTTAATGGAAGTTAGTTTCTCTTTGTCTAAGTTTGGCACTTCGTCTGGCCGCCACGCCGCTACTGTTTCATAACTCGACGCGAAAATAGGGTTGGCCCGACCCCAGTTCGGCTATTGTTTCCTTGACTTACGTTCACTTGAAGAGTTAATGAGTTTTGTACACATTTGTACTTGTTTATTTGTATGTTGCCTTTAGATTAATTGGAAGAATGATGGAAGCACATGCTCAAAATAAAAGTATTTTTCTTATGAAATAATAATAAACTTGGTACGCTTAGTTCTCTAAACTAAATTTATTTTAATCTTCTTACTGTGAAACTATTGTATTATGGTGACCACCACTCTTGAATTCTGCTCATGCTTTCCATCAGGCAGAGTAGAGTCACTTTAGCAGCTTTTACATAAAAAACTATGTTGTTTAGATTCTTATTTCTAAGTAATATCACAAATTAAACACTGCTTTAATGATATTTTAAAGCAACTTAAGCTTTTAAATATGATATTGATGGCAACCCTACGCTCGAATGTATATCTAGGGGTTAGTCAAAAGGGAAGTTTTATTGCTTGTGAATTTCATTATAACTTTGTGGAGCTCTCTTCTCTTAATGCCTTTAAACGAGGATTGTTGTCTAATTTGTACGAATTATGTTGAATTTCGCTCCTGGGAGGCTGTCTCACATGTCTTGGCTTAAATTAACCGAGTTACTGCAACAAAATTATTCATTTTAAGTATTAGGTTGATTGTTGCACTTCTTTAAAGTATCTTATCCTCTTGATAGCTTTCAATTTGTTCTCAATACAGAATTATTAGTCGTATAATGGCAAGAATACCGTTTCAATAATCATTATGTAATATAATGTTAAGTTTGTTGCTTTTAGCATAATTAATTATACAATCGATCAATTGCCGCCCACTCCTCAATTTGCAAGGTGTTTCAATCTTCAATAAAATTAGTTTTTTTAGTCTATTATAACAAATAGTCTTAAGTAATCTCCCATTTTAATATTTTTTTAAACTGTAGCTTATAATAGTTTTATTTATATTACGATATCTAGGTCTGTTAGGCGTCATGCCATGCGCGCAGCTAAAAAAAATTCGAGTGCCTTAATTTTGTGCAACGGTGAGATTCTTTTGCTTGACTCATTGATTCGGAAAAATTGTGCTGTTAGTTAAGAGTTTTTCGACTTTATAATGTTGTAAACTGCTTAAAAACTGTCAATGTGCTCAGTCATCATTGTGTTTGTAGGTATTAACAAGTAAAAGTAGGATGGGAAATAATTCTTCAGCAGGCCTTTATTCTAGAACTTATATGAGTATTGCATTATCAATGCCGGTATCATTATTGAACTTTAGTATAAAAAAATTAAATTGAAAAATATTATGCATATGTATAAATAGTAAAAACCACTGGTACTGGTAGTATCTACCATTCGTATTTTTAAATTACTAGGAGCGTCAATTGTTGATATTTTATTTTCTATATAGATTATAAGTCCATCATATAATAATATACCATGACATCATGCAGTCGGTCTGTATGTCACTTCGTTCAAACATATTCTATTCTATTAGAAGTTGTTTTTTCGATATATTGAAAACAAAACTGTTGATAAAACATTGACAAGAGTAAAAATATTACAAGATTTTCAGTTCACACTACAAATTGACTTAAAAAGTTAACCCCAATCTACTCTCGAAGGAAGTTACTAATTTCATGAAGACATTCCTAATATAGCATAATCATACCGTTGAATCATTTGTGCGACTGTGAGCCTTTTTATTAGGGCTCATTATCTGGGCCACATATGCACATAATGGATCGATTCGCGACAAGTCTGATGTCACCATTCATCTTAACAATGAAAGAATGACACAGTTTTATCGCCAGCTTCCTTTCTTGTGTGATAGAGTCACCGCGATCTTCTGGTGCTTTGAATATTTTATTATTTAAATTTATTTTAATTTTAGGTACAATACAATATACGTTATATATGCATGTGAGGAACAGCTAATTATACAGAAGCTCATATATGCTCATAATACATCTATGGTCAGCTTAGTATACCGAAGCTCATATTACATACGAAGCCACACCACATACACACATACACACACACACACACACACACACCATTTAATTTAGAGGCCGAGAACGGGAATTTAATAGTTTTATTGGCTTGACTTCACATTTAGGTCTTAAATGCTTCTGAAACAATGCCAAATTAGGGAGCTCTTTCCATTTTTATTGAACTACCTGCGCAATAGGTTTGTATCCTTTAATAACAACTAGCTTTAAAATTAATATCGTCTTAAAAATACTTCAATATTTTTGCAATGTGCACAGAACCAAAGAGTATTGTCTTTAAATAATTGGTTTTTTAAAACAAATAACTAACATCATCACAATACCACATTAACTTACATTCCAACCTAACTTAAAATAAACAAGTCTTTAAATACCCAGCAACACAGTTTTACGTATTATCAGTGCAGCGGACAGCAATACTTAAGTAGCAGTAAGATTATGACACGTCACAAGTTGCCCGTTGGCCCCGAAGAGAGTTTACTCGGGCGAGTTTGTTCTCCCCCGTCGCCCCACAGTCTGCACAGTTTGCAAGTTCGTCCGAACTCCGACCGAGAACTAACTACATTTACGAGACTATAGATACTGGATGTGTTTATTGTATTAATTTATTCGTTTTGTCAAACAGTTGTCATTTAGTTTTATTAAGATTTCGTTAGCGGCTTGAAAATAGTTACAAAAATCTATTTATTTATAAAATTGTCTTAAAGATGTTTTAATTTTTCAGTTGACAAACAAGTCTAGAGCCATCAATGCGGGTATTATTAGTAGTACTTTGTTGGCTAGTGTTTAGGGAAACGTTTAGTGTGACAACCCTATTCTATCGTCATAATATTCTGAAGCCTCTTATTAACTTGATGAGTAATTATACTTAGTAAATTAGTTGTCCTAAACCATAAAATAAGCATAATTGGCAGCCCGTCAGACCGTCGTTACCGACCCCTTTGTTGGTCTCATTAAAACTAATCTTAGAACCCAAACTTGAACGACTTATATTAGACATTAAAGAATTCCACTATCCACGTCCTGGCTATATCATCAAACTGGTCCCAAAATGCAATTCTTTTATCCAAAAACTACATAAATGTACATATAATATTTTATTTCGTTCGCTATCCAAGATTATATTTTAGCTAGTTACATGTGAAGCTAATTAAGTGTAAAAAAATAGGATATTGCTTGTTAACCTTGACTTTTAATGGGATGAAGAGACTTGGCGTATAAATAATTCGTAGAAATTATAGATTACCTGTATACAAACATCTTATTCAGTGCACAGTGTGACGTTGGTCGGTCGCTGTGTAACTATCGAACTACCGTTTCAACTGGTGTGGGGGCGAATGGTGAATGTAAAGGGGAAATAATGTTATCGCTCCCCATCCCGACTTTTGGTTCTACCCTCGAGTTGTGCGACTTTCGGACCTAGTACACAAACAACTCAACAAACAAGTTTTTTCGTGTTACGTCTCAGTAAACGAAAAGTTAGCGCAGCTTATGTTTTGTTTTACAAATGTCTTTGAAAATTTTATCGTATTTCTTTAGGAAACAATGTTTTTGAATTGCAAAAATGGAAATTGATGTTTCTTTGCAAGGGAAGATTAATTTTTCATTTCAATTTTAATTACAAATGCGACGGCATTAGCATTTCTCCCTCAAACGAAGATAGATTGTTGTGTTTAGGGGACCCATTTTAAAAGGTTAAAAAAGATCAACAAAAACTTTTCTTAAAAGCCCGTTGAAACTTGGCATGCTATTAACCGTCCTATAATCTAAGTTCATTAATCTTCAAGAATGCGCGCCGCAAACTGCCAAACTGTATAAAATTACCTCGTCTGAACTCCGGTAACAAGCTAACGTGAAAGTTTCCCCTATATCTTTAGTTGTTCTACAACAGAATGCTTCATGACTATCAAACTCTGTACGTTAACCGTTGAATATTCAAATTGATCCGTCTTGCACATTGATGGGGGGAGTTGGGTTGTTACTTTTGAAATGGGTCACGACGCAATCATCTGAGGGTAACGTTTGGAGTCAAAGGATGTACCTACAT
The DNA here is from genome assembly GCA_916048165.1 of Spilarctia lutea. NCBI lineage: Eukaryota > Metazoa > Arthropoda > Insecta > Lepidoptera > Erebidae > Spilarctia > Spilarctia lutea. The sequence continues at coordinate 2,664,244 of OU696492.1, read as the reverse complement.
GTGTATTCAATTGATTCTTCAAAGTACCACTCGAAGTACTTTTTTACTTAATATCTTTAGAAACGAGTATATACCATCTATTCTTATGAATATACACCAAATAAAAGTACAATAAGATGAAGACACATACAGACAGGTTGGACATTTCTGTGGGCTGTTGTTGTCTGTCACGCAAAATTAAATTAATTCGTATGTTTAAATGAAGGCTGTATTGACCATTGACGATCGTTCCGTGACCACTTGCCATATTTAATGACTCAAAAACACTTTTATGAATATTTCGTTTCTCTCTCTCGTGTTTTACGCCTATAAAGTCTCGTCACGTATAAGCAAGTGAATAATCAAATGTTAATTGTATATTGTCTTAGTCGCTTACACTACTCGTGGGACGAGCACAATCGATAGTCTCAAAGGGATAGCTTGCCACTCAAAGATTACATATTCCAAAATGGTCATGTTTATTAAACCCTACATTGGGAGGATCAGGTACGTATCTCTAATTAAACATCGGTTTCCAATTAACCAACTCTTGACTATTCCGAGGCCGGCAAAATCCTATCACTAAAGTACACGGTGCATCGGAGTGTCTAGTTGGCAACGGTCTGTGTCCCAAGTCATTTGATAACATCGGACTAACGCTTTGTGGTTAGACAAAGAGACCCTATATCTCGTACATTGTCGGCGAAAGGAGGTTTCATTTGACGTGCGGGGGAATTGGACCTCGTTTATGCTGATCGATTCTAAAGCAGTGCGTGTATTCTGCCTTTGTTGCTGTTCACATTGGACCTTTTGTGTACGATTTTGTACATTATTTACTGGCTACGCATTGACGCTCTACATATTTGAGTCTGTTTTAATAACAATAACGACATCGACACAGCGCTCAGATATAAAAAAAAAATAATTCAGAAAACAATATATATCACCGAATCATCTTGAGCGGTTAAATCAATTTACCGGTTTAAATCGTAGTCGAGAAAACGTTTCTAACTTTAATTAAACGACGATCCGGACGTGGTATATTGCACACATCTATCTGTCGGGAGTCGAAGCAATTTGGACGGAAAGTAGTTAAAGATAGGTTGGAAATGTATGAGTGTCTATATGTGTCTTCCCTGACGAGAAATGCCTTAAGACGAGATGAATGTTACTTGCTGTTTACGTATGTAACAACAAATGTAACTTATATTAAATTATGCCATGTTAACCTATGACTATCTCTCATTTACTTGAAGCAATTACGTTACATTAAATTGGATGACATCTTTTTATTCTTGAACCGTATCTTCAGTGATTCATAATGTCTTACTGCTGGGTTCGAGTCTCCTCTCAGGAGAGGGTTTAGGCCATACGTCTCCACGCTGACCGAGTGCGGTTTGGGGACTAGACCGTATGATTTTCTATAATAGCGTTACAAAAAGTATTCTGTTAAAAGTTAATTATGCTCTATGCTGTGGTTATAAACAAAAATATAATTTATTAACGTAACGTACTAACGTATTTATATTTAATTTCTAAACTAACAATGTAAACTTATCCAATCGTACATAAAAGAAAGTAGAGTAACAATTTAAGCAATAATTGAAAGTGCGATTACAATACGGAAATTGTGAAAACCGTTCTTGAACGCCGCTATACGGAAACGTATTATCTTGCCATCTAACAAAAGAGCGGCTCAATCTGACTCATTGTACGAAAATTGTAAAATAAATACATCCATTACTCACTTGTGTAACTGACAGCTCAATATCACTATCAATAGCACTTATCTTATAATTGAGCTCGATGTTTTACAGTTAAAATCTTGGGAACGGTACTCACAATTACTGCCACCGCTAACGGCCAGGGCTGTCAAGAAATTACTGTAATGCATTTTTGTCATGTGTAGCTATTGTCCATCTTTTACCAAGTACAGTGACATGAGTGTTTGTAAAAATATTAAATCGTGAAATGCATTTCTCTGAGAATATTGGCAACATCGTCGTGGTTTGAGACTGAAAGGAAAAGACAGGACACTTATTTTATACTAGCTGAACCCCGCAGTGCTACCCGCGCACTACAATAACCGCGGGCAAGGCCGCGAGGCGAATTTAGTATCTTTATAAATTGTGGCCTATGTGTTATTCTGATGTATAAGCTATGTTATTGTAAAGTTTCATCAAAATCCATTCAGTAGTTTTTGCGTAAAAGAGCAACAAACATCCTCACATACATACTCACAAACTTTCGCGTTTATAATATTAGTAGGGTGACAAATTTTATTTTCGAATATTCCTTATCCAAAGTTATCATCAAACACCAGGTTTTGGTCTACGACACCACGCTGGCCACACTCAAGGACCTGCAAAATTTTATGGATTTATTTAGTTTTTTAAGAACTTCAAGAAGGACAGTTAGTTTGAAAGTATCTATACTGTAGCTCTAAAAGTATACATATGAAAGCGGTGATGTGAATAATGTGTGACCCTGTCGTTCGCCGGATGCGATCAATGGCCCCTTTCAATTAAAAGTTTGTCCCAGAATTTGTGGCCGGAGCTGTGCATTGTTCAGCCGAGCTGTCCGACAGATGCTTTTTACGGAAATTACTGTCGGGAGGCACACTTGGCGCTTATTGGCGACACACTTCGTAGTTTGTTGCAGTTTGCCGATTTTTTAGGAGAGAACTCACGTATAAATCAGTAGATATGTTATGTCTCAGTTTCTGAACCAAGTGTTGTAAGGAATCTTTGTAGAAATAAGTTTTGACATCGATGTTTATATTGTATTATATTTATCTCAAATAGATATCACACTAATATTATAAAGGTGAAAGTAAGTTTATTTGTTACGCTTTCACGCAAAAACTACATAACAGATCATCATGAAACTTTGTACTATTATTCTTGGAGGTATTGGAAGTAACATTGGATACTTTTTATTAAATGCGATAAAAAAGAGCTCGTATTAATTTTAACTAAATTGGTTTTAAAAATGTCTTCTATTAAAGAAAATTAACCATCAAAGGCCTATGACTATCTCCTACTCTGTTTCATTCATGAACTTTCATGAAACATCCACCCTCGTATAGTACTTCCTCATGAAATATATTGTCCGTTACTCTAATAAATAACAAAATTTCGAAACAAACATTACAACGTTGACCATAAAACGTTAAAGTCTATGAATAAATGTAAAGTACCTATTTACGTTTATGAATATTTCAAGTTAGTCAGTCACTGACAGGATGATACTGCGGCGTGTGGTGGTTTTATGCTCGCACGTGGCAACCTAAATATATTCAGAGAACCATTCCTTGTACATAAAATGTAACATTAGAGTAATGTTCTGTTTATCTTTTATGTAATAATGAAATGTAGTATCTAACTTGAAGCTCTATCTCTAAACATTTGGGGATCAATTTTAATGAGATGAAAAGTAAAGAATTGACATTTAATTTGTCCCATTTCTTTTGTTATTAATTTTATTTGTAGAATACAAGAAACTGTAGAGACAAATTTGTTTACATTCGATTCATTTTAAATATTTAGCTGACCCAAGTAACTTCGTTTGCGTCCCTTCACAATCATGCTCGGCTCCTATTGTTTTAAGCGAGATGTTGACCATCCTATGTTAGGCACGCTAGCAAAACACACATTTAAACAAAATTAAAAATCGGTTAGATAGTTCGGAGTTGATCGTTAGCAACAATGTGACACGAAAATTATTTACAATACCTACATATTAATAATATCTGCTTCGCACCCTTCATGACGGGCTCACCGTCAAACTTTTGAAATACTTTGTGGTCACTGTGTTATTCTAATGCTCGCACAGTATTTGGTTTCTTTAACATATGTAATAATTTTTTATACGCGTTAACTGCCGACATGTTATTGCTAATTATTTCGATTCGCCGATACCACTGTCTTGTAAATAAACATTTACATTATCGACATGCATATTCTTTTTTTGCACCCATGTAAAACTGATTCCGGAGCATAATGTTTACATTCTTGCATTTACTATATCGTGATAAATGCAACTTTATATGGAAACAATGCAGGTAATACCCCGACCTGTAAAACAACAATGTTGTACCGGCCCTTGTTTATTGACCGTAAAATAATACGTCGTATTTCGCAGACGTAAAACTGAATTACGACTTACTAAGACCAGCCACGTAGACGGCGTACGTAGCGGTGACTACTATTTTAGTTTTGAACTTAAGTTTTAATTAATTCATGTTAATTTACCTACTGCTTGCCACTTCAAACTGTCTTCTACTCTTCCGTTTCCCTTTCTTTTTATTGCGAGTATCAACTGATCTTCAATGGTTACAAAGTCAGTTTTTCTATACACATGTGGGAGTATCTACACATATGTATAACAATGTATTCCTATTTTCCTTGGTTACGGTATCACGCAAGTATGGCCTGATTAATTTGAATGAGCATAGAACCTTACCCTTTAGCCTTTCAGGGATCAGTTCCGAAAGTCAGTTTTTATTCCAGAAACCATCCCTTAAAAGGTTAAAAAGAGATGGAAGTTTGGATGGAGTATTAATAACCGATTTAAATGAACTTTATTATAGAATGATGTACAAACCTAGTATGCGGATATTAAAGAATCATATTGGTATATAATTAGATTAAAAGACCTATTTTGACCAAATAATAAAATTGGTGTCAATTGAATGCCTCAATGGGTGTTTTCTTTGTATAATAATATATGTATGTATTTACAAAAAAAATGTATTCATATCCATTGTCTAGTAGTATCTATAAAATAAGCTCTGCTTAGTTTGGGACTAGATGGCGTTGTGTGTTAGATATCCGAAATATTTTTTATTTAATGTTCTACTTCTGTTTTTGTCTCAAATCCATTGGTCAAAACTTCTGCATATTTTGGCGTCTAGACATGAAGCCACTAAAATATCATTCAAATGTCCATTAACCGTATCTTACTATATTGACTATCTTATCCAACTACGATATGTTGAAATGTTTGATGTGATAGTGATATGGAAATGAATATTGCATTCATACACAATAAACGTTTCTCAACACCACTAATAATTTTAATAGATTTTACTCGATTACGGCGGAGTCAAAAGGATGGGTAAAAGTTTTAGCAGTAAATGTACACTGCAAATAGTATCTTTGTTCTTTCGTCGAGACTAGTGACTAAACTACTGAACCGATTTTGATGAATGGGGTGTCAATAGACGTGGTATATAAATTTTAACAAAAGTTTTTACGTATTCGGGTTAAATATAGTTCTTTTAAACTTTTTTTGTTAACTATTTGAGTGATTTCATTAATATGATGCACATAATATGTAAGATATACAAATGGGATGAATAATAATTTATTTTTCTAATTGTTACAGGTGTAGTGAAAGGATTCGGACACAGTGATCAGTGAAAAGCGGACGGTACACGCCGCCTGTTGCCTGTGCAAGTGCTGTGCTAGTGGGAAGTGCCCAGTGACGGTGCGTGTGTGTGTGTGTGCGTACGAGCGTCCGCTGTGGCGCCGACGCAGGCGTCAAGTCAATGCCGGTGCGCCGATGGAGCGGTGATCGCAGACTGACTACGTCACAAGAGCAGCGCTGGTTGGTAGCCTTGAACTTTTGTATATGTGGGTTGATTATAATCACTTGATGTATGTGAACTGGCTAAGCTATTTTGTTAGTTGCCATGGAAAATTCGAAAGACTGACTGAACAAAATATTCATCAAAATACAATACAAACAATACAATTTAAAGTTATCCCCTCACAATATCTAAATTAATAGGAAAGTTGATTTGGAAATCATACATTTGATTCATTTCTTAAAATTTTACATTTCGTATTGTTTTAGAATTTGTAATGTGTACGTATTTGTAAATTATAGTCACCTAATGAGCCGCATTATACATAATATTTCCAACGCTGAGACATGGATCGTAAATCATGTAACAATTGGTGTCTCAACAAAAAATAAATACTTGGTGGGCACTAAATTGAGGATGTGGGCGTTAAATAGTCGGTAATTGTCGCATTAAGTCGTAATGACAGAACTGCTGTGAACCATTGTGTATTAAAATCAGTCAAACATGCTTATTATATATTTACTAGAGACAAATTATGACATCTTTGTTGGACTAAATATAAAAGGTTCACTTGCGTTTACAGCCACTGCTCCACTCCTCAGACCTGTTGAAGTATTATGTTTCTAATCTAACACGAAAAGAATCATTCAAATGGGAGTGACAAGTTTTAGAGTGCGTTTAGAAACTCTTAAGCTTTAATTATATTATTATAGATGGAACAAGTTTTTCGTCCATAACCTTTGCTACGAAAATGGTGCAAACTTACATTACGATGTAAATCTAGTTTAAATTTTGGCTTTGTCAGACAATTCGCTCGAGTTCCAAATTTAAGTCAAGTTTTTTTAAAATCTTTTAAAAGATAACTCCCGCACTAGGAATCATTCCTGAGTCGCGGGGGACTTTATAAACATACATGAAACGGACAAAAAGAACATTCTGACTCAGAACAACAATTTGTGGATCACACAAAATGTTATTCCACGTGGGATTTGAACCCACCATACTTGGCGAAGTAGGGAACGGACCGCTTAACCACTAGCCCAAACGTGCAGTCGTGCAGTTAGCATAACATGTCAAGAAATGATGACATCTGTGAATAAAGAGAAAAACTTATATTTTTTTCCCTTTATACTGTTGTCAATAAATACACTAGTATGTTATTTTTCTGACCATCAGCAGACTACAAAGATATTTCAGGTATTTTGTAAATTAGATACTCTTCTATTTGACATAGTCTTATCAGCATCAGTAAAACTCTGAGAATGATCATTACTTTGTCTATTTATTGCGGTCTGCAGTATCTCTTCGCTCAAGGCAGTTCTCTATAAATTTATCTTTATTGCTCCCTACATTGTTACAGTACACATAGAATCTTGCTAATAGATCAACGGTTAATGTACCATGTTTTTGCAATTTATGTATTATACAGAACTGTTCATTCAATATTAGATGAATGAAATCAGGATTACAATGAAATTATTTGCGGGAAAGCAGTTCACATCATAAATAAACCAAACATATTTATGATTCAAGTTTCAATAGCATGAACAAAGACGAGCATACATTAAGACTCACAAACGAAAATCTCGATTTCAACTTCCTCGATGACCACGTGAGAGAAAAACGTTATTAATAAACTTTAAGCTCAACTATAAAACGCCAATGCCAAGGTTTTTAAAAAAAGAAAGTCTTGTAAACTCTCTTACAGCTGATCAGATTACTGAAAAGTTGTGTAATGCCCATAATCCAATTTTAACTTTTCTATTAGGTAATATTCGTTTGAAGCAGTTCTTTTACACGTTTTCAAATAGAATTTTTGAACTTATCAGTTCGTTTTGTAGCTCGCTGTCTGTCCAGGTCTGAAGTGGCGTTGCATTTGTAGCGTTTCAGATTTATAACTACAAACAAGTAATAGAAAGTTGAAGAACATAAAAGACACGTAAAATATAGTCACGCATGTTCCCAAAGGGGTTGACAAAGACAATTGATCCCCACTTACTACGGTCCTGACTCTTTAGCTTCGTACACATTCACACACATCAGTCGCTGCAGACATGTTCGTCGGTACCTGGTGATTTTCCCATTACCATTTTTTAGAACATCTTCAATTTGGTGCGTAAATGTTCGCCGGTTCACACATTCGCTTTATAATTTCCTAACAGCTCTTGAGAGCCGTTTTGCAACATAAAAGAAAATGTTGCCAATCTTTTTGTCACTCTTATACACAGTCGTGCCGTCGTGTTTCGATAGTGAGTGGCAGACCAGAGGTTCATAGATGCAGAAGCATCTCAATATACCGCCTTAGGTCACCATACTGCATAGTTGCATTGTCTGCATGAATGAATGAATATAAGGATGATGACTTTTGGGTTCTGGTCATGCTGTCCATCAGGCAAAGTCACTTTGGCAGACTCTTAAATAAATAAAAAAACAATAGCAGTTTAAATTAACGTACCACATGTTAATCGTGTCCACCTAACATTTTTTTTAACAATATTCTTATTGGAGAATCATGCAATTTTAGATTTGAACCTTTATTTTGTCAAATATAATTCCATGCAAGTCTAATGGAGCAGTTTTTATTGCTAAGTAAATAAACGAAATGTTATTATAAAGTTAATCCATGTTCGTCTTAAATAATTGTAGTCATAAACTTTAACCATTATGTATATCGTTAGGCGAGACCGGTTTTACGGGTCACAGTTGTAACATTAAAAAAAAGTTCTGTGATTAAATATATCTTCATAAAAAAAGTTTCCCGTGAAACAGGAAGCGTGAGACTCGTTTGTATAAAAATATTAAATATTTTCGTTAATTGGTAACCGTCTCGCGTGACGTGTAATAGGTACCAAGTTTACTTCCACAGTCCGAGTTCATGGCGACTATAAAAACCGTCAAGTTGTTCGTGTATTTTTTTGTTGCTCGTTATTTATAGCTTTAGTACTTGCCAAGGTCGCTCGTTACCTAATAACGAAAAGGCTGTTAGTCGAAAGATATAGGTTAAGTTTGTCGAAGTGTGTCTATAAAGTAAGCTGAGCAATAAACAACATCCATACTTAATATCCATACAAAATTATGAATTTGAAAGTAGCTCTGTCTGTCTGTTACGCTTTCACAGTAAAACCGCTGAACCGATTTGACTGAATTTCGATATGGAGATAGGTAAGACTTTGGAGACGGATAGGTTAATTTTTATCGTGATAACGACAAACACGCGGGCGGAGTCGCGCACAAAATGTTAGTGAGGGTTAGCATTATAATTACGCTCTTTATTTTGGGTTTAGGAATCCTTATCTTATCGTGGCTGATTGTGCGATGGAGTACATCGTCTTTATTTTAATATGTATTTACTTCAACAATAGCAGGGAAGTGATGTTTGTAATACAATCATGTGTTTAATAAATTGGTGATGTTTAAAAATGTAAGGACATGTATATGTAAGTACCTACATGTTATGTATTAATTGAACAGGGCAAGTTTACGAAAATACGTAGCGTGGCAACTTATCACGAAGACAGTAATCAGTAGGTTAAATGTATAATGAAAATCAAATGGCATACACTAGTATAAATAACAGACCCAACAATAGAAACTGATTCGTTTTCACGATTTACTAAGATGAAAGCGTTCGGTCACTCCATGAACCACTTTGGACATTATTATGTATCTAATTGTTAATTCTTAACTGTATTTTTTTTTTATTGAATAGTGGGCACACGAACACACGTATCACCTGATGGTAAGCGATTACCGCGGCTCATGGACACCCACAACACCAAAGGCGTCACAAGTGCGTTGCCGACCTTTGAGGGATGGGAAAGGGGATGGGGGGAGGGGTTGGAGTATGGGCCTCCGATATCCTCTCTCGCTCGGTGAAACAACAGCGCAAACGCTATTTCACACCGGTTTTTTGGTTGCTTGTCATGCTTATGACAAGCAATATTCATGCTATAAAAACGAATTGTGCCAATTTCTAATAGGTTACTGTTATTACGCTGTTGATAAATTTTTGTCGACCACAAGTTTTTGATTTTTAATATATACTGGAACATAAGTTTATTATTTTATCTAATATAAACCTAACAATTTTAATCTTATCTTGGTAATTTTAATCTTTCATTAGTCAAAAATCTTACATTTTAAACTTGGCTTGCATAAAAAAGTATCACCTATACAACAACAACTCATGATGAACATGTTAAATATTTTTAATGCAACAAGTAATCGCATTACCACAAATACTTTTTCTTGCATGCCTTGATAGTCGTAAAAGAGTCCTACATGTTCAACGTTCGCTAATCGTATGACGGTTACTAAGCACATTATCCACGCATCGGCTTACACAATTACGTCGAAGGCCGTTCACACACGACGTAGAGAGACGTCAGTTGCTAACCAGCCGTAATTCACTTGTTAACGTCCCTTTGGCTCGTCTGCGCACGCGGCGAACTACGCCTATTATAAGATCTGTCTACCTGCTCACATCTTTCTCAATGAGACAGTAAAAAGTAGAGCATTATAGCTGTTCCAATCGCGTCCAACAACTTTGCCTACCATAATTATATAGATAAATTTGAATTAAAATAGTCACATAATGACGCCAAAGAGAATAATATTGGCACGTGCCAGCCCCATATATAACATTCTTCTTCACAAGTTTAAAATGGAATAGTACTTATACATCAGACTACAAAGTTCAGAAGCAACATAGTGTAACAAAGTAACAGTCAAAATCTGTGAAATACCTCCTCTGTTTACACATGATTGACATCATATTAACAGCTTTTAATAGTCCACTACTGACGTATGTCTTTAACCCTCTCCTGGGAGGAAACCTGAACCCATAAACCCAGTGGGACATCATGGGTTGTTGATGCTGATGACTGGACATAAGCTTCTCCGTCGACAGTATTTTTTGACCTACTTCATACGCGCAACGCGCTGGTTAGACGGGTTGTTATCATTGTTTCACGTTTGCCTTCTCTTTGCAGTGATGTTGTTCTGCGTAGTTTGCCCCTTAGTTGGCTTTTACGACACCCTTGATGAATAGGGGTGGGTGACACTCAGTATTATAAATCATTCAGTAGTACACGAATAACACATGAATCTGTCATACAAAGCAGCAGCTGAATTTTTTGTTACCTAGTCCTAGAGGGGAAGTACGGCCTTTTTTATATACATTGATTTCGTTAATGAAACGTGCAATCGACCTTATTACACCTTAATAAGTGAATCAGAATAAAATCCTTTTATGTATATTTAACTGCCTCGGTGGCGCAGTGGCAGTGAATGCGACTGCTGTGCTTGAGGTCTCGGGTTCAAATCCTGGGTCGGACCAAGTGTTTGTGTGATCTACAAATATTTGTTTCGGAGTTTGGGTGTTTTCTATGTATAATATGTATGTATTTACGAAAAAAAAGTATATATGTATTCATATCAGTTGTCTAGTACCCATAACACAAGCTCTGCTTAACTTGGGACTAGATGGCGTTGTGTGTTAGATGTCCGAAATATTTATTATTATTAAATAATTATTATTTATTATTTTCATTCAATTTATTCATTTAACTTCTGAAGCATTCATAAGTATGCCATATTTACGACATGCCAGAGGGGGAAAACACTGTGACCGCAAACTGTGAATCTGATTAAAACGCCAGTTTAAATTAATATAAATTTATATCGACAGCGTTATATTTTATTATAATATTTAATTTTATCTCAGTAGTTAATGTGCTTTTCTTATATTAAACATTAACCATTAATCGCTTAAAATATTTAGGTGGTTTTAATTACCGAACGCTGAATATTAGTGAATGGTTATCTTACTCTAATTATAGACGTATATATACGTTTAAAACCAATAAAATTCGTAGTAATAGTAATACAATTTCAGCTTAGCCTAGAATTATTCGACTAACGACCGTTTTCAATAAACTATCTCTGGTTAAAACTGGAGATAGTATATAAATGGTTTTCAATATGATTGATTCAATACATTGATTAACGTGCGGGATATTTTTTTAGTCTTCTTACAAGTTTTAATTGTTAATTCCACATTCCATACAATCTAGGCCTAAATAGATATATCAAGGAGGCAAGGGCAATAGCTAACCCTTATCACTTGAGTGGGACCAGACTTTTGTTCGATAAATGTGTTCAGCACACTTTTCCTAGAACGTAGAACTTTAGAAAATCTTCCGTTGATGCAGTCATATGCTTCTGTGTGCAGTGTATGCCTGTATATACATTTGTACGATGATATCATTACAATACTTCAGCGTCTTAAACGCTATTTAGCCATAACATTCATTGTACTGGTTGTTCAACATTGACAACGGCTATATGTCAGCTCTATATTCTAATGTCAGTCATTCGGCGTGAGCACAAAATGCATAATTTAAATGTCTACCAATAATGGCTATTGTGTTTATAAGACTAATCATTCGACATGCATAATTGGCGACACTACACAGCGCCTGTTCAATTGTGACAAATTATGTTAAACTTTCGAGTTCATGTATACATGGATTGTAAGAATTTTATTGCCACATGGGTACTTTTTTCATTATTATTATATAGCGGGCAAACGAGCAGACGTATCGCCTGATGGTAAGCGATTACCGCCGCCCATGGACACCCGCAACACCAGAGGCGTTACAAGTGCGTTGCCGGCCTTTTAGGAAGGAGTACGCTCTTTTCTTGAGGTTTGAAGGTTATGTTTTGCATTTGAGTGAATCTTCACGCACCAAATGACTATTATTTATTTCTATTTGTAGTATCTCGCTCGTCGGATTGACATCAATGTCAACCTATTGTAAAAGGCATTTAACACTTATTGCCTGCTTGGATTGGATTCGCCTTCGCCTATAGATGTCATTTACCCATGTATTTGTCGTTTACTATTAATGTTATAAGGTTTAGTAGTCATTTAGCGTAAATGTTAATAAACATTTTAGGTCTGTCTGTAGATAGCAGTAGGACTGGCAAAGTGCCAATGACTGAGACGATATTTGAAGTCTTAATTGTTATGGAGAGGCATGGATTCGATTTCGACAAAGATTTGAGAATTAATATTTATAATTTATTCATTGAGGCTACCAAATAAGTCTACTTTATATTTTACTAGTTGACTCGGCGACGTACCGCCACATTTTTTTCGTAAACATACAAAATTTCAGAAAAACTATTTTTTGTATTTTATGCCCGCTTCAGTTTCTCACGGGTGTAGTGTACAGTCGCAGATGACAATGTAACACTTCCGGTTTTTTATTTTCTTCTCGTTAACAAACTTCTTCTTCTAACAAGCACTTTAAAAAAATTAAACAAATTTGGTGCAGTCCATCGGGAATGCGCGGACATACATTTTGGTGATTCATTTTATTAATAAAGTTTATTGTGTATCCTAAACTGATTAGTAACACTGACTTGCTGTGCAGGAGGTCATGGGATCAATTCCGACCTGTGACATATGTTTTCTAATGAGCTCGAGAAAATATGTTTAAAATATGTATAAATTTAGAAAAATAAAAGTATGTATTTTACCAAGTCGATTACCGTAGATTAAACATCGCCATCTGAGAGATGTGATAAGATAAAAACAAAACTAGAGAAATCTAAAACTGTCTGAACTATCGCTGTATAGCCTATACTAGCTTTTGCTTACAACTACATCGTATGCCTGCCTATGTCCTTCCTCTAGAATCAAAGTATCTCCATGCCAAACTTCATCGAAATCGGTGCAGCGGTTTCGCTAAGAAAGCGTCACAAACAAGAGTTACTGCCGAATTTATTATATGTACGAAAGTACGTAATCTTCATTTATTTAATACCATAAGCAACAAGATTGGTAATGTGTGTTACATGCATTGAGTAGTGTTAAATTAAGCAGTGCCTACTGCAATACAAATCAATTACACTATCACGGCCTGTCTAATAGTTAATAATGTTAATTGAGTTCTGATGAGGTAATGAATAAATGATAAACCCATGTTAAAATGTACGCACACGTTAAAATATTCGACACAGTGCCGTCCGATGTGGGCTAATCAGAAACTTCGATTAGTTGGAAGAAAACAGAATTTGCATGTGTACGTATCACTGCTTTGTTACTTGTTGTTGTTTTGTGAACTTTGATTTATTCCTTTACGGTCTACCGAGGACGTCAACATCCCTTGTTCGGTAAGAGTTATTTTCTTATTAATTTCCGAAATGAATTGTTCTTTTTAAATTTGCAGAACACTAAGAAGAAAATTATATAAAATGTATTTATATAATTTTTATTAATTGCCCTTGTTGCATATTTTAAATTTTACTTGACACTGTTTAAAATATAGGTATCTTATAAAAGGCGAAACGTCTTTAATCTATACAAATAAATAAAAGTGAAGTGCCCGTTCCTAATTTTAAAATAACCGATTTTCACTAAATATAAATGTTTTTTATTAAACATAAATAACATTTGCATTTAGTACGGTACATACACCAAAATAATATTATTTTTATCTATAATAATCTTAATATATATAAATCTCGTGTCACAATGTTTGTCCTCAATGGACTCCTAAACCACTTAACCGATTATAATAAAATTCGCACACCATGTGCAGTTCGATCCAACTTGAGAGATAGGATAGTTTATATCACAATTTACTAATTGTGAAAAAAAAAATATTTTGAAGAGAAGCAGACGAAGTTGCATAAGTCAGCTAGTATTATTATATATTTTTACATTGCGTCGTCACGCTACACCACCTAAATTGTGCAACAGAGAGAGATGTCATACGCCTACATTTATGCGTACTACCTGACTCACTCTCTCCTTAATATTAGTATAAATACAGGTGTTGTTTTGTATATAACTAGCGACCCGCCCCGGCTTCGCACGGGTGCAATGCTGATACTAAATTAAATACACTACAGAAAAACTATGAACGTTGTATATAAAAACATAGCGGCCCGCTCCGACTTTGCACGGGCATAAAATAGAAACCTCTAAAATTAGCAATGTTGCCTTAGTATATGATGCATGTATTATACATATAAACCTTCCTCTTGAATCACTCTATCTATTGGAAAAAACCGCATCAAAATCCGTTGCGTAGTTTTAAAGATTTAAGCGCACATAGGGATATAGGGACAGAAAAGGCGACTTTGTTTTATACTATGTAGTGATTCAGTCATAATTCAGTCAATAGTCATAAGCATTCAATCATCAGTCATCTTTTGAATACAATCCTTTTACATTCATCCCGCTGTTTTACTTAGTACATTCTTACGGTCGTCTACATTTATAACTGGTTTGGTTGTAACACTGGTGGCGAACACAACATTTTGTTAGCGGTTTTGGATACCCGACCTCAACCGCAACAGTTCAATCTTAGAGTTATTCCATGTCAAATCAACACACTTTTAACAGATTTTTTCCCTCACCATCTCAGATTTTGATGAAATTTGGTACACAGGCTACCTTAATGTAAACTAAGAAAAATGCTAAATTTCAGCTCAATATCTCAAACGGTTTCCAAAATATGACTATGTAAAGTATGCAAAAATCGAGAAATTTTGACCTTCCGCGTAATTTTTAAATTGAAATTGCAGCTCTTCTAGACAAGATAGAGACCTGAAATTTGTGTCATTTTAAAGCTAATTTTATGACCTTTCATATGATATGCAGCTCAATAGGGCTTAAGATAGAATTTTTTTTTTCAAAATATGAATTAAAATTTCAAATTATTTTTTTTCAAAAAGCGCACTTTTTAAAAAATTGAAAAAAATCACGAATGTTAGTTAGGGTGTTGTTAATAAGTGGTATAAAATTTGTGATGGGACAGCAATGGGTTCATACTTTAAATAATTATTGAAAAATGTGTGTTTGGCTCATGGTTAAAAATCATCTACCAAATCATGCAATTTTTGATTATTCCTTGTTGACATTATATAAATATTTACTTATGTTTAAAAATCCAATAAATATAATTAATAATTTTCAGTCCAAATTATATGTATTGTCTAAATAGTACTAAGTAATGAGTATCACAATACTTTTACAAATTTAGAATAAAACTCAATTGAGTGTTATGTAATTACTGTATAGTAAAAAGATCTAATAATAATTATTATATTTTATTATTTAAATTTGTTTTAAGGATCTCTAAATGTGAATTTTGAGAGCATTGAAATGTATATTTTTAACATAAAATAAAACAATTTAAGTTTTTATATTAATGTAAAGCCTGTTACACGTATTTTTTAAGTTTAATTAGATAAGCTAAAAAATAAAATATATTTGACACACCAAATTTGAACTAATAAAATTAACTTGATCACTGCAAAATACACTAGCTGTCCACCATAAAATCTAATGAGAGACTGAGTAATAGCATGTACTGTTTGAAAGGAAGCTTGTTGCTGCTTGCTCCTTTCTTGTCTTAACAGGAAAGATTGACCTGAGTCTATCATGATATTGTCATTCAACAACTTTTTACTCAATAAATATCATGCTGGTTGTTTTTAGTCACTTTTAATAACCATTTTTAAATATACTATTAAATAAAATTACCTTAATATAATTATTATTAGATCTTTTTACTATACAGTAATTACTTAACACTCAATTGAGTTTTATTCTAAATTTGTAAAAGTATTGTGATACTCATTACTTAGTACTATTTAGACAATACATATAATTTGGACTGAAAATTATTAATTATATTTATTGGATTTTTAAACATAAGTAAATATTTATATAATGTCAACAAGGAATAATCAAAAATTGCATGATTTGGTAGATGATTTTTAACCATGAGCCAAACACATATTTTTCAATAATTATTTAAAGTATGAACCCATTGCTGTCCCATCACAAATTTTATACCACTTATTAACAACACCCTAACTAACATTCGTGATTTTTTTCAATTTTTTAAAAAGTGCGCTTTTTGAAAAAAAATAATTTGAAATTTTAATTCAAATTTTGAAAAAAAAAATTCTATCTTAACCCCTATTGAGCTGCATGTCATATGAAAGGTCATAAAATTAGCTTTAAAATGACACAAATTTCAGGTCTCTATCTTGTCTAGAAGAGCTGCAATTTAAATTAAAAAATTACGCGGAAGTTCAAAATTTCTCGATTTTTGCATACTTTACATAGTCATATTTTGGAAACCGTTTGAGATATTGAGCTGAAATTTAGCATTTTTCTTAGTTTACATTAAGATAGCCTGTGTACCAAATTTCATCAAAATCTGAGATGGTGAGGTAAATCACTGTGTTGATTTGACATGGAATAACTCCTTATCTCTAGAAGTTAGGCCTAGTTTTAGGATTATTATATTTTTAAATAAAATAAATACATTTTGAATGTTGCCCAAAATAATAAAAGAAAATCTGTTAAAATAATTTCTTCGCAAATAAAATAAAGTTCTATCAAAGGCTTTCTTTTTAAAAATTCAAGCTATTAGATATTCGTTATTATTAGAAACGTATTATTAAAATATCACAAATTAGTTTAATTAGCAAATGTCACATAATCACAAGTTACTAATGACGGCGTTGACTTACAGACGATGAGTAAGTGATATTATTTGTTTAAAAAATGTTGCGTACTATTTCGTCAGATTACAATTCGATAAAAAAAAAGGGGATACAGTCGACTCTCGTTATTTCAAACCTGCGATAGTTCGAACCTCTCTATAATTCAAAGTTATCACGAGTTCCCTACAAAATCTCTTTATATTTCGAACTAAATCAATACATTTTTATGCACTTGGTAATTCGAACGAAAAAATCATTGCTATATGACAAAACGACGCGTTAATTCGAACTCATAGGCGTCTAACACTCGACAATTCAAAGTTGCAGAGAGAAAGAGGTGGAAAGATTGCAAGTACATTTTGCAGAACAGAGTTCTTTCGAAAGATTAATTAATTCACATTATGAATACATATGTATGTACACGTATGTACCTCTAAACTTTTGACATTGATATAGAATAGCAGTTAAAAAAAAATGATTTGAAGTTTTATTTATTTTCTCTCACAAATTTCGAACTATTTCATATTTCAAACACTCGATAATTCGTAATATTTTAAGAGTCCCTCAAGTTTCGAATTAACGAGAGTCGACTGTACTAGCATTGTGGAAACAGTATCTACTTTTTACATAGCATTCACGCGCACGAAAACTGGCTTATTCGATTTATTTGATAAATTGCGGAAATCAAATCATCGATGTTCCCTACGAGAAGCCAAATACCTAACTCGATTTTAGATGTCTCCGTAAAAATTGAGTAGAAGAGAAAAAAAATCGGTTATTATTTTGTCACCCGTCGATTTCAGTAGGTCGTACAGTTTCTAAACAAAATTTTATCATATTTCCAGAAACGACTACATATAGATAAAAAAATTGGCATTCATAAGGACTACCTATCGATAGAAGTGAAAAGTTATAACTTAAAATGTTATTTGTAATATTAATGTGTAAAATTAGAAATTTCATACTGTTTAAATTAAAATGATCAACATCAAACATTCAGCAGACACGACAGCATGTCAGGTGACGCGATGACGCGAACTTTTAAGATTTTCTCCTACCAAAAAGTGCTCAACGCGGCTAAGGTTTTCATTTCTAAAATTCTAAATACAGTTTTTTGTGGTAAGTTAATGTAGCGTTTATCTCCGATCTTCAATACATTTTTAGGAGATTGTAATACCATTAAAATGGTATGAAAAAAATCAATTACTGTTCGTTTTTCTCGCTAAAGCTTTTGAAATGTTTGTCGTAGTCCAGGGAATGTTTAAACAGTACCAAATGTCATGTGTAGAAAGTAGCGGGCACACCTAGTTAATAATATTTCCTAGATTACTAGTTAACTAGAAAAATATGTTTACATAAAACATGAACAAAACTCTACTTGTACGGTAATTGCCTTTTTTTTAGTAAGTAATTAACATACTTAGATTTTACTTTCGTCTTTCACAGATCATGTAAAACTATTTCCAATCGTTGTCCTATTTACGTTAATGACAAAATAAAAACCATTTTTATAACTTGATATTTAAAACACTATAAATATAGTCTAAACAGAGCCAGTCTCAGTATCTCAGTCTCATAAATATTTATTAAAGTCCAATAATATAGTTGTAACACTGGATTGTATTTTATTAACGTTGTAATTATTGGTGTTTCAGGTGACGCGCTGCGAAGCGGTGATTAAAGCGGCTCTGCCGCTTTAAATGGACAAACGCAAGATGCTGCCAAAGAGAGCACGTATGGATAGCATGCGGGGTCCCATCGCCAATGGACCCCTGCAGTCGAGGTGAATAAACTTTATTACTATTAAGTTATGACCTGGTACTAGCACAGGTGTTGATCATAGTCGTATTATGTTAAGTGTATCTTATTGTCGGATCAACAAACAAAAATGTAAATGTGCGTAAATTAATTTGGAATATCGCCGTCGTCGACCGTGTCAAGTGACTCAGCTTCATCAAATCTAACCAATAAACGTTAAGTTATCGTATTACTTAAATCACAATCCGTATTTAGATCTTCAAATAGTTCAACAAAGATCGAAAGTACGAGTGAGGACTACTTCGCGACGCGCGAACGCGAACAGCAAACTTGACAAAACGACGGCCGCTACTTATAGGGCTCACTTATTCTTTTCTCGCGCTAATCCTATTTGGTTTCCATCAAAACTTGCCCGAAGGGTTGCCCCTCTACCCACACCACCCGCGCCTCTTTGTTTGCCACCAAAATCTGTTTTCGTCTGCCCCCGGAAAAGTTTGTTGGAATTCTGAAAACTCCCTCCCTGCGCCCGGAATTACTTTCCCGTTTCGCCGCCTGAAACTTTCCTCGGCAATAATAATAATTCCGCTCCGCTATGACGAAAGTTTAAATTATTAGTTTAATCGTACTGGTGTGCTTTAATTATTCGCGTGCCTGGGGGCGAGGGACACTCTGTGCCACGTCCTCTAGTGATTAGTTAACTTGTCCCCAATCTCCCTAAGTTTCCAATATTTGTCGGTTGGCTTGCAAATTTGATTTGTCAATTAATTTCGGTTTGTCTGTTACTAAAGCTAATTACTTGTTACCAACTTGTGATTGCGTGCAATCTGCAAATCATATTTAGGTTAAACATTTGGTTAGTAACGCTCGACTGGTTCAGCAATATAATTGTATTTACACGCTGTTAGTTATTCATTTCGCAGAGTTTGACAATTTCAGTTACGCATTCAGAATTTCTTGTTTACTAAAAAAGTATTAACGTATTTTTATCCGTGTTTTAGAATAGTATAAACTACGATGATGTGCTCTGCATATATCAGAAAATATTGTAATTATTTATTCACATGAATACCATTTTTTTATGCAAATGTAAATAAAAATACGAATACTATTTTTTATATCAGAATAATCCTTGCACATTATACTTTAATTGGCACTACCCTTTTAAGAACTGGGTTTATTATACCAAAAATACGGTACATCTAGATATTTAAGCATGCTATATAAAATATCATACTTTTAATCAGCCAAGTTAAACACTTTCTACACGTTGATTGAACGCACGACAGCGTGACCAATAGATCGTTATGTCTCTCTGATTCACCGTCAAACTAAGTCATCACAAAATGTGAGGCTGTATTCATTCCGTGTAATTTACTGTAACAGTCCTGCTTACTATTGAGGTCTCTTTGTGCATGTCATCATTTAAATGTTTGATACTAAACTAATATACGTACTTCTCTTATATATATGTACCCGTGCCTGTGTATATATTGTGTTATCTTTTCGTACATAAAAATGAACTGCCGTGGATTAGTATTACTAAAACTTGTGAAGCTAGACCGACTTAAAAAATTTTAGTCATAGTATATTAGTGAAAGTCAGGTCAACTAGGTAGTTGTAAATACTAATAGCGATAATTGAATACTAAATATAGTTATCGAGAAATGTACTAGAAATTGTTTTTAATAGATCTCCCTCCAGTGAGTGATGTAAGGACCACTAGACCTGGCAGTTGTACGAGATAACGCTAAAGAGTCGAACAGAAGCAATACATTGGCAATTAGTGAAAATATTAACTTTTGTCTTCATAATAGCACTCAAATTTCAACCACAGATATTGAAATATCAGATTTCTTTTTCACATATATGTCTATTAAATAAACACGGTCAATGATCAGGATATCAAAATGTTTGCTATCACTGTTTTGTAATAAAAGCAAAGGAATTCAGGTTTTAGGGATAGAATAGTAAAAATGGTATTGTACACTAGTAAGCATGTTGGCTAACGTATAATAAATTACATGGTAGTGCTAGTAGGTACATCGATCTGTAGATTCTGTGCAATCTTGGGGAGATTAATACCATCATGATGTGTTACATAGTTTTACAAAGTCTCGAGAATAGTCTCACTACCACGTAGTTAACGTTAACGTAATATCATTATGTCGCCTTGCATTGTCGCCCGTTGATAACGTACTACTACCATTTTATCGTTTTACGTTGTATATGCAAAGAGAATCTACGTCACACATAGTATTTTATAACTTTATTTACATATCTTAACATTTGTTGTAATTTACGCTATATGTATAGTGCAATGTGAAGCTAGATGAGGCTGAGTTTGTACTTTCTATATCGCGTGATACGTTACTTATTGTAGTAAACTAACGAATTCCTGTACAAATACGTAGTTTGAACGGTTTCAAAAAGTTACGCGACAGAACAAGTACATTTTGATACCCTTACTTAGGCGTTATCTCTAGTTTGAGTTAAGTAATTATATATCACACACATAAACTCATTCGTCACAATTTGTCTAATCGATAATTTTGACGAACTTTTACTAAATATACCTTCCTGCCTTTCGTTAACGTTAGCGCGTATGTCGGTTATCGCTTTAAAAAGTGGTATTTGTGCTATTTTCTGATGCATGAAAAAATATTACTACTGTTAAGTTTCACGAATGCTGTAAACATTCTCACAAACTTTCACTGTTGTAATATTAACAAGAAGTAAGATTTATTTCAGTAGTATTTATATCAGTTGTCTAGTACCCATAATACAAGCTCTGCTTAGTTTGGGACTAGATGGCGTTGTGTGTAAGATGTCCGGAATATTTATTTATTTTTTATTTTATTTATATTTCAAACCAAGTTAGATAGATGTATGCACTTTTATGTAACGGTGGACTCAATGCCCAAGGCATTCCCTTCCACCAAAAATACCTACGCACACTAGATAATAAATATTGTCTTCAGATTGGGGCTGTACACAACGCATTAGACAAAAATGTTTCTTCTATAATATGTACTTTAACGATTTTACATATAATGTTTCCAGGCCCCTAGTGGCGTTATTGGACGGACGGGACTGCACCGTCGAAATGCCTATACTGAAGGATGTGGCGACTGTGGCGTTCTGCGATGCACAATCCACATCCGAGATACACGAGAAGGTGCTTAACGAGGCGGTTGGTGCCCTTATGTGGCACACGATTATACTCACCAAGGAAGACCTGGAGAAATTCAAGGCGTTAAGAATCATTGTCCGCATCGGCTCCGGCGTGGACAATATTGACGTTAAAGCCGCTGGCGAACTAGGTCAGTATATACTTGTTACTGCAGTTTTACCGTAAGGACTCCTATACACCATCGTTATGCCGCCGGTACAGGTCACAACTAATAATTTCATTTATGAAAAACTCGGCGGTCTCGCCAGGCTTCTTAGCGCGGTAAGGCCGGCGGCACAGTACTGTCAACATGTTTAGGAGGCCTAAGAGGGCTTTAGCTGAGTAATGGCACGTCCTAACAAAAACCGGTGCTAAGCAGTTCTTTTAATGGTTTTCATTGAGTGGATGAGGTTATCGGAACATAATACGCTAAGGCTAGGTTGAGGTGGGGGCACTTGTGTCCTTGGGCGGCGGTTGAGGTATTAGGTGACAGTTTTTCATTGGCCCTTTACATAAAAAAAGTGTTTAACAGAAATCCATCATTCTGTTTATTGCTCTTTTATTGATTGTGATGGAATTACTATATTTCTTTAGCTCATTATCATATACTAGATAGTACTTAGTACTCTTAAGACACTTTCTAACCTAACATGGTGGTATCTTGACCGTGTTCCAAATGTGTGTGTGTGTGTGTGTGTGTGATTTACTTGATTTAAGCAATATTGTTTGTTGTTACAGGCATAGCAGTATGTAATGTACCGGGATACGGCGTGGAGGAAGTAGCCGACACGACAATGTGTCTCATATTGAATTTATATCGGCGGACGTACTGGCTCGCCAACATGGTCCGAGAAGGGAAAAAGTTCACAGGTAACCTCTTAACGACATATATTGACTGTTAGAACAATAGTGTTACTTTATGTTTTGAATAAGCGATCCGCCCTTCCTCTTGAATACATCAAAAGAGAGTTATTCAAGGGGAAGGGCCGATTAAATCTTTTGATGAAAACTATATGTAAATCCTTTGCGTAATTTAAAAGATTCAGCGTACAAAAATAAAAATGCAAGAAAAGCAAAGCAAAATAAAGTACAAGAAAGCAAAGCAAAACAAAGTACAAGAAAGTAAAGCAACGTCATTTCATACAATTTTCATTTCATGTGAGTTCAAATTCAAGGCTCCGTTTAGTAGGGTCTCCTGATGATACCCCTGGAGAATTAATTTGGATTTTTTTTCCATACTGGTTCCCTAGGGGGATTCATTTGAAGTTTTTTAATACAACATCCAGTGTCAATTTGACACCAAATTGGACATGAAGTTTATGTAAAAAATCTAGAATTTCGTTAATTAATTTTTGCTTTAAGCGATTTCCTATCGTTTCATAAAGTAATACAATCGTTATCATGTATTATATTATTTTCTTATCCTTTGAATACTGTAGAGCTATGTGTATAATGCAGGTGTTCACTTGATATAAGTATGCTATGAGAATGACTAATTAACGTATATCACAAAACATACCCCATAAATATGTATGTAGGCTATGTGTACACATAATTTATACATGGTAGATCATAGTACAACAACTGTGTGTGCCTGCCTCGTTGGTTTAGCGGTTAGCGTATGTTCTCGGGGTCGAGTTCCCGGTCGGGCCAAATCTACTCAGCCCGTAGTTTGGTTACTTTGTTAATTAACCTCGTTCCTAAGATATCATGTAAAGCCGTCGGTACTGCGCCTCCTTTCCCGGTCATGTCGGATAGCTTTCCCATCAGATTGTAAAAGTGAGGGAATAGAGAGTGCACCTGTGTTTGGCATCATTGAGTAGCCACACGCAGATATTAGCTGTCACTCTCTGTCATGTAGTAATAGCCCAATTGGGACTAATGTAATGTGTGCATGAAATTGTAAATGCTTTGTCTTAACTGTTATGTGAGAGTGTGAGTGACGGGCGATTGCCTTTGCAGTATGTTTGTAGTTTTATAAACTACTAGCGACCCGCCCCGGCTTCGCACGGGTGCAATGCTGATACTAAATTAAATACACTACAGAAAAACTATGAACGTTGTATATAAAAACATAGCGGCCCGCTCCGACTTTGCACGGGCATAAAATAGAAACCTCTAAAATTAGCAATGTTGCCTTAGTATATGATGCATGTATTATACATATAAACCTTCCTCTTGAATCACTCTATCTATTGGAAAAAACCGCATCAAAATCCGTTGCGTAGTTTTAAAGATTTAAGCGCACATAGGGATATAGGGACAGAAAAGGCGACTTTGTTTTATACTATGTAGTGATTTCATGTAAACTGTAATGCATATATTTTATTAAATAAATTGAATTGAATAATGTGTATGTGTGAAGATTTCCAGCGTAAAAAATAATTGTATCGGGAAAAGACGGTAAAACATGCGGAATTATTTCGTCTAAAGCTGGACAAAGTAAAAAAACGTGTCAGCGTATTTCATCTAATTAGAAATTACGACGCATGAGTAAAAGTGAAAAACTCGTTCGCAATGTCTTTTTCTGCTACATTATCCCTAATTTGGTGTATACAACGTGTCCCAAAATTCAGCGATAAGCCAGTACCAGAAGGTCGGCCTGCTCGTGACTACTCGTGAAAAAATGGTATAAAATAAATATCTTTTTTTTTTTTTAATTACGAAAAAAAACTAAAATTCTTAAAAATTAACACCTCTTATGATATTTTTAACTACCATCACCACAATTTTCCAAATATTTCAGTTTTTTTTTTGTATCAGCATCCTAAGTAACACCGTCACGTAACAATTCATGAATGTTGGTTTATATTTAGATAAATAATTTGTATTTTTTTTTGTGGTTGGTTTTCAAGAAGTATTGTACCATTTTAGATTCATGTTTAGATGCGTAATTTTTTTAAAACATTTGCCATAGTAGTGACCATACATTTTTTTTACACCACGATGAATTAAATTACCCTTAAAGAAAAATCTTTTAGAGTTTTGAAGAAAAGAAAAAACTTTCATTAATTTTCGTGTAAAATCTACAGGTGTTATGGGTTTTCTAAGGATTTTGATGGGTAACGGTGTTACTTAGGATGCTGATACAAAAAAAAAATCTGAAATATTTGGAAAATTGTGGAGATGGTAGTTAAAAATATCATAAGACGTGTAAATTTTTAAGAATTTTAGTTTTTTTTTCGTAATTAAAAAAAAAGGATATTTATTTTTTAACATTTTTTCACGAGTAGTCATGAGCAGGCCGACCTTCTGGTACCGGCTTATCGTTGAATTTTGGGACACGTTGTATACTAAAATATAATTTTCTTAAATTTTTGTCTGTTTGTTCCGGCTAATCTCTGGAACGGCTAGATCCGATGTTGACGGTACTTTCACTGAAAGGTAGCTGATGATATAAGGAGTAACTTAGCCTACTTTTTAGACTAACTTCGGCTTTACCCGCGGTACGACTATAACCGCGGGGTTCAGCTAGATTGTAATGTAATGATGGATAATTTTATTATTGTATTGCTTGCCAATTTTATTGACGATAAAGAAGCACTACGATTAACTAACTTCCATCACTTTGGACGTCCAGCCAGTTTTCCCCAAAAAGCGGGACATCCCGCCAAAATCGAGACGTCTGTCAACGCTGTTTGGCATACACTTGTGCACTATAATATTACCTGGGTAGTTGGCTCGTCGCCGTAGAGACCGGCCACTATCAGTATCACGAGGACCATTATGAACGGTGAGTGTGTTGCGGCGCAGGGCCCGAGCAAGTGCGCGAGGCGGCGTCGGGGTGCGCGCGCATCCGCGGCGATACGCTGGGCATCGTGGGGCTCGGACGCATCGGCTCCGCCGTCGCACTGCGCGCCAAAGCCTTCGGCTTTAATGTCATCTTCTACGACCCCTACCTGCCCGACGGCATCGAGAAGTCGCTCGGCCTCACCAGGGTCTACACGCTTCAGGTAACATCACCATTCACATACCTCTCCTGGTATCTATACCAGTGTACTAAATACTAGACGGGTTGGTATAGCGTTTGTGACAAGCTTTCTTTCTCTTTGCAGTGCTCTTCTACTGTGTAGTTTGCTCCCTTAATCGGCTCTTATGACGCTCACACAATAAATAGTCATGGAGACACTGCGTATTCTTAATCCGTCACCACAGAGACGTTCACACTACATAGTTGTAGGCCATGCCATTCATATTATTTCGTATATTTGCACAGTGCGAAAGCAATAGCATATTTGAACTGGATTGATACCAATACCACATAGAAAACCAGTTTTAAGCAATTAATTCATTGTTTTTAACCACGGGAGTAAAGTAATTACCATCTTCCCTCATAATTATAGAGCAGGAGCAAAACACTTAGTATTTGTCTCTTAAAGTACGAGTGTCCAATAGCAGTAGCGAGCGGTACCCGCTTGCTACCGTTTAAAAGGTGACTGGTCCGGTATTCTTTTCATAATTAGTGAAAAGACGAATATTCCCAATCAGTTGCAGATAAATCATTTCATAAATTTTTCAATTATATAGTTACCATTTCTCTTTCCGTTTTTTGAACCATAATAATAAATGAGGTGATATGAATACAATACTGACATAATATTTGTTTGCATTTCAGGACCTCCTATTCCAAAGTGATTGTGTTTCATTGCATTGCAGCTTAAACGAACACAACCACCACCTCATTAATGAGTTCACTATCAAACAGATGCGTCCAGGTAAATAATTATTTTATTTATTAATGCCCTCATAAAATAATACTGTCAATTAGAGTTGCTACCAGTAGTGATTTGGCCGAATACCGAATATTCGGCAAAACTGTCGGCCGAAACGCGGTATATTTTGCACAAAATACATGCTAATCGAGCCCGTAAACAAGAATGAGATAGGTCGTAACTCCTCTCCCTCGTTCACGCCACAAATCACGCCACGGCACGATTATAAACAATAAAACATAAATATTACTATTTTGGTTGTTACTTTTTGATCCATGCTTCAATTCATTCAAAACATGTTTCCTAGGATTGGTTTAGACAGAAAGAGCAAAACAAAAAATGTTTTAGCTCTGAATATAAGTTGTATTGAATCTAGTAGTATCGATATCGATTCTTCTCCCCTTCATAAAAAAGTAACTTGAATAAAAATTATAAGACAACTAGCTGAACCCCGTAGTGCTACCCGCGGTACATACAACCGCATGGAACGCCGCGAGGTGAAGCTAGTATCTTTATAAATTGTAGCCTATAGATGTGTTATTATGATGCATAAGTATTATTGCAAAGTTTCATCAAAAACTTAATCGTTTTTGCGTAAAAGATTAACAAACATACGAGTACTCACTTACATACTCACGTTCTTTCGCGTTTATAATATTGGTAGGATTAAAATACATGACACACATATACGAAATAGTAATGATAAAGAGGATGTGGAGAGGAATGCTGAGGCAAATGTACTACATTTTTATTTGAAAACAATTCTCCTAAACCGGGCGGCTGATCCTTACAAGCGGTGGTCAGCATAGCTTAATCTTGAGTAATATGACGGATGCTTTTTTCATGATTTGGTATTCGGTATTCGACCGAATACCAAATACCAAAAAAAAGTGACCACACTACTAGCTGAATATTCGTGGCATCTCTACTGGTCCTTCCCCAAGAATCAAAATCTCCATTGCAAATTTCGAGCGAATCGAAAGCCTAACAGATACATGTTTTTCAATTTACAATACCTATTAGTATGGATTAGTATATTAGTATACTTGCGCTCATTGTGTCACCCAACTGAACTGAACTGGGTGAACTAATCCCAATGGTCGGGTGGAAATGGTGTCACTTGAAAACACATTATAATATCCGTGCAGTCAGTTGCATAAATTTCTCTTGTGGAGTTGCAAGGCAAAGTGTCTGAAGTCAGGACTAGGGACGTTAGATACTTGTGTGCGTTGTAGAGAGATTATATCTGACAACCATCGTACTATACGGCCGACGTATCTTGCTGAGTCTGAACATGGGCTCTGCGAACTTTAGCGCATGTACACTCGTGTTGAAAACTGTTATTGTCATTTTTTACATACCAATGTACGAATAAAATAATAAAATTTCCCTAATACAGTGCCCTAAAACAATTGGTCACTACCAATTAGTACAAATTAAATAAATATCAAAACTATCTTAACTTGAATAATGATCCAATTTGCTGATAAGTCATTTAAAACCGTCATAACAGCAAAGACTTCCTTCCTTTACAGTGCATAACGCTGTCCTATTCCAATGGAAATGCATACTTTTACGCGAATGTCGACCTAATTGTATTTGAATGTTAGTAAGTAAAGTTATGGTGGTCATGATTCAAATTTGTCGATAGTACATCAGAATAAATGTTTGTTTGTTTATTTATATCCAAATTGTAATGACCGTTATTAGTACAGGATCCAGCAATGAGCGTGATTTATTTGTGTTTGCAGGCGCGTTTTTGGTGAACACGGCACGTGGCGGGCTGGTGGACGATGAGGGGCTTGCTGCAGCACTAAAGCAGGGCCGGATTCGTGCGGCTGCGCTCGACGTACACGAAAATGAGCCCTTCAATGTATTCCAGGTAATTAAATACTACATTATGGCCTATTCGCGTAAAGAAAATAGTGACGCAGTGAATAATGCTTATCATCAGTAACCCATAACGTTCCCACTGCAGGAGAGCCGGAGGAGAGTTGAGGTCATACGTATACTATGTCTAAGATTAGCCAATGACACACGAGAATTTAGGTGTTAGCAATTGCAGAAGGAAAACCGCTTGAAACTTGGCTAGGCGGACAGGTCACCTACGATTTGTGAACGACCCCAACGTACGTGAGAGCCGTGGATGTTCATGTTTTACTCCCGAAAGAGCTTCTCAGTTAACCCACTATCTCGGTCTCATTTCTGGTCAAATTCGTGAAAATTTAAATTCATTTGCTATTTTGACGCTTTGCTATTGCTTATTGAAAGATAGCAAACCATCAACTAAAAAGCCTACTTTGAACGTGGTATTCGACCTATTGCAATCTTGACTGTTTACCGATAGACCGATCGCTATTTCGGCTATCGCTTGGTTGTTTAAGTTAATCCGACCCTTCTTGGCAGAATCGAAGATCATAAATCCCGTTTATGGTTCTCGATTTCTGTGAGGCAAGGCTTCGGACTCGACTCCTCTTTTCGTCCTTGATTGATATTCAAAGCTTCAGGCCTTCAGAGGCACGAGGCACGGGGAGAGAAGGTTAAATCGGATTCGATCACTCAAATAGGAGGGTCGAAAGTAACGAAGCGGTGAAGTTCAGCTTTGACAATGAGCGTCGTTTGTGGCAGGGCCCGCTGAAGGAGGCGCCAAACGTGCTGTGCACGCCGCACGCCGCCTTCTACTCGGACGCGTCGGCGCAGGAGCTGCGCGAGATGGCCGCGTCCGAGATCCGGCGCGCCATCGTGGGCCGCATCCCCGACTGCCTGCGCAACTGCGTCAACAAGGACTACTTCCTGGGGGCCGCGCCGCTGGCCACGCCCGCGCCCTTGGCCACGCCCGCGCCCGCGCCCTACGCCGAGACGCTGAACGGCGGCTACTACGCGGCGCAGGCGGCGCACTCCACCACGGCGCACGCGCACGAGCCGCCCGCGCTGCAGCCGCCGCCGCCCGCGCCCGCGCCGCCGCAGGCGCCGCTCAGCGCCGACCCCGCCAACCACCAGCTCGGCAAGCAGGAGGCCGGCGACGTGCACTAGCCTCGCCGCGTCCCCACAACCCTCTCACCTCCCATACACCACCCCCACCACCCCCTCCCCACACACACACACAAACAATAGTTTTATTGATTCCATCGCAATTATGTCTTAAGTACCTATCGACTAAGCCGACGAGTGATATAATATGTAGTCGCGCCGTTTGCCGCCGGCCGAGGTGCGTCGCGCTGAGATGTCTATTGAAATATCATCTTCGTGTGTTTCCTTTCGTCGTCCACGCGCTGAACTCGACCCCGCGACGAGTCCGAGCAGCCACGAGCGAGCGCCGAGCGGCCCTCCGGCCAGTCCGCCTCCACCCGGCCCTCGTCTATGTGTCGCGGACGACAAAAATTATAACGATATCTTATTTTTCCTGTTTTAAGAAAAATGAGCTCATGAACGATCTCTAGAAGCGTACACACCGCCATCCGGCCGCAAACGTCGCGAATTATGAGCGAATAGTTGATTCTGTGTTTGTATTTGGTAAGTTGGGACAGCTATATATAAATACTGTACCGGTATAATGCGCGAAACGATCGCGGGCCGACGCGTGTATGTGACGATGTGACGAGTGTACTTGTACGTATCAATAATGCGATAACCGAGTGTGACCGAACGGCAGCCGAATGTGTTAAAACTTTTTTTGCTCAAAGATTTAACGAGTGACGCTGGGCGGTGTCGTTAGTGAAGGACGAAACGGCGACGTGTTGATCGAAATGTTTAGTGATGTTTTTCCATCGCTACGTATATATATATCTGTAAGTTAGATTGAATCGCGCGTTTGTAAGTACATTATAGTAATTAAGGGGCAACGGTGAGTCAAACGGTCGAATTTTCTTTATCAACGTTCTGTTGTAAGCGACGCGGACCAAATTGAACGGCTTCGCTTCCCCTCGTCGTCTCGGAATAATAGTATTAATTCCGAGCTAACGTGTACAAATAGATGGAACGCTAGAATGAGTGTGTACTGTTAGTATCGAGTGCGTTACAAATCCGCTTGTAATTATCGCGTTATTCAGACGTATTCGTAGAAGTGTGTTTATAAAGCGCTAAAGTATATAGAGTACCGACGATGTTCGATGCATGGCCCCGCCGATCTGTTCGCTCTCGAGTACCGACGTCCCGTCTGGGTCAGCCGAGCGCATGCATTCGAACTGTTATTTTTAAGTAATCAACAAAAGGACTGTAGAATTCTATCATCACACTTTATTAACGAGAAAAAAAACGGAAGTATTCGTTTCTTTTTTATTTTGAAAATGTACAAAATCATGCTTTCATTTGAATATTTTTTTAGAATAAATTTTAAGTGAGAAATTTGTACATGACCATGAATGAACATTATAATATAAAATTAGGAACCGAAACGCAATAGAGGGCCCAGCCCCGGCCGGCACCCCCTTTGAGAATCGTGAGAATTGGTATTTAAAAATTAGTATTTACTTACAGTTTAGTTTAATGACAAAAAACAATGTGTATATTTTATGAGAAAGTGAAAGTTCTTAAATAAAACTATTGTTTTCGGATTAATTACTTCACGTGTTTTATTTATCAATCATGTTTTACCCCCCCCCCCCCCCCCCTCCACGAGCATCAGTCTTGTTTATATAACGATTTTATGACTACCTTATAAATAAACGAACAGAAGCTAAATTCGACAACCCTTCACCATTTTTATAACTTCTTATTTCTAGTACATTGTATATTTCTTTAGGTTCAAAATAATTTACGACAACTGCATTATATTTAACATTTGCAGTTTTCAGTCAAAAATGTGTAACATTTTATGCAGTTTTGAGATCAGTTAATATATAATTGGCACATTATTTTATTAAAATTAATTACATACTAGCATAGTCACTATGCATACCCTTAAATTTTATACAAACATAAAAATTAAATAATAATAATAATACATTTACATACATTACAATCTGCTCACATACTGTGCGACAATAGTAGTAAAATGCATTAAATTTGGAACTAAACTCAGTCAGGATTTAGTTGAAAACTTATTTAATTTGCTGTTAAACTAGCCGTCATGACACATATAATGTCAAAGTTGTGAGACAAATCAAATTTGTTCATAAAGTTACAAAAAGTTCAAAGTTTCAGTTCGCTTAAAAGTTGAAAGTTCTACATAGATTGAACAAATTTTAGAGACGGTTGTGACGGTGGGATGGTGACGACACACGAAAGTGTGTGCCGCAGCCAAGCGTGACATGGTTACTTAGTAATAAAAACGATACGAAGATCAACAGGTGTAAGAAGAACCGGCCCACGGAATTTGATCTTGATTTGTATCAAACTACAAAACATACGGCTATTGGCAAGGAGTGCATTCCATCTGTAGCAACACACCATATGCACCATTTGTAGTTCTCGATATTTTAAGGACCCCTAACAAGTGCCTTCTACTTTTTTATTTTTTTATCAAGAAGTATATTCGATTGATATAAATCTCGTGATTAATTTCCGTGGGGCTGGGCCAGCCAGACGAACACAAAAGCACACGAGCATATATTCAGTAGACACATCATGTGTAACATCCGACATCTAGCCCCGTGCATACAAACTGATTAGATCAAATGTGCTGAGGACCTGCGGTCACATTTCACGTAATCACACAAACAAATTTTTATAAAAAGCCAAACTGTTTTTATGTGTAACAAATCAAGTTCTTGAATTCATAAATGAACGTAAGATAATATCCAGATACAACACATTCGTAAAGTAGATTGTTTTAAGCAAAATAAGTTTTGTGACGACAAGTTCATGTGCAATAGACACGTAAACCAACACATAACTTTATAGGTA
Organism: Spilarctia lutea; assembly: GCA_916048165.1. Classification (NCBI taxonomy): domain Eukaryota; kingdom Metazoa; phylum Arthropoda; class Insecta; order Lepidoptera; family Erebidae; genus Spilarctia; species Spilarctia lutea. The sequence continues at coordinate 2,631,657 of OU696492.1, read as the reverse complement.
TCCTTTATAGGGCACTTGACACACGAACTTGACCAAGTTTCAGTGGTAATAGTAACTGCATACAAAAGATGATTGTAAATGCAATGTTAAAACCGCGCCGATATATTTCTCTTTAAATACGAAAAATTAAAAAACCAACCGCCTACATATTAACTAGCTTACCAGTTATTACTATAACAACTTTTTCTGTTCGTCTTTCAATCAATTATGAAGTCTTTAATTCATGTAGAAGCTGTTTTTTTTCTGTATGCAAACAAATTCACATCATGAATAAACAAAGTCAAACTTAACTCTGTCACGTCGTCACCTTAAACACTATCGCATTGCAACACAATAATTGCGTACATTTCATTCAAAAATAAATTTCGCGCCATTTTAAGTTGACATCAAACCATAGACATCTTATTGTTTTTGTGTCTCTGGTGACGAAGGCGTTATCTTTAGCCTCCTCGCCTCGTCTGCGTCTAGGGCTCGCTTCATTTCGTAGTATTTCTGTTTGAACGATTGTAGGTCACCATTAACGCGGTCGAGTTCTAGTCTCAGATCTGTTACTTGTTTTTCACGCATGCTTAGCTCTGAAACAAAGCATGTAGATTATATAAGTTTTAAGTAGAGGTACCTTATTATTCTGCAATAGACCGCGCATCAGACTTAGAAGAAATCATTTTCCTTTGTTAAATTCTTTGTTATGGCATAATTTAGGAATTTTACGATTTTTCTTTCTCTGCGTCAGTACTGATGAGACAGCTGCTGTGATTCAAATACTTTGAAAGCAATAAATAGAAGAATTAAAAAGTTATGTGACCATGTGAGAAGCCTGATTTCGAGATGACGGAAATTGTCAGGTTTTTTTAAATATCATGTAAATATGATTTTATACAATATTTCTAATGCGTATGTCAAGCAGTATATTGTTATAAGCTGTCGAGTTGATGATGACCAAATAAATGGTCACGCTATTTTGATAAATTAAACTACCCAGACCAGCATTCACTTACATGCGAACTTTTAATAATAATATAAATTGGCACGACTACGTTTCAGTCGTTACTAAACTTTCAATTTAAAATCATTTTAATGAAAAGTAGTCAGTAAAGCGCCTGAAGGAAATATATCATTTAAAGCTAAGTGTAATTTATGGCTGTTACAATTTATAAAGGCGTTTGCAATTAAATGCATTTATAAATTGTTTGTTTACATAATAATTGTAAAGTGCATTTTTTTAGTTCATGTTTGCCTAAAAATTTGAGCGGTTTATATACGATACGAAAAAAGTGTAACGATAAATATTCTTGATTTTCGGATGCCTATGAACATTGTAAATACTATACTGAGATTATATTCTCTTTTGGGTTGAATAATGATGATGTTCTAGCCGATTACAGCTACGGCGCCGGCGGCCAGTCTCAACGGAGACCAGCCAACTAAACAACAAGTAAAGTGTATGTGCACTCATAATCTAATGGGACGATTAATCGACACGAACGGGGACAGATCAGGCTCAGGCCCGACAGCTTTACGTGCTCTCTGAGGCACGGGGGTTCAGACCTCAACTTCCAAACTCAGCTGTTATTAAGTATTTCTTTATTTAGAAAAAAAACTCAATAACACACGGCAGTCGCATACGTCATTCGCTAGACCAACGAGCAACGAGGGTTCAATGGTTCAATAAAAAATGACTCATGTGTACAACAATATTATAGAAAGAATGAAAAGTACCAGCAATCAAACATTTCATCTTGGTCGTGCGTTGTGTGAGCGCGCGTTGTGTTCTTGTCAAGGTTATCTGAAAAGAAGAAAGAAAAGTTAAATATATTTAAATATTTCGGTCATTTTACACAACGCCATCTAGCTTCAAATTAAGCAAAGCTCGTATGGTGACAACTAGTTTGACGGATAGAATACTTATACTTATCCTTTTTTGATGTAAAACTGTTGACCAGATTCACCAACCCCGAATTTTTTTTCCACTATTGATATATTTTACATCTCTCATTTGCTTTTCTAATAATACTAGCTGAACCCCGCGGTGCTACCCGCGGTACGATGATAACTGCGGGCAACGCCGCGAGGCGAAGCTATATCTTTATAAATAGTAGCCTATGTGTTATTCTGATGTATAAGCTATATTGTGGTAAAGTTTCATTCAAATCCATTCAGTAGTTTTTACGTGAAAGAGTAACAAACATCCATACATACATACATCCATACTTACAAACTTTCGCCTTTATAATAGTATATATAGTAGGATTACATGGCACATAGTCATTTCAAACAAGTATTTGCAGATCATACAAACATTTGATCAAACCCGCTGTTCGAACCCGAGACCTAAAGCATATACAGATGCGACGGAACACATATGCACTCAAAGTGGATATTTCATTTCATTAATTTAGTCAGTAATCAATTGTACGCGAATATTTTTAAAGTTATAAATTATTAGAAATAATCATAATAAGTAATTAGGATTTGAATGGCACACACACATAACACTGCGTTATCGAGGCAGTCGTTGCTAGTTAGGTAACCTACTTACTTTTTTATATTTTAATACTCACCAATACTTGAATACACTTTTGCATCATTTAGTAAGATCTGAAACCCCACCCAAATTCACTAACACCAAACTATTAGTACAGTTTTGTTCCTCTTTTTTAGCAAACGGGGTTGCTTTCAAGATTTTTTTACCTTCGTTTAAATAAATAGCTCAATTCTCTAAAAAGCTTAATATAAATATCTTTCGATTAGACTAGGGCTGTCATCTCTGGGGTCCGGTCTTGTTAATAACTGCAGTTCCCGGACCCCTCCCTTCTCAGGCGCAGAGTTGGCACACCGTGTGGTTTTAGTCGGTTCGATTCCGACACACCGCCCCGCCGCAAACCCCGGTGGTGTGACGGCCCGAGGGGGTTTCCACAGGTTAAAAAAAAAAAAAGGGCTGTCATCTCTAAAATTTGGAATAAGGACTAAAAGTTTAATTTTTCCAGATTTTGGACATCAAAACCCGGAAATGTAAAGTTGTTTTAAATTTAGTCCTAGTTTCTTAATTTCATTCATAATAGGTTTAACCCGGATTGCAAAAGACCTGAATGAAATGAAGCTCCCCGGACGCTCTCTAAAGTAGGACAAGTGCTAGTTATGTGCATTACCTGTATTTCAGGACTCGGCTGTAAAGCAAGCATGTCTTTGACAGCGCTATACAAGTTCCGGGTTTCTTTCAACTCTCGATCTTTAAGAACCAACATCTCACTCTGCGCCAATACTTTTCTGTAAAAAACAGATTTTTACATAGCTGACTCTTGCTATTACATCTGCATCTCTGGAAAGGAATAATATTGCCCGATTTTTTTAACATTTTTTATTAATATTTTTTTTTATTTTTTTTTTATTTTTAAAAGACAACTCCCACATTAGGAATAAACATCCTGTGTCGTGGGGGACTTTACAAACATACATGAAACGGACACAAAGAACATCCAGACTCGGGACAACAATTCGTGGATCACACAAAGTGTTGTAGGTACCGCGTGGGATTTGATCCCACGACACTTGACGCAGTAGCAAGCGGCATGGGGACCGCTGACACCACTCGGCCAACCGTGCAGTCAAATTTAGCGGTAGCATGATGTTGTGTATGAAGCCTTGATAGCCTTCTTCGATAAATGACAGTAAACACTACAGTACAGTACAGTACACTATTTCCTGAGATTACTTTGTTCAACCAAAGAAACTGTAGCTTTATAATATCACTAAAGATTAATGTCAGCAAACGGTATTTTTTTTAAAATAAACATTTCAATACTTTTTTAAATAATGTTACGAGGAAAGACTATTCGTGAACTGTGCTCGAGACATCTACACACATCACAGATCGACGAGAACTTTCTGTGTAGACAGTTCTCGTCGATCTCTTGAGGCACGGAACAATTACCCTTACGGCGATATGTATAGAGTCGAATATCGATTGATCGTTGTTTGCTGTTTTAGTATTTGTTGTTATAGCGGCAACAGAAATACATCATCTGTGAAAATTTCAACTGTCTAACTAGACAGACGGACAGCGGAGTCTATTAATAAGATCCCGTTTCACCCTTTGGGTACTGAACCGTATAATTAATAATTACATATGTCTACAATTATTCTTTATTTTTGGAGTCGGTGTCAGGTAGGAAATACGACAATCTGACAAGCAATAATAATATGATAATACATACCTGTAATTATTAAATTAGTGACTTAAAATTATCAAAATAATGAGGACCATCTAAACCTTTAAAGTAGTGCCGGGTATGGTGCGTGTTAATAAAGGAAAAAGTCAGAATTAAGAAATTAAAATTCAGCAATTTAATTGAATATTAACTTAAATAATAAAAACATCGTTTAGTACCTACCTACAACAACCAAACGAACAAAAAACTTGTAAAAAACGATCGTGTAACTTCCCTAATCTTATGTTACTTGCAGACATCTTAAATATATTATTAACCAATGCTTATAATATTAAATTAAAATTATCATTTAAAATGATTAGATGGTTTTGTCTGCATAATAAAATCGTATTAACTAAGTTTTTTGCGTGTACCTACATACAGAAGTAAATAATAAATGCAGACGCGAATGAGCGCGTCTGTAACCAAGCGACACTATTATTAGATATGCATTGTATATATGTACTTGTAATATAATTTATCTATCTAAATTAATTCAAAATTTTGTTTGTGATACCAAATTGTTCAAATTTCAATCATGATGTCTTTTATCTCAAAATTTATGTCCATATCATTATAAGGTAGGAATTGAGGGTTTAAAGAGTGCAGTTTATTGATTTATCATGATTCAGGTAAGACTCATTGAAACATAAATAAGTTTTAAAACTAATATTAAATATCTAATGGATCATGATAATTCGTGATAATTACTGTCTTTCATTACGTAATTTTAATCTTTGTCAATGAATTTTTTTACAAGCGACCATAGACAAAGAGAATACGGTCATTGAAACTTTTTACAACGATCTCAATGTTCAGTAATTGTATCTACTGGGTCGTCTATACATGATTTGCAATTTATTCAAATTTATAACCATTTTATGAAAATAAGGAGAGAAGTAGAACAATTGAAAATACTATTTTGCTTTAAGGTAAAAATAATTTGACAGCCAGTCAAAAATATTTTTGACTTAAATTTTTCGTTTAATTAAATGTTTTTCTTCTCTTGAATAAGCATCCTGTTCATGTCTTGATCTAACTGTTTTTTGTTTCGAATGATTTTTGACCAGACAAATTGGTATAAGGTTAGTGACTAGTTTCCTAATTCTTTGTAGTGCTGTTGTCATAGCTAGTTACGAGGCTCTTAATATGTACATCCACGGAATCAATAGGGCTGGTGCGCTCCTTATTGATCATATAATCCGTCATCATATGGTAACTACTTATTAATTGTTCGTACGTTCAAACCTCCCAATAACTGATGCAGATACTCACATTGTTGTTTCGGTGAGTATTTGAATAAGATCGGACGCGAGGAGACGGCGCAATGCCACCACTGTGCAGAGAGATGGGACTCCGCCCAGCATACGGTGGAGGACTGCCACGCGTGGGCGTTTGAACGCGAAGTCCTAGTCGAATAAATCGGACGACACCTGGTCCCACCAGCAATCATTGCTGTTATGCTGGCAGGTGAGGCGAGGGGGGGCGCAGTGGTCACTTTCTCTGAAGCTGTTATACTCCAGAAAAAGACCGCTAAAGGCGTCGAAGGGACCCTAAGCTACCATAGAGTGAAGACTTATGGTGGCAGATTAATTGCTGCGGTCGGCGATAGTGCCCAAAAAATATAACAACTAAATGCTAAGTGCGGCGTCGATCTTAGAATAATACAGTTCGGATGCTCTTAAAACTAGGACGCCTGAGACTTAGGTCAAGGTGGTTTTTATTGGAAAAACCACAAAAAAAGACTTGAAGCAAACTTTATCTATCATAAACGAGGTAGCGTTTGATCAGGGTGGTATATAGGATGATAACCTCCTCGCTAAGTTTGATGATGTTATAGTAAGTGGAGAGTATAGTACCCACTTTTGTGTGAGTCGCAGCTTCTGCGTGAGTCGGACGCTTTCAGGGTCGGTGCCTTGCAGCTTGCGCCAGCGGTGCACGTTGAGGGGTGTCTCCAGCGCCTCCTCGAGAGCTCGCACGCGGAGACGCTCGCGCCCTAGTTCACGCTCCAGGTTGAACACCTGAAGACACAAATCTGTTAGAAAAGGAATGAATATATAAAAAGTTAGATCTTAACTAGATCGAAGATCTAGACCGAACTAATCGTGTAATAACCCATAGCGCCAACAAAATTGCACAACGCCATCTAGTGACAAATTTGGAACTAAAGTTTATTTAACTAATTTTGCAAACTTAAGCACTTATAACTGTTATTTAGTCTGTCAGTAGTTTGAGTCTATTCGAACATTTAACATTTGTCACACAACGCCATTTAGTTTGATTGAAAAAATACTTATAAGTTATAATTGTTTTTCCTTATTGTAAAAAAAAATCTCTAAATAAAAACCAAGACCACGCTAGTATAGACTTTAATAATTTACATTCACGTACGCATGTATGTCAATATGTATGTATGTATGTCAAAAGTACGTTGCCGGTCTTTGGGAGATGGGGTCAGGGGGAGACTCGTCAATCGGTGAACCATAGCGTAAGCGCTATTTCACACCGGTTATCTATGAGGCCGTGGTATCGCGTGTATATATATATATAGGCGTGGCTCTCCCACGGTATAAATGTCTACGTTACATAATAATACCTACATGCAATAAATAATACACCTGCTACACCCAGCTCTGCACCACTCAAAGGTTGACTAGAAGATAATGCCTATCGCATTAAGTCCGCCTCATGCAATGTAATTGCAGGAAGCATAAATAAATAAATAAATTTAAAGTCCAGTTATGAATTGATAAATAATTATCACTTATGAGCGAAGGTTACAAATAGAATAGGCAATAAAATTAGCAAAAATAAAATGATCCATATGCAATTTATAGGCCGACCGTTTATCTGAGTCCTCGCCTGCGCGGTAACAGGGGCGCGGGGGTATGACGACAAAGGGGACTGAGACAGGTGCGGGCGGCGGGGGCGCTTAGTGAGATAGTGAGATGAAATGCGCCAAGATAGTTCCTAAGATATGTGACGTCATAGTAAAGAAATAGTGATTTATTAAATGAAAAATTAGTAATGATAATACAAAATTTTAATTAACTAACTAAAAGCTATGAAGGTACGTAAATAAAATATTTGGTAATAAACTATTGTACTAGTTATTATATAGAATAATCATCAAGATTATATTTCAATCAGTTATGTCCATATCAATGTCGGTGGAACTTGATTCTTCACTTTCGAATGAGTCATCATCGGATTCATCAGAGTCGTCCAGAGTGTTAATAATAAAATCAACAGCATCATCCCGAATTTCATCATGTTTGCAGTACTCGTCCTCGATATTAATTACATGGTTAACACAATGCTCCCACTTCTGTGCAGAATATTCAGCAAATAATAATAAATAACATAGTTTTTTTTTGGTCTAGATTAGAGTCCACACTTCTTTGTGCTAATTGCCCTTTAATGTCACCCTAAACCAACTCAATAGGGTTCAGGTCTGGGTGATAAGGAGGCAAACGCAACACTTCATGCCCGTTTCTTTTCAATAACTCGTAGATTTTATAAATATCTTTAGTTTCTGTCTTTTTAATCAATTTTGATAAGTCGTCCTTTTTCAGCTTATCATCGAAAACCACGTCGTGTCGTCGTAACCATGTTTGCATAACTGCCTTGGTAGAAGCCATAGTCGGCTTTTTTTCTTCTCGAACCGAATGGTAAGCTGCGTTATCCATCACGATGACGGAATTTGGTGGTATATTGGGCATTAGCTTTTCATTTATCCATTTACTGAAATTCACGAAATTCATAGAATCGTGATAATCACCTGTTTTACATTTGCACTTGTGATTTAAATATCACAAGTGCTCCGTCTACAAATCCAGTTTGAGCTCCACAATGTACGATAATCAAACGGTTACCTTCTCCAATATGAGATAGTACGCCATGTACATCCTTGGATTGCCAGCATTTTGAAACGTTATGAGACTCATTTACATATGTTTCATCAAGATATAAAATATGTCTTCCTTCTCTACGATATTTTTTGATAGTCCTTAGGTATTTCCACCTCCACGATGTTATATTTGGCTGTTCAATAAGGAGTTTCCTTTTAGAACCGCATTTGTTAAATTTAAAACCTAGGTCATGTAACAACAGCCTTAAATATTCCCTTCCGCAGTGTAATATACGAGTATTCTCTTCTCAGTAAGCTCAGTAGAGTAAGAGTCTAAGTACTACAGCTAAGTACAGCATTCAACGTTTTCAGAGTAGGTATTTTTTTATCAATTGTATAAAACTGAGTGACTTTTCTTCTTACCACTCCTTTTGTGAAATCGTCTATTTCTACTCTTTTTTTGCGAACCTGTTTTGATTTTTTCGGTGATTTGAACCTTTCGTTGTCTTTCAATAATTTCCCCTGATGCACGATTCTACATACAGTCTTTTCCGATAGTCCAGTAACTTCTGCTACGGTTTTGTTTAAATGTATGTCTTGTTGATATTCAACAGAATTTGGGTCCAGTTTCTTTTTTCTAAAATATTCGTACACGTTTAAAGCCATTTGCTTGCACTGACTATTCACTTTATGACCGAAGATCTTACGATTCATCTTGAGATTGTTATCACATGTGTATCTCTCACAAGGTGTCCGCAACAATTAACACGTGCGTACGCTGTCCGCGTTGCGATCGAAATGAGCGATTACAAAAATTCGCTCGCCGCCTGCACCTGTCTCAATCCCCTTTGTCGTCATACCCCGCGCCCCTGTTACCGCGCAGGTGAGGACTCAGATAAACGGTCGGCCTATACAGGGTGTAAAAAGACTAATACCGAAAACTTGGGGGTTGCAATCAGACCATGATACTGAATAGGTTTAGCAAAAAAAAAACGCAAAAAAAATTATAATTTATCTAAGTCCTTTTATGTTTTTATCTGCTTACATACACATAGTACAACATAATAGGACCCAAACAACCTAATTAGCTCATTTAGAAAACCAAAAAACAAACAAAATCAATAAAACAGCGATGTATTTTGATAAACAAAACAGCTGGTCGGGTGAGTGCAATGACCTTGGCCGGGCGCATAGGTATTCAAGTAGCTACGCGGTGCACGCAATAATACATTACTGGCTTGTAGAATTATTAAAAATATTGACACATTGTTTTTTACGGCTACAATTTTTTTTAAGGACAACTGTTTGGTTTTTTTTATAAGTTTTGGGGTGCTGAATCAGCCCCTTTCGTTTTCGGTAGTCGTCTTTTTACACCCTGTATATGTCACCTCGTTTAAATGGGTGACAAGAACCAATTTACGTGGTCATGTAAGTCAAATATGTTTTGCAACAAGAATGAAGACTAGTTGACACGCAAACGCTACATTAGGCATATGCGCCGTCTTTTATAAATAAACATTATTGTCCATAAATATATTTTTGAACATAACATACATAACGTATTTTTTTTTTGAGGTCTAGAAAAAAAAGAGCAGAATCCAAGAGTGGGGACAACCATACTCATTGCAAACGTACCATGGTGACCCACGCTATGCGGCGGCCTAGTGAGATGCTTTTTCACGCCCGGCTTAAAAGACCCGGGATCATGGCGGAAGGAAAATACTTCAAGAATCAAAGAATCTCAAGTTTTTACCCGACTGCGAAAGAATTTCGGTTATGTTTTACGAATGTATTTATGTAGGTATGTATATTTCCTTGACACGCCCTAGAGCCTAAACGCCTTGTCGTATTTTTATGTGAGTGGTGTTAACTGAGCCACGAGCCTGTTACCAGAAGGGTGCAAATATATTTCATTTCTCTTTTTATTTTACTTTTATTACACACTAGCTTACGCTCGCGGCTCCGCCCACGTGTATGTTGGTTATCGCTGTATAAAGGAGGCTATGTTATCAGTGCAGCGTTTAGCTGTAAAAGAGTAACTGATAGACTGACAAACAGACGGATGGAGTTACTTTCGAATCTACAATATTAATTTTACATTTTTTTTTCTTAATTTTATACATTTTTCTTAATCTAAGTACACGTTTTATTTATTTGTTGTATTTAAATACCTTTTTTATTACACTTCTTTTTATACTACTTATTATACTATTAACTTAATTCTATTTATTTTTACTATTTATGTATATGCTTATATGTATATATATTTAATATTAAAATTAAAAAACAATCAACAGTCAGTTCATATGCAAACAAAATATGTCAGATCTTGTTCTTGGCTCCCGAACTAGGTTTATCACCTGTGACTTGGGAGCCAATAATTAACAAGGATTTAATTTGTTGTTGAGAAAAGGATTTTACCTCTAGTCTTAAGTCAGTCATGTTTTCAATTCCTTTCGACAACAGGTTCTTTTCTTTGCGCAGTCGAATGATCTCCAACCGCAGGAGACGGATATCTTCGACGCGCTGCTCGTATTGGCGCTCACCTAAAAAATAAACAAAAAAACGTACGAAATGTAAAATTTAAATTATTAAATATAAATCTAGAGTTTGCCCACTGCTCCGACCGCGTGAATGTCCGTTATCGTGGTAAATAGTAACTCATTTCCTTCTTCAAGAATCAAAGAATCTCGATTTTTAAATTTCATAAAAATTGGTTCAGCGGTTCAGCAGTAAAAGCTTAACTGACTGAAACAGTACGAGCTGACCCACGCAACCTCGTTTGCGTCTTATATTGCCCGTGGTGTGAAAATTTTCCCCCGTTTTTGAAACATTCTTCATTGGTGCTCCGCTCTTATTGGTAGTAGCGTGATGATATATACCCTATAGCCTTCCTCGATAAATGGACTATCCAACACCGAAATAATTTTTCAAATCGGACCAGTGGTTCCTGAGATTAGCTGGAACAAACAGACAGACAGACAAAAAATTTAAAAATATATGTTTTGGTATGTGTACCGTATATACATTCATATGCATGTAGTAGAAAGCGGTTATTTTAATATTATTTATTTATTTATAACTTCATGCACATGTACATCGGCGGACTTAATGCCAAGGGCATTCTCTACCAGCCAACCTTTGGGGGGTGTAGAGATCTAGTAAGGTAGGTGCATCGAGGTTCATGTTGTAACCTAAATTTATCTAACCAACACAAAATTCATATACTTAAATACATACATACATCCATACAAAAATAAATATATAGGTACATAATACATATACTTACTAATCGTACACTGGAAAGTAGACTTTAAGTAGGAGTACATTTAAATAAGTTATTCCGCGATTTGAAGAAGGTGATTGTGTACGCTCTTTTTAAAAATGTAACGGTTTGTGGACATCCTGATTTCGAGTGGGAGCGCATTCCAAAGCAGCACCGCTTGCACAAAGAATGAGGCGTGAACGAAATCGGAGGTGTGGGAAGGACATAGGAGGAGCAGATTATTCGTAGAGCGGAGGTTTCTGTCGTGATTCGAAGAAAGAAAATGTAAATCGGGGTCAAAATAAGTAGGTGAGAATGGGGAATTAAGGAACGAAAAGAGAGAAGTCAGCGCACGCTGATTACGACGTAGACGGATGGGTAACCATTTTAATTGGGAACGTAAAGCAGATACATGATCATACTTGCGAAGATTAAATATGAATCGAATGCAGTTATTGAGAAGACGGTCTAGTTTATTTAGGAGGTCTGCATTCAGGTCGAAATAACACACATCACCATAGTCGATTAAAGGAATAATTAAGGTTTGCATGAGTGAGATTTTTGTTTTGGGAGGCAGGAAATTTTTTTAACGATAAAGTGTGCGCAGATGTTCTGTCACTTTTTGACTCACATTAGTCACTTGAGCTCTCCAATCGAGCGTTGAGTCGATGAGCAGTCCTAGGTCTTTGACTACAGGGCTCCAAGGTATAATTGCGCCGTGGAGGACGACTGGTGGGAGTGAAGTTGTGTCCACTCTGCGCATCATATTTTTGCTACCCACTACGATTGCCTGACATTTAGTAGGATTGATTGACAATCCGAACCTCTTCGACCACGAGTTTATGCGATCTAGGTCCTTGTTGATACTGTCGATGGCTCGTGATATGTCCTCGACTTTTTCCTGTGAATAGATCTGCAGGTCATCCGCATACAGGTGATACGCACACTGAAGATGTTGGGTTAAGAGGTTGATGAATATAGAGAATAATAGGGGAGACAAACAGACACTCCAATTTTATTTATTTGTATAGATAATAGATATATTTAATTTTAAATAACCATTTGTGATTAAGACGGCGCGTAAATATTTTTGTGTAAACGTGAAATGATACAAATGATGGAAAAAAAAATGAAATGCATACACAATTTAAAAGTAAATCTAATTAAAATATATTATTCGATTGTAAAAGCTTTTTATCGCTATATCTTTACACAGTATAAAATTAAGTGGCTACCGCTGTCTGTTCGCTTAAAACTTTTAAACCACTTAACGGATTTAATGCAGTTTTCAGCAATATATAGAGTGATTCAAAAGCAAGGATGTGTAATACTCTCAAAAATTCCAAAGACTATGGTGTAAAGCCGGGTCGAGTCGCTTTTTGTGATATTTAATGACAAGTGCATTTGTTTTTTAAGTTTTAGGATACGGAACTGATAAAAGTACTTATTATTTTTTTATATAATAATATTTTAGACATCTAGTGGGACTAGATGGCGTTGTGTGTTAGATGCCTGAACTAAGCCGACTTTTGTACTGTGGGTACTAGACAACAGTAACTGGTACGAGTATATAAATACATATATACTTTTTTCTAAAAACATGTAAATTAACCAATAAACCAACCTATTTTCTATAGTGTACGATTTTATGGTATTTATATTTTTGTGTATTTATATATTTGCGTATGTGTGTATGTTTATATTTAAATGAATATTTGTATTAGTTATTTAATATCAATTGAACCGATTTCTGAATGACCTCGCTGCACCTACCTCACTAGATAAATAAATAAGGTTGAAATGAATTTGTTTCTAAACTTTCTACCGTCTTTTGAGCTCCAGATATATTATTGAAACTGCCAGTAAGCACATTTAAAAAAATTGCAAATTGACAATGGTAAATACAGGCTGGCTAATTAGTGCCTGGGTTTGTTACTCGATATCAAACTCGACCCTCGACTCGAAACTCGGTAACAAAGAAAGTAGAGACACACACCACCAACAACCACCGGACACAACACAGTCTTCACGCGACGACGTCACCCACGGCGACAGTTCGTAGTAATATGTATACAAATAACTAGCTGAACCCCGCGGTGCTACCCGCGGTACGACAATAATCACAGGCAACGTCGCGAGGCGAAGCTAGTATCTTTATAAATTATAGCCTACGTGTTGTTCTGATGCTATATATATGCTATGATATAAGCTATATTATTGTAAATCGTAAAATAAGTAACTTTTCTGGTTGATTTTTTACACCTTGTTTCTTGAAAAACGCAAATATCTTACGGAACCCTATTTATTCCAAAATAAAATATAGCCTATGTTACTTGTGGATAATGTAGCTTACGAATGGTGAAAAAATTTTTAAAATCGGTCCAGTACTTTTTGAGTTTATTCGTTACATAAAAAAATACAAATCTTTCCTCTTTATAATATTAGTGTAGATAACTCGTGTATAGAAAGGAACAACTCTAAAAGACTAGATATATAAATAAATATTTCGGACGCCCAACAGACAACCCCATCTAGCTTCAAACTAAACAGAGCTTGTACTATGACATTTAGATTGACTGAATAATACATTTATTGTACTATGACATTTAGATTGACTGAATAACGAGAAGCCGAGGATCGAACTAAGTGGCGTGCTATTGGAGAGGCCTATGTCCAGCAGTGGACTGCGATAGGCTGATGATGATGATGAATAATACATATAAATATACTTTTTTTTTGTAACTACATAAATATTATACATAGAAACACCCAAACTCTGAAATAAATATTTGCAGATCATACAAACATTTCGTCCAACAAAGGAATCGAACTGAGGCAGTCAAAGTAAAAAAGAAGTACCTCTTTGTAGCGTAATCTCCAATATCCTGATCTTTTCATACAGCAGTGAGATCTCATCGTTTCTTCGGACTAGTTGAGCTCCAACCACATCCCGTTCATTCATGAGACCTTCCAACTCCTTGGACAGTTTCGCGCGGGCTGTGTCACCTTCCTGTGATGGAAAACAAAAGTCCACTGCTGATTATAAGCCTGTTCGTACCAAACGAGTTGGAATAGGGTTTGTGTCAAATTTACTTTTCCTTGCCTTTTTTTGTCCTGCACAGTTTGCCATCTTAATCGGTTCTTACGACACCCATAGGACTATTAGGGGTGGTGTCATTTCGCAAAAAATTACACAAATTACTTACTTAATAGCTGACCCACGCAACCTCGTTTGCGTCTTCCATTGCCCGTAGCGTGAAAATTTTTCCCCGTTTTTGAAACATTCTTCATTGGTGTTCCGTTCCTATTAGTATTAGCGTGATGATATATAGCCTATAGCCTTTCTCGATAAATGGACTATCCAACACTGAAAGAATTTTTCAAATCGGACTAGGGTTTCAGAGATTAGCGCGTTCAAACAAACAAACAAACTCTTCAGCTTTATAATATTAGTATAGATAAGGACCATTAGTTTATTGTGACAACCAGTACTCGCCTGCACAATTCTATTTAGTCTAGCTTCCTCCTGCCTCAGTGCTGTGATGTCAGCCCTCGCTTCAGAGAGCTTGGCCAGTCCAGCCTGCACTTCGGTGCGCAACTGTTCATTCTTCTTATTGCACTTGGCTAACATACCCTCGCACGTCTTCAGGCCGACCTCCTTGCCGCTTATATCTTCTTTCAACTGCTCTATCTGATAGGCCAGCATCTGGTGACAAGGAATTGAAACTGATATCAAGAATCGCTTTTTTTATTTGACATTCAATATGGCGCCTTCAGAGCATTCATCTGGAACAACAACGATCACTAGCAAATATTTAAATCGGTATGTATTTTTAAACGGTTTTATTTAGCTCACCCCGTTTGTTTTATTTATTCTTGGGTCAAATTTAGTAATTCTAATTTCACCCTCTTCCTGTCAACCGATTAATCTGAAATTTTGTATACACTTTGGATTTTGGTGACAATACAATTATGTTTATTCATTATCATTATAAATTCAAGATGGCCGCCGCTACAAAATGGCGGATAATTATGTTTTATTAATCCCATCAATATGGGTATCAAATGAAAGGGCTCAACAAGCAGAATACAATATACTATAAAAAATTGAAATTCAAAATGGCGGCCGCTACAAAATGGCGGATAACGTAGGTTTTATCAATCCCATCAATATGGGTATCAAATGAAAGGGCTAAACAAGCAGAATACAATATACTATAAAAAATTTAAATAATGAAGCACTAAATGAATTAAACAGAATGCGAAATAAAAACTAAAAACTAGAAAATAAAAATAGGTAAAAAAACTTTTTAAGTTAAACGGTTTTATGTTAAAAAAACATACATTGCAATGTTTAAGATAAATGTACTAAAAACCAAAAAATAATAAAATAGATACAGTCGTGGGAATTATAAACATATGCATAGACTAGACTAAAATAAAACCGTGGGGTTAACATGGAGTGTATAACTATTCGAATTAAACGATTCTTCTATCGCACATTAAGTCGATAATTTGTAGACAATTGACGTGCCCCACGGTTTTATTTTAGTCTAGTCTATGCATATGTTTATAATTCCCACGACTGTATCTATTTTATTATTTTTTGGTTTTTAGTACATTTATCTTAAACATTGCATTGTATGTTTTTTTAACATAAAACCGTTTAATTTAAAAAGTTTTTTTACCTATTTTTATTTTACGAATATGAATGAACTAGTTGCAGCCCGCGGTATTACTAGAGGTTGTATTATAAATTTTTAACATACCACGAATATTTACACTCTTTTGGAATTAAAAGTAGCATTACTACTATGTTAGACAATAATATATCTCTGTGTCAAAATTAAATCGGGATCTGTTCAGCTGGTTTTGCTTGAAAGAATAATAAACATTCATACACCCACATTTACTTTTGCATTTATAATGTTTGTAAGATTGTAGATGAAACTAGATATGTACTTATTAAATTCAATAATATTTTAGTGTATATCAGACCTTGACATACAACGCCTTATCAAAAGCTTTTTATTGTGTACGGATTTGTGTATGGATACGACCTCGGGCTGGCTTAGGTACCCAGATATCTGTGTCGAAATGGTATCCACTAATGCCCAGTACCTATATTTGAAAAACGATCCGTTCTAGGTACGAATAGTAGTATATTTACGGGGCGTAAGCTAATATCGTTCCTATAAAAAATAAATTGAGGAACGGTATTTACGACTCTTAGTCCGTTGTAGAAAATTTTTACGCGATGACGATTCGTTAATTATAGGAACCTGGCATAAAACAACACAAGAGTGGCACAGTATACCTAAAATAGAAAGGATCGGGAATATATCTTATTACAATATTCGGATATCATTCATTCTTCTATCTTCCTACAAATATTATAAACGCGAAAGTTTGTGAGTGAATGTAAGTGAATATGTTTTTTGAAAGATCAAGCAAAAACTTCTGAATGGATTTTGATGAAACTTTACAATAATATAGCTTATACATCATAATAACACATAGGCTACAATTTCTAAAGATACTAGCTTCGCCTCGCGGCGTTACCCGCGATTATTGTCGTACCGCGGGTAGCACCGCGGGGTTCAGCTAGTAATATTATAAAGTTAAAAGTAACTTTGATTGTTACTCTTTCTTTGTACACATATTCTTGGTGGTATTAGAAGTAACATAGGATACTTTTTATTAAATGTGAGAGAAGGCACGGGCGAAAGTTAGTTTATAAATAATTCGCTTGTCACGTTGCGTTCACAATGAACACCGAAACTATCTAACTGATATTGACTTTTTACCCGAGTGCGAAAGAAGGAGGGTTATGTTTTTCGAGTGTATGTATGTATGTGTGTACGTATATTTCTTTGGCACGCCCTAGAGCCTAAACGGCTTGTCGTATACCTCTTAGTCGAATATCAGTTTTGATATTCAGGTAAAAACGGTTTTACTAGTAACCGACCCCAAATAATCTTGGGACTAATGAAGGCTAGGAAGCTGATGATATAAGAAGATATCGACTAATAAACATAAAAAGGACTCCAATTGAAAACCTCCTCCTTTTTTGAAAGTCGGTTAAGTACGAACCTTTAATTTCTGTTTCAAGTCTTGTATTTCGTCCAGCGCTTCAGTGTAGTTCTTATGCAGCATGTTCCTCTCGGCCCTGGTAGCGTCCAGCGCCACCGACAGCTTCCGAGACTTGATCGTCTCCTCTCTGTTTGCCTTCTTCAAGTCCAGTATATCCGCCGTGCGGAGGCGAACCTCCTCTGGTAAGGAATATGCAGAGTTAGAAACAGTACGACTCTTTTAATTTATACACCCACAAATACAAAGAGAGGTTCACTTTACACTTTTCATTTTCATCAATCAACAACCCATAATGTCCCACTGCTGGGCTCGGGTCTCACTTCAGGAGAGAGTTAAGGCCATATGTCCCACGCTGGCCAAGTGCGGGTTGGGGACTGGCAAGACAACGTTGTGGCTACGTTATCTTGCCGTTGAATGTTTTTAAGCAGCCCAAAGGCTTCCAACTTAGCTTTACGACTGTTATTCTATGATGACATTAAGGACCGACTGCTTAACGTGACCTAATCACGGAGACGCTCATGGTAACATGCCACCAGCGGTCACCCATCCAGGTAATGACCGCGCAGTCGTTGCTTACCCTCGGTAATTGTTTCTAATCACCGAGTGCAACTAGACCATGAGCGCCTCTTTTTTCATTTTGTTTTTCATAATTTTGATTTATTCGACTACTTTTTTATCTAACGTAGTCTGTCAACACTTGTTAAGTTGAAATTCCCGTGGGGAATGACGCCGTAAGCCAAAGTACAGGTTACTATGTAGGTACCTAGTTTGGCCACGGAGGCTAGTTCATTTTCGATTTGTTTACCGAACCTAGTTTTAAGTTGAACATTTTGTATTTTTTACCCGACTGCGAACGAAGGAGGGTTTTTTTTTATAATATTATATGGGGGGCAAACAAGCAGACGTATCGCCTGATGGTAAGCGAATACCGCCGCCCATGGACACCCGCAACACCAGAAGCGTCACAAGTGCGTTGCCGGCCTTTTAGGAAGGAGTACGCTCCTTTCTTGAAGGGTTGAAGGTCGTATTGGTCCGGGAACACCGCAGGCGAAGGAGGGTTATGTTTTTCGAGTGTATGTATGTATGTGTAGTCGTTAATTTAGTTGTACCCAAAATCAAAATTAAAAATAAAAGAAGAAAAAAAAGGTTCTTTCAGTTCTTCAATGAATTTAATAAAGATGGCAGAAATTGATGCAGCCGGGATTTTTTTTAAATTAAATAATTGTTTGTTTCAGTGCAATAAATGTTATTATGAAACAAGACACTAATTTTCTATAACGGTATACGGTTAAATTTACAGACGAGTGAGCTGATAGTTTATCTACAAGCATCCCCCTAAGCATTTTAATTCCAGGGAGGGGGGACTGAAGTATAAATAAATAAATAAATATATTTCGGACATCTAACACACAACGCCATCTAGTCCCAAGCTAAGCAGTGCTTGTGTTATGGGTACTAGACAACTGATATAAATACTTATTTACTTTTTTTTTTTGTAAATACATTCATATTATACATAGAAAACACCCAAACTTCGAAACAAATATTTGCAGATCATACAAACATTTGGTCCGACCCGGGAATCGAACCCGAGACCTCAAGCTTAGCAGTCGCACACGCTACCACTACGCCACCGATTTTTATTTTTACCATACCATTAATTTAAAGTGGAACCATTTCTGGTCTGCGTATCTGTGCCGGAGCAGAGATCTCCCACCGAAATACTGACGAGTTTTCTATTTAATTTTAAAGCTGTTATCTGTCGCTTTATTGTAGGCAATAATTATACAGGGTGTAAAAAGACGACTACCGAAAACGAAAGGGGCTGATCCAGCACCCCAAAACTTAATAAAAAAAATAAACAGTTGTCTTTAAAAAAATTGCAGCTTGAAAAAACAATGTGTCAAAATTTTTATTAATTCCAGAAGCCAGCAATGTACAACTTAACGCGCCCGCGCGCTCTGTCGCGGTCACTCACGGTGCACTCACCCGGTCAGCTGTTTTGATATTAAAATACATTACTGTTTTATTGATTTTCTTTGTTTTTTGGTTTTCTAAATGAGATAATTAGGTAGTTTGGGTCCTGTTATGTTTTACTATGTGTATGTAAGCAGAAAAAAACATAAAACGACTTAGATAAATTAACATTTTTTTTGAGTTTTTTTTTCGCTAAACCTATTCAGTATCATGGTCTGATTGCAACCCCCAAGTTTTCGGTAGTAGTCTTTTTACACCCTGTATATTCTATTTGTAAATACAACTTTTATGTTATCTTTAGTAAAATATGAGGAATACCTGATATTTCATCAATTTTTTCATTGAGAGCGATGGCTTCCTCCAGCGCCCTGAAACAATATACTTATACCACTATACATAAATAATCTTACAAGACAGTCCCTATTGAAGAAATGATCACTAAATTCAGGCAATTATTTATACAAACTCCTTCCACAACGACTGTGTACTATTACATTGTTAGAGACAGACTATATGAAACGTGAAGGAGTTCGTCATGGCCGAAGTCGAGTGAGGATAGCGGTAGTTTTACAGTATAGTAAGGCACCTCTGACCTGTCTTTATCTTTTTCAAACTGACGTATCATGAGGCGTTGTTTGTTGATCTGAGCGGCGTTCATGTCCAGCTCGTGTTCCAGCTGTTTGCGCCGCTGCTCCTGAAGGTTCAGCATATGGAGGTTTTCCAGGGCTTCGTCTGGAATTTTATAGTAGCATGTCTATTATATCTCGCTCGCTAAGAATCAAAATTTTTATTTCGAGTTTTTAACTTTGTTAACGACGAATTTTCTTACAACCGTTAATCCATTGTTCTACCCCCCCTTAGAGGTGAAATTTTCAAAGATTCTTTTTTAGTGTGTGTATGTAAAATATAAGAAGCATTCAATACTAAAATTCTAAATTCTTAACCTCAGTGGCTTTGGTTCTGCGTAGATGAATTAGTCGTCAAGGTAAGTCGCTTTATATGCACGAGATACAACGTAGTCGATGCTAAGCATATATTTGAATACAAGCCGAGTCCCGCAGTATTGCCCGCGGTTACTGTTGTACCTTTAAACCGCGATTAACACCTTGGGGCCAAACTAGTCTCAGAAAAGTAGTCTAAGTTACTCCTTATTACATCAGCTATCTGCGAGTAAACAAATATTATATAATAAAAGCCGTACTCTGTATCTTCTGCAGATTCTTGTTGAGTATATCTTTCTCCCTGTTTAGATTCTCAATCTCTCTCTTGTCATTCTCCGCTTGCTTCTTGCCGAGCTGCAGGTCACGCTCCATCACGCTTATTTGCTGTCGGAGGCGGTCACTGAAAGAAGAAAACAATATTAACTTCAGGATATTTATTTTAGAGCCTCAGCGTCAACAGCCGTTTTCAATAATCTACCTCTAGTTTTCACTAATGATGGGTTTGGAACAGTTTTTTTTATGGCTAAAACTTGTCGTTTTTTTCACTGTGCAGAAATCCGCTCGGATACCACCTCCTGGTGGCATATCGGACTCGAACCGACTAAAACCGCACACCGTCTCGGGTACTAGATGCCGGGGAACCAGGTGCACCCTAGAAAGGAAAACACTGGAACCCCGACGTACCTCGGGCCACCTATGCTTTGTAGATGTGTGCCCGGTGTACCCAGCGCTTGGTTGTCCAAGTCGTTCCTTCCATTCGAGGTATACCCTATCTAATAAAAAAAGAATTATTAAAATCGGGTTACTCTGTGTGGCGACTTCCACATAACATACTACAGCGCCATCTACCGAAGTTACACTGAACTACGGAGTAACCTACAATACGAAGAAACTACCAATCCTGAATCGCGCAATTAAAGTTTTCGCGCCGATTATCATATATACAACATCCCAACATCAACTGTTGGGCAGTGGCCCGCCAGGCATGATCACCTCGGCTGGTTGGAGGATCCTCCCTTTATGTTGGGTGGACATGATACCCGTTCCCCCACACTCGGTAAAAAGTTATAAAAAAATATACACGTCGATTTGAGAACATCCTTCCTTTATTTTTTGTCTGTTAATTACAAAACCGACTTAGTTTCTTGAGGTTTCTTCCCGTCTGGTTCTGTTTGTAGGTCTCGGTAGAAGCACAAAAAATTAAAAGCAAAATAATTAAATGGCTTCTTTAATAGTAAAAATATTTTAAATTTTATTTCATTATATATCAGTACTATAATATAAAAATTCCATTTGACAGCAAATGATTGATATTGCTACCATTAAGTTGTGACCTTAATTTATTATTATTTTGAATATTTAATTTATTATAATTCACCAGTACAAGTTGAACTACCATTGAACTTGCCGCACAACGATAGGTCACTAACGATACACACACACATTAATAGTTTTTTTCACAGTCATTCTAAAACTTTAGGTATATTGCACTTCTAAAAATAAACAAATGTCAAATTTTTGCATTCCTTGTATGCAACTAAGTTATTAGTGCATAATTCCGTATTTAATAACAACGATGTGAGCTTCCTGTTTTTGTATTTGAGGGGTACTTTTAGATCTTTAATCTAAAAATTTAATCATCACGTGTTGCCTGGTTAAAGTGATTTATCGAAATAATTTTAAGTAAGAGTCGTGAGTTGCAGTACTTTCAGATGTTCCATCATGCCTTTGGTACACTAGGGTTTTAAGAACTGAAAAATTTCCGATCTCATTGAATAGGTTGCAAACGAGCAGACGTATCTCCTGATGGTAAGTGATTACCGCCGCCCATGGACACTTGCAACAGCAGAGGCGCCCCAAGTGCGTTGCCGGCCTTTGGGGGATGGGAAGGGAGATGGGGGAGGGGATGGGGCAAGGGTATCCTCACTCACTTGGTAAACCACAGCGCAAACGTTGTGTCACACCGGTTTTCTGTGAGGCCGTGGTATCACTTCGGTCGAGCCGGCCCATTCATGCTGAAGCGTGGCTCTCCCACAATAAAATTATTTGCATTTGTATTGTGCATTGCTGTGAGAAGTTTGAAGAATTCAAAGAGACTGTAGAAATAATGCCTTGTATATCATCTTTAGGACGACGACGGACGGAGACGTTTTCCAAGACAGAACGATTTCGATAGAGATGCTATGAAGAATACTTACCGATCCGTTTCTATACTGGCTTTATTCCCTTCTAGAAGTTGGTAACGCTTGGTTTGCTGAACCGCTTGCTTCGTCAGCTTGACAATTTCATTGCGTTGCTTGTTGTTGTCGGATATTGTGTTCTGATATAAAATTAAAATGTTTAGATTAATGTAACATTTAAGGATGACAAAAATTGGTAATATATACAAATAAATAAAATTGAATTCCGTCCGTTTGCAATTTTAAATGTCACAGCCTTTTACTAAATGTAATATTATAAATAAATTTTTCGTACATCTAACACACCACGCCGTCCAGTCCCAAGCTAAGCAGAGCTTGTGTTATGGGTGTACTAGACAACTGATAAGAATACATATATATATTTTTTTGTAAATACATACATATTATACATAGAAAACACCCAAACTCCGAAACAAATATTTGTAGATTTTACAAACATTTGGTCCGACCCAGGATTTGAACCCGAGACCTCAAGCACAGCAGTCGCGTTCACTACCACTGCGCAACCAAGGCAGTCTATTATGTAGAATGGATATACGGTAGTTACATCCAAAAAAATTTATGGCAATTTCTTTCTGTTTGTTCCGGCTAAACTATAGAACGCCTAGACCAATTTGAACAGGACTTTCAAAGGCATATAGCTGATGTTAAGGAGGAACTTACCCAATTTTATTACGCTCGTTAATATTATAACTGTTTACGTAACACTTTACCAATAACGTCGATGTTATTTTTGTAAATTTCAGATCTTCAGTTTTCGTATTACTATTCGAAAAATATCCCGTGTCAAGGAGGACCAAAAATACACACATGAGACTGACACAAAAAAAAAGAGTGTGTGTACTTATGTACACGCGTTAGAAGTTATACTTCTTTGGCGTATGGAAAAATATTACTAAAATGCAGTAGTGACAGACGATAAATATTAAAATTAATCAAAAAGATTTTATTTAAATAAATAATATTTATTTATTCACACTGTTTAATTGTACTGTTACGAAACACGTGTTCTAAATATAAAAATACTAGAATATACAACTTGAACATAGTTATCGATTTCCATGCCACCTAGAACTAACTTCACGATGTTGAATTCAGGTGTCGGTGTGCGCGCGCTAAGTAAAAATTCACTCTCATCATTTTTCTCCATCGCGCCAAAAGAAGTATAACTTCAAAAACTCGGAAAAACAATTTGTGGATCACGTAAAGTATTGTCCCTTAGGCCATATGGGGATTGTAACCACCGCTCTCAGTATAAAGCGGCGATGCAACATAACTAGGTATGTATGTATATGTGATCATGTTTCACGGTTGCCTTAGTGGTTTTCAGCGCCTCATGCCTCCCTGAGTCTGACCGCGGATGGACGGGACGGGTTTTCCCCTCCATCCGCTTCAGAGGCCAGGCGCGAAGAAGCGACGTACGCGTGTGCCGTACGTCGCCTAAATTGAGAGTTTTACTAGCAGATGGAGCCCGCTTCAGTGCGGGCAGGCGCTGCACAGCAGTTCCCGGACCCCTCTCTTCTCAGGCGCAGAGTGGCACACCGTGTGAGATGACGGCCTGTGGGGATGTTCACACGAAAAAAAAAAACAAGTGGTTTTTCGCCGCCGCTTTCTACTGCGCTGAATGTTGTAGGTTCAAACCCCACAATGGACTACAATTCAAGTGTGATCCACAAAATTTTTGTTCCGAGTTTGGGTGTGTTTTGAGTCTGTGTCATGTAAGTTTGTAAAGTCCTCCATCATAAAATATATTCTTAATGTGAGATTAGTCTCTTCCGAGAAAAAAAAAAGGTGTATACACATAGTTATTCGATCTAGTTTACAACATAACTGTCTTATAATAAAGTTCAGTTTTGTGTACCCACCTTAAGTTCTCTTGTGGTGTTTGAAAGTATGGTGTTGGTCTTCTCAAACTCGGTCCGCAAGTTTTCCAAGGTCTCCCTAAGCTGGGTGGCCTTGTTGATTGCCGCTTCTTGCTCAGCACGAGCGGTGTCCAGTCTCTTGTTCAAACTTGCCAGCTGCCTGTCACGACGTTCTATTGATTTCTCATTTTTTGCTATCTGAGAACATTATAATGTAGGTTTAAAATTGTTTGATGTTTATTGGTTTTAATTATAAGGCAAAACAAATAAATAGTTAAAACAGTTTTAAATGCAGGAATATTAATTATTATCTACTTCTTTCTTATGATTTTTTTACTCGAGTTTTTTTCTCGGTTTTTATTCTAATTTCCGCTCTGTAACCTTCAGAGAAGAGGAGGTAAAAGGAGGTACAATAAAATAATATTATTATTATTATACCTCTAGTGTGTGGTGGCTCTCTGACGACACAATCATATGTATCTAGTCATATCTACTCACTCTGTCGTTGAGGGTCTTGATTTTCATGGCTCTGCTATCTACCTCCGCTTTCAGAGTATCAGACTCACCCTTCAGATGTTCAACCAAACGGTTCGTTCGTACGGCATTGTTATCTGCTTCCTGGAAAATAAAAAAAACAAGCTAAAATTTAAAAATCTTAATCGAGTAATCATACGTCAAAAATGCCTTACATCATTTTGGGAAAGAGTTGATACTCTTACACTGCTGGACCGTTATCAACAAAACGTAGTTGAGAACCACCGCAAGGAAACCGGCTTTCAAATGAAAAAAAAACCGCATCGAAATCTGTTTATCCGTTTGTGAGCTACAATTCCACAGACACAGTCAGACAGACATCGACGTCAAATTTATAACACCTCTCTTTTTGCGGCGGGAGTTAAAGAGTTCTTATTTAAGGAAGACACGAAAAATACGAAAAGTCACCACCCCTATTAATCTCATGGGTGTCGGAAAAGCCAATTAAGTAAACAAACTAGACAAGACAACAGCACTGCAAACAGAAGATAAACTTAAAACCAACCCTATGGTAAACTGTTTGACCAGGGTGGTTTAGTAGATCAAAATCTCCTTCCGAAGGAAAGACCTATGTCGAGCAGTGGACAAGTAAAAGCTGTTGATGATGATGATCACAGTTTATTAATAATGGTGGCATGTGCCATTTCTGTACATAGCATAGTTGGTAAGTGAGTTATACAAGTATGAAATTTATATAATTTCCATACCTCAAGCTGTTCTTCAAGTTTGAGAATCGTTTCCTCCGCGGTGGTGTTCTTCGCATCCAACTCTTCAAGGTAGCTAAGCGCGTTTGTGAGCCGCTGCTTTGCGCTGTCCAACTCACTTTGTAAACGCGCCTTCTCTTTCTCAAACTTTTCTTTCTCTTTTACAGCTGATGTTGCCCCACTGGAGAAGAATTTGGTGACTAGAGATAATTGAGCTATGTGTGTTTGTAAAATACTCTCAAATATTGCCTAAAGAGTTTTGAAAATTCTTTCACTAATAGAAAGCCACACTAATTATGAGTATCATATATTTTAAACATAGTACGAGATCCGGCTGCAGAATCAGTACGTTCATCGAGTATTTGGTAAAAACCAAATTTTTACGCATATTTATGATTAGGAGAATGTATATCTACCAAGATGCCTATCAAAATGTGGCCGCTAATACTTTAAATTAAATTATTGCTAATTGATTTTTCGGAAAAAAATTCATTCATTTGCTTTTTAAATAAAATATCGTCCACTTCACGGCAATATACATAAACACTCTGAAAAATCACGGTTGCCGTTGCGCACTTGGCCGCACCTCTTCGCAGCCAGGTGGAAACAGGTATGATTTTGATACATATATACGTTCATAATGTACATTTATTATTTATATATCAAATGAAAGTTATTTTTATTCTGTTTATTATGATATACGGTTGCTTAATTAAATCTGGCCGCAAATGAGGGTTAAAATGCATTACAACTTTGAATGTCGTGACATTAGCCAGTACATCTTTCTGAGTTATATTCTAAGTGCTTTGTTGAAAATAAGTTTTTCCAATGTCAGTCCTTTGTCCATGAGTATACTCAAATATCGCACCTCCACGGAATGAGGTACCTGAATGTTATTCAGTGTGACTGGAGGGCACGAGCCATGTCTAAGTGTGAATGTCATATGTGCAGATTACGATTCATTCGCTTTGATGTGCCAGTCGCGCAGACACACAGATATCTCATTCAGGCCTTGTTGCAGCATATTTGACGCCATTGTGGTATCTTCATCAGTGGCTAACACTGCTGTACCATCTGCAAAAGTGTCCACGAGTACGTATTTAGCTAATGGTAGATCATACGTGTATATTTGTGCAAGACTGGACCTATAATACTTCCTTGCGGTACTCCAGCCTTAATGTCGTATAAGTCAGATTTTTCCTTTCTAAACTTCACATAAAGACAGAATTAAAAAAATAGATAGTAGATTGATGGAGGGCTTTTCAATATCTTTAATAGTAGCAGGTCTTGGTGCCAAACCCGAACAAAAGCCTGTGAAATATCGAAGAAGGCTGCAAAGCAATACTTTTTCTGTTCAAAGGTGGTATCGATCTCGTTGACGAGTCGATGGACTTGTTCAATGGTACCATGAGCCTTACAAAATCCATATTCAATTTCATGCTTTCTGGTAGTAATCTTTTTATGACGCAATTCAGGAGCTATGGACAGCAAGCTTATAGGGCGATTTTAGTCACCTTATGCGGTTCCTTTTCCGGCTTAAGGATAACAATTATTTCGGCTGTTTCCCATTGCTGAGGAATGACCGTGGGTCTTAGAATAGCATTGTATATTTGTGATAAGAATGCTATACAAACGTCAGGTAATTATTTTAACGTCTTTGCTGTTATAAGATCATAACGTTAGAAACATGAAGATATATTGTAATATAATCTAATCTACTATTGCCTGCAGGCAATAGTTAGTTTTAAATATAAAAAATAAATTAATTAAAATCAATAAATCTTTCAATAAATCACCGTTATACAGGAAGTAACATATATTTTAAAAACGGGTAAGTACTCTTTGTTTGGGTCAATTTTTTTTTGTTTCCTGGTGTTTTATTTTACAACATTTTATTACCCGAAGACATTTATTGGCTTGTGTGAACATCTGAAGGTCAAACAAGGTTACACGTGTAAGAATAGCGATCACATCCTAAAAGAATATAAGAAAAACAAACGAGTGTGCTTTAAAGGCCTCACACAGTCGGGACCAACCGCCGACCATCTGCATGGTGTCCTTGGTCGGGTCAACCTATTTTTATATTCGTTCTACACGGTCGTTGGTTGACTCAACTTGTTAGTCCTTCTGGTATTCACGATGGCTCCTTGCATTTCAAAGAAATAGAAAATCGTTTTGGTATTAACTATTTTATGCTTGAGTACAGAAGAAAAACAATGAAAAAAAGATAATTGATAAAACAGTGGCTCAAAGAGCGAATTACTTTGAACCACTTTAAGAGAAATACAGTTATGCGTCAAGTTGGGTCATAAGGGAGCGTTCAAGTATTACGTAACGCAACTTTTGAAGATTTTTGAACCCCCCCCTCCTCCTGTAACGCATCGAAACGTTTTTCTGTTCGACCCCCCCTATCTAAACGTTACGTAACACTCAAGTGTCATGTTTATATTTTATAAATTTTTGGCTTACAATACACACAATTGTTTTTCTCCTTAGTTTTTGCTAATAAACTCTTAAAATAACCGCCCCTGTAACGCATCGTAACGTTTTACGAGAAAAAATTGCGTTACGTAATACTTGAACGCTCCCTAACGTACGCCCACGACGACTGATAGTAAAACATATTTATATATAACTGACTATGAAAGTAAGATGCATGCTCGCACCTCTCTTTGTTGCATTTTCCTGACTTTAGTGTTGTTTTTTAAAAAGTGTGTTTTGCTGACGTGCCTAAGATAGAATAGTAAACTTCACGCTTAGATTCCGAAGTCGAGTCGAGCATGATTGACAGACATGGAGAGACACAGACGAAGTTATGTATGGACCTCTCGACCGGGGCGGTACTACCCTTGTACAGAAAATCAAAGTAAAATGACAGCGTTCGTGCTGTCGTGTTTCGTTGGTGAGTGCGAGATCGGATGCCCAATGATGCAGAAGCAACACGAGGCCGCCATAGTGTGGGTCACCATGCTGCATTGTTGCAGTGTCTGCATTCGCAATGAGTATGGTGACCACTACAGCTTTCCATCACGCAGAGAAGAGTCATTTTGGCAGGGTAATACGTGGCCCCCTACTATCTGGATGCCACCAGGAGGTGGTATCAGAGGGGATTTCCGCACGAGAAAAAAAAAAGGGTAATACGTGGAACAAAAGGAAGAAATGGTTAATCTTTGATAGAAAGTAACATTTTTATGACAACGCTTTTGCGCCATATTTGATTGAAATATCTCTTTTACTTTTAACTGAACTAGCGACTTTTGTAAATATGCGATATTGTAAACTGTTCTTACATGTATTTATAGTTTATACGGACATCTTTGGACAAGTCGAACACCAATAATGTCAAAAGCTTATTAAATACCAACTTCTCACAGGAAATGTTAGTTGTATTAAACTAAAAAACTTTAATCAAGCTTTAATTTGACAGTTTATTATGACCAAAATGACTCTTCCTGATGGCAACTATGAGTAGTAGAGTTTTGTTCAGCACCAACGTCAGATGTGAAGGTTTTTGGGATATAGATAGGTACCAGAAAATCTCTATATCGTTTCTTTGCTTTTCAACTGAGTGACAAAGTGTGTGTTTGGGTAAGGGGGAAGAGGGGGGCAAAGACCCATAGTGCGTCATCACACTTGTAACTATTGACTACATATTAATGACATGCTTTTGCTCACGTCTTTACCCGAGTGTAGGTATGTCGTATATCACGGTAATCATTGTTCGGGTTAATATTTTACTGCCTCGGTGGCGTAGTGGTAGCGTATGCGACTGCTAAGCAAGAGGTCTTGGGTTCGATTCCCGGGTCGGACCAAATGTTTGTATGACCTGCAAATATTTGTTTCGGAGTTTGGGTGTTTTCTATGTATAATATGTATGTATTTACAAAAAAAAAAGTATATAAGTATTTATATCAGTTGTCTAGTACCCATAACACAAGCTCTGCTTAGCTTGTGTTATGTTATAATATATATGTGTTATAACTAGATGGCGTTGTGTGTTAGATGTCCGGAATATTTATTTATTTATTTAATATACATATAGCATAAGACACTCATAAGTAATTTTTTAAATCGGTTTAATGGATTGAGAGATTCCAGCGTTTTTTTTTTGTTCTGAAATTCCCTCGGATACCACTTGTGGTTATGTCGGACTCGAACCGACTAAAAACCGTACCCCGTCTGGGGTACTAGAAGCCGGGGAACCAGGTGCACCCTCGGAAGGAATTCCCTGGAACTCCGACGTACCTCGGGCCACCTATTGTTTGTAGGTGGCCCCCTCCCGTGTAGGATTTAGAGATTACCCCTAGAAACTCACAAATTGTACCTCTTTATAACATTAGCATATATTTGATTTTATTTACCGTGTTAAAGTTTTACAATTATCGAACTACAATTCTCTCAATTCCATTTGTAACAAGTGTAATGTAGTTTTACTAAAACTTACGCGTCATCGTCTCCTGCTCGTTTCCTAGCGTCCAGCTCCTTCTCCAGTCTGACAACTAGTTTCTTCATGGTCTCCATGCTTTCGACACCGATCAGCTCCCGCGCGTGCATCGCATCTGCCAGAGCTTTCGCTTCCTCTAAAGAAGAGAACAAAGAAAATTAATATATATATATATATATATATATATATATATTTTATTAGAAAACAACTATATATCTATATTCACTAAGTGTTTGTGTGTTATTTTTATGGAATAGAGGGCAAACGAGCAGAGGTACCGCCTGATGGTAAGCGATTACCGCCGCCCATGGACACCCGAAGACCAGAGACGTCACAAGTGTGTTACCGACCTTTGGAGGATGGGGAGAGAGATGGGGTAGGGTTTGGGGTATGGACCTCTGGTATTCTCACTCACGCGGTTAATTCGTCACCAAACGGAACAATACTCTTATAATAATATCCTTTGGGGTAAATATATACCCCAAAGTACCAGGTATTCTTAGTTCGGGTTTAGATAGTTCTGTGTCAATGACATTTACTGTCCTAGTCATAAATTTTGTGTTGCGGTGAGCTTCACAAACATGTGAGACGAAGAACATACAGAGTCAGAACATCCTCTTTACCACGGGAGAGCCACGCTTCGGTATGAATGAGGGTACCGGAGGCCCATAACTCAACCCCTTTCCCCATCCCCCTCCCCATCCTCCAAAGGCTGGCAACTTGTGACGCGTTTGGTGTTGCGGCTGTCCATGGGCGATTCCATAAAAAAAAACATTTGCAGATCACCTAAAGTGTTGTACCATGTGGGGATCGAACTCACTTCATACAGCGTAGTAGAAAGCGGCAAGGCAACCGTTTAAACCACTTCTCCATCAGTGCAATCTATGTAAATAACCTCACCTATTTCAGCTCGAAGTTTCTCGATGGTCGCATTTGCGTCGGCTATTTCACGCAAGTAGTCCGTCACTGTGTCATCAAAACGTTTCATTTTGGTCTGAAATTATTGTGTATTTGAACAACGAGGGACAGATAATCCAAGGGGGGACAAAAAAAAAGTATATATGTATTTATATCAGTTGTCTAGAACCCATAACATAAGCTCTGCTTAGCTTGGGACTAAATGGCGTTGTGTGTTAGATGTCCGGAATATTTATTTTGATTATTTTATTATTAATATGTGGTAAATGTCGCTGGTGTCACAATTACTACTTTTATTATGTCAACTATTTTAAAATAATATATATTGTGTCATTGTTTATTTACCTCAATAAAAAAAAACCCTACCTTGATGATCGATTTTCGGTAAGTTTTCTAAAAATTTATCGTAGCTAGATCAACTTATCGCAAACGCAGGAACTAGTGGTCTGAATTTATATAAAATTCAGTGTTAGATAGATCGAGGAGACTGTAGGCTATATATTTTAACACTGCAACAATTATAAACGAAGTATCATTGAATAAAATGGAGGAAAGTTTTTTTTGTTGAGAGCTTTCGTTGTGCTACGTAAACAGCTAAAGTTTCACAAAAACAATCTATGCAAGAATTGTTCTCCTTTAAAAGTTCTTATAAATATCCGTGACAGCATACCAGTTGTGACTACAACTACTCGTGACCACGACTACCCGTGACCACGACTACCCGTGACCACGACTACCCGTGACCACCTAAGGTATCGTAACCTTTTACATAATTTAATCACTAATAAGTCCCGCTATACAACAAAAATAATGTTACAATTTCTTATTACCTTCAGGTTAGCGACCTCATCCGTGACGAAAGCTTTCTCGACCTTGACCTTGAAGTAAGAGTCGTATAGCTTGGTATACACGTCGGAGACTAGCTTCATGCCTTCCATTTCTCGAAGCTGCTCCAGCACCTAATAAATGCTATGTTGTTAAAAGGAATATTCTAGAAGTTGCCTCATTGTAGTACAGACAGTACACGGGCGTACCCAGGCTTTAGTTTGGAGGGGGTGGGGGTTCCAAGATAAAAAAGTGACTGTTTTCCTTTAACCGTAATATCAATAGAGCAGGAACATTTCGGGGGTTTGAACCCCTAAAACCCCCGTAGCTACGCTCATGAGACGGTATGTCTACGTATGTACACAATAAACTGTGTTTCATATACATATATACTAGCTGACCTGCAACTTCATATTTGTCTCTTCTTCTTATTCTTCTTATTGGTCTAAGCGTGATGTTAACTATTTAAAAATGCATTAGATAGTTTCGGAGTTCAAAGTGATCAACGGTTTGATACGAGATTTACAAAATTTCAATTAGTTTTCGAGAAAATCATGTTTTTAGAAATCTAGGTTTCAGCAATTAGTGCTCAAACCCCTATCTAATGAAAGTCCTGTCATGGGATTCACAGATTACCTAGATATGTCAGATTTTTCCTTCACAGATACGAGGTAGAGACAAGTACAATGTAGTTTCTAGATATCACAATAAGCATATCAAGCTTGAAGATTAGTATTACTAGAAAATTAACTCATAGCTGCAATTTTGAGAATGTTGGATTTTGATATCTAAGTTATGAAGATGTATCACGCCGTCAGACTTCAGAGGGGTCGATTCCCGCTCGATACAATGCAATCATTTTACTTACCTCCACGGCTCCACGAAACATACCACTACAGAGCTAATAATAATAAGGCTCATCACTACTTTTGCTAATTTAATTAACAAACATACGATAAAAACATTAACAAAATTTGATATCAATATTTGGTCGGACCAAATTTTGTTTGCGTGAGTTTGTGTGATCTGCAAATACTTATTTGTTTCGGAGTAAGGGTGTTTCTGTTTAATATGTACATGTATTTACCAAAAAAGTATATAAGTATTCTATCAATCGATTTAGTTTTCATAGTACAAGCTCTGCTTAGTTTGAAGGTAGATGGCGTTGTATGTCAGCTGTCCAAAAGATTTATTTATTTATTTTTTGTATGATCTGCAAATATTTGTTTCGGAGTTTGGGTGTTTTCTATGTATAATATGTATGTATTTACATAAAAAAGTATATAAGTATTTATATCAGTTGTCTAGTAACCCATAACACTAGCTCTGCTTAGCTTGGGACTAGATGGCGTTGTGTGTTAGATGTCCGGAATATTTTTTATTATTATTATTTCATTGCCGTCTTACAGCGTTCCCCAGAAGACTCACATCTTTGCCACATTCAATGGCAATGTGAACAATATGTCTGAATCTAGAAAGAGGCCTTTATTCTAGTTACGAAAAATGTCCATAAGTTGTTAAGCTAGTTGAGAGATTTATTTCTAGCACTCCCTTTTCCCGACTTACTTTTTCATATTCCTTCTCCGCTTCGGTGGTCTCGGAGCCGATGTTAAGGGCTCCGCCGAAGGTTTCCTCCTCATCAGGATCCATCTTTGAATAGACACTAAAACTTAAAAAACGACACTAAAAATATTCACAAATAATATTAATTAAAACAAGTAAAAATTGTTAAAAAATGATCGGTCACGGTGCTCGGCTGTTTATCTGGTTGCCGTGGACACGGCGTCGGTGTGATTAAAAAGATATCGACCATAGAGTTTAATGTGTTGTCGCTTACTTTTTTATTTGTTACAATGTTGAGTTTGGTGACTATTTTTAGTTATAACTAGTTCAAAATTAGTAAGAGTTTAAAGGTTGTTAGTTAAGTTATGGTTAATAGTCTTTTTTAACGAAAATAATACTATTGGCTAAGGTAACTGAATAAAATTCCAATTTTATTCATAAATAAAAGTTTATGGAATAGTGGAATGGATTCGCTGTACAACAGTTAAGATCTGTGTGTTTCTTTATTGCGATAGGGAAAGTTTTTTTTTTATAATGTATAAATAAAAGCTGCCAAAATGATTTTACTTTGCCTGATGGAAAGCATGATCAGAATCAAAGAGTTGTGTTCAGCATTCTCATATTTCCCTCATATTTCATATCATAGTTCAGCGAATGTGGGCAACACAGCATGTGGACCCACACCATGGCGGCCTATCGAGATGCTTTTTCACGCCCTACTGAAAGGACTCGATATAATAAAGGCAGAGAAAAAAAGTCCTCTTTGAAACAATTGATATTAATCTGAAATAACACAATTTATATTTTCTACGTAACAGATAGTACAGTTAAAGTACACGCAAGCAAAACCGTGTGTAGAACTAGTCCTCCAATACAATGTTTATTTGCTAAAACTACACGCGGAAGCTTTTAATCTGAATCCATTAAATCCCTTCGCCCTCAATAATCTCCTTGACTTCCCATCCTTGTCTAACCTTCCCCGTCAGACAAAGCTGGCGATATATATTATTCGTTTGATTCTGAAGTAATTGCTTTGATTTAGTGGAATAAAATAATTGTGGTGTGTAATGAGGAAGTGTGCTATTTGCTGATGTCCTTGGGTAGGGGAGCCGGCCTGGGCAGTTATGACCGCTTGAACTAGCCATGTAACGAAGCTGATAATTCATGGTTACATCGGAATAGGAAATGGATGTTGTTTTGAAGTCAAGCCTATTAATTTTGTTTGTATAATATGTATAGTACACACTGCCTACTGTTAATAAATGACAATTTATAAATTACCGTTTATAATATTTTGTTAGGTTAGTTTTTCCTGCTTAGTTCTGTTCACAGGAAAGACTGACACAGTAAGGTAAGGACTACCAAATTGACTAATATATGTAATACTTTTTTTTTTGTAAATATATACATATTATTTCAAGAAAACACCCAATCCGAAAGAAATATATATATATTATACGATATATACGATACGATAAGATTAGATTTTCAAATTCAAATTAGATTTTAAATGTTAGTATAACCTAACATTTGGTCAGACACGAAAATCTAACCCGGGAACTCAACCACAACAGTCGGATACGCTGCCACTACACCACCGAAGCACTCAATTGGATTTTATTTGCTTATTACGTAGTTTAATGTTTATATCCTACTAATATTATAAACGCGAAAGTTTGTGAGTATGTAAGTGAGCATGTTTGTTGCTCTTTCACGCAAAAACTATTTAATGAATTTTGATAAAACCTTACAATAATATAGCTTACACATCTGAATAACACATGGGCTACAATTTGTAAAGATACTAGCTTCACCTCGCGGCGTTGCCCGCGGTTATTGTCGCACCGCGGATAGCACCACGGGGTTCAGCTAGTAGGTAATATTTGGCAAGAAAGATAACGCACTTTAGAACCACACCCTCATCAGATAAACATAGTCACTGCAAAAAAAAATTGTACGACTTCCACATACAGCGCAACAGCGACACACTATAACGCCATCTACCGCAGACACACTGAACTACGCAGCATCGTACAACACGAATAACCTACCAATCCTGAATCACGCAATTAAAGTTCTCGCGCTAATTATCATATAAACAATATCCCAACATCAATTATTGGGCAGTGGCCCGCCAGGCATGATCACCTCGCCTGGTCGGAGGATCCTCCTTTTGTGTTGGAGGGACATGATACCCGTTCCCCCATAGTGGTGACCCCGACGTGATGACCCCACAGCCTAGTAAGTAGAAAGAAGCTATATTTGAAATTACAAACGCAATACCTTTGCCGTTGTTTTATTTTCCAAGAATACATCTGCTACACTAGAAATATATCTTAACAACCGTGGGAGAGCCACACTTCGGCATGAATTGCCCGACCGGAGTGATACCACGGCCTCACGGAAAACCGGTGTGACACAGCGCTTGCACTGTGTTCACTATTGAACGGCTTGAACCGATTATGACGTGACTTTCACTGGCATAAAGCTGATGACATAAGGTGTAACTTAGGCTATTTTTTAGACTAACTTCGCCCCGCGGCGTTCGCGGCGTTTGGCGGCGATCGTAGACTACAATCGTTGTTGTACCGCGAATATGGTATAAAATACAGTCAATTGATTTCAATTTCAGCAATAGATAGAGTGATCCAAGAGGAAGGTTTATATGTGTTTGTGTGTATATGACTGCCTTGGTGGCGTAGTGGTAGCATATGCGACTGCTGTGCATGAGGTCTCGGGTTCGATTCTCGGGTCGGACCAAATGTTTGTATGACCTGCAAATATTTTAGTTATAACAAAAAAAAGTATAAATGTATTTGTATCAGTTGTCTAGTACCTACCCATAATACAAACTGTGCTTAGTTTGGGACTAGATGGCGTGTGTTAAATGTCCGAAATATTTATAAAAAATAAATATTTATTTACAATGTATACATTCAGACTTCCGGGCTGGGTCGCTTATATAATATAAATACAAGTTTACATTAATAACTTACTCTTCATTAAATGTTTATTTTATTGGTTATTTTGTTATTAATTTTGTATGTTGACCTTAAAAATTAAATATATTAAAAATGTTTGAAAGATTCCAGAATCAATTGAATATTCAATATGCCACAATAGCACTGAATTGCTAACTAAGGTTAATCTATACTAATAATAAAGCTGAAGAGTTTATTTGTTTGTTTGAACACGCTAATCTCAGGAACCGCTGGTCCGATTTGATTAATTATTTCGGTGTTGGATAGTCCATTTATCGAGGAAGGCTATAGGCTATATATCATCACGCTACTACTAATAGAACCGGAGCACCAATGAAGAATGTTTCAAAAACGGGGAAAAATTTTCACGCTATGGGCAATATAAGACGCAAACGAGGTTGCGTGGGTCAGCTAGTAAAATATATAATTAATTCACTAAATAGAAACTTATTTTTTAAAAACAATCTTAGAATTTGAGTTTTGTTTAGAAGTTTTTTGAGATTGAGATACACCTTTTGTGTTTCCATAAAACGTACGATAATAAAATAGATTAAAGCTCATTAATCGAGTCATCCACAAATACGTACATTGTTTCAACATTAACAACAACAATATTCTATTATAAGACAACTCTCGCATAAGGAATATATAGCTCCTGTGTCGCAACATCACAAACATACATGTAATGGACACAAAGAACATTCAGACTAAGGACAACAATTTGTGTATCACGCAAATCGGCGGCTAGGTTAATCGCGAAGTTCTCAGTCAACCGTGCACTCTTTAAAATTTATATGGCAGGAGATACGAATTCTGATTTTAGGTACATTTATCCTTTGATCTTCATTGGAGGGTTTGATCTCTCTCTCTCTTGACTAATATAGAAGAGAGATGATTAAAATTAGCTATTTCAATGAAGATGTAATCAGATATCTTATGTTCTTTTCTTTAATCTATCTTGTGCATGATGTGGTCTCCTATAAGTGAGGGAGCACATAACTTGTTATCCTACTAATTACTTTTGTCTTGTTTTTGTGTATTCCTCGTTGTGAGATCCTTAAATAAATAAATAAATAAATAAACTCTATGTCCTAACAAAGCAGTTTTCGTCTTCCAATTGCGACTTGGAGTAATCAAGAAAAGAGGTTCCCGGAGTAGGCACACAATTTTTCATGTTGTGCAAGGGACTAACAAGCAAACAAGGCACCTAAAAGTAAGCGGTTACCGCTACCCAAGAAACCAATAGTCATAAGAGCAGCCCATTTCCCCACCAAGGGCCAATGAAAAACATTGTTTTTGCCACTAAATAAATATAATTCCGTACAGGGATACCTACAGACTCCTACCGTTGAATCTTCATTTGAAGGTAACAGCATCACGAAGATGACGATGTACTGGTGTTCACTAACAGCTAGTTCGTGTTATTTTGTTATCGTGAACCTCAATGACAATCTTTATTGGGAAATCAGTGCTCTCAAATATACAAACTACTAGTTCTTTTTTTAAATAGGAAGCAATCGAGCAGACTTTTATCGCCTGATGGTAAGCGATAACCGCTGCCCATGGACACCCGCAAAACCAGAATCGTCACAAGTCCGTTACTGGCCTTTGGGGGATGGGAAGGGGATGGGGAAGGGGTTGGGGTATAGACGTCCGGTTTCCTCCCTCACTGGGTGAAAAACAGAGCAGGCGTTGTTTCACAACGGTTTCCTTTAAGGCCGTGGTATCACTCCAGTCGAGCCGGCCCATGCATGCCGAAGCGTGGCTCTCCCACGGTAATCTGTCTATCTATATATATAAAACAAAGTCGTGTTTGTTACACCACTTACAACTCAAGAACGACTTCACATTTTTTTAAGATCATTGTGTTTTTGGAAATGTCTTCGTCCGGAATAAATAAATAAATATTCCGGACATCTAACACACAACGCCATCTAGTCCCAAGCTAAGCAGAGCTTGTGTTGTGGGTATTAGACAACTGATATAAATACTTAAATACTTTTTTTTTGTAAATACATACATATTGTACATAGAAAACACCCAAACTCCGAAACAAATATTTGCACAAATCATTAGTCGTAGCATAGCTGCTTTGTGTCAGTTGATTGGAAGTTCAACTTTCGAATTTCGTTCGCCCTCAGTGTTGCGGAGGTCTTCTGATGCCAGTCGCTCTGTGTAAAAACTGATATTCAGGTAAAACCGGTTGAACTAGTAGCCGACCTCAAACAATATTGGGAATAATAAAGGTTAGGAAGATCTATGTGTAGGTAATTATATCCGACTGAGTAATTATTTATTATATTTATGTATTAGCTGAGCCTCGCGGTATTACCCGCGGTTATTGTCGTAATGCGGGCAACACCGCGAGGCGAAGTTAGTCTAGAAAAAGTAGCCTAAGTTATTCCTTATATCATCAGCTACCTATCAGTAAAAGTCCCGTCCAAATCGGTAAAGCCGCTCCAGAGATTAGCCGGAACAAAGAGACAGACAAAAATTTTAAAAATATATATTTTGGTATATGTGTACCGTATATACATTCATATGCATGTAGTAGATAGCGGTTATTTTAATATTACAAACAGACACTCCAATTTTATTTATTTGTATAGATTATGTATGGTATGTTGTATTTCTATGTATCTACGTACAAAATTAAGTATTTATTTGTTTATATTAGTTTTATCCAATACCATCGTATCAAATGTATTATGTAGATATATTTTCTTACGCACCTACCACATCATATTTTCAAATCACCTTAAGGTTGACTGGCAGAGAATGCCCCGTGGCATTAAGTCCGCCTTTGTGCAAAATGTGCATCAAGTATAAATAAAATAATTCTATTGAGTAAGAAATCGAAGATGCGTTGTTTAATGTAGTCCTTGAATCACTTGAATGCCGTCCGTTCAAGCTGGGTCTAGTAATTTAAAGTTTTATGGCTAATAACTTAGCCGTTCTACAGACTAGTGTAGACTTAATTAATCACTAAACCTAGTTATAAAATCTGTACAAATAGATAAAATTGGAGTGTCTGTTTGTAATAATAAAATAGTAAACGCGGTACATATACCAAAATGACACTTTTTAAATTTTTTGTGTGTTTGTCGCTATGTTTGTCCTGGCTAATCTTTGGAACGGCTGGACCGATTTTGATGGCACTTTCACTAATAGGAATTTGATGATATAAGGAGTAAGTTAGGCTACTTTTTTAGATTAGCTTCGCAGCCCTGCTCGCTGTTTGCAAGTTAAATTGGGTTAAATCTTGGATAGAAAAGGGCAAGAATGGTCGAGATAAGTTAAATGTTTTTTCTATTTTTTAGGGTTCCATACCTCCAAAGGAGAAAGGTCAGCTAGTAATGTTCTCCTAGCCGATTACGGCCACGACGGCCAGTCTCAACAGAAACCAGCCAAATACGCAGGAGATATTATAGTGCACAAATGTGCAAACGCAGGTGCACTCTCTGTTCCCCCACTCTCATAATCCGATGGGACGGATAAAGGGAGAGATCAGACGCAGAACCGACAGATTTACGTGCTCTCCGAAGCACAGGGGTTCAGAACCCAACTTCCGAACTCCGAGCTGTTATTAAGTATTTCTATAATCAGAAAAACTCAATAACTCTTTTGGCTGGACCCGGGTTTTGAAACCGAGACCTCTTGCTTGGCAGTCGCATACGTCAACCGCTAGACCAATGAGGCAGTTAAAAGGTCACCTATATAGTATTAAAGAATAAAATTAGCAATAGAGGTAAATACTGAACGAAATAGTTATCCCAGAAACTATATACAAAAGGTGTAGGACTTATAAAACTAACTGAGCTGTGCAAACTTGTCTGCGTCTCCTATTGCTGTACCATTGTGGGGGAACGGGTATCATGGTCCACCCAACACAAAGGGAGGATCTTCCGACCAGGCGAGGTGATCATGCCTGGCGGGCTACTGCCCCACAGTTGATGTTGGGATGTTGTATATATGATAATCGGCGCGAGAACTATTTATTGCGGGATTCAGGATTTGTAGTTACTCCGTGTAGTGCGTTACTTCGTAGTTCAGTGTATCTTCGGTAGGTGGCGCTGTAGTAGGTTAGTGTTGTGTTAAATGTGGAAGTCGTCAAGTAAAGAATGTTATAGTGAGGAACTGAAAGAAATAGACATATGCTGTCACGAATTTCTTTTTACATCTTTTAAAGGGGAACAATTCCTTCATAAATTGTTTTTTATAGAACTAAAACCGTTTACGCACCACACGCAATGGAAGTTATCAATAGTTATACATTTTCCCCGTTTATGTATCATTTTTATCGATACTTTTTTTTAATGGAAATGTTGGGCAAACGAGCAGACGTATCGCCTGATGGTAAGCGATTACCGCCGCCCATGGACACCCGCAACACCATAGGCGTCACAAGTGCCTTGCCGGCCTTTGGGGGATGGAAAGAGGGATGGGGGAGGGGTGTGGGTATGGACCTGCGGTATCCTCACTCACTTGGTGAAACACAGCGCAAGCGCTATTTCACACCGGTTTTCTGTGAGGTATCACTCCGGTCGAGCAGGCCCATTCATGCTGAAG
This sequence comes from Spilarctia lutea, assembly GCA_916048165.1. Lineage (NCBI taxonomy): Eukaryota > Metazoa > Arthropoda > Insecta > Lepidoptera > Erebidae > Spilarctia > Spilarctia lutea. The sequence continues at coordinate 2,590,722 of OU696492.1, read as the reverse complement.
CGTGGCTCTCCCACAGTTGAAATATACTCCGCTCCTTTTGGTCATAGCGTGATGATATATAGCCTATAGCCTTGATGCATAACTGGCTATCTAAAGAATTATTAAGTCGGACTAGTACTTTATGAGATTAGCGCTTACAAACAAACAAACAAATAAACTCTTCAGCTTTTTAATACCTATTAGTATAAATAATAGATCTAAATATGTTTTAAGATGAAAGTCTCGAGCTGCTAAGTCTAGACATAGGTAATGTCAGTACTTACTCACATTTGTATTTCAGGGTTATCTGCATAGATTAGCGCCGGTTCTTTCTAAACTGGCAACTTCCAAAATTAATTCATCATTACCAATTAATAATTGGCATACCTACTATATTTAAATGTTGTTAGGACTAAATATGGTGTCAGCGGTCGCCATGCCGCTTGCTACTGCGCCAAGTGTCGTGGGTTCAAATCCCACGCGGTACCTACAACACTTTGTGTGATCCACGAATTGTTGTTCCGAGTCTCTGGATGTTCTTTGTGTCCGTTTCATGTATGTTTGTAAAGTCCCCCACGACACAGGATGTTTATTCCTAATGTGGGAGTTGTCTTTTTAAAAAAAAAAAAAAAAGAAACAAAACGTAAAAAGTTATAGCGCTTGCGCTGTGTTTCACCGAGTGAGTGAGGATACCGGATAACCCATACCCCATCCCCTTCCCCCATCCCCTTCCGAAATAGCAACTAAACATGTATTAATTATTGAAGATAGGCAAGCTTAACCATCTAAATTCCATATAACTGATTCATGATTCGCTGCTATTTACATAATAAAAGGTTCTAAACTATGTCATTTTAAAATTCATTAATAAACTAGCGGTTATTGTTGTACATTTACAACCACGGGTAACACCCCACCGAATTGTGACTAAACTACTGCAAAACGGTTAAACCGATTAAAAAAAAATTGCGTCTAATTCCTAAGGATTCGAGAATGGTTTAGATTGGTATTTAGTCATACACATACGCACAGAAGATTTATATTTATATAAAGACTAGCTGACCGCCGCAACCTAGTATGCGTCTTCTATTGCCCGTAGCATGAATATTTTCTCCCGTTTTTGAACCATTCTTCATTGGGACTCGCTCCTATTGGTCTTGGCGTGATGATATATAGCCTATAGCCTTCCTCGATAAATGGACTATCCAAGAGTGAAGGAATTTTTCAAATCGGACCAGCGGTTTCTAAAATTAACGCGTTCAAACAAACAAACAAACTCTTCAGCTTTATAATATTAGTATAAATTGTATTATTAAAAAGGCTTAACCATTCAACGGTCTGCAGATTGTGCAACCTTAAAACAACCAAGATTAAATGACCCTGCTGATGTTTTTGCATCGCCAAGGTCTTGAGACGTCTCTAAGACCGTGTCGGACTGACATACTTACAAGCTACAAAACAACGTTAATTGTTAAAATTCTTGTGTTAAAAATCTAATACTAATTGTAACTAATACTAATTTTAAAAAGCTAAAGACTCTGTTTGTTTGTTTGAACATGCTAATCTTAGGAAGTACTTGTCCGTTTGAATGTTATTTTCAATTTTGAATAGGCCAGTTCAGGACGATGGCCATATTCGGCAGTTCTGCCCGAGTGAGTCTTAGTGAATGCCTTCTAGCTATTTATTGACTGCCTCCGTGGCGCAGTGGTAGCGAATACTGTGCTTGAGGTCTCGGGTTCAAACCAAATGTATGTATAATCTGCAAATATTTGATTCGAAAATATCCCTCTTCCCACCCTCCAAAAGCCGGCAATGCACTTGTGACGCCTCTGGTGTTGCGGGTGTCCATGGGCGGCGGTAATCGCTTACCATCAGGCGATACGTCTGCTCGTTTGCCCGCTATTCAATAAAAAAAAGTATTCGGTAAATCTAGCCGACATAGTAGAAACTCAGCTTTTTTTTTTTTTTTTTTTTTATTGAATAGTTGGCAAACGAGCAGACGTATCACCTGATGGTAAGCGATTACCGCCGCCCATGGACACTCGCAACACCAAAGGCGTCACAAGTGCGTTGCCGACCTTTGGGGGATGGGAAAGGGGATGGGGGGAGGGGTTGGGGTATGGGCCTCCGGTATCCTCACTCACTCGGTGAAACACAGCGCAAACGCTATTTCACACCGGTTTTCTGTGAGGCCGTGGTATCACTCCGGTCGAGCCGACCCATTCATGCCGAAGCATAGCTCTCCCACGGATTTACACAGGAAGTTAAGAAATGCACTCCCTGCCTGAGGCTCAGGCAGGGCGTGTGGATCTTAAATCCCTTAGCTTAGTTTGAAGCCAGATGGCGTCGTGCGTTCGATGTCCTATTTAAAAAAAAAACTACACATATGCCAGCGTTCTGGGAACGCAACCAGAGTACGAACGGGGCGGTACTACCCTCGCACAGAGGATCACCGTAAAATGACGGTGTTCCTGCTGTCGTGTTTCGTTCATGAGTGCAAGACTAGAGGCCTAATGATGCAGAAGCATCACACGCCAAGGTGTGGGTCACCATGTTACGTTGTCTTCATTCGCAATGTATCGTGACCACCACTCTTGATTGTAGTTATGCTTTCCATCAGGCAGTGTAGAGTCATTTTGGCAGGGCCATACATAAAAAAACCATTCGTCCCGGTTTCGCGAACATTCGGTACGGAGAAGTACCTAATCGATTTTCATTTTTTAATTGACATGTGTTCAACATATGGTCTCATAGCCGGCTATTACGGCCGCGGCGGCCACTCTCAACGGAGACCAGCCAACTACGCAGGAGATATGATAGTGCACAAGTGTGTACGTAAACACAGGTGCACTCTCTGTTCCCTCTCTCTCATAATCCGATGGGACTGTTAACCGACAAGTGTCCGGGAAGAGATCAGGACCAACAGCATTACGTGCTCTCCGAAGCACGGAGGTTCAGACCCCAACTTCCAAACTCCGAACTGTTATTAAGTATTTCTATAATCAGGAAAACTCTATAACACTTTTGGCCCGATCCCGGGATTCCAACCCGAGACCTCTTCATTGGCATGCACATACGTTAACTGCTAAACCAATGAGGCAGTTCAACATATAAACCTTTCTTAAATCACTGCCTCTATTGGCGAAAACCACAATAAATCTGTTGCGTACTTTGAAAGGTCTAAGTATTGTATTCACAACTAGCGACCCGCCCCGGCTTCGCACGGGTGCAATAGGGTTTAGGCAGCGTTTTTGCTAAATTGCTAAATAAGCCCAAAAAAATAGGTTAATTTACGACATCACGTTAGAAACCTCTAAAATTAGCAATGTTGCCTTAGTATATGATGCATGTATTATACATATAAACCTTCCTCTTGAATCACTCTATCTATTGGAAAAAACCGCATCAAAATCCGTTGCGTAGTTTTAAAGATTTAAGCGCACATAGGGATATAGGGACAGAAAAGGCGACTTTGTTTTATACTATGTAGTGATAGTACTAATAGTGTTATAGAAGTTGCTTCATTTTATACTATACTAGCTGATCCACGCAACCTCGTTTGCGTCTTCGATTGCCCGTAGCGTGAAAATTTTCCCCCGTTTTTGAAACATTCTTCATTGATGCTCCGCTCATATTAGTATTAGAGTGATGATATATAGCCTATAGCCTTCCTCGATAAACGGACTATCCAACACTAAAATATTTTTTCAAATTAGACCAGCGGTTCCTGAGATTAGCGCGTTCAAACAAACAAACTCTTCAGCTTTATTATATTAGTATAGATTTCTAAGAATATTGGACCGTTCAGGAAGTATGAAACTCCTTTTTAATGTGTATAATGTATATGTATGTGTGATTAGATCTGATGACGTCATTATCACCGGTGTGGTGCGCAAGCGCAGCGACACGGTTATTAACCTAGCACATAACAGACTACAAGTCATTATCATTATTTACATTGGTAATGTATTGACGGGAATGGCAAGTATTTTATCGTTGCATTATATATTACTCTAAGAAGAATGTAATTATATAATATATAGATAAGAATGTATGTGTAATAAATATCTTATTGATAATTCATTTAATATTGAATTATCATAGATGCGGGACTTTATCTGTAAAGGAAGGGGCCTTATGCCTATAGGCCTCTCTTCAAGGACTTATTATTCCCAAGATTATTAGGGGTCGGCTTCACGGTTGGCCGAGTGGTGTCAGTGGTCGCCATGCCGCTTGCTAGTGCGCTAAGTGTCGTGGGTTCAAATCCCACGCGGTACCTACAACACTGAGTGATCCACGAATTGTTGTTCCGAGTCTGGTTGTTCTTTGTGTCCGTTTCATGTATGTTTGTAAAGTCCCCCACGACACAGGATGTTTATTCCTAATGTGAGAGTGGCCTTTAAAAAAAAATAAAGTTCCCACCTTCTTTACCTGAATATCAGTTTTCCACGAAGCGACCGGCATCAGACCTCCGCAACCCTGAGGGTGAACTGTATGCGAAGGTTGAAACTAGCGTCAGTATATTTGAGGACACAGACTCGATTACCAAGTTTCATGGCAACCGGGACTGACGGCCTAACGTGCTCTCCGAGGCAGTATGAAGAACCCATTTCGTGTGTATTATAAAAATCAGCTTTTGCCCTCGACTCCGCCTGCGTTTATATCGGTTAGCGATCGCGCTAAATAGTAGCCTATGTCCTTTCTCAAGAACCAAAGTAACTCCATGGCAATTTTTATTGAAATCGGTTCAATGGTTTAGCCATGAAAGGTGAACGGACAAACAGAGTTACCTACTTTCGAATTTATAATATTTGTACGGTTTAATTATGCAATTCATTTACGTTTATTTTATTTCTAAAAGTGCAACCTCTGCACTATAAATATATCTTATGACGTAGGGGACCGTTACACATACATTAACTGCCTCGGTGGCGTAGTGGTAGCGTATGCGACTGCTAAGCTTGAGGTCTCGGGTTCGATTCCCGGGTCGGACCAAATGTTTGTATGATCTGCAAATATTTGTTTCGGAGTTTGGGTGTTTTCTATATATAATATGTATGTATTTACAAAAAAAAAGTATATAAGTATTTATATCAGTTGTCTAGTATCCATAACACAAGCTCTGCTTAGCTTGGGACTAGATGGCGTTGTGTGTTAAATGTCCGGAATGTCCGGAATATTTATTTATTATTTTATTATACATGTAAAGGACTCAAAGAACGTACAGACACCAAACATCAATTTGTGGAAGTCAATAAAACTTGTATTTTATTTATAGAGGTAAATATTTCTGCTTCTTGACTGCCTCGATGGCGCAGTGGTAGTGAATGCGACTGCTGTGCTTGAGGTCTCGGATTCAAATCCTGGGTCGAACCAAGTATTTGTGTGATCTACAAATATTTGTTTCGAAGTTTAAGTGTTTTCTATGTATAATATGTATGTATTTACAAAAAAGTATGTATGTATTCATATCAGTTGTCTAGTATTCATAACACAAGCTCTGCTTAGCTTGGAACTAGATGGCGTTATGTGTTAGATGTCCGAAATATTTATTTATTTAATTTATTTCTGTATTTATTTCCGTTGCGAATTTTTGGTTAAACGTTTTAATTATTTAATCCTATGGAAATGAAAGTAATATGTGTAGGTATATTATTTGTCGCTTCGAGGTTATATCCGTGTAAAGATTTTGGGTTACAATCAAAAAGCCAAGGTTTTAGACTGAACTTAGTGTCATTTACCTGTAGTTCAGTCATCAATCATAACTTGTTACCTGTTTAATTTTCAACAGTGGCCCGCCAGGCATGATCACCTCGCCTGGTCGGAGGATCCTCCCTTTGTGTTGGGTGGAATATGATACCCGTTCCCCCACAACACTATTTTATTTGTACATCTGCTTTCACGGTTTTCTGGGGGTAATAATTTTTTGTTCTGTTCTGTGGCTTGGGGTCTAAGACCCCAACATTCAAACTTCGAGTGCTTTTAAGCATTTCGAAAATAAGAAAATCTCAATAACATTGTTTGGCCCGACCTGGGATTCGAGTCCGAGATCCCATGATCAGCAGTCGTATACGTCAACAGCTAGACCAGTCAATCAGGCAGTCTATATATCTGTCAAATGACTCCACACTGCCTGATGATAAGCTGTGATTGATACCTCGGCACCTACTAGTGGTTTACACTCTGCGTTTATAAGTCAGTCACAGTTAGTAATGCGTGGATTGTAAAAATATTTCAAAGTCGTCTATATTAGTACTTTTGTGGGGGAACGGGTATCATGTTCCACCAACACAAAGGGAGGATCCTCCGACCAGGCGAGGTGATCATGCCTGGCGGGCTATTGCCTTACAGTTGATGTTGGGATGTTGTATATATGATAATCGGCGCGAGAACTATTTATTGCGCAATTCAGGATTTGTAGTTACTTCGTGTAGTGCGTTACTTCGTAGTTCAGTGTATCTTCGGTAGATGGCGCTGTAGTAGGTTTATGTTGTGTTATATGTGGAAGTCGCCACACTTTTATAGGGCAAATTCAATTTAACAATGTATAAGATATTAGAGTCCTTCATAGAGCAGTAGGGAGTAGCCGAATTCAGGTATTTCCCTAACTATAAGCCCAAATTGGCCTATGCATTACACTTTATGACACAGAATGAATTTATGTGTGTGTAAAATTTAAATGTTTTTTTTATTGCATAGTGGGCCAACGGGCAGACGTATCGCCTAATAGTAAGTGATTATCGACGCCCATAGACAACATCAACACCAGAGTCGTCACAAGTGCGTTGCCGGAGATAATTAATTGTTTTAATTAATTCCTGCACCTATTAATTCGATCAATTTTTTATAATTCTTTTATGTACCTACCTGAATACTTGTTTGTATCGTGCATGTAGATTATTAAACAAAACATAATGAAATAAGGAATGTACATTCACACCCAAGATAAACCTATACGGATTTTATAAGTGTTTCATGTTTGTTATTGTATATATATATATACTAGCTGACCCGACAAACGTTGCTTTACCATAAAAAGGAATATATAGAGTGATACCACGGCCTCACAGAAAACCGGTGTGAAATAGCGCTTGCGCTGTGTTTCACCGAGTGAGTGAGGATACCGGAGGCCCATACCCCAACCCCTCCCCCCATCCCCTTTCCCATCCCCCCAAAGGTCGGCAACGCACTTGTAACGCCTTTGGTGTTGCGGGTGTCCATGGGCGGCGGTAATCGCTTACCATCAGGTGATACGTCTGCTCGTTTGCCCACTATCCAATAAAAAAAAAAAATATATTTTAGAGGTGGGTCAATAAAAATCGCGATGGAAAAATAGAGGTTGATCGTAGAGAGTTGAAAATTCAGGGTTGTATGTATTTTCTAATGCTGTATCATAAAAAAAAGAAAAAAACAATTTGCGGTGCACTACCCTTAACATTTAGGTGGATGAAAAATAGATGTTGGCCGATTCTCAGACCTACCTGATATACACACAAAATTTAATAAAAATCGGTCCAGCCGTTTCGGATGTAACTAACATTGTGACACGAGAATTTTAAATATAAGATCTATTTATGAGTTCATAGTGACAGGTAATTGTTTCTGTATGTCGAGACTAAAATGTGAAGATTACTCCCCTGTAAAAAACGACAGGTTATTTTGTATCAGAAATAGATGTTATGGCTACACCTCTCCAGTCTACAGGCCTGTGTTGCTCTATGGTGTCCTTATATGTATACGACAATTAAATGAATAATACTTTAGATATACTAACAACTTTACCTGTTACTGATTAAAAAATAACAATCACACTTTTGCGTAGCCATTTCGCAGAAGAGAAGTAATAAGAACATAATAATTAGTCACAAGCTGCTGATAAACTGCTTCCGAGGAAGTTGCTGTAATGGATAATAAGTTAACCAGGGGAAAACCGAACCTGCTTCGGGTGGTGAATCCCCTGAATTCCAGGTAACTACGTCATAGGCAGAAGACGAGCCAAGGTTAGCGACTTTGTCTCTTGCAAGAGCCTGGATAAGTAATTGTGTCATGAAATTGTTTTATCTTTTTTTTTATGTATGACCCCGTCAAAATGACTCTCCTCTGTCTGATGGAGAGCATAAGCAGAATTCAAGAGTATCACCATACTCATTGTAGAGAATATAACAATGCAACATGGTGACCTAGCAGCCAAGTAATGCTTCTGCATCATTGGGCTTCCGGTCTCGTATTTACCAACGAAACACGACAGTGTGAACAACGTTTTACGTTGATTTTGTACGCTTTAACATGCATGGGCCGGCTCGAACGTAGTGATACCACTGCCTCACAGAAAACCGGTGTGAAACAGCACCTGCGCTGTGTTTCACCGAGTGAGAGAGGTTACCAGGGGCCCATACCCCAACCCCTATCCTCTTCCCCTTCCCCATCCTCGCCGGCAACGCACTTGTGACCCCTCTGGTGTTTCGAGTGTCCATGGGCGGCAGTAATCGCTTAACATCAAGCGATACGTCTGCTCGTTTCCCCCATATTAATATAACATAACATACGCGAATAATACCGCGGGGTTCAGCTAATAAACTATTAAACAAGTTTGTTTTCTAAATAGTGCTGCAATTTCAAATGAAAAAGTAGCCAACTCCAAAACAAGGACACTTATTATTCCGAATATGACTAAACACAAATACTGTCTTTGTTTTATTAACGTCATTCGAAATATCCATTATGTACATTCACTTATGTACTTACTTAATCAAGTAAACGGCGAATTTGTCGACGTTTTTATCAGATAATTCTTGGAAAATTGACCTCGCAAATAGGATTGAAACGAACTCAGAAATAGATCTAAAACATTCTATTTGTCTACTGCAGTGTGTCTCAAACTTTATTAAATATATGACCTGAATTAGTAAAATAAAACTTTGAACGTTTGCAAAATCAAGAAAGTTTGTACCTATAAGTATATGATCTAACACATCATATCGATATAAATCGATCAACACGAGTTGTGGTTGTGTGAGTTTATTAATTTTTTTTTCTTACTATATATATATATATATAGTAAGAAAGTATATATATATATATATTTCTCTCGGTTTTCCATTCCCGCTCTAAAACCTTCAAAGAAGGGGGTTCGGATTTCCTCGAATTTTAAAATACCATCTCCCCTAAAATTTTTGAGAGTATTGTGCATGTGTGTATTGCTACCTGTTTTTGTAGTATATGTAATTTGTCACAATATATATTATTATTTGTTCATTTATTTCTTATAAATAAACTCAAAGAATATTTTAATTTATGACTAGACTTAAAAGAATATGTATAATATGGTACAAGACCTTTTTAGGTCTTGTTGTTGCTAAGATGGATTTTTTATTGAGTTTATATTCCTTTATAATATGTGCACTTTGTAAAGCAATAAATGTAATAATGGAAATATAAGTTAGTCTTTCTATCGTATTACATAATTATATTAATAATTATTTCGACAAAACTTCTGGAATGGTAGGAAGCAAAAAGGTGTTACATTACCGTGTGTAAGTTAGTTTAATGTACATACTTATTACGTTGCACTGTAGTACGAGAAACTGATACAGTAAAGTGCACAGCAAGTCTCGTGTGGTAAAACGGGACTAAGGTTGTAGTTGCTTGAACAGAACATGCTAAAGTACCGTAAGCGTATGTCCTTGCTTGTGGGGGTCATTAGCCTCAAAATAGTCAGGGACTTCCCCTGATTATTTTGAGGTCATAATTACTTTAAAACTTTGAATAACACTGTCCATCTGTAAAAAGTATTATAAACTGTTTAACGTTAGACTTGAATTAGTAATGACTAATGGGTTTTCACAGTTTTATAATTATTAGTTAACTGAATATATAGTGTTCAAGTACTGCTATATAGACGTTGAAAGATACAATGTTACTAGACAATAACCTTATATGAACTTTATTTGAATGTGTTCGTGACATATAATACTTGTGGATTATTTATATACTAGCTGACCCACGCAACTTAGTTTGCGTCTTTTATTGCACGTAGCGTGAAAAATTTCCCCCGTTTTTGAAACATTCTTCATTGGTGCTAAGCTCCTATTAGTAGTAGCGTGATGATATACAGCCTATAGCCTTCCTCAATAAATGGACTATCTAACACCGAAAGAATTTTTCAAATCGGACCAGCGGTTCCTGAGATTAGCGCGTTCAAACAAACAAACAAACAAACCCTTCGGCTTTATTATATTAGTATAGATTAATACGTGAAGAAAAAACTCAGCAACTTTTTTTACTGCCTCGTTAGTGCAGTGGTAGCGTACGCGACTGTTGTGCTTGAGGTCTCGGGTTCGATTTCTGGGTTGGACACAAAAAAAACAGCAGCAGTTATACAATCACAGGAGTGTGAAATTTGGCACTGTTAAAGTTTATATGGAGCAAGAGTGTAGAAAGATAAAAATATAAAAAAGGAATTACGTAAGACTGTGGACCACTCGGCGACCAATAGTTTGAATAAATAAATAAATATTTTTTTGTATATCTTTCACCACGTTTCAAACTAAGCAAAGCTTTAATACTTTCTTTGTAAATACTCGTACATACATATCATGTCTATATAGAAAACATCTAGACTCTGTAACAGATATTTGTAGATTATATTATACAAACATTTGGTCCCGAAATCGAACTCGAGTCTTCAAGCACAGCACTGCCCTACCGAGGCGTTTAACGGTGCACCAATGCAGTGGTCGATTGCTTTGATTTCAATAAAAGAAAACGCTATTGGAACTCGAACTCGACTCGAAAGACACCTTGTCTTTTAAATGTAATACATCGTCAAAAGTTTATCCAATTAGGTTATACAAAAAAAAAATGGATATTCCGAATTCGTATACAAATCTCTAAATGGGAAATCATAATAAGCCATAATTAAAAAAACAGATATAAAGGTATTTGTTTTTTTATGGGATAAGGTAAAACCACTCCTTAACTCCAACACTAAAGCTTAAAATTTAAAAAAAGATGTATGTGTATAATATCTTAAATTTGAAAGTAACTGTCTGTTTGCCTGTTACGTTTTAAATCGTTTAACTAATTTGTATGAATTTCGGTATAGAGATAGATTCGACCTTGGAAGCAGACTTAGGTATATTTTGTCGCGATAACCGACATACACGAGTGGAGACGCGCCCAAAAGCTAGTTGACTATAAAATTACTTACCTTGACTGATTTGCCTCATCAATGCTCAGTTTAATTAAATGTATAATCTTGAAATTTTTGTAGATGATAATATAATTTTTTAGGGTTTCGTACCCGAGTTCCAAGGATTTCCTTTCGAGGGTGCTTGGTTCCCCGGCTTGTAGTACCGGAGACGGTGTGCGTTTTTTAGTCGGTTCAAGACATAGCCACCAGTCGTCGGTGGCATCCGAGGGGAATCCCGCACTAAAAAAAAGGATTTCGTATCCTAAAGTGTGAAGACAGAACCTTATTACTAATACTTTACTGTCCATTTGTCTAACACCAGGCTGTATATCATGGACGGTGATAGACAGACAGTTGAATTTTTCACAGATGATGTATTTCTGTTTCCGCTATTGGTAACGAGCAAAGAACGTGTAAAGAACGTAGAAAAACCAAGAAGTAATGGCAATAGTTACGAGTATTTAATACGAGCCAACGTAATTCGGCAAACATCGGTGACCTTAACACCTCATAAAACAAATTTAAACTGCAAACTTAGACTGCACGGTTGGCCGAGTGGTGTCAGCGGTCGCCATGCCGCTTGCTACTGCGCCAAGTGTCGTGGGTTCAAATCCCACGCGGCACCTACAACACTTTGTGTGATCCACGAATTGTTGTCCCGAGTCTGGATGTTCTTTGTGTCCGTTTCATGTATGTTTGTAAAGTCCCCCACGACACAGGATGTTTATTCCTAATGTGGGAGTTGTCTTTTTAAAAAATTAAAAAAAAAAAAAGAAAAAAACGTAACTACTATTCTAACCTAAAATGAGATCACATTTTAGTATTCTACAGTAGATAAAATATATCCAAACACATTTTAATTAATTAGTTACAGATCTATAACTCTCGCGTTATAACTGAAGAAAAATGCAGTTGCGTTTATAACAAGAGCGGCTAGTCCAAACATATACTGCTTTATTATATCAATTTAATTCTTTGGTCTAATTTCCAAACCACTTTAGTAAAAACATAAAATTTACACTGACTATTTCTGCTGTTATTTTTGTAGTTTACAGTACAACAAATAAAATTATCCATTTTAAAGCAATTGGCAGTTGACAAGTTTCACTGAGCCCCTATTGTTGTATATTTCTGCCACGGCGCAGTGATCGTTTTCTATACGAACTCCATACACTTCGCACGATCCAAATAACAACAAATATTAAAATAAGATTAACACTGCATATTGTGTATTTCCTGACCTAATGAAACATAGTAAGATCATTTCTTTGTTTGAGTCAGGTATGATCCCACAAATTATAGACCTATTTCAGTGTGAACTAGTTTCAGTAAAATATTAAAAAAAAATTATTCATAATCAGTTACAAACTCACTTTAGTGAAAAGAATATTCTACACAGGAAACAATTTGGCTCAGAAGAGGTCGCTCAATAACTGTTGCTGGTGTTGAACTATTAGAGGCCGTATTTAGTATTTCGGAAGATAAATTGGATGCATTAGGTATTTTTTGTGATTTGTCTAAGGCATTCGATTGCGTTTTTCATGAAACATTGGTCAGTAAATTGTTTCACAATTGAATTAGAAACACTGTTTTGGATCTTCTTATCTTTTATTTGGGTAACAGGATCCAGAAAGTGGAAGATACTGATCATAGATCCTTGGAATCTCTGGTCACTATGGGGGTTCTGCAGGGCTCGCTTTCCGCATCAGTTTTATTTATTGTTTAAATCAATGACCTGCCTGATTTGATAAAAGAGATAGTAGTTAAGGGATATGGATGCTATTTGGGGTCGACAATGCACTTTTATTTAATATGAATCGACAAAAATCTGGTTACATATAACGCAGAACAAACAACCGCTGGAGTAAGCGTGTTTTAGAATGGAGACCGCGTCTTGGCAAACGTAGTGTGGGACGCCCTCTGGCCAGATGGCGGGACGACTTACGTAGGAGAGCTGGCAGTGACTGGATGCAGAAAGCGGGCTCTGTGGTGTTCCTTGGGAGAGGCCTATGTCCAACTTTATTTATTATTATTTACATATATATACAGGAAAGGAGTTGGGCCTTGTTTACACTTCCAAGTTTTAGGATATAACTCTGGACTCTGAATTGCAGTGGGGCCCACACATTTATGGATTGTCGAATAGACTCAGCTCTGCAGCATACGCTGTTTATAAAATTTGACAATTAATCGATGTAGCTACTAGCAACAGCTAGATTAGTATATTTTAGTTATTTTTATAGTGTAATGTCATACGGTATTTTGTAATGGGAAAATGCTACCAGATATTCAAAGTATCTTTATGTTGCAAGAGGGCTATTCATCCAATTTATAACTAAGGGATAAATTTACAGAAATTGTTATCATGACAGTTGCATCTCAAGTGATCTATAAAAAATTAGTTTATGTTAAGAAAAATATTCATTTACACACAAAGTTAAGCGATGTTCATGATATCAACACTAGAATTAAAGATAAACTCGTGTTGCCAACCACTAGATTGCAAAGAGTAAACAAGGCTTTCCGATGTCAGGATGTGCACTGCGAGATATTACCAAATTTAAGACCTTAATAAAACAAAAACTGTGTGAAAAAGCTAGCTTACTACACAGTTTTGAAAGTGACAGACATTTTATTTTTTTATAACTGTAGGCTGTTTTTCAATTTGTTATGTAGCACGTTACAATTGTACGACAGTTATGTACGAAGTCAGTTAGATTACTGTAGTACAGTTTGGAATCCCTTATAGCAAGTGCACATCGATAGAAGCGATATTTTAGGAACGAATTTTGAAACAGGACTTGTAAAAATATCGGATAAGATTTACAGAAATAAGTATGATTTTTTTTTTTAAAGTTTTACGCTTAAATGTGTAAAACAAGAGATGAGCCGATGGAACTTTATCATTCAATCACACAAGAGTCTACACTAGTAAACCAATAACGGTAGACCATTAATATGTTCTATTGAAAATATTATCACAACATTGACCTTAGGCGACTCAAATATGCTGCGTCAGCTTTGTACGTCACCGTCTGTGTAACAAGGAACTGGTTTACTATGGGTTTATGCCAAATACGGCTTATATTTACATAACATTATGATGTCATTAGAACAATAACAAAGCTCCTATGCTAAATATCATTTGGTTTATTTGAACAATGAGCTTTGTTGATACTTTCAACGAAGCTATGCTATAAGCTATGGTCCGGCTTCGCACGGAAGTTTTTCAAATCCACAGATTTCCTCTATTATAACATGCATATATTATACATATAAAACTTCCTCTTGAACAGTGGTTCAAGAACCTTTTAGACTACTCAACGGATTTTAATGCAGTTTTCAGCAATGGATAGAGTGCTATCCATTGCTGAAAACTGCATTAACATCCGTTGAGTAGTTTAAAAGGTTTAATCGAAGAGACAGCTACTTCATTTTATACTAGTGCTTAGTGATTCTGACTGCTAAGATGAAGATAGTGGGTTCGAGTCCCGTACAAATCATTAAATAAAAAGTATTTTGTGTGGTGACGAATAGGTTTTTTTATTGAATAGGATGCAAACGAGCTTGTAAACGCCTGATGGTAAGCGATTACCGCCGCCCATGGACACCCGCAGCACCAGAGGCATCACAAGTGCGTTGCAGGCCTTTGGGGGAAGGGGAGGGGAATGGGTTGGTGTATGGGCCTTCGGTATTCTCACTCACTCGATGAAACACAGCACAAGCTCTATTTTACACCGGTTTTCTGTGAGGCCGTGGTATTACTCCGGTCGAGCCGGCCCATTCATGCCGAAGCGTGGCTCTCCCACGGTAAAAGGTAAGCTTACGGAGTGTCACCATCTTTATTCATCCCTCCTGGTAGTCGTAACAGGCGACTAAGGGAGCAAGCTACTCAGAACATCATCACTATAAACAGAAGGTAAACTTGACACAAACCATATATCAAACTGTACATACTTTTTTTTTTTTTTTTATTGAATAGTGGGCAAACGAGCTGGCGTATCACCTGATGGTAAGCGATTACCGCCGCCCATGGACACCCGCAACACCAAAGGCGTCACAAGTGCGTTGCCGACCTTTGGGGGGATGGGAAAGGGGATGGGGGGAGGGGTTGGGGTATGGGCCTCCGGTATCCTCACTCACTCGGTGAAACACAGCGCAAGCGCTATTTTACACCGGTTTTCTGTGAGGCCGTGGTATCACTCCGGTCGAGCAAACCCATTCACGCCGAAGCATAGCTCTCCCACGGTAAATACTGCCAGGCAACGTGGTACAATAGGCCAAAACCACCATACATAAAGAGGCCTATCCTTTATTATGTATGACGGGCTTCGTCAAAGTGACTCTACTCTGTCTGAAAAGCATAAGCAGAATCCAGAAACACTCCTAGCCTTTATTATTCCCTAGTTTATTTGGAGTCGGTTACTAGTTCAACAGTTTTTACCTGAATATCATTTTTTCCGCGGAGATTGAACTAGTTGTCAGTATATTTGAGGGCACTGACTTCCCAATAACGATTGTCATAGATATTCATGACAATCGGGACCGACAGCTTAACGTGATCTCTAAGGCGCGGCTTCGCAATTGTAACAGTCGATTTATGTTATGGGTCTGTGACTCTAACAAGCTTGTAACTCTTCAACTTCATAACCTTAACTAATAATATAAGTATGAATGTGAGTATGTTTGTTTGTTACTCTTTCACGTATAAACAAATAAACTGATATTAAAAAAATCCAATTAAATGTTACGTTATCAACGAGTACCTTTGCTTTTTTTTACCACAAAACCGACAAACAAGTATGCGAAGTCGTGGTCAAAACTGAAAACATAATTATCCGGAAGAAGATATTTTTAACCAATAACATATGTTTGTACTTCTGACCTTGAAGCGGGAAAAAGCGCGCGAAGGTCTATGGTTTATGCTACAATGGTCATAAAAAGGTTATTGACCCAGTTTTGTATGATAATAATATATCATAATGAAATAGTTAAGTGACAAAAATAAAGGTTATAGTCGTAACAGCAAGGTTAGTACATTATTATAATAATATAAAGCCCTTTTATTTAACAACTAGCTGAACCCCGCGGTGCTACCCGCGGTACGATGATAACTGCGGGCAACGCCGCGAGGCGAAGCTATATCTTTATAAATAGTAGCCTATGTGTTATTCTGATGTATAAGCTATATTGTGGTAAAGTTTCATTCAAATCCATTCAGTAGTTTTTACGTGAAAGAGTAACAAACATCCATACATACATACATCCATACTTACAAACTTTCGCCTTTATAATAGTAGTAGGATACATGGTTATTTTTAATGTCAGACAATGGTGCTAAGAATTAGCTTGTAACTCTCTTAACTAAACTAAAATGACTAAAATTTTATATAAATCTCTCAAATTATACTATGTACGAATATATACTTAGTTCAACATATTCAAAATTAGCAAAGTCACTTAGCGTAGACCATAATTTTTCATTCGATATGAACGTTCAAAACGTCTAAACCTAAAATTAGATACTTAGTTAGGTATGTATGTTGCACTAAAATTAGACGTCGATTAAACATATAGTATATACAACTAATTTAGTGATTAACTCTTTAAATTTAGTGGAATTATTTTATATGATGTTAGCGATTACGTGATTTTAGCTGTCTATAATAACATTCGTCACAAATTACAATTAACGAAATTATAATGTCAGTCTTATCTGGTAGACCTATAAGTGTTTGGTGATGTCTGATTAAAATTAAGTACTGTAATAGTTACCTAAATTTAGATCGACTTAACCATTAATAAATACTTTCGGAAATCTAACACACAAAACCATCTAGTCCCAAACTAAGCAGAGCTTGTATTATGGGTACTAGATAACTGATATACTCGTAATTATAGAAAACAACCAAATTCCGAAACAAATATTTGCAGATCTTACACACATTTGATACGATCTGGGAACCGGAGTCGCGTATGCTGCCTGTGCGCCAACGAGGCAGACAATAGAATAGAATGATGAAAATAACATAATCAAAATAAGACAAGTAGTGAAGTTTTAGTTCAGTGTTGTGAACAATAGGATTAGCACTATGTGTTCTATGAGTTCGTTTCATGTACAAGTATGTTTGTAAAGTCTCCCGCGACACAGGATATACATACTCGTATACTGTGACTGCCTCGGTGGCGTAGTGGTAGCGTATGCGACTGCTAAGCTTGAGGTCTCGGGTTCGATTACCGGGTCGGACCAAATGTTTGTATGATCTGCAAATATTTGTTTCGGAGTTTGGGTGTTTTCTATGTATAATATGTATGTATTTACAAAAAAAAAAGTATATAAGTATTTATATCAGTTGTCTAGTACCCATAACACAAGCTCTGCTTAGCTTGGGACTAGATGGCGTTATGTGTTAGATGTCCGGAATATTTATTTTTATTTTTTATATAATCATTCCTAATGAGGAAGTTGTCTTTTCATTGAAAATAAAATTACTATTTTCCTTTATTTATGGTATAGTTGGCAAACGAGCAGACATATCGCCTGATGGTAAGTGACTACCGTCGCCCGCAACACCAGAGGCGTCACAAGTGCATTGGCGGCCTTTGGGGGATGGGAAGGGGGATGGGGGAGGAGTTGGGCTATGGGCCTCCGGTATCCTCACATACTCGGTGAAACATAGCGCAGGCGCTGTTTCACACCGGTTTTCTGTGAGGCCGTGGTATCACTCCGGTCGAGCCGGCCCATGCATGCCGATGCGTGGCCTTCCTACGGTTAAATGTAGTTACATATCTTATAACGTGGTGTTTTAGCTAAGTATAAGTTGCCTAACAGATGTGGATTTCAGCCCCAGTAGTGACCGTACGAAAGAAAAATATAGAAACTTGAGAGGTGTCAAGGGACACCCGGATGGAACGAAGTTCGAAATAGAAAGACGAAACGAAAATATCTGTGTGTGTCGTCGTCGTGTCGTGACAACAAATTGTGTCGTGTCAACAAATTGTGTCGTGACAATTTTTCCGTCTAGCCCCCTTACACAACGCGCCATAAGGAACTTCGTTCCAAAAACTGGGCAGCTCTTTCTCCCACCTTACCTTGATAGGCTTATGAGAATATTAGAACCAGTTTTGATCTAGAAACTGGCTGAATATAGACTATTAATGATGATTTATGTACTGTATTGATTTCCTGTCATATATGTCACAATATTGATTGGCAGTTTGAATTGCGTATTTAAATACTCATTTACGAGTACATTTACATTTATAAACAATTATGTATATAATTTAGAAAAGTCATGTAATAGTCGTTAAATATCTATACTAGCTAAATAGTCTTTTTTTTTTATTATATAGGGGCAAACGAGCAAACGTATCGCCTGATGGTAAGCGATTACCGCCGCCCATGGACACCCGCAACACCAGAGGCGTCACAAGTGCGTTGCCGGCCTTTTAGGAAGGAGTACGCTCTTTTCTTGAAGGTTTGAAAGTCGTATTGGTCCGGGAACACCGCAGGCGACAGCTCATTCCACAGTTTTGCTGTGCGTGGCAGAAAATTTCGGGAGAATCGCACAGTTGTGGACGTTTCATTGAACGCGTTAATCTGAAGAACTATTATTAGTCTCCGATTTAAAAATGATTTTAATGTTAGTAAGCCTTGTTTTTTTTTTAGGTTAGATATTATCACGGTATGATCAAAAGTAGCAGAGTATAAATGATTGCAGAAACGGTGGTGAATTATTTAGCTTCCATTACGTGCGCTGCGTAAAGGGTTTTATTTTTAACTAGCTGACCCACGCAACCTCGTTTGCGTCTTATATTGCCCGTGGCGTGAAATTTTTCCCCCGTTTTTGAAACATTCTTCATTGGTGCTCCGCTCCTATTAGTAGTAGCGTGATGATATATATATAGCCTTCCTCGTTAAATGGACTATCCAACACCGAAACAATTTTTCAAATCGGACCTGTGGTTCCTGAGATTAGCCGGAACAAACAGACAGACAGACAGACAAAAATTTTAAAAATATATATTTTGGTATGTGTACCGTATATACATTCATATGCATGTACCTAGTAGAAAGCGGTTATTTTAATATTACAAACAGACACTCCAATTTTATTTATTTGTATAGATGAAAGAATTCTTGCGCTTGTAAAGTTTTTAATAAAAGTCGGCGACAACATATGTTTATCTTTTGATTTTAACTCACTAAAACCTTTTATTTGTTTTATTTGAGACTCTAATTTAGAGACCTTGAAAACTACTAGCATTTTCCCCACGGCTATGCCCACGTTTTAATTTTTTTGCGTTAATGTAAAGTCTATGACATTCACAAATAATGTGGCTATTTAAATTACCCCCTACAATCTCACAAACTTTACCTTTTTGTCATATAAGGTTTTATATTTCACACAACGCCATCTAGTCCCATTGCTAAGCCAAACTTGTGTTATGGGTACTATAATAATAATAATAATAATAATCGATCTATTATTACAGACAGGACTATTGTTGCCAATAAGCCTGATATTGTGGTGATAGATCGATTAGAGCGCCGCGCAATTATTATCGATATCGCCGTTCCTCATGACGAGAATCTCGTGAAAGTCGAAAAAGAAAAACAAATTAAATATTTAGATTTATCTCACGAGATTGTCGATATGTGGAATGTGGATTCGGTAATAATTGTTCCGATAGTCGTATCTGCTCACGGATTGATAACCAAGAGCCTCGACCAACACCTTAAGAGGCTCACGTTAGAAGGATGGATCAAGGGTCTGATACAGAAAGCAGTCCTTCTTGACACGGCACGTATAGTGAGGAGGTTCCTGTCTTTGGAGCCCTATCCACCGGTTTCTTGGTCCCTGTACCCGAAGTCGGTGGTCTACTGTTTTTTGTATTTTTAAATGTATTTATTTTTATATGTATATTTAAAAATGTAATTTATATGTATATACAAATGGAATAAAGTGAATAATAATAATATCAATTTATTTGCATAAATGTGGTACAAAAGATGGTAAAAAATAAAAATAGGCACGATACACATTTCGCCAGTTATAGGCATACAAATGTATCGTTGCAGTTTTTCGTACAATAGTTAATAAATTGCTAAAGTTAAATTAACTGCTAAATTAACATTAATTAATTAACTATTACTAAAACAATTGAAGAAAATTACGTGTTACGTTATGAAAATATTTACAAAAACTACTTAACAAATTCAATACACACCTACAACGCATTTCTAAAATGATCAGACGGACACGCATTTTTTTGTAGGAATTCCCTGACGGAATAATAACTGTTTTCTACCAACTATTTTCTAAGCACAACATAAAACTTCTACTACTAGACAACTGATATAAATACATACGCGTATATACTTTGTCTTTATATATATCTATACAAATAAATAAAATTGGAGTGTCTGTTTGCAATATTAAAATAACCGCTTTCTACTACATGCATATGAATGTATATACGGTACACATACCAAAATATATATTTTTAAAATTTTTGTCTGTCTGTTTGTTCCGGCTAATCTCTGGAACGGCTGCACCAATTTTGACGGGACCTTCACTGGTAGACAGCTGATGATATAAGCAGTAACTAAAGCTATTATAACCCACGGTGTTGCTAAAGGTACTAAAACAATCGTGCGTAACACCGCGGATAATAACTTTTTTTTAAAGACATCTCCCACATTAGGAATTAACATCCTGTGTTGTGGGGGACTTTACAAACATACATGAAACGGACACAAAGAACATCCAGACTCGGGACAACAATTCGTGGATCACACAAAGTGTTGTACCGCGTGGGATTTGAACCCAAGACACTTGGCGCAGTGGCAAGCGGCATGGCGACCGCTGAAACCACTCGGCCAACCGTGCAGTCATTATTATTATATTCAGTCAGTCAGTCAGTCACTATTATTATATTATAATTGGTGTTAATTTATAATTAGTATTTGTTACAATCCGATACTCAGACCCGTGTCGGCCTTAAGTAGTTAAGTAACATGATTTATTGTGTTTGTAATAATATAATCATTCCGAAATATATAAATGAATTTTTATTACAAACTGGTTGACCCACGCAACCCCGTTTGCGTCTTCTATTGCCCGAAGCGTGAAATTCTCCCCCCGTTTTTGAAACATTCTTCAATGGTGCTCCGCTCCTATTAATATAAGCGTGATGATATATAGCCTATAGCCTTCCTTGATAAATGGACTATCCAACACTGAAAGATTTTTTCAAATTGTACCAGCGGTTCCTGAGATTACCGCGTTCAAACAAACAAACTCTTAAACTTTATATATTAGTATAGATTATAAACGCGAAAATTTGTGTTGGTTGTTTGTTTCTTGAGTACGCTAGAACGACTTCAAGGATAGTGCGGCCCTGTGCAATTTTAAAACCTAGCAAGGGACAAATAAAAAAAAACATTATTTTTTGCTGTATACTTGTCTATTGATTCGTTGGTCTAACGGTTACCGTAAGCGACTGCCGATCAAGAGGTCTCGGGTTTCATTCCCGGGTCAAGAAATTATTAATATCAGCCTTGAGTATGGAAGATGGCGGTGTATCCCGCCCATGTCTCGTCGCTAAGCTAAGCTGTCGGTCAAGTTGGGAAGTCAGGGCCATTAAATATACTGACAATTAGTTCAACCTTCGAATTTAGTTCACCCTCAGGGTTGAGGAGGTATGATGCCAGTCGCTCCGTGGAATAAATGATATTTAGGTAAGGTTTTAAAACTATACGCGATAACATTCAGGAAATTTGTGTTTGTGTAATAATCACTTTTACAAAAAAAAATGAACATTAAAACAATGTTAATAGTATATCCGCCAATAAATTACTAATTCCCAAACAACGTAATGCTATGTACAACAAAAATTAATAATAATGTATTTATTTACTCAAATACAGGTACAGCTTATAACAATATTCTTTGATAATTCACAAATTGAAATAGAGTGAAACGACTGTGTCTGAGCTAGTAAGAAACTGTGTGACAGACGCCGAAATTCTTTCTGTATGGCGATAAAAATAAATAAAATTGGAGTGTCTGTTTGTAATATTAAAATCACCGCTGTTTACTAAATGCATATGTATGTTTACACGGTTTTAAATTTTGTGGACCGTAATCCCAAAAATCGCCTATAGAAACGTGGTAGGAAATGAAACACACGTCCAAGCGAGGATATTTTTTTATTGATGTAGACGGCATTTATACAATAGTACGTAGATCTTAACATCGCGATACAGAAAATCGATATAACGCCATCTATCGAACTCAAACATAAACATTGTACATTATTTGTAAGTCTGTCAGTTTGTTTCGTCTAATCTCTGGAAGGTACCTTGATACAAGGAGAAACTTAGGCTACTTTTTTTGGACTAGCTTCGCCCCGCAGTGTTACCAGCGGTACGACAATAAACGCGGTAACACCGCGGCATTCAGCTAGTCTACAATAATTTACCAAATTACCTCAAATATTACTATAATACTAACGAATATATAATATAATTAAATGCTATTGTCTAGACCTAAGATTATTTCCTAAGATTAAAAATTTGTACACCAGAAATGGTAGAATAAAAGGAACGTATTATAATGTGATAACATCTTTTGTATTTTAATCTAACAAATAAATGTTTCTTTCTAAACAATATAAATATATAAATTATTGCTGGTGACCCGCAAGGCTGTTTACCATTTATGCCTACTTTGTTCACCTTTATATCTATACTATATATATAAAATTAAAGCTGAAGAGTTTGTTTGTTTGTTTGAACATGCTTATCTCAGGAACCGCTGGTCTGATTTGAAAAATTATTTCAGTGTTGGATAGTCCATTCATCGAGGAAGGCTATAGGCTATATATCATCACGCTAATTCTAACAGGATCGAAGCACCAATGAAGAATGTTTCAAAAACGGGGGAAAATTATCACATTTTCACGCTACGGGCAATAAAAGACGCAAACGAGATTGCGTGGGTCAGCTAGTCAATGATATGTTGCAAATTAGCGGCATTCATTGTTATGCGGATCACAGCACGGGCGATAATAGATATATATTTGTTAATATTTTTTTATTGTTTACCCTTACACATTTAATGAAAAAACTTGTGCAGGCGTTAGAAAAAAGGCCATTTCTTTCCTTATATACAGAGAAAATTCCCAAGAGTAAGCCTAGAAAAGATTAAAGCGGGTATTTATGATGACCCACAGATAAGAATATTGATAAAAGATTTGATTATTCAAGTTGGATTACCAGTTTGGAAATATTTGCGTGGAATTTTTTTGGTTTGTTACTAAAAAGTTTCTGGGAAATCCCAAGACAAGCAAGCTGGAGAATTTCTAAAACTTAGGATGTTATATGTCCATCAAAGTGCATTATCTATACAGTCACCTTGACTAGTTTCCAGAGAATCTTGGTTCCTGTAGCGAAGAATCAGTGGAGTGGTTTCATCAGCGCCTAAAAACTATGGCAGAGACATACCCAGGCCGATGGGATCATAAGAGCATAAGATGACTGACTACTGCTGGAGGATGAATGCAATCGCGTAAAAGAAAGTTTTTATGTATTTATGAAGTTAAAAAATGTTGGTTTAGATGTAATTTTTTTTTTTAATAAAAATGTAGAAAACTACACGTAGAATATCAATATTTTTATTATTAATGTGTTTATTATAAGGCCTTAATTAAAAAAAAACAGCTTCTCGGCACCAAAACCACTGTTGACCAGTGTAATCAATGACAAGTGGTTTTTATGATCATTGAATCGTTTTTATTTAAGTTATCGTTACAAAAACATATTTCCTATTTGTTACAATACAGGAAATAATGTTTTATAATTACTTTAATACTTATCTTAACAAAAAGAGAATCTGAATTGATATACAATCTCGACGACGAAGGACGAGCGCTAAGTTAGATATTAATCTTAGAAATGAGTCAACTTAACGGTAGTATTTTCAATAGTCGCAGGTACATGTAGCGACCTCCGCATACAGCGCAACAACAACATAACGTACTACAGCACGGAGTAATTACCAATCCTGAATCGCGCAATAGGAGCTCTCGCGCCGATTATTACCCGTTCCTCCACAGTACATATAGGGTAAAACCGGGATAGATGCCCCACTTTTTGAAAAACCTTCATAATTTTAAAAATATTAATTTTAAATGGATAATTTATGTGCATGTAGCTAGCTTACTTATTTAAGTTGGATTATTATTTGTTTTTGCTGACCTATCAATTACAGATTTTGTAAAATATAGGTTTCTGTGAAACCCTTTTTTTTGGGATAGACGCCTACCTGTATGGATAGTTGCCCCACCATAAAAATAACAAGGAGGATAGATGCCTGCAGTGCGGGATAGATGCCCTTCATACTGTGTAAAACAGCAATTCTCCAAGAAACATGGTTTGAATTACGAAAAACCTTTATTTTAATATGATACAAACAACCATCAATAAATTTTAAAACTATTTGTTCAACAAAAGCATTAAATCTTAGTTTTTAATATTAATTGTTAAGTTTCAACAAACATACTTATACTTTTTTTAAATTAAATATTATTTATCACCAAGAATGATTGGGGTCAGCTACTAGTTCTTTGTGAAATAACTGAATATCAGCTATTATATGGAGCGGCTGGCATCAGACTTCTGCAATCCTGCGGGTGAATTTGAAGGTCGAACTAGTAGCCATTATATTTGAGGGCACTGACATCTCAATAACGATTGTCCTAAGGTGTTCATGACAACCGGTACCGACGGCTTAAAGT
Source organism: Spilarctia lutea (assembly GCA_916048165.1). NCBI lineage: Eukaryota > Metazoa > Arthropoda > Insecta > Lepidoptera > Erebidae > Spilarctia > Spilarctia lutea. The sequence goes on along the minus strand of OU696492.1, from coordinate 2,565,749 downwards.
GTTCCGAGGCACGGGTGGGAAACACCGCCATCTTCCGTAAAACTTTTATAAGAAAAACCCAACAGCAGTCCGATCCGAAATTCGCGCCCGTGACCACTTGATCGGCAGTCGCTTGCGCAAACCGATAGATCAACGAGGCACTCCCAAAATGTGAAGTTTTCCTAAATAAAAATACCTAATAAATCAAATCTCGTAATATCCTGTATTTCGTAATGACGTTATATTTTTAGCAACAATACGCCTGCGCATGATTCTAGATGGAATACCAAATCATCAGAATAGTTCGTTTATAACCAAGGATTTTTTATTAATTTCATCGAAAGCTGACTGTAATTGTACAAGAACATATATGGGTACACATGGTGTATGGAGAGATAGATTGTGCCCCTAAGGCCCCTCCAAAAAATTAGCGCAACTATCCTTTTTGATAAGAATAGATGCCCAGCTATTTTTTTAAATAAATTAAAACAAAATAGCAACTATTTACATTTAAACGCATCCTTAATGAACCAGTGTATTGACGTAATAAAAAATATAACATAATTTATTACTACTTATAAAGTTATACAACGTTAAAATAGTAACTTTGAAAATTTCTACGTGTTAGTGAAGCTCATTTCGGATATAAATATACACATGAGCAAAACAAATCCTCAAAGCACGACAGCTCGTGGATAAATTAGGTACAGGGTGACAGAGGCTCCTACTTATACTATTAATTCTTAGTTGCGATTTTGGGAAGTTAGGTTTCTTGGATGTGAGGCATCTATCCCGGTTTTACCCTAATTAACAACCGTTATAGACCATTGCTGGACATAATATCTCTCCTTAGAAAAGTTTAGAGCTAATATATCTAATATCTTTAAACGAGTAATTCTTGTGAATACATACTGAATTTCGGAAACGGCTTTACCTATTTTCATGAAATTTTGTATGCAGAAGGTTTCGGGGGCGATAAATCGTTCTAGTTAAGATTCATTTTTAGATTTTTTTAATTTTTTTTTTAAGAATTTCATATTTCTAACCTTTATTATTCCCAAAATTATTTGGTATACGATACTAGTTCAATCGGTGTTATTTGAATATCAGTTTTTCATCGGAGGGACTGGCTTCGGACCTGAGAACTTAATTGAACTAGTTGTCAGTATATTTGAGGCTGTTATCACCAGAAATGAAACCGCGACCTCTTGATCGAAAGTAGTATACGTCAAATAAAGAATTCTAAATGCCTGCATGTAGGAGTGTAATGTAATATAAGATAACTGTTATGTAATGTGTATAAAAGTTATTAATAAATAATAATAATAATAATAAATAATAAATATTCCGGACATCTAACACACAACGCCATCTAGCTAAGCAGAGCTTGTGTTATGGGTACTAGACAACTGATATAAATACATATATACTGTTTTTTTTTGTAAATACATACATATTATACATAGAAAACACCCAAACTCCGAAACAAATATTTGTAGATCATACAAACATTTGGTCCGGCCCAGGATTTGAACCCGAGACCTCAGCACAGCAGTCGCATACGCTACCACTGCGCCACAGAGGCAGTCAAAATACCGAAGACCACTGTCTGAATTGAGTAAATGGCTAATAGAGCGCACTATTTAGTTATAATTAAATTCATTTTAATGACTTTAAATGATAATATATTTTTGCTGTAATTTGTCTTATAATTTAATTTTGCATGTCAATGCCTCGTGCTTCGGAGAGCACGTAAAGCTGTTGGTCCTGCGCCTGATCTCTCCCTGGTCGAGTCGGTTAACCGTCAAATCTGAGTATGGTGTTTGGCACACACTTGTGCACTACAATAACTCCTGCATATCCTCTCCGGCTAGGAAAAGATTATATTAAGCTAAAACTTCCTTGTCAATGAGTGACCTATGTCCAGAATTGGACTGTTATAAGCTACAGCGTTTGTGTTCACTCTTACGACACCCATGGGATGAATAGAAGTGATGGCTGGTATTCTTAACCCACACCATAGCACACCAGTTCAAATATTTAGGTAGGTAGGTACAAAAATTCAAAATATTGTTTAGTTTTTAACACTTCTATATGTTGATAATAATCTCAAACAAATTTAGTCGATGAAACGTATCAGTAATTTTTTCCTCTTGTTAAAATTTGGAAAATACGTGATTTTGCATTCTCATCGACGAAATTATGTGCAATATCCGACATCTTTATTATAGTCCATTCGCTTCTTCTATAGCTCTCTTACAGTTAAAAGTGTCATATAACTTTTATTTCAATTCCCGGGTCGGACCAAATGTTTGTATGACTTGCAAATATTTGTTTCGAAGTTTGGGTGTTTTCTATACTTTCAAAAATAATATGTATTTATATCAGTTGTCTAGTACCAATAACACAGACTCAGGTTAAGTTGGGACTAAATGGCGTTGTGTGTAAGATGTCCAAACTATTTTTTTATTTATTTTAAACTATGCTAACTTAAGCACACGTTGCTCCCGCGTTTACGTCCAATATCACGGTAAAAGTAGCCTATGTCCTTTCTCAAGAATCTATTTCCATGTCAAATTTCATTGAAATCAGTGTAGGAATTTAGCCGTCACAGCCTGACAGGCCAATAGAGTTACATTAGCATTTGTAATATACTAGTTTTTGCACGCGGCTCCGCCCGCATGCATGTCGAATATAGCTGGTAAAAGTAGCGTATTTCTATCCTCAAGAATCAAAGTATCAGCATGTTTTTTTATATAATAGGGTGGGAAACAATTAGACGTATTGCTTGATGGTCAGCGTTTACCACCGTCCATGGACACCCGCAACACCAGAGGCATCACAAGTGCATTGCCGGCCTTTGGAGGGTGAGAAGGGGGGTGGAAGGAGGGGTTGGGGTATGGGCCTCCAGTAACTTTTTCTTTTTTTTTTACTGAATAGGGGGCAAACGAGCGTACGCGTCACCTGATGGTAAGCGATTACCGCCGGCCATGGACACACGCAACACCAAAAGCGTCACAAGTGCGTTGCCGATCTTTGAGGGATGGGGAGAGAGAATGGGGAGAGGGAATGGGGAGGGGTTGGGGTATGGGCCTCCGGTATCCTCAGTCACTTGGTGAAACATAGAGCAAGCGCTATTTCACACCGGTTTTCTGTGAAGCCGTGGTATCACTACGGTCGAGCCGGCCCATTCATGCCGAAGCATGGCTCTTCCACGGAAGGAATCGTGGATCTCCCATGGAATATATATATTGTCATTGAAATTGGTTCAGTGGTTTGGCAGTAGAAGCGTAACAGATAGACACGAGTTACTTTACCATTAATGTTATAAATTGAGATAAAGATGTTGCTAAAATCAATAGCGTCCTATTTATATCTTAATACTTCACGTAGTATGCTTATGAAATATAATTTATTTTTCTTTGAATTTTGCCTGTCAATTGGCTTGATATTTTCCTTTGAACTTCGAGAATGTGGGGAAATCCGAGTCCATAAAATATGAAGTGTTCGCAATTATTTATTTTTGCAAAACTAACGCGCAAGTTGTTGTGTCACCGGCCGTTGATGACGTTTTATTTCATCGTCACTAGTTTTTTTTTGTTTGATCTTTAATTGTGAATGTGTATTCAGTATATGTATATGCTATTTCAACCAGTAAAGTTATTAAATTGTAACTGCATCAAGTGTAGTATTTTGAGTGATCAACACGCCGTTTTCTATTGTACTTAGTGTCGTGGACTTCGATCCACGAACTCCTGTTCTGAGTTTGGGTATGGTTTGTTTCCGTTCCATGTAGATTTGTAAAGTCCCCCGCGACATAGGAATATGTTTTGTGCGGATAGTCTTTTTTAAAAGAAAAGATCTTTACGTCTTATGTAAAACGGTTTAAAATAGAAGTCTATACCGTTATTAAAGAGTTCAAAATCATTCTTCAGCGACAACGTACTTCTGACTATTTCGTTGCAAGAGTCTTTGAGCAACAGTAATCTCTTATCGTCGGGCCTGCAGCTACAATATCATAAACAAAAAGAACATTTCCTTACGTCTAAATTATTCATTTTTATATATTACTTTCACTGGGAATCCCGTACCATCAGTTTTTGAGGTAAAATAATTATTTATGGGTTTACAGTTCGAAAATCAAAAACCCGTATTTAAAACATGGAATGAGTCAGAGTGACCAGTATGTTTTAAATACGGGTTTTTGACACACATACAGATGCATCTGATTGAACCACATTTGATAGTCGTTGAGAGGATAATACGCGGTTAAAAAGTTTTAATATTTTTTGCTATATATTGTGTGATAATGATTACTATTACTATTAAATATATAAATAAAACTATACAACAACGTTTTGAGTTCCTACACAGTTCACATTGCAGGCTCTTGAGATCGTCGGAGAATATGAAACTGAAAATGCTCAGTCATTTCACAGAATTCGATGATAAGTCATTCTCGGTGCAAGAGAGCCACGCTTCGGCATGTATGGGCCGGCTCGACCGGAGTGATACCACGGCCTCAAAGAAAACCGGTGTGAAATAGCGCTTGCGCTTTGTTTCACTGAGTGTGTGAGGATAACGGAGGCACATGCCCGATTTCTTCCCCCCATCCCCCAAAAGACGGCAATGCACTTGTGGCACCTTTCGTGTTCATCAGGCGATACATCTGCTCGTTTGACCCCTATTCAATAAAAAAAGCAGTCAGACTAGAACAACTCGCATGAAGCAATTAGACAAGCTAAATCTCTGCAAGTTTTTTAAGAAGCTAGTCACAGATTACTATTTGACAATATAAAGGCTTCTGGGGGGGGTATAATATATCTATATCTATATATAATAAACCTGTATAAATAAATAAATCCTACTTATATTATAAACGCGAAAGTTCGTGAGTATGTATGTGGGTATGTTTGTTGCTCTTTCACGCGAAAACAACTGAATGGATTTGTATGAAACTCAACAATAATATAGCTTATACATCAGAATAACACATAGGCTACAATTTATAAAGGTTATTGTCGTACTCCGGGTAGCACCGTGGGGTTTAGCTAGTATATAAAATAAAACTAGCAATCCATCTTAATTTTTTTTTTTTTTTTTATTGGATAATGGGCAAACGAGCAGACGTATCACCTGATGGTAAGCGATTACCGCCGCCCATGGACACCCGCAACACCAAAGGCGTCACAAGTGCGTTGCCAACCTTTGGGGGATGGGAAAGGGGATGGGGGGAGGGGTTGGGATATGGGCCTCCGGTATCCTCACTCACTCGGTGAAACACAGCGCAAACGCTATTTCACACCGGTTTTCTGTGAGGCCGTGGTATCACTCCGGTCGAGCCGACCCATTCATGCCGAAGCATAGCTCTCCCACGGTAAAATTGTATTGTTGTTTTATCAAGTCATCGTATCATCAACAGCGTTCTTTAGTCTATTACTAGATAAAGGCCTAGAAAATTTTGGACTACTGCACAACGTTGACTCAAATCAGTGGTCAATTGGACAACAGCTAATGGTTTTGTCCAGTTTTGAGACTGTTCGTATTGGGTTTTGTTGTCCTGCGTAGTTTGTATCCTTAGTCACCAACACGGATAGAACAAATATAGACGGTGGAAACGTACATAAATCGTTCCTAAACCTTAATAAAATTTCTATAATAGAACTCATAAACACACAAAAGTTTTAATGAATTATTTATAAACATAATAATTCAACAATTGAAACAACAATTTTATCTTGGTATATCTTGGAATATATTTGTATTATTTAAATAGTTCAATTACTGACTTATTGTCTATGGCATATGTTACTATTTGATCTTATCAACTACATTGTCGATTTTAAATAGTAGCTACTGTAATGGTCGATATCTTTTTATTTAGCATTTCAAATAGATATAATTATGTAAATTTATGTTATTGCAATTTTTTTTAATAACCCGTTAATTTGTTTTACGGTTGTCATTTTTTTTTTCATCATAAATTCTTAAAGTGATTTACTATAGTATTTCGAAAGTTACAATTCAAAGGACGATTTTAAGGTATTCGCGCGCAAATTTATTTTTAGCGTCCCAATGATAAGTCCATAAACAAAATAGTGGCATATAACACGAATGTTACCAATATGTTTGTAACTTACACTATTTCTACTCAATAAGAAATTATTTTTGGAGTGGAATAGTATGTACATATTTTTAGAAGGACAAATTTAAGTTCCTCCAACAAAAATACTTATTTTAGAGATTGTATTTCCGAAACTGAACAAAACATTTACACAAAGAACGGAATTTTTGGCGCGTAAGATTTGCACTATTAAAAAGTTAGCGGTAAAGTTAATTAATAAAAATTTTGTTGCCTAATATTTAATTGTTTGTTTCTTGATTTTATTACAATACTGTTAGCAATGGATGTAACTTTAAATGCATTCTTGAATGGTGACATATCCTACTACTATTATAAAGGCGAAAGTTTGTAAGTATGGATGTATGTATGTATGGATGTTTGTTACTCTTTCACGTAAAAACTACTGAATGGATTTGAATGAAACTTTACCACAATATAGCTTATACATCAGAATAACACATAGGCTACTATTTATAAAGATATAGCTTCGCCTCGCGTAGTTGCCCGCAGTTATCATCGTACCGCGGGTAGCACCGCGGGGTTCAGCTAGTTTAAAAATAAATACAGAAATTTTAATATCTTCTATATAAATTATTGAAATTGAAGTTTCTGTTTGTTCACTCGGTACATATACAAAATTATATTTCTTTAACAATTATTGTCTGTCTCTCTGTTTATTTCGACTCATCTCTGGAACGGCTGGACCGATTTTGATGGGGATTTCAATGGTATATTGATAATATAAGGAGTAACTTAGGCTAAATTTTTAGACTAGCTTTGCCCCGCTGGTAACACCGCAGGCTCAGTTAGTTTGTAAATAAATTTAGCAAGAGAGCTACAAGGATTGGCTCAACCTGAGGGATACCCAGGTGTCATCGAGCGAATCATCTGATAATGATATGGATGTCCTGCAGTGAAGGATTATTTGATGATGATTCATGACATATGCCTCCCCTCAGCAAGGAGGCTTTGGGATACTATACCACGTTGGCCAGAGGACTTGGTATAGATATTGGTTATATAAATATATATTAAATACTAGCTGAACCCCGCGGTATGATAATAACAGCGGGCAACGCCGCAAGGCGAAGCTAGATTTTTTATAAACTGTAGCCTATGTGTTATTCTGATGTATAAGCTATATTATTGTAAGGTTTCATCAAAATCCATTCAGTAGTTTTAGCGTGAAAGAGCAACAAACATACTCATTTATATACTCACCGTGTATAATTTCAGTAGGATACATAAAATAGATAAAAGATAACACTTTAGTGTTATATTTTAACCAATTTCAAAAATTCGTTCATGTAATTTATAAATTTTGGCACGAAGCAAGGTCTCACACAAAACACAATCATCTACAAGATCATTTTCGCGATTAACAACTTATACTTTTACACTTAAAACATTGACTGTGAGGTATCCTTGTAGGGGAAACTATTTCTAAATGGTTTCTTTAGCCTGCTCTGTTCGTTTGTTTGGGTCAAAACTAGTAATTTAAATTAATTTGACCCCTTCCTTTTGACAGATTGATCTGAAATTTGGTACACACGTTTAGCTCTAGTGAAAATACAATAAAATAAATTCTGTTTTATTGTAAATCTAAAATGGCCGCCTCTACAAAATGGCGGTTTACAAATTTTATGACGACTATCTCAATATGGTATAAAATGAAAGGGCCTGCTGAACTTAATTGAATGAGAAGTACTACGGTATAAAATAAAAAAATAAAACTTGAAAATAAAAATTGCGTGTTTTTTTAAATTGATTGCCTTAGTTTGATGAGAGAGTGTGATGACTGGAACCTGGGACCTACCGAATTATATTTTATCCGTTAAAAAAATAAAAATAAACCGTTTAAAAAAATACATGCTTTTTTAGAGTGCAAAACATAAATTTGTTGCCATAATACCTGGAAAAAAAATGAGACAATAATGTTCGGTTGGATTTCCGAAATAGGATGAAATATTGACATACACGGAATCTTTGCTGCGCTATTATAAAATTGACATGTTTATTTGTTTATATAGTATATATCATAGCTTAATTTTGTCATATATATATTTATTTTTCACTTTTTTAATGTTCACCTACACAGTCGCAATAATTGTTTTCCTGGTAGCGATATTGAGTAAATTATAAACTCAGTAATACAAATGCCCCAGAGCTATGGCACCTACTAACTGTTTTTTTTTTTTTTTCTTCTCTGGCTTCGCACGATTTGTGCATTCAGCCAATGTCGAGTTTAAAATTACTGTCTTTTATTAAATAAAAACTTATTCAAAGTATAAATAAATGTTGCTAGGAAAACATAATACATATAAAAATAAATCAATGCATTGCTGCCAGTATTGTCGCGACGTGGTACAATGATTTATTTGACATAAATTTTATAAAATTCTTAGCCATAAAATAAACTACATATTTATAATTAATAAATAAATAAATAAATATTCCGAACATCTAACACACAACGCCATCTAGTCCCAAGCTAAGCAGAGCTTGTGTTATGGGTACTAGACAACTGATATAAATACTTATATACTTTTTTTTTTGTAAATACATACATATTATACATAGAAAACACCCAAACTCCGAAACAAATATCTGCAGATCATACAAATATTTGGTCCGACCCGAGAATCGAACCCGAGACCTCAAGCTCAGCAGTCGCATATGCTACCACTACGCCACCGAGGCAGTCATTAATAAAACTAGTCTTAGTATATCCCCACTCAGACTTCTCCAATCCGAGAATAAATATTCTACATAACGAAAGGTCAACAATCATTGTCTTTATTTAGCACAAGCTATTCCTTACCTATTCCTTTAAAATGACTCTACTAAAATTACTTTTCATAAAAACATAATGACTCTTCAGCCAATTGGCTTCTGGAATACGAGTCCGTCCCAACTCTAATTGACCTATACAACGTACAAAGCCAATAAAATCCTGCATCAACGTGCCACCTCTAGGGCGACTCACTATTCAAGCGGATAAACCAACGACTATATGAATTGGTACTGGCCGAGTTCGGCCGCAGTTCTCGCGTTGCACTGCGTGCATAGACTAGTAAATTAAAAACAAACTACTTCTAAAATTGTGGGCAGCCTTCATTTAAAAAAAAACGCTTGACAGTTTTTAACGCGCGCCAATTTTGAAATAGTGATCGTTGGGAAATAAAAAGTGTCAGTGTTAATGTTTGAGATTTTGTTTTTAACGAGAATTTAGTATTTGGTAAGTGTTTATTTATTTATTAGCCATAACAAGCACTATGATTAAATTACATATTTTGTTTAGGACACTGGTTATAAAAATAAAATATTAGATTACATTTCTCTTTAAATCATTTTATAAAATTAAATAATTTAATGGCTATATTTGTATCAAAAATCAAACGATTGCCGTACTTTTAATGTAATTTAATTAAATCATCAGACTTGGCTTTTTAATAGTATTACCAAAAAGTGATAAATGAATTTAGAATATCGAAATTGTTTTTGATATTTTGTCCAAGTTGGTTGCAACAACCTCATAAATTTAAGGTGAGCTGCTCTTGGTATAAGACTTACACAATTTTGAGTGTCATTTTAATGGCAAATAAAATAAATAATTTACAGTAATTAAAAAGTAATTAAACAAAAAGTATAACTGAATGGTAAAAATATCCTTGACACAGTACATAATTCATCTCGTGACCATGGTGTTATTCGGTCGAAATGGTGGGTAGTAAAAAAGTATAAAATTACCTATAAAATTTCTTATGAATTTTATTGGGTTTTTATATCACAGCTCTAAAACCTGCTTTTGAAGCCCTTAATACCAGGCACCCTATTTTTATAAAGATGACCCAATTTTCTTTATATATTTGTTGATATTTTTCAAATACATGTACTTAATTTTCAATTTAATACGATTTATTTTCTATTTTAAAATTATAGTAATTAATATAATTTAAAATTATTAATAATACATATACATAATACTTTTGGGTAGGGCTTTCTAAACCCAATATCAGATATGGGAAAAGTTCTTTAAGCATGTTCGGGTGAAATAAATCTCTGTAAAACCCTCAGTTTAAAATGTTAAATAATAAATTATATAAATATATGATACACAATATAATCACAAATTTTAACAACAAAAAAAACCGACTTCAAGAACTGGACCCAATTGAAATGGGAAATCATCAAAATCGGTTCACCTAGTCGAAAGTTATGTGGTAACAAACATGAAAAAAAAATACAGTCGAATTGAGAACCTCCTCCTTGTTTGAAGTCGGTTAAAAATATTATTATTACTATAAAAACAGGCAACAAGTATTTTTGTAACTATAAAATATTAGTTAGCCTCTCTACCGCATTAGGTCAACCTGTTATGAAAATGAATACTTAAAAAAATAAATGTTTTTGTTTCGAAAGCAATAAAACTCTTTGGTAATTTTTTTTTTTAGCTTAGACATCAGAAATCTCAAAATAAAGAAATGATTTAGTATAATATTTACACATATTATTACTAGAAAGGTGCAATCTATTTTTTCATGTTTCAAATATGTTTATGTGAACCGGGTTTTTGCTGTCAAGTATATTTCTAAATAAAAAATCCTTTCTAATTTATGATTTTTATTAATTTCTACAACACGTACAGTTAATTGAACCTGTAAAAAAATAAATAAATTGTGCAAAAATGATTGAATATAGCAAGTGGAAAGTTTACATATAAAATTAATAATCTTTATCGGATCACAACGACTTAAATGAGTTTCCTTTTGATATGAACAAAATTGTACAACACCGTTTTGTTGTCACACTAATATTATAAAGGCGATAGTTTTTATTTTTTTTTTTTAAAAGACAACTCCCGCATTAGGAATATACATCCTGTATCATTTTGTGGATCACACAAAGTGATGTCCCACGTGGGATTTGAACCCACGGCACTTGGCGCAGTAGCAAACGGCGTAGTGACCGCTTAAACCACTAGGGCAACCGTGCAGTTTGTAAGTGTGTGTGCTTCTTCACGCTCAAAAGAAAGGACCAATTTGCATAAAATTTGATATGAAGTAAATGAAAATCTGGATTAACAGATAAGCTACTTTTCCCGTGGAATATGGGATTATGGGGGCGTTGAGCGATTAATCGAAATTCAGCAGCTGAAATTCGTTAAAAAACTACCAAAAAATAAATGGTCATCCATTTATTAAAATTAATGCAATTATGATATCTTATACTTCTGTAAACATTACACAAGTGCAATCAAATATTCCAATCAAGTCATAAAGCTTTACAATATTTAAACTCTTTTTTAACAAAAAATAATAATTAATTTATCCAATCGTACTAAGTAATTACAAACACTATGTCTTTAAAATCTACTGTAGTTTATGAACAGAAATAAATATTTTAAATTAACGAATCAGATAACAAAGGCTAGTGTAAAAATAAATCTTAACAGTCAGTAAGTCTTTCAGTAAGTTTCATAATTTTCATAACGTCCCACTTCTGGGCTCGAGTCTCCTCTTAGGAGAGAGTTAAGGCCATACTTCCCCACGCTGGCCGAGTGCGGGTTGGGGACTGGCAAGACAACGTTTTGGCTACGTAATTATACCATTGGATGTTTTTAAGCCGCCCAAAGGCCTCTAACTAAGCTTCACGACTGTTATCCTATGATAACATTCGGGACCTACTGCTTAACGTGTCCTTAACGAAACGCTCATGGTAACATGCCACGAGCGGTCACCCGTCCAGGTACTTACCGCGCCGTCGTTGCTTACCCTCGAAAATTGTTTCTAATAACCGAGAGCAGCTGGGCTATGAGAGGCTCTAAGCCTTGATAAGCACAAATAATATCATATATGCAATAGCCGAGAATTATCATAAAAGTAATTTTTGTACTAACTGACCTGGCGAACTTCGTGCCTTCATATCTTTTCGTGATTTTCGACTAAGTTTCCTACGGGTAGTGTACAGTCACGGACCAAGATGACTGCCTCGGTGGCGCGAGTGGTACTGTAAGCGACTGCTGTGCTTGAGGTCTCGGGTTCGATTCGACCGAATGTTTGTATGATCTGCAAATATTTATTTCGAAGTTTGGGTGTTTTCTATGTATAATATGTATGTATTTACAAAAAAAAGTATATAAGTCTTTCTATCAGTTGTCTAGTATCCATAACACAAGCTCTGCTTAGCTTGGGACTAGACGGCGTTGTGTGTTAATAAATTGTCCGAAAATTATTATTATTATAAGAAAATATAACACTTTTATTTTTTCTTTTAATTTTCTTCTATACAAGCCTATGACAATAACAAACCAACAAAAATCCAATTAGGTGCACTCAATTGAAAGTTATGGGCTTACATACAAATGTACATATGTAAATGATTCATTTTTATTAATATAAATTACATGCACGCTAAAACGTCAAACCTCTTAATTAGAATTTTATAATAAAGTCGTTTAGTAGCCAAATATATAGTCTATTCGCTTAGATACGGTCACAATGTTCGCGACGTTGTCGTACGTGCGGCAAGCCGCCATAAAATCAAAGGGTGTGCCTGCGGCGTAAACCCACAAGCTAGTATGATTTGTTAGTTTACGCCGTTATTTCAGTTAATATATTCGTATTTCTCAACAATAAAAACAATTGCGGCTGCACCGACACTATCTGAATAATTGACTATATTTTTTAAATATTATAAACGCAAATTAAAATAAGACCAGCTAATGAATATGTTTCAATCTACAATCCAAGAGTAGTGATCACTATACTCATTGCGAATACAGACAATGCAACAATGTAGCATGGAGACCCAGACCATGACGGCCTAGATGATGAGATGCTTCTACATCATTGAGCCTCCGGTCTTGAATTTACCAACGTAACACGACAGCACGAACGCTGTCATTTTACGTCTTCTGTGCGAGGGTAGTACCGCCAAGGTTTTTTTTTATTGAATATGGGGCAAACAAGCAGACACATCACCTGATAGAAAGCGTCACAAATGCGTTGTCGACCTTTGGGGGATGGGGAGAGGGAATGAGGGGAGGGGTTGGGGTATGGGCCTCCAGTATCCTCACTCACTCGGTGAAACACAGCGCAAGCACTATTTCACACCGGTTTTCTGTGAGGCTGTGGTATCACTCGAGCCGGCCCATTAATGCCGAAGCGTGGCTCTCCCACGGAAAAGGTCGATTCAGCCACCCCTATTTAATTTGTGTATGCTGTAAGATTTGACTGAGGTAGCAAACAACGCAAATCAATATAACTGCAAAGAGTAGACAAGTAGTATGGTAGACCGCCTCCTTCCTTTTTTTTTTTTTAAGACAACTCCCACTCTGGACTACAATTTGTGGGTCACACAAAGTGTGGTACAGCGTGGGATTTGAGCCCACGACACTTGGCGCAGTAGCAATTGGCATGGCGACCGCTGACACCACTCGGCCAACCGTACAATCTAACAGTGTACTATTAATGCCTTTTAATGTGGTAACATTTACTTGTATGTTCATCCTGTTATTGGTAAGGCCACTAGGAGAAGCATATTTAATATTCTACATGAGTATTGTAAGCCACAATTACATCAAAGATGGCCTTGAACTAAAGGAAACAATCAAAATTGTAAAACCAAGATAATAAAACGGTTTCAGTTTAATCGATTGTCTATGTATTACCTAAATATAGCACTATTGGAATGTAATTACGTTCTAAATAATTAAAAGTTAATTTTAAAATAGAATTCAAAAGTAATATTGTGGATATTTTAAGATATCTTGTTGCAACCTACGGATCCTGTTTTTAGGGATCTGTAACTCAACAGGGAAAAATAGAACCTTTATAGGATTACTTTGTTGTCAAGTTAAACAAATAAAGAAAAAAAAAAAAAAACAATTTTTCTCAGGAATGCGTAGAGGCATCAAGCTGAAAGTCACATGAAATACTCAGGTTTACTGTCTCTAAAAGCTGTAAAAAAATCAAATTTTCTAGGCCAACGCTATCAAAAGCATTTATGCTGCATGTTTTCGACACTCGCAAGGAAATCAAAACCTATAGGGTACTTCCCGTGAACTCAGAATCTTGAAATTTGGTACAAAACAAAGTCTTATAGCACAGATAAAAGACAAATTGCAAAAAGCATAATTATTTTGTTTCATCATAAATCTACAGGTTTGAACGGAACCCTCGGTTCCTCGGTAAGTCCGACTCGCACTCTTGACCGGTTTTTTAATTGCACTTCTCACTTGATTAGACGTGTCAATCGAATCGTGTTAATACAACCTTTTTGGCCATTTGACGAATCAATCGATTTGCACCGATCGTGGTCGCACGTGACTAAAATAACCGATTTTTCTGGATCGATTATTTCGGTCGGTATTAACAAATATAATTGTTATTGTTGTTGTAATTGTAATATAAATTAAAATTAATTATAAATAAATAGCAAAAGAGATAACAGTGTTAAAAACTATTATCTTACAAGCGACTGTTTTTATTAAATATTTTAAACTAGCTGTGCCAGCTCCTTCATATACGTTACATATGGATTTACAAGTTACTATGAATTTTTCACCGTTTAAACCTTCCCTGGTCTACGATAACCATTTCAAAATAAAAATCAGCTAAATCGGCTTAGCCGTTTTGAAATTTATATCTATACTAATAATAAAACTGAAGAGTTCGTTTGTTAATCTCAGGAACAGCTGATCCGATTTGAAAAATTCTTTCAATGTTAGATAGTCCATTTATTGAGGAAGGCTTTAGGCTATATATCATCACGCTACTATTAATAGGAGCGGAGCACCAATGAAGAATGTTTCAAAACCGGGGGAAAATTTTCACGCTACGGACTATTTATGACGCAAACGAGGTTGCGTGGGTCAGCAATACTCGTATAAGATAAAGATAGAAGTTTAGTTGACATCAAGCGTTGAGTCTATAACCTACGGTGACCTTCAAATTGGTTATACGCTATAATGTCTAGTTTTCCATATTACTAGATTTCATATTACCAAATTAAATTTGAGTTTACGAAATAAATAGACAACGTTTATTATTTGTGTCTCAAATTTAAATTCTTCGTACAATTAGACCAAGGCGTATATTGCGTTAAGTTATACTCGTAGATGTAATCTTGCACATTTTGTACTAATTAAATCTATACAAATAAATAAAATTGGAGTGTCTGTTTGTAATATTAAAATAACGTCTTTCTACTACATGCATATGAATGTATATAGGTACGGTACACATACCAAAATATATATTTTTAAAATTGTTGTCTGTCTGTCTGTTTGTTCCGGCTAATTTCAGGACCACTGGTCCGATTTGAAAAATTATTTCGGTGTTGGATAGTCCATTTATCGAGGAAGGCTATATATCATCACGCTACTACTAATAGGAGCGGAGCACCAATGAAGAATGTTTCAAAAACGGGGGAAAATATTCACGCCACGGGCAATATAAGACGCAAACGAGGTTGCGTGGGTCAGCTAGTTAATTCATTAAATTTTCATTTTTTGCATTGCGCATTGCATATATTTAGACGCGACTGATGTTTAGAAACATGTATTAGGCCGCTTACCCACTGAGTCGGGTATTTAAATGGAGCTTCACATTTAAAACAACGACACGATTAACTGTCGTTCATTTTTTTGGCGTGACGACAGTTTGGTTAGACAATAACGACGCTTAGCCCAACAGAAAGATAAACAATATCATAACGTATCGTGACAGAAAATCGTGTGATGTTGTTGCCACGTGTTTTTGTGTGGAGAAGACATCCCCTTATCATCTTCAACAGCATTTAACAGTCCACTGCTGATCATAAGCCTCTCCTTAGAAATTAGGTTTTCGGCCTACTATACAACTCTGGTCAGACGGGTTGGTATGGGTTTTTCAAGTTTTCCTTGTCTTTTGCATTGATATTGTCCTGCGAAGTTTATCTCCCTTAGTTGCTTCTTATGACACCCATAGAGTGAGTGAGACACCACCCCGGTGACACTCCGTATTCTTAAACCGTTACCACACGGAAAGACAGCCCCTAGTCAAGTTGCAATTAAAAAAACTAACGACTGTGTGGAATTGACGTTTCTCAACGCTAAACCACAAGAAATAATGAGGAATAATTCACGAGATTACAGGTATTAACGATTGTAGAAAGAAAATCGACGCGAAACACCTGCATCTTAGCTATGGAGGCTGATGTGCAAATGACAAGACAACTATAAAAATGTGGTCACGACGGCAATCAATCAATCAAGACGACTATCGTCTCTAGCCGTTGCCATCACTGCTACTATGGTGTAACGATTAATTTATCGTCATAGTGGGAACCTACGCTAATGCATTTTATTTGAAAGTAAAACTGCATTGGTTGATCATTGCTTCATGCATTGACTTGACAATCTGAAGGTTACGAATTCGACTTACGATAACTCAATGCATATTTTTCTAAGTCATAAAATACTAATTTCTTTCTCATTCAGATATTAAAGAAACAGATACAAATAGCTCTTAGATTCTGATATAGTGTTAAGTATTACACAAAGAATTTACACTGGTATGTTTTATTCTGATTACACAATGGCGTCATTAATAGCCTTAATAGTCGGCTACTGGATAGATTACCTTAGAAGAGAGGTTTTGTTTTGGTCTTCTAAACATGGTTTGGTTCGTGTTTTCCTTATCTTTGAAGTGATACAGACCTATGTGGTTTGTACCCTCAGTTGCCTATCCATTTCCTTATACGAAACGTAGTATTTTTTTACTAAAATTGTGCAATATAAAGACATTTAGTATTAAGTATTATTAATTGCTTACAAAACAATACATATCTGTATTAGCTTTTATCCGCGGCTCCACCCGTGTGTATGTTAATTATCGAGATAGAAAGTAGCCTATGTCTTTCCTCAGTAATCAAAGTATCTCCATGCTAAATTTCATTGAAATCAATGCAGTGATTTAGCCGTGAAAGCGTGACAGACGGACAGACAAAGTTACTTTCGAATTTATAATATTAATAAACTATTATTTAAATAAATATTTTCGGACATTTAACAAATAACGCCATCTAGTCCCAAACTAAGCAGAGTTTGTACTATGGGTACTAGACAACTGATACTTTTTTTTTGGAAATACATACATATTATACATAGAAAATATACAAACTCCGAAACAAATATTTGCAGATCATACAAACATTTGGTCCGACCCGGGAATCGAACCCGAGACCTCAAACACAGCAGTCGCATACGCTACCACTGCGCCAACGAGGCAGTCAATATTGAGTAAAGATACGAGTGGTATAGATTACGCTCATATTTAACTGTCATGTCCTGTATAGTGTTTTAAATTTCTTCTATTTTAAAAGATCTTGTCTATTGTCTTTGTTTTCTTTTTAATATTGTATTAGTCGTAATTAGCTTAATTGTTAATTTTCTCACACGGTTATTATTGTCCTCCTTCCTTTTCTTACCGTGCAGAGGGCCTGGTGACCTGTAACACAGGTTATATTTTTATAACCTACATCAGGCACCAGTCTTTCACAAAGGTGGAATCCGGAAGTCAAGCCACTATTGTACCTATTATTAAGTTATACATTTGTGAAAGAGAATAAAAATTATTAATTTTTTTTTAACTATATAAACAATGGGTAACATGTAACCTTCTTTACATTTTGACGTGCAAAAAGTAGCACCTATTTGGTCGTCTTAAAAAAATTACACACATATGACTTGCAACTCTTTACACTTTGGCACACTTAAAATTGTCATTCATGATTCAATGGGTTTTCCAACATAATTCCTATAGACCGAAATGCTTATTAAATATAATATGAATCAGGAATTAATACATGGAACAAACCGCGGTAAAGACCGGAGCACCAAATATGTGCGTCACAGAAAAAAAAAGTATTTACTTTATGATTTTTGTTGAATTGTCAAATAATAACAGCGTGATGAGAGAGGTTATTTGGTCTGTGTCTGGGTTTTTATCTATATTAAGTATGTGTTTAGAAATATTTAAATATGTTTATTAGCTATCTGGTTTTTACGGTACATCTAGAAAAGTTGACATTATAAAAACGTAAACGATATTTAAAAAACTAATACGTTTATAGAAATGACGTCATCTCTACGCGGGGTGACGATTGTAGCAAGAGAATCGAATTGGAGAAGTGAAATCTCCCCCTGCTTTGAATCTTGAGAAGGATCAAATGATTCTAGAGTTGCAGAGGTACATGGTAACCACTTACCATCAGGTGATTCATCTGTTGGTATGCCCTCTCCCATAAAAAAGAATCAAGTTCGAGTTATAAGGACTCTGACCTGCTCAAGATTCTTCTCTACTTCCAAAAAGACTCTACTCTGTCTGATGGAAAACAAGAGTAGAATCCAAGAGCGGTGGTCACCATTGCCTATGGACAATTCAGTATGGTGACCCACACTAAGGCGACCTAGTGAAATGCTTCTATGAGTTTCCTGTTAAGTAAACTATGCGGCGATTGATGAACGCGGACAAAGCAAGAGGTGTGTCAGGACCGTAGTAAGTGGAGGTCAGTTGTCTCTGCTTACCCCTCTACGAACTAGGCGTGACTTTATACACTATTTTGCAAAAAAAAACGGGCACTTAAGCAAAGAACTATTTTATAGTTACTTTTATTATTATTATTTTTTTTTTTTTTTTAAAAGACAACTCCCACATTAGGAATAAACATCCTGTGTCGTGGGGGACTTTACAAACATACATGAAACGGACACAAAGAACATCCAGACTCGGGAAAACAATTCGTGGATCACACAAAGTGTTGTAGGTACCGCGTGGGATTTGAACCCACGACACTTGGCGCAGTAGCAAGCGGCATGGCGACCGCTGACACCACTCGGCCAACCGTGCAGTACTATTAGTTTGTTTGACAATTTTAGGTATTGTTATCCTCAGAATTTCATAAATTAATTAGGAAGGAATAGGTATCATAAGTTTTATCATAACATTTTGATTAAATTATTGAGAAATAATGTTTAAGCTCAAAACACTATTATTGTACCTGCTCGCTAAATAAAAATGAAACGCGTTAATTTCTTTGTTTTTCTTGATTACATTAAAAGCAGATAAAAGTTTAGTATTGAGTGTGACCCCCTCTTGCTGAAATCACGGCTTGCATTCGTCTGGGCATGCTAGCGAGTATATCTTTTATGGTTTCTTGGGGAATACGTTCCCACTCCGCGGTAATCACATTCTTTAGCTCTCTGATGGTCTGCGGAGCCGGCTGCACTGATCTCACTCGTCGCTTCAGAACGTCCCAGACATGCTCTATGGGATTGAGGTCCGGACTTCTAGCTGGCCAGTCCAAACGACGAATTCCGACTTCTAGCATATATGCTTCCACATCACCAGACCGGTGGGCGCGAGCGTTGTCGTCCATAAAAAATGAGTTTTCGCCAAGAGCGGTTAAAGCGGGTTGTGCATAAGGAATTAGAACTTCCGTTATGTATCGGTGTCCAGTCAGTGTACCGTTTTCGATGAAGACTAACTCCGTACGATCCATGGAATTTATTCCTGCCCAAAACATAACAGAGCCCCCTCCATAAGGTGTGATTTCTTCAAAACATGCCTCTGCAAAGCGTTCTCCTCGTCTACGTAGCACTCGCCGACGTCGGTCTTCACCATGCAGAGATAACCTGGCTTCATCGGAGAACAATATCCTATCGCAGTCTTCATGAGTCCATGACACACAATTTCGAGCGA
Source organism: Spilarctia lutea (assembly GCA_916048165.1). Lineage (NCBI taxonomy): Eukaryota > Metazoa > Arthropoda > Insecta > Lepidoptera > Erebidae > Spilarctia > Spilarctia lutea. Next base: position 2,545,901 of record OU696492.1, on the reverse strand, counting down.
AGCTAAGCCTGGCAACTCGATGTCCACGGAGTAATTTAGGGCCGCGTGCCGGGCGATGACTGTGTATATTAGCAGCGAGAAGCCTCCTCCTGACCGTCCATAGACTAATTTGCACATTTCTTACTTCTTCGAGGCTGTTCTTGAGGTCCGCATAAGAAGATTTGCGATTTCTCAACGCTTGACTAACTAGAAAACGATCATCCCGTGGTTCGGTACATGTCTTTCTGCCAGAACCAGGCCTTCTCTTGACGGAACCGGTCTCTTGATAGCGCTGCCACGTCCTTTGAACTGTCGACCGACTCACATTTAGCCTCTGAGCCACGAAGCATTGACTGCAATCTTCTTCAAGCAGCGCAATAATTTTGCTCGCTTTTATCACTTTATCTATCATTTTCGAGATTGCTAAACAGCAATAACAATACTTTTAAATGTCAAGGACATCAGATAATTTAATAAAAATTGACAAAAAGTTAATTAGAGTCGATATTAACTATAGGGAATTGGCGCCACAAAATGTAGTTAAAAGTTGTTTTCTTTGAAAACCAGGCTCAGTCAAAAATTTGAATTTGGAATGTACTCTTATAAACATTATGGCACTTTTATAACTGGCCAGTAACATGTTCAAATGATTAAAACCTTTTTGGTATTTTATTTTTTTCAGCCAGGAAGAAAATCGAAACCGCCCGTTGTTTTCGCAAATGAGTGTATATGTATAAATAGATGCACCAGGTATTAGTTTCCTCAATTGTTTCATTGCATTTTGCTAATTACTCTTTTTTGTAGCGCATTCCATTTAAACTGTATTTGCCTCATATAAATAAATAAAACAAATATTTCGGACATCTAACACACAACGCCATCTAGTCCCAAGCTAAGCAGAGCTTGTGTTATGGGTACTAGACAACTTACATACATACATATATACTTTTGTTTTGTAAATACATACATATTATGCATAGAAAACACCCAAACTCCGAAACAAATATTTGTAGATTACACAAACATATGGTCCGACCCAGGATTTGAACCCGAGACCTCAAGAACAGCAGTCGCATTCACTACCCATGCGCCACCGAGGCAGTCAATATGAGTGTGTATTCTTATTTCGTTCATCAACTTGCCTTCTATTAAATAACTATTATTAATTTATTAATCATGTTATTTATCATTATATATTCTACCTCCTTCCTACTTCCTGCTTTAAACTATGAATGTGGATGTTTATTATTTTTTCATGCAAATGGTACTGAACAAACTTCGATGAAAATTAACAGTAATTTAACTTATACATCAGAATAACACATAAACTAGTAATTACTGCGATAACGGACATATATGCTGAGTCAAGGGCAAAATTAAATTATTTTCTGTTCTACTGTAGTATGAGTTACATTATATTGGGTCTTTTAAGATGTGAGTTTGTTCTTATTTTTTTCTTTTGATGAAATGGCAACCAGCCGGATCTATCGGATCAGCTATTTCTGCTAATGTCAAGTAATTATAGTCTTCAATTATAAGTCTTCGAGTATTCAAGTCTTCTTCGTGATGAAATTAATGATTAAAAATATATAAAATGTGGATGACGTGGAATGGGGACCTTCTTTTGAAAAAACAAAAAAAAACGTGAGTTTCTTATCAATGTCTAGGACTTGTCTATGGTAAATCACTGACATATCATCTATAAGTCAGTGATTTGGTATGAAAGTAGTATCTGAGTATTGTAATTTGTTTGTTATGTAAATTTTAAATGAGTATTGGACCTCTTCCTCTTTCATTTCGTGGTAAGTATTTCTATTGACGATTTTGGATGATGTTTCCATGTGTTATAGAAGTGAAACTTCTTTGGAATCGTTGCGATTTCAAACCGGACGCAACGGAAAAACCGACAGGTAAGAGACACAAATACAAAAAGTCGCCTGTAATTAGTGAGCCAGAGCGAGAGAGCAAATATCGGTCTCATTCTTTTGTCGATTTACTGAAGTTTCACTTCTATCGTGTGTGAACGGCACACACACCTTTTTTATTATATATTAATTTACTGTATACATTTAGACTGCAACGTTAAATTCCTTCGTGCGTCAGATGAGGAAATCTCGGAGCAATAGGTAATGATAAATAGGTAGATTGAACTTTATAATGTGACGTCACTACCGCCTGATAAACAATTATTTATTAAGCTATTGTAGTGCCGTTTTACTAACAGCTTATTAACTTAGCTATTGAAGTCTTTACTCGTGACAACGGGCTTGTTATTCTCAAAGAGACAGTAGAAGGGCGTAGGACAATTTAATCAAAATGTATTCCGTCAAATTACACTTCCTAAACAACTTATTGGGTTAGTTTAATTTACCAAAATACTTTTAAACATATTCACATTTCGCATTTATTCTTTTGTTAAAATTGTCATTTCGCACTGAGTAATAATTTTGCATATATTTGCATAAGGGCGACTGTTTCTTTTGTTTTTGGGTGTATTGTATGTATTTAGAAATTTATACATTTAATAAAATAGTAAGTCGATGTTTTTACATTAAGATATTAAAAAAAGTCAAGTGGCAGTTTGTCCGTCTATTTGTGCGCGCTAATCTAAAAAGTGGCCTAACCAATTTAGATCCGGTTTTCTTTCATGAATTGTGCTAAACAGCGTGCTGGAATAAGCTGAAACCTTCTTTTTAAAGACTTACATAATTTAAATTATTGACTATCAAATGGATGGTATGCATCTATTGACGGTCACAATTGATATATAGCAGAGAGGGAGAGACGGATGGAACTAGATCACGAGGCGGATGCGACACTTAAATTGTTGCGTATAATCGTATCGCGGCTCCGACGTAATGCAAATCGCCTATAATACAATTATAAGATTGTTGGGGATTGTGGGGGCCCGGGTGTCATGTCCCTCCAACACAAATGGAGGATCCTCCGACTAAGCGAGGTGATCATACCTGGCAGGTCACGGCCCAACGGTTGATGTTGGGTTGTTGTAGGTATATATGACTAGCTGACCCACGCAATCTCGTTTGCGTCTTATATTGCCTGTGGAGTGAAAATTTTCCCCCGTTTTTGAAACATTCTTCATTGGTGCTCCGCTCCTATTAGTAGTAGCGTGATGATTATAGCCTTTAGCCTTCCTCGATAAATGGTCTATCCAACACCGAAAGAATTTTTCAAATCGGACCAATGGTTTCTGAGATTAGCCGGAACAAACAGACAGACAAAAATTTAAAAAATATATATTTTGGTATGTGTACCGTATACGAGTATACATTCATATGCATGTAGTAGAAAGAGGTCATTTTAATATTACAAACAGACACTCCAATTATATTTATTTGTATAGATAGATAATCGACGTTAGACTTCTATTGCGCGATTCAGGATTGGTAGTTACTCCGTGTAGTTCAGTGTATCTTCGGTAGATGGCGCTGTAGTAGGTTATTGTTGTGTTACGCCTACCACTATAACTCCTGTGCACTAAGATCGACAGCAGTGATTCACGAACACACCAAGTTATGACACTCGGACAGTCGCAGGATAAATTAAACTGTTTTGAAACCCACAACGAAATTAATCAGAAGAAAACTGAAAGAGTTGGAAATGTGATAAGCTTACTACCTTCCTTAGCAAAGCAGAAGACAAAATTAAGTCAAAGTAGGTAGGATAAAATATTAAGGGTCCTAAGTGAGCTCTTCTTATGGAGTTCTAACTTTAAATGCAATCGTTCATCCATTATTTTACCACCTTGAGGGAAATTATCACTCACTAACCCTATTCATATTGGTGTGGGAATTAGAAGAGCTATGGGAGCTAACTTCGCAGCTCACCAGCACTTCAAACTTGTTGCTTTTACGCGTGGAAACCTCATTGGGCTGTAACACTGCTGGTATTTGTGGTGGGGCTCGAGTTAACAACTGCTATTACTATCAGAGCATAGGTATAAACCCTGTACTAACACGTTTACTATATAATATGTAGTAGGTTAAAATATTTTTTATAAAGAGAGTCCAATTCCAACGGTGGTCTAATAAAGGCTGCTAAATTCAACATTAATAAATAAATATTCCGGACATCTTACACACAACGTCGTCTAGTCTCAAGCTAAGCAGAGCTTGTGTTATGGGTATTAGACAACTGATATAAATACTTATATACTTTTTTTTGTAAATACATACATATTATACATAGAAAACACCCAAACTCCGAAACAAATATTTGCAGATCATACAAACATTTGGTCCGACCCGGGAATCGAACCCGAGACCTCATGCTTAGCAGTTGCATACGCTACCACTACGCCACGGAGGCAGACATTGATGACATTACACCAGTACAAAGCCAGGTTTACTGGTTACTTCACATTAAAACGAAAAAATACACGGAGTTGTTTAAGTACAAAATAACGATGAGCCTTATCCGACGTGTGCGACAATGACCGCAAATTCTGACCATACTATCCACTCTCACAATACATCGCCTTGAAGTTCGTGTGTTAAAATGCCTCGGAAGTGAGTGGTACATACAAGGTTCTCTTCAATTACCCATTAATTTGGGTCAGTGTTTAACTTAATCACTGTATTCCGACCTCTAGTGCTTATCTCTTGTGATTGGAAATTAGGGTCTATTTAAATTGGTGGTTTAAATAAAGGCAAATTTTCCGTATTGTGTTATTTTAAGATAATTGATAAGTTTTTATTAAGTATCGTTACAAGCGAAGTGTTAAGGCCGAACGCTTCTTGTGACTGAAAAAATATGTTATGTAAGATTTTATCACAATGAATATATATATTTATTCGCAGTCTCACTTGATATTATAGTCCGATCCCAAACTGGGCATAGCCTTTGTTACGATAAACAGAATGTTGATAAAAATACATATACGTTTACATATTGATATATAGATGAATTACATCCAGACAGAATAAGTGATCGTGGAAGTCAAGTATTTGTCCTAGGTGGAAGTCGAACCCAAGGCCTCAGGATTATTAGTTAGAGTCGCTGACTACTATATTAAAAGGTTAGATAAACAGTAGCTTATAATTATGTGCTATCTTAGACATGATCACCTTGTAAGAGCCACGCTTCGGCATGCATGGGCCGGCTCGTCCGGAGTGATACCACGGCCTCACAGAAAACCGGTGTGATACAGCGCCTGCGCTGTGTTTCCAAGATTCGTGCTAATTATTGCTAGTTAAATAAAAAACTTATAAATAGAGATATTTAAAATTTCATTACGCTTTTCTTTAATAGTGTTACAAGGTTGGTATGCTTTACTTTTTTTTAAAAAAACATATATCGAAATTAGTCATTAGCAGGTTGTTGACCTTAGGAATTGCAAATAAATTACATTTGTCCGATTACATAACATTCTCAATTTGTTAACGGCTTCTTCATTCTAATTATGAACAAAACAATACATTATTTATTTAATGATTATGTTAAATTATTCAAATGTTAGATAACTGTTTGACGACAATCTTAGATTAAGATTACATAGTTTTGCATATTTCATATGTTAATTATGACGAAATCTTTAATCAATGACTTGTAATGTAACACTTTAATCAATGATTAAATCAAAGAGATTTAGTTGGTGATAAAATTTTTCGTCAATTTTGACGTCTCGATTAGCCTATCGGTTATTGATCCTGCCTGCTTAAAACGTTGAGGCCAGTTATCAATGGCAGCACGCACTCTTTCTATGGGACAATTCTTCACTGCCAATCGTATAGATTGTTTTAGGGATTCTAAATTATCATAGCGCATGGTGTTTAAAGCAAGCTTTACTCTCTGAAACTGACCATAAATCATAATCCAGTGAATTAAGTTCAGGACTAGATGACGGCCAGTCTTCAGCTCTGATGAAGGCCGGAACGTTCGTTTCTAACCAAGATTGGGTGGATTGAGCTTTATGACCCGGCACCGAGTTTTGCTGAAAGGACTATTCGTGGTTCGACTACCTTCTCAAGAATGGTATTTTGATAAACTTGTGGCGATGTTTTGATACCTCTTTAATAAAAATATAGCTCAGCCACTCCTTCATAGCTAACACCCCACCAAACCATTACTGAAGTCGGATAATGCCTTCGTTATACTCTGTTGACTAATTTGTGTAAATTATGTACGTATTGGAAATGTCTATTTAGATATTTATGTGACCGGTTGGTAAACGGTGATTTGCTTGCGCATATAGAAATATATTAAAATTGTAGTCCACATAACAGGTGTTTATAACGCATTTGTTTGCTTTTAAATAACCCGGATTAAAGACGTGTATTCAGATTAATTTTATCTTTTTTTCCTTTGTTTATTAAATTATTACAATACATTTAAAATTTTGAGTCCAAACTACTCGCTCTTAAACTGTTGACTAATTGGGAAGCTTCTTTAGAGCTTTCAGCATAAATACGGTCATTTTGTTTGTTATGATCAATATCTTTTTATAACTTTTATAAAAAAAATCTCATCCGTAAACAAAATTTTTCTGTGACCTCCCTTTGCGTACCGCTTAAGTACTTGTTTTGATTTTACCACCCTGTTATTTTGTAAATTATCAATTAAGAAATGACCAGTGCATCTCTTATACACGACACTAATGTAGGTGCTACCTTCATCTCCCGAGATAAAATCTTTTGCTTTCGGACAGGATTTTTTCGAATTCTTTCCGTTACTGCTTTGATCACCTTTTTCGTACACTACGTGACAGATATTTTTCTGTCACAAACAGAGGAGATTTCATTGTACCTATCAATACGGAGGATTTAAAAAAATGGTATACTATAAAAAATAACCATTATGTAATGCAATCACAGCGATTCGGTTCTCTTTATTACCCCACTCCATTTAAATATCACAAAATAATTTACAATATATTGGTGCGAAAATAATAAAACACAATGAACAATAGTATAAAAATTACAGATTCCAAATTCAAAAGTAATATTTTGTTTATTTTTAAGTGTAACAGTATTTATGGCCAGAATAAGTACATTACTGTTACATGAAAGACATTACTAACATACATGAAACAAACACAAATAACACCCAGACTCAGAACAAATGGGATTTGGAGCCACAACACTTGGCGCATTAGAAAGTGGCGTGACGACCATTTAAACCATTTAAGTGACTAAGTCAAGAATTTTAAAATGAATCCTAGCTAGATCGATTTTTCGTCCACAATTCATTTTATATGAACAAGAATTGCTCTTATATATAATATATATATAATATATACAGGGTGTAAAAAGACGACTACCGAAAACGAAAGGGGCTGATCTAGTACCTCAAAACTTATTAAAAAAAACAAACAGTTGTCTTTAAAAAAAATTGTAGCAAGAAAAACCAATGTGTCAAGATTTTTATTAATTTCAGAAGCCGGCAATGTACAACTTAAAGCTCCCGCGCGCTCTGTCGCGGTCATTGCACTCACCCGGCCAGCTGTTTTGATATTAAAATACATTACTGTTTTATTGATTTTCTTTGTTTTTTGGTTTTCTAAATGAGATAATTAGGTAGTTTGGGTCCTGTTATGTTTAACTATGTGTATGTAAACAGAAAAAAACATAAAACGACTTAGATAAATTAATTTTTTTTTTGAGTTTTTTTTTCGCTAAACCTATTCAGTATCATGGTCTGATTGCAACCCCCAAGTTTTCGGTAGTAGTCTTTTTACACCCTGTATATATTATATTATATACCTTTAAGTATTAGATAAGTGTAGATATCGGAGACAACTGCATTCTTGCAAGTCTACGTCTGTCTTTATTTAATGCCATCCCATATATGGTTTTATATTAGATGTGGTAAGGCATGATAATATACATTAGCTTTTTCGTACTTATTTATGAGTTAAATCATCATTTTGAAGCTTTACGAAAAGACTAGCTGACCCCCGCAATCTTGTTTACTTCTCTTATTGCCCGTAGCGTAACCCCCATTTTTGTAACATTCTTCATTGGTGCTTCGCTCTTATTGATCTCAGCAAAATGATATATAGCTTATAGCTATCCTCAATAAATGGGATATCTAACTCTGAAGGAAGTCGGACCAGCAGTTCCGGAGATTAGCGAGTTCAAGCACATACAAACTCTTTAGCTTTATATATTAGTATAGATATGGTTTTATAGCCTGTGCCTACTAATATTATAATTTCAGGAAATTCTGGATCAAACCAAATAAATAAATATAGGTTTATGTTCTTTATGCTGACTAATTCTCAAGGTAGTACAGCCACGCTGATATTAGTAGGAACGGGTCGGCTCGACCGAGCCAGTACTACCCTCTCACAGAAGACCAACCTAAGACCAACAACAGCATTCGTGCTGTCGTTTTTCTTTGGTGAGTGCGAGACCGCAGGCCCAAAGATGCAGAAGCATCTCAATAAGCCGCCATAGTGTGGGTCACCGTGCTGCATTGTTGCATTGTCTACATTCAGAATGAATATGGTGACCACTACTCTTGGATTCTTTGACTGCCTCGGTGGCGTAGTGGTAGCGTATGCGACTGCTAAGCTTGAGGTCTCGGGTTCGATTCCCGGGTCGGACCAAATGTTTGTATGAGCTGCAAATATTTGTTTCGGAGTTTGGGTGTTTTCTATGTGTAATATGTATGTATTTACAAAAAAAAAAGTATTTAAGTATTTATATCAGTTGTCTAGTACCCATTACACAAGCTCTGCTTAGCTTGGGACTAGATGGCGTTGTGTGTTAGATGTCCAGAATATTTATTTATTTATTTATTCTGCTCATGCCTTCCATCACTCAGAGTAGAGTGACTTTGGCAGGATTGGTATAAAGAATATATATATAGTACATATATATATTTCTTCTGGGGCTATGTTCATTGTCGACTCTATTCGGTAACCTCCATCACTGGCTAGATTTAGTTATTCTAAGCTAGAAAAATAGATCGATTCAACCTCGATTAAGCAAATGTAATAAGCAAATTAATATGTACAATGTCTTAAGCATATATTGACATTAAACCATGTATCAGATACAAGGAAATATCTGAAACTTATGCAGCCATTTAAAAAATCACTAATGCAATTCATTTTTATTTCGTATTTACTATTAACACGTAACAAATAAATTTACAAATATTTATTTAAAAATAATTAAAACTCTTTATAAATTATTTATGGCTTAAAATACTATGAAGATGAAAAAATTGATATAAATATAATAATTAATATGTATAATATATTTCGCATATGTTGACATTAAACCATGTATTAGATACAAGGAAATATCTGGAGCTAATGCAGCCATTTAAAAAAACCACTAGTGCCATTAATTTTAAATTCTTATTCACTATTAATGTGTAATAAATAAATATAGAAGTATTATTTTTTTATTTTCAAATGGTGTAATCATATTAATTTTATCCGACGACAAGGGAGCGTAGGTTTTTGAGTGTATGCATGTATTTGGCACGCTCTATAGCTGGCTGGCTATAAATGGCTTGAGGTTTTGTAGCTTGAAGGTGTTGTTAGATTCATCTTGATTGTGAGACTGGCATTAAGAGACAGGGCACTACTTACTTACTTTACTAAGCTATAGTCTTAGGTAGAGACAGATAAATAGATACATATTTGTATCAGAAACTTTTATACGTTAAATAGTGTTACATAACAGATAACTATCGGAAACTTTATCAGGAACTGGGAAAACTTGTCTTTTACTATTTCAAGAATATGAAAATCAAATGACCTATTTTTGACTTCATTTTATAAGTATGTCGACAGTTTTCCTGAAGTCAATTTTAGTTTTTCTAATAATGTACTAGTTAATTACTCAAATCATGAATTTTATCGTTTTTTAAAACAAGATGAGTAAGTTTTAAAAGACAGGAATACGGCCCGTATCACTTTTATTATTTAATTGCGTTCCAATGTGACTCTACTCTGCTTGATGGAAAGCATAAGTAGAATCGAAAAGTGGTCAACCATATGCTTTGTGAATGAGCCGTAAAAAAGAGTCAGCAAGGGGAAAAAACACTCGGCGTGGGGAGAGCCGAGGCATGATCTCTTGGCGGCCATCGGGGTGGGGGTTCTCTCACTCGGCAACATGATTGCGGCCATGTTGCGAAGCGAGAGCGCGTGGAACTCCACCGTTTTTTTCTGCGAGCAAGTAATGCTTGCCAAGGAGACGGCGGAGCGGGACCGGGAGAGGTTTAGAACTCTACCGGCCTGCCAGGCCCGGGAACGGGCAAGGTACCGCAGGCGACTCCGGCGCCGGAGATCTCAGAACGATCTCCGTCCTCCATAAGCGTAAGCCTGGGGGTGTCAAATCAGGCCATCCGTCACCCTGGCAGAAGCAGGCTCGGGGGACAATAATGGGAACATTGGGATTCCCACACAGCAGGGGGCCATCTACAAACCGTAGGTGGTCCAAGGTACGTCGGGGTTCCAGGGTTTTCCTTTCTAGGGGGCACCTGGTTCCCCGGCATCTAATACTCGAAACGGCGTAGGGTTTTAGTCGGTTCGAGTCCGACATGCCACGAGGAGGTCGAGGGGATTTCCGCACGAGGAAAAAACACTAGAACAGTACCTATTTAACAGTAGTCTTCTGCAGAACGTAATTTCTAAGTCGATCGATTATTTCTCGAGAATTTTCTAGTATATGTTTGTTTACATGCATAATTTATTCATTCAATTTTATTATGCACATAAATAACACATCTACATAAATGTACATAATTTAAATGGCCTTTATCTCTATTTCATCAATGGAGCTGTTTTAAAACATTTGCATTTAGTGTTATGTTTTTAATATTACATTAATATTTTATGTTTATATTATTTCATGTAATAATCAATTTTTAATTACGCTACTCCTTGAGTCTCGAGAATCCAAAACACCACTAAAATAGTATGTCTTATTAATATAATATTATAAATACACTAAAGTACGAGTATTATCAAATTTTAACTTACCGTTAAAATAGTTTTTGTGCATGATTGAATGTGAAGTTACTTGTAATATCCAAAAGAAAAAAATAGTGTTGTAAAATCAAAACCACTACTTAAGTGGTCCTCCCTTTGCAGAAAATGTACATTTACGGATGAGATTCGGATGAAGAAGCTTGCCGTCGTCGTCAACAGAGTACAACGTAGGCATTATCCGACTTTAATAATGGTTTGCTGAGGTGTTAGCTATGAAGGAGTGACTGAGCCATATTTTTGTGAAAAAGGTATCAAAACATTGGTACAAGTACATCAAGATACTATTCTTGAGAAGGTAGTTAAACCCCTTAACAACATCATGTTCAACCAAGATAGTCGTTTCAGCAAGACTCGGCGCCGGGTCATAAAGCTCGATCCACCCAATCTTGGTTAGAAACGAACGTGCCGGACTTCATCAGAGCTGATGATTGGCCGTCATCTAGTCCTAATCTCAATCAATTTTAGATAGTCAGTCTTTCTCTAAAGGCCATGATAATTTGGAGTCCCTAAAACAATCCATACGATTGCCAGTGAAGAAATTTCTCATAGAAAGAGTGCGTGATGCTTTCGATAACTGGCCTCAACATTTAAAGAACTGTATTGCAGCCAATGGGGACCAATTCGAATTAAGTTTTTCAAAATTTAATGGTTTTATATTAATGTATGTATTAAACTAACACACTGTAATAGCAATAAATGTTACGTATAAATAAAAAAAAATTGTTTTTCTTTGTAACAATATTTATGGCAAGACTAAGTATGTAATGTACATGCAATTCTTGTCTTGCAAGTCTTGCGAAATCAGGCAAATATTAAATATATCCAAATACATGATGAGTCATAACTGTCATTACGTCAGCTGACAGTCCAGGTTTTTTATCTCAAAAATCAGGTATAAACAAAACTAAGAACAAAACGGTGTTTTTATTGCGTACATACCTATAGGTAGGTACATATGTTGGTATATATCTTATATAGTCATAGTACGAATACGGAAGAGTTTACAACACCGGTTAACTAAAATATCATTGTAGTATTTATATTTTGTTTTTATTAAAAACATATCTACATATATTCTAGAAAAAATAAACAGTAGTTTTGATGAGATCTGTACTTCTTTGTACTTTGTACAGAACAGTAACAGGAAGACTAGATTAATGAAGTTAAAACACAAACATTTTGGAACACCCCAACTTCAGATTCTTTCCAAGGTTTGGCGATTTCCAAACTCCGAGCTGATATTAAGAATTTCTATAATCAAAAAAACTCTATAACAATTTTTGGGGCGGACCGGGATTCGAACCCGCGACCTTTTGATCGGCAGTCGGATACGTCAACAGCTAGATCATTTAGAAGTACATATAATATCCAACTAATATTATAAACATGAAAGTTTGTAAGTATGGATGGATGGAAGTTTATCTTTCACGCAAAAACTACTGAATGAATTTTGGTGAAACTTTACAAAAATATAGCTTATACATCAGAATAACACATAGGCTATAATTTATAAAGATAGTAGTTTCGCCTCGCGGCGTTGCCCTCGGTTATTGTCATATTGCGGGTAGCAGCGCGGGGTTCAACTAGTTTATATATATTTATTACCAGTTTGGTACCACAGTACTGCCTATTTTAAAACAAGGAGTCCGTTTATGTGATTGATATTTTAATCTTTAAATTAATTTTGAGGCATGAAAAAAAGAACACAGTTTAGAAAAAAAAATTTAAAAATAACATTCATTGATAAATAAATAGAATAAATCTATACAAATAAATAAAATTAGAGTGTCTGTTTGTAATATTAAAATAACCGCTTTCTACTACATGCATATGAATGTATGCACACATACCAAAATATATATTTTTAAAATTTTTGTCTGTCTGTCTGTTTGTTCAGGCTAATCTCAGGAACTGGTCCGATTTGAAAAATTCTTTCGGTGTTGGATAGTCCATTTATCGAGGAAGGCTATAGGCTATATATCATTACGCTACTACTAATAGGAGCGGAGCACTAATGAAGAATGTTTCAAACACGGGGGAAATTTTTTACGCCACGGGCAATATAAGACGCAAACGAGGTTGCGTGGGTCAGCTAGTAATAAATAAATTGATTATTAATTTCTTCACTAATGTAAATTATTTAAATTTAGTTGTCTTTTACATTACAATACATTAATATTAAATATTAAATATTAACCTTGTTAAGTTATAATAACTCAAGTTAGAAGACACAGTCCGGCCTTCATAAATTTTTCAAGTCTCGCTTAGTGCTATCGACATAGCACTAACTTATTTCGAAGGCGAAATATATTATTTCAAACATTTCTAGTAACGAAAAGAAAACCTGGAATAAATTTACACGTAATACAAATGACCTCTTTGTGTTTGTCGTTAATCGCAATTGTGAGGTTTATTTCTCTGTTCTGTTAGATCAGATAGAACGGATTCATTTAAAAATGATATTTTAAAAGTTAAGCACAAAATAAATAGGCGATGGAAAATGTTGGCAACAGATAGTTTTTCATAATTTTTAAATACCGAGTGTTATTCTCACAAACACCGCTTGCTACTGCGCCAAGTGCCGTGGCTTCAAATCCCACGTGGGACATCTGACTTTGTATGATCCACAAAATGTTGTCCTGAGTCTGAGTGTTCTTTGTCTCCGTTACATATACCTGTGTTTGTGAAGTCCCCCGCCACACAGGATGTATATTCATAAAGTGGGAGGGCCAGAAAAATAATAGGTACAGCTTTATGAGCCTTTTAAAAAAACTATTGGCAAACTACAATATAACTTGTGAATTTACGCTTTAGGTTGTCTTTTAAACAAAATTAAATTACACGACTACTTTAAGAATATCAATATGCACTAGCCGTAACTGGTCGGCCCAGTACGATTAAAATCACTTAGATTGCACAAGAAACTGAGCAAGTAATAGATAGTGAGTTATTAGACATTTCGCAAGAATGTTCAACGGAAATGAAGCAGTTTAAAATATTCTTTATATGTTTGAAAATTAAAAAATATTTATATTTAATTCAGGTGTTAGTTGTTAAGCAAGGCATAATGAAACAAGTCTACTCAGATACCCAGATTAAAATAGACTGATCCTAATTATTTACCTAAGATAGGCTAGTTAACATTATACTTAAACCAGTAGGAGCCGAGAACTTGAGAATTGACTGCACGGTTGGCCTAGTGGCTTAAGCTGTCACTACGCCGCTTGCTACTGCGCCAAGTGTCGTGGGTTCAAATCCCACGTGGAACATCACTTTGTGTGATCCACAAAATGTTGTTTTAAGTCGGGGTGTTCTTTGTGTCCGTTATTTGTATGTTTGTAAAGTCCCCCGCAACACAGGATGTATATTCCTAATGCGGGAGTTGTCTTTAAAAAAAAAAAAAAAAAAAATGGTTGAAAAGAGACGCAAGCGACCCAACCACGCTATCAAAATTGAACATTTTAAAGCGTTATACTAACATTTTATACGCACATAAAAACATGAACAATTTTATTTAATAAGGTTACGTAGATTAAATCACAAGTCGCTAACATTCCATATAATACTAGCGACCCGCCCCGGCTTCGCACGGGTGCAATGCTGATACTAAATACACGTTGTATATAAAACATAGCTGACCCACGCAACCTCGTTTGCGTCTTATATAGCCCGTAGCATGAAAATTTTCGCAAAATAAGTAACTTTTCTGGTTGATTTTTACACCTTGTGTCCGAAAAACCCAAATATCTTACGGAACCCTATTTTTTTCCAAAATAAAATATAGCCTATGTTACTCGTGGATAATGTAGCTTTCGAATTGTGAAAGAATTTTTAAAATCGGTCCAGTAGTTTTTGAGCCTATTCATTACAAACATACAAACATAGGTACAAATCTTTCCTCTTTATAATATTAAGTATAGATATAGATATGTATATACCATCTAGCACATATAAATCGAACTATAAAGTAATATCGAATTCTACATTTCATAATAAAAATTCGACATATTTATCATCATCCACATATCCTCCAGCCTATCGTAGTCCACTGTTGGACATAAGCTTCCTGCAGAAGTCCTACACTACATTTACCGAGACCCGGTCTCCAGGTAAGAACATCTTTTCCTCAATGGTTATCAGCTAATCCTGTGGGCTATGCTAATGATCTTAGTTTTATGCCGGATTTTCTTTTCTGATACAATTTATTTATTTATTTATTAAAACTTCCTGCAAACATGTTGCACAAGGCGGACTTAATGCCACAGGCATTTTCTTCCAGACAAACCTTTGGGTGTTGCGAAGTTATTTGTGGCAGGTGTGTGTTTATACGACACGAGAGACTAAATAAAATTATTTTATGAAATACAATGATTCATACAGATAAATAGGTGCTAGATATACATACATTGAATATAATTTATACATATACAATATAAATATAAAAAATAAATAAAAGTAAATATATATATAATATATACATTACATATATAATAGACACTTTTAAGTGTTATTCTGATGCCTCCGTCAGCAGGTCCCTAAAGTGCTTACGTACTTTGAATTTAAAAGATAATCGGCTAGTAGCCGTCCTGATTTCTAGTGGGAGTGCGTTCCACAGAGTGACAGCTCGAACAAGGAAAGAGGAATGGACTGTGCTGGAAATGTGTGCAGGACAAAGAAGGAGAAGATTATTAGAAGACCGAAGATTCCTGTCATGGTTAGAGCAGAGATATTGGAGCTGGGATGTTAAGTAAGTAGGTGAGTTCGGTGATTGGAGAAGGGCGTACAACATAGACAGAGCCCTTAAACTACGGCGTTGTCTTATGGGTAACCATGACAGTTAATAATAAATACAATCCTTTAGGAAGGGGCAAAGCCCTTTCTATAGCACGCTGAACGACTTTGAACCTGTGTACCAGCCATACCCTCCTGCTACCCGTTGCCGGCCTGTTAAATGTACCTACGCCATACCGCTATCGATCGGTCGGTAGAAACTCGTTCGCCGATCAGAAGGATGTACCGAGTGCAGCCTGCTCGAACTTATAACTTACATGTATATGTTCTATAGATATCTTCAAATCATATGTAATGTAATCCAAAACGATTTGAAGACATTAGAAACATATTGCGTATAACTCAGGTCGGAAGCTATAGACTTCTGAACTACACACGCACAAACCTCTTCAGATAACACGTGATAAGCTTAACCAACAATGTTTCCTTAATGGTTTTAATGGATAACCTTCGTGTCATATAAAAATAAAATGATATAACGGCTGTCATTAAACAAAATTATATAATACCTTGAGTTCTGATTGTGTGAGGAAGCAGGAAGGCGAGTGTTATCGCCCTTTGTGGAGTGAAACGTTCTTAATGATTGTATCAGTTATTTAGGTCGACGCATTGTAAGAGGTCTCGGTTTTTCCGGACTACTGTTATTTTAAGGTCCCTGCATTTTTTACATTAATTATTTGAAAAGATGGTGCACATGAGTTTCTCACCAGCTCTTCTCACGAATGCAATACCCATCGGAGCTGGTACTTGGATTGATTTCAATTTAAACCTTTGAGTTGATTCGAAATCAATCTAAGCTCCGGTAATTCTAATAATTTCAGTGCATTTAGTATTAGTACCTTTTATCACTGAATTGATTACTTGAGTTTTGTTTTATATTTTGATGTTTGTATTTTTGACGTGTTCAAGTGCCTTTTGGGGGCCTATGAAAATAAATGATTTGAGTTTGAGTTTGAGTTATACATCATTATACTTTATACCGACATCGAGTAGTGTGTAACGACACTTGAACATACAGCTCTGACACTCGAAAATCTCAGTAATGGTTGTACTGTCTTGTAACTCACAAAGAAATTAATCAGAAGTAAATTAGGGGAGTTAAAGACAATCCACTACCGTCTTTACCAAAACGGGACATAACAATTTTGTAACTAAAATCCTAAACTGCTATTGGATCTTTTCTATTCAGGACGCACTTTGGTTTAGGACGGGTCGATTTTGACACACCGCCCAATCAACACACCCCAGTGAAGTGACGATCCAAGGTAGGAGTAGTTTCTACACGCACAAACAAAAAAGTGAACTGTAATCTAACTATGTAAACACTTTAAACCTGGACTATTTTACGATACTTTATCTATTAAAATCCATACAGGACTTTAGGCGCTACGGTAGAACAAACACACTTCCTTATATCTTCAGTTGTATCGTTACTCTCCGCCGTCTGTTTGTTTGTCTCTATGCTATAATGAGGTCAAATAATAGGAAGAAATTAATATAAAACCGTGACTGTTTTGCATATCAATACTAAGTAGGCGTAATGATTGAAATGTTTCAACGTATATTGTTTTAATATGATAAGAAATGATTGATAGGCGTACGCTAGTAACACGGAACAATAGTAATTTAGGCAAAATGTACAGGTAAGATAAATAAATAAATAAAATACTGAATAATAAATATTTCGGACATCTAATACACAACGCAATCTAGTCCCAAGCTAAGCAGAGCTTGTGTTATGGGTACTAGACAACTGATATAAATACTTATATACTTTTTTTTTGTAAATACTCGTACATACATAGTATACATAGAAAACACCCAAACTCCGAAACAAATATTTGCAGATCATACAAACATTTGGTCCGACCCAGGAATCGAACCCAAGACCTCAAGCTTAGTAGTCGCTAAGCTATCACCGCGCCACCGAAGCAGTTAATACTCGTATAATGTAAAATCTTTGAAGAAATGTCCAGCCTGTTTTTGCTTCCTTAATATAAGTCTAATTTATATGAGGCCATATTTAAAGTCCCAGAAATTGTAGTGTGCCCGTGGAATGAGGGATATATAATCATATATAAAACAAACAAAAATGATATCCGGGTTCAACAGAAAACCTCTGCCTTTTTTTGTCAGTAAGAACACAGACAAATACTATATGCAATAATTACTATTTAAATATAGAAGACTATTTTACAGATTAAATAGAATTAGCAAAAAGCAGGTTGCGATCCGTTCTGACCGCAAATAGTTTTTATTAAGGTTGTAGCGGTCACGGATTCAATTTCATCTTTTCCATACAAAATAAATATTATTATATTATTATATATTTCTACATTGCGTCGTCACGCTACCTGCTGGAAGTGTGCGACAGAGAGAGAGATGTCAAATCGCCTACATTTATGCGTACTACCTCACTCTGTCCATTGACATTATGTAACATCGCATGTCAAACTACCCGCTGTAAGTGTGCGACAGAGAGGGACGTCATACGTTTACATCTACGCATGCTACCTGACTCACTCTCTCCTTAATATTAGTATAAATACAGGTGTTGTTTTTTTATAATAGTTCTTCTCTTCTTTGTCCTAGCCACTTCCCATTATTTGGGGTCGGCTCTCCTCGTTCTGCGGCGCCAGGACAATCTATCCTGGGTTGTCGAAACTTTCGTTTGGGCAAGCTCTAAGTCCTTGGCCACCGTGGACCACCAGGTGGCTAGTGGGCGTCCTCTACCTTGTCTAACATTTGGCAGCGCTAGGGCTTGTTTCACAACATGGTCTTCAGGGCGTCTCATGACATGACCGAACCATCGTAGGCGGCTTTCGATGAGTTTTTCTGCTATGGGCGCGATCTTAAAACTTCCTCTGATGTGCTCGTTTCGCACTTTATCGAGTCGAGTTACACCTGCTGCCCATCTTAGCATCTTCATCTCGTTTACGTGCATTTTCTGTTCGTGGACCTTCTTTATAGCCCAGCACTCGGCACCGTATGTCATGGCTGGTCTGACTGCGGTTTTGTAGATCTTGCCTTTGGTTTTAATAGGCATTCTTGTGTCACATAAAACCCCCGACAGAGCTCTCCACCTCTGCCACCCCACACCAATTCTATGAGTGACATCGGTCTCAATGTTCCCGTTGGCTGTCAGCATTGCACCAAGATACCTGAATTGGGACACCTTTGGCAGTGGATTACCGTCAATGTGAATCGAATTGGGGTTGTTGGTGTTACCATTGAATGCGCACTCCATGTATACAGTTTTACTTCTGCTGATTCGGAGACCGCTGTCTTCCAGTGCGACTCGCCACTTTTCAAGGGTATCCTGGAGCGATTCAGCATGTTTTTGAACAAGAACTATGTCATCTGCGTACAACATACACCATGGCAAGGGAGACTGGATGTCCTTTGTTAAAAAATCCATTACCATATTGAAGAGAAGTGGGCTTAGGGCTGAGCCTTGATGGACGCCTACCTTGACCTCAAAGCTTTTGCTTAGCCCAGCCAGGCTTCTCACACTTGTGCAACTTCTGCAGTACATGTCCTGTATTATAGCGACATAGCATTCAGGTATACCTTGTGCTCTCATGGCCTGCCACACCAGTTTCCGAGGCACTCGATCGAACGCCTTCTCTAGGTCCACAAAGACAAGGTGTAAATCTTCTCGGTTTGCCCGATGCTTCTCCACAATGATTCGCACGGCCTGAATAGCGTCTATAGTAGATTTTGAAGGCGTGAAGCCAAATTGGTTTTCAGATATGACAACGTGTTTAAAAAGGCGGTTGTTAAGTATTCTCTCCCAGATTTTGAGGGTGTGTGAAGTCAACTTAATCCCCCTATAGTTTCCACAGACACTGACATCCCCCTTGTTTTTGTAAAAAGGTATCAAGTAGCTTTGGCGCCAAGCTTCTGGTATGGTGTGTGAAGTTAGGATGGTGTTGAGCAGCCTTACAAGCCACTTTAAACCTGTACGTCCCAATCTTTTCCATATGTCTGCGGGTATTTGGTCCGGGCCTATAGCTTTGTGGTTTTTCATTTGCGCTACTGCGAGTTTCACTTCAGTTATGTCGATTCTAGGTACCGGTCCTGCTGTAGGCAGCAGCGGTTGGTAAGGCTTGCTGGGAAATTCTTCGTTCAATAGCTTCTGGTAGTATTGACACCATCTGTTAGTGATACTCGCATTTTCTGTTAGGAGCTGTCCATTTTCGTCTCGGATGTATTTATTGACCTTAATGTCTAGTGTTGACTTGTGTCGCTGTTTGGCTAGTTTAAATACTTCAGCATCGTTTTTAGCGTCTTCGATTCTTTTGTAAAGACTCTCCTTTGAGTGCGCAATCGTTTGGGCTACTACACATTTCGCCATCTTCTTTGCTTCTTTATATCCAATGCGATCTTCCTCGAGTTGCGTTTTTTGCCACCGTTTAAATAGATCTCTTTTGGCTTTAACTACCTGTTTTACATTTTCGTTCCACCAGGTAGGGTCCTTGTTGATGTTGAGGCCGCCTTTAGATACTCCTAGGATCGCAGCTGCATTACTTCGACACATAGTTTCGAAGTTTGACCACATTGGTTCAGCGCTGTTGTTATAGTCGTTGTTCATATCTTCTTCCAGGTATTTCTCAAGTTTGCTTATCAGTTCATCGCCCTTAGCACTGTAGAGTTGTCGCCATTTGATTTTTGGGGTTTTATTTCTTTGGGTTTTAATGAGCCTTGGCAGTGTCAGGCTTGTGATCAAAATCCTGTGCTGCGAGGCAAGTTCATGACCGGGGATTACTTTGCAGTCTCTGAAGTTTTTCAGTAAGGTCCTGTCTGCTAAAATGTAGTCAATCTGTGTGCTGTGTCCAGAGCTTTTGTACGTTATTAAATGTTCAGCCTTTTTCTGGAAAAATGTATTTATTATCGAGAGGTTATGTCTCACAGCAAAGTCCAAAACTTCCACTCCCTGCTTATTTACCGTGCCGTAGCCGAAGCCTCCGTGCACGCCAGGGTATGAGCGATGGGTAGCTCCTACGTGACCATTAAGGTCTCCGCCAATATACTTCGATTCGTTGGGTGGTATTTGGTTGATAAGGTCATCGAAGTCTTCCCAGAACTGTTCCCTTTCTGCCTCTGCGCAGCCCGTCTGTGGAGCGTAGGCCGAGATGATATTTAGTGGCTTCTGCTTATCCATGACAAGTTTCACGAGAATCAGGCGGTCGCTTTTTCTCTCTATGTGGAGAACTCGCTGCCCAAGATGGGGGTCAAGTACTATGCCTACGCCATTCCGTGTGTTAGTCACACCGTGATAGATAAGTTGGTAGCCCAGTCCTATATCTCTTGACTTAGAGCCCTTCCATTTAGTCTCCTGTATACAACATGCATTTATACCCCTTTTATCCAACACCTCGCTTAGTTCCCGGCTCTTACCGTTAAGAGAACCAAGGTTCCACGTCGCAAGTCTGATCTTTCGAAGAGTGGTTTGCGAATACGTTTCCGTTTTCTTGTCAGAACCGTCGCTTCGGGGGTACGCCCTAGCATTCTTATCGGTAATCGTATTCACATCCGAGGTTGCATCCACGTCGCTTACGGGGGACGCCCTAATATTTGTCTGGTTTCTTATTGTTTTAGTTTTCATTTTTTTTTATTTGAACGAGGAGGTGTATAATT
Source organism: Spilarctia lutea (assembly GCA_916048165.1). Taxonomy (NCBI): domain Eukaryota; kingdom Metazoa; phylum Arthropoda; class Insecta; order Lepidoptera; family Erebidae; genus Spilarctia; species Spilarctia lutea. Next base: position 2,524,522 of record OU696492.1, on the reverse strand, counting down.
TGGCTTAAGTTTTACGGCCGGTTGCCACCTGACGCCAAGACTGTCGCTCTGCTACAGAGCGTGAGTGCCACCGTTGGTTCATTTAGACTCATCCGCTGCCATCTCTTCTGTACACTCCAGTCTAAATGCACAGCACTGTTTTCGGCCTCGCCTCGGAATATGTCAGAGAAGCCCGGAACAGGGGTTTGATATCGGAGTTTCCGTCTCCGGCCTGTTGGTCCGCGGAAGCTATTTTATTTCACTTCTACCCTCCTGGTGTATCTTGGATGACACTAGGCGGGCGTTCCACCATCCGCCACCTGTGGACGCGTTCCCTAGGGGTGAGGCTCCCCCGAGAAATTTTTTTATAATAGTTCAGTCATAGAAATTAAATCATCAGTCATCTTTTGATACTATCCTTTTACAATCATCCCGTTGTATTATTTAGTATATTCATACGGTCGTCCGCATTTATAACTGGCTTAATAATAACACTGGTGGCGACACAACATAAGTTAGCGGTTTTGGTTCCACTACCTTAATCGCTACAAGGTTTAAATTAAAAAATATATCTGCCAGCCAATGTATGAGGTCGAGGTTCAACTATTTTGAACGTCTTGTTATCCGACTGCGTCATAAGGAGAATTATGTTTTTTCGAGTGTGTTTATGTAAATTTTTTGAAGTATCCATAGCCTAAATGGGTAAATGAATTTTGGCATTTGAAGTGTCGATGAGTCGTCTATATTGTGAGAATAACACTCGGTATTTAAAAATTATGAAAAATTTTCTATGCCCACATCTTCCATCTTCTGTTTGTGCTTAATTTTTCTGTGCAGTTGGCATAGTGTTGACGGTCGTCATGTTGTTTTCTAATCGACTAAATGTTGGGGTTTCAAATCTTAAATAGGACAACTCTATAAATTGTTCTACTAAATATTTAGTTAAAAACCTCTTCAGGTCAAGAGCGAGTAGCTTGGATTAAAAAAAAAATTGATTGTAACGATTTCATCAACAAAGGAAAAAAAGGATAAAATTAATTTGAATACACTTCTTTATACCGGGTCATTTAAAAGCAAACAAATGCGTTATAAACACCTATGTTATGTGGACTACAATTTTAATATAATCCTACTTACGCAAACAAATCACCGTTTACCAACCGGTCACATAAATATCTAAATATACATTTTCAATACATACATAATATAGACAAATTAGTCAACAGAGTACAACGTGGGTTAGCTATGAAGGAGTGACTGAGCTGTATTTTTGTGAAAAAGGTATCAAAACATAGGCAGAAGTGTATCATGATATAATTCTTGAGAAGGCAGTTAAGTCCCTTAACAACTCCATAGAATGGTCCTTTTAGCAAGACTCGGCGCCGATAAAGCTCGATCCACCCGATCTTGGTTACAAACGAACGTTCCGGACTTCATCAGAGCTGAAGACTGGCCGTCATCTAGTCCTGATCTTAATCCACTGGATTATGATTTATGTTCAGTTTTAGAGAGTAAGACTTGCTCTAAACGCCACGATAATTTGGAGTCCCTAAAGCATTCCATAAGATTGGCAGTGAAGAATGTTCGAACAGAAAGAGTGCGTGCTGCTAATGATAATTTACCTGAACGTTCATAGGTCTCAGCCAATGGAGGCCACTTCGAATAAACTTGATGTGTTTTTAATGGTTTTGTTTTAATTTATTAAACTAAAACACTTTAATAGTAATAAATGTTCGTCATTTCAACCGTTTGCCGTCCACTGCTGAACGTAGGTCTCCCCCAAGGAGCGCCAACTATCTCGGTCTTGGGCAGTTCGCATCCATCCGCTGCCAACCACTCTCTTTATATCGTCGTCAGTCCACCGTCCCGCAGGGGCGGCCAGGGCACACACACATTACGTTTGCCTAACCGCGGTCTCTCGGCTCTACCGACCATCGGTACGTCTAGAGACATGACCGGCCCATTTCCACTTCAGCGTACTGAATGTTACGTACAATAAAACTATGTTGTTTTTCTTTATAACAATATTTATGGCCAGAATAAGTATGTATAATCTAAATCTCAGCAACGGCTTCAACAATTTTCATTAAATCGTGATAAAGCTATCTAGCTAGGATTATTTTTTTGAAAATTTATCAAAAATAAATACCCAGCGATACTCGGTTATTCAGGTACATTTAAAAGATTTAATGGTAAGAGGTTTTATGGGCAATGAATTAGCACTTAATCGATCTAGATTAAATTTTGTTTGGAGCTAGTTCAATAGTTAGTTTAACAGTTAACTGTGTGACATAGGCTTTTCTTTACAAGGGAATGGTTTTTATCTTATTTATATACAGGTTCTGACGTTAATAATGGATAATCCGGTAAGTAGTCCACATGTCAGGCTGCAATAAAATCATTATAATATTTACAATTTTTACCGTGGGAGAGCTATGCTTCGGCGTGAATGGGTCGGCTCGACCGGAGTGATACCACGGCCTCACAGAAAACCGGTGTGAAATAGCGCTTGCGCTGTGTTTCACCGAGTGAGTGAGGATACCGGAGGCCCATACCCCAACCCCTCCCCCCATCCCCTTTCCCATTCCCCCAAAAGTCGGCAACGCACGTGTGACGCCTTTGGTGTTGCGGGTGTCCATGGGCGGCGGTAATCGCTTACCATCAGGTGATACGTCTGCTCGTTTGCCCACTATTCAATAAAAAAAAAAAAAGAATAATACAAATTAACATAATGTTTTATGATAAAAACGCCTCTAAATCTAATTATATAAAATAAAACAAGTCTCTAGGAGTACGATGCCACAAAAATACCAAATTTTATTCATATGGCACCCGATTGAATGGACAAAGCAACAAAATTAAAAAAAAAAACTGGACACCATTTTTACACTGTTGAAAACAATGATTTTATTGCATCATCTGGACTACCTCCCCTAACCGGATTATCCATTATTAACGACAGACCCTGTATATGAAAAAATTGTTAAGATTAAAACAATAAAAATACCTTCCAATTTACGCACTACACTTGATACACCAGTACTCTCAAGGTCATCCTCGGACATTCGCATAGTCACACGCATTTAACCTTGAAATAAAAACGACATCAAGTTCATACAACTAGAAATACCTGTCTTTGAAAGTAGACCCGTCAGTGTATGTGAGGTCGTTGTCTCTTCGTATACGTACATGGTTATCATTATCCAATTGTGACAAAAGGAGGGTTTTGATTTTATTGTCTATTTGTATTGCATGCTTTGTAACATAAATGGCCTGATAGATTTTCGATGGGAGGTGTCCTCACGTTAGTCTATAGTATATTTATAATTGTTTATTATTTGTAACTGTATTTATTGAATCGTTTTTAATGGGTGTTTTGACTGCCTCGGTGGCGTAGTTCTAGCGAATTCGACTGACGGCTTGGGTTCAAATTCTGGGTCGGACCAAGTGCTTGTGTGATCTACAAATATTTGCTTCGAAGTTTGGGGGTTTTCTATGTATAATATGTGTGCATTTACAAAAAAAAGTATATATGTATTCATATCAGTTGTCTAGTACCCATAACACAAGCTGTGCTTAGCTTGGGACTAGAGTCATTAGTTTATCAGCACGCGCTGAAACTCTGCCTTACGACCCAATTACGAAAATAGTATTTTAATTTGGCACAATATACTACCTGTTTGTTTATTAGGAAATAAAAAACAATACTACACCTAACCGACACACAAATAAGCCTTCGAGCTAAAATTACATACATCTTATCAGTGGGTAGATACTGTATCGTGAATAAATACCGATGTCTCCCTCATTAAAACGAATATAACAAAACATCTCGTAAAATATAATTATTACAGCCTTTTATTTCTATTACAAATTTTAATCAAATAAACATTTTAATATATTGCTCAATTGAGTAGTCTAAAACAGTGACGTCATAAGTTTGTATTTAGTACATTTTTTAAATCGTTTTGACAGATGATAACTAATTTGACTAAGGTGTCGTCTACCGTATTCGTTTCAAGTATGGAGGGTCTACCCTCCATAGTTTCAAGTAATCAACACAAATCAAAAAATGTCGTCTTTATCAATGTGTTTTTTTTATTTACTAGTGGTAGACGAAATTAGAATAGAGTAGACATTCAGAGTAGAAAAAAATATTTTAAAGACATCTCTCGTACTAGGAATATTATTATCCTTTGTCGCGAGGGACTTCACAAACATGTATAAAACTGACGCAATAAACACCTAGACTCTGAACAACAATTTGTGGTTCATTAGAAATGGATAGAGATACATTATACATTAGAGTAACCTTTTAAATAGTTTTTAAAAATATATTATTTAACAGAATAAGTGATATTGTTCATCAACCGAGGCCTAATATGGTCTGAATGTTGTACATATACTAATTGGCGTGAGAACTTTGGTAACGCAATGCATAATTAGTAGCTATAGTGACTTCATAATTTGGTTCAAAGTTTGTGCTTTACGTATAAAACAAAAAAAAATTTTAAAAAAAATGTTGAGTGAAGCTCTGTTATCTAGGTTAGTACCTTGATGACCGAGCTTTACTCGACATTTTTGGCCCCCGAAACCCCTGCATACTAAATTTTAGGCCTCCTAAACCCCCTGCATACAAAATTTTAGGCCCCCTAAACCCCCCGCATACTAAATTTCATGAAAATCGTCGAAGCCGTTTCCGTGATTCACATTATATATGGAAGAAGTGCTCGTTTAAAGATATAAAACAGATATGTATCAGCAGTCTATTTACCATAATATATGCTCTACCTATTTTGATCAGACTCCCGTTCCTAAGATGTGTAAAGCCATTATCATTATATTCATTGTTGTACAAACACGATTTGACCTTTCGGATACGAATTAAATACAGTTTTGAAGCGAGTCCGAAGTAAATCAAGACAGGTACATTCGCAGCTCGATGTTGAAACTGTCTGAAGGTCTGACGGTAGCTTCTTGTGCAATCATATCCCTTCCAATCATGTTTTCCTCTTACAGAGAACCGAACCGACAGTTAATAAGATAAAACAATAGTTTTTAATCTGTCCAGCGTTCATAACCATGGTTCATTCTGTGCCTTGCTTATATTTTCACGTGAAATAAGCAAGGCAACACTGCATGTTTGCAGGATAAAATGTAGCCCCAGTCCAAATTTCATTGAAATTGATTCAGCGGTTTAGCCGTGAAAGCAGACAGACAGACTTACTGTCAAATTTATACTATTAGTATGGTTAGTATTGATGATGTAAATGAAAGTATTGGTACTAATTTCAAGAAAGAAAATATTTAACATTGTAACAAAAAGAACCAAATGAAGTTGAATACATATACCTACATAATTAATGTTTTTAGTGCTTCTAACTTTCAGAATTTACATTCTTTAGCCTAATTTAATAATTCAGAATCAGTAACTTAATATTGTAACAAAATACCAATAAACATGTAAAAAAACTGCAACTTACTACTTTATCTTAAGTTTACGTATTAGATAACTCAAGTAGGTATCTCGTTATAAAAACCGACAGCCGTCTAATAACCGTATGAGATTATGTTAATAAACTGGAATAAATTAAACATATGTATAAATAAAGCCCTAATTCAATCAAAATAACTAATTCCCTATTACAAACACAATACAAATCATGGCCAACACATAGTTAGGTAATCGGTTACTGACCTACGACAACGAACAAGACGACCATAGAGTAGACAGCGAAAGCTGTTTATATTATTCCGTTCTAAACTAGTTTTCGTCCACAATTTATATACCCTACTTTAAATGTATCTATAGTGTATTTAAACTGGTAATAAAATAAATTTATTGGAGTGATAGTGAGTTTGTGTTGTGTGAAGTATTTGGTTTTATGCTGTAGTGAACAAACGAGCAGGTGGGTTGTGTAATAGTAAGTGAATATCGTCACGTATGGACATCTGCAACTGAAGAGTTATGAGTGCGTTGTCGTTCCTTTGGGAGGAGATCGGAGGAGAGATTTTCGGACAAATCACTTAGTGGATGCAGTGAAGGTATTACTTAACATGATCTTCTGTGAGCAAAACATCATTCGACAACGCTTCAACGGTCCATTGGTGTCAAAGTTTGGTCTCTTTTGTTTTATGAAGTGCTCTTGGGTTCAAACCTCTTAAATGAGACGAACGTATGTTACGTTAATCCACAAACATTAATATTGTGGAATACTTTGGTGGAATTCAGTCTAGAAATAGATACTGCTTCTAAAATAATTCCACATGTATCACTTGTAATTTTCGTTCATTTCGTTTAATTTTCTATTTAATCTATTTAATTTAAAAGACCTGACCGGTTTTGCTCTATGGCATTTTAGGTAGAGGCAAAGATAGGCTTTTAGTTGGTAAATGAATAAATTAGAAGATAGATAAACCAGGTTGGACAGAAAAATATGTTGTGTCTCCAAGAACATGGTAATATAGTAATATTATTGTCTGTTCTACGAGTAATTTAAACACTGTGAGTTGTTAGCAAAGGAAGAAGGAAAGCGTGACAGATACATTGTGTGTGTAATGTCATAGGAATATTCTTTCAATTAACCTTTTGATGATGCAAATCTGTTTTTTTTTATTTAATAGAAGGTAAACGAGACAACACCAGAGACGTCACAAGTGCGTTGCCGGTCTTTGGGGATGGGGGGAATGGTTGCGGTATGGGCCTCCGGTATCCTCAATCACTTGGTTAAACACGGCAAGGGCTATTTCACACCGGTTTTCTTTGAGACCGTGGTATCACTCTAGTCGAGCCGGCCCATTCATGCCGAAGCGTGGCTCCATGGTAACGGTTTGCACCAGTAACAAAACAGTTTTAAATTTTTTTCTAAATAGTCGGTTAGACAATGTTAAAATTGCAATTCGACCAAGAGTACGAAAAAAATGATCTATGAAACGACATCAAGCTTATCCCTGTTTTACTACACAGATACACTAGGTGTGCCTAAGTACCCCAAATATCTTTTTCGATCATTTTACGCATATTACATTCAAATTTTGTGTACAACGCAAATTTTAGGTATACTAAAAATAAAAAAAAAACTGATTCCATACAACAAACTAACCGACACGAGAATTAATTATCTGAGATATTCCATTCACGTCTATATCCACTGTCCGAGCGTTGGTTTTTGTGAGTATTGCCCAACTGGGTCAGGTTCGAGAAGGCTTTTAGGCTAAGGACTGTGTTTGTTATCAAATAATATGTAATTAAGTACCGACCTTCGAGCTGAGGTGATATTCAACTATATAATTTAATGCATTGTGACTTTGTACTTCAACTTGTCACGAACAAGAAAATCTCACAATTTGTTTTTGAAGTTACCGAAGCCACAAATTGACATTACGGGACGGGAGCAATCAAAAAGTTGGAATGCATTTGTGACTGGTAGTAGCAGGTCTCCATGGACGGTGGTAGTCGCTTTCCTTTAGGTGCACCGCCAGATCGCTTGCTTCATATAACATGAAATAAACAATATGAAAACGAAATATACATACATACACTCTAAAATACATAATCCTCCAGACACATTTGGATAAAGAGTTAGATTATGTTAATGTTTGTGTGCTTAAGTACAGATACTAACACCATCTAGCGAGAACGCAAGGAACTACTTTAGACTATCTCATATTGCTTATGGAATAAATGATTGTCAAGTCGAATTCTTTTCTGCTTTTTTTCGGAAGACGGTCTCCATTTCATCTCATCCACAAATTTTATATACCTTATCATTAATTTCATCACGACGAAGACTTGAATACTAGAAGACTTAAGATACATTTTAAATACTTGATACTGGCAGAAATAGCTGGACGAAAAATGCCATCTCATCAAAAGAAAAAGAAAATTATCAAGTACATGGTATAACAATATACTTGTTTTCTTAGACCATGGTTGATCGTTTTTTGTTTTTTCGAAAGACAGTCCCCATTTCATGTCATCCACATTTTATATTTTTTTTACCATTAATTTCATCACGACGACGACTTGAAGACTCGAAGACTTAGACTTGAAGACTATAAATACTTGACATTGCCAGAAATAGTTGATCCGAGTGATCCGGCTGGTTGCCATTTCATCAAAAAAAGTAACTAGACCATGGTTAAGTCAAATAAGTATCTTTTTTGTATAAAACACTTACCTTGCAATTGTCAACTCATTTACCAACATTTAATGTTGATTTGAAGATTTAAAAACAATTATAAGTATATACATTAAATTGAATACGGAGGATAATTCAGATTGTATTTTAAATGCAAAACTCCTAAATGCTAAAATAAATGTAGGTACTTATGTACATTTAATGATTCAAACGTAACAATGAATCTATTACACTACAATTACATATAATTTAGTGTAATCTTACAGTTGTATAATTGTAACTTAAGATTTCTAGTAATTTTCAAATATCATTGAATTTCGATTTGACTTGCAGATATACTTTATTTACTGCTCACAAACATACTCTATCTACTTGTTAATACTACTTGGAAATCCCGACAATAGTTTCAAACGGTAAAATACAATTTTATTTGAATAAGTGACGCTTTTAATGGACCACTTCCGGCCATAGTTCTCTCCTTAGATGTATGTTTTGGGCCCACTGTACCACGCAGGCCAAACGGGTTTCTTTCCAGTTTTCCTACTGTTGACAATAATTGCTATTGCTTTGTAATCCTACTAATATTATAAACGCGAAAATATGTGAGTATCTTTGTAACTCTTTCACGCAGAAACTACTGATTGGATTTTGATGATACTTTGCGAGAATATAGCTTATACATCAGAGTAACACATAGGATACAATTTATAAAGATACCAGCTTCGTCTTGCGGCGTTGCCCGCAGTTATTGTCGCACGGCGGGGTTCAGCTAGTATTGTACGAATAGTATAGTGTTCTTTACAGTGATATCGATCTACGACGAATAACAGGGATAGTAACAATCCTTGTTCTTAATTAAATACATGGCTAACGTAGGAATTATTTTAATATCTACTTTTTCCAATAGTTTTAAAATACCTAGTATAACTTAAATTAATACATCGTATTTGGAGTTCTACTTCCAGACAGGAGTATAATCAATGTGTTCGACAAATTATTTTTCTGAGTTCGAGTGCCTAGTGTCAGTCTCATGAATGTTTGGAAAATTCACCGCAGTACCTACTATAGACATTGAAGAGAATTGTCTTTAAAATATACTTATTTTCTTAGACCTTTCAAGTACTAACATGCAGACAATTAAACTAATTCTACCTTCAATCTCCTTATTAAAAAGCTGACCCACGCAACCTCGTTTGCGTCTTCTACTGCCCGTAGCCTGAAAATTTTCCCCCGTTTTTGAAACATTATTCAGTGGTGCTCTGCTCCTATTAGTATTAGCGTGATGATATATAGCCTTCCTCGATAAATGGACTATCCAACACTGAAATAATTTTTAAAATGGGGCCAGCGGTTCCTGAGCCAGCGCTAGCGTTCAAACAAATAAACTCTTCAGCTTTATAATATTAGTATAGATGTTTGACTGTTTTTTATTGGTCATTATAATAATTAGCAATGAAATTAACATTGATGTTCATTGAATAGATTTGTTTCATTATTTTATTGACGTTGAATAAAAAATACATTGAATAATTTATAAGGCTTCGTAATTATCATAATTAAGATCAATTAAACAGGTAGTAATGATTATGTAGATACCTACAATTGCCTCGTTGATCAGCGGTTGCGTATACGACTGTCAATCAAGAGGTCTTGGGTTCGATTCCCCGGTTGAGCTAAAATTGTTTTTGGGTTTTTCTTACAAGAAATTCTTCATAACGGCCTGGAGTATGGAAGTTTGTCGGTGTTTCACTCCCGTGCCTCGGAGAGCACGTTAAGCCTTCGGTCCCGGTTGTCATGAACATCTATGGTAATTCTTCGAATTCAGGGTGCCTTCGGGGTGGTGGGGGTCCGATGCCAGTCGCTCATCGTGGTTTTAGTAACATACAGGTGAAAACCTGACACATTAGTAGGCCTAGTAGCCGACCCCAAAATAATTTTGGAAATAATAAAGGCTAGGAATATGAATTATGTAGATTCCTAGCTTCGAATGATGCTGGAGCTATACACATTGTAATGAAAATATTTCAACACGGATTAGATTCCCTCTATTGTTGGTAATTTGGGGTAGATAAGTTAAATATTAATAACTTCATACATATAACACACGGCAGTCAAACCCCAACTAAGGGTATATAGCCTTTTTTGATTGTTTTTTTACCGTACAAACATACATAAAACGTACACAAAGATAAATAAATAAATAAATATTACAAACATCTAACACACAACGCCATCTATTCCCAAGCCAAGCAGAGTTTGCGTTATGGGTACTAGACAACTGATATAAATACTTTTATACTTTTTTTTGTAAATACATACATATTAGGTATACATAGAAAACACCCAAACTCCGAAATATTTGGTCTGACCCGGGAATAGAACCCGAGACCTTTAACTTAGCAGTCGCATACTCTACCACTATGCCTCCGAGGCAGTCAAAGATCACCCGTTCAGAACAACAATTTGAGGGCCACACAATGTGTGGTCCCATGTGGGGTAAAGCTCACAACTCAGCTCAGTAGAGAATAGGATGGCCATAGCTTAAACCACATATTTTTTTTAGTTCTAAACTAGCGCATTATTTATAATACTTATGTAATTAAGGGAGAGATCGGTCGCAGTACCCGACGGCTTTGCGTGCCCTCGAAGGGACGGTAAACATATGCTATATATATATATCCACATATACATGACATACACTATGATGCAATATTGTTGTACTTAAACGTCAGTCCAGCTTGTAAGGAAAAAATGGTGCATAAATTAATGGATACTTCCTCATATTTGTGTGGACAAGAACACATGCTGTGAGTCTGCTATTATTATCATTTAAATTGTAAAAGCTTTAGGGTTCTGTGCCACTAAAGCAAAATCATCTGGTAAAGATACATAACTGTCTTTTCAATATTTTTAGATAGAACTAAGGCTATGGCGTTTGTCTCTTTCCATGATTACCTGTAATTTAAAAGCCACAAGCGTGGGGCTGGCTGGCAACATAATCCTCCGAGGAATTGTTCACACTAATTCCTGCGGCCTCTTTCTACCATCGTCCTACGCGACAGCAATATCCTCCTCATCAGTTAGATGGCTAGCAGTCCACAATTGTGCAGTTTTCCAGGAACTTTCTGCCTCGTTCAACAAAACTGTGAAAAGAATGTCGCCTACGGTATTCGCGGACCAATACGTCCTTCAAACCTTCAAGAAAAGAGCGTACTCCTTCTTAACCTTTTAAGCAACGCACTTGTGACGCCTCTGGTGTTGCGGGTGTTCATGGGCAGCGGTAATCGCTTACCATCCGGCGATACGTATGCACGTTTGCCCCCGATTTCATAAAAAAAGGTGTGTGTGCGATTCACACACGATAGAAGTGAAACTTCAGTAAATCGACAAAAAAATGAGACCGACATTTGCTCTCTCGCTCTGGCTCACTAATTACAGGCGACTTTTTGTATTTGTATCTCTTACCTGTCGTTTTTTCCGTTGCATCCGGTTTCAAATCACAACGATTCTACAGAAGTTTCACTTCAAAATATAAAACATAACGACAGTTCCGAAACATAAACGAAATCTAGTTGATCAAAATATGGAATCTGTCCTGTTGACACAAAAATCACATAATCATATATTTTTCCAGTAAAAAACATTCTATACCTTATCCATGGTTGGCTGTAGCCATGCCATCAGTTGACTGATCACCACGTTCATCATCATTAGTTCTCCCATACTACATACCATTAAAAACACAGCGAAAACATAACTCAAAATTATTTAGCTTATTATTTAACAAGAGTAGTTTAAAAAACTATAACCCATTTGATGAATGTCACATTATTATTATAAATCCAATGTCACCTCATTAATGAAACTCGTTTCAGTAGTTTAGTCGCTGATAGAATATACAAACATTATTACCCTTTTTTTTTGGCTTCACCGCAGTCAGAGGAAAATGACCTTCAATTTTCCTCTGACACAAATAACTACTGACGCATCTTCTAAAGGCCCCTCAATTAAAACTATCGTCTTTTTCTGTAATTATCTTTGACATTATAACCATCTACAAATAATATAAAATTTAATTTTCCAGCAGATAATCTTAAGAACGGACACGAACACTAATCTACACCTCCGAGTTAATTAATAACATCTTGCACTAAAGCCAAGTGGCCCAAGGTGAAACCTGGTACCATGAAATAATCACGCAAGCATTTACTTGTCTGTAAAGAATTTATTCAATGTATTATTTCCATTAGACAATCTGTTCTTTTGTCTCAATAACAAACAAGCTATAACCTATAAGCTATAAATTAAAATAAAGCTTATGCTTAGCGGTCCTGGTGACAGCACCCCGACCGCTGTTACGAATCATTCATTGACATTGGTTCAGTAATTTAGTTGCTACGGTGGAACATACATATGATATACCGCTAAAACTACACCCTTCCTTTTAGCTTTGGAAATAGTCGGATAATAAAAAGAGGCCTGACTCTCGCAGTACTTAGATGCCACGGCTGTCTGAACCTTTTTTTTTTCGAAGCAACTAAAACCGCATGCCGTCTCGGGTACTAGACGCCAGGGAACCAGGTGCACCCTAGAAAGGAAAACCCTGCAACCCCGACGTACCTCTGGCCACCTACGCTTTGTAGATGGCCCCATCCTGTGTGGGAACCCCAATGTTCCCGTTACTGTCCCCACGGCTCTCTGAACCTGAAATGGGCAGAGCGCGATCACTGATAAACATACTCATTATATAAAAGCAAATGTAAGTTTGTTTGTTACGCTTTCACGCGAAATCTTCTTTACCGACCATCATTAAACTCTGTACACATATTCTTGGAGGTATTAAAAGTAACATAGGATACTTTTTATTAACTGCGAGTTAATAAATGAATTCATTTCCCACAATCCTACTAATATTATAAACGCGAAAGTTTGTGAGTATGTAAGTGAGTATGTTTGTTGCTGTTACACGCAAAAACTACTTATTGGATTTTAATGAAACTTTACAATAATATAGCTTATACATCAGAATAACACATAGGCTAAAATGTATAAAGATACTAACTTCGCCTCGCGGCGTTGCCCGCGGTTATTGTCGTACCGCGGGGTTCAGCTAGTCTGTTATATTGAACAACTTATTCTAGTAACAGAATTTATAATAGACAATTGAGAAGTCAATTGATCAAAGAACCCTTGCCCTATAAACACCAAGCAACGAGCAATATATAATTTGTGAACATTATTAAATTATTCTGTAATGTCTCGGACAATTCATAAACAGTTAATTCGCAATTGTTTATTGCGAATAATAATTGCACGAAACAGTTTGTGGTTTATAATCAGATTAATGGCGAGTCGAGGTTTCGTGTGATTATGATTTAAATATAAGTTCAAAACGTAACTTAAGCAGTGCTTTGATTAAACGTTTGTATAAATTTATGTTTCTATATATTGTATATTTAATATGTTTTAATATTCTTGATTGTACATTTCAAATTGCGGCTTTAAATGTAAAAAGGTTTTTAAAGCGTTAATACCTTTTTTAACCGACTTCAAGAAGGAAGAGGTTCTCAATTCGACTTTTTTTTTAAATGTTTGTTACCTCAGAACTTTAGACTGGATGAACCGATTTTGATGATTCTTTTTTTATTTGAAAGCTGGTGCTTCCCGTGTGGTCCTATTTAAATTTGGTCCAGTACTTGAATTCGGGTTTTTCTTGTTGTTAATGTGAATGAAAACAACCAACGACAGAAAAAAATGGGGTCAACTGGAGTATGCCTATACTCAAAAGGAGGCATGACATATATATCGATCAGACATAGTTTTTATATATTTAGTAACCGACTTCAAAAAAAGAGGAGGTTCTCAATTCGTCTGTACTTGTAGATCACACAAACACTTGTCCGACCCAGGATTTGAACCCGAGACCTCAAGCACAGCAGTCGCATTCGCTACCACTGCGCCACCGAGGCAGTAAACAATTAAAACTACGTGTATACATATAATTATAAGCCTTTTTTATACAGCTTCATATTCTGAAACGCTTTGTTGTGACTTTTAATTGGATAAATGGAAATATAAGAACCATACATATATATGAAAACCATTATTACTTTATTACCATACATATATATGAAGTATTTTACTCTAACATCGTGTCAAAATTAAAACTCAGTGAATACATACCGCACTGATGTTATAAATGCGAAAGTAATGGTAAGCTAGAAGTATATATGTATAGGTAACTAGCTTTTGCGTAGTAGCGTAGTTGTGTAGTCTATGTCCTTCCCGAAGAATAAAAGTGTCTCCATGCCATTTTTTTCTGAAATCAGTAAAACGATTTAACCGTAAAAGCGTAGCAGACAGACGGACGGACAGAGTTAATTTAAAATTTATTATAGAATAAGCTTTTGCACGCTTCTGTCGGCGCGTTTGTCCTATGTCCCTCCCCAAGAACTAAAGAATCTTAATGCCAAATTGCCATGCTACGTTTGTCCTATTGGTAAAACGGTCACCACACCGTTCCCTACTTCGCCAAGTGTTGCACAAGAACAACATTTTGTGTGATCCACAAACTGTTATTCTAGGTCCGGGTGTTCTTTGTGCCCGTTTCGTGTATGTTTGTAAAGTCCCTCGCTACAAAGGAGGAATCATTCCTCCCTTTTTTATAAGAAGAAGGAGAAGAAATTTCATTGAAATTGGTGCATCGGTTTAGCCGTGAAAGCAGAACAGTTACTTTCGCATTTATAATATAGATATTTATAGTACGAATGGTCTAAAATGTTATTTAAAAACAAACGTTTCTAGAAAATTAACGTACGTTTATTTTGTTGCAGTAACAATGGGTTCCTTACCGCGCATGTCTGTTGTGAACGGACCTAGGAGAGCGATCCCGACGGCTCCCTTGACGAAACACTTGGAACAACTACAGGGATCTTCGAAGACGGCGCTGGTGTACGAGGGTGAGTAGATTATCTCTTATTAAATTATGCGAAAAAAGTATTATTGGAACGAATTTGCACGAATACAATGTACAATATTCACTCGCTAGCGTGTCAAACTTACATACAAACTCTCATCCCGCAAGTTTAACCCTTTAGTAATGACATTTTTACGTGAAAGAGTAATAAACACACACACACACACACACACACACATTCTCACAAACTTTCTCATTTATAATATTAGTAGGATTATAACCAGCACTACAATTTGGTTTTACTAAATTATACTAAATCAAAAGCAGTCAACTGTTGTACAAGTAATTGTGTTTGCAGTCTTTGCGTTGATGAATTAATCAGTCAGGTCAAGTATCTTATATGTTTAGAAGAACTAAACGAATAGAACACGTATCGAAAATTATTATACACAAAAAAAACTCACAAACAAATCGATCACATGACATTAACAAACAAAACTTACAAATTAAAACGATTTCTGCTATGTAGTGCCATCTAGTAACCACTAGCTGAACTAATCCAAACCCAATGAACTAAAAACAGCAGTTTCTTAAATAATAAAGGTTACTCATAAGCAAACTATTGTTCTAGAAATTCATAGAAAGTTTTATCTGTACTTTGCAAGACGTACGAACTTAAAAACGGATGCCTGTATGGTTCTGAAATAGGTGGACAAACTAGGTCAAAGCTATACAGGCAGTACGGGTCCACATTGATGTACATTTTGAATCCAGTCTACATTACACGCATCATAGGTGCGTGTGTATAGTTCAATTTCGAAAGCCACGTTACCTATTATCGTATTTATAGCACAGGTCAGGGTAGTATAGGAAAAAAACGATGATTGCTGTCAATTATATCAGCAGCAATCTGGCTCAGAGCAATTGGCAGTACAAAATCAACAAAGGTAGATCTTAAGTCTAAATTAAATACAAAAAAAACTTGAGAGGTGTCAAGGGACACCCGGATGGAACGAAGTTCGAAATAGAAAGACGATACAAATATTATATTTACTTCAATATTTTACGTAATTTCTAGTTTTATGATATATGTGTACACAATAATATTAATAATAATAATAATGATTATGATGATAATGGTGAAAATGATGAAGATGATGAAAATGATGAAAATGATGAAAATGATGAAAGTGATGAAGATGATGAATTGATGAAAATGATGAAAATGATGAAAATGATGAAAATGATGAAAATGATGAAAATGATGAAAGTGATGAAGATGATGAAAATGATGAGTGATGAAAATGATGAAAGTGATGAAAATGATGAAAATGATGAAAATGATGAAGATGATGAAAATGATGAAAGTGATGAAGATGATGAATTGATGAAAATGATGAAAATGATGAAAATGATGAAGATGATGAAAACGATGAAAATGATAAAAGTGATGAAAACGATGAAAATGATAAAAGTGATGAAAATGATGAAAATGATGAAAACGATGAAAGTGATGAAAATGATGAATTGATGATAATGATGATATGTATATATAAAAGTTCGAAATCTTATCTATCTATTATATATATATATATATAGTATATATATATATATATATATATATATATATATATATATATATATTATATATATATATAGATATATATATAGTATCTGGGTTGCTTCAAGCAATGAAAAATAAACTAATAACAAATAAAATTTAAAATAGCAAAAAGTGTCGTGACAACAAAAAGTGTCGTGACAACAAATTATGTCGCGACAATTTCCGTCTAGCCCCTTCGTTTTTTCGTTCATATCGCGCGATAAGGAACTTCGTTCCAATTAAGATGATAAAACAAATAGAGAATGAGATAATTTATGTAATAAGTAGTATCTATGTATTAATGTAATACTATGGGGGAACGGGTACAAAGGGAGGATCCTCCGGCCAGCCGAGGTCATCATGCCTGACGGGCCACTGCCCTACAGTTGATGTTGGGATGTTGTTGTTGACATATGATAATCGGCGCGAGAACTAACCGCTTTCTAGCCTTTGTGTTTTGGTTGCCTTAACTTGCACGTAGAAGTATCTACTGTTGTCAAAACCAAACAAACTTTGTATGAATTATTTGAAAAGATGGTGCACATGAGTTTCTCACCAGCTCTTCTCATGAATGCAATACTCATCGGAGCTGGTACTTGGATTGATTTCAATTTAAACCTTTGAGTTGAATCGAAATCAATCTAAGCTCCGATAATTCAAATCATTTCAATGCATTTAGTATTAGTACCTTTTATCACTGAATTGATTACTTTAGTTTTGTTTTATATTTTGATGTTTGTATTTTTGACGTGTTCAAGTGCCTTTTGGGGCCTATGGAAATAAATGATTTGACTTTTTGACTAACTTATGTTGCACGATTAAGGATTGGTAGTTTCTTAGTATTGTAGGTTACTCCGTAGTTCAGTATAAATCGGTAGATGGCGCTGAAGTATATTATGTTGTATGTGGAAGTCGCCACAATACCTTCAAAAGAGCAATTATTATATGTATGTCTGAATCTCGGAAACAACTCTAACGATTTTCATGAAATTTAGTATGTAGGGGGTTTTCGAGGGCGATAAATCGATCTGGCAAGGATTCATATTTGAAAATTTACCAAAAAAAAACCGAGCGAAGCTTACTCTTCCTAGTACTAAAGTAATAAAAGTAATGTGTTGAGTGAACCAGGTCATACCGATTGCATGATGCTGTAGTCGTATAATTAATTAGTGGTTCTCACGTAATTATACGAGTAGCATGATCAGGTGTGCGTTAACTGACGTTAATTATTTTTTCCAGTTACTACTTTTGTTGATATTCATTAAAATGATGATTTAATTTTATTAATTGATTGATCAACTGTATGGTAAATCGTAATTTAATTAAAGGGAAGCATTTTATCACAAATTATTGCATTATATTGTATTCGTATTGTATTTCGCAATTATGACACCTCTACAATCTCTCCTACATTTTTTTTATTGAATAAGGGGCAAACGAGCAGACGCATCACCTGATGGTAAGCGATTACCGCCGCCCATGGACACCTGCAACACCAAAAGCGTCACAAGTGCGTTGCCGACCTTTGGGGGACTCACTCACTCACTCGGTGAAACACAGCGCAAGCGCTATTTCACACCGGTTTAAATTATCTTTTTCCTTCAATTTCATATCTATCGTTGTCCGACTAAATGTAATAACTCCATGTCAAAGATGACATTAACTAGTGTTATTTTAATTTAAATTACAGATGATAAAACCACCTACTCCATTTCTTACAAACAACTGGCGCAACGTACCAATGCGTTGGCAAGGGCCATTTCCTCTCGAGTTGAAGCTCGTGGTAGCAACAGCGATGGAGATTATGTGATTGCTGTATGTATGCAACCAACACACAAGTAAGTTTCCTAATAGTATTCATCATTATTATCATCATACATTTATTTATTTATACACCATGCACATTTGGTGCATTGGCGGACTTAACGCCTAAGACATTCTCTACCGACTACCAGTCAACTAATGGGTGATGCAGAGAAGGCAGGAAGTAGGTGCATTTTGGTTGTAATGTGTGTGAGAATAGGAAACTAAATAATATATCAAACGAATATAATAATACATATATATAGATAAATACATTGACATCATGTACTTAAACCTTATAGATTAATTGATTGATTGATTGTTGTTACCTATGAGTAATATTGAATGTGTTTGTGGCTTCATTATCGCTTTATTTTATTTATATTTTTGTTTATTTTTCTGTATTCATAAAAAAAATGTGTAAAAATATACAAATACTTATCATGTAATGTAAGTCCATGACCTGGGTAATATGCTCTCACCTATATAGGGAAGCTAGTTGTTAGCAACTTGATTACATATTTATATTAACCATAATTAGGTTTATAAGTACGTAAACCTTAAAAAGAAACTTTGAATAGGGCTTTTATTGAATAAGCCTTTATAGTGTGGGTCACCATGTTGAATTTAGTTTGCATTCGCCATGCGCAATACAGGTCCGAGAACATAGGGTTTAAATCAAGTGTTCCTTCTCTCTGCAGTATCGTTGTCATGCGTAGTCTCTGCCTTAGTCGAGCACATCTTCCATGAGATAAGTAGAGGTGATAACACTCCGAATTGTTTATATTTTTATTCAATTATGAAAAACTGATTCAAAATAATATACCGTATTTAATCATCTTTAAATAAATAAATCTTTATGTAGTATAGAAATGTAACATTAAAAAATAACAAATTCTGATACTTTTAGAACGATCATGACATTACTGGCAACGTGGAAGGTTGGTGCAGCATATGTCCCAATGGAGCCTAGTTTCCCGCAAGCAAGAATATGCCATATTCTAAACGATGCTGAACCAGCACTTATAGTTTATGACGAAACAGGTAATACTTCATACCTTATTAACAAAATTGTTATTTAGTGTTGCTTACAGAGTTATTCATTTCTGAAAATTAACGCTCTGATAGCATATTAGTTTGTGTAACAAACTGCTTTGTCAACGGTTATAGGTTCGATTCGATTTAATGTTGGATTTGGTCTGTGTATTTCGATGTACAATGTTTATGTATCGTAACTATAAAAAAAAATTAAAGCTGAAGAGTTTGTTTTTTCGAACGCGCTAATCTCAGGAACCGCTGGTCCGATTTGAAAAAAATATTTCAGGGTTGGATAGTCCATTTATCGAGGAAGGCTATAGGCTATATATCATCATGCTAAGACCAATAGGAGCGGAGCCCTAATTAAGAATGTTTAAAAAACGGGGGAAAATTATTACGCTACGGGCAATAGTAGACGTAAACGAGGTTGCGTGGGTCAGCTAGTTTACAATAAAGTGCATACTTATGTATTTATATCAGTTTTCTAATACATACGTACATAAACTGACTGACATACTCGTACATGACTGCACGGTTGGCCGAGTGGTGTCAGCGGTCGCCATGCCGCTTGCTACTGCGCCAAGTGTCGTGGGTTCAAATCCCACGCGGTACCTACAACACTTTGTGTGATCCACGAATTGTTGTCCCGAGTCTGGATGTTATTTGTGTCCGTTTCATGTATGGTTGTAAAGTCCCCCACGACACAGGATGTTTATTACTAATGTGGGAGTTGTCTTTTTAAAAAAATTAATAAATAAATAAATATACACCCATGTTATAAGCTTAATTAGCAGACAAGAGTAGAGTATTTATCATCATCAACAGATTTTGTAAGTCCACTGCTGGACATAAACCTTAAAAAGAAGGTTTTGGCCTACAATACCACGCTCGCCAAACGGATTCTCAGGCGCAGAGTGGCACACCGTATGGTTTTAGTCGGAACCCCGGTGGGGTGACAGCCTGTGGGGGTTTCCATACGTTAAGGGTTTCGCAGTGATATTATCCTGCGTAGCTTTCTCTCTTAGTTTCCTCTTACACTACTCGCGTTACAGGATGATTAGGGGCAGTGACACTCACTCATTGTGTTATTGTACTATTAAGAATTCGCATTTCAAATATGGAATCCATACATCAAAAAAGATATTTAAATGTTGCAAAGGGTCCAAAGAAAGGCAACTTAAATGGTTCTTGCCTTGAAAAACTTGTCGTACGAAACACGCCTCTTGGAACTCAACTTGCCAACACTGAAGCAGAAACGAATGAGTGGAGACCTTATAGATACCTACAAGATCTTCAACCACAACGTGAGAAATATTGAATCCATGTTCACAATGAACCCGAACAAAGAACTAAGAGGCAGGAACACACTCTATGAATCTTAGCAAGTTTCGGTGCGCTAGCAATCCCCGAAACCATACCCCGACTGCACGGTTGGCCTAGTGGTTTAAGCGGTCACTACGCCACTTGCTACTGCACCAAGTGCCGTGGGTTCAAATCCCAGGTGGAACATCACTTTGTGTGATCCACAAAATGTTGTTTTGAGTCTGGTTGTTCTTTGTGTCCGTTATATGTATGTTTGTAAAGTCCCCCGCGACACAGGATGTATATTCCAAATCCGGAAGTTGCCTTTTTAAAAAAAAATTAAATAAAATTCTTGCCAAACCGAGTGGTGCGTCTGTGGAACTCTTTGCCGGAAACCATGATTATTGCGCCGAATATACCTAAACACATTTAAAAACAGACCTGATAAACGTTTCAAAACACAAGTATAATGAAATGCACGCATCAGCTTTAAGCTGCTAGTGTATTAAATCACTACATAGTATAAAACAAAGTCGCCTTTTCTGTCCCTATATCCCTATGTGCGCTTAAATCTTTAAAACTACGCAACGGATTTTGATGCGGTTTTTTCCAATAGATAGAGTGATTCAAGAGGAAGGTTTATATGTATAATACATGCATCATATACTAAGGCAACATTGCTAATTTTAGAGGTTTCTATTTTATGCCCGTGCAAAGTCGGAGCGGGCCGCTATGTTTTTATATACAACGTTCATAATTTTTCTGTAGTGTATTTAATTTAGTATCAGCATTGCACCCGTGCGAAGCCGGGGCGGGTCGCTAGTATGATATAAATAATATTATTATTCTCTTTATTACATTTCAATATACGTATAAAAATAAATACATTTAAAAATATAAAAAATTGTAGACCACCGACTTCGGGTACAGGGACCAAGAAACCGGTGGTAAGACACCAAGACAGGAACCTCCTCACTATACGTGCCGTGTCAAGAAGGACTGCCTTATGTATCAGACCCTTGATCCACCCTTCTAACGTGAGCCTCTTAAGGTGTTGGTCGGGGCTCTTGGCTATCAATCCATTAGCAGATACGACTATCGGAACAATAATCACCGAATCCACATTCCATATATCGACAATCTCGTGAGATAAATCCAAATATTTTATATTATTTATTGTTATGCTATTTACCTTTCAGCAAATCCCACTATGTTCAGTGAGTGTGGTGTGCCTGCTGTATCATTCGATGAACTTGCAGACGAAGCAAATAAACTATCAGATGAGCCATTAAAAGATGAAGTATTATCAATGGCCAAAACTGATAGTATTGCTATCGTACTGTATACGTCTGGGAGTACTGGAGTCCCTAAAGGTACTTACAAGACTTTTCCATGTAGTTTAAACTTGTATAATATAATTATTATTTAATCTATATATTAAAGAAAGTCGTGTTACTTACAACATTTATAACTCAAAAACAGCTGAACCATTTTTTGGAGTCTTCGTCTCGAAAAGAATCATTTTTTTGACTGCCTCTGTAGCGCAGTGGTAGTGTATGCGACTGCTGTTCTTGAGGTCTCGGGTTCGATTCCCGGGCTGGACCAAATGTTTAAATCTACAAATATTTTGGGTGTTTTCTATGTATAATATGCATATGTATTTATATCAGTTGTCAAGTAGGTACCCATAACACAAGCTCTGCTTAACTTGGGATAGATTGTGTTGTGTGTAAGTTGTCCGAAATATTTAGTTATTGATTATTAAAATATGATATTATACAATTATACATATCATTCTAAACATAATTTACTCATTCATCGGTTGTTAGGCGGAACGAGATTCGCTGTGTCAGTTAATTTATAATTACCATCGAATTGGAAATCAAATGAATCTTCAAATTGTCTTTTGTCATTGTTTCATATATATCCTCTAAAAGATCTGGATACAACTAGCTATAAAACTGCTTCGGTGGCGTAGTGGTAGCGTATGCGACTGCTAAGCTTGAGGTCTCGGGTTCGATTCCCGGGTCGGACCAAATGTTTGTATGATCTGCAAATATTTGTTTCGGAGTTTGCGTGTTTCCTATGTATAATATGTATGTATTTACAAAGAAAAGTATATAAGTATTCATATCAGTTGTCTAGTACCCATAACACAAGCTCTGCTAAACTTGGGACTTGATGGCGTTGTGTGTTAGATGTCCGGAATATTTATTTATAAGTACTAAAGTCCGAATATTTCTGCCAAAAGGAGTTCGTCTATCATATTCAGCCATCTGTAACCGCCTCTGGTGGCAGTTTAACACGTTCGCTTACTCCGATACCGAACTAACGTGCGTGTGGAAGACTGCCCTCACCTTCGTGGACTCCGTCTGTGAGATCTGGGGCCCTTTGCTAAATGGTAGAACGCTGCTGATCTTGTCAAGAGAAACTACCAGAGACCCACAGAAGCTAGTCAATGTACTCAGTGAAAATAAGGTAAATCTAACATATAATAATTTTTTTTTTTAATTGAATAATGGGTAAACGAGCAGACGTATCACCTGGTGGTAAGCGATTACCGCCGCCCATGGACACCCGCAACACCAAAAGCGTCACAAGTGCGTTGCCGACCTTTGGGGATGGGAAAGGGGATGGGGGAGGGGTTAATGTATGGGCCTCCGGTATCCTCACTCACTCGGTGAAACACAGCGCAAACGCTATTTCACACCGGTTTTCTGTGAGGCCGTGGTATCACTCCGGTCGAGCCGACCCATTCATGCCGAAGCATAGCTCTCCCACGGTTAATTACTAGCTGAACCTCGCGGTGTTACCTGCAGTTATTAGCTTACATATTGTTATTTTTTTTCTTACAATTAAAATAGCCTATATTAATCAGTGATAATGTAGCATTCAAATGGTGAAAGAATTTTTAAAATCCGTCCAGTACTTTTTGAGCCAATTCGTTACAAACATACTTACATACAAACCTTTCCTTTTCATAATATTAGTATAGAAGTATAGATTAATTTATTTATTTATATCTTAATTGTATACATACAAAAATACAAAAAAAAAACCTAGGATGAGTTACAAAATATGCAAAATATGTAACAATAGGCGGTCTTATCACTCACGGCGATCTCTTCCAGACAAACACCGTTGGTAATAGCTTCCATATGGAAATGCTTAGTTCAAACATTTACTCGCTTTAATAATAGAGCTCAGTTATTTTTTTTTTATTCAAAATATAATTGTTAGTCTTCATTTGAAGAAAATCTTTAGTAATGAGACAGATAGTACCGTTTAAATTTTACCGTGGGAAAGCCACGCTTCGGCATGAATGGGCCGTCTCGGCCGGAGTGATACCACGGCCTCACAGAAAACCGGTGTGAAACAGCGCCTGCGCTGTGTTTTACCGAGTGAGTGAGGATAACGGAGGCTCATACCCCAACCCCTCCCCCATCCCTCTCCCCATCCCCCAAAGGCCGGCAAACCACTTGTGACGCCTCTTGTGTTGCGGGTGTCTATGGGCGGCGGTAATCGCTTACCATCAGTCGATACGACTGCTCTTTGCCCCCTATTACATACAAATAAATAAATAGGCTCACGATGTCGTCCGAAACTATCTAACCAATTTTCATGCTCTTTTTAATGTGTGTTTTGCTGGCATACCTAGATAGGATTGTTAACATCACGCTTAAACCATAGGAGCTGAGCATAACTGAAAAGAGACGCAAATTAAGTTGCGTGTATCAGTTAGTCTTATATAAAACTAGCTGAACCCCGCGGTGTTACCCGCGGTTATTGTCGTATCGTGGGTAACGCCGCGGGGCGAAGCTAGTCTAAAAAATGTAAGTACTTGTACCATCAGCTACCTACCAGTGAAAGTCCCGTCCAAATCGGTCCAGCCGTTCCAGAGATTGGCCGGAACAAACAAACAGACAGACAGACAAAAATTTCAAAAATATATATTTTGGTATGTGTACCGTATATACATTCATATGCATGTAGTAGAAAGCGGTTATTTGAATATTACAAACAGACACTCCAACTTTATTTGTTTGTATAGATGTTCACTTTATAAATCTCCTTTAAGTAAACCAAGGAAAAATCAACAACACAACTCACTGCTATTTCTTTTCTGTAGGCGATAAAGACACAACATAATCTATATTGTATTCCTTTTCAGATCCAACGTTTGGTATTAGTACCGACTCTACTACGTTCTATTCTGATGTATTTATCACTAAAACCCACTCAAAAACCACTGCAGTCCCTCAAACTCTGGGTCTGTTCTGGTGAAATACTCAGCAAGGACTTAGCTTCCCAATTCTTCAAATACTTCGGAGACGATAATGGTTTTGTTTTGGCCAACTTCTATGGAAGTACTGAAGTTATGGGCGATGTGACATTCCATATGCTGGAGAGGAAAAGTCAGCTCGATGTTCACACTACCATACCTATTGGTGAGTAGAATCTATATGATAATATATATATATCTTTCTTTATATATAAAAATGTTATGTTGGTTTGTGTACGCTTCAAAAACTCAAAAAGTTCTGCACCGATCGAGCTGAATTTTAGAATGATATACAATCCGCATCAAGGATTGTTTTTATCTTATTTTTGCATCAGTCACATATCCGCGACCGCGAAGAAACACGAAAAAACCGACATAAACGCGGGCGGAGCCGCGGGTAACAGCTATATATATATATATATATATATATATATATATATATATATATATATATATATATATATATTTTGATGTTTCTCTTGATGTATGTACCTAATGTTTTAGGAGAAATAAATTTTGCAATTACTTAAACAGTAAATTATACTATTATTAATTGCCTCGTTGGTCTTGCGGTTGATGTATGCGACAGCAGATTAATAGGTCTCGGGTTCGAATTCGGACCAAAAGTGTTATTGAGTTTTTCTCGGCGTTTGGAAGTTGGGGTCTGAACCTCCGTGCCTCGGTAAGCACGTAAAGCTGTCGGTCCTACGCCTGATCTCTCCTCGATAGTGTCGGTTAACCGTCCCATCGGATTATGAGGGATGAGGGAACAGAGAGTGCACCTGTGTTTGCGCACACACTTGTGCACTATAATATCTCCTGCGTTGGCTAGTCTCTGTTTAGATCCTCGTTAGTTACGTCTGCATTGAGAAATCCAAAATCAGCAGCTAACTTTATAGAAGTATTTTTACGACTTTGTGGGCTTTATATGCCAGCTAGAGAGTATTTTTCTTGTCGTAAGTCTTGTTTTCCTTTCTAACTTACTGGTATTTCTGTATCACCCTTGAGTAAATCCTTTTTATGTAAAACTAGTTCGTTTTCAATTTTGTAATGGGAATAAATATTGTGGCGACTTCCACATACACCATAACATACTACAGCGCCATCTACTAAAGTTACACTGAACTACGAAGTAACGTACCATACTAAGAAACTGCCAATCCTGAATCGCGCAATAGAAGTTCTCGTGCCGATTATCATAAGTACAACATCCCAACATCAACTGTTGGGCAGTGGCCCGCCAGGCATGATCACCTCGCATGGTCGGAGGATGACACCCCCACAGTGGTAACCTTGACGTGATTGGAAGCAGCCTTCAGGGAAGCAGATCAGCAGTCTTGGAGACAACCGTTCCTCCACAAAATCAAAAATGACGAATTTTGGGTTGTCGTGCAAATTCCTAATCTTTCTCTGTTTTCAGGTGCACCCCTGGACAACTGTGCGGTTTACTTATTAGATGAAGAGATGAGTCCAGTTACGGAGTCAGAGCCTGGTGAAGTGTGGGTGGCTGGATGTAACCTGGCCACAGGATACGTTGGAGGACAAGGCGCTGATAAGTTCGTTGATAACCCTCATGCCGCTCATCCAGGTATTTGATATGAAAGACTTTTCACGGCCATTTTTAATATATATTTATAATAAACCTATCTTTTTTTTTCAAAATCATTTACTTAATATTTTTATTGAAATGCAGAATCAATTTTCTTATGGTCATAAGACTAATATAATCTTTTATTTCTTTTTGGAATTCTATTTCGGATTGGTGAAGTAAAACAAGAGTTTTGCCGATGTCCCTTATAGATAACCGCTTTACACCATTCCAGATGTGGACAGAAGTAAATGTAAATTTGGTGTGTTTTAATATATTAGTAGCATATATATCCTAATTATTATATCTATTGTGGCGACCTCCACATACAGCGCAACAACAACATAACATACTACACCGCCATCTATCGAAGTTACACTGAACTATAAAGTAACGTACAATAAGAAGAAATTACCAATCCTGAATCGCGCAATACAATTTCTCGCACCGATTATCATATTACCACTAGCTATTACAAACCCTCGATGCTTATCAAGACGTATGTATAAAAATAGTAATTCCTGCTTTCAGACTTCGCCCGTCTGTACCGCACCGGTGACTTCGGAGTTCTTCAGAAGGGAGTGATCTTGTTTGCTGGTCGAACGGATTCTCAGATCAAGATCAGAGGTCACAGGGTCGACCTTCAAGAAGTCGACAGAGCTGTTAACAGCATTGAAGGTGTTGATAAGTGTGAGTAGCCCTACTGTGGTTTTTCTTTCGTCATTATCAATTTTAAAATTAAAATCATTTACTGCAAACGTTACTATGAGATTTGTAAATTGGGTATATAGTTCCCTCTCTAATTTATAATTGACTGTGTATATTTCTGTTTGCGGCGACTTCCACATATAACACAACAATAACCTACTACAGCGCCGACTACCGAAGATACATTGAACTGCGAAGTAACTACACTAGTAACTGCACTACACGAAGTAACTACAAATCCTGAATCGCGCAATAAAAAGTTCTCGCGCCGATTATCATATATACAACATCCCAACATCAACTGTTGGGCAGAGGCCCGCCAGGCATAATCCTCGCCTGATAAAGGGACCTCGGTTGGGTGAATATTTCCGACTGTTAAATTACCGTCGGAAATGTTCATCCAGTATTTATGTAAGCAGTTCGTGATTCGGAGGTCACGTTAAGCAGTCGGTCCAGGTTGTTATCATAGGATAACAGTCGTGAAGCTTAGTTGGAGCCTTTGGGCGGCTTAAAAACATCCAACGGCTAGATTACGTAGCCACAACAACGTTGTGTTGCCAGTCCCCAATCGCACTCGCCCAGTGTGGGGACGTATGGCCTTAACCCTCTCTTGAGAGGAGACCAGAGCCCAACAGTGGGACGTAAAAAGTCAATTATTTCTATGGAATCTGAAAGAAACAATATTACTAATTATTATCTAAATCCTTTAGCTGTGGTACTCCCGTATGGACAAGACAGCGGTAACCCAGAAATTCTGGCGTTCGTCACCACTAAACCAGAAGCAAGAATATCTTCGCACCATATTGAAAACAAGTTGAAGAATTTGCTGACTCATTACATGATTCCACAGGTAAGTTACTGATGATGTATTTTTGACTACTTAACCAGTATAACTTTATCTTTTTTTTTTATTGAATTGTGGGCAAACGAGCAGACGTATCACCTGATGGTAAGCGATTACCGCCGCCCATGGACACCCGCAACACTAAAGGCGTCACAAGTGCGTTGCCGACCTTTGGTGGATGAGAAAGGGGATGGGGGGAGGGGTTGGGGTATGGTCCTCCGGTATCCTCACTCACTCGGTGAAACACAGCGCAAACGCTATTTCACACCGGTTTTCTGTGAGGCCGTGGTATCACTCCGGTCGAGCCGACCCATTCATGCTGAAGCATAGCTCTCCCACGTCTCTCAAAACTGTGTTTCACCAAGTGACTGAGGATACCGGAGACCCATATACCCTCCTCCCATCCCTTTCCCTATCCTCCAAAGACCGGCAACGCACTTGACGCCTCTGGTATTGCTGGGTGTCCATGGGCGGCGGTTAATTGCTTACCATCAGGTGATACGTCTGCTCGTTAGCCCACTATTCCAAAAAAAAAAAACATTTTCGTTGCTTTTGTACCCTATTAATGGTAGTGTATATAGTCTTCTTTGATTAGTGGGCTTTAAAATTATTATTACACAAACATCAAACTCTCTCACTCTGTTTTATTTGGGGGTGGGTCACCACTTACAGTTATCTTCTAGAAGTTAAAATCTACAATCTTGAGACTTCACTAGTCAGGCTGGAAAGTTCTTGATAATCTTGAAATCTTGTGACTGCCTCGGTGGCGCAAGTGGTAGCGTATGCGACTGCTCTGCTTGAGGTC
This sequence comes from Spilarctia lutea, assembly GCA_916048165.1. Lineage (NCBI taxonomy): Eukaryota > Metazoa > Arthropoda > Insecta > Lepidoptera > Erebidae > Spilarctia > Spilarctia lutea. Next base: position 2,495,513 of record OU696492.1, on the reverse strand, counting down.
TCGGATTCGATTCCCGGGTCGGAGCAAATGTTTGTATGGTCTGAAAATATTTGTGTCGAAGTTTGGGTGTTTTATATGTATAATATGTATGTATTTATAAAAAAAGGTACATATGTATTTATATCAGTTGTCTAGTAGCTAGCTAGCTCTGCTTAGCTTGGGACTAGACAGCGTTGTGTGTTAAATTGTCCGAAATATATATTTATTTATTGCTAGCTGAACCCCGCGGTGTTACCCGCGGTTATTGTCGTATCGTGGCTAACGCCGCGGGGCGAAGCTAGTTTAAAAAATGTAAGTCTAAGTTACTTCTTGTACCATCATCTACCTACCAGTGAAAGTCCCGTCCAAATCAGTCCAGCCGTTCCAGAGATTAGCTGGAACAAACAGACAGACAGACAAATATTTTAAAAATATATTTTTCGGTATGTGTACCGTATATACATTCATATGCATGTAACAGACACTCCAATTTTATTTATGTATAGATTTATAATACTTTCCTTGTTTTCCAGGATAACAGAAAACATTCTTAAGCACTCTAAATTGTATTTTTCTTTTCAGGTCATCGAGATAGATACAGTCCCATTGCTGGTAAATGGGAAGGTGGACAGACAGGCGCTCCTCAAGATGTACGAGAACACCAATAACAACGGTAAGTGCACAAAACAATTCCTCACCACAAATTTTCTGGTGACTAAACCGCTATGTGACCAGAACAGACTGGACCAGATTTTTGACAGACTAGGACAAAACTTAAATTTAATTTTATGGTAAGCGATTACCGCTGCCTATATACACCCGCAACTCCAGAGGCGTCACAAGTGCGTTGCCGTACTTTGGACGATGGGAAGAGGGATAGGGGTGAGGGGTTGGGATGTGGGCCTCCGGTATCCTCACTCACTCGGTGAAACACAGCGCTGGCGCTGTTTCACATCGGTTTTCTGTGAAGCCCTATCACTCCGGTCGAGCCAGCCCATGTCGAAGCGTGGCTCGATCGTGGTATATATGAAATGTGTGATGAATATGAAATACCAATCCGTTTGGCATTGATATAGTTGGCCCAAAACTACTTTTTCAAACAGCGGCCTATGTCTATCAGTGAACTGATGAAGGCTGTTGATGATGATACATCATCGTCAATAGCCTTCATCAAATCACAAAGATACAAATTCTTTACCACATTTTATAATAAATAAATAAATATAAATAATCAAATGCCGGCAACGCACTTGTAACGCCTCTGGTGTTGCGGGTGTCCATGGGCGACGGTAATCGCTTACCATCAGGCGATATGTCTGCTCGTTGCCCGCTACATAATAATAATAAAAAAACCGAACTTCTAACATACAACGCCATCTAGTCCCAAGCTAAGCAGAGCTTGTGTTATGGGTACTAGACAACTGATATAAATACATATATACTGTTTTTTTTTGTAAATACATACATAATATACATAGAAAACATCCAAACTCCGAAACAAATATTTGTAGATCACACAAACATTTGGTCCGCCCCAGGATTTGAACCCGAGACCTCAAACACAGCAGTCGCATTCACTACGCCTGTGCCACCGAGGCAGTTTAAATAATATTATGTCTACTTCAGATGACTCCGAAATCCCTCTTGACCTGGATTACTCTGGTGTTAAACCCAAAGACATGGAAGCTGCTAGAGTGCTCTTCGAAACAGTAGGAGAGGTGCTAGGGAGGTCCGCACGAAGTGCTATCTCACTTAACTCCGGTTTCTACGAGCTTGGAGGGAACTCCCTCAACTCCATCTACACTATCACCAGGCTGAGGGACAAGGGATACTATATTGGTGAGTTGATTTGAAAAAAAAATGTTTTTGCTTGGATAATTTATACTCTGACTTGTTGAAACTTGTTCCAATGACGTGTGACGTTCTTGAAATGAAACTCAATAAAATTGTGTTTTTATTCCAATATTTAATGAACTTAAAATTTTATTTGACTGGTTTCGCCCTATGGCGTTATCGGCAAATTTGCTGATCATTTTAAATTATTGCCATCTAATATCTAACAACTGCGGGTAGACAGATATAATGGTGTGTAAAAAAAATGTCGCCGAAAATGGGGAAAGTGTGTTTAATTTTTTTTTATTGAATCGAGGGCAAACGAGCAGACGCATCACCTGATGGTAAGCCGCCGCCCATGAACACCCGCAACACCAAAAGTGTCACAAGTGCGTTGCTGACCTTTGGGGGATGGGAAGAGGGAATGGGGGAGGGGTTGGTGTATGGGCCTCCGGTATCCTCACTTACTCGGTGAAACACAGCGCAAGCGCTATTTCACACCGGTTTTCTGTGAGGCCGTGGTATCTCTCCGGTCGAGCCGGCCCATTCATGCCAAAACGTGGCACTCCCACGGAAATTTCAAGAATGTATTTGCTTGTAACTCAAAATGACTGAAGTATTTTGTATATCGGTAATTTCATGATAATTACAGATACCGGTCAGACAATTATCATGGGTGGAAAATGTGTTTGTCTGGTCAAAAATTAAAATAATACATTTCTTAAGATACTCTCAAACAGAAACGCCGTTAAAATCTTTGAAAAAGAAGTATATTTCTATTCAAAAAGTTAGTAAATCTCTTATGGCTCCTGATTGCAGATCTGAAATATTTAGCTGTACCAATATGACCAAAAAAGTGTTTATCTAAAACTAACTTATTCTTACAGACATCAGTGACTTCCTCGGAGCCTTGAACCTTGGTGAAGTGCTGTCCTACATGAGCACTGACCATCCAACCAACGGGACAGCTGCCAAAGAACCACAATTCGTTGCTGGACCACTCACGGATGAACTCAAGGAAAAAGCCATCGAGTATGTATTAACTTCTGTCTATGATTTTTTCTATTGATAGCTTTTAGGAATTTTGGTCTAGTGATAGCTCTCATGCCTATTGGAGATTGTAAGTTCGATTCCCACCTATCGCAGTTAGGCCGGGTGTGAGATGTCTTCTATATTTCTTCGATGCTTTAATGCGCGATTCAAAAACTTTATTACTTTAACTTCACAATTTAATTCATAATAAGGTTTTTGATCATATTTTTCAAATTACTAAAACCCTGAGATTGCCGAAGACCTTCGTCATCCAACTGGCTAAAATGACCCATGCCTTATTCAAGATAATATTCTCTCTCCAGGATGATAGTATCATCGTTCTACAACAAAGCAGAGTTGGAGCAGTTCCTGAAGCGTGAGATAGAAGTCAAGGACTACTCAGGGCTCTTCGGTGAGATCTGGACATCGCTGCTGGAAGCTGGACTGAGTGTGATTTTGAAAGATGGTGAGTAATTTACGTTCATCCGTTGAATTATACCTAGAACGTCAAACTTAAACTAATAGGAGCCAAACATGACTAAAAAGAGACGCAGACAAAATTGCGGCAGTCAGCTAGTATAGTATATCCTTGGGGAAAATTACATTCTTTTGCCGTTTAATCTACCTCTACACTAAATCTGGTCAAAATTAATCCAGCCGTTTGAGTGTGAGGAAGTAACAAACATACAAACTGTCTGCCATTCACTGCACGTATAGCTTGGTGGTTGAGGTGGTCGCCTCGCTACATGGGCCAACTCTTTTTGTGAACCATCAATTCTTGTTCGTCGTCTGAGGGTACTTTGTGCCTGTTTTATTCATGTTTGTAAAATTCCTCGAAGCACAGGATTTGTTGCTTTTTTAAAAATGTTTTATTGAAAAATGAAACTTTAAAACAATACACTTTATATCAATTTCCCAAGACATTCAGAAATTCCTTAAGATTACCCTGGAACGAGAAAAAGTGCCAAACCAAACCCCAAGGAAATTCATATTGTGATTTTATTTTCATATAAATGAAATATTTATCATCATCTAAATTATACCTAACACCCAATTCCTTGGTTCCTCTGCAGCATCAGGTTCCCCTGTGGCCGTGGCGTTGAACTTCGACGCTCGTGACGAGCCCGACGTGGACCTGACCCTCGCAGGCCCGGGCCTCACCAAGATCATGTGCTTCCTCGAGTTCGTCGAGGGCTCCGTCAGGGACTCCATGCTGCCGCCAGGGAAGGGTAAGACTCACTGAGACACTTTGTTGTAAAGAATGTATTCCAAGACGAAGGTACTTTATTAATTTTGTGTTGTTGCCTATTTCTAAAATATACAAATTTTCTTTCATATTAATTTCAGTGTTAATTCTTTATTTTGTAAAATATTCCTGTGTTAGCTAAATCTGTGATGAAAATTTTGGGAAAACATCAGATTTATTGAGTCTAGACTTGATCATTTCAATTTGCATCTTAAAGGCTACACGATATCTTAAACTTAGAATAATAATTAATAATTTGTTGTTATTCTGACATTAAAGAGAAATCTAACTTTGCTTTTAAAGACAAAGTACATCAAGCTTTTTGTAAAAAATATTGCTTTGTTCTTTTCACATGCACATACACTCGAAAAACGTAACTCTCTCCAAGCTCAATAAAAATTTACTTAAAAATATTTTAACAAATCCAAACCTACATCGGCCATCTTTACCGAAACTCTTTCCATTATCATCAGTATAATTTTCTCCATCCTCAGGAAGCATCCTCCATTCGTTCATGATGGCAACAGCAGACCACCTCTCGGCCCAAGAGAACGTAGCAGCTATACAAGCGTTAGAGCACGCCACCATGAACGTAGCCATCGAGAGGGGCTTCAAGGGAGTCTTCACCACCAACACTAGTCCGTTGACTCAGGTATGTCTCATAATCAAATTCTTTCCCTCTCCTCGAAAATATAAACTCTTGCGGCATCTAGAAGGTCATCATCTGCTTAACCTTCCGTTTAACCGGTTTTGTCTGAATATCAGTTTCTCCACGGAGCGACTGGTATCGGACCTGAGGGTGAATTGAATTCGAAGCTTCAACTATTTTCAGGATATTTGAGGACACCGATTACCAAATAATGATTGTCATAGATGTTCATGACAACCGGGACCAACTGCTTAACATGCTCTACGCTTACATTTGCTATAGTTATTCGTGTAGCAACCGAAACTGGCTAATCCATTGAGATCTCAGTGACAGTATTCGTGCTGTCGTGGTTCGTTGATGAGTGTGAGATCGGAGGCCCAATAATGCAGAAGCATCTCTGAAGTCTGCCATAGTATGGGTCATCATGCTGCTTTGTTGCTTTGTCTTCATTCGAAATGAGTACAATGACCACCACTCTTGGATTCTGCTTATGCTTACCATAAGGTAGAGTAGAGTTACTTTGGAAGAGTTATAATCAGTCACTTATCCATAGACTAAGACAGGTTAGGATTGCTCAACTTTATAATGTGTTACCACTTAGCTGTGAGTCCCTCCGTCTATCTATCTCAGCCTCTTTCTATCCAGTTTTGGACGTAGACCTCTTCCATACTCTTCCACCTCTGACGGTCTTGAGCCGCCGACATCCAATCTTGACCTGCATGTCCCGTGATGTCGACCTCTTATCTCATTAGTGGTCTACCCTGCGGTCTTCTATGTGTTCTCGGGCGCCTTTCCACCTTCCTTCCTTTGAGTCCACCTTTCGCTACTCATTCGATCATCTCCACTTCCGCTTATCGCATATGAATGAATGTTACTATACTGTGTTTATGAATGCAAATAAAGTCAATAAGATTGTATATAGTTAATTAGCACTTTTGCAGTGTTCCTAGTCGGGACTTGAGATATAAAACACGGAGTGAATTTAAACTGAAAATATTTAATACTTGAAAAAGATATACGAGTACAAGGTAGCTACACTCGTTGTGTAGGGTTGGCGCGACGCAAGGCAACTGGCGTTGCCCGGTCTTACATATTCACGGGTGGCCAACCGACAAAGCTTATAGTCCACGGGCCCACGAACAAGGTATTTCAGTGATTGACAACAGGCTGAAAGTTTATATACAGCTTTGTTGTGACGAGACACCCAACTTTTATTATTAGACCAAATTCTGAAAGTGGAAGGAAAAAGCGGGATAGGGAGCGAACACTCGAAAGTTGTCAAGATTATGTTAATATTTTTTCGAGTGTAGGTCTCAAAAAAATTACCGTCAAATTTGTATGCCGATGCATTTTTTATGAAAAATATATATTTTGCAAGCCCCAAAACAAAAATCAGTTTGTAATTAATGAAAATGAATAAAAATTTTCAAGTCACCATTCTGACATGTTAAAGCTGAGGGTCACTCGGAAGGTACCATTCACTTTGTATGCCACAAGTTGTTTTCAGTTTTCCATCGTATTTTCTCGAAGTATTGATTTTTAGAAACTGTTATTAATTAAATTGGGACACTCATCAAATCGACGTGTTTCGCTTCCTATCCCGCTTTTTCCTTCCACTTTCAGAATTTGGTCCAATAATAAAAGTTGGGTGTCTCGTCAAAACGAAGCTGTGTATAAACTTTCAGCCTGTTGTCAATCACTGAAATCCCTCGTTCGTGGGCCCGTGGACTATTACTCAGCTAAAATATAAAACTGTGTGCCTACACGCTCAAAAATCACCTCAACGACGTCCCTAATCTAGATCTTAGATCAAATCCAAGTGTTTCTCGTCCTGTCGCGTAAGGAAATACTAAACATAGCTCTTTCAATTGCTCTCTGGGCAACGCGGAGTTTTTGTGCGGATTTTTCGGTTAGGGTCATGTTCTCTGCTCCATACGTGAATACTGGCAGAACACATTGCTCTAAGACTTTTAGTTTTAAGGTCATGGATGGACACTCTCCTAATTATAACTTTTTTTACAGCAACTGGGTACCGACGTCCTCGGCTACCAGACCCTTCTGGACTACCAAATAAACCAGTACGTCGACGAATCTGGAGAAAGGATCTTCGGCAAAGCACCTGACGATATGAGAGCCATCGTTTGCTGGAAAGCTTCAGGAGCTGGTAATGCAGAAGCCCGTTCTGAGGAAAATAGGACCGTGGAATCCAAGCTTGGAGAAGCAAAGGGTATGGTAGCTAGAACTATAGAATCTGCAATGTGTTATTTGGGTTCTTTGTCGCCAAAGATGAATTGATGTCTTCAAAGGGAGTCCCAAAGATAGAGAAGATTAAAAACAGTGGGAGAATAATTTTCGAATAGTAATTTATTTTTAACCTGACCATGGCAAAGATAAAAGGAAAGATAATAGATTTGGCAGTATATATATGTCTGTATGTTCCACTATAGTGTCTAAACTACTGAATCGATTTTTGAATTAATGAGGTGTCATAGGGTTATAGTTTTTCAAACTTTTCTTTCATGTAAAAATATTAATGATTTCTATAATTAGTTGTTAAATTGTAACCCATCAGTAATTGTCGTTACTTTTATCTGTGGATTCTGCACTACGTTTTAAAAAAAAGTTGTACCTACCTACACTATATCAAATAAAAATCATTTAAATATCGAACAAATATCGGTTCTTGGTGAACGTAATATCGGTTCCAGTAAATACGAAAAACGGTTAATTTACCTTTAACGGTATTTCCTTCAATAGCGGCACGTCTATTGAAGTCCTCTTTTAAAGATAGTGCTAATGTAATATAGACTTTATTGTGTAGATGTAAAGTTTAAAATAGCTTATGTATATTGTATCTTAGTACGAGTATATTAGATGTATGAATAGAAAATTCTCTGTATCCCATTTTACGAAATTTAAGCAAATTTGAAATGATAAAATTTCACGTAACTAGAGATCGAGTATAAAAATAGACCGTTATTATATGGAAAGTTTATTAAATGATAGTTCAAGTAAAATTGGCCCCTCTAGCCAAGTTGCATTCTACAAACGTTAATAGAAAACTAACAAATGTGTAAGAATGACATTTCTCAACACCACGCTGTTACAATATATATAGTATAAGAGAGTAAAGCCGTTAGCGATTGTAGAAAGAGAATCGACTGGTCAGTGATATAAAAGAAAAGTATTTTGTGATAAATACTAATAGAAGCAAAAAAATAATATTAGTTGCGTTTTGAAAATTTTGGAAAAAAAATTGCAACTTTATGAAGATAAATTTAAGTTAAGTTTCTACACAAAGTGCCTGAATCCAACAAGAAGTTGGTATTTATTTCTTGCCAATGAAACCGTCATACGAAAATAATCTCAATACAAACCCCAGAAATTTACTCTTGAATGTTTTTTTTTACGTCTAATTTGTATATAAATAACTATATTCGTATAAATATAGACCCACCTGTAATATTACCCAGTGATTTATATTGGTTCCATTCCGACAAAACATATAACCGTTAACCAAAGTATTGAATTAAATACATTAGTATTTAGTTATTAGCTGACCCACACAATTTCGTCTAAATCTCTTCTCAATCATGCTCAGCTCCTTTTGGTCTAAGCGTGATGTTAACTATCCTATCTCAAGCACGCCAGCAAAACACACATTTAAAAAAACTTCAAAATCAATTGTCTAATAAAATTTTTAATATATTGAGATTTGCATTTTGCTAAATTAAAAATTTTGCAAAATAGGATAATATGCGTTTTACAAATTTCTGACAATTTTGATTTTGCGCAAGTTTGAGATTTGCATTTTGCAAAATTTTGAGATTTTGTTTTTTGCAATGATTTGAGATATTGCATTTTGCAAAATTTTGAGATTTTGTATTTTGCAAAGTTTTGAGATAAATATTGTGCCTATTGAACTAAGAACTCTGAATATTAGACAGACTTTTGCACAGTACAAGGTTAACGGTTAATAGTCGATAACAGTATAGTATGATAAGTAGAAATAGAAACATGACAGTAATATTTATTTTTGCGTTTATTTTAGAAGTAAAATACTTGTATGATATTTGTAAAAACATAGTGATAATTACTAGATCTCTATTAATTATAAGTGATGACAATCATTTCATTATACAATTGTTAAGTTAGAGTTATAACTATTATGTACCTTGTAAATTATTTGACAATAAAAATATAAAAAAATATTCGTTTAAACATTTATTGATTTCATCGCCTTTGTTAGTGCACCACTCTAGTTGAAATGAAATTGTCACAAATATTATAAGATCAATATTGCAACAAACTATAGCGCGTTACAACTTCAAGATACAGCGACATCTATGGAGTTACAGTAGAAACTCGATTAACAGGACTAATTGTTGTCGATAGGCATTCGGATAATCGAAAATCCGGATAATCGAATGTATGAAGAATAATGTTGTGTTTATTAAAAATAACAAATACATAGATATCAACGAAAATCAATGTGTATTAAGAAATTAACACTTACTTATGTATGTACATACATATTTTCTTAGATTACATGTACATACATAATACTAAACTGCAGCATTAATCATGAAATAAAATATTTAGGTACGTATGTACGAATAATTTGTTTACAATATGTATTTGGCAATTTGCATTTGGCAATCATGAAATAAGTAGGTAATAAGTTTAATTTAGTTTAAAATATTTGGTAATTGTCATTTGACGTAAGCAACTTTTTCTCTTCATTGCTGCTATACCACGAATTCGTTTCAGTTGTAGTAAACTCACAGTAGGTATCACTCTCTGTTTGTTTTTCAAACCACTTGAGAGCTGTTTCTAGGGCATGAAATGCTACATCATGAGTTGGTCCTGTATCATTTTCCACGTCTATATTTTCTTCTGTTTCATCTCCTTGCATTTCATTTCCCACTAAAACAATAACGAAACGCGCGGGGCAGCGATCCCACACGGCGCGGGCGGAGTATGCAAGTTTTGACACGTTCATGCTTGCATAAATTCGACTTGTAGGTACATATAAATTGGTCGCGGTTGGTAGTCCGGATAATCGCGAATCCGTATAACTGAGGGCCGGATAAACGAGTTTCTACTGTACTTTGAAATCAAAAATTACATTCGTACAACTATACATAGAAAAGAAGAAAATGAAGGGATTGATTAAAGAATTGAAATAGATGAAGATAACCCAGAGAGAGTTTGCTTGACCCCATACCAGAGCCTCGCTTCGTCATGAATGGGCCGGCTCAACCTGAGTGATGCCACGGCCTCACAGAAAACCGGTGTGAAATAGCGCTTGCACTGTGTTTCACTGAGTGAGTGAGGATACCGGAGGCCCATACCCAACCCCTTCTCCCCTCCCCGTCCCCATCCCCAAAGGCCGGCAACGCACTTGTGACGGCTTTGGTGTTGCGAGCGTTCATGGGCTGCGGTAATCCACGGTTACCATCAGGCGAAACGTCTGCTCGTTTGCCCGCTGTCCCATAAAAAAAAAATCGACGGGTTGCACTCCGGGAGTGCCGGCAGAAGTGAAAACTTGAATATTAACGTTGTGCATTTTTGATATTTTGGAATGGTTAAAGAATAATTTTGTACGAATTGCTTTCATTATCAGTATAAAAGTACTATTATTTATGTGGTGGAATACAATATTCATTTATTGCGCTATCGTACACAATCATGACAATTTATATTACATACACACACGAACATTCGCGCAAGCGCCCTGCGCCGCCTGTCCTCTCTCCATCCGTCTTACGAATTTTCGATCAGGTCACGTGACCTAACGCGAGTTTATACGTCCTCTCTCCATCCAGCTTACGGATTTTCGATCAGGTCACGTGACCTAACGCGAGTTTATACGTCCTCTCTCCATCCGTCTTACGGATTTTCGATCAGGTCACGTGACCTGACGCGAGTTTATACGTCCTCCCTCCATCCGTCTTACGAATTTTTGAACAGGTCACGTGACCTGACGCGAGTTTATACATTTTTACCCATTCTAAAAAAGTACACAGCGCCGCTAAAGAAGTTTTCACTTCAAAAATCTCTAATGAGAAAAGTGCACTAAATTCTTTCTATACTTACCATACTATCAAACCTCTATAACCCAAGCACTACGTGATAACGAAATTCTGTAGACAGCCTGTTGTTTACCATACATTTTCTAAGGCAACCGGTACTGACGACTTAACGTGCTCAACGAGCCACGAAGGGGTTTCAAGGTATTCAGAACGTTCACCTATGTCTGACATGGCTAAGGCTGCTTATTGTTTACCCCTCTCAAGTGGAACTTTATTATAATTTTCACCAGGGCTTACTTGTAGTGGTAGGTCATAGTAGGAACATGAGATGCAGGTACTTAAGAAAATATGTCATAAAACAGTTTATGCATGAAAGTTAAACTATACAAGGTTAGAAGCGGCCTCCGATATCCTCACTCACTCGGTGAAACAGCGCAAGCGCTATTTCACACAGGTTTTCTGTGAGGCGGCCGTGGTTTCACTCCGGTCGAGCCGGCCCATTCATGCCGAAGCACGGCTCTCCCACGGATTAAATAATATAATTGTATCTTCTAAGATATCATGTTTTTTTTTAATTCATTTGGGAAACAATTACAATAGTTATTAATTTATTTATAGGAATAAAGTTCATTGGTATTAATATAAGTAGTTTTATTTTAATAGTACCATTGAAATCACTTTCTATAAACATAGCTAACGAAATTTCATGCTTCAAGTCCTGTCTCGTTGACTTGATGTAAGATATACTGACAAATGTTATTGTAGTAAAGAAACATTCCTGTTTCAAAGTTGGTTTATTAATAAGAAACATTCGAGTTATCCCACAGTGTGATAACAATTCAAGTATTCAGAGTGTCACCCCTACTCATCTTGTGGGTCTCGTAAGAAGCGACTAAGGGGGCAAATTACGTAGAGAAGATAATTAGAAACAAACCCTATAAGGTTAATCAGTCTAGCCATCATGGCGGAGTAGGCCGAAACCTGGCTAAGAATTGGCCTCTGTCCAGCGGTCCTTTAAAGACTGATAATATTATGTGATGAGTTTACTTCCGGTGCGCGTGTTCCCGGACCAATACCACCTTCAAACCTTCAAGAAACGAGCATAGTCCTTCCTAAAAGGCCGGCAACGCACTTGTAACGCCTCTGGTGATGCAGGTGTCCATGGGCGGCGGTAATCGCTTACCATCAGCCGATACGTCTGCTCGTTGTCCCCTATTTAATAATAAAAAAAACTTTATTTTTTTCTTTCTTTTTTAAAAAGTCAACTCCCGCACTAGGAATAATTCCTGTGTCACGGGGATCGAACACAAAGAACACCCTGACTTAGGGCAACAATTTGTGGATCACACAAGGTGTTATTCCATATGGGATTTAAACCCACAACACTTGGCGAAGTAGGGAACGGCGTGGCTACCGCTTAATCATTTTACTAAAGATATGATTACAATTAACTAGCAACTGACAAATTTATTTTAGATTATTTTACAATTTTATACTATATTGAGGATTTCTGATATTTATTTATCTCTGTCTATTTTAGTTATATCATGCTTTTCAAAGATGAAACAAATGTGGTACATTGAGGAACAAAATGAAGTAAATAGACATTCTGAGAAATTGATTAAGGTATCAATATAACCAACGAACCCGATCTTACAAAACTGTCCAATAATCGTTACTAACATCAGTTGACAATGCGTAAACGTATATTCATATTAAATTACACTTATTACCTCAACGTTAATGGATTTTAAATTGCAATAATTTAAAATAAGTGTCAGTTTCCTTTTTCACATACTTAAAGTAACCATTTCGATGAATGGTAAAAAAATTGTAGAATGACAAAGTAATTTTTTCTCCAAAAATTTCCCCAAACGAATGGATCATTTTAGTTCTTTTATTTTGGAAGCTGCGTTTGAGCAGAAAAGAGGTTTTATCTTAATAATGTATTTGTTTTTACTGTTGTCTGTGTCTTTGTGTACTTTTGTTTGGATAATTCGTCGTGTAGCTTCAGATTTATCATTCCAATATCCTCCTACTTACCCTGGTTGGCTTCCATTAATAGGACACGTGCATTTATTTTTCAGATGCAACCCAACAAGTAAGTTCATATAGGAAATCAACTATTTATTTTTGTGTTTTATATGATTAAAAACTCATGGAGAAAAAAAAGAATAGTTTCAACATCAATTAAAAATCAGTTTTCCAAACCAGCGGGGTTCTAATATCATGTGGAGATCACACAAACTAGTAACTTACAAGCTAGCTTCGGCATGCATGGGCCGGCTTGACCGGAGTGATACCACGGCCTCACAGAAAATCGGAGTGAATCAGCGCCTGCGCTATGTTTTCAACCCCTTGCATGGGGAAGGGGATGGCCCCTTCCTCATCCCCCAAAGACCGGCAACGCACATGTAACGCCTCTGGTGTTGCGGGTGTCCATGGACGGCGGTAATCGCTTACCATCAGGCGAAACGTTTGCTAGTTTGCCATTTATTCCATAAAAAAAAATTGAGAACATATCTGATTTTTTCTTGTGTTTTTTCTCAGCTTCTAATTTTTTTAGGTTTCTGGTTTCGGATTCGTGGCTTTTGTGTTTATGAAGTACTACATGTGTAATGCAGTTGGGTTTTATTTTTTTTTATTTGTACTTTTTGTAGATATTTGGAGCTTTTTAAAGAAACTTTTTCAAGAATGTTCGGCGATGGGGGGAGTGACCATAATTTCAATAGCAACCAAGAATATATATCGTGAGTTAATATTTTGAGAGAAAATTATTTCTTCTTATATAAATATACTACCGATGGACGTTTTCATTGTGCGTTTATCGAGCATTTAAACGGTGTTATTCCTGAACACCGTTTAAGGGTGATGGCAGAGTGTACCAAACATGATGTCTAACTAGACGAGAAGATCATGGCCAACACTAACTGGTGGAGAACTTTCATTGCGAGATGTAGGTAGCAGATGGTCTGTAGTTCACTGTACCTTCGTTAAATGGTTTTGATACTGTGGTTTCATATATAGGAGAGAGTCCTCTTCTCACAATAGTGTAGTCATTCTTTGAATACAGGAAGACCAGGCCAAACTTACTAAGTAAAATAACTATTTATATTTCAGTTGTGTCCAATCCTGAAGAAGCACATACGATTTTAAGTTCTTCTGTGGAGAAAAATTTTGTGTATGACCTTGCGAAGCCTTGGTTAGGCAACGGTTTGTTTACTGCCTCAGGTATGTACGTCTCTTATCTCCTTTATGGAGTAAACTTGGTTTCTCGATTGCCAGTATATTATTATAGTACTGACTTGACTGATGGCATCCGAGGGGATTCCGGCAAAGAAGAAATATGTCTACTGTTAACATATTTCAGTTCATTTTTCAAAAACAATTCCTGCACTCATAAATCCTATATCGCAAGGGACTTTACAAATGTGGAGGAACGGGTCCCTCCAAGACATAGGGAGGATCCTCCGACCAGGCGAGGTGATAATGCCTGGTGGGCACTGCCCAACAGTTGATGTTGGGATGTTGTACTTATGATAATCGGCGTGAGAATTTCTATTGCGTGATTCAGGATTGGCAGTTTCTTCGTATGGTACGTTTCTCCGTAGTTCAGTGTAACTTCGATAGATGGCGCTGTAGTATGTTATGTTGTATGTGGAGGTCGCCACACAAACATTCTCGTACATAAAGCGGACTTAGAACAATAATTTGTGGATGTGGACAAAGTGATGTCCTATGTGAGATTTTTAACCCACAATACTTGGTGAAGTAGAAAGCGACGTGGCGACCGCTTAAACCACTAGGCCATGCGTACAGTCTGTGGCTATATAATAAACTAAATGAAAGGAAAATTCTTTTATTCTTTTAATTCATCTCAAAAAAAGAGGTAGTCTTCAATTCGGTTTTACTAATTTTAACTATCACTTGTGCATTGATTTGGAAGATTATTTATTTATACAAGAGAATATAAATACTTCCTGCTTTGTCCGTTTTAGGGCCGCTTTTTCAATCGTCAGATAAAACTTATCGGAGGAATAAACTATGAGACGGCAAAAATAAGGACACGTTACTACAGACACTTACTCTTACAAATAAAGTGCCAATTGAAAAACCGGCCCTTACATTGAATAAATACTGTTTATTGCAATTCATTAATTCAATTGACGATTGATCTAGTTGTTAGTGACCCCGGCTGCCAAGCCGGAAGTCGTAGCTTTGATTCCGAACCAGGATAAATAATTGTGTTAAAAGCACAGTAATTTGATATGACTGTGTGTAATCGATCTTGTGTAGTACTAGACTATGCATGTATTTAGAAATATATTAATTTGTTTATCAACAGTTGTCACTGCACACATCAGTATATCATTATCAAGTGCTTGCTCTTACCCAATACACTACACTTAACTGCCTCGTTGATCTAGCGTTTAGCGTAAGCGACTGCCGGTCAGAAGGTTTCGGTCTCCGCGTCAGGCCAAAAGTATTGTTGGGTTTTTGTGTGTGTGTGTGTGTCGCTTCGTGGAGAAACTTAAATGTGAACTTAAACTTAAAGATTGAACTACCCAAAATAGTCTTGGGAATAATGAAAGATAAAAAGATAAAATGCTTACAATTACCATCTGATAATGCGTTTGTTTCTTTATTCCTATAACATTTATTTTAAGGCATGACATGGAAAGCCCACCGGAAGATTATGAATCTGGCATTCACACAACCTATAATGAATGGACTCATACCAATTTTTAATACCCAAGCTCGATGTCTCAGGGAAAGGTTTGATGCCCAAGAGAAAACATTTGATCCTGAACCATTGGTTTCAAAAAACAATCTGGAAACTATCTGCAGTAAGTTCTACATGGTCATTTTTGAAGTGAAAACTTCTTTAGCGGCGCTGTGTACTTTTTTGGAATGGGTAAAAATGTATAAACTCGCGTCAGGTCACGTGACCTGATCGAAAATTCGTATGACGGATGGAGAGAGGACGTATAAACTCGCGTCAGGTCACGTGACCTGATCGAAAACTCGTAAGACGGATGGAGAGAGGACAGGCGGCGCAGGGCGCTTGCGCGAATGTTCGTGTGTGTATGTAATATAAATTGTCATGTTTGTGTACGATAGCGCAATAAATGAATATTGTATTCCACCACATAAATAATAGTACTTTTATACTGATAATGAAAGCAATTCGTACAAAATTATTCTCTAACCATTCCAAAATATCAAAAATGCACAACGTTAATATTCAAGTTTTCACTTCTGCCGGAGTGCAACCCGTCGTTTTTTTTTTATTGAATAGGGGGAAAACGAGCAGACGCATCACCTGATGGCAACACCAAAAACGTCACAAGTACGTTGCCGACCTTTGGGGGATGGGGAGAGGGAATAGAGGGAGGGGTTGGGGTATGGGCCTCCGGTCGAGCCGGCCCATTCATGCCGAAGCGTGGCTCTCCCACGGAATAAAATCGGTCATATTTTTACAGTTATCAATGAATCTAACAAACGAACGTCCCTGTAGACTTACGGCATAATGTTGCAACTAACGTCCAATAGCCAACTGACCATCTCAAGAACAGCTTGCGCTCAGTGGTCACATCAAGTTTCTTACAACCGTCCCTTTTCAAAAAATCGACTTGAAAAGTTACAAAAAAAATTGAAAAATGTTTCTTAACTCGAAAGTTAGGTACACTTATCGAAAACGGTCAGGAAGATAAAGTTTTATATTAGATATTATTACTTTTCATACTATCAACAACAGTCTTAATAGTCCATTCCTGACTGCCTCTGTGGCATAGTGGTAGTGAATGCGACTGCTGTGTTTGAGGTCTTGGGTTCAAATCCTGGGTCGGACCAAATGTTTGTGTGATCTACAAATTTTGTTTCGGAGTTTGGATGTTTTCTATGTATAATATGTATGCATTTAGAAAAAAAAATAGTTTATATGTATTTATATCAGTTGTCTAGTACCTATAACACAAGCTCTGCTTAGCTTGGTACTAGATGGCGTTGTGTGTTAGATGTCCGGATTATTCATTTATTTATTATTGTTGAAAGAGACCTGTCCTTAAAAAGGCTATTGTGGCTGGATGTTTTGGTATAGTGTTTGTGTCAATTTTTTCTTCTCTTTGCTATTGTTCTACGGAGTTCTCTTTTTTTTTTTCTTTAAAAAGACAACTCCCACATTAGGAATAAACATCCTGTGTCGTGGGGGACTTTACAAACACACATGAAACGGACACAAAGAACATCCAAACTCGGGACAACAATTCGTGGATCACACAAAGTGTTGGAGGTACCGCGTGGGATTTGAACCCACGACACTTGGCGCAGTAGCAAGCGGCATGGCGACCGCTGACACCACTCGGCCAACCGTGCACTCATTCTCTCCTCTCTCTCAGTTCTCTTCCTTGGTCTTACGACACCCACGGTACGAACATACAGTTTTTCCCAACTAAACTTAAATTAAAGTGTAAAATATTAAGCTCATTAAGCAATAAAGAAATAAGCTTCTGATATTCTCTTTGATTTTTCCAGAAACATCTTTAGGTCTCGACGCCAATGATCGTCAGGATTTAGTTGAAGAATATGGGAAGTCTTTAAGAGATATTTTCTTAACCATGTACGAAAGATTTATGAAGTTCTGGCTCTACAGTGACTACATCTTCTATTTCTCAACTGTGAAGAAGAAACAGGATGCAATCATAAAAGGCCTTCATAGACTATCTACTGTTGTAAGTTAATCTAAACTAATAATAAAGCTGAAGAGTTTGTTTGTTTGAACGCGTTAATCACAGGAACCGGGAGTGCGATTTAAAAATTTCTTTCAGTGTTAGTGTAGTGGATAGTGCATTTATTGGAGAAGGCTATAGACTATATATCATCACGCTAATACTAATAGAATGTTTCAAAAATGGGGGAAAATTTTCACGCTACGGCCACTCATTCTTAGCTCTGCATCACCCTAAGGTCGACTGGTAGAAAATGTCTATGGCATTAAGACCGCCTGTGCACCAATTATGCATGAAGACTTAAATAAAATAAAGTAAAATAAATTAAAGACGCAAATGAGGTTGCGTGGGTCAGCTAGTATTTTTAATAATTGAAGGCCTTGGATCCACAATCTTTTATTATAATCAGTAAATGCAATCTAAAATGGCATTGCGCTTTCGATATTAGCTACACAACTGACAATGGTTGAGGTAGAATAGTCCTGAAGTGGAGATCGCCTCTCAGCAATCGTATTGTAAGACGCCTACAGACCCTGTGAAGTGACAATTTACGCAAGACAGATGGTAGGAGCTGAATGTGAGAAGCCTTAAATCGATCATAGTGGTGTGCAATAAGAGAGGCTGATGAATTTGTTTTAATTCCTCAGATTCTGGAGAAAAGAAAAATGGAAATTAAGAAAATGGAACAGGACATGTTACCCCAAGGTAATTATACCTAAAGAAGTGAAAGAATAATCTCTCTCTGTGTAGAGTATTACCCTCCAAGAGACGGTTTGAAATGGAGTTACTAATACCGTAGGAGAGTCACGCTTCGGCATGCATGAGCTGGCTCGACCGGAGTGATACTACGGCCTCACAGACAACCGGTGTGAAATAGCGCCTGCGCTGTGTTTCACCGAGTGAGTGAGGGTACCGGAGGCCCACACCCTACCCTTCCCCCATCCCTCTTCCCATTCCCCCAAAGGCCGGCAACGCACTTGTGGCACCTCTGGTGTTGTGGGTGTCCATGGGCATGGCATACGTCTGCTCGTTTGCCTTCTATTCCAATAAAAAAAAGCAAGCCAACTTAAGAAGCGGAATCAGATCGTTTCATTGAGAAATAAAAGTGTCTATAAGCTGACCGCGGAAAACAACTAAAAAATAGAAATAGAAATGAGAGAAGATAAATATTAATGTTAAATAGCTAATATATCGTGGAAGACCCACGCTTTGCTATGCATGGGCCGGCTCGATCGGAGTGATACCACGGCCTCACAGAAAACCGGTAGGGAACAGCGCCTGCGTTGTGTTTCAGTCAGACTGCATGAGGATACCGGAGGCTTAACGCCTTCCCCATCCCCTCCTCATCCTCTAAAGGCCGGCAACGCACTTGTGACGCCTCTGGTGTTGCGGGTGTCATTGGGCGGCGGTAATCGCTTACCATCAAGCGATACGTCTGCTTGTTTGTCCCCTATTAGGATTAGGAATGATCTATTTTGCGGTTACAATCTATAAAAGATAATAGAGTCATTATGACGAGGGCAGCTATTGTTCACCGACTTCAAAGAAGTATTTTTTATGTTTGTTACCTCAGAACTTACAACTGGGTAAACCGATTTTGAGGAGTATTTTGATATTTGAAAGCTGATGCTTCTCGTGTGCCACTTCAATCGATTGATTTGATCCAGTTCTTAAAGTTTAATTTATATGTAGTTAGGCTTAAAAATAATATTCTCTTTATCTTTTCAATCCAGATCCAGGTCAATTCAGGCCATTATTGGACACTGTCCTAGAATTGTCAATCAAGAAAGGCCTATTGACCGAAAAGGAAGTGCGTGAAGAATTAGACACTATTATATTTGCCGGCCATGACACTTTAGCGATGACCCTAAGTTTTCTATTGGTGTTAATAGGCTCTGATCAGAAGAGACAGGACAAAGTTTACCAAGAGTGAGTATACTTTTTTCGACTTCGTCCATTAACGTCCAATGCTAGACATAGTACCTATAGAAGTATTTATATTCAATTAAGACATCAAAACAAATCAAAAAGTCCCTTTATTTTATCTATAAAACGAAAGAATTAAAAAGAGTTAGTTAACTATTTTTTACGACTGCCTCGTTGGTCTAGTGGTTAGCGTAAGCGACTGCAAATCAAGAGGTCTCGGGTTCAATTCCCGGGTCGGACTGCTGTTGGGTTTTTCCTACAAGAAATTCCTAATAGCAGCCCGGAGTATGGAAGATGGCGGTGTTTCCTGCCCGTGCTTCGGAGAGCACGTTAAGCCGTCGGTCCCGGTTGTCATGAACAGCTAAGGCAATCGTTATTGGGAAGTCAGTGCCCTCAAATATAGTGACAACTAGTTCAACTTTCGAATTCAGTTCGCCCTCAGGGTTGCGGAGGTCAGATGCCAGTCGCTCTGTGTAAAAACTGATATTCAGGTAAAACCGGTTGAACTGGTAGCCGACCCCAAATATTGGGAATAATAAAGGCTAGGAAGATGATGAACTATTTTTTACGAAACTTATTACCGAAATTATGCGAATGGATTATATTAATACTAGCTGAACCCCGAGGTACTATCCGCGGTACGACAATAACCGGACAACGCCGCGAGGCGAAGCTAGTAACTTTATAAATTATAGCCTATGTGTTATTCTGATGTGTAACTTATATTATTGTAAAGTTTCATCGAAATCCATTCAGTAGTTTTTATTTTATTTAATTATTTTTTATTTTATTTAGGATAAATATAGTGGATAGGATAGTAGGATTAAACGGAAGACGAGTGTGGAAACCTTCAAAAAATACAGCCGATTTTGGACCCCTAGTTCAACTAAATTTGTAAACACGTTTGATAGTTTTATCAAAAATGAACAAGAACTCATCCACATTTCCAGAATACTTGAAGTTATAGGAGATAACGACCGAGACGTCGAGAAAGAAGACATATCAAAGCTTACCTACATCGACTGTGTTATAAAGGAGACCCTTCGTTTGTATCCCATCGGCCCAACCTTCCCAAGAGTTGCTACTAAAGATGTCAAATTAAGTACTGTATATACATTTTATTGTTAAGAATACGGAGTCACCACCCCTACTCATCCCATGGGTGTCATAAGAAGCGACTAAGAGAGAAACACAAACAGGACATCATCACTGAGAGGGATAGGGAGCAAACGAGCAGACGTATCGCATGATGCTAAGCGAGTACCGGCGCCCATGGACACCCGCAACAGCAGATGCGTCACAAGTGTGTTGCCGGGGGTGTGGGCTTCGGTATCCTAACTCACTCGGTGAAATACAGCGCAGGTGCTGTTTTACATCGGTTTTCTGTGAGGCCGTGGTATTACTCCGGTCGAGCGGGTCCATGCAGGCCAAAGCGTGAACCAAACTCTATAGCAATCCACCTGGCCAGCGTTGTATAGTACGCCTAAATCTTTTTCCTAAGTAAAGGGTTGCATCCAGCTGTAAATTAATGAAGGCTGTTGATGGTGATGATGATAAAAATGTTGTCTTCTTGTCGTTACTATGAACGTCCTATCCATGAATACTTAATATTATAAATTTGAAAGATAAATAAATATTCCGGACATCCGGACACACAACGCCATCTAGTCCCAAGCTAAGCAGAGCTTGTGTTATGGGTACTACACAACTGATATAAATACTTATATACATAGAAAACACACAAACTCCGAAACAAATATTTGTAGATCACACAAACATTTGGTCCGACCCAGGATTTGAACCAGAGACCTCAGCACAGCAGTCGTATTCACTACCACTGTGCCACCGAGGCAGTAGTAACTCCTACCTTTACTGCGACAACCGACATATATACAAACAGAGTCACGGGCAAAATGCGAATCAAAAGTTAGGTAATATCAAATTTAAAATTTTCCAGAAAACTATGTATTTAGAGCAGGCAGTTCTTGCCTGATTGATGCATGGAGTATACACAGACATTCACTATGGGGCCCTGATCCTGATGAATTCAGACCTGAGCGGTGGCAAGACCCTGACAAATTGCCAATTTTTCAAAAATCATTTGCTGGCTTTGGCGTTGGGAATAGAACTTGCATTGGTAAGTTTATACATACTTATATTACAAATTCTATGGTAACTATATCTGTCTGTTACGCTTTTGGCCTAAACCGTAACGACATTTTCAGTGAATTTTGGCGAGGAGATATTTTGATTCTTGAAAAAAAACTAGACTATTATTAAAACATAGAATTAACAAAATTTAGAAGGTCTAAATTCGGCTATATACTCTTCTACCCGAATTCAATGCCATATGTTATGGTATCACCGAGCGGTTTTGGATTCTATTGGAGATGTTTATTTAGGATGTGGTGACCTCCACATACAGCGCCATCTACCGAAGATACACTGAACTACGAAGTAACACACTGTACCTACAAACTACACTACACTGAGTAACTACCAATCCTGAATCGCACAAATAAAGTTCCCGCGCCAATTATCATATATACAACATCCCAACATCAACTGTTGGGCAGTAGCCCGCCAGGCATGATCACCTCGCCTGGTTGGGGGATCCTACCTTTGTGTTGGGTGGAACATGATACCCGTTCCCCCACAAGGAGCAAAGCAACCTGCCGCATTGCTAATGCAGACAATGTAACAATGCAAAATGGTAACCCACATGCGGCCTACTGAGATGCAGCACGAATGCCGTCATTTTTGCAGCATATTTCTAGGGCTAGATTTCTTTGTTGTTTAAGAACATTCGCTAAAACAAGCTCTTTGCGTGTCTCTTTAAGTATTTTTTATTTGGCTTCAGAGAGACTTGATGTAAATATCAAACTAAATTTAATGCTGAAGAACAGCAAAGGTCCCCTCTCCTTAATTTAAACTAACCTTATATCTTCTTTCACAGGTAAAGTGTACGCCATGATATCTTTGAAAATAACCTTGGTACATTTACTGAGAAAGTTCAAAGTAACAGCAGATGTGAGCAAGCTAACACTCAAGATGAATTCTTTGTTGCGTCCAGAATCCGGTCACGAAATCACCATCGATCGTAGAAAATAGAAGGAGAATTAAATATTGTCATAGCCAATAAATATATCTTCATCACATATCGTATCAATACCCTTTAAAAATCCATTGGACATAGGCAGATGCCTAAATTTAGGATCTCTTTTGACAGATTTTTGCCTGCCATACCACTTTACCGTGCGAGAGCCACGCTTCGGCATAAATGTGCCGGCTCGACCGGAGCGATACCACGACCACCGAGTGAGTGAGGATACCGGAGGCCCATACCTCAACCCCTTACCCATCCTCCAAAGACCGGCAACGCACTTGAGATGCCTCTGGTGTTGCGAATATCCATGGACGGCTATAATCGCTTACCATCAGGCGACACATCTGCTCGTTTGTCCGATATGCCATAAAAAAAAACTTTAGTCGACTAGACGGATAGACTCTAGAGGGATTTGTAAATGGTTGGTTTTAAGTTTTCCTTCTCTTTGCGTAATGCTATTGATTATTAGGCCCGTCCCTGCTTCGTATAGAAATTCTACCCTATGCATGTATTACCTCATTATAATACATTTAAACCTTTCTCCTAAATACCTCTATCTGTTGTCGGAAGTTCCTTATCTATTACTTTTACACTTACTTTAAGTTTGGAAGTTTTAGTTCATTATGTTAACTAACCTTTCCCGATTTTCCCGACTTTTCAAAAACTGAAGTTATTTATTAAACAATACCCTAAAGTCTTACAGTTCATTTATGATTTTAGAAGACAACTCGATCATTAAGAGAATACTAGTTTACTTCAACACAAAGAATATCCAGACTTAGAAATGTTATCCCATGTGCGGTTTGAACTCACAACACTTGATTCAATAGAAACCGCCGTGGCGGCCGCTTAAAACCATTAGGCCAATCGTGCAGTCAGCACAATGTACAATAAATCCTAAATGACATTTAGCTATAAGGGTATAATAAATAAAACGAGTGGGGGGAAGGGGTTTATTTACAAAAGGGAGTACAAAACACTTAAAATTATGCATCTACTTACTACTTATCTATTTACATAAACAACAATATGTAACGAACCAATCAATATATAGTTAAAACTATAGCACTTAATGTTTGTACGGTACTTATATAATTACATATATACACACACATACACAGACATACACACACATACACAGACATACACACACATACACAGATACACACCACATTAGTCGTAGTTATAGTAGTAGAAATTATAGAATATGATAAAGGCTAGGAAGATAAGGAAGAAAATGATTCTGATGATATACATAATAATACATATACCTAATTTTTAAAGAGAGGTTTATCCAGCAGTGATCTATTAAAGTCTCTCGATATGGTATGATAGAAGGTGATTATAACAGCAAATAATTTTAAAGTAATGAGTAAATTAACAGACGATTTAGAACAGATAATAATGGAATATCGTCTACAAAACAATTTATTTACTGTTATCAAAATGAATTTGTACATAAATCATAGTTTCATTACCTAAATTAACTTCATATCAATGGCATTGAACAGTCCACTATTGGTTATAACCCTCTTCTTAAAAATAAGGTTTTGGCCTACAATACCGCGCTGGCCAGACGGGTTAGTATAGGGTTTGTTTCAAGTTTTCCTTCTCTCTGCAGTGCTGTTCTCCTGCGGCGTTTCATCCCTTAGTCGCCTCTTACGACACCCATGGGATGGGGGTGGTGAAATTTCGTATTCTTAATCCGTCACCACACGGATGTCAACACTACACAAACATATACAGGCATAACTTAATACTACACATAGATGTATAAAGAGTAAGTGCACGAAAATTACAATAAAATTAATACAAGTAATCAATCAACGTATAAGAGTAACAATATTTAGACTGGATAATGATGTTAATAAAAAAATTTGTAGGGACAAGCATAGCTCCTTGAGGTAATCCTTTATTTTACTGTTAGGAATTGTTTGAAAATCATTGTTGAAATACATACAATACAAACAGATAGCAAAGAGTACTATAATACTATATGGTTATAAAATAAATCATAAGTATATTATAAGAAATGTCAAAACATAATACTTTTATTGGTATAAGGTTCACAGTATCAAAGGTTTAATATAAGTCGATAAAAAAGTAGTATAAGTTTTTGTACTGTATGGTAGGTATATATTTTAAAAGCTAAATTTTTAGACCTTTTGAAATTCGTTTGGTTTTGTATTGAAAATAAATATTATTGTCATCTCATTTAAAATAAACTCTAATAATAATAGACATTACTTGAGCTGCGTAGATCCTAGAATTAAGTATGACAAATTGATGGTATAATAATAAATTACCAAGTAAATAAATAATTTATTACAATATGGACGTAGAAAAGTTAAAATTTGATATATTTACGAAATAATTTATAGATATGGCAAAACTATTTCCACAGCAATATTTGATATGTATTTTAAAGCATTAAACATAATTACGTAGTAGGTTTACTACTAAAATAGGAATGATAACATTTAATTGATATTTGTAACAACTAAGTACATATTATTTTATACCATAACAACAAATATATACAGCTTTATCATTTGACGCAACGCTTTTCTACTTTAATGAATGATAAACAAACATTTAACATTAAACCAGTCACTCTTTATAATAAAGACTTATAAAAAAGTATTAATGCTTTAAAATAATCTTTGAATTGTCATGAAATTATATTAAATCAATTATTTTTTCGATAATATTATATAAACTTAATTAATCATCAATGTCACTGAACAATCAAATATTTTTTGTTTTGTTTTAAATTTTTAAATACTTAGATCTAACTATTATCTACTACGCATGGACTTCATTATCAACTCTGTCATTTATTTGTTCTTTTTAAACTACCTCAACCATGCCTTGTCTAGGCAGAACATCCGCTTCAGGCGTGGTTGGGTATTCAGCCAACTGATCATCGAGTAAAAGCGGAATGGTGTCATTTTCAACGTCTTTATTAGAATTCTTTATTTTATCAAAGGCCACATGGACATGCATATCGGTTTCGCGAACCATCTCAAGAGTTGCTTGAGGTTCATTCTTCTGTGTATTTGGTATGAGGTTCATTGTTCCGGATTTGATTTCTGAACTGAAATATACATACATATTTAAAATTATATTTTTGTGATAAAACTAACATTGTGTTATTACATCAGGATACTTGGTACTGATAACATGTGCTGTAATGTATTAAAGTGTAATCTAAGAAGATAAATATGTTTTTCAATCAGTAAGTTTACACCATCGCGGTTAAACTATGGTATGAAAATACTTTGTTTCATGAGGAACGAAATAGACAATTTTAACCGCGGTACCCGATATGGCAGAGAAGTTACGACCAAAAGTTATAGTATATTACATAGTTTTTTCATTTATAAAAGTAAATTGAGGTTGGAAAATAGATATCAATACCTATTGTACAAACCCCATGACACGAACACACAAGTGCAAAACACAACACTTGAACACAATATATGAGGGCCTTGCTTTAGTAGTGATCCCACGGCCTCACGGGTTTTGATTCTTGAGTTGTAAGTTGCTATGAACGGTGGAAGTCATTTAACGTTTGCCCCTTTGTCCCCACCACCTTCCATGGGAGAGCCACGCTTCGGCATGAATGGGCTGGCTCGACCGGAGCGGTACCACGGCCTCACAGAAAACCGGTGTAAAACAGCGATTGCGCTGAGTTTTACCGATCGAGTGAGCATACCGGAGGCCCATACCTCCCTCCATCCCCCTCCCCATCCCCCAAAGGTCAGCACCGCACTTATAACGCCTCTGGTGTTGCGGATGTTCATGGGCAGTGGTAGTCGCTTACCGTCGGGCGATGCCCTGTTCCATAAAAAAAACAAAATCAACATGACATCGTGTGTCTTTAAATAATATTGCCAGCGTAGTTGGCACCCTTTGTTGACGACACGCCTGGGATGAATAGGGGTGGGACATACTGTAGTTTTTATCTGTCACCACGATATATTTATAGTTGTTCTTCATTTGGTTACATAACATAATAATTGTATATTTCATCTTCTTTTTCATCACCTCATCACATCACACATTTCATCATCATGACTGCACGGTTGGCTGAGTGGTGTCAGCGGTCGCCATGCCGCTTGCTACTGCGCCAAGTGTCGTGGGTTCAAATCCCACGCGGTACCTACAACACTTTGTGTGATCCACGAATTGTTGTTCCGAGTCTGGATGTTCTTTGTGTCCGTTTCATGTATGTTTGTAAAGTCCCCCACGACACAGGATGTTTATTCCTAATGTGGGAGTTGTCTTTTTTAAAGAAAAAAAAAAAAAATAAATAAGTTTGTTTATCCGCCTCTTCCGGCTCTAAAACGGATGAAGCAATTTTGACGACACTTTCATTGGCAGATAGCTAGTGATATAAACAGTAACATACGCTACATTTTTTAGACTTATTTCGCCTTGTTACCCGCTGTTATCATTTTAATTTTACAACAACAATCGTGAGCAACAACGCTGGGCTCAGCTAATTACGATAGCCGCATTCGGAGGTTCCAAAATAAAGCAATTTATAATATTTAGTAAATTTAATTAATTGCTAATTTTACAATGTAATAACTTAGAGCTAACTATCCTAGTGATTCCACCTCGAAGTGTGAAGCCAGAATCTTCTTATAAACTAATTTTACAAAATAAACCCTATAGCTAACTAGCCTAGTGATTCCGCCTCGAAGTGTGAAGCAAGAATGAATTTAAATTATGTTTCTTAAATTCGGTTGAGGTCCAACGTCGCCATTCTTATCTTAGCATATTCCGCAGATGTCAAGTGCCGTGTGAGACGTTTATGGATACGTAACATCGTCCTTATAAAAAACACATTCCACAGACCTTAAGTGCTGTGTGACATGTTGAGGGCTACGTAACACCTTCCCCCGAAGAGCAGCCACCACCGATGTATTTAGTAGTAAATTAAGGTAGGGGCTGATTTGCTCTTGCACGTGGTTCTTAAAGAGCATATGTTTCTTGTAGTTTCATATGCGTAATATAATTTTGCTCTGAATATGATTTTCTGATGTATTGTAAGGTAGAATACCGATGACAATGTACACGTTCATCATTACTACAAAAAGTGGGGTTGTAGTGTGATATATCCTGGCATAATCTTATTCAAGATTGATGGTGCAAGCATCGAGATCTTCATATTGGTGGCGTGAAAACAATCCAAGTTTATAGAGTTAAACTTGAATGTGATTTTAGATAGGATGTAGTCTAATTTTTAGGGCAGGTAGCGTGTACTTGACTCTGGAGATACTAAACCCAACTGTTTTCGGGTAGTGTTTCCATGCTTGTAGTATGATTTTGAGGATGATTTGTAGAAGTCTGGACCACAGGAGAGATGTACTTTTATAAGGATAAAGAAGCTAATAATGTAACGTCTGTTGCCGATTTATTCGTAGCTCGCTGGCTTTTCAGTGCCAGAACTGCAAATAGGTTTCCTTTGTTGACTGGTGATGGGTTGATGTATGAAATCTTGAGACTCTGTTTTTCTTTTCGTAAAAACCAGTTACTAGTCTTCGGGCATTCAGCCTCTATGTGCTTGAAATCTTTCTAATAGAAAGTTAGGAATAGGGACGACGGAATTAGGATTTTGTGGTTGTTATTGGCCATTAATAATAAATTACTTATATAAATCATATATGTAACGTGTAAAAATTGGAAACGTATAAACTATAACTATCTCAATATGTACCTACGTAGAATGATCCTAATCTTATTGTATCGGAATATTTCCTATACATCTAGATCTACTATTCAGACTTTGAAGTTTTATCTTCTAAGCTATTGGTAGTTATAGAAGCAGAATTATTACCGGGAGCGTTCTGTAACAATTTATAGTACCTATTTTACTAATAATATAAATGTGAAAGTTTGTAAGTTTGTGTTATTTTTTTTTTTTACGAAAAACTACTGAACTGATTTTCAAGACATTCTTCAGTAATATAGCTTAGACATCGGAATAATATAATAAGTAAAAATTTTATTGAGATATTTTATAATTTGGTCATAATCTAAGTAATACGAGTATAACGATAACTGTGAAATATGCCGGAAAAAAAAACAGCCCTCTGAGAGATATCTTGGCATGCGCTGCCCAAACCGTTGGAGCTACATGATATTCATAATAATAATGTACTGTAGTTTATTTTTTATTTAAAATCGTTCTATCTAATAAAGGTCCGCGACAGCATAAACGAGTATTTATCTCTTATGTGGAATCCAGCATATCACAAATAATGATACAAAAACACAATTCAATTGGATATTTTTTTTTTTTTTTTACTTTGCAAATTTTAAAATATTTTTCTAATTCTTATCAACATTGACACGAAAGTAATTAGGTATATTTGTAAGGTTAGACGGCTGCACCGATTTTCATGAAATTTGCTATTGAGATACTTCGTTTGTCAAAAAAAAGAGCAGAGGCTTTTTTTTACTAGATTAAGTGAATTTCTAATAAAAAATTGGTGTTCGGTGCAAAATTCAATTTCAGGTTCTCTAGATGTATTACAATTAGTTTTTTTTTTTTTTTAGAAAGTCAGTACTTAGGTCATGATTTAATTTATATATCTAAGTCATATTTTCTTTGGGTTTGTCACAAATGGTAGGTTAACGTCAAACATATTACTGGGTCAAAATGTCTTGTTATTTATTCTATGGTTTTACATTTCGTAAAACAGCGTTTACTGTTATCAGTGCTAAATTAGATTACTCATGGCTTGACGCCATACTAAAATGTGTTAGTACTAACTGTTACGCATAAATTTATAAATCGTGTTAACACATGTGGGTTACCGTCGAATTCAGGTAATAATCTGTGAGATTTATAGATAACATCTATGTCCTACTGGTCTATTGTAATATCTAAATTCCTATATTTTTCGATAAAGCTGAATCTATATCTATTTCTATCTCTATTAAGCCTATGGTTTCGCGATTCCCTATGGAAATCTTGATGAATTAACAAACATACAAAAAAAATCTTAAACTATACGCACGATTGGATAGTTATATGGATATATGAATTGAAATATAAGTATATAATTAATATAATTAAGATTTATATTAGTTTGGAAATATCTATAAATCAATAATTATGTATTACAGGATAAGAGGGATAGGAGGGCAAGGACTTGAAAGATTCAAGGACTTACAGAATTGTCTTCGTTTTGGACGAATCGATGTCTAGATTCTCCTCTGGACTGCTGCACCGTAGATTCTGGATATCCGACGAAGGCTGAAGAGCTCAACCAGTGGCGTCACGATTGGGAGCAAACGATTTGTGGATGCAGGAGAACGATCGCGACACGCACTGACTCGAATATCCTGCCGACTGCGCCAATTACGATAGCCGCATTCGGAGGTTCCAAAATAAAGCAATTTATAATATTTAGTAAATTTAATTAATTGCTAATTTTACAATGTAATAACTTAGAGCTAACTATCCTAGTGATTCCACCTCGAAGTGTGAAGCCAGAATCTTCTTATAAACTAATTTTACAAAATAAACCCTATAGCTAACTAGCCTAGTGATTCCGCCTCGAAGTGTGAAGCAAGAATGAATTTAAATTATGTTTCTTAAATTCGGTTGAGGTCCAACGTCGCCATTCTTATCTTAGCATATTCCGCAGATGTCAAGTGCCGTGTGAGACGTTTATGGATACGTAACATCGTCCTTATAAAAAACACATTCCACAGACCTTAAGTGCTGTGTGACATGTTGAGGGCTACGTAACAAGCTTGTATCAAATAATAAATTACAAAACAATAAAATACTTACATTATCGAGAGGAGCGCTAGAATTAGTATCACGCTGATCGGGACATCCACCGACGATATAACTTCACGTAAGGTAACCACTGGCGTTCTTAACTCATAACATTTGCTGAGGTCTTCTTCGGGTGGATCATTCTGCAAGTATTTATGTCGTGCGGTTAATACAATTTGCTGTTTTGTCTTTGATTTTTAACTTGAGAGACACAGACGAAATGAAGTTAAAATTACAGTTTATACTTTTTCAAATGGGACTAATCAAACCACACGCCCACTTCTGTAACTAATATACAACAGGGTCATCAGCAGTGGCCCACGAACACACCGAGTTATGACACTCGGGAAGTTCCAGGAAAAATTAAACTGTCTTGGAGCCCGCAACGAAATAAATTAGAAGAAAACTGGTGGACTTGGAAATATAAAAGTTCACTGCCGTATTCAGCAAAGTAGTAGACAAAATGAAGTCAAAATAACAGTTTAGTCTGTGGTTGATCTGGCAAATGTACGAGTATAAGACCTGTTTTTTAATTTAAGATATTGTTTTTATGAATCAATTAGGCTAAAATTCAGCAGTGTATAATAAAACTTCGGATAGTTTTCTGCCGTATGACATTATTTAACATTAACAGGTAAAAGTTGTTGATTGGAGAAGCATATGTCCAATGGACTGCAACGGGATGATGTTAATGATATTTCATCATTTCAGAATAGTGTCTCAGGTACTTTGTCAGTAAGTAGTGACCTCCTTACAGATACGTTACAAGTAGCTTTATTGACATTGTTTGAAAATACATCATATTATTTGTCATATTAACTATTCAAAACTTGTGTGCTACCGGCGAAACAGGGTCTTAAAGTCATAATAAGACTAGCTTTCTCGCATTTAATAAAAAGTATTCTATGTTACTTCTAACACCTCCCAGAATATGTGTACATAGTTTCATGATCGGTTAAGTAGTTTTCGCGTGAAAGCGTTTATAAGCATTTATAATAAAAGAAAGGATAGGAAGTATTGAAATGTCAAAGTGACTGACCGTTTTTTGTTTTTGCGAAATACGGTCCAATTTCATCTCATCCGCATTTTTTTAATTTTTAATTTCATCACGACGAAGATTTAAGATTTGAAGACTTTAAATACATTGGCAGAAATAGCTGATCCGGCTGGTTGCCATCTCACCAAGAAAATGTAATAGTAAACTCACCAATATTGTGCTAACATTGTCATCCGTTGATATCATAGTAAAACGACGACCCTGAAAGCATCTCAACCTGAAGAAAAATATATATTAAATTAATGTATGTATATAAGATCCGTTTGTGGCCTAATGCCCAGTTCCTATATTTCAAAAACGATCCGTTCTAGGTACGAATAGTAGTATATTATACGGGGCGTAAGCTAAAATCGTTCCTATAAAAAATAAATTGAGGAACGGTATTTACGACTCGTAGTCGGTTGTAGAAAATTTTTGCGCGAAGACGATTCGTGAGTAAATTGTGTAGCAATTCTTGATTTATTTATTTAATAGCTTTTTTATTCCTCAAGGACCGACATTTTTATAGTGTTTTTATTGAGAATACTAAGAATATGATTTAAATAACCTCTTGTTTTGACTGCATGGTTTGCTGCGCCTAGTGTTGTAGGTTCAAATCCTATATGGGACAACACTTTGTGTGAATCACAAATTGTTGTTCTGAATCTAAGTGTTGTGTGTGTCTTATTATTTTTGTTCGTAAAGTGACACTGTGACACTGGATATATAACTCTGTCATCAACTCACATTAACATAATTAGATGAGTTAGGTCGACGGAAAATGGACATACAATAGTGCAATATTTAAATCGCTCGACCATGACAGTTGTGCACGATATGTGGTCGTAGGATAATGATGCCGCAAGTGTTTTGATGTAATATTTTATTTTAATATTACGTTTTTTTTATTTACAATTAATGTATTTTAATTTTATGTTTTTTCTGTTGCGTTTTGTTTACGTTTGCTTATTTCTGTAACCGTTAGTTAAATGTCAGAAGCCAGCTGAAAACCAGTGCTGTGTTTCAGTACAGCGTGCAGTTCACGCTGAGTCTTTGCTGCACAATTTTTTTTTATAGGCTTGATGGCAAATGAGCAGACGTATCACCTGATGGTAACCGATTACAGCTGCCCATGGTCACCCGGAGGATGGAGAGAGGTATAGAGGGAGGGGTTGGGATATGGGCCACCGGTATCCTCACTCACTCGTTGAAACACAGCGCAAGCGCTATTTCACTTCGGTTTTCTGTGAGGCCGTGGTGTCACTTCGGTCGAGCCGGCCTATGAATGCCGAAGCGTGGTTCTCCCACGGTTATCTAGAACACTATGTTGTACTATGTTCTAGCAAAAATGAATGGTTATTTTTTATGGTTTAATAATAATAATAATAATAATAATAATAATGTCTTTATTGTACACCAGGTAAATTATAAAGGTCTTAATTTAAGGTAAGTAGGTACAATTGGCGGCCTTATCGCACGGAGGCAATCTCTTACAGGCAACCTTTGGATGGAGACAAAATAGGATGGGGAAATTAGAGGGTTGTGTCTGGTGCATTAATATTATATTTAAACGAAAAATTAAAGCAGTATACACGATATATAGGGTGGAAGTTAGATTAAATGAGGATTACTAAATAAAAACTTAGAAGAGTGTGAGTGAAATGCCTATAAACTACTATTTAACATACTTCTACGGGATAAGGTGATCTAATGACTAAGCGAGTGAAATACATAGGTTAAGGGACCTAGAAGTCTCCCAGGTAATGCTCCTTTACTAGTCTCTTGAAGGCAGTTATTGTTGGTGCACGTCTTATTGCGACTGGTAGGGCGTTCCACAGTCGAGCTGCTTGGACAGAAAAAGAGTGGTCGGAAAATTTGGTAGAATGTGACGGTATTTTTAGTTTTAAGTTCTCAGACGATCTCAGTAATTTGGGATGTGTATCGTGTAGAAAAGTGAACCGTGATTTAAGGTAAAGTGGGGTAAAAGGACTAAATAGAATGTTGTATAGAAGAGAAAGGATATGTGTATTCCGGCGAAGGCGGATAGGTAACCACTTAAGCTTTTTACGATAGTCAGAGATGTGATCATATTTCCGCAATCCGAATATGAATCTTATACAGAGATTTTGGAGTCTTTCAAGCTTATTTAATTGGTCTTCAGTGAGATCTAAATAACTGGCATCAGCATAATCAAGGATGGGGAAAAGAAGGGATTGTGTGAGAGCAATCTTGGTAGAAGTAGGTAACAAGTTGCGTAGCCTACGCAAAGACCCTGCAGCGGCGAACATCCTGCGACTCAGCTCCTGCAGCTGAGGACCCCAGGATAAGGTGCTGTCAATATATATACCCAAGTTCTTTACCCTATCACTAAAGGGAATAGGTGTGTTACCGCAAGAGACTTGAGGCAGTATAGTCCAATCGATTTTGGAAATCAGTCTAGAACTACCTACAACAATGACTTGAGTCTTGGTAGGGTTAATCTTGAGGCCATGGGAAATGGTCCACTTACAAATTTTTTCCAAGTCAGCGTTTACGGTATCAATAGCATCAGCCAGGTCAACTGGTGGTGCTTTAAAATAAATCTGGAGATCATCTGCATATAGGTGGTAGGAAGAAGTGAGATCATTAGTGATGGTGTTAATAAAAACGGAGAAAAGTAAAGGAGATAGCACGCCACCCTGAGGGACGCCAGCTTTAGTACTACACCAAGAAGAGACAGTGTTATCAATACTAATACGCTGCCGGCGACCAAACAGGTAGTTGTGAAACCAGTCAATCACGGTTGGAGATATGTTAAGAGAGCGTAATATACATAGCAGTATGTCAAAGTCGACGGTGTTGAATGCATTACTAAAATCGAGGAGTGTTAGGACAGTAAGTTCGCCGTTCTCCATAGCATCTCTGATGTCCTCGGTAATCTGAACTAGAGTAGTGGTGGTGCTGTGGCCGGGTCGGAAACCAGACTGGAGAGGGTTGAGGAGCATGTTTTTGGAAAGGAAATTGGAAAATTGAGCATGAACCAAACGTTCAAGGACTTTGGAGAGAAAGGGGAGGATGGAAATGGGGCGGTAATCGGAAAAGGATTCGGGGTTCTTCTTTTTAGGGATAGGTATAATTTCTGCATCCTTCCAAGGCTTAGGAAAAACGCTATAGGAGATCGAATAATTGAGGATATGGCAGATGACGGGAATGACTTCATCAAGGATTGGAAGGATCATATTGCGACTTAGACAATCAGAGCCCACTGCATTTGAAGAAATAGATACTATGCTCTTCTTAACATCACAATCAGAGAATTGACTAAAGAAAAAGGGAGAGCAGTCAGGAGTAGAGGCAGAAGTAAGATGTTTTAGAGTAGCATCTTTTGTAATTTTATCGAAACTTGTTGAGGCAGAGAAATGTTGATTGAGTAAACTTAAGTTTATATTTTTAGGAGAAGAGTCATGAAGAGATTTGCCTACTCCTAATGACCTTAAAAATTTCCAGACCTTGGCTGGATCTCCGTTTTCGACGGAGCTGTGGATGAATCGGCGCTGTGCATTCCTACACACCTTGCTGCAATGATTCCGGATGGACACATATCGATCACGGTTGTATTCAGTTGGGCCTTTCTTGAATCTTGATTTAGCAATCACTTTCTTCCTAATTAGTGCCTTGATTTCTACAGTTAACCATGGTGACGGAAGACGTTTGACCTTAACTTCCTTGAGGGGTGCATGTTTATCGTACAGAGACAAAATTTTAGTGTTAAAAAAAGTAACTTTGTCATCTATGTTATCAGCACTAAAGAGAGATGTCCAGTCGATATTTTTGGCATCCCTTGTTAAGACATTAGCATCCATGGCCTTAAAATTCCGCTGCAAGATGATCTTAGATTTAGGTCTAGGAGGACAGAGGCGATAAGAAAGGTACAGCAAGTCGTGACAAGAAAACTCATCAGCAGAGCACTGACCGTGTTTAACTGCGAGCTCAGGGGAGGAAATAAGGATAAGGTCCAGCAGAGAAGGAGTAGAGTGTGGGAAATAGTGCATAGCATTTGAAGGAAGAATGGAAAGGTTGCAGGATTTGATGATGGATTGGAGGGATGACGAGCGAGAATCATTTCGAGAGCGAGTTTAAGGTAAAGTTTATTGACTTTTCAGCTTGGACCAGCTTCACCACTTGCTGTTAAAGTCCATAATAGACTATCACAGACAGATTACTCAAGATTTCGTTTTCACAAGTCGTGAATAAATAAATAAATAATAATAAATAAATATTTCAGACATCTAACACACAACGCCATCTACTCCCAAGCTAAGCAGAGCTTGTGTTATGGGTTACTAGACAACTGATATAAATACTTATGTACTTTTTTTGTAAATACATACTTATTATACATAGAAAACACCCAAACTTCGAAATAAATATTTGCAGATCATAATTGGTGCGACCCGGGAATCGAACCCGAGACCTCAAGCTTAGCAGTCGCATACGCTACCACTACGCCACTGAGGTAGTCAAGATAGTGACAAATATGTTCGATAACCGTACTTATCATGTATATCAGTAGGTACCTTATTTTTGTCTGTTAACTAGTATTAACTTTATCAGGCACTCGTGAAACCGTCTCTAAGTCTTTATATTCAATACTAGCTTTTGTTTGCTGCTCCCGGCTATGTCCTTCCACAGGAATCAAAGTATCTATATGCCAAATTTCATTGCAATCTGTGCAGTGGTTTAGCCGTGATGGATTGATATAGTATTTGTTTAATGTTTTCCATTTCTTTGCATTTCTGTCTTTTTTCTACACTCGCTATCGTCTATATTCTCTTTTTTTTTTTTAAAGACAACTCCCACTTTAGGAATAAACATCCTGTGTCGTGGGGGACTTTACAAACATACATGAAACGGACACAAAGAACATCCAGACTCGGGACAATAATTCGTGGATCACACAAAGTGTTGTACCGCGTGGGATTTGAACCCAAGACACTTGGCGCAGTAGCAAGCGGAATGGCGACCGCTGAAACCACTCGGCCAACCGTGCAGTCAATTCTCTTGTATTATTGTCTAATATTTTGTTTGGACCAAGTGATTTTGCGTTGAAATGACGTCAATATAATGCATTTGTTAGTTTTCAAATCTATAAATATATTTTTTCTAAATACCTAAATATCTATAAATATGCCGGACATCTATTACACAACGCCATCTAGTCCCAAGCTAAGCAGAGCTTGTGTTATGGGTACTAGACAACTGATATAAATACTTATATACCTTTTTTTTTTGTAAATACATACTTATTACACATAGAAAACACCCAAACTCCGAAACAAATATTTGCAGATCATACAAACATTTGGTCCGACCCGGGAATCGAACCCGAGACCTCAAGCTTAGCAGTCGCATACGCTACCACTACGCCACTGAGGTAGTCAAATGACGTTTATGTTTGCCGTCAAATTGGATAAAGTATATTTTTTCGAGCGCAGTTTTGCTCCATTAGTCGGCTTTTAACACACAATGCGATCTAGTCCCAAAATACAGAATTTGTAATATGAGTAGGTAATAGACAACATATGTATTTACCTTTTTTGTGAATACATATACATCCTATATAAATAACACCCAAACTCTGAAGCAAATATTATATATAGAAAAATAAAGCAAAAAAAAAAGCAGAATATACAAACATTTTGTCTGACCCCGGGAATCGAACCCCCTACCAACCCCTTTTTTTTCTTTTTTTTTTAACGTGTGCAAACCCCCTCGGGCCGTCACTCCACCGGGGTTTGCGGCGGGGTGGTGTGTCGGAATCGAACCGACTAAAACCACACGGTGTGTCAACTCTGCGCCTGAGAAGGATCCACCCGCTACCAACCTACGTCAACTAGGCAGTGTCTTACGACACCCTCATGGAGACACGGGGCAACGATTCTCCATATTGGTAATCCATCTACACATAGAAAGTGCTACTTACGTGGTATTTTTAGGGAGGCCTTTACTTGGTAGGTATTCCCTCACATCGCAAAGATCGGTAGAATCGAGAAGGGTTGGAACCTTTACCATGGTATTCAGGACAAAAATCACAGTGATGACCTGTTTCACCACTGTTCTCCAATCGTCCATTACCCTTGAGCTGAAAAACTGAGGACAAACAAACAAATTACATTTTTATAGTTTTTAGGGTTTCGTACCTCAAAATGAAAAAACGATACTCTTATAGGATCACTTTGTTGTCGGTCTGTCTGTCAAGTCCATTTTTCTAAGGAACGCGGAGGTATCAAGCTGAAATTCATATCGAATACTCAAGTGTAATGTGGGGGACATTGCTGTGACAAATTTAAATTTCGTCAATGCAATCAAGAGATATAGCCGTTTATGATGCAATTTTTTAACACTCGCAAGGAAGTCAAAACCTACAGGGTACTCTGTGAACTAAGAATCTTGTAATTTGGTACGTAGCAACGTCTTATAGCATAGATTTAGTTACGTCATCTACGTGGGTCCGACTCACACTTGGCCTCTTTTTTATATACTTTTTACTCCATGTAACATGATTAAAACAGTTTTTTTTTATTATTATTATATAGGGGGCAAACGAGCAGACGTATCACCTGATGGTACCTAAGCGATTACCGCCACCCATGGATACCCGCAACACCAGAGGCGTCACAAGTGCGTTGCCGGCCTTTTAGGAAGGCTCATTCCACAGATTTGCTGTGCGTGGCAGAAAATTTCGGGAAAACCGCACAGTTGTGGACTGCCAACCATCTAGATGATGGGGATGAAATTTCTGTCGTGTAGGACGATGGCGGAAAGATGCGGCAGGGATCAATCCGAACAATTCCTCGGAGCACTCCCCATGGTAAATGCGGTAGAAGATGCACAGCGAAGTCACATCTCTACGCAGCGCCAGAGAGTCTAGCCGAATTGAAAGATCCCGACAATCGACGATACGAGTCGCCCTCCGCTAAATGCAGTCTAGAGGGAGGAACAGTCTTTATATTTTCAATTGATGCTTAAAAAGAAAAACGTCTGTAATAGGCACTAGTTTTCTTCCATTTTCATGTTATCCCTAGATTCTTACAGTTAGCTTATTTATTAATTACGATACTTATCAAAAAAATTAAATATCCGAATATGTAGGTATATAATAATGTGTGCATGAGCGTATATGTGCTTATGAATGAATTGATGTGTGGATTTGTGTAATTACATACACATGACAAGATGATGTTTTACAAGTAGTGGTTTGAGAAATCTTGAATAAAAGTTTGGTGCGTGTTCTTATGCGTGTTTGTGCCGTATTAGAATATAATCTTAATATATATAAATCTCGTGTCACAATGTTTGTCCTCAATGGACTCTTAAACCACTTAACCGATTATAATAAAATTCGCACACCATGTGCAGTTCGATCCAACTTGAGAGATAGGATAGTTTAAATCTCAAATTATAGTCGCAATTTTAATTTATTGCTAATTATTTGTCTGTTATTATTTGACAGTCACAATTATCTGTTAACTCCAAATGATTCTAACAGATGTCGATACCTTTCGACTGGGTTGAGTAAGTAATCAATAGATGGCGCTGCTATGGTAAATCTATAGGCTATATTTTATTTTTGAAAAAAAATAGGGTTCCGTAAGATATTGGGGTTTTTCGGACACAAGGTGTAAAAAATCAACCCTATACGGGGGAAAATTTTTCGCTACGGGCAATAAAAGACGCAAACGAGGTTGCGTCGGTCAACTAGTAAAAATATAAGTTTAACGTTCGATTGATCACAATTGAAATACTTTTTTTTTGTTTTATGTATTTGCTACGGAAACACAATAAGCCAAAGATAATGTATATTTTGTAAATTATACTTTACAATATGTAAATTAAGGCCCATTTTACTCATTCATTAAAATTGTTTTAGTAGTTTAGGTGCTACGGTGAAACATACAAACATGCATATACTGCCAAAACTATTACCCTTCCTTTTAGCTTCGACGTAGTCGGGTAAGAAGAATTCCTACCGAGTTTTTTTACCAGTTATTCTCAACAGTAGTCATCATCATCATCATCTCAGCCGCAGGAAGTCCACTGCTGAACGTAGGCCTCCCCTAATGACCTCCACATTGACCGGTCGGTAGCGGCCTGCATCCCACGAGTCCCTGCGATCTTATAATTCAGAAACATCACCATATTTACATTTGCAGATCATACAAACATTTGAACCGACCCGGGAATCGAACCCGAGATCTCAAGCACAGCTGTCGCATACGCTACAGCTGCTCTACCGAGGCAGTCAATCATCCTACTAATTATCAACGCGAAACTTTGTGAGTATGTTTGTTGCTCTTAAACGCAAAAACTACTGAATGAATTTTGATGAAACTTTACAATAATATAGCTTATATATCAGAATAACACATAGGCTACAATTTCTAAACATACTAGCTTCGCCTCGCGGCAATGTTCATGGTTATTGTCGTACCGAGGGTAGCACCGCGGGGTTCAGCTAGTCTATATAAATAAATGGAGTGTCTGTTTGTAATATTAAAGTAACCGCTTTCTACTACATATATATGAATGTATATACGGTACACATACCAAAATATATATTTTAAAATTTTTGTCTGTCTGTCTGTCTGTTTGTTCCGGCTAATCTCAGGAACCACTGGTCCGATTTGAAAAATTCTTTTGGTGTTGGATAGTCCATTTATCGAGGAAGGCTATATATCATCAAGCTACTACTAATAGGAGCGGAGCACCAATGAAGAATGTTTCAAAAACGGGGGAAAATTTTCACGCCACGGGCAATATAAGACGCAAACGAGGTTGCGTGGGTCAGCTAGTATTTAATATGATCATAGAGCTAGTGGAAAAACATGACATTTCGCCAGCACATTTCTACAAAATAACTGATATTTGAATTGAATTTGAAATCAGCCGTGTGTGAAATGTCAAGTGATTCTTATAATAAGGCCAAGCCTATTTCCTTCTTATTGCAGTGTACTACTTAAACATTCACGAAAAACATCGATTGCATGTCCTCGTTGTGTGTAGTTTTATTATTAAAACACTCATGAATTTCATTGAATCGATATTAAGTTGTACAAAGGGTATCAGTACTCAATCGATTTCATTTAATACAGGCGATAGTGGTGCCTTTTAGTTCGTTTTTGTTATAATGGGGTAAATACGTATCACTAACACAATATCTGTTACCTTTTTACGTCCTCTACAGACTGTTTAGAGTTCGATCGATGAGAACTATCGCCATATAT
The DNA here is from genome assembly GCA_916048165.1 of Spilarctia lutea. Taxonomy (NCBI): domain Eukaryota; kingdom Metazoa; phylum Arthropoda; class Insecta; order Lepidoptera; family Erebidae; genus Spilarctia; species Spilarctia lutea. Next base: position 2,454,876 of record OU696492.1, on the reverse strand, counting down.
AATTTGTATTGCTATTTACATGAGATCACTCACATTTTGAATTGTGGAATCTGAATAAATCAATTTCTCTTTCATTTTCTGTTGTATATTTAGTGAGTGATTATGTATCACTTTGTCTAGCTGTTATTAGTGATCGCGCAGTGGTCAAACACCGACAATTTTATAAATATTTCTCGGAAACTGCTCCAACGATTTCCATGAAATTTAGTATGTAGGGGGTTTCGGGGGCGATAAATCGATATAAGTCATTTTTAGAAAATAAAAGCCAAGGATAGCTCTGTCATCAAAGTACTGAACTTTAACTTCCTAAAAGGCCGGCAACGCACTTGTAACGCCTCTGGTGTTGCGGGTGTCCATGGGCAGCGGCAATCGCTTACCATCAGGCGATACGTCTGCTCATTTGCCACCTATATAATAAAAAAAATAAAAATAACTGTACTCAATTCGTATTTATTTTACAATTTTTTTACTTGATGTACATATATATCTAAATAGCTATTTGACTTTGAAAATGATGAACTTCTATAGAACATTGTCCTCATTTTAACCTCTTAGAAGTGAAATTAAAAAATAAACTTCTTAATTAGATGCTTACAACATCAAAAGCATCAGCTGTCAAACTTCAAGCTTCTATCTCCAAACTTTGAGATTCTGTGTTGATGAAACGGTCCGTAATTTTATATGCATAGATTTTTCATTTCAACTAACGTCGTTTAAGAAACCTGTTGCGATTTTGAAACGACTTCAAAGAACGAGGATATTTACAATTTGTATATTTTTACGGATTTTTTTATTTGAGAACGTAGGCTATCAATCTCGTCCCATTCTTTAAAGATAAGAGATCTACTGTAAGAGTAGAAAACTATGAAATGTAGAATAGAGTTTTTAACAACACACCAGAATAGGCGTAATTAAGATGGTCATAACTTTTCAACAGTTATATAAAAAAGTTTTCGTGGGAGAGCCACGCTTCGGCATGAATGGGCCGGCTCGACCGAAGTGATACCACGGCCTCACAGAAAACCGGTGTGAAATAGCGCTTGCGCTGTGTTTCACCGAGTGAGTGAGGATAGCGGAGGCCCATACCCCAACCCCTCCCCCATTCCCCAAATGTCGGCAACGTACTTGTGACGCCTCTGGTGTTGCGGGTGTCCATGGGCGGCGGTAATCGCTTACCATTTGCTCGTTTGTCCACTATTCAATAAAAAAAAAAATCGACGGGTTACACTCCGGGAGTGCCGGCAGAAGTGAAAACTTGAATATTAACGTTGTGCATTTTTGATATTTTGGAATGGTTTGAGAATAATTTTGTACGAATTGCTTTCATTATCAGTATAAATAAAATCAGTATTTATTGCGCTATCGTACACAAACATGACAATTTATATTACATACACACAAAAACATTCGCGCAAGCGCCCTGCGCCGCCTGTCCTGTCACGTGGCCTGACGCGAGTTTATACGTCCACTCTCCATCCGTCTTACGAATTTTCGATCAGGTCACGTGACCTGACGCGAGTTTATACATTTTTACCCATTCCAAAAAAGTACACAGCGCCGCTAAAGAAGTTTTCACTTCAAAAATCTCTTGTATCTTGTATAGTTGGGCACTTTACAAATATACATGAACAGTTTATAGACTCTACAAAGTATTATCTCAATTAGAAACAGAGTATACAACGCCCGAGTCAAATTAGTTGTCTACATTTTATAGTCTGTCAAAACGATAACTTTATACAAAAAAATGAACTAAATACGAACTTGTGACGTCACTGTTTTAGACTACTCAATTGAGCAATATATTTCTGTGTTTATTAGATTAAAATATGTAATAGAAATGAAAACAACAGGAAGTAGAGTCACGTTGATATCAGCACGAATGGGCCGGGTTGACCGAGGCGGTACTACCTACCCTCGCACAGAAGGTAAACGTAAAATGACAGCGTTCGTGCTATCATGTTCTGTTTGTGAGTGGTAACCGGGGGCCCAATGATACAGAAGCATCACTGAGCCGCCATAATGTGGTTCACCATGTAGCATTGTCGAATTATCTGCTTATGCTTTCCATCAGGCAGAACTGAGTCATTTTGGCAGGGCCATTCATAAAAACGCTGTATTAATCTATACTGTGGCGACCTCCACATATCACATAACGTACTACAGAGCCATCTACCGAAGTTACACTGAACTACGGAGTAACCTACAATACGAAGAAACTACCAATCCTGAATCGCGCAATTAAAGTTCTCGCGCCGATTATCATATATACAACATCCCAACATCAACTGTTGGGCAGTAGCCCGCCAGGCATAATCACCTCGCCTGGTCGGAGGATCCTCCCTTTGTGTTGGGTGGAACATGATACCCGCTTCCCCCAAAATACAAATAAATAAAATTGGAGTGTCTGTTTGTAATATTAAAATAACCGCTTTTTACTACATGCATATGAATGTATATACGGTACACATACCAAAATATATATTTTTAAATTTTTTGTCTGTCTGTCTGTCTGTTTGTTCCGGCTAATCTCTGGAACGGCTGGTCCGATTTGGACGGGACTTTCACTGGTAGGTAGCTGATGGTACAAGGAGTAACTTAGGCTTACATTTTTAGACTAGCTTCGCCCCGCGGCGTTCCCCACGATACGACAATAACCGCGGGTAACACCGCGGGGTTCAGCTAGTTAATTATATTATCCGAGATGTGTTGTAATATTATAAAGGATAAAGGAGACATCGGTATTTATGTACGATACGGTCATCTACATTGTTAATCTTATGAAAAATTAATATGGACGCTCATAGACACGATAGTTAGAAGTACGCCTCCACCCTTTTACACCGTGGGAGAGCTATGCTTCGGCATTAATGGGTCGGCTCGACCGGAGTGATACCACGGCCTCGGTGTGAAATAGCGTTTGCGCTGTGTTTCACCGAGTGAGTGAGGATACCGGAGGCCCATACCCCAACCTCTCCCCCCATCCCCATTCCCATCCCCCAAAGATCGGCAACCCACTTGTGATGCCTTTGGTGTTGTGTTGTATGGTGTGCCACTATTCAATAAAAATAAAAAAACCCTTCGTGATATCATCGAGTGTGAGTTGGGCCATTTCATTCAAATGGAAAATAGTAAAATTATTGTTTAAAATGGGTATTGTATTACCATATGTGCTAAAGAATGATTTTCCCACAGGAAAAAATGTGTGTTTTGTTCTACATGGGCGCCGGGAGGGGGTACTAGCACCCCCTGGCACAGTTAGTTCACATAAAACAGCTATTTTATATGGAAAAACGTACTATAATTATATATTTCATATTGGTTATTAATATTATACTATACTAGCGACCCGCCCCGGCTTCGCACGGGTGCAATGCTGATACTAAATACACGTTGTATATAAAACATACTGCTGACCCACGCAACCTCGTTTGCGTCTTATATAGCCCGTAGTATGAAAATTTTCGCAAAATAAGTAACTTTTCTGGTTGATTTTTACACCTTGTGTCCGAAAAACCCAAATATCTTACGGAACCCTATTTTTTTCCAAAATAAAATATAGCCTATGTTACTCGTGGATAATGTAGCTTTCGAATGGTGAAAGAATTTTTTAAATCGGTCCAGTAGTTTTTGAGCCTATTCATTACAAACATACAAACATACAAAAATAGGTACAAATCTTTCCTCTTTATAATATTAGTATAGACTAGCCGACCCGCGCACACGTTCGTTGGGCGTTGCGTTAACCACTTTTTTTCGACTTGATTTACAATTAGTATTAGTAAACTATTTTTACTAAATTTTTAATTCGATCATGATCTACATATTTTTTTTTTTTTTATTGAATAGGAGGCAAACGAGCAGACGCATCACCTGATGGTAAGCGATTACCGCCGCCCATGGACACCTGCAACACCAAAAGCGTCACAAGTGCGTTGCCGACCTTTGGGGGATGGGGAGAGGGAATGGGGGAGGGGTTGGGGTATGGGCCTCCGGTATCCTCACTCACTCGGTGAAACACAGCGCAAGCGCTATTTCACACCGGTTTTCTGTGAGGCCGTGGTATCACTCCGGTCGAGCCGGCCCATTCATGCCGAAGCGCGGCTCTCCCACGGAAGATAGGATAGGAAAAAATATAGTCTATACGCCTTAATAGTGTCACTTTCTGTTTGTGAAAGAATTTTCAGGATCGGATCAACTTTTCCACAATTTACCCCCTACAATCATACAAAATTAGAAATATTATCTCTTTATAATATTAGTATAGATGGTATAAGATGAAAAATGATCCTGGCGACAACCGTGGGTAACAAATACACAACAAAAAGCCTAAGTAATGCTTCATGACATCGGCTATCTACCAGTGAAAGTCCCATCAAAACCAGTCCAGCTGTTCTTTTTTTTTTTTATTGAATAGTGGACAAACGAGCAGACGTATCACCTGATGGTAAGCGATTACCGCCGCCCATGGACACCCGCAACACCAAAGGCGTCACAAGTGCGTTGCCGACCTTTGGGGGATGGGAAAGGGGATGGGGGAGAGGTTGGAGTTTGGGGTATGGGCCTCCGGTATCCTCCAATGAATTAAAGGCGATTGTGGAAGCTGACGAAACTCAATCTATAGCTGAGCTAGCAGCAGCTTTTAATGTAAGCATCAAAACAATATTGATCCATTTGCGACAAATTGGCAAGGTAAAAAAGCTTGATAGATGGGTGCCCCACGACCTTAACGATCGCCAGCGCAACGTACGCGTCGAGACCTGCCTTTCGCTGCTCAACAGGCAAAGAAATGAAGGAATTTTGAAACGAATAGTTCCGTGCGACGAAAAATGGATTCTGTTCGACTATCGAAAGCGCTCAGCAAGTTGGTTAGACCCTGGTTCAGCACCAAAGCAATGCCCTAAACCAAAAATGACCCCTAAAAAGGTGATGGTCACTGTTTGGTGGTCTAGTGCGGGTGTGATTCACCACAGCTTTTTACAAAACGGCATGAGCATTAATGCAGATGTGTACTGTGAAGAACTGGAGAGAATGATGGAGAAGCTTGCACATCTGCAACCAGCTTTGGTGAATCGGTCGTCCCCACTGCTCCTTCACGACAACGCGCGACCCCATACTGACAAACAGACAGTCTCCAAGCTGCAAGAGCTGGGGTTGGAAGCTCTCCCTCATCCGCCATACTCACCAGACCTTGCACCTACCGACTATTACTTTTTCCAAAATTTAGACAACTTTTTAGTGGGTAAAAAATTCAATTCCCGAGAGGCAGTACAAAATGCCTTTGAAGAGTTTGTTGCCTCCCGTCCAGCTGATTTTTACAAGAAGGGCATCAATAAACTGCCAATGCGTTGGTAAAGATGCGTCGATTGCATGGGTGATTACTTCGAATAACAGAAATAAAAAAGTTTGAAAAAATAAGTACTTTCACTTATTGCATACAAAACGGCAATTTCATAGGTAAAGACCTAATATATAGATACTCGTATATCTATAATTAGAATCCCGAAAACGACCCCAACGATTTTCATGGAATTTAGTATGCAGGGGGCGTCTGGGGCGAAAAATCGGTCTGGCTAGGATTTTTTGAAAATTTACTTAAAAAAATCCTCATCCAAGTACCTACTTATAACCTAAAAAGGTCTACCTACCTACATACAATGACAGTCAGTACCTAAGGATAAATGCATCATTGATATAGAGCAGAAATAACGTTTGAATGAGAAATAAGAAAATATATTCAAAACAGTCGAAATCTATAAGTCGAGTTTGACTCTTGTATTCATAAATAACAAGTTGCCGGAGAAAACATCGTTTTCAAAATCAACACGAGATATTTTTTATTCTATTTTATATTACATAACCTCATGAATGTTTATTTTATGTAAAGTTAAGACGCCATGAAAACCTTGAGTGTCATGGCGGATATAAGACGTCAAATTTTTAAAGAAAAGCTTTCAAAGAACATAAGTAGTTTATTTTCCATGTGTGCTAGTTTTATACGCATTTTATAAGCTTAATTATCTGTTATTAAATGAGTAAAGTTGTATTCTGTCTTCTGTATTTCTTTATTTCACAGTTGTCTTTTTTGTTTATAAGATATTTGCGAATTTTATCAAGAAAAGTATAACAGTGTCAGTATTTTTCCATGACAGGTTATAATTACAACGATGGTTATGTACAAATTTCAATCAGACGTGGGCGAACTAGTACCTATTATTAATAATACGAGACAAATCAATACCACGCCTAGGTTTCCATTTAGTGCTTTACGTTTGCGCAGTTTTAGTTCCGTTTATTGCCAGCAGAGGGCTGAAATAGTTAGCTGTCGCGAAAACAAGATGGCGTTGATGTAACAAATTGTCTTTTCATTTTTTTATTTAGAATTTTTATGTCGTAGACATTCCATTTGTATATAATTACAGTCAATCATTGTTTGTTACTTTAGATAGAATTAAATATAAAACAAAACTTTTAGTTTTCACACGAAGTAATCAAGTCAAATTTTATCATAGTTTTGTGATAAAAATTAAGACAAATAGTTTAAATACCAATAAATAAATATTTGAGGTATATAACGTATGATGTTTGTATCATCAAAAATTCACATTAATTGTAAATTGAACATTGATAGACACGGGATTTTCAGTTTCCTAATAGGTACACACTTAAAACCTTATGGAAAGTAATGTGGAGTATGCTCCACATTATAAAATTTAACTTGATTACTTCGTGTGAAAACTATAAGTTTCTATTTACAAAGAAATCACTTAATATTTACTAGAAGAGTATTGATTTTCTAATTATACATATTTTAAAATGCATTCGGAGAAGCGAATGCAATTAAATAGCGGACTGCCGTAGGTTGTTTGAATAATAGATTTTGAATAATTGATTTAAGAGAAAATTGGTTCTGGTTTATAAGTTCTGATTACCGCTTGTCACCATGAACAAATGATTTAAAAAAAATAGTAGTACTCACTAACACACTTAAACAAATGAACTTAATTATAGGAATTAATCATAAAACTATTAAATTAATATACGTTTAAGTACAGTAACTTGGTAGAAATGATAATAATCTAACAAAAATATTACTCTGATTGGTAGTCACTAGATATTAATCACTATAATACAGATATCACACTCACGCCTGTTCCCTGAAGAGGTAGACAGATATATATGAAACATATCTAACCATATTCATATAGGACAATTACGCAGTCGGTGGAAAAGATATTATCAACAATAAAAATGGATTCAGGGGTTCAAAGCCCCCTCCCCTTACCCTAAAGGCCGGCAACGCACTTGTGACGCCTCAGGTGTTGCGGGTGTCTATGGGCGGCGGTAATCGCTTACCATCAGACGATACGTCTGCTCGTTTGCCCCCTATTCAAGAAAAAAAAAAGCGGCCAGAATCCCCACTATGTTCAGTCTAGTTCGTATTATAAACAATTAGGCAACAAAATTGAAACACTTAATTTTAGTTCTGACTGCAAACACAAAGGACAATACCCTACCCCCCTCCTATCAACCCCCCTCCAAAGTTGAAATACCAATCACCAACTGAACACTAAGAATCAAAAAGACGGGTAAAACAAACAGTGATCAACCTTATTGCGATAAATAGATGAGTTGAGATTAATTAAAGGGACTTGAAACACTTGAAGCATTATCAAGAGGCCGAGTCAAACTGAATGCTAACTTGATACCAAACTTCTTAATTTAAACAATTTAAACACCACTATCTATATATTTACAGCGTTAAACAATTATTTATAAAGATAAAAACGTACCTCCCAAAGCTGAACACGCGACGGCGTCGACATCGTACCACCCATCGCGTTACAAGTATACCTATGAATATTTGGTGCACTGTAAACGACAAACTGCGTTATATAAGGGTTATTGATTTGTCTGCACCCCGGACATGCGCCCTATAAATGCAGGTAACACATATGCATTTCATCTCAACTGCACACTAATAAGGATCAATCAATAACAGCGCACAGAAGTGCACTGAGCAGGTACCACTCCAAAAGCTTGGTGCACACGAATCTGTTTGTACATTGTGTAATATTTATTGACCATAAAATTTATTAAACTGTAACTTTAAAGAAGTAACTATTTGTACATAGGCGCTTTTAAAATCGTTTATATAAATATGGTCAAAATCGTGTTATTTTTTGTTAAATATTAATTTAACACAATAATTAATAATAATAATAATAATAAATAATAAATATTTTCGGACATCTAACACACAACGCCATCTAGTCCCAAGCTAAGCAGTGCTTGTGTTATGGGTACTAGACAACTGATATAAATACTTATATATACTTTTTTTTTTGTAAATACATACATATTATACATAGAAAACACCCAAACTCCGAAACAAATATTTGTAGATTCCACAAACATTTGGTTCGACCCAGGATTCGAACCCGAGACCTCAAGCTTAGCAGTCGCATACGCATACCACTACGCCACCGAGGCAGTCGTTATTATATTGTATATATTTCGATGAACTAACTAAATATACTTTCATATAGAAGGCAAAGTGGAGACATAAGTAAAAATATAAGACTAATGTACTAAAATTTAAAAAAAACGTAAGGAAATAACTTTGTACATTTTTTTTTATAAGTAGTCTTGGCCGACCTCAGTTTAAATGTAAAGTTTTGAACAATTTCAGTATGGACATCGAAGCTCGCTCAATGAAAATATGAACAGAGAGTACGCAACTTTAAAAAATACATCTTTTGTTTGGTTGTCGGTAGGAAACAAGAAATCTGATGAATTGAGTGCTACTTTCTTAAATGAAATCAGTACCCAACACGAGACGACAAAAAGTATTAATAAATGTATTGATGCAACCCGTGAACTAGTTGCAAAAAAAAAACAAAAAAAACCGACTTCAAGAACTGGACCAATTGAAATAAGACAACACTGGAAGCAACAGCTTTAAAAAAAACATCAAAATTGGTTGAAAGAAAAAGAGATTGAAAGTTCTGAGGTAACAAACATAAAAAATACAGTCGAATTAAGAACCTCCTTTTTTAAAGTCTGTTAAAAAAGTATAACATTTTAATGAAAACTAAAGATCTAATGAAAAATTGGTTGCCTGTAAAGTCGGTATACGGGCGAAAGTTTTACGTGACAACGACTTTGAGTGGTAAAATAATTTTAATGTGAATATTCATTCGTATAGTAGGAAGAAGGATGAAATAATTGTAACAATTTAAAACATTTATTTATACAAAGAATTATATTTAAAACATTAATTTTAACGTTTTAAATATAATTCGACGCGTGCCTTTCACTTTTTATGTCTGTCTCTCTCGCTCTTAGGCGGGCTAACCATGCCCGAGTGGAAGGGACGCGTGCCTCTCACTCGCTCTCATTGTGAGCGCATAACGTGAGCGGAGCGTAACGCAGTTTCTTGAAGTGTCACCCGGCAAACCAATTTATAAGACGTTGTCACGTCAAAAGAAAACATAATGGTATTTATTCATTATGTGGACAACATTGAAACTGAGTACAAAAAGAAAGCTAAAACAGTTTTTTATTCTGAAACCGAATATTTTATAGTTGTCCTGTAGTTAAGTACTGTTTATTAATACGAGTAACTTGACATTGAAAAACTTGCGCTTTTGTTATTATAAACATATTTATTACTAGATTCATTTTAAAATAAAATTAAAAAGAAACTCTGTCTGTCCTTTTTTACGCTTTCAGGACTAAACTGCTGCACCGATTTCAATAATATTTGATATGGAGATATTTTGATTCTTAAGGAAGGATATAGGCTATACTTCAACACCATAACCGAGATACACGCGAGCGGAACCACGGGCAAAAGCTATTTCATATAAACTTTTCTTTTTTTTATTGAATAGTGGGCAAACGAGCAGACGTATCACCTGATGGTAAACGATACCGCCGCCCATGGACACCTGCAACACCAAAGGCGTCACAAGTGCGTTGCCGACCTTTGGGTGATGGGAAAGGGGATGGGGGGAGGGGATGGGGGGAGGGGTTGGGGTATGGGCCTCCGGTATCCTCACTCACTCGGTGAAACACAGCGTAAACGCTATTTCACACCGGTTTTCTGTGAGGCCGTGGTATCACTCCGGTCGAGCCGACCCATTCATGCCGAAGCATAGCTCTCCCACGGTAAACTGTGGCCTTGCTGACAATTTACATTGAATATTTTAGATGGCTGTTATGTTAAAATCAATGTTTGTTTGGATGTAATTTATGTACTACCTCACTGGTCGTTGGTTCGTCATAAATTTTGGCATAAACAATACTAAGAAGACAATAAAATAGAAAGCTCATTTTATCCTGAAAAAGAAAATGTATTACCCGACTACGCCAAGATTTTTCTAATTTTTTTATAGCTTGTCATACTCACTCTATTTTTACGAATCTATTGAGTTGAGTTCAGGTGTTACGGTGGAATTGGAACATATAATATACAAAAACGGGAAAAACAATTACTCTACCACGAGAAGCAAAAAAATTTAATTCAAAAAATAATCATCAAAATTCGTTCATCCAGTTGAAAGTTCTGAGGTAGCTTTTGACTGAGTAAGTTTTATTATTATTTTTATTGGTAAGCTGGTACTTCCCGTGTGATCCCATTTAAATTTGGTCCAGTTTTTGAACACGGTTTTTGACGGTTGAACGCGCTAATCCCAGGAAGTACTGGTGCGATTTGAAAAATATTTCAGTGGTGGATAGCTCAGTAATCGGAGAAGGCTATATATTACAACGATGCAACCAAAAGCAAAGGACTTTCAATGAAATATGTTGCAAAAACAGGGAAAAATAATTCCTTATGAGAGATTTTATTGCTTGCACTGCGTAAACGTTTAAAGCTTCGCTAAAATCATGTATCCGCTACAGAATATATTTTATTTTTAAGGTAAGTTCACTTTAACCTTTTTTATAGTAAACTTTGTTTCACACTTAATAACATCGCGCTATGACCAATAGGAGACGCAGAAGAGGTTGCATGGGTTATCAGTTACTAAAAAGGTCATAATAACTCAATTTACTGAAAACATATTAACAAAAAGTAGAAATTCCAAACACATTCCTATTTTGTTACAACACAAAATAAAAAAGGTTGTAATAAAAAAAAAAAAAACATATCAGAGCTAGCTTCATCATTATCAACGGCCTCTAGTATAGTCCACTGCTGGAAGCCTTCGTAAGTAACGACTAATTTGTCCTTTAAAATTATTATTGTATGAACCATATCCTGTCGTGCCCGTGTACACTCAACTTTAAGTGATAAGAGCGAGAGGAGGGCTGTGTATCTCACTCAATCTGTCTGCTGTTATATACTATTACAATTATACACACATATAAATTAGTGCATGTATCTACGTAGGTATATATGTATATGTGTAAGTGTGTGCGTGTATCTGTGTATTACATAATTATGTATAGTTTATTATGTAATACGAAAATTGGAACAGAATAATGTTTTACACTGTTCTAATTTCTTTTGTTCTATTTCAATTTTCAGTTTGAAATTCGAATAGAAATATGTTTCTCTATTCAAATTTCGAGTGGTGTTAAGGAAAATAAAACATTCTGATTGCACAACTAAATAATTGTATTCCATTTTGCAAACTACATTTACGACAATAGGGATAAAAATATATTATAATAAGGACAAAATATTTTTCAACTACAAGGGTCGTCTTTAATCTTCGTTTACAAATCAGTTGTAAACGGTTTACTTCAAATACTTATAATAGACATGTCTACGTTTAGGATTAGACAGAATCGTATAAAACATTAGAACGATAGAGCGCTCCAGCCTCTGAACAACGGGATTTTTCGGTGGCGGGAAAGCGTAGAGATTGCGCTTGGATGCATTGCGAACAAGAAGAGTCGAAATGAGATCCCAGTTGATTCTGCCTCCTTGCTTCATTACGAACAGCACCATCTTGCTCAGTACACCGCAGAAGAATAATTCAAAGTCGTATTTCCCGTCAGCAACTCCTTGACTCACGCGTTCAAGAAAAGCGTAGGCCATCTCGCGCTCCCCTTCTGTATCATGAACCTCAGAATCTTCGTACAAGTTGCTGATATCAAGAGGTTCACCTGACAAGTTTGAGGCATTATAAGCTTCAAGCATTCGTTTATAAGACTTCAGTCTCAAGAACTTCTTTCTTCTTCTGCGAGACGCCACAGCAGGATGAGCAGACATCGTAGACGATGGTCCTTCAGTCTGTGAAGAAGCAAAAAAGGCCTTGAAAAATGTGATTTACACAAAGACGTTAAAGCCTATAATAGTAAATTACACACCACATCGGTATACAATTAGAATGCTACAGGTATAGAAAAGAAAAAACAAAAAAAAATCAACTTACCAAACAAAAAAGCAGCGGTCGGAACACAACGACAGATATCTATCGCGCATTCAGCGCAACTGACGGACTTCCAATTCAGGTCTCGGGAAAAGACGGAGCTGTGTTGCCATATCGCTAATATTTTTCTCCCCATCCATTACCGGAAAAACAAAATCCACACAAACCAAATTATGTTTCATTTTACAATTCTTGCAATTCAGTGTTATATCAGTCAATTATTTATAAAAAACAAATATCTAACATTTTTTAAATAGATACTTGTAAAAGGCAGGTATTTTTCTCTCGCTTTTTTTATTTTAGATTACGAAAGCTAACTAAACATATTTTGGTCTTTTATGGTTCGTAAAAACAAGGCGCTCAGAACTCTTTTCTCTATGGCCGTTGATTGTTTTGAGAGCAACAAGTAAAAAAACTTCATGTCAATATTTCTACTTTCTGGTATAAAACGTGGGTGGAAAGACGGGGCGGGGCACAGATGATACGCGATTGTTACTATATAAATTTAAAGAAAAATATACTTTTTATAGCCATTATTTTCTTATAAAAAAATAACATTAATTTTGCAAAATTATGCAAGAACCTATATTGTTGCTTGGTTGCAGTAGGTTTTTTGTTTTTTCAGGATGTAGAGTACGACAGATTTTAAGAAAAAGGTCGCAGGCAAGATGAAGGCAGCTTCAAAAAATATTATTGAAAATTAATTTATGAGACATTAACGATGATAAAAACAACTATTTGCGTATTTCTCCTTTCTTTTAAAATATTCAAAAATTTATTGCAATATCGACAATCACGAATATGAAGAAACTTTGCCTTTCTTAACCAATATCCAGCGGTATTTCTGGACCAATACGACCTCTAAATCTACAAGAAAAGAGCGTAATTCCTTCTTGTCCTTGCTTCTTCTAAGTTGCGATAGTTGTGTATTATCAGCTGAACAGTCTGCTCGTCTGACCCTCTATATCGTAAGATTAAATTAGCGTTGTCTCTGGCAGATTTAAATGAGTGTTAATAACTTACCAGTACAAGTCGCATTTTGCAGAGGCTCGTCTCTTGATTCTCACCAAAGATTTCAGATCTCATATTTTATGCTAAATTAGTTTCAACATCATCATCAACAGTCTTTAACAGTCCACTGCTGGACATAAGCCTCTCGTTGGTAAGGAAGTTTTGCCCTACACACTGCCCAGACAGTTTTGTATAGGGTTCGTGTCTTTTATTTTCTCTGCCATGGCCCTCGAGCCAAGATGCGAGTGTTTCGTTTCGAATCCCTTTCTACAATCGATAACCTCTCTTTTCTCTGCTATTATTGACTAATAATTAGTTTTGATCACGTGACTTAGCATTGACTGAGACGCCATTTTCATACATTTGTTAGTTGTCTATTATCGTTTACTTTTATGCAATGTCATCTTGACTACGGGGACTCTTTTCTTGCAATTAGTTTAAAGAAAGCTAATTTTACGAGTTCCTAATAAAGTTTCAGAAATATAGTTATCTAAGTACCATATTAGACTATTCAACAGATAAAATAAATATTCATGTATGTAAATATGACGTACGTCTTTGTCCAAGAATTGTGGAAACGAAATCTGTAGTTATCTGGCAGATAGATAACTTTGTGGTGGAATTGGATCTCAATAAAACAAACAATTTGGATTACATTTATTTTGTTTACTACACAAAGATTACATGTGCAACTACCAAGAATAAATATTGTTTGTTTATTATGTTGTTAGAATAAAGAAAGTATATAATTCAAAGGACTTATTAATCCCAGGATCAAGAATAGGCACTGAGAGACTTATAAAGGTTTCGTCAAAGGTATAATTCGTCCGCTCATATTCCTTTAGATATTTATTATTCGGAAAGCCAAATTGAAAAACACGCCACAATTAATTATTACTTTCTTTATTCTTATACAAGGTGTGTCTCAAACAAAGACAATAGGGTAGATGACACATTAATCAAATTACTTTTATCATCTGTCAAAACGATTTAAAAATGTATTAAATACACACTTGTGACGTCACTGTTTAGACTACTCAATTGAGCAATAAATTACAATGTTTATTTGATTAAAATTTATAATACAAATTAAAGGCTTTAATAATTATATTTTCCGAGATGTTTTGTAATGTTTGTTTTTGTGAAGCAGACATCGCTATTTATTTAAGATACAGTCATCTATCTTATTAGCAAAACCATGATTTCTATTCATCAATCTGAATACCTTTCTTAAAGAAACCGAACCAGATGAACTCGAAAATCCGACTTTACGTACAACCACTGGTCCGAAGATTGATGGTTTTGTAAATAAAGTTGAATTTTGAAATCTATTTAGTAGTAATAGTCCAGAATGAGGGTCTAAAGCGATGGTTTCACTAATTGTCTTTGCTGGAAATACACCTTGAAAAATATTAAAGATGTTTTTTTTCTGATCTCTGTTACAGAATCTGAAAACGAGTAGTTTGAACAGTACACATGAATTGGAATACATTAATAATTATAGGTAATACACGATTTTTAAAATTTCTAATGCATACACACTACACATTTAGATATTTAATGTGTACCTACTTAGTGCACACAGTGGCATATTCATGTAAGGATCAGGAGATATGCAAGGTCAGGAAAGAGGGAGGAAATGTCCATCCTCCTTCCTATAACCTTCTTAAAAGAGCTTCTTTTAGATGACTTTTACACAGAGAGCCTAACATTAAAATATGCCACTGTAATCACTATTTGAGTAAATTTGATTGTTGGTATACATTTTTTATACTAGTGCAGGATTTGAAAACGAGTCTTTGATAATACACATGAAATACATTGATACATTTTATAGATGTTAGTCTTTTGCCCAAATTTTTTTTTTTTTTTTAAGTAGATGTCATAAACAATTACACTACTGATATATTTCTAAAAGTAGTTGTATGTACCTATGTAAGTAAATAGAAAGTATATAAATTACAAGTAGCGTATTTCTTTCTGGATCCAGATATATGTCAGGGAAGGAGGAAGGATCTGTCCTCCTTCTAATCTCCTCTAATCTTTTCTGGAAGAGATCTTTTCTTTTATACCTTTTCTTCCAAGATATCTTTTCCCCAAGGACCCAGAGAATAAATTACGCCACTGGCCATTACTACCTTCTATATTTGAATATTGTTATACAAGATACTGTTTTTAAATTTCTACTAACAGATTTGAAAACGAGTCATTTGAGGAGTAAACATGAGTTTAAAAACATCTATATATTTGAAATATATTATAGACATCAATTTGGTTACACTTTGTTACGACAAAAAACTACATCTAACATTTAAAAACAGATTTCGAATATAAATGTTTATAAATGTGAGTCGATTTCCTTCATTTTCTTTTCATGTTAACTTGACAGTCAAGAAGGTATTAAAAAGAACATATACGGCCGGCTGATCCCAAACTTAGCTGAGACTATGCTAGTATGGTGACCAGACAGCTTATATACATACTTATATAATTATATATAAACCCAAAGATAGAAAAACTATATTCATTAAATAATGATTTCCCCTAAACGGTAATCCAATTTACGACTCCACACGAGCAGAGCCTGATTTAGTATGGAACCAGACAGTTGATACATATATATAAATATATATATATAGATATAGAAATAGAACAAATAATCATCTTCATCCAACAATTATTAGTCCTAAACTAGAATCGAAGTCACGCCCCGTGAATTCTACTGCTGACCTTGACAATCCAGTAAACATACAGCAGAATATCTTTAAACTCACTCGCATAGAAAGCATCTTTCTTCCTCCGAGCTTTATACCACAACCTAGTTTGGGTATAAAATTCGGAGGAAAAACTTTGATTGAATTCGTGGAGCGACTTCCATCAGATCTCTACCAATCCAACTATTGGGCAATATCGAAGTTTTGAAGAAGACTATGTTTTTAAGTCTCCAACTATCCGTAACGATTGCCAAAGATGTTTGTATGGCAACCGGGACCGACGGCTTAACGTGCTCTCCGAGGCACGGTAACTATCAAATACATCGTAATAGCAAATAAATAAATAATTATTCTTTATCTGACTTAAAGTATACAAAATCAATAAGCCTCATTTAACTTACAATAACGTGAATATAAATTATTGTACTAGATTTAATATTATATTTTATTATTGACAACTAATGATTTCAATGCCTGATTTATCTCTAACATATTTTAAAAAATATTATACAAAAAAAATATAAACATCTATAACTTTACAGATACAAAAAATTCTACCATTATTCCCTGCAGAGGTGACGAATGGCCTTATATACAAAGAATTTATACTACATAAGGGGGAAAATGAGCATACAAATCACCTGATGGTAAGTGCCAACCACCGCTAATGGACACCGTAACTCAAGAGCCAGAAGTGCGATGTCCCTTCGCGTCATTTCTTCTAGAATTAAGAAGGGTTTGGTTTGGTACCCTCACTCCCCCACGAAAAGTCCTCTTCCGAGGTGAGTCCTCGGTGAAAGGTCCCTTAGATCCGGATGCGCTTAAACTATATTGATGACTATATTCTCTTTAATATAATGCATCAAGTCTATTTATTTACACAAATATAATATATTATCATTCTTAAAGTAATAAATTATTTTCAACCAGATGTGCTGCATATATGTATATGACGAGCAAACCTTACAAACTAACCTAAATATCTACGAATGTTCATTTACTCTGCACAAGGCGCCTTTAAACGCTAATCATGACGATAAACCGTTCATTTAACTACATTAGTAAACATAAATATTAAGAAGATAGGATTTTATCCATTAAAACTAAATGTCCTTAAATTATTTTTTTGATAATCCAGACAGAAGTGACGCATTTAAAAAATGTCGGTCACAAACTAAGTTTAAATACTAAGATAGCGCAACTGTCTAGAGTTAAATACAGTAAGTATTTGGTTGACGAAAAAACCGAACCTGATTTTAAAACCAAACCAAAAACCTATTGAACAAATAAAAAAAAAATCGATATGAAAAAAAACTTGACACCTTTGAAATGCGAATGGCGCAAAAGTTCGCCATTTTGATTTTCAATTTTGCAAAGTGACTACTCTACCTGATGGAAAGTATAAGCAGAATCCAAGAGTGGTGGTCACCATACTCAGTGCGATTGCAGACATGGTCGTGCTGTCGAGTCTCGCACTCGACAGCACGAATGCTGTCACTTCAGGTTGGTTTTCTGTGCGAGGGTAGTACCGCCCCGGTCGAGCCAACCCAACCGTGCTAAAATCAACGTGGCTCTACTACCTAGTGTTACATGTAGGTATATTTTGGTGACATTAAAAAATTAAGGCATTTTGTTTGTGATTTGAAGAAAAAACATAATACATATAAAAAAAATAAAGTAACATTAAATATTGCAAATCCGATTTTAATTTTATATCATTAAATAGATGTTTAAAATGTCTTACCTAACACTAATTTAGTAAATATAGTACTTTTTATTCATGTACGTTAACGTATTTACAATTAGTAACTTTAGTAGCATTTGTAGCTGTCACAACTTTTACAAGCTGCTAGGACCACTAATTCTAACCTATACCGAGCATCGGCTTACCTGATCGCGACTGTCGCGCCCATACACCTAGAATATTCCATAGACCTGCAACTCAAGAGCCTAAAGAAGTTGCAGGTAAAGAATGCCGTCTCCTTTCCTCTTTAGAGTTAGAAAGAGAAAAGGAAGCGGGGATGTATGGCGGGAAACCTGATAACTCAGCAATATCTATGAATTCATTGATTGAATGAAATGAATGAATGAATACGATTATGATGCTGTTGCACTTAGGTCTGTCTGCTACCCTCTGGTGCAACTTCCATAATTTTAGAGGATACCAGAATAGACCTAAATACTTAATCATTTAAATGATAGACTATTGAAGATTCCAAAATGCTCAGTTTTTTTTTCAAAATTAATACTTATATATACTTCTTCTAATTTGAATAATATTTAATAAAAACCGTTACGGAATTTAATTGAAGTAACAAAATTTAATTTTATCACTAAAACTACTGCATTGATTAAAAATGCAAAATGGGCAGACTAGACCCGTTTTTAAACTATGTTACCTTGCCCTGTACGTTGGCATTCCGAAAGAGGGTTGTAGCTGGGGGTAGGGCGACAATCCTCCATGCAATGCTTTATTACACTAAATACAGGGTAAGAAGCTTATTAATAAATTTAATGTGCGTATAAGAACTGATTTACTTAAGCAACAAATGGTACATACACACTTTAATTACTAGTTCCAGTACTAGTAATTAAAGTAGTATTAATAAACATATGGATCTACATTTCATTAGACGAAAATACATAACTTGGATCCACAAGTGGAAGATCCACTTGAAAAACCTCAGGGATGACCCCCTGAGGTTTAAATCTTAAGGTTATAGTAAAATATGGATTTTATATTATTATTAAATAGACACAAAGTTATAACAACACTGCAGCTATAGTCTATATCTACATTCAATGTCTACAGAACTTTAAGAAGCTTTCGACAATGTGTTAATAGATAATAGACGATTATAATATTAGAACTAAGGTATTATGTTATCAATTACCTACATATAGTAACTGGTTTTAACGCATAACAATTAAAATACTAAACTTTTAACTGTTATCTCATTTTGAAGTTACTTATTACAAAAGGTGTGCTGCAAGGGTCTATCTTAGGACCCATGCAATTTAGAATATATGCCACTATTCTAAAGTTCATTTATAAAAGTATAAAAATATAATTTTAAATTTTTACACCTAAACTTTACAATTGTACTTTGAAACTGAAGTTAACAATTCTTGAGACACTAACCACATATATTTTAATTTAATATTTAACAGAACCATGTTTTAACAGGTGGTTCACCCTGTAACACCTCCTGTCAAATGGGTCCTGTAATTCTGAACTTTGCCAAATCTGGTACATTAATGTCATCCAAATTTGGTTTTAATAAGTAACCAGTTTGTTCTGATTTTTTTGTTAGATACGCACTCGGATCTGGTTTTATGGGTACGTAGTCTTCAGATCCATCATTGAGATCAATGATTGGATCTTTTAAAGCGATATTGTCAAATTCACTTGACAATTTTGCTTCGTTAAGAAGTTTTAACGATTCTTCTAGTAGATGTGTGCGATGTTCGGGAGTATCCCCACTGGTTGATGGTGTTCTATCTGCAGATTTGCGATGATGGAGAGTGTTAGTTGCTGAACCCATGTATGGAGGGGGTTGCGGCCTGTTGTAGTTGCTCGCTAAATTGGTTGTTGACTTTGGACTGTATGGCCTTAAGAGACTGTTATTAGGACTGAAAAGGAAAATTTTATAATTAATTTAATTTTACAGTATCTAGTTGGAGGTTTTCTGTTAATGACGCTGACGATGACGCTAAGAAATTCAGCCTTTGTCTATCAGACTGACATTTGGAGAATTGTAAACAATTGAATATTGTTTTATTTCAATCGATTTTCTTTTGATATCAATCTGTTACTAGTGTTTATAATGGAAATTATCTGAGTCGTATAGTATATCCCTTAAGAACATGGTAACATATGTTTTTTTCTCATGGAAAGATTATCTCTGTCTTTTTCTTTGCCTCAAACGTATTGAATATTTCATAAACATCGGTTGAATAGTTCAAAGACGAAAGGGTAGTCAACCAACACACTTGCATTTCTTTCTATCTTTATGTGCCTATTTTGGGAACTTCTGATCCAACCATATGTTAGGGGTGTCTGAAATTATTATTATTTTGATTATCATGTGCGATACTAACCTGACACCATTACTCTTGTTGCTAGCGTTGTCAGCAACTTGAGTGTGTTCGGTGTTGCTTGTGCCGTAATGGCACATTTCTACTTTTGACTTGTGAGCCCTGGAATTTATTATCTATTTAAAGTTATCGCTTATTTAAATATTAGCGCTTAGAACCATTTTGTTAGCTTTCGCTGTGGTGAGTGTTTAAGAATGTATAATCAATAAACAATAGCACTTTTTTCATTTCACTTTTTCAAACATTTAGAATCGACACAATGAGTTTCGTTTTTTCATTTCTTTCTATCACTAGTTGCCATAATGCACTTTTACGCAGTTTATTCATCTTCTCTTTTAGGATCTATCTACATCACATATCCATTCTATAATAACCTATCGCTCTTCAACTTTTTATTACACTGGCGCTACTTTCAGACTTCTCCTAACACATTCATACCTAATCATATTCGTTCAAGTCGCATCTCGCATTCATCTTAACATTCGCATTTCAGCTGAATGCAGGCAAATATTGTAGGTAGTATTTACAAAAAAAACATATAAATAGATACAAAATATTTAATGTTAGCGTTTTGTGTTAATTCAGCAAAGTTAATGACGGATCGACATTCAAGAAAGCTCCAAGTAATGTTATCGGAACATAAGTATTGCCATAACAATAAAATATTAGTACATCTCACAAATAAATTGTTATCGAACCTTCTGTTTCTATAGTCTATACAGATATGAAATATATTGTCCAAAAAGTTTTCAGATTCTGGATCTCTTCTGGAATGAAAACCATTCAAATTTAAACACTTTTAAAATTTGCAATTAGACATAAAATATGTTTTACAGACGATTTTCCAAAGATTTAAGAGTTTATTTGTTTTTTCTAATTATGACCATTTCGATGTTGACGGCATCTGTCTGTCAGAATAATAAATAATGAATAAGCGAAGATCTAAACAGAAAATATATCAAACATTACACTTACACAGTAGCCTGCAACGCACAAATGACAGCTGTCAGCGCAGTGACAGACAGGAACATCAAAGTGACAGGGACTAAGACAGCCGCTGTCAACAACTTCCCGTAGCTACGAGAAGGTAATCCTTGTCTGTTTGGAGCTGACCAAGCGTCTCGCGTGTCTAAGGCTTTAAAGGACTTGGCATTTTTGCTGGTGTTCGGTAATTCGGTGAGGTATTCTAGATGGAGGGTTGTTCGTTCTTTGTAAACTGTGTTGTACTGAAATAGATTTGATTAAACTTAATGTGTGAAGTTTTTTGTTTAGATGGAAAATGTTTGTATGTTTTATGTTAACTTTGACTGAAAATAATGAGTAGAAATCAAAGGATATAAGGCTCTGCTTAGACAGGAGATTTTAGCCTGCTATACCACGCTGTCCGAGCGGGTTGTTATACATTTTGGTTCAAGTTGTCTATTATCTTTGCAGTGCTTATTGCTTTGCACAATTTTTGTTCCGGCGTTTACAATAGTCAGGGGATGCATAGAGCCTATATACATATATAGGTGTCCGCCCTGGGGAACAGTGGCGGGAGTATTAGGATTCCCACACACACCGGAGAGGGCTATCTACAAAGCGTAGGTGGCCCGAGGTACGTCGGGGTTCCAGGGTTTTTCCTTTCTAGGGTGCACCTGGTTCCCCGGCATCTGGTACCCGAGAGCGCGTGCGGTTTTGGTCGGTTCGAGTCCGACATGCCACCAGAAGGTGGTATCCGAGGGGACTTCCGCACAAAAAACAAAAAAGTGGATGCATAGGGCGTATATAGTGACGTTCCGTATTCTTAATCGAACCATCATCATTATCATCAACAGCCTTTAAAAGGCCACTGCTGGACCTAGATCTCTCCTTAGAAATGAGATTGTGGCCTTCTATAGCACACTGGCCAGATGTATTGGTATATTTGTTTTAAGTTTTCCTTCTCTTTGTAGTAATGATGTCCTGTAGTCATGTGTTCCTGGTAGTGACACTTCGTTTTTTTAATTCGTCACTACACCAACCATTGCTTTAAATGACACTTACCAGCTCGAAGCTGCACCAGTCAAGGGTCAAACCCGCGTCCCTGAAGAGTCGCTCCACAGTAGTGCGTTTGTACTCACGGGGACAGCTGGGAAGACGCGAGAGAGGTCGGACCTCCTCTCGCAAACGTTTTAGTTCTGCTGAGAAAGGCATCGAACTACCAAGACGTACGACTAGCCTGGAACAAATATACTGATGCTTCATTTAAATTACTTATACATGCATATTATTATTGTCTCGTTGCTTGTGACTGCCTCGTTAGTAGAGCAGTTAGGGTATGCGACTACCGATCAGGAGATGTCGAATTCGAATCCAGGGTCGGGCCAAAAAAGAGTTATTAAATTTATGCGACTATAGAAATGCTTAATAGCAGCCCAGAGTTTGGAAGTTAGCCGTTCGTTCTGCGTCCGATCTCTCCCCGGTCATGTAGGATATCCGTCCCATCGAATAGTGAGAGTAAGGGAACGGAGAGTGCACCTGTGTTTGCGCACTTATAGTGCACAAGTTTGTGTAGTTTCTACTGCGTAGGAACTATATAACATCTCCTATGCCGTTGGCTTGTCGCCTGAGATTGGCCGCCGTGGCCGAAATCAGATACACTGAGATCCTATGTTCGGCGTAGAATGGCATGTAGTATGGTTGTAGTCCCTTTAATTCTCCAAAACTCAAAGGCAAGCAACGAGCTTGTGACTCTGGAGGTGCAGTTAGTCATTGGTGACGATACCCACTTTCCATCAGATGACGCGTCTGTTCGTTTGAACTCACCTTCCACCTTCCACAATATTACTTGGACCCAAACCCTGATGGTACTTAACAGACCCCAAGGGGATTCTACACTCACAATAAAACAAGGAGGTTCGGGTCTGTGGAGATTTGGATGGGGTTCAAATCAAATAAACATAAATGTAGACCCGTAAATACCAAAGTAAAGTACTTAAATATGAACCTACCCTTCCCCATCGCTGGGTTTTAGAGGCAGCCGAGCTCCGAGATCGATGGCTGAGGCCAGGAACGTGGCGTACAGGTCCTCATTGCTCTCGATCCACAGCTTGGTTCGTAAGATGTCTTTCAAACGAGTCATTCTACGAAAATGTATTATGAAAATGTGTTTTATCTGTGTTACTTCCATAGATGTTACAAAAAAACTGGCCAAGTGCGAGTAGGACTCACGCACGGAGGGTTTACTTCAAACCTGTAGGTATATTATATGATGTAACTAAAAATTTATGCTTTTCGCAATTTTACCTTCATCTGTGTTATAAGACGTAGCTTTGTACCAAATTTTAAGATTCTGAGTTTAAGGGAATTACCCTGTAGGTTTGAATCCCTTGCGAATATCGAAAATTTGCAGCATTAACGGCTGTATCTTATGATTGCGTTGACTTAGAAGTTTGATTTCTTCACAGCCCCAAGGGACCTGAGTAGACCTGCGTATTTATTATGAATTTTAGCATGATACCTCCAAGCGTTCCTGAGAAAAAAGGGTCTTGAGAGACAGAGAGACGGACAAAAAAAGAGTTCCGTTTTTTCCCTTTTGAGCTACGGAACCCTAAAAATGATCTAGATATTCATATTGTGTAACATGTTGATGAAGATGTTACGCCTCAATACATTTTAGAATTAACTTCTGGGCAATACCTGTATTTACATAATTATGAGTAAACTTACTTGTGTTCATCGAGCAGATCTTCAACATTTAGGTTGTCAATCTTGAGTTCCACCTCGTGCCTGGCCATCTTCTCCTTAGTTCGAACATCGAGCCCAAGGAGCACCCGCCGAGTCTCGAAGTCTTGGCGGTTCAGACCTATCACTTCCAACTAAAGAAGACCAGATTTTTAACACTGGCAATAACAACGATTTAATAGGCGATATTATAAATTTCGAATCTTAAAGTCAACGTGAAATTAGTTAACAGTGGCATTTGGTTTCATTAATGAGGAAAATTAAGGCTTTTAAACAAATGAGGGGAACATCAACCCTCCTGACTCGCATTGAAGTGGCTTGTTTCCTGCAGTCGTAATCCTATTTAAACCTTTTAAGCTTGTATTAGTGTAAAACATCAAATGCGGAGAGTCAGACCACTTGATAGCGTGGCGACGTCTGACTACGGCATGTGTCGCCACAATGTGATAGTACCTATCAACTAACCGTGGGAGAGTTATGCTTCGGCATGAATGGGTCGGCTCGACCGGAGTGATACCACGGCCTCACAGAAGACCGGTGTGAAATAGCGTTTGCGCTGTGTTTCACCGAGTGAGTGAGGATACCGGAGGCCCATACCCCAACCCCTCCCCCATCCCCTTTCCCATCCCCCAAAGGTCGGCAACGCACTTGTGACGCCTTTGGTGTTGCGGGTGTCCATGAGCGACGGTAATCGCTTACCATCAGGTGATACGTCTGCTCGTTTGCCCACTATTCAATAAAAAAAAAAAAAAAAAAAAAATTCATCACCATCATCACAGCCTCTTGCTTGTCCGTCTTTGGACGTAGGCCTCTTCTCCCAATTTCCATTTTTCGCGATCCCGTGCCATCGCCATCCAGTTCACTAGTAGATAGTACCTACACCCACTGACTTTAAAGTCCATTCGCTTAAATACGGTCACTTTGATCACGCCGTTACACGTGTGGTTTTTTGTCAAAGCGAAATCAAACGAGCCGCTTTCGGCGTACCTACACCCAAAAATGAAATATAAAAACTTGAGAGGTGTCAAGGGACACCCGGATGGAACGAAGTTCGAAATAGAAAGACGAAACGAAAATATCTGGCTTGCTTTCTATAAGAGAGATAGAGAGACAGACAGAGAAACATGCGCACGCCGCACGGCTTACAATAGCTTACTGTAGCAAAAAGTGTCGTTACCAGCCTATCGCAGTTCACTGCTAAACTTATTTATTGATATATTTTGTATTTATATTTGATATACATAATTTTAAAAATCATTAATTTACAGCGACATCTATATTATTAATATTAAACTACTGGCAACGACAACTATAACACGTAAATGTAAGTTCAGTTTCTATTCAAAAGATGGCGCTATATATAAAATTGAAAAATGTTTTTCACCAATTCTTTAAAAAATAATAACAAAACAATATTTTCTTAATAAAAAAATATTAAGACTTCGTTCCCATAACAAAAATAGTGAATCAAGCAATGAAAAATAAACTAATAACAAATATAATTTAAAATAGCAAAAAGTGTCGTGACAACTTTTTCGTATGATTTTTTTCCGTCTAGCCCCCTTTCACAACGCGCGATAAGGAACTTCGTTCCAATTGGTCAATTTACTCCAAAGCAGAGTAACGTGTCAACTAAAAATGTTTTAATAAAGGCTAGGAAGATGAAATGTTTTTTTTTCTTATAATTTGTGTTTACTACCTAGGCAAACACTAACTTGTATGAATTAATATATTTGTATTTCAATAACCACAATTGCGTGCGGCTGTACCGACACTAAACGAATGGTCTATAAACTTACTATATAGACAAAATTATTTCAGTGTTTAACATATGCCAGGTGCTCGGGACGTATCGATTCTGTTTTTTATCATTGACTACATTAAAGGTCTATTCAATATAGGAATAATAGCTTTAGGTTTAAAGGTTTTTATAAACGGTTACTTCACGCGTACCTAAGTATTATTCGAACATGCAGAACCAGTATCTCAACAAAAGAAGGGGACTTATATCAAGGACACATCTGAATATAAACCGTTTATCCAGTTGAATAGTAATCACACAAAGTATTATTCCAAAATAATTTTATTATTAAAAACCTTTCTAAAAGGTAATTCTTAAACTTCAATAAAACCCGTTAAGTGTTGCTTAATCTGTGACATATGGGTCACCGACGAAGTAAATTTGGACAAGCGTCATGATTATGTCATCACCTATAATTTTCTTTCTTGACGTGCCAGTTTCATCACCAAGCACACGTTGAGAGTCCTCTTTTTTTGAGATACGGTGTACAATCCTAGTTGCCATAATTTATTATTTACTCTGTTTAGCAGGTTTGATTTGTTACTTACAAGTTATGTGGATGAATTTATTGCTAAGACTTGTCATATAGGACTCATCAAACTCAACAATGCCGTAGCTAATTTGGCTTTGATTGACATTTCAAATGAAACAAGCCTCAAAAAAGAAAAACAAACAATTTGTTAAATTATTTTTTTTTGCTGTGAAATATTTTATTTTGGCTGAGAGCTGTCTTTTGCAAATAAAGTATTATCTATACTAATATTATAAAGAGGAAAGATTTGTACCTATTTTTGTATGTTTGTAATGAATAGGCTCAAAAACTACTGGACCGATTTTAATTTCGTTTTATTTTATTTTGGAAAAAAATAGGGTTCCGTAAGATATTTGGGTTTTTCGGACACAAGGTGTAAAAATCAACCAGAAAAGTTACTTATTTTGCGAAAATTTTCATCCTACGGGCTATATAAGACGCAAACGAGGTTGCGGGGGACAGCTATGTTTTATATAGGTACAACGTGTATTTAGTATCAGCATTGCACCCGTGCGAAGCCGGGGCGGGTCGCTAGTTATTAAATAAAGTGAAATAAAATTCACATTGTCAACTCAGGCTGTCTGTTATTATTTCATAGCTAATTAACCGCACCGATTTTAATTAAACTTTGTCATGAAGATACTTTAATTTCTGAGGAAGGACACAGGCTACCCTTAATAACGATAACTGTCATAGATACACGTGGGCGGAACCGCAGGCAAAAACTATCATTTTATAAATCTCTTGAATGATAAATTATCAAGAGTTGATATGATAAATGAGCTGCAATGATACTTACAGTGATAGGTCCCGCGCTGCCTCTCGGCGGGGTGCCAAAGATGAACCCAGAGTGATGTCGTCCACTGTAAATGTATCGGAGCCAAGATGGAAGTTCTGGCTTGCCGAGGAGTGAGGCATGGAAGCGATACTGTTGGTCGAATTCTGGAGACAAGCAGCCAATAAAATCCTTTATCCATCAGAGTATTTTAGAAAACCAGGATCTTCAATCGTTATTTTATTCATTTAATATTAAAAAAAAAAAATTCTAACCAAATGATAGTGCAGAGGAATATTTAAACGACCGTATGTCAATATTGCAAATATTTTTATTTAACGTACTATATTTTTAATTTATTGATAAATAGCCAAATAAAAAACATTTATAACTTTTACTCATGCACTACAAATTATCATTCTCGTGCCCTTATTCAAATTATTAATAAACATTTCGGATATTTAACACACAACGGCATCTAGTCCAAAGCTAAGCAGAGCTTGTGTTATGGATACTAGACAACTGATATAAACTGACCTGTAACACAGGTTGTATTTTTATAACCTACATCAGGCACCAGTCTTTCAGAAAGGTGGAATACGGAAGTCAAGATACTGTTGTACCTATTATTAAGTCATACATTTGTGAAAGAGAATAAAGTTTATTATTATTATTATTCTAATACATCTATATTTTTTTTGTAAATACGTAGATATTATACATAGAAAACACACAAATATATGCAGACCATACAAACATTTGGTCCGACCTGGGTATCGAATCCGAGACCACAAGCACAACAGTCTTATACGCTACTACTGCACCACCGAGGCAGTCAAATCAAACCTAAGTTCCAGTTTCTTACTACTATATGTGTATCCCAAGTCTCAGTTATAGGGTAGCAATGTAATGTCCATAGGCGATGGTAGTCACTTACCATCAGGCAATACGTCTGCTCGTTTACTCCTTATACCATAAAAAAGTCAGTAAAAATATTCGTAAATATAAACATAAAGTTATTTATAGCTATACATACTCTTTTGTGCTGTTTGTGCATTTTAATTTGCTCAATCAGTAACGTATAAATATAAACAATCCATTCTAAAAACGTTCCATTCTATGCAGACATCGTTTGCAAATTCTTTTTACAAACAATGCAAATATGTTCTAAATTTGAAGTACCTTAAAAACCTTAATGTGCTGTTAGTTAGACATGCTATCACACTTATGTGGGCAAAAATTTGTGTGTATTAATCCTTTTATTAGGTACTTCTTAAGGTGCAAATGACTGAACCAATTTCTATAAAGTGTTGTATGGCGATAGCTGGGCCCGTGAATTAACAACGGCAAAATATTTTTTATCCCGCCATAGTGTAGTATGTGATGTGGCACACGTCTACTGAGACAGCACTAAGACACAACTTGTTAAAGCAATCATGCTTGTATTCCCAAAAGGGAATGGCTGGGAGGTAACAAACGCATATGGAAGGAACAAATGAACGCAACTCATCAACCAACATCATATACCATGCTATCACCTTTAAATGGTTTTGTGCAATTCACGCCTTCGTCCGATTCTATAGAAATGCATCCTACATGAAAACAAAGGTAAACAAATTTAAAACAATACGGTGTGATTTCACCCTTATTCATCCCGTGGGTGTCGTAAGAGCAAAGGGAGCAAACTACGCAAGACAATAGTGTAAAGAAAAGGAAATCTTGAAACAAAATCTACCAACCAACTAGCCAGCGCGGTATAACAAGCCGTAACCTCCTTTTAAGGAGACGCCTAAGTCAGGAGTGGGTTACTAGAGGCTGTTATATAGGCAAAAAGAGATTACAAATCATAAAAACATAAGTTTCTTTGTTTCAATTTTGCACCGGAATTATTCAATCGATGGGCAATTTTTTCTTACCGTAAAGATGTAAATTTTTATTCCGAATAATGAACGGCAAAATAACTTGACGGCAAGAAGCAAGCTTTTGCCCGTTGAAGAGCTATATTTCGGCACAGCATATGGTGCGTGCCGACCAGAATAATACCATAAGCCACGGCCTTATAGGAAACAAGTGTTTCGCAGTTTATTCAATGCTCTTCATCGAATGAGTGTAATCACCAGAGATTCTCCCCTTCCCCTTTATCTCAAAGAGAAGAGAAGAAGAGAGAAGGACAGACAAAGTGTGGCAATGGACTTGTATCTTCAGAATTGTAGGCATCAATGCGCGACGATAGTCACTTGACATATACGTGTTTAATCAACTCCATCTAAGAACATTCCATTCTATGCAGAAATAATTTACGAAATATTTTTAACATCACTGCTTATCCTCAATTACAATCAGGAGGCAAGTCTTTTCAAAAGTTGTAGAACAAAGATAACAGCTCTCTTACTACTGCCTACTTATGTCACCATCATCAGCAAATGGCAGTTCACTGCTGGATGGAGATCTCTCCAGCCTCTCCCTTTGCATACAATTTTGGGTTTCTCGCATCCAACGTTGCCAAATCGCGCAAATCGTCACTTCACCAGGCCTGTACTCCTACTTATTTATATTTTTTTCGGATTTTAAAGTACTTTCAACTTTTTTATTCAGTATGCTATTAGGCGTCTCCTTAATACATAGTGATAAAAACGTAGTTGATTGCGAGTATTGGTTTGGTTAATCTTCATCAATAATCATGGGGCATTGCAAAATGTCTAAATATAAACAAACTCTAAAATAAGCACGTTAATATCCCGTTTAGAACAACTTATTAAGTATTAGGTGGCAGTAAATTCAAGAAACAAAGATGGCCGGAGGAGGTTCGCAATAAGTGGCATCAAGTAAGCATCGAAGCATGCGCGGTGATGTATCACCTTTCGACATTTTTCTCGAACTGGGTTGGGTCGGTTTTCGACCTATTCAAACACGACTAAACTTCGATGTTTTAGGTGGAGCTACTGCCATCAGACCTGCATCAGACCTATTCTACAACAAATTAGGTGGTATCGAAGTTCAATAGATGCGCGGCTCTAGATACTAGAAACACTAGGTAACACATCAAAATCTTAAGCTAAGAGGATGAGGATCTGTTTTTTTTATTTAGGCAAAATAATTTACCTTGATAAGTCCAGTTGAACAAGTTAGGACTGATTGGGATCGCGAACATTTCTGTTTCCACCGCATTGTGAATGTGAGCGGTCGATACTGCCGCTAGGAGTAGAGCGCGCAGAATCAACATGGCGCCTGCTAACGACATATAGATAGATATATATATATATAACTCTTTATTATACAAAGAATACATATTTATCGTATAGCTTTTTATTTATTTGTAACCTAAGTAAAGTTTAAATGAGGTTATTACACAAAAAGTATACATAAATGTATGTAAAACCGTTGTTCTATTAGAGGCCTTACCAAAAATCAATATTACAATTTTATCTATTACAAAAACGAGGTACCTAGGTATACCTAGTGTCTGTTTTTTTAAGCCATCGTTGCTCTAGAACAGATACCTATGAAACTTGTAGGGTGTAAAAAATCGACTCAAAGCGACCTTGAAATAAACCGGGTAATCGGCTATTCCTCAGACGATTACGCGATAAGCCGGTTTTAAATATTACATACATATCATTAAACATTAATAACAGCGACTTTTTTTCGACAACTAAACGTAAACTAAACGGATGTATTTTGTCTTCGTTAAAATTCTTAACAGTCTTTAGGCGCCCTTCTTATTAGAATAGAAAGTGCAATAATAATTACAGTATAATGGTTTACTTACCATTTACAGCGGCTACGCCATGGCTCCGTATGAACGCGACCTATTTCACGAGAAGAGTAACCAAATAATCGATTTCTATTTTAGCAGTGAACATTCTGCGCCGACGGGACTCAGTTCGCATGTGCGACCCGAAGGAACGCCCCGAAACACACAGAGATGAATTCTACAATAGAGGATGAAATTAGAATATTCGAAACTCGTCGCAAATTATACGTGAATTAACACAAATATCTAAATAATAACGTCTGTTTTTGAAAAGTTAATGTATCGTAATACATTTAAAATCGTTTTAACTTACTTTTAACTATTATCATAAGATTATTAAATCGCATGACTATCATACAACATAAATTATTTTTAGTTTAAATTTAGAATCCCAGAAGCCATAAAATATATTTATGACTTTAGGAGCCACGTACATATAATAACATTTTTTATGATTCTGCCGTCAGAGTACGTGTGGAACAAAGTAAACATATATATCAGTTTTATATATTGGAATAAGTAATGCAGAGCAGTACGAAAAGTTTATTGTTTACAAATATAATTCTCATTAGTCATCGCTTACGTATTTATTGACCTCTTGATTTAATACCACATTCCCATATTTATCTACGCAAATACGGCCCTGAAGTGGGCGTGACGTAAACTCCGAACAGACGTCATTGGTGTAAAAGCCGGACAAGTTAAGAACGAATTAATGACCAAGTTTTACGTTTCATTTCACGCTAGTGATCTATGCTTTAGTGGTAAAATTAAAAAAAAAGTATTTTTTTTGTTGATAAATGACATAACTTATAGTTTTTGGAAGCTAGGTTTATGTACTTACTTGGAATTTAAAGGATTAAGTATTCCTTTTTGATCGAAAATCATATCCAATTTCTATTTAGAAGGAAGTGACAACCTAAATTATTCGAGTAATATGCTGTTTATACGCACAAATGTAGGTGTAGAAAATGTCATTCATTCATCCAATTCCAAATGTCAGAAGGGCTGGGGCGACTCGGGCGAAGTTATTAAATTTTACGGAACCATACGTTTTCTGCGGGAAAGCGTAGTTAATAAACATTAGAATGTAATTAACGGTACTTGTAGTTAAGGCGTGTTGGCGCCAAATAAAACAAAAAAAAGCTGTGTAACTCCACTTTTGTAAATAACCTCGCGGGGTTTAGCAAATTATTTTCTCATAAATACAGATCACTAACATGTTGAAGTTTAAAAAGATGGGTTCGGATAAAGTGCCGTTGCTGCTTGTAACCGCCAACGTTGGATCTATATTTGAAGACGTGAGTATTTTACCGTAAAATGATATTATTTAAACGTGACGAATTTTTATTTGCCGTTAGGTGACGATGTTATAATCATGTAGTTAATTTAATTAAAGTATTGTATGCGATGTTATGGTATGATAAGTACTAAATATAAACCAATTTATTGCTTATAGTTACTAAAAGTTCTTTTTTTTAAGCTTACACATTTATTCTGCATACTTATAGGTTTTTCGTAAACTGTTTATGTTACCTACATATGTATATCGAGGGCATCTTATTAACATTATTTTTGTTCTCGCAATCTTGTTTAGTGTTTATGGTGTATTGATTTTATCTGTTACAAATTTAATTTATTCGAAAACTGACATACATATATTTCTATAAAGTAGTTGTTTATTCAGGAAGTAATATTAATTAGTTAAATTGATTGTTTTGTTAGTATCGTGGTACAGATACCCACATAAAAAAATAATAATAAATACATTAAGTGCGCTAAGTAATCCAAAACAAACCAACAAACAAGTTTTTTACCGTGGGAGAGCTATGCTTCGGCATGAATGGGTCGGCTCGACCGGAGTGATACCACGGCCTCACAGAAAATCGGTGTGAAATAGGGTTTGCGCTGTGTTTCACCTAGTGAGTGAGGATACCGGAGGCCCATACCCCAACCCCTTCCCTATCCCCTTTCCCATCCCCCTAAGGTCGGCAACGCACTTGTAACACCTTTGGTGTTGCGGGTGTCCATGGGCGGCGGTAATTGCTTACCATCAGGTGATACGTCTGCTCGTTTGCCCACTATTCAATAATAAAAAAAAAAAAATAACAAAAAAACAAAACTGAAACAATATTATCCTCCAACAACACTCCCGATATAAATACAAAGTAAAGCTAATTTACTCTGACATCGAAAATAAATGATTGTCACATCACACCATTGATTGTTGTGGGTTGGAATTGAACCCGCAACCTCTGATACAGCAGTCCGGTTCACTAATCAGTTGTGCAACAAAAATAAATATAATTAATATAAGTATATAAATGAAAAGGAAAAGTCTGTTTGTTTTCATTTAAAAATAAATACTTTTACATCAAAATATGTATTTTTTAACGGTCTGTCTTTAACGTCTACGCTCTGAAATGGCTGGACCGATTTTGACAAGACTTTCACTGGCACTGATTATTTGAACGGTTGGAAAGAGGTTCTATTATACTAATTTTCTTCTTTAATTAATACAATTTGTATTATTCGAATATTATAATTTTAATTATATTTTTTTTTTATTTGTATTATTGGAATCTTATAATATTTATTATAAACACAAACTGGTGGTATTACCCAGAGTTTTTGTAGCTTTTGAATCAGATATTGTTGACTATTTCATTGGTTTTCAATTTCACAGAACTTACCTATTTTTTTCCAAAATAATATAACTACACATAATATATTATAAACAATATATATTCGCCCGAGACACAGATTTAATCTAGTTTGGGCAAATAACAATTAACATACTATATTTATTTAATTGAATTTCTATAAGAATTTAATTGTAAATTATTGTACCTTTTTAACTAAA
The DNA here is from genome assembly GCA_916048165.1 of Spilarctia lutea. Classification (NCBI taxonomy): domain Eukaryota; kingdom Metazoa; phylum Arthropoda; class Insecta; order Lepidoptera; family Erebidae; genus Spilarctia; species Spilarctia lutea. The sequence continues at coordinate 2,421,240 of OU696492.1, read as the reverse complement.
TACATTATTTTGATTTGATTTGATTTGAACCTTTGTGAATAAGCGAAACAAGTAAACAATATTATCTAATAGCTTTAAACAAGCAATTTTTGTATAACATTTTCATGAAATTTTGTATACAGGTATTTTTGAGGGCAATAAATCAATCTAGTTAAGATTCATTTATGGAAATTTACCAAATAAAATACTGAGTAAATCTTGATCATCCAGGTACTACTTATCATTACCCGGTGAATGTCCTGTCAAAAATTGGTCGAATAATTTCAGATTAGCCAGAACAAATACACAGACAAGAATCTTGAATTTTTTTTTATGTGTCTATTGATCTATGTGTATTAATTGAGAAACTGTTAATATGACGATACAAACATACACTTCAGTTTATTTCTTTGTATAGATTGTTTGTAGGATATCCTTGTTTATAAAGGAAACATACAATATAAAGTAAACAAAAGTTTTATTTATAAGTAAATCATTTTAGTCATGATCTATAAAAAAATATAGTTGAGGTCAAATTTTCCAAGGTGCTTTTTGCTTATTTATTTACTAAACTATAATAAAAAAATAGGCAGCACCACACTTGCTGCATATAAAATTTTTCGGGTTATTCTATAATAAATGCGAAAGAGTGAGAGAATAGATTTTTGTTACTCTTTCATGCACCGGTAGTAGAGCCACGAGCCACTCATTTTAGCACGAACGGGCTGGCTCGACTGGAGCTATACTATACTAACCTTACACACAAGATCAACGTAAAATGACAGCGTTTATGCTGACGTGTTTCGTTGGATAGTGCGAGACCGGAGGCCTAATAATGCAGAAGCATCACTAGGCTGCCATAGTGTGGGTCACCATGCTGCATTGTTGCATTGTCTGCATTCGCAATGAGTATGGTGACCACCACTCTTGGATTCTGCTTATGCTTTCCATCAGGCAGAGTAGAGCCATTTTGACAGGGTCATATAATAAAAAACAAAATAGAATAACTACTGAACAAATTTATATAAAAGTTTATAGAAATCCATACTTATTTTAAATACCCATATAAATTCAAAAGTAACTGTTTCTCTGTTACCCTTTCACGGGTAAACAGGTGCACCAATTATAATGAAATTTGTCTCCTTTTCATAGCAAAACAGAGATCGCGCAGACAGAACTACGTGTGGAATAATATTCACATTTAATTTCAATACTCTTCCGCTCTCATAATTTTCGTAAAAAGAAGTAACCCTTTTCACGAAAATTATGTATTAATATCTATAAATTATAGATAACTATTGCGATATATACATACTTATCTATACTAATAATAAAGCTGAAGAGTTTGTTTGTTTGTTTGAACGCGCTAATCTCAGGAACCGCTGGTCCGATTTTTTTAATGCTTTCAGTGTTGGATAGCCCATTTATCGAGGAAGGCTATAGGCTATATATCATCACGCTACTACTAACAGGAGCGGAGCACCAATGAAGAATATTTAAAAATGAGGAAAAATTTTCACGCTACGGGCAATATAAGACGCAAACGAAGTTGCGTGTGTCAACTAGTAAAGGGATACAAAGAAAAGTGAAACTCGTAACGACAATTTGGATTGTAGTGTTGTCTGATGTATGCGTGTCCACGGTCCGAAACTAGTGGGGGAATTCCCGAAATACATACGAATACCTAAAAGTTTAAACAAATAAAGATAACTTAACACTTCTCAGAATGTTCGCCTAAATATTTGTTACATCATCGTACGAAATGAACAAAATGAATGCATTAATTAATAAAACTGTTGTTTATTTTTAATAAATGGACGTTTTCTAGTAAAACCCGATGTGGGATTCATTTCGTTGTTTCTATGTGTACGTTGATACAGCTTGACCTTTCTATTGTATGCGATACGAAGGTCTTCGTTAATCGGTTATATAAAATTATTAGCTTTCGCGGTAAATAGTAGCCTGTTTAAACTATATTCTTGTAAAGTTTCATCTAAATACGTTCAGTAGTTTTTGCGTGTAAGAGTAACAAACATACATCCTTACAAAATTTCGCATTTGTTATATTAATAGAATACTAACGGGTGTTTTTTTAAGCTAGATAGAACTTTAAATTGTAAAAAGTAACACAAAAAATTAAATTTTGATGAAACTTTTTTTTTTATTTGTTTCAGTATACTCTGACAAATCATCATGAATAGACTCACGCTTGAACAACGCTACGAAATTATCCAAATTTACTTTGAAAATCAGTCGTCGATTCGCGCAACTTATAGACGACTGTTTTATCGCAAAATTGTGTTCAGCGATGAGGCGCATTTTTGGCTTAACGGGTTTGTTAATAAGCAAAATTGCCGCATATAGAGTGAGACCAATCCACAACAGACCCTACAGACTCCATTACATCCAGAAAAATGCACCGTATGGTGCGGTTTTCATGCTGGTGGCATCATCGGACCTTATTTCTTCAAAAATGAGCTGATTTTCAAAGTAAATTTGGATAATTTCGTAGCGTTGTTCAAGCGTGAGTCTATTCATGATGATTTGTCAGAGTATACTGAAACAAATAAAAAAAAAAGTTTCATCAAAATTTAATTTTTTGTGTTACTTTTTACAATTTAAAGTTCTATCTAGCTTAAAAAAACACCCTATATTTGTCACTGTTGATATTATGTTTGTGAGCAGCATATAGATTAGGAATTAGCTGAGATAAAGAGACAAGAAAACGATTAGAAAACTAACGCTACTAGTTAAAAGGCTTTGATAAAAATTGTATAGCCTAAAAAACTGCCTCGGTGGTGCAGTGGTAGTGTATACGACTGCTGAGCTTTACGTCTTGGGTACGATGCCCGGGTCGGACCAAATGTTTGTATGATTTGTAAATATTTGTTTCGGAGTTTGGGTGTTTTCTATGTATATTGTATGTACGTACGTATAATTAGATGTATTTACATCTGTAGCTGTCTAGTACCCATTATATAAGCTCTGCTTAGTTTGGGACTAGATGGCGTTGTGTGTTAGATGTCCGAAATATTTATTTATTTTATTTATATAGCTTATGTCACCCGGGTCATTATTACGAATTTGAAAACACCTCATTCGTTAAAAGTGATTCTGTTTAGTACAGTACGGCCACGATAAAACACACAAACATACATAGACTGCCAAAAAGTTACCCTTCCTTGTGACTTCATAGTCGGGTAAAAACAAGAAATATTTTACCCGTTTTTGCAACTTCTTATTGAAGTGTAGTATTCCACTCCGTCTGGTTGTAGCGTGATGTCATATTGCCTATAGCCTTCCTCGATAAATGAGCTACGTACCACTCAATAGAATTTTTCCATTTGATCTTGTATTTCCTGGGATTCAACTAAACAAACCTTTAGCTTCATGATATCAATATTAGTATAGATTTAACAGCCTCATTGGTATAAGCCGTATGCGACTGTCGATTAAGAGACCTCGGGTTCGATTCTTAAGTCGTGCCAAAAGTGTTGTTGGAGTTATCTTTCCACAAAATATTCTTAAGATCAGCTTTAATGGAGTGTGTAATTTTGGCGGTATTTCACGCCCGTGAAGAGAGCACGTTAAGCCGTCGCACTGTGGGGCAAACGCCAAGAGAAGCAGGACTAAACTAGTTTTTTCAAAAGTTTAATAGGGAAAGTCTAAAGCTGCGCTGACTGCAACACTGTTTTGTGTTTTCTAACACTTAGCTAGGCGTGGTCTGACAGTTTTATTAGCTCAAACAAGCGAACATGTTATCCGAAGCGGACGGAAAATATCCCCGCGGTCGCCTGCGGGGGGAGGGCCAATTTCATTTCATAGTTGCTTGAAGTTGTGCATTTCGTATTTCCTGATTTGCATTTTCTGAGCAACGAAAAACAGATTTCAGTCCGAATCCATCTTCCACTTGTAATTCGGCGTAAATATTAAAAGTAAGTCGTTGTAGATAAGGACGAACGCGAAATCGGTTTCTTTTATAAATAATAATAATAAATATTTAGGACATCTAAAACCCAACGCCATCTATTCCCAAGCTAAGCAAAGCTTGTGTTATGGGTACTAGACAACTGATATACTGATAAATACTTATATACTATTTTTGTAAATACATACATATTATACATAGAAAACACCCAAACTCCGAAACAAATATTTGCAGATCATACAAACATTTGGTCCGACCCGGGAATCGAACCCGAGACCTCAAGCTTAGCAGTCGCATACGCTACCACTACGCCACCGAGGCAGTCTAGTCAGTTTTGTTTGTTGTATGCAAAATAACTTCTAAAATCATCGAGTATGTTTTCTTCGTTCGAATTCATTTTGTCGAGTAGATGTTTGATACATAATAAATATGTAATAATATTTAGGAGACTGCAATGTATTTGCTAACAGGTTTAGTTAGATAGTTTTGTTATTTTATGAGCAGGTCAGACGTCTTAATATACCTACCTCATTTTAAAGCTTGTGAATGGATCTTTAATAATATAATTAGTAAGTTTTCATATATTTTTAATGTGTTGAAAATAGTTCCTTGTATTTTCAGCGACGATTTTTATTATGAAAACAGTCGATACCATGGAAGTGTCATACCGTTTTAGAAACCTCATAATATATCTATAACTAGCCCGCGGCTCCGCCCGCGTTTATGTCGTTTTTTTCGTGTTTTTTCGCGGTCGCCGATATGTGGCTGATGCAAAAATTTGATAAAAACAATCCTTGATGCGGATTATATATCATTCTAAAATTTCAACTCGATCGGTGCAGAACTTTTTTTTTACATTACTTTACATATATAGGTAATAATATATAGATAGATATCTAGATGTAAGCTTTTAACATACCGCGTCTCATATTTTAGAGATAAATATGCTGTGATTAAAAAGAAATTCGATTTTTCCACGATAAGAAATTATCCAATTTATCAGAATCGGAATAAAATCTCATCCGCGCCATTCGTCAAGCCTCTTTAATGGGACAGCTAGGAAAAATTGCTTCATCGATCGCGATAGAGTCGACGACCCCGTCGCTTAATAGGGTGGAGGGCACAAATCCAGTATCATCCCTCCGGCATGTATGATAGCGTTTAAAGTGTAAAGAATAGGATATTACTATCTGGCCCAGTGACCTTGTCTGCGCCTTTTGTTGCCCGAGTGACGTTATTAAACGTGAAAAAATTTGGTTACCATAAAAAATATTACATTGAGCCAACCTGAAAAGATAGACATATGCTGCCGAGGACTATTTTAGATCTTTTAAAAGAGGAATAAATCTATACTAATAAATAAACTGAAGAGCTTGTTTGTTTGTTTGTTTGAACGCACATAGATACATGCATATTACGAGTATTATAGAGGAAACCCGAGAAATTCAAAGATTTCTGTGTGAAACCGAGCCGGGTCGCTAGTAAAATATAAACTTGAAAGAGAAGACAAGAGGACCAGATTGAATTAAGGTTGGGCTTCCGGTAGTTCTCATAGAAGGGAAGATGAAACTTAAATGATAGCATTCTAGATGTCGAGTTTCGTTGGCAAGTGTGAGACCGGAGGCCCACTGATGTAGAAGCATCTCACTAGCCCGCCATAGTGTTGGCTACTATGCTGCATTGTTGCATTGCCTGCATTCGCAATGAGTATGTTGACCACTACTCCTGGATTCTGGTCATGCTTCCTATCACGTAGAGTCGGTAGGTGGTTCGATTTACAGGTCTTCCGACCGTTGGACTAACCCAATGTTAGTATGATCCGGTAACTAACAAAAATAATAAATAATAGTTTAAAAATGCGCGACATTATTGAAACATTTTGAGATAGTTCATACGCGCTTTTTTAAATTAAAATTATATTTAACTTTTTAGTTTGGTGTATTTATGTGTGTGGCGACTTCCACATACAATGCACCAGCAACCTACCAAAGATACGTCGAACTACGTAGTAACGAAGGAAACGAATTAACTACTAATCCTAAATCGCGCAATAGGAGTTCTCGCGCCGATTATCATATATTATATACAACATCCCAACATCAACTGTTGGGCAGTGGCCAGCCAGGTATGATCACCACGCCTGGACGGAGGATCCTCAATTTTTGTTGGAGGGACATAACTCGTCCCTCCACCTACTTTGTTTTTAAATTACTGTATTGTCATCGGTCCTCGAAAAGTATACTATATCGCCTACCATCAGGCGATACGTCTGCTTGTTTGTCACATATAAAATAAAAAAATAATAATAATTTCAAATGATATCTGACCGTTAGGAGTGGGTCAAAATCAAGTCCAAAGTCAAATCAAGTCGCTTACAAACACACAGGTAAAGCTAATAAATGCGTGTTTAAAATTAGGTTTGCCAAAGAGCAATAGAACGTAGTATGTTGGGTGTCAAGCGACAGGATCGTATTAGAAACACGGAGCTGCGATCCAAAAGTAAAGTCGCGGATGTGGGCAAGAAGACTGCCAGATTGAAATGGGATTGGGCCGGACACGTATTAGACTACGGGCCCGTATCGAAAATTGATGGGTCATGTGAACCACCAGGAGACTTTTTTAGAAAGATACAGGGGCATAAAACAATAACATTTAGCACTATGCTGTCACTTGGAAGCTGTCCAACTGAGTATAGGTAAAGGGGAGGGAGAAGGAACCGTCGATTTTTCTCCCTTGTCACTTAATTTTTGTACGGCGTTGCGAGATATTGGATTAGAAGAGATATTGAAATTGAATGGGACCGATGCCGTCTAAAATTAAATGACTAAATTGAGCGAGACAATCGCCGGGAAATCAAAAAGAAATCCAACTTTGTGGCTCACTATTTTTGTACCTGGTGGTTCACATGACCCATCAATTTTCGATACGGGCCCGTAGTCTATATGTCGGATGAATCCGGACCGTTGGGCCAAGGTCGTCGAACATTGGGTGCCTCAGCGTGGACGCCGACGACGAGGCAGACCCCGTAAAAGATGGCGCGACGATCTTGACGCCTATCGCAGAGACTGGCCGGAAATGGCTTTAAATAGAGAGAAGTGGCTTGTTGCAGGGGAGGCCTTTGCCCAGCAGTGGGACACAACGGGCTCACAAACAAAAAAAATCGACGGGTTGCACTCCGGGAGTGCCGGCAGAAGTGAAAACTTGAATATTAACGTTGTGCATTTTTGATATTTTGGAATGGTTAGAGAATAATTTTGTACGAATTGCTTTCATTATCAGTATAAAAGTGCTATTATTTATGTGATGGAATACAATATTCATTTATTGCGCTATCGTACACAAACATGACAATTTATATAACATACACACACGAACATTCACGCAAGCGCCCTGCGCCGCCTGTCCTGTCACGTGACCTGACGCGAGTTTATACGTCCTCTCTCCATCCGTCTTACGAATTTTCGATCAGGTCACGTGACCTGACGCGAGTTTATAGATTTTTATCCATTCCAAAAAAGTACACAGCGCCGCTAAAGAAGTTTTCACTTCAAAAAATCTATCATTCAATCTAGCTTTCATATTACAAGTTCTGTTTAGTTACAAACGTCAGGCAATTCAAAGGTATCTAATACCTATGACGTTAACGCGTTAATTCCCGTAATATAATTAAATCAAGGTTAATCTCGTTAAAAAATTAGTTTGTCGATAACGTTGGCAGTATTTTGATACTAATTTATGTGTAAACCCAATATAAATAGGTAGGTATTTATCCTATCGTACTAATATTATTGTTGCGAATTTTTGTGTAGATTATATGTATTTGTTACTCTTTCACGGAAAGCTAGGTATAATATGTACTTCTTGTGGGAGACTTAAAATATTTATTTTCCATACTAATATTATAAATTAGCCGAACCTCGCGGTGTCGCGCAGTTATTGTCGTACCGCGGGTAACGCAGCGAGGCGAAACTATTCTAAAAAACAGTACTAGCCTAAGTTACTCTTTATATCATCAGCTACCTATCAGTGAAAATCCCATCAAAATCGGTCCAGCCGTTCCAGAGATTAGTCGGAACAAACAGATAAAATTGTAAAAAAATGTCATTTTGGTATATGTACCGTGTATACATTTGCATTTAGTAAAAATCGGTTATTTTAATATAACAAACAGACACTCCAATTTTATTTATTTGTATGGATTGGAAAGGAACTTGGTCTGTCTGTATGTTATGCTATCACGTCTAAACTGCTGCACCGATCTACCCATCGAGCTTTCTAGCAGTGTGCTTATTCGTGACCTGATGTGGCCACCATATTATATTGTCAAATTCCTTTGTCAGAGAAATTTGCAATGAATACCAAAAATATCCAAGTACCGCTTAGTATTCCAAAGAGAATAAAGCAATTATTTAATATACAAATTCTTATCGCTTTGAGATGTGGGCTTTTAAGATGAATTGTAATGTCATGTTTAACATTACAATTTATGTAGCATTTCAACTTTAAAAGATAGTCAGATAAGGAATTTATTAACTGAGCATAGTCGGTCTTTTTATATAATGTACAAGCCGCGGGCAACATAGCGAAGTGAAGCTAGTATCTTTATAAATTGTGGACACCCGCAATACCGGGGGCGTCACAGGTGCGTTGCCGGCCTTTGGGGGATGGGAAGAGGGATAGGGGGAGGGTTGGTATATGGGCCCCCGGTATCCTCACTCACTCAGTGAAACATAGCGCAAGCGCTATTTCACACCGGTTTTCTGTGGTATCACTCCGATCGAGCCGGCCTATGCATGCCGAAGCGTGGCTCTTCCACGGTAAAGTTTTTGCGTGAAAGAGCAACAAACATAGTCACAAACTTTCGCGTTTACAATATTAGTAGGATGAGCCTGTCGAAGACAGTGGAGTCACTGTCTGATGGAAAGCATAAGTAGAATCTAATAGCGGTGGTCACCATACTTATTGCGAATGCACACATAACAATATAGCATGGTGACCCACACTATGACGGCTTATTGAGATGCTTTTACATCATTGGGTCTCCGGTTTCGTGCCGAAGTCAAAAGATTTCTTCTTATGACTTCGAATTCGCTCACGTAAATGTCATTTTTCGTAACTTGTACACTTTTGACTGCCTTGGTGACGTAGTGGTAGCGTATGCGACTGTTAAGCTTGAGGTCTCGGGTTCGATTCCCGGGTCGAACCAAATATTTGTATGATCTGCAAATATTTGTTTCGGAGTTTGGATGTTTCCTATGTATGTTTCAGAGCATGTATGTATTTACAAAAAAAACAGTATACATGTATTTATATCAGTTGTCTAGTAGTCATAACACAAGCTCTGCTTAGCTTGGGACTAGATGGCGTTGTGTGTTTTATTATTATTATTATTCTTTCGTCGTCCTAAAAGAAACCTATGGTATTTTCTTCTGCTTTTGACTGTCTTTACGCCTGCATATATGTGATTAGGAAAATTAACGCAGTGATTCTTTAAACTGATGTAACTGTTTAGTTAATGTTAAAAACCACAATACATAAGAGAAAACCGGTTCAAAATATGTTAAGACGAAAATTTTTAAAACTGTTGCTTTAAATTTTTTTACTTTTTCTTCAATACCTTTAATGTGCAGACCTTTAAAATTTTATTATATACATAGATATTGTTCGCTTTTTCATTCCCAAAGTGCCTGGAACATCAATATACAAGTAGGTACGTACGCACGTATTCAATTATCTCTAAGACCCAAAATTTGTTTCTACCACTTTTTTCGCTGAATCTTTTTTGGCAAAACAGACTTTATTAAAACGGTGTTAGATTACATTTTGCACCTGCGCTGTAATCATCAGTTAAAAAGAAATCCTTTTCCTTTGTACTTATTTTTGGACAAATTCAATCAATAGTCTTGTTTACGGGGCGAAGCGCTGAATAAAATTTGAACGTAGCGAATATGATATGGATAAAACAATGATGTTCTGCCGTTACTGCATTTTAAAGGGCTGAGAATTTTAAAAAGTAATGTGAGTTTGATTGGCACATAGGAATAATGTTTTTTTTATTGAATAGGGACAAACGAGCAGACGTATCGCCTGATGGTAAGCGATTACCGCCGCCCATAGACACCCGCAATACCAGAGGCGTCACAAGTGCGTTGCCGGCCTTTGGGGATGGGGAGGGGGATGGGGTATCCTCACTCACTTGGTGAAACACAGCGCAAGCACTATTTCACACTGGTTTTCTGTGAGGCCGTGGTATCACTCCGGTCGAGCCGGCCGCCCATTCATGCCGAAGCGTGGCTCTCCCACGCTAAAAATTCATTAAATACTCGTATGATTTTCTAGTTATGTTTGGTCGCGATGAACTCCAAAACTATCTAACCGATTGACATCTATTTTAAACTGTATTTTAACGTGCCTAAGATAGGAATGTTTAAATCACGCATAAACCAAAAGGAGCCGAGTACGACTGAAATGAGACGCGAACAATTTGCGTGGGTCACAGTAAATTAAATAAACAATTAAAATGTTACTGATTCTTTTAACCGTTATCTTGACGTATTACTTACAGCCTAATTAGATTTCAAATTACCACGGGCTTGCTAATGAGTAATGAAAAAATCTTTGAATTTATGGTACGACGTCAAAAATTTAAAATATTTCACCAACTTTAAACATTATTAACGTTAAATGTATTCATAACGTACCAAATACCTATTAGTTTTGATAAGATAAAAGTAAATTTAATAACCAACCGTTTTTAATGTGTACGTACTATCGATAAATATCCTGTTTTGTGTGGTAACCCACATCCCGAACATTAAATACCGTGGGAGAGCCATATGGCTATGGCATGTATGAATCGGCTCAACCGTTGAAATCTTAGAAATCTGTGTTAATTAAGTAATTCTTTCTTGATTATTTACCTAGTGTCTGTCGATACCCAACCCTCTTCACCTTAACTCATCATTTCAAGGGAGGTTGCTAGTTGTCACCCACTGGTGATCGTTTAAGTTCCATATTTTACCTACATCCATAAGAAACAAGAACAAGCTAAAGTAAATGTGTCCCGTAGAACGAAATACGAATCATACTGATACCTATGCATACATAGACTGCCAAATCTCTTAACCCTTCGAGGTTAAAAGAGATTCCGACACACCACCCTGCCGCAAACCTCGGTGGGGTGACGGCCCGAGGGGGTTTCCACACGTTAAAAAAAAAGGGCATTTTTAAATTAAAAATGATTGCTGGAGTGACATATGACGTGACTCTTCGCGGCGTATCATTAATTTAACAGCACAAAGCCTTGTTGACGTTGAAAGTTGATTCACGAAAGCTGAGCTTAACGTTATCTTGAAATGGAAATTAGCTTTTCCATTCTAAATTACAGGGAAAGGGTTTTAGTAATATTAGAAAGGCTCTGAAGATCTTTACCGTTATAATAGACGAGACAAACTGGAAATATAAAAGAAGTCCTGCATTGCACTATCAAAGTTTTCGTACCGTAACATCGACTGTCATTGCAGCCTGGTTACTCACTGTAATCTAGTATGACGTTTCCTCTTTTAGAGGGATAGCCCGTGGTAAAGTCCCGATCGACCAACAAATCAAACGACGCAAATAGAGCTGGATAGGCAACACCCTCCAAAGAGATTCCAACCACATCCCGAAGCCAGCCCAAGTCTGGCCCTAATCAACAATCAAACGCAAGCGTGGCCATCTAAAACAAAACTGGCCGCGGACTATCAGCGATGAAGCTAAGACCATTGACAAGATCTGGAGCGATCCCACATGGAATAACACTTTGTGTGATCCACAAATTGTTGTTCTAAGTCAGGGTAATCTTTGTGTCTGTTTCATGTACCTATGTTTGTAAAGTCCACAAAACAGCAATTATTCTTAGTGCGGGAGTTGAAAATAAATGAGAAATCAAGCGAGACGTTCTAGACAGAACGGGATGGCGATGCACCGTGGACGCTCCTTGCCCCATCTAGGAGACAGGACCGTAAGTCTTTTAGAGGGAGATAATACTTTTATCTTCCTCTGTATAAAACTAAACGCAACATTATGACAATTTATAGTGTAAAGAATCACCTCAATTTTATCAAGTAAATATAGTAACACCGCGTGAGATGTCACCTTGAACGTAACGCAGAGGACAGGGCTGTTCTATTATTTGCTCCATGCTTATGAACACAAAAATATATCTTCCGTTATGTCGCAATATATGAGAGTTATGGAAAATATCCGCTTTAGTTTAGTAGTTCAAGAAACTGTAAGCCGACTACTTTAAAACTATTGATATTTATATAGCCTACCTATGTCATGTCGATCCCACAAACTTTACCTCTTTATAATACTTGTGGCGACTTCCACATATAACACAACAATAACCTACTACAGCGCCATCTATCGAAGATACACTGAACTACGAAGTAACGCACTAGACGGAGTAACTACAAATCCTGAATCACGCAATAAATAGTTCTCGCGCCGATTAGCATATATACAACATCCCAACATCAACTGTTGGGCCCGCCAGGCATGATTACCTCGCCTGGTCGGAGGATCCTCCCTTAGTGTTGGAGGGACATGATACCCGTTCCTCCACATACTAACTTGCGCCCGCGGCTCTTTCCATGTTTATTTCGTAGTAAAGAGTAGAATATGTCCTTTATTTCATTGAAATCGGTGCAGCAGTTTAGCCGTAAAGCGTAACAGATAAAGTTACTTTCGAAATTCAAGGTCTAATGATGCAGAAGCATCACTAGACTGCCATGGTGTGGGTCACCATGCTGCATTGTTTCATTGTCTGCATTCGCAATGAGTATAGTGACCACTACTCTTGGATTCTGCTTATGCTTTCCATCAGGCAGTGTAGAGTCATTTTGGCAGACACATAAAAATAAAGAATAAATAGAATGTTACCTTAATTCTATTAATATTCTACCGTGGGAGAGCCACGCTTCGGCATGCATGGACCGACTCGACCGGAGTGAGGCTCCTCCCCCATCCCTCTCTCCACCCCGCAAAGGCCGGCAACGCATTTGTGACGCCTCTGGTGCTAAACCGCTTACCATCAGGCGACACGTATGCTCGTTTGCCCTCTATTCTATAAAAAAAATGTACCTAGTATGAATATAAATATAATAAATAAATTTAAGAATATATAAGTATGTTTGCCTATCAGCCACTGCTTTAATATCAGCCAAGTTTAATTAGAACAGGCTGTGATTAATTCGGGATCAGACGGGCGTATTTGGCGTGTCTCAAGTTATAATTATTTCAAGTTTATTAGAAGTTTAAGTTACTTTGAAAATTTGAGCAAATTTCTACTGGTGTTGTGTTAAATCTGAATATTATTTCATCTAGCTAGCCTAGCTAGCCATAGGCCCCCAAAAGGCACTTGAACACGTCAAAAATACAAACATCAAAATATAAAACAAAACTCAAGTAATCAATTCAGTGATAAAAGTTACTAATACTAAATGCACTGAAATGATTTGAATTACCGGAGCTTAGATTGATTTCGATTCAACTCAAAGGTTTAAATTGAAATCAATCCAAGTACCAGCCCCGATGGGTATTGCATTCATGAGAAGAGCTGGTGAGAAACTCATGTGCACCATCTTTTCAAATAATTTATTACGAGTATATCCTAATTTATTGTTGAGTGCGGGACCACTTTGTTGCACACACGTTGTTTTTTTTTTATGAAATATTGGGCATACGAGCAGACGTATTGCGTAAGCGATTACCGTCGCCCATGAACACCCGCAACGCCAGAGGCGACACAAGTGCGTTGCCGGCCTTTGGGGGATGGGGAAGCAGTTGGGGTATAGACCTCCTGTATCCTCACTGACTCGGTGAAACACAGCGCAGGCGCTGTTTCACACCGGTTTTCTGTGAGACTGTGGTATCACTCCGATTGAGCCGGCCCATTCATGCCGAAGCGTGGCCCTCCCACTCACGCACGTGGTAATTGTATGTGTAATTGCATTGTATTCGCAATGAGTATGGTGACTACTGTTCTTGTATTCTATTCATGCTTTCCATCAGAAAATAGAGTACTCATATATGAATAATAATAGGATCAAAAGACTTCCACTTTAGTTTTTTTGGAATTGGTCTTGTGTACCAGGATATGACTGCTTCGGTGGCGTAGTGGTAGCGTATGCGACTGCTAAGCTTGAGGTCTCGGTTTAGATTCACAGGTCGGTCCAAATCTTTGTATGATCTGCAAATATTTGTTTCGGAGTTTGGGTGTTTTCTATGTATAATATGTATGTATTTACAAAAAAAAGTATATAAGTATTTATAACAGTTGTCTAGTACCCATAACACAAGCTCTGCTTAGCTTGGGACTTGATGGCATTGTGAGTTAGATGTCCGGAATATTTATTATTATATATTTTCAATATTTGTGTTTTAGGGTCCCCCTAGGTCTTTTAGGTATAAAATATCACTTTATTATCGACGTATTTATAAGCATAGATACACGACTTGTACTTAGCAGCCGTATTAAGAACCAGTTTTGCTTTGTATACGCCAGAGAACATTAAAAATAATTTCCATTCACCTTGTACTATTTCGAGAGAAAAGTTTGACGTGGTAAGTTTACGATGAAAGAGTGATAATAGCACTTAGTACAAATATACCATAGACCAATGTATCATTTGACGTTTCTTTTTTCAAAATCCCAAAACAATTCGCTTGAAAGTTAACATAGCCTTTTAGAATACTGAGGTTGGACAGTTCTTACGTGTAGGTGAGGGAATCTAACCACTATTTATTCTAGGGGATAGGACTTGAGTTGTAGGTGGCCATAGGTGCGAAATAGTGCTTGCGCTGCGTTTCACCGAGTGAGTGAGGATACCGGAGGCCCATACCCCAACTCGGGAGGAGTTGGGGTATGGGCCTCTCCTCTCCCTCTCCCCATCCCCCAAAGGTCGGCAACGCACCTTTGACGCCTCTGGTGTTGCGGGTGTCTATGGGCGACGGTAATCGCTTACCATCAGGTGATACGTCAGTTCGTTTGCCCATTATTCAATAAAAAAAATATGTAACAGTAAGTGTAATAAAGATATAATATTACGAAGTGACCTCACAATATCTAGGCCAACCGCGCAGCGCAAGATGTTCCCTACTCATGATAGGTTGTGTAGTATAGTTGTAGGCTTCGATCAAATAGTTTATTTCATCGAAACGATGCCAACGATTGTTGAGGAAAGAATAAAATACTTCTACGTATATCTAGAAACTTCTATGTACACATATTTATGTGTTAGTCACGTCATAAACATTTTTTGCTGCCTGATGGTAAGCATGTGCAGAATCCGAGAGTAGTGGTCAGCATACTGCAGACAATGCAACACAGTGACCCACACTATGGGATGTTTTGCATTGCATCATTAGGCCTCCGGTCTCGCGACCAATGAAAAACGACAGCACTAATGCGATTTTCCCGAAATTTTCTGCCACACACAGCAAAACTGTAGAATGAGCTGTCGCCTGCGGTGTTCCCGGACCAATACGACCTTCAAACAAACAAAAAAGAGCGTACTCTTACCTAAAAGGTCGGCAACGCACTTGTGACACCTCTGGTGTTGCGGGTGTCCATGGGCGGCGGTAATCGCTTACCATCAGGCGATACGTCTGCTCGTTTGCACCCTAAATAAAAAAAAATAAAAATAGGTTAGTCTTCTGTGAAAGAGTACCGCCCCAGTCGAGCCGAGCTCGTGCTGAAATCAGCGTGACCCTTCTACTGTAAAAGATTTGTGCGTTAAACCAAATACACCCTTTGACTTTGTAATATTAGAATACTAGCTGACCCACGTCACCTCGTTTCCGTCTCCTATTGCCCGTAGCGTAATAATTTTCCCCCGTTTTTAAAACATTCTTCGATGATGATCCACTCTTATTGGTCTTAGCGTGATGATATATAGCTTATAGCCTTCCTCGATAAACGGACTATCCAACACTGAAATAAATTTTCAAATCGGACCAAACAAACTCTTCAGCTTTATAATTATAACTGCACCCTATCAGTTTTACTTCTCGTTCCCTTCTGAAAACGATGATATATGCCGATTGGTATCAAGAACATTTCATAACCTAATGCATTGTAGTACTTACATTGAGCTGACGACAGGAAAATGATTCGTAAAATATAGGTAAATAGCATCTCAAAATACATCACAATTTTTATTATCTTACGACAATATCTTGTTGTCGACTTATTCAGTATCGCGTCCTGAACGTATAGGACCTCGTTTAACTCGGTGACGTGAATGTAATTTCCTGTGCATTGTTCCAAGACCCCTGTCACATGCATTATATGGTTTGATAAGCTCAGGGTTTCAATACCTAGATACGCATGTAACCTATTGTTAAACTAAAGGATTGGGGAAATTATAATGTATACATATTACCTGTTGATGTTTTGAATAAGTTGATATTAATCTTTACCTAGTATAAAATGAAGTTGTTCCTTAGCTTAGATCTTTTAAAATTCTCAACAGATTTTAATGCAGTTTTCAGCAATGGATGGAGTGATTCAAGACGAAGGTTTATATGTATAGTAAATACATATTATTGTAGAGGTTAATCCGAGATTTTGAAAGAATTTCGTGTCAATCTGGGCCGATTCGGTAGTCTGAAATAAATACAGTTTTTCTTTTGAAATACGGTTTAGGATAAAGGCTTACTAGATTGTAAATTATTTACTTATCTTTTCTTAAAACTGGTTGCATGTCTGCGACCTCAACCTACTCGTAGGAAAACCCATTTATTAAAAACTACCTGAGTCCCGTAAGTAGCATGAGTTCCTCTGCCAGTGAAAATCCCGTTATAATCGGTCCTACTGTTCTAGAGATGAGATTAGCTGGAACAAACAGACGGACTGAAAAACATTAAAAAATCGCTTTTTTTATTTTAAGTAGGTACTCTATAAACTTTCATATGCAAATAGTAAAAAGCTGTTAATTGGAAATTACAGACAGTTCAATTTTATTAAGTTGAATAGAAGAAGAGCAGTCCCATCACTTCTACTGGCGAGACATGCTTGAAACTCACAGCTGAAAATATTTATGAACTGCTGAAACTCGCTGTTACCCGCGGAGCAACGACAACCGCGGATAATGGCGTGGGGCACAGCTCGTGTTAAAAAAGCAGATAGCTTAAGTTACTCTTTATAACAACAGCTATCTGCCAGTGAAAGTCCCGGTGAAATCGGTCCAACCGTTCTAGAGATTAGACGTTACAAACAGACAGACAAAAATAATGAAAAAAATATATTTTGGCATATGTACCGTGTTTACAAACATATGCATTTAGTGAAAAAGACACTTCAATTTTTATTTATTTGTATAGATAAATTTATTTATTTTATTTATTTATTCATGGAAAACTTATAGCTAGATATATTAGTAATACAAAGCAGATAAGTCATCAGAGAGCCAATAACAAGTTTTCACTTCTAGTTTTAGACTAATATAAAATACTAGCTGTTGCCCGCGGCTCCGCCCGCGTTTATGTCGGTTTTTTCGTGTTTTTTCGCGGTCGCGGAAATGTGACTGATGCAAAAATTAGATAAAAACAATCCTTGATGCGGATTATACTCGTATATCATTCTAAAATTTCAGCTCGATCGGTGCAGAACTTTTTGAGTTTTTGAAGCGTACACAAACCAACATAACATTTTTATATATATAGATAGATTGGAGAACAATACATAAACCAAACATAAATCAAAAAGAAAAAAACACACTACGCAAGCGCCAAACACGCAATAAACAATTGCTTCAACGTAAATTTGGAATACTATGTGTGCTCAAAAAATCTAAGGCCTAGACGCCTTCTTGCCGAGGATACACTAATCAAAAAGGGATCAATATTGTTGCGCTATAACCAGATGAATCTAGTGTCCACTAGAAGAATCGAGAACTGTCGAGGACAACGCCATCTAGTGTCGGAAAGCGCGCAACTGTGTGCATTATGACGATTACTCGACGTTAGATGGCGCTACAAGCAGCTCTAGAGTAAGCTATTTAGCCTAGAGACATCGATCGAATATTTTCGTAGTTTCGAGTAATTTCCACGGCCATATAAAAGCGGAACGTGTTGGCCGTAGGGACAGTATTGTTTCACGATACAGCGGATAAACATCGAAGAGTTCTTCTAGTGCGACTAACGAGTGATTTAGTGATTTCTTATAGTAAAAAGTGTTCTTAATAAATATTGTGTTATTTTAGGTAATTAATCGAGTACTTTAATTTATTTAATACCCAGCTCGTAACAATATCATGCAGTTTACATAATTCATTAAAATTTTTGCCTGCGCGTACCAAGTAGCTGTTCTGTCTATAATTTGTTTTAGCTACAGCAATGATATGTTGACTTTAAAATTATTTCTTGTTCCAGCCGTCAGTGATGCTACCAATATGGACATCAGAATTCCTCCAAGCCGTCGCTCGTATGGACCCAAAGTTCATAGCCCTCCACCTCCAGGAGGTCGGAGGGAAAGCGTACGAGAAGTCCATGCAGTACGTGAAGGACTTCGTGCAAAGACTCTGTGATTGTCCCGAACTGAGGCTGTTTGACAAGATCAGGATATACCTTGATGAAGATTTCAGTTCCCCGGAGAAGTTCACTGTAAGTATTGGATTAAAACCTTATTTAAATAATTTCATATTAAGAATTACTATGGCTTACATTAAGTTAATTCTGAGGCACTCGGTGATTAGAAACAATTACCGAGGGTAAACAACGACAGCGTGGTCAGTATCTGGATGGGTGACCGCTGATAGCATGTTACCATGAGCGTCTCCGTGATTCGGAGGTCACGTTAAGCAGTCGGTCCCGGTTGTTATCATAGGACAACAGTCGTGAAGCTAATCTAAAGTAAAGTTGCTTGGCCTTTTGAGCCACAAAGTTGTCTTGCCAGTCCCCAAACCGCACTTGGCCAGCGTGGCCTTGTGCGGTTTGGGAGGAGACCAGAGCCCAGCAGTGGGACGTCATGGGTTGTTGATGAAGTTAAGTCTACTCTTAAACAACATGAAAACCTCGTACATTTAATTTGGAATGAATTTTATTTTATAACGTCTGTTAAATCAATTTTTTATTATATTCGACACCATAATCAATATACGCACATTATGAATCTGAATTTGGTATAATTGACTCCCTATTAAGATATTTTATCGAATGTTGTATGACTAATCTCGGTTTAATGGCTGGTTTTTTTTATCAGGAGTTTATCAAACTGTCAACGACATTAATACGATAACTTGTAACAGCGATACCTCTGAAACTGAATTATTTTTTGAACGTTTTATACGTATTTTAGGCAAAATTAAATCGTATCTCCGCTTCGCTCTGCAATAGTTGACATTCGCTGAAATACAAATTCAGCGTTTATTATTAAAAGTGGCCCGTCTGCGTATCTGTAAAATTTCCCCATTTTTCATAAATTTTTCATTGCTGCTTAGTCCCTATTGGTCGTAGTGTGATGTTATATAGCCTCAACCTTCTTCGATAAATGGGCTATAAAAATAGCTAAAGAATTAGCGAGATTACTGCATTTGTCACCCGTAATGCTGTGACCATAAGAAATAGAGGTTCATTTCTGGATTGGATTCGAACCAACTACTATAGAAAACACGAGATAGCCTTCTCGTTCAATTATAAGAGACAACGATAAGCCAACGAATAGGTACATAAATCAACATCGACAGCTTAACTGGAATGTGTTGGAATGTATTGAATTATGTATTATTGATTGGTCCTTTAATATGCATTTTTATTCCATACGTGTATTGTAACTACATGCTGTGCATTTGCAGTAGCGACCACACATGTTGATTATTGATGTGAAAACTTCACATCGTTATAGTCCACGGGCCCACGAACAAGGGATTTCAGTGATTGACAACAGGCTGAAAGTTTATACACAGCTTCGTTTTGACGAGACACCCAACTTTTATTATTGGGCCAAATTCTCAAAGTGGAAGGAAAAAGCGGGATAGGGAGCGAAACACGTCGATTTGATGAGTGTCCCAAATTAAATAACAACAGTTTCTAAACATCAATACTTTGAGAAAATACGATGGAAAACTGAGAAAAACTTGTGGCATACAAATTGAATGGCACCTTCCGGGTGACCCCCAGCTCTAACATGTCGAAATGGTGACTTGAAAAAATTTATTAACAACAAGCTGATTTTTGTTTTGGGGCTTGCAAAATATATATATTTTATAAAAAATGCATCGGCATACAAATTTGTTGGTAAATTTTTTTGAGACCTACACTCGAAAGTTGTCAAGATTATGTTAATCTTTTTTTCATTAATAACAACTTCTTTTTTATTTTTTTCTGTTAAGAATCAAACGTATAACACCATGAAACTATTGGCATACAAAAAAAATGGAAGCGATTAATTACAAGTGAAATTTTCGAAATTTCAAACAAATTAAATCTTGAAAACATATCATGTCGAAGTCCTATACATAAGTTTCGCCAGCTTTTGTTTGAAATTGCTAAAATGGAAAATTCGTATACAATATTACAGCTTATTTAATGAAAATGATTTTTTTTTTAATTACTTAATTATATAAACAATTACAGCAATAAAAACAAGGGAATTGCATGAAAATTTGTTGAAATTTCTTGTAACGAGTGATTGAGCTATTGAACTACTTATTTATTTTATTATTCAGTTAACAACAATTTTTAAGTGATAGTCAAGTAAGGAAAAAATCATTGTATTGTAAAACAAATCGTAAAATCAGTTAACGTCTATAATAAAAATTAGTTCTAAGTTCGAAAAATGCATATTTATAAGTCGTGTAGGTACTTTAAAATTAATATAAATTAAAGTTTTTTAATTTCTCTATAATTTGAATCTATAATTTATAATCGAATTAAAAGTAATATCTTTAAGTTATTATATTAACAAATTAAAAATATTTACCTAAAATACAAATAATACATGTTTGTAGCGATAATTTTTTCAGTATAATCTTTTTGCAGTACCTTATAAAAAACATTTATTACATTTCAATTTAGTTCAATATCAATATCAAAAATAATAATATGCTGAACTGTGTGATTTTGCCTCAGGTATAAAATCGTAAGACCCACTATCCCCGCCCAACTTGCTTTAAGCATCAGCTCTAACGACTATTTTACCTTTTTAGTTTAGTCGAGCTCTCTTTTCGAAGCTGTTAAGTGATCGTCATCATGGAGTGTTTCTTGTGCAATTCTTCACGTAAGGACGAACGTTTTCATCCGAAAATAAAACTTATAAAAAAAATAAAAATTTACAGAATCTGAACAGTATGATACCGATAGTTCTGAAGATGACGATAACATCACACATAGTGAAGACTCATCGAGTGACGAATCTGATGAGGATTGATTGATTTTTTAATATTTATCATAAATTATTTATAAGTTTAATTCTTTTCATGCACTGTTTGCACATTGCATTATTATTAAAGTTCTGTAGTGTATTAATACACTGAAAATACAAGCTTTCATTTTTTTAACATTAGTTTAATATATTACAAATGAAACCAGTGGTTACAAGACATAAGTACGGAGCACATATTAAATGATTAGATTTTTTGTTTTTGTAGGTTAACCTCAAAAATTCCATTTTTTTTGTAGGTCACTATTATATTTAGATTAAAAATTAAGCAAATAATCATATTTTTTTCGTGGCATACAGTTGTCAATCAAAAAAAGATTAACATAATCTAGACAACTTTCGAGTGTAGGTCTCAAAAAAATTACCAACAAATTTGTATGCCGATGCATTTTTTATAAAATATATATATTTTGCAAGCCCCAAAACAAAAATCAGCTTGTTGTTAATAAATTTTTTCGTCACCATTTCGACATGTTAGAGCTGGGGGTCTTCCGGAAGGTGCCATTCAATTTGTATGCCACAAGTTTTTCTCAGTTTTCCATCGTATTTTCTCAAAGTATTGATGTTTAGAAACTGTTGTTATTTAATTTGGGACACTCATCAAATCGACGTGTTTCGCTCCCTATCCCGCTTTTTCCTTCCACTTTCAGAATTTGGCCCAATAATAAAAGTTGGGTGTCTCGTCAAAACAAAGCTGTATATAAACTTTCAGCCTGTTGTCAATCACTGAAATCCCTTGTTCGTGGGCCCGTGGACTATTAACCACGTTGAGCACTTTTTGGTTGAGGAAAATCCTATGGGTGGACCACGCTACCTCGTTTGCGTCTTCTATTGCCCGTAGCGTGAAAATTTTCCCCCGTTTTTGAAACATTCATCATTGGTGCTCCGCTCCTATTAGTAGTAGCGTGATGATATATAGCCTTCCTCGATAAATGGACTATCCAACACAGAAATAATTTTTCAAATCGGACCAGCGGTTTCTGATATTAGCGCGTTTAAACACAAACGAACAAACTCTTCAGCTTTATTATTAGTATAGATAATAATTATAATAACGAAATCGCCAGCTTGTAAATTTTAATTAGTTTTTTTAAGTAAAGACTTCTGTAGTGATGTTTGTATGGGGAGTAAATTGATTCAAGTCCTCGTTGTGAACGCTTGAGCCAGATGTGAATGTGTAGTTCTCTATCTATATATATATATTCTGTACTAATTAATAAATCGATTATCTGTTTGTAATTTCAAATTAACGACTTTTCACGAAATGCGTATGAAATTATATACTTATATCAAACAAGCGATTTGCAGTCATGTCAAGCAGTCCCAATGATGCAGAAGCATCACTAGGCCACCGTGGTGAGGGTCATCATTCTCCATTGAGTATAGTGATCACCACTCTTGAATTCTGCTTATGCTTTCCATCAAGCAGAGTAGAGTCATAAAAGAATATTGTCTCACTTGTGCGAGCGCAGCCAGTACACATAACACAGATCGATAATTTTTAATCGACAGTCAATTATTTTATGGAATAGCAGATGTATCGCCTGATGGTAAGCGATTACCACCGCCCATGGACACCTGCAACACCAAAGGAGTCACAAGTGCATTGCCGACCTTTGGAGGATGGGGGGAGAGATTGTATGGGCCTTCCGTATCCTCACTCACAAACTGCGCTTGCGCTATGTTCCACACCGGTTATTTTGTGAGGCCGTGGTAATACTCCGGTCGAGTCAGCCCATTCATGCCGAAGCGTGGCTCTTCCACGGAAATGTTTTTTCTATAGCTTGTTTCAGTCTCGTGTTTATAATGTCTTTTTTCCCTTTCAAGGCTCTCGGCAATATGTACTTTGCGCATTCGTCTCTCACGGAGTTGAAGATGTGGGATTTCGAGTTAAAAACCTATGTGGAGGTAGCAGGCAAGGAAATCCACTCCGGAAATATAGAGAAAGTCACCACGAAAGAAAAGGCGAAGTTTCCTCAGCATTTCTTTCCGGAGGTATGTGTTTTTATCAATGAGTATCTTCTTAACATGGGATCAGAAATCGCTTTTAACACTGCCTCGATGGTGCAGTGGTAAAGTATGTGACTGCTGTGCTTGACGTCTCGGGTTCGATTCCCTAGTCGGGCAAAGTATTTGTATGATCTGCATATACCTATTTGTTTCTTTTTATGGAATAGGGGGGGCAAACAAGCAGACGCATCTCCTACTACTACGCAATGGTAAGTGATTACCGCTGCCCATGGACCACCCGCCACACCAGAGGTATCACAAGTGCATTGCCGGCCTTTGGGGGATGGTCCTCTGGTATCCTCACTCACTCGATGAAACATAGCTCTGCTTAGTTTGGGACTAGATGGCGTTGTGTACCTACTAAAATGTCCGAAATATATTGTTCTTCTACCTTTAGAGCTTTCAAAGTAAACAACGGATTTGATTTATTTAATGCCGTTTTCACGAACGGAGAGTGTTTCAGTGAGGAAGTGTTTAGTATTTGTGTGTGGATAGGTAGTCGATTCATTCCTGCTCACGACTGGCGATGGTAGAACGTATGGCTGCGTTTGGACGAGACCGTGGGAGAGCCGCGCTTCGGCATAAATGGGCCGGCTCGACCGGAGTGATACCACGGCCTCACAGAAAACCGGTGTGAAATAGCGCTTGCGCTGTGTTTCACCGAGTGAGTGAGGACACCGGAGGCCCATACCCCAACCCCTCCCCCATTCCCTCCCCCCATCCCCCAAAGGTCGGCAACGCACTTGTGACGCTTTTGGTGTTGCAGGTGTCCATGGGCGGCGGTAATCGCTTACCATCAGGTGATGCGTCTGCTCGTTTGCCTCCAATTCAATAAAAAAAAAAAAAAAAAAAAAAAAAAACCGCCTATTGTGATGTTAAAACTGTATTGGGACGCGTTCAAGTTGTGTCAGGTATTGGCTCGTCCTTCGCAATCACTTTTATATATTTTTATTCTTATTTCAGTGTAAATGGTCGCGCAAAGGGTTTCTCCGTACACGTTGGTGGATTCGTGGCACCGCCATTGAATTCGTCAACATACATTTGTTCCACGACGCGTCCAACTTGATAGCCATAGAGACCTTCCCTTCGGTAAGATAAGACGAATATGAATCTTATTCTTTATTCTGAAACTTGTTGAGCCCCGCTGTGTTATTTGCGGTTTTCGTTGCAAGGAACAACGTGGGGAGAGACTAGTTAAAAATAAAAGTAGCTTAAGTTACTTCTTATAACATCAGCTGTGTGCCAGAGAAAGTTTTATCAAAATCGGTCCAGCCATTCCAGAAATTAGCCGGAACAAACAGATAAAAATTTCAATATATATATGCATTGGGAATATATAATACATCTTGCGTCGTGGCGGACTTTACAAACATACATGAGACGGACACAAAATACACTCAGATTTAGAACAACAATTTGTGAAAGACACAAAGCGTTATCCTATTTGGGGTTTTGAACCCACTATATTTAGCTCGGTAGAAAGTGGCGAGGCGACCGCTTAAACCACTAGGCCAACCGTGCAGTGCAATATATTTGTATATATATATGAGAGTTGTCTTTCTTAAGAACAATAAAAGTATGTACATTCTCCAGGTGTATTGTCGCAGCAGGCGCCGTGCTCTGTGCCACACTCTGCGTCACCTGCACTCAGACGCCAACGCAGCACCCTACTTCATCTTCGGAGACTTCAACTTTAGAACCGACACTGCTGGAGTGGTCAAGGTCGGTGGAAAATATTCATTTTTACGTGTGGCAACCCCCACAGGCCGTCACTTTATCGAGGATTGCGACTAAAACCACACGGTGTGCCAACTCTGCGCCTGAGAAGGGAGGGGTCCGGGAACTGCTGATATTAACACGACCGGACCCCTCCCAGCGCCTGCCCGCACTATAGCGGGTACCGTCTGCTGGTAGACTCTCAATGTAGGCGGCGTACAGCACACGAGTACGTCGACTCCTGGCGGCTGGTCTCTGAAGAGGATAGAGGGGAAAACCCGTCCCGTCCATCCGCGGCCACACTCAGTGTGGCATGCGGTTTTTTGGGTTCGAGTGGACGTTGGAACCTAAAGCCCTCCGCCGCCGATGACCCGCGATGACGTCTTCACAGAAGGTTGCGACTGCGACCGGGTTAAGGGCCCGACGCTGTGACGCCCAAGCGGGGCAAACCGCCAGCGTGTGCTGGGACGAGTTTTCACTGCAGTCGCAGTGGTTGTAGGTGGTACTCAGTTCCCTCCTAACGACCGAGTGCAGATACTTCCCGAAGCAACCGTACCCGGAAAGGACCTGCGTCAGTCGGAAGGAAAGGATCCGGTGCTGCCGCCCTGCCCACTCGGGGCTGACCGGCTGGAGAGCCTGCACGGTGGCACAGCCAGCGCATGAACTCTCCAGCCGGGACGACCAGCGCGTACCTCTTCAGGCGAAGGCCGAAACAATTGCATACTTTTGATAGCCGAACGATTTTGTTTGTTCCGCGCTCTTGCTTGCACGCTCGGCTCAGGCGGAACGTGACATAAGATCGATTTATAAGACGTTATCACGTCAAAAGAACTCGCAAGTGTTTTCTTACCGTACTACTGCTCTTTATCTAACAAGAAATCCTAATTTAAGTACACGTATAAAACGTAGATAGAGAAAGAAGCTCGTTTCACGTACATTCCAAATAATCGATACAAAAGTCCTCCGTGGTTCTTCTCGTAGACTCCAGCTAGGGTCTCGGGGAAACTTTTCCAGGCCATGGCCTGTTTAAGTAGTGCTCTGCACCGCCTGCGACTACAGGGTCACTGGGTTGGGCCCTGGTGGGCCTTTTGGTGGTTCAAGGGTGTTAGTCCAGGTTCAGGCGTAATTAACCGGGGGGACCCGCCAATCCGTCTGACCTGTGCTTAGCGAGGTCGAGCTCCTAGGGGTGTAGGCCCAAAGGAGCGCACGTCAGCCGACATAAGGGGGGGGGGGGGGTATTGCCACAGAGACGAGGATACAAAAGTAAATTACCACCTTTGACTTACTGCCCTATCGATTACGATGGCAGAGCAGTAGAACAGCAATTTTTGATGATGATGCTGAACATCTAAATTCTTTGTTCTAGAAAGTGACAGAAGACCTGTCAGCATGTCGACAACAGAACGGTTCAGCTACAGACGCGTCCCGGCTCCAGTTCCGAGACTCAGACAGCAGGGTCGTGCTGACAGTCGGTAAGAAGGAGTTCGGGCATGTAGACCATCAGAAGATATTCAGAGAGCCCTGGGTAAGTTCATTCTTTTGTATACTACCGGGGCGGTACTGCCCTCTCAGTAGACCATGATGCAGAAGCATCTCACTAGGCCGCCATAGTGTGGGTCACCATGCTGTATTCGCAATGAGTATGGTGATCTTGGATTCTTTTCATGCTCTCCATCAGACTGAGAAAAAGTCAGTTTGGCAGGCTCATCGCAATCGTGGCCTAAATCAATGTATAAATAAATAAATATTCCGGCCACCTAACACACAACGCTATCCAGTCCCAAGCTAAGCAGAGCTTGTGTTATGGGTAGACAACTGATATTAAAAAAAAAAAACTTATATAATCCCACGCGGTACCCACAACACTTTGTGTGATCCACGAATTGTTGTCCCGAGTCTGGATGTTCTTTGTGTCCGTTTCATGTATGTTTGTAAAGTCCCCCACGACACAGGATGTTTATTCCTAATGTGGGAGTTGTCTTCAAAAAAAAAAATATATTTTTTTTTGTAAATACATACATAATATACATAGAAAACACCCAAACTCCGAAACAAATATTTGTAGATCATACAAACATTTGGTCCGACCCGGGAATCGAACCCGAGACCTCATGCTTGGCAGTCGCATACGCTACCACTACGCCACCGAGGCAGTTAAAAATGTATGGATGGGTGACCATTCTTAACACATAAGCCGTCGATCCTGGTTGCCATACAAACATCTTTGACAATCTTTACGGATAGTTTCGAAACTTAAAAGTCCAATAGCAATTTTTCTACAGATCGAGGTGTCGCCTATTACTACAATCGCTTCACGTAAACAATCGAGTTCAACCGTAGTATAAATAAATAAATATTTTATAAATATTTTGGGACATCTAACACACAACGCCATCTAGTCCCAAGCTAAGCAGGGTACTAGACAACTGATATGAATACATCAATACTTTTAAATACTTTGTAAATACATACACATTATACATAGAAAACACCCAAACTCCGAAACAAATATTTGTACATGACACAAACACTTGGTCCGACCTAGGATTTGAAGCCGAGACCTCAAGCACAGCAGTCGCATTCACTACCACTGCGCCACCGAGGCAGTCAAATTATGGCATTAGATTTAAAAGCCGTCTCCGAATTAATTGTTGTATCTTTACATCAAGCACCGCTAATAACATCGCGGGGCGAAGCTAGTCTAGAATAAAAGTAACCTAACTTACTCTTTATATCATCAGCTGTCTACCAGTATAATCCCATGCTAATCGGTGCAGCTGTTCCAGAGATTTGTAGGCACAAACTAACAGACAGACAAAAAAATATTTTTATATAACTTTCGTATATAGATACTTACTTCTGTGGCGACTTCCACATATAACACAACAATAACTAACAATAAGAAATAACCTACTACAGCGCCATCTACCGAAGATACACTGAACTACGAAGTAACTAAAAAATAGTTCTCGCGCCGATTATCATATACAACTGTTGGGCAGTAGCCCGCCAGGCATGATCACCTCGCCTGGTCGGAGGATCATCCCTTTGTGTTGGAGGGACATGATACTCGTTCCCCCACACTTCTATATGCATTTTATGAACAGCTATTTCAATTATATTTATTTGTGGAGATGTTTTGTATATATTGTATATTGTTTCCAGTTGCAGCGTT
This sequence comes from Spilarctia lutea, assembly GCA_916048165.1. NCBI lineage: Eukaryota > Metazoa > Arthropoda > Insecta > Lepidoptera > Erebidae > Spilarctia > Spilarctia lutea. Next base: position 2,393,007 of record OU696492.1, on the reverse strand, counting down.
ACGACCGCGAACTGGAGGCCCTACGTCCACATTTGTACGAGTTTCCAATGAAGTTCCCCCCCTCGTATCCCTTCGAAGAAGACGTTCAACTACCCACACACTATATGAAGACCAGGTAACACAATTAATTATTCAACGACATGAAATTGAAAAGATTCCCTTTGAGCAAAAAGGCCGCCATTTCTACTGACCTAGTATTGAGTTTATACGGAGTTATCTGGTGTAAAATAAAGCTTTTTACTATTATTATTTGGACGGACTGATCCCTGCCGCCTCTTTCCGCCATTGTCCTCCGCGACAGAAGTTTCATCCCCATCAACTAGATGGTTGGGGCAGTCCACAACTTTGAGTATTCCCGGACCAATACGACCTTCAAGAAAAGAACGTACTCCTTCTTAAAAGACCAGCAACGCACTTGTAACGCCTCTGGTGTTGCTTACCATCAGGTGATACGTCTGCTCGTTTGCCCCCTATACAATAAAAAAAAACTACGGTAAGAATATACAAAAATCATGAACTGTGCACTTCTGGATATAGGAGTCTCTTTATAAAGGTTGTATTGGTCTATTTAGCTAGTATGTGGCTAGTTTTTACTTTAACTTGTCTATGCCACTGTTATATTTGACTGCCTCGTTGGTCTAGTGGTTAGCGTAAGTGGCTGCAGATCAAGAGGTCTCGGGTTCAATTCCCGGGTCGGACTGCTGTTGGGTTTTTCCCACAAGAAATTCCTAATAGCAGCCCGGAGTATGGAAGATGGCGGTGTTTCCTGCCCGTGCTTCGGAGAGCACGTTAAGCCGTCGGTCCCGGTTGTCATGAACATCTATGGCAACCGTTATTGGGAAGTCAGTGCCCTCAAATATACTGACAACTAGTTCAACCTTCGAATTCAGTTCGCCCTCAGGGTTGCGGAGGTCAGATGCCAGTCGCTCTGTGTAAAAACTGATATTCAGGTAAAATCGGTTGAACTGGTAGCCGACCCCAAATAATATTGGGAATAATAAAGGCTAGGAAGATGATGCCACTATTATATTTACTTTATATATTTGTCTTATTGGATATATTTCGCGAGTTCTTCAGTCCACGTACTTTGCGTATCAATGCAGCGGACTGACTGAGGAGTCCTGGTCGTGACGTGTTACATTAGCTGACCATCCATTTACTGTTTGACCGTATTACATCATCACGACCCCACAGTTTACTAAACCTTACAGAACACACAGGTAGGCATAATGTTGGCTCCCACTAATGTGTAAACTCCTATGAATAATCAGTGTTACGAAACTTTTAACTAAGTAATGGTCCGAGAGCTGGCACCAATTTTTGGGTAGGTATTTGAGGCAAGCTGAAAACTTGTCAGATACCTCTCCTATTATATCCCAACTCGGGACTGCAGACCTGGCTGGTGAGTAGCGGGGCTAAATCAACCCCTACATTTAAATAAAATTTTTTTTTCTTCCTCAGAAATATATTTGAGGCACTACGCAATTTATATATGTTGCAGTGTAATACTTAATGAATACGAAAAAAAATAAGCCAGATAATTTAATCGAGGATTTAACATTGCCAGACGCGTGCAAAAATATTTTGCAAAAAATTATAAAAAATGTTTTTGAGGCAGCTTGAAATTTTAATGGAGTGTTATTTATAACTAAAAAATAAGATTCCCAAAAAGACAGATCATTTCGGTGGGGCTTTCTACCTGCCAGGTGATCAAACAAATAATGAATTGATACGAGCCTGTAGTGCTATAGACAAGCCTTGCCGCGTTACTATTGGCTCTGGCGAGGTCACGTGACTTATTTTAATTATTGTTTTTTTTAATACGTAACCCTTATTAATTTTAAGATAAAAAAAAAATTAAATTTCCGTATAAATTTTGATTTAGAATACTGCCCGAGAAAAAAAAACAAGTTTTAGTTTTGAATGTAGGAGTAATAATATAAATCCTGTACAAAAATTTTTGGAACCAAAATTGTTGAAAAAATATTTTTTTTTAATTCTCTTCAAAAAATAAATGTTTCTGCGGAAATATCAAATATTTAACCTCTGGGGTGCGGCATTGCGGATCCGCGATTGTCCCGTCGGTGCGGCATTGCGGATCCGCGATAACCGCAGTTAACTTGCATTTTAATTAATTTTGGGTATTAAAGTTATTATAATGAAGTCTAGAAAGGTTTGTTATGCATTTGCTTTATACGAACAACATTTTAAAACATTCGTTTGTCAAGTGCGCTTCAAGAGCCGTAAAAAAAACGAGTTCCAATTTCAAAGTTGACGATGACGCAACGCGATCTGTCAAGTGCCTCTTAAAACTGATTTTTTGCCGATAAGGTGGTTTTGAAGGTAGTTTGTTATTATATTTTACTTATTATACTTATTTTAGGAACCACTATCAATACGAATTGAGGCATAAATCATGCGTAATTTTGAATAGTGTTACTCAAAAAGTTACCGAGTCTATTACCTATTGAAAAGGGCTTACTCATTTGAAGGTTTTTACGCATTTATTCTTATGTTTTTATTGATAAAATGATATAATTGCGATGAGAATCTTATATAGAATATAAAATAGCAACAAAAATGTGTTAGAAAAGCTAAATATTTAAATAAACACTCATTTTTTGCCTGACGAGCGAAATTAGACGCACACATACACAGGGCTCCCCTGCCATTACTGTTCTACATCATCATCAGCCTATCGCAGTCCACTGCTGGACATGGGCCTCTCCAATAGCACGCCACTTAAAATTGTAAATCGCCGTTGATTCGTTTTTGCACGCAGCCTAGCGGGAAGTCCCGGAACTATTAACACCCACACATACACAGTAGTGACGGACAATGAACAAGACGTAAACTGATCTTTGTTTATGTTTTACTAAATTATTTTGTATCGACCATAGACTTTGTGTGTCACATAATGGAACGATCAGTTTGTTCTCTTTAGCATTCAGTCATTTTCATAGAGTTTAGAGAATTCTCAGAACTTAAAAATAATAAATGAAAACTGGTCTAGCAAACGAGTCCTTTTTTTAAATAACTTGATAAATAGGTTGTTTTTTTTATGTATTGTTGCTGTCTTTTGCACTAGTTAACTAAAAAAATAAATTATTTAACTAAAAAACACTATTTCTTCATATAAATACTACGTAATTTGGTGTTCGGCGCAAATAATAGTTTGATTGTAAAGTGACAAAATGGCGAATATCTCGACAGCGAAATGTGATTTTTACAAATATGTTTCTCAATGAATTTTTACTGCAGTTATAGTGTTTTTTATATCAGTAGATAGCTTAGTTATCGAACTTTATGAGGATAATAAGTAAAATGAATAATAAACCACATAAAATATTAAAATCATGTTTATTAACACAATAGGTGCGTAAATTAATACTTGGCTCAATTGTGAGTAAATAATAAAGCGATAACATTAGTTTAGTAATAAAATATGGCATAACCATGTACGCTTGTTATCCATCTTTTGAAAAATAATCACTTTTATAACCACCGAGCATTGTTTTTTAAAATATTTGATCATTTTCGTACACCATGCACCGTGTTGCAAAATTTTGCACTTTCGCCGCACGGTGCATGGAACCGGAAGTACCCGTTCCCGCATTCGAAAGATTAAACAGTTTATTACGTTCAAATTCGCATTAACCTCTGGGGTGCGGCATTGCGGATCCGCGATTGTCCCGTCGGTGCGGCATTGCGGATCCGCGATAACCGCAGTTAACTTGCATTTTAATTAATTTTGGGTATTAAAGTTATTATAATGAAGTCTAGAAAGGTTTGTTATGCATTTGCTTTATACGAACAACATTTTAAAACATTCGTTTGTCAAGTGCGCTTCAAGAGCCGTAAAAAAAACGAGTTCCAATTTCAAAGTTGACGATGACGCAACGCGATCTGTCAAGTGCCTCTTAAAACTGATTTTTTGCCGATAAGGTGATTTTGAAGGTAGTTTGTTGTTATATTTTACTTATTATACTTATTTTAGGAACCACTATCAATACGAATTGAGGCATAAATCATGCGTAATTTTGAATAGTGTTACTCAAAAAGTTACCGAGTCTATTACCTATTGAAAAGGGCTTACTCATTTGAAGGTTTTTACGCATTTATTCTTATGTTTTTATTGATAAAATGATATAATTGCGATGAGAATCTTATATAGAATATAGAATAGCAACAAAAATGTGTTAGAAAAGCTAAATATTTAAATAAACACTAATTTTTTGCCTGACGAGCGAAATTAGACGCACACATACAAAGGGCTCCCACGCCATTACTGTTCTACATCATCATCAGCGTATCGTAGTCCACTGCTGGACATAGGCCTCTCCAATAGCACGCCACTTAAAATTGTATATCGCCGTTGATTCGTGTTTGCACGCAGCCTAGCGGGAAGTCCCGGAACTATTAACACCCACACATACACAGTAGTGACGGACAATGAACAAGACGTAAACTGATCTTTGTTTATGTTTTACTAAATTATTTTGTATTGACCATAGACTTTGTGTGTCACATAATGGAACGATCAGTTTGTTCTCTTTAGCATTCAGTCATTTTCATAGAGTTTAGAGAATTCTCAGAACTTAAAAATAATAAATGAAAACTGGTCTAGCAAACGAGTCCTTTTTTTAAATAACTTGATAAATAGGTTGTTTTTTTTATGTATTGTTCCTGTCTTTTGCACTAGTTAACTAAAAAAATAAATTATTTAACTAAAAAACACTATTTCTTCATATAAATACTACGTAATTTGTTTTTTGGCGCAAATAATAGTTTGATTGTAAAGTGACAAAATGGCGAATATCTCGACAGCGAAATGTGATTTTTACAAATATGTTTCTCAATGAATTTTTACTGCAGTTATAGTGTTTTTTATATCAGTAGATAGCTTAGTTATCGAACTTTAAGAGGATAATAAGTAAAATGAATAATAAACCACATAAAATATTAAAATCATGTTTATTAACACAATAGGTGCGTAAATTAATACTTGGCTCAATTGTGAGTAAATAATAAAGCGATAACATTAGTTTAGTAATAAAATATGGCATAACCATGTACGCTTGTTATCCATCTTTTGAAAAATAACCACTTTTATAACCACCGAGCATTGTTTTTTAAAATATTTGATCATTTTCGTACACCATGCACCGTGTTGCAAAATTTTGCACTTTCGCCGCACGGTGCATGGAACCGGAAGTACCCGTTCCCGCATTCGAAAGATTAATATTGGCAAAATAACTAATTTTTGAAAATTAAAAAGAAATCACAAAAAATATGTCCCTTTAACGTCCATAAATCAATACAATCCCTTTTATGCAAAATGTTTTTAGTACAAATTCAGAAAATTTTATATTTTTTACTCCAAAATATTAACTAGAAACCTCATGGGTTATTGTAAGTCACGTGACACCGCCAGAGCCAATAGTAACGCGGCAAGCAAGAACGAAGACAGCTGTCGTTATGCGCTCTCTCTCACACTACAGCTTGTCTATAGCACTACAGGCTCGTACCAATTCATTATTTGTTTGATCACCTGGCAGGTAGAAAGCCCCACCGAAATGATCTGTCTTTTTGGGAATCTTATTTTTTAGTTATAGATAACACTCCATTAAAATTTCAAGCTGCCTCAAAAACATTTCCTCGGTGGCGCGAGTGGTAGCGTAAGCGACTGCTGTGCTTGAGGTCTCGGGTTCGATTCCCGGGTCGGACCAAATGTTTGTATGATCTGCAAATATTTGTTTCGAAGTTTGGGTGTTTTCTATGTATAATATGTATGTATTTACAAAAAAAAAGTATATAAGTATTTATATCAGTTGTCTAGTACCCATAACACAAGCTCTGCTTAGCTTGGGACTAGACGGCGTTGTGTGTTAATAAATTGTCCGAAATATTTTTTTGTAAAATATTTTTGCACGCGTCTGGCAATGTTAAAACTCCGATTAAATTATCTGGCTTATTTTTTTTCGTAATCATTAAGTATTACACTGCAACATATATAAATTGCGTAGTGCCTCAAATATATTTTTGGAGAAGAAAAAAAAATTTTTTTTCAAATGTGGGGTTTTATTTAGCCCCGCTACTCACCAGCCAGGTCTGCAGTCCCGAGTTGGGATATAATAGGAGAGGTATCTGACAAGTTTTCAGCTTGCCTCAAATACCTACCCAAAAAACTATTCACACATATAAACTATACACACTATAACACACTCGAATTACGAATCTTGTATCGCGATATAGAAATTTTCGCATCGATTACCATAACTTGTGAACATCAATCGTCAGGCCATGGCTAGCCTGGTAATATCACCTTGCCTGGTAGGAGGGACGTCCTTTTGTGTTAGAAGAACATGTAGCTTTTTGGAAAAGGTAGTTGTATTCGTAATCATATTTAAGTTTAAGATTATTGTGTTTTAACTAGTATTGAGTATGTACAAGCTCGTACATCATTTGATGACTCCACACTTCACAATAATATATATAGAGATTAACATTTTAGATGTGGTGTGCAATATCGATTGGTACTTGGATTGATTTCAATTTAAACCTTTGAGTTGAATCGAAATCAATCTAAGCTCCGGTAATTCAAATCATTGATTACTTGAGTTACATCCTTTTATCACTGATCAATTCAGTACTTGAGTTTTTTTTTTATATTTGTATTAATAATGTTTGATGTTTGTATTCTTGACGTGTTCAAGTGCCTTTTGGGGCCTATGAAAATAAATGATTTGACTTTGACTTCGATCATTGAACTAAACACACGTCGAGTAGTAGTACAACTCCACTAGCTATCTGATGTCACTGTACAGAGTGACACCAGTGTGTAGGAAGCAAGTAATGAGATACATCAGTGGCGGGTTGCAGGTGTCCGGCGTGGTGCGACCGCGTGCTGCTGTCGCAGGCGGCGCGACTACTCGTGCAGCCCGACGCCGCCCGCGCCAGCGACAACCGACACATGCACGCCTCCAGGTAAACACACTCGCCTCCAGGTAAACACACTCGCCTCCAGGTAAACACTCGCCTCCAGGTAAACACATACGCCTCCAGGTAAACACACACGCCTCCAGGTAAACACACTCGCCTCCAGGTAAACATACTCGCCTCCAGGTAAACACACTTGCCTCTATATAAACACACTTGCTTCCAGATTAACACACATGCCTCCAGGTAAACACACTTGCCTCCATATAAACCCACTTGCCTCCATATAAACACACTTACCTCCAGATAAACACACATGCCTCCAGATAAACACACACGCCTTCAGGTAAACACACATGCCTGCAGGCAAACATCGACGCCTCCAGGCAAACACACACGTCTCCAGGCAAACACACACGCCTAAAAAAATGTTTGATACTTTACAGGAAGTCGGTGACGGACACGGATAGTAGTGGACGCGTCTCGTCCTCTGACAGCAGCCCGGCTCGTTCAGCCTCGCCCGCACCCTCACTAGCGCAGGTACGCGCTTACCCCCACACCTATCATTACCATCAGCCCCTAATAGACCACTGCTGAACATAAACCTCTCTTTAATTATACAAATTTTTTACATCTAATACACCAATCGTTTGAACTGGACTAAACCCGCATAGATTTTCTCCTTGAGTCATCTCCATGAAACTTGGTGAAGCTCCATGTTCTTAATCTTAAAAGTAAGATTTTACTACTAATAATCATTTCAGTAGCTTCGTCTTGAAAGCTAACAAACATACATCTTATCTTATATAACGGGTGTTTTTTTAAGCTAGATAGAACTTTAAATTGTAAAAAGTAACACAAAAAATTAAATTTTGATGAAACTTTTTTTTTTATTTGTTTCAGTATACTCTGACAAATCATCATGAATAGACTCACGCTTGAACAACGCTACGAAATTATCCAAATTTACTTTGAAAATCAGTCGTCGATTCGCGCAACTTATAGACGACTGTTTTATCGCAAAATTGTGTTCAGCGATGAGGCGCATTTTTGGCTTAACGGGTTTGTTAATACGCAAAATTGCCGCATATAGAGTGAGACCAATCCACAACAGACCCTACAGACTCCATTACATCCAGAAAAATGCACCGTATGGTGCGGTTTTCACGCTGGTGGCATCATCGGACCTTATTTCTTCAAAAATGAGCTGATTTTCAAAGTAAATTTGGATAATTTCGTAGCGTTGTTCAAGCGTGAGTCTATTCATGATGATTTGTCAGAGTATACTGAAACAAATAAAAAAAAAAGTTTCATCAAAATTTAATTTTTTGTGTTACTTTTTACAATTTAAAGTTCTATCTAGCTTAAAAAAACACCCTATATAAAATTCTCGTGTCACGGGGTGCGTAATCGAACTCCTCCGAAACGGCTCGACCGATTTTGATGAAATTTTTTGTGATTATCTATGAGAATCGGTTGTAATCTATTTTTCATCCCCCTAAATGTTAGGGGTAGTCCACCCCTAAATTTTTTTTTTTATTTTTTTGACAAAATTTTTAATTTCTATTTTTTTATGATGCAGCATTAGAAAATACATACAACCTTAGATTTTCAACCCTCTACGATCAACCCCTATTTTTCCATCGCGATTTTTATTGACCCACCTCTACAACATATATTCCCTTTTATGGCAAAGCAACGTTTGCCGGGACAGCTAGTTAATTTATAATAATGTTTTGCCCTTTAGAATACTAACTAGCTTTTGCCCGCAGATCCGCCTGCGTGTTAGAATCAAAAGTATTTCCATGTCAAATTTAATTGAAATCGTCGTCAATCGTTCAGCGGAACCACAAAGAACCCACATGGAACAACACAAAGTGTTATTCCATGTGAGATTTAAATTTCAATCCCTAACATTTGGCGCAGTATGAAGAGGCGTGGTGACCGCTTAAACCACTAGGGCCTAGGCCAATCGTTAAACTTTCTAATTTACTGTAGTTTACCCATCACTTCATAATTATTACATATTAGATTTCCCGACGTTTGAACCAAGTTGCACTGGCCTAGTTCCAAACTGAGTGTGTTTATCTTGTCCCAGGGCAGTCCCGGCAAGACCTTGGAGAAGAAAGGCAGCATGGCAGAGCTGGAGGTGCTATCGGTGCCAGGAATCAACTTGAGTCGGAAGAGTATTGCTGATCCCACCAGTGTACAGCAGGCTATCAGTGCCAGGTAAGGTTTAGATGAACTATCTTAATCAATTGACTAGTTTTTACCCTTGGTACCGTCCGCGTTTTTATCGCAATAAAATGAATAGTCTGTCTTGTTATAGTCTGGCCACTGAGAGAATGCGTTCCTGACAGGTCGTGATCCAATGGGCGATGTAACTTTGAACTGGCGTACAATTTATGGCAAAATTTTAAATATCTTTTATTAACCTTAATAATGAGTAATAACATTAAAAATTGAATAATCATGCCAATGTACAATAAACGTTTTATTTTGGGCTAAAGTTATTAACAATTAAACAATTAATTAATTTAAGAACAATAATTTTTAAAAGTCTCACGACGTCAAACTGCGCTGTTTCAAGGTTATGTCAATAGTTTGTTTTCGTAGTGATGAGGCAAAAAAATACTGAATTGTAACTGAGTATTTTTGGAATCGTAATATATTCGATTCCAAAAATCGATATCGGTCGATATATTGTTAAATAAAACGTTCTAATTTTATTATATATAATTTTATTTATTTATCTTTATTGAATATACAAAAAAACAGTAGAACAAGATGAGATACAAAGTATGTAAGGATGTCGTACAGTCGAATGTTGTCACCATTTCAGGGAAATGTGCCGAAATGCTTTGGGCATTTATACGAACGACATTAAAGTTTCTGGGGACATCGGAGGAATTATTCCAGAGCGTGTATAATGTACTTAATACATATTTAATATAGTTTATAATACGATATAGGTACGACCAAACCAACTTATGAAAATAATTGTCGCGATATCAGTCAGCTGAATTAAAAATAAATGAAAAACTATTTTTATCCCTTTATATTTCTGGTAAAAAATGGCAACCCAAAATAGCGTTGTGAGGACCGCCTTTTTGTAACATACACAAACAGTCGTCTCTTGTCGTCTCAGAGCTAATCTGGGCTCAAATTAAAGGTTATGCAGCCCGCCATAATACTTCTCCACCATATGGCATAAAAAAGATGAAGACGCTTTTAAAAGAAGCATGCGAAAAAGTCACAAGAGATGACTGGATGAAGGTGGTTGAAAAAACTAAAAAAATGATATTTGATGACTTTGACCGCGATATTCGTATAGACACTATGATTGATAATAACATGATAATACATGTTGGTGAAGGTGACAGCGAGTCCTCAAGCGAATCGGAGTCGGATTAAATTTTGATTTGATATTATTGAAATCTTAAAACTATGTATTTTATAATATATATTTTTCAATAAATACAGTATTTTTATTTTCTTTCCCTTGGTTTCATTCAGAAATTACGATTAAATTTAATTCATCCATCAACAATTTTGTTAATATTGTGTTTGAAATATAAAATATATCTAAACTGAATTATTATACATAATGAATGCTATAAATACTGTTACCAAATATTATTAATGATATTCATGGTACATCACTACTCATGACGAATTTACAAGTGTCAGGAACGCATTCTCTGAGTGGCCGGACTATAGCTGACTAGATTTAGGCAATGGCTTTATCCATTTGTATGTCAATTGTCAGTGTCGTTGTTTAAGAATTAAAGTGTCTTCTATATACATTATTAATACGTGGATGGTCTGAAAAATTTCTGCCATGAAAAGAACAGCATGTACACACCTATTATTTATTTGTATTGTGGCGACTTCCACATATAACACAACAATAACCTACTACAGCGCCATCTACCGAAGATACACTGAACTACGAATTAACGCACTACACGGAGTAACTACAAATCCTGAATCGCGCAATAAATAGTTCTCGCGCCGATTATCATATATACAACATCCCAACATCAACTGTTGGGCAGTAGCCCGCCAGGCATGATCACCTCGCCTGGTCGGAGGATCCTTTGTGTTGGAGGGACATGATGTGGCGACCTCCACATACAACGCCATCTACCGAAGATACACTGAACTACGAAGTAACGCACTGTACCTACAAACTACACTACACGGAGTAACTACAAATCCTGAATCGCGCAATAAATAGTTCTCGCGCCAATTATCATATATACAACATCCCAACATCAACTGTTGGGCAGTAGCCCGCCAGGCATGATCACCTCGCCTGGTCGGAGGATCCTCCCGTTGTGTTGGGTGGAACATTATACCCGTTCCCCCACAGTGGTGACCCCGACGTGATTGGAAGCAGCCTTCAAGCCGCGCCACCATCATGTTCACTCCCACAGCAAGTCTCAAGCCAGCCAGCAACTTCGGCCTCAACTGGGATATACCACACGCAGGACGCGACCGCTCCAGCCTGGTAACCCCTACGGCCTCTAGAGCGTCTAGGCACAGCACACTGCACCTACGGTCCATGTAAGCAGAGCACATCTCTCCCGTCTACGCAGCAGCCAGCCACTACGCAGCAATCGCCCCGACTCACTGGGGACCTCACCGCAGCACCGCGCACCGCATGCGATCCCGACTCACTGGGATCAGCGGACTTCAGCCCCGACTCACTGGGACTAGCGGCATTCAGTTCCGACTCACTGGAACTTGCGGCATTCAGTTCCGACTCACTGGAACTACTCACTCCTGGCACTGGCAAGCTCCGCATCAGAACACAGACAGCTGACTCAACATATATCGACCTCCAGTCTTGGAGGGGAGTGATGTGGCGACCTCCACATACAACGCCATCTACCGAAGATACACTGAACTACGAAGTAACGCACTGTACCTACAAACTACACTACACGGAGTAACTACAAATCCTGAATCGCGCAATAAATAGTTCTCGCGCCAATTATCATATATACAACATCCCAACATCAACTGTTGGGCAGTAGCCCGCCAGGCATGATCACCTCGCCTGGTCGGAGGATCCTCCCTTTGTGTTGGGTGGAACATTATACCCGTTCCCCCACACATGATACCCGTTCCTCCACAATTTATTTATTGTCTCACAATTTTGTCCTTCTTTATCAAGTATTAAAACCTTAACAATTTCTATTCTGAATAAAATATATGTAAACTAGCTTCAAATCAGCAAAGAGCATGCCAAATGTCATTAAAATCGGTGCAGCGGTTTGGCCGTGAAAGGAGGACAGACAGACAGAGTCATTATATAAGTATGGATGAATAAAAATGTTAGTGAGAGACAGTAGTAGTTATGTATTTATCTCCCAGGATGTCCGACAGTGAGTGTTCGTCCCGGCGGCGGCTGGTCCGCAACCAGTCGGAGGGCGAAGCCCGAGAGCGAGCTCGAGAACCCGCCCCACGACGCCGTCCTGCCTACGGAGTCATCGGGGCCGACACCTGCATGGGAGACCACAAGGTACTACTCACTACCATATCCCCACCACACCACATACAAAGCTTAGTGTGATTTCATTTCACATCAACTTGATCTTTGCGGTGATCACATTCAATGTGGTGATTGGCCCACACTGAAATCTTCACCATTGCGAAACGCGCTCCTTATCGAAAACAAGTTTACATATGAACCTGCTTAAGTGATTCTTCTCTACCTGTAAGTTAAATTACTAAATTGATTTAGTAAATTTGTTTACATTATTGTTAAATGAAATAAATTCGCGACTTAAAATTTGCGTTTGCGTCTTTTATTGCCCGTAGCGAAAAATTTTCCCCCGTATAGGGTTGATTTTTTACACCTTGTGTCCGAAAAACCCCAATATCTTACGGAACCCTATTTTTTTACAAAATAAAATATAGCCTATGTTACTCGTGGTATAATGTAGCCTTCGAATGGTGAAAGAATTTTTAAAATCGGTCCAGTATTTTTAGAGCCTATTCATTACAAACAAACACACAAACAAAGTTTTCCTCTTTATAATATTAGTATATAAAGGCCACAAACTTTTATTAAACTTAAAATATATAATATACAATACGACCTTCAAACATTCAAGAAAAGAGCGTACTCCTTCCTAAAAGGCCGGCAACGCACTTGTAACGCCTCTGATGTTGTGTGTTCATGGGCGGCGGTAATCGCTTACCATCAGGCGATACGTCTGCTCGTTTGCCCTCTATATAATAAATAAAAAATATATATATTGAATTAACTGATCAAAAATTTCATTTGTAAAACTTAATATCTTTATCCAATTAAATATTTTTTACAGAATAAACATATTACCAAAATGTAACAGAGCTTTGAAAACAGCATATTGTACGGCATATATTATGACTGAAGCTAATTCTAAAGTAAACCAAACCAATATTAATCCCGCATAAACTGCAATAAATAAAAAAGTCACAGTATATTAATAAAACCATTTGTCTCCACAGCCGATCTATCTCCGCGTGATGCTGCAAAGCGACCGAGGTACATTAGAGTGTTGCGACACAACCTTCCCCTGCACTATATGCGCCAGCGCCAACGGCCTCCCCTCCACCCTATCATTACTACCCCCCAGACTATCACGAATACCCACCGACCCGGATTTATACGCTCACAAGAAGTTCAAACTTCCCGACATTTCATGCTCCCACCCAGACAAACTGACAGAAGAGTCGAAATTCATTCGTAGAACGCGAACAGGCTCTTTAAACGAAACGATGTTGAGAATTCCTCACGTAGAAATCACTTCGGCAGACTACTGCAGTTATGATGGCATTTATGTCAATGATGTGGATAATACCTTACTCTGTGTCCGCCAATGCCTGGACCCTTACACCCCAGAGAGCATCGACTCTCACAGCCCAAACGTAGAAGCCTCGTCCACATCCGAATTATCGAATGAAATAATCGATTCAGTTATAAAATCAACTAAAGTAACCCGAGATAGAAGCGTCTCACCATCCCAACTGAAGTCACGTTTAGATGAGTTATTAAACAATAAAGATGATCAAGTTAAATCTATTCCGGAGTTGCAAAGGTTAAATAGTAGGGAGTCCTGTAAGTCTGAGGGTAGTAAAAAGGGTGGTTTGTGTTGTTTAGCGTTGAAGTGTTACGGTTTTTGTAGAAGGCGAGCCCGCAAAGTGAAGTGTGACTGTACTGGCTTGACCAAGTGTTGCTCTTGAGCTTTGTAGTTTTTGTATGATTCGATGTATAGTCGATTTTTATTATTTAGTCGATTTTTAACTTTAAAATATAGGAACTAAATAATTTTGTAATTAAATTAATGTTGACCTATAATATTTTAAAGATAAAAAACGATTATTTCTGACAATGCATTTTTTTGTTTTCATGGCACTTTTCAATAATTTGTATTATTTCAATCAACCTGATTGTTGACCACTATGGTAGAACTACCATAAACTGACACGCATGGAACTTAACGCATGTATTTTTTTTATAACATCAGTGTCTGAATCTTACTGTTTAAAGTTTCACTATTGTATGTAAATAGTAACTTTGTGCTTATAACTAGTCGATTTTATTATAATCACCTAAACCCCTTACCGCCTTATTACTAAACTTGATTTAAAAATGACTAGGTTTCATAATAAAATAGCCAGTCAAATCTCACCATTAATGATTTTTTTTAATACTTTAAGCAATATTTAAAAAAATAGTATTTTTTATTTTTCTAATAAGGTACAGGGGGTGTTAGTTTTCAATGCAATATATCAATATTTTTTAATTAAAAACTTAATATGATAGGTGTTCACTTTTTAATTTTAAATGTATACCAAATAGTTTATAATACAATCTAGTCTGTATGCTCAAGTGTATATATATATTCGGTATGGTATTCTCATTGGTATATATAAATATATTTTTAATTAAAAAGTTATTTATAAACGTTATTAATTAACGTTATTTTCAACATTAAACTTACACCCTGAAGGTAAATAAATTGAATAATTATTTTTTACATTTGAAACAACGCCATCTAGCTTCAGACTAAAACACAGCTTGTACAATGAAGCTAGATTATCTGATAGAAAACTTATATAAGTTACTTACTTTTTTGTAAAAACATACATATTATACATAGAAAATTCCGAAACAAATATTTGTAGATCATACAAACATTTGGTCAAACCTTGAAAGTTAATACACAAAAATATTCTTTAACTTTTGTTAATAAGGTGGTAAACAATGAAATAAAAACTAAATTTAAACCGTATCCTTACTTAATATATACTAGTTGACTCACTTAACTTGCGTCTTACAAAATCAACTAAATTTTTCCTTCGAAACGTTATTCATTGATGCTCCGCTCCTATTGATCGTACCGTGATGCTATATAGCCTACAGTCTACCTTTATAAATGGACTATCCAACAGTAAAATAATCTTTCAATTCTAACCAGTATTTCTTGAAATTGGAGCGTTCAAACAAACTTTTAATTATAATAAACTATGGACTTGAAAGTAACTCTAGTCTGTAACGCTTTCACGGTTAAACCGCTGAATGATTAAAAAACTTGAGAGGTGTCAAGGGACACCCGGATGGAACGAAGTTCGAAATAGAAAGACGAAACGAAAATATCTGGCTTGCTTTCTATAAGAGAGATAGAGAGACAGACAGAGAAACATGCGCACGCCGCACGGCTTACAATAGCTTACTGTAACAAAAAGTGTCGTTACCAGCCTATCGCAGTTCACTGCTAAACTTATTTATTGATATATTTTGTATTTATATTTGATATACATAATTTTAAAAATCATTAATTTACAGCGACATCTATATTATCAATATTAAACTACTGGCAACGACAACTATAACACGTAAATGTAAGTTCAGTTTCTATTCAAAAGATGGCGCTATATATAAAATTGAAAAATGTTTTTCACCAATTCTTTAAAAAATAATAACAAAACAATATTTTCTTAATAAAAAAATATTAAGACTTCGTTCCCATAACAAAAATAGTGAATCAAGCAATGAAAAATAAACTAATAACAAATATAATTTAAAATAGCAAAAAGTGTCGTGACAACTTTTTCGTATGAATTTTTTCCGTCTAGCCCCCTTTCACAACGCGCGATAAGGAACTTCGTTCCAATAATTAAATTTGTGCAACATCTGCGGGCGGTGACGCCGCTGAAATCTAATATTCAATCAATCTTTGTAACATGGTTTAAAACTAGTTTTTTGTAAATCCACGTTAAATAATAAACATGAGTTTATAATTGAATTTAGTTATTTATATTTAGTGACAAATTTCGAAATATGACAAGAACAATCAGTCTGTCAGTTGTCTGACTCATAACACAAGCTCTGCTTAGTTTGTTACTAGATGGCGTTGTGTGTTAGATGTCCGAATACATTGATTATTGATATTCCCTTTAGCTGGCTCTAAAGGGGTATGTACATAAGCGCTACTCATTTATAACTATACTAGAAACTTACGTATTATTTTTGACTGTTTTATTTTTATTTATTTGTTTTGAAGAAGGGTTACAGACTAATTAAGTTATGGTTAATATAAATATGTGTTCAACTGCTAATAGGCCTCTTTATATACGTTACAATATGTGACACTGATCTAAGTGCCAGGTCATGGGGTTACATAATATGTTAAAAGTTCTACGAACTGAAATTCTCCTCATTTTTTGAAGTCTTTTAAAAATTTTTGACCAAAGTTAAAATATAAAAAAAGTAGACTCTACAATCAGATAATAACGCCAATCTGTAATGTTAAATAAGAGTATTTAGCAAAATAAATTAAATTTGTTATGTTTGTGTTCATCTGCAATATTTTTCAACTATAGAACCCTGGGCTTTATATTAAGTGATGACGGTCTGCAGCCTACAGTCCTTAAAATAAAACTTAAAATCTGTGACAGATTGCTACGAAACTAACAAAGTAACTTTGAACAATCGACTTTATTTTCTATCGCCCCTATTTTCTTTCTTTACTTGCCAGTTTTATAACAAATGATTGTAAAATTAAACTAGTGTCACTGGCAACACTCACACAACAATCAACCGTCACAGAGATCAAGCTATATTTTAAGGACTATAGGTTTTAATACCGCTGTTGATACATAACTTAGTTATTTCATTATTACATAAATCATAAAAAAAGTTAGGTAAATAATAGATGGCACTAAATATATTTACTTAATTTGAACAATATATTTAAAAAAGTATTATAACACATATCATTTTAATTAATTTACTAAACTTTGCAATCATTTAGTTACCATTGTTTATTTTAGTTTTAACGTCACTTTATTATTTAAGACTGGCAACATTATTATAACTTAATTTTTTTTTTACTTTGGCAACACCTAACGTTATACATCCGTATCTAATATTTCAAAGGAAATAGACGAGTCACCATGAGAATAATTTAAATTCCCTTGACATAGGATATTACAGTGCGATTGTTATTATCTTTTCGAAAAAAAAGATCAATATTATGTCTGTTTAACATAAGTGTCATTCTACATTCGGCTTTTACATACTTTAACAATAAAGAATAAATAAATTTATTAAAGAATACAGTTTTGTAGTTTCAAATACAATATTAGATATTTTCTTGTTTTAGATTTTGATATCTTGAAAAAGTTTTCGAATACAGATTCTATTCGTTATGGGTCCTGCATTTTTCTTCTTATAAAATGGCTTTTTTATCATATTATGGGATTTATTGTATCAGGGGCCCATGATTTTAGTAGACATTTTTAAGTATTCTGAATCTCATATTATTAGCCACTCATTATGAAATCGTACTGCAAATAATAATTCAATGAAATTATTCATTAGTAGTACTTGTGTTCTGTATTGGTAAGAATTTCGATTTTCAAACTGGCATTTTATACCACACGGAAAAATTAGAACATTGCACTATTATTTTATATTTTCTTAACAATTTTAAAAAACTCTTTCGTTTTAACGCTCATATACTACGAACACGTTTATATTACAATTATTTTTTTAATTTACCAATTGTATAGTGAGGTGTTGCCATCGTGTACTCGATACGTAATACGCGTATACCTTGTAAACCACTGACGGCGTGTACGCTAATAAACGTTTATATGCACTGAGCTTGTTTTTTTCTTTTGTGATGTATTTTTCCTCGTGATATGTTCCATGGAGTAAGGCTCGTGCTGTCTTTAACCTTAACCGATTTTCAATAAATAAAAATACTCACATTTGATTGTTTTTAAAGTGAAAAACTTCTATTGATGACGTGACATGTTGACGCTTGCACCAGCTGTGAATTTATAGATATACTAACATATATCAGATCATACATAACACAGATCGACAAATTTTAATCTAAGTTGAAGTGATTTGAAATTCAAAAAATAACAACTGTTTGCTTCTTATAGTTATAAGTTTTCAATAGCATATAATTTGTCTTTGGTCCCATTTGTAGCAAAAATAATCCTACGAGTAAAAAATTAAGATTTTAAAGACACCGTTTTGTATAATTAATCGTTATATAATTTAAAAAGTTAATGGTACTTAAAGATAGGACAAGACTTACTCCAAAAATACCTTGTGCAAATCGGTTTTTATTTGCCAGTGTAGTGTTGTACCCCTGCTTGTAAGTATTTTGTTTTGCTTATAGTTTATTCAAACGAGTATTTAAAAGTATTTAATATTAATAAACAGTAGAATAATAATGCAGCATCCGTTTTGTCAGCATGTTTTAAATATTGTACATTTGAGATTACTTTTGTAGTCTTCATGCTTTTTCACGAGTTATAATTCTGTATTTCAGGCAATTTTCGACAAGAGTTTCATTCAGAATCATCTCCCAAGCATATCAAAGTAGAAGAACAAGATAATATGACAGAACCTGTCGCTGATTCGCCCAATTCCCGCTACATACACTTCAGTATGGATAGCGCTAATAATATTTTTAAAGAAACCGATATATAAAGTATTCATCCGAGTATTTGAGTATATTTTATATACTCGGTATAGTATTTTAAGTATCTAGTATTTTCTGTAACAAAATACGTTGAGATTATTATTATATATTCATCTTTGTTGTATATGTTGATACTTATTACATTTTATATATTATTAAAATTATATATATAGTGATAATCCTAATGTAAATGAATATTTTAAATTAATAAAATATTTTCAGTGTATAACTTGCAATGACATTCCAAAGATGTAATGTATCATAATAATTAGTAATAATTTTAAATCCAAGTTCTATTATTATCGTCATATTATAATCTATACTTGTATAAAATTTTATTTATAAATAACAAATTTTTAGCCATATCACGTTAACGTAGTCTTACAAAGTAATAGCTTGAATATAATTTTACATTTATTCTTCAAATCTGTCAGGATATAAACTTAGAAGTGTTGGACAAAGATTAGTATTAGCCAAAATTTTATGCCCCACATACGCACGTCGCCTTTAAGAGTCTTTTGGCACAAGTCTCGGCGGGTGGAGAAGGCAGTAGTGGTAGCGATCCACACATTCACAATGTGAGTTGATTGCCTCGCGTCGCCTCTAGCGTCCTTTGACTCGCGCCCATAACCCGTGACTCGTCTCGTCTCGGAGCGATAGTGTAGCGAGGTGAGGGAACACGAGGGGGCACGAGCGCACCGTCCTCACTCTCGCACTCGCGTTGCCTCATGGAGAGTGTGGATGGGAGATTAAGACTCGCGATTCTTCATATAGCCTCGTGGAGAGTCTGGATGGAGCATTACAATTATTACAACTACCCGCCGCAAGGCTATAAATGGCGTGGTTTGTTTAATGTCGGAGAATTCGCCCAATGGATTTCGTCGAACGGTGAGGTAGTCAAAACGATGGTCGGTAAGATGTGAAGTGTTAAGTTATTCTTTCGTTTAATTATCACGAAGCTAACAATAGTATTTTCGTGAGACTAGTTTACAGATACTTGGTTTGTACCTAATACTGATACTAAATACTTAATACTCGTCTAGTCTTAAAAGTATTTTTTGCTACTTTCACTAATTTTGCTATATAAAGGAACTAGTAACTTTTAGTTCGTTAATAATGTTATATAGAAATAGGCAAATTGACATCACAGGGTAAATTATTTGCCGTTTTAATTAAATCATTTATTTTTAAATTATGGTACTTAAATACGAGTATATTTAAGGATAAAAATTATGTTCTGTTGATAATATTTCGACATGGGTGTTCAACAAAGCTTTTTCAATTACTTATGAATCCAATATGTTAGATATATTTGGTAGAAGTATCAAGATAAAATACATACATAAATATAATTACATATGAGGTAAATTATTAAATACTTTTTAATGTCGTGAATATTTTCTAAATTATAGAAAAACTCCTTTTAGTATTTAAACCCATCTTAACTTCCCGCTGGACCGCAATGGCTTAGGACAAAATAGGACTGATCGGACGAAGAAAATACACCTCTAGTTTTTTTCTTCTATACGAATCTTGCCATGATAATAATAAACAACAAAAAGAATTATCCCATTAGGTGCTGTCGATCGAAAGTTATGCGTGTGCATACATTTTTTGTGATTATTTTTAGATCTATCTAAGATGTAAGGGAAAGTAACCAATATTGAATCAGAGCTATTGGACCACATCTGTATTGTTTTCAAAAGTTTTACACTTGCAACACAAAAGTAGCGGTTGCAGCTCCACTAATATGGGATAGCGCTGCGAGCGTTTAAACTTCAGTCAATACAGAAGTGGTCTAATTTAAATGCCTTTTCAATACTGATTGCTCTCCCCCTATGTTATATATTCAGCAAAAAAGATCTCTTAATTTTTATTCTACTCAACTTGAAAACAATACTTAGTAGTTATAATATCCTTCATCGCTTCGAAAAACAACATCAAACTACAATACAAGAAAATAATCCGTAGTTTTAAAATTATTCGTAGAAGTATCAGTGTCTATTTAATATTGTCGAAAATAGTAAAAATGTTAATTAATATAAGTACCTGTATACCATCCAAAGTATACTAATCTAAATGTTATTCACATTATCACAATTATTCGCACTTAATATATTTTTTATTTACGTGTGGGTAGTTGCTAGCTTTCAAACATTACACCTTCAAAAAATTCACAGCATGCTATTTTCATATAGGGCTAGGTAGAGGCCTCATAAAATAGTGATTCAAGATTTTTAAGGAGTTCGATGGGAAAAATGAGAATTTAATAGGGAAAGAAAAGTTGTGAAGATATAAACAGCAGTGGTAGGAAAGTGTGCTGATATATACCGTCTCAACCACGTATCAGTTAACAAAGAACCTTAAACTCATATCATTAAAGTGGATTTTAATGTACCTGCCATAGTATTTACATTTTAAAAGGTTTATATTATAGATAAAATATTTAGAAGTAAAATTTGTCATTTTAATACACAAAAAATATGAAATTTAAATTTTTAAACTAGATATAAGTAGGTAGATATGCTGACAATTGAAGTAGGTACATAGTTTTCATGTATTTATCTGAGCTTTAGGCATCATATAAGTATGTTTATTATGATCTCACTCCTTAAGTACTCAACCGCTTATAATACAACTTATCAAGGGTACAGAAAGAATATAGGGTACCTTACCTTACTTTTCAAAGTCAAAGTCAAATCATTCATTTCCGTAGGTCCCAAAAAGCACTTGAACACGTCAAAAATATAAAATAAAACTCAAGTAATCAATTCAGTGATAAAAGGTACTAATACTAAATGCACTGAAATGATTTGAATTACCGGAGCTTAGATTGATTTCGATTCAACTCAAAGGTTTAAATTGAAATCAATCCAAGTACCAGCTCCGTTGGGTATTGCATTCATGAGAAGAGCTGGTGAGAAACTCATGTGCACCATCTTTTCAAATAATTCATACAATAACAACAACATAATTTTGTTTTATTAATGCTTCTGCCAAAGTTTCTCTTTACTCTGCCTGATGGAAAGCATAAACAGAATCCAAGAGTGGTGGTCACCATACTCATTGCGAATGCAGACAATGCAGCATAGTGACCGACACTATGAGATGCTTCTGCATCGATGATCCTCCGGTCTCGCACTCACCAACGAAAAACGATGTCATTTTAGATTGGTCCTGCGTCCTGTGAATATCTGAACTGGTCCTAAATGTAGTAAAATACCTCTGTATTAATAATCATAGTATTTATTGTGTACACGTGTTACAATTTATTTTAATAATAAAAATGGTGTTCATAAATATGTTATATGATAATCTTAGAGCTACGAGCTATTTACTGACTTAAGTTATTTATTTATTAGTTTTATAGAAATACAAATGATTTTTCTTTCTTACAAATTGTGACTATCTTAAAGTTATTATCGGTAGCTTGCTTTTACGGTACTCTAAGAAACAATTTTAAACGTTTAATGTTTAATATACGATTTTTATCTTAGTTGATGTACTAAGAACAATTTTTTTTTTACTATGTACGCGAAATTAACAGAAAAATATTTAAGTATGTCTTAAAAAATCCATAACCAAATTGTACACTTCTGTAACTGAAGAGAAAAATTCTAAATATTTATTTTGTTATTGCTCTTAAGCAGATAAAATATGGCTGCGTTCTGTATGTTGCATAAAAAAAAAAACATTGGAATTATATCATTGACGTGTGTGCTCTTAAAATAATTGCCATAAAAAAAAATTGTCCTGTATTGCCAAATATAAATTGGTACAAATATGTAATAATTTTAAATACATTTATATAGCGTGCTACTAAGTATAAAAATACAGAATTAAAAAATAATACATTTGTAAACGTACTTTAAATATATTTTTATGTGTGTAAATTAAATATTGGTATTAAATAATTATTAGTGATATTGTAAGATAACAACTTGCCATACGAAATAAAGCAGTATTGAATAGTGACGTGACTTAAGGTACCTTCACACTAGCTTTCAGCGTGTGCCTTCGAAAAATGTATACGCAGCATAAGTACTATTTTAACGTGAAGTTTGCGTCTGTAGTCCATTTCATCAATCCTCGCCCAGTAATCAATTAGGTCCTAGGAAATTATAGTACGCTTTTCACTGCGCTCACTTATGCTTACTATTTATCGCATGAATCAGCAAAAGCGTCAATTACCATTGCTTTGTTGCTTATAAAGATAAAGTGATAGTCGCTATCTAACTATCTACATCAGACCTTTTCTCAAGGCTCTCAACAAATGCTAATGTGAAGGGA
Organism: Spilarctia lutea; assembly: GCA_916048165.1. Classification (NCBI taxonomy): domain Eukaryota; kingdom Metazoa; phylum Arthropoda; class Insecta; order Lepidoptera; family Erebidae; genus Spilarctia; species Spilarctia lutea. The sequence goes on along the minus strand of OU696492.1, from coordinate 2,369,776 downwards.
CCCTTGTACAGATAGTACGTGTACTAGAAACATAAATATATGATACATGAATTTGTATAGTAATATGTTTGTATAAGTAATCTAAATTATTCCAAAAAAAAAAAACAATTATCTGTCAAGACGTTGTTAAAATAATAAAAAATAAAAAAAAAAGTTACGTTATTTTCAACGATAACGTTATAAAAATATCAATACCGTTATTGTCAAATAACATCACTAAATAACACAAAATAAATCACCGTAAAATCTAAAACTAATAAACACCAAATCGAGAGATTAATACTTTTAAATATATCAATGTTGTAACACTTAATAGATAGTTAATTGTTATAGTTAGAACCACAGACCTTAAATTTAAAACTAATCATTAGAAATGACGAAACCAATAACAAATTATATATTTTTATATCATAGTATTCAATTTACATTCCATTTGCTTTCGCCATTATAGGCCTACCGTTTATCTGAGACCTCGCCTGCGCGGTAACAGGGGCGCGGGGGAATGACGACAAAGGGGACTGAGACAGTCGCTTGGCGCATTTCATCTCGTGTGTATCTCACTAAGCGCCCCCGCCGCCCGCACCTGTCTCAGTCCCCTTTGTCGTCATACCCCGCGCCCCTGTTACCGCGCAAGCGAGGTCTCAGATAAACGGTCGGCCTATAGTTTAGGAGGCCATCTTGATCTCTCCGTAAATACTTCTCCCATTCATATCTGTGCGTGTGATTTCACGAGAAGGGAAGAAAATGTGTAATATTTTCTCTTTTTTCTTCCTAACAAGAATAAGTTATGGAACTCCTACATACTAGTTTTGTCTGCGATACAAGATGGAACATGCGTCTTGGAATAGGTGTAAGATCGTTATTTTTTGCCTGCCTATTCGATTTCCGAGTCCGACTGCTGTTGGTTTTTTCTTATAAGAAATTCCTAATAGCAAACCGGAGTAAGGAAGATGGCGGTGTTTCCCGCCCGTGCCTCGAAAAGCACCTTAAGTCGTCGGTCCCGTTTAACATGATCATCTATGGCAATCGTTATTTGGGAAGTCAGTGCCCTCGAAAATACTGACAACTAGTTCAATCTTCGAATTCAGTCGTTCCGTGTAAAAACTGATATTCAGGTAAAACCGGTTGAACTAGTAGCCGACCCCAAATAATCTTGGGAATAATAAAGGCTATCATTTTTTTTATACATATTTTTTGTATCTTTTTTGTTGACGGGGTAGAAAATCCCTTCGGATCTCATGTTTCTTTGGGATTCAATTAAATTTAAAATGTGAAATAAATAAATATTCCGGACATCTAACACACAACGCCATCTAGTCCCAAGCTAAGCAGAGTTTGTGTTATGGGTACTACACAACTGATATAAATACTTATATGCTTTTTTTGTAAAACATACATATTATACATAGAAAACACCCAAACTCCGAAACAAATATTTGCTGATCATACAAACATTTGGTCCGACTCGGGAATCGAACCCGAGACCTCAAGCTTAGCAGTCGCATACGCTACCACTACGCCACCGAGGCAGTCAATGTAGTATAAAACCATTCCTACAGCCAGTCAACGCTCTGCTCTGGTTTTAGTTCCTTTCTTTTGACATTACGCTGGAGGAATATGCTTTCCGCATCTATCATGTACCTACACTAAGTCAAATATGTGTAAATTTAAAAAAAAATATTAAATTTAAGGTCTGTTGACTAGACGCTAACTAGCATATTTAATAATAGGAGCATTTGGATATTGCCAAAGTACCGAATTGTTTTATATAGATGTGTAGTTCGTATATTTATATGTTTATATAGAATATGTAGATCACTTTATCTTCGTGTTATTCACAATAGTCACTTGTTAATTAAATATATAAGTATATATATATCTATATATATAATACAACGGGTTTGTGCTATTTTTTAAACTTTAAGTCACCGAATTTAAAGTTGAAAATGCATAAAATTCTAAATTGATCATAACATAAGACGTTTATGAATGACGGCAAAATATATGAAGAAATAAACTAAAGAAGGGGGTCTTTATTAAATCTAAAGCTTATCTCAGAAGTGGCTTATCCGATTTGGATGAGATTTTGATTTATCTATTGTTATTGTATTGTACATTTCGAATTTGGTGTTTGTTTTATTTAAATCGGCTTACAAATAAAAGAGGTAAAGCTGTTTAAAGAATCAGCTAAAGCAACTGTAAATGTTTTGTTAGCTGCGGGCAAAAGTTCGTTTTAAATATACTTTGGGAATGACTTGACCCGAGGAAACAAGTCGCTTCGTCTCTTGATAAAGGACCCCTTTTAGACTTCTGGGAATATATACATATATACATATATAGATTATATATAATCTTTAATTAATATTTATACCTACAACTCACGAAATTTATCTTCTAATAGTAATTTGTACTGTTATTTATATGTAGTTCAGGCTTGACATACGTGAATCAAATTTTAAGAAGTATTTACATCCGATTGAATGATAGTTTTAACTGCCCATGGACACCCGCAACATCAGAGGCGTCACAAGTGCGTTGCCGGCCTTTGGGGGATGGGGAGAGGGATTGGTGTACGGGCCTCCGGTGTCCTCATTTACTCGTTGACTCACTCACAGCACAGTCACTGTTTCACATTGGTTTTCTGTGAGCTCTCCGCTCGAGCCGCTCTCCCACGGTATTGTACGAAATAACAAGAATAAGGTTAAAAAAAAACCATTAACCGAATACGTACAAACTTTAGACGATAGCTTATGTGACCCGGGCCGTTGGTTCGAATATATTCACACCTCATTCGTTAAAATCGGTTCAATAGTTTAGAACATACATATACTGCCAAACATCTTCCTTTTGGCCAGACGGTTAAAATTACACCAGTGTTTTTACAAACATACATGAAACGGACACAAAGAACACCCAGACTCAGATAGACAACAACTCGAGGATCACACAATGTACTGTCCCATGTGGGATTTGAACACACAACACTTGGTGAAAGCAGTTCGTCGGTTCATGTCACTAACAGACTTCCTAAAAGGATGAGGTTTTAATTTTGGATGTTGAATTGAATTGTTTTTTTTTTCTTTCTATTCATGACGTTTTCGAGTCATTATTGTGTAACTATTAGCCATTGGATATTTTTTAAAACAATTCGCAAATGTGTCAAGCCTAAACTTTGGTAATTCGATATGTGTTATTATTATATCTATTTATTATTTGTTATCAAGTGACTTGGTTAATTAAGTAACTAATTGACATATTTTTGTGATGATTCGCAGCCGCATTTTATATATATAAAGGAATATCAACTATTTGAATATTTAGATTGTTGATGCACCGTAAACTACGAAAAGCAACGGTTTTCATGTGAGGCGTTGGATCTCTCCAATCGTCACAAGGCTGACACATTAATACAATACAATACATTTATTCGCATGAATATGGTACAAAGTTCTTAAACTATAAACAAAGTATTTATTTTTTCAGAAAACTGCTCTCCCAAAAACTTTATCCAGTTTATTTTATTTTTCTTATATTACTGAGAGATTTACTGCAGTATTTGTTCTTTTGATAAGATGTCAACAAGACAGATCAGATATGTCTGCTAATTTCATGTAGGTATTAAAAGTCTTCGAGCCTTCAAATCCACGTCGTGATGAATTTAATGATAAATGAAAAAATGTATGAAATAAAATGGGAACCATCTTTCAAAAAAACAAGAAACGATTCACCTAGACCTAGTTCACTTTCGACGCCAAAGTCACTTGAAAATGAAAAAAAAAACACTTTAATCTATGTCTATAATACTCTTTGAATAAGCAATTTCAAATATTATACTGTTGTATCTCTGTATTTCTAGTCATTTTATGTGTAACGTGATCAGTGTTAATAAATTGAATTTAAAAACAAAATTGCTTTTTTTTAATGACAACTCTTGCAAAAGGAATATACCTACCTACCTGTGTCGTGGGGGGTACAAATACAGTACCTACATACCTTTGCTGCACATATAGGAGATTATCTAGAAACTTTTCAGGGAGTTTTAAAAGTTAGTAATTTGAAGCAAAGTTAAATTTAATAAAAGCACATCAATTTGCTTAACGTTATCAACTTTCAAAACTTCCGGAAAAGTACCAGATGGCTGGGCTAATTAATTTACATGAAACAAGTGAGTGAGGATACCGGAGGCCCATACCCCAACCCGTCCCCCCATCCCCCTACCCTTCCCCAAAGGCCGGCAACGCTTTTGTGACGCCTCTGGTGTTGCGGGTACTCCCAGACTAAGAAACATCGAGATTTAGAACAAGAATTTGTGGATCACACTGTATTTTACCCCATGTCCCTACATGTCCTATCAAACAATATTCATCGCAATAGGAAATGGCGAGGTGGCCGGTTTAGTCACCACACCATCCGTAGGTACAATAAGTACAAAGATACCTATCGATTACAGTGTTAAGAACTAAATACAGCGCTAATCCTTATTATATTGGTTTAAGATAATAATCGAATTATGTCGTATTTTTATTTAAATGCAATAATACCGTCAATCCTGTCACAGATAACCTTCTGAATCATCATGAAAAATCCGTGTAAACTAGTGTTATAATTCATTTAGAATTATTACACTAGTTTACACGGATTTTAAACCCCAGCTGAAAGTTATTTATTTAGGTAGAATTATCCAGAAAAAAATCTGGTTTATGAAAAGGTAGCTGAACCCTGCGGTACGACAATAACCGCAGGCAAAGCCGCGAGGTGAAGCTAGTTCTTTATAAATTATAGCCTATGTGTTATTCTGATGTATAAGCTATATTATTGTAAAGTTTCATCAAAATCCTTGTGTAGTTTTTCGTGAAAGAGCAACAAACATACTCACAAGCTTTCGCATTTAGTTTAGTAGGATTGACTTAACTTGGTTACGTAATTTTGGTATTGAAAAATTAAAAGTTGTTTGAACCAGTGTCTCTTTATAATGCACTACCAGTAATCCCATAACACGTTATACGTTATCATCAAAAAAACGTTGATATCGTTCTTCACAAACCTTTAAATCTTCGTGGATACAAAATACTTCCTAAGTTTTCAGGGGAAAAACTCAGATGTGAGTGCAGAAAATGAATCTTTAATAATATGTTTACTCCGGTTACTTATCTGGTGAAAATTTTCCAATAAATCGGTAGCAATTTCTTTGTTATTGTCACATTTTGTACCAAAAATTCTGCAACCTCCATTTTCAATGATTCCCAGCAGATTTAAAATTGACAGATAAAAGGCTTTCACACTAAGATTCTTTCATAATTTTACGGATTCGTGGAACAAAAAGTACCTATACACTCTTCTAGTTTTGCCTTAGTAATATTTGGCCAAGCGCCTTCACAATTGTCATGAGTTCCACTTTGATGTGTCTTTACACATCATCCTTTAAGGTAGAGTGATGTTATTTGAACTAACAGTTCGTGTTTAATGTTTATTTTATTAAACAGATGATGCATTCACTTTTTATCTTGGTTTGCAATAAGAAATCCAAATTATGCACCGTTTCAAGAATGTGGGCTTGGGGTCCTCGTTTTTTTAAAAATATACTATTTACAAACATATCAATACAATCAGAACTTTGATTACACTTTCTACTCACCATTTTAAATCAATCCAAAACAATATATCTATATTTTAAAGCCAACGAATAAACAAAAAACTGTCGGTAACCTTGTTTGATATTTAAAAAAAACATTTGATATCAGAAAAAAAATGTGTAATAGAATTTTTCTGCTAACACTTTTAGGTTTCAAGAAAGATTTCTTTCGAGGTATAATAAAAAAAATATAAATAATTATAAAAATAATAAAAAAATATTAACTAGTCTTATTTTAACACTAATATTTTTTAAAAGCAACTACAATCACTACAGTCACAATCTCCACAATCCCCACAGTCACAATCCCCACAACAGCAACAGTCGTTATTGCTATCATTGGCGATTTCTGCACTCGTTTCGTCGCTGCCACAACAACATCCCATACATCCTGTACTACCACTATATGGTGTTACTACCGGACTAATTATTATTGGAGGTATTGTGCTACTTGAAGGTTGATTTGTTATAACTTGTTCTTCAGGTTCTTCTACAACAACTTCAGACATGTTTAAACTGATTTCAGTCCTTTTCAAAGTATATGAGTCTGAATTCGTGTAAACGTATAAGACGACGCGCGTGGCTAATGATATGGACGCAACTGACGCATATCTGTAGCATGATAACATTATCTCTGACTGTATTCTATCTGCATACAATCAGTAGTACGTTACTAGTGTCTCCACACGTCAGTTCTCCGAAGAGGTTCACACACAAGTTCAGACAGTCAAGAAACATGGCTGATGAAAAAAAAATTTTTTTAGAAATCTTTCTCTTATACAGCTTGTGAACCGGTGACCAACAAATAATGACCTTGTGATTTTTTGTTTTCACAAATTCATTATAAATATAAGTCAATGTCACTTACACGGGATTTAACAGAAATATATTGCCCGATTTTTGGAAGTTAGAGAATATTCCGCACACTTCCAATTATTGCTCAGTTAATAGTGGAGGTCCACAAGTATACTCCCTTCCAGTTTTCTCTTTAATCCCGTAATTTTCATTTCAAATATATATATATATATTATTATTATCTTCAGTGACTTTGCCCGTATTTACTCGTATTTGATAATTGTGATATTTCTTTGGTATTTAAATGTACTCTCAGCGTGGATTTTTGTCTTTTTTTACCTTTATTTTTTTTCCCAACCACATGACGTATGACTTACTCTGTTTTTATCTTAGTTTGCAATAGAAAATCGAATATAATTCATTTATGCACTGTTTCAAGAAAGTACAAGTGGTTCAAAATTGTCATGTGATTGAATTTTTCATGCTAACGTTTAGGTTTCAGGAAAATAGATGACATATTTATAAACATTTCTTTCGTGGTATGTATATAAAAAAGTTAAAATTGGTAAACTACTGTAATTTTAATACTTTTAAATATTTTAGAAGCAACTACAATCACCACAGTCAAAATCCTCACAATCCCCACAATCACAATCTCCACAGTCACAATCCCCACAATCACAATCACCACAACAGCAACAGTCGTCATTGCTATCATTGGCGTGTTCTACACTCACTTCATCGCTGCCACAACAACATCCCATACACCCTGTACTACCCCTATTTGATATTACTAGCGGTGTAATTAGTATTGGAGGCATTGTGTTACTTGAAGGTTGATCTGTTATAACTTGTTCTTGTTCTTCAGGTTCTCCTTCTTCAAGTTCAGACATGTTTAAACTGATTTCAATTATTTTCAGAGTATACCTGTTTGCGTTGCGTTGCGACGCGCGTGATTAATGAAATGGAGGCGACTGGCGCAAATCTGTAGCATGATAACTTTATCTGTAACAGTAGGTATTCTATTTGCATACAAACGGTCATGAGTCATACTGGGTTAATATAAGCCAATATCACTGACACGGGATTTAACAGAAATATATTGTTCTATTTTAGGAAGTTTGAGAATATTCCGCACACTTCCAATAGTTGATCAGTCAGTAACAATGGTGGTCCTGAACACAGTAACACAACTCCTCTGGTTTGAGGTTTACTTTTGTCTATATTCACAGTTACCGGTGTTAAATATGAACTTGCGAATGTTTTCGATTAGTTATCGTCACTCAAAAAAAACTAGTAAAAGTCAGTGTAGTGGATGTGGCAAGCGCCTAATCTTACCCTAACGTGGGTACGCCCAAAACCTCGAAATTAACGCAAATGGCGGTAGTATGAACAAAATGGTATCGGTAATAGTAATTCTAAAAATAACAATAGAAGAACTTGCAGTGTCTTATCACCAGTGGGTATTACAAAAAAACTTGTGAAGTGCGAGTTGAACTAACGCACAAGGGATACAAACCTGTAGGTTTATTATAAGATGTAACCTCAAAATTTATGCTTTTCGCAATTTTTTCGTTATCTGTGCTATATATAAGACGTTGCTTCGTACCAAATTTCTCCTTTTGAACTAGAGGCTGATAATAATATCTGTGAGACTTGATATCAGTATTCTCCGTATCAATTACATATTATATTAAAATGGTTATCTATTCAAAGTTTATATATGTACGTCCATTCATAATGTTAGTATTGAGTAGCAACGCATTTAATCTTGATATGTGATATACCGGTTGCGGTACACGGTGCCGTTCTCGAAGTTGTTCAAAAATACGTGTACCTCGGGCAGATTTTGCAGTTAGGGAGAAACAACTTTGAGGACGAGGTGAACGGAAGAATCCGGTTGGGTTGGGCAGCGTTTGGGAAGCTTCGTCGGGTCTTCTCATCATGGATCCTACAGTGCCTAAAGACAAAAGTCTTCAATGAATGCGTCTTACCCGTAATGACATATGGAACCGAAACGTGGACACTTACGGTACAGCTGGTCCACAAGTTCAAAGTCGCTCAGCGTGCTATGGAAAGGGCTTTGCTCGGCGTTTCTCTAAGGGACCGTATTAGAAACGAGGTGATCTGGCAGAGAACCAAGGTCATCGACATAGCCTACAGGATTAGTATTTGACTAATTGTTAGTATTTATAATATACAAGAGACCCCGCCCAGATTCGCATGGAAGTCTATAAATTCTCGGCTTTCTTCCACTATAAACTCGCCATGTAAGACACATATCAACCTTCCTCTTTGTATTGCTGAAAACTACATTAGAATCCGTTAAGTAGTTTTAAAGATCTAACAGGCAGTGGAGGCATCTTTATTTTTAACCGATTTTAAAAAAAAGGGGAGGTTATCAATTCGTCTGTTTTTTTTATGTTTGTTACCTCATAACTTTCGATTGAGTGAACCGGGTTTTGTGACTCTTTTTTTATTTGAAAGCCGTGGTCCTATTTTAATTCGGTCCAGTTCTTGAAGACGGTTGTTTTTGTAAAACTTCGTGATTATATATTATGTAAAGATTATCAAGTGGCGTAGTTAATTAATATGTTTAAATTATGATTAAACCTAATTATGTTTGAGAAAAGTAAACTTTTTAAATATACAGTTGTTGTAAAGTGAACTTCAAATGTTGCTTGCCAAACATACATGAAAGGGACACAAAGTACACCGAGACTCAGAACAATAACAACAATTTGTGGATCACACAAAATGATGTCTTATGTGGAGAACTCAGTGAAGTGAGAACTTAAGTTATTACGGTATCTGATCAATATCAATCACTTAAACAACAGTAGACCAGTGCAACTTAATAACGCATTTAATATACAAACAACGTACCAGGTGAGCACCTTATCTGCGCCTCTCTAGTGGCCATTAAAGCTAATATTTTTAACAATTTAAACGCAAACGTAGCTGTGTCTATCTATTATACTGTTTTAACGACCAAACCACTGAACCTGTTTTCATATGTATGTAAAGATAGGCTTAACGTAATTATATCAAACCTTCCGTGTGATGACGAATTTAGACAAGTGTCACGATTTCTATTTTTCTCTTAGATGTCGTAAATTACGACTAATCGAGCAAACTACGCTGAATAACTGTATTGCAAAGGGAGGGAAAACTTTAAACAGATAATAATTTAACCCATCATGCCACCATGACATGCTACACTAAAACCTCCTTTCTAAAGAGAGTCGTCCTCCTTTCTAGCGGCTGTTGATGATGATTAGTTAATCAATACGTAAACGTAAGTATAATATGTTACGTAGAGTGAAGCAGAGATAAGGAAAAACCTTAGAAAATCCAAATGCTCCGTACGCGGTCTTTCCCCTGTAGGAAGCTAATGATAATCACATCCATTTTATTCCAATTGTTAATGAATAATCAAACAAAAACAAACAAGGGTTTCCTTTGTAACTCCGTGATGAATCACATCGTTTCCGCTCTAGGAATTTATCCTGTATCGTATGGTACTTCACAAACATTCATAAAACCGACACTAAGAATACCTAGACTCATCAGAACAACTTATGTGGGGATCGAACACGCAACACTCTGCACACTAGAAAGCGACGAGGCGACTGACCAATTACAGTGATAAGACATTAATACAACATTAATCCTATTATATCCATGAAAGATAATATCGAATTATCTTGTAGTGTTAGTTCCATTTAATTGTAGCGGCAATCAGGCTATAAGAAATATTAATAACTACCTTATCACTTTAAATACGTGAGTAAATAAAAAAAAATGGAGTTAAAATTGACCTGTACTTTTGTATAGATTTTGATTAATAAAACATTGTAATAAAAAAATAGTATTGTATATTTATATTACTTATACGATAGTTAACATAATATCTCTATAATAAACAAGTTCAAAACATAATTATATTTTTAATCACCAAAACAATTACAATCCCCACAGTCACAATCACTATCCCCACAACAGCAATCGTCGTTGTTGCTATCACTGGCGATTTCTGCACTCGTTTCGGCGACAACACAACAACATTCCGCACATGCCTCAGTACTGCCATCATCTTGTATTACTTGCGGGGCATTTTGAATTTGAGCCCGTTTATTACTTAAAGGTTGATTTGTGATAACCTGTTCTTGTTCTTCAGATTCAGACATGTTCAAACCGGTTTAAATCCTTGGTTAAAGTATTCAAGTTTGAGTTTACGTTTAAGGTGTCGTAAAAACGTAACAGGTGGTTTATTTAATTATACAACACAACGCGCGCGGCGCGTGGTACGGAGTCAACTGACTCATGACTGACACAGGACCGTGGTGATCTTCCTATCTCTGTCTGTTAACCGGCAGTGAAGAGGAGAGGAAATACATCATCAGACATTCTAAACCACTAATTAAAATTAACATACAACTTCATTTGTTCAATGAACGCAAAAGTTGCTGTGCTAAATACTTAGTAACTGTGCTACTTCGCTCGCTTTTATTAATAACTTCCTATTAATGGATTTAAATTTAACCTACATTGGAAGTAGTTCTCATAAATATTGCTAAAATCGGTTCAGTGGTTTCGGAGTTCATCGACTTTAATGAAACGAATCTTTCCTCCTTAATATACTCGTATTATACCGGTAGCTTTAGTTCAGTTTTTGAATCAATATCTAACTATCACTATAGGAATGGTATACAAATAAATATCATTGAAATCCTGTTTGTAATTTAAAGAGGACAGCTTTCGCTAAATGAATATGAAAGTATATACGGTACATAAATCAATTCACCGAGTGAGTGAGGATACCAGAGGCCCATATCGCAACCCCTCCCAATCCCCCAAAAGCCGGAAACGCACATGTGACGCCCCAGGTGTTGCAGGTGTCCATGGGCAAACAAGAAAAATGGACAAAAAAGAAAAAAAATCTTGTACGTCTGTTTCTTCTGTCTAATCTTTAGAATGGTTGGACTGATTTTGACTTGACTTTCACTGGCAAGTAGCTCATATAGGGAGTAATTTTGGCTTTTTTGTAGACATCAAGTATCTGATAAATTACATGTAAATTGACCCCGAAACGGCCCGCCTCTGGCGGCCCACTCTGTGAAAACTCGAACCAAGTTATTACAAGCCCTCTATTCTCATCTGCCTAATAAGTACGAGTATATAAGAACACTAGTTGACCCACGCAACCTCGTTTGCGTCTTATATTGCCCGTAGCGTGAAAATTTTCCCTCGTTTTTTAAACATTCTTCATTGGTGCTCCGCTCCTATTAGTAGTAGCGTGATGATATATAGCCTATAGCCTTCCTCGATAAATGGACTATCCAACACTGAAAGAATTTTTCAAATCGGACCAGCGGTTCCTGAGATTAGCCCGTTCAAACAAACAAACTCTTCAGCTTTATTATATTAGTATAGATATGTACTAATAAATAACCTTGACACAAAATGTTAATTTCTACCCTTACACTTATCTTTAATGTAATTTATGCGCATTTCATTCAGGAATGTATTTTTTTTGTCGAACTTGTTTGTCTCTGAAACTGTCAGTTGAGTTGAGGAAAAAATCTTAGGGAGCGTCCATAAATTACGTGAGGTGTTTTGTTTTTAATTTTCTGTCCCCCCCCCCCCATGGTGAGATGTCGTGAGATTTTATTTAACCCCCTCCCCCATCCCCCAATCTCACGTGAGATTTTTCAAAATGTGGGTTTCTTACGTAAACGCGTTGGATTGTTATTGAAAAAAAAAAACGACGTATTTACGACTAGTTCAGACTATACAGTAATCAATATTGTTGAGACTTTAATTATAAGTGTAATAAAAATTTAACAACAGAATTCTTAAAAATAACTACTGTGATAAGTAGAGCTTGTTATATGGGTACTAGACAACTGATATAAATACCTACTTATATACTTTTTTTTGTAAATACATACATATTATACAGAGAAAACACCCAAAGTCTAAAACAAATATTTATAGATCATACAAACATTTAGTCCGAGCTGGGAATTGAACCTGAGACCTCAAGCACAGTAGTTGCATACGTGACCACTGCGCCACTGAGGTAGTTTAATAGTCCTAATTAAAGAGTGTTGTGAGGGATTCGGAATGTCACCAGTCAACACCCCTATATTCCTTTTGAGTATCCTGAACTGACTTGGGGAAAAAACTTAGCAGGACAATAGCACTACAAAGAGTGAGTAGGAAAAACCAATTCGTTTGGCTAGCGTTCTGTTGTAGACCAAATACTTTCTTTAGGAAAGACCTGTGTCAGGCTGTGTCCAGTAGTGGCCCATTAAAGATTCTGAATAAAGATGATTCTGAACATAGAAGTGATGATTAATAACGCTCCTCCGACCAGGCGAGGTGATCAAGCCTGGCGGGTCACGGCCTAACGGTTGATGTTGGGTTTTTTTTTTTTTTTATTGAATAGGGGGCAAACGAGCAGACGTATCACCTGATGGTAAGCGATTACCGCCGCCCATAGACACCCGCAACACCAAAAGCGTCACAAGTGCGTTGACGACCTTTGGGGGATGGGAAAGGGGATGAGGGGAGGGGTTGGGGGGTATGGGCCTCCGGTATCCTCACTCACTCGGTGAAACACAGCGCAAACGCTTTTTCACACCGGTTTTCTGTGAAGCCGTGGCCGTGGGTTGTTATATATATGATAATCGGTGCGAGAACTATTTCTATTGCGCGATTCAACATTGGTAGTTACTTCGTAGTTCAGTGTATCTTTAGTAGATGGCGCTGTTATAAAATGTTGTTGCCGTTGTATGTGGAAGTCACCTCCATAGAATGATGCATATGCATCTCAAAAGGCCGCCATGGGTTACCGTGCTGCATCGTTGTATTGTCTGCATTCGCAATGAGTATGGTAACCATAACTCTTGGATTCTACAAATGCTATTCATCAGGCAGAGTAGAGTATAAAAAAATATGATAATGTGTGTGTAACTAGCGTCACTGATTACCTCCGCCCTCAATTATAGTAAGATAGTACATTCACCTTTGGGTCAACCATCTGCTTGCCCCATAAACGATACACAACAAGCAAACGTTTAAAAAGTATATAACCCGACTACCTCGAAATTTTTGTTGATAATATTTACCACCTGGTACCATTTACAAACCTTGTCACCTGGGCCGTTAGTACGTATCTATTGACACTTTATTCAATAAAACCGGTTTAGTTTATTAACAGTTAAGTTAAGACTGTCAAAACTATGAACCTACCTTTTAGCTTGGCTTTAGTCGGGTAAACATAATCAAAAATGATGTATTTATTAAGTACCGTATATACTTGCGAGTTCACATGCATTTAGTAAAAAGCTGTTAATCTATACTAATATTATAAAGCTGAAGAGTTTGTTTGTTTATTTGAACGCGCTAATCTCAGGAACCGCTGGTACTATTTGAAAAATTCTTTCAGTGTTGGATAGACCATTTATCGAGGAAGGCTATATGTCATCACGCTAATAATAATAGAAGCGGAGCACCAATGAAGAATGTTTCAAAAACGGGAGAAAATTTCGCTACGGGCAATAGAAGACGCAAACGAGGTTGCGTGGGTCAGCTAGTGTTAAATAACAAACAGATACTTCAATTTTATTTATTTGTATAGATATCTAATCTAATCGTAATTGTAAAGTTAGATACCGAAATGACTCTGTAATTTAGTTAAGAGGTGATTGTAACTAAAAATAGGAAAGAGCAATACTAAAATACCAAGAAGTTTTAATTTCAGACAATTTTAGTGATGTGGTTTCGATTCCCTTAAGGTACAGTGGGAGAGCCACGCTTCGACATGAATGGGCCGGCTCGACCGGAGCAATACCACGGCCTCACAGGAAACCGGTGTGAAATAGCGCTTGCGCTGTGTTTTACCTAGTGAGTGAGGATACCGGAGGCCCATACCCCAAACCCTCCCCCATTCCTTCTCCCCACCCCCCAAAGATCGGCAATGCACTTGTGACGCTTTTGGTGTTGCGGGTGTCCATCCAAAAAAAAAACACAGTACAACACGTACCTACATCATGAGATTTGTGAGAACTTTGTGTTACGATTTATAAAGGGAAGTCCTGTTTCGTTTGTAAAGTACGCCGCGACACAGGAATGTATCCAAATACGGGAGCTATCTTTTTTTTAAAATAAAATGCCCAAGTTGCAAGTCTTACTCGTGCAACGAGGGTTCCGTACAAACATTTAGTTAAGTAGGCACAACTAGCTTTGCCTTTAGAAAATTATAGTCCCCAAACATCAACATAGGTGATGTTTACTGTACCAACTACAAAAAAGTTTATTATCGTATTTTTTGGATGCAGCTACAAATTTACGGTTTTGTGCTACACGATATTGCCTTATGCCAAATTTCATGATGCTAAGTCAATGGGAAGTAACAAGGTATGTTTAGATTCGCTTGCGAGTTCAATAAATTCTGTAAAAACGGAGCATAAAAGGCCGTATCTTTTGATCATGTCGACTTAGAAGTTTATTTTTTCCCTCCTGCAAGGGACCTCAGACCGGAGTATTTGATTTTAATTTTTAACTTGAAACATCGCTGTCGCCTGCGGTGTTCCTGGACCAATACGACCTTCAAACCTTCAAGAAAAGAGCGTACTCCTTCCTAAAAGGCAGGCAACGCACTTGTAACGCCTCCGGTGTTGCGGGTGTCCATGGGCGGCGGTAATCGCTTACCACCAGGCGATACGTCTGCTCGTTTGCCACCTATATAATAAAAATTAAAAAAATTAAACCACGCGTTCCAGGGGAAAAGAGTTGACATATTAACATACAGTTAGAGAGATGACCAACGAAGTGATGATATAAAAGTTCAGTTTTTGGTACGGAGTATGGAACCCTGAAAAACATATTTTTTTAAATAACAGTAGAGATAGGCAAATAACCCATCACTCAGGTGCCTATTAAGATAATAACATTATGCATTTAAATTGTATTTAATTTATTTTTCCCCATATTTTTAACACACTCTTCTAGTTATATACTAGCTGACCCACGCAAACTCGTTTACGCCTCCTATTGCTCGTAGAGTAATAATTTTCCCCCGTTTTTGAAACAGTCTTCGTTGGTGCTCCGCACCTATTAGTATTAGCGTGATGATATATAGTCTATATCCTTCCTCGATAAATTGACTAACCAACACTGAAAGAATATTTCAAATCGGACCAGTGATTCCTGAGATTAGCGCGTTCAAACAAACTCTTCAGCTTTATGATATTAGTATAGATACGTTAAGACTGTACGCAACAGGCACAGACTGCATTCAATACTTACGCGCGAAAGCCACTACATAAATTATTGCGCCAATAACTTTTGGCGCCAAATCAAAGCTGTTTAGTCTGTGGTCTGTGCCCTGCGTGTTATCGTGTGCACTTATAGTAAAGTAGTATTAATCGATGCCTTGTGCTAACGTTGGCAGTATTCCAGGAAAGCTGAGGAAATGCAACTGTACCGATCAAAGCGCGCGCAATCTGCGTGCGTCAGCAAAGATGATTAAGATGTTGTACATTGATTTGAGGTTATCGGAGTTCAGTTTATTGAGATGAGTCATTTTATTACGTAGACATTATACAAATAAGTATTAAAATTGAAAGTAAATGAAGAAACATAATCGATTGTTTACACCCTATTACTTACATAAAATAAAACTTCTTATACGACTGTGGCGCAGTGGTAGCGTACGCTACTACTGTGCTTCAGTTCTCAGGTTCGAATCCTGGGTTGGATCAAACGTTTGTATGATTTGCAGATATTTGTTACGGAGTTTGGCTGTTTTCTATGTATAATAAGTATGTATTAATTTTTTTTTTTATCTATTTACATCAGTTGTCTAGTACCCATAACACAAGCTCTGCTTAGCTTGGGACTGGATGGCGTTGTGTGTTAGATGTCCAAAATATTTTTTATTTATTTTAAACCTGACGATGTTCTCTACCAAAAAGTCTTCATTTATTCTCCACCCCTTTTCAAAACGTTCCACTCTACTACAGGAGTACATCGGTACTCTGGGTATGGATATTTGACAGGATTTCAACTCGCGTGAGGATATTGAGATCGTCACTAACGCGGCCTCGTGAAAGGTGGGGAAAATTTTCCCCCGTTTTTTAAACATTCTTCATTGATACTCCGCTCCTATTAGTACTAGCGTGATGACATATAGCCTATCCTGCCTATGCGTGCTTTCCTCGATAAATTGACTATCTAACACTGAAAGAATTTTTCAAATCGTACCAGCGGTTCCGGAGATTAGCGCGTTCAAACAAACAAACAAACTCTTCAGCTTTATATATTAATTAGCTGAGCCCCGCGGTATTACCCGCGGTTATTTTCGTAATGCGGGTAACACCGCGGGGCGAAGCTAGTGTAGAAAAAGTAGCCTAAGTTATTCCTTATATCATCAGCTACCTATCAGTAAAAGTCCCGTCCAAATCGGTCCAGCCGTTCCAGAGATTAGCCAGAACAAACAGACAGACAGACAAAAATTTTAAAAATATATATTTTGGTATGTGTACCGTATATACATTTATATGTATGTAGTTGGTGCGGTTATTTTAATATTACAAACAGACACACCAATTTTATTTATTTGTATAGATATTGATATATTCCATCTGGTCACTGCCTCGTTGGTCTAGTGGTTAGCGTAAGCGACTGCAAATCAAGAGGTCTCGGGTTCAATTCCCGGGTCGGACTGCTGTTGGGTTTTTCCTACAAGAAATTCCTAATAGCAGCCCGGAGTATGGAAGATGGCGGTGTTTCCTGCCCGTGCTTCGGACATCACGTTAAGCCGTCGGTCCCGGTTGTCATGAACACCTATGGCAATCGTTATTGGGAAGTCAGTGCCCTCAAATATACTGACAACTAGTTCAACCTTCGAATTCAGTTCGCCCTCAGGGTTGCGGAGGTCAGATGCCAGTCGCTCTGTGTAAAAACTGATATTCAGGTAAAACCGGTTGAACTGGTAGCCGACCCCAAATAATATTGGGAATAATAAAGGCTAGGAAGATGATGATGATATTCCATCTGGTAAAGTCACTTATTCTTTAAATGGTTCAAATGGTATGTATTCATTCATTGAAATTAGTGAAGTTTAGAGTACAGAACAGAGAAACTGTAAATGTAGGATAGAAAATCGGTCTGAGACTGTTTCGGGTAGTTAGTTTTAGAAGAAACTAACCAACTCGATAGACAGTGGGTTGCTAGGCACATAATTTACTTTAATATGGTAATTAAATAGCGCTGTGCGACCCAAATTGCATTTTATTGTGTCAAGGACAGAGTAGATTTTCATTAAAACTATTTTGTGATGGTTCCTGTAACTGATATATTTATATATATAGTATTTTATACTGTAAAACACACTTGTATATTTCTAAATACGTACATATTATAAATGAATTACCCCCAGACACAGAGCAAATGATCCTTTTTTTTTATTTTTACGCGGGGAATGCTTTTCTAGCCATTCCCTACGTGGAGAGACGAAGGGCGTGTGTGGGACTCCCGGAATACCGATCTACCCGCTAAACCCAGCGGCGGCCTACCTGGGCAGTTGGGAGGAGCTCCAGGTACGCATCAGCGGCTTCTGGAGCCCCCCCTGAAAGACTAAGCAGTCTTCCTCCCGCAAAGCAATTGATCCTGTCCATCACACAGAGATTTGTCCTGGGTGAGACTCGAATCCGATCGCTCGTTTAGGAGTCAGGATCACTATCAGGCGCTTCAAAATATTTAAAACACAACGAGAAAATACATACGTATTTCTAAATACATTAATAGTCTAGATATAAATTACAATCAGACGTAGACCAGAAGGTCATGCTTATTACACCATTATTATACTAGTCAGGATCATTAACCATTAGACGAACAGGCCCTTAACGGGCCATAAAATTTGCTTCGGTAGATTTGCATGAAATGGCTAAAAAACTTGCTAGGAAGCTGAATATAGATCGTCTAAAATACGCTGTGGGCAAGTCCATCATAGTTCCAAATTTAAAAATAGTGCGCCATTTTGAAAAAAGGTTTTGTGATTTTTAAAAATAACAAGTAAGCATGTTTGTTATTACTACTGAAAACAAACTAAATATGATAAAATGTGGGTTCTTAGGTACATCTTATCAAGTGTTTGATTAACCTACAGTACCTGTTACAGATAAGGCAAATAAAACAAACTTGAACACAATAATACACTTTTAATACAAAATTACACAGATATAAGTACAATATTCGAGTAGGTAGGTATACATTACTAAAAGCCATTAATATATATTTATTTGCGTCATAGACAAATATAAATATATGTACTCGCTTATGGTCCTATGCGTAAAAATAGGCACTTATTAATTGTTTTTTTTTTTGTATTTACATTATTACACCTTAGCTAGCCTAAACTTGAGAAAAATGTAAACAATATTAAATCATGTTTTAATACTAGCCGAGCCCCGCGGTGTTACAAGCGTTACAATAACAACTGCGGGTAACGCAGAGGGGCAAAGCTAGTCTAAAAAAAAGTAGCCGAAGTTACTTCTTAAATCATCAGCTATCTACCAGTGAAAGTCTCGTCAGAATCGGTCTAGCCGTACCAGATATTTTCCGGAACAAATAGACAGACAGAAAGACACGACACAGATAAAAATTGAAAAAAAGAAATGGTACTTGTAATGTACACACTACACATACATTTAGAAAAACAAACAGTTATTTTAAATACAGACAGATGTATATATCATTGTGTTCCACAGACCTAACATATATTAGGTACGTACCAAAGGAGTTATTTGTTATGTGTAATAATAGGTACAAGACACAAGTAAACAAGCTTAATAAATAAAATATATTGACATAAAACAAAATATATTCCAATTTAAAGATTTTAAGTTTATATTGGTCATATTATAAAGTTTTTCATACTACAAATAAATATAATACCTAAAAATAAGAAGAAAATAAAAATATTAGTGGAGAGTGTTTCCAGCATAGAAAATAGTAAAAATAAGTTGCCTATTGTAAACACTAATGGTTGTCAATTTAGATATATGTATATTGTTAATGAGAATATTAACGATACTTAATGAAAATAGAAAATGTATAAAGATCTTTTGATGCAACTTTATTGTCTAAGGTCATGTTTTACTGGTTATTAATAAGTTATGGATACCTTAATTGACAGATAATTTGACGTATCTTCCATATTTACTATCTGTCAGGTAAGCTATCCGGAACTTGTTTGTAACCGGTGTAATAGGGCCTAAATGTATTTTATTTGTGTCAATCCTTAATATTATACGTGTAAATGTAAGTTTGTTACGCTTTCACGCGAAAACTACTAAACCGATCATCATGAAACTTTGTACACATGTTCTTGGAAGTATTTGAAGTAACATAGAATACTTTTTATTAAATGCGAGCGAAGCCGCGGGCGAAAGCTAGTAGTAACATAATGTAACCATTGTCATGAAAATTAAATGAAAAGCATTTTTTTTTCATTTGGACATTATTAACACAAGGCCATCTAGTCCGAAACTAAGCAGAGATTGTCTATGTACATGACAACTGATATAAATCATATATACTTTTTTTTAGTAAAGACACATATTATACATAAAAAACCCCAAACTCGGAAACAAATATTTGCAGATCATACAAATATTTGATCCAACCCGGGAATCGAACCCGTGTTCTCCAGCACAGCAGTTGCTTACTGACTGACACTAAGCCACCAAGGACGTCAAAATTTGACTGGGGAAAATAGGAGTTAGATGTGCGTTAGTCGTTAAATAGGTCTTAAAAAAAGCATAAAAACCTATTGGCCAGTCGTTTAATGTAAACATTGTAAGTATTCTGATACGAAGACTCGTCATTAAGTTCGTTTTTAGGTTAAAATATCACATATATGTATAATCGATAAACTTAATAAGACACTGAAATCATTCATTATATCTTTGACAGTTGCTTGCATAACCAAAGTATTATTTTACGAAACACTATGGGTATTCTATATTACCTAATCTTAAATAACAGACAATTAGTTAAAAATAATTATAAGTATAGTACAGTATTGAAAAATAAACCGATTTTTATTAGAATAAAAAAAGACATTAGAAAAGCCACTCTGTGTATTTAGTAACTTTAATAAACGTTTATATATTTTTTTAAATAATCTAAATTCTAATATGTCATCATAAATAATTAGTCGATTTTTTTTTTCATTGTGTATGAGTTGTCAAACTACAACTGTCACAAACAATTATCGAAAGTAAAGTAAATCTTGGGATTCATAGAGGTTAGGATAACTGCATGTATTTGTATTTGAATTATTACATGTATTATAAAACTGGCACAAACATTTCAAAAATGGACGGTTGATTAATGATTCAATTACCATTGCTATTTTTGTGCTTTGGTATTTTTATATCAATAATGAATCATTAATGCTTTGCAGGATAATTGTTGTAAATACAAAACAACAGCCTTCCTTATTTAAGTAGGTATTTACACAATTTTTAAACATCATTAGGATGGTAATTTCAATAGTAAAAAACGAGCGAATTTTCCGTCCGTTCCAACAACTGTCACAAACAATATTTATCGAAAGTACTGAATGTATTGAAGTACACATGTACTATAAAACTGACAACAAACATTCCAAAAATAGATGGTTTATTAATTATTCAATTACCATTGCTATTTCAGTACTTTGGTATTTTAATACCAATTATGAATCAATCATGCTTTACGTGATAATTGTTGTAAATAGGTCGTTAGGAAACCACAGCATTTGTTGTTTACACATTTTTTAAACATTATGATGGTAATTTCAATAGTAAAAAACGAGGAGTCTTTCAAGAGCCGTATATGATCGGCAACATGGTGACCTCTAACATTTTACTACCATTTGCTGGACAACTCTAAGCACAAATAGGACAGCGCGTTTTTAATTTAAATCGAATTCCCGATCATCTGTTAAACAGTTCCGTCACTTTTCGTGAGTGAAAGATGTTACACAATAAATAACATAACAATAATTCTAAGGACAATTAACTTTAAACAAGGCAATATAAGGCAACACTCTTGTTATTTACAAAAGAAAAAGTGACTTGATTAAATAATCAAGTATTTCATTGATATTACAGATACTGATTAATCAATACCCCCGCCCGAATCACAGCCCCCGCCGCCTGAATCCCCACCACCTCCGACATCACCACCAGAGTCGCATGTACCGCCGCCAGTGTCATGACTGTTAGAATGATGTCCCCCAGAATCATGCCCGCTGGTGTGATGTCCAGGATCGTGTCCACTGGAATGATGTCCAGAATCGTGGCCGCTAGAATGATGAGTTTGATGTCCAGTTGTACGAGAATCATGGCAGTGTGATTTATTGTCATGACCCGAGTCATGACTGGGAGAATAATGTACACTGGAGTCGAGTGTCATTGTTGGAATATCGGGTTGATTATCAGATGCCGTGTTGTGATGCTGAATAGCACCGACCACCCATGTATTATCATCGTAGTCATATTCCTGACTGCTTCCGTACCTTCTACGCTTGTTCCTGTTCTTGTCTTCGGGTTTGTCTTCACAGCAGTCTGCTAAACAATTAGCGCAACAGTTGCAGCATTTTTCTGTGCAATCCCTGATGCCTCCACAAACGCTTGAAAGAAAATTACAGCAATAATACAGAAAACATCCTTGACTTTTATCAGCTCGGAAGCAGCAGTCGTCCCGGTCTTGTCGCGTTTCTATTGTGGATTTTCTTTGACTGTTTCCATTAAGGGATTCTTGTATCTCAGTAGGCTGATACGGTGATGTTGAAGACGGTTGTGAAGAAATAACATGCGACATTCTGCAGATTGATTTTCTTGTTCCTATGCCAATAAAACTACCCAGACCGCTCCCATGAATGACTCATTCTCATATATATACTATTTTATATTACTATTTGAGTGGCACAACTTACAATAACCTTAAACATTTGTTCATAACTATGTTGCACTTTGTTTATCACAAAGAATATCAATATAACTTCACAATACAACACATATGTTCACTAATATTTAGATGGAGGTCAAAAAAGATCTAAAATCGACTAATGCACTAGTGTCCTGTAGTTTATGTATATTAAAACAGATTGCAAATTAATTATGATACATGACGCGACGCAATAAGTACGTCAGTCGGGCGGCAGCGCTCACGCGGAACTACGGACATACCGACTTAGCGCGGACTAGTACGGACAGACAAATCGCTCACTACACTTCTAACCAACCAAATAAACAGTACACTCGGATACAATAACACTGGGCCGGCCTGGCTTGTGAGTGTGGGTGCGGGGCAGGGAACTGTTTAACACACTTCACATTCATAGTCATAGCCAACACGGAAAATGTTATTCACTGATGGGAAGGAACATTACCCTATTTTGAAGGTAATATTAATTGGGTATTTCCATCAATAATAATTTTATTTTCACACGTAGATCAACGCAAATACTTTAAACTATTTTAATAACTTAGCAAATAAATAACACAGAGTACTTTTCGACCAGAACAGATAATGTACAAACACGCCTTAGACATGACGTAAGCTGGGGCAAAAGCCGAACAAAATTTAAAATGCTATAAATTGCTTTGATATAATACAAATGCAATTCGATGTTTAGACGCTTTACGACGTTTTATTGTTTGTAATAAAAGTTGTTAGCGTAAATAAATTGTACCCACGTTTTTCTGTGGATTTATCTCGTGGTATGTTTTGTGTGTATATTTCTGAAAGTAGTTTTTATTGATGAGGAAAAAAAACTGATGCATGTTTTAAACAGAATTGGATAGAAACAGTTACTAATATATCTCTACGGTATTCCCGGACCAATGCGACCTTCAAATCTTCATGAAAAGAGCGTACTTACTCCTTAAAAGGACGGCAACGGACTTGTGACGCCTCTGGTATTGCGGATGTCCATGGACGACAGTAATCGTTTACCATCAGGCGATACGTCGGTTCGTTTGCCTCCTATTTAATAATAAAAAATAAAACAATCCAGCTGTAGGTACCTTCTCTAGGTGGTGAACAAAGCTAAACTATACATACCTTTAACATTAAATATATATACCTATTTAAATTGTATTATTCATAATCTGGTTTTGCCGTAAAGCCGTAACGTGGAATGTAAAGAATTAGATTTTATTATTTTCCTGTAACTTTATTGGTCAGACAATTCGTGGAACGGAAAATCAAATCAAAATGAAACAATCTTGTTTTCCTTAGAGATTTATGTTAGCCCACAATTCTCAGCCGAAGAGGATAGAAATCTTTTTGATCGTTTTTTGTTTTTCCGAAAGACGGTCCCCATTTCATGTCATCCACATTTTATATATTTTTTATCATTAATTTCATCACGACGACGACTTGAAGACTTGAAGACTTGATAATTGAAGACGATAAATACTTGACATTGGCAGAAATAGCTGATCCGAGTGATCCGGCTGGTTGCCATTTCATCAAAAAAGAAGAGGATAGAAATCAAGGTTCAGTTCTGATCAACGCCCGATTTCATAAATGTCATTAAATATCTCTAACCTTTTTTTATTTATAACTAGCTGACCCACGCAACCTCGTTTATGTCTCTTGTTGCCCGTAGTGTAATATTTTCCCCGGTTTTTGTAACATTCTTCATTAGTGTTCGCTCCTATTGATCTTAGCGTGATGATATATAGCCTATAGCCTTCCTCGACAAATGTACTATCCAACACTGAAATATTTTTTCAAATCCGACCAGCGGGTTCCTGAGATTGGCGCGTTCAAACAAACTCTTCAGCTTTATAGTATTAATATACTCGTAGATTTAGATAACATTCCCGCACAAGGAATAGGTAAGCATATATCCTGTGTCGCGGGAGACTTTACAAATATAAATGTAACGGACACAGAGAACACACAGACTCAGAACAACAATTTGTGGATCAAACAAACTGTTGTCTCATGTAGATTTGAAACCACAACACTTGGTACAGAAGAAAGCAACGTGGCGGCCATTTAAAACTTTAGGCCAACCGTGCAACCAAACTACGAGTATATTCTTGTAGTAAGATTTATTTATTTTACCGCGCCATTTCCGCACTGCACTTAGCCTTATGATTGGGCTGTTGTACGTGATTTTCTCATCTTTCTACTCCAACCATCCTAGATCATCCCAGAAGCTCAGCAGCCTTTTCAGGTCAGTACATGCTTCCGGGAGTAATGTTGATTGGAGGATATCCGCCTGTTGATTTGACACACTTCTACATTCTGTGAGAACGTGCTGCGGCGTTGCTCCTGCCTCCATGAATCCCCTGCACGGAGTGCTGTCTGTTGCGCCTATAGTGAATAGGTGCTTGTTTAGGGGACATTGCAACCTTTCTGAGGTCGTTTTTTTTCTTACCATACTTACTGCTTTTTATTTAACAAGAAAACTTATGTTACATACATAAGTTTTCTTGTTAAAATAATGTAGGTATACTTCAGTTGTTTAAGTACGTAACTTATGTGTGTCTACACCCCAACATTTCTACATTACCCAAAGGTTGACTGGTAGAGAATATTATACAGATGTGCGGAAAGTTATAAATAGAACAAATGCAATCCCAATTTACGTGCACATATGAAAAATAAATCAGAAGAACTCGTTTCACGTAGATTTCACATAGGCAATAAAATATACACACTTTTATTTACTGCCCTCTCGAGTCTCGATCACTAAAGCAGATGGTATTCTAACTGAAAGTAAAATTGATGTTCTTACGGATTTTTTAATGCATTTTTATGACGCGAAATGCCTTAGGTCCCGTCCAAAATTCACTGGCTTATATATGTTTACACATAAAGCTTAGATAATGTCAAGAGGAGGATTACTAAGGCGGCAATTGGAATTTTCCTTCAGTATTTTCCTTGTTTTGTTCTGAGTAACGGTTCTCGCACACCTATTTTAATACATATGTACCTATTTACACTTATAAATTCAGAAACTAAAGGTTATCTAAACAAATAAAGAAAATTGGAGTGTCTGTTTGTAATATTAAAATAACCGCTTTGTACTACATGCATATGAATGCATATACGGTACACATACCAAAATATTTATTTATAAAATTTTTCTCTGTCTGTCTGTTTGTTCGGCTAATCTCAGGAACCACTGGTCCGATTTGAAAAATTCTTTCGGTGTTGGATAGTCCATTTATCGAGGAAGGCTATAGGCTATATATCATCACGATACTACTAATAGGAGCGGAGCACCAATGAAGAATGTTTAAAAAACGGGGGAAAATTTTCATGCCACGGGCAATATAAGACGCAAACGAGGTTGCGTGGGTCAGCTAGTAGACTATATAATCTTATATAGATTTATTACGACAGATTTAGTAGTGGTTTTGCGAACCCCCTGATGAGATGGTGTGAGAACTTGCTCGATCCTTTAAAAAAACCTTTTTTTCTATTTTTCCTTTTATTATATGTTTATATTTAGATAACATCTATTGTTAATGTATTATATCTTATTTTAGTGAATCTTTCAGTAGTGAGTCGTTTGTCAGACCAATAACAAACATTTTAACAAAAAACAACTTCAACACACACACAAACACCGGAAATACCAGCTTTCAAATAAAAAAAAATCTAAATCGTTTGATAAGGTGGAAAGTTCTGAGGTAACAGACATAAAAAAAAACACCCGAATTGAGAACCTCCTCCTTTCTTGAAGTCGGTTATAACTACAACAGAATTGGCTCAGTTTATGGTTCATTCAAACAGCAAAATAAAAATCATAGATATTTTCAATATTTTATTCATAAATTAAAAATGACATATGTTAATTAAAGACCGGCCATGTTGTAGTTATTTACATTGGGCAGTTAAAACATGGCCAGTTTAATTAATATTTAATATAAAATGGACAATTTTTTAATTTAATGGAAGCTATAATTGTCTATGTATTGTTAAAGGACGATTGCTTAGTTCTAAAATACGGAGTTTAAAAAAATACGTTTCGTTTCAGAAAATTTTACAGAAAATCTATTACTAAATAATATTACAATGGTTAATATAGTTATAAAATAAATTATGAATCATTATTTGTCGCACACGGTAGATGGAAAAATACGGATTAATAAAGTTTTCTAAGAAAATTGGATTGAAGAATCGAAGAGATATGCGTTATTAGCAGATTTTTTATTAGTTCTAAAAATAATTATTAATGTTAATTTAGACATCATAAGTATCAATAACATGAGTGGAGTATCAGTGGAACAGATTAACATTTACTGTCTATTTATACATAAACTAGCTGACCCGGCGAAATTCGTATCACCATTTTTCGCCATTTACCGCCATTTTTTAAGTTTTTTTTTTATTTCCGAGAAAGTAATTTACTATTTATGCCTGCCTCAGTTTTAGTATTAGACTATAGAGCATATAATATAGAGTTAAGTAGTTAGACTACAACAATCACATAAAAAAGAATTATCAAATTTGGTGCAGCCGATCGGAGGTAATGGGCGTACCTGCATACATTTCGGTGATTCATTTTTATTCGATATATAAACACGTTACAAAATTTGCATTTATGTTTTAGACGTCTTTTTAATACACAATAGTATTCCTTAAATAAATTATAATGAGTTTAATGTAATGTATGTAATGGTCGTTTGTATCAAAGTCCTATGTTATTGAAGTTAAAGTAATTACGGTAGAAGGATTTTAAATGGTATTTAAGTATAAGAATTATCATATAAATATACTGGCTGAGCTTTTTTTTTTATTGAATAGTGGGCAAACGAGCAGACGTATCACCTGATGGTAAGCGATTACCGCCGCCCATGGACACCCGCAACACCAAAGGCGTCACAAGTGCGGTGCCGACCTTTGGGGGATGGGGGGAGGGGTTGGGATATGGGCCTCCGGTATCCTCACTCACTCAGTGAAACACAGCGCAAACGCTATTTCACACCGGTTTTCTGTGAGGCCGTGGTATCACTCCGGTCGAGCCGACCCATTCATGCCGAAGCATAGCTCTCCCACGGTTACTTACTCCGTGGTGTTACTCACACTAGCTAGTAAAGATATAATTTAATGTATACCTTTATTGGTATCTTCCCTTCCGGTGACGAGTGTGAGTTCGTGCTATTTATATTATTATCGCTATATAAATACATCGCATTAAATACAATATTTATTTTCCTGTGTTGGCATTGTCATGCTGGTAGCCTTTTATCTATACTAATATTATAAAACTGAAGAGTTTGTTTGTTTGTTTGAACGCGCTAATCTCAGAAACCGCTAGTCGGATTTCAAAAATTCTTTCAGTGTTGTATAGTCCATTTATCGAGGAAGGCTATATGCTATATATCATCACGCTAAGATCGATAGGAACGGAGCCCCAATGAAGAATGTTTAAAAAACGGGTAGACGTAAACAAGGTTGCGTGGGTCAGCTAGTATTATATATAATAATGTTGTTTATTGATGTCAGGAGTATATTGCTAGGAAGAGTATTAGGGTCGACTATTACACCCCAAGATACACAAAATAGAATATCGTGTTGTATGACATTTAATTTACTTAAACGTTGTTTCAATATATAATTATTCTGGGTTACTGAGTAGTTCGTGTTTGGTTATATTAAAGATGAACTATTGAAAGAGTCTTTATTGAAATAAATAAAAAATTGAACTCAAAAGAATAGTTTTAGAATTTTGGTATGTTTGTTAGTGTGCGCTAATCTCAGAACTGACTTATCCGATTTGGATGCAGTTTTTACTTGTATATACTAGGTTTTGTGATACATTTCATTTAGCATTTCTTTTGTTAGTAGTAACATATATTAGTAAAGTGAGTAAGTTAAATAAGTTTTAGGAATCATCGCGATAACAGGCGTTTACGTGGGCGGAGTCGCAGGCATTAGCTAGTACTAAAATATAATATTACAACTTATATTACAGCGACCATTTGGAAATAACAACCACACTCTTTCATTAAAAAAATATTATATCATAACATGTTAGAGTAAAAAAATAAAGTTTGATTAATTCTCCCTGGCAACACTTAAAAAAAAATCTTGAAACTTTTCTCTTAATTAGAAAATACCATAGTTTAATTTAAAAAAAGTATTTAACCAACATTTGGAGTTGAAAATCATACAAATTTGTTCTAAAATAATAACATATTATTTTTAAAATAGCAACACAAGATAATCTTGCATTTCTATAATACGACCAACGAAATTACAAACTAAAAAATATAAAGCAAATCGCCTCTTAACACTTTTATCGTACATATATATATTTGACTTAGCTTTTAATAATTAGTTATTTTATGTCTATAAACCACTGAGCATAAATTAGAAAAGTTGTATGCCATAATATCATGGCTTTAAACAAACTATAGTCCTACAAATATAGCTTGATCTATGTGAAATCTGTCACTTAGTGTCATTTTGTTACATTTTTGTTTAGCCAAGATATAACTGCAAAAACAATCTCTGTGATTGGCTGGAGTCTCTCCATAGCTGAGAGACTGTGTAGTATCTGTACCCTCATAAGTACCCAATCTTTAAATCCATACATTTTACGCAAACCGTGAAAAAATACACACACATACACACACACACATACTCACACATACGAACACACACATACACACACACACACACACACACACACTTTACACAATACAACCTACACTTTTATTACTTATCTCTCAGTCATAAAAGTTTATAATTTATCTAGAGTTTGAGAGGCTGGTAAATGTGTAATATAATACAGATGCCAGTCTCTAGCACAGTTGCATAAATTAAAAATGTAACATCTAATTTAAGAGTAATTGTCAATATCCTGTGAAAGAAAAATAAAACTTATTATTATTATTTTTAACAGACTTCAAAAAAGGAGGAGTTTATGAATTCGACTGTTTTTTTTCTTTGTTTCCTCATATTTTTCGACTGGGTAAAACGATTTTGATGATTTTTTTTTATTTGAAAGCTGGGCGAAGGTGCATCCCGTGTGGACCCATTTTAATTTGGTCCAGTTTTTGAAGTCGGTTGTTTTATTTGTTAAAATTTGTGATTATTAAACTTACGAGGCACTTATTTGGGATTTTTCATATTTAATACTAGCCGACCCATGCTCACTTTGTTGGGCGATGACTTAATTTACAAATACTATTATTTTTAACTAATATTTTTTTGTTCATTCATTATGGTGGGAGAGCCACGCTTCGGCATGCATTGGACTGGCTCGACCGGAGTGAAATCACGGCCGCACAGAAAACCGGTGTGAAATAGCGCTTGCGCTGTGTTTCATCGAGTGAGAGTGTGAGGATACCGGAGGCCCAAATCCCAGCACCTGTGACGCCCCCGGTGTTGTGGTGTCCATGGGCGGCGGTAATCGCTTACCATCAAGCGATACATCTGCTCGTTTGCCACCTACTCCATAAAAAAAGGAATATGACCAATGTCACTCCTGAATAGTAACGCTTTCTGTTAGAGACAGAATTTTCAGGATCGGATCAGTACTTCCAATTACCCCCCCCCCCCTCCAACCATACAAAGAAAATTAGAAACCTCTGTATATTAGTATATAAAACTAGCTCATCCACGCAAGTTCATATGCGTCTCTTTTCAATCATATGATGATAACTATGTTATTTTGTTGTTGTTTTTGACCAGCGGGTTCTGAGATTAACGCGTTCAAACAAACAAACTTCAGCTTTATAATATAAGTATACATATACTGCACGTCATTTGAGATGAAACTGGCAATTAAAGAATAGACAATATAAGTAACACAAAATAAAATCATTTGTTCAAATTTGTTTCGTTAGTTTCGTAGTCATTAGATCAAACTAGATTTTAAGGACTGTTGTTTGCACGAATCCATAAAAAAAAAACATTCTATTGTTTAAATTTTGGTTCTTAAAAAAAAACATTTCCATTAACAATAATTTTATTTGACCTGAATTTAATGTTGCCAGCATTAAAAATTTAAAAATACAATAATTTCGTTTAAGGCCGCACACGATAGATTCTTACATTCTATCACAAAAACAATGTTTTAAAACTATTTCAAGTCCTACTTGGTTACCTCACAACCTATTTAGATTCATTGTCTAAAGAATACAAGTAAAGTACCCTATAGCTAAGTAAAATGCTTCAGTTAAGTGGTTATAGCTCATAACGGTTATTATACTGGATGGAGAACCACTTATTAGCAAGTTAGAAAGATTAAGAACCATTAATATTTTGGATGACCCCTGTAGCTAAATAAAATGCTTAAGCTGAGGGTTCACAAACGATCAGTATACTGGATATGGAACCACAATTATGTTAGCTAAGTGAAATGTCAGGATATTGGATCAGGTTAGTAAGTTAGAATTATTAATCAACTTCTCTACACTTATACTCTGTAATCGAAACAACAGTCTTATTAAGCGATTAAGGCGACTTGGAGACCGATTTTTAACCAGTCTGAGCTCATATTACCGTCATTCTTTAGGTGCTGGCGGTATACTATCATCAGCTTTTCGTTTAATAGCTGACCGGTTCTTGTCGGGCTTGTATCGTTCCCACTTTTTGTGGTTCAAAGTGTCGAAGTCTTCGCAATATAAAGCTATATCTCTAAGGTACACTGACAGACCGATTAGTTCCCTGTCCCTATCTCTGTTCAGGTGAGCTTGCCTGAAGGGACGGATTTTAAGTCCACTTTTGGGGTTCATGATGAAGTTTCTTCTGATGTCGTCGAACATTATTGTGTTCTTTGAACTGTATTGGGGGTACTTGCCCCATATTACGCCTAGCGGTTTTACCTGAAAATTATGAAAATGCGGGTTTTATACTTGAATTAATAATTAATAATAAATATTTCGGACATCTAACACAACGCCATCTAGTCCCAAGTTAAGCAGAGCTTGTGGTATGAGTACTAGACAACTAATATGAATACATATATACTTTTTTTTTTGTAAATACATACATATTATACTTAGAAAACAGCCAAACTCCGAAACAAATATTTGTAGATCACACAAACATTTGGTTCGATCTAGGATTTGAACCCGAGACCTCGAGCACAGCAGTCGCATTCACTACCACTGCGCTACCGAGGCAGTCAATTATTGTAATGAGTTGGATATTGTTACGGACAAAGATCATTCCAGAACAACATGGTAAAACATGGCGAAAGTTCTCGTTTAAAATAGTTAAGGACTAATTTTCTAAGTTAAATTGTGTTTTTAAGAGTGTGTGCGTTTTTAATTAAGTCTCTACTATGTATGGGCCTCATAGTATATAATAGGGGTATAGTGAACATTATTACTTTCGTACATTGCTAGAGAGAGTTATTTTTGTTCAGTATACAGTAAGAAGAGCTTTACGAAAACTTAGTTTTGTCCGACAATACCACGCTACAGCGTCCACATCCACACAACGACGGAGTAATGTACGCAGAGTACGTTACTAACGACTACGAAAAAACTACCAATCCTGCATCGCGATATAGAAGTTTTCGCGCCGATTAGCATATATACAAGATCCCAACATCAACTGTTGGGCCGTGGCCCGCCAGACGTGATCACCTCGCTTTTTTTTTTTTTTTATTGAATAGGAGGCAAACGAGCAGACGCATCACCTGATGGTAAGCGATTACCGCCGCCCATGGACACCTGCAACACCAAAAGCGTCACAAGTGCGTTGCCGACCTTTGGGGGATGGGGAGAGGGAATGGGGGAGGGGTTGGGGTATGGGCCTCCGGTATCCTCACTCAATCGGTGAAACACAGCGCAAGCGCTATTTCACACCGGTTTTCTGTGAGGCCGTGGTATCACTCCGGTCGAGCCGGCCCATTCATGCCGAAGCGCGGCTCTCCCACGGAAGAATTGCCTTTGTGTTTGCTTGGTCGGAGGATTTTCCCTTTGTGTTTAAGGAGTTTTAGGAGAAGGAGAGAGGAAAACTTGATACAAACCCTTCCCTCCACAAGGGTTTGTATCAAGTTTTCCTTCTCTTTGCAGTGTCTGTTCGCTTCCGTAGTTGGCTCTTAGAAGACGGGATGAATAAGGATGGTATACTTACATCTATCGTTCCATATTTGGCCGTATGAACGGTAATCATAGCCAGGTAGTCCAAATAAAACATGATCTTATAGTCCTGATGAGTGGACACACCAAGGAGACGCATCTTCTCTTCGATCCATTTCATCCCAGTGGCTGACCAGATAACGATGTCGTAGTCCTCGTACGCTGTGGTCAGGAACTCATGAAGGAATGGACGCATCAACTCGTAACCTATAATCGTAGAAGAAAATTATATATGGTAAGGTCGGGTAACATTGGCTCTTGGTTCTTTCGCTGACTTACGTCTCTCATCATATAAATAAATATTTCGGATATCTAACATAACCCATTTAATCCCAAGCTAAGTAGAGCTTGTGTTATGAGTACTAGACAACTGTATTTACAATTTTCAATTTCAATTTACAAATTACAATACAAGTATATATATACAATTGTAAATACATACAATACATATCAATATAAATGTTTGATATTGACTGCCTCTGTGGCGCAGTAGTAGCGTATGCGACTGCTGTGCTTGAGGTCTCGGGTTCGATTCCCGAGTCGGACCAAATGTTTGTATGATCTGCAAATATTTGTTTCGAAGTTTGGGCGTTTTCTATGTATAATACTAGTATGTATTTATAAAAAAATAAGTATATAAGTATTTATATCAGCTGTCTAGTACCCATAACACAAGCTCTGCTTAGCTTGGGACTAGATGGCGTTGTGTGTTAAATGTCCGAAATATTTATTATTATTATTATATTATAATAAACTTCGAACCCGCATAACTTTCGAACAACTGCACCAAATTGGATAACTATTTTTTTGTTGTGTTCGTTATGGTCCAGAAAAGGTTTGTATAACAGAATTTTTTACAGGAAAAGGGTTTTTCTAGGATAATTATCGAGTATAATGCGTACTAAGTCGCGGCAGCTAGTTATAGGTACATAAAAACACTAACACCGGAATAAATATTTACAGATCATGCGAGACCTCAAGCACAGCTGTCGCATACGCACCCACTACGCCACCGAGGCAGTCAGCATCTATATTAGTCCACTACTGGATATAGGCAGATGTCTAAAGAGATCTTTAGAAAGGAAATTTCGGCTAACTGTACTCTAGACAAACGGATTGGCATAGGATCTGGTTCAAGTTTCCCTGCTCTGTTCAGAGGTGTTGTCCTGAAGCGTTTGCCACCTACTCGGTTTTTTTTTTTTTTTTTATTGAATAGTTGGCAAATGAGCAGACGTATCACCTGGTGGTAAGCGATTACCGCCGCCTATGGACACCCGCAACACCAAAGGCGTCACAAGTGCGTTGCCGACCTTTGGGGGATGGGAAAGGGGATGGGGGGAGGGGTTGGGGTATGAGCCTCCGGAATCCTCACTCACTCGGTGAAACACAGCGCAGGCGCTATTTCACACCGGTTTTCTGTGAGGCCGTGGTATCACTCCGGTCGAGCCGGCCCATTCATGCCGAAGCATGGCTCTCCCACGGTTTTACGACACTCGTGGTATTAATGGGGATGTTGACACATAAATCCATTGTTAACCAATATTTTTCGTTGCATCCCATCATAAGTGGGTAACTGGAGATCAAAACCTCATTTCCAGAACTTTCAATCCATGAGGGTAGACACTTTTGTTCTATGTTTTAACAGCCAAAATGACTACTCTGCCTGATGGAAAGCCTGAGTAGAATCAAAGAGTAGTGGTCATCATCGCCAATGTAAATCTGGACCATGTAGCATGGTGACCGGCACTATGGAGGCCTAGTAAGATGATTTGTCAAGTGATTTGTATACAATATCTACCGACATACGTCCGTTTTTTTTTCTGTTCGGTAATCCCCTCGGATACCAGCTCCTGGTGGCATAACCGCACGCCGTCTCGGGTACTAGATGCCGGGGGCGCTTGCGCTGTGTTTTATCGAGCGAGTGAGGATACCAGAGGCCCATACCCCAACCTGTTCCCCATCCCTCTCCCTAAAAGCCTGTCAACGCACTTGTGACGCCTCTGGTGTTGCGGGTGTCCATAGGGGACGGTAATCGCTTACCATCAGGCGATACGTCAACTCGTTTTCCGCCTATTCAATAAAAAAAAACCAGCTGCACCCTAGAAACCTTGGAACCCCGACGTACCTCGGGGAGTGCATCTACACTTTGTAGATGCACTCCTCCCGTGTGGAAACCCCAATGTTCCCGCTACTGTACCCTAGGATTGCGCTTATGGAGGACAGAGATCGTTCTGCGATCGCACTTACGTACGTCCTAGACAAAAATTAGTCAACTTACCAGTCTCAGCAACAGATCTGTGGTCAAATAATGTGTAGTCAATATCCAGTACGAGGAGTTTCTTGCCTTCCCGAGGCTCATTCAGCACATTTATCTTGTAGTCCCTCACGCGTTTGTTGATCTTCGCCAAGTATACCTGCAATGTTTCATTGAGATATATCAATTTGGAACAGGCGAACAATACATATTTATTCTTCTCAGTTCAATCAGATCTGTAAGTGAAACTTAACTTCTATTTAACAGACCTCAACAACCCAAGTGCTAGGCAATTTCAAAGTTCTGCTTAAAAACTGTTTGCCGATTTTCTCATGGAATGGATGGAAGGGTCTCTATGCGTTAAGTGTAATAATTCATGAACAGACATACTTGACTAGTCATAGTTTTGCAATGAGCTAACCTACTCGGTTACCACATGATACAAATTGATCGTAATCTGTTGCCCTCATCTCAAGAACTATTAGGGTGATACTTTCACAGGCTTGTTACGTCATATAATATTTATTATCAATTATATGTATCATAATAAAAAACCATACCTACTTACCTACTTTACGTATACCGTAAAACGATGTCGACGTGGTAAGTACACATATCCATGCAAAGTTTCATCTTTCTATTTTTTTTTTTGTTTTTTTTTTTTAAAGACATCTCCTACATTGGGAATAAACATCCTGTGTCGCGGGGGACTTTACAAACATACATGAAACGGACACAAAGAACATCCAGACTCGGGACAACAATTCGTGGATCACACAAAGTGTTGTACCGCGTGGGATTTGAACCCAAGACACTTGGCGCAGTAGCAAGCGGCATGGCGACCGCTGAAACCACTCGGCCAACCGTGCAGTCTAGTTTGGACCGTTTGGAAGGTAAGACGAGGATGGACGGACATGACGAAACTATAAGGGTTCCGGGACGTACCTATAGAACACTACAAAGGTAGAGAATGCGAAGCCGGGGCGGGTCGCAATTATTAAAATAAATTACCTCCTGATTCTCCACATCAACTTCTTCCTCCTCAATGTCCAGGTCATTGACGACTTCGTCTCCAACATCTGGCTTCGAAAGCGCACCAGCTATAGCTTCTTCGAGAGACCCCATCATCATGATCTTAAGGTTCGGCTTCAGTTGTAGCTCTGATAATGTGTAGTTGTCTGCTGCTACTTTTCCTGAAATGAAAGTTAATTCTTGACTGATTAACTTGTCTGATAAACTCTTTTACCTAATACCTCATTAAAACCAGCAATTCTTGTATATTTATATATATAATCAGAATCTCAAAAAACAGCTCCAACAATTTTCATGGAATTTGGTATGCACCCGTGCATACTTATAATGATTTATTACCCGTCGGAAATATCTGCGCACCCGGCTGGAATGCACTTCACCTCTCGCTTCCCCACGCATCGCCCCGCCATCTTACTAGATGGCGCTTGCGTTGGCCACGGTACTTAGTACTCTAAGTACCGTGGCCAACGCAAACGCCGGCGCACGTGTATTATTCTTGCTTTCGTAATCTCATTCTCGTTTATTGTTTTTTTGAAATATTAACTCTCTAGTTTGCATGACGTCATTAAGCGAGGTTCGCAGATATTTCCGACGTGTTGTTATTATAAAACCCACATTTTCATCATTTTCAGTTAAAGTCAGTTTCAGTATATAAAAAAATGTCAATAACAGTTTCCTTCACGAGTGTACATGCGCTAAAGTTCGCAGAGCCTATGTTCAGACTCGCCAAAATATGTCGGCCGTAGTTAGCATTCAACGCCATCTAGTACCAAGCTAAGCAAAGCAAAAAATGTTTTGATAAATAATTTGCATATTTTTTTTGTGGTTAGTTTTCAAGAAGTATTGTACCATTTGAGATTCTTGGTTAGATGCGTAATTTTTTTAAAACATTTGCCATAGTAGTGACCATACATTTTTTTACACCACGATGTAACTTGTAATTGCCCTTAAAGAAAACGATGTAGTTAAATTGCCCTTAAAGAAAAACCTTTTAGAGTTTTGAAGAAAAGAAAAAACTTTCATTAATTTTCGTGTAAAATCTACAGGTGTTATGGGTTTTCTAAGGATTGTGATGGGTAACGGTGTTATTTAGGATGCTGATACAAAAAAGAAATCTGAAATATTTGGAAAATTGTGGTGATGGTAGTTAAAAATATCTTAAGAGGTGTAAATTTTTAAGAATTTTAATTTCATTTTCGTAATTAAAAAAAAAAAGATATTTATTTTTCAACATTTTTTCACAAGTAGTCACGAGCAGGCCGACCTTCTGGTACCGGCTTATCGTTGAATTTTGGGACATGTTGTATATATATTGCAAATATCTAAAATTATACCTCATAACTTAACCTTATAAATTTGCAATACAAACATTGGGTCTGATCCGGGAATCGAACCCGAGACCTCAAGCACAGCAGTTGTATACACTACCACTGCACCACTGATGCATTCTAATTCATCATTCGTAGAGTCATTCAATTGATTTGGTATCTGTAACTTGAATATTGATTTATATATAATACTAGCTGACCGACGCAACCTCGTTTGCGTCTTTTATTGCCCGTAGCGAAAAATTTTCCCCCGTATAGGGTTGATTTTTTACACCTTGTGTCCGAAAAACCCCAATATCTTACGGAACCCTATTTTTTTCCAAAATAAAATATAGCCTATAGATTTACCATAGCAGCGCCATCTATTGATTACTTACTCAACCCAGTCGAAAGGTATCGACATCTGTTAGAATCATTTGGAGTTAACAGATAATTGTGACTGTCAAATAATAACAGACAAATAATTAGCAATAAATTAAAATTGCGACTATAATTTGAGATTTAAACTATCCTATCTCTCAAGTTGGATCGAACTGCACATGGTGTGCGAATTTTATTATAATCGGTTAAGTGGTTTAGGAGTCCATTGAGGACAAACATTGTGACACGAGATTTATATATATTACGATTATACAGAGGAAAACTTTGTTTGTATGTTTGTTTGTAATGAATAGGCTTTAAAACTACTGGACCGATTTTAAAAATTCTTTCACCATTCAAAGACTACATTATCTACGAGTAACATAGGCTATATTTTATTTTGGAAAAAAATAGGGTTCCCTAAGATATTGGGGTTTTTCGGACACAAGGTGTAAAAAATCAACCCTATGCGGGGGAAAATTTTTCGCTACGGGCAATAAAAGACGCAAATGAGGTTGCGTCGGTCAGCTAGTTTATTTATAAAATGAATCGGGGATTATGATGTTAGGTTCTAGTCTAGCTAACCCACGCATCTTCTTCTATATATCTCAAAAGGAATGAATTTTTCTAATATTCTATGTTAATGTTCTGCTATTCTAATCTGCCTGCCTCGTTGGTCTAGTGGTTAGCGTAAGCGACTGCAGATCAAGAGGTCTCGGGTTCAATTCCCGGGTCAGACTGCTGTTGGGTTTTTCCTACAAGAAATTCTTAATAGCACCCTGGAGTATGGAAGATGGCGGTGTTTCCCGCCCGTGCTTCGGAGGGCACGTTAAGCCGTCGGTCCCGGTTGTCATGAACAGCTATGGCAATCGTTATTGGGAAGTCAGTGCCCTCAAATATACTGACAACTAGTTCAACCTTCGAATTCAGTTCGCCCTCAGGGTTGCGGAGGTCAGATGCCAGTCGCTCTGTGTAAAAACTGATATTCAGGTAAAATCGGTTGAACTGGTAGCCGACCCCAAATAATATTGGGAATAATAAAGGCTAGGAAGAAGAAGAAGAAGAAGAATGTTCTGCTATTGGTATAAGCATGATGATAGAAGGCTTTGGCCATAGTACAGCAGGTGAATGCCTTCGATCTAAGGAGAGGCCAAGTACAGCAAAAGAATGGCTGTACGAGTCGGTAAGTGCTTTAATGAGAAGTATACATTCCCAAAACCTTCTCTTTTAAAGCCAGTTAAAAAGTTTAAAGAATAATTTTTCAGACAATAAATATGTAATAGAATTATGTCTGCATTTATACGATAAATTGAGAGTTTTGTTTCATAGATCATTGGACTTTCTTGTCTTTTGGTTATAACCCTTGGCAATATCTTAAATCTTGCATCTGGTAGGTAAGATATTTGAAAGAAATATTACTGCCTAATGTACTTCTCATGTTTATAACATATTGATCATCTTGTTTTGAACTTAGTAATGTACAATTAAATATGTAGGTAAAAGTTATGGCTTCAATGTAGGCTAGACCCCTTAGCGTTTTGGTTTTTATATTGAAACTTAAAGTAGATTAGAAATATGGGTAAACTTTCTTTTATTTTATGTTCATTCTGTTTTAGTTATACTATGATAGTGTACCTATCCTACCTATCTATATATATATTTGATATTAAACAGTATACAGTAGATATTATTTTCAGCTCAGACCCAGAAACAAAGAAACAGCCGAAAGTTAGAACTTGCATTGCAAAAGAAATGAATGTAAACATTTGAATAAGGATTAAAGTAAACCGGAATAATTTTATCTATTATAAGCGTTTATTAGAGTATCTTACAATGATCCAAGATCATAGCTAAAATCGTTATGTAAAGAATATTATCGAATCGAAAATACGTACTCAAATATTTTTTTGTATCGTAGGTACATTAGTTTCAAAATTCAATGCCACAAATGCAGGTACAGCTGTAGAAGTATTCAAAACTTATAACAAGACAGTAAACGAATAATAATTACCCTGAAATTTAACATTGAGTAACTTTTGCCTATCCGGCCGAACGCCTGTGGCATTTTCGATGGCGACTTTCAGCATTGCAACGGAGTCCGACGGCCATAGTTCTGGTATTTCGTATTCTTTACCATTCCATTTAACGCTAAGTTTAATTGGATTATCGTTTATATCGCACATTTTCCACTAATATTATTCAGTAAAACTTCTCTAGACGTGACATATAAACAAAACAAATTTGACACAGCACTAGTGATGTGGTTATTACGGACCACTTACGGATACTGTTTCGTTGAATATTTATAATGTTACCATAGTGATTGACCAAAGTGTTTGAAAGTTTGGTAGGAAAAAACTTCTGTCACAATATTGTCAGCGCATAAAGAGCACAAACTAAAGCCAAATTTTTAATAAACACTGTAAAATACTCATAATATAAGTATTTTCCTGCACTGGATCGATTTTGCAATAATACGACATCTAAAATTAATCATACTGCACAAAGAGTTTCAGCACTTTTGTTTTGAGACGTCTAGGGACTAGCACTAGGGACAGACATATCTTGGATGGGAGAGTGTCATTTTTATCATCGTCACAGTTTGAAAAAATACACACTTCAAGTTAGTTTAAAAAAAGATATTCGCGTACATTAGGTAAAATAAAACGTACAATTTATTGGCATGGTTTATTCTTGAGGAACGACATGGTCCACCATTTTTTAAAAAATTATGATTTGTACAGGGCCAACAGAGATACTTAAAACCGAATTCACTAAAACTGTTGTTCAATTTGCAATTATTTGCCTTTTTCCTAAAAAATACAAGGCATACGAACCTTGTGGCAACAAACACGGTTCCACTGATATATTTATGAATTTTAAATTTCTGGTTTGATTTTTTTCAGGTCGTTAAAATTAAATATTACATTTATAATCTTCTCGATTTTCTTTCTTCTGTAAAGTTTGTTAATACAAAGTATGATTTCATTCTATTATATATTCCATATTCCTTATTTTTACCAGGTGCTCGTATCGAGAATGCTCTTGGTTCATACCCTGGATCTAAAATCTTTGTTTTGCATATTTGTTTATAAATGAAAGCTGATTTCCTGGGTATTCTTTGCCTTTTCTTTGATGTGAAGTCAACTTCGTATAGTCCAAACTTTTCTCTGTAAAATAAAGGACACCTTTTTTGAATCGATCGTGGAGGTCATAGTCGCATTATATACTATATGGATGACATTATTATGAAGAATGATTCAGAAATGGATGATTAATTTAATTAGTTTTTAAGTCTGTTTTTTTTTTTAATTTTAAATATCAAGTGGAAAAACAGATATCAGAAAATAGAGTGCAGTGGCAATATATTTAGAACGCGGCATTAGATTATAAATACTTACGTGTACCCATATAACCACTCAAAGCCATCAAACAGTGACCTGACACTGTATCCTCTAATATCAGCTCCCTCCTCTAAGGCATCATGTAAAGCGATCATATATTTACGTAGGTACTGTATTCTGTCATTGTCCACCAACCCCCCGGCAGTGGACCAACCATTCTCTGTTATAAATATTGTGGGGTTCTCGTAAATAGTTTTAAGTTCCATTAACAGTTCGAAGAAGCCGTCTGGTACCTCCTGTAATCAGAGCTTTAGTCTTTAGCAAAGCGAAGGGAAAATTAATGGACTCCTTAAACACTGAATTAAAAAGGATTTAAGTAGTTTCCATAAGTCAAAACCCTGTTAAAAATCGCTAATTGTTGAACAAAAGACAGAACGGTTAGTTCTTGAGGTTTTGAAATGAAGAAAACCTGTATGAGTAAACATAGTTGTTTATTTTGTTTGGTGTTTGTAACCATTGTTCGGTCGATGTATGTTAAACAGAAATTTATCCTAATTGG
The DNA here is from genome assembly GCA_916048165.1 of Spilarctia lutea. Classification (NCBI taxonomy): domain Eukaryota; kingdom Metazoa; phylum Arthropoda; class Insecta; order Lepidoptera; family Erebidae; genus Spilarctia; species Spilarctia lutea. The sequence goes on along the minus strand of OU696492.1, from coordinate 2,328,334 downwards.
TTCACCTGTTAAGCCCCGAAAGCGTAACCGACAGATTGACTTACTTTCAAATTTGGAATGTTAGTAAGTATGAAGTGTGGATAATAACACAAACTTCAAATATGCTTAAAAATACCTGTATTGTACTGGTTGCAGACTGTGGCCAAGACATATTCTTGATTAGTACAGCACCCATATCGTCCATATAAGATGGAACCATATAAGAGCCATCAAAAGATGCATCTCTATACGCCAATTTTGTCGTATATGCATTTACACCTAAAAAGTCAGCTGATCCTTGTATCAAAGCCACTTCTGAGGAACTCAGTTCTGGAAGACGAGACTGAGAATAACCTTGTTCAGCGCTTTTTGTGGCGATGTTGGTTTTAACTTCTCGGGGAAAATTTCCACCTTTTGCGAATATTAGATGTGCGTATTGGCCCCACTGAAATCGAAGATAATTAAGCATTATTTACGTTTCATCGTAGGTTTTATTTTTCAGGCATTAGTGGAGTTTCTGCTACTCAATGATTGTTCAACTTATTACTAACAAATCTAATGTACGTAAAATTAACTCTCGGTCTTAATTAAATGCGGAATGTACCTACTAACAGCACTGCAAAGAGATGGAAAAGTTGAAAAACCTGCTTTTTAAGAAAAGGGCCTATGTCCCCATTGGATTGTTATAGGCGGTTCATAATAAACTCACATCAAACATTCTCGCATCAATGGCTGCTTGATGATCATCTTCAGTCTCTGACGCTGGTTCATACCAAACAAAACTGATAGCAATCCCAATAAATCCATTATATTCCTTCCTATATAAATCTTGATAAACGTGATATGTTTTTGCGTGAGCCAGCAGTAGATTTTTGGTGCAAAGGTATTCCGCTATCCCACTCATATTCATCATCGGAGCTTTTGCCGTAGACCCATACCCTCCAACACATATTTCCTTAGGTCCATTCATTGTGATCCAATATTTCACTTTTTCTCCATAAATTTCGAATAGCAATTTTGCGTAATCTACAAATAAATCCACAATGATAGGATTTGTCCAGCCGCCTATTCTCTGCAGCTCAGCTGGAAGGTCCCAATGATACATGGTCACCATAGGTTCAATGTTATGAATTAACAAATTGTCCATGAGAGATTGGTAATATTTGACTCCTTTTTTGTTTATTTGGTCCGTAAAGCCGTTTGGGAGGATTCGTGGCCAGGATATAGAGAATATGTAGAAGTCTAGTCCAAGATCTGCTGTGATCTGTACGTCCTCTTTGTAAAGATGGTAGGAGTCAGCAGCAACGTTACCTGTGCTGCTGTCCATGATTGGGGTTGGCTTTCGGTGTGCGGCTTCATCCCATATTGATAGCCCTTTACCTGTCGACGATAATAATTTATAGCTACTTTACTGTAAAATATAAAGCTTTCGTTAACCGAAAGCTTTATATTTTACAGTATCTCAAACTTTTATTAGTATATATAAGTCGCAATTCTAGTCTAGTCTAGCGTTGTCTTGCTAACAATGTGACGAGACACACAAATTCTGTCTATTTGTAGTCCTATATTAAGTACGAGTAAGACGTTGATTTAATCGCATTTACTTGCGGTGTTTTTCACGTTGATGTAGATTTTGGAAACCAAATTATTAACTAAATCAAAATCAAAAAACTAAACGTTACATTAATGATTCCAGTTGCGCAGTTCCAAAACGGCATTCCTATGGACCGGCAAGAAACTCCATGAACTACATCAATTGAGAACATATTTTTTGATTTTTTAATGTATTATGTTCATCAGTAATATACGGCTTTGCGTCTTTTATAACTTACTTATATAATAAACAAAATCACAACCTCGGTTTTGCATTTTTATAATAAGTCTTGCTACCTACGACCACCGAAGGTCCGATCCAGCACTAATAACTGTGTTATAAGTATGATCATTTTTTCTAAGGGTTTATCAACAGTCAGATTATTATTGTATAAGTTCTACTTAATCACGCGGTAGTATGTGAGTTAGAAAGATTTTTTATATGGTACACAAGGCGTCCGATTATTAGGTTTCGTACATACCATCTTCTTTCCAAGCCCCTTCTACCTGATAGGCTGCGGTGGAAGCACCGAACCAGAAACCAGAAGGAAAGACGCGTGTCCTCAAGGTCTCGTTGTAGTTGTCGTTGTTCATGTTTTTGTTGGCAAATATGCTGTAAAAATTACTAAATATAGGTACAGTTCGATTCTGCAGCTAATATTTCGGAAACCTATACAAATAAATAAAATTGGAATGTCTGATTGTTATAACAAAATACACGGTACATATACCAAAATAAAGTTTTTTTCAATTTTTGTCTGTCTGTCTGTTTGTTCCGGCTGTTCTCTGGAACGGCTAGACTGATTTTGACGGGGCTTCGATAGGTAGCTGGTGATGTAAGGAGTAACTTAGGCTACGATTTTTAGATTAGTTTCGCCCCGCGAGGTTCTTATTACAAATATATTTTTTGAGAATGGTCTACTATGTGATTGTATGTGATATTGCTTAAATTATGCTTATATTATACTTAAAATAATTTACCTAATAAAAAAAGTCTTTCAAAGTTATACTCGTCATTTGTCCATAACTAGGTATTTAATTCATCAATAGGGAATATGCATGTTTTTTTAAATTCTTAATCTAATCATTTACGTCTCTATAACATAGAATAACATAAAATAAAATACTTGAAAATAGCCGAACTAATATTCAAAGTAAAATTAACACTGACTAAATTTGAGCTTTTCAAACGCCGCCATTTTGCGCGCGCTTTTGACACGGCTAATCGTCATCATTGACATTTCGTGTGTGTTTACTAGTGCAGCAGTGCAGTGTTTCAGTTACTTTATACTTATTTACAGTTTTGTTGCTATACATCATGGAAGAAGTTAATGGTTAATAGTTTCTCTCAAATCAATCTATTAACGCAGTCTGAATTTCGACGCCGATAAATTCGAGGAATTGACCATCGACGTCACATTTCGTTTCTACCAATAGTGACACGTTTTGTAAGTTTCAATTTCCCTCCTTTTGTTTGCACTTTTTATTTAATACTTGCTGACCCACGCAACCTCGTTTGCGTCTTACATTGCCCGTGGTGTGAAAATTTTCCCCCGTTTTTTAAACATTCTTCATTGGTGCTCCGCTCCTATTAGTAGTAGCGTGATGATATATAACCTATAGCCTTCCTCGATAAATCTTTCGAATGCAGGAACGGGTACTTCCGGTTCCATGCACCGTGCGGCGAAAGTGCAAAATTTTGCAACACGGTGCATGGTGTACGAAAATGATCAAATATTTTCAAAAACAATGCTCGGTGGTTATAAAAGTGATTATTTTTCAAAAGATGGATAACAAGCGTACATGGTTATGCCATATTTTATTACTAAACTAATGTTATCGCTTTATTATTTACTCACAATTGAGCCAAGTATTAATTTACGCACCTATTGTGTTAATAAACATGATTTTAATATTTTATGTGGTTTATTATTCATTTTACTTATTATTCGCATAAAGTTCGATAACTAAGCTATCTACTGATATAAAAAACACTATAACTGCAGTAAAAATTCATTGAGAAACATATTTGTAAAAATCACATTTCGCTGTCGAGATATTCGCCATTTTGTCACTTTACAATCAAACTATTATTTGCGCCAAAAAACAAATTACGTAGTATTTATATGAAGAAATAGTGTTTTTTAGTTAAATAATTTATTTTTTTAGTTAACTAGTGCAAAAGACAGGAACAATACATAAAAAAAACAACCTATTTATCAAGTTATTTAAAAAAAGGACTCGTTTGCTAGACCAGTTTTCATTTATTATTTTTAAGTTCTGAGAATTCTCTAAACTCTATGAAAATGACTGAATGCTAAAGAGAACAAACTGATCGTTCCATTATGTGACACACAAAGTCTATGGTCAATACAAAATAATTTAGTAAAACATAAACAAAGATCAGTTTACGTCTTGTTCATTGTCCGTCACTACTGTGTATGTGTGGGTGTTAATAGTTCCGGGACTTCCCGCTAGGCTGCGTGCAAACACGAATCAACGGCGATATACAATTTTAAGTGGCGTACTATTGGAGAGGCCTATGTCCAGCAGTGGACTGCGATAGGCTGATGATGATGTAGAACAGTAATGGCTGGGGAGCCCTGTGTATGTGTGCGTCTAATTTCGCTAGTCAGGCAAAAAATTAGTGTTTATTTAAATATTTAGCTTTTCTAACACATTTTTGTTGCTATTCTATATTCTATATAAGATTCTCATCGCAATTATATCACTTTATCAATAAAAACATAAGAATAAATGCGTAAAAACCTTCAAATGAGTAAGCCCTTTTCAATAGGTAATAGACTCGGTAACTTTTTGAGTAACACTATTCAAAATTACGCATGATTTATGCCTCAATTCGTATTGATAGTGGTTCCTAAAATAAGTATAATAAGTAAAATATAATAACAAACTACCTTCAAAACCACCTTATCGGCAAAAAATCAGTTTTAAGAGGCACTTGACAGATCGCGTTGCGTCATCGTCAACTTTGAAATTGGAACTCGTTTTTTTTACGGCTCTTGAAGCGCACTTGACAAACGAATGTTTTAAAATGTTGTTCGTATAAAGCAAATGCATAACAAACCTTTCTAGACTTCATTATAATAACTTTAATACCCAAAATTAATTAAAATGCAAGTTAACTGCGGTTATCGCGGATCCGCGATGCCGCACCGACGGGACAATCGTGGATCCGCGATGCCGCACCCCAGAGGTAAATGGACTATCTAACACCGAAAGAATTTTTCAAATCGGACCAGTGGTTCCTGAGATTAGCCGGAACAAACAGACAGATAGACAAAAATTTTAAAAATGTATATTTTGGTATGTGTACCGTATAAACATTCATATGCATGTAGTAGAAAGCGGTTATTTTAATATTACAAACAGACACTCCAATTTTATTTATTTGTATAGATTTTCTAGGTTTTCATAATCAGTAAATTAAAAAAAATACCTTTTAAGTATATCGCAAAGACAATAAAGAATCTAGAAAAATATTATTGAGACAAATATTTTTTTTATGCATATTCCCATATACGTAATATGACCAAAATTACCTTTATCAAAATATCGATCTTTAACACGCCTCTACACTAGGTGGAGGAGTGAATATTTGTACACCTAAGTAACATGAAGATAATGTTTAAATTTTATAGAATACTAGCTGACCCACGCAACCTCGTTTACATCTCCTATTGCCCGTAGCGTAATACCTTACCCCGTTTTGTAACATTCTTCACAGCTCCGCTCGAAAAACATTTTTTGAAGTAAAAACTTCTTTAGCGGCGCTGTGTACTTTTTTGGAATGGGTAAAAATGTATAAACTCGCGTCAGGTCACGTGACCTGATCGAAAATTCGTAAGACGGATGGAGAGAGGACAGGCGGCGCAGGGCGCTTGCGCGAATGTTCGTGTGTGTATGTAATATAAATTGTCATGTTTGTGTACGATAGCGCAATAAACGAATATTGTATTCCACCACATAAATAATAGTACTTTTATACTGATAATGAAAGCAATTCGTACAAAATTATTCTCTAACCATTCCAAAATATCAAAAATGCACAACGTTAATATTCAAGTTTTCACTTCTGCCGGCACTCCCGGAGTGCAACCCGTCGTTTTTTTTTATATTTATTTACGTTTTAAACCTTCCCTGGACTACGACAAATATTTTAAAACCAAAATCAGCTAAATCGGCCTAGCTGTTCTCGAGGTTTAGCGAGACTAACGAACAGCAATTAATTTTATATACATAGATTCTAGTTCTAAATTTTATTGAAGGCATTGATTTTCTTAATCATGTACATAAACAGTAAAAAATATAATAAATATATAATACCATGGTAGTATCATGTAAATCTTGTACACAATCGTCATCCTTGGCACTGATGGGTTTATTTATTTTTGTTCTTAACCGATTACCAACTAAACAATCTTTTCGTTGGATTAAGATATCTTTTCTTTATCTTTTTACTTTAATCAGTATTATCCACTCTTCTACTGGATATTTCTTCTTTTCTTTCTAAAGAGCTTCGTGTCGTTATTATTTCCATTTATACCTACTTGTAATGGAGTCTATTCTAACCACAGTGTTCCGTAAATAATCATTCACAGAAACGACCAACGTTTCAAACTGTTGGTTTAATTGCGGAAATTGGCGAATCTGGGATAAACACGTTTCTAACCTGAAATAAATGCGCTATGATTATGTAGGTACGGTAATTATAATCCCTTAATTTGTGTGATTAACGGACTTTGCAGCTACTAAGTGATATAGTATATGGGTAGTTCTACAAACTAAGGAATTATCGGCGGCTCGGCCAAAATATAATAAAAAAAATGTTCTAACATTTTTGCATTGTATGGCAAACTGTTATTTGAAACTGTTTCTAGTTGGTCAATAAAATTAATTAAGGTTCATAATTATTTTCAAATTGAAATTACTGTTCAAAGTACCAAATTCTCAGAATCCTGCTATGTCCCTCTAACCAATTTTAGTTCAAAAGTGTGTCGTGTGTATTTACTTCTACATCAAGGTCATAAATTGAAACACAAATTAAAAACTTTACAATTTTTTCTATCTAGATGGGATAATAGCTATTTTGGTATCTTAAAAATACATTCCATAAATTTTGTTAACATTTTGTCCCCACGATTTAATATCAGGATCCTGTTCAATGTAAAACAAGCAAATATCTTGCAAGCTGCTTGCCGTGCGACATTTCCGTTCAGCTGAGTTGATAGTACTACGAAAAAGACAGCAAATATCATCCTTTCAATTGTTTCCTAGCGCGTCGTTTAGTTAGCCCAGTGCGGTAAACGATGAAAGTGGTGTCAAAACCAGTCAAGTTCACAGAATCCTGGTAAGAGATTTCTTCATTATAATAAACAAAATATAAGTAATTTTAGCGTTTTCATATGTAAGTTATTAGCATATAGGCTTAGTTTAGCTTAATTCTTGTTAAATGTTAATAAATTGTTATGTTTTTTTATTAATAGATAGAATTTCTCAGGAACCTGGTCTCAGAATCCTGTCATATAAAGACCCAGGATACTGAGACTTATTCAGGATTCTGAGAAAATCATACTCAAATACAGTTTCGGTGCTTAACTTATGCTCTGTTTTACCATTCTGTAAACAAAATACTTAGTTAGTTAAATTAACTATATAACTGTGACCCTTTAGTGTAAAATTAAATTAATTGTACTGCATATTTTAGCTATAAACATTGTATTATGTTTGTTAACAGAAAAAATGGGAAAACTAAAAAAGAAACAGACCAAAGAAGAAATATTAGAAAAGAAAAGGATTGAAAAATTGAGATATGAAAAAATTAAAAACTATCCTCAAAGATTAGCGGCTGAAAAAGAAAAAAGGAAGCAAAATTATCAAAAACTGAGAGAATCGGGCAATAAAAACTAGTGTCTGAAATGTCTGCTCGTGAAAAAAGGCAAGCTCGCAAGAACTGGAGGGAATACTCAGACAGATCCTATAAAAAGAAAAAGTTAAGTATTAATATGATGAATGATTTTATTAGAGAAAATACTCCATCTAGTTTGAACGATGAAGCTATGGATGTTGGGATCCGTAATCATGAACAGCCACAGCAAGGAAATCTTGAGATAAATTATCGTCAACCATTGTCGCCAACGCCAAATCCAAGATTGACATCAGCACAAGAACGTTCACAGAAGCAGCGTATTGAAAGAAACAAGGTGACAAAACAAAAAGATGTGTTAATAGTAAAGCTGAAACAAAAACATAGCAAATATAAAAAAAGATGCCAGAGATTGAAAAACCAAAAAGATAAGCTTAAAGAAGATAGGATTTCTCCTAAATCCTAAATGACCAAACTAGTTGAAGATCCAATTACACAGGTAGACATAGTTAATAAGGCTTTATTCGGCGATGTGTTAGAAAAGCAAATAGCAGATAATATGTCTAATCTGAAGACTCGTCAAGGAAAAAATGTAGCAAACAAATTACTTTTCGGGCCGGCTTGGAAATTGAAAAGCAAGATTATAATATATAAAAAGATGTGGAGCCAAGAAAAGCAAAATAAGTCTAACATGAAATCAAGAAGGTGCTTAAAAAAGATAGTTCAAACGTTTTTGGAAGATGATAAGTGTAGTAGACCATGTGCAGGCAAGAAAGAATTTGTAAGAATTAAAGGAACTCAACAAAAAATACAAAAACGCTACAGGTTAGATACATTAAGGAATCTCCACAAAGATTATTTAAAGTCAGGAAATTACACTATGAGCTACTCCATGTTTTCGAGACTAGCACTAGCCTGGATAGTCGCCCTAAATGTATCAAACCGAGGTACATGCATGTGTAGGTACATATTCATGTTGTTACCTTATTTTTAAGAGATTTTGAGAAAATGTGATTATAATAAAATTATAATAGTTACGTTCAATGACCATTTGATGATAAATGTTCTTAATCATCTGATGATTAATATTATCTGTTTTAAGTAGAAATTATGAGTCCAAGCCAAGCTTTAAGTTGATTTTCGTTATTATAAAAGGTTCTTAGATTATTAGAATATACTGTTAAAAAGCAAATTTAATAATTTGTTAAATATATGCCACACAAATTTAGATTTTCGTTATTTTCCTCAGTTTCCTGATTATGCTCTCAGTTTCCTGTTGCTTGATTTTCTTTAAATGGCTTTAAATCAAAAACCAATAAGCATTTTGTCTGTTCCGCTTAGGATAAGCTAAAATACATTGTACTATTGTTATTAAAGTGAATTTCTCAAACAAAATACAAAAAAAATGTCGGGCCGAAATTATGCTCAAATCCTTCCTTAGTTTGTAGAACTACCCATATAGTATTTCAGTTGTCTAGTACCAATTTTTTTACGTTTGGAAGCCCCCTCGGGTCATCACCTCGCCGGGGTTTACGGCGGGGCGGTGTGTCGGAATCGAACCGACTAAAACCACACGGTGTGCCACTCTGCGCCTGAGCAGGGAGGGTCTAGGAACTGCCGTTATTAACACGACCGGACCCCTTCCAGCGCCTGCCCGAACTAAAGCGGGCACCGTCAGCTGTTAACTATCTCTATTTAGGCGACGCACGGCACACGCGTACGTCGACCCTTCGCGGCTGGTCATTAAAGCGAATGGAGGGGAAAATCCAATTGTCTAGTACCCATAACACAAGCTCTACTTAGGTTGGGACAAAAGATGGCGTTGTGTGTAATTGAACGAAATATTTATTTACTATTGTTATTATTCTGAATATGCTATGAATTTGTCTGTCTATTTGGCAATCTATCCTTATATTTTGTCTATTTGTTAGCGTGTAACTCAAGGCTTCTAAATATTTTAAAGTTGGTTTTCTAAACGCCGGATCCTTACGTACAAATTATGATAAGCTTCTAATAACAATGCAGGCAAAATGCAATGCAATGCAAACCAACATAGTCGCTATAAATCAAACTTGGTTGCGAAGTGGTGAAGGGGCACGAGCGCCAGTGGTTTCGGAGTATAGGTTGAGACATATTCCTACGCCCTCACGGATTCGTGAAGGTCGTGGGGGTGTGTGGGCTGGACAAAGGCCTTTCCTTAGGAAATAGAGTTTGGTTTGCTATAGTTTGCTAACTTAGTCGCCTCCTAAGAGGATGTCTTACACGGGATGAATAGGGGGCGATGGCGATAATGCGTATTCTTAATATGTCCCCACAGAGGCTGTTTGAAATGAATTAAATTAATTACATTTTCACTTACCAAGTGTCAAATTAATGACTTTCTTTACTTAAACACACAATTAAAGTCCACGACCATTGACTGAAAAATAGCAATGCACAATCCAAGGTTATATTATAAATAGATACATATATTTATAATGATGTTTGTGTTTAATTTTATCTACGGAATATAATCAGATGTTTGCAATATGTCTATAAATAAATACTATGGAAAAGTTATGGTGTTACCACAATACTGGATGTTATTGTGGCTACATTGACCAGTAAACTAAAAACAATTATAAGGTAACTAGCTGAGCCCGCGGTGTTACCCGAGGTACAACAACAACCGCGGGTAACGCCGAGTGACAAAGGTTATTTAAAATATATATATATATATACATACGGTGGAACATAGAACTCCTCCTTTTTTAAGTTAGTTAAAAAGTAGATTAAGTTATTCCTTACATCATCAGCTATCTATCATCAGCCAGTAATGATTTAAGAAGCTTTTACCGTGGGAGAGCCACTTTTCAGCATAAATGGGCCGGTTCGACCGGAGAGATACCACGGCCTCGCAGAAAACCGGTGTAAAATAGCGCTTGCGCTGTGTTTAACCGAGTGAGTGAAGATCCATATCCCAACTGCTCCCCCCATACCCCAAAGGCCAGCAATGCACCTGTGACGCCCCCGGTGTTGCGGGTGTCCATGGGCGGCGGTAATCGCGTACCATCAGGTGAAACTTCAGGCCGTTTGCCTGCTACTCTATTTAAAAAAAATGGTAACTTTTTTAGGAGTTGGTGCAACGTGTAACATTCCAAAGTCTGGCTGTCGTCATTTTTTCATTGAAGTTTAATCGTTTAAAGGGAGAATAGGGAAAACAGAAAGAAGGTAATGAAAGCTAGGGTAAGGGTATCCCAGGTTTTGGTTGAGAACTCGAAGACCGCAATACAGACATACAGTACGTCCTGGTTATTAGAGAGGTTGATGATAATAGGACAGGATAATTGTGCAGGTACAAATAACACAAAATGAAATATATAGGGTTTATTTTCTGCTTAACGCAACATTGCTAAGTCATGATCTTGCTCAGGTTTTGGGCTCTTCTCAGGTCCATCAACCATGAACTTTTCAGGTTCAAAATCTGGATCCAAAGTTTTTGATCTGCAAATTTCTTTGTACACAAACGCTGATTTTCGCGGCGTTCTTGCTTTGTCACTAGATGAGAAATCTACATCGTAGAGTCCAAATTTTTCTCTATAAACATAAAAAAATTAAATAAACAAACGTTTTCTTTTGATCTAAAGAATATTTTTTTAGTATTAAATTAGTGCTGTAAGCCTATACTGCAAAACTAAAGGGAGACAAATATTATGGAACCACTGAGGTGGTATTGTAACTGGTACTAAACATCTCTTAAACACGTTTGTTGCTTTATGCTTCTACTTTCTCTAAATCTGGAAAAAATGGCAAACGGACACGATGTCACTGCGAGCGCTTTACTTCTTTTATTCAAAAGATTATTTGCGAAACAAAACATTGTGAAGTGACACAATTACCTGATCGTTTTCAATAACCTTAAGTCAATAGAGAATAATAATAATAATAATAATTCTTTATTGCAACAAAAAAGATTACATAACTCTGTATAGCCCTGACTCCCAAAATAGCGTTAGCTGTGTGTTGGGAGTCAGTTATCCTCCAAAGACAATAAATACAATTGTTACAATGCAATGGTGGACACAAAAAAAATAAAAATGGCTTTAGTAACTTACGTGAATCCTTGGAACCATTCAAAGCTGTCAGTAAGTGACCTCACACTGTAGCCTCTAATATCAGCTCCTTCAAATACGGCATCGAGCAACACATTGAGGTAAGCCCTTAAATAATGTATTCTGTCTTCGTCAAGCAAATTACCTGATGTGGACCAACCATTCTCTGTTATGTATACCGGCGGGTTGTCGTATAATGTTTTAATTTCCATTAGGACTTTGAGAAAGCCCCATGGTACTTCCTGCAATACAAAAGTATGAATAAATATAGTTTTATTCATTATTTTTTGTAAATCTTCAAAATTTTACGGAAATACAATTTATTGATACTAGATTTTAATCTAAATCTCTCATTGATCCTGACTAGGTTGAAACATTGATAAAGGTATTTAGTACCTATTATATGATCGCGTCCATTGTAGAATATTATTGGTATATTGACATCTAGTTAGTATATTGCCTTTCTTGTCATCTATACTAATATATAAAGCTGAAGAGTTTGTTTATTTGAACGCGCTAATCTCAGGAACCGCAGGTCCGATTTCAAAAAATTCTGTCAGTGTTTCATAGTCCGTTTATCGAGGAAGGCTATAGGCTAAATATCATCACGCTAATACTAATAGGAGCGGAGCACCAATGAAGAATGTTTCAAAAACGGGGGATAAATTTTACGCTACGCAATAGAAGACGCACCAATATTAATGAGATGATAGATAAAGGTAATGAAATAGAACATGTGAAACTGAGGAGATAAACGTAAGATAATTGTATAAATATCCTGTACCTGCAACCAAGCTGATGCTGCTTGTGTCCACGATGGGTCCTTGATTACCACAGCTCCTTGATCGTCCATAAACGATGGCACGGGGTACATTCCATCCAAAGAGGCATCTCTGTACGCTAATCTTGTAGTGTAAGAATTTACACCTAAGAAATCAGCCGAACCTTTAATCAAACTCACTTCAACCGCAGAAAGTTCTGGAAGACGAGTCCTTGGAAAACCTTGTTCAGCACTTTTTATAGCAACGTTGTTTTTCACCTCGTGTGGATAATCCCCGGCACTGGAGAATATTGGGTGTGCAAAAAATTCCCACTGAAATGAGAATTACAAAACTTAGTACATATCTATAACACATAACTAACTGGTTCTAAACTAGACAGAGAATATACTGCTGCTTATTTAGATATTTCCACTACTAAATTATATTCAGATAAAACAAATGACGATTCCTACTGTCCCACTATTTTATTCTGTAGTTCTGTTATGTATAGAATATTTCAGGAAACTGTTATCGTGTTTAAGATGGTGTAGTGGCCTTTGACTATAAAGTAAAACGCAAACCAAGTTAGGAAAATTGGTAATTTTTAAATTTTCTAAAAATATGCCTATGTATAAAAACAAAACAATTGAAATAGTCCTTGAAATTAGTAATAACTTTGTTTGCACGTATGGATTATTGGTGTAATTGATTGTGTTCAAATCCTAAATGGGACAACACTTTGTGGATCTACAAATTGTTGTTTTGAGTCTGGTTGGATGTTTGTAAAGCGTCAGCCCAGTCCCCAACGTCACAAGATTTATTCCTAGTGTTGGAGTTATTGGACTCACTTCAAATTTCCTTGCGTCTTCAGCAGCCTGAAGATCATCATTAGAACCTGATGCCGGTTCATACCATACGAAACTGATAGATATACCAACAGAGCCCTTGTAGATCTTCCTAAACTTATTGTTATACAACTCGTACACCTTCGCATGAGCTAGCAAAACATTCTTTATACAGATGTACTCTGCAATTCCAGATATATTCATCATTGGAGCTTTTGTCATAGAACCGTACCCGTCGACACAAATTGCTTTCGGGTCATTTATTGTTATCCAATATTTTACCTTTTCCCCAAATGAGGTGAATAAAATCTTAGCATAATCCACAAACCATTCGACAATCAATGGATTAGACCATCCACCAAATTTCTGAAGATTCTGTGGAAGGTCCCAATGGTACATTGTAACCATTGGCCGTATTTTATTGCTCAACAATTCGTCTATGAGGAGATGGTAGTATTTGACTCCAAGTGGGTTTATTTTGTCCGCGAAACCATTCGGTAAGATCCTGGTCCATGATATAGAGAATTTGTAAAAGTCTAATCCCAATTCTTTGGCTAATTGCACATCTTTTTGGAAGAGATGGTAAGAGTCGGCCGAAACGTCTCCTGTTGTTCCGTCCAGGACCATATTCCGATTTGAATGTACTGCCACATCCCATATTGATAAGGTCTTACCTGTGAAGATACAGTCAACTGGTTAGCTATTTATAAAAGTATTTAATGATATATTAAGTATTTTATTTCAGTTTATAATATAGGTGGGCAAATTAGCAAATAGTTAACCCGAAGATAAATTGATCTACCATCTCACATAGGATCTTCAATTCATTCAATAAGTGCATTATCTGTCCTTGAATTGGAAGTAGGCTCTGTTTTGTTGATATACTCTATATTGACCGATATTCTCAAATAGGTTTTGCTTTTATGAAATAAGGGGCAAATGAGCAGACTTAGCGCCTGATGGTAAGCTATTACCGCCGCCTATGAATTACCCGAAACACCAGAAGCGTCACAAGTGCGTTGCAGGCCTTTTAAGAAGGAGCTCGCTCTTTTTTTTAAGGTTCTAAGACTTTTTTTTATGAATTAAGTAGCAAACAAGCAGATGTATCACCTGATGGTAAGCGATTACTGTCGCCCATGGACACCCGAAGCACCAGAGATGTTACAAATGCGTTGCCGGCCTTTGAGGGGTGGAGAGAGGCGTTGGGGTATGTGCCTCCGGAATCCTCTCTCACTCGGTAAAACACATCGGAAGCGCTATTTCACACCGGTTTTCTGTAAGGCCGTGGTATCTCTTCGGTCGAGCAAGCCCATTCATGTCGAAGCGTGGCTCTCCCACGGTATAGGTATAAAAACGTAACGATTTAATTTTCTTACCATCTTCTTGCCAACCTCCTTCTACTTGATAAGCACTTGATGAAGCACCAAACAAGAACTGCGGTGGGAAATGCCTAATTTTATTTTTGCCTTCATCACTTAAATCGACAAAGATACTGAAAATAAGAGCATAAATTACATATACTTATTTGATAGTTCGCCGTCCGTCGCAGGAACCGACTTAGGGACTACTATAACTATACAGGACAGCAAAAGAGAAGGAAAACTCGAAACAAACCGAGCACAACTGGACATTGGCTAATGGGACTAATAACGACTCCACGTCCACCATTAACTCCTGTACACCAGTATCAACAGCAGTGAGCTACGAACACACCGAGTTATGACACTCGGGAAGTCTTGGGACTCCCGACGAAATTAATCAGAAGAAAACTGGAAGAGTTGGAAATATAATGAGTCCACTTCCATCCTCAGCAAAGCGGGCTAAGGAGGATCCTATGCTGAAAAGTAGAACATTAAAATCTGTTGATGATAATGATGATATGTCAGCATCTTGTTAATACACACTTACCCCAGAAGCAGAAAGTAGATGCTCCACATTGTATAGTACAATACTTTCTGAAGTTGAAGTTCAATTGTATAAACTGTTTTCCGATACTTTAGAACAACGTAAAGTTTCTGGATGTCACAGAGCTATTCTGCAATCTTTTGAAACATCTAATTAATTAAGAACGTAGTCGAAAAACAAGTTCAGCGTTCAGCTAACGTTAAAGGAACTTAATTTTTGACTACGGTCTTAATTTATTTACTACGTAGTTCTAACGATATGATCTATATGATATAATACGAGTATTAATTGTACGAGAAATTATACACATGGCCGTTTGATTCAAGTCTGTCACGGGCGTCACAGCCCTTTTTGGGTAGACTGGAGTCTTGCTACTCGTTCCGATTGTAAGTTTGCGAACTTGCGAACTCATGAAATATACAATAATACGATTTTTAATACAGAAAAATGTATATCTTGGCAAAAGTTAAAAAGAACTCGCAATGATTAGTTACAATGAGTTTTCTCCATAGAGATATGCATTGAAGTGGAATAAGTTGTAACAAGTTTCATATAAAGACAAAAACATTCGATTTTATTCCATTAATTAATTAATTAAAGTTTATTTTCAATTATGTTTATGCTTTCAACACTTTGGTTTCAGAATAACTACAGTTGGATAAAATTGTATTTGCTTTTACAAAATATTTTAAATTAATAGTTTCGATACAATGATGTAGCGGTCATAACAAGGAAGAGACAGTTCCCGTGTAAAGTTATACAGATTTATCAGTTATCATAAAACAGCCATTGTCTTGCTTGTTCTTACCTACTGATATAAATTGTATTGGATTTAAGATTATTAAACTGTAGACATCATTGCAGTTACACTCTTACTTTGAAACCTTTACTATTTTATCCACCGGCCTGTGTTGCTTATGTATTTTACCATAATTTACAGTTCCAATCCGTATTTTTTGGTCTAGAAGTTGGCAATCCTGCCTGATTTTCAGAAATCGTGATTTCGGTTCCCATACATGTCAAAGTGAATCGCCGCCGGACGAGAGGTTTCTGTAGTTTCATATAAATCTAATTATACGAGTATATCTAATGTAATCAAATTTTTGTGTGAAAGTGCAAATTTAATATAATATACATCTTTCGTTCCTCCATAAGTGCAAGCCTAAGGGTGACAAGTGAGGTCATCTGTCACCCTAGCAGAAGTAGGCCCGGGTGGTTGCAAAACAAAAGGTGCATCTGGGTTCCTACACAGGAGGGGTCATCTACAAACCGTCAGTTGCTCGAGTTACGTCGGGTTTCCAGAGATTTTCTTTTTTAGGGTGCCTCTGGTTCTCCAGCTACTAGTACTTACCTAAGACGGCATACGGTTTTTAGTCGGTTCGAGTCCGACATAGCCACCAGATGGTTGCATCCGGGGGAGCTTCCGCACAGAAAAAAAAGAAAAGGTATTACAGGTGCGACTTTCTATCAGCAAGTCTTGGAATCATGCGATAATCATCAGCGAATTGATGTCAACTGCTGGACAAACCTGTACTCTGCCCGATCTCAACGGCTTACCGTGATAACAGGTGGCGCTAATCGACTAGCGGATTTTAGCGTTTTGCAATATCGTTTGCTCATTAGCGCTCTAAGCATAAGTAAACATATATATCATCTACTACTCAATAGAACTGCCATTTTGTCATTTTAAATACGAAACCAACCTACTTACACCGTACAATTTAATTTAATTGATTATCTAAGTAATTTTGGTGTAATTAGGTCAATTTAGATTTTCAAATTTTAGTTACGTAACGCGTTACGCTGACAGTCTGTCTGTTTTCCCTTTTTCTCACGTATACAGCAGCGATAGACAGGCTCCTCCTGTCTTCCTCCAACCCGCAGTGCTTGCCGTATTTCGGACAGACGCTGAATTTCAATAATAAATAGTTCAACTTGGGATTAGTTTAAGTTATAATTTTTTCTATATTAATAAATAAAATAATCTGAATAAATGTTCAAACATTTTACTTTTTACTTCAGACAACAATTTTGACAAATAAAAAACAACAATTTCACAAGCTCCGCTACATCTACCCGTTTTCACTTTCAAAAGATTTCATTTATATCCATATCAATTATGTGGTTTCTTGGCGGCATTTAACTTTGCGTAGTACCTGCAAGATAATATTTGCGACTTAGAATTTGTTTAAAATTATTTTCTACGTACCAGGCATACTCATTACAGATTATTTTTTCCGTGGGAAATTAAATGAGAAGTGTGGTATCAACAGTAGAAGTTTGACTGACTGACGTCGGCGTCCACTCTGAGGCACCCAGCATTCGACGACCTTGGCTGGTCCGGATTCATCCGACATAAGTGTTCAGCCTAATCCCAATCTGGCTGTCTTCTTGTCCACAACCGCGACTTTTAGTTTTGGAACGCAGCTCTGTGATTGTAATATGATCCTGGCACTTGACACCCAACATACTGCTTTTCATTACTCTTTGGCAAACTTTGAGCTGTGTGCTCTTTACCTTGTGTGGTGTGTAAACTTAGGATTAGGAATGAACTTGACAATACCTTTTAATACTTCTCCGATAAACGCTTGACCTTATCCGTGGCGAGTCAGACGTTCTATTGGACTCTGTTAATCGTCTCCTGGGACTGTATAACGACTTTAAAGTAAAAGAAAAAAAAAGGTTGAACGTTAGTTTTTGGCATAGAGCGTGTCCAGAAACTATCTTTTATTTTTCGGTGAAGAATATTGGTACTTTGAAATTTTACTGATAAGCTGAAGTGACAGTAGTCTTTGACATATAGGAAGCCATATGCAAATTATATATTTCAAATGTTTAAAACCACAATATCCAAATTGGTGATATAGAAAGTTCTATTTTTTGAGGTCCAGATCTTGCAAAACCACAGAATCAGTTCTTATAAAAATGATAAACTTCATTATAGGAAGACATGCTCAACTTTCTAGACTTATTTAACTTGAGAAATAATCAGACAAGATCATAGATCATTAAATACTACTGAATGATCTACAATTTTATAAACAGAGAGGAATGATACCTTTCTCGGAGAATAGCACTCATCTAGTCTCTTCGTTTTGCGTTGGTAAGCTGCAAATCAGTATAAAGATTACTTGCATTACTTCTATTTATCATAGCTTTTAAAATAACAGTGAATATAAATTATCCTCCATTGAGCTGTACGATTATTATTGTATAATATTGCATTTTATACAAGTCATGAAAACACAAATTATTAAGAGCCGAAACGAAATTTTCCATAAAAATCGGAGATGGAAACACCAAAGTTGCTAATGTTATAACTCAAAGCCTCATTATCATTTATAATCAGACCATTGCAGTACACTGCTAGAGATAAGCTTCTCCAATTGCACGCCACTCTGATCGATTTTAGGCTTGTCGCATCCAGCTTCTGCCAGCCATCTTGCCTAAGTCGTCACTCCACCTGGCCTATGAACGTTCTACACTACGTTTACCACTCAAGAACGCATAACCTATTGCATATCTATACTAATAATAAAGTTGAAGAGTTTGTTTGTTTGTTTGAACGCGCTAACCTCAGGAACCGCTTGTCCGATTTGAAAAATTATTTCGGTGTTGGATTGTCCATTTATCGAGGAAGGCTACGCTACTACTAATAGGAGCGGAGCACCAATGAAGAATGTTTCAAAAACGGATGAAAATTTAACGCTACGGGCAATATAAGACGAAAACGAGGTTGCGTGGGTCAGCTAGTAATAGTGGCATCGTTATTTATAAAAAAATAACTATGTTCCAGGTTATTAAAATATCTAACGTTGTTTGACACCAACCTCTTCTGCTTCCGATGGGAGAACGAACTTTTTCCCGATCATGAACTCTCTGCATTTGTTGCTGATAACAATGAACGTCAGCTCTTGGCATATTCGTAGAGTATGCAAATAGCTCGTTGTAGTACTTTTGAGACTAGAATGTAAATTAAATTGTAATTAGCTTCAATATAAACTTAGAACTGATATACGCGGTTTATAAGTTTATTTCCATGCTTATCCAACGTGAACACATTAATTATTTCGGGTAAAAAGCCCGTGTCTATTCAATATTTCAGTCTTCTTTTATATCAAGTGTTATCAAAATTGATGCAGTCGTTTAAGCGTAAAGACAGAAAGTGGTTGTAAGTTTGTTTGCATATTTGTGTGACTTTTTAAAAGGACGTTTTTAATCTACACACACGTAATTAAGTATGCTATGCTTACCTCAAGAAGGTACCGGGATGGCGTCATGATGTTCAAATTTGAGTATTCAAATCGCCCTGTTCAAAAGAACAATATTAATAAATAGACATGCCCACACCCTTTTTGCCGTTTTATCTTTTTTTTTTATTATATAGGGGCAAACGCGCAGACGTGTCGCCTGATAGTAAGCGATTACCACCGCCCATGGACACCCGCAACACCAGAGGCGTTACAAGTGCGTTGCCGGCCTTTTAGGAAGGAATACGCTCTTTTCTTGAAGGTTTGAAGGTCGTATTGGTCCGGGAACACCGCAGGCGACAGCTCATGCCACAGTTTGGTGTGCGCGGAAGAAAGTTTCGTTGAATTTTGGCAACTAAAATTTGTGTACTATGTTTTACCCGAATTTTTGCTCATGTTAAATTGTCAAATATTTTCATCGAATCAGATTTAAAGAAGTAAGAGTAATGCACATCTGAGTCACTTGGAATTACATGTTTACCTATCTTACGGTAACCATTTACTATCAGGCACAACATTCAATATTTAACACCAACGAGGTTTAAAAAAAACACACACACACACACACACACAAAGCAGTCATGAGGAGTGCTCACAGAAGTGAAAACTCAAAACTATAAACCTCAATATGAATCTCTTGGCTCTTTAAATCAAATGCGCGATAAGAAGAAGTAAACAAACATAGCTCATGGAAAGCGTTATGTGACGATGATGCGACATCCATGATTTTTGTTCACCCAAAAAGTACTCAACGCGCCTAAAGAAGTTTTGACTTAAAAAAATTGAAGCAAAAGCAACGCATACTCACATGGCGGTATAATTTGTGTGCCAGTCCGAAATTTGACGAATCGTTCTTCACCCGTATTAGGCTTCCTACTTCTGCCATAAGTAATTCCTCTCATCGCATCTTCTAATTCATTGTAACCTTGATTATTCTCGAGTGGCTTATAGCCCCTTCTTTCCACTAAGGGACTCCACCAGTCACAGGTGATTGTACCTTAGGGATGGAACAAAGTCATAATCACCTGCGATTCACCATATTATATAGAAACATGATGACACCTGCGACAAATAACCGCGATCACAGGTAATTGTTATGATCACTAGTGAATCTTTTCATCACAGTGATAAATAGTAATGATATACAAAGAAAAGGTGTGTGTGCTATTCACACACGATAGAAGTGAAACTTCAGTAAATCGGCAGAAGAATGAGACCGACATTTGCTTTCTCGCTCTGGCTTACTAATTACAGGCGACTTTTTGTATTTGTGTCTCTTACCTGTCGTTTTTTCCGTTGCATCCGGTTTGAAATCGCAACGATTCTAAAGAAGTTTCACTTAAAAAAATATGTATAGACCGGAGGCCAATAAAGCAGAAACATTAAAATAAGTCGTTACAAAGTGCATTGTTGCACTGTCTGCATTCACAATGAGTATGGTGGCCGCCATTCTAAGATTTTGCTCATGTTTTCCAATAGGCAGAGTAGAGTCATTTTAGCAGGCTGAGACATAAACAATTCACTACGATGATTAATTAGTTCTATCACTTTTGTACCTGTGTCTCTTAAAACTGTTCTTTCCGTCGAAGTGGCTCGGTCGTTGTTGGCGCTGAATTTGACCTTACGACGGCGGCATCGTTTATCGTTGAAGTGTACTGTTGCCATGCTGCAGTAGGTCGTATCTGTCTTGAAACCTTCATCGCTTAGCAAGCAGGAGGCGCTCGGTATGTTAGAGTCGGAATCTTCCAGAAGATCGTTGAAGATACTCTGATTATCTTTAAATTAAGGGACTGTTTGAAAAAACCTAATTAACCATCAGTAAACCTAGTATTATGGGGTGAATTAGAACAGCTGAAGCCACGATAAAGCGATTGCCTGTTTGTCGTTAATTGACAATACTTTATACTGTTTAATTTATTTGCTAGAACTTTTCATAAGTTGCTACAATGGCAAAATAGCTACCAAATGGATCAACCTAATAAGTCATAACTACTCGTTTATATGAAGATTGTAGGACGAAAAACTTTTAATTTTACTTAAATTCAGGTTACCAGTCGAGCAGGCAGTCTTTTTTATATTTTTTTTTACAAATAGTTTAAAAAACCCACTATACCTAAATCACATAAGCTGCTCTCTAGTGATAATCTTCGAAGTTTTGTATTTTCCTTCTCTTTGGTTGAAGCTGAAAGAAAAAGGAGTATCTTGATTCTAACACCTGCTAAAAGAGCTTTCTTCTGATACAAAGTTGGTGTGATGACCTGAAGAATGCAGCTCTTACATTTTGATCAGGTAGTCAAAAGACCAGAAGGGAAAAAAATAGTTTTGACCGGAGTACGGTACTGTCACGGCCGCTGGATAAATAATGAATCCTGTGTTTTTTACTTTTTTTTTATTTATTTTTATTATTTAACAATACATTTTTTATAATCGTTTTTATATTATCTGTTAGAATGATAATTTAAAAAGAACCAACATTTATAGGAAGTCTCTATGTAGAAACTATTTCGGTTTTAAGCTGGCCGGTTTCTCGACTAGTGTCTTTACAAAGCTTTTTTTTATTATATAGGGGGCAAACAAGCAGACGTATCGCCTGTTGGTAAGCGATTACCGCAACACCAGAGGCATTAACAAGTGCGTTGCCAGCCTTTAAGTAAGGTTAGTAAAACAAACTTATATTATTTCTACAAAACTCGAACACATCTTAGGCGGTTCTAAACTGCGGCAGATGAGGCCATCTGTCATCCTGACAGAAGTAGGCTCAGGTGTGGGGGGAGCGCGTGCTCTACAGCGCTCGAGCTCCATATTTTGGGGACACCAACGGAAACATCGGGGTTTCCACACGAGAGGAGTGCATCTACAAAGTGTAGGTGGCCCGAGGTACTTCGGGGTTCCAGGGTTTTCCTTTCTAAGGTGCGTCTGTTTCCCCGGCTACCCGAGACGGCGTGCGGTTTTTGTCGGCGAGTCCGAAATGCCACCAGGATATCCGAGGGGATTTTCGCACGAGGAATAAAAAAAGGGGGTTTTAAACTGTACGATGGAGACTGTAGTCTGACTTACCAGAACTCTTTCTTCCAAATCTTTTCCAACAGTAGTTGTAACGAGTCCCTTTGCGTGGAGTAGTCTTGTCAGCTTTGGGTTTCTCTCTTTTTTCAGTATGACACTGACTGGCATCGCGGTAACTTTTATCTAAGGAAGAAAGTACGAGAACCTAATATTCGTGAATAATAATAAAATTAAATATCGGAATACATTTCAATAAAGCAGAATGTTTATCTACTATTGCCAAGTCGTATGTTTGTGTGGTGACGGCTTGCGTATCATGCGTATTCACCTCGTGGGTGTCTTAAGTAGCGACAAGGGAAACTGTGGAGGTTAATCAAACTGAAAAGAGAAGGAAAACTTGAAATAAACTCTATTCCAATACGTCTGGTCAGTGTCGTATGAAAGTATACCAAAACCTTTTTCTAGCAACATACCTATTTGCAGAGGACTTTTAAAGGCTATATAATGTGATGTAAGATCTAAACCATAAATATACTTTATCCCTGAAGAAGTAAACAGAGGTGTATTCTCTGGGAGTCCTAATTATCCACATTTTGCCAACCTCAATTAAAGTTCCATTCATGTAATCGGGAGCTATAAGGGATGTATAAGTCGTCAACCGGGCTTTGGAATTGAATGGGAAAATTCTGTATTGAGTTTGAAAGCAAAGTTAGTAAAATAGGAGGGCCGAAACATTTGTTGCATGGTATATTACGTGTAAGCAATAATACACAGGATCGTCTAAAGCCCTTAGAAAAGTAAGTGGAGTAAAGTCATGATGGATTACCACAAGTACCATGGGCACCTTTCCCGCACATAATTCAACACTACCACCATCTATTAGAAGAACCAGAAAAAAATGATTATGAGTAGTTGAACTATGGGCAATGTTACTTGATCGTAGTCCTATTGATAGAGACATGGAGAAAAAAATGGCCGTGGTACTTCCTAGCAGTAGAACAACAGGTCATAATATGTGGTCATAGTCCAATTGATAGAACCACGGACAATAATATTTGACCGTGGGACTACCAGTAGGACTTTGCAGGTCTATAGGCAAAGAATCGAAATTTATGCAATAAAGTTCCTTTTTGCTCATAATCGTTTCTTAGACGTGTGTTTTACATTTTAATTGTGGTCGGTCGTTTTTAGATATGAACATAATATCTTTGCGTAAAATACGAATAAACCTTACTTCCAAATTGTGGTTCTGCGTCGGTCCCGGATTGATTTTTCTTAAATGAAAATTTTATAATGTCATCCGGATGATGCTTAATCCGTGCCGAATCTCCAACGGCACTGGATGGGAATAACATTGCGTAATCCTCTGATGAAACTCCTTTAGTTAATGGTATGGTAGGAGACGGAGACCTTTTATGGGTAAATTCAGGTTCAAGCTTCACTTGTACCGCTATCTGTTGGAACTGCGATTTCGGTGGTAAATGCTCCTCAGGAAAGTTAGCCGCAACTGACTTGTTTTTCAAAACGCTTTTATTAAGACTGTAACCTGTGGAGTTTCTTGGGGTATCCATTATTCGTGGGGCAAGATTTAGGGCATCACTGATTTGGACGGGTATCCTAATCGTAAGTGGTGACCGCTTTCTTGAGACACGCGTTTTTGTAGGCATTGATGGTTGTTGAATTTTCTTTTGACGCGATATGAAATCTTCTGGAGATGGAGATGTCAACAACAGTAAAGGTGATAGATGGGATATTGATGACTGTTGTGATGGCATGCCTGGTACTGCTGAGCGCCATTGTGGTTGCGCTTGTTGAGTTGAGTACTTTTGCGGCTGGGTTTGAAGTGAACTTCGTCGAGGGAGACACCGTACTGATGGGTTCCGCATTCGCAGCCCTTCTTGTCTGATTTTTGTGTTTGTATTGTTCTTATGGGAGTAGATAATTTTTGTTTTAACCTCTCCAGTCACTTGTCTGCCTATAACAGAAAATTTACAAGTATCATTAGTTATTTTGAAAATATTCATTAATAAAATGTTTCAGTTTCAAAGCTATTTGTTGTAAGTTACTATTTATTTCCTGTGGTGTGCCTTAGGAGAGGCCTATGTCCAGTTGTGGACTGCAACGGGCTGATGGTAAAGATTTATTTTCTTATTTTAGCGTTAAGCGTACAAAACTTATAAATGTTTCCATGGGCGTACCCAGGTTCTGGGCCAGGGGGGGGGGGGGGGGGCAAATCGGGTTTTTTAAAAGCACCTCGTCAGATAAATCGATTTATAAATGATATTTTTTTAATAAATTATTTAATTATAGAATAGCTATTTTAAAAACCCTATCGCAGTTCTCCACTGGACATAGGTGATCTCTCCAATTGCACGCCACTTGGTTCGATCACATTTTAAAAGAAACTTTCAAGAGTCTTCGGCAATACAGTTTAAGATGAAACATAATGGTTATCGTTAACAATTTTTTCCATGTACACTGAGCAAAAAAGTCCATTTATTCTTTCTTTTTCTGGTCTGGTGTCAGTATAGCAACATTCACAGCGGTACTTGTGCTATAAAAATTTAAAGCGAGACTCACACTTGCTTCTTGAAGTCCACAATTGGCTACTGGACTGAAGTATAAAAGCAAGTGCCGCTAAATCCAAATAACATTTACTCTTCGTCAGGGAGTTTGTCTGCAAACAGGCCGAGGTGGCAGCATAAGCGCTTATTTCTGCAGAAAAGGAACACCACGATTTCTGCACAGGAGAGGGCTATCTAAAACCGTAGGTTTTCTTTTCGAGGGTGCATCTAGTTCTCTGACTTCTAGTACCCGAGATCTGGTGGTTATTTCGAACTTGAACCCATTAAAAACCACACACCGTCTGGCGTACTAGAAGCCGAGGAATCAGGTGCACACTCGGCAAGAAATCCCTAGAACCCCGACGTACCTCGGGCCACCTACGGTTTGTAGGTGGCGCTCTCCAGGAACCCTGATGCTCTTTCTTGTTCTATTTACAAAAGAGGTGCGAACACTTTTTAGAACTCGCGCCGCCAGTCCGGCTTGCTTCTGCTAGGGTGACTGGTGGCCTGTCACACCCGGACGTCGTCGTCGTCTGCGGTACGTAGCCCGTTCCTGGGCCTGACGGACAGGGAAAGTTCTAAACCTTTACCGGTCCCGCTCCGACATCTCCTTCACAAGCATAACTTGCTCGCAGAAAGAGACGGTGGGACTCGCTCCGTAATCATGTTACCAAGCGAGAGAACCCCCACTCCGATGGCCGCCGCGAGATCACGCGGCACGGGAATGCCGTGTCCACGGTCTGGCCATTGCAGTGGTGGCACTCAGGCGATGGCTCCTTGCGGATCAGACACAGGTGCTTTCCGAAGCATCCTTTCCCAGTGATCACCTGTGTCAGTCGGCATAAGAGGCTCCTGTGATGCTTCTTGATCCAACCCTTTATAACGCTGTGCCAACCAGCTTGGGAACCAGACTTCGGAAATGATGTCCGAAGTCTCATCAGCCGTCGGGTACGAGCCTAATATGGGCTTACATATAGACCGGTGGAAAAATCATATCAAAGCAAAATGAGATGATATATCTATGCTGCACAAAAACCTGTACTGGATGCTAGGACGAAACACCAAATTATCACTGGACAACATACTTCTGAACTCCGCAAAAGACTCCAATATAAATGTCGTAAAGAGAGCTCAGAACAAGATCCCAAGGTCGATAGCAAATGTATCATGGTTTGTTACCAATGCGGAACTGCATCAACAGCTCTCAGTCAAAACAGTGAGTAAGGAAATACGACATACCTTCTAGAATTATATTTAGTTACAAAACATACATTCCAAATAAATTGGCATGTCAGTTGACCATAAAAGACTACACAAACCGGCTCAAAAGATTTAATATCTTCGAACTGCACGAGTAGTTCTTCTCGCTGGAGACCACGCTCTGATTGTCACTACGCTCGAACATCACATTTGCTCATAGTCCTAGGACTGATTGCCGATCTTACAACAACACAAAAATAAATCTTTGTCCATAGTCGATCTTAGGCACACTCAGGCACGTTTTTCGTGTCTGAGTGTGCTTTTATCTACGAAGATAGTAGGAACGTCAACAGCTGCCCTCCCCTGCCCTACCCTCGGTACGCCCATGAATGTTTCTATTTCAAACCATTTACTGTTATTTTGTTTAGCTACTTACCCGAGTTCTTCTGAACATTTGTATGCTTGGGGCGCGCCGCTTCATCAGCTTGTACAATCTGTGGCGATGTACATTCGGATATGGTTGTCGGTTTTGGGGCCAGTGGAGATTGACTTGGTGAGGTTCGTGAGAATTGTATAGGTGATACTTGATGTGAAACGAACTTCGGGAACAGTGGATAAAAGCATTGATTTTTTAAGTCCGACTTACTGTACTGTGTTGAACATTCACATTTGGTTACTTGTTTTTTTTTGCCTGTAAAGTGAGTAGCAGTAATATAATGAGTTAGTAGTAGAGCCACGCTGATTTCAGCATAAATGGCACAGCTCAACCGGGGCGATACTGCCCTCTCACAGAAGATCAACCTAAAACCCGAGAGCGCGGGTCCAAAGAAGATGATAAATGTGCACAAGCATCTCAATAGCCCAACAGTGTAGTTCTATATTGATTCAATTTCTGATTTTACCACCACTCTTGAATTCTAGTCTTACTTTCCATCAGGTAGATTAGAGTCATGAAAATTCTTCTTTAAAAAACTTTTTTTAAATACACAACGAAATTTGGAACTTAGAACTTTAATTCTAAATTATTAAATGTTTAACGTGCTTGTTTGCTATTAAAGGTCGGAGCTCGTTTTTTGTTTATATTTTTTCATACGAGTAATTAGGTACTAAGAATATTGAGCATAAAATTATAACCTGCTGAAGTCTTCTTTCCTAGTGCCTTGTTTTGTTGTTTATATGCACGTGTACAACAGCAGTCATAACCCGACATCACGCTTTGATGCGAAGCACTTGGAGTTGTTGCACATGGTGCAGGCGGGCAGGGTGGAGATTTTTTGGCAGGTGGAGATTTAGGGGCAGGTGGAGATTTAGGGGCAGGTGGAGATTTTGGGGCAGGTGAACATTTTGGGGCAGGTGAACATTTTGGGCCCGTTGGAGATTTTGGGCCAATTAATGAGGTTGGACTTCTGTATGGTGTAATCTCTTTCGGAGATGGCAAATCACGATATTCTGGGTACACGTTGCTCAGTTTGATACCGCTGGTCGTCTTGCACTGGACTGCGCATGAACATGGTGCCGTTTCACTGCCACCCACGTTCTTATCTGAAATATAAATCAATTAATAATAAATGCTTTGCAATTTTGGATAAGTTTCTGTGTTCTAGTGAACTATCCAATTACTGGATGAATCTCATACATGCTCGCGTCGACATCCAAAGTAAGAAGAGCCTGAGGGAACTAGACTACGTATAAATATACTTTCTTTTTTATAAATATTTATATTCACTACTAAACTAACTGGTCAGGTAATCATACGTTAGGTTGTAATGTTCATTGCTTGCTAATTTACACAAATTGTACCCACCGCCATAGAAACAATTGCAGGAACCGACGCCTGCGGACATCCGGGTTCTGCAGCAGACTGGCGGTGTTTCGCATGGTGGTGCCGCTATAACATTTAATTGTACATTAACTTTATATATAATATTTGACTGCCTCGGTGGCACAGTGGTAGTGAATGCGATTGCTGTGCTTGAGGTCTCGGGTTCAAATCCTGGGTTTTATCCAAATGTTTGTGTGATCTACAAATATTTGTTTCGGAGTTTAGATGTTTCCTATGTATAACATGTATGTATTTACAAAAAAAAACAGTATATATGTATTAATATCAGTTGTTTAGTACCCATAACACAAGCTCTGCTTAGCTTGGGACTAGATGGCGTTGTGTTAGATGTCCGGATTATTTATTATTTATTTATAACTGTTCTTATGATACTATAATGATCTGTGTATACAATAACAACTTTGTGTCAATTTTTACGTAATTTTATGTGAACTATGAGATTTGGCACAGTTTATGTGGAAGAAGAAGCTGAAAAAGTTATTCTGTTGTGAGCTAAGCCTTGAGCCGTTTTCAATAACCTGTTTAAAGTTGTACCTAGAGATATTAAACAGACTGATTTTTCTCTGAAACGTAACAGGCTGATGATGACGATTTATATTCTAATTTGTTAATTTGTTTAATTTGTTAATAACCTGTCCAAAGTTGTACATAGAGATATTGAAAACGGTCTGATATTTTTCTGAAAAAGTATTAATTCTGTTTCTATCTAAATAAAATTACCCTGCATATCAATGTAAGTATTGAATCAATCATAATGAACTTTTAACCAAGGTTATTGAAAAGAGCCACAAGTCCTCATAATTATATCGTTTTTTTTTTATTGAATAGTGGGCAAACGAGCAGACGTATCACCTGATGGTAAGCGATTACCGCTGCCCATGGACACCCGCAACACCAAAGGTGTCACAAGTGCGTTGCCGACCTTTGGGGGATGGGAAAGGGGATGGGGGGAGGGGTTGGGGTATGGGCCTCCGGTATCCTCACTCACTCGGTGAAACACAGCGCAAACGCTATTTCACACCGGTTTTCTGTTTTTAGGGCCTGTTAGTACTATTGATGCCCCCTTCAAATAAAATTAATTCCTATTTAAATATAACTGTTACAGAATACGTAACAGAATATGTTGCAGTCTTGTTCTGTTGGAATAAAATAGTACCTGGACACGCGCAAGTGATTTTCCCTTTCTTGTCTCGTTTACGTTTGTCTCGACTTGGTGGAGTGCAGCAGCTATTTTTCCCACCAACTTTCTTATCTAAAGTGTATTCATTAATTTAAATGTATTCATCAAACATTCCTTTGTAATAAAATTAATACATGTGTAAATTGTATTGTCAATAGATATTTTTATAGAAAATATAAGAATAATTTAATCTGAAGTTATAGAGCGAAAAATACTTTTACTTTACTTATGCTCTTATTACGTATATCATATTTCTTCGACATACTATAAATACTCGGTAGCATAAACGGCTTGGAGAATTTTGAGATGTCGTTAGATGTGACTTAACTCTCAGTGACACAATGATTATGAAAATGAAAATTGCCGGATTGCGGACTTTTCTGCCACTAAAGTTTGTTCGACGAGCAACTCTGTCGGTTTGTCTGGTATGTTTTCCCGGCTAAGTCAGTGCACCGATTTCAATTAAATTTGGCATGGAGATACTTAGATTTTTGAGGAAGGATCCTATATACTTCCTAGCCCAATGGAGCCCTATTCCTTGCAAGACCGTTTGGAAGCGTGGTTATACCTGTAATTTTTATGATACCTACACAATAAGACAAAGTATTAATTAATAATTTGTTTCTTTCTTTAATGCAGGAATTGAACTCGTAAAAACTGTTCGTATACTGTATTCGTTAAATTAACGTTCCATGGTCCACCCACCTTACCTAATTTCATTCAAATCAATGATTTAGTCGTGATAGCGTAACAGACAGACAGTTACTTTCAAATATTTATTATTGGTAAGGATTTTATTGAAAAAGTGTTACCAGATCGGCTAAAAAAAATTAAGTTCAGTTTTTTTTACACACCTACACACTCGCAGACAGATCCGACAGCCGCCGATTTCTGCTGGATCACGGAAGGTTGTGTAGTAGCTTCACAGCATTGCCTAGGTATATAAAAAAATATTATGAAATATTAGGAAATTAGTGTGTCACCATCGTAAACATTGATTTTTAAATAATGAAATAACAAAAGAATACATATTTGCAGTCAGTTTGAGGTAGGATTTAAAAAAATCAACATTGATGAAACACTATGAAAAAAAAAGGTATTTAGAAATCTCATCCTGCCACATATTTTGTGGTTAATGGAAACAATTGTTCTATTTAATAATGAAAACGCATTTAAGATATGCAGATCACACGCAATCATTTACAGGTGACACCGGGTTCTATAAACTAAATCTATCTTATTTAACTAAAAGTAAAAATCACTTTATTTTCAAAAACGTTTATTGCTTACAAAACGTATACCTATAAGCACTTTAGTCAACAAGTCATTGTATCAGCAACTAAGGTACGTAAACTGAAGACACACAAAAGGTGGATTTCGTTTCTTGTTCGGTGAGGGCACGTCCTTTTTAAAGGTCAACTTCTAGTCTAAACCTGTCTTTGGTTTCAGCAGCAAAACAAACTTACTGGTTACTTTCCTATCCAATAGACCACATTGTTCTTCTTGGTCGATATCTGAAGTCACAGATTTATTGTATACCAAACATTTAGTGAAACGCAGAATTTTTGGTCCATTTTAATTTTCGCTGCTTATGTCTCCTATCTTCCAGGGAAATAGTAAGCAAAATATATATATATACCTATATCTCTGTCTCTCTCTCTCCTTTCTACCCCACGATTAACTTATAATGCTATTCATTATGAATCTGTAAAATGCAAAACACATTTAAAAGTAAATTACCACATAGTGGTGGGATAGATAAATAGTAGAAATGCTTGAATAGCATTGCTACTATTTTACTGTCTACTTTATCTGAAATATGCCCAGTGTCACTTACAAGTGACATAACATAACTTTTTAACATTTAAATGTATTTATAATAAACAAAATTTATTTTATCTCATTCAAATAAAAATAAATAATACTTACGGCCAGAAAAATGTTATTTCACGAGAACACAGAGTGATAAACAGGAATTGCGCGTGACAACTAAATTTGACAGTCGATTTAACGAACATTTGTAGTGTTGCCAGAGGTTGATGCCTTTTTACTACTAATATTAGATTTGTAGATATAAAATAATAGTTGTCACCTGGAAGTGACACTGGGGATTAAAGTTAGATTAAAGTTAGTAAAGGGGAAATGGTTTAATGATTCAAAAGTGAAACCTTGATCGTTAAAAAACATTTTTTTTAACAGTGCTGTTTATTTTTAATACGCTTTAAATTACAAAGCTAAGTAGCTTGTTTTAGTTGAACTTATTAATCTCTGACAGAACCACTACCTGATACTTTCTTCTTCTCTAACTTATATTATAACTAACTTTTAATACTAATTTTTCGATGTGCTATATGCCTACCATCTTTATAATCCGATTTGTGGCTATTGGCGCAAGAGGAATAGGGTGTTATATTTAGTATACAGTTGTGTATCCGTCTTAGTGCTTCGATAATTGTATTCGCGTTGTTTATTTTTATGATATTTTTGTATTTAACTAAATCTACAAAAATATTTTGCTTACCTGACACTAGCGGTGGCGGTATTTCCACATTCAACTAAAAGAAAATGTAACAATTAGAAACAATAAAGCACTACCAACTGAATGAAAATTTAAGAGGTGATGAAATAAACACTGGTGATGGTTCTGTTGTTCGAAAACTCCCTAAACAAAACTAAAAATTACTTAAAGTGAGTTTCATCCTGTCCAACTTCGTTCTAAATGTTAAGGATTAACTCTGATTATATATGTCACAGCAGATTTAGAGATTAATCTATACTAATAGTCCACGGGCCCACGTACAAGGGATTTCAGTGATTAATAACAGGCTGAAAGTTTATACACAGCTTCGTTTTGAAGAGACACCCAACTTTTATTATTGGACCAAATTCTGATAGTGGAAGGAAAAAGAGTGTTCCAAATTAAATAATAACAGTTTCTAAACATCAATACTTTGAGAAAATACGATGGAAAACTGAGAAAAACTTGTGGCATACAAATTGAATGGCACCTTCCGAGTGACCCCCAGCTCTAACATGTCAAAATGGTGACTTGAAAAAAATTATTAATAACAAGCTGATTTTTGTTTTGGGGCTCGCAAATTATATATTTTTTATAAAAAATGCATCGGCATACAAATTTGTTGGTAATTTTTTTAAGACATACACTCGAAAGTTGTCAAGATTATGTTAATCTTTTTTTGATTAATAACCGTATGCCACGAAAAAATTATGTTTATTTACTTAATTCTTAATCTAAATATAATAGTGACCTACAAAAAAAATTGAATTTTTTTAGTTAACCTACAAAAACAAAAAATCGAATTATTTAATATGTGCTCCGTACTTATGTCTTGTAACCACTGGTTTCATTTGTATAATATTAAACTAATGTTAAAAAAATGAAAGCTTGTATTTTCAGTGTATTAACAGAACTTTAATAATAATGCAATGTGCAAACAGTGCATGAAAAGAATTAAACTTATAAATAATTTATGATAAATATTAAAAAATCAATCAATCCTCATCAGATTCGTCACTCGATGAGTCTTCACTATGTGTGATGTTATCGTCATCTTCAGAACTATCGGTATCATACTGTTCAGATTCTGTAAATTTTTATTTTTTTTATAAGTTTTATTTTCGGATGAAAACGTTCGTCCTTACGTGAAGAATTGCACAAGAAACACTCATGATGACGATCACTTAACAGCTTCGAAAAGAGAGCTCGACAAAACCCATTTGGTAAAATAGTCGTTAGAGCTGATGCTTAAAGGAAGTTGGGCGGGGATAGTGGGTCTTACGATTTTATACCTGAGGCAAAATCACACAGTTCAGCATATTATTATTTTTGATATTGATATTGAACTAAATTGAAATGTAATCAATGTTTTTTTTATAAGGTACTGCAAAAAGATTATACTGAAAAAATTATCGCTACAAACATGTATCATTTGTATTTTAGGTAAAAAATTTTAATTTGTTAATATAATAACTTAAAGATATTACTTTTAATTCGATTATAAATTATAGATTCAAATTATAGAGAAATTAAAAAACTTTAATTTATATTAATTTTAAAGTACCTACACGACTTATAAATATGCATTTTTCGAACTTTTTTATAGACTAACTAACTAATTTTTTTTATAGACGTTAACTATTTTTACGATTTGTTTTACAATACAATGATTTTTCCTTACTTGACTATCACTTAAAAATTGTTGTTAACTGAATAATAAAATAAATAAGTAGTTCAATAGCTCAATCACTCGTTACAAGAAATTTCAACAAATTTTCATGCAATTCTCTTGTTTTATTGCTGTAATTGTTTATATAATTAAGTAATTTAAAAAAATAATATTCATTTTCATTAAATAAGCTGTAATATTGTATACGAATTTTCCATTTTAGCAATTTCAAACAAAAGCTGGCGAAAATTATGTACAGGACTTCGACATGATATGTTTTCAAGATTTAATTTGTTTGAAATTTCGAAAAGTTCACTTGTAATTAATCGCTTCCATTTTTTTTGCATGCCAATAGTTTTATGGTGTTATACGTTTGATTCTTAACAGAAAAAATAAAAAAGAAGTTGTTATTAATGAAAAAAAGATTAACATAATCTTAACAACTTTCGAGTGTATGTCTTAAAAAAATTACCAACAAATTTGTATGCCGATGCATTTTTTATAAAAAATATATAATTTGCGAGCCCCAAAACAAAAATCAGCTTGTTATTAATAAATTTTTTCAAGTCACCATTTTGACATGTTAGAGCTGGGGGTCACTCGGAAGGTACCATTCAATTTGTATGCCACAAGTTTTTCTCAGTTTTCCATCGTATTTTCTCAAAGTATTGATGTTTAGAAACTGTTATTATTTAATTTGGGACACTCATCAAATCGACGTGTTTCGCTCCCTATCCCGCTTTTTCCTTCCACTATCAGAATTTGGTCCAATAATAAAAGTTGGGTGTCTCTTCAAAACGAAGCTGTGTATAAACTTTCAGCCTGTTATTAATCACTGAAATCCCTTGTACGTGGGCCCGTGGACTATAATATTATTAACTCACTCAGGAAGCGTTGGTGCGATTTCAAAAAATATTTCAGTTTTAGATAGTCCATTTATCGAGGAACGCTAATGAAGAATGTTACAAAAACCGGGGAAAAATATTACACTACGGGCAATAAGAGACGTAAACGAGGTTGCGTGGGTCATCTAGTTAAATATATACATGCACACAAAAACAGCATTTTAGACATCGTTTCATTAAAATATTCGAAAGTAATTTTTGTTTACTAAAGCAACAACAGACTATTAACTATTGCCAAAATTGTTAAGGAAATATTTATTATTATTAAGTACCTTCCTGTAGAGTTTGACTGTCTTCGTCACACATTAACATTTTTTCAGCTTCCCTATGCTTTGCGAGTTCATAACCAAGTTCTTTTTCTATTTCCTTTTCTCTCTCTCTGTGCCTCTTTTGTTCCAAAGCTATTTCCCTTTCAATTTGCTTTTCCCTTTCAATGTGTCTTTCAATTTCTTTGAGTTTTGCTTTTTCCTTCTCTTGGTAATCTAAAACATTTAAATCTTTGGTATCTTCTAATGGACATTTTCCAGCAGAATCTTTGTCCTTTCTCGCTTTCTCCTTTACTTTTTTAGAGTCACTTTTCTTTTCGTCTTTCTTTTCTGATTTTATTTCTTCTCTCTTGCAGAGCTTATTCTCATTTAGTATTCGTTCTCTCTCTTTGTGGTTATGACACGTTTTCTCATTGCAACCAGATGCGAATATTGAGGAACAAAGTTTTTTTATACGCTTTTTGAACGAAAGCTTACGATCAGTTTGGCAAGCTTCCGGCGAACTGTTTTAAAAATACATAAATTGACATACCAAAATCATTTTATATGTAACTATATACTATAAAGACGATGGCAAGTGACTACCGGTGTTCATAGAAATATTCAAATAAACAGTCACAACAAATTTTAAAGATTATTGAACATAACTAACTTCAGTATAATATATCATATTACAAACTTATTGATGTGGGTCCATTTTCTCTGAATGTCTTCATAGGGCTCGCAGTTGCATCTTCTGGTGACTATGGAATTATTTTGAACTATTTCACTGCTGTTGGTAATTACTGGAATATAAATTATTTAATACATGAACAATAAGTACAAAACTAATCTCTCGGGAGTTAAGTTGTTAAAGCCACTCAATTCCTACCGTTAACCGGAAAAATTGGCTCAAATTTCCAGAAGAAGCTTCTTTGAAACTTAAGGAAGGATACAGGGTTTCATTGGCCATGATAAAAGAATCATACGATGGTGAAACCGCCGGCAAAAACTAGTTGAACATATATCCATATCTATATTATTAATCTATCTGTCTGTCCCGGTTTCACGGCCAAACCACTACACCGATTTCAATTAAATTTGGCATGGTGGTACTTTGATTTTTGAGGAAGGATAGAAGCTACTCTTTGCTGCCATAACCGACTAACACATGAGCAGAGTCGCACGCAAAAGCTTGATACATAATATATTTAAAGTATTATCATATCACTTAAGAGTTCGAGGCTTCTTACTGGTTTTGCACTTGTCAGTTTTGTGATCTGTCATTAGCTGTCTTCTTTTTTCACATGTAAACTCATCGCAAGAAGATCCAAGCAATGAGGTGCACAGGGTTTTGAACTTCTGTGTCACGTCGTATATCTTATCCGATGTCGATTTTTCACGTGGCCTGCGCGAAATTAATCAAAATTAATTAACTATCATCCACTGGATTTAGGCTTATACTTAGAAATCAAGGTCTCGCCTACTACACCACACAAGTGAGACGAGTTGGTAAAGCGGTTAGCGTAAACGACTGCCAATCAAAAGGTCCCGGGTCCGATTCCCGGGTCGAACTGCTGTTGAATTTTCCTTACAAGAAATTCTTAATAGCAGCCCGTAGTCTAGAAGATGGTAGTGTTTACCGCCCGTGCTTCGAAGAGCACGTTGAGCTGTCAGTCCTGTTCATCAGTGGCAATCTTTATTGGAAATTCAGTGCCCTCAAATATATTAACAAATAGTTTAACCTGTTTATTTGTTTGTAAAAGATTTTTGTGAGCTTGTTTCTTAAATTAATATTAGTGATTATTAGGGATGTGGAATGTAACTGACTTTTTAATGAGATTCCATTTTCTCAGTATATCCTTAAAGCTGTCGAATCTGCAAGCCATCAGAGTTGTGTTCTCACCAAGCTCTGTGTTGTTCGAATCGACTGGAAATAAGAGTTTTCAATTAAGATTAAATGTGGTATTATAAAAGTTTACAGTGTCAAATTCATGTTCATAAAAAGTCTAGGTTTAAAAAAGGCAGGGTTAGTTAAAGTCGTCCTCCATAAGCGCAGGCTAGGTAGCAGAAGCGCCAGCTTCTGCTACCTAGCCTGCTCCCCCAGGCTGCTGTCCCCCAGGCTGCTGTCCCCCCGGCTGCTGTCCCTCAGGCTGCTGTCCCCCAGGCTGCTGTCCCCCAGGCTGCTTTCCCCCAGGGCGCGCACCAGCGCCTCCTGGTGCGCGCCCTGGGGGACAGTAGTGGGAACATTGGGGTTCCCACACATAAGGGGCCATCTACAAAGCGTAGGTGGCCCGAGGTACGTCGGGGCTTCAGGGTTTTCCTTTCTAGGATGCACCTGGTTCCACGGCATCTAGTACCCAGGATGGTGTGCGGTTTTAGTCGGTTCGAGTCCGATATGCCAACAAGACCCTGCACAATCGCGAGGTATACAATCTTAGAGAATATTTTCTACAAACTGATGTGGGAGTGCATCGTAGTGTAGTCACAGTGGATACCGGACTCACTCCGCTCGCTCTGGCTAAAGAGAATTGGCGCAAGCCTGTAGTACTTAGTACTAATGATCGCAGGGAGGTATGGAAGGGCAAGGAACTCCATGGTCGGTTTTATCGGGCCCTTCATGGACCCGATATAGATTTTAAAACATCTACGTCCTGGCTACGGTATGGTGATCTCTTCGGAGAAACCGAAGGTTTTGTTTGTGCGATTATGGACGAAGTTATCATGACGAATAACTATCGGAGGTATATCCTGAAAGATGGTACGGTCGACATCTGTCGGGCATGTCACCGTCCTGGAGAATCTATCAGGCATATTATTTCTGGTTGTTCTCGTCTTGCTAACGGCGAGTATTTGCACAGGCACAACCAAGTAGCTAGGATCGTACATCAGCAACTTGCCCTTAAATACCATCTTGTGAACTCAGAGGTGCCATACTACAGGTATGTGCCCGACCCAGTTCTCGAGAATGGTCGTGCTACATTATATTGGGATCGATCTATTATTACAGACAGGACTATTGTTGCCAATAAGCCTGATATTGTGGTGATAGACCGATTAGAGCGCCGCGCAATTATAATCGATATCGCCGTTCCTCATGACGAGAATCTCGTGAAAGTCGAAAAAGAAAAACAAATAAAATATTTGGATCTATCTCACGAGATTGTCGATATGTGGAATGTGGATTCGGTAATAATTGTTCCGATAGTCGTATCTGCTCACGGATTGATAGCCAAGAGCCTCGACCAACACCTTAAGAGGCTCACGTTAGAAGGCTGGATCAAGGGTCTGATACAGAAGGCAGTCCTTCTTGACACGGCACGCATAGTGAGGAGGTTCCTGTCTTTGGAGCCCTAACCACCGGTTTCTTGGTCCCTGTACCCGAAGTCGGTGGTCTACTATTTTTTATATTTTTAAATATATATTATGTTATTGTTTATCTTTTTTATGTATTTAAAAATGTAATTAATATGTATATATAATTAAATAAAGAGAATAATAATAATAATAATTTATTTTTCTCTCACACAAGATATTTATACATTTACATAAATTAGATGTTACATTTTTAAATTGTTAAACTGTGCGAGAGACTGGCATCTGTACTAGGAAGACCTGTATGACAGATTTACCAGCCTCTCCAACTCTAGATACATTGTAAACTTTAATCACAGAGAGATAAGTAATAGAAGTGAAGGTTGTATTGTGTAAAAAGCGTGTGTGTGTTTGTGTGTTTATGCGTGTGTGTTTGTGCGTGTGTGTGTGTGTGTGTGTGTGCGTGCATGTGTGTGTGTGTGTGTGTTTGCATGTGTGCTTATGAGGGTATAAACAATAAGCGTTCAGTTTCCTCATAGCTGAGAGACTTAAGCCAATCAGAGAGATGTTTTTTGCAACTAAACCTTGTCAGAACGTAAATGTGCAATTTCTCGTTTACCCTATTATATAGAAGCCTTCCCATAAAGACAAAGAATTTTCCCGCAAAAGTAGTAGATATCAAATTCTCTGTTGCAACACAAATCCTGTGATCCAGGCGTTTCTTAGGGCGCATGGGATCGTAAACGACATGAGCATGCTGCCTCAATATAGTGTTTAGGATATACAGCTGGCGCACCGTTAGGACATCCGCAAGTTGGTATAAGTCCTTAGTAGGGTATAAGAAGGACAGGGAATGGCTCACCTTAAGAACTGCCCTTTGAGCTCTCTCTAGTTGTATAAGGTTAGATTTACAGGCGCCACCCCACACCGAGACGCAATACGAAAGTATTGGTTGACATAAGGCCAAATAAACCATTTTAATAATTTTTTTGTCAGCTACGTTACGCAATCTTTTAAAAATATAAATCAATTTACGAGTTCTAGATGTAAGATGATCTAAATGTTGTCTGAAGCTCAGTAAACTATCCACCACCACACCGAGATATTTGATGGTGAAGGTACTATCCAGATGAACACAAGAGCAGGAGTGAAAGGCTTGACAGGTGTGGGCTGTGATAGAAAAAGGTTCAAGCAGATTACGTGAAATCTTTTTCATAGTGAAAGGCATATACTTAGTTTTAGTTATATTAAGTGTTAAACCATTGTTTCTAAGCCAAGAACACACCGTATTAAATCCCGCCTGAGCAGGTGCATAGGTCTCCTCCCAAGTGTCTCCATCAAAGATTAAAGCGGTGTCATCAGCGAATGTTACAATTT
The DNA here is from genome assembly GCA_916048165.1 of Spilarctia lutea. NCBI lineage: Eukaryota > Metazoa > Arthropoda > Insecta > Lepidoptera > Erebidae > Spilarctia > Spilarctia lutea. Next base: position 2,289,204 of record OU696492.1, on the reverse strand, counting down.
TGCCGTTTTTAAGTTGAAGATTGCAGAGATCGTTAATATAGGAGAGGAAGAGTGTAGGACCCAGTACGCTACTTTGCGGTACACCAATTGTCACAGGAAGATCATCACTGATCACCTCACCGACTCTTACTCTTTGGTGTCTATCATTTAGATAGTCTGCAAACAACTTATGCTGTGTATCCCGTATGCCCAATCTTTCCAGTTTATCAAGTAAGAGTGGGACAGAGACCGTGTCAAAGGCCTTAGCGAGATCCAAAAATATTGCTATAACCTTTTTCTTTTTGTCAAGTTTGTCAACTATGTGATCTATTAAATCGTGTACAGCATCAACTGTGGAAGTGCCAGATCGAAACCCATACTGCGATTTTGACAACAAGTTTTTGGCTTCAAGGTATTCAATCAGCCGTTTGTTAATCAGTCTTTCCGCTATTTTAGATAAAGTGGGCAGAATGGAAATAGGCCTATAATTGTTGACAAGGGCTCTGTCACCACTCTTGTAGATAGGAATAACTTCAGCGAGTTTTAATTCTTTCGGAAAGACACCCGTGCTGAACATTAAATTAAAGATGTGTGTTAAGGGGGGCACTAGGATATGATGGTATCGTTTGAGGAAAACACCTGAGATATTGTCCCGTCCAGTTGCAGTAACCTTCCTTAAATTTAGGATGAGGCTGCGAACTTCCATTTCGGAGGTTGGCGACAGAACAAATGAAAAAGGTTGGAAGTGAAGGCTTGAAGTAGAAAGTAAGCTGTTGGTTAAGCTACTCTCGGTCAAATTCCTTCCTATTGAAGTGAAAAAATGGTTTATATCATTGACCGAAGAAATAGGATTCGTAGGTGACAACAGTTCTGTGGCTTGGTTTGATTTTTTGTCACAGTGAGCAACTTTGTTGATGGTCTCCCATAATTTCTTGTTGTTAGTTTTGGCTGCAGTATTTAACAAGTTGCCTTCGTAATCTCTTTTCACCCTTTTCAGTAACAGATTACAGAAATTACGGTAACGAGTGTACGTGACTTTAATAATCTCATTGGTTGGATTTTTCTTTACTTTGCTGTGTAATTTGTCTCGGTTTTTCATACACCTCAGCAGTCCTTTGGTTATCCAAGGCTTCTGAATTCGTTTGCGATTTGGAACGGTGATGACTTTTGTATTAGAATTTATCAACGAGTGTATATTAGAGAGGAGCGCGGAAGTAGCCACAGAAGCATCAGTGGAAGCGTATATGGATTTAAAACACATACTGTTAATTTCAAAATCTAATTTTTCATAATCGATTCTTTTTACTGAGGAATACCTGATATCAGAGACTGGGCAACTCATTATAATAAACACACAATCATGATCAGTTACTGAAGTTTCGGCAACATAACAACGAGCCGATAGAGTAGTCTTCAGCATAATGTGGTCCAAACAAGTTCTGCTGTGTGTCGGTAACAGATGCGCTGGCAAAATAGTATGAGAGGCAAGTAGATTTAAATATGTTAAGGAATTAGGATCAGAGTTATTTGGCATTATATCCACATTAATATCTCCCACAATAATAATATTAGAGGACTTTATGTTAGTAAGCAAATTGTGAAGAGACTCTAGAAATGGTGACAAGTTTTTATATCCTGGTGGACGATAAATTGTAATAACTGTCGTGTTATTGTCAACTTTTATTATTACGCAGTTTGCATCTTGTAAATTTGGGTGTATAACAGTCACCTTCATAGACTGTTTAAAATAAACAACTACGCCTTCGTTTTGAGTTAAATAATTTGCACTCTTTATATGATTATAACCATCTATAGACGGTATGTTATCAATGTGACGCAGCCAACACTCAGTAACCACAATAATGTCCCAATCTGTGTTCGATCTCTGAAGCAGTGTTAACAGTCCTGGAAGATTCCTATTTATACTGCGTATATTTTGGTGAATAACTTTTAAGCACATATCGGGGGAGTCTATTAAAATAGGGCAATCATCTATTTTGCAGAATGCTGATTGAGCAACCTGAAAGTTGTCAAGAAGGTCGTTTATTACATTAATATTATCGAATGTTTATAATAGAATATTTATGTACGTGAATACCAGAGTAGTGAGCTACAACTAAATTGCTGCTCAGCACAATATGACCAACGGTGGTGATGAAATAAACAACGAGAAATACATATAACGTTATTATCTTGTCGTCCATATATGGAAATTACGTAACTATAGTAAATATTAAGTAAAAAGTCCAGCTGCGGGCGCCCTGAACAAGCACAGGTTACGTGTAGGTTGTTTTTAAATATTTGACGTTCGGTATTAGGCGATACATATAGATCTCTGTTCAAAAAATGTGTGTTTGTGTAATGTAATAGTGTATGTTTATATAATATTGTCATACATGATACATTTGCAAAAATAAACAATAGGTTTTGAAAACTAAAAGGTTGTGATGTGTTTTTGGTAGTTGTGTAGAAGTGTAGGGTTTGTTGTATTTTTGATTTAACAATAGGAAAAAAATAAATGGGCACGAAAAAGAACAATAAAACATAACAAAAAATCAAATCCGAGTTAAGTCTAAGCAGTAGTAGTCATTTCGACGACATTGTTTTCAAGTCCTCCTCGTGGTCTATACGCATAGCCGATGAGTCCTGTGACTTTCTAATATAAACTTTTCCGTAAGAAGTCCAGGAGCTATGGTAGTTATTTTCCTTAACGACTGATCTGGCCAGATAGGCAAGTCTTCTCCCGAAGCTCGTCAAAGATTCATCGACATACACCGGTTTTGGATTGCCTGGCAGCTTAAGATGAGACGTGTTGAGCTTATTGTTCTTGTTAGCTTTGTTAAAATTTCTACATTTCTTTAAAAAGGTATCCCTACACGTTGCCGTCGAGAAACCCACAATTATATGGTTATTAAGCTCGTTTCTAGTTCTTAGACGATAAACATCGCGAATATCGCCATCTGATATTGGATGTTGTATCACTTCCCCCACCGTCTTAACTAGCGAGCCAAGGGTTGAATTATTTTCAGGGATTTGTTTAGGTATGTTCCTAAGCTCAATAAACGAAGAGCGCGAGTTTCTCTCCAATACCTCCAGCTTACTCTCAAGCGTTACAATTTTGAGTTCGTAGGCCTTGTTCTTATGTTCTAACTGAGTAACTTTTTCCATTACTTCATCATATTTAGCAGATAGAAACTCAACACTTTTTTGTATCTCTGTATTCTGTCCCTGAATGACCCCCACCGCCTCAATAATCTTCTCGAATTTAGAGTTCTGTTTAATCTCAAAGGAAGTAAACATTTCCCTCACTTGATCGGTAACAGACATATAAGGAGGGGATTCATCATTATCTAGAAGTCTACGCTTAGATCTATGAGTGATATTATGGTCTGAATGTTCTGACAATACGGGGTTTTGCGATAATAAGTGAAGCTGAGGATCCGATGCGTAGGCTGTTACTGGTGTCATTGGCGATTTAGGGCGATTTATTGGCATTGGAGGAGTACGTTTTAGCGACATTGTTTATTAACAGCAGTTACAATAACAGTTTAAGTACTCACAATAACTTGTTTATCTTCCAGTGATGATCTGCGTAAGCGCCGTGTAGGTAGGGTTATAAGGGCAGGGCCAAAGCTCGGAGATGCGGAAAGCGGGGCTCGTATCTCTAATGAGAAATATATTTATCTCACTTCCGCGTACCACACTGCACGTTTCTAGGGGCGGGTTGATATCCTACCCGGTAGTGGGCGTTGCAAACAGGAACCTCGCGACGTACAGCTGTCACTTTCTCTTCGCAGTTGTCCCGTTTTAATTGTCCGACACTGACCAACCTCCTTACTATTGATGCGCTCCTGGTAGTTCACTTTAATTTTTCACTATTTATTTATTTTATTTTAATTTTAATTTATAAAAAGAATATTATAGCGTTATTTACTGACACGACCGTACTCGACGGTATCCAGAGGGGAGAGAGATCATGCCTGGCGGGCTACTGCCCAACAGTTGATGTTGGGATGTTGTATATATGATAATCGGCGCGGGAACTTTATTTGCGCGATTCAGGATTGGTAGTTACTACGTGTAGTGTAGTTTGTAGGTACAGTGCGTTACTTCGTAGTTCAGTGTATCTTCGGTAGATGGCGCTGTATGTGGAGGTCGCCACAATGTACAGTTGAATACAAGACTTTATCCACACCCATGAAATGAATCCTCTATAAAAAGAACATTTTTGCAATACTAATATCGAACAAAAATGCGCGGCGGGACACGTCGTGAATTCGATAACAGTTTTTTTTTAAATACGGATCTGTGGTAGTAAAAGGCGCGCGCCTGACGATGTTCTTTTTTTGAAAAACCACATCATGAAATTTAGTACAACATTTTAACACTAGTTTGAAAATTATATTATGGTTAATATGACACAGGATATTTTAATATTGGCAATAAGCTAGCTGTATCAGAAACTTTTATAGAAAATTTATAGCATATGTGTGTAGATAAATGACTATAAAGGTACTATAAACTAACAAATAACAATAAAATTTACTCTTTTGGAGGACCGAAGGTGTTGATACTGATATTTTCTTGTCCATTTTTGGGTTGGTATTTGAATCTGATAGTTTTGATTTAAACTCAAGCTGAAAAGTAATAAAGTTGACTTGGAAAAAAAAAAAATTCTTATATAATTTCCAACCTGATCGTAGTTATGTACTTAACAGACTTCTTTTAAACAACAGTTACAAGCTTTGCCTTGAAGTCAAAGTAATTAACATAAAACAGTAAAAAATATTTTACAAAATGGCGCGTCGCCAACCAACAGTGCAAGTTATATTTCCAAGTTCATGGGCATCCACAACCTAGTAGTCTACTGACTGGCTGCCCAATTCTTGCAAAGGTATTTTTGCCTATTGGAATTGGTATACAAAGGTCAAAATGATTGATAATACATATGTTTTAGTTCAAATTTGAATTATCTTTGCAGTGCTGTTATCCTGCGTATTTTGCCCCCTTAGTCGATTCTTTTCTTTTTTTAATGTTTTAGCTGCCAAAATGACTTTGGTCTGCCTGATGGAAAGCACGAGCAGAATCCAGGGGTGGTGGTCACCATCCCAATGCTAATAGGGACAATACAGCATGGTGCACGCACCACTTTTTTTTAATTTTTTTATTGAATAGTTGGCAAACGAGCAGACGTATCACCTAATGGTAAGCGATTACCGCCGCCCATGGACACTCACAACATCAAAGGCGTCACAAGTGCGTTGCCGACCTTTGGAGGATGGGAAAGGGAATGGGGGAGGGGTTGGGCTATGGGCCTCCGGTATCCCCACTCACTCGGTGAAACACAGCGCAAACGCTATTTCGCCGTGGTATCACTCCGGTCGAGCTGACCCATTCATGCCGAAGCATAGCTCTCCCACGGTAAAAACTCGGTACGGTTAAACCACTTAAAGAACTCGGGTTCATAGTGGGAGGGAAACACGTAGTTATGACACCTAAGTGATGACCAAGGGTAATGAACTTTGTACTCTTAATCCATCAACACATGGATAAGAGAAACTAAATGTTTTTTCTTATTACGAAGCAAGTTAAGAACTGGGAAAGTACCCACCGGTATTAATAAATCCGAGTACCCTTTATTTTTAAATAATTCTACCGTGTCCAAAGTCCTGAAAGCAAATAGTTTTATACATCATTGGCGGTTGCTGTTGAAAGAAATAAAGATGAAAAGAAAGAAAACGTGTTGTACAGCGGGACTTATTTGCGATAAGATTATTTAAAAGGTTACAAAAAAAACAATGTGTATTTGTAAAAGTGGAGAAACTCAAGTTAAAAAATATGTGTTAATAACTATTTCGAATACTCGTAACATAATTTTATATTCAAAACAGAAAGACAGACTACACTAACATTCATGAAACAAAATACAATCTAAATCTATACTAATCTATACAAATAATAAAGCTTAAGAGTTTGTTTGTTTGTTTGAACGCGCTAATCTCAGGTACCGCTGGCCCGATTTGAAAATTTATTTCAGTGTTGATAGTCCATTTATCGAGGAAGGCTATAGGCTATATATCATCACGCTACTACTAATAGGAGCAGAGCACCAATGAAGAATGTTTCAAAAACGGGGAAAAATTTTCACGCTACGGGCAAACGAGGTTGCGTGGGTCAGCTACTTTATTTATACAATGCAACACTGCAGCATTTTGATCCACACTATGACGGTCTATTAAGTTTTTTGTGCATCATTGGGCCTCCGATCTCGCCCTCAGCAATAAAACACGACAAAATACGAATTCTGGGATTTTAGGTTGTTTTAGTGTGAGAGGGACATTTTCGACAGAGTTAACAAACCCAAAACAAAAAGCCTTAAAGCTAAACTTACCCACAGTTTTCAAGTTTCATGGCCTCTCTTTTGAATGTGTTATTATTACTTCGCCGTTTCTTTATACAAATCGAACTTGAATCTAAAAATGGAAAAACAATTTATTATTCAACCCTTAAATATGTGGACAAATAATGATAATCTACACATTTTCGAATGTTGAAGTTTGAATATTTACATGGATGATGTTTTAAGAAATTGTGTTTGTAATATGAAACAGTCAATTGTTAATTAAACACTTCTATCTTAATTTATTTGTCTAAATCAAAGGTGCTGATTAGTATGGTTAATTTAAAGAGTGAATCAAAGGGAGTTGTAAAATTTTGGATGTTTAATGACTCTGGCTGATGTTTTCTTATAAGTTCAACTTTTTCAAATCTGCTACTTGACCAACTTGGGTTGCAAGTATTTCGTGTAATTTTTTCTACAATCGCTAACTCCTCTATTATCTTGTATTATTAGCTGATATTTTGTGTCGATCACATGACTTTGCGTTGGGATGGGATGTCCCCATATATTTCTTAGTTTTCTATTAACGTTTACTTTTATAGAATGCTTTTGAATTTTGCTTGGCTAGGGGGCTAGTTTGTTGGTTTTAAATTAAAATTTCCGTAGTAAACACAGAAATCGCTAATGACAGTATTAGTGTAATAACCTATTTACTAAATCTGCTTTATGACTAAAACATTTAAAATTACTTAGGCGAAGAATGATACTTACCAACATTGAGGGAACTCTTTCGCATCAAGTTCAATGGATTCATGATTTCCTTCAGTATACTAGGTGCTGGTGAGGGCTCGGGGGCGTTCTCTCTCTCGACTCGACGTTTAAACCTCTCTAGAGCCTTAACGGAAACCTCTGTAAATAATTGTAAAATGCCAAACTCATATGCATGAGGAGCTTGTTAAAGTGACTCTACTCTGCCTGATGGAAAGCATGAACAGAATCCAAGAATGGTGGTCACCGTACTCATGCTCAAGCTTTGTGAACCACACAGGACCCTTAATTACTGCATGAATATTAATAGTTTAATAAAGTGCTTAAATTTGTTACTTGAAATCAGCATTATCAATGAACAGATTTGAAAAAAATTGATTGTAAAGAACAAAACTTTTAAGAAAAATATCTTGCATAAGGATGATTAAATAAAATTTGAAACTCACTTACTTCTCTTTAAACAGGCTTGAGATTTTGATTTTAAAACTTCAATATTTTTGCCAAACTCGCGAAATGCTGTAACACTCTCTGTGACTCTATCGTCCCGCCATTGGAATGGTCTGTTGTCTACTTGCACCATCTGGCAAATTAAAAAATGATTTATGCATGACAAAGAGAATCAATAAAAACGTAACAACTGAATTTTTTTATCCAATTTCCATTCCCACCTAACCAATTTACCTGATAATCTTAGTCCATCTTAAAATATTTATTCATGGCACATTTGTACATCGGCTGACTTAATGCCCAAGGCATTCTCTTCCAGTTAACCTTAGCTTGGTATAGAGATCTAGTAAGATAGGTGGTGGTTTCTGGAGTTGATAATATCCAAATCTCCAGAAACCGTTACAAAGAATTATAAGTAGCTCTGACCTAAATTTTAATTGGATTAAGAGCAGGAACCACTAAATATATACTTACAGCAACTATTTTAGTTTTGTTACGAATTGGAGGTATCACTCTACAACTGGGTACTTTCACTACACGGCAAGAATCATCGCTTCTAACATTAGTCTTGTTCGGTCTTTTATAATCCCTTTTCATCCATTCGTGGTCTGCAAGGAAAGCTGATATTCTATAATTTCTAGTACGTTTGCTATCCTTTTTGGCTGCATTCTCCTTTTCTACTTTTTCAGGACGATTATTTAAATCCTTCCATTTTTTTCTACGTTTATGATTCTTTTTCTCTTTTAGTTTTACATTTTCTACATGCCTATTTGTAAGAAAACCAATGTTTGATTTCACAGTCCGCCAGTGGTTGGAAAAAAATGCATGAAAAATTGCTATTCGGTGTTTTGAACTCTTTTTATCGTTATCTTTACAAGGTTTCTTGATTTTGTCATTCTCACTGTTTTTCTTATTGTTATTCTTTTTTGTCTTTTCGATGTCTCTTGCGTTCTTTTCTACATCTTTTGTTTTCTTCTTGTTATCTTTAGCATTCTTTTTTGGATCATTGCTTTTAGGAGTGCTACTCATTACTGGTTTCATGTCTTTAAAATTACGTTCATCTTTTTTTTTATTCGTATCTTCGTTTTTATTACAATTTGTAGTATTAAGACAACTATTACTTTGATTTAAGACTCGAATAATGTTTATAATGCCTTTGACTACCATCCAAACACTAATTTTATCGTCTTTTTTTCTTTTCATCATACAGTTTGAATTTGCCTTTAATTTTTTTGCGAAAGTGATGTGTTTGTTATTTAATTTACAGCTACCAACATAGTTCTTAATTCTTTCACTATCATCACGAACTGAATTTAAATTATTAATGCCATTATCGTTCAAATTGTATCTAACAACTTTGACTTTTTTCATTGATTGTTTCTTGCATATAGTTATTGTTTTAAACATATTATGAAACATGTTTTTCCAAATAAAGGAATACCGTTTTTCTGTATTTGTTCCTATAGACGTTATTTTGGCATGCGTTTCTGTTTTTTCTTTAGCAAGTTCAATGATAATATTATTATTGTAATCTAATGAAAAATTAAATATTTTGATCTCATCTTCTGTTATGAGATCAATATTTTCCAATTTTCGTTGTCGTATAGAACTAAGTTTAGCTAAATGTCCATTTTTTAGGGAGTATATATAAATATTACGACTGTCAGTATCTGTAGGTTCATTTGTAGGAATACTCTTTTGAGTACCGGATTTCTGACTATCGAGGAAGAAATTCCACCGTCCGACTGTTTCTTGAGGGTTACGTGACCGTTCGTGATTTTGATTTTCTAACAGTTTTATCTGAAAGGTAAACAAGGTTATATTCATTTATATCGTAACATAAGTAGTTAAATCAATTTGCAGGTAGGTAGGCAGTAGAGCCACGCTAAGGACGCTTACCGGCTCCATCAGGGCGATACTACCCTCTCATAGAAGACCAACCTAAAATGGCAGCATTCGTATGATCGTATTTCGTTGCCGACTCTGAGACTGAAAGCCCCATGATGCAAAAGGCCGCCATATGGTGGGTCTCCATGTTCTATGCTTTTTATCAGGCAGAGTAGGCTCATGGGTGGTTGCTGTCACTCACCATCAAGTAACCTCTTTGCTCGTTTCTCCCTTATGCTTGTACTTCAAAATATCTAACATTTAACTTACACATTCGCTTATGTTCACGTTTCCATCAAACTCAGACCCACTGTCGTCGTCATCAGAGGATCCTCTATAGACAATTAAAGTATAAAATGATTCAGCATTATTCAGTAGCTAGGAAATTGGTTTAATAACATCAATTCGTACGTATTACGTATTCTTACCGTGGGAGAGCTATGCTTCGGCATGAATGGGTTGGCTCGACCGGAGTGATACCACGACCTCACAGAGAACCGGTGTGAAATAGTGTTTGCGCTGTGTTTCACCGAGTGAGTGAGGATACCGGAGGCCCATACCCCAACCCCTCCCCCATCCCCTTTCCCATCCCCCAAAGGTCGGCAACGCACTTGTGACGCCTTTAGTGTTGCAGGTGTCCATGGGCGGCGGTAATCGCTTTCCATCAGGTGATACGTCTGCTCGTTTGCCCACTATTATATATAAAAAAAAAATCAAGTTAAGAGTTAACCTTTCCAAACTCAAATCACTCAAATCTCCATAATCGTTTGGCGACAAACATATAGTACACAACTGACTGATGTCGGAGAAGCAATTTGCGCAGTATACTCCTGGGCAGTTAGGCGTTTCACATCTTAAAAATAAAATGTGTAATAAAACATTAGATATCATGCTATTGTTTTTTAATGTTATTTCAAGTATTAAATAATAATAACATAATACTAATATATTGACTGAACGGTTGGCCTGGTGGTTTAAACGGTCGCAGCGCAGCTTTCGATTGCGTCAAGTATTGTGGGTTCAAATCCCACACAACACTTTGTGTGATCCACAAATTACTGTTCTGTGTCTGGGTGTTCTTTGTATGCGTTCCATGTTTATAAAGTCCCCAGCGTTTTTAGTTGTCTTTTTATGAAAAAAAAAACCTAATCTTAATCTCCTCTTTAGGCATTTGATGATTACAGTCACAACTTTGTTCACTAGAGATAAATGCATCAAGCTTGAAGAGCAGGCAGCACTCCACTCTGCTTTTAATTGTCTACACAAAAGCCACCAACCTGGTTAACTGTGTGTCGCTGTCACTAGGGAAACTTGTTATACCACACAACAAGCAGTAAGGTTCTTTGGGACCAATCCCCAGTAAATACTTCAGGCACTGAAAACTAACATTACACATTGAAACAGTTTCGATTAACACACAGTGTTAGGTTTAGCTAAGCTTTGTCCTCAACGGACGGAACACACGATTATGAGGCCAGGCAACGCGAGTTACTCTGCACCATGCCAACCCTACACTACGTGTGTAGATTTATTTTGTAACCTTTTAAATAGCAAATGCGCTTTGAAGTTTAAAATCACTCCGTGTTTTATATATCTCAGTTCCGGCTAGGAACATTGAAAAAGTGATTATTAACAACTACAGTAATCAGTACCGTGGGAGAGCCACGCTTCGGCATGAATGGGCCGGCTCGACCGGAGTGATACCACGGCCTCACAGAAAACCGGTGTGAAATAGCGCTTGCGCTGTGTTTCACCGAATGAGTGAGGATACCGGAGGCCCATTTTTTTTTTTTTTTACCTGTGGAAACCCCCTCGGGCCGTCACCCCGCCGGGGTTTGCGGCGGGGCGGTGTGTCGGAATCGAACCGACTAAAACCACACGGTGTGCCAACTCTGCGCCTGAGAAGGGAGGGGTCCGGGAACAGCGTTTATTAACACAACCGGGCCCCTCCCAGCGTCTGCCCGCACTGAAGCGGGCACCTTCTTCTACTAAAAAATCTCAATTTAGGCGACGCACGGCACTTCGCGGCTGGCCATTAAAGCGGATGGAGGGGAAAACCTGTCCCCACCATCCGCGGCCACACTCAGGGCGGCATGAGGCGCAGATGGGCGCGCCTCCGCCGCCCGGTTCGCCGGCGGCGGATCGGGTCCGAGTGGAGATAGTCCTCCCGGGCCTTCTCCGCCGCCTCCTTCTGCGAAATTACGTCTTCGCAGAAGGATGCGACCGCGGTAAAACTGCAATCGCTACCGGCCATGGAGCGTATGATGGCCGGTAGCGAGAGATCTCCTCCGATTTCTGCAGTGAGGGCCCGGCGCTGATCCGCCCAAGCGGGGCAGATCTCCAGCGTATGCTGGGCCGAGTCCTCACTGCAGTCGCAGTGGTGGCAGGCGGGACTCAATTCCCTCCTAGCGACCGAGTGCAGGTACTTTCCGAAGCAACCATGCCCGGAAAGCACCTGCGTCAGCCGGAAGGAAAGGGTCCCGTGCTGCCGCCCTGCCCACTCGAGGATGACCGGCTGGAGCGCCTCCACGGTGGCAAAGCCAGCGCGTGGAGCCTCCAGCCGGGGATACCGGAGGCCCATACCCCAACCCCTCCCACCAAAGGTCGGCAACGCACTTGTGACGCTTTTGGTGTTGCCATGTGTCCATGGGCGGCGGTAATCGCTTACCATCAGGTGATGCGTCTGCTCGTTTGCCCCCTTGACATTAAAAAAAAATAAAGTGACTATAAACATTCAGTTATAATACTTGTCCTCGAGGTATTATAGCACTTCTACACACAATTCTAGTGATAAAACGAATATGCCAAGAGGTGTCATTATTAAAAATCAAAGACTACCATATGTCGCTTTTGAATCTTACATGCTTCAAGTCAACTTAAATGGACGCAATCATGGATTATAATCAGCATGAAATTATTTAAATCCATCTAGTTAAGACGGACTAACTTTATACAAAATTGTTCTGCATATCACAATACAAAACATGCAAGTGGGGATCCAGAGTAAATAAGACGGTAAGTAACAAATTTTAGTTTTTTATTGAATAATGGGCAAACGAGCAGACGTATCGCCTGATGGTAAGCGATACGTCTACGATACCTTTGGGGGATGGGGAGATGCATGGGGGGTGGTTTTTTTTTTTTTTTATTGATTTGTGGGCAAACGAGCAGACGTATCACCTGATGGTAAACGATTACCGCCGCCCATGGAAACCCGCAACACCAAAGGCGCCACAAGTGCGTTGCCGACCTTTGGGGGATGGGAAAGGGGATGGGGAGAGGGGTTGGGGTATAAGCCTCTGGTATCCTCACTCACTCGGTGAGACACAGCGCAAGCGCTATTTAACACCAGTTTTCTGTAAGGCCGTAACTCCGGTCGAGCCGGCCCAAATTGTCCAAGCGTGGTTCTCCCAAATTTCAAATCCTATCACGAAATTACGTAAGAAGATTAAACATAATGTTAAAAGCAGTTAAAGGACATTCAGAAGAATAGAATACTAACGGTATATGATCACTCAGCCAATGATGAAATGTAAGTGAGCTTTCAGTCGAGTATTTGTATTTTCGATGCAGTTTTCTCCGCGCGAACTTCATAAATCCAGCTGTAAGTTTTATAACTGCTATTAGTGTTTTAGTAATGCTTTTTATTTCCCATCACCATCAACAACCCATAATGTCCCCCACTGTAGAGCTAGTCTCCTCTCAGGAGAGGGTTAAGGCCACAATTCATTCAATTTAGAATGAGAGGCAGTTATAAATTCCCAAGTTATTTCTTGAACTTTGTCAGAATTACAGACTGATATGATTCTGCTACTGATGCTTTAACCATGTTCCATATGAAGTAAACGTGGGAATGTATAAAATATCTACGTTAAGTAAATTTAATTCTCTACCACCACCATTGTTGGACGTCCACAGGCCAGGTGGAGTGAAGATTTGCGCAAAACGGCTGGTAAGAGCTGAATGTGAAAAGCTGAGGATCGAACTAAGTGGAGTGAGTGAGAGAGGCCTATGTCCAGCAGTTGACTGCGGTAGGCTGATTGAAGTAAATTTAAGGTGGGTGGGTAAGTCGGGCTTTGTTGTCGTAATGAGCACAAATTTTAACAAAAATACAACCGACTTTAAGAACTGGACCAAATTAAAATGGGAACACACGAGAAGCAACAGCTTACAAATAAAAAAAAAGAATCAATAAAATCGGTTCACCCAGTCGAAGGTTATGAGGTAACAAACATAAAAAAAAACCAGTTGAATTGAGAACCTCCTCCTTTTTTGAAGTCGGTTAAAAGTCGGTTTACCCAGTCGGAAGTTACAAGGTAACAAACATAAAAAATAATATACAGCCGAATTGAGAACCTCCTCCTTTTTTGAAGTCTGTTAATAAATAAATATTGCGTCAACTCTAATATAAATTTGTTCACAAATTACCTCTAGTCCTCAGTATGTGGTTATACAACCAGGTGGCTCTGGCCTTGGCTCGTTCAGGCCTGTACTGGCCCATTATGAGGTGACGGAGCCTCAGACCGTAAGGTTCAAAAAGAGCAAAGAACCATAGCAAAAAGATGAGGACACCTGGAGCAGAGTTAACTATAAAAAGTATAATGAAAATATTATCTTGAACATATATTTTTCTTTAAAATGAACAGAATATTTCTGAGGTGAAGGTGGGCAATCATTAACAATGTACCTATAGCTGAAGGAAAACCCTTATTTAATACTATGAGTGAGTTATTGACTGCCTTTGTGGCGCAATGGTAGCGTATGCGACTGCTGTTCTTGAGGTCTCGGGTTCGATTCCCAGGTCGGACCAAATGTTTGTATGATCTACAAATATTTGCTTCGGAGTTTGGGTGTTTTTATGTATAATATGTATGTATTTACAAAAAAAAAAGTATATATGTATTTATATCGGTTGTCTAGTACCCATAACACAAGCTCTGCTTAGCTTGAGACTAGATAGCGTTGTGTGTAAGATGTCCGAAATATTTATTTATTATAATAACATAATATAATAAACTTATTGGTTAAGTTAATAAAGAAGTTATTTTACTAAAAAATTAACGACATAAATATCCCGTAACTCACTTGGTAAAAAGCAATGAAAATAGCTCAGCCATAGTTGAGTGGTATGCTAAAATTATTGGTATACTTCATACGAAAATAATCTTTATTCCTATTGTATACAAAATTCACTATTGGTTTTTTGAATATGAAAAAAGAGAAAACGAAAATTCTCACATACCAATTTGAGTGTATCTTCTAAAATCTGGTGGATATGGATCAGGCAAGCATGGGAACAAAGAAGGCGCTGGTCTTGCCAAAGGTATGGCGAACGTATCGACAATGGACCTAAATAGTCTTGCGACAAAACCACTGCCTGTTACATGAGCACCCGAATGTGGTATTCCAGCTGGAAAAAGAGTGAGGAATTCACATAAAAAAAATTTTTCGGTCGTCGGTCTGACAATACTACTTCTAGGCAACTGATGTAAATACTTTTAGTTTGTAAATACGAGTACATGCATATTTTACATAGAAAACACCCAAACTTCGAGACAAATATTTGTAGATCATAAAAACATTTGGTCCGACCCGGGAATCGGACCTGAGACATCAGGCACAGCAAAGAATTACAATTAAAATAAAACATCTACAATTTCAAGCACACATTAACAATAGATTCTGTGTCATAACAGTGTAACACGTAGATTTTTTTTGGACCTATGCTTTAATAGAGGGAACGTCTGAGTATGGCCACTTTCTACAGAGCTGCTTTAGACAAATAAGTAGACGTATGGCCTGACAGTATGTGATGATGTACACCAACAGTCACAAGTACGTTAACTCCCTTTGAGCTTAGCCCCAAGGTCAGAGTGGGGACTCCAATAACCCCACTCATTATGCAATCTCATAAGAGGAATTCAACACACGCATACTCCTTCGTAATAGGCCAGCAACGCATTTGTGACGCCTCTGGTGTTGCAGGTGTCCATGGGCGGCGGTAATCGCTTATCATCAGGCGATAAGTCTTCTCGCTTGTACCTAATCCCATTAAAAAAACTTAAGAGGTGTCAAGGGACACCCGGATGGAACGAAGTTCGAAATAGAAAGACGAAACGAAAATATCTGTGTGTGTGTCGTCGTCGTGTCGTGACAACAAATTGTGTCGTGTCAACAAATTGTGTCGTGACAATTTTTCCGTCTAGCCCCCTTACACAACGCGCCATAAGGAACTTCGTTCCAAAAAAACACACACACAATACATTACTCTTACAAATCATAACACGTAATATATTTACTAACGCATTAAATTAGATTGATACTGGCCATGATAACGGATAGTCATCAGCACCCAGTAAAGGCTGTAGTCAGCCACTATGTGTATCAGCAACTTGAAAGTCGTGATCAGCATGAAAACCGCTGAACGTGTCAGGTACATCTTCTCAGAGGCCACCAGACGAAACGACGTTGTCTGAAATTATTTTTTTAATATAGAACCTGCCAAACTGACTTAGCTTGATGGAAAGCATGAGCAGAATCCAAGAGTGATGGTCACCAAACTCATTGCGAATGTAGACAATGCAGCATAGGTGACCCACAATACAGCGGTCTAGTGAGATTCTTTTTCACATCGCATTTATTTGATATTTTTTCGTGGGAGAGCCACGCTTCGGCATGAATGGGCCGGCTCGACCGGAGTGATACCACGGCCTCACAGAAAACCGGTGTGAAATAGCGCTTGCGCTGTGTTTCACCGAGTGAGTGAGGCGATACCGGGGGGCCCATCCCCCAAAGGTCGACAACGCACTTGTGACTCTTTTGGTGTTGCGGGTGTCCATGGGCGGCGGTAATCGCTTACCATCAGGTGATGCGTATGCTCGTTGGTATTCAATAAAAAAAATTAAAGAACCCGGAATCACAACAGAAATGGAACAGCTGCACCGATTTTGGAAGGGACTTTCACTAGTAGATAGCTGCCGATATAAGGAGTAACTTAAGCTTACCTTTGAAACAACAACTGCGGGTAATACCGCGGGAAGCAGTTAGTATAGGTTTTAGAATCAGGTGGAAGAAAGGAGTTTGGCCTCCAGTAATTTCCTCACTCGGTTAAAAGCGTCTCAAACCTTGTTCTACAACGGTTTTTATCATAATATTTTAATCAACATCATCAGGCTATTGCCATCCACTATTAGACACAGGCCTCTCCCATTGCACGCCACAATATCTTACCAGGAATAAAATCTGCTTATATCCTATTCAAGCCTAGATGCAAAAATTGCATAAATTCTTTCATTATTATTCTAAAGACGACGTTAAAAGCAGCTCTCCTCTCTGAGTCCGGCAGTGAATTGAAAATAATGTGATTTATTGCTTGGAAACCATCATGTTCAAACAATTAACTCCGAGTTGTGATGTGCTCTATACTTCTCGTAACAAATGACATTGAAGTGTTTTTATCAACAGCATTTTTTTACTAAATTTATAAGATTTTTTATATTTTTTATCTGTGTACTTTCACTGAAAGATAGCTGATGAAATATGGAGTGATTTAGGGTACCTTATAGGGTTCTTTTAGACTAGAATCGCCTTGTGGCGTTGTTGTGTAAAGGTACAACACAAACCGCGGGTAACGGCATTTTACCGTAATATATTTGGCACGTTCTCTTCGGTTCAAAGGTAGAACTGTTTCTCGTCCCTGACGCTGTCTCTTCAGGTCCAACTCTTGTAACTCCTTCGTGATATATTTGTTGTCGAAACGAGATCTAGTTTCGTACATATGTTGGTAGTATTTCGCCCTGAAAAAAATATATAGGAATGCGGCCTTTAAGACAGAAGAGATATTTATTGGAGAAGCGGCATCCTATTACAGTAGAAGCTGAAGTAAGAGAATATTCATCAATCTTAACATTCATGCAACGGTGGATATGGATTGGTTCCATAGGATACCCTGACCTCACAAAAGACATGTGTCAAACAAATCTTTTGGAACATTTCACTTGTAGATTAAGGTTACAGGTTTAATCCTTATTACACAACGTCCAGATGGTAAACAATCAGGGCAATATCACATTCGTAACTCTATAGTAACTAACGGTTGACGACGGTGACTTATAAATATGTGATCATCTGCTCATGTGTCTTTTAAAACATGTAAAAAAGATGGCAGATAAAGACAGTTTCTTAGGCAAGACAATAATAAATAAATAAATATTTCGGATATCTAACACACAACGCCATCTAGTCCTAAGCTAAGCAGAGCTTGTGTTATGAATACTAGACAACTGATATAAATACATATATACTTTATTTTTGTAAAGACATACATATTAAACATAGAAGACACCCAAACTCCGAAACCAATATTTGTAGATCACTCAAACATTTGGTCCGACCCAGGATTTGAACCCGAGACCTAAAGCACAGCAGTCGCATTCACTACCACTGCGTCACCGAGGCAGTTGTGAGCAAGATGTGAGTATTTCGAGTCGATTCTCATACTGCAATCGCCAGCCTCTCTGTTCTCTTGTATTATTGGCTAATATTTTGTTTTGACCATGTGAGTTTGCGTTGAGATCACGCCATTACCATACCAAGATTAGTTTTCTAATAATAGTAACGCTTATAGAATGCCAACTTGGTTAGGAGGATGGACTGCCTTGGCCGTCAGTATGCGCTCTAGGTATAAATACTCATACTACATTAGTTTAAGACTATGACAAACAAAAACTTTTAGGTGCTGTTTGCTCCACAGATCTATATACCTAAATATAATAAGCAGCAAGAACAAGCTAGTCACGCACGAGCTCCAGGAAAGCCAGGTGAGAAGGGGGCCTGTTCTGTTTCTGATTTCAGTGACGATGCCGGCAGCTATCTGGCTCGCGCTTCGAGTGTTGTTGTTCTTGAAGGCGTAGGAACGACGGATGTGGACTTCCACATGAAAAAGGGCTCGGACCTGGGCAGTAAAATCCTTCAGCTCTAAAACAAGAGAGTTATTTTAACAGAAGTATTTAGAAGTAAAAATTGATCTAATAAAGGCTCTTGGAAAAAAAATTGACCATAATTTTAGTGACTGACTATAAATTTGGAAGTGTCAAAGAGCTTACTAAAACTTTATTTGGTAGATTTATTTTTTATTTGTACTAATAATATAATATTACATCCAAAATAATAGAGGGTTCTTTTCATTGTGATAACCAGGCATCAATAACTCCACATATATTAATTGTGGCGATCTCCACATACAACATATCATACTGCAGCGCCATCTACCATAGTTACACTGAACACACTAACGCACTACACGTAGTAACTACCAATCCTGAAACGCGCAATAGAAGTTCTCGCGCCGATTATCATATACATATACAAAATCCCAATATCAACTGTTGGGCAGTAGCCCGCCAGGCATGATCACCTCATCTGGTCGGAGGATCCTCCCTTTGTGTTGGAGGGACCTAACACCCGTTCCTCCACATTAATTAAATAAATAAAAACAGTGCCTGTCAGGCCACGCATAGAATAGAATTCAATAGTTACCCATTTGTTAATCATTTTCTTAATTTCTTAGATATTTACTTCTTATTTTGCTATTTTTGTACGAAGTTTTCCAAGTAAACTCATTTTATAATGGCCTGTATAACACCTGAACTAACGAAATTATCGAAACTGTTATAGTTTTTCTTCAAAGTTTATTATTTTTAACTAAAAACACTGTAGGCATTAATAGACTTTGTGAGATCCACAAAGTGTTGTTCTGAGTCTGGGTATTCTTAGTGACCGTTACATGTGTGTTTTTAAAGTCCCCCGCGACAAAGGATGTAAATTCCTAATGTAGGAGTTGTCTTTTTAAAAGATAGAAAAAGATGAATATTACATACCTACTTGTGAATTGAC
Organism: Spilarctia lutea; assembly: GCA_916048165.1. Lineage (NCBI taxonomy): Eukaryota > Metazoa > Arthropoda > Insecta > Lepidoptera > Erebidae > Spilarctia > Spilarctia lutea. The sequence continues at coordinate 2,269,889 of OU696492.1, read as the reverse complement.
TTTGTAATGCGTTTACTTTATCCTTTTCAATGTTAATCTAAATTCCCTAAAATAGTACCCAAGTAAAGCAAAGATGTATTGTATTTGTAGGTACCTACCTAAATAAATCAAAACTGTTTGTCTTGATTGCAGCAATCAATTCCTATCATTCCGCAAGCACAGTTAAACGTAAATTCCTAATTTAGCTCCGTCTCTTCGCGTGCACAGGCATGTCTGGTATTTGATCGATCTGTGGCGCGTCAACCAACTTCACGATTAGGTAACATATTATCTACTTTGTATACCTATTACAACATTCTTATTTAGGAAAGGCATTTTTTATAGAACATAGGACAAAGAAACAGATGGGTCATCTAATAACAGGTGTGACAAATGTGTTGTGTGTGTGAGCGCGTGTGTGTTTTTACGCGGGGAATGCCCAGAAAACTCGCGGCAGCCGACCTCGGCAATCGGGAAAAACTCATCACTCAAGGATCGTATCATCCTTCTGAAAGTTACGGAGAGAGTTGGTCTTCGGACCTGTCATCAACGATATCTGTATCTGTTACACCGCGAAATGTAAAAGAGACAAAAGATAAATATTCTGCACCTCCTACGTATATCACCTACAATAAATAACATTCTCGAAAGATATGTATTTAGAAAAGGTCACAAGTACAAAACTTACTTTTTCGAATATTCGCCAGTATAGCATCGTCCATAAAGTCCGTTAAACAACAAAACGCTTTGAAAGGTTTTATCGCGCCGCACACAAACTCCGCCAAATACGCCATGCTATAATGTACCGCCACGTTCGGTTCAATGTTCTTCGTACAGTCAACCATTCCTTCTTGTAGTAGCGTAGTACAACGATCGTATGGCGACCCCAGTTTTTCGTTGCAGATATTCGAGATCGCTTGGAGCCAGGAGAAAGAGTATTGGATGAGGCCCACTGAAAACGCTTATCATCGAATATTCATGTCTCGGATCTCACTAAGGGAACAATCAATTCAGGACAATAGTACATACTTGCAAAGAGAAAACTTAAAACAAACCCATTTGGCTAAAGGCGTGGTGTAGTGCAGTAAATAAATAAATATTCAAATAAATAAATATTTCGGACATCTAACACACAACGCTATCTAGTCCCAAGCTAAGCAGAGCTTGTGGTATGGGTACTAGACAATAGATATGAATACAAATATACTTTTTTTTGTAAATACATACATATTATACATAGAAAACACCCAAACTCTGAAACAAATATTTGTAGATTACACAAACACTTGGGCCGACCCAGGATTTGAACCCGAGACCTAAAGCACAGCAGTCGCATTCACTACCACTGCGCCACCGAGGCAGTCGTTTGATGTACCTGAAACTGATTTATGAAAACTAAACCAAAACCTATCTAAAGAGAGGCATTTATCCAGCAGTAGACTATTGATGGCCTAATACTTGCAGAGACTGATCTGTTACAAACACAAGTTACTTGGGAGAGCCACGTTTCGGCATGCATGGGCCAGCTAGACCGGAGTGATACCATTGCCTTAAAGAAATCCAAACAGCGCCTGCACTGTGTTTCACCGAGTGTTGTGGGTGTTCATGGGCGGCGGTAATCGCTGACCATCAGGCGATACGTCTGCTCGTAAAAAAGTAGCCTAAGCTACTCCTTATATAATCAGCTACCTATCAATGAAAGTCTCGTCGAAATCGGTGCATCCGTTCCAGAGAACCGACTGATAGTCAAAAATAATAGAAAAGAATATATGTAAGTATCGTATATATTTTCATTTGGATTTATTGAAAAACTGTTAATTTGAAATTACAAACAGACAATTCAGTTTTATTTATTTGTATAGATGTATAGAAGATATCAAATACAGTTTGGCATGTGCTTTAAATCTAACGCAAAAATAATCGTGTACTGAACTCACCGATGCTGAACACGAGTCTGTTCAACCTCAGTATCATCTGCTGGACCCGTGTAGTGATCACCTTGAACCGATCTATCATCAGTTTTATCGATTCCTTCATCGAGTTGTGCGGTTTCTTTGTTAGATCATTCAGATGGTGCACACTGGTTTTTATTTGCTCCTATAATTGTATAAATTCGATATTAATACAAAAATAAATATATGCCGATCAGTTTATACCTGGAACTCACTACACGAACGTGTTTCTTGCTTTCTATGATCCCGGGTTTTTCAAGCGGGGCTTGAAAAAGCATCTCATTAGGTCGCTATAGTGTGGGTCATCATGCTGCATTGTCCGCGTTCACAGTGAGCCACTCTAGGGTTTTAATCATGCTTTCCATCAAGCTGAGTAGAGAAATATTCACTCTTTTCTGAATCTCTTCATACCCTAAGAACATTTTCCAAAAGTTGAAATGTTTTGACTTAGAGCGACTACAATATCCCCACAGCCAAGTGCTTGGCAACATCGAAGTTCTGTAGTTAGACTATTGTCGGACAATATGAGGCTCTAACTCCCCGTAACTACTGCGCTCAACTTTGCAATGTTCTAACCTACCCGGTGACTGATTAGAATCAGGCCGGTGGCTTTTCCGCAATATGTGAAAACCATTTCGAGAAACGTGATAGAAATATATATACTCCAAAAGGTAGTAGAGCCACGCTGATTTCAGCACATACGGGTCAGCTCGTTTGGAGCGGTACTACCCTCGCAGCCTCGCACGGAAGATCAACCTAAAATGACAGCATTCCTCCTGTTTACCTGTTGTTGATTGTGATTATGTGGGTCAGCAAGCTGCATTGTTGCATTGTCTGAATTCTCAATGAGTATGGTGATCACCAATCTTGGATTCTGCTTATGCTTTCACCAGGAAAAGTAGAGTCATTTTGCCAGGCCCATTCAGAAATAACTGAACTTGAAACGATGATAACTTGACACATAGCAAAGTATGAAATCACAAGCTGTAACCTAATTTGTAATTTGACATTCAACTCAACCTTATTATCAACCCGTAGAAAATAGCTAAATTAACACGTGTGAACAGATATGACTGGCTAATTCAATTACTGTCAGATTGTGGCTTGCCCTGTAATTTGGCTTTTTCAGAACACGATATATAATCCCTATTTCGTAGAAATAATCAGACATTTTGTTAATAAATAGTAGGTATGGTTCAGTTAACTTCAGTCATTAGATAGATACCAAATGTTTTCCATACTTATATTATGAATTCAAAAATAACTCTGTCTATCTGTCTGTTACTATGTCATTATGAGTAGTCTAGACCTTATTTTAGGTATCTTGACCTCAGACGAATTCCCCTCGATTCAGCTGTTGTCTAGCCAATAAATTCATAAGCCTAGTGTCTCTATCGTAATGTTTTGGCACTAATACTATCCCAGACAGTCGTAAATCAATAAAAAAAACATCTCGACGCTGAAGCTAAATTATGAGGTTAAACACCTAACATGTTTACATATTATGAAGGAAATTTTAATATTTATGATCGTCTGGTGGAAAAAAGCGTTACTATAAAATATAAGAAATATTTTCGCCTCAACTTGTATTGCTGTCCAATTTCACATTTAGTTGGAAAAGCTCTTGACTATTTACTATTCTGTAACTGTTTGTTGGAATAGTTTTTTATGAGAAAGACTTTTATTAAAATGAATTTGTGAGAAGACCACAATAGTGTGGCGGCCTCCACATACAACATACCACACTGCAGCGCCATCTACCGAAATTACACTGAACTACGAAGTAACGCACTACACGGAGTAACTACAAATCCTGAATCGCGAAATAAATAGTTCTCGCGCCGATTATCATATATACAACATCCCAACGTCAACTGTTGGGCAGTGACCCGCCAGGCATGATCACCTCGCCTGGTCGGAGGATCCTCCCTTTGTGTTGGTGGAACATGATACCCGTTCCCCCACAATAGGATGATGAATACCTCTTTTGTGCCAATGGGTGGACAGTTTCAAATTTTGTTCGTCAAATATTTCACCACAGCCACGAGTCTAGAGTATCTATAGCTGGTGAAGTCCAGTATAAAAGAAAGCCAATGCAGCATAGTTTGCAATGGTTTCAACACATATGATGATCGATTGATGAATAGGCATGGCTCGAAGAAATCAAAGCAGGTTAATGTGAATTATCTGATGCAGGGAGCACCTTTCTTAGACATCATCATTTCACCAGCCTATCGCAGTTCACTGCCGGTCAAAGACTTCTCCAAATACACGTCTCATGTTTGGTTCCTCGGTTTTTGCATCCATCTTGTCTTGTCTTGTCAGCCATCACATAACATCACCTTTCTTACATAATTTAAAACAGTAACAAATAATTTGGCGACTAACTTGTGAACAAGCCATGGATTCGGATAGCACCTCGGAGTTTTTCAGCGTGTTGGTAGCAGGTCCAGTCAGTATGAGCACCAGTGCATAACATGTTAAAGTATATCTACCCACTCTGGAGAAGAATTGCGGTATCAAGAGAAAAACCAGGCACCTGGAAAAAAAACTATATCATAGAATCTATATACTAATATATACAGCTGTAAAGTTTGTTTGTTTGAACGCGCTAATCTCAGGAACCGCTGGTTCGATTTAAAAAATTCTTTCAGTTTTAGATAGTCCATTTATCGAGGAAGGTTATAAGCTATATACCATCATGCTAATACTAATGGGAGCGGAGCACCAATGTAGAATATTTTATAAACGGGGGAAAATTTTCACGCTACGGACAATAGAAGACGCAAACGAGGTTGCGTGGGTCAGCTAATAAAAGAATAAAGATTATTTTGTATTTACTTAGAACTGTAATTAAAAAAGACAAGATACTAAATTTTTGAACTGAACTCTTCAAATTTAAACGCCATTACCATTACGGAAAAGCCTCTGTCTATCTGTAGACTGTTAAAGACTGTTCACGAATAACGTTACAATATTTTTTTATGCACAATATATCTTATCGATATACTTTTTTATGACAAGAAGATTGGGAATCGGTAAACGCTTGTAGCAAATTCTGCAAGCAACATCTGGGGCTAAAAACTAATCTGAGTTTATTTCAATAGTTCAACTAGATTTTCATGGTGATTGTATTCGATATTGCGATTGACCTAAGTACACTAAAATCTTCAGTTATCGGAACATCGAATGCGCTTGAGAGCAAATTGGTATAAAACAAATGCACATTAAGCCCTCTCTCTCTTGGGATTTGCGATTCCAGGTAAGGGGTTCGCGTATGAGCATTCGGTATCCTCACACACTCGGTGAAACACAGCGCAAGCGCTATTTCACACCGGTTTTCTGTGAGGTCGTGGTATCACTCCGGTATCGAGCCGGCTCATTCATGCCGAAGCGTGACTCTCCCACGGTATTGTAGATATTAAATTAGTTACATACAATCTAGATTGAAACTCACTTGTACTTATTCTACTAAGTTACATTAATTCACTTCAATTCTGACCGGTTTCGCCCTATGGCATTATCAAAGGTTACTAAAACTATTTTAGAATGTATTTTAACAAGTTTTATGAAGTGCCAATAATCGAGAATTTAAATTACATTAGTTACATACCTTATTCTGTAGCTAAAAGCGAGGCCTAAAGTCAGAAGCACTCCTATAATAGAACTCATAATTGTCGAATGAATCAGTGATATGGATAGCTGGAATACAAAGAACATAAAACAAATATACGTCAGTATTATTCCTCCAACGAAACCCATCAGACTTTTTAAAAGAAAGTTTGGGAAAGTTTGATCAGTTTTCAGGTATAAAAGAAAGTTTCCGACTCCGCTGCCTTCTGGGTACCACTTTTTGAAAGTACTGGATATCCGTTTTTGGGTATCGTAGCGATAGTGCCGCCATCTCTGTGAAAGAGTCTGTTCCATTCTCGTGTTTCCCATCACTATAGAGTTGATCTTCTCCTTTTCGTAATTCAGTTTGTACTTTTCTATAGTTCGCGCCTTCCAAAGAAGGGCGAAGAAAGCCATGATTAACGGCTTTATTCAGCATTTAGGGCAAATGTTTTCTTCTTAACAGAGTTAAAACACATTTTTTGTGCCGATGTAAAACCATCACCTACTAAAATGACATTTGACAGAATAAAGAATTTTATTCTTTTTTTTTTGCTACTAGCCAGATAGAATTTTGGAGAAGAAAGTGCGAATTTAAAGCCTATCAGAACTTCTATGGTTTTCCTTTCCGGTTTTCCTTTCAGATGAAAAAGATTTGTTCTCCTCTAAGTTCACGAAATCGTTTAAAAATGAAGCCATTACCTACGGGGCCATTAGCACAGGCTACACTAAGCTATGTCTATCACTGTAAGAAGTACTTTTGATACTAAATACATAAAAGTCCCTATTTTGATCTTCATTGTCCTAAAATGATTATTTTAAGTATTAATTTTAAGCGCCTAGTCCCATTATCGTTCGTTCCTGACTTTATCTTCAATAGGTACGATAATACTCGTATGTATTAAAATTAATAAAAATAAATTGTCTTAGACTTTCTTCAGACAATACATTAGGAGAAAGACTGAATTTCCCCAGTTTAGTTAGTAGTTTAGTAGTTTTAACTAACGCTTTGCTAAAATATTTGTACAGGAGTTTCATTAGCTTTTCTTAATTGTACCAAAATTTAATATTATAATTAAAAATAAAAGGTACAATAACCCTGCTTTTGTTATTCTATTACAGTTCTCAACAATTCGAAGAAGTAGCAGAAGTATTTGAAATACAATGACGCTGCTATCTGTTGCTTAAAGGTCGTTTTAAAGTGAACGTATCCTTAAATTATCAAAGGAAGTATTTATTTCTTTGTAGACTGCAATTGTAGTACACTAAGAGCTAAATATATCACAGGACAGTGAAAAGTTCAACAATAGCTGTGAAGTTCATTGACTCAAAATTGTCAATAATAAAATTAAAATGAAGTTGCCCTGTACGCGTTATTACAGTTCTGCGCAAGACGTCCAACATGCGCAGATCACTGCAATGCTACAAAATCAACTTCACTCCATTGCCTCAAATATCGTGAAAAGATAATCTTTTTTCGCAAATAAGATCTACGCGACATAATGCAGATTTTACCGTGTGCTAGTGATTGTTAGTGATAGTGAATAGTAGTTTTCCAATGTTTTCGGTGATCGTTCAACGTTTTCTCTAATTAGTGGTCGCGGAAGAAAACGTAAGTAAATTATAGTCTTGCTGTATCATTGTGCCATATTTTTGAATAGAGACCGAAAGTATCTTTTAAGAAAATATTGTTATAGCATTAATGCTGTATTTATTATAAAGGTACCTATTTTCATTAGCTCCCGTGTAACATTAATGAAATTATTTTGCATGAAATTATTATCATACTTTTATGGTTATCATAAAAACAACAGTAAAATAAAATACATTTGTGGAACCTAAGAACGATGAATTTGATTTCAATTTAAAAATTAGGTAAATCATTCTAATACAATTAAGTTTACGAATTTAAAACTTACGTTCTTTTATGAACGCAGTCAAAATTTTTCAAAAAACTAATTTACCGGCTGTCAAATTGTCATAAACCCAAAAACAGGATGACACTTCGGAACATTTGCTTTTGTTTTGTTAACAATTTCAAATTTTGTTTACAATTTTAAATAGAATTTTGAGAATGATGTTGATGATAATGTTTCTTTTGTTTCTTTAAACTTAGGTGTAAATTATTACTAAACTAACCACGTTAAAATAGCAAAACACCTCAAAATTACAATCGCCTTAAATATTTTCGTAATGTTTGAACCAACGACTTTCTTTTTGTTCGATAGTAAAATTTACTTAAATAACGTAAGTATATATTTAATATTGTTTACTTTTATTCCGACAGCTAAATAATCTGATTGTGTCTTGAATGCACAAGCATTTACCGTATGTATAGATTAATATATTACCTAAAACAAATAATACTCTTTTTAAAAACAAACAATTTGTGGTTATTTACAGACCTGAAGCATTCCTATTTAGTTCTTCATGGAGTTCTTAAGTCTACAAATTATAACAGATCATTTCATGTGTAATATGTAAAATAATAAATATTTTACAACATTTTATAAATAATGTATTACTTAGTCACACCATTAACCAAGTTTCGGGCGATAAATATTGTGATTCTGTTCATTTTTCTCTGTATAATAAACAAATAAAAATAAGCTATATCCTTCAAGCCTGAAATTTCTTCCAGTCTTGAACTACTCTAAGAATATAAATTTAGAATAAAAATTCAGTTTTGTATCGCTATCCTCCATTCTGAGGTTGTGAACCCTATTTGGAGCCGTTCTGCGAGTGATAGCACACCACCTGTTTCTATATTGAGCACTGTGTAGGGCAGCTTGGGTTGTAGTGCTGAGAGTTGAGTAAACTTGGTCTGCCTATCATAATAGGCTCTTGGGTCTTTTCACTTCATCACCATCAGTGTTTGATGGTATATCCTTCCCTTCTACTTCCTTCTTTAGATTATTCTGAATACAAGTAAGAATTTTTATTTTGTATTTTATAGTTTTAGCTTTGGGTTTGACTCCTACTTAGAACAAATAAATTGTTCTCTAGCAGTCAGTGAACCTCTCTGCTGAAAAGTAATGTTAACCACACTCTTAAATAGAATATTCAGGCCACTATCCATCTGGCAAGTTTGGACATCTCATGAAAAAAGTTGATACACCTAATTGTGAAACTTGTGGAGTCCTTAATGATGTCCAACACTTGCTAGAGGATTGTGTCAAATATCGAAACCAAAGGAACTCGTTGATGTGCAAATATAACTTTAACATGTACGATGTAGAACTTTTCACCACTACATTAAGTAATCCTAATACAAATGCGGCATTAGACCTATTTGAGATATTTGTACAACATCGAGTACCTCGTCTCCAAGGTAGTTACTATAATGGAATAAGCCACGATGGGGCTAACATATTACCTTTTAATAAAAGCCCCTAAATTAGTTAAGATTAAAAAAAAAATAGAATATTGTACTATATATCAAGTAAGTATATTCTATAATCTGCATTGTTAATAGAGGATGCTATAATATAATATAAATATTTAAATAAATATTTCGGACATCTAACACAACGCCATCTAGTCCCAACCTAAGCAGAGCTTGTGTTATGGGTACTAGACAATTGATATAAATACTTACATACTTTTTTTTGTAAATACATACATATTATACATAGAAAACACCCAAACTTCGAAACAAATATTTGCAGATCATACAAGTATTTGGCCCGACCTGGGAATCGAACCCGAGACTTCATGCTTAGCAGTCGCATACGCTACCACTACGCCACCAAGGTAGTCAAATTGAGAGGCTCCTTTTGAGATGTGTACTATATTAGTGCCGGTCATGCATATATGATGCATGCCTATTGTTGTAACCAAAAAAGTCAACTATTTACTGTTAGTGTGCTGGTATACTCAATAAAGGTATATTTCGGATATTTAACACAACGCCATCTAGTCCGAAGCTTATCAGAGCTTGTATTATGGGTACTAGACAACTTATTTAAATACATATATATATATTAAGTATTTATTATACATAGAAAACACTCAAACTCTGAAACAAACATTTGCAGATTATACAAACATTTGGTACAACCCGGAAATCGAACAACTCATCATAATCTCTATCATATTTTATATTTCACAACAGACATTCTAGATGCTATGTCCTTTCTGGCCTCGCCTCGTTGGCGCAGTGGTAGCGTTCGCGACTGCTGGTACAGGAGGTCTGAGATTCGATTCCCGTGACTTTATTACACCTAATATTTTGAAGGTAAAATAAAGTCAGCTGACCATAACATGGTGGATTATGCGTTAGCCAGCAGCTGCCCGCCCCACCCACAGAGTCGCAGCTGATGGTCGCTAATATTCATAATTATTTTAAATCATTAATTCCTAACGCATTTTACGAATTTTCTGTTGGAAGGGGCTTGGTCATGAAAATCTATCACTGGCTCCTTGTCCATATTCTATACATAGTCTATAGTATAGACTTATTATATTAGTATAGATAGACTATACTAATATAATAAAGCTGAAGAGTTTGTTTGTTTGTTTGAATGCGCTAATCTCAGGAACCGCTGGTCCGATTTGAAAAATTCTTTCGCTGTTGGATAGTCCATTTATCGAGGAAGGCTATAGGATATGTATCATCAAGCTACTACTAATAGGAGCGTAACACCAATGAAGAATGTTTCAAAAACGGGGGAAAATTTCGCTCTCATACTCTGATCGGACGGTTATATGACACGCCTGGGAAGAGATTTTGCGCATGACCGACGGCCGTTCTCTCCTTGCTTTATTTAATACTAGCTGACCCACGCAACCTCGTTTGCGTCTTATATTGCCCGTAGATTGAAAATTTTCGCAAAATAAGTAACTTTTCTGGTTGATTTTTACACCTTGTGTCCGAAAAACCCAAATATCTTACGGAACCCTATTTTTTTCCAAAATAAAATATAGCCTATGTTTTTCGTGGATAATGTAGCTTTCGAATGGTGAAAGAATTTTTAAAATCGGTCCAGTAGTTTTTGAGCCTATTCATTACAAACATACAAAAATAGGTACAAATCTTTCCTCTTTATAATATTAGTATAGATGACTATGGCTTTTCAAACATGTTTCATACTTTTTCAGCGTCGTATTTTGTCGTAGTTGGGTTTTAGTTTTTACCCGACTACGGCAATGCCAAAGGAGGGCAAACAAGTTTTGACTTCATACTTTTTCAGCGTTTTTTTGGCGAAGTTGGGTTTTAGTTACTGTTGTTACTGATGTGTCTCGCACTCTTGAGAGGTTCCGGTTAATATATCGCTGGTGGCAAATTACTACTTACATTATTTTATTGACATCGAAAGTTTTATGTATTTTTTTTATTAATCTTTCGGATGCGCGAACGGGTACTTCCGGTTACATGCACCGTGCGGCGAAATTGCAAAATTTTGCAGCACGGTGCATGGTGTACGAAAATGATCAAATCTTTTCAAAAACAATGCTCGGTGGTTATAAAAGTGATTATTTTTCAAAAGATGGATAACAAGCGTACATGGTTATGCCATATTTTATTACTAAACTAATGTTATCGCATTATTATTTACTCACAATTGAGCCAAGTATTAATTTACGCACCTATTGTGTTTAATAAACATGATTTTAATATTTTATGTGGTTTATTATTCATTTTACTTATTATCCTCATAAAGTTCGATAACTAAGCTATCTACTGATATAAAAAACACTATAACTGCAGTAAAAATTCATTGAGAAACATATTTGTAAAAATCACATTTCGCTGTCGAGATATTCGCCATTTTGTCACTTTACAATCAACCTATTATTTGCGCCGAACACCAAATTACGTAGTATTTATATGAAGAAATAGTGTTTTTTAGTTAAATAATTTATTTTTTTAGTTAACTAGTGCAAAAGACAGGAACAATACATAAAAAAAACAACCTATTTATCAAGTTATTTAAAAAAAGGACTCGTTTGCTAGACCAGTTTTCATTTATTATTTTTAAGTTCTGAGAATTCTCTAAACTCTATGAAAATGACTGAATGCTAAAGAGAACAAACTGATCGTTCCATTATGTGACACACAAAGTCTATGGTCAATACAAAATAATTTAGTAAAACATAAACAAAGATCAGTTTACGTCTTGTTCATTGTCCGTCACTACTGTGTATGTGTGGGTGTTAATAGTTCCGGGACTTCCCGCTAGGCTGCGTGCAAACACGAATCAACGGCGATATACAATTTTAAGTGGCGTGCTATTGGAGAGGCCTATGTCCAGCAGTGGACTACGATACGCTGATGATGATGTAGAACAGTAATGGCGTGGGAGCCCTTTGTATGTGTGCGTCTAATTTCGCTCGTCAGGCAAAAAATTAGTGTTTATTTAAATATTTAGCTTTTCTAACACATTTTTGTTGCTATTCTATATTCTATATAAGATTCTCATCGCAATTATATCATTTTATCAATAAAAACATAAGAATAAATGCGTAAAAACCTTCAAATGAGTAAGCCCTTTTCAATAGGTAATAGACTCGGTAACTTTTTGAGTAACACTATTCAAAATTACGCATGATTTATGCCTCAATTCGTATTGATAGTGGTTCCTAAAATAAGTATAATAAGTAAAATATAACAACAAACTACCTTCAAAATCACCTTATCGGCAAAAAATCAGTTTTAAGAGGCACTTGACATATCGCGTTGCGTCATCGTCAACTTTGAAATTGGAACTCGTTTTTTTTACGGCTCTTGAAGCGCACTTGACAAACGAATGTTTTAAAATGTTGTTCGTATAAAGCAAATGCATAACAAACCTTTCTAGACTTCGTTATAATAACTTTAATACCCAAAATTAATTAAAATGCAAGTTAACTGCGAAAAACATGGATCCGTGTGTGCCGCACCGACGGGACAAACATGGATCCGTGTTGCCGCACCCGAGAGGACCAACTGCGCTTATAATACTTGAACCCCCATAAGTAATCTGTGGAAAACGTAGTGGGTAGTATATTTATTAAGATTAGTTTTCTTAATAACAACCCTATGTACATTTTATATACTATTGTTTGTGTTCCTTAATTGAATAAATAAATAAGTCAATAGTTTTTTTTACTTTTTTGTATCTTTATTTAATTTTTTTATTTATAAATAGTACACATTACCCCCAATAGAAGTAACTCACCTTATGCTAGATTACAGGGCACAGCTAGTGCCGTGTATGTACATACTTATTAGTGTTATGCCATGTTATCTTTCTATATCCGTTTGGTGACGTATAAGAATATGGACCAAACCTATTCATCCTGTGAGTTAAGAGCCGTCTAGCAAACTACGCAGGACATTGCAATGCAAAGAAAGCACTGCAGAAGTAAAACTTATACCAAATTCAACCACTGGTATGGTATGGTCAAAATCTATTTTCAAAGAAGAGGCATACACGTAGTCATGGACTAATAAAGGCTATTGATCATGAGTGTTATCTTGCAGAGGTGAAATATCTGTGAGAATCATATAACTATGACCTCACTTACCCAATCAAAAGAATACATAGAAAACGTGTAATAAAATACGTAAACTATTATTTCGGCAACGATATCCTACAAATGCCAATCGTTTTCATAGACGTACATGAATTGCGCTTGATAATAATCAACTATTTATGGATTATTACTTTATGGTAATTTATCTAGTTTCTGGCTTGAGCTAATTCCAATAGTCTTTGAAGAATTTATAAAGTATTGTATAAGAATAAGTTTCTCGGTCATACTTACTATTGCTCACAGAACCTTACCTAAAACTGAAGTAAAAAGAAACTGCTAAAGTAATTTCAACTACTGCTAAAGTTTTGTTCTTAAATTAAAAGGGAAATAAGTAGAGACAAGGCCGTAAGGCACTCGAAGCTGCAAACACAGACCATTTACTATCAAAGGATTTAGTGTGAGCTTACATCACTTCAACGCGCTTTCGATGGTGACTGCATTAGTCATTAGATGTTGCTATTAGTGAAGACTTCAGTGTGGGTTAATCATCAAACGCTGTCACCGTTGATGATCGCGTAGAAGTGAAATAAACTCACACTAAGCCCAGGTGAGCCATTTCTTCAATTCACATTACAAATACATTTTGTAGACTATGGACAACGAACAGCCACATCAAGAGCTCGTGAAATGCGTAGTGGTGGGCGACACAGCAGTGGGCAAGACAAGACTAATCTGCGCACGAGCATGCAATAAACACGTGTCGTTATCGCAGCTGATGACTACCCATGTGCCTACTGTATGGGCCATCGATCAGTACAGAATCTATAAAGACGTAAGTCATTTTATCAATGAACTTTAATGTAGCAGCTTATGTTTTCAAAAGGTCGTTATTTTCTAAATTTGAGACTATCATTTTATATAAAAGCTTGACCAATGCGTCAGCATTTTCTTACCGCTAATCAGACTGTACTGTCAGAGGCGACCCTTGGAGGTGGCAAGCAGAACAACTGCCCGAGGCCTCATGTAGGCCTTGACTTATCGACTTATGATTTTATGATCGAATGACGGTATGTAACTGAACCCTTCCAAAGCTATACCCGCTTGGGGCCTAGCAATGGCTAAGGCCGCCTCTGTGTACTGTAGTTTTGGATCTTTCAGAGGCCATATTATATCAAAAGCTAAAACAAATTTGGTGGCTGACTAAAGTTCGACAAAATCCTTAAATGTCATTGAATTATGTTCTACTTTATTACTAGGTTTTAGAGAGATCATGGGAGGTGGTAGATGGCGTCAATGTGTCACTCCGTCTGTGGGATACCTTCGGTGATCATGAGAAGGATAGAAGATTCGCCTATGGCAGGTAAAAACTTATCTACAGACGACGAGGATAAGATGAGTCTTGATCAAACTTGAGAATTTGATGGATAGAAAATGTTTGTCGTCTAGTTGCAATTAAATGTATTTCTTTAAACACATGCTTTTATTATTCTGCTTCTCATTTGGATCTTGAACTATTTTCGAAGAAACTCAATACCTAAGTAAATATTTAATTCTTATATAGCAGATGTTATTGTATTAAGATACAAATATTACACTTAAATGACTGTCATTATCTTAAAAAAAATCAGTTGTTCCTATTTACCATGTACCTGAAATGTCCTTAGGTTCATTGACCCTAAAGAGTACCTAGATTTATTTTAATATCCAATGTAATTAGTTATAATTTTACAGATCTGATGTAGTACTCTTATGTTTCTCAATAACGAACCCTATATCTCTGAGAAATTGTGGCGCTATGTGGTATCCAGAAATTAGGTATGTAGTATTCGATATTGATTATTTACTTCATGCATGGAAAACTTGAGCTAGTATTATGTAGTTGAAGAAGCGGTCACATGAACGTGGCGGCGCGCACGCTCCGCAGCGTCCGCGCCGTCACCCGGGTGACGATACCTCCTATCGTGTTGCTCTATGTACGAAAAGAAGAAAGACAGAACGACCTTGTATGTCATACAAATTACAAGAAGTATTCGCGATACGAAGTATACGTATTAAGTATTCGGCGACCTCGAGTATTTCTGATTGATATTTTTGTAAGGCTTCTAACGAAGACTCCAAAACGCTTTAGTAGTAATATTTAATTTGTTTTTCAGACGGTTTTGTCCGAACACTCCGATATTACTGGTGGGATGTAAAAATGATCTTCGTTATATGTACAGAGATGAGACCTATCTGAACTATTGTAAAGATCGTAGTCCTTTTATAAGGTAGGTATACTAATTTTAGAAAGATACCCAAAGTGGAAACAGTCTCTCGTATTAGTGTACCCGTATTTATTTTATTCTATGTATAATATGTATCTATGTAATTACAAAAACAAAAAGTATAGAAGTATTTATCAGTTGTCTAGTACCCATAACACAAACTCCGCTTAGCTTGGGACTAGATGGTGTTATGTGTAAGATGTCCGGAATATTTATTTATTTATTTACAAGTTACATTATACATTATTATTTTGTATAGAATTTTAAACTTATTTTTGTCAAATGAACTATCCATATATTATGGACGAGATTTTGCTAGTGACCCCGCCCGCGTGAATATGTCCTTCCGCGAGATTCAAAGTATCTTCATTGTAAATTTCAGCCCAAACGGTTCAGCGGTTTAGCCGTGAAAGTGTAACAGACAGACAGAAAAAGTAACTTTTGTATATATACCTAATATTAGTATGGAATATACTTCAAAATTATTTCGTCGGTTTTATCGTCGACTCATTTGTCACAGATATCAAGTTACATTTTAAGGACTTTTTTTATGCAATAAGGGGCAAACGAGCAGACGTATCGCAACACCAGAGGCGTCACAAGTGCATTGCCGGCCTTTGGGGATGGGGAAGGGGTAGGGGTAAGAGCTTCGGTGTCCTTACTCACTCGGTGAAACACAGCGCTGGCGCTGTTTCACACCGGTTTTCTGTGAGGCCGTGGTACCACTCTGGTCGAGCCGGCCCATCTCCCACTGTAGAAAAGACTGTAGTCTGGACTGTAGTCACTAATAGATTACATTTTATAGGATATTACTAAAATTTCACCATTTAATTTGTAGGGCTCCTCGCAAAAGCGACCTGGTGATGCCAGACCAGGGTCGTGCACTAGCCCACGAACTGGGGATATACTACTACGAGACGTCGGTGTTCACTTACTATGGAGTAAACGAGGTTTTCGAGAACGCCATTCGGGCTGCACTGATGGCTAGGAGACAGCAACGTTTCTGGATGACGAATTTGAAAAGGGTGCAGAGACCCTTATTACAGGTACCATTATATCTAACTATACGTGATTAGGTACCTATAATTTGACTGTATGTATGGCACTGTGGTTTAAGTGGTCACAATCCCCTTCCCCAATGCCCTGAGCGTTCTGCGTTCCCCCGAATTATTTATTTATTTATGCATCATGCACATGCTCTGACTCTCTCGGCTGTTCTTTGTGTCCGTTTGAATGAGTGTTTGTAAAGATATGTCTAGTGTGGGCATCGTCTTTTAAAGATAGAAAGAAGAATTTGTTATGATTTAGGGCCCACAGCCTTTCTTTACTCTTCTGAAGCTCAAAATTTCTACAAGTATTTTAAACTAATCTAATATGACCAATGTATTAATCAACAATTATATATCATCAGTTTTAAGATGTCGTATTACTTTACACAGTCATACGACATATTAAAACTGATCTGCAATTCTTCACTACAACACCATCAGATACATTCATCTCTTCTCATTTCTCGTGATGAGTAAACAGGGGGAACTCAGTAACGATGGACTGGAATCCGACTGTTATTGCAGATTGTCCATGTTTTTCTTATTTACCTCTCAGGAATCTGTAAGATATCCTTTTGTTTTTTTATTTTTCAGGCACCATTCAGGCCCCCAAGACCGATGGAGCCTGAAGTAGTTGTAGTGAACAGCACGTACCTCGAAAATATGACTACACTATTACGGCAACAGGTGAAGAAACCAGTTCTTTTGTAGGGATTTTATACTAGTTGATGACGAAATTCGTATAAGGTTAGTCCTGTGGTTAGACGTATAGATTCGGTACTACTAACAGGTAATAAAGAGAATAGTGGGTTCCGAAGGGTTAGTCTTTTTTTAAGGTAGTAGAGCGGTGCTGATTTCAGTACGAACAGGCCGGTACTACCCACCTCAAACGACAGCATTGGTGCTGTCGTGTTTGAGTGCAAGACTTAATGTCTCCGAAGTATTTAATAGGCCGCCATAGAGTGGGTCACCATACTGCTTTGTCTGCAATGAGTGTGATGACCACTACTCTTGGATTTGGCTTATGCTTACCATTAGTCAAAGTAGAGTCAGTTTGGCATTCATAAAAAAATATCAATCAAACTAACCTGTCTGGGCATCGTAGTATAGCAGGCTAAAATGTCTAACCTAGAAGGGACCTTTGTCTAACAATGGACTGTGGAGGAATGAGTCCCTCCAACACAAAGGGAGGATCCTCCAACCAGGCGAGGTAATATGCCTGGCGGGCCACTGCCCAACAGTTGATGTTGGGATGTCGTACTTATGATAATCGGCGTGAGAACTTCTATTGCGCGATTCAGGATTGACAGTTTCTTCGTATAGTACGTTACTCCGTAGTTCAGTGTAACTTCGGTAGATGACGCTGTAGTATGTTATGTTATATGTGGAGGTCGCCACAGGACTATATAAATATATATGATATGCTTTAATGAAGGTATAAACGGATACAAGGCCAGAAGACATACTAAAACTTCTAAAGCATATACAATCTTCATAAAGTATGTTTACCAACAGTATTTCTCGGACATGGTGATAATCTGTGGTGCCAAAGGGTTCCCGGTGCACCGGTTCATGATGGCGGCGGCCTGTGAAGCATTCCACCGCCTTCTTGCCAACGAATGTGTCAGCCTCTCCGCGGAACTCGCGCGCAGCTCCAGCGAAAGCAGTATGGTGTGTATTATAAATGATATTTATTTCTCTAAATAATTCTTTTCACATATTTTCACAAGTCGGACTTCGCAGCTAAAAGGTGCCGGCATTTCTTAAGACATGATTGCTTACCATTAGGCGATACGTCTGTTCGTTTGCCCTCTATTCCATAAAAAAAGAAGAAACGACGAAACACATAAATCTGTAAAAATATTTAAGAAAACTATGCTAGTATGATTCAGGATCTCTCTTTAAGACGACAAGATCCGGATAAGAAATCAAACCCATGCCTTTTGGCTTGAAAGTACAACCATTAGATCTACAGTCAAAAGTAGAACTTTAAAAATAATAAAAAATATTGTAGGTAAGCAGTATGGGCGAGGCGACTACGGGCGAGTTCAATGAAGACACCGAATATTTGATACGACAGGACCAAGCTAAACAAATGAGGTAAAAACTAATTAATAAAACCGTAAAATACAAAGTAAGCTGCTTTATATTTAACCTCATTTCAACGTCTATTAAAGACGTTTTCAAATTACTATTTAAAAATATAAATATTAATGGCAACACTAATAGTTTCTTGTATGTTACAAACGTCATGTTTACCACTACTACTGTAACCAAACTCACTTACAACTCGATTGGCTTTTCGACTTTTAAAACATTTTTACTAAGCCAATTTAAGTTTTGAACACAGGACGAAGGAACTTCATGTTTAACACTGATGGATTAAAATTATTATTCTTGGCCATTACATAACATGTAAAATACTTTCCCAGGGTGTGGGACCAGATAAAACGTCGTTCTTCCTGCCAAATCTTACCTCTGAGCGACAGCTGTAAAAAGCCGCCAGACTTGTACAGAGAAGTCAACCATCCTGCCATCCTATCAATTAGAATTGTGAAGGTAAGCTAAGATCAATCACAACTCTGCCAATTTTTATTATCTTCATTTTATTCTCAATTGATTTGAGTCCAATATGTTGTATTGGAAAGGGTTTTGACGGGCTTCGTTTATTGATGGCCTGTTTACAGCCTACTCTACCTAGGAATATAACAGTTTTTAGACGGGAAAAATGGAGAAGGGAAATCGGGTTATGGAAAATGGATAGTTTAAAAAATATATCTTTCGTTGCTTCTTTCTTCTTCTTACCCCTTTCTACCTGATTTGGAGGGGACGGGATGCAAAGGTTAACAATGTATTAGTGACTCTAGAGTTGCAATTCTACGTAGGCAGTAGAAATCACTACCTAGTACCCATATCTTCCTATATTGTAAAAAACGCGTGCGTCTCGGGACGCCCGACAGAAGTGATAATTTAAACTAATCTAAGTTGAACTATTTAATATTGCAGCGTCTAGCGCTGTGGGTTAGAGTGAGAGAGGAGGAACCTGCCTACCGCTACCGTATGCGTAAAAGAAAGGGAAGCCAAACAGACTTGCACCGTAACGCGTTACGTAACGAAACGGTTTACCCTCCTGTAAGAAGTTTCACTTCAAAAATGGCTATTTAATATCTTGATTTATATTTTAGTGTGACAAAATTCAACATGCGACATCCCAAACCCAGACTATCGTGACAATGAGCAAGCTCATCTCACTGACCGTGATGCAGGAGATCATTAACTTTACCTACACTGGTGGACTAGACAGCAGCACATTCAAGCAACAGGTCAGTCGAGAATTAACTTTATTGTACTAGCAATAAAGTTGGAATTTATTTTTTAATGACGGTGAAGTAACAATATTTAACAATTGTTTGCATGCAAGCTATACTTATTTACTTTTAATCGGCTATAGGATTTATAGTCCGGGATCACCGAAACCAATTTTACAAATTATTACTATCAAGCATATTTTTGAGTAGAGTGGCCCACTTCATTTTGCTGAGAGGCCCAGTTTTCACCTTACAAAAATTTACAATTGTGGTAGCTAACAGGGGTAGCAGGGACAAAAAACTTTTGAGCGTAGGCCCGGGATAACGTACCACACAATTTGTAAGATTATTAAAACTGTGACTGTTAAAAAACAGTTATCGATACACGTTAGAAGGATCAAATCATACATTTTGTAGAACAATTTTTTTTTCCAATAAGCATTAATGTTAGTTGATACTTATATTTTTTTTTATTAAATTGTGGGCAAACGAGCAGACGTATCAGCTGATGGTAAGCATTTACCGCCGCCCATGGACACCCGCAACACCAAAGGCGTCACAAGTGCGTTGCCGACCTTTGGGGGATGGGAAAGGGGATGAGGGGATGGGTTGGGGTATGGGCCTCCGGTATCCTCACTCACTCGGTGAAACACAGCGCAAACGCTATTTCACACCGATTTTCTGTGAGGCCGTGGTATCACTCCGGTCGAGCCGACACATTCATGCCGAAGCATATACAGCCATATTGTCATACGAATTGCGTGGTAGGTTATCCCGGTACTACGCTCAGAAGTTTTTTGTCCCTGCTACCCTATTGTAAAATTAGTTTTGGGGATCCCGGACTAATATGAGGATAAACAAAATTATTTTTTTTGTTTGATACTATCTTTCAAAGAGGCTTCTTACAGTTTAATACTTTAACCTATAAGAATACACATAAAAGAAAAGTATTTTTTATTTATGTTTTTATTTATAGTCACTTCATCGTCATCTCAATATTTATTCTATTTAAAATATTGTTTTATAAAAGCTTAAGCTTCGTATAAATATTTTTTAATAATATATAGATTTTTTTATTCAATGTACGGTTACAAGTAATTGAACTATTCCTGTCTTAAGCTACTATATTATACTGTCTTCTTATTAAAATATTTAAAACTTCGCCAAAAGGCGAAAAAGAAAACGCCACTTATCTTTGCCAGCGGCTGCTCTCGCGTTACTGTTGATTTTCCCCCAAGATATAAGTATGATACACCATTTATATGTGGCAAAAACATCCAGATGTTGAATAACATAAAGAAAATGAAAGACCTATTTTTCACACATAACCAAGACCTAGAAGAAAATAGAGGCTAAGAGGCTAAGCATTTCATTCATTGGTTTTCACTGGTCACCATCAGAACCACTATTTATAATGTCTCACTGTTAGAAACAGTAGTAATATTAATTATTATCAAGTAGATGTTTTAATAAGAAGACAATATTATCTTCACCAATATTCTCTCTCGATTCTATATGCTTCTATTTTTATAACATTTTATGTACCCCACCGTTAAATTATTGCCATTTAAAAATATTATAATAAAAGTTAATATTTTTTTATAATAACAACAATGTGTTCTGCAGTCGGCTGCTATCGGATTGTTACTGGTAACATTATTGTAATAATTATAATTATTGTAATAAATAACAATTTCATTAAACAAATTCATAATTATTAATTTCTACCATTATTATTATTATAAAAAAACAGCACCTCCTTTTGTATTTTTTTCTTGACGTATTTTTGTATTTTATCGTTGTTTACTGTGCTTTCTGTAGTTATTTGAATAATTTTTGTTTAGAAATACTGCATGATTGTGATTTGAATTCAAATAACGTGCAATACTTCCTGAGGTTGAGCGGTAACCAAGATATAAAATAATGCCAGGAAGAAGTAAGAATAACTGTCACCTTTGCTTCGTCTCGGGTCATCAGCTGACGTGACCACCAGCTTACAATTAAATGGCCTGTCATTATCAAGTACCCCAGTCCCAGTACAAAGGGAAGTTGCAATATTTGGAAGGAACTCCCCGAGTACATGGTTGCCCCCAGGCTAGCAGTCATGGATGCTGGAGATCGTAATGCGCTCTCCGTTACCTGGTGTCACTTCTTCGGGACGGGAGAATACTGGCATTCTCTTGTTCCTTTCTACCGCTTTCTTAGAGGACATCATTTCCTCATTCAAAAAAAAGGTGGAATCCATTTAGATCATGGTCTAACTCTTAGTCTAGACTACAAAAGGATTCCTATTACAAGAGCCACCGTGAAATCGAATGTTTGTTGCGTCTACTCTCAGGACTCCACTAAATTGTGAAGTGAAGTAAATTTCAATTACCAATAACCTTTTGAGTCATTTAGTGAAGGTATTTGAATTTTTCTCAAAAACTTTAGCCCAAAATAGGTGCAATATAATTATTACAATAAGACTTACGAAAGCACAGTATCGATATTATATACTTATTCATATTAGATTTATCACCTTGTCATAGACAATTTAGTACACACTTTTGTAGTATTGTATATGTTCAATTTTTTTTTTAATTTAGTTTTTTAATTTCTGTTGTAATAACTGTTACTTGACTTACGCTATATATGTTTTTTAAATAACATAATTTTTAAGTACCCACAAATGACATTTAATAAAAATTATTGGAGTTTAATTAACAATTTAAATGTCTTATGTTTTAAAAGATATGATACTTACGATCAGTATATTCATTTAATACAAATGGCAATACAAGTGTTCGCCCCTTCTTCCCACCTCCTCTTCTCTGTGAAAATGACCTACATTCTAACAAGGACGAACGAAAATAACAGTAATCGTATAATATAAAAAAAATATTTGCTATCTTGTAAAATTACTAGAATAATTTTTATTTTTTTAACCTTTGACTTTGATTTTTTTAATAACATCTTGCACAGGAGATACGCCAGGCGGCCGAGTTGCTCGGGTTCCACGAGCTGACTAAACTCAGTCAGTTCATACTGGACGAACATCTGCTCTTTGAAAAAGGGTTCATGCTGCAATTCCACACGGTAAGTCACTCATTTTTTTTTCCTACGACCTTCCTTCAACCCTAAACGTTCCGTGATAATATCATAATGACGAGTTTATATTGGAATTAACATCTAGCGTTGGAGAGCCACGCTTTCGGAATGAATGGATCAGCTCGACCGAAGTGATAGTGTGAGGCTGTGTCACAGAAAAGCGATTTGAAACAGCGCTTGCACTGTGTTTCACCGGATGTGTAAGGATACCGGAGACCCATAATCCAACCGCTTCCCCCATGCGCCTCCCCATCCCGCAAAGGCCAGCAACGCACTTGTGACGTTTCTCGTGTTGCAAAAAAAACGTATTTTTTGATAATACACCAAAAAAATTTGAATCACAGCATAACAGTTGCGATGCTCAATCCCGGGCGGCTTTTGAATATTGTTTCTTGAAATCTGTTTGATTGAAGGAGAGCATGGTCTCGTTTTTAATCTCATATTCAATTCTCCTATGAAATACTTGGCCTGTAGGGGTTCGACTGAGTATAAGTGAGAGATATCAAATGTATCAATGACTAGTTTTCTCTTCTACCACTCATTTCGTTTTCAGCCTCTTCCTCAACGCCTGCGTGACATGTACGTAGAACGTAATCTGTTTGCTGACGTGACGTTCGACTTGGATGATGGAATCCACCTCGCTCATCGCGCGGTACTCATGGCGCGATGTGACCCCATGAAGGCGATGTTCCAAGGACACTTTAGGGAAAGCACTTCAAGAGTGGTAAGTCTTACAAGCAAGGTTTAAAGGCTTTGCTAGTAAACTGAGTAAACCTTTATTAAAAGAAGATAAAAGAATCGCCTATTTTAATACCTGATGTCGATCTCCGTATTTGTATCTCTGTACAAATGTTTACTGTAGTGGTGTGCAATAAAGTTTTAAAATAATTGATATTGCCATTTAGATAATATTTAATCTCCCGTTTAAGCATATTCTATCTGTTCTTTTACTTTTAATTGCTCGTCGGTCGGTACGTCCACTAGAAGAGTAAACTTACGCAGCATTTTGGTCTTCTTATGTCGTATTCACTCATAGCTTATTTGCAGGGATTTGAAAGTAGAATGATCATTAGATTTTCATGATACCATAATTGTGTTGTCGTGTAAAGCAATCAATTCCAAACCGCAGGTACTCTTCATATGATGTTCAGTAATTATGAGTAATTTATGTAGAGATTATTTAACCAAAGTGTTTTTCAACAGATTTCATTCCCTGGCGTCAAAATGTACGCGTTTCACATTCTGTTGAGCTACATATACAGTGACAAGATTCCAGCTGTGGATCCAAATAGATGTTTGGAGCTCTTGGAACTGGCTAACCGGCTGTGTATGAACCGGTTGGTGAATCTCGTGGAGGCCAGGGTCATCGATCAACTGCAGCAGAGGGATAGGTACTTACACTTTAAAATACGGATCTAGGAAATCTTCTAAAATTACTGTTATATTTCTTTATTTTGCAGGGTATGCGGTGATGATGATCAAGTGGTCGAGATAGCATTATCTTTGTTGGAGCCTGTCAAGGTTAGTAATAAAACTAAAGCAAAATCAATAATAATTATATTTTCGATAATTTCTATAAGCGCGACAATATCGTATAAATTATCCAATGTTTTCAGAAAATTTTAAGTCTTCGCTTTTTAGTTGCTTAAATAAATATTTTTTTAATTTAATTAAACTAATAATACTAGCTACTAAATTTAGAAGGTAGCAAAATAATTTTCCGTTATAAAGAGCTTGAGGTAGGTTTTTTTTTCTACCAAGATAGTAGAATAAGTGATTAGTATTTTTTACAAATTACATCCTGAAATTCGTTGGCTATACTGATCAACTTTTCCCTTTGATGTACAATTAATTATAATACAAAATTGTAACAAAAAAACAAATTCAAGAACTGGACCAAATTGAAATCGGACCACACGGGAAGCACCAACTTTTAAATAAACAAATAATCATCAAAATCGGTTCATCCAGTCCAAAGGTCTGGAAACAAACATAAAAATATAATCGAATTGAGAACCTCCTCATTTTTTGAAGTCAGTTAAAGATAACTTAACCGTCACCAAATTAGACTTCTTTTATGTATGGTCCTGCCAAAAGACCACTCTACTCTTTTTTATTATTATTATTGAATAATGGGCAAACGAGCAGTCGTATCACCTGATGGTAAGCGATTACCGTCGCCCATGGACACCCGCAACACCAAAGGCGTTACAAGTGCGTTGCCGACCTTTGGGGGATGGGAAAGGGGATGGGGGAGGGGTTGGGGTATGGGCCTCCGGTATCCTCACTCACTCGGTGAAACACAGCGCAAACGCTATTTCACACCGGTTTTCTGTGAGGCCGTGGTATCACTCCGGTCGAGCCGACCCATTCACTCCGAAGCATAGCTCTCCCACGAAAAAAACTCGTGGAAAGCATGAGCAGAATCAAAGAGTAGTGGTCACCATAGCCATTGCTCGTGCAGCATGTGCGAGCCAGATCCTCCTCACCCTAGTGTTCCCATGTTCCGCCAGTTGCACAACGCGCACCAGCTGGCGCAGTGGTGCACGTGGCGGCTGTGCGGCGCCTACGACCGTGTGTGCCGCGCGCGCCACCTCAGCGCCGCCTCCAGGGACTACCTCTCTGACAACCGCTACCCGCCCGTCTGGTAACTATTAACTAACACCAATGCGATCTGCGTAAATATCTTTCTGACAACCGGTACCTGGTTTGGCAATACCACAACTTTGTGCCTTTTATGACAACCGCTACAACGTTTGGAGAACTTTGTGACCTTTATGACAACCGTTGGACAATACCACAACTTTTGGACGTACCAAAGTTGTGGTATCTATTGTCAAACCAGGTACCGGTTGTCACTTGCGAAGTAATGTAGTAAGTAGTAGTGCGAGTAACGTAAATGCGGCCTTATTTTTTTAAATTATAAATAATAAAATAAAATAAAATAAATTTATTGCCAAATGAAACATACAGTAATTGTTTTACCCAGCGCCCGCACACTACACACAAATTACAACTTTTTAGGGTTTCTTTGTTTCTTTTTCTAAGGCTGTTATACCTCTTTAATTAAAGATTTCATCAAGTTTGACTTTAACATACCCACATACCTTTGTGTATAGGTACCTATACATATTTGTTTATACGTGTGTCGTGCGCATGATAATGTGTGGAATGTTATTTTTATTAATTTTATGTATTTTTAAGCATAGTAAAAAAGAGCATTATGTACTCCATTATATTCACTATAAGTGTACAGAATTTCATATTCCTACGAGTACGTCCGCGCAATTTTCGTAACAAGGGTTAAAAAGTTGTTGCTTTCTGACAACCGGTATTCAGTATTTAATCAAAACTTGTTGTATACTAATCCTAAAATATTTTGAACGCTTGTCTGTAAGGAATAACAATTAGCATAAGGATCGCCTTTCTATCGTTTGTAATGAAGTTAGAATGAGAATATAATTCGGGTATGTTTCAGGTACGTGAAGGAGTTCGACTATTACCAAAAGTGTGTAAACGAACAGAGTAAAGAACAGAAGGAGCTTCGACCAAATACATCGCTGCACGCAAACCAACAAACCGGATGTTTATGTTTTACTAGTAAGCATTAAGATTCATATTTGGATGCATCAAAAAGATAAAAAGGCCAGGCAAAAGTTTAAAAAGACAATCTAATTGCAGGAATGGAAATGAAAAAAAGGAATTCCGTAATTTCCCAGAAGATTCCGGTATTTCTTTGATTCCAAATTTAATTATAGACTAATGTGAAATGATGGTAATATAGCTGTATCTGTGAATTTGTAAAAATGTGATATTCATTGAGCACCTTGGTAGATGCTAAGAACATCACAGAATGTGGAATTACTGGAATGTTGGAACTATATAACTAAGCAGATTAAATGACGTTGGTTCATGACTTCGTTAGACTCATAATTTTCCATCAAATAATATCGATAGTATGTATGTAGGTAAAGTGCGTCGCGACAGCGAGCCTGCCCCTGACGTCACGACTGCGCTGTGTCGCAGCGCTGACGTCACACACCAACACCAACCGACGGCGCCTCTCTGACACATGCCTTGCTGGAGGTAATGTATACATTCTCCATCAATTGTCATCATCAGTTTGAATGTGTTCAGTCTGGTTCTGACGTCACTACTGCGTTTTGACACTCGTCTACAACACGTTAACAAGTTTTAACTTTCTTTACCGCTGCTTTAAATTATTCTTCAACTAATTCTGGTGGATATGACTTCATAAGACTCCAATTCACTAGTGACTATCGGGTTTTAAGTATCCAAAATAGGAATAGCCCCTTACCCCTCATTTTATCTCTAAGAAATAATGTAAGTGTAATTGTTCCCAGGTCCCTCCGTTTCGCGGTGCTCCTGCCAGTATCGATGTGTTTCATGAGCACAATACTGACTATACTTGTATTGTTCCACATCTACACATAAACACTGCAGTGCTCACTAGCATAGCTCCCCTTGCACTATTGTATTAACTTTACACGGAATGTTTAGGACGAGAGGCTGGTATCATAATCACGAAAATGTAGAATTTCCTCTATATTTTACGTCTTTTTTCAAATATAATTTTATTTATCATTACATTGTTTCAGCAAAATCTGTTTTAAAGGTTCCTTTTTTATGCACGAGTCTAAACTAGCTCATTAGTGCTAGCTATGCAATAAAATAAATTAGGTTTCGTAGGACCATATGACAACATTATGTTACATTTTTTTTTGCTCCTTCGATTTTTTTCTATAGCAACATTTTTTTTTTAATGAAATTATAGTAGTATTCACAAAGACACCATCCTCAACGAATGATTGTAAAGCGCAGAGCGTAATTCGACCTTATTAAACATAGATTTAGTCTATTTCCTAATAAGTGTAGCGTTGATTTGCAACTATTGCATTTAAATTCTGCGAAATTAAGCTCAATCTCTTAGAGATAAGACGTTGTTTTGCAAGATAAAGTTTTTGTTAGTGTTGAAATGCATCAAAGAATTTGCAGCATAGAACTATCAGTAATATATTTATTTGACTTATTATAAACTGCATATTTGTTTTGTTAAAACTTATAACTTGAGCATTTTTTGTAATCTCTGCAATTTCTACTTTAACACAACGTCTATTTTTCAATATATTGTATTCAACATTTATGTCGATGATAACGTAAATCGATTTTTCATGTCAAGTGTGTAAGGTTTAAAATAGCAAGTTAAAATGAAGTCGAAATTTTGAGAGGTAGATTTTAGCTTGGTGCTTGTAGACGTTTACGGTAGGGACGATGAGTCAAGTTATGCGTTAAGACCATTTTATTGAGCGAGATTGATAAATTTAAAGTAATAAATGACTTAACAAGCTCTACTTTAGGAAAGTCAACGACACCAACTAAAGTCAGTTTTTTTACTCATAATTAAATGTATCAATCTCGTTCGATATTATGTTAGTTTTAAATCCATGGTTATTCATCCAAATATTTTTGTACACCATTATAGTGCCATCACAATTCCTAAATCCTTTTATTAGTTAAGTTTAGGATAAGGCGCCGAATTTATGCTATTCTTAATAGTTACTTGTTTGGTTAGGATTTTGATAGATTTGGATTTGTGGTAAGGTAAAGTAAAAAAATTATTACGATTGTTAATTATGCTTTAGTTAACTAAAGGTATCTTTCTAGTAACATATTCATGTACAGTATTAGTATATGAAGAAAAGGACAACGATGTTGATCAGCTCACTTCCATTCAGCAGCTGACTATCCAATAATATTTTATTTACATGCCACACTGCTCTTATCCGCAATATTAACGCTCGCTTAAATTTTCAGCAACGAATGTTGCATCTACAAAAAAAAAATACTAATTGGTATTTATAAACTACTATTTTTCCCTCGTGGTAATATTTTTGTTGATTTGATTTCTGGTAAATAGCTTCTATTTAAATATTAAATAATTTTGTAATTATAATAACCAGAACAGATCCAAGTCTATCAAATTGGTTGGAAATAGTGTCGCTTGGTTGGCTCGTGTTTAGTCTGTGATAGGTATAATATGAACTGTGATCCGTTCGGTCAAACCACGCATAATGAGGTTATGTACGGTCAGCAGAACATCTCTACTTTGTGTATTTTGTTTGGAGTACGAATTAGAGGTAATTATTACTTGGCAATCTACTAATACGCATTTCTTAAAAGTTTTTGCCGCGCACTTCATATCTGAAATAAATTTCTGCGATAGTCAATAGATGTTTAATTGAATCTACTGGAGTGTGAACGTCTTGTAAGAGAAACTTGCTGACCGTACAATTTAAGTTGATGTTAGTTAGGTACTTGAACGTTGAATTGTAGATTGTAATAAGTGAGTACGACTTTTGTTTGCCTGTCTGAGTATTATTAAGGGGCCATGAATGGGGGCTTGACTTGAAATCTAAAACCAAAGCCTCTTAGATTCTGTGTTGAAGGAGTTTGAACCGATAATGTATTTAGCACATGAACTAAAATCGGGTGGAGAATAAGGGTCGGATGTTGCCAGCTCACCTTTTTGAGCACAGATTAGAATTTCGAGGGTGTCTAAAATAAGTCGCAATATATGTTTAGATAATTTAATATATACTAAGGTTGTATGTTTTTCAAACCGCCATCTTTTAAATTATGTCATTGTTTTCATATTTGATTTTTTTTTTAATAGTTTTTAAAAAGGATTTGTTGTTCACATCAGATTTACAAAAAAAAAACACGCTGATTATTATGAAAAGAAAATTACCTTTATTAACTAATTATATTGGTCACTGGGAGACGAATGCTTTTTACTTTATTATTTAAAATATGAATGACTAGGTTTCGCCCGCGGCTTCGCTCTATTTAATGAAAAGCATCCTATTTTATTTCTAATACCTCCAAGAATATGTGTACAAAGTTTCATGATGATCGGTTAAGTAGTTTTCGCGTGAAAGCGTAACAAACAAACTTACATTCACATTTATAATATTTTAGCTTTCATTTAAGAGTAGATTCGCTATTTCAGAAATGTCGAGTGTATCGGGCACATACTCGTACACAGGAGGGGGCTACCTACAAACAGTGGGTGGGCCGAGGTACGTCGGGGTTCCAGGGATTTCCTTCCGAGGGTACCTGGTTCCCTTGCTTCTAGTACCTGAGACGGTGTGCGGTTTTTAGTCGGTTCGAGTCCGTCATAACCACTACCACTGACAAAAAAAAAGTTTACAGGGCACAGTGTGAGGAGGCCTACTTGTAGTAAAAGTTTATTTTTGACAATAGAATCTGCATATGTGCCTCTGTGGCGCAGTGGTAACGTATGCGACTGCTGTGCTTGAAGTCTCGGATTCCATTCCTAGGTCGGACCAACTGTTTGTATAATTTATAAATATTTGTTTTGGAGTTTGGGTGTTTTCTATGTATACCTAACATAAAGGTATGTATTTACAAAAAAGACGAAATATGTATTTATATCAGCTGTCTAGTACCCATAACACAAGCTCTGCTTAGCTTGGGACTAAATGGCGTTGTGTGTTAGATGTCTGAAATATTTATTATTTTATTATTATTATTAAATTAAATAATATTGGGAATAATAAAGGCTAGAAAGATGATGATGATGATTATTATTATTAAATTTTTAAAGTTTAATTGCGGACGATTTTGGAAGAACTCCTTTGTTTTCGTTTAATTCTGACACGACTTAGCAGTGGTTTAGTAATCTGTCTCCCTAACAGCATTTTGTCTTCTAGTGACAGTAATTATAAGACTTAAAATCCATTATCCAACGCACAACGATGGTAAATATCCTTGTCTTTGAAGACGAGCTTTTAAACGATTTTAAACTATAAATGAACACACTAAGATCTAAAACGTAAGGCTTTGAATGTAGGATACGATTTGGTTATTTTAAACATCTTATAATAAAGTTGCGGATTTGTTTTAAGAAAAATAAACTTTATGTGCATATTGCTAAGTTCATATTACACTGCAGGCCACATTTCGGACCCACCCATTTTTTATAGCTTAGAATAGTTCCACTAAGACATAGTATAAATAATCTC
The DNA here is from genome assembly GCA_916048165.1 of Spilarctia lutea. NCBI lineage: Eukaryota > Metazoa > Arthropoda > Insecta > Lepidoptera > Erebidae > Spilarctia > Spilarctia lutea. The sequence continues at coordinate 2,239,111 of OU696492.1, read as the reverse complement.
CTAAGAACTTGAAGTACAAAATGTCATCTCTATAAAAGTACAGATCTACTTCACTGTATTTCTATATGTATATACTGTTTTGTTTTAACGAGAACTCCCTAAAAAATTTAAGTCTTAACACTGTATTTTTTATGTGTATACTTGCTTGCAGAAAGCACCACAATGGTTTACTCCGAAAACCAGGTAAGTTATAGAAATGGAAATAGGAATGTTAGGGTTCCTACACGGGAGGGGGCCACCTACGAACAATGGGTGGCCCGAGGTACGTCGGGGTTCCAGGGATTTCCTTCCAAGGGTGCACCTGGTTCCCCTAGTACCCCAGACGGTGTACGGTTTTTAGTCGGTTTGAGTCCGACATAACCACAAGTGGTATCCGAGGGGACACCACGGTTTTGCATAAAATCGTAATGAAGCAATTCTAGCGTTGCTTTTCACCGAGTAAGTACTGGAGGGGGTTTGTAGAATAGCAAGTGAACGGAAGTACTAACTTACCAGATCTTACCTAGTCAGCTGGTTAGCCGTACGTACCTTAGAAAACTGGTCAATTAACTTAGTTTCAAGTATTTACCGAACTTTATTTAAGTTAAGTTTAAGTTAAAAGTTTAGAAAAGTAATTACTAATAAATTTAGGGATTAAGTTCTCCACATTACGCATAAATAAAAATATTTGTTATCTACTATAGTTACCCAAGTTGTGTTACTAAAAATGTAATATCTACTAATATTTTTATTAAATAAACTATTTTTTTAAAAGATAACTAAAGAAAAATTTCTGCGCTTTTTACGACTGGTTTTCGTAGTAATCCCAACATATCTACTTCTTCAGTTATTTATTCTAACATAAAGGTTGTACATATTTTATTATAACTACACCGCACTTTGTAACTTCATTTAACAATATGTTGGTATGTTTTTTATGGCAATTTGCAAGCAAGTGTAATTTTTATAAAATTTTATCTATGATCTCTTAAATAACTGAGCACTCATTCGAAAGCAGGGTTACTCTATGAAATTAAAATACTGCTTCAATTATTAGTACTAATAGGGTTAGATTTCAGTACATTTTATTGCACTTCAGTGTATTTAGTTCGTATTTAATGCACTTTAGTCGTATTTACTTTTAAAGTTTTAATTATAAGGATGGAGCCGTGTTAGCAATTATATTGTAGTCAGTAAAGACTGTATTTGTAATAGATTAAAAAATAAATTGTATCCATTAATTTAATTGGCAGATAGAGCCGACCGGAGGGGAGTAGCCATTATCGATTTTTCTCCAATACAAAACTGTCGGTTTTTGTATACAAGTTAGACTTACATACTAAAACAATCGCCTGTCGCCACGAACTCACACATCAATAGAATTAAAACATTCTAAATTTCGCGCACACATACATATACATTTTGTCTCCAACAGTGTAACGCGTAGGCCCATTTAGGCCTATACTTTGACAGAGGGGAACGCATGCATATGGCTACGCTCTACCGTGTTGCTCTATGAGTAGATATCAGTATTATTTACATCATATACATATTATATCGATTTTATTTTATGAAAGTTATTTTTTTGAAGAGAGATATGATATAGCATAATGAACCTTATTTTGTAAAGCTTATGGTTTCATTTCATTAGGCAATGATACTGGTAAAAATATGGACTTAAGTTATTGGTCTTTTTTAAGTTTAAGTCGAAAAACTTACATCACTGGTATGTGTAGACAGAATATCAATGCTGTGAAGTGTACAACTATTGGCGGCTAAGTTATATTTCTACTGTCACTTTCAAATGTCATTTCCATCAAAATCAAAAATATATTTAAATTGGGGCTGGGGCCCTTTCTACGGGCGAGAGATAACGGTCGAGAGAGGATCCGCGTTTCTATCTTCGGGTAATCTCTACGAACGAAGGATTTATTCCTGCAGCGATTCGTAACGAACTCGCCTAGTGTACTTATAGACGATAATATCGCCGCCAGTCACTTGCCCGTGGAGACACCCTTCTATGTTGTAACTTGTTGACATGAGATACTAAAGCAGCTACAAAATATTTGTTTTATGTATTTAGGTATAACTGTTATTGTTATTGGCTCTGGTATACCTAATACAATAAATCATACATCCCACATAGAGCCGTCTAATTCTAAGCTAGGCAGACCCTTTAGTAAGCTAACCAGACTGCTAATAAACATAATGAAACTAGACACAGAACAAATTATCCTGTCCATCACATATACATTAGTCCTGGGTTAGTAACGATTGACCCTAGATTTTTCGTCTTAGCAATTCGGATCATAAGCACAAACAGCAATACAAATATTCCGAGAGCGTCTTTTCATCTATCAAAGAAAGCAAATTGTGACCTGATAAAAATGTTTATAGGTACTAAATAACGGTTAATAAATTGGCCTCCTTAGAAAGATGGTCTTCTGAATCATGATAGCCAGACAGTTTGGTGAAGGGATTCTAACATTCTTTATACAGTGCTCTTGGCCTGCCTAGTTTGTGACACCCACAGGATAAATAGTAATGGTGACATTCTATATACTGCACACACAAATAGGCAAACCCCTTAGTAGAGGCCTATCCAGCAGAGGATTAAGAGCTGTCATTGAAACTGTTCAGTTATTAATTCCTTGTTATGTTGTAGTAAAATTACTGAAATCTGCTCCACACAGCGATCTAGACATTTAGCTTAGACATTCTAGTGTTCGTAATTAAATATAATTGTATTTTGCCAATCTTCACTGTCAATAATAATGACAATCTGCCATTTTTTACGTACTCATAGATTTTAATAAGTGTAATAAATGTATGTGTAATTATTACTTTGGTTTTATTGATTTATCTACATATCCTACAACATCATTGTGTAATATTGGTAAGTGATGAAAATATACTTGGGTAGACGTATTCTTCAGTCTAAAAGAACTGCAAAGACTAATTACCCGCGCACTGCAAAACTGTGGAATGAACTGTCGCCTACGGTGTTCCCGGACCAATACGACCTTCAAACCTTCAAGAAAAGAGCGTACTCCTTCCTAAAAGGCAGGCAACGCACTTGTAACGCCTCCTGTGTTGCGGGTGTCCATGGGCGGCGGTAATCGCTTACCACCAGGCGATACGTCTGCTCGTTTGCCCCCTATATTATAAAAAAAAAAAATTACATGATACAGTATTTGACCATTGGGCCCTTGTACGTTATACGGAGACCAATCAGACACCTGTTGAAAATGTCTACTGCTGGCAATGAACGCCTGCAACTCGGGAATAACAAGGACATCCTTACACTCGTGGTCTCTCTGATCATAGATATTGAAAGTACCGTGAATTATTTATTTATTTATACATCATGCACATTTGGTGCATTGGTGGATTTAATTCCTGAAGCATTCTCTACCTGTCAACCATTGGGTGATAGTATTCTACACATGCACCCCATACAATTCTCTAGCTTATTTGATTTAGACAGGTTAACTGCAAAACCAACAGAAATCAATATGTTACATGTTTTTCTGACTACAAACAAGACACTAACAGAAAGATGATAATCCAAATTTGACTATCAACTTTGGATAAAAACTTAAGGTCTAGTTTTAAAAACAACTAGTAGCTCTCAACAGTGTTACTTGCGTTTGTTGGTGTACCTTGGTTATTCCACAGGAACACTAAATTTTTTGGGTAAAAAATAGCCTATGTGCTATAATAGATGATAACCTATCTCTGTGTCAAAGTTCAGATCCCTTCAGCTATGACGACTAATAAAATTTATACAAACTTACGCTTTTATATAGTAAGATTTAGTTACACCCTTAACGGATGTACAGGCTGTTTAGGTTTGATGAGGTTTCATTATGAACACTAAATAACACAAAAATATATATAGCAATTTGTTTATATTTATAAACGTTGGTCCACAAGAACTCTTGTCACCATAATTTTGTACTTAACCTATACTTAAAACTAAGTCAAATGCATTCAACCCACCAGGTTTTTTTGCAATAATGATAACTTTAGTAGTTAACTTTCAGGTCACAACTTAAAATAGTACGTAAACAAAAACAGTTCTGTAAATAAAAAAAAAAAGAAATTTCTTTATGTTTATCTGTTACTTGATAGAAGTGTATTCATGGTATTTTATTCAAAAACATAGTTTTTCAAGTACAGAACCTATTTTTAATATTTGTATAAACATATTAACTACAAAGTAAAAAGAATGATAATTAAAATGATACTTAATCTAAAGTGGATGTCCGAGCAGCTTCATCTCACTTCTAACCTCATCATACAAGTCTTTGTAGTCATCGTGTTCTTTTACTAGTACCATTATACAACCCCTCATTGTGCCCATCGCTGCTCCGATGTCTTTGCGGCTTGGAGTGTAGCAGTACGGAATGTCTTTCTCTTCGCATACAGCTGGTAGGTGACACATGATTTCAATGGGGGAGATATCACCGGCGAAAAATACGAGTCTGGAAATAGAAATAAGTTTTTATGAGGGATATATTGCTAAGGGTCGTTGTAGTGACAGATTAAGGATATGGAGGGTCACCACTTCTGTTTCATACCAAGGGTAAGGAATAAAAGAGCAAAGTACACATAAAATTGCACTGCGAAGAGAAGGAAAACTTCTAAGATAGGGTTCTCGGACAACATAATTATAATGTAAGTAATCTATAAATGTATTCAACATGTCGTTTAACAGAAGCATTACTATTTTAACAACCCTCCGACTATACTGACGGCGTGAAGCGGCATACAGTAGCATACATAACCTCAAAACATAACATTACAAAGATTCACTTACCCCTTTTCACCTAACCGTAACTGCTTCTGTACAATTTTTAAGCCGTTTCTAATGTTGTTTTTATCAGCACTTGACTTCTTAATAAGTTTGTAAATCTTTTTGCTAAGTTTTTTCGGCGCCATAGGCTTAGCAATCACGGAGCAATGTTCAACTTTATCTTCGTAGCCCAGCTTCTCGGTTTTCATTGATACGTCTGCTACTTCTTCATCTTGTTCAACAGGCTCTTTCTTCACTTTACCCATTGTTATAATATATGAAAATATTATTTATTAAACACGTGCGTACGACACCAAACAAGCACAACACAGATACGGGTACGGAATTAAAATGACAAATGACAAGTATTGTATTCTGTTCTCGATGGAATGATGGAGTTGCTGAGTGAAAAAAAGTTGGCAGGTTAGAGTACTTGCCATATTGTTTGAAACTTAATAAAAAATAAATAAATTTATGTTAAACTTAATTAGATTACAAAAAAAAAATTAGATTTTATTTAAATTATTAATTTAGTTAAACATTTTTTAATATTATCTGTCAATTTTATGAACGTAATTTTTACATTCCGATGTACGTACCCGTATTCAACTAAAGTCAAGCATAAAGAGGAAAATCCTTTTTACGTTGAACGAATCGTATTGCACCGGTTACGGCGGGCGGTTACTATGGAAACGGCTACATGTCAACAATACTTCGATCTACGCAAGTCGCGAAATATTAATTAAATTACTATGAAATAACATAATCTTACAATTGTAACAACAATTCTAAATAACATTTAAACTTCCAAAGATATTTCCATGATGGTATTTGCTCTAAATTAACTTTAGAGCTATTTAAATTAGTGCGAATTTTCGAACTTACTGTCTTTAAAATTTTCAGGGTCTATTGAATATTTTGAAAAAGTTGCGTTCAAATCCAGACAAGGAGTTACGTTTATTATTGCTTGGTCTTGACAATGCTGGTAAAACGACGCTTTTGAAGCAGTTAGCATCTGAAGACGTGAACCAGGTCACTCCTACTGCTGGGTTTAATATAAAATCCGTTTTATCGAACGGTTTCAAGTTGAATGTGTGGGATATCGGCGGCCAGAGAAAGATTAGGCCATACTGGAGGAATTATTTTGAGAATACTGATATCTTGGTATGTTGATAGTAGTACTTTTAAACATGTACCTATCTAAAACTTTTTTATTATATAGGGGGCAAACGAGCAGACGTATCGCCTGATAGTAAGCGATTACCACCACCCATGGAAACTAGCATTTTTAATAAATTTGTATTTTATATATAAATTCTAGTCAGCATAGTAGGCCAAATACTCCTTGCAATGGAGAGGACTTTGTCCAGCTCTGGGCATGTGTAAATACTGATATATTTAATTATTTTTGTTCATCAGCAATCTTCTTTCTATGGAACAACCTCTGCATTGTTAATTGCTTCGAGTTCTTATTAATTAATTGTTCTTTAATTCTGCCGTTTCCACATATTATATTAATAACATATTATTTAGTTTGTTTAAATAGTAAAATAGATAGAATATTCTGATATAATATGTATTACAATATCTTCAGATTTATGTGGTAGACTGTTCTGATCATCAACGTCTAGAGGAGACTAGTCATGAGTTAGCAGAGCTGCTGGAAGATGAGAAGCTCCGAGGGGTGCCTATGCTGGTGTATGCTAATAAGCAAGACTTAGCTACAGGTGAGGAACTTCTAGATGAACCTTAATTTGCTGGTGCAACCCATAATGTGTCTTGACCTCCGATATTGGAATATGCCATTCTGTGCCATTCCATGCCATGCCATTAAATTTTGTGCCAGGTCAGGCCAAGTTGTCACTTTGATATCTATACAAATAAATAAATTTAGAGTGTCTGTTTGTAATATTAAAATAACCGCTTTCTACTACATGCATATAAATGTATATACGGTACACATACCAAAATATATATTTTTAATATTTCTGTCTGTCTGTCTGTTTGTTCCGGCTAATCTCAGGAACCACAGGTCCGATTTGAAAAATTCTTTCGGTGTTGGATAGTCCATTTATCGAGGAAGCCTATATATCATCACGCTACTACTAATAGGAGCGGAGCACCAATGAAGAATGTCTCAAAAACGGGGGAAAATTTTCACGCCACGGGCAATATAAAACGCACACGAGGTTGCGTGGGGCAGCTAGTCTTTAATAACTTTGGTCACCTAATCTTATTAGCAGTATCTTGGGCATCCGTGGGCACCGGCCGCCACTTGATAGTTGAGCAAGATATGCTCCTTTGATGGCTTGATCCTCACCTATTCATGTGATCAGACAGCTCTTGTTTTGTAATTAATAACAATAAAGCCTACCAAAGTGACTCTTCTCTGCCTGATGTAAAGCATGAGTAGAACAAGAGTGGTGGTCATCATACTCATTGCGAATGCACCATGGACACCCACGCCATGGTGGCCTAGTGAGATGCTTTTTTAGAGATGCTCTTACCGTGGGAGAGCCTCGCTACGGCATGAATAGGCCAGCTCGACCGTAGTGATACCACGGCCTCACAGAAAACCGGTGTGAAATAGCGCTTGCGCTGTGTTTCACCGAGTGAGTGAGGATACCGCAGGCCTATACCCCATCCCCTCCCCCCTCCTTTCCCCCATCACCTCTCCCCCATCCCCTCCCACCCCCTAAAGGCCGGTAACGCACTTGTGACGCCTCTGGTGTTGCGGGTGTCTATGGGCGGCGGTAATCCCTTACCATCAGACGATACGTCTGCTCGTTTGCCCCCTATACAATAAAAAAAGACCCCCTTATATGACCTGGGATCATAGTGGGAGGGAGCTGGTAGTTAATTCCAGGTTTTGACTGCTTGACATAGGATGGAAGAGCCGAACCGTTTAGTTTGAGAGCATATTTCTACCACTCTGAAATGGTGACCTATTTCCCTGATTATGTTTGAAACTGAAACTATATATATATCTTAATATATATAAATCTCGTGTCACAATGTTTGTCCTCAATGGACTCCTAAACCACTTAACCGATTATAATAAAATTCGCACACCATGTGCAGTTCGATCCAACTTGAGAGATAGGATAGTTTAAATCTCAAATTATAGTCGCAATTTTAATTTATTGCTAATTATTTGTCTGTTATTATTTGACAGTCACAATTATCTGTTAACTTCAAATGATTCTAACAGATGTCGATACCTTTCGACTGGGTTGAGTAAGTAATCAATAGATGGCGCTGCTATGGTAAATCTATAGGCTATATTTTATTTTGGAATAAAATAGGGTTCCGTAAGATATTGGGGTTTTTCGGACACAAGGTGTAAAAAATCAACCCTATACGGGGGAAAATTTTTCGCTACGGGCAATAAAAGACGCAAACGAGGTTGCGTCGGTCAGCTAGTATATATATATATATATATATATGTATATCTTTATTAAATTAAAAGAAAGCAAGTACATTGGCATTTGTTACAATTACAATACATCGAATATTGACACAGTAGTTGTACATTATCGACTTAAATATGCACTGATTCCCAAACTGAGTCTGGCTCGTATTATGGGAGTCCGAGGTTCTCTTTTACCTATTCATATACTTATACTGTTTAAATTGAGTGTACAGGTTTCTTATTTCAATTCATATATTGTGGGGGAACGGATATAATGTTCCACCCAACACAAAGGGAGGATCCTCCGACCAGGCGAGGTGATCATGCCTGGCGGGCTACTGCCCAACTGTTAATGTTCGGATGTTGTATATATGCTAATCGGCGCGAGAACTATTTATTGCACGATTCAGGATTTGTAGTAACTCCGTGTAGTGCAGTTTGTAAGAACAGTGCGTTACTTCGTAGTTCAGTGTATCATCGGTAGATGGCGCTGTAGTAGGTTATGTTGTATGTGGAAGTCGCCACACTATACTCACTATCTCACGATTGCATCTTTGCCTTCACTATCCATTGTTTCTCACCACACAGAATCTTTTGTAATATCTCTTTTTCTCTCATGTACCAGCTCTACCATCAAGTGAAATAGCAACTCACTTAGGTTTGCATCTGATAAGAGACCGCACCTGGCAAATACAGGCGTGTGTGGCGACCGACGGAACCGGAGTTAAGGTTGGTTGAACAATCATATACTTCTAGCAGAAACTGCTGACCAAACAAGCTCATTTAGGGTTTCCATCAAGTTTCCCTTCTTTTTTTGCACAACGCCATCTAATCCCAAGCTAAGCAGTGCTTGTTTTGTGGGTACTAGACAACTGATATAAACACATATATACTTCTTTTTTTGTAAACACATAGGTACATATTATATATAGAAAACACCCAAATTCCGAAACAAATATTTGTAGATTACACAAACACTTGGTCCGACCCAGGATTTGAACCCGAGACCTCAATACAGCAGTCGCATTCACACAGAGGCAGTTGAAGTGCTGTTATTCTATTTTATTTTATTATATAGGGGGCAAACGAGCAGATGTATCGCCTGGTGCCTTTTAGGAAGGAGTACGCTCTTTTTTTGAAGGTTTGAAGGTCGTATAGGTCCGGGAACACCGCAGGCGACAGCTCATTCCACAGCTATTCTACACAGATGGCTTCTTTAGTCTTATGACACCCACGGGATGAATACGGGAGTCATTAGTGAAATTAGTCCAGCCGTTCACGCGTGATGCTATGACAACGGAAATTGAGGCTCATTTTTACCCGACTACGGCAAAGTCTAAGGAGGTTTATGATTTTGACAGGCTATATATGTATGTTGATCTGTTCCCTCATAGCTCCTCAACTACTTAATAGAACTGGACAAATGAGATATCGTTAGAAGCGTCTTGATCGTCCGCTGGTTATAAGCTATATGACGTGTCATTGAATCTAATGTGGTGCCCTCAAACGGTCATAAATTAATGTTTTAAAAAATAAATATGCCGTGTTTGAAATCATTGGAAAGGGCGTTACTTGTATATTTCAAAAATATGTACAGTATTAGCATTTGCTCGTGACTTTGTCCGTATTCATTCAACAATTTCTGTGGTATTTAAAATTTACTTTGCAAATAAATTAATATTTTAAGGCAACAAAACAATTTAATAAAAAAAAGTAAAAACTAAAACCCAACTATGACATAAAAAGACGCTGAAAAAATATGAAACAAGTTTAAAAAGTCGAAGTCATGCGTTGTTAAAGTGTTATGGACTTACGGTACGTTTCTATGTAACGTGTGACTATGGCTTTTCAAACTTATTTCATACTTTTTCAGCGTTTTCAAGAATCAAAGTATTCCCATGCCAAGTTTCATTCAAATCGGTGCAGCAGTTTAGTCATGAAAGCGTAACAGACAGACGTACTAAGACAGAGATACTTTCAAATATATAATACTATTTCAAACATTTATACTAATACCAGTTTGAATGCATCATTCTGAGCAGGAAGAATAGAATTTACGATAAAATTGCCATTGAGATAAGAACGAACCATCTGCTCATTGTTAATGGGCCATAATATCATGAAATGAAGGAGCTTTATTGACATTTCATTCGTTCTGTAATGATTATGTAACTTATTCATTAATTGCCTCACTCATTCATTAATTGGTAACGTATGCGGCTGCGCTGTGCTAAGGTCTCGGATATGATTCCCAGGTCGGACCAAATGTTTGTAGGATCTATAAATATTTGTTTCGGAGTTTCAGTATTCTGTAGGTTATATAAATATGAATGTATTTACAACAATATGTTAATTTAAATGAGTGTTGTATCTGTTATAGTACAAACTCTGTTTAGTTTGAAGCTAGATGGCGTTGTGTGTCAGATATATTTAGGATTCATTGTTGTTATTGAACGTGACGTATATTTAAAAAAAATAACGTTTTTCGTAAAAAGAAAGTTAAAAGTAACAATTTACCTCGTATTTATTGATTTCCAAATTTAATTAGGTATGTTGGTTAGTGGTAATAACTAATTTAGAGGTCATGGGTTTGAATTCTGCTCAGGACAACTATGTAGTTATATTATTATTATTAGTTATATTATACACACACACACACACACACACACACACACACAAACATACAACTGACACACTCCTCTCTCTGTGTCTAACACATACTCATAATACACATACTAATTTAGTTTTAGTAAAGTTTGTATCCAATGTATCCAAATCATCTGTAGTCAGCAATTTTAGTTAAACTTCATTTAATTTGTATTATTTATATATTATATTTTCGATGTAACTCTGACGGCCACGGACCGGAGGAGGCGTTAATGGCTGCGACACAGTTTTTAACTAATGCAGGCATTCTCGCACATAATGTTACTGTTTTCCTTTTCTTTTAGTTTCAAATAAAGATTGTTATTATTATTATGAATACGATCATTTGTTCGATGTCTGTGTGTAATGTACTTAAAAGAGTATTCTCTCATTAGGAATATATACATCCTGTGTCGCGGAGGGTTATTCAAATATACATGAAACAGAAAAAAAGATACCCAGACATAGAACAACAATTTGTGGATCACACAAACTGTTGTGTCATGTGGGATTTTAACCCTCAACACTTGTCACATTAGAATGTGACGGGGCGGAGCGGCCGCTCAGACCACTAGGCCAATCGTGCAATAATTCAATACATATTCCAATGTAATATATATATGAATATAAACGCAGCGTAAGACGACCTACCGCGAGGTGGACGGACGACCTGGTTAAGATCGCAGGGACTCGTTGGATGCAGGCCGCTACCGACCGGTCAATGTGGAAGTCAATAGGAGAGGCCTACGTTCAGCAGTGGACTTCTTGCGGCTGAGATGATGATGATATCTATGAATATATTAGAATGATTAAAAATATTAAGTTATCGGCTGTCTGGTTATTATAACACAGCCTCTCTAGCCAATTTGCAAGCGTTTTTCTTTCTGCAATCGTTAACGCTTAAATTCTCGTATGTCATTGGCTAAAACTTTGTATAAGATTAGAAAATGACACACGACAATTTAGGCGTTAACGATTGCAGAAAGAAAACGCTTGCAACTTGGCTAGGGCCCCAGGCCCTGCCTCATTTAGAATTAGACAGCCGTATGTGAGTTGTCTTGAGTTATTATTATTAATGTCGATGGTTTTTTTTTATGTTTCAGGAAGGCATGGAGTGGGTTTGCAAAAATATTCCAACTAAGAAATAATTTTAGTTTAACTATGTTAGCTATAAATGTTTTACGCTTAATCATTATTAGATTCCATCGTTATGATGGGCTCCTTAGATTTTATTAATGATAATCACATCACAACTCAAGAAAATAATATTTTGTTTCAATTAATGAAATATAGATTAATTAATTTAATTTATAAAAATATTATACTAGTCCGTCCCGGTTTTTTCTTTTTATAGAAAAATACCTAAAATTTCATAATGTTAATAAAATAATGTTATTTATTATTTCATTTTTGGATTATGCTCAAACTTTCCATCGGGCGGAGTAGAAACACTGGCAGGCTTAAGTACATAAGAAAAAAAAATGGGATGGAAAAATTATTTAAATTCGATGATCTGATTTTGAAGTTTAAATTATAGTTCGCAATTCGAATTCTTTATTCGAGTCATTTACGAGTACCTACATCACCATTCCTCTTAGATAGCGATATTTTTAATCGACTGATTTACGTTGTATTTGTATCTACAACACGTGCATTTAAATTGATCAAATTCTTCACTTAACGATATTTGTCACGCAGGTAATGCATAGAAAACGTATAGAAATACATATTTTAATGCAATTATCTTAATACCTACCGTTTGCCTTAATCTATTTGTATGTGACAAACCCTCGAGTTTTCACTTTATTGGGGCCAAAAGGTGGGGTAATATGTACAATCACACATTATTCAAAAATCGATTGTGGTATTTAGTTATTTCTAGAAAGGAAATTCCTTTGTACCACACATGTTTTCAACGTTCATTTTAATTTATATTTATTTTAACTTAATATTCCTATTATAAATCTAGTCATTGTATAATTTGTATAGATACTTTTACTTTTTTATTTATTCAATTAGTAATTTTAGTTTTAGTCGATTTCTCTAGTTGATTCAAACTAAATGTTATGTCATAGTGAATATCAAGTATTCTCTAACGTTTTAGTAAAATGTTTGGTTTACATCACTATGTTCACCTGGGTGATTTAACACAAACATATTGTGTATGTGTTTATTTGTTTAGTTTTAATAATATTGTATGTTACCTTCCAAATAAAGAAACAATGGGATTTTCAGTCAAGATTTTTATTTCACTAAAAGCAAAGCGGAATGTATTTACACTATTGAATTTAAATGTCTACAGCCGTTAAGAAAAATCTAGTTATTAAACAAACTTGAATGCTTTCGGGAAATATCGTTACAATATGATTTTTCTTTGCAGTTAAATTTCATGAAGAAATATTGTCTCAGTCCAGTACATCAAAGTATTTTAAAAAGATAGTAATTAAGTACAACATTAGTAGAACTAACTATAGTTCTTATACCAAATCTTTTCATACCTACTATAATTGATTTATCTATTTCAACTTCAAATTGTGGTCAAAATATAATTTAGACGACAACAAACCGGTAGTTCGATGAAATGTAAATATATATTCTCAAATAAATTACACCACGTTACGTAAAACAACAATAACACAAATCAACCCTATTCGCTTTAAGAAAATAGTGAAATAAAGTAAAAAAGCTGTCTGAACAATTTAAACTTTATATATCTTTAAAATAATACCGATAGTTTATTATACAATTACCATACGTAGCCACAGCTGCCTATTTTCATCTTTTATAAATATATTCTAGCACCATATTGTCCAGCAAAATAATTATGTTTATTTATTTTTTAAATTTATTAGAAACTATGTTAACTTAAGTACATAATAAACATACAAATAAAAACTAATAGTGACCATAAATTAACTATTCCACCTCATTCTTAGCAATTAAACTACATTTTTAATTCTAAACTATGATATAAATTCATTTAATTTCATTTTGCATAAATTACATTAATCGTATTTACGTTAAAGTTATTCAATATATATATATAAAACAACAGTATGTGTACAACATTATGCTATTAAAATATTTATATTAAAAAATAATATTTTATCACGATGTACAAAGTAAAAGTAATAATAATTTCTAAGTACTTAAATTCACATTAATTTTATCAATAAAAAATTGAACTTAAACATATGGGGAAATAAAAAAACATAATTTTTATTTCCATTATAAATGCAATAAGTCATGGAACAGCACAGGCCATTCTCTGCATTTTGTTAAAACATGTCTAAATAATGAATAATTAATGAGTGATTTATGAATGAAAGACTGAATAAAGAACGCATTTTAGACTTAGAGTGAACGTTTAGCTAGGATGTGTTTTGATTACAGCTGGGTACCTATAATCAAAACATATCCTAGCTTCCTAGCTTTGAGCATGTTAGCTTTTCATTATAATTTTTTTTTTTTTTATTGAATAGTAGGCAAACGAGCAGACGTATCACCTGGTAAGCGATTACCGCCGCCCATAGACACCCGCAACACCAAAGGCGTCACAAGTGCGTTGCTGACCTTTGGAAAATGGGAAAGGGGATGGGGGAGGGGTTGGGGTATTATGGGCCTCCGGTATCCTCACTCACTCGGTGAAACACAGCGCAAACGCTATTTCACACCGGTTTTCTCCATGCAATAAGTTATGAAACAGCACAGGCCATTCTCTGCATTTTGTTAAAATATGTCTAAATAATGAATAATTGAAAACTGATTGATCGAATGAATATATTAATGAGTGATTTACGAATAAATGAATGAATAAAGAACGCATTTTAGAGTGAACGTTTAGCTTCGATGTGTTTTGATTACAGGTACCTAAATTGTATGAATGAGAACAGATTGATTGATTAAATGAATGTATGAATGGGTGATTAATGATTGAATGAATGTATGAACGAGTGATTAATGATTGAATGAATAATGAATGGGTGACTAATGATTGAATGAATAGTAATTTCATGACGAATGAATGAATAAAGAATGCATTTTGCTTTAGAGTGAACATATAAAATAATATGACATATAAATAAATAATTCTATGTTTTTTATCGCATGTCATGGTGGCATGTAATTAAAAAAAAGGGTAGGTATGTGATTATGACATGAATTAAGATGGCATTAATGACTTCACGAAGTTGTGGAAATGAGAACGACAATGATGTATCGGTTAATTTGCGATTGATCGATTTATAATTAGTTTTCGTGCAATTTAATGTATTTAGTAATGAAATCTATTCGGATGATAAATATCGATGTAGATAATTGTGGTGAAAAGATGAGTACCTAATGAAAAAAGTACCAAAGAGTAGTGACTAAATGAACGAAAATGATGTATGTATGATGTAGCTCAGAAATGGAATTAAAAATAAAGATTTTTATATGGAAGAATTGTCAGTAGTTTTATAATTCGCTATGATACACCTCTGTGGTTACTTTTAGTTCGTGTTCATGGAACGCAGAACAGTCAGCTGGGTATGCGGCCTGGAAAACACAAAAACTGATTGAATGAAACTAGAAACTAAATACTCAACATGTGCATATACAAAAAAAAATGTAGATAGTAAAGATCAAAAGGTTTTGTATTTTTTTTTTAATATGGATCCAAAATAAGCGTTTATTAAACTTGTAATATTTTGTTAGGTAGGCACCTAGTTCATAAATTTTATAAGCTTACAACAATTTGTGCATCATAATTATTAAAAGCATGCCTTACTGTAGTGTTATTATCTGCATTCTTTTGGAATTTGATAATGTCTTGAGCTATTATTTTTATAAAATAATAATAATATACATGGTCTCACCTCACAATTGACGTCATTCTGGATAGCACTGTACAGGTCCAAGAACCCTCCACCGTTCTGGAACCCAAGGGCTGCTGATGCAATCAAACTACTCAGTTTCGTCAGACCAGCTTTGAAGCCTGGAAGACCTGGAAAAGTTCATATTAAAATTGAATTAAGTACTTACTATCATCATCATAAGCTTTTCATTTCTCAATATTAAACGTAGGCCATAGGACTTTACAAACATACATGAAACGAATAAAGTACATTCGGACTCAGAACAACAATATGTAGATCACACATCTACCGTGGGAGAGCCACGCTTCGGCATGAATGGGCCGGCTCGACTGGAGTGATACCACGGCCTCACAGAAAACCGGTGTGAAACAGTGCCTGCGCTGTGTTTTTCACCGTGTGAGTGACAATACCGGAGGCCCATACCCCAACTCCTCCCCCTCTTCCTATCTCCCAAAGGCCAGCAACGCACTTGTGACGCCTCTGGTGTAGCGGGTATCCATGGGCGGCGATAATTGCTAACCATCAGGCGATACGTATGCTCGCTTGCCTCCCTACACCATAAAAAAACACAAAGGGTTGTCCCATGTGGGATTTGATCCCAAACACTTGGCGCTGTAGAAAGCGGCGTGGCGACTGCTTAATCCACTTTTCTTGAAACCCCCTCGTGCCCTCACCCCACCGGGGTTTACGGCGAGGTGGTGTGTCGGAATCGACGGATTAAAACCACACGGTTTGCCACTCAACGCCTGACAAGAGAGAGATCCGGGAACTGCTGTTATTAACACTCCAGACCGCTCCTAGCACCTGGCCACACTGAAGAACCGCTTAAACCACTAGGCCAATCGTGCAGACATGAAGTTAAGATCAAGATACTGAAATGTACTGCTACATACCCTTTTGATCCTTATCATGATGCCTGTTCACCAGACACATCAAGTGCTCCTGACACTGAGGTGCTTTAACTGAGTGCTCGTAAGCTCTGTACACCCTGAGGATAGGCTCAATGACCTCAAGGTTCAGTGTGTCTGTAAGTCTGTCGGCGATGGCGTTGTAATCTCCTCGTGAAGACATAGTTTTTGTGGTAGTCTCGGCCATTTTCAGAGTTTCCTGTAGAAAAGTGTAATTAAATAAAAGGATTAAAATTAAAAAAAAGATGGAACATTAATCGATTCCCACGCAAGTCAAGTGCATGTTGCCACGAGGAATCGGTCTACCCACTCCCCGTACAACATGCCTTGGCAGTCGGGAGGTGCAATAGGATTACATCGGCGACTTTTGGAGTCCTCTGTCACAACTGAGATACATTCCAGGATGACCACGGTCACCAAACGGGCAGGACACCATCACACCTTTCAACGTTCTACACAGTAAGAGGTGGCAAAGCTCCCCGTCCTAGACCACACCCGTTGGGATGTATCGGGGTGTCTTAAATCATTTTCAGCGGTCACATCGAGAATCTAGTTCTGTATCTGATTATAACTATTACAGCGTGAAATGTCGTCAAAAAGTGCAAGATTGAATATATCCTGCTTCATTTGATAATGATGAGCAAGGTGGACGGGAAGAAACGCGTTGGATCAAGAAAAAAATAATGGCTGCGAAATATCTTGGGAGTGATATCACTTTCACAGGTTCACAGGAACCTGACGGCCAATCTTCAAGATTAAAGGTCACTTGAAGAAGAAAAACTATGAAATGTGCTAGATTTTTATCATTTTCTTACCTTTACGTATTCGACTGCAGGGTTTACATATTCTTCCACATCGACGTCAATATACATGTATTTCTTAATAATATAGTTCACGAGGGCTGAAAGGGACTTCTCCGGTTGTTTCACGTTCAGATGTGTATCCTTAGGCAAGCCTTGGGAGTTTAGGAAACTGTTTGTGAGGAACTCGACTGAAACCAGGTATCTGTTAAAAGAGAATATGATAAACACTTGGTTCTACAAACTTGTTTCTTTTAACTGATGCTTTTACATTTCAAGCCTAAGAAATAATTTTTGGAAACTCCAATCCTATGATGATAAATAATAAATAATCACAAACTTTAACAACAAAAAAACGGACTTCAAGAACTGGACCAAATTGAAATGGGACCACACGGGAAGCATTACCTTTCAAATATAAAAATAATCATCAAAATCGGTTCACCCAGTCTAAAGTAATTCGACGATAAGTCGAAAAAAAAGTAACAAAATTAAAAAAAATACAGACGAATTGAGAATCTCCTCCTTTTTTGAAGTCGGTTAAAAAAAATGAACCTTTTAGTTTCGGCTGATTTCATTAATAGTGAATATGAAACAAGTGCCCTATATTCATTCACAAGTTGTTTAACACTCAAAAGATAAAAATAAACATGATATATCGTGTTTATTTTTATCTTTTATCTTCATTTTTCAATATCAGGTTTGATTAGTTAGCATTCATTATTATCGATATCATTACAAAGCTACCACTATATAAAATTAATTATTAAAATATATCAAGTATCTAATTTTATCTGTTTCTTGTATCTTTTAAATGTTTCTAGGTTTGGCCACCTTATTGTGTGATAAAGAAATACTTAAATTAAAAAAAAAATCGATGGTATATCCATCGGGTATCAATGTCATAAATTCGAAAGTAATTCTATTTGTCTGTCTGTTACTCTGTCTATTTTCACGCTTTCGCTGCTAAACTGCAGCACCGATTTCAATGTTTGTCATGGAGGTACTTTGATTTTTGAGGAAGGACATTGGCTACTGTTTATCGCAATAACCGAAATAATGACCACCGATTGATGACCTGATTCTAGTAGATAATTGTAGACACTTGAACTGGCACTCTTGCTTGGGAGATTCATGCTTTATATACTTACTATACGTCTCGGTGGCACAGCAGTAGCTTAAACGACTGCTGTGCCAAATGTTTGTATGATCTGCAAGTATTTGCTTCGGAGTTTTCTATGTATAACATGTATGTATTAACAAAAAAAAGTATGTATGTATTTATATACATTGTTCTAGTACCCATAACACAAGCTCTGTTGAGCTAGGAACTACACGGTTAAGCGTTAGATATTCGAAATATTTATTATTATTTATATATTAACCAATTATAACAATGGTCTAAAAGTTTTCCGTATCATATTATACTCTCTGGACCTGATTCAAGAGGAGGGATTTCAAAGAAAGGTAACGTTCTTATGTCTTTAAAGTTCTAGGTATTCATAGGGGCCGGTAATTACTTATCATTGGGTTACCCGTTTGATTATTTACCCTCTACAACTGACTTTATTTTTCGGGGTATAGGAATAAAACCAAACGAAGTCAAAAGTGTTCCAAGCATGTTCAAAAAATGTTCTTATAAGGAAAGATGGCATCTCCAATAAATTAATAGTATGTATGATAAATAGCTACCTGTTGTATACTTCAGGTTTAGCCACGTGCACCACCCAAGTCGTCAAATATGTAGCCGCTGTCTTGATCCAGTGTCTTCTGAACGAATGGTTCTCGAAATTCTTAAACATGGTCGAGAAACTCAATTTCCCATCAGGACCAGTGAACGCTTTGAACATCTTCTGCATCCCTGATTTTTGCCAAAAAGCTTTTCCCATCTCAGAGTTGATAAATACATCCCAATATAAGTGAGCTTTCTCTAAGAATGGGGGTAGAAATGAAGAATGATCTTTATGCTCATCAGCGCGTTTCTCAGCTTCAACGTTTAAACTGTTCATTATTAAAGGTAAGTATGATGCCCAGCCGCCAGCGCTGTTTTTGTTGCCAAGAAGACCTGTCGCGAGACTTAGCATGCCCTCTAAATCGAAGTCACCTTCTGTTTCTTCTCTCTTCTGACGTTTTGGCTTTTCTGTTGTTGTCATTTGTTGAGCGAACATGGATACCATCGAGCCGATCATATTAGGATCAATCTTTCCATCTTTTCCGCCTAGTAAGCTGCCGATACCTGGAATTATGTTCAAGTAATTGTTTAAATTTGTATTTGATAAACAGGCATATCATTATAATGTTAAACTAGTGAAGTAACTTAATAATTGTTTTACTAACATTGTTTTTTTTTCCAAAAAACCAACTATATTTATTTTTAAAGAACAAATTTACTATTTTATTTATTTATTTGATTTATCAACCTTTGTTTACACTTACATGAATGATAAATAGTATAGAATTAGTTTAAATGTAACAAAAAAGTTACTGGGAAACACCACATATCTAATGTTAATTGTACCAAAAAACCAATATACGAAATAACATTTTGCACTCACAGAAGTGAGAAAATGCTATCGCTAGGTAATAACAAGAAAGGAATAAGAAAGTTACACAACAGCGATCTTAAATATATATTTATAAGACCACTATGAAATAATATGCAGAAGTATATTGATTGCAAAAGGTATTTATATATGTTCTACTGCGGTGTTTCTCCCCTTGCCTCGGAAGAGCACGTTAAGTCGTCGTTCCTGGTTGCCATGAACATCTATAGTAATCGTTATTGAGAAGTCAGTGCCCTCAAATATACTGACGCTAGTTTCAACCTTAGAATTCAGTTCACCCGGTTGCAGAGTCTGATGCCGGTCGTTTCGTGGAAAAACTGATATTCAGGTAAAACCGGTGGTACTAGTAGCCGACCCCAAATAATCTTGGGGTAAGGCTAGAAGGAGGAAGAAGCATTTGTGTTCTAATAGGTGGTGGTAATAAATGTTTACACTATTATTCTACTGTACAGTTCTACTTTGAAATGTAAGTATTAAGAATAATATAATATTATGGCAGCTAAAACCTAACTACTATTAAATAAATAACCGCCAAATCTTCAAAACGCAAGTGTTGCTGCAAACATTAACAATTTTGAATTAATTTAAATTTATTATGTTACCAAATAACCACCAAAAGAAAGTATAAATTAAAGTAGTATACACTAATTTAAACATTGGTTTCTAGATTAAACAAAATCAAATAAAAAAAATATTTTTCTTTTTAAAAAAGACAACTCCCGCACTAGGAATAAATCCTGTGTCACGGGGGATTTAACAAACATACATGAAACGGACAAAGAACACCCTTACTTAGAGCAACGATTTGTGGATCACACAGTGGTCACACTTGGCGAAGTAGGGAACAGAGTGGCGACCGCTTAACCAAAGGCCAAACAAATTGAAAGAAACATTGTTAAAGTTTATATAGAGTAACTAAAAATAAAAGCCAAGATCACTTACCCGACAGAATCCCAGCAGCATTATCACCTCCATTTTGTCCGAAAGCAGTTCCTAAATTCTTGGCTCCATCTCCCGTCATCAGATTGCCTACGAGATTGCCAATAGCCGCTAACCCTTCCATCTTCGCGTTCTTTCCCCCATCTCCACCAAGGCTTCCCAGGATTGAGGATGCGAGATCCGCAAAAGGGTTTTCATCATCAGTTCTTGCGACTAACGGTAGCGATGATATCAGACAAATTGTGAGAAGGATGGAGACCTTCGCCATGCTGCTATAAACAAATAAAAAGTATACATGTATTTGTTTTTCTTTATTGCAATATGTGAATCTATGTAAAATAACATTAAAATGTTATTACTTTGTTAGATTTTATGTTAACATTTTGAATGAACAAGTAAGTTTCGGTCGGCTACTAATCTAACTAGTTTTAGCTGAATATAAGTTTTTCCAAAACGGTGAGTGAATTCGAAGATGTACAAATAATTGCACATCTAATTAATAAACTAAAATAAGTGGCCTGCGTTCCCATTGAAGGACCACATTGGAATTTGAAGGTTTTGAATGCACCAGGCTTTAGTAAAAGTTCGAAAAACCGGTCAAAGGTGGTCCCTCAATTATGACTCATAGACATTTGCAACCCTGCAGGCTCGACCGGAACGATACCATGGCTTCACAGAAAATCGGTGTGAAACAGCGCCTGCGCTGTGTTTCACCGAGCGAGTGAGGATACCGGCGGCCCATACCCCAATCCCCTCCCCTATCCCCCATCCCCATCCTTCAAAAGCCACGTCTTGTGAAGCCTCTGGTGTTGCGGGTGTCCTTGGGCGGCGGTAATCGCTTACCATCAGGCCATTTATTCCATTCACAAAACCCTCAATATAACTGGTAAAATTATAATATGTACAGATAGAGTTTAGTTGGGTTTGGTGCCTGTTTATTGGTCGTTTAGTTCTCTAACTTAATTCGAAAATTAAATTTATTTAAATGGTTTGTAACCATAGATCTGTGATATAATGTTTGGTATTTTATATTAATGATATAATCTATGTAAATATTCGTCTATGGTAGTTGGCGATTTTTATATAAAAAAAAATGTGTGCGTGTACTAGCGTACACTCGTAAGAAGTGAAACTTCTTTATGACGTTATTTTTCAAAAAATAAATATCATATGTCGACGTAAGGTATAACGACAAAAGACTTATAAACCAGCAATATTCGTGACAATTCTTATTTCAAGTGCAATAAAAGTTAAGGAGCGAGACTTTCCCCGCGGATACCACCTGGTGGCATGTCGGACTCGAACCGACCAAAACCGCACGCCGTCCCGGGCACTAGATGCCGGGGAACCAGGTGCACCCTAGAAAGGAAAACCCTGGAACCCCGACGTACCTCGGGCCACCTGCGCTTTGTAGATGGCCCCCTACTGTGTGAGAACCCCAATGTTCCCTTTAATAAAACCCCCAGGGCGCGCACGCTCCGCAGCGTCCGCGCCATCATCCGGCCTGCTTCTGCTAGGGTGACACATGGCCTCATGTGTCACCCTCAGGCTTGCGCTTATGGATGACGGAGATCGTTCTGCGCTCTCCGGCGCCTGAGTCGCCTGCGGTGCCTGGCCCGTTCCCGGGACCGGCGCGCCGGGAGAGTTCTAAACCTCTCCCGGTTCCGCTCCGCCATCTCCTTGGCAAGCATAACTTGCTCGCAGAAAGAAACGGCGGAGTTCCACGCCCTCTCGCTCCGCAACATGGCTGCAATCATGTTACCGAGCGAGCGAGACCTGAGTAAATATTTCGCGATCTGTGATGTGAATGAAGTAAGTTTGTGGAATGTGATGTGTGTAGTTATTTACATTGTGGACTAAATAAAATAATATTGTTTGTAATGTGATATTTCATTGTAGTATTAATTTGGTCCTGTTTGTGTTTGAAAATGTTTTTTGTTTTATTTTATAAGTTTGACGCGTAACGTAACGGATAAATGTTACACGTAACGAAAAAATGTTACACGTAGTAGCGATGATATCAGACAAATTGTGAGAAGGATGGAGACCTTCGCCATTCTGCTATAAACAAATAAAAAGTGACGAAATTTTTTGACAACCCCGATAAAGAAGTTTCACTTCAATAATTAGGACTTTTTCCGGCGATCCAAAGTTTGTAGGTCGTAAATAAGTAGTTGTACAAATAAGTATTTCAATTTCAAAACCCACGTTCCTAAACTTTTCATCGAATTAGAGTTGGATAAAGTGACACTATATCTAATTGTTTTGATTTTGGAGATTAATGGATATTGGACTTTGCCACCAGCAAATTAGATCTAAAAATAGAATATTTCCTTCCGTAAGAAGATTCCCTGCGTAGGATAATAAGTAGCAAAAATAATAAACTGATGCGAACTTTTCCTTGACTGAACTGAACTTGTAAGATAATTAATTACAAGTTACAAATACATCTATACAAATAATTGTATCGCTAATGAGGCTAATTGTTATACAACTGATTACAACATTGTATTTTGTATCACGTGTAGTTACAGGATTTAAAACAGATCGGAGACGCTAATTTATCCCTGACCAAATAATGACGTGGATATGATGTGTGTAAGATAATAAGGCACGTTTATCGGTACATTGGTTGACCTCAAATTGATCAGTATTATGCTTACAATATGGGGTGAAATATATGAAATAGGCCTCCAAAAGATCTGTGTACAGTAGTGGTTAATAGACTGTCAAAGATTGTTGATGTGCGATAATGTGATATGAAATATTTCAACCTATTAAAACAGAAGTATTTTAGTATTATTTTTACAAAACGCTCAGAAACTGCTGTTTAAAACTGAGTACTAAATCAAATTGTAGTCTGAATTGTTGAATTGAATTAACATAAACGAAGTGAGATATTTTAATCAAGTTTTTGTGCGCGCCACAAATACGAGTATGATGAATTACGTTTCTCTTTTTTTAACAATGAAAGTAAAATCTGAATCTACATAATTTATGTCATATTTTACTCTTCTTAGAAATTCTAGTGCTTTTAGTAATGAATTTAATTAATTGTTTCACTTTCTTTATATCTAAAAACTTACTACATCAGGAGGTAGTATTTCGTCGATAGAATTCAGTTATATTTTACCGTGGGAGAGCCACGCTTCGGCACAAATGGGCCGGCTCGACCGGAGTGATACCACGGCCTCACAGAAAACCGGTGTGAAATAGCACTTGCGCTGTGTATCACCGAGTGAGTGAGGATACCGGAGGCTCATACCCCATTCCCTTCCCCCCTCCCCCCTCCCCATCCCCCAAAAGCCGGCAACGCACTTATGACGCCTCTGGTATTTTACCTCTGGCGATTACCGCCGCCCCTAGATACCCCATGGACGGCGGTAATTGTTTACCATCACCATTGATGCAAACATACCATTATCATCAACAACAGCCTTAAACAGCCCACTACTGGCCATAGGCCTCTACTAAGCAAAGAGGTTTTGGCCTGCTATATAATAATAATAATAATATTTATTTAATCAAGTAACAACTTAGTGTTAGTAACAATTATTCTAAAGAAGATGTACTCTAGTTTTACACACAAAATTAAAGTAAAACAAACTCACTGCTGAAGTGGAAAGCCTGCAGAAATGACTCACATGCAGTTAAGACTATCCGCTACACAAATTTAAATTGTTGTCGCGCACACTACGCACCAGGGACGCGCATCTTTGCGCATTGTGGCGTAAACATCCCTGATGCGCTGCAATACCGGGTCAGCCCCACTAAGACCCGGAACGCGTTATTATATTGAACACGAAGAGCGCTGTAAGCCCTTTGAGTATAGTTAGCCCAAAGGATGCACGTGCAAAAAGAGGTGCAGACTATAGCATGTTGAAAACTTGAAACAAACCCTATTGGCTGTCCAAAACCGTCTGACCAGTGTGGTATAAAAGGCCGAAACCTCCAGGACACTGTTTAAGGCTAGTGGAAGTTATGATAGCACGCTGGGAAGATAAATTAGTATATGGTTTTCTTATCTTCTTCTTCTTCCTAGCCTTTATTATTCCCAATATTTGGGGTCGGCTACCAGTTCAACCGGTTTTACCTGAATATCAGTTTTTACACAGAGCGACTGGCATCTGACCTCCGCAACCCTGAGGGCGAACTGAATTCGAAGGTTGAACTAGTTGTCAGTATATTTGAGGGCACTGACTTCCCAATAACGATTGCCATAAATGTTCATGACAACCGGGACCGACGGCTTAACGTGCCCTCCGAAGCACGGGCGGGAAACACCGCCATCTTCCATACTCCGGGCTGCTATTAGGAATTTCTTGTAGGAAAAACCCAACAGCAGTCCGACCCGGGAATTGAACCCGAGACCTCTTGATTTGCGGTCGCTTACGCTAACCACTAGACCAACGAGGTATGGTTTTCTTATATAAATATTTAATCTGTTGTAGATACAATATACCAAACCATATCTACAATTCAGATTTTATCTAAAAACAATTACATCTTGTAATTGAAACAAACTTTGTAACTTTCTTGCCAAAATCTTTTCCCATAAATCTAAGCTGTTGCGTTGTGAAGCTTGAAATTAATAGAAAATAAGTTTTTGCAGAATCTATTAATCCTAAAGTTACTATGGTTCTTTTATAATGAAGAAAAACTTTGAAAGAAATAATTTACGTGAGAATTTTTGACGACTCATTTTGGGCAATATCTAAAATTCTGTCGGACGGTCTTGCGAGCCCTAGTGATATATTGGAAGGATATTTTATGGTTATTGCGTCGCCCCATTTATGTGGGGACGTAATACAAGAGTTATGGTTGCTCTTATAAAAACTACGAGAGTTGATTCAGTTAGAGCATGAAGTAAATCATAATTCATTTGTTCTATTGAGAGAATTATGAACGACAAGAATATTCTGACAAGTTACCTGCAATTTATAAGGCCTTTGGTGCATTTATGGATACTGTTTGGGTTCTAAATATCGAAGCTTGATTGATGACTAGTTATTATAAGGGCAATCAAACGCTAGAAGATCCTATTAGATAGTTAGAAGTTTCTGAAACAGTTAGCGTATTGCCCACATTAAATCATCATGTGTCATAGTAACCATAATATCACCCAAACGAGTATTATAATATTTTACTAAATTTCATAATGCAACTCCTTTTTCAAAAAAAGAATATTGTCAGACACGTGCCTTTCACCATCACGAGCGCAATATTTAAAAAAAGAACTGTTATACGATTTCACGTCGTATCCCACCATTTTTGTTCGATTTTAGTATTGCAATAATGTATTAATTTGTTGTTTACAAAAAAATTGTGATACAAGCTTTGATAATACACCACCTGATATTTCTAATACAGAAAAGGACCTTTCTAATCAATTATTACTAGAAAAGTCGAGTAAACAATAAGCCAAATTCGTGTTTTAATACCCTCTATTATACAACAATTGCATAAATAACTATTACTATTACACCAGTATACTAACATGTCAGCTATAAGCCGTCATCAACTGCATATAGAATTATGACGTTTAACATCTCAGGGGCATGATTTTTCACTCTTTGAATAATAGTTCCCGTCAGATCTAAAAGGAGTTTGATATCCGCAAAGTAGTACACGTGCATAAACTTACAACACACAACTTAGTAGGCAGTCGCACTAAAACACTACGCTAACGGTGTAATTAAAATTGCCTCGGAAAATAATATTTGAAAGACTTTCCATGTCTATTTCAATTCCTACAAGCTTTAGGCTCCATTCGCGTGTATGGCGATTATCGTGATAAAGATAAACGTATGTCCAGAGACGTCTCTAGCCCCATGAAGCGCCTGTGTAATTATTGCAATTCCTTTAGCGCCCTTTACTAAACATAGCGCCCTTCAGTAAGCGTGCAGATTAAAATTAAAAGTGTCGCAGCGCGCGCCCCCTAACACTGCTGTGTCTGTATGCATCGCACCGCACATTCTGCACTATATGTAAAGACGTTCAATCTATGTCTTTGCTCAAGAATGAAAGTTTATCCATGCCATGCCAAATTTAGTTTAAAACTTTCGAATTCATAATATTCGTATGGATTTAGATTTACATATACAACATTTCTATCTAAACCGCTTGTAATGCTTTGAAAATCAATCAAAAGGTATTACAGTTACTTTTTAGTGTTATTAGCACGTCTAGCGGAGTCAGATGAGCGGGTTGGATGATAGCTGACTGAGATATAATAGGTTCAGTAGCCTCTTTAGAATTACGTGATTTTAATAGATGCCAGTAACCTCTACGTACCATACGACCGACGTATCTTGGCGAGTCTGAATATAGGCTCTGCGAACTATAGCGCATGTACACTCGTGAAGAAAACTGTTGTTATTTTTTTATATACCAATGTACGAATAAAATTTCCTTAATACAGTGACCAATTAAATAAATATCAAAAAACTATCAACAAAGTTATTACGCAACCTTCTGCGCGAAGTTCGTACTCGCCAAGATACGTCGGCCGTATAGTACTGGTTGTGCAATAACCCTTAGGCCTGGATGGTAATTAAATTTCTGTGCCTATTCAAGATTCCCAATGTCTTACGTACTCACGTCACTTTTTTAAAGTAATGTTCGAAAAGTGGAGAGATCTTACGGGTGTACTCTGCGATTCACAAATGCCAATAATAATCAAAGGCAAAGTCTTTAAAACCGCAGTACGGTCAGCAATGATCTATGGTGCAGAGTGTTGGCCAATCACAAAAGCGCAGGTAAACAAAGTGCATGTTAACGAAATGCGAATGCTCAGATGGTCCGCAGGTGTCTCACTTCTAGATAAAGTGCCGAATGTGTATATCAGAGTGAGACCAATACCGGAGAAGCTCAAAGAGAAGCGTTTGAGGTGGTACGGTCCCGTCATGCGTCGACCTAACGAACACATGACCAAGAAGGTGCTGCAACTGGAGTCGGGACGTAGAGGACGTGACAGACCCTAATCTACATGGATGTCGACCATTAAGAAGGACCTCGAAGTAGTTAAGGTGGACCCTACGATGACCCACCCAGAACAGATGCCTCTGGAGAAGAAGGATAAGGACCACGATTAGAAACGGGAAAAGTCTAGACGAAGAAGAATGTTTCGAAAAGCTTTTGTGATAATTTTAGTGTTACTAAACCGTTCCTTTCTTTGAAAGAAATAAGTAAAACTTGAGTAACAATTTTTGATAAAATTCGAGATAATTATAATATTCTGTCTTTTTTATCTTTATTTGTTTCAAGTATATATCAAGATTAACCTGGAGCGCGATGCTACCACCAGTTGGACATTTGGGTAGGCCGGGTAAACACTCAAAACCACCAGAAAGATACTAAATATGAACTTACATTACAAGCTTGACTATACTCACATTTACACACACAAAAGAATTCAGTGGGTATTAGCAAATTGAAATAACAACATACATACAATGATTAAAAAAAAGGTCTATTAAGTTAGAATAGAACCTAATAAATAGTACATTGCGTGCATCATATCAGCAAAACACTATCACTACGGAGATAAATAGGCCGGACATACTTATAACATGTTCATGTATAGATTGAAATCTGAATGCCGTGTGTGAGATGGTGAAATTATTTTTATTTACTACCTTTGCCCGTGGTTTCATCCACATGTATGCTGTTTATCGTGATAAAGAGTAGCCTATGTCCTTCCTCAAGAATCAAAGTATCTCCACGCCAAATTTAATTTAATTGAAATCGGTGAAGCGATTTAGCCGTAAAAGCGTAACAAACAGACAGTTACTTTCAAATTTATAATATTAGTATTAATATGGATTGAAGGTAGGTAAAAAAGCATAATATTTTTGTTAAGGAATGGATGGATACTCGAGATTTAAAACGAAATAATATTGACGTAATCGATGAAATAATCATATTAATACGACAGGTGTTTAATTGCAGTAGAGATAACTAAGTTGATAGTAGAAATTCAACAAAATTGTTTGTTCCCGTGTTTCCAAAATATTCAATCTTTCTTGAGATCCTATACCACGCTGGCTAGACGGGTTGTTTCAAATTTTCCTTCTCTTTGCATTAATGTTGTTCTGTGTAATTTGCTCCCTTTACCTCTTACGGTATCCAATATATCAATGGGTGGTGACACTCTGTTCTTAATCCGTCACTAGACCGTACATATTTCAACCGATTTTTTAATTTTTAATTTTATTGTATAGGGTCAAACGAATAGACATATCGCCTGATGGTAAGCGATTACCGCCGCCCATGGACACCCACAACAACAGGAGCGTTGTACCGTGCGTTGCCCGGCTGTTAAGAAGGAGTACGCTCTTTTCTTGAAGTTTCGAAGGTCGTATTGGTCCGGGAACAACGCAGGCGACAGCTCATACCACAGTTTTGTTGTGCGAGGCAGAAAGTTTCGGGAAAATCGCACGGTTGTGGACTGCCAACCATCTAAATGAATGGTATGAAGTTTCTGTCGTGTAAGACGATGGCGGAAAGAGGCGGTAGGAATCAGTCCGAAATTTCAAGTGATAATAATATAGTCAGGCGATCTTGACTATTTGATCTTCTTAAATTGAACGGTTTACGATTGAACGATACTGTTCACGACTTGATGAATAAATCTGCTCACTTCTAAGGTGACTTGAATTCAGTTAGCTATGACGTTGCATCCGGCTTTCTCGCTCTGATGGCCATCCGGTGGAACGAATAGAAAATTAATATGCAGTTGTTAACAAGAACAACAGAAGTAAAAGGTACTGTGACGTCAGTTATCTCACCCTTTTTCTTGATAGGCGAAAAAACTGGTGGAAATTACTGTAATTTAGGGAGTACAAAATGTATTTTGTAGTAGATTTTAGAGCCTTTAGCTCTTTAGTTCAAACTATAATATTGTAATGTATACCTACACTCAGGGAAACACAAGAACATTCACATATAAAGCCACATTAATAAAAGGATTAAGTAATTAACTTCACACAATTACAGAGGGTAGTATTTAATCCTACAACTGTAAACTCATTTTTTTTGGCTCGCGCGACCACCGCTGATAACAACCAAAAAACTTTTTCAATAAAACTGATGAAAATGTAAGAAAGAAATAAAGTTGGGTGATAGGGATTTTAGCTACACGAGTAGTAAATTCGTGGAATGTAATCTATACTAATATTATAAAGCTGAAGAGTTTGTTTGTTTGAACGCGCTAATCTCAGGAATCGCTGGTCCGATTTGAAAAATTCTTTTAATGTTGGATAGACCATTTATCGAGGAAAGCTATAGGCTATATATCATTACGCTAATACTAATAGGAGCGGAGACCCAATGAAGAATGTTTCAAAAACGAGGGAAAAATTTCACGCTACGGGCAATAGAAGACGCAAACGAGGTTGCGTGGGTCAGCTAGTATGACTATATAAACATACATTATCTGTTATGCAGTTATAGAAAATGATTTTCGGAAATTCAGATGATGCAGACCGCAACGAGTACCAGGTACTAGGACCAGAGGTTCCAACGCATTACCCGTACTGCGCAGCCCACACACCGGACGTCATAGATCTAGCTGTCACCCGCGGCATCGAGACGGCTGTGTATCTTGACGTCCTGGACGACCACCTCATCTCAGACCACCAGGCGGTGTGCCTGACTCTGGATGACATCCCGCAAACGTTCCAATTACCATCCCGAACACGCCAGGACTGGCGGGTCTTTGCAGAGCACATGTCAGAGCTCTCATCCTCCTTCCCAGTTAAGACAGCTGATGACGTCGAGAAACTTACAACGGATTTCAGTGCGGCCCTACAGTCCGCGCTCCAAAAGTCGAGGCTCGACGTCGCTAAAGCAAGGAAGCCTTACCAGCTCCCCGCCCATGTCCTGGCGATGATCGAGAAGAAGAGGAAACTGCGCCGGCAGTGGCAGAACACCCGATGCCCGACCATGAAGTCCCAGCTCAATGCTCTGGCTGCAAAGATCTCTGCCGCGTTGGCAACAAACGCGACGGAATCGTGGCAACGCACCATCGAGCGAGCAAGTGAGGACTGGTCGGGCATACACCGCCTATGTCGACAACTGTCCGGGAAGCCTGCTCCGATTAGGCCCCTACTGGCCGGTGACGGAACCCCACGTTACCGTGCCGAGGACCGAGCGGAGATATTTGCCGACTTCCTGGAAGCGCAGTTCCGACCGAATCCTGTCCACAATGTGCAGCACGTAGCAGAGGTTGAGAGGAAGCTACAGCTTTACTTTGAGCAGCCTATAGCTCCGACCGAGGACCCCATCATCTTCTCCCCTGGCCAAATCCAGCGAATGATTTGCCGAATGCCTCTCCGGAAAGCCCCTGGACCCGACCGGGTTACCAATGAAGCCTTGCGTCACCTTCCTGCACGAGCAATCGCAACGGTGACGCGTCTCTTCAATGGCATTCTCCGTACCGGACACTTTCCCACCACATGGCGACTTGGCAGAGTCATCATGCTGCCTAAGCCGGGGAAAAACATTCTCCAACCGGGAAGCTATCGCCCCATTACGCTCCTCTCGACGACGTCGAAGTTGTTCGAGAAACTGCTACTGCTGCACATAACGCCACACCTTCAGCCTCGCGACGAACAATTTGGATTCCGCGCTGAACACTCCACGACACACCAGCTCGCGAGGGTACTTCACGACATCGCGGTTGCGCGCAACAAGCGCGAGCGAGTCGTTGCACTCTTCCTCGATATGGAGAAAGCGTTCGATCGCGTCTGGCACACCGGCCTGCTGTACAAGCTGTCCACATCTACTACTCCTCGTCGAGTAGTGAAGATTGTGGCCACCTTCTTGCAAGACAGACGCTTTCAAGTGGCGGTTGAAAGCGCCCTGTCCACAGAACGACCCATCTCTGCCGGTGTACCACAAGGAAGTTGCTTGTCCCCAGTGTGCTACTCATGGTACACAGACGATATTCCCGTCACCGACGGTGTGCAACTTGCACTGTACGCCGACGACGCGGCCTACATCACAACGTCAAAATATGGTGCCAACGCTGTTATCAAGATGCAGCGCACCCTAGATGCACTTCCCGGCTGGCTGAAGGACTGGAGACTGACGGTCAATGTGGCGAAGACTCAGGCGATATCCATAGGGACTGTGACACTCCCACAGCTGAAGCTCATGGGGCAGAATGTTGAGTGGTCCACGACGGTGAAATACCTCGGCGTGACCATCGACCGCACCCTCTCCATGAAGCCCCACGTCAACAATGTCGTTGTCCAGGTTCGTGCCGCACGTTCTCTTCTGCGGCCCGTACTATCATCTCGACTGCCGCTCCGCGCAAAGCTCGGCGTGTACAAGGCGTACATTCGCACCCGAATAACATATGGTGCCCCGGCCTGGTTCGCGCTCGTTTCCGAAACGAATCGCCGTCGGCTGCGTGCGCAACAGTCGCTCGCACTGCGCACTCTCACCAACGCCCCTCGCTTTGTGCGGAATAGTACGATCTCCAGAGATCTGCGCGTGGAGAGCCTGGACGACTTCGTGGGACGCCTGAGCACCAACCTGTTCGTGCGTGCCGACGGATCGCAAGCCCGCCACCTGCGGGAGATCGCGCCCTATCATCGACGACCGCCGGACAGGTATGGCCTGCCACGAGATCTCGTCTCCGTGGCAACCACTTTTTAACCATCTCGAACACCCAACCTAGTGCTGGCTGACGGGCGCTCCTAAGGATTTAAACCTCAAGGAGCTCGACCTCGCTAAGCACAGGTTATCACACGGAACAAGACCTGGACGTTACTATGTAGTGACGCCCCTCCCACCGGACCAACACCCCGGGACTACCAAAGGCCCATCGGGCTCAACCCCGTGACCCACCTGTAGTTGCAGGTGGCGCGGACAACTACTTTAACAGGCCGTAAACCTGGAAAAGTCACCCCGAGACCCTACGGGGTCTACGAGAAGAACCACGAGAGATCCTATACTGTACTCGCACAGACTTAAAAAAAGACCCCTCTTTGTTTTGTTTTGGTATTTCTTCCCAGAGTGAGTCTTAGGAAATGCCGGCTTTAAAATTTACTTACAAAATAAAGAAATTCACGTATTCAATTGATTTCTATGCATTTCACAATTGTTTTAGGTTATCTCATCAAATGCTATATGAATATAGATGAAGCATGTTCCACACGCTTCACACAATCTCGGCGACATTTTAAAGTGAAATCACATATCAAATTCCTTCAGGTTTTTCAAGAGAAAAGTATTATCATTCCGTTTCGATAGAAAGTCGATTTGTCGCAGAATGTCTATCGTTTTGTTCAAATGTCGAACGTTAATGTTGAATTTCAATGACATTATTATATTTAGGGACATTATACACACGTTGAGATCCATGATGTTATCCGCGATTGTTTTGTGTGAAAAATTTAATTTCCAAATTCATGTAGTAAAATTTTTTCTTTGGAAAATAGTTTTTTTTTTTTTATAGAATAGTGGGCAAAGGAGCAGACGTATCACCTGATGGTAAGCGATTACCGCCGCCCATGGACACCCGCAACACCAAAGGCGTCACAAGTGCGTTGCCGACCTTTAGGGGATGGGAAAGGACTTGAGGGGAGGGTTTAGGGTATGGGCCTCCGGTATCCTCACTCACTCGGTGAAAGACAGCGCACACGCTGTTTCACACCGGTTTTCTGTTCACCGTGGTATCACTCCGGTCGAGCCGACCCATTCATGCCGAAGCATAGCTCTCCCACGCAGTCCGCAACGATGGTCTAAAGCCATGGTTTCCTTAATCGACTTTGCTTTTATTACATAAAAAAGTCAAGTTTAAAAAAATATGTTTGTCTTTCTGTTTGTGCCGGACATTCACTGGTAGATAGCTGATGATATAAGAAGTAACTTAGGCTACTTTTTTAGACTAGCTTCGTCTTGCGGCGTCACCCGCAGCCGTTGTCATGAAGACGTTGTTGTTACCATGAGTTACACCACGTGGTTTAGTAAGTAGTTCTTAAATATGAACTATTAGTGTCACTATAATCAAGTACCGTTCGAATAACCAATTTTAAAACAACAAAGGAATTGCTAACCACTTTGTTCAAATTATACCGATCTAAATCATATCTCAGAGCGGTGCAATTTAGTTTTAATCTTATTGCTGTAAAATTATGGTACTATTTTCTATGGTTGCTGAGTACAATATTGTTGCATGTGAAGACCGTTCGTTGTAATCGGAAAGTCTAGATATGAGTTCACTAATCTTTATCTAGACAGCTTTGTGCCAAATCTAATACCAGGCGGTGAAACCGAGCAACAAACGAAAATACCAACTCCGGATTTGTAGTGGCGGTAAGGTTAGCTAGTTGAGGGTTGAATCAAGTGGCTTGCAATTGGAAAGGCTTAATTTTAGCAATGGACGGTTAGTTAGTTGTGATATGCAGCTGATGAATAGCTAGCCTTTTACCCACGTATACCTTCATTTATGATAACTACCTCACTCTTATGTAGCCTATCTATAATTTAATTATTTTTGAAATAAAATATACTTATATAGTCTTTACTTTTCCTTTATCATATTGAATTGTAACAAATTAGATTATTTAATTCATATTCTCACTCTTACATAGCAAAATATATTATAATAAAAAAGGTTTTTTACAAATTTATTCACAAATAAAAAACCTACATTTGATTTGAGAACCTCTCACATTTTTCAAGTCTATTACCAAAAAGAATGATTCAAACCACACTCATAATTCCACAGATTATATAAACGCTTTGAAATAAACACACAATTGACTCAGAACTAAAAAAAAACATTCCTAACCTTATCAAAGTTTGAAGCTTTTAAATTTTATCAGTACCGTCATTTTAGCAACAATAGATATTCATTTTGTCAATAGCTGACAGAATATTTCCTGTGTGGAAGTGTCTTGGCCCCAATGACGTGTCTCCGGGTCCGTGTAATGGAATTTTTATAGACGTTCGACGTGTACCGCATATTTGGGTACATTTTATAGAAATTGACTGACCATGAGTCATAAATGTAGTCTTGCAGAGATAAGATTTTGATGGGAAGTTTATTTAAAACGGTTGTGGATGAGCGTGTATGTCACTTTTCGCAGTAAGGGTAGCCTTTCAAGAATCATAGTATCACCATGCCAAATTTTATTGAAATCAGTGCAGTCAGTAAGTAAAATGTTTTGGTAAATTTCTGTAACTAGATAGTTTAGTAGTAGTTTTGCGCAAAACAAGCCACGTATTCACAAATACTGGTGGGCATTTTTGCAAATTTTCCTTAATATCTTTATTTATTCACACTTTCATAACTTTTCTTTTTTTTTTTGATTAAATGGCAACCAGCCGGATCACTCGGATCAGCTATTTCTGCCAATGTCAAGTGTTTATCGTATTTAATTATCAAGTCTTCGAGTTTTCAAGTCGTCGTCGTGATGAAATTAATGATAAAAATATATAAAATGTGGATGACATGAAATGGGGACCGTCTTTCGAAAAAACTAAAAACGATCCCCCACTTTCATGAGATTTTAATAAACAAGGTGCTTGTGACATTACCGAAATATGGCAACTCAACGTTCTGAGCCTTCCGTTATATGTCCTCGATACAGTGTCAGCAGCCATGTTTGTTTTAAGAATTACTACTATCAATATTCATAAGCTTTTACCACGTTGGCAAAACACATTATGACATCACATTCGTGTGTGGAGAAATATAATTTTTCAGTTTCTTTTATGTTCGTTTTATGTTCAGTTAACTCTTTTTTCTTGATTTTATTTATACTATCTTTATAATATATCATATTTGGTTTCACTTTTAATTATTTAAATTAAGTAGAAAATCTCATATATAAAGAGTACAATTAACTTTTTTGATTTACCCTATTACGTGATTTTAAAGTCGATAATCTAGGCTAGGCTAAGGCTGCATTAACTGGTTCTTACCAAATTTGGCTAGGTAGGGCGGGCAACTCGGGCAGTGAAGGTGAGCGTTGATGCGCATCTCAAAGGGGGCCTCCTTAAACCTACACCTAGGTCGCAAGTCCTGGGAACTGCTCTGGGTTTCTGCCCCTACCACACTATGGACCCGGCACCCGCACGGTGAATCCATGGAATGCTAAGAAGTTTGTCTCTTGACAAAGATAATTATATGTGTTATCCTAGTGGTAACGAATTACGAAAATAGTGTCATTATCCTTGTTCAGCCCGTGGGTGCAACCCTTATAGGGAAAGTACTAGAGGGTACTAGTAACAGCTTTTGATAAAACTATACATACTGTGGGGTCGATATATTATATTAAAATATCAACCTTTTAACATATCGACAAAATATAACTGATACGTAGATATATTGAATCATTATGCATAATACCTCAATAGGTACATGAAGGAACGTCTTAGGAGCGTTCCACACTGAATAATAATCACGGCTGCCACTCGAGTGTGTCGGGACCCTAAATAGCGGGACTTGTGACGTCAGATGTCATTGACCCACCTGTAACGTTACCGACCTACACTTAAATTCTTGCTTGAATTAAAACTGCGGTATGGCAGAGTAATTTTGTTCGTCGGGTTTTGTTTGTAAGTTCTTACTTCAGATGTGGTCTCATTATTATTTTTGTTTTTGTTCTATTTTGGAATGGTATGTGTTCTGACGGTAGAACGTAATGATTTTTTTTGTATAAGTAAGCAGCAAATACGTAGACGATGATTATGAGGTTCAGTAATTTTACTACTGTTATAAATGTTCGGTTATTTGTTTCTTAACCTCGTCAGATTGGCTCAACAGATCTTGATAAAATTTGAACACACAGATAGATTTTGGTTTTTAACAGCACTTGGGGGTAGAAGCTAATTAGTTAAGTTGATTATTACTAAATTACTTGGAAATTTGGAGTTATGATATAAATACTAAAAGAAGTATTACTAAATAGTCAACGATTTTAATAACAAATATCATTATTCATTGTCACCATCACTTTTTTATTTTATTGCTAACTCAATTGGGCATCAGTACGTACCTAATATTGTAAGGATATTCACTGGCTTCTAATATGACCGGCCACAGGAATGTAATCGCTTTGAAACAGGGCAAAGGAAGAATGTATATCTATTTATTATTACTTAAAGCTTTGTGCTCCTTTTATGAAAATTAACGGAGGATTATAAAATTTGGCACAGTTAAACTTTATACGGAGGAGAAGACCAGAAAACTAAAAAAACAAAAAAATAAATACCTATAGTCAAATGGACACTGGGCGACTACAAGATAGCATAAATTGGCTAGCTCGAAAAGGACAGAGATAACATGCAACTAAAATCGCAAGGGTCGGGCCAAACCTGTAATTCTTATTTAACTTTTATAATTCTAAGAATTTTAGAAGTTTGGCAGTATGGTGGAGTTTTACGTACGTGCCTCGAAGAGCACGTTAAGCTGTCGATCCCGGTTGTCATGAATATCTATAGCAATCGTTATTGGGACGTCAGTGCAGTCAAATGTACTGACAACTAGTTCATCTTTAGGGTTGCAGAGGTCCGATGCCTATCGCTTCTTGGAAAAACTGATAAATAGGTAAGACTGGTTGAATTAGTAGGTGAGCCTCAATAATATTGGGAATAATAAAGGCTAAAAAGATGATAAAGCATAAATTAAGAATATATTTTTGGAAATTACACCTCTAGTTCAGTACATGGTTCTTAGATACTCAGTGTCGTTAGTAGTGTTCGCGTTCAAGTTGAGTGGGTCGGGTTGGTGAGAAGACATCGAAGTCGGCGACATGGGGCCGCTATTCTCACCGGGGGATGTCGGCGATCTAACGTAAGGGTAACGAGCAGAAGCGTATATTCGTGAGCAAGTGACAGAAACATGCAAAAGAAAATAAACAATGATAGATGAAACAGCATAAATATACAGGTAACATAAGAGACGAAAGGTTATATGAAACACGAGGGAAGTAAATAATCATTCCAAAGAAGTCGGTAGCATTTACAAGTTAATATGTACCTATAAGATTATGTACCTAAAAAAGAACTAAAAATAGTTTTAAATATCTTCCTCCTACATGCATGTGTGTGTAAGCAATTAATTGCAGAAATAATCACTTGTAATTTCATTTTTTAGAGTTTTTTAATTCGCTTTTTATATGTTTCTTATTGCACCGGTCGTGGACTCAGATCCGGACTGGTTTTCAGCATTATAATATGCATTAAAAGGTTCATATCACATAAATATTATCGCGATAATGTTCAGGTTTTTTAAATGCAGATAAATATAAACTGTAATGTAAATGTTTCTGTAAAACATGTAATGTAAATCAGTCTGTTTTTTAAGAGATAATCTCAGGAATTATTGCAAGTTACATTTATTATACGACTATAGCGAAGATTATGGTAATATTTCTGGCAGTTTATGTAGGTTGATAAGTATCACTGTATCTCTTAAACTACAGAACCGCTTTTAATGAATGAGGTGTTAATTTATTCGTAATAATGACTTGGGTGAAATAGCCTATATATATTTACATACTTTTAGATTACAGTATTTTTTGTTTGTTTTTTTTATGTTAGTTCAGATATCTTCAGGTGTCGTGTTATGATAAAAAACTAAGACTGTGTTTCTTTGCCCTTAAATCAATGATATACAACACGTTTCAAATAAGAATAGAACAGAAGTAGAAGAAATATACAAACAATTGGCCCGACACAGGAATCGAAACAGATGACTCAAGCACAGCAGTATTATACGCTACCACTACTTATATAAAGCTGAAGAGTTTGTTTGTTGGTTTCAACGCGCTAATCTCAGGAACCGCTGGTCCGATTTGAAAAATTCTTTCAATGTTATATAGTCCATTTATCGAGGCAGGCTATAGGCTATATATCATCATGCTACTACTAATACGAGCGGAGCACAAATGAAGAATGTTTAAAAAACGGGAGAAATTTTTACACTACGGGCAATATAAGACGCAAACGAGGTTGCGTGGGTCAGCTAGTCTATACTAATATATAAACAAACTCTTCACGTTTGTTTGTTTGTTTGAACGCGCTAATCTCAGGAACCTCTGGTCCGATTTGAAAATATTTTTTCAGTGTTGGATAGTCCATTTATTGAGGAAGGCTATAGGCTATATATCATCACGCTAATACTAATAGGCTAACTAAGCGGAGCGCCAATAAAAAATGTTTCAAAAACCGGGGAAAATGTTCAAGCTACAGGCAATAGAAGACATAAACGAGGTTGCATGGGTCAGCTAGTATCTAATATAAATGTAACTATGTAGGTACTATAGGTAGTTATTAACTAAATGATTTGTCAGCTTTTAATTAATTAGATATTGTACTAAATTGTTAATATTTACTGACTATACGAAACAATGTACACATTCAATTATTGAGGTCATGTATTGGTTTAAGTATGCAGTCAGGCAAATCAGCATCTTTTAAGTCAATGCAAATTTGCAGGTCTAGAAAGGATTTAAATGTACTGTATTTCGCACGCGACTCTGTCCGCATGTATATCGGTTATTGCGGCAAATAGTAACCTATGTCCTTCCTCAAAACTAAAAGTATCTCCATTTTTTTTTTTTTTTTTTTTTTTATTGTATAGGGGGCAAACGAGCAGACGTATCACCTGATGGTAAGCGATTACGGCCGCCCATAGACACCCGCAACACCAGAGGCGTCACAAGTGCGTTGCCGGCCTTTTAGGAAGGAGTACGCTTTTTTCTTGAAGGTTTGAAGGTCGTATTTGTCCGGGAACACCGCAGGCGACAGCTCATTCCACAGTTTAAGTTTATTTTAAGTTATTTTTTATTTTAAGTTTCATGCAAAACGATTTAGCGGTTACTTTCAACAGACTAAGTTACTTTCGAATTATAAATAAATAAATAATATAATAAATATTCCGGACATCCAACACACAACGCCATCTGGTTCCAAGCTAATCAGAGCTTGTGTTGTGGGTACTAGACAACTGATATAAATACTTATTTATTTTTGTAAATACATAGGTACATACTCGTATTATACATAGAAAACACCCAAACTCCGAAACAAATATTTTCAGATCATACAAACATTTGGTCCGACCCGGGAATCGAACCCGAGACCTCAAGCTTAGCAGTCGCATACGCTACCACTTCGCCACCGAGGCAATCATTATTATAATTGATGATATCTATGAAGTATGGAAGTATTGACAGTATGGATTGGTATCATCAACCATACCGTGGGAGAGCTATGCTTCGGCATGAATGGGTCGGCTCGACCGGAGTGATACCACGGCCTCACAGAAAACCGGTGTGAAATAGCGCTTGCGCTGTGTTTCACCGAGGGAGTGAGGATACCGGAGGCCCATACCCTAACCCCTCCCCTCATCCCCTTTCCCATCCCCTAAAGGTCGGCAGCGCACTTGTGACGCCTTTGGTGTTGCGGGTGTCCATGGGCGGCGGTAATCGCTTCCCATCAGGTGATACGTCTGCTCGTTTGCCTACTATTCTATAAAAAAAAAAAAATAAAAAATATAGAGGTTTTAATAGTGCACAGCTGGAGATTAGAGTCTCCTTCAAAATGAGGGGTTGGTTTACCATACCACGCTGGCTAAACGGATTGATAAGCATAGAGTTTATTTCAAGATTTTCTTCTTTTGTAGTGATGTAGTGTCCTGCATAGTGCCTTCCCTTAGTCCTTCATCACCCATGGGTTAATGAGAAGTCTTAAAAGAGTTGATATGCACTGCGATCTGGCGACTGGGGTCTGTCATTTAAAGCATCATATGTGGAGCTACTTATTTGGGTTCTATTTGCTATGGTACTGTATGGGCCGATAGGGAGACCGTAGGTGCTGTCCGTCGCAAACTATTACAAGGCCAAAGACTTGCATTGATTTTCTTGTGCAAGGCATATAGGACGGTTAATAATGAGGCTTTACCAGTGTTGGCGGGTGTTCTTCCGGTCAATATCAAGGTACAAAGACGTGCAGCCGTGTACTATTCCACACTAGAAAACATGCAATGTGATTTTTGATCTTATGAATGAATGGCAACAACGGTAGGACGAATCATCTAAGTGGCGCCACCTCTACCAGTTCTTTTCGTCTGTCCGCGAACGGTTGACGAGATCATGGCTCGAGGTGGATCACTGTGTCACTCAATTTCTTCCATGGTAACTTTAAGAACAAACTACACTCATTTAAATTATTCACAGTTGTGTCAATGCTCAACACTTGATTCTAGCTGTGAACAGTCAGGTCATCATGTCCTCTGTGTGTGGATGTGGTCTTTGGTACAATGAACGTAATGCTGAATAGCTTACAAATGACAGCTGGGCACCACCCCAGTGAATTACGTTAATTCATGCAGTGAATTTACGTGCTTTTGGGAGATTCTGCTGTGGGGGAACGAGTATCATGTTCCACCCAACACAAAGGGAGGATCCTCCGACCAGGCGAGATGGTCATGCCTGGCGGGGTACTGCCCAACAGTTGATATTGGGATGTAGTACCTATATATGATAATCGGCGCGAGAACTTTAATTGCTCGATTCAGAATTGGTAGTTTCTTCGTATTGTAGGTTACTCCGTAGTTCAGTGTAACTTTGGTAGATGGCGCTGTAGTATGTTATGTTGAATGTGGAGGTCGCCACACTGCCATACATAGTACAGTCATCAAATATAGCTCAATTAGAACCTATAATATTTTATCCGTGGTGCTTCCCGGTTCAAAAAATGTGTCTGCATATTTTGACTTAATTTTGTATCTCGCTTTGCTAAGGAGGGAAGTGGACTTATTCCATTTCCAACTCCTCCAGCTTTCTTCTAATAAATCTCGTTGCGGATTTCAAGACAGTTAATTTTTTTTTGGGACTGCCCGATTGTCATAACTCGGTGTTTGTTGGTCACTGCTGGTGATCCTGGTGTGCAGGAGTTACAGTGGTGGGCGTGTGGGTGGGATTAGTCATATACCCATGGGATGTATGGGGTGGAGACACTTTGTATTCTTGATCAGTCACAACATGGATTGGATTAATTTACTTTATATAAATAAAATGATGTTGAAAAAAAGTGTATTAATTTATAAAATTCTTAATTAAAAATAAATAACCGCATTAGCTCCGTAAAATTTTACGTTTAGTTACCTTTAATACTTAGCAATACCTATCAATTTATATGTAAAGAATAAATAAAAGCGACATTAATTTTTGTTGCCATGTAACTTGTTTACCTTAAATCAAATTATTACACGAAAACGCACTTGAAACAAAAAATATTCAAAATAAGAAAAACTTAAAAATTTAAAATATTTTTTTTTAAATAAATTTTGTAACACAAATAATTACCTTATAAATCTTGAAATTCCAATCGGTACACCACGTCCGGCGGTCACAGTGTGTGACAATAACTATTTACTTTTATCTAAATTATCACAAAATTATATATTATCACGATTTTTCACAACGATAATTAGTCTGACAGTCCGTGACGCGTTTTACCCGCTGCCGATTTAACACGTTTACATTACTTAAACATAAAATGTTGCTATTGCGAAAATTATTACATTAAAAAAATATTAAGAGAAAAAGAACGTGGATTTAAATTCAAATAGCACGTTCTGCGCACAAGCATCGACTCCACGATATTTTTACGTCCAAACGACCAAGACTGAGACCAATATATTGTCTCTTTCTTTTGCATAAAGCTATCTCACTTTCACACCGAGTGCATTCGTCCTTGACTCTGAACTCCGGTGCCATAAGAGAGATGTACCGTTTCTATTTTTCTTTCTCGTCTGTCTTAAGTCGACTTGTTAATGTATGAGTGAGAAAGCATAATAATTACCAGTTAGGTGTAAATCTGGCAGTCAATGACCTCAAAGGATCAAAATAAGAAAACAATTTTTGACTGTTATGTTTTTTACTGTCATTTGAAAGGTCCTTTGACCTCTTGTGACGTTTTTGAAGTAAGTTTTATTTGGAGCGTGATAAGGTTTTAAATCGTTAACTAAGTATTCTCAAGAGTTGTTTATAGTTAAAAGGACGTAAGGCAACTAATGAAAATACCTATAAGCATTTTGTGTCTGGTGTTTTCGCGGTATTTTAAACCAACTAATTTGAGCACGTAATACGATCGATCTAATAAATAACTATTTATTTTGAGCGTGTTATGATAACTTATGTTAATATATCCTAATTTATGATACATATTTAGTATTTCACTCAAGTCAAGCATAAAAGGGCTAACGACCTTTGAGTGGTTGAGCTAGTTCAATGGGTTGAATGAATTTTTATACATAACAGCCAAAATATGAACGAGAAACGGACTAAATCCAAATTGATAGGTACATCCATTTTGGAGTTAAGATATACAGACAGACTACAGCGACGGGGGTTTGCTGCCTCAGGACACCTTCTACTAAAGAGTTATAGAAAGCCTTTGACTGGTTCCTCCGAAATAAGAAAAAGAGGAGGGTTGTACCTCTGAGTAACTTAATCGGTTAAATACAATTTG
Source organism: Spilarctia lutea (assembly GCA_916048165.1). Taxonomy (NCBI): domain Eukaryota; kingdom Metazoa; phylum Arthropoda; class Insecta; order Lepidoptera; family Erebidae; genus Spilarctia; species Spilarctia lutea. The sequence continues at coordinate 2,195,709 of OU696492.1, read as the reverse complement.
CTGCTGAAGACCGGTTTTCTGAGAAGCCATGCCATCAGGCCTGTTGAGCTGGCCTTTTATGACGAAGCGTGGCTATCTCCTGGCTCTTTTCTTATGCAATATGGTGGCCTATTAAATTATGAATAACATTGCATAATCCTACTAATATTAAAATCGCGAAAGTTTGTAAGTGTGAATGAATGAATGTTTATTACTCTTTCACGTAAAAACTACTGAATTTAATGCAACTTTATTATAATATAGCTTATACATCAGAACACACACAATAACACATAGGCTACAATTTATAAAGATACTAGCGTCAATAAATCTCGTTGCGGATTTCGAGACAGTTTTTTTTTTCCTGGGATTTCTCGAGTGTCATAACTCGGTGTGTTCGTGGGTCACTTCTGTTGATTCTAGTGTACATGAGTTACAGTGATGGTGTGTGGGAAATTGTGTCATCAACAGCCTTAAATAGGCCACTACTGGACATAAGTCTTTTCTCCTTCATAGGATAAGCATATAAATAAAAAGTTCGGGTATTTATGCCCAGTTCCTATATTTGAAAAACGATCCGTTTTAGGTACGAATAGTAGTATATTGTACGGGGCGTAAGGTAAAATCGTTCCTATAAAAAATAATAGGAGGTACGGTATTTACGACTCGTAGTCGGTTGTAGAAAATTTTTACACGATGACCATTCGTTAAATATAGGAACCGGGCATTAATACACAACGCCATCTAATCCCAAACTAAGCAGATATTGTATTATGGGTACTAGACAACGGATGTAAATACTTACATACATACTTTGTTTTATAAATACATACATATTATAAATGGAAAACACCCAAACTCGTGAACAAATATTTGCAGATCATACAAACATCATCATTTGGTCTGACCCGGGCATCGAACCCGAAACCTTGCGTGCTTGAGCACGGCAGTCGCATACGCTACTGAGGCATATTGTTAATCAATTAACACACTACATTAATACTTTATTTGACACTAGCTGAACCCCGCGGTGCTCCCCGCGGTACGACAATAATCGCGGGCAATGCCGCTTAAAACTCAAAAATCACAAACAGTACATTATTTTTCAAGTTTTTGAAGTATATCCAAACCAACTTAACATTTTATAAATATGTATATAATACAGTAAATTATTTGAAGATTAAAGTTTAACAATACAAATCTTATAATCTTTTGATAACACACAATTTATCTCTTTTATCAACGTTATCATAATGTCGTCAGAATTAAAAGACGCTTGAAGATAATAATATCTTGATATGTAAAAGGATTCCTTGCTGCATATTTCTGAATTTCATGCAATAATATGTCCAGTATTTTATGGTTATTGTCAGAAGATAACCTCATACATTTCACACAGAACATCTGATCTCAAACTAGGCAGGTCATGTACTGTGACCACTACACTTCTGATAATCATTGTAATATATTTATAAATACATACATTTCAATCTAGAGTAGTCAAGACAAAGTATTTTTAGTATATTCTTTAGATACTCTGTTTAGTGTATTTAAAACGAAAATATTACAAGCTAGCTGAACCCCGCGCCGCTACCCGCGGTATGAAAATAAACGCGGGCAACGCCGCGAGGTGAAGCTAGTATCTTTATAAATTGTAATATCCATTCAGTAGTTTTTGGCCCACACCCCTAGGAGCTCGACCTCGCTAAGCACAGGTCGGGCGGGTTCCCGGGTCTCCCGGTTAATTACGCCTTATCCTGGACTAACACCCTTGAACCACCAAAAGGCCCACCAGGGCCTAACCCAGGGACCCGCCTGTAGTCGCAGGCGGCGCGGAACTCTATTAAACAGGCCATGGCCTGGAAAAGTTTCCCCAAGACACTAGCTGGGGTCTACGAGAAGAACCACGAAAGAGTAGTTTTTGCGTGAAAGAGCAACAAACATACTCACAAACTTTCGCGTTTATAATATTAGTAGGATGTAAGAACATTATGATTGCACGGTTAGCCTTTATATTTTACATTATACAGATTGCAGGTAAACCACTAGGGAAAACTTATGTCGCCAATGAAATTAATCAAAAATAGTTTCATTGTTTCCACCGAGTGAATTAGGTTACCGGAGCCCAAACACCCTCCGCGTTTGATTCACGGATGCTTGAGTAAGGCACGCAAGTTTGTAAAATAACAGGTCTCCTTACGCAAGAACAGCCTATAAGCATCATACCAATTTCCTCGTATATTTTTGTTTAAAAAATTTTAATAGTAATTATTTAATAATAAAAATTTTAACAAAAAAAACTAACTTCAAGAACCGGACCAAATTGAAATGGGAACACGGGAAGCGCCAGTTTTCGAAATCTATTCAACCAGTCTAAAGTTCTCTACATTTTTGAAGTCGGTTAAAAACAGAAAAATAATAATATTCAATTAATCGCAATTATTTTGAATATGCGAAGAGGTATAATACTTATTCGGGTAGTGCTGTCAACAACAGGTCTGTTTCTGACAGGGGATTGTACTATGCAGATTTGTTTGCGCTGGAATAGCTACGAACTAGGTATACAGCGTCGAATTCGCTTTACAGGGTTTTAACGTAGATAGGTTTTTATTTGTGGTGGAATTTAATTTATAGGACAATCTAGAAAACGCTGATTGATTTTATTACAGATTTCATTCCGTCACTTTTTCCTTTTTTACGTATGTAACACTTTTCAATAATTTGGTAAATGTAAATGAATGTTATCGGCAATCTGTATAATCTTCTACACAATGATATTCTCCTAGCCGATTATGGCCACGGCGGTCCAACTGGAGACCAACCAACTACGCAGGAGATATTATAGTGCAGAAGTGTGTTCGCAAACACAGATGCACTCGCTGTTCCTTCTCTCTCATAATCCGATGGGACGGGTAAGCGATACGACCGGGGAGAGATCAGGTGATACATATAAACAATAGTCTGAATGTTTTACAATTGCATTTTCAATTTTATTTTGAACAATTAAGGTCTTATTTCATATGTTACAAATAAGTTTTGTATAGTTTATCTGACAGATAATTTGACGTATATGTTATAAACTATCTATAATGTAAACCATCCATAACCGTTGAACCAGAATCTAGATCAAAAATAACTTTGAAAAATATTTCTTGTTTCCTATGAAGCCCCTGACATGTGTAATCAATTTATTTACATTGTTAATAAATTATTAAAAACAGTATAATTTTTAAAATAAGAACAACTGTTTATGTGTCAATACAGTTGTCAAAACAGATATTGTCCTTGTAATTATGATAACAGAGCTTGGAGACAATACTGCGGAACAAATTGCAGTATTTTGCAGGGACAGACTGAAGAATTTTCCAGAAAATTATTTTGTCTTATAAATAAAAGACCTGTTCTTCAATGATTACAACAAAACTTAGATCATTATAATTAGAAAGAATCGGTATTTGGCACATGAGCTACCAGAGAAATTTGCTGATAAACTTTTTTGAGGCCAGGGGTTCTTTCTTATGAATAATTATTTCTATTAAAAAGCTGAAGACCGATAGCGTAATAAAGGAAAAGATCGACTTCATTATCACAAATAAACGCCATATATCACAGAGACATCCCTGAAAATCGTCCTTTTTATTTAAAACTAGCTGACCCACAAAACCTCGTTTGCGTCTTCTATTGCCCGTAGCGTGAAATTTTTCTCCCGATTTTGAAACATTCTTCATTGGTGCTCCGCTCCTATTAGTATTAGCATGATGATATGTAGCCTATAGCCTTCCTCGATAAATGGACTATCCAACACTGAAATAATTTTTCAAATCCAACCAGCGGTACCTGAGATTAGCGCGTTCAAACAAACAAACAAACTTTTCAGCTTTATAAAATTAGTATAGTTAAAATTCTGAGTTGATGCATACAATATAGAAATCATCAGTTGTCAAAATCTTAAGTTTATAGCCTCTGCGGCTTGGACTCTGAAATGAATCATCTGAAAGTTGGTTTGTTTAACTTACTTATTACATTTTTTTAAAGAACGAATGTAACTGTAATGTATTATAGTTTTTCGTTTACTAACAAAACAATCCAACAGGCCAGATCATGCACTAAATACAGTAATAAATAGTACCAATTTGCAAGATGTCATTCGTTATTTGGTCCCTTATCAACAACCTCTATAAAACGTGCTTGAAAACGAGTGTAGTCCTATTTGAAAACAAACAGGAAACTGTAATATGTGAGCAACAAAACATCGATAAGTCAGTTATAGCATTAGTCGTCAAACGTACGGTTGCTTTTGAAAATGAATTTCTACATAGTTTTGTGTCAATCATTTGTTTTTACTATTTTAATAATACAACATCAGTATATCAAAGCGGTAAGGCGTAAAATGTGTATAATGATATCTTTTTTTAGTCTCGGCTTAATAGTGTGATTAGAAATATATTAAATGAGCAAAAAAAAACTATCGTGAAGAAAGTGATTAAACTTAGCTCACAAGTCTGTCATACGGGTTTTGCAATTTCCAATTCCTGTGTCATTCAGGCCTTTTTTAAAAAGGAGGTCTAATAGTACCTATATCACACTGAGCAAACAGGTTAATATAGGAATTGCTGTTGTCATGCGTAGTCGGTTTACTTAGTCAGCTGTCGGCCGAAGATTGATACATTTTATTGCAATTGGCCTATTTAACAACTCTGTGTATATCGTCATTCATTTCTTCATTAACGTAAGTTTCAACTTGAGTTTCAAGATTTTTATGATGTTATGTAGTTGAAAATAAATAATTAATAAATAAATGTTCCGGACATCTAACACACAACGCCATCTAGTCCCAAGTTAAGTAATGGTAAAGACTTAAAAGATTCAATCTCAAAAGTTGTTAATCTCTGATTTTCCCTGGATTTTATATGATCGTAGAGAAATAGCTTTTAATAGGCAAAGTGTCTAAATAATACTTAATGAAACAACGTGTTACAGGTGGCAGCTGCAAGAGAACACCCGCCAGCAGTCGGCAACTGGTTCAACAGTCTAGAGAAAAAACTAAATGTAATTTTGGAATTTATTTAATTACCTAAGATGACTAAGAAGTTGGTTTATAATTTTTAACTGAAACAAACAGTTATGTTTTCTTTAACAAAACTTTTAGTGATTAGACCTTCTATTGTAAAATAACTAAACTACCACAAAACGTTAAACCAAAACAGAGGCTCGGTTGGTGGTGTGAATGTCAAAAACTGTACAAAAATTTAATAGCGTGATTGATTTCGACAAAATATTACTAGTAAAAGTAATAGAAGATATTGAATAGTTTACAGAAAAAAAATTTGAAGAGATTGTAGTTGACAGCAGTGACAGTGACATCACTCGTGAAAATGTAAGTTAAATAGAGTCCGGGGACGTTTTATTGAACGATCAACTACGTTCATTTACATACGAAAAAGTATAAAAAGCTTTATTAAGAGCAAAATTTTAATCCATTCTGTTCTAAAAATATTACAACTACATATTTTTACTGAAAATATTTAGGTGTTTTATCAACCGAGAACAGAACATCTAAATATTTTTTAGGATGTGATGCATGATGTATTCCAAGGCGCCAGAGCTACAGTTTCGGATGTTCAGTCAGACCCTCCTGAAAATACGGAAGATGCAATAGATAAAGATAATGGAGGAAGAAAAGCTTACGATCAGTTTAAAAGTCTAGAGCTACAAGAAAATTCTCTGCCTGGAATTGATGTGAATGGTGGAAACATACCTGGAGAAAGAGTAAGTGAAAATGGAGGCCACAAAAAAAAATACCACAAGAGATTCAGAACGAATAATTTGGGCTTTTATTAATACGTGGACATAAATACGCGATACAAAATATTCAGATCGCGATAAGAATTTTATAGCATTTTAGTACCACACTATTCCATTTTTTTTGTATAAATCAAATTTTACGAGCATACACAAATTTTATCAGTTTCTTAAAATATTTATTTTATTTATTTATTTATTTATTTAAGCTTCCTGCAATTACATTGCGCAAGGCGGACTTAATGCCATAGTAAACGATGTCCCAAAATGTATGATCATTTTGTCATGACTTTAATAATTACTAAAGAATTATTTTTGCCGTATTAAGTTTGTCTATATTATACAATCAAAAATTTTTTTCAAAAATTTCCATTACTATTTTGAACAGATATAACTAATTTTTACATGCTTTCTTGAATTTTCTCATTCAATGCACATCTTGTTATAGCCTTACTAATAAACTATGAAATTTATATGACCTCATAAAACAGTATTTAATAAAATGATCTATGAAAATAATTTTGATCGCTATAGATCATACGACGATAAAATGTCTCAAGTAATCGTGTCTCATGGTATTATCTATTCTGGTATGAGATACAAATGCATTGATTGAAAAATATTTAGGTGTTATTATATCATTAGAGACCAAAACATCGAAATATTTCTAGGACGTAATGCACGATGTATTCCAAGATGTCAGAGCTACAGCTTGGGAAGCTGGACCAGATACCATCATAAAAAATACTGAAGATGTGATTTATGAAGATAATGCAGGAAGGAAATCTTACGATCTGTTTAAAAGTCCGGAGCTACAAGAAAATTCTATGCCTCAAATTGACGTGAATGATGTTAATAAGCTTGGAGATAGAGTAAGTGAAAGAACGGGCACAGACGTATTTGCACAAGATGTCCAGAATTAATTATTTTGGAGTTTTTATGTACGTGGACGAACTAGTTTTCAATAAAAATGAATTTGCTACTATAGGAAACCGTTAGAGTGAACGTTATAGTGCAAAATTGTTTCATAATTATTTTGAAATACAACTCAATGTAGCTAAGTATATTTTGTGGAAACTTACACATGTGCTTAAAATTTGAACTTTGAGGTTATCTCCACAACTCCTCATTCATTTTGGCTGGTTCTTTACTAAAATATAGTGTCAAACTCCACGTATAATTGACATTGATTAGGGGTTTTTGATTGACGTTGTCCCACATGGGATGATCCACGAAGTGCCTTCCTGAGACTGGGCGTTTTTATGTTCGTTTTATTAATGTTTGTAAAGTCCCCAGCGGTACTAAATATTTACGTAATATTTATTGTTGTTGTTTAAAATAAAAACCAACTTTAAATTAAAAAATATTGTTTTCAAGACGATAATCTTGACTCAGTCATGTAAAAGTTTTGTCCCAGAGGAAGCAAAATGATAAAATAACATTGAATGACAACGTTTCTTTTTCAGAAAGTAAGTAGTATATATATCCATTCTGAAACTACGCCGTTTCCAAAGTCTATAAGAAAAAAGAAAATACGAAAAATGAAAAAGAAAAATCACAAGTTAAAACCGAAAAGATTGAGGATAAACAAAAGTAAGAAAGAGACGAAAAAGCAAGAACATAATATGAAGAAGAAACAGCATCCAAAAAAAAAATTTAAAATTCAGGCGCGTAAAAACAATATTTATGAACAAAAACCTAACATTTCTGAGCATATTGTTTCTGAAAATAAAAATAGAGGCAAACCTGTTGACATTATTGTACATATTAAAATGAATGAATGATAATCGTGTATTATTTACCTTTTTCTTTAAAGAGTCGTCAAAAATACGTATGATCTTAAGGTAATCGATTTGTGCCCATGTACACTTTTTAACTCAAAACCTACACAAACATGTTGCCGGTCTCTAAAGGGCACTTAGTATTTTCTCTGATTACCAACCTAACTATTCTGTAAAAATCTTTAAAACCAGTAATATCATTGGAATGGTATCTCTCTGGTCTGGCAGACTCATATGTTTCAAAGCATGGTCCTTCTTTGAAACACCATGGCAAGTAGTTTTGTTTTAATTCAAAATGCTTCAATTTTACATTTCTTAAAACACATATTAAGTATTCCCGGTATTCCCAGACCAATACGACCTTTAAGAAAAGAGCGTAATCCTTCTTAAAAGGCCGGCAACGCACTTGTGACGCCTCTGGTGTAGCGCGTGTCCATGGGTGGCGGTTATCGCTTACCGTCAGGCGACACGTCTGCTCGTTTGCCCGCTACTTCATTTTCTTTTATTGTGAATGCATCTAATTGCTTCAATATTACAAAATAGTGTGTGGATCTTGTAATACTGTTAATAACATTGACATTACGCGTACTATATACTATAGCCTTCTTCGATAAATTGACCATCCAACACTGAAAGAATTTTTCAAATCGGACCAGCGGTTCCTGAGATTAGAGCGTTCTAACAAATAAACAAACAATCAAATAAACAAACTCTTCAGCTTTATAATATTAGTATAGATATAACTTTATGTAATGTTGAATTACTGCCAGGCATCAGGCATCCAGAGGATTGAATGGGTGATGCAGAGAACAGATGAGGTAAGCGCACACATAGAAAGGTATGAAATTAGGTAGTTTTTTTTTTTTTATATAATAGTTGGCAAACGAGCAGGCGTATCGCCTGATGGTAAGCGATTACCGCCGCCCATAGACACCAGAGGCGTCACAAGTGCGTTGCCAACCTTTGGGGGATGGGGAGGGGGAATGAGGGAGAGGGGGTATGGGCCTCCGGTATCCTCACTCACTCGGTGAAACACAGCGCAAGTATAGTTAAATACTTAATTTACTTGGTGTTTTGTATCAGAAAATGACGTGTATTGTTTGGATCATTAACTTTTTGTATTAACTCTTAAGTAGGTACACTTTATCCCTATATTTTCTGCTATCTTCTATTAATTTAAAAGATTTATTGGACGAAAACTCAGTATATTTTTTTTTAAAGCTCAGTCTTGGGTTAAGGGCTTAGGTTCATGTCATTTAAATACCTGTATATTTTAGCTGTCGATAATTAGATTGAAAAACAATTACAACGTTTATTGTCTGAATATTCAAGATCTGATATCTTTACAAATAAATAAACTTGAAGTGTCTGTTTGTAATATTAAAATAACCGCTTTTACATACATATACCAAAATATTTATTTTACAAATTTTGTGTCTGTCTATCTGTATGTTTGTTCCGGCTTGTAATCTCTGGAACGGCTGAACCTATTTTGACGAGACTTTCACTGGAACATAGCTGATATAGGTTACTGTTGCTGTAGCTAGTTGAAAATATAATGATTGAGATCTTCATTTTATAAATATTGGAGTAAAATAATTTTACCACATGATAAAATGCGGTTACTGCGCCATAATAAGTAATTTGTAAAAAACTTGAGCATTCGAGTCGAAAGTTATTGGAGAAGTTATTGAGATTTAAAAGGGAATTTGAAATTTCCAGAAATATTAAAACAAAAAACGTACGTTTATAGAACATATTGTTTATTACAACAAAGGTATTCTAAGTGATACTTACCTATATATATACATACTTTTATATATATATGAACTACATGTAAACTCACGTCTTTTATCTATTAAAAGTTATTTGCTCATGATTAGCTCCGAAACTACAAAACTGATTTTCAGGTTTTTTTTTCAAATGTCTGTTTTTCTGGTGTGCTTAAGATACAATATTTAACATTGTGCTTAGGCCATAACATACTACAGCGCCATCTACCGAAGATACACTGAACTACGAAGTAACGCACTACACGGCGTAACTACATATCCTGAATCGCGCAATAAATAGTTCTCGTGCCGATTATCATATATACAACATCCCAACATCAACTGTTGGACTGTAGCCCGCCAGGCATGATCACCTCGCCTGGTCGGAGGATCCTCCCTTTGTGTTGGGTGGAACATGATACCTGTTCCCCCACAAGGTCTTAGTCTACTGTTGAGCCGAGCACGATTGAGTGACGAAGACGAAGTGGTGTAGATCAGCTAGTAATTAAATAATTATATCTAATGATTCGTGTGTTATTAGACACTAAAAATATTTATATATCAAACAGAAGATGGTTTTTTCCCCTCAGTTATTTTCTCATTACATTTCTTCCCTTTGCTTTTTGGATTATTTTTATTTTTCTTTACCAATTTCTTTTTCTTAGGTATTTTCTTTTTCTTTTTCAATTTGTTGTTATCTTCTTTTTTTAAAAGTTCGTCGTGGTTTTTTCTTATCATTTCTTTGTTTAGTTTACGTATATATTTACGCAGTGGACTATTTAGAAAATAGTTATTCTTAAAGTATTCATGCTTTATTTCATTCACGATGTGATCTAAAGCATTTTCAGTAATCGATTGGACGTGTCGCGCATACTGCAAAAATAAAAGCCATGTAAATATATATCTATATATATATATATATATATTGTGTAAATTAAAAAAATTCTAACAAGGATAAAGGACTGAGTAATGCTAGTATAAGATTTTGTTATTTTTAACTGACTTCAAAAAAGGAGGAGGGTAACCTAAATTGATAACAATTCGACTGCATTTTTTTAGTTTGTTACCTCAGCTTTCGACTGGGTAAATCGAATTTGATGATTCTTTTTTTATTTGAAAGTTGGTGCTTCCTGTGTTGTCCTATTTTAATTTGATCTAGTTATTGAAGTCGTTTTTTTTTTTAATTTGTGATTATATCGTAATAAAGACGAAAGTACGAAGAAAGAAAGACGACTGTATGTATGTGTGATCTAAAACTTCCAGTTTTTAAATGCTCAGGATACTCAGGTCTACTCTTTTTATTTTAACTAATTAAATATTCAGGTACAATAGTATTAGTATTAAACATGAAAGAAATGAAGGGAATTTGGCTACGAATAACACCCAATGTGTTTTTTTGACAACTTCCGCACTTAAAATATACTTATACTGTGTCGCGGGGATTTAACAAACATACATGAACCTCTGAACATATTTCCAACTCCTGCAGTTTTCTTCTGATTTATCTCGTTGCGGGTTCCAAGACAGATTAATTTTTCCTGGGACTTCCCGAGTGTCATAACTCAGTGTGTTCGTGGGTCACTGCTGTTGATTCTGGTGTGCAGGAGGTACAGTGGTGTGCGTGTGGGCAGGATTTATGGGACACACAAAATGTTGTCCCATGTAAAATTTAAACCCACAACATTTGGAGTAGTAAAAAGCAGTTTAGGGACCGCTTAAACCAATAGGCAATCGTGCGCGCAGTCAGTATTAATATCATTCTATTACTAGTATTCGGTTTCCTCTTATCGACGTTTTTATTTCAATGTAATTTATTATCCCGAATTCCTAAAGTACGAAATTTCTTAATTCCAACCCAAGAAGGATTAATGTGTGTGGTTAATACGACTCTGAACTTACACGACTGTGTATGCCTGTAGATTTTAATTAAGATTTGCATACAAATTGCCGCATTAGTTTAGGTCTCGTACGGAACCTTATATTTTACTAATAAATTAGGTAAATCTTCCTCTCAGAATTCATTTAGTTAGTTCTTAGAAAATTCCAAAACCTTACAAGTTTACTTATTTAAATGGGGTGACGGTCCGAGGGAGTTTCCACACGTAAAAAAAAAATGTGCCTCCCGTATCCTCACTCACTCGGTTAAACACAGCGTAAGCGGTTTTTCACATAGGTTTTCTGTGAGGTAGTGGTATCGCTCCGGTCGAGCTGGCCGATTCATGGAATTAAAATAATTATATTAGATATTAAACGTACCCTTTTATTTATTCCTTGAATTTCTTCATCATCAAAGAGGTTCATGAACATATCGACATCATCTTCTGATTCCAACTAGACAGTAACAATGTAAATTAATATTAAGCAAAGTTCATGTAACTAACGAATATTATTGAACAGGCTATATTTGTACTTAGTTTCAATACTAGTTAAGAGTAATAAAATAAAAACAGCAAAAATAAGCAATCATAAACTTTATCAAGATGTTCCAATTTCATTTTATTCAAAAGTAAACTTTGAAGATCAAACTTAAAAACTAGCGATCTTATTTGTACTAAGAAAAGACTTAATCATATATTTGTGATGAAATAAATTATGAAATTAACTATCAATTTGAAATGATAATTTGCGGTTACAATACTTACGAAATCAAATAATACGTGTATCACTAAGCTATCAGAATATTTTCCAGGTACGTGAAACTTTTGGAAATTAACAACAATACATTAACATTATATTTACAGTCCTTCACAAAAAAATGTGTGTGTGCGACAGTAGTGAAACTTCAGAAAATCGACAAAATAATGAGACCGACATTTGCTCTCGCTCTGGCTCACTAAGTACAGGCGACTTTTTGTATTTGTGTCTCTTACTTGTCGCTTTTTCCGTTGCATCCGGTTTGAAATCACAACAATTCTAAAGAAGTTTCACTTCAATAAGTTACAATTAGTTAATTAATTGCATGTACCTACCTCTTTTGAATGCGATTTATTCATCAATATTAACAAACAAAAAGCAAGAATCAAGTTTAAAACCGTCGCCATTATTGAAAAAATACAAAGAACGAGCTATAATCACTTGCATTCGTTCATGTTTAATCTGTTAAAGCCAGTCAAATATACACATGATGTTGACAATACTTTTTCTATTGCTTTTTACCGATAAAGTGCTTTTGCATGGATTTTTCTTTTTTTTATTTGCCATATGTAAGAGTAACGTGTATGGAAACAACTTTTTGATTTATTTTCAGTAATTTTAATGGTTTTTTTATTGTTCGATTTCAAAAAGAGAATAAATGTAAGAGTCCTTTTGTAGTCATTCATTCAGTCAATTAAATATATTGTTTTTGTACTTTTTAATACTTTTGATATAGTTATTAGTAATTATTTCAGCAATTTTGATGGTATTAACTTATTCCTTTAAAAACCGTAGGACCCTATAAACACATAACAGAGATGAATCGTTTTTATAATCGTTTATAGGTATGAAAAGAACATGTCAAAAAAAATACGCTCATCTAATATAGATACTACGACTATATACATTCAAAGAAATCGGCTTATTCACTACAATATATCTAAAACCATTTCTATAAGTAAAACATTATCTTACAAATTAAAACAACTTAATGCTACAAAACTTATAGTACTCAACATAAAAGAGTTTTATACGAATACAAGAATATTCTAATGTTGTTTTTTTTTTAAATAGGTTGCCTAGATTTTAGACTAATATTTAAAAACCATGCAAAAACCTTGCACGGTCCGGCATATAAATTGCATCTCCTTGTGTTTTCGATTTTTGTCTGTCCGTCTTTTCGACGTTTGGCCTCAACCGTCGGAATGCTCTTTCATTTGGTCTCTGTAAACAAATATTTGAATTCAACTTGAATCAAAGGCAGAAACACTTAATTGTACATAAAACAAAAAAATACTTACATCTTCGTAATTTTTACGCCGTAAAGAGCGATCATGTAACCGCCTCTCAAGGTTTTCCAACTTCTCTTGGTAAAATTTCTTTCTTTCCATGCTTAATGGATCATTTTGTTCAAATTCATTGCCCCAATTGTTTCTTTTCCCCTCCTTTCTATCACCTAAACCACGTTTTCTGTCATCATCATTATTTCGATGATATTTTCTATTCATATCATTGTGTGTGAATTCTTTACCTATTGGATCTTTACCACGATACTTTTCAAAGTCTCGACGTGTCCTTACTTCATCTGAGGTACCTCTAGTTTTATGATTGTCAAATTTGGCTATATTATATCTGTTTCTAGAAGAAGGTATATCCGGATACTTTTGGCTGTCAGCGATATCATATTTACCTCCTGATCTATCTACACCGTCATTAAGCTTTCGACCAGTTACAGCAGCTAAACGTTCGTTATATTTACTTTCTATATCAGCAAATAGTTTGTGATCAGTATCAGTTAGCATATCATTGTCGTAATAAGGTTTATTATCATAAGCATCGGAATGTTTATCCTCTCTGCGATTAAGGTGAGGTTGGTCCCCCTTTTCATCGAATTTATTATCCAAATATTCATAGTCTCTAGCACGATTTACCATTTTTGGAAGTCCTTGTTTATGATAAGTACTTCTATTTTCTTCTGATAAATGTTCTAGCTCATGTCTAATTCTTTGTTCATCGTCACCAATATGATTTGAGTCGTGTTTAATAAATGTTTTTGACTCTCCAAAGTCGCTTTCGTATAAACCTGACAGCATTGCACCGAACTTTACGTTAGATTTTGGTATGGACTTAGGGTTTGGCATTGGAGAATACGAATTTGCAGGCTTATGGACAACAGTGTCGTAGATTTTTCTAATTTTCGCATCAATAATCTCTTTTTCGTTACCGTCTAATTCTATATACTTGACTTCTCGCTCTAGCGTGTCAAGAAGAGACATTAATTTATTGTCACTTTCTTCATAGTTTAGATCAAAATGTTTATTGTTATCTTCAATGCTCACATTACTTTTTGATCGAAATTGATCAAAACTTATAACCTTTTCTTCAACATTATTTAAAATAGTTTCCGTATTTTCTTCTACTTTTAACGTAGTACCCAAAGTAATTTTTTTCAAATTATCTTGGTGTTTGTTGGTAACGATTTCATTTCTTCTAAATTTATTATTCCTTTGTTTGATATAGTCATTGACGACCCTTTGCATGTTTTTAAAGTCCTTACGAGGCTTTACATCGGATTTAATTGGTTCGTATGGACCAAAGTTATTTGCACCTTTGGGCAATTTAAATTGTGCAACCCTATTGAAGATACTTGATTTCTGAAAGTATATTCTTGTTATATATGTATAATACCAATTACAGTTAAAAATATGTTGTTAATATATCATACAATACAAGATAAATTAAAAAAAATAGTATAGTTGTTACTAATGTGTTTACCTTAGCTCCGTATGCGGCGGGATGTCTAGGAAAATTGCGTCTTTGTACTGGTTCTGATCTACTTTGTGGATAAGCCCTTCTTAGTACTGAACTCTTTCTTGTCATTGAATTTGGCGCATTGTAACTGAAAAAGGGTTTGTATTAGTAAACATTCATCTGCTCAATACTTCATTAGTTTCGATGGTCTTAAAAATGTCTCTATCTGTGTTGGTTAATGTTTCATACCAGACTGATGCCTTAAATTTAACTTTGTGTCGCATTTTTTTATACATAACGACTGAGTGTTACTTGTTTTATTAGTCAGTTTTTGCATGTCGATTCAACAGCACAAAAGTTAATTTTCAATCCCTGAAGAAATAGTAACTTAAGATTTTATTAGACAAAATTTGGATGGTAATTTAGAAGACATTGATTCGAACCCATTACATTTATGCGTGACTTAGTATTTGAATGCATTAGTTTTCAATTATTATAAACATATAATGCAGCTATGTTAATCACCTGGGGTGGTTCGTTTGAGGTAAAATCACAGCAGTGTTGATTGGATAGGTGGGTGACAAGGAATGTGGTATAGCAGGATATGGCTGACGAACGTTTGGTTTGGGCATACTTCGTGGCTGAAACTGTAATAAATAATATTTTAAAAACAGCTTTAATTTTAATAAAAATGTTAAGTTAGGGTATGCTAAAAAAAATTCAAAGGTCTGCACCGATTGAGTTCAAATTTTGACATGATGAACATGATGATGAGACCGGAGACCCAATGATGCAGAAGCATCTCTAGGCTGCTATGGTGTGGTGTGTTGCATTGACTGTATTCGTTACGAATATGGTGACACTCTTGGATTCTATCTATGCTTTCCATCAGACAGAGTGATTTTGGCAGGCCCATACACAAAAAAATTATGCTTTGGTTTTCTCTATTTTTTGTAACCACAACATGCTTCAGAAAATCGTAGCAGGGTCCGTTATTAGAATAGTTTTATTTGGTATTTTTTTCGCTTCAGCAGAATCTTGCCCACGTATATCTATCCTATAAAAAAGGCTGTCAAACTAATATATAATATTACGGTTTCTATAGACTTTTAACGTTGTAATAAGTCTTTTTTTTTAATTTACGACTTACATTTTTAAAAGTATAAGACTTATAAAAATGTAAGTTGCAAATTCGAAAAAAATACTTATTTGTTTCAAAAATTGCACCCACTGCTTGTAGGTTATAATAGCTAGTATTAAAGATAAAAACATACAAACCGCTCTATCCCTGACTGCTTCATCGAAAAAATCGTTTACTTCATCTGCAGTTTGTGCTAGGAAGTTGTTTGATCTATTGTTGAACCTGCGACAGACAAACAAAGTTATTAAAAATTATCGAAACCAGTGCATACTGAATTTACCAAAACTGACCTGCTATTACATTCTGTTGTGATTTACCACGGGTGCTGTATTCATTATTAAATACATGTTTTTTTCCATTGTAAATTACTTTTTACATCTCACCTCTTGTTACATCAAAAACTGCCGTAAAAGCTACAGTAGAAATTAATAGTAAAATTTTAACTAACTACATCATTTCTAGTTTATAGACATAAACGAGAATCGAAGAATACTTAAACTCTGTTTAATATATACCTATCTGCTATGTAGCCGCTAAGAGGTTCTCGAATATCTTCTGCTCGGTCAAGCAGTTTCTCCGGCGGTGCATCTTCCACGGTGAATATTGGTAAAAGCACTAGCGTTGGCTCGCAGTTGTTCTCCGGGTTAGGACACGACTCGGGTTCCGTTTGAAGTCCCGTGTCATACGTCACTCCTAGAAGTATGTTTCAAAATTATCTCCCTAGCCTTTATTATTGCCAAGATTATTTAGGGTCGGCTAGTAGTTCAATCGGTTTTACATGAATATCAGTTTTTCCACGGAGCGACTGGCATCGGACCTCCGCAACCCTGAGGGTGAACTGGATTCGAAGATTGAACTAGTTGCCACTATATATCAGGGCACTGACTTCCCATTAACGATTGTCATAGGTGTTCATGATCGACGGCTTAACATGCTCTCCGAGAAACGGGTGGGGAATACCGCCATCTACCATACTCCGGGTTGCTATTAAGGAGTTCTTGTAAGAAAAACCCAACAGCAGTCCGGCCCGGGAATCGAACCCGAGACCTCTTGATCAGCATTTGCTTAAGCTAACCACTGGACCAACGAGGAAGCTTTAATGAACTTTTTTTACAAATTATAATATAATAATAAGATACTATTTCTGGACAACATAATATGAATTATCTTACTATTTTGTGGTTGCGCTGTTACTTCATTGCAAAGACAATCTGAATCCTCTTGTGAACCCTCGGGACAGCCACATGTTGAAGAGCCTCGGCTAGGTAGTACTGAGTAGGCCATTTCACCAGTTTTAGGACGTGATGAGAAGTTGCACACCACTTGGATTGCCTGTGGAATAGAAATACCAAGAGTTTTTTGGAGAACAAATCAATTAGGTAGGGCAGTGGCGCGCCAGGCATGATCACCTCGCCTGGTCGGAGGATCCTCCCTTTGTGTTGGTGGGACATTGACACCCGTTCCCCATCCAATTCCCACTTGGAATAACACTTTGTGTGATCCACAAATTGTTTTTCTAAGTGTGGGTGTTCTTTGTGTTCGTTTCATGTATGTTTGTAAAGTCCCCAGCGACAAAGGAATTACTCTTAGTGCGGCAGTTGTTTAAAAAAATACGCAGTTATAACTGCTCGTCAGTTTATCACCTCGGAGATCATGTTAAGCTGTCGTACATCGTTACGGGCAGTTGAAGCCGTAAGTCTGACAACAGTCTTACTATAGACATGTGAAGATCTGATGGAGGTTTGAAAAGTTATAATTTATTTTGTCAAGTGCACTTACATTGTAATTCATTGATCGCTTTCTATGATACAAAGCGTTTTCGCTGTATCCTGACATGCCGCAGCCCATGTGAGTCGCTGATCCGTGGACGATTTCCAAGTACAATCTGAATTCGGTATTCTGAGTCCTGTTAAAATATTGAAAGGGTTTTAATAATTTTCATATCGTATTTGTTATATTTCAAATACGTAAACTTTGAAAAAGAAACTGAACTCATAAGAAGATTAAGTTAGTGTAATATTTACATCAATTTTACTATGTCTGAAAAAGCTGCATTATCTATACTAATATTATAAAGCTGAAGAGTTTGTTTGTTTGTTTGTTTGAACGCGCTAATCTCAGGAACCGTTGGTCCGGTCTGAAAAATTATTTCGCTATACTGAGGACGGCTATAGGTTATATATCATCATGCTAATGCTAATAGGAGCGGAGCACCAATAAAGAATGTTTCAAAACCGGGCGAAAATTTTCACGTTATGGGCAATAGAAGACGCAATCGAGGTTGCGTGGGTTAGCTAGTCTTAAATACTACAGTGTTTTTGTGGTACTTATACTTAAAGTGGCACAAAACAATGATTGTAAATTAAGTGTGAACTATGTAACTAACTAGATATGTGTTTGAGTTGATAAACTCTAACTTTTATCTAAACAAATTAATTTAAGAAGCATTTGTTGATGTCGGTCACATGTCACACAACTTGTTTAATTCTTAATAAGTCTACAACTTCAGTACATACATCGGTGTCCTAAGTGGATAGTTCAACGAAATAAAATATAAATCAAGCGTGAATCCGTCTTAGATGATGTGGATTCTATATTCAAGACACCGTAAGCTTTAGTTACTAGACAAATAGTATATATACCATTCGAAAATAAGATTGTTTTTCACCCATCCTTTTTTATTCCTTTGGAATATTCTGAAATATTATTAGATCGATTTTAAATTTTAAAATGATAAAGGTTATTGAATACCTACTCATACTTCTTGTGTCTATGCTTGTTTAAGGCACAAATAATTACTGTGGGGGAACGGGTATCATGTCAACACAAAGGGAGGATCCTCCGACCAGGCGAGGTGATCATGCCTGGCGGGCTACTGCCCAACAGTTGATGTTGGGATGTTGTATATATGATAATAGCGCGAGAACTTTAATTGCGCGATTCAGGATTGATAGATTCTTCGTTTTGTAGGTTACTCCGTAGTTCAGTGTAACTTCGGTAGATGGCGCTGTAGTATGTTATGTTATATGTGGAGGTCGCCACAATGGCCTATTGCTATGTGGTCTTTACAAAAGACGATAAAAATTGTGGCTTTCAATTTATGTCTGAGTCATGAGCATTGTTATTATCATCAAAGCCTCCTTACTAAGAAGCCCATGTAAAGCAGTGGCTTGTCATTAAGGATCAAAAAGCGCAAAATCAATATAGGTTGATTAATGCAAAATTCGACAATTTACAGTTTATACTGTCGGAGAGCCATGCGATTCGACCGGAGTGATACCACGGCTTCAATGAAAACTGGTGTGAAATAGCGCTTGCGATGTGTTGAACCGAGTGAGTGAGGATACCGGAGGCCCATATCCCAACCTCTCCCCCATTCCCCTCCTCATACCCCAAAAGCCGGCAACGCCCGTTATTGCGGCGATACGTCTGCTCGTATGCCACCTACTCCATAAAGAAAGTCTTAGTTTTAACATACGGAACCCTTCTATGAAGAGCACGCTACGATATCATGAAGTAATCATTACTAGCTCTAGCGATAAACCCATGTCTAAGTTTCGTGAGAGGTGTTTTAAACTTTCGACTTGATTTACAGTTGGCATATCGACATTTTGTGAGAAAAACTAATTCTTGTGTTATAAAGTGCGGCCAAAGTTAAGGGAAATAAATCCTTCGGACCGGTCACGGGTCTGAGTAATTCTTTTCTTAGGTATACATATATATGTAATTCATTAGGTTTCTTAGAATGTCACGATGGAGATTGAATTATGTGCGTTGGGCAGTTTCGTAAAATGTTCCTGAAACCTACAATACAATTGAAGAGATAATAATATGTACTGTAAATAAATAATAATAAATAAATAAATACATGTTTCAGACATCTAACACACAACGCCATCTAGTCCCAAGCTAAGCAGAGCTTGTGTAATGGGTACTAGACAACTGATATAAATACATATATACTTTTTTTTGTAAATACATACATATTATACATAGAAACCACCCAAAATCCGAAACAAACATTTGTAGATCATACAAACATTTGGTCCGACCCGGGAAACCAACCAACCTATCCAAGTTTGTTACTCGTATCTTAATCTAAATGTGTATTATTTGTATAAAAAGTATAACAAGAGCACTTGCGATGTAATGCTGGGATATCTCATTATCAAGTCTTCGGTTACTGCTGCTTTCTTCATGTACCAGGACTTAAGGGTTTGGGTTATGGAGAACGCTAGCTTGGAATCATCTAACCCTGGAGGTGGATTGGTAGTCATCCTTGACACAGGATTCCAGTCTGGGTAGGAGAAGCGGACTAAACCAAGTATTTGACCAGGATCAGGAAACTTTTCTGTAAAAAAAGAAAGAACATAAATTTGGGAACAATATTAAAATTTCTATTGTACGTATATACATATATTAATAACGCTATAGGTATTTGGTACCGATAAATCTATACTACACTAGTTGACACATGCAACTCCGTTTACGTCTCCTATTGCCCGTGGCGTAATAACTTTCCCCCGTTTTATGTAACATTCTTCAGTGATGCTTCGCTCGAAAAACATTTTTTTTATATACAGGGTGTAAAAAGACTACTACCGAAAACTTGGGGGTTGCAATCAGACCATGATACTGAATAGGTTTAGCAAAAAAAAGACGCTAAGAAAATTATAATTTATTTAAGTCTTTTTATGTTTTTTTCTGCTTACATACACATAGTACAACATGATAGGACCCAAACCACCTAATTATCTCATTTAGAAAACCAAAAAACAAATAAAATCAATAAAACAGAAATGTATTTTGATAAACAAAACAGCTGGTCGGGTGAGTGCAATGACCTTGGCCGGGCGCATAGGTATTCAAGTAGCTACGCGGTGCACGCAATAATACATTACTGGCTTGTGATATTATTAAAAATCTTGACACATTGTTTTTTCCGGCTACAATTTTTTTTTAAGGACAACTGTTTGTTTTTTTTATAAGTATTGGTGTGCTGTATAAGCCCCTTTCGTTTTCGGTAGTCGTCTTTTTACACCCTGTATATTTATTCACCTTTTAAACCTTCCCTGTACTACGACAAACATTTTAAAATCAAAATGAGCTAAATCGGCCGAGCCGTTCTCGAGTTTTAGCGACACTAACGAACAGCAATTCATTTTTATAAATGTATATTATACATTTATGGTATCAGGCAAATTTATCTAGAAATAAAATCGCACGTAATTTCTTAATTTGAAATATCGCTTTAAAAAAAGACACACATATAACTTTTCATAATTACCGCCTATTTTTTTTTTTTATTGAGTAGGAGGCAAACGAGCAGACGCATCACCTGATAAGGTATATGAGGTAAGCGATTACCGCCGTCCATGGACACCTGCAACACCTAGAGCGTCACAAGTGCGTTGCCGACCTTTGGGGGATGGGGAGAAGGAATGGGGGAGGGGTTGGGGTATGTGCCTCCGGTATCCTCACTCACTCGGTAAAACACAGCGCAAGCGCTATTTCACACCGGTTCTCTGTGAGGCCGTGGTATCACAAATTGTTATACATCCTTACATTATACTTTTAATCATTTTGTTATACTGTTTTTTTGTTTGTGTATACAATAAAGATAAACAAATAAATAATTAGACCAACATAATCAAATAAAATAAAAATCTTGTAACCTTATAAAGTGTGTTAATTGTGTTGAAATGTATATTTTGTTTTTACTATAAGTTAACTTACTGCTAGCTCTGCACAAATCGTGTTTCAGTACACACTGGTTCGCCGTAACTTGCGCAAAAGTGGCCAATTCATTGTCCCATTTCTGAAAACAAATAATTTTCGTATTATTATGTTTTTTTTATATTGAATAGGGGGCAAACGAGCAGACGCATCACCTGATGGTAAGCGATTACCGCCGCCCATGGACACCCGCAACACCAAAAGCGTCACAAGTGCGTTGCCGACCTTTGGGGGATGGGGAGAGGGAATAGAGGGAGGGGTTGGAGTATGGGCCTCCGGTATCCTCACTCATTCGGTGAAACACAGCGCAAGCGCTATTTCACACCGGTTTTCTGTGAGGCCGTGGTAATATGATATTTATTGCACCATTATTCACCGATCTAAAATTCGTCAGTGAGTGTGAATAAAATAAGATGAGTGTGAATATAATAAGTTACCTACCAATCTGAATATTCCATAACCTCTCGGCAGTCTAGTTCCGTTGTATCCAGTCTCCCTTCCATTAGCAATTTTGCTCCTGATTCTGAAATATCATTACCTACATATAATAAAATCATAACTGTTCGCTGTCTTTTTGTCTGTTTGACTGTATGTCTGTTTGTTGTACGTTTGTGCACGGTAATCTCAAGAATGACTAAACCGATTTGAATGCGGTTGTTACTAATGCGTTGCGGTTTGCTCCACTTAATATTTCGTTTTTGTTTCATTACAATTGGTTCAAAAATAGAAGAGCTATTAGTCCGGTCAATTTAGACCAAAAAATGATAGTGAAGCTACATAAAGTCCCAACAAGCTGAAAATTAGTGAAATTGTTCAAAACATAATTATAAACAATACCTGAAAGTGCCCCATCATTCCCGTGTGAGGAAAAAAAATTATTCAAGGTCAAAGGTCAAAAAAATGAGATTTTCACGATTTGCAGCAAAACGGTAAGTTTTATCATAAAAGTACCTTAGACAAAATTGTAGATCATAAAATTATCTATAAGATATGGATTGATACTTTTTTCCTACGAGCCACCGTTTCTGAGATATAACGATTCAAAAAGTTATAAAAGTTGTTATCGTCATAATATGCATGAGTACGCCACGTATCTCTAGAGTTGTTATATATTATTTTTTTTACTCGAGTTTTTTCTCGGTTTTTATCCTAAATTCTAATACAGTGTCCCCTAAAACTTTTGTGAGTATTGTGCATGAATGTATTGCTGCTTGTTTTTGTAAACAACTTTTCTAGACGTTTTATGAAACCTATTCCTTGTGCTTTAGCTTTAAAATAACAAAACATTAACTCGTGAATTTCGTCTTTGGACCACTTTCTTCGTGCATGTTGAGTATCTTGTGAACTTGTCGTGGTCGATTCCGATGTACTGGCAGAACCAATGGGAACGCCCCTTTTCTGCAAAGTGTCATTGGCATCTCAGTACAGGTCAGCTGTGGCATTTTCGAGTTCCCCGACTCCCGTCCGCCTGTTCAGTAGGGAGTCACTGAGACATCGGGAGCATCAACATTCATATGATTAGTGGATAATCATCATGATATTTTGAATCAAGCCTGGTACGAAAAAAAACAATGAATAAAACTGAAGAACGATTGAAAGTCCTAGACGCAGCTGCAGCTATTTTTTTATATAATTCATATACCCTCCACCAAGTCGCATGTTTGAAGATTTAAATAATGAAATCCCAGAATCGTTGACTTTTCTTATGGAACGAATGATTTAAAAAAAATAAACGATCAAATTTAGATCATTTAAAATTAATATGCACAAATATTTGCCATTGTATCATGACTGCTGTTCGACCATGGTCTTTTAAGTCTAAATTACAATTAGGCCTCGCAGTTTTTTTTCATCGAAGGTTCGAATCTAAACGACTTATACAAAACTTTTCGGCTTTTGGTTTATGTGCTTCTTATAATGATACAAATAATGTACGAGGCAGCAGCAGTTTTCCATCGTCCTCCTCATGTCCTGATCACAACTGACCCGTGGAGTAGGAGGAGTAGGTCTACTGGGGAAACCACGTTAAAAAACGCACTAAGTAACCTACCTCATAGGTGGCGTGGAAATGTGTGCATATTATAACAATAACAACTTTTATAACTTTTTGAATCATCATATCTCAGAAACGGTGACTCGTATGAAAAAAGTATTGATCCACTTGTTATAGATAATTTTATGATCTACAATTTTGTTTAAGGTACTTTTATGATAAAACTTACCGTTTTGCTGAAAATTGCGAAAAACTAATTTTTTTGACCTTTGACCTTGAATATTTTTTTTTCCTCACACGGGAATGATGGGGAACTTTCAGGTATTGTTTATAATTATGTTTTGAACAATTTTACTAATTTTCAGCTTGTTGGGAATTTATGTACCTTCAAATGTCTAAATTGACCGGACTATATGTCAGTTTGAAGAATCACCGCGATGCGGGCGGAGCCACAGGCAAAATCTAACATGTAATATGAATTCCTAACAAAACATAATATAAACTTTTATAAAAAAACCTCAAAATTAGTTTATTTACGCAAAATATAGAGAAAAACCCGAAAATAGTGCTTGCAATTTAGGTTTCAAGTTAATTGTCAAAGTCTTAGCCGGTTTCAGTGAAGCTCAAATAGACTAGACGATGTCAAGGGATTTGAAAAACAAAGTTTAATTACGACGATATATTAGCAGTGGTTTTACCCGACTGCGAAAGAAGGAGAGTTATGTTTTTCCAGTGTATGTATGTAGGTATATTTCTTTGGCACGTCCTAGAGTCTATACAGCGTGTCGTATTTTTATGTGTATGTATATTAGAGTACACTCATTGGGTACATGAAAATATAAAAAAAGAAATAAAAATAAATCTCTCCAATGTATTTAATGAAGATGGCAGATATTGACGCAGTCATTTTTTTTAATAATTAACAAAATACAGACCCGTAAAAGTTGGTATCAAACATTCATATGCGTGAGTGTTTGTAACCAATGTTTGAATGTTCGTAACTAATGTCTGTATTAATAAATACGAATCATGAAAATGTATCTACGCTCTAGACTTCCGATCGGCTGCACCAATTTGGATAATTCTATTTATGTGTATCATTCATGGCGTGATTTCTATGGGTAGAAGAATATTAAAAAGAAAACAAGTGTTCAATATTCTGAGTCCGTGACTGTACACACGTAGGAAGTTGAGGCGGGAAATAATAAAACAAATATTTCGGAAATTTGGAAAATATTTACGAAAAATAGTTAAGCTAGTTACAGAATATATTGAAGGCATTATGGATACTAATGTAAATAGTGACCCTCGCAATAACTTATTAAGTACATTGTAGAATACGAGTAAATATAATATTTTCTGTGCACAATCTTATTTGAATCGGGATGGGAGAAAACAATTTCCTTTGATACTTTAAATTAGGTTAGTTTTTTACTTTACAAAGTTTGTCAATAAAAATATTAATGAATTTTGTTACTCACAATGACATACCTTAAAAATCGTTATATATATGTATATATATATATATATATTCGTTATCATTCCACTTTTATAAGAATAATGGGCGTGAAAGCTTAATTAAGTATTTAACGATTTTTCGTACTATACAATATTTAACAATGTTTTACTGTGGGGTAGATTCCTTGGATAATAAACCGATCTGTCCCTGATTTATTTATTTTATAGAACCCGAATGAAATGATGTTTTTTTTTTAATGAATATAAGTTAGATCGAAGCCTTCCGCCTGAAACCCCTCAGCGTAATTACATGAACATTGTTAAAGCCGTTTCCGATATTAAAATTTAAATATTTAAAGATTTTGTATTCATATTTTCTAATAATATTTAAGTTTGTAAAATGTTAACTTGGTAGGGGGCTTATCTGCATTGCTAAGTGAATGTCCCCACCTATCGACAATGCAACTCAAGAGCAATAAGTGTGTTGCCATCTTTTGAGGCATTCCTCCACCCAGAATTAGGATAGAGTTATGCAGAAAAATGCAGCAACAGCGATAGGCTGTTCCTGATACTACAGAAATGGATATGCATGATCTTAGCATGACTAAACGACTATGTCTATGAGTTAACGTGGCTCTGCCAACTTTTAGCTGTAAAATTTTAGAGTTAAGTGAACTGCGTCTGATATTTACTTACGCGTTTGTGATCTCAAGTAGTTGATTTGCTAGAGCTGGTGTAATGCTTACATTCTGAGGATTGCTGCATCGTGGACCCATTTCACGATTCTGAAAATAATTTATGAATAATTTTAATGTTTAGTTAAAATGTAACTTAGCAATATTTTATGAATAGGCCGCTGTTATCTAATGTTGCTTTAATTTTGGTCTCACACCATATCAGTATAGAAAAACTAAATGTTTTTAATTTATGAATTATACTAAACTGCCTTTTTAAGTACTTAATATGTTCATATACACCAATGGGTATATTAGCACCATCAAAATACACCAAACGATCAAGTTTTCTACTTATTGTGAGGTATTACTTTAAAAATCGGCACTACTGTGCACATAAACCTTTAAATATTCTTTAAAAGACTACTTCAGCATTATTAATATTCCTGGGTCACAAAAAACTTTACAAACATTTATGAAATGAAAACAAATAACACCCAGTTTATACCGTAGGAGAGCCACGCTTCAGCATGAATGGGCCGGTTCGACTAAAGTGATACCACGGCTTCACAGAAAACCGGTGTGAAACAACGCTTGCGCTGTGTTTCACCGAGTGATTGAGGATACCGGAGACCCATACTTCAACGCTTGCCCACATTTTCCTCCCCATCCCCCAAAGATCGGCAACACACTTTTTTTTATTTATTGGGGCCCAACGAGCAGATGTATCGCCTGATGGTAAGCGATTACCGCCGCCCATGTACACCCACAACACCAGAGGCATCACAAGCGTTACCAGCCTTTGGGGGATGGGGAGCGGGATGAGGGGAGGGGTTGGGGTATGAACCTTCGGTATCCTCACTCACTCGGTGACGCCTCTGGTATTGCGGGTGTACATTGGCTTAAAAAACTTACAATACTCAACGCAGTAGAAAGTGGTGAAGTGATCGTTTAAATTTCTTTATCGTCAGTTCTGGTATAGTATCCGTGTAGCACCTTCCTTTGGTTAGTACCATATGGTGTATAGTTCATACTATATGGGCCTGGCCTTTGTCCCGTTTTATCAACTCATCGTGTACTTGACACATTCTGTCTGTCTAAATCAAGTAATCTTCATTTAGACTACTTGGTTGACTATATCAACCCTTGTTTATTTAAAAAGGTAATTCAACGAAATTTACCTAACCGCTCTGTCATTTCGGAATTTTGTTTTTATCGAAAGAAATAAAGTTGAATAAGTTTACGCCTTACTTAAATTACTTTTCTGATAAGATAACGATATAAAGTTTTGTTCATTTTTATTATTAATGAAGTTTGAAAAATGATGAAATTGAGATTTCAAAGTGGAACAAAATTAATTATTTTTATTAACGTTATTTACTCAAATTAAGTTTTGCCAATTGCGGAGTCGACTCAGAACATGCTGATGAAATGGTTTTTTAAGCTTTGCTTAGATACGTATGTTTACTAGAATTGTTAAAAAACGAGTCAAAAACAGTGTAACAACAAAAACTTACATTGATTTCATTTAATGATATTCTCTAAAAGATCTTAAGGAGAAGGAGAAGGAAAGAAAGGATTACCGTGGGAGAGCTATGCTTCGGCATGAATGGGTCGGCTCACCGGAGTGATACCACGGCCTCACAGGAAACCGGTGTGAAATAGCGTTTGCGCTGTGTTTCACCGAATGAGTGAGGATACCGGAAGCCCATACCCCAAAGTGCTGGCGAAGCTGACCGACATGCAGGACGCCATGTATGATTGGTTGGGTGAGCTCCATCTTAAGCTGAAGACGGAGATGCGGGACCTAAACAAAAAGAACGACGAACGGAGTGCCGACATGATGGTGAGGCTCTTCGAAAAGCTTGAAGAGACGCAGGTCGAGGTCGACCAGGCGACCGAAGGCACCATAGTGCGCGCGCAGTCCCAGATCGAAGACCTGATCGGGACTGTCGCAAAAGACATCGTGGTGGAGACGAAGACGCACATCGGCGCCGCCGTAGCAGAGATGGCCTCCAGGTCCCAGAGCGTCCCGGACCCGAACCCCCCGACTTACGCCAGAGCCGCAGCAACCAGACCCGGGCGCCGGCCGGCGCTTCACTCGGTGGCGGTGACCTCCAAAGACAGTCAGGAGACTGCCGAGGAGGTACTCGCCAGGGTGAAGAAGGCGGCCGACGCCAGGGTTACTGGGCTAAAAATACAAAAGACCAGGAAGGCTAAAAACAGCACTGTGATCCTAGGCTGCGACTCGGAGGCGGAAATACTCAAAGTCAAAAGACAGATTGAGAGCAGCGATGATGGGCTTGCGGTAGAGCCCATGAAGAATAAGGATCCATTGGTCGTCCTTAAAGACGTCCACATGGACAGCGACGATAAAGACATGCTGAGGGCCCTTTACACCCAAAATGCAGATGTCTTCGTGGGCCTACCGCAAGAGGAGAGAGAGGCCGTCAGGGTCAAATATCGAAAGAGGACACGAGATCCGGGGACCTCCCACATCGTTCTCCAGGTGAGGCCAAGAGTGTGGCAACGGATGACGGAGGTTGGAACCCTCTACCTGGACCTGCAAAGGGTCAGAGTGGAGGACCAATCTCCGCTCATCCAGTGCACGAAGTGCCTGGCATTTGGTCATGGCCGCAAGTTCTGCACCGAGAGTGTAGACAGGTGTAGCCACTGCGGAGGCCCGCACTTGCGCGAGAAATGCGCCGACTACAGTGCGGGAGCCGTGCCGCGATGTTGCAATTGTTTGCACTCTGGGCTGCAGAACACCGGCCACAACGCCTTTAGCACCGAATGCCCAACCCGTACTAAATGGGACTATCTGGCGAGGGAGACAACTGCATATTCGTGACTCACTTACATACAGAACACATACTACACAAAGCATACACATACACACACTGATTTAATAAATATATTATAAGCATATATGGACATATCAGAACATGCACACAATCACTAGACACTAAATTACATTGATTAGACAGACATACACAAGACGGAAGCAGTTCACAACCAAGAATGCAATAAGTGTATATATTGTACATATATACATCTTGTTGGAACGAACGACGCAACAAGCAAAGTGTGAACTGTGGAAGGCAAACACACATACAAAACACTGAACACGCACACATAACATATACACTACACACTTACACGAGTCATGAACATCGAGTCTCCCAGTCAGGAGGGGCGAGTGGGAGGTCACCTGGATTGACAGACATTTATTTGTTTGTTCCGTTTCTTTTGTTGTTTTTAACCATTAATAACTATTGCTATTTTCTGTTTTATATAGTGTATTTATTTAAATGTGATAGATAAATAAGTAATTGTACATTAGGATATTATAAATGAATAAGTGGATAAATAGAATGTAAAAATAATAGATAAGCAAATAAATTGAATTTACATATAAATAATAAATGAATGAATAAAAAATGTAAACAATAATGGTTTTGAAAATGGTGTCTTTATTTTAATATGAACGAATAAATTGGATATATAAATATTATATGAATAAATGGATAAACAGAATATAAATATAATTGAGAGATAAACAAATTGAACTTAAATATAGTTAATAAATGAATGAATAAACGGAATTTAAATAATAATGGTTTTAAAATAATGTCTTTATTTTTAATAGGAACGAATGACTTGGATATAAACATGATATAGGAATAAATGGATGAGTGGATAAACAGAGTATAAATATAATTGAGAAGCAAACAAATTGAATTAATAGATGAATAAATAAACTGTGCATAAGTATAACAAATAAGTGCATGAATGGATAAATAGAATGCCAATATGATACAACTACTACAAAACAAATAAGGACTTAAATATAAAATACTGAACGACAAGGTCCTGTCCGTTCAATGGACGGGGAAAAGCAGCGAGGCAAACCTGCCTCTTTAAAAAAAAAAAAAAAAAAGCCCATACCCCATGCCCTCCCCCCACCCCTCCCCAACACCTCCCCTCCCTCTACCCTCCCCCATCCCCTCCCCCCGTCCCCTTTCCCATCCCCCAAAGGTCGGCAACCTTGGCGGTGGGCGGCGGTAATCGCTTACCATCAGGCGATACGTCTGCTCGTTTGCCGCCATATTCCATAAAGATATGGCAGAAAAAAATCAATTATTCATAGTGCTGTCTAACTTTAAAGAATGTTGATTTACTGGCCTAGTTCGTTTTAATCTTCTTTCATACGTTCCGTGTCATACTTCCTGATTACGACGACTACATGCAATTATTTCATGTCTCGGGGACAACCGCTTCGATATATACGTACTCTCGGGCTTGTTAAACTAATAGAACAGTGGATTTAGCGGTCACCTGGCCGCTTACTATTGTAGGTTGAAATCTAATAGGACAACACTTATGTGATCCACAAATTCTAGTACCGAGTTTGGGTTCGTGTGACTCAGGAGTATTTCCAGTGCGGATTTTGTCTTTTTAAAAGAAGAAAAGAAAGGAAGAACAAATAATAATCTATCTATCAATTGAGTTCCTAAGGTGTGAAAGTGTTACATGTAAACACACTCACAGTTTTCGTTTCCTGTCATCGAAAGAGGAAATCTCGAAAACGTAAGTTATACGCAGTGAAGGCGGAGAAACCATTGAAGAGTGTTATTGGAACGAAGTTTTGGAACGAAGTTCCTTATGGCGCGTTGTGTAAGGGGGCTAGACGGAAAAATTGTCACGACACAATTTGTTGACACGACACAATTTGTTGTCACGACACAATTTGTTGTCACGACACGACGACGACACACACAGATATTTTCGTTTCGTCTTTCTATTTCGAACTTCGTTCCATCCGGGTGTCCCTTGACACCTCTCAAGTTTTTTATTATGTTATTGCTCGTTTCGTTAGATTTATTACTATTGAAAGCATGTTTTACAATTTTGTGCGAAGTTTTCGGTTTATCTCTTTGTAATACAGTCGTTTTAGCCGCTTGATATATAGTCTCCTTTGGATCAATCGCAGAGATCGAAAGGCGCTCTCGGTGCCTTGATTAATTGCAACTTGTTCCGTGATTTAATTCAAGTCTGAACAAGATGTCGCCTACTTTCAAGAATGATACATTTTTAACGATTTTAAATCAGTAACAATTTAACCGTCTTTAATGTTCGGTCTCATCTAAAATGGCAATTTTATATTATTATTATATAATACACACAGACACAAAAGGCCGTTTTTGTTCTAACGCCGCATTTGAATTAGGATTACTTAGGGTAGTAATAAAAAGTCCTAGATCGTACACATTAAAATTATATTTGCACATCAACGAGTTCCTTTGGTGGTCGATATTTGACGCAATCAACGTTGTTGTGTTCTTGTGTGGTGTTGATCATCATCAGGGACACCGCAAGTATACAGTTTAAAAGTAAAATTTCAAGTACTTACAGGATCATAATACATGCACATGACGTGGGACCCTTCGGGACAGTACTCCATTTGTGGGCAATAGTCGGACAAGTAGAGGCCCTTCTGACTGTAACTGTCCATTACAAACGAACATCTTGATGTTTGAAATATGACGAACAGTGGGACAAACTGAAATGAAATGAAAATATAATAATAGTAAATATATTATTATTTCTTACAGCGAGGAGATTCCTGTCTTTGGAGCCCTAAACAGAGGTTTTTTGACCCCTATACCCGAAGTCGGCGGTCCACTACTTTTTATATTTTTAAATGTACGTATTTGTTTTTATATGTATATTTAAAAATGTGAATAATATCTAATAACAATTGTAATAAAGAAAATAATAATTATATTATATATTTCGGACATCTAACACACAAAAACATTAATTTGTTTCTTGTATGACCTACTGAGTAATGTTACAAAAATATTAACATCCCCGTTTGTGTGCTGCAAGTAACCCAAATAAAGAATCTAAACAAGACTGATTTTTGTTTAATTCACGAATTAGGAATTGAAATTGAAACAGAGGTTTTTTGACCCCTATACCCGAAGTCGGCGGTCCACTACTTTTTATATTTTTAAATGTACGTATTTGTTTTTATATGTATATTTAAAAATGTGAATAATATCTAATAACAATTGTAATAAAGAAAATAATAATTATATTATATATTTCGGACATCTAACACACAAAAACATTAATTTGTTTCTTGTATGACCTACTGAGTAATGTTACAAAAATATTAACATCCCCGTTTGTGTGCTGCAAGTAACCCAAATAAAGAATCTAAACAAGACTGATTTTTGTTTAATTCACGAATTAGGAATTGAAACAAACATATTAGAGCTCAAATGCAAAATATAATTAAATATGTTAATACTGCACGGTTGGCCGAGTGGTGTCAGCGGTCGCCATGCCGCTTGCTACTGCGCCAAGTGTCGCAGTAGCAAGTAGCGACCCACGCGGTACCTACAACACTTTGTGTGATCCACGAATTGTTGTCCCGAGTCTGGATGTTCTTTGTGTCCGTTTCATGTATGTTTGTAAAGTCCCCCACGACACAGGATGTATATTCCTAATGTGGGAGTTGTCTTTTTAAAAGAAGAAGAAAGAAATATTTATCCAAAATTTAATACAGTAGCAAGTTTGTAAGATAAGAACAGTATGGGTTGTATAATTTGCTATAATTTCATGATTGACTACAACTGGTATGGTATGTATAATCCCAATCAACAGGCCCACCCCTGTATCACCTATACACCAGGATCAACAGAGACACACGAACACACCGAGTTTTGATATTCGGGAAGTCTCAGGGAAAATTAAACTGTCTCCGAACCCACAACGAAATCAATTACAAGAAAAATGGAGGAGTTGGAAATATAAAAGCCCACTTCTTTTTTTAACAAA
This sequence comes from Spilarctia lutea, assembly GCA_916048165.1. Taxonomy (NCBI): domain Eukaryota; kingdom Metazoa; phylum Arthropoda; class Insecta; order Lepidoptera; family Erebidae; genus Spilarctia; species Spilarctia lutea. Next base: position 2,163,139 of record OU696492.1, on the reverse strand, counting down.
GTGGGAGACAAAATGAAGTTAAAATACCAACCAGGAGGCACCACGGATGAAATATTATAGGTCCTAAGTGAGCTATATAATATATGATTACAATAGATGAATGGCAGGATCGCCTAAGCACGCTGGTTTACATCTGATCTTGTTTTGGATACAAAACAGAAACATACTGCACATGCACAATCATGCTTTACTGATTTTACAATACGTGCTCTATTCCTATGTAAGCTAAATATCCCTCGGAGTATTATCTACTTTTACATTACACATAAGGTATTAATTTGTGTAGTGACTTAATGACGGTTAAGGATACCGTCATCACCCATATTCATCACGTAAGAGCCGACTAAGCCAGGATAGCTGCACCGCAAAGAGAAGAAAAATTTGACGCAAACCCTATACCAACCGGTCTAGCTGTCACCGTATCATCATCATCATCAGCCTATCGCAGTCCACTGCTGGACATAGGCCTCTCCAATTGCACGCCACTTAGTTCGACCTTCGGCTTCTCGCATCCAGCTCCTGTCAGCCGTCTTTTGCAAATCATCACTCCACCTGGCCTGTGGACGTCCTACACTATGTTTGCCGAGACGCGGTCTCCACTCAAGAACCCGTTTATCCCAACGGTTTTCGGTTCTGCGGCAAATAATACATTTGTGTCATGGTATACTAGGCCGAAATCTTCTTAGCAAGAAGAGGCCCATGTTCATGAGTGGCTACTACTAAAGGCAGTTCATGAATTTCACTTAAAACTTACCTTTACCAACATTCTGATATTCCAAAGCATATTTTCAAAATTATTTTCAATTTATTTACCACTTCATTTTGATAGTTTATAAATATAATTTAATAAAACATATGATGTTAATTAAACAAACATTTTATTGAACACCGCTTTAACTACATATTTGTTTTCATTAATATTGAATATCAAAGTTATTTAAGAGATGCTTGTATTGAAATGTTCTCAAAACTTCATAAATCGGTCAGGCACATGTTTATTTATAATAATTTAATGTATCGATATTACTGTATTTGCTGTATGTACTGTATTTAATATAATATCGGTATATTGAAACTGTTTATAATCAAAAAGCTTCTATATGAAATCTAATATTGATTTGTCTATTGTTTTAAAATCATATCAAATAAACACTGTATCGTTTACATCTATTGAAATATCCGTTCCACTGTTTTCAAAACCTTGCACTTTTCCTAAACGTTTATCAAGAATGTTATTATTATTATTTTTGTCAAAAACGACCTTCACTACCTTTCATATATGTTTAAATATAATCTTAAGTATGTTTCTGTGCCACTGTGGACCATAATGTTTGGTCTTACTATACACAATAAAACTAGGTTCGAGCACAGAAAACCTACTAAGGTCGTATCCGTTGATTGAGTTCTTTTTTTTTACAACATGACTTAAGACAATAGTGTTTTGAGCAGCAATAGCTGTAAACTATAAGGATAGTTTATAAAAGTTACTGGTTATTGGTTTGGCGTTCATTTGGAAGTTCTTATGTGAATATAATGTACCTTATATTGCTGTTCTCCGCTGTTATAATCAATATTGTTGTTTCTAATGAGTTGGTGAGTTTGGATATTATTTATTTATCATTGTCTTTGTTTAAATTTATATTGATTATTTCTACTATTAGATAAAATTTTTCATTGTTATCAATTTGAAAACCTTTCCGTTACACGTGTGTCGTTTGAATATGAATTTATCACAGTATACCTTCGAGTATTTAATTGTTATTAAATCTTTTTATATATATTTTCTTCAACAATTAGTATTCTTAGCAATTTTGAAAGTTATAGATTTACTTTCCAGTGTATTTAATGGCCAGTAAGCAGCTATATACACGAAATTCGAAACCTTATTGAAAGGTTCATTAATTACAATTTCATTAATGCTAAATATATTCTTAACTATTCGTAGCAAGGCCTATTGAATTTTATTTGTATTAAATAGTAACATAATAATCTAATCTTGTTAACAACGTACTTAAGATCTAAGTCAGATCAAATTTCACATTTCCTATTCATGATTTTCATAATTTTCCTATTATAGTTTTGTTTGAAAGTATCACAGGGTTCTTACAATAAAGGCTCAACTCGCTTAATTACTGTATAGGTATTTGTAATGAAATATAAACAATTTAATCAAATTTCAACTTAGTGTATTACCTTTTGGGTATTGTTTTCAGGAATATTTAGTTTTCAATACCAATCTCTCTATAGATTTATTATTAAATCAAAAAGACTATAACCATTTTTGACGTCACTTGGCTATTTGAACGAGAATTTGTAATTTTTTAGATTTGTTATATACTAGCTGAGTCCCGCGGTCTTATGCGCGGATATTGTTGTACGGCTAGCCTAAGTTACTCCTTATTACATCAGCTATCTGCCAATGAAAGTCACGTCGGTCCAGCCGTTCTAGAGATTAGCTGAAACAAACTCAACTCAAAACAAAGGACTGTACAAGTTGCATAAGTGTAAATAAAGCTGCACACGTAATACTTGATTTAATAACAATGAAACACATTTTTTATGTAATAGAGGGCAAACGAGCAAACGTATCGTCTGATGGAAAGCGATTACCGCCGCCGAAACGCAACATCAGAGGTGTCACAAGTGCGTTGCTGGCCTTTGGGGGATGAGGAGAGGGATGGGGAAGGGGTTGGTTGTTAGTTGAAAAAGAAAACATTGTTGCTTTATATTTCAGAATCACAGTAGTCAAGGCAGCGAAATCAAACAGAATGCTGCAGAAAGCAAGAACGTTATGGTAAGAAGATAGATTTTATTATTTTTTGATACAAGTTAAATACTAACACTATATTAAAACATATATATAACGTTAGGATACAGCGGCGCCACACATAAAAAAACAAAACTAAATTAATACCAATCTTAACGTTTACTATAATTTCTATTCACAATTTACTTATTCTTAAACATAGTTAATTTAAAGATCCCCCGTATTTTTCCTTCAGGGCATTCCACTATGGAAGCAGCACTTCTGGAAGCCGCATAAAAAAAAAGTAATGGTGAATTTTATATTTTATTTCTAGATACCTATAAACCTTGATATTTCACTAAAACATTGAATTTGATCATGGGGGCAATGAAAAGTGAGAGCTTTCATTGTTTCGAAATATTATCACATCATCTAGATAACTTTGTAAACATGCTTCTTAGTGGCATTAATTAACGTCAATTCTTAAATGTAGTAATGCTTAAAATTTTTTATGTAATAACAGTGGCACGACTGTATCCTCACAATGTAGAATAATAACAAAATAAATATTTTTATATATGACCCTTTCAAACTATCTCACTTTTACCTTAATACATAATATCAATTTTCAATTAAACATCTTTCTTAGGAACTGTGACATTGTTTATGACATGTTTATTTTTAACTCGACTCAGCAGTTCGAAACGAAAATTCAAGTTATAATAATTAACATGTTAAAATATTACAGATATCTCACAACTCATCGTACATTGAAAAGGCAGAAAATATGATTCGTATGCCAACAATAAATCCATTAGAAGACAAAAAGAAGAAGTTCGCAAAGAAATCACCAAAAAGAACGATACAGAAAATAATAAAAAAGAAGAAACAAAGGACTAAAAGAATATATGTTGTCAAATTAAAAACTACAACAAAATCTGCGCGCACGTATTCTGACAAAGGTCAGGATGATATGTCTGCCTGGAAGGATGATCTTACAACGTTGCCCTCAAATCTAAGAAAGAAACCAAAGAAGTACAAATCGAAGACGGCCAGAAATCCCATGCCATTCCAGAATTTGCAAAAGAAAAAAAATTATAAAAGAGAAAAGAGAGACGCTTCTGACAGAGAAGATTTATATATACTAAAAGATTTTGACGAACTAAAGTTTTTGAAAGGCGGTAAAGATTACGATGTAGTTCAAACTCATGTTCAGAAATATTGGTAGAACAAGATATTTAATTTTAGTCCTAGACATTAACAGTTGTAATGTAGTTGATAACGATAAAATCACATTCATGTACCTAAAGCGCTGGCCTGTCAAGAAATAATGACAAAAAACAAGAAGCATGCAAAATTTTCATTTAATTTTCATCACATCACAAAAACTCTGAAAATTTGGTTTTAAAACCAGTAGATGTGTACTGGAACGAATAACAATGGATGAAATTTTACCATGTAAGTGTTTGTGTCAGCTATCGGATAACCATATCCCGTAATACGTTAACGGGACACAAGAAACACCTTATCAATATAATATACCATACTTGACTTACTCAGTCAACAAAAAATTCCTGTAGCATCGATTATTAACTTCATAGACTTAAATTAAGTTAAAGTAATAAAAAAAATTAAAAGAGAAAGTAAGTTATTTACTGTGTTTTGTATCAATCTACTGCACGGTTGGCCTAGTGGTTTAAGCGGTCACTACAACGCATGCTACTGCGCCAAGTGCCGTGGGTTCAAATCCCACGTGGGACATCACTTTGTGTGATCCACAAAATGTTGTCCTAAGTCTGGGTGTTCTTTGCGTCCGTTACATGTATGTTTGTAAAGTCCCCCGCGACACAGAATGTGTATTCCTAAGGCGGGAGTTGACTTTTTAAAAAAAAAAACCAATGTACTAATATAGCTGCTATAAATCAGTAGTATGTTAACGATAAAGTTATTTAAAAAATATTACGGTATTACACTTCCCTGTGATAGCCCTACTTGACTCTGTACCTAGTATATTAGATGGAGATTTTTGTCTGTTTTGTTCTAAAACTGTTACCAAAACAAGCATAAAATTAATATATAGAATTTTTACGCAAATCATACAATACAGATATAAATGTTAAGGCACGCATAGTCCAGTTACACTCCGTGATTAGAAACGAAATGTAAGCAAGGATGGGTGACCGCTGGTGGCATAATACCATGACCGTCTCCGTAATTCGGAGGTCACGTTAAGCAGTCGTCTCCGGTTGTTATCATAGAATAACAGTCGTGAAGCTTAGTTGGAAGCCTCTGGGTGGATTAAAAACATTCAAAGGCAAGATTACGTAGCCACAACGTTGTCTTGCCAGTCCCTAAACCGCACTCGGCCAGCGTGGTGACGTATGGCCTTAATCCTCTCCTGAGAAGAGACCTGAGCCCAGCAGTGGGGTTGTTGAAGTATGATGATAATAAATGTAAGTTGGTTTGTATATGTAATATTCTAAAACTAAAAAAGGTTCTACTTTTGATATTGTGGCGACCTCCATATACAACATAACATACTACAGCGCCATCTACCGAAGTTACACTGAACTACGAAGTAACGTACCAAACGAAGAAACTGCCAATCCTGAATCGCGCAATAGAAATTTTCATAAGTACAACATCCCAACATCAACTGTTGGGCACTAGCCCGCCAGGCATGATCACCTAGCCTGGTCGGAGGATCCTCCCTTTGTGTTGGTGGAACATGATACCCGTTCCCCCACAATTTGTTATAATATCCGATTTCGGGATTGGCGCAGCATCTTTTCTACTTTCAGGCTAATTTATCACTCATTATTTTATTTCTACCCTCTCTTTCACACAGTTCACCCACCCTCAAAAGCAATTTATTATCAATAAAGTGTTCCAATTACAATGATAGAATGAAGACGGTACGATCTTGTCAAAAGACAGTCAGACAATAACCCGGTGAGGATAGAAGAATATTCTTCCATTCTTCTGTCAGTTAATGAATAAATAAATAGAATAACCTCGCTTAAGGACCTACCAATAGCATCAACAGAATAACAATATTATATTATTTTAAGGCAAATTGTGCCTACAAAATAGCTTTCTAATGCTATTTAAGTTTGAATCTAATTAATTATGTTTCTGTAAAGCGGAGAGGCGCACAGATTCCTAATTAAAATATATTGATACAATTATTTGAAATTTACTAAAGGCTGGTGTTTGTTTTTCTTCTATTACTGTTTTTAAAATTTGTTTAAGTATGTAGGAAAGTTAAGTAGATTTGTTTAGATTATATGTTTCATTTCAAACTCATAAAATCCAATATGTCTGTGATATGACGATGATGATGAATGAAATTGGCCACGGCGGCCAGTCTTAACGAGACCAGCCTCAGCAGACTAAACAGGAGATAGTACAGGGTACAAGTATGTGCGCAAAAACAGGTGCACTTTCTGTGCCCTATCAAAATAAGATGGGGTGGTTAACCGACATGACCGGGGTGTGATCAGCAGCAGGACCGACGACTTTACTTGCTCTCCCAACCACTCTCTTTAATGAGAAAAGCTCAATAAAACTTTTTGGCTTGACCAGAGAATCGAACCCGAGACCTTATACACGCAAACCGCTAAACGAACGAGGCAGTCAGACCAAATATATGATGAATTTGTTTTGGTATAGAGGACCAATGAGATTTGTTGATTCACTATAAATATGAATTTAAACAAAAATATTTCAAAAATAGTTTTATTAATTTTGTAAAAAAAATACATTACTAACTAAGTAAACATCATACAGAATACATGATAACGTTAAATTGTCAAACTTGACAAACACAAAGATAGATACTATCTCTTTTATTATTTGTTAATTTAAAACCTTACCACTAGTTTAATTTACATTTACATGTTTTACATTACACATTACATAAGTATGCAATACGTCGAACATTCTTCAAAAACAAATTCAATCAAGAAATGTTTATGCTTCGTGCGATTTAAGTACAAAATATAACCAATAGAAATACATTTAAATAAATATCTTCTATTAAATCAGGTCTTGATAATTTTGCTATGAGAACAAATATCCATTACAATAGGTAATACAGACTATAAACACAATCACTTGGGTTGATTAAACATTACACTAAAGGACTACAAATTGACTGTTATATCAAATTGTTTAAATAAACATCACATTGAAATGCAGAATTAAAATAACAGAACAGATGACCGAAAACAAGAACATACAAACAAACACACTACAATATACAGAAGTATTTTTTATTTTTATGCCAAATCCCGAACTAGGAATAATTCCTGTATCGCGGGGTACTTTACAAACATACATGAAACGGACAAAAAGAACACCCAGACTCAGAACAACAATATGTGGATTACACAAAGTGTTAATCCATGTGGGATTTGATCCCACAACACTAAACGAAGTAGGGAACGGTGTGGCGACCGCTTAACCACTAGGCCAAACGTGCAGTAAAGTGCAATTAAAAGGTATTAAGACTATTCACATGCACGTTGTCATAAAACTCATTATTGTCATTCCATACTGGCAACATTTTTAGAGAGCTAAAAGCATTGTTTTTAAAATAAGTGTATTTTTTTCTGATACCTGAAAAAGGCAGCCACCGATTGACATGTTCAGTAGTTTAATAAAAACTTATCAAAACAAATGCATAGTGACATCACAGCACAAAGTCGAAGCAACATTAAAAAATTAACATAAAATACAATTCATAAAAGAAATAAAACATAAACAAAAATACTGAACAACGAATAAGAAATAAACGGTATAAGTAACTTATGAGATAAAGTTTATAATATTGCAAATGCGGTTTGTGTTTGTATGGCATTCATAAATCGTGCACAATTTATTGTACCGCATTCGAGGCACTAACTGTAAATTGCATGATAATAAATTTATAAACACGATCGTACGTATCTCGCTACAGCTAAATTAGTAGATTGTAATATGGAAGTATACATAAACATAGACGAGTAGAGAGAAACTAAAGCAAATAAATTGATAGAAAAGGTTGCTTTAAGACTTTAGAAACCATTTTTCGTAAAATGTATGTATAAAAGTGTCTAATATTGGTTATTGAAGTTAAACTATGGAGTTTAATATGTTTCAATGTGATTGTAGTAGTAATAATATACAGATGGAATCACAATGAAAGATTGAAAACATAATAGGCTTTTAGGAATAAAATAGTTATTTAAATGCTTCTAATCGCATCCGTTGTTAAACCATGGTCAGTAATTCAAACAAATTACAATACACAATAATATCCATCCTTCTTATTAAATACAATATTTTATCATCATTATCATTAATAATTTACTTAGAATACTCAGTCTTAAGGCTCTTCTGCTTTGATGTCTTCAGCACCCTGTTTGTTTCTGTAATCCCAGCCTTGGTATGCCAAATCTTGAGGACTTTCGTGTTCTCTGAAGGAAATGCCACCCGAACCGTATTTATGGCCACTCTAAAACAGATAAATATTTAAATGAATTTACGTAAATTAATTAAATATCTCATAGTGCACATACTGATCAAATAAAATGTCAAAAATTTATAAGGAGAACTGTTGAGTTGTCTCTTCATATTCATCAAGCAAATAATTGTGGTTACTTTTAAATTTGATTCAGACGAAAGAGTAAAAGAGTAGAATTTTATAATTATTCGGTTCATAAATATGATACTGATACTACAGAAATTTAAATTTTATAAAATTAAGTAAATTCCTCGATTCAACATGACCTTGAATACTTACGAAAGACATTTTAATTTATGTAATTCAGTTAAAATTAGTTTTCAGATCTAATGAATATATAGTCTAGCTTTGAGCTAACCGCTAAGATCCAATCAACTCTACCCTTATTAAAGTTAATTCAAAGTATTAAATGTTGACTAAATTTCTTGGAAATTTAGACTAGTTTATTATACAATAATACTGATCATTATACCACCAATAAATAAAGAAGCTTAGGTAATAGGAACTCTATTACTCGATAACTGAATATTTGGTACTTTTTCCTTTCTTTCTACTTTGTACCCAATTAATAATTTTTTTATTAACCTTTATTAATCCTGTGGCGTCTTCCACATACAACACAACAGTAACCTACTACAGCGCCATCTATCGAACACACACTGAACTACGAAGTAACGCACTACATGGAGTAACTACTAATCCTGAATCGCGCAATAGAAGTTCTCGTGCCGATTATCATATGTACAACATCCTCACATCAACTGTTAGGCAGTGGGCCGCCAGGCATGATCACTTCACTTGGTCGGAGGATCCTCCCTTTGTGTTGGAGGGACGTTCACGACGACCCGTTCCTCCACAATCCTAAAATTATTTTGGAGTCGGCAACTATTTCTACCGATTTGTACTCAATATTATTTTTCTGACACTTTTATTTGTATATGTTTTTGAGAAAAACCTGAATTATAATATATTAAAAGATACACTTACGGAATAGCTTTCATAATGTCCATGACCATATGGGGCTTGTGGGGTGTCTCTGTAGATTCCATGAGAGCCAAGACCGATGCCAGCAGGGCTATATTGAGGTCCTGTGTAGTGATTTTGGGAGAAGGGTGAAGAATTGGGCTTGCAGAACTTGAAGTAGCCAATGACACCTGAAAAGAGAAATTAAACATGATTAAGAGTGGTGATACATATGTTTTGCTGAAATATATTATTTGAACATAATCCTGACATGGAGTAAACGACTCCATGACAAAAAAATATATGTGGTAAGAGGATCAGACTTATTGCAGAGTATGTGTCTGTAATAAAAATAATCTTACGAGATTTTTCTTCAAGGCTCTATAAAAGTATCTTAAACTATTATATATTAGATATATACATAAATGTATTGAAAACAGAAATTAAATTTAGTTGATTTGTTTGAAATATTTCTAACAGTACTGCTTCTTGCGGTGGGTATTTAATATTGTTCTGTTAAGAAAATATATTTGCATTTAATTAAACCACACTTAAGAGAAACTAAAGCTAATTGCCCCGTTCTGGGAAAAGTATCGATTTAAAAACTAAAACTATTGTATGTCTGTCTGTCTGTCTATCTGTATAACTGTCATGTATAATACTTATTTGCGCTAAATTTGTAGCTTATTACCGCTAAATTTGTAGTTAGATTTATCATCTCATGCATACGTTAATCGCTTACATGTGTGGGAAATCATTTTAATTGCTCAAGTGGCAAAATGTACTTGAGATTTTAAGACTTAAGCTTTAAATTAAAACAGAAATACATACCAGGTACGATAAGAGCTAAAAATCCCAGGAACTTCTTGAAGCTGGCGAGACCAAGAATTAGAGGCAAAAAGAGTAGCAGCTTCAGCTTGAAAAGCTTCAGAATCAGCAACATAGGTATAATTAGCTTCTTCAACTTATGACGGCCAGCTGTAAATAAAAAGAAAGCAATATTGAAATGCATGTTCCCATTTTCACATTCTTTATTTCTAAAATATATTTTTTTAATTTCTTAAATAACGTAGTGTATAGATGATGAAGGTATCTTGCGTCGTATTGACGACTTATTTGACTATTAAAAGACGTGAGTTAAAACTGTACTTCAAAGTAAACGAAAGTTAGGTAATATAGAATTCTATTAAGCCCGTTACCCACGACAGAGATGCAATATTGTAGGATACAATATTTCTTGCCGTGCTATTCAGAATACTATCACTAAAACCGAAGACATATTTTTCCCTACAACATCTGAACTTCAAATGCAATATTCGAGATTAATTTTCAAGAAAGTGATATTTTGCATCAAGATATAAAGTATGCGGTTATAATATTTTACTGCTTCACTATTTAAAAAAGCAAAACTTATAGTGATGTCTCTATCTGTGATGCCTTTTAATGGAGTCTGGCTTCTCATTCTCCAAGAGTTATAAATAGTTGATTCATTTAACTCGATTCCATTTGTTTTATTTATTATTTTTGTTCTTGATAAATCTATCTCTTATCTGTTACATTATCAATTAACATTCCTGCTAAGTACTTACGGAAGGAAGCTTTCTTATTTTCGATGATGTCCACTTCATCAGCAATATCACCAATAAAACGAGGTGCTAGGATTCCACGAGAAGTCACATCATCGTCAAGTTCCATTTCCAAAGCAGTTGATCTCAGGAACCTGGAATGTTTGTCACTTTTATTTATAATAGATAATCGCTGGAGCTAAATGTACGTGATATTTCATTTAAATGAATAATTGGAAGTGAAAATTATAAATGTTTCTCTCATTTCTCAAACAATGTACCTTTTTAAAAATACCAAATAACTCTAGTGGTCATTTCAAATTGAGAGACAGTCTCATGCTTTCACTTATACAGACTGTGAAGTTACAGAGGAATAACAGAACACTATACACTACTATTCTACTAACATTATAAATGTGAAATTTTGTGAGTATGTTTGGATGTTTGTTTCTCTTTCACGAATAAACTACTAAACGGATATATATCAGAGTAACGCATAGGCTGCTATTTAGTGCGATACCCAATATTCACATAGGCGGAGCCGCGTGCAACAGCTAGTTATGTGCTGTGCTAATCTACAACTACTCGTTCCCAATGGATTTGAGCCTTATGAGAAGAAAAACGTAACAAAGAAACCTCTAAAATTCATTTTTTTTATTTTATGGAATAGGAGGCAAATGAGCAGACGTATCGCCAGATGGTAAGCGATTACTGCCGCCCATGGACACCCGCAACTGTAATTAGTGAGCCAGAGCGAGAGAGCAAATGTCGGTGTCATTCTTTTGTCGATTTACTGAAGTTGCACTTCTATCGTGTGTGAATCGCACATACACTTTTTTTTATTAATATAATATTATACTTTTATAAGAACTTGTATTTCTATATTTATTAATTGATGTCTTGATACAGTAGAGATTAAAGATTCTGCAGAGTCCGAAATTGTTGGAATTAGTAAACATCTAAAATGCAAATAAATTTACGTGAAATGTATGAGAACTAATGTGATCCATGGTTATAATCTATTTCTGAACGTAAAATAATGAGGGAAACATATGTTGTGTGTTGTCAGTATAAGAATTTATTTTGCAATTTAGTCCACCGGATGCATCCCGGTTGGCATACTAATTGAAATTGTACTGTCATAATAATTTTATAATTTACTTTTAAATGACATCTCTGATTAACCTGTAACTAAGTTTTTAACTGTTTTTAGTTTTGTCAAGATTTTTTTTTTTTTTTATATTACGTAATATGTTTTTATGTAACTAAAAACTAATCTTATTTGCATATCTTATTCTCATCTATCTTATTTAAATGTTAATAATAAATTCCACTTCTAACAATGAAAGTAAGGAGAATGGAGTTCACCCATGGATCTTTTATAAAAAAAACCGGTTTCAAAAACTGAACCGACCTGAACTTGAAATGGGACCACACAGGAAGTTAAGGAATATCGATTCACTTAGTCGAAAGTTATAAGGTAACAAACATAAAAAAATACAGTAGAATTGATAACCTCCTCCTTTTTGAAGCCTGTTTAAAGCAAAAAGATTGTGTACCTTTCAATTTTCCTCATGCCATATTTCACAAGTGCTTCCCAATCGGAGTCCTCGCTCCTGGGTTGTGACTCCAATGTTGGAGGTTCGCGGACTAACGCGCGGGCTTGACTTTCCACTTTAACTAGAACAGCATTTTCTGATAATCTGAAATCATAAAACAATATAAATAAAGTAAATGTTTTATTTACTTCTTTAAAATGTCTTTCTGGTATACATAACAAATTTGGTTTGTTCAAGTTTATGACGGTAAGCTCAGAATTTGTACTGTGTGTGTACTGTGGGGGAACGGGTGTCATGTCCCACCAACACAAAGGGAGGATCCTCCGACTAGGTGAGGTGATCAAGCCTGGCGGGCCATTGCCCCAACAGTTGATGTTGGGATGTTGTTAATATGATAATCGGCGCGAGAACTTCTATTGCGCGATTCAGGATTGGTAGTTACTCCGTGTAGTGCGTTACTTCGTAATTCAGTGTAACTTCGGTAGATGGCGCTGTAGTAGAGTACTGTTGTGTTGTATGTAAAAGTCGCCACAGTATTATGTAAGCTTAAATAGCATCTGTGTCCATGTACTTGAAGAAGAATATAAACTACTTACGCATAAGATGGCTTATCAAAGAAGTCATCAAATGACCGCAAAGCCTGTGCCTTGAAACAATCAGCCAGATCACCTTGGATGCACTGCTGCGTTGATTGCTGAATGTAAGGGTCTTGATCTTCGCCCAAACCTATCCAGTCTAGGAATCCACGGCCTGAAGCTTGAGGCTGCAATAGAAGATTTGATTGATACATTATAACCTGGATTAAAGGCGCTACCTTCCCGACTTCAATCGAATTCAGTTACAGGTACTCGAGCGCTTACACTCTTTAATCTATTCGTTCAAAGGTTACTGCAAGGTTAGAAATGATGCTATTTATTTTGGCTATAAATCTATGCCAACAAGACCGAGAATTTAAAAAAAATATCAACTTATTTTAGTTTATGAATAACCTACCGATCTGGAATGTTCATTTCCAAAACTCAAAGATCTTCCATCAGATTGTCCTTCTTGTTTAGGAGGCTGATCAGGTAGCCTGATACCGCCATCACCTCTCGACTGCAGCGTGAGGCCTGCCGCTATCACTAACATAAGCCATCGAGCTTGTCCTAACATTTTGAGTCACCTGGAAAAACAAAAGCATTTTTATTACACTTACAATAATATAATTCAAATTTTTGTTCAAAATCTTCACTATACTAGTTACTACAATTTTAACTGCGTGTTGTAAAACGAATAAGTTGATTCCGTTTTTGCAATTTTTGATTGTTGCTATTTGTTGTTGAACTATTTATAAACTCGTGTGATGTAATTAAAGATAACATGTGTTAATAAAACAAATGAACTCATCAGCTCAATAATATTTAATGATTCATAGATTGATGATCCTAAGAAAAGAAAGCACATGTACTCGCTCTTAACGTGGAACTCTGAAATGGAGGTAATTAACCTGATTCAGCAAGTAAGACAAACGGTATGCTCTTAACAATGAGGAAGCACTGTAATTAAGTTCATTGGTAATTGGATCATTTGGAGATAATACAATGTAACTATGGGAATATTCGCCAAATAATCTGAGATTTTCTTTACCACAGCAGAGTTTTGTATGAGACGAAATATTCTGTCTTATTTTACTAACTAGAATTCTCAGAATTAAGCCGTTTGGAGATGACTTTGCAACGACTAAGTGAGAATTAAGTAATGAGAGGTGAGAGGTGAGAGAATGATAAACAAAAAAAGAGCCTCGTTAGAGATAAATCGATTCGAAGTACAGGTACCTCCTCGAGCTCTAAAACTCTGTAATTCATTCGTGACAGCAATGTCTCTTTCCTCTCTCTACTGCAAACAAGTCGACAATAATATATTCTCCTATCCCTACTTTAAGAATGGATCCCTATTTATAAATGATGGTCAACTTAGTTTATCAAAGTAAAAACACTGTTAAAACTAGCCAACTAAACTCTGATTTTGAATATAGATAAGTAAATTCAGTGTATATTCTTAATTGATCACAAAAAAAGTTTCGGACAATAAACTATACAATAAGTAGTTTTAATCGCAGACTACGATCTCTCACAGACAATCAGTATGGTAGGTAAAGTTCATAGCTGTATAATAATGTTTAGATAAATCATGGCGTTATAACTACAAAATGACAAACAAAATATATGTGTATATATTGATGGAAGATGAACATTATCAAACATTTCGCAGCCATTGAAATTACATGTAAACGTGATAAACACAACATTTGAACATCCTTTGTCCCTATTGTGCCTTTTGTATTAGTGATAACTATCTTATTTTACTTCGTAACACTGTCAAATGTGTAGTGCCAAATACGGTACCACCCGCATGAGCCATAACTGTGATATTACTCGCTCAATCTATTGCGTCAGTACAAAGACTTTAATTTAATTTCTCCTTACTGGTGTCATGTTCGTTCATTCGTGTTGAATACGGGTACCGCTTTTGTGAATTTGATTGGTTTTTGCTACCTCAAGGGATATGAGGTTTTATACTGTCATGCTTATTATTTGTTTCGAGTCCCTGGATAACTAGACTAAAGGTTCAATGGGATGTTGTTACAATAGTCTCATCTTTGGGAGGAAGGGTTTAATTAGTTAAAAATACGTGGGTTCAGGAATTTAATATAAGTACGTAGTTTTCAAAATGAGTTTTATCTCTTATACGGTGATAGATTTAGAACTGAGACCATAGTAGCCATGATCGATCGATAGATAGGGTTATCAACTGAATTTGAGGTTAAATAAAGATGTAATTTTAATATACTTCGATCGATATATACGCATATTTAACAAATTTTATTTATTTATTTCTTTAAGGCCGTTAGCGGTAAAAGCATCACAATTGAAATCGAAATTGAGCCGCTCTGTTTGTGTTAAATTATCTCTCAAGTACCAGTATTTGTTCAAGTAATTGCTGAAATATCATTCACCATTAATTCAAAATTTCAGTCAATTCTTAATTTACTTGGATTGGAGAAATTCTTGAGTATTATCAAGAATCAAATATGTGTAGTACAGTACATAAAATTGTGAAATTAATTTTGTACATATATGTTGTCTTGCCAGTCCCCAACCCGCCCTTGGCCAGCGTGGTGACGTATGGCCTTAACCCTCTCCTGAGAGGAGAAACGAGTCCAGCAGTAGGACATTATGGGTTGTTGATGATGACGATGATGTTAAAACGATTTACTTTAAAATATATCAAATAAAATAATGACAAATGAAGGAAGTTTGGATATCAACCCAAAAAGGTGATAATGAAAGCTCGATCAGAGATATAAGTAGTAATAATAATAACTTCAAGCATCTCACACACAGCGCGTCTGATTCCTAATTAGGCTGAACCATATTATTATCTATGAAAACTAGATTGCTGAAAAACATAATTATATGTTCTTAAACACGTTAATATATCCTACTAATAATTATAATATAAACGCGAAAGTTTGTGAGTATATAAGTGAGTATGTTTGTTGCTCTTTCACGCAAAAACTTCTGAATGGATTTTGATGAAACTTCATAATAGTATAGCTTATACATCAGAATAACACATAGGCTACAATTTATGAAGAAACTAGCTTCACCTCGCGGCGTTACCCATGGTTGTTGTCGTAATTTTGTAATAGATCTTAAGTGAAATCATACATCATATTTCTTAAGCTTGCATCTATTCTCAGATCAGACTGGTAAGAAAGTCCAGCAAAATACAAGTCAAGTACAAGATGCCTTAGTTTGTTACACTCGGAACTCAAGCCAAGCTGCCACCGATTTCCTTTTCCTTTTCCGATTTTACAGTGCACCAGTCAATGTATTACTTTCTAGTTTTGCTTCGGTAATACACTCTTTTGCAAAAAAAACGGGCACTTAAGCAAATAACTATTTTATAGTTACTATTAGTTTGTTTGACAATTTTAGGTATTGTTATCCTCAGAATTTCATAAATTAATTAGGAAGGAATAGGTATCATCAGTTTTATCATAACATTTTGATTAAATTATTGAGAAATAATGTTTAAGCTCAAAACCCTATTATTGTACCTGCTCGCTAAATAAAAATGAAACGCGAATTTCTTTGTTTTTCTTCAATACATTAAAAGCAGATAAAAGTTTAGTATTGAGTGTGACCCCCTCTTGCTGAAATCACTGCTTGCATTCGTCGGGGCATGCTAGCGAGTATATCTTTTATGGTTTCTTGGGGAATACGTTCCCACTCCGCGGTAATCACATTCTTTAGCTCTCTGATGGTCTGCGGAGCCGGCTGCACTGATCTCACTCGTCGCTTCAGAACGTCCCAGACATGCTCTATGGGATTGAGGTCCGGACTTCTAGCTGGCCAGTCCAAACGACGAATTCCGACTTCTAGCATATACGCTTCCACATCGCCAGACCGGTGGGCGCGAGCGTTGTCGTCCATAAAAAATGAGTTTTCGTCAAGAGCGGTTAAAGCAGGTTGTGCATAAGGAATTAGAACTTCCGTTATGTATCGGTGTCCAGTCATTGTACCGTTTTCGATGAAGACTAACTCTGTACGATCCATGGAATTTATTCCTGCCCAAAACATAACAGAGCCCCCTCCATAAGGTGTGATTTCTTCAAAACATGTCTCTGCAAAGCGTTCTCCTCGTCTACGGAGCACTCGCCGACGTCGGTCTTCACCATGCAGAGATATCCTGGCTTCATCGGAGAACAATATCCTATCCCAGTCTTCATGAATCCATGACACACAATTTCAAGCGAAGCTAAGCCTGGTAACTCGATGTCCACGGAGTAATTTAAGACCGCGTGCCGGGCGATGACTGTGTATATTAGCAGCGAGAAGCCTCCTCCTGACCGTCCATAGACTAATTTGCACATTTCTTACTTCTTCGAGGCTGTTCTTGAGGTCCACATAAGAAGATTTGCGATTTCTCAACGCTTGACTAACTAGAAAACGATCATCCCGTGGTTCGGTACATGTCTTTCTGCCAGAACCAGGCCTTCTCTTGACGGAACCGGTCTCTTGATAGCGCTGCCAGGTCCTTTGAACTGTCGACTGACTCACATTTAGCCTCTGAGCCACGAAGCATTGGTTGCAACCTTCTTCAAGCAGCGCAATAATTTTGCTCGCTTTTATCACTTTATCTACCATTTTCGAGATTGCTAAACAGCAATAACAATACTTTTAAATGTCAAGGACATCAGATATTTTAATAAAAATTGACAAAAAGTTAATTAGAGTCGATATTAACTATAGGGAATTCGCGCCACAAAATGTAGTTAAAAGTTGTTTTCTTTGAAAACCAGGCTCAGTCAAAAATTTGAATTTGGAATGTACTCTTATAAACATTTTGGCACTTTTATAACTGGCCAGTAACATGTTCAAATGATTAAAACCTTTTTGGTATTTTATTTTTTTCAGCCAGGAAGAAAATCGAAACCGCCCGTTTTTTTTGCAAATGAGTGTATATAACATTGAAATTACACACTCGTTATTAAGGTGAACTTGTTCGTTAAAAATGTTGTTAACTTTATTGGGATACATAAAGTTATTGTTCAATATACCTACGGTCAATTGAGAAGTCTAAAATTGATTACAGTGGGTGCAATAAGATAGGCCTGTGTCCAGTAGTATACTGTAATAGACTGTTTATTATAAAGATGGTCAATTGAACTTGTGATACTAAAGGCAGAAATAAGATTAAACAAAATGTAATGACTTAAAAAGTAAGTTTCGAAGATAAGAATACAGAAGTACTTAAAATATTTGTTTGTAGAAACGGTTCGCTTCGGCCTACTCAGATCAAGAGAGGAAGAATAAGTGTAAAATCATCTATATTTTTTAGATGGCAGGTACTCCTATTCATTTCTAGACGGGTGTACATTTTCACTCATGTTCATAATTCTAAATACTAACATTAAATCCATACTGTCACTAAAACAATATTGATTTGATTGATTAGCCTGATTAATTTTAATTTGATTTGAAACACTTCACATAGAAATTGCATAACAGTTAACTTTAAGAGGAACGTTATCAGAATCATTATTAAGCAATTGAACCAATGTAATAAAAAGAATTTGTTGCGTATAATGTAGTTTTATTCGTAATCCACTAAAAGTTTTATTACAATTAATAAAAAACACCACTAAATGACAATTATCTTTCTAAACAATTTTGATTTACACAGACAATTGTCAGAAAGATATTTCATTTAGAATCAAAGCTCCATTTCGTAAATAAGTGCTCAGTCTTATCTATATCTATCTATATATATACGAGTCTTACATCAAAATGCTGTAGCACAATCAATATTTTATTTGTCTGTCCAAAAAAATGACAGAACTTTTAATAGGTTTAAAAATATCGGTTAGGCACGTTTATTATAATTGAGCCTCTAGTGTTGAATTTATATTGTTTCTATTTCAACGGATTTCGTAGTTAGCAATTAATAGGCTGTGATGGAATAGGTTTTTTCCGTGGGAGAGCCACGCTTCGGCATGAATGGGCCGGCTCGAACGGAGTGATACCACGGCACTCACTCACAGAAAACCGGTTTGAAATGGTGCTTGCGCTGTGTTTCACAGAGTGAGTGAGGATACTGGAGGTCCACACACCAACTCCTCTCTTCATCCCCCTCCCCATCCCCCAAATGCCAGCAATGCACTTGTCATGCCTCTAGTGTTGCCTGGGTGCCTATGGGTAGCGGTAGTCGCTTACCATCAGGCAATACATCTGCTCGTTGGCCCCCCTATTGCATAAAATGTCTTCATGGTGCGGCGTTAACAATCAGTAACTGCATGTAGTGTCAAGCAACTGACTATTAATGGATTCAGAGTAGAGAATGCCAAAGAATCTAAACACTGTCTGTCTGTTTATTACGTTTTCACGCCTAACGTTGCACCGATTTCAATGAAATTCATCATGCAAAACCTTTGCTTCTTGAAGAAGGACATAGGCTACTCTTTAACGCGGTACCGATTGTAAAAACTATTTTGCAATATATCATATTGAACCGCAAGCGTTATAAAAACTTTTTTCATTTGGTTTTATGAACTTTTATGTTTTGTGAAGATGTATGAAATTTTCGCATAACAATACTCGTTTCATTTTGGTTACCCCTACCTACATAGAATTCTACCATTTGAATTATGTTTACCGGTTCTTGAGAACCTGGAATTTTCTGGTTTGATGGAGTTAGAGCCACATTCAGAATATAGAGCTGTATAAGTACGACAACATCTCCTTTCTAAGGAAAAGCCTATAATGATGATGATGATGATGATGATAAATAAAAAGCTAGTATTACGATGATAAAAGCAGTTACTCAGAATTAAAAAAAGTACGTGAGCAATCATTTTCAGAGAACGGGAATGGAAAAAGTTCTGGCAGAATTTATTTAGCACCAAGACGAGTGGTATATTATGAACCACTTAATGTTCCTAAGACATTTGCGTACGTGACTTAACGGTTGAACTGAATTTGATGAAAGTAAAATCATTGCGGAAGTCATGCAAGAAATATATTCACATCGCACTTATTGAAGCACTTTGAGGCTGATTTATGATTTTGATTAGAAACTGTTTTATTGATGGATGCGGTGTTAACTGCGGTTGTTGTTTTACCTTTATAATATCAACATGGATATATCATACCAGACTAGCTATTACCAAAATCAATTTTATTTGATTAACTTTTAACATGGAATTAAATTAAACTTAAAAGAACACGTAGCCCTTAACGGCTGTAATCTATAGAATAAATAAAGAAAACATGAAGAATAATAATGATAGATGATCCTGTCGGTCTACTGATTAGAGATCCAGACTACGGAAGCCACAGTTAGTGGTTTGTATCCCTACCTAGAACAAATTTCTCTAGAATGAGCAACGTTATTTATTGTTCCAGGCCCAGTTGTAATTTATCTATAATAATTATGAATGTATTTAGAAATATCGTACGTTTATTAGCAGTATTTATCTTAGTCTTCTTTAAGATTATTTAGGGTTGACTATTAGTTCCACCAGTATTATCCAAACAGAACTTTTTCCACGAATCCGCAACCCTAACGGCGAATTAAATTTGAAGATTGAAATAGTTTTCAGTATATTTGAAGCCGCTGAGTTCCTAATAACGATTGACATAGCATAGCAATAATATTTATCAGCAATCTGATGAATCATAGTGTGGGACCAGAAACCTATGCGTGAGATATACTTGTTTATTGTTTTTATACCAAACTATAGAACAAATCTACATTTGAAACAAAAAATAACTGAATTTGATCCTCCATTAATCTATAATAGGTTTAAAAAACTTTTGTTCCGGTTTTCTGACAAAGTGTCACAGGGAACAACAGTGAAGCTGTGTATTTTAAGACTCATGGTGAAATCTATGGCACTTTCTTGTTGTTACCAGCTGTTTAAATATATATTTATTCCATTGTACCACACACTTTTAAGAAGACAGGTCAGTTATTATAGCATTTTTTACTGACTGTCTACTTTGAGTTCGAATTCTAAAATAAATTACATTTTATTGTCCCTAACTGTTACAATGTATAAAAAGACATTCGGTAATAAACTGGTGAATAAATATTAGTATGTTTGCATATAAAAGTAGAAAATGTAAAAATATCTAGGTACGGATAAATATCTACGGAAATTAACTCGCTTAATAGGGGTATTTAGTACCTGCCTGCCAAATGCCTGACGTTTTGATCATGGGTCAGTTAGACAGTTAAAGTTAGCAAGTACCTACTACAATAAATCAGATATATTATTAGATTGTTGTCCAGAATTTCAGGGAACAAGTCTAACCTCTAATCTCTATATACAGTTAGTTGTTACAAAATAAGGAATGGAAAAGTTTAACAAAATCTGAAAGAAGTACATTGAGTCGTTACTAATGATTTACCATCAAAACTTAACCTGCAACCAACTCCAAATGTCAAAAGCTTATTCAAAACACGAAAACACCGGTGTTTTAACACATAACCTTTTTCACAAGGCAAAATAGTACGCGGTTTTCGACGCGGTTTCAAATTGGAAAACGTTAAAATACCTACATAGTACGAGCGTGGCATACGGAGCGCGACGGCAGACTGCGTGCGCGCAGCCAAACAGTAGGCGCCATTTTGTATTTTAAAATAACAAGGCAATTAAGTGATAGAATGTTTTATTTTTGTTAAAACAATTACTAAATAGATTGTTTAAGTTTGCTTTTACATTCCCTAAAATTTTAATACTTTTCAAGTCATTCTTCTTGTTTAAAAGATCCTTACTTTAAAAAGCCTTAAGCAGAACTGGTTGGTACATTACTCATCTTAGTAAAGATGAATTCACGTTAAACCTTCAGGTTAATTTATTTCTTCGACCATGAATATTTACAAACTTTTCAACTTAGATTGAGCCTTATACGTTACTTTTTCGTGAAAAAAAAACGCTAAACTGCTGAACTGATTTTTAATGTTAGATAGCTGATATACGGAGTAACTTAGGCTACTTTTTGAGACTATCTTTGTCTTGTGGCGTTACCTGTATATATTGTTGTAAAGCTAAAATAATTACCGCGGGTAGCACCGCGGGGCACAGTTAGTATATTACAAATATAGACAAAAACTGTAATGCTATCACTCTAATTTGAGGATGTGAGTGAAAAAGTATATTAAACTTATTTAATTTAGCTATTGCTGGATAAAACAAAACAAGGAAAAACGCTTATTGCTTTTCTCGTCTCGAGGCGTGATCCGAATATGCAACGTCAACCAACTTGAAGAAGTCATAGAACTATAAGCGAGTGGATAAGGTGCAACGGAATATATCAAATAGATATTTTTTACCAAAAATAAATGAACTGTAACGAAAACATTAACAGAAGCCCTCCAGTATCAAGTGGAATTTCGAAACCAAATTTGTGAACTACGTCAAAAAACTAAATAAAGTTTATGTTATCAAGAAGCACAAGTAATGTTATAAGTACATGCATAAAGAAAATCAAATGTAAATAATTAGTGTACTAATATATGGTAGGGGAAAAATTTAACGTTTCTTAAGCACTGATATGATAATAAATAAATAAATAAAATATTCCGGACATCTAACACACAACGCCATCTAGTTCCAAGCTAAGCAGAGCTTGTGTTACGGGTACTAGACAACTGCTATAAATACTTATATACTTTTTTTTGTAAATACATACATATTATACATAGAAAACACCCAAACTCTGAAACAAATATTTGCAGATCATACAAACATTTGGTCCGACCCGGGAATCGAATCCGAGACCTCAAGCTTAGCAGTCGCATACGCTACCACTACGCCACCGAGGCAGTCAATAATTAATGTTTGGATGATGATGTTATTGTTAGGATGATGGGAAAATTGATAGTAATTATATAGAAACAAACAAATTATATATTAATTGCAGGAAATGTATACTCATATAATAATACATTAAATTAAGTCAGTCCTTAAGTTTACGAGCCATATCTTCAGACCATAAAAGACAGCAAACGATATTTTTCATTTCTGTCTGTTCTCAACATTTGCTTTAAAAATTTTCTCTCTTAAAAAACCCATTGTTATGCTTTCATTGCTATAATGTCCTTTTTGCTTGAGTTGAACGATAATTTAAATGTCAGAGCTGTATCATATTCTCCTCATTATTAATGTCAAAAATGTCTGTCATCTAAGTATAGAAGGAATTACTGCGCAGTCAACTGGAACTATTCTTTGATGAAAGTAAGAGCAAATTGTCACGACAAGTAATATCTTACTTCGAGAGATTGTGAAGATCTTAGAGGAAATCGATATAAAGATTAAAAAAGATTCGTATTAAAGATATAAAGAAGAAGAGAAGAAGGAGAAAGAAAGAAAAGTTGAGGTGATACCCATGTGGTGGCAAATAGAGAATACGAAACGTCATTTTCACAATTTATCTCGAAGGTGTCGTAAGAGCCGACTAGGAGGAGCAAACTATGCAAAGATACTGGACTGCAAAGAGGACTTGGTATTGATACTGTGGCGACTTCCACATATAATACAACAATAACCTAATACAGCGCCATCTACCGAAGATACACTGAACTACGGAGTAACGCACTACACGGAGTAACTACAAATCCTGAATCGCGCAATAAATAGTTCTCGCGCCGATTTTCATATATACAACATCCCAACATGAACTGTTGGGCAGTGGCCCGCCAGGCATGATCACCTCGCCTGGTCGTAGGATCCTTCCTTTGTGTTGGAGGGACCTAACACCCGTTCCTCCATAGATACTAACCCTATATTATTTTGTTTGGTCAGTGTGGTGGCCAGATCTTGCTGCTGATGATAATGGTGACTCACATTGTTTGGTATAATAATATGACAAAAATGTATAAAGTATGTGAGTTATGCGTTTGTTTTTTTTTTACATTTTATGACGAATATTTTTTTAACATGAGGTGGAAGTAAAAATTTCATAATTGTCGAAGGATTGGGAGTTGGGAATTTCATTACAGTCGCGACAAATGAGACTGAAAAAAGGATGATTAAAATTGCTATTTCTAAATTGCCAGACTAATTACATTTTTTCGAACAACAACCTGTACGTGTTGTTTTGTTCAAATAGTTTAAAAATGATCCTGATTGCTAAACGAGGTCAGAAGTTAAGTTCTTACTTAGGATAAATTAGTAGTAGAGGGATAAAAGAGCGAATTAGTTCCACCACCCATGGACTCTTGCTACTTAAGAGTCACAATCAAGGAGCAGGGGACTTAGTTTCTTCATTGAATTCCTTAACACCAGGTTTTTTTGGGCTGTGAGATCACTTCGATCGAGTCGGCCTATATATATCAAAGAATGGCTCTGTCATAATCAATCTCATAAGAAGTACTCAGTCGATCATTATGTTGCTATACGACAAACAAATAAAAAAACTTGAGAGGTGTCAAAGGACACCCGGACGGAACGAAGTTCGAAATAGAACGACGAAACGAAAATATCTAGCTTGCTTTCTAAAAGAGAGAGAGAGATAAGCAGAGAAACATGCGCACGCCGCACGTACATTCGTCTTAACAAAAAATGTCGTTACAACTTTTCGTCTTAATTTTTTCCATCTAGCCCCCTTTCGTAACGCGCGATATGGAACTTCGTTCCAATAGTACGGAGTATCACCACCTATATTCATGCCATGGATGATGTTAGAGCCGATTTAGGGAGATTTAGATAACTACACAGGGCACTAGCAAAGAGAGATAAAACTTAAACAAATCTTATACCGTCTAACCCGTCTCTCAAGCGTACTATAGCAATCCAGTACCTCCTATCTAAGAAGAGGCTTATATCCAGCACTCTTAAAGACTGTTTATCAAGTGCCGTATTTATTATTTTACACGTGAATGTTCTTGTCCTACTATTCTGTTGTCATTGCAAAGGACTGAACTTTCTACACGTCGCAAAAGTGGAGCGTCCAGACTGTTGTTTGGACATAAAGGTATGTAAGTGTGTAAGTGTATTGGGGTTAAATACCTAGATATTGGGAAAACTTACTTCAAAAAACAAGTGTTGGAGAGTTAAAGTTCGAAATAAATCTAATACCACAATTGAGGTCGTAGGCCCTAGTATTTTGAATGGTCGCGTTAGTCATCCTTATGATGTGTTCTACTGTATCATGTTTTAATAAATAAATATTTCTGACATCTAACATACAACGCCATCTAGTCCCAAGCTAAATGTAAATCGTGCTGTGATTGTTGAAATAGATATAGGTTACTTTTTAAAGCGGTAACCGATTCGGTAGTTTATTTATAACTAACGTTTTTCTTTTAACTTAAATTATTTTTTGAAGAAAGTAAGTTTGTATCCTTGTCCTCTGTTTCAACGATTTACTTATGACACTCGGCTTTTACTGATCACAGCGTGATGTTATTTAACCCACGTACTTTCTTGATAGTTATCTTTTTATTTTAAATTAGTAGTTTCAGAGATTGGCATGCTCAACCAACATACTCTCCAGCTTTATAACATTATTACAATATAAAGTAAGTACAATGTTAAGTTAGGTAGTGGGTTAGGTATTATAAGAGGTTATGTAACAAGCCGAGAAAGGCTAAGTAGCGTCTCCATTGTTGTGTAAATTGTAACTTTCACTATCCTTTTGCGACAAAACCTTTCTGAATCTAGTAGTTGACCTGATATAATGGACTGTGTGGTATTATTACCGCTGTATGGAGCAATCAATTTTTGTTTCAACTAAGTTAAAATAAATATTTTAAATTACTTGACCTGATTGACTAATGCCAAGCCTGAACTGCTGTGGACTATACGATACTTATTTTATAATATTAATACTGTTCAATTCGTATGCATCCACTAAGAATAGACTTTTGGGAATTTCATTTCTGAAGGGAAAAATAACTATTGTATTGAATGTGCGGTTGTATGGAATCCCCTCATTATCAAAGTAAAAAATAATCACGCGAGTAAAGCCAAGGACAAATAATATTTTTATTTTATGTTCACGATATGATCAAATCGAGAGAATTAAGGAATTAACCATTATAGATTGATTTAGAATTACGAGTATTTAATTTTCATATCCACGTATTTTTATTTTTTTTTCAAAGTGTTATTGATTGAAAAAAAATTGAAAATATTTAAATTTTAGTTATTTCATTGATAGAATTGATTTATTTTTGTTAAAATAATAATAATAATTAATTTTTATAATTAATCTTACCTTTTGTGTGTGATAATCCAAAATTAAGTGATCCAAATATCTAGATTGCGTTCAATGCACCGAACGATGCTGACAAGAGTGGTTCGACTACCACCAAACAACCTTATATAATAACAAAACATAAGAATTGCATAAACCTTTTGAAAGTTTGCACAGACCGGCAACTTTTTGTTACTCTGTGGTGGTGGATTGTGATTCTGACTGCTATGCCAGAGGTTATGAGGTCGATTCCCATCCAGGACTAATAATTATGTAGTGCATACGATATTTTTTCTTATCTATTATATTATTTTGGTGTATTCAAACAAAACTTCGTTTCTAAGGAGAGGCCTATGCAGCAGCAATGTCACGACACAAAAATTTATTACGAAATTTTTAAAATATTAGAAGTAAATATAGAATAACACAATATAAAGACTTGTTTAAGCCCTCCTTTCTACTGTTAAATATGAAACCTTTCCATATAAGGCATATAACATAGAATGTTAATGACGGTCACAGAGAGATGAAGCAATTATTTATTTATTGGGCAAGTGCACCTATAATTGTATTTCATGTTGATTATTCAGAGTTACTGTGGTACATAGGGTATTCTTGGTTGATTAGAAGCAGTTGTTTATGATAATACTAAAACAATAATAAAAAATGGCTTTAAAGTTTTTTGACATTTTAAAGAATCGGAATATACGCAGCATAAAAGCAACTTTTTGTTGCCAAGTCTGCAAACAGTTGCCTTTTGATCAAAACATCATTACGTCAGTTTCCATTAAGAACTTTAAACTTATAGTTATAAGGTAGATTTTCTAAAATTCATTATAATTTAAGCAAACTTAAGTTCGTCATTGAAGAAATACTAAACGTCAAAGTAATTTGAACTGTAAAGTATAGAGATAGGGATCACATTTGATTGAACGGTGATTGTAATGAACTTGCAAACCGGAGTTTGAATGAAGTTAGTGTAACTTGGGATATCCCAACTTACGTTAAGCGTGAGGAGCTAAGTATGGAGATGGCTTCTTTAAATTTGTTTATTTTTATAAGTTGTTTATCGTAAAAAGAAATAAAATATTACTAATAACTTTGATTTACTGATTTTTTATAAAGATGATCATAAGTATCACGGCTGGACTAATAAAGCGATATTGACTTGCCAGTATTATTACTATTGACAGTAGCAAAATTAGCTATCTCTCACGAAACATGTGAATGAAAATCTTATTCGTTATCATAAAAATATTGTTTTAATTGAAAAGTGCCTCCTTCTAAAGAATTTTTATTTTAAGTACTCATGCGTGACGTAGAAGGAGCACTTAAAGATGACCAAATGAAAACTCAATTAACGTATATCACATCAACAGGTTTTAGCAGTCCACTACAGAACATAGGCCTCTATTTCGAAAGGAAGTTATGGCCTAATATACCACGTTGGAGAAACAATAAACACATATAACTGCCTCGGTGGCGCAGTGGTAGTGAATGCGACTGCTGTGCTTGAGGTCTCGGGTTCAAATCCTGGGTCGGACCAAATGTTTGTGTAATTTACAAATATTTGTTTCGGAGTTTGGGTGTTTTCTATGTATAATATGCATGTATTGACAAAAAAAGTATATTTGTATTCATATCAGTTGTCTAGTACCCATAACACAAGCTCTGCTTAGCTTGGGACTAGATGGCGTTGTGTGTTAGATGTCCGAAATATTTATTTATTTACTTATTCTTATATTTATATTAAAAGTAGTTAACAAATAATGACGAGTATTACAGACTTCCATCTAGCAAGTGACGTAATAAAAAGAAATATTGCAAAAGCCAATTCCACACTAACAAAACCGCACACTCTAGTTGTTGGATCCTGGTGGGTTTCATAATTCAGTTCATGGAGACTATCGGGAATTACCTTCAGTTGCCCGATTGTTTTGTAATCATCGTTTGTCAATTTAGAACCTTGAATCATCAAGCACATGTGCGAAATGCGTATGGGATTTCCTATAGCGTAAGACTTTAGATGTGAATTTCTGCTTGCTTTGTTTTTTATGGTTTGGAGGGCGAACAAACAAACAGACACTTGATGGTAAGTATATACCTACTCAAGAACACCTGTAACTCAAAAGACTACGGTTGTGTAGTGGTTTAAGCGATTGCTTCAACACTTTTTACTTTGCTGAGTATTGTGGGTTTGATCCCTACGTGGGACAATACTTAGAGTAATCCACAAAAGCTTATTTTCAGTTTGAGAGCTCTTTGTGTCTATTTCTTTAAAGGCCTGTAACGTTCTACGAGACACTAGATACGTTAATGAAGTTTTCTTTTTTTAAATAATATAAAATGTATAAAACAAATATAAGATTAATAATGTATGTACAATAGTCCAGTCCATTTACCCGATGAAGGATCACAAAAAACCGGTGTGAAATAGCGCTTGCGCTGTGTTTCACCGAGTGAGTGACGATACCGGAGGTCCATATCCCAACCCCTCCCCTATCCCTCTTCCCATCCCCCAAAGGCTGGCAACGCACCTTTGACGCCCCCGGTATTGTAGGTGTCCATGGGCAGCGGTAATCGCTTACCATCAGGCGATACGTCTGCTCGTTTGCCACCTAATCCATAGAAAAAAGGATGACTCTCCCATGGTAGATCTAATGCGTAAATATTGTTGGATGGATGGAAAGTTTTCACAGAACCTTTAGAAGGTTCTTTGACTCATTTACAGAGACAAGTGGACTCAAATTACATGTTGACATGCTTATTACGACTTCACTTGTAACTGTATTATTGTGACCGATTCTTGAAAGTTAATTTTAACCTACTTTGATGAGTGTTGAGAGAGATACTGCAGAAGACATCAAGTCTTCAATGTGATTTGATGATAAAACTTGGGTGTTATTTAAGTCGTTAAAAAAAGGTTTTTGACCTACAATTCCAAACCAAGTAAGTCGGAACAGTATCGGGTATATTTCAAGTTTTCCTTTACTTGTAGAGTTGTCTAGTATAGTTTGATCCCAGCTCTTACGGCACTCATGGGATGAGGATACTGTGTTAGATAGTCTAAACCTTAAAGCCAAGTATTACAAAGCCATCTTGTTATTCAAAGGGTTAGACATTGTAGTAACAATTATTATTGAACAAAAAGTATTGCCAAAAGCTGTGACATAACGGAGGTCAATGTAATTGCATACAATAATATACCGTTTGTATTTGTGTTGCTAACGTGTTACGTAGCTGCACGTTGGATGACTGTACCTGTGATGACGTAAGGAGCTGCTTTGCTGCATTAAGTAAAGGAAGGAGTTTGTTAGCTAATTCACTTGGTTATCTTTTATTAACAACTTATGTTTTACATGGATCATAAAACTGATTGTGGTTCAATATTATGGACTTAAAACACCAACGACCTGAGCTAAATTTGTATTACGGATCCTAATTAACGGATGAATTTCTTTAGATAGCTAGTTATGTTCATGACAAGTTTTAGTATCTATGTAAAGACCTTTTTCCTTCAAATATAATATTAATACACCAGACACAACCCTCTACTTTCCCTAGTTTGTTTTGTCTCCATCCTAAGGTTGCCTGTAAGAGATTGCCTCCGGGCGATAAGCCGCCAATTGTACCTACTTATCTTAAATTAAGACCTTTTATAATTGACCTGCTACAATAAAAACGTTATAATTATTATTATAAAGACGTGTAGTGCAATAAAATCTATGTTCAGCAGGTGGCTAATGAAGACTGATAATGATGGTATATATAACTAAACGTACATGTATAAAATTAGGTTCATAAGAAGTAATTAGATTATAACTGAAATTATTTAATAGGTGATTATTCTTTTGACATTTTAACATTTTTTTATCATGGTATAGGTGTCAAACGAGCAGACGTATCGCCTGATGGTAAGCGATTACCGCCGCCCATTGACACCCGCAACACCGGGGGCGTCACAGGTGCATTGCCGACCTTTGAGGAATGGGGAGAGGGGTTGGGCCTCCGGTATCCTCACTGACTCGGTGAAACACCGAGCAAACGCTATTTCACACCGGTTTTCTGTAAGGACGTGGTATCTCTCCGGTCGAGCGTGGCTCTCCCACGGTATATTGCCCTACATATCCGGTATATGAATGATAATAGTATGAATTTCCTTTTCTGCTGTCTTAAAATTTTACATTTTCTTTCGTAATAAGTGTTTTGACGCTTTGTCTACCAAAGTGTAAACTGATTTTATTTTTAACACTTGATTAGATATTATATATCTAATGCCAAATTTGATGCCAAAAGTGGAATAGTCTTATACAATATATACTAGGTTTAACGATTAAGCTAATACAAGATTTAGATGTTATAACAAAATAAGGAAACGTACAAACAATCAAGCTATTTCCTGAAGTGCTGAGAAGTAGGGTTTTAACAACGATTTAAATTATTACCTAATATACATAGTCTAGAGACGAGAGAAAGGTTGTCTGGGAGAAGGAACTGCTATAGCTATACATAGGACTTCAAAAGTACTTCGTTATAATTTTCAAAAGAGTTTGTTTGGCTTCATTACGTACTATAAAATTGAAAAAATAGGGTTTTATCATTTTTTTAACTAATTGTTGTTCTAGATTGTAAAAGACGATCGAGATGTCTGAGATGTAAGAACTTAGGAATTAGAAAAATTGGCATACTTCAAACAATTTATAAACACCGTGATATGTATTTGGAAATCTACTATTATAAATAAATAAAATAAATATATTAATACTTCGGATATCTAACACAACGCCATCTAGTACCAAGCTAAGCAGAGCTTGTGTTGTGGGTACTAGACAACTGATATGAATGCATATTTACTTTTTTTATAAATACATATATATTATACATAGAAAACACCCAAACTTGTAAACAAATATTTGTAGATCACACAAACAACAACAAACTTGGTCTCAGGATTTGAACCCGAGACTTCAAGTACAGCAGTCGCATTCACTACTACTTCGCCACCGAGGCAGGCATGTTGTTCAGCTCTTTGGTATATGGCTCCCATAGCGTAATATAAGCTTTGTCCCTTAAACCGTAATATTATCATGAAAAAAAATGAGAGGTGTAAGAATATCAATGGTATAGAAACATTAAGAAGGAGAGGAGAGAGAGAGTTTTAAACACCAAAAGCCTCCTAGGTACTAGAAATGGACACAAGAAAACCCAGATTCAAAACAACAATTTGTGGGTCATAAAAAGTGCTTTCCCATGTGGGATTCGAACTCACAATACTGTTTAAATTACTATGCCATCCATTCAGTCAACAATGTCAAGTCTTAATTAGTATGAAATAATTAAAACTACTTGAATAGATTAAATTTTTGACCAGAATTTATAAGAATACCTTAAATATGAATTCATTATTACACGTATTGCATTCACTATGTATAATATGTATGTATTTAGAAAAAAAAAGTATATATGTATTTATATCAGTTGTCTAGTACCCATAACACAAGCTCTGCTTAGCTTGGGACTAGATGGCGTTGTGTGTTAGTATTATTTGGGAGTTTAAAAGAAACACACGGTGTTCGTTTTAACAGTCAGCAACGGAAGGGCTTTTAATATCTCATATTGTACAGACTATAACATTATGTTTGTTTGGTGTTACCATATAAGTAATTATACATTTCAACAGTTAGAGGTCCGGAATATTTATTATTTATTTATTATTATTATTTACTATGCATTTAATACTCTTGCCTTTAATCTGGAATCTTCATTAATTGCAGGAAGCCCAGTTAGCAACAAACTTCTTGACCCGAATAAGTGGAAGTTGCTCGTTCCTAATTCAAGCTACGTAAATTGGAAATGCCAAGTTCATTTACCAAGTTCGAGGTAGATAGAGATAACTTAGATCTTACAGTAATGGTAAGTTAACGAATTAACAATACGGAGAGTCACAACCCCTATTTATATTGTGGGTATCGTAAGGGCGGAAACTATGCAGGACAACATCACTGCATAGAGAAGAATATTTTGAAACAAACCCTATTCAAAAACTCGTCTGGTCAACTTAGTACGTAGCGTGTTCAGTAGTGGGTAACCAATATAACACGGATAACTTTATTGAATCACCAGCAATAAAAACGTCCGTTTTCCGTGGAAGAGCCGCGCTTCGGCATGAATGGGCTCGGCTCGACCACGGCCTCACAGAAAACCGGTGTAAAATAGCGCTTGCGCTGTTTCACCGAGTGAGTGAGGATACCGGAGGCCCATACCCCAACCCCTCCCACCATTCCCTCTCCCCATCCCCCAAAGGTCGGCAACGCCATTGTGACGCTTTTGGTGTTGCGGGTGTCCCAGGGCGGCGGTAATCGCTTACCATCAGGTGATGCGTCTGCTCGTTTGCCCCCTATTCAATAAAAAAAAAAACATCCTCAGAAATTTTATCGAAGTTCCAAAATGAACTATTTGAATGCTTGTTGCCAAAGTCTCTTTCTACTCGACTTTACACCGCCTGATTCAAATTATGACCAGATTCCAAGAATGGTGGTCGCAATATAGCCTTGTGACCCACATTGTGGCGACCTAGTGAAATGCATGATTTTTCAAGCTTAAATCCGCTTAAAGGATCCCGGATGATAGTGGCTGGAAATATGTATGCAGGTAGTGAGTTCCAGGTTTTAATTGTTTTGCACAAAAAGTAAGAGCCGAACCGATTAGTTCGAGAGCGAATATAATACGAGTATTAATAACATAATATTTTAATCACACAAGGTTCTATAAGTAAATTGAAATAATACCAGTCTTAATTATCATTCGTGCAAGTTCATAACGCGTTATTTTGCTTTATAATGCTAAACTGCCATTAGCCGTCAATACACGCTATTGAAGCTATAGCGATGAAATAAAATTAATTAAAAACGGTAATAGTGAACTGAGTTGACCTATAAAAGTTAGACGTGTTGTCATTAACCTTCTACATCCTACTGCATGCGAAGCCACTAGACTAAATCCGCCACTACTAACCGAATAACACACATAGATTATTACAAAACATTACACATTGATGATTAATATGCTTACATTAAAACATCTATCACAAAATTAGACTTACACCACGAACAAATACAACTCAAAATCGATTGTAAGCAGCAAAGACAGCTTACGAGTTAACTGAAAATTACTTTCAAGGGAATTTAAAGTCTAAAACACAGAAATAGAGTTTGTAATTGATAGAAGACTACTAAGGGAGGTCAACTTTCTACAAGAAAGTGGTAGGGATAGTTTTAAAACCGGATTTGTCCGACAGCATAGCGTGACTCAGACATCTTTATGTTTGTCAACAGTTTTTTTTGTTTTGCCTAAAAACTACTGTGAGTCATGCGATATTTTATAACTTTCTTTAATTTATGAATAGAATGAGGTTAAAACAAAAAATAAGAAGGAAAAAATTAAGAATTTTTTGTAAAAAACTTCGTTTCGCTACTGGTGAAGGGTAAACTTTAAATTTGCTTAATTGTAAATAAAAGATCAATAGTAAAAAAAAACAATGTCAAAAAGGGGTTACATAAGCACCTACTTCCTGCCTTCACTGCATTACCCAATGATTGACACAGCAAAACTGTGGAATGAGCTGTCGCCTGCGGTGTTCCCGGACCAGTACGACCTTCAAACCTTCAAGAAAAAAGCATACTCCTTCCTAAAAGGCCGGCAACGCACTTGTGACGCCTCTGGTGTTGCGGGTGTTCATAGGCGGCGGTGATCGTATACCATCAGGCGATACGTCTGCTGGTTTGCCTTATAATTCCATAAAAAAGAATACCCAATGATTGGATGAAAAATTATTTTCAATACGAGTATCCAAGTTTATCCAGGAGTACGATATTTCTGTAAACCTTGTGAAGTTATGTAATATAACTTTGGTTTGTCATGTTGATTTTAGATTTCATAAACTTCTGAAGTCGTCCTTCCGCCTAAGGCAAGGTTCAGCATTGTATAGTCTACACTGTTAAAGGGTATGCTTTGTTGCAGCGGTTTATTCTTCTGTAATAATTTGCCGATCAAATTCTTGAAAATCTGAAGGGTAGAAGTGTTCAGGGTATAAAAGACCAGTTTCATTATATGCTGATAAACTCCCTGATAGACTAATGATATATATCTGTTAATTACTTTTATATCTCGGTTCCACAAACCTTGGATAGAGACATTAATTAAATAGCGTCATGTGTCAGATAACTATCTGAAACTCTAGTGAAATTAAACCTTACGATAGCAATATATTTAATTTTGTAACGCTTTTGAGGGATCAGGTAATAATAATGGTTCTTGATTTATTGATTCGCGAATACATATTGAAGTTAAGCAACAGTTGTTGAATCAATCAACATGACATATTAAATGCTGGACGTTTTAGAAGTAAGTACGTTTTTTTTAATGGAATAAGCGGTAAGCGATGACTTACCTGATGGTAAGCGATTACCGCCGCCCATGGACACCCGAAACACCAAAGGCGTCACAAGTGCATTGTCGGCCTTTCGGGGATGGAAAGGGGGATGGGATAGGGTTTGGGGGTATGGGATTCTGGTATCTTCATTCACTTGGTGAAACACAGCGCAAGCGCTATTTCACACCGGTTTTCTTTGAGGCCGTGGTATCACTCCGGTTGAGTTAGCCTATTCATGCCGAAGCGTGGCTCTCCCACGGTAACGTTATGCCCTTCATTGAAAGTTTATGTTTGTGTGTCCCATCGTATCGCCTAAACTACTGAACTGAAAAGTCAATAGATGCCAAATCCCTGGGTCACCCGGGTGACATAGGCTAAATTAATTTTACCAAAAAATTCGTTTGACTCAGAAAGTGTTAAACCATGAAATAGCAAGAATATATTTATAGCATGAAAGATCTAAGCAACAATACTCAGTGCAGAAGCAAAGATGTTGCTGCTTCAACCAACAAGTACATTTGGTCTAAAACCTACATCGTTAGCATGGTGGTAAGTTAGGTTTTTGACCAAACATACCATTTACCCATTAATGACTGCCTCGGTAGCGTCGTGGTAGCGAATGCGACTGCTAAGCTTGAGGTCACGGGTTCAATTCCCGGGTCGGACCAAATGTTTGTATGATCTGCAAATATTTGTTTCGGAGTTTCGGTGTTTCTATGTATAATACTCGTATGTATGTATTTACAAAAAGAAAAAAGTATTTAAGTATTTATATCAGTTGTCTAGTACCCATAACACAAGCTCTACTTAGCTTGGGACTAGATGACGTTGTGTGTTAGATGTCCGGAATATTTATTTATTTAGCTATTGCATAGCTTTTATCGCAGGCCTTGAGCGTGGAGACCGAAAGACAGAAATTCCGTAACGAAAAAAACCTAACACCCCCGATTCCGACAGGACAGCGGTGATACTTTTTAGTTTTTCCATCTATCGATAAATACCAGAACTTTTTATTATTGTTATTTTTGTTTTTGTTTTTTGTTGAAAACGGAAACGAAAAAGAAAAAAAAACTAAGAAAAAAAAATACTGCATAAATAAAATAAATATATAATTATAATTGCATAAGTTGATAAAAAATGCTATGCAATAGCTTTACCGCGGCAGTCACCGAGTGCCACACGTCTTTTTTTTATTTATTAATACAACGGGTTGATCAATGATATAAAAATTTTTCAGTGCTACTCTTACCATGAATGCCAATGATCGTCATTGAACATGCTGTCAGCACGTTAACGTAAAAAAGTGACTCAGACTAGCTTATGTGGACGCTGTGATAATTTATTTACATGAACATTATTGTTTTCTATCATTTTAAAAATATTTATTTGGCTAAAGAATTAAACATACACTAAAAGTCAAAAAGTTCTGCAAATTTTAACGTAACGTCAATAAATTATTTCAATGATTATTTTTATCTGTTTTTTTGCAATAATTAAGTTTATCATTGTTCATCAGTGTAACAACAGTGTGCCACAACGAAGTATAATAACAGATCTAGTTAACTATAAAATATTATCTAACTATGTAGCTGACGCACGTAACCTCGTTTTCGTCTTCTATTGCCCGTAGCGTGAAAATTTTCCCCCGTGTTTGAATCATTCTAATATTAGCCTGATGATACGTAGTACCTTCCTTGACAAATGGACTATCCAACACTGAAATAATTCAAATCGGACCAGCGGTTCCTGAAATTAGCGCGTTCAAACAAACAAATATAGATAGAATATGTCAAAATAAGAAATTGTATGTAGGATTGAAGAATTCTTTATATTTTGATGTTATATTGTGATACTGACGTTTACAGACTTAGTTTTGCACTTCTAATAATTGAGTTTGCTTCTTGTTAAATGTACTCATTCATTTGATGGGTTTCTTTGAACTCACTAACTTCATCTATATCTGATACACGTTAGTTGGGAACTGTAACTTTAATTAAGAAACCACTCTTCACGAAAAAATGTTAAAACAACTTTGAGCAAAGCCACATTGTTGATGCACGACCATACCACTGTTGATGAGGCACTGCCAGTAAAATTTCTAGGGCCGTGTTTAGCTTCAGGTAAAAATATTCTGCTACTTATATTAACTGCGATATTCCAATACTTTCAAAGTCGCGTTGCGTATCTATAAAAAACAGCCAAGTGCGTGTCAGGCCACGCAAGGAGTAGGGTTCTGTAGTAACCTCCAAATGGCACGTGTATGTAGAAGGCAGGGTTGGTATTTATTACTATGAATAATATTTACTTATTATTTCATTAGGCTTCTATAACTTCTGAACTAACAAAGTTATCTAAACCATTATACTTTTCCTTCAAAGTTTATCACACGGTCTAGTTACCATCATGAGTATTTTCAGAATTTGACTTTAAGGGGGGACGCCCTATTTTTGCAACGCTTTAAGGGGCGACGCAACAAAACGCAAACCTTAATAAAAGAATCGTCTGAGTAACCTCTCAATGTTTTTAAGATGACCTATCTAATGATATCCCACACTATGGGGTAAATTAACGCAAGAAAAATCATCAATCCCAATTACGTGTAAAAGCATAACATTTTAATAATAATAATTGATTTGAGTATCATTTATGGACACCTATTCTTAACATCAAACATTACATATCAGATACAAATGGAGTAACTGATTAAATCAACATGGACCCAAACACAGTTGATATGTTGAATAAATATTAGTTCAACCAGTGAATATATTTGTAGAGGGTTGGCTTAGGCAGATCTTATTTGTCTATATAAATACTTGTTCGTATTGCGATACAGATTTCAATATCTATGACATTTTATACCAAGAATATAAATTATTTGAAAAAGAAACAGAATTAATTCCATTTTTATATCAAAACTATACGTGTTTCTTTAAATTTAACTTATAATATGTGTGAGGTAAACAGTTAATACATTTATTTCACATTTATATCGATAGATGGCGTTGCAATTAGCGATTAAATCGCGCTGTTTATAGTCTCCGTTGTTTAATGTACTTAAGTTCTTAAGTAAGTGTTAAGTCTTTTATTGCTGTTTGATGCTTTATACTAATGCAGCATTCAATCGCCATTATTGCATCTTCAACATGCATCTTCGGTATCAGCATACTTTTATTAAATTTTTCAGCAAAGCTGCTAGGTAAAGACCTCCACGCGGTATTCAGTTCACGAGAAAGGTCAGCGACAATCACTACATTTTTTGGCCTTAGTGTAACCTGTATCTACACCCAGACATTTTCAGTTGGATTGGCATCAGAGGACTGTGAGGGCTAATTCAATTAATACCATGTTCTGCTTTCCAAGTGGTGCAGATCTAACTTCGGTGTTTAGGATCATTGTCCTCTTGCAGAATCCAGAAATCATTTTGGTGTGCAAACATCTTCTTAGCCGACCACAATAATGTTTTTTTGTTAAATTTGTCATCTTCTTCAATTTCCGAAACCCTTTTTTGAGAAGCAACCCCAAACACGCAACTTTAAAGAGTGTTTCACGGTTCGTACCACCCAGTCCATTGTCAGCCATAGTCTGAGTTTGAGTTAAGTAACTGGCTGCCCAACATGAAGCTTCATAAAAAACAATCTTGTCCCAATCACATTCTTTATATTCCCATGCCCAATGCAGCTTTTTTTCAATATACGTTTCAAAAAGGAGAGGTTTCTTCGCAGTGCATCGATATTTTATGCTATTTATAACTAAACGCCTTTTGATGGTGTCAAGTGAAATTAATAAAACCTTTTTCTTCAACTTTTCTTGATCAGAGCGAAGTGATAATGAAGAATTCTTGGCAAACAGCTACACAATCCGCTTTTTCGCTACGTATTTATGTATTTATTATATTACTTATTTGCCACGATCTCATAAGTCATCGACGGTTTTTGTTTGTCAATATTTCTTTGAATTTTCTCTTGTAATGTGTGGCCTACACGTGGCACATTTTAGGCCCTTACGCATGACTACAGAGAAACACAGCTTCAAAGCGTAAACCGTACGCGCCACTCTAAAATTATGCCGGTCACGTTCTTGATAAATACACTGTACTATGCTGGGCAGACGGCTTTTAATGTATATTGTTGTAATACTACCTACCTCCGCTCTCATATTGGGCTATACAGCCAAACTTTAATTGCCACGAACACGCTGTTGAAATCATCTGAAAAGATGTGAAAGCACAAAAAATTTTAGCACTTTTGACTTATATATGTCACCGTAAGATAGTAAATACCGTTAGATTATATTAAATTACACCTAGTGAGATTGTAAACTGTCGACAGAATGTCAACTGTGACATGCTATTTACTATTTAATGTACTATTTTTCGTTAGGTTATAAATGAATCTAAATAAAACCGTTAACTCACAATCAGTCGAGCATCAAATTATAAACTGTTCCTGATTGATCGGTCTTACAGTAGGCCGTTCCATGTCCATAGAGTTAGGTTAGGTTAGAACTTCTTGGATTAACCACAAATTAATTTTACTGCCGCAACAATTTTATGTATCTAATTCTAAAGCTGTTATGTATTACAAGAGCGGGCAAGATGCAATCCGTCGCATACCATATCACAATTTGACGGTTTCACAGATTATAATCTAACTAGAAATATTAGAATGAATTGTAAGCAGTATTTTACAGTTCACAATCTATCGTCAGTTTGCAATCTCGCGAAACAGATTAAAATCTAACGGTTTTGACAATTTGATGGAAATATATTATATACAGCAACTTGAACAGTGGGAGACATTTATTTTTTATGGTAAAGTAAACTTGAAAGAAGATGTAGCAGTTCTGATTGGCAGGACCAATTTTAAAGCTGAAAACAGCTATTATTTTTAGGTAAAATAATATTTCAATTGATTTACTGCACTTTTGTTACAAAATTTAAATTAAAATGCCAAAAAAATACATGATATTGTGTCTATGAGTGATTTCATTAATGATTGAATAAATCAATAAATGAATAAAACAGAATATTTATTTATTTGTTGATATAATTTTAAAAATATAGTTGATACAGTATTCTATATTAAGTTAATAAAGTCAGTACCCATTTACAATTGAAATCACATAGTGACAGATTACATAGTTTAAAATTAATTCGTTACTGTAATATGTATGTGCATACCGTCGTTTGATGGCGGCCATTTTGCAATTTTCGGTTTTGCTTTAGACCAAATTTACGAGTATATTTGAACGACTATGACACCCATATTAGAGTTTCTACATATTTAACTACTAAAAACATAGTATCAAGAGCTTTTTGACATCAAAGCAGTATTTTTAAGGTATAAAAATATGCAGTTTCTAAATGATATTAGTCAATAAATAAATAACAAAATTAATGTTAGCGAATTACAAAAATAACAATATAAATTGACTATTTGTAGTGAACCTACATTGGAAGACCTATATACAAGATCGGATCTACTTCGTTTAAAATAAACATGAAAAGACCTACTTAATATTTTTACACAGTTGAAGTAAAACAAAATAAATAACATAATTATTATAATAAATTAAACACAATTAAGTTACTTATTAACTAATCTTCCTATTTCATTTAATTATTCTTTTAATAAGTTACACAATCACACGATATCTAGCGTACAATAAATACATTTATACGTCTAAATGAATTAAGTTTTACTTAAAGAAATATACACTATGTTATAGAGCTAAGTATATTTGAAACACTCTTTTCTTTTCCTATCCACTTTCTAATACACCAGGTTACTACAACTTCCATTTTTTTTTCTATCCCTTGGTTGCCTGTACGAGATTTTCGTGGGAGAGCCACGCTTCGACATGAATGGGCCGGCTCGACCGGAGTGGTACCACGGCCTCACAGAAAACCGGTGTAAAATAGCGCTTGCACTGTGTTTCACCGAGTGAGTGGGCATAACGGAGGCCCAAACCGCCAACCAATCCCGGCAACGCACTTGTGATGCCTCTGGTGTTGCAGGTGTCTATGGGCGGCGGTAATCGCTTACCATCAGGTGATACGTCTGCTCGTTTGCCCACTATTCAATAAAAATAAACAATCAATAAAAAATGCCTTCTACCGATACCACTTGTACCTCCTAGTTTTAAAATATTGTTTTAATTAATCTGGTGTACAATAAAGCGATCTATTATTATTAATCCAGAATATTATAGTCTACAGGAATTCCTCCCAATACAATAATTATCATCAAACTTGATTTCAGCTGATTTTGAACTTATAACTCGAAACACTTATGTGCTTGTAACATTTTTAAATCACTAATTTATTTGCAGAAAAAAACCATTTTACGAATTCAAAACAAATTTCTACTGGAATAGAAATCATCTGGTTGAGATTCTCTATGATGCTAGTCAGTATGACAAACAGTTATTTTTTCTGGTAGTCGATACTCTTAAAGTTCGAAGGAAATACCAAATTTTGTTAGCAAATACCACCACTTGTATAAGGAATTTGTGTATAAATTGGTAACAGTTTATAATCAGTCCTTGAGCCGATTAAGGGACTCTGTAATAATAACTAAGAATTCTGTATGTCTAAATTCAAATCAAGTTACATTTTTATCTGATTCATCAAAATTACAACCAAATGTTTCCAGTCCATTTAGTGCAGTTTTCTGGCAGTAACAAGTTTGTTAATGTCGTGGTATGCAGCTATCATGGTGTGAGTCTTCGGTGCATTTGACGTACAGGTCGGGTAGGTGTACATACAGTCGGACTGTTCTTGTCCTCTTCTCGCCGCCTTCATATACTTAAAGAACCTTAATATTTCGGGGTTGTCAGATACTGGACGTCGAAGTTCGTTTAGCTCTCTGAAAAGCATTAATATGTGTTATAATC
The DNA here is from genome assembly GCA_916048165.1 of Spilarctia lutea. Taxonomy (NCBI): domain Eukaryota; kingdom Metazoa; phylum Arthropoda; class Insecta; order Lepidoptera; family Erebidae; genus Spilarctia; species Spilarctia lutea. The sequence goes on along the minus strand of OU696492.1, from coordinate 2,121,724 downwards.
TATAACTTATATATGACAAATACATAACCAGATAGAAAGGTTTGTATGAAGAATATTCCAACTACTAATTGTATGTAATCAACACGGTTTATCCCTATCACGTGACCAGATATTTGTTTGATTAAAAAACCTCAAAAAAAAGTACACGAGAAGTCCATCATTGTGGTTAAAAACAAATTATTAGTATTAAGACGGTGGTATGTAGTACTAAGTAAATACAAATTCAATGTTTTAGACAAACCCATAGGTCAAAACTTAAGCTGAGTTTTCTGATCAAGAGTTCAGGCTCCATTAACAGCGCGCCTAGATTTAATTTCCAGTTATATCTCAAAAATAATTATTCTCTTTCAAAATATGCTTTGACTGCCTCGGTGGCGCAGTGGTAGTGAATGCGACTGCTGTGCTTGAGGTCTCGGGTTCAAATCCTCGGGTCGGACCAAGTGTTTGTGTAATCGACAAATATTTGTTTCGGAGTTTGGGTGTTTTCTATGTATAATATGTATGTATTTACAAAAAAAAAAAGTATATATGTATTCATATCAGTTGTCTAGTACTCATAACACAAGCACTGCTTAGCTTGGGACTAGATGGCGTTGTGTGTTAGATGTCCGAAAAAATATTTATTTTTTATTTTATTTATATACATAAAACCGATTAGTTATTTATGCACAGTCCATTATATTGTTTCATGGAGATTTAATATTAAAATAGTATAATAATCCTTTTTATATCTCGGAACAGAATCGTGTTGAGATACTGTCAAAGTTGTGAAGATTAATATTTTAGATTTGACCAGCATATACGCAGTTTTACTAACGCTTATTGTATAAATACCATTAATTATGATTCTTAATTGACATGACAATAATGTTATACTGAAAGCACTTGTTGAGACGATTATAAAGAGTACAGTAAAGTAATTAAATGAGCAAAGAACATACCTGCTTAATTGTGCAGAAATCAGGTTACTATATGGCGCAAACTTTGCTGGACTTGCGTACATGAGACAGATGAGCTGCTCTCTACAAGCTTCTATGTTATCGTTGAGCGAGTTATCTGCTGGCTCTAAACCTGTTTAAATACAAAAGCTTTATCAAAATGACAAAATAGATTTACATGTAATTTAAACTAAAAATATACGACTTATGTGATACTTTACATTTGATACTTATTGATCTAAAACTATAACAGATCAATTTGCATTTATGAGTAGGTACTAAAATCTGCGATAACATATGGTTATACTCGTACCTATGTAAAGTATACCAGTAAAGCTACTAATAAATAAATTTTTCGGTTGAATTTCATTGAAACTTCTGTAACTATCTATTTCCTATAAAAATCATCGCATGAGAGACTGCTAAGAATGGAAAAGAATTAGGTTCAACAGCAGGTTCAAGCCGACATATTGAACGAATTTTAAAAGAATACAAAAATGATATTACGATATATAAAAGGATATAAAAATATCGACCTAACTATAAAATTTAATATTATATTAGTCTTCTATAAATATATTAAACATGAAGAATTTTTTAGTAAGATCGAATTTGTTCACTAAGACTAAATGCCCGAGGGCATATATATGTCAGATAATAGTCATTGTCTTACCGAGCCTTGCAAATATACCATCCAGTCTCGACAGCAGCGGCGAATAGAAAGGATCATAGTTACTGAGAATCATTGATGAGGCTGGAATTTTCTGGAATACCTGTGGGTTAAATAAATATTAATACAATATACTTTACTGATATAGTTAATCATTGTCTTGCGATAAAGTACACACACATAAAGGACACATCGAATCTTATTTAGCATATTACTGACATATCTACCTATTTGCTTTACTTAAAGAGAATAGATTATTTTAATCCTTCTCCGCCTAAGTCCTCTTTTACTTTTACTCGATACTCTTTAGGAAACGTAGTCATGCCAAAAACGTAGTGCTCTTCCGAGGCATGGTCTGCTAATTAAGAATGTCTTGTAAGAAAAACCCAGCAGTCCGACCCGAGAATTGAACCCGGGACCTCTTGATCGGCAGTTGCTTACGGTAACCACTAGGCCAACGAGGCAGTCAAGTATCTGACCAATTTATGCTTTCCATAACATGCACTTACCTTATAGTTGTTTGCACCCATCTGATTCTTATAGTAACTGTTCTTTGATGGCAGAAAACCAACTTTTTGGCCATCTCCGAACCTGCAACATTTGAAATTATATTTTAAACGGACATTGGACGGACGGATATTGTAATTATATGGTCTGAATTTTAAAGAGTATTTGTATCATCAGATAATTAAGTTTCTTTAAAAATCAAGAAATTTCATGCAAAAGTATATCAGAAGACGCCGTTAATATAGTATTTAATTAAAATCTACCACAAAAACAAACACTATATATAATATAATATTATATATAACACTATATATAACACTATATATAACACTATATATGTTTTATTTTCACTTTATTTTTATACCAATATTTTATCTTCACTTTGATATCGTGTTAGAATAAGCACAAAAAATTGAAGACGATAATGAGCTTATTGCAAATATCATTAGCAAACTTATGAAGGAGGAAAATCAATAAGGAATTCTTTGAAAATTACCCTAAAATAAGCTGAGAAACACAAACAAACTAACAATGAACTCCTTAGACGTATTTTAAATCAAAAATATTATAATTACAGATATTAAATGTTGTTTAGATAATTTGATACACATTTTACTTTCTACATATTTCTCTCTTCCTTTTCATCGAAATTGCGATAATATACACATGACGTATGCTACTGAACCAGTTACTTTCACTATAAACTATAGATTTTATATTGATAACACCAGATAATCTTTATAACAGCTAAGTTACATACTTTTACATTCTATTTTTCTTTTCGCTAACTATTTTGGGAACAGCCCACGTACAGTCAGCACTAAATATTTTAAATAATCATTATACCTTGACATATCAATATTTCCAAGTTCATTCGCATCATTTGTCTCTCCGTCATCTTGAGGGTAAGCATAAGTCCCCGCTTGGTTGGTCTCGTATCCCATGAAGTCTTTGTTATCGGTGTTGTACCCTGTCTGGTCATCTACAGCTGCTGGAGGGTAGCTGGCTTGAGATGATGACGCTGATATATGGGATAAACCTAGAAATACCAAAAACATGTAGATTTGAAATTTTAAAGTTTATTTTAATGAAACGAATAAGTCAAGAGGGTCAAGGTATTTACGTTCTTAGAAAAAGAGGCCATAAAGATTTGGAAGAGGTAAATGTACCTCCTTGTACCGACTCTAAAGAAGAATAAGATTATATCTTTAAACTTTTAGTGAGTACAACAATCTTTATAATTTCTGTTCATAAGTCTCTAGACATTTTATACTTTTATTTCATTTAAATATGAAATTCAAATGAAGGAAGTTTAAAAATAAGGTGTTAGTTAATGTAATATTGAGTTTAAAAGTATTTAAGAATCTTTTTATTTATGACAAGGGCGAAACAACTCCATTGTGTCCTTATGTAGGTCAACTTGTTTTTACGTTTAGCTAACACGAGCATAACAAGAATAAAATCATAAATAATAAGGTTAGTGGGTGTTGTAATGCTCTTAAAGTATTTTATTTCTATACTTATTACTGAAATATAGCTTAGATGGACTAGAATAGCCTTTTGTGGCTTGTTTGTCACCCTTGTGTACGATAAAATTTATATTAGGTAATCTTCGATAGTGAGTGAGTGAATCTCCATTTTTAGGTATGTTAGAGGAAAAATTAGGTATTTTGTGGTTGTGATCTCTATATTAAGAATATTAATTTGATAAAGTTCTGCACCAATTAAGCTCAACTTTTGACATGATATCGCTCTTGAGGCTAAATCGATTCAAAGATGTTTTTATCTATTTTTCGGGTCAACTGTACCTATGGTTCTTTATCGACGTAACCAGGGTACACCAGAAAAGCATGGGTGGGTACAATTAGTTTACTATTAAGAGTGCAAATATGTTCAAAACTGTGGTATCAGAATTCATCAGAGATTTAAACATTAACTTCTGGAATAGTCAATTAAATAATAAGTTATGTTCCTTCTCAAGAACCAAATTATCTCCATGACAAATTGTATTGAAATCGGTGCAGTAGTTTAGCCATGATAGCGTAACAAATAGATACAATTATTTTCGAATTAATGATATAAGTATAGATTATATTATTATGGATATACATTTTTTTAAATATCCTTGAGATCTGTTAATGTTTAAAATAAAACATCCATAAATACACTGCCTCGGTGGCGTAGTGGTGGCGTATGCGAATGCTAAGCTTGAGGTCTCGGGTTCGATTCCCGGGTCGGACCAAATGTTTGTATGATCTGCAAATATTTGTTTCGGAGTTTGGGTGTTTTCTATGTATAATATGTATGTATTTACAAAAAAAAAGTATATATGTATTCATAACACAAGCTCTGCTTAGCTTGGGACTAGATGGCGTTGTGTGTTAGATGTTCGGAATATTATTTATTTTATATATTTAAATTATATAATACTTGAAAACGAAATAAGGGAATATGGAACAGTTGAAGCTTACAGTAGTTGTTACTCAGAAATAACGAGCGACATTTTCCCTCTAAGGATGCTATAACTCGACGGTGTGAATGCTACACAACCTTTCCAGTTTCTATTAGAAGATAAGGAAGAGATATTTTGTAAGGAAATGCGCTACTTAAATATAAATAAACAGCTCTTGTTTAATATCAAGTTGTCTTACATATAATCTTTAGATAATACTAAACAATTTAGACAGCCTCGGTGGCGTGGTGATAGCGGATGCGACTTCCCTATCTATGATAGCGGGTCGAACCAAATGCTTTTGTGATCCACAAATATTTGTTTCGGGGTTTGGGTGTTTTCTGTGCATAATAGTGAAAGTGGCTCGAATTGTCGACTGCCAGGCATTTTCAATTCGGCTGGACTCTTTGGCGCTGCGTAGAGATGTGGCTTCGTTATGCATCTTCTACCGCATCTACTATGGGGAGTGCTCCGAGGAATTGTTCGGACAGATTCCTGCCACCTCTTATCGCCATCGACCTACGCGACAGCAATGCCATCCCCATCACTTGGATGGCTGCCAGTCCACAACTGTGCGCTTTTCGCGAAACTTTCTGCCTCGCCCAACAAAACTGTGGAATGAACTGTCGCTTGCGGTATTCCCGGACCAATACCCTCAAACCTTCAAGAAAACAGCGTACTCTTAAAAGGTCGGCAACGCACTTGTGACGTATCTGGTGTTGCGGGTGTCCATGGGTGGCGGTGATCGCTTACCATCAAGCAATACGGCTGCTGGTTTGTACCTATTCAATAAAAAAAAAGAAAACACCCAAACTCCGAAATAATTTTTTGCAGATCATACAAACATTTGGTCCGACCCAGGAATCGAACTCGAGAACTCAAACACACTAGTCATAACTGTGCCACTGAGGCAATCAATATCCTGGCAATTGATATTTCAAGTTGCTCTCTCTTTCATGTTTGTATACTAAAGGTACATACGATTTCAGTTCTCTTTGACATGTTCGTCAAGTGCTGGGTTGTTCTAAAAAGTCATCCTATCTGAGTTCTACCCTACTTTTATCCGCGTCACTGTATAATTTACAAGGGATTTGCTAAAAAGGATTTGAAATGTAACAGTGGAATAAACTTAAAAACCTTCCTAACACATCTATTTTTGTAAGATTTTGAAAGAATATGTTATGGGAAAAAATTTGCCTAGTAGAAAAAAGGTTTAATTTTCTTTTTGGAGCTAGAACTAAACTCTTAATAAAATATGATTTAGTATTGTTTGTTAGAGCTGTAAAGTTATGTGTAAATTCAGAACTGAGTCTTCTTCTTTAAAAAACATGGAGTACCAATTAAGAAGCATTGGTTAATTTTATTCAAAAAACTAAAGAGAGTAACATGAAATTTATAATTAATTTGTCAGACTTTATAAATATATTCTTACGTTAGCCGATTAACTCGTAAACAATTTACATAACTAATTGCCGAAACTCATGTCAAAATTTACAATTCACAACATAACATTACAAACTTTTTCACCAGAATATTTTAAGGCCATTTAAACTTGAATGTACTTCGTCACCCACAATATAATAAGTTCGTCAAAGTAAAGCTTAATGTTGTCCTAAGTTATAATGTTTTGGCGAAACTTTATAATAACTTACCTTTGCTGAGCATTTTGCCGAAACTGCCGAGAATACTGGGCAGGAACATTGCGAAGAGGATCGATTTTATGAGCACTTGTCCTCCGATAATAATTGGTAAAAAGAATTTGTTAATACCGAACGCTGGAAATAGAAAATATTAGGGTATGAATTTTAGGAAGATATGTATATATATATATATATCGTATATGTATATCGAATGTTCTAAAAAGTGTCAAGGCTCAATAATTTGCTGATTCTTAGTACTAATAGTACTATTCCTACATCGGAAGTTGTAAAGTCATGATCACGGGCAGTGCAATTTAACCGAAGTTTAAGTATAACATTTAAAAAATGTGTACTTAATGCCTAACTTTAATTTTACACGTTAATTCTCATAATTATAAATACTTTGGAAGGGTTATTTCAATGGTTTATAAAATCTTTTAAAATTATATTACAACTAATACTAGTTTTATTCCGCGGCTACGCCTGCGTTTATTTTAGTTGTCGCAGTAAAGAGTAGCCATGTCTTTCCTCACTAGTCAAAGTACCTCCATGCCAAATTTTATTGCAATCGGTGCAGTGATTTCACCGTCAAAGCGTAACTGATAGACAGATAGACAGAGTTACTTTCGAATGTATAATATTATGGTATACTAGCTGACCGACACAACCTCGTTTGCGTCTTTTATTGCCCGTATCGAAAAATTGTCCCCCGTATAGGGTTGATTTTTTACACCTTGTGTCCGAAAAACCCCAATATCATACGGAACCATATTTTTTTCCAAAATAAAATATAGCCTATGTTACTCGTGGATAATGTAGCCTTCGAATGGTGAAAGAATTTTTAAAATCGGTCCAGTAATTTTTGAGCCTATTCATTACAAACAAACATACAAACAAAGTTTTCCTCTTTATAACATTAGTATAGATACGAGTAGTATAGATAACTTTTTGTTAAAAATTATAAATACTTACATTTAGCAGCCATTGGTAGATTTATCGATAGAATGTGAGTGTTAATGAAATCCTTTACTTTTTGGTATAATCGATATTCATACGTGAATTTACTAAACAATTCTCTTCCTTGTTCATGCCTTTTCTCAAGTTTTGTGTCATTAATTTCTTCCGCCTTGATTTCAACTCCATCGGAAATCTTAAATCTATGTTTAGTTAGAGCGTTATCCAATATATTTTCAACAGTCCTTTCTAAATATGTAACCGTTGTGTTTAAATTGAAATTTTCTTCAGCATACGTACTTAATGTATCTACAATGTCTTTAAAATAATTGTCTACTGAAGATTCATTGATCCTACTACTATAACAGTTATGGCAGTGAATAGAATCTAAATTATTAACTAATTTTACTTCTGTTTTGGTTTTATCAGCATGACTGGAGTCCCCTTGGCAGTGTGTCGCTAAAAGGAGTATGTACAATATTTGGAGGTTTAACCTCCATTTTGATTTGTTATTTCTTGAACTTTCTAAAGTCTCCATTTTTATAGATTTTTCCAAACTTCATCACTTAGGTCCTCGTTTTAATTCTCTTGACCCATTTACCGGGCAATCTGAAACAATAACAAAACTAGTATTAACAAGTTAAATTTAAATCAACAATATTCCAGTAAAACTTTGATATATTTAAGTTCCACGTGTGCCAAATGAGTATAGTTCAACCTTCCAACTTACTCACGTACTGTAATTTCAAGTGTAACCCGAATTAAAATGATTAACAAAGTTACTGAGGGTCAAACAGCTTAAAGGCATTATATTTCAGTTATTAATAAAGTAACGACATAATTATTTTATCATTTAGATGTTCATTAGTCCTGGAGAGACTTTAATCTCTGTACATTAATATCTTTATCACTATTCTTTGCTTGATGGTTTATTTATGCATGTGGTAGACTTTCAATTTTTTTCACAGATATTTTTTTATGACTTCTGGCAAATGTTACTGTTACAGTTAACATAAGTGTTCATAGTTTATAAAATATATGCTTTTTATTATAATGAATACGAAAGATCGCATAAATGTTACTTAAAATGTCGAGATAGCAAGTTAACTAAATAATTTTTAATCCCGGGAGAGTTGATTAACAAAATCGATATAAGCGATAACTTAACAAAATTGTCGGGTTTATGAGTAGACACATTTCTGTTACTGACATGTTTCGTTGTGACGTGAAAAACAGGCAATACATTTGTTTGCCAATTCGTAAGCAACCTTGTAACAAAACTGTCATCACGTTGTTAAGCTTTGATAGCTGTGTGCGCGGATGTCAAACTTGTCATTCTTCGTGTATTCCGCCTTTCTGCTCACCATTTGCTTTGTTTTTTGTTACGTAAATGCGTCAGGGTATATCTTTTTGGAGTGTGTGCATTTTAGTATGTATATATATTTCTTCGGAATGGGCTTTAGCCTCAATGCCTTGATTGGATTTGGTTGTAAAGATGTCTTGAACTATGACTAAATATATTGTAGCCTCTTTGGCAAAATATTATATTATAATAAATAATAATAATCAATAAATATTTCGGACATCTAACACACACGCCATCTAGTCCCAAACTAAGCAGAGCTTGTGTTATGGATACTAGAAAACTGACATATACTTTTTTTTTTGTAAATACATACATATTATACATAGAAAACACCCAAACTCCGAAACAAATATTTGTAGATTACATAAATATTTGGTCCGACCCAGGATTTGAATCCGAGACCTCAAGCACAACAGTCGCATTCACTACCACTGCGACACCGAGGCAGTCAAAGTCAATCTATAGAAACCCTAAAAAATACGTAAAAACATTTATTTGACTAACAGGCGATATCTAAATATTTTCAATGTTCAGTTCAAATGTTGATTTTGGTAAATAACGTTAGTAGACGTGAAAGCTTCGGTGGAGTCTAGCTTCGGTATCAGTTATGGTTAGTTAACATTATACACACTGCGAAGTTCAGACGGACGGTCGAATATCGTAGATTAAGTTTATTGAAGGGAGGGAACATTTCTAATCGGGATTACATTTATAGTTTTAGAGTATTAGGGCTATAAAGCTGCACGTGTAAACTACAAACAGTAAATATTAGAACAATTATTTACGGCAATGACTACATTAGATCAATAACTGTAGTAATAAATCGTTCAATATACAAATCCAATCTATTGTCGATCCCATACATATGGACTGTAATCTGATTTTGTCGTACTATGGTGACAAATATTTGAATTGGTTACTAATAGTCTTAGTAATACTTGATTACATGGATAATTATTATGACATTCGCGAAACCGAAGGTCATACGTTGCAGAAGCATATCAATATGCCGCCATAGTGTGGGTCACCATGCTGCATTGTTGCATTGTATGTATTCGCAATGATTATGGTGACCACTATTCTTGAAAATTGCTCATTTTGGCTCATACGTAAAAAAAGATAGATATATTATATTTTGAATAACTTTTTGTTACGATAACTGACATTAAATTATCGTTTAAATTCCCATTTAACTCCTTTGTCTATTTCAATAAAAGTACGACTTAATAAATGATGATTTCTGAACTTTTGTAATGTCCTCCGGGGAAAAAATTCGAGATTTCTCAACTCATTTCACATAACATTACATTGTTGATTTTCATATATACGATTCTTTCACTTTCTACGTTAATACTCCTGGAATGCCAAGGTAGTAGAGCCACACAGGTTACAACACGAACGGGCTAGCTCGACTAGGGCGGTACAACTCTTTCACAGAAGACCAACCCAAAATGCCAGCATTCGTGCTGTCGTGTTTCCTTGGTTATTGTGAGACCGGAGGCTCAATGATGCAGTATATATTTGGAAAGTGATACCTTTTCGTATTTTTAGTTTGAAAATAAATATAAATAAATATTCCGGCAATCTAACATACAACGCAGCCTAGTCCTAATCTAAGCAGAGCTTGTGTTATGGATACTAGACAACTGATATAAATACTTATATACTTTCTTTTTGTAAATACATACATATTATACATAGAAAACACCCAAACACCGAAACAAATATTTGCATATCATACAAACATTTGGTCCGACCCGGGAATCGAACCCGAGACCTTAAGCTTAGCAGTCGCATACGCTACCACTACGCCACCGAGGCAGCCAAAATGTCGTGCCTGTTCATCTAGATATAAGTAACCTTGACGACTGAGCAAATCAATATGTCTATTGTTGGTTCAACTCTTTTCAACGACAAATATAAATATAATGAGCAATATCATTTCCTGTGTTTGATATATTAAAATAGATGCCAGTCGCTCTGTGTAAAAACTGATATTCAGGTAAAACCGGTTGAACTGGTAGCCGTCCCCAAGTATTGGGAATAATAAAGGCTAGGAAGATGATGATATATTAAAATAGACCATTAAAAACGATTTCAGAGAAACCTTTTTCAGGATTAGTGTGATACGATTGAATTTACATCATGCGAATAAAATATTTTAATAAAGGATTTATACCTCATTATAAATTATATATTATCGGACATTTAACACACAACGCCATCTAGTACCAAACTAAGCAGAGCTTGTATTATGGGTACTAGACAGCTCATATAAATACACAAATACTTTTATAATACATACTATTACAAATAGAAAACACCCAAACTCCGACCCAATATTTGCAAATCATGCACATACTTGGGACCGACCCGGAAATCGAATCCAAGACCTCAAGCACAGCAGTCGCGTACGCTACCACTGCGCCAACGATGTAATCTAATGTTTGTGTTTGTCAGCAAACTGTTAACATAGTGCTCGCAGGCATACTTTTGAATTATTGTTGAGAAATAAATTATAAACGACATTCTAACCTCAAAAATCTGTGATTTAATTAGTCGTCAGTAAAATAAAATCTGATTCGGCATTTGCCCCATAAATTTTCATTACCCATAACAACTAATGCCTTGCAAGTTAATATTCCATCAGTGGAAGAAGAAGATGTGACTGCCATTAAATTTATACGATAATGGAAAAGTAATATAACTAATTTAGTAGTTAATGGGTTGTTAACGACGATTGTCCAATCGTCTGTCCAGATATCGTTAGAGTTTTATCATGAGAAAGGAGAACTTGAGATATTTCAAATAAGACTGTCTTATTATAAAACTACGAGAGCATGTAAATACATAGTCACTGTGATGACGACATTGTTAACACTCCTATTCTTCCTATAAGTGTCATAAGTATCGTGGGAGAGCCACGCTTGACCGGAGTGATACCACGGCCTCACAGAAAACCGTTGTGAAATAGCACTTGTACAATATTTCACCGGAGGCCCATAAGCCAACCCCTCCCCCTTCCTCCGCTCCATATCCCCCAAATGGGCGGCGGTAATCGCTTACCATCAGGAGATACGTATACTCTTTTGCCCCCTATTCCATAAAAAAAGAGTTGGCTAAGGAAGCAAACTATGCAAGAAAACATCACTGCATTCGGAAGTCAATCTTGAAACAAACGTTTCAAATGTATCAACCCATCTAGCCAGCGAGGTATAATACGACGAAACCACCATTTTCAGTAGAGGTTTATGTCTAGCAGTGATCTTATGTGGCTGCTGAAGTTGATGATAATATTGATGAAAGTCTGTGGTATTATAAAATCCATCCTAATCCTGCAATACTTTAGCATATTCTATATGTCCTATGGAAAATATTTGGGAAAACTATTTCTTCGTTTCAACGGAAGTAGTAATGCTATATATTAGTCAGGACTAATCGGGGATCAACGATCTTTATTTATTACTAATACGCTACTATCAAAAGTTTGATATAAAACTGACATTTGAAACAATAACCGATTTAACCAGCTGTCAACACATCTTTGAATTGAAATCCTCTAGAAATTTTTAGGGAGAGTCGTCAATATGAACTTCGAGTTAAAATCGAATGTGGTCATAAAACTTTACGATAATGCTTTGACACAGGTAGTGCATTGTTAGAAAGCTTCCTTCAAATCATAAAAATAATGTTATTACTACTTTCATATCTGTTTCTTCTTATGAAGTTGGTTGATGTGTATTAAAAGATAGAAGAAATACGTGAACACAAAATGACGTAGAATAAAAGACAGATTTATGGACAAACTAGTAAAAAAATGGTTTATTGAATACATATGCAAATATAGATAAATAAAAACAATTTATTGGATTTTTATGAAGTTAATGATCCTGTTTGAATAAATCTTAAAATTATAATAATGATAATAATAATCGCTTTATTGTACACCAGATAATTAACAAAGGTAACTAATGCTAAGAGGTACAATTGCCGGCCTTATCGCCCGAAGGCAATCTCTTACAGGCAACCATTATATAGGTCCTTCTGCAGGTTTTAAGGCTACCCCAACTTACTTGAAGACAAGCAGTGAAAAAGTTTAATGAAACCACTTTATGTATTGCTGTAGCATGTATTTACTACAGAAAAATACAGGTTTACAGTATACTTGTAATCCTTTCACAATACTATGACAGACAGACGGGGTAGAATATATATGTACATACTATTTGAAAATGTTATTTTAATACATTTTGACTGCACGGTTGGCCGAGTGGTGTCAGCGGTCGCCATGCCGCTTGCTACTGCGCCAAGTGTCGTGGGTTCAAATCCCACGCGGTACCTACAACACTTTGTGTGATCCACGAATTGTTGTCCCGAATCTGGATGTTCTTTGTGTCCGTTTCATGTATGTTTGTAAAGTCCCCCACGACACAGGATGTTTATTCCTAATGTAGGAGTTATCTTTTTAAAAAAACAAAAAAAAAACAAAATACCTTTTCTCTCCATTGAAACGATTATTTGAAATATTATGAGAAAAGGCTTCGATGTTTTTGAGTATGTAGTATTTTTTTATCTCAACACCCTTTTACAGATCTCTAATAACTGTAAACATTTGATGTTATCTTTTGCTTTTTCGCAAGTAGTCGTGTTAATACCTTTTTTTGTAGAGAGACTTAAGGTTTTTATTTGTCATTTGATACAATAAATAAATAAATAATAAATAAATATTCACCAGACATCTAAGACACAACGTCATCTAGTCCCAAGCTAAGCAGAGCTTGTGTTATGGGTACTAGACAACTGATATAAATACATATATACTTTTTTGTTGTAAATTCATACATATTATGCATAGAAAACACCCAAACTCCGAAACAAATATTTGCAGATCATAGAAACATTTGGTCCGATCCGGGAATCGAACCCGAGACCTCAAGCTCAGCAGTCGCATACGCTACAACTACGCCACCGAGGCAGTCAAAGGTATTTCGGTTCATTTAGTGACCAAACTATTATTTCTGAACGATTATATTATTGGTTTTCCGATTGGATGCTCTAATCCCCGAAATGAAATATATATCTTTGTATATGACAATAATATGATAACTTGATACAATGGTATCTAGGCCGCTAATATACAGTAGGTATCTACTTATTTATTTGCAAATACGCACTTTTTGTATATTTATTACACCCCGATACAAGAAATGTTTGCCTTAGTTAGCAATCAAACCCACAACCTGTAGTTTATCAGTCAGGATCACTAACCAATAGACCATATTTATGTAAAAACATTGATCCATAGAAGTGACGTAAGACCTACAATCTTGAATGAAACTAGGCAGATGGTGAAGTAACAATCAACTGTATATCCAATTTCTGTCTGATATTTTACCTTGTGATTACAAATTGCAAATTTAAACAATTCTTGCCACGTCAGTAAGTAGATGGGTGACCAATATTAACACTTTGAGGCCAATAGTGTCTCAGAAAGCACCTTTTATTTACCATAGGAGAGCCACGCTTCAACATGCATGGGCTTTGGAGTGATACCACGGCCTCACCTCACGGCTGTGTTTCACCGAGTGAGTGAGGATACTGGAGGCCCATACCCCAACCCCTCACCTCATCCCTCTTCCCATCCCCCAAAAGCCCACAACGCACTTGTAACGGCTCTGGTGTTTACATGGAGTAGTGTGGTGGTGTCCATGGGGGGCGGTAATCGCTTACCTTCAGGCGATACGTCTGCTCGTTTACCCTTTATTATATGAAAAATTAAATTGTAATGGGCAGTTGAAGGCCTAAAAGTCCGATACCAGTCTTTCTACAGCACTTTGATATCATTTAGTATTTGAGCTATGAACATCCGATGTCAGTCGATCCACGCAAAAAAATGCAGTTAAACCGATTCATAGTAGATTTAAACCAGATCCCGGTCTAGTTTAGAAATAGACTTGGAGGTTTGTTGTCAAAAAAGTCTCTCTCAATTTTTGTTTTGATAAGTATAGAGTTATAAACCTCTTCATTAACAATGCTATACGTTTCATCAGATTATCTACTATGAACTTCTTGACAAATCTGTGCGGAAGCACCACTTAAGAAGTTTAGTAACTCGGTTTGAAAACTATTTGATCGTATCCTCGTCTTTCCCCTTACTAGCTTGGAAAGTGCTCATTATTGCTTGAGCTGTTTTGTATCTGAGAAAAATATAGCTAAGCTTATTTTGTCCTTTAAACCAGGTTAGTTCATCTTCAGTCTTTAATATTACACAGCTGGACATAGGCTTTTACCTAGAAACGAAGTCTTTCTTTCTCTTTCGAAAAAGGGTTTCTTCATTTCTGTGTTTTATATCTGTGTATTCTGTGTTTGTTTTTGTTACTCTCCAAATCATTGATCTTTATTAATCGACTAGCTGACCCACGCAACCTCGTTTGCGTCTTAAATTGTCATTGTCCGTAGCGTGAAAGTTTTTCCCCGTTTTTGAAACATTCTTCATTGGTGCTCCGCTCCTATTAGTAGTAGTGTGATGAAATATAGCCTATAACCTTTCTCGATAAATGGTCTATCCAACACCGAAATAATTTTTCAAATCAAATCAGCGGTTCCTGAGATTATCACGTTCAAACCAACTCTTCAGCTTTATTACTAGTATAGATATCCATGCCCTATCATCGTATTAACATAGATTGAAGAAGAACACCCACGTTTAAGTCTTAATATCACTAATTTCTGTAATGTTAACAGAAATGGGTAAATATTTATACCAACAAAGAATTACTTAAATTATAATGACAAAATTTTTAACAAGCAACTTCCCTTTGACCTTTTCTTAAGTTTCTCAACCAGATAAGTTTTACAGGGCCAGTAGCAATATCAGTTTAATCCTGCCGCTGAAACTTTGTAGAGACTCTTGTTGCTTTTTAATGGACGTGAGTGTCGCAGTAGATAACAAATCTCATTAGCGAAATAAATTGTTCATTAAGTGATGTTGGTTCAGTGACTTGCCAACTCTTAATATTTACTACTAGGTGATAAACGCATCTATCTCTGCTAACCATGAGCATAATCCAAGAGTAGGGGTCACCATACAAATTATGAATACAGATAATGCAACAATGCAGCATAGTGAACCACACTGTGATGACCTAGTAGTTCTGCATGTAATGTATTCCGGAACTCCAGGAACAGTCAGGATACGAAATAAATTACACACCAACTTATGATGACAATGTATAATGGCAGATTGAATTACTTGTCACAAAATACAACAGATGTATGTGACCTACCCACATTTATACATATATCACACATTGGGCCCTCAAATACGCGGCGCGTATAGCATATATGGAACATCCCAACATCAACAGTTGGGCCGTGGCCCGTCAGGTATGTTCACCTCGCCTGGTCGCAGGACCCTCCCTTAGGGTTGGAGGGTCATAAAACGCGTTCCCCACATTCCCCGTTCTTACAACATTTTTGATCGGTGCTAAGCTCCTAGGCTGTAGTGTTATGATATTATGTATTCCCAACTTCCTCGAGGAATATATAAATAGACCATCCAACGCTAAAATAGACTTTTCCGAACACTGATCTAACCGAAGGAACTCTCTTTTAATATTGATAAAGATTAACCGAAGCTATCGATTGTGTTTATTTTATTTTATTCTGTAGGGTATTGATGATAGCTTTTAATATAATTATAGGAGCTTTACAGATAACGGCTCAATGTAATAACATTAATTATATCGTCGGAGAGCCACGCCTCGGCATGCATGGGCCGGCTCGATCAGAGTGAGACCAGGGCCTCGAAAAAACCGGTGTAAAACAGCGCCTGCGCTGTGTTTCACCGAGTGAGTGGGGATACTGAAGGACCATACTCTAACCACTCCCCCACCCGTCTCCTCTCCGTTTATTAGAATAAGAATTTTAATTGCGTGATTTAGAAACATAAGTTACTATTAAAATGATCAATATACATATGTATATATTAATTTCGTATTGCTTATTATATAATGATGAGCTCTTTGCGGTTATTTCAATTTCGTCCGTTTCGACTTCAATACATATTTCACACAGACATTTGATCTGTGTTTGGATATAATTTATTCATAATATATATTTTTTTGAAATATAAGCTACTTATCAGCTGCGTGGTTACTATAATTCAGACTTTGCCTAATTTAGGATCAGAGTGCCGTGTGTGAGATGTGTGAAGATATATTATTTGACTTCTGACATGTTCCCAGTCCCAGCCTTAATTATTATAAACGACCCATAACGTCTTACTACTTGGCTCAGGTCTCCTCTCAGGAGAGGGTTAAGGCCATACGTCCCAACGCTGGCCAAGTGCGGGTTGGGGACTGGCAACACAACGTTGTGGTTACGTAATCTTCACGACTGTTATCCTATTATAACAACCGGGGCCGACTGCTTAACGTGACTTCCAAATCACGAAGACGCTCATGGTATCTTGAACTAGTTGCCAGTATATTTAAGGGAACTAATTTCGCAGTAACGATTGCCATAAATATCTATGACAACCGGGACCGATGGTTTAACTGTTATACGAGCATGGGCGTGAAATACCGCCAAACTTCCATACTCCGGGCTGTTATTAAGAATTTCTTGTAAGAAAAACCTCACCGAACACAATAGCCTCGACCATATCATGGGAGAGCCACACTTCGGCATGAATGGCTGGTGGCATAATATTGTAAATTTAAAATAATTTCGTCTGTCTGTTTCATTTTAGGCTAAACCACTGCACAGATTTCAATAAAATTTGGCATGGAAACACTTTGATTCTTGTTGATAAAGAAATTCATACAAGCAACATTGTTAGATATTAATTTTGTGTGAAATATATTAAGCTATCACAATATCTTAAGAATTCTTTACAAAAGATTGGAAAATTATTTTATATATTAAGTCTTATTTAAGTTCTTTACTACAAATATCATTTAACATATTTATTAATTTATTTGATTAAAATTTTCGACAAGGTTCTAAGGTGTCTTGGAAAAATCTACTGAAAATAGTATTGGGACTTATATAATAGAACATTCTATTCCAATTACGCGTTTTGTAGTATTTTATTAGATTTTTTTTAATAAAACGTCTAATTAGGTTAGTGAGTACGATATTAAAACGCTTCAAAGGAAGAACTTTAATGAAATACGAACTATTTCTATCTTATTAACATCTGAAGTTTGATAGCGATTTGTCATACTTTAATTCAAAAGTATCTATCCAAATAAATGTAATTGAAGTGTCTGTTTGTAATATATTATTAAATTAACAGGTTTCATAAAACGTTTATAACAGTTTATACGGCACTTAAATAAAAAAGCAATTTATTTTTTGCCTCAGATTACATACACATACTATGTCTGTTTGGCTAATTGGTGAAACTGCTGGACCGATTTTACAGAACATTTACTAGCAGACACAGTAAAAACCGCTTTTCCCGAAACTTTCTGCTGCGCACAACAAAACTGTAGAATGAGCTGTCTGCCTGCGGTGTTCCCGGACCAATACGACCGACAAACCTTCAAGAAAAGAGCGTACTCCTTCCTAAAAGGCCGGCAACGCACTTGTGACGCCTCTGGTGATGCGGGTGTCCATGGGCGGCGGTAATCGCTTACCATTAGGCGATACGTCTGCTCGTTTGCCCACATATAATAAAAAAAAAAGGATGGTCTTCCAAAAAAAAAAAAATTCGACGATATTCTTAACGGTACCCAAAACTAATAAATACAGCTAGTCTAGTAATAAACACTAAATCTATTTCATATGATTGATGCTAAAGTATTTTTTTAATTAAATCAGTATCTAAATTTTGAGAGATCTTTATATCGAAATGTAAATAGTAGTGCCTAGTTTCTTTATTTGATAGATGATATCCCTGCCCTTATTGCGTCCTACTAGAATTAACTAGCACAATACTGAATCAAATTAAAACAGTTATAATATCCTACTAATATTACAAGCACGAAAGTTTGTAAGTATGTAAGTGAGTATGTTTGTTGCTCTTTCACGCAAAAACTACTGAATGGATTTTGATGAAACTTTGCAATAATATAGCTTATACATCAGAATAACACATAGGCTACAATTTATAAAGGTACTATCTTCACCTCGCGGTTGTTATCGTACCGCGGGTAGCACCACGGGGTTCAGCTAGTTGGTGCATAAAACTAACTAAACTACATAAATATGTATTAACATAAAATTACTGATCACACTCTTACACCAACCCAAGTACCAACTAACTTCTTTGAGTGTAAATTCTTTATTAAATATCCTCTGAATGCTTCGCAGACAGTTTGAGCAGGACCCTTATGCAGTCGTTGAAAAATAACTAAAAAATTGCGATCCCATTACCCGAAATAAACATTTTCACTCTATCTCTGTTTGTAGTCTACAGTAGGTAGTTTATATTCGCCCTTTGCCCTTCTGAAGACGATTAAATCCTCAAGAAGTATTGACTTTCAAGGACTTGCGGATAGATTTACACACTATGGTTTTTGAAAACTAGGAAATTGTTGTATTTCTTGTACCTATACATTTTTCACAGTTAAATATATAAGTTGCGTATTAATTTTGTATATACACTAATCGCAAGACAAGACATAGACGCTAAGTACAAATTAAAAAAGAAATTAAAGCTTACAGTATCCAAAGTAACATCCCGAATTGGATTAACCTTGAGTATTATCGTATTTAAACTAATTCACTCAGCACAGTCATTATTAAAATAAGTAATTCTATATAGTACTAAGTAAGGTATAATTTTACTTGTAATGTGGTACTTATCTGTGGAATAATGTAACATGTTAATGGGTATAATGTTGTCATAAGGCTTAATTACCTCACACGCACGCCACCGTGTATGGTTTGCTTGTATGAACATTCTAACAAAAGTAACGTTCGTAAATTATTTTTTGTTAAGAAAATGTATTAACGATTTTGTTTTCCAATTTAGGTTTCTTAATATTAACAATTTGTCGTAAATTTATGTACAAATTACCTTACTTCCATTAATTATTATATACATTTTTTGTACAGACATATAAAATACCCAATTACTTGCAGATAATACCAACATTTGTACAACCCGGGTATCGTGCCCGAGTCTTGGAGCATAACAGTCGCTATACTTAGTGGTGTTTACTCACCTAAGTCGTTTGCCATAAAAAATGACTCGTCTTTTATATTTCAGAAAATCATAATTGACAAGATTAAGTACATGATTTTTCTAAAAGGCTTTTTGCCTGAATGAATTAACTTGACTTTCCCTTTATATTTCGTTAAGTAAAAACTTGAAGTATTATTTTATGTTGATATTAAATACGCTTTTAGAAGTTCAGCAGTTTGCTTAAGAAGTAAACCGTTTATATTAATCGCCTTTTTACTTAATGTTATTTTTATTAAGCTTTCAAGATTGCTGTAAAGTTAAAAAATCTAAATATCAGGTGGTACTTGCGCTGTGTTTCAACGAATGAGTGAGGATACAGGAGACCCATACCCGAACCCCTCCCCCATCCTCCAAAGGCCGGCAACGCACTTGTAAAGCCTCTGGTGTTGCGAGTGTCTCTAGTTACCATCAGGCGACACGATTGCTCGTTTGCCCACTATTGCATAAAAAAAACACTATTTGCAAAAAAAATAATGAATCTTCTATCAAATCTGGCCCAACCATCGCTGTATGCCCTTTCTAGTTTCTTCTAAAAATTGAGGTTAAGTATATCTAATGAAACTGAACTCCAAAAAAAGCGATTGACTAAAATATACACTGACCCAGATTGTCTCGGAACACCCGACATAGAATGATGATGTCTTCGAGGAGAAATGGCCGATTAAAACCAGTATATACAAGAAACTTCGCACAAACATGTTTACCAAATACTTTTAGCTGAATACAATCAATCATGAGCGAATATATCACCCTGTGTTGGAAGTATGAACAAATGTATAAAAAAGAATTTACGTCACATGTACTCGTATCATATTGTTATAGTTTTTGAAGTGAAACTTCTTTAGAATCGGTGTGATTTCAATCCTGATGCAACGGAAAAAACGACAGATATGAGAGACAAATAAAAAAAGTCGCCTGTAATTAGTGAGCCAGAGCGAGAGAGCAAATGTCGACTTGTATGTATAAATTAATCAAAATACTTTCATTTTTAATCAATTAAACATTGTAATTGTAACTTTGATATATTTATTCATCTCATTCTTTTGTCGATTTTCTGAAGTTTCACTTCTATCGTGTGTGAATCGCACACATTTAATATTTTTTTTATATTGTTACTCGTAAATAGTATTTGATAAAATCGATACAGAATGTCTAAGGTATTGGAGCTCAAAAATGATCTCAATTTAATTGTAATTGTATAATCTTTTTTGTATACGTCATGTAACCAATTTGATTTTTTAATAATGTCTTAGAAGGGAGCAACTTTGATTCCATTTAAAAAATAAATAATATTCTTAAAACTGTAGGTATATCTAATATGTGAGGTATTTATTTACCACAAAATTAGCTTACTTAATTATTTAATTTCCGAATTCATGTGTAATTATGATTTATATCTTACAGCGCTAATTCCATAATGGTCGGTTGAGTTTCTTTAATTCTATTTTACTTGTGGTGTCTTTTTTTTATTTCAAGAAAGATAAACAATTACTGTATACAATGCTGACCGTAATAAATGAATAACCTCACGACAGTTGTAATTACACTCGTCACATAAGCTTATACCCAAAACCCCAGGATCATTCCTGGACTTGTCCGTTTTCTCTCAAAATCCTTACTTAATTACATTTAGTGAACTCAATGACAATGTAAATAAACTCAATGTGTCCTGTGTAACTTTATTTAGGCAACAAAATAGGGTAAGCTTTGTCCAATCTTATTTGTTGACTTTTTAAATAGATTTAAAGAGTGAAAGAGATGTGTTATGTATGTACTTATATGATTCAGTGTATTAGAAAGAGAAAGGTAGTAGAACTTGTAGAATATATAAAACATACTTGTACTAGTGGTAGCCTAGTGATCGAAATGTGACCATAATTCCTTTTTTCTTAGTTTTCTACACTCCTCCTATATATAAACTTTAACGGTGTCAAATTTCATACTCCTCATAAAAAGTCGCACGAAGTTTTTACTTCACGTATATGGACATCTACTGATATTTTTATATTTATGAGCCTGCCTTTACTTCTACTCAGCTTGATGGAAATTATGAGAAGAATCAAATAGTGGTCACCATACTCATTGTGAATGCAGACGATGTAGTACGGTGACCCGCGCTAAAGGCTTATTGAGGTGCTTCGAAATCATTGGCATTTTACTTAGGGACTAAAGTTTTCTATTTAATCTTTACTACAATCAGATTGCTTATTGTAGTAGTGTATCAGAGCCATGATTTAACACACATGATCTCCATTAGCCTCAGGAAAAGAGATTTAATGTTTGGTCAGATTATTTTTTTTTTTTAATATGGGCCCGCTAAAGTGCCTCGGCTCTGCCTGATGGAAAGCATAAGCAGAATTAAAGAGTGGTGGTCACCATACTCATTGTGAATGCAGACAATGCAAGATAGCACCGTGGTGACCCACAACATGGCGGTCGAGTGATGCTTCTGTATCATTGGGCTTCCGGTCTCGCACTCACCAACGAAACACGAAAGCACGAATACTGTAATTTTTAAGTTGATCTTCTATGCGAGGGTAGTACTTTCCGGGTCAACCCTACCCGTTCGTGCTGAAACGTGGCTTTACTCCTGTTAATCTTTTCGTTTACTTTTGATATTATTTAAATAGCCGATATCACTCAGGCTATTATTACGAATATATTGAGACCTCATACATTACAATCGGTTCAGTAGTTTAGTTAAAATATTACATTTCCTTTTAGCTTCGTCGTAGTTTCGCCTCACCAGCGAAACACTACGGGCAGAGCTGGACATTCGATTACGACAGGGTATAACCAGTTGTGAGGTCGACAAATAGCTGTCGTGAGTTTCGATGTACTTTGTACACGTTGTTGGTATGATTGTTCAGTGCCCGCAGAACTAAACTCCGGCCATTTATGTAAGTTCTCTGCGTGAACTCAGTGACTCGATCACTGTGTTGTGTTGTACTGTGCGTGGGTTTTCAACAATTATCACCAGATACTTGACAGTCTTCTGTTTGATATGGGTGTCTTTTCATAAAAGAGGTTTTAAACTACTATATTTCGCTTGCCAGAGAGGATTTTTATAGGATTTATATAAAGTTTTCCTTCTCTTTGCGGTACTGTAATCCTGCGTAGTTGGTTAACTTTTACGACACCCTCGAGACAAACATATGTGGTGACACTTTGTCTTTTTTAATATATATGATGTCTTTTAGAAAGTATGAGCAAAATCCAAGAGTACTGGTTTCCATAATGAGGAGAGCAAATAATGGAACATTGCAGTATGTGGACCCAAATTAGGGCGCTCTTAATCCATCGCAACATGAACTATATCCGAATACCACAACAACTACATCACATAGAGAATAGAAACTTTTTATGAGTCCTGCAAGAGTGTGAATAGTGCCATGAATAAGTAGGTACCTTAACTATGTTATGAAGTTGATAAATTATCTATTAATGGAAATCCTATCCTGGTGACACAACAGTGATATATGCTAACCGTGGGAGAGCCCCGCTTCGGCATTAATGGGTCGGCTCGACCGGAGTGATACCACGGCCTTACAGAAAACCAGTGTGAAATAGCGCTTGCGCTGTGTTTCACCGAGTGAGTGAGGATACCGGAGGCCCATAACCCAACCCCTCCCCCCATTCCCTCTCCCCATCCCCCAAAGGTCAGCAACGCACTTGTGACGCTTATGGTGTTGCGGGTGTCCATGGGCGGCGGTAATCGCTTTCCATCAGGTGATGCGTCTGCTCGTTAACCCTCCATTCAATAAAAAAAAAAAAATTTTCGCTCGAATTCAGATGGGACAAAACGGAAAGTAAAGTCTCAAACTAGATATAAAAAAATACAACCGAAACTTTCCTGCTTAAAGTCGTAACCAACTTTAAGAAAACTAGAAGTAGACAACTAAATAATATATTCAGAGACTTTGGTAGGCCCCAGAAAGAACGTTGTGTCAAGGCTATAAAAGTCTTTAAAAAAAAAACACTAACATGATTAACTAAACGTGGTATATAATTTTAAATAAATGTTAAAATTTCACAGTGAAAGTTTTAATGTAATCGATTGCGGTTCTTCATCGACCGTAACCTTATGGGATCTCATTAATATTATAAACACGAATGTTTGTGATGATGAATATATGAATATTTGTTAACTAATCACTACTGAACGGCTAAACTTAGTCACAGAGATAGATTAAAGTCAAGAAAATGAAATCGACATGTATAAGGACGACTTTAATACTAGCGTAGTCAGTGGCGCAGTGGTAGCGTATGCGGTTGCTGTGCTTAAGGTCTCGGGTTCGATTTCTGGGTCGGACCAAATGTTTATATGATTTGCAAATATTTGTTTCAAAGTTTGGACGTTTTCTATGTATAATATGTATATATTTACAAAAGTAAGTATATATGTATTTGTACCCATAATACAAGCTCTGCTTAGTTTGGGACTAGATGACGTAGTGTATGACTAGATTTCGAACTCTATAGCTTTAAGTGGTACAAAATCCTTAATCTCTTGAGATTTCAACTGACAATGTTTTACTAATAAATGACAGATGAGCGGCTTTAGTGATAACTAGCTGACCCATGCAACCTCGTTTGCGTCTTATATTGCCCGTGGCGTGAAAATTTTCCCCCGTTTTTGAAACATTCTTCATTGGTGCTCCGCTCCTATTAGTAGTAGCGTGATGATATATAGCCTGTGGGGGAACGGGTATCATGTTCCACCCAACACAAAGGGAGGATCCTCTACTGCCCAACAGTTGATGTTGGGATGTTGTATATATGATAATCGGCGCGGGAACTTTATTTGCGCGATTCAGGATTGGTAGTTACTCCGTGTAGTGTAGTTTGTAGGTACAGTGCGTTACTTCGTAGTTCAGTGTATCTTCGGTAGATGGCGCTGTATGTGGAGGTCGCCACATCACTCCCCTCCAAGACTGGAGGTCGATATATGTTGAGTCAGCTGTCTGTGCTCTGATGCGGAGCTTGCCAGTGCCAGGAGTGAGTAGTTCCAGTGAGTCGGAACTGAATGCCACAAGTTCCAGTGAGTCGGAACTGAATTCCGCTAGTCCCAGTGAGTCGGGGCTGAAGTCCGCTGATCCCAGTGAGTCGGGATCGCATGCGGTGCGCGGTGCTGCGGTGAGGTCCCCAGTGAGTCGGGGCGATTGCTGCGTAGTGGCTGGCTGCTGCGTAGACGGGAGAGATGTGCTCTGCTTATATGGACCGTAGGTGCAGTGTGCTGTGCCTAGACGCTGTAGAGGCCGTAGGGGTTTACCAGGCTGGAGCGGTCGCGTCCTGCGTGTGGTATATCCCAGTTGAGGCCGAAGTTGCTGGCTGGCTTGAGACTTGCTGTGGGAGTGAACATGATGGTGGCGCGGCTTGAAGGCTGCTTCCAATCACATCGGGGTCACCACTGTGGGGGAACGGGTATAATGTTCCACCCAACACAAAGGGAGAATCCTCCGACCGGGCGAGGTGATCATGCCTGGCGGGCTACTGCCCAACAGTTGATGTTGGGATGTTGTATATATGATAATCGGCGCGGGAACTTTATTTGCGCGATTCAGGATTGGTAGTTACTCCGTGTAGTGTAGTTTGTAGGTACAGTGCGTTACTTCGTAGTTCAGTGTATCTTCGGTAGATAGCGCTGTATGTGGAGGTCGCCACATAGCCCATAGCCTTCCTCGATGATTGGACTATCCAAAGAATTTTTCAAATCGGACCAGTGGCTCCTAAGATTAGCCGAAACAAACAGACAGACAGACAGACAGACAAAAATTTTAAAAATATATATTCTGGTATGTGTACCGTATATACATTCATATGCATGTAGTAGAAAGTGGTTTTTTAATATTACAAACAGACACTTCAATTTTATTTATTTGTATAGATGACAAAGTGTGAATGTTAATCTTCAATTCGGACTTTCCGGCAATAGTCGATTACATTTCAATTTCCGCCAATAGCAACATTGACCTACTCGAGTTATTGATTACTTTCTGAATCCATTTCCTGCCATTACCTTCTCTTGTCAAGTACTTTTTTATTGTAATTGTATTAATTAGTATTATAGGCACACGTAAATTGAATCATTGCCCTCTCAATTAGGCCGTGTCCTTCCCCAGATCGGGATACTAGATGCTAATAATTTTTATTTACGTATCCCAATGCGAACTTATCAATATTTTTGCAGTACTCCTGTGGTCAAACGTCTATTGAGTATTTCATAAGCTTCAACAGTTCTATGTACTTTCTGAATTTTGTTTTTTAACCCGACCACGGCGAAGTCAAAAATAAGAGTAAAATTTTTTGGCAGCTATGTCTGTATTATATACCGTAGCATCTAAACCACAGAACTGGTTTTAATGAATGAAATGTCAATAGATTTGTAATAGTGTCTGTATTTTTACCAAAAGTATTTAAATAGTCGAGTTATATTCATTTCAACTTTACATTGGCGTAAGTATAATAAGGCTCTTAAACCCATATTTCTTCCTAACATTTTGATTTTGTCTATTATTATATAATCAACTTCCCGAAAAGCATTCTTTAATATCGTTATTATGTCTTTGAGAGATTCAAACTCACTTCAATTTCGTTTAATGTGTTTGAGAGTGCGATAAAAATAAAAGCTATTTTCTTTTAAGTATTTTATCTTTCATTTTTACATTGCTTTTTATCTGTAGGACACACAGCTAAAACATCTTCAACAACTTTAACCAGTACATGATTATTTTGTGAAAACAATTTTCCGCGTTATTATTTCTAATGTCATTTTATTTTGTTACCTTTTTATCCTCAAACAGATTAAGAGTAAGTACGCCATGTATTTTTGTATTATGAGGATATCTAAAAGACTATCATTATATCAAAATAGTTGACCTGAATAAACAAACATTCAAATGTTTTATTTTTATTGATATACTTATACAAAGCTTTTAAATAATAATTTACTTCTGTTCCATCATTAATGCCATCAATAAGTTTCATTTTAAAATTTCAAATGGAAATAGTCTGGATAATATAGGTTAAGTCAAGATTGTTGCCTCAATCTCTCTATATCAAAACCATTAATCGTCATGAATGTACATGAAACAGTCGAAAGTAATACTTTAAAAGCTTTTAATACCCTTTTTGATGTAAACCAAGGCAACAATGGGGAGGAGTTCCAGAAATTCCAGGTACTAAATTAGCTCAACATGTTCTCCGTTAAACAGTCTAAGTCTAAGTTCACACTGATCAAACGACAAAATATGTTTATGTATCTCTTACGAAATATCCATACCACATTTACTTATTTAACTTTTGCCCATTAGGGTTGACTCAAAACTTTATCATTAGTTTAGGTGACATGATTGATTGACTAACCTAACCACGAATAACCTTCTGCGATTACCAAACGGTTATGATCATATACTGGGGTCCACTTATCGATAAATCAAGTTCTGACTAGTAATCAAATTAGTTAATGCCCCAATGCAACTTGTAAGTGTCTTACATAGTTTCTGGAAACTTACTTCGGGAGGAGTTTGCCCTTGTGGTGAGCGAACTCAGGGTAATATTTCATGGGCTGGTAATGGATAACCACTCTAAAACTGTACCGCTGAACTGTACTACTTGTTGAACAATGTTAAATATGGGAAAGGGAGTTATGTTAAGCTATTGCACAATTAGTGTTGACGATGGAAGCTACTTGTTTGAGTTTCGTTCTTAGCAGGCGTAAGTGTAAAAAGATAGTTGTAAAGCAAGCGGAAAATAAAATTGTAAACTTTTAAATTCTGCTTAAGTTTTAACTATATTTTTAGACCGTTCTTGTTTATTTCGAGTTTATGTCAGTGCATTTTTAATCTATTTTATCAAATGTCGATAATTTGTCCTCCACAATTTCCTTGCAGTGCTGTAAATCTATTTTCGTTGAATATTCATAATATTCGTTACGTCGTAAATTATTAGGTGCTGCCTAATAATTTTAACACGTACATATTTGGAAACTGTATAAAATCAACATTAGAAACTAACTACTTAAGTAAATCGTTTCCTCCCCCAACTCGGTTTACCGAGTGAAATGGCGCATGAGCACGGTCGCCTAATGAATGTAAATTATCCGCTCGACGCATGTATCGGTTACTGCTTTTGATGCTTTGTGATTAGTATATTTCAAATGTATTTTTATGTCAATTGTCAGTTAAGATTAAATAGTTGCCTTCTTTTAGTTTGGTTACAAACTAAATTGAGCATATCTGTTGTACGTTGATAACTAAAGTTATTTCAAAGGTCCTAAGGTGGTCAAACTCAACTATATGCCTAAATATGTTTATATAAGGATGAAATTACATCCAGACCCAGAACAAAATAATTGTACATGTAATACATAATTTAGCCTAGACAGAAAAGGAATCTATATGTTCTAAAATATAATTTCTCCAATGAAATTTTTTTTGTTTCAAGATAAATGACTTGTAGTTCTTTAGATTATCAATGCGCGGGAGTCTATATTGTTTACTGACATAACCAAGTGAATACGAAAACAAAATGGTGTAATTTTAATAAGACCGACAATGAAACTTTAAATTTCGTTTCTTT
Source organism: Spilarctia lutea (assembly GCA_916048165.1). Taxonomy (NCBI): domain Eukaryota; kingdom Metazoa; phylum Arthropoda; class Insecta; order Lepidoptera; family Erebidae; genus Spilarctia; species Spilarctia lutea. Next base: position 2,093,420 of record OU696492.1, on the reverse strand, counting down.
GGTTTACAGAGAAACACTTTATTTTATTTGTCGGATGCCCACAAAAGAATTATAAAGACTAATAGTCTTATAAGTATATACACTATATACCTTTCCATAGTTTGCTACTCTCGCTAAGTTGATTGGATTCTTATGTTTGTGGATATGTATAATAAAATTTATTAGAAACTTTTGACAACAATTCGAACTGGTAAAATTATTTCAATAGTTGCATCTCATGTATCAATCCTCGTCACATGATATCAACTGGCTGAATAATCATTATACCAACCACAACCACAACGGAGTCATTTCTAATATCATGGCATGTGAAGCACTCAACTTGTGAACCTTGGTTCATTATGGCTTTGAAATTTATACCACCTGTGCATGAGTTATAGTAAATTGTATAAAACCTCAACCGTGGTCACCATTGTAGTCGTATGTCACAAATGACGATGTTAGTTAATGGTGATTGTCCGTGTAGTGATGGTTAAGAATACGAAGTATCACTACTTTTATTTGTACTGTGAGTATCGTTAGAATCGACCCAGAGACATAAATACGCAGGACAACAGCACTGCACTCTTCAAACACACTCTATATCATCTCGTCTGATTAATACTGGTATGGTAAGCCAAACCCTCTTTTTTAAGGCTAAGCCTATTTGGTTTATCTACTCAATCTATGAAAGCAAGGAAAGCATCAGCAGAATCTAAGACCATGCAACAATGCAGCATGCTGACCCACCTAGTGATACTTTTGCATCATTGGGCCTCCGGTCTCGCACTCACTAATAACACACGACAGCACGAACGCAGTCATTTTACGTTGACCTCCTGTGCGAAGGTAGTACCTCTCTGTTTGAGGCGGCCCATTCGTGCTGAAATCAGCGTGGCTCTACCACCATGGCTATTTGCAGCAGCATAATTTTAAAAGCTGTTGATGTAAATATCGATATTCTTACTTTTTTTAAATAAATTGAAAACAACCGTTATTTTTGAATGACTTTTTCTGTTTTCTATAAAATTAAATCACTTGCAAATGCATTAAGTACTTTATTTTAGCCTTCGTTAAATCAAAGCTTTCTAAAAACATACCAGGACTTGAAAACATTAACATGTATTAGCAAAGTTAGTACTAATTTTACTTATGTCAGAAATGAAATGTTCTGTGTGTAAAGAGAGCTTCTGTAGATTTAACAAAGGGGTCTTCACAAATCCGGCTACAAGTCATAAATATGAAATGCGAGTGTGAATCTTCATGTTTGTTTCCTTATGCTAATATTTAAACTAATAATAGCAAGTTAAGAGATTTAAGGATACGTGTCCATTGTTGAAGGTTCAACAATTCATGGGACAGGCAGGTAAGTTTGTTTAGGACAGTAATTTAGGGCTGGGTTTGTAAAGACGTGGATTTCTATAATACGTACAATAATATAGAAATATCGTTATATGAATTTTGTCTGTCCGATGTTTTGTCTATTTATTAAAAACAACATTAAAAATTCCGTTGGAAAACGTGAGTAGAATCCAACAGTGGTGGTACCATCCTCAATGCGAACAAGGACAGTGCAGCATGGTACTGGACTATAGCGGTCTAGTTAGATGTTTTTTGTCATCATCAGCCTGTCGCAGTCCACTGCTGGACATAGGCCTCTCCAATTGCACGCCACTTAGTTCGATCCTCGGCTTCTCGCATCCAGCTCCTGCCAGCCGTCTTGCGTAAATCATCACTCCTTTACTAGATGTTTTTTATGGTTTTGTTATTTTTAATGTTGCATCGATCTAAAATGAATGCATGCATGCATGCAATAAATATCTCAATCTGTAATACCGATTTTTGTGTATTTTTAAGATATATATCTTGGTTTCTTTTCGCCGACGTTTTATAAAGTTTATTTATATTTTTTAATTTATTACATCAACCTTTTTACTAACCGTTTAACTAACGTCTAAATTAACATCTTTTAACCAAAATAATTACCAGAAGATGCATAGTGCTTGGTGTAAAAATTAATATGATAAAAAGTATTACGGTCGTTTCGTTTTCTATCATTACAGCATATATATCATCACACTCGTTTCTTATAGTACTTTTACTTCTCTTATGTTTTATGGTTTGGAACAAATTTGCGATCTTAGGCGAATAAGTATTTTTATTACATCTTATGTGTGATAAGATGTTCATGTAATTTGACTGTAAATTTAATTGATCACTCGAAAGTTTCCTATTAAATAGGCTTTCCAGAATAACATTAGTGATGCCATTATAGATGAATAGTCGGTCAATATTTTGTGAACGTTACCAATAGATAATATTGATGAGGGTTTCTTTGAAAGAATAAATTTTTGGCAAAGTCAGTACGTTATTGCATTCATATGGGCTCAGACTTCAATTTGAATTCATACGTTACCCTCAATCTATACGCTATTATTTACACTTCTCAACATATCTAACATTTCTTACAATTGCATTCCCATCGCACAAATACTTCTGGACAAATTAATCTCTAAATTTTCCCATCTAATGCTCAAGGTGACTCCCGGTTAGCGGTAGTGGTAATTGCTCCGTATACGTAAGTAGGATTAGAATTATGGTTGGCTAATATGCGTGTTACTCTAGACACTTCTGTTTATCCTTTAGGATATTATATATATATATATAATAAAATAAAATAATAAATAAAATAAAATAGCCTTTATTGCTGTTCTTTTTGCTTATTAACATATATAAACATGCTTAATTCTTAAAAAATTTAACTTGGTTTGAGTTTATATTCTCGGCAACCGGTTTATGTGAAACAGCTTGTCTGTCGACAAAGGCCTCCTCTAAAGATTTCCATGTAATCCTGTCTCTTGCTAGGCGGGTCCACTTCGGACCAACAATATTTTTGATATCATCTTCCCATCTTTTGCTTTGCCTGCCTCTATTTCTTTTGCCATCCCTTGGGTACCATTCGGTTACTAATTTAGTCCATTTTTCCTTACTTTCTCGTAGCATATGTCCTGTCCAACGCCATTTAAGACGTCTGTAGGCAGTGAGTGCGTTTTTAAATTTTGTTTTCTTTTTAATTTCTTCTAATTTTATTCTATCTCTTCTTTTTATATATAAAATACTTCTTTCTATTGAATTTTGACATACTTTTATTTTGGTTTCTTGTAGTTCTGTTAATGCCCATGTCTGACACCCGTATAATAAGCATGGCATAATGCATGTTTCATAAACCTTCTTTTTTGCTTTCATTGGCATATCTTTGTCCTTCATTATTTCCTTAAGCGACCAAAACCGTTTCCAAGTATTATTTATTCGTCGTTCTATTTCTTTATCCATGCAATCCTCTGTAGATATAAGTTGGCCCAAATATATGTATTCATTTACATATTCTATTTTTTCGTTATTTATGTTTATATGTTTATTGTCTACTGATTGTTGCGAATTTGTCATAATTTTGGTTTTCGTTAAGTTCATTGTCAATCCTGCCTTAGCACTTTCATCGGAAAGCTGCTGCAACATCAGTTCCAGGGTTCCTGCGTCTTCTGAGAACAAAATCAAATCGTCCGCGAAGCGTAGATGGTTAAGATTTTCGCCATTTATGTTGATGCCAACTGTGGACCAGTTAAGATTTCTAAAGATCATTTCTAGTACTGCGGAAAACAATTTAGGTGATATAGGATCTCCTTGACGTACACCTTTTTGAATAGGAAATTCGTTACCCGTAGATTCAAGTTTAATTTCTGCTGTGCTCGCTGTGTATACATTTTTAATTATTCGTATGTATTTTGCTTGTACTCCTTGTCTTATTAGAGCATCCCATATATAATCATGTTCCAATGTGTCGAACGCCTTGTTAAAATCAACAAACCCTATGTAATACGTTTTATTATATTCTTTATACTTCTGTAAAATTTGTCTTAGAGTGTGTATGTGATCCACAGTTGAAAATTTGCTTCGGAAACCAGCTTGATCTTTAGGTTGATTTTTATTATATATATATATATATATATAAATGAATTGCTGTTCGTTAGTCTCGCTAAAACTCGAGAACGGCCTGGCCGATTTTGGTTTTTCGGTTGAAAATGGAAAAGAAAGATTTAAAAGGTAAATAAACACAAAAATGCTCGGAATTAAATAAAAACAAAAAAACCTGTTTTTCGGACGAAGCATGAGTGAAGAATGTTACAAAAAGGGGGACAATTATTACGCAACGGGCAATAGGAGACGTAAAGGAGGTTTCGTCGGTCAACTAGTTATATATAATTTATCTAGTTAGCTACGAGTATTTTACTTTACAATTGTAACCTAAGTTAAAGATTAGAAATCTAAAAGCTTAGTACCTACTTTAATGAAAGTTCTTTGAGCCTTTTGGCTTAGATAATCAACAAGTCGACAAGGTGTTTAATTCGATATGTTTACGTCATTAACACACTTTTATAAAGACATCGACTGCTTTCACTAGGCTCTTTAAGGTCACGGTTGGAATGGAATGTTTTATTTGCATTATTATTGTATGTTTATTTATGAGTAAGTAAACGTGGGATCTATCTTACGGTGAAAGACCTATTCTTAGGCATATATGGCCCGGTTCGACCGGATTAATGCCACGGCCTCAGAGAACTCAAGTGTTGATAAATTATTCCTTTGCTTTTCATTAATTATGTGTCGTTTTTTATGTCTTTGAGGCATTTTTGTCGTAATTTTTAATCTTATTAATGTGAAATATTAAGTAACTCTATCTGTTTGTCTGTTACTGTTATTATTATAAGTGATAGCGACTTGTCAATCATTAACCAATAAAATATATGTCGCATAACTGAATCAAAAAACGTCGCAACCAAGACTTTGTTATCTTCAGCTATTTTATGACGTGTTTGTTCATCAAATTAAAACTAATAAAAATGATAAATAACATCCAAAAAGAAAACTTGTAAAAATATTTGCTTGCTTCGCCAAAAGGAAAAAAGGACTGACTTTCAAAGTTAAACTTGATCCTGCTCTATTCGATAACAATACAGAACTAACGAAGTACGTGACAGAATTTAATATTCTGAGTGCGTCTGACAATATTAATTTTAGTTGTCGGGCTACAAATTGAAAATTTTATATAGACGTAAATGAAAATTTTATCACTCACTTTTGATAATAATAATAATAAACTTTATTTGAAAAACACAACCCACAACCAAAATACAGAGTTTCAAACACATTAAAAATAAGATCTTAACAATTACTTTTTTTTTTTTTTTGAGACTGCAACATTTCAAACGTCAATCAAAGGCAGATTACGTGGCATTTGATGACGCATAATAATGTGCACTCTCTCAAACATACAAGATGATGCATAATAATGTGCACTCTCTCAAACATACAAAATTTATAGATTTTATAGTAAAAGTTTAGGCGACCAACAACAAATTCATCCACAGAACTTGTACGCAACAAATCAAGCCACCTAAACTGAGTAACCATGGCAAGAGGTTGTACGCCGTACTTAACAAAAAGGTGGACTCTCAGCATACTCTGTGATGGGCACAGCCCATCCCAGTACTGATTTTCAGGGCCCACCTCAGCAGTCAATTTGACGGCGATAGGCGCCGCCACCACCAGAGATTCCATCTGTCTCCATTTCTGCTTACAAATTAAGTTGAACAATCAACATTTCACAACACATCAGTTAAACAATTTGTCAAGAGATGCTATGTGATCCCATGATTTGTTCCTTTATGAACACTTATACAGTTTACTATTTCTAACAACTATACTCATAGCCACAAACAACAACTTTCAGTGATCAATAGTAAGTAACCATAACTAAAACCAAAACAGAAAACAAGAATCAAACAAACAAAAATCCACCAGAACCCCTCACACCGGGACACATCAGACATGTGGACACAAAATCAATGTGGTAGCAACTTGATCTTCATTAGTAAAGGCATAAATGTGGTAGTAGCCTTTGACTTTTATTGTAAAAATAAATAATAAGTCCTCTAAAGAACTGTTAGAAATTCCAGTGTATTTAAAAACTAGTGACCCACGCAACCTCGTATATGTCTCTTATTGCCCGTAGTGTAATATTTTTCCCCTGTTTTTGTAACATTATTCATTAGTGGAGGATTAAAGGATATAGATATGATGTGTGTGTGTTACATTTACATACATACAATTAGTTACATTTACAAAACATAAGGCTTTAAAAAGAAAGGAAGAAAGTTAATTTCTGCTGCATAAATTGTTCATATTTCAAATCTTGGCGGTAAAGTTATCTACATTCCATTTATATACTACTGGCTGACCCACGCAACCTCGTAAGCGTCTTCTTGCCCGTAGCGTGAAAATTTACCCCCGTTTATGAAACATTCTTCATTTGTGCTCCGCTTTTATTGGTCTTAGCGTAATGATATATAGCCTATAGCCTTCCTCGATAAATGGACTATCTAACACTGAAATAATTTTTCAAATCGGACCAGCGGTTCTTGAGATTAGTGCGTTCAAACAAACAAACTCTTCAGCTTTACAATACGAGTATAGATGATTTCATGATAATTAAGGTAATAAATACGTTACTTTTTTTTTTTTTTAAAACAACTCCCACCTTAGGAATAAACAACCTGTGTCGTGGGGGACTTTACAAACATACATGAAACGGACACAAAGAACATCCAGACTCGGGACAACAATTCGTGGATCACACAAAGTGTTGTACCGCGTGGGATTTGAACCCAAGACACTTGGCGCAGTAGCAAGCGGCATGGCGACTGCTGAAACCACTCGGCCAACCGTGCAGTCTTACCGTGACCAAATTAAGTCATATAGAGAAAAAAGTCGTAAGATATAATGAGTAGGTAGGAAATATACCCTTTTTTTTTACGTTTGGAAACTCTCTCGGGCCGGGGCGGTGTGTCGGAATCGAATCGACTAAATCCACACGGTGTGCCAACTCTGCGCCTGAGAAGGGAGGGGTCCGGGCACTGCTGATATTACCACGACTGGACCCTAGGTAATAAACCCTATAACAACCCATCTAGACTAGCTACGCGCTGGCTTAGTATAGTAGCCCAAAACCAGCATTTTAAAGACAGGCTTATGTAAATATATAACATAGGCAAAATATTTTTTAACAAGGCTTTCGTTCAGTAATTTATACTCTTGATTGTTGGCACTTGATGGAACTTGTTGCAATACATTCTATAATCAAAATCACTTTTACTTATTTCACGATTTTAATTATATTTATAGCTGACCCGTTTCGCTTTATGGTATTATCAAAGGTTAATGTTTATCCTACTAATATAATATACGCGTAAGTTTGTGAGTATGTATGTGAGGAGTTTGTTGCTCTTTCACGCAAAAACTACTGAGTGAACTGAACTTACTTACACAATGCTTAAATCACTGAGATTGCCAGAATATATAGGCTAAATTACCTATTTAGTTTACTTTGTGATCTAACCGTAGATAAGCCACGCATGAATGGGCCGGCGCTTGCGCTGTGTTTCACCAAGCGAGTGAGGATACCGGAGGCGCATACCCCAACCCGTCCCCCAAAGCCGGCAACGCACTTGTGACGCCTCTGATGTTGCGGGTGACCATGGGCGGCGGTAATCTCTTACCATCAGGCAATACGTCTGCTCGTTTGCGCCCAAATAAATAAATTAAAAAAATATATAATAACAAATTTGGTATATATCTTCAGAACGTTGCTATTTCTTTAGAAACCATGATCTCAAGGTTCATTCAATACAAAAACATGTTTACGATACGACTAGCACTCCTAACTCGGTTTATCGTAACAAAATGGCAAATAATAAATTGAGTGTTAAATAGCTTCGCTTTTTATATAGGGCATTATGAAGAAGCACAGTTTGTTTCCTTTTACGAAAGAGGTATATATATATATAGGTTTTTAACAAAAGATACTCGAAATAGAGCAAATCAATTTCACGCTGTAGGTAACATACTTGTTTATTTTCTAAAAAATATTCTTGAGTGTTCATGAATTCGCTGGAATCTGATAAGTCTTTTGAATATGCCCAGTGATGCTTGTTATAAGTAATAACTAGGAAATGTAGTTTTTGTATGGAGGATACTTTCTTTTTACTTTCTCTTAAAACTTATTTTTAATCCAGTAAGTGCTAAGAAGAAAGAAAATATATTTCTACATTTTTTTCTTGTAACGTGTGCTACATATAAAATTTTGGGTAAATTATAAAAATACATTATGTAAATACATACGATCATAGGCGTACTGTAAACAATCAGTATCGCTGAACGAACTTACCTGAAACAAAAATAAAATATTAAAATTTGGAGCAGATACTATACACTTCACTGTTAATATCACACAAATACAATCTGGTTAGATATCGGGACGACTTGAGATGGCTGACAGCGATTGGATGCATAAGGCAACAGACCGGGCTTTGTGGGAGTAAAAATTCCTTGGGAGAGACTTATGTCACACAGAGGACTGCAACGGGCTAATGATCATCTTATATATAAAATTCTCGTGTCACAATGTTAGTTAACATACTCCTCCGAAACGGCTGGACCGATTTTTAGTAAATTTTATGTGCATATCGGGTAAGTCTGAGAATCGGTCAACATCTATTTTTCAACTCCCTAAATGTTAAAAATTAAAACAGAACACGTGACCCCTGACACGGTCACGTGACCTGACGCGAGTTTATACATTTTTACCCATTCCAAAAAAGTACACAGCGCCGCTAAAGAAGTTTTCACTTCAAAAAAAAATTAGCGCTGTACTACCCAGTTCAGACCTATTTTTTTTTTAAATTTTAGATTTTTTTTATATTTTCTTTTTTTATGACACAGCATTAGAGAATACATATAACCCTGAATTTTCAACCCTCTATGATCACCTACTATTTTTCCATTGCGATTTTTATTGACCCAGCCCTAAAATATATATTCCTTTTTATGGCAAAGCAACGTTTATCGGGTCAGCTAGTAATAAAATAAAATCCTAAAAAGTAGACAGTCAATAAATAAAAAAATCTAATGTTTACCATTATTACATTTAACTACTCAGCTAAATAAAAACGATGAGACCTTAAATATTTTTCCGCGACATCCGTTTAAGCAAGAAGAAGTATTTATATTATTTTTATAAATTTTCTCCCTGACGAAATAAAATATTGTGCAACAAGCCGTGTTCGTGTTCGATTTATAACTAAAACTGGTTATAAGTTGAACATATAGAATTTTTTTATATTTATGCAATAAATACTATTATTATTATTACCTTAGACATGAGGAGAACTTCTGAAAAAAGGTCTCCATCCGATCCAAACCTAGACTAGCACCTCTATACGAGTATAAATAGACTCAAGTATAACCACATAAATATTAATAAAATGCTGAATATAGTTCATATTTTCACATTATGATCACGAATCTGAAGTTTAGTATTAACAGAGACTCATGTTATATACATAAGATACAAGTGTTATATGTACCTGTTCTACAGTAGATTTAGATAACATAAGTGTTTCTATTCAGAATACCTAGGAGGTGCAAATTCATATAAAATTATATTTCTTGACCCATGTAATTTTCATTTATGATATAATACTTTTTCAGAAAAATCTGTAAAATCATCTGTGCTGCTGATAACCATTATTAAATAATAATTGCTTTATACTCCTCCACTTAAGAAACAAAAGATTAAATATTCAACTTTGATATTTCACATGGGAGTCACGCCTATATCCCAAGGGTGTAGGCAGAGACAATTGATCTCCACCTACTACGATTCTGATGCTCATCGTTTCCTATTGTTTTCAAAGGGCTTGATCTCAGAACATCCCCAATTGACCCAATTAAAATTTCATTGCTTTTAAATGAAGATTTCGGTTTATATTTTTAAATATTGCTAATACATTTAATATATTTAAAGGTTATTAATGAGGTCTTCTATTACGTCATGTATCTAATATCACGCATACAAGCCTACTAATATTATATTATAAATACGAAAGTTTGTGAGTATATAGGTGAGTATGTTTGTTGCTCTTACACGCAAAAACTACTAAATGGATTTTGATGGAACTTTACAATAATATAACTTATACATCAGAATAACACATAGGCTACAATTTATAAAGATACTAGCTTCATCTCGGCGTTGCCTGCTGTTATTGTCGTACCGCAAGTAGCACTGCGGGGTTCAGCTTTTCATAAATGTTTTGAAATTTAAATAGGTCACCTTGACCTTGATATGCCGCCAGACATATAATTGAGTTATAAGCAGAATCATTATATTCTGTGTGTGGGTGTAATATGTCTATATTGTGAACGTTAATAGAAATAAGTATGTTTATCAGTCTTCTTGTCACAGTACGTCGTAATTTTTCTAATTAAGGATCAGACTATTATATTACTTTCTTCAATTTATTACTTATTTTGGAAACATTTTATTTAATGAAGGCCAATAGCTTTGATATGAACATTCAGACAACGGCGGTTTGTACAAGTGTAAATAATATTTACGGAAAAAGTTATTATTAAATAAATAAATAAATATTCCGGACATCTAACACACAACGCCATCTAGTCCCAAGCTAAGCAGAGCTTGTGTTATGGGTACTAGACAACTGATATGAATACTTATATACTTTTTTTTGTAAATACATACATTTTATACATAGAAAACACCCAAACTCCGAAACTATGTATATGGTAAGCGATTATTGCCGCCCATGGATACCCGCAACAGCAGAGGCGTCACAAGTGCCTTGACTTTTAAGAAGGAGTACGCCCTTTTCTCGAAGGTTTATACAATAATTAGTTGTACGAAACAACAGTTTTATGATTCAATTAGTTTGAAGACGAGAAGAAGTTTTTCAATCGTGAATTGGTTAGTTCACTTGGCTTAAGATTAATGAAAAGATGCCATTATCAGGAGCCGAAGTTAAAACAAGTAGGAAAGTGGAACGGAACGAAGATCTGAGTTTCAAAGATGACGAAGCATTCACCCTCTATAGTCGTTCCAATACTTTATTTAACTTTTGACAGATCACGCACATAAAGTTTTGTAATAATTTTTGATACAATGTACTACAGATAATACTGTACTTTATGGGCGGGCTCCGCCTACTTAGGGATGTGTCATTCGTAATTAATGACCACAGACTATAAAAACGGTTTTGAAATAAATCGATTATCGATTATATTAATAAAACATACAATAAAATTATTGTGATTATATTTTATATCAAATCACGTAAAAAGCTTTATTATTTTGCATTAAAATGCCCTAAATGTCTCTGTTTCAATGCATAAATAATTTGCGTAATGAAAACAGTTCCATCATACTCGTACCTAGTAATGGGATCGAATGTATTCGCCGCAAATTAATGAATCTAAAATAATTGTTTAGACTTACTATAGTTGGTTCAAATAAAAACTACCTGCGGTACCTACTTGTAATGAACAGGTACAAAATGTTGAAATTCGTAGTAATTTACGGATTAAAAATAAAACAACCAAAAGAGGTACTGTAATACTAATTTTAATTATAAAGAATCGTCTTCTTCGTATGACCAGGAATCATCATCACTTGAGTTCTCAGTAATATTGATTATCATTTCTTGGATAGATAAATTGTCGAATGCAACATCCCGATCCCAATCCGACATTATCACCTTCTTTGTTTTTTCTACAACATTCGCCCAGTTTTCTGGAGTTACTTTTTCACACGCATTTTTCAGTAAATTCAGCATTTTTCTTGCGGTGATAGGAGGAGTTGTATTGTTCCTCGCAGCATATCCTTTAACTTGTGCCCAGATCATTTCAATTGCATTATATTGGCAGTGATATGGGGGAATTCTGAGGACGGTATGCCCATGCTCTGCTGCCATTTCATCTATGACGTATCGTTTTGGCAGCTTCTTTGTTTTTAATATCTTTACTAACTCTACTTTTAGTAGGGACTCATTCACCTCTTCGCCATTGTCACGGAGCCAGTTTATAATTTCATGTTTTTTGTTGGCCTGTGTTGGTATTTTATTAATTTGACGAGAGTGATAAGGTGCATTATCAATAAATATTATTGATGGCTCTTCGAGTGATGTAAGCATTTCTCTGAACCACTTTTCATACACGTTCGAATTCATCTCCTCATGATAATCTCCTGTTTTCTGGGATTTAAAAGCTAATAGAGCGCCTGGCACAAATCCTTTTACTGTTCCTGCATGACAAATAATCAGTCGTTCGCCTTTTCCCATTGGTACTGTAGAAGTGGAGCCAACGGTGTTGTCAGTCCAAGTTTTTGACAGCGTATGATTCGCATTGAGCCAAGTTTCATCTGTGAAAACAACATTCGACCAATCTTCTATTTTTTTTGCTTGTCTTAAAAAATCGCATCTATACAAAGCAATATCATTGCGTTCCATTAAAATTTTTCGTTTGTCACATTTTTGGAATAACATTCCAATGTCTTTCAATACCTTTGTCAGAGAAGATTTTTGACCACGGAACAAACCACTATTTCGAAGAGATTGTGTTAGTTTTTTTAATGTTGGAATCTCTTTTCTTTGGTAATAGTCGTATATATGACGACGAATAGCATCAGCGTCAAAATTGTCAACGGCTGTAACTTTACTAGGCGGACGTTTTTTCTTAGGTGTAGATAGCTTATTCTGTTCCATGCCACTGCTGCCGTAGCCTTCTTTTGTTATTTTTGCCACTGTTGGAGCACTAATACCTAATGCTGCTGCAACACGGTCTCTAACTTGAGTCACTGGTATAAGAGGCCCACCATTACGGCTTTCCTTTTCAAAGTATTCACGAAGTCGCAAGACAAACTCTCTTGTTTGTCCTTTGAGTACTTTCTTTTTTGGCATTTTGACAGTAACGAAGGCAGGAACGATACGCTCAACTCAACCAAACGTGAGAATTCACAAATAAATCAATACGGAGGAATATAAATACTCAACTAAATTGATGGTTACTCATTGAAATACTGTAGATTATTTTAAAATAGACATAGAGAGATTTAATAAAGATCATCAATAGTTTAACAAATACAATATTAACCACTGAATTACAACACAATACAATAATACATTTTGAAAATTCAGTTCCTTTTATATATTTTTTCATGACATAGAACCGTCATATTTGAACAACATTCTTTTAATCCATTTCTTCTTTATTTTGACAAAGGAGGTCGCACATTGAAACACATAGAAATATGAAGTACGAAATTATCTATAAAATAATGAGTTTGTTAAATCGATTAAAACTTCTTAATGCATAAAATCGATCGATGAAAGAAATCGAATACGTAACGGGTCAGGGTATCACTATTTGATTAAGTATTAGAGCTGTCAAAAGTTAAATAAACTATTGGAACGACTATAGGTTGTCATCAACATAGCTTTTCTTCAAAGAAGTTTTTAAAACAATTTCTCCATTTAATGGAGAATGAAAAATGTGTATCAATAACATTATATAACGTCCACGTTGTACATAGATCTTTTCTTAGAAAATATTAAAGAGAAACAGTTTTTAAATTGAAATATTAGAAGTCCACGACACCAATTAACTCCAATTATGGCTGCAAAAGTTGAGGTCTTGTAGTAATTATTACGATTTATAGATGGAGATAGTATAAAACAGAGTAATATTTACAAACACTGCTTGTGATTACGTTTTCAATATAATTATTGAAGCTGATGCACTCATGTCAATGAAGTTAATAAATGTAGGATTTCTATTTATGGCTTAGGATTGAAAAGGAAAGAATAGAAAAAGGGGTTCTAGAGTCAGTCTGTTGGCAAAGACCAACGCTTGATGAAACCTTGCCATCATCAAGATCGAATGTTAAATATCTGCAAAAGGTTAAATACGATATTAAATTTCATTGAAGACTTTATTAACAATCTGTTGACATTATATATAGGAATAAATTAGTAGGCCAGTGTTATATAACTTTTAATTTAATCTCTATCATCCGTTCTCGGTTATTTAATAATTAAATCCATAATCTCACATTACTTGACTCATTTAGAAACCACTGACTTGATTGCCTCGGTGGCGTAGTGGTAGCGTATGCGACTGCTAAGCTTGAGGTCTCGGGTTCGATTCCCTGGTCGGACCAAATGTTTGTATGATCTGCAAATATTTGTTTCGGAGTTTGGGTGTTTTCTATGTATAATATGTATGTATTTACAAAAAAAAGTATATAAGTATTTATATCAGTTGTCTAGTACCCATAACACAAGCTCTGCTTAGCTTGGGACTAGATGGCGTTGTGTTAGATGTCCGGATTCTTTTTTTTTTTTTTAATTTTATGGCTACAAAAGGTGCCACTTAAAACAGTTAAGAACTTTTGTCACTATGGCTTTTGTCAGGTGTGATACGACTAGAGCAATTTAAATATGCACTCAGTGATCAGTAAGTAGAATCTGTTTATAACATAAGCTTTTCATTACTTATCGACTATGACATCACCGAGCGTCTTGCTAGGAGTAGTTCTTGAGATTTTAATAGGAGTTCACAGTCAGTCAATGACCGCATGCAAAAACAACCACACGGTTGTTTAAAATATAAAAATATTATACAAACCAATCCCATGAGGTAAATGTACGTAAACCGAAAATAACCTCCTTTAAATGATCCCTAGAAATATTCATTAATCAATTCTGAACCGAACCTGATAAGATAAAGAGCTTTGCATGATTGCCTCTAATCCTCTTATCAGAATTCCCAAGCTCCACTCTTTGAACACAAATAATGTCAGAGAAATAACGGAAAATTTCGAAATCATATATAAATTTATCTTGCAAAAGAAAACTTTAATATTTCCTTGAATTATCTTTGTCCCTATAAATAGAAAAGGTTAAGGTAAATTAATATGAAGGTTGTCTAACATCTGAGGGAATACCGTAAGCCGACAGAATGTTTATTTATAGCTACTACCGAGACGAATTCATAAATTAAGTTCAAGTACAAAAATATCAACTTCTATGTTACCAGTGTATACTATGGTGCGAGTTTTGTAATAACTTCTTTGATATATTATAGATAAACAAAACAGCTCATCATTGTCAGCTTATCGCTATACACTGCTTGACCATCCCGGTCTTGAGTAGCCCGCATCAAATCGCTGCCAGCCATTATCCTCAAGTAGTCGGTCCGTTGTTTTCCTAATGACTACGGGTCATCTAAACCGACGATCATGGAGACATGCATCTCAATTCGGTTAATTCATACCTACAAACACGTAATGTTCCCTTTAAATTCTGTTTCCCACACTTAAGAGGAGGAGTTGGCCTTAGGTAACTTTACTTGAAATTTAGCTCTTACTGTCTTATTTATACCTACTTACTTTTTCCTCTTAGTCTTAATTAATTCAAAGATTATTTAGGATAGCTTACTAGTAAGTATCCTAGCTTTATCTGAATATCAGTTTTTCTGCTGATTGACTAGCATCGGATTCTCGCAACCCTGAGGACAAATTGACAACGAAGTTTGAAGTAGTCGTCAGTTTATTTGAGTACATTGACTTCTTAGTAACGATAACCGTGGATGGTACGATACCGACGACTTAGCGTCTCTTTGAGATTCGTGCGATACTTCACTCTGTTATTAAGTATTTCTTGTACAGAAATATATATATACCCAATAACACTTATTGGCCCTATCCAATTATCGAATCGACGCAGACAGCACAGCAGACGCACACGCTAAATCCCTTGACCAACGAGTCATACAATTTTAATTATTCAATATTTTGGAAAAACACAAAATGTAATAAGTAACCGAGACAACTCTTCTTATACTGTTTCTTCAAGTACCGTTTTGCCACGAATGGAAAATTTTCTTTAATAAATACACTTTGTGCTTAACATCATTATTTGATTTCAACCGATTGAAATTCTCAAATAACTTAAATATAAATTCCTTATAATTAATTATAAATAAACTCAAGTTAAATATTTGTCCTTATTTTAAGTATAAAATTTTTGGAGGACAATCATTGCTATTTCATTTGAGAAAAATCGGTATTGCTTAGGAACTTATTACTTCAATTTATTTATTTTTTAATTTAGTATCTAATTGACCATCAGCATTCATGACCTCTGAAGTGATGACAAGTTTTGAATTACTCAACTCAACTAGTAAATATTAAAGAAATTATTATCTCTTCGGCTATAAATTAGTAGTTCCTTGATTAACAAATATTCAAAAACTATTTTATCTCTTCTTAAGTCCTTCAAAGAATGGTTGTTAATTCCTTTTTGAATCTCTTATACAATTTCTATATAACTATATATCTATACTAATATAATAAAGCTGAAGAGATTCTTGTTTGTTTCGCTGGTCCGATGAACTGCTGGTCCGATTTGAAAAATTCTTTCAGTGTTGGATAGACCATTTATCGAGGAAGGCTATAGGTTATATATCATAACGCTAATACTAATAGGAGCGGAGCACCAAAGAACAATGTTTCAAAAACGGGAGAAAATTTTCACGCTACGGGCAATAGAAGACGCAAACGAGGTTACGTGGGTCAGCTAGTATGGTACGAGTATATAGTTAAAACTGGCCAGATAACAAATGAAAAGTGCAAAATATGTCATGATTTAGGGTTTCCTCAAAATTTCAAGCCTTGCTATTTAGAACCTTGTTTCCAAGATCCTTTCATTTCTTCTTATCACACGTCTATATCACATGTTTCGTTTTAGACATTCTCTTGCAGATATATTAATTGAACTTTCTCTCATAGTCTTTTCTATAATATATATTCAAACCTCACAATCCATTTTGAACATTTACTTTATGAATACTTGATGTTTTTATCCGTCTTTTGCTAAATTAATAAAAAAATATTTAACGGAACAACTATACCACAGCTCAATTACCATAGTTGTTCTAACGCCCTTGGAATGATGCGCGGTGAAACTGCTCTGGTTTAGCAAATACTAAGGAATAGTACACAAAAACTGCGTAGGATACTACATAGTACTTTCTGCCGCTCGCGTAAAACTGTGAAATGAGCTGTCGCCTGCGGTGTTCCCGGACCAATACGACCTTCAAACCTTCAAGAAAAGAGCGTATTCCTTCCTAAAAGGCCAGCAATGCACTTGTAACGCCTCTGGTGTTGCGGGTGTCTATGGGCGGCGGTAATCGCTTACCATCAGTTGATACGTCTGCTCGTTTGCCCCCTACATAATAAAAAAAAACAATATTTCGAATAAATAAATAAATAAATATTTTGAACATCTAACACACAACGCCATCTAGTCCCCCAAGACAACTGATAGAAATACTTATATACTTTTTTTTTGTAAATACATACATATTATACATAGAAAATATGTTAATATGTTTGGTTTGTTTAATTAAGTGCCATCAAATAACAGTAACAACAGTCTAAATAAGACGGAATTTCTGGCGCTTACCAGTTAGTCAATTTAAAATTTGTATTTTCTAACGAAAGTGACAGTAGGTAAGTACAATTTAGAAATCAAGAAAAGTTATATGCTATTACGAAATAAAATAATCGAATAAACGCGTGCTGGAATGAAAATCGAATACCAGATGCTTATCAATCGATTATATTATAACGAATCAATTGAGCATTCGATTCGATTGCCAAATTACTTAGTTTATCGATTGACCGATGTCTGCTGGCAGTTGTTCGTTTTTTGTTTCGATTGCTATCTAAATTTCTGATGAATGACCACAGTTATATTAAAAACTGTTTTGATGAACCTAGAAAGGTTTGCTTGAATAAATCTACTAAAAATAAGCGCTATAGTCGTTCCAATACTTTATTTAACTTTTGACAGATCACGCACATAAAGTTTTGTAATAATTTTTGATACAATGTACTACAGATAATACTGTACTTTATGGGCGGGCTCCGCCTACTTAGGGATGTGTCATTCGTAATTAATGACCACAGACTATAAAAACGGGTTTGAAATAAATCGATTATCGATTATATTAATAAAACATACAATAAAATTATTGTGATTATATTTTATATCAAATCACGTAAAAAGCTTTATTATTTTGCATTAAAATGCCCTAAATGTCTCTGTTTCAATGCATAAATAATTTGCGTAATGAAAACAGTTCCATCGTACTCGTACCTAGTAATGGGATCGAATGTATTCGCCGCAAATTAATGAATCTAAAATAATTGTTTAGACTTACTATAGTTGGTTCAAATAAAAACTACCTGCGGTACCTACTTGTAATGAACAGGTACAAAATGTTGAAATTCGTAGTAATTTACGGATTAAAAATAAAACAACCAAAAGAGGTACTGTAATACTAATTTTAATTATAAAGAATCGTCTTCTTCGTATGACCAGGAATCATCATCACTTGAGTTCTCAGTAATATTGATTATCATTTCTTGGATAGATAAATTGTCGAATGCAACATCCCGATCCCAATCCGACATTATCACCTTCTTTGTTTTTTCTACAACATTCGCCCAGTTTTCTGGAGTTACTTTTTCACACGCATTTTTCAGTAAATTCAGCATTTTTCTTGCGGTGAAAGGAGGAGTTGTATTGTTCCTCGCAGCATATCCTTTAACTTCATTCCCAGATCATTTCAATTGCATTATATTGGCAGTGATATGGGGTAATTCTGAGGACGGTATGCCCATGCTCTGCTGCCATTTCATCTATGACGTATCGTTTTGGCAGCTTCTTTGTTTTTAATATCTTTACTAACTCTACTTTTAGTAGGGACTCATTCACCTCTTCGCCATTGTCACGGAGCCAGTTTATAATTTCATGTTTTTTGTTGGCCTGTGTTGGTATTTTATTAATTTGACGAGAGTGATAAGGTGCATTATCAATAAATATTATTGATGGCTCTTCGAGTGATGTAAGCATTTCTCTGAACCACTTTTCATACACGTTCGAATTCATCTCCTCATGATAATCTCCTGTTTTCTGGGATTTAAAAGCTAATAGAGCGCCTGGCACAAATCCTTTTACTGTTCCTGCATGACAAATAATCAGTCGTTCGCCTTTTCCCATTGGTACTGTAGAAGTGGAGCCAACGGTGTTGTCAGTCCAAGTTTTTGACAGCGTATGATTCGCATTGAGCCAAGTTTCATCTGTGAAAACAACATTCGACCAATCTTCTATTTTTTTTGCTTGTCTTAAAAAATCGCATCTATACAAAGCAATATCATTGCGTTCCATTAAAATTTTTCGTTTGTCACATTTTTGGAATAACATTCCAATGTCTTTCAATACCTTTGTCAGAGAAGATTTTTGACCACGGAACAAACCACTATTTCGAAGAGATTGTGTTAGTTTTTTTAATGTTGGAATCTCTTTTCTTTGGTAATAGTCGTATATATGACGACGAATAGCATCAGCGTCAAAATTGTCAACGGCTGTAACTTTACTAGGCGGACGTTTTTTCTTAGGTGTAGATAGCTTATTCTGTTCCATGCCACTGCTGCCGTAGCCTTCTTTTGTTATTTTTGCCACTGTTGGAGCACTAATACCTAATGCTGCTGCAACACGGTCTCTAACTTGAGTCACTGGTATAAGAGGCCCACCATTACGGCTTTCCTTTTCAAAGTATTCACGAAGTCGCAAGACAAACTCTCTTGTTTGTCCTTTGAGTACTTTCTTTTTTGGCATTTTGACAGTAACGAAGGCAGGAACGATACGCTCAACTCAACCAAACGTGAGAATTCACAAATAAATCAATACGGAGGAATATAAATACTCAACTATATTGAAGGTTACTCATTGAAATACTGTAGATTATTTTAAAATAGACATAGAGAGATTTAATAAAGATCATCAATAGTTTAACAAATACAATATTAACCACTGAATTACAACACAATACAATAATACATTTTGAAAATTCAGTTCCTTTTATATATTTTTTCATGACATAGAACCGTCATATTTGAACAACATTCTTTTAATCCATTTCTTCTTTATTTTGACAAAGGAGTCGCACATTGAAACACATAGAAATATGAAGTACGAAATTATCTATAAAATAATGAGTTTGTTAAATCGATTAAAACTTCTTAATGCATAAAATCGATCGATGAAAGAAATCGAATAGGTAACGGGTCAGGGTATCACTATTTGATTAAGTATTAGAGCTGTCAAAAGTTAAATAAACTATTGGAACGACTATAATGTTTAAATCTTTACCAATAATAATGCTGAAGAGTTTGTTTGTTTGAACGCGTTAATCTCGGAAACCGCTGGTCCGATTTGAAAAAGTGTTTTAGTGTTGGATAGTCTATTTATCGAGGAAAGCTATAGGCTATATATCATCACTGAGCTACTACTAATAGGAGCGGAGCACTAGTAAAGAATGTTTCAAAAACGGTTGAAAATTTTCATACTGCGGACAATAGAAGACGCAAACGAGGTTGCGTGGGTCAGTTAGTCTGATATATAAGTGAAAGTATATCTACTTCAAGATAATTTTGAATAACTTGAATAGTTTTTAATGGTTCAATGCCATTAAAACCATTCGAACCCGAGAGATGGTAAAATGCGAAAAACAATAGCTAAGGATGTCTAATCAGTTAACTAAAATCCTAACCGAATCTAAAAGTAAAAGTATGTTCCCTAAAGCTGATTCTTTGCAAGTTTTTCGCCTCAATAAAAAGTGAATGATTCTAACTAATAGATAAAACAAGATTATAGGTCAGCAAACTCTGGCAAACTTTTTTAAAAGTTTTATTTTTATATTAAGAACACCAGAGAAGTGACGTCAGTAGTTTTTATTATAAAGAATATGTATAAGTGCAAGTATGTTAAGGTAAATTTTACTGTAGGAGAGCCACGCTTAGGCTGTATGAGCCGGCTCGACCGGAGTGATACCACGGCCTCACAGAAAACCGGTGTGAGGATACCGAAGGCCCTTTCTTTTTTTTACTTGTGAAATTCCCCTCGTGCCGTCACCCTGCCGGGGTTTGCGGCGGGGCGGTGTGTCGGTTCATAACTTTTAAAGATGTCTCTTACAAGATTAAATACTCCTGAAGTTTTAAATTAAAATTAGGGTTATACTCAGAGAAACTTCGAATGTTAAATTTTGTACAATTTTTTGTGTATTTTTCTGTGTATTTATTAAAACATTGAAAAAGCAGAAAAGGAATAAACTTTTAAAAACAAAACAAACATAATAGTGTCTATTTAAGTCATAAAGTCCTATGTTTCGTATGCTTAGATCTGTTTAATAGCTAACCAAATGAATATATCATATTATTTAAATCCACAAACGAAAACACGAACTTCTCTGAAGCCTTAACACATCAGCAACGTTCACAAAATATAAAAACGTAACAATACAAAATAAACCATTTATCAGCTCTAAATAAAGATTCAAAACACATTCCTTTAGGCTCTAAAATCCGAACAAAAATAAATTACACAGCTTCCTGATACGATCTCTCAAGGCTGTATAGGGTAAACAAAACCGAGAATCATGCAAATCCTGTCTCCGTATAAAAGGTAAATGTTATGTAAACGGTCGGTCTGTCTCTGGCGGATCAAATCTCTGGTTCTATGGGAAAGTTCTTTCCGAAAATGGCTTGTCTCTCCCTTTCATTTGGTTTTGAACTAGATATTCGTTGTTTAGTTTTAAGTTCATGCTTTAGTATTATTTTGTTTATAGGGACTTTTGTTTATAGGGTATATGAGATTGCTACGTCAAGTATTTGATTTGCAATTTTCATTTGATTTTGCAATTTAACTTATAAATTACAAATAAATTACATTACGTTGACACATTTTTACTAGCTGTATTTATGTTTAAACATTTATTATAAATGAATCTATTCTCAACTATGAGTACTAACTTTTAAATAGTTTTCTCAGAAAGCTTTCTGGGAGTTGATAAATTTCACAAGTGGATTACTGCATAATATTAAGAACGTAATTAGAGATGTCTGATTTCAAATCCACACTAGCAAATTACGAAGCTAAAAAGATTTTCAATTTGTTTGATTGATAACACGCACTAATCTTAGGAATTACTAGGTCACATTTGAAAAACCTTGTAGTGAGAGTGATGCATTTATCGAGTAAGACCGTATAATATTTTATAATGCTCAATAGCATCTGAGTGTCAATAAAAATAGTACAAAAACGGGTTATTTTATTTCTTTTGAGAGTTGCAGTCGATGTAGTGCGGCTTACACAGGTAGTTAAGGTTTTGTAGCAATTCAAATAATGTCTGTATATGATTGACTGAGACCATTATCATGATCATCTCAGTCAAAATACGACAACTGGTGACGTCGGCCTCCTCCAAGGTTCATCACAACAACCGGTGTGGATGCGGGCGGCGTAGGTTTTAGTAATAATAACAATATTATCCTGTCTTCAAATCACAACAAAAATCTTCGCTAAACCGATAATCTGCTTCTCTTGTGTCCTTCTCACAACTCCGACTTTGTGAACGCTTCGTTCTTCGTGCAGGCGGTTCTGCTCTGGAACACGCTCCCACTTGAAGTCAGGATGTCCACAAATCGGTACATATTTAAAAAGAATGTTCATGATCACCTTCTTGAGATGTCAGAGTCACCGCACCAATAATATACCTCTTTAAATAGTATTCCATCCACAGTGTGATATTTGTGTCTGTGCCTATATGTATGTATTTGTGTATATTATAGAAGTATATATGTATTTGTCTACATGTTTATGTATATATGTATTTATGTATATGTTTGTGTATGTATGTCATGTATATGTGTATATGCATTAAGCCTATGTCATTTGCTTTTTTTTTGAGAACTATAACCTCGATGCACCTACTTACCTATATCTCCACACCCCCTAATGGTTGGCTGGTAGAGAATGCCTAAGGCATTAAGTCCGCCTATGTACATAAGTGCATGGAGTTTTAAATAAATAAATAAATATTTTGTGATAACTATTAACCCCCCACAGACACCGAATACAGAAAGTAATTTAGCAAATTATTTACAATGTCACAGCATAGCTGGAGACGAAAAACTGATACCGATATCTGCGAAATCTTTTTCTTATTATTTATAGAAATACTACCAAATGAAATACAGTTTCAAACCTTATTTTTTCTATCGAATTTTGGGACACCATTCGCGTTTAAAATCTATCCATACTATTAATATAAATTCGAAAGTACCTCTGTCGGTCTATATTACGCTGTCACGGCTTAACTGCTTATTCGATTGTGATTAAATTTACAATGATCATGATCACAAAGTTCCTTTGATTTTAATTAAAGATAATAAGAACAATATTTTGCTACGAAAAGTACTATTTATCATATTACTTAAAACGTCTTGAAAATGTCCTTTGAGTAGCTTAAAATGTACAGCCTTTGTACTCACGCATATACATATAGTTTGTTTTATTTGTATTTGTATTCTTTTTCTTTCTTTTACTTTTCCTTAATTTACCTATGAACCTTGTGTTTGAAATAAAGAATTATTATTATTATTATATAGCGTGAATTGTAACTCGAATTTGCGGCATGGTGGTGTGTAGGTATCGGACCGACTAAGACCATACGCCTGATCAC
Source organism: Spilarctia lutea (assembly GCA_916048165.1). Classification (NCBI taxonomy): domain Eukaryota; kingdom Metazoa; phylum Arthropoda; class Insecta; order Lepidoptera; family Erebidae; genus Spilarctia; species Spilarctia lutea. The sequence goes on along the minus strand of OU696492.1, from coordinate 2,069,885 downwards.
TTGCGTGGACTAGGCTGAATTCTCCAATAAGTCGACGTATGAAGAGAGTCTGAGCTCCACTTTAGACATAAGTGAGTTTGAGTTTGAGTTAGCATATTAACGAAGTTTTTACTTAATCATCTTCTTATTATAAATGTAACTTAACACAACTTTCAACGTGTTCTAGCAAAACCTTATGTCTAAATAATTTGTGTCTAAAAGAGTATGATGTGTGTCTTAAAAAGGATTCCCGACACGGTTTGAAGTGACTTTGTGAGTTTGTATAATTAATAGCTGACCGACGCAACCTCGTTTGCGTCTTTTATTGCCCGTAGCGAAAAATTTTCCCCCGTATAGGGTTGATTTTTTACACCCTGTGTCCGAAAAACCCAAATATCTTACAGAACCCAATTTTTTTCCAAAATAAAATATAGCCTATGTTACTCGTGGATAATGTAGCTTTCTAATGAAAAAATAATTATTAAAATCGGTCCAGTACTTTTTGAGTTTATTCGTTACATACAAAAATACAAATCTTTCCTCTTTATAATAATTTATTTAATTATTATATATATATTATAATATTAGTGTAGATGAAGACATCAAAGTAGTTACTTTATTCCCTTAAGAGAAAACATACTCGTAATTAGCGCTTAGCATGTTAGTAAAGGATTTGCAAAACTGAACATTATAAATATCTATACAAATTTTAATATGTATGAATGTTTGTATGAATTATCTGAAAAGATGGTGCACATGAGTTTCTCACCAGCTCTTCTCATGAACGCAATACCCATCGGAGCTGGTACTTGGATTGATTTCAATTTAAACCTTTGAGTTGAATCGAAATCAATCTAAGCTCCGGTAATTCAAATCATCTCAGTGCATTTAGTATTAGGAGTTTTGTTTTATGTTTTTATGTTTGTATTTTTGACGTGTTCAAGTGCCTTTTGGGGCCTATGGAAATAAATGATTTGAGTTTTAGTTTGAATAAAGATTTAAAGTTTATGAGGTCGTAGGGCATACTCTGGATTGAAAGCATCGACTTAAAAAAAGCAATAGAAAGCCACATTATTTACTGGAGCCTGTAAGATTTTGTTAATCGTGGGAGAGCCACACTTCGGCATGAATGGGTCGGCTCGACCGGAGTAATACCACGGCCTCACAGAAAACCGGTGTGAAATAGCGCTTGCGCTGTGTTTCACCGAGTGAGTGAGGATACCTGAGGCCCATATCCCAACCCATCCCCAATCCCCCTCCCTTTCTCCCAAAGGCCGGCAACGCACTTGTGACGCCTCTGGTGTTGCGCGTGTCTATGGGCGGCGGTAATCGCTTACCATCAGGTGATACGTCTGCTCGTTTGCCGCCTATATAATAAAAAAAAAAGATGGCATTTGAGGCCATGGTTGGCTGTAAGAGATTGCCTCCGGGCGATAAGGCCGCCAATTGTACTTCCATAGTTTAAATTTTCTTAATTAAGTTAATTTTGTTACTTATCTAGTGTGCAATAAAGAGATTTATTATTATTATATGTAAGTGTCAAAGGCTATAATATTAACACGGAAAATGAAAACACTTTTTCGTGGTAGTCGGATTGCTTGAAAATGTTTAACGGCCAACGTAGTGAGCACGGGTCATCTAGTTTCATATAAAGCTTGAGAATATCTTAAAAGAAGGCATCTTTTACCGAAATAGCACATTTAAATCTTTGAATTGAAATGCCACTAGGTCATACGCCTTAGTAAACATAAATTGTTTCTCCACTAACATTTTTGAACTATTTTTTATAAGATATTTGTACTACCCACCTAATAAAAAAAGAAAACACAACTACCTTACTAACTATGCTTATTAGGTTTTAATTTTTTTGTTTAAAACTATGTTTTTCTCTGTAAGTGATTATTGTAATCTTTATAGAAATAAATGTCTTTAATCACAAATCTGTAGATTATTTTTCCTGGGACTTACCAAGTGTCATAACTCGGTATGTTCGTGAGTCACTGCTGTTGATCCTGGTGTACAGGAGTTAGAGTGGTGGCGTGTGGGCGGGATAAGTTCTAATATAAATGCTTTTATTAGTTAAAAATGGAATTTAGATGTCTTACAGGCTATCTATTCTTATGCTACATCATCATCGTCGTTAACAGCCTTTAGCTGAGGTATGACATTGGCCTCGTCTTAGAATGAAGGCTTTGGTCTACTGTACCACGCTAACCAGACGGGTTGCTACATAAACCTTTTATATTAATCGACTTCACCATCTTCAACAGACACACATACATGGACATTAACTTTTCTTCAAAAAGGCCTTAAGTTACTGTAGCACGCTTGCCGGATAGGTTGCTTTATTATTATTGAATATGGGGCAAACGAACAGACGTATAGCCTGATAGTAAGCGATTACCGTCGCCCATTGACACCCGCAACACCAGAGGCGTCACAAGTGCGTTGCTGTCCTTTGAGGGAAAGGGAGAGAGACGGGGGGACGGGTTAGGGTATGGGCCTCCGTTATCCTCACTCACTCGGTGAAACACAGCGCAAGCGCTATTTCACACTGGTTAGGCCGTGGTATTACTCCGGTCAAGCCGGCCTATTCATACCGAAGCGTGGCTCTCCCACGATAAATTATACTGCTTCCTTTCTATCATTGAACATACGTTTAATGAATAACAAATCACTGAAGTTATGTAATATACGGAATGGATAGCGAATAGATCAAATTAGTGGGTGAAAGTGGAAGCATATCATACGCGAGTTGCATTGTAATAGTTAAACGCAACAGTTTGTACTGTTATACGAATTTAAACAAGTGGTGTTTGAATGCATTTTCAAATATACAAAATATAATCAACGCCATCTAGTGAATAAATATTGCAGTTATGACAATGGATTTGCAGATTTGTCATACTTATTCAAACTATGATTTACTACTGGTAACCCTGTTATATTTTGAATCTTTTTCAAGAACACAAAGTGCTGAAACATTTCGTATTTTTTTTCTGTTGATATTTTATTCAAAACGTATTGACTTAGTACATTACCGATACGCATGCTCATACTAATCCATATAGCTTGATGGATCTATCTTTAATAAAAATCAACCAACAATAATAGCGAGTGGTTAGATTAATTAAAACATTATTCACGAGTAACATACCACGGTACTTGAGCAGTGCAACATCTTATCAAATCATCTATGTATAAATGTAAATGATAATACGTACGATTATCTTATACTCTGTAATAATTAATCGCTGTTTAATGACTTTGAAATACCGACAAAATTATGATGACAAAAAGTAGATGTATTAGTGTACTAGCTGCCCAACTGATTTCGGTCTAGTGACGTAATTGAGAGGTGTTTTAATTTACTAAAAATAATACTGCATAAATAAAAAAAAATGCATAAGTTGATAAAAAATGCTATGCTTTACCGCGGCAGTTGCCGAGTGCCACACGTTTTTTTTTAAATTATCGAATTAAGCGATTACAATTTTGCGTTTAGTAACACATTTCAAGTTAATTTTATTTACGAGTAGGTATATAGATTCTATACCTTTTGCATGACATCTATCTTTGAATTTATATCGTCGCTGTTATGCAAGAATTTTATTGGATCAATAAAACAAATAGGTCGGAACCCGACTGTCCTGTGGTCTTGTGGTTATTGATCCTGACTACTGCTAAACCAGAGGTCGTGCATACAATACCCAAACAAACACAAATATTAAAATGATGAGCTCGATCATTTATTCTATCAAATTATTTTAGTATATTTATCAATAATCTGGTTAACCTACTACAGGATCTTCCTAGTTTGTTTTATCTAACTGCCATGTCTGATAGTTGGAGTTCATTATCATAATTGATTAAATGATCGTCTCTGCCTATTTCATGAATTGTAGTAACAAACTTGTTTGCATCTTTCCGTATATCATCTACACGAATTTGATTTTCAAGATGATTTACCCCATTAAAGTTTCTTTTGATATCTTCAAATAAGCTTCCATCGCGAGCTTTCAGGATTGATATTCAAGTTTTAATACATACACATAAATCGGCAGCCATAATATTCCAGAATATTACACCCCAAATAACCTCTGCCATTTACTTGTCACAAATGACCGAAATGAAATTAATGATCTGTAAATACACAATTTGTCACTTCAATTGCGGCGTTCCGCCTTACCGGTTTTGGTTAAACGGCTAATGGTTCCGGGTAGGGATCTCGTAAATGTTGCAGGAGACTCGTTGATGAATACTCATCCTAAAGTAAATTAGAGATGTCTAATGACATCTCTAAAAATAAATAAATCCAATAGAAAACCCTTTTTTTAAAAGACTGATTAAGGATTCTTAAGAAGAAACTAATATTACTAATCTACTCACGACATAATTATGTCATATTGTTGTAGTGAAAGATGATTAGTTATTTGTAAATTGTGACTCGATGATCTTAATGGAAAATAAATTTCGGAATAGATTTTGATTGATTATAATTAACTTTTTCATGTAAATAAATAAACTCAAATAATTGTAAATAATTTAAGGCCTAAGTGAATGAGTGATAGTCTAAAATCAGGTTTCTTATGGTATGAGGTGCAAAGGAACAAGTGCATGACTTGGTATGTGTACATTAGGTATGTATCAGTGTCTTTGAATACGTATTTTGTGTGGATATCCTGATTTATTATAGTAAAAATAGCACTATAAACAAGGATTAAAATCCATACTAATAAAGAGGTAGACTTTGTGAGGTTGTAGGGGGTAATATCTAGATCAACTAAACCGATTTTGAAAATTCGTTTACTAATAAAAAGTCATATTATTTAAGACTCGAACGGTTAAAGCGATATTTGAGACCCGCATTCAAAAGCAGGTTTACGATTAATTTATCGATGAACATTCAAGATATAATGTGAAATCAAGAACAAATAACAGATTCGTGTGACCTGGCAGCGTTCATTGGAAGTAAGCGGTGGTTTTATGGCCGAGGACAGCATACCGCTTATTACTTGTGCACACATATATTTAGAAGCGTCACGGTCTGCCAGAAGTTTGTGTGACATAGTTCTTGTCAGCCGTGACCAGTGTGAACTTAATAGCGAAGTTAAACATAATGAAGTGTATATGTATTTAAATTTTTAATACAGATTTCTTAAATTTTTCTAAGATTATTTGGTTGCCACCAAATTTATGACAAATATTGAGTGATGATCATAGTACTTCTAGCAGTTTTTTTATGTGCCAAAGTGACTCTACTCTGCCTGATGGAAAGCATAAGCAGAATCCAAGAGTAGTGGTCACCATACTCATTGCTCGTGCAGACAATGCAAGAATGCAGCATGATGACTCGCACTATGGTGGCCCAATGATGCTTCTGCATAATTGTGCCTACAGTCTCGCACTAACCGACGAAACACAACAGCAAAACGCTGTCATTTTATGTTAATCTTCAGTCAGAAGATCAATGTACTACTACCAACCACACCGAGCCCTGCTCATGCTGAAATTAGCTGTATTTATTATTATATACTCGTACATTAAAAAAACACAAATATGACTAAAAGCCACCCTGGCCGAAGCCTATATAGCCTAAACATTACATTTTTCATCTGAACTTGCTCATGACTCATGACATGAGTTTACTATTTATTTATTTATTTTAGGCAGAAAACAAAAAAAAAATGTGATCTGTTTAATAAGCAACATAAAACCAGTCAAAGGTTTCGACTAGGTGAACCGATTTTGATGATTCTTATTTATCTTTTATTTGCAAGCTGGTGCTTCCCATGTGGTCCCATTGCAATTTGGTCCAGTTGTCATCAACCGACTTCAAAGTCGGTTTCCTTTTTGTTAAAATTTGTGATTATCTCCGTTTATAAATTTAAATTCAAATTAAAATATACCCTCAAATTTAAAAAAATATTATTTTCTTCTTAACGTATTCACAAAACATGATATGAGTTTTAATTTACGAATGCATTAACTGAGCTCTCTCATCCTTTTGTTGGCTACGAATCCTGTAACACGATTGTTGGAAAACAAAGCTGTTCCAATTAAAATTGTGTACACGTTTCTCCCAATATTTTACGAGTACAATAAAATATATCCTTTTATTTTTGACTGTAAAACAAAAGTGTTTTTGATATTTCCCGGAGTTAAACTTAATAAACGCAATGCTGACAGGCTTGTCATAAAATATTTACTTCCTAAAAATTTACAGTAGCAACCAGAAGTTAGGTGTTTTTAACTTTTTTGTTTGATTAAATTTTATGAGAATTTATAAGGAAAAATTATCAAACAAATTAGTAAATGTTTTCGGGTAATTTTTCCCTGAAATGTAATTTAAAAAGAAATGCCAAGACTACTTACTTTGAGTTAGATGTAAAAGTAAACAAACAGTTACTGTTTTAGGGGGAGAAATTAAGCGGCGAGTCTAGAAATTGCGTTCCTATATGAATTTATTAAAAAGGAAAGCTTACTTTTTATTAATATCATATAAAATTTCATACGACAAAAGCTATTAAACATGTGAATTATAAGTAACATACGTAGTACTAAGTGTTAACTTTAGAAAGAAAATTAAACTTTTAAATCGAGGGTTAGAAAAGTTCAGAAGTGACAGTCAATAACTTTTATGTTTCAGTTTCAACTGTATTAGATAGAATAATAATAATAATGTTTTTATTTCTATAAATAGTACAACATTACATATTGTCAAAGTAAATATACATAAAAAGAAAACCTAGCAATATGTTTGAATATGCACATAGTTATAACAATAATAAATAATTACAGGCAAACATACAATAATTGTTGTACAATGGCAAATTGTGATCGTAGCATACAGGGTTCCCAAACTTGTATCCTGGGAGCTTCTAGGTTCTCTTTATGTTCAAAACTATTAGGTATTGCCATCTGCCTTATTGTGGACATTTCTTTTAGATATCATTTTTTTTTAGAATAATAAACTACATGAAAACTAGCAAATATATCGCCTAATGGTAAGCGATTACTGCCGCCCATGGACACCCGCAACACCAAAGGCGTCACAAGTGCGTTGCCGACCTTTGGGGGATGGGAAAGGGGATGGGGGGAGGAGTTGGGGTATGGGCCTCCGGTATCCTCACTCATACGGTGAAACACAGCGCAAAACGCTATTTCACACCGGTTTTCTGTGAGGCCGTGGTATCACTCCGGTCGAGCCGACCCATTCATGCCGAAGCATAGCTCTCCCACGGTAAAATCTCTGATCTTTATTTTTTTATTTATTCATATATATATATAGGAAATTATCTGAGTAAATGTTATCATAAATATTACATAATAAGAATATTACTAAAACAATAAATATCCGAGAGAAAGGTTAAAAAATATACTATTTAAAAAGTAAATGTGTGAATCTATCTTAATTACGGTTACATAAAAAAATTACATAACCGTCATCATAAACATATTTATACGATTCTTCACAAAAATTCAGCTCGTACTCGTACTTAGTACAACGGGGAACATCTAAACAAATTACTGACACTGATTTTTAAACAAAAAATATAAAGTATGTGCTATGCTCGTTCATTCGTCTTAAGAATGGCAAATTTTTAGCCGGACCCCCTGTGGTACGATGGACCGACGATTTAGATAATGTGGTTGGCATCGGATGAATGTGGACTGTTTAAGACCGGTATAGTTATTTTTTTTATTTTTTTTTTATTATATAGGGGTCAAACGAGCAGACGTATCACCTGATGGTAAGCGATTACCGCCACCCATGGACACCCGCAACACTAGAGGCGTCACAAGTGCGTTGCCGGCCTTTTAGGAAGGAGTACGCTCTTTTCTTGAAGGTTTGTTAGTTAGTACTCCTTGTGGAAGCCTCTGTTCATCAGTGGACGGCGATTGGTTTATTCATTTGCTAAGTTAGCTAACAAATCATAAAAGTAACAAATACATAAACACTCATTAGTCATAATCAGCATTTCCTTTTTTTTATTCAATAGGGGGCAAACGAGCTGACGCATCACCTGATGGTAAGCCCGCACCACCCGCAAGACCAAAAGCGTCATAAGTGCGTTGCCGACCTTTGGGGGATGGGGAGAGGGAATGGGGGGAGGGGTTGAGGTATGGGCCTCCGGTATCTTCACTCACTCGTTGAAACATAGCGCAAGCGCTATTTTACACCGGTTTTCTGTGAGGCCGTGGTATCACTCCGGTCGAGCCGGTCTATTCATGCCGAAGCGTGGCTCTCCCACGGAAAAAACTTCAGCATGATCAACTATAACCTTTAACAGCCCACTGTTGGGCATAATACACACCTCATTTTCATCGTGTATTAACAAAAGTTCTAACGAGAACACCAAATTAAAACCATTTAATTTCTTTACAACTTTTCAATAACTTATTCCTTGTATAAATTTTAAGAATCACCAAATGTACAACTTCATTAATCTCAAGTTTGTATGACAAAGCTTGCTCAGGTTGTGTTTATTCAACCAAAGTTCTGAGTTCTCAAAGATTTTCAGTTCTTTAATAGGTATTTACTTAATTCTGTTCTAAAGATTTTAGCTTTGTAATTTAAGATCGGTTGAAAGTGAAGAGAGATTAATATAAGTTTCTTTGATCGACTCGTGTAAGAGTAAATCTCTTAGTACATGAAATGGGATCAAGCACATTAAAACGATAAGAGTTCTAAGTATTTGAATTGAAAAAAATTAAAAATAAAATGTTTTTGTGATATGGAACACCTTTATTACTTTTAATTATGAAATTTTCTTTGGGTAGAGCAAGAGACTAAGAGCAAGAGCAAGTTGAATTACCACATAAGTACTTCAAGTTCCTACATCACCACCATTTTTTTGGGTTGTATTAATATTTTTCTAAATACTATTTTCATACTTAAAATAAAAAAAAATTAAATCGTAAAGAAATTTTTCTCCGTTAGTAGTTTTGCAGAATCTGCCTCGTTGATCTAGCGGTAAACGTAAGTGACTGCCAATCGAGAGGTCTCGGATTCGATTCCCGGGTCGGACTGCTGTTGGGATTTCCTGACAAGAAATTCTTAATAGCAGCCCGAAGTATGGAAGATGGTGGTGTTTCCCGTCCGTGCCTCGAAGAGCACGTGAAACTGTCGGTCCCGGTTGTCATGAACATCAATGACAATCGTTATTGAGAAGTCAGGGCCCTCTGAAATATACTGGCAACTAGTTTAACCTTCGAATTCAGTTCACCCTCAGGATTGCGGATGTCCGATGTCAGTCGCTCCGTGTAACAACTGATATTCAGGTAAAACCGGTTGAACTAGTAGCCGACCCCAAATACTCTTCGAAATAATAATACACAAAGAAGATGAAGTAGTTTTGCAGAAATACTTAGAAAATTTTTACTCTTTCTCGTTCATATAACAGACCATAAGTGGTCTCGTCTTCTTGCTTTTAATAAAGATGAAAAGCTTCGATTAAAATATAGTAATTGACACCACTGTAATCAATAATGTAATAGTACTTACATTATTGCATTCCGTTAATTTTTTTGCCAAAATTACTATCAACTTAATCTTCAAAACTGTCCTTCTGTTTTGCATGACTTGCATCTAATACTTACCTGAAATAAGAAAACAAAATTATTCACTGTTTCATTACATGATAGTAATAACGCCTTATTATTGTGTTCGTATTGATACAGTATAAATATTTAAATATAGATTATGACTTCTGTTCCATTTTAATCTAGCACCTATTTTTTCTTTCATTCTTTTATCTTTTCTTATACCCACCCCACATCTTACAACCCAAAAAAGTTGGTTTGGTCCAACATATATTCTTATGTATATATTTGTACCTTGTCTTGTAAGTGAGAGTATAATAAACTTAAGGTCTACAAAGTGTGAGCTATTCTGGGTTATCCATTATAATAATTTGATAATCTTGTTCGTAGAATCAATTTTATTGTGAAAATCTTGAAGCTTATAAAATGATAGCTTAGTGTCTTACCAATAAAGCGCTTTTCATGTTATATGTAATTTCTAATATCTACTCACTCTTCTATCATTATTTTTATAAACCAATAATTGGAATTTAATCGAAAATGGTTATTGAATCGAGAAATATTTATTGGTTAAATTTACTAATATTTTTCGTTAGAATGTAGACTATACTAAAACCTTTAAGCGTCCTTCCACTGCTAGATTAAATTTAATCGTTTCAAATTGTATTATAGAAAAAAAAACGTACACAGTTTCATAAATAAAAGTGCGCTGATTAGAAATTAATTTCAGTTCATGTAGGTGTAGGGGAACGGGTCCCTCCAAAACAAAGGGAGGATCGTCCGGTGAGGTGATCATGCCTGGCGGGCCACTGCCCACTGACAACGTTTGACGTTAGGATAATGTATATATGTTAATCGGCGCGAGAACTTTAATTGTGCGATTCAGGATTAGTAGTATCATCATTTCCTTCGTTACTCCGTAGTTTGAAGTATCTTCGATAAATAGCGTTGTAGTGTGTTTTCTTGTTGCACTATATGTGGAATATAGGTAGGTACTATGTAGATTAAGTAATTATCTCTTCGATATAATTCAGCATCTCTATGATGCTGTGTCATTATATCTAAGATAGCATTGTCGTCTCTTATCTCAGGAGAGGACTTTGGGTTCAGCAGTGTAATGTTAGAAACTGATGATAATGATAAATGATTGTCTTTGAAACTATATTTACATACAGAGTATTTTCATGAACAAAAACACCTTTTGAAATAAGTCAAGTTTACTTTACAGTAGAACTATATTTGTAACATTTCTAAAGTATGACATAACCACGCTGTATAATATCGTACCTACACGAATCGTTTGTTTTCTTGATCATCAAAATCATAATAAATCAACTAGTTAACAAGTGCTTCTCACTATTGTAATCATCATTATGTAAACGCGAAAGTACAATGTATATCTAAATAAAAAATCGTATCGTGACGAGACGGGCGCACGCCGACGCACGCGTCAGAATCGACTTACTTTCACTGAGGAACTCTTAGCAGGCGATGTTCGTTGCACTTAAATTGATACGAAATAAAATGTAGTTATATTTGTATAACATGAAATCGAAATTCACATTATTGTCAGACCAACACTGTTCCATAAAGTGCTACTAAACTAAGATATACGAGGTGACTAGCTCGTATCCATATCTATATATATACTAATAATAAAGCTGAAGAGTTTGTTTGTTTGAACGCGCTAATCTCAGAAACCGCTGGTCCGATTTGAAAAATTCTTTCGGTGTTGGATAGTCCAGTTATCGAGAAAGGCTATATGCTATATATCATCACGCTACTATTAATAGGAACAGAGCACCAATGAAGAATGTTTCAAAAACCGGGAGAACATTTTCTCGCTACGGGCAATATACTCGTAAGACGCAAACGAGGTTGCGTGGATCAATATTTCTCACAACTTTTTTTCTAATTATAATAATAAGGATTTTTAATAATATAATGATGTTTATAAGGTAAAAAGTAGTAGAGCCACGCTGACTTCAACACGAACGGGCCGGCTCGACCGGGGCGGTACTACCCCCGTACAGAAAATCAACGTAAAATGACAGCGTTCGTGCTGTCGTGTTTAGTTGATGAGTGTGAGACCGGGGGCTCAATGATACAAAAGTATATCTAGGCCGCCACAGTGTACCCACACTGTGGCGAACACCAGAGAGAAGTCTTATGATATTTACAGTTTTGCCTGAAAACAATAGATGTACAACAATAACTAGCTCATCTGACACATGGTTTGACTCAATTTATATGAAAGATACGTCAAACTATCTCTCAGGTAAGCTATCAGAAACTTATCAGTAACCGAAAAAACTTGACCTAAGTGGCGCAGAATGCTATTAGCTCTCTGTGGGAGAGCCAAGCTTCGGCATGAATGGTCTCGACCAGGGTGATACCACGGCCTCACAGAAAACCAATGTGAAATAGTGCTTGCGTTTGTGTTTCACCGAGTGAGTGAGAATACCGGAGGCCCATTCCCCAACCCCTTCCCCATCCCACTCCCCTTCCCCCAAAGCACTCAAATCTGAGCCACAAATAATATGTTTAAACTATTCAAACAAACAGGAATGTTGTGATTTGTCAAGAGAAATTTCAGTGAACAATAGAATTCTAGCAAAGACGAAAACAAAATAATTTATACTGAAATACCAGGAATTGATGTAAGAAAGCATTACGTAAAATTTACAAACATTAAAATAATGTATCTACGTCGAAAGAAAAGAGGAAATTATTTAGCCTTTGTATGTGTTTTTAGTGCCTCTGAAAAAAATATATTCTCTTTTTAAAACGAGTGAATGTATAGTGTTGTCACTAATATTGAAAATAAAGTTATGTTAAAAACAAAAGCTTCCTTTTTGCGCTGTAACAGCATAATTGCTAGACTACAATGCTGCTGCTAAACTGCTAAACATTTTAACGAATACTTTCTTATTTTTATTTTCAACATACCGTTTCATTGATTTTTTATTTCATATTCAAAGCAAAAGTCAAATTTATATATTACTAGCTGAGTCACGCAACTTCGTTTGCGTCTTATATTGCCCGAGGCGTGAAAATTTTCCGACGTTTTTAAAACATTCTTCATTGGTGCTCCGCTCTTATTAGTAGTAACGTGATGATATATAGCCTATTGCCTTCCTCGATAAATGGACTATCCAACACCGAATGAATTTTTCAAATCGGACCAGTGGTTCCTGAGATTAGCCGGTACAAACAGACAGACAGACAAACAAATATTTTAAAAATATATATTTTGGTATGTGTACCGTATATACATTCATATGCATGTCAAAGCGGTTATTTTACCATGGCAAGACTAAACAAACTGCGTTTTTTTTTTAAGTATTTAAATCATTAAAATCAATTTAAGATTGCTGCTTCAAATTGAGTAAACCATTTCTAATTGTTTTTATTATAAACTATCAACCCGCCCCGACTTGGCACGCGTTCATAACGGAAAATATAATATACTAGCTGACCCTCGCAACCTCGTTTGCGTCTTCTATTGCCCGTAGCGTAATAATTTTCTTCCGTTTTTTAAACATTCTTTACTTGGGCTCCGCTCCTATTCGTCTCAGCGGATGATATACATTTGCAAATAAAAGTATAAATGTAATTATATCAGTTGTCTAGTACCAATAACACAAGTTATGCTTAGTTTGGGACTAGATAACGCTGTGTGTTAAATGGCCGAAATATTTATTGATTATTTATATTTATTACTAGCTGACCCACGCAACCTCGTTTGCGTCTTATATTGCCCGTGGCGTGAAAATTTTCCCGCGTTTTTGAAACATTCTTCGTTGGTGCTCCGCTCCTATTAGTAGTAGTGTAATGATATATAGCCTATAGCCTTTCTCGATAAATGGACTATCCAACACCGAAAGAATTTTTCAAATCGGACCAGTGGTTCCTGAGATTAGCTGAAACAAACAGACAGACAGACAAAAATTTTAAAAATATATATTTTGGTATGTGTACCGTATATACATTCATATGCATGTAGTAGAAAGCGTTTTAATATTACAAACAGACACTCCAATTTTATTTATTTGTGTAAATTATGTATCGTATTATATCGTTTGAATATCTTCTATGTACAAGATGTACTTGACTTTTAGGCCAAGAAGGTGCCTAAAAGTCTGTGACCTCAAATTTTGCGGCTACTTTCTTTGAATCTTTTAGTCTTTGCTATAACTTTTTAATTGAAAAAGGTCCTCAAAGAAATCAAAGTGAACATTTCAAAATTAAATTTAGTATTGCATATTTCATTTCTAACTCGATTGAAGATTTATCGTTTTTCATATACAAAGTAAAATTTTATTGAGAGTTGGGTTTTAATCGCAATAAAGATATTAATGAATACAATATTTATATTTAATTCCATTGAAGACATCAAAAGAGTTTGTGGGAGTATACATAAATAATGTTTTTCTCAAATGCGTTTGCTTGTCTGGAACAAAAGGTCAAGGTTATTGGGATTAAAGATTCGCTTGTCATACAAACTGAGTGACAATTCGCAATCAAGTGAAGTATAAAAGTTGCTAAATCATTAGTTTTCTAAATTGACATAGAAAAATACAGTTTTTGTTATCAGATCTCCAATTCATTTACTTAAGTTAGAAGTTATTTCTGTTCTTTTAAAGAAGTGATTTATAGATTTGAAGTTGTGATAATTAATTAAGGCTTTTCGTTCTTTTATCGATTTTAATGAGATGTTTTTTTTTTATATGAAATAGGGGGCATACGAGCAGACGTATCGCCAAATGGTAAGCGATTAGAGCCGCCCATGGATATGCACAACACCAGAGGCGTCACAAGTGTGTTGCCGGCCCGGGATGGGGAGAGGGATGGGGGAGGGGTTTGGGTATGGGCCTCCGTTGCATCAGGGAAGCACTCCACTACCACGGGGTGCCAGAGTACCTGAGGCGGCTGGTGGCAGACTATTTAGAGGAGCGTACCGTCGTGTACGAGGACCGAGATGGCGTCTTGAGACGGCGACCCATGTCGTGCGGCGTTCCAGGGGTCTGTCCTCGGACCACTCCTGTGGAACGTGGGGTACGACTGGGTCCTTCGAAGTCGTCTGCCCCCCGGGCTGGGCGTAATTCGTTACGCCGATGACACTCTTGTCACAGCCCGGGGGGCGAATTTTCAAGAGGCGGCTCGCCTGGCCACCAGGGGTGTCTCTCTGGTGGTTGGGCGCATCGAGGCGCTGGGCTTGCGGGTGGCCCTGGATAAGTCAACTCGGTCCTCGGACCGGTTCGGGCCCAGATGAGGTATCTGGGCCTGATCCTCGACTGGCTCTTCGACGAGCACTTCCGGCAGCTTTCTCCGAAGCTGGTCGGCGCTGCCTCTGCCCTTGGGCGACTTTTGCCCAACTTGGGTGGAGCCAGCGTCGCAACGAGACACCTCTACACGGGGGTTGTCCGGTCGATGGCGCTATACGGTGCACCGATGTGGGTGGCGGCTTTGACCGCCCAGAATAAGGTACGCCTTTGGCGTCCTCAGAGGATATTGGCGGTCAGAGCCATACGCGGATACCGCACCGTGTCGACGGAGGCGGCGTGTGCCTTGGCCGGAATACCCCCGTGGGATTTGGAGGCGGAAGTGCTCGCCGAAGTTTATCGGCGAGCGGCTGAAGCCGAGCCACGATGGCTCGTTTGTCTTCCTGGCTGGAGGCTCCACGCGCTGGCTTTGCCACCGTGGAGGCGCTCCAGCCGGTCATCCTCGAGTGGGCAGGGCAGCAGCACGGGACCCTTTCCTTCCGGCTGACGCAGGTGCTTTCCGGGCATGGTTGCTTCGGGAAGTACCTGCACTCGGTCGCTAGGAGGGAATTGAGTCCCGCCTGCCACCACTGCAACTGCAGTTAGGACTCGGCCCAGCACACGCTGGAGATCTGCCCCGCCTGGGCGGTGCAGCGCCGGGTCCTCACTGCAGTCATCGGAGGAGATCTGTCGCTGCCGGCCGTCATAAGATCCAAGGCCGGTAGCGACAGCAGTTTTACCGCGGTCGCGACCTTCTGCGAAGACATAATTTCGCAGAAGGAGGCGGCGGAGAAGGCCCGGGAGGACGATATCCACTCGGACCCGATCCGCCGCCGGCGAACCGGGCGGCGGAAGCGCGCCTATCAGCGCCTCATGCCGCCCTGAGTGTGGCCGCGGATGGACGGGATGGGATTTCCCCTCCATCCGCAATACAGGCCAACCGTGAGGAGGCGACGTACGCGTGTGCCGTGCGTCGCCTAAATTGAGATTTTATTAGCAGAAGGTGCCCGCTTCAGTGCGGGCAGGCGCTGGGAGGGGCCCGGTCGTGTTAATAACTGCAGTTCCCGGACCCCTCCCTTCTCAGGCGCAGAGTTGGCACACCGTGTGGTTTTAGGGGCCTCCGTTATTCTCACTCTCGGTGAAACACAGCGCAAGCGGTATTTCACACCGGTTTTCTGTGAGGCCGTGTTCGGTATCACTCCGGTCGAGTCGGTCCATTCGTGCCGAAGCGTGGCTCTCCCACGGTTAAGTTCCTAAAATGTTTATTACAACAGCCATGTGATGAAAATGGACGGTGACACTCCATATTCCACATCATTACAATTTATTCATTAATTCAAGATGTATTCTCAAGAGAAAAGTTCATGGGGACATCGATCTGAAACTTTGTCTCTGTATAGTGTGGACGGAATACTAGTCAAATACAACTAAGCTTTTTAGTTCTACAATAGATATTCCTGTGCGTACTTCATTTGATTTGGTTTATATTATCTGACTGCCTTTTGACTGTTTGACTGCCTCTGTGGCGCAGTGGTAGCGTATGCGACTGCTGTTCTTGAGGTCTCGGGTTCGATTCCTGGGTCGGACCAAATGTTTGTATGATCTACAAATATTTGTTTCGGAGTTTGGGTGTTTTCTATGTATAATATGTATGTATTTACAAAAAAAAAAGTATATGTGTATTTATATCAGTTGTCTAGTACCCATAACACAAGCTCTGCTTAACTTGGGACTAGATGGCGTTGTGTGTAAGATGTCCGAAAAAAATATTATTATATTATTAAATATATTATCATTAGGTATGTCGTTTAATAAACGATTAAGACAAACAGCGCTACAACACTGATTGTTAGGGTTCGGATTATAAATGATGTTTTACAATGTAAAACATATGTTTCATGTCTTAAATAAGATATTGATTTTAGCTTAATGTCCGTAAAACCGCACTCAGATATGTCTCAAACCAAAGAGTTCTCTAAGAAAGTAGCTGAAAGTAAAATACACATAATATTATAAGAATATTTTACGTGAACACAGCAAGAGCACGACCGCTAAATACAAGTTATGGGCATTGAAGGACCCGATATTTTCATTACAATGGACCACGTAGTGTGCTCACCGGCAGGGTTTCTTCATGCGTGGGACAGACTTATCGATAGGAGAGTTTATTAACTCATAACTCAATTGGAATGTATAAGAGAAGCTTAGGGTTGGAAGAAGAATATATTTAAGTTTGGAACGAAAAAACTTTGCGTAAAACCACCATAAACTGAATCCGTCTATTTTACACCGAATGAAAAGAAAGCGTTTCGATTAAATATTTCCGATTATTTGTCAGTTCTCTTAATGTACTCGTAGCGTGCTGTGTATTACAGACTACTGAACGAAAAATCATAGATTTGACTTCTTTTTTACAACGATTGAGCCTAAACTAATAATTTAACCACGCTTCGGCATGCATGGGCACGGCTCGACCGGAGTGATACCATGGCCTCACAGAAAACCGGTGTGAAATAGCGCTTGCGCTGTGTAAGTGAGGATACCGGAGGCCCAGACACCAAGCCCTTCGCCTTCCCACTCCCTATCCTTTAAGGCCGGCATGTATATATTAGGCCGGCAACGCGTTTGTGACGCCTCAGGTGTTGTGGGTGTCCATGGGCGGCGGTGGTCGCTTACCATCCAGCGATACGTTTGCTCGGATTAACCCTTCACCTTGAAAAAAAATTGTACAAGAAACTCATCGGTTATGACTATAATCTAATTATCTAGAAATAAATATTTAGATTATTTTAGCAGTTTGATAATCATAGTACAAGATTTTAATGGCTGCGGTATATAGATCCGCGAGAAATAAATACAAATGACATAAAAAGTAAAAACAAATAGCTGGACTATAAACATCCAATAGGATTTCTTAGAATATTTATTGATAATTGTTTTCACTTCAAACACACTAAAGATACTAATATTCATACCTTGTTATAATATTCATAATAGAATCGTGATTAAAGGACGGAAAATATAAGGACGGAACCAAGATTACTTGAAATTACTTCTTCATTGACTTAAATAAGTAGCATTATATTTCTATTCAGTGGTTTTCCTCAAACGTCTTTGAAGAGATTGTCGCTTGTGATAAAACTGGTCATTTTACTTTCTTCTAAGTTTATTTTAGGATACGAGAAAGATGCAAACGCTCATTACGTATTTCTTTACTGTACCAAAATAAAAATCAATAACATCATAATACACGTTTTCGTTTTAAAGAAACAAAAAATGAAATTAAAAAATTGCGAATGTGTTTTGTTTCTTGCTGTTACGATACTACCCCCCATGACCAGGACACATAGAAAACACACACATATTGAGAAGAATACCTACAATTTTTCTAAATATAGTGCCTCTGTAACTAAGAAGTCACGAATGCGTTGCTGGCTTTTGATAAGCGCTCTTTTCTCGAAGATTTGAAGTTTTTTTTTAGAGAATAGTGAGTAGACCATCTGATAATAACTATCTTTATCTAACTCATGAATCTAATCATCACTAGTGTTTATTATTATTGTTTCATTCTACTCAATCACTACTCATTTCTTTCTGCATTTATTCTATTTCTATTACTTATGTCTTTACAAATAAATAAAATTAAAGTGTCTGTTTGTTCCGGCTAATCTTTGGAACGGCTAGACTGATTTTGACGGGACTTTCACTGACAGATAGCGGATGATATAAGGATGTAAACTCCCTCTCTCGTTCTTTCCAATTAACTTAGCCGTAGTTACCGATGCTTGCAGTACAGCAACAACCGCGAATAAAATCGCCTGCTCAGATAGTACCAATATCAAAATGAATCCCCATTTCCCTTGGCCAAAGAATCACGCGTGAACGACTGTATTTCCCAAATTCTTTTAGTTTTAGATAGCCCATTTAATAAGGAAGATTACAGGCTATACAACTTCACGCTATAATCTATAGAAGCCGAGCTATAATGAAAAAAGTTAAAAAAATTGGAAAAAAAACATACTTTTAAGGAACGCGGGAAGTTGTGCAGGTTGGCTAGTGCGTTATATAAGTGTTATTATCATTAAAGAAGATGATCCATACAAAGTTTAATAAATATTTGAGAAATCACTTTTATTTCTTGACACATGTACATGAGTCACCGTTTAAGCATTTCTCGACGAGTCTCTCAGCAACTTTCACTTACTTTTAACTTTATATTCTTTTTATCCTTGTGTGATCGGAAGATTTCTGAACGGTATTAACATATAATCACAAATCAGACGAGATAGTAATTGGTTTTTATAATTAAATAAGTAGTACTTAACGAGTACTTTTTTTCAGTTCCACAACTGGTTCGAATTTTTTAAGAATGTGTTAGTTGAGTCTCCTCTTTGTATAGCTGTTGCCTTTAATAGTTGAATATAAATAATGAATATTATTTAACATATAACACACAACACCATCTAGTCCCAAACTAATCAGAGCTTGTATTATGGATACTAGAGAACTGATATAAATACATTTATTTTATGTAAATACATACATATTATACATAGAAAACACTCAAACTCCGAAACAAATATTTGCAGATCATACAAACATTTGGTCTAACCCGGGAATCGATATCGAACGTTTCCACTGTGCCAACGAGGCAGTCGTGTTTCAGTCAGTTTGCTCCCTTGGTCGACTCTTATGAAATCTACAGATTGAAGAGGAGTGGTTATGAAAACCACAGGTTGAAGTTTTAAACGCTTCTTGTAGAAACATTTTCTATACATCCTATCAGAATTTATATTCTACATATATTATGTATGTATGTGTGTATTTATATGTATGTTTGTGTTGTATTTACATACGTGTTTATTATGTGTATTAATATAATTATTACTTAAGGTTTAATTGTTTTTTATTGAGATATTAACTTATATTTTTAGTTTTGTGCATATACCTTGTTTTAGGTCTACATCACCCTAAGGTCAACTGGTAAAAAATGCCTATGGCATTAAATATATAATTAAATTAAAGTGCAAATAGAAAATAAAAAAATATGACAGAAATTACGGTATGACGATTTTTAAAAATGCATACGCCTATCGTTATACTTAAATAACAATTTGAACATTTTTTACTGACTGTATTACGTAATTTTTATGCATGAATTTTTGAATACTATTACGTGGAGAACATATTAAAACTGAATATTAAATAAATACTATACATTGAATTAAAATATTCAGGTAATAATATTTTTTTCTGAAACATGTATTATATATGTGGCGATCTCCACATACAGCGCCATCTACCGAAGATACACTGAACTACGAAGTAACGCACTGTACCTACAAACTACACTACACGGAATAACTACCAATCCTGAATCGCGCAAATAAAGTTCTCGCGCCGATTATCATATATACAACATCCCAACATCAACTGTTGGGCAGTAGCCCGCCAGGCATGATCACCTCGCCTGGTCGGAGAATCCTCCCTTTGTGTTGGGTGGAACATGAGAACTCGTACCCCCACATATATACATACATTAAACATTATATACTTATACATAGAATATATTCATAAAATCTCTAATATGTAATTTCCTAAATGATCTGCAAATGTAACTCCAATAGCAATAAAAGATAAAAATAATTGTAAGTAAGAACTAATTTGACTGCACGGTTGGCCGAGTGGTGTCAGCGGTCACCTTGCCGCTTGCTACTGCGCCAAGTGTCGTGGGTTCAAATCCCACGCGGTACTTACAACACTTTGTGTGATCCACGAATTGTTGTTCCGAGTCTGGATGTTCTTTGTGTCCGTTTCATGTATGTTTGTAAAGTCCCCCACGACACAGGATGTTTATTCCTAATGTGGGAGTTGTCTTTTTAAGAAAAGAAAAGAAAAAAATCTTTAATAATGTAATAATAGTTTAAAATGTGACTCATATCAGAGGTATAATAACAATTTATACAATTTTCAGTCTGATCAATCAAAAGTACACATATACTAAATGGTGTCAATTTGACTAATTTATTTATTGTTGTGCTTAATATTGTAACTAGTAATAACACTCAGCATAATTTAAAACTGAGGTTGCTCTTTTCTATAAAGAATATTTACTTATGGATGCCCACATGGCACTTCTGAAGCAAGTATTTAAAACATCAGAACTAGGAGCTTTTAAGAAGATATATCATTAAAAATTTATTTACAAAATATCGCAACATTCAACGAATTCCTAAAGACCGGTAATGTTCGAAACCTAAAAATCTACCTGAAGTGACAGCATTCGTGCTCTTATTTGAAGTACGAGTATATTTGGTACGGCCCAATAGTGTGGGTCATCATCCCGCATCGTCGCATTTACTAAAAAAGGTTTACCTAACTTTTTACAATTCAGAATCTTTGTATATAAATACGGTAGCATTTCTAACCCAACCGTCTAAATAATTATGCATACCTCAGTTTGTTTAGCAAACTATCTTAAGATATATATTATCTTCCAGACAGCCATTAGTTCAATCTGACTCTTTGAAGTTATGTTTGAAACAATTTGGTCGTAATCGTCAAAGTTAAACCATAGTTTATTCAAGGTCGTACTAGTTACAAACCGTTGTTGAATAAACATTGGATGTGGCTCTAGTAGAGAATTTCGCTTTAAAATTTACTTTTGAGAAAGTTATGACTCGTCTTAATTTAGAATTCCAGTTTAGTAAGTCATTAATTTCGTTGAACTTTGAGAAATCCAAGTAATGACAATATTAGGATGTTGCTATTTGTATAATAATAACAGATAAACAGCTGAATTTTCTAAACAAAAGACGTAATCAAGGACGTGAAAGAATTTGACTTCACCGATCAAAGGAAAATGTATTCAACAACAAAGAAATAAAGACGAATGTAAATAATACGAAATACCGTGATATAATTGGGGACCCTATTTGAAACGCGCGCATTTACCTCAAATTGAATGCAGATGATGTAGATAGATGTTTGACATAGTTTGACACTAGTGCATGCCTACACTACAGTTAATGTATTAAAGTAACTGAATGTAGATTTTGAAAAAAAAAATACAGTCTTCTTATGATGTAGTTTTGGAATTAGGGTGATAGTCTCTACGTCGGGGTTCCAGGGATTTGCTTACGAGGGTGCACCTGGTTCCCCAGCATCTAGTACCTGAGACGGTGTGCGGTTTTTAGTTGGTTCGAGCACGACATAACCACCCGTTGGTGATGAAAAAAAAAGAGTGATAGCCTCTGAACACTACTTGAATATGTCCTTCCTTTACCTAATCACCCTGTAAATATGGTGAAGTGAGGCTTTTACAAACACTCATGATTTATTATACTGTATTCTTCAAATTTAGGATTAATTTTTGGTAATTTATCTTCCGAATCATTAATAATAAAACAGAGTCCTTGAGTTGAATTATTAATCTTTTACAATTTGAATTTTGTTACATGTTTATCATTTGTTTTATAATTTTGGACGGTTATGTTTCTACAGAACTCTTAAGCATTCAAAAGAAGAATAATTTAGAAGTTTTGTCAAAGGATTCGAACTTTTCAGAAACTACTACTTAACGAGTTACGGTCATGTAATTTTTAAAAACATAAATTGTTCCTCACACTCCAAATTGCAATGATTTTTTTTTTATTGAATAAGGGGAAAACGAGCAGACGCATCACCTGATGATAAGCAATTACCTACGCCTATGTACACCCGCCACACCAAAAGCGTCACAAGTGCGTTGCCGGCCTTTGAGGGATGGGGAGAGGGATGTGGGGAGAGGTTGGAGTATGGCCTTCCGGTATCCTCACTCACTCGGTGAAACATAGCGTAGGCGCTATTTCACACCGGTTTTCTGTGATGCCGTGGTATCACTCCGGTCGAGCCGGCCCATGCATGCTGAAGCGTGGCTCTTCCATGGAAATATTAATGGCATGTTATTTAGCTAAGATATTTAATTGTATCACCTGCTTAATCGCTTGCATACTATTGCTATACTTATTAGTAGCAAATCGTTAACAGCTAAAATTGAACCTACATTTAAATAGGGTTACACCCTATCTACTATGCTACTAAAATTGTAATTATTTACGGCAAACTCGTCGTAAGCTCTTGAATTGTGGAACAGGAATACATATATAATAAGTAAAAATGGTAATAATAGAAAGTAACTCTCAAAGCAAGGACGAGACGTAGTGTAAAAACCGGTGCCAAGTGGGACAGTCTGCGAACGGTTGGGCGTTCAGAAAAAGATTTGCTATAAATGTGAAGATTTTATTTAACGCTTAGTAGTTTTCTTAATTTTATTTTCACGGTTCCAATTAGACATAACAATTAGTTATTAGCATAAAATTAACATACATAATAAATGATATTTATTTTTGTAAGTAAATATTACACAGATATTTTCAAACGTCATATTTTACAGTTAGAAGGCGCCGTATAATATACATTAATATCCTCTCACACATCTCATACTAGCTGACCTGCACAACCACGTCGTCACGTATTGCCCGTAGAGCGCGACAATTTATCCCCGTTTTCAAAACATTCTTCATTGGTGCTCCGCTCCTATTAGTCTTAGCGTCATGATATGGAGCCTGTAGCCTTCCTCAATAAATGGGCTATCTAATACTGAAAGAATTATTAAATTCGTACTAGTAGTTCTTGGGAATAGCGTCGGACAAACTCTTGGCTTTTTAGATTTGTATAGAAGATAGGACCGTCTGATCTCAAACTAGGAAAAACCCGTGTTATTGTAACAAGACTGTTAATAACATACTAATTAATTACTAAATAAATACATATTATAGCTAAATTACACAAGTACGTACTATGCTTTAGTTTTTCAACCAATTTACTTTAACTTTTTGTTTTAATATTTTAATCTCATTCCTTTTGAATATGTATCACTGGCGGAGTATGCTAATGGCATAAAATCTGACAGTGTATCTAGTGCAGAAAGTTTTCATAAACGTAATGTATTTGTACTTATAAACAAATAAAAGTTCGAGAATTTAATAAAGAAAATGTGTGTAATCTTTACAAAATACAATACATTAAAAAAAAAGTGACATTAATGAAGTCACCATTTGAATAAAAATCTTAGGCCTTTAAAATATGTTAAGATCTAGGTATCACTCCAACAAAGCCGGTCTACATATGTCCAAGTTAACTTTTCCACATCTAAATAATAATAATATTTATTAATTTCAAATTAATGGAACAGTTTAGAAATCACTTATGTTATTTATAGATTGACTTATGGTTGAAACAATAGTTGTGATATATTGAACGTTGATAACTGTACTAGTATTAACTGTACGATGGCTAACAGCGCCTTCCAAGTGTGGTGATTTACAAACAGTAGTGATATTAATTCGAAAAAGGTAAAAAAAAAGAAGTAAAAAAGAACAAAACAAATTCAACATTCACAAAACCGGAGAAACTATAACTAAATGAAGTATTTGTGTGTGT
This sequence comes from Spilarctia lutea, assembly GCA_916048165.1. NCBI lineage: Eukaryota > Metazoa > Arthropoda > Insecta > Lepidoptera > Erebidae > Spilarctia > Spilarctia lutea. The sequence continues at coordinate 2,045,613 of OU696492.1, read as the reverse complement.
GTGTGTGTGTGTGTGTGTGTGTGTGTGTGTATTTGTGTGTGTGAGTGTGTGTGAGTGTGTGAGTGTGTGTGTGTGTGTGTGTGTGTGTGTGTGTGTGTGTGTGTGTGTGTGTGTGTGTGTGTGTGTGTGAGTGTGCGTGCGTGTATGAGTATCTATACTAATATTATAAATTCTTAAGTATGTCTTTCTATTTGTCCGTTACACTGCACTGATTTAAACAAAATTTGGCATAGAGAAACTTTGATTCTTGAGGAACGACATAGGCTACTTTACAGCTATAATCGACATATACATGGGCCGAGCCAAGGCTAGCTGGGATCCCTATAAACGAAACTCAATAACGATAATCTCAAACTGGCGATACACACATAATGAATATCAATAGAGCTACAAACGTATCAGTGACGATGTTATATTGAGCTCCGTCGTTAGCACTGACACCCATTTCATTTGATATTCGAGACAGAGAAATCACCATTGAAATGCCATCAATAAGAAACTAAGTATAGTGGGCCAAGACGTGCTTTCTAAAGAGATGCCTATGTCCAGCAGTGGACTGTTAAAGGCTGTTGATGACATGATGTAATTGTGAATTAACTTCATGCCAGATTTAGGATTTTAAGTATTACATTCAATTTTTTTAGCCACTACCAGCCTTAAAAATATTTTTCCAATTCTGTTTGGTTTAAAAAAGATATATGCTTTACGTTCAATAATCAAACTTCTAACTTAATAAGTAATTGTTTTGTTGAGAGAATACCGATGTTTATTTGACGTGTGTTCTAACTTCAATGCTACGATATCATCAAAAGAAAGTGAAGAAAGTTGTAAATTTTCTGTGATAATACGAGTAGGTATATGCGTATTGAAAGATACTACTCTAACATGGTACTTTTGATTTCGAATGCTGTGTATATTTAACCAAATTCAAAAACATTTCTTTTCTATTGTTTTTTACTAGTTTAGAACACCATAATACTCGTATATGAACCAATTTGAGATCCCATCTAGTTTTCGACTAAATTCCAAATAGTTAAATGCTTACGGCCACCCATTTTGTCAAAAATATAACAGCTTTTAGAAGCCTGTTAGTCTTGTAAGAAATAATTTCACTTCAGACACAAAAGCTAACACGTCCGCGATATGAGATACACCAAGTCAAACTCGTTTGCAAGAAATGGGGCCGGTTACTTGAAAATCTAGGTATCTCGTATTTATCATAGATAGTATGTAGTTCCTGAATGTCTTACTGTTTGAGAGCAAATTATACACAGGAAAGTATGTTTACGTATGGTAGGTGATTCTTAATTCAATTGAAGTGTTTCTTTTAATGAAATAGGTGGCAAACGAGCAGACGTATCGCCTGATGGTAAGCGATTACCGCCGCTCATGGACACCTGCAACACCAGAGGCGTTGCAAGTGCGTTGCTATCCTTCGAGGGATGAGGAAGGGGATGGGGAAGGGGTAGTGGTAGGGCCTCCGGTATCCTCACTTTCTCGGTAAAACACAGCGCAAGCGCTGTTTCACACCGGTTTTCTCAGAGGCCGTGGTATCACTCCGATCGAGCCGACCCATGTATGCTGGAGCGTGGCTCTCCCACGGCAAAAAGTTTTAAGTGTATTTTTGGTATTGATGTCACTTGGTATGAGGTTCTGTATTTAGTTGATGTGCTTAGATGTCAATTCTTAGAGACAATAGTATAGTTTTCTTAGTGTAGCTTATTCAGAGTTGAAGATGAATCATATACATTAACCGTGGGAGAGCTATGCTTCGGCACGAATTGGTTGGCTCGACCGAAGTGATACCACGGCCTCACAGAAAACCGGTGTGAAATAGCGTTTGCGCTGTGTTTTACCGAGAAAGTGAGGATACCGGAGGCCCTACCTCAACCCCTCCCCCATCCCCTTTCCAATCCCCCAAAGGTCGGCAACGCACTTGTGACGCCTTTGGTGTTGCGGGTGTCCATGGGCGGCAGTAATCGCTTACCATCAGGTGATACGTCTGCTCGTTTGCCAACTATTCAATAAAAAATAAAAAAAACCAGGAAAACAATATAGAACGGGTAATTTTACAGAAATACAATATTTACTTTTATTGTTACAAAACGATATTTATAAGGCAACATATGTCTACCATCTTTTTTACTTGACCATAGAGTCTGTACGCTAGAGTGCCAGTATAGACAATTACTTATTTGAGCACAGATAATACAAATTCGTTGTTAGTTTTACAGCTAGCAGAGCCACGCTGCTTTCAGTACGAATGGGCCGACTAGACAACCCGACCGTCGCCAGCCTGAGGGTACTACCCTCCCACAGAAGATCAACGTAAAATGACAGCATTCGTACTGTCGTGTTTCGTTGATGAGTGTGAGACCGAAAGTCCAATGATGCAAAGCATTACTAGGCCGCCGTAGTGTGGGTCACCATGCTGCATTGTTGGATTGTCTGCATTCGAAATGAGTCTGGTGACCACCACTCTTGAATTCTTTTTATGCTTTCTATCAGGCAGAGTAGAGTCATTCAGGCAGGGCTGTACATACAATGCCCCCAGGATTAATATGGTGCAATGGTCATGATCAGTTTTCCTGTGATACAAAGAATTGTATCTAATATACTCGTATTTTAATAGTACACTGCTTAACATATGCCTCTTCCTTGGAAGGACGTTACTACATTTTCATATTCTAGATATGAATTAAGACATATATAAGTTATTTCATCTCTCTAGATTTGATACCGTAATGTAGGGATTGGACTTTTGTGTGTGAAGTGCGTTATTTTTTACCATATCTTGTTGTTGTTCGTAATAAATCTTTTATTTCATTTCAAAATTAAATGGACGTTGAGTCGGATATAAACCGTTCAAATACTATTGCTATAAAACTTTTATAAATAATATAAAGTTTATTGTTACTGAAAATAAGGCCACACAATATTTTTAGACGATTTCTACTTGGTGTTTAAGATAGATCGATCCCTATATCAAAACTTTTTAACACATTACGTGTAGCCCTCGGGAGTCATATATTGTAAGGTTAGACAAGTCTATAATGTGAGTTTTGTAACATACGTATTTTTTTTTACTTGTAGTGACTATTTACAATAGTCTTATTTGAGTTAGCCAAAAGTGACATCAATTTTCATAAATCGACTATAGTAACTTTAGAAAACAATTCAGAATTGCGTAATACATGTTTATAAAATAATTTCTGACACTGACGATGTTCTCGTAGCCGCCTACGCCCAACGGCGGCCAGTCTAAACGGAGACCAGCCAACTACGCAGGAGATATTATAGTGCACAAGTGTGTGCGCAAACACTCACTGTTCCCTCTCACTCATAATCCGATGGGACGGTTAACGAACACGACCGGGTAGAGATCAGGCGCAGGACCGACAGCTTTAGGTTCTCTCCGAGGTACAGAAGTTCAGATCCCAACTTCCAAACTCCGAGCTAAGTATTTCTATAATCCGAAAACTCAATAACACTTTTGGCCCAACCCGGGATTCGAACCCGAGACCTCTTGATTAGCAGTCGCATACGCCAATTTCAATCCAATTCAAAAATCAATGAGGCAGTTCTGACACTATCATATGATTTGCTAACATAATAGTAAAAATGGAAAATTTGTTACTAAGGTACAAAAATTAAAAAAAGTTTGTACTAATTTGTGTTTCAACAAACGGAAGGCTAACCTCTATCAGACTTTCAATATGTTCTTTATTAAAGAACCAAGCATCCTGTTTCGTTGTTGTTTTCTCGTTGGAGCAGTGATCAATGGTATTTGATAAAACAAACTATGACTGACCAAAAATGCATTTCTAAATATAAATGGACTCAACAAGCAATACGATATGTAAAAGTAATTGAGCAAAAATTTCTTTACTATTCAATTCTAAACATATATGGAGTTATTATAACAAACTTTCCAATTCCACTGTAATATTTTTCACTTCATATATATAAATTAAAAACATAATGCATTATTAAGACGATGGGATAAAAACTTTCATTAGCTTTTTATTAAGCATGATGATAGTCAGAAAGTTAGCGGACCGGTTTATGAAAGTGGATGCAAGGTCTTGGCGGAAGATTAAATTGTAAAGATGTTGACCTTAGAGCCTCTTTTTGCTAAATAACAAATTTCATATGAACGTTGTAAGACGATAAAGATTACATAAAAGGTTTAATATGTAGGAGGTTTTATTATAGAAAATTTAAATGCGGTCCCTAATATGAAAAATACTTTTTTTTAATTAACATAGGGTATTAACAGCTCGAATATAATATCACAAATTTTAAAATTAATCTGTCTCTTTGTTACACTTTACAAGCTAAAGCTGCTGTACCGGTTTCTATGACATTTGGCATGGAGTTACTTTGATTCCTGATAACTGACATACACGCAGATGGAGCACTAATGCCATCCAAAGACACCTACAATTCTAGAGATATAAGTATTTTTTCGTCTATTATGTGCTCTTCTACAGTAGAGTTTGGCGTTCGATCTCTACTCACTCCATGAACGGTAACGTAAGAATTTCTTGACATTCGATTTTTATGAAGTGTAGTGTGGTATCACCTTAATCTAGCTACATATGTCTCTGAAGCAGGGGTCTTTAGAAATGTTATTAACCATAATATCAGTTTCAACTAATATGAAAGCTAGCTAGTCCACGTAACTTTATTTACATCTCTTTTCAATCATGCTCGGCTCAATCAAAGTGTGATGTTAACTATCTTATTTTAGGTACACCAGCAAAACGTAAAAATTGGTGAGGTTTCGGAGTTCATCGTGAGCAACAATGTGGTACGAGTACTATCTAATAGTTACAAAAAGGTTTTAATACATAGAATCAATACGGTTGTATTCAATTACGAATAATGAAATTAGGAATTCTCGAGACTCTTAAAGTTAAACGAGAAATACTGAAATCAGAATCTCTAATTAATTTTGTAATCAAAGCGATAATGGAAGAATGTTTCAAAGCCGGTTGCTAATTAGCTTGTATTAAGATGTTTTCTAGAAGTAAAATAATATTTATAATCAATTTTCATTTAATTTTAGATATTAGGTAAATAATACTGACTAGTTCGTTTAGTCTGACAGGTGGCGATCGTTTCCCCTACAAACTAAATACGTGATAAGTAGGCTCGATCACTATTTCGTTCCGAATCGGGAATTAGTTTATCCATTAAAATTGTAGTTGCTTAGAAATATATATATAAAGTCTTAGTGTAGCAGTAGTGTCTCATTACTTTTCTCATATGATAATCATTTTCCTCTTTCCACTTATATTTTAGATCTGCTAAGTTTATAAGCTTCTTTATTTGTCCAAGTTTATTTCCAACACATAATATTGACAGGCTCTACAGGGAATAAATCACTGCCTAACTGATTCTAATTAGTCTTCTTTCGCCACTCATTAAATTAGTTGTGAAATCTTAATCCAAATCTTTCTTCATCCTAATTTCAAAGCGAGGTCTGAAAGTGAAAACGTATTTGCGACTTGAGTTACATGTATCCATGTGTGTTGGTAGTCTTTTAGTGTGACCTGTCTGCTTGTTAGCCATGCTATGCCATAAAATGACGTCGTCAAACAGACGTGAGTAATTGACACCTTCTTAATTCCTGACCTACAACTACTAGTTGAAGGTAAACGCAACCAGTTTCTCTTTGACCTTTTTAAATACAAAGAAGATAAACATATGATGAAAGTTTATTGTTTGCTAATCTAATTTCATTTTTTATTTTTGCATATACGCTTAAGACGGCTTAACGTGCCTCGGAGAGCACGTTAAGGCGTCGGTCCCGGTTTTCATGAAGATCTATGACAATCGTCATTGGGAATTAGTGCCTTCAAATATACTGACATCTAGTTCAATCTTCAAATTCAGTTCATCCTCAGGGTAGCGGAGGTTAGATTTCAGTCGCTCTACGTAAAAACTGATATTCAGATAAAACCGGTTGAACTAGTAGCATATTGAGAATAATAAAGGCTAGAAAGATAATGCATACACGCTTATGTGGGATGACTTCGAGATTCAATACTGTGGATGGCTTGTGGCTCGTCAAGGGCACTTGGACATTAAGTTAACTAATTCAAATCAATTAATTTAGTATATCATAAGTAACATTAAAATTATATGATGACACTTGTAATGTCCATGGTAAGAGCTTCTAACAGAGTATGATATGATTTCATACAAATATTGTTGTCTGAAATGTTTGATAATATTGTTAGCGTAGATCTAGCAATGAATACTTTTAGATAGTTTTTGGAGCACTACATAATTTGCTAAGAGAAAGTGTAACAATACATGCACATTTCTCTTCTAGAGCTAAGCTATCAACTCGCAGAAATGCAATGAAAGACACAGTTATATGACCTAATGATTCATATATTTTTCGAGGTTAATTCTCTGGGTATTCATAATAATAAACTTATTAACAATTGTGATACTGAAAAAAGAACTGTAATACAAAATACATAGAATACAAAACAAAGCTAGTAAGAAAGTACTCACGATAAATAAATAGCGAAGCATCTTGGATATGTCACAAAAAATCCAATTGTGGGAAATAGAAACCTTAAGTCTTATCACCTTTTAGTATTTACACATAAACTGTTTTTGTACCGTTATTACTACGTAACACACTAGTTCCACACAAGTACACAATAATCATATAGACACAACGCCTTTTTCGAATCGTGACACGTTCTTATAATCCGGTATCGAACCGCCACTAGTTTCTGTAAGCCGTCCTTTCAACTTTTGCAATACTCGTTCAAACTAAAGCTCAATAATATTATTAATATCCGATATGTATAAACATTGGAGGAATTTCTCGTTAAGTTTTGAAGAACGAGTATTCTGTTCGAGTTTGCGATTGTGAATGGACCTTTCTAGTGTTTTGTCTCTGTCTTGCGCTCGCGCAGGTTGGGTACTAATGGTTTGTACGATGTGAGAGTCTTTCGAGTATTATTTGAAAGTACTCGAAAGATAGATACGCTCAATTTGAGCTGGTGATTCTATGTCTTTAGTATTTTATTTATGTATATGTGCTTGTTATTTTGTCATCGTTATGTTATACTTTCGAAAATGATGATTTATATGATTTCTTTATTTGAAAGTTTTCAGTTGGATAGTGATGAAAGTCGCTGGTTGCAATTGTTTACCTAATGAGTACAAATTTGTTTTTTATGTTTCGCATGTAATCATTCTACCTGTAAGATTAGATATGGAGACTGAATGTGATATTTACAAAGACTTCGGATAGTTGTATTCCAAAAAGTTCTATTTTGATGGTAGGCTATAAGAAATTGTTAATGTCTATTATATGACGGGCTTTTTAATCTAACGGTTAATGATTTTGGCTGTTGTGGATTCTATTCACATTAAGGGTAAATAATTTTGTGTTGAATAAACATTCACATTGTGTTTGTGTGTAGTTTATAATTCGTTTATGTTAAGGAGAAGTAATTTTGTTAACTAGTAGTCCGGGAGTCAACCGTAGGAGGCTCTACTTCTGCAGGCACACATAGGGTGGCACGATGTTAGTATGTTTAAAACACTTTTATTAAATTCATCTTCATGTTTGTTTATAAATAACTATATTTCCATGAGCGACGATAATCACTTAACATCGAGTGACATGTTTGTTTATTTGCCTTCTAGATCTTTGTATACCAATACACATCTGGTCGGGCTTGCACTGGGTGGTACGGTAGGACAAAGCTTCCTTATTAAGACTATGTCTAACAGTAGACCTCCAGAGACCGTTGATATAACACAAAAATTGAAATTAAGTGCAGCATATGGTTAACGGAGAAACATATTTAGACAATTAAGAAAAACAACTCTTTTTAAGACTCTCATATCTGAAGGTCATGAGGAAACATGTACAAATAAAAGTTTTGCGAACGTTTATTCCAAACTAGGATAGAATAAGCTTTAAGTTCACGTAACGACTCAACTTACAAAATAAAGTACACGTTAAATCAATTTACAAGAATATCCTATAGCTATAAATACAATACTCGATGACAATAGGTGATAATGGTTCGAGTGATCTTAGTATCACGTCAGGTCATAGCAGGTGAACGTACTTGACCGATTGGTGGGCCTGTTCACGGTGACGGACCCACCAACATGGTAACTCGATTCACACAACATTATATCGCTTTCTCACTTTCTTTTGAATTAATTATTTTTTAAGGTTTTTGTTTCTGGGTTCCATGTTTACGTTTACATAAATGTGCTGATCTGTAAATCTTTTATTTCAATTAGTTCACACTTAAAATGAAATGTTTCTGTTAAACTATTTTTCTAATGGTGTAGTGCAAAATAAGCAGATGGATCTCCTGATGCCAAGTGCCGTCGTTCATGAACGTCTATAACTTAGACTTAGACCTATAATCCTATGTGGGAAGGTATGAGTCTCTCACGATAAATCTCAATTATTTTCAAATTTTTAGAAATGACGATCAATGATACTTTTACTTGTAATGCAAGGAGTATTTTGTTATTGTCTGTTTATTCACTACTATTCGTCATACATAGCTAGTCTGTTTAACAAATTATAGTTTGTGGTATTTTCGGATCTATACGATAGCACACTCCACTGCTAAGACTGGCAAATCTTACGTGATTTCAATTTGCAGGCTTCTATTGGCAAAGGTAGCTGCTGTTTAGTTAAAAATATAATATAAGTACTTTCACACACGCACAATAGTTTTTCCATTCGAGTTTATCCCTTATCTTCCAGCAAACCCAGCAAAGCTAAAATCAGTGAATTACTGAAATTCAACTTCCAGTTGATCTGTTGTTAACCTAACACTACTTAATAACTGAAATGAAGAACAACATTATGAAAATGGAGATATTACAGAGAAAACTTGTCGACAAAACTACACAACATTTGAAATCAAAAGTAGCGTGTAAGAATAGTCAATTCACACATATTATTACAGGAAATTGACAACTTTCTTTACTTTCTTTTGGTGACATCTAATTTCGTAACACTTATATTTAGATACGTAAAGTGAATCTTGTTATTTTCTAAATGAAACAATTGCAATAACAACTTAATTATATATGATGAAGCTTTAGAGTCAATGTAGAAGAATGGAAAGGAATCATCGCATTTTTTTCACATTGCTATTGTAATAATATTTCAGAAGAAAAACTAATGCCCTGAATCGGTTCGAAGTCAATTTCTGGCAATATTAAACAAGTATTTTCTACATTGTATTTTCTAGTTACAGAGTGCTTCTGGCATTTTAAGTTAGAAATATGCATCAGTGACCTAATTGAGTAATAGTATTTTTTTTATTGAATAGTGGACAAACGAGCAGAGGTATCGCCTGATGGTAGGCGATTACCGCCGCCCATAGACACCCGCAACACCAGAGGCGTCACAAGTGCGTTGCCGGTCTTTAGGGGAAGGGGAGGGGGTTAAGGTAAGGGTTAGGGTGTGGGCCTACGGTATCCTCACTCACTCGGTGAAACACAGAGCAAGCGTTATTTCACACCAGTTTTCTGTGAGGCCGTGGTATTACTCCGGTCGAGCCGGTCCATTCATGCCAAAGCATGGGTCCATTATGAAGAAGAAAGAAGAGGCAGAACTCTCCCTACAGCTTGAAGTCAGTAAGTCAAAGTAATGCATGCCAAAGTGACTCAACTCAAAAGAATTCAAAAGTGATGGTTACCATCGTTGGGCCTCTAGTAATAAGTATAGTAGTACCCATAGATGAGACCTAGCTCAGTCATAGGATGTGCTTTTAAGAAGTTAAATTATCAATTTGGTAACTTCCGTCAACGTTTCCTAGACACACTTTCACTATTTGAAATATGTGAGTTAAGAAAAGTAGGGAAAGGATGGCAAAAATAGAAGCCATAACAAATTAAAGAACCGGTGGAAAACATTAGTAGCTTGTTTGTCACACGCTAGAATTAGACATAATTATGGTGGTGTGTAAGGTTAAGCATGTTGTGGTGAAAAGAGTTACAACTGTGAAAGTTAGTCTTGACCGAAGAAAAGATAAAAGGACTGCGTCAAGGAGATAATGAGAATTTGAAAGTATAAAATGAATAAAAACAAATTGATGAATAACAAAGAAGGATAAAAGAAGAAGACACAATTCGCAAATTCCAAATGAAGATAAATTAAAAAAATAAGAAATCAGATGCTGTTTAAAGTAAACAAGAAACTGTGCAACAGACCGGGCTCTGTGCTGTTCTTTATGAGAGGCGTATGTCTAATAATGGACTGAAACGGGCTAATAATGAATGAAAGAACATGTACGAATTCAAATTCTTCCTCATAATTATCAGATGAATTACAAGGAAATAAGAAAATCTGTATAAACAGTTAGTATTCCACATTTAATTTTTTTAAAGATGGTTGTTTGGATTTCACAATTGCTATAATATCTTCTAGTAGAAGTAAACATTGTAGTTAGAAGTAATATACTTACCACAGACAAAACCACAAAAACAGTTATAATTTTAAAATGGAAATTGCTTTGTTGTGACCACAACTATTGTAAACGACTCAAACGAAGACTGTTCGATTTATAAGTAAAGAATAGTAGTTGTACATACTGAATATCAATCATCACTCTTGATTTATGATGGATAAATAATAAATAAATATTTCCGACATCTTACACACAACGCCATCTAGTCCCAAGCTATGCAAATCTTGTGTTATGGGTACCAGACAACTAATTTTGTAATACATGCATATTATCCATAGAAAACACCCAAACTTCGAAACAAATATTTGTAGATCACACAAACACTTGGTCCGACCCAGGATTTAAACCCGAGACCTCAACTACATACTAGCCACACACCGAGGTAGTAAACTTCATGGGTTCTTGTATGTCAATTACAAAAAACATAAACAAGGAAAGGAGAATGAAAGAAAAAAAAACATAAATAGTATAGAAACCACACACCTGGCCCTTGTATATATTTGTGTGCGCGTGCATCTGTACACACAGACACACGACACATGCACACGCATGTGCAGTAAGTCTGTATGTGTGTGCTTGTGTAGACCAATTACCCGACCACTTATCCAGTTAATCCTTTTTTAACATCATGTGTTATCATCGTAGCTGCACTCTTTCAGCTATTTTACTAAAATTTATTTAAATTTGAAGCTACTGTATTTCTTACACGTTGTGTTTGTGTAAACTCTAAGTGCATTAACGTACTTGTCTCTTGAGTTGGATGTTTCGGCGACCCATACCATCATTATCAGGTGACCCTTGCTTTCTTTAATATGACAAAGAAGATTGTCTAAGACACTTAAAAAAGTGGATGCAAAACAGCTAACATTAGTTATAATCATTATGATTAAGTATGGGAAGAAAAATTTAAGTGGTTCTTTGAAATTCTAGTTAGCTAAGTAAGGTTTGTGGGTTAATAAATTTCACCTTACAGTTAGGTTGAATTTAGTTTAATAATAAGTATTATAATAAACAATTGTTTTTGTAGATCTTGCTCTCAATATTTTTGAATCTGGGTGCTCTTTATTTCCGTTTCATGAATAATAAGAACATCTCGCACATACAACACAACGCCATCTAGTCCCAAACTAAGCAGAGTATCCATTATGGGGACGAGACAACTTATATAAATACCTATGCTACGTACTTTTGTTTGTAAATAAAAAAGTATTAAACAAAGAAAATACCAAAAACTCCAAAACAAATATTTGCAGATCATGCAAACCCGGAAATGGAAGCACTACCACTGCGCTACTAAGGCACCGTGTTTCAATTGGCTCTTACGACAACCGTGGGATTAATGAGGGTTTTGAAACTCCATAGTCTTAATTCCTTAAGAAATTTTTAACCTTCGTTAACAAATCTTTTATATTTTAATATTTTGTCTCAGTATGTTAAAGATTTATATTTTGATTTCTCAACATCGTCAACGGATAACAAAGTAGGAGTATACTAAAGAGACGCGATATTAGAGAACCGGTTCCAAAAGAAATTTATCGAGGAAGAAAGTAAAATGAATAGAAAGTCATTTGTTGGACAATGAGCGTACGTGTGAATAGTATAGATGAATCGTTCAAATATACAAAAGTATATAATTAGCGAAGAAATTTAGGCAGAATGGTCACGGCCTTGGCGTATTTTGCTCAAATGTAATGAGTCAAGATATACATCTTTTGAGAAGAAATCAGTTTCTACATTGCAAACATAAGTTAAGTTTTTATGCATACACACGCAAACTATTATATTTATGTTACTGCGTGTAACTGTTTTACACATAGTTAGTCATCTACTGTATTCAATTAACACTCGAGCCAAACGTAGCTGCGCTTGCTCATTTCTGTATTTTCTAAATCATGCTATTAAAGGTTTTATATATATCTTTAATATTCTGTCTTCGTTTTCCTGCTACTCTGTATATTATATTACATAATCATATATAATACATATCATCCAATCAGCGTTCACTGCTGAACGAAAGTGTTTCCCAAGGGGCTCCAAATGGATAGTTGGCACCACTTGCGAAAGGTCTTTAGATCATTGGCGGACTTGGACAGTTCACATTCATCCGCTGCCAGCTACTTCCTTCAAATCGTCATTCCATCATATCGCAGGGCACCTTACAGTACATTCGCATCTACTAACCATCGGTTCGTCTGGAGACATTACCGACCCATTTCCATTTCAGTGTACTGAAATGGGCTGGTTATAATATAATTTTTATTTAAATACTATCGTCACTATAATATTATAAATTTGAAAGTAATTCTGTCAGTCTGTCTTTTGCTGTTTCATGCAATAACTACTAGATTTAAATGAAATTTGGAACACAGGTAGTCTAGAACCTAAAAAAGGACATTCTTTTATAAGGCGAAAAAAGGTTTAGGGTAAGGTGTAATGGGGAGGATAACAAGTTGTATAAATGCTACCCAAGATCACTATTCCACGCGAACAAAGTCGCGGTCACGGCTAGTATTAAATATAACGAAATCTGAACGAACAACTATGATTTGCTTGCAGTTTCTCTTGCAATTTCAGTAAGTGGTTAATTAATTAAAAGGGAAGATCTATCATCTATTTTAGACGTCATGAAAATGTGGATTAAGGGCGGATGATGGATGTAGGACCACGTTTTTGCTGACAACAATATCACACATATTAATTAAGTCATTTAGATGATGATGAATCATAATTTATAAATATAATTTCTATGAATCTATTAATATAAATTTATTATTTACACATATGCTTAATGAATTTAAAATCACAAAAGAAGGTTCCTTCTCAGTAGATCTACAGACCAGATCCATGATAGATCTTATGAAAATATTTTTTCTCATTACATTTTGAGATAAAGTAAAAATTGGAACAAATGAGAACATCTGGGAGAGCCAGAACTTGCGCTGTATTTCACCGAGTGAGTGAGGTTACCGGAGACCCATATCCCATTCCCCTCCCCTCCCCTATTCCCCCTCATCCTCCAAAGGCCGGCAACGCACTTGTGACGCTTCTGGTGTTGCGAGTGTCCATGGGCGGCGATAATCGTTTACCATCAGGCGATACGTCTGCTCGTTTGCCCTTCAATTCAATAAAAAAAAACTTTTTGTAAAAAAATAATTGCTTATAAAAATTATATTAGTAGAAAAAACCAATGATTACAATTGTTTTGAAATCATGACAATAGACTTGGTGAAAAAAGAAGTAAGGAACAATAAAATGAAAAAGAAAGACAAAATTAAAAATATTTTGCCAAAAGTAAACATATATGTGTTTTCAAATTAGGATCTAATGAAAAATTAAATCGTCATTAGATGCATCATGGAACTGGTCGATGGATCCTCTGATAATCTTCTTCATCTTCTTGTTATATATAAAAATCAATTGCTGTTCCTTTGTCTCGCTAAAACTCGAGAACGGCTGGGCCGATTTATCTGATTTTGGTAAGGTTTAAACGGTAAAAAAATAAAAATAACTTGTAAATCCAAATGTCACGTGTACGAAGTAGCAGGCACAGCTAGTTTTTCTTTTTTTTTATTGAATAGTGGGCAAACGAGCAGACGTATCACCTGATTGTAAGCGATTACCGCCGCCCATGGACACCCGCAACACCAAAGGCCTCACAAGTGCGTTGCCGATCTTTGGGGGAAGGGAAAGGGGATGGGGGGAAGGGGTTGGCGTATGCGCCTCCGGTATCCTCACTCACTCGGTGAAACACAGCGCAAACGCTATTTCACACCGGTTTTCTGTGAGGCCGTGGTATCACTCCGGTCGAGCCGACCCATTCATGCCGAAGCATAGCTCTCCCACGGTAGTATAGTGTATGAATAAAAAAATTGTCAGTTGATATACATCTTGAAATAATTAAACATGTATGCAAAATTTTGATCTGATCTGAGAATGAACCTAAAAGAGCTGCTATATCAATTAACGTTCAAACTCACGACGTGAACGCCATACAAAAAGTCAAAACGTTCAACGTGATGTCAGTTTTCCCTATTTAAATGCATTTCTAAAGCATACCTTGTCTTTAAACAATGCGGTAAGATTAATTGCTGTACTTTCTTTAGCATTCGTATCATGAACAAAAATAAAATAATAATATATTATAACTCGACTACGTAAAAACTTTGTATTAAATTTATATTAACTGCCTCAATGGCGTAGTGGTAGCTTATATGACTGCTGTGCTTGAGGTCTCGGGTTCGATCCTTGGGTCTGACCAAATCTTTATATGATCTGCAAATATTTGCTTTGTATAATATGTATGAATTTACAAAAAAAAGTATTTATGTATTTGTATCAGTTGTCTAGTATACAAGCTCGGCTTAGCTTGGAACTAGATGGAGCTGTGTTAGACGTATGAAATATTTATTTATTATAATATACCTTACATCCCCTGAGCTATTATTTTAAATATATTGACACCTCATACATTAAAATTGGTTTAGTAGTGTAGGCGCTACGGTGGAACATATGAACATACTGCTGCCCTTTGTTTTCGTTTCTCCGAGGTTGAGTAAAAGATGATTTTTAATTTAGTTTCAGTCAAAATACTTTAGCACTTTTGTTGTTAAATAGACAAGCATGCTATATATTTGTGGTTAGTTGAAATTTGTACACCATTGAGTTCAGTTCAATATTGGCTCTCCAAAACACTTATAATCATTTACGTATAAAAAACATGTCAATACAGAAACGGTTCAAATTACTCTTCTCTGGCAGTTGTTAAAAAAATCAGTTTACGTTTAACTTAATGCAATATTCTATTTTTGAATTTGAAATCAATTGTTTTTTTGTTTCAATATAAATGGACAAAGCTCTGTGTTTATTTATTATAGAAACTCGATCTCTCTTTGACAACTATTCAATTAAAAGTTATTCAAATCAATTAAAATTTTCAACAGAACTCAGAGCATATTGTTTCATGAAAATTTAATCCTCAGAAATGAAGCTTAATTAATACTCTTGGCTAACAGTTTTAAAAGTTATCACTTTATTTTCATTATGAATATGTTTACACGTTCATAGTTTCATTAGGTAGCTAGTTCGATTCAAGGACGGGTGGAATTTGGGCTAGGGTGATTCCCTGGTATTAACAATTCTTAGTGAACTGCTTTCAACCAAGGAAAGCAAAAAAACAATTTCATAATACCCGTATTTGTGTGGTCATTCCACTTTGGTCGAGCTGACTCATTCATGCCGAACTATGGTCGCCCCCGTAAATGATCCCGCTAATTATCAAAAACCATTTATATCATATAAGGTGTTTCTGCATTTGGTTATCACTATTCAAGTTTGGACTTCCTTTCCCTTCTTTCGAGTGTAATTCATTTAGGGCTTCGAGAACGCAAAAAACTTACCCAAAATATGTGGTGTACGTGTACAATCACTTTCTCGCTTGCAATCTTTGATATAAGCATAACAGGTTGCTGTACTTTCTCCGCAAAAACTTAACTGTTGGAAGATTTATGATATCAAAAAATATTTGTAGATTAATAAGTCTATCCTATCTTCATTATATAAAGAAACAAGCTCACCCACACAAATTCGCCTGCGATTTTCAACCATCACAATATTTGACATTAATGCATTGACAAATATGCTGCAAAAAGGAGCTTTCATCTATCTTTCTAATACTTTTAAGCGAGCAATAACATATATATAGTATATATATGTATATATATATATTTTGAATTAAGAAACAGCTGCAATGATTTTTATGAAGTTTAGTATACAGAAGATTTCGGGTGCAATAAATCGATCTAGTTAAGATTTTTTTTTTAAATTGCAAAAAGTATTAGCTATGCCAGGTCATCTTGGTACTGAACTCAAATTGAAGAATTGAAGTATTTATATTCATTAAAAGTTCACTCGTTCACATTCACTCAATCAATATCTGTGTGACTTAAAACAATTCACACGAAGTCGAAAGTTACAAGTACTCTGTTAACGGGTACATTTCTCCGTCATAGTCGGTATACGTCTACACGTTTTTAAGTAACTTTTCTCCAGTTATTCTTATATTAATTTATACAAAGAAATATTACGATACAGCGAAAAATGCATTATCTTGTTTGTTTGTTTTTTGTTTTTTAGAAAAAGATAACTCCCACATTAGGAATAAACATCCTGTGTCGTGGGGGACTTTACAAACATACATGAAACGGACACAAAGAACATCCAGACTCGGGACAACAATTCGTGGATCACACAAAGTGTTGTACCGCGTGGGATTTGAACCCAAGACACTTGGCGCAGTAGCAAGCGGCATGGCGACCGCTGAAACCACTCGGCCAACCGTGCAGTCAATATCTGTATGTACTAATATTAACAAATTGAAATATAGTTTGATTTTGTTACTTTATAACTAGTCCATTGTTTTGAGAAAGGTTATACGATACGTAGACCTATTAGACCTATTAACCATTGAAAACCTAAGATTAAAAATGTGTATTTTGTATGTTTTTTTTAATCTTAGGACATGTAACAAAAATCACGTTTAAAGCAGTTTCTTATGTAAAAATAATTGCTCGCATAATTGCACAAGATGACAGATCTCCTAAAATAAAGGGAGGGTGAGTTTCTTTTGTTGATACCTTTAACAAACGACGCGTTGTCATTATGGAATCGGACTTACTTCCTTTGAACTTCTACCAGGGACGTCTTATGGATATTTTTTTATAGATTGTAACATCCGGCTACCTCCACAGACCACGTCACAAACACTGATACATATTTCACGTTGCATACATTATATTCTCAAGGTCACAAATGTTTCAACGTGAGTTTTATATTATATTTTATTCTTAATACACTTTTGCTGCCTCACGTTCCTTCAATGTAGACATAATCATCTGTATCATTAAGAGGAGAGCCTGGAGTTTTGGTTCATAGGTTTTGAACCTACTACAAGCTCTAACTTGTATTTTGTACCTATCGTTGTATCAAACCAATGTAACTTTTACCATTTAAGACAAATATACATTATTATTATTAGTCTTGTTATAATAATCAGGTTATGTTTAGAACGCATGCGAAAAAACGATAAATAAAAATAAGGTGTCTCGATATTATTTACTTTATTCTGCCAATATTATGTAGAAAGCAAAAAATCCCTGTATCAGTACATTCTAAGGCGAATACCCTTGGCAAATCCATTTTGTTTCAAATTCAGTGTCCGCCAGTCACGTCTGATAGGGACGAATGAATTTATTGAGTTACGCCAAAAACTGTCCTTTCGGAACACTTTAAGGTCCTTTTACTTTAATAACGTTTTTTATATCACATCGTGAAAATTGTAACGCAAGGAATTCAAAATATGTTTGTGGATTTGTTGAGATTGAAAAATCGAAAACAAGAGATCTTATACGAAAGAAGAGAGAACTTTAAAAGTTTTGTTTTATTTATGTGATCAGTGTACCATCATTAATGTAATTCTGTTTTCTTCCATGATTGATCAAAAAGATATATACGGTGAATTCTTGTACGGAATTAAGAACTTGGCATCGAGATACTAAGATCTCAATTCTTTTTCACTGAAGTCGAAAACTACAAGAACAACATTTCTTCTACGAACAAACATTAAAAATCATTATTATTTGATCAGATAAGGGGTTTAAGCCAAATTGAATATACTCTGCCTGATGAAAAATATGAGCAGAATCCAAGAGATGTGGTTACAGTTCTCATTACGAATGCAGACAATATAACCTTGCAGAATGATGACCTACACTGTGGCAGCCCATTGAGATGCTTTTGCGATTCTTTAATCCATTGTCAAGTCTCAAACTCAGTATAGAACCTACTACTTCTGATTTATACACATATTTTTGAAGGTGTTTGTATAAACACACATTCTGCAACTACTTATTCACGCTAATACTGCACCAGAATGGAGTTGCAGTTGGAATACGAATAATAACTAAAGCACTTTCACTACCATTTCATAATCTATATATTTATGGGGTCGTAAGCTGTTCGTGACCTGTTTCTTAATGTATTTGAAATTGAATATATTTTCACTTTCACATACTTATGCTAATACTAAAAATGTAGTTTGCAGTTATCCTCCCATTCATTCAAATTTCAACCATATGTCTATTGAAAAAGGTTCATCATTAATATTTATCAGCAGCAGGTTTAGCTTTGTCATCTTTCGAGTCCACATAGTAATTTACCACCTATCTATTCTGGACAGTTGATAAGAGACCTACGTGTGAAGACCTAAGACTTATATTGGTTTAAAAATACTGACAAAGATTAATTAATCATGTTGCTTCCAAGTGTATCAAAATGAGGTAGGTATACTATGCACACCTACCTGTGTAACGTTCATATTTTTAATGACGAAATGAAACAAGAACTTTCAAAAGACCTGTCATTGCCTACTTTTAGATGACAACTGACAGATGTCATAACTGTCAAAATAAATTACCGAGAGACGTCACTTCTTAGGCATCATTGAGGTTGATATCATAAACTTTGTGTTTTCAAGAAAACTGAGTAAAATGACAAGATCGAATTAATATAATTTTAAAAATTATATTAGATAAGATCTCAGGAAATTTCTTAGAATCGTCTGAATGTCCCAGGAACATTCTGGGCTGCAAAAGCAGCTGTGCTGGAACCTAACCTAACTATTGTTATTCACACATGGATCCTTTTTTAGTCTGAATGCTTCATGGAAGGGTCTTCTATTAATATCCATACCAACTGATATGAGAAGACGCAGATTATAATGTACGTGCATTACAGTACTGTTACTATCCATCGATGCGCGATAAATAAGATGCAAACAATTTTTGCTTCAAAGCGTTAATATTTTACCTTAATGCTACACTACTGGACGTAGAATCCTTGAAAAGAAGGTTTTGAAATACTATACCACGCTTTCTATATGGGTAAGCGTTGAATATGGGCTAATTAATTCTTCTCTATGTTAGGCAAAAAAGACCTGTTACGCAAATACCACCCATTAGAGAAGAAAGTGGGCAATGGGCTGTTAGTAATGAACAGAAAGCTATGAGATTTGCTGGTCATTTAGAGCAAATATTTCGCCCGAATGTAGCAAATACTGTGATTGAAACATGTCAAGACGGAAATAAAAAATATGAAGAAGAGATTAGACTCATAACTCCAAAAGAACTGTGCAGAGAAATTAAACTGCTGAACCGTAAAAAGTCTCCTGGATATGAACTAATAACTAGTGAGGTTTTAAATAATTTACCACGAAAAGCAATAGTTAAGCTTACTACGCTTATAAATGGATCATTTAGATTAAAATACGTACCTGATATGTGGAAAGTGGCAGAGGTAATTATGTTACCAAAACCTGGCAAACCACTTCATGAAGCAACTTCATATAGGCCTATTTCTTTATTACCAATAATATCAAAATTATTTGAAAAGCTGTTATTAAAAAGGTTAAAACCAATAGTAGAATTAAAGAAGTTAATACCTGACTATCAATTTGGCTTTCGAGAAAAACACTCCACTATAGACCAAGTTCATAGAATTACTAATATTATAGAAAAAACTTTAGAAGAAAAAAAAGTGTGTTCCACAGTCTTTCTAGACGTGGCACAAGCTTTTGATAAAGTATGGCATGAGGGCCTTGTGCACAAACTAAGAAAAGTACTACCAAAACCCTTTGCAGACATATTAAAGTCCTATATATCTGATAGAATGTTCAGAGTAAGAGAAGGAAATGCATATTCTGATCTGAAACCTATTAAAGCTGGGGTTCCTCAAGGAAGTGTTTTAGGACCGGTCCTGTACCTGTTATACACTTCTGACATGCCAGAATTAGACGAAAATATCATTGCGACCTTTGCTGATGACACGGCTATTATGGCCATTGGTTCTACACACAAGGAAGCAGTAGATAAACTTCAAGTAGCGGTGAACACCATTTATGACTGGACGAGTAAATGGCGAATAAAATTAAATGAATCGAAATCGGTTCACATTGACTTTACTAATAAAGCTCCTAACTATCACCCGGTATATATAAATAGTAATATAATACCCTATGTCAATACTGCCAAATATTTGGGAATGACACTAGACGCTAAGCTTCGCTGGAAAGCTCATGTCAAAAAGAAACGCGACGAGTTGGATCTTCGCTACAAAAAAATGTATTGGCTCTTAGGTAAACACTCAAAAGTGTCCGTACATAATAAGATATTATTGTATAAACAAGTCCTTATGCCTGTATGGACTTATGGTATACAGTTATTGGGATATACCAAACAATCCAATACACTGATGATACAACGTTTTCAAAATAAAGTACTCAGGGGTATTGTAAATGCACCCTGGTACATTCGAATGAACGACCTCCATCGGGATCTTAAAGTAGAACTCGTCGCAGACATAATATCGAAGTTCGCCGAAGCTCATGAACGCCGTCTTCATCATCACGTAAACGTTGAGGCTATCCAGCTTCTTGACAATACGGATATTACAAGGAGACTCAAAAGGATAAAACCCTTTGAGTTAGTTAAGTGAAAGTGCGAAGTGAACAAAATACTACCATTTTAGTGCAGTGTAATATAAGAACACACGAACAGAGTGTCCTCAATTAATTAGAGACAATAAGAAAAGTGTTAATGGACACAATCTTATAATAGTTTTATTTTATTAATTTAGGTCAAAGTAAAATTACTCATTAGTCAGTAGACTAGATCGTAATAACAATGTCTTACTTGTGTTAGTAGGGCATTTACAGAAAAAAAAAAAAAAAAAAAAAAAAATGTTAGGCAACGGCACTAAAAAATATTTAAGGTGCGTAGTAACTTTTTGAACATCCAATTTTACATTTCACCCTAGGGTTAACTGTAAAATTGGATGTTCAAAAAACAAACATATTTTTAAGTCACCGAGTACAAGTTAAATTAATGATTTTCCTAATTACGTTTCCAGTTTGTTACCGACCTCTTCTTTCTTTTATGATAATTTGATTTTTACGTTAGACTGACTTGTATTAAGTAGCGTAACAATTTGACTTGCTCTACTTGTTCGGGGACTCCTTAAAATTGACGATGAATTAAATATATTTATATGAACTTGTGACTTTACTAAGGATAAAAATGTGTTACTAGTTGCAATTAAAATAAATTTTTGATTGATTATTTTGTATTTCATAAACGGTCTGGTCATGTTTTGTTTTCGACAGAATTGAATTCAGTCTACGAGCATTAAATCTGAAACATGAGCTTTAAAATGTGCTTTAATTGTCCTACTAATATTATAAACAGGAAAGTTTCTGAGAATGTAAGCGAGTATGTTTGTTGCTCTTTCACACAAAAACTACTGAATGGATATTGATGAAACTTTACAATAATATAGCTTATACATCAGAATAACACATAGGCTACAATTTATAAATATACTAGATTCGCCTCGCGGCGTTGCTTAGAATAGAATTTAAAGTTTAGCTAGTACTATCGACCAAATTGAAAGGTGACCCACTTTGACAATTATTCCTTTGTAATCATAAATGTAGTTAGGTTTTCTTCGCTATTTGCACATAGTACGTTTTAGATATAAACATAAATGCGTCATTACGGGTTAAATGTCAATGCAATTTAAACCTTTGTCACCACTGAACAAGATATACTTTTGATACAGCAGTCTTATTTGAATTTCAAATAATATAATCGTTTATAATCCAAACACTTTTCATTGCGAAGAAAAAGTATTATAATTTGTAAAATGAAATGACATTATGTGTAAGATGTCAAGTAGTAGTCAATCTGAAAATATTAAAATAAAAATCTAAGAATATATTTATATCTATAAACGAATCGTATAATGACCAATTTGGTAGAACAAAGAGCTCGGATTGTAGTGCTCAGTGAGCAAGGTTGCGGCGTTAGAGAAATATCACGTGAGTTAAATATAAGTCGTAACACGGTCAGAACCTGGATCAGACCGAAGACCGACGACGACATAATCATGGGGTTCGTCGAATCACAAACCAACAGAGAACGGAAATGCAACACCATTACGAAGAACATTCTTTTACTCGTACCCGCTATTTCGCAGCACGTTACGACGTTTGTCTAGAAACAATTAGAAATAATTTGCACCGCACTGGGCTGCATTACAGACATCATGCTAAGAGAGTTCATTTAACGGATGCACACAGAACTGTGAGATTGAATTTTGCACGTAATTATTTAGATTTCGACTGGACAAACACCATCTTTACAGACGAAAAATCATTTCGCTCTTCTCAACATGGTCGCTTAACTTTGTGGCGTTACGATAACACGCGATACACAGAAGACCACGTAGTGCCTAACCAATCATCTGGCCGTATTTCAGCTAACATGTGGGCATGGATGGATACTGGAAACATAGGCGAACTTGTTCCTATTTCTCCTCGTCATAACGCTATCAACTATGTCAATTTATTGGAAGAATCAATGTTACCGACTTTGCGAACAGTTTACCCGTAGTATACCAGTTATTGGTTTAGGGAGCATGAAGATGAATTTACTCTCATTCCATGGCCGTCTAGGTCACCAGATCTTAACGCAATAGAAAATTTATGGGGTTTGATGGTTCAAATGTGGGATAACAGGAACGAGAGAACTAAAAAAGCAATCGAGCTGCATTGTAACGAAATCTGGGATTTCATGAGGGGAAGTGACATTTGCAGTCGTCTAATCGGGTCTATGCGTAATCGATTATTAGACGTTATTGAAAACCATGGCGCTTACACTCGGTTTTAGGTTTAACCAGTAATCCTACAGACCCAAAAAATTGGAACCATTATAACCCAAAAATTAACTATTGAGAAGTTTTCTTTTTTATTCGCTTTACGAAGTGAATGCCATTATTTTTAATTTAATAATATGAAATAAACAAAGGTCTCTAATTTTACTGTTTTATTTTACTAATATGTATGACTAGCTGTCTCGACAGACTTCGTTCTGTTAAATAAATGCTTATCTATTTTTGTTCTACAGTACCCTATGCTACCTTTACGGTACCTCTACCCTCCTACCTCAAGTCTACCCATTATCTACACTATCTACACTAATATTATAAAGAGGAAAGATTTGTATTTTTGTATGTAACGAATAAACTCAAAAAGTACTGGACCGATTTTATTTTTACCGACCGATTAAATAGGGTTCCGTAAGATATTTGCGTTTCTCGTTTATATAATAGGAGCGGAGCACCAATGAAGAATGTTTAAAAAACGGGGGAAATTTTTTACGCTACGGGCAATAGAAGACGCAAACGAGGTTGCGGGGGTCAGCTAGTTCGAAATAAAGTCAATCCTATGTCTCAAACAAATATACAATTAAATGTTTCCTAATATACCTATAGATAAGGACATTCACTGGCTAACAAACTTTTTCGTGCAATACTTATCATAGTATACGTCTATGTCTATGTCATGGCTTTGTCAGTGTCTAGTAGAATGATAATGGTTCGTCACTTATGAAATGTATGTTCAAGCTAATTTCAACCTAATGGTATAGAATAATTGTAGGAAAATGACTCTAAGGGGGGTCATGAATCAATTTGGTCCACTGTACATAATAGAGTTTTGATATGGATATGTTATTAATTATGCAATGCAAATAAAAGTTTTCAGTCCATGTATACAACTTTAATCACCTAGGTCGGATATAATCTTTACTTTGAGTTAAATCGACTTAATATCTACTCCTCCAGAAGTGAAATAATTTAAATCATTTATCCACTTTTTAGGGTGCTTTTTAATTTTTTTAATATGTCATTTCTAAGAAACGTGAGTGTTATAGTTTCTAACGGATCCATTAGTAAGGCTTGAAACGGCTGTTATGATTGGGCCGTTGTGATGAAAGATACATTAAGTAGTGTGTTTCTGAATACTTTTAAAATAGAAATATTATACCTATGCTTAGTTTAAAGCTCAGTCAATAGCCTACAATTAGTCTATTGCTCCACTTATGCCTCTTCTGAAAGGAAGTTTTGGCCTGTTATACTGGTTAGTTTAATGTTTTTCATCTATTTGCGGTGTTATTGTTAAAAGAAGTTTGCTGAACGGTCTTTTTCTCTGAATCTGTAATACTTCAGAAAGAGACGGCTGAATGGGATCGGAAGAGACAGTGGAGGACATCGGCGGTGATACGAACCGAGTGGGGACCTCTGGTAGCATATTAATTGATGCGGTCAGCAGCAAATGCGGTCAGGCTGTAACATATAATAATTGGGACGACAGGCAGGGAGAAACTTAGACTTCCCCCAGGATAGTGTCTGGATAGAAACGGCGTTGTACCTAGGAGGACCTCAAATAATATGGTTTTTAGCAGAATCACCACATACCTGGCTGGAAGAGCCGGAAATCCGAAGAGATTTTGCAATCCGTCAACAAAAAAATAGAGGTTTATAACACTCGACACTGTCCATCCGTTACCACACGAGATATATATGGATAACTCTACGAATATTATAAAACTGAAGAGTTTGTTTGGCTGAACGTGCTGATCTTAAAAAGAAATGGGCCTAGTAAACACATTTTTCAGTGTTACACTACAACCAAAAGAAACGCAGTATCAATGAAAAATGTTGTAAAAACGAGGGATTCTTATTCGTTTTTATGATTTTAATTGCATGCGCAGCGTAATAATTGTTTCTCTTTAAAATTTCCAAAAAAAAATAATATTCATTTTAAAATTGGATCACTGTAGCTGCAGACGAGATTGGTTAGCGAGGAAAATGATAAAAGTACATGCACTACTACAAATAACCCTGCGGCACTGTACCGAAGTGCCATCTCGACATAACAGTAGATTACTAAAACCTTTTCATCTCAGTGACGTGAATGCGCTTTTGTAATCAAAGTACATAGCACCCTGTTCTCTTGTTCCGTTCTCTTTTATATTGTTTGTAACAGATCTCTTTTACTAGAACCACGATAGCACATTATTTTTAATTGTCGAGTGTTTCTGAAATACTTTCCTATAGTCGATCCAATACTTTATTTAACTTTTGACAGATCACGCACATAAAGTTTTGTAATAATTTTTGATACAATGTACTACACATAATACTGTACTTTATGGGCGGGCTCCGCCTACTTAGGGATGTGTCATTCGTAATTAATGACCACAGACTATAAAAACGGTTTTGAAATAAATCGATTATCGATTATATTAATAAAACATACAATAAAATTATTGTGATTATATTTTATATCAAATCACGTAAAAAGCTTTATTATTTTGCATTAAAATGCCCTAAATGTCTCTGTTTCAATGCATAAATAATTTGCGTAATGAAAACAGTTTCATCGTACTCGTACCTAGTAATGGGATCGAATGTATTCGCCGCAAATTAATGAATCTAAAATAATTGTTTAGACTTACTATAGTTGGTTCAAATAAAAACTACCTGCGGTACCTACTTGTAATGAACAGGTACAAAATGTTGAAATTCGTAGTAATTTACGGATTAAAAATAAAACAACCAAAAGAGGTACTGTAATACTAATTTTAATTATAAAGAATCGTCTTCTTCGTATGACCAGGAATCATCATCACTTGAGTTCTCAGTAATATTGATTATCATTTCTTGGATAGATAAATTGTCGAATGCAACATCCCGATCCCAATCCGACATTATCACCTTCTTTGTTTTTTCTACAACATTCGCCCAGTTTTCTGGAGTTATTTTTTCACACGCATTTTTTAGTAAATTCAGCATTTTTCTTGCGGTGAAAGGAGGAGTTGTATTGTTCCTCGCAGCATATCCTTTAACTTGTGCCCAGATCATTTCAATTGCATTATATTGGCAGTGATATGGGGGAATTCTGAGGACGGTATGCCCATGCTCTGCTGCCATTTCATCTATGACGTATCGTTTTGGCAGCTTCTTTGTTTTTAATATCTTTACTAACTCTACTTTTAGTAGGGACTCATTCACCTCTTCACCGTTGTCACGGAGCCAGTTTATAATTTCATGTTTTTTGTTGGCCTGTGTTGGTATTTTATTAATTTGACGAGAGTGATAAGGTGCATTATCAATAAATATTATTGATGGCTCTTCGAGTGATGTAAGCATTTCTCTGAACCACTTTTCATACACGTTCGAATTCATCTCCTCATGATAATCTCCTGTTTTCTGGGATTTAAAAGCTAATAGAGCGCCTGGCACAAATCCTTTTACTGTTCCTGCATGACAAATAATCAGTCGTTCGCTTTTTCCCATTGGTACTGTAGAAGTGGAGCCAACGGTGTTGTCAGTCCAAGTTTTTGACAGCGTATGATTCGCATTGAGCCAAGTTTCATCTGTGAAAACAACATTCGACCAATCTTCTATTTTTTTTGCTTGTCTTAAAAAATCGCATCTATACAAAGCAATATCATTGCGTTCCATTAAAATTTTTCGTTTGTCACATTTTTGGAATAACATTCCAATGTCTTTCAATACCTTTGTCAGAGAAGATTTTTGACCACGGAACAAACCACTATTTCGAAGAGATTGTGTTAGTTTTTTTAATGTTGGAATCTCTTTTCTTTGGTAATAGTCGTATATATGACGACGAATAGCATCAGCGTCAAAATTGTCAACGGCTGTAACTTTACTAGGCGGACGTTTTTTCTTAGGTGTAGATAGCTTATTCTGTTCCATGCCACTGCTGCCGTAGCCTTCTTTTGTTATTTTTGCCACTGTTGGAGCACTAATACCTAATGCTGCTGCAACACGGTCTCTAACTTGAGTCACTGGTATAAGAGGCCCACCATTACGGCTTTCCTTTTCAAAGTATTCACGAAGTCGCAAGACAAACTCTCTTGTTTGTCCTTTGAGTACTTTCTTTTTTGGCATTTTGACAGTAACGAAGGCAGGAACAATACGCTCAACTCACCCAAACGTGAGAATTCACAAATAAATCAATACGGAGGAATATAAATACTCAACTATATTGAAGGTTACTCATTGAAATACTGTAGATTATTTTAAAATAGACATAGAGAGATTTAATAAAGATCATCAATAGTTTAACAAATACAATATTAACCACTGAATTACAACACAATACAATAATACATTTTGAAAATTCAGTTCCTTTTATATATTTTTTCATGACATAGAACCGTCATATTTGAACAACATTCTTTTAATCCATTTCTTCTTTATTTTGACAAAGGAGGTCGCACATTGAAACACATAGAAATATGAAGTACGAAATTATCTATAAAATAATGAGTTTGTTAAATCGATTAAAACTTCTTAATGCATAAAATCGATCGATGAAAGAAATCGAATAGGTAACGGGTCAGGGTATCACTATTTGATTAAGTATTAGAGCTGTCAAAAGTTAAATAAACTATTGGAACGACTATAATTACGGTTAAATCTGAGCCATATGTGAGTCAGTGCCCTATTTTGGTACAAACCATTGAAATACAGTGCGGAAGGACCACCGATTTGTAACCGACACTGGTCAGCTTTTAGCTAATATGTTCAGGAAACCCACTATTACTTTTATTGTTGGTTCAAACCATCAATTTGTTCAGAACACGAGATCGATTAGTAGTATTCGATAACTATTTCGATCTTCTTTTACTTGAAATTAAATGAATCAAGTTTTAATTCCAGACTTTTAATGTTAGTTTTTTAGAATCTATTCTTTAATGTATTGTTCTTTATTCTTTATTAACTTCGCCCGCGTTTATCGAGGTAAACAGTAGTCTATGTCTATCTTTAAGAATCTGTGGCGACTTCCACCTACAACAAAACAGTAACCTACTACAGCACCATCTACCGAAGATACACTGAACTACGAAGTAACGCACTACACGGAGTAACTACCAATCCTGAATCGCGCAATAGAAGTTCTCGCACCGATTATCATATATACAACATCACGTCGGGGTCACCACTGTGGGGGAACGGGTGTCATGTTCCACCCAACACAAAGGGCAGTAGCCCGCCAGGCATGATCACCTAGCCTGGTCGGAGGATCCTCCCTTTGTGTTGGGTGGAACATGACACCCGTTCCCCCACAAATATAAGAATTTCCAGCCTTACTTCATTTAAATCGGTATAAACGTGAAAGCGTAATAAACAGACAGATAGAGTTACTTTTGAATTTATAATATTGGTATGGATTGAAAACAATAAGTGGATTACAAAACGCTGTACATTCCTGACTCCTAAAACACCGCTGTGTGTTGGAAATCTGGCTATTTTTATGTATATTATTTAATGGAAGTACCAAAGTCAAAAAGTAATCGAAGTCAATGATATTTATTGTGGTTCTTTTATATTATGGGTACAAGGAGATGTGACACTTGACGAACGAGGCACCTGCAGCTGAAGAGCCAAAAGTACGTCAAAGGCCTATCTGAGTAAAGAAGACTTGGGCTAAAAGAAGAAACATCTCTCATTAGCACTGATACCATAGCAGTTTGAAAAAATCTGAGCCGCGTACACACGGTCGAGGATATAAATGTCATAAGATAAACTTCTACAAATAGAAGATTATCTTTACACAGCCATCTCATAAAAGACACTGCTGATTAACATGATGATGATGTGCTGATTACGGCTACGGCGACCAGTCTCAACACAGTCTCTGCACAAATGTGTGCAAATATAGGTGCACTCTCTGTTCCCTAACCGACACGACCGGGGAGAGATCAGACTTAGAACCGACAGCTTTAGGTGCTCTCCGAGGCACGGAGGTTCAGACCCCAACTTCCAAACTCCGAGCCGTTATTATGTATTTCTATAATCAGAAAAACACAAAACACTTTTGGCTCGACCCGGGTTTCAAATTCGAGACCTCTTGATTGGCAGTCTCATAAGTCAACTGCTGGACCAATGACGCGTCGATATGATAAACACACTTGATACTGATCCAGGTTTGTTTGATATATTATTATCATATCAAAATAAATACATTGTATATGAAACCCAGAAACAGAACATATAATCAATATAATATACCTAATAATAAATAAATAAATTTCAACATTTAACAGACAACGTTATCTAGTCCCAAACTAAGCAGAGCTTCTATTATGGGTACTAGACAACTGATATAAATACTTTTTTTTGTAAATACTTACATATTATACATAGTAAACATCCAAACTTCGAAATAAGTATTTTCAGATCATACAAACACTTGGTCTGACACGGGGATCGAACCCGAGACCTCAAGTAGGTACAGCAATCGCATACGCTACCACTGCGTCACCGAGGCAGTCAAATATAAGAATTGTCCATATAAACGCATCGAACGATTTTTATGAAACTCAGTATGCAGGGGTTTAGGGGCGATCAATCAATCTAGCTAGGATTCATATTTAGAAAAAAAAAGGTTCTCGTTCATCCAGGTACTGTATATTAAAATACCAAGTTCGAATCGTCAAGATATGTAATATGAAGGCATACCGTCACGGCCTCTTACGAAGCCTCGACTACGAGCGGTATTATACGGTCTACTGGAGGATAACATATACTGAGAATATAAAATATAAGTTAAAATACCTACTGTCTTTATCAGAATAATATTTAATTTTATATTTATGTATTAGGAGGATAATGACTTTGTTTATGAGTTATCAAACAAGATAAAGTTTTGAGAAACCCGACTACGTAAAAATAAATCATGAAATTTATATATATATATATATATATATATATATATATATATACATATATATGTATATCTGGATTTCTAATAGAGAGAGATATAATTATATGTTCCACCGTAGAGACTAAAACTCAAGCTTTTTAGGTTCTACGGTGGAATATACAAACATATGACTGACTTGATTGCCTCGGTGGCGTAGTGGTAGCGTATGCGACTGCTAAGCTTGAGGTCTCGGGTTCGATTCCCGGGTCGGACCTAATGTTTCTATAATCTGCCAATATTTGATTCGAAGTTTGGGTGTTTTCTATATATAATATGTATGTATTTACAAAAAAAACATAAGTATTTATATCAGTTGTCTAGTACCCATAACACAAGCTCTGCTTTGCTTGGGACTACATTGCGTTGTGTGTTAGACGACCGGAATATTTATTTATTTATATATAGACTGCCAAGCCTGGTACTCTTATTTTTGGCTTAGCGGTAATCGGATAATTGAAAAGTGATAAGTGTACTATGAAAAGCTACAGCAAAAGAGACAGAAATTATTTCTAAAATTTAAGTATCAGGTCTTTTTAATCATACTAGTACTGTACGTAGTGTAAGTGTGGTGTTAGATTGAAATTGCGGAATGTG
Source organism: Spilarctia lutea (assembly GCA_916048165.1). Lineage (NCBI taxonomy): Eukaryota > Metazoa > Arthropoda > Insecta > Lepidoptera > Erebidae > Spilarctia > Spilarctia lutea. Next base: position 2,014,845 of record OU696492.1, on the reverse strand, counting down.
TCCACCTCTAATTATCTCCATTGCGTTGTAAGGGACGACCAAGGGAACAACATCATTGCAGAGAAGTAAAACTCGAAACAAACCCTATACCTACGAGTCTTACGAGCGTGCTGAAGTAATTTAAAAACTGCTTTCTGAGGAGAGCTTTAAGGTGCAATATGCTAGCAATGAACTAATAATGGCTGTTGAAATGATTTGTAACGATACATGGTGAAAAGTATCAAAATATTAATTATTTGCCTATTTAGTAATCTACTAGCTAGGTTCGCAGATATTTTCAACAGGTTGTATAATGATTTGTAAAATTGTACACTATCCGTCGATACGCTTTATTTGTTCGTAGTCTAAATTAAGTGATGCGATGATAGAGATGTAATTTGTGCTGGTTTAACTATCGATGAAATTATTTATTATTACAATTAAATGTAAAATTAAAATGTCAATGTTTTAAAATTCTTAACCAGTAAATAAAATGGTCATTATAAATTTGAAATCACATTTGAGTTATAATAGGTGTTGAGATGTTTGTGTGTTATTTGTTAACTTCAGATAGTTAAATAAAATTTTGAGTGGGAATACAGGAGCAGAAGTATAGCCTGATGTAGCTATTTTTCTTATTTTTCTCAAGGTTCTCAATTCGACTGTAATTTTATTTATGTTCATTACCTCAGAACTTTCGACTGGGTAAACCGATTTTCATGATTCTTTTTTTAAAGCTGGTGCTTCTTATGTGGTCCCATTTCAATTTGATACAAATCTTAAAGTCGGTTTTTTTTTAGTTTAGTTTAGTTTTTTAGCTATATATTAATAGCCTATACTGGTTCACCACTGGTCAGGTGTCTTGTTAAAATGGAGGTATTGGCCTATTCTACTACACTGAAAAGTCTTTCAATTTTTTTTATTGAATAAGCGGCAAACGAGCAGATGCATCACCTGATGGTAAGCGATTACCGCCGCCCGTGGACACCCGCAACAGCAAAAGCGTCACAAGTGCGTTGCCGAGCTTTGAGGGAGGGGCTGGGGTATGGGCTTGCGGTATCCTCACTCACTCGGTTAAACACAGCGCAAGCGCTATTTCACACCGGTTTTCTGTGAAGCCAGTATCACTCCGGTCGTGCCGGCCCATTCATGCCGAAGCGTGGCTCTCCCACACTTAAATATAGCTCTTATTTCAATCATTCAACTAAAATGCCTGGCGTGTCATTGTACTGTATTTTCTTTTTCATGGCTACTCCAATACATTTTTTGTATCAAATTAACTGGACAGGTTTATTCGATTTATAAAGTTTATTATCCAACGCAGGGTTGACACACAGCTGAGCCCGCACTGTGAACTTTATCAGAGTGTGGGGTACTTTATCATTGTGACAAGCCTCACAGACTTGTATAACTTCATATTTTGTATATGGTTATATATTAAAAGTGATATATGATCAATCATTTCTAAAAACTCTTTTTATTAATTACGTATATATACTCGTATTTCTACCAGCTTTTATACGTTTTTTTTTATTTATTTTACCTTTCCTGTCTAAAGTGCTTGAGCGCCTGATCCACACCCAACTGAGTTATTTCCTTTCCAAAAATTCTTTACTGAACCCCTTCCAATCCGGTTTCCATCCTAGTCACAGCACGACTTCTGCGCTGGTACACATCACTGACAGCATCAGGCTGGGCATGGATAGTGGAATGAAGACAATACTCACCTTACTAGATTTTAGCAACGCCTTTAATACCGTTGATTTTGACATCCTCCTCTCTTAACATATCTCCAAGGACAATTGATTGGTTTCATAGTTACCTGTCTGGTCGCCGGCAACGTATTTGCATTGAAGACTCGATGTCGTCCTGGTGCAATATTACTGTTGGTGTACCACAGGGTGGCGTTCTATCTCCGTTACTCTTCGCTGTTTTTATAAACTCAATCTCAAACCAATTAAGTTCGTCCTACCATCTTTATGCAGATAATTTACAAATATATACACACGCTTCGATTAACTTGTTACCGGAAGCATTCAACACAATCAATGCTGACCTATTGCGTATTGGAGAATGGAGTCAAAACTATGGACTTAAAGTTAATCCAGCGAAGACGCAGGTATGTGTCATTGGCAGTCCCGGGATGATCTCAAGAATTAACTGGACACAACTGCCCCAAATTCATTTTAATAGAATCAGATCTTGAGATCAGTACTACAGTTAAAAATCTGGGGATCTACATAGATAATACGCTATCTTGGACTACACATCTACAGGAAATCAGTCGGAAGATATTTGCTTCTGCCGGGTCTTTGCGAAGACTGCGTAACTTTCTACCGATTGCAACTAGGGCTGCACTTGTACAAGCACTTCTCCTCCCAATTCTCGACTATGCCGATGTCAGCTATCTGAATATCACCGAAGCACAACTTGATAGGCTTGAGCGACTACAAAATCTTTGTATACGATTTATATTTGGACTACGAAAATATGATCACGTCTCTGAATTCCGTCAAATGCTCAAGTGGCTTCCGATTCGCTCTCGCCGGAATACTCATACCCTTGTTTTCCTTTACAATATCTTGTTTAATCCTAAAGCCCCCGTTTACCTCAAAGAACGATTCAAGTTCCTTAATGACACACATGAAAAATGTCTGAGGTCGTCTGAGGATTTGAGACTGGAGATGCCTCTGCATTCCACAAAATACTATGGCCAGTCCTTTACTGTTGAAGCTGTACGCTTGTGGAATGCATTGCCTATAAATATCAGGAAAGCGACAACTGCAAATAGTTTTAAGACAATGGTTCAAGAATTTTATAGGTCTTAACTGATTCAGTCATGAATGAGGGTATGGATATGAAGTTTTACTTTTTCATATGTGATATAAGTAATTAAGATGATTAGTGTGTTTATATATGTGTTTGTGTATATACGTATGTGTGTGTATGTATGTATGTGTATATATGTGTGTATATATATGTATATGTATGTATGTATGTAAGTATATATGTATGTGTGTGTGTAAGTGGAGATAGATGTGTATTTACCCGATAATATTCATAACTTAAATATTCATTTTGTTTTCTTTATTTTTGTTTTTTAATTAATTGCACCGTCAACTGCTACTGTCTCTCCGATACTTTTAATCCATCCTAAGGTTGCCTGGAAGAGATTGCTTTTGGCAATAAGGCCGCCCTTTGTACATTACAATAAATATTATTCATCTCTGTACTATCTTATAAATTTGTTAAACGGTGTACAAATAAAGAGTTTTCTATTCTATTCTATTCTATTCTACGTTTATCGTAGTAAAAACTAGTAAAGAGTAACCTACGTTCTTCCTCAAGAATTTAAGTATCTTCTTTTTATGCTTATATATCGTTGCAGTTGTGTAGCCGTAAGAGAGTAACAGACAGACAGAGCTAGTTTGAAATTAATAATTATTTAATTTATGAAAAATAACTTTGTTGTTGTCTGCATAGCCTTTCAAGTTACATAGTGTTATCTGTAAGTGTTCAAATAGCAACACATGTTTTAGCAAACTATTTAAGGTTAATATAAAGTAACAGTAAGAAGTATAATTGCTAGATGTAAGTTGTCAGGCACTTAACGTAACCCTTTCTCTGTTTCACATACTGTAAATTAATGAAAAGAACAGTCGTATTTAAAACTACATTTGAATTAGTGGCTTAATTCATTAGGATAGGTTATTAGTTAAATTAAAATTAAAATGATACAATTTACAAAACTATCTTGTAAAATGTGTGTCATCTGCCTTAGAATAGAATGCGGACACGACACATTAGTGTCCTACTGTCCTGTTTCCATACTTTATATTGTGTCAAAACGATATTTACTTTACTATTAAATCACAATACTTGAACTTGAACAAATCAATCGCAAAGTCCGGTAAACAACCAAGACTCGATGAGTAGCAAGCAATTAAATATATTTGCACCTTAGCACGCTCCATCTCGTTTCAAACCTGTTTTTTGGCACCTTCGAAAGCATCATCAACTATAGGTTGTTGTAACTATACTAATGCTAAATTACTTGATTTTTATTTTATACCTACAACGTGAATGTATGAGCTAAAGAATAGAAAAAAAATTATAAAATGTAAACTCCATACATATAATGTATTAAAATATAGTAAAACAAAATCTATTTCACCAGACAGTTCGAATGACACATGTTTCAAGTCTGCTGGTGGGGAGGGGGGACATTTTACGCAATATATTTTCATTTTATTTGGTGCAGCGGTTAACCGTGAAAGCGTAACAGCCAGAGGGATAGACAGAGATGTAACTACGGTACGCTACTAACTATTGGTACGCTCAGTATTATCAGTGTAATATCATGGGTCATTTCATATCGTATCAGTATACTTACTTATATATATTCTGATATGTATGTACTAGCTTTTGCATGAATCTCCGTCAGCGTATGTATATATGTTGGTTATCGCGGTAATTCGCCAAGGAATTCTTTAGCATTTATTTATAGAGCCGTGGTATATTCTGAAGTGTAACTCTCTTAGGTACCAAGGAGTTCTGGGAACCTTGCTCTATATAACCATAGTTCTACTTCCCCTGATCAGAATTTCTCAAGTCAAAATAGCTTCTCCTTCGAATTGAGGTTACGGCTTGCTCTCCATGGCCGAAAGACGAATTGGTATTGAGTCTGTTTCAAATTTACGTTCTCTTCACTTTTAGTGCAGTCGTCCCACGTCGTTTACTCCCTTAGTCAGTTCCCACGAGACCAACGAGATTAAAAAGTGTGGTGATACTCGATATTTCTCCATTCTATATCACATGGATAAGTATATATGGGAGAAATTCAAGTAGGTATTTTAAAAGAAAGTAGTCAACAGTTGTAGTAAGTCATTTTACAATTTTTTTAAAGATAAAAAAGACAACTCTCGTTTTAGGAATATACATCCAGTGTCACGGGGGACTTTACTAAAACATATGAAACGAACACAAAGAACACCCAGACTCAGAACAACTATTCGTGGATCACAAAAAGTGTTGTCCCAAGTGGGATTTGATCCCTCAACTCTTGGCGCAGGAGAGAGTGGCGTGGTGACCGTTTAAACCACTAGGCCAACCGTGAATGTCTGTTGATTACATAATTAACTGCACGGTTGGCATTAGCACTAGAAAGAACAATGTGGTCAAATGACCACAATCAGATTTTTCATTAAGTATATTCCCAACACCATTGAACTGAAATTGTTTCAATTTTAAGACATTTAATAATTCGGCTTATATTGATAACTGCATTGATGTTAACATGAAACTATTGCCTACATAGAAAAACCAATGTAGTCATTTAACCTAATGTTAACATTTCGTTGATTGATTGATGAGTTACCATTTTTTTTTATTCTCCTCAAAGCAACGACGCGACGTATTACTGGGTCTCTCTTAATTTTGAAATGATCATGTCTAGAAACCGTTTCCTAAGTCATTCTGAAATACTTGGAGTGGTGCAAGACATATCGGCAGATCAATGAGGTTGTCAACTAACTCAACAGTCTGATTACATTCAGCAAGTGGTTAAAACATTTTTAGGCAAGAAAATGTATCTTCGAGTGATGATGACACTCATTGTGATTCTGATGATAGGTGTAGGTATATTTTTCCAATCATTGTAATTGTAAAGTTTTCAAATAAGTTATAATTATTTAGAGAGATCGAGAACTTTGTATAAATTTTATTGTTATATAGTCTGTACCTGTCGCTCTCTGCTTTACAAAACACAAATAAAATTATAAGAAGTAGGAGAGGTCAAAGCGCCTTCTCGCCGATCCCTGTAGAGGCTTTTACAAGAATTTTACCATATTTGGGATTTATCGGTAAACAATTCCCGGGGTTTGTACAAAAAACTGACAGATAAAAAGATAAAATAAATCAGTAGAAAAAAGTTAATTTTTCAATTGGCTAGACAATCAGGTCTCGAAGAGATTCCTGATCTGTTGACATCATCAACCTCACAATAGCACACAGCTTGGAGAAGTACACAACAGGAAGAGGAGAACGTGTTTCATGCAAAACCGTAAATAAAGAGCACTGTGACATGTCTCAAAAAACCATTATGCGGCTCTTTCAAATGTCAACAGTGTGTTTCAAATTTTTGCTTTTGCTTAGGTTCCTTTCATTAAATTATAAATTTGCTCATGCTGGGTATATGTAACTTTCATTTAATAATTTATAAAACACAATTAATAAAACATAATATACGAGTATAAGTAACCGTTACAATACATAACATGTCATATACCCCACCCCACTTGGTCTTTCTAGGTATCTCAAGAAGTCAGTCTTTCTAGTGTTAAGCGGTTGCAGTTTAAATGGTCTTTATGCCGCTATCTACTGCACTGAGTGTTGTCGGTCCAAACAAATTGTTGTTCTGAGTCTGAGTGGTCTTTGTGTCTGTTTCACGTATGTTTGTGTAGTTAACGTCACATAGAATGCATATTATATTTCCAGGATTATATTTCTAATGCGGGCGTTATTTCAAAGAAAGAATGATACAGAAGCATCACTAGGCCACCATGGTGTGGGTCACCATGCTGCATTGTTTGTATTCGCACTGAGTATGGTGACCACCACTCTCGGATTCTGCTTATGCTTTCCATCAGGCAGAGTAGAGTAGGCATTTAGGCAGGGTTATACATAAAAAAATATACATATTTAAACAAAACTGCATTATATATAATATCACCATAGCCTTCTATCTACACGGATATGACTTTATAGCATTCAAAAATATGTTTCATTTTATTCGTTATCTTAATAATATCCTGTTTCCTGTAAGTCATGAGAATTTCCAAAACAATAATAACTCAGCAGCAATGTTAGTAACAATAAATGATATGAGAAATGTACAAATATATTTTGATTGCACGTATCTGTATGAAACCACCTAAAATTGTTATAGTCGTTCCAATACTTTATTTAACTTTTGACAGATCACGCACATAAAGTTTTGTAATAATTTTTGATACAATGTACTACAGATAATACTGTACTTTATGGGCGGGCTCCGCCTACTTAGGGATGTGTCATTCGTAATTAATGACCACAGACTATAAAAACGGTTTTGAAATAAATCGATTATCGATTATATTAATAAAACATACAATAAAATTATTGTGATTATATTTTATATCAAATCACGTAAAAAGCTTTATTATTTTGCATTAAAATGCCCTAAATGTCTCTGTTTCAATGCATAAATAATTTGCGTAATGAAAACAGTCCCATCGTACTCGTTATATAAATTAATGAATCTAAAATAATTGTTTAGACTTACTATAGTTGGTTCAAATAAAAACTATCTGCGGTACCTACTTGTAATGAACTGGTACAAAATGTTGAAATTCGTAGTAATTTACGGATTAAAAATAAAACAACCAAAAGAGGTACTGTAATACTAATTTTAATTATAAAGAATCGTCTTCTTCGTATGACCAGGAATCATCATCACTTGACAGTTGTTTGTCCTTTGAGTACTTTCTTTTTTGGCATTTTGACAGTAACGAAGGCAGGAACGATACGCTCAACTCAACCAAACGTGAGAATTCACAAATAAATCAATACGGAGGAATATAAATACTCAACTATATTGAAGGTTACTCATTGAAATACTGTAGATTATTTTAAAATAGACATAGAGAGATTTAATAAAGATCATCAATAGTTTAACAAATACAATATTAACCACTGAATTACAACACAATACAATAATACATTTTGAAAATTCAGTTCCTTTTCTATACTAATATTATAAAGAAGTAAAGTTTGTGTGTTTGTTAAATTGTAGGGGGTAATCTCGGGATCTACTAAACCGATTTTAAAAATTCTTTCAGTGTTGGATAGTCCATTTATCGAGGAAGGCTATAGGCTATATATCATCACGGTAATACTAATAGGCGCGGAGCACCAATGAAGAATGTTTCAAAAACGGGGAAAATTTTCACGCTACGGGCAATTGAAGACGCAAACGAGGTTGCGTGGGTCAGCTAGTATTATATATTTTTTCATGACATAGAACCGTCATATTTGAACAACATTCTTTTAATCCATTTCTTCTTTATTTTGACAAAGGAGGTCGCACATTGAAACACATAGAAATATGAAGTACGAAATTATCTATAAAATAATGAGTTTGTTAAATCGATTAAAACTTCTTAATGCATAAAATCGATCGATGAAAGAAATCGAATAGGTAACGGGTCAGGGTATCACTATTTGATTAAGTATTAGAGCTGTCAAAAGTTAAATAAACTATTGGAACGACTATAGTCTTACTTAACTTTGAGTCCGTTTCACGTATGTATGCATGTAAGTCCCTGGCGTCACAGAATACGTCCCTAGTGAGGGAATTGATTTAAAATATATACAAGTATATATTTACATAATATATATAATTAAGATGAATAAATGTGCTGATATTCCTATCACTGACGACTGATGTCATAGTAAATATCTTGAATGACTTACAAAGAGAAAACTGGAAGGAATTTTCATCAAAATATTACAAAAGACCATAACTATGATCAGTCGAAGAAAGACTGAGAATCTCTGGGCAAATGTCAAAAAGGATTTATTCAGGTTATAAATGCCAGACAAGCTACTGTTTAGCCCTAAATATAAATGTGGGTAGCTAGGGCTAGTTAAGTTTAAACACGATTGTGAATATGTTTTTTTGTTTATTAAATGAATAAATATTTAGGACATTTAACACACAACACCATTTAGTCCCAAACTAAGCAGAGCTTGTATTATGGGTAGACAACTGATATAAAGAGGCATCGAGGCAGTAGGTTTCCTTTTACGTCAGAGTTAGCTGCGAACAGATAGACGTGGTTTCTGTGAGACAGCGGAACTTATTTACGGTATTTTGTTTTTAGGTGACGATCACCTCTGTTTCCAGAGGTTCATATTCACGGTCGGACTGGTGTGAGTTAAGCAACGTCTTCGTTACGTGCCAGGTAGATTGATAGATCTACATAAATGTGAATTAAGTAATGTTAACCCTGTACTAACACAACTATCAATTCAAAGTATTTATAACTACACAATACGGCAATAACTTTTTTTTTCACCTAGTACTTCGCCTGGCCTGCTTTAAGTTATTAAATCTACATAAGTTAGCTAAAGTTCTAAACTTTGGCAGTAAATATAGCATAGATTCCCTGGTCTTCAATGGATACTTGTTTTTACTATGATTCAGTAAATAAGGTACTGAACTGGAGTTAAAAGTATTGTTATAAAATATTTTATATTTTTCAAACAGGCACAAACAGTATTGACCGCAATAGCTATAGGATTTCTCTGGTAATCTCACTAACTTTCTTTTGCTCAAGTTTTTAATGAGAAATTTGATATTACTTCGGATCAATCGATGGCATGGCATTCACTCTCGGTAAGAGATAAACCTACGAGTATACACATAGCCAAATACATATATTTACTTAAATAAATACAAACGTATAGATTAATTTTATTGGTAAATGATAATCATGAGGCAGTTGATTCTGCCAATATTATATGTATTTACCTATGTCATTTATCATTATCAGCAGTCCATTATTGTGTACAATATAAATAAAAAATAGATGTGTTCTTTTATGTGTCCATCATTAGTCTTAATATGTTAAAAATTCATTAATACTTTAATATGCTTTCTCTAATAATAGACTTTTTAATTTATTTCTGAGTCTTAAGGCTGTGTATTCCCTCCAATGTTTTGGTAATGTGTTAAATATGATTGGTGCCACGCAAAATATGCTCTTATGTAAGAGTGCAGTCTTTGAATCATGTACACAAAGTTTTTTATCGTCACGCCTATTTCGCATTAATCTATCAGATAACCGGGGAAAATAGATTGGGGTTCAATTTAACAAACATTACAGTTTCTAAAATTTTCATCGATGGCAGAGTTAATATTTTATACTGTATTAAATAAGATTTACAACTGTCAGTAGTATATAGTCCAAACATAGTCCTGAGGCACCTGTTTTGGGCCTTAAAGATGAGATCCTTATTTACTGTGTTGTCCCAAAAAATTAGTCCATATCTTAAGTTTGAAGATACTAGGTCATGATTAGAATTCAGTACGGGAGCTAATTTATACAATGCATATACAGACATACAGAGATACAATTTTTTTTTAATTGAGTTTACTGTCCATTATTATTCCGAAAATTTTTGTAGTATCAACTCAATTTATGAGCTTATTTTGATAGTGCATATAAATATTTTTATTTATCGGTCTTTGGCTAAAGTGCATGATATTAGTTTTAGTGAGATTAATTTTAAAATTATTATTGTCATTGTAAATACTTTGCGTTGTCGTCTTGAGAAACTTCCTCATTATTGAAGGTGGGACCGTGTCTCTCCTGAGAGTAAATGTCACTTGTGTTGACTTGCTTTGATTTGCCTGAATTCGCCAAGTCTTAAGCCATTCTTCAATTTTGTCAATATGATTTTGTAGGTGTTCTGATGCAGTTACTGGATTCATGTGTGATGAAAGTAAAGCTGTGTCGTCTGCATATATAGCAACTATAGTCTTGTTTGTTGTTGGTAGGTCAGCAGTATATAAGGTATAAACAACCGGTCCCAGAGTGCTTCCCTGTGGTACGCCTGATTTAATTTCATACAGGTCGGAAACATCTTCACGAAACTTTACTTCAAAGCAGCGCTTATAGAGGTATGACTTTATTATTTGGTAGAACGAGTGAGAAAGCATCTTCTTAACTATGTAAAGAAGGCCATCGTGCCATACTTTATCGAACGCCTGGCTAATGTCCAAAAAAAAGCTGAGCAATACTTCTTTACTTCCAGCAACCTGCTTATAACGTCGACAATGCGGTGAACTTGCTCAGTCGTTCCGTGATGCTGCCGAAAGCCAAATTGATGGTTAAAAAAAAACGTCATTTAGATGTACCCTCATTCTTTTAAGTATTATCTTTTTAAGGAGTTTACCCATTAACGCCAGAAGACTTATAAATCGATAGGAAGTAACTTCATTTGGTGGTTTTCCTGGTTTGGGTAACATTATTACCTGCGCTATATTCCACTGCCCTGGGAAATGGTGAAGACGTAGGCAAGCATTGAAAATACTTGCAATTGCAACTATACCTTTCTCTGGGAGATTTTTCAGAAGAACACTGTCAATTTTACCATAACCAGGAGATTTTCCATCCTTCAACTGTTTTATTCCTCTCGCTATTTCAGTTGGGCTAGTATATTTTAATGGAAGACTCATTTGTTGTGCACTTTTGAGATACTGTTTTATTTTAGCGTCGTGCTCTGGGTTTGATTCGGGGAATGGTTGAAAAACATTGTTAAGGTGTTCAGCAAAGATTGTTGCCTTCTCCATGTCTGATTTGGCCCATTTACCATGGCTACTTTTGATGGGAGGAATATGACTATTGGGGTGTTTAAATTTTCGTGTTGCCTTCCATAGTGAATATTTTTTGTCTAGGCTTGGAGTCAAGTTACTGAGAAACACTTGGAGATTATTATTTATAAAGCTTTTAATTAGGTCTTTCAATTCATTCGAAGATCTGTTGAATGCTGTTTTGTCTGCAGGATACCTACTTTTCTTAGATTACGACATAATAACATTTTGTCTTTGATCGATTTCGGGTATTCATTAAACATTTGAGGAATATAGCTTTTTCTTATTTTTGTAGAAATAGTAGATGCCTCGTGTATGACTTTGTTTAGGCTATTATTGTTTCCTCTTTTTTAATGGTTTTTAAGGCGTTTTTAATGGTTTCCTAAGAATAATCCCTTTCGTTATTAGGTCTTGATACATCTCCCAATTAGTATTTTTGTTGTACAGTCTATCTGCGGGTTTTACTAATACCACTGTCGAGCTTACTTTTAGAATGACTGGCATGTGGTCAGAGGACAAATCCGTGCACGTTTCAGTAATCATATAGTTTGGACTTTTTTTAGTTATGTAGAAGTCAAGTAGGTCCGGAATTTTATTTCGATCCGTTGGCCAGTATGTTGGTTTGCGTGAAGTCATGCACTCGAGTCTCAAATTTTGTACTACACCTTGTAAATGTCTTCTACGTTATGTAATTAATCTTGAGCCCCAGTCTGTGTGTTTTGCATTCCAATCCCCTCCACATATAAATCTGTTGCCAAGGGATGAGAAGTACGTGTTGTAGTCTTCTTTAGTTACTGTGTGTCTGGGTGGGTTGTACACTGCAGAAAAGTAGTCTCTGCTCTCTACTCAATGACTACCTTTATTGACGTTGCTTGTATTTTGTCTGTATTGTATTTTTAAACTTCGTAATGTTTGATATTGTTTTCAATAATTACTGCGGTTCCCCGTGGCTATTTCCTGATGGGTGATTTGTTGTATTAACCGTGTAATTTTGTAAAGAAAGGTAAGATTTGGCAGTGAATCTTGTTTCGGATATTAGCGCATAAATTTTTTCTATATGTAGAAAAGTTTGAAGTTCTTGACGACGTTCAGTCAAGTCATTTGCGTTCCAAGTGACAACTTTGATTACATTATTCATTTGGTAATTAGGCTTCTCACAAGCTGGATCATACGATCCATCACTTTGTCCATCATGCTGAACATAATGTGTTGAAATTTGGCGAACATAAGTTCTAGTTTGTCGGGAAGGTTTTCTGTATCAGGTAAGCCTTCAATTAGTGGTTGGTTCTTTGTTACTTCTACAAAGCTTCTTTTTTCAGAGCGATTATTCTGACTTATAATTAGTTTTTTGTTTGATGTGTTAATATGATTCTTTTTGTGTCCCCAGTTAGATTTTTTTTTTTTTTTTTTTTATACTTGAGCTACCAAAATGACTCTGCCCTGCCTGATGGAAAGCACCAGCAGAATCCAAGAGTGGTGGCCACCATCCTCAATGCAAACAAGGACAGTGTAGCATGGTGACCAGCACTATGGCGGCCTAGTGAGATGCTTTTTCACGCCCCGCTTAAAGGACCCGGGATCATAGTGGGACGGAAACACGTGCGCTGGTAGTGAGTTCCAGGTTTTAACCGCTCGGCACAGGAAGGAAGAGCCGAATCGATGAGTGCGAGAGTGTATGTCTTCCACTCTGAAGCGGTGACTTCCGAGGCCAGCACGTGTTGTCCTGTAGAGGAAGGGAGAAGGGGGGACCAGTTGGAAGAGCTCTTCGGAACACTCCCCATGATATAGGCGATAGAGGACTGCCATAGAGGCGATTTCTCTACGCATTTGCAGAGATGATTTGCTTTATTAGTTTGTTTGGTTTTTAGTACTTTTTCCTTATAACGGGTGTTTTTTTAAGCTAGATAGAACTTTAAATTGTAAAAAGTAACACAAAAAATTAAATTTTGATGAAACTTTTTTTTTTATTTGTTTCAGTATACTCTGACAAATCATCATGAATAGACTCACGCTTGAACAACGCTACGAAATTATCCAAATTTACTTTGAAAATCAGTCGTCGATTCGCGCAACTTATAGACGACTGTTTTATCGCAAAATTGTGTTCAGCGATGAGGCGCATTTTTGGCTTAACGGGTTTGTTAATAAGCAAAATTGCCGCATATGGAGTGAGACCAATCCACAACAGACCCTACAGACTCCATTACATCCAGAAAAATGCACCGTATGGTGCGGTTTTCACGCTGGTGGCATCATCGGACCTTATTTCTTCAAAAATGAGCTGATTTTCAAAGTAAATTTGGATAATTTCGTAGCGTTGTTCAAGCGTGAGTCTATTCATGATGATTTGTCAGAGTATACTGAAACAAATAAAAAAAAAAGTTTCATCAAAATTTAATTTTTTGTGTTACTTTTTACAATTTAAAGTTCTATCTAGCTTAAAAAAACACCCTATACAATTTATATTTTGCACAACCCTTATAACTTGCAGGATGTTTTTCTTGACAGTTTGCACATGTAGCGTCTGTGTCTGGTACTTTGGTGCCCGAAGAAGTTGGATGTTCGTTACCACATTTCACACATCTGTATGGTCTGAAGCACTGGTTTTTAGTGTGTCCAAATCTCTGACATCTTTTGCATTTTTTATTTACAATTCAATTTACAATTATTTCTTTCTTCTTTTTATAAGGAGCTTCAAATGTCACTTTCATCTGGCTTAGATATCTGAAATTGAATATTTCTTTCTTCTTTTTATAAGGAGCTTCAAATGTCACTTTCATCTGGCTTAGATATCTGAAATTGAATATTTCTTTCTTCTTTTTATAAGGAGCTTCAAATGTCACTTTCATCTGGCTTAGATATCTGAAATTGAATATTTCTTTGTTATTTATGTTAGGTTCTAGGTCCACAAAAAATATGGGCGATGCTTCTTTAGTAGATCTGTGTAGAACATTTACTATTTGTCTGACCTCATGTCCTTGTTCTTTCAACTCTTGTTTTATTAGAGTAGTATCTTCTGAAGAGTGTAGTCCCCGTTGTACAACTCTATATTATGCTCTTTCGCTTTTCAGTTTGTAAGTGTAGTGTAAAATATTGTTTGTTATAAATTGCTCCCTGACTGCTTTATAGGTTTGTATATCATTAGGCATTAATTTAATGATATACCCTGATCTTAAAGTACTCATTTTGTACAAATTCTTATCAACAATTTTATTAAGGCTTGCTTTCAGTAAGGTAACATCCATGACTCCTGTCACAGAAATAGTTGCCGGCTTAGGTGTGTACTCCGTATTTTTAACTGGTGCTTCTATATATTCACTGTCAAGCAGGTCGAATCTGGTGTGTGTAGAGACTGCACAATGATAACATAGGATTAGTTGTTTTAAATACTTTTCCTGTAAAGTTTTTAATTTTTTTTCAAAAAATTACACCTAAAAATACTTTGATATTTATAGCTTATTACACTATAAAAAATTATCTTATAATTCTCTACATACTTTATTCTTTAATTACAGGAGAAACTTTAGAAGAAGCTGAATTTGCTAAATTTCAAGACTGACAACCGAGCAATAGCACCACAGGTGACTATTACGGAGCTGTGTACAGGGACAGTTTATTTAATAATGTACCACGCGACAGATTTTTCGCATTTCTTTGTGAGAGAAGTACATATTATCCTGAAATTTGTGATAGTAAAGATTTAGAACGTCAAACAAACTACACTCGTATTTGTGAACGTAATGTTGAAGAAAATGCAGAATCATGTGAATACGAAAACAAAAATCCAGTTTATTAACTCGAAAATGTTTGTGCTATCGTTCATATTCGTTAGTTTACTAATTTATAACGATGTGAGTTTAACTACCTTAAAGAAATAGAAGTTTTATTATTTTGAAATTGCTTTTTTTATTTATTGACCCTATGTTTATTAATCCCGTTGTTTCTTGAGAATCAAATTAGAGAACAAATTATAAAGAAGTACAGCAAATAGAAGAAAAACTTTACACAAATCCTATTAGAAACAATAAGCCAAAAATACCGCTTTAAGAGGACCTCTATGCCCAATGTAAACTCCTGATGTAATAGTAATATACAGATATCTAAAATTTTATATGTGTTTCATCATCATCTTCCTAGCCTTTATTATTCCCAATATTTGGGGTCGGCTACCAGTTCAACCGGTTTTACCTGAATATCAGTTTTTACACAGAGCGACTGGCATCTGACCTCCGCAACCCTGAGGGCGAACTGAATTCGAAGGTTGAACTAGTTGTCAGTATATTTGAGGGCACTGACTTCCCAATAACGATTGCCATAGATGTTCATGACAACCGGGACCGACGGCTTAACGTGCCCTCTGAAGCACGGGCAGAAAACACCGCCATCTTCCATACTCCGGGCTGCTATTAGGAATTTCTTGTAGGAAAAACCCAACAGCAGTCCGACTCGGGAATTTTAATTTTATATGTGTTTATTTTTTTTTATTTTTTTTCTCTTTATTTTAAGGGACTTTTACCCTATTAGGGTATGCCAGCCCCATAAGGCCTTAAGTTAACCAAATATCAATTATATATTATACGCTAAACTATACAATTTAATAGCTTTTTCTGATGTCTGTATAGCCAAAACACTTTGAATTATACCGACATCCAAACGATTCAGATGTAACTGCTTCATTACTACATTTCTTTTTGATTGATTCTTGACACATTCCATCAACAAATGTTGAACATCGTCCACAATATTACACATCTCACAATTTGGTGAATTAGATATACGCATTAAATATTAAAATTTTTTTGATGGAATGTGTCCAGATCGTAATCTATGTGCTATTGTAACACACGATCTACTTATTTCTAAGTTACCGAACCACGGTATATGAGGAGGTTCGTACTGAATAGTCTTGTACCAAATTCCTTTTATTCTAGACTGTTCATCAAAATATTCTTTCCATTTATTGTAACAACTAATTTTAAATTTATGTAATAGCTCGGAGTAATGTGGTTTAATGTTATGTTGTTTCAATATCCTTAATATCAGAATGAGCATATAGAAGTAAGGGTTTCTTTTTAGTTCGCCAGTATCTACTATCTGATATTAAGTGAAGATCGTTCAACAGTTCAATAGTTGGATTATCAGTCCAAGATATTGCTTTCGAATAATATTTATCAGCTAGAAATGTTCTCCGCACGAAAAGCGGCTGTATGCATAATTCACTTTCCATAGCATATACTGGCGTGCTTTTAATAAAACCTCCTATTATTCTTAAGGCTTGATTTTGTATCTTGTCAATTTTATACAGATGGGTCTTTGCACAACTACCATAGAGGAAACATCCGTAATCAAATCTGCTTCGTATTAGGGAAATATAAATTGTTCGTAAATGTTTAGTGTGAATTCCCCAGGTAGGCCCCGCCAAAACCTTAAGCAAGTTTAGGAATTTAGAAGTTTTCTGTAAAATTTCATTAATATGCTTTTGCCATAAAAGAGATCTATCTAGCCATAAGCCCAGATATTTAACGCATTCCACAGACACCAAAGGTTTGTTATCAATTTCCAAATTAATTTGCCTTCTAATGCGCCCGCGACTAAAAATAAAAATTTTAGATTTTACAGCTGATATTTCTAATCCAATGTTGTCTAGGCCAGATACCATTGAGTTTAAAGCTGATTGTAATTTTGCCCCACATACTTGTATGTCCTTTCCACCAATAAAAATAGCAAAATCATCAGCGTATTGCGTAAACTGCACCTCGTTAATTTGATGACAAACCTTGTATGTAGCTATATTAAATAATAAAGGAGCCAAAGGGTCCCCCTGAGCTAAGCCCCTATGTGTGTATCTTGTATAATGGTTTTGTATCTCACTCTGGTTTATATTTATATTTTTTAATTTTAACTGTCTGTCACTTAAAAAGGACCAAATATATCTGCATATGCTTTTACCTACATGCAAGTCATCGAGAGTGGTAGTTAACTTGTCAACCAAAATATTATTATAGGCATCTGTTATGTCGAGAAAACACGCGACTGTAGGTATATGCTTTGAAAAACCTTGTTGCAGGTAAGTAACAAATCTTGTGACACAGTCCAAACAGGAGTGAGCTTTCCTGAATCCAGATGTATACGGGGATAGCATTGTTTTATTTTCAATAAACCATTCTAATCGAGCTACCAATATATTGTGGAAAATTTTACACAAACACGTTAATAGTGATATTGGACGGAGCTTCCCCTCATTGCTGGTATTAATCATAGCTTTCGGAATTGGAACAATTAATATAGTACGCCATTGTTTAGGTATGCACCCTGATTGGAATATTGCATTATATAGTTCAAGTAAACATCTTTTAGCTACTAGAGGGAGATTATGAATCATTGAATAGGTAATCCCATCACTACCCGGAGCAGTATCTTTTCTTTTTATACATTTCTGAACCTCTTGTAATGTAAAAGGCGATTCCAGTAGTACGTTACCTGATACAAAAGATGGCGTTATATTCCTAACTGAATCTGGCGCAAGATTGTAAAGTAACTCTTTCTGTTTATCCTCAAACGGAATAGAGCGAGATGGTTGACAATATCCCTTGGTCCAACGCATCTTTTGCCACATATCTGAGACAGAAGTAGTGCTTTCGATATTACTACAAAATAATTTAAAATGCTTAGATTTGGCTTGTTTGATTAATAAACGAGCTTTTTCAACTTTATTCTGAAGCTTTATAAAGTTATCCGGCGAAGGGTTTTTCCTGAAAGAACTCAGCGCCAACCTACGTTCAGCAACTGCTTCAGATAGTGACGGATTCCAATATTCTTTAGGTCTAAATTTGCTTGTGGGATTTGTACATAGTTTTTTGAATGGGATATTACGTTCTGCGGCTAAGCTAATCTGAGTTTCAAAATTATCATACATAGGTTGAAAATCTGTTGTAAGAAAATAATTACTATCAAGAGCTGAGAATGTCGTATCTAGATCCGATTTGTATGCTTTCCAGTTGGCCAGTTTAAAATGTGTTTATGTTATTTTAAATTAACAACTTCACACGAAATGCATATTATGGAAGTATATACTGAATTAACATAACATAAATAAATCTTTATTTTTATCTCATTGTTCCGGATCAATTTGTACATGACTTTAATTCGCAGATAACTGATATTATAGAAAATAACTTAGGCTACTCAAGTCTTAGAAAAAAGAAAATGAATATTAAAGTATTTTAAAACAACATTAAAACTAATGAAAGTTAACAATATTCGATTCAAAAGTTCGATTTAAAAATTAAATAACATATAATAATGAATGATTGGATAATTTCAGCGTGACTAACAGACAAAAAAATTGATAAAGACTTGGAATATCGTCTCCTTTATTTTAAAAATACTTCATTGTAGTCCCCACCACTTTCCTGGTTATAAACGATAAAGGATCAAAATTATTTGCATTATTTCGCTTCACTCGCTAATATCTACACGCAAAATGAAGTTTATCTTAAAATATGTGGTCCTGGGACTTTGTTTCACGTTTATAGGTAAGACATTTAGAAATATTTTTTATGTTTCACTTATGTATTTTAGGATTTTTTTTACTTTTCATTTAAGTTTGACATGATTTCGAACTAAACCTTTGAATTTTTTTTTTCATATAATAGTAGAATAGAGTAGTCAAATAACAAAATAACTATTATTTTAGATTTTCGACTTATATTACTAAAAAAATCAATAAAGTTTAATTATTTTTAAATTTTTGTACCTACAGTTATGGACAATTTTTTTTTTAAATATATTTTTTATATTTCTGAATATATCCTTTTTTGTTTATGTTTAAGTGTCAATTTCATTTAGGGTTGCTGAGTTGAGTCATCAAACTACGAGTATTAAATCTATCCTTATTCGTTAGAAATTGTAACGTTAGATTTTAATTTCATAAATTAAATTAAAGGTCATAAATCTATGATTGACCCTCGTAGTAAGACGGTGCAGCATAAATACACAAAATTTAGTTGTTTAAATAATACAAGCTGTTCTTCAGATAATAATCATAAATTTTTAACAACTGCTTATAAAATTTTAATAACTAGTTAGAACTCTGAGTTTTGAGTAATGAAATATGTGAACATACGTACCTACAGAAACAGTAGTTAAATACGAGTACATAAGAACATTTTTTTTCTCGTACTTAAATACCTTGCTCTAGCTTCGAATGAAACCTGTCCATCCAAAGGTCGCCTGGACGTAATTGCTATGAGCAGCAAGGCCGCCCTAAATATGTACATCACATTTTCTTTTTTCTTTTTAATTTTCAGGTTTGTATAGTACGAGTATACATATAAAGATTTACCTATCTAACAGAACTCTTCGTAGGTAGTTGAATGGTCAACAGACCAAACACAATACAAATAATGAAACTTTGTAATTTATTGTGTGATTTTCTTTCAGATACAGTAAAGTTTAGGTGCGATTATAAGTATACTAACCTAGGATGGTTAAAATACCACGAAATACCTGTAACTTGGTATGACGCCCGCTTGCAATGCAAACTCGAAGGTAAGTTTTACATAAAACCACCACATCGGAACACAAAATGTTTGCTTAACCCACGATGCAAAAGGTGAGGTTATAAGTGGCAACTCTGAGGGCTACGGCCGGGATTGCCCTAGACGTGGAATAAATCTGGCAGCAGGTTCCTAAGGTAGCTCTGCACAAATCCCAGGCATTGTTTTTTCATGACCCTGAGAGATGACTTCCTTCCGTCTTTCCCAACCGATCTGATTGATTCTGAAATTTTTCAATAATAGCCATTTTTGTGTACAATTTTAACCTGTTGATGGCAGTTGACTTGCTTATAGTTCAGATTTTAAATAGATATATTTCTCCTAGACATTGGATTTCCCAGAAGAACTCACTAAATGTAAAAATTGATTAATTAAAACTACATTAACCAAAATGTAAAATTCTACTTCTGCTTAGTATTAGGGGAATAAGGACAAAATCATTCCAAAGCCTTCTATTCTCGCCTTGTGTTGAGATCACATTAACTTGATTCTCAATAACTATTACTATAGTAATTTACTTATTTTATCTGCTGGTTAACAGGTGGAATTTTAGCGTCTCCTACAATACCAGGATTGAAAACTTTAATGTTGGACTTATTTCGCAAAAATGAAATCTTCACTGGAATTCACTCCACTGTTGCAAAAAGACAGTATTATTCCGTTGATGGTAAGTTAGAAAAACTAAAATGTTTACAGTTGTAAAAATGAAAACACGAATAGGATACGTTCACATCCCTGCTTCCTACTGCGCTGAATGGTGTCTGGTCCTTAAGTATGGGTTCGATCCCCATATGGAACAATATTGTATGATCCACAAATTGTTCCAAATCACAGCTTTCATTATGTCCGTTTGAATATTTTTTTTAAACTTCCTGCGACTCAAGATATATATCTAGCTACAGAACATTATCGTCTTCCTAGCCTTTATTATTTGGGGTCAACTACTAGATCAACCGGTTTTACCTGAATATTCGTTCACGGAGGGCCAGGCATCAGACCTTCACAACTCTGAGGGTGAACTGAATTCGAAGATTGAACTAATTGTTATTATATTTTAGGGCACTGACTTCCTAATAACTATTGCAATAGATGTTATGATTACACTAACCATTAGACCATCGAGGCAGTCTATAACTATTTGTCTTTTGAAATAACGAATTTATGAATGTTTAAGATTCAAACAGACATTTTTTTTAAATTTTAGGCGTACCTCTGGCACAAATTCCACATGATTGGGAGGTAAATGAACCTGATAATAAGAATGACAGTGAAAGGTGCATCACCTTAAACACTGATGGGAAATTCTCTGACGTAAGATGTGATGAACCGCGGCCTTATATATGCTTTAGAGAGAATTCGCAAGTTGATGCAAATATTTGTGGTACTCCAGATCCAAGTAAGTATAGCAATAGCTTCAAAGAAATTTTAACTTTAAGTTTAGAACCATGTGTATAAACAAAAATAAATATTTCGTAGATCTAACACAAGGCCATCTAGTCCCATGCTAAGTAGAGCTTGTTGTTATAGGTACTATATGGATGGATATAAATAGTATATATGATACTTATTTTTTGAAAATACATACATATTATACATGGAAAACACCCAAACTTCGAAACAAATATTCCAATAAAAAAATAAAACTCTAAAAAATAAAAGAATATTCCAATTATTTTATCGTGAGTTTATTTGGTATTGCCTGTGATATAATACTTGAGATCAGTAATTATTTATTTGTGTGAATTCAATTACGGGATTGGATTACATAAACTTATGTATTTAAAATGGTTTTAGATTTTTCTTCATTACTCATTAGGAACACACGCTTATATTTACATCTATTTATTATTTGCACTTATATATATTATACATATTAGAAAATTTAATCGATGTAACCATATAACAGGAACTACTTGAAACTTTTAGATTACGTTTTTGAGAGCCAGACAAATAAATGTTACAAATTTCATACAACACCGAGAACGTTTGCACGAGCTCTTTTCGCCTGTTCTGCTGAGGGGGGTCATCTTGCTATTATCAACAGCGATGAAGAGTCAAACGTCATTAAGCAAATATTCTTGAAATATCCCAGCGACAATGATCGGCAACTTTCAAAAACTTGCAGCTTTCGTTGGATATTATACTTGGGGAGAGAGTGCAGACTGGACTACTATTCACGGTATTTATTGTTACTTTTTCTACACAATTTTTATCACAATAATTTAGTTTAGCTTATGAAAAACGAGCATTATAGTTTAGGGGTGTAAGTGGGGCCACCTAACATCCCAGGCCCTGTACAGCCAACCTCACCTGCTCGCGGTGCACCCTGCTAAATAACAGACGAGGCTCTGGTGACCGACTCATGTATCAATCAATGTATCCCTACGTTGTCGTCGTGGTGGGGCTTGCGTGGGTCAATGATCTCTGGGGCTGTGCAGGGTAGAGCTACTCATGCCGGATTGGCCCAGGGTGAGACTCCAGACTAAATGGGATCAAAGACGGAGTCTGGCTACAGACTGCCGAGATGGGCGTGACCCGTCGTGCCGCACTCCAAACGTCCCTCTGCTTTAGCAGAAGGCGTGTTGGAGTGCAAGAAGGTTCGAGAGGAACCTGTGGCGAGCTTGGTGTGCACTCACCCTGCCTCCAAGCGGGTAACAGAGGAACTAGTCCTTTGTTGCCCTCGCCGGATATCGTAATCCCCGTAGGTTAGTCGAGTTAGGTCATGTCTCTGCTCGGCTGGGACCGATGGTCTTGGCTTAACCGCCCGGACCGCGAGGAAGAAAACCTCTATAAAAAATTACCCCGAATTTTGCGCTTTGGTGTGTGGCCTCGAATGCATGGCTGACGGGAGGTTCAGTCGTGAGCACGCCCCCAGCCAGGGAACTGCGGACCCCTCGGTTGGGCACAAACCTACGCTTGCCCGGGTATTTGCACATTGCGGGGGTCGTGGAGACCCTGGCCGGGGACGTGGCCCGCCTCCAGACGGCCAACGACCGTTTGACGGGGCAGGTGCCTGAGCTGAGCACTCAATTCGCCCAATTTCGGGCGGAGCGCCCGGAGCGAAAGGCCCCTGCCCCGTCTTCATCGCGTAGTGCCCCCACCGAATCCGAGGTCCCAGACGCGTATCTGGGACAAATACTCGTGGCGGTAGGGCACCTGGTCGACGGTCGGCTGGCTGAGCTGCTGTCGAGGCTGCCTCCGGCCCCATCAGTTCGGCCGCCGCTTGCGGCACCGAGGCCGAAGGTTGCATCGGCCGCGACTCCTCTTCCCGTGGTGGGGGGTCGTGTGTCGTTCTCGGCGGCGGTGTCGAGGCCGGCTCCCGCGACTGCCCAAGGGTCACGGCAGGTTGCTAAGGCTCCGGCCAAGGCGCTGGCCAAGGCCCCGGCCAAGGCTCCGGCCAAGACGGCTGCGCCAAGGCCGGTGACGAAAGCGGCGGCAAGGGCTGGAGCGGAGGTTCCTCCGCTCCCCACTCCAACGCCTGTGCCTCTGCCTGGACCCTCCACGTCTGCCCCCTCCAATGAGGGTTGGCAGGTAGTTGGAGGGTCCAGGCAGAGGCACAGGTCAGAGGGGGAGGTCCCGTACTACAGGCTCGGTCCCGTCGGGTTCCGCCTTTAGCAAGGCGGAATCCTACAAGAGGGCCAGAGCTGATGGGGAGCTGCAGGCAGAGGAGGAAATGTCTGGTCTCCTGCATATCATCAGGAGGCCGGCGGATGGGGTTTCAGAGCCCCAATCACCGGCCTCTCTGTAGGAGAAGGCACAGGCGGCAGTGGCCATCATCCACAAGGTTATCTTCCCGCTTCCGCTCCCGCTTCGAGCTTCCCGACATCGATCCGGGTGAGATTGGGATGGCACTGGGACAACGACACAATAATAAAGCTCCGGGTGAAGACGAAATTACAACAGAACTCCTAAAGGCTATGGAACGCCTATGTTAGGAGAGCTCACAAAACTGTTTAATTCCGTAATTCATACCGGCATTACACCGGAGGCATGGAGTAGGGGCATAGTAGTGCTTTTCTTCAAGAAAGGAGACAAAAGCCTGTTGAAGAACTACCGCCCAATTGCACTCCTAACCCATGTGTACAAGTTGTTTTCGAGAGTCATTACGAATCGTCTTGCCCAAAAACTCGATGACTTCCAGCCCGTGGAGCAGGCTGGGTTTCGAAAATGTTTTAGTACTGTTGACCACATACATACTCTAAGGCAAATTATTGAGAAGACAGAGGAATATAATCAGTCTCTCTGTACAGCGTATGTGGACTACGAGAAAGCCTTCGATATCATTGTAACCTGGGCTGTTCTGGAATCCATGCAAAGGTGCCTGGTCGACTGCCGATATATCCAGGTGTTGAGATGCCTCTATAAAGCTGCAACGATGACCGTCCAAGTACAAGAAAAGAGCACAAGACCAATCCAAGTGCATCGAGGAGTAAGACAGGGAGACGTCATATCTCCGAAACTGTTTACTAATGCCTTGGAAGACGTCTTCAAGACGCTCGATTGGAACGGACGGGGAATCAATATCAATGGTCAATTCCTCTCACACCTGCGGTTTGCAGACGACATAGTCATCTTGGCGGAGTATCTGCAGGACATGGAAGCAATGCTCAACAGTCTGGACGATTCTTTAAAACGTGTGGGACTGGGGATGAATATAGAAAAGACGAAAATCATGCATAATCGGCATGTGTCCCCGAATTCCGTGACCGTAAACGGCGTTACTATCGTGGTTGTGCAAGAATAACTCTAACGTGGCCGAACTATCCAACTTGGTCCGCACAACTACGATCGGGAGGCCGACAGAAGAATTCGTTTGGGCTGGGCGGTATACGGGAAACTACGTCACATCTTTGAGTCGCAAATACCACAATCATTGAAGACCAAGGTATTTAACCAGTGCGTCCTACCCGTATTGACATACGGAGCCGAGACGTGGACACTCACCATTGGACTGGTCCACAAATTTAAAGTGGCTCAACGAGCGATGGAGCGTGTGACGTTGGGTGTGTCTCTGTCTGATAGAATTCGGAACGAGGTTATTTGACAGAGAACGAGAGTAACTCGCGCGGAGAATCAGTACGCTGAAGTGGAAATGGGCCGGTCATGTCTCTAGACGCACCGATGGTCGGTGGAGCCGAAATGTGCTTGAGTGGAGACCGCGATTAGGCAAACGTAGTGTAGGGCGCCCTGTGGCACGATGGATTGACGACCTGAAGAGAGTGACTGGTAGCGGATGGATGCGGACTGCCCAAGACCGGGATGGTTGGCGCTCCTTGGGGGAGACCTACGTTCAGCATTGGACGGCAAATGGTTGAAATGATTATAGTTTCATTAAGTTACTATACCATTTGAATCTTCATTCAAATTAATCTTAATTCAAATGGCATAAAATTTGAAGATGAGTTTATTGAAAAGGATGACTCCGAAGCACAACCGGTAGCAAATTTTTTACCAATCTAACATTAAAAGGAAGAAAATCCTAAAAGTATTGTAAGACGGTAAATCTGACTGCACAAACGCCATAGGGGTTTAAGAGGTCACCACGTCATTTTCTACTGTGCTGTGTTGTGGGTTCAAACCACACAAATCATAACATTAGTGTAGATTACGTCCAAATTGTTGACCTTAGCTTAATTGTTCAATATTTCCTTTTCACGTATGTTTGTAAAGACCCGAGCGACACATGATTCCTAATGCGGAAATGGTTCGTAAATAAATGTGTACTTAATTATATAAATGAAATAAGAAAATAAACTACTAACTTTTGTAAAAACAAATTCCAGGTCAAACAATTCAAGAGGCAGGATTTGCCAAGTTTGAGCCAGGACAACCTGATAACTGGACTACTGGAGAATACTGTGGATCAGTATTACGTAATGGCTTATTAAATGATATATATTGCGATATTAATTTATCATTTATTTGTGAAAAAAGTCCTGACTATCCACAAGTGTGTTAATACGAGTATTAAACCAATCCATTTATAATAACGAATGTAATCATAGTGTTGAAGAAAAACTTACTTACAAAAGTATCTCAATAGTTCACCATAGTGTGGTCACCATGCTGCAGAGCTGTATTGTCTGCATTTGCAGTGTGTATGGTGACCATTACTCTTGGATGCTGCTCATGCTTAACATCACGCAGAGTTACTTTGGCAATTTTATATATACTAAAAAGGATCGTTACTTTTCTTTTGATAGATACACCTTCATGGAAAACTTGTGTTAAGTAATTCTTTCTCTGCTTTTCACCAAGTGAGTAAGGTTACCGGGATAAAACCTAAATTATTCCCCTATTTTTTAAGGAGAACGACTTAAACAACACATTTGTGACTCTTACGTTGTGATTGTCCACGGGCGACGGTAGTTCCATTACATCAGGTGATCGATCTGCTCATTTACCCACTATGCCTTATGTCAAAGCTATGCACTGACGTATCACTAAGGTCCGTCATCAATTTATTTTTATAAATTAAATAAATTGTTTGATCAAACATATTAATATAAATCATTTTTTTGCTAGTGCAACAGTGTACTCAACTATGTTTCGCTACCTAGGTTTCCTTGAGTATATACAGCGGTTACCATCATCATCAACAACAACAACAGCTTTTAAAAAGGAAGTTTTGGGCCACTTCAGCATGCTGACCAAGGTGTAACTGAAAATTGGCCAAGTCAGACTTTAGGCTTCAATATATTATTCTAAGTTTTAAGAAGAAATGATATTTTAAGTTGTTATAAAATATTTTCTTTGTATAGAACAGTTCTTGTATTTTTATATAACGAATTATTATTATATGAATAATTTGATTTAAGAAATGTATTGAAAATATATATTAATATTTTATGTTTTATATCAATATATTCGTAATAAATAAAATTTATCGACAATAGTATCCAAACAACTCTATTATTTGGCTTTAACGACACATGATTAAATGAATTAAGGTTTTGGAAAGTAATAACAACAGTATGTCAACTGTTGTCGAATAATACCATAATTTCTTTATAACAGGATTACTGTTTTCTATATTCGTGGGTGGAGGTAGTTTTTTATTCTAAGTACTGTCTCCGTGATGCAGTGACATCGCTAGGTGTTGGGTTCGATTTCTGGATCCAGACCAAATGTGTCTATGATCTGCAAATACTTGTTTCAGCATTTGAATGTTTTTTTTTGTGTAATATTGTGTTTACAAAAACAATATATAAATATTCCCTCAGTAAGTCTAATTTTTATGGTGCAAGCTGTGCTTAGCTTGATAATAGTGTTGTGTGTCAGGTATGTCAAAAATATAGACTTGTTCTTTTTATCATTATGTGACCCATTACATATGTATAAAATGCTATTCTGATAGTACCTATGTAAGTACTATCAGAATAGCATTTAAAGTGAAGAGCAAAAGTCAGGTGGGCAGATATTTCTTTTTACAGTAGTTTTAACTGAATCCACAAGCTTGCTTGCAAAATTTAACGTGTTTCATGAGAGCTATTTGACTTTTCAGTTGCAATGGGACAGTAATGGAGCACAAATGGATCGGTTCGACGAAGTATCTCAAATCAGTAGAGTGATACATTTTATACATGTTACGTATTGTTTGCTGAGTGATTATTACGCCCCGTCCAAATGCTTGGTGTTTGCAAACAAAGTCCCAAACGTCGACCACAATTACCAAACACAAACAGTCTTCCTCGTGCTTGGCGAACGTGTCAGTATTTTCTGAATCGGCAAATATGGTGGACGACGAGCTTGTGGCAGCTATCACTTTCGGGTTGACCTATTTTTATTTTAAATTTAAATGAAATTGACTCTAAAGAATAAGTCGCTGGCGATAGTGTATAATAAAAATTCACAAAAATTGTACAAATTTGGTATGGTAGCAATACAAATAGGGTGCATTTACATTCATGTTTTTTTGTTTTAGAAAAAATGAATGAGCTTCTTTTTGAACCAAAAAGACTGATTTCATAACTTCTGCCGTATGAATCTTGCAGAATTTCAATATCTCTCCTCGATTACTTCTGGTTCCTTGGCCGTATTGCCCAGTCACTGTGTGTTCGTGTTGTTTCGGTTTCCCTATTTGAGCGTCGAAGTCGCTAATGGAGATTATGCTATTGGTCGAGATAAAGTCGTGAGCCTTAACAAGATCCTCATAGAATGTGTCAATATCTGCCTGCGATGAGCTTTTTGTAGGTGCATGCGCTTGTTTATTGGCGATAGGCAGCTTTTCCAGAATTATTTCCAAAATACACACTTTATCTGATATTTCGATGAAGCTTGTAATGCATGCTTTATACTTTTTCTTAACTGGAAAGCCCACACCCAATTGGACTTTGGTTTTACCGAGGTATTACATAATATAATCGTCTTCTTCGATAATATTTTCTCCCAGTCGGCGGACCTCGCACAGGCCCAGTATATCGTGATTGATGTTTTTTAAAGCTGCTTTTAACTCTATCAGTTTTGTTGCAGACGAAAGTAATCGAACATTGAAGGTGCAAATATTGTATTTATTATATCTTGTTTTCCTTGGAGAGTTTTGGTCGTATTCTCCCGCGGTGACCAGCCGTATTGGGAGATGAAGAGGGGCTATTTTTATTAGTCTTTTGGTGGTGAGTGTATCTCAGTCGAACTCGATTCTGACATTTTCTTTTGTGTGTTATATATACAGGAGGTGTTATTATTTGTTTTACTCTTCTTCGGTATCTGTTTTATATAGTTTTTACTGTTCACGATGATTTGGTGATCGGGGGATATTGACAGATTCCGTTTTTGTTTTCGTGTGTCTCCTACAGATTTTCTAATTTAGGGGCTGCCGGGTAATGTTACTATTTTATCATCTTCTTTAACGTCAGTGAGTCGATTAATGTTTGTTTCTTTATTAAAATTTCAATCTTCCATCCAACTGTTGTAAATGTTACCAATATAGGTCTTGTCTTGATCTCCTTAAAGCCAAGTCGTTTCACGAATTCTATTTCATATACTCGTAGTTCGACTGAAATCTTCATGTTATTTTTTATACTAAGTAATAATATATTTTGTAATTCTTCGTATCTATTCTCTGTATCCTTTATGCCATAGAATATCAAGTATTTCTTTCTAGCTTGCTTTTCTAGGTTATCAATTTTTTTCTGTTGTTGATTTATTCTCCTTCCAATCCTTGATGAAGTTATTCCCGTCATCTGCCATATCCTCAATTATTCGATCTCCTATAGCGTTTTTCCTAAGTCATGGAAGGATGCAGAAATTATAACTATCCCTAAAAAGAAGAACCCCGAATCCTTTTCCGATTACCGCCCCATTTCTATCCTCCCCTTCCTCTCTAAAGTCCTTGAACGTTTGGTCCATGCTCAATTTTCCAATTTCCTTTCCAAAAACCTGCTCCTCAACCCCCTCCAGTCTGGTTTCAGACCCGGCCATAGCACCACTACTACTCTAATTCAGATTACCGAGGACATCAGAGATGCTATGGAGAACGGCGAACTTACTGTCCTAACGCTCCTAGATTTCAGTAATGCATTTAACATCGTCGATTTTGACATACTGCTATGTATATTACGCTCTCTTAACATATCTCCAACCGTGATTGACTGGTTTCACAACTACCTGTTTGGTCGCCGGCAGCGTATTAGTATTGATAACACTGTGTCTTCTTGGTGTAGTACTAAAGCTGGTGTCCCTCAGGGTGGCGTGCTATCTCCTTTACTTTTCTCCGTTTTTATTAACACCATCACTAATGATCTCACTTCTTCCTACCACCTATAAGTAGACGATCTCCAGATTTATTTTAAAGCACCACCGGTTAACCTGGCTGATGCTATTGATACAGTAAACGCTGACTTGGAAAAGATCTGTAAGTGGAGCATTTCCCACGGCCTCAAGATTAACCCTCTCAAGACTCAAGTCATAGTTGTAGGTAGTTCTAGACTGACTTCCAAAATCGATTGGACTATACTGCCTCAAGTCTCTTGCGGTGACACACCTATTCCCTTTAGTGATAAAGTAAAGAAGTTGGGTATTTATATTGACAGCACCTTATCCTGGGGTCCTAAGCTGCAGGAGCTGAGTCGCAAAATGTTCGCCGCTGCATGGTCTTTGCGTAGGCTACGCAATTTGTTACCTACTTCTACCAAGATTGCTCTCACACAATCCCTTCTTTTCCCTATCCTTGATTATGCTGATGCCAGTTATTTAGATCTCACTGAAGACCAATTAAATAAGCTTGAAAGACTCCAAAATCTCTGTATAAGATTCATATTCGGATTGCGTAAATATGATCACATCTCCGACTATAGTAAAAAGCTTAAGTGGTTACCTATCCGCCTTCGCCGGAATACACATATCCTTTCTCTTCTATACAACATCCTATTTAGTCCTTTTACCCCACTTTACCTTAAATCACGGTTCACTTTTTTACACGATACACATCCCAAATTACTGAGATCGTCTGAGAACTTGAAACTAAAAATACCGTCGCATTCTACCAAATTTTCCGACCACTCTTTTTCTGTTCAAGCAGCTCGACTGTGGAACGCCCTACCAGTCGCAATAAGACGTGCGCCAACAGTAAATGTCTTCAAGAGACTCGCAAAAGAGCATTACCTGGAAGACATTTAGGTCCCATAACCTACGTATTTCTCTCGCGTAGTCAGTTTATATTCATTTCACTCATACTCTTGTAAGTTTTTATTAATTAATCGACATTTTATCTAACTTCCACCATATATATAGTGTATACTGCTTTAATTTTTCCTTCACATATAATATTTATGCACCAGACACAATCCTCTAATTTCCCTATTTGTTTTGTCTCTATCCTAAGGTTGCCTGTAAGAGATTGCCTCCGGGCGATAAGGCCGCCAAGTGTACCTACATATCTTAAATTAAGACCTTTTATAATTAACCTGGTGTACAATAAAGACGTTATTATTATTATTATTATTATTCACTTTAGTCCATTTGTATATACATATAAATTACATTTTTAAATATACATATAAAACAAACACATTTAAAAATATTAAAAAATAGTAGACCACCGACTTCGGGTACAGGGACCAAGAAACCGGTGGTTAGGGCTCCAAAGACAGGAACCTCCTCACTATACGTGCCGTGTCAAGAAGGACTGCCTTCTGTATCAGACCCTTGATCCAGCCCCCTAACGTGAGCCTCTTAAGGTGTTGGTCGAGGCTCTTGGCTATCAATCCGTGAGCTGATACGACTATCGGAACAATGATCACCGAATCCACATTCCACATATCGACAATCTCGTGAGATAAATCCAAATATTTTATTTGTTTTTCTTTTTCGACTTTCACGAGATTCTCGTCATGAGGAACGGCGATATCGACAATCATTGCGCGGCGCTCTAATCGATCTATCAACACAATATCAGGCTTATTGGCTACAATAGTCCTGTCTGTAATAATAGATCGATCCCAATATAACGTAGCACGACCATTCTCGAGAACTGGATCGGGCACATACCTGTAGTATGGTACCTCTGAAATCACAAGATTGTATTTAAGGGCAAGTTGCTGATGTACGATCCTGGCTACTTGGTTGTGCCTATGCAAATACTCGCCATTAGCAAGACGAGAACAACCAGAAATAATATGCCTGATAGATTCTCCAGGACGGTGACATGCCCGACAAATGTCGACCGTACCATCCTTCAGGATATACTTCCGATAGTTATTCGTCATGATAACTTCGTTCATAATCGCACAGACAAAACCTTCGGTTTCTCCGAAGAGATCACTATACCGTAGCCAGGACGTAGATGCTTTGAAATCTATATCAGGCCCATTTAGGGCCCGATAGAATCGACCATGGAGTACTTTGCCCTTCCATACTTCCCTGCGATCATTAGTACTAAGTACTACAGGCTTGCGCCAATTCTCTTTAGCCAGAGCGAGCGGAGTGAGCCCGGTATCCACTGTGACTACACTACGATGCACTCCCACATCAGTTTGTAGTAAATATTCTCTAAGATTGTATACCTCGCGATTGTGTAGGGTCTTGATATTTAGTAATCCACGACCCCCTAACCTTCGCGGGATATACAATCTCATAACCGATGAACGTGGGTGGTACATTCGGAATGCAGTCATCAATGTACGGACTCTCCTATCAATGGCATCTAATTCAGTCTGAGTCCATCTAAGTACACCAAAGGCATACATCAGAACCGGCATAACCCAACCATTGCAGGCCCGTACCTTGTTACCGCCTGACAAAAGACTTTTAAGCACTTTTTTCAGGCGGCTAAAGAAGCGTTCCCGCAACGTTTGTTTCATGTCAGATTCTGGCATTCCTAAGGACTGTGAAAAACCTAGACATTTGTAGGTTTCGGTTGCAGACAGAGATCTGAGTTTTGTGGAATCTGAAAGCTCTATACCTTCAGATTCCACAATCTCACCTTTTTTTACGTACATAACTGCACACTTGTCTACACCAAATTCCATCTTGATAGAATTACTAAAGTTTTCTGTAACCTTTAGTAATGCTGTCAATTGTAATTTAGTGGGGGCAAGTAGTTTCAGATCATCCATGTAAAGGAGGTGAGATATGACTCGATCATCTTTCTGCAACCTGTAGCCTAACCCGGAACCCTCTAATAGAGTGCTCAGAGGGTTCAAAGCTAGACAAAACCACAAGGGGCTAAGACTGTCACCTTGAAAGATGCCTCGCTCGATCTTTATAAGTACGTCGTTCATCGCAGACTGCCGACACCCAGGATAGCGAAGTGCTGTTCTCCATTGCCCCATACACACCTTCAAGAAAGTGCACAGAATTGTATCAATTTTATACAACTCAAGCACCTTCAAAAGCCATGTATGAGGAACGGAGTCAAAAGCCTTCTTGTAATCTATCCAGCATGTCGCCAGGCTCTTACGATTACGACGCACCTGCTGGCTAATGGTCATGTCTATGATAAGGAGCTCTTTAGTGCCACGGGTCCCACTTCTACATCCATTCTGAGAAATAGAAAGTATCGAATTGTGATTAATATGTGTTGTAATTTTGAGTCTCAGAATAGATGTCACATGTTTGTACAAAGTTGGTAAACATGTTAGTCCACGGGCCCACGAACAAGGGATTTCAGTGATTGACAACAGGCTGAAAGTTTATACACAGCTTCAGACACCCAACTTTTATTATTGGACCAAATTCTGAAAGTGTAAGGAAAAAGCGGGATAGGGAGCGAAACACGTCGATTTGATGAGTGTCCCAATTTAATTAATAACAGTTTCTAAAAATCAATACTTCGAGAAAAAACGATGGAAAACTGAAAAAAACTTGTGGCATACAAAGTGAATGGTACCTTCCGAGTGACCCTCAGCTCTAACATGTCAGTTGTCGAAAGTTGTCAAGATTATGTTAATATTTTTTCGAGTGTAGGTCTCAAAAAAATTACCGTCAAATTTGTATGCCGATGCATTTTTTATGAAAAATATATATTTTGCAAGCCCCAAAACAAAAATCAGTTTGTAATTATTGAAAATGAATAAAAATTTTCAAGTCACCATTCTGACATGTTAGAGCTGAGGGTCACTCGGAAGGTACCATTCACTTTGTATGCCACAAGTGTTTTTCAGTTTTCCATCGTATTATCTCGAAGTATTGATTTTTAGAAACTGTTATTAATTAAATTGGGACACTCATCAAATCGACGTGTTTCGCTCCCTATCCCGCTTTTTCCTTCCACTTTCAGAATTTGGTCCAATAATAAAAGTTGAGTGTCTCGTCAAAACGAAGCTGTGTATAAACTTTCAGCCTGTTGTCAATCACTGAAATCCCTTGTTCGTGGGCCCGTGGACTATGTTATTGGCCTAAAATTTTTGGGATCCATGGCATCACCAGATTTGTAGAGTAAGTGGGTTATGCCAGTGGTCAAAAATTGTGGTAATGAACCCGAATCCAATGCTGTTTGGAATTAAGATGCCAAGCTCGCATGTGAGCTTCGGAACCACTTAAGCCAAAAGTTGTGCAGTCCGTCAGGACCTGGTGCTTTCCAATTCGGTAATGAACGGACCGCACAA
This sequence comes from Spilarctia lutea, assembly GCA_916048165.1. Classification (NCBI taxonomy): domain Eukaryota; kingdom Metazoa; phylum Arthropoda; class Insecta; order Lepidoptera; family Erebidae; genus Spilarctia; species Spilarctia lutea. The sequence goes on along the minus strand of OU696492.1, from coordinate 1,980,847 downwards.
CTTACATCCTCTTCATCGATGCTAATAGGTTCCATAGGTAACAAAGACTCACATGAGCGCTCAACATCCCGATACCAATCACCTTCTGTATGAGTGACAGACACAGACCAGATACTATGCCAAAACGAATTTGTGGCATTTTCATCTGGAACTTGCCCATCACTCATACACGGACTCAGGTTCTCCCATTTCCGGTACACCCACTTCTCATTTTTTTGGAACATGCGACTCTGATTATACCGATCTACTCGTTTTCTATACCACCTTATTCTATTTGCCCATGCATAAACTTTTTGCTTCAGAAAGTCTATGCGCTCTGTGACGCATGACATGTACTCTTGAGGACTAATAGTAGTCCCCAAGAATGCCCGTTTCACAAAGCGCATCACTCTCGGTCGTGTGTTTCCCAATCGAAAACTCATTAGCTTACCAATGAGTGTCCTGGCCTCAGCAATACGACGTTCAATTCTACATTGCCAAGCTGGCAAAGTATTTTCTTGTCGAGTAGTAGTTGTATATTCTGCAAATTTCACACTAGCTACTCGACAAACTGCAATAGCCGCACAGTAGAGAATTGAGTGTGTATCACTGAGATCTTCGCTATTACTGAAATATTTCGGTAATAACGAATCCAAGGCACTCACCAGCGCTAAATTTCGTTTATGTATGGGCAAACGGGACAACCGGGGTCTGTTATTTAAATTTACATATCGGTATTCCCGAATCGCATCCTCCAAAGTGCTCCTTATCCTATCATTATATTGGGTACTTACGGATATAATTTCACTGTCCACTAATTCACTAATATCATCATTTTGTGGTACCTGTGGTGTGCTGTTTGTTACCACATTCAGAACATGTGACGAAGAAGGGACAGTCAAGCTATTCCGTATGTCAGAGCGTATCCTTTCAAGTGCGGCATCATCCAGCAGGTGACATCGCTGTATAGCTCGCACTTGATCCGACAATCGTTGTGCCGAAACGTTGACAGCTGGCTCAAGCTCCTGAAACAGAGAGACTAGTCGAACACGGTACGCAGTAAGGTTCGTTCCCAACTCTGTAGCCCGAAAATATGCCCGCATGACATTCTCATTTATAGAATGTGTCCACTTCATGCGGCGCACATCACCAACGGCAGCGGGGGCCCTGTTCGAGGTCAATGGTCCTCGGGATCCCAAGCTGGTCGGTGGCCGGCCTCTCCCCTGCCGACGTACAGGTATTGGCGACGTCGGCGGAGAGAAAAACTCGTCGCTTGAAGAAGAGCTCGACGCCTCTGCACCAGCCGGAACTTCTATTGCTTCTTCCGGAGATGGCCAGGCGGAGCGGAGTGACGAGTCCGGGGGTGATAGCTGTGCTCTCCGTCTAGCTCTTGTTAGCATCGTCGTTATTAAAATTTATCAACTATTGTTTTGACATGACGTTTACGTTTAAACGTCATGTCTTGTTGAGTAGATATTTCTGTTTCATTTTTGATTTATGCATTTTATTTCTTCGTTGTATTTATTTTATAACAATGGAATGTTTAATCTGCTTGAAAATTATTGTTGTTTGTTATTTTGTGCTGTTCTAAACAGTAATAATAATTTATTTAAAAAAAAAATTGTTTGATAAATTCTGACGGCTTTAAGTGTTGCTAGTCTATTTAATAACAATTATTATTATTATTATTTATGTTTGTTTCTAGGATGTTCGTTTTATTTTCCATAATTGTAAATTTTTTATTGATTTTGTCATTTGTAGATTTGGTAATATTATCTTGCATGTCTTTTATTTCTTTGTTTTGGTTACTTAGTTGGCTTTGAATATCTTTTAATATATTCATAAGATTTTCCATATTTTGAAAGCTGTAGTGTCCTCTATCTGTAAATAGCAGTACCAGAATTTAATTTCAGAAACTTTTTGACGTTATTGATTTATTGCGCTTACGCAAGTTGTTGCGTTATTAGTTCAACCCAACGTCACAAGATGGCATCAACATCAATTTAGTTATGTCTGTGTACTAATTATGGTACTCAGTAGCTTCATTTGTAGGTGGGTAGATATATAATACGAATATAGTAACTCACTTTTAACGATCTTATTACTTCTTTGCACTAATATCGCAAGGACTTATCTTCAGATATAAATAGGTTCATTTCCAAGGTGGAATCTTAGTTATATTGTCACAGTAAACACAGACACCACTTTGATGCTTCGTAGCTGATATTTGGTTTATATTTGCACTATTCTTTGGATGTTTTATAATTTTCATTGTTGTTAAACGTTATTGCATTGATTCTATCACTTAATTTGTGAAAATAATCGTAATTTATTTTTAACTGAAAAAATACTACGGAACCGAAGTGAACACGGGCACAGCAGCGCCACTTCTTCTGTATTAATTACGTATAAATATTTCTACCAACTTTTATACGTTTATCGTAGTAAAGACTAGTAAATAGTAACCTACGTTCTTCCTCAAGAATTTAAGTATTTTCTTTTTATGCTTAATTGAAATCGCTGCAGTTGTGTAGCCCTGAGAGAATAACAGACAGACAGAGCTAATTTGAAACTAATTACGTTCATTATTATTACAATTATTTTATGTAAAATATTTTTGTTGTTACCTGCATAGCCTTTTAAATTACATAGTATTATCTGTAAGTGTTCAAATAGCAACACATCTGTTAGCAAACTACTTTAGTTTAAAATAAAGTAACAGTAAGAAGAATAATTGCTAGATGTAAGCTGTCAGGCACTTAACATAACCCTGTGGCGACTTCCACATCTTCCATCTTCCACACAATAACCTACTACAGCGCCATCTACCGCAGATACACTGAACTACGGAGCAACGTACAACAGGAAGAAACTACCAATCCTGATTCGCGCAATGGAAGTTCTCGCGTCGATTATCATATATAGAATTATATATTTCCCAACAATAACTGTTGGGCATTAGCCCGTCAGGCATGATCACCTAGCCTGGTCGGAGGATCCTCCCTTTGTGTTGGAGGGACATGATACCCGTTCCTCCACAACCCTTTCTTTGTTTCACATACTGTAAATTAATGAAAAGAACAGTCGTATTTAAAACTACATTTGAATTAGTGGCTTAATTCATTAGGATAGGTTGTGAGTTCAATTAAAATTAATATGATACAATTTTACAAAACTATCTAGTAAAATAAGTCATCTGCCTTAGAATAGAATGCGGACACAACACATTAGTGTCCTGTTTCCATACTTTATTGTGCCAAAACAATATTTACTTTACTATTAAATCACATTGTAATATACTTGAACTTGAACAGGTCAATCGCCTAGTCCGGTAAACAAACAAGAGTTGGTGAGTAGCAAGCAATTCAATATTTTTGCGCCTTAGCACGCTCCATCTCATTTCAAACCTGTTTTTGGCACCTCCGAAAGCATCATCAACCATAGTTAATTACTTCATTTTACTGTATACAAAAAAAAAATAAAGAAAAATACTAATTTTTTATAAAATCTAAACGCCATACATTTGATGTATAAAAACATAGTAAAACAACATCTTTTTCACTAAATACTTTGAATGACATAAGCTTCAAGTCTGTTGGTGGATAGGGGGAACATTTTACGAAATGTATTTTCATTTAAATTGGAGGGATAGACAGAGATGTAATGTAATTACCGTAACTAACTATAGGTACGCTTAGGATTATTAGTGTAATTTCATGGATCATTTCATATCGTATCGGTATACTTACTTATGTATATCCTGTTATGTATGTACTATCTTTTGCATGAATCTTCGTCAGCGTACGTATATAAATAAATAAATAAAATAAATATTTCGGACATCTAACACACAACGCCATCTAGTCCCAAGCTAAGCAGAGCTTGTGTTATGGGTACTAGACAACTGATATAAATACTTATATACTTTTTTTTTGTAAATATATACATAATATACATAGAAAACACCCAAACTTCGAAACAAATATTTGCAGATCATACAAACATTTGGTTCGACCCGGGAATCGAACCCGAGACCTCATGCTTACCAGTCGCATACGCTGCCACTAGGCCACCGAGGCAGTTATATGTATATATGTTATGTTGGTTATCGCGGTAATTCCCCAAGGAATTCTTTAGCAATTATTTATAGAGCCGTTTTATAACTCTCTTAGGTGCCAAGGAGTTCTGGTAACTTTGTTCTATTTAATCATAGTTCATTTTATACACATTCATCTCTGGGGTACTTCCCCTGATCAGAGTTCCCCAAGTTAAAATAGCTGTGATAACCTTGATCTTATCTTAACTTTAACCTCTTCGTATAACGTGAGACGTATCGTACAAAGTGTACTGTGGTTTATTGTTTACTCGCTGTCGTGTTAGATAGACGTATAAAATGGAACCTTTTTTAAAATACCTAGTGTTAATATTTTGTGCGAAATTTCTTGGTAAGATAATTATGAGATTATTTTACAAATAACAATGGCGAAATGATAGTTGATAAAATTGTTAAACTTCCAGAAGTGTCTTTATTTTGAATGAATATTAAATTATTTTGTAAGTTTTTTCCAATTTTATTCAAGACCGGAGTGAGTCTCATAACAAAATATATTATAAAAAAGAGTATTTGATTAATTGGTATTGTACTCACTACATACCGGGTCACAAGTATTATTGAGTTTTTCTAATTATAGAAATGCCTAATAACAGTTCGGAGTTTGAAAGTTTGGGTCTTAGCCCCTTTGCCCCAGAGAGCACGTCGCCGTCGATCCTGTGCCGGATCTCTCCCCGGTCATGTCGGATATCCGTACCATCGAAATATGAGAGTGAGGGAACAAAGAGTGCACATATGTTTGTGCTTACTGGCCGCCGTACCCGAAGTCGACTAGGAGAACATTATCATCATGATTGTTCTCACTACCTTCAATACAAACTACGTTATATGAAATTGAAATCATAGTTTTCTTGTATTCTATACTGCCTCGGTAGTGTAGTGGTAGCGTATTCGACTGCTGTGCTGTGTCTTGGGTTCGATGCCTGGGTCGGACCAAATGTTTGTATGATCTGCAAATATTTGTTTCGAAGTTTGGTTGTTTTCTATCTATAATATGTATGTATTTACAAATAAAAAGTAATTTAATGTATTTATATCAATTGTCTGGTACTCAAAACAAAAACTCTGCTTAGCTTGGGACTAGATGGCGTTGTGTGCAGGATGTTCGAAATATTTATTTTATTTTATTATTTATTTTAGATGAGATGGCAACCAGTCAGATCAGCTTTTTCTGTCATTGTCAAATATTTAAAGTATTCAAATATTAAGTGTTCAAGTCTTCCTCATGACGAAATTAATGATAAAGAAAAATAAAAAATGTGGATGAGATAAAATGGGGACCGTCTTTCGAAAAAACAAAATCCTCCGTCTATTTCAATCAAGTCTGGGAATAATGACATTATGACATTGACAATTTATTTGTGCCACAGATAAAGAATATATTTATGTATTAAAATGTATTTATCTTTGGTTCATTAAATTGTATTTCCAGTAATTCTACAACTTCAATAATAATAATAATAGCTATGTTTAAAATTCATAGGTTTTTTTTGCACACTACTACAGTAAACATTTGTACAGAAATACATAAACGGACATCGACATCAGGTATCACAATAGGCGGTCTTATCGCTCACGGCGATCTCTTCCAGACAACCTTCCACAGATCCACATAACCTCTCCAACTTCAACTTGGAATATCATTAATTTCTAAACTTCTATTAATAGTAATATCTAATATAAAATGGTTTGGCAATTTAATCTGTATTTTTGTATATTGTTCACCACTGTACAACTAGACTATCTAACAATGACTTCTTTTTAAACGGACCTGCACTCCCGGAGATAAGTGCGTTTAGCCAACCGTACAACAAAATAGCGTTTTTGAAGAACAAAAATGAACAAACTAACTAATTATAAAGGCGTGTATTCTGCTCCTAAAAATAACAAAATCAAACTAACAAAACATATTAACTAAACCTGTTAGCAAAACATTGCAATCAGCTACACTCGATATTTTAGAAGTTTTTCTGCTTACAACAAGAAAAAGAAACCAGTTTCGCGTTCGACCTTTATCTTCAACGACTTACTTTTATTTAATGTTTACGCCGAATTAAAAGTGGAAGATCGATTTGGAATGAAATCATTAATTTCATTGCTCAGAAAGTACAAATTAGGAAATACGAAATGCACAGCCTCCCCCGCAGGCGAACGCGGTGATGTTTTCCGTACGTTTCGGATAACATCTTTGCTTGTTTGAGTTAACAAAACAGTTAGGCCACGACCATATTTTTTAGATGTTTAATTTTATGGGTTAGAAAACACAAAACAGTGTCAGGAGACCCGGTTTAAGGCTGAAGAGTTTGTTTGTTGAAGAAACAAACTAAAATTAGTATAGATTTCCTAATAGGATGTACATAAAGAAGTAGTTGAGTGATTCTAGCATGTTACTGATTTTTACAGATGGTGCGAAGTTCAGGTGTGATTACCAAAGCAATGTGATTGGTTGGGTGAAATATCATCGAATACCGGCGTCTTGGCCTGACGCTCGCTTAATGTGCCAACTAGAAGGTTCTGTAAGATTTAATTACGATTGAATTTGTCGATATTTTTTTATTAGTTTCAGGGGTGAAAGGCAATCAGACCAACAAGGAAAGTCGTCTTGCCCGCGGCTGTGGCCGCGTTTATGTTGATTTTTCCAAAAATTAGTAATCTACGTGTTAGTTTGATGTATATAGCTATTTTACTGTAAAGTTTTATATGAATTTGTTGAGTAGTTTTTGCGTGAAAGAGTAAAAAACATCCATCTTAACAATCTTTATTATCTACATTATTACCAGTAGGATAAATTGCCATATAGATGTCTCACTACTATTACACTCGTATACTTTTCTTTTTTTCCAGGAGGCATTTTAGCTTCTCCCACAACACCTGAGTTGAAATCTATAATGTTACCATGTATTGGATTAACTGATATTTTCACCGGAATCCATTCAACTTTTTCTAATGGCCATTTCTATCATTCTATTGACGGTTAGTAAGACGATTTTAAATACTCGAATTCTAAATTTTATTCAATTCATCACTTTCATTTTTTTAATTTTATCATTACGACATTCAAATACTTTTATTTGGATGCAATACTTTTTAAGTCTTTTTTCGAAGCTACGGTGTATATTTCTATGTTGCGATATCAAAATTTATAATATAGAGTAGTTAATTTAAACAAAAAGATGATATTGGCTAACCTGCTGCTGGGAAGAACAATAGAAAAAAACACATAATAGCCAGGCTTCATAGGAATGATACCACTATCCCATAAAAAACCTAAGCGTTAAGTTTTTTTCATTGCAGCATCGGTTGAGAAATAACAACTTCCCCTTTCCTCTGATTCGTAATTCTCGTCGTTAAATTGCAGATGTCTATGAACGACATTGCCATTTACCAAATGGTGATCAGTTTTTGTAACAGCCTTTAACAATTCACAGCTGGGCATACACCTCTCATTAGAAAATAGCTTTTGGTAAACTACGCAACGCCGCCGCGCCGTCTGACCAGCAGAGATGTTTTCCTCCTCCTTTTTACAGTGACATTGTCCTGAGTAGTTTTTTTTTATGTAGTAGATAGCAAACAAGCAAACGTATCGCCTGATAGTAAGCGATTACCGCCGCCCATGGACACTTGCAACACCGGGGGCGTCACAGGTGTGTTGCCGGCCTTTGGGGGATGGGGAGAGGGATGGGGGGAAGGGTTGGGATATGGGCCTCCGGTATCCTCACTCACTCGGTGAAACACAGCGCAAGCGCTATTTTACACCGGTTTTCTGTGAGGCCGTGGTATCGACGCGGTCGAGTTGGCCCATGTATGCCGAAGCGTGGCTCCCATAGTTGCCTTTTAGGTACAATTTTTATTCTAAATCTGTCACCACACTGACCACCTCTTATGATGGTTACAGTTAGAATAATACAATTTCATAGCATACCATAGTTGTTCATTTACCCCCTATTCAATAAATCTCAGAGCAATCTCCAACGTACGTCTGTTTCACAGGTATACCACTCGACAAAATTTCACACGAATGGGCCAACTCAGAGCCTGATAACAAAGACGATGCTGAACGGTGCCTCACCCTGAATTGTGAAGGCAAATTGTCCGATGTCAGATGCGAACAACCACGACCTTATATATGTTACAGGGAACATTCACATATTGACACAAACATTTGTGGCACTCCAGATCCAGGTATAACCGCACACATATACTTAAATCATAAGGCAATATATATAACAGTCCACGAAACCTCCATCATCATCATCTTCATCATCAATATCCATTACGATATCATAATAATAATTTCAACCATCTCACTCACGGCAGTCTGATCTTAAATTAAGTAGAGTTGGGTAATGATTTCCAGACTCTTGATGAACATACTTAAAAAATTCTAAATATAGAATAAATGGTCGCGTTCATCACACAATTATTTACCCTGGGTAGAAATCAAACCTGTAATTTAACAGTCAGAATCACTATTAACTAGACCAACAGGTCCGCCCGGTAATGGTCTTATTTCGACATTTGGTCAAAGACTAGTTAAAAAATTGTTTTACTTTTTTCAGAATACCGATTCGAAAGTGTTACAAATAAATGTTACAAGTTTCACACAAAGCCGCGATCGTTTGCCCGAGCTCATTTCGCCTGTTCAGCAGAAGGTGGCCATCTCGTTATTATAAACAGCGCCGAGGAATCGAAACTGATTGGTGAAATTTACGCCAAGTATTTGGGCAAAATGGTTGGCAACTTTAGAAAAGATGTTGCTTTTATCGGCTTCCATAATTGGAATGAAGGCGGTGATTGGAGGACAATACATGGTATTTATATACATATATAATTTAAGTAACAAAATCCATTGACACAAAGTGTATTCAGAGAACTACAATTGATGGACCCCACAAAGTATCTTAAAGTGTAAGTCAAACCTGAAAAACGCGTGGTAGAAAGCGGCAAGGCAACCGCTTAAAATGTTACAGAACATGAAATACCTAATTTAAAATTATTGTACACAAGCAAAAAAAATAATAAATAAATATTCCGGACATCTAACACACCACGCCGCCATCTAGTCCCAAGCTAAGCAGGGCTTGTGTTATGGGTACTAGACAACTGATATAAATACTTATATACTTTATTTCATAATAATTTAGTGATATACCTCAAATTGTGATAAATTCCTATAATGGCTGTTAGTTACTCACACTCTCATAACATCATCATTATTATTGCTGGCAAGAAAAATATTTTATTGTATTTTATGTTAGACTTGTTTAAAAAATCTAAATCACTTTATAAATAAAACACACACTTCTCTAGTCTATTTAGTTAAAACAATGTATTTATATATTAAAATACATTTTAGTTACAGTAATCGTCGACTACAGAATAGGGTTACAATTGTAACCTAAACTATTTCTTTGTGGCAGTAAAATTAAATTCCTTTTAAAAAAGGTCCTTAGGTGTAAAAGAAAATATTTTTTTCTGCGGATTTATGAGAAATGCCTTTTACTTTCGTATTTTACTAATATTCTTTTTTAATAGTACTATGAAATAACTTCATTATTATCTCAACCGAAAGACAGCGTTATCACGGTATAAGGTGGTCCGACGCCCTGGTGAAAATTTAATCGACAGTACAGGACCAGTTGTTGTGACAAATCTTGTATGTTTAGGTCCAGCCATGGACGTCTTTCGACTGAGATATTTAACTTACGTAAAAATTTGTTATCTTATATCTTCTTCTTAGTTGTTTTTTCCAATAGTGAATGTAAATGCCAATTGAGTGGTCTTGGGTTTCGATTACTGGGTTGGAACAAAAGTGTTGTTTTGATAAAATACAAAAAACACTTTTGTATTTTACAAAAAAAAACTCAATAACAGCTCGGAGTATAGAAGTTTAGCTGTGTTTAACACAGCTGTGTTTTGAACATTTATAAGAATCGTTATTAGATAGCCCCTCAAATATATTGAAAACTACTTCAAATTTCGAATTCAATTCACCTTCATGGTTCGGCCCGAGGTCCGATGCTAGTTGCTCAGTGAAAAAACTAATTTTCAAGTAAAACTGGTTGCACTAGTAACCAACCTCAAATAATCTTAAGTAGTGGAATGTTAATGATGGGAATATGTTTTTTCCAGTAAATCAAAATTATAACAATGTATTTTTATGAGAATCAATATTTATTTATTTACAGGTCAAACACTTCAAGATGCAGGTTTCGATAAATTCAGCAAAGGAACCCCTAATAATAGAACTACAGGCGAATATTGCGGCTCTATATTACCAGATGGATTATTAAACGACTTATACTGCGAAGAACACTACGCATTTATTTGCGAAAAAAGTCCAGACTATCCGGTAGTTTGTGATTATCTTGGCCAAGAATAAAAAAATCCAATAAATGTATATTGAAAGTAAAACACACTGTTTTTGTTTTGAACCTAATTAATAGTTGTTTTTGTGTATGGCTCTGCCAAAATGACTCTACTGTGCCTGATGGAAAGCATAAGCAGAATTCAAGACTGGTAGTCGCCGTACTCATTGCGAATGCAGACAATGCAACAATGCAGCATCGTGCCCATACAATGACGGCCTAGGGATGTTTCTGTATCATTGGGCATTCTGCACCATTCTTCACTAGTTGAACCCCGTGGTGCTACCCGCAGTACGACAATAATCGCGGGCAACGCCGCGAGCCGAAGCTAGTATTTTTATAAATTGTAATGAATAAATAACTATTAATTTACTGCCTCGGTGTCGCAGTGGTAGTGAATGCGACTCCTGTGCTTGAGGCCTCGGGATTAAATCCTGGATCGGACCAATTATTTGAGACAAACTTCTTAGCACTCCATGGATTAACCGTGCGGGTACCGAGTCCATCGTGTGGCAGAGGGAGAAACTCAAAGCAGTTCCCAGGACTTACGACCTAGGTGTAGGATTAAGGAGTAATATAGAAATATTTGTTTCGAAGTTTGGGTGTTTTCTATGTATAAAATGTATGTATTTACAAAAAAAAAAGTATTTATGTGTTCATATCAGTTGTCTAGTACCCATAACATAAGCTCTGCATAGCTTGCGACTAGATGGCGTTGTGTGTTAGATGTCCAAATAAATAAATAATAAATATTTCGGACATCTTACACACAACGCCATCTAGTCCTAAGCTATATTCACAAACTTTCGCGTTTATAATATTTGTAGGATTACAGACTATTATTGAATTTCATTTAGTATTTTAATTTAATCTTTATGATTAAGATTAAGACTATGACGAAAACCATGATGGTTTTCGTCATAGTCTTTGATAGTCCACTGCTAGACATTCTCCTTCGAATTGAGGTTTCGGCCTACTCTCTATCGCCGAAAGACGAATTGGTATTGGGTCTGTTTCAAATTTACGTTCTCTTCACTTTTAGTGCAGTCTTCCCACGTCGTTTACTCGTCGTCAGCTCTTACGAGACCCACGGGATAAATAGGTGTGGTGGTACTAGGTATTTTTCAATCCTTTATCACATGGATAAGTTAGTTCTTAATTGAATATAATTGAATAAACCAAAATTTGCCATATTAAAAAAAATCCTACGATTACCATTCGTGTAGGCAAACATGTAATTTCCGGAGTTGTATCAGTTATCTCATGTAAAACCTCTAAACTGAATAAATCAATTATGCATTTATTTCAATTTTAACTAAGCTGTATTAACTTTCATTAAACACACAAATCTTTACACTATAACCTTACTTTTGAGAGAAATCGAAGTAGTACAATTAGTACTTATGTTTTTTAAAGTTAAAAAAGACAACACTCTTGTTAGTCATAAACATCCTGTGTCACGGGGGACTTTACAAAAATATATGAAACGAACACAAAGAACAGCCAGACTCAGAACAACAATTCGTGGATCACAAAAAGTGTTGTTCCAAGTGTGATTTCATCCATCAACTCTTGGCGCAGTAAAGAGTGGCGTGGTGACCGCTTAAATCACTAAGCCAACCGTGAATGTCTGTTGATTACATAATTAACTGCACGGTTGGCCTTACGCGGTTGAAGTTTAAGCGGTCGTTATGCCGCTGCCTTTTGCGCTGAGTGTTGTTGGTTCAAACAAATTGTTGTTCTGAGTCTGAGTTGTCCTTGTGTCCGTTTCACGTATGTTTGTGTAGTTCCCGTCACATAGAATGCAAATTTCTAATGCAGAAATTAACTTCTTAAAGAGAAGTGAAGAATAGAAAGAGAAGAAATATCCACCACTAGGTGATTTGACTCGACGTTTTCAGGATAATATTTCTGACGGGGGCGTTGTTTCAAAGAAAGAATGATACAGAAGCATCACTAGGCCACCATGGTGTGGGTCACCATGCTGCATTGTTTGTATTCGCACTGAGTATGGTGACCACTACTCTTGGATTCTGCTTATGCTTTCCATCAGGCAGGGTAGAGTAGGCATTTAGGCAGGGTTAAACATAAAAAAATATACATTTTTAAACAAAACTGCATTAGATATAATATCACCATAGCCTTCTATCAACACGGATATGATTGCATAGCATTCATATTCAAAAATATGTTTTATTTTATTCGTTATCTTAATCCTGTTTCCTGTAAGTTATGGGGATTACCAAAATAATAATAATTCAGTTTCGATGTTAGTAACAATAAATGATATGAGAAATATACAAATATATTTTGACTGCACGTACCTATAGTCTAGTGGTTTAAGCGGTCGCTACACTGCTACCTACTTTGCCAAGTGTTGTGGGTTCAAATCTCACATGGGACAACAGTTTGTATGATCCTAAAATTGTTATTCTGAGTTTGGGTATTCTTTGTGTTCTTTGCACGTATGTATGTATGTATGTAAGTCCGAGGCGATACGGAATACGTCCCTAGTGAGGGAATTGATTTAAATAATATACAAATATATATATATTGGAGTAAGTTTATCACCGCTTGTATTGGGAGGAACGTGGACAATCCAAAAGGGGTAACCGAGAGAAAACCAGTTATAATTAAGATGAATAAATGTTCTGATATTCCTATTACCGACGACTGAATTCATAGTAAATATCTTAAATGACTTACAAAGAGAAAACTGAAAGGAATTTTAATTAAAATCTTACAAAAGACCTAAATATGAATGTGGGTAGCTAGGGCTAGTTAAGTTTAAACACGATTGTCAATATGTTTGTTTGTTTATTAAATTAATAAATATTTAGGACATTTAAAACACAACACCATTCCTAAACTAAGCAGGGCTTGTATTATGGGTAGACAACTGACATAAAGAGGCATCGTTGACAATACCTGTTTTTTAAACTTCGTAATTTTTACTCATACACATTGTTTCTGTTACACAGCGGAACTTATTTGAGATAAAATTATTTTAAAGGTGTCGATCACCTCTGTTTCCAGACGTTTCGAATGTCTCATTTTCATGGTCGGACTGGTGTGAGCTTAGCAACGTCTTTGTGACGTGCAAGGTTGGTTGATAAGATCTACATTAATGTGAGTTAAGCCGCATTTCAATGCTAATCCTATACTAATACAACAACCAATTCAAAGTATTTGTAAACTACACAATACGTCAATATTTTTTAATTCCAACCAGTATTTCGCTTGGCTTGCGTTAAGTTATGAAGTCTAAATAAGTTAGCTGAAGTTCAAAACTTTGGTAGTAAGTATAGCATAGATTCTCTGGTCTTCAATGGATACTTCTTTTTACTCGAATTTAGTAAATTAGGTACTGAACAGGAATTAAAAGTATTGTTATAAAATATTTGTTATATCGGAAAGGCACAACCAGCGTTGACCGCACGAGCTATAGGATTTCTCAGGTAATCTCACTGACTTTCCTTTGCTCAAGTTTTTTTATGAGAAATTTAGTATTACTTTGGATCAACCGATGGTATGGCATTCACTCTCGGTAAAAGATCGAGACGTGATGATTATGATCAGACAGTAGAAAACTTAGAAATGTATTTGAATTTGCCATTGAGTTCGTTTGTTTTTTTGACAAGCATAAATAAAAAGTGTGACGTAGATGTTATATATTTATAATTTGATACTAGCTATCGAATAAAAGGTTAACACTTGACCTATTTCACGAAAACTAACTCAGAGATTCTCAAAGTTTTTAGTTATTCACCAACATAAATTGAAACAGAGAATGAAATTCTTTGTTCAATAGTCTGCCAGAAAACGTTTGTAAAAATTAAATTTGTTATTCGTTTAGAACATTTTTCTTTTAAAAAACTAAGGAACACTTTAAGTAATTATAGTGCTCACCTTTTTTTTTTCTCGTGCTGAAAAATCCCCTCGGATACCACCTCCATGGCATGTCAGACACGAACCGACTAAAACCGCACGACATCTCGGGTACTAGGAGGCGGCGGAACCAGATACACCCTAGAACAGAAAACCCTGGAACCCCGACGTACCTCGGGACATCTACTACAATTAATCGAAGACTTTTAATATAGAGTATTTTCTTTGGCCAAAGCTATAGGCAACTACGAAGTTTGTGACAGTGTCAAGACAACTGCTCTATTCGACCGTTGCAACACGATGATTCATAGATTCTGTCTGGTACCAACAAATGACGCCTGTGTCATAGAAGAATGGAATTGATAGTTGAAATTGATTTTTAAATTATTGTGACATCTGTAGGCAGTTTAAAAAAATTCATAACACTTTAGGAACAACTTCATTAGAGGTGTTTATTTATTATAAAACATAGTTGTTATGAAACAAAGAATATAAATATGTTTGTCAGTACTGCTAGATCCTAACTTAGTCGTCAACATGACTAAAATGAAGACCGTCCTATATTACTTCTTGGTTGCATTAGAATTTGGATTTTTAGGTAAGGTTTATTGATATATTTTACAGTAATTTATCGTTTTACAGTACAAATTTACTTATGAATATTTGAACTATCGTGACGGATTAGATATACGCAGTGTAAAAGTGCAGTCTTTGAATCATGTTCACAAATAGACGTGACGATAACAAACTTTGTGATGAGAATAATGCGTACTCTATTAGATAACCGGGAAAAATAGATTGTGGTTTCATTTAACAAGCATTACCGTTTCTAAAATGTAAGCCCTGCCAGGGTTTATATTTTATACTGTATAAGATAAGATTTACAACTATCAGTAGTATATAGTCCAAACATAGTCCTGAGGCACCTCTTTTGGCCCTTAAAGATGAGATCCTTATTTACTGAGTTGCCCAAAAAAATAGTACATATTTTAAGTTTGAATATACTAGGTCATAATAGCCTGCATTAGAATTCAGTACGAGAGCCAATTTATACAATGTAGGTATATATGGAGATACTATTTTTTTTAAGTTTTCTATATGTGCTTTCCAATTGAGTTTGCTGTCCATTATTATTCCCAAAAAAATTGTAGTGTCAACTCGATTTAGGAGCTTATTTTGATAGTGCACAATAATATTTTCATTATTCGGTCTTTAACTAAAGTGCACGATATAAGTTTAAACTAAAAGTGAGATTATTTTTTTAAATTATTATTGTCCAACCATTTTACCATTGATTCTAAAGCATTGTTTATCTCAGTTTCATACGTGTTATCTCTAGCAAATAGGGTAATTGGATGGTCAATAGATTTCGGTAGATCATTTATATAACTATAAATAAAAGAGAAGTGGTGCTAAAACACCACCCTGGGGTACGCCGAATTGTACTATACGTTCAGTTGACATAAAAGTTTCTTCACATTTAGTGATTTTAATTACTGTCTTTATTTCTGTAAATTGGTGTTTTTTTAATAAATAATACTGAATGAGGTTTGAGATATTACGTCTAATGCCATATGCCTCTAATTTTTCAACTAATATGTCATGACGGCCACGGTCAAAAGCCTGTGTCATATCACAGAATACAGTACACACTGGCATATTCTTATCTACTTGTTGAATGACATTATGTAGAAAGTCATACATTACAATGTTTATCGATTTACCGTGTATAAATCCCTTTGGACATGGATACTTTAATTGTTGAAAAAGGACATATACTTCTCCTTACCGCAATAACCGAAATAAAATCCGCGTGTACGAGCAAGCAAAAGTTAAATTTAAAATTGTGCTATAAACTTCTATATTATCTAACACTTGATATCATTTAATTCAATATATTCAATTAAATGAAACTGATTAGATTTTACATTTGTTCGATTAAATTGTCCTAAAACATTGCTTTATTTTCATTTCAGAGGGCGTAAGATTTCGATGTGACTATATGTATACAGATGTCGGATGGTTCAAATACCATGAAGTACCACTTACCTTTCACGATGCATACTTACAATGCAAATATGAAGGTAATCAGCCCGTTGCAATTCACTGCTGTACTTAGGTCTCTCCCAAGGAACAACAAGGACTTTCCCAGCTATGTCGGTCACTATGGTTTTCTGACGAATTACTTCGTTACGAACTCCGGATATGGAAACAAGGATTTTATATCTACCATGGGAGAATCATTATTAAGCACAAATTGCTCATAGATCTTTCACCCTAATTTTATTGAGAGTGGCTCAAATAGTCGGTAATAGACTTGTGACTCGAGTTGCAGATGTCTAAGAATGGGAATGGTTACTTATCGACAAATTACCTGTTTACGTATCATTTTATAGTAACAAAACAAAATTCCAATAAATGCCACAAGAAAACTTATAGAGAAAGGGAGAAAGGTATATTCTTATATATATTTAGAGCATATTGGTAAACACTAAGTGGTCTATAACTATAGTCCTTCTTATGAGATAGACTCTATTCATTAAAAAGTTATAAAAGTACAAATTGATCAATTTGGTGAGACGGTACTTATTTGGTTGTCTTAACCATTTTATTTTCACGAAGCGATTCAAGGTTTTTTTTATTACCTTACCTTATATTTTTTTTATTAGTAATTTCGTCGGGTTTTAAATGAAAGTCTGAGTCTTTGTCTACAGAGAGGTTTTATTTTCAAAAAAATTCGCGCGTCATCATTACGAACGTTTTCCGAACGAACGCTTTCCGAACGAACGCTTTCCATGAGTGATATGTATAGGACTGTGTATATATATAACAAAAAGTGTAAAGCTCGCGTCGTTGTCACCGAATTTCATGTCGCTTTCCATGAGCTATATGTATACCTACTGTGTATATAATTAAACTTTCTTAATTTTGATTTCTCTCAACTTTTAAGAATTCCAATTGAGAAAAAGGCATTGTAATTGTAAAATTAAGATCGTATAATAAGAGTAATTGTTTATTGTTTCTCTTCAAACGTAAGGTTAACTTTAAAGTATATTTTTAAACACGAAACTTATTACAAAGTCATTAAGTTATAAATATATTTATCATTAACAGGTGCCATGTTAGCGTCCCCGACTACAGCCGGAATCAAATCTGTTATGGCGGAATTAATGTGCAACGCTGATATACTTACTGGTATCCACTCTACTTTTGCTAGGGGTCAATTTTATACCATAGATGGTTAGTAAACTACATTTTCATAAATTTATAAATTAATTAGTGAAAATCAGTTTTTGAAGTTTCCTCATGGTTTATTGAGTTCCATTACATTTACAGGTATAGCACTAGAGAGAATTCCTCGTAAATGGGCTCCATTGCAACCTGATAATATAAACAATGATGAGAAATGTATTGCCAGTGACAATAAAGGCAGACTATCTGACGTGAATTGTAATGTACCACGACCTTTTATTTGCCATAAGAAGCAATCAAATATTGTTGTTAATAATTGTGGTACTACTGATCCTGGTAAATATAGTATTGTTTAAATAATTTCTAATAATTTAACGCAATGTATTTAATACTTTAATTAAGCATTAATGCACTCAGCGCTTTCTTATTAAAATTTGAAAATAACAAAACGTATATTCACAATTTCAGATTACCATTATGAAAAACGGACCAACAAATGCTATAAATTTCATAATAAACCGAAGCTATTTGCACCAGCCTTTTTCACTTGTTCTGCCGAGGGCGGCCATCTTGCTATTATAAACAGTGAAGAAGAATTAAAGGTCATCCATGAAATTCATGCTCTATATCCACCAGCGAAAATAGCAGGACTTCATGATAAAAATAGTGTATTTCTTGGGTTTTATTACGACGAAGATGCCGCTGATTGGACAACGATTCACGGTGATTCTACATTAGCGTTGTTAAATTTTGCTAATTTTGTTTGTTTAATTTTAATTACGTTAACAAATTTTTGAACTGAAAACTTCTATAGGCGGGTTGACTACTTTTTAGCAAACAAAAAGCGTGGCACTCGCGTTATCGTCCGCACGCTTCTAATGGGCTATAAGTATATTATGTATACATAGATATACCAACCTACTTGTGTTATTAGTATATATTTTAGTTTTCACTTCTATCGGCATTCCCCAAGGCTATAGAATGAGTATATTGAGAAACCTATAAGTACGTTATTTACAGTTTAGTTGCCATTGTTTACCTAGTTTGGTATTGAACAGCCATCTGTGGTATTTCTGAGGATAGAAATTTTATTTATGTAATCTAACAATTGTTTGAATGATAACATAGGATTAGTTGTTATAAGGTCATACTTTTCCTTTAAGATTTGAATTTTTTGAAAAAAAAATACACCGAAAAATACTTAGATATTTATAGCTTATTACACTATAAACAATTATCTTATAATTCTCTACATACTTTATTCTTTGATTACAGGAGAAACTTTAGAAGAAGCTGGTTTTGCTAAATTTCAAGACGGACAACCGAGTAATAGCACCACAGGTGAATATTGCGGAGCTGTGTACAGGGACAGTTTATTTAATGATGTACCATGCGACAAATTTTTCGCATTTCTTTGTGAGAAAAGTCCAAATTATCCTGAAATTTGTGATAGTGAAGATTTAGAACGTCAAACAAACTACACTCGTATTTGTGAACGTAATGTTGAAGAACATTCAGAATCATGTGAATACGAAAACAAAAATCCAGTTTATTAACTTGAAAATGTTTGTGCCATCGTTCATATTCCTTGGTCTACTAATGTATAACGATGTGAGTTTTACTACCTTAAAGAAATAGAAGTTTTATTATTTTGAAATTATTTTTTTATTTATTGACCCTACGTATATTAATCCTGTTGTTTCTTAAGAATCAAATTAGAGAACAAATTATGAATAAGTACAGCAAATAAAAGGAAAACTTAACACAAACCCTATTAGAAACAATAAGCCGAAAATACCGCTTTAAGAGGACCTCTATACATAAATAAATAAATATTTCGGACATTTAACACACAACGCCATCTAGTCCCAAGCTAAACAGAGCTTGTGTTTTGGGTACTAGACAACTGATATAAATACTTATATACTTTTTTTTGTAAATACATAAATATTATACATAGAAAACACCCAAACTCCGAAACAAATATTTGCAGATCTTACAAACCTTTGGTCTGACCCGGGAATCGAACCTGAGACCTACATACGCTACCACTACGCCACCGAGGCAGTCACTATAATAAAAAATAAAAATAAAATAATTTATTGTCAAATGAAACATACAGTAATTGTTGTACCCAGTGGCCCCACACTAGGCAAGCCTGTCCTGTGGGTGCCTGTAACGATTACCATTATGGTTGCATAAATGTTCGGTCGACATCAAAATTTATGATTAAATAAATTATAAAACAAATGACATTAGGATGATAATAAAAAAATAAAAAAAAAATAAAAAAACAAATAAAAGGTATAGGTATATTATAGGTACTGTCTGTATATGATTTAACTTAACTAATTGGGGTTATTTTTGGTAAAGAATTTATCTTTTCTCAAAAAGAAATTTACATTTTACTTACATGATGTTTTGGTTCCTGATACATTATACACACTATACTCGTACACCACAGCACTCAATAACAACAATTCAACAGGCCAAAAACTCACAATTTTAACGGTCTAACACTAACATTATGATACTAACAGAAAAAATAAATTTATGTCGGTCTTCAATCTATCTACAAGTGAAGACGAAAATACAAATATTAGGTCTTTACCTATGAAATTGCCGTTTTGTATGCAATAAGTGAAAGTACTTATTTTTTCAAACTTTTTTATTTCTGTTATTCGAAGTAATCACCCATGCAATCGACGCATCTTTGCCAACGCATTGGCAGTTTATTGATGCCCTTCTTGTAAAAATCAGCTGGACGGGAGGCAACAAACTCTTCAAAGGCATTTTGTACTGCCTCTCGGGAATTGAATTTTTTACCCACTAAAAAGTTGTCTAAATTTTGGAAAAAGTAATAGTCGGTAGGTGCAAGGTCTGGTGAGTATGGCGGATGAGGGAGAGCTTCCAACCCCAGCTCTTGCAGCTTGGAGACTCAGTATGGGGTCGCGCGTTGTCGTGAAGGAGCAGTGGGGACGACCGATTGACCAAAGCTGGTTGCGGATGTGCAAGCTTTTCCATCATTCTCTCCAGTTCTTCACAGTACACATCTGCATTAATGCTCATGCCGTTTTGTAAAAAGCTGTGGTGAATCACACCCGCACTATACCACCAAACAGTGACCATCACCTTTTTAGGGGTCATTTTTGGTTTAGGGCATTGCTTTGGTGCTGAACCAGGGTCTAACCAACTTGCTGAGCGCTTTCGATTGTCGAACAGAATCCATTTTTCGTCGCACGTAACTATTCGTTTCAAACTTCCTTAATTTCTTTACCTGTTGAGCAGCGAAAGGCAGGTCTCGACGCGTACGTTGCGCTGGCGATCGTTAAGGTCGTGGGGCACCCATCTATCAAGCTTTTTTACCTTGCCAATTTGTCGCAAATGGATCAATATTGTTTTGATGCTTACATTAAAAGCTGCTGCTAGCTCAGCTGTAGATTGAGTTTCGTCAGCTTCCACAATCGCCTTTAATTCATTATTGTTAACCAAGTCTCCGGACGACCACGAGCTTCATTTCTCAAGTCAAAATTTCCAGAACGGAACCGGGAAAACCAATAAAGGGTTGTGCGTTCGTTTGTACAGTTCTCTCCATAAACGTTTTTGATGTTACGTGCCATTTGTGTCGCGTTGGTGCCACGACGGAACTCATATTCCATAATTACACGAATTTTTAAAGTATCCATTATGACGAAAAATGTTCAAATGTAATGAAAATACAACGCTAATCAAAAAACAAAAGACTGAGTTTGTAAATAGAATGTCATGGTTTTAAAACAAAATTAATTTGAATTTAGAATACAGAGCCATTACAAACTTTTTTTTATTTGAAATGACCAGTACTGAAGAAACGCAATTTCATAGGTAAAGACCTATTATACCCTCGCATAATTGCTAAAAATGCGGATTCGTGGTCACAGTATAGTCAATACAACAGTAGTAGGTACAACTTTATTTTGCAACATCGTATCAGTTAATACTCTATTATAGTTGAATAAGTGAGATATTTTCGAGGACAAAGTACTATCACTATCGCAATCAGGGTATCGCCACCCCGAATCAACCAGGAACCATCACGCCACGTGCAGCATGAGATCCTCCGTCATGTCATACGATAGTGTAAGGAGCCAATCCGTGACCTTCAGCTTTGCGGCATGTACGGATCACTACCCAATATTACATGAATTAGTCACCCTATTGTACAGAAAAAGATCCACAAATGGACTAAAGCGTCTAGCAAAGGATGTCTTAACTTTGGGTAACGGTAATCTGTAAACTCGACGCTTTAGGAGTTGTGAGTATTCCTCCTGTTTATTATTCGTCGGTGTGTCTTTAAAAAGGATTTGAGAATAAAAAGCTGACGCACATTAAGCAACCTCGAGGCCTTGTATAGGTCTATGGTCGGATACCTAAATGGCTTTTTGCATTGTTTTAAGCACAGATCGCTGTGCTCGTTCAACCTCTATTAAATATGTTTTGGCGGCACTTCCCCAGCACGTTATGCAATACGCAGTCAAAGACTGGCTCAATGCAATGTATACTGTCCTCAAGATGTTCTCTGGTGCTGAGGAGGGAAGCAATCTTAGAATGTTTGCCGTTTTACGTACTCTATTTGATAATGCAGCGATATGTGCCCTAAAATTCAAATTTTGATCAATTATTACCCCGAGGTACTTTATTAAATTGACATTGTTAATTGTTTCGCAGTGACAATGCCCTGGGTCATCACAACTGTGGATTTTAATACCCAAAAACGAGTCCGGAGCCGATGCTGACGTCTTAAAGAAGCCTACATATTTAGTTTTTTTGGCATTCAATGATAATAAGTTATTTCGCAGCCACGCAGACACCCTTCTCATTCCCAACTCGGCTTGGGCCAAGGTTTCTGACCAAGTGGAACCATCATAGATTATGGCAGTGTCATCCGCGTAACATATGATATTTGCGTGAACTGCCTCATGGAAATCATTCATGTACATGATAAATAATGTCGGCCAGTATTCTTGGGCCGACATTATTTATCATGTACATGATAAATAATGTCGGCCCAAGAATACTGCCCTGTGAGATACCAAAGTTGACGGTTTTAAGTCCACTTTTATTCCACTTATTCCACTACGCCCAATTAAAACTCCTCATGTAAAAATAATATACAGATATCTAAAATTTGATGTGTTTATGTTATTTTAAATTAACAACTTTACACGAAATGCATATTATGGAAGAATATACTGAATTTACATAAATAAATGTTTATTTTTATTTTTATCTCAATATTCCGGATCAATTTTTACAGACATCAAATCAATGAATTTTGACAGATAACTGATTTTTTGGAAAGTAACTTAAGATCTTTGGTTTTTAAAAAAAGAAAATGAATAAGAAAGTATTTTAAAACAAAATTAAAACCAATGAAAGTAAACCAAATTCGATTCAAAAGCTTCAAAATCCGCGGATAATACCTCGAAGAGCAAATTAAATAACATATAATAATGAATGATAAGATAATTTCAGCGTGACTAACATACAATTCGTCACGTGATAAAAATTGGTTCGTTGCTACGGCATCAGTATCGTGAAGTTAGTAACACTTGGAATATCGTCTCCTATATTTTAAAAATACTTCATTGTAGTCCCCACCACTCTCCTGGTTATATACGATAAAGGATCAAAATTATTTGCATTATTTCGCTTCACTCGCTAATATCTACACGCAACATGAAGTTCATCTTAAAATATGTGGTCCTGGGACTTTGTTTCACGTTTATAGGTAAGACATTTAGAAATTTAGAAATCTTTTTTTGTTTGACTTTAGGATTTTTTTACTTTTTATTTTAAGTTTTCATGATTTGAAATTAGGCCTTTGAAAATTTGTTTCAAGTAGAATAGATTTCTCGACTTATATTACTAAAAAAAAACCCTTTATTGATTTTTTGTTTCAACTTTTGTACAGTTACAGTCGACAATTTTTTTTTAAATATATTTCAAATTTTTCTGAATTTATATATTTATCCTTATCCTTTTGATATTTATGTTTAAGTGCCAATTGATTTAGGGTGGCTGAGTGGAGTAATCAAACGAATATTTCTATTCTTATTTGTTAAAAATTGTAACATTGTAGTTAGTTTTTGATTTCATAAATTAAATAAAAGTCATATATCTATGATTGACGTTCGTAGTAAGACGGTGCAGCATAAATACAACAAATTTTGTTGCCATCAAAGCTGTTCTTCCGATAATAATAATTCTAGATGTTGCTAAAGTTTTGCGTGAAATATATATGAGTCTACAGACAAGTGCTTATAAAATTTTAATAACTAGTTAGAACTCTGAGTTTTGGGTAATGAAATATGTGCACATACGTACTTACAGAAACAGTCAAATACGTAAAGACATAAGACAAGTACTTAAATACCCTGCTCTAGCTTGGAATGAAACCTGTCCATCCAAATATCGCCTGGACGAAATTGCTATGAGCAACAAGGCCGCCTTTAATATGTACATCACATTTTCTTTTTTCATGTTAATTTTCAGGTTTGTATAGTACGAGTATACATATAAAGTTTTATCTTTCTAACAGAACTCTTCCGCAACACAAACAAATAATGAAACTTTTTAATTTATAGTGTGATTTTCTTTCAGATGCTGTAAAGTTTAGGTGCGATTATAAGTATACTTACCTAGGATGGTTAAAATACCACGAAATACCTGCAACTTGGTATGACGCCCGCTTGCAATGCAAATTCGAAGGTAAGTTTATATAAAACCACCATATCGGTATACAAAATGTTTGTTTAACCCGCGATGCAAAAGGTGAGGTGGCAGCAGGTTCCTGAGGTAGCTTTGCACAAATCCCAGGCATTGTTTTTTCATGACCCTGAGAGATGACATCCTTCCGTCTTTCCCAATCGGTCTGATTGATTATGAATTTTTGTGTACAATTTTAACCTGTTGATGGCAGTTGACTTGCTTATAGTTTAGTTTTTAAATAAATATATTTGTCCTTGACATTGGATTTACCAGAAGCACTCACTAAATGTAAATATTGAATAATTAAAACTACATTAACCAAAATATAAAGTTCTACTTCTGCTTAATATTTGGGGAATAAGGACAAAACTAATCCAAACCCTTCCATTCTCGCCTTGAGTTGAGATCACATTAACTCGATTCTCAATAACTATTACTACAGTAATTTACTTATTTTATCTGCTGGTTAACAGGTGGAATTTTAGCTTCTCCTACAATACCAGGATTGAAAACTTTAATGTTGGACTTATTTTGCAAAAATGACATCTTCACTGGAATTCACTCCACTGTTGCAAAAGGACAGTACTATTCCGTTGATGGTAAGTTAGAAAAACAAAAATGTTTACAGTTGTAAAAATTAAAACACGAATAAGATACGTTCAGGTCCCTACTTCCTACTACGCTGAATGGTGTCTGGTCCGTAAGTATGGGCTCGATCCCCATGTAGAACAATATTTTACGATCCACAAATTATTGTTCTAAATCACAGTACTTTTTGTGCCGCTTGATTATTTTTTTAAACTTCCTTTCACACTTGAACTTGAAACTCGCGGGCTGGGTTTTCGCAACTCGACGACTTCAATGCGTCTATTTTGCGTGGTGGCATGGCTTTATTCGTGCCACCCTAGTTCCTCCAAGAAGCCTAGCAGACCCCTCACGTTGCCGACGACTTCAGGAAGTGATCTTGGTGAACCGAGGTGTCTCGCCCGGTATTCTGCCACCTCGGGACATGTCATAATGACATGGGTGGCCGTCTCCTCTTCCCCCATGCATGCCCTGCACAGAGAACTGTCTGTTACACCTAGAGTGAAAATTTGTTTGTACAGTAATGCATGACCAGTTATTGCTCCTATTAAAAGTCAAAGCAGCGGCCAATACTTAATAATCATCTTCCTAGCCTTTATTACTTAGGGTCAACTACTAGATTAACCGATTTTATCTGAATATTTGTTTTTCACGTAGCGTCTGGCATCGGCCCTTCAAAACCCGGAGGGTGAACTGAATTCGAAAATTGAACTAGTTGTTAGTATATTTTAGGGCTCTGCCTTCCTAATAACTATTGACATAGATGTTTTCATTACGCTAACCACTAGACCATCGAGGTAGTCTATAATCATTTGTCTTTTGAAATAACAAATTTATGAATGTTTAAGATTCAAACAGCCATTTTTTTTTTAATAATAGGCATACCTCTGGCACAAATTCCACATGAATGGGAGGTAAATGAACCTGATAATAAGAATGACAGTGAGAGGTGCATCACCTTAAACACTGATGGGAAATTCTCTGACGTAAGATGTGATGAACCGCGGCCTTATATATGCTTTAGAGAGAATTCGCAAGTTGATGCAAATATTTGTGGTACTCCAGATCCAAGTAAGTATAGCAATAGCTTTAAATAATTTTTTTCTTAAATTTTACAACTATGTATATAAATATTTCGGACATCTAACACAAGGCCATCTAGTCCCAAGCTAAGTAGAGCTTGTGTTATGGGTACTAGAGAACTCATATAAATACATATATATTTATTTTTTGTAAATACATACATATTATATATAGAAAACACCCAAACTCTGGAACAAATATCCAATAAAAAAATTAAAGCTTAAAATTAAAAATGAACTGTTAAAAAATAATCCAATTATTTTGTCGTGAGTTGATTTGGGATAGCCTGTGATATAATATTTCAGATCAGTAATTACTTATTTGTGTGAATACAATTACGGAATTGGATTACATAAATTTATATTAAATGGTTTTAGATTTTTCTTCATTACTCATTAGTAACACACGCTTTTATTTACATCTATTTATTATTTGCACTTAATATTACAAAATTGTATCAATGTAACCATATACTTGAAACTTTTAGATTACGTTTTTGAGAGCCAGACAAATAAATGTTACAAATTTCATACAACACCGAGAACGTTTGCACGAGCTATTTTCGCCTGTTCTGCTGAGGGGGGTCATCTTGCTATTATCAACAGCGATGTAGAGTCGGCGGTCATAGCGCAAATATTCGCCAAATATCCCGTAGCGGTAATGATCGGCAATTTCGATAAAGAAATGGCTTTCGTTGGATTTCATAATTGGGGAGAGAGCGCAGACTGGACTACTATTCACGGTATTTATTGTTAATTTTTCTACACTTACACAATTTTGATCTCAATAATTTAGTTTAGCTTATAACAAACGAGATTAGTTTGTAAATGGTTTAGTGTGTTAGACCTTTTATCAATGATTCAAATGGTATAAAATTAGAAGATTAGTTTATTCAAAAGGATGAATCTGATGCATAACGAGTAGCTAGCAATTTTATTCAATCTAACATTAAATTGAAGACAATCCTTTAAAGTATTGTAAGAAAGTAGATATGACTATGTTTGTAACCCGAGTAACACAGGATTCCTAATGCGGAAATATATTTTAAAATTTAAGTGCTTAATAACATAAATAAAATAATAAAATGAAGTACTAACTTTTTGCGAAAACAAATTTCAGGTCAAACAATTCAAGAGGCAGGATTCGCCACATTTCAGACAGGACAACCTGATAACAGTACTGGAGGAGAATACTGTGGATCAGTATTACGTAATGGCTTATTAAATGATATATTGTGCGAGAGTCATTTCGCATTTATTTGTGAAAAAAGTCCTGACTATCCACTAGTTTGTGATAATATTAAACCAATAGATGAATCTATTTATAATCACGAATGTAATCATACTGTTGAAGAAAAACTTACAGAATCCAAATCTAATAAAATTAAAACCAATCCAAAACATATCGTCCCTGCGAATTAGTCGGATCTTACTGCAATGTATGTAAATTAATCTTGTAATGTTCCAAGATTTTATTGCCTTCTGTTTATAATAAAATTAAATGTTATCCTCGTTTAATATTAAGCTTATACCTATATAAAGTATAACCTAGCATACGAAATATACATTTTAAAAATTTACATTAAAATTTAAATGCAAAATTTGTTTGTTTATTTGTAACCCTTTAGCGTCTTTATACCTTTTTTATATAATAGATACAAGTTATTCGTTTAAATGATCTAAAAGTCGGTGAAGATCGACCTTTCTGATTATTAGACGAGACATATTTATATTTTTTTACTTATTAATGAACACACCTATGACCGTTTGCCTATCGTAAAGCTATCATGTATATGTTTTTTTAAATTCATTAAATTTTTTTTTTCGCCTTCAGGCCTATACCATTAGATTTCTAATTAAATAAATTATATTTTAACACCAATGTTGTTTAGTTATTATTCGGTGTAGTTACATATATTGATTTACCTATTCATATCTTTTTTTTTTTTATTGAATAGGGGGCAAACGAGCAGACGTATCACCTGATGGTAAGCGATTACTGACGCCCATGGACACCCGCAACACCAAAGGCGTTACAAGTGCGTTGCCGACCTTTGGGGGATGGGAAGGAGGATGGGGGGAGGGGTTGAGGTATGGGCCTCCGGTATCCTCACTCACTCGGTGAAACATAGCGCAACTCGGTAGCTATAGAAATAAGTGAACAGGCCTATTACACTTAGTCAAATAGAAAATTATCTCTTGGGACTAAATTTGGCGATCAATAGAGTGGGAATGAAAGAAAAGTAATGAAAATTACTTTTAAACATAGTTATGACAGTTTTCATCATAGACATTTGTATTAGTTAATACCACTTTAATCAAAAAAAAGGATTCAAATACTATTCTTTTAAATTAACAGATTATTGCTCAGTGTATACCACTTTTTTATCTCATTCAAGACATTCTCAATTTAGTTCAAAATAATATTTGAACCGGGCTATAGGTCTTGGCGGTCGGTCAGAGTATATTAACTGAAGTTTACTCAATGACGCAAAAGTATGTCAATAGTTCACCATAGTGTAGTCACCATGCTGCAAAGCTGTATTGTCGGCATATGCAGTGAGTGTGGCGACCTCTTGGATGCTGCTCATGCTTAACATCAGGCAGAGTAAAGGTCTCACCGAGACCCGTCGAACGACACCCCATTTGTCCAGATCGGACGAGCAGAACTGCAGAAAATCGCCCACCCACCACCACCACATTAAAACAAATATACAAACTACAAAACAATATAAAAACTAGAATTCCAGTTCTGAATTTGAAATAATGTATGAAGAGCAGTAAAGGACGTAAACGTAAAACTAAGAAAAATTATACACATGGAAAAAAGTTAGAGAATATAATACGGTGATAAAATATACTATGAACCACAATAATAGTTATTCTGGAAATCATAATATAAAGTAAGTTGAATAAAATAAAGTAAACAAATAAATAACACAATAATTCTTTAGAAAAATACCAGATAAATTCAGATGCTGTAATAATAAAAATAGTTAAAATATTGTAATAAATATAACGTTAAAATAAGAACCTTGAATATCAAACTAGAATCAATAGCCATAATTAAGCACCATATATATATACATGTAAAAATTCAAATATAGAGAGTAATATTCTGGAAATCATAATATACAGTGGGTTGAATAAAGTAAACAAATAAATAACACAATAATCTTTTAGATAAATCCCAGATAAATTCAGAAGCTGTAATAATAAAAATAGTTAAAAAATTGTAATAAATACAACGTTAAAATAAGAACCTTGAATATCAAATTAGAAACAATAGCAATAATTAAGCACCATATATATATACATGTAAAAATTAAATATAGAGAGTAAGAGAAGCCAGGATTCCCGAGAGCAAGAAAGGATGAATAAAAGGAAAAAGTAAATATTGGATAGAGTCAGGATTTCTGTGAGTTTGAAAGATGAATGAAAGAAAAATAAAGTGGATATATAGTAATGGAATAAATTCTTTAATTAAATAAATAGGAAAAAAGAATGAAAGGAACAGATAGTAATAGTCTCCAAAATATAAAAATTGGAGGTGGTAGAAACAATACAAAAAAAAAAGAAAAAAAAACATCAGGCAGAGTTACTTTGGCAATTTTTGTACATACTCAAAGGATCGTTAGTTTTTCTTTTGATAGATGCACTTTCAAGGAAAACTATTGTTGAATATTTTTTACTCTGCATTTTACCGAGTGCATAAAGTTTCCGGGATCAAACTTAAATGATTCCCCAATTTTCTGAAGAGAACGACTAAACATCACACTTGTGACTCTTAAGTTGTAGTTGTCCATGGGCAATGGCAGTTACTTTACATCAGGTGATCGATTTGCTCATATACCCACTTTTCCGTATACCAAAACTATGCACTGTCGTATTAAGGGTTATCCAAAGGTCACTGAGGCCCATCATCATTTCGTTTTTATAAATTAAATAAATTGCTTGATCTTACCTTAACATATTAGTTATTAGTACCACAGTGTATTCTACTGCTTTGTGTTTTTCTTTCTTTATTGCCTTGAATATATACAGGGATGACCATCACCATCAACAACAACAAACAGCCTTTAGAAATGAAGTTTTGGGCCACTTTATCAAGCTGACGATGGTTTTTTCCGTGGGAGTGCCACGCTTTGGCATGAATGGGCCGGCTCAACCGGAGTGATACCACGGCCTCACAGAAAATCGGTGTGAAATAGCGCATGCGCTGTGTTTCACCGAGTGAGTGACGATAGGACAAAAGAGTTACAATTTTATTCTCAAAACTAATAAGTAAGTGAAATGGTAATGCATTACTTTTTTTGACAACTAGTCTGTTAATATGTTTAGTGACCTTGACTGTTAAGCTAGAGATCATGGGTTTGATTCCCATCTAGGCTAAATAATTTTTTGATGAGCACTTGTTGAGAAAATAATAATAATATTCTTTGTATATCCGACACACAAAGCCTAGTCCCAAACCAAGCAGAGCTTAGCAGCAGAGCAGGACAAATTATGACAATATAGCACAGATAATATAATTCACTTAAACAAACCATATACCAGCCCGTCTGCTCATAGTAGGCCAAAATCTCTTTCGTAAGGAGATGAGGAGGAATGATTGATGATACATAGAAAACTAGAATATTAGCAGATTATATAAACATTTGTACCAACCCGGGGCCTGAGACCTCAAGCTTAGAAGTCGCATACACTACCACTGCGTCACTGAGGTTGGTGGTCACGGTTCCCATACGAACTGCTGTGTCGATCAACTGTGATGCTGCAAAAATTCGGACATGTAACAACTATTAAATATGGTACTTGACTCTTTTCTTTATTATTATATTGTTTAAATATATTGAATATACAGAGAGGTGTATTATCCCCAAAAAATATTTTCAGGGTTCCGTACTCACTACTAAAATGGAACTAATAAAGCAAACCAAAATAGGCGAATAGATCGGTCAATTATTAAAGTGTTACTAAAGACTTTTGTTGATGCAATGTGAAAATGTAAGACAACTAGACACGGCACTGATTAGATTTCGTGATTGCCTGAGTCAAATTGTTTACACCTCCGTTCCGTAGATGGCGCTGTGTCTTAATACTAGATCACACCATCGTCTCGTTACCGCAAGTTATATAAAGTGAATCGTTTCAGGTTGTTTTTCTGACCTCTCTTCCAACTACTGTTTATTGTTAGATATAATATACAGAGACTAATGCATGGTATTTATTTCTTTATTGAAAAATTTCACTATTAATTTGCAAAATTTATCGTGCTTTTAGTATCTCACAATTTTCTTTTTGTTTTATTATATAGGGGGCAAACAAGCTGATGTATCGCCTGATGGTAAGCGATTACCGCCGCCCATGGACACCCGCAACACCAGAGGCGTCACAAGTGCGTTGTCGGCCTTTTAGGCCTGTATCTGTATGTAAGTATAATGAGTATATATTAGGTCTTTACCTATGAAATTGCCGTTTTGTATGCAATAAGTGAAAGAACTTATTTTTTCAAACTTTTTTATTTCTGTTATTCGAAGTAATCACCCATGCAATCGACGCATCTTTGCCAACGCATTGGCAGTTTATTGATGCCCTTCTTGTAAAAATTAGCTGGACGGGAGGCAGCAAACTCTTCAAAGGCATTTTGTACTGCCTCTCGGGAATTGAATTTTTTACCCACTAAAAAGTTGTCTAAATTTTGGAAAAAGTAATAGTCGGTAGGTGCAAGGTCTGGTGAGTATGGCGGATGAGGGAGAGCTTCCAACCCCAGCTCTTGCAGCTTGGAGACTGTCTGTTGCGCAGTATGGGGTCGCGCGTTGTCGTGAAGGAGCAGTGGGGACGACCGATTGACCAAAGCTGGTTGCAGATGTGCAAGCTTCTCCATCATTCTCTCCAGTTCTTCACAGTACACATCTGCATTAATGCTCATGCCGTTTTGTAAAAAGCTGTGGTGAATCACACCCGCACTAGACCACCAAACAGTGACCATCACCTTTTTAGGGGTCATTTTTGGTTTAGGGCATTGCTTTGGTGCTGAACCAGGGTCTAACCAACTTGCTGAGCGCTTTCGATTGTCGAACAGAATCCATTTTTCGTCGCACGTAACTATTCGTTTCAAAATTCCTTCATTTCTTTACCTTTTGAGCAGCGAAAGGCAGGTCTCGACGCGTACGTTGCGCTGGCGATCGTTAAGGTCGTGGGGCACCCATCTATCAAGCTTTTTTACCTTGCCCATTTGTCGCAAATGGATCAATATTGTTTTGATGCTTACATTAAAAGCTGCTGCTAGCTCAGCTGTAGATTGAGTTTCGTCAGCTTCCACAATCGCCTTTAATTCATTATTGTTAACCAAAGTCTCCGGACGACCACGAGCTTCATTTTTCAAGTCAAAATTTCCAGAACGGAACCGGGAAAACCAATAAAGGGTTGTGCGTTCGTTTGTACAGTTCTCTCCGTAAACGTTTTTGATGTTACGTGCCGTTTGTGTCGCGTTGGTGCCACGACGGAACTCATATTCCATAATTACACGAATTTTAAAAGTATCCATTATGACGAAAAATGTTCAAATGTAATGAAAATACAACGCTAATCAAAAAACAAAAGACTGAGTTTGTAAATAGAATGTCATGGTTTTAAAAAAAAATTAATTTAAATTTAGAATACAGAGCCATTACAAACTTTTTTTGTTTGAAATGACCAGTACTGAAGAAACGCAATTTCATAGGTAAAGACCTATTATATTTCATCATTTCAACCATTTGCCGTCCACTGCTGAACGTAGGTCTCCCCCAAGGATCGCCAACTATCCCGGTCTTGAGCAGTCTGCATCCATCCGCTGCCAGCCACTCTCTTTAAGTCGTCAATCCACCGTGTCGCAGGGCGCCCTACACTACTTACGTATATTGTCATATCTGTAATATTTTCCGACACTTAAATGCCCTCTACATTTTTAAAAATTAAGTTATCTCATTTCAAATATATGCAACGAATATGATCATATAATAATATACCTACTGAAAAGTATTTGATTATGCCCATCCCATCCTGTTTCAAGTGATAAGGCTTCATAACTATTTGGATCATCGTTGATTCATTACTTGTTGATATTCATATACAAAATGAAGTTCGTTATAAAATGCATAGTGTTGATATTTTACTTCATGTTTCTAGGTAATACTTTTTTATTTATTTTTAGTTTATACGTTAGTTTTTAATAAATAAATTTTTAAGACATTTGTTAGACATTAGGTTTGTATTTCTTTAATAAATTATTACTAGTACCTACTGGTACTGTTTATTGTTTGCTAATTTTTATTCATTTTTGGTTAATTAATCCAGAAGAAAAATTAGCGTCTTCAAACAAAACATATTTCAACTGAAAAATATAAAAATATATGACTTGGCTTTTTTCAGACGCTCTAAGGTTTCGATGTGATTATAGACACACCCCTCTAGGATGGTTCAAATACCACCAAATACCCGCAACATGGAACGAGGCTCGTCTACAATGCAAATTTGAAGGTAAGACTTACGATGAACACTGAGAAATCAAATTGTTTAAACTAGCTGATTCCCACAAGTGTTTCTGCATCTGCATAGTAAATTTTCTTGCAATCGTTATGACTGATGATCAGCTCTTTTTAAAATAAATTCTCATTAAATTATCCCTGTGCCTTAACGAGGCTTGGTATGTTACCACCAGGCTATTCTAAATTATAAAGAAGTAAAGTTTTTGAGGTTGTAGGCGTAACCCTTGGATCTACTGAACCGATTTTATAATTTATTTTGCTATAGAAGCCATATTATTCGTGAGTGTGCATGCGAGCTTTAAAAAAAAGTACGGTGACATCTTAAGTACACGTGGCTGTTGCCAAAGATATACTCGTTGCGCTATAGGATGGTGCGGGTGACATTTGCCTGTACGACATTGACATCTATCAGTACCACATAACTAAGGGATGTGACGTTATGCAATTCATTTTTATCGCTAACGATACTCGCACCATAAATCTAGTTCTCTTTAATATTGTTATGAAAATGAGTGTGTTATTCAGTTGTGCAGTGTAACTGTTATTTGTTTGTTGAGTTCGTTGTTATTACCATGTCTAAGCATACAAAAATAAACTATTTTGGGTAGTCAGGCCAGGGAGGTTGTTGTTCGTTAATAATATCCGTCACAGATTCAGATGATGAATTGAGTGACAATTCAGATGTTCCTGACTCTGATATGAGTTGGATGAATAAAATATATTTTTTCTTAGCAACCTTTTAAGCAACCTTACCATATAAATGTTCTGTTGTATATTATAATTATAGACCAATTTTAACAATAAAAAATGACCGTTTTTTATTATGAAAAATATCGACTATCCATCGTAGCAGTACATCCCATCACTAAATACTTCTATGGCGTTACGTCATACGCATAACACTGCTTAATTTTTCATTAAACATGATTTTATTTATAGATTAGAACATTCTGGTTTGGTTTAATTTAATTTACTACAGTTATTAATGATTTAATATATTGCGAATGTGGTACAGCTGAAATACTCAGTCATAATTTATAAATCGCGGCAACTTTCAAGAGTGAAACGAAGTGTTACTGAAAATGTCACCCGCACCAAGCTATAGCGCACAGAGTATAGTTGTCTATACTTTCAGAAAAGACTGCTTTGAATGATATCTCAAATTATAATTATTTCGCAGTGCAGTTTAAATACCTAACGGTACCTGGTCATAACAAATATTAGACATTAATACTTAGCTTTCCTTTCATATCAACAGGTGGTATATTAGCTTCTCCTACTACAGCCGAGATCAAATCAATTATGTTGGAATCATTTTGCGAACCTGCTATCTTCACTGGGATTCACGCTAATTTCGCTAAAGGAAACTACCATTCTATCGATGGTTAGTATGTAGGAATGCCATTATTCGCGATAAAGTAAATCAACCATCAGATATGTCAGCGAAGGCGATGATGATGACTTGATGAGTGATCTTCATTGTCCATGAATACAAAATGAACTCAATCAATCCCCAACTTGCTGTACGAAATTCTCCCCCTAGTAGCGCTAACTATCCCGAGCTTGGGCGGTACGAATTCTCCCGCTGCCAGCCACTTTCTTCAAATCTCTAGTCCATCGTACCGATGCAATATGTTAGAAACTCTAGAGATAAGTATGGTGCTGCATTCTGATTGCCCTTACCTCAGAGTAGTTCTAGGCTATGGTAACCTACTTCACTCACTGAAGTATAACACCCGCAACACCAAAAGCGTCACAAGCGCGTTTCCGACCTTTAGGGCATGGGGGGAGGGAATGGGGGGAGGGGTTGGGTTATGGGCCGCCGGTACCTAACTCACTCGGTGAAGCACAGCGCAAGCGCTATTTCACACCGGTTTTCTGTGAGGCCGTGGTATCACTCCAATCGAGCCGGCCCATTCATGCCGAAGCGTGGCTCTCCCACGGTGATGTTCGGTATAATGGAAGTAATGCTTAACTATCGTTTTCTATATAGGCGTGGTATCACACTATTCGAGCTGGCCCTATTACGGCAAAGCGTAGTTATCTAAAAAATCATATTAATACCTACAATAAATTCGAAAGTAAGACGGTCTCCCTCTTTGTTATGCTTCACAAATTGCAATGAAAATCGGAATTTAAATACTTTGATTTTTGAGGAAGGACATATGCTATTTTTAATCCGATGACCAACATACACGCAGACTAGTACGATTTAATAAAAAAAGTGAAAATTCTCTTTATTTATTACCAACTTTTTTGTTATTCCATAAACCGCTTATAACGTCTTATGAATTTAAAGAATCGCGCTTTTTGTTACTAGCAATTTATTTAAATGCATTTTTGGATTTTGGTATCTTGTTAATTTCTAAATTATATATTTACAAAATAGGTCCAAAAGCAGTTTTTTTTATTGAATAGTGGGCAAACGAGCAGACGTATCACCTGATGGTAAGCGATTACCGCCGCCCATGGACACCTGCGACACCAAAGGCATCACAAGTGCGTTGCCGACCTTTGGGGGATGGGAAAGGGGATGGGGGAGGGATTGGGGTATGGGCCTCCGGTATCCTCACTCACTTGGTGAAATACAGCGCAAACGTTATTTCACACCGGTTTTCTGTGAGGCCGTGGTATCACTTCGGTCGAGCCGTCCCATTCATGCCGAAGCATAGCTCTCCCACGGTAAAAAAGTTAAAATTCTACTGATTATTTTTTCAGGGATACCACTTGCCAGAATACCTCATAAATGGGCACAAAATGAACCTGACAATAAAAATGATGCTGAGCAATGCCTGACTCTAAGCTCTGATGGAAAATTCTCCGATGTGAGATGCGATGAGCCTCGTCCTTATATGTGTTACAGGGAACATTCTAACGTTGATGTCAATATTTGTGGTACTCTAGATTCAGGTAAATATAGATAATTATTAGTGTTTTGAAATAATTACGATCTTAAATGGGTTAGTGGCACGAGAGATGGGTAACATTTAATAACAACTTTGTTATATTTTCAGAATATTACTATAGCAATCAAACGAAAAATTGCTACAAATATCATACCGATCGGCGAACATTCAAAAGAGCCCACTTTGCCTGTTCCGCTGAAGGTGGTCACCTTTTGATTATTAACAGCGATGAAGAATTACAGTTCATTAATGAACTATTTACCAATCATGTGTCACCGAGTTTTTCGGGAGAATTATGGAATGATATTTTTATCGGATTCTACAACTGGGGTGAGAGTGCAGACTGGACAACTCTTGATGGTACTTTTTTAATTTATCTTTAAAACTAAATGTTCTTTAATCGTTTAGGTCAAATTACTTTCAACTATTTATATGTTACAGTGAGACACAAGGCAAGAAATTAGTCAAATGGATTTAAAACTAATAACATTTCATAGTATTATTGATGGTTCAACTTTATGTTTTTTACTATCATAACTAACAATATTACACACCCTATTAAATTCGATAAAACACAGAAATACGTTTAAGTCTATTATGTGTTAGTGATTATAGTTTATCTCAAAAACTATACATTCTGTTTCTAGGTCAATCTCTCCAAGAAGCTGGCTACGATAAATTTTCTGATGGACAGCCAAATAATGCGACAACA
Organism: Spilarctia lutea; assembly: GCA_916048165.1. Lineage (NCBI taxonomy): Eukaryota > Metazoa > Arthropoda > Insecta > Lepidoptera > Erebidae > Spilarctia > Spilarctia lutea. The sequence goes on along the minus strand of OU696492.1, from coordinate 1,943,742 downwards.
GGTGAATATTGTGGATCAATGTTCCGCAATGGCTTATTGAATGACTTGTTGTGTGAGGGTCATTACTCTTTTATTTGTGAAAAGAGTCCAGACTACCCTGAAGCTTGCGATATTGCTACTGCAGAAAATAAAACAAAATACGTTCGTAACTGTGATACATATAAAAAAGCTGTAGAAATAACTACTGAAAAACCTGAAATAAAACCTGAATCAGAAGTTGAATCAGAATTTAGATCAGAATTTGAAACAGTACCTGAAATTGACATAAGAATGGCCGATTAATTAACGAAAATTTATGTTAGTGTCTCATTCCACTTCTATAAGAAACATAAGAAATTTGATATAATTAAAGCATTGTAATAAATAAAAACTAAAGTCTAAAAAACTATAATCTATACATACTTTTTTCACTTACGTAAAAAGGTTTAATAAAATTTATTTGTACTTCATTCTAACTGACCCACGCAACCTCGTCTGCATCTCCTATTGCCTGCAGCGTCTTTGTTTACCATAAAAAGATTATAGTGAACCATCCTTAAATGTTAGACATAATAATATGCTGTCGCGTACTTTTTTTAGAAACTTTTAAGAGGGACAGTTCTTTTGTCTTGGCATTCAACACAAGCACAGATATATTAAAAAAAGTTGCGTGTACTAGCGTACACTCGTAAGAAGTGAAACTTCTTTATGACGTTATTTTTCAAAAAATAAATATCATATGTCGACGTAAGGTATAAAAACAAAAGACTTATAAACCAGCAATATTCGTGACAATTCTTATTTCAAGTGCAATAAAAGTTAAGGAGCGAGACCTGAGTAAATATTTCGCGATCTATGGTGTGAATGAAGTAAGTTTGTGGAATGTGATGTGTGTAGTTATTTACATTGTGGACTAAATAAAATAATATTGTTTGTAATGTGATATTTCATTGTAGTATTAATTTGGTCCTGTTTGTGTTTGAAAATGTTTTTTGTTTTATTTTATAAATTTTTTTTGAAGGATTGTATATAACTACTCTCAATAATGATAAAACATTTTATCATGGCCGAAAAACGTCAACGTCCACCATCGATTTACAAGCAGAATTTAAACGATTGTCTCTGAATAAAGTAGAGACTATAAATGAACAATTGTTTCAGTTTATAAATAACAGGAAAAAAACTCAAACGTAACTACTCAAAACGGGCCGCAAAATACATTGGAGACATTTACCAATCCCTACTCCGCTGGAGAAAGTATACTTCGAATCGCGCGTGGTAGGGATAAAAAAAAGATGGCGCGTAACGGATAAATGTGACGCGTAACGAAAAAATGTTACACTAAATTTTTTGACAACCCCGATAAAGAAGTTTCACTTCGATAATTGAACCGGTTTAAACTTCATCTTATATCTTCAAGACCCATTGAGTAGGTAGAGGACGTAGAACATGTTTTGATGGAATGTGCTCTAAACCAACAACTTAGAAATTGCTTGCTTAGTGATAAATTGATGGAGGAAGGAAGATGTAACAGCACCCTGACCAGTCATTGACAGACACAGCCAAGGCCTTATATGATTTGTATGCTGAATATGTAAGACTAATCTAAAACAAATGGCTATGATGGAGCGACATGGTCTAAATTATAGCTAAACTCCGTAAATAAAGATTAAAAATACATTTGAATAGATTATACTAGTAGAAGACTGATTTGTCTATGACTTTAATGAAATATTACAATGAAAATAACCTTTATGTTTAACTAGAATACTTAATTTCTCATTTCATAGCGGTGGTATTTTGATTAATCTAGTTGGAATAGCTTTTAATGTTAACTGACGACAGACTATGTGGATCAAAGTTCCTGCGGGTGGGGCCTGGTGACCAGTAATACAGGTTGTGCTGTAGCATATACCTACTACAGGCACCAGTCTCTCACAATGCTGGCTTGATCTCTACGATTTTGTTGAATTATGTTATGTTATCATTGTGAAGGAAGAAATAAAGTATATTATTATTATTAATTAAATATAAGAACATTTTGTTTTAGTTTTTCAACCTGAGTTTCATTTGTTCTTTGCTTAGGCCTGCTTCTTAATACTACACTGCAAGAACTTCGGAAATATTTAACTGTTTTTTTTTATTTACTGTTTATATTAAGAGATTTACTACTTGTACTATGATACTATAATTTAACAAGATATAATACTGTAAAATAAAGAAAAGAAGGTTCATTTTAATACTGAGGTCATTAATTTAGTAGTATATTGCACCCTCATAAAATAGATTTTTGCTTTTTATTTAAGACTAAAATTATTAATATAATGCTAGATCAATTTAAAATTTTAGTTCACTAATAAATTTGATTTTACGTTTAGCACGTTGACATAAGTATAAGTTTTAGGGGCTAAATATAATTATTTCGTATAAGTACAAGCATTTATAGTACTGATGAACATACGATTTTGGCCACCACGTTGGCCCAACAGGTTGGTGAATGGAGCGTGTCAAGTTGGCCTTCTCATTGCACTGCTGTTCTCTAACGTAAATAGTTTGTTCCCTGAGTCGTCTCTTACGACATCAACATCTGCACGTAATCACGTATAAATAAAACCGGGTAGTCATAACAAATAGAATTTATTAACTAGAAAGGGTAGTAGTGGGTTCGATTTCCAAACTTAAAATATTCTAGGACAGCACCGATAAGGGATCGGAATCGTACGCTCCTGTAGGCCTCGCAGCAGTAGAACGTAAGTCGGCGACCAGTTAGGTAGGCAGTGCGGTTTCCGCGTCTCCAGCAGAGTGAAGGTCAACACAAACTTCACTGAGGTCTGTAGGCAACACGCTGAGGAGGCAGCGCGGCGACCAGAGGGTAAACTTAGAGATGAACTTAAAACCGTTCCTGTAGGCCCCGCAGCAGTAGATTGCCGATGGCCACACCTCCGCTAAACAGCTGTTCCGCTACAGTACTCCCCCCCGAGACCGTTCCTAGGGTCGATAAAAATCGGGGAAACGTACCCTTCTACCGCTTCTTGTGCTCTTCTCTTGTACAACAGCAGGGGGCGTAGGTGGCAATGTTACCTCAGGTGGAGCGACGTCTTGAGCAGTGAAAGCGGGTTTTAATCGATCCACTGATACGTTGTCTTCCATGCCATGGAACGATATGAAAAAATATTTTGGACCTCGTCGTAGTACCTTGTAGGGACCTTTATACGGCGGCTCCAATGTCTTCCGCACGCGATCTTGCCGTACAAATACGTGGGACGTATGTTGTAGCTCCTTGGGTACATAAAAGGGTCCTTTTCTATGCCAAGACGCTGGTTTGGGAGGAAGGTTGGCCATGTGTTGAGCAAGACGAGGGACAAAACTGGTAATATCCTCCAGCTTATGGTCATCAGTAGGTGCGAGGAATTGGCTTGGTAGGCGTAATGGCTCGCCATAGACCAGCTCGGCTGCAGAGGCTTGAACATCTTCCTTCCAAGCACTTCGCATGCCTAGAAGAACCAATGGAAGTACCTCCGTCCATTGGGTGGTGTTGTAGCACATGATAGACGACTTCATTTGGCGATGCGTCCGTTCTATCATTCCGTTGCCCGAAGGGTGATAAGCAGTGGTGCGAAAATGCTGTGCGCCGACTAACGAAGTAATGGCCTTAAACAAGCCGGACTCGAACTGACGACCCCTGTCTGTAGTTATCTGCGATGGGCAGCCAAATGTTGCTATCCACCCGGATAGCAGGGCAGCCGCGCATGCATCAGCAGTCTGGTCTTTCATGCGGTCCCCGCCTCACACCACCGTGTGAATCGGTCAACGATGGTGAGACAGTACCTGAAATCATTAGACGGGGTTAGTGGCCCTACAATGTCGAGATGGATGTGGGAAAATCTCGACGAGGTAATAGGGAAAGGAGAAAGTGGGGTAGAGGTGTGACGGGTAATTTTGCTTCGCTGACAATCGAGACAGCACCTTGACCACTCTCTACAGTCCTTGCGGATCCCTGGCCACACGAATCTTTGTGTGACTAGTCGCACGGTAGCAGTACATCCGGGATGACTCAGACAGTGAAGTGCATCGAAGACTTGCTTACGTAAAGTCGGTGTAACATAAGGCCTCGGTGTTTGAGTTGAGACGTCGCAGTATAGTTTGATGTCTGAGCCTGCCGGAGTAATAGGTCTTAACTTTAACGACGAACCATATGAGAGAAGTGCTTGAAGTTCGGAGTCCGTTTCCTGCGATTTAGCGAGTACAGTGAAGTCGATAGCTTTTGTAACCTCTTCTATGCGGGATAAACTATCAGCGACGACGTTTTCTGTTCCCGGTATGTATCTTATATCAGTTGTAAACTGAGCAATGTAGTCAAAATACCGGAATTGCCGAGGAGAACAATTTTCCCTAGGTGTTTTATAAGCGTAGGTAAGTGGTCTGTGGTCTGTAAATACAACAAAATTCCTTGCTTCAATCATATGTCTAAAATACTTTATAGCTTCGTATATAGCTAGTAGCTCACGATCGTAAGGGCTATATTTTTTCTGAGCCGTATTCAATTTCTTTGAAAAGAAAGCAAGGGGTTCCCATTCTTTGCCCTTACGTTGTTGAAGTACAGCACCTATGGATACGTCGGAAGCATCGGTTAGGATGGACAGCTCTGCGTGAGGCAGAGGATGTACAAGAAGAGTGGCGTTAGACAGAGCTTTCTTGCAGTCATTAAAGGCGGCCAACTCCTGTTGCGTCATATGTACCGGCGCTGATCCCTTGAGGGTACCTCCTGCTAGCATAGCGTGTAGCGGCACTTGAACTTTAGCAGCACCCGGTATAAACCTTCGATAGAAATTCAACATACCAAGGAACCTTCGAAGTTCCTTTACTGTCCTGGGTACCGGGAACTCCTAGATGGCCTGGACCTTGGTGTCCAGGGGCTGAAGGCCAGCAGCAGAAACTAGATAACCCAGATAAGTTACCTGTGGCTGTCCCCAGACGCACTTGCTTTCGTTGATTAGCACGCCATAGTCAGATAAGCGTGTCAGTAGCGTTCTCAGGTGAACCTCATGGAGTCCAGGGGGTGAAAATAGGAGCAAATCGTCTATAAACCCGTAGCAGAAGTCGAGACCTGTAAGCACTTCGTCTATGAATCTCTGAAAAGTACTAGCAGCGTTGCGTAAACCAAAATTCATATATTTGAATTCAAATAATCCGAACGGCGTGGTTATCGCGGTTTTGGGTATATCAGGCGGATACACGGGAATTTGATTGTATGCTCTTACCAAATCGATTTTAGAAAACATGGTGCATCCAGTGAGCTGATGGGCAAAGTCTTGTATGTGTCGAACTGGATACCTATCGGGTATAGTACGGGCGTTGAGTCCACGGTAGTCGCCGCATGGTCGCCAACCATCGTCCTTCTTCTTCACCAGGTGCAGGGCTGATGACCATGGACTCTCAGCTCTCCTAGCTGTACCGTTAGCAACCAAATCGTCAAACTCCTTCTTAGCTATCCTAAGACGTTCGGGATCTAAACGTCTAGGTCTACAGGCTACCGCTGGTCCAGGTGTAGTCTTAATATAGTGTACGGTTGAGTGCTTAATACGTCTAGGTTCAGAAGTGGTACCTGCAGGACGGGTCAGCTCCGGGAACTCTCGCAGCAGTTCGTGAAATTTGGTAGATCCGCTCACTGTTTTTATAGATGCCACGTCGTCTGGGATTCGTTGTGGTGCTCCGGACACGGTGAGTGACGTGGTGCCATCAATAAGCCTGTGATTACGACAGTCAATTAACAAATTATAAAAACTTAGAAAGTCGATGCCTATTATCGGTTTCATCTGCCGATCAAAAATAATACGGCACCAGAACAACACCTCCACAATCGGAGCTAATTGTGAAGTTTAAATAAGCTTTAATATAAAATAAAATATTCGTATAAGTACAACGAACTATCTTAAAACCGAGTACGTGTGGTAGACACGAGCTCACGGTAAAAGTGTCAACCTCTGAAGGGAGCGGTGATGCGCCGTTCGGACCGTTAGTCGTCGCGATGGTTTACGTTAATTTATATCGATATCGAAGAGTATGAATTTAGTATTACAGCAATGTAACACTATCACAACACGTAAGGTGCTGATGGATTAAATATAGAAAATGTGTTCAACCTTAGGAGAATATGTTATGTGGTAATAAAATCCTCACAAGCACAGGAGGCCATCGCTACATGATAGAGCAGAATATGAAATATATGAATTTTGATGTGGTCACGATAGTCAAAATCAGTAAGGAGAGTATTATACATAATCGTAACACCTCTACTATTTTGTATCATTGGATAATATTTGGTTTTGAAAACGTCACTTAGCGTTGAAATGTTGTTATTCCCATAAATTTCACAGTTTCCAAATAATATTTAGGTTTATAGAATGTCAACTTGGTTCGGGGGCTATTTTGGCTTTCTGGGCCGCAATTTTTTTTTTTTATTGTGTAGGGAGCAAACGGGCAGATGTATGGCCTGATGGTAAGCGATTACCGCCGCCCATGCACACCCTCAACACCAGAGGCGTCACTAGTGCGTTGCGTAGGGAATGGGGAGGGGGATGGGCATAGGGTATAGACCTCCGGTATCCTCACTCACTCGGGTGAAACTGACACACAGCGCAAGCGCTTTATCACATCGGTTTTCTATGAGGCCGTGGTATCACACCGGTCGAGCCGGCCCATTCATGCCGTAGTGTGGCTCTCCCACGGTAATTTAATTGAGGGTTAGGGTGATTAGCTCTGAAATCTGCCACTAGATGACTATAGTAGATTAAGTAAGTAAGGTGTACCATTCATGAAATATAAAAGAAGAATATGGCTGGTGTTGGTCTGGCTTTTAGAGACTCGCACTTTCGACTTAACTCGTATTCGTATTATTAACGTAAAATCGGGACTGTATCAGTTGCCTCAGAGATCACGCTTTCTCGTCGGGCCCGGTTGTCTTAAACATCTATGACAATAGTTATTGTGAAGTCAGTGCCCTCAAGCATACTGACAACTAGTTCAATCTTCAAATTCAGTGCGCTGCCAGGTTCGTGGAGGTCCTTCTAAAAACTTAAATTAAAAAAAAATAGGTTTAACTTGCAGCTGATCCCAATTAATTTTTGAATTGTAAAGACTAGGTTAATTATTGTTTAATAAACAGTTTGCACCACAAATAATGTAAAAAAATATAAAAAATAATTTAGTCCAGAGGTATTTATAAAGATTGTTATAATTGATCACATGATGGCATGTAACTTTGAGAAGCAGTTGGAAGTAATTCCCATCTTGTTAAAAAGTAATAAAGAATTACAATTGTTTGTATCATCATTAATTGGTCACATTCGCCAACATCCATTCGCAAGATGAAGTCAATTTTCAAATGCTCAGTGTTTTTATTTTGCTTCTCATCCCTTTGTAAGTTATTTGTAATAATGTATTACCTGATTATCTATATAGTCATAAAACAGACAATCTAAATGTATCTTTCTTTTAGATGGTGTAAGGTTTAGATGTGATTATAGGTTCACTTCTCTGGGATGGTTCAAATATCAAGAGATACCCGCAACATGGTCTGATGCTCGTTTACAATGCCAACTCGAAGGTAAGTAAAAAATGTAATAAACGACACACTTTTATCTCGAACCATATAAGTTCTTCTTGAATAATTTTTTCATAATAATAATGGCCATAAAACGTCGTGGTACTCGTATTATAAAAATTGATGGCAAAGATCTAATCACTACGAGTATTTCAATTTCAATGCAATTGATGTCATTAAAATTTATGACGACAGACAATTAGTCCGAATCATATCAGTGAAACTAGTTGTCTAATTAACAGATTATTACCATTAAATAGATGCTATAAAATAGATATAAATAAAATATTGATTACTCTTTATAAAGTTTCAGGAATAAATTTCACTGGAAGAAATACGATTGAAAATCTACTAAAAAATAATCAATAAGTGTTTATACATTTTTCTCTTATATCAACAGGTGGTATCCTAGCCTCTCCTACTACAGCCGGAATTAAATCCATAATGTTGGAATCATTTTGCAAACCTGAAATTTTTACAGGAATTCACGCTTCATTCTCTAAAGGACAATATTATTCCATCAATGGTTAGTAAGACCACTTTAAATGAATGTGCAGGTATCAATGTTTAATTGTGCTGATTTTAATTAGTTACGAAGATTCGCAAACATTTTTTTAATTTAATTGTATTTTTTCACATTTACGTTATGTTATGGTATTAAAAAAAAGGATTATATAATTACCATTTTTTCCCATTTTAATAAAAATAAAAATATCAATATCATCACTCCTAAGAGGATAAAGAACTGAATAAATTATTTTATTGCAATCCATCATAATGCATTGAAGTCAATGATCTTTATTAGGGTTTCGTTTCCACAGGGTAAAAACGGGCAGCTATTACTAAGACTCTGTCAGTTTCATCCGTCCGTCTATCGGTCTGTCACGAGACAGTGACAGTTGAAATTTTCACAGTTGATGTATTTTTGTTACCACTTTATTATATTAATAACGGCAACAGGTAGATGATTGAAATGTATAAATAATAGTACGCAGCCTGATTCAGACGTGGCTGACTTTTAAAATTTTAATTACTAACATTGAATGTTGGCTGTATAAATAGGTATTTAATTAAATTATTTTGCAGGAATACCTTTAGCACAAATCCCTCACATATGGGCTCCAAATGAACCAGATAATAAAAACAATGTTGAGAGCTGTCTTGCTCTGCGTTCTGATGGGAAATTTGCCGACGTCAGATGTGATGAACCTCGTCCTTACATTTGCTACAGAGAACATTCAAATGTTGATGTAAATGTCTGTGGTACTCCAGATCCTGGTAATGTATTTATATTCTTCATTTAAATATTTAGGATTACTTAAAATTATTATTTTTTATTCATTAAAATTTCCTAGAATACCATTTTGAGAGTCAAACAAATAAGTGCTACAAATTACACACCAGACCGAGGAATTTCGCACGAGCCCATTTTGCTTGTTCTGCTGAAGGTGGCCACCTTGCTATTGTTAACAGCGAAGAAGAATCAAAAGTCATGTCTCAAATTTTCGCCAAATACCCAAGGTCAATAATTCTTGGGAATTTCTACAAAGATGTTGCATTCATTGGTTTTCATAATTGGGGCGAAAGCAGTGACTGGACAACCATTCACGGTAATATTTTTTTTATTTTAACAATGCACACTATTTAAAATAAAAATCACTATGATGGCTAACAGTCAGCTGAAAAGATTGATATGTCTATAGTAATATATACTTTATTAACCAGAAGTCAATACTAGGAGTCCCAAATGACAAAGGTTCATTAAAATGAAAATTATTTATCTTGTTGTAAATATGAATGAGGATCCAAGTGTTTAATAACTTATCACTTAAACAAGCAAAGTAACTTTTGAGAATATCCACTAAAAATCTCTACGTAGGCCAGTTTCCATTTCAAATCATCGCATATGTAGTGTAGTGTAGTAAACATTATAGTACAGTTAATTTATACAAAATGACACCTGAAAACTCATATCTTTTTCAGGCCAATCACTCAAAGATGCCGGATTTGCCAGGTTTTCCCCAAGTCAACCAGATAATGCTACTTTGGGAGAATATTGTGGATCAGTCCTACGTAATGGCTTACTGAACGACTTAGAATGCGAAAAGCACTTTCTATTTATTTGTGAAAAAAGCCCTGACTACCCCGCTGTTTGTGATAATGTTAATTTACAGAATGAAACTAGCCACGTACGTTTCTGCGACGACGATATAGAAGATTCTGCAAAACAGACTAACGCTAGATCAAACAATATTGATATTAGAAGCTCTGGGCCAGTTTTTTAAATATACCTATTCATCAAATACTACTAACCACTTAAACTAATGCTTACCTTACCTTGTTTTTAATATATATGTAAAGCTGCAATAAAGTTTTATAATAAAGTGATTTTATTTGCCTGTTTTAATTGATAATAACTTAGACAACAAAATTAGTTTCTTACAGAAAAAGGTGTTTTATATACCTCCCATTAAATTTATATTAAAGAAAATAATGTGTTTGGTAAGAACAGTAACAAGCGGTAGAAATATTATATTTGTGGATAAGCAGATCTCACAGTTATATTATTAATAAATATTTAACTCAATTATGAAACAATTGACTGACTTCAATAATTTTTTAACCGTTTCTTAAAAGCAGTACATTCACAAGGACTGTCATCGTAAGCTCGAGGATGGCTTACGTGGACTGTTCCAAAAATGGTTAGTAAAATGAAAAATAGGTGGAATTTAAAAAAGTATATTTACAGCTCTTCAAAATATCTTCCTCCAATCCTAATGCACATATGCATTGGGGTGAACCAGCTTTTAAAACATTTAAAAAACGTGTCTTACTACTTGCCCTGCCTCAGCTGCAGTGCTAAATTTTTCCCACGAAGCATTTTTTTACAGTGGGAAATAAAAAAAAATCGCATGGATTTAAATCTGGGCTGTACGAAAGATGGGGTAATCTTTGTACCCCCAAAGTGGACAAATAGTCCATAGTTCTAGCAACTGTGTAAGTGGGCGCGTTATCGTAGCTATATTTCCATGATTTGTTAGTTGTAAGAAACTTTACAACAAATTTGCACCAATCAACATGACGGCATTTTTGCTCATCGGTGAAAGAATGAGGTATCCATCGTGAAGCAAGCTTTCTAACTTTAAACTGTTCATGCAGGATGGTGGAAACTGCCCGTGACCCAATGTTTAGTTCAGTCTGTATCTCTCGATGTGTGGTATGTCTATGCTCACGCAGTAGCCACTTTGACGTTTTCATGAGTTACTGCAGTTGGTGGTCGTCCGGGTTTGGGTAATCGTTTAAGTTTTTTCGACCACGTTTAAATTCACGAAACCAATGAGTAATTGTTGCTTACGCAGGAGCAGACTCCCCAAAAACAGCTAGTAAAGTTTCTTGAGATTCCTCGAGGTTCAATCTTCGTTTATGATGGTAGAAAATCTTAACATGAAAAGCTGCCCGCGATTCTTCCAATGTTGCAAACAAAAGAAGAGTAACAGATAATATTTAAACATAGGTATTTCAAAGAAAACTACGTGTTAAAATTAACCGTCAATCCAAAACAGTTTCGTGAAAGAAGAGATTGTATTACCCTATTTATTCTGTGGCTATCAATTTTTAGAACAACCTATTAGGTATAAACATTAATGCGTAAAAAAACATGCTACGACCCTTTGCTTTTAAAATCAGAAGCAGACCTTCCCACGCTTCTAACTTGCCTGACCAAAAAATAATGATTTTATGATAAAAAAACGCAAAAAAGCTTATATACCCCTTATATTGTTTCGAAGAAAGATAATTCTAGAACTAAAGTCAACACGGCTGAACATCGCGAATGTTCTAGTTGATTTCTTAAAGCACAGAACAATGCGTCTTACGTCGATATACATTGCGTCAAATGTAGAAAGATAGAAATTTAATCAGCGAAAAAAGAAAACAGAGACAAAGGTTTTATTTTAAAACTTCTCATAGTCTCATCTAGTAATGACTATACACACTACGCTTGGTGCAATACCTACGGTTATCAGTATTGTGGCGATCGGTTGATGCAGAGTTATTATACACATCTACCGTCATTTGATGATTTTGTTAACATAAGTTTTGTATATGTGTTTGTATTTGTTTGCCTTTATTTTAATGCTAAGTACGCTCTTTAGAGTGACATTGTAAACTACCAGTAATAGTTTTAAGTTCTCATATAAGCGAATAATGTATTCTTTTGAGAAATAAACGTTCTCGTTCGGGCAAAACATTATTGAATAATCTCACAAAAAAACTCACTCGAGTATACAACAGTTCATAGATGAATGTATGTGTACTTATCTAAATCAACTAACCAGTGACCGCACTACAGATTATTCGTTATGGAAGGTCACAAAGAATTTAAAAAGACCTGTTATGCAAATATCACCCATTACAGAAGAAAGTGGGTAATGGGCTGTTAGTAATGAACAGAAAGCTATGAGATTTGCTGGTCATTTAGAGCAAATATTTCGTCCGAGTGTAGTAAATACTATGATCGAAACATGTCAAGACGAAAATAAAAAATATGAAGAAGATATAAAAAACTTATAACTCCAAAAGAACTGTGTAAAGAAATTAAAATGCTGAACCGTAAAAAGTCTCCTGGTTAAGATCTAATAACTAGTGAGGTTTTAAATAATTTACCACAAAAAGCTATAGTTAAGCTTACTAAGCTTATAAATACAACATTTAGACTAAAATACGTACCTGATATGTGGAAAGTGGCAGAGGTAATAATGTTACCAAAACCTGGCAAACCACTTCATGAAACAACTTCATATGGGTAGGCCCATATGAAGTTGTTTTTTTGAAGTTTCCTTATTACCAATATTATCAAAATTATTTGAAAAGCTGCTCAAAGCATTTAATACCTGACTATCAATTTGGCTTTCGAGAAAAACAATCCACTATAGACCAAGTTCACAGAATTACTAATATCATAGAAAAAACGAAAGTGTGTGCCACAGTCTTTCTAGACGTAGCACAAGCTTTTGATAAAGTATGGCACGAGGGACTTGTGAACAAATTAAGAAAAGTAATACCAAAACCCTTTGCAGACATATTAAAGTCCTATATATCTGATCGAATGTTCAGAGTAAGAGAAGGAAATGCATATTTTGATCTGAAAACTATTACAGCTGGGGTTCCACAAGAAAGTGTTTTAGGACCGGTCCTGTACCTGTTATACACTTCTGTCACGCCAGAATTAGACGAAAATATCATTGCGACCTTTGCTGATGACACGGCTATTATGGCCATTGGGTCTACACATAAGGAAGCAGTAGATAAACTTCAAGTAACACCATTTGTGACTGAACGAGTAAATGGCGAATTAAATTAAATGAAACTAAATCGGTTCACATTGAATTTACTAGTAAAGCTGTTACTATCACCCGGTATATATAAATAGACATATCATACCCTATGTCAATACTACCAAATATTTGGGAATGACACTAAACGCTAAGCTTCGCTGGAAAGCTCATGTCAAAAAGAAACGCGACGAGTTGGATCTTCACTACAAAATATTATTGTGTAAACAAGTCCTTATGCCTGTATGGACTTATGGTATCCAGTTATGTATGTATATATACCAAACAATCCAATACACTGATGATACATCGTTTTCAAAATATCATCAGTGTATCAGGGGTATTGTAAATGCACCCTGGTACATTTGAATGAACGACCTCCATCGGGACCTTTTTTTTTTTTTTTTTTTTTTTTATTATTATTTTAAGACAACCTACCTCCAACATAATCGGAGCCTTTGCTGATCTACTGCTCTTTCTCACTCCAGTTCTATCAAGTATTCCTCTCGTAATTTCATTCCACATCCTATTTCTTTCTATCATTCTTTCTTTCAGTCCTGTGGTGGGTGGGACTCCCACATCTAGCCTGTTCTACATTAGTTGCTCGTTTGTCTTAGTCTTGCTCTTTGTTTGTCTTATTTTTAATTCTATTTGGGGTAATAAATATATTACTCAAGTGTTTATTTTACTTTCTGCTTATACTACTTATTTCTATTACATTCTTATTTCTACTTGTACATAGTTTATATATTAAGGTGTTTATTTACATTCTGCTTATTCTACTTATTTAATTTCTTATTCTACTTACTTCTATTACATATTTATTTCTACTTGTTACAAGGTTTTATAATCTAACAGGTTCTTACTTTATTTATTTCTAACTTATTCCATTGTCTTATTTTTTCTAATTCCTATTTTATTTTACATTTTTTACATTATGCCTAGTTGTAATATTAAGCGCAGAATATTCAATAGGCATAGTTAAGTGCTGGGTTTTGTTTTGTTCTTATCAATTACTTTATTAGCGACCATTATACAATAATTTAGGAATCTCTCCCTGTACTCGTCATCCATCAACTCCTTTATTCCTGTTAGATTGACCTTTTGACCTATTTGCTGTTCCAGGTTATGTCTTTGCAAACCAAAAACTGGACAGTCGAACAGTATGTGCGGAACGGTTTCTTCCATTCCTGGATCGCATACACAAGATGGGTTCTCCTTACACCCGAAGCGATGCAGGTATGCGGAGAATCCACCATGTCCCGTCATTATCTGCGTGATTATGTTATTTGTTTCAATTTTGCCGATTAAACTGTACGCCGCCCGCACGTTTGGCAAAAACAGTTTGGTGATACCAGCTGTTTGTGCAGTGGTATATCTTAGGTTCCATTCGTCAAGCGTAGCCATACGTATGCCACGCTTGACGGATGAAACCGGACACCGATCATAGTCTGGCCCTCTTTTGATCTTTTGGGCAGCCTCTTTGGTCAGTATATCGGCTCTCTCGTTGCCTTCCATACCAACATGCGCTTAAACCAGAACAAGTTGATCACCTTGTTCTGTGTGGATAATGCTGATAGGTTCCGTCTTGTTTCGACAGCAAGTGGATGGAGGCAACGATGGTTCTGGACCGATTGAAGGGCTGCCATAGAGTCACTATAGATACCGCACGATGTCGCCTTGCTCCTGAGGACCTCGCCGGTTGCCCGGCAAATGGCCAGAAGCTCGGCCTGGTAGACCGTGCAGTAGTTTGCAAGCTTAAGTTTTATTGCTTTGGTCTCTACCCTTCCCTTCCATATAGAGACCACCGCACCAACCTCCCCCCCTATCTTGCTGCCATCGGTGAACACACACATGTCGTGTTCACCGCTGGCATCAAGTTGCTCTTGGTCTACCAGGCCCACGATCTTGATTTCCGCTCTCTCGGCTGGATGTGGGGCCCGAAGCGCCGAAGACATTGTCTCCACTTCCCGCCCACACAGCATCGGTTGGGGCTCCCCCCTTCTGGCCCGGTATAGGGAGGCTACCTCCCGAACACGAAGGTCCAGGGGGAGGATCCCCGCCAACACCAGTGCCGAGTTGAGTGACACCGTGCGGTAGGCCTTGCTAATTTGCTGCGCTATTCCGCGCTGCACGGTGTTCAGCTGTTTAATGATACCCGCCCTATTTGCGGCAGGTTCCCATATGCTGGCATCGTACAGTATAATCTTATTTTCTGCACAATGGTCTTGGTATCCTCGCTAGATTTCGAGTTATCGCTTGGCTCGACCGTCGCCACGTAGATTATTTTTATAACCTCCGGATGTAGGCACCATGTGGTTTTAGCAGCTCTTTTTAACTGTTTGTAGATGCCCAAAGCCTTCCTGCATATGTTCGCTACGTGCAGTTTATAAGTTAGTTTGTCATCTATGGTGACGCCCAGCAGCTTGAGCTCTCTGACCATGGAGATCTCTGTGCCTCCCATGTTCAGTCGTGGGGTGTCGTGTTTCAGCTTGCGGGTGATGAGCATAGCGTGGGTCTTGTGTGGGGCAAATCTAAGTTTATTTTCGACACCCCATTCTCGGACACGTTCGAGCGCAGCGTTTGCGCTGATCTCAATCTGCCGGGCGCTGTCGGCGACAAACACCAGGACGACGTCGTCTGCGAAGGCCTGCACGTACTCGCTGCTTTCCTCCAGGCTTTTGAGGAGTGGATCTAAGAGGAACCACAGTACAGGTCCACCTATCGAACCTTGTACGCACCCCTTGTTTGTGGTTTTGACGTATTTCTCTCCTGCGTATCTCACACTCACTTTCCTGTCCGTAAGGTAACTGTCGACTACCCGCCTGAGGTTTTGCGGGCATTTTTCTTCGGCGAGGCGAGTTCTTATGGCTGGCCACCATGCACTGTCGAATGCTCCCTCTATGTCCAAGGATACTAGAACGATGATTTTCTTTTCCTGTAGGTTATTATTTATGTGTTTTGTCAGGTTGTAGAGGGAGTCCTCGGTACTCTTCTGGGGCATAAATCCATATTGTCGCGCGGACATTTTTGGCAGGATGTAATGCTTGACTCGAGTCAAGAGCATTTTCTCATATATTTTGCCCAGGATGGGCAGAAGACCGATAGGTCTATAGGCTTTGGGCATGTGATACGAATCTTTCCCTGGTTTCTTCAGGACGACAATGGTTGCCTCCTTCCATTCCTGGGCGAAATAGTGGAGTTCTAGGCATTTGTTAAGCAGGGCAAGGAAAGCCCCAGGATCCGCCTCAATTGCTTTACAGCAAATGTCGGCGGTGAGGCCGTCTTTCCCGGGGGCCTTTTTTGGGTTGAATGAACTGCACGCCTGACGAAGTTCGGTCAATGTGAACGGTGGATCGCATTCGGTTTGGATTCCGGCATTCACGCCGTCCGCCCTGGACCTAATACTCCGGTGGTAAGCATTGTCATCTTCTGTCCGATCTTCTGGGAAGAAGGTTTCCGCAAGCAATGCTACCGATCCTTTAGCATCCAGTGTATCCCCGTCCTTCTCAAGCGGCAAGTCCTCTTCCCTGCGCCGTGTTCGCGCAATCACCCTGTGAATCCCCTCCCAAACGCTTTCCCTGTCCTGCTTAGCACAAAAGTCCTTCCAGCTCTCGATGATGGCTTTTTCAGCCTCGGTCTCATACTCCTCTTTCAGCTTAAGGTATTCCTCCACGACCTTCGACCTCCTAACTGATGCTGCGCATCTTATCTTACGTTTCCTTGTGGCAACTTCTTTCTTGAGCTTGGCTAGTCTGTCGGACCACCACGGCACCCTAAGCTCCCCATCCGACTTTTTTAGCGGCATTGATGCCACACATGCTTCTGATACTGTTTTGGTATAGTTATTTATAGCTGTCTCCAATTCACCAGTGGCGGTTATTTTGCCAATGTGTTGTTCATTTATTTCATGCTCTATTTTGGACAGGTTGAATTTTCTCAGAAATTCAACCCAATCCGCCTTGTTGGAGTTAAACTTTCTGGTAGTTCTGGTGACAGCTATTCCTTTTGATTTTTTGAGTCGGATGCCGAACAGGATGCCATTGTGGTCCGATCTCGTCAGACCCTCCTCCACTCTCCAATGCTCGATCAGGTCTAGAAGGTCCACAGAGCAGGCCGTGATGTCGATGTAGCTGTGGTATCTCTGACCACCTCTGATCGTGTCGAAGGTCGGGGTATCACCGCTGTTGAGGATGTGTAACTTCATATCTCCGAGTGCACCGGTCATGATGTTACCCCTTTCATCTATTTTGAGACTGCCCCACCAGGTGCTCTTCGCATTAGCATCTCCTCCAGTGATCCATCTCCGATGCCCCACTGTTCTCGCGATGTTGTCGAGTTGGGTTATATAAGAATCTATCGGGAGATCGAGATCCATCGGGACCTTAAAGTAGAACTCGTCGCAGACATTATATTGAAGTTCACCAAAGCTCATGAACACCGACTTCATCATCACGTAAACGTTGAGGCTATCCAGCTTCTTGACAATACGGATATTATAAGGAGACTTAAAAGGGTAACCCTTTGAGTTAGTTAAGTGAAAGTGCGAAGTGAACAAAATACTACCATTTTTGTGCAGTGTAATATAAGAAGACACGAATAGAGTGTCCTCAATTAATTAGAGACAATAAGAAAAGTGTTAGTAGACACAATCTGATTAGAGTCATCTACTCTGCCTGATGGAAAGCATGTTTAGTTGGAAGTAATGCGTGAAGATTACAACGGTAATTTGATTATTAGTGTTTTTTGCCAGTATTTCGACTATGGTCCGCTTTGCTCACTAAAATGTAATTGCTTGCGGTGTCAACGTGGGGCGGTCGTTTCTTTTCCTCTTATATGGCAAAGGTAATGATGGCTGGTCCATGCGTGATACCTGTGAAAGGGTGCTGCTTGGGGTGACTGGTAAGCCTAGTCAGCGATGCTTTGGTCATTACTATTATTTTTGTTCGTTTAACTGCAACTCTGGCCTCTTTATCCAGTCACGAAATTTTTTTATCAGTAAATTTTGCAACTGAATGTAAATAGATGTGCACCTTGAATGGCTTCTATGTTTAATATTGACTGCCTCGGTGGCGCAGTGGTATTGAATGGGACTGCTGTGCTTGAGGTCTCGGGTTCAAATCCTGGGTCGGACCAAATGTTTGTGTAATCTACAAATATTTATTTCGGAGTTTGGGTGTTTTCTATGTATAATATGTATGTATTTACAAAAAAAAAAGGTATAAATGTATTCATATCAGTTGTCTAGTACCCATAACAAAAGCTCTGCTTAGCTTGGGACTAGATGGCGTTGTGTGTTAGATGACCGAAATATTTATTTATTTATTTATATGCTCAAACTTTGAACGGTATCAGTGAGGGATAATATGATATCAGACTTTTAAAAAGATTGGCCATGAATTTCTTTGCCAGTATTCTTCTCATAAGGCCCTACGAACTTACATACTCTCTTACTAGCATACTCTCTTAGGTAAACTAAATGCATGTGGCATGAGAGGAAATGTGCTAAAACTTATATAATCCTACCTTAAAAACAGTACACCAAAAATTTAAAAGTAGATATCGAGACTAAAATTGAAAAAGTATACCAATCTGAATCACGCATAATTCAACATGGCGTACCACAGGGTACTGTTTCTGGGCCATTATTATTTATTCTCTACATAAACGATAATTTACCTAATGCAACTAAGAACCAAATATCCCTTATCACAGATGATAGCACCATTACTGTTTGGTATAACGATGTTAACACTTATGAATCTAACATTAAAATCGCACTAAGTTGTCAATTGGCTAGATGGAAACAATTTAAGACCTAATGTTGATAAAATAATGATAATGCATTTCAGTCAGAAGATTCTAACACCACAACGAAATATATGTGCCAATGGTAAACTTTTGAAACAAGTTGAGTCCAAGTTTCTTGAAATAATAATTGGTAAGAAACTGACATGCAAGCCACAAATTGAGCAATTAACGAAAAGGGTTAATAAGCCAGTATATGCCTTTGGTATGACATTATATTTAAGGGAACTCTGTGCATAAAGAACTTATCTTTTAGGTACAAAACGATGCATAAGGGCAATGTTGTCTATAAATACAACATACAGCTGTAAACCATATTTTAAAAAGTATGAGATTTTAACCTTACCCTGTCTTACTCTTACCATCTGTATATACTTGAAGTGGCTTTGTTTGTATATGATAAATGACATTTATGTTCGTAAGTAAAACTTGACAGATATTTTTACGTGTCGGAGTTTACAGGAAGAAGAGGCCGGCATTTCCTAAGACTCACTCTGGCATGAAATGCCGAAACAAATAACAGAGGTGTCTTTTTTTTTAAGTCCGTGACATTGATTAATTACAAAATAATAAAAATCTATGCGAGTACAGTATAGGATCTGGGTTGGCCTTATGAAGAAAGGACCATAGTATTGAGTCGGCCTGTCCATACAGACGTCATACGAGCAACAGCCCTCGTGTTACCTAACCGGTATAGGTCAACATTAACGACCCGAAGCGCGAACTACCGCTAGCAGGACATTTGGGTAAGCCGGGGAAACACTCAAAACCACCAGAACGATACTAAATATGAATTTATATTACAAGCCTAGACAATACTTACATTTACATACTCAAACAAATTCAGTCCGCATAACAAATTGAAAAAGAACAAACTATTACAAAAAAACAATTAAAATGTCTATCACTTTCACACAAAACATGTAATTAAAAACTGAGTGAGCCTAATAAATCCCAAGCAAATTTGTCATCTAAATACTCCAAAACTGTGTAATAAGCCTTTTCACCTAGTTTTTGTTTTACTAAGGTCTTAAATTTAGTAATACTTAATTCTTGAAATTTGCTTCTAATTTTGTTGTAGAATCGCACACCCTGACATCGGAAAGTATCCTGTAATATGTAACTTGCACTTATTTGTTTTGGCTTCAGACGCGAATGGTAGAATCCAAAGAGACAAAAATAGACTATGAATTTATAAATCTAATACCACTCTTTTATGCATTACATAAAAGTGTATTCGCAACGGCCCCAAAATTTATGGGCCTCCGGTATCCTCACTCACTCGGTGAAACACAGCGCAAGCGCTATTTCACACAGGTTTTCTGTAAGGCCGTGGTATCACTCCGGTCGAGCCGGCCCATTCATGCCGAAGCGCGGCTCTCCCAGGGAAAACCAGCTATCATGAATATCATGACAGCTTTGTAACATTAAACAGGTGGAAAACCTGTTTTATGCTAAGAAACTACAAAGGTGCTTCACCAAAGTCATGTATTAATATCTTGCATTAATGTTGTTGCCAAAGGCCAAATTTGTGTGTATATATATGATATGTATATACGTTAAATTTAATTATGTCTAGAAAAACCACAGTAACTTCGAGGCCCCAAAGAGGGAGGTAAAAATGATTCATTAGGTTATTTTTTAAAGGCATTAGAAGGTCAGGCTTGTAACGTTGTAACTTGAAATTTTTTTTTTTTTTGAATGCTTTTTTGCTTGAAGTCTGAGCTCTCGAACTGACAAAAGATACATGCTGTTTATTATTTTTTAGGGTTCCGTACCAAAATGGTAAAAAATATTTTATATTTTATTGTTTTTTTGTTTATTTATTTAATTACAACTTCATGCACTTGTATACATCAATGGGCTTAATGCCCTAGGCATTTCCTATCAGCCAACCTAGCAAACAAAACGTTTTTATTACCATGAATTAATAACGGAAACAGGAAGACACTTGAAATGTATAGATAAGGTACAGAACGCTTCCTGCGCGGGTCCAACACTCGTTAATGGTTGATTTTTTCTTTGCTTCGTGTATTAATTTTTCAATAAATATTCTATTCATATTATAAAACAATTCATTTTATACTGATCAATTGTTCCAAAGAATATCAGTTAGAACGAAACAAACAAGATCTCTTCAACAATTTTTTCAACTATAGGTACATAATTATGCTTCTGTGGCGCAGTGGTATGGCGCGTATGCGACTGCTGTTCTTTAGGTCTCGGGTTCGATTCCCGGGTCGGACCAAATGTTTGTATGATCTACAAATATTTGTTTCGGAGTTTGGGTGTTTTCTATGTATAATATGTATGTATTTACAAAAAAAAAAGTATATAAGTATTTATATCAGTTGTCTAGTACCCATAACACAAGCTCTGCTTAGCTTGGGACTAGATGGCGTTGTGTGTTAGATGTCCGAAATATTTATTATTTATTTATTATTATATTTTTACATATTCTAGTACTAACAGATACTCAAGAAGATATTCTATTTATATAAACATATTGTACTCCATCACCGAGATAGCAAGCAAATAGATCAAACGGCTAGTTTCAGTCACTATAACGCCCACTTGTACGGGGAGTATCGTATTGAAAACCGTTCGAGATAAAATACACAAATGGAATTTATAGAACTCACACCGATACTAGGCGGTGTTTCCTGCCCGTGCTTCGGAGAGCACGTTAAGCCGTCGGTCCCGGCGGTTGTTGCGTGTACTAGCGTACACTCGTAAGAAGTGAAACTTCTTTATGACGTTATTTTTCAAAAAATAAATATCAACAAAAGACTTATAAACCAGCAATATTCGTGACAATTCTTATTTTAAATGCAATAAAAGTTAAGGAGCGAGACCTGAGTAAATATTTCGCGATCTGTGGTGTGAATGAAGTAAGTTTGTGGAATGTGATGTGTGTAGTTATTTACATTGTGGACTAAATAAAATAATATTGTTTGTAATGTGATATTTCATTGTAGTATTAATTTGGTCCTGTTTGTGTTTGAAAATGTTTTTTGTTTTATTTTATAAATTTTTTTTGAAGGATTTTATATAACTACTCTCAATAATGATAAAACATTTTATCATGGCCGAAAAACGTCAACGTCCACCATCGATTTACAAGCAGAATTTAAACGATTGTCTCTGAATAAAGTAGAGACTATAAATGAACAATTGTTTCAGTTTATAAATAACAGGAAAAAACTCAAACGTAACTACTCAAAACGTAACTACTAAATGTGACGCGTAACGAAAAAATGTGACGCGTAACGGATAAATGTGACGCGAAATTTTTTGACAACCCCGATAAAGAAGTTTCACTTCAAAAACTGATATTCAGGTAAAACCGGTTGAACTGGTAGCCGACCCCAAATAATATTGGGAATAATAAAGGCTAGGAAGATGATGATGACACCGATACTAGGCATGGACTTAGAGAGTGTTAAAACTTCATAGGAAACTGTTAGGGCCTCTTTAAATATGAATCTTCTTTTTCGCTTTACGTTTCTGTGATCTGTTTTAAAGTACTGAACAGAATTGTTAGAAAATTAAAGTGTCTTAATATGATGAACGGTGACTTGCAGCATGCAAATTGATGACTTGCAATTTCATAGTCGAGAGTGAATAGCCGTACATTCACTGTGGGCAATAAGTACAGTGAAATAATAATAATAATAATAACGTTTATTTCGCAAAATGTTAAATTTTTCCTTAAAAAATAAGATATAATAGATTAGAAAGAATGATACAGAAAAGAAAAACTAAATAATTGTACATTGCTGATTCTCAAGCTAAGCAAGGCCTGTGTTTTGAGAACCAGTGTGTTTCGTCGTGTTGATCGCTGCTAGTGGCAAAATTTGCTTTCTATATCTGTTGCTTTGCAGTGCATGTTTTCATGTGTAAGTGTGTGTATGTTTGTGTATATTCATGAGTGTTTGTATGTAGTATTAAAAACAAAATAATTGGCTCTATTGATTACAAAACAGCTGTTGTATACGGCAACACTTTGAATGCTAAAATATATTTTTTAATGATCACAATGTGTTTACGTACATATATAAATATCTTTCAAGATTTTGAAGGTCTTTCTGCACAGTAGAAATTTAGTACTTTTTATTTTTTTTGAACAGTTTTATTGAAAAAAATAAATAAAATGATGTAGACTCTGTACTAAAAGATAAAACTGATCAAGTGCGAGTCGGGCTCGCGCGGTTCCGTAACATTATCGAACTAAGTAACAAAAACGATCAAAGTATCATTTTTTGTGTCAAAATTTGTCGAACCATTCTCTTGAAATTCTATTATTGAACACAATCTTAATTAATCAGTAAAGGGCGCCTATCATGCAATTTCTCAGAAACTGTTGTTATAATAAAACTGCCGCCATCCTACATTTATAGTTAACTATAATTATAGTTAGTTTTATAGAATTGAAATGGCGTTGGTCTAATGAGCTCGAGCGTAACCGTTCAATCGTTCGTCGTATCAAACCAAAAAGTTCTCGTTAAGATAAATCAAGCGATTCTAAACTGCGTCATGTTCGATAAAAATCAGAATTACAAATATTAACTACCACTATTAAACTGCAGAACTATTTGTCGGCGGGATTAGTGCTTGTAAGCATACTGGTGACCGCCCAGTTTTCTAAATTCGACCATTTTTTTTATGCTCTCCTCCATATAAATTTCAACTGGGCCAAATTACAAACTCCTCCGTTGGCATAAATTTCGTGAAACAGTTGAGTAACCAGCAAAACTCAAAGTCATGTGCAAAACATGATTAGCGCTAAGAATCACAACATCGCTATTTATATCCTGTTTGAAAAGGAAAAATAAATATCACCACTTAGCATTACTCACTGACGTCCACACGTAAATTAATCATGTTTATTTTAAAATGTGTTGTGTTAATTTTGCACTTTGCATTTCTGGGTAAGGTTTAATAATACTGTAGCATTATTTTTTCGATTTTTTTTATTGATTGTGTTGTGTATTGTATTTTATGATTTAGATTTTTTGTATTTAAAATATACTCGTATTAGTGAAAATATGTGTTTCGGCCAATGTTCAATATTATGTTACAATAAGAATATCTTAATATAAGGAAAGAGGTCGTTTTAAATTATAAAATAAGGTCACTTACTTATTATTTGTAAACTGTGTAAATCAATTTACATAGAAATACGAACGGGCCGGCTCAACCGGAGGAATAGTATTCTTTCATAGAAGACCAACATAAAATAACAGTAAGCGTGCTGTCGCGTTTTGCTAATGAGTGGGAGAGTGAAACCCCAGTGATGCAGAAGCATGTCAATAGGCCGCTATAGTGTGACCACCACTCTTGAATTCTGCTCATGTTTTCCATCAAGCAGAGTAGAGTCACTTTGATAGGCTCATACATAAAATATCACTAAAAAATTATAGTTTAATTATAGAAAGTGTCAAGTTCAGATGTGACTACGAGTACATTGACATCGGATGGTTCAAATATCACGAAATACCAGCGACTTTTGACGAAGCTCGGCTGCGATGCCGTCTTGAAGGTAATGTAAAATTATGTTGCTGTTCTCATTTTTTTTCACGTTTTATTAGATACACCAGACCAGGTATTAACTACTCCTACGGAAAAAATATGATATATATATGATATGATAAAAACTAGCCTTTGTGTTAATCTAGGGTAGCTGCCTCCATTCCTGCCTCGGTGGCGTAGTGATAGAGTATGCGATGGATGTACTTGAGGTCTCATGATCTACATTAATTTGTTTTATTTTGGGTATATTCTACGTATTATATGTATATATTCACAAAACTAAAGTAAATACGTATTTATAACAGTTGTGTAATACTCGAAACACAAGCTCTGCTTGGGTTGGGACTAGATGTCGTTGTATTTTGACTGCCTCGGTGGCGTAGTGGTAGCGTATGCGACTGCTAAGCTTGAGGTCTCGGGTTCGATTCCCGGGTCGGACCAAATGTTTGTATGATCTACAAACATTTGTTTCGGAGTTTGGGTGTTTTCTATGTATAATAAGTGTGTATTTACAAAAAAAAAGTATATAAGTGTGGGGGAACGGATATCATGTTCCACCCAACACAAAGGGAGGATCCTCCGACCAGGCGAGGTGATCATGCCTGGCGGGCTACTGCCCAACAGTTGATGTTGGGATGTTGTATATATGATAATCGGCGCGAGAACTTTATTAGCGCGATTCAGGATTGGTAGTTATTCCGTGTAGTGTAGTTTGTAGGTACAGTGCGTTACTTCGTAGTTCAGTGTATCTTCGGTAGATGGCGCTGTATGTGGAGATCGCCACATAAGTATTTATATCAGTTGTCTAGTACCCATAACACAAGCTCTGCTTAGCTTGGGACTAAATGGCGTTGTGTGTTAGATGTCCGGAATATTTATTTATTTATTATTTATTTTATTTTAAATGCACCAAAAAAATAATATAAATATTTTTCAAAATTTTATTAAGATTAAATATCATACATATTACGGACATCTGACACACAATGCCATCTAGCTTCAAACTAAGCAGAGTTGGTACTATGAAGGCTAGATTGAATAATAGAATACCTAACCTAGGCTAGATTGAATTTTTACAAAAACGTAAATATGATACATAGAAAACACGCAAACTGTGGAACAAATATTTGCAGATTATACAAATATTTGGTCCGAATCGGAAATCGAACCCGAGACCTCATTTGAGATTTTATCAAGCTAAGACGCATCACGTGTCATGTAGGACATGAGTCTGAGTAATTACATTTTTGACTAGCTGCACCCTGCGATGTTAGCCGCGTTTGTTGTTGTACCTTTACACGTGAAGTATAGCCATAGGTATTCTAAAAAAGTAGTCCCTTATATCACAGGCTAGGAAAAGTCCAGTCAAAATCAGTTCAGTCGTTCCAGAAGCTGGAACAAGTAGACAGACAGACAAACATTTTTTGATAAAGTATAGGTGTGAAAGTTCAAACCATATTAAGCTGATCTTAACCTTAGACCACTAAAATAAACTGATGACCTTGTGTGGCGACTTCCACATACAACACAACAGTAACCTACTACAGCGCTATCAACCGTAGATACACTGAACTACGAAGTAACGCACTACACGGAGTAACTACCAATGCTGAATCGCGCAATAGAAGTTCTCGCGCTGATTATCATATGTACAACATCCCAACATTACATCCCATTACCTGTTGGGCAGTAGCTCGCCACTCATGATCACCTCGCCTGGTCGAAAAATCCTCCCTTTGTGTCGGAGGAACATAGAACCTGTCCCTCCACACGTGTATCAGTAAGGTGACCATGTATAATAACTTAAGATTTTCACTTTTACCTTATTCATTTTTAATATAGTAAAGATTTTATTAATTTTGAATCGCATTTTCTTTCTCCATAGGTGGTATATTAGCTTCACCCTCTACATATCAAATGAGGTCTATTATGTTGGAATTGGTTTGCAAGCCTGACATCTTCACTGGAATTTCTGCCATATTCTCGAAAGGAGACTTTTATACAATCGATGGTAAGTTAATAAAACTTTGAAATAATCTGTTTCCATAGGGAAATAGATTATTTCGAAATTGTACAAAATGGTTCTGAAACTAAATCGATTTCAGGCCAGCTCGAACGGGACACTACTGCCCTCTCACTGAAGACCAACCTAAAATGACATTACTCGCGCTGTCGTGTTTCGTTGCTGAGTGTAAAACCAGAAGCCCAGTGATGCTGAAGCATCTCAATAAACCGCCATAGTAGCCTGGGGATCACCTTGGTTTCAGCTCATGTTTTTGTTTAGGCAACTTTTTTTTTATTTACCAAAATATTCAACTGAAATTAGCACTGTACTTTTGCAGGTATACCTCTAATTGATATTCCTCATGAATGGGCTCAAAGTGAACCAGATAATAAAAATAACGAGGAAAACTGTACAGCTTTAAATTACTATGGAAAACTATCAGATGTAAGATGTGATGAACTTCGGCCATATATATGCTTCAGAGACTATTCAAAAGTCGATATCAACTTTTGCGGTACTCCAGATCTAGGTGATCTTATTTTTAAAACTTGACAAATACTCCTAAAATACTTGTAAAAAGAACACTTACTAAAATATTATAATATATGTTGCAACTTTCAGATTACCATTTTGAGACTCAGACAAACAAATGCTACAAATTTCATACAAAAGCGAGGATTTTTGAACGTGCCCACTTGGTTTGTTCTTCTGAAGGAGCTCATCTTGTTGTCATAAACAGCGAAGAAGAAGCGAAAGTTATTTCTCAAATTTATGACAAATATCCAAACGAAAAAGTCGTAGGTAGTCCCCACCCAGATATTGCCATAATCGGATTTAAATACTGGGACTTTAACTTAGAATGGACAACTATTCATGGTATATATTACACTATCTTTTAGTTTAAATTTAATAGTAATCTTATTTTAAATCCAATCTAAATTCTACGAGTAGCAACGGTACTATATTCGTTGAAATAACCCTACTGAAGCTTTCTTTTGATTAAAAATCGGTTAATAATGTGTTTTTTTTTTCAGGACAATCGCTTCAGAACGCAGGGTATGCGAAATGGGCTCCAGGTCAACCGGACAACTACAGAAATCATGAATACTGTGGAACAGTATACCGGTCCGGTCTACTAAACGATGGAGATTGTGATATCAAATTCGCATTCATCTGTGAAAAAAAGCCTGACTATCCACCTGTTTGTGATAATGTCAGTAAAAGAAATTACACCCGGTTCTGCGACATTGATATCCAAAAACATGAAAAGCAACTCGAAGCTCGACCCCTGGATTCAATCTACCCGTTACCCATTTATTAGTTCAATATTATTATTTTTTGTGATCTTATTTTTATGTCTGTTTTGTATCTGTATTTATTCTTTATATCAATGTGGCAATAAAATAAAGTTTTTGAGTTGTCTGTGCTAAGAACTGTATCCCCTCCCTTTTAATGTAATGGTGGATTGTGGCCCAATAAAATATTCAAGCAAGCGTTTACTTTATATTTCCTCATACAATTTAACACTTTATTGTACCCATAGAACATATAAATATAAAAGAAATTCAAAGAAGTGTCATGTACTACATAAGAGTATTATTATTATTATTATTTTTTATTGAATAAGGGTCAAACGAGCAGACGCATCACCTGATGGTAAGCGATTACCGCCGCCCATGGACACCCGCAACACGCACACGCAATTAAGTGGTAACCTTGGGAGAGTCACGTTCCGGCATGAAAGGAAGCCGGTTCACGGCTCAATCGGAGTGATACCACGGCCTCACAGAAACACCGTCATCATATAATTTGAAAGATTTACGAAAAATTTATGTGTATATTACTCGTGTTTATTTAAGAAGAAAAATAGTACTACGGTTGTGATCTCAGCAACCGCTGATAATTTACATGTCTAAAAAATCTACATCAGCACCATTATCAACACAAGCTCTGCTTGGGACTAGATGGCGTTGTGTATTAGATGTCCGAAATATTTATTTTATTATCACTGTAATTTTAATAAAGGTTACATACACTGTACCAATAGTAATATAATAATGTTTGGCGATGATATTGATAAAGGTTTAGGTATGTTGATGACAAACTCAAATAAAAAATATTCATTTAGCAACTTTTTATGCCGAACTTAGCATAAAATATGATTCTAAATAAGACTATTAGTGTAACTTTTGTTACAAATACTAGTCTCATAATTGTCAGTAATAATAAGGGTACTGTAAATAAAGAAACATTTATAAAATACTTTGAACAATTATCGGCACTCTATTTGCATTGAGTTCCGATAATTGTACAAAATATTACTATTTTAAATATCACTTAGTGGACACTAAGTGACATTTTATTTGCATTGAGTTTGATTTCATTGAATAAATGATTTTGAATTTGAATCACATTCGCTTACTGGTGAAAAAATATTTTTGAAATTTGATTGTTACGCTTTTACCAAGTAAAATATCTATGACGATTACTTTGCTCAAGTAAGTGTATAATAATAATAATTAAGTACGTTTATCCTCGTCGCATCTTGTAATGTACTCGTTGTGATGTATTTATTTATCGCTCACACATAAGCACGCGTCTTAATATGCGTTTCGGATAGTCTCTGCGCGTCATATGTGCCCGAGATAGGTATGCAACCTTCATGTATGTATTAGGCCATTACTTACGAACCTACATACACTACAATAATGATACCTGGACATAATGCTACAGTCACTGTGAACACAACTCAAAATCTTTCGTTGTTGCAACCCTTTCGACTGGAGCGGTCTTCTGTGTGAAATCCAGACGATTGAGTTCACCAAGCGAGTCTATGCGGTGCCGTGTCCGTGTCTAAGCATTAGGACACCAAACCGCTCACGTGCAGCCATGAAGATTTCATGCCTAGTCTTAGTGACGAACTCGGACAGAGGGATACCAGATCCCTTCAGTTTAGTTACAAGCCACAGCTTGTCCCGTACTGAGCTGGAGCTTGACAAATATGGGTCTAGGTTTTTTGGACTTACCTGTCTTCCCATTCTGTGGCATCGACGTATGTCTGTCTTTGAGAATTTCTTCAACCCAATAAGATCTGTCGCAACACCCACAATCGACTGCGCTGGGTCCTTATCCTCGGATACGGGCTGACTTGTAGTGCACACAGGACGGCTGAGTGCAACTTGCGATCACGGCGAGCATGTGAGAGACCTACGCAACTGCAGAGACTCAAGGGACTCGGTGGTTTTGGGACTGTCGACAAACAGATACTGCGTGGCAGCTGTCTAAGGAGAGGTCTTCATTCAGCAGTGAACTATTAAAGACTGTTGGACTCCCTGTTTTACTTGTCTTCCTATTTACTTAATTCTACTCCAGTTAATACTAAGCTTTCATACAGTACACTTATGGTATTTGATTATGTTAGAGCGCCTGCGTTATTTATAAGGGTTAGTTTAATATTTTCTTGAAATTTGCGTAGCTGCAAAAGTTGAAGTCATGTTAAATAATGTTAATCGTCCATTTACAGTAAAATAACATAAACAAGTGTTTGATGCCTTGTCCGGTATGTATAAAAAAAAAAGTGTATACAAATTATAAAAGTGTACTGAAGGGTGTGTATTGTTGGCGGGGGTGTCCAAAGTTAAAGTGTGAAACACGGTTTTGCGTCATAAGTATGTTGCGAGCCACTGTCATTATAGTTCCATCCTTATTCATATTGGATTTATATTATATGTACTAACGTCACTGGACTTCACTTTGTCCTACACAGCGGCAGAATGAAGTTCGTTTTGAAATGTGTTGTGTTTATTTTTTCTTTTGCATTCCTTGGTAAGGTTTTTTAAGTTGATTTTTTTTTATTTAATTGCTTTGGAGAGTCAGTTTTGTAAGTTTAATATTTGTTATATACCTATTACGTTTTCTTTTTAGTTAGTTAAATGAAAATGTTCTATCTATATAGTATAACTGCTTACTTTTTTTTTGTTGAATTTCTACGGTAAGTTTTGAGTATGATCTTTTGCGTTAATTTGTAACAAAATCCGGAAGGGTGTAGGAAAATACCGGAACCTGTTTATTTCTATTCAAAGCCTATATAGAATTTCGTGTCATCTGGCAGTTCTTAGCATTTCATTCCCTAGTTTTTCTATACGCCTATATATATAGTGATGGACAAAGTATTTGTAGAGCTTTTAGAATTTTGTTGAGTTCTGTAAAAACCGACCAGACTGACCGATTTGATCTACTACGTATCGTGAGCTGACTGATTACTAACTGTTAGTGCTGTTAACGTCTACGGGACACACTTATATGACACAGTTACAGAGTTTAAACAGACTTGATTTCTTGTTTTTTTTATATTGGTGTTTACGAGTATACAAAACATAGGAACCGTTAAATAAATATCACAAATCGTCGTGTAGCGTTTGGAAAGATCTGCTCTAGTGGTCTAATGACTAGCCATTTTCACTGCTGAACCAGAGGTCATTGGTTCTAATTTAACTTTGGTGACATGCTCGACTAGCATTAGGATTTGTTTTAATATATTAAGTATAATTTTTAATAATAATTGTATGTAAAAACTGCGTATAATTGCAGTCTGGTTACCGTAAAAATATACTTTTTAAATGTGATGAGCCTGCCAAAGTGACTCTACTCTGCCTGAGAAATATGTTTAGTTGAAAGTAATGCGTGACGATTATTCTGGTAATTTGATGAGGAGTGATTTTTGACAGTATCTGGACTATGGTTCGTTATGCTCCCTAAAATGCCATGCTTGCGGTGTCGACGTGGAGCGGGTTGTTTCTTTCCCTCTTAAATGGCAAAGGTGCTGATGGCTGGTCTGTGCGTGATACTTGTAAATGGGTGCTGCTTGGGGTAACTGGACTTTACTATTATTTGTGTTCGCTCAACTGCAACGCTAGCCTCTTCATCCAGTCACGAAATTTTTTTACCAGTAGATTTTGCAACTGAATGTAAATATATGTGCACCTTGAATGGTTTCTATGTTTAATATGCTCAAACTTTAAACGGTATTACAGAGGAATTTTGTTTTGTTGGTACGTTACTTTTGAAGCGTTTCAATAAAATTAAATTCAAGTTGCAACAGCTTGCATACTGTTTACTTTTCATGTAATACTAACACTATTGTGACTACCTAAATATCTGACTTGTAAAAAGAGTGGCCATAAGTTTATTTACCAGTATACTATTCATAAGGCTATATGCATTTTGGAAACCGGAAGTTTTAGATTGACACAAGCAGGCAGTAGATTTTGGTGTTTTTATCTATTTTACCTTGAAAATGCAGTACATGCTGTGGCTTATGTTTGTGTCAATCTATGATTTTTAACTGTAGCTTTAGTTTAACGTTCATAAATGACACATCATGAACAGAATCCAAGAGTGGTGATCACCATACTCATTGCGAATGCAAACAGTGCAATAATGCAGTATGGTGACCCCCTACTATGGCGCCCTATACAACAGTCAGTCATGTTTGATATCAGCAAAACTTAATATTATTTTAAATGAATTTATTCAGATGCAGTGAAGTTTAGATGTGATTATACGTACGTACGTACGATACGTACACTAGACAAGGATGGTTCAAGTACCACGAAATACCAACGACCTGGTTCAATGCTCGTTTAGAATGTGAAATGGAAGGTATAATCATTTTAAAATACTTTAATTTGCATTTGTTAGTCAATTTATTTGATGATAATATACTTTTGTGCTTATCTCTACCGAAGATCAATTAAACAGTTAAAAACTGACAAAATAAGCAATGTGAATTTGTATTTGTAATAATACATTAAATTATACTATATTGTTTAGCAAATGCGTGATGGGTTTGCAGACGAAACTAAGTCAATTAATATATATATATATATATATATTACAAGCATTTATTTTTTATTTAATTTGCGTTTATTTATTTCCCAAGACAATCTCTTTTTAACTAACATAGCTAAAAAGCAAACTTATCATAAACCGGGATATGCAGTTTATGATAATAGACTACGGGCCCGTGTCGAACATTTATGGGTCATGTGAACCACCAGAAGACCTGTTGAGAAAGATACAGGGGCATAAAACAATAACATTTAGCACTTTACAGTTACTTGTAAGCAGTCCGAGTACATCTCAAGGGGAGGGGGACGTAACCATAGATTTTTCTCCCTTGACATACGATTTTTGTACGGTGTTGCTGAATAATGGATTAGAAGAGGTATTGAAATTGTATGAAACCGATACCGTAGAAAAAAGTTAAATGGCTAAATTAACCGACAGAATCACCGGGAAATCAAAAATATTTCCAACTTTGTGGCGCACAGGGAGAAAAATCAAGGGTACCCCCTCCCTTTCACCTGTACTAAGTTGGACAATACAAGTGATGGCTAGTGCTGAATTATTGTTTTATGCCCCTGTTTCTTTCTTAGAAGATCTCCTGGTAGTTCATAATACCCACTAATTTTCGACACGGGCCCGTAATCCATAATTTTTCCTTCTCTTTGTAATGCAGTATTTCAGCATAGTTTGCTCCTTTTGTCGGCTTTTACGACAAGGGATGATTAGAGGTTGTAACACTCCGTATTCTTAAGCCATCACCACATATAAATACCTTATTAAAAAGACATCATCATAACTATCATCATCAACTATTGTAGTCCATTCTCAATAAAGGCCTAAAAAGATACACAGTTAAAATTATTTCCAAAATAATGTACCTATGCGTCAATTTCCTTTAAATTATGGGAATTGTGGTCAATAT
This sequence comes from Spilarctia lutea, assembly GCA_916048165.1. Classification (NCBI taxonomy): domain Eukaryota; kingdom Metazoa; phylum Arthropoda; class Insecta; order Lepidoptera; family Erebidae; genus Spilarctia; species Spilarctia lutea. The sequence goes on along the minus strand of OU696492.1, from coordinate 1,910,713 downwards.
TTCACTATCAGTGTGGTAACAATTTTGTTGATAATTTGTGGTTAAGTTACTAGGTAATATAAACTGATTAAAAATAATTTTTCTCATGTGTAATATTATTTTGTTGCAACCACTATATAATATATATAAGACCCCTTTCGTTTATTAGCCAAAATCCCTTGCAATAAAAGAAGATGGAATAATGAAATAGAAGCAAATTTTCAACAGGTGCTGTTCTAGCTTCTCCCACCACACCAGAAATCAAATCAATTATGTTGGAATCATTTTGCAAACCTGAGATCTTCACTGGAATTCATGCTATTTTCTCTAAAGGGCAATTTCATACTATCGACGGTTAGTAAGCAATATTATTTTGATTTTGACAATTTCAATCCACTATAGATTGAGAGAGAATTGTATATACACTATAGAGATTTATATGTCGTTGACTGTATTCCTGACTTCATGTGTACAGAAGCTCATGATGTTCTACATTTAAAGCATGAGAATATGTCGACAACTCCACTTTCACACATACAGTATGACTAAGGTAAAAATTTGTTAAACAAACAAGTAAACAATACTTTTTATGTCTGTTTATATGTTATAGTCGTTCCAATCGTTTATTTAACTTTTGACAGCTCTAATACTTAATCAAATAGTGATACCCTGACCCGTTACCTATTCGATTTCTTTTATCGATCGATTTTATGCATTAAGAAGTTTTAATCGATTTAACAAACTCATTATTTTATAGATAATTTCGTACTTTTATCGATTATTAAACGACAATACCGGACGCGGAGCCGACGCGCGACGCCATTTTGTTGTCAGTGTTAATCCACATTTTCAAAGTTTTAATCGATTTAACAAACTCATTATTTTATAGATAATTTCGTACTTTTATCGATTATTAAACGACAATACCGGACGCGGAGCCGACGCGCGACGCCATTTTGTTGTCAGTGTTAATCCACATTTTCAAACGTCTAGTGTATTGAGATTGTATATAAACAATTCAAAATTCATTTATCTATACTAATATTAAAAAGAATAAGGTTTGTTTGTAAGTATGTTTGTAACGAATAGGCTCAAAAAGTACTGGATGGATTTTAATAATTCTTTTACCATTTGAATGCTACATTATCACTGATTATAATGTTATTTAATTGCAAGAAAAAAATAAGAATCCCTACTAAAACTAGAATAATGTTACCCAAGGTGTAAAAAAATGCCTATAAATAATCTTTTACGAACTCTATTTACTAAAATTTCTATGTGTTTCAATGTGCGACCTCCTTTGTCAAAATAAAGAAGAAATGTATTAAAAGAATGTTCTTCAAATATGGCGGATCTATGTCATGAAAATATATATAAAAGGAACTGAATTTTCGAAATGTATTATTGTATTGTGTTGTAATTCAGTGAGTATTTATATTCCTCCGTATTGATTTATTTGTGAATTCTCACGTTTGGTTGAGTTGAGCGTATCGTTCCTGCCTTCGTTACTGTCAAAATGCCAAAAAAGAAAGCCTCTTATACCACTGACTCAAGTTAGAGACCGTGTTGCAGCAGCATTAGGTATTAGTGCTCCAACAGTGGCAAAAATAACAAAAGAAGGCTACGGCAGCAGTGGCATGGAACAGAATAAGCTATCTACACCTAAGAAAAAACGTCAGCCTAGTAAAGTTACAGCCGTTGACAATTTTGCTGCTGAATTTACTGAAAAATGCGTGTAAAAAGTAACTCCAGAAAACTGGGCGAATGTTGTAGAAAAAACAAAGAAGGTGATAATGTCGGATTGGGATCGGGATGTTGCATTCGACAATTTATCCATCCAAGAAATGATAATCAATATTACTGAGAACTCAAGTGATGATGATTCCTGGTCATACGAAGAAGACGATTCTTTATAATTAAAAATAGTATTACAGTACTTCTTTTGGTTGTTTTATTTTTTAATCCGTAAAGTACTACGAATTTCAACATTTTGTACCTGTTCATTACAAGTAGGTACCGCAGGTAGTTTTTATTTGAACCAACTACAGTTAGTCTAAAGAATTATTTTAGATTCATTAATTTGCAGCGAATACATTTTTTTTTTTTTTTTTTTTAATAAGAGATCTAGTGGACCTCGGCGCTTTTCCCCGTCCATGAAACGGGACCTTGTCATTCAATGTTTCATTTAAGTCTAATTTGTCTTTGTAGTAATTTTTCGTTGTCGTTTCTATGCGTTTTATCTTCAAACACCATTAATTATTCCATTCTTTCATCCATTCATTAGTTATGTTTATATTCAATTCATTTACTTATCTGTTATATTTATATTCTACTTTACTGTTATATTTATATTCAATTTATTGTCCTACCCATTAAGTTTATATTCTGCTTATCTATTATATTTGTAATCAATGTATTTACTTGTCTATTATGTTTATATACCACTTATCTATTATATTTGTATTCAATTTATTTGCTTATCTATTGTGTTTATATTCTGCTTAGCCATTTTATTTATATTCAATTTATTTACTTATCCATTATGTTTATATTCTACTTATCTATTATATTTATATATAGTTCATTCATTTATCTATATTGAATTAACGGCATTTTTGTAAAAAGGTTATTATTAACTTATTTGTCCATTTATTTACTTATTAGATTACATTTATGTTTTATTTTCCATGTTCTACTCATTTACTTATATATTAATAATTAATAGAAATAAATTTAAAATAAAACTGGTCTAAAAGCAAATAAGCAAATGCCTGCCTATCCAGGTGACTTCCCAGTCGCTCCTCCTGCCTGGGAGACTCGGTGTTCATAACTCGTGTAAGTGTGTAGTTTGTATGTTATGTGTGCGTGTTCAGTGTTTTGTATGTGTGTTTGCCTTCCGCAGCGAATACATTCGATCCCATTACTAGGTACGAGTACGATGGAACTGTTTTCATTACGCAAATTATTTATGCATTAAAACAGAGACATTTAGGGCATTTTAATGCAAAATAATAAAGGTTTTCACGTGATTTGATATAAAATATAATCACAGTTATTTTATTGTATGTTTTATTAATATAATCGATAATCGATTTATTTCAAAACCGTTTTTATAGTCTGTGGTCATTAATTACGAATGACACATCCCTAAGTGGGCGGAGCCCGCCCATAAAGTACAGTATTATCTGTAGTACATTGTATCAAAAATTATTACAAAACTTTATGTGCGTGATCTGTCAAAAGTTAAATAAACGATTGGAATGACTATAGTGGAGATAAAACCTTTAACAGTGGATTTGCAACTTATTTAAAGGTTATTCAAAATCTTTTTTCATTTAAATATTCATTAGAATTGTGCTGATCAGCTCAATTGTGTTAAAAAATTCCACAAGACATCATATTGTTTGAATACGGAAGTAATTGAATGAACTAAAACTCACTTTTCCACTATTTCTGGTTTTGAAGATATGAAAATATTTCAAAACAATATTAAAACTAGTGAAATTAAACAACATTCGATTCAAAAGCTTCAATATCCGCTAACAATACCTCGAAGAGCAAATTAAATAACATATAATAATGAATGATAAGATAATTTCAGCGTGACTAACATACAATTCGTCACGTGATAAAAATTGGTTAGTAGCTACAGCATCAGTATCGTGAAGTTAGTAACACTTGGAATATCGTCTCCTAAAAAAAAACACTTTTGAAAAAAACTTCATTGTAGTCCCCACCACTTTCCTGGTTATAAACGATAAAGAATCAAAATTATTTGCATTATTTCGCTTCACTCGCTAGTAGTATCTACACGCAAAATGAAGTTTATCTTAAAACTAGCTTTTGCTCGCGGCTTCGCTCGCGTTAAGAAGTATTTTTATTAAATAGATATAGTTTTTGCGGCTTTACTTTTGTTTAGCGTGTGTAAAAAATTATGATTATTTTTGAAATTTTTGGGCCGTGTGTTGATAGATCACTATGTCAGTCAGTCAGTCACCTTTGAGTTATATATATATTTAGATATGTGGTTCTGGGACTTTCTTTTACGTTCATAGGTAAGACATTTAGAAATATTATTTTATATTTGACTTACGTATTTTATGATTTTTTTACTTTTCATTTAAGTTTTTCATGATTTCGAACTAAGTCTTTGAATATTTTTTTAAAGTAGAATAGATTTTTCGACTTATATTACTGAAAAAAATCAATAAAGTTGTTTTTTTAAATTTTTGTACAGTTGTCGAAAATTTTTTTAAATATATTTTTAATTTTCCTGAATATATCCTTTTGTTATTAATGTTTGAGTGCTAATTTAATTTAGATTTGCTGGGTTGAGTAATCAAACGATTATTTCTATCATTATTTGTTAAAAGTTGTAACATTGTAGTTAGTTTTTAATTTCATAAATTAAATAAAAACCATAAATCTATGATTGAAATTTGTAGTAAGAAAGTGCAGCATAAATGCACAATACTTTAAATTTTACAAGCTGTTCTTCCGATAATAATCATTCTACATGTTGCTAAAGTTTAGCGTGAAAAATACATGAGTCTACAGACAACAGCTTATGAAATTTTAATAAATACTTAGAACTCTGAGTTTTGGGTAATGAAATATGTAAACATACGTACCTACAGAAACAGTAGTTACATACGTAAAGACATTTTTTTCTTGTACTTAAATACCCTGCTCTAGCTTTGAATGAAACCTGACCAATCCAAAGGTCGCCTGGACGAAATTGCTATGAGCAACAAGGCCGCCCTTAATATGTACATCACATTTTCTTTTTTCAGGTTCAGGTTAATTTTCAGGTTTGTATATGAAGGGTTAAAGGGTTATAAAACACATTTATGTGGTTTTCACACTTTTATTAGCAGAAATAGTAATTACAATGTTTACGGTTCAACGACGCGACATAGACCAAATCAAAACAAACTAGTGAGAATAGTTATCGCCAGATGGCACTGCTCACAATCTTCGTTATACTATAACACCTCCCCTCGAAGTTGGGAGCATATCTTTTGAAATTTATAAACCTTCATTCATCATACCTAAATTACGCAGACACTCGTGATGCCTTGTCCCACTCAAACCTTTGGTCAAGACATCAGCAGGCATCCGTTCCGTACACAAATATTTAAGATGAATTACGCCTTCTTCGCACTTATCGCGAATAAAGTGGTGCCGTATATCAATATGCTTTGTACGAGAATGATAGTTTTTACTTTGAGCAAGTTTAATGGCACTCTGGTTGTCGTTAAACAACATCACACACTCACAATTCACACTCATGCTAATTAAGATATCCCGTAAATAGATGGCTTCCTTAGTAGCTTCGGAAATAGCCATATACTCGGCTTCGGTGCTCGATAAGGCAATCGTTCGTTGCTTTCTCGCCTCCCAGCTGATGGGAGCACCTGCTAAAATAAATGCAAAACCGGAATAGGATCTGCGATCTATTGAGTTCCCGCCCCAATCTGCATCAACCACACCAAAGAGGGGCATGCCTGTCCTTTCATATACTAGTCCGTAATCTGATGTACCTTTCAAATACCTTAGCACGCGTTTAGCAGCCTTCCAATGTTCAATATTGTAATTAGTATTGAATTGACTCAAATAATTGACGGCATAACTGATGTCTGGTCTAGTTGATACGGCCAAATGCATCAACGCACCAATCAAACTCTGAAACGGATACTGTTCCATTATATCAGACCTAATACAGTCAGGTTTCTCTAACTTTACATTAACATCTATAGGTGTCACAACAGGTTTACACTCACTCATACCGAAACGTTCTAATACTTTATCTACATACAATTTTTGACTTAAGTACACTCTATTTTCACAATCACGACTAAATTCGATTCCTAAACATGTAGAAATATTTCCCATATCTTTCATTTCAAATTTACTCCCTAATTGTTTCTTTATATCCTCCATCCACACTGTATCATTCGTCGCTAGTATCATATCATCAACATATATACCTATCAACATCGTTCGCTCACCCTTTTGTGCAATAAACACACAAGGATCCTGTGGTAATGCTTTAAAACCAATATCATTTAACATGCTCACTAACCTTTTATACCACTGCAGTCCTGATTGACGTAAGCCATACAAAGATTTTCTCAATAAACACACACTATCCACACATTCGTCAAGAGCTTTGTTCCAGCATTTAGCTGTCTCAAGTATATTTTTCTCTGTTATTGTCTTCTTCTTCGATCCAACTTTATCTTTTGCGAGTACTCTCTCTAGGACATCACTTAGCTGGTCTGGATTCTCCATATATACCTCTTCATCGAGTGAACCATTTAAATAGGCAGTTACTACGTCCATTTGATGGATTTGTAACCCTAACTCCGCTGACAATGCAGCTATTAGCCTTATGGATGATGATCTTACAACAGGGGATGAGGTTTCGTGAAAGTCCTCCCCTGGACGTTGTGAACATCCTTTTGCGACGAGGCGTACCCTCTTGCCAGTGCTTTTAGTACTAAACACGAATCTACTGCCAATAACTTTTCGTTGTATTGGTCTTGGTACAATCTCCCAAGTTTTATTCTTTATCTGTGACAGATACTCATCTTCTAAGGCAGCTGTCCATAAACTTTCATCGTTTCTTTTCTCTATATCTTTCCATGTCATTTGTTCTATTATTGTTATTCCTGCACTCATGTGTTCGTTTGGTTCATTATCTGGTTCATTTTCATTATCCGTAGTATTGTCTTCTATTGGTATATGGTATTCTTTTCGCGGTCTACCCGCCGGACCAGTACGAATTAGACGAGGTCTTCCTTTCCCTCTCTTAGAAGGTTCTATTAAATTTTCCCATGTTGACCTACCGCCTTCTCTCTGGGTTCTTAGTATTCTACGATTATCTTCTTTTCTTTCATTCGATACATTTAATTCTAATCTAATTTGTTCTCCATCAATATCTCTGTCTTCATCATTATCCTTTTCTTCATCAAGTATCTCTTTATATTCATGTCTAAATGCAGTTTCATTCATGAACTTCACATCGCGACTCACGATAATCTTTCTTGTCGTAGGATCATGTATTCTGTATGCTTTTGATTGAGTATCATATCCTACGAATATTCCTAACTGCGAACGAGACTCAAATTTTCCTTTCGGTTTTCCCTTGTCTTTATAATAGGCTTTAGAGCCGAACACATTCATATATACCACTGTAGGTTTCTTTCCTTTCCATAGAGTGAAAGGTATTTGACCACTCAAAGCTGTAGTTGGGCAACGGTTTCGTATATAATTAGCAGTATTAACTGCTTCTGCCCAAAGTGTAGGAGGACTACCTGCTTGACGCATCATACATCGTGCCATTTCAACCAATGTCCTATTCTTTCTTTCAGCAATTCCGTTCTGTTGAGGCGTATACGGTGCTGTCAATCTTCTTCGGATTCCTGCTTTGTTTAAGAAGTCATCAAACTCATTGTTCACGTATTCTCGTCCGTTATCAGACTGAAGATTCTTTATCTTCTTACCAGTTAAGTTCTCAGCATAGGCTTTATAGGTTTTAAATACACTTAGGACGTCGCTTTTACTCGCTATGAAGTAGACTTCACACCATCTAGATTTATCATCGATGAATGTAACAAAATATTTTTTACCGCCATAGGACTGATGATTCATGGGGCCACAAACATCACTATGCACTATCTCTAATAGTTCGTTGGTACGATCTTCCCTTTTCCTTGGAAAAGGCGTGCAAGTCTGCTTCTCACTTATACAGATTTCACATTCAGATAATTTTTCATCATCTTTGAATGTTAGCCCGTGCACTAAATGACTCTTCGCCATATGTTTTAGGTCACGTTCATTAAGATGTCCGAGTCGTTGATGCCATATATCTAGTGAATTCTTCGTGGCTTCGACACTATTGACAGAATTCTGACTCATTCTAACATGGTATAGGTTACCAACTCTATCTGCTCGCATATGAATTTTGTCATTGTTATCAATCACAATCGCATCCTTGTTCCTGAAGCGAACCTCGAACCCACGATCTGTCATTTTGGCCACTGATAATAAGTTTGTTCGTAAGTCGGATACGTAAAACACCTTTTCCACATCAATCTGGCGTTCTTCACTGCCTGTGTCAATTGAAATATTTACTTTACCAGTGCCTGATATTTTCGTTATATCACTATTAGCTAAATTCAGTTCGGAGTCTAGCCGCGTAAAATTCTGAATCAACTGCTTATCATTGCACATATGACCCGTGCATCCACTATCAATACACCAAATAGGATTTACTTTCTCACCTAACATAACCTCTTCGGCTGTACTCAACAACATTGTTGTCTTTTGTTTGCTGTAATTACCATTTTCTACCTTCTGTGCGCTTTGTTTAAATTTATTAATATATTTAGATCTGCACTCTTTCGCATAATGCCCACGACGACCACAACGATAACATTCGATGTTATTTTTATAATAACCATGGTTGTCATTATTCTTCTTCAGATTGGCATTCTTATTTTTATTGATACGTTTGACGAACATAGCCCCTTGATCTGTCGTCTTAGACTTACGTGCTTCGAAATCTTCGATAATCTTGACCTTTAAGGTTTCCGTTGATGGTAAATCATCACGCGATTCCATTGCCGTTCTAAACATGGCGAAGGAATCCGGTAAACTATACAACAATAATATAGCAAGTAATTCATCGATAACTATCAAACCGATTTCTTTCAACTTCTTAACCGCATCAAAGAAATCCGCGATGTGCTTCTTCAAGTCGCCATCTTCTTGCATACGAGTCAACACAAGCCTTTTCAATAACGACGCTTTTCTTGCAGGGCCGCTCGACTGATACATAGATTTTAGCTTATCCCAAATAGCCTTGGAACTTTCCAAACCATCCAATGCAGTTAACTCACTCGGACTCACCGCTAACAGTATATCCGACTCGGCTTTTCTGTCCATTTTTACCCAATCGGCATATTTCGAATCACTTAACTGTGGTTTTGGTAAGGATCCCGATACATATTCCCATAGATCATTTTTAATCAATATTGCTCGCATATGTATCTTCCATGTATCGTAATTATCGCCATTAAGTCGATCTATCTTAATACTTGTAGCCATATCGAAGTTTCTTCAACTCCAAAACAATAGCAATGAATAAAAATCTTCGTTTTAAAGTTGTAAACAAAACGCAAAACGTAACTTGCAAGTCCGCGTTACACTATTCACCTTCAATAAACCATAACGTGCTTAGACGCGTTTATAACTTTAATTACGACGAACTGTTTTAGTTCAAATCACTGCAATTGTTCACTAATCATATTTCACTCACTAGCAGTCACTGGGCCCATAACCTGAAGGGTTAAAGGGTTATAAAACACATTTATGTGGTTTTCACACTTTTATTAGCAGAAATAGTAATTACAATGTTTACGGTTCAACGACGCGACATAGACCAAATCAAAACAAACTAGTGAGAATAGTTATCGCCAGATGGCACTGCTCACAATCTTCGTTATACTATAACAGTATAGTAAAGTTTTATCTATCTAACAGAACTCTTCGTTGGTAGTTGAATGGTCAACAGACCAAACACAATACAAATAATGAAACATTTTAATTTATTGTGTGATTTTCTTTCAGATGTAGTAAAGTTTAGGTGCGATTAAAAGTATACTTACCTAGGATGGTGAAAATACCAAGAAATACCTGTAACTTGGTATGACGCCCGCTTGCAATGCAAATTCGAAGGTAAGTTTTACATAAAACCACCATATTGGTATACAAACTGTTTGTTTAACCCGCGATGCAAAAGGTGACGTTATAAGTGGCAACCCTGAGGTCCACGGCCGGGATTGTCCAAATCGTGGAATAAATCTGGCAGCAGGGTCCTGAGGTAGCTCTGCATTAATCTCAGGCATTGTTTTTTCATGATCCTGAGAGATGACTTCCTTCCATCTTTCCCAATCCATCTGATTGATTCTGAAATTTTTCAATAAATGCCACTTAAGTGTACAATTTGAACCTGTTGATGGCAGTTGACTAGCTTATAGATTAGTTTTTAAATAAATATATTTCTCCTAGGCATTGGATCTACCAGAAGCACTCACTAAATGTAAAAATTGATTAATTAAAACTACATTAACCAAAATATTAAGATCTACTTCTGCTTTTTATTTGGGGAATAAGGACAAAACTATTCTAAAGCTTTCCATTCTCGCCTTGTATTAGATCACATTAACTCGATTCTCAATAACTATTACTATAGTAATTTACTTATTTTATCTGCTGGTTAACAGGTGGAATTTTAGCGTCTCCTACAATACCAGGATTGAAAACTTTAATGTTAGACTTATTGAGGAAAAATGAAGTCTTCACTGGAATTCACTCCACTGTTGCAAAGGACAGTACTATTCCGTTGATGGTAAGTTATAAAATTAAAAATGTTTACACTTGTAAAAACTGTAAACACGAATAGGATACGTTCACATCCCTACTCCCTACTGCGCTGAATGGTGTCTGGTCCGTAAGTATGGGCCCGATCCCCATATGGAACAATATTGTATGATCCACAAATTATTGTTCGAAGTCACAGTATTTATTGTGTCCGTTTGAATATATTTTTAAACTTCCTGCGACACAAGTTCTATTTCTAGCTACAGAACATCATCATATTCCTAGCCTTTGTTGTTTGGGGTAGACTACTAGATCGACCGGTTTTACCTGAATATTTGTTTTTCACGGAGCGTCTGGCATCGGACCTTTAAAACCCGGCGTGTGAACTGAATTCGAAGATTGAACTAGTTGTTAGTATATTTTAGGACTATGACTTTCTAATAACTAATGAAATAGATGTTACGATTACACTAACCACTAGACCATCGAGGCAGTCTATAATCATTTGTCTTTTGAAATAACATATTTTTGAATGTTTAAGATTCAAACAGACAAAATTGTTAAATTTTAGGCGTACCTCTGGCACAAATTCCTCATGAATGGGAGGTAAATGAACCTGATAATAAGAATGACAGTGAAAGGTGCATTACCTTAAGCACTGATGGGAAATTCTCTGACGTAAGATGTGATGAACCGCGGCCTTATATATGCTTTAGAGAGAATTCGCAAGTTGATGTCAATGTTTGTGGTACTCCAGATCCAAGTAAGTATAGCAATTGGTTCAAATATTTTTTTCCTTTAATTTTAAAACTATGTATATAAACAAAAATAAATATTTCGGCCCATCTAACACAGGGCCAAGTCGCAAGCTAAGTAGAGCTTGTGTTATGGGTACTAGACAACTGATATAAATACTTATATACTTTCTTTTTTGTAAATACATACATATTATACATAGAAAACACCCAAACTCCGAAACAAATATTTGCAGATCATACAAACCTTTGATCCGTCCCCGGAATCGAACCCGCGACCTCAAGCTTAGCAGTCGCATAGGCTACCACTACGCCACCGCCGACATTGAAATAAATTCAACGGCTTAAACGTGAAATCGTAACTGACAAATATACATAGTTGCGTTAAGACAACGACTTTAAGTATTTGTATGAATTTCACAAAAGGATTAATGAAATCCTTAGTCTATGGACAGGAAATCTGAATGTTTAACTGGTAGATAGTGTTTTATTAGAGCATGTGACTTTAAATTGATTATGGTCCAATGTCAAATTAAGTACATCTAGGCTCTTGAAATTATTGGAACGAAGTTCCTTATCGCGCGTTGTGAAAGGCGGCTAGACGGAAAAAATTCATACGAAAAAGTTGTCACGACACTTTTTGCTATTTTAAATTATATTTGTTATTAGTTTATTTTTCATTGCTTGATTCACTATTGTTGTTATATACATATATACTTATTTTGTAAATACATACATATTATACATGGAAAACATCCAAACTCCGAAACAAATATTCCAATAAAAACATAAAAACCTATAAAATAAAAGAATGTTTCAATTATTTTATCGTGAGTTGATTTGGAATTGTCTGTGATATAATACTTGAGATCAGTAATTAGTTATTTGTGTGAATACAATTACGGGATTGGATTACATAAACTTATATGTAAATTTAATGATTTTAGTTTTTTCTTCATTACACATTAGGAGCACACGCTCATATTTACATCTATTTATTATTTGCACTTTATATTAGAAAATTGTATTGATGTATATATATAACAGGAACTACTTGAAACTTTTAGATTACGTTTTTGAGAGCCAGACAAATAAATGTTACAAATTTCATACAACACCGAGAACGTTTGCACGAGCTCTTTTCGCCTGTTCTGCTGAGGGGGGTTATTTTGCTATTATCAACAGCGACAAAGAGTCGAATGTCATTAAGCAAATATTCTTGAAATACCCCGCAGCGACAATAATCGGCAAATTTGAAAAATTGTTAGCTTTTGCTGGATTTCATAATTGGGGAGAGAGCGCAGACTGGACTACGATTCACGGTAATTTAGTTTAGCTTATTACAAACGAGCATTATAATTTCATTAACTTACTATAGCATTTGAATCTTAATTTAAACTAATCTCGATTCAAATGGTATAAAATTAGAAGATGAGTTAATTGAAAAGGATAACTTTGAAGCACAACCAGTAGCTATCTTTTTACCAATCTAACATTAAATTGAAAAAAATCCTAAGAGTGCCTCCTGACTGAATCCTGACTGCACAAACGGCATAGGGGTTTAAGAGGTCGCCACGCCATTTTCTACTATACTGTGTCGTGGGTTCAAATCACACAAATTACAATCCTTTGTGTAGATTACGTCCAAATTGTTGATCTAAACTTAATTGTTCAATGTTTCCTTTTCACGTGTGTTTGTAAAGACCCGAGCGACACAGCATTCCTAATCCGAAATAGTTTCTTAAATAAATATGTACTTAATTATATATATGAAATAAGAAAATGAATTATGTACTAACTTTTGTGAAAACAAATTCCAGGTCAAACAATTCAAGAGGCAGGATTCGCCAAGTTTCAGCAAGGACAACCTGATAACTGGACTACTGGAGAATACTGTGGATCGGTGGCATATGATGGCTTATTAAATGATGCACATTGCAATATTCATTTACCATTTATTTGTGAAAAAAGTCCTGACTATCCACTAGTGTGTGATAATATTAAACTAATCTATGTATAATCACGAATGTAATCATAGTGTTGAAAAAAACTTACTGAATACGAACCCAAAAAAATTAAAACCAATCCAAAACAAATCGCGCGTTAGTGGGATCTTACTGCAATGTACGTAAATTAATCTTGTATTGTTCCAAGATTTTATTGCCTTCTGTTTATAATAAAATTAAATGCTATCCTCGTTTAATATTAAGCTTATACCTATATAAAGTATAAACTAGCATACGAAAATTAACATTTTAAAATTTACATTAAAATTTAACTACAAATTTGTTTGTTTATTTGTAACCCTTTAACGTCTTTATACCTTTTATATAATAAATACAAGTTATTTTTTTAAATGATCTAAATATCTGATAATCAGATGAGACATACGAGTATATATTTTTATAGTCGTTCCAATCGTTTATTTAACTATTGACAGCTCTAATGCTTAATCAAATAGTGATACCCTGACCCGTTACCGATTCGATTTCTTTTATAGATCGATTTTATGCATGAAGAAGTTTTAATCGATTTAACACTCTCATTATTTTATCGATAATTTCGTACTTTTATCGATTTTTAAACAGCAACACCACAGCCGACGCGCGTCGCCATTTGGTTGTTAGTGTTAATCCACATTTTCCTACGTCGAGTTGAGTATTTATATTCCTCCGTATTGATTTATTTGTGAATTCTCACGTTTGGTTGAGTTGAGCGTATCGTTCCTTCCTTCGTTACTGTCAAAATACCAAAAAATAAAGTACTCAAAGGACATACAAGACTAATTTTATGGTATGTTTTATAAATATAATCGATAATCGATTTATTTCAAAACCGTTTTTATAGTCTGTGGTCATTACTTACGAATGACACATCTCTAAGTGGGCGGAGCCCATCCATGAAGTACAGTATTCCCTGTAGTACATTGTATCAAAAATTATTACAAAACTTTATGTGCGTGATCTGTCAAAAGTTAAATAAACGATTGGAACGACTATAGTAATTAATAAACACACCTATGACAGTTTGCCTATCGTAAAGCTTTCATGTCTGTTTTTTGAAATAAATTTTAATTAATTTTTTTTTCGCATTCAGGCCTATACCATTGGATTTCTAATTAAATAAACTATATTTTGATACCAATGTTGTTTGGTTATTATTTAGGTGTGGTTACATATATTGATTTACCTATTCATATCTGTTGCCCGGTAGCTATAGAAATAAGTGAACAAGCCACGTAGTCATATGGAAAATTATCTCTTGGGACTAAATTTGGCGATCGATTATTGCCGCTCCGCGCAAAGCTCGGTGTGTACAAGGCGTACATTCGCACCCGACTATCATATGGTGCCCCGGTCTGGTTCGCCCTCATCTCCGAGACAAACCGGCGCCGGCTGCGTGCGCAGCAGTCGCTCACACTACGGACACTTGTAAACGCCTCCCGCTTTGTGCGGAGCAGGATGATCTCCAGGGACCTGCGCGTTGAGAGCCTGGATGATTTCGTGGGAAGCCTAAGCACCAACCTGTTCGTGGGCGCTGACGGATCGAAATCCCGCCATTTGCGGGAACTCGCGCCTTACCATCGGCGACCGCCGGACAGGTATGGCCTGCCACGTGATCTTGTCTCCGTAGCAATTCCTCTCTAATTATCCCCAACACCCGACCTAGTGCTGACTGACGGACGCTTCTTAGGGTCCACACCCCTAGGAGCTCAACTTCGCTAAGCACAGGTCACCATACTGGATGAGACTTACTAGCAGATAACTCGTTAGTTACGCCGCTCCCACCAGATCAACACTCCGGGATTGCCAACGAGCTCGCGGACCTAACCCAGTGACCCACCTGTAGTTGCAGGCGGCGTGGAAAATTACTGTAGCAAGCCGAAAACCTTGAAAAGTTACCCCGAGACCCCACGGAGTCTACGAGAAGAACCACGGAGATCAATAGAGTGGGAATGAAATGGAAAGGGAATGAAAGAAAAGTAACGACAATTAATTTGAAACATAGTTATGACAGTTTTCATCATAGATATGTGTATTAGTTAATAGAACTTCAACCTAAGAAAAAGATCCAAATGGTATTCTTCTAAATTCACAAAATATTGCTCAGTGTATATCACTTTCTTTTCTCATTCAAGACATTCTCAATTTAGTTCAAAATAATATTTGAACTGGGCTATAGGTCTTGGCGGTCGGTCAGAGTATACTCGTATTAACTAAAGTTTACTCAATGACGCGAAAGTATGTCAATAGGTCACCATAGTGTGCATGCTGCAGAGCTGTATTGTCTGCATTTGCAGTGTGTATGGTGACCACTACTCTTGGATGCTGCTCATGCCTAACATCACGCAGAGTTCCTTTGGCAATTTTATATATACTCAAAAGGATCGTTACTTTTCTTTCGATAGATACACCTTTATGAAAAACTAGTGTTAAGTAATTCTTTCTCTGCTTTTCACCGAGTGAGTAAGGTCACCGGGGTCAAACCTAAATTATGCCCCTATATTCTAAGGAGAACGACTTAAACAACACATTTGTGACTCTTAAGTTGTAATTGTCCACGAGCGACGGTAGTTCCATTACATCAGGTGATCGGTCTGCTTATTTACCCACTATGCCGTATGTCAAGTGACACTGACGTATCACTAAGGCCCGTCATCAATTTATTTTTTATAAATTAAATAAATTGTTTGATCAAAATATTAATATAAAACATTTTTTTGCTAGTCTAACAGTGTACTCAACTATGTTTTGCCACCTAGGTTTCCTTGAGTATATACAGCGGTCACCATCATCATCAACAACAACATCAACAGCCTTCAGAAAGGAAGTTTTGGGCCACCTTAGCATGCTGATCAAGGTGTAACTGAAAATTGGCCAAGTCAGACTTTAGGCTTCAATATATTATTCTAAGTTTTAAGAAGAAATGATATTTTAAGTTGTTATAAAATATTTTCTTTGTATAGAATAGTTCTTGTATTTCTATATAACGAATTATTATTATATGAAAAATTTGATTTAAGAAATGTATTGAAAATATAATATTTTATGTTTTATATAAATATATTCGTAATAAATAAAATTTATCGACAATAGTATCCAGACAACTCTATTATTTGGCTTTAACGAGACATGATTAAATGAATTATAGTCGTTCCAATCGTTTATTTAACTTTTGACAGCTCTAATACTTAATCAAATAGTGATACCCTGACGTGTCACCGATTCGATTTCTTTTATAGATCAATTTTATGCATGAAGAAGTTTTAATCGATTTAACACTCTCATTATTTTATCGATAATTTCGTACTTTTATCGATTATTAAACAGTAACACCGGACGCGCGTCTTCATTTTGTTGTTAGTGTTAATCCACATTTTCATACGTCGAGTTGAATATTTATATTCCTCCGTATTGATTTATTTGTGAGTTCTCACGTTTGGTTGAGTTGAGCGTATCATTCCTGCCTTCGTTACTGTTAAAATACCAAAAAATAAAGTACTCATAGGACATACAAGAATAATTTTATTGTATGTTTTATAAATATAATCGATAATCGATTTATTTCAAAACCGTTTTTATAGTCTGTGGTCATTAATTACGAATGACACATACCTAAGTGGGCGGGGCCCGCCCATAAAGTACAGTATTATCTGTAGTA
Source organism: Spilarctia lutea (assembly GCA_916048165.1). Classification (NCBI taxonomy): domain Eukaryota; kingdom Metazoa; phylum Arthropoda; class Insecta; order Lepidoptera; family Erebidae; genus Spilarctia; species Spilarctia lutea. The sequence goes on along the minus strand of OU696492.1, from coordinate 1,893,929 downwards.
CATTGTATAAAAAATTATTACAAAACTTTATGTGCGTGATCTGTCAAAAGTTAAATAAACGATTGGAACGACTATAAGGTTTTGGAAAGTAATAACAACAGTATGTCAACTGTTGTCGAATAAAACTATAATTTATTTGACGCCCTACCAGCTAAATATCGACTAGCAATAATATTAATATTCATCGCCACTGGTGACAGTTATAAAAGTTTACTTCTGCTTATTTTTGTGGTTAATGTCTTGAAAACCAAATGCATCTCAATTTGATACGCTTTTAAAAAACAAAAAGTTGTCCTCCGACCAATCAGACATCATTATGCGTGAAAAACTGTTGCGCCAACAACGATAAATATTTCTGATATCTAACACACGACGCCATCACACCAATCCACATGTTCGTGTTTGTTGCTTCCTGTTTGCCATTATTTGCCAAACGTATTGTTGCGCCATAACCAGATGAATCTAGTGTCCACTAGAAGAATCGAGAACTGTCGAGGACAACGCCATCTAGTGTCGGAAAGCGCGCAACTGTGTGCATTATGACGATTACTCGACGCTAGATGGCGCTACAAGCAGCTCTAGAGTAATCTATTTAGCCTAGAGACATCGATCGAATATTTTCGTAGTTTCGAGTAATTTCCACGGCCATATAAAAGCGGAACGTGTTGGCCGTAGGGACATTATTGTTTCACGATACAGCGGATAAACATCGAAGAGATCTTTAGTGCGACTAACGAGTGATTTAGTGATTTCTTATTGTAAAAAGTGTTCTTAATAAATATTGTGTTATTTTTGGTAATTAATCGAGTACTTTAATTTATTTAATACCCAGCTCGTAACAATTTGGTGTCAGAAGTGAGATTAAAGTATGCCGGTTTTACCAAAGGAAGACACGGAAGGTATCCGAACTAGGAGTCAGCGCCAGCAAGAGGCTGATCAGAGGCGATTTGGAAGTGCACAACTGCCTACATCGGAAGATCAGCAGCCAGCTATGGAAACCACGCCGTCCACATCGGCAGCAGCTCCAGATATCACGGCCCTAATGGCAATGCTCCAAGAGCAGGCCCGCCGCCAGGAGGAGCAGGCCCGCCGCCAGGAGGAGCAGGCCCGCCGCTTAGAAGAGCAGCTGCAGCGGGACAAGGAGGAGCAGGCCCGCCGCCAGGAGGAGCAGGCCCGCCGCTTGGAAGAGCAACTGCAGCGGGACAAGGAGGAGCAGGCCCGCCGCCAGGAGGAGCAGGCCCGCCGCTTGGAAGAGCAACTGCAGCGGGACAAGGAGGAGCAGGCCCGCCGCCAGGAGGAGCAGGCCCACCGTTTGGAAGAACAGATGCAACGGGATAAGGAAGACCAGGTACGCCGCCAGGAGGAACAGATGCTCTTGTTAAAAGGCATTCATGAGACTTTCGGCAAAGAACTCAAGGTAGTGAAGGATCAGGTTCTTCAACACGAGAACAGTATCACTGAGGCCGAAACTCAGATTGCTGACGTGAAGAAGGCCTTAGGAAACCTTAAAGTTGGAGAGGGAGCCTCGACTACAGTGACTGCTGCTCCTTCGGTACGGGGGTTCAAAGTACCGCCGTTTGATGGAACATCTTCGTGGTCAGCCTACAAGATTCAGTTTGAGGCTGTTATGAAGGTGAACGGCTGGACTAAGGATCAGGCTATGACCGCGCTCACCTTGGGTCTTCGAGACCAGGCTCTAACCGTCCTCGAAGCCCTCGATAAGGAGGTTACCTATGAGCAACTGCTGGAGGCATTGGAGGCAAGATATGGTGACGCTCATCTGGAGCACGTGTTTCGTGCACAGCTGAAGGATCGTGCCCAACGCATCGGCGAAAACTTGCAACAATGGGCTCTAGAAGTTGAGAAACTGGTCCGTAAGGCATACCAGTCTGCACCTGCGCTCATTGGCGGGAATCTGGTGCAAGCTTTCATCGATGGCATTCGTGACCTCGAAGTTAGAGCTGCTGTGAGACTTGGACACCATGAAACTCTCAAGGACGCTCTGGCCCATGCTTTAGAGGTGGAAGCTGTGAGACAAGACCATCGGTCTCATCGGGTCCGGGAGGTTGTGGCATCACCTGTGCGAGACCGATTTAAGGGGTACAGCCCTAGATGCTACGCCTGTGGTGAAAAAGGTCACCTTCGGTCCAGCTGCCCTAAGCGAAGCATAGGAAGTGAGTACGAGCGGTCTCAGGAGAATAGGGCGGTTGATAGTACTGCCCAACAACAGCAGGGAAACGAGTAAACGCCAGGACTGCGGGGCGGGTGCTGGCTGGTGTTCAAAGAGCCCCAAGGATTTCGATCTCGCAAACTCATGATGGGAACAGCCTGGTCACCAGAGGCGAAATCAACGGAACGTCGTGTAAGCTGACTATTGATACGGGAGCTTCTCGCACAGTCATCAGTTCCCAACTTGCAAATCGGTTCCTGAGGGACATTGCATGTAACCGTGAGCAAATAAACTTAGTAACAGCCACTGGTCAGCGCATACCCGTCCGAGGCGAACAGAAGGTGGAGTTGAAGTTGGGCAACCAAGTTTACCTGCATAACGTCATTGTGGCCGATATAGTTGACGATTGTATCCTTGGCCTAGACTTCATGAAGAACAATTGTTGTGAGATCGACATCAACCAAGGTGTAATGAGATGTAGTCAAGAAGAACTGTTCTTGGAAGGAGCATCATCAGGAAAAGTGTACAGCTTAAAGAACGCTGTTCTTCCTCCCAGATCAGAGACAATTATGCCAGTTAGTCTCCCTCATAATTCTGGACGAATGCATCGGTGTGTCCTTATTGAAGGGGTAGATAATGATCTTCCATGGAAGATCGCACGAACTCTAGTAAGTACCACTAACACCTCTGCAGTACGTGTGCTAAATCTTAGTGACAAGCAACATGTGATTCATAAGGGCACACTGATTGGCACTTGCGAAGATGTGGATTGGATGCGTCGATGCCAAGACTTGACTACTTCGAAAATTAGCACGGATGCACGAGTCAACGTGTCAACACTTTTAGAAGACTGTCGAGATGTCTTGTCTAGGGAAGAAATTGACAAGGCTAAGAGAATGTTAGTTAGGTACACTGATATTTTCTCTACTAATGACGCTGATATTGGAAAGACTGGTTTGGTTCAACACAAAATAAACACTGGGAGTGAGATGCCTATTCGTCAGCGACCAAGAAGACTACCAGTAGCACGAGAACAGGAAGTACAAACCATGATTGATGGAATGGTCAGGGATGGCGTTATAGAGCCTTCATCCAGCCCATGGTGTTCACCTGTAGTGCTTGTAAAGAAAAAGGATGGCAGTATGCGTTTTTGTGTTGACTACCGCCGTCTAAACGACATTACGAAGAAGGACAGCTATCCACTACCTAGAATAGACGACACTCTGGACATGCTAACAGGGGTTAAGTGGTTTAGCACCTTGGATTTAAAAAGTGGATACTGGCAGGTAGAGATTGATCCCAAGGACAAAGAAAAGACTGCATTTTCGACAGGGAAAGGATTGTGGCAGTTCAAAGTAATGCCCTTCGGATTATGTAACGCGCCAGCAACTTTTGAAAGACTGATGGAATCAGTACTCACCGGATTAACTGGAGATGCCTGCCTGGTCTATTTGGATGACATTGTCATCGTAGGCCGTACGTTTGAAGAACATATCCGAAACCTGGAGCGCGTATTATCCAAAATCCGAAGTGCCAACCTAAAGTTAAGTCCTAAGAAATGTTCATTTTTCAAACGGCAGGTTAGCTTTTTAGGATATGTGGTTTCGGAAGAGGGTGTCCAAACAGATCCGCAAAAGATCGCTGCCGTCAAGGATTGGCCAGTTCCAAGAGATAAGACCCAAGTAAGAGCATTTTTGGGCTTGTGCTCCTACTATCGGCGATTCGTGAAAAACTTTGCGGATATTGCTAAACCCCTTCATAAACTTACTGAAGAGAAAAGACATTTCTGCTGGGATGAAAGTTGTGACACTGCATTTCAAGAGCTAAAAAGACGTCTATGCAACACACCTATCTTAGGGTATCCAGATACCGAAAATGAATTCATAGTTGACACAGATGCAAGTGATACTGGGCTTGGCGGTGTGTTATCCCAGCGGAAAGGTGATCAAGAGGTTGTTATTGCATATTTCAGTAAATCTTTGTCGAAGCCGGAAAGGAATTACTGCGTCACAAGAAGGGAACTACTGGCCGTAGTGAAGACACTGCAACATTTCAGCAAATATTTGCTTCGGCGTAAATTCCACCTCCGAACTGACCACGCTGCATTAAAGTGGCTCTTACAATTTAAAAATCCTGAAGGACAAGTCGCGAGATGGATTGAGTTATTACAGGAATATGTCTTCATGATTGAACATCGCAGTGGAAAGTCTCATGGTAACGCAGACGCACTATCAAGAAGACCTTGCCCTGAAGACTGCAAGCACTGCGCCAAGCAAGAAGTAAAGGAAGCTGTTCCTATAAGGACGATAAAGACGGACCTTAGCAACGAATGGAAGGAAAGCCTGCAGCAAGCACAGCAAGAGGATGCAGATATCAAACCAATTCTCGAGTGGATTAAAGCTGAGACTCCTAAGCCACACTGGAGCGAAGTTGCATCGCTGAGCTCGACCACGAATAGTTATTGGGCTCAATGGGATAGTCTAGTCATCCAGGATGGAGTCTTGTGCCGTAAATGGGAAAACGCTCGAGGAGACAGCTGTCACCTGCAAATGGTTGTTCCTAAAGCTAAGATACCAGTGGTCCTTCAGCTCTACCATAATGGATGTTCAGGAGGTCATATGGGAGTTAAGAAGACATTGTTAAAGATAAGGGAAAGATTTTACTGGATTCATTGTCGTGATGATGTCGAGGACTGGTGTCGCAAGTGTACCAGTTGCGCGGCCGTGAAGGGACCTCATACACGTAGCAGAGGCGCATTGAAATTGTATAATGTTGGTGCACCCTGGGAAAGAATTGCTATAGATGTGGCAGGACCGTTTCCTGAAAGTGAAAGCGGAAACAAGTACTTCATGGTCGTAATGGATTACTTCACTAAGTGGCCAGAAGTCTTTGCCATTCCCAACCAAGAGGCATCAACAGTTGCAGATAAATTAGTGCACGAAGTCTTCTGTCGTTTTGGAGTGCCTTTAGAAATCCACAGTGACCAAGGAAGAAATTTTGAGTCTCAAATATTTCAAGAAATGTGTCGAGTGATGGGTGCTCACAAAACCAGAACCACCTCTTACCACCCACAATCGGACGGAATGGTGGAACGATTTAACCAAACACTAGAGAGGTATCTGGCAAAAGTAGTTGAAAGTAAGCAAAAAGATTGGGACAAACACATCCAACCGTTTCTTCTGTCATACCGAAGTGCAGTCCACGAATGTACTTCCGTAACACCAGCTTTTGCAAACTTCGGAAGAGAACTACGGTTGCCCGCAGACTTGATCACTGGAATACCCCCTGATACCCCGCGAAGTATAACGGAGTACGCGAATGACTTGCGGAACAAGATGAATGACATTTATGAGCATGTCAGACAATCGGGCCAACAAATGTCTGAAAAGATGAAAACCCGTTATGACCGGAAAGCCAATAATAAGGGCTTCGAAGAGTATTCGCTAGTATGGCTACATAATCCAGTTCGCAGTAAAGCGAGATCTCCGAAGCTACAAGCAAAATGGGATGGGCCATACCGGGTAGTCACTAAAATCAATGATGTTACCTACCGGATACAGAAGTGTCCAAGAGGCGCCCCAAAGATAGTTCATGTAGATCGACTGGCGCGATACTATGGAACCGATAATGCTCGGGACGAGCATGTCTTAGGAGGGGGCAGTGTTGCGCCATAACCAGATGAATCTAGTGTCCACTAGAAGAATCGAGAACTGTCGAGGACAACGCCATCTAGTGTCGGAAAGCGCGCAACTGTGTGCATTATGACGATTACTCGACGCTAGATGGCGCTACAAGCAGCTCTAGAGTAATCTATTTAGCCTAGAGACATCGATCGAATATTTTCGTAGTTTCGAGTAATTTCCACGGCCATATAAAAGCGGAACGTGTTGGCCGTAGGGACATTATTGTTTCACGATACAGCGGATAAACATCGAAGAGATCTTTAGTGCGACTAACGAGTGATTTAGTGATTTCTTATTGTAAAAAGTGTTCTTAATAAATATTGTGTTATTTTTGGTAATTAATCGAGTACTTTAATTTATTTAATACCCAGCTCGTACCAGTATGGATGGGGCTTTAAGGGCGATAAGGCATTCAAACCAGGAAAGGAAAAAGGTGCTTAAAAATGCGACAGCGTTTTTGTGTACGAGTATTGTTTTCGTGCGCATACTGAATCAATCTCTCTCCTCGATTACTTCTGGTTCCTTGGCCGTATTGCCCAGTCACTGTGTGTTTGTGTTGTTTCGGTTCCCTAATTTGAGCGTCGAAGTCGCTAATGGAGATTATGCTATTGGTCGAGATAAAGTCGTGAGCCTTAGCAAGATCCTCATAGAACGTGTCAATATCTTCTTGCGATGAGCTTTTTGTAGGTGCATGCGCTTGTTTATTGGAGATAGGCAGCTTTTCCAGAATGATTTCCAAAATACACACTCTATCTGATATTCCGATGAAGCTTGTAATGCATGCTTTCTTTTCTTAACTAGAAAGCTCACACCCAATTGGACTTTGGTTTTACCGAGGTATTACATAATATAATCGTCGTCTTCGATAATATTTTCTCCCAGTCGGCGGACCTCGCACAGGCCCAGTATATCGTGATTGATGTTTTTTAAAGCTGCTTTTAACTCTATCAGTTTTGTTGCAGACGAAAGTGATCGAACATTGTAGGTGCAAATATTGTATTTATTATGTCTTGTATTCCTTGGAGAGTTTTGGTCGTATTCTCCCGCGGTGACTAGCCGTATTGGGAGATGAAGAGGGGCTATTTTTATTGGTCCTCTTCTTGCTGCCATTCGACGGAGGGCTGCTAAAAATCCTGAACTGCTTAAATCTGTTACAAGTTCTAAGTGTATAGCCTTAGTTGTCATACAGATAAATAATGCTATATAGCCCTTTGTTGTTTTAATGCCCCGTCCCTTGTTACTTTTGACTTCCACGTAGCCTGTGTAATCTACACCGGTGTGATGGAATGGTGGGGCGGGGTTGCTCAGCGCTTCGGGTAAATCTCCCATTAATTGATGCTGTATTTTAGGTTGATGCTTTCTATAGGTCACACAGTTTCTTACTTCTTTCCTCACAGCATTGTTTCCCCCTATTATCCAATAGGTTTGTCTTAGATTAGATAAAGGTAATCGCGGACCACCATGAAAGGTGAGCTTATGCGCTTGTTGTATTAACAGAGTGGTCAGCCGATTGCTATTAGGTAATATCGCAGGATGCTTCATTTCCATACTAATGTGAGAATTACTTAAACGGCCTCCAACTCGTAGAATGCCCTCGCTATCAATAAACGGATGTATTCTGAGTAAGCTGTGTTTATTAGCTAATTCATTATAATTCCTTAATGACATGAATACTTCTATAAATTCAGTTCTTTGTACAGATTTCAAAATTAGTAATTTGGCTTTTTTTAACTCAGATAGAGTAAGAAATCCAGGCAAATGGTTGGATTTATTTGAAATGTTTTAACTTTTTTTCAAAGTTATTGTTTTAATTGCTCGTAAAAGCCACGCTACTATGATACATATTTTACGGAATGAATCATGATTTAATAATAGCTCAGATATAATGCTGTTCCTACTATTATTTTGGACAGAATTGACTATGTTCTCTCTCGATTTGGTTTTCAATTCCTGGTCAGTAGTAAAGGGTGTTTTTTTAAGCCCGATAGAACTTGAAATTGTAAAAAATAACACAAAAAATTAAATTGTAATCAAAATTTTTTTTTATTCGAAAGATCAATACGTGACATTAACATTTGAAAATGATTTCGGGCATATGGGCACCGCGGCTGTTCTTGACGAAGTGCATTCTGGACGTCCAATTTTGGGCCACTTTTTCGAGCACTGCTGGCCGTATGTCACGAATAACACGAACAATGCTGGCCTCCAAGGCGTCAATTGTTGCTGGTTTATCAGCATAAACCAGTGACTTCACGTAGCCCCACAGGAAATAATCGAGAGGTGTCAAATCGCACGACCTTGGAGGCCAATTGACAGGTCCATTTCTCGAAATCAACTTATCGCCAAATTTTGATTTCAATAAGTCGATGGTTGCGTTCGCCGTATGGCACGTAGCGCCATCCTGTTGAAACCACATCTCCTCCGGATCAATGTCATCCATATTTTCAAACAAAAAATCATTGATCATGGTGCGGTAACGATCTCCATTGACCGTAACGCGAGCTCCGGCCTCATTTTTGAAGAAATAAGGTCCGATGATGCCACCAGCGTGAAAACCGCACCATACGGTGCATTTTTCTGGATGTAATGGAGTCTGTAGGGTCTGTTGTGGATTGGTCTCACTCCATATGCGGCAATTTTGCTTATTAACAAACCCGTTAAGCCAATAATGCGCCTCATCGCTGAACACAATTTTGCGATAAAACAACGGGTCAGTTGCCAACTGCTCTAGAGCCCAATCGGCGAAAGAACGACGCATATAATGGTCTCGTGGCTTCAATTCCTGCACCAGCTGGATCTTATACGGGTGTAGGCCGAGATCTTTGCGCAAAATTTTCCACGTAGTGGACGGACAGAGCCCCAATTCCTGCGACCGACGACGAATCGATAAATTTGGATCTTCTTCCACACTTTCGTTTACAGCGGCGATATTGTCTTCAGTACGCAAATTCCTTCGACGTGCTGGTGTTATTGCATCCTCTAGAGAGTATGTGGTACGAAATCTATCCACAGTTCGACGAATGGCTTGTTCAGATGGACGATTATGTACGCCATACAAATGACGAAGTCGTCTATAAGTTGCGCGAATCGACGACTGATTTTCAAAGTAAATTTGGATAATTTCGTAGCGTTGTTCAAGCGTGAGTCTATTCATGATGATTTGTCAGAGTATACTGAAACAATTAAAAAAAAAGTTTCATCAAAATTTAATTTTTTGTGTTACTTTTTACAATTTAAAGTTCTATCTAGCTTAAAAAAACACTCCTTATAAAGAATGCATTTGCTATCTGTTTCGCAGAAAGATTTTAATGATTGTGGTCCCTGCCACCACAGAGTTTGATTCTTCAATAGATCTCTATTGCAGATTGCGCTAGCTGAGATACCTCGGCTAGCGCAATCTGCTGGATTTTGTTTAGACGTAACATATCGCCAGCAGCTTGGTTTCATTATTTCAATTATGGCGTTTGTTCTACAACAAATGGTTTCCAGCGCCTAGGTTCACCCTGTAGCCAGCCTAGGACCACCATTGAGTCTGTCCACCCATACATACGAATGTCTAACTCAGTTAAACAGTTAATAACTTTCTTCAATAACTTTGCTAACAAATAAGCACCGCTTAGCTCTCATCTTGGCAAGGATATGCTTTTAGAAATAGGTACCAAACGAGCCTTTGCTACCACAAAGGTTACAGACGGCTGATTTTCTATTTGAAATCGTGCGTAAATAACGGCTGCGTAAGCTTTAGTTGATGCGTCACAATAGCCGTGTAGTTCTAGAACGTCATTAGGTGTATACCCTATCCAACGTGGTATTTCGCATTGATTTGAGTATTCCACGTCTGTCTTGATTGCAGCCCATTCCTTTTTGATACTTTCCGGAACTTCTTCATCCCACTGCATTTTGTTTACCCAGAGAGATTGAAATAGTAGTTTCAATTTAGTCGTAATTGTTGTCACCAACCATCCTAACGGGTCAAATAATTTTGAAATTTCTGATAAAAGTAGTCGTTTAGTAATCTTAACGTTTGAGTTAGCTATTTTGTATCTGAAAGTGAATTTGTCATCAGAAGAATTCCAACGAAGACCCAATGTTTTTGACGTACTTTCAGATTTAAAGTTAAAAATCATTTCCCCATAGTTGCAGTTATGTTCTATGTTTTGAAGAAGTTCTGGTTGATTCGCACACCATTTTCTTAGGGTGAATCCTCCGGATTTTAATAATTTTATAGGACCACTATAAGTTGCTTTCCTTTGTCGATAGAGTGAGATCCATGGACTAGGTCATACATATAGAATGCTTCTTCTAATATTTTGGCAGCCTCAGGTGAGGTAAATCGTTCATCTGAGGCCAACCGCTTTAGAGTCATCATTGCTAGAAATGGTGCTGATTTGGTTCCGTATGTCACCGTAGTAAGATTGTATGTTTGCAGAGGTTGATCGGGTGTATCTCTCCAGATAATTTGCTAATGCCGCTGATCAGCCTTGCATACTATAATTTGCCTATACATCTTTTCAATGTCGGCTGTAAAGGCATACCGATACTGACGCCATTTCAGAATCAATTCCAGAAGATCCTGTTGTAAATTAGGACCTTTAAACATCAGGTCATTTACACTATACCCGCTAGATGTTCTTGCTGACGCGTTAAAAACGACGCGTAGCTTTGTAGTTGCTGATTCGGCTCGTTGTACCGCGTGGTGCGGCAAGTAACATGATAACGCTTTACTATTATAATTACTATAGCTCGGCACCATATGGCCTAAGGCTATGTTCTCACTAATAGATGATTTATATTGATCTGCTAAAACTGTTTGTTTGCTGAACTTTCGTTCCAAGCTTTTAAACTGTGCTATGGCCATTTCTTTAGATGAGCCTAGTTTTTCATGTATTTCAGGCTTTAATGGCAGTTTCACCTCGTACGTTAAAGCAGTAGCCAACAACAGCTCATTTGTACTCGGATTGCTTTTGTGATATATGTGCAGTAATTGGCACATGTTCTTCTGTAGTGATTGCGTCATTAATTGTTGTAGCTGCAGTATTCGATTGCAACATGTTATTGGTGCAGGCGTCATGTAAAACGGAATGGTGTTTTCCTTCGCACTTGCGACATCGCCTAACGGAAATGCATTGCTGACCCTTATGATCGAATAAACAATTTCGACATAATTTCAATTTTGCAATTGTATTCAGTTTGGTTTCATTTTGCAATCGTAAAAAAGTTTCGCAATTAAACAGGGCATGTTGTTGACCACAAAACTGACATGTGATAGCTGACACGTGTAAAGATTTAGAATAAAATGTTGGCTTGTTGAATTTATTGACAAAGTTAGGATTGTACCGTTTTAATTTTTGATTTTCAGGGACTTCGCTAGTTACATGATATTTAGGTTTTAATATAGCTCGTATAATCTGTTCTTTATGTGATACACTGGAAAGCTTTTTGCTTATAATCTATTTCAAGTTATGATATGATCGCTCGTGCTGAGTATACATCGCTTCGTATTTCTCATCCTCATCATCTAATTTTCCGTCTAAATTCCAGTGAAGGGAGTCAATTTTTTCCCAGCGCGCTGTTAGTATTTTTAACACGTCCTCCAGCTGCCATTTGTCGGACAAGAAGTCCACATCGTTCAATGCTATAGATCTCTTATAAGCTCTAAAATTAGCTGATTGTCTACGAATCAAATTGTCTAATTTGCTGTATGAGCCACGTGACTCCATAGCACGTACAATGCTATGTTTTGGTTGCTGCTCGTGAAAAAGAAAGCAGTTCTTTTTCTTCCTCTGCCTCTTCTTGCTCTCCCAATTTTGGGCGAAAATCCCTAATAGGTTTTGCAAGCGTTTGATCGCTTACAAGTTGCTGTCGTTGCTCTATTATAAAGGTCTTGGCTGCTGAATAGACCTTTCTAACCTTCTCATACTCAGATTCGATAACGTAATTTTTCTCTCTTATCCCACACTCACAGATAGCTGAGTGATTATTCTGAAAATCCACCCAATATCTCTCTAACAACTCTAATCGCCTTTTGTAATAGTCGTCAGATTGTCTCTCGGCGCTATCCTATTTTATGTTGATCGGTATTTTCTTCATTAAATCGCTGAGTTCACACTGTTTGCTGTGAAGATCTTCCATTTTGCTGCTAATTGTTTACGATAAAAAAGGAAAGATCTTACTTGTTACTGGCTGATAACTGCCGCTGCTCTGCTATGTGAAGTCACGTACTTCTTGCTGCTGAATACCGACACTGTTGCTAAATGCCGGTGCTGCTAGTGAAGATACCGATATGCTCTAGCTGACGATATCGAGATGTTGATGCTGATTGCTGCTGCTATAAAAATGCTGATAGCCACGTGCTTGTGGCCCTGCTATTGTGGATGAAGAGCTATGTTCCCAAGATAACTAATTTAAGATTTCACTATTTGCTGATAGAGTTCGCTCCTCTACTCTTTGCTAAAGTTCTGCGCTTACGTAATTAAATATACAGTTGACACGTAGCACTGCACTGTAATTTAATGCCGGTTCCCGAAACGGTGTTACTCACGAGCACTTCAATACGCGTCACTTCCGAAAAAACACAAAATTCGCCAGGTCCCGCTCGAGTAGCTCGAAGGCCCATGTAGAAGTTAGTAATTTGCGAAATAAAAATGCGGTGAGAATATAATATGTGCTAATTTATTTAGGACCAAAATTAGTTTAGTAAAGTAGCGAGGGAGCACACGCGATCACCGCTAATCATAAACGTGTACTGTTAATTTATAATAAGTAGCCGAGTAACGTAAAATGCTCACTCGGCTTAGTGTACGGTTGCATCGTACAGGTCCCGTGCTGCCGCCCTGCCCACTTGAGGATGACCAGCTGGAGCGCCTCCACGGCGGCAAAGCCAGCGCGTGGAGCCTCCAGCCGGGACGACCAACGAGCCATGGTGGCTCGACGAGCGGCTTCACGCCATTCGCGTACCTCTTCGGGTGGAGGACGATACCCGTTCTCCGCCCGGTATTCAGCCGCTCGTCGATAAACTTCGGCGAGCACTTCCGCCTCCAAATCCCACGGGGGTGTTCCGGCCAAGGCGCACGCCGCCTCCGACGACACGGAGCGGTATCCGCGTATGGCTCTGACCGCCAATATCCTCTGAGGGCGCCAAGGCGCGCCTTAATCTGGGCGGTCAGAGCCGCCACCCACACCGGTGCACCGTATAGCGCCATCGACCGGACAACCCCCGTGTAGAGCTGTCTCGTTGCGACGCTGGCTCCACCCAGATTGGGCAAAAGTCGCAAAAGGGCGGAGGCAGCGCCGACCAGCTAAGGAGAAAGCTGTCGGAAGTGCTCGTCGAGGATCAGGCCCAGATACCTCATCTGGGCCCGAACCGGTACGAGGACCGAGTTGACTTCGATGGAGGCGCCGGGGGGTGGACCACGACGGGGCCCATGAAATAACACTGCCTCCGTCTTATCCAGGGCCACCCGCAAGCCCAGCGCCTCAATGCGCCCTACCACCAGAGAAACACCCCTGGTGGCCAGGCGCGCCGCCTCTTGGATTCATGGTCGGACTGGTGTGAGCTTAGCAACGTTTTCGTGACATGCAAGGTTGATTGATAAGATCTACATAAATGTGAGTTAAGCCGCATATCAATGCTAATCCTATACTAACACAACTACCAAATCAAAGTATTTGTAAACTACACAATACGGCAATGTTTTTTATTCCACCCAGTACTTCGCTTGGTCTGCGTTAAGTTATGAAGTCTACATAAGTTAGCTGAAGTTCAAAACTTCGGTAGTAAGTATAGCATAGATTCTCTGGTCTTCAATGGATACTTTTTTTACTCGAATTCAGTAAATAAGGTACTGAACAGGAATTAAAAGTATTGTTATAAAATATTTGTTATATCGGAAAGGCACAACCAGGGTTGACCGCAAGAGCTATAGGATTTCTCTGGTAATCACACTAACTTTCCTTTGCTCAAGTTTTTTATGAGAAATTTGGTATTACTTCGTATCAACCGATGGCATTCACTCTCCATAAAAGATCGTAATGATGATTATGATCAGACAGTAGGAAACTTAGAAATGTGTTTGAATTTGCCATTCAATTCGTTTGTTTTTTTGACAAGCATAAAAAAAGTATGACGTAGATGTTATATATTTATAATTTGATACTAGCTATCGAATAAAAGGTTAACACTTGACCTATTTCACAATAACTAACTCAGGGATTCTCAAAGTTTTTAGTTATTTACCAACATAAATTGATATAGAGAATGAAATTCTTTGTTCAGTAGTCTGCCAGAAAACGTTTGTAAAAATTAAATTTGTTATTCGTTTAGATCATTTTCTTTCAAACAGATTTTCTGGCTTAGATGCTGATAACTCTGAGGAAGTGAAGGCTACTGCTACTGAAAAACTAAATAAGCCCCCACCAATATTTGTTGACAAAGTGGGAAATATCCAACCCCTTCTTAAAATACTTAATGAACACGCCCTTGATATGTATAACCTTAAAGTTATAAACAACGACCAAGTTAAAATACAGCCAAAAGATTCAGAGACATACAGGACCATTGTCAACCAACTAGAACTTAAAAACACAGAGTTCTACACGTACAAACCTAAGCATGAACGGAGTTTCAAAGTGGTCCTTAAAAACATGCACCCTTCCACTGAACCTGAGGAAATCAAAGCGGCGTTAGAAGAAATAGGGCATCGCAGTACCAATATATGGAATATCAAACAAAGAGCAACTAAGAAGCCACTGCCACTGTTTATAGTTGAATTAAAAACAAGCCCAAACAATAAGAGCATATATGAGGTTAAAAATCTCATGAACTGCATCATAACTTTTGAACCTCCGCGACCTAAACGTGAATTACCGCAGTGTGCCAAATGTCAACAGTATGGACACACCAAAAAGTACTGCCGCCGGAGCCCTAAATGTATTAAATGTGCTGGTGACCATCTCTCGATCGAATGTCCAAGGAAAACCAGATCAGACAGTGTAAAATGTGTCCTCTGTGACGGAAATCACCCGGCAAATTATAAAGGTTGTAAAGTCTACAGAGAGCTTCAAAATATTAAATTTCCAAAGGCACCAGAACGCAGAAACAACTATGTTCGTAGTAAGGAACAGGGAGCTACAGCCGAAAATAAAAAAATTAAGGATAAAGAATCTCTTAACCATTATAAGTCTTACAAGGAAGCACTTACCAGTGAATATCTTCCTAACGATACAACAATAGAGACAAAATACACTAACCAAAACGACATGCTTGAATTAATGAACCTCATGAAACAAATGATGCAGCAAATGACCACCATGACAAACCTCATATTAGCCCTCACAACCAAGCTGTCAATTTCGACTGCTTAAACATTGCCCTATGGAATGCCAATGGGCTGTCACAACATACCCTTGAGGTTAAGGCATACTTAGAGACACAAAAGATAGACATCCTCCTAGTTACAGAAACGCATTTTACTAAAAAGAGCCATTTTAACATTCGGGGATATAAGACCTATCACACATTGCACCCCGACGGTAAAGCACACGCTGGAAGTGCAGTTCTGATAAGAAATAATATCAAACACCATGAAACAGTACATTACTGCACAGATGAAATTCAAGCAACAAATGTCATCATTGAAGACTGGACGGTACCTTTCACAATCTCGGCTGTATACAGCCCACCTAAACATAAACTTAAGTTAGAGGACTACATAAGGTTTCTTTCTACACTAGGCCACAGATTCATAGCTGGAGGTGATTACAATGCCAAACACCATTACTGGGGCTCACGTACTATAACTACGAAAGGTAGGCAGCTGTTAATGGCCATAGAGAAATTAAAACTTAATATTGTTTCCCCCGGAGATCCTACGTACTGGCCTACAGACTCGAAGAAGGTACCAGACTTGCTTGACTTTTGTATTACAAAGGGCATCCCTAACAACTTTATAACAAGCAAAACGAGCACCGAACTATCCTCCGATCATTCCCCGGTAGAAATAGTCCTAAAAAGGAAAATCACCGTGGTACCTAAACCGTGCAAGTTACACTCCAATAAAACTAACTGGGAGCTCTTCAGACAGCTGCTGGTGGAAAAATTGGATTTAAGAATTCCTTTAAAGACAGACGACAACATAACAGAAGCTGTTGAACATTTCAATAGCTGTGTCCAACAATCTGCCTGGTCTGCTACACCAGTTGACGCAGACTCGTACCATAAACAAGATTACCCAACCTCTGTAAGAGAACTGTTAGCTGATAAACGGAAAGCTCGGAAAAAGTGGCAAACAACGCGATATCCTACTGATAAAAAACACCTAAACTATCTTCAAACAAAACTAAAGATTCTTTTGAAAGACAGTGAAAACCAAGGCATACAAACATCACTAGAAAACCTTGATGCTACTGCAGAGACAAATTACTCTTTGTGGAAAGTCACTAAAAAACTTAAACGTCCGGTCAGTAATCAACCTCCTGTACGTAAAAGTAACTCAGAATGGGCTTCTAGTGATGCGGACAAAGCTGCTACATTTGCTGAACATCTCAAACAAGTTTTTATACCAAATCCCGATACAGGCTCCTCTAAAATCCAAGAAGTCACAGAATTATTGGGTCAAACCCACCAACTCGATCCTCCCATTAATAAGCTCACTTACAAGGAAATAAAAACAGCAATTAAGGCTCTAGATCCAAATAAAGCTCCTGGTTACGATCTTATAACAGGAAAAATCCTAAGAGAGCTGCCAAAGGAAGGTATTAAATTTCTCACTTTCTTGTATAACGCTATCCTACGACGAGGAATAGTCCCCCCTCAATGGAAAATAGCCCAAGTTATAATGATTCCTAAGCCTGGAAAAAATCCGATTGAGGTGCAATCATATAGACCTATCAGCTTGTTACCCATACCATCAAAAATCATGGAGATAGTTGTTTTGCTTAGATTGTCCCCAATTATTGCAGCAGACAAATTAATACCTGACCATCAGTTTGGTTTCCGTCAAAAGCATGGTACTATAGAACAAGTGCACAGACTAGTGGAACATACTAACAAAGCTCTCGAATCAAAAAAATACAGTGTCGCAGCATTCCTGGATATATCTCAGGCATTTGATCGAGTGTGGCATGACGGACTTCTTTTCAAAATAAAAAAATATCTACCTATAAACTTCTACAACCTAATAAAGTCATATCTAAGTGACAGACACTTTTTTGTAAAACAAGGAGAAGAGTTAACGTCCTTATATGCTATCAATGCTGGAGTTCCGCAAGGCAGCGTCATGGGTCCCACGTTGTATCTACTTTTTACAGCTGATCTCCCTGCGACCAATGGAGTGGTTACTGGGACATTTGCTGATGACACTGCAATTCTATCAATGGACGATTCCGCAGATATGGCAACACAAAAGCTTCAAAGCAGTCTCGATCGGGTATCCAAATGGCTTAAAGACTGGCGAATCAAAGCCAACGAGACCAAATCTGTCCAGGTTACATTCACGAACAGGAAAGGAACATGTCCACCCGTCACTCTTAACGGCATAAAATTACCGCAAGAGGATCACGCCAAGTATCTTGGAATATATTTGGATAGACGCCTAACTTGGAGGAAGCATATTTTCACAAAGCGACTAGCTATGGGCCAACGGTTGCGCACTATGTATTGGCTACTAAGTAAAAAATCACGACTCTCGCTTCAAAACAAACTGTTACTTTATGAATGCATAATAAAACCCATATGGGCATATGGCCTACAACTCTGGGGAACAGCAGCAAATTCAAATATTGAGATAATACAAAGATTCCAGTCAAAGATGCTAAGAATAATAACGAACGCACCTTGGTATGTCTCAAACATTAGACTCCATCACGACCTCTGCGTCAAAAGTGTTACAGATGAAATCTCGGAAAGAACAAAAGCGTACGGAGAACGAATCAATAATCATCCAAATATGCTGGCAGTCAATCTAATGAATACCCAAACAGTTACTCGCAGACTGAAAAGAAAGATTCCTCAAGACCTTCTCTGAGAGGCACAATAATTAACGGAGCAGTCACTGGACGGCTTTCGTGCAAGCCCTTTATTTTAAATTTTGTACATATTGCTGAATATCTGCAGGACTGATAGATAGCAATAATAATGGGGAAAAAAAAAAAAAAAAAAAAAAAAAAAAATATTACTCGTGTTTATTTAAGAAGAAAAATAGTACTACGGTTGTGATCTCAGCAACCGCTGATAATTTACATGTCTAAATAATCTACATCAGCACCATTATCAACACAAGCTCTGCTTAGCTTGGGACTAGATAGCGTTGTGTGTTAGATGTGCGAAATATTTATTTTATTGTCACTGTAATTTTAATGAAGGTTACATTGGAAGAGGAGTCAGAGTTGAACGAGTTGATTTTGTGACTAAAGGTCTCGTTTTATTTGGATTTAAAATTTATTATGGACCTTGGTTTAACGCTTCCGGCTGTGTCCCTTGTTTTTTATAATTCTTTTTTTGCTTTTATTGTATTTTTTGATCATACTCTCACGTTCACCATACACCCACACCAACACACCATACACCGACACCAACACACTATACACACTCACCAATACTTCATACACCCACATCAACGCACTCTACACATATTGATCACAGTCCGGCTGTCTTCCCAATTTGCTGCTTATTGTGTCCTAGAGCCTAAAATAATCTCGACACTGATTATTATTTATATTGTCCGTACACCATTAGCTGTGCCTATGCTTGTCTTAAATAAAATTCGATGATCAAGGCATTGGTACTGTTGGTCGTGACTTGGACTCCCTCTCAATAGCTAAATCTGTAAGATGTGATATTGAAGATATTAAAAGTATGATACCTCCTGGTAAAAATCTGAAAATTCTATGCCAAAATATTACAAGCTTAAATTGCATCTTGCTTAATTTTATTACACTACTTTGTCGATCGCAAATTGATTGGGATGTGCTTGTCATGACTGAGTGTTGGCTCCTCACTGCTCGAGACATACCAGCTATTTAGGGATACAGCTTTGTTACTTCTACCACTCACAAAACACAAAACGAAGGAGTTGTGATGTATTATAGAGACAAATTAAAAATATTTTATGAAGAGCCCTTGTCTAATTCTGAAACTTAGTGTAGATACCTGTATTATCGGTATCTATCGACCGCCTAGTCAGTACAATACTGCTAGTTTTGGTGCATCTTTGGATGCTCTGCTGAGTAAATTGTCCCACTATAAAAACATTATTCTCTGTGGTGACATAAACATTGACATTGCCCATAACACTAACGACAGGCGCTCGTATGATTATTTAAATATTTTGGCAAGTCATTGTATGTTATCGGCTCACTTTGAGCCTACTCATAAGAAAACATGTCTGGATCATGTATTGCTAAAAACCAAATTACAGAGTACCTGTTTTGTAGTGGACTCTTCTATCACAGACCATGAATGTATAGGCCTTATTCTTAGTCTAAAAACACAACCTGCACAGAGTACCAAATCTGTAATACGAATTAACTACGAGAGTTTGGACATGGCTTTTGAGAGCATTGACTATCGGCGTGTCCTTGACTGCACTAATGCTACTATTGTTACAAATTATCTTGTGTCATCTGTATCCGGATTGATTGAGATCAACTCAAAAATCGTAAAGATACCTAGCAGGAGGAGAACTAATAAGCCTTGGGTTACTACTGGTTTTCTGCGTTGCATGAAAAATCGTGATAATTTACACAAAAAATTTAAAAGGTACCCTAATGATGAAGTCCTTAAGACGATTTATAAACGCTACAGAAATTACTGTAATGCTCTTACAAAAAAGTTAAAGAGAGATTATGATAAACTAGAGATTGCTAAGACGCAAAACAATAAGAAGAAACTGTGGCAAACAATAAAAAACATATGCAACTTTTCCAGGACACACAGTGCTTCTGGCTTGCTCACTAATGGTTCTAATGACCCTCAACTCCTTGTCGATGAAGCAAATAACTTTTATACAAATATTGGTAGAAATCTTGCTGAGAAGATAATTAGTGGTAATCGATTGGCTGGGTGTACAAAATTTCCTGACCGCTTTCCGATTGGCTCTTTTGCTCTGTTACCGGTTGGAGAAAAGGAAATTGAACAACTCATTCTGGGCCTTAGAGAGGACGCTGCTGTAGGTATTGACCAAATTTCAGCGAAAATAATAAAGCGATATAGGAGTACATTTGTACCCCTTCTGACACATATCTGCAACCTTGCTTTCACAACAGGTGATTTCCCTAAACCCTTCAAAATTGCGCTTGTCAAGCCAATTTACAAAGGTGGGAATAAGGATAATATCAGCAATTACAGGCCAATTTCAATCCTTCCCACTATGTCTAAGATCTTGGAACGCCTTATGAATGTTCGTCTCATGTAATTCCTTGAAAGTAATTTCCTTATCTCACCGTTCCAGTATGGTTTTCGCTGCGGTAAATCGACCGATGAAGCTGTCCACGAACTTACAGACTCTATTGCTGTTAGTTTGGACATAGGAGACAAGTGTTTGGCGGTGTTCCTTGACCTGGCTAAAGCCTTTGAAACCGTTTCCCCCTCCTTGCTCATTCAGAAGCTGAATGGGGTTGGTGTCAGAGGTCTTCCATTGAAACTGTTTGAGGATTACTTGTGTGGCAGGAGTCAGCGAGTTATGATTGATTCGTGGGTCAGTGAGGAGCTTACCATATGCTACGGTGTGCCGCAGGGTAGTATCCTGGGACCAAGCCTCTTCCTGGTGTATATTAATGACCTCTGTCAGCTTGATCTTTACTCTGGAAAAATATTGTCCTATGCCGATGACACAGCACTTTTTTTCAGTGGAAATACCTGGGAAGACGAGTTTACTAAAGCACAGTCTGGTTTGGACACAGTTTGTAAATGGCTGAGGTCCAATGTTTTGTCACTGAATGTCGACAAAACTGGGTACATTGCTTTTGCCCATCCAAAAAATAGCTTACCATCACTTTCACTCTCCATTACTGCCCATACATGTCCTCGAATGGATACCGTGTCTGCTCTTGTTCACCCCTCACCCCTTCATAGACTGGAATCTATAAAATACCTTGGGGTGCAGATAGATCAGACCCTCAGCTTTAAGCCTCATATAGCTACTCTTGTTTCCAGGGTACGCAAGTTAATTTACATTTTTAAAACACTAAGGCATGTAGCTGATTTAAACACCAGAAAAATGGTATACTATGCTCTTTGTCACTCGATCATTAACTACTGCATTTTATCGTGGGGGGTGCGGGCAAAGTCCAGTTTCTAGAAATAGAAAGAGCTCAGAGAGCCGTGCTGAAGGTTGGTGCAGGGCTACCATTTCGTTTACCGAAGCTGGTCGACGCTGCCTCCGCCCTTGGGCGTCTTTTGCCCAATTTGGGTGGAGCCAGCGTCGCAACTAGACACCTCTACACGGGGGTGGTCCGGTCGATGGCCCTGTACGGGTCACCGGTGTGGGTCGCGGCTCTGACCGCCCAGAATAAGGCATGCCTCTGGCAGCCTCAGAGGGTATTGGCGGTCAGAGCCATACGCGGATACCGCACCTTGTCGACGGAAGCGGCGTGCGCCTTGGCCGGAACACCCCCGTGGGATTTGGAGGCGGAAGTGCTCGGCGAAGTTTATAGGCGAGCGGCTGAATATCGGGCGGAGAACGGGTATCGTCCTCCGCCCGAAGAGGTACGCGAATGGCGTGAAGCCGCTCGCCGAGCCACGATGGCTCGTTGGTCGTCCCGGCTGGAGGCTCCACGCGCTGGCTTTGCCACCGTGGAGGCGCTCCAGCCGGTCATCCTCGAGTGGGCAGGGCGGCAGCACGGGACCCTTTCCTTCCGGCTGACGCAGGTGCTTTCCGGGCATGGTTGCTTCGGAAAGTACCTGCACTCGGTCGCTAGGAGGGAATTGAGTCCCGCCTGCCACCACTGCGACTGCAGTGAGGACTCGGCCCAGCATACGCTGGAGTTCTGCCCCGCTTGGGCGGAGCAGCACCGGGCCCTCACTGCAGTCATCGGAGGAGATTTGTCGCTACCGGCCATCATACGCTCCATGGCCGGTGGCGACAGCAGTTTTACCGCGGTCGCATACTTCTGCGAAGACGTAATTTCGCAGAAGGAGGCGGCGGAGAAGGCCCGGGAGGACGATCTCCACTCGGACCCGATCCGCCGCCGGCGAACCGGGCGGCGGAGGCGCGCCCATCTGTGCCTCATGCCGCCCTGAGTGTGGCCGCGGATGGACGGGATAGGTTTTCCCGTCCATCCGCTTTAGTGGCCAACCGCGAAGGGGCGACGTACGCGTGTGCCGTGCGTCGCCTAAATTGAGAGTTTCACATCAGACGGTGCCCGCTTCAGTGCGGGCAGGCGCTGGGAGAGGTCCGGCGTGTTAATAACTGCAGTTCCCGGACCCCTCCCTTCTCAGGCGCAGAGTTGGCACACCGTGTGGTTTTAGTCGGTTCGATTCCGACACACCGCCCCGCCGCAAACCCCGGCGGGGTGACGGCCCGAGGGGGTTTCCACACGTTTAAAAAAAAAAAAGAAAGGGCTACCATTTCGTTACCCCACCACAGACCTTTTTAGGCTGTGGGGTGTTTTAACAGTGAGACAAAGCTGTGTACTTGCCATCATTTTGAAGAAACACACTCAGTTATTTTACGATCCAGATTTAAAAAGAGGCAAGCGCAGGAAAGGTAATGTTTGTATTAATGTACCCTAACTACTCTCTAAGAAAATCGGAATGCAAACGCAGGGTATGTGGTTGGTTTAAGGCTCTCGACTACGATGAAACTGAAAATTTGCTCTCCGTTTTGTCGTAACAATAAAATTATTCACACACACACACACACACACACACACACACACACACACACACACACACACACACACACACACACACACACACACACACACACACACACATACATACACACACACACACACACACACACACACACACACACACACACACACACACACACACACATACATACACACACACACGCACACACACACATACATACACGCTCACACACACACACACACACACACACACACACATTAAAACTCGAACGGCACGTTTAATGTAATGTTTATATTTATTTAAATTGTACGTTTGATTTTGACTTTAATTGTAATTTTGATTTGGATTTCAATTTTGATTTTGATTTGATTTTGATTCGGATTTTGATTTAATATTAATTTTGATTTGGATTTCAATTTTAATTTAGATTTTGATTTGATTTTTGACTCTGATTTTGATTTTGATTTGATATAAATTCTGATTTTAATGTTGATATGATTTTAAATTTTAATTCTGATTTTGATTTTGATTATGATTCTGATTTTAATTTTGATTTGATTTTGATTCTGATTTTAATTTTGATGTGATCTTAATTTTGACTTTGATTCTTATTTTAATTTTGATTTGATTTTGTTTACATTTTAATTTTTGTTTTGGTTATTATTTTATTTGTAGTCTGTTATGCTGTCTAATACTACTATGTAAACTATGAACTAAGTGGCGTGGGGACCTGGTGACCTGTAACACAGGTATCTTATACCTATCACAGGAACCAGTCTCTCGCAAAACGTGGTAAAAAAATTATTGTATCGAAGTCAAATCCCATTGTAATAACCATTTTTTGAAGAGAAAATAAACTTAATTATTATCATTATTTCCTTTATTACATTTAAATACACATATAAATTACATTTTTAAATATAGGTCCATATAAAAATAAATACATTTAAAAATATGAAAACAGTAGACCACCGACTTCGGGTACAGGGACCAACAAACCGGTGGTTAGGGCTCCAAAGACAGTAACCTCCTCACTATACATGCCGTGTCAAGAAGGACTGCCTTCTGTATCAGACCCTTGATCCATCCTTCTAACGTGAGCCTCTTAAGGTGTTGGTCGAGGCTCTTGGCTATCCGTGAGCAGATACGACTATCGGAACAATTATTACCGAATCCACATTCCACATATCGACAATCTCGTGAGATAAATCGAAATATTTTATTTGTTTTTCTTTTTCGACTTTCAAGAGATTCTCGTCATGAGGAACGGCGATATCGATAATAATTGCGCGGCGCTCTAATCGATCCATCACCACAATATCAGGCTGATTGGCAACAATAGTCCTGTCTGTAATAATAGATCGATCCCAATATAATGTAGCACGACCATTCTCGAGAACTGGGTCGGGCACATACCTGTAGTATGGCACCTCTGAGTTCACAAGATGGTATTTCAGGGCAAGTTGCTGATGTACGATCCTAGCTACTTGGTTGTGCCTGTGCAAATACTCGCCGTTAGCAAGACGAGAACAACCAGAAATAATATGCCTGATAGATTCTCCAGGACGGTGACATGCCCGACAAATGTCGACCGTACCATCCTTCAGGATATACTTCCGATAGTTATTCGTCATGATAACTTCGTCCATAATCGCACAAACAAAACCTTCGGTTTCTCCGAAGAGATCACCATACCGTAGTCAGGACGTAAATGTTTTAAAATCTATATCGGGTACATGAAGGGCTCGATAAAATCGACCATGGAGTTCCTTGCCCTTCCATACCTCCCTGCGATCATTAGTACTAAGTACCACAGGTTTGCGCCAATTCTCCTTAGCCAGAGCGAGCGGAGTGAGCCCGCTATCCACTGCAACTACACTGCGATGCATTCCCACATCAGTATGCAGAATTCTCTAAGATTGTATATCTCGCGATTGTGTAGGGTCTTGATATTTAAAAGTCCACGACCCCCAAATTTTCGCGGGATATACAACCTCATAACCGATGAACGTGGGTGTTGTATTCGAAATTCGGTCAGCAATGTACGGACTCTCCTATCTAGGGCATCTAATTCGGTCTGAGTCCATCTAAGTACACCAAAGGAATACATCAGAACCGGCATGACCCAACCATTGTAGGCTCGCACCTTGTTACCACCTGATAAAAGACTTTTAAGTACTTTTTTCAGGCGGCCAAAGAAGCGTTCCCGCAACGCCTGTTTCATGTTCGATTCTGGTATTCCCAAAGACTGTGAAAAACCTAGATACTTGTAGCTTTCGGTGGCAGAGAGAGACCGAAGTTTTATAGAATCTGAAAGTTCTATTCCTTCAGATTCCACTATCAAACCCTTCTTTACATACATGACTGCACACTTGTCTACACCAAATTCCATCTTGATAGAATTGCTAAAGTTTTCAGTGACCTTTAGTAACTCTGTCAATTGTAATTTAGTGGGAGCAAGTAGTTTCAAATCATCCATATAAAGAAGGTGTGATATAGCTCGATCGTCTTTCCGCAACCTATAGCCCAACTCTGAACCCTCCAACAGAGTGCTTAGAGGGTTCAAAGCTAGACAAAACCACAAGGGACTCAGACTGTCACCTTAAAAGATGCCCCGCTCGATATTTATAAGTACGTAATTTACCGCAGTCTGCCGACATCCAGGATAGCGAAGTACCGTTCTCCATTGCCCCATACACGACTTTAAGAAAGTGCATAGAGTTGTATCGATTTTATACAACTCCAGCACCCTCAAAAGCCATGTATGTGGAACCGAGTCGTAAGCCTTCTTGTAATCTATCCAGCATGTCGCCAGACTCTTACGATTACGACGTACTTGTTGGCTAATAGTCATGTCCATAATAAGGAGCTCTTTAGTGCCACGGGTCCCACTTCTACATCCATTCTGAGAAACGGAAATTATCAAATTGTTATTAACATGTGTAGAAATTTTCTAGGTCTAAAATTTTTGGGATCCATAGCACTACTAGATTTATAGAGTAAGTGAGTTATACCAGTAGTTAAAAACTGGGGTAATGAACTGGAATCCACTGCGGCTTGAAATTGAGATGCCAAACACGCATGTGAACTTCGGAACCACTTGAGCCAAAAGTTGTGCAGTCCGTCTGGACCAGGTGATTTCCAATTTGGCCATGAACGGGCTGCACAACTTACATATTACTTACTTATTATTATTATCATATTCTAGTACTAACAGATACTCAAGAAGATATTCTATTTATATAAACATATTGTACTCCATCACCGAGATAGCAAGCAAATAGATCAAACGGCAAGTTTCAGACACTATAACGCCCACTTGTACGAGGAGTATCGTATTGAAAACCGTTCGAGATAAAATACACAAATGGAATTTATAGAACTTACACCGATACTAAACATGGACTTAGAGAGTGTTAAAACTTCATAGGAAACTGTTAGGGCCTCTTTAAATATGAATCTTCTTTTTCGCTTTACGTTTCTGTAATCTGTTTTAAAGTACTGAACAGAATTGTTAAAAAATTAAAGTGTCTTAATATGATGAACAGTGACTTGCAGCATGCAAATTGATGACTTGCAATTTCATAGTCGAAAGTGAATAGCTGTACATTCACTGTGGTCAATAAGTACAGTGAAATAATAATAATAATAATAACGTTTATTTCGCAACATGTTACATTTTTCCTTAAAAAAATAAGATATAATAGATTAGAAAGAATGATACAGAAAAAGAAAAATGAAATAATTGTACATTGCTGATTCTCAAGCTAAGCAAGGCCTGTGTTTTGAGAACCAGTGTGTTTCGTCGTGCTGATCGCTGCTAGTGGCAAAATTTGCTTTCTTTATCTGTGGCTTTGCTGTGCATGTTTTCATGTGTAAGTGTATGTTGTGTGTTTGTGTATATTTATGAGTGTTTGTATGTAGTATTAAATACAAAATAATTGGCTCTATTGATTACAAAACAGCTGTTGTATACGGCAACACTTTGAAAGCTAAAAGAAAAGTAAAATATATTTTTTAATGATCACAATGTGTTTACGTATATAAATATCTTTCAAGATTTTGAAGGTCTTTCTGCATGGTAGAAATTTAGTACTTTTTATTTTTTTAATTATTTTTTTTTAATTTAACAGTTATGTTGAAAAAAAAAATAAAATGATGTAGACTCTGTACTAAAAGATAAAACTGATTAAGTGCGGGTCGGGCTCGCGCGGTTCCGTAACATTATCGAACTAATAATAATAACTTTATTCAAAACAGAAAGATTGTGGCATAAGATTTTAAAACATTGTCAATTTTTACATTCATTTGCATATAGATACAATCTTGTGGGTGAAGTTCTGTCACCCTTGGTAGGTTAGGTAGTAACCTGTGGTAAGGGATAACAGTTCCTTTCCCTCTGGGCACACAATGAACTGGGTTGCTAGTTATATTATTTATTGAAGTTAAATAGCAATTTAGCGCGTGTGTGTGTTTGTGCATGGCTGTGAGTGTGTGTGTGTGTGTGTGTATGTGTGTGTGTGTGTGAGTGTATACTTGTTTGTAGGTGTGTGTTTGAGAATATTAAACAAATGTGTTGTTTACATAACATTATGGCATAAAAATTCAGTTTCTTCATACGTTTTATTTTGGAGATACGAGCGTACCACCCTTTTGCATACAATCTGCGAGAAACCATATATTGGGCATATAGAGTTAATTTTATTATAGATATAGGGTCCCAAAAAGTAAAAAAACCGTTTGGTAAAGGAAGCTCGTGGTTTTGGAATCACGCAGATTTTGTCCTTTCGACGTTTTGTAATTTTGCTATATGGAGTGATTTTATGTTGAAGGAGGGTTGTATGGAAAATGAACAGCTGTCGTACATTCAGAAGATTACATTTGTCATATAGTATGGCTGTTGAGAACATTATAGGGCGAAAAGTTGCTACTTTTAAAATAGCTCTGTGTGCTACTTCAAGAGGTTTTATTATAGTTTTCGCTGCACCACCCCAGCAGGAAATACAATAAGTGACAATAGGTAAGCACAAGGCATAGTATACTTTCCGAATAACACATTAGTTTGTGATATGCCGCAAAATTTTAAAAACGTAAATAAGTTTGCGAAGTCAGCCCACAAGTGCATTGATATGCAGTTTAAAGTTCAGATACTGGTCAAGGATCACGCCTAGGTATTTAATGTGATCAGTGGATAATAACGTTGGACAGTCACATATTAGCTGCGATGAAATATTACAAGTGTGTGCTTTAAGAGTTAAAGAAGATGAGGGTTGAGATACTGAGCTAATGGAGAAAGTGATGTACTTGGTTTTAGAAGTATTTAGCGTCAACATTTGCGATTGGAGCCATATAAGGGCTGCATTTAAACCGAATTGTGCCCAACGCTCCAGTTCTGTCCACGTGTCTGCAACAAAAGTCAATGCGGTATCATCCGCATAGCACACAGTTTTAGTGTTTGGAATTTTGAGTTCACAGAGGTCATTTATAAACACTAGAAACAGTGTGGGACCGAGTATGCTACCCTGCGGCACGCCGTAGTGTATCGGTAGTTCGTTGCTAGTGTGGTTATCAATTCTAACTACTTGTGATCGATTCGTTAGGAAGCTTCGAAATAAAGCAAGTTGTTTTCCCCTAACACCCACTTGTTCAAGTTTGAGTAAGAGAACAGCAACGGAAACGGTGTCGAACACCTTTGCGAGATCCAAAAATATTGTTAAAACTTTTTTATTTTCATTTAAATTTTGAATTATAAACTTTGTCACTTCGTGAACAGCGTCACAAGTCGACTTCTTTTGACGGAATCCATATTGCTGCGGTGATATCAACTTAAAATGATCTAGGTAGTCAACCAGCCTATGATTGATTAACCTTTCCAATACCTTCGATAATGCGCACAAAACTGCAATCGGGCGATAATTGTTTGATTTACTCCCGTCGCCACCTTTGAAAATCGGATGGATTACAGCCCTTTTAAAAGCATTGGGAAAGACCGCAGTGTCAAAGCAAAGATTAAATAGATGACTAAGGATGGGTGCCAGGGAGGCAGAATATCTCTTTAGGAATAAAGGTGATATACCATCCCATCCAGCAGTAGCATTAGTCCGTAACGAGTTTATAATGGATGTTATTTCGTCAGGGTCTGTGTGATTTAAAACAAAAGATGAGCAGGGTGTGAGATTCATAGAGGAATTATTAGTGATTATTTGTTCTTGTGATATATTATTTATTATGTTATCCGCAAGATTTTGCCCGATATTAACGAAAAAGTTATTAACGTCGTTACATGATTGAATGGGTGAGGAGGAAGACTCAAGAAGAGAATGCGAAGGATTTTTAGGTTTTGTGGTATTGGTTACTTTCTTTATAGTATCCCACAGCAACTTTGGATTATTAGTAACTTTATTTAGTTGTTCGGCATCATATTGTCTCTTTCTTACTTTTAGAAGTTTTGTACAGAAGTTCCTGTATCGCTTGTAAGTAATATTCAACACCTCATTGGTCGGGGAATGCTTTGATTTTTTATATAGCACGTCCCTATTTCGAATGCACCGCAGTATACCGGGAGTAATCCATGGTTTCAGAATTTTTTTATTCGAAGATACTCTCTTAAAAGTCGCACTATTATTAATGGCCGTCGCTAACAGTTCCACAATGCTATCCGTTACTTTATTTGGGTCTTCTATGGAGTATAGGGGATCAAAGTCAATCTGTGACATATTTTTATCCAAAGTCTCGTAGTCGATCCTCCTAAAAGTGTGGGTAGGGTAATTTCGAACAGTTTGAGAACTTAAACAGGCTAAGGTAGAGTAATGATCAGTAACTGAACTGAACTAAGTAACAAAAACGATCAAAGTATCATTTTTTGTGTCAAAATTTGTCGAACCATTCCCTTGAAATTCTATTATTGAACACAATCTTAATTAATCAGTAAAGGGCGCCTATCATGCAATTTCTCAGAAACTGTTGTTATAATAAAACTGCCGCCATCCTACATCTACAGTTAACTATAATTATAGGTAGTTTTATAGAATTGAAATGGCGTTGGTCTTATGAGCTCGAGCGTAACCGTTCAATCGTTCGTCGTATCAAACCAAAAAGTTCTCGTTGAGATGAATCAAACGATTCTAAACTCGAAGGTGTTGCGTCATGTTCGATAAAAATCAGAATTACAAATATTAACAACCACTATTAAACTGCAGAACTATTTGTCGGCGGGATTAGTGCTTGTAAGCATACTGGTGACCGCCCAGTTTTCTAAATTCCACCATTTTTTTATGCTCTCCTCCATATAAATTTCAACTGGGCCAAATTACATACTCCTCCGTTGGCATAATTTTCGTGAAACGGTTGAGTAACCAGCAGAATTCAAAGTCATATGCAAATCATGATTAGCGCTAAGAATCACAAAATCGCTATTTATATCCTGTTTGAAAAGGAAAAATAAATATCACTACTTAGCATTACTCACTGACGTCCACACGTAAATTAATCATGTTTATTTTAAAATGTGTTGTGTTAATATTGCACTTTGCATTTCTGGGTAAGGTTTAATAATACTGTAGCATTATTTTTTCGATTTTTTTTATTGATTGTGTTGTGTATTGTATTTTATGATTTAGATTTTTTGTATTTAAAATATACTCGTATTAGTGAAAATATGTGTTTCGGCCAATGTTCAATATTATGTTACAATAAGAATATCTTAATATAAGGAAAGAGGTCGTTTTAAATTATAAAATAAGGTCACTTACATATTATTTGTAAACTGTGTAAATCAATTTACATAGAAATACGAACGGGCCGGCTCAACCGGAGGAATAGTATTCTTTCATAGAAGACCAACATAAAATAACAGTAAGCGTGCTGTCGCGTTTTGCTAATGAGTGGGAGAGTGAAACCCAATGATGCAGAAGCATATCAATAGGCCGCTATAGTGTGACCACCACTCTTGAATTCTGCTCATGTTTTCCATCAAGCAGAGTAGAGTCACTTTGATAGGTTCATACATAAAATATCACTAAAAAATTATAGTTTAATTATAGAAAGTGTCAAGTTCAGATGTGACTACGAGTACATTGACATCGGATGGTTCAAATATCACGAAATACCAGCGACTTTTGACGAAGCTCGGCTGCGATGCCATCTTGAAGGTAATATAAAATTATGTTGCTGTTCTCATTTTTTTTCACGTTTTATTAGATACACCAGACCAGGTATTAACCACTCCTACGGAAAAAAAAAAATGATAAAAACTAGCCTTTGTGTTAATCTAGGTCAGCTGCCTCTATTCTTGCCTCGGTGGCGTAGTGATAGAGTATGCGATGGATGTACTTGAGGTCTCATGATCTGCATTAATTTGTTTTATTTTGGGTATATTTTACGTATTATATGTACATATTCACAAAACAAAAGTAAGTACGTATTTATAACAGTTGTGTAATACTCGAAACACAAGCTCTGCTTGGGTTGGGACTAGATGTCGTTGTATTTTGACTGCCTCGGTCGCGTAGTGGTAGCGTATGCGACTGCTAAGCTTGAGGTCTCGGGTTCGATTCCCGGGTCGGACCAAATGTTTGTATGATCTGCAAACATTTGTTTCGGAGTTTGGGTGTTTTCTATGTATAATAAGTGTGTATTTACAAAAAAAAAGTATATAAGTATTTATATCAGTTGTCTAGTACCCATAACACAAGCTCTGCTTAGCTTGGGACTAGATGGCGTTGTGTGTTAGATGTCCGGAATATTTATTTATTTATTATTTATTTTATTTTAAATGCACCAAAAAAATAATATAAATATTTTTCAAAATTTTATTAAGATTATATATCATACAGATTACGGACATCTGACACACAATGCCATCTAGCTTCAAACTAAGCAGAGTTGGTACTATGAAGGCTAGATTGAATAATAGAATACCTAACCTAGGCTAGATTGAATATATACAAAAACGTAAATATGACACATAGAAAACACGCAAGCTGTGGAACAAATATTTGCAGATTATACAAATATTTGGTCCGAATCGGAAATCGTACCCGAGACCTCATTTGAGATTTTATCAAGCTATGACGAATCACGTGTCATGTAGGACATGAGTCTGAGTAATTACATTTTTGACTAGCTGCACCTTGCGAAGTTGGCTGCGTTTGTTGTTGTACCTTTACACGTGAAGTATAGCCATAGGTATTCTAAAAAAGTAGTCCCTTATATCTCAGGCTAGTAAAAGTCCCGTCAAAATCAGTTCAGCCGTTCCAGAAGCTGGAACAAGTAGGTGTGAAAGTTCAAACCATATAAAGCTGATCTTAACCTTAGACCACTAAAATAAACTGATGACCGTGTGTGGCAATTTCCACATACAACACAACAGTAACCTACTACAGTGCTATCAACCGAAGATACACTCAACTACGAAGTAACGCACTACACGGAGTAACTAGCAATGCTGAATCGCGCAATAGAAGTTCTCGCGCCGATTATCATATGTCAACATCCCAACATTACATCCCATTACCTGTTGGGCAGTGGCTCGCCACTCATGATCACCTCGCCTGGTCAGAGAATCCTCCCTTTGTGTCGGAGGAACATAGAACCCGTTCCTCCACACGTGTATCAGTAAGGTGACCATGTACAATAACTTAAGATTTTAACCTTTACCTTATTCATTTTTAATATAGTCAAAATTTTATACATTTTGAATTGCATTTTCTTTCTCCATAGGTGGTATATTAGCTTCACCCTCTACATATCAAATGAGGTCTATTATGTTGGATTTGGTTTGCAAGCCTGACATCTTCACTGGAATTTCTGCCATATTCTCGAAAGGAGACTTTTATACAATCGATGGTAAGTTAATAAAACTTTGAAATAATCTGTTTCCATAGGGAAATAGATTATTTCGAAATTGTACAAAATGGTTCTGAAACTAAATCGATTTCAGGCCGGCTCGAACGGGACACTACTGCCCTCTCACTGAAGACCAACCTAAAATGACATTACTCGCGCTGTCGTGTTTCGTTGCTGAGTGTAAAACCAGAAGCCCAGTGATGCTGAAGCATCTCAATAGACCGCCATAGTAGCCTGGGGATCACCTTGGTTTCAGCTCATGTTTTTGTTTAGGCAACTTTTTTTTTATTTACCAAAATATTCAACTGAAATTAGCACTGTACTTTTGCAGGTATACCTCTAATTGATATTCCTCATGAATGGGCTCAAAGTGAACCAGATAATAAAAATAACGAGGAAAACTGTACAGCTTTAAATGACTATGGAAAACTATCAGATGTAAGATGTGATGAACCTCTGCCATATATATGCTTCAGAGACTATTCAAAAGTCGATATCAACTTTTGCGGTACTCCAGATCTAGGTGATCTTATTTTTAAAACTTGACCAATACTCCTAAAATACTTATAAAAAGAACACTTACTAAAATATTATAATATATGTTGCAACTTTCAGATTACCATTTTAAGACTCAGACAAACAAATGCTACAAATTTCATACAAAAGCGAGGGTTTTTGAACGTGCCCACTTGGTTTGTTCTTCTGAAGGAGCTCATCTTGTTGTCATAAACAGCGAAGAAGAAGCGAAAGTTATTTCTCAAATTTATGACAAATATCCAAACGAAAAAGTCGTAGGTAGTCCTCACCCAGATTTTGCCATAATCGGATTTAAATACTGGGACATTAACTTAGAATGGACAACTATTCATGGTATTTATTACACTATCTTTTAGTTTAAATTGAATAGTAATCTTATTTTAAATCTAATCTAAATTCTACGGGTAGCAACGGTACTCCTCGTACATTCGTTGAAATAACCCTACTGAAGTATTCTTTTGATTAAAAATCGATTAATAATGTGTTTTTTCTTTTTCAGGACAATCGCTTCAGAACGCAGGGTATGCGAAATGGGCTCCAGGACAACCGGACAACTACAGAAATCATGAATACTGTGGAACAGTATACCGGTCCGGTCTACTAAACGATGGAGATTGTGATCTCAAATTCGCATTCATCTGTGAAAAAAAGCCTGACTATCCACCTGTTTGTGATAATGTCAGTAAAAGAAATTACACCCGGTTCTGCGACATTGATATCCAAAAACATGAAAAGCAACTCGAAGCTCGACCCCTGGATTCAATCTACCCGTTACCCATTTATTAGTTCAATATTATTATTGTTTGTGATCTTATTTTTATGTCTGTTTTGTATCTGTATTTATTCTTTATATCAATGTGGCAATAAAATAAAGTTTTTGAGTTGTCTGGGCTAAGAACTGTATCCCCTCCCTTTTAATGTAATGGCGGATTGTGGCCCAATAAAATATTCAAGCAAGCGTTTACTTTATATTTCCTCATACAATTTAAAACTTTATTGTACCCATAGAACATATAAATAACGGGTGTTTTTTTAAGCTAGATAGAACTTTAAATTGTAAAAAGTAACACAAAAAATTAAATTTTGATGAAACTTTTTTTTTTATTTGTTTCAGTATACTCTGACAAATCATCATGAATAGACTCACGCTTGAACAACGCTACGAAATTATCCAAATTTACTTTGAAAATCAGTCGTCGATTCGCGCAACTTATAGACGACTGTTTTATCGCAAAATTGTGTTCAGCGATGAGGCGCATTTTTGGCTTAACGGGTTTGTTAATAAGCAAAATTGCCGCATATGGAGTGAGACCAATCCACAACAGACCCTACAGACTCCATTACATCCAGAAAAATGCACCGTATGGTGCGGTTTTCACGCTGGTGGCTTCATCGGACCTTATTTCTTCAAAAATGAGACCGGAGCTCGCGTTACGGTCAATGGAGATCGTTACCGCACCATGATCAATGATTTTTTGTTTGAAAATATGGATGACATTGATCCGGAGGAGATGTGGTTTCAACAGGATGGCGCTACGTGCCATACGGCGAACGCAACCATCGACTTATTGAAATCAAAATTTGGCGATAAGTTGATTTCGAGAAATGGACCTGTCAATTGGCCTCCAAGGTCGTACGTGAAGTCACTGGTTTATGCTGATAAACCAGCAACGATTGACGCCTTGGAGGCCAGCATTGTTCGTGTTATACGCCATACAAATGACGAAGTCGTCTATAAGTTGCGCGAATCGACGACTGATTTTCAAAGTAAATTTGGATAATTTCGTAGCGTTGTTCAAGCGTGAGTCTATTCATGATGATTTGTCAGAGTATACTGAAACAAATAAAAAAAAAAAGTTTCATCAAAATCTATTTTTTTGTGTTACTTTTTACAATTTAAAGTTCTATCTAGCTTAAAAAAACACCCTATATAAAAGAAATTCAAAGAAGTGTCATGTACTACATAAGAGTATTATTATTATTATTATTTTTATTGAATAAGGGGCAAACGAGCAGACGCATCACCTGATGGTAAGCGATTACCGCCGCCCATGGACACCCGCAACACCAAAAGCGTCACAAGTGCGTTGCCGACCTTTTGGGGATGGGGAGAGGGAATGGGGGGAGGTTTTGGGGTATGAGCCTCCGGTATCCTCACTCACTCGGTGAAACACAGCGCAAGCGGTAGGTCACACCGGTGTTCTGTAAGGCCGTGGTATTACTCGGGTCGAGCCGGCCCATTTATGCCGAAGCGTAGCTCTCCCATGGAAAAAAGTATTAATTGGGAGAGTCACGTTCCGGCATGAAAGGAAACCGGTTCAGGGCTCAATCGGAGTCCATCATATAATTTGAATGATTTACGAAAAATTTATGTGTATATTACTCGTGTTTATTTAAGAAGAAAAATAGTACTACGGTTGTGATGTCAGCAACCGCTGATAATTTACATGTCTAAATAATCTACATCAGCACCATTATCAACACAAGCTCTGCTTAGCTTGGGACTAGATGGCGTTGTGTGTTAGATGTCCGAAATATTTATTTTATTACCACTGTAATTTTGATTTGGATTTCAATTTTGATTTTCATTTGATTTTGATTCGGATTTTGATTTAATATTAATTTTGATTTGGATTTTAATATTAATTTTGATTTTGATTTGATTTTTGACTCTGATTTTGATTTTGATTTGATATAAATTTTGATTTTAATTCTGAT
The DNA here is from genome assembly GCA_916048165.1 of Spilarctia lutea. NCBI lineage: Eukaryota > Metazoa > Arthropoda > Insecta > Lepidoptera > Erebidae > Spilarctia > Spilarctia lutea. The sequence continues at coordinate 1,858,162 of OU696492.1, read as the reverse complement.
TTTAATGTTGATATGATTTTGAATATTAATTCTGATTTGATTTTGATTATGATTCTGACTTTAATTTAGACTTGATTTTGATTCTGATTTTAATTTTGATGTGATCTTAATTCTGATTTTGATTCTTATTTTAATTTTGACTTGATTCTGATTTTGTTTTCATTTTAATTTTTGTTTTGGTTATTATTTTATTTGTTGTCTGTTATGCTGTCTAATACTACTATGTACACTATGAACTAAATGGCGTGGGGACCTGGTGACCTGTAACACAGGTATCTTATACCTATCACAGGCACCAGTCTCTCGCAAAACGTGGTTAAAATTTACTGTATTGAAGTCAAATCCCATTGTTATAACCATTTTTTGAAGAGACAATAAACTTAATTATTATATTATTATTATTATTTTAATAAAGGTTACATACACTGTACCAATAGTAATATAATAATGTTTGGCGATGATATTGATAAAGGTTTAGGTATGTTGATGACAAACTCAAATAAAAAATATTCATTTAGCAACTTTTTATGCCGAACCTAGCATAAAATATGATTCTAAATAAGACTATTAGTGTAACTTTTGTTACAAATACTAGTCTCATAACTGTCAGTAATAATAAGGGTACTGTAAATAAAGAAACATTTATAAAATACTTTGAACAATTATCGGCACTCTATTTGCATTGAGTTCCGATAATTGTACAAAATATTACTATTTTAAATATCACTTAGTGGACACTAAATGACATTTTATTTGCATTGAGTTTGATTTCATTGAATAAATGATTTTGAATTTGAATCACATTCGCTTACTGGTGAAAAAATATTTTTGAAATCTGATTGTTACGCTTTTACCAAGTAAAATATCTATGACGATTACTTTGCTCAAGTAAGTGTATAATAATAATAAATAAGTACGTTTATCCTCGTCGCAACTTGTAATGTACTCGTTGTGATGTATTTATTTATCGCTCACACATAAGCACGCGTCTTAATATGCGTTTCGGATAGTCTCTGCGCGTCATATGTGCCCGAGATAGTTATGCAACCTTCATGTATGTATTAGGCCATTACTTACGAACCTGCATACACTACAATAATGATACCTGGACATAATGCTACAGTCACTGTGAACACAACTCAAAATCTTTCGTTGTTGCAACCCTTTCGACTGGAGCGGTCTTCTGTGTGAAATCCAGACGATTGAGTTCACCAAGCGAGTCTATGCGGTGCCGTGTCCGTGTCTAAGCATTAGGACACCAAACCGCTCACGTGCAGCCATGAAGATTTCATGCCTAGTCTTAGTGACGAACTCGGACAGAGGGATACCAGATCCCTTCAGTTTAGTTACAAGCCACAGCTTGTCCTGTACTGAGCTGGAGCTTGACAAATATGGGTCTAGGTTTTTTGGACTTACCTGTCTTCCCATTCTGTGGCATCGACGTATGTCTGTCTTTGAGAATTTCTTCAACCCAAGAAGATCTGTCGCAACACCCACAATCGACTGCGCTGGGTCCTTATCCTCGGATACGGGCTGACTTGTAGTGCCACACACGACGGCTACGTACCACTCGCTATCACGGCAAGCATGTGAGAGCCCTACGCAACTGCAGAGACTCAAGGGACTCGGTGGTTTCGGGACTGTCGACAATGCGAATTGCTCGCAGCTGCATCCGGTCAAGAGCGTCAAACAGATACTGCGTGGCAGCTTTCTAAGAAGAGGTGAACCATTCAGCAGTGAACTATTAGAGGCTGTTGGACTCCCTGTTTTACTTGTCTTACTATTTATTTAATTCTACTTCAGTTAACACTAAGCTTTCATACAGACGAATGGAAAGAAATTTCCATTAGTCTGTATGAAAACGATACAACTTCATAGAAAAACTGCCACTTAAAACCCTTTATAAATTTACAACCTTGAAACAGAGGTGAAAATGACACCAACCAATGATATCAATGAAAATAATAAATACAGATTTGTACTTTTATATTTTTTGATGTGAAAACTATTGAAATCATTTAGATGTCCATTTAAAGTATTTGATTATGTTAGAGCGTCTGCATTAGGTTTAGTTTAATATTTTCTCGAAATTTGCCAAGCTGCAAAAGTTTAAGTCATGTTAAATAATGTTAATCGTCCATTTACAGTAAAATAACATAAACAAGTGTTTGATGCCTTGTCCTGTTTGTATAAAGAAAAAAGAGTATACAAATTATAAAAGTGTACTGAAAGGTATGTATTGTTGCAGGGGTGTCCAAAGTTAAAGTGTAAAACACAGTTTTGCGTCATAAGTATGTTGCGAGCCACTGTCATTATAGTTCCATCCTGATTCATATTGGATTTATATTGTACTAGCGACCCGCCCCGGCTTCGCACGGGTGCAATGCTGATACTAAATACACGTTGTATATAAAACATAGCTGACCCACGCAACCACGTTTGCGTCTTATATAGCCCGTAGCATGATAATTTTCGCAAAATAATTAACTTTTCAGGTTGATTTTTACACCTTGTGTCAGAAAAACCCAAATATCTTACGGAACACTATTTTTTTCCAAAATAAAATATAGCCTATGTTACTCGTGGATAATGTAGCTTTCGAATGGTGAAAGAATTTTCAAAATCGGTCCAGTAGTTTTTGAGCCTATTCATTACATACATACAAACATACAAAAAAAAATAGGTACAAATCTTTCCTCTTTATAATATTAGTATAGATATAGATAAAGCTGAAGAGTTTGTTTGTTTGAACGCGCTAATCTCAGGAACCGCGGGTCCGATTTGAAAAATTCTTTCTGCGTTGGATAGTCCATTTATCGCGAAAGGCTATAGGCTATATATCATCACGCTGCTACTAATAGGAGCGGAGCACCAATGAAGAAATTTTCAAAAACGGGGAAAAACGCTACGGGCAGTATAAGACGCAAACGAGGTTGCGTGGGTCAGCTAGTGTGATTACGTTTTTTACTTTTATATTTGTCAGTTTTTATCTTAAAGCTTCACTGTAAACTACGTTGGCAGTGGTATTTGTAGATGGCAACAAAATATATTGATTTTCAGGAGATCCCACTCGAGAAAGGGCAACATATAGTTGTCCATGAGAAAAGCATTCTTTTCTTAGGTCGATGCCAAACATCGAAAATGTTTGACCCTGGGACTTATTTATTGTGAGGGCAAATGATGTTTTTAGAGGAAACTGTAACCTCTTAAAAGATATAGGCAAGTCTGTAGGAATCATGGGGATCCGCGGTATGTGGGCGAGCTGTCCGGCCGCGGCCCCGGTGTTTATAGTGGCTACTATGACGTTCTCCCGCAATTCCTTCACCAGAAGTCTCGTGCCATTGCACATGCTGGGAGGGCATAGGTTCCTCAGCAGCATTACGGGAGTGCCTACCTTTAATTGTAGTTCGTGGGGCGGCAATCCGGAAGGATTCAGGGAATTTAAAAATTCTTGTGGATAGTGCACTGTATCTTCGATGTTGCATACTGTGTCAATAGATTTGTAAGATTTAAATTCACCGGGTACTTTTTCCATAATAATTTTGTTAATCTCATTAACCGATTCATTTCGCGGGGACACTATCGCTCTCGAACAGAGCCAATTGAAATTTCTCTCCGTAAGATTTTGTATGTCCGGATATATTGTGTCCACAAGAATTTCTAGACTCTGAACGATTTGACCCAATTCGTTATCCAACAATACCTGGGGACTGTTTGCAACCGGAAACGGTAATTTTCCGTCTCCAAGTTTTAGAAGTTTTTGTGAGAAATTATTATCGTCATTGTCACTTAAATGTGCTCTCATATTTGTGCGCAGATTAAGAGTTTCAATCGATTGCCATAAAGTTGATGATTTAAGGCAAGCTCGAATAACGTCAGCTCGAGTACCTTTTGTTATAACTGGTAATGTTTGACGAAAGTCTCCAGCTAAAACAAACGTCACGCCCCCCATTATACGGTCTGAGCTTCGGATGTCTCTCAGCGTGCGCTCCACGGCTTCCACGTGCGCCCTGTGGCTCATGGTGCACTCGTCCCAGATGACCAGCGAAGTGTCTTGTAAGAGCTGCCCCAGCAGACCGTTTTTGCGGATCGAGCACACAGATTGTTGTTCCAAAGACACAGCCAATGGTAATTTAAATGTAGAGTGAGCAGTCTTTCCATCATTTAATAGGGTTGCAGCAATTCCGGACGATGCCACTGCGACAGCTTTTTTTCCAGATTTACGTACTTTTGCCAACACTAAATTGGCAAGGAAGGTTTTGCCTGTTCCGCCGGGCGCGTCCAAAAAAAACAGTTTACCGCTGTGATTTTCAACACTCTGTTCTATAGCATCGAATGCTATTTTTTGATCTGCCACTAACTTGGGTACATGCGTGTTGACAAATACAGACAACTCGTTAATATCATGCGGACGGCACGGTATCGCATGGACGATGTTTTGTTGCCGATTCGGGGAAGGCAATCCAAAATCTGCTAAATGTTTGTCGTTCAGTTCCAAAAGCTTGTTTTCTATTTGCATCAAGCCTTCGTTGTGTACGTCACAATCCTGATCTTGTTGTTGAGCTGCACGTCTGATGTCCTCACACAAATCTTCTTTGAAAGTATCCCATAATTTGAGAGGTTCAGAGGGGAAACAAAATAATAAAATGACCACAAACAGCTCTCTCAACTTTAACGGGCAGTCAGAAACCGAAGCTTCTCTCAAAGTCATCTCCCATTAGTTGTCATTTTCTAGTAAACCTAAATCTCTGCAAGCAGCTTGGTATGTTTCTTTAACAATGCCATCAACGGTTTTTAAGTCTTGGAACGATGTCGGGCCACGCACATGATGAAGTAATATCCTGAGATAAAAGCACTCGGATTGAGAAGGATGGACGCTGTACACTCGGCCCAACGCCGCATCTTTTTTTACACCGGGATGACCGACTACGTCTTGGCCGCGTTTCCTTCTTGAGAATTTGTTATTGGCCCATGTGTAATAAACTCAAACTCAAACTCAAACTCAAATCATTTATTTCCATAGGCCCCAAAAGGCACTTGAACACGTCAAAAATACAAACATAAAAACATAAAACAAAACTCCTAATACTAAATGCACTGAGATGATTTGAATTACCGGAGCTTAGATTGATTTCGATTCAACTCAAAGGTTTTAATTGAAATCAATCCAAGTAACAGCTCCGATGGGTATTGCATTCATGAGAAGAGCTGGTGAGAAACTCATGTGCACCATCTTTTCAGATAATTCATACAAAGCTTGTTTGTTTTTGACAACAGTATTTCTATGTGCAAGTTAAGGCAACCAAAACACAAAGGCTAGAAAGCGGTCTAATAAGATATTAAAGCTAGGAAAATAAATTTTTTGTCTAATAAAATAATAAAAATTAGTCCATAGCATATAAGGTTGCAATCACTTACACATCAAGGAGTAAAAGCAATGTGTGCATACATACTGGTCCCAGAGAAAAAGAAAAAAACGTTTAAAATGTAATAAAAAAATAAATACAAATTATTTAAGCTCCAACAATGTAAACACAGATCGCCTCTAATAATGAGGGACCTCATGATAGAGTAACGTTTTGGCAAATTCATCACTGCGACACAGGTCAAGAAACGCCGTGAGAGTCGTTTTTGGTGGATTTTCAATTACACGTTGTATATTTTCAGCTGAAAAATATACCCGTTGCCCATTTTCTAAGTGTACAACCAAGTGTACAACGGTGGGGTATCGATCGTGAATAGGAAACAGACTACATCGCAAACAATGGCCACGGCGCTATGGCGGTTTTGTTTACTGTTTAATTTTTTTAATTCTAATCTAATAAATAAATAGTTAATTTTAATCTTTTGAATGGAAAGTCCAATTTAAATAATTTAAAAACTATTTTATAGGTAGTTAAATGGTCTTGACCATAAAATAATTTATTTGGATAAGGATTAATATAAACACATAAATAGCATGGTTTGAATTTGGTTAGCATTTTCATTAATTTTTAAAATGAAAAAAGTTGTTGTAGTGACATAACTACAATAGTTGGACATATGCTACCGCGGAGTTTTTTGTAGAAATTATGATGTTCTTCAATATTGTTGTACAGTATTTTGTTGTATCGCTAATATTTTCTGCAGCGCATTCGACAAAAGACATTTTAAGACTCATTTTTCTAAACCTTCGGTTACATTGTTCAAATTTTACCAAGGATCCCTAATTTTTTTTCAAAATGAAATGTAGCCTATGTCAAACTGGAAGAATGTAGCATTCTATTGGTGAAAGAATTTTTTAAATCGGCCCAGTACTTTTTGAGCCTATTCATTACATACATACAAACATACAAAAAAAAATAGGTACAAATCTTTCCTCTTTATAATATTAGTATAGATGTACCAACGTCACTGGACTTCACTTTGACCTATACAGCGGCAGAATGAAGTTCGTTTTGAAATGTGTTGTGTTCATTTTTTCTTTTGCATTCCTTGGTAAGGTTATTTAAGTTGTTTTTTTTTATTTAATTGCTATAAAGAGTCAGTTTAGCAAGTTTAATATTTGTTTTATATTATTTTGTTTTCTTTTTAGTTAGTAAAATAAAAATGTTCTATCTATGTATATAGTATATCTGCTTACTTTTTTTTTGTTGAATTTCTACAGTAATTTTTGAGTATGATCTTTTGCGTTAATTTGTAACAAAATTCGGAAGTGTGTAGAAAAATACCGGAACCTCTTTATTTCTATTCAAAACCTATATAGAAATTCGTGTCATCTGGCAGTTTTGACCATTTCATTACCTAGTTTTTCTAAACGCCTACAAATAGTGATGGACAAAGTATTTGTAAAGTATTTAGAATTTTGTTGATTTCTGTAAAAACCGACCAGACTGACCGATTTGATCTACTACATATCGTAAGCTGACTGAATTCCAACTGTTAGTGCTGTTAACGTCTACGGGACACACTTATATGACACAGTTACAGAGTTTATACAGACTTGATTTCTTGTTTATTTTTATACAAAACATAGGAACAGTTAAATAAATACCATAAATCGTCGTGTAACGTTTGGAAAGATGTAGGGGGACACCCTACCTCTACGCTATGGTGCTCTATACAACAGTCAGTCGAGTTTGATATCAGCAAAACTTAATATTATTTTAAATTAATTTATTCAGATGCAGTGAAGTTTAGATGTGATTATGCGTACACTAGACAAGGATGGTTCAAGTACCACGAGATACCAACGACCTGGTTCAATGCTCGTTTAGAATGTCAAATGGAAGGTATAATCATTTTAAAATACTTTATTTTGCATTTTGTTAGTCAATTTATTTGATGATAATGTATTTTTGTGCTTATCTCTACCAAAGATCAATTAAAAAGTTACAAACTGAAAAAATAAACAATGTGAATTTGCATTTGTAATTATACATTAAATTATACTATACTGTTTAGCAAATGCACAATTTCATGTTATGCAAATATTTTTATATTACAAGCATTTATTTTTTATTTAATTTGCGTTTATTTATTTCCCAAGACAATCTCTTTTTAACTAACATAGCAAAAAAGAAACTTTTCATAAACCGGTATATGCAGTTTATGGTAATAGACTACGGGCCCGTGTCGAAAATTTATGGGTCATGTGAAGACCTGTTAACCTGACCAAATATTATACATAGAAAACACCCAAACTCCGTAACTACACACATAATGTATTTACAAAAAACAAGTATATATGTATTTATATCAGTTGTCTAGTGCCCATAACACAAGCTCTACTTAGCTTGGGACTAGAAGGCGTTGTGTGTTAGATTCCGAAATATTTATTATTTATTTATTAACTATTGTAGTCCATTCTCAATATATTAATTATTTCCAAAATAATGTACCTACTTCTCAATTTCCTTTAAATTATGGGAATTGTGGTCAATATTTCATTATCAGTGTGGTAACAATTTTGTTGATAATTTGTGGTTAAGTTACTAGGTATTATAAACTGTTTAAAAATATTTTTTCTCGTGTGTAATATTATCTTGTTGCAACGACTATATTTATGAAGACCCCTTTCGTCTATTAACCAAAATTCCCCGCAATAAAGGAAGATGGAATAATTAAATAGCACGATTAAATAGCGAATTTTCAACAGGTGCTGTTCTAGCTTCTCCTACTACACCTGAAATCAAATCAATTATGTTGGAATCATTTTGTAAACCTGAGATCTTTACTGGAATTTATTCTACTATCTCTAAAGGACACTTTTATACTATCGACGGTTAGTAAGCAACATTATTTTGATTTTGTCAATTTCAATCCACTAAAGATTGAGAGAAAATTGTATATACACTATAGAGATATATATGTCGTTGTCTGTATTCCTGACTTCATGTGTACATAAGCTCATGATGTTCTACATTTAAAGCATGAGAATATGTCGACAACTCCACTTTCACACATACAGTGTGACTAAGGTAACCATTTGTTAAACAAACAAGTAAACAACAGTTTTTATGTATGTTTATAAGTTAGTGGAGAAAAAACCTTTAACAGCGGATTTGCAACCTTTTTAAACGTTATTCAAAATCTTTTTTCATTTCAATATTTATTAGAATTGTGCTGATCAGCTCAATTCTGTTTAAAAAATTCCACAAGACATCATATTGTTTGAATACGGAAATAATTGAATGAAATAAAACTCACTTTGCCACTACTTCTGATTTTGAAGAATAATATGGCTGTAATATGCATTTTGAAATGTATTTTCCAGGTACACCTTCAATGGAAATTCCACATGAATGGGCTGCATTCGAGCCAGATAACATAAACAACGCCAAGAACTGTATCGCATTACATTCAGATGGCAAATTTTCTGATGTACAATGTAGTGAGCTCCGTCCTTATATGTGTCACAGACTACATTCTGATGTAGATGTCAATGTTTGTGGTACTCCAGACCCAGGTAAGTTAATTATTATTTTCCAGTTATTAATATTGATGTAAAATTTGACATAGATATGATATGACTGATTCGGTGGTGCAGTGGTATCGTGTGCAATTACTCTGCTTGAAGTCTCGGGTCGATTCTCGTTCGGATAAATGGTCTGTATGATCTGTCAATACTTTTTAATCTGTGAGAATTCTCAAACGGTACTTTTTGGATTTCCTGATTTTCAAAATTAAGCAGCTTTTATTTGAAATAGGTATTTTCAGGCACTTTAAAAACGTTACATTAATCAATCTAGTGGCACGGTTCCAAAATTCATTCCTAGAAAGAAGAACTAGCAAGATTTGCTATAGGTTACTCTTTTATACTTATTCTTTTGAACTAATAATATATTTAATAAATTTCAGAATATCACTATGAGAGTGTGACAAAAAAATGTTACAAGTTCCATACTATACCGAGAACGTTCGTAGGAGCCTACTTTGCCTGCTCTGCTGAAGGTGGCCACCTAGCGATTATCAACAGCGAAGAAGAATCAAAGATCATAGCCAAAGTGTATGCCAAGTATCCGGCCACAGAAATGCTCGGGAACTTCTATAAAGATGTTGCGTTTATCGGATTTCAAACTTGGGAAAAGAGCATGGACTGGGTTACCATTCACGGTATAATTATGTTTGCTACTTGAAATTTGATTTCTTTAAATCAATGAAAATTAAGTTCCATAATCGAAAGTTCATCCATACTTTTAATGACATTATTTGATTTTAATAATGTTCCAACCTCTAAAAACGTCATGTCAGAATTACTTAGATCATATTCTACTGAAGAAAGGTAATCAACGTTACGTTAATTTAATGTGGAAATTTTAATTAATTTTATTACAGTAAAAATGTTTTATAATTTTATAACAAAATGGTTTTTAATTGAGAAGGTTCAGTTTTCCAAAATACAAAGAAATTTGCTCAAATAGAAACGAAAAAGATAAAAGTGATACGTTTGTTTTCAGGTCAAACACTCAAGGCAGCTGGTTTCAACAAGTTTTCTAAAGGACAACCAGATAATGCTGGAAATAGTGAATATTGTGGATCAGTTTACCGTAGTGGTTTACTAAACGATGCAGATTGTGCAGTTCGCTACGCATTTATATGTGAAAAGAATCCAGATAAACCTGCAGTTTGTGATGATAGCATTGGACAGGGTGCAATAAATCGTACCCGTTTCTGCGACAATGATGTTCAAAATCAAACAAAGCAGTCAGAATCTGAACCCAATAACATTGACACCAGAACAGGTCGAATTTATTAGCTTAAAACTTTTAACTAAAACACTAATACTAAAACTAAAAAAAACTCATAATGAGTTATTATGTTGCATTTTACTATTTAGCTTATTTTTATTAATAAATATCATACTAGTCCTTTTGTTGTATTTTCTTTAAGCACAGGTCATTTTCATGCATGATATTGACATGACAAATTTATATATTTCGAAAGAAATATTCTTTTAAAAGAAAAAAGCAAAGAAAAAAAAAACTAGTCTTAACTAGTTACTGTTGAACCAAATTTTACTCAAAGCTCAATAGCGAGCTTAATATCATAGTCTTCCGTTAGGTGGTGTGGAAATAAACGAGAAGATAAAGATTGTATTATCCTGAAATCATATCTATACAAATAAATAAAATTGGAGTGTCTGTTTGTAATATCAAAATAACCGCTTTCTACAACATGCATATGAATGTATATACGGTACACATACCAAAATATATATTTTTAAAATTTTTGTCTGTCTGTCTGTTTGTTCCGGCTAATCTCTGGAACGGCTATAATATACAAGAATAAGAATATAATATGTAACACAAGTGTATTTCAGGCCGCAATTGTCGAATTCGACATAACAGCTAAAACCCCATAATAATAAATTACCGAGTTTTTGGTTGGAAGCGTCGATATACTTATAAAATCTGAACCTCGGAAAGGGTTTCAACGATTTTCAAGAAATATATTATGCATAAGGTTTCGAAGGTGATAAATAAATTTCGCTAGGATTTATTTTTAGAAAATTACGATGTCAAAAAGTTGAGCACGCTACATCCATGTATTTTAGATAAATTAAATTCAAAGATAATTAATGTAGTCAGTAACGCTGAAGTACTTTAAATATGGATCAATTTTATATTTCATTATTTGTTCATATTAGTTATATTCATTTGTTTTACTTATAAACATTATTAGCTGTAAGTTTTTGTGTGAAAAGAAAATAAAAATAATGTAACATTCTCGATAAATCTTGATTCATGTAAATTATTGTCATTTTTATTACCATTTACCTGAATCAATTTTAAAGCCATAGTCAAATAATCTGCTATGGAATGCGCTTCCTCTCGATATCAAGATGACAAAAACACGGCAAAATTTCAAGTACCTGTTGCAGAAACTTTTTATAAACACACTGTTAGATTCACATAATTTCATACTCTCCTCTTCTTATCTATATGTACTAATAATAAAGCTGAAGAGTTTGTTTGTTTGTTTGAACGCGCTAATCTTAGGAACCGCTGGTCCGATTTGAAAAAATCAGTGTTGGATAGTTCATTTATTGAGGAAGGCTATAGGCTATATATCATCACGCTACTACTAATAGATATAATGAAGAATGTTTGAAAAATGGGGGAAAATTTTCACGCTACGGGCAAAATAAGACGCAAACGAGGTTGCGTGGGTTAGCTAGTAATGTATATTTTATAAATAGATATACATATACAGATTCACTTAAACACGAAAAGGTTAGTGGACATCCTGATATCGAGCGGGAGCGCAGAGTAGTTCACGAAGAACGAACAGTTCACGAAGTCGGAGTTATGAGATGGACATGAGAGAATCAGATTATTAACTGAGCGAACATTTCTATCGTGATTAGGGCACGGGTATCGGTAATACGGAGCAAGGTAAAAAGATTTCAATAAATAATCTTATATGTCTAAATTGGTGGTGAGCGACTTTCAATTTCTTCAAAGGTCGATTGTAGCCATTTTGGATCAAGTTTTATGACCTTTTGCTTAACTTCTTTTCATTTTTATAAAAAGACAACTCCCACATTAGGAATAAACATCCTGTGTCGTGGGAGACTTTTACAAACATACATGAAACGGACACAAAGAACATCCAGACTTGGGACAACAATTCGTGGATCACACAAAGTGTTGTACCGCGTGGGATTTGAACCCACGACACTTGGCGCAGTAGCAAGCGGCATGGCGACCGCTGAAACCACTCGGCCAACCGTGCAGTCAACTTCAGTCAACAACAAATACTTTGCTTGGGTGGGTGTTCTATAAATAACATGATAGTTTTATAAGATCTTCATTATCTCAAGAATCGTACCTTTATACAGCTTGATGTGTATTTTACCAAAATATATGGCTGACAATACCATTAGATCTGACTGACAATACTACAATATTTTGTACACCTGACATACAATAAAGTCGAATTTAGACCAAAAATAAATACATAAAAAATCTCAAGTGTCTTTTTTTCTTTAAGGCAACTCCCGCACTGTGAATAATAATTCCTGTATCGCGGGGGACTTTACAAACATACATGAAACGGACACAAAGAACATCCTGACTTAGAACAACAATTTGTGGATCTCACAAAATGTTGTCCCATGTAGAATTTGAACCCACAACACTTGGCGAAGTAGGGAACGGCGTGGCGACCGCATAACCACTAGGCCAAATGTGCAGTAATGTCATAATAAGGTGCATAATAAGGTCAGTATGCTTATTATTTCACAAATAAAAGATATTAGTAGTATTAAATTAGAAAATAGTAAATTTGTTGTGTATGCAATTTAACTAAATCAGTTTTAATAGAACAAGAATGTATTACAACAAATGCCGCAAAAGTTATTAATCAAAGCATGAAATTATGTAATAGTAAATAACAATGATGATGAGACTGCTTCGGTGATCTGGTGGCAAGCGTATGCAACTTAGCTGCCGGTCAAGACGTCTCAGGTTCGATGCCCGAGTCAGGCCAAAGTTGATATGTCGTGTTTTTCGTATATGAAATTCTTATTAACTGGCACGGAGTATGGAAAATGGCGGTGTCATCCGGCCCGTGCTTGGAGCAGAAGAAGAGCACGTTAAGTCGTCGGTCCCGGTTGCCATGAACATCTATGGTAATCGTTATTGAGAAGTCAGTGCGCTCAAATATACTGACGCTAGTTTCAACCTTCGAATTTAGTTCACCCTCAGGGTTGCGGAGGTCTGGTGCCGGTCGTTTCGTGGAAAAACTGATATTCAGGTAAAACAGGTGGAACTAGTAGCCGACCCTAAATAATCTTGGGATAAGACTAGGAAGAATAGTGAATAACAAGGATGATGCTGATATACTGTTAGGCGATCTCGGTATCGGTTGCCTTAACGAAGACCGGTCAACTACGTAGGAGATTTTATAGTGCATAAGTGTGCACGCAAGCACAGGTTCACCCTCTGTTCCCTTCTCTTCACTATCCAATGGGACGATTTTCTGACGCTACTGAAAGAGACCAGGCGGAGGACTAGCTAGGGTAACGAATAAAATGCGGTACCAACGTGAAAATTATGCTTCAGAGTTCATAGTTTATGTAAATTATTTAAAAAAATTGTAAAATAACAATTATATTTCTTATTTAAGAAACATATTTTGCGAATTTCATCCAATCCATTCCAATCAATTTTTCATTTATATGCAAAATTGAAAAACGATATTCTAACAAAATTATAGAGTATTGCCAAATACCAACGGCCGCAAAGTTTAACGATTTTGTATTAATAATGGTGTAGAGTCTGGTCGTCCACGAAACAAGACGTAGACTGCCACATACGACACATGTAGGGTATGTCATTGTGTTGATCGCGTTCATCCCGTTTGCATTTTTTTTGCATACCCCGTTAATCTAAAAATACCTACTGTTCCTCGGTATCTAATTTGAATAGAATAGGATACATGTTTTAGATTTGAATATATTGAAGTAGGTATACCATGAAATCAGAAAAAAAAGAACACTGCTTTTACTTGTAATATTTTTAATTTTAAGTGCAATATAAATGGTGCTGCGAGATACAAACGATCGTAGAATCGCATTTATAATAGGTATTCATTGAATTGGCACACAAAATATCAGGCGTTAAATATATTCTAATGATAATAAAACAATGAACTATTTGAACATGAGTTGTTCCTTACAAAGATTTATAGAAACAGCATATTAATAGGTTATGCAATAGGTAATAATATTAGCCTAATATACCGGAGGAACATATTTAGTATACCCGTTTGGACCGGGTATGCCAACTACTCGTATCTTACTGTTTGAAGAGACATAGTCGGGTTGCGGTGGTGGTGGGTCTTCGTCATCATTGTCACAGAAAAGGTTATAATTTGTGTCACTGACACTGTCACAAACAGGAGGGTAGTTTGGCATCTTTTCACAAAAGAATGAATAAGCAACTTCACAGTTGCCATCGTTTAGTAGTCCATTACGGAAAATTGTACCACAATATTCACTATTTCTGACGTTGTCTGGTTGTCCGGCAGCAAACTTGGCATATCCAGCCTTTTGAATTGATTGACCTGAAAAAAAAAATTTTGTAGTAATCTAAAAAACCCTAAAATATCAATCTAATATGCAATATTCGTGCCGTCCAAGAGACCCAATGATACAGGAGCATCTTGATGCCATGACGACATCTGATAGGGTAATCAACCTGTATTCTTGCATTGTCTGCATGTGCAATGAGTATAGTGACTACTACTCGTGAATTCTGCTCTTGCTTTTCATCAAACAGGCTCATATATATTAAACAGATCCTATATCATACTTTTTCCACATCTTGTTCAGTTTTATACTATGAAGTATTGAACTGTATTAATTTATATGATACGTTTATACATTAATATTTATTACTGAAACTACAAAATGTGTTTCACCGAGTGAGTGAGGATACCGGAGGCCCACACCCTAACCCCTACCTTATCCCCCTCCCCTTCCCCTAAAGGCCGGCAACGCACTTGTGACACCTCTGGTGTTGCGGGTGTCTATGAGCGGTGGTAATCGCTTACCATCAGGCGATACGTCTGCTCGTTTGCCCCCTATTCAATAAAAAATAAATAAATATATTATTTATTTATTTATTTAAAACTTCATGCACATTTGTACATTGGCGGACTTAATGCCCACTACTACAGTACCATCTACCGCAGACACATTGAACTACGCAGCAACGTACAACACGAATAAACTACCAATCCTGAATCGCGCAGTAGAAGTTCTCGCGCCGATTATCATATATACAACATCCCAACATCAAATGTTGGGCAGTGGCCCGCCAGGCATGATTAACTAGCCTGGTCAGAAGATCCTCCCTTTGTGTTGGAGGGACATTACTCACCGTTCCCCCATATCGGGTGAACTGTATTTTGTCACAAGTTTTATGTAGGATGAATCGAACGTTATTATTATTAAATTAATGGTAGTTATATGGAAGAAAAAGATAAATTTGATAAATGTACACATTTTTTTAGTTATTAACTTACTTAACTCTTCCAGTCAACCTTAGGGTGGTGTAGAGATCTAGTAAGGTAGGTGGTGCACAGAGCTACATATATATTATAATGAATACACACGCAATAAATACATATATAAAATATACTTATACAAATACACTACGTTCGTACACGATGATGATCCGAATATGAGGTGAAGCCACTATCAATTAGAAATTTCTGACGATTTACTGAGAAGGAGGTCATGTACCTTCTTTTTGAACATAAGACGGTTTGTGGACATCCTGATTTCAAGTGGGAGAGCATTCCAGAGTAGTACCGCTTGGACAAAGAATGAAGAGTTCATGAAATCTAAATTGTGGGAAGGACATAAGAGGAGTAGATTATTTTCTGAACGAAGATTTCTGTCATGGTTAGAGGACAGATAACGGAAATATGAAGCAAGGTATGTAGGAGAAAAAGGTGAGTTAAGAAAAGAAAATAGGGAGGTAAGTGCTCGCTGATTGCGGCGCAGGCGAATAGGCAACCATTTAAGTTGAGAACGTAAGGCTGACACGTGATCATACTTACGGAGATTAAAAATGAATCGAATGCAGTTATTAAGAAGGCGGTCTAGTTTATTGAGAAGATCTGCATTCAGGTCGAAATAACATACATCACCATAGTCAATTATTGGGATTATTAAGGACTGCATGAGAGTTGTTTTGGTGTTAGGTGGTAGGAAGTTTTTGAGTCGATATAACGTTCGCATGTTTCCAGTTACCCTCTGGCTGACATAAGTAACTTGAGCTTGCCAATCAAGGGTCGAATCGATGAGCAAGCCCAGATCTTTGACTACGTTGCTGAACGGGAGGACACAATCGGTGATATTGAAGTAGTATCGATTCTACTTATCATGCGTTTGCTACCCACTATAATCGCCTGACATTTAGTTGGGTTAACTGATAAGCCAAATCTCATTGACCAGAACTGTATGATCTCTAAATCCCTGTTAACTTCGGCGATGGCTCGCGCTATGTCCTCCACTCTTGCTTGCGAATACACTTGCAGATCATCAGCATACAGGTGATACGCACTCCGAAGTTGTTGAGTTATGAGGTTAATAAATATTGAAAATAAGAGAGGGGATAAAATGCCGCCTTGAGGGACGCCAGCGCGGAGGTGGCACCAACTTGACGTCGAGTCATCAACACGAACACACTGCTGTCGCCCCTGAAGATAAGTGGAGAACCATTCCAGCACCTCGGAAGGCACCCCAAGATATGTAAGGATAGATAGGAGGATTTCATGACTGACGGTATTGAAGGCATTTGAGAAGTCAACTAGTACTGTAACTTTGCATATATTATCAACTCTTATTACATACATTATTTATTTTAAAAAGTCATAACTATCAAAAATGTGTGGATGTATGAAATATCTTCTGCCTCACAAATTCAATTATAACGTCCAAAAACTTCGTCAGTCAGAGTCGTCTTTGAAAATAATAGAAATAAATAAGTGCATGCACAGTTTTTTTTTATAATGAGCCTGTTGAAGTGCATGCTACTCTGCATGATGGAAAGCATGAGCAGAACTCAAGAGAATTAGTCACCATACACATTGCACATGCAGACCATGTAACAATGCAGCAAAATGACACAGACTATGGCAGCCTATTGAAAATATACTGTTATATATCATTTGGAATATACTAAAAATTATAGAATTGAATATAGTCTACTAATATACTAAAAATTACGTGATAGCAATTAAAATACCATGGATGGTTGTCCATTCCGAGTTTAAGTGCCAATATTTATATCCGATTATAGCAGTTTCATGATACCCATTTGGAAAGCCGTCTATAACTTCTTTTGGGTATTGTGCAAAAATGTCGGTAATGATTTTCGCTTCTTCATCACTGTTTATGATAGCAAGATGAGCTCCTTCAGCAGAACATATCATGTGGGCGCGCCAGAAATTTCTTGGTTTTGTATGAAATTTGTAGCATTTATTTGTTTGACTCTTAAAATGATAATCTAAAAAATAGAATGTATTTCAATGCATTAGAAATTGCAGTTATTAAGTTATAATGATAACTACTGCGTAACCTTATAGATAAAATAGATCAGCATACCCAATCACTAATAAAAATTTAAAGTAAATCAATTTAAACTAATCTTCGGATATATAAGACAGAAACATTACTTCAGTCAAGAGCTAGTGTTAGCAAGTACATCGGTAAGTATTATTATTGAAAATAGTTCACAGTGCTGCAGCGTCTAAATATATCAAAATTCTATGAATCTCGTTAAAAGTGGACTTTAAATCATTTTGAATATGAAATTTAAAAAATCTGTTATAAAATTGAAATCACCTGGATCTGGAGTGCCACAGATGTTTACATTAATATTTGAATACTCCCTGTAGCATATAAAAGGTCGATGTTCATCACATTTTACATCAGATAATTTGCCATCAGAATGTAAAGCTATGCAACTCTCGGTATTATTCTTATTATCTGGTTCAAATTGAGCCCATTTGTGAGGAATTTGGTCCAAAGATTTGCCTGAAAATTGATTAATGTAGTAAGATTGATAGTCAAAATTATTGGAACGAAGTTCCTTATCGCGCGATATGAACGAAAAAACGAAGGGGGCAAGACGGAAATTGTCGGGACATAATTTGTTGTCACGACACTTTTTGTTGTCACGATACTTTTTGCTATTTTAAATTTTATTTGTTATTAGTTTATTTTTCATTGCTTGAAGCAACCCAGATACACTATACAGGGTCTGTCGTAAATAATGGATAAGTCGTAAGCTGGAGTTGGTCCGGCTATGAGACTATTAGAAAATCGTATCTTTTTGCCAGGGTTTCTAACCGTATGGAAATGGCGTAGACTTTTATGTTTTTTTTAAATTTCGCTACTCTTTGCATTCATTCCGTTGCCATTTCGTTAAATTTAGGTATTTCTGTGTCATTTTTTTTGTATTATAGTCTTGAAGATGTGTATTATTTAGTTTTAGTACTGTTTTAGGCGTTTTTAACGTTGGTCATTTTCAAAATTGTCATTTTAAGATTTTTTATGTTTTTGTTTTACTTAGGGTCAACTTTTGATCATTTACTGTGTAAAAAAAAAGTACGGCGCTATAGCTGCCCATGATCTTAATAAATTATCTAGTATGTGTAGATTCTAAAAAGGTATAACAATGCATACTTCACAAGTAATATTAAGCTACATGAGCGAGATCAATATCAAGGTGAGAAAATATTTTTTTCATGTAATGTTGTAAATGGTTATAAAACTTCGTCATAATGATTTATTTCTGCCAAGATTCTTTACACAAACACTATGGGGTCACTATTAAGGATATTCAAAAGAAAACTAGGTTGTTTTAGTACGTAAAAATATTTATTCAACAACTTAAACTAAATGTTCGAAGTGTCCTCCGCCGGCAGCTATGCACGCTCTACATCGCCTAATAAACGATCGCTTAATCCGGCGCACATAACCGGCTTTTTCAATTTTTCTCGCTGCTACTTGAATGTGCGCACGCAACTCTTCTACAGAACTTATTGTTTCACTGTATACTTTTTCTTTTATACAGCCCCAGTAAAAGAAGTCCAAGGGGTTCAGGTCTGGCGAACGTGGAGGCCATAAAATTGGCCCCAATCGCCCTATCCATCTATCTGGATAAGTATTATTTAAATGTTCCCTGACACGAACAGCGTAATGTGCTGGACACCCATCATTTTGTAGCCACATCTCATTTCTTATCTCTTGTGGGACGTCTTGCAGTAAACTAGGTAAAGTATTTGCTAAAAAATTCAAATACATATCCGCATTTAATATTGCCGGCAATTCGAATGGACCAATGATTTTGCCATTAATAATGCCAGTCCATAAATTAATTTTAAATTGATATTGCGATCGGTCTTCTCGGATAAGTCTTGGGTTTTCGAGTTGCCAGCTGTGTATGTTGTGAAGATTCAAAAAACCATCTTTTCGACACGTTGACTCGTCACTCCATAAAATTTTATTAAAAAAACTTTGGTCTTCCCTCATCTTTCGCAGCATTATGCGACAAAATGTTATTCTCGCAGCAGCGTCCCTTGGCATTAATGTTTGGACCCTTTGATAATGATAGGGATATAATTCATGCCTTTTTAAAATCCTGTGTACAGATTTTTGAGGTATACCGGTGCGCCTTGAAATTACACTTATGGACGTACCAGGGTCTTCTGCAACTATTTCCAGTACTTCGGCTGCACTGTGGCGTTGTGGTCGTCCTTCACTCGCCCCGCCTACGCCGGTCCCAGGAAATCGTCCTTCCAAAAATGTGTTGTGCACTCTTATGAAGACACGATAGTCAGGATGCCGGGCATTTGGATATTTTTCCCGATAAACTCTAGCAGCTCTATTGGCGTTGCCATCACATAAACCATAAATGTAATGCATGTTTACGTATTCGGCCGGCGTGTATTGTTGAGGCATGATATACAAAATTTTCCAAAATAACACGTGCAATCGATAGCACAACACGATGCCCATAAATGAGAGCTGAGTTGTCAATATCACCAGGTTAACAAGTCCAAATCACAAAGAAAATCTAAGTCCGATATTAGAAAGCAGTAACAAATTGACGACAGTAATGAAAACGAGAGCACATGCGATGGTCAAAATCACACTGAGAGATGTATCAGGAGTGCGCCCTAGCTAAACGCATGCTAACCTTTTCACACATCGTGAGTGTGAAAGGGACGGTGCATCATGCAGTGTGCCTAGTAACAATGTCCTTTTCACGCGGGGAGACCCTTTGTATTGCTGTCTTTGTTCATTTTTTTACCTGATGATCCTTTTTACGAATAAACTTGTAACATGTTTGTCGCATGTAACTATTAGAGCACATCAATTTTAAAATTAAACACCTTTATGAAATGAGGAGGCATGAAATTTTTTTGACAAAAAACTACCTAGTTTTCTTTGAATATCCTTAATAGTGGCCCCATAGTGTTTGTGTAAAGAATCTTGGCAGAAATAAATCATTATGACGAAGTTTTATAACCATTTACAACATTACATGAAAAAAATATTTTCTCACCTTGATATTGATCTCGCTCATGTAGCTTAATATTACTTGTGAAGTATGCATTGTTATACCTTTTTAGAATCTACACATACTAGATAATTTATTAAGATCATGGGCAGCTATAGCGCCGTACTTTTTTTTTACACAGTAAATGATCAAAAGTTGACCCTAAGTAAAACAAAAACATAAAAAATCTTAAAATGACAATTTTGAAAATGACCAACGTTAAAAACGCCTAAAACAGTACTAAAACTAAATAACACACATCTTCAAGACTATAATACAAAAAAAATGACACAGAAATACCTAAATTTAACGAAATGGCAACGGAATGAATGCAAAGAGTAGCGAAATTTATAAAAAAACATAAAAGTCTACGCCATTTCCATACGGTTAGAAACCCTGGCAAAAAGATACGATTTTCTAATAGTCTCATAGCCGGACCAACTCCAGTTTACGACTTATCCATTATTTACGACAGACCCTGTATATATGTATATATATATACTATATATATATATATATATAATAGATAGATAAGATTTCGAACTTTTATATATACATATCATCATTTTCATCAATTCATCATTTTCATCACTTTCATCATTTTCATCATCTTCATCGTTTTCATCATTTTCATCATTTTCATCACTTTCATCATTTTCATCATTTTCATCATCATCATCATCATTTTCATCATTTTCATCATTTTCATCAATTCATCATCTTCATCACTTTCATCATTTTCATCATTTTCATCATCTTCATCATTTTCATCATTTTCATCATTTTCATCATTTTCATCATTTTCATCATTTTCATCACTTTCATCATTTTCATCATTTTCATCATTTTCATCATCATCATCATCACTTTCATCATTTTCATCATTTTCATCATCTTCATCACTTTCATAATTTTCATCATTTTCATCATTTTCATCATTTTCATCAATTCATCATCTTCATCATTTTCACCATTATCATCATTATCATTATTATTATTATTAATATTATTGTGTACACATATATCATAAAACTAGAAATTACGTAAAATATTGAAGTAAATATAATATTTGTATCGTCTTTCTATTTCGAACTTCGTTCCATCCGGGTGTCCCTTGACACCTCTCAAGTTTTTTGTTTTTTAAGTAACCACACAAGTAACACCATCATATTGCGTAAATGTAGCCAAAAGCGAATTTAGTGTTTATAAATATGTATTTTCGTTAAATTTAACTGTGTAGAAAAACCCCAGTAATGAGAATACTCAGGCCTCAAAGAGGGAGGTAACATGATTCATAAGATTATTTTTAATAGCACTAGAGATCAGACTTGTAACTTAAATTCCTTTTTGCTGGAAGTCTGAGCTCTCGAACAAAAGATATATTTTCTTTATTAAAATTTTAGGGTTCCGTACCCAAGTGGTTAAAACAGGATTAATGTTTATTTTATTCTTTTTTAATTATTTAATTACAAATTTATGCACTTGTGTAGATCAGCAGACTTACTAACATAGATATTTTCTACTAGCCAACCATTCCCTTTCTTTTTGTTGACGGAGTGGAGATTCCCTTCGGATCACCGGCTCTTCCAAAACTGTGGAGCCAGGTATATGGTGAGTCCACTATAAACCACCCCAGCAGCCTGTTTTAGCTGCCCTGCATCTTAGGAGGTTCCAAAACATATTATTTCAGGTCCCTCCCAGGATGACGACGTCCAGTTATGAAGCTACGTATATTAATATTTCGGACATCTACGATCGGTATCGGCCCCCTCTCGTTCCCAATCTTCCCATCTTTCTGGAGCATTACAGCTTCATAGAAAGAGACCACTACGCCTCAGCCTTCCTCCTCCTCATACGCCAGCATGGCAGCAATGTTTGCTGGAGAGGACAGGTCTCGTCTGATTCGTCCGACCAGGATTTTGCGTTCTGACATCCAAGCGGGGTAATCCTCCAGCGTCTACTGGGCGAAATCAAAGTTGGCTGCACAATAATGGCATTGTAGCGTCTCCTCGCGTCTAATAGTGTTCAGATACTCACCGAAGCAACCATGCCCGGTGAGTATCTGCTTCAGTCGGTAGATGACTAGATCTCACTCCCTACCTACCCAAGCTTCGAGGTTAGGCAGAACGGCAGTGACAGCGCGCTAGCGTAGGTTCTGCGGCTGCTCCAGCCGCGCGCTCCTTTATGATAATGGCCACTACCCGGCCTATTCAGATCGTACGAGGATTAATAATATTAATAACGGCAACGGGGAGACGCTTGAAATGTATAGAACGAACTTTCTGTTGGAGTCCGACTCGTAATTGGCCGATTTTTTATTATATTTAAATAGTCATTGTAATAGAACATTACTCACCATCTATTGTATAGTAGTCTCTTTTTGAAAACACTGCTGCAATACCAGTAAAGATTTCAGGCTTGCAAAATGATTCCAACATCAAAGTCTTCATTCTAGCTGTAGTAGGTGAAGCTAGTATAGCACCTGAAAGCTTGAAAAATTGTAACTGGTGTCTTGTTTTATTTACTTACTTCTTATTTTATTTCATCTTCATTATTTTATTCTTGTTATTATATTGTTTAGAAATCTTAATTTATTTACATGAGTATGATATAAAGAGAAAATAGACAATCATCTGCTACTATATAAATCGGTTTTCAAAAGTTGTATTTTTAGTACCTATGTTCTAAATTCAACAGATCAGTGCTTTTCAGGCCATTGAAATAAATACCATAATTTCAAAAACAAATTACAATTTATGAAGAAAAGTAACATAGTTTTACAATACCTTCGATATGGCATCGCAAGCGAGCTTCCTCCCAAGTCGCCGGAATTTCGTGGTACTTGAACCATCCGATGTCAGTATACCTGTAGTCACATCGGAACTTGACACATTCTATATGAAATAAATGATGATTGTAAATTATTTATGATATAATTTAAAAAATAATATGCAAGTAAATATTAAAAAAATACCCAGAAGTGCAAAGTGTAATATTAACACCACAGATTTCAAAAAGTAGTCCATTTTACGCGAGGACGTTAGGGAGTGAGACAAAGTAATGACGATACTTATTTATATATTTTTATCGTTTTTAAACAGGATGAAGATAACGGTTTTCAATTTACAGTATGCTCTAATATTGTAAAAATATTTAAGTGTTTGACTTAGTACCATTGATAATCACTATTACTACATATAATAAAACAAAGTCCTAAGGTGCGTCTGTCTGTTTGTCTTACATACGAAAAGATTTTGTACGTAAGCCTGTTTTAATTGTTGAATCATGCTTATGTAGACTGTCTAATATATAACGCCACCATACATTAAAGGTCCGTCCAGTGCAATATAGGTAAAGGGATAAGACCGGTGTCGTTAATATACATGTATAAAACATAATTATACTTATAAAGTATAAATCTGAGTCCAAACAATTGTATAAATGGAGGCCCGGATAGATAAAGACAGTCAATAATTGACTTGATAGACTAAGAGCCCACGAGGGCCAGACCTTCGTTATTTTATAAAAGCTGAAAGTTTATCTGCGGATGTCCCCTTTACAGGTAAGAACGACCAGAGACTATGAAGTTTGGGTTGTGGTTACTTTGGCAGGTAACCAACCAAGCACTCGCGCTTGTACTTACATCGGACTTTCGATGTGTCTGGCAAGATGTAAAAACCATTAAAACTGTCTGGCTATTGTTACCTCAATCTTTTCATAGGTCCCCAAGTAACATATATAAAATTTAGCTTTTATACTACATATAACGAAAGTAGAATTATAATTTATTAAAGTTTAGGGGTGTCTGGCAGGGGGTAGCAACTGTCGTAAGTGTCTGGCAATGGATGACGAGATTTCTAAAGTTATCTTTAAGAAAATATAAAAAAATTGAGCTTTATACTATAACGAATTTAAGACACTATTTTATACACCTTTACTACCGGTTACCTGCCCAAGTAACCACAACCCAAACTTCATAGTCTCTGGTCGTTCTTATCTGTATAGGGGACATCCGCAGATAAACTTTCAGCTTTTATAAAATAACGAAGGTCTGGCCCTCGTGGGCTCTTATAATATGAATAAACATATGGTCTAGTGGTTTATGCGGGTACCATTGTCACTATGTGTTCTTTGTGATCGTTATATATATGCTTGTTAAGTCACGCGACACAGGATTTACTTCTCGTTCTGGAGTTGTCTTTAAAAAAACAAACAAAACGGAGTGGTATGGAACTAGTCATTTCAGTAGTTACGTTTTAAGATCAATTTAATTTGTGTTTTAAGGGTGTATATAATTTTACAATAAATATTTTAGCTATTATAAAACAAATCATTTGATTCTGATTAATAGTTTCAAAGAATATCACTTAGAGTGAAGCAAACGGACTTATTAACCTATTTTTTATATACAAGTATATGATGTTCTAGTATTAACAGATGCTCAAAAAGATGTTTTATTTATATAAAAATATTGTACTCGATCAACGAGGCATTAAGCAAATAAATCAAGCAGCAAGTTACTGTCACTATAACACCCATTGTACTTGAAAGTATCGTATTGTAAACTTACTCCGGTACTTTGGGTAGGCTTAGAGAGTATTAAAACTACAAAGGAATAAACTTTCCTCTTTAAAAACGAATCGTTTTAAATTTGAATTTTTGCAATCTATTCAGATCAACATGAAACACATTGTGTGAAAATTAAGGTAACTACCGGGAGTCTGAAATCAACATGAAATAGCTTTTATATCCAGTAGACCTTTTCAGGCACTATCGAAACGGTACATTAATTACTCTTGTTGCTCGTTTCCAAAATATCATTCTTATGGAGAAAAACCGGCATGAAACTCCATAATCCTTCCAGTCTTCTCGCTTGGTTGCTTCTTCTGCTTGTAGCTTGTATCTCAGGAAAGGTTCTGCTTTGTGATGTATTTATCATGCTTTATTAAGATAGAAGAACCTTCATGGGCAGCTTCATCTGAGTTCATTATTTTGGTGGCATGTCTGGAAGAATGGGTGTCGCGTTCCTACAACAGGGGAGAATCCTCCTGTATTTTGTTTTTATTGCGTTGTATGTGGAAGTCACCATATATAGTTTAGAATAATATGATGTACGCAGATGTATCTCTGGCCCGTGAAGTGCTAGTGTGAAATCATTCCTCTAACGCCATTCAGTAAGTGCTCAGATTCTTTAAAAGTGCTGTTGCTGGCAGCCCTAACACCACTGCGCCTATGTGCACCGCACACCCTGCTCTAGAATAAAGGAGTCACAGGATACACGAAGCATACAAACTGATTGACTTGCAATTCCACAGTCACAAGAGCATAGTCATACGTTCTTTGTGGTCAATAAATACAGTGAAATGAATACATTTATGTATGTAAATACAAATGAATTAGCTCCATTGATTGCAAAACAGCTGTTGTTTTGTATACGACAATAATTTGAATAAAGAAAAGCAGAACATGTTTTAATGAAAAAAAATTGTTTTCATTTCAATATTTTTACCATTGAATTTTTTTCAAAGGCTTTCAAAGGCAAAGGCCAAATACAGAGAATTTTATTGTCTAAATTTTTATTTGCAGAAAAAATTTTTTTGTCAATCGGTTTTAGCGGAACTAAAAAAATAAAACGATAATAGAAAACTCGAAAGTGGGTTAAATTTCAATTACAAGATTTGACCCAAATAAACAAATAAATATTTTGGATATCTAACACACAACGTCATCTAGTCTCAAACTAAGCAGAGCTTGTATTATGGGTTCTACACAACTGATATGAATACATAAATACTTTTTTTGGTAAATACATACATAGAAAACACCTAAATTCGGAACTATTTACCTTTATTCTCCGATAATTCTCCGTGGGAGAGCCACGCTTCGGCATGAATGGGTCGGCTCGACCGGAGTGATACCACGGCCTCACAGAAAACCGGTGTGAAATAGCGCTTGCGCTGTGTTTCACCGAGTGAGTGAGTATACCGGAGGTCTATACCCCAACCCTTCCCCCATTCCCTCTCCCCATCCCCCAAAGGTCGGCAAACGTACTTGTGACGCTTTTGGTATTGCGGGTGTCCATGGGCAGCGGTAATCGCTTACCATCAGGTGATGCGTCTGCTCGTTTGCCCACAATTCAATAAATAAGATTAAAAAACCGTTTTAAAACGGAAATTCTAGGATGAATGATAAATAACTTACATAAAATCTTAGCAGTACTCAAAACATATGGTATACGGAAAACATATGGTAAGCGAAGAAACTAAAACATCGCTACCATCATTCTGTTATAAAACGATAAAGAAACAGAAATACATATCACTACTTCGCCTTACTCACTGACATCCACACGGAAAATTATGTGTATTTTAAAATGTGTTGTGTTAATATTACATTTTGTATGTATGGGTAAGGTTTTAATATTTTTTTTATAACATTTCTTTTGTTGGGTATTGTGTTTTTATGATTTAGATTTTTTATTGTATTTTAATTACATTAGTAAAAATATCTATTTAAAAAAATGGTTTTGTAAATTTGTTTTAATCTACCATTTTTGTAAAAAAAATCTAATAATTGTAAATTGGTAATTATTATATAGACATAAATTTCATGTTTGCCTCTGTGGCGTAGTAGTAGTGTATGAGACTGCTGTTTTTGAGGTACCGGGTTCGATTCCCGGGTTGGCCCAAATGTTTGTATGATCTGCAAATTATTGTTTCGATTGGGTGTTTTGATACATACATTATGAATGTATTTAGCATAATAAAAGTAAAGGTATATGTATTTATATCAGTTGTCTAGTGCCCATAATACAAGCTCTACTTAGTTTGGGACTAGATGGCGTTGTGTGTCATATGTTCTTAATAATTATTTCTTTATTTAATATATTTATTATGAGGGGTTCTTTGATGTTATCATAATTTTTGCTTTGTTACATAAATTCAACAACGATAAATTTTAATAAAACAAATCCTTTAGTACATACATACATTGAACATCTATATATAACAAAAAAAAATCTAAATTAAGAAAGTCGAGAAAAGTTCGATCACTTAGCTATTATTTATAAACTTTGTAAATCCAAAATACAGAGGAACATTTCAGAATACCTAATGAAGGTAGTAGAGCCACGCTGATTTCAACACGAATGGACCGGCTCGACCGGGGTGGTACTAACCTCTCACAGAAAACCAACCTAACATGTCAGCATTCGTGCTGTGGTGTTTCGTTCCGAAGACTTAATGATGCATCTTAATAGGCCGCCATAGTGTCACCATGGTGCACTGTTGCATTTTTTACAATCGGACCACCGTAATAAGATTCTGCTCATGTAGGAATACAGTCAGAGTAGAATCACTTTGGTAGGCCATATTAATATGCAAAAAAAGCATTTGAACTCCTTAATTGTTTTAGACAATTTATAGTTTGTCATTTCTTATAGAAAGTGTCAAGTTCCGATGCGACTACAAGTACACAGACATAGGGTGGTTCAAGTACCACGAAATACCAGCAACTTGGGAGGAAGCACGTTTGCGATGCCATCTTGAAGGTACTATAAAACTGCACTGCTGTTCTCATTTTTTTCAATGTAGTAAAACTAACTACGCTTTGTTCTTTTTTATAAAATCCTATCCTAAATAACCATTGCCATTGATGTTCATGACAACCAGGATCCACAACTTAACATGTTCTCCGAGGTACAGGCGGAAAATACCTGCTATTAAGAATTTCTTGTAATAAAATTGTCTGTTGTCAGTATAATATAACTTATAATTTTTTAACAGTGTCTATAAAAAATATCTGAATGTATAGTGAGTTGACAAGCTGCCCCATGCAACACCGTCTTCGTCTCCTATTGCCCGTATCGTAATGTTATAACAGTGTGAACAAATTTGTTTTCCATATAAAAGTTTATAATGAGCAAACATTAAGAGATATATGCTGTCGCGGACTATTAAAAATGAACAATTCTATTATATATTGTCTTAATGAAACTTCAAAAGTTTACGTAGCGCACCCAAGGGTAGGTTTCATCCCACTAATTCTACTAATATTATAAATACGAAAGTTTGTGTCACAAACTTTGTGAGTATGGAAGTGAGTACGGTTGTTGCTCTTTCACGCAAAAACTACTGAATGGATTTTGATGAACCTTTACAATAATATAGCTTATACGTCAGAATACAAAGGCTACAATTTATAAAGATATAAGCTTCACCTCGCGGCTTTGTCCGCGGTTATTGTCGTACCGCGAGTAGCATTGCGGGGTTCAGCTAATATTATAAACACAGTTTATGAGTATATAAGTATGTCTGTTGCTCTTTCACGCAAAACTACTGAATGGATTTGATGAAACTTCACAGTAATATAGATTATAAATCAGTATAACATATAGCCTACAATTTATAAAGATACTAGCTTCGCCTCGTGGCGTTCCCCGCAGTTTATTGTTGTACCGCGGGTAGCACCGCGGGGTTCAGCTAGTAAGGAATATTTTTCTATCGTTTGCGCAACATTATTTATTGACATTCTGCTTCTATTGATCATATCTATCAAACACTGGTAATAATTTTTCAAATCGAATCAGTGCTTCCTGAGATTAGCACAATCAACCAAATAAAGAAACTATACAGCTTCATAATATTAAGTATAGATGTGAAATGTCAAATTATGTTTGACTGATCTTAACATTGGTCTACTAAAATGAACTGATAATCGTTTATAATTAAGGATTTTAAACCTTGTAACTATGGAATAGAGTCAATATTTTATTCATTTTAATCGTAGTTTATTTTTCTATAGGTGCTATATTAGCTTCACCTACTACAAATATAATGAGATATATTATGTTGGAATCATTTTGTAAACCAGAAATCTTCACTGGAATTGCTGCTATATTCTCGAAAGGAGACTATTATACAATCGATGGTAAGTAAACCAACCTTCGAAATAATCAGTTGAAAATATAAAGAAAATGTATGATTTTTTTATTTTTTATTATAGCTACGTTGATTTAGACTGACTCGAACGGGGTAGTACTACCCTCTCACTGAAGACCGACCTAATTGAACATAATTTGTCTGAATATATCGTAAAATGTTCGTATTTCATGAGTTATACAAACAAGTAACAATTTAATAAAAAAAACTTGACTGCCTCGATACCTATCTTCTTTATTAAATTCGTTGAAGAACTAAAAAGAAAAGACTGTAAAAATATTTATTTCAATTGGTTTTATTTTTTTAAATTGGGTGTACCCAGTATCACTCTCACGACTAAGACGAATCTATTGATACCACTCACATAAAAATAAGACAAGCCATTAAGGCTCTAGGACGGCCCAAAAAATATACATATCCATAATCGAAAAACATAACCCTCCATCTTTCGCAGTCGGGTAAAAGAGTTTTTTCGTTTGATATTTTCTAACAAGGATCAGCAATTTGAATTGACATGGTGGGTATTTGATGTACCTGCTGGTCTAGTTGTTTCTGATCCTGACTAGTAGCTCAGAGGTCGTGGGTTCTTACTTTAACACTCAGAATAACATTTGTGTGACAATCACGATTATTTGTTTTGTGCCTGGGTGTAATTTATATATAATAGATATTTATTTAGAAATTTTTAAGTAAGGTTTTCATTTGTCTGATTACAATGGTACAGAAGCAGCCTGGTTATGAATAGGACTGTCGCGTTTCAAAATAATAAACTAAAATTAATATTATACATTTTCAGGTATACCTTTAATTGAAATTCCTCACCAATGGGCTCGATATGAACCAGATAACAAAAATAACGCTGAAAACTGTATAGCTTTAAATTCTGCTGGAAAATTATCAGATGTAAGATGTGATGAACCTCGACCATATATATGCTACAGGGAGTATTCGAACGTCGATGTCAATATTTGTGGTACTCCAGATTCAGGTGATTCTAATTATATAACTGTCTCATTATAATAACTTCTAAAATATTTGTAAAAGTAACCCTTTCTAAAATATTACAATACATGTTGAAACTTTCAGAATACCACTATGAGGTTCAGACAAACAAATGCTACAAATTTCACACAAAGGCGAGAATTTTTGAAAGTGCCCAAATGGTTTGTTCTTCTGAAGGAGCTTATCTTGCTATAATAAACAGCGAAGAAGAAGCAAGACTCATTGCTCAAATTTTCGCCAAATATCCAAAAGAAAACGTAGTCGGTAGTCTTTACCCAGATATTGCCGTAATCGGATTTAAATATTGGGACTTAAACTTACAATGGACAACTATTCATGGTATTTATATATGTACACTATTATACATATATTATATGCTATTCGTTTGGTTTAAATTGAAATAATAAACTTACTTAGAATCTAAGTTCTACTTGAAAATTAAACTGCCTCGGAGGCGCAGTGTTAGCATAGTCAACTGCAGTGCTAGAAATCTCAGATTCAATTCACGAGTTGGATCAAATGTCTGTATTATCTGTAAATATTTGGTTCAGAGCTTTTGTGCTTCCTATGTATAATATGTATGTATTTACGAAAAAATAAATAAGTATTCTATTTATAATTGTAGCTTTCATAGTTCAACCTCTGTTTAGTTTTAAGCCAGATGTAGTTGAGTGTTGATGCCTGAAATATTTTAAACTAAGGGGATCATAAAACATTCTCGTGAATCAATTATTGACTTAACTAACAAGAGTTCAAAAGAGCACAGTTTGATCTCAGTTAGAACATTATGAGGTTCTCTGTATTACATCGTTGAACCGACATGAATGTGATTTTTTGTGGGACGAAATAGAGTTGGTACTTCAGGTAAAATCTGTGCTTTTTCAGGTCAATCGATTCAGAAAGCAGGGTATGCAAAATTTGCTCCAGGGCAACCAGACAACTTTGGAAATCATGAGTACTGTGGAACAGTATTCAGGACAGGTCTGCTTAATGATGGAAATTGTGATGTCAAATTCCCATTCATCTGTGAAAAAAAGCCTGATTATCCTCCTGTTTGTGATAATTTAAGTTATAGAAATCACACTCGGTTCTACGACAACGATATTTAAAATCTAGAAAAGCCAGCGGACCTGTGTATTAATTAAATATTGTTAATGTTTGTGATCTTAAATCAAAAATCAAATATCTTATCACAAACTTATCATTTATTTGTCGATAATAAAAATTAATTATACGATGACGTGCTTTTCTTTTTTAAATACATAACTGCCAAAATGACTCTATTCTGCTAGACGGAAAAGACGAGTAGACTCCAAGAATGGTGGTCCCCATCCTCATTGTGCAAGTGGATGAAATACCCAGAAATAAATATAAAACTCTAAGTAAACACAAAAAAATAATATAAACCTGGATGACTTTGTAAGACGTCTCAGTTCAAAATTATTCCCGCGGACTGATGGTTTGCAAGCCCGCTACCTAATTGAAAATTAGTTTTTCTTTATATTTTCATAGGGCAACTGAAAATATTAGCTCGCGCCCTACCATCGACGACCGCCGGACAGACATACCACGAGAGAGACGACGTCTCCGTGGCAACCCTTGCCGAACTACACCTTACTTCTGACCTGGCGCTGGCTGACGGCCGCTCCTAGGGGTACCCACCCCCTCGGAGCTCGGAGCTGACCCGACTGTAACTAGCAAGTTGATCACCTCACATTTGACTTCGTTGGTTACGCCCTCCCCACCGGACTGACACCCCCGGCACTATCAATAATTGGACCCAACTGGGCCTTATACAGTGACCCGTCTGCTATTGCAAGCGGCACGGAAATCTACTGTGACAGGCAGTAGACCTGGAGAAGTCACTCCGAGACTCCTAGTTGTGGTCTGCGAGAACACCCGAATGAATGTTCCTTTCATCGTACCTTCCTCTTTTAATAAATTTTAGTTTATATTACTTTAAAGTTCAGGTGGGTATAATATGTGGTATATGTACATACCAAAGCGTTGGTGTTCTAACTAGTCTAAATGATTACAAGAAAAGTAGTATACGTAATTTTTTTTTCATGTTTGTTGTAATACTAAAAATATTTAATACTTATCTTGCTACTTGCTGAAGAAATTAGTTCAAAAGATTAAAACAATCTAGTGTTTATGGTAGAAGACCTGTATAGCTCATGAACTCATTAAAATTCATGCGATGTACTTTGATCATGGGTGGCAAAAAGTCTGAGAACTTCTTAACCCGTCATTAGTGACGTCAAATCGACTTACATCATTGGCGACGCCGGTCTCACAGACCAGGAGTGTTCCGGGGAAGATTCGAGATACTTGGGAGAATGAAACAGTAGGACGTGTTTCTACTGACGAGATCTAACGTATATTGAAAAAATATGTGTAGGGAGTATCAGTCCACGGACACTGACGTTAATAAAACGAGTATATCTATATAAATAATGTTCGTGTATTCACACACTTAACAATTATTACAAACACGGTAGTTATTCGGAAGAGAAGTTCAGACACGCACAAAAGAAAACAGACATATAATAAGGGTATAGCGAAAAGATATAGTTTACTAGAGATGAAAATAAGAATAACAATTAAATTATTATAGCGGTAAGCGTCAAGCTAAATCTTTTAGCGGAAGCTCAAGAGCACTAGCGCGGAGTGTGCGTCGGGCGCGCGCAAACAATGCACCATCTGGTGGCAGTAGACTCGAACCGAAGACCCGACGATTGCCGACGGCCACACCTCCACCAGACAGCTGTACCATTGGTTACCCCGACGTGATTGATGTAGCGACTTCCACATACAACACAACAGTAACCTACCAGGGTACAGGCCTCCGGGATCATCACTCACTCGGTGAAACACAGCGCAAGCGCTATTTCACACCGGTTTTCTGTGGGGCCGTGGTATCACTCTGGTCGAGCCGGCCCATTCCGCCGTATGCCGTAGCGTTTTATTAGATAGTCATACTTTGGCTTTACATAACATTCCCGAATAGCTGGATTCTATACTAGAATAAAATACCAAGTGGTGGATATTAAACAGTGTCATGGTTCTACTTAAATCCATTTAGAATGGTAATATTGTCATCCAATATTTTAAGCAAATAAGCAAGGAACACCACAAGATTTAATTTTGATCTAAATACATGCTCAAAATTAATAAAAAGAAAATTGCAAAATAATCTTACCAGCGAGAAGAATAAAGGCACAAAGATATAGCGCACAGCACTGAAATGTAAAGCTCATCTTAAATAAGATGTTTCGTTTAATCTGATAGACATGATGTGCCGCTATATAAGTAGACGAAGAGTCATTGATACAGGAGACAGCGTTTCCCAAATACTGAACCAGTAACAAAAACCTGAAGATACTCGTACATTCGTACATCGTGATCTACTTATTTGAAGGAAAATATAAGAGGACACTAGATTATCATAAGTATAGAATAACATTGCTTTTTATAAAATAAATCTCATAAGCCACAATAAGTTCCGTGACTTGAGGGTTAAATAAAATTTAATTACACTGCCAATTTATATATACAGTAACAATGAATTTTTAAAACGTTACTCAATTACTAAAGTAAATAGTTGTTTCAATTATTTATAGGGTCCTTAGTTGATAAGAAAGAACCAAAAAAAATTGCCACCATTCTCTTTTCTGTGGACTACAAACAAAATTATCTATCATCCTAGCTAAGGCTGGCCCAAGATGATACTAGATATTACGGTTATAGAATAGGACCGTTTATCACCAACTGAACAAATCCTTTAAGTGAACTAACTGTGTGAACGCGTGAGATCCTGAGGTACTATAGGCCGACCGTTTATCTGAGTCCCCGCCACTATTTAATAATCACTATTTCTTTACTATGACGTCACATATCTTAGGAACTATCTTGGCGCATTTCATCTCGTGTGTATCTCACTAAGCGCCCCTTTGTCGTCATACCCGCGCAGGCGAGGACTCAGATAAACGGTCTGCCTATAGTTATAAATACCAGGTGAAAAAACATTGAAAGTATATTTTGGATGGTTTTATCGGGTTTTTTCTATATTATAATTGTATTAAATTAATTTTTAAATACAAAATTTTATTTACTGTACAACACATTTTGAGACTTCGTCACAAGCAGAGCAACAAAGTACCCGGTACGTAGAACGTAGAAACAAAATGAAATATATTAATTCATAGCACATTTTTCTAAAAAAAAGTTGCTATGAATAAACTGAAAGGCGCAGAGATAGATTATATTCAACCGTCTGATTAGCGTAGGTTTAAACTATTTTGGACAACAAAGCACAAGGCAAGGACAGTATTGCAGCTGAGCTTCTGAGGGCAGGTGGCAAACCGGTCTTGAAAGTCCTTAAAAATATATTAGATTTCGTCTTATTCGGTGGGAAACCGCCTGAGGCATAGTTTATCGTCGTCGGGTCAATTTTTGGAAGAAACTAAAACATCGCTATCTTCATTCTGTTATAAAACGATAAAGAAACAGAAATACATATCACTACTTTGCCTTACTCACTGACGTCTACACGTAAAATTATGTGTATTTTCAAATGTGTTGTGTTAATATTACATTTTGTAATAATAGGTAAGATTTTAATTTTTTTTTATAAATTTTATTTTGTTGGGTTTTGTGTTTTTATGATTGAGATTTTTTATTGTATTATAATTAAATTAGTAAATATATCTATTTCTGTTTTATTAGTTAAAATATGCATTTCCCATAACATCCCGCTGTTGGACTCGGGTCTCCTCTCAGGAGAGGGTTAATGCAATACGTCCCCACGCTGGCCGAGTGCGTGTCGGGGACTAGCTGGGGCTAATACATTAAAAATACATTTGAACTTCTTAATGGTTTTAGACAATTAATAGTTTGTCATTTCTTATAGAAAGTGTCAAGTTCCGATGCGACTACAGATACAATGACATAGGATGGTTCAAGTACCACGAAATACCAGCAACTTGGGAGGAAGCACGTTTGCGATGCCATCTTGAAGGTACTATAAAAGTATACTGCTGTTCTCATTTTTTTCAATATAGTAGAACTAACAACGCCTTGTGTATATGCAATATATATATATTGCATATATATAAATATGTATTTATATCAAATTCTATAACACAAGCTCTGCTTGGTTGCGGGCTAGAAGGCGTGGTGTGTAAGATGTGCGAAAAAAATGTTATAAATATTATTCCAAATGTTACCAAATTGATCGAGCTGTTGAAAATAATAAAATAGAAACACACCTCATAAAAACTTAAAGAAATAATTATTTGATAAGTAATTATGGTACTCTAAATAATTGTATTGACCTTACTCAGGTAAAATGTTTAATTATGATTCCTCGAGAATATTTTATTTACATATATTATATTATTAGGTAAAAAAGATATCCCACTTCTGATATTAGGTAAACAGGATATCCCACTTCTGATATTAGGTAAACCAGATATTCTACTTCTGATATTAGATACCAGGAGTTAAGATTAAATAAAAGATAAACACATGGGAGATGGGCTAACCTCAATTTTATATATATTTTTTTTATTTATATCTTTATTGAATACATACAAAAATACAAAACAGGATGAGTCACAAAATATGCAAAATATGTAGCAATAGGAGGTCTTATCGCTCACGGCGATCTCTTCCAGACAACCATGATACGGATTTTCGTTATCCAAAAATTTTGGGTAGCAACAAGTAACACACACATACATATACATACATATATATCAATATACCTACACTTATATACATACAATATACATATATTTATATACAATACATACACAAATTAAATATAATATGCTAAAGAGAGTTAAAAAGAAAAGAAATCATAATGTCAAATAATGGTCCTTCACCAGCTTTTTAAAAGCAGACAAATTTTTTGGCTTGTCAAATTATCTCAGGCAAGTTGTTCCATAATCTAACAGCTTATATATTCTATATATATCTATATCTATATATATAATGTTCTAATTACAATCAAAAACTTAACAGTTAATAACAAATGGTTTTATATTCGAAAGAAGAATACAGGCAATTCACAAATACACAACAATGGACCGTGAAGCGGCAAAAGAAATATTATCACGATATACAATGACCTGACTAAATATGGCTGACACACGTGTTGCGACCTACGATTATCAAGCCACGTGCTTACCG
The DNA here is from genome assembly GCA_916048165.1 of Spilarctia lutea. Lineage (NCBI taxonomy): Eukaryota > Metazoa > Arthropoda > Insecta > Lepidoptera > Erebidae > Spilarctia > Spilarctia lutea. The sequence continues at coordinate 1,821,462 of OU696492.1, read as the reverse complement.
AGCGTTGCCCAAACAGGGAAAGAGGGCGCATCGTGCAAAGTACCATGTATTTATAAATTTTGGACGGCACAGTGCATTCGTGCATTCGTCGGGACGTAAGGATGTGTCTAATAAAGTAGGGATGTCTCTAATAATATATTATAGGCTTTGTTATTAGGTGATTAATTCATATAAATTGGGCCATCAAATAAATTGATTTTATCATATTCAACCGTATTTGATTAAAAACCTCAGATTTTCAGTGAAAGTTCAATTCAATAAATAGATATAGAGGTATAACATTGACTTAAAATATCTATAAGATTTGTCGATGCCAATAGTGGACTTTGTCTCTTGTCAGTATCAGTATCATCTCTTCCTAGCCTTTATTATTCCTAAGACTGTTTGGGGTCAGCTTCTCGAACAACCGGTTTTACCTGAATGTCAGTTTTTTCACGGAGCTACTGCTGGCATCGGACCTCCGCAACCAAGGGTGAACCGAAATCGAAGGTTGAACTAATTGTCAGTATATTTGAGGGCCCTGACTTCCCAATAACGATTGCCATTGATATTCATGACAACCGGGATCAACAACATAACATGCTCTCCGAAGCACAGGCGGGAAACACCGCCATCTTCTAAACTCCGGGCTGCTATTAAGAATTTCTTGTTAAGAAAATTACTGTTATCAGTATAACATAACTTATATTATTGGAATTTTTAACAGTGCCGATAAAAATTATCTAAATGTTTTGTTAATGTTACTATACTAGCTGCCCCACGCAACACCGTCTTCGTCTACTATTGCCAGTAGCGTAATGTTATAACAATGTGTACAAATTTATTTCCATTAAAAAGTTTATAATGAGCAAACCTTAAGAGATAGTATATGTTGTTGCGGACTATTTTTTTGAACTTTTAGAGATGAACTATTATACTGTATATTATTTTAATGAAACTTCAAAAGTTTGCGTAGCACACGCAACGGAAGGTTTTAAAAGGAATATTTTTCTCTCGTTTGCGCTACATTATTTATTAACACTCTGCTTCTATTGATTATATCTATTTAACACTGAAAATAATTTATTGAGATTAACACAATCAACCAAATAAACAAACTATACAGCTTCATAATATTAAGTATAGATATGAAATGTCAAATTATGTTTAGCTGATCTTAACATTAGTCTACTAAAATGAACTGATAATACAATCGTTTATAATTAAGGGTTTTAAACCTTGTAACTATGGAATAGAGTCAAAATTTTATTTATTTTATTCGTCGTTTATGTTTGTATAGGTGCTATATTAGCTTCACCAACTACAGATAAAATGAAATCTATTATGTTGGAATCATTTTGTAAGCCAGAAATCTTCACTGGAATTGCTGCGATATTTTCGAGAGGAGACTATTATACAACCGATGGTAAGTAAGCGAACCTTTAAAATAATCAGTTGCCCTATAAAAATGAATGTATGAAAATCTTAAAAAATATTAGTAGAGCTACGTTGATTCAGTCTGACTCTGGAGATTAACGTAGCTCTACCCTCTCAATGAGGTAGTACTATCCTCTCACTAAAGACCGACCTAATTGACCATAATTTGTCAATTAGGTCGGTCTTCAGTGAGAGCTAAGAAGCTAAAATAATCAGTTGCGCTATGAAAATATAAAGAAAATGTATGAAAATCTTAATTTTTTTTAGTAAAACTACGTTGATTCAGACTGACTCGAACGAGGTAGTACTACCCTCTCACCTAGACCTAGACATAATTTGTCTGAATATTTCGTAAAATGTTCGTACTTCATCAAACACGAAAGGAATTATTAAAAAAAAAATACTGCGTCAATATCCGCCTTCTTTATTAAAGTCATTGAAAAACTTGTGCCCGGGTGTGATTTATGTATGATAGGTATCTATTTAAAAATTTATAAGTAAGGTTTTCATTTGTCTGGTTACAATGGTACAGAAGCAACCTGGTTATGAATAGGACTGTTGCGTTTCAAAATAATAAACTAAAATTAATATTACACTTTTTCAGGTATACCTTTAATTGAAATTCCTCACCAATGGGCTCGTTATGAACCAGATAATAAAAATAACGCTGAAAACTGTATAGCTTTAAATTCTGCTGGAAAATTATCAAATGTAAGATGTGATGAACCTTTACCATATATATGCTACAGGGAATATTCGAACGTCGATGTCAATATTTGTGGTACTACAGATTCAGGTGATTCTAATTCTATAACTGTCATAATAATAACTTTTAAAATATTATAATACATGTTGAAACTTTCAGAATACAACTTTGAGGTTCAGACAAACAAATGCTATAAATTTCACACAAAAGCGGGAAGTTTTGAAAATGCCCACATGGTTTGTTCTTCTGAAGGAGCTCATCTTGCTATCATAAACAGCGAAGAAGAAGCAAGACTTATTGCTCAAATTTTCGCAAAATATCCAAACGAAAAAGTAGTTGGTAGTCCTCACCCAGATAATGCCATAGTCGGATTAAAATATTGGGACTTAAACTTAGAATGGACAACCATTCAAGGTATTTATATATGTTCACTATTATACGAGTACATATATGCTATTTCTTTGGTTTAAATTAAAATACTAAACTTACTTAGAATCTAAGTTCTACTTGAAAATTTAACTGCCTTGGTAGCGCTGTGGTAGCGTAGTCAACTGCTGTGCTAGAAATCTCAGATTTAATTCACGGGTTGGATCTAATGTCTGTATAATCTGTAAATATTTGTTTCAGAGCTTTTGTGTTTCCTATGTATAATTTGTATGTATTTACAAAAAAAAAAAAAGTATTATCTTAATCAATTTAGCTTTCATAGTACAAGCTCTGTTATGTTTCAAACGAGATGCTGTTGTGCGTTGATGCCTGAAATATTGTAAACTAAGCGGATCATAAAAGATTCTCGGGAATCTAATATTGACTTTGAATTGATTAACTAACAGGAGTTCAAAAGAGCACAGTGTGATCTCAGTTAGTGCATTTTGAGGTACTCTGATGTTTTATTAGATAGCGACTGTATCATATCGGTGAACTGACATGACTGTGATTTTTTGTAGGACGAAATAGAGTTGGTACTTCAGGTAAAATATGTGCTTTTTCAGGTCAATCGATTCAGAAAGCAGGGTATGCAAAATTTTCTCCAGGAGAACCAAACAACTTAGGAAATCAAGAATACTGCGGAACAGTACTCAGGACAGGTCTGCTTAACGATGTAAATTGTGATGTCAAATTCCCATTCATCTGTGAAAAAAAGCCTGATTATCCTCCTGTTTGTGATAATTTAAGTTATAGAAATCACACGCTGTTCTGCGACAACGATATTTAAGATCTAGGAAAGCCAACGGGACCTGTGTATTAATTAAATATTGTTAATGTTTGTGACCTTATTTCTATGGCTGACACAAACTTATCATTTATTTGTCGATAATAAAAATTGATTATACGATGTGTTTTTCTTTTTTGAATACATAACTACCAAAATAACTCTACTCTGCTAGACGGAAAAGACAGAGTAGACTCCAAGAATGGTGGTCCCAATCTTCATTGCGCAAGTGGATGAAACATCCAGAAATGGATATAAAACTCTAAGTAAACACAAAAAAACAATATAAACCTGGATGACTTTGTAACACATCTCAGTTCAAACTTATTCACGCGGAATGATGGTTCACAAGCCCGCCACCTAATTGAAAATTAGTATTTCTTTATATTTTCATAGGGCAACTGACAAATATTAGCTCGCGTCCTACCATCGACGAACGCCGGACAGACATACCACGAGGCCTGGTCTCCGTGGCAACCCTTACCGAACTACACCCTACTCCTGACCTGGTGCAGGCTGACGAGCGCTCCTAGGGATCCCCACCCCCTCGGAGCTCGACCTCGCTAAGCACAGGTGGTGATACATTGCCTGACCCGAGTGTAACTAGCAAGTTGATCACCCCGTATTCGACTTCATTGGTTACGCCCTCTCCACCGGACTGACACCCGGATCTATCAATAATTGGGCCTAACTGGGCCTCATCCAGTGACCCGTCTGCTATTGCAAGCGTTGCGGAAATCTACTGTGACAGGCCGTAGACCTGGAGAAGTCACTCCGAGACTCCTAGTTGGGGTCTGCGAGAACAACCCGAATGAATGTTCCTTTCATCGTACCTTCCTCTTTTAATACATTTTAGTTTATATTACTTTAAAGTTCAGGTGGATCTAATATGTGGTATATGTACATGCCAAAGCGTTGGTGTTCTAACTGGTCAATATGATTACAAGAAAAGTAGTATACGTAATTTTTTTTCATGTTTGTTGTAATACTAAAAACATTTAATACTTACTGAAGAAATTAGTTCAAAGGATTAAAACAATCTAGTGTTTATGGTAGAAGACTTGTATAGCTCATGAAGTCATTAAAATGCATGCGATGTACTTCAGAATGAATTGGCAAAACAAATTAATTTGGGATTATGGGTGGCAAAAAGTCTGAGAACTTCTTAATCCGTCATTGGTGACTTCTAATTGACTTATATCATTGGCGACGCCGGCCTCACAGACCAGGAAACTTAAAACTTATGAATAAATACTTAAATGGTTTAGGTGACTTACAGTTAGTTTGGTTTTATTTTTACATATATCAATCACAACTCGGTTTATTTTATTAGATAGTCATACTTAAACTTTACATAACATTCCCGAATTGCTGGGTTGTATACTAGAATAAAATACCAAGTGGTGGATATTAAACAGTGTCATGGTTCGACGTAAATCCATTTAGAATGGTAATATTGTCATCCAATATTTTAAGCAAATAAGCAAGGAACACCACAAGAATGAACTTTGATCTAAATACATGCTCAACATTAATAAAAAGAAAATTGCAAAATAATCTTACTTGCGAGAAGAACAAAGGCATAAAGAGATAGAACACAGCAATGAAATGTAAACCTCGTCTTAATCAAGATGTTTCGTTTAATCTGAAAGACATGATGTGCCGCTATATAAGTATTACATGGGCTGAAAAGTCCCGGGGCTAACACATAGATGGCGCTAGTTTTATTGCAGTCACCATTTTTTTCAGTTAATACTAACCTTCAAAAGACAGCTGTTAAAATTTCATGATATTCTATTCATTAGTTTGTGAGTTATTGTCCCAAGAGTGATGCTACTTTTGTTATTTTCAAAACAATGGATCAAAAACAATTTCGTGTTTTAATTTTACGCTGCTTGATGGGAAAAAATACCGTTCAAGCGAAGCAATGGCTTGAAAAGTGTTATGGGGACTCCGCTCCATCAGAAACAACAATAAAACGTTGGTTTGCTGACTTCAAGCGTGGTCGTAGAGACACCGATGCTGGAGAACGCAGTGAACGTCCAAATGAGGCGGTAACACAAGAAAACATAAAAAAATCCACAAAATCGTTTTGAATGATCGAAAAGTAAAGTTGCGTGTGTTAGTTGACATCGTAAAGATATCAATAGAACGTGTTGGCTTTATATTGCATGAGCATTTGACTATGAGAAAGCTCTGTTCAAAGTGGGTGCCGCGTTTGCTCACTGTTGACCAAAAACGAAAACGTGTTTATGATTCTGAGCAGTGTCTGGCCATGTTTGAACGTAACAAACTGGAATTTTTGCATTGATATGTGACAATGGATGAAACATGGATCCATCACTTCACTCCGGAATCAAAACGATCGTCATCTAAGTGGACAGCAACTGGTGAACCTCGTCCAAAGCGCCCGAAAGCACAACAATCGGCTGGAAAGGTTATGGTCTCGGTATTTTGGGATGTGCGTGGAGTAATATTCATCGACTATCTTGAGAAATTAAATACCATTAACAGTGAATATTATATAGCGTTATTGGAGCGATTGAAGGCCGAAATTGCAAAGAAACGACCGCATATGGCAAAGAAAAAAGTTTTGTTTCATCAAGACAACGCACCGTGTCACAAGTCAATCAAAACAATGGCAAAACTACATTCGAATTCACCAGATTTGGCTCTCAGCGACTCTATTATTTAAAGGGTTCTTAGTTGATAAGAAAGAAAAAAAAATTCCACCATTCTCTTGTCTGTGGACTACAAACAAAATTATCTATCATCCTAGCAAAGGCTGGCCCAAGATGATACTTGATATTACAGTTATAGAAAATATATAGGAACGTTTATCACCAACTGAACAAATCCTTGAAGTGAACTAACTATGCGATCGCGTGAGAACCCGAGATACTAGTTATGAATACCAGGTGAAAGAACATTAAAAGTATATTTTGGATGGTTTTATCGGGTTCTTTCTATATTATAATTGTATTAAATTAATTTTAAATGAAAAAATTAATTTACAGTACAACACATTTTGAGACTTTGTCACAAGTAGTAGTAGCAACAAAGTACCCGGTACGTAGAACGTAGAAACGAATTGAAATATTGAAAAATGTGCTATGTATAAACTAAAAGGCGCAGAGATAGATTATATTCAACCGTCTAATTAGCGTAGGTTTAAGCTATTTTGACAATAAAGCACAATAAGGACAGTGTATATATATGTATTTACAAAAAAAAGTATATAAGTATTTAAATCAGTTGTCTTGTACCCATAACACAACCTCTGCTTAGCTTAAGACTAGATGGCGTTGTGTGTTAGATGTCCGGAATATTTAATTATTTATTATTTAATTTGTGTAACAATGAATTTTTGAATTGTTGAATACAATCATACTTTTTTTTGTGATTACATACCTAGAAAACACCTAAACTCCGAAACAAATATTTGAAGATCATATAAACATTTGGCTGGACCTAGAATTCAATAAACAGAATAAGCTAAATTAAACCGTTTTAAAACGGTGATGTCTAGGAACATAATTGATAAAAAACTTACATCAAATTTTAGCAGTACTCAAAGTCATACGCAAAACTTATAGCAAGCGAAGGATCTAAAACATCGTTATCTTTATTCTGTTTTAAAACGATAAAGAAACAGAAATACATATCACTACTTCGCCTTACTCAGCGACGGCCACAAGTGTAATTATGTGTATTTTAAAATGTGTTGTGTTAATATTACATTTTGTATTAATGGGTGAGGTTTTAATTTTTTTTATAAATTCTGTTTTGTTGGGTATTGTGTTTTTATGATTCAGATTTTCTATTGTACTTTAATTAAATTAGTAAATATATCTATTTCTGTTTTATTAGTAAAAATATGCATTTCCCATAACATCCCGCTGTTGGACTCGGGTCTCCTCTCAGGAGAGGGTTAATGCTATACGTCCCCAGGCTGGCCGAGTGCTTGTTGGGGACTAGCTGGGACTAATACATTAAAAATACATTTGAACTTCTTAATGGTTTTAGACAATTAATAGTTTGTCATTTCTTATAGAAAGTGTCAAGTTCCGATGCGACTACAGATACAATGACATAGGATGGTTCAAGTACCACGAAATACCAGCAACTTGGGAGGAAGCACGTTTGCGATGCCACCTTGAAGGTACTATAAAACTACACTGCTGTCTTAATTTTTTTAATACAGTAGTACTAACTACGTTTTGTGTTACTATCTGAGGTATTTTATTATAAAATCTAGCTTGTTGTGTTAATCCACAGTTTTAGATACCTCCATTCCAGTCTCGGTGGCGCAGCGACAGAATACACGCCTGCCGTGCTTGAGATTCGAGTTCAATTCCCTGGTCCCCAAATAATTGTATAATCTACAAATATTTGTTTAGGACTTTCGTTGTTTTCTATATTGTCATGTTTATACAATATGTATATAATAGGTCTTTACCTATGAAATTGCGTTTCTTCAGTACTGGTCATTTCAAATAATAAAAAGTTTGTAATGGCTCTGTATTCTAAATTCAAATTAATTTTGTTTTAAAACCATGACATTCTATTTACAAACTCAGTCTTTTGTTTTTGGATTAGCGTTGTATTTTCATTACATTTGAACATTTTTCGTCATAATGGATACTTTAAAAATTCGTGTAATTATGGAATATGAGTTCCGTCGTGGCACCAACGCGACACAAACGGCACGTAACATCAAAAACGTTTACGGAGAGAACTGTACAAACGAACGCACAACCCTTTATTGGTTTTCCCGGTTCCGTTCTGGAAATTTTGACTTGAAAAATGAAGCTCGTGGTCGTCCGGAGACTTTGGTTAAAAATAATGAATTAAAGGCGATTGTGGAAGCTGACGAAACTCAATCTACAGCTGAGCTAGCAGCAGCTTTTAATGTAAGCATCAAAACAATATTGATCCATTTGCGACAAATTGGCAAGGTAAAAAAGCTTGATAGATGGGTGCCCCACGACCTTAACGATTGCCAGCGCAACGTACTCGTCGAGACCTGCCTTTCGCTGCTCAACAGGCAAAGAAATGAAGGAATTTTGAAACGAATAGTTACGTGCGACGAAAAATGGATTCTGTTCGACAATCGAAAGCGCTCAGCAAGTTGGTTAGACCCTGGTTCAGCACCAAAGCAATGCCCTAAACCAAAAATGACCCCTAAAAAGGTGATGGTCACTGTCTGGTGGTATAGTGCGGGTGTGATTCACCACAGCTTTTTACAAAACGGCATGAGCATTAATGCAGATGTGTACTGTGAAGAACTGGAGAGAATGATGGAGAAGCTTGCACATCTGCAACCAGCTTTGGTCAATCGGTCGTACCCACTGCTCCTTCACGACAACGCGCGACCCCATACTGCGCAACAGACAGTCTCCAAGCTGCAAGAGCTGGGGTTGGAAGCTCTCCCTCATCCGCCATACTCACCAGACCTTGCACCTACCGACTGTTACTTTTTCCAAAATTTAGACAACTTTTTAGTGGGTAAAAAATTCAATTCCCGAGAGGCAGTACAAAATGCCTTTGAAGAGTTTGTTGCCTCCCGTCCAGCTGATTTTTACAAGAAGGGCATCAATAAACTGCCAATGCGTTGACAAAGATGCGTCGATTGCATGGGTGATTACTTCGAATAACAGAAATAAAAAAGTTTGAAAAAATAAGTACTTTCACTTATTGCATACAAAACGGCAATTTCATAGGTAAAGACCTAATATATGTGTATTTATATCAGTTACTATAACACAAGCTCTGCTTGGTTGTGGACTAGGTAGTGTTGTGTGTAAGATGTGCAAAAAAAAGTTATAAATATTATTTCAAATGTTACCAAATTGGTCGAGCTGTTGAATATAATAAAATAGAAGCACACCTCATAAAAACTTTAAGAAATAATTTATTTATAAGTAATTATTGTACTCGTAATAATTGTATTGACCTGACTCAGGTAAAATGCTAAATTAATAAATATATGAATAAAATATTCTCGAGGAATCGGGGAATCTTCTACTGATTCCGGGTGAGTGACTTCATCAAGCAATAACGCAGCGAGTGTCATGAAGGGCATCGCACTGTGTATTTATATCTTTGAGTAGTTTTTACCCGTGGCTTCAACCGCTTCTTTTTCCGTTATCGCGACAAAAATACCTAATTATCTTTAAGATTCAATCTATTTTTATACCCAAATATATTCAAATCGATTCGGTGGTTTAGCCGTGATGGGGTATTTATTTATATTGAATTGGGGCAAACGAGCAGCGATCATATTGGTCAGACAGACAGAGTTACTTTTGAATTCATGATATTAATTTGGTTTTAAGTGAACATCACTAGTATTTTGTAATTAAACTAGCTTTTGCTGGCGTCTCTGCCCGCTATAAAGTTCAGTTATAGTGGTGATTCTTTATACTGAATTAAACAAACTCTAAATGGTATCGCAACGTGGTATCGCAACGCATTAGTGAAACCCGCATTCAAAATGAAGGTTAGAATTATTTATTTCTCAAAGATTACAAATCACTCCACATAAGACATAAACACAATTAATACAAGTAGGTACATAGTCCAGAGCGCGTTTACAATAATAAATTCCTTGTGGGTAGGCGACAAAATTGAGACATAAAACGCGTAACTCCAATTAGGGACTATTCACACCCATTGGATTTAAATTATGTCGTAGTTTTTTTTTTGAAGTGTAAACTTCTTTAGCGGCGCTGTGTTCTTTTTTGGAATGGATAAAAATGTATAAACTCGCGTCAGGGCGTCAGGTCACGTGACCATAAACTCGCGTCAGGTCACGTGTCCTAATCGAAAAAAATCGTAAGACGGGTGTTTATTGTTAACAGCGCCATCTAACGATATACTTTGGTAGCATTCGTTTTTCTAGATAGTGGTCCTTTCTCAATATGATTTTATATACTTAAAGTTAATATTTCAGTATCTTAAAGTGATTTACAATAAATTAAAATAACGATTTTCTACTAACACAAATCCTTTTGTAAATCAAAAAGATTGTTTACAATTTTTTTGAAAACACCGACATCTATTGGAGTATCAAAGCTTTACTTCCATTTACTACTTACAATCATAATAATTTTTAGTTCTTTTTATTGCACACTATTAAAAAAAGCATAGGTGTTCATTTCAGGTAAGTTAAAACAACCGTTTGTTTATAGTTATGAGTTTTCACTTCTGTCGGCAGTGCTTATGACTGCCTTGTGTTTTTTTTTTTTTATAGTCTTTCAAGATGTGACATTTTATATATTTTTTAAATAAACTGAAAGAATCTGTGTCCTTAATCTTCTTAGGTATTGAATTATAAATTTGTGCTCCTTCGTATTTAATATCTCTTTTTCCGTAATTTGGTCTGGGCTTTGGTAAAACAAGGTGATGGGCTCGTCTTGTAGTACGATTTTGTGTTTCAGATTTTTTTGTGAATGTTAACTGTGTTTGTACGTCACCAGATAAAATTTTATGAATTAAAACGCACATCTTAAATTGATAAATTTGTGTAATGTTAAATAATTTTGTTTCCTGGTATATTTTTTGTGTTGGTATTAAATAATTAAAATGGAAAAGAACTTTAACAATTGAGAAAAATTTGCGTGCACAAAAAGACAAAAATCATTGTTTTGAGTTATATTGCGTTCATAAAACATCGCTATAATTGTTTTCCTTATAGATATATATTTTATGTATAGACAGCGATCAGTCACAATTTAATTATATGTCTTGATTTAATACTTCTGTTTGAAGTGAAGTTTCATCAGTATAGTTATATATTGGGCCTATGGAAATAAATGATTTGAGTTTTAGTTTGAGTTTGAATATGGTTCGTATTCCACGCTTTGTTATTAGGTGATTAATTCGTATAATCAAATAAATTGTTTTTATCCTATTCAGGCGTAATCGATTAAAGACCTTACATTTTCAGTGAAAGGTCAATTCAAAAAATACATAAAGAGGTACAGTAAAATACATATAAACATACATTGACTTAAAATATCTATTAAATTTATAGATGCCAATAGTAGATTTTGTCCTAGCCTTTATTATTCTCAATACTATTTGGGGTCGGCTACTAGTTCAACCGGTTTTACCTGAATATCAGTTTTTCCACGGAGCGACTGGCATGGGACCTCCGCAACCCTGAGGGTGAACTGTGTTCGAAGGTTGAACTAGTTGTCAGTATATTTGTGGGCTCTGAATTCCCAATAACAATTGCCATTGATATTCATGACAACCGGAATCGACAAAACGTGCTCTCCGAGGCACAGGCGGGAAACACCGCCATCCTCCATACTCCGGGCTGCTATGATGAATTTCTTGTAAGAAAATTGTCTGTTGTCAGTTTAAAAAAACTCATTTTATTTATAACGGTGTCGATAAAATTATCTGAATGTATTTTAAGTATTACTATACTAGCTGCCCCACGCAACACCGTCTTCTGTCCTATTGCCCGTAGCGTTATGTTATAACCATGCGTACAAATTTATATCCATTTAAAAGTTTATAATGAGCAAACCTTAAGAGAGAGTAAATGCTGTCGCAGACTGTTTTTTAGAACTTTTAAAGATGAACAATTATACTTTATATTATTTTAATGAAACTTCAAAAGATTGCGTAGCGCACGCAATGGAAGGTTTCAAAAGGAATATTTTTTACTCGTTTGCGCAACATAATTTATTAACACTCTGCTTCTATTGATTATATATATATCTAACACTAAAAATAAATTTTCAAATCTAATCAGTGCTCCTGAGATTAACACAATCAACCAAATAAACAAATTATACAGCTTCATAATATTGCGTATAGATGTGAAAGGTCAAATTATGTTTGGCTTAACCTTGGTCTACTAAAATGAACTGATAATCGTTTATCAGTAAGAATTTTAAACCTTGTAACTATGGAATAGAGTCAATATTTTATTTATCTTAATCGTAGTTTATGTTTGTATAGGTGCTATATTAGCTTCACCAACTACAGACAAAATGAAATCCATTATGTTGAAATCATTTTGTAAGCCAGAAATCTTCACTGGAATTGCTGCGATATTCTCGAAAGGAGACTATTATACAATAGATGGTAAGTAAGCCAACCTTTAAAATTATCACTTGCCCTATAAAAATATAAAGAAAATATATGAAAATCTAAAAAAATATAAGAAGAGCTATGTTGATTCAGTCTGACTCTGGAAATTAACGTAGCTCTACCCTCTCACGGCTCTACCCTCTCACGGCTCTACCCTCTCACGGCTCTACCCTCTCAACGGGGTAGTACTAATTAGGTCGGTCTTTAGTGAGAGCTAAGAGGTCGTGGGTTCTTACTTTAACACACAGAACATAATATAATATTTGAGTCACCGTCGCGATCATTTCTTTTGTAATTGTGTAATTATAATTTATTATTGGTGTAATTTATATATGATAGGTATCTATCTAGAAATATATAAATAAAGTTTTCATTTGTCTGGTTACAATAGTACAGAAGCAACCTAGTCAAGAATCGAACTGTCACGTTTCAAAATAATAAACTAAAATTAATATTATACTTTTTCAGGTATACCTTTAATTGAAATTCCTCACCAATGGGCTCGATTTGAACCGGATAATAAAAGTAGCGCTGAAAACTGTATAGCTTTAAATTCTGATGGAAAATTATCAGATGTAAGGTGTGATGAACCTCGACCATATATGTGCTACAGGGAGTATTCGAACGTCGATGTTAATCTTTGTGGTACTCCAGATTCAGGTGATTCTACTTCTAAAACTGTCGCATAACAAATACTTCTAAAATATTTGTAAAAGTAACCCTATTTAAAATATTACAATACATGTTGAAACTTTCAGATTACCACTTTGAAGTTCAGACAAACAAATGCTATAAATTTCACACAAAAGCAAGAACTTTTGAACGGGCCCACATGGTTTGTTCTTCTGAAGGATCTCATCTTGCTATCATAAACAGCGAAGAAGAAGCAAGACTTATTGCTCAAATTTTCGCAAAATATCCAAAAGAAAAAGTAGTTGGTAGTCCTCACCCAGATATTGCCATAATCGGATTTAAATATTGGGACTTAAACTTAGAATGGACAACTATTCATGGTATTTATATATGTTCACTATTATACATTTCTACTATTATTTTGATTTAAATTAAAATACTAAACTTACTTAGAATCTTTGACTGCTTCGGTGGCGTAGTCTTCTTATGTGCTAGAAATCTCAGATTTGATTCCCGGGTTGTTTTGTCTCAAATATTTGTATGATCTGTAAATATTTGTTTCAGAGTTTTTGTGTTTCCTATTTATAATATATATGTATTTACTAAAAAGTATTTAAGTATTATATTAATCAATCTAGCTTTCCAGCTCTGCTTAGGTTCAAGCGACATGTCGTTGTGTGTTGATGCCTGAAATATTTTAATCTAAACGGATTATAAATGGTTCACGGAAATATATTATTAACTTAACTAACAAGGGTTCAAAAGTGCACAGTTAAATCTCAAACTGTTTTGCACTGATTATCTGCTAACTTATTGAAGTGACATTTATTTGCTATCCAGTGTAGGTTAGAATTGCTTTCTATCTTTGGTGAGTACAGTTTGATGTGCTCAGATGTTACAGTGTATAGCAACTGTATCATATCGTTGAACCGACATGACTGTGATTTAATAAAGGACAAAATAAAGTTCGTAATTCTAATAAAATATGTGATTTTTAGGTCAATTAATTCAGAAAGCAGGGTACGCACAATTTGCTCCAGGACAACCAGACAACTATAAAAATCATGAATACTGTGGAACAGTATTCAGGACAGGTCTGCTTAACGATGGAGATTGTGATGTCAAATACCCATTCATCTGTGAAAAAAAGCCTGATTATCCTCCTGTTTGTGATAATGTCAGTAATAGAAATCACACCCGGTTCTGCGACAACGATATCCAAGATCCTGAAAATCAACTCGATGTTCGATCCCTTAACATTGACTACCCGAGACCTGTGTATTAGTTCAATATTATTAATGTTTATGATCCTATTTCTATGTCTTTCAGAAACATATCATTCAAATTTCGCTACTAAAAATAATTTATATTATGTGATATGCTGGTCTGGCTGGTCAATTTTTTTCATGTTTGTTGTAATACTAAAAATATTCATTACTTAATTTGCTACCTATTTAAAAAATTAGTTCAAAGGGTTAAACAATCTGGTGTTTATAGTAGAAGACCTGTATACTTCATGAACTCATTAAAATATACGCGATGTACTTCAGAATGAAATGACAGAACAAAATAGTTTGGGATCATGGGTGGCAAAATGTCTGAGAACTTCTTAATCCGTCATTGGTGACGTCAAATTGACTTACATCATTGATGACACCGGACTCACAGACCAGGATACTAAAACTTTAAAAAAATATTAAATGGTATAAGTGACTTAAAGTTATTTTAGTTTTAATTTTACAAATGTATTTGGCAATAAAACACATATATTTGATTAATCAAAACTTTGAATTTTTTTAATTTAAATTTGAATCGGTATCTGCGACGAGCAGTGACAGCCGGGTGGGGCGGAGGGGCTACGAAGCGCAAAAGTGTCCATTGGGAATATAGTGCCATGGCGTCGTTTAGTAATAAACAATGTTGGAGAGGTTCACCAGCTTAACCAACATATTTTTCTCGAACGAGGCATACTTCCATATAAATGGGCATGTGAATAGGCAACATTTTCAACAGCAACCCAGAGTCCCTAGAGGAATTAGAAGCAAATATTCGAGAGGAGACGCAAAACATTTCACGAAACACTTGTGAGGCCGTCATTGAAAATTTTCGCTCCAGGTTGCAGCAGTGTCAAAATAGTCAAGGATCACATATGAATGATGCAATTTTTAAAATATGAAATCGTCATTTGTGTACTTTAATAATAAATGAACAGCTTTATCTCACATAACTAATTTCTTTAAAACGAACTTTTGGTCCTCCTGTATTTGGTTAACCACCATAGACTGATCGAGTGAAAACGTCAAATAAAAATGATCTAATATCTGTACTTATTTTTCATAGATGGAACGTTGCAATGTTAAGCAAATAGATTCCTCTAATCTGTTGTTTTAGAGCAATTTTAGTTCTACTACAAATACTTGACAAGTTGGTAAAAAAAACAAATTAACTATATTTTGCAATAATAAATATTGATAGCATATATTCGCCTTATTCATAATTTTAGTATTTCACATCATTCAAATTTCCTATTTAGTTTTAGCCAGTACTATCACAAACGCTAGGATAGTCTTTGCTCTTCTCACAGATGAACGCGTATTGATTTTCACACCACAGATCATTTAGATAAGCTGAGCGATAAATTGCTCCACAATATTCTCCTGTGGTTGAATTGTTGGGTTCTCCTGGCGAAAATCTGGCATATCCAGCTTCATTGAGGGTTTGACCTGGAAACAAGATTTATTAGAAAATGTTAATTGAATTACGTAATGTTCATACTTTAATTTATCACATTTCTTAAAACGTATTACATTCCAAAAATAATTAATTCATCACCATTATTAGTCTATCGCTATCTTCCATTGAACATAGGCCTCGCTTACTACACGCCACTTTAATCAGTTTTTTCTTCTTAACGTCAGCTCAGTTAAATCCAGCAGAATTAATACATAGCATTTGCTATTATTAATCCCTGCACTGATATAAAAAAAATCAGTAAAATTTCACCATTTGAGTAACGGGCAAGTAAATTTTCTTGAAGCCTTGAGAATTCCGAAAATCATCTAGTATAGTTATCTGTTAATTTCACCATTTATTTTTTTGTTTATGAGCCTGTCAAAGTCATTCTACTCTGCCCGATGGAAAGTTTAAGTAGAATCTAAGAGTGGTTGGTCACCATACTTATTATAAATGCAGACAATTTCGCATAGTGACCATGTAATCTTACTAGGTCACGATAGTATGGATCACCATACTGCACTGTACATACTCGTATTTGTATGACAACCACTACTCTTGGATTTTACTCATGAAGCAATGTAAAGTCATTTTGAATAATAATACTTAAAAAATTACCGTGAATGGTTCTCCAATCACCACCTTCACCCCAGTTGTGAAACCCGATGAATGCGACATCTTTCCAGAAGTTTCCAATCATTCTTCCTGGTGAGTATTTAGCAAAAAGCTCGCGAAGAACAATGGCTTCTTCGTCACTGTTTATGATTGCAAGATGACCGCCTTCAGCGCTGCAGGTGAAGTGAGCTCGATGGTAATTTCGAGGAACTGTGTGGAATTTATAACACTTTTCTGTCCTTTTGTCATAGCTGTATTCTATAAAATTCACGTTTACATTATAGTGATAATATTAATATAACAAAATATTAAATTGAAATTATTAGAAAAAATATTTCAACTAATGATCACCTACTACTACTTTAACCATAAGTAATGTCCGAATGAATAAATAAAAGCAATAACTATAACTCTAAGTAATTTTGTAGTATAATTATAGGTTAATTAATAAAATAATCAATGTACCCATTATATAAGTGTAAAGAAATGAAAATTTAGTAGTATACGATCGTCTGAAGTATTATGAGCCAGTTTCATTTTTCTTGAAATAATCATTACATATTTTTTAGTACTATGGTTTTAATATGAACTTTGTTTTTTAAATTCATAGTTGAAGAACAATTTTGTTTACAGACATAATATACCTAAAAATCTAAAAAACCTAAAAGAAAGAAGAATTTTCTTATATTAACCTGAGTCTGGAGTTCCACACTCATCTACTTCAGTTTCCTCCTCAGTGTCAGCTCTGTAGCACACATAGGAACGAGGTTCATCACAATCCACATCTATGTATTTACCTTCAGATTGCAAGGCTAGGCAGTTTTCTTTGTTGCTTTTGTTATCAAGCACCAATAAAGTTTGGTTTTGAACAATTTGATCAAGTGGTACTCCTGAAATATTATTTTTTGTTATTCCTTCGCACGAAAATATTAGTTCAGCTCAAACCTAAAAATCACCTAGCAGTTCTTGAAAATTTAAGTAAATAATTAAAGTCGTCTAAGCAGTCACCACTTTCTTTTCACTTAAGCTACTCTAAGAAATATCAGTATTTCTGTATCTGTAAAGGGTTATGGATTTAGGATGGATAAAAAAACTTTTTTTTCTTGCTGGCCTTTATTATTTCTAAGATTATTTGGGTCGACTACTATTTGATTGATTTAAAAATATTCTCTGAATTAAGATGTTCTATTACTAAGACGTGACAGATGCCACACATACAGATTTTTATTCATTTTAATATAAATACTTACCGTCAACTGTATAATAACTTCCTCTAGAAAAAGTCGCTCGCAGTCCGGTAAGAATTTCACTTGCTGTAGATAAGCCAACCATGAGTGTACTGAGTGCCGCAGTTGATGGAGAAGCTAAAACACCACCTGATAATAGGGAAACCAGAGAGGAGATGGAGATTTATATAAAATCAACACACATTTAAGAAAAATACTTCTCCTACTACAGAGTAGAAGTTACCTTCAAGTGCACACATGAGACGAGCATCGTTCCAAGTTGCTGGCACCTTGTGATGTTTCTGCCATCCCTTAATATCCGAATTGTATGTGTAATCACACCGAAACTTTGTTCCATCTGGAATAAGAAAGTATGGTTGCACACTACATCGCCAAAACAACCCGTGTCATGTACAGTACGGTAAACAGTCTCTCCAACGAGCAATATCGAAATACAATTAAATTCGTAACATCATTTGCTGGGATACGTATAGACAAGCATCATAATTTTAACTTGGTCCAAAAACATTTATTGCATAAAATCAAAAGAGAATCGTTTTAAACTTGTAGAGTTTGATTTGATTATAAAATATTTTGGATAAATGTTAATCTCGAATGTAGACCCTTTTGCTAAAAAAGTGATATAGTGTTTCCAGCTTCACAAACAAGGATAAGCTTTTCATTCTAAAACATATTTAAATGCGTTACGGCGCCAGTCTATCTGGTTTCTCGTTTTCTCACGCATACGACAGTGCTAGGTAGGCTCCTATTCACTCACTCTAACCCACAGCGCTAGCTGTCACCTTAAGCTATTCTCAAGTTAAAAAAATTCAATATTAAATAGTTCAACTTCGATTAGTTTAAGTTATCAATTCTATCGGGTGTCCCGAGACGCACAGGTTTTTTTATGTGACTGTCACAGAAATAAAAAAAAAAACAAAAATACTGAATAAATATTTTATTAAGAAAAACAAAGATAGATATTTTTGTTAATTAAAAGATAAAATGTTTCAGCGTAAAACAGTAAAAACATTTTAAGTTTCTTAAATTATCGAATATTTACATACTTCTTTCTAACGTTATAATAGTTATTGTATTAAGAAGTGCCACACTATTTTAGTCTTAAATTGTGATCTTTACTTTTTGATACCTAAAACATGTACAGTGTACCTGTGACATAAATTTTGTGATTTATTTTCTGACATTCCCGAATAGCTAGGTTTTATACTAGGCTAAAATACCAAGTGGTGTACATTAAACCGTGACAGGGTTCTACTTAAATTCATTCAGTATGGTTAAATTGTCATCAAATATTTTAAGCAAATAAACAAGGAACACCACAAGATTTAACTTTTGATCTAAATACATGTTCCAAATTAATAAAAAGAAAATTGTAAAATAATCTTACCTGCGAGAAGAATAAAGGTACAAAGAGATAGAACACAGCAATGAAATGTAAACCTCATCTTAAATAAGATGTTTTTTTAATCTGAAAGACATGATGTGCCGCTATATAAGTAGATGAAGAGTCATCGATAAAGGAGACAGCGTTTCTCAAATACTGAACAAGTCCCAAAAACTGAAGATAATGTCTAATGTTTCGCTTTGATTATGATCTACTTATTTGAAGGAAAATATAAGAGGACACTGTATTTAAATGAACAATTAGATTTTAAAACGTTACTCATTTACTTAAGTGAATGGTTGTCTCAATCATTTATAGGGTTCTTAGTTGATAAGGAATTACCGTGGGAGAGCTACGCTTCGGCATGAATGGCCCAGCTCGACCGGAGTGATACCACGGCCTCACAAAAAACCGGTGTGAAATAGCGCTTGCGCTGTGTTTCACCGAGTGAGTGAGGATACCGGAGGAGGATTCTTCACCCTA
The DNA here is from genome assembly GCA_916048165.1 of Spilarctia lutea. Classification (NCBI taxonomy): domain Eukaryota; kingdom Metazoa; phylum Arthropoda; class Insecta; order Lepidoptera; family Erebidae; genus Spilarctia; species Spilarctia lutea. The sequence continues at coordinate 1,801,921 of OU696492.1, read as the reverse complement.
TCGCTGTACGGTATCGGTGTACTATTACAAGAGATTTGAGGCAATCCCGTCCAATCAATTTTGGAAATCATTCGCGAGCTTCCAATGACAATTACCTGAGTTTTGGATGGGTTGATTTTTAGGCCATAGGTGTTGCTCCACTTGCAAATTTTGTCTAGTTCATCATTAGTGGTGTTAACGGCGTCAGTCAGGTTAGTCAGTGATGCCCTGCTATAAATTTGGAGATCATCCGCGTATAGGTGGTAGGAAGAAGACAGATCCGTAGTGATGGTGTTTATGAAAACACAGAAAAGTAGGGGAGAAAGCACGCCGCCTTGTGGTACACCGACTGTAGTACTACACCAAGAAGAAACGGTGTTTTCAATACTAATGCGCTGCCGGCGACCACATAGGTAGTTGTGAAACCAGTCAATCGCAGTTGGAGATATGTTAAGAGAGCATAGTATACACAGCAGAACGTCGAAGTCAACGGTGTTGAACGCGTTACTGAAGTCAAGAAGTATTAAAACTGTCAGCTCGCCATTCTCCATAGCCGATCTCACGTCCTCTGTGATGTGTACAAGGGTGGTAGTGGTGCTGTGACCGGGTCGAAAGCCAGACTGGAAAGGATTCAGTAGAAAGTTTGTGGATAGAAAATTCGAGAGCTGAGTATGGATTAAACGTTCGAGGACCTTGGAGAGAAAGGGAAGTATAGAGATAGGGCGGTAATCAGAAAAGGACCCGGGATTTTTCTTTTTAGGAATGGGTATAATTTCAGCATCCTTCCAAGCCTTAGGAAATACACTAAATGAGATTGAATAATTGAGGATATGGTAGATAACAGGAAGAATTTCGTCAAGGATAGGGAGGATCATATTACGGCTTAGACAATCCGAACCCACTGCGTTTGAAGTTATGGGTGATATGCTCTTCTTAACATCACAATCAGAAAATTGACTAAAGAAAAATGGAGTACAGTCAGGAGTCGGGGCAGAATTAAGAAGTTTTAGTGTAGTGTCTTTTGTCATTTGATCAAAATTTGACGAAGCAGAGAAATGTTGATTTAGTGTATTTAAGTTGACATTTTTAGGAAATGAATCATGAATAGATTTGCCTACTCCCAGTGACTTTAAAAATTTCCAGACTTTAGCTGGACTTCCGTTTTCAACGGAGGTGTGGATGTATCGGCTTTGCGCATTCCTACACACCTTACCACAATGATTCCTGACAGTTACATAATTGTCCCAGTTCCTATCACTGGGGTTTTTCTTAAACTTGGACTTAGCAGTTGCTTTTTTATTAATTAGAGATTTGATATCCTCAGTCAGCCATGGTGAAGGAAGACGTTTGACCCTCATTTCCTGGATTGGTGCATGGTCATCGTAGAGAGCTGTTAATTTAGCAACAAAGAGTTCCACTTTGTCGTCTATAGAATCCGCACTGTAAAGAGGAGTCCAGTCGATGTTGTTGGCGTCTCTAACTAAGGCATCCACATCCATGTCTGTTCATGTTTCGCTGCAGGATAGTCTTTGTTTTAGATTTAGGAGGCCGGAGGCGATAAGATAGATACAACAGGTCGTGGTAGGAAAACTCGTCAGCAGAGCACTGTCCGTGTTTGACTGCGAGGTTAGGGGAAGAAACAAGAACGAGGTCTAACAGGGACGGAGTACAATGTGGGAAATTATGGGTTGCATTGGAAGGTAGTATAGACAGATTACTAGATTAAATTATAGATTGGAGAGTAGACGACAGAGAATCGTTTTTGAGAAGACAAGTATTGATATCACCCATGATTATGGTATGACTGTACGAAGGAGTGAGTTGCTCTAGTAGCAGTTCAAATGAAGAGAAGAAATTAATGCGTAAGGAAGGGCAGTAAAACACACCAAGAAGGATTTTAGAATGAAGGAGTTCAACTTCAAGGAAAAGGTGTTCACCCGCATTAGTTGGAGGTGGCTGCGGAGAGAAACTAACAACGGAGTAGGGTATATAAGATCTTAGATAGATAGCAACTCCACCGCCGCCACCCACAGCTCGATCATTCCTAAAAAGGTTGAATCCTGGTAAAGAATAAGCAGAAGAAGGTAAGCAGGGTTTAAGCCACGATTCAGAAATAAGTATAGCGTGTGAATTCGTACAGTCAAAACATGCCAGCATATCAGTGAAGTGAGCCGGAACACTTTGAGCATTAATGTGGACAAGGTTCAGATTTTTAGGAACGTCAGAGAACTGAGATGAAAGAGTCTCAGCTATTGCTGGATCTCCCTGGGAACCAAAACTACTACATGCAGACAAGAAGTCATTACTGTCATCACTGCAACTAGACGTAGACATTTAAAGCTTCTAAATGAACTGGAATTCGGTTTATTTATTTATTTATTTATTTAAGACTTCATGCATAATTGGTGCATAGGCGGACTTAATGCCGTAGGCATTTTCTACCAGTCGACCTTAGGGTGATGCAGAGCCAAGAATGGTAGGTGCACATTGATCGGAAATGTATATTAAATTACATAATAATTAAGTATTTACATACACACACGTATATATACATATAGACACATATACATACATATACACACATACATACATACTTACACATACATACATACATACACATTACATATTTTGTTGTGGAGAGGATAAAATTAGGATTGAGGTGTTAATATTGTTGTGAAATGTTTCCGCAACATGTACTTAAAAGTTTGACGAGTTTTTGCCAAACTTTTTTTTAAAGTGTGATGAAATAAAATAATTATAATAAAAGTTAACTGAGTATATGGAATAACTTTCTCCAATATAATTGAGTATAGAGAATAGATATGTTATTAAAATAAGATAAAATAATATAAATATACTAATTAAATAAAAAAATAAAATAAAATTAGTACGCTAAATTCATCTGCCGGTTGCCAGTATAAAACAAACCAGTTATAACTGTTATCTAAAACATGTAAAAACAAACAACAAAAAATAAAAATAAAAAACACACCGTCACAACATCACAATCCAGACACGCAAGTTGAAAGCCTTGGTTTTAAAGTTGGAGTAAGAAACAGAGGTACTGTGTTTTTGAACGAAACTTAATCCGTGACATGCTGATGGCTGTCTGTCACTAGTGTCACTATCTGTCAATGTTGTAATTGTTTTATATGAGGGTTTATTGGACACCAACCAAAACAAACAAAAAAAATAATAAAAAAATAATAACATTTGCTAAAAGGAAGGTAACTGTTTGTGAAATTATAAACATATAATATTTTTACAAACAATAAAAGTTGTGAAATGTACCTGGACTGTAATATGTATGCAGAGTGAGTATGTTACTTTTTAGGGACTGCAGTACGTTTAGTCTTCACCGCGGTGGCTTTTGGGACTGCGATGGGCGGCTTAGGTGATGAAGCGAGAACTTGGTCCAGTTCGGCTAACGACCCGATACGATGACGCGTTTCATCTGGACCCAAAACGTAAATAGGGCCCTCTTTGGTCCAACACTTAGAAATTCCTACCTTATCGCGGGCTGCCATAAACAGATCGTGTCTAGGCTTCGTCAGGAACTCGGATAACGTTACCCCGGTGCCCTTAAGTACTGTTTTACTATACCATAATTTGTCTCGTATGGTCATATCAACAAATTTGAGGAGTATAGGTCTAGGTTTCTTTATGGAACTTGCCTGGCCCAGTCTTTGGCAGCGTTTGATATCCGCTGCTGTGAGGTCCTGCTGCTTGAAGCGCTGCGAGATTGCCTTCACAGCAGTGTCGGTAACGTTTTCTTTATTTACCTCAGCGACACCATGCAAAAGCAGGATCTTACGTCGCCCCTGCATCTCAATACCATCCACTGTGTTTGACACGCATCCACCTGCTGCTGCAGCAGTTGTAGGGCCTGTGTGACGAAATTTCTAAAAATTGAAAATTCCGTAGATAGACTGGTGACACTTGCAGACGGGCTGGATGTTTTTGTGAGCTGGGCTTCAAATTCTTCCTTTCTCTTGTTGAACATGATGGTAATGTCATTGATTGCTTGCACACTTGTCATTTTTGATTCGCAGCAGCGTGTGGAGATTTAAAATGGTTAGTTTAAGGAAATTAATTGTAGGAATATTGTAGAATCCAGCAGCTGGATGGTTTAGTTGATAGTTTGTGACATTTAAGTCCACGAATATCCTCAAAATCAAATAAAAACTATTTAATTCAATAGAGCGTTAACATTATGAATTCTAAATTTAGGGCTATAGGTTTGTTACTAAATGACACCAAAACGCTTGAACGGCACTGAATGTCAGGCTCACGGATAGACGAAATTTAAAGGCGCTGAGTAAGATTTTATTTAACCGTCTGAATAGCGTAGGTTTAAGCTACTTTAACAACAAAGCACCAGGTGAGGATGGTATTACAGATGAGTTTATGAGGGCAGGTGGCAAATCGGTCTTAGAAGTTCTTCAAAATATTTTTGATTCCATCCTATTCGGTGGGAAACCACCTGAGGCATAGTTAGTCGTTGTCGAGGGATTTGGTGGTTTTCTTCAAAAAGGGGAATAACACCCTGCGGCAGAATTATTGCCATATCTTCCTTCTGAGTCTTGTGTATAAGCTATTCTCGAGAGTTATTACGAATCATCTCGAATGCGAATTTGGAGACTCCACGTTCGAAGTACTTAAAAATTATATATACCTAGGACAGACTATCTAGATAGGTAAGTTCAACTTTGATAAAAAGTCCAAACGTCTAATTCCTCGAATGATGATTATGATGAAGCTATTTCATGTCATGACAAAATTGATTGTCAAATCAATGTCAAGGCAAGGGAATCTGCAAAACTATTATATCATACCAAGGTACAAAAGCGATATTTTGATTAACAACATCTTAGGTCAAGGGTTCCTAAAAAAATCATAGAATGATGACTGCAATTTATCCTTTAATGTAATAATAATAAAACTAGGAGGTACAATTGGCGGCCTTATCGCCCAAAGGCAATCTCTTCCAGCCAACCAATGTACTCGTACTACAGGAATATAAAAGAAAATTTGTAACTCAAAACTTTGAAAGCCAACTATATCATGACATGTCAATAAAGTTCGTAATTTGGTCTTAAGTGTACTCTAAAACTATCACCATATCATCAAGATACCGAGCCTTGTCCTTGAGAAATATGACTGATTTACAACCTCTATAACCATAAACTTTATCTTGACGAACCAATGAGAGGCCGGTCTCAATTCAACAGTAGATAATTGCACATTACACGACGTAAAATAGTAATGAGTATCATCTAAGTAGACAGGGTTATTAGGTTTGTGGTGAGTTGTAAAATGATGTAATACACAATGTACACTGAACGTAATACAGTACTAAATGATTTACAGGTGACATTTCATTCCCCCATCCCTCTTCCCATTCCCGAAAAGGTCGGCAACACACTTGTGACGCCTCTGGTGTTGCGAGTGTCCATGGGCGGCGGTAATCGATTACTATCAGGCGATACGTCTGCTCGTTTGCCTCCTATTTCATTAAAAAAAGAAGTACATTATGTACGAAAAGACCGTGACCATCAAAATTTAATGGAAAACTTAGAAATCCTTAGATAATATAATTTTTAATCTAATTGTTGCTCGAGGTAAATCCACTTTATTTATAAAAAATATTTTCATTTTTTAGGATCTACTTTTAAGCCAGCATTTAGTTTTCTCTATGGTGTGAATTTTCAAAGTATTGCTTGCTTCAAAACATATGTTCTACTAACAGTTTCTAGAGTGAGTTTTTAACAATGAAATATGTCTCTTAAATGTGAGCTGCAAAAATATATTCGTGTAGTGATCATTTTTATTTCGAATTGCACTTAATCCTCTTAACTCGCAACAGTATTTAAAACCTTCAAATCAACTACAATTTAAAACAGGCGAAACTCCAAATCGTGATAATCCTTTTATTTTCAAAGCATAATCACGTCAAATTTAACAAAGAATATTTTTTTACGCTCTTGTAAGTCTATGATGAATATTTCAATCTGGCCTAAAATTTCTTTAAAAAAAAACGTAATATAAACTGTGATACGCGATACGAAACGTGTCGAATATTCAGTAAAAAGAAAAAAATATTCTTAAAAACCAAAGAGAGAAAACACAGCTCTGGTTTTAAATTTTACATCGAAGCATTTTCGTAACTTGTCACGTTTCGTATTTATAGACTGCTTCAAAAAAAATCAACGACCAAATGTCATTTTTTCGGCAAATTTCTTGTGTGACTAATAGCTTTTTAACTATGTAACCTTATGTTCATAAAATGACATATCATGTCTTAGTGTATACCTCTCTTTTAACACCTGATCTCGAGTAAAGAACAAAAATTGTGTAACACTTTTGTTACACATTTTTTGTTCTTTTAGATAACTAATTGTAACTCTATTGACACACAAATTTCTACTCCTATTAAGTTTAGTATTACATGAAAAAATACACAAACGATTGTGTTACATACAAACCCGGTAGGTTTCGAATGCTTCTAACAAGCCCTTTCAGAAAATGATTACGTTGGTCAGAGTATATTTTATGAATACACCTGTACCAACTGTCCTGTCCTGTACCAAGTGTGTAAACTTTAAATTTTGAATACAAAAATATTCACTTTAATGTAAATTCATTTCAATGTTATCAGTCACGTTCGCACAATTCATTACCTCATTTGGCTGTTAGTCATAAAACTTGATACTACTCGCAGAGCGTTTTATAACGAAATATAAATTTACGTGTTATGCATTTTTAAGTTTTCATTAATACAGAAAATTATAGTCAACTGATTAAAAAATACTCTGGTATCCTGATTTTGATTGTGTTGTTCGGTATTTGAGGTTGATATTTTAGGCTTCCGTAGTTCACGTCTCGGAACTGGTGTTGCGGGTATTCATCATCATCATCATCATCATCAGACTATCGCAGTCCACCACCCACAGTCCACAGTCTATGGCCTTTCCCATTGCACGCCACTTGATTCGATCCATGGTTGGGTATTTCGCTCACCATCAGGCGTTCAGATTGTTCGTTTATCCTTATCCCATAAAACCTTTATAGTTTCGTCACGTCAGTCCGTCCGTCCTCGGCTTACGTTCTTATTAATTAGTGTCAGATGAAACTTTGCGTGAATATGTGTACTTACCACGTCTACAAAATGATTAAATGATAAAAAAAATATTACTTCCTTCCCTTCTACACGAGAAAAACGGAATTTGTTTTATTTTCGTACGTGTTACTTCCCCATAGTGTAGAATATCATTAAAAAGGTCCCAAAAATTTTGAATACAATTAACTCCCTTGAGTGAATTGTTTTTTTTTAATAAATAATATAGCTACTAGATCATCGATATTTTATTGATTAGTTCCTTCCGATTTATGTTATAATTTTTAATACTATTATAAACATATATTCAACTTTAAAACTCTTTTGTTGTATCTTTTATGTGCTGAAGCACTGGGTGGAAAAATATGTAAACATCCATGATGGTGGTACATGTGATGAACTTTGAAGAAAAACTATTACGGGTTAGATAACTTTATTATTTAAGGAGTAATAGAGGCTTAACTCATGAAATACGCTTACTAGGATCAACGAATCAACACACATACACGGATTCAATCTAGTTGGGGCAAAAAAAAAAAAAAAAACTATAGTAATAAATACCAACTTCACCTTCTAAATTCACGTGTCATTATGGGTGACTACGGAACTCTATTCTATGCGTGGCCCGACACACACTTTTTTATTTTACACCGGTTTTTCTTTTACAAACAAATCTCGCATCACGATGAGGGCAGGACACTGACTCCTAAGTCACAGGATTACCTAGTACATGTAACCAAGACATGTGTCATAATTTTAATCAAAACAAAGGTTTTAATAAATATATTTTTTTTTACAACAAGAATACATCATGAGTCGCGGAGAGACTACAGAATTACATGAAACTGACAAACAGAATACATAGACTTGTTTACGTGGGAATTTGCCATTTTCGAGCTAATCAACGTATAAACATTTTTTTGGAATAAAAAATTATTGTGAATAGTCGATCATCTTCTTAGCTTTTATTGTTCCCAAGATTATTGAAGGTCAGTTCCTAGTTCAATCGGATTTACCTGAATATCAGTTTTTCCATGGAGCGACTGGCATCGGACCTACGCTACCCTGAGGGTTAACTGAATTCGAAAGTTAACCTAGTTGTCAGTATATTTGAGAGCACTAACTTCCCAATATCGATTGGCATAGATGTTCATAACATAAGATGTTTATAGTTTTCAGAATACAGTTAAACCTCTTGTTAAAGGTTTTAGTCGCTGCAAAAATTAATTAAATAAGGTTTCTGTAAGTCAAGGTCAATTTCAAGGTTACGTATGCATAAACACGCGTTATGTGTGCGTGCTTAAATAATATTAAACTTTTCTGCTTCAATAGTTCATGTAGTTTATTAACACATGTACTTAATTATATTTATTTTTTATAATTTAAAAAGTAATGTGCTGTTTTTAGATCATAAGCCTACTAGATCGTACTTCAGATCTTGTAGGTAAGCTACAAAATCGAGTCTCTCGATTTAAATTCCTTAGGTACATCGTTATCGGAGACCTTAGAGTCAATACAGATATTAAACGAGAGCGAAGGTCCCTGGGAATCAGGAGCAATATATTATGTTGGTACACAGGTGATATGATATTGAGTTCTCATTTAGTGGACCATAAAAGAAGTAGGGCCGTAATCTTGTTGTTGTTACTCAATTATTTACAGTTTGCTTTTTTACTAAAATATAATATAATATAAATATAATATAAATAATCCAGACATCTAACACACAACGCCATCTAGTCCCAAGCTAAGCAAAGCTGCTGTTATGGGTACTAGACAACTGATGTAAATACTTGTATTTTTTTTTTGTAAATACATACATATTATACATATAAAACACCCAAACTCCGAAACAAATAATAGGTCTTTACCTATGAAATTGCGTTTCTTCAGTACTGGTCATTTCAAATAAAAAATTTTTTGTAATGGCTCTGTATTCTAAATTCAAATTAATTTTGTTTTAAAACCATGACATTCTATTTACAAACTCAGTCTTTTATTTTTTGATTAGCGTTGTATTTTCATTACATTTGAACATTTTTCGTCATAATGGATACTTTAAAATTCGTGTAATTATGGAATAGGAGTTCCGTCGTGGCACCAACGCGACACAAACGGCTCGTAACATCAAAAACGTTTACGGAGAGAACTGTACAAACGAACGCACAACCTTTTATTGGTTTTCCCGGTTCCGTTCTGGAAATTTTGACTTGAAAAATGAAGCTCGTGGTCGTCCGGAGACTTTGGTTGGAATAATGAATTAAAGGCGATTGTGGAAGCTGACGAAACTCAATCTACAGCTGAGCTAGCAGCAGCTTTTAATGTAAGCATCAAAACAATATTGATCCATTAGCGACAAATTGGCAAGGTAAAAAAGCTTGATAGATGTGTGCCCCACGAACTTATCGATCGCCAGCGCAACGTACGCATCGAGACCTGCCTTTCGCTGCTCAACAGGCAAAGAAATGAAGGAATTTTGAAACGAATAGTTACGTGCGACGAAAAATGGATTCTGTTCGACAATCGAAAGCGCTCATCAAGTTGGTTAGACCCTGGTTCAGCACCAAAGCAATGCCCTAAATCAAAAATGACCCCTAAAAAGGTGATGGTCACTGTTTGGTGGTCTAGTGCGGGTGTGATTCACCACAGCTTTTTACAAAACGGCATGAGCATTAATGCAGGTGTGTACTGTGAAGAACTGGAGAGAATGATGGAGAAGCTTGCACATCTGCAAGCAGCTTTGGTCAATCGGTCGTCCCCACTGCTCCTTCACGACAACGCGCGACCCCATACTGCGCAACAGACAGTCTCCAAGCTGCAAGAGCTGGGGTTGGAAGCTCTCCCTCATTCGCCATACTCACCAGACCTTGCACCTACCGACTATTACTTTTTCCAAAATTTAGACAACTTTTTAGTGGGTAAAAAATTCAATTCCCGAGAGGCAGTATAAAATGCCTTTGAAGAGTTTGTTGCCTCCCGTCCAGCTGATTTTTACAAGAAGGGCAACAATAAACTGCCAATGCGTTGGCAAAGATGCGTCGATTGCATGGGTGATTACTTCGAATAACAGAAATAAAAAAGTTTGAAAAAATAAGTACTTTCACTTATTGCATACAAAACGGCAATTTCATAAGTAAAGACCTAATATTTGCAGATCATACAAACATTTGGTCCGACCCGGGAATCGAACCCGAGACCTCAAGCTTAGCAGTCGCATACGCTACCACTACGCTACCGAGGCAGTAAATTTTACTAAAAGAATTCGTTAAAAGTTGTCTTTTTTACAAAATTCTGCCATCGGTCCTAAACCATTATTTCTTATACCGAATTTGCAGAATGTATGTCATGAAATTTATTTCCAAGTTGTAAACAAAGCCAATCCGTCATTTTTCCTGAATATTCGAATACGTGTCACGGAAATAGATTGAATCTTTTTACGGTACACGACTTAGTAGGTACTATATTCAAAATCGTTAAGTCGCCATCAGACAGTCGTATTGGGTCTAAATCCCATAAAGTAATTGTGTATCATCATCAGCATAACTTAGTTAGGTACTATAATGCTTAACTGTTTTACATAAAATCCTTAACAAAATATATGGAGCTGAAAATCGTAACTTTCTTCCAAAATCAAATATCGATAAATTCATTAAGTGAAGACTTTTTAATTTCGCTTACATGATACAATACAATACAATACAATACAATACAATACAATACAATTCAATACAATACAATACAATACAATACAATACAATACAGTATATTTATTTGCATGAATATGAAAGGTATAAAGTTCTTAAAACATACATTTTTCCGTGGGAGAGCTACGCTTGGGCATGAATGGGCCCGCTCGACCGGAAAGGTATCACGGCCTCACAGAAAACCGGTTAGAAATAGCGCTTGCGCTGTGTTTCACCAAGTGAGTAAGGATATCGGAGGCCCATACCCAACCCCTCCCCATCCCACTCTTCATCCCCCAAAGGCCGCCAACACACTTGTGACGCCTCTGGTGTTGGTGTCCATGGGCGGCGGTAATCGCTTACCATCAGACGATACGTCTGCTCGTTTGCCCCCAATTGAATAAAAAAAATACATTAGAAATCATAGCATATTAGGCCACAAGTGGCATACAAATTTTAAAATAAAAATAATATAAAATCCATGTTGTCTTAAGTTAGAGGCTATCATAATAAATATCATAGAGATGGAGAGTAGTTTTTTAGGTTCTTCTTAAAATTACTTATGTTCTACTGTTTATATCCTTCAGGAAGTTTAATAAATATTTTTGAAGCCAAACGAAAAACACTATTCTGCATGAGAGATGTATTAGCTCTGCGTATCTTATAGTATCTTTTCGCCTACTACGTACAACGGTGTCCGACAAAGAAATAAATAAATGAGGAAGGCCTCTTTACAAATAACGCGACTTCAAATATATTTAGAGATGGAAGTGTTACAATTTGATGTCCTAAAAAATAGAGTTTACAGCTATCGGTTGTCTGAAGCCATGATGTTAGATGTTGCCACGAATGAAATAGCTTTTTAATGAGTGAATGAGACTATCCAACGCTCACACCTGCTTTCTAAGCGCGGGGGGAGGAAGAGAACACTCAAAGATGTAGTACGTACTTGTGTATCTTTGAGTTACAATTGGTAGTCATTTGCCACCAGATGCTTGTTATCGCTATATAAGAATAATACTAATTTTTACAAAAAATAAACAATTATATTTAGTCCACTTCAGGAACAGCACTAAATTGAAATGGTACTAGCTTTCAAATAAAATAATAATAATCTAAATTGGTTCACTCAATCGATAGATCTGTGGAGACTTCCACATAAAGCGCAACAGCAACATACTACAGCGCCATCTACCGCAGATACACTGAACTATGGAGCAACGTACAACACGAAGAAACTACCAATCCTAAATCGCGCAACAGAATTTCTCGCGCCAATTATCATATATACAACAACCCAACATCAACCGTTGGGTAGTGGCCAGCCAGGAATGATCCCCTCGCCTGGTCGGAGGATCCTCCCTTTATGTTGGTGGGACATGACACCCGTACCCCACAGATCTGAGGTAACAAACATAAGAAAAGAATCAGTCAAATTGAGAACCTCCTCTTTTTATGAAGTCCTTTAAAATTTAGTCCGGGATCCCCGGAACAGCAGGGCGAAAAAACTTTTGAGTGTAGTACCGGGGTAACGTACCACGCAATTGTGGGATAATGTGGCTGTCAAATTATAAAAATACTTGATAGTAATAATTTGTAAAATTGGTTCCGGGGATCCCGAACTAATAGGAGTATATCGTGATGAACATATCTGTGAGTAATACTTTAATGGTTGCCGCTCTTTGGAGGAGGCCAACGTTCAGCAGTGGATGGCTACAATTTTTAAATTTGAAGTAAAAGTACTTCGTGACTCGTATCGTGTCGTATAAAAATCTCTATCCCCTTTGTTTTATGGCGAGGGAATCTGTTTTATCTCTTAACCACCCAATTTTGCCAAATAAGACGTAAGATACGTAAATACCAGCTTATTTCGTACATCTTATTGCGTTTGGATATCAATACTCGATGAAATGGGGAAAAATGAATTGAAATATCTTTTGGTGGAATAATATATTGGGGAAGTATCTTGTCATGTTTTTCATGTAATTCGTGTGGTAAATAGTAGAAATGGATGATATTTCTAGTATGCATCTAGGACTATGAAGTGGTCACTATATATATTTATTTTGAGTTGATGTAGTTATATCGGTATATGCGAAATGTTTGTGATAAGTGTATCTAGTATACCTAAAAGATTTATTGTTCGTTTAGACATTACAAGAAAAAACATCGAATCTTCCTTCTTTTGTGTTAGCTCTTAGGATTTTTTTTAGTACTATTGTCTTCTTACTCCCTTAGTTTTGATAAGAATAAATTGAAATATGTTTAAGACTTACAAACGTACAACACAATACTGGTACGTTAATAGTAGTAAACTGTTACCTTTGTAGTTACAAACAATACTTATATTCATTACCAGTCTTTACCAGTATACTATTGGACATAGGCCTGTCCAAAAGGGGTTTGGCCTACTGTACAATGGTAGCCAGAGGGGCTTATAATATCATTAGAATACGTGAGAGACTATAGAATCTGTAGTTGCTTTAGTGAAGTAGAAATAGATTAAGTAAAATATCCTTTAATACGTTCACTAAGATATAGAACATATACAGGGTCTGTCGTAAATAATGGATAAGTCGTAAACTGGAGTTGGTCCGGCTATGAGACTATTAGAAAATCGTATCTTTTTGCCAGGGTTTCTAACCGTATGGAAATGGCGTAGACTTTTATGTTTTTTTATAAATTTCGCTACTCTTTGCATTCATTCCGTTGCCATTTCGTTAAATTTAGGTATTTCTGTGTCATTTTTTTTGTATTATAGTCTTGAAGATGTGTATTATTTAGTTTTAGTACTGTTTTAGGCGTTTTTAACGTTGGTCATTTTCAAAATTGTCATTTTAAGATTTTTTATGTTTTTGTTTTACTTAGGGTCAACTTTTGATCATTTACTGTGTAAAAAAAAAGTACGGCGCTATAGCTGCCCATGATCTTAATAAATTATCTAGTATGTGTAGATTCTAAAAAGGTATAACAATGCATACTTCACAAGTAATATTAAGCTACATGAGCGAGATCAATATCAAGGTGAGAAAATATTTTTTTCATGTAATGTTGTAAATGGTTATAAAACTTCGTCATAATGATTTATTTCTGCCAAGATTCTTTACACAAACACTATGGGGCCACTATTAAGGATATTCAAAGAAAACTAGGTAGTTTTTTGTCAAAAAAATTTCATGCCTCCTCATTTCATAAAGGTGTTTAATTTTAAAATTGATGTGCTCTAATAGTTACATGCGACAAACATGTTACAAGTTTATTCGTAAAAAGGATCATCAGGTAAAAAAATGAACAAAGACAGCAATACAAAGGGTCTCCCCGCGTGAAAAGGACATTGTTACTAGGCACACTGCATGATGCACCGTCCCTTTCACACTCACGATGTGTGAAAAGGTTAGCATGCGTTTAGCTAGGGCGCACTCCTGATACATCTCTCAGTGTGATTTTGACCATCGCATGTGCTCTCGTTTTCATTACTGTCGTCAATTTGTTACTGCTTTCTAATATCGGACTTAGATTTTCTTTGTGATTTGGACTTGTTAACCTGGTGATATTGACAACTCAGCTCTCATTTATGGGCATCGTGTTGTGCTATCGATTGCACGTGTTATTTTGGAAAATTTTGTATATCATGCCTCAACAATACACGCCGGCCGAATACGTAAACATGCATTACATTTATGGTTTATGTGATGGCAACGCCAATAGAGCTGCTAGAGTTTATCGGGAAAAATATCCAAATGCCCGGCATCCTGACTATCGTGTCTTCATAAGAGTGCACAACACATTTTTGGAAGGACGATTTCCTGGGACCGGCGTAGGCGGGGCGAGTGAAGGACGACCACAACGCCACAGTGCAGCCGAAGTACTGGAAATAGTTGCAGAAGACCCTGGTACGTCCATAAGTGTAATTTCAAGGCGCACCGGTATACCTCAAAAATCTGTACACAGGATTTTAAAAAGGCATGAATTATATCCCTATCATTATCAAAGGGTCCAAACATTAATGCCAAGGGACGCTGCTGCGAGAATAACATTTTGTCGCATAATGCTGCGAAAGATGAGGGAAGACCAAAGTTTTTTTAATAAAATTTTATGGAGTGACGAGTCAACGTGTCGAAAAGATGGTTTTTTGAATCTTCACAACATACACAGCTGGCAACTCGAAAACCCAAGACTTATCCGAGAAGACCGATCGCAATATCAATTTAAAATTAATTTATGGACTGGCATTATTAATGGCAAAATCATTGGTCCATTCGAATTGCCGGCAATATTAAATGCGGATATGTATTTGAATTTTTTAGCAAATACTTTACCTAGTTTACTGCAAGACGTCCCACAAGAGATAAGAAATGAGATGTGGCTACAAAATGATGGGTGTCCAGCACATTACGCTGTTCGTGTCAGGGAACATTTAAATAATACTTATCCAGATAGATGGATAGGGCGATTGGGGCCAATTTTATGGCCTCCACGTTCGCCAGACCTGAACCCCTTGGACTTCTTTTACTGGGGCTGTATAAAAGAAAAAGTATACAGTGAAACAATAAGTTCTGTAGAAGAGTTGCGTGCGCGCATTCAAGTAGCAGCGAGAAAAATTGAAGAAGCCGGTTATGTGCGCCGGATTAAGCGATCGTTTATTAGGCGATGTAGAGCGTGCATAGCTGCCGGCGGAGGACACTTCGAACATTTAGTTTAAGTTGTTGAATAAATATTTTTACGTACTAAAACAACCTAGTTTTCTTTTGAACATCCTTAATAGTGACCCCATAGTGTTTGTGTAAAGAATCTTGGCAGAAATAAATTATTATGACGAAGTTTTATAACCATTTACAACATTACATGAAAAAAATATTTTCTCACCTTGATATTGATCTCGCTCATGTAGCTTAATATTACTTGTGAAGTATGCATTGTTATACCTTTTTAGAATCTACACATACTAGATAATTTATTAAGATCATGGGCAGCTATAGCGCCGTACTTTTTTTTTACACAGTAAATGATCAAAAGTTGACCCTAAGTAAAACAAAAACATAAAAAATCTTAAAATGACAATTTTGAAAATGACCAACGTTAAAAACGCCTAAAACAGTACTAAAACTAAATAATACACATCTTCAAGACTATAATACAAAAAAAATGACACAGAAATACCTAAATTTAACGAAATGGCAACGGAATGAATGCAAAGAGTAGCGAAATTTATAAAAAAACATAAAAGTCTACGCCATTTCCATACGGTTAGAAACCCTGGCAAAAAGATACGATTTTCTAATAGTCTCATAGCCGGACCAACTCCAGTTTACGACTTATCCATTATTTACGACAGACCCTGTATAGGTATAATATCCACGCAAGTTTGCGCATCACCTAACTCTCTTTGTTTAAAGGTTTGTTTCCACTGTATCTATATGTATATATGTAAAAGTCATAAGATAATCCTATTATCGTATCTACTAATAATCAATGTAACTCCAAACCTTTTTACTTTAATTATCTATCTTTCTTAAAAAAGACAGGAATTAGGAATATGCATCCCGTGTCTCGGTGACTTTACAAACATACATGAAATCAACCCAAATTCCTAACAACAATTTGTGGATCACACAAAGTGTTTTATCCCAAGTGACAAACCAACATCACTTTGCGCGATCGCTTAAACAAATAGGTATTTATAGTCGACAGATAATTGTAAACTTTAAATGCGCGGTGTATTTTGAAATTCTTAAAATAAAAGTACATATTTAAACGGAAAGAATACAATTCAAGATGTTTTAGTTAGGGTAATTAAGATATATAGCTGCTTCAAGAGATCAAAATTATATATTCAAGTAAATTTAATTATAAACTAATTTTACATTTTTTTTTTATATATTTATTATTATAGAGTAGGCAAACAAGCAAATGTATGGCCTGATTTTAAAGGTTAAAACCACCCATAGATGGGTGTCCATGGGTGGCAACACTAGAGGCGGCGGTAATCGCTTACCATCAGGCGATACGTCAGCTCATTTGCCAACACAAATAAAAAAATTGTAAAATATTATTGTTGGTGATCCGGTAGGGGTCCGATATTGTCATCGCTATGCACATTCCAATGACGCCGTATTAAGTGTCCTGAAATGCCGTGTGAAATGTTTAGGTACACATAACTACATACATACACTACACATCTACTTTAGATAGTCACCCCGACTGTCTAAAGTAGATGAAAATAGTTGCAACATAGTGGGAATTTGTCCTTAGATCTTTGATGGTATATCATAGCTAACAGATATACACGGAATGGTACTAACACGAACATTCATCTTACTTTGAGGAATCCACAAGATTACATAATGTGTGTAGCTAGTAAACACTACAGTAGATATCGGCAATTTTATGAAAATCTAATTGCTGATACAAGAGATTTAAATTCAAATCTTGAAAATATAATCTTGAAAAAATTGTAAATATTATAAGAATTATGTTTCCAAATCCATTTATAGACAAAATCGATTGCTTTTGCAAATATTTTTAATGAACACTATTACTTTTGTCTCGTGTGTTGTAATATCTGTCTTATTATCAACAACAACTTTTAACAGTTCACTGTTCAACATAAGACTCTTCTTAAAATAGACGTTTTCGCCTATTATACTAAGTTGTGGCAAGTTTTCCTTTTTTTATGTAATAGGGGGCAACAAGCAGACGTATCGCCTGATGATAAGCCATTACCGCCGCCCATGGACACCCTCAACATCAGAGGTGTCACAATCCGGTATCCTTACTCACTCTATTTCTTCTATTCTCAATCTTTTTTATGTCTGTTTCATAAATGTTTGTAGAGTCCCAGCAAAACAGGATATAATTCTAGTCCCGGAGTTCTATTTTTCAATAGAAGAACTAAAAAATTCAATTAATTTATTAATTTATATCAAAATATAACAAGACTATGGTAACTATTAATAACTTATTAACTAGAATAATACTAATTATCATATTGCTCATTGTAATTCTATTTGGAGACGCTTGCCTAATTACGAGAATACAGTAGTTTGAACAAATCAGAAAGAGCCATGCTGTGCATATAAGGTTACTCGACTAGTATAATATGATAACACGGTCTTGGAGGAGCCTCATTGTACTCACTCGTGTCTATTGATGGGCGGCAGTTATCTATCAGTACCTCTATGATTTGCCAACCAATTTATAAAAACGTACACTTAAATTCATCCAAATTCATCTTCGATTTGAGATGCTACGGATAAAGAAACTTCGGCTGCTGCGTTTGCGTTTATGTTGGTTATTGCAGTAAAGAATAGCCATGTCCTTTCTCAAGAATTAAATTAATTCCATGTTTAGAAAAACCACTTTTATTGACTGACTACTTCTTAGTTACTTTCATATTTAGAATATTGGTATGGATGAATATGTACTCGTACAATGAATATTGTACAACAGAGGCAATGAATATCTCAGATATGGAAAATATGTACATAAATATATTCAATTTAAAATCTAATTGGTTTCATTTTCCTAGGGCTGTCGCTTGCCCTACGACTGCAATGGCTGGTCCAGCTTTGATGACTCCATCTCGGATATGACGACCTACTTTCTCCTAAAATAGAAAAAAAATATTGGTTTTATATTTTAACCCAAATCAATAAAAATGCTCATTTAAAAAAATACTCAATAGTTACCTACATAAACTGCCTAGTAATTTAGTATTATAAAATATTTAGTCACATTGGCTTTTTATTCTATCACAATCATCAGCTATTATTAATCCACTGCTGATCATAAAAAAGAGGTTGCGTCACCTTACAAAGTAGGTTCTGTCCTGTTCTTGCCTAAAAGGTTGAGTCTCTGCTTCCTTTTGCAGTGCTATTGTCCTGCGTAGTATGCTCACTTAGCCAGCTCTTACGTCACCCACAGGATTAATAGGGATGGTTTTTCTAATCCGTGACCACATTGAACACAAAAACTAACTTACAATTTTCTTAAACACCTTCCACCTGGGCTCGGGGGCCGCTGAAACGCTCGCCAACGCGACGAAACAAGCGAACACAAAGAATAACATTCTTGAGAAATTCATTTTTGAAATTGAAATTTATGATGCCGTAAAATGAAAAAAATATTTCTATTTGTAACGTCAGTTAGTAGTTACGACTCGAATGATGCTCTACTAACTAAAATTCTTATTTTTATACATAGATATCAGGACCAAAATAATTTAATATCTTATCACTGTTTATTTTGTAATTTGTTCTTTATGTGGGTGATATCTAAGTAATTCTAGTGTATCAATCTTCAACTGGTTCTAAATATGACCTTGTGTCAATATGTTCCGTAGTACTACAAAAGTAACCCCGGTAGTACCTTTGTTATGAAGACTGTTTTACTAAAACATATTTGTGTGTGCGTGTGTGATATTTTCTCTGTTTTGTGTATGTATTTTATCAACGTTTATAGCAACAAATATTAAATTAACATACTTCTTTGCCAAAATGGAGACGATTATAATAATTATTTTTTTTAAACGACAACTCTCTCATTAGGATTAATCCTGTGTCATGGGGGACTTTACAAACATACATGTAACGGACACAAAGAACACCCAGACTCAGGACAACATTTTGTGGATCTCACAAAGTGATGTCCAACGTGGGATTTGAACCCACGGTACTTGGCGCATAGCAAGCGGCGTAGTGACCGTTTAAAACACTGAGCCAACCGTGCAGTCAATCCGTTAATCAATCCTCACACAAATCCCACACGGCTATTGTGACCAGGCAACTGATAAACATACTTATAAGTTTCTTAAAACATACATTTATATAGATAAATTACATCAAGACCCAGAATGAATGATCGTGCCAATCACACAAAGATTTGCCCCGGATAGGAATCGAACTCACGACCTATGGCTTAGCAGTCAGCGTCATTAACCACTAAGCTAATGGGGCAAAGTAAAGGAGATATAAAAATAGAAGAACATATCAAGATAACAAGACGCTATACTCTCGAACATAAATATAAGCTCAACATCAATCTCATAACACTCTCTTATTATAAATATGGTCAACGAGAATCACTTATTAGTGTGGAGGTACTTGTTCTGAATATAACCCGATTTTAATAAATATTTATACTTTATTACTAATAGTTTTTCCCGGAGGCTCCATCGTTGGTTGTTACGAAGTATCTCATTAAAATCAGTGAAGCATTTAGCCCTGAAACAGACAGATTTACTTTCCTTTCGAATTAATAGTAATCGTATGAATAGTTTACCGTGGGAGAGTCGCGCTTCGGCATGAATGGGCCGGCTCGACCGGAGTGATACCACGGCCTCACAGAAAACCGGTGTGAAATAGTGCTAGCGCTGTGTTTTACTGAGTTACTGAGGATACCGGAGGCCCATACCCCCAACCCCTTCCCACTCCCCCTCCCCATTCCCCAAAGGCTGGCAACGCACTTGTGACGCCTCTAGTGTTGCGAGTGTCCATGGGCGGCGGTAATCGCTTACCATCAGGCGATACGTCTGCTCGTTTGCCCGCTAATCCATAAAAAAAAGTAACATTCGTGGCAAATTTATTTTACTTTTTAAATAGAGAACCTCCGCATTCAATAAACGGACATTGGAACATCCAGATTCAGAGCAGCAATCAATGCTTCATTCAAAGTTTAGTCCCATGCGGAGATCATATCCAACCTACGACATTTAGCGCAGTAGCAAGCAGTGTGGCGATTTTTTAAACCACTACACCATTTGTACTACGGTATTTTGCAGTACGTTGTAGGTAGAAAGCAACGTGCAATTGCTGCAACCTATTAATTCCAATGGCGTCCCACTATATACAACGTATAATAAAAAAATATAGATCTACTTTAGACTGCAAACAATATCATTCGAAGCTCAAATTATTTGCGTGTTATAAAAAAAATATTATTACGTACAAGGAAAAGGAAATAAAATCACCCAAAATGCGTCAGTTTTGCTAAAAATTACATTTCACAGATCAACAGAATAGTAAAACTGAGTTATCATTTAATATTGAATGTGTAAACAGTTGTAAAGTAGGTTATTTCCCGGGCACAACAAAAGATGAAGAACATCTTTATTTTTTATTGTTTGAATGTCACAGCTGTTTGTCTATGTTACTAAGTGATACGGTCAAATTGATTTATTTATATTGTTTACATTGAAATTATAGGTACTGTTCCTTTTTGCAATGACATCTTTATCAAAGATAATAAATATTTATTCTGTACTGTAACTTATACGAATGTAGATTATTCGCCCATGATGTGCACCTACCTCATGTTTCTCTGAATTGCCCAGCCGGTCGACTGGCAGAAAATGCCTTAGGCATTAAGTCCGCCGATGCATGTGTTTGTGCATAAAGATATAAATAAATAAATAAGTACAGTGAATCAATACTGTTTTTTATGTTTCAATACTGAATTTTCATTCTAACCCTTCTTGATGCTTAGGATTCATCATATGTTCCAAACTATAATCCAGCATCGTCAAAAGGCGTCCGGCCTTCTGGGCTTATTAGAATATGCTATATTCCTGTATGATAAAAAGTTACAACTTGTTTTTCATCTAATGTAATTTTTGCTAGTGTAGTTAGAAGCAACAAGGTCTTCTCGTGAAAAGAGAACTCGAATTTGTAAATTTTTAATAGTTTTTTTTTAAAGGTATCATATTTAACTGTTTATTTGGATAAAACTAAGGATCTACTAACAGAATAGCCCATGGGATAAATTTATGGGTAGATCTTTAGTTTCATCTCAAAATCTAATCTAATCTAAGAATAAGAAAAACAGATGTATTATTTTATCTTATACTAGCTGTCCCGGCAAACGTTGCTTTGCCATAAAAGGGAATATAAAAAAATAGGGGTTGATCGTAGAGGGTTGAAAATCTAGGGTTGTATGTATTTTCTAATGCTGCATCATAAAAAAATAGAAATTAAAAACTTCGTCAAAAAAAAAAAAAAAAAATTTAGGGGTGGACTACCCCTAACATTTAGGGGGATGAAAAATAGATAAGAACCGATTCTCATATATACCGGATAATCACAAAAAAATTCATCAAAATCGGTCGAGCCGTTTCGGAGGAGTTCGATTACGCACCAACACGACACGAGAATTTTATATAATAGATAATTCTGCAATAAATGTATTTTAAAGAAACAAAGTCTCTATTTACACAACATTCAGTTAATTATGACGAGATAAACATTTGTTTGCATTTTTAATAGTTCAGATATCATGCTTCTTTCCCCAATTCCTCAATGTTCTTTTTATTTCAAGATAGACATACATCGGAGACTTCGAAGTCGCAGATTAGCTACGATTTAACCTTTAAAGTAGTGTTTTTAATTGCGTGGGAACTGATTAGGATTGTCACCATCCTTGTTCATTATGTGAGTGTAGTAAGATACGAGTAAGACACCACACATAGCAACATTACTGCAAAGAAAAACGAGACTTGAAATATACCTTTTAACATATTGTTTAGCCAGGGTTGAGTAGTAGGCCAAAACCACCTTTTAAAGAAGAAACCAATGCTCAGATGTGGACTGTGAAAGTAACTTGATGGAAGGACTGGGGCTAATTTAAAAAATAGTGTTCAGTACTTTGGCTTGTGAAGATGAACAATACGCCAGTACGCCACTTACTAATATTTTAGAAAAACAATAGGAAACCGTGTTACCGTGGAAGAGCTATACTTCCGCATGCATGGGCCGGTTCGACCGGAGTGATGCCACGGCCTCACAGAAAACCGGTTTCAAATAGCGATTGCGCTGTGTTTCACCGAGTCGGTGAGGATACTGGAGGCCCTACCGCAACTCCTTTCCCCATTCCCTTCCTCATCCCCCAAAGGCCGGCAACGCACTTGTAACGCCTCTGGTGTTGCGGGTGTCCATGGGCGGCGGTAATCGCTTACCATAATTATACACCGTAATTATAAAAAGTTACTGTGTCTTCTGTCATTTTCATGTAGTACATTTATTTTATTTCTATATTCAGCCACTTGCCAGGTCTTCAGCCCCAATACCTCTACGATTGTTGAGTATTTGCATTTCACATGGGACAAATATTTGTGTGATCTACTAACACTCTTACCAAGCCTGAGTATTGTTAGTTTGTTTGTAGGATAAAAATAACTTGAACTATCCCTAGAGGTTCTTGATCAATCACTACATGGAATATGCACCTATAAAAAGGCTCAAATATAAGCAATTAATTTGTACTTAACTCTATAGTAATTAAAAACCAATATAAGTAATTCATTTGTACAACTCAAAATTGATTAGTTTTTTATATATGACCATTATTATAGGCGTTATATTAATTAATCTGTCGTTGTTTTAATAAAATGTGATTAAGTTTTCTCACAGTAACGTTGACAAGTAATAATTTTCCCCGTCAAGATTGTGACGGCGGTATCAGATTGATGTTTGTCGTAAAATGCCTCTGACGCCTGAAAGCAACGAGAAAAGGAATCTGAGGTGGACGACCCCCTAGAGAATTGTACAAGGGTACCACAATAAATTGAATTTGGCAAAACATTGTTTCCTTAAGGATATAAAACCAGAAGGTCCAAAGCCGAAAGGTAATGTATTTAAATATTTTGCCAAGACAGGAAATATATATTAAATATTTTTATAAATTTAATTTCATCGTAACTGAATTGGTGGCATAATCTAAGTAAAAAAAATACGTGGGTTGTAATGGTTATAATATAAAAAAGTTTATTTACAGCTTTACAAAATATCTCCCTCCAATCCCTATGCACTTAAACTTTCGGGTGAACCCGCTTTCAAAACATTTAAATAACGTGTTTTGCCAGTCTCGGCTACAGTGTTAAATTTTCAACCATGGAGCGTTTTCTTTTATCGTGGAAAATAAAAAAATCGCATGGAATTAAATCTAGGCTGTAAGGAGGATGACGTAACATTTATACCCCCAAAGTTGTCAAATAGTCCATAGTTCTTGCAGCTGTGTGAGCGGGGCGCTATCTTGGTGAAAAAGAATGCCACAGACGTCACTCCTAGGGCGCTCGCTATCCAACTCCCCGAAAGCTTGAGGCAGACAAACTTCGCTATACCACTCACTACGGTCTACTGTTCTACGGTCTTCTTGCGGAATGACTACTATTGGTCTACTGCGTCGAGAAATAACCACTATCATTTATTCACTAACGCTAGGACCACGAACAACTTTTGAGGGCAAATCGTCCTCTTTAAACACCTATTGCGTGAAATGCTGCTTCGTGAGAGGATAGTAGGATATATCCATGATTGGTCAGTTCTAAGAATGTAAGATACGTTTTGCGAAGTTCTTCCTTAAAACTTTTCTAACATATCTAACATATCACATTTTGGTTTATCGGTGAGAAAATGAGGTATTCTTCACAAAGCAAGTTTCCTAACTTTAAAGTGATCATGCAGGACGGTGGAAAGTAATTCACGAAACCAATAAGTAACTGTTGCTAACGCTGGAGCAGACTCCCCAAAAGCAACTTGTAAATTTAATTTAGATTCCTTGAAGCTTTACCCTCGTTTATAATTATAGAAAAACATAACTCGAAAAGCTTTCCGTGAGACAGATAGTCTTTAAACATATTAAATAAAACTACAAATATATGCCCAGTGATTTTCATCAAATATGAAAGATGACCACTATGGTAACCAAACTGCTGGCAATATTTTTTTATAAGGACTTTTTCCGACTGGTGACCGACGAAACCGACAAAGGTGAGCGACTACATCGTCCCATACGAACATGAAACAGTACAACATAATATCAATAACAAACATGTCTTAAAACTATATTATTGTGTACATAAGCCAAATCAGCCTATTTAATTACTTCTCTCATTTCGTTTATCGTTGGATTAGATAACACACTTCAAATATCCAACCAGTAGCCTCATTTTTCCATCAATACAGTTCCGGACACATTCCATCAAAATGTGTATGACATCTTCTATCACACGCATTCCAAGCAATTAGGCGACGGAACCTTTTTCCCCAAAAAAATAATTTTTAAAAGGCATGTGTCACGAAATCTTAGTACAGTTTTTTGATTATATCTGTTTAATCCTATGTTGTCTATCCACGGTAGTACCGAATTTTGAGGTTGGATTTTTCTATATCAAATATCACTCTGACACACGTTCATCAATACTCTAGCCAGTTCTTTATGCACATATCCGTACTCGTACTCGTAATGTATCAGTGAGTCACATCAGTGAACTTGGCCATCACGCATTCCTTACTTGCGAGATCCTCTTAAAAATGGCAAAGATTCCGTCACGACATTTAGTTTATCGTCCCCTAAAACACATCGTTATGGACTATTTCACCACTGACTTGGACTCCATACCATGGAACCTATTGTCAAGCATGAATGATGTCAACGAGATGGTACAGGCTTTTAACGTTTATATAACACAGTTATTCGATGTTCATGCTCCTCTAAAAAGAAATGTGATCAAAACGCGTCCGACGCCATGGATCACTGACAATATTCGGTTAATGGTCAGGTTGAGAGATAAGGCTCACGCTAACTATCGTAGTACTAAGCTTGAGTCACACAAATTGTATTATAAAGATCTGAAAAGGCTAACATCAACCGCTATGTACAATGAAAAAAAGCGTATTTTACGCAAAATATAAACAATAAAATAAACGATCCTAAGGGTCTCTGGGCCAATCTTAAATCTGAAATACTACCTCCTAAAAACACTCACCTACCTAGCTACTTTAGTGATCCGGATAACATTAATGATGAATTTCTCCAGGTGCCTGGTCAGTGTGAAATAAGTATTTCAGATCTCACTTACTATGAATTTCATAGACACTGTGACGCCACTTTTTCGTTGAGAGCGGTGAATGAGCTGTGTATACTCAAAATACTAAAACAATTAAAATCTAGAGCTCAAGGCGTGGATGGGATATCACTTGATATGTTGACTCTCAGTATGCCTCAGTCACTAAAGACCATTACGATGATTATAAACAATTCTATTGAAAGTCATACCTTTCCGCACTTGTGGCGGCTGGCTGTAGTTCGACCAATACCAAAATGCTCTAATCCGCAGGATGTTAAGGACCTGCGTCCTATTAGCATCCTGCCATGTATGTCTAAGATTTTGGAGAGAGTTGTTTACATACAAGTATGTGAATACCTGGAAACTAATAATTTGCTGCCGGAACTTCAGTCAGGGTTCCGTAAAAAACGTAGCACTTCCACTGCCTTGTTGGATGTTGTTGATAACATTTTGGAGGCGCGTGATAGGGGGAATGGCACGTTGTTAACCCTATTGGACTTCTCCCGTGCATTTGATTGCATTAATATTTCACTAATGCTTTCCAAGCTTTCCTACTACGGCTTTGATGTTGATACGGTGAAATGGTTTGAAAGCTATCTGTTCAATAGAGCGCAACTTGTGGAGATTACTGGAGATGATAGTGGCAAGATATTTTCTTCCCTTCGTCCCGTGACGAGGGGGGTGCCACAAGGATCTATTTTGGGCCCTCTTTTGTTTATTCTGTACAGTGGTGATGTAAAAAATTGCATAAAATTTTGTAAATACCACATGTATGCTGATGACATACAAATTTACGCTTCTTTCGATCCCACACCTGATACAACTTTAACAGCTGTAAGAGCAATAAATGAGGACCTGGACAGAATATTTGCATGGGCCCGGAGGAACGCGTTAGTTTTGAATCCTCTGAAGTCCAAGTACATGGTATTGGGCAGTGAGAGTCAAATAGATAGGATTATAGCTGCAAACCCTCAGATCATCATTGAGGGAAATCTAATAAACAGAGTTTTCGAGGTTCGTAACCTAGGATTAACCATGGATCCGAAGCTGCAATTTGAATCTCACGTTAATAATATATTGAGTAATTGTTTTTACCGTTTAAAAATTTTGTACAGAATACGTCAGTTTCTCAGCACTGACCTGCGTAAGAACCTGGTTGATTCACTAGTGTTATCAAAACTCAATTACGGTGACGTGGTGTATGGACCATGCCTACTTAAGCGTTCGGAGAGGTTACTGCAGCGGATTCAAAATGCGTGTGCTCGTTTCTGTTTCGACATACCGCGTTGGAACCATGTTACGCCATTTATAAATAAAAATAAACTTCTCAATATGGCATCTAGAAGAAAGTTACACTTCGCTACCATGCTATTTGGAATAGTAAGGAGCCAGAAGCCTAAATATCTGTTTAATAAATTGCTTTGGCTGCAAGATAGTTACTGTTATTTTGTTAGGTCGTCAGTCCATACCTTGAATGTGCCTACTCATCGCACAGCAGCGTTTAGAGGTAGCTTCAAGTACGCGGCAACAAAATGTTGGAATGACTTGCCTCCACCTATGCGAAGATTTAAAACAACCCTAACATTCAAGACAAATTTAAAAGCGTTTTTATTGGATCAACAGATATAATCCTAATTTAAATTGGTACTTAAATCGAAATTAATGGACATTGTAAACGATATTCTGCAATTATCCCGTGGCAATTATTTGGAACATTCGTACACTATACTAAATTTGTTTCGAAACACCAATCTTCATTTTGGTTCTACTATTCTGGACTACTATACTAATCATCATCAAGGTGTTGCTGAAAATCAGCGCTGTATCTGTAATGATGCAGCATTAGGCTGAACAGCATCTGTTTTTAATGTGCACTGCGACGCAACTTTGCATCAATATATGTGTAAAGATATATATGAATTGTTATAACATTGATTAGTTATGTTAAATTCTTAACTATGCATTAAGATAATGTTTCAATACTGTATTATGTACCATTTCACTTATTATTCTGTTGTGTTGCAATGTCGTTAAAATAAATACTTTTTCTTTCTTTCTTTCTATATCCTTAACCTAACTTAACTTTTTCAGACCAATTGAGGGTTACCTCAATTGGTCTGAAAAAAGAGGTATCACTTTTTTTGGGAATTTCGTCATAAGCTGCCTGATTATCAAGCATATCTAGGTGTTCCTTTGCGTAAAAATCAAATAAATCAATATAAGACATCGCCTCTGCTATTGCCATTAATTCAATATGCATAATGGAAATATAAGAATCGATCCTCAGTTTTACGTAACATCCCAACTTGGGAACCAGCGGTGTATATTTGATAGTCATATTCAAAATTTTGCTGCATATAATTTGTACATATATAGAACTTGATATCACTTGTCGTACCGAAATGTTGCTAACCCAAGTTTCTAAAGAAAACATTTTAAATAAATCGCTATACTGTACTGATACAAAGTCTAGAGAATGTTTAACGTTGATCAATAGCTGTAATTTTTTATTCAGCCTATAGCGAGACTTAGCCGAGACTTAACCGAAGCTAAATGGTCTTAAACATGAATAATACTACTATTGACTTCAGATTTAATTTTTGAATACAAATTTTCCTGCAATATATTGTCTACGAACCTGCATGGAGGGAAGACATAATTCATTCTCTATACCATGAATTGGTAGGTAATTGCACCCAGACACAACAAATGATAGTGTTAATCGTACAAAACTTTATCGTGGATAGGAATCGAATCTGCGCATAACAGTCAGGGTCATTAATCATTAGAACAACAGGCCCATCGGACTATCTTCTGATATCCTTTTTTATTTGTTTCACGTCATTTATTTATAGACCAGAGACTAGTCATCTTAAAATGGTAGATAAAATTCCTAATCCCTGGTATTCGAATCTTCGTTACGAACATAATATTGGTACTTCTCTAGAGTAGGAGCTCTATAAGACGTTATCTATACAAACGTGCATTTACATCCAAAAATTCTATGTTAACTAAACTAAACCTTAACGGTAGGCGCAAAGAGTTGAAAACCAAAAACACAAGTTTTAAACTAACAATAATATTTGTCGCATATCATGTGTATAAAATAAGATGTTTAGCAAGAAGAGCATCATTCAAACCGTAACCACGAGCGGTGATTTAAAAACAATTATAATTTACTTAGACTAATTTTAAAATGAATTGTTTAAGAATTTTGTTCTTCGTGATCGTTTGTTTCGTCGCGTTGGCGAGCGTTTCTGCGGCTCCCGAGCCCAGGTGGAAGTTCTTTAAGAAAATTGTAAGTTGCTTTTTTCTATATCTCTAGTCGATATGCTTTTATTACAATATTCGGATGCTACTGTCGCTCTCGTATTGAATTCTGTAGCCATACCAAACAGAAAGCAATACCACATAAATACCGATTGAATCACCTGAAAGAATTTTATCCTACACATGAAATTGCTAAGAAATATAGTTGAATCAGACGAAAATTAGACCTTTTTTGTCAGTTCAGTAATACCAAATTACCAAAGGAAACCAAAGTTATTGGTAGAATTTACTAAAGAAATTGGTTTGAGGTTGTTTTTTAAGAAATGGTTTTGATTGTGTATATTGAAAATGTAGGTCTAATAAAAGAAGTTAATTTAAAACATGTTATTACACACACACAGTCTATTATAAATGGGTAGGCAAAATATTTTCTTCGTATAAAATATGGTTCAATATTAGTAGAAACCCGTTAAGTTGGATAATTTATCTTCAGTATGATACATGTACTTATTGTTTTTGCAGGAGAAAGTTGGTCGGAACATCCGAAATGGAGTCATCAAAGCTGGACCAGCTATTGCAGTCGTAGGGCAAGCAAAGGCTTTAGGGAAATAAAATTATAGTACCAGAATTCTACATCACCCATCAACATGTCACACCAAAGAAATTGATCTGGATATACCATTGTTATACGTAGTATTATTTGTAATAATTATTTTCATCTGTGATTGTGGTTTGTTTAATAAACAATGTATTTTTTATATTTATCGTATTTTTATTAAATTTATGATTTCAATATGAGTGGTTAGGTGAAAAATAATTTAACCAAAATGATTTGTTATCTATACTAATATTATAAAGAGGAAAGATTTGTACCTATTTTTGTATGTTTGTATGTTTGTAATGAATAGGCTCAAAAACTACTGGACCAATTTTAAAAATTCTTTCACCATTCGAAAGCTACATTATCCACGAGTAACATAGGCTATATTTTATTTTGAAAAAAAATAGGGTTCCGTAAGATATTTGGGTTTTTCGGACACAAGGTGTAAAAATCAACCAGAAAAGTTACTTATATTGCGAAAATTTTCATGCTACGGGCTATATAGGACGCAAACGAGGTTGCGTGGGTCAGCTATGTTTTATATACAACGTGTATTTAGTATCAGCATTGCACCCGTGCGAAGCCGGGGCGGGTCGCTAGTATTTAATATTCAGAAATGTATGTCTGTATGTTTGACCGTAGCGCCTGGCTAAGCTAAGCATGAGCTGCTGGACCGACTTTAATGAATGATGTGTTAATAGATTCGTAACAATGAATTGTGTGGCATAAGTTAAAATTATTTTTAAAGGTTTTTTTAACAACTCGAGTTATAATTTGTTAAACTTTCTCTACTCGTTAACGGTTTTTATACGTTTTTTTAAATACAGCAGGAATTACCCAGGCTTATTTATATATAATTATTACTTAAGCTACTTCTTGTGATAGAACATCTTGATTTAAATCATCATAATAACAATAGCAAACAAAAAACTTAGCTAAGGTAAGATTAAAATATTTCCATTATAACACCACAACAGTAACAAAACATCCTACCATTTCAATGTAACAATTAAAAAAAGATAGTATTCATAGTTCATGAGATATCTGAGGAGTGATCCTAGATTCATAAGTGTTATAAATAAGTATGGTTTGTATTATTAATATTTACAAAAAATCAAGAATGCTCGGATGGCATAGTGGTTAAAACAAACATTTCGCCACTTTTTGCTGAGCTGAGTGTTATGCACCGCAGTGCAGGGAAACACTTTGTATGGACTAAAAATTGTTGATCTGAGTCTGGGTATGGTTTGTGTCCTTTTTGTGTATGTTTATATAGTCTTATGCGACACAGCATCATATATTCCTAATAAGGGCGACTTCCATTAAAAAAAAATGTATGGTTTGGATTTCGTATATTTACAAAACATTGAGAACTAATAAACTTTAAACATTATTGACACAGAGTGAGTATAATATACAACTGACATTAATGCATTTTTAATTATAATATAGTATATAGCAATAACATGGTAAATTTATTTTCCTATGGCCGACGTTTGTTCTACGACGGCGCCAGCTGGGGCCACTTGGATAGGGGCTCTGTCTCGGATCTTTTGACCCAGTCTGTCCTGAAATATAACAAGATTTACTTATAAAATAATGCAAAAGGACAATGTTGTTGGTAACAAATATATAGACTTATAATAATAGTTTTGGTGATTTTGTAAGTAATAAGAAATGATTCCGATTGTGCGGTATTTTTTATTGGAATGCCTAGCAAAAATATACAGTATATTTTCAAATAAATTCTGATGTATTGTAATAAAATGCTATAATATATAATAGCTGAATTACATCACTGTACTGGAACTCGAAATAGACTTTACTACTACTGCGAATATTCGTAAATACAACAATAATGGGCAGATCTAAATATTCAGTACAAATTGAAATATAACAGACCTTTATCTACTAACTGAAACAGCAATCGTAAAAAAAATTAAAACTATATGTGACAACAAAATTAAATAAAAAAATTTAATAAATTACTATTAAAAAAAACTATTATAAGGTTGACTTACAATTGGCTTCCAAATCCTCCACCTGGGCTCGGGGGCCGCAGAAACGCTCGCCAACGCGACGAGACAAGCTAACACGAAAAATAATATTCCGGAGAAATTCATGTTTGTAATAATTAATAAACAAAAATTGGTTTTAAAGTTTACAGCACGGCGAGTGCAGAGAGAATGATGCTCTTGATCGTACTTTAACGTATTTATAGTAACTTGTGTAAGATAAAATATATGAATATGTAGCATGCCAATAAAGGTTATAGGTTTCATGTTAAGGCCTCTTATCAGGAGCTGTTTTAATAACACAGTTTTAATTAGTACAAAAAAACAGGGAACTACCAGGACCCTGCGTTACTCGTAACATTGATACAAAAATATATGCAATAAATCACGCTATTTATTGTTTTTCTTATGTTTTAATGTTATATTGGTCAGTATCTTCACACGAGCAAGATTAGGTAAATATGAACTCATCAAAACTGAACCAGCTATTGCAGTTGTAGGGCAAGCGAAGGCCCTAGGGAAATAAAATTATAGTACTAGAATTCTTCATCAGCCATTAAACAGTATTACTCTTTTGCAATAATTGTTTTTATCTGTGATTGTGATCAGATATTTGCATATTTATCGTATATTTACTCGAAAATATTACTTTGATAAGTTCTGCCACGAGCAGAATAATAGTGTGTTTCTTTTTAATTTAATTCTAAACTACACAATACCTATAGTTATAAGTACTGTATTGTAATCTTACAATGTAAGGCCCCCTACACATCATGCCCGCGACATGCCCTACGACAGTACCACCGATGCCTATTGTAAACCTTATGCTGGAATAATAAATAGTAATAATAATAACCAAGTAGCCAGGATCGTACATCAGCAACCTGCCCTTAAATACCATCTTGTGAACTCAGAGGTGCCATACTACAGGTATGTGCCCGACCCAATTCTCGAGAATGACCGTGCTACATTATGGGATCGATCTCTATTATTACAGACAGGACTATTGTTGCCAATGAGCCTGATATTGTGGTTATAGACCGATTCAAGCACCGCCGAATGATTATCGATATCGCCGTTCCTCATGACCAGAATCTCGTGAAATTTAAAAAAGAAAAACAAATAAAATATTTTGATTTATCGATATGTGGAATGTGGATTCATTAATAATTGTTCCGATAGTCGTATCTGCTCACGGATTGATAGCCAAGAGCCTCGACCAACATCTTAAGAGGCTCACGTTATAAGGCTGGATCAAGGGTCTGATACAGACCCTGTACCTGAAGTCAAGTTGCTGTCTACAATTTTTTTTATTTTTAAATGTATTTGTTTTATACGTATATTTAAAAATGTAAGAAATATCTCGGTACAAATGTAACAAAGAGAATAATTCTTTATTGTAACAAAAAAAGGATTACGTAACTTTGTATAGCCCTGACTCCCAAAATAGCGTTAGCTATGTGTTGGGAGTTAGTTACCCTCCAAAGGCAAGAAATGCAATTGTTACAATGCAGTGGTGGACACAATAAATATATTAGATATGCTCGTATACGGGTGTGGGTTAATGTGTATGAGGTGTGTGTGTGCGTATGTGCTGTGTATTTGCAGCTGTTAGTTAGAATGTGTATGTGGTAAAGGTGTGTGTGACACTATTCAAGCCTCCATTACTTCACTATTTCTAAAAGGCTTTCAACATCATCAAATTCCAGTCCCTTATGCCACAAATTAATAATTTGTTTTATTTTAAAATTAGTTAAGGTTTTATTTTTATAAATTAAATTTAGTTTGTTATAAAGTCTAGGGGCAAGATTACTATAGTGCTGTTGTGCAAATTTGCTTGCTATTTTTGAGTTTGGACATTTGTCTATCCTTTTTCCTGATGGCTTTAAAAGTAGTACAGTAATTTTGTGCTATCTACGTATAGTTTGATAAAAAAATTGTTTTCTGACAGTTAGAACATCAGCTTTCTCATATACTGTGGGGGGGGTGTGGGGTGGCAAAATGGTATACACAAAAGAACTTTAAGGACGACACGTTGTGCTCTTTCAAGTTCAATTAAATGTGTCTTGGCTTCTGAACCCCATCATGCTTCAAAATGAAGGGCCGGTTCGACCGCAATAATGATACCACGACCTAATAATGGCCCAATTTTTCATGTGGCAGAGCCACGCCATGGCATGAATGGGTCGGCTCGATCGGAGTGATACCACGACCTCATAGAAAACCGGTGTGAAACAGAATGAGTGAGGATACCGGAGGCCCATACGCCAACCCTCCCTCCATCCCCCTACTCATTCCCCAATGGCCAGCAACACACTTATGACGCCTCTGGTGTTGCGGTTGTCCATGGGCGGCGGTAATCCCTAACCATCAGGTGTTACAGGTGATCGTTTGCCGCCTATTCCATAAAAAACAACGGTTATCAAGAGATTTGTTTATCGCTTTTCACCACGTGAGTGAGGTTACCCAAGCCCAACAATCATCTTGTCATTTTTACTTGATTACGACGAAGGCAAAGGGAAGGGTAATGATTTCAGCAGTCTGTGTGTGTTGCTCCATCGTTTAGCGTGTAAACTACTTAACTGGTTTTAATTAATATTGTGTCAATAGGTTCGTAGTAATGACCCGGGTCACAAATTTAAATAGATTTTGATAAAAAAAAATAGCATTCGGGTGTTAGTTCTTTAAAGATTTTCAACTGTATACACTAGAAATGACGCGGCTTTTCTGATAGATAATCTTTATTATAGCTTACTTCTTCTACTACTTTTGTATTAAACCATCATAATGGTAATAGGAAATAAAAATTACTTAAGTTTATAATATACGAACTTATAATAATCGACTTATAATAATTTAAATAAGTTCAACAAGAACCAGTGATCATAATATTATAAGAATAACAAAAGTTAAACTGTCAATTCAATATAAAAAAAAAGTATTTTCAAATTATTCATATCTTATGACATATCTAAAGCGAGATCCCAAATTAAGGAGTGCCTATTAGTTTAGAATTATTCGGATATTCTCAGAGATTGTCGACCCAAACCTAAAGTGCTTAACGAAATCCACAACTTGATTTAATCTAGGCTCCTAATAAAATTTCCTAAACGGAATTTGTTTGTTTAGATTGATGGTATGTTTTTATCGTGTAGAGCAAACCAGCTGACGAATCTCCTAATGGCAATTGACCACCGATTCCCACGGACACCACACTCAAGAGAAGTTACTGAGTATAGAACTTATGCTTTCCAACAAGCAAAGAGGAGCAATTGGCCGCTATTAAATAAAAAGATGATACTCGTGCTTTACAGCCTTTTGACTGACTTGGTGGCGCAGTGGTAGTGCGGCTGCTGTGTTTGAGGTCTCGGATTCATATCCTGGGTCGGACCAAAATGTATATATGTATTCATAGCAGTTTTCAAGTACCCATTACACAAGCTCTGCTTAGATTGGAACTAGATGACTTTGTGTATTAGATGTCCAAAATATTTATTTATTATTTTATATCCTGGTTCCGCCCTGACCCATTTTATACCCCTCCCGGATATAAGTTATGAAACAATTGATTGACACCTATTTTGGTGCAACCGTAGTCATCATTTTAGTCAACTCGTTCTATATGTATTAAAGTGACTGCACAGTGGTTTAAACGGTCACCTCACCACTTTTAACTGCGCTGATTGTTGCGGGTTCAAGCCCCACATGGAACAATATTTGTGTGATCTACAAACTTTTATAATGAGAGCGTAGTCCATTAAAAGAAAAAAAGTATGGTTTGTATTGTTAATATTTACAAAAAATCAGGAATGCACGGATGGCATAGTGGTTATAACAAACATCTCGCCACTTTTTGCTGCGCTGAGTGTTATGCACCGCAGTGCAGGTAAACACTTTGTGTGGACCACAAATTGTTGTTGTGAGTCTGGGAATGGTTTGTGTCCGTTTTGTGTATTTTTGTGAAGTCCTTTGCGAAAAGCATCATATATTCCTGATAAGGGCGTAGACCATTCAAAGAAAGTAAATGTGTAATTTGAATTTCGTATATTTACAAAAATTTGATAACTAATAAACTTTAAACATTATTGACACAGAGTGAGTATAATATACAACTGACATTAATGCAGTTTTAATTACAATATAGTATAAAGCAATAACATGGTAAATTTATTTTCCTATGGCCGCCGCTTGTCCTGCGACTGCGACAGCTGGGGCCGCTTTGATAGCACCGTCTCGAATGTGTTTACCCATTCTTTCCTGAAATATAACAAGATTTACTTGTAAAATAATGCAGATGGATAATGTTGTTGGTAACAAATTTAATATATATACTTATAATAATAGTTTTGGTGATTTTGTTACTAAGAAGAAATGACGGTTTTGAGGTATGTTTAATTGGAATGTCTGACAAAAATATACAGTATATTTTGAAATAAATTCTGATGTATTGCAATTTGCTATAATACATAATGGCTAAATTACATCACTGTACTAGAACTCGAAATAGACTTTACTACTACAGTGAATATTCGTAAGTACAACAATGTTGGGCTGATCAAAATATTCAGTACAAATTCAAATATAAAAGACCTTGACCGAAACCTATATCTACTAACTAAAACAGCAATCGTAAAAAAAAATAAAAGCTATATGTGACAACAATTAAATAAAAGGTTATAATAAATTACTATTAAAAAACTATTATTAGGTTTACTTACAATTCTCCTCCCAAACCCCCACCTGGGCTCGGGGGCCGCTGAAACGCTCGCCAACGCGACGAGACAAGCTAACACGAAAAATAATATTCCGGAGAAATTCATGTTTGTAATAATTAATAAACAAAAATTGGTTTTAAAGTTTAAAGCACGGTGAGTACAGAGAGAATGATGCTCTTGATCGTACTTTAACGTATTTATAGTAAGTTGTGTAAGATAAAATATATGAATATGTAGCATGCCAATAAAGGTTATAGGTTTCATGTTAAGGCCTCTTATCAGGAGCTGTTTTAATAACACAGTTTTAATTAGTACAAAAAGTCAGGGAACTACCAGGACCCTGCGTTACTCGTAACATTGATACAAAAATATATGCAATAAATCACGCTATTTATTGTTTTTCTTATGTTTTAATGTTATATTGGTCAGTATCTTCACACGAGCAAGATTAGGTAAATTTGAACTCATCAAAACTGAACCAGCTATTGCAGCTGTAGGGCAAGCGAAGGCCCTAGGGAAATAAAATTATATTACTAGAACTCTTCATCAACCATTAAACAGTATTACTCTTTTGCAATAATTGTTTTTATCTGTGATTTTGATCAGATATTTGTATATTTATCGTATATTTACTCGAAAATATTACTTTGAGAAGTTCTGCCACGAGCAGAATAAAAGTGTGTTTCTTATTAATTTAATTTTAAACTACACAATACCTATAGTTATAATTACTGTATTGTAAACTTACAATGTAAGGCCCCCTACACATCATGCCCGCGACATGCCCTACGACATTACCACCGATGCCTATTGTAAACCTTATGCTGTAATCATAAATAGTAATAATAATAGCCTAGTAGCCAGGATCGTACATCAGCAACCTGCCCTTAAATACCATCTTGTGAACTCAGAGGTGCCATACTACAGGTACATACCTGTTCCGTGTACCCGACCCAGTTCTCGAGAATGATCGTGCTACAATATATTGGGATCGATCTCTATTATTACAGACAGGACTATTGTTGCCAATGAGCCTGATATTGTGGTTATAGATCGATTCGAGCGCCGTCGAATGATTATCGATATCGCCGTTCCTCATGACGAGAATCTCGTTAAATTCGAAAAAGAAAAACAAATAAAATATTTTGATTTATCGATATGTGGAATGTGGATTCATTAATAATTGTTCCGATAGTCGTATCTGCTCACGGATTGATAGGCAAGAGCCTCGACCAACATCTTAAGAGGCTCACGTTATGAGGCTGGATCAAGGGTATGATACAGACCCTGTACCTGTAGTCAAGTTGTTGTCTACAATTTTTTTTATTTTTAAATGTATTTGTTTTATACGTATATTTAAAAATGTAAGAAATATCTCTGTACAAATGTAACAAAGAGAATAATAATAATTCTTTATTGTTACAAAAAAAGGATTACGTAACTTTGTATAGCCCTGACTCTCAAATTAGCGTTAGCTATGTGTTGGGAGTTAGTTGCCCTCCAAAGGCAAGAAATGCAATTGTTACAATGCAGTGGTGGACACAATAAATATATTAGATATGCTCATATACGGGTGTGGGTTAATGTGTATGAGGTGTGTGTGTGCGTATGTGCTGTGTATTTGCAGCTGTTAGTTAGAATGTGTATGTGGTAAAGGTTTGTGTGACACTATTCAAGCCTCCATTACTTCACTATTTCTAAAAGGCTTTCAACATCATCAAATTAATGGACTGGCCCTTATGCCACAAATTAATAATTTGTTTTATTTTAAAATTAGTTAAGGTTTTATTTTTATAAATTAAATTTAGTTTGTTATAAAGTCTAGGGGCAAGATTACTATAGTGCTGTTGTGCAAATTTGCTTGCTATTTTTGAGTTTGGACATTTGTCTATCCTTTTTCCTGATGGCTTTAAAAGTAGTACAGTAATTTTGTGCTATCTACGTATAGTTTGATAGAAAAATTGTTTTCTGACAGTTAGAACATCAGCTTTCTTATATGCTAAATGTGTGGGGTGGCAAAATGGTATACACAAAAGAACTTTAAGGACGACACGTTGTGCTCTTTCAAGTTCAATTAAATGTGTCTTGACTTCTGAACCCCATGAGCATATACAATACGTAACCACACATTCAGCCAATTAGTAATTAAAATGCTTCTTCCAATTTAACTTGTCATCAATTTCTACGCCTAAATATCTAATGTAAGTACTTTTTGATAAAGTGGAACAGCAGCAATGTGAAGGTAAAGTACAACTTCGATTACATGGATAACAGTGCAAACGAATCTGAAAATTGATAGGCGCAGAAGCGTTTCTTTTGCCAAAGCAGAGAAACCTGGTTTTAGTATTATTAAATGATACTCGTAGTAAACTATTTTCAAGCCATACCTTCTTCTGCTAGTTGTTGTGCACGGTTCCAAGAGCCACCCTGAAAAAGTACGACAGTGTCGTCTGTAAATATTTGTATATCTGCCCCCCCGATTTGTTGGTGCATAAATCGTTGATTGCCTCCTTTCCGTAAGGTAGTCCTTGAACCACAGAAGTGCGTTCAAAACATGCTTCAAAATGAAGGGCCGGTTCGACCGCAATAATGATACCACGACCTAATAATGGCCCATTTTTTTATGTGACAGAGCCACGCCGTGGCATGAATGGGTGGGCTCGATCGGAGTGATACAACGACCTCATAGAAAACCGGTGTGAAACAGCGCTTGCGCCGTGTTTAACAGAATGAGTGAGGATACCGGAGGCCCATACGCCAACCCCTCCCTTCATCCCTCTCCTCATTCCCAAATGGCCAGCAACGCACTTATGACGC
Source organism: Spilarctia lutea (assembly GCA_916048165.1). Lineage (NCBI taxonomy): Eukaryota > Metazoa > Arthropoda > Insecta > Lepidoptera > Erebidae > Spilarctia > Spilarctia lutea. Next base: position 1,762,885 of record OU696492.1, on the reverse strand, counting down.
CTCTGGTGTTGCGGGTGTCCATGGGCGGCGGTAATCCCTAACCATCAGGTGTTACATCTGATCGTTTGCCGCCTATTCCATAAAAAAACAACGGTTATTAAGAGATTTGTTCATCGCTTTTCACCACGTGAGTGAGGTTACCCAAGCCCAACAATCATCTTGTCATTTTTACTTGATTACGACGAAGGCAAAGGGAAGGGTAATGATTTCAGCAGTCTGTGTGTGTTGCTCCATCGTTTAGCGTCTAAACTACTTAACTGGTTTTAATTAATATTGTGTCAATAGGTTCGTAGTAATGACTCGGGTCACAAATTTAAATAGATTTTGATAAAAAAAATAGCATTCGGGTGTTAGTTCTTTAAAGATTTTCAACTGTATACACTAGAAATGACGCGGCTTTTCTGATAGATAATCTTTATTATAGGTTACTTCTTCTACTACTTTTGTATTAAACCATCATAATGGTAATAGGAAATAAAAATTACTAAAGTTTATAATATACGAACTTATAATAATCAACTTATAATAATTAAAATAAGTTCAACAAGAACCAGTGATCATAATATTATAAGAATAACAAAAGTTAAACTGTCAATTCAATATAAAAAAAAGTATTTTCAAATTATTCATATCTCATGACATATCTAAGGCGAGATCCCAGATTAAGGAGTGCCTATTAGTTTAGAATTATTCGGATATTCTTAGAGATTGTCGACCCAAACCTAAAGTGCTTAACGAAATCCACAACTTGATTTAATCTAGGCTCCTAATAAAATTTCCTAAACGGAATTTGTTTGTTTAGATTGATGGTATGTTTTTATCGTGTAGAGCAAACCAGCTGACGAATCTCCTAATGGCAATTGACCACCGATTCCCACCGACACCACACTCAAGAGAAGTTACTGAGTATAGAACTTATGCTTTCCAACAAGCAAAGAGGAGCAATTGGCCGCTATTAAATAAAAAGATGATACTCGTGCTTTACAGCCTTTTGACTGACTTGGTGGCGCAGTGGTAGTGCGGCTGCTGTGTTTGAGGTCTCGGATTCAAATCCTGGGTCGTACCAAAATGTAGATATGTATTCATATCAGTTGTCAAGTACCCATTACACAAGCTCTGCTTAGCTCGGGACTAGATGGCGTTGTGTATTAGATCTCAAAAATATTTATTTACTATTTTATATCCTGGTTCCGCCCTGACGTAGGTTTATACCCATTTTATACCCCTCCCGGATATAAAGTTATGAAACAATTGATTGACACCTATTTTGGTGCAACCGAAGTCATCGTTCTAGTCAACTCGTTCTATATGTATTAAAGTGACTGCACAGTGGTTTAAGCGGTCGCCTTACCACTGTTTAGTGCGCAGATTGTTGCGGGTTCAAGCCCCACATTGAACAACATTTTGTGTGATCTACAAACTTTTATAATGAGGGCGTAGTCCATTAAAAGAAAATAAGTAAAGTGTGTATTATTTATATTTACAAAAAATCAAGAATGCACAGATGGCATAGTGGTAAAAACAAACATCTCGCCACTTTTTGCTGCGCTGAGTGTTATGCACTGCAGTGCAGGGAAACACTTTGTGTGAACCAAAAATTGTTGTTCTGAGTCTGGGTATGCTTTGTGTTCTTTTTGTGTATGTTTATAAAGTCTTATGCGACACAGCATCATATATTTCTATTAGGGCTAAAAGGGAGACGTCCATTAAAAATAATGTGTGGTTTGGATTTCGTATATTTACAAAAAATTGAGAACTAATAAACTTTAAACATTATTGACACAGAGTGAGTATAATAAACAACTGACATTAATGCAGTTTTAATTACAATTTAGTATAAAGCAATAACATGGTAAATTTATTTTCCTATGGCTGCCGCTTGTCCTGCGACTGCGACAGCTGGGGCCGCTTTGATAGCACCGTCTCGAATGTGTTGACCCACTCTTTCCTGAAATATATCAAGAATTACTTGTAAAATAATGCAGAAGGACAATGTTGTTGGTAACAAATATATATACTTATAATAATAGTTTTGGTGATTTTGTTAGTACGAAGAAATGATTCCGATTTTGAGGTATTTGTTATTGGAATGTCTGTAGTATATTTTCTAATAAATTCTGATGTATTGTAATTTGCTATAATACATAATAGCTGAATTACATCACTGTACTGGAACTCGAAATAGACTTTACTACTACTGCGAATATTCGTAAGTACGACAATGTTGGGAAGATTGAAATATGCAGTACAAATTCAAATATAAAAGACTCAGACTAAAAGCAATCGTAAAAAAAATTAAAAACTATATGTGACAACAAAATTAAATAAAAGGTTTTAAAAAATTACTATTAAAAAACCTATTCTTTAATAGGTTTTTTAATAGTATTTTTTTTTACTTACAATTCTCCTCCCAATCCCCCACCTGGGCTCGGGAGCCGCAGAAACGCTCGCCAACGCGACGAGACAAGCTAACACGAAAAATAAAATTCTGGAGAAATTCATGTTTGTAATAATGAATAAACAAAAATTGGTTTTGAAGTTTACAGCACGGTGAGTACAGAGATAATGATGCTCTTGATCGTACTTAAATGTATTTATAGTAAGTTGTGTAAGATAAAATATATGAATATATAGCATGACAATAAAGGTTATAGGTTTCATGTTAAGGCCTCTTATCAGGAGCTGTTTTAATAACACAGTTTTAATTAGTACAAAAAGTCAGGGAACTACCAGGACCCTGCATTGTCACTCGTAACATGTATACAAAAATAAATGTTAATAAATCACCTCATCTATTGTTATTCTTAAGTTTTCACCATATTGGTCAGTATCTTCACACGAGCCAGATAAGGTTAATTTGAACTCATGGAAACTGAAACAGCTATTGCAGATGTACGGCAAGTGAAGGCCCTAGGGAAATAAAATTATAGTAATAGAATTCTACGTCAACCATTAAATTTTAAATAAACTAAAGAAATTGATTTAGAAATACTATGGTTGTAGATGTACAACAATAGTTTTTCTAATATAACTTCAGTATAACTTGCAATAATTATTTTTATCTGTGATTGTGATCAGGTGTTTTTATACTTATCGATTTTTTTTTTAAATATTACTTTGAACTTTTCCATGAGCAGAAAAAAGTTGCGTTTACTATGAATTTAATTTTAAACCACACCATAACGTAAGGCTAGTAATGTGTAGGGGACACATCATGCCGGCGACATGCCCGACGACAGTACCACTGATGCCTATTTTAAAACTTACGCTGTAATTTTTAAAATAGGCATCGATGGTACTGTATTACTCGTGATAAGTGACATGAAATTGTCATGTCATTTATAAAAAGTAATAAATGACATGAGAAACTAGCTTCAAAATTAAGGTCTGTTTCGAGCGGAATAATGACACCACGGCCTCAACTAATAATAATACATTTTTTTTGTGTGGGATAGCCACGCTTTGGCATGAATGGGCCAGCTCTACCGAAGTGATACCACGGCCTCGCAGAAATCCAGTGTGAAACAATACTTGCGCTGTGATTTACAGAATGAGTGAGGATACCGGAGGCTCATACGCCATCCCACCAACAACCTCCCTCCCATCCCCCTAAGGCCGGCAACGCACTTGTGACACCTTTGGTGTTGCGAGTGTCTATGAGCGGCGGTAATCGCTTACCATCAGGCGATACGTCTGATCATTTGCCGCCTATTCCATAAAAAAAAACAACGGTTATTAAGAGATTTGTTCATCGCTTTTCACCACGTGAGTGAGGTTACCCAAGCCCAACAATCATCTTGTCATTTTTACTTGATTACGACGAAGGCAAAGGAAAGGGTAATGATTTCAGCAGTCTGTGTGTGTTGCTCCATCGTTAAGCGTCTAAACTACTGAACTGGTTTTAATTAATATTGTGTCAATAGGTTCGTAGTAATGACCCGGGTGACAAATTTAAATAGATTTTGATAAAAAAAATTAGCATTCGGGAGTTAGTTCTTTAAAGATTTTCAACTGTATACACTAGAAATGACGCGACTTTTCTCATAAGTAATCCTTATTATAGCTTACCTACTTCTTCTACTACTTGTGTATTAAACCATCATAATGGTAATAGGAAATAAAAATTACTTAAGTTTATAATATACTAACTTATAATAATCAACTTATAATAATTAAAATAAGTTCAACAAGAACCAGTGATCATCTTAATATATATAAATCTCGTGTCACAATGTTTGTCATCAATGGACTCCTAAACCACTTAACAGATTATAATAAAATTCGCACACCATGTGCAGTTCGATCCAACTTGAGAGATAGGATAGTTTCAATCTCAAATTATAGTGGCAATTTTAATTTATTGCTAATTATTTGTCTGTTATTATTTGACAGTCACAATTATCTGTTAACTCCAAATGATTCTAACAGATGTCGATACCTTTCGACTGGGTTGAGTAAGTAATCAAAAGATGGCGCTGCTATGGTAAATCTATAGGCTATATTTTATTTTGGAAAAAAATAGGGTTCCGTAAGATATTGGGGTTTTTCGGACACAAGGTGTAAAAAATCAACCCTATACGGGGGAAAATTTTTCGCTACGGGCAATAAAAGACGCAAACGAGGTTGCGTCGGTCAGCTAGTAATATTATAAGAATAACAAAAGTTAAACTGTCAATTCAATATAAAAAACAAGTATTTTAAAATTATTCATATCTCATGACATATCTAAGGTGAAATCCCCGATTAAGGAGTGCCTATTAGTTTAAAATTATTCGGATATTCTCAGAGATTGTCGACCGAAACCTAAAGTGCTTAACGAAATCCACAACTTGAATTAATCTAGGCTCCTAATAAAATTTCCTAAACGGAATTTGTTTGTTTAGATATCGAAAAAACGATTTACGGTTTATTAAAATATCTTATATATAAAATTCTCGTGTCACAATGTTAGTTACCATACTCCTCCAAAACGGCTGGACTGATTTTCATGAAATTTTGTAAGCATTTTAGGTAGGTCTGAGAATCACCAAACGTCTATTTTTCAACCCTCTAAATGTTAAGGGTAGTCCACCCCTAAATTTTGTTTCTAATTTTTAGATATTTTTTTATTTTATATAACGCTGTATTAGTAAATACATACAACCCTGAATGTTCAACCCTCTACGATCAACCCCTATTTTTCCATCGCGATATTTATTGACCCACCCCTAAAACATACATTCCTTTTTATGCCAAAGCAACGTTTGTCGGGTCAGCTAGTATTTATATAATGTCATGGAAGGCACTAAAATGTCTGTGTTATATATGGGCCGTAGATTAGGATGCAAAAGGCTGTGATGGTATGTTTTTATCGTGTAGAGAAAACAAGCAGACGAATCACCTGATGGCAATTGACCACCGATTCCCACGGATACCACACTCAAGAGAAGTCACTGAGTATAGAAGTTATGCTTTCCATCAGGCACAGAGGAGTAATTGGCCGCTATTAAATAAAAAGATGATACTCGTGCTTTACAGCCTTTTGACTGACTTGGTGGCGCAGTGGTAGTGCGTCTGCTGTGTTAGAGGTCTCGGATTCAAATCCTGGGTCGGACCAAAATGTAGATATGTGATTCATATCAGTTGTCAAGTACCCATTACACAAGCTCTGCTTAGCTTGGAACTAGATGACTTTGTGTATTAGATGTCCAAAATATTTATTTACTATTTTATATCCTGGTTCCGCCCTGACCCATTTTATACCCCTCCCGGATATAAGTTAAGAAACAATTGATTGACACCTATTTTGGTGCAACCGTAGTCATCATTTTAGTCAACTCGTTCATATGTATTAAAGTGACTGCACAGTGGTTTAAACGGTCACCTCACCACTTTTAACTGCGCTGATTGTTGCGGGTTCAAGCCCCACATGGAACAATATTTGTGTGATCTACAAACTTTTATAATGAGAGCGTAGTCCATTAAAAGAAAAAAAGTATGGTTTGTATTGTTAATATTTACAAAAAATCAAGAATGCACGGATGGCATAGTGGTTATAACAAACATCTCGCCACTTTTTGCTGCGCTGAGTGTTATGCACCGCAGTGCAGGTAAACACTTTGTGTGGACCACAAATTATTGTTCTGAGTCTGGGAATGGTTTGTGTCCGTTTTGTGTATTTTTGTGAAGTCCTTTGCGAAAAGCATCATATATTCCTGATAAGGGCGTAGAGCATTCAAAGAAAGTAAATGTGTAATTTGAATTTCGTATATTTACAAAAATTTGATAACTAATAAACTTTAAACATTATTGACACAGAGTGAGTATAATATACAACTGACATTAATGCAGTTTTAATTACAATATAGTGTAAAGCAATAACATGGTAAATTTATTTTCCTATGGCCGCCGCTTGTCCTGCGACTGCGACAGCTGGGGCCGCTTTGATAGCACCGTCGCGAATGTGTTTACCCATTCTTTCCTGAAATATAACAAGATTTACTTGTAAAATAATGCAGATGGATAATGTTGTTGGTAACAAATTTAATATATATACTTATAATAATAGTTTTGGTGATTTTGTTACTAAGAAGAAATGACTATATTGAGGTATGTTTAATTGGAATGTCTGGCAAAAATATACAGTATATTTTGAAATAAATTCTGATGTTTTGTAATTTACTACATAATAGCTAAATTACATCACTGTACTAGAACTCGAAATAGACTTTACTACTACAGTAAATATTCGTAAGTACAACAATGTTGGGCTGATCGAAATATTCAGTAGAAATTCAAATATAAAAGACCTTGACCGAAACCTATATCTACTAACTAAAACAGCAATCGTAAAAAAAATAAAAGCTATATGTGACAACAATTAAATAAAAGGTTTTAATAAATTACTATTAAAAAACTATTATTAGGTTTACTTACAATTCTCCTCCCAAACCCCCACCTGGGCTCGGGGGCCGCTGAAACGCTCGCCAACGCGACGAGACAAGCTAACACGAAAAATAATATTCCGGAGAAATTCATGTTTGTAATAATTAATAAACAAAAATTGGTTTTAAAGTTTACAGCACGGTGAGTACAGAGAGAATGATGCTCTTGATCGTACTTTAACGTATTTGTAGTAAGTTTTATAAGATAAAATATATGAATATGTAGCATGCCAATAAAGGTTATAGGTTTCATGTTAAGGCCTCTTATCAGGAGCTGTTTTAATAACACAGTTTTAATTAGTACAAAAAGTCAGGGAACTACCAGGACCCTGCATTGTCACTCGTAACAATGATACAAAAATATATGTAATAAATCACGCTATTTATTGTTTTTCTTATGTTTTAATGTTATATTGGTCAGTATCTTCACACGAGCAAGATTAGGTAAATTTGAACTCATCAAAACTGAACCAGCTATTGCAGTTGTAGGGCAAGCGAAGGCCCTAGGGAAATAAAATTATAGTACTTGAATTCTTCATCAACCAATAAACAGTATTACTCTTTTGCAATAATTGTTTTTATCTGTGATTGTGATCAGATATTTGTATATTTATCGTATATTTACTCGAAAATATTACTTTGATAAGTTCAGCCACGAGCAGAATAATAGTGTGTTTCTTATTAATTTAATTCTAAACTACACAATACCTATAGTTATAATTACTGTATTGTAAACTTACAATGTAAGGCCCCCTACACATCATGCCCGCGACATGCCCTACGACAGTACCACCGATGCCTATTGTAAGCCTTATGCTGTAATAATAAATAGTAATAATAATAACCAAGTAGCCAGGATCGTACATCAGCAACCTGCCCTTAAATACCATTTTGTGAACTCAGAGGTGCCATACTACAGGTATGTGCCCGACCCAGTTCTCGAGAATGATCGTGCTACATTATATTGGGATCGATCTCTATTATTACAGACAGGACTATTGTTGCCAATGAGCCTGATATTGTGGTTATAGACCGATTCAAGCACCGCCGAATGATTATCGATATCGCCGTTCCTCATGACGAGAATCTCGTGAAATTTAAAAAAGAAAAGCAAATAAAATATTTTGATTTATCGATATGTGGAATGTGGATTCATTAATAATAGTTCCGATAGTCGTATCTGCTCACGGATTGATAGCCAAGAGCCTCGACCAACATCTTAAGAGGCTCACGTTATGAAGCTGGATCAAGGGTCTAATACAGACCCTGTACCTGAAGTCAAGTTGCTGTCTACAATTTTTTTTATTTTTAAATGTATTTGTTTTATACGTATATTTAAAAATGTAAGAAATATCTCTGTGCAAATGTAAGAAAGAGAATAATAATAATTCTTTATTGTAACAAGAAAAGGATTACGAAACTTTGTATAGCCCTGACTCCCAAAATAGCGTTAGCTATGTGTTGGGAGTTAGTTACCCTCCAAAGGCAAGAAATGCAATTGTTACAATGCAGTGGTGGACACAATAAATATATTAGATATGCTCGTATACGGGTGTGGGTTAATGTGTATGAGGTGTGTGTGTGCGTATGTGCTGTGTATTTGCAGCTGTTAGTTAGAATGTGTATGTGGTAAAGGTGTGTGTGACACTATTCAAGCCTCCATTACTTCAATATTTTTAAAAGGCTTTCAACATCATCAAATTCCAGTCCCTTATGCCACAAATTAATAATTTGTTTTATTTTAAAATTAGTTAAGGTTTTATTTTTATAAATTAAATTTATTTTGTTATAAAGTCTAGGGGCAAGATTACTATAGTGCTGTTGTGCAAATTTGCTTGCTATTTTTGAGTTTGGACATTTGTCTATCCTTTTTCCTGATGGCTTTAAAAGTAGTACAGTAATTTTGTGCTATCTACGTATAGTTTGATAGAAAAATTGTTTTCTGACAGTTAGAACATCAGCTTTCTTATATGCTAAATGTGTGGGGTGGCAAAATGGTATACACAAAAGAACTTTAAGGACGACATGTTGTGCTCTTTCAAGTTCAATTAAATGTGTCTTGACTTCTGAACCCCATCATGCTTCGAAATGAAGGGCCGGTTCGACCGCAATAATGATACCACGACCTAATAATGGCCCAATTTTTTATGTGGCAGAGCCACGCCATGGCATGAATGGGTCGGCTCGATCGGAGTGATACCACGACCTCATAGAAAACCGGTGTGAAACAGCGCTTGCGCCGTGTTTAACAGAATGAGTGAGGATACCGGAGGCCCATACGCCAACCACTCCCTCCATCCCCCTCCTCATTCCCCAATGGCCAGCAACACACTTATGACGCCTCTGGTGTTGCGGTTGTCCATGGGCGGCGGTAATCCCTAACCATCAGGTGTTACAGCTGATCGTTTGCCGCCTATTCCATAAAAAACAACGGTTATTAAGAGATTTGTTTATCGCTTTTCACCACGTGAGTAAGGTTACCCAAGCCCAACAATCATCTTGTCATTTCTACTTGATTACGACGAAGGCAAAGGGAAGGGTAATGATTTCAGCAGTCTGTGTGTGTTGCTCCATCGTTTAGTGTCTAAACTACTTAACTGGTTTTAATTAATATTTTGTCAATAGGTTCCTAGTAATGACCCGGGTCACAAATTTGAATAGATTTTAATAAAAAAAAATAGCATTCGGTTGTTAGTTCTTTAAAGATTTTCAACTGTATACACTAGAAATGACGCGGCTTTTCTGATAAGTAATCCTTATTATAGCTTACTTCTTCTACTACTTTTGTATTAAACCATCATAATGGTAATAGGAAATAAAAATTACTTAAGTTTATAATATAATAACTTATAATAATCAACTTATAATAATTAAAATAAGTTCAACAAGAACCAGTGATCATAATATTATAAGAATAACAAAAGTTAAACTGTCAATTCAATATAAAAAAAAATTTATTCAAATTATTCATATCTCATGACATATCTAAGGCGAGATCCCAGATTAAGGAGTGCCTATTAGTTTAGAATTATTGGGATATTCTCAGAGATTGTCGACCCAAACCTAAAGTGCTTAACGAAATCCACAACTTGATTTAATCTAGGCTCCTAATAAAACTTCCTAAACGGAATTTGTTTGTTTAGATATCGAAAAAAGGATTTAGGGTTTATTAAAATATCTTATATATAAAATTCTCGTGTCACAATGTTAGTTACCATACTCCTACAATACGGCTGGACTGATTTTCATGAAATTTTGTGAGCATTTTAGGTAGGTCTGAGAATCACCCAACGTCTATTTTTCATCCCCCTAAATGTTAAGGGTAGTCCACCCCTAAACATTTGTTTCTAATTTTTAGATATTTTTTATTTTTTTTATGATACAGCGTTAGAAAATACATATAACCCTGAATGTTCAACGCTCTACGATCAACCCCTATTTTTCCATCGCGATTTTTACTGACCCACCCCTAAAACATATATTCCTTTTTATGCCAAAGCAACGTTTGTCGGGTCAGCTAGTATTTATATAATGTCATGGAAGGCACTAAAATGTCTGTGTTATATATGGGCCGTAGATTAGGATGCAAAAGGCTGTGATGGTATGTTTTTATGGTGTAGAACAAACAAGCTGACGAATCACCTGATGGCAATTGACCACCGATTTCAACGGACATCACACTCAAGAGAAGTTACTGAGTATAGAACTTATGCTTTCCAACAGGCACAGAGGAGTAATTGGCCGCTATTGAATTAAAAAGATGATACTCGTGCTTTACAGCCTTTTGACTGACTTGGTGGCGCAGTGGTAGTGCGGCTGCTGTGTTTGAGGTCTCGGATTCAAATCCTGGGTCGGACCAAAATGTAGATATGTATTCATATCAGTTGTCAAGTACCCATTACACAAGCTCTGCTTAGCTTGGAACTAGATGACTTTGTGTATTAGATGTCCAAAATATTTATTTATTATTTTATATCCTGGTTCCGCCCTGACGTAGGTTTATACCCATTTTATACCCCTCTCGGATATAAAGTTATGAAACAATTGATTGACACCTATTTTGGTGCAACCGAAGTCATCGTTCTAGTCAACTCGTTCTATATGTATTAAAGTGACTGCATAGTGGTTAAAACAAACATCTCGCCACTTTTTGCTGCGCTGAGTGGTGCGCACCGCAGTACAGGGAAACACTTTGTGTGGACCACAAATTGTTGTTCTGGGTCTGGTTATGGTTTGCGTCCGTTTTGTGTATGTTTATAAAGTCTTATGCGACACACCATCAAATAATCCTAATAAGGGCGACGTCCATTAAAAAAAATGTGTGGTTGGATTTCGTATATTTACAAAAATTGAGAACTAATAAACTTTCAATATTATTGACACAGAGTGAGTATAATATACAGCTGACATTAATGCAGTTTTAATTATAATATAGCATATAGCAATAACATGGTAAATTTATTTTCCTACGGCCGACTTTTGTTCTACGACGGCGCTAGCTGGGGCCACTTGGATAGGGGCTCTGTCTCGGAGGTTTTGACCCACTCTTTCCTGAAATATAACAAGATTTACTTGTAAAATAATGCAGAAGGACAATGTTGTTGGTTACCAATATATATACTTATAATAATAGTTTTGGTGATTTTGTGAGTAAGGAGAAATGATTACGATTGTGCGGGTTTTTTATTGAATGGAATGCGCGTCAAAAATAAACAGTATATTTTCAAATAAATTATGATGTATTGTAATAAAATGCTATAATACATAACAGCTGAATAACATCACTGTACTGGAACTCAAAATAGACTTTACTACTACTGTGAATATTCGTAAGTACAACAACGTTGGGAGGATCGAAATATGCAGTACAAATTCAAATGTAAAATAACTTAACCTAAAGCTTTATCTACCAACTGTAACAGCAATTGTAAAAATCTTTAAAAACTAAATGTGACAACAAAGTTAAATAAAAAATGTAAAAAAATTACTATTAATAAAACAATTAAAAGTTTTACTTACAATTGACTTCCAAAACTTCCACCTGGGCTCGGGGGCCGCAGAAACGCTCGCAAACGCGACGAGACAAGCTAACACGAAAAATAAAATTCTGGAGAAATTTATGTTTGTAACAATGAATAAACAAAAATTGGTTTTGAAGTTTACAGCACGGTGAGTACAGAGAGAATGATGCTCTTGATCGTACTTTAACGTATTTATAGTAAGTTGTGTAAGATAAAATATATGAATATGTTGCATGACAATAAAGGTTATAGGTTTTATGTTAAGGCCCTCTTATCAGAAGCTGTTTTAATAATACAGTTTTAGTTAGTACAAAAAGTCAGGGAACTACCAGGACCCTGCAATGTCACTCGTAACATTGACACTAACATATATGTTCATAAATCACTGCATTCATTGTTATTCTTATGTTTTAATGATACTAGGCAGCATCTTCTTAAGAGCAAGATAAAAGAAATGTAGACTACGTGTTCTAATAGTTACATGAATCTTTGTTTTTTTGTGGTTTTTATATTGTCTTTTTTTAAAACTATTTCTTTAGTAAACGTAGACAAAGAACAAGAAGAAGAAGTTGACTGTAATATCAATGTTATTTATTGCTCATAAATAAATACAATTTGTTTAACTTTAAACTAGGATAAATAAAAAATTGGACACGAGATAGCCTTCGTTGTCAAACCTATGTTTCGGCTTACGGTGAAATCCTACACTGGAACTTTAACTTAGCTAGCCTTGACGTGTCCGTAAAAAGTGTTTATCTTACGTTAACTGTCTCGATGATCTAGCGGTTATACTTATGCTGCTAGGATCTCGGATTCGATTCCCGAGTGAGTCCAAAAAGTGTTGTATAGTTTTCCCGATTATAAAAATACTTAAAAACAACCCAGATTTTGCAAGTTGGAGTCCAATCCTCGTGCTTTGGAGAGCACCTAAAGTCATCGGTCCTGTGCCTGATCTCTTCCTAGTGGTGTCGTATAGTCGTCCTATTAATTTATGAAAGTAATGGAACAGAGAGTGCAATTCTATTTGAGCAGGTACTTGTGCACTATAATATTTGTTCATTAAAAACATTATGTACATGTTGTATAAGGGTGTACTTAAAGCTATGAGACATTCCCTCCCAGTCAACCTTCAAGTGACGCAGAAAAATTATGCACAGTAAAATATTGAACTTGAAAAAAATATTTAGTTACGTAAATAAAAGATGATTTTTCATCGGAGAAAACCAATACTTACAAAATACTACTACTTTTATTGCACGCTGGAGCATTGTGCCTGTACTTCAAATTCGCTATGAAGAAGCTCACGCAGTTTGTTTTAAATATATGCTGGTTTGTAACCACCCTGATAACAGCTGGGAGTGCATTCCAGAGTATTAATACCTTCTTTCTCCGTGGCCTCCGTTGCAGAAATTGGCTAGGAGTTCATCAATCTTGTTCTATATGGGGATCAACTCTCAGCATTCAGGAAATCAAACTCCCAGCTGGATGTAAAAATCCTATTTAAAAAATTAAATAATATTAATATAAATAAGAAATTGAATTTTTGTTGGGATGGGATCGACAACAGTTGACCCACCGCCTTTTTCTCGTTTCGAACCATCGATGATAGATTTTATACTAATATTCAAAATGTTGTTGTTTATAATTTGTACATATAGTATTAAGATCATGGCAGGTATAGTTTCGTTTAGGGATCCTTTCGGTTATCGATCAAAAGGATAGATGTTGATATTACATGTCGTACCAGAATGTTGCTAACTCAAGTTTCCAAAGAAAACATTTCAAATAAATCGCTACATTGTACTGATACAACAATCAACGAATGTCAAGTCACGAAAAAGTTGAGCTCTTCTTATGAATCGGATTACTGCCATACAGCTTAGTTGCACCTATAAAAACATGTGTAATGTTTACTGTTACAATGTTTACTGAGTGTAGTGAATGTTGTGTTAGTGTTATCTAAGTGCAGAACAGTAGATTTTGTTTGAAAATCTGTTAAGAAATACGTGTGTGACACTCACAAAAAAATTTAAATCTCGACCTACCCACAAAAATTTTGTTAATTTTATCAAAATAAGTTTATCTAACTAAAGTTGCGTCGAATTGACAGGGCTCAGTGTTGCTAGTGCAGGAAATATAAAACTACTAAAAATGAGTTCGAAAAAGACCTCTACTCCAGAAACTCTTCGAAAAGGTATGTCGCTAAGCTCAGAAATCATATAGGGTTGCTGTGACCAAACAACTAACAGCGAAAAACATGCTGTTTGCATAAAATGTAGTAAGAGATATCATTATGCATGTTTATCTTTAGCTGACGAATGCAAGGTGTCTGTCGGGTGGCAGTGTCCTGAATGCCTAAACTCGGGCCCGAAACTGTCCAAATCCGACAGCACGCCTCTGCGTAAAGCCTCAACTACTAAAAGCAATAAGAGGCAAGCAGTTGGTTCTCCACCGCGGGCTGAAGTTTTATCATCACCCAGTGACATTTGTCTACTCATTCAGGAGGCAGTGAAACAGGGACAAGCAGAGATGTTAACTGAGTTTGTAGAAAATATGAACATAACTTTAAATAACCAACTGAAACCTGTTAGAGAGCAAATGGAAAATATGGAAAAGTGTATGGCATTCATGAACTCGCAGTACGAAGATCTTTTGAAGGAATACACAGCTTCCAAGGAGAATATGATTGTTTTGCGAAAAGAAAACTCAGAGATGAAACAGTGTATTAACGATTTGACCTTACGTATGGATCAATTAGAGCAGCAGACCCGTGCAAACAATGTTGAAATACAGTGCTTGCCAGAGAGGAAACAGGAAAACTTGTTAGATATTGTGTCGCAATTATCTAAAGTAGTGGGAAGCGGTATTGAAGACAAAGACATCAAGCATTGTACAAGAGTCGCCAAACAAAATGCTGGAACTTCTCGTCCACGTGCCATAGTAGTACAACTAGCTTCCCCTCGTACCCGTGACCAATTTCTTGCAGCTGCCATTAAATTTAATAGATTGAATAAGGATAACAAACTAAATACCGCACATTTAGGATACTCCGGCCCTAAGTCCTCAATCTATATTGCAGAACATCTATCCACTACTAATAAGGCACTTCACGCTGCAGCTAGAATCAGAGCTAAGGAACTAGGTTATCAGTTTGTCTGGGTGCGTAGTGGTCGGATATTCATGCGGAAGAAACCAGAATCGGAACACGTTTTAATTAGAAACAAGGACACTTTAAATAAATTGGTTTAACTTTTTTTTCTCTCTAATAGCTTATTTTATTTTTTTCTTTTGTCAGAGAATCGGTAAATAGTACTTTTAATAATTCTTAGAATTAAAAATATATTATCAAAATACTAGAGGTTTACGAACTAAATGTCATAACTTTTATCGTCAAGCTGCTTGTGAAGACTACGATGTAATAATATTAACTGAAACTTGGTTAAATGATTCTATTATGAGCTCAGAGCTGTTTGATAGTAGATATGTAGTTTAAAGACGAGATAGGAATAACGGGCAAAAATACGGAGGAGGTGTTTTGATTGCTGTACTTAAGAGAATAAACTCTAAACGCATGTGTCAGTGGGAAAGAAATTGTGAGGATTTATGGGTTGTCATTGACATAGCGATTGCAAAATCTGTTCGCCAGGTGGCTCTGTGCGCAATATATATGCCCCCGCCTGTGCTTCGTTCAGATTTAGAACATTTTCTCGACTCCTGTAATGCAATTTTTGAGCGGTGAAGGTTGAGGTCATGTATAGT
Organism: Spilarctia lutea; assembly: GCA_916048165.1. Taxonomy (NCBI): domain Eukaryota; kingdom Metazoa; phylum Arthropoda; class Insecta; order Lepidoptera; family Erebidae; genus Spilarctia; species Spilarctia lutea. The sequence goes on along the minus strand of OU696492.1, from coordinate 1,747,182 downwards.
AGGAGACTTTAATTTAAGTAACATTAATTGGAACTTAGCGAGTGAGTCGGATAGTGGTTACATTGCACCAGGTATAGGACACTTACTGACTGATTTCAGCCACGTCAACAAATTATATCAGCTTAACAATATATCAAATGGATCGGGTCGCATATTGGACCTTGTGTTAACTGATTTAACTTCCGGTAGTGTATGCTCTGCTCAGAGTTCTTTAAGCATAATTGACCCTTTGCATCCCCCAATAGAAATAAGTATAAAGACATGCGAAGACAAACGACTTCCATGCAATCATAACAAACGATATTTTTTTTATAGATTGGATTATGATAGTATTCGTAAACATTTAAATGAGACCGATTGGAACCTGTTATTTGATCCAACTCAGGATATTAACGAAATGGTCGGCATATTTTATGAGAAAATCAAGAATATAATAGAAATAACAAACCCACCAACCACTCATATCCGTAGAACACCATCTTGGTTCGATAGGAATTTAATTAGAACTTTAAAAGAAAAGGAAAAGATACGGAATCGATTCAAAATTTATAAAAACCCTATGGATGAACTTGAATTAAGGCTACTGAGTAAGCGTTGTTCCGTTATGGCAGCCGCTTGCTACAAAAAATATGTTGTTGACCTAGAGGCAGTTATAACTAAAGATCCAAAATGATTCTGGTCTTACATTAAGGAGAGGCGAGGAGGTACCAGTGCTTATCCACTGACAATGACTGATGGTATCTCATCATCTTCAGATGGCAATAATGTCTCGGAAATGTTCGCTGGTCACTTTGCTTCTATGTACGGTCAACGAAATTTTACAGGTCATCCACCTTTGTCAGAGTACTTGCAGGACATGTTGGCTAATTGTTTGCCTTTGTCTGTGCCACTGCTTGAATTTGACACCCTGCTTAATAAACTAGAATCTTTGGATCATCGAAAAGGAGCTGGACCTGATGGTATCCCTCCTTTCTTTATTTCCACGTGCGCTTCTTCCTTAACATCTCCGTTGTTACGAATTTACAATCGATCTCTAACTTCAGGAGTGTTTCCGCATGTTTATAAGGTGGCAAAGGTTGTACCGATCCATAAATGCAGCAATCGTGATCAAGTAAGTAATTATAGGCCAATTTCAATTTTATCTGCCTTCGGCAAGGTCTTCGAATCCTTAATTTGCACGTACATACAGTCTCATTTAAAACTTTTCATTGGTGACTCCCAACATGGATTTGTGAGTTCTAGATCTACTTGCACAAACTTGGTTACATTCACGGAGACATTAACTTGCGCCATTGACTATGGAAAACAAGTCGATGTAATATACACTGACTTTAGCAGAGCCTTTGATCGTTTTTCCCATTATATTCTTTTACATAAATTAACCGCCTATGGCATCACTGGCTCTCTTTTTAATTGGTTGAAGTCCTACCTCGACGGTCGTTCCTTCTTTGTTGCCCTCAATGGATTCCGTTCCAGCCCCTATATGGTCACTTCGGGCGTTCCCCAGGGATCACACGTTGGCCCAGTGTTATTTAATTTCTTTATTAACGATCTCCCCAGCAAGTTAAAATTCTCTAAGTGTTTCATGTATGCCGACGATTTAAAATTTTGCAGAATAATTGAATCAGATCTTGATGTTGAGTTGCTGCAGAAAGATATCGACCTTATTGGTGCAGTGGTGTGATGATAATGACATGAGTCTAAATATCAGCAAGTGTTATCACGTGAAATTTACTAGAAAAACAAAATTGAAACCGTCCAATATTATATTTGTCGCAGGCCAATACAGGAAGTGGAACAGATAAGGGATTTGGGAGTTTTATTCGATAGGAAGTTAACCTTCATCCCACACATCGAGAATGTGGTTAAAAAAGCCTCAAGAATGCTTGGGTTCATTTCTGTCTTAGAAAGACAAAAAATATAATTTATAATTGTTTGGTCCGTAGCTCACTCGAATATTGTAGCACTGTATGGAGACCTCACTATGCTACCCATACACTAAGATTGGAGAGGGTACAGAAACGATTTTTGTGGCATTTGGCATATTCTTCTGGGATAGCTAAAAAGAAACCATCATACAAGGATAGACTCTCACATTTTAATATGTTATCCCTACAAAAGAGGAGAGATATGGTGGATTATGTGTTTCTGTTTAAAATTCTACGATACAAAATTGACTGTCCCCAGCTACTAAGCAGAATAAAAATCCGTGTACCCACGAAATACCCAAGAGCCCCTATAACTCCTTTACATCCTCCTCTTCGTAGAACCGTCCTTGGTGCCAATTCTCCCATCCCCCGCCTCTCCAAACTACTAAACAGCTGCAGTGATCTGGTTGATGTGCACTCTGACTCACTTGGTAGGTTCACAAGTGCTATTTATAATACCTTGTAAAAGCGTCCGTATTTTTGACCATCGCTGGTTGCGGCTTTGTCACTGTGACTATAAATGCGTCGTTTTGGTTTGTTCGGGATCTAGTAGGGATCTTCAAGTCATTTATGATGATAATTTTAAATTATATAAAAAAATAATAGTGCATGATGTGCTTACCTGTAAGAAATTGTTACATTAGGCTATAACTTTATTGAATGTATTTTTTTTTCCATGTATCAGTGTAATTAATTGTTGGTGAGCCAAATAAATAAAATAAAAAAAATAAAAAATAAATACAAAGTCTAGAGATTTTTAAACGTCGGTCAATAGTGGCATTTTTTTATTCAGCCAATAGCGAGACTTAGTAACCGAAGCTAAATGGTATAAAACATGAATAATATTACTATTGACATCATACATAATCATTACTAAAACTACTTCTTGTTATAGAACATCTTGATTTAAATCAGGTAAGATCGTAAAAAATAAATATTTCTATTGGAATACGAAAACATAACTTCAGGTTTAACTATTTTTAAAATTATTCATAGTTCATGAGATATCTGAGAAGAGATAAGGGGCTATTACTTTAAGATCATTAAAATATTCTTAGAGATTGTCGACCTAAATTTGTAGTGGTTTACAATTTCAAAATTCGATTCAATGTAGGCTTTAAATAAAACTTTTAGATGAGAAATTATTCACTGAGATATTAAAGCATGCATTTAGGATTTTATTAAAATAAAACTATTTAATGTCACGGAAGATATCTAAAGTTTCTGTGTTTTTTATATGGGTTGCAGTTTAAGTTGCAGTAATATGTCGCCATAGTGTGGGTTACCGTATTGCATTGTCTGCATTCGCGTTGAGTTTGGAGACCATCACTCTTAAATTCTGCTCATGCTCTCCATCAGGGGTACCAGCTAACCTTGCGGACGGCGTTCACTTAATGCAACCGTAGTCATCACGCCGGTCAATCCGGTAAATATGGTGTATGACTGCAAGGACGGCGTAGTGGTTAAAACAATCACCTCGCCACTTTTTACTGCGCTGAGTGTTATGCACCGCAGTGCAATGAATCACTTTGAGTTAACCACACATTATTGTTCTGAGTCTGGGTGTGATTTGAGTCCGTTTTGTGTATGTTTGTAAAGCTTTTTTAATTTAATATTATATCGGGGGCAAACGAGCAGACGTATCGCCTGGTGGTAAGCGATTACCGCCACCCATGGACACCCGCAACACCGGAGGCGTTACAAGTGCGTTGCCTGCCTTTTAGGAAGGAGTACGCTCTTTTTTTGAAGGTTTGAAGATCGTATTGGTCCGGGAACACCGCAGGCGACAGCTCATTCAACAGTTTTGCTGTGCGCGGCAGAAAGTTTCGGGAAAATCGCACAGTTGTGGACTGCCAACCATCTAGATAATGGGGATGAAATTTCTGTCGCGTAGGACGATGGCGGAAAGATGCGGCAGGGATCAATCCGAACAATTCCTTGGAGCACTCCCCATGGTAAATGCGGTAGAAGATGCACAGCGAAGCAACATCTCTACACAGCGCTAGAGAGTCTAGTCGAATTGGAAGATCCTGGCAATCGACGATACGAGTCGCCCTCCGCTGAATGCGGTCCAGAGGGAGGAGCTGGTATTGGGGTGACCCTGCCCAAAGATGAGGACAGTATTCCAGTGTGAGGCCGAACCTGCGCCTTATAAAGACGAAGGCGGTGGGCCGGAGTGAAATACCGCCTCGATCTGTTGAGCACACAAAGCTTTTTCGAGGCCAATTTGGCCTTGTCCTCCAAATGGCCACGAAACTGGACTTCACTCGATACGTCGACACCAAGTACTTCAATATTAGCAGAGGCAGATAGGGGAGTGTCTTCAAAACAAAGGTATACGACCCACGGGAGTTTTTACTCGTGAACGCGCAAATTTGTGTCTTTGTCGGGTTGAATTGGACCAAATTAAGTCTACCCCAATTTGAGACCCTTTCCAAAGCGGTCTCAACTTCAGACACAAGTTTGTTTTGACTCTCAATGACGTTTTCCCGAGAAATATTGGGGTGGCCGGTGTAGAGAGCATCGCCCGTACTGTCAACCGCATAACAATGAATGCCGCTAATTGGCAGCATGTCATTGATGTGAAGGAGGAACAGAGTAGGCGATAGCACACAGCCTTGCGGGACACCAGCATTCACAGGCATGGAGTCAGAGCATTCACCGTCGACTACGACCTTTGTGCTTCTATATGCCAGAAAGCTAGTAACCCAATCGCGTAATTTCTCGGGAAGCCCTTAGGAAGGGAACTTCAAAAGAAGCGCTTTATGCCAGACCCGGTCGAAGGTTTTCGCGATGTCCAAACTAACTGCTAATGCTTCCCCCTTAGTCTCAATCGCCTGAGCCCAGCGATGTGTCAGGTATGCCAGAAGATCACCAGCTGATCGACCCTTACGGAAACCATACAGCCGGTCACTAAGCAGATAATGATCCTCTAGGTACCGCAGGAGTTGATAGTTATTTATGCACTCCATTATTTTCGAGAAGAGGGAAGTTATGGATATCGGCCTGTAGTTATTCGGATTTGAGCAATCGCCCTTTTTAGGGATCGGGTGGACCAATGCTGCCCTCCATAATGTCGGGACTACGCCAGTGGAGTAGGAGAGTCGAAAAAGACACTTTAAAACCGGTGCCAACTCTGGAGCGCACATCTTCAACACAATAGGAGGGATTCCATCCGGGCCACTCGACTTATGGACATCAAGGGACAAAAGTGCTAAGCGCACTGAGCGTTGGTGGAACTGGATATCCAGCATACAGCTCTCGCACCGCGGTATGGTAGGCGGCTCCTATCCCCCGACATCCAAGGTCGAGTTGGACCCAAAGTGTTTTGCCAGAAGATCGGCTTTCTCCTTTGCGTCATAGGCCAACGGATTATTTCCTATGTGAAGAGGTGGAAAGGACGGCTTACAAAAATTCCCTTCGATAGCCTTGGCAAGAGACCAAAATGCCCGAGTTCCCGAAGGAAGACGCTCAAGCCTCTCGCCAATCCTAGCGATGTGCACCGATTTCGCCCTTGCAATTTCTCTTTTGAGGGACCTGGAGGCAAAGTTGTACTCCTTTTTCAGAGCGCTGGTATTTTGATCCCGCACCGCCACCGCACCAGCCCAGGCTTGGTAAGCCTCCTGCTTCATGCGGGAAGCTTTTCTGGAAGATGAACCAAACCAGGGCCGACACTTGGGACCACAGAGGATGGGATGAAAAGCTCCATACCCTGCAGCATAACATTAGCAACAGAATCAGCAGCAGTGCTAGGATTATTCGGCGAGAAGCACAACCGTCTCCAAGGGTAGGACGCAAAGAACGACCGCATCCTATCCCAATCTGCTGACCTGTAGTGCCACACACGACGGCCGCGCACAACTCGCGATCGCGGCGAGAGTGTGATAAGCACTGAACTCCGGACAAGGCAATGGTCTGAAGAGCCAAGTATGGCGTTAACGGTTACGCGGTAACCGTCTGGATGAGAGGTCAGCAGAAGGTCCAGCAGTTAAGGATTCTGGCCCTCCACATCTGGGACTCGCGTGGGCGTGGTAACCAGTTGTGTCAGGCCGTATGCTAGGGCAAAATCGTGAATAGATCTCCCCGCATGATCCGTTTTAATGGAACTGAGCCAGTCGGCGTGGTGGGCATTAAAATCGCCGAGTACGACGATCTCTGCGGAGGGGATCTGCTGCTGCACGAGGTCTGTAGCCATCTGGATGTGCTCGATGAGTCGGTCAATTTCGGCATCACTGCTATGGGACCTATAGAGGCACGCATAGATGCGAGGATGGTCGTCGCTGTCTACACGGAGCCATGGGATGGAGAGATCCCTACCTTCAAGATTTCTAAGGTGACGAGAGCTGATATCGTGTCACGTGACGTACACGCACACTCCGACCTTAAAGATGAAGGAGTGTTCCAAACCGTACCCAGGATAAACGTATGTACGTTAAAGTGAACGGTCGTGTGCTATATCATCAAAAGTTATATGTCTACCTACAATGGGATTAAAAAAATGTTTCAAATGTAAGAAAAATATTACAAAAAAAGCACCGGGCTTGGAATGTAGCAGGTGTGAGAAGGTGGTTCATGCCGACGCAATCTGTGTAAAACTTTCTAATAAACAATTAAATACCCTACGTAGTTCCCAGGGAATTGAATGGAGCTGTGAAGACTGTTTAAAAAATTTGCCTCGTAGATCTTCTTTCATGGCTCCTGAGGAGGACTGCGAAGACGACGATTCCGAGGCAAGTGTTCGAGGTGATCCTCCAGCGATTGATACGAGAAAGCTTGTACAAGATATAAGCCGTGAAGTCAAGAAAGCATTCAAGGAAGAACTGGGTTCCCTGGAGACTGCTCTGGAGTTTATGAGTGATCAATTACATACTATGGAACAGTCTATAAAAAATCAGGATGTAAAAATTAAAGAATTAGAGAATAAAAATCAAGATCTGAACAATAAAAATACTAATCTAGAATTAAGGGTATCCACGCTAGAACAACAAATACAGACAATGGAGCAAATAACACTCTCTTCTTCCTTAGAAATCGCAGGTTTACCAGAAATAACCTTCCAAAACGTTAACCCACTGCTAGAAAAAATTGCTCTAAATTTGAATGTAAACACGCGGGATATTAAATCGTTTCAGCGTCAACCAGGTACCAAAGAAAAACCGGGACCAATCATTGTGGAGATGAAGACAAAAGAGGCACGGAATCAATGGATTGAGGCTGGAAAAGAGAAAGGACTTACAACGGGAGTACTCCTAGTAAATGTTCCTAAAGAAAAAGTGGAGCAAAGAATCTCAATACGCGAAGCCCTGACAAAACACACGAAGACAGTCTTGTATAATGCTAAGTCTAAATTAAGTAACTCGTGTCAGTTTATATGGTGCAAGGATGGAAAGGTATTTGCAAGAAAAACATGTATTAGTAAAATATATCACATTCGCTCAATCCGAGACATAGATCAGGTTCAAAAATACATAAATGTACACATTTAACATCCAATCTCTTCCATTGACGGTATGTACTAATCTTAAACACATTATGTCCAAAGTAAGCTATGGCTAGCCAGATTAAAGAAATTTTTAATTGTAATTCACTAAATAAATTCTTTCAATTACTACCTCTTAATAGTTATGTACAATTTTCATGTCTACATATTAATATAAGATCACTGATAAAAAATTTCACTAAGTTATTGCAGTTGGTAGATAATTGCTCAACCCCACTGGATGTAATAGTGCTTACAGAGGCCGGTATCTCAGAAAATATTTCTCAGTTATACCATATACCTGGATATAATATGCATGTACAACTACGAACTAACAAAAGAGGCGGTGGAATAATTATCTATGTCAAAAACCATTTAAAGTTTACCACAATACACACAAAATCCAGTACATTTGAAAGTATAACCGGTATTTTGAAACTGCCCTCGAAACAGGACGTCGTTCTGTTTGCAATATATCGGCCTCCATCAACTAACAAACATATCTTTGTGAGAGAGCTAGATAGATGTATCAATAGGTTCAACGATAAGAAACACTTCATCCTCATCGGGGACACAAATTTAGACCTAAAATGTGTAACAGCTTCTATAGATGCATACTTAGAAACACTGAGCGGGTACGGACTGCTCTGCGGAATCACTGATTTTACGAGAATAGAACCAAAATTAAACCTAATATCTAGAACGTGCATTGACCATATATTTGCGCGATTCCCCAAAGCGAGTCCATACTCCGCGGTGCTTGACGTAGTACTGGCCGATCATAGGGCGATTCTGTTTACATGCGTCGACGCTACGCCGCTAAAGTGTATACAGTGTGTTCGAGGCCCAGTTATTAACTATGATTTATTTTATAAGGAATTAAAAAAAGTGAAATGGACGGAAACTAATAATATGAGTAATAGTGATGAGATATATAACTTCATTAAAAAATCGTTTTACAATGCAAATAAACACGCAACATCAAACAAAACCTTTAGACATGGATATAAATTTTATAAGGTTCCTTGGATCGATGGAAATATAACACGACTTTGTGAAAAACGCGACAAACTATTTAAACAGTGGAAAAACAACCCATTTGACAAAAGCGTAAGGTTACAGTATAATAGAATCAGAAATAAAACAAATAAAGTTTTAGAACGTAAACGAAATGAATACTATATTAACAATATAAAAGATAATTTTCGAAATCCTAAAAAAATATATGAGATTATAAATCAAATGCTTGGTCGTGTTAAACATTCAATAGACAACGCCATTCTGAAAGCATTTGATGCTCAAGGGCTCACAAATAAACAAATAGCTGAGAATTTCGCAAATGGTTTTGACAAATCTGTTAAAACTGTCATCCCAAAGTGCAATGTTTTATTGTTGAACCCAAAAGATTATCATGAACCAAATAACTCGAGTATGTTGTTTCAAAAAGCTACAGCTAGCAAAATACAAAAAATCATAAAAACTTTAAATCCAAATAAGTCACCAGGTATTGATAACATTAAAGCTGCAGATATTAAATGCATAGGGGATGACATCTCAATTGCTATATCCAACTTAATAAATAGTAGTGTAAGATCTGGTCTCTATCCCGATGAGTTAAAAAAAGGATGTGTAAGACCCGTATTTAAAAAGGGAAAACAAAATGACTATCTGAACTATCGTCCTATAACACTTCTCTCTACTATAGATAAAATAGTTGAGAAATTTGTCGCTGATCAAATACAAAGTTTTTACCAAAAGCATGATATAATATACAGAAGTCAGTTAGGATTCCAAAAAGGGAAAGGAACCAGTGATTTACTGTCTGCATTCACAGATGAGGTCAATACACATTTAGACTCGCGAAAAATAGTACTGGTTCATAGACTTTTCCCGTGCATTCGATGTTTTGGACCACAACAAATTAATAAATAGAATTGGTAACTGTGGCATAGGGGGGCCTTTATTAACATGGTGTCAAAACTATCTGACAGGCCGCAGTTATACAGTAAAAATAAAAAACGTGCTCAGTGATACAATCTCAGCCACAGAAGGCACTGCCCAGGGATCGGTCTTAGGCCCATTACACTTTGTATCTTATGTGAACGATATGCACAACTGCATCACGAAGGGTACATGCTACCAGTTTGCTGACGACACCTGCATTGTAGTGGCTGACAAGGACCCTGTAAAGGCACTTGCAAAGATACAAACAGATTTTGATACCTTACTAAGATGGTGCCATGATGCAGGACTGGTAATTAATTCAAACAAAACTAAATTGCTAGTTATTAAATCACCGTATCAGCGGCAAACTATCAGCTCTGCATTAATTGCTCACACTCACAGCTGCTTGCATAAATGCCGAAAAGATGCGTGTAGCTGTCCACCCATAGAGATTGTTGCGACACATACTTACCTTGGTCTAGTAATAGACAGTCAATTCAACTGGGGTAAACATATTGAATATGTTTGTAATAAGTTGCGACAATTCCTAGCCAACATTGTTATCCTTAAGGGTAGAATTCCATTTAAGGTCCAAATAATGTTGTATCACTCATTGGCAGAATCATATATCCAGTACGGTCTTAGTAGCTATGGTCGAACATATAATAGTTATGTTAAAAAAATCTACCATTTACAACTGAAAATATTAAAGACAATTGTATCCCCAAAAATTAAATTATTATTTTATAACGACGAAATTGGCCTGTTTAAACATTGTAAATTATTACCTGTCCAAACTAAGTTTAACTTTGCCATTTTAAAAGAAAACTTTTTTAATAGTAAATTAAAAATGGTCACGGAACATGATGTGTATACTAGAGCGGCGGCTCAAAACCGGTTGCGTACAGTGCGCGCAAGCAACACGTACGGCGAAATAACTTCTACCTACATAATCCCTCGCCTTATAAACAAGCTACCGCCGGATTATTACACAGAGTAATATTAGAACTAAATTAAAGGCATATTTCTTGGACGAAGGATCGAATCTTTTTTAGATATTGAATTGGTCCCATTTGGGAGGCATGTATCTAGCTCTCGTGTATTATCAACACACGCTTACAGATAGTGTATAAACATTGTAAATATGCGATACAGAATAACTGTGTAACACAACACAAACCCTAGAGGTTTATCGTGTTATGGCTAATTTTTAAATATTGTACTATTGTTTTAAGTGATAAATAAAAAGAAAAGAAAAAAAAAAGAAAAAATGAGGTAGGAAGTGTCTGCTGGAGACGATATCTGCGTCTCTGTCAAAAAGAGCAAGGCTGGCTTTGCTGTCTCGAGGTGGTGATGGACAGCATCAAGATTACTATGTAATCCCCTGATGTTGCACAAGTCCACGACTAGCGTGGCAGGGGGTGCCATTGTGTTACTGCTCTTACCCCGAGCATGATAAAGCGTAGTTTTGTCCCCCTCAGAATACGATGGGCAGCCTGGGCATCCACGCTCAGGAGGGATTCTCCAACGCTAGCGCAGTTGGTACCTTCCTGGGGTAATATAAGTTTCAACTACGCCATCATAGGGGGGATAGGGGGATGGGCCTCCGGTATCCTCACTCAAGCGGTGAAACACAGCTAAAGCGCTGTTTCACACCGGTTTTTTGTGAGGCCGTGGTATCACTCTGGTCGAGCCGACCCATTCATGCCGAAGCGCGGCTCTCCCACGATAAAAAGTCCTATGTGACACATGTGATGCGAGGTCGTCTCCATGTAATTAAAGCTTACAAATATTGGTTGCCTTGTTAGATAGAAACAATAGTCTAAATTCAATGACTACACGTGCAGATGTCAAAAAGGTCTCCTAATAAAAAAGGGACGGACATCGCTAGTAAACTATTTGAGTTATAGAGCGTAAATTAGAAACAAAACATTATTGCCTTTTAACGCAAACGTAGTCGTGAGAAACCCTTCAACATCTGGTTGTCATAAAGTAGAAGTTCTAAGTGGACGTAGTTAAAAAAGGATCTCTACCTGCTCCATCGGGGAGTTGGTGAGAGAATACCGAGCGGTAGGAAAGGCAGTTGGTTTAGAACTTCGGAAGAGTGAGGACTTGGTCTTGGTCTGCGCGAGAGACAGGACCTCGAGTCCGGTGCATAGGAAGCCGGGCGAATCGTCGTTATATGGAGTAAGTTAAAGTATATATATCATTGGATAAACCCAGGTGAGTCCCTACCATCTATCGTATCTTTTAGGATAATAAGTTTAATAGGGACTGTATCCCGGTCTGAGTATTGTATTGATAGTAGATAGCTAGAAGTAATTTTACTGTTATTGAACTAAACATTGCAATTGGTTTTATCTGTACATTTACGGTTTCACAGAAGTGCGCGGGGAGAGGCGCACTTTCAACTCTCTAATGAGGGTTGCTGATGATCTCCTAACAAAACGCCTTGTCCGATAGACGATTTATTACGTTACTCAGACTAGGGCACAAAGAGGCATCATCGCATATGGTGCCGTGACCAGGATCTTTAGACTAGGGTGCAAAGAGGCATCATCACACACAGCATCATACCGTGGGAAAACCCCGCTTCGGCATGCATAGGCCGGTTCAGCTGGAGTTATATCACGGCCTCACAGAAAACCGGTGTGCACTTGCGCTGTGTTTCACCGAGTAAGTGAGGATAGCGGAGGCCCTATCCCAACCCCAACCCCCATCCCTTTACCCATCCCCCGAAGGCCGGCAACGCACCTATGACGTTCCCGGTGTTGCGGGTGTCCATGGGCGGCAGGAATCGCTTACCATCAGGCGATAAGTTTGCTTGTTTGCCAATTACTCTTAAAAAAATAAACAAAAAAAAAAGGGTGATGTTCATAAAAAAAATGTTTGGTTTGGATTTCGTATATTTACAAACAAATTGAGAATTAATAAATTTTAAACATTATTGACACAGAGTGAGTATAATATACAACTGACATTAATGCAGTTTTAATTATAATATAGTATATAGCAATAACATGGTAAATTTATTTTCCTATGCCCGTCGCTAGTCCTACGACTGCGACAGCTGGGGCCGCTTTGATAGCACCGTCTCGGATGTGTTGACCCACTCTTTCCTGAAATATAACAAGATTTACTTGTAAAATAATGCAGAAGGACAATGTTGTTGGTAACAAATATATATACTTATAATAATAGTTTTGGTGATTTTGTTAGTACGAAGAAATGATTCCGATTTTGAGGTATTTTTAATTGGAATGTCTGTAGTATATTTTCTAAGAAATTCTGATATATTGTAACTTGCTATAATACATAATTACTGTACTGGAACTCGAAATAGACTTTATTACTACTGTGAATATTCGTAAGTACAACAATGTCGGGAAGATCGAAATATGCAGTACAAATTCAAATATAAAAGACTTTGACCGAAACCTTTATCTACTAACTGAAACAGCAATCGTAAAAAAATGAAACACTAAATGTGACAACGAAATTAAATAAAAGGCTTTAAAAAATACTATTAAAAAACCTATTAAAAGGTTTACTTACAATTCTCTTCCAAAACCTCCACCTGGGCTCGGGGGCCGCAGAAACGCTCGCCAACGCGACGAGACAAGCTAACACGAAAAATAAAATTCTGGGGAAATTCATGTTTGTAATAATAAATAAACAAAAATTGGTTTTGAAGTTTACAGCACGTTGGGTACAGAGAGAATGATGCTCTTGATCGTACTTTAACGTATTTATAGTAAGTTGTGTAAGATAAAATATATGACAATAAAGGTTATAGGTTTCATGTTAAGGCCCTCTTATCCGAAACTGTTTTAATAATACAGTTTTAATTAATACAAAAAGTCAGGGAACTACCAGGACCCTGCAATATCACTCGTAACATTGATACAAAAAAATATGTTAATAAATAGCGCTATTCATTGTTATTCTTATGTTTTCATGATATTGGTCAGTATCTTCACTCGAGCAAGATGAGGTAAATTTGAACTCATCAAAATTAAACCAGCTATTGCAGTTGTAGGGCAAGTGAAAGCCCTAGGGAAGTAAAATTATAGAACTAATATTCTACATCAACCATTACCCGTCGCACCAAAGAACTTGATTTTGGATAGTATTTTTGTACTACAGTATTATTTGCAATGATTATTTTTATCTTCGATTGTGATGAGCTATTTTTATTGGAACGAAGTTCCTTATCGCGCGTTGTGAAAGGGGGCTAGACGGAAAAAATTCATACGAAAAAGTTGTCACGACATTTTTTTTGTCACGACACTTTTTGCTATTTTAAATTATATTTGTTATTAGTTTATTTTTCATTGCTTGATTCACTATTTTAGTTATGGGAACGAAGTCTTAATACTTTTTTAATAAGAAAATATTGTTTTGTTATTATTTTTTAAACAATTGGTGAAAAACATTTTTCAACTTTATATATAGCGCCATCTTTTGAATAGAAATTGAACTTACATTTACATGTTATAGTTGTCGTTGCCAGTAGTTTAATATTAATAATATAGATGTCGCTGTAAATTAATGATTTTTAAAATTATGACATATCAAATATAAATACAAAATATATCAATAAAAAGTTTAGCAGTGAACTGCGATAGGCTGGTAACGACACTTTTTGCTACAGTAAGCTATTGTAAGCCGTGCGGCGTGCGCATGTTTCTCTGTCTGTTTCTCTATCTCTTAAGAGAGATCTATAAGTAGAAAGCAAGCCAGATATTTTCGTTTCGTCTTTCTATTTCGAACTTCGTTCCATCCGGGTGTCCCTTGACACCTCTCAAGTTTTTTATTTATCCTATATTTACTTGAAAATATTACTTTGAACTTAGCCACGAGCAGGATAAAATTGTGTTTCTTATTAATTTAATTTTAAACTACACAATACCTATAGTTATTCTTACTGTATTGTAAACTTACAATGTAAGGACCCTTACACATCATGCCGGCGACATGCCCTACGATAGTACCACTTCCACCGTTCCTCATGACGAGAATCTCGTGAAAGTCGAAAAAGAAAAACGAATAAAATATTTGAATTTATCTCACGAGATTATCGATATGTGGAATATGGATTCGGTAATAATTGTTCCGATAGTCGTATCTGCTAACGGTTTGATAGCCAAGAGCCTCGACTAACACCTTAAGTGGCTCACGTTAGAAGACTAGATCAAGGGTCTGATACAGAAGACAGTCGTTCTTGACACGGCACGTATAGTGAGAAGGTTTCTGTCTTTAGAGCCCTAACCACCGGTTTCTTGGTCCCTGTACCCGAAGTCGGTAGTCTACTATTTTTTATATTTTGAAATGTATTTATTTTATATGTATATTTAAAAATGTAATTAATGTGTATATACAAATGTAATAAAGAGAAATATAATAATTCTTTATAGTATCAAAAAATGGATTACATAACTCTGTATAGCCCTGATTCGTAAAGTAGTGTTAGCTATGTGTTGGTAGTCAGTTACCCTCCAAAGACAAGAAATACAATTGTTACAATGCAATGGTGGACACAATAAATAAATATGCTTGTATACGGGTGTGGGTTAATGTGTATGAGGTGTGTGTGTGCGTGTGTGCCGTGTATTTGCAGCTGTTAGTTAGAATGTGTACGTGGTAAAGGTGTGTGTGACACTATTCTAGCCTCCATTACTTCACTATTTCTAAAAGGCTTTCAACATCAGCAAATTCCAGTCCCGTAAGCCTCAATTTAATAATTTGTTTTATTTTAAAATAAGTTAAGGTTTCAGTTTGTAAATTAAATTTATTTTGTTATAAAGTCTAGGGCCAAGATTACTATAGTGCTGTTGTGCAAATTTGCTTGCTATTTTTGAGATTGGATATTTGTCTATCCTTTTTCCTGATGGGTTTAAAAGTGGTACAGTTATTTTGTGCTATCTACAATTAGTTTGATAGAAAAATAATTTGGAGACAGTTAGAACATCAGCTTTCTTACATACTAAATGTGTGGGGTGGCGAAATGGTAGAAACAAAAGAACATTAAGGACGACACGTTTTGCTCTTTCCAGTTCAATTAAATGTGTCTTGGCATATACAATATTTAACCACACATTCAGCCAATTAATATGCTTCTTCCAATTTAACTTGTCATCAATTTTTACACCAAAATATTTAATGTCAGTACTTTTTGATAAAGTGTGACAGCAGCAATGTAGACGTAAAGTATAACTTCAATTATATGGATAACAGTGCAAACGAATCTGAAAATTGATAGGCGCAGAAGCGTTTCTTTTGCTAAAGCAGAGAAACCTAGTTTTGGTAGTATTTAATGATAGTAAACTATCTTCAAGCCATGCTGTGATAACAGACATACCTTCTTATGCTAGTTGTTGCCCACGGTTCCAAGAGCTACCAATTATATATCTGCCCCCCCCCCCCCCCCCGATTTGTTGCTTGCATAAATCATTGACATAGGTCAAAAAAGCGTTGGACCGAGAGTACTACCCTGCGGAACCCCATATGTTGCCGTGTCGTAGTCACTTACGTGATTATCTACTCTAACACATTGCCTTCTTTCTGTAAGGTGGTCCTTGAAGCACAGAAGTGCGATCAAAACATGCTTCAAAATGAAGAGCCGGTTCGACCGGAATAATGACACCACGACCTCAACTGATACTAATAATGGCCCAATTTTTTATATGGGAGAGCCACGCTATGGCATGAATAGGTCGGCTCGACCGGAGTGATACCACGTCCTCACAGAAAACCGGTGTGAAACAGCGCTTCCGCTGTGTTTCACAGAATAAGTGAGGATACCGGAGGCCGATACGCCAACCCCTTCCCCCACCCCTCTCATCATTTCCCAATTGCCGTAACGTACTTGTGACACCTCTGGTGCTGCGGGTGTCTATGGGCGACGGTAATCCCTAACAATAATGCATTTAAAATATATTGGGATAGAACAATAATTACCGACAAAACCATACACTACAATGGACCTGACATGACAATCCTAGATATAGTTAACAGGACAGTTTTTATTATATACATAGCAGTAAAAGTTTCAAAATATATAGACTTAGCTACTGAAATTAAAAGACAATGGCAGGTAGAAAGAGTTAAAATTGTACCCATTATCATGTCTACAACTGATGTGGTTCCGAAGACTCTTCAAAATAGCCTTAATACACTGCAAATGCCGAAATCCACCATAATGTTGATTCAAAACGCAGTTCTACTAAATACATGCCGTCTCACACGAAAATTTCTGGCATCGTTATCATCTTAATCTCACATCATTTCCCCCTGTCACACTTGGCTAAGGCCCGTGTGTTAGATTTAGCTTTCCCTTTAAAATAAAAGGGAGACCAAAAAAGGTATAAAAACAAAATAATAATAATAATACGAGTAATAAATATGCCGAACATCTAACACACAACTAAGCAGAGCTTGTGTTATGGGTACTAGACAACTGATATAAATACTTATTTACTTTTTTTTGTAAATACATTCATATTATACATAGAAAACACCCAAACTTCGAAATAAATATTTGCAGATCATACAAACATTTGGTCCGACCCGGGAATCAAACCCGAGACCTCAAGCTTAGCAGTCGCATACGCTACCACTACGCCACCGAGGCATAATGGTAATAGGAAATAAAAATTAGTTAAGTTTATAATATACTAACTTATAATAATCAACTTATAATAATTATTAAAAGTTCAACAAGAACCAGCGATCATAACATTATAACAATAACAAAAGTTAAACCGTCAATTCAAAACTTGATTTAATCCAGGCTCCTAATAAAATTTCTTAAACGGAATTTGTTTGTTAAGATATCGTAAAAAGTATTTAGGGTTTTATTAAAATGTCTTATACGAGTATATGAAGTTCTTGTGTCACAATGTTAGTTACCATACTCCTCCAAATCGACTGGACTGATTTTCATGAAATTTTGTGAGCATTTTAGGAGAATCGCCCAACGTCTACTTATATCCCCCTAAATGTTAAGGGTAGTCCAACCCTTTTATTTGTGCGGAAATCCCCTCGGATACCACTTTTGGTTATGTCGGACTCGAACCGACTAAAAACCGCAAACCGTCTGACTAGCAGGGTAGTCCACTAATTTTTTTTATACACACACACACACACACACAATTTAATAATTTGTTTTATTTTAAAATTAGTTAAGGTTTTAGTTTTATAAATTAAATTTATTTCGTTATAAAGTGTAGGGCCAAGATTACCATAGTGCCGTTGTGCAAATTTGCTTGCTATTTTTGAGATTGGACATTTGTCTATCCTTTTTCCTGATGGGTTTAAAAGTGTTACAGTAATTTTGTCCTATCTACGTATAGTTTGATAGAAAAATAGTTTGCTGACAGTTAGAACATCAGCTTTCTTCTAATTTTTTTTTTTTTTATATTTTTTTATTTTTTTATGATACAGCGTTAGAAAATACATACAACCCTGAATGTTCAACCCTCTACGATCAACCTCTATTTTTCTATCGCGATTTTTATTGACCCACCCCTAAAATATACATTCCTTTTTATGGCAAAGCAACGTTTGCCGGGTCATCTAGTATTTATATAATGTCATGGAAGGCACCTAAAATGTCTGTGTTATATATGGGCCGTAGATTAGGATGCAAAAGCATCTCAATAGGCCGCCATAGTGACGGTCACCACACTGCATTGTTTACATTCGCATCGAGTTTGATGACTACCACTCTTGAATGAAACTGTTCATCAGGCAAAATCATTTTGGTCGGCTCATATATAAAAAAGTGACTGGTGCTTGATGGGGTATCAACCAACCTTGGCGGTGGGGTTAAGCGGTGGACATCGTCGACTGTTGAGCTCACGGATACCAGCAACTTAAGAGGAGTATGAGGTTGGTCACCACCGCTCTTGGATTCTACTTATGCTTTCCATCAGACAAAGAAGAATCATTTTAAAGGTATTATATAAAATACTAGCGACCCGCCCCGGCTTCGCACGGGTGCAATGCTGATACTAAATACACGTTGTATATAAAACATAGCTGACCCACGCAACCTCGTTTGCGTCTTATATAGCCCGTAGCATGAAAATTTTCGAAAAACAATTAACTTTTCTGGTTGATTTTTACACCTTGTGTCCAAAAACCCAAATATCTTACGGAACCCGGAAATCGGCCCAGTACTTTTTGAGCCTATTAATTACATACATACAAACATACAAAAAAAATAGGTACAAATCTTTCCTCTTTATAATATTAGTATAGATATAGTATAGATATAGATAAAGCTGAAGAGTTTGTTTGTTTGAATCTCAGGAACCGCTGGTCCGATTTGAAAAATTCTTTCTGCGTTGGATAGTCCATTTATCGCGAAAGGCTATAGGCTATATATCATCACGCTGGTACTAATAGGAGCGCAGCACCAATGAAGAAAGTTTCAAAAACGGGGAAAAACGCTACGGGCAGTATAAGACGCAAACGAGGTTGCGTGGGTCAGCTAGTGTGATTACGTTTTCTACTTTTATATTTGTCAGTTTTTATCTTAAAGCTTCACTGTAAACTACGTTGGCAGTGGTATTTGTAGATGGCAACAAAACATATTGATTTTCAGGAGATCCCACACGAGAAAGGGCAACATATACTTGTCCATGAGAAAAGCATTCTTTTCTTAGGTCGATGCCAACCATCGAAAATGTTTGACCCTGGGACTTATTTATTGTGAGGGCAAATGATGTTTTTAGAGGAAACTAACTAACCTCTTAAAAGATATAGGCAAGTCTGTAGGAATCATGGGGATCCGCGGTATGTGGGCGAGCTGTCCGGCCGCGGCCCCGGTGATTATAGTGGCTACTATGACGTTCTCCCGCAATTCCTTCACCAGAAGTCTCGTGCCATTGCACATGCTGGGAGGGCATAAGTTCCTCAGCAGCATTACGGGAGTGCCTACCTTTAATTGTAGTTCGTGGGACGGCAAGCCGGAAGGATTCAGGGAATTTAAAAATTCTTGTGGATAGTGCACTGTATCTTCGATGTTGCATACTGTGTCAATAGATTTGTAAGATTTAAATTCAACGGGTACTTTTTCCATAATAATTTTGTTAATCTCATTAACCGATTCATTTCGCGGGGATACTATCGCTCTCGAACAGAGCCAATTGAAATTTCTCTCCGTAAGATTTTGTATGTCCGGATATATTGTGTCCACAAGAATTTCTAGACTCTGAACGATTTGACCCAATTCGTTATCCAACAATACCTGGGGACTGTTTGCAACCGGAGACGGTAATTTTCCGTCTCCAAGTTTTAGAAGTTTTTGTGAGAAATTATTATCGTCATTGTCACTTAAATGTGCTCTCATATTTGTGCGCAGATTAAGAGTTTCAATCGATTGCCATAAAGTTGATGATTTAAGGCAAGCTCGAATAACGTCAGCTCGAGTACCTTTTGTTATAACTGGTCTCCAGCTAAAACAAACGTCGCGCCCCCCATTATACGGTCTGAGCTTCGGATGTCTCTCAGCGTGCGCTCCACGGCTTCCACGTGCGCCCTGTGGCTCATGGTGCACTCGTCCCAGATGACCAGCGAAGTGTCTTGTAAGAGCTGCCCCAGCGGACCGTTTTTGCGGATCGAGCACACAGATTGTTGTTCCAAAGACACAGCCAATGGTAATTTAAATGTAGAGTGAGCAGTCTTTCCATCATTTAATAGGGTTGCAGCAATTCCGGACGACGCCACTGCGACAGCTTTTTTTCCAGATTTACGTACTTTTGCCAACACTAAATTGGCAAGGAAGGTTTTGCCTGTTCCACCGGGCGCGTCCAAAAAAAACAGTTTACCGCTGTGATTTTCAACACTCTGTACTATTATAGTAAGATCCCAGGGCCGCCAGACGTCACGTATTTTCTGACGAACGAAATGTGGCTGATTGCGTAGTGGCAGTATGTACTAAGAACGCATGCCTACCTGCTAACTTTATTAGACGGCCAATTTTCAGGTATCAGGTAATCAAGGTACTTAAAAACATAACGAACCTCACGTAAATTCTGAAAGCTGATTTTCACGTATATTTTAGGCAATAGCCTTAAAAATAAGTCGCCAATACTCCCAGACACTTTCCGTGGGCCGATTTGCTTAACAGACGCTTTCAAGCTCCCAAAATAATGACGTAACTTCACGTAAATTCTGATGCTCAATTTTTATATATGTCTACCAGACAACTATTTTAAAACCTCTTACAAAAAGACAGACCGATCCAAGGGGCCAATCATCC
The DNA here is from genome assembly GCA_916048165.1 of Spilarctia lutea. Classification (NCBI taxonomy): domain Eukaryota; kingdom Metazoa; phylum Arthropoda; class Insecta; order Lepidoptera; family Erebidae; genus Spilarctia; species Spilarctia lutea. The sequence goes on along the minus strand of OU696492.1, from coordinate 1,726,562 downwards.
CCTAAATTCAATTTTAATATCTCTGTGGGTAAGAGCGCGAGGGCAATATCCACACGCATGAGACTGAGTCAGACATGTATTAGGATATATTGACTTCTCTGTCTCTCTGTCTCTCTCTTACAGTTCACTCATATCAATTTATTATTAATTTTAAAAGAAAATCAGTTAAAAATTAAATAATCAGGTAAATAATTAAAAATTAACTTGTAAAAAATGCTCACTTGACTACCATAATTCTTGAATTTTATCGTCCCGGGTAAAAAAAATATATTTAATTACGTGTGGAAATTGGCCCTATATTTAAAAATTTCAAAAAGACAAATCCCACATTAGGAATAAACATCCTGTGTCGTGGGGGACTTTACAAACATACATGAAACGGACACAAAGAACATCCAGACTCGGAACAACAATTCGTGGATCACACAAAGTGTTGTAGGTACCGCGTGGGATTTGAACCCACGACACTTGGCGCAGTAGCAAGCGGCATGGCGACCGCTGACACCACTCGGCCAACCGTGCAGTCAATTAATTATATGTAATGAATTTCTTCGATTTTGTATAATTATGAATAATTATACGAAATCGCGATAATCGTTACATATGTGGTAACTTCCACATACAGCGCCATTTACCTCAGATACACTGCACTACGGAGCAACGTACAACACAAAGAAACTACCAATCCTGAATCGCGCAATAGAAGTTTTCGATCGTTCGCCGAAGTTTTGATGGTACCAGCACTGCGGGTGTAGTCTATACGCCGAATGTGATCGTGTCAAGTTTGAGCGGTGGCGGCTACGAATACTATTTTTCGATCTACCGCGTTCCCGTGACATTCTGTCGATTTTTTCGGTTGACATCGTGACTTGCTTGGTTAACGCGGCCATTTCAGAACATTCACTACAGCGCGACGTAGAAACGATTGCTAATGTTGAGGCTGCTGGTGCTTGCAAGCCGATGACGTCGTTTATCCGGTCAACTAGGTCAGCCAGGTGTAAGGATGGAGCTTACAGAAGAAAGCAAAGAGAAACAAACAGAAGTGTAGCAAGATAATTTTACGAAATCGCAAAAAAATTATTACTCAACGGACACAGTAGAACACTGAATACTTTTCTTGTGAGCAGTGCTGCTGGATACTGAGTCAACTGTAAGAGAGAGATAGAGAGACAGAGAGGCAGAGAAGTCAATATATCCTAATACATATCTGACTCAGTCTCATGCGTGTGGATAATGCCCTCGCGCTCTTACCCACAGAGATATTAAAATTGAATTTAGGGGATGATTGGCCCCTTGGATCGGTCTGTCTTTTTGTAAGAGGTTTTAAAATAGTTGTCTGGTAGACATATATAAAAATTGAGCATCAGAATTTACGTGAAGTTACGTCATTAATTTGGGGAGCTTGAAAGCGTCTGTTAAGCAAATCGGCCCACGGAAAGTGTCTGGGAGTATTGGCGACTTATTTTTAAGGATATTGCCTAAAATATACGTGAAAATCAGCTTTCAGAATTTACGTGAGGTTCGTTATGTTTTTAAGTACCTTGATTACCTGATACCTGAAAATTGGCCGTCTAATCAAGTTAGCAGGTAGGCATGCGTTCTTAGTACATACTACCACTACGCAATCAGCCACATTTCGTTCGTCAGAAAATACGTGACGTCTGGCGGCCCTGGTATCTTGGACTATATAGCATCGAATGCTATTTTTTGATCTGCCACTAACTTGGGTACATGCGTGTTGACAAATGCAGACAACTCGTTAATATCATGCGGACGGCACGGTATCGCATGGACGATGTTTTGTTGCCGATTCGGGGAAGGCAATCCAAAATCTGCTAAATGCTTGTCGTTCAGTTCCAAAAGCTTGTTTTCTATTTGCATCAAGCCTTCGTTGTGTACGTCACAATCCTGATCTTGTTGTTGAGCTGCACGTCTGATGTCCTCACACAAATCGTCTTTGAAAGTGTCCCATAATTTGAGAGGTTCAGAGGGGAAACAAAATAATAAAATGACCACAAACAGCTCTCTCAACTTTAACGGGCAGTCAGAAACCGAAGCTTCTCTCAAAGTCATCTCCCATTGGTTGTCATTTTCTAGTAAACCTAAATCTCTGCAAGCAGCTTGGTATGTTTCTTTAACAATGTCATCAAAGGTTTTTAAGTCTTGGAACGATGTCGGGCCACGCACATGATGAAGTAATATCCTGAGATAAAAGCACTCGGATTGAGAAGGATGGACGCTGTACACTCGGCCCAACGCCGCATCTTTTTTTACACCGGGATGACCGACTACGTCTTGGCCGCGTTTCCTTCTTGAGAATTTGTTATTGGCCCATGTGTAATAATGAGGGACCTCATGATAGAGTAACGTTTTGGCAAATTCATCAATGCGACACAGGTCAAAAAACGCCGTGAGAGTCGTTTTTGGTGGATTTTCAATTACACGTTGTATATTTTCAGCTGAAAAATATACCCGTTGCCCATTTTCTAAGTGTACAGCCAAGTGTACAATGTACCGATGTACTAATGTACCGTCCGTTCAAATAATTTTCCACTTCGTCGTGAGCATTTCTGACACCGAAAGTGGCTTGGTCCGATCCTTTGTTGATGTATTTGCAAATATACTTAATTGCTTGGACGGAATGGCAGAATTCAACGTTTATGAGCATTAAAAAATCGCAATAAAATTGGAGAATATGGAACGATTCACCTGTTGTCTATGTTGACCGTTCTGCCTCGGATGTTTAAAGTAGCGACCTGACCTCCGTTGCTGGAGTCGCGACGTCGATATACGGGATATCCGTCCTCACCGGTCTGGGTGTCATTTATGAATCGTCGTGGGTATTTATTTTAGCATATGCCATTCTTTATGCATGGTGAATTCAAATTTTCTTGCCCACATGGCCCGTGTACCATATTTTTTGTGACTATGTCAAATAACACTGGGTCTTCGTCTTTATTAGGCAGCTCAGCGGCGATTATTTCGTCGATCTGATCGGGCTGTATTTTTGTCTCCAGCCAATCCAGGCAATCCTCTTTTTTGCCATTTAACACTAAGCATATAACATTTGACCGGTCCAAAAATCGCGTCTTTCGTGAATATTTTTATATTTTTTTTCATTTTTAGATGGAATACTCGAGCAATGATGTCATGCCGGTTGAAAGACCGTTGGCCGGGGAAAAGTTCCTGCTTTATCTCTTCCCATTCAGGGTTGCACGTAAAAGTGACGAATAGATCTGGCCGGCCGTGGTTGCGCACATAGGACATAGCATCATGCGTCTTTTCGTTTAGAAACCTCGCACATCCAGTAAATGATGACGGTAAGATTTTTTTTTTTTTTATTGAATAGTTGGCAAACGAGCAGATGTATCACCTAATGGTAAGCGATTACCGCCGCCCATGGACACTCGCAACATCAAAGGCGTCACAAGTGCGTTGCCGACCTTTGGAGGATGGGAAAGGGGATGGGGGGAGGGGTTGGGGTATGGTCCTCCGGTATCCTCACTCACTCGGTGAAACACAGCGCAAACGCTATTTCACACCGGTTTTCTGTGAGGCCCTGGTATCACTCCGGTCGAGCTGACCCATTCATGCCGAAGCATAGCTCTCCCACGGTAACACGGTCCCACCAGATGACGCGCTGTCCGATGTCGGCGGCATTCACGCTTGCGTCTTGGTTCAAAGCATCCCTCAGATGAATATAGTCATCTGCTCTAAGTTTTCGTTGGTTTCGCCTTATAAAATTTAATCGTTCCGAAATCATCTTTGCCATCATATCCACACAATATTGACTAAACAAATCCTTGTAATAGTGCAGCGAATTAAATTGACTGGTCCTAATCATTAAGCGGTATGCGTAAAATTGCATGCATGATACAGTTTTATTTCTTAAGGAATCCTGCTGAGGAATAGTTAAGTAATATCCGTCGTCTCCTGATACGAACATTAGCGGATATTGTAACGGATCATAAGCACTATGCAATTTCGACACTCGCTTCAGCTGCCCGTGTCTACCGTGCAGCACTATATCTTTAATTCGTAATATCTTTTGAATGGAAAGTCCAATTTAAATAATTTAAAAACTATTTTATAGGTAGTTAAATGGTCTTGACCATAAAATAATTTATTTGGATAAGGATTAATATAAACACATAAATAGCATGGTTTGAATTTGATTAGCATTTTCATTAATTTTTAAAATGAAAAAAGTTGTTGTAGTGACATAACCACAATAGTTGGACATATGCTACCGCGGAGTTTTTTGTAGACATTATGATGTTCTTCAATATTGTTGTACATTATTTTGTTCTATCGCTAATATTTTCTGCAGCGCATTCGACGAAAGACATTTTAAGACTCATTTTTCTACACCTTCGGTTACATTGTTCATATTTTACCAAGGATCCCTAATTTTTTTCAAAATGAAATGTAGCCTATGTCAAACTGGAAGAATGTTTCATTCTATTGGTGAAAGAATTTTTTAAATCGGCCCAGTACTTTTTGAGCCTATTCATTACATACATACAAACATACAAAAAAAAATAGGTACAAATCTTTCCTCTTTATAATATTAGTATAGAAGAAGTACAAGTGCTTTGTAACCTTTTGCTTCCCGCTCCCGCCCTGACTAAGGTGTATATATCCCTCTTACACCTTCCCGGATATAAAGTAAGAAACAATTGATTGACGCCGGTTTTTGGTCCATTCATGGTCACCACTCCGGTCAATCTGGTATACTGACTGCCTCGTTAGCGCAGTGGCAGCGTCTTGCTGTTCATGAGGTCTTAAATTTGATGTGCTTTACAAAATTCTAAATTGGATACAATATGGGCTGCAGTTTAGGATGTAGCAGTATTTCAATGGGTCACCATAGTGTGTGTTACCGTATTGCGTTATCTGCATTCGCATTGAGTCTGGTGACCATCACTCTTAAATTCTGCTCATGCTTTCCGTATGAAACACTTTGTGTGCAAAAACATTGTTGTTCTAAGTCTGGGTGTAATTTGTATCCGTTGTGTGTATGTTTATAAAGTCCTATACGATACAGCATCATATATTCCTAATAAGGGCGTAGTCCACTAAAAGATAAAAAAAGTGGTTTGGATTTCGGATATTTATAAAAAATTAAAAACTAATAAACTCTAAACATAATTTATTTACACACAGTAAGTATTATGTACAATTTACATTAATGAAGTCATAATTATAATATACATAGTATATAGTAATGATATGGTAAATTTATTTTCCTACGGCTTTCGATTGTCGATTGCTTTGATAATCCTGTTTAGGAGGTCTTGATTCACTTTTTTCTGAAATATAACAAGATTTACTTGTAAAATAATGCACAAGGACAATGTTGTTGGTAACCTAACCGTGGGAGAGCTATGCTTCGGCATGAATGGGTCGGCTTGACCGGAGTGATACCACGGCCTCACAGAAAACCGGTGTGAAATAGCGTTTGCGTTGTGTTTCACCGAGTGAGTGAGGATACCGGAGGCCCATACCCCAACCCCTCCCCCCATCCCCTTTCCCATCCCCCAAAGGTCGCAACGCACTTGTGACGCCTTTGGTGTTGCGAGTATCCACGGGCGGCGGTAATTGCTTACCATCAGGTGATACGTCTGCTCGTTTGCCCACTATTCAATAATAAAAAAAAAAAAAAACAAATATGTAGGTACACTTATAATAATAGTTATGGTGATTTTGTAAATTCTGATTTATTGTAACAAAATAAGTTACAGTACAGAATAACTGAATTACATCACTGTAATGGAACTTGAAATAGACTTTACTGCTACTGTGAATATTCGTAAGTACAACAATTTAGGGAAATTCGAAATATGCATTAAAAATTAAAACATAAATACCTTGACCTAAAGCTTTATCTGCTAACTGAAACGGAAATCGTAAAAATCTAAGAAACTATATGTGACAATAAAATTAAATGAAAGGTTTTAAATAATAACTATTTAAAAGTTTACTTACAATTTTGATCGGAAATCCCCACCAGGGCTCGGGGGCCGCAAAAACGCTCGCCACCGCGATGAGACAAGCTAACACGAAAAATAAAATTCTGGAGAAATTCATGTTTGTAATAATGAATAAACAAAAATTGGTTTTGAAGTTTACAGCACGGTGAGTACAGAGAGAATGATGCTCTTGATCGTACTTTAACGCATTTATAATAAGTTGTGTAAGATAAATTATATAAATTTATACCATGACAGTAAAGCTTAAGGTCTCTTATCAGGAGCTGTTTTAAAAATACAGTTTTAATTAGTACAAAATGTCAGGGTCCTACCAGGACCCTGCATTGTCACTCGTAACATTGATACAAAAATATATGTTGATAAATCGCGCTATTCATTGTTATTCTTATGTTTTCATGATATTGGTCAGTATCTTTAAACAAGCAAGATAAGGTAAATTTGAGCTCATCAAAACTGAACTAGCTATTGCAGTTGTAGGGCAAGCGAAGTCCCTAGGGAAATAAAATTATAGTACTAGAATTTTTCATTAACCATTAAACAGTATTACTTACTTGCAATAATTGTTTTTATCTGTGATTGTGATCAAATATTAGTTTTTTTTTTGGAACGAAGTTCCTTATCGCGCGATATGAACGAAAAAACGAAGGGGGCTAGACGGAAATTGTCGCGACATAATTTGTTGTCACGACACTTTTTGCTATTTTAAATTTTATTTGTTATTAGTTTATTTTTCATTGCTTGAAGCAACCCAGATACTATATATATATATATCTATATATATGTATATAATATAGATAGATAAGATTTCGAACTTTTATATGTACATATCATCATTATATTCATTATCATCACTATTATCATAATCATCATTTCATCATTTTCATCAATTCATCATTTTCATCACTTTCATCATTTTCATCATCTTCATCGTTTTCATCATTTTCATCATTTTCATCACTTTCATCATTTTCATCATTTTCATCATCTTCATCATCTTCATCATTTTCATCATTTTCATCATTTTCATCATTTTCATCAATTCATCATCTTCATCACTTTCATCATTTTCATCATTTTCATCATCTTCATCATTTTCATCATCTTCAGCATTTTCATCATTTTCATCACTTTCATCATTTTCACCATTTTCATCATCTTCATCATTTTCATCATTTTCATCATTTTCATCATTTTCATCATTTTCATCATTTTCATCATTTTCATCACTTTCATTTTCATCATTTTCATCATCTTCATCACTTTCATCATTTTCATCATTTTCATCATTTTCATCATTTTCATCATTTTCATCATTTTCATCATTTTCATCAATTCATCATCTTCATCACTTTCATCATTTTCATCATTTTCATCATTTTCATCATTTTCATCATTTTCATCATTTTCATCATTTTCATCATTTTCATCAATTCATCATCTTCATCACTTTCATCATTTTCATCATTTTCATCATCTTCATCATTTTCATCATCTTCATCATTTTCACCATTATCATCATTATCATTATTATTATTATTAATATTATTGTGTACACATATATCATAAAACTAGAAATTACGTAAAATATTGAAGTAAATATAATATTTGTATCGTCTTTCTATTTCGAACTTCGTTCCATCCGGGTGTCCCTTGACACCTCTCAAGTTTTTTATTATTATATAGCGGGCAAACGAGCAGACGTATCACCTGGTGGTAAGCGATTACTGCCGCCCATAGACACCCGCAACACCGGAGGCGTTACAAGTGCGTTGCCTGCCTTTTAGGAAGGAGTACGCTCTTTTCTTGAAGGTTTGAAGGTCGTATTGGTCCGGGAACACCGCAGGCGACAGCTCATTCCACAGTTTTGCTGTGCGCGGCAGAAAGTTTCGGGAAATTCGCACAGTTGTGGACTGCCAACCATCTAGATGATGGGGATGAAATTTCTGTCGCGTAGGACGATGGCGGAAAGATGCGGCAGGGATCAATCCGAACAATTCCTCGGAGCACTCCCCATGGTAAATGCGGTAGAAGATGCACAGCGAAGCAACATCTCTTCGCAGCGCCAGAGAGTCTAGCCGAATCGGAAGATCCTCACACATCTTCAACACAATAGGAGGGATTCCATCCGGGCCACTCGACTTATGGACATCAAGGGACAAAAGTGCTAAGCGCACTGAGCGTTGGTGGAACTGGATATCCAGCATACAGCTCTCGCACCGCGGTATGGTAGGCGGCTCCTGCCCCCCGTCATCCAAGGTCGAGTTGGACGCAAAGTGTTTTGCCAGAAGATCAGCTTTCTCCTTTGCGTCATAGGCCAACGGATTATTTCCCATGTGAAGAGGTGGAAAGGATGGCTTACAAAAATTCCCTTCGATAGCCTTGGCAAGAGACCAAAATGCCCGAGTTCCCGAAGGAAGACGCTCAAGCCTCTCGCCAACCCTAGCGTTGTGCACCGATTTCGCCCATTGCAATGTCTCTTTTGAGGGACCTGGAGGCAAAGTTGTACTTCTTTTTCAGAGCGCTGATATTTTGATCCCGCACCGCCACCGCACCAGCCCAGGCTTGGTAAGCCTCCTGCTTCATGCGTGAAGCTTTTCTGGAAGATGAACCAAACCAGGGCCGACACTTGCCACCAATGGGGACCACAAAGGATGGGATGAAAAGCTCAGCAGAAGGTCCAGCAGTGATGGATTCTGGCCCTCCACATCTGGGACTCGCGTGGGCGTGGTAACCAGTTGTGTCAGGCCGTATGCTAGGGCGATATCGTGAACAGATCTCCCCGCATGATCCGTTTTACTGGAACTGAGCCAGTCGGCGTGGTTGGCGTTAAAATCGCCAAGTACGACGATCTCTGCGGAGGGGATCTGCTGCTGCACGAGGTCATTAGCCATCTGGATGTGCTCGATGAGTCGGTCAGTTTCGGCATCGCCGCTATGGGACCTATAGAGGCTTGCATAGACGCGAGGATGGTCGTCGCTGCCTACACGGAGCCATAGGATGGAGAGGTCCCTACCTTCAAGATTGCTAAGGCGACGATAGCTAATATCGTCTCTGTAGTACACGCACACTCCGGCCTTGGAGAAGAAGGAGTGTTCCAAACCGTACCCAGGATAAGTGAGGTAGGAAGTGTCCGCTGGAGACGATATCTGCGTCTCTGTCAAAAAGAGCAAGGCTGACTTTGCTGTCTCGAGGTGGTGGTGGACAGCATCAAGATTACTATGTAATCCCCTGATGTTGCACAAGGCCACGACTAGCGTGGCAGGGGGTGCCATGGTGGTACTGCTCTTACCCCGAGCATGATAAAGCGTAGTTTTGCCCCCCCCAGAATACGAGGGGCAGCCTGGGCATCCACGCTCAGGTGCGTTGTGTTCTAAGTGTGGACGTCCAGAGAGGGATTCTCCAACGCTAGCGCAGTTGGTACCTTCCTGGGGTAATATAAGTTTCAACTGCGCCATCATAGGGGGGGTAAGGGGATAGGCCTCCGGTATCCTCACTCACGCGGTGAAACACAGCTAAAGCGCTGTTTCACACCGGTTTTCTGTGAGGCCGTGGTATTACTCCGGTCGAGCCGACCCAATCATGCCAAAGCGCAGCTCTCCCACGAATTAGTATATTTATCGTATATTTACTCGAAAATATTACTTTGAACTTAGCCACGAGCAGAATAAAATTGTGTTTCTTATTAATTTAATTTTAAACTACACAATACCTATAGTTATACTTACTGTATTGTAAACTTACAATGTAAGGCCCCCTACACATCATGCCGGCGACATGCCCTACGACAGTACCACTGATGCCTATTCTAAACCTTATGCTGTAATAATAAATAATAATAATTATAACCAAGTAGCCAGGATCGTACATCAGCAACTTGCCCTTAAATACCATCATGTGAACTCAGAGGTGCCATACTACAGGTATGTGCCCGACCCAGTTCTCGAGAATGGTCATGCTACATTATATTAGGATCGATCTTTATTATTACAGACAGGACTATTGTTGCCAATGAGCCTGATATTGTAGTTACAGACCGATTAGAGAGCCGCGCTATGATTATCGATATCGCCGTTCCTCATGACGAGAATCTCGTGAAAGTCGAAAAAGAAAAACAAATGAAATATTTGGATTTATTTCACGAGATTGTCGATATGTGGAATGTGGATTCGGTAATAATTGTTCCGATAGTCGTATCAGCTCTCGGATTGATAGCTATAGTCAAGAGCCTCGAACAACACCTTAAGAGGCTCACATTAGAAGGCTGGATCAAGGGTCTGATACAGAAGGCAGTCCTTGTTTTACACGGCACATATCGTCCCTTAGCTTACAACACCGCTTAAGTCATTTTTATCAACTTTACAGGAGACGAAAAAAACTGTATATTTTAAAAAATCTGTGTTTTTTTTCTATTGCTTCCTAATACATACTCTAGTTAGCGGTTAACAAATAATTAATTATACTTATTTTGACGATTTACTTTATTTTAACATTTATTTTATGACTTGAGCGGTGTTGACTGATATTTTATTAGATTTAGGCGGTGTTGTTTGTGAAAATGTTAGGGATTAAGGTATCAAAAGATGATTTGCAAATATAAGCTTTTATTAAGAAATATTTCAAGAAAATTAACATTCTTTATAACATAGATATCTTAACTTAAATCTTAAGAATCACATTGTTGAGATCAATTGCTTCAAGTTATTTGGTAATACACAAACCTCTAGTTAGAACGTAAATTTAATAATATATTTTTATTTTAATAGGTAAATATTTCAAATATTAATCTTAGTTTACTCAGTCTTTAATAAACTCCAAAGAAATAAGATATAATAGTATTAATAAAATGATAGAAGTAATAAGGAATACTCAAAATCTCTAGTCTTTAGTTTAGTTGCAGTCTTTAGTGATTGCTGTGCGGAAGTTCATCATAAAAAGAATGGCAATTAGATGGCAATACACTTTTTAAGTCTTGCAAATCTTGATACTTCCGCTTTGTAATTGGTATTCTAGCTGCGTATAATTTTTGCAAGCTATTTATTTGTTTAATGCTGTTAATTGACGTGGAACGATGTGGTAACGGGTGAAGCTCGTCATCAAAACTAACTTTATACCAAATTGTGCCATTTGGTCTGTATTCTAGCATACGTAAATCTGTGACGACAAGGTCACCTGCTTTTTTACCAGGCCTTATAGATTTATAAATTAATTCTTTCGAAAAGTCTGTAAAAAAAGTATAGTCTAAATAACGAGCTTCGTAGGGCATAGGATTACTCCTAGCAGTTTTACTTATAGCCATGTATTGTTGTGGAAGGTAAATTTCTTTACCTTTTAATTTACACTCTATGGCACTATGTACCGAATCACATTCCATGTGAGTATGGCCTTTTTCCAGGTACTTTTGAACAATCACAATATTTTTTTCAATCGCTAAACGTAATAAAGCATTGCTTAAGGTAACATTGCGATTTTGAGCACAACAACCATCGGAATATAAAACCACGGGCAATAATTTCCGACTCAAAACCTTCTCTAGATGGTCTACTAAGCATGAAGCAAAAACAGAGGCTTCAAGCGTACTATTTGACTCATCGAACCAATAACACATTACTTCCTTAGTTGCTATATTATATAATGTAAAATTATGGACGCATAATTTAGTTTTATAATAAATTGCACTAGCTTGAAGATACGGAGCCAGTTTTACCGATTCAACATCCTGTGTGAACACGTGACAAGCTCCGGACTGTGCAATTTCTTTGTCAGTATCTTTCTCTTTCCTGGCTCGATCTTTCTTCAGAACATGTTGAGCGTATTCTTCATCAGTAATGTTTCCAGTTTTATGACTGCAACAAACGTCGCATTGATCTTTCTTTGGGTGGAATAGGCTCAGATTGAGTTTCAAAAATAATTTGTCAAATAATTTACGGCCAAGGCATTCTCTACCCTCTAATTCACAATTATCTTTATATGCATGATAGAGATGTGTCATGCTCGAGAAAATTGGTTCTAAATATTCTCGTGATGTTTTAGCACGACAGTAATGTGACGGCATCTTTGGAAGATCTGCTAAAAACTTTTCAACATGTTTGTGGTCTTCAATTTTCCCTGGATTTCTGCGATTACTGGTTGAAGTAGACACATCGGGAGGCATAGCACAATCGGTTTTTGTCAACCAATATCTTATAAACCAATCTTTAATTCCAAGAGTGGCCAAGAACATTTTTTTGCAGACTTGATGACGTACATTATCAATCGTCAAAACGTAAGTTCGACTATCAGTTCTTTTGGATGATTCTGGATTTTTTGTAACTTTCTTTGGTACTTTGTTAACATGAGAAGTTATAAATGATCTTCGCTGCTCCCAGTTCATGTTCTTCCAGAAAATTTCAAACAAATATTTTCGCTGTTGCTCGTTTATGTTGCCACATGACCTGAGTTTGGATTTCTTGCAAAACGCAGAAGTGCACGGTGGTTTCATGGATCTTGCAGGCTTAAATACGTCTTGTTTCACTTTAAATGTTTCAATAATCTTTGCTTTTCTGTCTCTTCTGTATCCTAAATAATTTTCACCTTTCATCCGTAATTCTTTATTTATATTGCGTTTATATTTATTTGGATCTTTTGACGCCTTGTTCTGTCGTTTTTTATGACTTAACAAATCACCGTGATAAGGAACATTACTGAGTATGACCACTTTTGAAGAACATGATGGAGTAGCAGAGACACTGGATTGCTGTATATTGGTTTGGGTTGTTTTATTTTCATCTGTTATATCTGTATCTGTGTTAATTACTATATCCGAAACTGGGTCTTGAGCATTCGTAGGGAAAGCTTCGATGTGAATATTTCCTAGTTCTTGTACAACGTTCTCACTTTCTACCGAGATATTGACTACATTCAATGCAGAAGGCTGAGGGTATTCGATGGTCAATGTAACAAATTCGGGTGGTATATGTTGCAGATTAAAGAAGTCATTACCAGCTTTTTCTACAACTTGTAGATTGTGAATGTTAATGTTTTCAATATTATCCAAGTCTATGTTCTGGTCAAATATTGTGTTTACATTATCCTGGCTACTTATAATACTTTTTATGGACTCCCCGAAGTTTTGATCATTTATTGATGTTGCAATAGTTTCATGTTTTGTTGGAGAATTGCATGCTTTGGTGTCAGAAGAACTAGTGTAATCTTTTTGATTCACATCTAAAATAAATAATAGGAATTATTGCATTAAAAACATAAATAACAAAAAAAATAATTCGTACCTCAAAACAAACCCATACTACTAACCTAGTTTAATTCTTTTTTTATCTTCTTTGCAACTTTGTTTACGCCGTTTATGTTTTGACATCAGTCCTGATTTTTGTAATTGGGCACATAACCATTCATCACGTGAACTCGAACTCAGATCACTCCAGGAATCAATTTCTTCTCCATCCATAGCGCATTAATTTCAATTATTGAGTTTCCTAAAAAAATAAAATAAATTTTGAAACACCGCCTAAGTTAAGAAAAAATTGTTAGTAAACACCGCCTAAGTAAGTAAAGATATTATTTTATCATTTATTTCTAAATTAATACGCGTAAATCAATAAACATTACTTTATTCTATAGCTTACCTCTTAATCTTCTATTAAAACTTCTTGCATAGACGTTTCAGCGATAAAATTCACATAAAAATTGAATAAACACGGAGCGCGAAGTATTTTCGCGCGAACATTATGACAGACTAACGACTTGTGCGGTGTTGCGACGCCAACCGACTTGAGCGCTGTCACTATTTTTTGAATTACGGCTTCTGATTGGCTGAAATCTATTTCATGAGACCGATGGTTCGACGCGCAATGCGCAGCTTCATCCAATGGCATTAAAATGTAAAAACCGCCAATTTTCGACTTGAGCGGTGTTGTTAGCTAAGGGACGATATAGTGAGGAGGTTTCTGTGTTTGAAGCCCTAACCACCGGTTTCTTGGTCCCTGTACCAGAAGTCGGTGGTCTACTATTTTTTATATTTTTAAATGTATTTATTTTATATGTATATTTAAAAATGTAATTAATGAGTATATACAAATGTAATAAAGAGAATAATAATAATTCTTTATCGTAACAAAGCCCTGACTCGCAAAATAGCCTTAGCTATGTGTTGGTAGTTCGTTACGCTCCAAATACAAGAAATACAATTGTTACAATGCAATGGTGGACACAATAAATAAATATGCTTGTATACGGGTGTGGGTTAATGTGTATGAGGTGTGTGTGTGCGTGTGTGCTGTGTATTTGCAGCTGTTAGTTAGAACGTGTATGTGTTAAAGGTGTGTGTGATACTATTCAAGCCTCCATTACTTCACTATTTCTAAAAGGCTTTCAACATCAGCAAATTCCAGTCCCTTAAGCCACAATTTAATAATTTGTTTAATTTTAAAATTAGTTAAGGTTTTAGTTTCATAAATTAAATTTAGTTTGTTATAAAGTCTAGGGGCATGATTACTATTGTTCTGTTGTGCAAATTTGTTTGCTACTTTTGAGATTGGACATTTGTCTATCCTTTTGCCTGATGGTTTAAAAGTGGTACAGTAATTTTGTGGTATCTCCGTATGGTTTGATAGACAAATAATTTTCTAACAGTTAGAACATCAGCTTTCTTATATACTAAATGTGGATACTCACAGCAACATAACATATCTTCCATGATATAAGTCAATATATTTTAATGAAACCCCAAATTCTTTCTTAATATTTAAATGAATAAATTCCCTTCTAGAAATTTTATTTGGAGCCTAGATTGAATCGGATTGTGGATTTCGTTAAGCACTTCGGGTTTGGGTCGACAATCTCTGAGAATATGAGAATGATATTAAAGTAATAGGCCCTCCTACATCTGTGATCTCTTTGTTTTTAATATTGAAATGGTAGCTTAAGTTATGTTATAGTTGTGGTATAACGTTAGACATATTTTATTTATTTATTTTTCACTGCCTTGGTGGCGCAGTGGTAGTGAATGCGACTGCTGTGCTTGAGGTCTCGGGTTCAAATCCTGGTTCGGACCAAATGTTTGTGTATTCTACAAATATTTGTTTCGGAGTTTGGATGTTTTCTTTGTATAATATGTATGTTTTTACAAAATAGATGTATATATGTATTCATATCAGTTGTCTAGTATCCATAACACAAGCTCTGCTTAGCTTGGGACTAGATGGCGTTGTGTGATGTCCGAAATATTTATTTATTATTTATTTGATTTAACCTATCTAAGTTATTTTCATTTCCTATTGTTATTATGATGATTGAAATTAAGATGTTCTATTACAAGAAGTAGCTATAGTAATGATGATGCATTACTAAGCCTGGATAATTCCTACTGTATGTAGGTATTTGTAAAACGTATAAAAAAAACTAACGAGTAAGAGAAAGTTTAACAAATTATTTTTATTTCCTACTCTATTCTACTACAAAAACCTTTGAAAAAAATTTATGGCTATGGCATCCATTATTGCGAATCAATTAACACACCATTCGTTAAAGTCGGTCCAGCAGCTTAGGCTTAGCTTGCTAGATGCTACGGTAAAACATAGAGACTTACATTTCTGATTATTAAATACAAGTATAATAAATATTTTTGTTAAAATAATTTTTTACCTAAGCACTCATATTCAAGTCATAATTTAAGTTAAAAAAAATACAAAAAATCTATAAAAAAATCTCATTTATTAAACAAACCACAATCACAGATACAAATAATTATTACAAATAATACTATGTATAACAATGGTATATCCAGATCAATTTCTTTGGTGTGACATGTTGATGGTTGATGTAGAATTCTAGCACTATAATTTTATTTCCCTAGGGCCTTCGCTTGCCCTACGACTGCAATAGCTGGTCCAGCTTTGATGACTCCATCTCGGATGTTACGGCCAACTTTTTCCTGAAAAAAGTACATGTTATACTGTAGATGAAATATGCAACTTAACGAATTTCTACTTTCGTTGTACCATTTATTTGTTCTTTTTTTATGGAATTGGGGGCAAACGAGCAGACGTATCGCCTGATGGTGAGCAATGCCAATGGACACCCGCAACACTAGAGGCGTTACGAGTGCGTTGCCAGCCTTTGGGGGATGAAGAAGGCATTGGCCTCCGGTATCCTCACTCCCTCGGTGAAACACACGCAGGCGCTGTTTCATACCGGTTTTCTGTAAGGCCGTGATATCACTCTGGTCGAGCCGACCCATGTACGCCAAAGCGTGGCTCTCCCACGGTAAATACTTTTTTAACGGCAATCGTCTTGTTATACTATATTTTTAACGATTTAATGTAAAATAAAATACTAATATAAAAAGCAACTTACAATTTTCTTAAAGAACTTCCACCTGGGCTCGGGAGCCGCAGAAACACTCGCCAACGCGACGAAACAAGCGAACACGAAGAACAAAATTCTTGAGAATTTCATTTTTAATAATAGTCTAAGTAAATTTTAATTGTTTTTAAATTACCGTTCGTGGTTACAGTTTGAATGATGCTCTACTCGCTTAACATCTTATTTTATACACATGATATGCGACAAACATGATTGTTTGTGTAACACTTGTGTTATTGGAATTTAACTCTTAACGCTTACAGTCAAAGTTTAATTTAGTTTAGCCAAAGATTGTTGGACGTAAATGCACGTTTGTATAGATAACGTCTTATAGATCGCGAACTCTAGGGAAGTACCGATATTATGTTCGTAACGAAGTTCTGAATACCAGGAATTAGGAAGTTTACCTAAACCATTTTAAAATGAATAGTCTGTGGTTTATTAATAACTAACCCACGGAACCTCGTTTGCGTCTTTTATTGCCCGTAGCGTGAAAATTTTCCCCCGTTTTTGAAACATTCTTCAATGTATTAGCTCCTAATAGTATGAGCGTGATGATATATAGCCTATAGCCTTCCTCGATAAATGGTCTATCCAACATTGAAAGAATTTTTCAAATCGGATTAGCGGTTCCTGAGATTAGCATGTTCAAACAAACAAACTCTTCAGCTTTATAGTATTAGTATAGATTTACGTGAAACAAATAAAAGAAAGAGATTAGAAGATAGTCCAAAGAGCCTTTTGGTTGGTAATTAGTGACTATGCGTGGGTTTGATTCTCGCCCAGGACATATGATATGTATGTGTTTAGAAATATATGAGTATATTTATCAGCGGTCTGATAACCATGATACAGGCTCTTCTCTTCTAGATTGCAACATATGGCCGTATGTGAAATGTGTGTTAATAATTTATCTATACAAATAAATAAAATAAAAATGTCTGTAATTTCAAATTAACAGCTTTTCACTAAATGCATATGGATGTTTATGCGATACTTATGCCCAAAAATCCATTATATTTTTTCTGTATGTTTGTATCGAATATTCTCTGAAACGGCTGGAACGATTATGGCGGGATTTTCACTGATAGGTAGTTATATAAGGAGTAACTTAGGCTACTATTCTAGACTAGCTTTGCCCCGCGGCGGTTTCCGCGGGTCACACACTTTGTGGGAGAGCCACGCTTCGGCATGAATCGGCGGCTCGATCGGAGTGATACCACGGCCTCATAGAAAACCGGTGTAAAATAGCGCTGTGTTTCACCGAGTGAGTGAGGATACAGGAGGCCCATACCCCAATCCCTCCCCCCATTCCCTCTCCCTATCCCCCAAAGGTCGGCAACGCACTTCAGACGCTTTTTGTGTTGCGGGTGTCCATGGGCGGCGGTAATTGCTTACCATCAGGTGATGCGTCTGCTCGTTTGCCCCTTATTCAACAAAAAAAAAAGGAAACACCGCAGGGCTCAGCTAGTTTGTGAATATGATAAGAAAACTGCAAGATTACATTAAAAGTCAATATTCTATTTAGCAGTTATTAAAGAAATACTACAATTGGTCATATTTAAAGTTTTATTTAGATAAAATAACTGCCTCGTTGGTCTAGTGGTTAGCGTAAGCGACTGCAAATCAAGAGGTCTCGGGTTCAATTCCCGGGTCGGACTGCTGTTGGGTGTTTCCTACAAGAAATTCCTAATAGCAGCCCGGAGTATGGAAGATGGCGGTGTTTCCTGCCCGTGCTTCGGAGAGCACGTTAAGCCGTCGGTCCCGGTTGTCATAGATGGCAATCGTTATTGGGAAGTCAGTGCCCTCAAATATACTGACAACTAGTTCAACCTTCGAATTCAGTTCGCCCTCAGGGTTGCGGAGGTCAGATGCCAGTCGCTTTGTGTAAAAACTGATATTCAGGTAAAACCGGTTGAACTGGTAGCCGACCCCTAATATTGGGAATAATAAAGGCTAGGAAGATGATGATGATGATTTAGATAAAATAAGTTATAGGTATTTTGTTCTAGAGTAATCGTTTTTATCTTTTTTTCTTTATGGAATAGAAAGCAAACGAGCAGACATATTAATATTGTTGTAATAAAAGTGGCGTATAATAAAGCGATATATTGTTATTACTAATGCTATGAAGAAATATTTTTCTGAAAAAAATATATTAAATATCTACGTTTCTTGTCTCGGTAAGATTTGAAATTTTTGGATATAATAATAATAATAATGTCTTTATTGTACACCAGGTAAATTATTAAGGTCTTAATTTAAGATTAGTAGGTACCATTGGCGGCTTTATCGCCCGGAGGCAATCTCTTATAGGCCTTAGGTTGAAGACGAAACAGAATAGGGAAAGTAGAGGGTTGTGTCTAATGCATTTATACCGAAAAGAAAACCGGTGTGAAATAGCGCTTGCGCTGTGTTTCACCGAGTGAGTGAGGATACCGGAGGCCCATACTCTAACCCCTCCCCTCATCCTCTTTCCCATCCCCTAAAGGTCGGCAACGCACTTGTGACGCCTTTGGTGTTGCGGGTGTCCATGGGCGGCGGTAATCGCTAACCATCAGGTGATACGTCTGCTCGTATGCCCATCTTTCTATAAAAAAAAAAAAAATATATTTGAAGAAAAAATTAAAGCAATATACACGTATACATATACATATATTTCTAGTACAATACTTAAGTTAACAATATTTTTCCAAATTCTATTATTGTACTACCCTTGTACAATTCGTTAGAGGGTGGTTTACCCCAGATTCCTTATCTCGTTGCTTTCAGGCGTTAGAGGCATTTTACGACAGACATCAATCTGATACCGTCGCCACAATCATGACGGGTGAAGTTATTACTTGTCAACGTTACTGTGAGAAAACTTAATCTCATTGTATTAAAACAATGCTAGATTAATTAATATAACGCCTATGTAATCTATAACACGTACTCAAAGGTAAGCGTGACCTATTAATAAAGGTTTTATATCAAAAACTAATTAGTTTGTATTATACGAATGAATTGCTTTTATTCGTTTTAAATAACTTTAGAATTAAGTACAAATTAATTGCTTAGATTTGAGCCTTTTTATAGGTGTATATTCCATGTAGCGATGGATCAAGAACAGCGAGTGTGTATCCATAGTGTATGCTTGTGGGATACCTCTATTCATACGGTATTTTTTTTTATGGAGTAGTTGGCAAACGAGCAGACTTATTAGAATACTTACTGACTGACTTATCGCCGGATGGTAACCGATTACCGTCGCCCATGGACACCCGCAATACCGAGGGCGACTCAGGTGCGTTGCCAGCTTTTGGGGGATGGGAAGAGGGATGGGGAGGGGTTGGGATATGGGCCTCCGGTATCCTCACTCACTCGGTGAAACACAGCGCAAGCGCTATTTCACACCGGTTTTCTGTGAGGCCTTGGTATCACTCCAAGTCGGCCCATGCATGCCGAAGCGTGGCTCTCCCACGGTAGATGTAGAGCAAGCTACGCAGGTACAAGCACTGCAAAGAACAAGAAAACTTAACTGGAATAGGAAGCTAAAAATTGTCTTCTAAGGAGAAGTCTATGTCCCGCAATAGACTCATGATGATAATGATGTAGGTACACGTTTGTAAATAACACTTTCTAAATTTTCTTATTTAACCTTTGTATAATTTTGGATCAGACGTTCCTGAGAGAGATATAATAAGTTATTTTTGTTCTACAAACAAACAACACTCAGGCTCAGTAAGAGTGTTTGTAGATCACACAAATATTTGTCCTATATGGAATGCAAATACTCAACAATTTTAATGGTACAGTGGCTGTAAGACATCTGAAAATACTTATAAAATAAATGTACGGCATGAAAATAATCGAAGTCACAGTTTTTTTTTCTTTTAAAAAGACAACTCCCGCACTAGGAATAATTCCTGTGTCGCGGGGGACTTTATAAACATACATGAAACGGACACAAAGAACACCCTGACTCAGAATAACAATTTCTGGATCAGACAAAGTGTTGTTCCATGTGGGATTTGAACCCACAACACTTGGTGAAGTAGGGGACGGCATGGCGACCGCTTAACCACTAGGCCAAACGTGCAGTTAATTATTGTGTACTGTTAAAGTCCCTTACAAAAACGTTGTGAGATGTTCCTGGATAATTTTCATGAGCATATAATCATCAAGTCATTTATTCCACTGTCAAATACCTATCAATATTGCGAAAAAAAAAACCTTTCAACTTGGCTATTGTTCTTATTCTTTTTTAGTTTTCTTACTCGTCTGTTACTTAACCCATGGATTGAATAGGGGCGTTGAACATCAGTATTCCTATTCCGTTACCACACGAAGAAAAATACTACTTAATAGGTCAAGTTAATCTGCGACTTATATGTATCTTAGTCACTAAACAGATTATAAGTCTCCGACTTATAAAAATGATGTAATTTTTATCTCGAAACAAAACAAAACATTGAGGTTTTTGGGAAAGAACCGTAATGTATGAACTATTAAAAATGCAAACAAACGTTTATCTCGTCATAATTAACTGAATGTTATGTAAATAGAGACTTTGTTTTATTTATTAATATCTATTTGAAAATAATCTATGTCTATAAAGTCTATTGTAATATGAAACAAAATTGTCTCTTAGTCTTAGATTAGATTAGATTTTGGGTTAAAACTAAGGACCTACTCACAAATGTATCCCACGGACTACTCTGTTAGTAGATACTTAGTTATATTTGAAAATCTGTTAAATTTGATTATAAGTTTTGGAAAAAACTGTTTATAAATAAAAAAATAGAAAATTAATTCAAGTTCTCTTTTCAAGAGAAGACCTTATTACTTCTAACTGTACTAAGAATTGGTTCAAAAATAATGGGCTGCGGTAATCACTTACCATCAGGCGACAGGTCTGCTCGTTTGCCCCCATACAATAAAAAAAAAAACAAAAAAAAAAATTGCATCTTTTGTCATTTAATAGGAATTTAGCATGTCAGAATTTAGGCCAGTATGACGACTAGATTATAGCCTGGAACAGAATAACCTACATAGCATAGCGGAAAAATCGGCTTACAGGTTTGAAAGAAAGTTGCGGGTACAATCCGAAATAAAAATTAGTAACAAACGAAAACCGAATTTATTCACAGAATCTACATTCGTATATGTTAGTACAGAATAAATATTAATTTTCTTTCATAAAGATATCACTCCAAAAAGAAACAGTATGTACAATTTCAATGTAAACAATACAAGTAAATCAATTTGACCGTATCACTTAGTGACGTAGGCAAACAACTGTGACATTCAAAAGATAAGGATTCCTCTTCCTTATTTGCTGATTTGTCTTTTGTTTCGGCCGGTGAATAACCTACTATACAACTGTTTGAACACACTCATATTTCACACATAATAAATGAAGACACAGTTTTACGAATCTGTTGATCTGAAAATGCATTTTTTGACAAAACAGACGCATGTTAAGTGATTTTATTTTCTATTCCTTATCTATACTGATATTTAAAGCGGAAGATTTTGTTTATTTGTTTGAACGCGCTAATCTCATTTGTTTTGAAAAATAATTCAGTGTTGGATAGTCCATTTATCGAGGAAGGCTATAGGCTATATATTTATTTATTTATATTTATACAGATTAAGGATCTCCAACAAAGCCTATACACAACTATAACTTAAAATAAAAAAATACATCAATCTTTCGGTGTACTCCCTCAATTACTATAATATCATCACGTTAATACTAATAGGAGCGAAGCACCAATGAGGAATGTTTAAAAAACGGGGGAAAATTTTCACGCTACGGGCAATAGAAGACGCAAATGAGGTTGCGTGGGTATTAATTATACACACACTCACCTTGGGAGAGCCACGCTTCGGCATGAATGCGCCGGTTCGACCGGAGTGAAAACACGGCCTCACAGAAAACCGGTGTAAAACAGCGCCTGCGCTGTGTTTCACCGAGTGAGTGAGGATACTGGATGCCCATACCCCAACTCCTTCCTCCATCCTTCTCCCCATCCTCCAAAGGCCGGCAACGCACTTGGTTAGCAGTTAGTTTTTATATGGAATAACGGGAAAACGAGCAGGCTTATCGCCTGATGGTAAGCGATTACCGCCGCCCATAGACACCCGCAACACCAGAGGCGTTACAAATACGTTGCCGGCCTTTTAGGAAGGAGTACGCTCTTTTCTTGAAGGTTTAAAGGTCGTATTGGTCCGGGAACACCGCAGGCGACAGCTCATTCCACAGTTTTACTGTGCGCGGCAGAAAGTAAACAACAATTAAACATAACAACATAGTAACATTAATTAAACTTGAGTTATTTTTAGAATTATGAATAGGTATACACAATTAATAATGACATCATACAACGGGCCATTACAGTTACTACAATCGGTTCGTAATAAATATGCCTAACGGAACATTTACATCGAATGAGTAATATCGGTATATGAGGAAGTGTAATACATAAACAAATAAAGTAACACTGCTTGGTATGTAGATTAATCACTATATTATTATAAAGCTGAAGAGTTTGTTTGTTTGAACATGCTAATCTTAGGAACCGCTGGTCCGATTTGAAAATATTTCTAAATACACACATATTATACATTAATTACATCCAGACACCAAGCATACAAGTATAATGACAATCAAATGTATTATGATAAACACGATTTATCTATACTAATATTATAAAGCTGAAGAGTTTGTTAGTTTGATTGTTTGTTTGAACGCGCTAATCTCAAGAACCGCTGGTCCGATTTGAAAAATTCTTTCAGTAATGAATAGCCCATTTATCGGTAAAGGCTATAGGGTATATATCATCAAGCTAAAACTAATGGGAGCGGAGCCCCAATGAAGAATTTTTCAAAAACGGGGGAAAATTATTACGCCACGAGCAATAGTAGACGTAAACGAGGTTGCGAGGGTCAGCTAGTATTTATATATTAATGCAATATGTTGTGAAAACTTGACAAAAACCCTTTACCTACGCGTTGGCCACCACATAATAGCAGGACTCCTTTGAAAGGAGAAGCCTAGTGTGCCTAACTAACTCTGCCAAATAAAACAGTTATTTTTTGGTACATGGTGGTGGTATTCATCAGCCGATTGCAGCACACAATTCTCCCACTGCACGGCGCTCTCATCTATTTTGAGCTAATCAATAGCCTAATCGATTTTTTTAAACAAAACTATTTAGAAATATCATTCTTATTTATTTTCCTGATATCTTCTGTATCAGAAATTCGATTTTCATGAAATTGCCATTTGCTACTGTAGTGCCACATTTACCAGCAACACAAAACAGTTAATCTTGTGAATTACGGAAAGTAAGATGAATGTTCGTGTTAGTATAATTCTGTATATACTCGTATCTGTCAGCTATGTTATTCTATCATAGATCTAACGTAAAGTCCCCGAGACACGGGTTGTATATTCCTAATGAAGGGGCTGTCTTATTTAAAAAAGAAAGAAATTTCAAACAAAAAAGGCTTTTGACTATAAATAGAAGGTAATATGATTATCAAGAGACGATGCAGTGCGAACGAACCTTTAAACAGAGAGATTTAAGTGATGTGCAAACATGCATGGCTATTATACATATTCTAAGTCTTAGTGAGGGACAATTTATTTAGTTTCTATATTTAAATTTATTATTTTGAAAACTGAGAAGTAAGAAGACAACCAAAAAGAAAATCCTAAGAGCTAGCAAAAAGTTGGAAGGAAGCACCCATGTATTTCTTTGTAAACTTTAAACGTAAATAAAGTCATCTAAGTATTCTAGATACATTTAGTACACATATTTCATACTAGCCTTTGCAATACTTATATTGCAACAGTTTTAAAGAAATCCGTAAAAACAGTGCTTTAAGTATAATCTACGCAAATCATATGAAAAACATGTCAAGATATCTTTGCCAATATAATATTCCTACAAAATGATATTTCAATTCTTTTTTTCCTCTTTCATCGAGTATTATATCAAATATCCTAACGCAATAAACTGGTATTTACGTATGTTATATCTTATTTGGCAAATTTGGATGGTTAAGAGATAAAACGGATTCGCCATAAAACAAAGGGGATGAAGATTTTTATTCGATACGATACGTGTCACGAAGTACGACGTAATGACGGATTGGCTTAGCTTACGACATGTAAATAAATTTCATAACATATAGTTCATAGCGATTTCGGGACAAGAAAAAATGTTTTGGGAGGAATTATCTAAAATATACACTTTTAATTGAAATCTTTTGAATCTGTGAATAAAATTAGTACCCCTTATCTTTACATTAAGTTTGAGTATTTAAAATATTTAAGTATGTAAGTTAGTTTCATGCAAAGCAATTTATTCCACAACTATGAACCTTGTAGTAATCAAGTCAAAGCTCTACTTGAATATCAGCGACAGTCCTTTCATTTTCACGTTTTGCTTTTTGAGCTATGCTGAGCTGCTCATATTCTAGCAGTAACCGCAAGCGGAGTGCTGTATCGCAAGAAAAGCCGCAAGGTACAATATGCATCAATTTCATGTGGGTAGCAGCATCCAACAGGTTTACTACACTGAGCTTTTACTCCTGAGAGCTTACCTGACGTGTGGGTTTCTTGTTAATCCAATAAATATCCGCTTGTTTAAAATAATTCATGTTTCCTATTAATTTTGAGTTCGAATGTTAGATTATTAGAACTCTAAATCAGTAAGATTTGACGGATTATCCGAGTGTAGAATATCCCTGACAATGAAACAAGCTTAAATTTTAAAATTTTATAATATGCTACTGTTAGCATATTCAATATTCATAACCAGTGATTTCGATTACTTAAATTGAACTTTATAGAACTCGTCAGTGTATTAAAATCAAATACCTACAACACTTCACTTTCTTAATACCACTATGAATGTAATAATGAAAGTGTAAACTAAGTGAGTGATAACAATGGCAAACGAGGGCTCATCTTGTAACTCTCTGATAGAAACGGAAGCTTCAAGTATTTATGTTGGCTTTTCTACTTAATAGGATACAATGAATCAACAAAATTGGGTAGGAACGTGCTGACATCAGATCTCAAACTACAGTTGAATCACGAGACTGATGAATAATTGGAACGGTGCCAAATTTATCTTAGTTATCGCTTCGGCAAATATTTGTCGGTGTTCTGTTTGCAGTGTAGAATTTCGGAAAGTCTGTTTACCTATAGATTAATGTAGTGTTTAATATATTAAATGCTAGTCCGATTAGGCTCAGATTTATCTCCCACAGTCAGATCAAGTTTCAAATTTTGTGATTCTGGTTTACTTTGTAATATATTCCTCTATTTAGTTCGTATTTTTTTTTATATCCATAATTATTTTCTTCGGATTCCTGAAACACTCGGCTGCCGGAAGTAGGAATTCAATAAAGTTCACACATTTTCCAGGTGTCTTGTCCATGATATAAGGGGACTTGGACATCACACAAGCTCCTAATGAGTTGTTAAATAACTATAGAATCGAGTCCGGCATTCTCTATGACTTATGTCCACTTTGTTGCACCTCAATTTTTTGAAAATCATTTTTAGATAATATATAATGATGCTAAGATATTTGCTTTAAAGTTCCGTGTTAGTCACTTGTTAAATAATATTAAAAGAAATCGCGTAGAATTGAAAAATAATTTATTCTTTTTAGACGGTGATTGTCATTATCGTTTATTCTCGTCCATATTAAGGCTTATTTAAATGTCACAGAATTCGGTATCACTACCTTTAATAACAATACTTGTTTAATAGATAGTAACTTTTTTTTTTTTTTTTTTTTTTTTTTTTTTTTTTTTTTTTTTTAAAAAGACAACTCCCACATTAGGAATAAACATCCTGTGTCGTGGGGGACTTTACAAACATACATGAAACGGACACAAAGAACATCCAGACTCGGGTCAACAATTCGTGGATCACACAAAGTGTTGTAGGTACCGCGTGGGATTTGAACCCACGACACTTGGCGCAGTAGCAAGCGGCATGGCGACCGCTGACACTACTCTGACTCTGACGCTGACTCAACTAGGCCCAATATGTTAGTAACATTTAATTTACGTCTTATAATGTTAACCTGGCCTCGCTAACTAACTGCCATTGAATGACGCAACCAGGGTTGCCTCAAGTCAGTTGCTTAGCATTGTTAGGATACCATTGGAACTAGACTGCATTCCTGTAAGTAGCGAGTTCGTTATAATGTGAATAATTGATTAAAGGTCGTATGTCCGCGCTGTAGCGAACACCTAATGTTCTACAGAAACACAACAATACCCTGAAGCAATTCTTTCTTTGTATCTTGAGTGTTTCTAGCAATCGCTTGGTATATTTAGTCCACAGATTTCTCGTATACAGAATCCGATAATATACTTTTCAACCTCTCGACTACACTGATCAAACCTGTCAGGGGCAACATGCTAGTACCATGTTGCCCCTGACATTCAAAGACCTTCATTAACGTTCAATATCTGTTTTGTCTCTAAGGGTTCCGGTAACGATGTGCCTAAGGTATTTTATTGAGGGACTCGATGATGTAACATACTTACGATATTTAAAGAATTACGACCACTAGCCTAATGACCTAAAAACAGTATATTATTTGTTAAATTATAAAAAACATAATTAGGTACATGTGATAATAAACTTAATGAGTTACTGAATCCTATAAGTTCAATATGGTTTAAGCACGCACAAGCGTTATCACGTAATCATTAAATTGTCCTTGACTCACAGAAACCTTATTTAATTATTTTTCTACAGTTACTAAAACCTTTGGCGAGAGGTGTAACTGTATTCTGAAAATTTTGAAATGAAAGCTCTAGTTACAAAATTTTATTAAAAGTGTAAGATATGGCTTAAGAAACTTAAACTATGGATTTTATTGGAGCCTTAATCGTCATTAGAAACTTTGACGGAGATGACATAAGTATAAGAGTACCGAAAGATAAACTACGGAACCTTAAAAAGTTAACACCAAATACCGAACAACACAATCAACTCAGGCAGCTATTTCCGGTCTCAGTTGACCGTGATGTTCTTACTGATTTTATGTTCACAAAGGTCCTCGCGTGTGAATATCAATAAAAACTTAGGCGCGCATAGCACGTAAATTTATATTTCGGTATAAAATACTCTGCGAGTAGTATAAAATTTTATGACTAACAGCCAAATGAGGTAATGAATCGTCTGAACGCGGCTGATAACGTTGCCATGAATTTACATTTTATTTGACAGTACGGTGTATATTTTCTTATTCAAAATGTAAGTTATACACATAGGCGATGATGCGGTGGAATCGCTTGTATTTAAATATTGTTTTTATTATTATTATTATTTTCTATTATTTAATTTAAATTTGGGATATTATGAAAATAAATAAGATCTACAGTTATACACATTTCTGTAGGACAGCTAATGGATATAAAACTCTGATCAAAGTAATGATATTCCGAAAGGGCCTGTCATCAGAAGCATTTGAAGCCTACGGGCTTGTATTAAACACAATTATCTGTGTGATACTTAAAACTAACTTTATAGTAGAAAGTTAGTTTCCACTATCTTAATTTTTGTAGTTTATTTTTAGACCCTATGTCCAGCAGTGAATTACAATAGGTTGCTGATGAATACACGTGAAAAAGATACCACTGATATGCGTTAAATAGGTTAACTAATTGATTTTGTTCGAAATTAAGCGCTGCAGCTTGTTTAACCTGTTCTATAATTTAGTTTTGTGCTAGATTAAAATGCTATTGATAGCTCAATACTTAAGATCACGCAAAAAGAAATGGAATACCCATGGTCAAAATTTGCTCACTCAATTCTTAGAAACATGACAAGTTACGATAACGCTTCCATGTAAAATTGTAAACCAGAGCTGTATTTTTCTTTTTTAAGAGAACTCAACTCTGAATATATGAAAATGTTTCGTTTTACGTATTCACGGTTAAGTTCATATCAGATTTCTTGTATTAAAATCTGTTTTAGGCAAAATTAAAATATTCATCATCCACTTACTAGATCGTGCAAAAAATTATGCTTTGTTGGATTTGACGTGACTATATTTTAAAAACAAAAACAAAATCAAGATTTAATTTTGGAGTTTCACCTGTTTCAAATTTAAAAACTTTCGAGTAATATTGTTGTGAGCTAAGAGGATTAAGTGCTATTCGAAATAAAAATTATCACTATACCAGAATATTGTTGCAGATCGCATTCAAGAGACATTTTTCTTCGTTAGAAGCTTTCTTCAGAAACTGTGAGTCGAACATGTGTTTTGAAGCAAGCAATACTTTAAAAATTCACACAATAGAGATAAATCTTTATGCTGGTTTTAACTCAAAGTAGTTTCTGAAAAATGAAAGTAGTTTAAGTGCAAGACAGCATAAGGAAGATTTACTTTAAGAAAATATTAGATAAAAATTATTACCGGTTTCCAGTGGATATGTATTTCAGCACGATGTATGCCTACGAGTACATGTGCGTCAATGTGTGCGATTAAGCTTGTGTACGTGCATACTCGAAAATGTATGTGTGTGTGAGCATGCATTCGTGCGTCGTTACTGATGTGCGTGTGCATGTGCGTATGTGCTTGTACCCTTGTTTATATTCGTGTGTCTCATATTGAATTATATAACGTACGCCTTCTTTTACGGTACTAGATTCGTTTTACTGAACAAACCGAGATTACAAATTGGAATTCATTGGATGGTATTCAAAACTTAACATAAAGTTACAAAGCTATTGTATAACTCAAGATGATATAAAATCAGTTCATTCTAATACATTACTACTAACTACTAACATTGCTAAAGTTAAAAAAAAAACCAAATAAAGTCGGGCACTTTGATGTCATTTATTGAATGCTTTTGACTTTCAAATATGAATATTGTGATGGTATAGGGTGTTTTTTTAAGCTAAATAGAACTTTAAATTGTAAAAAGTAACACAAAAAATTAAATTTTGATGAAACTTTTTTTTTTATTTGTTTCAGTATACTCTGACAAATCATCATGAATAGACTCACGCTTGAACAACGCTACGAAATTATCCAAATTTACTTTGAAAATCAGTCGTCGATTCGCGCAACTTATAGACGACTTCGTCATTTGTATGGCGTATAACACGAACAATGCTGGCCTCCAAGGCGTCAATTGTTGCTGGTTTATCAGCATAAACCAGTGACTTCACGTAGCCCCACAGGAAATAATCGAGAGGTGTCAAATCGCACGACCTTGGAGGCCAATTGACAGGTCCATTTCTCGAAATCAACTTATCGCCAAATTTTGATTTCAATAAGTCGATGGTTGCGTTCGCCGTATGGCACGTAGCGCCATCCTGTTGAAACCACATCTCCTCCGGATCAATGTCATCCATATTTTCAAACAAAAAATCATTGATCATGGTGCGGTAACGATCTCTATTGACCGTAACGTGAGCTCCGGCCTCATTTTTGAAGAAATAAGGTCCGATGATGCCACCAGCGTGAAAATCGCACCATACGGTGCATTTTTCTGGATGTAATGGAGTCTGTAGGGTCTGTTGTAGATTGGTCTCACTCCATATGCGGCAATTTTGCTTATTAACAAACCCGTTAAGCCAAAAATGCGCCTCATCGCTGAACACAATTTTGCGATAAAACAGTCGTCTATAAGTTGCGCGAATCGACGACTGATTTTCAAAGTAAATTTGGATAATTTCGTAGCGTTGTTCAAGCGTGAGTCTATTCATGATGATTTGTCAGAGTATACTGAAACAAATAAAATAAAAGTTTCATCAAAATTTAATTTTTTGTGTTACTTTTTACAATTTAAAGTTCTATCTAGCTTAAAAAACACCCGTTATATTGCATTTAAAGTTCAGTTTAAAAAACATACTGCATTTTGAAGCAACCTACATGGTAGTCGAATAAACACGAATACACGAAATCTTTTTCATAAAAAATATGCAAAAATAATTATTAATAGTTATTTTATAGTGCAACATTATCATTTAAAAGCCTTTAAAAGTCCAGTACTGTTCTTAGAATGAAATCGGAATAGCATTGTTTTTTTTTTTGAGCAGACGTTTCGCCTTTTGGTAAGCGATTACCACCGCCCATGGACACCCGAAACACCTGAGGCGTCTTAAGTGCGTTGCCGACCTTTAGGGGATTGGGAGTGGGACGGGAAGTGGGATGAGGAAGGGGTTGGGGTATGGGCCACCGGTATCCTCACTCGGTGAAACACAGTGCAAGCGCTATTTCACACCGGTTTTCTGTGAGGCCGTGGTATCACTCCTGTCGAGCCGGCTCTCCCACAGATAAAACTGTACTAAAAGTCTCCTTAGAAGTATAAGCCTACTTAGTATAAAAATCTCAAAATAACAGATTTCATGAACAAAATCTGTTAGGAAGAAAAAGAACAATTTTTTAGGTATTGGTGATAGATTGGTGGTAGACTTATATTAATAATAATTATTGGCAATTTAGAGAGTTATTGAAAAAGTAAATAAAACATGAAATGACGATCCTCTTTATGGACCCATAACCTCATATTTGAATTTTTAAAAATACTATACTAAATAATTCGAACAAAACATTTTTCAAATTAGAAACTTCGTTATGCTTTTAATGATTTGTCGTTACCTGATTATACTCGACTGGTTAAGGGTTAGTAGACACGCAAATTGGTCGATAAAATTTGTGTTTTTGATCGTTTTCAGTCACTGAGTTAAGAACTGAGGGGCCAACAATATATTTATTTTACTTGACCATACCTACGACTTAGAAACAATTTTTAAGTAATTAAAGCTTTATGGCAGGAGCTGGATGCGAGAAGCCGAGGATCGAACTAAGTGGCGTGCTATTGGAGAGGCCTATGTCCAGCAGTGGACTGCGATAGGCTGATGATGATGATGCAACCTTTATATGACATTATGGATGACGTGGTGGATTAAGCGCCTCACCACTTCCTACTGCGCTGAGAACTGCTGGTCTACTCCCCGACTAGATATATATATTAATCCATCTTATAACCCGCAACAAAATTAGTTCGAAATTAGTTCGAATAAAAAATCGACTTCCCTTATTAACAAAGCGAGAGTAAAATTTAAAGTCAAAATAGGCATTCTATTGAAGAAAAAAGTATCATGGGCTCGTATTTCATTTAAATAATATTATGTATGGTAACATAAAGTATTTTTAGTATACCACCTCAGATTTCACCCGTAAGGTATTTAGTGTATTATGTTCAATGTGCGTTCTGTATTATATTTGTTACAACTCACCACAAACCAACTACTCTTGTGTACCTCGATGATAGCCATTACTATTTTACATCGTAAAATATGCAATAATATAACATTGAGTCGAGACCGGCCTGTCATTGGTTCATCGAGATAAAGTTTATGATTATAGGGGTAGTAAGTCAGTCATATTTCTCAAAGACAAGGCCCGGTACCTTGATGATACAGTGATAGTTTTATAGTACACTTAAGACTAAATTACGAATTTTATTGACATGTCATGATATAGTTGGTTTTCAAAGTTTTGAATTGCATATTTTCTTTTACATTTTTGTTGCATATACGATAAATCAGTCATGGTTTCCATACAAATATATATGGCAATCATCACATTATTGAGAAGACTATATATGATGATGCATGAATTATATATATATTTAGGATTCAGATGTAGAAATCATTAAAAAAAACAATTATCTTACACGCTACAAATGATTTAATAAATTAACAAAATTTAGTAATTAATAAGCCTTATAGATAATCAAATATTTTCATACATAAACATTAATATCGAAATAAAACACCAATCACTTATACAAACAAAAAGGTCTTCTACTTACAGAGACTAAGACTTTCAGCAATTTAAATAACAATCGTAAGCACTTACAAATCGCGTCGACAACTACCGTTCCGTACCGAGGGTAACGAGAGAATGATCGTTTCTTAGGCGTGCACCGCCTTTTATAGAAATAGTCTTACATTACAAATGAGTTCCCTAAATCGGCCTATCCCGACAAAGCGTCGTCCTCGACGTGGTTTTCATGGTGCTCAGCTGGTAATGGTCCCAACCCTGCCGCTGGAGAGTCGCCACTAGGCCCAGACATGCCAGTAGCGGGTTGAAGTGCCATTGACGATGATCCTGTGTCGGGGTCACATACTTCGTCGTCTGAAATACGAACACCTTAGAAACTGCAATAATGGTTTTCACAGTGTAGATCACACATATAATCTTATGTAAGAAGACAAAATTTGTGAGAGCTCTCAAGATTGTGTCCCTTTTTCAAAACTCGCCAAGCTTCTACTGATCCAACGCTGCACCTGTGAACAAATCAGACAGAAGGCGTCCCCTCTGTCTGAGGTTGACGGAGGCATCTCTGAATCGCACGTCAACACCAGTTATTAAGTTCATAGACCAATACCTCTCGCTATAGGTATGTCTATTTGGACGGAGGCATCTCTGAATCGCGCGTCCCATAGTTGTACAACACCATAAATAATCACATGTCAAATATATAAATGGGTTTCTATACCAAGTGCAGACGGAGGCATCTCTGAATCGCGCGTCTGTTATGCATTGTATGTACCCACAGTCATGTTTGTGTGGATGGAGGCATCACTGAATCGCACATCCAACACAAAGTTTATCGTTTAGTTAATCACACATGTCAAATACATAAATGGGTTTCTATACAAAGTGCAGACGGAGGCATCTCTGAATCGCGCGTCTGTTATGCATTGTATGTACCCATAGTCATGTTTGTGTGGATGGAGGCATCACTGAATCGCACATCCAACACAAAGTTTATCGTTTAGTTAAATGCATCCACCAGCGAGCCGATTGTTCACACCTAACTCGTACTTAGGAATGAGCTAATTTGGAATTTATTTACGTATAGCAGTTTTGATATAGAGGAACCGATAAAGGAAATTAGAAATAACAGGCATATGGAAAGTTTGTGACCAAACAGCCCGCCAGCACGGCGCATAAAACTAATTCAATACTCACTTTCGACAAAGGCTGCACATGATTCTGGACACCACTCTCCATTCCAGGTTCCATTACTCAGCAGCTGCTTGTGTGGTTTTGTCATATGAAC
This sequence comes from Spilarctia lutea, assembly GCA_916048165.1. Taxonomy (NCBI): domain Eukaryota; kingdom Metazoa; phylum Arthropoda; class Insecta; order Lepidoptera; family Erebidae; genus Spilarctia; species Spilarctia lutea. Next base: position 1,693,095 of record OU696492.1, on the reverse strand, counting down.
CGCTGATGAGTTTCAACTGGTAGCGACCACTAGGTAGGTAGGTAGGACCAAGTACTCTATACGGTCCGCGCATGCCAGAGTCTAGTTTTCCTGTGGACTGAGAATACTTAATTACGAAGACCAGATCGTTAAAGTTATATGCACGTGGTGTTCGCCGCTGCCGGTTGACATGAGAATCTTGTATGGCTTGATTTCGTGTCAACAGTTGGCGAGCTCTTGTTCTGCACAGCTCACGCCAGCCTTCGTGGTTTTCCGACATATCGATGGTGACGTCACGTATTAGTGCTCGAACGATAGGTGTCGTGGCATCAGTACCCACTAGGAGCTTCAGTGCCGATGCTTGTGTGGTCTTCTGCTTGGTAATATTAAGGGAGAGTTGAAGTCTCCATAGTTTTGCTGACCACTCCACATGTTATCCGTCTTCTGCATCAATAGCACCATAGCCTTGGACTGCACGGTTGGCCTTGGTTGGTTTAAGCGGTCACTACGCCGCCCGCTACTGCGCCAAGTGCCGTGGGTTCAAATCCCACGTGGGACATCACTTTGTGTGATCCACAAAGTGTTGTCCTGAGTCTGGGTGTTCTTTGTGTCCGTTACATGTATGTTTGTAAAGTCCCCTGCGACACAGGATGAATGCAGGAGTTGTCTTTTTAACAAGAAATAAATAAATAAAATAATAGTGTCGGTATGTTCTTCTGTAGGCAAGGACTGATCGAAAATAGACAATGTTGGTGAACTAGTTCTACAACTTATTATTTCTTGCCTAGCATTCTTTTGTTCAATAACTAACTAACTCACATCCTTTTTCATGAAACGTGTTATACAAGCGATCTTAGCTGCATAGTCTCGAATGTACCTTCTAAAATATGCCGCCAAACCCAGAAATTATCGTATTTGTTTCACATTACGAGGTATCGGTGCATCAACTAGGGCTTGAATTTTTTAAGGGCTCGGCCTAACCTGACTAACTAACTACGCGCCCTAAGTATTCGACCTCCATTGACAAAAATTAGCATTTTCGTAAAATGATTGAAAAACCTGACTCGGTTAACGTTTCTAGATACCTTCATTAGATTCACGAATGATGCCTTTATCTTTTAAGTCATATATGGATAAAATGTTTCAATGCTTCCGAGGAAAGCAATGTTATGTTTAAGGCACCACTTACAATTAGAACATCTACGGAGATGCCCTGTATTACTGCAGTTTTAAGGTCATTATTTTTGTGGGGAACCAGCCACTTGTGTGCTACCTAAATTAATATTTTTCTTGTTACGAAAACCTGACCTTTCCTTAGTAAAACAGACGTCTTCACTATGTCCAGTTTTTTTACAAAAATTACAGACTAATTTATTAACATTATTAGTGGTGGCACAAATGTTAGAAGTTTGGTCGGTTTTTGAATTTTTGGGACAATGGCGTGATTCATGACCATGTTGTTTACAATTAAAACATCGCAGATTCAATGAACGATTAAGAAACATTGGTTTAGAAACCGAATTTCGATTCTCGAGTTTGGTGCGGGTAGGTTTAACATAAATGGATAAAAATGAAACTAAGTCGTGAATTTCGAGGTTAGCGTTAGCAGCCGCGGCCCTAACTTGAGGATCCGTAATGCCGCGAATAATTATCAAGGTTCTCAGCTCGTCACTTAGTCCCTTAACAATTTTTAGACGTAATAATGTCCTTCTTGCATATTCGGCGTACGTGCTATATTTATCAGAGGTGATATGCATCGCATCATATAGGATATTCGCGTAATCGAGCTTTCGTGGACACAGAGGTTTGAATTCCTTAACGAAATTGCTCCACGTTCGGTCGCTGGTTACCCATTCGTTTAACCAGGAACGCGCGTCGCCTTTGAGGCATATTGATACGCGTGATAGGCACTCTGAATCGCCCCAGTTATTAGAAGACTTAGCACGTTCAACTTCACCACACCATACGTCTATATCGTGAATAGTTGGGTCAAAGATGGATACAAAGTAATTTTGTGTTCTATCCGAGTTTACCGATCTAATTGCTTCGGCTAATATTCTTGCCGACTCCGATACTACCTGTACATCGCGGCCGTTTGCTTGAGTACTTGATTTCTCGGGCGTTATACTCTCAGATGCGGGTATATTTAACGAGCTAGGTATCGGTGTTTCAGACGTCGGCGCTGTAACCTGAAGTGCCTGACTATTCTGCAATTTGCTTACTGGGGGCGTGATTGAGCTTACGGTCACACCATTTTGACCTGGCTGATTGTCAGTCGTGCCGCTTAAAGGAGAACGTTCAGCTTCTAGTGAATTTAAACGTGACAAAATCGATTGCAACGTTTCCTGCATGGTGCCGCTTTGATCACGAGGATAATAATTCGATCGCGAATGCGTTCTACTTCTTGATCGTGATTTGTACGGGGAATAAGTTCGACTTCTAGAGCGAGTTCTGTTCCGAGACCGAGACCTATACCGAGAACTACGGTCCCTATCGAGCCGACGCGACTTGTTGCGAGAGTTACGCTTTCTATCAGCCATATTTACACACAAACAGAAATTAGAAACAAGAAATAAACCGCTAATTGGTGTTTTATATCCTTTTTTTTTTTTTTTTTTGCAAATCAAGAGGGTACTACTATAAAATTAAACTGTGGGCGTATTTTATGAGATAATCCCACTTCTGAATTTAGGATTCAGATGTAGAAATCATTAAAAAAAACAATTATCTTACACGCTACAAATGATTTAATAAATTAACAAAATTTAGTAATTAATAAGCCTTATAGATAATCAAATATTTTCATACATAAACATTAATATCGAAATAAAACACCAATCACTTATACAAACAAAAAGGTCTTCTACTTACAGAGACTAAGACTTTCAGCAATTTAAATAACAATCGTAAGCACTTACAAATCGCGTCGACAACTACCGTTCCGTACCGAGGGTAACGAGAGAATGATCGTTTCTTAGGCGTGCACCGCCTTTTATAGAAATAGTCTTACATTACAAATGAGTTCCCTAAATATATATTGAATATCCATATTAGAAACTATAACAATTCTTTTGGGAGCAAGGCCTCCCAAACTTGGGATTGCTTTTGTATGAAATACTTTTTTTTTTTTTTTTGTTGACGGGGTGGAAAAATCCCTTCGGATCTCCGGCTCCTCGGGGACTGAAGGGGAGCCAGGTATGTGGTGAGTCCACTAAAAACCACCCCGGCGGCCGGTCTCAGTCGCCCTGCTCTGGGGAGGACCCGGACCAAGATACTTCAGGTCCCCCCCAGGAACGACACCGCGTCTAAAAGACTCTTTCCTGGGGGAAGTCTGGGCTTCCCCCTGCCTGTTGGCCCAACCATTAAATTTTGCAGCCTGACCGCGGTTTTGCGACCAGGACGCTCCTCTGTCTATGACCGCATCAATCAGCTACCAGAGGTCCCCACTCTCTGGCAGCTTGCGGTACTGTCGGCGGCTGGTGTTGCCGGCGACGTCGCCTACGCTCGGGATCGGCCCTCTCCCGATCCCGTTCAGCGGTCTCTTTCTGGAGCATCACTGTCTCACAGAAAGAGACCACTGCGTCCCAGCCCTCCTCACCCGCCAGCATGGCAACGATGATTGCTGGTGGGGACAGGTCTCGTCCGATTTGGCCGACCAGGACCTCGCGTTCAGACGCCCACGCGGGGCAGTCCTCCAGCGTATGCTGGGCGGAGTCCAAGTCGGCCGCGCAATGGTGGCACTGTGCCGTCTCCTCGCGTCCGATCCTATTCAGATACTCACCGAAGCAACCATGCCCGGTGAGTATCTGCATAAGTCGGTAGGTGACGCGACCTTCCTCCCTTCCTACCCAAGCTTCGAGGTTAGGCAGAACGGCACCAACAGCGCGTTGGCGCGCATTTTGCGGCTGTTCCAGCCGCGCGCGCCACTGTGCCAGTGCCTGTCGGTGAGCGTTCCGCCGCATTTCGAGCTCATCCTGGTCTTCCCCGCTTTCGCCCCGGCGGATGGCACGAATCTGGTCATAGATCTTCGCGTCCATATCCGCCAGGATATCAAATGGGGGGAAACATGCCAGGACTGTCGCCGCCTCAGACGAAATGGTACGGTACCCTCGTACGATCCGAATGGCCACTACCCGCTGCGCTTGATTGAGCTTAGCTCGGCAGCGGGAGGAGGCCGATAGGCGCTTGATCCATATCGGCGCTCCTTAGAGGGCCATGGATCGTATCACCGCACCGTAGAGGCGGCGAACTTCTTCCCGCGGACCCCCTAAATTAGGCAATAGCCTCTGTAGGGAGCCCGCCATCCCCCGAACTCGGGGGATCATCCGCTCGAAATGCTCCTCGAAGCTCCAGCGGCTGTCCAGGGTGAGGCCGAGGTACTTGATATGTCGCCCCACCTCGACCTCCGTTCCTCCCACTCTAATAAGCGAACGGGTAGGAACGGCACCTCCGCGTTTCCTGTGACACCACAGGGCTTCCGTCTTATGAGGTGCAACCCGTAGGCCCAGACCGCTGATCTGTTGGACGACACAGGCCACCCCTAGTTCGGCGAGCTCCAGAACTTCTTGGAAGCCATGCCCCCTGGCCAGTACTAGAGTGTCATCCGCATAGCAGACGACACTCACTCCAAGGGATAAACTGGTCCTCAGGACTGCATCATACGCGAGGTTCCACAGAAGGGGTCCTAGGACCGACCCCTGGGGAACTCCGCATGTGACCTCCCTTCGATGTTCTTCGTCGTCCCGACCCATATAAGAGTTGTATGAAATACAAGCATTTGCAGTTTCCTTTGCTTTAGTGTTGGGTTTCGACAATTAATTTCGCCATGACATAAAATAGCCTAAACCTACGCTATTCAAGCAGTTGACCATAGTCTATTTTGAGCTTACTAATTATTTATTTATTTATTTAATTTCGCATTCATAATGTTAGTGATCTTTTGTGATCGCTTTGGCTTATCTTTTTAATTTATAGCAAATTTTTCTTCAAAATATAACGTATTTCATTTCGTTTTAGGCGACTTGAATAAAAATTAATCTTGCAGAAAAAAATTGTACCCTTTTAGCTTGGCTTGTGCACGGAGCACTTTGTTGTACTACTTTTGACAAAGTCTCAGAATGTGTTATATTATGAATTGCCATTGACATTCAACGAGGCAATGCTGCCAGTTTTTCTTAATTTTGAGTAGTTATGTAAGTTAAATCTTGTGGTGTTTTCCTTTTTTACTTGTTTAAAATATTTAATGACAATATTTTAAAAACCTTCCGTTCGTACTTTTTTATTTAACATACCTACGTACTTACTGTTATACAATAACGTATTTAAATAAGTTTTTGAGTAAATTGTTTACGAAGGAAAAAACATTATACTATTTTTTGACAAAAAGATTTAATTATAAATGTTTATCCGCAATTTTATAACCAAATTAAACTCTAGATGTTTAAAACGATTATTTTTCGGTTTTATTGAATAAATGATTTTGGAACAACTTAATATTATGATGCTTGAATGTCTACACGTAGTCTAGGAATGAAGTTGAATTTCGATGTATGTTCAAAACTATTATTGCTCGTTGTAGAGACTGTTTAGTTTTGTACGGGTTGCTCTGACGATGTAGTGTGGGGATAAGCCGCTACAAAGTTAATTTTATCCATGATATCTTTTCTTATTTCAAAAGGTACAAAGTTCCGATGTGATTACACATATAACCCGGATATTAAGGGATGGCAAAAATATCACAGGGTGCCAGTAACTTGGAATGATGCTCGTCTGATGTGCACACTTGAAGGTACGTATTGGACGAGGTACTTTATTTTTATTTTGTTTAAACCGATTAAGATGTGGTATCTAATCATAATCTAAGGTAGTTATAATAAATTCACATAGATAAAAAACTGACGTTAACAGCAAGTACTGAAAAATATTTTAGTCACCATGAAAAGTGATAATATTTTCCCTAAATTTTATATTATACTAGCTGACCCGACAAACGTTGCTTTGCCATAAAAAAGAATATATGTTGTAGAGGTAGGTCAATAAAAAACGCGATGGAAAAATAGGGGTTCTTTCTTTTTCTTGTTTTTCTTTTCTTTTTTTTTTTTTTTTAAAAGGACAACTCCCACATTAGGAATAAACTATTTCTTGTTGGTTGGTTGTTTTCGGTTGATCGTAGAGGGTTGAAAATTCAGGGTTGTATGTATTTTCTAATGCTGTATCCTACTGTAAAAAATTAGGGGAATGAAAAATAGACGTTGGCCGATTCTCAGACCTACCTAAAATGCTCACAAAATTTCATGAAAATCGGTCCAGCCGTTTTGGAGGAGTATGGTAACTAACACTGTGACACGAGAATTTTATATATAAGATTGATTTGATTAATTACATACGAAAAAGCTTGGCACATGGTTTGTGTTAGGTTTTCCTTCTGTTTTCATCATTGTTGTCAGGCGTAGTTTACTCCGTTAGCCAGTTTTACGACGTTCACGGGATAAATAGAATTAAGACTACAATATTTTCATTCAAACACTACCACATGATATACCATGGGATGAATAGAAATAGTTTCTATTACTTTATTTTTTTAACTGCCAGGAAGTTTACTTTCCTAAAACTGTGCAGTTTGCCAAAATACTGTTGACGGTATGTTACTTTTATAAGATATCATAAAATATAGTAAAAAAATATACAAAAGACTGAGAGAATATCTTTAATTCAATCGAAAACCCTATAAAAACGAGATAAGATATTGTTTGGAGTAGCATAAGAGAAAACAAAAACATTAAATATATTTTGAAATTTATTGACTGTAGAAACGACTATCATTGTTAAGTGATTATTATGATTGAGCTGAACTAATGTTTCAGTCTGTAACCAATTTGTGCCATACGTGTGGTACCGAGACGTCGACACTAACTGAAGGGCTAGTCCATAAACATAGAGTCGCTCAACGAAACGGAAATGTGTCCGAAGGACGAAATTAGTAGTACCGACATAGTTCTTACAGTTAGTAGGTTGGAATGGCAATGAGCTGGTCATATATGTCAAAGAAACAATAACGGCATGAGCAAGCGTATTCCGGAGTTGTGACCGCGGAGTTGGCGAGGTGGTTTGATGCCTTGCCTAAGAGGGCGATTGGACGTAAAAAACAATAGACCGGGGTCTGTAATGAGCCCTGGGAGAGGCCTAATATTTCAGTATAAAAAAATAATAAGATTTCATTTTTCAGGAATACCACTTGATCAAATTGTTCAAGACCAAACTTTACTGTTGTCTAAGCTAAGGCTGCAACCTGAAGGTAAATACATAGATGTAGATTGTGATGAACCTCGTTCCTATGTGTGCTACAGAGCTGAAACTAAGGAAGAGAGTGAAGTCAATGAGTGTGGAACTCCATACCCAGGTAAATTTAAGAAGAATATTTTAGGTTCAGTAGACTAATGCATTTTTCATGGTGGAGTATAATAATAAGTCTTTGGTTTATTGTATGTACAGCTGGGTGACAACAACCAGGCGAACGAAGTATTTAAATAATATTTTGTTTTCCTGTTTTCACCTTCGAAGATCTTTCTTATTACTCATTGTGGAATAAGCCAGTTATAGTTATACTAAGGAATATTTAAAATTGTACTGTAAATATGTATTTATATTGTACGAGCAAACCAGAGCAAACCCGTACATTTGTAGTAGATAACGAAATTGGCATATATCAACGTATTTGTATTGCACTCATGTTACATTATGCACTTCTAACACACAATTTTGTATATTATTTAGTTGCAAAAAAATCATCATTCGGTATAGTTGTCTAACAGACATCGGCAGAGAAGTAATGACAGAGTGTTCCATAGTTTTAGTGAAATAAACGATGGTGTTCTGTGTGCTAGTTCGTATTTGCCTAGTGCGCGTGTATTAAATAAGACGTCGTCACCCATTCTTTTTCGTTACTGCGCGTAATAAAGGGAACAATCAATAAATCGACTAGGGACATTACACGTTAATGTAATTTTGTTCTATCCTTGCATGTATTCTATCGTAATTGTTAAAAGTAACTTACTACAAATATCGGGTTGTAAACATTGTAAATCATAAAAAATATCGCTTTAATTTTTTATTTTGTAATTACGTTTAATTATTTTATACAGTTATTTTCTCTTTTTATATCTTAATTAGCTTACATCAACGTATTTGTATTTCACTCATGTTACATTATGCACTTCTAACACAAAATTTTGTATATTATTTAGTAGCAAAAAAATTATCTTTCGGTAAAGTCGTCTACTCATTTATCAAACAAGCAAACTATCAGTAATGTTAGGGAATCTACCCTTACATATGTGTTTGTTGTTCGTGTTTGTACTGTATATATATTACGAGTACTGATTTAATTAAAAATAAAAATTTTATGATAATTATTTCTTTACTAATACAGTTTTAGGCGATTGTTTATTACTAAACCTATATAATGTTTATATTATTAGCCAATAGAATCTTATATTAATTTACTTTCAGTTGTACTAGTGAACCACTTTTAGTAATTTATTTTTTATTTTTCTTTCATTAATTATCTGTAGCTAAAGAAGCACTATTGCTGGCTGTTTTCTTAGATATTGCATCTATTTTTATGTAATTATGGTATTTTATGAATATTTGCAGAATACGAATACGACAAACCGACAATTTTTTTTATAAATTCCACGCAGTTCCTCGAAATTACCATCGAGCTCACTTCACCTGCAACGCTGAAGGCGTCAAGTCATCTAGCAACCATAGACACTTGACGAAGAAGCCACTGTTCTTCGCAAGCTTTTTGATAAATACTAACCATGAAGAATGATTGGAAGCTTCTGAAAAGATGTCGCATTCATCGGGTTTCACAACTGGGGTGAACGAGGTGATTGGAGAACAATTCATGATATTATTTTTATAAGTATTAGCTGTCAAAATGACTCTCTCGGATGTAAAGTATAAGTAGAATCTGGTACCCCGGCATCTAGCACCCGAGACGGCGTGTGATTTTAGTCGATTCGATATGCCATCAGGTGGTGGTATCCGAGGGGATATCCGCACAGAAAAAAAAGGTAATCGAGCAGACGTATCGCCTGATGGTAAATAATTACCGCCGCCCATGGACACCCGCAACACCAGAGGCGTTACAACTGCGTTTCCCGTCTTTAGGGGATAGAAGGAGGGATTATATGGGCCTCCGGTATCCTCACTCACTCGGTGAAACACTGCGCAAGCACTATTTCACACCGGTTTTCTGTTTGCAAATTGTAAATCTATCTACATATAATTATGGAGGAATATCATGGCAACACTATAGAAATATTTTTTTACAGAATTTAAACATAAAACTTATGTTTCCAGGACAAACCGTCAATGACGCTGGATATGCCAGATTTTAGCGAGGAGAACCCAATAATTCAACCGCAGGAGAATATTGTAGATCAATTCATCACTTGGCTTTTCTGAATGATCTGTGGTGTTAAAACGTACACGCGTTTATCTGTGAGAAGAGCAAGGACTACCCTAGCGTTTGTGATAATATTGGCTAAAACTGAAAAAGAATTTGAATTATTTGAAATTCTGAAATTGTAAATAACGCAAATCTAAGCTATCGATGTTTGATTAATCGAACAAATATTTTATTTGTTTTTATTTACAAGTTGTAAATTTTTTGTAGTAGAAGTAAAGTTGCTCTTCACTTAGTTTAGAGGAATGTCTTTTCTTAGCATTTAAACGTTCACAACCTACTAAAAAAATAAGCATAACAGATCATTTTGAATTGATGATGTTTCCACTCGGTCAATCTATGGTGGTTAACCAAAAACAACACAGTTTCGAAAACCAAAAACTTGATAATGTGATCTTACTAAATATTTCACGCGAACTAAACGGTTCTGCTCTTTCTTCCTGTCCCGACCATTTAAAACATGGAACACACTTCCAGCGCACGTGGTCGAAAAGTTGTGTGAAATAGCATCCCACTAGACAATCATTATGAAAGTTACCATGCTACGTTCTCTACTTTTACAATTATTATTGTGAGCACCACTCATGAATTCTTTTCATGCTTTTCATTAACGTGAGTAGAGTCTTATGTAAAAAGAAAACACAAGATTAACAAAAAAAAATATTAATAAGACTCGGTTATATTGACCACATTATTGGTTTACGACTATTCATCATAAATAAATAAAATTTGTTATATATTCATGCAAATAAAGACATAATATACATTTTTAAGGGTTATGGGCCATAAAATATGGCGGTGGTAACAAGCTAATAAGCATATCGCATTCAATTTCAATTGTTTAAATACTAATGTTGTTAATCATTCAATTCTGAAAATACCGTACTATTTTGGAAAAGCATGTCCATATTGAGACATTGACTGCCTCTGTGGCGCAGTGGTAGCGTATGCGACTGCTGTTCTTGAGGTCTGGGGTTCAATTCCCGGGTCGTACCAAATGTTTGTATGATCTACAAATATTTGTTTCGGAGTTTGGGTGTTTTTTATGTATGTATTTACAAAAAAAAACTATATATGTATTTATATCAGTTGTTTAGTACCCATAACACAAGCTCTACTTAGCTTGGGACTAGATGGCGTTGTGTGTAAGACGTCCGAAATATTTATTTAATTTATTTTATTTTTTTATTGTGATGCACATACATCACGCTTTTAATTAGTTAATAACCGAATTAAATACTGAGAACAATTTCAAGAAAGTGGAATACAATATTAAGTACGAATAAAAATCCGAATCGAATCAATCCATCCGTACGGATTAGTCAATAGTGATATGGTGATAGCATTCAAGCTAAAATAGGTAAGACGTTACAACTGACGACGTTATCCTTAATTTTACTCTGCCTATTTATATTTTTTAAAAGATTTAGGACTTAAATAGTCTAGTCTATAGTTTAACACCTGTAGTAGCTAAACTTAAAAGAACATAATGATGAATAAATATTTCAGACATCTAACACACAACGCCATCTAGTCCCAAGCTAAGCAGAAGGCCGGTTGTGTTAATAACAGCAGTTTTCGGACCCATTCTCAGGCGCAGAGTGGCATGCCATGTGATTTTAGTCGAAGGCCCATGGGGGTTTCCAAACGTAAAAAAAAACAACACAAATTTAACCTCTTTTTTACGCTTTCATGGCTTACCGCTAAACCAATTTGAATTAAATATGCCAAGGAAATACTTGAGGACGGAGGTAGGCTACTAGAGACATAAAAGCAAGTGGACCCACGGGCAAATGTTAGGTATCTATATGACGATATTTAAAAAAAAAAACTAAATATTTTCGTCAATCTTTGCAAAATAAAACTTTGTTGAAATCGCAGTATGAACCTGAGGTTTTAGGTAAATAATATAGCAGCAGAAATTTGATCTCTTACAAAGTGTGTAACAGCCATGTATATACGTGCCACCTGCACGTATGCATGTGTAAATCACACACAATCTTTTAATTAGATTAAAATACCTTAACTGCAATTAACTAATAACAATAAGCGGACCGAATCGTTATAGAGAAAATGATGTTCAACATTATGGATAAAAATATATTAAAATAAATTCGAAATAAGTATATTTTTATATTTATGCTACAATTCAACATTCCACATAAAATTAGAATTGGCAGCAGATTAACCATGACATCAGCTTGATTGCAAATTTAGGTAAAAACATGTATTTTGACTTACGGCGGCTTTCCTATCCATTTCTGACAGCTGACGCTCAACGCCATATAGCTTCAAACTAAGCACAGCTAGTACTGTACAAACTAGCTTGACTGATAGAATATTTATTTATTTCTTTTTTGTAAATAGACCCATATTATATACAGAAAACAACAAAGCTCACAAATGTAGCTTCCCAACAGTTGGACTAATCATAATCATCTCCTCTTTTTTCCTTTTACATTGTAGGTACAACTCGTTACCTATAGATATAGTCAGAAATTCAACAAAGACGCTCGGTACAAAAACCGTTTCTTTTATGAGTATTATACGTATACGGCTATGACTATATTTGTAAACCATTGTTACTTTTTTTGTGTAAATCATATTTGAGAAACGCTCACTTAGTAACTAATAATGTTTCAGTACCAGAATATATAAACGGATAGCTAAACAGTTTTTTCCAATAACTTCAATCTAAATATTCAGAATGACATTAGTATGGCAGTATTTTTTATTAATCGTAATCTGTGCGATTTTAATCACTGGTAAGTCTATTGATATTTCTTTTCTCACTTGTCCCTAAAAATGCTGTTTGGTAAGGTTGACTAGGTGAGGCAACCATAGATAGATAAATGTCGTTCCTCCGTCGGTCGCCGGGTTGTTTTTTATTGGAATTACCACATACCTGGCTCCTCAGCTCCGAAGGAGTCGGAGATCCGAATGAATTTTCCAACACATCCAGAAAAAAAAAGGAAGCAGTCAACCAAGTTCTTACCAGAAGCATATAAAATATCGATCGATGTTCTTCGAAGAGAAAGTGAATTTCGTTCACACAAAAAACTTACAAGTATTCTCCTGATGAGTAGGCAGAGACTACGATTTAATTACTATGATCCTGAGACGTTTCTTCTGCATCGTCTACATTATCAGTCACGCCTGTTCATTCTGCGGTTCCTGTTGCTTGTTATACGGCCTCTCTCTCGAATATCTACAATTTAGTTGGTATACTCGTATGTTCACCCCCGTAAGTATCTGTCCACTCTAAGTGATCAAACCAGTAAGTTGGGATTTTGTTCAAATTTATGTAATATAATATTTATATACTTCTGTCTCTCATAAATATGTTTTGTCTTAGAATGTGTGAAGTTCAGATGTGACTATTGGTACACTGATATAGGCTGGTTCAAATACCACGAGATGCCCATGGCATGGCATGATGCTCGCTTACAGTGTCACCTTGAAGGTAAGTTTGCATTTAAAAAAAATATAAGGTAATTTTACTCAAAACATTAAATAGTAAATCACTTTGAAGGGAAGGAGACAAGTAACAGTGTCATTTTTAAAGGAAATTTGCAAAAAATAAATTAATTTGACAAATAAAGTATGAAATAGCCACTAGGCCTATTACTTGTAGTCAATGTTTAAATCATTTGTTCAAACATAATTAGTTTAAAAAACAACTTTAATGTTTTCTCGCACTATTGTGTTCAGATCTAACAGATAAAACACTTATTAACCTTACATAGGTGCCGCACTAGCATCTCCTATCACAAAGGAAATGAGGTATTATATGATGCAATCATTTCGCAAACCTCAAATCTTCACTGGAATTCACGCTCTTTTAACCCCTGGACAATACCATTCTGTAGAAGGTAAGTACAGTTATATACTTATTCAAGTGTTAACATTAATTTCTAACTAATGGCATTGCAGCCTTGTGCGGTACGGTTCGTGATTTCTAGCAATGAACCAAAATATGTATTTTTTCTTGAAGGCAACTCTTGTATTAGAAATATATCCTATATCACGTGAATCTTTACAAACCTACCCAGAATAGATGCCCGCTGAACCATAATTTAAATGTGTCATTTAAATATAATGTGTTATGAATAAAGGATTATTTATTTCACTATTACTCTGTAGGTGTACCGCTAGCCAAAATAGCACATGAATGGGCTCCAACGCAACCTGATAATCTAAATAATGCTGAAAGGTGTCTTTCTTTACACTTTAATGGGCTATTCTCGGACGTAAGTTGCGATCAACCTCAGTCTTTTATTTGCTTCAGGCCGCACTCAGATAAAGATGTCAACGTGTGTGGTACTCCAGATCCTGGTAATTATCAATTGAGATATATAGTTCTTATTGAAAATATGAATTTAGACCTGTCAACTACGATTTTCAAGTAATATTTCTATGCTAGTTAACATAAAACTTAAAAATCAAACTATTTATTTTAATTTTCGCCCTTTTCTTTAACCTGACATGAACACGTAACGTCTGTCAGCTGTCCGTCATCATCACTAGCTTCTAAAGTCCACTCCTGGATATGGACCTGACCGGGCGGGTTGGAACAAAGCTTTGTTTCATATTTTCCGTCTTTTTACAGTGATGTTGTCTTACGTAACTTGCTTCCCATCACCTCTCGCGACACCCATGACTTATGCCGGGTGACATTCGATATTCTTTATCCATCACCAAACCAATACGTTTGCAGAATAAACTATTTACCTTCATTTCATTTCAATAATGATTACATAAAAGTTATAACATATGTATATACTAGCTGTTCTGCGCGGCTCCGTCCGCGGTTAGTCGGTTATCACAGCAAAAAGTAGCCTATGTCTTTCCTCAAGAATCAAGGACTCTCCGTTAAAAAAATCATTGAAATCGATGCAGCGTTTTGGCCGTGAAAGCAGAACAGACAGACATAGTTACTTTCGCATTTATAATATAAGTATGTATGTATATATATATATATATATATATATGTACTGTGACTGGACTGTGACTTGTGACTTTGCTTTGATAGTACCCAAGTATGAGCAGAATCCAAAAGGAGTATGAAAAGAAATAATGAAAATGAAGTTAAAGGTTATTTTTTTCAGAATATCAATTTGAAAGTAAAACAAATAAGTGTTATAAGTTCCACACATCTCCAAGAACATTTAAAAGAGCTAACTTTGCCTGTCAGGCTGAAGGCGGTTATCTTGTTATCATAAATAGTGAGGATGAAGCTCAAGTCATACGTAACATTTGGTTAAAGTATCCTCCAAGTAAAATGATAGGGCCTTTCATGAAAGATCTTGCCCATGTTGGAATGTACAATTGGGACGAGAGCGAGGACTGGACCACAATTCACGGTAATCTTTGTCTTATTTTTCTTTACAAACTCTCTTCATTATTTGTTTATTTTTATTTTGTTTACTCTTTCTGCATTACAATTTCATGTAAGTATAAGATCCTGCCAACTCTACTCTACCTGATGGAAAGCATGAGCGGAATCCAAGAGCTGCGCTCACCATACTCACTGCTAATGCAAACAGTAATTAGCAACACTAACTGCACGTTTGGCCTTGTGGTTAAGCGGTCGCAACGCCGTACCCTTCGCCAAGTGTCGTGGGTTCAAATCCCACATGGAATAACACTTTTTTGTGATCCACAAATTGTTGTTCAAAGTCAGGGTCTTTTTTGTGTCCGTTTCGTCGCGACACAGGAATTATTCGTAGTGCGGGAGCTGTGTTTAAAAAAAAACAATATTCTATCATTGATAAATCTCTCTGTTTTTAGGTGAATGGCTGAAGGACGCTGGTTATGATAAGTTTTATCCAGGAGAACCTAACAACTCAACTACAGGTGAATATTGTGGTGGTGTATTTCCGAATGGCTTGTTCAACGATCTGCGGTGCGAAAGTCATTACGCATTTATTTGTGAAAAGGACCCCAATTATCCTCCTGTTTGCGATAGCGAAAATCAAGAATCATTGCTTAAAAACAGCGACAACCTAATGGAGAAATCATTCAATATATCGATAGACCCTTAGTATCGAATTTACAACATTACACTTAATTTTGTCACTGGTTTCAACAATCAACTAAGGTACATATTTTACTACAACGATTATAAAATATTTAAAAATCAAAAATTTAACTATTTTCAGAAACGTATACAATTGAATCTTTACCCATGTTAATGTTATTTGGTCATTTTTTTTTGTATTTGACTGTTAATTTAGTACTATTTATATGAAAAAGCTGTTTGATATCGTTGACTTCATAATTTATAATTATTATTAGTATTAGTTGTGAGAAAAAGTGCAGTTGTTGATGAAACAATTTTTTTTTCATTATGTACTTCTGTTGAAACTGAGGATTTCGAAACTTAAGTGGCATTGCAAAATTAAATGATTCCATCATTTTGAATGAATTTTTATTTACTTTTTACCATGATTCGAAGTGTGTTTAGTAATATCATGATATAGCCTCCTATTCCACCCATGTTGAAGTCAAAAGGGGAAACTATGTTAGTTTCAATATTCCACCGTAGAGTCTAAACTTCTGAATGTATTTTAATGAATAAGAGGTCAATAGATTTGTAATAATGGCACGGATTAACAATAGTTTGTACGTAGTCCATTGAGCCAAGTGTTGTAGGTTCAAATCCCACATGGGACAACACTTTGTGTGATCCACAAATTGTTGTTCTGAGTCTAGGTGTTTCTTGCGTCCGTTTCATGTATGTTTCTAAAGTCCCCCGCGAAACAAGATTTATTTAGGAAATTATCTTTTCTACAAACAAAATAAACTTTCTGTTACTAGGTTTAATATGTATATATTTTATGTACATTTAAAAGATTCTAAATTCACATAGTAAGTTTATTAATGCCCGGTTCCTATATTTAACGAATCGTCATCGTGTAAAAATTTTCTACAACCGACTACGAGTCGCAAATACCGTTCCTCAATTTATTTTTTATAGGAACAATTTTAGCTTACGCCCCGTATAATACGAGTATACTACTATTCGTACCTAGAACGGATCGTATTTCAAATATAGGAACTGGGCATATGTGTACCTACTTAACTTCTAAGTTTGGTTACCATTACCTACAAACTGAGTCTTAAATTAATCTGATTTGAATAATGAACTTTTACTTGCGGTGACAGATTAAGAAAACTGAATGTCACCACTTCTATTCATCCCATGACATCGTAAAAGGCTACTAAGGGGTCAAATGACGCAGGACAACATCAACACAAATAGAAAGACACCGTGAAACAAACCCAACCCGTCTGACCAACGTGGTATGGTAGCCATAAACCTCCTTGCTAAGGAGAGGTCTATATACATTATTTATTTATTTAAGCCTTAATTTATTTCCTGGCACATTTATAAAACTAGGTATATTATATTTTACTTAATCTTAATACATTTCAACTAATCCTAATCTTAATTATATATTTTCACTGTGTTTGCAATTAGTATGCATCAGGAACCCTCTCCGGTGAAGGCCTCCTCCAAGGCATTCCATCTTTCTCTATCCCGAGCTATTTGGATCCATTGTGGACCCGCGATTTATTTGATGTCATCATCCCATCTAGTGTAGGGTCTGCCTCTGTAGCGTTTGCTTTGTGAGCCTCTCCATGTGGTTACTGTTTTCGTCCACCTGTGATCTGTGAGGCGCGCTACATGACCCTATATACATTAGTCAACTGTTATTATATAGATATTGGAATACAAATATTGGGAACATACTTTGTGTCGCAAGGTTTTATCTAATATACATCAAATGTATCCATTTGATAAACACTAGGACTCAAAAGAACAATCTTTGATCAGGTCTTATTTTACTTTTAATATTTGATATTCTGCTAAAAGGACAATTATTGTAGCAAGCACTCTACAAGGAGAAACCAAACGTGAGGTCAAAACCATTGGTGATTTTTAACTTCTTTACCTGATCATCTAAAATGATCATAAGAAATCTGATAAAAATATAGTAACCGTACTTAGCGTATACGAACTATATTTTACCTACGGCCAGACCCGCGTGTATGTCGGTTATCGTGGTAATAAAAAGCCTATGTAAATTTTTATGTATCAAAGTATCTCCATGCAAAATGTTATTAAAAACATAGCTAGACAGACAGAATTACTTTCTAATATAAAATATTATTATTTAAAAGGAAATTCAGCAAAATGAAGTTAACAAGCAATAAGCAACAAAACTATTAATACGTGCCGATTTTATACAGGAATGAAAATCAACGGTATAGGTACGATTAACGGCCACTGCTTTAACTAAACTAATGATTATTCCTCACCAGACCGTAATAAAAAGCTTCACAACACAAAGTACTGGTTGCAATAAGTATAAATAATTTAGAGTTAACCAACTAATTTGACGTACTACTGAAACTATTAATAACAAACCTCTATAATATATAATATGAAGATACTCTTGTCTAATTTTAGTTACATATTAGGTTTCTCTGGTCTATAGAAACCGAGTGAAACAATTCGACAAAGAACTGCAGTAATCGATATCGCACTGAGACTTAGCACGCTAAAGTGGAAGTAGGCTGGTCATGTCTCCGGGTGGTCTGATGTTTTCTGGAGCCAAGAAATAGTAGATTTAATAACTATTACTAAAAGGAATGTAAATTTGTGATTAAGGTGTCATTCACAACACAGTTATTTACCTCTTCAAAGCACTATCTACGTCTCAAAAAGAAAATGTCTTACTGGAGTTAGTACTGGAATAGTAAAACAACAAACTGTTGGTGCTGTTAATGTTAAACATATTATTTTGTGTAATCAAAATAAATCGATCTAAGGCATCTCTTATCATGAGACAACTACTAGAATCGTATTTGCGATGCAATATTGCAGTGAGCAGCACACCTTATTCCATATTTCACTTGATACCAATGTACCTCATGCCAGTGTGCCGTTGCTTGGATGCAATCGATATGGAGTTTTTAGGACGCTTTCTGCGTTATTCAAGGGTCATAGGACGGTAAAAATATTGTGTCATCTGCTAACGGTTACATTTTCAAGGCTATCGTCAACCAGGCGGCTATCCAGAAACCATCTAACAAATTTGAGATACGAGCAGGAAAATATAACGAGAATGATTCAGATATAAAGTTAATAATATACTCAACATTCCAAAGCGACATGTGCAGAATTAATATTAGGATAACTGAAAACAGAATAGATCGGATATTGTTACTAAATGATAAACCATAATATAAATATGTCTGTCACAGTAACTTGTGCTCACTCGGTCCCATCTCTTCACAAAATGAAATACGTTTTAAGTTTAGTAGTGGCAATATTATGTTTTTCAATATCAGGTATGGTTATTTATTTGGCTTTTATATTTAAATTATTTTAATAATACCAATTCACAATCTTTATTGCTAACTAAGTGTACATTTTGTGATCTTAGAATATACGAGCAGTTTGTCTTAACTTAGCAGCCTTTTCCAGATTTTGCAAATTTGAGAAAGAATTGTTATAAAAATTCTAAGTACGTAAAAAATACAATAACGTTTAAGTTAAATGTAACAATTATATATTAAGTAAATAATAGAGTAAAACTAATGTAAAGGGTCCTTCGATACACCAAAATGTTCCTATAGTTACGAAATTAAGAATGAAGGAACATCAACAAGTTGCAAGTGTTTCTATCTTTCCTACATTTGCTGACATCTTAATTCTCTTGAATTGTTGGCTAATCATTTGCTTTGACCACGTGACTTGAGAAATGTCATTCGTATAAATTTGTTATTTTTTTATTATTTTTATGTTTTTACAATGCAACTTAGCTAGGGAGAGGAGGTGGGGTCTGGTTGATAGATGAATTGATTGAATTTGAATAGTACTTTACAGTGTTTACTCCTTATTTACCATTTCCTTTAGTCTACCCACATAACGACTTTATCATGTTACAATTCTTACATCCCTTTTAAAGCTGGGCTGGGTGGCTAGCTGGCTGGTTTTTTCAAATCTTTTTAACTTAATGGATAACTTAGTCGCAATAAATCTCCATACATGGAGTATTAGATTTTTTACTGAACACATGTAAAGTACAACTGTGTGTAACATGTGATAGATATTTTTTTCTCTTCTAGATAGTGTCAAGTTCAGGTGTGATTATAGGTTCACCTATCTAGGATGGTTCAAATACCACGAAATGCCCGCGACATGGGCCGATGCTCGTTTACTGTGCCACCTTGAAGGTAAGCTTTATTTGAAGTAAATGAGTTTGAAATTTGCTTCTATACCATAAGATATTATTAATTTTTATAATAACGTTTTCTATATTCATTCATCAACAATAGGCCGAAATGAAATGAGGCGTTATAAAAGACATAGGTAGTGTTTATCGATTTGATTTTCATTGCCTCAGATATATATTCGTCAGTTGGATGTTTTCCAGTCCTGCAAAAAACTGTTATAAAGAGTAGGTATCAATGTTAAGGTTATGAATGATTTTGAATTTAACTATAGGCTACTTATACCCTCGAAAGGGTGACAACTTACTACCAAAGAGACATAAATATGCACAATTTTGGTTTTGCCTGCGTGTGAATGCAATCTATTTTAAAAATAACGTGAATTTTACCTACCAGCATGTTATATAAGGTACTTAGAACGATGTAGTGTAACTTTAGATCTTAAAAAGTATCTACATATCCATTATAATAATAAATATTTCGAACATCTTACACACAACTTCATCTAGCCTCAAAATAAGCAGAACTTGTACCATGAAAGCTATATTGACTTAATATAATAATATAATAATTGAAAATATGCAAACTTCGAAACAAATATTCGCAGATCATATACACATTTAGTCGGATCAGGGTATCGAACCCAATACTTCAAGAACATTAGTCGCGTACACTACCATTGCACCATCGAGGCAATCGTCAACAGTCGAAGTATGTAAAAACTTTGTGATAAATATTAGAAGAAAACCAAAAAAAAATCATTGTTGAATTTCTACCACTAGACGACTACTGGTATATTTTTCCCTTTTATAAAAACCATCCGCATATGATTACACATTTAGTGTCATGGGGGACTTGACAAACACATATGAAATTAATACAAAGAACACCTAGACTCAGAACAATAATTTGTCGATCACACAAAATGTTGTTCCATGATGGATTTGAATCCACAACACTTAGCTTAATAGAAAGCGCCGTGGCGATCGCTAACGGTTATTAGGCAAACCGTGCAGACCAATACTAATAATATGTAGTTTTAATTGTCATATATTTTTTGAATAAGTTTTTTTTAACTCTGAGTCCAATATGTATAACTTAAAATATTAATAAAACTTTGTCATTAACTATTTTAATTGCAAATTTTTACGGTCTTCACTGGGAAACTGAAACAAATTACACTTATGAATATTATCTGTCCACAGGTGGCATGTTAGCCTCTCCTACCACGCAGGAAATGAAGGCTTATATGTTGCAATCATTTTGCAAACCTCAGATCTTCACTGGAATTCACGCTACATTAACTAAAGTACAATTCCATACCGTAGACGGTTAGTAAAATATTATTTAATATGCAGTAGCCGCGTTCTAGGCTCACAAAATATGATTATACCGACATACAACGCTGGCGATCGAAACGCTAAGATCAAGATTAAATTGTATTAAGAATATACTTTTAAATCAACATTTTGATGTTCTTTTAAGTATGTACACTGTACACTGAAAATAACAAAGTGACGGCAATATGTTCACTGCTTACACATAATATATTGACTCCATCATTTATATTAGTTACTACAAATAACTTTCACACTCATAACAACAATCACTCAGTAATACAAAGAGGGTTATGAAGTAAACTACACATTATTTACTTATTTTACACGTGTACTCTATTATTTTCTAGGTGTACCATTGGATCTAATACCACATGAATGGGTTCCATTCGAGCCTAACAATATAAATAACTCTGAAAGCTGCATCGCTATGCACTCTGATGGAAAGTTCTCAGATGTCAGATGTGATGAACCTCGCCCTTATATTTGCTTCAGACCGCATTGGAATGTCGAAGCCAACGTGTGTGGCACTCCAGATCCTGGTAATTGTAGTAATTCAGATTGTTTTACTTCACAGACGTAAAATATTTTTGTTTACTTTTCACCATCATTTTTTTATGTTGTAGCGGGCAAACGAGCGGACGTATCTCACGATGGTAAGCGATTACCGCCGCCCATGGACACCCGCAACACCAGAGGCGTCATAAGCGCGTTATCGGCCTTTGGGGGATGGGGAGAGGAATGGGGGAGGGGTTGGGGTATGGGCCTCTGGTATCCTCACTCACTCGGTGAAACACAGCGCAGTCGCTGTTTCACAGCGGTTTTCTATGAGACCGTGGTATCACTCCGATTGAGCCGACCCATGCATGAAGCGTGTCTCTCCCACGATAAACCTCAAATTGATGATAGAAATAAATATATACGTTAAATATTCCAGAATACCACTTTGAAAGTCAAACAAATAAGTGTTACAAATTCCACACAAACCAAAGAACATTTAAAAGAGCTAACTTTGCCTGTGCTGCTGAGGGTGGTCACCTGGTAATTATAAATAATGAGGATGAAGCGAAGGTCGTCCGTGATATCTTTGCCAAGTATCCACCAGCAAAAATGATCGGTAACTTCTGGAAAGATATTGCCTATGTTGGAATGTACAATTGGGACGAGAGCGCTGACTGGAGGACCATTCACGGTAAACTCTTGTTTACTTAATTTTAAAGTTACTCTTTAGTGTCACTTGTATTGTTTACTTTTATTCAACTGTTAATATTACAATTCTACTACATACCTAATGGCATTCCAATAAAAAGTTGGTAAATAAGAGGTTTGGAATTTTTTTGAACAATTGTCTTCGTAATATCTAATATTAGGATATGTTAGTAGTTTAAGAACAGGTGACTTTAAACTTCATGCTGACTGAGTACAGATTCTTCATAAGTTATTTTAATTGGCGGAATGGAAATTAATGATTATGATGAATGGATGTTTCCTGAAAGGGATGTTCCCTGTTAGTTCTCCACTTGGGAGAAGCACGGTATTATATATGATTTCATACTATATTAAAAAAAAATACTTTTTATTTTAGGTGAAACTCTCCAAGAAGCTGGGTATGCAAAGTTTCATCCAGGAGAACCTAATAATGCAACTGAAGGTGAATATTGTGGTGCAGTGTACAGGAATGCCTTGTATGACGATCTGTGGTGTGAGAAACATTACGCATTTATTTGCGAAAAGAAACCCGACTATCCCCCTGTTTGCGAAAGTACTCAACAACGTCCATTCCACACCCCGGTCTGTGAATCAGATTTACAAAATCCAATTTACGAAAGAATTACTAACTCGCAAAATTAAAATCTCAAATAAATTGCGAAACTACTGATACTTATTCCTATAACACACATACGATCAGTTTATTATATATTTGAGTAAAAAATTCAATAAATTAGTTCATTGCATAAGTCTTATTTATTTATTTGCACTTACGTGATATGTGGTGCAAATACAATCTAAGTTCTATTCTCATGAATTCTTACTCCATATAAGACCGTTAATTGTTATTTGCCTTAGGCACTAAGTAGAACTTTAATTCTACTTTAATATTTACAAAATTCTAATAAACTTGAGGCATTACACATCTTAAAAAACTAAATGGTGCTTAGATGATCTAAAACTATAATTTTATTATAAGGTCAAGGTAACAAACTACGCAGTATAGCATCAGTGCAAAGAAGGAAATCTTGAAACAAACCTTCTGACCAGCATGGTTTAGTAAGGTAAGACTGCTGATTAAAGACATCTCCTTTCTAAGTGGACTGTTAAAGGATGTTGATAATGATGATGGTACTAAAACCTTAAAACTATAAACTTAAATGTCCTGCGTCTCTGCTTTGCGCAGTATTAAAAAAATGAAGCTTAGTTGGACCCTCCAAAACCCCATGCATACTTTATTTCATGATAATCATTGGAGCTGTTTCCGAGATTCTGATTATATAAATATTCAATTAGGCTCAATATAATAATAACATTTATATACTCGCCACAATACATATTCCACTTCACAGATTACACATTTATAGTGGTATACACACACAGGTATAATATATATATATATACTAGCTGACCGACGCAACCTCGTTTGCGTTTTTTATTGCCCGTAGCGAAAAATTTTCCCCCGTATAGGGTTGATTTTTTACACCTTGTGTCCGAAAAACCCCAATATCTTACGGAACCCTATTTTTTTCCAAAATAAAATATAGCCTATAGATTTATTATAGCAGCGCCATCTATTGATTACTTACTCAACCCAGTCGAAAGGTATCGACATCTGTTAGAATCATTTTGAGTTAACATATAATTATGACTGTCAAATAATAACAGACAAATAATTATCAATAAATTAAAATTGCGACTATAATTTGAGATTTAAACTATCCTATCTCTCAAGTTGGATCGAACTACACATAGTTTGCGAATTTTATTATAATCGGTTAAGTGGTTTAGGAGTCCATTGAGGACAAACATTGTGACACGAGATTTATATATATTAAGATATTATTAGATTTCACACAAGTAGCCGTTTTATGCGATATTCTTTATTACTTCAATGTCAGTGGAACATAAACCAATTAGTGAAACCTGGCTGTCATTTAAAGCTTATTAATAATTTATTTATTCTGTCTCAATAAAGCCGTTGTATAAAGGCAGATTAAATGCAATGGGACGTTCTCTCCCAGTCAACCTTACGGTGATATAGAAATGTGATGCGATTGGTGCACGACTAAGATATAAAACGCCTACGTGCACCTTGAACCCCAATGATGTAGAAGCACCACTAGGCCGCCATGGTGTGGGTCACCATGCTGCATTGTTGCATTGTCTGCAGTCACAATGAGTATGGTGTATACAACTTTTGGATTCGGCTTATGCTTTCCACCAGACAGAGTAGAGTCACTTTGGCAGGCCCATACATAAAAATATTCCTATTTATTCAGCTATCAACTGGCAGAAAATGCCTATAGCACTAAGTCCGCCAATGTCTGTATTTATTTTAATAAATAAAACAAAATTTGACAACAAAACATATACATTTTAGAAAATAAAAGCTTCTAAAAAATGACATCAGATGTAATTAATATACATTAATACTTATATTAATATACACGCATGAAAAAAAAACGACTTCATAAAAACATGAAAAGAAAGCTCCCTGCCTAGTTCCGATACCTAAAGCTGGACGTTTAACCTATTTTTTTTTCCTAGTGCGGAAATTTCCTCGGATACCACCTCCTGGTGGCATGTCGGACTCGAACCGACTAAAACCGCACGCCATCTTGGGTACCCTGGTTCATTAATAGCAAAGTGAACTAAATTAATATTATTGTGGCGCATAGCCTTCGTTCAGGACACTATACGTCTAGGAAATTTGGACATCTTATGAAGAAAGTAAAGTTACTTTCTAAACTGTGAGATATGTGGGACTCTTGATGATGTCCTACACTTGCTGACGGAGAGTGTCAAGTATCCAAGACAAAAGGAGGCGTTAGTGCGCAAATGTGATTTAAATAGTTTTGATATTGGTATGTTTATTAATATTCTAGGAAATACAACCTCAATCGCATTTGACTTACTGGAATATTTACGCATCAAAATCTTTAACCTGATATTAAATAGAATATAAAATAGAATAAAGAATGACAGGACTAACATATTACTATGAAATAAAGGCCTCTAAATTAATAAAGAAAAAAATCTTCTTATAACATCAGCTTATCTTATATATTTTATTTATTAGTATAAATGTATAGATTTCGACAGCTGAGCCCACATCAATGATTCCGTCACGATGTTTTAACCCACTCACTCCTAGAACATGGAAATAGGTGTTTATTAAAGTTAGGTTTTTAATTTTAAATTTTCTCTTCTTTTAAATTATAATATAGCAACTATAAGTACCTTTTTTAGGGTTATATGCAGTCTAAGTGGCTTTAATTTAAAATAAAAAATAAGCTAATATTATAGATTAAGATACCTATGCACTAAAACGAAAAGTACTTACATGTTTTAATATCTTTCACCTGGACTCAAGAGACACAAAACTGCACTCGGGAGCCGCAGAACCGCACTTGGGAGCCGTAGGATCGCACTCGGGAGCCGCAGAAACGCACTCGGGAGCACCAGAATCGTACCCATTAGCCGTACAAACATTTGCCAACACGCGTTGACATAAATAGTAAGGGCAGATAGTGCAATCTGAAATAATCTTTCAAAAATACACACCTAAAAATCTCAACAATGACCACAAAAATTACAGAAAAAAATACAGTTTATAAACCACATCAGTAAAAATAAGGATTGGTATTTTAAAATTAAACTTTAATTTAAAATAGAAATTAAGAATTTAAATTTTCATAGATATTTACTAAAATAAATACTTACAAATTTCTGAAAATTCTTCCACCTGTACTGAACCCTAGAAACAATCGCCAATGTGAAACGAAATAAATGAACATGTTGAAAAAAGATTTAAAAAAATCATTTAGGAGAATTTTATTTTATATTAAAATTAGTTACAAAGTTCACTATGCAGTGAGTACGGCACGTACAATACTCTATCAAATCCCGAGACCTATTTATATGTAGCAACTCGGTAGATAAAAAGAATATAAAAAAAAACCCGTAAGCTTAAAAGTAATAAAAGGAAAAATAAGTATCACAATATTATAGAAGCATATTTATTATTTATAAACATAGTCTTGGTACCTAGATCTTTAGTAGTCCTCAGTATAATAAAAAAAATGAAAATTTACAAAATTATACATTAGTCAGTCAAATTTCATATATAAATATGTTATGATACTTATTTTTTATCGTTTAGTACTTTTAAACAGCCGAGCTTGGTTTTATAGTAATATTTTTATTGCGTACTTATAAGTTTGATTAACCCATAAGTTCTTCAATATCAAATCATTGAACTCTACAATTTCATATTTGAAGTAATCTGTTGTCGTAGCAACTCTTTATTATAATCATACAACAACTATACTAATATAATAAAGCTGAAGTGTTTATTAGTTTCAACGCGCTTATCTCAGGAACTACTCGTTAAATTTAAAAAAATCTTTCAGTTTTAGATAGACCATTTATCGAGGAAGTCTATAGACAAACATCATCACGCTAAGACCAATAGGAAGCGCAATTGAGATTGCGTCGGTCAGCTAGTAATATATATATATATATATATATATATGATAATTTTTCAAATATTTTCGGGATTAGGACGACACAGTCAGTCAAACAAAATTGAGTTCCTCTGTAAATAAAGATTTATTGTTTTTTAATACATGAAATAAAAGTGTGGGTGTATTTACTTAGTACGTTAGAAAAACTTACATACCTGTTAATAAAGAAACGACATTTAATGTTATTATTAACAATGTCTGTTCCTAATCACAACTAGAATACTTTAACAATTGAATTAATATTTTAGATTATTGTTTTCTCTTAACAATCGCGAGATGACCACATGTTATATTTTTCATAGCTCACAAACGTCAACTGTCAATTCTCATCAATTACGTTGACGCGATGCAAATACATCACGCTTTTAATAAGTTAATAACCCAATTAAATATTGAGAACAACTTTAAGAAAAAGGAATACAATATTAAGTACGTGTAGAAAAGCCAAAGAGAATTGAATCGATGCATCCGTATGTATGGACCGATTTCGATGCTTCTAAACAGAAGCTATGACGCTATGAACAGACATCGTGGTCAAAATTATAACACTCGTCGTTATGTGTCGGAGTTTACAATTAAATTATTAGTATTAAAAAAATATAGCATTCAAGCCAAAATAGGTAAGATGTTACAACTGACGACCCTATCCTTATTTTTACTCTGGCTATTTATATGTTTGAGAGATTTAGGACTTAAATAGTCTAGTCTATAGTTTGACACCTGTAGTAGCTAAACTTGAAGGAACATAATGATTAATAAATATTTCAGACATCTAACACACAACGCCATCTAGTCCCAAGCTAAGCAGAGCTTGTGTTACGGGTACCAGATAACTAATATAAATACATACATTCTTTTTTTTGTAAATACATCCATATTATACATAGAAAACACCCAAACTCCGAAACAAATATTTGCAGATCATAAAACATTAGGTCAGACCTAGAAATCGAACCCGAGACCTCAAGTAAAGCAGTCGCTACCACTGGGCCACCGAGGCAGTTAATAAATAAATTATCAAATAATCTCAGCTGATATATCTCTGCTGAGAATGCCTTTCATAGCCATTCTTCAGAGGTCATCTAATGACCAGTCGCTTGCTCTCTGTGTCTCGTCCTTGATATAGATATTTATTATTGTCAAAAAAAATATTTTGTTTCTCCGAGGAATACATTTTGAAGTACAATTTCATT
This sequence comes from Spilarctia lutea, assembly GCA_916048165.1. Classification (NCBI taxonomy): domain Eukaryota; kingdom Metazoa; phylum Arthropoda; class Insecta; order Lepidoptera; family Erebidae; genus Spilarctia; species Spilarctia lutea. The sequence continues at coordinate 1,665,131 of OU696492.1, read as the reverse complement.
AAAGTAAAACGAAGGGGGTCTATGTACGACAGTGTACTTACTATTTTCACATCACTCGTATTTGCTCGATACAGTCCAGGTCAGGTTGTTTCAGGTACTAACCAATGCTCAGTGCGGGCAGGCGCTGGGAGAGGTCCGGTTGTGTTAGTAACAGCAGTTTCCGGACCCCTACCTTCTCAGGCGCAGAGTGGCACGTCGTGTGATTTTAGTCGAAGGCCCGTAGGGGTTTGCAAACGTAAAAAAAAACCATTGCAAATTAAACCTGTTTTTTACGCTTTCATGGCTTACCGCTAAACCAATTTGAATTAAATATGCCAAGGAAATGCTTGAGAACGGAGAAAGGCTACTAGGGACATAAAATGATGAGGTGGAGGATATGTTCGATGACATATCGAGGGCTCTCCACTTCACTACTAAAACACACTATACCGTTGTTATGGGTGACTTCAACGCCAAAGTGGGAGTACAAACTTGCAGCGAATCGGTAATAGGAACCCATGGATTTGGAAGCAGGAATCATAGGGGGCAAATGCTCGTCAATTTTCTCGAGCGGGAGGGGCTGTTCTTGATGAACTCTTTCTTCAAAAAACGGCCCCAAAGGAAGTGGACGTGGCGAAGCCCCGACGCTATGACTAAAAATGAGATTGATTTCATCTTGACGGACAGGAAGCACATATTCAGAGACGTCTCAGTGATCAATAGGTTTAATACCGGTAGTGATCACCGTCTTGTCCGAGGCTCTCTGAATATCGACTTTAAGGCTGAACGTGTCCGTTTGATGAAATCCAGGCTCCGACCAACTCTGCTCCAAATCGCGATGGGATCTGAAAAATTCCAGTCAAATCTGGAAAACCGATTTGCTGCCATGGAAACCACAAGAGACGTAAACCAGAACCTTGAAAATGTGGTTCGGATTCTCAGGGACGAAGGTACGAGATTTTGTAAAATGCAGCGTAAAAGCGGGGAGTCGAAGCTTTCAGAGAGGACATTAGGGCTAATGAGGGAACGACGTGAGAACCCACCTGCCACTTCGTCGGCAAAGCGGGCTCTAAACCGAGAGATCACCAAACTTGTGCGACACGACCTCCGATGCTCCAATACTCTTTCGATTAAAAGAGCGATCGAGCAGAATCGGGGCTCAAAAGTGTTCGTACAATCTCTTGGAAGAAGCCACCTGACGAAGTTGACCACATCAAGAGGAGAAGTCCTCGGGCAGACTTTGCAGTTAGGGAGAAACAACTTTGAGGACGAGGTGAACAGGAGAATCCGGCTGGGTTGGGCAGCGTTTGGGGAGCTTCGTCGAGTCTTCTCATCATCGATCCCACAGTGCCTAAAGACAAAAGTCTTCAATGAGTGCGTCCTACCCGTAATGACATACGGAGCCGAAACGTGGACACTTACGGTACGGCTGGTCCACAAGTTCAAAGTCGCTCAGCGTGCTATGGAAAGGGCTATGCTCGGCGTTTCTCTAAGGGACTGTATTAGAAACGAGGTGATCCGACAGAGAACCAAGGTCATCGACATAGCCCACAGGATTAGCAAGCTGAAATGGCAGTGGGCTGGCCATATTTGCCGCAGAACCGATAACCGTTGGGGTAAACGGGTTCTTGAGTGGAGACCGCGTCTCGGCAAACGTAGTGTAGGACGTCCACAGGCCAGGTGGAGTGATGATTTGCGCAAGACGGCTGGCAGGAGCTGGATGCGAGAGGCCGAGGATCGAACTAAGTGGCGTGCTATTGGAGAGGCCTATGTCCAGCAGTGGACTGCGATAGGCTGATGATGATTGTTATATGTAGTTTACTTATGTAATAATGTTATAATAATATGTACAATGTAATATGTAAATAATAGTGTAATAATATGTATGTGTGTATGTGTAAATAAAGTTATCCATTGGATCCAATCGATATGGAGTTTTTAGGACGCTTTCTGCGTTATTCAAGGGTCATAGGACGGTAAAAATATTGTGTCGTCTGCTAACGGTTACATTTTCGAGGCTATCGCCAACTTGGCGGCTATCCAGAAACCATCTACCAAATTTGAAATACGAGCAGGAAAATATAATGAGAATGATTCAGATATAAAGTTAATAATATACCCAATATTGCAATACGACATGTGCAGAATTACTATTAAGATAACTGAAAAAACAGAATAGATCGGATATTGTTACTTAATGATAAAACATAATATAAATATGTCTGTCACAGTAACTTGTGCTCACTCGGTCCCATCTCTTCACAAAATGAAATACGTTTTAAGTTTAGTAGTGGCAATATTATGTTTTTCAATATCAGGTATGCTTATTTATTTGGCTTTTATATTTATAATATTTTAGTAACACAAATAAACAATCTTTATTGCTAACTAAGTGTACAATTTGTGGTTATATTATATAGTTTGTCTTAACTTAGTAGTCTTTTCCAGATTTTGCAAATTTGAGAAAGAATTGTTACAAAAATTCTACGTACATAAAAATTACAACAACGTTTAAGTTAAATGTAACAATTATATTAAGTAAATAATAGAGTAAAACTAATGCAAAGGGTCCTTCGATACAACAAATTATTCCCATAGTTACAAAATTAAGAATGAAGGAACATCGCTTAGTCAAGTTGCAAGTGTTTCTCTCTTTTCTACATTTGCGAATATCTTAATTCACTTGAATAGCCAATAGGCTAATCATTTGTTTTGTGGCGACCTCCACATACAGCGCCATCTACCGAAGATACACTGAACTACGAAGTAACGCACTGTACCTACAAACTACACTACACGGAGTAACTACCAATCCTGAATCGCGCAAATAAAGTTCCCGCGCCGATTATCATATATACAACATCCCAACATCAACTGTTGGGCAGGGGCCCGCCAGGCATGATCACCTCGCCTGGTCGGAGGATCCTCCCTTTGTGTTGGGTGGAACATGATACCCGTTCCCCCACAGTTTTGACCACGTGACTTGAGAAACGTCATTCTTATAAATTTTTTATTTTTTCATTATTTTTATGTTTTTACAATGCAACTTAGCTAGGGAGAGGGGGAGGGGTCTGGTTGATAGATGAATTAATTGAATTTGAATAGTACTTTACAGTATTTACTCCATGTTTACCATTTTCTTTAGTCTGCTCACATAACGACTTTTTCATGTTACAATTCTTACATCCCTTTTAAAGCTGGGCTGGGTGGCTAGCTCGCTGGTTTCTTCAAATCCTTTTAATTAATTGGATAACTTAGTCGCAGTAAATCTCCAGAACTTTGTACATGGAGTATTAGATTTTTTACTGAACACAAGTAAAGTACAACTGTGTGTAACATGTAATAGATATTTTTTTCTCTTCTAGATAGTATCAAGTTCAGGTGTGATTATAGGTTCACCTATCTAGGATGGTTCAAATACCACGAAATGCCCGCGACATGGGCCGATGCTCGTTTATTGTGCCACCTTGAAGGTAAGCTTTATTTGAAGTAAATGAGTTTGAAATTTGCTTCTAAGCCATAAGATATTTTTAATTTTTATAATAACGTTTTCTAGATTCATTCATCAACAATAGGCCGAAATGAAATGAGGCGTTATAAAAGACATAGGTAGTGTTTATCGATTTGATTTTCATTGCCTCAGATATATATTCTTCAGTTAGATGTTTTCCAGTCCTGCAAAAAACTGTTAAGGGTAAAGAGTAGGCATCAATGTTAAGGTTATGAATGACTTTGAATTTAACTATAGGCTACTTATACCCTCGAAAGGGTGACAACTTACTACCAAAGAGACATAAATATGCACAATTTTGGTTTTGCCTGCGTGTGAATGCAATCTATTTTAAAAAATATCGTGAATTTTACCTACCACCATGGTATACAAGGTACTTAGAACGATGTAGTGTAACTTTAGATCCTAAAAAGTATCTACATATCCATTATAATAATAAATATTTCGAACAGAAGTTGTGTGTAAACTTCATCTAGCCTCAAAATAAGCAGAACTTGTACTATGAAAGCTATATTGACTTACTATACATAGAAAATATGCAAACTTCGAATTAAATATTCGCATGCACACATTTAGTCGGTTCCGGGTATCGAACCCAATACTTCAAGAACATTAGTCGCGTACCCTACCATTGCACCATCGAGGCAATCGTCAACAGTCGAAGTAAGAACTTTGTACTTCTTCAAATGAAAATTATGAATATGTAGGAGAATAAATATTAGAAGAAAACCAAAAAACAATCATTGTTGAATTTCTACCACTGGGCGACTACTAGTATATTTTTTCCTTTTATAAAAACCTTCCGCATATGATTACACATTTAGTGTCGTGGGGGACTTGACAAACACATATGAAATTAATACAAAGAACACCTAGACTCAGAACAATAATTTGTCGATCACACAAAATGTTGTTCCATGAAGTATTTGAACCCACAACACTTGGCTCAATAGAAAGCGCCGTGGCGATCGCCAACGGTTATTAGGCAAACCGTGCAGACCAATAATTATAATATGTAGTTTTAATTGTCATATATTTTTTGAATAAGTTTTTTTAACTCTGAGTCCAATATGTATAACATAAAATATTAATAAAACTTTGTCATTAACTATTTTAATTGCAAATTTTTATGGTCTTTACTGAACTCCTAGACTCGAAACAATAATTTGTCGATCACACAAAATGTTGTTCCATGAGGTATTTGTACCCACAACACTTGGCTCAATAGAAAGTGCCGTGGTGACTGCTAACGGTTATTAGGCCAATCGGGCAGACGAATAGTAATAATATGTAGTTTTAATAGTCATAATATATTTTATGAATAAGTAATTTTTAACTCTGAGTCGAAAATGTATAACTTGGAATATTAATAAAACTTTGTCATTAACTATTTTAATTGCAAATTTTTACGGTCTTCACTGGGAAACTGAAACAAATTACACTTATGAATATTATCTGTCCACAGGTGGCATGTTAGCCTCTCCTACCACGCAGGAAATGAAGGCTTATATGTTGCAATCATTTTGCAAACCTCAGATCTTCACTGGAATTCACGCTACATTAACTAAAGTACAATTCCATACCGTAGACGGTTAGTAAAATATTATTTAATATGCAGTAGCCGCGTTCTAGGCTCACAAAATATGATTATACCGACATACAACGCTGGCGATCGAAACGCTAAGATCAAGATTAAATTGTATTAAGAATATACTTTTAAATCAACATTTTGATGTTCTTTTAAGTATGTACACTGTACACTGAAAATAACAAAGTGACGGCAATATGTTCACTGCTTACACATAATATATTGACTCCATCATTTATATTAGTTACTACAAATAACTTTCACACTCATAACAACAATCACTCAGTAATACAAAGAGGGTTATGAAGTAAACTACACATTATTTACTTATTTTACACATGTACTCTATTATTTTCTAGGTGTACCATTGGATCTAATACCACATGAATGGGCTCCATTCGAGCCTAACAATATAAATAACTCTGAAAGCTGCATCGCTATGCACTCTGATGGAAAGTTCGCAGATGTCAGATGTGATGAACCTCGCCCTTATGTTTGCTTCAGACCGCATTCGAATGTCGAAGCCAACGTGTGTGGCACTCCAGATCCTGGTAATTGTAGTAATTCAGATTGTTTTACTTCACAGACGTAAAATATTTTTGTTTACTTTTCACCATCATTTTTTTATGTTGTAGCGGGCAAACGAGCGGACGTATCTCTCGATGGTAAGCGATTACCGCCGCCCATGGACTCCCGCAACACCAGAGGCGTCATAAGCGCGTTATCAGTCTTCGGGGGATGGGGAGAGGGATGGGGGAGGGGTTGGGGTATAGGCCTCTGGTATCCTCACTCACTCGGTGAAACACAGCGCAGGCGCTGTTTCGCAGCGATTTTCTGTGAGGCCTTGGTATCACTCCGATCGACCCGACCCATGCGTAAAACGTGTCGCTCCCACGATAAACCTCAAATTAATGATAAAAATAAATATATACGTTAAATATTCCAGAATACCACTATGAAAGTCAAACAAATAAGTGTTACAAATTCCACACAAACCAAAGAACATTTAAAAGAGCTAACTTTGCCTGCGCTGCTGAGGGTGGTCACCTGGTAATTATAAATAATGAAGATGAAGCGAAGGTCGTTCGTAATATCTTTGCCAAGTATCCACCAGCAAAAATGATCGGTAACTTCTGGAAAGATATTGCCTATGTTGGAATGTACAATTGGGACGAGAGCGCTGACTGGAGGACCATTCACGGTAATCTTTCTCTTGTTTACTTAATTTTAAAGTTACTCTGTAGTGTCACTTGCATTGTTTACTTTTAATTAACTCTTAATACTACAATTCCACTACATACCTAATGGCCTTCCAATAGAAAAATCGGTTAGTAAGAGGTTTGGAATTGTTTCGAACATTCTTTTCCGTAACATCTATTATTAGCATCCGTTAGTAGTTAAGGAATAGGGGGCTTTAAACTTCATGCTGACTGACTACAGATTTTCCATAAGTTCTTTTAATTCGCGGAAAGAAAATTAATGTTTATGATGAATGGATGTTTCCTGTAAGGGATGTTCCCCGTTAGTTCTCCACCTGAGAGAAGCACGGTATATTATATGATCTCATACTATATTAAAATAATTTACTTTTGATTTTAGGTGAAACTCTCCAAGAAGCTGGTTATACAAAGTTTCATCCAGGAGAACCTAATAATGCAACTGAAGGTGAATATTGTGGTGCAGTGTACCGGAATGCCTTGTATGACGATCTGTGGTGTGAGAAACATTACGCATTTATTTGCGAAAAGAAACCCGACTATCCCCCTGTTTGCGAAAGTACTCAACAACGTCCATTCCACACCCCGGTCTGTGAATCAGATTTACAAAATGATATGGATTTAAGAAGTGCTAACTAGCAAAATTAAAATCTCAAATTAATTGGGAAAATACTAATACATTCCTATAACACACGTATATCTTGTATTCAGCTTATTATATTTTAAGTAAAAAATTCAATAAATTAATTCATTGCATAAGTCTTATTTATTTACTAGCTGACCCACGCAACCTCGTTTGTATCTTCGATTGCCCGTAACGTGAAAATTTTCCCCCTTTTTTGAAACATTCTTCATTGGTGCTCCGCTCCTATTAGTATTAGCGTCATGAAATGTAGCCTTTAGCCTTCTTCGATAAATGGATCAATGGTCAGACGGGTTAGTATAGTTAGTAGGGTAAGACCTCTTCTAAGGAGATGTCTATAATCAGCAGTGGACTGTTAAAGGATGTTGATAATGATGATGGTACCAAAACCTTAACACTATAAGCTTACATGACGGGCGTCTCAGCGTTGCGCAGTATTAAAAAAATGAAGCCTAGTTGGACCCCCACAAAACCCCATGCATACTTTATTTCATTATAATTATAAGGTTTTTATTAATTTATTTATTATGTCTTAAAGCCGTTGTATAGACTTAGATATAAAACCCCCACGTACACCTTGATGACCAATGACGTAGAAGTATCACTAGGCCGCCATGGTGTGAGGCACCATACTGTCTGGCCTTGTCATTAAAAACCGCGCTGACGAACAGATAATTGATACGAGGTGGGTCCATCTGGAATCAATTATCTTAGGTATAGGATTAGAACAAGGTGATCCCCTGTCGCCTTTACGGTTTAACTTAATAGTCCACGGGCCCACGTACAAGGGATTTCAGTGATTAATAATAGGCTGAAAGTTTATACACAGCTTCGTTTTGACGAGACCCCCAACTTTTATTATTGGACCAAATTCTGATAGTGGCAGGAAAAAGCGGGATAGGGAGCGAAACACGTTGATTTGATGAGTGTCCTAAATTAATAAATAACAGTTTCTAAAAATCAATACTTCGAGAAAATACGATGGAAAACTGAGAAAAACTTGTGGCATACAAAGTGAATGGTACCTTCCCGAGTGACCCCCAGCTCTAACATGTCAGAATGGTGAAATGAAAAATTTTATTCATTTTCATTAACAACAAACTGATTTTTGTTTTGGGGCTTGCAAAATATATATTTTACATAAAAAATGCATCGGCATACAAATTCGATGGTATTTTTTTTGAGACCCACACTCGAAAAAATATTAGCATAATCTGTACCTACAAACAAACAAACATAAAACGAAAGTTGTCAAGAACTTTCAGCCTGTTATTAATCACTGAAATCCCTTGTACGTGGGCCCGTGGACTATAACGACCTTTAATAAATGTCAACTTATTGATGATAGAGATGTCGTAGCTTCGAAAGCGAATAAAAAAGAAGATATGAATCAAACAGCAAAAAAAAACGTGTATGAGAAGTGTTTTACAACATTTAGCTCGATGCGTCTCTGGATTTAGAGGACAGACAGAGACACCGATGGCTATTAAGCAAATTATTTTGTTGAATACGATGAAAAATCTTTGAGACTGCAATGGGTGTCTTCACATATCGGGTTACGAGAAATCCGATGAGTTTATTAAACTAGCAGCTAGAGAAGGTATTTACTATAATATTTAATTACTATATTCTGATCATCTTGACATGGTTAAGAAAATTAGTCATGATAAATTTAAAGACTATTTTCATGAAAGAAGTAGAGACAAGGGTATTGGGTTAAAATCAATTCAGCATCAGCCTTCTCGCGTACCATTTTTATTTTTTTTTCCTCGTACGGCAATCCCTTCGCATATCACCTCTTGGTGGCATGTCAGACTAGAACGGATTAAAACCGCACGCCATCTCGGGTATCATGGTTCATTAATAGCAAAGTTAACAAAATTATTATTATTGTGACGCATAGCCTTCGTTCAGGACACTATACGTCTAGGAAATTTAGACATCTTATGAAAAAAGTAAATTTATTATCTAAACTGTCCTACACTTGCTGACGGAGAGTGTCAAGTATCGAAGACAAAGGGAGGCGTTAGTGCGCAAATATGATTTAAAAAGTTGTGATATTTATGTTTATCAACATTCTAGGAAATACAATCTCAATCGCATTTGACTTACTGGAATAATAATAATTGATTTCCAAACAAATAACTTACTACACAATTACAAAAAAAAAGGATATTTGCCAATATTTTGCAGTTCAATTTGTTTTTAGCGTCTGCAATCAAACTAGGCAAAGCCTGTACTTCAATAATCAGCATCAATCGCTCCAACTATTTTAAATATTTAAGCATCACAAGCTTTAACCTGATATTAAATAGTGTATAAAATAGGATAAAGAGCGATTGAACTAACATAACTACTATGTGTGGCGACCTCCACATACAGCGCCATCTACCGAAGATACACTGAACTACGAAGTAACGCACTGTACCTACAAACTACACTACACGCAGTAACTACCAATCCTGAATCGCGCAAATAAAGTTCCCGCGCCGATTATCATATATACAACATCCCAACATCAACTGTTGGGCAGTAGCCCGCCAGGCATGATCACCTCGCCTGGTCGGAGGATCCTCCCTTTGTGTTGGGTGGAACATGATACCCGTTCCCCCACAGTGCTGACCCCGACGTGATTGGAAGCAGCCTTCAAGGCAGCGGATCAGAAGCGCCATCTTGTTCACTTCCACAGCAAGTCTCAAGCCAGCCAGCAACCTCGGCCTCAACAGGGATACACCACACGCAGGAAGCGACCGCTCCAGCCTGGTTAACCCTACGGCCTCAACAGCGTCTAGGCACAGCACACTGCACCTACGGTCCTAAGCAGAGCATCTCTCTCCCGTCTACGCAGCAGCCAGCCACTACGCAGCAATCGCCCCGACTCACTGGGGACCTCACCGCAGCACCGCGCACCGCATGCGATCCCGACTCACTGGGATCAGCGGACTTCAGCCTCGACTCACTGGGACTAGCGGCATTCAGTTCCGACTCACTGGAACTTGCGGCATTCAGTTCCGACTCACTGGAACTACTCACTCCTGGCACTGGCAAGCTCCGCATCAGAGCACAGACAGCTGACTCAACATATATCGACCTCCAGTCTTGGAGGGGAGTGATGTGGCGACCTCCACATACAGCGCCATCTACCGAAGATACACTGAACTACGAAGTAACGCACTGTACCTACAAACTACACTACACGCAGTAACTACCAATCCTGAATCGCGCAAATAAAGTTCCCGCGCCGATTATCATATATACAACATCCCAACATCAACTGTTGGGCAGTAGCCCGCCAGGCATGATCACCTCGCCTGGTCGGAGGATCCTCCCTTTGTGTTGGGTGGAACATGATACCCGTTCCCCCACATATGTAATAAAGGCCTCTAAATTAATAAAGAAAAAAACTTCTTATTTCATCAGCTATCTGCCAGTGAAAATCGGTCAACAGTTCCAGAGATTAGCCAGACAGACGAAAATGGTAAAAAATGATTTTTTATGGAATAGGGGGCAAACAAGCAGACGAATCACCCGATACCACAAGTGAGTTGCCGGCCTACGAGTATTAAGAACAAGTACGCTCTTTTTTATTTTGGTATATGTACCTCATTCCATGACAAACCCTCAATGAAGCTGGATATGCCAGATTTTCGTTAGTAGAACCAAATAATTCAATTACAGGAGAATATTGTGGATCAATTTATCGCTCGGCTTATCTGAATGATCTGTGGTGTGAAAACGTACACGCGTTAATCTGTGAGAAGAGCAAGGACTATCCTAGCGTTTGTGATAATACTGGCTAAAACTGAAAAAGAATTTGAATTATTCGAAATACTGAAATTGTAAATAAGGCAAATATAAGCTATCGATGTTTGATTAATCGAACAAAATATTTAATTTGTTTTTATTAACAAGTTGTAAATTTTTTGTAGTAGAAGTAAAGTTCCTCTTCACTTAACAGTTTAGAGAAATCTCTTTTTTTAGCATTTAAACTTTCACAATCTACGAAAAAAATAAGCAAATAGATCATTTTGAATTGATGATGTTTCCACTCGATCAATCTATGGTGGTTGAGCAAAAACAATACAGCTTCAAGCGAATTAAATTGTTCCGCTCTTTCTTCCTGCGCCAAGCATTCGTAAGTAGAGTCTTAAGAAAATTTAATAAAAAAGCATTATTGTTCTACGACTCTCAAACATAAATAAATAAAATTTGAAGTATATTCATGTGAATAGAGACATAATATAAATTGTTAAGGATTATAGGTCATAAAGTATGGTGATTGATTTTAAACTCAATCTTTATTATACGAGTATATCTTATAACAAGTTAATCACCCATTGGTTGACTGGTAGAGAATGCCTTAGGCATTAAGTCCGCCAATGCACCAAATGTGCATGATGTCATCATCATCATCTCAGCCACAAGAAGTCCACTGCTGAACATAGGCCTCCCCCATTGACTTCCATATTGACCGGTCGGTAGTGGCCCGCATCCAACGAGTCCCCGCGATCTTAACCAGGTCGTCCGTCCACCTCGCGGGAGGTCTTCCTACGCTGCGTTTACCGTCACGTGGTCTCCACTCAAGAACCTTTCTGCCCCATCGGCCATCGGTTCTCCGGGCTATGTGCCCTGCCCACTGCCACTTCAGATTGCTGACTCGCTCTGCTATGTCGGTAACTTTAGTTCGTCTACGGATCTCCTCATTTCTGATTCGATCTCGTAGAGAGACCCCAAGCATAGCCCGTTCCATAGCTCGCTGTGTGACCCCGAGCTTCCTTATGAGGCCCATAGTTAGAGACCACGTCTCGGCACCGTAGGTCATTACTGGTAACACGCACTGATTGAAGACCTTCGTCTTTAAGGACTGTGGTATTTTTGACGTGAAGACGCTGCGTAATTTCCCGAACGCGGCCCAGCCGAGTTGGATTCGTCGATTTACCTCTTTCTCGAAGTTGGATTTGCCTAGTTGGACCGTTTGCCCCAGGTAGACATCATCATCGACAACCTCGAGAGCCGAGCCTCCCATTGATACGAGGGTGGGCGAAGCATGGACATTTGACATGACTTTCGTCTTGTCCATATTCACCCTCAGGCCCACCCGCTGTGAAACTCTATTGAGGCCTTCGAGCATCGTACTGAGCTCCTCTAAAGATTTTGCCATGACTACGATGTCGTCGGCAAACCGAAGGTGAGTGATGCATTCGCCATTAATATTGATGCCCAATCCTTCCCAATCCAGAAGCTTGAAGGCGTCTTCCAATGCATTGGTAAAGAGTTTAGGCGAGATGACATCACCCTGCCTAACTCCCCTCCGCAACGGAATATCGTCTGTGCTGCTGTCCTGTACTCGAACTGACATGGTGGCGTTTTTATACAAGCACTTCATCACTTCAATAGACCGATAGTCAATGTGACATCTCTGAAGAGACTGCAGCACCGCCCAAGTCTCGATCGAATCGAAGGCTTTCTCATAATCCACGAACGCTAAGCATAGTGGCAAACTATACTCCTCGGTCTTCTGTATAATTTGCCGCAGCGTATGAATATGGTCTATGGTACTATAGCCTTTACGGAAACCAGCTTGTTCAGGAGGCTGAAAGTCATCAAATCTGTGTGCGAGACGATTCGTGATGACCCTCGAAAAAAGCTTATAAATATGGCTTAGAAGCGAAATGGGCCTGTAGTTCCTTAACAGGGTTTTATCGCCCTTCTTAAAAAAGAGAACCACTACGCCTCTGTTCCACGTATCGGGCGTAGTACCACCGAGTAGGATGGAATTGAAGAGCTTCTGAAGGACTTTCAGTATCGGTGTTCCACCCGCTTTCAGAAGTTCAGTTGTAATTCCGTCCTCACCCGGCGCCTTGTTGTTTTTGAACTGTTTGAGGGCCATCCTAATCTCACACAGGTTGATGTCCGGGATGTCTTCTGTGTAATGTCGGGTTAATTTGGCTCTTGGATCTTTATCCAAATCATCAACAGGCTTAACAGTTGAGGTATATAACTGTCCATAGAACCTTTCGATCTCCCTCAGTACCTCTGGCTTAGTAGACGCTATACTGCCGTCCTCCATCTTCAGCTTCGTCAACTGGCTTTGTCCGATAGACAAGTCTCTTGCGAACACTTTGGAGCCCTTATTTCGCTCTATCGTATCTTTAATATGGTTCGTATTAAAGACACGGATATCATGCCGCAAGGACTTTGTGATCCGTCTATTGAGATGCCGATATGCTTCAGCGTCTTTGGACGTCTGCAGTATCAATGAGCGTCGTTCTGCCATAAGGTCGAGGGTGTGATCTGTTAGCTTTTGAGGTCTATCTTTCCGGCGGGGTCTAAAAAAGGCTTTCCCTACCTTGTAGACAGTTTCTATCAGCCTGTTGTTGACCTCATCCACTGAAACGCAATCCTCCAGGTCAAAGAAGCGATTTGCGACCTCGAGTTGAAAGCTCTCGGGGTTTTGTAAATAGGCTGTAGTAGGTCGCGTGGATTTCATCAGTCGCGTCCTTTCCAGTCGGACATTGATATTCAATGTGCCTCTAACCATTCTGTGATCGCTTCCGGTTTTTACTCTGTGGATCACGGAGACATCATTGAATATTCGTCTCTTTGTAGACATAATGAAATCGATCTCATTCCTCGTGGACCCGTCGGGACTCATCCAGGTCCATTTTCTATGAGGTGGTTTCTTGAAGAAGGATTTCATCATAAAGAGTTCCTCCTTCTCCAGAAAGTCGGCCAACCTCTGGCCCCTGGGATTCCTATGCCCACATCCAAATTGCCCCACTCTCAACTCGTCATCGCCCCTCCTACCCAGTTTTGCATTAAAATCCCCCATAACAACAGTGAAGTATGTTTTGGAAGTATGTATGGCCCTACTGATGTCCTCATACATAGCTTCCACTTCATCGTCCGGATGCGCCGAGGTCGGTGCATAAACCTGTATGACCTTCAACGAGTATCTCTTTGATACTCTGAGTATCAGGTACGCAACCCTGCTCGACACACTCGTGATACATATCACGTTGCCTACGAGGGACTTGGGAATGAGGAACCCGACACCACCCTGGGACTGTTGGTCGCCCTCCCGGTGGTAGAACAAGTTGCCAGACTTTAAGGTAGTCGTGTCCTCGCCCTCTCTTCGGACCTCCGATAAACCCACTACGTCCCAATGCAGCTTGCTCATCTCCTCTTCCAGCTCATCGATCTTCTCATCTGTCCTTAATGTGCGCGTATTATATGTCACCAGCGACAACCCACGCCGGTATTCCGTTGTGCAATTGCCTGCGGTCGTTTGACGGTAGCACCTCGCCCGGAGATTCTTAGCACCCCCGAGTCCAGTGCTCGACCGACACCCGTCAACGTCAGTCTTGCAGCTGGAGTCTCCGAGCACTTGGGGCCATGCTCCTTTGTCTGTAATCATGTAAGGGGGGTTTGGACCATATCCCGCCACGCTGGTCCAGTGCGTGTTGGCGGATCGCCAGAGCCTTCTTCGTTATTCAGCAGAGTGCACCGCGGGCAGGCGAGGTTGACTTGAATAAATAAGCATATCGCATTCAATTCTAAATACCGTACTATTTTGGAAAAGCATGTCCATATTAAGACATCGTGATGCAAATACATCACACTTTTAATAAGTTAATAACCCAATTAAATATTGAAAACAACTTTAAGAAAAAGGAATACAATATTAGGTACTTATAAAAAAGCCAAAAAGAATCGATACGATGCATCCGTACGTATTGGCCGATTTCGATACTTCTATAGTGATGTTTCCAAACGAAAAAAAAACCATTGTCAATTAAACCTGTTGTTTACACTTTCATGGCTTACCGTTAAACCAATTTGAATTAAATATGCCAAGGAAATGCTTGAGGACGGAGGTAGGCTACAAGGGACATAAAAGCAGGTGGAGCTACGGGAAAATGTTGGGTATCTATATAACGATATTGTTAAAAACTAAATATTTTCCTCAATCTTTGCAAAATAAAACTTTATTGATATCGCAGTATGAACCTGAGGTTTTAGGTAAATAATATAGCAGCAGAAATTTGATCTCTTACAAAGTGTGTAACAGCCACGTATATACCACGTACCTGCACGTATGCATGTGTAAATCTCCCACAATCTTTTAATTAGATTAAAATACCTTAACTGCAATCAACTAATAACAATAAGCGGACCGAATCGTCATAAAGAAAATGATGTTCAACATTATGGATATAAAGAAAATAAAATAAATTCAAAATAAGTATATTTTTATATTTATGCTACCATTTCAACATAAAATTAGAATTGGTAGCAGATTAAACATGACATCAGCTTGATTGCAAAATTAGGTAACAACATGTATTTTGACTTACGGCGGCTTTCTTATCCATTTCTGACAGCTGACGCTCAACGCCATATAGCTTCAAACTAAGCACAGCTAGTACTGTGAAAACTGGATTGACTGATAGAATATTTATTTATTTCTTTTTTGTAAATACACCCATATTTTATACAGAAAACAACAAAGCTCACAAATTTAGCTTCCCAACAGTTGGACTAATCATAATCTTCTCTCTTAAGCCTTTTTTCCTTTTACATTGTAGGTACAACTCGTTACCTATAGATATAGTTAGAAATTCAACAAAGACGCTCGGTACAAAAACCGTTTCTTTTATGAGTATTATACGTATACGGCTATGACTATATCTGTAAACCATTGTTACTTTTTTGTGTAAATCATATTTGAGAAACGCTCACTTAGTAACTAATAATGTTTTAGTACCAGTATATATAAACGGATAGCTAAACAGTTTTTTCCAATAACTTCAATCTAAACATTCAGAATGACAATAATATGGCAGTGTTTTTTATTTATTGTAATCTGTGCGGTTTTAATCACTGGTAAGTCTATTGATATTTCTTTTGTCACTTGTCTCTAAAAATGCTGATTGGTAAGATTGAATACGTGAGGCAACCATGGATAGATAACCGTCGTTCCTCCTTTGGCCACCGGAATGTTTTTTTATTGGAATCACCACATACCTGGCTCCTCAGCTCCCTTTCCTCAGATCCCTTCGGATCTTCCGAACCATCAAGACAAAAAAAACGAGGGAGTCAACCAAGTTCTTATCAGAAGCATATAAAATATCGATCGATGTTCTTCGAAGAGAAAATGAATTACGTTCACACAAAAAAAAATACACGTATTGTCCTGATGAGTAGGCAGAGACTACGATCTACTTACTATAATCCTGACACGTTTCTTCTGCATCGTCTACATTATCAGTCACGCCTGAACATTCTGCGGTTCCCGTAGCTTGTCATACGGTCTCTTTCTAGAACATCTACAATTTAGCCGGTAAATGTTCATCGTAGATGACAACTTTCGACACTTCAATACACATTCGATCTATAAACTCCCTCGATCCCCGTAAGTAACAGTCCACTCTAAGAGATCAAATCAATAAGTTGGGATTTTGTTCAAATTTATATATTTCTGTCTCTGATAAATATTTTTTGTCTCAGAATGTGTGAAGTTCAGATGTGACTATTGGTATACTGAAATAGGCTGGTTCAAATACCACGAGATGCCCATGGCATGGCATGATGCTCGCTTACAGTGTCACCTTGAAGGTAAGTTTGCATTAAAAAAATATAAGGTAATTTTACTCAAAACATAAAATATTAAATTACTTTGAAGGGAAGAAGGCAAATAACAGTGTCACTTTAAAGGAAAATCTGCCTAAAATAAATTAATTTGACTAACAAAGTATGAAATAGCCACTACTAGGCCATACTTGTAGTCAATATTTAAATCATTTGTTCAAACATAATTAGTTTAAAAAACAACTTTAATATTTTCTCGCACTGTCGTGTTCAGATCTAACAGATAAAACACTTATTAACCTTACATAGGTGCCGTACTAGCATCTCCTATAACAAAGGAAATGAGGTATCACATGATGCAATCATTTTGCAAACCTCAAATCTTCACTGGAATTCACGCTCTCTTAACCCCTGGACAATACCATTCTGTAGAAGGTAAGTAGAGTTATATACTTATTCAAATGTTACCATTAATTTCTAAATAATGGCATTGCAGCCTTGTGCGGTACGGTTCGTGATTTGTTGCAAATAACGAAAATATGTATTTTCTCTTGAAGGCAACTCTTGTACTAGAAATATATCCTATATCACGTGAATCCTTACAAACCTACCCAGAATAGATTCAAGAAATATCCAGACTTAAAGGAGTAGCTTTAAAAAATGAAGTACCATGTTGAACGTCGAGATGACTGTTTAAAGAAGCAATCGATGGCACAATATTTGTTGTTGGCTGGGATTTTACTTATTCAGTTCCATATCATAATCACTGCTTCGTTATATTAAATGACTCTCCTCTATCTGATTGAAAGCATAAGCAGAATCCAAGAGTGGTGGTCACCATCCTCAATGCGAATAAAGACAATGCAGCATTGTGACCCACTCTACGGGGGCTTAGTGGAATGCTTTTTCACATACCCGCTGAACCATAACTTAAATATTTCATTTTAAATATAATGTGTAATGAATAAAGGATTATTTATTTCACCATTACTTTGTAGGTGTACCGCTAGCCAAAATAGCACATGAATGGGCTCCAACGCAACCTGATAATCTAAATAATGCTGAAAGGTGTCTTTCTTTACACTTTAATGGGAAATTCTCGGACGTAAGTTGCGATCAACCTCAGCCTTTTATTTGCTTCAGGCCGCACTCAGATAAAGATGTCAACGTGTGTGGTACTCCAGATACTGGTAATTATCAATTAAGATATATAGTTCTTGTTGGAAATATGAATTTAGACCTGTCAACTACGATTATCCAGTAATATTTCTATGCTAGTTAACATAAAACTTAAAAACCCAATTATTTAATTTTCACTTTCGTTTTTTTCTTTAACCAGACATAAACACGTAACGTCTGTCAGCTTATGTATTATAATATTACAGCTTTTTTTAAAGTTACTAATTAATATTCATGACAGTCATCATCAACAGCTTTTAAAGTCCACTCCTGGATATAGAATTTTTTTTAGAAATGAGATTTTGACTGGCCGGGCGGGTTGGAACAAAGCTTTGTTTAAAATTTTACTTCTTTTCACAGTGATATTGTCTTACATAACTTGTCCATCTATCGCCTCTCACGACACCCATGACTTTTGCCGAGTGACATTTGATATTCTTTATCCATCACCACACCAATACGTTAGCAGAATAAACTATTTACCTTCATTTCATTTCAATATTGATTCAATTCAATTCAATTCAATTCAATTCATTTAATGCTTCTACAAAGTTTTACAGTGATTGCTGATGGCACCCAAACTAAGCTACGCTTGTATCTTGGGCTGCCACAAAAAACATAAATATAATTTAATGAATTAGCGTACAGGATACATTTTACAAATGATAGTACCTAATTAAAATGAAATCAAAAAGACAAAGTAAAGCAAAAACAAAAGAAATTATAAAATTAAAGTAACATCATATTAATATAACAAATTATATCAGCACTACGTCACCGTAGCCAGATAATAGTCCCTCAGTATGTAATCCAGGCCCAGCAGAAAGTGTGTCAGTTTAGTTTTAGCTGTGTAGGTGGTGCAGTCCTTCAGAGAGCATTTAGTTGATAAGTTATTGATTACATAAAAGTTATAAAATATGTATATACTAGCTGTTCTGCGCGGCTCCGTCCGTGGGTTAGTCGGTTATCACAGCAGAGAGTAGCCTATGTCTTTACATATATATCTACTGTGACTGGACTGTGAGTTGTGACTTTGCTTTGCTTGATAGTACCCAAGTATGAGCAGAATCTAAAAGGAGTAGTTACGATAATCGCTGCAAACTGGTTTTCATTAGTACTAGTGTTTTATAGTTCTTGGTTGTCCAGGTAATAATAAAAATTAAGTAAAATGTTATTTTTTTCAGAATACCAATTTGAAAGTAAAACAAATAAGTGTTATAAGTTCCACACAACTCCAAGAACATTTAAAAGAGCTAACTTTGCCTGTCAGGCTGAAGGTGGTTATCTTGTTATCATAAATAGCGAGGATGAAGCTCAAGTCATTCGTAACATTTGGATCAAGTATCCTGCAAGTAAAATGATAGGTCCTTTCTGGAAAGATGTTGCCTATGTTGGAATGTACAATTGGGACGAGAGCGCCGACTGGACCACAATTCACGGTAACCTTTGTCTTATTTTGTTTTACAAACGCTTTACTTTATTTGTTTATTTTTATTTGGTTTACTTTTCGTGCATTACAATTGCACGAGGCGGACTTAATGCTACAGGGTATTATTTACCAGTCAACATTAAGCTGGTTTGGTAAAGGACAACGTAGGTACGAAATATTTAGAATTTTTTTTTGTTAACAATTGCCTGCCAATTTTAACTCTACCTGATGGAAAGCATAAACAGAATCAAGACTTGTACGCACCCTTACTCACTGCTAATGCAGATAGTGCAACAATATTCTATCATTGATATTTTTTTCTGCTTTTAGGTGAATGGCTTAAGGACGTTGGTTATGATAAGTTTTCTCCAGGAGAACCTAACAACTCCACTTCAGGTGAATATTGTGGTGCAGTATATCGGAATGGCATGCTCGACGATCTGTGGTGCGAAAATCATTACGCATTTATTTGTGAAAAGGACCCCAATTATCCTCCTGTTTGCGATAGCGAAAATCAAGAATCATTGCGGCCTCCTGTTTGTTTAAAAACAGCGACAACCTGATGGAGAAATCATTCAATATATCGATAGTCCCTGAGTATCGAATTAACAACATTACATTTAATTTTATTACTGGTTTGAACAATCAACTAAGGTATTTTACTACAACGATTATATAATATTTAAAAATTAAAAATTTAACTATTTTCAGAAACGTTTACAATTGAATCTTTACCCTTATTAATGTTATTTGTTCATCTTTTTTTGTATTTGACTGTTAACTTAGTACTATTTATATGAAAAAGCTGTGTTTGATATCGTTGACTTCATTCACTAATTTATAAAGAGTTAGTATCTATTAGTTGGGAGAAAAAGTGCAGTTGTTGGTGAACCAATATTTTTTTATTTCATAACATACTTCTGTTGAAACTGAGGATTTCGAAACTTTACGTGGCATTGCAAAATTAAATGTTTTCATCATTTTGAATAAAGTTTTTTTTACTATTTACAATGATTCGAAGTGTGTTTAGTAATATCACGATATAGCCTACTTTATTTGTACATGTTTGTTGTTGTTGTGTTGTTTGCTGCACTAACAGGTTCCTACCAAATTTGGCTAGGTAGGGCGGGAAACTCGAGCAGCGAAAGTGAGCGTTGATGCGCATCTTAAAGGGGGCCTCCTTAAACCTACATCCAGGTCGTAAGTCCTGGGAACTGCTTTGAGTTTCTCCCTCTGCCACACGATGGACCCGGCACCCGCACGGTGAATCCATGGAGTGCTAAGAAGTTTGTCTCTAGGATGAATTACAAAATATGCAAAATATGTAACAATAGGCAGTCTTATCGCTTACGGTGATCTCTTCCAGACAACCAAGACACGGCTTTTCGTTATCCAAAAATTTTTGGTAGCTCACATACAAGTAACACACACACATGCATATACATATATATACATATACACACACACATACATATATATATCAATATAAATTAATATAAACTTATATAAATGTATTTATATACAACTAGCTGTTGCCCGCGGTTCCACCCTAAACGCGGGTGGAACCGGTCGGTTTTTTTTGTGTTTTTTCGCGGTCGTGGATATGTGACTGATGCAAAAATTAGACAAAAACAATCCTTGATGCGGATTATATGTATATAATTCTAAAATTTCAGCTCGATCGGTGCAGAACTTTTTGAGTTTTTGAAGCGTACACAAATCAACATAACATTTTATATATATAGATACATACACAGACTAAATATAATATGCTAAAGAAAGTTAAAAAGAAAAGAAACCATAATGACAAATCATGGGACAACCAGCTTTTTAAAAGTAGACAAATTTTTGGCTTGTCGAATTATCTCAGGCAAGTTGTTCCATAATCTTACAACTTGCACAGTGAAAGACTTGTCCGCAAACTGATTGGAATGTTTTGGCATTTTCAATATAAACTCTCTGATGATCTCAGGTCCCTGCAATGCGTGTTTTTTAAGAACTGAAAACATTTTTTGAGATAAAGAGGTGTGTGAGGAAGAAACAGAACACTGTATAGAAGAGAAAGAATATGTAGATTCCGACGAAAGCTTATTGGTAGCCACTTGAGCTTAGAAAGAGATTCAAAAATATGATCATATTTGCTTAATCCAAATATGAATTTAATGCAGAGATTTTGAAGTCGCTCAAGTTTATTCAGTTGGCCTTTTCTACCTGACTACGAGTATGTTGAATGCAATAAAAATATTACTATAAAACCAAACTCGACTGTTTAAAAGTACTGAACGATAAAAAATAAGTATCATAATATCTAGGTATATATATATGTATATAAAATTTGGCTGACTAATGAATAATTTTCTAAATTTTGATTTTTTTTTATTATACTGAGGTCTACTAAAGTTCTAGGTACCAAGACTATGTTTACAAATAATAAACATGCTTTGATAAAATTGTGATGCTTATTTTTTTTTATTACTTTTAATCAGTCGGGTTTTTTTTATCTCACGAGTTGCTCCATATAAATAGGTATCGTGATTTGATAGAATATTGTACGTGCCGTACTCATTGCATCGTGAGCTTTGTAACTAAATATAAATGATTTTCCGTAAAACTTTTTTCAACATGTTCGTTTATTTCGTTGCACATTGGCGATTGTTTCTAGGGTTCAGTACAGGTGGAAGAATTTTCAGAAATTTGTAAGTATTTATTTTAGTAAATTTTATATTCTTAATATCTATTTCAAATTTAAAGTTAAAATTAAACTTTAATATATTACTGTAATTTTTTCTGTAATTTTTGTTGTCATTGTTGAGATTTTTAGGTGTGGATTTTTTTGAAAGATTATTTCAGATTGCACTATCTGCCCTTACTACTTATGTCAACGCGTGTTGGCAAATGTTTGTACGGCTAATGGGTAAGATTCTGCTGCTCCCGAGTGCGATTCTGCGGCTCCCGAGTGCGATCCTTCGGCTCCAGAGTGCAGTCTTGTCTCTTGAGTCCAGGTGAAAGATATTAAAACATGTAAGTGCTTTTCGTTTTAGTGCATATCTTAATCTACAAAATTAGCTTATTTTTTATTTTAAATTAAAGCAACTTAGACTGCATATAACCTTAAAAAAGGTACTTTAGTTGCTAAATTATAATTTAAAAGAAGAGAAAATTTTAAATTAAAAACCTAACTTTAATGAACACCTATTTCCATGTTCTAGGAGTGAGTGGGTTAAATCATCGTGACGGAATCATCGATGTGGGCCCAGCTGTCGAAGTCTATACATTTATACTAATAAATAAAATATAAGATAAGCTGATGTTATAAGAAGTATTTTTTTTCTTTATTAATTTAGAGGCCTTTATTTCATAGTAATATGTTAGTCCTGTCGTTCTTTATTCTATTTTATATTCTATTTAAAATCAGGTTAAAGATTTTGATGCGTAAATATTCCAGTAAACCAAATGCGATTTTCCATCGTTATTCAACAAAATAATTTGTTTTTTTGATATTTAATAGCTATCGGTGTACCTCTAAATCCAGAGGCGCATCGAGCTAAATGTTGTTAATCACTTCTGTTATCCATAAAAATTTTACCCACCTGGTATCAATTATCTGTTTATCAGAGCGGTATTTAATGACCAGGTATGTTAAACTTAAAAAAGACCATAGATAATTACAAATGTTATGCCCAAGCCCTATTTGGTCTAGTAAACATTTTGTTAAATAATATATTATAGGCGTTTTCTATATCAATAAAACAACATACTGTTGGCAATTTATTGGAAAACCCAATCTGAATATGAGAGATAAGTCTGGCTAAAATACCCAAAGTATATTGTCCTTGTCTAAATTACGTTGTATAATAAAGTAATATGTTTCTTTTTTCTATGTAGGTACATTTAATATATTATGAAATATGATTACTTGAGTTTTATTTTATATTTTGATGTTTGTATTTTTGACGTGTTCAAGTGCCTTTTGGGGCCTATGGAAATAAATGATTTGACTTTGACTTTGACTTTGAGTCCACTGCTGATTATAGACATCGCCTTAGAAAGAAGGTTTTGCCTACTAAACCATGCTAGTCAGACGGATTTCCTTCCTTGATATTATTCTGCGAAGTTTGTTCTCTTGACTTTATAATAAAATTATAGTTTTAGATCATGTAAACACTGTCTAATTTTTTAAGATGTGTAATGCCTCAAGTTTATTAGAATTTTGTGAACATTAAAGTAGAATTAAAGTTTTACTTAGTGCCAAAGGCAAATAATTATTAACGGTTTTATATGGAGTTAAAATTTATGAGAATATAACTTAAGTTGTACCTGCCCCACATATCAGACAAGTGCAAATCTAGACTAATATAAAAGAAGACTAATCTCAGGAACCGCTGGTCCGATTTGAACTTTCTTTCAGTGTTGGATAGTCCATTTATCGAAGAAAGGCTAAAGGCGCTTTCATGACGCTAATACTAATAGCAGCGGAGCACCAATGAAGAATGTTTCAAAAAAGGGGGAAAAATTTCACGCTATGGGCAATCGAAGACACAAACGAGGTTGCGTGGGTCAGCTAGTAAATAAATAAGACTTATGCAATGAATTAATTTATTGGATCTTTTACTTAAATACGTAATAAGCTGAATACAAGACGTACGTGTGTTATAGGAATGTATTAGTATTTACCCAATTAATTTGATATTTTAATTTTGCGAGTTGGCACTTCTTTCATCCACATTTTCTAAATCTGATTCACAGACCGGGGTGTGGAATGGACGTTGTTGAGTACTTTCGCAAACAGAGGGATAGTCGGGTTTCTTTTCGCAAATAAATGCGTAATGTTTCTCACACCACAGATCGTCATACAAGGCATTCCGGTACACTGCACCACAGTATTCACCTTCAGTTGCATTATTAGGTTCTCCTGGATGAAACTTTGTATAACCAGCTTCTTGGAGAGTTTCACCTAAAATCAAAAGTAAATTATTTTAATATAGTATGAGATCAGATAATATACCGTGCTTCTCTCAGGTGGAGAACTAATGGGGAACATCCCTTACAGGAAACATCCATTCATCATAAACATTAATTACCATTCTGCCAATTAAAAGAACTTATGGAAAATCTGTAGTCAGTCAGGATGATGATCTGAGTCAGTTAAATACTAACGGATGCTAATAATAGATATGACGGAGAAGAATGTTCGAAACAATTCCAAACCTCTTGCTAACCGATTTTTTTATTGGAAAGCCATTAGGTATGTAGTAGAATTGTAGTATTAACAGTTAAATAAAAGTAAACAATACAAGTGACACTACAGCGTAACTGTAAAATTAAGTAAACAAGAGAAATATTACCGTGAATGGTCCTCCAGTCAGCGCTCTCGTCCCAATTGTACATGCCAACATAGGCAATATCTTTCCAGAAGTTACCAATCATTTTTGCTGGTGGATACTTGGCAAAGATATCACGGACGACCTTCGCTTCATCCTCATTATTTATAATTACCAGGTGACCACCCTCAGCAGCACAGGCAAAGTTAGCTCTTTTAAATGTTCTTTGGTTTGTGTGGAATTTGTAACACTTATTTGTTTGACTTTGAAAGTGATATTCTGGAATATTTAACGTATATTTTTATTTCTGTCATCAATTTGATGGTGAAAAGTAAAGAAATAAACAAATAAATATCACGTTTGTGAATTACTACAATTACCAGGATCTGGAGTGCCACACACGTTGGCATCGACATTCGAATGCGGTCTGAAGCAAACATAAGGGCGAGGTTCATCACATCTGACATCTGAGAACTTTCCATCAGAGTGCATAGCGATGCAGCTTTCAGAGTTTTGTATATTGTTGGGTTCGAATGGGGCCCATTCATGTGGTATTTGTTCCAATGGTACACCTACAAAATTGATTACACGTGTAAAATAAGTAAATAATATTCAGTTTACTTCATAAATATATAACAATTACAGCATAGATAACGTAATGGTTTAAGCGATCAACATAACTCTTTGTATTACTAAGTGATTGTTGTTGTGAGTGTGGAAGTTACTTGTATCATGTTCTTGTTGCAGGAGTTGTTCAAAATTATAAATATGATTGATATATAATGTAGTAACTAATATAAATGATTGAGGCAATATATTATGTGTAAGCAGTGAACATATTATCGTCACTTTCTGAAAATCAAAATCACCAACGACCTATGTACACTTAAAATTTAAAAACATGTTGTTTTAAAAATATATTTAAATTCTTAATACAATTAATAAAAAATAAATAATCTTGATCTTAACGTTTCGACGGCAAGCATTGTATGTCGGTATAATTATATTTTGTCAGCCCAGAACGCGGCTACTGTAAATTAAATATTATTTTACTAACCGTCTACGGTATGGAATTGTACTTTAGTTAATGTAGCGTGAATTCCAGTGAAGATCTGAGGTTTGCAAAATGATTGCAACATATAAGCCTTCATTTCCTGCGTGGTAGGAGAGGCTAACATGCCACCTGTTGACAGATAATATTCATAAGTGTAATTAGTTTCAGTTTCCCAGTGAAGACCATAAAAAATTGCAATTAAAATAGTTAATGACAAAATTTTATTAATATTCCAAGTTATACATTTTCGACTCAGAGTTAAAAATACTTATTCATAAAATATATGACTATTAAAACTACATATTATTACTATTCGTCTGCCCGATTGGCCTAATAACCGTTAGCAGTCACCACGGCACTTTCTATTGAGCCAAGTGTTGTGGGTACAAATATCTCATGGAACAACATTTTGTGTGATCGACAAATTATTGTTTCGAGTCTAGGAGTTCTATGTATTCATTTCATATGTGTTTGTCAAGTCCCCCGCGATACTAAATGTGTAATCATATGCGGAAGTTGTTGCTAAAAGGGAAAAATATACTAGTAGTCGCCCAGTGGTCGAAATCAAACTATTTTTTTTTTTTGGGTTTCTTCTAACATTTACTCTCCTCCATCTTCATAATTTTCATTAAAAGAAGTACAAAGTTTTTACTTCGACTATTGACGACTGCCTCGATGGCGCAGTGGTAGTGTATGCGACTACTGTGCTTGAGGTATGGGGCTCGATACCCGGGTCCGACTAAATGTTTGTATGATCTGCAAATATTTGTTTCGAAGTTTGCATGTTTTCTATGTACGAGTATATTAAGTCAATATAGCTTTCATAGTATAAGTTATGCATATTTTGAGGCTACATGAAGTTGTGTTAGATGTCCGAAATATTTATTATTTTAATGGATATGTAGATACTTTTTACGATCAAAAGTTACACTGCATCGTTCTAAGTACCTTATGTACCACGATGGTAGATAAAATTCACGTTATTTTCACAATAGACAGCATTCACACGCAGGCAAAACCAAAATTGTGTATATTTATTTCTCCTTGGTAGTAAGTTGTCACCCTTACGAGGGTTTTTGAGAATCAGCTTTACCAAAGAAGTTTTTTTGATTGCTCAAGATTGTAGTAGGTATGATAAATAAGTAGCCTATAGTTAAACTCAAAATAATTCATAACCTTAACATTGATGCCTACTCTTTATAACAGGTTTTTGTAGGACTGAAAAACATCTAACTGAAGAAATTATATATGAGGCAATTAAAATCAAATCGATAAACACTACCTATGTCTTTTACGACGCCTCATTTCATTTCGGCCTTTTGTTGATAAATGAATATAGAAAACGCTATTGTGGAGATTAATAATATCTTATGGTATAGAAGCAAAATTCTAACTAATTTATTTCAAATGAAGCTTACCTTCAAGGTGGCACAATAAACGAGCATCGGCCCATGTCGCGGGCATTTCGTGGTATTTGAACCATCCTAGATAGGTGTACCTATAATCACACCTGAACTTGATACTATCTGGAAGAGAAAAATATATCTATTACATGTGACAACAGTTGTACTTTAAATAAGATGTGTTCAGTAAAAAATGTAATACTCAATGTACAAAGTTGTGCAGATTTACTGTGACTAAGTTATCCAATTAGTTCAAAGGATTTTAAGAAACCAGCCAGCTAGCAACCCAGCCCAGCTTTAAAAGGGATGAAAGAATTGTAACATGATAAAGTCGTTATGTGAGCAGACTAAAGAAAATAGTAAACATGGAGTGAATACTAAAACGTACTATTCAAATTTAATCAATTCATATATAAACCAGCACCCGTTCCCCCTTCCATCATCTCCCTAGCGAAATTTCATAATATAAATATAAAAGATAACATAAAACTAACAAATGTTGACGAATGACATCTCTCAAGTCACGTGGTCAATACAAATGATTAGCCAATAATTCAAGAGAATGAAGATGTTAGCAAATGTAGAAAAGAGAGAAACACTAGCAACTTGAACAAGCGATGTTCCTTCATTCTTAATTTCGTAACTATAGCAACATTTTGGTGTATCGAAGGACCCTTTACATTAGTTTTACTAGATTATTTACTTAATATAATTGTTACATTTAACTTAAACGTTATTGTATTTTTTACGTACGTAGAATGTTTGTAACAATTCTTTCTCAAATTTGCAAAATCTGAAAAAGGCTACTAAGTTAAGACAAACTATATTATAAGATCACAAAATGTACACTTAGTTAGCAATAAAGATTGTGAATTTATATTAATAAAATATTATAAATATAAAAGCCAAAGAAGTAACCATACCTGATATTGAAAAACAGAATATTGCCACAACTAAACTTAAAACGTATTTCATTTTGTGAAGAGATGGGACCGAGTGAGGACAAGTTACTGTGACAGACATATTTATATTATGTTTTATCATTTAGTAACAATATCCGATCTATTCTGTTTTCAGTTATCTTAATGGTAATTCTGCACATGTCGCATTGCAATGTTGGGTATACTATTAACTTTATATCATAATCATTCTCACCATTATTTTCCGGCTCGTATCTCAAATTTGTTAGATGGTTTCTGGATGGCCGCCTGGTTGACGAAAGCCTTGAAAATGTAACCGTTAGCGGACAAGAAAATGTCTTTACCGTCCTATGACCCTTCAATAACGCAGAAAGAGTCTTATAACTCTATATCGATTGGATCCGAGTAGCGCTTTGGCATAAGGTACATTGGTATCAAGTGAAATATTGAATAAGACATGCTGCAAACTGAAATACTTCGCAAATACGATTCTAGTAGTTATCTCATGATACGAGATGCCTTAGATCGATTTATTATCATTACACTAAATAATATCATACACTTAATAAACATACTATGTGAATTTAGTTTCTTTTAAATCCACGTTAAATATATACATATAAAACCTGGTATCAAAAAGTTTATTTTGTTTGTAGAAAAGATAATTTTCGAAATAAATCCTGTTTCGCGGGGGACTTTAGAAGCATACATGAAACGGACACAAGGAACACCCCGACTCAGAACAACAATTTGTGGATCACACAAAGTGTTGTCCCATGTGGGATTTGAACCCACAACACTTGGCTCAATGGACTACGTACAAACTTTTGGGGCCGTGGGAGAGCTATGCTTCGGCATGAATGGGTCGGCTCGACCGGAGTGATACCACGGCCTCACAAAAAACCAGTGTGAAATAGCGTTTGCGTTGTTTTTCACCGAGTGAGTGAGGATACCGGAGGCCCATACCCCAACCCCTCCCCCCATCCCCTTTCCCATCCCCAAAAGGTTGGCAACGCACTTGTGACGCCTTTGGTGTTGCGGGTGTCCATGGGCGGTGGTAATCGCTTACCATCAGGTGATACGTCTGCTCGTTTGCCCACTATTCAATAAAAAAAAAAGAAAAAAAAACTATTGTTAATCCGTGCCATTATTACAAATCTATTGACCTCCTTTTCATTAAAATACATTCAGAAAATTAGACTCTACGGTGGAATATTGAAACTAATATTGTTTCCCCTTTTGACTTCAACATAGTCAATTAGAAAAGGAGGCTATATCATGATATTACTAAACACACTTCGAATCATCGTAAAAAGTAAATAAAAATTCGTTCAAAATGATGGAAACATTTAATTTGGCAAAGCTACGTAAAGTTTCGAAATCCTCAGTTCTAACAGAAGTACATAATGAAATAAAATATTGGTTCACCAACAACTGCACTTTTCCTCACAACTAATACAAACTCTTTATAAATTATGAAGTCAACGATATCAAACACAGCTTTTTCATATAAATAGTACTAAATTAACAGTCAAATACAAAAAAAAGAGGAACAAATAACATTAATATGGGTAAAGATCCAATTATATACGTTTCTGAAAATAATAAAATTTTAATTTTTAAATGTTTTATAATCGTTGTAGTAAAATACCTTAGTTGATTGTTGAAACCAGTGACCAAATTAAGTGTAATGTTGTAAATTCGATACTAAGGGTCTATCGATATATTGAATGATTTCTCCATTAGGTTGTCGCTGTTTTTAAGCAATGATTCTTGATTTTCGCTATCGCAAACAGGAGGATAATTGGAGTCCTTTTCACAAATAAATGCATAATGACTTTCGCACCCCAGGTCGTCGAGCATGCCATTCCGATATACACCACCACAATATTCTCCTTGAGATGAGTTGTTAGGTTCTCCTGGGGAAAACTTATCATAACCAGCGTCCTTCAACCATTCACCTAAAAGCAGAATCATTTATCAATGATAGAATTTTGTTTTTTTTAAACACAGCATTTCTGTATCGCGGGGGACTTTACAAACATACATGAAACGGACACAAAGAACACCCTGACTTAGAACAACAATTTGTGGATCACACAAAGTGTTATTCCATATGGGATTTGAACCCACAACACTTGGCGAAGTAAGGAACGGCGTTCCGACCGCTTAACCACAACGCCAAACGTGCAGTCAGTGTTGCTAATTCCTGCTTGCATTAGCAGTGAGTATGGTGAGCGCAGCTCTTGGATTCTGCTCATGCTTTCCATCAGGTAGATTAGAGTTGGCAGGATCTTATACTTACATGTAATTGTAATGCAGAAAGAGTAAACAAAATAAAAATAAACAAATAATGTAGAGCATTTTTACAGAAAAATAAGACAAAGATTACCGTGAATTGTGGTCCAGTCGGCGCTCTCGTCCCAATTGTACATTCCAACATAGGCAACTTCTTTCCAGAAAGGCCCTATCATTTTACTTGCAGGATAATTGATCCAAATGTTACGTATGACTTGAGCTTCATCCTCACTATTGATAATAACAAGATAACCGCCTTCAGCCTGACAGGCAAAGTTAGCTCTTTTAAATGTTCTTGGAGTTGTGTGGAACTTATAACACTTATTTGTTTTACTTTCAAAATGATATTCTGAAAAAAATAACATTTCACTTCATTTTTATTATTTCTTGGAAAACCAAGTAGTATAAAACACTAGTACTAATGAAAACCAGTTCGCACCCCTTTTGGGTCCTGCTCATACTTGGGTACTATCAAGCAAAGCAAAGTCAAAAGTCACAGTCCAGTAACAGTAGGTATATATATACATACATACTTATATTATAAATGCGAAAGTAACTCTGTCTGTCTGTCCTGCTTTCACGGCCAAAACGCTGCATCGATTTCAATGAATTGGAGAGACCTTGATTTTTGAGGAAAGATATAGGCTACTCTTTGCTGTGATAACCGACTAACCCGCGGACGGAGCCGTGCAGAACAGCTAGTATATACATATTTTATAACTTTTATGGAATCAATATTATAACGAAATGATATAGTTTATTTTGAAAATGCATTGGTTTGGTGATGGATAAAAAATATCGAATGTCACCCAGCATAAGTCATGGGTGTCATGAGAGGCGATAGATTAGGCAAGTTAAGTAAGACAATATCACTGTGAAAAAAAGGAAAATTTTAAACAAAGCTTTGTTCCAACCCGTCCGGCAAGTTAAAATCTCATTTCTAAGAAAAATGCCAAATCTAGGAGTAGACTTTAGAAGCTGTTGATAATGACGGTCATGAATATTAATTAGTAACTTTAAAAAAGCTTCTATAATATTATAATAAATAAGCTGACAGACGTTACGTCTTTATGTCTGGTTAAAGAAAAAACGAAAGTGAAAATTAAATAATTTGGTTTTTAAGTTTTATGTTAACTAGCATAGAAATATTACTGGAAAATCGTAGTTGACAGGTCTATATTCATATTTCCAACAAAAACTATATATCTTAATTGATAATTACCAGGATCTGGAGTACCACACACGTTGACATCTTTATCTGAGTGCGGCCTGAAGCAAATAAAAGACTGAGGTTGATCGCAACTTACGTCCGAGAATTTGCCATTAAAGTGTAAAGAAAGACACCTTTCAGCATTATTTAGATTATCAGGTTGCGTTGGAGCCCATTCATGTGCTATTTTGGCTAGCGGTACACCTACAAAGTAATAGTGAAATAAATAATCCTTTATTCATTACACATTATATTTAAAATGACATATTTAAGTTATGGTTCAGCGGGTATGTGAAAAAGCATTCCACTAAGCCCCCGTAGAGTGGGTCACAATGCTGCATTGTCTTTATTCGCATTGAGGATGGTGACCACCACTCTTGGATTCTGCTTATGCTTTCCATGAGATAGAGCCGAGTCATTTAATATAATGAAGCAGTGACTATGATATGGAAGTAAATAAGTAAAATCCCATCCATCAACAAACATTACGCCTACGATGGCTTCTTTAAACAGTCATCTCGACGCTTTCAACATGGTACTTCATTTTTTAAGCTATTCCTCTAAGTCTGCATATTTCTTTAATTTATTCTGGGTAGGTTTGTAAAGATTCACGTGATATAGGATATATTTCTAGTACAAGAGTTGCCTTCAAGAGAAAATATATATTTTCGTTCTTTGCAAGAAATCACGAACCGTACCGCAAAGTCTGGATAATTCTTGAATCTATTCTGGGTAGGTTTGTAAAGATTCACGTGATATAGGATACATTTCTAGTACAAGAGTAGCCTTGTCAAGAGAAAAAAATCACGAACCGTAGCGCACAAGGCTGCAATGCCACTTCTTTTGAATAAGTATATTACTGTACTTACCTTCTACAGAATGGTATTGTCCAGGGGTTAAAAGAGCGTGAATTCCAGTGAAGACTTGAGGTTTGCGAAATGATTGCATCATATAATACCTCATTTCCTTTGTGATAGGAGATGCTAGTACGGCACCTATGTAAGGTTAATAAGTGTTTTATCTGTTAGATCTGAACACAATAGTGCGAGAAAACATTAAAGTTGTTTTTTAAACTAATTATGTTTGAACAAATGATTTAAACATTGACTGCGAGTAATAGGCCTAGTGGCTATTTCATATTTTATTTGTCAAATTCATTTGTTTGTGACTGCACGGTTGGCCGAGTGGTGTCAGCGGTCGCCATGTCGCTTGCTACTGCGCCAAGTGTCGTGGGTTCAAATCCCACGCGGTACCTACAACACTTTGTGTGATCCACGAATTGTTGTCCCGAGTCTGGATGTTCTTTGTGTCCGTTTCATGTATGTTTGTAAAGTCCCCCACGACACAGGATATTTATTCCTAATGTGGGAGTTGTCTTTTTTTTTATACATTTATTTTTTGCAAATTTCCCTTAAAAATTACACTGTTACTTGTCTCCTTCCCTTCAAAATGATTTTATATTTTATGTTTTGAGTAAAATTACCTTATATTTTTTTAATGCAAACTTACCTTCAAGGTGACACTGTAAGCGAGCATCATGCCATGCCATGGGCATCTCGTGGTATTTGAACCAGCCTATATCAGTGTACCAATAGTCACATCTGAACTTCACACATTCTAAGACAAAAAATATTTATCAGGGACAGAAATATATAAATATTATATTACATAAATTTGAACAAAATCCCAACTTACTGGTTTAATCACTTATAGCGGACAAATACACTTTAATACACATTTATTATGTGTATTAAAGTGTCGAAAGTTGTCATCTACGATGAACATTTACCGGCTAAATTGTAGATATTCTAGAAAGAGGCCGTATGACTAACAACAGGAACCGCAGAATGTTCAGGCGTGACTGATAATGTAGACGATGCAGAATATACGTATCAGGATCATAGTAAGTAGATCGGTCTCTGCTTACTCATCAGGAGAATACGTGTAATTTTTTTTGTGTAGACGAAATTCATTTTCTCCTTGAAGAACATCAATCGATATTTTATATGCTTCTGGTAAGAACTTGGTTGACTCCCCCGTTTTGTTTTTCTTGATGGGTTGGAAGATCTGAAGGGATCTGAGGGAAGGGAGCTGAGGAGCCAGGTATGTGGTGATTCCAATAAAAAACACGTCGGCGGCCGACGGAGGAACGACAGTTATCTATCTATGGTTGCCTCACCTAGACAACCTTACCAAACAGTATTTTTAGAGACAAGTGACAAAAGAAATATCAATAAACTCACCAGTGATTAAAACCGCACAGATTACAATAAATAAAAAACACTGCCATATTAATGTCATTCTGAATATTTAGATTGAAGTTATTGAAAAAAACTGTTTAGCTATTCGTTTATATATGCTGGTACTAAAACATTATTAGTTACTAAGTGAGCGTTTCTCAAATATGATTTACACAAAAAAGTAACAATGGTTTACAAATATAGTCATAGCCGTATACGTATAATACTATAAAAGAAACGGTTATTCTACCGAGCGTCTTTGTTGAATTTCTGACTATATCTATAGGTAACGAGTTGTACCTGCAATGTTAAGGGAAAAAAGAGGAGATGATTATGATTAGTCCAACTGTTGGGAAGCTACATTTGTGTGCTTTGTTGTTTTCTGTATATAATATGGGTCTATTTACAAAAAAGAAATAAATAAATATTCTATCAGTCAAGCTAGTTTGTACAGTACTAGCTGTGCTTAGTTTGAAGCTATATGGCGTTGAGCGTCAGATATCAGAAATGGATAGGAAAGCCGCCGTAAGTCAAAATACATGTTTTTACCTAATTTTGCAATCAAGCTGATGTCATGTTTAATCTGCTACCAATTCAAATTTTATGTGGAATGTTGAATTGTAGCATAAATATAAAAAAACACTTATTTCAAATTTATTTTAATATATTTTTGTCCATAATGTTGAACATCATTTTCTCTATTACGATTCGGTCCGCTTATTGTTGTTAGTTAATTGCAGTTAAGGTATTTTAATCTAATTAAAAGATTGTGTGAGATTTACACATGCATACGTGCAGGTGGCACGTATATACGTGGCTGTTACACACTTTGTAAGAGATCAAATTTCTGCTGCTATATTATTTACCTAAAACCTCAAGTTCATCCTGCGATATCAATAAAGTTTTATTTTGCAAATGTTGAGGAAAATATTAAGTTTTTTTTTAACAATATCGTTATAGAGATACCTAACATTTACTCGTAGCTCCACCTGCTTTAATGTCCCTAGTAGCCTACCCGCGTCCTCAAGCAAATCCTTGACATATTTAATTCAAATTGGTTTAACGGTAAGCCATGAAAGCGTAATAAACAAGTTTAATTTGCATTGTTTTTTTTTTACGTTAGGAAACCCCCATAGACCTTCGACTAAAATCACACGGCGTGCCACTCTGCGCCTGAGAAGGGAGGGATACGGGAACTGCTTTTATTAACACAACCAGACCCCTCCCAGCGCCTGCCCGCACTGAGCTTTGGTTAGAACCTGAAACAATCTGACCTGGACTGTATCGAGCAAATACGGGTGATGTGAAAATAATAAGTACACTGTTGTACATAGATCCTATATAGATATATATATTGTACTGCAAAATGTATTCCTCTGCGAAACAAAATATTTTTTTGACAATAATAAATATCTATATCAAGGACAAGACACAGAGAGCAAGCGACTGGTCATTATGATGATCTTTGGAGAATGCCTATGAAAGGCATTGGGAACCTATCAGCTGAGATGATTTGATAAAATATATTTATTAATCACTAGCGACCCGCCCCGGCTTCGCACGGGTGCAATGCTGATACTAAATACACGTTGTATATAAAACATAGCTGACCCACGCAACCTCGTTTGCGTCTTATATAGCCCGTAGCATGAAAATTTTTAGCAAAATAAGTAACTTTTCTGGTTGATTTTTACACCTTGTGTCCGAAAAACCCAAATATCTTACGGAATCCTAGTTTTTTCCAAAATAAAATATAGCCTATGTTACTCGTGGATAATGTAGCTTTCGAATGGTGAAAGAATTTTTAAAATCGGTCCAGTAGTTTTTGAGCCTATTCATTACAAACATACAAACATACAAAAATAGGTACAAATCTTTCCTCTTTATAATATTAGTATAGATTATGTTCTTTCAAGTTTAGTTACTAGAGGTATAGACGTTACAACTGACGTAACATCTTACCTATTTTGGCTTGAATGCTATATTTTTTAATTCTAGTAATTTAATCCTCCGACGCATAACGACGAGTGTTATAATTTTGACAATGATGTCTGTTCATAGCGTCATAGCTTCTCTTTAGAAGCATTCAAATCGACCGATACGTACGGATGGATCGATTCGATTCGGCTTTTATAATATACGTACTTAATATTGTATTGTTTTTTCTTGAAATTGTTCTCAATATCTAATTGGGTAATTAACTTATTAAAAGCATGATGTATTTGCATCACGGTGTCTTAACATGGACATGATTTTTCCGAAATAGTACGGTACTTTTAGAATTGAGAGTATAGAATAGAGTTTAAAACCAATCACCATACTTTATGACCCATAATTCTTAACAATTTATATTATGTCTCTATTTACATAAATATACTACAAATTTTATTTATTTATATTGGATAGTCGTAGAACAATAATATGGTCAATATCACCGAGGCTTATTATTTTTTATTTTTGTTAAATCATAAGTTTTCTTTTTACATAAGACTTTACTTACCTTAATGAAGGGCATGAGTAGAATTCATGAGTGGTGCTCACAAAATTAATTGTAAAAGTAGACAATGTAACATGGTAACTTACATAATGGCAGTCTAGTGGAATGTTATTTCACACCCTATTCGAACACGTGCGCTGGAAGTGAGTTCCAAGTTTTAAATGCTCGGGACAGGAAGAAAAAGCGGAACCGTTTAGTTCGCGTTAAATGTTTTTAGTTTTAAGTTTTTGGTTTTCGAAACTGTGTTGTTTTTGCTCAACCACCATAGATTTACCGAGTGGAAACATCATCAATTCAAAATGATCTATGATTGTGAACGTTTAAATGCTAAGAAAAGAGATTCCTTTAAACTGTTAAGTGAAGAGAAACTTTATTTCTACTACAAAAAATTGACAACTTGTTAATAAAAACAAATTAAATATTTTGTTCGATTAATCAAACATCGATAGCTTATATTTGCCTTATTTACAATTTCAGTATTTCAAATAATTCAAATTCTTTTTCAGTTTTAGCCAGTATTATCACAAACGCTAGAATAGTCCTTGCTCTTCGCATAGATAAACGCGTGTACGATTTCACACCACAGATCATTCAGAAAAGCCGAGCGATAAATTGATCCACAATATTCTACTGTGGTTGAATTATTGCGTTCTGCGAGCGAAAATCTAACATATCCAGCTTCATTGAGGGTTCGACATGTAAACATTAGTTTTATGTTTAAATTCTGTAAATGTAGATTCAATTAATAAATTTGAATTAGACGCTTTTCTTAAAACTTGGTATTATATTCCAAAACTAATAAATACATATCGTAGTAGACTACGAGTGGCGTTCACAATAGTCTAGGACTATGTTAAACAGTATTCTGATGACTTAGTCCTGCGCCATTGCACACCACTTTAATCGATTTTGGGTTTCTCACAACCAAATCTCGAAAACATAATATAAATCTATCGTGTTGCTATGATTTTCTTCCATAATTATATATCGATAGATTTTGCAAAGAATTTTACTTTTAGAACTACGGGTAAGTTAACCGTTAAGAATCTTAAAGAGCTCAAGTTCACACATTTTTGTCATTACTAGGGTTTGGAAAATCATTTACTTAATGCTTTACTAATGTTATTTTTATTAATTAAAGGGCCAACGAGCCTTAGTTAGCTCGCAACGAGTAGAGCAACAAGAATGCGTGTAGCACTAACAAATAATAATGGGTGACGACGCCTTATTTAATACACGCGCACTAGGCAAATTCGAACTAGCACACAGAACACTATAGTTTATTTCACTAAGACTATGGAACACTCTATCATTACTTCTCTGCCGATGACTGTTAGCCAACTATACCTAATGATGATGTTTTTGCTACTAAATAATATACAAAATTGTGTGTTAAAAGTGCATAATGTAACACGAGTGCAATACAAATACGTTGATATATGCCAATTTCGTTATCTACTACAAATGTTCGGGTTTGCTCGTACAACATAAATACATATTTACAGTACAAATATGTATTTAATTTAAAATATTCTTTAGTAAAATAACTGGTTTATTCCACAATGAGTAATAAGACCCGAGTAAAGATCTTCAAAAGCGGAAACCAAAATATTATTTAAATACTTCGTTCGCCTGGTTGTTGTCACCCAGCTGTATATACAATAAACCAAAGACTTATATACTCCACGACGATAAATGCATTAGTCTTAGCTACTTACATGAATGCAGTCTAGTTCCAATGTCCTACCAATGCTAAGCAACAAACTTGAGGCAACCCTGGTTGCGTCATTCAATGACAGTTAGTTAGTGAGGCCAGGTTAACACTATAAGACGTAAGTTAAATGTTGCTAACATATTGGGCCTAGTTACTATCTAATAAACAAATATTATTATCACAGGTAGGGATAACGCATTCTTTGACATGTAAATAATCCTTGATATGGACGACAATAAACGATAATGGCCATTAAAGTCTTAATAAGAATTTACTGCGTGATTTCCTATAATATTTTCCAATAGAGTATTACCACGGAACTTTAAAGCGAGTATCCTTGCTTCATTATATATTATCTAAAGAATGATTTCCAAAAAAAATTGGTGCAACAAGATGGACATGGGTCATAGAGAATGCCATACTTAATTCTGTAGTTATTTAACAACTTATTAGCTTGCGTGATGTCCAAGTCCCCTTATATCATAGACAAGACACCTGGAAAAAGTGTGAACTTTATTGAATTCCTATTCCCGGCAGTTAAGTGCTTTAGAAATCCGAAAAATATAACTATGGATATAAAAGAAAAAAAAAGGACAAACTAAATAAAGGAATGTACTAGCAAATAAACCAGAAACACAAAATTTGAAACTTGATCTGACTGTGGGAGATAAATGTGAGCCTAATCGGTCTAGCTTTATATAATTAACACTACATTAATCTATAGGTAAATAGAATTTCCGAAATTCTATACTGCAAACAGAACACCAACAAATATTTGCCGAAGCGATAACTAACATAATTTTGGAACCGTTCCAATTATTCATTAGTCTCGTGATTCAACTGTAGTTTGAGATCTGATGCCACGTTCCTACCAAATTTTGTTGATTCATTGTATCCTATTAAGTAGAAAAGCCAACATAAATACTTGAAGCTTCCGTTTCCATCAGAGAGTTACAAGATGAGCCCTCGTTTGCCATTGTTATCACTCACTTAGTTTACACTTTCATTATTACATTCATAATGGTATTGAGAAAGTGAAGTGTTGTAGGTATTTGATTTAAGTACACTGAAGAGTTCTATAAAGTTCGATTTAAGTAATCGAAATCACTAGTTATGAATATTGAATATGCTAACAGTAGAATATTATGATATTTCAAAATTTAAGCTTGTTTCATTGTCAGGGATATTCTACTCTCGGATAATCCATCGAATCCTACTGATTTAGAGTTCTAATAATCTAACATTAGAACTCAAAATCAATAGAAAACATGAATTATTTTAAACAAGCGGATATTTATTGGATTAACAAGAAACCCACACGTCAGGTGTGCTCTCGGGAGTAAAAGCTCAGTGTAGTAAACCTGTTGGATGCTGCTACCCACATGAAATTGATGTATATTGTACCTTGCGGCTTTTCTTGCGATACAGCACTCCGCTTGCGGTTACTGCTAGAATATGAGACGGAGGAATAGGAGTTTTGATACTCAAAAAGCAAACGTGAAAATAAAAAGAGTGTCGCTGATATTCAAGTAGAGCTTTGACTTGATTACTATAAAGCTCATAGTTGTGAAATACGTTGCTTTGCATAAAACTAACTGACATACTTGAATATTTTAAATACTCAAAACTTAATGTAAAGATATGCGGTACTCATTTTATTTACATGAAGATTTCCATTAAAAGTGTATTTTTTAGAAAATTCCTCCCACAACAATTTTTCTTGTCCCGAAATCGCTATGAAATTATTTACATGTTGTAAGCTAAGCCAATCCGTCATTACGTCGTACTTCGTGACACATATCGTATCGAATAAAAATCTTCATCCCCTTTGTTTTATGGCGAATCCGTTTTATCTCTTAACCAGCCAAATTTGACAAATAAGATATAACATACCTACGTAAATACCAGTTTACTGCGTTGGGATATTTGATACAATACTCGATGAAAGAGGAAAAAAAGAATTGAAATATCATTTTGTAGGAACATTATATTGGCAAAGATATCTTGACATGTTTTTTCATATGATTTGAGTAGATTAAACTTAACTGGACTGTTTTTACGGATTTCTTTAAAACTGTTGCAACATAAGTATTGCAAAAGCTAGTATGAAATATGTGTAGGTACTATATGTATCTAGAATACTTAGATGACTTTATTTTCGTTGATAGATTACAAGGAAATATATGGGTGTTTTCTATCTTTCTGCTAGCTCTTGTGATTTTCTTTTTGGTAGTCTGGCTGTTTTCAAAATAATATATTTAAATATAGGAACTAAATAAATTAATAATAAATAAATAACAAATAAATATTTCGGACATCTAACACACAACGCCATCACTACGCCACCGAAGCAGCAGATAAGAGTACATAATATGTAAACGTAAAAAGACAAAACAGGATGTAAAGCATCGTGATAAGAATACGATATACTAATATAACCGCATCCGGAGGAACCAAAATAAAGTGAAAAAAAATAATTAAAGTAAATTTCATTATATACTAATTTTACAAAATGTAAATTACAGCTGATTAGAAGTGTAAACCTGAAATGAATGTATTATTGTGTGTATATGTATTAATATTAATGTATTCCTTTAAATCCCTGAGTTTTTAAATAAAAATTAGTAACATGTTTTATTCAAATATGCATAAAAATAGGTAAATAATGGACTTGAAGTATTAAACAGTCCATTTATCGAGGAAGGCTATAGGGTATATATTATCACCCTAAGACAAATAGGAGCAGAGCCCCATGAAAAATGTTTAAAAAACGGGGGGAAATCATTCCGCTACGGGCAATAGTAGACGTAAACGAGGTTGCAAAGGTCAGCTAGTTTAGAAATAAATAGATAAATATTTTAATCGGCAAACGACTATGAGTCAGATGTGTGCTTATTTAAAAGTATCTACTTTTCAGCAACTTTTCTTACAGCTCTGAGTGTTGTAGGCTCTTTACTGAAATAGAACAATATTTTGTGTGTTTCACAAATTGTTTTTGTTAGTCTGAGTGTTCTTTGTGTTCGCTTTACGTGTGTAAAGTCCTCGTAACACTGTATGTAACAATTCTAGTCTGAGAGCTATATTTTTTAACTGGTAAAAAAGTAATTTTAAATCAATTTATTTTATTTATTATTATATAAACGAGACTATGGTAACTATTAATAAATTATAACCTAAATTAAAACTAATTATCATGTTGCTCATTTTAATTTTATTTGGAGACGCAATTGTATGTCTAGTTACGAATAAGAAAATAAATGTGATGTAGTCTTATCATAATGCAGAAAAGCAGACACTCCAATTTTATTTATTTGTATAGATAAATAAAAACTATTATTATGTATAAGAAATCTATACAAATAAATAAAATTGGAGTGTCTGTTTGTAATATTAAAATAACCGCTTTCTACTACATGCATATGAATGTTTATACGGTACACATACCATAATATATTTTTTTAATATTTTTGTCTGTCTGCCTGTCTGTCTGTTTGTTCCGGCTAATCTCAGGAACCACTGGTCCGATTTGAAAAATTATTTCGGTGTTGGATAGTCCATTTATCGAGAAAGGCTATATATCATCACGCTACTACTAATCGAAGCGGAGCACCAATGAAGAATGTTCACGCCACGGGCAATATAAAACGCAAACGAGGTTGCGTGGGTCAGCTAGTAAAAAATAAAATCACTTAAAATGCGTCTGTTTTGTCAAAAATTGCATTTTCAGATCAACAGAATCGTAAAACTGTGTTATCATTTGATATGTGTAAAATATGAGTGTGTTTAAACAGTTGAAAGTAAATCAGCAAATAAGGAAGGGGAATCTTTATCTTTTGAATGTCACAGCTGTTTGCCTACGCAACTAAGTGATACGGTCAAATTGATTTGTTCGTATTGTTTATCGTTATAATGAATGGTATCTTTATAAAAGAAAATAAATATTTATGCTGTACTGACATATACGAATGTAGATTCTGTGAATTAATTCTATTTGGTTTGGTACTGAATTTTTATTAAGAATTGTGCCCGCAACTTTCTTTCAAATCTGTAAGCCGATTTTCCCGCTATGCTATGTAGGTTATTCTGTTACAGGCTATAATCTAGTCGTCATAATGCGTATAAGCATTCTGGCTAAAATTCTGAGATACTAAATTCCTATTGGATGATGAAAGATACAATTTTATTTTTTGTTTTTATTTTTTTATTCTATAGGAGGCAAACGAGCAGACCTATCGCCTGATGGTAAGCGATTACCGCCGTCCATTATATTTGAACCAATTGAGTTTTTGTTAGTGTAGTTAGAAGTAAAAAGGGCTTCTCATGAATAGAGAACTCGAATGAATTTTCTAAAAGTTTTTTTCCAAAACTTATAATCAAATTTAACAGATTTTAAAATATAACTAAGTATCTACGAACAAAGTGGGATTAATTTGTGAGTAGGTTCTTAGTTTTATCCTAAAATCTAATCTAATCAAAGACTAGACAAAGGTTATTTTCAAATAGAAATTAATTAACAAAACAAAGTCTCTATTTATATATCATTCAGTTAATTATGACGAGATAAACGTTTGTTTTTTTTAATATGTATGTTTTTAATAGTTCATACACTACGGTTCTTTCCCAAAAACTTCAATGTTTTGTTTTGTTTTAATATAAACATTACATCATTTTTATACGTCGAAGACTTGTAATCTGTTTATGGATTAAGATACACATAAGTCGCACATTATTTGTTTATCTGCAAATATTTGTATCGGAGTTTGGGTGTTTTCTATCTATAATATGTATGTATTTACAAAAAAAAGTATATAAGTATTTATTAAATATCAGTTGTCTAGTACCCATAACACAAGCTCTGCTTAGCTTGAGACTAGATGGCGTTGTGTGTTAGATGTCCGGAATATTTATTATTATTAACTTTACCTATCAAGTAGTGTTTTTCTTAGTGTGGTAACGGAGTAGGAATTAACATTTAGGGGGACGAAAAATAGATGTTGTCCGATTCTCAGACCTACCCAATATGCACATAAAATTTCATGAGAATCGGTCAAGCCGTTTCGGAGAAGTACGGTAACTAACATTGTGACACGAGAATTATATATTTAAGATATGCTTGCCATATAAAACTCCCTTAACATATCTCCACCCACCGTTGACTAGTTTCGTGGTTACTCGTTTAATCGCTGGCACTGAATCCGCTTTGATGACAACTACGTTATCTGGCTGAATACATCTGCTCGGGTGCCACAGGGTGACGTTTTATCTCCTTTCCTATTTAAAATTTTCGGATATCACTATGTGGCGACCTTCACATACAGCGCCATCTATCGAAGATACACTGAACTACGAAGTAACTACACGAAGTAACTATCAATCCTGAATCGCGCAATAGATGTCCTCGCGCC
The DNA here is from genome assembly GCA_916048165.1 of Spilarctia lutea. Taxonomy (NCBI): domain Eukaryota; kingdom Metazoa; phylum Arthropoda; class Insecta; order Lepidoptera; family Erebidae; genus Spilarctia; species Spilarctia lutea. Next base: position 1,621,932 of record OU696492.1, on the reverse strand, counting down.
GATTATAATATATACAACATCCCAACATCAACCGTTGGGCAGTAGCCCGCCAGGCATGATCACCTTGCCTGGTCGGAGGATCCTCCCTTTGTGTTGGAGGGACTCGTTCCCCCACAACTAATAAACTTCTTTCTTCCTACAACCTATACACATATGATTTACAAATATATTTTCAATCAAACCATAATGGGCTGAATCTAGTTATTGATGTCATAAATAAATATCTGAATAACATATGTCAATGGACAACAACGAGTGGTCTCAAAGTTAATTCCAATAAGACTCAAGTGACAATCATCGGCAGTTCCAGACTTATCACTAGAATAGTCCATCTAAAGGTTGCCTGGAAGAAATTGCAGTCTGCGATAAGGCCGCTCATCTTTCATTTTATGGTATATTTATCTACAATGTAAAATATGCGAGTTTTAAGTCGCAGCTATAGCAGTCAAAGTAAATTTGTGATTTGCTTTATGGACAGAAAATGTAAAAATATATCATAGAAAACACCTCAGTTTACCAAAAAAAACATTATTAAATTTTCATAACAAAACTTAGTGTTCTAAATAAAACTCTACTTCGGCTTTTTTGAGCCAATATGGAGAAAAGCTGCTGAAACGCTCGTCAAAGCGATAAAACAAGGAAAAACGAATAAAAAAAATTCTTGAGCAATTCATTTTCAAAATTAGAATTTTATATTTTTATTCAAGTTTACGGTTCGATGGAGACGATGCAAATAATGTGCTACGGAGATTCTGACCTATATTTATATCAGCTTATTATGACCATTGAAAATTACTAACACTTACAATGAGCAGTAATATTAGAGACTCTATTACCAAGTAATAAAGTACTCTCGAGTCGTCTGATAAGATGTTAAAGGTAATGAAGGAACTGCTAGACAATAAAATGTGAATTTCGGCATAAAATATCGTCTCTTTTTCTTATTGGTCCCGGTTTGAAAGAAAGTTTTGCAAATGGAGGAGATTGACTTTTTTTATCCGACTGCCAGACTTTGACACGGTCTGAATGTATAAAATTAATAAATCAATACAATTTCTTTTTATACGGTCACGTAATAGATATGGTCTTAAGGCTGCAAACAATTGTAATAATTTCGACTTCTGAGTGTAGAAATGTATTCGCAACACAATTTTTTTTTTTTTGACTTCTTACCCAAACCGCCATCTAGTCCCAAGCAAAGCAGAGCTTGTGTTATGGGTACTGGACAAGTGATATAAATACATATATACTTTTTTTTGTAAATACATACATATTGATATGACCCGGGAATCGAACCCGAGACCTGAAGAACAGCAGTCGCATACTAAATTACATTTAGACGTCTGTTTTTATAGCTGTATGATTGTATATTTAAGAACAAACTATTGCATTGAAATTGACAGAATTACTTTCAAATGTATAATTTTATGAAAAGAATTAGGAGTAATTAGTATTTTTATCTGTGTTCTGAAACCGTTTCTTGTAAACCTTTACATCATGTTATTCGAAGCACATAGGTTTAAAATTAGAATAGTATTGAAGCATATTTAGTAAGGAATATTCGTCAATAACGATGGGTACTTCATTTGTTGATTCTGGTGAATACTCGTATATAAAAACAAAATTATATGTAATTAATAATTTAATTTATTGACTCGTATTACACCTCAATTATTCTTATATCTATAATTAATACTAAAGTTATGTACAGATTGGAGGTTTTTTTTTTTTTTTTATAGAATAGTAGGCAAACGAGCAGACGTATCACCTGATGGTAAGCGATTACCGCCGCCCATGGACACTCGCAACATCAAAGGCGTCAAAAGCGCGTTGCCGACCTTTGGGGGATGGGAAAGGGGATGGGGGGAGGGGTTGGGGTATGGGCCTCCGGTATCCTCACTCACTCGGTGAAACACAGCGCAAACGCTATTTCACACCGGTTTTCTGTGAGGCCGTGGTATCACTCCGGTCGAGCTGACCCATTCATGCCGAAGCATAGCTCTCCCTCACATTGGAGAAATGTTTTAGGAGTATTTTTCTTTTCTTTCAGTCCATATCTGCGATTGTTTATTTTGCTAATGCTTTTGCAGATCTCAGAACTTGAACTGCAGGCCCAGCTTTAATGATGCCATCACGAATGTTCTGTCCCAGTCTCTCCTGAAACGATAAGAAAAATATTACTATGTGCCAATGATTAACTTAATTAAATAGAGTATGGCATTTTATTATTTATATTATTTAGGCAAACTTTTTAAAAGACAACTTTAGCAATATACCCTGTGGCACGGATTATTAACAAATATTCAAGAAACTTACACAAAGAACACTTGGGCTTAGGGCAGCAATGTGGAATCACCAAAAGTGTTGATTACTGTGGAGTTTTAACCCGTACCAACACTAAGCGCTGTAACCACTGCGCAATCCATGCAGTTAAAATAAATCTATATAGATAATTTAGATCTTTGATATCAATATCACTCTTTGCTGGTCTGACATTTAAGTAATTTAAAATAATTAAATCAAACTTACGATTTTCTTGAAGAACTTCCACCTGGGCTCGGGAGCCGCAGAAACGCTCGCCAACGCGACGAAACAAGCGAAAACGAATAACAAAATTCTTGAGAAATTCATTTTAAAAATTAGAATTTAATTTATTTTTAATTCACGTTAACGGCTCGATAAAGACGATACAAATGATGCTCGGCTTAACCATACGAGAGTATTTATACAACTTTGCCGTATCATTTTATTCAAGTTTATTGAATACTTATATTTAAGACTTTGTGACTCAAGCAATAAAGCTTAAAATGTGTGTCTTATAAGAAATGCGATAAGAGGACTAAGGGAAGAATCGAACTAACGGTTACGTGTAAATCCCCTTATCAAACGCTTTCCCCTTATCAGTCAACAAACTGCACAAATGGCGTCGTGGTTTAAGCGATGTTTTCCCTGCTTCCTACAATGTTGAGTGTAGTGTGTTCGAGTCCCACAAGTTACAAAACTTTGTGTGATTTTAAAGTTCTCTATTACTTTTGTATAGTGACAACATGTCTACCAAGATACAGGGCGATCAGGTGCGGTATTGGTAGCGCTTTGAGACGTTGAGGACCGGTTTAATCGCCAAGTATTTTACGAATTTTTAAAATGAACTTGGTTTTCTTTCATTTAGTAACTAAAATAGAGATAACTGTACTCAGTGTATGTGTGTACAATAAAATTATAATTACATCTTATCTTAAGCCTTCTTTCTAAAAAACCGATGGTCAGATGTGGATAGTTAAAAGTTATTGTTTTCATTTTTTTACTATCACAAAGCGAGCAAACGATTAAATACGAATAGGTCACTTGATGGAATTTGACTACCAATAAAAGCCTGCAAAACGTACTCCTGATACACTCTTTTCCTTAATTTCATATTGGGCCGAAAATACAAATAATTTGTTCCACAGAATGGTCATGCAAGGATAAAACTGTCTTGGAAAGCGCACAGCTGTAGACTTCCAATTATCCAATAAATGGGGATAAAAATAAAAATTTGACTGTATGTACAATAAAAATACAAGATACATTGCATCGATGGGGATTGGGAACAATTTTGTGGATCACATAAACTGTTGTTTCGTGTGTTTGCACCCACAATATACAGCGCAGTAGATATATTAGTCGAGATAGTTTAAACCACGAGGTTAATCGTGCAGTCATGTCATGTATAAATTTACTTTATTCTTTTTTGCGGACAATACACTCCTAAACCTTAAATGCAACAACTCTCAATCACTTCTACATCACGCAAGGTAGATTTAAGAAAGTAATTTTATCAGTAAGTCTGATTTTGTATACAGTGTGCGTGAACAACAATTAAGAAATAGGTTATGTAAAATTGGCATGAAGGTACTTCGTATATAAACAAAATATTTTACTATGATCTAACTTTTGCCTGCGGCTCTACCCGCGTGTTTGTCGGTTATCTCGATAAAGAGTAACGTATTTCCTTCCTCAAGAATCAAAGTATCTCAATGTCACATTAAATAAATAAATAAATATTTCGGACATCTAACACATAACGCCATCTAGTCCCAAGCTAAGCAGAACTTGTGTTATGGGTACTAGACAACTGATATAAATACTTATATACTTTCTTTTTTGTAAATACATACATATTATACATAGAAAACACCCAAACTCCGAAACAAATATTTGCAGATCATACAAACCTTTGATCCGTCCCGGGAATCGAACCCGCGACCTCAAGCTTAGCAGTCGCATAGGCTACCACTACGCCACCGCCGACATTGAAATAAATTCAACGGCTTAAACGTGAAATCGTAACTGACAAATATACATAGTTGCGTTAAGACAACGACTTTAAGTATTAGTATGAATTTCACAAAAGGATTAATGAAATCCTTAGTCTATGGACAGGAAATCTGAATGTTTAACTGGTAGATAGTGTTTTATTAGAGCATGTGACTTTAAATTGATTATGGTCCAATGTCAAATTAAGTACATCTAGGCTCTTGAAATTATTGGAACGAAGTTCCTTATCGCGCGTTGTGAAAGGGGGCTAGACGGAAAAAATTCATACGAAAAAGTTGTCACGACACTTTTTGCTATTTTAAATTATATTTGTTATTAATTTATTTTTCATTGCTTGATTCACTATTGTTGTTATGGGAACGAAGTCTTAATATTTTTTTATTAAGAAAATATTGTTATTGTTATTATTTTTTAAAGAATTGGTGAAAAACATTTTTCAATTTTATATATAGCGCCATCTTTTGAATAGAAACTGAACTTACATTTACGTGTTATAGTTGTCGTTGCCAGTAGTTTAATATTAATAATATAGATGTCGCTGTAAATTCATGATGTTTAAAATTCTGTATATAAATTTAAATACAAAATATATCAATAAATAAGTTTAGCAGTAAACTGCGATAGGCTGGTAACGACACTTTTTGCTACAGTAAGCTATTGTAAGCCGTGCGGCGTGCGCATGTTTCTCTGTCTGTCTTCCTATCTCTCTTATAGAAAGCAAGCCAGATATTTTCGTTTCGTCTTTCTATTTCGAACTTCGTTCCATCCGGGTGTCCCTTGACACCTCTCAAGTTTTTTATTGATAATAATGCTTTTATTTTGGAAATATATCCATAATGTGTTAGTATACAACATAACTGAATAACTATGTTAGTATATGCAATTTACATAAAAATATAATTGACAGATCGTCATTATTGTCTACAATGACACTCAAGAGACAGTTAAGACTATCACCTATCGCTGCAAAATCATCCGTCATGCATCGGCGAACATGTTAGATGCGCTGCAACACTGTGGCAGACCTAACAGCATCCTGTAAGCATGTTTAATTCAAAACAATATGTTCAATCCATATGTGATCTATCACCGTGTTTTATTGTTTGAAAATTTGTGAAAGTGGGTATGTTTGTTTCTCTTTCACGCAAATACTACTGAATCGATTTTGATGAAACTTTACAATAATATAGCTTATACATCAGAATAGCACATAGGCTATAATTTATAAAGATACTAGCTTCTTCGGCGTTGCCCGCGGTTAATGCCGTACCGCGGAGTTCAACTAATAAGGTTTATAAACCGCAATTGAACAGATATATTGGACCCGAAAAATACTAATGGTCTTCTGCGTAGAATTTATTCTTTGTAGTGGAGTGGTATGTGATGTGTGTTTACAGAAATTTTGCGTAATGGATTGATTTAGAAGTTCTAACGCATCTCGTAAAATTATATTAAACTAATAATCTTTTGTGATATAGGCCCAATATTTTGAAAACCGGTATGAATCAACTCTGGATATCTACATAAACAAAAACGTCGTTAATTGCATTAAAGGATGTTGAAGCGTAGATGAAATATGTTTAGTAACGCTGTTTAATCAATTTATTTATATACTGCTCCCTTCAATTTTTTTACTTATTTTTTTATTTTTTTGTTGACTCTATAGCATAAATGTATTCGCCTGTCAGCAGTGATGACAGCAATGTATGTTTTTCTCCGTATAGTAGCATTGGTTCCCACGGTCACCCAACAATCTCTGAGACTCTTTTGTCTCAGTTCTCTGACGTTCCCAAAAATTTTAATCTTGTACACATTAATGCTCAAAGTGTTCCGGCTCATTTCCCCGATATGCTGGCATGTTTTGACTGTACGAATTTACACGCAATACTTATCTCTGAATCGTGGCTCCCTGCTTACCCTCTTCCTCATACTCCTTACCAGGATTCAACCTCATTAGAAACGATCGAGCTGTGGGCGGTGGCGGTGGTGTAGCTATCTATCTACGATCTCAAATTTGCCACTCTGTCATTAGTTTATCGCCTCAGCCCCGTTCGACTGATGAGGGTGAACATCTTTTCCTGGAAGTGGAACTATTTCATTCTAAAATCCTTCTTGGCGTATTTTATTGCCCTTCCTTACGCATCGACTATTTCTCATCATTTGAACGGCTCTTAGAACAACTTACCCCTTTGTACAGTCATACCATAATCATGGGTGATTTCAATACCTGCCTCCTTAAGAACGATTCTCGATCGTCTACTCTTAAATCCTTAATTCAGTCTTGCAACCTGTCCATTCTTCCTTCTGATGCAACGCATTATTTCCCACACTCTGCTCCGTCTCTATTAGACCTTACCCTTGTTTCTTCCCCTAGCCTCGCAGTTAAACACGGCCAGTGCTCAGCTGACGAGTTTTCCTATCATGACTTGCTCTATCTATCCTATCGCCTCCGACCTCCTAAGCCTAAAGCGAAGACTATACTGCAGCGTAATTTCAAGGACATGGATGTGGCCGCCTAGGTGAGCGATGCCAGTAAGATCGACTGGGCACCTCTCCTCAGTGCTGATTGCATTGACAATAAGGTTATTCTTCTTATTGCCAAATTAACGGCTCTCTACAATGAACATGCGCCAATCGTGGAAATGAGGGTCAAACGTCTACCGTCACCATGGCTAACTGAAGAAATTAAAGTGTTAATAAAAAAAAGGCGATTGCTAAATCTAAATTTAAAAAGAATCCCACTAACAGCAACCATAACAAATATATAAACATAAGGAATCATTGCAGTAAGGTGTGTAGGAATGCTCAACGCCGATACATCCACAGCTCCGTTGAAAACGAAGATCCAGCTAAAGTCTGGAAGTTTTTAAAGTCATTAGGAGTAGGCAAACCTATTCATGATTCGTTTCCTAAAAATGTTAACTTAAACTCCCTAAATCAACATTTCTCTGCTTCGTCAAAATTTGATAAAATGATAAAAGATGCTACAATTAAATTTCTCACTTCTGCCCCAACTCCTGACTGTTCTCCCTTTTTCTTTACTCAATTTTCTGATTGTGATGTTAGGAAGAGCATAGTATCTATCACTTCGAATGCAGTGGGCTCCGATTGTCTCGGCCGTGGTATGATCATTCCAATCCTTGATGAAGTTCTTCCTGTCATATGTCATATCCTTAACTATTCGATCTCCTTTAGCGCGTTCCCAAGGGCTTGGAAGGATGCTGAAATAATACCAATTCCTAAAAAAAAAAATCCCGAATCCTTCTCCGATTACCGCCCAATTTCTATTCTTCCGTTCCTCTCCAAGGTCCTTGAACGCCTTGTCCATACTCAACTCTCAAATTTCCTATCCCGAAACCAACTACTAAATCCTCTCCAGTCCGGATTTCGACCCGGGCATAGCACTACTACTACCTTAGTTCATATTACGGAGGATATCAGATCTGGTATGGAGAGTGGCCAGCTTACGGTTCTGACTCTCTTAGACTTCAGCAATGCATTCAACACCGTTGATTTTGACGTTCTGCTGTGTATACTACGCTCTTTCAATATATCTCCAACGGCGATTGACTGGTTTCGCAATTACCTGTTTGGTCGCCGGCAACGCATTAGTATTGAAAACACTCTTTCTTCTTGGTGTAGCACTATAGCCGGCGTACCTCAGGGCGGCGTACTCTCACCCCTACTCTTCTCCGTTTTTATTAACACCATCACGAACAATTTATCTTCTTCCTACCACCTCTACGCGGATGATCTCCAAATTTATACCAGGGCATCACCCAATAGTTTGAATGATGCTGTTAACATCACCAATGCTGACCTGGACAAAATTTTTGAGTGGAGCAACGCCTATGGCCTGAAAATTAATCCATCCAAGACTCAGGTCATTATCATCGGAAGCTCGCGAATGCTGTCTAAAATTGATTGGACAAAATTGCCACAAGTCACTTGCAATAGTACACCTATCCCGTACAGTGAAAAAGTAAAAAACTTAGGGATCTACATTGATAATACGTTATCCTGGGGTCCTCAGTTACAAGAGCTGAGTCGCAAAATGTTTGCCGCTGCAGGGTCTTTGCGCAGACTTCGCAATTTTCTACCCACATCTACGAAGATTGCTCTTGCACAATCCCTTCTTTTCCCCATCCTTGATTATGCTGATGCCAGTTATCTTGATCTCACTGAAGACCAATCAAATAAGCTTGAGAGAGCCCAAAATCTCTGTATAAGATTCATATTTGGATTACGCAAGTATGATCATGTCTCCGATTATCGTAAACAGCTTAAGTGGTTACCTATCCGCCTTCGCCGGAATGCACATATTCTTTCTCTTCTATACAACATCCTATTCAATCCACTTGCTCCACGTTACCTGAAATCTCGGTTTAACTTCCTATTTGACTCACATACAAAATCTTTGAGATCGTCAGAGAATTTGAAATTAAGAATGCCAGGACATTGCACAAAATTTCTCGACCATTCCTTTTCTGTCCAAGCAGTTCGCTTATGGAACGCCCTACCAGTCACTATAAGAAGTGCGAAAACATTGACTGCATTTAAGAGACTGGTAAGGGATTATTACTTAAGTGACGACATTGTCCCTTAGTTGACTCTGCTATACTTGGTTGGCCAATGTTTCCATCCTTGAAAAAATTGTGTTTCACTTAAATATTTGTATGTATATATTCAATCTTCCACACTACGCGTTACTATTATCATTACATTATTACCTTATAAAATGTATATATTTTACTATAATTTCGTTTTCCTATCCTTTCTGCAATACACCAGACACTACCCTATACTTTTCATGCGTGCTTTTCCTTTCCATCCCATGGTTGCCTGTAAGAGATTGCCTCGGGGCGATAAGGCCGCCAATTGTACTTCCCTAGATTAAGCTTTCGTTGTTAAGTTAATTTTGTTACTTATCTGGTGTGCAATAAAGAGATTTATTATTATTATTATTATTTATATTTAAGAACTAGCTGACCCACGCAACCTTGTTTGCGTCATCTATTGCCCGTAGCGTACATTCTTCATTGGTGCTCCGCTCCTATTAGCATTGGCGCGATGATATATAGTCTATAGCCTTCTTCATTAAATGGTCTATCCAACACTGAAAGATTTTTTCTAATCAGAGCAGCGTTTACTGAGATTAGTGCGTTCAAACAAAATCTTCAGCTTTATAATATTAGTATAGATTAAGTGAACGTATTCTCCAGACAAGACGTTTTATTTCAAGGAGAAAGTACTACTTTAATTATTTACTTACTCTCGGCAGTATAATTCCTACTTCGGTTGGAATTTACTTAGACATATGAACGGAGTCGACTTAGTCGACTTATGTGGTTGGAAGTTTCAAGAGTCACGGGTTTGATTGCCCGTTCAGTGCAAACATTTGTATACGTATCGATTTCTTGCGATTTATTTTTCTTCTATTTCTGTCTCAGTCTGATGGAAAATTTGAGTAGAATCTGAAAGTGGGTTTACCTGCAAATAATTAGAGGCTGCACCGTCGCAGAAGACCCTAATGCGCTGCTGATTCAGTAAGGCGGCTACCTAATTACAGAGTTAGCAGGCAGGCCGAATGCCGGATGCTTGGAGAGAAGTAAACGGTGCCAGATCCTATCGAAGGCCTTTGTCGTATCGAGGCTGATGGCCAAGAACTACCCATGCCTTTCTATAGAGGCTATAGCCTCGCCTCAAAGGTGTGTGACGTACGCTAGAATGATCCTAAAGTTGTAGTTTGAAACCTTTTTAATGATGATTTTCTCAGTCTTTCCTATTTCTTATATTGTTTATACCTTTCTTAATAAAAATATATAAGTATATCTCATATAGAAAAGAGGATGTAATATTTTAAAACTTTTTACTCGAACTAAAAAATTATTAGAAACGATTATAATTTACTAGTTAACATTGTTGCCTGTTTAAAAAGTAAACAAATAGAATAAAATAAATAATTATTTTTTATTGACTCATAACTAACGTAAACTTATAATATTCTTAACACTATATGTAATACTAAAATTATTTACAAATAGACACAAGTCCATTCTAGAGATGATTTGAGCTTTTTTCCTATTTTCAGTCTTTAACTTGTAATTGTTTATTTGCCTAATGCTTTGGCAGATCCAAGAACTTGAATAGCTGGTCCCGCTTTGATTAGACCATCACGGACGTTCTGGCCGACTCGCTCCTGTAATAATAAAATAATGCAATGTTAGGATAAACGTTATATCGCCACAATGTCCCTATTATGACTGACTGCTGACTGACAAACAAGAAAGTGTGCACAAAGTTGACTGCAAACCTTCACTAGTCAGAAAGAATAGTAATTTTACATAAATTTAATTACTTATATAGAGTATATTTTAGATAGATATTCATTTATCTCTTCTTCCTATGAGGTAAGATGTTTGACAACGTACAAGTATGCCTGTATCTACCATTAGTTGGAATATTTACTTGTTTCATACCTAGATAGTAACAAAAATAATTGAACCCAACTTACAAGTTTCTTAAAGATCTTCCACCTGGGCTCGGGAGCCGCAGAAACGCTCACCAACGCGACGAAACAAGCGAACACGAAGAATAAAATTCTTGAGAAATTCATTTTTGAAATTAGAATTTGTTTTCTTTTTAATTCAAGTTAACAACACGATGAAGACGATGCGAATGATGCTACACCAAATCATACGAGAGTATTTATACCACTTTGCCATATAATTTAATTCCAGATTATTGAATACTTATATTTTAGACTTTGTAACTCAAGTAATAAGGTTCAAAATGTGTGTGTCTCACGAGAGATGTGATAAGAAGACTGTGGGAAGTACCGAACTAATGGTTAAGTGTGAACTCCCGTACCAATCGATTACTTTCTTTGTTAGTGCACGGATGACGTCATGGTTGAAGCGGTCTCTTCTTAGCTTCCTACTACGTTGAGTGGTTTGAGTTCGATTTCCACAAGTTGCAAAACTTTGTGTGATTTGCAGATTATTGTTTAGACTTTGGATGTTCTTTGTGTACATTTATTGTGCGTTTTTAAAGTGAGGGACTAAAGACTACTTTTGTAAAAAGGAAATATTTCTACCAAGTTACAAGACGATCTACTTCTACAGTGTGGTATCAGTGACGCTTTGCAAGGTTGTGGATCGTTGAATTGCCAAGTCGGTTACATATTTATAACAAGTACTTAATGTTATTTCATTGACTACCTAAAATAATGGTTCATACCATTTACGAATATTATAGTATAATTAATTTAAATAGAGCTTTCAGATATACAATAAAAAACAAAAAAATAATTCTTACATACAACGCCATCTAGTCCCAAACTAAGCTGCGTTTGTGCTATAGGTACTAGACAACTGATAAAATACATAAGTTGTTATCCTTTCCAAATACATACATATAATACATTGTATAGAAAGCCTCTTTTCTGAGATGTCCAGCAGTGGACTGTTAAAAGCTGTTGTAATTTTTTTATGAAAGAAAGGGCAAACTATTAGATATGTCGCCTGATGGAAGAAGATGAAGCGGCATGGAGATCACTTGAATCGCATTTTTTTATTTACGTGAAGAAACCTCCACGGGCCGTCACCCCATCAGAGTTTACGGAGGGATGGGGTGTCGGAATCGGACCGACTAAAATTCAAATTCAAAATCATTTATTCAATTAAGACACTAAGTGACATTTATGAACGTTAAATTGAAGCTACAGTTAAAAATCAAAGATCGACATAAACAAACGCCGCAGTATGTACTGGATTGTCAAGGTAAATATGGTGAAAACACCAAAACCTACGGCCCGCTTGTGTCGATCTGTAACTTCTACTCTTTTTAAAAGTCTGAAGGGAAAACATACGGTGTACCAGTTTGCACCTTTTTTTTTGTGCGAGTTCCCCTCGGATACCATCTACTGGTGGTTTTGTCGGACTCGAACCGACTAAAAACCAGCAGTTGATGGTATCCGAAGCGCCTTATGGCCATACATACTTAGGATAGGAAGTAATTACAATTATACACACATAAATTAGTTCAATACCTCGATGGCGCAGTGATGGTGTATGCGGCGACCCTGCCTGAGGTCTCGGATTTAACACCCGGGTCGGACCAAATATTCGTTTGATCTGCAAATATTTGTTTCGATCTTTGGGTGTTTTCTATACAATATATAATATGTATGTATTTGGAAAGGATAACTACATATGTATTTTATCAGTTGTCTAGTACCCATAGTATAAGCTTAGTTTGGGACTAGATAACATTTTATGTCAGATATCTTTAATTCTCTTTTTTTAATTGTCCATCTGAAATCTCTATTTAAATTGATGAAAATTTAAATTGATTATACTATAATATTTGTAAACCATTATTTTTGGTAGTCAATGAAAGAACATCAAGTACTTTTTATAAATATGTAACTGACTTCGCAATTCAACGGTCCACATCGTGTCAAAGCGCTACCGATATTACACTCTAGATCGTCATGTAACTTGATACACATATTTTTTTTTACAAAAGTATTCTTTAATCCCTCACACTCAGTGTCAAAACAATAATCTGCAAATCACGAAAAGTTTTGCAACTTGTGGAAATCGAACTGAAACCACTCAACGTAGTAGGAAGCTGAGAAGAGACCGCTTAAACCATCATCCGTGCAATAACAAACAAAGTAATCGTTTGGTACGGGAGTTCACACTTAACCATTAGTTTGGTACTTCCCACAGTCCTCTTATCACATTGCTTGTGAGACACACACATTATGAACCTTATCACTTTGGTCATAGAGTTTGGAATATAAGTATTTAACAAAACTAAATAAATTAATTGGCAAAGTATTATAAATACTCTCGTATGATTTGGTGTAGCATCATTCGCATCGTCTTCATCGTGTTGTCAACTTGAATTAAAAACTAAACAAATTCTCATTTCGAAAATGAATGTCTCAAGAATTTTATTCTTCGTGTTCGCTTGTTTTGTCGCGTTGGCGCACGTTTCTGCAGCTCCCGAACCCAGGTGGAAGTTCTTTAAGAAACTTGTATGTTGGGTTCAATTATTTTTGTTACTATTTAGGTATGAAACAAGTATATATTCTAACTAATGGTAGATACAGACATACTTGTACGTTGTCAAACATCTTACCTCATAGTAAGAAGAGATAAATTAGTATCTATCTAAAATGTACTCTGTGTAAGTAATTAAATTAATGTCAAATTACTATTCTTTCTGACTAGTGAAGGTTTGCAGTTTATGCACACTTTCTTATTTGTCAGTCAGCCAAGAGATTTATATTCATAATAGTGACATTTTGGCGATATAACATATATCCTAACATTGCACCGTTATTTTTTAATTTCAGGAGCGAGTCGGCCAGAACGTCCGCGACGGTTTGATCAAAGCGGGACCAGCTATTAAAGTTCTTGGAACTGCAAAAGCTTTAGGCAAATAAGCAGTCAAACAAGCAAACAAAATGAAGACTGAAATTAGGAATTTGAATCTTCTCTGGAATGGACTTGAGTCAGTTTGTAAATAACTTGGGTATTAATTATAGTGTTAAGGATATTATAAGTTTACGTTAGTTATGAGTCAATAAAAAATAATTATTTATTTTATTCTATTTGTTTACTTTTTAAACAGCCAACAATGTTAACTAGTAAATTATAATCGTTTCTAATAATTCTTTAGTTCGAGTAAAACGCTTAAAAATTACATCCTCTTTTCTATATGAGATATACTTATATTTTTTTATTAAGAAAGGTTCGAATAATATACGGAATAGGAAAGACTGACAAAATCATCATTAAAAAAGGTTTCAAACTAAAACTTTAGGATCATTCTAGCGTACGTCACACACCTTTGAGGCGAGGCTATAGCCTCTATAGAAAGGCATAAGTAGTTCTTGGCCATCAGCCTCGATACGACTAAGGCCTTCGATAGGGTCTGGCACCGTTTACTTCTCTCCAAGCATCCGGCATTCGACCTGCCTCCTTAACTCTGTAATTACCGTGGGAGAGCTATGCTTCGGCATGAATGGGTCGACTCGACCGGAGTGATACCACGGCCTCACAGAAAACCGGTGTGAAATAGCGTTTGCGCTGTGTTTCACCGAGTGAGTGAGGATACCGGAGGCCCATACCCCAACCCCTCCCCCATCCTCTTTCCCATCCCCCAAAGGTCGGCAACGCACTTGTGACGCCTTTGGTGTTGCGGGTGTCCATGGGCGGCGGTAATCGCTTAACATCAGGTGATACGTCTGCTCGTTTGCCCACTATTCAATAAAAAAAAAAAAAATTAGGTTGCCGCCTTCCTGCATCAGCAGCGCATTAGGATCTTCTGCGACGGTGCAGCCTCTTATTATCTGCAGGTAAACCCACTCTCAGATTCAACTCAAATTTTCCATCAGACTGTCACTTTCAAATAAAAGAAAAGTAATCACAAGAAATCGATACGTATACAAACATTTGCACTGAACAGGCAATCAATCCCGTGACTCTTGAAACCTCCAACCACATAAGTCGACTCCGTTCATATATCTAAGTAAATTTCAACAGAAGTAGGAATTATATTGCCGAAGGTAAGTAAATAATTAAAGTAGTACTTTCTCCTTGAAATAGAACGTCTTGTCTGGAGAATACGTTCACTTAATCTATACTAATATTATAAAGCTGAAGATTTTGTTTGAACGCACTAATCTCAGTAACCGCTGGTCCGATTTGAAAAGTTCTTACAGTGTTGGATAGATCATTTATCGAGGAACGCTAAAGGCTATTATCATTACGCTAATGCTAATAGGAGCGGAGCACCAATGAAGAATGTTCCAAAAACGGGTGATTGTTAAAAGTTTTTTTAATTTTTTATGAAAGAATGGGCAAACTATTAGGTAGGTCGCCTAATGGAATAACCCCCACTTGGATGGTAACCCCCACAGGCCGTCACCCCATCGGAGTTTGTGGCGGGATGGTGTCTCGAAATCGGACCGACTAAAATTCAAATTCAAAATCATTTATTCAATTAAGGCACTAAGTGACATTTATGAACGTTAAATTGAAGCTACAGTTAAAAATCAAAGATCGACATAAACAAGCGCCACACTGTAATAATCCAGTACATACCAGACAATCCAGTACATTCCACACAATCCAGTATGTATTGGATTGTCAAGGTAAATATGGTGAAAACACCAAAATCTACGGCCCGCGTGTGTCGATGTATAACTTCCAGTTTGCAAAGTGTGTGGCAAAGAAACTCATGGCTACTCTTTTTAAAAGTCTGAAGGGAAACCATACGGTTTACCAGTCTGCACCTTTATTTTTGTGCGAGTTCGCCTCGCATACCATCAACTGGTGGTTTTGTCGGACTCAAACCGACTAAAAACCGCACACCGTTTCGTGTACTAGAAGCCGGAGATCCAGGTGCACCCTCGGAAGGAAATCTCTGGAACCCCCTGTTTGTAGGTGGCCCCCTGCTGAGTAGTAACCCTAACATTCCCACCCTCTATTCAGCAAAGGGCGCGAGCACTTCTCGCTTGCGAGAGAGCACGGGCCGCGACCTTGGCTTGCTTCTGCTAGGGTGACTGGTGGCCGCACCTGTCACCTTCAAGCTTGCGCTTATGGAGGACGGAGATCGTTTTGCGAGGTCTGCGGTACCTGGCCCGCTCCCGGGCCTGGCGGACAGGGAGAGTTTAAACCTCTCCCAGTTACCAGTCTGAGATGATTTCGAGAACTGCAGTTGTTAAGTCATCCGAATCGCTTATACCATCTATGTGTCATACCTTCATACCTATATTATAAATACGAAAGTAAATCTGTCTGTCTGTCTGTTCTGCTTTCACGGCCAAACCGCTGCACCGATTTCAATGTTTGGCATAGGGTACTTCGACTCTAGAGGAAGTACATAGGCTACTTTTTGCTGCGGTAGCCGACAAAAACGCGGGCCAAGCCGCGCGAAAAAGTTTGTTTACTATATTGTTTATTACGGATAGTAAATAGTTCATTGACGGACTGTCATTTCTGGCTGCAATGACACTAAGGACACGGTTAGGTCTACCACGTACCCTCCGCTGCAGTGAAGCCGCTCGCTTTCACTTCATCACTTCAAATTCATCTACGTGTGCATCGGCGAACATGAACCGCATCCTGAATGCAATGTAAATTTTGCGTTAGGGTTCATATTAGACTAATATTCTTTTATAATATAGTCTAGATATAATATTATTATCTTTATAAAAATTAAACAAATAGAATAAAATAAATAATTCTCATTTATTGACTTATGTTTACGTACTATGGCAGCAAACTTAAAAAAATCCTTAAAACTATAATTAATACTAAAGTTATGTACAAATGGGCATAAGTCAGAGATAATTCGAGATTTTTCCTTTTTTCAGTCTTCAATTTGTAATTGTTTATTTGCCTAATGCTTTGGCAGATCCAAGAACTTGAATAGCTGGTCCCGCTTTGATTAGACCATCACGAACGTTTTGACCGACTCGCTCCTGCAATAAAAAAATAATGCAATGTTAGGCAAAATATTTAATAATTTTGATTATGAATGCCTTGTGACTTTATGATGAAAAATAAGAAAGAGTAGTCAGGAGGCGTTTAAATAATAATAATAATAAAAACTCAATTATATAAATTTTATCAAACAGACTATTTTAGAGAGGTACTAATTTTTCTCTTCTTACTATAAGATTCTATGAGGTTTGGCATCGAAGAAGTATGCCTGAATCTATAATTAATCGAAATCTATTCTTGATTGATACCATAATATATTTATTATGTACATAATATAATATATTTATAAAAATAAATTGATCTAAACTTACAATTTTCTTAAAGAACTTCCACCTGGGCTCGGGAGCCGCAGAAACACTCGCCAATGCGACGAAACAAGCGAACACGAAGAATAAAATTCTTGAGAAATTCATTTTTGAAATTAGAATTAATTTTAGTTTTAATTCAAGTTGTGGTCTCAATGAAGACGATGCGAATGATGCTCCATCAAACCATACGAGAGTATTTATAGCACTTTGCGTTTCATTTCATGCCAGTTTAATAAATAATTATAATTTAGACTTTGTGACTTAGGAAATAAAGTTCAAAATGTGTGTATTTCATGAGAAATGAAATACACAACAAATGAGAAATGTGATAAGAGGACTGCGGGAAGTACCGAGCTAACGGTTAAGTGTACATTCCCGTATCAAACGCTTTCTACGATACGGCCGACGTATATTAACGAATCTGGACATAGGGTTTGCGAACTTTAGCGCTCGTAAAGAAAACTGTTATTGTATTTTTTTATATACTAGAGTACAAATAAAATGTCCCTAATACGGTGATCATCAATCCATTAACAACCCTTAATATCCCACTGCTGTGCTCGGGTCTCCTCTCAGGAGAACGTTAAGGCCATACGTCCCCACGCTTACCAAGTGCTGTTTGGGGACTGGAAATACAACTCTGTGGCTTGAGAGCACGGAGACGCTCATGATATCATACTCGTACCACCAGCGGTCACCCAACCAGGTACTGACCGCGCCGTCGTTGTTTACCCTCGGTGATTGTTTCTAATCACCGAGTGCAACTGGGCTATGAATGCTTCTCATACAGTGACCAATTAGTACAATTTAAATTAATATCAAAAAACTATTAAACTAGTCATTGGGCAACCTTCTGTGCGAAGTTCAGACTCGTTAAGTTACATTGGCCGTACCTATAGTCAATAGTGTTTTTGTTGACTGCATGGATTACGTAGTGGTATAAGCGATGTTCTCTCCGCTTCCTACTATGTTGAGTGTTGTGAGTTTTGTTCCCAAAAAATACAAAACTTTGTGTGATTTACAGATTATTGTTTTGTAGTTGGGTGTTCTTTGTGTCGATTTTTTTATGATTTTAAATTCCTCCACTAAACACTACTTTTGTAAAGTGACAATATGTCTATCGAGCTGCAAGATTATCTAGAGTACGGCATCGGTATCGTTTTGCGACGTCAAGGACCGTTCAATTGCCATGTCTTGTTTGTAAAAGTGATAATATGGTGCTAATTTCCGTTGTTGCGTCACTAAGCAAAGCAAAAACCGAAATTATATTTTTTATAGCCAATCATTTACACGTCATTTGACTTGATAAAACACTTACATATTTAGTTTGAGTACTGGTGTTATTTGTAGAAATTTTAGAACAACAGACTTAGCTCAAACAAATAACGTAAAATCTGCCGTGACACAAGTTTAAACCTGTAATTTGTTTATGTACAAACAAATAACAAAAAAAAATATATAGGGTTTTTTTTTGCCATAATAATGGAAACCATAATCAATTAATGTACCTATTTATAACTAAAATTATGTTCTTTCCTGAGTACGTATGTATATTAGCCTCCTTTATAAAAATCCTATATCTACCAGCGGTTGGTTAAAATCTGTTGTCATTTTTTTACGAAAGAGCAGGCAAACTATTACGATATATTACCTCAAAGAGTCATTTGATGGCATTTGACTACCGCAGTCAAATAACTCCTGCTAAAACGTGCTCCCGATATGCTCTTTTCATAAAGATCGTGTCGGTCCGGTAATAAAAATAAAATATTAACAAAAAAAATATAAAAATTAAAAATCTTGAAGAACGCTCAGTTGTAGAGTTATAATATAGGTAACTATATTATTTAATATAACTGCCTCGGTGGCGTAGTGGTACGCGTATGCGACTGCTGAGCTTGAGGTCTCGGGTTCAAATCCTGGGTCGGACCAAATGTTTGTGGAATCTACAAATATTTGTTTCGGAGTTTGGGTGTTTTCTATGTATAATATGTATGTATTTACAAAAAAAAAGTATATATAAGTATTTATTATATATACAAACTCCGCCATTGACGGTCCCAAGCCCGTATGAAAAAGGAGGAGGGTTGGTTGCCATAAGAAAGACCAAACCAACTGTAAAAGGTCAACGTCGACTCTCGGGCGACGGTTAATTAACCCGATCGTGTAACAGCAGAGGTAGGAAATGACCCTTGCAACCCGCAACTTTGCTTGCACATTCCCAAGCGAAATCGGAGGCCTTGGCTTAGCCGCCCGAGCCATGAGGTAGAAAGCCTCCATAAAAACTCACCCCAATCCTACGATGGGATACGTGTCAAAAGGATGAATGGTTGATGGGATATCAGCCGCGAGCGCCAACCTCAATGGACCTGGCTCACATTGTTGTATAGTGCCTTCACATAGGAATAGGCGTCACCCTGTGTGCGACATGTTTTAATCGACCTTACTCGTGGGAATCGCATGGATATTAAAGAAAATAAAAAAACTCTTCCTTCTCCACCTCAAAACCCCCAGAATAGTATAATGACTCAACATATTTTTCACAAGACTTTACTTAACAAGACAAGAACACAGTCATTGAGTAATCTTGATAACGTCATACCACCTGAGACGGACTCGGAAATGCTAACAGCAGCTAATGGCAATCAATGGAGAACAGTTTCCGAAAGGAAAAGACAGCGTGAAAGCCCTGAAATAAACAAGGCACTAAAACAAAAGAAAATCGACACCTACTGGCTAAGCCAACCCATACCAACCTCGAATAGATTTTCTGAATTAAGTGATAACACTCAAAAAGCAGAGGCCAATGACAACGTTGAAAAACCTTCTAAAGCTCCACCCTTATATGTTGATCGGGTCAACAATATCCAACCACTCCTAAAAATGCTTGATGAGGTAGCAGCAGATCATTATGAAATAAAAGTCCTTCGTAATGACCAAGTTAGAATACAACCCAAGTCTACTGAATCATATACAAAAATAGTTAAAAGCCTGCAAGAAAAAAACACAGAATTCTATACGTACAAACCTAAGCAAGAACGCTGTTTTAAAGTAGTACTCAAAAATCTGCACCCTTCTACAGATATAGAAGAAATAAAAGCTGAACTAGAAATGCAAGGACATAACGTTACTAACATTTGGAATGTTAAACAAAGAATTACCAAAAAACCATTACCGATGCACTTCATAGAAGTAGAATCCACTAATAACAATAAAGAAATCTACAACATCAAAAGTCTTATGCACTGCAAAGTTCTCTTCGAACCACCAAGACCTAAACGGGACATTCCACAATGTGGCAACTGTCAGCAATATGGACACACAAGAAAATATTGCTTTCGGAAGCCCAAATGTATAAAATGCGCTGGAGATCACGCATCATCAAAATGCGAACGTAAAGAAAGATCGGACTCAGTAAAATGTATACTTTGTGATGGCAACCACCCTGCAAACTATAAGGGCTGTGCAATTTACAAGGAGCTCCAGAAAATTAAATATCCCACTCAACCAGAAAAGCGTCGACCGACAACACGCCCCGCGTACCATCCAAGACATGCAGAAGAAGCAAGCAAGCAAGACCAACCATCATATAAGGAAATATTAATGACTAATAATTCATTACACCCACCCTTACCTGCGAACAAACAGAGCCCAAATAAATCAACTGAAGTCCAAACAAACAATAGTGATATGAAAGTGATCATGAATACCATGTCACAACTAATGCAACAATTAATCACAATGACAAATCTCCTAATGGAAATCATGACCAAACTAACAAATATTGTTCATTAAAAATAGCCATTTGGAATGCCAATGGGCTCTCACAACATGTCTTAGAAGTAGAGACATTCTTAAAAATAAACAAAATTGACATCCTATTAATATCTGAAACACACTTTACAAATAGGAGCTACCTCAGAATCGATAATTATAAATTCTATCACACCATGCACCCAGACGGTACAGCCCACGGAGGATCAGCGATTCTCATTAAGTGTAATATCAAACATCATGAGACTGAACCATTTAGAACTCCTAAAATACAAGCCACGAGTGTTGTTGTTGAGGACTTGCGGGGTCACCTGACCGTCACAGCGCTGTATTCTCCCCCAAAACATGCGATCAAAAAAGAAGAATACATAAACTTCTTCAAAACCCTAGGACCAAGGTTTATAGCAGGAGGAGACTATAACTCCAAAAACACCAAATGGGGCTCTCGTCTAACAACCCCCAAAGGACGCCAATTACAGTCAGCCATAGATGACTTACATTTGAATGTAATATCGAGCGGAGAACCAACTTACTGGCCTACTGATCCAAAAAAGGTTCCGGACTTGGTGGACTTCAGTGTGGTTAAGGGAGTTCCTACTAATTGTTTCGAGTGTGCTTCCTTACAAGATCTCTCATCAGATCATAGTGTTGTCCTGCTGAGGGTTTATCAGAAATTTACATCTGTTAAACCTGTGGCAAGGTTGCACGGGTACAGGACCAATTGGGATATGTTCCGCTCCATAATAGAATCGAACATTAACATCAATTTATCTCTTAAAACAGAAAGGGACATCATGGCAGCTGTTGAACACTTCAATGAAAGCGTCCAAAATGCTGCTTGGGATAGCACTCCAGCTACTGAGAAACATACAGAACCAGAATGCTCGAAGTCTATCAGTGAACTTGTAGCAGAAAAGCGACAGGCTCGTAGATTGTGGCAAATCACTAGATACAAAAGAGATAAAACACGGCTGAACTACCTAACAGCTAAGCTCAAGAACCTAATTCGAACAGAAAGAAACGAAAATACGCAGAACTATCTATGGAATCTGGATGCCACGGTTGCTAGTGACTATTCCCTCTGGAAAGTAACACGGAGACTTAAAAGACCCACTGCTTCCAATCCACCAATACGCAGGCAGGACGGATCCTGGGCGAAAAGTGACTCAGAAAAAAGTGAAGCTTTTGCCTCTCATCTGGCTAAAGTTTTTCTGCCTAACCCATCGAAAAATAATAGTGAGGAGCTCACTAACTTCCTTGATCAACCTTACCAACTTGACCTACCAATCAAAAGGATCGAGAAGTGCGAAGTCATGGAAACAATTAAAAACCTAAAACAGAAAAAGGCCCCGGGATACGATTTAATTACTGCAAAGATACTCCACGAATTACCTGAGATAGCAATACACTTTTTGACGCACCTATTCAATTGTATACTGATCAGAGGCATCTTCCCACCACAATGGAAGATAGCCGAAATTAAAATGATTCTTAAACCTGGTAAAGCGCCTGAAGATACATCGTCCTACAGACCGATCAGCTTACTGCCTCTGTTGTCAAAAATTATGGAAATACTTTTCTTAAAGCGACTTAACACTGTTATAGTAGAAAATAAAATCATACCTGACCACCAATTTGGTTTTAGAAAGAAACATGGCACTATTGAGCAGGTTCATAGACTCGTGGAAGAAATACACAAGGCCTTCGAGAACAGGAAATACTGCTGTGCAGCATTTCTCGACATATCCCAGGCCTTTGATAGAGTTTGGCACAAAGGCTTATTGTACAAAATAAAAAAACAACTCCCAGTAAACTATTACATTTTCCTAAAATCCTATCTTACTGACAGATTTTTTTGTGTTAAGCAAGGGGAAGAAATGACTAAATTGCATAGAATCCATGCAGGAGTGCCACAGGGGAGTGTGCTGGGTCCGATTCTTTACTTGGTCTTCACTGCAGACTTACCGACTACAGATGGCGTCGTCATTGGTACTTTTGCTGACGATACGGCGGCTTTGACGGCCCATGACGAACCAACACAAGCAAGTAACATGCTACAGCGCTCTCTGAACAATATCACGGTATGGTTAAATACCTGGCGGATAAAAGCAAACGAGACTAAGTCAGTACAGGTGACTTTTACGACCCGATGGGAAACATGCCCCCCTGTCAATCTTAATGGAATACCTATACCTCAAGCAAATGAAGCCAGATACCTTGGGCTTTATCTCGATCGCCGTCTCACCTGGCGGAAACACATTTTCACCAAGCGAAAGGCTCTGGGTATACAATTGAGAAAAATGTACTGGCTGATTGGGAAAAAATCACAGTTGTCGATGGAGAACAAACTCCTATTATACAAGTGCATACTTAAGCCAATCTGGACTTACGGAGTCCAACTTTGGGGCACAGCTGCTAACTCGAACCTAGAAATACTCCAGAGGTTTCAGTCCAAAATGCTGAGAATAATCACAGACGCTCCATGGTTTATAACAAACCAGCAATTGCACCACGACCTTAAAATCAGAACAGTCCAAGAAGAAATAAAGCACTCGATGAAATCCTACAGGAACAGACTAGCTAACCATCCAAACATACTGACTGTGCACTTGATGAATAATAGTTCGACATTCAGGAGGCTAAAAAGAAAGTCCCCTAGAGACTTATAGGGATTATTAAACATAAAGGGCGTCTGTCGCTGGACTGACTAGCCTGCAAGACTATATGCATAAATTCTTAACCCTATGCTAAATGTTCGTACGAAACAGATTGCATGATGAAAAAAAAAAAAAAAAAAAAAAAAAAAAAAAAAAAAAAAAAAAAGTATTTATATCAGTTGTCTAGTACCCATAACACAAGCACTGCTTAGCTTGGGACTAGATGGCGTTGTGTGTTTGATGTCCGAAAATATTTATTAATATTTATTTATTTATAATTATCCAAGTTATGGGTACAAAATTGAAAATATGATATTTTTTTATGTTTACTCTTTTAAGTGGATAAGATTCTTGTAAACCCTTTCTCAATAAATTTTACATCTACTAAGGTAGACTGAGACTTTTTGTTTATTTATTATTTAGTCCAACGTTGAACACAGCGTGCATTAAGCAGTAATTAAGAATTATGTAAAATCAAATCTGATCTTATTATGATCTAGTTGAGTCCCGCGGTGTAATCCATGGTACAACAACAACAACACGGTAAAGCTAGTCTCAAAAAAGTAGCTCAAATGACGCCTTGTATCATCAGATATGTGGCAGTGCAAGTCCTGTCAAAATCAGTCTCGTCATTCCAGAGATTAAGTCGCTCGCTTTCGCTTGATCGCTCGCTGTAAAATCATCGGGGCATTCCTAACAGCATCCTGAATGCATATTGGACTCGGAAATCTCTATCTAAAGGTTTTCTGCGTACACCTTATCTAAAAGACTACACGTGTGATGTGAAATTTTACATGAAGATAATTTGTAGGTATTTGACTTGTTTTTAGAATAAATTTTACAACCAGGAGTTGATCCAGAAGTTCTAAGGCGTTTTGTAAGTTTATATTAAACTGATATTCTTTTGTACTATAACCCAACATGTCGGAAAACAATATGAATGTAGACATCAAAATTTCTTCATGATATCTACATTAACACAAGCGCAGTTATGTATCTCAAACCTGAGACCTCAAGCCCGGTAGTCATATACGCTACCTGCTACCACTGCGCCACCGAGGCAATCAAAGTTTACTTCGACATTTAAATGGAGTCGAATTATGTAGCGTAGTGGAAGTGTATTCTATTAATTCATCATGTGTAACGAGTTTAATTCTCCGTTCATGGAAAATATATTAAAGCCTATCGATCTTTATAGTGATTTCTGATTAAAACAAACCTGATTTAAAATTACTTCATTCATCAAATTCATCAAAAACCCATAATGTCTCCCTGCTGGGTTCGGATCTCCTCTCATTAGAGGGATAAAGCAAAATTATTTAAATATTTCATACTCTGCAATAATCCATCCTTGTGTTGACGCTCAGATCCTTTTTAATGCAAATCTTCTTAATCTTTATTATTAGCAATATTACTAAAACCTTTCATAATAAAACATATTATTATACACAAATCTCATTTCTAAAATGGGATGAAAGAATAAAGACGTGTAAAGCTGATTCCTCGAAATTAAGGGTAATCGGGAACGTTTATAGTTTATTTGTTAACATTGTTGTCTGTGTAAAAAGTAAACAAACAAAATATAATAAATAATTATTATTTATTAACTCATATGTACGTACTATGGCAAACTTAAAACATTATCCTTATTTCTATAATTAATTCTAAATGTATGTACAAATTGGCTCAAGTCCATTCCAGAGATTATTCGAGATTTTATCCTTTTTTCAGTCTTCAATTTGCAATTGTTTATTTGCCTAACGCTTTGGCAGATCCAAGAACTTGAATAGCTGGTCCCGCTTTGATTAGACCATCACGGACGTTCTGTCCCACTCTCTCCTGAAATAATAAAAAAAGAATATTAATATAAGGGAATGATTTAATCATTTAGTGTAGAATTATAATATTGTTTTTGTTACAAAGTGTCACTTTTGTTTTAAACCAGGGCCCATATTGGGAATATATCCTGTGTTATGGAGGACCTTACTAAAAAAATACCCAGATTCGTAACAACATTTTTTTAGACCACACAAAGTATTGTCAGTCACTCAGCGCAGTAGCGCTTAAACCATTGCGCCATTGTGCAGTCAAATTAGTTCATATACAGGTGGTTTAAATAGTTAAGTTATCAGTATGACTCTCTCCTGCTCTGACACCTTAGTAGCATAAAATAATAAAACCAAACTTCCAATTTAAAATTGCAAAAAAAAGATTAATAATTGTAAATTGTTTAGAAAAAAATATGTAGTGAAGTATTTTGTCTTTAGATAAAATATAAAGACGTTATTAAAAATAAGAATACTTACAAGTTTCTTAAAGAACTTCCACCTGGGCTCGGGAGCCGCAGAAACGCTTGCCAACGCGACGAAACAAGCAAACGCGAAGAATAAAATTCTTGAGAAATTCATTTTTGGAATTACAATTTATTTTTAATTCAAGTTGTGGTCTCGATGAAGACGATGTGAATGATGCTCCACCAAACTGTACGAGAGTATTTATACCACTTTGCCGTATCATGTAATTCCAGTTTATTGAATACTTATAATTTAGACTTTGTGACTCAAGTAATAAAGTTCAAAATGTGTGTGTCTCATGAGAAATGTGATAAGAGGACTGAGGGAAGCACCGAACTAACGGTTAAATGTAAATACCCGTGTGAGACGCTTAGTTTCTTTATTGTTGCATAGATGGCGTCTTGGTTTAAGTGGTCTCCTCTCCACCATGTACTATGTTCAGTGTTGTGAGTTCGTTTCCCGCAAATCACAAAACCTTCTGTTATTTACATATTTTTGTTTTGATTCTACGTGTTTTTTTGTATCCGTGTCTTGGATGATTTTAAAGTCCTCTACTAAATTTGTGCTCCTGATTGTCGGTACTTTATGGAACTTGTTGCAATACATTCAACAATCAAAATAACTTGTACGTTTTTCACTATTTTAATTATGTTTACACCTGACCGGTTTCGCCACTCGACTGAACCAATATTGATGTTTTTTTTTATTTGAAAGCTGGGGCTTCTTAACTAGTCCCATTTCAATTTGATCCAGTTCTTGATGTCGTTTTTTTATGTTAAAACTTGTGATTATTATATCACAGAGCGAGCTGACGATTAGATCTGAGTAGGTCACTTGATGAAGTTTGACTGCCGCAGCCAATAAACGCCTAGAAAAATATATTATTGTATAAAAACAAACACCTGACTCCTTAAAAGTAATGAATTGAAAAGAGAAAAACGAGTAATACAAAATACATAATGTATTTATCTTAGTCAAACTAATTAGTTTATAGTGCGATGACCTAGTTTTGTTTTTTTGTTTTTTTTTAATGGATTACGGAACAAACGAGCAGACGTATCGTCTGATGGTGAGTGATTACCGCCGCCCATGGAAACCCGCAACACTGGAGGCGTTACAAGTGCGTTGCCGGCCTTTAGATGATGAGGAAGTGGATGGGAGAAAGAGTTGGGGTAGGGCCTTCGGTATCCTCACTCACTCAGTGCAACATACCGCAGGCTCTGTTTCAAACCGGTTATCTGTGAGGCCGTATCTGTGTGTGTATAGGAGCTTATCACTCATGTCGAGCCAGCCCACGCACACGGTAGCGTGGCCTCACCGCGGCTGTAAAAGCAGTAACTCAAAAGTTACAAACGATCAAAGGTGGTCCCTGAATCGTGACTCATAGACACCCATATCTTGTAAATTAGTTAAAATTTAGAACTGCACTAAGTGACTACTCTTAGTAAAAGATTTTTAAAAACCTATTGATTAAATATCTACCTTTCTCGTTTACTGTATAAAAAGATATAGTATGCGTAAGGTGGTTCCTAAAAAGATCGTAACGAACTGGATATAAAAATAGTTTGTTTCACAGAATGTTATTGCGAGGCAAAAATGACTTGGAAAATGCACAGTTGTAGGCTCTGCTCGTGTATTGGTCGGTTATCGCAGTAAAGAGTGTGGCGACCTCCATATACAGCGCCATCTACCGAAGATACACTGAACTACGAAGTAACGCACTGTACCTACAAATTTGAATTTGAAAAAAATTTGATACTCCATTAAGCAACATTCACATATTTATATCAAATTTAAAAAGTTCAAAATGTTTCTATTGCTAATTATAAACAAACATTTAGTTTCATTCTATACTCTCTTCCGCAAAGAATAAGGCTCATACAATCTTGTCTCTACAGTGATCACCTCAATTAATGATGGAAGTACTAAACGATTAAACGTGAATTCCCGAGTCCAACGCTAACTAAATATTCTTTTTTAAACTTGTTTCTTGCCGTTATGTTTTTACCCCTGTATTAATTTAGTTCGATTTTGAATTTTATGACGGTCTTTTCAAAATACACGGATGACATGTAGTGGTTTAAGTGGTAGCTACGCGGCTCTTCACTGCGTTGAATGTTGTGAGTTCAATCTCTTCCTGAGACAACACTTTGCATGATTCACTATCTGAGTATGGGTATTCGTAGTGACCGTTTCTTGTATACATACATACGCTTACCATGGCCTTACAGAAAGCCGGTGTGAAATAGCGCTTGTGTTGTGTTTCATCGATTGAGTGAGAACACTAGAGGTCCATATTCCTAATCCCTTCCACTATCCCTCTCCCCATCCCCCAAAGGCTGGCAAGGCACTTGTGACGCCTCTTGTGTTCCAGGTGTCCATGAGCGAGGACAGTAAAGAGAATATTGGGGTGCCCACACAGTCGAGGGTTACCTACAAACCGGTAGGTAGCCTGAGGTACGTCGGGGATTTGCGCACGGAGAAAAAAAAAGAAAAAAGATGTCTATGGGCGGCGGTATTCGCTTACCATCAGGTGATACGTCTGTTCGTTTAACCCCTAATCCATAACAAAAAAGAATTCATTTTATAAAAACCCCACCCCCCTATACGGGCGTTATTATTTATAAAAAGCAAAGAAAATATTTTCTGGGTACGATATAACGTACGGTTTCTCAAGACGATTTCGTTCTCTTAATTATCATATTTATTATTATTATTAGTATCATATCGTAGTTTAAACATTCTTTAGTCATGTAATTTTTCTACTAATGAAGTAACTTTGTTTTATACTATACACTAAAGTAGTAACATAGTAGACATAAATAAATTTTAGAAATTATTTGTAATCGACATCCAATTGTACAATCGAACGATACTCGTACCTTTATAATATAGATGTCAGTTATGTTTTCACTACTACTTAACATTATAATCGAGATCGTTTTTTGTTTTTTAGGAAGACGGTCCCCATTTCATGTCATCCACATTTTATATATTTTTTATCATTAATTTCATCACGACGACGACTTGAAGACTCGAAGACTTGATAATTGAAGACGATAAATACTTGACATTGGCAGAAATAGCTGATCCGAGTGATCAAGCTGGTAGCCATTTCATCAAGAAAGAAGAATAACATTATAATCTCAGATAGTATTGTGGTTAACTTAAATCGTACTTTATAATGGGTAATAACAATAATAATAGCAATAGATAATAATATTCCACGTTACGCACAGTCGACGCTATTTTCACCAGACTGATGGTAAAACACATTACATTAATTTACTAGCTGACCCACGCAACCTTGTTTACGTCTCCTATTGACAGTGTCATAATTTTCCCTCGTTTTTGTAACATTCTTCATTGGTGCTCCGCTCCTATTGTTCTTAGCGTAACGATATATAGCCTATAGCCTTCCTCAATAAATGGGCTATTTAAAACCGGAAGATTTTTTTAAATCGGACCCGCTGTTCTTGATATCAGAGCGTTCAAACAAACAAACTCTTCCGCTTTATAATATTAGTATAGATTTTCAGTAATATCATAACTATGACAATGTAGGCATTGTGGTCTAGCGCTTAGCAATCTTGACTGAGGTTCTGACGTTCATTTTGAAGCAGGACGATCATTTGTACCACGCCTAGTTGTAATTTAAGTTTCTCGGTGGCGCAGAGGTAGCGTATGCGACTGCTGTGCTTGAGGTCTCGGGTTCGATTCCTGGGTCGGATCAAATGTTTGTATAGTCTGCAAATGTTTGTTTCGAAGTTTGAGTGTTTTTTGTGTATAATATGTATATATTTACAAAAAAAAGTATTAATGTATTTATATCAGTTTTTAGTACCTAGTACTACCTCTGCTTAGTTTGGGACTAGATGGTGTTGTGTGTTAGTTGCCCGGAATTTTATTTATCTATACTAGTAACCACACAGTAGTCGGAATCCGACCATAATTATTTTTTATTACTTTTTTAGGTTCTGCACTCCTCCTCCATAAATATTTAACTGTGCCTAATTACAAAGAACTAATGTTTCGCGTAACCGTCTGAGTGTTGCCATCAACAAATGCCTATAGTGAGCTGATCTGCTATATAGACAATGAAAAAGCTAAGAAACGTTGCTCAGACTTATGTGGATAGCAAGTAACATTTACACGGTTGTGCGAAATATTATGTGCTGTTTTTTTTCTTGACGCTGTTAAAAGCTTTTAACCCATCTAGTAAAAGCTTTTTGTCGTTCTTTTCGTTGTTTGCTTAAGCACGCCTCTATTAGCTTGACCCGTAACCAAGTAAGTTTGTAACCGAACCTTAAAAGTAAATATTAGCGTCCCTAGACTTCTAACTGTTGAAGACAAATCAAACTTGAAATGTGTATATTATTTTGATTCTATGGAAAACCACATTACTTCAAAAAGAAGCAAAATTTCAAACAATAAACAAACCCGCCTGACCTGAAATTAAATCATTTATTGTACAGTAAGGAAACATTAACAATATTGCAAGTATTTTTTTTTTTCGAGCTGATGTATTTGGTATTTTTATTTATTTATTTATTTATTACTTTATGCACAAATACATGCATCGGCGGACTTAATGTCTAAGGCATTCTCTGCCAGTCGACCGATTGGGCGGTGCAGAGAAAAAATGAGGTAGGTGCACTTATTGGAAATAAAATAAAATAGTGATATAATTATAGTGGTTTTCATAATAACCACAATTAGTGTAAATAAACTACTAGTATATTGGAAGAGACAAATATATACAGTAATACATACATAGACATACATATATACGACTTTATTTATACACATACACATATATTCATAATTATAGCATATAAATATATTGTTTGATGAACTAAGACCCGGTTGACTCCGCCAATTCAACCAGTAAAAGCTGCTTTATTTTGGACTTAAAAATGTCCCGGTTTCTGGCCATCCTGACCTCGACAGGAAGCGCATTCCACAAGAGAACAGACTGAACGAAGAACGAAGAGCCCATAAAACCAGTAGCGTGTGAAGGACAAAGGAGGAGGAGATTGTTAGCAGAGCGAAGGTTTCGGTTGTGGTTATTGCATAAAAGTTGAAAGTGTGTTGTTAAATATGTAGGAGAGGATGGGGAATTGAGGATGGTATATAAGAAAGTGAGAGCGCGCGTTTTTCTGCGTTGACGAATAGGTAACTAACCTAACTGGGAACGAAAACTGGAAATGTGGTCATACTTACGAAGATTAAAGATGAATCGAATGCAGTTATTAAGAAGACGATCTAACTTGTTGAGAAGATCTGCATTCAGGTCATAATAGCACACGTCACCATAGTCGATCAAGGGGAAGATAAGAGATTGCACAAGCATTGTCTTAGTTTTCACGGGCAGGAAGTTTTTTAAGCGATATAGTGCTCTGAGGATGCCGTTAACCCTCTGGCATACGTATATGACTTGATCGCGCCAGTTCAGTGTACGGTCGAGTTGTAAGCCTAGGTCTTGTGTAACTAATAGGTATACTGAAACCGTTCAGTATAATTTTAGGGAGCATTTCATAATCGACTGTGTTCATTGAATGCCTACTGCCGATTAGTATGGCCTGAGACTTTGTCGGGTTAACTGATAATCCGAACCTCGAAGACCAGTTCTCAATAGTCCTAAGATCAATGTTAATTTTGTCTATAGCCCTTACTATATCATCAACATTCGCCTGAGAGTACAATTGCAGGTCGTCGGCATACAGATGATACGCACCGTATAACGCACCGATAAGTTCGTGAGAAAGGAGATTAATAAATACCGAAAAAAGCAAAGGAGAAAGTATACCGCCTTTTTCTAACTGGCCTAGCCCTGAGAGGAAAGAACGACAACAAACTGAGAGATCAACGTCTCTTTTAGAGTAATCCGAGTGGTGTAGTGCGCCAAAATCTCTTTTCAAAGAACTGGCTTATGTTCGCGAAAAGATGTTGATGATTATAATAATTTTGATGTCATTTTTTTTCATAGTTTAGACGGTAAACCGGCAGTCTGGTCACTAGACAGTAAGTTTTCCACCACGAATTCCTACAACTCATGAGTCTCAAGTGCAAAGAAGAATAAGAGGGAGCCCTGATTCATTCATAAAATAATGACACGTATTTTCAGCGAATTCGTGCCATTAGTAAAGCATGAATCTAACGCAGCTTAGAATAATTTTTTTGGTAATATAGTGCCTGTCAAAATTATTCTACTTTGCCTGATAGAAAGCTTTATTAGATTCCAAGGGTGGCAGTCACCATCCTAATTGACATTGTGGACAATACAACATGGCGACCCATAAATGGCGGCCCAGTGAGTTGCATTTTCACGTTTCGTTTATAGAGTCTAGATCATAGTGGCAGGGAAACACGTAAGCTGGTAGTGGATTCCCTGTTGTCATATATTAAAAGATCAGTTAACGAACTCAAGCGATAGATGGTACTTTATTTGATATTTGACTGCACAGATGACAAGGTGGTTTTAGCGGTCACTTCGTCTGCACGTTGCACTGAGTATTTTTGGTTCCGACCCCACATAGGACAACACTTAGCGTGATCCACAAATTGTTGTCCTGTGTCTTGGTGTTCTTTATGTATGTTTCATGTATGTTTGTAAAGTCCTTCGCATGTAATGTTGCTAGTACGGGCAGTGTCTTTTTAAACAAGAAAGAAAATAACACTCTTCAATGTCTCGACTATACGGATAAAGTTCTTTGTACTCGTATAACAAAACCTTTTATTACTTTCATTCCCATCCTATCTTCGGCAATCTTGTGAAAGTGGATTGGCAATAACGAATTTAACTTCCTCGTTCGATCACAAGTTCAATTACAATTCAAAGCAAATATTTACCTGTTTACATTACCTTTGACGAAAAGAGTACAGTTGAAGAGGGCAACGGAATCAATTGACAGAATTCACACTTCAAGACGTGAAAAATAGACGCTGGTATTTCATTGATTCGTAAATAATATGTAAATAAGTATATTCATCTATAGTCTGGTTACCAGTGCATTGTGTGAGATGTATAGCTGTTAATATTAATATTATATTTTGGCCCAGCACTCAAATGAATAATTTTGCTTTTAAGTTTTGGTTAAAGAGACGGGTTACATAGCCAGAGACTAAAATAGACCGTCTTGTAATAATTGGAGAAACCTCTAGGACAGAGAGATAAGTTGACGTCAAAAAATATAATGTATTTAGTAAATAATTTATTTATGTTGTCAATATTATAGCGGTTCTTAAAATTATTCTTAATTCTAATATAAATACTAAATTTATATAAAAATTGGCACAAGTCCAGTCCACAGACATATTTCTAGAGATTTTTGGATTTTTGAAAGTCTTCCCACTTTTTTTCTTGCTTTATTTGCCTATTGCTTTAGCTGATCCAAGAACTTGAACTGCTGGTCCCGCTTTGATGATACCATCGCGGATATTCTGGCCCACTCGCTCCTGAAATTGTGAAACAAAAATAGTTAAAAATTAAATTTATAGTTTTAACTCTTGATCATTTCATATACAAAGACATTTTTTTAAGGGATGAGATTTTTTTAAACAAAATCAGGAACATAGAGGTTGGGGTTTATTTTTCACCTTAGAACTGTAAAAAAAATTCAAGCAAAACTTACAATTTTCTTGAAGATCTTCCACCTGGGCTCGGGAGCCGCAGAAACGCTCGCCAACGCGACGAAACAAGCGAACACGAAGAATAAAATTCTTGAGAAATTCATTTTTGAAATTAGAATTTGATATTTCACTGTCAAATTGACTTCTCAACGAGTACGATGCGAATGATGCTCCATCAAGAAATATGTGCATATATATAGCAAAGTAATAAAAGACGAGAAATTTATTTTGTGGTGGCGATAGAAACTCTATTCTTTAAAGAATAGAGTTTATAACTTGATTGAACCGCGAGTTTCATGATAAACTAAGCACACTGCGGGAACCACCGGGGAGGTCAGATGTGAATTCCCTTATCCAGTGTTTTTGTTATTAATAACTTCTGTTGGGATTTGAAATTTAATTGCAATAATATTAATATAATATTTGTCGCGTGTAGCATGAGCGGTGACACTTTGTGCTTTGTTTAGTTTATTTTAAGTAGATAAAAAGATAACAAAGGTTGAATAATTAGTTGAGCATTTTTAAATGTTGATTTATGTGAGAGAACATAATTATAATTGCATCTATTCTAATATAATAAATTCGAAAGTAATTCTGTCTTTATGTCTGTTACGCTTTCAGGCCTATTCAACCGCATCAATCTCTCTCAAATTTGGCATGCTTCGATTCGTGAGGACACTAAAGCTACTCTTTACTTTTCCAGCGTCTATTATTCCCAAGATTATTTGGGGTCAGCTACTAGTTCAACAGTTCAATAAAAAAAAAACAAAAACAAAAATAATAAGTTCTGGTATTTATCGATAGATGGAAAAACTAAAAAGTATTACCGCTGTGCCGGTCGGAATCGGGGGTGTTAGGTTTTTTCGTTACGGAATTTTCATGATTCGGTCTCCACGCTCAAGGCCCGCGATAGAAGCTATGCAATAGCTTAAAAAAATGGGACTTGGTTCGGACCTCCGCAACTAGTTCAATCTTTGAATTAACTTCACCCTCAAGGAACTTAATTCGAAGATTGAACTAGTTGTAAGTATATTTGAGGGCACTGACTTCCCAACCGACATACATGCGAGAGATAATTTATATACCTATAGATCGATAGGCATTTTTTATTATACACGATGATTACGAAAATACACTGTAGAATAGGTTCAAACAAACAATGATATAATTGGCGATCTCTTAAATGTAAACCTTACATAGAATATCTTCCTCCAAAATCTTGCCCCACAAACTAAGTAGTAGCCGAAATCAAAGATCTGCTGCAGGACTGTTGTTAAACTTTATGGGAATCCAACCTTATGTAATCATTTTAAACGTATTTTACGGATATCTGTTGTCTGTGTGACACACAACGCCAGGGATTGTAAAGAAGTTGTAAGGCGTCTTGTAAGTTTATATTAAACTAATATTATTTTGTACTATAAATAATAATAAGTAAATAAATATTTTGGACATTTAACACACAACGCCATCTAGTCCCAAAATAAGCAGAACTTGTGATATGGATACTTGACAACTGATATGAATACATATAGACTTTTGTTTGTAAATACATACATATTATACACAGAAAATACCCAAACTCCGAAACAAATATTTGCAGATTATACAAACATTTGTTCCGACCCAGGAATCGAACCCGAGAACCTCTTGGTCGCTGGACCATCAAGGCAGGCACAGAAGTTCACGTGGCAACCAGGACCGATGGGTAACGTTCTTTCCGAGGCACTGAGAGGCTTCTTGTGTTAAGAATATTCACCCACTCATAGGCTGAACTGAGTGGACAATGTTAACTTTGTAATACGATTACCTCTATCCGGTAAAAACTATTAGGGTTCCGTACCTCGAAAGAAAAAATATAACCCTTATAGAATTATTTTCTTGTCTGTCTGTCTGCCTGTCAAGAAATTTTTACTCAGGAACGCGTGGAGGTATCGAGTGGAAATTCATATCAAACACTCAAGTGTTACTTGGAGCTGTGAAAAAATCAATCTTCTATCCCAACACAATCAAAAGATACAGCCAATTGCTGGAAATTTTCGACACTCAGGAACTCAGAATCTTGAAGTTAGGTACGAGTCAACGTCTTATGGCACAAATAAAGGAAATATTGCGAGAAGCATAAATTTATAGTTACCTACAAGTTTGTGCGGAATTATCAGTGCGCGAGTCCTAGTCGCACTCCCTTTACACATTATCGTTCATTTTCACCTGCCTTCGGCGAAGCCGAAAGGAAAACGGCTTTGTCAGTCTATGTAAATTTGTATGTTCCACCGTAGTGCCTAAACTATTGAACCGATTTGAATGAATAAGGTGTCAATAGATTTATAATAATGACCCGGATGTATTAAACTATGTATTTTTTTAAAAAATACGTAGTTGGGTTATAAGGTATGGGAGAATTACTTCCATACGACGACAGGAAATATTTTATGATTCAAAAATAAATCTTGGCTGGTAAGGGATTCAGTCTTAAGGAAAGAAAATAATTTTCAGGTACCAGAAAACAGATTATTTATTTAATTATAACAAATTTTACATACCGGTGAACTTGCAGCGGACACGGAACGATCAAATGTTGCACAATTTTTATTTTCAAACTAGTCTAAAAAAATCTCCTTAATTTTGCGGAATATAAATCTGTATTTTAAGCAAAAAATCTACCTGCAAAGAATAAATTATTGACTAGCTGAGCCCCTCAGTGTCACCCGCGTTATAACATGAACCGCGGATAACGCCGCGATTTGAAGTGTAAAAAAGTAGTTTAAGTTACAT
Organism: Spilarctia lutea; assembly: GCA_916048165.1. Classification (NCBI taxonomy): domain Eukaryota; kingdom Metazoa; phylum Arthropoda; class Insecta; order Lepidoptera; family Erebidae; genus Spilarctia; species Spilarctia lutea. Next base: position 1,585,654 of record OU696492.1, on the reverse strand, counting down.
CAGCTGTCTACCAGTGAAAGTCCCGTCAAAATCGGTCCAGCCGTTCCAAAGATTAGCCGGAACAAACAGACAGACAGACCATAATTAAAAAAAAAAATCGTACATTTACCGTGTATATATGCATTTAGTAAAAAGCGGTTATTTTAATATTACAAACAGACACTCCAATTTTATTTAATTATATTGATTCAGTTAACTCTTTTACGAGTATACTTGAATAACTAAACTAAATTTATCCCTTTGCTAGTGTTCACTTTTATAGTTTTAATATCACAGTAATTATTTATCTTATATCTTGTAATCTGTAATCTATATTACTGATACCAGTGTTTTTATTCCGCAATATTTTATTTAATTGTTTCATATTGGGGTTAAGTACAAATTTATTTACTTATTACTTAACCACAATAAAAAATAATAAGGTATGTATAAAGAAATGTAAACATTTACTTATTGTCAAAGAAAAATATTATAAAAAATGTTATTACATTACGTTGATAAATATGTAAGGTTTTATAGTAACACAGAATTAATAATCCAATCAAACAGATGAGGTAATAAATATTCAAGATATTTTTAGTCCTTATCTACCACTAACATATAATACACGGCCTCACAGAAAACCGGTGTGAAATAGTGCTTGCGCTGTGTTTCACCGAGTGAGTGAGGATATCGGAGGCCCATACCCCTCCCCCATTTCTCTCCCCATCCCTCAAAGGATGGCAACGCACTTGTGACGCCTCTGGTGTTGGTGAAACGTCTGTTCGTTTGCACACTACTCAATAAAAAAACACATATTTTCACACAAAATGTTATCTCATGTCAGGTTCGAATCCATAACACTCACCTAGTAGAAAGTGTCGTGGCGAACGCTTAGTGACTTGAGCGCTTACTGTGTCATATAATATTTATTTGTATAAAACAAATAAATAAATATTTTAGAACATCGAACACACAACGCCATCTAGTCCTAAGCTAAGCAGAGCTTGTGTTATGGGTACTAGATATCTATTTTAAATACTTTTTTTGTAAATACATAGAAAACATCCAAACTTCGAAACAAATATTGAAGGTATTATGTATTACAACATCACCTTCACTACCATTACAGGTAGTCCTAATGCAATAGAGATGCTAATTTATATTTACATTACTACATACACACACTCACAAAGAAACACATACATTAACGAAATATAAACTTAATAAATTACACCTAAATACAGAACAAATGGTCGTGTTCATCACACAAAGATTCGTACCCACGAACTGCGGGTTAACAGACGAATTGACTAACCACTAGGCAATAACAGACCCGACGCACAAATTGTTGTTATATTTCTGTGTGTTCTTTACGTCCGTTATAAGTAAAGTCCAGACACAGGATTTATTCCTAATGCGGGTTTGTATTCAAATCTAAATATAATTTATTATTATACCTAGATACATACGCTTTTAAATTATAATGTAATTTGTATCAGTAAAGAAAAACAGTAATAAGTTGTAAACTTGACCTTATACGATACAAGGTCAATCAACAGATTTCTTCTGAAACAAAAAATTCAAACCAGTTTTAATACTACGCTGATGATATTTAAATTACTATAGATAACGTTATGTTTATTGGTATTTTTATAAAGCGTGGTATTTATTTACACGCTACTAGTTTCGCTTTATATATATCGTTCATTCACAAAACTATACATCTAACTTTTGACCGCGACTACGCCCGCGTGTTTGTTGGTTGTCGCAGAATAACACATGTAAATTAATACACCCTTAAAACCAATATTTTATAATTGTAGCATTCCTTATTTTATTCTTATTTTTATTTTTTTTTATTCCGGACATCTAACACACAACGCCATCTAGTCCCAAGCTAAGCAGAGCTTGTGTTATGGGTACTAGACAACTGATATAAATATTTATATACTTTTTTTTGTAAATACATACATATAGAAAACACTCAAACTCCGAAACAAATATTTGTAGATTATACAAACATTTTGGTTCGACCCAGGATTTGAACCCGAGACCTCAAACACAGCAGTCGCATTCACTACCACTGCGCCACCAAGGCAGTATTTAGCAAATCGTTTTAAGAAAATAGAAGATTACGTTTATAGAAGCCTAATTTGGGTAACCCAAATCCAAAATATGCCAGTCTAAAATATCTCAAACCGCCTCCGTAAATATATGAAATAATTCAACTTTAAATCAAAATTACAAAACAGATTGAACAATCCATAACTTAAGCTGACTCATAAATGCATTACACAACCATTAAAATTATATACCTCTTGCTAATTTCAGCAATAATGCATCAATCGATTATTTAAATATATTCCAAACAGGAAAATCCTTGCAATTATAAACAGTTAACCATAACAAATACAGTGAACCGACTACCACATCCAAAAGTAAAAAAAAGAACCGCAGACTTCGTTCGAGGGAGTCCCCTTGAGTGTTGACTCATTGCAAGCACGATTACAGTCACAGCCATTCAATAAAAAATGACTCATAACCAAACAGAATAAAGTCTAAAATGCTTCACAAGTTAAAACTATATCACTTAAGACACTTGAAAAAAGAAAGTATATAACGGACTTTCTCAGGTAATTGTAATAGAGCACCATTCATAGCGTTTTGCTTATATTGACGTTTTAAATTATTTTGAACTTTATTACAAATAATTTTTTTATAGAAACAAAATGAATTTCACAAAAGTTTTACTGTTCGTTTTCGCTTGTTTAGTTACTCTTTCAAGTGTTTCAGCGGCGCCTGAGCCTAGATGGAAACTGTTTCACAAAATTGTAAGTATTTTAGGAACAAAAGCAAAATATTTGTCTCGTCTCATGTTTTTTTACTTCTTTACGACTGTCTAGACATAAAAAATAAAATGGTAATTGGTTGAGTAGTTTAGTTTTGAGAGAGTAACAAACAAACTAATAAAAAATCGAAGTTATAACATCAATTAGATTGACCATCTATTGGGATGGCCTTGTTAGCTTAGCTTGTAATCTATGCTAATAATAAAGCTGAAGAGTTTGTTTATTTGAACGCGCTAATCTCAGGAACCGCTGGTCCGATTTTAAAAATTATTTCAGTATTGGATAGTCCTTTTATTGAGAAAGGCTATAGGCTATATATCATCACGCTACTACTAATAGGAACACAGAGCACCAATGAAGAATGTTTTAAAAAACGGGGGAAAATTTTCACGCTACGGGCAATATAAGACGCAAACGAGGTTGCGTGGGTCAGCTAGTTCAAAGATATAATAAAAATAGAGTCAATTGACCTGTTGTATGGTCTGCTGTCGTAATGAGTATGGACCCATCACTCTTGAACTCAACTTATGGTTTCCATCAGGCAGAGTAGTCACTTAGACCGGCCTATACATAAAAAAACAAAACATTTTAGATATTAACTCCGCCTGAATAGTCCATTTGCATAAACCTTCTTTATTCATCTTATTCTGAAGTCTTAAAAATATCACCTTCAAAACTGCAAACTTACCGTTTAAACAAATACGTGTGTGCAGTGAACTCGAAGTAACAAAGAACTGTGTAATATGCTGGTGAATTTATAATGCAAATGCATTCGCAGTAAAAATAGGGTATCTGTAACAATTATCGTCTTACCATATCAGTTTTTAACGGACTTTAAAAAAGGAGGAGGTTCTCAATTCTACTGTACTTTTTTATGTTTATTACCTAATAACTTTCGGCTGGGTGAACCGATTTTGATGATTATTTTTTTATTTGAAAGCTGGTGCTTTCCGTGTGGTCCCATTTCCATTTGGTCCAGCTCTTGTGTATGTTATTTATTTATTTTTTTATTTTTTCTTATTGAATAGTGGGCAAACGAGCAGACGTATCACCTGATGGTAAGCGATTACCGCCGCCCATGGACACCCGCAACACCAAAGGCGTCACAAGTGCGTTGCCGACCTTTGGGGATGGGAAAGGGGATGGGAAAGGGGATGGGGGGGAGGGGTTGGGGTATGGGCCTCCGGTATCCTCCCTCACTCGGTGAAACACAGCGCAAACGCTATTCCACACTGGTTTTCTGTGAGGCCGTGGTATCACTCCGGTTGAGACGACCCATTCATGCCGAAGCATAGCTCTCACACGGTTTGTTAAAAACCAAAATCTGTCAATTTTATACTTATATTGTCAATTCTCTCTCTGTCTCTATATTTATTACGCTTCCACGAAGCGAAAGACACGAAATATACTAGTACACATATAACTTGTTTTATCTCATTCTCTCTCTCGTCCTAAAATTTTACTGGGTTTTATTAAGTCATAAAAAATAATGTATTACGGAACGTTTTCAATATCGAAATAAATAGTGAAAATATTGAAATGACATACACCTATTTTTTTAGGGTTCCGTACCCAAAAGGTAAAACGTAACTTTTTTTTCTTTTTTTGTAGAATTGGGGCAAACGAGCAGACGTATCGCCTGACGGTAAGTGATTACCGCCGCCCATAGACACCCGCAACACCAGAGGCGTCACAAGTGCGTTGCCGGCCTTTAGGGAAGGGGAGGGGGATAAGGTAGGGGTTAGGGTGTGGGCCTCCGGTATCCTCAATCACTCGGTGAAACACAACGCAAGCGCTATTTCACACCGGTTTTCTGTGAGGCCGTGGTATTACTCCGGTCGAGCCGGCCCATTCATGCCGAAGCATGGTTCTCCCACGGTAGTAATATTACTCCACTGTCCGACCTTCTATATGTCCGTCTTGCATCAGGTTACATCTCATGATACCGTGATAATGTATTTCCGTTCGCTATTATAATAAATAATAAAAAACAGAACACAATAAATACTTAAGGGGTCTCCAATACAACAAACAGGATTTTTTTTATCGTTTGATAGATAATGGTACAGAACTCTGCTTATAACTGACTATATTAGTTACTAGCTGACCCACGCAACCTCGTTAGCGTTTTATATTGCCCGTAGCGTGAAATTTTTTCCCCATTTTTGAAACATTCTTCATTGGTGTCCGTTTCTATTAGTAGTAGCGTGATGATACGAGTATATAGCCTATAGCCTACCTCGATAAATGGACTATCCAACACTGAAAGAATTTTTCAAATCGGACCAGCGGTTCCTGTAATTAGCGCGTTCAAACAAACAAACTCTCCAGCTTTATTATATTAGTATAGATTTTGTAGAATATAGAGGTCTTCTGCAAATTTACAAAAAAACTATCAATCAACTTTATTATAGTATAACAAAAAATATTAAAACACTTCAAAATGCATTCATTCGTCAATTATTTATCTCACAGTCTCATCTGCTAAAAGTAAATCAATAATATATTTTAATCACTACCGAGAATCGGGGTCTCCACCTTTTTTCTCATCTAACAGGGAATCTCCCTGCTTAACATTATGTGATTACTTCCGCTTAGATACAGAGTAATTTATCGAAAACCGGTTGTTTCTCAGTTCGTAGTATTGAAGTTTTTATAAAAAAAAAAAAAAATATTGAATAGTTGGCATACGAGCAAACGTATCACCAACAAAGAGGCGTCACAAGTGCGTTGCCGGCCTTTGGGGGATGGGGAGGGGGATGGGGGAGGGGTTAGGGTATGAGCCTCCGGTATTCTCACTGGGTTTTCTGTGAGGCCGTGTTATTACTCCAATCGAGCCGGCCCATTCATGCCGAAGCGTGGCCCACCCAAGGTTAAAGGTGAAGTTCTACGTTATGTGGACCAATTTTTCTATTTTAATCATCGTCTTGGTACCAAATTAAAGAGGTTTAATACTAATTATGTTGGAGATTGGTAGACAAGAGTTATGCTGTAGATTACTTTAAGTTAAATTTTGTTAATATATTTAATAATAAATAATATTTCGTATATTTGACACACAACGCTATCTAGTCCCAAACTAAGCATAGCTTGTACTATGGATACAAAACAACTGATATAAAAAAATTAAAAAGACTTTTGTTCGGCAATCATATTTTTCTAGATGATAAAACATGGTTTATATCTGTCCCCTTCGGTATAAAGTACTAAGTAAGTAAATACATACACTAAGATTGATAATTCGGACGTAACTCTATCTGTCTGTTACGCTTCCACGTCTAAACCACTGCACCAATTTCACTGTAATTTGGCATGAAGTACTTTGATTCCTGAGGCAGAATATAGGCTACCCTAAATCACGAGAACCGAAATACATGCGAGCGCCGCTCCTGCGGACAAAAGCTCACACACATATACATACTTATAAATTAATCAAACTTACTTATACCTTTTAAACCTAATTGTTGTTGTACGTAATTAAAATAGTGGTATAAGTACATGTGAGTTTGATTCTAGAATGTATTGCAACAAGTATTTATAACCAGAGAGGTACTTAAGGCTGTTGATGATATTTGACTGTTGGTTAATGTAATGAAAGTATTATTTTGTACTTAATAGCAGTTCATTTCTAAGTTGTTTATACTAAAACAATCCTTATATTTATTGGTAATGGTTCAATCATCCCTCACACAATACACCACAGAGAATCCTCGTTACCACAGAGTACAATGTTACCACTCCCCTACCACAGACTACAATCTAACAGAATATCAATAAAACATGTTACAGTTAATAAAATATTATAGAGTAACACTGTGACCTACAGAACGTAGGTGAGTAGCTGTAATGTCTTTCTCCGATACACATAATAGTCTGTAATTTTTTGCTGGATGAAACCTTCGCACATACACATTTTAGACTCACATATAAAAATGATCAACTGTCACTACGAACTCACACATAACAATTAAAACAAAGCATTCAGAAATCCACGCACACATAAATACATTCTGTATTATAGTTCGTTCGTTCGCATAGGTCCATTTGGTCTTATACCATGACAAGGGCGAACGCCCGCGTTTGACTACTTCCTACCGTGTTGCTCTATGTTAAATAGTGATGAGATTTAATTTTGGTTACAGGAGAGACTTGGACAGCACATTCGTGATGGTATCATCAAAGCTGGACCAGCTGTTGCTGTTGTTGGTCAAGCTGTTGGTGTCGCTAATGGAAAGTGACGATAAATAATGTTCAAATGTATAATACCCATATCAAATTGTTACGTATTTGTATATTAATAAAAATGTTAATTTTATATTTCTTTGTTTGTTTTATTAAAGTAATCGATAAATACATAAAGGACAATGGCAGGTTTGTATGGGACTTTTGTATCGCTTGGTGTATTTCATGGTAATATAGGTAATCGCCTGTTTTTGCTGCTAATATCACTAACAATAACATTTGAAGTTCCCAGATTTTTATAAGATTTCATAAAAATATCAATTTAGTTTTTAGATTACAATAAAATATATGTATCACAAATGAGTTGCAATTATTTTCAACAAGATGGCGTAATATTTTTTTTATTAAAATCTGTGGCGTACGATTTCCTTGACCCGTCAATAAAGTATTGCTCTTTTTACTAAATTGTCTAGTAAGTTCATTCATAAATATCAAAACAAATATTTAAATGTACCGATTGACTTAATGCGATAGAGAGGCTAACTTATATTTACATTATTACATTTATTGCTTTACAAGTGCAAATAGAATAAAAACACATACTGTAACGATTTATAAACGCAAAAAAATAACAATCAATCTTAAAATTAAAAGTAAAATATGAAACGAACTATTGCAACTCTTTTAGGTCTTGTAACCTAATGTTTGACCCTGCCAATATGACTCTACTCTGCCTGATGGAAAGCATATCCGAAAGTGGTGGTCACCATACTCACTGCTAATGTAGATAAGGCAACAATGCAGCATGATGACCCACACCATGGCGGCCTAGTAATGCTTCTGCATCTTTGGGCCTCCCCTGAACAAGTAAATCGGGTTTATGTCGTTTAAATGATAGTGTATTAAAAGGAATTGTTCGTTTGTTTTGTAAAAAGTCATCCACCCTGATTCAGAAGAACAATTTGTGGATCATGCAAAATGTTTTTCCATGTGATGATTGAACCCACAGCACTCAAGGCAGTAGGAAGCGGTTTTCTTTGGCATAATATATTTTGGATACGTGTCGAGAAAGAACATCCTTGTTTCTTTTCTTTTAAGTATTCACTGCAAGTGTAAGATGAGTTTAAAATATGTGACATGAAGAGGAAAAGCCAGAGTCGAAATAATCAGCCAGTAATGGTTGTTCGTAAGGCGTAAAATCAGCCATTATTAATAAGTAAAGAAAAACATAACGATATTTTATCTTTATTACAGTACATTGATCCAGTATAACCTGATTTCTATAAGAATGTAATAAAGTCTGATAACGACGTAGTAGACACATCACACATTAGTGATTATAATTACGATTCTGAATGGAAATTGTTCTATTATTAAGTCTATTACCTTATTTTTTTAATGCTGCTTCGAGCGCAATGTTATATGCCAAATATTCTGCATTGTCATTTTAAATTGAAATAAAGTATTTTTCTCATATTTGTCTTTCATTTAAGATCATAACACGATAACTACCTACTTCTTTTAATCACATTGTGACAAGTGCAACCACTCTTTAATAATAAAACAATACGTGAATACTACGCATTCCACAATAAACTTTAAATATTTTTACAAGTTAGTAACACATTTCCTAAATTAAAAAAAAAAAAATAATGATATATTTTTTTCATATAGTATTGCATATTTTAATAGTGCCTTCAAGATTTCTTAATAATTTAATTTCTTGTCCTGTAAAGTATTGAAATTGCGTTTATCATATTCTGACCTATGGCCACAGAATTATAAACTAATAACCATATTTATATATAAATTATATTTGTTAGATATAATTTGTTTAATAAAATTTGCTGCGTAATAAGGAATAATAATTTCGAACATGCAGAAACGTAACTGAGAACAGACTTTTAAGTTGAGATTAGTTACCGAAACTAGTTTCAACTGATGAGAGTTCAAACGATACTTGAGACGCCTTATACGGGACTATGTGTGCAATTATGTTATCAATAAACCTACTTTGACCAAATATTCAGTGCCTCTTTCACGTCATCAAATGTTTGAATGCCAGAAATCGCTTAAATTGTTAAGCAATCCCTATACTGTAATTAATAGTACAAAATTTTAACAAAAACATAACCGACTTTAAGAACTGGACCAAATTGAAACGAGACCACAAGTAAAGCACCAGCTTTCAATTAAAAAAAGAAAAATCAAAATCAGTCCACCCAGTCGAAATTTCTTAGGTAACAAACATAAATAAAACAGTCAAATTGAAAACCTCCTCCTTTTTCAAAGTCGGCTAATAAATACATATAACCGTCGGAATCGGACAGTTGAATAAATTATACCCTCAGTTAGAGGCACTTGTTGGATCTTGTTAAGATACATTCTAGAATAAAAGTCACTTGTACTTATCAAAATTTAATAAAGGTTTAGTTTAATTCTAGAATAGACACTTGAAGGTACTTTCTTCATGATTTTTTTTATTTTTTGTCTCAGACATCGGAATTTAATATTATATTATGTGTATGAACTCTATTATCTACTGAGTCTTACGGAATGTAGTATAAACATTCCGTAAGACTCATTACGTGTAATTATTCTAATAATCGATAGGTGATTACCCCAATATGACATTTGACATTAACAAATCGATCGAATTGAACGACTGCCTCGGTGGCGTAGTGGTACGCGTATGCGACTGCTAAGCTTGAGGTCTCGGGTTCAAATCCTGGGTCGGACCAAATGTTTGTGGAATCTACAAATATTTGTTTCGGAGTTTGGGTGTTTTCTATGTATTATATGTATGTATTTACAAAAAAAAAATATGTATAAGTATTTATATCAGTTGTCTAGTACCCATAACACAAGCACTGCTTAGCTTGGGACTAGATGGCGTTGTGTGTTAGATGTCCGAAATATTTATTTATTTATTTAAAAATATACATTAAAAAAAAAAAAAAAAAAAATCAACTTTGATGATGTTATCGCGGTCGGTTAAAAGGAATCCCCTTTCAGATATCTGTCAAGTCACTTTATCGAAAATTGAACTCTATTCAATCACGCGTAACAAGCGCGTGATAAGAGACTTCGGGTCAAACAACGCTATTGATAACAGGAATTTCCGTAACTCGTACAGTCAAAATGACCTTTAACTCAAAAACAATACGACGCAATTTTTTGTAATTATGATTTTGAAAAAATAAAGTGAGGTAATTTTTTTTTTTTTATTGAATAGTGGGCAAACGAGCAGACGTATCACCTGATGGTAAGCGATTACCGCCGCCCATGGACACCCGCAACACCAAAGGCGTCACAAGTGCGTTGCCGACCTTTGGGGGATGGGAAAGGGGATGGGGGGAGAGGTTGGGGTATGGGCCTCCGGTATCCTCACTCACTCGGTGAAACACAGCGCAAACGCTATTTCACACCGGTTTTCTGTGAGGTGTCGGGTCCATCGTCTGGCAGAGGGAGAAACTCAAAGTTCCCAGTTCCCAGGACTTACGACCTAAGTGTAGGTTTAAGGAGGCCCCCTTTAAGATGGGCATCAACGATCACCTTCACTGCTCGAGTTTCCCGCCCTACCTACCTAGCCAAATTTGGTAGGAACCAGTTAGTGCAGGCTTGGATAGAATAATGCTGATGAAGATATTTGGCGCAGTGGTAGCGTACGCGACGATCGCATGAATCGTTCCTGAGGTCTCGGGTTCGACTCCTGGGTCGGACCAAATGTTTGTATGATTTGCAAATATTTGTTTCGGAGTTTGGGTGTTTTCTACGTATATTATGTATTTAATTATTATTATTACATTTCATAGACAATATATTTATAAGTGTATATGATTATACTTCCTATGTATGAAAATATTTTAAACCAAAAAAATATCACTTTTACATTTAACGTATATAACGCGTCAATAATATTGTAAAACTCTCTTAATCATTATTTCATTAATAGTCATTGTAAGAATTCTTCACCTGAAATAATTAGTTCTCAGTATTTACAGGTTTATGTCATAAGGAACATATTTTAATGCCAGAAAGTCAAGCGTTCAGAAGTCAGCTGCTAAAATGAGTCTCGTGTTGAAACTGATCCATATTTTTCTTATGTAGTAGATATGTTAAAAAATCAAAGTACGGTTAACAATATTACAGTTTATGAACATTTGCATGATCGGTGGAATTCCACAGGTTTATGTTGAACCCAAGGTTTACCGTGGAAGAGAAACACTTCGGCATGAATGGGCCGGCTCGGCCGGAGTGATACCACGGTCTCACAGAAAACCGGTGTGAAACATCGCCACGCTTTTTTTCACCAAGTGAGTGAGGATACCGAATGCTGATACCCCCAACCCCTCCCCTTCCCCTCCCCATCCTGCAAAGGCCGGCAACGCACTTGTGCCGTGTGCACACCTCAGGTGTTGCGGGTGTTCATGGGCGGCGGTAATTACTGACCACCAGGAGATACGACTGCTCGTTTGCTCCCTATTCCATAAAAAATAGGTCTTTAAATAGGTAGAATCCATACTAATATTATAAACTGGTGAATTTGGTTTATTGTTGAGTTGAACTACTGTTTGAAATTAAAAAATCCTCTTAATTTTCGGTAGCAAAATAATCGAACCCGGCTATAACATCTTGCTTCAACCAATAGTGGCCGAGTTTTCAAGAAAAAATATGACGAAATAAGCAATAATTATTCTTTTACAGACCCAGACAAAATTACATGGTTCAGCTAGTTTTCTATAAGTGAAATTCTTTAAAACCTATTCCAAGTTTATTCCAATTTGATACCAGTTTTTAGGAGCAGCCTTGAAAGCATAATTGTCTAAAATGAGCTATGTCTGAATGGAAAATACGAGGATTTTCAAAAAATGATTTAAAATATATTAAATTAATAATAATTTTATATCATAATAGGTTATTACTAAAAAAATATGCACTGATACTAGACAGAGCCTGTGCCGTGGCTATCAAATAATACGATTATCTTATGCTTAGGACTAATATCTAAACAATACATATGTACAATTTTTCTTTTTAGCATTCACGGTGTGTGTGTGTGTTTTATTATTATATTTTCAAAATATTTTTTAAGTAAATTTTTAACCAGAAGTAATAACGTTAAGGAAAAATCCAACATATGAGTATAATACTACTCATCGGCATTATCATGTTCAAGGAAAAAGTGTTTTTAAATACTGGAGGCAGAATTCAATTTTAAATGATCAATCATTTTCTTTTGTTTCTAGATAGGTAAAGTTTAAAGAACTCCCAAGGTATATAAAGAAATAAATCGGTTACTAAGAATCATTATATTCCCGTCCCTCGAAGTGACCACCAAGTGTCAAGTTTAGGTTTGTCAGAATCAGTCAGAAAAAAGCAACTAACAATGAACTCAAAAGTTTTGTTGTTCTTGTGCATCTGCTGTATTGTGGCCATATCTACTGTCACAGCGGACAATTTTTTTAAAGAACTGGTAAGTAATTCTAAAGAACAAAAGTTCTCAAACTGAAATCATATATTTTTATTTCAAGTAGGCCTCTACATACACTTTCCAAACATTACGTTACTGACTCTATTTGCGCGGTTCGAAAATGTCATTCCTATGGAGAAGAACCGGGATGAAAATATATAAGTTACTCTTTGATTGATGATGTGTGATATTATGATTTAGAATACTTTTAATTTTTTTTGTTTTAAAATCTTTATTCATTTAGAGACTTTTATTACATGGTGTTATGTTAGTCTCATCGTAACCCTATCCTATGTTATATTCTATTTACTATCAGGTCAAAGTTTTTGATGTGTAAATATTCTATATAAGTCAAGCACAACATTTGATGTTGGATTTCTTAAAATGTTAAACATACCAATATCATATATCGTATCTAAGCACCAACGTCTAACTTTGTGTTCGATACTTGACACACTTCGTCAGTAAGTTTTTAATATTATTTTATAGCCAATCGTTTTGTAGAAGATAGTTAAAATTATAAGGACAGAAAATTAAGGGATAAATGTAGCTTAATAAAATTGGTTATGATTTACAAGTATCAATATAAATATGTAATATGGTTTTTAAACTTCATGGTTAGTAGTAGAAATTCGAAGACTGGCAATTCTATCATTTGTCCTATGAGTTGTCATTTTGTAGCCTACCTCCAGGTAAGCTATTACCCAAGCCCGCAAAAGTTCAAAATGCTATGTTACGTTTTATGATTGCAAAGTGTTGTGGGTTCGAATACAACACTGTGTAGTGCAACATTTTGTGTGATCCACAAACTGTTGTTCTGAGTCTGGTTGTTATTTGTCCCTCCGCAACATAGGATACATTGCTGATATTAAAAAAAAAGAAGGTCTGGTGACCTGAAAATAAACAAACAATTAGAAAAATAATATAATACGTGACACGGACACAAACCTAGACTTTAAACAACACACAAAGTATTGTCCCACCTGTGTTTCAAATCCATAACACTTAAACCATCCGTTAAGTCATGCAGAGTATGTTGTAAGTTGTTTTTATGTTTACTTTACAGGAAGGTATTGGCCAAAGAGTTAGGGATGCAGTCATCAGTGCGGGACCAGCTATAGATGTACTGACAAAGGCAAAAGCCTTGGGCTCTAGCAGTAACGATAAAGAAAATTAAAACAATTAGTCTTACTATTAACAATATAAGCATTTATATACATTGAAATTGTAAACTTACAGGTGTAATTCTATAATCAATTTTTTTATTGTGGAATATTAAAACATATCAAAATAAATAATTCATTTTTAGTAGTTGTTTACTTGTACTACTATTATTGAGTTTTGTTCTTTCCAATGCAAGTTATTAATTCAACTAGCATCACTGCTGAAAATGACCGAGAAAGAGTTTTAACTTAACTGAACTCACGTCGGCTATCACCGAACACATACTAACTAACATTAATTTGGAAATTCAAAAGTTTAGAGATTACTTATTTCTAGGATATTCTTTCAAGTTTACCTCCTCGTTGCAATGATATTGACTTGCGTAGTTTGCTCCCATAGTCGCGTCTTACGACACCCAATTTTCAATAAATAGGGATGGTGACACTCCGTATTCTCAATTCGTCATCACACGGACAACTAGCAGTTCAGAGTTACAACATACTGCTGATTCCACATTTGCTATAACTGATTTAATGGGCGCTGTACGATCAATGCGAGTGTTTGAATTTTGTGGCTTAATATTTAAGAGACACATTACTATTTAAAACTGTACTATATTTTTCTAAACGAAACTAACTTTCTTGCTGTCTAACAAGTAACAGTTTCAAGTTGGACACATTTGCTAATTGCTGTCACAAGGATAGTTGACGTCAATTTAGAAAGAAGGCTAAAAGAGCTTTAGGAGAAAGATAAAAGTTTCGTTTCATTCTTCAAAGGCTGATGTATAAGATTTGTTTCTGGTGTATTTGAAATACTAAACCCAATTATTGGATTTAATCTTGGTGGTAATAGATGCCCAATTTCAAGATTATTTGCACAATATTTTTACTACACGGTTGGCCAAATATTGTGGGTTGAAACTTTACACGGAACAACTCTTTCCGTGATCCACAAACTCTTTATGTGATCCACAAATGGTGGTTTTGATTCTGGTTGTCTATTGTGTACGTTTTATGTAAGTTTGTAAAAGCTCTCGCGACACAGGATGTATATGCCTAACGTCTTAAACAAGCGGTTAAGTGCAAGTTGCAATTCAACTTGATGCTGCTAAGCGTTCATGAGGAATAGGGTAATTAGTTTATAATTATAAATAAAAATATTTTGTGATATAACTAAAAATAGGTTTTGAAAATGTTCCCTTACGTGTGCTATAAAACGTTGCATCATGTCAAATTTCAAGATTCTAGGTCGGCTGAAAGTATCCCTTAGGTTTTGTTTCCCTTGCAAGTAGCTGCGAGTTTCTTTTGATTGCGTTAACGTAGAAGTTTGATTTTGTTACAACATAAAGGTATTATAGACCTGAGTACTTGATATGATTTTCAATTGAAAAGGTTTAAAAATTAAAAAAATATTTTATCTAAAATTAATGCTTTTCGCATTTTTCCTTTATCTGTGCTATCAGACGTTGCTTCGTACTAAATTTTAAGATTCTGAGTTCACGGGAAGTACCCCGTAGGTTTTAATTTCCTTGCGAGTGTCGAAAATGTGCAGTATAAACGGCTATGTCTTTTTATTTTGAGCTCCAAGGGACAGTACGAGTAGACCTGAGTATTTGATATGAATTTTAGTTTGATACCTCAACGTGTTCCTAAGAAAAAGGGTCTTGAGATGAGAGATTTTTCTTTTTAAGGTACGGAACCCTAAAAAGTACAACAGAGAGGAACAGAGAGTGCATATGTGTTTGCGCAAACACTTGTGCACTATAATATCTCCTGCATAGTTGGCTGGTTACTGATGACACTGTTCGCCGTGGCCGAAATCGGCTAGGAGAACATCAATGGTAAATATAGGCAAAAATAATGTTCACTACGATATTGTTTGTACGTGTGGTGACGGATTAACAACACTGAGTGTCCCCACTCCCATTCATCCCATGGGTGTCGTAAGAATCGACTAAGGATAACATCATTGGAAAAATAAGGAAAATTTGGAAGGGATACAAACCGTGTACGAGTGCAGTAGTGACTACTAAAGGGTGTTGGCGTGGTGATGATGAACTTAAAATTGTGCTTAAAATTCGATCTTTAGGCAATCTCTAAGACCAGTAAACATGCGGAATCACACATCTATGAAATATAATTCTCGTGCCACGTTGTCGTTCACGATAATCTCCGAAATTATCTAACCGATTTTCAATTTATTTTAAGATTTAACGTCTTTTGATGATTTGCGAGGAAAGCATATGATAGTTAATGCAACCAGCCGCAAGGAGGCGACGTACGCGTGTGCCGTACGTCGTCTAAATTTGAGATAGTGCGGTTGGATAGGCGCTGGGAAGGGTCCGGTCGTGTTAATAACAGCAGTCCCGGACCCCTCCCTTCTCAGGCGCATAGTGGCACACCGTGTGGTTTTAGTCGGTTCGATTCCGTCTCATCGCCCCATCGCAAACCCCGGCGCGGTGACGGCCCGAGGGGGTTTCCACACGTAAAAAAAAAGGATAGTTAATGCAACCGAGCTTGATTGCAAAGCCGTAGAAGTTGCGTGGCAGCTAGTATTATTACAAGTATATATTAAGGATATAAGTAATTTTTTTAATAATGTTAAATTTAAAAATAAATATTACACTGACTAATTTAAGGAACAAAAGTTCTATCTTTAATAAACTAGATTACTTATAGATAATTTTAGTGTTACATCTCCTGACGGAAAACGATTACTGTACGTTCGAATATTTGCTATGTTTATAATTTAATCGTTGGTAAATCTAATCGTACGAGCCATGATTTGAACCGACCGAAGTGAATTGTGTCAGATGGAACCGTTGTAAGAATGATTTATTTTATTAATCATTATAGTCAATCTAAAAAAAAGGATAGATTTCAAGGTAATAAAGCCACGCTGATTAGCACTAAAGGACAAACTCAAAAAAAAAAATTCAAAAATTCATTTATTTAGTTATAAAAGATACAATAATTTACAATTAAATTCTTAAATTTATAAATATAGTATGTTAATTGTTATTTGCCCGAACTAGATTGAATCTGTGTCTCGGGCGGAGAAAATACTTACAAAACAATTTTTTATTTACTTAAATTCACATTATTAGTGCTTAAAGTAACAATATAATTTAAAAACATACATAGCAATTTTATAGTACTAGAAATAAGTGGGTCAAAAATAATGCGCTAAGACAGCTCAGCAAAATAATTTTATTTACATATTTCAAGTATCTGCTCAGTTTGCTCATATGACAAAATTTGTAACCAATTGCGTATTGTGTTTTTACAATTAACATAATTTAGTTTATAAATACTTATTTCTCTATTTAACCTAATATAAAAATGGACC
The DNA here is from genome assembly GCA_916048165.1 of Spilarctia lutea. NCBI lineage: Eukaryota > Metazoa > Arthropoda > Insecta > Lepidoptera > Erebidae > Spilarctia > Spilarctia lutea. Next base: position 1,568,656 of record OU696492.1, on the reverse strand, counting down.
CAGAAAAGGAAAAAATCTGTTTGAATAAATGTATTTTGATCCTGATTGTGAGGGACAAACTATATCTTTTCGTCTTTTGTTAGTAATTTCGGCTCGATAGGGAAGCAATGTGTGTTGTTTTAATACTGTGTTATATATGAAAATTTGGCGGACAGTCATCACTTTGCACGATTGGTATAACATACTTGTGGGATATAGGAATGGACGGGAGGTGGCTACTTTTAGAATCGCTCTTTGAGCTCGTTCTAGAGGCAGGATAATGGTTTTTAATGCTCCACCCCATGAGGTTATGCAGTATTGGATGATTGATTGACATAAAGACAAATAAACTTGGGTGATCAATTTGGAATCTGCTATAACTCGCAATTTTTTAAATACGTACATTAATTTACGAACTCTATTTACTAAAATTTCTATGTGTTTTTTAAAGGAGAGGGTATTGTCAATTATGATACCTAGGTATTTTATGTTATCAGTTTCCTGGATAGTTGGACAATTGCATAGAGACATTGATGGATTACTGGAGAGGGGACATTGGTGCGTATATGGGTGTGTTAACTACGGCGTTTTGAGTTTTGCGCATGGAAAAGTGAATATATTTAGTTTTTTCCGGATTTAACGTTAGGAGGTTCTAACCAGGTATTAACAATATTAAAGCCTGACTGGGCACTCTGATACAGTTCGTTATTAGTTTTTGCGGAAAAAATTAAGGCTGTGTCGTCAGCATATGTTATTATTTTTCCATGTTCTGAAGTAAGATTACAAAGATCGTTAATATATATCAGGAAGAGCGTAGGACCAAGGATACTACCCTGGGGTACCCCAAATCCTGGTATTTTTTCATCATCGCTCACGACATTCCCTATCTTAACACATTGGTGACGATTACCCAAGTAGTCCGCAAATATTTTAAGCTGCGTATCCCTTACACCAAGAGCCTCCAATTTGTTTAGCAGTAAAGGTATTGAGATGGTGTCGAAAGCTTTGGCAAGGTCTAAAAAGATCCCTAGGATCTGATTACCCTTGGTCAGTCCACTAGTGATAAAATTTGTTAGTTCATGCACCGCATCAGCTGTGGACAGTTTATTTCTAAAACCATATTGCGCAGGTGAAAGAAAATTATTGTGTTCTAGGTAGTTAACTAACCTATTGTTTAAAAATTTTTCTAGTATTTTTGATATAGAAGGGAGAATCGATATAGGTCTGTAGTTGGAGACTTGGTCTTTGTTGCCAGATTTAAAAATAGGAATTACTACCGCCTTTTTCAAGCACGTAGGAAAAACCCCATCCGAGAGACACAGGTGAAAAATATGCGTAAGTGGAGGTACCAATATGTGCTTAAAACGTTTAAGAATTTTAGTACTTATATTATCCCATCCGACAGAACAATCATCACGCATACCTAAGATGATTTTCTCAATTTCACCTTCATCAGTGTCCAGCAAGACGAAAGATTGCAGACTAGGCTTATGAATGATATTTTGTAAAGGTGTAGAAGCATGGCTACCAGTTTGCTGCAGAACTCGTTCGGCAAGAATTTTTCCCACGTTTACAAAATAATGATTAACTTTGTTAACTGACAACAATGGTGAAGTGCTAGTACCCAGTAAACTCGAGTTGGATTCACGGTGTTTTGACGTATAAGTGAAATTTTTTATATGTTTCCAAATTTCCTTACTATTTTTACCTGCTCTGTGCAATATATATTTATCGTAATCAACTTTTAATTTTTTCACAAGGTTGTTACAGAAATTTCTGTACCTCTTGTATGTTGTTTGAAGCGCTAAATTATTTGGAGATCGACGAGCACTCTGATGAAGCTTGTCTCGGTGTTTTATGCATCGAACTAGACCAGGTGTTATCCAAGGCTTAATATTACAATACTTATTTTTGATGACAATAGTAAATGTGTTTCGTAATATTGCTTGTTGCAAATTCTGAATTAAGTACGATAAAGATACATTAGCGTCAGCATTTTTGTAAACTGGGCTAAAATCTATATTACATAAATCATACTCGAGTTTGTTTACGAAACTCACAGTAGCTACTAGTACTACCCTCTCATATAAGACCATATTAAAATGACAGCATTCGTGCTATCGTGCTCCGTTGAAGAATGCGAGACTGGAGATGGAATCCCAATGATACAGAAGCATCTCAATAAGCCATCATATTGTGGATCACCATGCTGCATTGTCTGCATTTGCAATGAGTTTACCTATTGACCACCAATCTTGAATTTTGGTCATGCTTTCCATCAGGCAGAGTACAGTCACTTTGGCAGAATCATATTTATGGAAACATGTTTTTAAATACTTGAACAGAGTTTGAGCGTCAAGTGATTTAATTTTATATTTTGTTTGGCTGTAAATAGTTATCAGATATGGTGAGATTGCTAGTAAAGTGGTATAATAAGATTCATGTTTTTATCAATATTTTTCAAAATTTTGCGATTGCAGATCTTAAAATGGTCCGAGGTTCAAATCCCGGGTTGGGTATGCTAGGTTTTCTTAAAGAAATTCTTAATAGTATGGAAGACGGCGGTGTTTCTCGCCCGTGACCATACTCGTTAAGCTGTCGGTCCCGGTTATCATGAAGTCAGCGCCCTCAAATATACTGACGACTAGTTTAATATTCTAATTTAGTTCACCCTCAGGGTTCCAAAGTACCGATGCCAGTCGTTCCGTGAAAAAAATGTTCAAAAATCCGACTCCAAATTAGCTTGGGAATATATATGACTAGGAAGATGATGAAGTCACTAATTCTACTGTATTTATCTTTTAATAAGAATCAAATGAAATGAAAATAATAAGTACACAGATCATATTATATAACTTCTATATTAGTTGGTTAAGTACAAACAAACATTTCGTTTAATTTTGATACGAATTCAAAATTTTCAAAGAATGCCCGGGATCAATAAATCACCGCCCTTGTTTTTGGAATCCTTATCGTTTAAAAGCTGGTCAAGTACTTGCTCAGGGTTGAGTAATGTATCGCCAACTGTCTGGCCAAGGCCTCCCTGTAATAAGAAGAAGTTACTGATTTAGAAGATACAAGACTCAAATATGGGCAAGAGAATACAGATGCACGTTATATTAGGATGAGAGAGCTAAAATAACATATAAATATTAAATACTTCAGATATTTGACACACAACGTCAACTAGTCCCAAACTAATCAAAGCTTGTATTAAATTCGTTATTTTAAAAACATGCAAAACACCCAAACTCCGAAGCTAATATTTGCAGATCATACAAACATTTGGTACGACCCGGAAATCGAACCCGAAACCTCACCAAGGCAGTGCACGACCAAGGCAGTCATCATATAGGATAACAGTAGAAAGAATTTGCAATTGAAGAGATTTTCTTTAATTCACTGTATTAGTCAGTCAGTTTATGTTCTGATCGTATTAAAGTGAAGTGGAGGTACAATTTACAAGACGATTTTAATTTAAGAAAGCCATGAGGATAAATGGGTTGACTCAACCGGGATATTGGTCTTACATAAAACTGATGTCTAGTAATTTTTTAATTACTATACGATGAGCAAGTGAGGTTGACTAAGTCTGAAACACTTGAGAGGGCCTAGGATTGCGCAAACAATTATTTTGATCCGGGAATCCCTTGTTTCTGAAAAGGGGAGATCAACTTTCCAAATACACATGAAATGGACACAAAGAACACCCAGACTCAAAACAACAATTGTGGAATAAACAACAGTCCTACGTAGGGTTTAAAACCACAACATTTGGCTTAGTACAAAGCGTTGCGGCGACCGCTTAAACCACTAAGCTAACAGTTCAGTGAGAGTTTCAGGACTGCTGTTGAGATGAGTTACGAGTACTATGATAGTGACATCAAGTAACCCATCAGCCTCTTTGGGTCTTGAAAAAGGAGAACAATATTGTAAAATGAAACTTACCAATTCCTGCAATAAATCAAGTGCAGATACAGTAGTCATGGCAATGGCGCAGCAGATAAAGAAGAAAATCAAGGTTTTTGAATTCATTGTAGGTAAAATTATTTTGATGGTGCTCACAAACTTTAATTGACACTATTGTCAAGCTATAGCAACTGTAAATATACTCAATAGACTGATGTCTTGATAACCATTCGTGCACATTATATACTGTAGCACATCTCATGAAAAATTCCTATGTAAATCCTAAAGAAAGTATCTAGTATAAAAGAAAAGCACTTAAAGACGTCGTGTTAGAGCTCATTTTTCTCAGAACGTTTGTTGTTATAAGCTATTATTATAACTATGTATGATGATGTGATTTTACTTTAAGATATCTATATATTAATGAAAATCTTTATAACCTTTATAATCAAAACTATGTAAATCAAAAGTATAAAATTTGGCACAGTTAAATTTATATGGCAGAAGAGTGCAAAATTTTGAAAAGTGGTTGCCCCACTTTGTTTATTTTATAACGAGTATCACACGCGTTATAGTATTTTGAAAAGTGGCGGGAAGCTTTATAAAATGAAATGAATTAAAGAGAATAATTTGGACTAAATTATTTGTAGATAGGTAAAAAAATGTCTCGTAATACCAGTAATTAAATTAAATATTTCAACTGAATTGAATACTAAAGAAGTATTATATTTTCATAGCAATAAATTTAAACAAATATTATATTTGTGAGGTAATAATAAATGAACTTCCGACGGATGTAAACTAATTAATTATTTAAACATCGTTTCTATCTTAGTATAAACAAGTCAAGTAAACGTTAATTAATAAGTTTTCCTCAAACGAATCATAAAACTATTGTAAATGAAAGAAAATACCTAAGTATCGATGGATGGAAAACTAATAGAAACAATAAAGTCGATCTGAGTTAGCGTGAAATGGGGTGCAAGGAGTGGAATAATGGGTTTCATGATTTCCAAGAAAATTACATCCCCTGCCAAAAACAGTATTGAAAATATTTATCTATAGAAATAAAAGGTTTATTGCTAAACTGTTTTTTCTTATGTCTTCTAGTTTTCATAAAAAATAAAGAACTTATTCATGTTTATATATTTAGGTGGTTTATTTTTAACCTTAAAGCACAAAGAGATAGGTAGTAGAGCCACGTTGATTTCGGCCGGTCCGACCGTGATAGTAAAATTATCTAAAATGACGGCAGTTGTGCTGTCGTGTTTTGTTAGTGAGTGCGACCCGGGAGACCCAATGATGCAGAAACATTTATGTAGGCCGTTATAGTGTGGGTCACTATGCAGAATTGTTGAATTTGCAATGAATTAGGTAGCCAAGGTGGTCACCTAATTCATTGCTGGATTAAAAATGTATTTTTTTACCAATCAACCTATTGGCAATCATTTAATATCTTCAGAGAAATCAAATTTTAAACATTTCTTTTATTGCTTTTCTCCGAAAGAAAAGAATCAGAACTTCCGACTATCTTTCAATACAACAAATAGTCTCCAGAAGTGGCGTCTATCTCTAGCTTTCAAAGGTGTTTTCGGAACACATCACATCATGAAAAGCAAGTGACCTCGTTAAAATCTTTTCATATTGCACAAAGTGGTTTCACACCTCATTTCAAAATATTTATAAGACATTTTGCTTTATTCCATACATTACTTATTACTTTCGACTACCTTGGCTGTCCGACCGAAGTTCAGATATCGGTCCATCGTGTCGCAAGACGCATTACTTTACCTGGTTGGTACCCCAATCGCAGTCTTCACTCTAACAGATTTCGGCGTCAATTAAGACGACAAGAATCGTCACGACTCGTGGGAATGTGTTCTAAAATCACATGTGTGAAATACTACACCCAAAATTAATGGATGTTAATGGGACTAGGATATGGTTTCAACGATCAACTTGTGACGTTTTGATGCCATATTGATGGGCCTATTGACGTAGTTGCTACTGACCCTTAAAGCTAAGCCCTGAGGTATATTTCCATGCAAGAAAATTTACTGCGTGATGAGTTCGAGCGTTTGTTGTGTGTCTGAGTGTAGTGTCTTTTATGTATGCATTTAGAAATAAATCAGTAGGTATATTTTTTGCAGTCCGGTTACAATACCCTGACACTGGCCCTACCTATTTTGGGGTCAGATGGCAGTGTGTGAGATGTGTGAGGTTTATTACTATTTAATGCGAGTTCGATCTACAGTTCTCGACATGTCTGTCCTAATTACCTATTAGACAATACGCCAGTTTTATCTTCATCAACGGCCTTTAATATTCTACTTTTAGACAAAGGTATCTCCTTGAGAAACGAGGCCCACGCTGGCCGAGTGAGGGTTGGAAACTAGCAAGACAACGTTGTGGTTACGTAATCTTGCTGTTGGATGTTTTTAAGCCACTCAAAGGCTTCTAATTAAGCTTCATGAGTGTTATTCCATGATAACAACCGGAACCGACTGCTTAACGTGACCTCCGGATCAGAGAGACACTCAAGTTATTGTGCCACCAGCGTTTACCCATTCAGGTACTGACCGCACCGTCATTGCTTACCCTCGACCAATGGTTCAGATCACAGCCTCTCTCAGTAGAAGTCGACAAGTCACATCCTTGGCAATACCTTACTGCTCGGCGATCGTAAACTTGTTTGCTCTTTTGGTTACATAACAGATTTATGTAAAAATCAATGTCTACAAAAACATCACAATAAAGTTATACAACGGTAAAAATCAATTATTTTTCCATAAATGCTTGGAAGAAGTTTTATGTCGAACATAATAATCGAAATTCGATTTCATAACTTTAGTCAAATATTAGTTGAGTAACCGCAACCAAGTGAATCGAACATATCGTTATCTCAGTCATGTCGCTGAACAGAATAGCATTTGTAATCTTTTGTAAGTATTTTACTTCTATTAATCAATACAAATAAATAATTTTTTGAGTTGTCTGTTTGTAATTTAGTATTAATTTTAAAAGTATTCTGGTGACCATTATAGGCTCTGTTTAGTATGGCGCCAGACTGCTATGTGTGGAACGTCTATTCTTATAATTCCTATAGCATTTTTTTAAATTAATGAAAATCATACATTGAGTTATTGTTAAGAAGTATTGACCACTCATAAAAACCTATACCATGATTGTCTGGAAGGGATTAGCTTTGGGCGATAAGGCCACCAATTGTACCTCCTAGTTTTGTGTTACCTTTAAGTATAAGTAATCTGGTGTACACTAAAGAGATTATTATTATACTAATGAATAAAATTGATGAACTTATCCGTTTATTTCACCGCATGGATATATGGTACGAGTACTAACATCAAAAATTACATTTTCTAATTTTAGTATGTTTTCCTGTCTATTCCTTCCGATTGATCTGTGAAACATCTGAATCGATATTGACATTACTGGCAAATTTGACTTGTCGTGATTTTCACTGGCAGAGAGCTGATGTTATAAGGAATAACTTAGGCTTCTTTTATTTAAAAACTAAGGTTACACGAAAATAAAATAAAGTTAATGAAATAGTGAACAATATCCGATTCAAAAACAACACAAACCAGAGTCCCGCAGTATACCGCAAAGCGCAGTTAGTATATTTGCTAGTAAAGTACTCGTAGTATATTATTTATATCTAATATATAAAATACTCGTGTCGAGGTATTTTTTACCAAACTCCTCCAAAACGGCTGGACTGATTTAAATGAAATTTTGTGTGGGGAAACGGATATCATGTCCCTCCAACACACAGGGAGGATCCTCCGGCCAGGCGAGGTGATCATGGCCACTGCCCAACAGTTGATGTTGGGATGTTGTATATATGATAATCAGCGCGAGAACTATTTATTGCGCGATTCAGGATTTGTAGTTACTTCGTGTAGTGCGTTACTTCGAAGTTCAGTGTATCTTCGGTAGATGGCGCTGTAGTAGGTTATTGTTGTGTTATATGTGGAAGTCGCCACATTTTGTGTGCATATTGGGTAGGTCTGAGCATCGGTCAAGATCTATTATTCATACCCCTAAATAATAAAAGTGATCAACTCCTAAATATATTTTTTTTATGGCAAAACAACGTTTGCCGTGTTGCTAGTTATGCATAATATTTGTGTTCATTAGTTTATTTCAATTGTATCGGTTTCTGTTACTTTACCTTACCAGACCAGATAGAGCATATCCTGGGCATTAAGTCCAGACGTACATGAAGTTATAATTAAAAAAAAATATAACCATCATCTTAAATAGACAGACTAGTCGAAAAGCAGGTTAAAGCCACGCAAAATAAATCAAAATGATGCTGAAAAGAAACGGTAGATTATAGACACTCGAACCCGACAGACTTAAATTGATCCTTCCAGTCAACAGGTAACAGAAATAATTACTTTTGTTACAGTTGTGACAATGATGGTGTTATCAGCAGTAGGACACTATGTAAACGCATCATATCCTAGACCCTGGAAGGTTCTATACTATCCTAAAAGGACTATGTTCAGGAAAGCTGACCTCATTGATAAAGGGTGCATCGTGTTTATAAAAAATTGTCCTAAAGTTTACAAGTAAGTAACCAGATTGAGACTAAAACTACTTATTATTAACATTGAATACAAACATATATTTCATCATCCTTCGAATTGTTTAACAAAAATCGTTGAGGTCGGCTTTAAATGTAATAAACTATTTTTTTTAATCTGTGGTATAACCCTGGGGAACGTACCAACTATTTATTAATACTTACTATTCTTCTAATACTAAAAATACTATGGGAGAGCCACGCTTCATCCTGAATGGGCCGGCTCGACCGCAGTAACACCACGGCATCACAGAAAACTGGTGTGAAACAACGCCTGCACTGTGTTTCGCGGAGTGAGGATCCCGGAGGGCCATAACCCAACCCCTTCCCTTCATCCCCTTCCTCATCCCCCAAAGGTCGGCAACGCTCTTGTGGTGCCTCTGGTGTTACAGGTATCCATGGGCGGCAGCAATCGTTTAGCATCAGGCGATACGTACGCTCGATTGCCCAATATACCCGTAAAAAAATACTTCCACATTTTCCGACCTGTTTCCATTTTCTGCGAATGCCATTAAAACTCCACAACCCAAGATCATATGGAATAGGGTAGATGACTGTATCGTAATTAAAACTAATATTACAAAACATCTCGAAAAAAATCCGCATCTGATTAAGAAAAAAATTATGTGTCTTCATTTTGAACACAAATATACTGTTACTTTTTTAAATTTACAACGTAAATTGGTAAATATAATACAAATAATGATTACAAATATATTTTGTAAGATAGAAAACCATTACTAATAGTATGTACATTTCAAATGATTAATGACATTAAAGATTCATCACATTATGTCATGTAAATTAATAAATTATAAACATATATTACATCTAATCTACCCATCCTACTGATATAAATTCAAAAGTAACTAACTCTATCTCAGAGAACCAAAGTGACCGACATAGCTCTGAAAGTTGGTAGGATGAAGTGGCAATGGGCTGGTCACATATGCCGCAGAACTGACAACCGCTGGAGTAAGCGTGTCTTGGAATGGAGACCGCGTCTTGGCCAACGTAGTGTGGGACGCCCTCTGGCCAGATGGCGGGACGACTTGCGTAGGAGGGCTGGCAGCGACTGGATGCATAAAGCAACAGACCGGGCTCTGTAGTGTTCCTTGGGAGAGGCTTATGTCCAGCAGTTGACTGTAACGGGCTGATGATGATGAACTCTATCTGCCACACATTCACCGCTGAACTGATAAAGCTATTTGGTTGACATTTACAAGGAACATTTTTGATGTTTGAAGAAGGATATACGAGTATGCTACTATTAACCGCTATAACCAACGTGTACGCGGGCGGATACGCGGGATTAAGCTAGTGTATCTACAAAGAAACTATACCCTGACTTTAATGTGAACATTATAACACAAAGTTGGTTAAAATAATATTAAATCACTTCAGAAAAAATTATATCGTTTCAGACAGCAAGTAGTTTGCGCTCGACATTACGACGGCGCTTATAAAACCTTCAATAACTATTGTGAAATGGAATACGAGAATTGCAACGGATGGAGAAGTAAGTGTTATTAAGAAGCTTTTTTTCGAATGAAATAATTCTCCTAAAACCTATTCTTAGACATAACTCTGGGTCCTATCCACCAGAAGAATACCGATATCTCAGAGAAAACCGGCGCAGGCGCTAGGCAATTTTTTCTTTGATTTTCACCAAATGAGTTAAGTCAAACCATTTCATTGTAAACGAGAGGGACTCAAAGGCGACCATGCATTTACTTTTTTAAGACAATTCCCAGATAAGTTTCATAATATGTAGTTTTAACAAACAGACGAGAAACTGTCACAAAAAATAAACAGACTCAGAAAACCAATTTGAATTGACTGTTCGGCACAGAGGAGGACCGTTTAGTTTGAAATAGTATGTCTACCGCTGAAACAAAGGTAACTTCCGATGCCAGTACAGATCTCGCCAGAACACTTTCCATGATAAAAGTGATAGAGAAATGCCATAGAAGCGCTATCTCGTTGCAACTGTAGAGGCTCAAGGAACTCGGTGTCGTTGTAAAAATATGTTGCCGAAATTTGTACTGATTACTTTCTTTACGTTCAAACTCATTTAAATTTTAACATAACACTGTCATAAAATATATAGATACTCTACGATTCGAATATAAACCGCAATATAAAGAAACAATGTAACAGAGTCATATAATTTCTTATCACAGGTTACGACCTCTCACAAGACATATTGCAGGTTTAAGAGGCTTTTGCTGTAATGTAGGTACGACATTTACCTGATAGCTTTATATGACTTTATCTCTATAGAACGTAAAGCAAAGTTATATTCTCCGGTTTTTTTTTTTTTTTTTTTTTTTTTTTTTTTTTTTTTTTTTTATTCTGCATCCTGTGACTCGTGCAAGTGTCACACATTGTTTTACACGGGTTTAGTCTATGTTTACATAAATTTTTGTTGATTAGTCGACCTTGAGGAGGTCCTAGTGTATCTAATCATTTATATCTGTTACATATGTTCTAACAGGCTGCTCCTGAAACATTCTGAGCCAGCGTGTTCCTTATTGTTCGTTAAATTTTCTCTACTTTTATAAAATTTTACAAGCTGTCCATGAACATTCCGGACCAACCTGTGCCTAGCTAATCTCTAAAATACATTTTTCTTATAACTATTTATGTCTACTCTTTAGGATCTATCATCGCGGCGCTATCCCGCGCAGTTTTAACATAAGCTACTTAATGCCTTACTTTCTAATATACTGTTTTACAATTTTACTTAATCTAATTATACTATTTTATTTGTTACTTAATCTAATTATACGATTTTGTTTTGTTTGCTAAGGGCTCTAACATTGATGAATGCTATATATTCTCAATATATATTATATCAATTGCTTATTCTACTTATTTATTTTTGTTATTTACTTTAGTAACGACTTCCTCACAGAATTCTACAAAATATTTACTACTGTTCTTACATGCTAAGATTTTGCTTAAATTTTCTCTGCTTAAGTTGGCATCTATTCTACTTTCCAGATCGTATCGTAACCTTGCGTATATTGGGCATTCTAAAAGCAAGTGGAAGACGTCCTCCTGTGCGTTGCTGTCACAAGCGCACAACGGACTGTCCCTACATTTAAACCTATGTAGGTATTGTAAGAATCCTCCATGTCCCGTGAGGACCTGGGCCAATTTAGGTGTTATGTTGATCTGCTTAACAGTACGATATGCATCCACCGCGTTAGGGAAAAACACTTTCGTTACGGAGGCGGTTTCGCCTAACTGGAACCTCCGGTTCCATTCGTCCAGGGTGTCCTTGCGGATACCCCTCTTGACGAACGCGATCGGGACCCGATCGTAGTCAGGTCTCCTCCGGCACGAAAGTGCAGCCTCCTTAGCCAGATCGTCGGCGCGCTCGTTGCCCACAAGGCCCGCATGAGCCTTGACATGGAACAAGTCTACAGATTTGCTCTGTGCAAAGGCTTGCTTCAGGTAGTCGCGTGTCTTCATAGCGAGTGGATGTAGTGTTCCATGGTTGGTGATGGTGTCCAACGCAGATCTGGAGTCACTGTAGATCCCGTACGTGCGTTCGTTACGCTTAAGTATCTCACTCGCGGCTCTGCATATGGCAAGAAGTTCCGCCTGATACACCGTGCAGTACGCGGACAGACTGAGCTTGACAGCTTTTGTCTCGGCTTCGCCAGTCCAAATGGACAGCGCTGCTCCGACTTTGCCGTCAAGCTTGCTGCCGTCGGTGAATATTCGCACCGCCTGCACGTTGTTCGCCTCTACATCAGCTTGGGTCACCAAGCTCGCGAAACTTAGTGCCATATGTGTCGCCGGGTGAGGGACCTCCGCGAAGTCTACTGCTCGCTCCGCTTCTCTGTCTGCCAGCGCCAGTCGGGACGACCCTCTTCTCACCTCGTACAGGGCGGCTGCTTCTTGTACTCTGAGGTCAAGAGGCAGTATCCCGGCCAGTAGCAGCGCTGCGTTCAGGGAGACGGTACGGTATGCCTTGCACAATTTTTGTGCAAAGCCTCGCTGGATGGCATTTAGGGACTTTTGAACTCCCACCTTTTTGGCCGCAGGTGCCCATACGCTTGCCCCATAGGTTATGATGGGTTCTACTGCTGCGGTGTATATGCTTAGGACCACCTCTGGATGGAGGCCCCAGCTAACTTTCGCCGCGCGGGAGAGCTGCTTGTAGACGTTAGCAGCCTTTCTACACGCGTTCGCGACGTGCGTGTTGAAGGTCAGTTTATCGTCTATCGTTAGACCTAAGATCTTGACTTCCCTTGACATTGCAATAGGGACACCTCCCATGCTCAGCCGCGGGATGTCATGTTTTAGCTTTCGCGTCAGTAACATTGCGCACGTCTTGTGCGGTGCGAAATTCAATTTGTTCTTTGTACCCCAATCCTGAACACGAGAGAGGGCCGCATTTGCCTGTTCCGAAATTTCAAGGGCCGTGTCGCCTACGAAAATGAGGACTACGTCATCCGCATAAGCCTGGCAGTAAATCCCCTGTTGTTCCATTTGGTGCAATAGTGGGTCGAGAAGGAGATTCCAGAGGATCGGTCCGCTGATTGAGCCCTGAACGCACCCTTTCTGGGTGTTCTTGGTGTGTACCTCCCCAGCATACCTTAAACCGACTCTCCTGCCGTCGAGGTAACTGTTCAGTAGCCTCCTTATATTGACCGGACACTTTTCCTCTGCCAGTCTGACCTTAATTGCCGGCCACCATGCGCTATCGAAGGCACCCTCTATATCCAGCGAGACTAGGGTTACGAGCTTCTTCAGCTCTATGTTGCCCTTAATATGGTTCACTAGGTTATAGAGGGCGTCTTCGGTGCTCCTCTGTGGCATAAAGCCATACTGGCGAGTACTCATCCTCGGTACTAGGTGCCACCTGATCCTTGCTACTACCATCTTCTCTAGGATCTTCCCCAAGACTGGCAGCAGACCTATTGGTCTATAGGCCTTGGGGTTCTGGTAATCATCCTTGCCCGGTTTTCTCAGTGCCACCACTGTGGCTTCCTTCCAGATGTCCGGGAAATGACCTATATCTAGGCATTTATTGTATAGGGCAAGGAATACGTCCGGATCCTGAGAGATCGCTCGACAGCAGATATCCGCCGTGAAGCCGTCCGCTCCTGGAGCCTTTTTGGGATTAAAGCTCACCATCGCGGTCCTTAGCTCTTCTCTGGTAAAAGGCGGATCTATGTGGTCATCATGACCCGGGGCGTTTATGTTTTGTGCTTTATGTCTTATTTGGCGATGGTGTTCAGTATCTGCTTCTATGGCATCTTCAGGGAAAAAGGTTGTGGCTAGTAAGGCAGCTGACTCTCTTGGGTTTAAGTACACTCCATCCTGTCTTAGCGGCAGTTCTTCCTGCCGCTTTGCGGTCTTACCGATCACTCTGTATATTCCGTCCCATACGGTTTCTTTGTCTTGTTTTTGACAGAAGTTCTTCCAACTGTCAATTTGGGCTTTCTTGGCTTGACACTCATAATTTTCTTTCGCCTGCAGATATAGGCTGACAACTCTGTCTTTGCGATCCGGTGCTGCTCGTTTTATTCGTCGTTTCTTGGTGACCATTTCTCTTTTGAGTTTCGCTAGCTCATCTGACCACCATGGTGTAGAAGATGTTGTTGCTGTTGCCTTTTTGGGCATGCTTTGTTTACAGGCTGTTGTAATGTGGATTGTGAGGGTTTGCGTTAGTGCATCCAGCTGTTTAGGTTCTCTGACTCCGCCTATGGAATTCGGAGTTATTTTGTTTCCAACAATTAATTGCTTGAGTTTTACAGCAAAACTTTCCCAATTAGCTTTCCTGGTGTTAAATAGGCGGGTCGTACGTTGAATGCACATCCCTTTCTCCTTACGTAGATGTATTTTAAAAGTGATGGTGTTGTGGTCTGAGCTGGTCATTCCTTCATCTAGTTGCCAGTCTGATATTATTGGGGTTAAATTTGTGGAACAGGATGTTATGTCCACATGGCTGGTTAACCTTCTGTTGCCCCGTATTGTGTCGAAGGTTGGCTTATTCCCCCTGTTTAATATCTGCAGGTTCGACTCTTCCAGGGTCCCGGACAGTTCTATACCCCTGTGGTCGTTGATGGTGCTGCCCCACCAGGTGCTCTTAGCATTGGCATCGCCTCCAATGAGCAGTTTTCCTGTGCCCGCTTTCGCTATCACTCGTTGTATGTGATTCAGGTACGGTTCAATGGGCTGGTCGGGCTCGAAGTACAAAGAGACTACTGCGATCTCCCAAGCTTTGGACCGGATCCTCACCACTACGATGTTGTTTGTGGTGAGTTCTGGGCACTGTATGACGTCAAGGTCTGAGTCGTAAACAACAACCGCAGCCTTTACAGTCCCTCTTCCATCGTCCTCGCATTGGTAGACACGCGCTCCTCGGTAGCTCTTCATTCTCCGGATCCCACCCACATAAGGTTCCTGGACTAAGGCGAAAGCTATTTTCCTCTTTGCAGCCTCTATCATGAGTTCCTGCGTTGCTAGTTCTTTGCGTTGGAGGTTTGCTTGGGCTACTGCGTAACTGCTGGTGGGGTTGCCTGCCCTGTTGTTGTTGGTGCCCAGTTCGCCTTTAGCAGTATGCTACTCTTGCTCTCGCCAGAGCTTCCCATCGTTTCTGTACAGGGCATTCCTTACTGAATGCGTTGTGATCTGTATTTGCGGCCTTTACATGTACGCAGTTCACACACGATGGCGCTACTCCGGCAAGCAAGTCTGCACACTTTGCTCTCACATGAGGACCCCCACAATGGCTGCATCTCTCGATAGTTTCTTTGCAGAACCTCTTTCCATGCCCATATCCCAGGCAGCATGTGCACTGCACAAGGGGGGATTGGTCTTCTACCCTAATTCTTTGTATGTCTACATGTAGAGAGGTCCTGTCGAGAATTTTGTTCCACAATTTTGGTGAGACGCTTATTACCACATGATGCGTGTGGGGGTTCCTAGACTTTTTCTTATATTTTATTTCAAGTCTGTCATGTTCTTTACTAATGTCGTGGAAGACGTTACTGTTCTGCATTCTTATTGCCTTAACAATATCTTCGTCCGTATTGTATTTTAATACGTCCTTCAATACGAGCAGCGGATCTCTATTTTTAATTTCTTCCACGACCAAATTGGCTCCCGAACTGGTTATTCGTTCCTTAACTCTGTCCCTTTCCCTCTCTGTCCTACATCCCACTATCACTTTACGGTCTTTAGCCTTCCTGACGCGATCGATTGTGACCCAGCCGTCTTTGGCATCTACAGCTCCCCTGAATTTCTCGAGAACCTCTTCTCCTGACTCTGTCGTATCCCTTGATGAGATAATTACAGAGTGCAGAGTTTGTTCTAACGGCTGCTTTTTTGAGTCTTTTACCGTTTTATTGGCGTAGGTTGTTTTGCTGGTATCTCGCGCTTGTTCTTCTAGCGTCGTTTTCAGGTCTTCTATCCTTGCCGTATTCTGCTTTATTATCGCCATGTGTTCGGTCATCAATCTCGTCAGTTGGCATTCTTTGTCTGTTTCCTCCGTTCTCACATTAACAGTCGCACTTTTCTCTTCCGTCTTATTACTGTCCCCTTCTTTGACCAGTTGATATAGTCGTTCTAACAACTTTGTCACGTCCGCCTTTATGTCTGATCTTAAATTTCTCGCCTGTCCAAGGAGGAATTTGGCTTTACCAAGGTTAGTCTTGGCCTCCTCTGTTCTAGACACGTAATTAGGCTTGGCGACTGGCGGTTTGTTCTGCACTTCCAGTGAAGATCTGCGTGTGGTTGACTTGGTCTCAGTTGGGGGTTTGGCTTTGCTTTTGGTGGGGACGCCAAGATCGGCTTTGCCAGGCGACTTAACAGGCGCTTTCGGTTTCGCCACCCTGCCCGTCTCCCACTCGTCTACACTCTTTCTCACATGTGATGTCTTTGCTGGCGGGGTCGAGGGCCCTGCCTTATCGTCTATTTGCTTGTCAGAGCGGGGAGACGTGTCCATTGTCTTCTCTGGTGTTTTAAGGGGAGACATTGCCAAATAATATCACAGGACTTGTCAGTTTTGTGTGTTGTATAGGACACAACAAAGTAATTAAAACAATAAAACAATAAAAATAAAATCGAAAACCTAGAGTCAACGAAATTTGCCCAAGTTTTCTACAAACTTAAGCGTCAAGATCAAGCTAAAGAAAACGAAAATATAAGCAAAACGAGTGCCTGGTGCGGCAAATAGCCACTCACCTGTCCTAATAATGGCGGAATAAACAATTAAGTGATAAAAATAAAACAAAAAATAAGGTGAGAAATCGTTATCTTTATGTAGAGTCTTCGACTCTGTTCTATAGAGTTGTCAAATTTGGGGTGTAGAATGCCCCTATGTCTAAGCTGAGTCAATAAAATACAAAATAGAAATTTAAAAAGAAAAGTGTATAAAACAAAAGTAGAGCCGAAGCTCTCGTCTTAATTGGCTCTAGATGATGGCTACTACTTGTAGTAGCTCGTTGGAGCAAAAAATTTAACTACAATAGTCAAGGTGAAGGTTTTGGAGCCTGTTAAAAGTTTG
The DNA here is from genome assembly GCA_916048165.1 of Spilarctia lutea. NCBI lineage: Eukaryota > Metazoa > Arthropoda > Insecta > Lepidoptera > Erebidae > Spilarctia > Spilarctia lutea. The sequence goes on along the minus strand of OU696492.1, from coordinate 1,551,626 downwards.
ACTCTATGTAGAGTCAATCTGTCGCTACCTAAATATAGCTCTCGTCGGCCCCGTTCCAGGGACCCCAAACACGCCCCAGCTAGCCCCACGGGTTCCCGAGATACAGGTGTTCAAAATTTCCGGGTTACGTGTAACCCAGAAAATCTGGCCGGGTTAAATGGCTGTATCTCTGGCTTCGGACGGTCAAAAAAGGTCGTGTTTGGTGTCGCTGCAACCAGCTCGGCGAGCTCTACCGACTCCTGCTGTTTCCAGCTGTCAAAAAATTTTGACCTGGAAATTGACCTGAACCTAACTGGGTCAGTTCTAATGGGTTGGGGAAGGTGCACGAAGAAAACCCCACACTTCTGCGATCACCGGTTCGGGAGTTATTAAGATTTTAAAATTTCAAAATGGCGGCGAGTGCGATCTTTGACCGATGTTTTCTCCCGTTCCAGGAACCGCAGAATACCCGTGTTTGGGTTCTACAACCTTGCCCCGACCTGGTCCGTGCTCCGGGACCACTTGCGGAGGTGGGAAATTTTTTGGCCTTAATGGGCTACTGACCTTATAGGTCGTTTAGAGGGCTTTATGACTCACCCTAAGCTCCAAACCGCGTCCCTATACGAGCCACGGCTGAGGAGTTGTAGCCGTTTGAAATTTGCCAAGATGGCGGCCGAACTGTCAAAACCGAGTTTAAAAAGCCCGTATCTCCTCAACCGCTCAACGCAGAGAGTCCGGGTTTCGAATGGGCGTGTTGGCAGAACTTGCCCTATCCTCCGGGTGTAGTTTCGGGGCTTAAAAAAGATTTTGCTCCAAATCTTTTTTAAGCCCCGAAACCATATCTCTCTCCGGTTTATAAATGTTCTGAGATATTCAGTACCTTAGTAAAACTATTGTATAACCCTTAAATCAGTTTCAGAGGTGGTTGGCGTTATTACTAAGCTAATCAAAAGTTTTTTCTACAGTAAATATATTTCTAACACGTCGCTTTCTACTGCGCTGAACAACACTTTGTGTGATGCACCATTTCATTTTAAGCTTATACGGTCCACCGCGACATAGTATATTTTCCGAGTGCGATGTTGTATTTTGTAGTAACAAATTCTCATAGATTCTAATTCCAAATAAACCAAGTTTGTGTTTTCATGTCTTTAATAGTGGCTTTCAATCTAGATGTCTATTGTGTCAAACTACATTTTAGCAAAACTAAAAAAAAAATATAGCATGTGAACCTTAAGAGATACACATATTATGCTGTCATGATTTTTTAAAAGAGAAAAATTCTTTCATACATTATTTTTCAACCTCATAGCTCAACCGTATACGCAGCGCACGCAGTGCAAGCTTTCAAGAGGAATATTATTGTCCCGAATTAGATTTTTTTTTATACTTCGGTCCTTTTAGTCGTAGCATGATTATATAAAGTCTATATCGTTTCTCAATAACTACACACCAAGAATTATTTCCAAATCGTACCAATAGTACCTGAGATAAGCGCGTTCAACTAAAACAAATAAACTCTTCGGCCTTATAATAGTAGGTACAGATAAGAAAGAGAGAGAAAAATGCGAAAAAACTAAACTTGTTTAAACACCGAATATTCAAATGTTGTATCGATATCAATGATTTTCTTTATTGATTCTAGTTTTATTCAGGTAAACTTATGAAAGGTGATTTAATTTTTTTTTATGGAATAGGAGGCAAACGAGCAGACTCTGACCTGATGGTAAGCGATTACCGCCGCCCATGGATACCCGCAACACCAGAGGCGTCACAAGTGCTTTGACGGCCTTTGAGGGACGGGGAGAGGTATGGGGGAAGGGGTTGGGGGAATGGACCTCCGGTATCCTCACTTTCTCGGTGAAACACAGCGCAAGAGCTATTTTACACCGGTTTTCTGTGAGGCCGTGGTATCACTCCGGTTGAGCCGACTGAATGGGTCGGCTAGCGAAGCGTGGCTCTCCCACGGTAAAAAAGTATTTAGAATTTCGTCAACAATAAACGAATGGCTTCACCTTGAGTGGGAGCGTACAGGTTTTAATGACGTTGTTAGTGAACTTCTTAATGCTTTATAATAAGGACAGAAAATATAGGAATATTTACTGATATATGAGGCAGTAATACTGGTAGGGAGTTCCAAGTTTTGAGTGCTCAGCACAGGAAAGAAGATCTGAACCGTTTATTTGTCTAATGATAAAAAACTTTCACCTTCTATAATCACCTGTAACTAAAAATATACAACTGTGTTACCACTTCTTCTGCATCCTCCATAAAATTTCGGGGAAAATTACTTACCGGTAACTCATTCGGTATATATACAGGATAATTTCCAATATTTTGTGCGATTTAGGCGACACAGGCCAACCATTCAACCGTGGGAGATCCATGCTTCGACATGCCTGGGCCGGCTCAACCGGAGTGAAACCACGACCTTACAGAATACCAGTGTGAAACAGCGCCTGCGCTGTGTTTCACCGAGTGAGTGAGAATATTGGAGGCACATACCCAAACCCCTCCCTACATCCCCCTTTCCATTCCCCCAAACCTCCTGTGACGCCTCTGGTGTTACGGATGTCCATGTGCAGAGGTAATCGCTTACCATTAGGCGTTACGTTTAGTCGTTTGTCCCCTATTCCATAAAAAAAAACACAATCAATTAAACACAATTGAGTTTCTCTGTAAAAACGACACTTATTGCTATTAATTACAATATCGGCTTCCAAATCGCAATTACAATATTCTTTTACTTGTGAAATTAACAAAGGTTGTTTGTGAAACAATCAATAAAAAATGTATTGACACGACAACGACCAGACGCTTATTGTTTATCACACATTCCGAAATTATTTGTGGTGTGGATCGATAACGTTTGTTGCGAAGGAGATTTTAAACTAAAGACATACATATAAATAAATATTGTTTTCTCTTGGTCACAGCATCACGCGTGAAAGACTGGATTAATATCAATAATTCTTTTAGTGTTAGAGAGCCCATTTACCGGACAAACTCATATTTCTTGTAATACCAATTGATATTCTAATTCATGAATATTTATACGTTTTTGTAGTAAAGAAAACATTTTATTATATGATAAAATAATTTATTTTTCAGAATGGAGTTTAGTCAAGCAAGAAAGATGTTGATATTAATATTGCTCCTAAGTTTTCTACAGGTGTTTGATAAAAAATATTTTATATTTTTTGGATATAACCTAGTATAAAATATTATTATGTTGTTCCCTAAGCCATTAAAAGATCTTTTGCTTCACGATTTGAAGAAATAATAAGATCTCCGTTTCTTTACGAAGGAAACAACGTCTAGTTCACATGGCTATCCATTATATCCTACTAATGTATACGCGAAAGTTTGTAAGTATTAATGGATGGATGTTTGTTACTCGGTCACGCAAATACTACTAATTGGATTTTGATGAAACTTTACAATAATATAGCTTATACTTACATCAGAATAACACATAGGCTACAATTTATAAAGATAAAAGGTTCGCTCCGCGGCGTTGCTCGCGGTTATTGTCATACGGCGGGTAGCACCGCGAGGTTCAGCTTGTTGTAAATATAATCTAAGTACATATTTTTTGTAGGATGTTTAAAGTAATTAATAGCATAATTCACGATATAAATAAATATAAAGTTAAATATGATAGTTATTTCGTTATTGTAAGCATGATTTAAACGTTCTTCTACAGATTGCAGTAGATACATAATAGGCGCCTTGAACTGTCGATATAGAATTAGTAGTATGTCTAATAGAACACAAAGGAAGGACCTTCTGACCAGGCGAGGTGATCATAACTAACCCACTAATTGGCGTTGGGGAGCTATTTCAAGCTAATCCGGAGCTAGCTATAAATAAAAGAATTGGTTTTTTTATGGAATAACTGGTAAACGAGCAGTGAGTAATCCTGATCTTAAGCTATTACCGCCGCCCATGGACACTCGCAACACCAGAGGCGTCACAAGTGCGTTGCTGGCATTTAGTGGATGGTTAGGGGGATGGGGAAGGGGTTGAGGTGTGGGCCTGCGGTATCCTCACTCACTCGGTGTAACACAGCGCAGGCGCTGTTTCCCTCCGGTTTTTTGTGAGGCTGTGGTATCACTACGGTCGAGCCGGCCTATTCATGCCGAAGTGTGGCTCTCCCACCGTAACTCTTAAAAGCAAACTGACCAAATGCACTTCAACAAGTGTAAAGGCTAAAAGTAGAGACTTTTATTCCAACTTAAGGTAATGACACCATCATCGTTTATCCCTGTCGTTCACTTTTGAAAGAAAGCCCCCGAAAAGATCTCCAGCTATTCCGGTCTTGGGCAGTCCTCACCAATCCGCAACATATTATGATCATAATACTTTCAGATTCCTTAAAAATTATTATCAAATAAGCAATTTTAAGTACTATAGATCGAATAACAAGATGTTTACGATCCTAAAAAGTAAACCCACAAATTTCTACTTAATTACTACGACTGAAAGTTGGAAGTAACTTTGAACGAAATACGAAATTACTATAGTTTATTACAGTGAGATCAAACGCATTAGAATTTGAAACGAAATTCCAATAACTAACTTTCGTAATTAAAAATTTCCTTTGTCTTACATAAGGTACATAATTACATTTTGTAATAAATACGTAGTTTTAAGTATAATTTAATTAAGTAAAGATAGTTGATGATTTATTACAGATATCTATATATACAGTACTAATACTTTTAGTAATGTAAATTACAATATCCAATAATCACCAATGTAATGTTCTTTAAATATACTCAATAAAATAAACTATTTTATTCTTTTATTGAATACTAAACGACAATATTTTATTAAAAGAAACCGAAGAAAGTTTTCACTAACTAATAACACAGAGATTTTCAATCTTATGGTAATTCATTACAAAATCATTACAAATATAGACATAAAGAAATCTACTTATCAAACAGTTTGAAAGACATTCAATTCGTAATTACTTTTGTGGCAATAAATAATATTATTTTATTGTTTCCTGTCTATTTTCATTAAATACCAGCATATCTAGAAACGATTTTTTATTTTTTTCTTACTCGATAATACATTTTGAACTATAGGAATATTAAATTGACAGAATTTTGTGATGGTTTCAGTGAATCAATTTTTTGAACTCTAAGTAACCTCTGTTGAACATTCACCATCATGAGCGAAAGTCCATAATTCAACTGAAAAAGAAACAAGTAATTACATCACCATATGAATCTTCATATGCATGATTCTTTTGATTCGTGAAGTTACTGTTGGTTTTCAAGAAGTCAATTTTGTATATTTCACCTTTTTCATCTTAACTTTCTTTTAGTCCTGGCATGTTTATCAACCTCTCGCTGATGAAATTAGTGAACGAAGGTCTCCCCCAAGGAGCGGTAACCATCCCGGTCTTGGTTAGTCCACATCCATCCAACATCACTGTTGGATGGATGTGGACGGTTGGATTGCAGTACAGTACCAATTTCAGTAAGACTGGCGTTCAATATTCTGACTTCATCCGGCTGATTCGGATGCTGATATGTAATGGTACCTTTTTAGAGTAGTGTCATAATTTTTAAGTCCAGCAATCCAGCGAATGCCAGGTCAATCAGATTATCAGAATATAAAAGTGGGAAGTATAGTAGAAACAATATTTGTGAAATTGTGATGCTTCTCACGATCTCAAAAAAGCATTAATGTTTTTTTTAATTAGTTATTTTTTTTTTATTTGATAATTTTTAGCTTTGATATTCTTTAGCCATGACGATTTCCGGGTGATAAGTACAAATGTATTTTACAACCAACGAGTTTCTGTAACGGATCTTTATAAATAAACAGGTCTAGTTAAATAAGTTACCTTCTGGATTTACTGTTACTACGTGAAGAAATTCAGGCCCTCCTAACATATCCAATCCAGCTGTAAGAAAATGATATAAATACATTAATCCGTAAGATAATAGAATAAGAATACGAAGTGATCATCGCGTTGATGCCCTAAGAGCTAACTAAGGAAGTAACCTACACAGGATCACTAAACAGCATTGCAAGGAAAAGAAATACTTGAAGCAAACTTTATACCATCTTACCTGGACATCGTGGTATAGTTAATAAAAGCTGTTGATGATGTTTTTCTTTATTTTAAAAAGCGTGACTATGAAAAATTCAATGATTAACGGCAGCTGTTCCCGTTTTGAATTCATTCAAATATAGAGCTCCGTCACAAGGCTCTTATGGAATAAATTCGTCTTTGGTCTCTTCAAGCTCACAGAGTTTTACAGGTTTTCCATGGGTCAAAAAAGAAAATGCCTTACGAATCCATTAAATATGTTATTTACGTTCTATAATTGGGGCTTTGCAATTTTCATAGTTCAATTCGCATATATCTTCAAAAGTTTTTCTTGCTGATGTATGTTGGCCACAGACCTTCTGAGATCTGGAACAAAATATGTAAATTTCTTGTTGTCACCGCGAATTATTGTTTCATTATTAATCCTGTATCGTGCAATAATTGATTGACCACCACCACAATATAACAATCAAACCCGAATTTATTACTGATAAATCACATCAAAGACGCACGCTGATTTCAGCAAAAACGGGCCGATTCCACCAGGGCGATACTACCCTCGCATAATGACAGCATCCGTGCTGTCGTATTTCGTTGGAAATTGTGAGACCCTTAGGCCCAATGAAACAGAAGCATCACTAAGCCGGCATAGTGTGGTTCATTATGCTGCATTGTCGCATTGTCTGCATTCGAAATGAGTATGGTGACCACCACTCTTGGATTCTTCTTATGCTTTCCATCAGGTACAGTAGAGTCATTTTGGCAGGACCATACATAAAAAAGGGTAACGCATTAAGCCTGATTCTTATCTGATCTAAACCCGTAAATCCTTGGGGTATAAACCGAACACTATACAAGACAATTTAAGCAATAAGGTCCAGCATATATGCCGCTTATATTGTTTTTTTATTCGACCATCATTCGTTTAATTATTTACTTTTCTGCATTCTTCCTCCACATAATGTGCCTAACTTAAAACTCTTCCGTCCGCATTATTTTCGTAAAAAACGGTACAAAGTTTGTTTTTCAAGAGTATAGTGCGTAACAGCCTTATAGGTTATTTTCATAATTGATTTGTCTGAAACTCTTCTAACATTAAGGATGAATGTGACAAGGGAACCTGTAACCGTACCTTTTCAAAAACAGGCACAAACGGTTTTTAAGAAATATATATTTTTTTTAATGTAATGAAATATTAGTACGGGATTGGGCTATATTCTTACCACACGTGCGTGAAAAATACAAATAGCAAATAATTAATACTTCTTCGGAATATTGAGCATTTGTTTTGAAGACACATTCTAAATATACCAGTATAACTTATACTTCTACAAGTATAACTCACATTTCATGTATCAACCTGTGACAATCAACTAATTCACCCATACAAACTTCTAGGTCCATGTCTCTGGCAGACTTGTTCGCAAACATGTTTTGGAGCTCAAGTGGCATTGGTCTCCCTGTTGCTTCCTCGGGTAACCTGATATCTTCATCATCATAATCGTTTTCTTCTATCTGTGTTAATACTGTTGCTGAAATAGAAATGCTTATTTCGAAAATACCTTCACAGGAACATTTTGATAGAAATATACCTAGTCAGTTAATAAACGCGGCTACGTCTAGGTGTATATCGATTTCCGCAGTAAAAAGTTTGTCTATGTCCTTCCTTAAGAATCAAAGTATCTCCATGTCAAATTTTATTAAAATTGGTTTAGCTGTGAAAGCGTAACAGACAAACATATAGAGTAACTTTTAAATTTATAATTAGTATGGAAGGAAAGCAAAACTGATGACCGAACTGTCTTCACATGTCATAATTCGTGTCAGCTCTACGTACGATACAAATCTACAGAATATCTTAATTGAAGACCACATCAGACGATATTACTTATGATAAGAACATTTGGAATGCAGGCAGGTTTTTATAGAACGATAGTGTCTTTAATGCGGCGCGATGCCAAACCCTATCAAAGCCTTTTGCCATGTCTAGGCTGATCGCCAAGGATTCCCCATGCCTGGCAATAGCCTCACCCCAAAGGTGTGTGACATACGCTAGAAGATCACCCGTGGATCGGTTCGGTCTAGAACCATATTGAAGATCATTTAGTAAGGAGTGATCCTCCAGGTAGTGAAAGTATATATTAAAAGTATTTTTCTTTCTTTCTTTCCATAACACATATCGCTTCATCATTATCATCAGCCTATCGCAGTCCACTGTTGAACGTAGAGCTCTCCGATTGCACGCCACTTGGCTAGATCCAGCTCCTGCCTGCCAGCCATCTTACGTAGGTCACTCCACCGTTTTTATATTTGTGTGCGGAAATCCCCTCGTATACTACCGGCGCGTGTGTATGTGTGTTGGACACATCGCTTAATAAAACTTAAAATAATACTTACCAAACAATAAACAGATAATTATGTCACTTATAAACATCTTTCGTAATACTTCATTTTACATTCTATCCAATTCACGAGTTACTGATTTGGAAAATTCAAGTCAAACTTTGATACTGCTTAATTACGCAGAAATCACATTATGATTACTGCAATTAAGATAAGGAGTATTTATGCAGTGGTTTGAAAGGTATTACGATATCAAAAGCTAACAAAATAATTATAAATTTCTGGATCTTTTAGTTCAATTAAATAGGAAAATACCAACAAGTATCAAAGTGGTTTTCAAGATAAATATATTCAATTTACGTATTCAGTCCAAAGAAGAAGTGAACCTTTATTCTGTTAAACATATGTGGAGAGAAATCGATTATGTGTGTAGTTGTCATATAACTTGACAAGAGCAAGGAAACAGATAGGTCAGTCGTGAAGCATGGACAACTTTCAACCTTACAGTAGGACAATCAAACTGAAGTAGTAACAGTAGTATAATAAACAAAGCTTAGAAATTTCCATTCAATAGAGATCTTCATATGGCAAAGAGAACTAAACAATTGAACAACAATCATTAGGAAAAAGTTAGTACAAGGTATAAAGTGTACACACAGAAAATCCAGATTGCGATAAAATCCATATTAATATATTCAAATTCAATAGTAACTCTCTGTCTGTATCTTACGATTTCACCGCAAAACCCAGTGGAGAATCGAAATATATTAATTTTGACCTTAATAAACCACATAGATGCGAGCGGAGCCGCTACTAAAAGCTAATGTTTTATAATTCGATCCAGCCGGCTTAGAGTAAACAGAGAGAGAAGGTACGTTCTTGGAAAATAAATTAATCATTATTTTTAATGCACAACAACACTGGCTAGAATTTATAAAATTTTCCATTTTATCTGGAGTTAGTATTCAGTATAATACAAATGTTAACTCTACTAAATAAGAGAATTAAATTATTATAGGTAATTAATTAGTTTTCGTCTGATGAACCCAAAGTAAAACATAACTCTTTATTTTTCACATTCAACTGAACATTCAAACTGTAACGATCACTGAATAAAACGTTTGCAATTACGATTCTTGTAGATTTTGGCACCTGTATGTTGTTTAAAGACATAACAATCATCATTAGCCTATTGCAGTCTACTGGACATTGATGATCTCGGTATATTATAAGAAGGAAAAAATGAGTATACAATTCTTATTCAAAGAGATTATTTATTTAAAAAAACATTCTTAAAACTATATAAAATAAGGCTTCGTGTCCAATATTAGTACTTTACGTTCAGGGCTCAAACAAACGTACCGTACAATATTGTCGTCGTTATAAGTACATAATAATATATCTACAAGTATTTACAGGAGAAATTATTAATCTAGAACTCGAAATTAAAGGAACTTTGTACACCGTTATACTAAAACAATTGACGCTATAGTTTATATTATATGCTTTGCATTTCAACACTTATTTGTTCATGCTATTTAAAGCAGGCCTTTAGTCAGAAAATTTGAGAACACTGTGATGTCTTCGTGTTAGCGGTGACTGTGTGCTCCATTTGTGCCAAAGCCGTGAGTTCTGTATCCATTTTTCTATTCTTTACTCTCGTTGTTTTTTTCATCTCTCTCTTTTTGCAGCAACATAATATCTCCACAAATTCTTTCCTGAAATTATCATTCAGCCAACCGTATAATAGTGGATTTGAAACAGCGCTTGACATCCCAAACATGTGGCAAATCGCATACGTTATTGTCATAGTTTTCTCCTCCATGAAAGGTTGTGCGCTGAAATCTGCTACCAAGTTAAAAACGTTCAACGGAAGCCAGCTAATAACATAAGTTACAGCTATCGCTATAAGAATGGTTGGGGTTTTTCTTGTCGTCCTTCTGCGTCCTCTTAATCTTCGATGGATTTGAACGTGGGCAATAACAACTACGAGAACAGGTAGTAAGTATTGGAAAATAAGACTAAATACGGAGTACATAGCTCGCCCATTGGCGAGCGGCCAGTCTTCTATGCAAAAACTTAACGAGTTTAAGCCGATGACTTGGAGGTAGTAAGTCTTGAGGCTTCGGAACATATATAGTGGAGATGCAAGGGTGAAAGCAGTAACCCAAATGAAGAACATGGTAATGAGAGCACCCATGGTCTGTAGGCCTGGTCGCGTTGGGTAGACGATTAACTGTGGACAAAGAAAGTAGACAGAATAAGTAGGTACAACAGATAGATGGAAAAAAAAATTCATAAATTTTAAGACAAATACGAAATTTAAAATTTAGTAATGAAGTAAAATATGCTTCAATATTTTTTTGACTTGCAATCATCTACGGCTATATTGTTAATATGATCATCACAAAAATGTCTATGCATTTTGTCAGAGATGCATTAAAGAATATAAAGTACTTTTGTCCTTAAATAAAAAACCGAGAGGAATTAGAAAATATTTATACGACAGCGACAGTCCGTGGACAACATTACCATTTAAATCCTCCAACATAGTAATATTGTTTTATGTTGTTAGCTCCCCAGTTATCGAGTGTATTAAATGTTTTATCGCTGGAGTGCGGACAGTGAGTTCATTACAACTCTCAATAGATAAGTTTATAGATTGCAGTTACGAGAATTCATCAAACAAAAGAGTTACTTACGATACGAGTACAAAAGGGTACTGATAAAGTAAAGTGGTGCAGTTGATTTATTTATCTTTCACAATGACTATGAATGTAAAGCTCTTTCAAGGGACCAGCAATATAATCAGCAAGAATTTTTTAATTCAGTTTATTTAGTTTTCATCCAGTTTGTTTTTGATAAGTAATTTAGATAACTATAGGGAAAGCCTTGGAACTCTGTAGTTAAATGTAGCCATGGGCGGTGATAGTCACTTGCCATCAGATGACCAGTTTGTCATTTGTCCTCGTTATCAACCTCAAAAATATCCCGAAGGTTACATAATGATGCGGTCATGTAAATAAATAGGCTTGAGATACCGTAAATCACCATTTTAAACCATGAACTATTTTCGCTTTAATTTAAATCATTTTTATTTCTACATTCGAAGTCAACCCGGATGTGTAAGCATAGTAAATAATACAGAAAATGGTTCACGTGGAATTTATTCGATAGCTAGAAATAGCCCTAATAGGCAAATTGATGAAGTATCTAATCACGTTCCTGGAACTACGGTACCTTTGAGTAATGTTTATCAAAGATGTGTGTTCCTGTTTATTTCTATTAAATCGTGATGGAATGCAGATACGCATTACTAGGGTTCAGAGGTTTATAAGTAATTTCAATCTCACCAGTAAAAATGAGTAATTTTTGAAATACATTTTAATTATTTTAAACCAACTTGTTTAAATGACTATTAGAATAGTTTTTCTATAGAAAAACTAATAAATACGTGTATTATAGTTTTCAATAAATATCTTAACAAAAAAAAATCAAGTTCATCTACGATTAGTAGTACTTTTTATCACTGAATTGATTACTTGAGTTTTATTTTATATTTGATGTTTGTATTTTTGACGTGTTCAAGTGCCTTTTGGGGCCTATGGAAATAAATGATTCGACTTTGACTTTGACTTTGATTCAACCAATTAATCAACTTATTGTATTTCATAGCTGAAAAAAGTTCACGTGCACTTTGCTCAGTGCTAATGCGGTATCCAAACCGCTTAAAAACATACTTACAATAGTAGTTATTATAACAAAAATAAATAAAATTCGTTCAACGGAACTTAAGATAAGTTACTAATCAAACATAAGATAGCCTTCGTTGCCCACGGGAATTTCAAACTTAACTAGCGAACTACGTTAGTTATAAAAGTAACTACAATAATTCTACAGTATGGCTATAGATAAAAATAACGTAATAAAAAGCGTGAAGTAAAACCTCTCTTAGCGAGTATGTGGGTGTGAGTATGCACCTTCACTGTACACAAATTAAAGCTAGAGATCGTGTACTCCATTCACGCCCCGGAAATGAAATGTGTGATGAGCAAGATTATTTGCTTTATATATAGGGGTATCTATTTTCTTTGAAAGTTATTAAATTTAGTCGTCAGTAGTCTAGTTGCCATAGCACAGACTCCGTCCAGATTGAGAACAAACTGAGGCTGTAAAATGTGTGATGTTTTTATTATTAGCTTTTGTATCTCAGTCTAACGATCAAACAAACAAACTGCCTACGTTTCAAGTATAGTGAACAACACACATAATTCAATTACCTGATATCTGTCCAAAGCAATCGCAGTAATGGATATAGTTGAGACAAATATTGAAATAGCTTGAATAGCGCCACAAGCTTTGCAAAGGCTAGGCCAGTCTGGTAGAGGCCAATGTTTGGTCAATAGCTCCATTAAGGTCAAGGGTGTGCCGACACAGCAGACTAAGGCGTCGGAAACTGCCAGATTTACTATGAACATGTTTCTTGCTGTTCTCATCGCCGGTTTTCTTACTACCTGAAACAAAGTGCAAAAAAATATTATGTTAATCGAACTTTGAAAGACTTAATTATCAGTTTTTTTTATGTAATACAAATGCAAACGAGGATCGCCTGATGGTAAGCGATTACCGTAGCCCATGGATACTTGCAATACTAGAGGCGTTACAAGTGCGTTTCCAGCCTTTGGGGGATGAGGAATGGGATGGGGGAAGGGGTTGGGGTAGGGCCTCCGGTATCCTTCCCAGGAGTTGGCGGACCTCCGTGCGGCCTGTACTCGTGCCCGGAGGTCCTACACCCGCTGCCGGCGGCGACGCCACCGCGTAGACAGGGAGGAGGGCCAGCTTCATGAGGAGTACCGCGAAGCGCGGAAAACTCTGAAGCTGGCCATTTGCCGCGCCAAAGAGGCAAAGAGAGTGGAGATGCTGGAGAGTCTCGATCGTGACCCCTGGGGTCGCCCATATCGTGCGGTGCGACAAAAGCTCCGCACGGCGGGCCCCCCCCTTACCGAGACTCTCCAGCCCAGCTTCCTGCAGCAGGTGGTCGAGGGCCTTTTCCCACAGCGGGCGGAGCACACGCCCCCGTCGATGGCCTTCCGGCCAGAGACGACGGGGACGGAGGGAGTGAGGTGCCGCCTGTTAGGTAATCGGAGGTTGGGGCGGCTGTTCTAAGGATTCGTTCTAAGAACACCGCCCCCGGGCCGGACGGGGTACCATGAGTGATGGCCCGAGCTCTCGACCATATGTCAGACCGCCTCAGGGAGGTTTTGGACGCCAGCCTGGCGTCCGGACGCTTCCCTGAGTGCTGGAAATGCGGGAAGCTGGTCCTGTTGGCGAAGCCGGGACGGCCTGCCGATTCGGTCACGGCCTATAGGCCCATCGTGTTGCTGGACGAGGCGGGCAAATTGTTCGAGAGGATCCTCTCTGCCCGCATCGTCCGGCACCTAAGCGAGGTGGGACCCGACCTGTCGGACGCCCAATTCGGATTCCGAGAGGGGCGTTCGACGGTCGATGCCGTGATCCGCCTTAGGGCCGTGACCGAAGAGGCAGTGAGCTGTGGCGGCGTGGTGTTGGCGGTGTCCTTGGACATCGCCAACGTCTTTAATAGTCTGCCATACAGCTGCATCAGGGAAGCACTCCAGTATCATGGGGTGCCAGAGTACCTGAGGCGGCTGGTGGCAGACTATTTGGAGGAGCGTACCGTCGTGTACGAGGATCGAGATGGCGTCTTTAGACGACGACCCATGTCGTGCGGCGTTCCACAGGGGTCTGTCCTCGGACCACTCCTGTGGAACGTGGGGTACGACTGGGTCCTTCGACGTCGTCTGCCCCCCGGGCTGGGCGTAATTTGTTACGCCGATGACACACTTGTCACAGCCCGGGGGGCCAATTTCCAAGAGGCGGCGTGCCTGGCCACCAGGGGTGTATCTCTGGTGGTTGGGCGCATAGAGGCGCTGGGCTTACGGGTGGCCCTTGACAAGACGGAGGCCCAGCTTTTCCATGGGCCCCGTCGTGGTCCACCCCCCGGCGCCTCAATCGAAGTCAACTCGGTCCTCGTACCGGTTCGGGCCCAGATGAGGTATCTGGGCCTGATCCTCGACGGTAGGTGGCTCTTCGACGAGCACTTCCGACAGCTTGGCCCTAAGCTGGTCGACGCTGCCTCCGCCCTTGGGCGTCTTTTGCCCAACTTGGGTGGAGCCAGCGTCGCTACTAGGAACCTCTACACGGGGGTGGTCCGGTCGATGGCCCTGTATGGGTCACCGGTGTGGGTGGAGGCTCTGACTGCCCAGAATAAGGCGCGCCTCTGGCGCCCTCAGAGGGTATTGGCAGTCAGAGCCATACGCGGATACCGGCGAGCCGCTGAATATCGGGCGGAGAACGGGTATCGTCCTCCGCCCGAAGAGGTACGCGATTGGCGTGAAGCCGCTCGCCGAGCCACGATGGCTCGTTGGTCTTCCCGGCTGGAGGCTCCACGCGCTGGCTTTGCCACCGTGGAGGCGCTCCAGCCGGTCATCCTCGATTGGGCAGGGCGGCAGCACGGGACCCTTTCCTTCCGGCTGACGCAGGTGCTTTCCGGGCATGGTTGCTTCGGAAAGTACCTGCACTCGGTCGCTAGGAGGGAATTGAGTCCCGCCTGCCACCACTGCGACTGCAGTGAGGACTCGGCCCAGCATACGCTGGAGATCTGCCACGCTTGGGCGGATCAGCGCCGGGCCCTCACTGCAGAAATCGGAGGAGATCTCTCGCTACCGGCCATCATACGCTCCATAGCCGGTAGCGATTGCAGTTTTACCGCGGTCGCATCCTTCTGCGAAGACGTAATTTCACAGAAGGAGGCGGCGGAGGAAAGACTAAAGGTGCAAATTATTAGTCTCTATGTCCCTGCTTCCTAAAATATAATTCATCAGTTGCTGAATTTGTTTGCAAATTGATGGTTCAATGAAGTAGTTTTTGTTAAGTATCTATTAATTGTATATCAAGTAATCGCTCCTAAACAACCTTTATACAATCAGTATGAATTACGCAGTTAGGGGTTATCTGTTAAGAACGATCTGTCTGTTTATTAGTAAAATTTAGACAGTTAAGGGTAAATGGGTCAGATTCATCTAATTGATATCTTATCTAGTTAACACAGGCAGCTGTCAGACTCTGATGGATTCAGGGAGAGATGAGATGCGGTCAGGCAAGAGCTTGGATATCGATAAGACTCAAATTCATTTTCATTTCTCTTAATTAAGATTTATGGGACTTGTTTTGTTGAGTAATATTTAATTAGCAGCAATACCAAATCAGAATACCTATCATAATTTCCCAATTTTGACGACTTGTGTAGTAATGTCTGAGATTCAAAAAAAGAAAATTTTTCATTATTAATATACTAATAGACGAGAGATAATATTACAGTATAATCATACAATTTTAATTTCGTAAATATATTAGAATATCATTTACAACAGACAACGGTTGGTATTTTATCTAAACACATGTCAATATTATCATCAAATTTGGAAACGTGAACTGTGTAATGGAAGATGGGTGATCGTTTGCCAATGTTTTCAGGGAATAATTTAATAAGTTGATCGCTTGCTTAAACCGCATTTTGTCTATTTTGAGTTGTACTTTTTTAGCTCTCTGCATTCTTTTTTACGATGCCATTCGTTTCAACTGCACATTTTTATTAAAACAACATTCAAATGCATATTGCTACTGCACAATAAACTTCTGTACTCCTGGGAAAGAAAACCAATTATCTTCATGTGGTTTAGTTATTATAAGAGAGACAATGTTTTCTTTGTCTAAAACCGTACAAACATAATAATTTAGATGTTCCCCTTATGAAATTTTTAATTAAGTTCAGAAAAATGTAGGTTTTATAATTCAACTGCTTTTTATGTTTTTTACCTCTAAATCTCGCTATTCCTGAACCGATTTGGAATTTCCTTTAGATTTATTGTATAATTTTGATTTGATTAAATTTTAATTTAGACCAAAATACAACACCTCACGGTTGAAAATTAAGAACTGAAAAATACAATTTTCTCATCGCATCAGTGTGCTTAATGAAGAGGATGGTACTTTATGAAGTTAATTATATAAGAGACAAATATAAATGATGCTGAAATTAATATTTTTATTAAAATTAAAAAGAAGTCACATCAGTTTAATGAATAATTTGTGACAGTGATAAACACGTTTAAATGACTAAATGGGTCTCGATGAAGTTCGACTCAGTAATAAATTATGATCTAGAAATATACATAGGAATATTTCTTATGAATAATCTTAAGAAAAAGCTTCTAGTATAATACATTTTTGTTATAAAGTTAGAATGAGACGCTTCTGTTATTTTTATGTGATATGGAAATCTGAACGAACTTCTATTTATGGCTTAAGGTGTACTTCTCTATGAACTTGGGCCAGATTGGATATAAAAATAGGAAATCAATTACTTTCGGCAGCCAGCAAGAGTTATTACGCCGGTTCCGGCTTCATGCCTCAAATATCTGGATTCCTTCAAAGCCGTACAAATATTATTTTTGTCTATTTATCATATACGTCTCGTGTGAAAGAATATATATTTACTGTCATGTTATTTATTTTTTCGGAGTAACCTATGATATATGTTTCCTGGTGTCTTGAAATAGATTGAAAGTTATTTTTCCTATGGTCTCACGACCAATCACATACTCCTATTCTCGGATAGATAATCATATTAGGAAAACTTTGAAGTAAAATGGAAAAATACCTGCTTTTGTTTCTGATCTATTATAGTGACTACTGGATTAAGAAGTCGTGGATTCAATTCAAGCATAGGCTATATATATTTGTGTGGCGAGCACTATAATTTATTCAGTGTTCGTGTATAGTTGGTCTAGTGGTTAGCGTAAGCGACTGCAAATCAAGAGGTCTCGGGTTCAATTCCCGGGTCGGACTGCGGTTGGGTTTTTCCTACAAGAAATTCCTAATAGCAGCCCGGAGTATGGAAGATGGCGGTGTTTTCTGCCCGTGCTTCGGAGAGCACGTTAAGCCGTCGGTCCCGGTTGTCATGAACATCTATGGCAATCGTTATTGGGAAGTCAGTGCCCTCAAATATACTGACAACTAGTTCAACCTTCGAATTCAGTTCGCCCTCAGGGTTGCGGAGGTCAGATGCCAGTCGCTCTGTGTAAAAACTGATATTCAGGTAAAACCGGTTGAACTGGTAGCCGACCCCAAATAATATTGGGAATAATAAAGGCTAGGAAGAAGAAGTTCGTGTACATTTACCCATACAGTGATAATAATAATTCTACAAAATCTAGAAGAAGACATCTAGAATACGAAAGAAGAAGAGGTCTCCACTCAAGAAGAGTGAATTAAAAGCATATAGATAAAGCATTTAATGTAACTCGATAAATTATAACCATTTTTTATTTTGCTTGTAGTGTATTTAGGTTGCAGAAACTTATAGAAACCTGTAGTCTTAAAATATCCATTATTTTCATTCATTTTAACTTTTTAAACTTTTTTTTTTGATTAAACTACCGTAGTTTCCGCAGAAAATTATCAGGTACTGTGGTCCCAAGCTTATTGAACTATTGAAGAAAATTGTGGTTATACCTCTCAAAATATTTTCTGTTAGATGAATAAACTCACAAGATGTATTGATCCGCTTAAATTGTGAGAGATATTGCGCTATAACGTACAGTTCAACTTGATTAATGGCTTTGTAGCGCGGTCACAGTTTCACTATGTTTACATTTTTCAATACTTGTATTAAATTTTGAAATTATGTCTATCCCGGTATGTCCGGTTATGTAATGCAAATAACTTATTTTTAATCAATGCTAACGATTGGTTAGGTTCTAGATAATACCACTTTATGTCTATTTAGTCTTATGAAAACCTTTTGAATCTTACACTCTCAACAATAAATGAATCATTGAATAAAATGCGATACAAATTCAGAGGTGTTCAAAGTTATGTATTAAAAGAGTATGTACCTATAAGAATAAATATGAAGTTTTGATGATCTATCATTAGTGCCCCATCTAAAAGGTTTTTTTCTCATAATATTATTAAGTTGGATTTATAAAAAGAACGGTGCACGGAAGGTGCGGATAAATAGCTCGGGTCTCGAAAATTAAGTCGCCTGGGACGCTCCCAGGCGACTTAATTTTCTACACAGAAGGCATCCTGCACACTCGTAAAACGCTTTTTACGAGTGTGCAGGATGCCTTCTGTGTAGAAAATTGTTATGAAAATGAAACTTCTGTTCTTCGTCGCTTGTTGTACTTGTGGTAACATAAATGTTTGGAAGATATATGTAATATTGCAGGTAGGTTTGGTTTCTGGGCATGAATAGATATAGTTTAGTAGGATTAGATGAATAGGTAGTTTAGTAGGCAAAGTTCAAGAATTTCTATATAGGTGGCAAAACAACTATTTCTACCGTGGGAGAGCCACTATTCGGCATGAATGGACCGGAGTTATACCACGGCCTCACTGAAAACCGGTGTGAAACAGCGCCTGCGCTGTGTTTCACCAAGTGAGTTAGGATACGGAAGGCCCATACCCCAACCCCTCACCCAACTCCCTCCCCATCCCCCAAGGGCCGGCAACGCACTTGCGACGCCTCTGGTGTTGCGGGTGTCCATGGGCGACGGTAATCGCTTACTATCATGCGATAGGTCTGTTCGTTCGCCTCCAAATTCATTAAAAAAAACCCTTCCCCACCCCCAAAAGGCCGGTAATGCATTTGTGACATCTTTGGTGTTGCGGGTGTCCATGGGCGGCGGTAATCGCCTAATAGGCATTTGTAAATAATAACTACCTAATAGTAAAATTACCAGAACAATTATCCTGCATAATAATATATGTTTACAAATTCAATTTTATGTCACACGAAATAATTTGGCGACAATATCATGATACTCGTAACTAAACCATTGAAAGAAATATCACAAACCTCTCGACTCATTTCTTTCATTATGACAATAAAAAAACAAAGTGATGTGTATCATACGTTGTTATTAAAAGAAACTGATGTAGCAGGCAGATTTGAAATTTATTTTTAACCAGAGACTCGTCGTGACACCGTACGGAAGTCTTTGAAATTCTCGGTTTTCCTCTACTGCATGCATATTTTAAACATATAAACCTTTCTCTTTAATCATTCTTCGACTGCCTCAGTTGCGCAGTATGTATAATAACGGGTGATTTTTTAAGAGCTTGAGAACTTTTTTAAACAATAAAACGCATAAAATTTGCAAAATCTCATCGGTTCTTTATTTTAAACGTTAGATTGGTACATGACATTTACTTTTTGAAGATAATTTTATTTAAATGTTGACCGCGGCTGCGTCTTAGGTGGTCCATTCGGAAAGTCCAATTTTGGGCAACTTTTTCGAGCATTTCGGCCGGAATAGCCCGAATTTCTTCGGAAATGTTGTCTTCCAAAGCTGGAATAGTTACTGGTTTATTTCTGTAGACTTTAGACTTGACGTAGCCCCACAAAAAATAGTCTAAAGGCGTCAAATCGCATGATCTTGGTGGCCAACTTACCGGTCCATTTCTTGAGATGAATTGTTCTCCGAAGTTTTCCCTCAAAATGGCCATAGAATCGCGAGCTGTGTGGCATGTAGCGCCATCTTGTTGAAACCACATGTCAACCAAGTTCAGTTCTTCCATTTTTGGCAACAAAAAGTTTGTTAGCATCGAACGATAGCGATCGCCATTCACTGTAACGTTGCGTCCAACAGCATCTTTGAAAAAATACGGTCCAATGATTCCACCAGCGTACAAACCACACCAAACAGTGCATTTTTCGGGATGCATGGGCAGTTCTTGAACGGCTTCTGGTTGCTCTTCACTCCAAATGCGGCAATTTTGCTTATTTACGTAGCCATTCAACCAGAAATGAGCCTCATCGCTGAACAAAATTTGTCGATAAAAAAGCGGATTTTCTGCCAACTTTTCTAGGGCCCATTCACTGAAAATTCGACGTTGTGGCAGATCGTTCGGCTTCAGTTCTTGCAGGAGCTGTATTTTATACGGTTTTACACCAAGATCTTTGCGTAAAATCTTCCATGTGGTCGAATAACACAAACCCAATTGCTGCGAACGGCGACGAATAGACATTTCACGGTCTTCAGCAACACTCTCAGAAACAGACGCAATATTCTCTTCTGTACGCACTGTACGCATTCGTGTGGTTGGTTTAATGTCCAATAAAGTAAACTGAGTGCGAAACTTGGTCACAATCGCATTAATTGTTTGCTCACTTGGTCGATTATGTAGACCATAAATCGGGCGTAAAGCGCGAAACACATTTCGAACCGAACACTGATTTTGGTAATAAAATTCAATGATTTGCAAGCGTTGCTCGTTAGTAAGTCTATTCATGATGAAATGTCAAAGCATACTGAGCAAATAATAATGCATGAAAATCATAACCTCAAAAAATCTGAGCAAATACTAATGCATGAAAATCCTAACCTCAAAAAAATCACCCAATATATATGTATTTACAAAAAAAAGTATATAGGTATTACTATTAGTTCTTTAATATCCATAATACAAGCTCTGCTTAGTTTGGGACTAGATAGTCTTGTGTGTTAGATGTCCAAAATATTTATTACTTATTCATTATTATTATTATTCAATCTACTGCTGAAAACTGCATTAAAATTCAAAAGATGCAAACAGTGTAAACGAGTTCATTTTATATTTTAGATTAAAAGTACTTACAGAAATAACAACGAGGGCATTGCCAACAGCGCCAATAACCATCAAGATGCCGTAGAAAGTGAGAAGGAGGGCTCTGGTTGGATCGTCAACTTTCTTGTTCTGATAAAATTTCTCTAGAAGAATGTTAGGATCCTGGATGCCTCTTGATGCTTCTATCAGCCATCTTGCCGAACCATTTAGAGTCAGGTTTAAGTTAGGATCCAGCCCCTGGAACGAAAGAAAAATAATGTTAAATTTGTTCATTTGTTTAACGCAAAATAAGTCCTAAGTTAAGAAAAGTCATTGAAATTCAAATTTACATACTTAATAAATGTACCTACAACAGTCACTTTTAAAGTATAGTCAATTTTAGAGAAACAAAAATAATTTTCAAATTAATTTTCTTGAAGTTTATTATCAGTGTACCATTAAAACCTGAGTAACCAACTAACCGCTAGCCTTCTGCGAGCGACTCTTTTACATTCAAATCAGTTATTAATATGCAAAACAGCACATGGCTTGGTGCCACTGCAGTTTTAATATCTACGTAGAACTTATGAGCAATATTCAGTCGCTGAGCACAACCGTCGGTATCCAGCACTATTTTATTGTGAACGTGACATAGTAACAAAGAAAGATGTGTTTTGGGTCAAAATTAAATGATATTTTAACGTTTATAGTACGTACTCCTTTAATGAAGAGAAAAATGTTTTTTTGATCGGCTAGGACCAGTGCACACTGAGAGGCTACTGACGATGATAATGATGTAGACAAAGATATTCTGTTCTATTAAACTCACACATCTCACACATGACCGGCTGATCGCAAACTAGACAAAGCCGCTAACCGTGGGAGAGCCTCGCTTCGGCATCCATGGGCCGGCTCGACTACAGTGATACCACGGCCTCACAAAAATCCAGTATGAAGCAGCGCCTGCGCTATGTTTCGCTGTGTTGTGTGTGTGTTTGTGTGTGAGTGAGTGAAAATACCGAATATCCCCCATCCCCTTCCTCATCTCCCAAAGGCCGGCAAAGCACTTGTAACGCCTCTGGTGTTGCATCAGGCGATACGTTTGCTCATTTGC
This sequence comes from Spilarctia lutea, assembly GCA_916048165.1. Classification (NCBI taxonomy): domain Eukaryota; kingdom Metazoa; phylum Arthropoda; class Insecta; order Lepidoptera; family Erebidae; genus Spilarctia; species Spilarctia lutea. Next base: position 1,529,445 of record OU696492.1, on the reverse strand, counting down.
CCTCTACTCCATAAAAAAGCCTATGGTAACCTGACTACTGATAAATTATATACTATACTTAAATATTTCTAAATGCATATACATATTGTAGATGAATTACGGCCAGAAACATAACAATTAATTCGTGTTCATCAAACAAATTTGTTCTTTTTTTTTATTTTATGTGGAATGCACCCGTATAGCACCGACTGGTGGTAATGTCGGACTCGAACTGACTTAAACCGCACGCCGTTTCGGATTTGTCCTGGGTCTAATTAAACCGACGACCATACTAGTCAGGATCACTTACCACTGGATCAGCAGGCCCGTCAATTAATTTATAATTTCTTGACATACCAACTCTAGCCATATGCTCTATATTGGAAATAACGTTTGCTATTTGCATTACACTTTAGGTGCATCCACAACCAAAGTGCTTAGACAAAGTATTAGCGTAGTGTGTAATCTCATTAGTGAATACAAAAGGCTATGTAAAACTAGACGAACCAATTTCAAACGCGGCGCGAATAAAGCGATTATGTTGGAAGAGCAGTCTTTGTCCACGAATGTTTCGTTTGATATGTGTTTTATCTTAATTAAAGGTGTCCAATAATGAGAGATAATATTTACATATTTGGTACTTATGTACAGTATTTGCCTTTCTCTGTGACTATATTCTCAAATTTAATCGTAGCCTGCAAGCCTTCCCTCTATCCCTCGCAAGGCCGGCAACGCACTTGTGACGCTTCTGGTGTTAGGGGTGTCCATAGGCGGCGGTAATCGCTTACTATCAGGCGATTCATCTGCTCGTTTGCCCCCTATTCCATAAAAAATAATATATTGAGACCAAATGCTTTAGTAATATAATATACACACAAAAAAAATATTCAAAAAGAAATCCCTTTCTTAATGGATAGGCTTTAATATATCGAGCTTATTGTGAAGAAATAGTCTGAAATAAATTTTTATTATATTTATAAAGAACATTTTTATCAAAAACCTTAATAATCTCAATAGAAATTAGTTATTTTACCTTAGAAAAGCAATTTTGATTCATCTCTACTATAATAGAGAATTCTATTCAATATAAAATAAATGTTAACTCCTTTCTTAGATAATAAACAACAATATCAGATAAATAAAAAACAACTGTACACGACACATTTCAAGGTGCATTTTATACTTTCATCTATCTGCAAATACCTGATTTAGATAAACAGTATTAACCAAAATTTTCGTTATAATATTTTTATCGTGCGAATGGAAGACAGGATTTTCATAGTGATAACCAGATTAGAAAAGCTTAAAAGATTATAAGATAGCATATACCATTTAGTCATATTGAGTGTTTTGGTTTAGTAACATACAGTATACAAATATCTACGAAAACATTTTGTTTATCATTGGTAATAGAATCGGCTGTTGTTTTGTTATCGTTGAATGTGATTTGTTTTTACGCACAGATTTACTTAGTGTACCAAGGAAGCTGCCACTTTTTTTTTTTTTTATTGAATAGTTGGCAAACGAGCAGACGTATGACCTGATGGTAAACGATTACCGCCGCCCATGGACACCCGCAACACCAAAGGTGTCACAAGTGCGTTGCCGACCTTTGGGGGATGAGAAAGGGGATGGGGGTAGGGGTTAGGGGATGGGGGTAGGGGTTGGGGTATGGGCCTCCGGTATCCTCACTCACTCGGTGAAACACAGCGCAAACGCTATTTCACACCGGTTTTCTGTGAGGCCGTGGTATCACTCCGGTCGAGCCGACCCATTCATGCCGAAGCATAGCTCTCCCACGCTAAACTAACGTCACTGATGCAGTGCGATTTTGCAAATCACTGAATGCTACACAAGCGCTGCGTGGTGGAGTTTTTTTTTTTTACATGTGGAAACCCCCTCGGGCCGTCACTCCGCCGGGGTTTCCGGCGGGGCGGTGTGTCGGAATCGAACCGACTAAAACCACACGGTGTGCCACTCTGCGCCTGAGAAGGGAGGGGTCCGGGAACTGCAGTTATTAACACGACCGGACCCCGTGGTGGAGATTTACACCATGAGATCCCAAGTTAATTTATCCCCATCAAGCTTAAGTTACTTACCATAATCTGTACTATATACTTTCATATCAATATTATAAATTGGAAAGTAGCTTCGTCTGTTACACTTTTACGGCTACAACGTTGCACCGATGTTAATGAAATTTAGCATGAAGATTCTACATGCAGTCTTGAGGAAAGACATAACCAACCTACACGCGTAAAAGCTGCTATTCTTATTTACTCTGTTTCTTTAAACATAAAACTTTTTGCCCCTCTTATGTCTCTTATCGTTTTAGTACCTTATATGTTATGTTACACTAGCTGACCTACGCAACCTCGTTTGCGTCTTATATTGCCCGTAGCGTGAAAAATTTACCCAATTTTTTAAACATCCTTCATTAGTGCTCCGCTCCTATTGGTCTTAGCGTGATGATATATAGCCTTTAACCTTCCTCGATAAATGGACTATCCAACACTGAAAGAATTTTTCAAATCGGACTAGCGGTTCCTGAGATTAGCGCGTTCAAATAAACAGACAAACAAACAAACTCTTCAGGTTTAATATATTAGTATGGATTTTACGAAAAATACTAGAGTAATATAACTTACTCAAAAAACTTATGATAATAATCTAATGTCATTGTAATAAAGGACAAAGGACACCTCAGTCTATTCCAGAAAATTCAGTCAAAAAACATAGTCCAAGTGTGAATAACACGAAAAACAAAAAGGATTTTTCATCCAGAATTTTTCTTGTGTTGATTAAGTTACGAATTCCAAGTAATTTATATAAATAGCATATCGTTAATGTTTTATTTCAGTTTACTGAATATTATTAGTTCCCTAGCTGAGCCCTGGATGACGCCGCAGGGTGAAGCTAGACCTTAAAAAAGGAAGTCTAAGTTATTCCTTCTAATCTATCATAGATTACGAGTATTATCCAGAGATTACCGACCGACAGACAAACAAAAAAAATAAAATTATTTTTTTGATGTAAGTATTGTACATACCTTCATATACATTGAGTGAAAAATTGTTAATTTGAAATTACAAACACTTTAGTTTTATTCATTTGTATAGCCAATGATTAATTTATTAGTGCATGCATGCTGTGTGTTGTTTTAGATGATTACTGTTACCAACAAGTGTCAGTAAATATTTGTGTCGTTATCACTTATATTCTCATGTGATTTTCTAGTGTGTTTTATCCAGAATGCACCTCATACTAACTAATAACATAATTATGAAGGTGGCCTTGTTTATACACGCCACAACTATTCAAACAGCGTGCAACTTTACGTACAATATGATCAGGGTAGTGTTTAAAATAACGAGATATTTTCTTATTCCAAATAGTCTTCTTAAGCTATACGAGTACATACTTCTTCGAGTACTGCACAATGCAAATTCAAAGATGCACAACTACATTCACTGGTATTTAGTAACGAGTGCTGTTATATCAGTCGACTGGCTTAGTGGCGCAGTGGTAGTGAATGCGTCTGTTGTACTTGAGGTCTCGGGTTCAAATCCTGAGTCGGTCCAAGTGTTTGTGTGATCTACAAATATTTGTTTCGAAGTTTGGGTGTTTTCTATATATAATATGTATGTATTTACAAAAACAATATCAGTTATCGAGTACCCATAACACAAGCTCTGCCAAGCTTGATGACTAGATGGCGTTGTGTGTTAGATGTCCAAAATTTTTATTATTTTATATTTTTTTATTACTATCTTCACGATGAGATCAGAAACTTTTCGGACCACCTAGTAGAACCAAAGAAACCAGTATTAAACTGTTCTTTCTGTTTTTAGTAGAGTAATTAAAGTTATCTAAATCCTATACTCTATCCTAATTTCTGGGTATGCACTTTCCATAGAGCTAATTTGTTTGTCAGTTTTAAATGGACTCATATTTAAATGGACATACAAAGCGTCACTACAATTTTGTTCTATTCATTTTTCCGTTGTTTTGTATGTACACAGCTATGGAAAATCATAAAAACGCCAACATAAAATGTTGTCATTCTGCGCCATTTACCGTGTGCCCCACTTTTCCTTTTATTTTTTATGAATGAAACTGTATATGGTAGGGAATATTCATTTATATATTTCTCCAACATTTGGTACGTTATGGCCTTTTATGAAAAATGGGGCGTTGTCGTGTTTTGTTTCGCGAGTGCACATTGTTACATTGTCTGCATTCGCAATGAGTATGATGATCACTACTTTTTGATTCTACCCATGATTTCCATCAGGCAGAGTCCCGATATCACCTGATAGTAGGTGACATCACCGCTCATGGACAGTTTCAACTCAAGGAATACAAATGTCATCGTTTATGTGTAGCAGATATAGGCGAAGGTGGCAGATTGATAGGACCTTCAATATCTTAACTTATTCTGTGAAAAGCATTGACTGCACGCATGGCGTAATGGTTTAAACAGTCGCAACAATACCTTTTATGTTATGGGTTCCCTAAACTAGACTACACTTTAAGTGATCTACAAATTATTGTTCTGAGTAGACTCTGTGCGTTCTTTGTGTCCATTTCATGTGTTTATCAAGTCCCTTGCGATGCAGGATGACATTACTGAAGAGAGAGACGTACCTATTAAAAAAAAATGGGAGAATGTGTAACAAAGCCGAAGCGTGTATCTTCTAAGCTAATCTTAATTTTTAAACTCGAATCAAATCACTAAACATACATAGACTGCCACAGTGGCGCAGTGGTAGCGAATGCGACTGCTGTGCATGAGGTTTCGGGTTCAAATCCTGGGTCAGACCAAGTGTTTGTGTAATCTACAAATATTTGTTTTGGTATTTGGCTGTTTTCTATGTGTAATATGTATGTTTTTACCAAAAAAAGTATATATGTATTTATATCACTTGTCTAACACCCATAACACAAGCACTGCTTAGCTCGGGACTAAATGGCGTAGTGTGTTATATGTCCGAAATATTTATAAAAAATATTTATTTATATCTACTTAAGTAATATAGCTGTTTAAACGGTGACCTCGACACTTCCTTCTTCACTAGTACTGCGCTGCGTGTTGTAGTTTAGATCCATCGATTTTCACACGGCACTTTGTGTGATTCAGAAATTTTAGTCCCAAGTCTTGGTTTCCTTTGTGGCCGGTTCATATATGTATGTATAAAAAGTCTAACCCAACACTGGATATATCTCTAGGGAGAGAGTTCTCTTTTTAAAAAATAAATGAAAATATAACATAATTTCACTTAAATTTCATGCAATTCATATTTTTTTTGGCGTCACAAATATAATTTAATCATGGCGGCGTGACGCCGACGGGTTCTAAGTTGATCACTTCAAATAAATTGGATTTTAGATTTTCTAACGAGCTACGGGAAATTAACAGCTAGCGGTATGTCGATTAATCTAATTGAATATTAATGGACCTACCATAGGAAAATGTGTTATTACCCAAAAAAATACTATATAATAATACAAATTCATAAATAAACATATCTGTCTGTCAGTTACGCTTGCACGGCTAAGCCATTGTACCGATTTCAATGTAATTTAGCATGGAAATACCTACTTAGATTCTTGAAGAAGGAGAGGATACTCCATAACATGAAAATCGACATACACGCGGGCGTGTGTTTAAGATATGACTGAATAATTTAAAAAGTTTTTTACTGAATAAAGTGGAGCCTTAAAAAAACGCAGATTTGTCATATAAATGATTTACAGGTTTGAAAAAAATCTAATAAAAGTTGATGTAATTAATGTGTCAATTACATTTCATAAAGATTAAATGCAATAAGTTTACCTAATCTGTTTCGTGGTCTCGGATACCAGTACCTGGCGAACCAGTTGTACCTTAGAAAGGAAAACCCTGGACATTTTTATACCACCATAATATAGGTAGCTGATAACAACACACAAAACACTTGCATTAACCGTTTAAAAATATGTAGACCGAAGGCTCAATGATTCAAAAGTACCTTAATAGGATCCGCCATAGTGTCTGTTACCATGCTGCATTTTTTTAAATGGAGTTGGTGGTAAACGAACAGACGTATCGCCTGATGGTAAGCGATTACCGCCGCCTATTGACACCCGCAACACCGTGGGCGTCACAGGTGCGTTGCCGGCCTTTGGGGAATGGAAAGAGGAATGGGAGAGGGATTGGGATATGAGCCTCTGGTATCCTCACTCACTCGGTGAAACATAGCGGAAGCGCTATTTCACACTGGTTTTTTGTGAAGCCGACCCTTGCATTCAGAAGCATGGCTCTCCCACGGTATGTGCACGGATTGGAACAAATACATTGTCTGCATTCGCAATGGACATGGTAACCAATACTCTTGGATTTCTCTTTGACGGGGTCATATATATATAAGAAAATATAAGCATGACGATTTATATTTAAAAGAAAAAACTAAAGTTCCAAAAAACGTGACTATAGAACTATAGAACCCAGGTTCAAATGAAAAAAACGAATAGCAACGTTTTGCGTGGATTTGTTTTATTGCCAACGAACTAATCTCTTAAAGCCAGAAAAAGTACGATCCTTTTATTGCTATCTCTATCTTTATTATGCGGTTCAATCCAACCCGGATAAGTTTACATTTCTATGCAAACCGTGTTAATGTTATACGTTGAATAAATTTGCATTTTTATTCAATCTTTTTTCATTTACTCACAGGGCTTTTGGGGAGTACTCGTGTTGCATTATTTGTCACCATTTTTACTTGTGCTCCACTTTCGTGTATTTTCCATTGTTTAATTTTATTTTACATTTTATGTATTCGATACAACCTTTGCACTTAAAACAATATTGAAAATTCATACTAATCTTATAAATTTGAATGGAGCTTTGTCTATCTTTTACGCTTTTACATCTAAATCAGTGCATAAGTTTCATACTCGCGGGCGGAACCTCGTGCAAATACTAGTGGTTTATAAATCTCAAAAATATTACAAATACATTACTTGTAATATCTTCGAGTTCAAAACCTACTTATTGAAGTATATCAAAGATGCCAGTTATTTTAAACGTTGAGATTTTTGAGCTGCAGTTTAAAAAGCAGCTGTTAAAATGTACTACAGTATTCTACACCTTATAGGAGCAATATTTCCTATACTAAATAACATCAATAACAAGCTAGACACATTAATTAATTAAAATAACCACCCATAAATTTTATGGTTCAATATTTGATAACCGCGGACGCACGTCATAACTTTTGTGATAAAACCTTCAGTTACGCTCCGGTGTCCGACACTGTCCACTTTATCAACACAATTTATACGTCAATATTGTATCTATACTAGCAACTTGCAAACTCGCTAATTAATAAACGTATTGGAGCTAGTTTTTAAATAGTTTTATACTGTTAACGGTTATGCTGAACCTGTAAATTTATTTAAATAAATTTATATATCAGAGAATTTTACAAGAAACAACTAGCAGAAATATGTTCTAAATCTCATTACCCCAAAATATAACTTTATATATTCTGTATGTAATATACATAGGTATAGTTACATATAAATATTTGTTATATAATAAAAAAAAAACGTGTGGCACTCGGGGACTGCTGCGGTAAACCTATTGTATAGCATTTTTTATCAACTTGTGCAATTATTATTATTTATTTATGCAGTATTTTTTTTTTATTAATTCAAGTTTTTTCTTTGATAATAATTCAAGTTACTGTCTGACTGTCTATCCGTTTGTTTGAGCGATTTGAAAAATTATCACAAAGAATTCAGGTAAAGTGGAAGTAAATTGGCAGTATCTAGGAAATGTATATTGTTATCATCTGCAATATGTATTGTATATATTAAAGTATTTAAAGTAGATTGTATTTTTTATTTGAGTCCTTAATTGTGAAATTCACAATTTCTTTATAATATATTTTAACAAAGTAGTAAGCTTATAAATCAAATACTTACTGAAGTATTAGTAAATGATCTACTTGTTTATAATATATTTGAGTAGATTTTGATTTGTTTTATCGATTTATCAATGTAGCAAGTCCCCATTAATCCGGTTAGAAAACACCAAAAATAAAAAAGATATTTATTTATATAATTACCTCTAACACTCTTTCCCAAAATCTATCATAAAGCTAGATGCAAATTTCCTGAGTTCGAAGAAGCATCAGACATTAATGACTTTTACGAGATATCTTGATTGAAGTACGTGTTTCGCACTTACATAAGGATCTCAGTTTATATTCCTATAAGATGACGTAATTGAGGTTAGCGTGTTTTGAATTTCGAACTTAGCATTTGCGTAAGATAATTAATTCGAGGTAAACTAGTTAAAATGTGATTATGATATTTAGAACACAGTCCGGCCATATTTAAAACTTTTAATGAACCTGAATCATGAAAGCTGTAAGCAAGAAATAGAATACTTGTTTGTTTTTGTAAGTTAGTTTAGTTTATGAAAGGCAAAATGACTTACATAGGTTTCTTTTATATAATACTAGCTGACCCACGCAACCTCGTTTGCGTCTTATATCGCCCGTAGCGTGAAAATTTTCCTCGTTTTTGAAACATTCTTCATTGTTGCTACGCTCCTATTAGTAGTAACGTGATGATATATACTTTATAGCCTTCCTCGATAAACAGACTATTCAACACCGAAATAATTTTTCAAATCGGCCCAGTGGTTCTTGAGATTAGCGCACAAATATTCAAACAAACAAACAAACTCTTCAGCTTTATTATATTAGTATAGATGGACAAACGAGTGGATAAGTAATGGTACAGGCACTGCTCATGGTCTCCTGTATATCAATATACCCAAGTGCGTTGTATTGACTATCTGCTCCCAAAGATAAACAAGGATATGGTAGAGATTCATTGTAGTGACGGATTAAGAGAATTAAATATCAGCACCCTATTTATTCAGTGGATTTTGTAAGAGCCGATTAAGGAAATAAACTATGTAGGATCTCACCACTGCAAAGAGAAGTAAAACTTGAAAAAATCTCTTATTTTTTTTTTTTTCAAATCATGAATAAATTCTCTACCGACCCGTCTGGCAAGTGTAGCATACGTACAGTAGGCCAAACAACCTTATGAGGCCTATGTAAGCCTGGTTATATAATAGCTGTCTTAGGTTGTTAATGACGATGTACAATATAATTTCGATTCAATTACAAGCAGTTTTAAGATTCCGTATCTCAAAAGGAAAAAACGGAACCCTTGTAAGATCACTTTGTTGTCCGTTAGTCTATCAAGACCCGTTTCTAAGAAACGCGTGGAGGTATCAAGTTCAAATTCAAATCAAATATTCAAGTCTACTGTCCTTTAGAGTTGTAATAAAATAAAACTTCTAAGCCAACGCAATCAAAATATATAGTTGTTTATGCACTGCGATGGCTAGACCGTGGACACGGCGCTCCACACGCTGGCAGAACATCCTGTGTGGGGAGAGCCGAGGCGTGATCTCGTGACGGACATCGGGGTGGAAGTTCTCTCGCTCTGTAACATGATTGCGGCTATGTTGCGGAGCGAGAGCACGTGGAACTCCCAAAGAGACGGCGGTGCTGGACCGGGAGAGGTTTAGAACTCTCTCGCAGGCGACTCAAGCACGCGAAATCGCAGAACGATCACCGTCCTCCATAAGCACAAGCCTGGGGGTGACAGATGAGGCCATCTGTCACCCTAGCAGAAGCAGGCACGGGTGGCGGTGCAAACGCTGTGTAACGTGTGCAATAAGTATGTATTAATATAAAAAAACACTAGCTCTGCTTAACTTGGGACTAGATGGCATTGTGAGTCAGATGCCCGAAATATTTCTTAATGTTTATTTATTATTTTAGGGTTTAATGTACATATTAAATAGAAAAAGATAACACACACATACGGAATACAGAATCCGACATACGGAAATGGTTCCAAATCAACTTCTAAGAGACGTGACAAATAAAAAGCATTACTAGTTAAAGAAAATCTTGTCAAAAGAATATGTTCACAAAATAAATAAAACGTAATTAATACCAAACACAAAAACAGTCGTTGCTCGTCTTATATTTAATATTTAAACATAACATGTGTCTCTCCCGACGAATTTCCTTAGGGACGTCGTCAACCATTTCTTTAGCCTTTCTCGACATGCCATTCACAAAGAGAAACATGTAAATTTTAAATAAATAAGTAAACGGATTTACTCTACACGAGTTGCTTCTACTAGAGATGTTTCCTTCAAAATACACAATTAACTCAAAACAGCATTTTTGAAGTGAAAACTTCTTTAGCGGCGCTGTGTACTTTTTTGGAATGGGTAAAAATGTATAAACTCGCGTCAGGTCACGTGACCTGATCGACAATTCGTAAGACGGATGGAGAGAGGACGTATAAACCCGCGTCAAGTCACGTGACAGGACAGGCGGCGCTGGGCGCTTGCGCGAATGTTCTTGTGTGTATGTAATATAAATTGTCATGTTTGTGTACGATAGCGCAATAAATGAATATTGTATTCCACCACATAAATAATAGTACTTTTATACTGATAATGAAAGCAATTCGTACAAAATTATTCTCTAACCATTCCAAAATATCAAAAATGCACAACGTTAATATTCAAGTTTTCACTTCTGCCGGCACTCCCGGAGTGCAACCCGTCGATTTTTTTTAAGACATCTCGCTCATTAAGAATGTACATACATCGTGTGTCGTTGGGAACTTTACAAACATACATGAAACGAACAAAGAACAACTAGCACAACAATTTGTGGATCACACAAAGTGTTGTTCCATGTAGGATTTGAACCCACAACACTTGGCGTGGCGTGGTGACCGCTTTAGTCACTAGACCAACCGTGCAGTCAAAAATTACATAGTTCAATAAAAAGTTTATAGCTAGTCGAAGTTGAAACTAGAACTTATTAGTATAGATTTTATTAGTTTCTATAAACAACGCCTGTCCGTTCGTCGTACTCAGCTTACCTTTCAAACGGTTATTGCTAGAAAAATGAAACGTTTGAAAGATTTGTGTATTTACCACGACGACAAAATGCTAAACCTATTTTTTGGGGGTGCCTCGTTTTTATAATATTTTTTTAATTTAGGTATCCGATTGCAAGATATTCAATTAAAAAGAGTATTTTTTACTAAAATAGAGTATCACCCACTCTAAAAGCTAAACTCAACCAAGGCTCGAAAAATCTAAAAAAATGAGACGGATGAATCTTTGTCCATGTGATGAACTTTAAGGAAAACTATAACTGCTTAGATAACTTAGTTAGTTCAGGAGTTATAGAGGCTTAGTTTGTTATGTTTTTTTTTTATTTTATAGGGGGCAAACGAGCAGACATATCGCCTGATGGTAAGCGATTACCGCTGCCCATGGACACCCGCAACACCAGAGGCGTTACAAGTGCGTTGCCGGCCTTTTAAGAAGGAGTACGAGTAATAACTTGGAAAACTTCGTACAAAAGTAACGAAATAATGAATAAACATTTCAAATATTAAAACACCACACGTTTGGCCTAGTGGTTAAGCGGTCGCCACGCCGTTATCTTCTTCGCCAAGTTTTGTGGGCTTAAATCTCACACGGAATAACACTTTGTGTGATCCACAAATTATTGTTTTGTGTCTGGGTGTTCTTTGTGCCCGTTTCATGTATGTTTGTAAATTCCCCCGCGACACGAATTATTAATAGTGCGGGATTGTCTTTTTTGAAAAGAAATCATAACAAATGGGTAACTACGGAACCCTATTCTATGCGTGGCCTGACACGCTCTCAGCTAGAGCGTTTTTACATGAGTGAATAATGTACATATTACATGAATATTTATGTGCATCGCCTTTTTGAGTACTAACCTTTTCTAAGGAAAATCGAATAATAATTGCAATAAATTATAAGCTTCTGTTTATCATTTAACATTTCAAAATTAAGTAAGCGATTTGAATCAAAAAATATTAATTCATTTACAAATTTCGAGCACGAATAGCCACATATTTTTTCACAAAAATGAAACATTAGAGCTGCCTCGGTGGCGTAGTGGTAGCGTATGCGACTGCTAAGCTTGAGGTCTTGGGTTCGATTCCCGGGTCGGACCAAATGTTTGTATGATCTGCAAATATTTGTTTCGGAGTTTGGGTGTTTTCTATGTATAATATGTATGTATTTACAAAAAAAAAGTATATAAGTATTTATATCAGTTGTTTAGTACCCATAACACAAGCTCTGCTTAGCTTGGGACTAGATGGCGTTGTGTGTTAGATGTCCGGAATATTTATTTATTATATACACGAAGAAATTAGATATAAATCGAGTTGGAGTTAATCCTGACAATCTCTTATCGTTATATAATAGATAATAAGTAATCCTGTGTAATAAACCTGAAAATAAATATGGTACGGTGATATGAATAGCTATATGAATAATAAATTTGCAATACTCTGTACAAAATGAAAAACCCTTCAAAAAAAGAAAATGGCTTTAAAAACAAACACTTGATAAAATAATAAAAATAAAATAACTTTCAGGTTTTTGAAATCTTAGAATACAAATAAAAAGATTTCAAAAACCTTCATTGTTTTGCATTTAGACTTACCTAGCATTTTCCCAAGATTATTTGGGGTCAGCTACCAGTTCAATAGGGTTTATTTGAAACTTATATAAAAGTATCTGAATGACCCATAGTATTTCTTTGGTATTTTTTTTTAAACTTTAATCCCAGCTAAATCGCTGCATACTACATTTAATTGAAAATGTTGTAAAATTGCTAAACGTTGGACTGTCCTTAAAAATAAGATTTTGGGTCTACTACACCACCCTGACTAGACGGGTGGTAGAAAGTTCTGTGGCAAGTTTTCGTCTTTTTGCTATGCACTGTATGAATGTTGATGGTGACATTTCGTTTATTTTATCCATCACCACACGGTATTCTTAAGGTATACAGGAGAGAATAAGCAGACGACTCTCCTGCTGGCAGGTGATACAGACCTTAGAAACATTCGAATCAAGAATCACAAGTGGATTGCCCCGAGAACTCAGAACAAAAAATATAATTTTCTTTATCCTTTTTTTATTTTCATTCTAAAAAAAGATTTGTGAGAATCTCATCTGTTGTATCCCAAACAACGTAGAGTTTAAACCAAGGTAAACAGACTACTGATAAACACACTTGTATATTATGTATTTCGCAATAAATACATATTTTTTATATGTTTAAAATAAATATTAAGATGTGTGTTTTGTTTAAACTACATCACAACAAACGATGGTGCTCATCACACAATGATTTGTCCTCGGTGGGAACCGAAACCACGACCTTACGCTTAGCAGTTACCGTCCCTAACCGATAAACCAACTTTTTTTTTTTATTGATTAGGGGGCAAACAAGCAGACGCATCACCTGATGCATGGTAAGCGATTACCACCGCCCATGGACACCCGCAACACCAAAAGCGTCACAAGTACGTTGCCGACCTTTGGGGGATGGGGAGAGGGAATGGGGGAGGGGTTAGGATGTGGGCCTCCGGTAACCTCACTCATTCGGTGAAACACAGCGCAAGCGCTTTTTCACACCGGTTTTCTGTGAGGCCGTGGTATCACTCCGGTCAAGCCGGCCCATTCATGCCGAAGCGTGGCTCTCCCACGGAACATGCCACTCAGGAGGCCCAATGATGCAGATTCATCACTAGGCCGCCATATTATGGGTCGCTATGCTCCATTGTTGCATTGTCTGCATTCGCAATAAGTATGGTGATCACCACTCTTGGATTCCGCTAATGCTTTCATTTTTAAAGGGCCATACATAGAAAAATGTATAATGATAATAATAATGGGTAATAATAATTACGAGTATCATAATGAAAATTATGATAGCATAACCCAATTTGATATTGTAATAAAACTTAACAAACTTAGACCAAATTTCGTTGCGCAACCGCAAAATTTAAATTCGCTTATAATGGATTTTAAGTTTGTGAAAGACCGATAAAAATAGCTAAACAATTTCAATAAAGGTTTTAATATCACCATACTTTAGAAGAATCACGTTCAATATTTTTTCTTACGAAGTTACGCCATTTTAATATAAGTTTTCTTTGACTTTATTCTTGGTGCATATGGGAAATTTTGTGTGCTTAATAAAAATGGTAAGTTATGTTTTTACTTTCGTATATAGTATTTTTGGATTATTAAATCCACTTAGACCTTCTAAGTTAATATAGGCATAAATATATAAATCACATAAAATGCACATGTACATTGTGCTTCGAAATACTTAATTGATTACAATTTATAATTTGAGATTTCTATATGTCTGTCATAAAATTTTGGTCACGCTCGTTTGTAGTTAGTGTATATACAATTAGATGACCTGGCGAACTTCGTACCGCAATATTTACATATCTGTCTTAACTTCCCACAGGCAGTGTACAGACGCGAACAAAAAAAAATGACTTAGCCATTATTTTTGATTTATTCTTGTATGTACAATGTATAAAACTTGTCCTACCAATAACGAACACAAAAAAAAGAATTATTTAACTCAGTGTAGCCGAACGAAAGTTATGCGTGAACATACATTTCGGCGACTCATTTAAATTATATAGATTAGAAATTAGTAATTAACATTAATACCTTCACAAGCTTCTACCAAAAAACATTCCCGTTTAATGAACGAATGGTAGAAATCACATTAAACGATAACGTCACTCATTCTAAGATTGACATGAACATTGAACGTGTTTCTTTATTAATGCTTTCATGATTTATTACGGGGTTTGTACATATTTGAAATTAAGGAAAATGTAAGCTTATATTTATGATGAAGATTAAACCAGCCACGTATGTTGAAAGCTGTTCAATCACAGACAACATTATATTCACGAGCTCTGAGACCTCCCAAGAGTTCGTAGAGACCGTGTGTTGCCATAAGTTTTATTAGAAACACTACACTTCTAGCTTCCATAGCGCCACGATAGCATCCCTATTAGGGAAGATGACACCTTAGTCAAATTATTTACTTTTTATCATCTGTCAAAATGATAACTTTGTATGCAAAATTTACTAAATACAAATTTGTGACGTCACTGTTTTAGACCCCTCAATTGAGTAATACATTTCAATGTTTTTTTTTCTTTTTTTTAATATTGTATTCTCGAAATTATAAAATAATTAAACATAAACAAATTCCTCGCCAAGCTACACGGCTTGTTGGTGAGACATTTGATATTCTACGAGATATTTTGTAATATTCGTTCTAATGAAATAAACATCGGTAGGTACACATTTCTTTTAGGTCCAGTCATCTATCATAAAGGTCGTTTTCAACAAAAATGTCTTAATTCGAACATTACATTTTCTTATTCATAATGAAGGCCTGTGTTCAAAATTGAATAAGGATTATCTGACTAAAAGACATTTTTTTTATGTAATAGGAGGCAAACGAACAGACGTATCGTCTGATGGTAAGCCACTACTGCCATCCATGGACTACCGCAACACCATAGGCATCACAAGTGCGTTGCCGGCCTTTGGGGGATGGGGAAAGGGATGGGGGAGGGGTTCGGTATGGGCCTCCGGTATCCTTACTCACTCGTTGAAACACAGGGCAGGCGCTGTTTCACACCGGTTTTCTATCTCGGTATCACTCCGATCGAGCCGGCCCATGCATGCCGAAGCGTGGCTTTCCCACGGTAATAATATCTATTTAGTTTTAACATATGTAGTGAGTATTAAATAATTACATACAATGTAGTACTTAGTTTGATCCCTTAGTATGACAACCGCGTAATGAATAGGGTCAGTGAGATTCCTTATTCTTCATTTGTCACCAAAAACATAGGCATAAGTAACTAACACATTTCACACAATTTAGATTTTCACGTAAATAAAGTTATCCTCTAATTAACTTGTTATGTAGAACTATTATTCCATGCAACCTCGCCTGTTCTATGATTATTATTTCATAATTAGGATGCAATTTATGGCTTGGAACAAACAAATAATAAGTTATCTTTGAGCAACGTGGGTTATGTTTATTATGTCTATAACAGACTTCATCACTAAATATTTTGGTTAGTTTAAGTATCAGATCATAAATATTTAAAAGTTTCGCTTCTGTGGAATGTTGTTACCATATGAGTCAGTGTTATTTTTTGAAGTTCATTAGGGTTATTATAGTACCTGCTATTTTATTTGCCAAATAAAATAGCAGGTACTATAATAACCCTAAGTGCGTGCATGTTTGTGTGTGTGTATGTGTTTGCGTATGTTGCGTGTGTTGTGTGTAATGTGCAAGATGGATGTATTTTTATTATAATATTGTTGTTGTATTAATTATTTAATATTTTCTATTATTATTATTTGACATAACTATTTGTCAGATTGGTGATATTTTCCTTTCATAGGTAAAGACATTTTTTTTTTCTCGAACCTAAATATCCTACACCAGTATAAAATAAAACCAGTCTAAAGATTGCCTGGAAGAAATTGCTTTAAGCAATGAAACTTTTTGTATGTCACAGTTTTGAAGTGAAACTTCTTTAGAAACGTTGTGATTTCAAAACGGATGCAACGGAAAAAACGACAGGTATTAGACACAAATACAAAAAGTTGCTTGTAATTAGTGAGCCAGAGCGAGAGAGCAAATGTCGGTCTCATTCTTTAGTCGATTTACTGAAGTTTCACTTCTATCGTGTGTGAATCGCACACACCTTTTTTTTGCTAATTTTAGGCCTGTTTGTAAACACTGTCTTATAAAGTGTTATCTATCTATCTTTATTTATCATTTCTTAGCTATGTTGGTTATGTCATGACCTCATAGCGTTACCTCATAACCGTACATAATAGCAATTAGCCTAAATTTAAAATGAGTTATATCGCTATACTCGCTGATGGAGATGTAACAAATGTTATCAAATCGTTGTTTTAACGTTCCTTCATTTTACGGAACATAAATCTGGATTATAAGCAAAAAATCTACGTGGTAACAATTTATTATTGTGTGTGTCACCTGCGTTTTAACATCAACCGCAGGTAACGCCGCGAGTTGAAGTCTAATAAGTAGCCTAAATTATTCCTTATGTCATCAGTAATCAGCCAGTGAAAGTCATATCAAAATCGGTCCAGTCGTTACAGAGATTAGCCAGAACGAACATACAAACAGACAGACAAAAATAAAAAAGTATTTCGGAATATGTACCGCCGTGTGAACATACATACGCATATAAAAATGCAATTTAAATACAGTGTTGCCGTTCACACATCTTTTTTTCCCAAATTATTGGGAGATTATGCATTTAATTAAATAGTTTTACTTTATAAAAAAAGATATATGCATATTAAATATTATTATTAACATGATAAGAATTAGCATTGAATTACTTGGTCATGAAACGTGAGACGTGCGTATGTTTACTTTCAAATGTCTAATAGTTTCAAAGCTACATCGTCTATGTTCAAAGTTGTAACTTTTTTTGCAAAGTGTGTTAATAAAGTTTGGACCTAAGGTATATCTCAATGTTTTTAAGTAGAAGCCTGTGTCCAGCAACGGACTACTAATAGTCTATGATCCCACTGCTCGGTTCTGCAGGTATCTGTTTTTTTTTATGAGAATAATATTAAACGAAAGTTGAAGAAGTATTCAAGGGATAAGCGATAGGTTGCCTGTAATAAATTATATGTACCTATATTATATACCTTTGTTAAGCACCGTAATTGCACGAAACGTGTTGTGAACACTAGGGGATTACTAGACCGCAAATAAAACCACTGTGAACTGATCTGCTGATCTGACAAGCAATTTATTAAGTATCTTGTATACATAAATTCGGGGTTTTTACACTCAGCCGGGTAACGTAACTATATCGCGATTTAGAAAAGTGGTAGAACGCCATCTAGTTTGGTGAAGGAAAACATTACAAGTACGTTTTTGTTCCACTTTCATCATGATATAGTCATACGTTTTTTTTCGTTATGAACACCTTTTATTAAGTTGTGTATAGTTAATTTGGTAACATAAATTTCAGCTATATGCATTTTAAATAATTTTTACGTCATTGAAGAAAATGATGCACAGAATAGAAAAAAAAGAGTGCCAGCTCTCAGTCAGCCGCAACGCTGGGGTTGCCAGGTGTAAACAGATATACGAGTATTATTGTAACTTATTTACCGTCAACTGTTTTTTGGATTTTTTTTAATAACAACAACACAGTAATATATTTCCTATTTCCAATAATTCACGGTTATTAGTTAAACAAAAATAGATGCATGTATAATCAAGCAGTGGAATCTTGTACTATAAAGGTGCTGTGATGTTTGTCTTCAAAGTTATTGCTTTAGATAATGTACATGTACATTCTATAAATTTACGTCAAAATATTTCAGACTACCTTTACACATTCGATGTCGTGACGTTACGAAGTCGTTATGCGATATATTGCAATCACAAAAGAAAGACAATATTCGCATTATTTCGAAACCATCTTAGCAGTTATTATTGACATTAAAACAAGTACCTACCAATGTGTCAAAACTTCACATATTTTGCACAACAAGTTCTTAAACAGGTACTTCAGTAAATGAGAGAACATTACCCCCTTTTAGCTTAAGTAGTAACAAACTGCGTGAACCAACTTAAGCTTTTAAAACACACACAAATCACCGTAGTCTATGTAAGTTGTGCCTTAATTATGTAACTTAAAATAAAGACTTATCTGTGACTTAAATGGACAGTTTGTTTAATTAAATGTAGCTTGATGGACGAAACTGTTTCGTGGATCTAAGCCTGTGTAAGTTGAGAGCGACGATTGTAAGTCCAATTAAAGCTAACTTATATCACAGAAAAGTGTATTTTTGAGCAAATAATACTGCTTGACAACGACGAAGCCAAAAGGAAGAGTTATAATTTTTGCAGTTTACTTTTGTTTGTGTGTTTCACCACTAAGCTACTGAATCGATTAATGAATGATATAAGAGAAGTTGACTGTATCGTAATTCAATACCGATGTCTCCTTTATTAAATCGAAAATTACAGAACATCACGGAAAATATAATTATTACAGCTTTACATTTCTATTAAAAAAAAAACGACGGGTTGCACTCCGGGAGTGCCGGCAGAAGTGAAAACTTGAATATTAACGTTGTGCATTTCTACGGATAATTAGATAATCTACTAATTATCCGTAGAAAGTAATTAATAGATTATAATTTCTTGTCTTAAGGAATATTTACTGTTGTACCTAATATTATTTTATAAAAAAAAACTTGAATATTAACGTTGTGCATTTTTGATATTTTGGAATGGTTAGAGAATAATTTTGTACGAATTGCTTTCATTATCAGTACAAAAGTACTATTATTTATGTGGTGGAATACAATATTCATTTATTGCGCTATCGTACACAAACATGACAATTTATATTACATACACACACGAACATTCGCGCAAGCGCCCTGCGCCGCCTGTCCTGTCACGTGACCTGACGCGAGTTTATACGTCCTCTCTCCATCCGTCTTACGAATTTTCGATCAGGTCACGTGACCTGATGCGAGTTTATACATTTTTACCCATTCCAAAAAAGTACACAGCGCCGCTAAAGAAGTTTTCACTTCAAAAATAATATAGTTAAACATTGTAATATATTGTTCAAATTGAGTACCTAGTCTAAGCAGTGACATCACAAGTTTGCATTTAGTAACTAATTCGACTAAGGTGTAAATTACCCTTATTTCTGTGCGGAAATCCCTTCGAATACGACTACCTGGTAGTTAAGTCGAACATGAACCAACTAAAAACAGTCTCGGGTACTATATAATATCTGTTTGAAATATTTGTCAGCTGTCTGGATCCCTTACCAAAGACTTTGCCTACGGACTCGAACGATGAACAGGCGAAATTGTCCACAAAAAGCCATTACTGTAGAAAGTATTTATATGTAAATACTTCTAAAGCTAAGAACAAATCATTAATATATTGCCCACTCGGATCTACCTATATCAGTCATTGCCAATGTCCTTCTTCAAGAATCAAAGTATTCCTTTGTCAAATTTCATTAAAATTTGTGCAACAAGCAGACAGACAAACAGATAGAATTACAATCGAATTTATAATTTTAGTATAGAAGTATGACTATACCTATCTATATTTGGTAATCTCTATAAAGCAACATCATTATAAGAAGAGCGTATAATTTAAAAAAAACTCTTTGTTCCAACAATTATTTCCAAAGGTAACAAATAAACTGAAGCATACAAAAGCAAACAGACATTTTATTTTAAGAAATGAGTCGTTTGTTTATAAAATAATGCATTGAAAGTAAAGGAATAAGACAAAATATTGACTCTAGAACCTTTATTTCTGAAGTGACAATTTTCTTTAATGTTTTTGAAAATATAAAGATGTATTTTCCTCGGTAAACAAAGACGACAAACAATCATAGCAACAATGTTTAGGAATCTGGAAATAAGATTTTTAATTGATTTTATTGACTCTATCGGAAAGAGAAATCTGTTCTCTTGTGTACTTTATACACAAGAGTACTGGGACCGTGGCGTCTCCTGTAATCCGGCAACTCGGAGGTCAAGAACGGTTCGGATCTAGAGACTACGAGTATCTTGACGAGTTTAAGAGTCGCAATAGTATTCTTGCTTTTATAAATAAACATATTTTGGACATCTAATACACAACTCTATCTAGTTCCAAACTAAGCTGAGCTTATACTATAGGTACTATACAACTGATATAATAATACGTATATACCATTTTTTGTTAATAAAATGATCCAAAACAGATTTATTTGCTGATCATACAAACTCAAACACCGAAGACGCTTACGCTACCACTAACGCCACTTAGGTAATCTCTCTCGCAGTTAACACTGAGAGAGGATATAAATGAAATTTTAATAACCATATTGACTAGTTAAGAAGTAAAGAAAGAATTACTCAACAAGTCCACTGTGGGGTCTTATCTTTTCGGTCAAGCCTAAGTGTGGCTCTCCCACGATAATTAACCTACACAAGTTCATCTGAGTTTTTTTAAATTATACTCAAGTAGTGTTGCTCTAAACGTGACGTTGAATAGTTAACTATTCAATCTCAGGCACGTCAACTAAAGACAAACATTACAACGTGACAATCGGTTAGACAGTTTCGAAGTTCATGGTAAGCAAAAACGTGACACGAGAATTATATAGCTTTTGGCGTATATGTTGGTAACTGTGGTAAGTTGTGCATCAGTCCTTCCTATCTTCTAAATTACATTAAAATTGGTTCAACAGTTTAACTCTAAAGTGTAGCACACAGACAGAGTTACTTTTGAATTTATCATTTCAATAGTGTTTAGTTAGTAAATGTAAACATTATATAAGTAACAAGCCCTTTGACTTTGAACCTTCAAATTGAGCATAACCCTTATAAAATTTATAACGATGTTCTGATTAAAATAATGAGGTTGTTTATGTTTTGTACGGTCTCTTTAATGTGGAAAATATGTTGGAAAATTTGATGATGTTTGTCTTGAATTTTCGTTGTGTTTGGTAGGTTGAAATAATTATGAGAAAATGTATGTTTGAATACATATTTATTAGACCTACACACAACGCCATTTAACCCCAAACTAAGTAGAGCGTGTATTATGGGTACTAGACAACTGATATAAATACATATATATATTTTTTTTGTACTCTGAGTCAATTCTGAATCAAATATTTATATATCATATCATAAAACATCTAATTCGACCTGAGAATCGAGCCCGTGACCTCATTTACAGCAGTCGTGTATTCAACTACTGCGCCAACGAGGCAGTTTTAGATGCTTAGATGCTTTCGTCTTCTAATCACTGGCCAGTAAGGTATAAAATAAAAAAACTAAATATGTAACACTAATTATTTAAACAAAACATATTTTACTTGATGTTATTTTGTTATTAAGTGCAAGAAATAAAACGGACGGTCCACGTTAGTTGGTAACATTAAGCAAAAATTACATTACACAATTATGAATACAAGGAAGAGGACAGAGGACCGAAAGCAAAAAGTTTACGTACAAAGGGAAGGTTCACCATAAAATGTTATGGTTATATGTGTGTGTGCATAGCATAACATATAGTAACAAAGTTATTTCAAATGAGAGGTCGGGGTTAAGTGCTATATACATACATATACAAGATATGAGCAAAAACAGTATTGGTCTTCATGAAAATATTTGTAGACCTAGATGAATTTATATTTCCTTTTGTTCTTAATTTATTTTTAGCTGTAGTCAATGCTATAACTGCAGCAGTGAAGAGTGATAGGTTGAGTATAATGATAACTAATTTTTTTAGAGGGCTTCTTGAAATTATATATCAGGTGAGTACTGTTGAACCAAATTAGTTAATTGTTTCTTAAAAATGAAGAATAAAAAATACTCAAAAAGTTTTTCTTTTAACTATACACCTTTTACTTTCTTTGTTATGTTAAACATTGATTGAACAATGCTTTTAGCATAGCATTTAGACATCCAACACACAACGCCATCTAGTCCCAAGCTAAGCAGAGCTTGTGTTATGGGTACTAGACAAATGATATAAATACTTATATACTTTTTTTTGTAAATACATACATATTATACATAGAAAACACCCAAACTCCGAAACAAATATTTGCATATCATACAAACATTTGGTCCGACCCGGGAATCGAACCCGAGACCTCAAGCTTAGCAGTCGCATACGCTACCACTACGCCACCGAGGCAGTCGAAATGTATATGATGTGCACCTAAATCCTACTACTATTATAAAGGCGAAAGTTTGTAAGTATGGATGTATGTATGTATGGATGTTTGTTACTCTTTCACGTAAAAACTACTGAATGGATTTGAATGAAACTTTACCACAATATAGCTTATACATCAGAATAACACATAGGCTACTATTTATAAAGATATAGCTTCGCCTCGCGGCGTTGCCCGCAGTTATCATCGTACCGCGGGTAGCACCGCGGGGTTCAGCTAGCAAATAATAAAGCCCAATAGGAATAATATTGGGATTTCTTCTCAAACCATAAAACATCACTGACTGCCTCATTAGCGCTGTGATAGCATATGCGATTACTGTGCTCGAGGTCCTGGGATTGATGGCTGTTCGGAGTCTGAGTGATCTCTGTATTTATATATTTATATATTTCATGTATGCTTGTAAAGTCCTAGCAACACAGTATATTCCTAATGCGAGAATTCTCTTTATTAAAAGAGAAAAAATAAAAAGCTTAAGATTAAAGCATTGTTAAAAAAACCGACAAGACCGCCAATTGTCTTCTTCTTCTTCTTAATAAATGGCAAACTGTGCCGATGTCGACAATTCGGCCAATGTCAAGTGACCGCCAATTGTCACGTTTGAATATTGTAAATAATATAAATAAAAAAAATAAAAATAAATATATACTACTATAATAAATAAAAAAACTTTGGGAATAATAAAGGCTAGAAAGACTCGTCATAATCAACACATAAAACCTTCAATGTCTACTGACATAACACATTAATCTTTATACTCGTACATTAATCAACCGTTAAACTGGTAACCAATCCGAAATTTACCAAAATATTAGTTTTCACAAACTTATTGAAGGCTCATTACGTGCCCGTCATAATCATTCATTGTGTTTCTAAATTGGTCACTGTCATGTTGTCATTATCGTACATTAGTATTTAGAAGGTCATTTACAAACTTTGATGTAAATTACAGATTTTCGAAAAGAAAAAGATAAATGTGTTTGAAGTAATGCTTTGCGTGACTTGAAAGTAATAGGGTACTTTAGTGTTATAAAGAAGATAAATTGGGTAAATGGAAATTGTTAAATTAAGTTTATAAATTGAGATATTAAACTTTATAATAAACCCATGATTTTCAAACTACTATATATTACAAATTCGAAAGTAGCTCTATCTGTCTGTTACGCTTTATCGGCTAAACAGATTTGGATGCATTTCAGTAAAAAGATAGATTTGATCTTAGAGAAGGACATAGGCTATTATTAGACAAAACCAGGTAATATTTAAAATTCTCTCCAATAGCAATATTTTAGTAGTAATATTTTATACTCTTTGTCTGTCTGTTACGTTTTCACGGTTAAACTGCTGTACCAATTTGAATCTTAAGGAAAGACATAGGCTACTCTTTATCGCGATCACTTAAGTTTCTTTTAAATATGAAGATCAGAATATATATGATATACCTACTTAAATCCTTTTACGGAATTCAGAACAAATAATGTCACTATTTTTTTAAGATTTTGGAAATTTAAGTTGAAAGCTGACATGAAATTGAAACACGTGTAGGTACGAGAGAACAGGTAAATTAATTATGAATATATTTCTTGATACGAAATGACGCCTGACCTCGTAATTATTCCAGAAATGTATTAATATATAAATTTTAATATAAATTCATTTATTCCAGATTAAGCTCACTGAAAACATATCACGTTAATACACGAACAGCCAACTTTGATATGTAAGCACCTTTGCAAATTAATATCACTTCACATTGGGGTTGCCTGGGAGAGATTGCCATTGAAAAATAAAGCCGCCTCTTGTACTGATCTAGAATTAAGTTATGTACTTAGTTACCTGGTGTACAAAAAGTAATAATATAATAAAGCGTGCCGCTAGACACTTACATTTCTGTAATATTGTTCTTGTGATTTTTTTACTCTTCCTAGCCTTATCCCAATATTATTTGGGGTCGGCTATTAGTTCTACCTGGTGTTACCTGAATATCAGTTTTTCCACGAAGCGACCCTCGTCAGACCTCCGCAAACCTGAGGGTGAACTGAATTCGAAGGTTGAAACTAGTGTCAGTATGGCATATTTAAGGGCACTGACTTCTCAATAACGATTACCATAGATGTTCATGGCAATCAGGACCGACCATCTTCCATAATGCGGGCCGGCTAATAAGAATTTCATATACGATAAACACGATACAACCACTTCGGCCCGACTAGGGAATCGAATACGAAACTTCTTGATTGGCAGTTGTATACGCTTGCCGCCAGAGTAACGAAGCAGTCAACACATTATAATACTAATGTATTTTAATTAATATAATTAGTTATAGAAAAGAACTGACATGTTGTAATTTAAACCAGTCAAATCGAAACCAGCTTATTTTACGCTTTTTAGAGTTTCTATGCTGGGAGTTTACGTGGATGCTTTTAGAAATCTGTTTCTTTTTGTTAAAAAGTTTTTATAGGTTCACTTTATTTAGCGCTGGATCTATCAACCGGAACAACTTATATTAAAGAAAATAATGAATTTAATTGTTCTCAGTATGACGAACGCAATATTCAAATTATTTCTTGGTAAGTCCTATCTCGTTTTCAATCACTTAAGAAAAGTTCTTAGTTATGACGCCAAAATAAGAACACAAAAAGTTTAAACACAAGTGATTTTACATAGCAAATATTTTGTTTTTGGTTTTAAGAGTAACGGTTTTGATTTATTGTACCACATGTTCGTATTTACCGTACGCTATAAGAGTTCTTACCCACCAGTGGCTCCAATACCAAAAATAATGTTTCATCAATAATACTCGTAGTTACTGATTTTCATATTTTACCTTACCGTATCTTTTAGTATATTTATATCACTTGAAGGTCGACTAAGAAATAATGCATTGGGCAATACAGTCATTATTATTACATTTCTTTTTTTTAGTATATAGGGGGCAAACGAGCAGACGTATCGCCTGATGGTAAGCCATAACCGCCGCCCATTGATACCCGCAACACCAGAGGTGTTACAAGTGCGTTGCTGGCCTTTTAGGAAGCAATGCTCTCTTTTCTTGAAGGTTTGAAGATCGTATTAGTCCGGGAACACCGCAGGCGACAGCTCATTCCACAAAAAGTCAAGTAAACAAATTTAAACGGATTGCAAGTTTTCACATAAATTTCGGAGATCCTCGACTACCCAATTTAGCGAGACACCTGACACCGTCGCGGCAAGATGTTTCACTTCTTAGTAAATGGTTTCTGTTGGATATGAAATTAATTGGGCATCTTACTTAGTAGAGTCGTGTATCGTCAAACAATTTTAGTTTTATTCTAGCATGAAAATTATGCGTAATTGGATAACTACCTCGGTGGCAGAGTAGTAGCATTCGCGATTGCTGTGTTGAGGTCTAGGATTCGATTCCCGGATCGCACCAAATTTTTATAATTATTATTTTCGAAGTGTTTTCTACATATAACACGTAGCTTTTACAAAAACAATATGAAGTAGTTACAGACATTTGACACACAACGCCATCTAGCTTCAAACTAAGCACAATTGTTACTATGGAAACTAGATTGACTAATAGATTACTTATGTACTTTTTTTTTGGAAATACATACCTATATGTTAAAAACAACCCAAACACGAAGTTTTGTCTTTTTTTTGCACAGCAAAACTGTGGAATAAGCTGTCGCCTGCGGTGTTTCCGGACCAATACGACCTTCAAACCTTCAAGAAAAGAGCGTACTCCTTCCTAAAAGGCCGGCAACGCACTTGTGACGCCTCTGGTGTTGCTGGTGTCCATGGGCGGCGGTAATCGCTTACCATCAGGTGATATGTCTGCTCGTTTGCCCCTATATAAAAAAAAACACAGGAACAAATATTTGCAGATCATGCAATAATTTGGCTCGTCCCAGAAATCAAACCTCAGTCTCATCAGCCACTCAAGCTACCACTGCGCCACCGAGGCAGTTTTATGATAATATATTATGTAATTATATTTTTGGACTAAATATCGTTAAATAATTTTTCAAAGTATTATAATATTACATTTGAAAATCTGTAAGAGTATCCACTGACCGTTTTCGGGCTCAAGTGTCGATTGACCCAGTTCTAAAGTACCTAAGATGTTGTTAAGTTGGCGTCAATGGGCCTTGTAAAAATATTCTTTCAGTGTTGGATAGTCCATTTCTCGAGGAAGCCTATAGATTATTATCATCACGCTAATACTAATAGGAGAGGAGCACCAATGAAGAATGTTTCAGAAATGGGGGAAAATTTTCACGCTACGGGCAATAGAAGACGC
Organism: Spilarctia lutea; assembly: GCA_916048165.1. Taxonomy (NCBI): domain Eukaryota; kingdom Metazoa; phylum Arthropoda; class Insecta; order Lepidoptera; family Erebidae; genus Spilarctia; species Spilarctia lutea. Next base: position 1,502,408 of record OU696492.1, on the reverse strand, counting down.
AAACGAGGTTGCGTGGATCAATCAGTATAGATATATTTCGTGACAAAGTTAATCGAACACGTTTAATTTCACTTTACTAAAACCAAATTTCTTTGGGAAATGAATATTTTAGTACTTATAGTTGAATATTATTATTTTATTGCGGTTGTTGTAAAGGGTAACCGCGTTACCCATATTTGATAGGATGTCCAAAATATGACATTGATAGATGGGTTTCATTTAGAACGCTTTCAAAATAATCTATCCGATACTCTCCAAGGATTTAAAACAGTGGCGCACAAATAGGTTGATTATGATTTTTTATTCCATAATGTCGTATTTGATCGTCACATAATTATATTTTCTGGCTGGGATTAAAATCACAACCCGATGCTTAGCAATCAGTATCACTAATCACAACAGCAATAGGTTAATTATTCACCAGTGGCCAAGATAATAAAAACCACTTTTAATCTGAAAATATTTTATTAAAATCAACAGGTTTTTAAAATACCAAAAAGCTAATCTAGCCTGAAAAAGCACAATACAAATCTACATACAGTCAGCCCTGGGCTTTTTTCAAACTGGGTCAATGTAGCGCCCGCACTTTCATTACCACTGACCGATGCTCCTTTCATAAGCGCTGAATTAGCAACATTAGCACCCTTAGAGCTTATGTTGCGGTTAATATGCACTACTTGGGCATTTTCATTAAGGAAGGCTTCTCTTTTTATGATCTTCTTGCAATAATAGTACTGTTAGTTTATGAGCTATGAAATTCTACCTTCATGTTACTATATTTTTGAAAGAAAAAGTAAACACAAAGTTATTAATTGTAATTTCATTTAGTTATGGAATAGGGGGCAAACGAGCAGACGCATCGCCTCCGGTATCTTCGCTCACTCGGTGCCATCACGCGATACGACTGCTTGTTTTCCCCCAATTCCATATTAAAACGGTTGTTACAATTTCACGATGGCCACTAGTACACAGTGTCATACCCTTCTAAATTTAGAAAGTTTGTTGCAAAAATACAGTCATATAACATTATCAATTCCTCTGCAAACAGATGTCAACTACTATATGAACCCCTATCAACAATGATATGCCTAAAATGCCACGGTCCCTTATCTATAACATTTTAGCTTGTAAATTATTTTGTATCAATATTGCTTTTAGATAAGATAATATTTTTGTTGACACTTTCATTGAAGAATGGCTAGGTAACAATGTTTTTTTTTATACCGTTGCTCAGTCTAGAATGTCCAGCGCTAGAAATAGTTTTGTCCTTAGAAAGGAAAGGAAGGAAGGTTTCAAATAGCAAACTAAAATTTCTTGCATCACTGTAATTTGTTTTGAAGCAAGAGTGTCTGAGATTCCTTCGTTTCATGTTATGAAGGAATCAGACACCGGAAAAAGGCTCAATCGACATTTTTGTTAAGGATGGCGAAAAAAGCTATTACCCTAATAGAAATAGTGCGATTTATTCCATGAGCATAACTAAATAAAACCCAATAGTGCCGTTTGAACGTATCTCAAGGAGATCATCTTGTTCAATAGATGACATGTCTTGCAGGGTTAGTGTCTCTTCAATAACAATAATAGTTGGTAGTTTATTTCCTATAACTACAAAATACACAGAATGTTTATCCACCCAGCATATCCCTTTTACTCGTTATTTACTATCATACTTAAATGTTTTCCTTTTAGTTGAATAGATAAAATAATTTCTGAACAAATTGGACTGTCAAGTGAATCCAAACAACAAAAGGCTAGCGATTCATATTTTTATTTTTCTCCTTTTCACGGATGAACTTCTATTTGTCCAACCTCACCGTTTTAACACAATTTACTTTATGATTTTGACAACAAAGAACATATCAAATAGAAAGTGGAAAGCATCCATTCGTGGTATAAACATATAATTGTGTGTAAGTTCTAAATAAATGTTATTCACACAATAGATTGGCCAAGATTTTTCTTAAATTGAATTCAATTATGTGAAAGAAATATTTATTGTCTATTATAAATATGACCAAAAAATGATACCCTTGCTACCTTCATATAGATTATGTACAATTAATTATCTTGTCTAATTATCTACAAGATAATTAGTAATGTGACATTAATATGTCACATTACTGTTTCAAAAGCTAGTTTAACTAAAATATCAAGTTTACATTGAACCATAAACTAGATTATTTAATTGAGATTAACTGTTTGTATAATATAACGTTGCCAACGTTGTCATGATATGCTTTAGTTTAATCGCTGTTTAATTAATGTACCTATATCCATGAAGTTTAGTTGGAGATATCCAGATTTAACGCTTAATAGAATATTACTAGGGCGCTACCAAAGAAAAAGGGTCAGGTTCTTGATAAATCATGTCACAACTTTCCAAACGCAGCGCAAGCGCTGTTTTACACCGATTTTCTGTTAAACCGTAGTATCACTACGGTCGAGCCGGCCCATTTATGTCAAAGCGTGATAAATTATATTTATTTTGTAAGTAAATCTTGACACATATTTTTACTCGTCGGACCTTACAGCTAGAACCTCTTCTAGCTAGCATTTTCTAAGACTCACTTTGAGAAGAAATGCCGAAACAAACCACAGAGGTGTATTTTTTTAAGCCCGTGAACATTGATTAATTACAAAATGTTAAAATAAAACTATGCGAGTACAGTATAGTTTCTGGTTTGGATTTTTGAAGAAAGGACCGTCGGCCTGTTCATACTGACGGCATACGAGCCTCAGCCATCGTATTACCTAACCGGTATAAGTCAAGATTAATGACCCGAAGCGCGACACTACCGCCAGCAAGACATTTGGATAGGCCTGGGAAACACTGAAAACCAACAGAAAGATACTAAGCATCAAGTTATATTACAAGCCTAGACTATCACGTGGCTTTCCCATTGCAAAGGATTGCGGAAATTGGTCGCCAAATTAATCGCCATCGCATAAATGTGATGACTTCCGCTCTGGCTCGTTTCTGGTGCAAAGTAATTCCATTGCAATCCAGCAGGGCTATCCTACTAGAATCATGGGCACTTTTGCGCCGGAATACATGCAGGTTGTGTTATTGTATATTATGTCAATTATTTAACTTTGAATAAATATTTCTTTTATTTAATAAACATATCGTGTATAGTATAACAAAACAATAGGAAACATAATTATGACAGGGAATACTTTAAAAATCAAACTGCAAAAAGGTTGGTATTTTATCAAGTACTCATATACATTTATTTCTCTTGGGCCACGTTCAAACCCTCTTCAAGCGTTTTCAAGGCGAAAGCGTCATATGAAACAAAATGTGTTATGAATACTTTATGATGACGCTAAAAATGATTTTGCTATAAATAATGTACACTGGATTTTAATGTGAATTTGTTTTCTTTATTTTGATACTTGTCATAAACCTTTCAAACCAGTTGTACATTAAATAACAAAACTTATTTTGCGTGTACGTCTTTTTATTAATTATTTCGACAATTTCATGCTTGATTTAGTTTGCTAATGACAACGTATTTGTATTTTTATATAAATTTATATTAAAAGCAAAGCTTTTACTTTTAAAACGGAAGATTTCGAAGAATTTGGAGCCTGACAGAGGCAACTATTAGATTGTTTTATAGAAAAACCTTTATATCTTTAATAACCAGAAGTTACAGTAAATAGAATACAATATAGTTACGATCAGATTCCAGAAACGAAAAAACACCCCACAAAACCTCGTTTGTCAAAACAGGTCAACTGAAAATTTTGGTGTAGTCGGCACTTGGACCGCCGAAATTTCCGCATCATGGGCATCAGGGATATGGCTTTAATCATTGAGCTTAAAGGATTACAGAATAGTCCCTGGAACTTGTTTGGTGAAACAATGGTTGCCAGTATTATCTAGTCTTATCCTTAATACTATTTATTAAAAATAAGAGATTTCAGATATAAACCAGATACGCGGTTTCCCGTTTAAAAATTTATAAATCAGCAAATGCAATAAGTTTTGTATATTTAATACTGATTATTTTTCTTAATTGTATTAAATTTATACAGTTTACAGTATATAACAAAAAATTAGGGTCGGTTTTGCTATTGTGTACTAAATCTCAAACATTCCGTAAATTTCTGATCTAGAACATAATTTCTGAAATTAAATTTGAATAAACAATTATGATGATTAATAATAAAATACATATGATTTTAATTTTAAATTATCATAATCACTCAAGCGATTATTTGGTCCACCTACGAGCTTAACATTAATGTTAATGTAAAATCAACAATATAATCGAATTTTTCATATGTTCTGTGTCTATGTCTGTAAAATATATGAATTACAATTATGATTCGCCTAACACAACACATCATATTGCATAAAAAGACCGAAATAAATCTTGTATGATTCTGTATTAATCTGTTAGGTATTGAAGACCTATATCCTATTTTGTATCAAGACAATAAAACAAAACATTCTATAGATAAAATTTGTTCAGATAACACAGGATGGACATAGTTAAATTTGTATCTTATTTGCTGTCTGCCTACGTACGAAATAATGTCAAGATACTAAAACTGCTAAACCAATATTTATCAGCTTTCATGATAAAAAGGTGTGGCAGCAAATAAGCAATCCCATATACTACGTTCCCTCATGTCAGCTATGCAGTATCTTCACTTATTGTGTCTATATATGTCACTAGCATCGTAATCCGTAAGGAATTCATTGCAAAATGTAAGACAATATACAGTACACCGTACTTCGTTAGATGTAAACCGCTCGCTTTTCTTCGACTTCATTTACAAATACTATTATTTTAAACTGACGTTTTTGTTCAATCGTAATAAAAAGTAGCCTATGTCACTCCTGAATACTTTCACTTTGTGTTTGAGGTATACAAGTTTTACATGTCACTCAATAGATGGCGTTGTATCAGTTATCTGAATCGCGCAATGCTGTTGTTACTAAAGCGATATATATACCAACGAAACAACATTAAAAATAGTCGACATTTAGAGTTGTAATGTTATTCGTTGAGTGAATACAACAAGTTCAACCGTATCTGGTTGTTTTATTAACAAAGCGCCCGTATTCCGACTAGAAAAGTGTTCACTTTGTGTTAGTGAAAGGATTTTTAGGAATGGATCAGTATCGTACCGAAAATTATCCCCTACAGCCACACAAAGTTTGAAATCAATAGTTTGCGAAAAGTAAAAGTTTTATTTGCTAAACAATACCGAATAAAGGATTAATTAAAATAGTGGGAGAGATTATTTTTAAGTTTTGACTTAACTTTATTGATTTTATAGAACAGTTTTTTTTTTCATATATAGTAGTATACCTACCTATAAATATAGCACAATAGGTCAAATCTTAAAATTATTGTAATTAAACAAATCTTTTTTTTAGGGAGAGCTTAGTACAACAGTAGACTGTTTTTTTTTTATATTTAGACCTCTTAAAGTGTTTCTACTCTGCCTGATGAAAAATATGGGTATAGCATACATACAGCCTCATCATTTCTATTACTGTTTAACTTTTTTAGGTTAAAACACATCAGAACATCTATTAAATAACCACAAAACCCAGTATTTGAAAATTATCTGAGTAATTAGAATTATCTTTCAAACGTTGTTTTTAGGGTCTGGTAACATTAGACTAGTTGTTTACAAGTTACTCGTGACATTTGATACATTACTGAGAACGATTAACCTTACCATGCAGAGAATTTGTTTCTAAGATATAAATATATTGTCTGTAAATAAATTAACCGGCATCCAAAAGGGAGAGGTTCTATGTTCCCATATATGCATTTTTATGACTGTTAATAAATGATGACCATGACCATTTTTGAAGTTGTTTTAAAATTCCAAAGTTACGTGCTAGTGAATAACAACCTTTGTATTCGTTATTACAACGCTAAGTTATTAATTTTGTAAGCTTGGTTAACGCTCTAGATCATAAATCGTGATGTACAACATTTACCTTATTTCGTGGGAGAAATTTAAAAATAAATGGGTCAATATACACTGTTGTTATAAGCCTTTATAGCCATATGGCTATGTACTTCTAGCATTGATTCAATAAATTGTTGAGTACAAATTGTTAAGATGTTTTTAGACAGGTTCCGGTATCTTAATCATATTTTAAGAGACTTTCATACCATGTGCGAGTTTGGGATCAGCTTGTATATAATTATTATCGGAATGTCCGATTTTCATAGATCTATACGTTTCAATGTTTAGGACTTTTGTTACAAAATCGGGTGTGATTTATGTCAATTCTATCAACAAATTTATGGATGGATGACAAAGCTTTGCTTGACATTTTGTTAGTCAATTTTCTAAAAAAACCAAATCTATTTATGAAGATGTTTATATTGTACATACATTATTTTATACGTTTTTATTTGGTTGTATTAATGTGTAATAAAATCTCGATATTTTTATCTATACTCATAAAATTTTATCTGAATTATTCCGCATTTATTTTTAAATTCCATTTGTGTTTCTGCAGTCGATTTGTACATCCAAAGGTTGCCTGGAAGAAAATGCTTTTCAGCGATAAGGCCGCCATTTGTACATGGTTATTATATTGTAAAGCTCTTATATATAACTGTATCAATTGGTGTACAATGAAGCTTATTCTATTCTATTCTATTTATCGCCCGCGAACCCAGAACCGCGAACCTATTAAATTTACGAAAATCGTTGGCACCATTCCTGAGATTCATATTATATGTATATAAACGAGAATTGCTGGTTTAAAGTATTAGATTAACATTACTCTTGCAGTTAGTAGAAAACCATTCCATTGATTTTCGTGACCATGATGGGGTTTGCAAAATTCCAATTCAGGTTTTAGATGTCAATAAAATAAAAATATCGGTTTTATGGTTTGTACGTGTCTACACACAAATTTGGAGTAAGCAGAAACTCTGCAATATAAACCAAACTTGGTTAGTTTCCGTCCTCGTATATCATCGTATGCAAAATAATCATTCTAATTTCAATATATATATGATTAAAAATTTTTTTTCATCTTTGACAGTCCGTAAAACATTTACACATAAAACTGTTTCACCATTTCCAATTATTCTTTCAAATTTAATTTTAAATATGGGATTCCTTTTGCTTTATCAACCAGGCTACGATTTTTAAAGTAAGTTTATATATATATTAGTTTTGTTTAAAAGTACTCTTACATTTTTCAGAATTCTATTGCTCATGCAAACAATACTGCTCGTATCACACGCGAACATAGCCTTAATGATTTCAAAGAAAATGTCGACACCAATATATTTCACGAATTACTTCAGCATTGAAGAAATATTCCACATAACAATGATGTTTAATACAAATATAATAAAACGAAAATCCCTAGGGAGTTTCTTAAAAACACATTTCGTTAGGCCTTAATATATGTTTACCAGTAAACAGATTAAATAAGTCGGATATTAATTAAAAATATAGTTTATAGCCGCTTGATCGTAAGTGCAACACATTAACTGCAACGTGACTGTCATCTTTCACGTTTATTTATATAAAATCAGTTTGATATTTACGTCCCTGCCTATTAACGCCTCATCCCAAAGCTAATAAGCCGCATTAGCAAGACTCAATTTGAAAGCAATTCTGTCAGACGCATTTTAACGAAGGCCTCAAAAGGCGGATGTCTTTCACATTTTCAGTTTAGAACCTTTGAATAATAGGCGATGATGTGAAAGTAATTACGTTAAATTAAATTATTTTGACCAAATATAATTTAAGATCGTTAAGTTTCATTTATCATAATTTTCCTGCCTTGTTGCCAATTTTATTTAGGGTCAGGGCAACATTGGTTAAGATCTTACACAAAATTACCTTAGTAATGTAATTGCCTTCTGAAATGATAAAGGAAAAGGCACATTGAGATATGAATAAGAGATATCATCACTACATAGTATAAAACAAAGTCGCCTTTTCTGTCCCTATATCCCTATGTGCGCTTAAATCTTTAAAACTACGCAACGGATTTTGATGCGGTTTTTTCCAATAGATAGAGTGATTCAAGAGGAAGGTTTATATGTTTAATACATGCATCATATACTAAGGCAACATTGCTAATTTTAGAGGTTTCTATTTTATGCCCGTGCAAAGTCGGAGCGGGCCGCTATGTTTTTATATACAACGTTCATAGTTTTTCTGTAGTGTATTTAATTTAGTATCAGCATTGCACCCGTGCGAAGCCGGGGCGGGTCGCTAGTAACTTATATAATGGAAAATAAAAGAAAAATTGTTAGAGGCTGGAGTTACTGATGTCCTTGGAGAGCTACTAGGACAGGGGAAGTAATTAACTAACGGCATTGAAAACTAGTATGTACAAATATACAGTTTTATTAAATAATGAAAATATCGTGAATAATAGTGTCAGTAACAATTTGACTCATATCTATGTTTAGTAAACTAATAAAACTCTTATTTTTAATTTATTTTTCAGTCACATGCGGTCTGGTTAATAATGGTTCATTGTATTGCGATTTATAGTATTATTAACGATTTTTACAAATAATGAATGTGTACTTATCTGTTCATTGTCATGCTCTGTATATGCAAAAACCCTTAAGCAAGACAATATACAGTTTAACATTAAATTATAAACAAATATTTTCGGACATTTAACATACAACGCCATCTAGTCCCAAACTAAGCAAAGCTTGTAGTATGGGTACCAGACAACTGATATTAATACATATACTTTTTTTTTGTAAATACATACGTATTATACATAGGAAACACCCAAACTCTGAAACAAATATTTGCAGATCATACAAACATTTGGTCCAACCCGGGCATCGAACCCGAAACCTCAAGCACCGAAGTAGTTACAGTAGCATTAAAAAAATTTTTCGATCGCTTCACCCACCCATTTCAGCCTTCGTTTCGTGATGTTAATGGTTACGTGAATAATTGATATATCAAAAGATACCACTCGGCAAGTACGAGTATTATAAGACCGAAAAATATTTAGACAAATTCAAAATTTTTTTCGAATAATGCGAAAATGACGAAAATTGCGACGTTTTTTTGGGGTATTTTATTTCGAGAACGAAAAGCGATATGAAAAAATAGAAGAAAATCTCTCAGGGTATTGAGTTAAGCTATATTTTGAAAGAAACGGGACTTCTCTATCTATTACGGTCTACGGAGAAAAATGCCTTTTATGCGGCGTGAATTTTGGTTGTGCTCGTAAGTGCTCGTTCTGTATTGTGACCCCATTGTTACGTGTTTTAGACATGGGATTGTTTATTTAAGGCATTTTGTAAAGAGGCCGGCATACTGCCGTTGTATCCAATCAGTCATAAAAAAAAAAAATGTCTTGTATTTTAACTCTATTTTTTTCCAAATTATCTGAAAAAATTGTAATTATGCCCGCTTCAGTTTAGTACAGATAGGGAAAAATCATTTAAGGTTATCTTTTAATTTTGTTCTATACAAACCTTGTTCTAACAATAACAAACACACACAATTAATAATTATCCAATTTGGTGCAGCCAATCGGACGTTATACGCTTTCATACATTGCGTGGATCCATTTTTATTATCTATATACTAATATTATAAAGAGGAAAGATTTGTACCTATTTTTGTATGTTTGTAATGAATAGGCTCAAAAACTACTGAACCGATTTTAAAAATTATTTCACCATTTGAAAGCTACATTATCCACGAGTAACATAGGCTATATTTTATTTTGGAAAAAAATAGCGTTCCGTAAGATATTTGGGTTTTTCGAACACAAGGTGTAAAAATCGACCAGAAAAGTTACTTATTTTGCGAAAATTTTCATGCTACGGGCTATATAAGACGCAAACGAGTTTGCGTGGGTCAGATATGTTTTATATACAACGTGTATTTAGTATCAGCATTGCACCCGTGCGAAGCTGGGGCGGGTCGCTAGTGTAAAATAAAATGATTGAAAAAAAAAAAAGTTTTGTCTAAATATTTATTTTCAATGTACCCGAAGGTCGTGGGAGGCATAAGATCTGTGGTTTTATATATATATTTAGATTTATTTATATTAAGGAGATTTTGGTTGAATTGTCAGTAGAAATTGCCAATTGTAATAAAAAAACAAATTTATATGACAAATGCAATAAAAAAGTCGTAAAAGATTGACATTTATAGGGCGAGTTGGCATGCTTATACAACGTTGTCAATACCTAAACAAAAATTTAAAGAAATTAGACATTTTGTAGAATAAAATATACTATTTATGAACGACAAATGTTAGTTTATATAATGTACTAGCTTTTGCCCGCGGCTTCGCTCGCGTTAAGAGGTGTTATTATTAATTAAGTATAGTTTTTGCGGCTTTACTTTTGTTTAGCGTGTGTAAAAAATTAGGGCCTACAAAATTTGGCAACAACATAATTGGAACGCCTACACGCAGAATAAGCTTATGATAAGGCAAACCTGGCGGTTTCAATGAATTTAAAAATTCTACAGGGTAATTAGTAGCGTCAAGACGCAGGTTCGGACTCACATGGAATACTGTCCTCATCTTTGGACAGGGTCACCCCAATACCAGCTCCTCCCTCTGGACCGCATTCAGCGGAGGGCGACTCGTATCGTCGATTGCCGGATCTTTCAATTCGGCTAGACTCTCTAGCGCTGCGTAGAGATGTGGCTTCGCTGTGCATTTTTTACCCCATTTACCATGGGAGTGCTCCTAGGAATTGTTTGGATTGATCCCTGCCGCATCTTTCCACCATCGTCCTACGCGACAGAACTTTCATCCCCAACATCTAGATGGTTGGCAGTCCACAAATGTGCGATTTTCCCGAAATTTTCTGCCACGCACAGCAAAACTGTGGAATGAGCTGTCGCCTGCGGTGTTCAATACGACCTTCAAACCTTCAAGAAAAGAGCGTACTCCTTCCTAAAAGGCCGGCAACGCACTTGTGACGCCTCTAGTGTTGCGGGTGTCCATTTTCGGTGGTAATCGCTTACCATCAGGTGATACGTCAGCTCGTTTGCCCCCTATATAATAAAAAAAACTGTATTAACCACATTATCAATCGAAGTATGGACCTCTTCTTCGCCCTCAAACGACATGAGCAGGATATCGTTGATAGCTGCTGCTTGATCGTTCTTTGGAGTAAGTATATAGCACGCTCACATAACCATTCAATAGGCTTGTCATGTATATGAATATCGTTGGATAAACTTTAGACAGCAATTCTTGAACCGTAGTAACAACTGTGCATAATTCTTCCGGGATGGTTATCATTTCATCAAACGATGGAATATCACCATTACCGATTTTAAGATGGAGATCTGAAAATCTACCAGCAGACTCATCCCCGCCCAAATGTGCTCTAATATTTTTGAGGCCACAAATTAGATTTCTTAATGCACGACTTTACTTCGTCAGCTCTGGTTCCTTTTGGTACCACTGGTAGAGTCTGCCGAAAGTCTCCGGCCAGCAAAACTGTTACGCCACCCATTAATTTTGTATTAACCCTTATATCCCTTATTGATCTGTTTAAGGATTCAATACCACCTTTATGTGCCATAGTTATTTCGTCCCACACGATTAGTTTTGTACTCTTTGAAACTTCAGCCAAATTACTTTGTTTGGAGATGTTGCAAATGGGAGTCTCGACAGTGATTAAATTGAGTGGTAACTTGAAAGTAGCATGAGCAGTTCGACCACCTCCGAGTAATGTAGCAGCTATTCCGGACGACGCCACAGCCAAGGCAATGCCGTGAGTACTTCTTACTTTCGCCAAAAATAAATTAATAAGGAAGGTTTTACCAGTTCCACCTGGATCGTCTAAGAAGAATAATCGACCGTCATTTGCATCTACACTTGTGATTTTTTTTTACACACGCTAAACAAAAGTAAAGCCGCGAAAACTATACCTAATTAATAATAATACTTCTAAACGCGAGCGAAGTCGCGGGCAAAAGCTAGTCGTCAAATATAATCCGCTAGATATATTATCTATGCACTATGTACAAAAATGGTTAATTCAAAGTTCACTCCAAAATAACTTAATGTAGATGGCGCTAGCATACAGAAATTTATATACCTTAAACTGAAAAGTTACTAACCTTATATAGCCTGCATCTCAAAATCCTTTCTTGGGGGATGCCTACGTTATAACATCTACCTGCATGCCAAATTTCAGCTCGATCGGTTTAAAATTGACAAAGTTTCATACAAACTTTCATCCCCTATTTTATCCCCTTGGTGGTATAGTTAATCAAAATCCTTTCATAGAGGATGCCTACGTCATAACATCTACCTGCATGCCAAATTTCAGCTCGATCGGTTTAAAATTGACAAAGTTTCATACAAACTTTCATCCCCTATTTTATCCCCTTGGTGGTATAGTTAATCAAAATCCTTTCTTAGAGGATGCCTACGTCATAACATCTACCTGCATGCCAAATTTCAGCTCGATCGGTTTAAAATTGACAAAGTTTCATACAAACTTTCATCCTCTATTTTATCCCCTAGGTGGTATAATTAATCAAAATCCTTTCTTAGAGGATGCCTACGTCATAACATCTACCTGCATGCCAAATTTCAGTCCGATCCGTCCAGTGGTTTGGGCTGTGCGTTGATAGATCACTATGTCAGTTACCTTTGAGTTATATATATATAGATTAACAAATGAATGAGACTACTGTTTCGTTTGCCAACGAGTCTACTGAAGGTGTAGCCTAAAGGTATGAGGAAATGACACCTTGAGTAGTAAATTATTACTAATTCTAGCAGTGCTAACAGGTAGTAGCCTCTATGGCACAGTGGTAACGTATGCGACTGCTGTTCTTGAAGTCTCGGGTTCGATTGTCGGGTCGGACCAAATGTTTGTGTGATGTGCAAATATTTGTTTCAGAGTTTGGTTATTTTCTATGGATAATATGTATGTATTTACAAAAATAAAAAGAGTATATGTATTTAAATCAGTTGTCTAGTCCCCATAACACAAGCTCTGCTAAGCTTGGGACTAGATGGCGTTGTGTGTAAGATGTCCGAAATATTCATTATTATTTTGTCAAAACACTTCTCTCCGAAATTTAGAAGTAGGGAAACATCACACGAATGATAGCTATATAGATTTAAATTTCCAGCAATCTGACTTTCTTTTTCCTTACATAAAAAAATGATATTCAAGAAAACCATGATACATCATTGAGAAAGATTTTACATGTTGCGATCTTAAAGAGAATATAAGTCATACGAAATTTATAAAGCAAGTTGTACTCTTTTCTTTAAATGATTTTATGTAACGTAGATTAAAAAATCTTAGAAAACCACAGGAATTACATCGGAAGCGCCCCGCACGTTTGGGTCATTACGTGTGCAAATTATAGCCACATTGTAGGCTACCTTTTAAACCTAAAATATTTCATTTTGGAAATGTTCACTACCTTTTGTACAGTAAAGTAAGATTTGATGTTCAGCGAGAACTAAAGTATGTGGGACAAAGGAGCATAGCATGTTTTATAAATAATATAAGTATAATATTTTACGACTGACTACTTTTCAATAAATTTATTTATTGGTGTATTAGAATCATAGAGAAATTACAAAAGTATAATGGCAGGTTTGTATGGGACTTTTATATAACCTGACGTAACTCATGGTAGGGATTGTTTTTATATTTAATTGGGGTGCTAATGCTAAAAAGTGAAATTAATTTTTAGATTAGAATGAAATAATTAGGATGATTCATTAACGTAATAAACGGTATAAATCTCATAACGTATTTCCTGCGGTACAGAATCCCCAAGTCTGCTTTCTGTTATTATTTGTCCAATTTTATCCATTACTAGCTGACCCATGCAACCTCGTTTGCATCTCCTATTGCCAGTAATTTAAACATTTATAAGCAAAGACCGCGTACATAGAAAAACATGGTTATACTTGAATATCCTATTAAACTTTATAAGGTAAAACCCATAAAAAAACATCATACTTTAACGGCAGTTTAGCCATGATCCGAGGAGGATAAAAGGAAGAAGCCCATGATAAAGGACAGATTTCTGCAATAGAAAGGTACCAGGCTCACGTTCTGTAAGCAAATTGTGATGGGATCATAAAAATGTGTAGTATTATAAAGTTTAATGTCTGCTTAGAGAGCCGTGACATAAAACTGTTAATCGAATACAAGTAAACTGAATTTCGTGTAACGTTTATTCCTTAAGATGTTGCTGTTCTTGCACGTTATAAATGATAATGCGAATTTCAAGGATTTGTAGACAGTATTGTGGTTAACCGCAATTTCGTGACAGAACATTATCTACACCTTAAATGCTGCATATTCTACCCACATACTGTCACTTAACACTTAACATAATGATTTTAGACGCCTTCTCGAAAGGCACTTGTTTTTTTATAGGAGATAAAAAGTTTCTGGCATGTTGGGTATGTTAATTTATTATTATATTTAGTGCAATGAATGTGTGTCCTTCTTCCTTGAACCTTCTTCTTTTGCAATCCTTTGTGCTTAATTGCAGAAAAGGAAATAATATTGTTAAGTTAAATAAGGTAAATCTATACAAATATTATAAGGCTGAAGACTTTGTTTGTTTGAACGAGCTAATCTAAGGAACCGCTGGTCTGATTTGAAAAATAATTTTAGTGTTGATTTCAGAGGAAGGCTATAGGCTACATATCATCAGGCTAAGACCAATAGGAGCGGAAACCCAATGAAGAATGTTTAAAAAACGCGGGAAAATTATTACGCTACGGGCAATAGTAGACGTAAACGACGTTGCGAGGGTCAGTTAGTCTATTATACACATGAAAAGATAGAGTCTATAAACAACTTGAATGATAAATTAACGATATTTATAACAGTAAATAGTTTTCATCCAACCAACTTATTTCTTCTTATACACCATTTCATTTTAAGTTTATCTTAAAGCTCTTCATGACATAAAAACTTTGTCTTTAACAATTTCAGCTGCTCCTTCATATTTACTAATTTCATACTGAGCCTACAAACAGGTCATCACTCAAAGTCATGAATATTTATTTTCATTAGTTTAGTTCCTTTAACTTTTTAAAGGAAATTATTTCCAGACAAGGTTTTTGTTATATCAAGTAGCACTTGCTATTCTTATGTTAGAGTTGCTTGTTGAATTAATATTTTTTCTCCGTGGGAGAGCCACGCTTCGGCATGAATGGGCCGGCTCGACCGGAGTGATAATATACCACGGTCTCACAGAAAACCGGTGTGAAATAGCACTTGCGGTGTGTTTCACCGAGTGAGTGAGGAAACCGGAGGCCCACACCCCGACCTCTCCTCCTATCTCTTTTCTCATCAACCAAAGGCCGGCAACGCACTTGTGACACCTCTGGTGTTGCGGGTGTTCATGGGCGGCAGTAGTAGCTTACCGTCAGGCGATAAGTCTACTCGTGCTGTTGTAAAATTAAAAGCAGGTGAAATATAAATATATTCTTTAGTCACCGGGCACTTGGAGAATTGAATGGAAAAGAGAAATTAGATGTTAAGAAATGTTATTTTTGTTTCAAAAAAGCTGGCAAAATAACACAGTTAAAGCTAGTGTAGATTGGAATCCAAGAGTGGTGATCATCATCTTTATTATAAATACGAACAATGCAGCACTGTAACCCATACTATGGTCTAGTAAGATGCTTTTTCACACCCCGTTAATAGTTGAGTAAGAAAACATTTTCCGAAGAGACACACACTCGGAGAGAAATAATTGTTAAATAAGGTTTTTTGGTGGCACTCAAATCGACAATGCCTATCTTCCACAATTAAAACTTTCTGCGCCTAATTCGCATATAAAAATTATATAGGTATGTCAAACGATTTGCATTTGAGTGCTATTTTTATTTGAAAAACAAGTTAAATTTTTACAAAAAAGAACCAATTTTAAGAACTGGACGAAATTGAGGTAGGACCACACGGGAACCATTAGCTTTCAAATAAAAAAGAATCATCAAAATCGATCACCCTGTCGAAAGTTCTGTATATAAACATAAAAACAAAACCATTCAAATTGAGGACCTCCTCCTTCTTTGAAGTTAATTAAAAATAAAATAAATTTTCATCATGTAGGTATATATAAGATAGATACATTATACTTTATTTGTACACCAGGACTTACAAATAAATGTGATGTAAGGGTGGCCTTATTGCTTACAGCAACTTCTTCCAGGCAGCATTTGTATGGACAGGTTTTATGAAAGCTAGTGCAAGGTAATAATATGTAGATGAATATCTTCAGAGTAGAAACTATGAAAATTACATTCGAATGTGACTAATCCTAAAACAAGCGATTTCAGACATAAAATATATTCGACATGGATCGATAAACAATTATCATGGTTTCCATTTAATTTAACGCTGTCACGGTCGTTGAACATCAATATTCACTTTGTTATATTTCATTTCACCTATTTGTTGCTTTAGCATTGAACTTTGTAAGAATCATTTCAAACAAGCCCAAGTTTTCTTCGGGTTACTTAGAGTAATTCAATAAACAACCCTAGTTGTAAATATTGTGATACCATTACTTATGCTTTGTTTAAATAAGCTTCAAGTTACTTGGGCGAACATAAATCACCTGTAATGTTATTTGGCCATGAGTGAGTGCTAAGCGAGTCTTTACTTGATTTGAGACTGATCAACGTTCTTTTATTTTCACAAAAAAGAATTATAGAAGATAAAGATAAACAGTTTTGTCTTTAGATTATTGTTTGATATAAGTTTCGCTATTCATTCTTGTGGTTTAGCTTTTGTATTTTTCTTTTCTGGTCTTATTTATCGTTATCAGCCGGCCATGTTATTAATTATAATAATAAAATAATAATAATTTAATTAATACTCTTTCACAAAGGTAAGTACAGATAAGGTAAGTACAGATCAGGTAACACAATACAATACGTGACAATTATTCCTTTGTGAGTGACTGGTGTCTATATTAGGAAAACCTGTGCTGCTATGTTGTTATGTATGTTGAATTACGTTTGTTTATTTTATTTCTGGCCGTCTACCTGACGTTAGCCTGACTTGGAAATGTTCCAGAAAAGACAAAAGAAGTATTTTTTTCACCGAGTTAATAAGCACTTCTATTAGGCCATGGTATAAAATCACTCATGCCTGACTCATATGTGCTGAACTAAAGATATCCAAAGCCCTCTAAAATGAAAGAGGAGGGGTTGTATAATATAGAGAACTGTGTTAACTTTTACAAAACAAATATAAGTATCAAGAAAATAAAAAAATAAAAGTTAAGCTGTTTGTGACAATAAGGGAAGCAATTTATTGCTTTGTGCTCGTGTATTTAGTTTAAACCTATTGTGACTAGCACTAGATATTCCACGTACCTATCTAAAGTTGTTAAGGTACAGCTACTTCACTGAGTTCATCAATTTTACAAATAATTTTACAGTCGATTTCTAGGTATGCCTATAGATTTTTGTTTGTATATTTTGCATTTCATGTTTTACTTTTACCTTGATCGAGGTCAAGGTCACAATAAAACAAATTCTTATTCGTTTTATTGTGGCCTTGACCTTTGTAATACGTTTTGAAACAAGAAGTAATTATGACGTGACGAAAAAAACACTGTTGGAATTGTTAACATGAAAGTGAAAAAGTTCATAACCTACAAAGCCATAAAACTCAAACAAAAAAAATTCCCGCCATAAAACAATTATCCTGTACCAACTGTTCAAATATTTCAGTCAGTTTATTTTGCCCAGAATAAACAAACGATAAGTACCATACAATTTTATTGGCAAAGCCATTAATTTAGGAATGTGAATCGTAGATAATAAAATTTTGTTAGTTAATCTTTGAATTTTTGCACGTTTTTTCCAAGATATCGTGAAAGTGGTCTTTTTTTTTATATCATTTAACTTAATGTTATGATATCAGTTACCATGTTGGAAATATGTTTATTTGAAATTATTAAGATATCTAGAAATGTGAATAAGTGTCTTTGTAGATTTGCGGTACAGTAACATTGGGGATAAATATACATCTTCAAGCAAAATAAAACAAGATACTATTTGCTCAATTTTGATAACATCGATTTTATGATAACAGTAAAGATAAAACCTTTAGCAAAGTTTAAAGTACTTTATAAGAAGCAAGATAAGCATTAATTTGTTTCTGAGGACAGATTGATTGCAAGTTCTAACATTCAGTGATAAATTGAAGAACGACACATTATATTGGTGTAAGTGCTGAGTAAAATGTGCTGGATAAAGTTTATCTATGGAAGCTGATGAACGCAGTAATAAGTAAAATGTGTATGACCAGTATATACAAAAATATAGACAGACAAGGAGTATTTAGGAACTGACTAATGACCAATAATCAATCTTGTGCAAAATACCTTTCTTGTTAACTATATTTATAAGTTCAAAAGATTTTTTGTTAAGTTTCGTTTCTTTGCTCAGCAAGTGCTTACAGTAAATTGTTTTTGTCATTTTTACCACAGAAGATTTTTCAGTAAAACAGTAAATAGAATACGAGTTGTGGTAGTGATAATATTAAACTAAAAAATATATTTTTCTTTTAAAATTATAGTACTACGCTTACTACTGTAAATCTGAAAAAACATAATTAGTACCTTGAAGCCAAAACCTTTACTTGGTGTTTACTTAATATCACAAAAATAAAATTACATTTACACAAAACCAAACCATTTCCCACCGCTAAGTGTGCAATTTGGGATTCATAAATAATGTGAAATGGAACGTATTTCTCATTTAAGAGAAACAGTCAAATACAAACGAATGATTTGGTTGTTTACAAATATTCTGGCCTTCCGAAAAGAGTTATATTTATTTATATTTGGTTTTCTAATGAGATATAACACACATTCTCACAAAAAATTACGCAATGCTGACTAAGAGTTTTCTCTATTATTTACCGTTAAGAACGTCCTGTCAAAATATAGCTGTATAGTTGAATCGATCTCTCCCAGATAGACAAAATAACAAATTTGCTTAATAAAACCATAGTAGTTGATGACGTACTACTACATACATGCTGACCATACAGTAAGTAAATTTAACCTTGAACTTGACCTTGCGCAATTTCATCTGATGTTTATTTGCTTAGCAACTGAACCGTACTGTAGGTTTGACATTTATTTCCTTCCAATATATGTATTTCTTCTATCGTACTCTTGTCGATAGTTAAACGGATATTGCTCGACGTTATTTTACGGGTCTTTTACGACAAACGAAATTGGAGACAATATAGTTGCTTTTTTCCAAGTTTCTGGTGGAAAAAAATATGTTTTAATAATAAATTCGGAATATTTAATTTCATGCTCATAACTACTATTGGTAATTTTTTTTTCGTAAGAATATCTAGACGTCCTTTACCGTGGGAGAGCCACGCTTCAACATGAATGGGCCCGCTCGACCGGAGTGTTTCCAGCCTCACAGAAAACCGGTGTGAAATAGCGCTTGCACTGTGTTTCACCGAGTGAATGAGGATACCGAAGGCCCATACTCCAACACCTTCCCCCATCCCCCTCCCATCCCCCAAAGGCCGGCAACGCACTTATGTCGCCTCTGGTATCCCTTAACACTAGCTTTAGTGAAATAACAACCCTTGGGAGTTACCATATCGCAAAACTCTTAACCATGCTATTTTATTTTTCTATGTATTCTGCCAAAGTGACTCTACTCTGCCTGATCAAAAGCTTTAGTAGAATCCAAGATTGGTGGTGGACTGCCATAGAGGCGATATCTCTCCGCAACTGCAGAGACTCAAGGGACTCGGTGCCATCTGGACTGTTGGTAACGCTCAACTGATTGTAGCAGCGAGCAGTCCGGGCGTGAAGAACCGTCTCACCGTAACTAAAGTGGAGAGAGCTTTCACTTTATGCTTGGACTAATTTGGAATTAGATTGGACTAAGGTACTGGACAGAATAGCTGTGTGTGAGATGAGTGATTTCATCCATATTAATAATATAAATTCAAAATTAACTCTGTCTATCTGTAAGACTTACACGGCTAAACCGCTAAAACGAATTGAATAAGTTTCGGTAGGTACAGACTATTTTATCTTGAAATTTTTTGTCGCATGTCGGTACATGCACAATGGCTAAGCCGCGGGCAAAGGATAAGATATATATATATAATTATAATATATATATATAAGATAAGATAATAAAGATATAATTTCGTGAATTCAAAGAAGCTGATGGGTCACCTCATGGCAAGTGACTAACATCACCTATGTACACATGAAACTCAAAAGTCACAAGGGTACTGCCACTCTTAGTCCCCCCACCACCCCTGAAACAAGAGAACAGGAGGGTTTGGAATTAAATTTATACAAATGAACAGTTGTCCTTGAGGTTATTTTTGAAGAGGGTTAGATATATTTATCTCATGCATGGTTAGTGCTTTTATCTATTATAATGTTAACCGTGCACTTGCTAAATGTTCATACCTGAAATGAAATATTGTCCATGTTGTTGTGGGGCTGAAATAAAACAAAATATATTAGATTGAAGTTTTTAAACCACTAAAATAATTCCAGTACAAATACTGATATTTTTGAACTGACTGAATAACATGTGAGGTAGAAAAAGAATTTATTGAAAGACTTTGTACGTCATATTTAAAAATATATTGTCATTACATAATGTTTGTATTAAAAATATCTTTGTTTTAAATAATGTGTAGGCACAATGTAAAAGAAATTTATTGAAAGATTTCGTATATATCGTATTTAAAGATATATTGTTCGGTAAGTAGTGTTTGAATTAAAATTATAATTATTTTAATTTATTTCACAAAGCTCAGTCGAGAAAATTTTAAAACCCAAACAGTTTAGCACCGAAAACTACCACCATAGATTACAAAGCGACGGGCTGGCTTACTACAACTTACTGCCCGTAAAAATTTAACTACACATACTTACTACTCGTTCACATTAGATCTGTGCGCTTTATACATTTTAAAACCTTTATTATTATACTATAGACATAATTTTTCTAACGTGTGCAACGTATAAGTTTCAAACATTGAATAAAATAGCTATTATTATTTAAGAACAGGGTAGCTAGAAAATGAACTGTTTTAATTTTTAATTTTCATGACTTCAACTGTCTTCATAGCAAGCTTTATTGTTTATCAGACACTAACATCAAGCGATACATCTGCTCGTTTGCCCATTATTGCATAAAAAATAAACAAAAAACATCGTACACGAAAAATGTAATGAGCAAATCGCATGTTCATAGAAATTGACGTTACCATTCAGGGTTAGTTTATAACACGTAATGAAGCTAATGACCATATAATATGATATCTATATTTTTTTTTAATTATATAGGGGGCAAACGAGCATACTTATCGCCTGATGGTAAGCGATTACCGCCGCCCATGGACACCCGCAACACCAAAAGCGTTACAAGTGCGTTGCCGGGAAGGAGTACGCTCTTTTCTTGAAGGTTTGAAGGTCGTATTGGTCCGGGAACACCGCAGACGACAGCTCATTCCACAATTTCGCTGTGCGCGGCAGAAAATATTGATACCATTGCAAGGAAGCAACAAATATCTAACCTCTATACATTCCATGGGGTCTCGTGAGAGTGGAATAACGAGAACTATGCAGGAGAGCAAGTCTACAAAGAGTAGGAAAAATTTAAACAAATCCTATTTCAATCCGTTTGACCAGCGTGGAGCAGTAGACGGAAACCTTATTTCCAAAAAGATTTCTATTTACCTTTGTGAACTGTTTAATGTTGTTAACGAATGTAAATAAAAGTAACATTAATGAGTCTTTCTTGGACCCCGACTTTACTCCATTATTCATTTGACCAGCAGTACGCGTATTACCGTATCAATATTTAAAAAAACATTTCCAAATTCGCCTTCTTTAAATTTTAAAAGAAATAAATGAAAAAAATTAATATGCCTTTATACGAGTAACTTGTTGGACACGAAGTTGTAACTTTAAATCTGCAAGTTAAGCTAAGATATCCCTACAGATTTTTGGCAACTTTTCCTCCCGAAATAAATTTCGATAAATTTTTCGTTCAATCATGAAGTTTTAGGTCACAGATGTTGCTTAAGTTTTTCAGACTGGAATTGATAAACGACTTTAAAATAATAAAACTAAAGTGCAAAATATTTTTTGTCACTGTTTTCTCATGGTCATTCTAGTTTGTCATATCACTTTGACTACTAAAATTTGTTCTTGTAATTATATAACATCTTTTTTGTTTTTATGAAGTTACTACTCAAAACTTAGACAGTTGAGCTGAAAGACACTTAGGATTAATAACTGTACGGACTTGGCCCCCATATTGCTTGTAACTGCACTGTACTGGGTTTAATGAATCTAAATTAGATCTCAGATGACGTGCTTGTTCGTATGCTTATTAACCACATAATAAAATAACATAAGCTGTATGTCATATATATATATATGTATCCATACCAATACCATAAATTCGAAAGTAACTATTTATAAAATATTTTTAAATTGAGTAGTGAGTTATAAATATATATTATTTATATTTTTATTATTTTAATCAGTATTTATTTACAAAAAACGTATATATGTATTTATACCACTTGTCTAGTACCCATAACACAAACTTTGCTTAGCCTGGGACTAGATGGCGTTGTATGTAAGATGTCCGAAATATTTATTTATTTATTCATCTGTCTATCTTTTACACTTTCGAAGCTAAGTGACTGCATCAAGTTCAATGAAATTTTGCATGAGGATTTGATTCTTAAGGAAGGACATAGGCTACTTTTAATCGCGACAATCCTTTTCGAGTAGGCAGAGCCGCGAACAAAAGCTACTTACTAGTAATTATTATATAAAAGTAATCCTCGCAATTTCAGGCGACATTATCTAAGAATATTATCTATTTTTTACAATTGACTTCTTTTTTCATTCTGTATCAATGTGGTTTTCATCGGTATTCTCTAGTATAGCAAACAAAGAAATAACATTGAGTTTCTTATTTTGTCTAATATAATGGGAATATATATGATTGTGATAATTTGACACAAACTTGTAGTGAAAATTGTAACGAAATGATCAAAATTAGATCAGAAAAAAATGATTCAGATAGTTACAAAACTCGTAGACTCATAAATGTACTAACGCTTGTGATGCCAAAGAAATAGACAGAGAGGGAGTAATACACATAATTTACAAAAATGTATGTGAAAAGATCTCACTCACGTATTGGGAACAGGATCTGTTAAGTCATCTAAGTAGTTCAAGATTAAACGCAACAAAATCTCAAACGAAGACAATCTATATTTTTAATATCATTAATTCAATACTTTCATTCACATATGGACCATTTTTTTTGTTTTGACAAGTTTAGTTGTCATAAAAAATAACTAAAATTATTTTTAAGGTAAATTTAGATTGTTTTCAATAATTATCTATCTTTACTTAAATCTGGAGACAGGTTATTGAAAACGGCCATAAAAATTGTAAACAATTAATTTGTATAGGTCAGAGTTGCATACGCAGGCGACTCGGGCGTCGGAGATCACAGAACGATCTCCGTCCTCCATAAGCGCAGGCCTGAGGGTGACAGATGAGGCCATCTGTCACCCTTGCAGAAGCAGGCCTAGGTGACGGCGCGGACGCTGCCGATCGTCCGCGTCCTAGGGGACAGTAAAGGGAACATCGGGGTTCCCACAGAGTCGGGGGCCACTTACAAACTGGTAGGTGGCCCGAGGTACATCGGGGTTCCTTACTAGGGTGCACCTGGTTCCCCAACTCCTAGTACCCAAGACTGCGTGCGGTTTTACTCGGTTCGAGTCCGACATGCCACCAGTGGGAGCTATCCGAGGGGATTTCCGCAAGGAGGAAAAAAAAAAGAGTTGCATACATGTAATGGAATTTGGATGACTAAACCTAATCGTAGAAAGACATCAACCGTTAACCATGATTTACTTATGTGTTTACGTATAGACCTTGCACTCTTTATGAGTACAAAACAAACAGTTGTTTGTTAATACATACATGGATAACCTTAACTTTGAATGGTGCTATAAAATGTTTGTTCGCCTAACTCTACTCGTAGCCAAAAACATAAATCGTTTTATTCAGTGTATGTTAATGTCTAACTAGAAACAAACAATATGATCTGAATCTTGGTGCTATAATTTAATTATGTTTATTTAAACTGTTCTAGGGTTCTAACTTTGTTTTATATTATTTAAATTGTGCTGTTTGGTTTAAATCGTGTTACTCTGGTTCAATAGTACAAAATAATTTAATCGCAGTTACGACACAATAATCTTAACGGTGAACAGATTATTCTGGATTAATTGCTGTTTTTGATTGCCTTACAGACCATCTGCAACAGCTATTTGAGAAATTGAATTATCTGTTATAAGCTTTATTAATGAAGCCATTACCAAAAGTAACACTAATGGGAAATAGGGAGGGCCAACATTTGAAGAAATAACTGCTGGAGATATTTCTACAAAAAGATTTGTCGTTTCTGTTAGCCACGAAGTTGGCTCACTGCCTGAATAGCATACAATTAAATTAGAATAATCAATATTATATTTAAATAGCTGAGCCCAGCGGTGTTACACAGAGAAAAGTCTAAAAAAAGTAGCCTAAGTTACCCCTTATATCATCAGCTATCTGAAAGTAAAAATACAATCAATCGGAATAGCCATTGACACTAACACACAGACAGACTGGCAGATAGACAGACAGAGAGGCAAAAAAATTATAAAGTGATATTTTGGTATATGTAACGTGTACACATACATATGCATTTAGTAAAAAGCAGTTACTTTGACATTACAAATAGACACTATTATATTATTTATTTGTAAAGAGATGTATAGATTGGTCTAGTATTACGGTATTCCCGGACCAATACGACGTTAAAGCCTTTTAGAAAAGAGCGTACTCTTTCTTAGAAGGACGGCATACGTCTGCTCGTTTGCCCCCTAAAAGAACGAGAGGTTTATGTTCAGCAGTGAATTGTTAAAATCTGATGATGATGATGAAATTATATATTTTTTATGTGTTATATGTGTATACGTATAGAAAGATAAAATGTACAATGTTTATCATTTTCTTAAACACTTAACATATCTTTATGAGAGATAAGATCGGATCGATAAACTTGAGATTATAATTCTCAACACAAAACTATTCTCTTTCAATCATTATCAACAAATTCAAGAGCTACTGTTTGTTTTTAAGTGTTTATTCGAGTGACGAAAATATCGATCATAAGAATAATAATAATAATCTCTTTATTGTACACCAGATTACTTAAAAAGATAACATAAAACTAGGAGGTATAATTGGCGGCCTTATCGCCCAAAGACAATCTCTTCCAGGCAACCATGGGATGGAAAGAAAGACGTGGAAAGTACAGGGTAGTCCTTGGTGTATTAAAATTGGTTGGAAAAATAAGTATACATATATATATATAAGGTAACAGTAACAACTAGTGTGGATGATTAAATAAATAAATAGAGATATAATAAATAAATAATATTAATTTATAGATACTCCATATTTACTCAAGTAGAGTTTTGTTTCTTTTTTTTTTTTATTATATAGGGGGCAAACGAGCAGACGTATCGCCTGATGGTAAGCGATTACCGCCGCCCATGGACACCCGCAACACCAGAGGCGTCACAAGTGCGTTGCCGGCCTTTTAGGAAGGAGTACGCTCTTTTCTCGAAGGTTTGAAGGTCGTATTGGTCCGGGAACACCGCAGGCGACAGCTCATTCCACAGTTTTGCTGTGCGTGGCAGAAAATTTCGGGAAAATCGCACAGTTGTGGACTGCCAACCATCTAGATGATGGGGATGAAATTTCTGTCGCGTAGGACGATGGCGGAAAGATGCGGCAGGGATCAATCCGAACAATTCCTCGGAGCACTCCCCATGGTAAATGCGGTAGAAGATGCACAGTGAAGCCACATCTCTACGCAGCGCCAGACAGTCTAGCCGAATTGAAAGATCCCGGCAATCGACGATACGAGTCGCCCTCTTTTGCGACCCATTTGAGAACAAGGTAGGTTTACAGGTCGTTGAAGTCTCCCAGGTAGTATGCCTTCACCCGTCTTTTAAAAGAAGCTAATGTCTGCGCACGTCTTATCGTTACTGGTACGTACGTTACAACCGAATATCACAATAGAATAGAATAGAATTACAATTTATCACAGACCTTAGATTCTCGTTTATTTTTATTTTTTTTGTATAGTCAGCCAAAGTGACACTGCCTGGTGACTCGGCCTGATGGAAATCTTGAGCAGAATTCGAGAGTAGTAGTCACAATTTTCATAGCAAATCCAGTACAATGAAATCCATACGCACTAAGGCGGCTTTTTGAGATGCTTCTGCATCATTGAGACTCCGGTCTTTTAAATATTTTTTGGTATATTTTTTAATTCTATTCGATATTTAAATTGACAATAGAATACCTACAAAATATTTCTACTTTTAAAACTATTTATTATTATTATACCTAAAGATAAAAAATATCAGGAGGTCAGAAGACGAATAAAGAAGAGCAATCATTAAAGCAACAAATTTCTTGACATATTTTATCAAATTAAACAAATTGTATAATACAATTATTCACTGGAAACCGGTGTGACACAACTCTTGCGGTGTGTTTCACCGAGTGAGTAAAGATACCGAAGGCACATACCCCAACCCCTCCTTAAAGGCCGGCAACGCACTTGTGTTGCGGATGTCCATGGGCGGTGGTAATTGCTTACCATCAGGTGATACGTCTGCTCGTTTGCCCCTATTCCATAAAAAAAAAATCTGTGGTAAATCATTTCTATATTTCACTTTTATACAACTAGAGTTGCTTTTAGTTTCTTGTATAAAAAAAATATTACTACCCATGAATGCCTGTTATAATACTATTAGCAGGTGCTTATTATTGTAATTTAAGTCTACCATCAAAAACATTATGATAAAAATATTAATTAATTAGGTAACACATCGTTTACTTTGACAAAACCCAGCTGGGAACCAAAGTTCTCATACTCCGTATAAAATCAAATAAACAATCGTCAAAAATAGTAAACGGCTCTTCAATGAAACTAATAATTTAATTCTTTACACAAATAATATCGAACTGTTTACGTAAAGTCTTCAAAGTATATTTTGTATATTATAAACTAGTTGTGCTTTGTTTCATACAACTATATTTTTCATGGAATTTTGGATAAAATTTGGAAGTTTAATAAGATGATGTTATTATTATGACTCAATCTCTTAACCTAATATAAGGTATTGATAGCTAGTTGTGTATATATCTTGATAGAAAAACTTTAAGCACCTAAAGCACCAGCAATTTTACTTAGTCAATGAATCTTTTAACGTTGAAAATGATATTGTATTAATAGCCCACCACGTGAGGTGAAATTTCGTTTGTTGTTCTCAGACGGAGCAAAGAAGAAAAATATGCAGAGAAATCGAATAAAACAGGTTGAGGTAACCGAGAATTACTGTTGTAACTCGGAGAACTTTGGCGTGCATTCCCATTTGTAATTAGGGCATACTATTAAAAGAATGCTAACTAATTCCAACCTTCATATCTCCATTTTTGAAACAATACTAAAATATAAAGCTGAAACGTTTTTTGGTTTATTTCATTGAACACGCTAATCATAGGAACAACTGGTCCGATTAGAAAAATATTTAAGTTTTAAATCGAGAACTACTATAGGTTACATATCATCACGCTTAGACCAATAGGAGCGGAGCGGTATGTTTCGAAAACGGGCGCAATTTTCACGCTATGGGCAATAGGAGAGCCAAACCAAGTTGCGTGGGTCAGCTAGTATTTTATACTTTAACTCGTCAAAGCTTTATAATAGAAATAATCTTTTGTAAATAATTTTCCTTTATGTGGCTTCTATTCATTCAAATGCCATTTCAGTATCACGTTGACACCTTTTTAATGCATTTACACCTCTTTATTGTGATGTACTGATAGTTTTATGAGAGTGGGTGTTTTTGCATCCGTGTATTGCAAATTAAGGACCCTAATGTGGGTTGGTTTAATACCAATATTGATTTTTAAAGAATTAGGTTCTACTGTTTACTTCAATTCATCACCACCGACCCTATTTAGTCCAATGTTGGATGTGCGCCTTTCTTTGCTCACTGTTATACGGCTAAAGTTGGACATAGAGTTTGTTTTAAGCTTTCTCTCTTTTTGTAATGGTGTTGTCCTGTGTACCTAATCATTGGCAATTAAACATAAAATAAATGTCAATAATAGCCAGCACGCTAGATGTTCATTTGACCTTGTGACAGTCAATTTAAATTTGAAATGAAACACGTATAACGATCTCCATTTACAAATTATTACACTTAGATTTTCAATATTTTCTGTTACCAATATTATTATGTTGGAAATTCTAGAGCTATTGCTACACGGTTGAAGTCTTCGATAAAGTGTTACTTATATTGTGATTTCAAAAGCGAATAGCGAAAATCACT
The DNA here is from genome assembly GCA_916048165.1 of Spilarctia lutea. Taxonomy (NCBI): domain Eukaryota; kingdom Metazoa; phylum Arthropoda; class Insecta; order Lepidoptera; family Erebidae; genus Spilarctia; species Spilarctia lutea. The sequence continues at coordinate 1,473,930 of OU696492.1, read as the reverse complement.
TAATATAAGTGAGTACCGGATCAACCTTATAATGTATGGGTAGAATGTAATTTCTTACTTAATTTTGAGCTGAAAATAGAGCCTCGCTACCGCCGCAACAATGGGTCGCTATGCTGTATTGTTGCTTAGTCTGAATTCTATGTATATGGGTGTTTTCTATGTATAATATGTATGTCGGTATTTTCACAAAAAAAAATACGTGCGGTAGGAATCTGTACTATCTGACAGTAGTTAGGACCAGACTCTTAGGAAGCGCCGTCTGATGACGGAAAAAGTATCGAAAATTCTCATTGAACAAAAACACGAAAAGCAAGAAATTGAGTTAGTGATTACTAGTAACTGACACGTGTATCAAGTGTTGCCATTGATGAAATCTGCCTATTATTGATCTTTCTTTGTTATTTGAATTATCTCTTAAAGCCATTTAATTACTGATTTTATTATATTATTTACTGATACATTGATAGATGTGCGATAAAAACACATCTATCAATGTTTTAGATGTGTTTAAAACGCAAATAAAAATATACGATATACATATAATATACCAATATATATAAATAAATACCTTCAAGAAAAGAGCGTACTCCTTCCTAAAAGGTAGGCAACGCACTTGTAACGCCTTCGGTGTTGCGGGTGTCCATGGGCGGCGGTAATCGCTTACCACTAGGCGATAAGTCTGCTCGTTTGCCCCCTATATAATAAAAAAAAATATATACGAATTTAAATTTCATCTTTATGGAATGAGTTTAAAATTAGTTTAATATGTAATGCACGTTGAATCAATATTTTAACCTATTTTACATCATGGTTATGTGGTATATTACATATGGCAATTAAATTTCTTTCAGGGTTAATTCATGTCATAAGTATCGTTTAAAATCCTATTTATTTGTGAGTTATGTCCAAATCTGCTATGGACTTTATGAAGTTACTCAAAATTCATAATTTATTTACATAAATTAAAAACAAAACATTAATCTCTGCACTTTATGGGGTAAAAATTAGACAACTCCTTTAATGTTTCATTATGGCTGACTGTACTTGCACATTTCGTAACAATGTTATTATTATAATATTCTAGGTACTATAATCATTTTACTAAGCGATGTTCATTATGACGTAGCTGTATTCAGTACTTTAACCAGATCTGGAATATTTCCAATAACGTGCACTAACAATAGCATCCGACCTGCATTACCGGCGGTAGGTAATTTCAACAAAATTAAACGTACTAATAATTTTATTTTTATTTATTTTACGAATCAATCAATTATAATATCTCGTACAACTGACACACAACCCTATATAGTCCCTAAGTAGAATTTGTATGATATAAATACAGTTATAAATACTGGTACACGTATGTTTACAAACACTTTACATAGAAAACACCCAAATTCGAAACAAATAATATTTGCAGATCATAAACACATTTGGTCTGACCCGGGAATCGAACCAGAAACCTCAAATATAGCTGTTAATAAGTTTTATTAAACTATAATATAGACGTGAGTTAAACTTGTAACAAAAGATAAGAATACAATACGTTTAAAATAATGAAATACTGCCTTTTCATAACGTAAATAGTAATGAAATTGTCATATAGAAATCAATAAAATTGGTGAGCTTCACATTGAATGTCGAATTCAATTATTATTGACTGATTTTCGATGAATAAATGTGACAGTGTGATGAATGGCTACGGTTTAAAAAGAGCATTTTATCTGAGTTATCAATCACATACACGAAATAAATAAAGATAACTGTACCTCTAGGTACCTACCAAAGTGGAATATTGAAAATTTGTGAGCCTTATTGGTTTATAAAGCCTAACTGATCTTCTCCAAACAAGTCGTATCTCGACGGGCCTGTTTGCCTAGCAAGGAAACCTTACTTCTAAGCTGGCAGTCGGGGACTTGATTTCCACCCAACACAAATAATTGTGTAACGAGCAATTATTTGTTCTTTGTTTAAGGTATAATTTATCTATATAGCCCAGGAATATTAGTCAAATGAAGGCAAGAATCTCGGAATGAGAGATAATCAGCTGAAAACTTGCTTAAACCTTTATTTTGATACTCTAAAACTTGTCTCAAAAACTACCTACAGCGTCCACAGATATTCCAATAGATTATATCCAATTTGCATGTAAATAAATGTTGTAGATGTAGCGGATTAAATTCTCTACAATTTTTGTTGTCTTATTTTTATGTGAGTGATGTCAATAGATTTGTCTCAGTCGTGAGAATGACACTGGGTAGGTACATCATTAAAAAAAATACTTTTTTTTTCTTTTTTCTTTCTATCTTTTAGTTCTTCAATGAATTTAATAAAGATACCAGATATTAACACAGTCGGTTTTTTTTTTTTTAAATATACTCGATTTTCGACCACTAGTTTCACATTACTAGCTCCACCCCACAGTTTTACCAGCGACTGTAGTTGTATCAGTATTACAACTGCGAGTATAGCCTTAGTTACCACTAATAACTTCAGCTATTTACCAGTGCAAGTCCCGTCAAGTCGGTCCAGAAATTAGCCGGAATAGACAAAATTTTAAAAATAGTTTTTTTTGATAAAGTACCGTATATCTATATCTATACTAATAATAAAGCTGAAGAGTTTATTTGTTTGTTTGTTTGAACGCGCTAATCTCGGGATTTGAAAAATTCTTTCAGTGTTGGATAATCCATTTATTGAGGAAGGCTATAGACTATATATCACCACGCTACTACTAATAGGAGCGGAGCACCACTGAAGAACGTTTCAAAAACGGGGGAAATTTTCACGCTAAGGGCAATATAAGACGCAAAAGAGGTTGAGTGGGTCAGCTAGTATTTATATACGCATTTAGTGAAAAGCTGTTAATTTGAAATTATAAACAGACATTTCAGTGTATTATTTCTTCAAACAAAAAACAAACATGGCTGAGTTGTGATAAAAATACATTATTAAACAAATTTTATATGTAGAAAAATAAGTTATGTTGTGAGAATTAAAGAATAATTACAAAATCGCACTAACCACTCAGAATAGCTTCAAGTGTTATTACAAGTTGGGAAATAAATTACATCACGCGAACAAGGGATTATGGGGGTCAACCATTGTACAATGTGAAAGTGTTGTAAATTAAATGGCAAATGTCACACACTTAATAACAGTGTACGAGACCGTTATTATTATGGAAATAACCAATCTTGATTTAAGTAATTGTGTTACAACGAAAGGAATTAAATACGAAATATATATATAATTTGGGAACTTGCATAAAATTCGGTTTAAAGGAACAAAAACATACATCAGTGGCATAACGACAACATATTGAATAACGCGGTTACTAAACCTGCATCGTGCTATGAAAGTTTTCTTGCCGATTAGTTTATGTAATACTACCTCACCCGACAAACGTTGCTTTACCATAAAAAGAAATATATATTTTAGGAGTGGGTCAATAAAAATCGCGATGGAAAAATAGGGTTTGATCGTCGAGGGTTGAAAATTCAGGGTTATATGTAAAAAAATAAAAATTTATTAAAAAAAAAAAAAATTAGGGGTGGACTACCCTTAACATTTAGGGGGATGAAAATTAGACCGATGGCCGATTCTCAGATCTACCTAAAATGCTCACAAAATTTAATGAAAATCGGTCCAGCCGTTTTGGAGGAGTATGGTAACTAACATTGTGACACGAGAATTTTATATATAAGATTTTATAGGATATAATATATGTGTGGTGACGAATTAAGATCAAAGAGTGTCACCACCTCTATTTATGCCGTGGGTGTTGGAAGAGCCAACTATAGGTAAAAGCACTGAAAGTAGAAAACTTGACATAAATCGACGAACCCAATTGGACTACGTCGTATATTAAGCCTCCTTTCTAAGACAATACTTATTATCAATAGTATATTATTAAAGACTCTTAGTATCGTAAATGATCTTCATACTGCCTCGATGGCGCGGTGGTAGTGAATGCGACTGCTGTGCTTGACGTCTCGGGTTGAAATCCTGGGTTGGACCAAGTGTTTGTTTCGGAGTTTGGGTGTTTTCTATGTATAATATGTATGTATTTACAAATAAAAAAGTATATATGTATTCATATCAGTTGTCTAGTACCCATAACACAAGCTCTGCTTAGCTTGGGACTAGATGGCGTTGAGTGTTAGATGTTCGAAGTATTTATTTATACTTTATTTAGAATTTCATCTGACTCTACTAATAAAACTGTTATAAATAATTTTTGTGTCATGATGTTGCTCACAATTAACTCCAAAACTATCAAACTGTTTCACAAGTTTTTTTTAATGTATATTTTACTGACGTGCCTAAGATAGGATAGTTATCATCACGTTTAAACCAATAGGAGCCGAGTATGATTAAAAAGACACAAAGGAAGTCGTCGTGTGGTTCGGCGAGTAGTTCTTTAAACTGAAATTAATGACGGAACGAAACGGAAGTGACATTAGATATATGTATATAATATATAATATAGTATTTGGTTATTTATACATCTCACACACAACGTCGTTTAGTCCCAAAAAAAGTAGAGCTTCTACTGTGGATACTAGACAACTGATATAAATATATACATTTTTGTAAATACATACACTTTATATAGAAAACACCGAAACTCCGTAACAAATATTTGCAGATCATACAGACATTTAGTACATGGTGTATGATTATTGGTGGTAACATAACATGATGATATACATTACGATGAATGTTTGTTATCGTACTTTCCTTAATACTCTCACCTTAAGTAAGCCATTCACGCTACGGTCTACCGGAGAGGTCCACCTGTGCAGATATGCCTGCGCAGGTGTCACTAAAAAGAATTTATTTTCGATCTCGCGCCGGTTGCCTGCGCAGGTTCAAAAAACTGCACAGGTCTATTCCTACACACATTCCGGTCTACCTGCGCAGGCATATCTGCACAGGTGGACCTTTCCGGTAGACCGTAGCGTGTTTGGCCGCCAGCAATAAACGTCACCCTAATGAATAGACGCACTTTAAAAACAAAACAAAACCCAAATAGGTATACCAAGGCCACCTTATCCAATTTAGGCCAAATTTTCCAAGATTCGAAGAAAAAATTAATATCTTCATCCCACATAATATATCGTAACACGAAGTTAGTATGACAAAGAGTTTTATCTTATCATTTATCGCATGATTTTGTATAGTATGCATTTGTATCGTGTTGTACTATTGAGAAAATATATTGTACTTATCTATTACAGAATCATATTCTTTGTAGAATACCAATATAACTTTTCTGGAACGCTCGTATTATTTCTTTTTCCTGCATTGTATCTTCTTATTGTGGTAAGTGATGCTTAACATTTGATATTTTTTATATTACACAAAAGAAATTTGTGGGAAAAGCTAGAGTGGAAATTTCTATGTTTTTCACATTATTTTCTACACGTTTTCTTTGTTGTATAAACAAGGTTGTGGAATATACCAACAGTATAAATAAATAAAATTTAAAATAGTATAACTAGTTACTCAATATAAATGCTTATCTCTGTCAGTGATTTATATAATTACCTGCATAAAAGGAAGTAAAGATAACAAGATAGAAAAGAGTCAGAAACTAGTAAATATTCTACAAAAACACAAAATCGTATATTTTATATAATAATCATAATAATAATAATAAAGCCTTTTATTCGGACAACAGATTTACAATTTGTTTCTTAAACTAATTCACTATAATATATGGCGGAACGGGAGGCCCATATCCCAACCCCTTCCCCATCCCTCTGCCCATCCTCCAAAGGTCGGCAACGCACTTATGACGCCTCTGGTGTTGCAAGAGTCCATGGGCGGCGGTAAACGCTTACCATCAGGCGATACGTCTACTTCGTGGGAGCAACCCATTCCATAATATATATATATATACTAGCTGACCCTCGCAACCTCGTTTACGTTCATAACGTAATAATTTCCCACGTTTTTTAAACATTCTTCATTAGGGCTGGCTCCTCCACTCCTATTGGTGTTAGCGTGATAATATATAGCCTATAGCCTTACTCGATAAATGGACTATCCAACACTGAAAGAATTTTCCAATATATATATATAAATTTTTATTTTATATATATATATATATATATATATATATATATATATATATATATATATATATATATATATATATAAAATAAATACAATAAATAACATTAATAAGTATTTACTCATTAATATTTATAACAGTACGACACTTCCAAATGAGAAAATAAGTAAATGTTTCTAAGAGTTCTGTATCTGTTTTCTATCTAATCAACACTAAACCCCTTTGAATGCGAGACAGTACACGGTCTAAACATAATGTACTGTATATGTATCCTTTCCAAATTATCTTGTGTTAACATCTGGTTGGTTTCTGAGTGAAGCTGATTACTATCGCCTAAGTTTGGATCAAACAATCTGCTTAAAACGACCGAGGTATGAATGTTTTTCTCTTCTGTAATATACAGAGAAGTTTAATAGAGAAAAGTCAAAACATGAAAAGCGCCTTCACACGGAATTTATTGAATTAAAGGTAACCTGACAAACGTTGTCTTGTCATATAATCAAAAAAAAAATTATTGGTACTCTGACCATTTAGAGATATGAAAAATAGACGATGACTAATTCTCAGACCTACCCGATATGCACACATAATTTCATAAAAATCTTTCGTTTTAGTGGAGTTTTGTAACAAACCCCGCGACACCCAAAATGTTAAGTTAAAAAAATATATATTCATGAATTGAAAATTAATTGAAATTGCCTATCATCTCGAAAAATAACAAATTGCACACATACGAATTTAATTGAACACGAGAACTGAAATAATATAGTCCTATCTCATTACGTGTAGTTTAGGAAATAATTTCGAAATATAGGTAAATAAAATTCCTGCCGTCGTATTATTCTACGTATAAAATATATACAGCTCTTCTAATACCATACCGGCAAACCAATCTCGTAAAGTTTTTTAAAGTTTTAGTTGTAGTTGTTAAAGGTTTAGACGTTTTAATGAATCGAATTTTTGCTGCACTGCAGATTAATTCTGGCAAACTACCAATGTCAACATGCTTGGGTTTCCACTTACATTTCTTTCCACTGATTGTGTTATTTTATTAGAATAAACATAATAACCTAATTCAAGGTTTTTATAATTGTAAATTTAATGATATAAATTTATAAACTAAAAATTGTATGGTTAGATTTTTTTTTGTACTACATAATACAACCTTCCATTACGTGCGTCTTCGTATTTGCTTCGAGAGTAAAATGGAAATATTTAACCTAGAATACCTACTCTTGCTGACCTCTGGCATCTACACTAAGAACCTAACGAGAAAATCTGAAAGAATTGACGCCATGCTTTAATAGGAAGAAAAGTACATTTGTAACTCAGGAAAGCAATCTCTTCAGCACTCATCAGTAAATACTTAGAGAATGCAATATTAGGTAGAACTTTGTACAATATATATTGTATGATTAATAATAAAATACCACTGAAAATAAAGTAAATCTCAAACGCTTCTACCAGTTACCGTTCAAATGTTCAGATATTAAAAGATAACAACCCTATTAACCTCGTAGACTACTGGTGTTCCACAACCAAATCCCACAGCGATCAACGTCGTCATAAAAACCAAGTACTTACGACACCCGCGGGATCAGACGAGCCACGAATACCATATGGTAGTAATCGAACAAAAATAGAGGCAAAAGGCTATTCAAACTTTGATATACCAACTCCACGCACAGAATAATCTATAAGCAGGTTTAGTGAATATTTTTTAACATTTGGAAAGAATTTGGACAAGTGCAAATCAGACCAACGCGCTAAAGGTTTACAAACTGGTATGCTTATCTATCACAAAAATCATTATAATTTAAAGATAGTCTGTACATTGCCACAAACACCTTATAATTTATCGATAAACTAAAGTTTGAACTTTGGGATTTTCCTTCATTTTATCACACACTTATCTACTATCTAATTTCAAGCAAAAATAGTGATTTTAAACCAATAGTAGTACCTATACTACATATATACAAACATAGATATTTGTTTACATGTGAAATACTAAAGTCTCAAATAGTCATAAAAAAGTGCGTGCGTACAAAGTAAATATGTCAGAAGTGAAACTTCTTTGGCAAACTAATTTTGAAGTCTTGTTTATATTTATACAAATCTAAAACTTTACATTTCCGAGACTTAGAGGGAGGGAAAAAGGGAAGATATGTTAGGAATGAAATGAATTTAATTGTCATTAAAATATGAAAGGGGTCGAAATTTAATACAAATTATATATTTTTTTTTTATTAATGAAAATAATTAAAGAAAATTATTAAAATACATTTATTTTATATTTTTTTTAAATAATACAGTAAAATCTCAGACGATGAATATTAAATTAAAATTCCTCGTGATTTTTTGTAAATAGTTAAAATACGTAATAACTGAATTTGAAGGTTGAACTAGCTGTCAGTACATTTGAGGGCACTGACTTCCCAATAACGATTGTCATAGGTGTACATGACAATTGGGACCGACAGTTTAACGTACTCTCCGACGGCACAGACAAATATAATTTGTAAGGCAGAAATCTTTTCGTGGCCCATTAAACATAACGAATTGCTATGCTAATGCACAAAAAAAACCTTAAAAGGTTTAAAACCTTTAAATGGATACTACCCTTAATCCTTTCAATTCGGAATATAAGAGAAACGTACTAAAGCAGGTAGATTAACTGAAAATATAGCGATGAATTCAATTCTATAAATTTATACTAAATTATTTTTAGAAATTCATTAAGAATTGAGAGAGAGCCACGAGAAAGATGAAGTTTGAGCCACGCTTCGATATGAATGGGTTGGCTCAACTGGAGTGATAGCACGGCCTCTTGCCTTGCGCTGAGTTTCACCGAGTGAGTGAGGATATCGGAGGCCCATACACCAACCCTTCCCCCATTCCCATCCTCCAAAGGCCAGCAACGAACTTGGGACGCCTTTGGTGTTACGGGTATCTACGAACGGCGGTAATCGATTATCAGGTGGTGCGTCTGCTCGTTAACCCTTAATTTCACAAAAAAAACATTTCAGCAAATTGTATCACAATTTATTTTATGTGGTGTTCAAATTAATTGTTAATGAAAATACCTTTAAATCACCAAGATAAGTAAGTACTCTCAGATTTACTGCCGTTGAGTTGAGATGGTTCTAAAATCCTGGTGTACAAATGAATCATTATATTATCTATTTATCTATGTCTATCTTCAGGACCATCCTTTCTTAGACTGTCACGTCAGCTGTGTAATTAAGACCAAAACGTAAGCCCTGCAAATTGCTAAAACTGTAACGTTGTACTACAGTTCTCTCAATATTAGATAAAACTAGTTAGACTAAGATCAGTTTAAGCTAGATTTTATTACTTTACCTTTTAATAGACGTTATAGATGTAGCTGTACGTTTAAACCTGCAAAGACCGATAATTCCCAATAAATTACCTTCAATTTCGCACTAGATACGTTAAATAAAATGTGGACAACTTTAATAAACTCGAATTTGATAAAAATAGTCTCATTTATACATTTGGGTTTACGACCCCTTCTAGATAGTGACTAATGGTTCTCGGGGCCACACTTTAAACTATGTGAGATAACCATTGATCGTTCAATGTATGTGTTTAACGGTTAAAAACTTAAGGTATAGTTCTAAAATTTCTTGTAGTACTTTTCTCATTAAAATGAAATACAGTTTAAAAGGAAAGCTTAAGTTTTGTAAGTAACATGTGACGTGTATATAATTTCTAAAGCATAAACATTGTCTATGGTAGCTATGTACAAGTGAAAGGACCCAAAATTTCCACATACTTAATTCAATTCAGTTTCTCACTCTAATGAAGCGTGCCTATCCAGACACCGCATTTCACTCAGGCCTAAGATTGCTTTCATTAGTTTGTGTCGAGGGTAAACCACGTACGTAAGAAATGATATGTGCTTCAACACTCAGGAAAATATTATGTCTCAGATAAATAAAGTAGCTATTTAACTCTGTTTTCTTGATTTAATATATTTGTTACTAAATTTTCCACCTGACAAAAAGTAGCCTAGGAATATTCTTTTTCAAGGTATATATGGTTTATGGTTTAAAATATTTATTCTTATTAAGAATGATAATACAATTCACTTAACGTGAAAACATACTAATGACTAATACACAAATATATTTTACTTTTATGCTCTCAAGTTTAAAAAAAAAAACTTGAGAGCTTACATAAAAACGGTAACAATGTAATACTCGTATGTTTTCAACTGCTATCCTCGTTGACACAACTCCGACCATAGACAGACATCACAATACTATAGGGTGTTTTTTTAAGCTAGATAGAACTTTAAATTGTAAAAAGTAACACAAAAAATAAAATTTTGATGAAACTTTTTTTTTTATTTGTTTCAGTATACTCTGACAAATCATCATGAATAGACTCACGCTTGAACAACGCTACGAAATTATCCAAATTTACTTTGAAAATCAGTCGTCGATTCGCGCAACTTATAGACGACTTCGTCATTTGTATGGCGTATAACACGAACAATGCTGGCCTCCAAGGCGTCAATTGTTGCTGGTTTATCAGCATAAACCAGTGACTTCACGTAGCCCCACAGGAAATAATCGAGAGGTGTCAAATCGCACGACCTTGGAGGCCAATTGACAGGTCCATTTCTCGAAATCAACTTATCGCCAAATTTTGATTTCAATAAGTCGATGGTTGCGTTCGCCGTATGGCACGTAGCGCCATCCTGTTGAAACCACATCTCCTCCGGATCAATGTCATCCATATTTTCAAACAAAAAATCATTGATCATGGTGCGGTAACGATCTCCATTGACCGTAACGCGAGCTCCGGCCTCATTTTTGAAGAAATAAGGTCCGATGATGCCACCAGCGTGAAAACCGCACCATACGGTGCATTTTTCTGGATGTAATGGAGTCTGTAGGGTCTGTTGTGGATTGGTCTCACTCCATATGCGGCAATTTTGCTTATTAACAAACCCGTTAAGCCAAAAATGCGCCTCATCGCTGAACACATTTTTGCGATATAACAGTCGTCTATAAGTTGCGCGAATCGACGACTGATTTTCAAAGTAAATTTGGATAATTTCGTAGCGTTGTTCAAGCGTGAGTCTATTCATGATGATTTGTCAGAGTATACTGAAACAAATAAAAAAAAAAGTTTCATCAAAATTTAATTTTTTGTGTTACTTTTTACAATTTAAAGTTCTATCTAGCTTAAAAAAACACCCGTTATAATATAAGATTTAGCGCGCTTCACTAGAAGCGAAATTTATTTTTTAATGTATCTAGACTAAAATTCATCCAAATCGATTCAGCAGTTTGGCCACCCCATAGAGACCCCTACGTGCGTCGGAGAACACGCTAAGGCCTAAGCTAAGCACGTCTTTCGGCATCGTTACCAGTAGTTCCTAAAAAGTCCAGTAATAATAATCCTGTGGTGACTTCCATATACTGCGCAACAGGCACATGACAACGCCATCTATCGAAGATTCGTCGAACTACATAGTAATTAAGGAAACGAAGAAACTATCAATCCTAAATCACGCAATAGAAGTTCTCACGCCGTTTGGTATACATTTTACAACATAACATCATCAATCGTTGGGCAGTGGCCCGAATGGTATGATCACTTTTGGTCGAAGGATCCTCCCTTTGTATTCGAGGGACCCATTCCCATACAATCCTATAGAACTTTGATGGAATCAAACCAAAAAATCATAGGTTTAACCGTATCATAATAGATTTAACATCAGCCAACCCCAAATCTGCTTTGGACAAACAAATTTCTTAGAGTAAGCATGAGTGAATGACTGTGTATATAAAAGAGAGCGTATAAATCTGCCAGTATGTTTTTGGGCGTGTGCGTGTGTCTACTTTTCCGTATTCCTACGTAAGGAATTCCACTGTTTACTCAGTAAACTGAAACTATCTTATCTTAAACCAATCATATCTATATCCTCACAGACAGCATAAAGGCCTATTCATTCTGTATTTATCCACAATCACTCAGAACCTAAAACACTAGTCTGTTAAAAAACAAAACTGACGACATTTTTTTATTGTATTCGTGTCTCTGGGACCCTTTAAGTTATTTATGGGGTTTATCCGATAAACAGAGCAAACATCATCCAACCAATAACAATTTGGGTTGTTTTCTCAGCGCAGGGTAATGCGAACGCTCTGTAAATGTTATTGAAGTCATCTTACCAAAAGGAAAACACCATCTATTTTCTTTTTTCGTTGGTGAGATAAAATTTACTTTTTCTAATCTTGAGACCAGTTCATTTCGCCAACTACACCTTTCGCTGGCACCTTGTTCCATCTCTTTATTATTCACACAAACTTTGCATATAGTGTTACGGTGTGAAAACTAGTCAAAAGTTTTGGAAAAAAACATCACACGACTTTGTCTTAAAGTTGATATTCGTATGACTGTCTGCTTCAAACTCTATCAACGGAATATTTTTGTTGGCAATATCTACATCAAAATATTAATTGGTTACAGTTTCAGTACCGTCTAAACCGTATAGACTTAGTAAGTGCTAAATAATGGAACGAACTGATATTAAAATAAAATTATATTTTTTTTTTTAAAGTAATTTATTAATTCTTGTAATTTTACCTGGTATGTATAACCTTTCAACGAGCAATTCTTGTATATCTAAGTCGATAATCTGAATATTGGAAACGGCTCCAACGGTTTTCAAAAAATGTAGTATGTAGTATGCAGGTGGTTTCAGGGGCGATAAATTGATCTAGCTAGATTCATTTTTAGAAAATTTATCCAGAAAAACTAGTAGAGGTAATCTAGGTACTCTATCCTAAATTGACAAACTTACGGCCTTTTTCAATAACCTATATATTTTTGAAAAAGCCCTATTAGGTTATGAAAATTTGTAACTAGATAGTTGAAACTGACGATAGTCTTTATATTTATTAATACTTCCATTTTATATGCAAGTTCAATTTATTCTTTTCTTTTAAACCATTTACATATTTTCTCATCCATTAGACATGACTGGTTCCAAAAAAAATAACAAATACTCTTTTTAGGTGACTTGTCTGCATTAGTAATGAGTACAGTGACCGCATCATTTGGATTCTGCTTATGCTTTCCATCAGGCAAAGTAAGTTCACTTTGGCCAGTCAATAGCTAAATGAAAAAAATATGACCGTTTTCAATAACCTTCTTCTTCTTCGTCTGGCCTTTTCCCGTTTTTAATCGGGGTCGACTCTCCTTATCCTTCTTCTCCAGAGATATCTCTTCTGGGTCGTCGTAGGGTCCACCATGTAGATGGGGTCTGCCACGTCCTCTTGGTCCCGACTCCAGTTGCAGCACCTTCTTGGCCATGTGCTCGTCAGGTCGATGCATGACGTGACCGTACCGTTTTCAATAACCTACCTCTAATTAAAACTGTAGATAGTTAATTAAAAGCGGCCATTAACAATCATACTTTAAGTAATAACTTTGGCAAAAAAAAAGTTATTTATTCATAGAATTACTCAAAAAATATTTATTCTCTATTTAACTCTATAAATGCATATACAGAAACTACCTTCTTTAAGAAATTCATATTCTAAAACCATTTTTACTTGAAATTCGGACAGAGACACTTAAACACCAGAATATTTTATGTAAATGTGAAAAGATTAAATGCTGCTTGTTCCTTCTTTGGAACAGGAATGATGCATATTTTTGTAAATAGTTGAGCAGCTATTTTTATATATAATTTCGTAAATCAGATGATTGAGCGATTTTCAACGTTTACCAACATTTTGTTTTCGGATGAAGCTCATTTTCATCTTAATGGCCACGTAAATAAGCAAAACTGCCGCTACTGGAGTTCAGCCAATCCGAAACGCAAACATCAGAAACCCCTACACTCGCCTAAAGTGACCGTATGGGCTGCCATGTCGGCGCGAGGAATTATCGGCCCTTACTTTTTTGAAGACGAAATGGGGCGTACAGTTACAGTGAATTCAGAGCGTTATGTGGAGATGTTAGACAACTTCTTGGTACCTGAACTGCAAAACTTTCCTGGCTAAAACCAAAGAACATGGTTTCAACAGGACGGAGCAACTTCACACACGTCCAATATATCTCTGCCACGTGTTCGTGAAATTTTCTCAGGAAAATTGATCTCCCGGAGAGGTGACATAAATTGGCCTCCACGTAGCCCAGATTTAACCCCTATGGACTTTTTCCTATGGGGTTATCTTAAATCTAAAGTTTACGCCAATAAGCCAACTTCACTGGCGCATTTGAAAGAAAATATCCGTCACGAAATGGCAGCCATCCCTCACTCCACCTGTCGAGCAGTCATAAGTAATTTTACTGTTCGATTAAATGAGTGCCAACAACGTGAGGGTTTACATTTAGACGATATTATTTTTAAGAAATGAATTCCCAAAAAGTGTATTTTAACAATAAATAAACATTTTTTCTATATACCGCTTCCTTTTTTTTTAATCAATCCACTAAATATGAAATTTCTTTTGAGACACCTTGTATTATATAGAAGTTATATTTATATTTATGTTATAAATAAGTATATGGGGAAAACGAGTGTCGTGTCCTCCTAACACGTAGAGAAGATCTTCTGATCTGGAAAGGTGATCATGCCTGGCGGGCGGCCCGATGGTTGATGTTGGGCAAATGTATATATTAATAAATGCTAAGCGGTGCGATAACTTTTATGCAGGAGTATGTAGAAGTTGACAGATAAATAGATTGAATAGCTTAATTAACCTTTTTCTCTTTCGTAGTCCTTACGGCTATTTTAGTCACGATTTATTACGTAGATATCTATTTCGTGGTATTATAACTTCAGCCATGGGAGAGTCCCACAACATACGTGAACTGGTTTGACAGTAATATTAGCGCCAATTGTATAAGAAAATAGATTTCTAGAAATTTTCTAGAATTTCGAACTTACCCGACTAGGCCGTAAACAAAAGGAAAGTTAAAGGAAAACCTGTTTATGGTTACACTTTCCGTATATGTTTTTAATGTTTTTACGAGTATGTTCAAAGTAATTGTACCGCTGTTGATTTTCAATAAATACAAAAAAAAAAAAAAATTTTCTTGTTAAGTTCGATACATAAGTAGTGCTATTTAAATAGAAATATATTTAATGGGTATTATTCCTCAAATACATTTAGCAGAACTAGAATAGTTTCGGTTTTATTGGTCAGTAAGATTGGCAGACCTCCATTTAAGATTGATGGCTTTGGCTTTGTGTTGTAACGGTTTGCTATCCCGTCGGACGTTTGTTTTGTATTTGATAGCTGAGATCTTCATCCTAATTTACAATTAAGATAGAGTACCACAGCATACAGAATTATTTATTATCGAAACGAATTTTAGAACATCAACAGGAGTGTTTAATTTTTTTATACTAATTAATCGGTCCTCTAAGAGCCCCCGCACACTACAAACTTTTGAGTCGGCCGATA
Organism: Spilarctia lutea; assembly: GCA_916048165.1. NCBI lineage: Eukaryota > Metazoa > Arthropoda > Insecta > Lepidoptera > Erebidae > Spilarctia > Spilarctia lutea. The sequence continues at coordinate 1,458,384 of OU696492.1, read as the reverse complement.
GTTTTGGGTTGGATTTTGGTTTATTTGTCGGTCGATACCAAATCGGTGTACATGTTCATACTGATTAACACACCGAATATTTTTCAAGGATAGATGAGTATTATTTCTTCTGTGGCTGAAACAACTTTTCTCAGTAAAATATGAAGATGCTTAATTATCACATTGGCATTATTGTAATAACCTCGTCGTTTTCTGGTTTTGTACCTACTTTAGAATATATGTGATATTCTAAAGTATATTGTATATCGTATATCACGATTTTACGAAGCGTTTCTCGGCTTAGCATCTTCATCATTAAAATATATAAATAAATAAGTATTTAATTAATACATTTAATAAGGTGAATAATATCAGATATTAATTTACTAAATCTATCTCTTTACAATTACACTTTATCTTGCTTTAAATTTACCAAAAAATATGTGGTAATTTTCTTTTAAAATATGTATATGGGTGTATAGATTTGCTCAATAACTGTCTGATATTAATATTCGTTTCCAAATAAAAATTTGAAAATGTTCAAACATCGTTTTATGCATGGTAGTTTAAGTTTAAAAGTTTATTTATTTATAAAGGTTTCTGCACTTATATGAACTCTGCCGAATTTCATAAACCTTCGTTCATAAATTTTCCTAAAAAGGGGTACAAAGTTTTTGTTTTACGTATACAGATAAAACAGATCATATTATTCAAATGTTATCACTGTTTTTATTGCAATAAAACAATGATAAATCTGTGGTTCTTGCGAGAGAATTTGATAATGACTTTTATGTGTGAAAGCAGTTTAAGAATGCAAGTTACTAGTCTTGATAACGGCTATCTCAAGCAGTTGACGTGAGGTCTTTGAGATAAAGGATTTTTTAGAAACAAGTTGGGTAAGATTATTTCTACCTTAATTTTTTTTGTCTGTCGCCAATAGTTTAATCTCCCTATTTTAAGTATACTGGTTTATTTATAAACTACTAGTTACTCGAGATAACTACGTTCAATCAGGCAGTGCATCTAATTTCCCTTATCACTAATTTAAAGTCATCTAAAATTATATAAACAGTGATCTGACTTTTCATATTACATTGTTTTATTTACTTCTGGTTTTTTATGAGTAATATGTATGTATTTACTAAAAAACGTATATAGTACCCATAATTCAAGCTCTGCTTAGTTTAGGACTAGATGGCGTGGTGTGTTATGTCGGAAATATTTATTTTATTATGATTTATTTCGCTTCAACTCTTGATTCGCATATTCAACTTAGCATGAACATAAGAATCTATATTAAACAAGAAAATACTAGTAAAACGAATTTCCTAAAGTCAGTTAAAGTTAAAATAGCACCTAAATTTGTATTCCATGACATTTTGTGAACAAAAGAAATAATTAAGTACTTTTCCCGCCTTGTTAAGTACTTTTCCGGCGTTGTGTATCTTCAACGAAAATCTTAAACTCTCGTTATCTTAAGGAAAATAAATGTTTCGTGGTTAGAATAATTATTTTTATCTGTCTATCTCTAATTTTGCCCTTATCCAACCATAAGGACAAAAAAAACGCAATAATTAAATCTCTGAGTTTGTTATAAACTTGGAATAAAGTTATGGGAAATTTCTAAGATTCACATGATTTATTATTCAAATTTGCAAAACTTGAACAGCATACACAAGTCCTTCTTGAATCGTATTCCCAATCAGAGTCAATCGAAGTATTTGTATATTCAGACAAATTCAAATATGGTAATATAATGTATTGCAGGGATAAGACTATCAGTGTTCAGGGATCCAAGTCAGACAATAGTATCTGAATCCATTGGTGGCAATGATTTTTGACTAGTTTAATTAACACATGAAAACGATCGTCTTAAATTACTAATACTGCATGAATCATTGCAATCCACATCTCAAATCCATTCTGGATCTTAAAATGCTTCTAGCACCGAAGATATCACTTTGATGATCTTAAAGGTAAAGTTTTTTTCAAAGGGTTTGCTTGGAATGTGCAACATATAGTTATGGAAATCTTAAACAAACTTAAAAGGTATGTACGAGACCAATACTGTTTTTTTCTAGGAATGTTGTGATATTTCAAGTCCGCATTTTTAATTATGCTTGCTGTCTAGTTCAAATTATCTCAGCAAATAAATAATGTTTGTTGCGCTTATGCTAACATGTGATAAATTATGACGCTGAGTCTTGATATACCTCTTATCATCATTTTGGTGCATTAATTGTTGTTCGAAATAAAATAAACAAATTGAAGGTTACTTTTACGTGGGCGAATCATACTAACGCATATTTGAACAGGCCCAGAATGGGAGAGCTAGAAACCCATCACTTTTTTTCAATTAAATGGAAATCCCTGCGAATATCACCTACAAGTAGTTATGTCAAATTTAACCCGGTCAAAAACTTCAGCGGTTTATATTACTAGTAACCCGTGAACCAGGTGTACACTAGGAAGCTGTCTCTTCAACCCCAACGTACCTCGGGCCATCTAAAACCACTTGGACGATCCTGGGAATAATCTGAGTACTTTTTTAATACTTTATGTTTAGTCAAAAAGTATCGATAAAGAAAAATAATTGTGCCTAATGTGTATAATCTAGTCTTATCCAACGTTCGATTATTCATTATACACCAGCTCCAGATGTGACCTTCGAACTTATTTGTTTTGTTTATAGAGATCACAGCCGGATTGTGGATAAGAAGTACGAATATGTTTCTCACATGTTAAATTAAGGATTTCACGGAATTTAATTGTTTAAAAATGATGTGTGCCTTCCCATTTGCTATAAAAACATCAACTTGAAACGCAATGGCTTTGGTATTTTTTTTTATTACGTTCAGAGATTTATTGCGACAGTTTCTAATAGTTACTTGGGTAATCCATCATAAATTTAAAAAGAACCTGAAGAGAATTTTTTTTTTTAATTTTTTTATTAATTTAAATTAGTTCCATTAATGCGTTCAAAGTTAAATAAATATAAAAATAGGCATTCGCTATCACTGCGACACTGAAGCAGAAAAAATGAGATACTATAATGACGGAGATGAAATTACCAATTGACCTATGGTAAGGTCTTAAGGGTCTTACAAATACATTTATATTCCAAATGCGTGCAACCATAGTAAATACGACGTCCTGTTTATTTCTAGTCTACGAGTATTTACCTAAAATTAATCTAAGGAACATTAATTTCTCATTCAGTAGAATATTCTTCTGTTTATCATTCATGTGAAAACAATGTCATTAATTACATAACTTTCTCGGTATTATTTGACAATGCCTTTTCATGTACCTTTTCAAGGTACTATGTTTTCTCGATTGTATAATATTTAGCTATAATTACATATAAGAGAAGCCGAGGATCGAACTAAGTGGCGTGCTATTGGAGAGGCCTATGTCCAGCAGTGGACTGCGATAGGCTGATGATGATGATGATAATAACATTCTTTTTTTATATCTAAGCCATCCAAAGAGATTCTACTCTACCTGATGGAAAGAGTGAGCAGAATTTAAAAGTAGTGTTCACCATACTCATTGGGAATATAGACAATACAACATGGTGACCCCCCATTATGCCGGCTTGTTGAGATGCTTCCGAATTATTTCATTGTGACACCACGTATCTTTGCTTAATTTATTAAAACTCTATCTTATACTTAAAGGAATATTTAACACTATTCATTAATTTGAGAGATAAGAATCTTTTAACGAGAGATAAGATTCTAAATGATAAAGAAACAAAACCTTTACCTTCCTTATAATAGCATAGATTGACAAACATTTTATATGTACATCTACCAGATGAACGTGAGAGCTAATCTCTCAGAAGTCAACACGATATGACGAGAATTTCAAAGATATTGTACTATCATCTTCATCTGCAATCGTATTGTTAGATGTCCTATTAATCCAGTGTCGGTAACTGATATGCCGATAACCTATCTTGAAATCCAATATTGCTAAAATGTACTCTAAACAAACATTATATAGTTCTTTTTTATTTGTTTTATTTTATAGTTTAATGTCGTAAATGTCCAATTGATTATCATGTTTTCTATTCACGTTATCATAGTTACAGAAAAATACATGACATACCTTACACACGATTATCTGATTCTAAATTCTTTATAGCAATTGCTATGGATACCACATTCTAGATAAACATTATTTATGGAACGCAGGTAATCTTCACTGCAAAGAGAAGGAAAACTTGAAACAAATCCTAACAATCAACTAGTCTTGCCAAGACAAAACCTCCTTCCTAACGTAAAACATATGTCCAGCAAGACTGTTTAAGACCTAAGCAGGAACAAACATTATCTTTTAGCTTAGCAATCAGGATCGCTAAATATTAGACCTAAAGATGAGTTATCTTCAGCTATTAGAGCAACAAATGAGTCGTAAATATTTATAAAAGAAAAGGGAATGTTTCACACAACATACGTTTCAGAACTATCAATAGACTTAATCTAAAAAATATATTGGCTGAGTAGCAATACCTTCTTTTTAGATGTTTGTTTTCTGTTACATAATGAGTAGAAAAACTCTAAATGTGTCATAGCAAGGATGTTTTTTGTAAAGGAAACGAGTAAATGCTGTTTGTCCAGACAAGATATATCGCTTTCGACTTGAGGGGCGTGGAATCACACCCATATTCCAAATGGAATGCAAATTTCCAAAACATGCTAACTAATAATGGAATGAGATTATATTGGAATACTCTTATTGTGATTAAAAGTGGGATTGTTGGTATGTAGTGATAAGGTTAATTTTCTATATTGCTTGATGAGTCTGATTTTATCAAGCGCGCCTAGAAATTTGCCTGTAGAGGCATATGAGGTTGTTCAACAGAATCTTTTTAATGTAATTGAACTGGGAAATGTATACCAATTGCTATTTACTAGCGCTGATCATCTACAAACTGTTTCTATTTGAAAATAGTAACAATTTATGACGAAAACTTAAGAACACTATATGATCCTTCTTCCGCCCTTAAATTAATTTGAATTCAGAATAATGTGACAATATTGCAAAATAAATTTATTTTCAAAACTGTATGTTATTAATAAGTTTTTTTTTTGTAGTCTACTCTGGCTGATAGAAACCACGAGCAGAATCCAAGACTGGTGGTAACCATACTCGATGCGAATGTAACAATTCTGCATGGTGATACTAGGGCGACGTATTGAGATGCTTCTGCATCATTTTATTTATTAAATGAGTTCTAATTTTCTTTTGTTCATTTTCAATCTTCAGAATGGCGTTATTTATCAAATTTGATTGAGTTCAAACGTGATGTACCAAAACGACTACAAGTAAAATTATTTTCCAAACCACTTCTAAAATTTCTAAGATTTGAAGTAACACAAAAAAAAAGTTTTATTATTGTGTGATTTTTGTCACAACTTAGGTACTTCATTGAAATCAATTGAAGACTTCTAATTTTTCCACAATATATTCACATATCTAAATAAAATGTTGTGAATCAGTATACTTTACTCTTGCGAAAACTGCCTACACACAATATATTTCGTTTTATCTGTCTGAAGTCTCGTGGTAAATCCCCGCTGAGGGCACTTAGGCATCGTCGAAAATTTTCAAAGGCAACAATGTCCCCAGCTCATCTTATACAGTCGTTTCAGGTTTTATAAATTTCAAACACGTTAAATAATATATAAGTAAGTATTACGCTAGTGTATTGTGATATTTTGAAAAGGTTTTAATATTGATCAAAGTAAAACAGTTTTTTATGTCGTTTACCGACTTTGGTGCTATTTCTTTTATTTTAGATATGAGAGTAATAAAATATTCAATTCTGTTAAAATCTATAGAAATAAAAGATCCCCGAAATATTTATTTTATTTTAGTATGGTATAATATCGTTTCTTGTTCACTATTTCACATGTTATCTTTATTACAGATAATATGTAATATTTGTGATGTCGAATTAAAAATATGGAGTATAACCACCCTTATTCATCCCATGGGGGTCAACTTAGAAACAAACTGCAAGGAACAGAGGCATATGTCTAGCAACGGACGTTTGAAGGCTGTTGTGTATTCCTACTAATATTATAAACGAAAAAGTTTGTAAGTATGTAAGTGAGTATGTTTGTTACTCTTTCACGCAAAACGTTTTTTTAATGGACCTGCTCGACCGGAGTTATACCACGGCCTCACAGAAAACCGGTGTGAAATAGCGCTTGCGCTGTGTTTCACCGAGTGAGTGAGGGTACCGGAGGCCCATACCCCAACCCCTCCCCCATTCCCTCTCCCCATCCCTCAAAGGTCGGCAACGCACTTGTGACGCTTTTGGTGTTACGTGTGTCCATGGGCGGCGGTAATCAGTTACCATCAGGTGATGCGTCTGCTCGTTTGCCACCTATTCAATAAAAAAGGAAAAAAAAAACTACTTAATGGATTTTGATGAAACTTTACAATAATATAGCTTATACATCAGAATAACACATATGCTACAATTTATAACGTTGCCTACGGTTATTGTCGTACCGCGGGTAGCACCAGGTTCAGCTACTAAAACATAAAATAATATATACAATAATTGTAAGTTCAAGCTAGCATCATAAATCAGAAGTTAATAACGTATTAGATCAAGTAGGATGTGTGCAGAGAAAACAAGTCTTATGTTTTTTTATTAAAGTAGAGTCTTTTCATTTCAATACACGTGTTTCCGTTATTAAGGCTTTGCTTTGAATAAAGCCAACGTTATTAAATATAAAATGAAAACCATCTTTTATTATTAAATTGTGGTTTAATGATAGTAGAAAATAATAATAATGACAAACCAAACCAGTTGTAGATATACCTGATCTAACCCTGCTTGAAACCAATCTGTTAATTAAAATAATTAGCCCAAACTTAGAGGCTTATGTATTAAATTTAATTCACGTGTCACGTTTAATTAACGAACCGATTATCACGTTATTTTAAATGTGTGTGCTTGAGTGATAAGAAAAGATAGTAGAATAGTTGATCTAAACGTGACCAATAGAAGCTAAGCATCATTGAGAGAAGTATTGGAAAGAGTTTTATTTGTCATATATCAATTGTCTGTAATCCTTCTTAAAGTCCGGCAACGCACTTGTGACGCCTCTGGTGGTGCGGATGCCCATGGGCGGCGGTAATCATTTACCATCAGGCGATACGTCTGCTTGTTTACCCCCTATTCCACAAAAAAAAACAATCTTAAATGAAAAGGAATGAACTAATTTTACAAAAAAAATAACATACTCGTATTAAACAAAAAGAAGCAATATCCAAACCAATTAATGGAAAACCTGTCCTATTTAAAATCAGTAAATAAAAGTTTAGAATTCAAAGTGAAGAATTTGCCAAGATGTAGATTACCCAGTGCTTACATCAAAACTTTTGGCCACAGAATGTTTGGCAGACAAATTTTGAACTGAGTTGAAACAAATTTTAGACATATCTATCGTTGTACAAAGGACTGCGCGGTGCCTGGCGGAGTAGCCAACTCACTTTATTTTTTTTATTTGACAGCCTGCCAAACTGAATTTGTTTAGCCTGATAGAAAGCTTTAGTAAATTCTAATAATGGGGCCACCATACTCACTGCTAATGCAGAAAATGCAGCGTCTCATACTATGGCGACCTAGGGGGGTGTTTTTTCACGCCTTGCTTGAAGGACTAGAGATCATAGTAGGACGAAAATACGTGCGCTGGTAGAGTGTTTTAGTTTCTAACTGCTGAGCACAGGAAATAAAAACCGAACCGTTTAGTTCAAGAGCGTATTTCTACGATTCTGAGGTGACGACTTACGAGGCTAACACGTGTTGTCCTGTAAATGAAGGTAGAAGGTAGGACCAGTCAAAATAGCTCTTCAGACCACTCTCCATAGTAAAGGCGATAGAGGACAGCGATTTCTATCCACAACTGCAGAGGCTCAAAGGACTGTAGATTATTCGAACTGCTCGCCGCTGCAACCGATCGATTATACGTTATCTGAGGTTTAAAACCCAAATACCTGATCTTTCAGTGTTTTTTTTTCTGGACTTTACAAGACTTTGTTCAGGAAATTGTAGATCAACTTTTTTTACGTCATGGCTTTAATTATCATCAACAGCTTGTACTAATCCACTGTTGTACCTAGACCTCTCATTACAAAACAAGTCTTGGCCATACCATGCTACTCGTACCATGCAACGACGGCTGGATGGATTTATTTAGAGTTGGTTTTAAGTTTTCCTTCTTCTCACAGTATTATTGTCCTACATTGAAATATGACTTTTATGGCAGTTGTACGTATGACATATTTATAAGAAGTGGTTTAGCATGTGGTTATCTACTATATACATGAAATTGCACTTGAAGTCCCGAGGTACATTTATCTACTGCAATAGTGACAGTTAGATTGTGATGATATAAATCGATAAGGAACTTTATGATACAGTTGTGAGAGTTGCAATTTATTTAAATTTTCTTTTTATAGTATACCTATCTTCTTTCAATTCATTTTTCTTGTTACGTAACAAAACAATGTTAATGTAGTTCTTAATCTATACTTACAAATATGTTAAGCTAAATAGTTTGTTTGCTTGAACGCGATAATCTCAGAAAAAACTGGTCTGATTTGAAAAATTATTTCAGTGTTAGGTAACCCAATTATCGAGAAAGGTTAGGCTATATATCACACACTTGTAATTGTTTTATAACCAATAGAAGTGGAGCACCAAAAACGAATGTTTCAAAAAAAGGAGAAAATGATCTCGCTACGGGCAATAGAAGACGCAAACGAGGTTGCGTGGGTCAGCTATTACAAATTTAACATCTAATAAAACTGTTAAGAAGTAAGTAAATAGCCTACAATTTATTTTGTTTGTTTGTCCTTTCTTTCTTTTTATTTATTTCTTTTCAACATTTCATTAAAGCAAACTTTTAGATTGAGTTATAAGATAATTTCGTGTCAGTTGATTTATTAGCAATAACTCCGATGTCGTAAAACTATTTACTGTCAATTACAATAAAAGGTTTCTTTTTATGATTTCCTTATAACTATTACTTAAATATAACTCCGAAAATTAATGTAGGAAGGTATCTAACAAGCGTCACATTACGACGTTTCGACCACATTAGATAATAAATGGTCACAGATTGACTATCATTGTCCGTTTGTTTCCATGTCTGTAAAATCGCCTATGAGACAGAGTAATTATAAATATAGTGTTACAGCACTCAAATGTTTCAGTTTGTAAAATAAATTACAAAATAAAAAGTATGTCGAGAACTAAAGACGAAATAGTACAAGGTTTATGCATATTCAATTATGAACAATTGCAAATGTGTGGTTTTAAAATATGTGAAGAATTTCACACCAAACTTTTCTATAACAAATTGTTTCATAAATATCTCATTTAATGAAAAAGTTTTGTTATGTTTACGTTTTAATGATTGATAAGTCACTGAAGGTTTCCAAAATTGAATATTCGCTATACCTACATCTGAATTCTTGTGTATGATCAGCTCAGTATTCAATTATCCTTCAGTTAATATGAACCAAAGCCGCAGGGTGAATCAAAACCAAAACATTATATATGTTTATAGATGGTTGGAAATACTGAAACTGATATTTTCCTTCATTTTTGTGAAGTTGCCTGGTAGATATTGATTTTTGCAATAAGGCTGCTCTCTGTACATTATCTGTCCGACGCATAAATGTAGTTCTACTGTTACACCAACGGACAAACCTTATCTATCCCTTACTTTACCTATCTTTCTAATATAATATGATTTTATTTATTTGTATTCTAGCTAACATAATACAAATAAATGTATATAGCGTATAGCCAGACATAGATCTCTTTTTAGAAAGGATAATTCGGTGTACTACATCACGCTGGTCAGACGGGTTGGTACTGAAATTATTTCAAGTTTGTCTTTCTTTACAGTGATGTTGTCATGCGTAGTTTTCCCCAACGGGACTCTTATGACACCAACGGGATGAGTAAGGTTGGTGAAACTAATTATTCATCATCCACACAGACAACATACAAATAAATTTGCAAGAAAATTTCGGTACTGATTGAATCTTATGTCAGTGTTTGGAAAATGCAATTTAATCTTATATTTTAAACTTTTCGTAAATCGGTAAAGAACACTAAACGTCTAAACTCATTCGTGATGACGTCATGTTGGTTTTAAAAGCGTAAATTATTGTAATTTTGCTAAATTTAAAATGAGTTACTGTCCATATGATTGCTGCCGGAGATATAACACAACATCCTACATCGACGTTTTAACGTTTAGTTATTTAACAGAACGAAAATTATGAGATTTATTGCGAAAAATTCTTCTTTTTGTGTTTATAGCAACCGTTTCAGGTTATTTGTTTTTTTATAACACTTTATTTTTTTCTCTACAGAGGCAAATCCGATAATACCCAATATATTCTAGGTAATCTTATGAAATATATACTCAATGGTTCTGAATATCAAACAATGAAAAATATATTAATGTGTTTTGAAATAATGACATACGTAACTAAAACAAAAATATTTATAAAGTTACATAAATACAAAAATACACAATAAGCAATATAAAGAGTAACGAAAATAGAACCAAACTCTAAATATTAATTTTATTGCAATTGCTCAAAAAATATTCAATATCGGTGAGTTTAAAAACATTATTATATATATATTACCAATGAAAAAATAGAATAATACATCAAATAAGTCATCAAATAATAGTGTTTACTAATTACCAATCGGTTGAGCATCGTAAAAATAAAAGACAAGAAAATGAGACGAAAATATACACTTTTAATGTCACCGAAGCTATGAGTCGTAAACCGTAGCCTAACCTGCCCTTACTCCTTGTTTTATTGAAAAAGACTACATACACCTGAAATAGCCTACATATTGCGCAGTGGGGAAAGTATTTTATGAGAGTACGAATATTGATTTTCAAACGCGTATCTTAATGATTCCGTCCAGTTCAATATTTGTTATACCCGAACTGCCACAGTGTATACGACTGTCTATCAAGAGGTTTTGGGTTCGATTACCGGGTTAGGCTGTTGTATTTTTCTAATTATGAACTCTTAATAGCAGCCCAGAATTGCGAAATTTACGGTGTTTTACGCCTGTGCCTCAGAGAGCACGATAAACTGTCGTCCCTGGTTGTCCCAAAAACTATGGTAATCGTTAGTTCAACCTCCGAAATCAGGTAGTGAAGGAGTTGAACTAGTAGCCCAACCCAAATAATAGGAATACTAAAAGGTAAAAAAATGATTTGTATATCCTAGAAATTATGCTAAACATTTTAAATATTACAGCCTTAAAATCAAGAATATATATTTAAATCTTCGTACTGAATAACATTTGAAATGATTGTTAAACTTTTCGACTGAGCCACTTCTTGCATTGTGACCGTATCTTTGGATAAATTGTACAACAATAGACCTATATATTGAACAGAAATTGATCATTCTAGTTCCTTTGTTGATTTAACAATCAAATGATATATATATCGATCATTTTATCAGTCAAACTCAGATTAAAGACAGACAGAACATTTACTACTTTAAGCAGTTCCCTTAAAATATAGAAGATTCAACGTATAGAAGAGAATACTTCCAGCCATGCCAATGAGTTTCATTGGAAATGTAAAAAAAGAAACATATAACTCACATTACCAACATCATTTTTCTTTTTATACTCTGTAAACCTCTAAATCTTCAAACTAATAAAAATTCAAAGGATTGTTGAACGGAAGTTTGTTGCTCAATCCTAACAAAGCAACTCAATTGATCTGAACGAAACTTAATGTGAAGATAGGTATCCTAGAAGAACACTGGATAATTTACAGCCTCCAAAAGTTATAGAATGAATCGATATTAACCGCGGCAAAAAGCAAGTTCTGTACTTCTGCAGGTTTTTACTCGTGTGCTTAAACATGAAAACTTCCTTTAAAACCATGATTAAGTATACGTAATATAAAATCGAACTGCACGGTAAAATTAATATTCTACATTAATCAAGTTGGCTTTAATAAAGAAGTTTGAAAAGAATGGATAATGGGATTACCGATGGCTATAGGAAAACCGTCGATATTAATAAAAGCGAGGCAAGTTTATAATCGCTGGATTTTAACAGCCAACCTGCTTTAATTAAGTATTTGCAGCATTTTTATAACATAAGATATATCCTAATGTTTAATAATTTGATATGAAACAATAAGAAAAAAATATGAATGATAAGAAACTTCGTTCCAAAAAATAAAAAGACACACAAAAAACATTATCATGTTTTAAGGTGTAAGTTATTATTTGTTACAACATTTTATTTTCAGTACTGGAAGTACATTAAGGGACTGGAATATCAACTTGAAACTGAATACCGATTTGTTTCAAAAATTGCGTGTTCATCTTTAGTAGGATTAAATTATGCAAAATCTAATTGAAATTTAATTCGTATTACGGTAATTTTAGTTTCTAAGTAATATTAAAAACAATAGTTTATAATTTGATATAATGTTCGTAGATCCTGCTGACTGATCCAAGCTTAATCAAAAAAAAGATAAAAGACTCACCATATCATCATAAAAAGGCATCAGGATGGTCACAATGCGTTGGATGTGATAGTAACATAACGTCCAATTCACATCGGCACCACCACACAGAGGCAGGGTAGGCCTCTTACCATACTGTCCACCTATTTTGACGAATTACCATGACACTACCATTAAAAAAATCACTGCACTTATACAACACTTAACAAAAATATTGAAATAAAAACAATCTTTAATATTAAAAATAAATCAAATATAAAGTTAAACAAATTAAAGATTCAAAATTTACTAAACTCGAAAATATTTTTCAAGAAAGTCATGCAAAAATAGATTTTAAGCACTTGGAAAATAAATAAGTTATATTTTATATTTGATGGAAGTTTCGTAAGGATTTGTTTATGAAGAGACGTGAGCTCGAGTCAGCTGCTGAAACCGAACTGAAGCGAGCGATACTGAAAATTACGCGACGCGCGACGGTCGAGTTACGTATTAGGTGTTGAGTAATATCTTCAAATCATTTGTATTAATTTAATACTGGTTTATGATGTTGTTATTGATACTATGATTGTTGTGACGGGTTTTGATAGTGATTATGTCAAAAAACGTCATAAATAAGTGTCATTTTATGTCGTCGTGCTAAATATATTCTCATGAGCTGATTGGTGGAGGTTTTTCGGAAGACGGTCCCCATTTCATGTCATCCACATGTTATATATTTTTTATCATTAATTTCATCACGACGACGACTTGAAGACTTGAAGACTTAATAATTGAAGACTATAAATACTTGTCATTGGCAGAAATAGCTGATCCGAGTGATCCGGCTAGTTGCCATTCATCATCACAAAAAAAAAAAAAAAAATATATATTCTCATGAAATTCTCATTTATCAAAACATCTACGAATTACAAACCTTTACTCTCTATTCTGAGTGAACTTTTAACCTTTGAAGAGCCAAGATTTATCATGGGAGATTTTTTTTACGGTAAATGAGCCGGTTCCACAGTTCAACTAAAGATTCCACGACCTCGTATACAACCGTTGTCAAGTACTTCTTCACACAGGTTTTTGCCTGATTCTTAACATTATTTCTTCCTTTATTTAGAGTAAGGGATACTCAAAGGGTGACAAAACTCCTCTATATATAGGTGTCTATCTCTATATATAGGTGGTAGTAATATGTAGATAACCGTTTGCTCATTTGCCCTCATACCATAAACAAAGAAATGTTTATAAATCGTGAAAGTGTAAAAACAATTATTTGAAACCCTGACTGACTGAGCAACAGCATCTGTTGTTGTTTTAACTCGCTTTTATTGGCTTCACTTGTAACTAATTATGTAAACACATTATAGCAGTAATTTCTAGCCTACTATTAACTGTCGTGTCTAAATTAAACTTTATATAATTAAGTTTATGGGAGAGCATGAATGGCATGAATGGGCCGGCTAGACCGGAGTGATACCACGGCCTCGCAGAAAACCGGTGTGAAATAGCGCTTGCGTTTTATTACAACAAGTGAGTGAGGATACCGGAGGCCCAAACCACAACCCCTCCCTCCATCCCCTCCCCCCAAAGGTCGGCAGCGCACTTGTGACGCCTCTGGTTTAGTTGGTGACCATGGGCGGCGGTAATCGCTTACCATCAGGCGATAAGTCTGCTCGTTTGCCACCTAAACATTAAAAAAAAGTGTAGTTTGGATAAAAATATGATAATTTGGTATTTTTGAATGACCTGTTGATAAAACCGGGACTTGAATGTTGAAAGTGACTTCAGTGCGAACCAGTGTTCCCTGTGCATTAATATTATTCAATCTCATATTACTTGATGAAAATAATGAAATGATTAGGTAATTTTCAAATTGAGAAAGATGGAGTCCTCTAACATAAAGTCCTCTAAATATACCCTCCAACCAGGTAAGGTGATTATGATAGGATGTTAAACCCAAAGATGTTGTGAAGTTTTGTACATGCTAATCGTATAGTATAAGAACTTCTAATATCCTGACACAGGATTAACTATTACTCCGTGGTTAACTGTATCTTCTTGAGATTGCACTGAACCACATTTCATTCATGGTATGTGAAAGTCAACATATCATCATATCAGCCGCAAGAAGTCCACTGCTGAACGTAGGCCTCCCCCAATGATCTCCACATTGACCGGTCGTTAGCGGCCCGCATCCAACGAGTCCCTGCGATCTTAACCAGGTCGTCCGTCCACCTCGCGGGAGGTCTTCCTACGCTGCGTTTGCCGTTAGCGCAGTAGAAAACGGCGAGGTAACTGCTTAAAACGCTACACCATCCATGCCCATAAGTAACGCGATTGATCAGAATTATCTAGCTATCGCAGCCTATCCTTTTTTGTTCAGAAAGAACCGATTAAGAATTTTTTTTAATATTATACCTCAAGAAATTTAACAGGGACAGTTAAATTTCATCAAAATTCGTCATTAACAAAATTTAAAATACGAAATAAAAAACCTTTGCTGGTTCAAACCCCGCAAAGAAGAACATTTTGTATGTTGTTCGGAGTCTGGGTGTTCTTTGTCTACGTTTCATGTATGTGTATATATCTAGCGTGGCAGTTGTATTTTAAAAAAATACTCAAAATGTGTGTTGTAGTGCAGTTTTCATTCTCTATGACTCATTTTTCTTCACGCATATATACATAGGTAAACGCGTGGGATAAAGCAGTTGATGCTTATTCCATGTGTATATATTCCAAGAAGATGTTGACCGTTAAAATAGTTGTTTGAAAAAATACTTTTATGTATTCAGAGAATGATTTTAGTTCATCTTTAAAAGATATATCTGGACTTGACTCCACAATAAGACATATTCAATTTGCCTTGTTATCAAAAAGGTAAAACGATCCTTGAAGCAAGTTGTGTATAGAACTTTGAGTCCTTAAAAAAAATATTTAGCAGAGATTAACTCGTATAGTGACTTTTCAATTTAAATTAAATTATACTTGAAAATTTATCAACCAAAAAAAATTTACAAACTTGTAAAATTAATATAGAAACTCCGGTATATCATACCAATACGCCTACATTTCAGCTAGTTCAGAAATACTCCTCTTGAAATTACGTCCGATGCAACTAAAATAAATGACATTTACCTACACTGACGCCTACATCGGTTTTGAATTGCCGACGACATTAAAACGTAATACACCAATAAAGGCTTTGTACAACCCAACGATGACATACCATACGAATCATCATTGACATAAAAACCGAAACATGTTCGAAACTGGAGGCATATCTTGATGTGTCCTTGACCTATATTTGTTTTAATTTTTCAGTGTTTACGTATTTAATCTTGTTTCTGAATAAAATTTGAATTCAAACATTTGGTTAACAAATATTACGTTTTTGATTTGGATCATGTTTGTTTTTTATAAAGTTTATATTAAAGGATATCCATGCTTTGAGACTGAACATACAGGTGTCAACTTGGTATACTCGTAATGTTCCCAAAAAAAGGCAACATAGCCATATAGGAGTGTACTTTCTAGAGGCTATAAATAATACCCAAATAGTCATTGCTAAGCCCTTTTTTCCACCAATCAGATTTCGATCTGTTCAAATTTACATAAATTTATAATATAATACAATCATTTTAAAATTCCATACTCCGCTGTATATTCAGAATTCATTTTATTTATTTGACAAATTCCTACTCAATATTCTGCATAATTTTTCGTTCAGTAGTAATCTAAAATATCAGTTTGAGAATTTTTTACATTTCATAAAATGCATTTCGCAAAGTAGCCAGAATTCAAGATAAGCATACTAATGAACACATTTACAAAAATGAACTCAAAAGAAGAAAATTCCTTAAAAAGTCGTTCAAAGCGATATTGTTATTATACATTGCTATTAGCCCGATGTCCCGCTTACAAAAAGTATTTTTTCCATTTATCGGTAACATTTTTTTAGATGGAGATATAAGGAAACCCAAACTTAATAATATACTTTACAATATTCCTAGCATATATCGAATAGTTTAATGATTGTCTGTTAAACAATAAATTGTCTTCCCCCAACCAGATACAAGACGGCAATAGCGACAAAAATACTACCAATTATTAGACGCCTGTCCAAGAGGAATCTTTTTAATCTCCTTTAGAATAATGAAATAAGCAGCCCTCAGTATTAAGAAAGGGATTTAGGATGATGATGATGATGGTGAATCTCATTCGATGAAAAGCGAATAATTCTTAATACTGGTTCTGCGAGGGGCGACAAATGGAATAGGCTCGATTGAAACCTCGGGTTCCAATTTAGCCGAGTCCATTTGTGCTAAACTGAGGGGAGTCAAACACATAAGTGATCTTTAGACTAACGAAAAAGTAATAATATACTTAGTAACTATCTACTCCTAACAAATATACTATTCAGGTATTTCACACTTTAGAAAAAAACTATTAACTATTATTCCTTTTACTAAAAAGGAAAACGAGCCTCACAAAAAAGCAAAATAAACCCTACGAAATGTGAAAATATTTTTTACTTATTTTGTTCCAGTTTTGTGTTCGTGATTACCAACAAGTATTCACATTGTACCTCACGTTCAAAGTATTTCATAGTACTACTTAGAGCGTATTCAGAGAACGGGTATCGAACACGCGTTTTACTAACCTGCATAAAGTAAGTAAGTATTCCACTACACGTATGTTGCTCCTAAAATTCACATGCTAACGTGAGGTTGACTCATTGCGCACGCAGCGCCGAAGTCATTGATGCGCAGTTTGATTATTCAGCTATCTATCATCGTATTTATACTCGTTGAATTATGTGCACGTTTTCTAAGCGACAGTAGTTTATTTAATGAAAATATTAGATACAAGGAATCTTGAATTCTCAATAAATACAACTTCTAAACTCTAACTGAACTATGATGACACAGAATCAATCGTGGTGTTGGGTTGGTCAAATCTCAACACAATATAAAAACTCCAAAACGCATTCAACGAGTGACTGAGCCTCGTAATCTAAGCATACTCTAAATACTCGTATTTCTCTCAACTCAAAATATTATCACTGCATACAAAACATTTTGAAACAAATTGAATTCCCTAACTTTGTTGAGGCATTGAATACTTTCAATCTCAACAAAGTTAGGGAATCATCTATGAAATGGAGTGAATATTTTCATTGTTTAATGAACAACCTATAATACATGGTTTGATCTTCCGTACAACCCCAAGACATTTTAAGTAAAAACATTCTAATGTTGCCAACCATAAGGTTCAATCTGCCTTGTCAGTTTCCAAACGGCTTTGTCATGAGACCTACTTTCGAACACCGGTATTCTCAGAGGAACGACTGTTGTTTAATACACTCTCGAGTTATTACTTCTGATTGAAGTTATATTTAATGAAAATATTAAATTTTAAGATGCTGCCAATATTATTTTGTTATTGGTAGGACTGCGGTATGAGCACTTTAGTTAAGTTAATGAAATTACTAAGGGAACTTTCTTGTCCATTAAAATAATGATCGCTGATTTATGATATTCACTCAAATTGATATTGTTATTTAATTTACACCAGAAAACAAAGTATTATTCTAGATTCTGAATTTTGTAACTCATTTTTAGAATATCAAACAATATTGACTGCTGCGATAGCGCTTGAGGTCTTGGGTTCAATTCCCCCGTTGGACCAAAAGGTTATATGATCTGCAAATATTTGTTTCGCAGTTTGGGGTGTTCTCTATGTACGAGTATAATATGTATGTATTTCAATCTTTCACTTAGTTTGAGCCTATATGTTGTTGTGTGGATGTGTTAGAATATGTTTATTATAAAATATTGCACGGCAACCAAATAACATAGTCTTAAATAAGAAAATTAGAACAACGCTATCTCTAAAAAACGATTTAATTATAATTACTCGAATTCATATTAAAACGGTTGATAAAAGATAAATCACAGACACTGGTCCGTAAATATAACGAAATAACATTTTGAAAGGCGCTGAAACAATCTGTGACGGCTAAGGGTACAAAATGGAAATGATAAGCCCTCAGGTGTAATACAAAATGCTTTCGCAATAAGATTGAATAGCTGACTATTGTGTTTGAAAATCTTTAATTTTATCAGTTGTAAAGTGGTTGATCTGATAGTAAATATAATATAGCAGCTGCTAAGTTCGAACGATAAAATTATGAATTACATTGCAGAATCAGAACATTTTCATCCCACGCGAATTCGGAGAATTAAGAGAGAGCTAAAGTTTGTTATCAACAGATTTGGTTGTGATAAAGAATTGGTAACATTATATAAGATAACTAGATGACCCAGGCAACTTCGTTTGCGTCTCTTGTCAATTATGCTTTGCTCCTATTGGTTTAAGAGTGATGGTAACTATCATATCTTAGACACGCCAACATAACACACCTTTTCAAAAAACGTAAGAATCGGTTAGATGGTTTCAGAGTTCATCGCAAGCAAAAAAAATTATACGAGAATTATCTATTCTATTATAAAGCTGAAGAGTTTGTTTATTTGTTAATTTGTTTGAACGCGCAAATCTCAAGAACCCCTAGTCCAATTTAAAAATTCTTTTAGTATTGGATAGTCCATTTATCGAGAAAGATTTATAGGTTATATATCATCACGCTACTACTAATAGGCGGAGCTCCTATGAAGAAAGTTTCAAAAACAGTGGAAAATTTTCACGCTACGGGCAATATACTCGTACTCGTAAGACGCAAAAGAGGTTGCGTGGGTCAGCTAGTATGTAATATATAATATGGAACATGGCAATTGTATCTTTTAAATTGAGAAAGTGTAACCAACAACGACACCACATTTAACTTGACTTACTTGATGAAATGCAACCAAAGAATTTCTTAGCATTGGTCTTCTTTGGCATCAACGTCTTCCAGTAAAGTTTCTGCGGTTTTGCATATTAGCAAACTTAATTCTAGATGGCATTTGATGGAAAATTTTCAGTTTGACATCAGTCAAGCTTTAAGTTGTACTTTGTTGAGGAGGTTTTATAGGGGTAGGTGAACAATAAAAAAACTTAATGTTATAAATTTAAAAGTATCTCCTTCTGTTTTTCTTTCTGTCTGTTTGTTAATTTTCACTGTTAAACTGCTGCACTAATTTCAATATAAATTGGCATGGAGATACTTTGATTTTTCAGAAAGGTTACTTATTACCACGATAATAGATATATGCGTCGGCAGAGTCCTAGTCATAATATATTTTTTACATCACCAAAAAGTGGGCTGGTAGAGAATGCATACATGAATTTTTGAATAGAAATAAACAAATTTGAGTGGTCAATTTATCATCATTGTGTTGATTCTGTAGAAATTTTTCTTTCTTTTCAAATTTATTTTCAAGTGTGATATTTTTAATGATACGCTAAGTCTGCCAACCCACATTAGGTCAGTATTGTGGATTATGGATTAACCCTTGTCATTTTTGTAAGCTGGGTCAGTAGATCCACCGTTCATTGGTTCACAACACACAAGTATTTGGTGTCAAAAATATTTTAAGCATCTCTCCACCGTTCAATTGATATGCAGTAACCCTTTTAGGTAAATTATTTCGATGAAAGAAGAAGTTGAAACGTAAATATGGTAGTCATAAACCTCAGGTATAGGTTTATGACTATTGATTACACCTTGCAGTGTATATCAAATAACGTAGGTTAAACCATAAAAATATTTTTAATTTTACGAGAAGTGAAAATTAGTAAGAACAGAAGCAGACCACCTGATGGGTACCGTTTGGTCTTTTCCTTACACAGGTAAGTAAATATTTCCGCAATTTAAAAGTCAAGTGCATTGCCGTTGTTTGAGTATTTTGCCGGCGAACTTTTGGTTTTTAGTTGAAGAGGCGACTAAAGGAGGACTAAAGTATACAGGATGCGGTAATGTAGACCAAATTTTGCTTTCAAAGGAAAAGTATATGTTAAGTGAACTGTTAAAGCTGTTGATGTGATTGATGTAAGCCGGTAAGCGATCACACACTCCTTGAAAAGCAACGCGAGATTTGCTTAACAATAGTTTACTGTAAGGCTGCCGATTTGTACCAAAGCATGGTTGTCCCTTAAATTACTTTGGATGCACCTAAGTGAATTAACAAAAAAAGAAAGGAAAGTTTCGGGTAAAATCTTTAAATTGTAAATAATTCCTCGATTCTTTTAATATTTGACATCAAAGTGTGTCGTAATGTAAACAGCTGAGTAGTCGATATTGCCCTGAGCGGTGAAATGTCAACACGGCAGCGGGTTCCGTTAACAGAACTTTGGACCACGTTATGAGCTTTTTATGACTGCATCTCCATTTTGGGATAGGGGTCAACCTGTTTATACGTGAGCTCTTAAAAATACATGAAACATTTAGTATACTTCGCTTTGAATGTAAAAAAAGGTATTAAAACCACAGCACTTTTTTAAGCAAGTTTATTTTTTCAATTCTTTAAATAGTTTAACTGAAACAACTGAATAAATTGTCAAATAACTTGATAGAAGCATTAATAACATTTTTGTATCGCTAAATGTTTCTACTACAACTGTCAACTACATTAAATTAATTTATTTTTTATTATTATTATATTCTCGTCGTCTTATTAGCCTGTTTGGTCTAGCGGTTAGCGTACGATTGCCAATGAAAGTTTGGGGTTCGAATTTCTAATCGGTCCAAAATTAATAACAGCCTACAACTACAGAAATATAGGTAAGAATTTTCTATACTAATATTATGAAGTTGTAGATTTCTTCGTTTAGTATAACGCACTAATTTCAGGAGCACAATAATCTATCTTAGATAAAAAATCAAGCTTAAGGACTTGAGTTTATATATACACTCTTTTGCAAAAAAAACGGGCACTTAAGCAAAGAACTACTTTATAGTTACTATTAGTTTGTTTGACAATTTTAAGTATTGTTATCCTCAGAATTTCATAAATTAATTAGGAAGGAATAGGTATCATCAGTTTTATCATAACATTTTGATTAAATTATTGAGAAATAATGTTTAAGCTCAAAACACTATTATTGTACCTGCTCGCTAAATAAAAATGAAAAGCGTTAATTTCTTTGTTTTTCTTGAATACATTAAAAGCAGATAAAAGTTTAGTATTGAGTGTGACCCCCTCTTGCTGAAATCACGGCTTGCATTCGTCTGGGCATGCTAGCGAGTATATCTTTTATGGTTTCTTGGGCAATACGTTCCCACTCCGCGGTAATCACATTCTTTAGCTCTCTGATGGTCTGCGGAGCCGGCTGCACTGATCTCCCTCGTCGCTTCAGAACGTCCCAGACATGCTCTATGGGATTGAGGTCCGGACTTCTAGCTGGCCAGTCCAAACGATGAATTCCGACTTCTAGCATATACGCTTCCACATCGCCAGACCGGTGGGCGCGAGCGTTGTCGTCCATAAAAAATGAGTTTTCACCAAGAGCGGTTAAAGCGGGTTGTGCATAAGGAATTAGAACTTCCGTTATGTATCGGTGTCCAGTCAGTGTACCGTTTTAGATGAAGACTAACTCCGTACGATCCATGGAATTTATTCCTGCCCAAAACATAACAGAGCCCCCTCCATAAGGTGTGATTTCTTCAAAACATGCCTCTGCAAAGCGTTTTCCTCGTCTACGTAGCACTCGCCGACGTCGGTCTTCACCATGCAGAGATATCCGGGCTTCATCGGAGAACAATATCCTATCCCAGTCTTCATGAGTCCATGACACACAATTTCGAGCGAAGCTAAGCCTGGCAACTCGATGTCCACGGAGTAATTTAGGGCCGCGTGCCGGGCGATGACTGTGTATATTAGCAGCGAGAAGCCTCCTCCTGACCGTCCATAGACTAATTTGCACATTTCTTACTTCTTCGAGGCTGTTCTTGAGGTCCACATAAGAAGATTTGCGATTTCTCAACGCTTGACTAACTAACTAGAAAACGATCATCCCGTGGTTCGGTACATGTCTTTCTGCCAGAACCAGGCCTTCTCTTGACGGAACCGGTCTCTTGATAGCGCTGCCAGGTCCTTTGAACTGTCGACCGACTCACATTTAGCCTCTGAGCCACGAAGCATTGGCTGCAACCTTCTTCAAGCAGCGCAATATTTTATCACTTTATCTACCATTTTCGAGATTGCTAAACAGCAATAACAATACTTTTAAATGTCAAGGACATCAGATAATTTAATAAAAATTGACAAAAAGTTAATTAGAGTCGATATTAACTATAGGGAATTCGCGCCACAAAATGTAGTTAAAAGTTGTTTTCTTTGAAAACCAGGCTCAGTCAAAAATTTGAATTTGGAATGTACTCTTATAAACATTATGGCACTTTTATAACTGGCCAGTAATATGTTCAAATGATTAAAACCTTTTTGGTATTTTATTTTTTTCAGCCAGGAAGAAAATCGAAACCGCCCGTTTTTTTTGCAAATGACTGTATATAGTATTTAAAAAAATGGGCACATTTTATTATTTTTTACAGACACAGATGAATTTACATGCAAGCTTGTCTCAGTCTTTTATAAAATGACCAAGCTTGCAAATTTTGCACACGCCAAACAAACTCAATATGTTGTAATCTGTTCGCTTAATACACGCTAGCGTATCTCTTATCTAGTGCCATTTACTGTTGGGTGTTAATAGCTATATGGGGTTGAAACGGTTACTGTTATGAGCATACCCACGTCGACTAATGACAATCTCAATTGGTGGGATTGAGGTCCATAGTCAAGGGTAATAAATGAACGCCATTTCTAGGTTATCTGTTTCAATTAAAGTGACATTAGTTATATGAAAGAACTATATTTATTACTTTTTTACGACTGACTGTTCTAATATGGCTAGGTAATTGATTTATTTGTCTGTTTTTTGCTGTTACACATTAGTTGGTTTTATGCAAGAGGAAACGATAAGTATTTTTGATACTCTATACCTATACTCCCCAAATCCATTTGCGTAAGTTTTCCCATGTTGTATCATGAACCTTTCTAATCCGTTTGTATCAATTACTTCAATTAAATTTTTCTTCTATTTTTGCTCTCACTTCCCAAATTGTTGGAACCATGGGCAAAAACTAGTAAGAGTATTAAAAAAAGGTACCGAACCCTATAGGACTTCATACTGCATAATACATATCCTGCTGCAGACTAAGTTCTGAGGTGTGCCTTGGAAGATGCCCATATCCTGCAGTGGACTGCAACAGGCAAAATAATCATCAATACTAATATTAAAACTGAAGAGTTGGTTTGTTTGTTTGAACGCGCTAATCTCAGGAACCGCTATTACGATTTGAAAAATTCTTTCAGTGTTGGGCTATATTTATCGAGTAAGGTTATAAGCTATATATCATCACGCTACTACTAATAGGAGCGGAGCACCAATGAAGAATGTTTCAAAAACGGGGCAAAAATTTCACGCTACGGGCAATATAAGACGCAAACGAGGTTGCGTGGGTCAGCTAGTGATATGTATAGGCTGGTCCAACAGAAAATTTTAGACCAATATTGCTTGCTTTTCACATAGTGATTACCTCACTATGAGTTGTGAGTGATATAAGAGCGACGCCCATGGACACCCGCAACACCAGAGGCGTCACAAGTGCGTTGCCGGTATTTTAAGAAGAAGTACGCTCCTTTTCTATACTGAATAAAACATTAATTAAAATCTACTTTATTGACAGTCTTTGCCCCCAAAACAAAGAACATTCCATTGAACACTCATCTCCGATCATTCACCTACAATAAAAGAGATGTCGGTTAATAGGCACGTACGACAGTATTAAATGAAGGTGCTCGTTCAGTGATAATAGGTCTCGACGGACGTTACGTATTAACTTGACGACAGACATGTTAGCTTATTTTTTTTTGTTGAAGAAATGTATCAAGTATATGTTGAGCCATTTGCAGTGTAGGATTTCACGGTTTACAAAATATGACATATTTTGAGAAAATAGATGCGTGTTATATATCTAATCGAAATTTGAGTTAATTCGGCGCAAACTTTCTGATTTTTCGAAGAGTACGGAATCGACCCTCATATTATTATAGACTAACCGCTTGTTTGTTGGTTGGTGCGCTAAAGAGTAACCTAGTTCCTGCTACGAGAATCAACCTATCTTCATGTTGAAATTCGTTGGTAACATGTGGGCGATTTAATACGTTTTTGCTTCTTGTTTGTATTTATAATTATGGGGCTCAGTAAAGATCTTATGTGAAGTGGCAGTGTTAATTTCATCTAAATCTATGCTATGCTATGTTTTTCTTTTAGATAAATAAATTGATGCATTAAGAATATGAAGTTTCACTACTTACTCACTTACTTATTCATCTTGAGTGTGTTTTCAAAATTGATTAAAGATACCAAATTACGAAGGAACATATCACTGCAATGATAAATTAAAACTTAAGGTAAACCCTGTACCAGCCTCTTTGGAATTCATGGCAAACCTCCATTCCAAAAAGATGCCTATGTCTGGGGACTGATAAAGACTGTTGACGTGTAGAAAAGTAATCTTTATATAAAAGAATGGGCTTCAAAATGAATAAATAATGTCAAATATTTCTTCATGTATGCTGTGATGACAATGAACTTCCATTACTTGTTCAAACAAGTTGTCTTCCTTAACTGCTTCCTTTTCCTGAATCTTCAATACTGTCTTATGTTATTTAAGAACACAATAGACAGAGAAATCAATTAAGTTTAAGTACATTAGAAGAGCTAAATTCTTAAGATAATATCTTAAGATAAAAGAGAAAATTCTTTATAAATATTTTAAATTGATTTTGACTTAAATCAAAATATAGCAAAGAGATGATTCATGAAAAAAAAATTTCTTAATCTTTGAAGTGGATTTACACACATGCGAAATGATTTTGACTTAAATCAAAATAAAGCAGAGAGATGATTCATGATAAAAATATTTCTTAATTTTTGAAGTGGATTAACACACATGCGTCTACAGCATTTATCGAAGGGTAAATACGTATCAAAGATGTTATTTTGCCAATTATGTTAATAAGTGGAACTAAAATTTTAGTTCCGTGGCTCAGCAATAATGCAATTTGAATGAAATATATTCCTAATTAAAATATACTGATAAAAACTCTTTATTTGCGCATTTGTGTTGTGTAGGATAAGGAATTAAAAGGTATGATCGTGATTGTGAAAATATGAGGCACATGTATTAAAAGGAAATATAGATAAGAAGGGATGATCCATGTTTCTTTTTGATTCTTTCATCTTTCTAGAACTAAACGTTTGGAAGGTAAATTGAAGACGGACTTACAGACGGATGGATAGAGAGACATGACGAAACTGTGAGGGGTTCCAAGACGTAAACTACAAATTACTGCTCTATATATTCGTGTAAAAAAATATAACGGTAAGTAATACTTATTATAGTGTGGGGGAACGAGTATCATGTTCCACCCAACACAAAGGGAGGATCTTCCGACCAGGCGAGGTGATCATGCCTGGCGGGCTACTGCCCAACAGTTGATGTTGGGATGTTGTATATATGATAATCGGCGCGGGAACTTTATTTGCGCGATTCAGGGTTGGTAGTTACTCCGTGTAGTGTAGTTTGTAGGTACAGTGCGTTACTTCGTAGTTCAGTGTATCTTCGGTAGATGGCGCTGTATGTAGAGGTCGCCACATCACTCCCCTCCAAGACTGGAGGTCGATATATGTTGAGTCAGCTGTTTGTGCTCTGATGCGGAGCTTGCCAGTGCCAGGAGTGAGTAGTTCCAGTGATTTGGAACTGAATGCCGCAAGTTCCAGTGAGTCGGAACTGAATGCCGCTAGTCCCAGTGAGTCGGGGCTGATGTCCGCTGATCCCAGTGAGTCGGGATCGCATGCGGTGCGCGGTGCTGCGGTGAGGTCCCCAGTGAGTCGGGGCGGTTGCTGCGTAGTGGCTGGCTGCTGCGTAGACGGGAGAGATGTACTCTGCTTACATGGACCGTAGGTGCAGTGTGCTGTGCCTAGACGCTGTAGAGGCCGTAGGGGTAACCAGACTGGAGCAGTCGCTTCCTGCTTGTGGTGTATCCCTGTTGAGGCTGAGGTTGCTGGCTGGCTTGAGACTTGCTGTGGGAGTGAATACGATGGCGGCACTGATCTGCTTCCTTGAAGGCTGCTTCCAATCACGTCGGGGTCACCACTGTGGGGGAACGAGTATCATGTTGCTTTTTTTTTTTTTTTTTTTAAATACATTATTCATTATGTTACATTATTGACAAATTATGTTTCATTAACGAATTTAAAAGTGACTGTGAGAGATATGTGGGGGAACGGGTATCATGTTCCACCCAACACAAAGGGCAGTAGCCCGCCAGGCATGATCACCTCGCCTGGTCGGAGGATCCTCCCTTTGTGTTGGGTAGTTCACGTCGGGGTCACCAATTTAGCGAGAATGTTAGTACGGCGTAAGCGGGGAGACTAATTAAAACACTAATATTTTAACGAACACTATATTATATAAAGTTAGGACATTACAATACGGAAGGGCACATACAGACACACACTAGTATAGTTTACAGATAACAATACATAAGCGAAAATACGGAAATACATAAAGACTTATTATTACGATATATCATATATAAACGTTCGCGGCGAGTAACGTGCGCGCAGCCTCCCGGCGTCGGTTCGCGTTCTCGACTGGCGAGGAAGATAAAACCGAGCGCGCACCTCGGAGCGCTCGGGCGCCGTCGGCGCTGCGGCGCGGGCGGCGGTCAGCGTCGTTTGTAAAACGATCATGTGACTGCCACATCAGCCCCTCCGGAGACCGTTAAGGTCGAAAAAAATCGGGGAACCGCACACGTCGTCCGGATCTTGTTAGGTGAAGGGCATCTGGCGTAACCGGTGTTGCAGGTTTGATTCATGATCATGCCTGGCGGGCTACTGCCCAACAGTTGATGTTGGGATGTTGTATATATGATAATCGGCGCGGGAACTTTATTTGCGCGATTCAGGGTTGGTAGTTACTCCGTGTAGTGTAGTTTGTAGGTACAGTGCGTTACTTAGTAGTTCAGTGTATCTTCGGTAGATGGCGCTGTATGTAGAGGTCGCCACAATAGAAAACAATAACAAGTTCGTTATAAATAAACGATGCTATGATACCTCCATTGATTCAAAAATCGATAAAATGTATTAAACATTATCTGCAAACAGCTAATAGTCAGCAAGAATGAAAGTTTACCTTAAGTGTTTGACTTCGTGTTCTAATCAAAATTAGACAAGCTCGAGAAATTTTGATTAAGTAGGGGAGACCGAGGAGGGTAGTGACAATTTTTACTTAAAAAAACATATCTTAGTAAAGAAGGATACTACGATTGCGAATCCTGTGCCTGAATGGAGCTCAATCCTTACTTTTTTAAAAACAGTCATCAAAGTCTATGAAAGTTATAAAGTTTCTGAGAAGACCACAAAAATTGAAAATAGTCCTTTTGTCACAACTCTCCTATCACCTAGGTAAGTTGTGACAGGTACCAAGGTAAGTTGTGACAATTGTGTATATACACTTAATTTGATAGATAAACGGACTTTTATATGAATTATAAATAAAATACACGTTTTTAAACATAGAAGTAGGTACTTTAATTATCATTTGGTATAATTGTAGGACTACAGTAACATGAAACATTAACATAACAGGTATTAAATCTTTTATAAGTAATTAAGGTAACATTACGAGATCAGTCGTTTCAAAATCAGTTGAAAATCTCAATCTAATCAGATAAACAATTATGACAGACATATTGCAGCTCGCCTCCAGTGCAATCTTCGTGAGAGCAGTCTTTGCATTCGAGGCACTGAACCTACTTCTCATTTGATTTGCTATTGGTATAAGGTTCAAGGCAGCACAAGCAAAAAAAATCATTTTCTGTATCTTCTTCGACATCACTGGCACTATTTTTGTTGGTCTTCTTCTTGGCATTCTTAGGTTTCTTCTTTCCTTCGCTTAAAACACGCTTTTTCACACTTTTTAGCTTTCTACTGGCTTCTATGGCTGCTATTTCATCCTTGATAGGTGTGTCGGTAAGCACAGCAGATTTGATCTTGCGTCTATTACGTTGGTTTTTTTTCTAGGTGGAGCTTTTGGCAACGGCCTTACTGATTCTGGCGAGAACACATTTGGGTTAGTGTCAATTAGAATACTTGCTGTAGACGTGGAGGAAACGAGTTCATTAGCGATATTGCTTGGCAAAGATGAATTGGTAGAAGATGTTGTGGCTTCATCTGTGTATAATTATTAGGCATTCTAAAACAAAAAATATAGCAATTTAGCATTGATACAACACCAAAACCCAGTCCAAAATAATTTCAACCAACCAAATTTTAAGTTAACTTTAATTGCCGTACAATTTTTATGTGAAATTTTAGGTTTTAAGAATTTACTAGAATAAACGAACAACCATATTTAATAAACAGAAACAAGGGATTGCAAAAAGAATTTAAAATAAACTAACCAGAAAATAAGCTAAAGTAGGACAAGTTCTACCTAGGAGGGTTGTGACATCGTGTCACAACTCTCCTAGGTAGAAAAATCGCGACCCTGGTCAAAATAATAATTCATAATTTTGAAACAAGCGAGCAAACACAGTAAGACAATGCCACGCTTTGAAACTTCAATAACCACACAATATAAGAAAATATAGCATATCCACATAGAACTAATATGTCACCATATAAATATAATCAAATTTTTTACAAAAAACTTACTTTTGAGTTTTTTTTCCACGTAGACGTCGTACTCACGCTACCACTTGTCTTGCGCCTCTGACGCGTACTACATCAAATGGCGCGTTTCTAAAGAAACAATCGTGCGCTGTTGCTAGCTCGCTAACAGTCATAGGTTCCAAGAAATTGTCTTTGTCACAACTCTCCTCTGTCACAATCCTCCTCGGTCTCCCTAACTCAATATTTAGTTAATAACCTCTTTGGGTTCCTGTTTCGATGTGATTTATAGACGTAATATCTTTGGACGTATTCTATACTCTATTGTAGTAATTACTAGTAATAATACACTGTTCCTCATGGTGCGTTGCTCAGTACTATTTCCGTTTTACGATAGTTTTCTAAGCTAATAACAAGCGTAATTGTTTTGTGGCGGTTGTTCAGAGGCACAATTCTTATTTAATGGAATCCATTCATCGTTTATATAAGAGAAGAAAATTGTAATCAACAAAAACAATTTTAACATTTTCGATAGAACTGAAATCAAATTTGCTAATTAGAACGATGAAGTATTCCAGTTCGGAAAGCTCATTTACAAAGTAATGATCATGATGAGCTAACTCATTAAATACAACAAATAATGTAACAGAATTTAGTAGGAAACATGGATAGATATCAAACATTTCATCCAGCTCAAAATGCAGAAGCCTTATGTCATACTTAACTCGATTACTCAGGCCGACTGGGAATCAACAAGGCGTGTCACACCCTCAAAACTTCCCTAAGGAGCGTTACCTACGCGTAATCAGCATAACACATTGCTCTAAGCCCCAAAAGGACAATTCCGTGGAAAACGCAATCATAATAGATGTTCCACTGTAATGGTCCGAGAATCAACCCTCAGGGAATAGTACATGAATTTCTGGAACACGTTCCCGTATTGTCGCGTCGGTGTGTTTACAATGTGTTACTAGTGTTACTGATTTTTTCAAAATCTATGCGGCTATGAGTTTGTACCTAGTTACTCCGTGTAAAGCAGTAAATGATTTATTTGACACCGGTTGTCTGTGAGGCCGTGGAAAGCTCTATCAATGTGAAAATAAAACCTGCAACGGCCATTTGTGCCGAAGAATGGCTCACATACTGTACAATATATTTTGATAAAAACTGACAAAATAACACTACTTCGCCTAATGAAAAGCATTATCAGAACCCAAGAGTGGTGGTTCCCGTTCTTATTGCGAATGTGGACTATGTAGCACGGGGATCTACGCTTCACTTTTTTTTTCTATTGAATAGTGGGCAAACGAGCAGACGAGTCACCTGATGGTGCCAACGCCAACGCTAGAGGCGTCACAAGTGCGTTGCCGACCTTTGGGGGATGGGAAGGAGAATAGGGGGAGAGGTTGGGTATGGGTCTCCAGTATCCTCACTCACTCGATAAATCACAGCGCAAGCGCTTATTTCACACTGGTTTTCTTTGAGGCCGTGGTATCACTCCGGTCATGCTGGCCCATTCATGCCGAAGCGTGGCTCTCCCACGAAAAGCGTCTTAGGGAATTGCTTTTTCACGTCCCACTTAAAGAGCCCCAGATTATTGTGGCAGGGAAATACTTGCACAAATAGTTTTATGTTCCAAAATAAGGTCAGTTAAATTTGAAATGTTTTAATTTTAGAGACTTTACTAGGTCCTTATCTATTAAGTACTGCTATGAATTCAAACAAACAAGAGAACGGGTACCTACTAGTCTGATGCTCCAGTAGATTATCTTCTTTATGCGGGCAATTAAAAACTTTAACATGACTTGTGCACGCTATTTAACGACATGCCCCTACAGAACAGTTATAATTAAATTTCTTTCATTGAAGTTACCTTATCTCTGAGATTAATTTCCTTTACGTTTATTAATTTGCCTATGTGGCGCATTGGTAGTGTATGCGACTGCTGCGCTTGAGATCTCGGGTTTGATGTCCGGGTCGTACCTAATGTTTACTTTTGCAAATATTAGTTTTTTTTTTTTTTATTATTATATAGGGGGCAAACGAGCAGACTTATCGTCTGATGGTTAACGATTACCGCCGCAATACCTTGTTCAAGTACAGTACATTCTCGATTATTTTGTCAATAAGTTCCATTATAGCGCGGTGGTCGATAGATGCAAGTTTTTTTGCATGTGAACTTTTATCATCGATTTGCCAACTATCTGTTCAATCATCACTGAATAACCAGTATGTTAGTTCTTTCTATTTGAAATTTTGCTACAAATATCATATTTGCCCAACAAACTGATTCTTTGCTGAAGCGATCGCATAAAATATAACCAGCCAGCTCTTATCTCGGTTAATGCGGTAAAAAGTAGCCTCAGGTAAAACGTCCTTCCCCAAGAATCAAAAAATCTTCATGCCAATTATGTTAACATCGCTGTAACGGGTAAGCCGTGAAAGCCTGACAGACAGACACACGGAGTTACTTTGGAATTAAAATATTAGTATGGATCAGCTAACTTGAAGCGATTTCAAACCTTTTTTTTTTCAAAGGCAACTCCCGCACTAGGAATAATTACTGTGTCGCGGGGGACTTTACAAACATACACGAAACGTACACAAAGAACACCCTGACTTAGAACAACAATTTGTGGAACACAAAGTGTTATTCCATGTGGGATTTGAACCCAAAACACTTGGCGAAGTAGGGAACGCGACCGCTTAACCACTAGGCCAAACGTGCAGTTCACAATTTAATTAAACAGCAGGTTTTATACAAACTGCTAACCTATAACGAATACTTCGGCACGAACTTCGAACTTTTAACTTTGACTAAACCGCTGGCAATTATTTTTTTGTGTTTATTTTCATAATGTCGAGAAAAACATAATTAAAATTTTTCACCCGTTGCCTAGTTGGCACTCTGAATGGTAATTTAGCATATTTTACGAGTTTTGCAGAGCGTTTCGTGACATGATTTGTTTAAAAAGGAAAAATATTAATCTTTAACAAAACTGTTTTTTAACTACGGTTCTGAATCCAAATGTTTTATTTCTTCACAAGGTCTGCACGTGGTATTGCGTGTCGATAGCCATTCGGTGTTTTTTATGCCATTTGGGTTCATTATTCAGAAACCACAAAATTATTTCTGATAATTATGTTAAATGGATGTTATTATTATAAATTCGAACCTAGTAACTCTATCTGTCTATTTATTATATTTTCACGGCTAAAAGGCGAACTGGTTTCAATGAAATTCGGTATGAAAATACTTTGATTCTTGAACATAAGCTAATCTCTACCGCGATTACTGAGCCGCTTACAAAAAGCTAGTATAAGGTAAAAAAAAACTTTTAAATTTCATTAAAATCTTTAAACCTCCTGAATTTCAGGAGTTCATGATCGTTGGCTGTCACTTGATCCATCTGCTTGTTTGTTCGCTATATCATAAAAAATGTATACACATTATGCACCCTATTTAGGATTTTTTCCTTTAATATTTGTTTTGTTTGTCTGGAATAAAATTACCGTCTTAAGTAGTATATTTGTTTGTAGGAAGTTACAATAAATAAATAAATAATAAATATTCTGGACATCTAACACACAACGCCATCTAGTCCCAAGCTAAGCAGAGCTTGTGTTATGGGTACTAGACAACTGATATAAATACTTATATCCTTTTTTTTTTGTAAATACATACATATTATCCATAAAAAAACACCCAAACTCCGAAACTAATATTTGTAGATCACACAAACATTTGGTCCAACCCAGGATTCGAACACGAGACCTCAAGAACAGCAGTCGCATACGCTACCACTGCGCCACAGAGGCAGTCTAAATATATATATAATAGAAATAAATAAACATACTTATACCTTTTATTTCAAAGTTTTAAAAATTACTAGTTAGCAGTTCCCCACAGAACCTCTTAAGAATATAGGTATAATGTATCTAATTTAAGATGAAAAACATACATATAAAACCAAATAAGTGAACTATTTGATTAAATAATATATAAGATACTACGAATTATAAATGTTTCATTCAAAAGTTAACATTATTGCCAATATGACTCAATCAAATGATAAATTGAAGTATATTCAGTGATCAATTACAGTCGTTGATCGTCGAACTGAATATAAAAATGGAAAAAAATATATTAAAATATGGTTAAATGTAAATTATAACGTTGATTGTTATGCAAATATGGGACACTGACAAATTTAAAACGATTAACATGCAAATTACTTTAGCGTCAATGTGAAATATTCGGCTATTGACAAAATTGCAACATAAAATTGATGACAATTACTGATGAAACATGAATTGAACAGAAATCAGATAAGTATAATGTTTCAGAATAAGCAACAAATAAGTAAACGGGAGGCAACAAGTATTGCCAAAGTGTCTCTACTTCATCTGATGGAAAGAATGAGTAGAATCCAAAAGTAGTGGTCACCATACTTATTGCAAATGCAGACAATGCAACAATGCGGTATGTGACCCACACATGACGGCCTACTGAGATGTTTTTGCATCATTGAGCCTCCACCAACGAAACATAACAGCACGAATCCTGTAATTTTAGGTTGGTCTTCTGTAATAGGATATTACCACCCCGGACTAGCCGGGGAGTTAGTATTGAATTCAGCGTGGTTCTACTAGTTTTTTTTTAATTATTGAATAGGAGGCAAACGAGCTGACGCATCACCTGATGGTAAGCGATTATCGCCGCCCATGGACACCCGCAACACCAAAAGCGTCACAAGTACGTTGCCGACCTTTGGGGGATGGGGAGAGGGAATGGGGGGAGGGGTTGGGGTATGGGCCTCCGGTATCCTCTCACTCGGTGAAACACAGCGCAAGCGCTATTTCACACCGGTTTTATGTGAGGCCGTGGTATCACTCTGGTTGAGCCGGCCCATTCATGCCGAAGCGTGGCTCTCCCACGGAAGTTAAAGTAAATTACAAAGAAGAAAAAGAAGAAAACCACTAAAATTCTTTCAGACAATAAATTAAACATAGAAGCAACATCAGCTGCTGGCTGGCTGCTAATAAATAGGTAGCAATTATAATGGGCCCGTCTTATCATCAACAGCGATATATCACAAAAAGCATTTGTGCGAAAACAAAAGACGACAATGAGAAGCAGCTTACGGCGTATTCAATTATTTAGGAAAGAGACAATGAAACAAATGTTTTATGTAAAAAAAATAATTATTACGAATTCTGCAAGAGATAAAGAGGCCAAAAATTAATTCGTGAATTATGTATTTGTTTCTATAGACTGTTTCGGAAAAGGGCTAAGCTACGCAGAGCTTGTGTTATGGGTACTAGACAACTGATATGAACATTTTTTTTGGTAAATACATATATAATTTTTCTACATAGAAAACACCCCAATTTCGATTCAAATATTTGCAGATCACACAAACGCAAACGTGTACAACTTGAATGCACTGTTGGCCCAGTGGTTTAAGCGGTCGCCCCGCCGCGCTGCACTCAACTTCGTCAAGTGTTGCGGGTTCAAATCCCACATGGGACATTACTTTGTTTAATCTAGCAGTTGTTATTCTGAGTCTGGGTTTTCTTTGTGTTCGTTTCATGTATGTTTGTAAAGTCCCTCGCGACACAGGACGTTTATTCCTAATGGAGAAGTTATCTTATTCACAAATAAAAACATTTGGTTCGATCCGGATGTTTTCTTTTTATAAAGTAGGGTAAAATGTTCAAAAGGATTACCGATGTTAAATAATAACTTTATTCAATTGTTGATCGATTACTTTAAGATTTTATCCTCATCATTCATAAACCCTAAGACGAGTAGTCCAATGCTGGACAAAGATCTCTTATTAGAAATAAGGTTTCAGTCTGGTTTACTTCAAGTCTGGTCTTGATTTTCAGCGACACTCTCTTACGACTCCCACGGAATGAAAAGAGATGGCGATACTCCGTATTATTAATACACAACCACACATATCACTTTAAGACATACAAAATACTTTTGGTCAGCAAGCAGTGTTAATAATTTTGGGAAAAAAATCTAATGATTCGAATTCTTTCCCCTATTTAGAAATTGATGAATTTAATTTGATTAGTGACAGGGTGATAATAACAAGGGCGCCCTCTGCCCAAATGGCGGGAGGACTTGAAGATGACAGGTCGATTGCATACGAAAAGCAACAGAACGTTCCCTGTGATATCCCTTGGTTGAGACCACGTCGCGGCTTACGTCCAGCAGTGAACTACACCGGGCTGATGATGATGATGAAAGTAACAATATCTTAGAGAGTAATAAATACAGGTGTTAGACCATGTCAATGGCACCTCCATATTTGTTCATAACCTGCTAAATAAACACGCAAAAATATATATTTTATTTTTTTTGTTCAGAGACGTGTATATCTGATCATCATAAATCTAAATCAAACAAATCTGTTATCGAAGTTTTTCATGCGTTTTTTAAAGCTAATTCAACAGTTTTTAGCTGTCCATTACGTATCAAAAATACGAGTACATCGTAAAAAACCGATATAAAATTCTAATTTTTATAATGTACGTCCATTTTATATAGTTTTTTATACATGCTTTTTATTTTATTGTGAGCACTTGAAAAGGTTAATTGGCTGAGAGAACCTGAGTTTTATTGATTAATCTGGTATAGCTATCGTTTCATTACCATATTTAAAGGTTAAATCAAGGGTACACGTTTTCTGCTACCGACAGATTGTTATAGAGTTTAGCAGAATTTATGAATGTAAAACATGAATGCACAGATTTGGAACAAATATAAGAGAAACCCATGAAGTATTTCCATAAATTGTAATTAAAGTGAATAATGTTATCGAAAAATCACATGTACCTACTTATTATATTGTTAAAATTTCTAGAAATTCATTTTTCTAAATGTGTTAAGGTTAACTCTTTTTAAGATGCTAGCTGAAACCATCCATGTTTCAACATTGTTTATAAAGGACATATGTTTTTTTTATTTACGCTCAAAATCGGATGTAGACAAAATTCTTAAACCCTCCCTAGTTCTTTCAGACTAAACTGAATTAACTGCCTCGGTGGCGGTGCCTAATTGACTGCCTCAGTTGCACAGTGGTAGTAAATGCGACTGCTGTGCTTGAGGTCTCGGGTTCAAATCCTGGGTCGGACCAAGTATTTGTGTCATGTACAAATATTGGTTTAGGAGTTTCGGTATTTTCTATGTATAAAATGTATGTATTTACAAAAAAAGTATCCATAACACAAGCTCTGTTTAGCTTGGGACTAAATGGCGTTGTGTGTTAGGTGGCCGAAAATATTTATTTATTAATATTTAATTTAAAATAAATTACGGGAAAGTATTTTGTCAAAAAATATGATGACATGATGGCAATGATAAGAAATACACCTTTAATCACACTAACATTATAAAGGTGAACGTAAGTTTATTTTTTACACTTTGACACGAAAACTACTTAACCAATCATCATAAAACTTTGCACACATATTCTTGGAAGTATTAGAAGTATCATAAAATGTTTTTATTAAATGCGAGCAAAGCTGCAGGCGAAAGTTGGTATACTTATAATCTTTCTCTCAACAATTTTTTACCTTATAGTTCATTTATAGCAGGAAATTGACTGCACGGTTGGCCGAGTGATGTGACTTCTAATTTTTCATTCTCACTTTTACTAGCATGCAACCTGATTTTAAAACAGTTTGATAAACTTACGGATAAAACTCATAGAAAAATACGTAATACATAATGAAAATGTTAACAAAAAACAAGCATTCAACAAAAACAAATCAACACAAATGTTATCGCAAAATTTATTTATTTTCTCAGGGCTAAAACTATTATGACAATAAATAACAAATTATATCCCATTTCAAATAGGTCTTCTTCTTTTTTGTCCTAGCCATTTCCCATTATTTGGGGTCGGCTCTCCTCGTTCTGAGGCGACAGGACAATCTATCCTGGGTTGTCGAAACGTTTGTTTGGGCAAGCTCTAATGGGTGTCTAGTGGGCGTCCTCTACCTTGCCTAATATTTAGTAGCGCCAGAGTTTGTTTCACAACATGGCCTTCAAGGCGTCTCATGACAAAAATCTCAAATAGGTACTCATGATAAAATTCATGAAATGTTTAGAAAAACGACGTACTTCCATCGATCGAGCATCCGAAAGTAACAACAATTCTACAGCGAGGCTGTAATAAAATTTAGTGTTTCCACGATCCATTGGGGACAATTGTCACTTAGAGTAACAATCCTTTTTATATTCTAGCACATAAAACACCCTTAACAGTTATTACCAACATTGTCTGAGGTATATTGTATTTATATTATTTGAGGTATAGTGATATTTTTTCCAACAAACATTAACGCAGCTATTATACACATGATGCCAACGTAGACCATGAAAGTGGGATACTTTTAGGAAATAGGTTCAAAATGTCTTAATAAGAGCTAGACCCTTGCATTTACGACCTCGTAAACTTGGATTATAAATTGAAGGTGGTGAAACCCAACAATCCCATGATTCACTTGAAACATTTGCTGTGTCGCGGGGGACTATAAACATTCGTGACATATATATAATATTAATTACATATGATGATGATATTGTGCTCTTAGCTGGCAGCCAGTTTTAACGGAGACCAGCCAACTATAAAGGAGATATTAGTACACAATTGTGTACACAAACACAGGTAGCCTTTCTGTTCCCTCACTCTCATAATCCCATCAGACGGTTGATGGTTAAGCTCTTCGAGGCACGAGGTCTATGACCCTAACTTCCACACTCCAATCTGTCATTAAGCATTTTTATATTCATAAAAGCTTAAGCAACACTTTTTGATCCAAGCCTTGATCCTAACCCGAGACCTCACGATTAGCAGTCGTTATTATATAGGCAGTAATTAATACATACATACATACATATTTCGGACATCTTACACACAACGCCATCTAGTCCCAAGCTAAGCAGAGCTTGTGTTATGGGTACTAGACAACTGATATAAATACATATATCCTTTTTTTTGTAAATACTTACATATCATACATAGAAAACACTCAAACTCCAAAACAAATATTTGCAGATCATACAAACATTTGGGTCGACCCAGGAATCGAACCCGAGAACTCAAGCACATGAGTCACATACACTACCACTACGCCTCCGAGGCAGTTATTTATATTACCATATAGCTAGTTATTAATTCACCGTATCACCGACAAGCTATCACTTCCGCATTAATTGCTCACACTCACAGCTGCTTTCATAAATGCCGAAAAGATGCGTGTAACTGTCCACCCATAGAAATTGACACAATACATACTTACCTTGGTCTAGTAATAGACAGTCAATTAACTGGATAAAAAATATTGAATATGTTTGTAATAAGCTGCGGCAATACTTAGCCAATATTATTATCCCTATAAACAGAATTCCATTTAATATCAAAATATTGTGTTTTATTCATTAGCAGAATCTTATATGCAGTACGGTCTTAGTAGCTATGGTCGAACTTATAATAGTTACATTAACAAAATCTACCAGCTACAATTGAAAATACCAAAGACAATTGTATCCCCAAAGACTAAATTATTATTTTATATCAACGAAATTGGCCTGTTTTAGCATTGTAACTTATTGCTTGTCCAAACTGTTTAACTTTACCGTTTTAAAAGAAAACGTGCGTATACTAGAGCGGGCGGCTCAAAGCCGGTAACGTTCAGTGCGCGCGAACAACACGTACGGCGAAAGGACTTGATATATCAACACACGCTTACAAATTGTGTAAAAACATTGTAAATATGCGATACCGAATAAATGTGTACACAACACCAACCCTAGAGGTTTATCGTATTATGGTTTTCATTTCCACACACACAGCATTTCCACAAATGGCTCGACCAGAATGACATCATGGTTTCTTTCAACAAGTGAGGTTACCATAACCTAAACCGCTTTTTTCTTCGTTTATTTGGACAGGTAAGACTTGAGGTGCAGTAACGATTTTTTGAGTGTCAAGTACCCATGAGCGACATTTGTTATTTACCATCTCTTCTATCGGGATAAATATGATAGTTTGATAATTCATATTCTTCGAAAATAAATGATCGTAAAGACATTTAAAAAATAGGTTTCCAGTTTGTCAAATTTGTTGATCTTGGGAGAGCTATGCTTTGGCATGAATGGGTCGGCTCGACCGGAGTGATACCACGGCCTCACAGAAAACCGGTGTGAAATAGCGTTTGCGCTGTGTTTCACCGATTGAGTGAGGATACCGGAAGCCCATACCCCACCCAACCCCTCCCCCATCCCCTTTCCCATCCCCCAAAGGTCGGCAACGCACTTGTGACGCCTTTGGTGTTGCGAGTGTCCATGGGCGGCGGTAATCGCTTACCATCAGGTGATACGTCTGGTCGTTTGGCCACTATTCAGTAAAAAAAAAAATCTTCTACTGTTTCCGTTAGTAAATAAATGCAGAACTCATGCCAAGGTATATTAGAGTTTGTGTGATTTTAAAGTCATAAATGTATGACAACTTTGTGGCTGTGTCAACAGTCTTTGAGCTAGCGATGAAAAGAGGAAGTAATGGGATACGAGCAAACAATTATTACTGATATATATTTAGGTATGTTGTTTATTTTTACCTATTTATAATGTTTTCTCTTAAATTTTATTTTATATTTCATCTTGGAAAGTTTCAATATTTCATTAGCAACGTCCTAATTCCTCAGAAGAACACAAATCAACAAGGAAAAAACAAATGCCGAAAATCATCGTTGAGTTAAAAATATTTGCATGAGAAAAAACATTAAAACCATGAGTCAATGTGGCGATCAAAGTGAACGTTGAAAAATTTATTTGTCTCTTTCTCACATATTGATTTATGGCTACTTTTATGCTCTTTGAAGATTTTTTGTCTTCTTTCTTTGATGTGTTTCATTTGTAACCACAATCGTCTTCCTTATAGTAAAAAAATATTTAAGGTAGTTTCCAATGGTTAAAACGAATTGTTTTCGTTAAATGACTACGTATTACGAGTATAATTATTTTATACTAGCTGACCCGTCGAATTTTGTTGCACCATATTTTTTGTCGTCGACATTTTCTAAATTTTCGAAGCCCTTGTTTATATTTATGTCGACCACAGCTGCCCATTGGTACTCAATATACAGTCGCGGACCATGAAAATATAACTCTACTGGTTTTCTTATAAAATTCTTCCATACAAACCTCGTCCTAATAATAGCAAACACATGAAAAAAAGAATTATCTAACATGTTTTTTTTTTTATTATATAGGTGGCAAACGAGCAGACGTATCGCCTGGTGGTAAGCGATTACCGCCGCCCATGGACACCCGCAACACCGGAGGCGTTACAAGTGCGTTGCCTGGTGAAGTTAATCGAAACTTATACGCGTACATACATTTCGGTAACTCATTTTTATTTATATAGAAGATACCGTTTTCTATTTTGTTTTGATTTAGATATATAAATTAGATATATTAAAGACCTCAAGCACAACATGCTTCAGCCACCGAGACAGTCAATTTACAAATCGTAATTATAGTTTTTTACACTTTATTCTTTTCTGCAACAGTGACAGTTGTTTTATTGGTAAACATATTGGTATTCTAGAAATATTTCCCTACTTCAGAAGACGTTATCTTCAGTCTATATCAACTAACTACATATATTTAATTTCATTGAAAAAAAAATCCTTTGACATTTACGAGTTCCATGGAAAGACAAGCCGTTGTTTTCGATAATCTTTTTTTAGATATTTGGTTCAATATCCTAATTCACATTGAACCGATATAAAAACTTCTACGAACTCCTTTGTATTTACTAAAAAGTTTTTATATCATTAGCTACGTCATCAAAACGCCCGTTGATGTTCTGGCAATGAGTACGTTTTCCAGTACTTTTTAACAAAAAAACATTAGTGTTGTTTTAGCTGTTTTGTATTTATTCCAGAGTCAGGAGTATCGGTAATTAATTATCTTCTCTTTAAACGTAACCCTGATTTAGGTCAATGTGAGTATAAGGTTGAAGAATTTTAACCAATAAACTGATTAGGTTAACTAATAGAACACCATGAAAAGAAGTCGAAATTAGGTATTTATATCAATTTTAACACAAAATAAACATAAACAAAGAAAATTATATACCTGAAAAATACTTGCGTATTTGGTTGCGCGGACTACCTGTGTAATCCAGGAATTTTGTGGGGCTTCTGTAATACCTGCGCATGTGATCGGGCGCTTTTTTTTCATGGATTAGGTGGCAAACGAGTAGGCGTATCTTCTGATAGTAAGCGAATACCGCCGCCCATAGACACCCACCACACCAGAAGCGTCACAGGTGCGTTGCCGGCCTTTGGGGGATGGGGAGAGGGATGAAAACGCGGGTTTCACACCTATTTTCTATGAGGCCGTGGTATCTCTTCCATCGAGCCAGCCCATTCATGCCGAAGCGTGGCTCTCCCACGGTAAATTGCCTTGCCTGATGTATACGAGTACATACATACACAATTGTTCATTTGAAACTATCTAGTGACACATAAATCTAACACTTACTGCTTCAATCAGAATTTTTGATAGTCCACATGACTCATCATCATAATCAGAGTCTACAGCTAACTATTGGACGTAGGAACCTCCTTAAAAAGAAGGCTCAAGCATACCATACTGGCCAGATGGTTTATTTGTACATGGTTTGTTTTAAGTTGTCCTTTTGTTTGCAGTGCTATTGTCCTGTATTGCAGAGGTGGTGTCACCATACAGATTAACATTCCATAACTGAGATGGGACTAAGAGAAGTAAAATCTGAAACGTATAACTCAGTATTATAGTTTCACTTGTATTGCCAACTACTTGTAGTATTTCCCACAAAAAAAAAGAATTGGATCGTGCCCAGCCATACTTCATTCGACAGTCTCTCAGATCACTTGACCTTTTTGCTCCAGCCGTTTGCATAATTTCCATCACAGTATTTTATCGCTTTTAACAATGTGGTAGACAGATTTCTAGATAAACCATGGACTGGAGACAGAAGGCCTCATAATTTACTGGATATTATTATTACTTAACTGTTAGTCAACCACGATAAGAGTATTTTTATTGCCTGGTGGTATTGGTTTGTTATTTTGAAAGACTTACCTAAGTCTGTATCCCTTATCTACTTGAGGTAAGATCTTACTTTAGTACTATGACAAATTTCAAAATATATTGTACACATAAAATCTTAATTTAAATTGTTTCTTTTTAAGTTTATTAACACATATTATTCAATAACTAGAGAACTAAGCTTCTAGAATTATATACTGCAGTTTTAGAACTATTACGATTATATATTTTGAGAATCAACACTCAAACACAAAACTTATCTTAACTTTCAAGTTCGAAAGAAAAATACATGAAAACAAAGCCACTGATTTTACAAGTGATTCTGTTCATTAATTCATAATTCCTTAGAGAAAATAAATACCCTTTCCATTAAAACGTGTCATAAATGGGCGGAGTATTTTACGACTTAATGACTGCTTTATTGTAAAATTTTAATGCTAATAAAAATAATAATTCAAGAATTGAACAGTTAACTAATTCGCAATGTAATAAAGAAGAATGTGAAAGAAAACTCAGAACGATTAGAAGAATGGAAGAAGAAAACGCATCAATCCTAAATACATTTGAAAGAAGTGCAGGCAGGATAGTATAAGATAGAAGGTATAAGATATTATTTTAACTATTCAGAACCTATTTTTTTACTTACAAACCCACTTTCACATTCAAACAACAATGGTATACTTCTAAAAAACACTAAAAATATTTGCTTCAATTGCTTTTTTATCTTTTCCGACAAACGTTTTATTTATTTCTTAGTCGTCTTTATATAAAAACATTTTCACTTATAATTTGCAAACAGCTCACAAAAGCATAAAAGTTTTCATACCATTTTTCACCGATCTCAATATTAATACATTGGAACAGCATTCAAATCTAAAAAGCGCTATTCTTATGATTAATATCTTCTATCCAGTGTCATTAGGTTCCTAGGCATAAGCTTTAAAAGTGTCAATTTATCTTGTCAGACTGAGTTCGGGCGGTAAATCTTCAGAGATTCGATGTTTCGTCATTTGTCAAAGTTGTTTTTGACCTGTAATTTGTCATACACTTTTGTCGATGCCTACTGCCATGTATAAAAATGATACATCGGAATTACATTTATATATTTCAATACGTGGAGAAAAATTGATGTGACGGATGACAGCATTTCACATTTGAAGTGATTAATTTTATTAATAGAAGATGTGAAGATAGTTATAATTCTGCACGTATAAAATATTAAATTAGTTTGCATGCGCTACAAAAATTCAAAATTCTGCGTGTTTGTTTCTTATAGTTTGATCTCGAATTGTAACGGCTTGATATCTTGATACGAAGATTGTTTCCATCTAAGTTTCACGGCAGTTTTGATCATCATTTTTCTTTAATTCAAGCTCAATATATCATAGCCATTGAAATCTAATTAAGGTAATAGAAATGCTATGTAGGCGTAAAATTTTCGCTGGTGACTCAGACGCCAACAGCGCGCGATATTACGTCAGTTACCCTTAAACCTTTGTCTGGCAAAGTGCGGTTGTAAAATAATGTTTTGCAGCATCGTTCACTGCGGCAATTCGTCTACTACATGTAACTACACTAATCAGGGGATGAAATTTCATTACCTTGGCAATAAATAGTACAAAATTTACGATTTTATTCATACTTACTACTACATTGCCTCTTGGGTTGGATGCTATATGGAGAGTTTGGTATTACAAAGAAAAATATACGCAATTTTAGTGGTACGGTCACAGAAAATCGTCGAGAGCTAGTGATATGCTAAACGACATTAGGCAACTGAAGTAGTACTTACAAACTTTTTTAGATATTCCACTAAAGGAACTAATCACCATAAAATTGACATTGGGATAATTATATGAAGTCAATATTGTTGGTTATTCCTAACGTAAAACTACTATGGTTCGAGAACATCTGTTTACGAAGCCAAGAAAAAAGCAAAGCTCGATCATTCAGGTATTACCGAATTAAGGACATATTCATCATTCGTATAGAGATGGGTTGGGAATATAGTGTCACCGCCTCTATTCTGTTGCGAATGCATGCACCTTAGGTTGGTCTTCTGTAAGACGGTAGTATAGCCCTGATGGACACGTTCGTGCTGATACGAACATGGTTCTACTACCTTCAAAAATCATTTGATACTCATTTCATGAGTACAGGAGCAAAGTACGCAGGAAAACATTACTGTTGTGGCGACCTCCATATGCAACATAACATACTATAGCGCCATCTACTGAAGTTACACTGAACTACGGAGTAACGTACCATACAAAAAAACTGCCAATCCTGAATTGCGCAATAAAAGTTCTTGCGCTGATTATCATAAGTACAACATCCCAACATCAACTATTGGGCAGTGGCCCGCCAGGCATGATCACCTCGCCTGGAGAGAAAGAGAAGGATACCTTGAAACAAAGTATATACCAATCTGTTTTGTGTGAACCACGAACTCTATCCGAACCCATTACCTATAGCCTAGAAGTTTCCTATACATATATATTCAGCTTTTGCTTACCACTAGGCCAACTAGCACATTTTATAACTCAGGTAAAATTACTGGCTAGCTGACCTTAATTGATTAAGCCTCATTTCTGTTAGATGGACGATGTAGATACAGTCTCGCTACCGATTTTTCACTTAA
Organism: Spilarctia lutea; assembly: GCA_916048165.1. NCBI lineage: Eukaryota > Metazoa > Arthropoda > Insecta > Lepidoptera > Erebidae > Spilarctia > Spilarctia lutea. The sequence goes on along the minus strand of OU696492.1, from coordinate 1,413,410 downwards.
AATTATTGATTAAACAATCCACTTAACAGGAAAGTACAATAGCGATCTCCAAACAAACCCACAGTATTACATAATGTACCAGCAGTCGCGATAATAAAGTGGACCATAAAAATGACCCAGCTGAGCGCAGTAAAAAGAATTGTCCCCTCATAAACTTGTTTAGTTTTAGAAGTTTACTCAGATCTTATAGAAGTAAACAGTGGATGCAAATGAAACACTTAAGTTTTCCTATGTCTGATATTGCTCAGATATCAAGTACCTTCAGTTTGAGGATCTTACAGCAACCACCTCGCCGCTTGTGACTTATGGCTCGACGCTTTATGAAATTGACTAAATGTTGTTCTGAGTCCGGATGTTCTGTGTGATGTGTCGGTTATATGTATGTTTTTGAGTATCCCGCGCCATCGAATATATTTCTAATACATTAGTCTTTGAAAAAAAAAACATTAAGACACACGAGTCTATCTGAATTTTAATCGTTCTGCATTTAAGATCTCTTTGATGAATTCATCATCACTATCAGCTTATTGCAGTCCACTTCTAGACATAGGCCTCTCCAATCTCTATTTCAACTTTCTTGTTAAATGTTAACACTCTTGTACCTGAATATCTGACTTTTAAAAAGAATAGCCGTGAGTATCTTTGCCAGTATTCTTCACATAAGGCTCTACGCATTTTGGAAACTTGAAGTTATAGATCAACAAAAACAGGCAGTAGATTGTGGTGTTTTCATTCATATTAACTTGACTTTCAGCACATGCTGTGGCGTCTGTTTGTGTCGATCTATGATTTTTAACTGTAGCTTCAATTTAACATTACATACATATATGATGTAACTTTGTGTTTATAAAATAAACGATTTTGAATTTGAATCGCAGGTTCAGATTCAATCAGATTAAGGATATTTACAAGAATAATTACACAGTTTTTAATAGTAACAATGAATCAGAAAATGGTTTGAACTATTTAAAACTCAGTAATGTATAAATACATTATTTTCTTAATATAAAACTTTACTGTTTTATTGTCCTGAAAAAGAATTATTCAGGTTAAAATACTCGTAATTAAGCATACTAATGGTAAATAGTATCCGTGTCGTGTTAAATATAACAAGCAATAAATTTAACATTTGATGCTGCATATAACAGAACCAATTACATATCGAGTGTTGATTAGCTTTAACTAGAGATTGATATACTGATAAAATGGCAATTAATAGCGGTATTATCAACTTAAATCTTGATAAATACTAAAACCTTCAGGCTTAAACACACCACGTAAACTATGGCAGCTAGATTTATTAATAGAATTCTTATAGACTCTATTTCTAAATACCCATAAATAAACTAAACCATATGCTGGTTGAACTAGTAGCCATCCCCATAATCTTGGGAATAATAAAGGGTAGGAAGCTATATAGCTTCCTAGCCTTTAATTACAAAAAAATCATTCAAAGCATATTTTTTGTTCATCTACTAACATACGTATCCTCTTTGTCATACATTCGACATTGACAGAGTTGTCCATCGGCACAATTTGCCATATACAAAAAAAGAGATAAATAAATATATTTATATTTACCAAATATTAATTTTAGTAAACTAGTTAACAATTATATTAATTAAAATAATAAAAATGTTTAATATTTTGACCCAACTTTATCCTTCAACTTTTCAAGCAGGCTATTTCAAATGAGGTTATTAAAAAAAAACAAATGTAAAATTTGAAATCCCTACAGAGGGTTTTATTAAAAGATTTTTTGGGTTCTTGCCTGAACCGTCATCAACCAAATGTTCGCTCTCAAATTAAGTACATTGGGTTTTATTTTTAATAAGCTTTATTTGTATTTTTTATCATATTTCTCAAGGGACTTGTATTTTTTAGAACAAAGTATACCTAGTTCACTCTTAAATAAACCTATTTTGAATATTAAAATATTTAACAGTTTATTTTAAGGTATGGAATGATTTTAAGTTTCAAAGTATTTTGTTTTGTTCATCAAATGTTTTGAATTATTTAAAACACGTAGTGTACTCGGGGTCAAGGAGAGTCTGTTCTTGATTATAATATAAAAAAGATTAATATACGAATTTCTAAGCAAATTCACATTTTTCCTTTTAAATACGGACTAAAGTGACCAGTTGACCCACTCTATGGCGGCCTTTTGAGATGATTCTGCATCATTGGGCGTCGAATGTCACAGCCACCAACAAAACACAACAGTATGAATGCTGTAATTTTTATTATAATCCAAGACTTTTAGAGAAGAAATTAGGATCGCAACAATATTGCCCCAACAGACTTGTCAGAGTAAAGGTACACTAGTTTATAAATTTTAACTTTTAAGCTATTGCATAGCTTTTATTTGCTTTGATATTATAGGCTTTGAGCGCAGCGACCGAGTTAAGAAATTCCATAACAAAAATAAAACCTAACACACCCCACTTGACCTACCTATGTAGCTCGGCCGAGCGTTCGCTTATCGTGTATGTATATGGTACGACTGTACGCAGCTCGCACGGGTCGAGACGAGCTGCTCCGAAATCGGACGAATACGTAACCAGCTGTTTGTGAGAAAGTTTATAGGTGTATAGGTATCTATCATATCTTTATAATGCCACACTTACCGCATGTGCACCCCGTAAGTATACATGTAGGTATATATGTATACATAGGTGTACCTGTGTACAACAGTGAATAGCATTTGCTGGTGAATAGCTCTACACGTAAAATGAAGAAAGTGATGAAAAAATAGTTTAAGAAAATGAGTTAATTGCATAAGTTGATAGAAAATGCTTAACCGCAGCAGTCCCCGAGTACCACACGTATTTTTTCATATACCTTGAAAGATATATGTATAAATATGTAAGCCTACTTTCCTGAAACCAAAACGTGTTAGCAGAAATATTCACATTTTTTTCATTATTATTTTTTTTTTTTGCAAAACAACAAGTTAACGACAGTTCATAGTTTATTCGTTCGCTTTAAAATACAATTATCTTGTTTAACATTGATTTAAAATATAGAGTAGAAAATGTACTCAAAATTCTGATCGTTTTGTTATGTTTATGAAAAGTTTATATTTTCTTAAAAAGTTTTTTATTTTTTTATTGAATAGGGGCAAACGAGCAGACGTATCGCCTGATGGTCGCCACCGTTGCCGATCTTTTAAGAAGGAGTACGTTTTTTCTTGAAGGTCGTATTGGTCCGAGAATACCGCAGTTTATTCCACAGTTTTGTTGTGGGAGGCAGAAAGTTTCAGAAAGATCCATCACATATTCTTTAAAAAGTGCATAAATTCATTATTTTGAATTTCCTATTTCAAATCAAGATAAAAAGTGGGTTCATGTATTTGATACAATAAACACTGAACACGAGCTGTTAGCAGATCCAAATTACATTACTCTATGCCCTTTACACATGAAATTGGGACTCAGGAAATTTGTGAAGGCGTTTGACAAAAACAGTGATGCTTTACGGTATTTACAAAAACCTGACTTCAACAACTGGACGAAAAGAAATTTTAACATGGTACTACACGGAATGCACCAGCTTTTAAATAAAAAAAGAATCATCAAACTCGGTTCTTCCAGTCGAAAGATCTGATATAACAAACATAAAATAAATATCAGTCGAATTGAGAACATCCTCCTATTTTAGTCAGTTAAAAATCTTGCCAAACATTACTGAGGGAATACTTAAAGAGAGTATATTTGTTAACCCACCGATCCGTAAAATTATGACAGATTCTCAGTTTTAAAGCCTTTTATCTGTCAACAAAAAATCTGTTTGGACTCATTAAATATGGTTGCTGAAGAATTTTTGGGACATAAAAAAGTTATAGTTACAAAGAAATTGCTATCATTTTCAACAGATAGTATTGAATACGTAATTAAAATTTTATTTTCTGCACTGCATCTGAGTTTTCCCCTGAAAACTTAAGAATATATGACTGAACGCGTAAGGGAAACGTTTCCACGAAAGTCTTCGATGAACGATATCACCGTATTTTAGATAAAACATATTAGTGTAATACTATAATTGGTTCATTTGAAGGGAGTTGATTCAAATAACTATAAAAAGATGCCAAAAATTAATCTTATTTTTAAAAAATCTGTAACCCAGTTATGTAAATAAATATTTCATATACCAGACGTAGCAGAATTTTTTATTATTTTCTCTGAATTTGCTACCCAAATAAATATTAAATTAAAAGCTTTCAGTTCAAGTGTGTAAACCGTGTAAACTAGTGATTAATAGTCTTCAAATATTTATACGTCTTCAAAACCGCGACGCGTATTTTTTACAAGTAAATGAAAAATAAAGAATATGCAACTCATGCTATTTCAATTACATTAGAAACAGTAAAGAGGGTTCGGAGTTAACAGCATTACTCCCGGGTATGGTAGCATTGATACTAGGACTTTTTCATTTGTTTTCTACTTACCAAAACGTTACAGGTATTTTGAAAGTTTGTGCAAATTTCATAAGGTTCAAAGAAAGTACTCCTATAATGACTAGGCAATTATACAAGTTGGAAGTAAAAAAAAACAATAGACCAGTCTCATTATCTTATGAAATTTGAGATAATTTATATAAAAAAGATGCAAAGACTTTGTATAAGTATAACATTGGAAAACTGCCAAAAAGAAATGGGGAAATCTTCACTCATATACATTTTAGACCCATATTCAAAAAAAATTGACTACGACCTCACACATATCAATTACCAAAACATTCAATATTTCACGTTCACTTACATTTATATTCTATGTCATAACAGTGTATGGTGTAGGCTCATTTGGGCGTATACTTTGACGCTTGCGTATGGCTATTACTTATCATAATAATATATAAACTAGCATGTCGAAGTATAATATTGCAATTATAACGACGTTCATTAGTGCTGTTTGTGATTTTTTATGTTTTAAAATTATTTAATTACTTTTATTTATTTAACTATAAATTTGAGTTGTAAAAGAGTGGGCGCTATGGGTTTTCTTGAAGATTTTTGATGAAGATAAGCCTGTCCAATTACACACCCTTGGCACGATCCTCAGTTTTTCGACTGATATATAGATATTTTTATTGAATGCAAAAGTACTACAAAACCCCTCAAAATCAATAATATTTAACCTAAATAATTACGTTTAAATCATTAAATAGTAAATCAATGGACAAGAACTTTTTAAATCGACTATAGATTAAATCATACAAATGAATATTATATTTAACAGAATCTAATCTTGAATGGGATTGTTAGAATTATTAATTTACCGCAGAACCTTTTGAGTTTAACATTTATCTCGAAAAACTTATTACCAAGAAGAAAAAAGTTTTGAATCAAAAAAATGGTTTTCATAATTTCCATCCGTCACAAGCAGGTGACAATTGAATAAATTTTTAATAAATGCTTATGTTACTTCACAAAAAATTGTCTCATTATTTTCATAGAAAGGATCTTTGTGGGGATGGATACATAGCCTGATAAGAATGACTGAATGGATCTAAACGTTGAAATTAAGTAAGTACTGGAAGACAGAGCGTGGGTAGTCCCCCTACAAGGTAATCCGAAGACATGGGCAGTACAGGACCGGTTGTAGAGGGGAGCCTTGATAAGGTCTTTCTAGCAGTACACGTCTTTCGGCTGTGATGATAATGTCATTATTATTTTAGTAGCACTTTGCAAAAGACATAATATAAATTACTGGATTTTGTTTGTCGTATATTATATGCCGGTTGTTGCTGTGTTAAAAGTAACTTAAATACTTTCTATAAAATCGAAATATTTTCATTGCACATTTATTTGAACTAGCTTAGATGTTTAGACATACAATGTAAGAGACAAGAAGTTATTTTTGTATTTATAATATTAGTAGAGATTTAATCCCTCTTTTAGATTGATTATTACGTCGAAACCTTGTTTTGGTATTTACAAGGGTTAAAGTTTTCAAAAGTCTTTAAGAAAAAGAAAGAAAGTAAGGTAAAGCATAAAAGTTTTAATTTGATCAGTGTTGACAAATAAAGAAGTTTTATAGTCTTATATTTTAGTGCCAGTTTAAGCTTACTCTTGAAGTTAGTCTCATTAAGTCTACCACTTTATAAACTTTGTAATACTAACTTTTATTATATAATAGTTAAAGAAAAACTACATATTCTCCCAAATAATGATAACAATGTTAATAAAGGTTAAATTTGAAAATTCCTAGAAAACTAGAGGACCCTTTGGAATGTTGACATAAGGTCTCTCGTCGGGTTGTAAAAGATAAATTTAGATAGATTTTGCATGTACCTAAAGGATAGAGTGAATTTGACTTTTTATAGCTAAATATTAGGGACATGTGTTATATTATAATATGGTACTAAGATCCTTGGAATGCTTAAAAAAATAATAATAACGTTGATAAAACATTACATTAACTACCTTTAACAATCCACTGATAACCGTAAGCCTCTGCCTCTGCCTAATACTACCATGGCATGACGCCGGTTTTCGTCCTTGAGTTGGCTCTTATGACACCTACGGGATAAATAGGAGTCCTGACACTTTATTTCACCGAAGGATCGGTAAAGCATAAAATAACATTTCACGAAAAACAATTCCTTTATTGTATTATTATAATACTTTTAACATTTCTCCCGCTTGTAGACGTGCCAATCTGTAACAGAAGGAATTTCATGATTTATAAATTTTCATTGTGTTTTTTGCTTACACGAAAGGGTTTAAAGGCTTTATCTACGTAAAGCTGCCTGTAGATGGATTCCAATCTGCGTTAGACGTACAACTAGTAAAAAACATTCTTTGATCTTGCTAGATCTAACTGACACCAATACGATAGATTTCACTCTTTGGGAAAGGATTCATGTGAGCCTTATAACTTTTTTATTATTTAATAGTGGGCAAACGAGCAGACGTATCACCTGATGGTAAGCGATTACCGCCGCCCATGGACACCCGCAACACCAGAGGCGTCACAAGTGCGTTGTCGACCTTTGAGGAATGGGAAGGGGGATGGAGGGAGGGGTTGGGGATAACTAGACTGGCTTTTTCAAAACTCATGTAGATACAAAAGTCTGTGTTTTATTTTGTATGGATCCTTTGTATAGATTCTATGGATGTGAGCTTCGTACATAGGAAAATCGTTGCAAGAGAATTTTTGGTAACACTGTTTTTACAGGACTTTAATATTATTGTAATGCGTTCTGTAGTAAATGTAATAGTTGTGAAATTGTGTCACCTTACGCGCATTGCCAGCTTAGTGTACTAAAAGGTATTATGTTTTTGATAAACAAGTAGACATCTCTTAATATTTACACGAGAAGTTATTTTTACATCCAAATATTTGAATTTGGATGAAAATCTATCAATTTTGATTCCTCATGAAATTATTGAGCACACATAATTTAGAAAAATATGGAGTTTAGTTGTTAACAAAACTGTTACGATTTTACCATCTGATCCTTGATTGCCCGATTTAAGACAAAAGATGAGAGAGAAGACTGTCTTAAAGGTATGTGGAATTTGGTTCGGTAAGAAATTTCACAATAATTAAAATATAGTGGTTATAATACTAGCTATAGTTAAATCCCTCTTGCACTTTTAATACGGCAATAGATCAGAATTATTTTCTACGTACATAACATATTTCCTCTGATTTACCACTAACCCTCAAAGTTCAAAGGGTATCGAACATATTTTCATTCGTGTATTTTCTCTTTGAGATACGGGTGTACGGGAATGAATAAAATGGAAACGTGACTACCCTTTATTGAAATATATTAGCAGCTTGCATTGGTCACAACAATGTTAAACAAATATTTAAAATGTGTTTGCTATATCCCTATGGAATAAGACTGTCTTTTTTATATAAAATTGTCAAGGTGATTCTACTCGGCCTGGTGAAAAGCATGAGCAGAATCGAAGAGACAGTGCATACAGTGACAGGGTAACCCAGTTATACAATATTCTACATTTTCATAGACTCTGGTCATGGTGACATAATTATGTATAACTTACTAGGAATTAATGGCCAAAAATTTGACAGTTTAGTAAAAACTAACACTGAATCAAGAACACGCAGTAAAATAATTAAAAAACGCGTAACTAGCTCATGTTACTAGTTATTGAATCAAAACTTAATATTATGTTATTTCATCCAACTGAAAACTACAACTTAGCCCTTTGCCATGCTTGCTAGACAAAATAATATTCTAAACTTGACAATTCAATTTCTCACATGCGCGTAATCCGTGGGAGGGCCACGCTTCGGCATGAATGGGCCGTCTCGGCCGTAGGGATACCACCACCACGGCCTCACAGAAAACCGCTGTGAAACAACGCTAGCGCTGTGTTTCACCGAGTGAGTAAAGACACCAAAAGCCCAACCTCTCCCCCATCCTCCAAAGGCTGGCAACGCACTTCTATCACCTCTGGTGTTGCGAGTGCCAATGGACGACGGTAATCGCTTACCATCAGGCAATACGTCTGCTCGTTTGCGATCTATTCCATAAAAAAGTCACACAGATACCCAAACGATAAAATAGACTCCAAACTATAAAAGACAAATGCTGGGACTACATCCTTGAATAATGCATGATTCCTACGAAGGAGGGTGAAGCTGAATGAATAAATATCACAGGACAAGTAACACAGACACAAGTTTACAAATAGCCGTCGCCCCTTCAGCGTTAATAATTCGGTTCTGTCTAGTCACACTGGGTTAAAGAAATTACTTTGATAATATACTTTTACAGTTCAATGAATAAAACACATGGTTTGACCAGGGATATGTAAAAAAAAAAGTAAAATAAGGGAATAGTTCGTGTATTGCGTACAGTAACTAAGTTCTTTGGGTTATCACTCTATTGAAATAATCAAGAATCAAGCTGAAACTGGCCGTTCTACTGATATTGACTAAATATCACCTTGTAGTAGAATAACGACAGCTTTGAGTGCCTTGTTTTAGTTCATTGATCCTACTGGCTAACTTTGACTACGATAATATAAATCTACAAATAAATAAAATAGAAGTACCTGTTTAAATTTCAAGTTAACAGCTTTTCGCCAAATGCATGTGGTATTTACATACATTAAAAAAACAATGTTTATTTTTCTTACGGTTTGTACCAGTTAATCCCTGTAAAGGCCTAATCAATTTTGACAAGACTTTCACTCACATAAAGTTGATTTAAAAAGAAGAACTCAGGTTATGCGAAACCAATGAAATAGTAAATAATATCGTATTCAAAAGCAACAAAACCGCAAGTTATACCGCGTAACGTAATAAGTTATTCTGCTACGACAGTTACAAAAATTATGCTGGTTCTCAATTGTTTACCCGACTACAGCAAAGCTAAAAGGAAAGGTTTCTTTTTATGTTATAGGGTGCAAACGAGCAGACGTATCACCTGATAGTGAGCGATTACTGCCGCCCATGGACACACTTAACACCAAAGGCATCACAAGTGCGATGCCGGCCTTTGGGGGATGGGGAGAGGAAAGGGGCGAGGGGTTGGGCTATTTTACACTGGTTTTCTGTGAGGCCGTGGTATCGGTCGAGCCGGTTCATGCATGGCGAAGCGTGGCTCTCCCACGGTATAAACGGTATTGAGCTCCCACGGTAATGGTTTTTGCAATTTATGTATATTTGGATGTTGTATCATGGTGTCTAAACAATTGACTCGATTCTATTGATCGAGATGTCAGAAATCAAACATTTTATGTAGTGAAGTATTAGTTTTTCTCTTATTCATGTTGCTGTTTATGTGTATATTTTTGAAAATGTAAATTTAAACCAAACTACGTAACCCTCATTTGACCAAACATCATTAGACTTGCAGATTAGTCCACGATATTCAATTTTGTATGTTATTTATTTTAGTAAGAGTTTAAATTGCGCTTTCATAACTTTTCCATTAAAACAATTACTAGCGTTACAAAGGTTTAAATAATTAATAGCGCAGTTTCACAAAATTACTTTGAGATATTCATGGAGCCATTAACTCAAAGTTTGAGCCTTTACAATTGCGAAGAATGTCTATGTTAATAAAATATTAACCGGTTGAGCGAATGGTTATTCTTGTGGACATAATATGAGTTTGTGTAAAAACCCTTACAAAGGTCGAACTTTAAATAGGTGAAGAGTTAAAGAAGCGACTATTCTGCTTTAGGCCCAAGGTATAGGACAGGACAGATAAAAGTCATGTTTTCCTTTTATTATTGAGTTGCCCCGTGGCAAACTATCAGATGTATCGCCTCATAGTAAGCGATTACCGCCGGCCATGGACTCCCACAACACCAGAGGCGTCACAAATGCGTTGCCGATCTTTTCTTGAAGGTTTAAAGGTTGGTTTAAATGTCTTATTACTAGATAAAAGTGTATTTTACTATCAATGAAACAATGAAGGATTTGCGATCTAAGAGTTTGAGGAAATTTAATAATTCGTTTCTCTGACAGCTGTTTAGAAAATTATTTTTAAGAAATTCAATTGAATACGTGTTATCGTAGTGGGTTTATATGATAATAATAATATAATGAGATGACGTCTAGACGGAGTGTGCGAGGGTTTCTGAGAGTTGATATTGAAATTCATAAGGGCACTACTTAAAGTACATAAATTGAGCTAGTTCTTAGAAGATTGCGACGTTGAAGGTACACAATAAATACTTTATTAATAACAGTAGCTTGAGACAATTATCACATGACCATTTAGTATAAAACTACAGCATTTAGATGGTAACTAAGCCATTGATAAATGTACTTGGGTATTTATAGATGTATTTTATATAAATATTTTTTTCGAACATCTAACACACAACGCTATCCAGTCCCAAGCTAAGCAGAGTTTGTATTATGAGAACTTTACAACTGTTATATTATTATGTAATTTTTGCCTTCTTTTAGTAAATATATACACGTTATACATAGAAAACACCCAAACTCCGAAACAAATATTTGCTGAACACAAAAATATAATCTGGCAGGACATAGTGTACCTCTAACATGAGTATAAGATCTTTGTAACTATTTTCGTTTTTTAAATTTTGTTGCAAATAATTGATTAATTGATTAACATTGCTTGCAATGCTTGAATTTATTGATGCTGCTTGTTTTCGGCATTTGGAATTATTTGTAGAAATTACGACTCTATGAAGTAAAGAGTATGTTTTTAGTAAAATTTTCAATTTAGAATCGAATTTCGATGATTGCAGAATCATCACTAGGCCCCCATAGTGTGGGTCACTATGCAGCATTGTTGCATTGTCTGCATTCGCAATGAGTATAGTGACCACCACTCTTGGAATCTCTTTGTACTTTCCATCAGGCAAAGTAGAGTCATTTTAGCAAGCCCATACATGAAAAAAATATAGATAATCAAACGGTTTTGACCTAGTTATCTAAGCAGATATACTTATATATCTTTGAAAAATAAATTTAGTCATCTTATGAATTCCTGTAAAATTAACTAGGTATTATAATTAAAAAGGGAACGTTAAAAGAGAAATATACATTTTTCTAATAACTAAAAATTCTTTTCTAAAAATTGATTCTTAAAATCAATTTTGTTATAATAAAGTCACTTGCCAATGATTTTTGTTCAATTTTCTATGCAAGCAATGTGAAATACTCCGTGATTTCAAATTATTTTTATATAAAGCGTAAAAATTGTGTTAGTGCTCGAGAAACATCACAGTTAAATGAAACCTTATTTCTAAACGATTCTAAATACAAGTTAGACAAAGTTTAGAAAAAGAAAATAAAAATAATGAAATACAAACTTTTCCAAGTGTTGCAGTTCTCATACTGCATCTCACAATAGTTCGGAAAGTTTCGGAAATCTCCATCGTAGTTCCGAGCGCAGATTAGTTGCCTGAAAATTTTCAATTGAGAATTTATATATCTAACCATTTTGCCATTTGGGTTTCTTAGGTCAGTTTTACTACTTGATGATAAAGTCCCCGATAGAATATTTTGAAGTTACTTGCCAAAATCCAAAAAAAAATAGTTTCCCAGGTCTTGAATAAACGTAAATATGTCAGATTACCACTTAAGTGTATACCAGAAACTTTGTCTCTCAACTAGTGTTAAAATGCAGATTACTACTATGATGTTTTAAAACAAGCCGTAAACAGTAGTTCCTAAGCCCTACACTCTTAATGTTATTCCTAGTTAACCGATCGGACCTAACGATATAACAAACACCCTCGTCTAAACATTAACCTTAATTTTTAACAAAAATATGAATTAATAAGATTTTAAGTCATTAAGTATTCGAGGCTAAATAATCTCATCGTGTAACATCATTTAAAGTCAGCCAATTCAAAGTTTCTAAGTGTATTCAAAGCAAAAAACAATTTTAATAACAACATTAATGGTATTTAATATTCCATTGCTTTACATAAGTAACTTCTTCTAAAGGAGGTTAAGCAAACACCCTAAGGACATATAGATACTTATGAATTTTGTTTGGGTCATGCAAATTATACAGATCCTATATGGTGATGATTCGGGATTTGTATATTGGTGACAGTTTTTTTATGAGGATATCACCACATCAAGTCACATATGAAATAGTTTATCTCTTAAAAATAATACATATCTTTATTGAACACCAGATTTATAACAAGGTTAACTTATCTAGCAAAAACTTAAACTAGGGAAGTACAATTGGCGGCCTTGTCGCCAGGATACGCTCTTACAGGCAACCATGATGTTGATGATGTTAGTGGTTTGCTTTTGCAATCAAAAATGATTGATAGAGATTAGAATGAAATAGAAGAAAAATAAAATGTATTGAGGTATTACTTGTAAGCCTTAGGGCAGTTAACCAAAAAGTTTTTGCATCCCTTCGTGAAAAAATCCGTGACCCAGAATTGTGTGTCGCCTGGATACTTGATTATTTTCTTTCGGTAATGTGCTTTTGAGTCCAAGCTTTGCAGTAGTGTGAGTATTGTGATTACAGCTGAAACAATAACATTTGAACGAGTTACTGTAACAGACCGATATGTCTCACTTAAACATACGAGTATATTGATCGACACGACAGAAGTGATAGATATCTGAACTTAACAGAAAATCAGCGTTTAGCATGTTTATTCACTAGTATTATATTATTTAGCCACGCTGCTTTGTACTGCTTCAATTGTTGTGGGTTCAAATACCACAGGGGACATCACATTCACAAATTATTGTTCTGAGTCTGGGTCTACTTTGTGTCCGTTTCATGTATGTTTGGAAGTCTCTCGCGACTCATTATGTACATTCCTAATGCGGGCATTATCCTTTAGAAAAAACTAAGAATATTTACAATTAATAAAATAATATTGAATTTAACAAGTTACTTTTAAAATCCATTACCGACTTCAAATTTACCTCAATCCAAGTTATTATTAGTTTAATATTTATTTCTTAGCTGAAAATATTTCTTCTTATATACAATCTTTTGCAAAAAAACGGGCACTTAAGCAAAGAACTATTTTATAGTTACTATTAGTTTGTTTGACAATTTTAGGTATTGTTATCCTCAGAATTTCATAAATTAATTAGGAAGGAATAGGTATCATCAGTTTTATCATAACATTTTGATTAAATTATTGAGAAATAATGTTTAAGCTCAAAACACTATTATTGTACCTGCTCGCTAAATAAAAATGAAACGCGTTAATTTCTTTGTTTTTCTTGAATACATTAAAAGCAGATAAAAGTTTAGTATTGAGTGTGACCCCCTCTTGCTGAAATCACGGCTTGCATTTGTCTGGGCATGCTAGCGAGTATATCTTTTATGGTTTCTTGGGGAATACGTTCCCACTCCGCCGTAATCACATTCTTTAGCTCTCTGATGGTCTGCGGAGCCGGCTGCACTGATCTCACTCGTCGCTTCAGAACATCCCAGACATGCTCTATGGGATTAAGGTCCGGACTTCTAGCTGGCCAGTCCTAACGACGAATTCCGACTTCTAGCATATACGCTTCCACATCGCCAGACCGGTGAGCGCGAGCGTTGTCGTCCATAAAAAATGAGTTTTCGCCAAGAGCGGTTAAAGCGGGTTGTGCATAAGGAATTAGAACTTCCGTTATGTATCGGTGTCCAGTCAGTGTACCGTTTTCGATGAAGACTAACTCCGTACGATCCATGGAATTTATTCCTGCCCAAAACATAACAGAGCCCCCTCCATAAGGTGTGATTTCTTCAAAACATGCCTCTGCAAAGCGTTCTCCTCGTCTACGTAGCACTCGCCGACGTCGGTCTTCACCATGCAGAGATATCCTGACTTCATCGGAGAACAATATCCTATCCCAGTCTTCATGAGTCCATGACACACAATTTCGAGCGAAGTTAAGCCTGGCAACTCGATGTCCACAGAGTAATTTAGGTCCGCGTGCCGGGCGATGACTGTGTATATTAGCAGCGAGAAGCCTCCTCCTGACCGTCCATAGACTAATTTGCACATTTCTTACTTCTTCGAGGCTGTTCTTGAGGTCCACATAAGAAGATTTGCGATTTCTCAACGCTTGACTAACTAGAAAACGATCATCCCGTGGTTCGGTACATGTCTTTCTGCCAGATCCCGGCCTTCTCTTGACGGAACCGGTCTCTTGATAGCGCTGCCAGGTCCTTTGAACTGTCGACCGAATCACATTTAGCCTCTGGGCCACGAAGCATTGGCTGCAACCTTCTTCAAGCAGCGCAATAATTTTGCTCGCTTTTATCACTTTATCTACCATTTTCGAGATTGCTAAACAGCAATAACAATACTTTTAAATGTCAAGGACATCAGATAATTTAATGAAAATTGTCAAAAAGTTAATTAGAGTCGATATTAACTATAGGGAATTCGCGCCACAAAATGTAGTTAAAAGTTGTTTTCTTTGAAAACCAGGCTCAGTCAAAAATTTGAATTTGGAATGTACTCTTATAAACATTACGGCACTTTTGAAACTGGCCAGTAACATGTTCAAATGATTAAAACCTTTTTGGTATTTTATTTTTTCAACCAGGAAGAAAATCGAAACCGCCCGTTTTTTTTGCAAATGAGTGTATATGTAATCAAACTAATTAAGCAACCGTTCATGTTTCCATATAAATTTTAACATGAAAATTCCAAATCTACAATTTATATTAGTATCATAGGTACTTCATACTAATATTATGTATTCGTTCTTTCTAAAGTAACTATGGCTGCACAGATTTCAAGGAAATTTATCTTGGAGATACTTTGATTCATAGGGAATGACATAGGCTGTCTTTCACCCCGATCACGCGGTGGAGCCGCGGAAAAAAGTTAGTGTAATTTAAAATAACACTGATGCTCGTTATGTAACTACTTAAATAACATTTATAAAAAAAAAAACTCTTAAATGCCAAAATTGATTCAAATATTTTTTACGTTAAAAATCATACATTACCTACCAATCGCCTCATTTTCTGAGCCTCGTGCTACACCAAATATTTTCGAATCATAAACCTGGTAGCTCTATCAAATTGTGGAATAAAGATTGATATATACAGTCACCGATGTGGTATATTTTAGCGCATTTACGCTTTGAAGAGTTTATAGCTTCATTATCATGCTTTGCTTTTTTAGAGGGAGGGCAAACAAATACAGGAGTTATTATTGATGATATGTAAGACAAAATAAAACTACTTCTTTTATTTCCTTCCCATAATTCTAACTTTGTTAACTCTTCGTTCTTTGTTCAAACTGTTCTACTCTAGCATGCGTTACTACTTCAAATCAGGATGTCCACCAACGGTTTCGTGTTTAAAAAGAAGGTACATGACCTACTTCTCAATGACATGACAAAGTCATCGTTTATGTATTTGTTGTATTAGTATATAAACTTATATGTAATGCTTTGTAATGTATCTATACTAATATTATAAAGAGGAAAGGTTTGTATGTAAGTATGTTTGTAACGAATTGGCTCAAAAAGTACTGGACGGATTTTGAAAATTCTTTCACCATTTAAATTCTATAATATCGCTGATTAATATAGGCTATATTAATTGTAAGAAAAAAAAACAATATGTAAATTAATAACTGCAGGTAACACTGCGAAGTTCAGCTAGTACTTTATATACCTACAGGTTTGTATGGAACCCTCGGTGCGCGAGTCCGACTCGCACTATTCTGTTATTTTTTTCAAAACCTACTTAATTAAATCTCTCGTGTAATTAAGTACATTATTCTAAACACCAAAGCTATAAAATAAATTTCAGTATCGCCTACCTGTGTTCACTGTACGTTGTGCCTTAAAAACAAATATAACATTTATTTTTATCAAAATATACATTGGCACTTTTACGACTTATAGCAATTTCCTCGTATATAGAAATTTACTTTGCTTATATTCTTAGTTCTAAGAAGTAATATTATTTGACGCATTTTAGACGTTTTTTGGTTTTGGTAAAGCCGTTGTAGATAATTCTACTGAGATTTGAAATTAATTTGAAAATCAAACATACATTTTACCTATAATTTGAACCATTTATTTAGGTTTCCTTAATAACAGGGATAAGAAAATTGAACTGGAAATTCTTACTTTTTATAAAAAAAAATCGCATATGAAGTAAACAATATCATTATATTCAGATTTTTTAATATTTTTAGGTCCTTGGAGTTGATTTTTAGTAGAATCGTCCACATACTCCTGTTTTAAAAACTTTAAAGTATGTTTAACTGATATTCTTTTGCTTCGACATTTGATGGATTGTAATAAAATATTAAAAAAGACACGAAGTACCACACGCGTATAATCCGAGATATAATTTCCAAGATTAGACGTAACTTATTACCTAGAAATTGTTCTATGTTTATCTATTTACTGCAATACGTGATCTGCTGAGATGAAATTAAAGCGATATTGCATAGAAAGCGGTTGAGAAAACTTTTATTGTGCCGTTTCTATTAATATTATAAGTTTGTAGGCCTAGTGAATTCATTGTTGTGTTATTAATGTTATTCTGACTATACTTTTAACACCGAGCTTTATATGAGGCCATTGTATTTTTCTTGTCCAGCCCGTCCATATTTGATTAGCTGTGGCTCTATTATATACGTTAATCTTTTTCTTACCTATTACAAATTGAAGATTCATTCATTCTTTGGGATAAAAATTTTGAATAAAATTTATAATGCGGTTCAAATACCGCACTTTTTGACTGCACGGTTGGCCGAGTGGTGTCAGCGGTCGCCATGCCGCTTGCTACTTCGCCAAGTGTCGTGGGTTCAAATCCCACGCGGTACCTACAACACTTTGTGTGATCCATGAATTGTTGTCCCGAGTCTGGATGTTCTTTGTGTCCGTTTCATGTATGTTTGTAAAGTCCCCCGCGACACAGGATGTTTATTCCTAATGTGGGAGTTGTCTTTTTAATAAAAAAAAAAAATACAAACTAAACCGCTCATCAAACATAAATCCGTAAAAAACTTTGTGACGTTGATATAGTTATTATTGATGCGTGTCAAAAGTAATGTATACATTTATTCTCAATAAAAATTGTTCATTAAACAAGTAAGAGAAACTCCGATGGACCTACATCTGTACGTCACCCTTGAAAACAACTACATTTCCAGAGACAAATTTGTTTCGCGAGTTTTTTCATGATATTTACCTTTATTTAAATAATTACTTAGGTACCTATATACTCGACTAAACATAGAGTTTGTTTCGAAAATACCTTAGGGGTCAACCCACATCATGGTTACAAAACAAAATCAACACTTGTTTAAGGCTTGTAACTCACTACGACGTATCTAAAGTTCAACGCAGCGAACACAAAATTGCCACAAATCACTAGATTTTAAGCTAAATGTTCTTACTAGATTAAGTGCAGACTACGTTAATTTCACTCACCTGTTTCTATGAATAGGTAAATACTATATTTCTTTTATTTTTGCATCTAGTCTAGCCCAATAAATATCATACTATAAATGAACAACAAATTGATAACTTGCGGCTGTTCTCAAGTTTGTAATTTCCTATTCGCTACCCGGCAACGCACTTGTGATGCCTCTGGTGTTCCGGGAGTCCATGGGCGGCGGTAAACAGTTATCATCAGGCGATACGTTTACTCGTTTACCAATTCATCTTCCCCTAGCCTTTATTTTTCCCAACATTGTTTGGAGTCGGCTACTAGTTCAACCAGTTTTACCTGAATATCAGTTTTTCTACGGAGCGACTGGCATCGGACCTCTGCAACCCTGAGGGTGAACTGAATTCGATGATTGATCTAGTTGTCACTATATTTGAGGGCATTAACTTCCCAATAACGATTGTCATAGACTCCAGATTGCTATTAAGAATTTATTGTGAAAAAAACAGTAATCCAACCCAGGAATCGAACCTGAGACCTCTTGATTGGCAATCGCTTACGCTAACTACTGGACCAACGTGGCAGTCAACCAAACTCGTTTGCCCCCAATTTTATATAAAAAAAGAAAAACAAAAATATATAGAGTGATTCCGGAGGAAAGTTTATATGTATAACTAGCTACACCACAAGCTGTTACCCAGTTTTGGGTTCAGAGTTTTTTTATTTATGTAATGGCTGTCAAAATAGTTCTACTCTGCTTGATAGAAAGCATTAGTAGAATCCAAGAGTGGTAGTCACCAACTGCATTGCAGAATAGTATATTGGGCAAGTGGAATGAGTTAGTGAACGCGGACCTTTATATTTTCATAACTTTTGCTTTTGAATTATTTCAATATATATATTATTTAAATACAAGGTATATTTCATTCAAAAACAAAAGTCAGAGAAATGATGTATTACTGTCTTGGGAATAGCAGCCAATATATACGCCTGATTATATGTTACATAAAATGCTTTCAACCCATTTCAAAAAGGATGAGGTTGACTGGCCAATTAACCTAGTGGTTTGTGATCCTGACTGCTAAGTCAGAGGTCATAGGTTCGGTTTGCACCCAAGTTGGCTTTTGGCTCTTTTTGGGGGAGGCCTTTGTGCACCAATTGATGGCAGTAGGGTGTAGAATAGAAAAATACTATCTGTTTTTAGTAAAATTCCCCTTAATCAATATGCAAGTATTTCACGTCTAATCTCTTTCGGCAATCGCTAATGCTTCTATACTCTTGTATTATTAATTTATATTTCATTTTGACCACGTGAGTTATCATCAGACGTCATACCTTTTACATTTATCAGTTTTACATTATTGTTCAAGTTTGTGGGATGTCGACTTGACCCAGGGGCTGGTCCGTTCATGGTACCTATGTCTCTACTCCAAAGAAAGATTTATTCAAAACAAAAAGAATCAGTCAAAGTTTCATCATTTAATAATTGCAAAGATAGGTATGTTTAAAAAAAACCAAACGAAAGTCACCTTCATATTTGTATGTGTCCTAACTGAATCAAATGCGATTTCTTAAAAAAAAATGTTTCCCGTATTGCAACTTCTGAGGAAAATATCAAACACTATCATGAATACTCAATCATGTACATCGACACCATAACGTGTGATAGTGACGTGCTTTAATATCCGAATCCCATATTTTTGCCACTTAAGTATGCGCAAAGTGAACACTATCCATATATAATATGGAGGAAATGTGTAAACGGGAAAGCGTGTTCAGAATATGGTGTTATTTATATTCTAGCACCACTTTTTAGCTCTTATCATGGTTATCGCTTTAGCTAAAGTAGAAGCTAATATCAGAAAGCGAAAAGAAAATTTGTTCTGATGGTATCGAACTCATATTCAAGTAGCACCGGTTGAACTAGTAGCCTACCCTAATTAATCTTAGGAATAATAAAGGCTAGGAATAAGAAGGTATCAAGGCTTTTTCTTTGTTTTTGAGGCATAAGATTGTCTTCTCTTCCTTTAAAGGTTTTTTTTAGCACACAACGCCATCTAGTCCCAAGCTAAGCAGAACTTGTGTTATGGGTACTAGACAACTGATATAAATACTTATATACTTTTTTTATAAATACATATATATTATACATAGAAACTCCGAAACAAATATTTGCAGATCATACCCAAACTCCGAAACAAATATTTGCAGATCATACAAACATTCGGTCCGACCCGGGAATCAAACCCGAGACCTCAAGCCTAGCCATCGCATACGCTACAACTACGCCACCATGACAGTCAAATTTGTAACCTCGGTATAATTTCCTGGTTCATTCTGACAAGCGGCGGTTATCTACATCAATCAATTTACGTAATCTTAACCAATATTGAAATATGATAGTGAGATTGCTTATTTATTACGCTTCCATTGCTAAATCACTAAACCGATTTTGAAAATTCTTTCACCAACAGAAAGCTACATTATCTTTCTATTGCGTATGTATATTGTTTACATATTTTTTATTTCTTAGCTGCCAAATGACTCTACAAAGATAAAATACAGGCGGACTGAGCTACACTACCTCGGTGGTGCAGTGGCAGTCAATGCGACTGCTGTGTTGAAGTCTCGAGTTCAAGTCATTGGTTGGACCAAGTGTTTATGTGATCTACAAATATTTGTTTCGAAGTTTGGGTATTTTCAATGTATAATATGTATATATTTACTAAAAAAAGTATATATGTATTCATATCAGTTGTCTATATTGCCCATAACACAAGCTCTGCTTAGCTTGGTACTAGATGGCGTTGTGTGTTAGATGTCCGAAATATTTATTATTTATTATTGTTATTTACAGTTTAAACCAGTGCAGTGCTTTTCTAGCTTCCTATAAAAAGCTGAAGCTTGTTTAGTTATTGGAACAGGAAGCTAGAATTTCGTGAAAAGGAACGTACCTAAGTTTCTTTTCACAAAATCGTTTCCGCAGATTAAAGATGCGATACAATGCTAAGAGAAGAATTTTATACATAAAAAATAATCATAACACTAGAAAATTTACAGAATCACAAAAGTAAATAAATAATTTTTAGTAAAATGAGAAACCGCGCGGAACGACAATTCGGTGTAGTTGTAAGAAAAAGGTCTGATAAGATTTTGAGATTATGCTGAGTTGAGCACACGCTAGAGTGTTCACACAAAGGCAGAGAGCATTGTACTGATATAGTTCACGGTGCGTTTGAACAAAGCACAAAAGCGCCCTTTATGCTTTATTTGTAAACCTGCTAGTGGGTAAATAAAGCCCTACGGTACCTACGTTCGTTTTATTTTAAATAAATATAATAATAAATATAACATAATATTATGTTTAATCAAAGCAATTCCACGTCAAATTTTATTAAAATCTGTGTAATGGTTTAGCCGTGAAAGCGTGACAGACAGACAAAGTTACTTTAAGTTAATTATAATATTAGTATAGACTAGGTTTTACCCGCGGTTCCGTCCGCGTGTATATAAGTTATCGCGGTAAAGAGTATGTACTTTATCAAGAATTAAAGTATCTCCATGCAAAATTTAATTCAAATGGATGCTGCTGTTTGAAAGCGTAACAGACAGACTTTTGAATTCATGATAATGTAAAAGCAAGTGCAAAGTTTTTTTTTATCTTTATTAGTTTAGAGACTTTTATTACATGGTAATATGTTAGTCCCATCGTACCTTATCCTATGTTATTTCTTATCCAATATCAGGTCAAAGCTTTTGATGCGTAAATACTTCAAATAGGTAATGTGCAGAATTTGAGGTTGGATTTCGTAAAATGTTGATAAACATACCAATATCATATCTATTTAAATTGTATCTACGCACCAACGCCTCTCATCAAGAGTCCCGCATATCTCACAGTTCGGTACAAGTGCAAAGTTAAAAGTAAGTTGTTTATATGAATATTATTTGAGTGGTAGATAATATAGATATTTGTTACCATATTTTTAACACAGTACCTAATATTGGAATGGCTTATAAACTGATCTCGATAAACTGTAAGTGTGGTTAACAGTTGATTTAGTAAATACAAAAAATGTATTTTATGAATACTGTACTCTTACAAAGTAGAGCAAAACATATGGTTTTAAAGAAAACTTCGGATATAAAAATAAATATAGACGAATCTAATATTAGCTATACAGACGAAAATATCTGCAGGTCATTAGCAGAACATCACTACTCCTACTTACGCGTCTAGTTCACCTTAAAACTGTTTCCGTTTCTCAAACGTATTTTTCAGACACTTTACTACATGTATTATTCAGGGTAAACCGTATCGAATGGGTTAAACATTTACATTTTGTTTACTGACTTGCCAGCTTACGTAAATATCCAAGGTATATTTGAGTTTATAATGTTTTTCGATTGAAAGATGTGGAGTGTCTGTTGTGTGTCTCAGAAAGACTTATTAGTGCAGGTGTACTGCCTGCGATGGCGACTGAAGGTAGGGTTAGAATAATAATAATGCTTGTAGGATATGCATGTTTAGTATTGGTGTAGTTTGACTAGTAAAAAGAACTCCGTCCACCACTGTCCTTTGACACTTGAAGCTCAAGATACAATAGTTTGACGCCTTATGCTTTCTTAGAGTTAAAGAGGACTTGAATTCTTTTAATGAATGGATGAAAGAATTCTTTCCGTCATGTGTATTGAAACATTGTTCCCCTAAAGGTTAAATATACGGTTTATTAATACAATCAAACTCACATCCCACAACATTGCTGAAGGTCGCTGAGGCTTTCAGTCCTACTAATATTTTAAACGCGAAAGTTTGTGAGTATGTTTGTTGGTCTTTCAAGCAAAAAGTACTGAATAGATTTTGAAACTTTACAATATTATAGCTATTATATATCAGAATAACACTTAGGCTACAATTTATGAAGATACAAGCTTCGTCTCACGGCGTTGCCCGTGGTTATTGTCGTACCGCGGGTAAGACCGCGTGGTTTAGCTGGTATCAAATATGTTGATATTTTGAAGATGGAATTAATAGAATTTTAAATAAAGAATGACTCATGAAAAATATCGTATCGTGGGAGAGCCGCGCTTCGGCATGAATGGGCCCGGCTCGACCGGAGTGATACCACGGCCTCACAGACACACCGTTCCACAGTTTCACTGAGTGAGTGAGGATACCGGAGGCCCATACCCAACCCCTCCCTCGTTCCCCCTCCCCATCCCCCAAAGGTCGGCAACGCACTTGTGACGCCTCTGGTGTTGCGGGTGTCCATGGGCGGCAGTAATCGCTTACCATCAGGCAATACGCCTGCTCGTTTGCCACCTATTACATAAAAAAAAATATATAATGTTCGGAGATGCAATGGTCTGGCTAAAGCCATAACAGCCGGATAAAGTCCAAATAGTTTAACATACATACTCATTTAAGTACAGTATGAAATAATATCAACTGCCAATACTAATTGCAATTTTGATATATATATATATGTACATATTTTTTTTTACAACAATTAACAGTAAGAAAGTAGGTGGATTTTTATATCTAGCTCTCAAATTTCAGACTATATGTTTTTTTTATTTCCTTTGAATTTCAAAATAGACAGGTACTTTTAAAAAAAACATTCTCTTGAAACATCTTAAATTTAGTCCACAATTTATCTCGTGAAGTGGAAAAGTCAAATTTAACCGACCAGGATAACAAGAGCTCCATGTTAGCGTGAAAAATACTTCGCAATGATGGCACTTTTTGTTACGCCCTCGCGCTTTCTTTGTGCTGTCAAAAACTTAGATTAGTTGGAAGAAACCGGAAAAATACAAGTAGAATCATTATTTGAGAATTTTTTCTTTGTCTTGCGTGATGTTAATAATTATTTTTCGTGTTAAACTTGATAAAAGAACTTCCTCCCTGTATTATTTTCTGAATTCATTCGGACGGAGGAACGAAGTAACTGATATATATGTTCTTTGTATTTTAACAGATCTTGCTATTTTTTCTAGTATTTTATAATTACTAAATATATCTATGTCTAAAATTAGATTAATAGAGGATGTTGAGAATTAAATATAATATATTTATTTATACTCAGGCGCTGCAAGATTGGCATATATTTAATATTAAAAAGACGTACTCCTTCTTAAAAGCCGGCAACGCACTTGTGACGTTCATGGGCGCTGATAATCGCTTACCATCAGGCGTAATATAACTTATTTATTCATACTTCCCTACTGATAGTCCGTCGGTCTGTCTGTCTGTTACGCTTTCACAGCTAAGCCGCTGCACCGACATACACGCGAGCGTAATTGCGAGCAATAGCTACAAATTTATAATGATTTAACATTTATCTCTTCAACAGTGGATTAAATAGATGATAATGATAAAATTTACTTTATTCAGATAAAAAATATAAACAATAAAAATATATATTACCTAGCTCGCCCACGCAACCTCGTTTACCTCCCTTATTGCCCATAACGTAATAATTTTCCCCCATTTTAAAACGTACTTCATTGGTGCTCCGCTTCTATAAAACTTAGCTAATTGTGTATCCGCTCCTATTGGTCTTAGCGTGATGATATACTGCTTATGGCCTCATCATAAAACAGCACATTTATCACACCACATTAAATCATCACAGCACATCTCGTCATCACATTAAAACACACCCGATTGTTATTGCCACTTGATGGAACCGAAAGAAGGAGAATAGATCCCACAACAAAGGGAGTCCTAGTGTGGGGTCTAGGGCCTCAATTTATGTATATTGTCTTTCTATGAGACAATAAAGATTATTATGGGATACTATACCGTAGGACAGTCACGGTACGGTATGCATGGGCCGACTCGACCGGAGTGATACCACGGCCTCACAGAAAACCGGTGTGAAACAGCGCCTGCGCTGCGTGTGTGTGAGGATACCGGACCAACCCCTCTCCCCATGCCCCAAAGGCCGGCAACGCACTAGTGGTGCCTCTGGTGTTGCGGATGTCCATGGGCGGCGGTAATCGGTTACTATCAGGCGAAACGTCTGCACGTTTGCCGCTTATAAAAAAAAAATAACTGTTATAGCCTTCCTCGATAAATGGGCTATCTTACACTGAAATATTTTTTCTAATAGGACCAGTAGTTCCTAACTTTTTTAGTTTACTTAGATTAATATAAAATTATTTCGTTTAATTTTTATTTTACTTTTTTTACTTTTTTTAGATGAATATAAAATTATTTCGTTTACACCTTTATAAGTTGGTGTTCGCTGAGTTATAAATCAACATAGATTAAATGAACTTTTTATCCTTTATTATGCTTTGATTGACCGAATTGTTTGGTAAAGTATTTCATTATTTAATTTAGTACTATAGCAATGCTTATAACTCAAACTACAAATTAATTGTTTAAAACAAATGGTTTCGTCCACTATGAAATCCTTTCTTAGTATTTTCAAATTCTAGTGATAAAACGTTGTACTGTGTAGTTCGCTCCCTAATTCGGCTCTTACGACACCCATAGGATCAATAGGAAGGTTAAATCTGCCTATTTTATACCCAGCATTATAGGGATAAATAATTCAATATACTAAAAAATATACTAAATTTCCAAAAAAAAAACTATTCAACGATATAAAAATATGAAAAGAACAAAATAATAAACACCGATAAAACTCCACACGTTAAAAATTTGTAATCCAAGGGATTCTCTCTCTATGGATTACGAATTCTAAACATTTTATATTCAAGTAATTCTGTTAAAAACATTCTAAAAGGATATATTTTTATTAACCGAAGATTAAAATTGATAACGGTTTAATCCGCGTTTATGCGAGATTGTGCCCAAACAAAAACAAAGAATTTTGATGTGACATGGGCTCTTTTTCGGAACCATTAAAACCTTTGTCAAAATTTGTGAAAATTGACGATAAATAAGGTTTTGATTTAATTGACATTTTTTGTTAAGAAATATTAATAATTTCGCGACAGAAACTTCATCCCCATCATCTAGATGGTTGGCAGTCCACAACTGTACGACTTTCCCAAAATTTTCTGCCACGCACAGCAAAACTGTGGAATGAGCTGTCGCCTGCGGTGTTCTCGGACCAATACGACTTTCAAACCTTTAAGAAAAGAGCGTACTCCTTCCTAAAAGGCCGGCAACGCACTTGTGACGCCTCTGGTGTTGCGGGTGTCTATGGGCGGTGGTAATCTCTTACCATCAGGTGATACGTCTGCTGTATACAAAGATGGCGATATTTGACGCCCGTGCCACGGAGAGCACGTTAAGCTTTTGGTCCCGGTTGTCATGAATATCAATTGCAATCATCGTTATTGGGCAGTCAGTGCCCTCAAATATACTGACAACTAGTTAAATTTTCGAATTCAGTTCGCCCTCAGAGTTGCGAAGGTGCGATGTCAATTATTTCGTGGAAAAACGGTCGAATTAGTAGCCAACTCTAAATAATCTTGGGAATAATAAGGGTTAGGAAGAGATGATGACTTAATGTTAACAAACATAAAGAAAACCCAGACTAAGAACAACAATTTGTGGATCACACAAAGTTCTGCTACAGCAAGATCGAATCCACAATACACACAGCTACAAAAGAAATAATTGATATGAATTAAAAAACCAAAGGAAACGAATTATTCTGCCTGGCCGATGACAAGAAGTATTGGAAGCTGACGGCCAATCTTCAAGATTGAAGAGGCACTTGCAGGAGAAGAAGAAAGAAAACTATTAATGTATAGAATCTCTTTTTTACAGAAATAACACACGTCTACAAATAATTCAGTAGTCTTAAGAACTTTAATCCAAATCTGTTCTCTCCAAATCTTCAAAAATAAATTAACTTTTAGATTATCTCTGTCAGGGCACATACAGTATAATGTCTCTTGTCATTGCACTGAGTTTGTTGACCTTTTTATTATAAGAAAATAGAAGTGAAATTCTAGACAGGGGAAATCTAGGGATCGCATTGCATTTTGCGGAGGGTAAAAGTTTCAAGTTTACTCTTGAATTTATCAATTTATTTTGTATCAGCGTGATGTAAATTTAATGCTAAATCACTTTGTTAAAATAGAATAATAGAAAAGAGGCGTTAGGGGTTCCAGAAAGAGATCCGTTAACCGTCAGGTCTGTTCGTTAAATAAATTATTACGATACCAAGAAAAAGTTTAAAGAACTAAAACCTGACTTCGTAAAATCTTTTGATAAAATTCATATAGCTTTACCGTAAGAGAACCACGCTTCGGTATGTATGAGCTGGCTCGACCGGAGTAATACCACGGCCTCACAGAAATCTGTTGAAAATAGCGCTTGCGCTGTGTTTCACCGAGTGAATGAGGATACCGGAGACCCATAACCCAACCCCTTTCATATCCCCCTTCCCCATCCCCCAAAGGCCGGCAACGCACTTCTGACGCCTCTGGTGTTGCGGGTGTCCATGGGCGGCAGTAATCGCTTACATTCAGGTGATACGACTGTTCGTTTTTTTATAGGAGGGAACCCGTATAAAAAAACTTATATGAATCTGGTCATATTATGAATATATTGCTGTCTCATTCATTAAAATCGGTTCAGTAACTTAGGCAATATGGTAGAACACACAAACACACTTAGACTACCAAAAATATTACTCTTACTTTTGACTTTACCGTAGTACGATACAGAAAAGATAAAAATGGGAGGTCAAAAAGTGAAAGCAGTTGAATTTTGTAAACTAATTATTTCAAGAAAACCGCAAAAAGTTTTTTTTTATTCAAAACGAGTAGGTATATGACATGACTGTCTTGTCAGCACCAAAAGTTCGAAACAAATATAAAGTTGTTTAAATATGTGTAAGACAAATGTTTTGCGGTAAATTGTGATGATAAAATTGTTCTTCACGCTGTCAAGTGCAAAAGGGAAATGCTGAGTTTATCTTTGACGATTTTCTTCTTTATAGAAAATACAAATATTTTACTAGAGTTATGACCCATTTTTCTTAGCTCACTTATTTTTAGTAGAACTCAGTATATTTATTTTAAAATTACTTTGTTGCCCCTTTCATTACAGTCGTCGTTTTTTTAATATTATGAAAACTGTTGTACCCTAAATTCCTGGATTTCCTGGGCGGTAATCAAACTGCAGATCTCAGGCTCACCTTTCTGTAGTACTAACCACAACACCTTCTTATTATAAATGATGATATTCAATAACTACATATTTAAATAATCATTTAGAAACCATTATACACATTAAGTTTTTGAAAGACTATACTATTTAAAACCTAACACTTTCTTCAAATGTCATACCCTAAATACTTCTTCACGCATCATAAATAAAAGAAATCCCTAACTCTTACTTCAAATTTAAGGGAAATTTTCCCTTCATTACACAATCTTTTAATATTAAAGTAAAAGAAAAAGTAATGGAAACCGCAAACGTGTACTAGTTATGCGATTTCAATTTATCCGTATCGTATTAGTTTCGTTTCTAGATCGCTTAAATAGCGAATCAGGAGCGATCTAGTGACATTGATCTTGCGGCTACCGGCGCGTACGCATTTGGCGTGCGAACCCATAACTAATAATAAATTAACATTTTTATTTTATTTTGAAACTTTAATTTGCAATTTGTTTTTAGTGAAGTGTTGTGTTTCAGTGTTTACGGGGAATCTATACAAAAGTAAGTTTATTTAAATTATTCAAAGAAAATTAAGATTCCTTTAAAAAGATATAAGGGAAATTCCCTGCCTCCTCAAACGTCTTAGGCAGTTTATTTTTATGTGATACATTTAAGAAGTTCCTCGCTGTCAAAATTAATATTTGTTTATTAACAAGTACTACAACATAATACACTAATTATCAATGAAATAAAATTAAATCATTTGTTCTCCAATTAAGTAACACGAACACTTTTGTTTAAACGATTTCAAAAAAGGAGTACTTCCATTAACTTTTTTGTCTGTCTGTTTGTTTGTTTCGGTTAGTCTCTAGAACGGCTGGATCGATTTAGACTTAACTTTCAATAGTAGATAACTTTGTTTTAACAATATTCGCCCCGCGGCTTTTGTTATAAAGATACAACAACAATCACGGGAGACACTGCTGGGCTCAGCTAGTTTTCAATATAACATACTTTCATATGAGTTTATGTTTTAATGTAATGATAATAACTATATTTAGTAAAGCACTTTAATTGTAAAGGAGTGTTTAAACTCCTCTCATGAAAATCGTAAGTAATTTCTGTGTATGACTTCAGATGCGAACGTTCTGTCGTCTACATAGGGTTGTCAATTGAGAAATATTTAGCATCTACTTACAACTTTTTTAATAAATAAAAGAAAAGATCATATTGTAATCAACACATCTCTGTACACTGCTGAAAAAAGGTCTCCCCGATCAATTATTCTGATGGAAAGTATGAGTAGAATACAAGGTTGGTAGTCGCAAACTCATTATAAAGGCAGACAATGCAGCATGGGCACTCACTGTCATGTTAGACTTTGGTTTACCAAGATTAGGTTCAGCTGTCAGGGAACACCGAGCAGCAAATAACATTGCAATTTAAAAGCAAAATATAATAAAACTTGAGTGGTGTCAAGGGACACCCGGATGGAACGAAGTTCGAAATAGAAAGACGAAACGAAAATATCTGGCTTGCTTTCTATAAGAGACAGAGAGACAGAGAAACATGCGCACGTCGCACGGCTTACTATAGCTTACTATAGCAAAAAGTGTCGTTACAACTTTTCGTCTTATTTTTTTCCGTCTAGCCCCCTTTCGCAACGCGCGATAAGGAGCTTCGTTCCAAAATCTAATCGAAATTTATAAACAGTCGTGGGTAAAATCCCAACCCTAATGTCACACAATGATATCTGAGGCGCATTTAAATTGGATCCAGCTATTTACTCGAAGCTATTTCAAAAAGCACTTTAAGCCCTCTGACAACATCGAATTAATTATTATATTATGTTTCTATTAAATGTAATTGTGGTGTAGTTTTACTAAAATACAAGAATATTGATCAAACTTTATCTAATTATATTATTTTACCCTTCTATAACTATTGCTTTAGGGAGTAGGCAAATGACATTAATGTTTAATTGGTTGTTTGTGGAGAAATAATTCGTATTTTTCCCCGGGTCTTTTTTTCTAATTTGGTTTGGGTCGGCTTTAGGTCGAGTACGATATGTTTAAGCTTCCCGATCTTTAAACGGCTGCCATTAGAGCTTCACAACCAAAGTATTAATTAGTATCGAAGTTCTGTAAAAATACCTGTCTTTGGCTACCCTTGAGTTTTTTGCTATTGCTCAACATGTTGTTACGGCAACTGAACGGTTAACCTGCTTTCAGAGGTACAGAGGAAGCTTGATAATGTAAAGAATGGTCACGAAATATCCCCTGATCCACCACCTCATAGAAAATTGATGCTAAGCATTTTATCATTCTTGCTCGGGTTAACGAGGAAGGTTAATAATAAATATCTGGATGACCAAGTTCTGCTCGGTTAATTTTTTTGGAAATTTCCTAAAATAAAATCTAAAACCTACCTGGATCAATTTATCGCTCCCAAAAGTGCTTGCATATTAAATTTCATGAAAATCGTTGAAACCGTGTCCGAGATTCAATGAGAACTGCCTCTCATAGATCGCCCTGCCTAGGATTGTTTAACTTTGTAATAATATGTTAACTTACTCGATTACGACTTAGTCACAAGGCCATACGGGCAATAATTAGCCACATTATCACATTAATCAAAGGGCGAGTTCAACCAGATTGAAGCTGCATTTCCACGCATTAGATCCATTAATCGAGGTAGGCTATATACAACCCTATAATAGAACCAGGTAGTGAGGGTTAAACTTAATAGTATTATCTATCTGTATACATATTTAAAATAAGATATAATACAATTTCGGTCGGACCAAATGTTTGTGGAATCTACAAATATTTGTTTCGGAGTTTGGGTGTTTTCTATGTATAATATGTATTTACAAAAAAAAAAGTATATATAAGTATTTATATCAGTTGTCTAGTACCCATAACATAAGCACTGCTTAGCTTGGGACTAGATGGCGTTGTGTGTTTGATGTCCGAAAATATTTATTATTTATTAATTTTAACTAAGATCAAGTTGCATTGCCCACTGATTTGAGATCCTGTTAATGTTAAAAGTTATATTAATGTTATCAATGTTTTAAAAACCTGTGACAATAAATTTATATTCTGAACTCCTCTTTGATGTAAAAATCCCCATTAATTCTTTTCATATCGTGAAAATCCGTGTGGTGTACCTAAATATAATAATACGAGTACGTATTATTAAATTTAGGTACATTAAAGTTACACCTAGTCCCAGAAAAAGGTGAACGTGCTTTCCAAACAGTTACATTTTTATTTTTATGAAAATAGAACCCAATATTTCTAATGTTGGGTTCTATTTTCATAACAGTTATGCCCACTGCAAACGAGACAATTAGTACAGTTTATCATAGAATAATTATAGAGAGACATATAAGCATGTGGCGGTTTCGACATATAGAAATCTGTCAAATTCTCTAAGTTTAATGTCAAGCACTTTTTAATTTTTAAATCTACACCTCTGTTAAGAGATATAATCGTTTTATACATTGTTACAAAGTATAATTACTTTAAATTGTGGTTGCGTAGAATCGTGATAAGTACAGGACAATTAAATGGCAATTAAAATAGAATGAAATTGAAGATAAATTCGCATGTATGTTGATTATCGCGGTAAATAAGGCACATATTTGTTAGTTAGTTGGCTGGACCGCTTGTTTTTTGTGTTTTCAGATTTGTCTTCTTCCGAAATACGATAACAAGTATTTAAATACGATTTTTATAAATTTAAAAAAACAGCTTAATATCCTTGAATTTTAAAATCCTGAATCTGCTCATTCGACTGTAAGACGGAACGAAATTCACTACTGATGTAGATAAAACTTAACAGTAAGATAGCTTAAACGGCAGAATAACACTTGACTACTATTTAATACGATAAGCTATATATATATGGCCGGAGCCAAGGATAAATGTAGTATAATATAAAGAAAAATGTAATGCTCAAATTATTTTTAAAATAATACAAATTCGTCTACATAAAACCAAATATATTGAAAGGAACCTTTTTATTTAAGTGAGGCATAAAAGAATTGATGGTTAGGATTACGGATGAGTGTGTAGCCATATTGATTCAAATGCCAATAATTTCCAATTCAATGACTTTTTATTGCGTTGCACATCTGTCAATATAATATAATTTTAATATAACATAAAGAAATTTAACTATTATAAGTTTTACAGTGAATTCTGTAATTTACAATGTAAAGTAAATTTTTTTTTTTTTTTAAAGACAACTCCCACATTAGGAATAAACATCCTGTGTCGTGGGGGACTTTACAAACATACATGAAACGGACACAAAGAACATCCAGACTCGGGACAACAATTCGTGGATCACACAAAGTGATGTAGGTACCGCGTGGGATTTGAACCCACGACACTTGGTGCAGTAGCAAGCGGCATGGCGACCGCTGACACCACTCGGCCAACCGTGCAGTCTTTGAGTGTGGATAAGGACACATTTCGATATGAGTGTTACTGGCTCCAAGGTGCTACCTGCGGTTGCTCTTGTAAGGCCGGAGGGAAAGCCAATACAAAAAAGCCTAAGTTACTCATATCATCGGATATCTACTAATGAAGGTCCTGTCAAAATTGGTTCCAGACAATAATCAGAGTAATGTTCTCCTAGCCAATAACGGCCACGGCGGCCAGTTTCAAGGGAGACCAGCCAACTACGCAGGAGATGCAAAACTCTGTACGCAAAACACAGGTGCACTCTCTGATCCCTCTTTCTCATAACCTAATGGGACGGTTAATCGATACGATCGAGGATAGATATTAAATATCATTCATTTGTTTTTAAATTCACTATTGGTTTAGTCAAATTTTGAATAATGTCCCTTATATTCTGTTTAATCGCCTTTCTTCTTCGTAGTATTATAATTTTCAATTTCATTTGTTTCATTAAATTATTGTGTTGCTCCCTATAATTATGTTTTCACTACTTACTGAGTAGTTTTACTAGATCCATCTAAGTCACAGATTGTACCATTGCGTGTTTGTAAAAAATAATTTCTACAATTTGCACTGCGGTTGAAAGTAAGGCTTTCAAACAAATTACTGTGCGTTCTTCTGACTGCATATTTACTTGGTTGCCAATATTGTAGTTAATATACGCGTGTGCGGAAATGTGCCCTGGTATTTTGTAATTTTCTTTAACAAGAATCTTGAACAGTCTTATCTCTCTTATTACGTGGCCAAGTGTATTAAAACCATAAGATATTTTAGATTAAAAATGAGTCTACTTAGTCAATCCCAGTAAACTCCCGGTCAATAAATAATATATAAATAAATAAATATTCCGGACATCTAACACACAACGCCATCTAGTCCCAAGCTAAGCAGAGCTTGTGTTATGGGTACTAGACAACTAGACAATACTTATATACTTTTTTTTTTGTAAATACATACATATTATACATAGAAAACACCCAAACTCCGAAACAAATATTTGCAGATCATACAAACGTTTGGTCCGACCCGGGAATCGAACCCGAGACCTCTTGCTTAGCAGTCGCATACGCTACCACTACGCCACCGAGGCAGTCAATAAATCTATTATAATTTAAATTACAACAGACTATATGATTTTTCAAAAGACAATTCTCTTTTTAGAATGCCTAATACGAAGCCTATTTTGAAGATAGATGGACTAGCGTAGTGACTCGTATGGTTTCGGAGCATTTTTTCACTTTATCAAACTAAAAATTTATCTAATACATTTAAACGAGCAATACTTGTAGATTATATATTATGAATCTCGGCAACGGCTCCAACAATTATTTACATGAAATTTAGTATGCAAGGGGTTTCGGGAGAGATAAATCAGTTAAACATTTTTTTTTAAAAGGTTGTAAGTATCGGTCATATAGCTACTTATCTATAGGTACTATAATATTATAAAGAGGAAAACTTGTAATGAATAGGCTCTAAAACTACTGGACCGATTTTAAAAATTCTTTCACCATTTGAAAGCTACATTATCCACGAGTAACATAGGCTATATTTTATTTAGGAAAAAAATAGGTTCCGTATGACATTGGGGTTTTTCGGACACAAGGTGTAAAAAATCAACCCTATACGGGGGAACTTTTTTCGCTACGGGCAATAAAAGACGCAAACGAGGTTTTTTTTTTTTTTTTTTTGTATACTTGAGCTACCAAAATGACTCTGCCCTGCCTGATGGAAAGCACCAGCAGAATCCAAAAGTGGTGGCCACCATCCTCAATGCAAACAAGGACAGTGTAGCATGGTGACCAGCACTATGGCGGCCTAGTGAGATGCTTTTTCACGCCCCGCTTAAAGGACCCGGGATCATAGTGGGACGGAAACACGTGCGCTGGTAGTGAGTTCCAGGTTTTAACCGCTCGGCACAGGAAGGAAGAGCCGAATCGATGAGTGCGAGAGTGTATATTTTCCACTCTGAAGCGGTGACTGCCGAGGCCAGCACGTGTTGTCCTGTAGAGGAAGGTAGAAGGGGGGACCAGTTGGAAGAGCTCTTCGGAACACTTGCGTCGGTCAGCTAGTTATTAATAAACTAAAAAACCCGTAAATATATTACTCCGTATACATTTGTTACAATCAAGATCATCAACAAGATACGTGGAGTTAAATTGCTAATTTTAATGTGATCTAGGCGTGGTCCAACATTGTTTTAAAATAAATCTAAAGGGTAAAATACGATTAATCTTTGTTACCTACTAGTTTTCGGGTTATCTTTCATTGTTTCCGTGGGTAATTTGGGTAATACAACAAGAACACGGTCGGTAACAGTACTTAAAGTTTTAATGAATTGGTCAACGCTTCCATTTTAGAGAGCTATTATTCTTTGCAATGACCAAACTTCTACAATATTTATGTAAGAATGTAAATTTAAGTAATTCATTGTTATACTGTAAGGAGGGGAAATTAATGTTCATTTTAGATTGACTGATAACAGGGCACAATCCTAAAAAGTCTTAGGCGATGTTAAAAGTAGGTAAATTCATTGTTAAAACTTTTAATCATTTATGATTAAAAGTACTGGAATTGGTCTAAACTCTTTAGATTCTTTTTAAATTTGAGAGATAAGATTTTGTACTTAGATACTAAAAAGAAATAAAAAAATAAAGTGACTGTCTCAGCTAAGTCTCATCAAAACAATAAAAAATATGTTTTTAGTTCCAAATGATTAAATTTTATGTTACGTATTCTTGAGCCTGAGATGGGGAGGGTTTTTTTTAATCTAACGCACAACGCTATCTAGTCCCATCTAAGCAGAGCTTGTATTATGGGTACTGGACAACTGATATAAATACATATATAGTTATTTTTGTAAATCCATACAAATAATACATAGAAAACACCCAATCAAATATTTGCAGATCATACAAATATTTGATACGACTCAGAAACTGAGTCCGGAGGACCTCAAACACAGCAGTGGCATACGCCACCATTGCACCAACGAGACAGTCAAGTCAACAATGAACTTATTACTTAAAATGGTTTCGCCCTGTCCTAAAAAGTATAATAGTGGTACCTCTTTATCGGAGGCAATACAGTAAATCAATTCTTATTAGATGTTATTACTTTGACAAAAAAGCACCATTATATATAATACCTAGTTTCTTTCTATTGCAGATATTACAATGTCTTCAGTCAAGTCATCACGTTTCTTGCAAGCCTTCTTACTACTCACCATACTACAACAGATCCACTCAGTAGAAGACGGATACCTTCGCTATGTAAAAGATGGCTGCTTTTTAAGAGGAGAAGCCTTTTCTTGTGTTAAATACAAAGCAGTCAAAATAGCCACAAAAGCTATATTTGGTGACAGTTTGAATAATAATGAAACAATCAAAGCAAATCATATGATAAGTCTAGTTCCATTAGATGCAGAAACAATCGATAGTCTAGGAATCAAAGAAGAGAAAGAAATCAGAAAAGTTTCCAGCGAACCGAGGGGCATTTTGTCTGAGTGGGCTGAGTTGGCGAAATACCTAATGAAATTAGTCCAGGAGTTCTTCAAGGTCAAAGGACTAAGAGTGAACCTGCCAGAAGGGGCAAGAACGGTCGAGGAAGAAGTTACTGATGACGGTGAGTGTTAATTTGTATTATAGAGGCAGCTTGTAGCAGGTAAATTATGCATGTACATAAAAGAAAACTAATATTCATTTTTGGATAAACTGAATAATATATTATAAAGGTTACAGTTTTCGATTCCTATTATTCTATAAAATCATATGTACAGCAATTTCATTTTTGCAACATTCTGACAGTTAGAACGTATTTTGATAGGGCAAAACTGACTTCTAGGGATTTTAGTTTAGTGTAGTGAATTTTGATCAACATAATTAGTATCAATGCACATGCCAACCTATAGGATCGGACTGTCATTTCCTAATTTAATTAAAGACATTGTTTGTCTAGTAGTAAATCATTGTGAATGCTGAGCCACTTATTATTTGCTATTCGGTAACTGCATAAGTAGTTGTATGATAATCACGATCGTTTGTTCTGCGTATGGGTTTTATCTAAAGTTGTATATGTAATGTTGATACATTTTTGTATATATACAAACGATTGTCTCAGTTAAACATCTGCTTATTTTAGATAGTAGTGTGGGGGAACGGGTATCATGTTCCACCCAACACAAAGGGAGGATCCTCCGACCAGGCGAGGTGATCATGCCTGGCGGGCTACTGCCCTACAGTTGATGTTGGGATGTTGTTTATATGATAATCGGCGCGGGAACTTTATTTTGCGCGATTCAGGATTGGTAGTTACTCCGTGTAGTGTAGTTTGTAGGTACAGTACGTTACTTCGTAGTACAGTGTATCTTCGGTAGATGGCGCTGTATGTGGAGGTCGCCACAGTAGCATATTAATATAATGTACATGTACAAACAATGGTGCAGTTTTTTTTTTTTTATTGTATAGAAGGCAAACGTGCAGCAGGTAAGCGATTACCGCCGCCCATAGACACCCGCAACACCATAAGCGTCACAAGTGCGTTGCCGACCTTTGTGGGATGGGCAGAGGGAATGGGAGGAGGGGTTAGGATATGGGCCTACGGTATCCTCACTCACTCGGTGAAACACAGCGCAAGGCCGTGGTATCACTCCGGTCGAGCCTCAATAGGCTGCTATATTGTAGACCACTATACTGCATTGTTGCATTGCCTGCATTCGAAATATGTATGGTAACTTCTGGATGCTCCTCATGCTTTTTTTTTGTCAATCAATTTGGTAGGCTCATATAAATATTGCACTTAGACTATATCCTACCGGCATCGCTCATGTCGCCATGCAAAACTCTGTCAAACATTCATTTCACTTATGAGATACGTTATTGTAATCACGTAGATGACAGATTAATACACCGTGCTCAGTATATGGCATTGTGTTGTCGTTACTGACTAAACAATTGCTAACAATAATAATAAAAGTCATGAAAATTATATCTCATTATCGAATCAATGTGCTTGTTTTCGTTTACCTACAGAAGGCATATTATTAACGATAGATATTAGCTTGACAGTTAGGCAGAAGAAAAATATTATTATTACAATTACTTTTGTTGGTATCGGATTTGTTTAAAGTTTTCCTTCGTCATGCAGTGCTTTTTTTTTCCTTAGTTGTCTCTTACGACACCCGCATAAGTGGGGTTAGTGACATTCTGTAATCTTAATCCTTCACCACAATGGCGCTTAAGTATGTATTCAAAAATATTATAATATCCGCTTTTGTCCACCGCTCCACTCCCGACAAATAGAGTTACTTGCCACTTTGTAATATTAGTATGAATATACATAGTTTCAGCACGACCGGGACGGTACTACCCTCACACAATAAAAAAATAAATATTGCGGACATCTAACACAACGCGGTCTAGTCCCAAGCTAAACAGAGCTTGTGTTATGGGTACTAGACAACTGATATAAATACTTATATACTTTTTTTGTAAATATATACATATTATACATAGAAAACATCCAAACTCCGAAACGAATATTTGCAGGTCATACAAACATTTGTTCCGATTCGGGAATCGAACCCAAGACCTCAAGCTTAGCAGTCGCATACGGTACCACTACGCCACCAAGGTAGTCAACGACAGCATTCGTGCATTCGTTGGTGAGTGCGGGACTGATGGCCCAATGATGCATAAGCATCACTATTGCATTGTCTGCATTCGCAATGAGTATCGTGAAATTTTTGTTTGGATTCTGCTTATGTCACTTTGGCAGGCCCACACAAAAAAAAGAATAATATTTATTTTACAGGCATAGTTCTTGTTATCACTTCTTTCCGCTTGTTTAACTGCATTGCGAACAAGAATTATTCACGTCTGTCAACGTTTATCCAGTCTCAGCGGTAATTACATTTTCAAGAAAGCCCACCTGAAACTTTAATTAAAACAATTAATATCCTAAAAGGAAATAATACTGTTCGAGAGTAATTGTCGAGAGCTGTTAGGAATCAGCGCTTGATAATTGTCAAAATTAACGGTCTTAGCTCTTGACGAACATTAATTGAAGATAATTCTGACGAGAAACATACTAATTCGTTCTAAATAGTATAATAAATGGGAAAGTAACCTTTTCTGTTACACTTTCAGGGCTAAACCGCTGAACTAATTTTAATTAAATTTGACATGGAGATACTTTTCTTAAATATATAATATATATATATAATAAGATACTTAAGGAGGAATATTTTATTATTTACTTACCGAGATAAGTACGGTTTTCACTACCTCCCGATTTTTGGTAGAGAAAAACGAAACATCTCGAAAACCGATAACTTACTTCTGACTAACTTCTGTAGTGTCTGTACCGGATGGTATAAGATAGTCATATATTGTTAAAAAAGGGCAGAATTGCTCCATATCGGTAGGAAAGATTTAGTAAGTTTCTCGAATTACTCTTTCTACATCCAAGGACAATCTCTCAGTATCTCGTGAGGAATGTCAAGATACAAATTAGTATTAGATTATGGTCTTTGCTTATACCAAAAGAAGCATGGGAGGCTTTACAAATATACATGAAACGAACACAAAAAAGCACCCAGACTCCGAACAACAACTTGTAGATGTGGGAATCGAACTCACAACACTCAACGCCGTAGAATACGGCGAGATAACCGATTAAACATCTACACCATCCCAACAATCAGTTATATACATATATTGACTACACGTTGGCGTAGTGGTAACGTATGCGACTACTAAGCTTGAGGTTTTGGGTTCGATTCCCGGGTCGGACCAAATGTTTGTATGATCTGCAAATATTTGTTTCGGATTTTGGGTGTTTTCTATGTATAATATGTACGTATTTACAAAAAAAAAAAGAAAAGTATATTTATGTATTTATATTAGTTGTCTAGTACCCATAACACAAGCTCTGCTTAGCTTGGGACTATATGGCGTTGTATGTTAGATGTCCGGAATATTTATTATTTATTTATTTATATATGTATGTGTAACACTAACCATACATTAGACACAGTCTAGACAACCTGTCACTACCTCTATAATGATCTGGAATAACAAGGCAACAATTGTGTACCATGACTGAACACAACTTACGAAATGCGTAAACAAAATAACGATGATATTGTTAGAGCTGATATAGGGTGAAAGCCATGTTTGCGGTGGCCGACAGAAATAAACAGAGCAAACAACCACAATAGGCAGTAATGGCCTTTACCCTATTCTTAGAACTTAGTTCGATTCAAATCAGACCTCGTTTTACGTTTGTTTTTAAGGAAAAACAAACGTGAAACGTTTATAAAGTAAATTTGTCGTCAAATAAACAACAAATTTACTTTATAAAGGATGGCTCAACTACCAAATCTAAAAGCAAGTCTTTCTCAATCCTGGGTACTGCACCTGGCTGGACTATTTTAATGGATACGTATGATAAGCACTATAAAATCCCAGAGGGTGTTGGTGTTTCGTCATCCAGACCGGACATATTCCTCTTCTCTAGACAAATTAAACACATAATATTAGTAGAGCTAACTGTTCCGTGGGAAACTAATATTTCTAAAGACCATAGAATAAAATTAAATAAATATTACGATCTAACAACTGAACTAAACAAAAATGGCTATGTGGCTAATTTATACGCGGTAGAAGTAGGAGCGAGAGGTATACCAGCTTAATCTCTCTATAACCTTTTGAAAGACCTTGGCCTGTCGAGATCTGCAGTAAGTTCTATTTTAGAACGAGTATCCAAGGCTGCACTAACAGGTTCCTACCAAATTTGGCTAGGTAGGGCGGGACACTCGAGCAGTGAAGGTGAGCGTTGATGTCCATCTTAAAGGGGGCCTCCTTAAACCTACACCTAGGTCATAAGTCCTGGGAACTGCTTCGAGTTTCTCCCTCTGCCACACGATGGACCCGGCACCCGCACGGTGAATCCATGGAGTGCTAAGAAGTTTGTCTCGTCTCATTTCATTAAAATCAAGTGAGAAAAACATGCTAACGTTGAAGAGACTTGACTGCACGGTTGGCCTAGTGGTTTAAGCGGTCACTACCCCGCTTGCTACTGCGCCAAGAGCCGTGGGTTCAAATCTCACGTGGAACATCACTTTGTGTGATTCACAATATGTTGTTTTGAGTCTGGGTGTTCTTTGTGTCCGTTATATGTATTTTTATAAAGTGCAGGAGTTGTATTATAAAAAAAAAAGAAAAAAAAAGTTTTTTTTCTAGGATAGCCGTGTTTTTTTATTCAACGGGAGCGAACTGAAACCTTTAAATCAATTTAAAGACCTTGCAGACAGCTGTACTACAGCGACGAATTTTAAATTAAGTATTCACAAAGTTCCAAAACCTACACTAGTGTTCAAGTGAATAGAGCTGCTTGACGGCGAGCATCTTAAAATTACTTCATATGTTTTGATATTCCTTAGAAATACCACTATCGAGCTTTAAAACTTTGCTCGCTACTACTGCTACCTCTAAATTCTGCAACTAAATGAAATATTAAAGGTTTTATCATAGACAAATGCTTTAATATCTACCCGGGCAGATAGTTCAAATCTCTGTACAGCTGCTGTTTGCAAAGCTGTGTTCCTTAGGAAATAAGTATAGATAACCCACTAATATACCTCCGTCACCAGGACCTGATAAATTCTGGAAAAGGCTCCCCATAAGTCGTGCATCTCTAAAATATACTTTTCAGTCAAATCGGTTATCCTTTATAGAAAAACTAGCTTATGTGCGCGGCTCCGCCCGCGTGGTTGTCGGTTATCGCAGCAAAGAGTAGCCCATGTCCCTCCTCAAGAATCAAAGTACCTCTATGCCAAATTTCATTGAAATCGGAACATTGGTTTGGCCGTGAAAGCAGGACAGATAGACACAGTTACTTTCACATTTACAATATATAATCTCTCTTGGGAACTATTTTTTTTTCTTACGATTAAAATAGGCTATATTAATCAGTGATGATGTAGCATTCAAATGGTGAAAGAATTTTTAAAATCCGTCCTGTACTTTGAGCCAATTAGGTACAAACATACTTACATACAAACCTTTCCTCTTTATAATATTAGTATAGATAGGTTAACATTCACAAAGAAAGGGACGGACGGTCCAACTGTAAGTATGAATAACATAAAACTCAGTTGTGTGAAAGTAATATGAAACCTTTTTACATTGTGATACATTTTCTGAAAGACCTAAGTTATTGCTAGGAGTGCGTGGTAAATATTTTTATAATGCCTATAATATCTCAATTGAGACCACTTTTATGTACATCGTAACTTTAAAAAGGATTTCTTGTGTTTGTTTTATCTCCTCTCATAAATTGTTTTATTGTATTTTTAAACCACACAGTAATAGGGTTTGAACTTAAATCAACAGAAAAAAATATTCAATACTTTTTGAGCTTCTAGAAAAGTGGGATGTTTAAATTGGAGTTCCTGGAGTTCCACCTGAAATATCACTTCGCTTTCCTTCCTTCCTTCCTATCTTCCCATTTTTTTTAAATACTCTCTCGGCATTAACAAAGAACCTGTTTGATAAAAAGTTTTGCGTCTTTTTACTAAATAATTCTTATTACGTGGGATTAATTTTTGAGGTTGCAGAATTTAGAGTTTAAATACGTCCCTCGCTGCATACCTACTCAAAGTTGTAGGCGTTAGTTTATAACATATCTATACATAGTATAAAATTAACATGTTTTCATTGTCTGTCCGTTTAGATCTTTTAAACTACTTAACGGATTTTAATGCAGTGTTTTTTTTTATGGAATATAGAGGCAAACGAGCAGACGTGTCACCTGGTGGTAAGCGATAACCGTCACCCACGGACACCAGAGACGTCACAAGTGCGTTTCCAGTCTTTGGAGGATAGGGAGGGGAGAGGATTTATGGGTCTCCGGTATCCTCACTCACTCGTGGAAATGTGTTTCACCGACGCAGGCGCTGTTTCACATCGGTTTTCTGTGAGGTTGTGGTATCACTCCGGTCGAGCCAGCCCATTCATTTAATGGTTTAGCCCACGTTAAATGGTTTAGTCAAATATAAAGTGGTTTAAGAGGAAAGTTAAAATGTGTGTTATACATGCATACTATAATAGAGAGTATTCTGGAATTTCAAAGATTAACCTTTGTAATATAAAAAAATACTAATAAATATATAACTTTATATTATATCAAAGCGGACTAAGTCCTCAAGTTTTACATAGTATTCGTGTCACTCAAGTTTAATTTATTTCAACGAATGTCAATCGTTGAATCTTCAAAGTAACAGTAGGTTATTATAATTTATTTTGTTTTGCTTCTAATAGGATTATTTACAAATTTCAGATCTTACTTGTTTTATATTTGGCCAGCCAGTAGTTTAAAATCTCATTAAAACATTCCTTAATTACGTATAAATCATAAAGCAGCTTTGAACAAAGCCTTGATAGTTGAAAAGCTTTGTTTTTCTGTATTTGGCAAAGTAAAGCAGGCGGCAATACAAACAAAGGCACAGAGACTTTGTAATTTCTTCATAAAATATATATATAGCGTGACAGCCATCTGGAGTTTTTTGTAGAACTTAAAATTACTTGAAAGTTAAACTTCCATCGTTATGATTATCCTTTTCTTTCTCTTGATTAATTTAACCTGAAACTGTGATTGTACCTATTACATAAAATTTACTATGACAGGTTAACTTACAATGATTTGTCAATTAGCTTTTTCTTATTATATATTGTTAGTATCTGTAAATATTTATTGTTTTTTTTTTTTTATTATTGAATAGTGGGCAAACGAGCAGACGTATCACCTGATGGTAAGCGATTACCGCCGCCCATGGACACCGCAACACAAAGGCGTCACAAGTGCGTTGCCGACTTTTGGGGGATGGGAAAGGGGATGGGGGAGGGGTTGGGGTATGGGCCTCCGGTATCCTCACTTACTCGGTGAAACACAGCGCAAACGCTATTTCACACCGGTTTTCTGTGAGGCTGTGGTATCACTCCGGTCGAGCCGACCCATTCATGCCGAAGCATAGCTCTCCCACGGTTGTAAAGTTGTGTTTAAAGCAATTTACAAAAAAAATGTCATCTAGTATTAATTATACAAGTATTATGAATTGCATTTTAAGAATTTACTCTTGAACTAATCAGTATCACTTACAGTATGTATGTATATTTATATTTTTTCTTTTCTATTTTTCAATTACAGTTATTTCTGTGCATCTACCATGGCTAGCTCTGCATCACCCTAAGGTCGACTGGCAGAAAATGCCTTTGGCATTAAGTCCGCCTTTGCCACTTTTGTGCATAAAGATTTAAATAAAATAAAATAAAATAAACTAATGATACATTTGATTCGATCAGCCAGACAATTAGAACAATATCTTTTCTGATACATTCATTACAATCAC
The DNA here is from genome assembly GCA_916048165.1 of Spilarctia lutea. Taxonomy (NCBI): domain Eukaryota; kingdom Metazoa; phylum Arthropoda; class Insecta; order Lepidoptera; family Erebidae; genus Spilarctia; species Spilarctia lutea. The sequence goes on along the minus strand of OU696492.1, from coordinate 1,369,615 downwards.
TTAGAGTATCTTCTTCAAAATAAGGTTTTAGGACCCCATATCATACGCTGATCTTCTTTCGTACTACACCCACTTAATAAATGGAATGGTGATATTCCACAATAATATATTATATGTACTTATAAAGATACAACTGGGAAAATGAGATTCCCAGAAGGAATAATCTGAATTGGCACAGAATAGAAAATAATTGCGCATTCTATTGTCAAAGACACTGGGTTACTGAGCCACCGAAGGAAGTAAGTAATAAAATTATAAATATTTGCTGTCAAATATAATAACAAACAAAATTAAACCACAATATTTCCATAGGTCACTTAACTTGATCTTAAATTAGGAGCCTTCCTATCGATTCTCCGCCATTCCGCACGAGTGGATGTTAAGCGTGCCAGATATTACAAGAAGCCTTTATCATTACAATTTGGGTATACAAATTCTTATTCTTTGCTAAAAGCCTTATAAATATATATAGCTTTATATATAGGATATGATATGTTTCGTTACATATTACTGGTATTTCGGAAATATAGAAACCGAAAATAACTTGGTATATTATGAATCTACATCTAGTAATGCTTGGTTAAAACAATCATTAATATCAATGTAACAAATTCTAAAGTAAATCTGTTTCTTAACATGTCTGTTAAACTTTCACGGCTATACCGCTGCGCCAACTGCAAAGAAGTTTGATATATATAAAGATACTTTCATAATGCCAGAACGTTCATGCCTAATTTAAGAGCAGTCTATGTTCTTCCTTCATAATGAAAGTTTTCTGATTAAGGAACGACATTAACTACTTTTTACGGCAATAACCGACTTTTTTTTTCCTGAATAGCGGGCAAACGAGCAAATATATCGCCTGATGGTAAGCGATTACCGCCGCCCATGGACAACACCAGAGGCGTCACAAGTACGTTGCCGGCAAGGGTGGGTTATGGGTCTCCGGTATCCTCGCTCACTCGGTTAAACACAACGCAGGCGCTGTTTCACACCAGTTTTTTGTGAGACCGTGGTATCAATCCGGTCGAGTCGACCCTTAAAAGCCGAACTTAATGTTATAAATATGTTTTGGACTTTTTTTGTAAAATATACATTCAACCAAATTGTAAACATATTTGTTTTAGGGCCGATTAAAAATCTACATTCCTACAAACAAAGTAGCACACAAAATATTATAAAGAACCAAATTATTCGTCATTTAAATCTCTAATCGGCCTTTCTACGACACTAAATCAGTACAATTAACAGTACTACATAATGAACGTATAATCACGTTAGCTATAGACTGAAAGGTCATAAGTATTGAGGTTGAGCGGTGAGAAATGACCTGGAGGTAAAGCGTTGATAAGATGTTATAACTATTGGAATGTTCCGCCGATATTGGTGATTGGGACCGTGAAATTGATGTTTTTATAGATAATTGTGTTTGTTATGAAGTGAAGAAAAGGTAGCAGGGTAATGAGGAAGTTTATTAAAGTTTCTAGTTTAAATATCCATAGTCTAATCTCATACTTATAAACGATAAAATCTTGTATAATGTATTTTAGAAACGTCTCCATTGATTTTCATGAAATGTAGTACCTATGCAGGTGATTTCGGGGCGATAAATCGATCTAGGTAGAATTCATTTTTAGAATATTTACAAAACCAAAAATACGAACCAAAGTTCAGCCATCTAGATTCTAACTATAAAATATATATATATATTTTAAATATATGTATATTTATAAACTTATGTAGTATTATATTTTATTGTAGTAATATATATCATCAACTATCTTTAAAATATATATCTCTATGTCAAAGCCCCTTCAAAATGCTCCAGCCGTTGATAATTATTATTTATTGAGCAGAAATAATTATTAATAATAATAATAATATAATAATATGTAATATGGGTGATTTTTTTCTACAATAGTTTTATTTTTTATGAAATAGTGGGCAAACGAGTTCATTTATCGCCTGATGGAAAGCGATTACCGCCACCCATGGACACCCGCAACACCAGAGGCGTCACAATTGCGTTGCCAGCCTTTGGGGGATGTGGAGAGGGATAGGGAGAGGGTTAGGGAGAGAGGTTAGGGTATGGGCCTCCGGTATCCTCACTCAGGTGAAACACAGCGCAAGCGCTATTTCACACCGGTTCTAAATGCCGAAGCGTGGCTCTCCCACGATGCATGTATTTGGAAATATTCAAGTATGTTTATCAACGGTTTTGTTACCAATGTACTATTTTGTGATGAAGCTGTCGTGCACGATTGAAGGTATTAAAGATATTAAGCATTTCAATTGAGAAAACGAGTTGAACATAAAAACAAAAGAACTTCAAAACTTTTACTGAAGGAAAATAGAATCATAGAATGGAAGAGTCAATTTAAAAAATATTGAATTTATAAAGCTTTAGAGCAAAACCTCCTTCTAATGGATATTTGAAAGGGGCGTTATTTGCTTACCGCTATCGACGTCAAGTACGATTAGGCACAGGATTTACGGTATTTTTCCTATTTAAAAAAAAATAAGGTCGTTTTGGCTTTCATTTCATGTATAATCATTTGAAACATGACTAGATAATCAATTTAATCTATACAAATAAATAAAATTGAAGTGTCTGTTTGTAATATTTAAATTACCGCCTTTTATTATATACACGGTACATATACCAAAATAGCATTTTTTACAATTGTCTGTTTTTACATGTCAGTCTGTTTGTCAGTATGCCTGTTTGTTTTGGCTAATCTCTGGAACAGCTGGATCGACTTTGACTGGCAGATAGCTGATAGACTAGCTTCGACACGCAGCGTTACCCGCTGTTGATGTTATACCGCTGGTAACACCGTGACGATCAGCTAGTAGTATAATTATTACTTGTTATACTTCCCACACAATTTAATTTTTAAACATAGTTATACACTAACTGTGTACGTTGAGCATAACTAGCATTAGTTAATTGTATGTGTAAGTCTCGTCAAAATCGATCTAGCCGTTTCAGAGATTAGCCGGAATAAACAGACAGATAAAACTGTTTGAAATTATTTTTATGTAAAGTCTCGTATATACTACCAATTTGCATTAAGTGAAAAGCTGTTTATTTGAAATTACGAACAGGAACTTAAATATTATTTATTTGCATAGATTACTAAGTACCTATTCCTAGACAAATAACGAGTTACCTAATATTAATTCTTGTTCTTTTCAGCTCGTGGTAAAAAGAAGAAGTTGGCAATTATTCTGCCGTTTCTGACTCTTCTAGCGACAATGAAGACTAAAATGCTTCTGATTCCTGTACTCCTGTCTGTGCTCCTCATCAAGAAATTGCTGCTCATTGCTGCATTACTGCTGCCGAGTGTATTGAGCACTCTGAAAGCTTGCAAGGTCAGTTTATATTATTTTTCATAATCACGACAAATATCATGCCACGACACGGCTGATGTTTCATTCTTCAGAAAATGAGTTCTAATATTTTATTCTCTTTAATTATGTTAAGAAACTGAATTGTTAATTTTGTGAAATGTACTATCTGAATCTTATATACACACGACATACACATACACACACTAACTCTCACACACACATACGCATACACGTGCACATCTTGGGAGAGCTATGCTTCGGCATGAATGGGTCGGCTCGACCGGAGTGATACCACGGCCTCACAGAAAACCGGTGTGGAATAGCGTTTGCGCTGTGTTTCACCGAGTGAGTGAGGATACCGGAGGCCCATACCCCAACCCCTCCCCCAAAGGTCGGCAACGCACTTGTGACGCCTTTGGTGTTGCGGGTGTCCATGGGCAGCGCGATCGCTTACCATCAGGTGATACGTCTGCTCGTTTGCCCACTAAACAATAAAAAAAAAAAAAAAAAAACACGTAAAATCTATCATTTTGATTGTATTATATAAGGGTAGGTATTACTTGCTTTTTTGTGGTTAACATATGCATTTTCGTTTTTTTTTTAAATCATAATTATGTAATTTAACTACGAGATAGGATACTGATCCCTATAACACAGGTCATTGAACCTAGCTCAGAGACATGGAGCTCAATATAATTTGTAAAAAAAATGCATGAAAAAACTGCATTTTTGTTTTGTGGGAATAAAATTTTATTATTATATATCTATACTAAATATAAAGCTGAAGAGTTTGTTTGTTTGTTTGAACGCGTTAATCTCAGGAACCGCTGGTCCGATTTGGAAAATTATTTCAGTGCTGGATAGTCCATTTATCAAGGAAGGCTATATATAATCACGCTTATACTAATACGAACGGAGCACTAATGAAGAATGTTTCAAAAACGGGGGAAAGTTTTCACGCTACGGACAATAGAAGATGCACACGAGGTGGCGTGCAACACTATTTTTTTTTTTTAAATCGTACCAGCGGTTCTTGAGATTTGCGCGTTCAAACAAACAAACAAACAAACAAAAAAACACTTCAATTTTATAATATTAGTACCTATATATTTAAAAATAAATCGACTCTTATTTAAGTTATTATCTAGTTCTTTGTAATGTGTAACATCATTTAATTAAAAGGTACTCAACACTTTGCAATTCATTGAAATCATAAGGAAAATGTATAATCTCAACGGTTTTAGGCGCAATTTGCTTTTAATGGATCAATATCTTTTATACTTCAAAGAATATTTACTTAGGGAACACTTAAATGGAAATCGTTTTATTTTAAACATTGAATTAATTTACTATTGGCACAGAACATCAATTTGAAGTCATAAGTTGCATTAACTGTCTCGTACTTTTGATATTATTATTGATAAATGTAATAACATCGTAGTTGTTATTGTTTTAATATCTTTACCTATATAAACGAGCAATACTTGTATATGTATGTAATCTGAATGTCCGAAACGGTTTCAACGATTTTCAGAAAATGTAGAATTGATTTCTAGAAAATTTACCAAAAAAAAAACAGAGCAAAGCTCGGTCACCCAGGTAGACTTTACTTCTAATATATAAAATTCTCGTGTCACGGGGTGCGTAATCGAACTCCTCCGAAACGGCTCTACCGATTTTGATGAAATTTTTTGTGATTATCCGGTATCTATGAGAATCGGTTGTAATCTATTTTTCATCCCCCTAAATGTTAGGGGTAGTCCACCCCTAAATTTTTTTTTTAATTTTTTTGTCAAAATTTTTAATTTCTATTTTTTTATAATGCAGCATTAGAAAATACATACAACCCTAGATTTTCAACCCTCTACGATCAACCCCTATTTTTCAATCGCGATTTTTATTGACCCACCTCTACAACATATATTCCCTTTTACGGCAAAGCAACGTTTGCCGGGACAGCTAGTATATTATAAAGCTGTTTTGAGGTTGGTTTAGATTAATTTATTTTTAACAACAATAATAAATAATAGTGCTTAGTCCATAGCCTCAAGGGCGTAGTGGTAGCGTATGCGATTACTGTATGTATGATCACATGTGTACCAAATGTTTGTATTATCTACAAATATTTATTTCGGAGTTTGGGTGTTACCTACGTATAATATGACTTTGACTGCCTCGGTGTCGCAGTAGTAGTGAATGCGACTGCTGTGTTTGTGTGTTTAGATTTGTTCTATAAAAAAAAGTATTCATGTATTTGCATCAGTTGTCTAGTACCCATAACACAAGCTCTGCTTAGCTTGGGACAAGATGGCGTTGTGTGTTAGATGTCCGAAATATATTTTTATTTATCGAGGGATCTCACATAATTACGAACCGAATAATTACTTTTCCACTCAGTCACGTTCCCCACAAACGTATATATCCTACCTACGTGAATAAAGTTAGTATCTACTACTAAACGAATGAGGATTAATTCACCGTTAGATTCTGTACTTTCTTATATCTTTAGAGATAAATAAATATTTTTTAAACAAATATTTCTAACAATGTTATGGATTAAAATTCAAAAAAGCCTGAAAATGGCATTCAATAACTTATAAACGTGAGAACGCAGTTTACAAATCAGTAAACTTAACAACTGCTATCAAACTATTATTACTACAACATTTTCAGAGCCTTCAGGGCTTAAGGGTTTCGCGTGGTTATCAAAACTGACTAATGAGTTTCGTATTGATATTTTGACGGTGAAATTTAGGTTACCCTGAAAATTTTGGCTGAATTCTGGATATTCGTTTTAAAGCTGCTGTGTAAACAACGTCGGGATTGTTGTTTTGTTTATCAATTTTCAGTGTTTTCTATATTATAGAAATATATAATAATAATAAATGATAATAAATATTCCGCACATCTAACACACAACGCCATCTAGTCCCAAGCTAAGCAGAGCTTGTGTTATGGGTACTGGGCAACTGACATAAATACTTATATATATTTTTTTAATGTATACATATTATACATAGAAAACACCCAAACTCCGAAACAAATATTTGCAGATCATACAAATATTTGGTCCGACCCGGGAATCGAACCCGAGACCTCAAGCCAAGCAGTCGCATACGCTACCACTACGCCACCGAGGTAGTCAACGTGCTAATAAGCTTATTAAAAACAAAAATATTGTTTAGAGTTTAATTATCTATAACACAATATACCTTCCATTTTAATCTCAATAAAAAATAGCTTATTATCTCGGTTTCCGAATTCTGTAATTATAAAAAATAAGTTTAAAAATTTCAATCCTTGGAAAATTCTAATTGCACCATCCGTAATTCATTTACTTTGCTATGCTATGTTACGCTCAATGTAATTTAGAATGAAATGAACTTAAAAAGTCTGTAATGATAATATAGATCAATTTACTAAAAAAAATATTCTGCATAATCATTTAAATTATCTACCATTACAAAAGTTTAAATGTATTTATTCGAGTATCCTGCATTTTATGTTGAATATAAATTACTACGAATGAAATTGTTTTGCATGAAATTTAATGGACGTAGCTTGGAAAGTAGTTTGTTTACCAAAACGGTAGTGAATATACGTATCGTATAATTTTAAAACTACATTTTAAATGTATAGCAGTTTTAGAATTTGAGATTTGTATATAAATATGATAATAGTTAATTAAATCATCGAAATCATTATCACAATATTTGATTTTAAAGAGTTTTATCTAGCTCTCTTTTATGTCCACTATTTATCCTAAGTTACAGTCCATATCATTATTTACTATCCAACAACTAAAATCACAATAATCATATTTTCTAAAGGTTTCTCAAAGCCACAATTAGACATCACTGCTCACACTTATGACTATAAAGAAAAAATATGGTAGAAAAGATTATAAGGCACCGGGCCGACTGGACCGGACTCTTTCACAGAAGATCAACCTGAAATATCATGACGCGAGTGGAAAATCGGTGACCCAATGATGCAGAAGCATCTCAATACGCCGCTTTTATTATGAGACATCATGCTGCATTGTTTCATTGTCTGCATTCGCAATGAGTATGCAGACATGATTTCCGTCAGGCAGAGTAGTGTGCAAGCGAACAGACGTATCGCCTGATGGTAAGCGATTAAAGCGAGAGAGGGATGGGGAAGGGTTTGGGATATGAGCCTCAGGTATCCTCACTCACTCGGTGAAACTCAGCGCAAGTGCGTATCACTCCGGTCGAGCCCATACATGCCGAGGCTTAGCTCTCGCACGATAGGATACATATTGGATATTGTATATATATTGGAGCCAGAGTCTCAGGTTCAAATATTTAAAAATTAAATGTTGGATGTAGCACTGGATACTTAAAACAAAAATATTGTTTATATCTCGTCTTCTTATTAAATTAAATTTATACCTAAACAGAAATATGGCAACGCAAACAGTACTACAGTTGTTATCGTTATGACATTTGATTCTCCTACGCCATGATCTATTTTTATCGCACATTTCGATTTACATATGGTTATATTTGCACATTCGATAAGCTTTTACAGATACGGACTATATGTTGTGTACGTATTTTTCAAAAACTTGTATCACTGAAATTGACAAACTTTTATGGTATATCGTACAATAATTTTGGCGAACTTCCCAGTACTGAAATATTTTATACTTTTCTTTTGCCTTTCAAGATTTCTATACATTTATTTGATTCATGCTGCCTTATAAACCTATCTATAGGACATAAAATGGCTACTTGCCACTGATATATTAGTAAAATTGGATCTCAATTTCCAATATGATAGCAGAAGCGGCATATGTTATGTTATGTATGTATATGCTATGACATAAATGATTTATCTTCAAAGGTCGTTATGAAGTGCAACTTTATTTTTGACACCATAAACCACTTTAGATAAAAGCTGGTTTATTTGAATTTGAATGCAAAATACACTTATAGTCATAATAGCTGCTGTCAATACGTGCACATTAAAAAAAAACTATCGTTAGCTTCTTTTTTAAAATTTATATCAGAAGGCACAATATTTAGCTAAGCTTGAGGTTTTATCTCGCTGGCAAGAAAGCCTAAATGCAATGTTGCATGACTAATGGCCGTCTTCACCAACTTCTCTAATTTTCAGGCACACTTAGAAAGAGTTAAGTAACCCTTAGCGATATTTTCGTTTTCACCAAATTTTAGGGGCTACCTAAATCCAGATGGGTCATTGGACCTCTGGTTCAGTTCATTGGACTAGGGGTCCAATGACGCAGAAAGGTTCAGTTATCTATTAAACATAAAAAAAGAGTCCCTTTCCTAACATTTTTTTAATTCTTTTTATTTCAGCATCACCATCCCATGACACACTACTCCTACTTCGGAAGCAATGATGCTAGTGATTACAGCGCCGACTACGGGAACAGCTACGGATACTCAGCATCTGGAGCCTACGGCAAAGACTGGGCATCGAACCGCGCGTACAACATGGCTAAGCACAGAGCAACACCTACTCCTACTTACATCACGGCACCCGGAGTAGCAGTTTAGGTTGTTAAAAAGCCATACATACGTATTAAAATAAGCTTTACAATGTATTATTTATTCTAGATTTTTAAGAAGGCAAGGGCATATGTTTTGCTATTTTATGTAATTGTTAAATAATATAAATGTTAAATATGAACAAAGTTTATAAATTGTCTCTTTTATTTTTTAATAATTGGTAATCCTAAATTTTAACTGCCTCGGTGGCGCAGTGGTAGTGAATGCGACTGCTGTGCTTGAGGTCTCGTGTTCAAATCCTGGGTCGGACCAAATTTTTGTGTGATCTACAAATATTTGTTTCGGAGTTTAGGTGTTTTCTATGTATAATATGTATGTATTTACAAAAAAAAAGTATATATGTATTTATATCAGTTGTCTAGTTCCCATAACTCAAGCTCTGCTTAGTTTGGGACTAGATGGCGTTGTGTATTAGATATCCAAAATATTTATTTATTTATTTATAATTCAGAAATTTATTTCATGACTCAAATTAAAAAAGATATCAAGATACGATAAAAAAACAAATTTCAAATAATTTGTAGTTTGTCTCTAATATATATTTTTTTACGGCACCGACACCGGATTAATTAATATACTGTGCTGTTATTTATTTATTTATAAAAATTAAAATGTTAAAATAAAACAAAAAATCGTCATCGGCTTATTGTTTGTGGGTGTAAAGAGCGTCAGTTTATTGCGTTGAGCTCGCGACACACACTAAGTGACGAAGTTAAACCCCCTCAAAAATACAGTTAACAATTTTCTTTACTATTTTAAAAGTATAAAAATTTAAATATATAAAAAAACGATGTCACGTGCATAAACGTCAATACAACTGACGATATTTTTTGTAAAAAATGGATAAACAATTATTTAATCGATTTTTGCTAGGTATTGAAATCATCGGAGCAGATTCTTTTCCAATGACTTTTTCATACTGTTCTTTAGCTCGACCGCTGTCGAAGAAGCTGACTTTCGACATTGTTATGTATTCAGAGAAAACTATTATTGTCATTATTTTCATCCGGGATAAAATGATGCGGTCAACTATAGCGATACCTCCCTTAGTATGTACAAGATGATCGGTTGAATAGCTGAGCCAAGAAAGCGTAACCGTCAAACAGTAAAACAAAGTTACTGTCCCCATGTAATTAATAAGTAAGATTATTTGAAAAGGGATAACAGTGTCACTAAGAGACACTGCTGTTGTGCACTAGAGCTATACTTTAGAACAAATGGGCCGTATCAACCAGAGTGACATCTGCCTCTTACTCAAGATGAAAGTATTTGACGTCGATTATCTGCTTTTTTTTTAATGAATAGGGGGCAAACGAGCAGACGCATCACCTGATGTTAAGCGATTACCTCCGCCCATGGACACTTTTGGTGTTGCGGCCAAAAGCGTCACAAGTGCGTTGCCGACCTTTGGGGGATCCCCATCCCCCACGGAGAGAATGGGGGCAGGGATTGGAGTACGGGCCTCCGGTATCCTCACTCACTCGGTGAAACACAGCGAAAGCACTATTTTACACCGGTTTTATGTGAGGCTGTGGTATCACTCCGGTCTAGCCGGCCCATTCATGCCGAAGCGTGGCTCTCCCACGGAACATGCCACTCAGGAGGCCCAATGATGCAGATTCATCACTAGGCCGCCATATTATGGGTTAACAAGTTTGACCGTCTTCTTAATAACCACATTCGATTTATTATGAATCTTCGGAAGTATGACCTTGTGTCTGCCTTGCGTTCTCAGTTAAAATGGTTCCCTATTCATAATTATTTACAGATCATACAAAGCTCTGCTTAGCTTGGGACTGGACGGCGTTGTGTGTCAGATGTCCGAAATATTTGTTAATAAAATGATTTAAGGATCATACAATCTTTAGCTTCGACCTGGTGACCTGTAACACAGGTATCTTATGCCTATCACAGGTACCAGTCTCTCGCAAAATGTGGTTAAAATTAATCTTCTCATTTATTTCCATCCCACCTAACGAAAGCAAACTAGATTCAATAATAACCAGTTAACACTATTCTATTTATGGCTTCATTGATTTCTTTTAAAATAATCTTTCTTTATCTCATGTCTGAAAATGACCTATTGTTAAAGAGAACACAACATAATGAATAATATGAAATTTATTGATTAAAAATAAGCTAGGGCCAGACAGACCATTATGAGTTTGTTAATATACGTTAAAAGTTTGAAGCAAATAATTGTGACCTCTTCGTGTGTTATTGTTATTGGGTTCAGATTCTGACTTCTTTGTTTGATTTTGAACATCATTGTCGCAGAAACGGGTACGATTTTTTGCACCCTGTCCAATGCTATCATCACAAACTGCAGGTTTATCTGGATTCTTCTCACATATAAATGCGTAGCGAACTTCACAACCTGCATCATTTAGTAAACCACTACGGTAAACTGATCCACAATATTCACTATTTCCAGCGTTATCTGGTTGTCCTTTAGAAAACGTGTTGAAACCAGCTGCCTTGAGTGTTTGACCTGAAAACAAACGTATCACTTATATCTTATTTGAGCAAATTTCTTTGTATTTTGGGAAAACTGAACCTTCTGAATTAAAAACCATTTTATCGTAAAATTATAAAACATTTTTACTGTAATGAAGTTAATTAAATTTTCCACATTAAATTAACGTAACGTTGATTACCTTTCTTCAGTAGAATATGATCTAGGTAATTTTGACATGACGTTTTTAGAGATTGGCATATTATTAAAATAAAATAATGTCATTAAAAGTACAGATGAACTTTCGATTATGGAATTAAATTTTCATTGATTTAAAGAAATCAAATATCAAGTAGCAAACATAATTATACCGTGAATGGTAACCCAGTCCATGCTCTTTTCCCAAGTGAGAAATCCGATAAACGCAACATCTTTATAGAAGTTCCCGAGCATTTCTGTGGCCGGATACTTGGCATACACTTTAGCTATGATCTTTGATTCTTCTTCGCTGTTGATAATTGCTAGGTGGCCACCTTCAGCAGAGCAGGTAAAGTGGGCTCTTGCAAACGTCCTCGGTATAGTATGGAACTTGTAACATTTTTTTGTCACACTCTCATAGTGATATTCTGAAATTTATTAAATATGTGTAATGTATAGAGTTCGATAATGGTGGTTTATGTTCTATCTAAATTGGGATCAAAAGAGTTCAAAAGAATAAGTATAAAAGAGTAACCTATGGCGAATCTTGCTAATTCTTCTTTCTAGGAATGAATCTTGGAACCGAGCCACTAGATTGATTAATGTAACGTTTTTAAACTGCCTGAAAATACCTATTTCAAACCGAAGCTGCTTAATTTTAAAAATCAGAAAATCGAAATAATACCGTTTGACAATTCTGACAGATTAAAAAGTATTGACAGATCATACAGACCATTTATCCGACCGAGAATCGACCCGAGACTTCAAACAGAGTAATTGCACACGACACCACTGCACCACCGAGTCAGTCATATCATATTTATGTCAAATTTTACATCAATATTGATAACTGGAAAATAATAATTAACTTACCTGGGTCTGGAGTACCACAAACATTGACATCTACATCAGAATGTAGTCTGTGACACATATAAGGACGAAGCTCTTCACATTGTACATCAGAAAATTTGCCATCTGAATGTAATGCGATACAATTCTCGGCGTTGTTTTTGTTATCTGGCTCGAATGCAGCCCATTCATGTGGAATTTCCATTAAAGGTATACCTGGAAAATACATTTCAAAATGGATATTGCAGCCATATTATTCTTCAAAACCAGAAATAGTGGAAAACTGAGATTTAGTTTATTCAATTATTTCCGTATTCAAACAATATGATGTCTTGTGGAATTTTTTAAACAGAATTGAGCTGATCGGCACAATTGTAATGAATATTTAAATAAAAAAAAGATATTGAATAACTTTTAAATAAGTTGCAAATCCACTGTTAAAGGTTTTATCTCCACTAACATATAAACAAACATAAAAACTATTGTTTACTTGTTTGTTTAACAAATTATTACCTTAGTCATACTGTATGTGTGAAAGTAGAGTTGTCGTTATATTCTCATGCTTTAAATAGAACATCATGAGCTTATGTACACATGAAGTCAGGAATATAAACAACGACATATAAATCTCTATAGTGTATATACAATTCTCTCTCAATCTATAGTGGATTGAAATTGACAAAATCAAAATAATATTGCTTACTAACCATCGACAGTATGAAAGTGTCCTTTAGAGAAAATAGCATGAATTCCAGTGAAGATCTCAGGTTTGCAAAATGATTCCAACATAATTGATTTGATTTCTGGTGTGGTGGGAGAAGCTAGAACAGCACCTGTTGAAAATTTGCTTCTATTTCATTATTCCATCCTCTTATATTGCGAGGGATTTTGGCTAATAGACGAAAGGGGTCTTCATAAATATAGTGGTTGCAACAACATAATATTACACATGAGAAAAAATATTTTTAATCAGTTTATAGTACCTACTAACTTAACCACAAATTATCAACAAAACTGTTACCACACTGATAGTAAACTTTGACCACAATTCCCATAATTTAAAGGAAATTGACGCGTAGGTACACTATTTCGGAAATAATTTTAACTGTGTATCTTTTTAGGCCTTTTTAGGCCATTGGACTACAATAGTTGATGATGATAGTTATGATGATGTCTTTTTAATAAGGTATTTATATCCCCCCCCCCCAGATGTACTCGGACAGCTTACAAGTGACTGTAAAGTGGTAATTGATATTGTTTTATGCCCCTGTATCTTTCTCAACAGGTCTTCTGGTGGTTCACATGAACCATAAATTTTCGACACGGGCCCGTAGTCTATTATCATAAACTGCATATCCCGGTTTATGATAAGTTTGCTTTTTAGCTATGTTAGTTAAAAAGAGATTATCATGGGAAAACAAATAAACGCAAATGAAATGATAAAAAATAAATGCTGTAATATAAAAATATTAATTGACTTAGTTTCGTCTGCAAACCCACCATGCATTTGCTAAACAATATAGTATAATTTTATGTATTATGGAAATTCACATTGCTTATTTTTCAGTTTTTAACTGTTTAATTGATCTTTAGTAGAGATAAGCACAAAAGTACATAATCATCAAATAAATTGACTAACAAAATGCAAATTAAAGTATTTGAAAATGATTATACCTTCCATTTCACATTCTAAACGAGCATTGAACCAGGTTGTTGGTATCTCGTGGTACTTGAACCATCCTTGTCTAGTGTACGTATAATCACATCTAAACTTCACTGCATCTGAATAAATTTATTTATAATAATATTAAGTTTTGCTGATATCAAACACGGCTGACTGTTGTATAGGGCGCCATAGTAGGGGGCCACTAGACTGTATTATTGCACTATTTACATTCACAATAAGTATGGTGATCACTACTCTTGGATTCTCTTCATGATGTGACATTTATGAACGTTAAACTAAAGCTACAGTTAAAAATTATAGATTGACCCTAACATAAGCCACAGCATGTACTAGATTGGATGGATTATTAGGGTAAAACAGATAAAAACACCAAAATCTACTGCCTGCTTGTGTCAATCTAAAACCACTCTTTTTACAAGTCAGATATTTAGGTAGTCACAATAGTGTTGGTATTACATGAAAAATAAACAGTATGCAAGCTGTTGCAACCTTAATTTTATTTTATAGGAACGCTTCAAAAGTAAGGTACCAACAAAACAAAATTCCTCTGTAATACCGTTTAAAGTTTGAGCATATTAAACATAGAAACCATTCAAGGTGCACATATATTTACATTCAGTTGTAAAATCTACTGTTAAAAACAATTTCGTGACTGGATGAAGAGGCTAGCGTTGCAGTTGAGCGAACACAATTAATAGTAAAGTCCAGTCACCCCAAGCAGCATCCATTTACAAGTATCACGCATAGACCAGCCATCAGCACCTTTGTCATATACGAGTAATAGGGAAAGAAACAACCCACTCCACGTCGACACCGCAAGTAATGGCATTTTAGGGAGCATAGCGAACCATAGTCGAGATACTGTCAAAAATCACTCCTTATCAAATTACCAGAATAATCGTCACGCATTACTTTCAACTAAACATGCTTTCCATCAGGCATAGTAGAGTCACTTTGGCAGGCTCATCACATTAAAAAGGTATCTTTTTACGGTAACCAGACTGCGTTTATACGCAGTCAAGAAAAAATACGTTTATACGTATTTGTTCCTTTTACATACAATTATTATTAAAAATTATACTCAAATATATTAAAACAAATCCTTATGCTAGTCGAACATGTCACCAAAGTTAAAATAGAACCAATGACCTCTGGTTCAACAGTGAAAATGGCTAGTCATTAGACCACTAGACCAGATCTTTCCAAACGCTACACGACGATTTGTGATATTTATGCCTATGTTTTGTATAAACATCAGTATAAAAAACTTGAATATTAACGTTGTGCATTTTTGATATTTTGGAATGGTTAGAGAATAATTTTGTACGAATTGCTTTCATTATCAGTGTAAAAGTACTATTATTTATGTGGTGGAATACAATATTCATTTATTGCGCTATCGTACACAAACATGACAATTTATATTACATACACACACGAACATTCGCGCAAGCGCCCTGCGCCGCCTGTCCTCTCTCCATCCGTCTTACGAATTTTCGATCAGGTCACGTGACCTGACGCGAGTTTATACATTTTTACCCATTCCAAAAAAGTACACAGCGCCGCTAAAGAAGTTTTCACTTCAAAAAAAAACAAGAAATTAAGTCTGTTTGAACTCTGTGGTAATCAGTCAGCTCACGATACGTAGTAGATAAAATCGGTCAGTCTGGTCGGTTTTTACAGAACTCAATAAAATTCTAAAAGCTCTACAAATACTTTGTCCATCACTATTTATAGGCGTTTAGAAAAACTAGGTAATGAAATGCTCAAAACCTGCCAGATGACACGAAATTCTATATAGGCTTTGAATAGAAATAAAGAGGTTCCGGTATTTTCCTACACACTTCTGAATTTTGTTACAAATTAACGCAAAAGATCATACTCAAAAATTACTGTAGAAATTCAACAAAAAAAAGTAAGCAGATAAACTATATATAGTTTTGTCTATCTATGTCTATAAATGTTCTATCTATAGATAGATAGAACATTTTTATTTAACTAACTAAAAGGAAAACATAATTTTTAACAAATATTAAACTTGCAAAACTGACTCTCCAAAGCAATTAAATAAAAATAAAAAATCAACTTAAAAAAACCTTACCAAGGAATGCAAAAGAAAAAATGAACACAACACATTTCAAAACGAACTTCATTCTGCCGCTGTGTAGGACAAAGTGAGTCCAGTGACGTTAGTACATACTATATAAATCCAATTTGAATCAGGATGGAACTATAAAGACAGTGGCTTGCAACATACTTATGACGCAAAACTGTGTTTTACACTTTAACTTTGGACACCCCTGCAACAATACATACCCTTCAGTACAATTTTATAATTTGTATATTTTTTTTTTCTTTATACAAACAGGACACAATACAAGGCAGCAAACACTTGTTTATGTTATTATACTGTAAATGGACGATTAACATTATTTAACATGACTTTAACCTTTTCAGCTTGGCAAATTTCGAGAAAATATTAAACTAATCCTAACGCAGACGCTCTAACATAATCAAATACTTGAAATGGATATTTAAATAATTTCAATAGTTTTCACATGATAAAATACAGGGTGTCTCAAAAGAAATTTTATATTTGTTTAGCTTACTGCGTGAACGCTGCGTACTTGAGGGGTGCGGGGGTTATGTCAATTGGTAGCTTGGCTCTTGGGGATTCAGTCGCTATGGAGCGTTTCTCGGGAGCAGACCGCGCGTTGTGCGTGCGAGAGTTTTACAAGAACGGTGATTCGACAACTGTCGCGCGTAGAAAATTCTGTAGTATTCGAGGTTTTCGCCACTTAAATGATGCGCCAAGCCTTCCTCTCATTCGACATTGGGTTAAAAAGTTTGAAGAGACTGGATCAACGCTGGATAAATCAAAATCCGGGCGACCTAGGTCATCAAGAACGGTAGAAAACGTGGAGAGTGTTAATCAATCTGTACGTGACGACCCGAGCCTTTCATTTCGGAAGCGCGCGAGTGCTTTAAATGTGCATAGATCATCATTACATCGCATTATGCACAAAGATCTAAAGCTGCACCCCTACAAAATTCAATTGGTGCAAGAGTTAACGCCCCAAGATGCCGGTCAGAGGCTTAATTTCGTAAATCAGATGATTGAGCGATTTTCAACGTTTACCAACATTTTGTTTTCGGATGAAGCTCATTTTCATCTTAATGGCCACGTAAATAAGCAAAACTGCCGCTACTGGAGTTCAGCCAATCCGAAACGCAAACATCAGAAACCCCTACACTCGCCTAAAGTGACCGTATGGGCTGCCATGTCGGCGCGAGGAATTATCGGCCCTTACTTTTTTGAAGACGAAATGGGGCGTACAGTTACAGTGAATTCAGAGCGTTATGTGGAGATGTTAAACAACTTCTTGGTACCTGAACTGCAAAACTTTCCTGGCTATAACCAAAGAACATGGTTTCAACAGGACGGAGCAACTTCACACACGTCCAATATATCTCTGCCACGTGTTCGTGAAATTTTCTCAGGAAAATTGATCTCCCGGAGAGGTGACATAAATTGGCCTCCACGTAGCCCAGATTTAACCCCTATGGCCTTTTTCCTATGGGGTTATCTTAAATCTAAAGTTTACGCCAATAAACCAACTTCACTGGCGCATTTGAAAGAAAATATCCGTCACGAAATGGCAGCCATCCCTCACTCCACCTGTCGAGCAGTCATAAGTAATTTTACTGTTCGATTAAATGAGTGCCAACAACGTGAGGGTTTACATTTAGACGATATTATTTTTAAGAAATGAATTCCCAAAAAGTGTATTTTAACAATAAATAAACATTTTTTCTATATACCGCTTCCTTTTTTTTTAATCAATCCACTAAATATGAAATTTCTTTTGAGACACCTTGTATAAAAGTACCAATCTGTATTTATCATTTTCATTGATATCATTGGTCGGTGTCATTTTCACCTCTGTTTCAATGTTTTAAATTGATAAAGGGTTTTAAGTGGCAGTTTTTCTATGAAGTTGAATCGTTTTCATACATTCACACTAAAGGAAATCTCTTTCCATTCGTATCTATGAAAGCTTAGTATTAACTGAAGTAGAATTAAATAAATAGGAAAACAAGAAAAAAAGAGAGTCCAACACCCTTAAATAGTTTACTGCTGAATGAAGACTTCTCCTTAGAAAGCTGCCACGCAGTATTGACGCTCTCGACCGGTTGCAGTGGCAAGCAATTCGCATTGTCGACAGTCACGAAACCAGCGAGTCCCTTGAGTCTCTGCAGTTGCGTAGGTCTCTCATATGCTCGCCGTGATCGCAAGTTGCACGCAGTCGTCGTGTGTGGCACTACAAGTCAGCTTGTGTCCGACGGATAAGGATTCAGCGCAGTCGATTGTGGGTGTTTTTTTTTTCAAGACGATCGAACGACGAAGAAGATCTGTAGCAACATATAAATATATATATGTTGCTACAGATCTTCTTGTGTTGAAGAAATTCTTGAAGACAGATATACGGCGATGCCACAGAATGGGAAGACACGTAAGTCCAAAAAACATGAATGCATATTGGTCAAGATCCATCTTATATTTGTAAAGGACAAGTTGTGGTTTGCAACCAAACTAAAGAGATCTGGTATCCCTCTGTCTGAGTTCATCACTAAGACTAAGCATGAAATCTTCCTGGCTGCTTGTAAGTGGTTTAGTGTTCCAATGCTTAGACACGGACACGGCACCGCATAGACTTGCTTAGTGAACTCAATCGTCTGGCTTTCACACAGAAGACCGCTCCAGTTGAAAGGGTTGCAACGAAATCCAGATGTGCTGGAAACCAAAAATAGATTCTGCATTGTGTTCACAGTGACTGTAGCCATAAGACATAAGTCCAGGCATAATTATTGTAGTGTGTGTAGGTCCGTAAGTAATGGCCTAATACATACATGAAGGTTGCATACCTATTTTGGGCACATATGACGCACAGAGACTATACGAAACGCATATTAAGACGCGTGCTTTGTGTCAGCGATAAATAAATACATCACAACGAGTACATTACAAGTGGCGACGAGGATAAATTTATCGCAAGTAATTATACAAAATTGTATGACGGTGCTAGAAATCCACTTCTGTAACATAATTTGAAGCTTGTGATATTAATCGTATACCGTGGCTATACTTATGTCTAAACACTGCTCAAGTAATCGTCATAGATATTTTACATGGTAAAAGCGTAACAATTTAAAAATATCGTCACTAAGCGATCGTTCAAAGTATTTTATGAATGTTTTTTTATTTAAAGTACCCTTTATTAATTAGCTATGAATATTACAACAATGGTTAAAACCCTGGTATGTAAAGATTAAGCTATCAGCTTCAGAGAGCATTTGAAACTAAAGACGTAGTGTATAATCTACCACCAGTTTAAATAAATTAATACAGAAGTACTCGTATTAATGGTTCGTCGTAGAATATAGGTTCGTATTCAAATAAAGCTACTTGTTCATTTACAACAAATACTGCGGGTAACACCGCGGGGCTGAGCTAGTTAAAAATAAAAGTAGCCATAGTTAACCATAATATCATCAGGTATCTTCCAATGAAAGTATCGTCAAAATTAGTACAGTTGTTCCAGAGATTAACCGGATCAAACAGACAGGCAGATAGACAAAAAAATAAGGAAATGATTTTTTGACGTATCGTAAACACTCATACGCATTTAGTGAAACGTCGTTAATTTGTAATTATAAACAGATATTTCATTTTACTTATTTATATGTGTGTAATGTATTGATGGGTTTATATATTCACTGGTTGAACATTGAGTATGGACATCAACTTGATCAAGCAAGTTTCAGACGAGCCAGAAGATTCGTGAGACAAGAAAATGCTCTTCCGACAACGTTTGGAGATCAAAAAGAAGGATTTGATATTTATTGAGATCGACAAACCTTAGGATTACCTCCATCCCTTTTTATAATTATCAATGTATAAGGAAGTTCAGGTATACCTAGACAAATTTCAAGGTCGTAGAAAAGTTTATTAAGTTCTTCTTAGGTTATCTATATATATAAAAATTAAACCCGTTTTCCGTTGTCACGACATAGCATGAAAACGGCTTGACCGATTTGGCTGATTTTTTGTAGTTTTCTAATACTCTGTACAAGGTTCTTACGGAAAAAAATATTAAGAAAATCTCTCAGAAAGATTGAAAAATATACATTTAATTTTGCATATTTTAATAAAAGCGCGTTACGAATGTCAACGTCATTCAATTGAAAACAAAAAAACTCTGTGGTTATCTATGACACCACAGACATAACCGCGCTAATTGATTCCAGTTCAAATTGAATAGGTACGCATACATAAGATAGGTCAGCTATACAAAATAAAGTAGTGCATCAAATTTACGCTAAGGCGGTACGAAGTTCGCCGGGTCAGCTAGTTAGATATATTTATGTGCTTTAAATTCGTTAGTTTTGAGTGTATTTTACTGATTTGTGAGAATATCAACGTAATTTGAAACTCTGGTTAAATTAACTATGTCAAAGTTGTCATACGTTAGAGGAAAAAACGATCTGTTAAATTGAATATTTAAAAATTAAATACTAATTCAATGACTTGCTCAGAAATGTAATCAAATATCATCTTGCCTGCGTGCCACGTGTTGTAAAAGATTTAAGTTTAGAAGCTTTGGAAATTAACAGTGATTAAAAAAATTGGAATCAAGAGATTAAATTGTCTGTTTCTTATGTAATCGAGCTGTTTTACATAACCCGTCCAAATACATACGCATGAGCAACCGAAATAGCTAAACATAAAAGGGTTCAGTTAATTGTGCCGTGCATATTTCCTATTCATCTTGTGTAACAATAAAAAATAATAACTTTTATATATGAATCATTAATTTCGCTATCTTTTGTCGAAACCAACTTGAGAATGTAAACAGCATATAAATCTGTTGTTAAAAATAAAGGAACTTTTCCCATTATCTGTATAGTCACGGGTCTCGTAAAACAATATAAAAGTTTTAATCGGGCACAAAATTGACCTTTGATCCGTAACACATTGTTTACCGTGTAAACCACACGAAAGACTTTATAAGGTCCAAAAGTAATAAAAATGCTAAACACATTTAGCATTTTTATTACTTTTGGATAAAACCTACTTTCTTTATTGAATAGTGGGTAAACGAACAGACATATCACCTGAGGGTAAACGATTACCGCCGCACGTGGATACTAGCAACACCTGAGGCTTCACCGTTTGGGGGATGGGAGGAGGGATTGGAATATGGGCCTCCCACGGTACTTTGGATAGGATAATCAGACCCAAATACGGGGCTCACCTTGATGAAAAATCATGATGAGCTTACTTATTTCAATCTGTGGACATACTACAACAGAAATCAAAAAAAATTCAAAATTTACTAATATGGAATGTAATATTCTAACACATTTCCAGAATATCAGTCAATCCCAAACTAAACAAACATAGTGCTATAGATGCAATGATAGATATATATATATTTGTATATCTACATATGTATAAAAATATAGAAAACACTCAAACTCCAAAACAGATATTTACAAATCGTACAAACGTTTAGATCTCAAGCAGAACAGTCACATACGCTCCCATTGCAACATCGAGGCAATATAAAAAAAGATTGGAATTGCTTGATATTGATATACTAATATAAACTTTCAACAAATACCTTTAAAGCATTTCACTAAGTAAAAGAATCTTGTATTTTTATTTTTAGCCCATCCAAGTTAGATAAGTTATTCAGTGCAAAAGCTTTTTGAATGATTCCCTATCGTACCGTACCTTAAAATCCATTTTTTTCAAGTACATTTACCTCAAGGGATCATAAATGTAATGTTTAGAAAAAATAACCCCTTTCAAGAATTTTTTAGACAGATTCTATGAGATGCTGAGATAACCTTTAAATATATTTTACTTTGTATTAAATTATTAAGTATTTTTAAATATTTGTTGCAACTAAATCTACATCTATACAAGAAAAAGTTAAAAAAAACTATAGTCCGACTGCGCAAAAACTTTTGGTAAAATTTCTATTATCCTATTTCACTCGTACCAGTACTGGTCATTGGAACCAAATCATTGATTAAATTGGTTCAGTAGTTGAGGCGCTTTAGGAACATAAAGAGAGACTGAAAATAGCACCCTTCCTTTTGGCTTCATCGTAGTTGGATAAAAAGTCAAAATTGACTGACTGATTCACTAACTGATTGATGAATGTGCAGCTGAAAAAGATGGGTCTAGATGCATGAAATTGTGCACAAATTTTCAAAAGCGTTTAACGATATATTACTTACATTGGCTCTAGAAATGCGAGAGCAAAGTTGTAATTCGTCTAAAGAATTTGTCATAAAATTAAAAAAAATAAAGGTATTTTGATAGATTGGTGGTCATCCAATGGCCAAAATTCGACCAGAATTCCTCTAGCAAATAAACTAACTGTGCCAAATTTCATAATCCTCCGTTCGTATTATTTTCGTCAAAGTTTTTGCGTTCACGTATTAATATATATATTTAGATACTCGTATTTATTTTACAACCATTTGTGCAAATGCCAAATCCATCACACTTGTGGATTGTAAATGGACATTCGCTTTATCTCCTATAAATTAATTGATAGAGAATTCCCTTAAGTACAGAACACTCAATAACTTAACAGAGACTCATAAATGTTGCAGTTTTATAGCTTGACATCATTTACTGTCGACGCGATGTAAATTATACAGCGCACTCATGTGAAATGCTTTTATCAGGTACCAATAAATATCCAATGCACTGCATTACATCTCCATGTCTAACTGTATTCACTTTGCCAATTGATGACATAATGTTCAGTATATTTCTTAGGTATTCTTCTGATGCTATGCTACAGGTATAATTGTAGCTTTTCTTAGACAATGCCTGTCAAAGTGAGGTCTGCCTGAAAGAAAGCATAAGCAGAATGCAAGAGTAGTGGTCATCATACTCATTGCGTATACAGAAAATTCAATAATGCAGCATGGTAGCCCACAGTATGGTGGACTATTGAGAGCCTTCTGCAACATTGTTCCTCTGGTCTCACACTCACTAACGAAACATGATAGCACGAATACTGTAATTTCTACTTGGTCTTCTGTGCGTATAGTACTACCCCATTCAAGTCAGCCTGTTTGTACTGATATATGCAAATATTATGTTGCAAAATAGGCTTTGTTAATAGGAAGAATATTTGTATTAAAAATTTGATTATTCGTGACGAGTTAGAGAAGAGCGAAGTAAATATGATAATGCTTATTTGGTTCGGCTATAGTAAAAATCCAAGGTTTTTGGTGTTCATTAATAACGTTAACGGCCTGTCTATGCCTACCAAAAAAGAGAGTTAAAACCAATGTCAAAAGAATAATTATAATCAGGGTGAACGAAAGAGTAAGTCTTGGTTCCAGGGATTCCCTTCTTGGGTACACCTGGTTCGCCGACTATTAGCCCTGATTTGGCAAGCGGTTTTTGGTCGGTTCGAGTCTTACATAACCAGGTAACCGCGGCAACTTCTGCACAAACAAATAAATCAAAAATGGTAAACAAAAGAAGAAAATTCATAGCACGGACTCGAAATAAATTTGACGAATAAAGAACGATGAAAATGAATGACTATCTTAATAAAGTTTTAAAAGATAGTTATGTTTGTTTTTAAATAGTATATTTTGAAATGATCATGAAGTTAAACAAGGTTCTAAATACGATAAAATATACGTGATGTGGAGTTTTTTAAAAACAAAATTTTTAAAGGACCATGTAGGTATAACAAATAATGTCCTAATTATTTACATAATTTATGTAAACGAAACGTATAAAGAACAAAGACTCGACAAATACATTATGAGGCATCAAAGGCCTTTTTGAACCACTCTATATTATTCCAAAAATATCCGAAGCTGCCGCATAGTAAGGTCATTAATTTTCCCCATAATTTCCTTTTAAGACAGTTGAAGGAAAAAAAATATTGTAGTTATTATGTTTTGGAATTTAAATAAAGGAAGAAGAAATTGTATTTAATTTGCGTGATTTATATCATTTTATTATTTCTGTTATTACTTTATAAAATATACTAGCTAAGGGAAATGTACAATTTCTAAAATAAAGTTGGCCATAACAGTTCCATTAAATACAAACAAAAAAGACTGCAGACTGCGGATGGCGCAATGGTTGTAGCGTTCCCCTTCCTAATGTGCTGAGTGTTAAGAGTTCGATTCTCACGTGGGACAATACTTTATATTATGTTCCACAAATTGTTGTCCTGAGACTGAGTATTTTTTATGGATCCGTTTCATGTATGTGTAGATACTCGTACAACACAGGTAATATTCCTAAAACGAGTGTGTGTTAGACCCTACGAATGGAGTCAAATTTCTTTGAGACAATGAGAGAAAAAATGTATGCACGCATCTCTCTCTCTCTCTCTCTCTCTTTCTATCTTCACTAACTTATATCTTCCTTTCAACTTCCGTTCGCCTCGCCCTATCACATTTTTCGTAACGCTCTCGTCACGTATTTACGAGCTTACTCCCCGAGTCAAGCGTGCGTAAAGAAGTTTCACTTCAAAAAGTAATAATAGTAATAACAAAGATATTAAAATGTGAACAATGTACCACTACTCACTTTCTTTTATTCTAAAGATTCGATCGGACCTAAACCGTGCCACGGGTGACCGCGTAAACATAATCGGTCATAGCCCTTTTACCACAATTGGCCATCGGTTGTAGGGTAAAGACATTTTTATGTATTGCCCGCTTATCATGCAAAATAGGGGCAATAAAACATGAAAATGCGTGCTTTCAGGGACTGATTCATATCTTAAACATAAAAGCCGCAACATGACCTGAACATAAAATTTTTCAGACAGTTTCAAAACATTGCTCTACAAATATATGAATTCGTGAAAAAAAAAAATAAACTGACACTGAAATAATACAATGTTTTACAAAATTATGACGATAATAAATTGTCAAAATAAAGGTACGGATAGCGTCGGTTTTTTTTAAACGGTTTAAGCAGTTGATATGCAATTTTCTACTGCGCTCACTGTTGTGAGTTCTAACCCCAACACAATATACTTAAACCCAAGATAACACTTTACTTGATCCACAAATTATTGTACTGTGTTTAGATGTTCTTTTTATCTGTTTCATGTATGTTTGTAAAGTACACCACGATACAGGATTTAATTCTAATGCGGGTATATACCTAAGACATAAAAAAGATAACATAGTTTTTCAATAGTATAAAGGACAAATTAGTTTGGTCACCTGTTGATAAACGACTAGCTCCGCCCATGGATCACTATGATCCAAGAGTCATAAGTACCAAGCTGACCTTTGAGCCTTCTCCCAGACCGTTTATGATGGCCGATGAAGTTTCCCACTTGGTGTAATACTTCGTGGGAGAGCCACGCTTCGGCATGAATGGGCCGGCTCGACCGAATGATACCACGGCCCCACAGAAAACCGGTGTGAAATAGCGCTTGCGCTGTGTTTTACCGAGTGAGTGAGGATACCGGAGGCCCATACCCTAATCCCTCCCCCATCCCTCTTCCCATCCCCCAAAGGTCGGTTGCGGGTGTCGATGGGCGACGGTATCGCTTACAATCAAGTGATACGTCTGCTCGTTTGCCCACTAATCAATAAAAAAAAAAACACCAAAATAATTATTTTTGCTGAGATAGGAACTGCACGGGGTATTATAATTTCTTGTGATTAACTTTTTATATGATAAATGAGTCGAATCAAATGTTTGTATGATCTTCAAATGTTTGTTTCGAAGTTTGCAGTTGGTATAATATGTAGATATGTAATTACAAAAAAAATGTAATTGACAAGTTGTCTCAGTTCTCTAGTACCAATGGTACAAGCTCTGCTTGTTTTGGGACTAGATGTCGTTTTGTGTTAGATGTTCGAAATATTATTATTATGTGTTGTACTGTGAATGTTACAATAAATTGACGAACGTGTACGAAAGAAACAAAATACCATCTGGACTGTAGTAGATGAAGATTAATTATCTCTGTCTACCCCTCTGGGAAATAGGCGTGTTGATTTGTACGTATGTTGGTTTATCCTCTTTATATTTCTTTCTTTCTTAGTACTGTATTTTCGTAAGCCCATGGCTGAACAAGTCTACATGTGGCAAAGCATGGTAGGAGAACCACGCTTTGCATTATGTAGCCATCAGTTTTTAAATGAAACTTTAACTTTAACTTTTTAAATTATGTACATTTAAAATTTTGCATGTCTGCTGGAGAGTAATGCGGCAATCAAACTCATAACATTTATTAAAGCATCACCAGAATTATAACCGCCAAAATAACCCAATAAAGCCACAAAACTTACGCAGTATAATTAATAAACATTGCTACTGTTTAGGTATAAGTGGGCGTACAATAATTGAATACTTCAATAACGTAACGTTTGTGGATCATTTGCTATTGTCTCGAGCAGGCACCCTGGGATTCTGAATGTAATAATTGTTAATTTCGTTAGGTATTAGAAACGATATAACGTTATTATAAAGTTAATTCTACAGAATATATGGAAAGTCAGAATATGGAGTTTAGAAAGAGAGTAAAAAGAGAGTAGTATCACAGAAAACCGAAAAAGTATATAAGCTCTTTTTGGTTTGAAAATTAGTTGGCGTTGTTTATTTATTTTCATTTATTAAAATTTCCTGTAAACATATTGCACTTAATGCCACAGGCATTTTGTGTGTTAGATGTCCGAAATATTTATTTATTTATATAAAAAGAAAGTAAATGTCAATATCATGATATTGAGCAGATATTTTTGTTTAGATCTAAAGAAAATGACGTGAAGACAAAAAATACTGTTAGCGGGCACAAACAGTTTACAATAAAACCTCTTTTTTTACAAAATCAAGTAGTCATGTCTCGAATAATACGAATTATTTAATCTTGAATACGTTTTAAACTTCAAAGCACTGACAAAATATGAGTGCTTCAAAATAAGTGGCTTTTTATGTTCCTTATGTAATTATGTAATTTAACGCGTAAGGAGTATTAAAACCGTCTGTTCTAAGTTCTAATGTAATGGCTTTCAACTGCGCCATGTGTTGTGGGTTCAAATCCTACAACGAACAACTCTTTGTGTGATCCACAATTGTTGTTCCGACTGTCCCCCGCGACACAGGATGTTAAGTGACTTATTTTAATAACAATGAACGTATTGAAAGGGCAGTCAATCAGCTCGTGCAGTCGGTGATATAAATTATGGCAACGGAATTCAGATTCTTCAAAGAAAATAAAGTACTTCCAAAATAATATCTTCATATTAGTTTAAAATGTTTATTGATTGGATTGCAATATCAATATTGTTTTAAAACATCCATTTCTTTTGTTTTTTTTTGTTGAATTTTTTTTTATTAGGCGCAAACGAGTTGCGTATCGCCTGATGGTAAACGATCACTGCCACCGATCGACACCAGAGGTGTCACAAGTGCGTTGCCGACCTTTAAGAAGGAGTACGCTCTTTTCTATAAGGTTTGAAGAAGAGCTTACCACTTTTGTTGCACTATCATACGGCGATGACAATAATCTATTATAATTGGATTATGTATTTTACATCAGTAATTTAATCAACATTGCCTTCAAAAGATCAGAGCAATGTTTAATAATTTTTAGCAATTCATATTTCAGTAAAACCTTGTCTGTTCTTTTTCATCAGGCGCTTGTGCTATAAAGACTTTAGTTCCGTACATTCGTATGACACACTAAGATAATATCTTATGTTGTATACGTACACTAGCGGTTTCTTCTAGTCTGGGGTAGGCAGAGAGAACAGAACACCATTTAATACAATCCCGACATATTCATACCAACAAAGACTCTGTCTACTTTGAAATCAAACGACCATGAAGTTATAATTAGTAACTACTCGTAGTTAGTATTTAGAGGTACAGGAGAAGAACTGATTTCATTATAATTTGTAACCTTAAGCCCAGTATCGTCTTGTTCAAAAGCGTAATCCATCAAAGTAACCGCAATTATTTTTTGGTTTGGTAAAATAATTACGTGTAAGGTCTATCGGAAAATGGTTGCCTATTTTCACTGTGCTGTAAGTAATTACATATTTATTAAATTTAATTCGAGAAGGATCTTCCTAACGGCAGATCGAATATAGGTTAGGAAGTTGAGAACTGAGAAAATAGATATGAGAGAGCAGAGAAATATGAGTGCTCGGATTACCTAATGTTAAGTAACTAAAGAGACATAAGTGTGTTTCCACGTTTTGAATGTTCCTATTTCAGATTTCCGAAGATACTCGTAACATAATGGATACAGGGAAAAAGAAAATAAACTTTATGAAAGATAACCATGTGGCTCAACGATATTATAAGTCAATGAAAAGTAAGTTATAAAACGTACTGTCTAATAAACAAATGACCAAAATTTTTTTTACAAACATCGTCAATGAAAACCACCGTTTTCAATACATACATACAATACTGCCTCGGTGGCGTAGTGGTAGCTTATGCGACTGCTAAGCTTGAGGTCTCGGGTTCGATTTCCGGGTTGAACCAAATGTTTGTATGATCTGCAAACATTTGTTTCGGAGTTTAGGCGTTTTCTTAGTATAATCTGTAGGTATTTACAAAAAAAAAAGTTTATAGGTATTTATATCAGTTGTCTAGTACCCATAACACAAGCTCTGCTTAGCTTGGGACTAGATGGCGTTGTGTGTTAGATGTCCCAAATATTTATTTATTATTATTATATTTATATTCTACAAAATATTGTCAATTGTCACTTCGTAAGGAAAGATTAACACTTATAATTAGAAGACTTAGATACTATCTGTCACGTAAAACTTTATAAATATGCGCCGATCCTTTTATGATTCCGAACTCCTCTAAATGGACATTTGTTTGAAACACTGCGACACACGGTACTGAAATTTCAACAACGAAATAGTTTTTATAATAGAAATAAGAAATTAGAAAGTTTCTCTACCTACTTGGATAGTTGGGGCTCCTGGAGGATGCTAGGTTGATTGTTAAATTAAATAGATACAAAGTAATATCCAAAGTAAATACAAAATCAAGGAGTTTTAATGGTATAAAAGGCAAGCGATCGAAAGTCGAAGCTGGTCACCTGTTCGCAACTGGCAACCAGCACTTATGGATAACTTCGATTCAAGAGATACGAATGCATAGCTATACATCCTGTTTTATGTTATAAAGGGGAAACGAATAGGATACATGGACACTTGTAGTACAAGTGTTGGCGTCTTTTGAGTACTTAAGTTCTGATTTTCTTTATTATTCCATAATGGTTAAGAAACATCTTACAGTGAGATCACATTATACTCGTGTCCTCGATCGCCTGATGCTAAACGATTACCGCCGCCCATGGACACCCGCAACACCAGAGTCGTTACAAGTGCGTTGCCGGCCTTTTTGGGATGTAGAAGGGGAGGGGGAAGAGGGTGGGGTAGGGCTTCCGGTACCCTCACTCACTCGGTGAAAGACAGCGCAGGCGCTGTTTAACACCGGTGTTCTATGAGGCCGTGGTATCACTCCGATCGAGCCGGCCCATGCATGCCGAAGCGTGGATCTCCCACGCTGTTACTGGTTATCGTTACTAAAACTAAGTTTTCCAACTAATTCTTGCGGTACACGTTTAAAATTACAGTGTAAATTTTATTATTCAGTGTGTCCGTGTGTCAGTCTGTATGTCCGTCCCTACGACTGTAAAAGCTTTTCAGTACATTGTTCAGTTGCTATTGTGCTATTCATCCGCCGCAATACTGGTAAATACAAGTAATGATCATTACTCTTCGCTCGACCGTTTTGATGTCGCTTTGAGAACGTTCAGATACTTACCAAGAAACGTTTCGGCCTGAAGGGTTTCGGCAATTGTATGAAAGTGTATGTATTGTTATTCTGTACCATCCATTCTGTACCATATATGAGAGGATTTCGTTCAGCGTATTCATGTAGTAGATATTCATGAAAAAGTATTCATGATACTTTGTATCATATTGAAAATATATTAACCATTATTATGGAGAGCCATGAATGTTGTTGAATTTTTGCTACTTAAAAGTTTTTACTCTTAATAATAGCCCTGATTATGGAAGATTATGGATGACATAGACTACCTATATAATTATACTATTTTGTTACGTAGTCGATTATAGTTTTTAATCGACCTCAAAAAAGGAGGAGCATCTCAATTCTTCTTGTAAAGTTTTCCTTGTTATCTGGTTATTTTAAACTGTATTTTATCGGCAGTGTTCACATATACTTTTTCAACGTGGAAGATACGGCATGGATGGGCCAACTCGACCAGAGTTATACCACGGCCTCACAGAAAATTAGTTTGAAATAGCGCTCGCGTAGTGTTTCACCGAGTGAGTGAAAATATCGGAGGCCCATAAACTCAACCCCTTCCCCCTTTGCACTTGTGACATCTCTGATGTTACGAGTGTCCATTGGCTATAGTAATCGCTTACCATCAGGTGATACGTCTGCTCGTTTACTCCCTATATTATAAAAAAATGTATAAAAATGGTATTAGTGTTTGACAGCGTGTCTGGGTTGACTTGATTTATTGCGATCTTGCATTTGAAGAGATAAATGGTTGAAGAGTCATGCGTGACAGGTTTTCACTTATTCACACGCTACTGTTTAACGCTAGAACCAGTATTGGGACTGATACTCATGAATTTTAACCTGAAATTACCTTAAATACATGAAAAGTTTAGGTTCGAATCTACGGGCTTTGGCTTAAAAAACTGGATTACAAATTATCAAATTAATAGACCATTCTTTTTCTTACTAACATGAAAATTTGGTTTTACATGAAAATTTGGTTTTACATGAAAATCAGTTCTTTCAATGAACTTTTGGCATCAGAACTCCGCAACCCTGAGGGAGAACTGATTTCTATTTTTTTCTGTCTTTTCTCTTTTCTGTAATCCCTGATTATTAAAATTATGTTTGCAAGAATGAATTATATATTTGTATTGTTATATAGAATGGATATATAATTTATTTTTGTAAATATGTTTGTTGAACATTTTCAATATTTTGTCACAATGTCACTAAAGTTTATAAAGAATTATTATTTTTGTATGTGTGCCTGCTGGCGGGTGGTGTGGAAATACGATCTGGTTAATTTTCATTTAGATTTTTATTACGTTTTTATTTAATTTTAGTGGTAATTCCATAGGTATTCATTTTTTTATTTTTTTTTAAAGTACACCTATGATCGACGATGACGTCGATGTATTTTTTTCTGCCGATGACTCTTCAGAGGATGTCAGTTTCAGTTCCTTAACAGAGACTCTGGGTGATCAAGTGCGACAAATATTTCGTACTCAATCGCGTCCTTATCTAAATGTTTGTCACATAAACGCTCAAAGTGTTCCTAGCCATTTTAGTGATTTAACTGAGACCTTCTCTGATAACAACATTCATGCCATCCTGATTTCAGAGACCTGGCTCAAACCCCACCTACCTTCCACCGCATATGCTCTTCCTGGTTTTGAACTTATCCGCAATGACCGTTCAGATAGAAGAGGTGGTGGCGTTGCTATCTACCTTCGCAACGTCTTACCTTATAAAATTATCTCTTCTTCCTCTTCCGATCACTCTACCAGCGCGGAATATCTCTTCCTACAGGTTTGTGTCAAGGGAGTTAAGGTCATTCTAGGTGTGGTTTACTGCCCTCCAACTGTTAACTACTTCTCCAGTCTGGAAACAGTTCTGGAATCTTTAGGGTCTGAACACTCGCATCACATCATCATGGGAGATTTTAACACCAACCTCCTAGCCCTGAACTCTCCTCGAACACACAGTCTGCTTCATATTATCCAAGCAACCAATCTCCATGTCCTATCGCTTCAAGCCACTCATCACAATATTGAGCACCAGGACACCTGGCTCGATCTGATCCTCACCTCTGCCCCACACCTTGTCTCATCCCATGGTCAACTCTCCGCTCCTGGCTTTTCCCATCACGACTTAATTTTCCTCTCATATATCCTGAAACCTCCCAAATCACCTCCTAAAATTGTACAGATTCGCAGTTTCCGAAGATTGAATGTCGGAGAAATAAATGCAGATGCTGCTGCGATAGACTGGACGAATATGGCAGCTACTACAGACGTGGATAACAAAATAATCATTTTCAACGACACCATTGTCAAACTGTATGACGTCCACGCTCCCATTAAGTCAGTTAAGTTAAAACGGACTCCGGCACCTTGGATGACAAGTGAGGTCCGTGCAGCCATGAAACGAAGGGATCAAGCATTTCTTCGGTTCAAAAGTAACCGCTGCGAAGATAATTGGAATCTTTACAAAGTTGCAAGGAATCGATGCAATCAGGTGATACGTAACGCTAAACGCCGACATATTCTACAAAATATTGAGTCTTCTTCCTCTTCTAGTATCTGGAAATTTCTTGGTACTCTAGGTATTGGTAAAAAACAACATCAAGTGTTCAATAAGACAATTAGTTTGAATGATATCAACGATCATTTCTCATCTACACCTCCGCTGGATCTTCAAACTAAGTGTCAAACTCTGAAATACATATCTAGTCTCACCAGTCCTACCACCAACTCATTCGAATTTTCTCCAGTGCCTCCCGAAGATATCAAGAAGATTATCCTATATATCCATTCTAATGCCGTGGGATGTGATGGTATTAGCCGTCGCATGATTGTCACCATACTCGACTGCATTCTTCTAGCAATCACCCATATAATAAATTTCTCTCTTGATTCCGGAACTTTCCCCTCGCTGTGGCGCAAGGCTTATATCATTCCTCTTCCCAAAAAAAACAATCCTACACTCCCTGAACATTTTCGACCTATCTCTATTCTTCCCTTTCTGTCTAAGGTACTCGAGGCCTGTGTTCATAAGCAATTCGCACACTTTGTTCACACCAACCAGCTATTAAGCCCTCTGCAATCCGGCTTTAGGGCCGGTCACAGTACAGTCTCCGCTCTCCTTAAAGTGACTGGCGATATTAGGAGGGGCATGGAGGATACCAAAGTTACAGTACTAGTTTTAGTTGACTTCTCAAATGCCTTCAATACCGTCAGTCATGAAATCCTCCTATCTATCCTTACATATCTTGGGGTGCCTTCCGAGGTACTGGAATGGTTCTCCACTTATCTTCAGGGGCGACAGCAGTGTGTTCGTGTTGATGACTCGACGTCAAGTTGGTGCCACCTCCGCGCTGGCGTCCCTCAAGGCGGCATTTTATCCCCTCTCTTATTTTCAATATTTATTAACCTCATAACTCAACAACTTCGGAGTGCGTATCACCTGTATGCTGATGATCTGCAAGTGTATTCGCAAGCAAGAGTGGAGGACATAGCGCGAGCCATCGACGAAGTTAACAGGGATTTAGAGATCATACAGTTCTGGTCAATGAGGTTTGGCTTATCAGTTAACCCAACTAAATGTCAGGCGATTATAGTGGGTAGCAAACGCATGATAAGTAGAATCGATACTACTTCAATATCACCGATTGTGTTCAATGGCTCAGTCCTCCCGTTCAGCAACGTAGTCAAAGATCTGGGCTTGCTCATCGATTCGACCCTTGATTGGCAAGCTCAAGTTACTTATGTCAGCCAGAGGGTAACTGGAAACATGCGAACGTTATATCGACTCAAAAACTTCCTACCACCTAACACCAAAACAACTCTCATGCAGTCCTTAATAATCCCAATAATTGACTATGGTGATGTATGTTATTTCGACCTGAATGCAGATCTTCTCAATAAACTAGACCGCCTTCTTAATAACTGCATTCGATTCATTTTTAATCTCCGTAAGTATGATCACGTGTCAGCCTTACGTTCTCAACTTAAATGGTTGCCTATTCGCCTGCGCCGCAATCAGCGAGCACTTACCTCCCTATTTTCTTTTCTTAACTCACCTTTTTCTCCTACATACCTTGCTTCATATTTCCGTTATCTGTCCTCTAACCATGACAGAAATCTTCGTTCAGAAAATAATCTACTCCTCTTATGTCCTTCCCACAATTCAGATTTCATGAACTCTTCATTCTTTGTCCAAGCGGTACTACTCTGGAATGCTCTCCCACTTGAAATCAGGATGTCCACAAACCGTCTTATGTTCAAAAAGAAGGTACATGACCTCCTTCTCAGTAAATCGTCAGAAATTTCTAATTGATAGTGGCTTCACCTCATATTCGGATCATCATCGTGTACGAACGTAGTGTATTTGTATAAGTATATTTTATATATGTATTTATTGCGTGTGTATTCATTATAATATATATGTACCTCTGTGCACCACCTACCTTACTAGATCTCTACACCACCCTAAGGTTGACTGGAAGAGAATGCCCTGGGCATTAAGTCCGCCAATGTACAAATGTGCATGAAGTTTTAAATAAATAAATAAATAAAACTTGTTGCCAATATATTTGACGGCACTGACTTTCCAATAACTGTTATATGTGCCATAGATGTTCATGACAACATGAATTGACCGTTTAATGCGCTCTTCGAGGCACAGGCTTTACATTCCGCCAACAGCCAAACTCTTAACTATTTGGAATTTCTTGTAAGGAAAACTAAATAACACTTTTTGGCCAGAACAGGGAATCGTACCTCTTGATCGGTAGTCGCATACGCTTACCACTATACTAAGAAGGCAAAATTTGGTGCAAACAATAATTTATTAATTAAAAGTCTCCACTTAAATTGTTTTTACAGTTAAACATTGCAGATGTATAATATTTACATTTCACATATTTGTCTCTATCCGAGATCTGTGAAATTGAAATCTATTGTAATCTGGCAGAGATAAGTTAAAATGAGTCTATCAAGGACTTTAAAATCAAACTTCTTAATGGTGAAACTAGCTCTAAAAGTAAGCAAAACATACAAAAAAATATTGACAATATTATATTGGTATCCAATTATGTTTTTATGACTAAATATGGGGGATCGTTGAATAAGAATGAGAGTCGTCAATACAGAATGAATAATTAAATCACATTACAGTGGGGAAATTGCGTGAAAAACTGAATAGTATGGATTCAACATGTTGTTGGTTCTGTGGGATAAATGTATTGCATTTATTTATCATCATTATATGGAGGAGGTTTCCACATGTGCGTGTGCAGTTTATAATAATAGATTAACGATTCAAGTTGTTGATATTATCACAAAATCTTCTAGAACTTTCTTTTCTTCTTAAACCTTGTACGTAGGTTTTTATTCCTTTAAGATAACTCTCGAAAAGTATAACAGGCAAATGTTATTAGTTCTAATCTGTTAAGCTCTATTTCCAAAGTTAAATTTGTTTCCGAGTAAATTATACAATAATAAACGATACCTCGGAAAGTTTTAATCACTATGCAACGTAATAAAAAATACACAACAAAACGATCGATTACTGATCTTAGACTTTTGCAACTTTTAGGCCGCGAACTCAGCGGTGGTGGAGCGGGTGCAGAAGAGAGCGGGAAGCGGCTCGTTTAAATGTATAGCGACGCGGTGAGCAGGTGACGAGTGCAGTGTCACAATGTAGTGTCAAATATGGATGGAATAAAATAGCAATCACCTGTGATTAATGATTTTTACAGTCTTGTGTTTTCAAGTTTATTTAATTGTTAATATTTTTTATTTTTAATGTAGCTTTAAGATACATTCTAGACATAATTTGATGGTGTACAACAAAATGATACTGTTTTCGTTTTTTTAAACATTGTAAAACTAACTCCTACTTTAAAACAGTGAAACAGAATATAAAGGTAGAGTATGAGAATACTAAACTATTTGGAAACGGCTGGTTATGAAGCATAATTCCTATTTGACTTTTGAAAATGCTTATGCATTTACCAGAACTATGAATATACAAAAAAAAATTGAACAAGTTTAATACCAGACCTTGATAGAACCTTGGTAGACGCCAATGTCCAGAAATGAATGTCTTTCAATAGAGATGAAGACGATAGTCATGACATAATTGTTATTTTAAATGAGATAGTATGCGTTCATCTGACGACAGGTGAATAATTGTTGACCAATGCTAATGCTACAGCATTGGCTTACGTAGTGTGAGGCGCCCTCTGGCCAGATGGGGTGGAGACTTACGTGAGAGGATGACGGGCAACTAAATGGGAAAAAACAACTGACGGGGTTCTTTGGTGTACCTTGGAAGTGGCATATGTTCATCAGTGGACTGCAGCGTGCTGATAGTGATGTTAATTGGAACTTTAAATGTCATAACATTAAAATGCGCAGTTTTCTGCACAAACTGATAGCACTCACAATTAAATATCTACTACATAAGTAAAGTAGTTATTCTTATGACTATTCATCACACTACGTTATGTCTGAAGCAAAGGCGCCAATCACAACTTACATATAACATCAATGTTCTGAAATAAATCAAACCTCCCACTTGGCATTCACGGCACTTCTTAAGGAAAAATAACAGAATATTTTTCTGTAATATACATGAAACAAACGATAAAGTACAACATCTGGTGTGCTACAAGGCACAATTTTGGACCCAAGGTTGGAAGGATCACTGTGTTTATGTTTGGACTAAATTATTTAGATCATGTTTTCACACGTCGCCACATACAGTACCTAACTATAGCACAATGAATCGTATTGTAAATACTGATTAATATCTTAAAAATGATTATTTTAAAAATATTTAGTGTTGATGATTAGATTTTTTTTTAACTATGTTAGAATCTATTAATTGAAAGGAATCATATTCTGTGTTATCCCATCTGGAATTTGTACAAATATTGGCGCAGTAGAAAGCGGCGTGACAACCGCTTAAACTACAAGGGTAACCGTGCAGTCAGTGTTTATTATATTAGTTTTGATTCCGTAACTACATTTCAAAGTTTAAACTGAAGACCGACATATTTTAATTCTCCACATTTTGACTTATGAAATAATTTAAGAATAGAAACGGAATTTAATAAACGACGACATTATTAATTTGAATTTTATTTAAAAATACACTATATTAATATACAATGCTTAAAAGAAAAAAAAAGATTTAAATCCGAAACTGGTTGTGTTTGACACGATGACATGATGTTATTATAGTAACAAGGAACTCCAGAAAAATACTTTCCAGTTGCAATGATCTTGACAAATGTTTCACGTGGAAAGTAAGTCACGATAGTGTGAGCACGCAAACGAATGCCAACTACACTAATTATCAATCTATTATGTGTACGAATAAACATGATAGAAAACTGTATAGAAGTTATTTTCAGTAGTGTGTTGATATTTTCCATTTTTTGTTTGTAAACTTGTAATAAAGGTCTATGAAATAATAATGTGAAGGAATTTTCTACAATAAGAAACAACAAACTTACATTAAGTGAGCACTTTTCGATTTTCTATGCCGTTCCTTTTTATGAACCCCATTTCTCTAAAGTATCTAAATATGTATACCGGAATGGAGTTATAGAATTTTTAAACTAACTATGTCTATCAAAGTGCTAATGTCACCAGTAGAGCAATAGGACTATTTAGATCATCTGAATGCACGGTTCGTCTTGTGATATAAACGGTCACCATATCGTTTTTGACTTTGTCAAGTGTTGTGAGTTCAAATGCCAAACTTTGTGTGATTCACAAATTGTTTTTCTGAATGGGTATTTTACAAACCGCGACAGGCGGGAATTGTCTTTTTTAAAATATAAAACATATTATTAAACTTTTATACTTTTAGTTAACTAAAAAATAAAATTTGATCATGTTTCTTACATTATTTGATTAAAAATGTGTAAGTTAGCTTCTTAGTACTCTAGAATAATGCTCTAAAGCAATGCGTTCTCAGTTTTGAAGCTCCAAAGACATGGCAACCTAATTGTTTGAAAGCCATTGTTTCTTTGCCCTGTCAGTCTTTGTTAAGATTATAAATCACTCAAATATTGTCCGCTAAATAGCAATATAATGCTTTTTGGGGTCATTAATGTTCATTAATTTGCGTTTCTTTGGGATGTTTACATAAGACGTGACATTTTACGTGGACGAGCCCTGTTAGGTATAGTTGACTCGACTCGATAGCAGTAAGCAATACTTCTGTGGTTTTTCACCGAGTGAGTCGGGTTATCGGAGCTCATTCATTGATTTTAATTTTCATCTCAAGTGATGGCAATGCATTATTTATTTCCACATGACCATAGACAGCGTTGTCTATCGTCAAGTGATACGTTTTCAAGTTTGCCCTCTTTGATTATATAGCTAGCTATATCGCTCTTGTAGACTACCTACTGATAACACATTACTTGTAGACTATTATAGTGGCTAGTTTCACCAGTTCCTAATAGTCATTTGACATATTTCATTACTTCACCTTTAAAAGTTGCTGGTATTTATGTATCTTGCTTCTCACGTCGATATCCTCGTTACTGAGGGTCATAATTACCCAGGTGTTGGATGACTTTCTGCCGAACAGTTCCTCGCCACTTGTTCCTGTCCTTGGCCGAATGAAGAGCAATATATAGATTGGTGTCTAAGGCTGTTCGGGTCTGGTCAGTTCAGTTAATCGGATTACGTCCTCTTGGTGTTTTTCCGAAAACTTTTACGATAATCATGAGTTCCTCGAGGTTTTTCCCTTCTTCTCAGGTGATGTAACTAAAGAAAACAATACCTTTTTGCAGGTATATAGAAGAGAGAACAAAGTATACGTATATGCGATAAATACATCGCTATCCAAGACTTATGAAACTGAAATCTTTAGTTTTTAAATAATTTGACATGAGTCTATCAAGAACTTTCAACGTAATTAGCAAACTATGAAACACAGGGCAGGTGCTGTTTCACACCAGTTTTCAGTGAGGCCGTGGTATCATTCCGGTCGAACCGGCCGATGCATGCCGAAGCGTGGCTCTCCGATGGTTTAGTAAAAATTGGTTAATATGCAGACGAGTGCCATTTTACTTTACTGGTATTAATTAAAATCAGAAGTGTATTGGTTTAAACCATTCAGACCTATGTTGCATATCTATTTCCTGTTACTACTAAGGGTCAATGTCAAGCCACTGCAATGAGCGCTATCTTTTCAATATATCAATCTTTCGTTTTTGCCTGAAGTACTTTCATCTCAGATTAATTTAACAGTCTACTTTTCTGAAGTGTCTTAATCGGCGAAGGATTTTGAGTCTTGAAAATGTCTGGTCTCACTAAACGTCGCGGGCCTACCCTTAGAGTTCTTACAAACAAGCCTAGCGTGCTAATAAATTGTAGATAATTCTCAATAAGTTAATTGATTAGCAGCTAATAGTCTCATAAAACCGAGTCACGTTAACTAACTTTATGTAATAAAAACTAAAGAGCGATTAATAAGTATTTATTAAACAAGACTACGAAACCAATTAATTATTTCTTTAAAAAATCGCATATGTACATCACTGAAGTGACGGCCGTCTAGTTCCAACACGCCAGAGTTTCTCAACCTTTAGTCGTGTTTAAAGTGCAAATACTTTATACTTATTTTTATTTAGTCGTCACGCAACTGCAAAAACTAAAACGCAAGTTTACGAACTGGCTCGAAGATATTGACGGTAGTCACGATTCCAAATATTTGTCGATAAGTATGTTTTCTTTTTGAGACAGCTTGTACCATTATAATTTTAACACTGAATATTATTTGTTTTATTACTTACGTTTTTTACACTTTAGCACAGGTATATAAATTCAAGCAAATTTGAACTTAGGTACAATTAAGACCTTATAAAAACCAGATTAAAGTTATCTTTGACATACTGCTCAAAATTGAATCACTTGATATGCTGTAGAGCTAAAAATCTAGGCTGTATCAAATATCTTAATATTTAACAAGGATAACCTTAACTCCTGATAATCAAAAATTCTGATTCTTATATAAACAAATTAACAATTAAAAGGAAGTTATCAATTCAAAAGACAATTTAGTATTTGTATAATTATTCCGGGTAATGTCTTTATGACATATGAGCTTTTATAGCTCAACTACTTACTGTTTTTAAACGGTTTTAATTAGCTCACCCCGTTTGTTTTTTTCTTTATTCTTTATTCTTCCTTCAAAAAATCAAATTTAGTAATTCAAATTTCACCCTCTTCCTGTCAACCGATTAATCTGAAATTTTGTATACACTTTGGATTTTGGTGACAATACAATTATGTTTATTCATTATCATTATAAATTCAAGATGGCCGCCGCTACAAAATGGCGGATAATTGATGTTTTATCAATCCCATCAATATGGGTATCAAATGAAAGGGCTCAACAAGCAGAATACAATATACTATAAAAAATTGAAAGAATGAAGCACTAAAAACTAAAAACTAGAAAATAAAAATAGGTAAAAAAACTTTTTAAGTTAAACGGTTTTATGTTAAAAAATGTACTAAAAACCAAAAAAATAAAAAAATAGATACAGTCGTGGGAATTATAAACATATGCATAGACTAGACTAAAATAAAACCGTGGGGCACGTCAATTGTCTACAATTTATCGACTTAATGTGCGATAGAAGAATCGTTTAATTCGTCGTTAGGCAGTTGGCCCGCAGACGGTGAGGAAATTAATTACTATTTTCTTGCTCATGGAAATTCCAATAGTTATACATTCCATGTTAACCCCACGGTTTTATTTTAGTCTAGTCTATGCATATGTTTATAATTCCCACGACTGTATCTATTTTTTTATTTTTTTGGTTTTTAGTACATTTTTTAACATAAAACCGTTTAACTTAAAAAGTTTTTTTACCTATTTTTTAATTACTAATAGTAACATTATTTATTTTTGACTTAAGAATACAAACCGTAGAAGAAAAATCCAATTATTAACAATTTAGATAATACAGATTCATGTACACGGTTTCTCGGAAATGATGTGTTTGAAAATTCCGTGATGTTTGCTTAGTGCAAATATGGTGGAACTCATAAAGTTATATATTTCTTTTTGCATACGTAAGATTAATTTCATTTCTCAAAACTTTACTGTTCTTAGAAAAATACTTTTCACACACTTAAAATAATATAAATAAATAAATATTTCGGACATCTAACACACAACGCCATCTAGTCCCAAGCTAAGCAGAGCTTGTGTTATGGGTACTAGACAACTGATATAAATACTTATATACTTTTTTTTTGTAAATACATACATATTATACATAGAAAACACCCAAACTCCGAAACAAATATTTGCAGATCATACAAACATTTGGTCTGACCCGGAAATCGAACGCCACCGAGGCAGTTAAAATAAATCATAGTATTATTTGATTGGATATTGTTTAAATGAACATCAGATCAAAATTTAATTACGTGTACTTAAATAAATGTCAAAAAAGGGCCGCGTGCATGTATGCAGTAGTTGATTAAAGTACAAAGCAAAATAGGTATGCCAAGACCGTAGTAAGTGGAGATAAAGTGTCTCCACCTACCCCTCTGGGAAATAGACGTGACTATACTAAATTTAATTTCATTTTAATAAGGTACAGAAGAAATGGAACCTATGCACCATATCCAAAGGTCACTAATCCAGTCATTATCAAACACTTTTATGATTTTGTAATTTTGTAATCAGTTCCAAATATATATTTTTATTTTAACTCTATGTGTGTATTAACGTACTAAAATTAATGATACCATTCATTTTGATCTCGTGATGAGTATATGTAGATGAAGTTCTATGTTTGGCCAGTTAGATATTTAATAAGAATAAATATTTGTAGATGCTATAAAAAAAAGACCATTTGAGTAAGACTTTACTCACGGTAAGTGCCTTTGATTTCAAGGACACATTTATCTTCCCGAAACTTAATACTCTCGTTAACTAAGTGCTCGATTTACTCGGTTTACATTACATCAAGAGATTTTACATTGTAAAAAACTCAATCTAGCGTAAAACCGAATGAAATGAGTATGATGCACATCAAGCGAGTAACACAAATGATTTTTTTGTCTATAACACGAATGTCACCACCGTCTTCTAGCTAGAACGAGCAGCTGATACTCCATATAACAATACGATATGCAAGAACAGTCTTCATATAGTTTATTCAAGTTATGCACGCTAGTTATAATCATGTGTGTTTGTTTCTTCTATATTTTATTGTGCTCATGAGAATAAATTTTATTATAAAGGGCAATGACTACTTTTGTGCCTATATTATGAAATTATCTACTGTTAACTGTTTATACAGTTTCAAATCACGTCTAGATACTTTATCTACCTATTTTTTATTCTTAGAGGATTGTATGCGTAATATGTTATTTTAGGGATAAGGGATGATAGGATGATCCACACAGACTAAAGTTTTGTTTTTATTCCTGAAGATTAGCCGTCACTTTTGCAAATTAATCTTTCTTAATAACCAAGCGGGACAAATGTTCTTGGCCTTGGCCAATGCCACTTTTTCCTTCCACTATATCTAACACAATTACTTTGAGTAGGAGGCATCCATCACAAAGTCTAAGTACCTGACGGAGATATTTTAAGTTATGATTTCTTATGATTTTCATCACGGAATGATAAACATAGATCCTAACATTTCATTGAAATATCTTTTAAAGTCTTTTAATGTAAGAGAGAGAAGAGAGGAAAGACCAGTGAGTTTTATGCAAAGTTACCAATACGAGTACATTGCTATTGATATT
This sequence comes from Spilarctia lutea, assembly GCA_916048165.1. NCBI lineage: Eukaryota > Metazoa > Arthropoda > Insecta > Lepidoptera > Erebidae > Spilarctia > Spilarctia lutea. Next base: position 1,326,834 of record OU696492.1, on the reverse strand, counting down.
CAGGATTTGTTTTTGGATTTCTGAAGACCGCTATGTTTTGCGTTACTAATGTTGAACGGTAAATTCATTTCTACACTTTAATTCTGAACTGTTTCTTATAAGTATGGTAATACAAATCGTGAGAAGTGACACGGATGCTCCTAAAATATTTTTCATCAAGTCCCACGTTCTCCAAAATCGTTGTTTCGTTCGTACGTTTCTTTTCCTCTCCATTTTTCAGAGCACTCAACTGCCACTACGAGATAAGCTCGGTGCCTTGATTATGGATATTTGTTGGGACTTTAACCCGCGGGAGTACATCGTGAGCATTACTAAGGTGGCCTCGCAGAAACGTGGCGTAATGAACAGGCTGAGACAGTTCTTTGCGCCCGAGCATATGCGTCTTCTTTATAGGACTCAGGTTTGCTTGTGCGTGGAATGCTGTTCTCATCTTTGTAAAGGATCCAACGGCGGCAAGTAGTCCGCATTATCGACAGTCCCGATGCCACCAGGTTCCTTGAGCTTCTGCAGTTATGGTGAGATATCGCCTCTTTGGTAGTACTCTATCGCCTGCTTTGCCATGTAGAGTGTTTTGAGTGATCTTCTAACTGATACCACCTTCTCCCTTCCTCTACGGAACAACACGTGCTGACCTTGGAAGCCAGTGGCTCAGAGTCGTAGAAATACGCTCTTGCACTAAACACTTTGGTTCTTCCTGCCTGTGCCGTGTAGCTAGGAACTGAAACTGAAACAGCGCACGTGTTTTCTTTCCACTATGATCCTAGGTCCTTTAAGCTGAGCGTGAAAAAACATTTAACTTTGCCGCAATAGTGTGGGACGCCATACTGCATTGTCTGCATTCGCAGCCGTGGGAGCTGCTGTTGGTTTCTACTCAAGCTTTCCATTAGGCTGAGCAAAGACACTTATGCACGCTGTCAAAAAAAAAAATAGCTTAGTGTAGTTTCGTTTGATCTAAACATTTTTTTGACGTGTCTCTTCTATTGATTATATTATAAATATTGAATAAAGTTTTATTAGTATTTACAGTATCACTAACAGTTCAACGAAGTTTTGCTGATAAGTCATTTTGAACGAAACTTACCAGGCTTGCAGATGCCACTGATTTTCTTCACTTCCCGATCAGACTCAATTTCGCATTTATCTATTGCTACCAATGACTTGGATAGTAAGGAAAGGGTAGGTAAGAAAAAAATGCAGAACAAAGAATATTGCTAAACTGAGTTACATAGTGTAAAAACAGTTTTAGCTCTTAAAAGGTCTCCGACATAAAAATCATTTGAATTTGTATCAATGTTTGTTTTATGTGAACTAGAGAAAAATGGTAAAATCGTGAAACTGTTACCCTATATATTTGAAGTTCCACTCTTGTTTTGACAAAAAAATCGATCTCACTAAAAGTTATAGTTCACAATGGATGAAATTGACGTGGGATACTGGCATGAATAACTTTCGCTGTTTCACTGGAACTGGACGGAAATTCATTTTTTTTTTTTTTTTTTTATTGAATTGGAGGCAAACGAGCAGACGCATCACCTGATGGTAAGCGATTACCGCCGCCCATGGACACCTGCAACACCAAAAGCGTCACAAGTGCGTTGCCGACCTTTGGGGGATGGGGAGAGGGAATGGGGGAGGGGTTGGGGTATGGGCCTCCGGTATCCTCACTCACTCGGTGAAACACAGCGCAAGCGCTATTTCACATCGGTTTTCTGTGAGGCCGTGGTATCACTCCGGTCGAGCCGGCCCATTTATGCCGAAGCGCGGCTCTCCCACGGTCTCTTGTTGATTTGAGTTTCTATTTCTTCTTTCTTCTTTCTTCTTCTATCTTGTTGAGTTGATATGACAAGTATTTGTGCATGATATTGTTTTCTTAATTTAAAGAGAAACCATGTTTTGGCACATAAATAAAGATGAAATTTATTTAGGTATTTCATGCCTTTTTTTTTACAATATATGAGTCTGTTATAAGGTTTATTTTAAAAATAGTTACTACAAAAGTGAGTAAAATATATAAAATCTTAAGTGGCAATTGGCGGCGCAAATGACTTACATACAAGACGACAAATGGGTCCAAAAAAAATCTGCAGTGTTAAAAAAATTGTTAATGGAAAACTTCGGAAACCCTCTTCTATTAAAATTATTGGAAGCCGTTGGATAAGATGAGAGAAGCGCAAGATTTGTTCTTGTTGAGAGTGTTAGGCAGGAATATGTTCAGCAGTGAACATCTTGCGACTGAGATGATGTTGATGACGAACTACAAATACACTGGTAGCGGGTTCGAATAATTTAATGATAGTAGTTGAGACTAGTAGGGTATGTAAGGGAGTAATGTTTAAATACACAGTATTTGAAACGAACTCCAAGAAGTTAACATTTTATCCAGTTTAATTTTTAAGAAAATCTGTAATTAAACCTAACAACAAACAGACAAGCTATATTCCTGACATATTAGTTTGCCCCACTGCGGGCCCAGTGACGCGTGGTCATATATAACAGTATAGCGTCTTACATTTCAGCATTTGGTTATCACATCGTCGCAGTAAATTGCGACTAATCGAACAGTGTATTGTGAAGTGAATAAATAGAAAAAAGAAAATGAAGAGTATACACTTGTTCGCACTCCTCGTAGTGGGTATCGTGAGATCGAGTGAAATCGATAACGAGGTGAGTTCATATTTGAAAAGAAAATTAACTCGATAAAAATTTGTTGTGATTTTTCTTTCATGTGTGTGATAAAAATAATGTATTTTATTATCTCATTCGAATTGAGAATACACTAACTGAAGTAGAACTAGGGATTTGTGAAATACAATTTACGAGACAGTTTTTGAACCCATGTTTGTGATGTAATAAAGTTTTTAGGTTTTTTAAAAATGATTTATTTATAGATAAATTCGTTAATTAATACTGAAATTCATAAGTGGTCATGATACTAGAAACAGTGTCAAAATATCGAAAGCTAATTCACAAAGATTAACAAAACTGTTAACTAAATTACGTTTAATTTATTGCAAATTTTAAATACATTAGAATTTATGAATAACTAGCTGAACCTTGTGGTGCTACCCGCGGTGCCACCCGCGGTACTACCCATGGTGAGGCAAAGCTAGTATCTTTATAAATTATAGCCTATGTGTTATTCTGATGTAAAAAAAGCTTAGCTGTTTTTGCGTGAAAGAGCAACAAACCTACTATGTAAGTACATACTCACAAACTTTCGCGTTTATAATATTAGTAGGATATTATAGTCAAATTACTGTATAATAATTATATGGTATTTTGGTCAATGTTCTTATCCGACATTAATATTATCACTAATATTACTGTCGGATAAGAACATTTACACACAGAATCCTACTACTATTATAAAGGCGAAAGTTTGTAAGTATGGATGTATGTATGTATGGATGTTTGTTACTCTTTCACGTAAAAACTACTGAATGGATTTGAATGAAACTTTACCACAATATAGCTTATACATCAGAATAACACATAGGCTACTATTTATAAAGATATAGCTTCGCCTCGCGGCGTTGCCCGCAGTTATCATCGTACCGCGGGTAGCACCGCGGGGTTCAGCTAGTATTTAAATAATAGTGGAAAACAGAAACTGTGCCTGTGTTTTAGCCCACACTTGTATCTCCTGCATAGTTAGCCCGTCTCTGTTGAGGCTAGCTGCTGTAGCCGAAATCGGTTAAAAAGACATCATCATTACCGAACAGGAGTCAAATATCAATTGATATATTTATGAGTAAATATATATACCTACTCGTACATACTAACTGACCCACGCAACCTCGTTTGCGTCTTCTATTGCTCGTAGCGTGAAAATTTTCCCCCGTTTTTGAAACATTCTTCATTGGTGCTCCGCTCCGTTTGCGCCTTCCTCGATAAATGGATAGTCTATTTATCCAGCACTTGAAGAATTTTTTAAATCGAACCAGCGGTTCCTCAGATTAGTGCGTTCAAACAAACAAACTGTTCAGTTTTATACAATTAGTATAGATTTAGAAGTGATCTTATAATTCATAAGGTCGATACATATTTATGAAAATAATGCCATATTTATCAAGTACCAGACGTAGCCTACTGCTCCTATTATATTACGATTAGCGTAGTAAGAATTAGCTTATGTACTTTTTATAAAATCAAAGCGGTTTAGCTGTGAAAGTTTAACAGAAAAACAGAGAGTTACTTTAGTATTTATAATATTAGTATAAATAGTCAACCTCGAAATACATACCGTATATAATAAACTCGATTCTACGCGTCTCCATCACATTTTCAGAATAATGAATACACATCTCTAATTATAATTAAACAGTATAACACATATTTTATTAATATATTTGTGTACAATAACTAAACATTTTACTATTCTAAATAATCCTAAATATCTTTGATAAGATTGAATGAAAATGTTACTAAGTATAATAACATGCTTAACATATCTGCTGCCTCGGTGGCCCAGTGGTAGTAAATGCGACTACTGTGCTTGAGGTCTCGGGTTCAAATCCTGTGTCGGATCAAGTGTTTGTGTAATCTACAAATATTTGTTTCGGAGTTTGGGTGTTTTCAATGTATAATATGTATGTATTTACAAAAAAAAAGTATATATGTATTCATATCAGTTGTCTAGTACCCATAACACAAGCTCTGCTTAGCTTGGGACTAGATGGCGTTGTGTGTTAGATGTCCGAAATATTTATTTATTTATATTATTTATTATTTATTTTCATCTAGAGGGATCTATTACAACAAATTTGTCTATCTTTCTAACAGCCTTAGTTATAAATACACTAACATAATTAATTTAGTAGTAATAGCCTTGTTTCGAACATAAATTTTGTACTGATTTATTTAAGTGTGAGGTGACTGTGAACTCATAAGACTCTTTAAGTCCATGATTAGTTTTAGACAGTTTAAGTTAATTTTTATTAATGTTTCTTTACAAATACCAGAGTATATTAAAAATAATAGTGAAATTTTAAAAGGTGCTTTTCAATGATAAATAACAAAGATTTTCTAAGTTCAACATGATTCAAAAGCAAATTATTTAATCATGAATATTTTGTGGTCTTTGTGTCCGTTTGATTTCAATCAAGAAGACAATATTCTGCACTAATATGGTGATTAGACTGGTGATGAACATACTTACATATTTAAAAACATAAAAATTATAGACAAATTATTATTAGACAAAATGCTGCTCGGCTACCGCCTGGTGCCTGGTGAACACAACCAATTAATCTAGCCGCTAAAGCAATAGACCGGTCAAAATACTACTTGAATATATAATTTGTAATTATGGTGTGTTATAGCAGTTATAAGTTACTAGTTTTTGTACGCGGCTCCGCCCGCGTGTATCTCGATTATCGCGGTAAAAAGTAGCCTGTCTCTTCTCAAGAATTAAAGTATCTCCATGCCAAGTTTTATTAAAATCGGTGATGATTTAGTTGTGCGGGACAGATAGACAGACAGTGTTACTTTCGAATTTATGATATGAGTATGGGTATTAAAGAAGATGATAAAATATTTTAAAGTTCCTCAATAACTATTTTTTTTTGTATAATGTTCTTTTAAAGTGGGTGTCTACAATGCGGTTATGATTACTAACGTCTAAACTGGGCCGAGCCTGTATCTTAGACGTTAGTTTCTTCCCAGTATATAATAAAAAAACATGTGATTTTAATTCAAAATAGGTACACAGTATCAAAATGTGGGCAGGCTCACACAGTATACATACTTACATGCATTTTCTTGTGGTAAGAATAGTTCTAAGAATAACAGATCGAATTTACTGACATATCGTGACACACTGGTATTATACCTAAGCCACACAAGCATTTACCACAATGTACACATCACAACAGTCACTGGTAATCAAAACACCAAAAACGATACAAAAAATAATAAAACTGAACTGCTAACATTAATAAACTGGGCAGGTATTTTTGCGTTTACAATCCATGATCCCGTGACGTTAAATAAGGTATCTATATATTACATTTAGGTATTTCAAATTCTACCTGATGCAGTTCCTGAACTGTAAATTTTAAATATTCTCCACCAACGCTACTAAAATGCACTTGATTATTCTTCTTCAAAATCATTTTCCATCTTTATTTGAAGTCGGTTTTATTCTACCATTCTCCTCCATAACTCATCAGTGCTTATTTTATTCCTAAAAATGTCCTCTTAACACAGTTATCCATCTTTTCTTTCGTCGTCCTCTACTCTTATATCTATCAACTTCTGAGAAATTCTTCTCTCTCTTTCTTTATCTGTGAGTCCAATAAATAATCCTTTTATGTTTACTTAAATAATTTTCATTCTTATAAAATTCTTGTAAAATGTTTAATCATAAATCATTCAAAAGCTGCTGATACGTGTGTTTTTATTGAAATAAAAATATAAATCGCTTTCGATACACGATAAGCCCCTACTTTGTACACATGTTGGGATTTTTTACTTGAATGAAATTCAATTATTGGGAGATTATCGGCAAATAAATTCTTATGATTTAGTCCGTAGAAGCGTTTGCTATTTTGCAAAGACTTGTTAATCCACTGCGATTTATGAAACGTTATCGGGGTAAAACAATAAAACATAAATGAGAACCATTTTTCGACACATATAGTCCGATCGAAGTGATACCACTGCCTCAAAGAAATAAATGATAATTAGTTCATTGTACTCGTATATAGCAGATATAGGGAAGTAAACATTTCAAATGTCAGGATTAGAATTTTGTAGAGTTAGGATTGCGTTTTTCATTAAAATCCTTTCCTTATGTCCCTAGCTTTTATTATTCCGAAGACTATTTGGGGTCGACTACTAGTTCAACTTGTTTTACCCAAATATCAGCAAACTGAAATCAAATGTTGCATTATAATTTTCTTGTTTTGTAGCTAGCAATGTAAACAAATATGAGAGATCACATTAATATACTTTAGAGTCACCACATTATGAATTATTAATTTGAGAGACTAATGATGGTTGGGATCAATCTGACAATGGAGTCAGGAGATTGATAACAGAACTCTTCAGTTCCTGCTAAAGAGATTTATTCTAGTTTTAAACTCATAGGGTGCTATTTGACGAAACCAGCAAATAAGTCTTGATAGAGCTGGTCTGTTAATGATTATAAAGGTAATAGACTATTTTATCTAGTTTTCAATTTAGTTTATCATTATAGGGCATTCTAAAACTAGACTTAAATTTATTTTGAATCTCAACTATCTTGAAGTTTAACAAATCTTTCGTTTACTCACTATAATGGACACGTAGAGATAATATTTACACCACTTACTTTAGTGATTCTAGACGATAACTTAAGTAAACCCTTGGCGGCCATTATGGCAACAAAGACTAAAATTTTATCAGATATATATTCTTAACGTAGATATTAACATAAATCTACATAAATTTGCATTGTACAAGCTTTATAATGGCTAATTTGCTTGTTCCTTCGTCGTAATTTCTACTCTAAATTGTTCTCAATTAATTTATTATTTCTGAGGTCTGTGATCAAAAGTATAAGATCAATTTTACCAGTAATTTATTACAGTAATAGATACTTTCAACGATATGAATTACAGAGTAATACGTGAGAACATGTTCCGGGAACTTTTGCATACTCGGGAACATTATCCCACAATTTTAGAGAATCCTGTTAATTAATGGAATTAATTGAACATAGCCAATTCTCTTTTCCACTGATTTAGGATGTTAGAGCTTAAAGATTTATTTCACAATCAATTTCAAATAATAATCAGAATCTACAATTTTTTTTATTATATTATTGTATTATTATCACTGATGGTATGTTAATTACATTTTGATTTATATTTATGTGAATGTACGATACGGTATTGTCTTAACTACCATAGCCAGTAGAACGTTGTCTAATATTTGGATAATTTAATAGTTATCATAGTTTCAAGAAATTTACAGATTTATATGAGAAAACAAATAAATTATCGTTCTGATCTTATAATAATTTTACAATGAGTAGGAATCAACAGATCAGTCAGAGGTTATAACTGTGGTATGCATTATGTCAACTCCTCAAACTAATACCTACTAAACTACAAGGTGAAAATATTCACGTGATAGTCATTATATACCTGAGATACCTGAGACATAAAAATGGACCTGAATTTGACGTAACTTTCCTGTATTTGCTGCGTTGTGTGCATTTGTAATGAGTATGGTGACTAACCCCTCTTGAATTCTAATTCTGATCATCAGGCAGAGTAGAGCCAGTTCAGCAGGATCATACTTCTAAACAAATCTTTACTTTCATGTGGAATGCAAGTACTAAAGTGAAATGGTCATACTACAGTATTTGCCTTGATGTCTAAATACATTTTTCACATTATCGTGGAGATAATAATTAAAAATACACTGTTTAAAGTAGTTATTACGATTCATTAATCACTGTCATGACATGTGTTGATGGAGCCGTAACGAGACGAAAGTCGATTTACTTAAACGTCTACACGGGTGTGTATCGGCATTTCACAGAAAGTCATCGTTTCTTTCACACGTGAGTGCTCACGATGCGTTAATGAATTTTCTTTCCCGTGCTACTACACATTAGCCATATTAACAGCTACTAGGTAAACTGTTATGAGACACATGGTTGCGTTCTTTAATAAGCAAAAAGTAGTGGTAGCATTGATTGACTGACTGTAAAGACTAATAATGAGCGATCGGTCAATGGATCGACATAAAAATATAAGGAGCACAAGCGAATTTAATATAAGCATAGCTAGTTGTGTGGTAATTCCTATTCATTAATTCTGCGCGTGTCAATAGAATATCAGTACTCCAAGCACAAAGTAGCTTGAAATAAACCTTAAACAACCCGTTTGCCAGTAGAATACGCTATTGCTTTCCTATACTTTGCCAACTCAGTCCAATCGAACACTTTCATCTCTTCCATATTTCTGGCAACCTCATCTTTCGAGCGGTATCTGGTGGATTGGCTGCCCAAGGTAGATACTGTTTTGACGGCTCGATTCTCACCCATTATTTCAACCGATTATGTTTGGCACTGATACTAAGCTACATTTCTAGGATGCCAGGCATTATAAACATAGCAGTGAGTAGAACATATTAGTTTTAATTAAAATGATGCTACATTAATATAGCGCTTGGCTTATCTGTACCAGTGCAGGTATAGGATATTTTATGCTAAATGTTAATCCTATTAATGAAATTCCTATAATTTACCACTGTTGCAAAGTATTTTCTCAGTTTTAGTCGGTTTGAATCTAACATGCAGTTTCGACACGAGCCGATGAAGTGATAAACTATAGTTGTTTCCATACATTTAAAAATAATAAAATGTTTTATTACTCTATCTTAGGGAAGTCAGATAAAAATTATAATATACATTACATACATACATTCACAGTACATAGTAAGGCAGCTCAAAATATTTTGTATCTGCATTAAAGAAATCCAAGAAATGAAATAACATGAATGCGATCTTAATCTTTTTTTTTATGATTTAGCTGCCAAAATGATTCTCTGCCTGATGAAAAGCATGAGCTAATGAAGTTGTTGCTAACACTCTTCTTAATCCATCCATCTGTTTAAACGATGTACTTTAATCTATTATTAGGCACCTTCCCTTCTTACCTACTATTGCTAGTAGGTAGGTACTCGTACTATGCAAAATATATAAGTACAATTAATGAGAATAGAAGATGTCCAAATATTTATTACTATCTGACCCACGCAACCTCGTTTGCGTCTTAAATTGCCCGTAGCGCGAAATTTTTCCCCCGTTTTTTAATCATTCTTCATTGGTAGTAGCGTGATGATATATAACCTATAGACTACCTCGATAAATGGACTATCCAACACTGAAAGAATTTTTGAAATTAGACCATAGGTTCCTGAGATTAGCGCGTTCAAACAAACAAACAAACTCTTCAGCTTTATTATTGGTATAGATTAGCTACCTTCTCATTAATTGTACTCATAAACTTTCCTTTTTCATATATAAAGTCTATGCTTGATGAAAATATAGACTTTAAATTATATATAATATATTTAAATATAGGCTTGTATCCTATTACAAAGAGGGACTAAAATTATATTTGCTAGATACGTCCCAGTCTAAACCCTCAGAGCTAGGTACCAGATGCTCCATTATTACGACTTGGTACTCAAGTGGTTCAAACAACATACGTGAGTATATGAGCAGAACTCGAATACCTAAATGTTTTAAATTCATATCACACATCAATAGCCTTTTATAGTTCATTACTGAATTTAAGCTTCTTCTTAAAAAGGTGGTTTTCTCCTACCATATATTATGTAACACATAATCTATAATGACCCGTCTCACTTTCTCTTAATATTGCTCTTAGCTTGCGTAGTTTATTTTCTTAGTCGACTCATTAGACATTCAATGGATAAATCAGTCACCAAACGGAGCTATTTTAATTCACATTGCTTCTTATCTGAATATATTGTCGAAAATTGTTCAACTCCTGTCTTCAAGCTATATTTTCCCTGGACTCACATTACAGTCGCAGAAATCCATTCGGTCACAATTTCCTGTTTGTGAGTGAATGTCTCGAGTCTCCGTTACGACATTGAAAACTGTTATAGCCTAGGATTCTATTGTAAGTCTTCATAATTTAAACCTTAAATACATACCATTTATTTTTATGAAATATAATTTACGACAGGATAAGATTTTAGCCTGAGATATGACAGTAACATTTAGAACAAAAATTGTCATATACTCGTATATGTTGATGAAAAATGCTACAATATCGATACAGTACAAATGCAAATACAAAATACTTTATTGTTTTATAAGTTTACATTAAAAGTTTAGTATTTGGAGCTTCCCTTAAAGCAAGTAATGCCTGTGTCACATAGGATTATAGAATGAGAACTTAGAAATCAGCAAACAGCTTGTGAATCTTGAACAGCTTGTGAATCTTGGCGCAGTTAATTACTTAGCATAACTTGATCCGTCTGTTCGGTTTACCCGCTATACCATGAAAGTAAAAGTCTAATATACGAAATACAAAGTGTAAATAATATTCAGTAATGAGACCTAACTCTTACACTTGAGAGAAAATTTATGCATACCAAATCAAGCAAATTCATAAGTTGAAGCCTCATTCCGTCCCCTCCTAACAAATCCTAACTTTGTACAGTAACATGATAACTTTGTTGGTACATTTTGCGTAAAACTTACTCCCAATGTTATTTACATTAGATGGTTGAAACCACACTCCGAATCTATAATAAATTGAATATTTTGTATACTGTATAGTTAATCTTTTAAATTGTTATTAATCTTTATGAAGAACTATAAAACTGAACGGGTGACATATCCCTTAATCACAAAGGGAGGATCCTCCGGCCAGGTGGATGTAAATACCTATGTATTACATAAAAATTGACAATCAATTAGACCTACACTACATTCTGCATTGGAAAGTATCATACGCTTTCTCTTGTGACTTAAGGAGTAACTTAATCCACTGCGAGTATCACTTTTATGAAAGTAGGGCTTTGGATCACAGGCGTGTGAAACATATTGTGTCAACGGGTTAATGTAATACATAGGTGTTTACATCCACTGATGTTAAGATAGATTATACTGTTCGACAAATTGTGACTCCCGAGTTGTAGGTAGCCTCGATGGCGCAGTGGTAGCGAATGCGACTGCTGTGCATGAGGTCTCGGGTTCAAATCCTGGGTCGGACCAAATGTTTGTGTGATCTACAAATATTTGTTTCGGAGTTTGGGTGTTTTCTATGTATAATATGTATGTATTTACAAAAAAAAGTATATATGTATTCATATCAGTTGTCTAGTACCCATAACACAAGCTCTACTTAGCTTGGGACTAGATGGCGTTGTGTGTTAGATGTCCGAAATATTTATTTATTATTATTCAAAGGCATTGGTGGTCACTTTCTATCAAATGTACCACCTACCCGTTTGTCCCTTCTATCACGTCTATAATAGTCCACTGCTGGGCATAGGTCTCTCTTTAGAAAGGAATTTTTGGCCAACTATACCACGCTGGCCAGATGGATAACCTCCTCCTTTTTTGAAGTCGGTTAAAAAGGGCGGATCTCTCTCTAAGAGGAGACCAGGAGCTAAGTACGCATGAAAATATCACTGCAAAGAGGAGAAAAACTTAAAACAAACCCTTTACCAACCCGCCTAAGGAAACCCTCCTTACGTCGTTATTTAAGGAACAATCTTTTAGTATGACATTGTTATTCCTTATACGGTGTAAACTGGGCAGCTATCTCCGAATCACACACATGAAATATAACATTTTTCTTTCTATTATTTCTCAAAATGAATTTCAATCAAACGACATTTAATTAAATCATGGAAATTTCCTTTTTATTTGTGGAGGAACGGGTGTTAGGTCCCTCCAACACAAAGGGAGGATCCTCCGACCAGGCGAGGTGATCATGCCTGGCGGGCTACTGCGCTACAGTTGATGTTGGGATATTGTATATATGATAATCGGAGCGAGAACTATTGATTGCGCGATTCAGGATTTGTAGTTACTCCGTGTAGTGCATTACTTCGTAGTTCAGTGTATCTTCGGTAGATGGCGCTGTAGTAGGTTATTGTTGTGGTATATGTGGAAGTCGCCACATGCTTAACCAAATCAACTAAGAAAGTAAAAACAAACTTTGACTGTGTAATTCAAAGATGAGAAAATTGACGATAGACAAAATTTCCTTAGTAAATTGGAGCTGCGGGAAAGTCATATCCGATCGGATTAAGATAACTTCGTTCGACATGTAGTTTAACTTCGTAGAAATAACTTCCTGTACGGAGATTGAAACTGAATTGATTTTTATATTAGCTAGCTAGCTAGTCAACGACTCCGCCGCGTGTCTATATTTAAAACATACAAATTAAACATGGAAACCATCCAATCTCTAAATCTAACATTTGCAGATCATACAAATATTTGATAGGAACCGGGAAATATACCCGTCTCATGTTTATACCAACTTAGAATAAGACTTGCACAGCAAAGCACGAGTGTATTAAAGATTAGTTTGTAAAACGTGTATAACTGGGTTGATTGTGCATAAATTTATATGTTATGTATTCTCACTGCTATTACTCTTAATGTACAATTGTTTATTATTAAAAATAAAATAAAATAAAATGTTTCTCGAACACAGCAGACGCATGCTATCATTGCGCTACGGAGGCAGTCACAATCAACAAAGCGAAAAAACTAACTAACAAATAAATTTTAAAAATCTTTCATAAAATTTTCGTTTTGTACATCGCAATAGAAAACCATTTAATCAAGAAATTTTATAAATAAGATTTGACCATTCATTAGAAAAACCATTTAATTTACATAAGTTAATATTAAAAGATCGTAAAAACACTCTGTACTGGTTAACCTTCATTTATAAATTCTTGAAAATGTGCCTCAAACACTCCTTTTTCATGTTACGTTTTGAAACTGAGTATCCATATTTTAAAATAGAGATTTATTATATGTCAACTACATACAAAAGCATAAAATTCCCGCTGAGAATGCATTAGACACTTTATGCCAATAAGGACACAGATTTCATTAAAAGAATAAGGTTTTACATAGCAGTGATCTAATTCTAAGCAACCTACATTGCTAGAATCCTTTTTTTAAGTAATGCAGTAATTGAATTGAGGAAAAAACTACTTCACCATTAAGAACTTATTCACGTCAAACGGTAGAATAAGTACAAGTATATTCTTGTAATAGATTCACCAGACCTTCATGTATCCAGGCCTCTCTAGAACACAGTATAAGTAGTTCAGTGCATCAGTGTTATGCAAATATTCAGCCTGAAGTTGATTGTAAATAGGTGAATGTATCTGTGCATTAATAAATTGTATGTTTGTGTATATACTCGTATATATACATATGCTTGTGATTATGCAGATACGAGTACGTGTGTTATTATATACTGTTTATTCTGTATCTCCATTTGTATTACATGTATTTTTCAGTACAAAAGCATGAAATACAAACACGACTAAGTAAGGTGATAGATATAGTAGTAGTAGTATACGAGACTAGCTATCAATCGAGGTTGCTTATTTCATGTTAATAAGTTTAAAAACAATGATTTTCTATACAATGGTTCAATCCCAAATCGTTTCTTCTAAACGCATTGTCAAAATTTCATACTCATTGCTTGAATGGTTCAACATTAGCATCACAGTCAAAAGACGTTTACTGCTGAAAATAATCGCGATAAATAAAGTTTGCAGTTTAAAAAATAAATGTTTAGACCTCCCCATGGTTATCGATAGCGGCTAGTCCTGTACCGTCTGCATTCAACTACTAACTAGACTTTCGCTAAGTCGTTGGACCACCTTGTGGGAGATATCATGGAACTCGCGTCATCCTTCTGAACGTTTTCCATGAGCTGTATGTATACTGTGTATATACGTGTACTTTTTGGTTGAAGAAAAAATGTGAAGCTCGCGTCATCGTCACTTCACACTTGTTGTTGCTTACTTTTCACTTCTATCGACAGTCCCCAAAGATTGATTTTATTTACTAGTTTAGTAAATTCTATTACAGTTTAATATTGAAAGGTCTGTGATTATGAACATTATATGAGATCAGAAAGAAGACACATTTTAGTTATAATATTTTACACTTACTTTGAACAACTTTTCTAACCAACGTGTCGTTAGCGTCTATTTTATATTTTTGCGAATTAGGGGAAGGTTCGTTATTTATTTACGAACCATTAGCGATTCAATAGAAATCATTTACACTTCGCTTACTTTGTGTACAACTTTTCGGTTTTTCCTTTCATCTATATCTGCACATAACAGTTTCTTTTTAAAGCTGAAGCTTATAAAGCAAACTTTCATAAAGTTTAGAATCTGTAAAGAAAACGGTGTTCTTGTCTTTGCTTCCTAAATAAGTGGGTAGATTGGAAGGAAAAAGAAAGTCCCAAATATTGACTTCCTAACAAAATTAATAATAGGTTTGTAGATCCACCTTTGACATAGCAATCCGTAATTTCGATTTCAAGTTCAAAAACATAATATTTTCAATGGTTTCTTTTAAAAACGTCTAATTGTTTAGCACGTATTGAATGATGGAGAAGGAGGCGTGGATCATACTATTTATATGATGCACTTAGTATCGTATTAGGCGATAGTCTGTAGTGAATTACAGAAAATATCGTGTAATAACATAACTTTTGTATATTAATTACTTTATAGTTTACAAAGTAGTTTCCACTTCAACAATTATTTTGTTCCCTAGTCTTAAGGAGTAAGTAATTTTGGTTACTCATTTCCGGCATAAATGACATGACCAGTTTCTTGTCTATTTCTGCCTAGTTACTCAGTGGCATATACATTAATATGTGCTCGATTATGAATAAATTAAAATAGAAATAAAAATTACAAATCTATTAACATTTTCGTACATCTACAGAAAAAGTATTTAAACTTAAATAGTTGTTTTTAAGTTCTGGCGTATCGAGATAATGCGCCATTTTAGATAAACGTTCCTTTCCCCGTAAAGCTTAAATATTCATGCTCTATCAGAGTAATATTAAAAATAATTCCGACTGTTAAATTATTATTCATTATAGTAATCATAATAATATTCATATTTTGTTGATTACTCGAATGCTATGAAATATTTATTTTTACAAAACTTTTTTCTTGTTTTTACAACGAAACATAACATGACATGTTCGAAAATCGCCGTTTTCTTTTCGTTTGACATTTTTTGCTCGTTGCGCATGCATTAGTTTATTGTTTCTTGTTATAAACTGTGCGATTATCTTTTCTCCATATCGACCATTGCTATTCTACGCGAACTGATTTATTGGCCAACCATCATCACTGGATGATGAGCTTATTAATACGGACTTGATCGTGCTAACGTTTTTGATATTGTGAAATGTTTACAATGAGTTGTATTAATTGCGATATAACAACAGGATGGCTAAAAAGACATGTTGTGTCTTCGTTAGTTATTTCTTTAAAAAGACTGCTTTTACAATTTAGTTATGTACCTACTTATATCAAATAAATTATAACAACATTCATATGCATGTAACAAGTTCTCTTAAGTATTACCTAAACAGAGCAGCGAATGATTTATAAAGCAATTATTATTTCTTCTTCTTCTTTTGATGAAATGGAAACCAGCCGGATCACTCGGATCAGCTATTTCTGCCAATGTCAAGTATTTATAGTCTACAATTATAAGTCTTCGAGTCTCCAAGTCTTCGTCGTGATGAAATTAATGATAAAAAATATACAAAATGTGGATGACATGAAATGGGGACCGTCTTTAGAAAAAACAAAAAACTATCATTATTATTTCCATTTAACCTTTAACTGGTGATAAGCGGTGACAGGCCGAGCAGTGTCAATGAAACATCATTTCCCCAACTTCCTGGCGCTTACTACAAACCTTGTAATAGGAAGTTATTAAATAATAACCACGTTTAGAGTTCATTGATTAGTTTATTTTTTCATTATAAATATTATTTCAATATTTATATATTATTAAACGTTGACAGACAAGAAAGATGCCATGAGTTCTAACAATGTTATTCTTTACAAAACAGAAGATTATTAACTGACATAATTTCTGAAGTTTTGAAAATTGGCTTAATGGCTATCCATCGTGCCAAGCATATCTTACCATGCAGAATAATATGGCTACTACCTAGTTATGAGCCCGAGGAGGTTCATGACCAAGTTGTGTTTATGTTAGTTTCTAAGAAATCTGAAGTTACTGAACTGTGTGATTTTGTGACAGTTTTATTTATAGCATACTAAATTGAAAACAAATCATAATTTGTAAATGTACATCAGTTTATAGATGCTAGGCAGAGTGCCTTAGGTAAATTGGCCATCTCAAGCTTGAGCAAGTTATGTTCGCATATTTGAAACTTCATTTACCTATCACCAAAAGTTCTGAGTAAGTAACAAGAAAATCCTTAATATAATTCATTCTGAAATATTTTTTTTTTGTTACAGAAACCTGAAGAAACTCTTAAACGTGGCTTAACGAATAAATGTGTAGCAAGAGAGACATCATCATGTATTGCCATCGAGTTGGTCGGCTACGTAGACAGGATGCTTAGGACAGCGTCCTTTCAGCTAGGCGAGGATGTTATGATCGTTGATGAAAGGTAAGCTATTATAATTACGCAGTTATTCTTATCAAAAATGTGAACCTTTAATACTGGGCTATAGACCGTACTATTGTGAAATAAACGTACTGTTAAGTGTCTACTACAGCCCATGGTCACCTGCAAACGTGATAAGAGCGTTGCGGCAATTTGAATTGTCACTGACTTCGTAAACCCCATCCCCTTTATTAAATTAATCACGCAAAATAGGCGCAATGAAGACGTCGAATTGCGGAAACCCAGCCCGCGAGTTTCAAGACCCCATCCCCTTCCTTTCCAAAATGATGCTGGGTCGACAACTTCAGTCGCGTATATTGAATTGTGTTTCTTACCTTCTCATTGCCATCTCTATATTCCAAGTCTTTTTATTTTTCAAAAAATGACGTCATAATCTTGAAAATATTCATAATAAGTGAGATAGACAATAAAAATAGTATAATATTCTAATAACTCAACACATAACTACAACAGTAATGAAATTTGAAATTATATTGCTATTAGGAGTAGATATAGTTAGCACATCAAATTATGAAGTCTGGTGTTTAATATATTATTCTTCTTCTTCGATAAAATGGCAACCAGCCGGTTAATTTGGATCAACTATTTCTACCAATGTCAAGTATTTATCGTCTTCAATTTTTTTATCAAGTCTTCGAGTCTTCAAATCGTCGCCGTGACGAAATTAATGATAAAAAATATATAAAATGTGGACGACATAAAATGGGGACCGTCTTTCGAAAAAAAAAAACTCGATCTCCGTTTAATATATTCCAGTGATGTACGAGTATAATTGTCAATGACGTATAATGTTACCAATAACAATTTTAGATAAACATCATGTTTTTTATATAAAGACCTTGTTTTGACAGAGACTTATAATATTACGCAGTTTAACAATGACAAATTAAATTTGCAGTTAAAGCTGATATATTTCGTATGAAAAATAACTCTCATGAATGAAATTGTTACAAGTGTATATTATCGTTGATTTTGATGGAATGTCCAGATGTAAAGTATTGTATTTAAAATTTTAATTGAAGTCATTTTCTTTACAAAAATAATCTAGGTCATTTTATTATACATATTACAGAAATCAAATAATAAATAAGTCACGCTTAGAATTAACAATAATTTGTATCCGTGTTGCTTCCTTATTTAAGAAGATTTATGCGTATGGTATTTTGGGATCAAAACCAGTTTATTTTTTCTAGGACTTTTTGAGAGTCTTAACTCTATACATTTGTTGGTATTGGTCCAGTATACCAGTTACACTGGTGGTTGTGTTAGAGGAACTAGTAATAGGACGGAGTATGTTTATCCTACATTGTCTGAAAACATCTAACTAATATAGAAAAAGCAAGCACCGAAAATAAAAAACATTTCTTTCAATGATATCGACAATACACGTGCAATAAACATGAGCTAGTCGCAGAAGTTATAATCTAATAAAATACATGTACTCCGACAAACCGCCAATCACATTCCTGAATTTCAAATTGCAAAAGCGTGGAAGTTGTCAGTTTGCATTGTCAAAGTTAACAACATCGAGGACGCTAAATTGAAACCCTTTTTAAAAAAGAGTTTCGTAACTTTTCGGGTGTTCAGTAACACTTTACGGAGTTTAACGGTTAAAGGGTCCTCGTTAATGATGCAATAAGTTATCTGTGTGATTCGAACCTTTTTGAATATTTTGGAAACATGTTTACAGCTACTAATTTTAACGATGTTGGATGGGATGTAGCAGATTATTTTAAAACAGCATCATATTTTTTATTAAAAATTTAATTAAATCGCGTTTGAGATTTTATCACTAATTTCTATTTTATTGTTACCATAGAAAAGGGATACAATTTTTTTTTGACATTCACGATTTATGGAATACGTTAATATATATAACATTTTATCTTATTAGTGAGTACTGTACCGTAATAAAAAGTTAGGGGTGATCCTTACTTTCCTTCCGAGGGTGCTCCTGGTTCCCCGGCTTCTAGTACCCGAGACGGAGTGCAGTTTTGAGTCTGTTCGAGTCCGACATAACCACAAGTGGTATCCGAGGGGATTTCCGCACAAAAAAAAAGGGTGATCCTTACTCACTCGTTGAAATGTACCATAGGTAGTTGTTACTCTCAAGTCGTGGTATTACTCTGGTCTAACTGACTCATGTGCTCTACCATGGTTCTCTTGCAGGGCGCAAGAGAACCATGGCCTTTCGTCGAATTGCAATTCATATATTTTGAGTATCGTTATTCTAATCGTCACTCTTTACATGAAATCGATGAAAAGTATGTGTAACATATTTAGTGTAAATTTCCAGCCATGGCGCTGCAGCAGAAATATCAGCGTCACCAGCATCCTTAGCCAGATCGGGTACATCACTCGAAGATCAGGCTCAGCAGTTGATTATGAATAAGCTGTGGCAATTCGCAAGCTCCAGGTCTTTACGGTACAGAATACTGAAGGATGCAGATCTAGTAATTTCTGGAAAGCATGAAAAAGACGGCAGTTTAGGAGTTGGTAAGTAAATTTAATCAAGAATTTTATGTAATTAAAATATACCTTAACCCAATTAAATATTCGTTATTGAATTGGGCTGAGGCATGTTTCAGCACTCAAGAAATATCGAATCAGCCTGCCTCTGACGACGATCATTGCAAACATTGATCCCAACATGGAATAACATTTTGTGTGATCCACAAATTGTTGTTCTGGGTCTGCGTGTTCTTTGTGATTTATTTTCATCTGTGACACATTACGTTCCTAGTATAGAAAATGTATTTTCTTAAAAAAATAAAACTTAAAATTTTGCATACGTGTGTATATAATTTATTATTTTGTGTATGGAATTATTTCCTAATAATCCAAAGTGAGCTCATTTTTGAATACTTGATCTAGACTTGAAGCAGTATTCCGTTAGGACAAATTAGTGCGGTAAATGTGACGCAATAATAAGATCAGCATAATTTTGCCTCTGGGGTACATAACTGGTTCGTGTTTTACGAGTGATTGGGGAATATCTTGAGATCGGAGTATTTCAACATACTTTTTGTTATTTGGTTGGTAATTTAATAAGATGTTACATTATTATATTATATACTAGCTGACCGACGCAACCTCTTTTGCGTCTTTTATTGCCCGTAGCGAAAATTTTTCCCCCGTATAGTGTGTCGGGGACTTTTTTGTAGATATTTATAAGATCTACGATTAATTAGAACATTTTATGGTTCTATCTTTTATAGTTTACGCAGCGTACGCAAAATAAGTAACTTTTCTGGTTGATTTTTTACACCTTGTGTCCGAAAAACCGCAATATCTTACGGAACCCTATATTTTCCAAAATGAAATATAGCCTATGTTACTCGTGGATAATGTAGCTTTCAAATGGTGAAAGAATTTTTAAAATCGGTCCAGTAGTTTTTGAGCCTATTCATTACAAACAAACAAACATACAAACAAAGTTTTCCTCTTTATAATATTAGTATAGATTATAGCCAAGGAATTGAAAAACAACAGGAATAATAATGATCCAGTCGTGTTATTGGTACTACTTTTGTAATTGGTTTTGAATTTTGACGTTACTTTATTCCATTTACTAAGGAAAAACACTCCATTAATATTTTTTTTATGTATGGCTCTGCCAAAATGACACTACTCTGCCTGATGGAATGCATAAGCAGAATTTAAGAGTGGTGATCACCATACTCATTGAGAATACAGACAATGCAACAATGCAGTATGGTGACCCACACCATCCTGCATCATTGGGCCTCCGGTCTCATACTCACCAACGAATCATGGCAGTACGAACGTTGTCATTTTACGTTGTTAGTGCGAGGGAAGTACCGACCCGGTCGAGCCGGACCGTTCGTGCTGATATCACCGTGGCTCTACTACCATGAGGAGTCAGAGCGTGAATTTTTTAAGCACGAAGATTTAAAATCGTTTATATCTTTAAAGTTAAGAATTTTTCAAGTAGTGCACGAAGTGAAAATTAGTTGAAAAAAGAAAGTAATCCTCTTTACCCAATTTAGATATACGAAACCTATCGTTCTATAGAGTTTTATACTACAACAGAGGTCTTAGTCCAAAATTCTATGCAACAAAAGTTTAAGTTCAACGGGATAACACTTTGTGTGATTTACAAATAGTTGTTTTGCATTTTAGGGTTTTAGTGCCCCTTTCATGTTGTGCGTCCACACGTCACGAAAGTATATTCCTAGTGTGGAATGTGTATTTTAAAGAAAAAATATAATAAGTTTATATATTTTTTTTATTTATTTTATACTAATATATTTAATTAATTAATTTTTTTTTTAATTAAATTTCAGGTGTGGCATTAAAACCACCAAAAGTATTCGAGAGCGGTAGAGGTCGTCAGAAGAACATTGGGCCTGTTCTAGCACTGGCCGCATTGAAATTCGGTCTGTTCGGAGCCCTCACTTTCAAAGTTCTAGCCCTGATGGTCGGAAAGGCTCTCCTGATTTCCAAGATCGCTCTATTATTATCAACCATCATTGGATTGAAGAAGCTTTTCTCTTCTCAGGTGAATGACTGAAGCATGACGCATGATTAAATTATTTATTGATTTCAATTTGGTTGTTTCTTTCTTAACTAAGGTTTGCATGATTACTTTTATTATTATTTTTTGGTTTTTCCACATTGTGCACTAAAACAGTTTGAAAGTAAGCAATATGATGCTCTGTTGGTTCACTTGTATGTATATAAACACTTCATTCTCTATTGCATTATACCTATAATTTTGCACATTTAAATCACAAAGACAACTTCTACGAAAAATAAGATGAGTAGATCAAAGGAAAATAATACATTAATAAAAACATAATTTCCAATTTCAAAATCACCATTATTAGGCTGTAAATGTTTTAAGGCTAGGTTTACACGCTGTTATAAATGTTATATGTACTCCTGATCTCTCCTCTTCCAACATTTACTTTCGTTACTTAATTCATTGTGTTGCTGATCAGCATTGAAATAGCTACTGTAGAGCTAAATGACCAGTGGCGACTGAAAATCTCTCCCACAGGCAGCTGTCGAACATGTGGAACATACATGAAAATGGGATGTAGGCTCTGAAGACCATAGTGATCCTATAGCCCACTGATTACAGTAAGTTGATTAGCAGTTTCATGAATATGTAACGAATTTTAATGTATGATAAAATCTGAGGAGAAAAAAATATTCATTTTCATTTAACCGCCTGCTTTAATTTATGCTACTGACAGCTAAATTATTTTCAATTAAAGTTTTTTAATAGAATAATTATTTGGAGGTTAAAATACTAATTAAAATTATTTTTTTAACCCGTCACAATGTTACTATCAAAATAAATATATAAAAAAAGATTTATGTCAAGAAAAAATAAGACCTAGAAATGAAAGATTAAAATTCATTTTCCTTCAACCGTTTATGTTTCTCTTAATAAAATTGTCAGTATTGTATTGTCTTAAAATAGGCACTCGTCATACCAGTGAATCAATCCTCCCTTTAAAATTATATTAAATTTTACTGAATTTTAAATAAACCTTAAAATACAATAAAACCAGCCATTTTGTACTCAGCTGCATATTCTCACTGAAATTGCATGTTGCATGTTAATTTTTTATTTACATGTCGAGCTTAAGTGTACCTCCTAGTTTTGTGCTACCTATATAAGTAATCTGTACAATAAAGAGATTATTATTAAGTGCACACTGAATTTATAAATAAAGATCATAAAAGGAGAGCTATTAAGAAAAAGCAATTAGGAAATAATCATGTATACACATACAATATGCGAATATGTGCAAAACGTGAATTTGGTCAATATTTGCTCTCTGTATAATCAGCGTCAAGAGATAGTGCCGTGACAACTCTCCGCCACGTCTATAGAGTGACGAAGCGTTGGTTGGTATGATGCTACATTCTGAATGAAAATAACATAATTGTTTTGTAAAGAAAATATGCAATTGAAGCAAAACTTTTCATTTTCAAAAATAATTTCGATGTTTTATGTCTGCCAATATGAATTCTACCGAAAAATATGGTGGAGTATAAATTATGTGACGCACTCAGAGCAAATATTCTGTATTGACAATAAATAATTTATTACATATATACACGAATATCGTTATTTCATGAAGTGTGTGTGAACCATGGTACTTATATACTACCTCGACCACTCGACATAGTCTTGAAGGAAATCAGTTTTAATAGCAATGCTGCTTGTTACCATATCTCCTTAATAATTGAAATCTTTACATTGTGATTTGCCGTTAAATTTTGTTATTTTATTACTTACTTATAACTTTTTTATTACTTTAATACTTGAATAAAAAACCTTCTCACATCTTACACGCGACCGTCTCACCTTATACTGGGCAGAGGCTGTATTATAGTACGCAAACTACTGACAGACATACTCATATATACTTGAACATATACATATTAAAAAACTCTACGCAGACCCAGAAAAAGTTATCTTGTTCACACATAAATATTTCTCCCACGTGGGTGTAGAACTACCACTACCTTCGACTTAGCAGTTAGATCACAAACAACTAGACCAATAGACCGATTCATTAAAAAATGCCTGATTCGAGACATATGGATGGAAGTCGATTATGCTTTTCGATAAAAGGTATTTAAATTACGGACCAGGTGCCTAAGCGACATAATTCAACGCAATAGGACGTTGTATATGAGAATCTGTTCATCCTTTTAAATCCTCTTGGAATGAAAAAATATGTTAGCGAAAACGTGACTAAACCCCTAAATACGAAATTATATTGGGATATATTTAAAAGATATCCTTGGAAATACATTAAATATTACTCTGGGTTGACAAGTACAATGAATATGAGAGTTTTATTTTTGATTTCCATGATTTGAGATACAGAAATTTGACATACAGAGATTTGACATACAGAGATTTGACATGTGATAGAATTTCATATATGTACATCAGTATTTTTGAAGAATTTCATGAAAATTAAATCAACAGTAATTTATTTGTAAGGAATTTATTAAAAATTTTCGACATTCTATTCATGCGTACTAATATTATAAATTCTAAAGTAACTGTGTCTGTCTGTCTCTCGCTAAGTCGCGGCAACGCGGCACCGACTTCAAAGTATTTTATCATATATTTCGATGCTTGAGGAAGGACATAGGGGCAAAAACTAATACACACATGGGCAGAGGTACGGACAATAGGTTGTGATGATATAATTATTACAAGAGCAAAATTGTATTAGCAAGCAAATCAAATCACTCAATTTAAGATATAACTCTCCTTTGAGATCAAAGCATTTAACTAATAAAATACTAGTTGCAAACCTTCTAGAGGTGTGTAAAACTAAAATAGCAGTTTGAAATTCATGTCACGATTTAAGAAAGTGATTCAATATACTTTTCTTTAAATATCATTTATTTTAGATAAAACAAATTTATGAGGGGCTTACAATACTTTTAGACATCACAAGTTTAAAATTTTAGTGATGCGTCTTAATAATAGCATATAAATGCCATTTATTTTATACTAGCTGAACCCCGCGGTGCTACCCGCGGTACGATGATAACTGCGGGCAACGCCGCGAGGCGAAGCTATATCTTTATAAATAGTAGCCTATGTGTTATTCTGATGTATAAGCTATATTGTGGTAAAGTTTCATTCAAATCCATTCAGTAGTTTTTACGTGAAAGAGTAACAAACATCCATACATACATACATCCATACTTACAAACTTTCGCCTTTATAATAGTAGTAGGATGTAGATTCTCATTTTACGTCTAAATTTTTGAAATAAGCCTGCAAAATTAACTCTACTCTGCCTGATGCAAAGATGCCATGCCATGAACAGAGTCCTTGTTATGGTCATCATACTCATTACGAATGCAGACGCTTACGCGCCAGCACCTACCACCCTAGCTGGCGGCCCATTGAATGTTTCTGCATCTGCATTGCAGCGAAAGCGTGAAAGACAGACAGACAGAGCTACTTTCGAATATTATAATACTAGTACCGATTCAAACTGAAAGAGGGACCGAACTTTATTTTTATTTCCAGTAGTGTGAAGTAAACAAGCCATTTGATACAAAATCTAGTCAAAGGATAAAGAGATCATTTAAACAGGATTGTTTCCTGAATAGCGAATAATGGGTTTAACTTTCATAACAACACCTTTATATTTACCACAACACACGTTTATTTGAAAGAATTTTCTTAATATAAATTTTTATAGAGTTTTTTCAAATCCAAGGTTGAAGTAAAACAAGATATTAGTTGAGAAAAGTACTGTTGCGGGCAAAAGTTAAACAGGTTTTAGAATTTACTCAATCACCGCACAATAAATATTTTGAATTTGACATTGTGGTGACATAACTGACAGTTACGTAATGAAAAACATGATGAAAACGATTTGAAACTTTATCTAATACTTAACGAATATATAGACCGCTGGCCAACCTAGAGGTTTAAGCGGCCGCCACACCGCTTTCTACTGCACCAAGTGTTGTGGTATCAAATCCCACATGGGATAAAACTTTCTGTGATTCACAAATTCCTGTTTTGAGTCTTAGTGTTCTTTGTGTCTGCTTCATGTATGTTTGTTAAGTCCCCGCGATACAAGAGATTCCTAACGCGGGAGTTGTCTTTTTAAAAGTAAAATAAATATTTGTGGAAATATTTATTGAATTAAATTCCCCAAGATGGTCATAAGCTAAATACAAAATATTAAACGACAATACACTCCTGTGGAAAAAAAACCTATTGCCGTTTATTAACTACTATAGAGACGAAATGGGAAAATTAGGAATCACAAAGATTTAGAAGAGAACATATAAGTTTGCTTTACAGTATGCGAACCTAAACCCTGCTATAGCTTAATAAATTTTCTTGATATCAATTGATATTACATTTCCATACTTGATAAAGCCACTAATTACGTCTATCAGTATCAAGTTGTTGAAAAATATATTCGTAAACCTTATTTTGAGACATTCCATTTTATTTCTAAGTTGACTTTTACCAATGCTGTAATCTCAAGCCAATAAATCTTTATCAGTTGACCTATTTTGTGAAACATTATTACTCCAGAGGAGAATACTTCGAAGAATATTTTACCTTTAATCAAAGTTTCTTATAAAATATTTACGCACTCGGTACTAAGCTGTTGTACGTTTCAAAATCCCGCAGGGTTGTAACCAATTTCATGCATAAGTTAAATAAAACCTTTGAATATAAAGATGAAACTAAATTCGACCTTATAGGCAGTGAACAGCAATATAAAGCATTTGGGCAAAGCTTTGATGTAAAATTAAAATAAGGAAATATTGAATAATGTTAGGTAACCGAATCTATGTTTCAGAAACATTTGTGTACTTTTTATTGAATAAAACATTATTTTGGTTGGAATTTCTTGTGAATACTCAGAATTCAATACCCATTTTAGATAAATCATTTCCATGATTATAAAAATTGCGAGTGTTATTCATTTATAATGTGTATTTTAAAATATTCAACTACTACGACAACTAAAGATCAGAAATCTGAATACTTGGACACAGGTTGTCTATTTTGTGGTAAGATGGTAGTGAGTAAGATGCGAGTATATTTGTTACATACATATGTACAATACTACCAAAACTAAAATTCAAATTAAAACAAATAAGCCAGATTAGAAGACACATTTTAAATTCCTTA
The DNA here is from genome assembly GCA_916048165.1 of Spilarctia lutea. NCBI lineage: Eukaryota > Metazoa > Arthropoda > Insecta > Lepidoptera > Erebidae > Spilarctia > Spilarctia lutea. The sequence continues at coordinate 1,299,936 of OU696492.1, read as the reverse complement.
TGAAAACGGCATGGTCATCAAACGCATCATGAAAATGCTTTAATACTATTTTAAATACTAATCTATATCAAACATTTTTGCGCTTGACTGTACACGCTTTAAACACTTTCCACTATAGCACAACCAAAACAGTATTTTGTACACTTTACATGCAATGTGTGCATGTACGAGACAGAACACGTATGAATTTTATTACAGCGAAGAAAAATCTTATTGCATGAAACTATTTATTTGATACATTATTCTTATGTACATACATATACCTACACGTAATGGAGTAAATATTGTCTTACTTTTATTACACTTTATAGTCATAGGGTAAGGTACACTTAGAATCAAAAATATTGTGTGTTTATTTTTTCATTTTAATAATTTTGATTTTATTGCAAATTGGCTTTCTCTCAGTATTTATAGGTTAATATGTAAAGTAATATAAATTGTTTTAATGATTGGGCATTTTCATCTCAGAATAAAAAACAAAATAAAAGAAATTGCAATCTACGTAACATTCAACTAGGTACCCGAAAAACTCCGGCATAGATGGTGATTTCGATTCCCATATATTATATACATACATTTAGACTTATATAGTATATTAGTAGTCTAGTCATCGTATAACAGTTCCTGACCACTATTGGGTATCTGGACACAATGACTGATAATCGGCGCGAGAACTATTAATTGCTCGATTCAGGATTTGTAGTTACTTCGTACTTCAGTGTATCTTCGGTAGATGGCGCTGTAGTAGGTTATTGTTGTGTTATATGTGGAAGTCGCCACATAGTATATGGGTATAATCTATTTATGTAAGTAAATGATATGACCCAGCGAACTTCGTACCGCCATACTTAAATTCCGAAAAACTTGTTTTAGTATTTATGTACGCCCTAGGTTTTTCAGAAAGAACATATTACCTGATAGTAACAAACACGTAAAAAAATTATTCAATTTGTTGCAGGCGATCATAAATTATACGTGTACATACATTTTGGTTATTCATTCCTTTTATATATAGATTATATTTTGATGATTATACCAAGGAGTTTATTTAGTCTAAACTACATATATTCAAATATATATTTGCATACAATCAAGTGAAAGAAAATTATTTACTTTTCAATTTCGTTCAATTTCTATTTGAGTTTTTTGTTACAATCCATCCAATCAAATCCAAGATTCAATTTTCTTTGCACACGCGAGTCTATGTCACTGATTTCGATGTCGGTTTTGAAAGTGGCTTACTAATACATTGAGTTACCTTGAGTCAATTTTGATAGTTTCGAGTCACAGATTTTTTTTTTAAATATAGGCATCAACAATCAATAATAGTCTACTCCTGGATAAAGATCACTCCTTAAAAAGAGGTTTATTGGACCCGTACCCACTTTGTTGGGCATTAACCGCCTGATTTTCTTCAACTTGATTTATAAGTGCAATTATTTTTTGTTCAATCCTAATTAAATATAGTCTATGTCACTCTTGAATAGTGTCGCTTTCTATTAGTGAAATAATTTTCAGAATCGGATCAGTATATCCCAACATTACCCCCTACAACCATAAAAACAAATTTAGAAACTTTACCTCTTTAAAATATTAGCTTTGCCCCACGGCGCTACTCGCGGTTACAACATTATCCGCGGTGCTCAGCTAGTCTACAAAAAAGTATAGAAAAAAATCTTCCCACCCCGTCAAAATCGGTACAGCCATTTCAGAGAGTAACCAGAACAAACATACAGATAAAAAATGCTATTTAGATAAATATACTGTGTATACTCGTATATACATATGCATTTACTATAAACCAGTTATTTCAATATTACAAAACAGACACTCCAATTTTATTTATTTGTATAGAAGGTGTATAGATAAGCAGTATTTTCCCCGTTTGTGATGAGAACATCTCTGCCTCTTAAAAGTCCGGCAACATTATTTCTACAGAACTTCCATATCATCTAGTATTTGATTTGTAGAGGTCTGATGACTGTCCCTCTGCGTGAAACCCGAAGTTTATCACCCTTATTGTAGTAGATTTAGAGCCGACCCTAACCTTATTTAGCCGAATGGGTGATGATAATCGCTTCGCATAAAACTTGAAGTTCACCCTTATCATCATCAGCCCGTTGCAGTCTACTGCTGTACATAAACCTCTACCAAGGACCACCACAGAACCCGGTCTTTTGCTTTCCTCCCATCTGGCCAGAAGACGTCACACACTACGTTTGCCAAGACGTAGTCTCCACTACAGAACGCGCTTACTCCAGCGGTTGTCAGTTCTGCGACATAAATGACCAGGCCTTTGCCACTTCAACCTGCTAACTTTCAAAGCTACTCGTATGTCGGTCACCTTGGTTTTCTGATGAATGTATCATAGTAGACTTAAAGAAAACCTTATTTGGGAGAAAGCTTTGGAGAGTGTGGAAACAGCTTTACTAGCGTATTTATTTTAGGGGATTCCCGACTTGCTCGAACTTCAATAAGGTTTGTGTCTTTGTGAAGTGACACGCCCCTGTTTTCAAGTCGTGATTCGACCTTTTATGAGATTTTCAGGTGTTAATTAAATTAAGTCGTTTATCCTTCATGTATAAATACAGGAAAGTTGATAAGTATAGATTAACTTGCTTCGTAGTCCAGTGGTTAGTAACCCTGACTGCTGAATCAGAGGTTATGGTTTCGTTTCACACATGAAGAAAAAAGTGCCTACGTGTTAATTATATGTATAAATTTAGATATGTATAAGTATGTTTATCAACAATATGGTTATCGAAGTGCAGACTGCTCCGGATGTGATAATAACAGCATTCCCGGATCCTCCCTTCTCAGGCACATAGTGGCACATCATGTGGATTAAGTCGGTTCGATTCCGATACACCACCACGCCGCACACCTAGGTGGAGTGACGGCCCGTGGGGGTTTCCAAATATAAAAAAATCAAACGACCGTCTGTGAGATGGGTGAACTTACTATTGTCAGAAACTGATCATGAACCACTCTTTTACAGTTTATCTTATATTGTATTTTGTACGTATATTATTATCATCATTGTGACAAAGTATATGTTTCTTTCTTTTCAGTCTATCGATTCGAGACAATCGTTTGGAACTGAGTAATTGATTTTTAACAGTACTAACATTAAAAGATATAGAAATTAAAGTACGACTAATTTTCAGGCATCGGTCAAAAAGGATTAAATCAATATGGGTGACAGGCACCGGAGTTACGGCGTTGCATACCTCAGCTAAATAAACAATAATAGACTTTATTACACTAACTGTAAACTCGAAAATTGAAAAAACTTAACAAGACGTTTATATTCTTGTTAAAGTCAATGCATTACTAGGGTTTAACTGAAAGGACCTAATGTTTGACTGTATTAACCCACCAAGAAATATAAAAGAAAGTGTAATAAATTTATTATTTAAAAGTTGACAAAAATACACCAAAATGAAATATTTATGAATATTTATCAAAGAAAAATAAATAAAAAAAGAAAAGAACATAAAACCATTTATTCTTAATCATCATAATTTTGTCGACTTTTATTTATTTTCAATAATATATAAATTAGGAACACGCATAGTAATGTAAATAACACAATATTTATTTATTTTGTTATTAACTATAGTGGTACTTGCGGACTTGTACAATTTAAACTATTTTCGCATTTAAAACAACTAAGCATTTGCTCTAGTTATGTTAATTATTTACTAATATTATATTAATTGTACTAATTATTTATTGTGGAATAAATGAATTAAATACTAACAATCTTTAACGTATTTCTACTAACCCGAACTTTATGAATTTACAAGTAACCCACGAAAAGTCATGCTTGTCTGAAGTTAATACCTACTTGCTTATTACATTTATACCAACTGCCTCGGTGGCGTAGTCGGACCAAATGTTTAATCAGTAATTATTTGTATCGGAGTTAGGGTGTTATCTAACTATAGTATGTATGCACTAGCTGACCCGGCAAACGTTGTTTTGACAAAAAATAAATAAAAAATATTTGGGGGTGCGTTATCATTTAGGGGCTGATTCTCAGACCTACTGGAAATGCAGACAAAATATCATAAAAATTGGTCTAGTCATTTCCAAGGAGTTTGGTAACAAACACGATTTATAAATTCTCGTGTCGAGAATTTTATAAATTAGATATGTATCTATATCAGTTGTCTAATACTCATAACACAAGCTCTGCTTAGCTAGAAAAATATTCATTTAATATTTCCATTCTTTAGTCGTTCACCTTCTCACCCCGCCTTAGATAGGACATTTTTGTCTAACCACTCTGGATGGACGGGTTGCTATAGATATTGTGTCAAGTTTTCCTTCTGTTTGCACTGTTGATGTGCGTAGCTTACTCCCTCTGTTGGCTCTTACGACACCCACGGGATATTGGAGTAATTATACTTCTTATTCCTCATCCATCACCACAAGGAAAACGTCCTATTTATTTAAGTTCATTGTATTTTGTCAGTCGATATTCTTCTTCTGAGTGGATTCTCTCATTTAAATCAATTAATCTGATATTCCTCTTTTTAAACTAATTAGAATATTTTTTGTCTGTCTTGAATGTCTACTATACGAAAATTAAATTATGCTTAACTCAGGAGGCTAGAGTGAGCAATAAGTGGACACTATCAATAGTCTGGCTGTATATATAGTCTGTATATCGTCTCAAATCGTCAAAAATCTAAAATTATTTATCATCAAAATAGATATCTTTCAAAATTTGTGTAAACTTAGTCAGTGAGACCTTGATATCGCTTCTAGCAACAGGATAAGTGTGATTAATAATGATTTAACCGAATTCGAGAAGAATCAAAAACACCAAACAAAGAATCAATCCATTCCTTCGACGTTTATGAGTTAAAAGCATGTATGTGTTCCATTTCTGTTTCAGTAAAACATTAACGAAATAAATCATATCCTACCAAGGAAGATTTAACGCTGTTCCCAGTCGATAAACTTGGAGAATCATTTCACGTAATAGGTTGAAGTATCGTCTAAGAAACTTAAAGGCAAAGTAAACTTATAGTATTAGTGAGCCTGTTTTCACAAACAAAAAAAAATAATTTATCTTGTAATCCTACGCGTTGATATTCGAAGTTTTGATTTCGCAATGCTCTGAAACTTAATTTTGCAAATTTATTTGTGAATTCTCGTTCATAAGTTAAACCTATTCAGAAAAAACATAGTATAACATTTACAAAAAAGCTATTTAGTCTTTTGTCACTGGACAGATCTATTGGTCTATTCGATAACGACCCGAACTGGAAAATTCTGAAATCGTTGCTTTACCTCCTACCCTGCACTAATATTGCCCAATAAGCACGGTAATTGGAATAGAATAAACTTTATTGTACACCAATTGATACAGTTATAGAATCTTAACAATATGATGACTATGTACAAATGGCGGCCTTATCGCTAAAAAGCAATTTCTGCCAGGCATCCATTCGTAATTAGTTCTGTTTCTAAGTGTTTTTTTCTAAATAATTATTATCTACAGTATGTTAGGAATATATAAGTATGCTTATTTTCTAAAATATATGTTGGATTAGCAGCAGTATACTTACCTTTGTCCCTATTTACATAGATGAAATTAAAATCACACACACAACGTAGACATTTATTGAAGATGCCTCTAGGCACTAAGGGCTTCAAGGATTTTGGCCTTCATACATGTCACAGTATTGTTCTTGTTAATGAAAGGATGAACATTATTGAAGTAAAATTCAATTTCATCACAATAAACGGCAACATCGTGCTAGCCTGGTACAAATCTACAGTAGGTAATTGCTTATCCTATAAGATAATGGGAAATAATATTTATTTAACAACTTACATTAGCATATTATGTATAACAATTGGAATGAGAATTCTTTATGATCGTAAGTTTGCGACATTCTGTGCCAGATATTTTGTCTGAATAATGGCTCTGATTCAAGACATTTTATCTATATAAGTAATACTAGCTGACTCTCGCAACCTCATTTACGTCTACTATTGCCCGTAGCGTAATAATTTTCCCCTGTTTTTAAACATCCTTCATTGGGGCTCTGCTCATATTGGTCTTAGTGGTAATATATAGCCTTCCTCGATAAATAGACTATCCAACACTGAAATAATTTTCAATATCGGACCCAGCGGTTCCTGAGGTAAGCGCGTTCAAATAAACAAACAAACTTTTCAGCTTTAAAATATTAGTATAAATAAACCGATCATAAAATATAGAAACGTTTACTAAATTAACAGCCATCATTATATTGGAAACATAGAAGTAGTATATTAATTTGAAAAAATAAAACTTTTTTATAAATTCAGAGAAGAGAATTAGAGAGAAGCTTGTAATAAATTTAGAAGGGCCTCATAGAAAATCGGTATTAAGCTATTCTTTAATAGATTTTCACTAACTTAATGATGTTGACAGAGCCTTAGTCATGACAAGTCACTAGAAATCACGAATTTACGGGAAGGGCTATCATTACTCCAGAATCAAGAGGATACCGGAGGGTGCCAAATAAGTGGAGTTATCAAAAGTCTAATCTAATTATTTTAGTCTCGTAAAAGCACACACAACACACTTAGACTTCAGCGTTCCATAACAGTAGACATAAGTTGCTTAACTTTTCGTTTACCACATTACATCAACAAAAAAATGATCTAAAAAACTTGGTATCAAAAAACCAATAACCCCGCGTTTGTTAAAATTGAAACTAAAATATTCTGTAGAACAATAAAAGTGAAATTCTAAATCTTCAATCTTTAATTTTGCCAGTAGACTTGTTGCGAATTTTATACAAAACTCTCTCGGAAATACACCCGGAATAGCAAACAGATAAAAACTTTAAATGTTCCTTTATTGTGGAAACAAATTCTCGGCAGTTTCCTTTACAAGCCATGGGACGGAAAGATTTTGTTAGGAACTTATTTTAATATCTTTCGACCCCGAAGGAACGATATTATACAAGATGTGGTGTCCTAAAACTGACCAACTTCGAGTGGATTATATTTCAAAGACCCTTTTCAGATATGTATATACTTTTGGGCATTCGGATGTACCGTGTTGCGTAAGCACTTTTATTCTTTGCGGATTAGTTTCTGATTTTGCAAAAATATCCCTGTTGTGTATTTATTTACGTGTTTCAATAAAAACTGTTCTGTCTATATTATTTCTCATTCCTTTAGCTTTCTTATGTAAGTAGTGCGGCTAATTCGGTAAAAAGTAGCCTTTTTTTATTGAATAGGGAGCAAACGAGCAGACGTATCGCCTGATGGTAAGCGATTACCGCCGCCCATACACACCTACAACACCAGAGCCGTTACAAGTGCGTTGCCGGCCTTTTAAGGAGGAGTACACTCTATTCTTGAAGGTTTGAAGGTCGTGTTGGTCCGGGAACACCGCAGGCGGCCTATGTCATTCCTCGAGAATCAAAGTAGTACATGCCGAATTTATTGAAATTGGTGTAGCAGTTTAACCGTGAATGCGTAACAAACACACAGATAGGCTGATAGATAGTTACTTTCGAATTTATACTATTAGTATGGACGATTTTTGTCTATAAAGTAATTTTAAAAATAATTTTGTAACATTACTCTGAGTATTATAAAGAATTCATATTATGAATTTATATAAAAAATATTGAAAAGGTTTATTATATAAAAGGCTTTATTTTAAAATCTGGGTTAACAGGAAGTTTTAGTCTTTTTTAAAACCTTAGACATAGTGGCTAAAATTTAGATTACATCGGCAATCTACTTTCAGTGAATGTGGGCAATGTTTTTAGATGGTTTTTATACAGGCCATTATTTCGAAGAATGGCTTCACGCACTACACATTTATTGTCAGCATAAATTCACCGCACGTTGTTGCTTCTGTTGAGTCCCCCTTATACTGCATTTTTTCCAAGCAAATGTTTCTTTTATTTCATACGCATTCGTTTTGTTCCTTCATTAGAATCTCGCTATTTTTTCAAATGTATTGAAATGATGTAGCAGTGTGGGCTTCTTCTTCTTTTTATGATCAGCCGTGACTCTAAGCCCAATCCTTTGTAGGAATATTATCACATTCAGACTAGACAAAGTTAAAGAGTAAATTAGAGTAAATAACACGAATACAGAAAGTCGTGAAGTAAGTTAAATTGTACAACTCGATTTTAGCAGCGGTAATAATACTGCAATATCTTGGAAAGATACGTGTTGACTTCAAAGACCAAGGAGATTACTTAAGAAAAAGTATTCCTAAATATGTCTTCCTCTTCAAATACGGTACATTTTTTTTTGTTGTGCGGAAATCCCTTCGTATACCACCTGTAGTGGTGGCATGTCGGACTCGAACCGACTAAAACCGCACGCCGTCTCAGGTACTAGATGCCGGGAACCAGGTGCACCCTAGAAAAGAAAACCCTGGAACCCCGACGTACCTCGGCCACCTACGCTTTGTAGATGGCCCCTCAAATACGGTACCTGATATACAATTCACTAATTAACCCACGCTAATAGAAATATGGGGCACAGCGGCCCTAAAAACCCTTGCCCTAATACAAATAGTGAAAATAAACTTATAAAAAATATTTAATTTCAAGTTTCTAACTACCATAAATAAAATATATAAAACTACCAAAATAATGCATATTCCACACTATTGTACTTCAACTGTATGTTGCGCCGCTTTACAAATTATTGTACCTTTTAAAATGTGTTTTCATGTAAGTGAATCCGTAATTCTTTATGAGAATAATGTTTCTGAAACCCGAAGACAAAATGAGCACAAAAAATACCCAGACTTCTGAATCTATGATTTATGAATCGCTCAAAGTTCTGTGCCATGTGGAGGTCGAACCCACAGCAGTTAGTGCAACAAGAAGCGGTGAGTTGACCGCCTTAATCAGTACGCCATCCGTGAAATCGATTTCTACTAGTCATGTGTTAATTCTTTGATGTGATTGCATTTATTCATGACAAGAATTAAAACCTAAGATTAAAATATTACTTCTCTCGGCACAGAAATTTCATTGCCTTATGCCTTTAAATTTAGCAACAAAGGCAGACGAAATTGTGAAATGCCCTGATTGAAAGTAAATTGAATTTCATCGTATTTCATCGCACACGTACGGCACACCTACTTCTGATTGTCAAGACGCCTTATGGAATCCATTGTGATATGTACTCAGTAATATGTGACATATTTGACAAAATTAATGGATAGGTCCTACGTTACGTCTTCTAAAGGCAACTTTACTTTAGAAGACGTAATCTAAACGAGTTAAACAATTTTGTTACAGAAGAATAACATTTGCAGTTTATCAGTCTTTCTACGTTATTAGCCTAATTTTAGTTTAGTTTAGTGAGATAATGCTGCAATTACCATTAATTTATGATTGCAGTAATTAATATCACATCACTGTCTTAAATAGCTAGACATAATGTGGCTTCGCTGTGCATCTTCTACCGCATTTACCATGGAGAGTGCTCCGAGGAATTGTTCGGATTGATCTCTGCCGCATCCCCATCATCTAGATGGTTGGCAGTCCACAACTGTGCGATTCTCCCGAAATTTTCTGCCACGCACAGCAAAACTATGGAATGAGCTGTCGCCTGCGGTGTTCCCGTACCAATACGGCCTTCAAACCTTCAAGAAAAGAGCTTACTCCTTCCTAAAAGGCCGGCGACGCATTTGTGACGCCTCTGGTGTTGCGTCCATGGGCGGCGGTAATCGCTTACCATCAGGCAATACGTCTGCTCGTTTGCCCACTATATAATAAAATATAAAAACATAAGCCTTTCTTTAGAAAGGAGATTCGGACACTTCTGATCTACTATCCACCACACCAGCTAGACAAATTATCCTGCAGAGTTTGCTTCATAAATCAACTTTTCTAACACCTACAGGTTCGGGACGTGACACTCTGTCTATAGTTTTAAGTCCGTGTGATCGTTTATACTCTCTATTATAGTTAGTACTATGTATTATACATATTAGTAGTATATCAAATTATATTATTGATCGTATATTTTTATTTGTTTTTCTCTTTTCACAATGACTTACAATTTCTCCATTTTTAATACTTCTACCATCTTCTTTAATGATATTGGTTCAATGCACTGTTTTTTTTACAGAATAAAGACGTAATTTACCAAGTATTCACGGACTCCAAACTATATTACAGTTGGGCCAACTGGCGAAAAAATTGGAGAAGGTGGTTGAGGAATTCTAGTCCACACAATATCACTGAATATTAAAACATTAAACAAATTTGGTGTTTCTAAAGGTCACTTTCATTATTCTTGGTGTACAGACACCAATATTACTGTGAACATAAAAATGGTATTAGATCAAATAATAAATGACAAAGAAATAAGGACATACACAAGAAGTAAGGATTTGGACAGCTGATATAGAAGGAAACCCTACATATACTTCAATTCATCGTATATGTACACAAATTAACTGAATAAATCAAACATGTATTATGGCGCGGCATCAGTATAAGATGTATAAGAGTATACTTTGCAGAAATTGCACAGCTCAAGTGATAAATGCATTTTTTTGACAATGTAATGAATTTAATTGTTAAGAGATCGCATTAGTCTGGAGGCTCGCTCTGTTCCTGTTTCGAAAACTGATACAACCCTGGCTCGGTGTGTAATATATTACTACCTAAGCTCCTGTTTTAAGTATCTTCGCATTACACATCACGACGGCTGTACGACGAAATGTATAAAAGAGGAATAAAACAATTCCTCTTTTATACACTTAGCGTTAGTAATCATTAAAATTACTAACAATCCAATGTAAAACTTGAGATCCCATTGCACTAGTACATAGTTTATAAAGGACCCTTGTGGAAGTCTAAAACTAGTTGGGGCTGTTGCTGAAAATTAAATTATTAGTCCACCATCACCATGGTGGTCACCATATTCAGTTTTAATAGCAAATCAGTTTTAAAGCATCAGAAATAGCTTAAAATAAGTTATTTCTCATGAATGATAATGATTCAAAGATGTTGTTGTCCGATATGACTTACAAAATCCAAAATCCGGAAATACTGGAATACGACTGTAATTAAAAAAAAAGACGTAGTAAATTTGTAAATCATCAGACGAGAAATGAGAGCTAGGTTCAATTATTTTGGTTTCATAGAAGATTACGTACATACATCTGTTTAAATATATTGTAATTATAAGATTTGGCTACATAAAGTACTTCTACAGTATGGATCACATATCTACTAAGTTATTTCCATGAATTCTCATTAAACTCTGTATTTGTTTGCCGTTAACCTTGTAAATATTTTCTGTTTTTGAGCTTAACTAGGTCAAAATCAAAAGGAACAACACCGAAATAGAAGAACATTTCAAATGTTTATTTCTTAGAGATACTTCATGGAATGGTTAAACATTTTCATGATTTAAGTCTTAACATCCTTGATAAGGAAAAGAATAACAATAATCATATTTTGTTTATTACTAGACACGATCTTTGCTGGAAATATTAGGTCTTTACCTATGAAATTGCCGTTTTGTATGCAATAAGTGAAAGTACTTATTTTTTCAAACTTTTTTATTTCTGTTATTCGAAGTAATCACCCATGCAATCGACACATCTTTGCCAACGCATTGGCAGTTTATTGATGCCCTTCTTGTAAAAATCAGCTGGACGGGAGGCAACAAACTCTTCAAAGGCATTTTGTACTGCCTCTCGGGAATTGAATTTTTTACCCACTAAGAAGTTGTCTAAATTTTGGAAAAAGTAATAGTCGATAGGTGCAAGGTCTGGTGAGTATGGCGGATGAGGGAGAGCTTCCAACCCAGGCTCTTGCAGCTTGGAGACTGTCTGTTGCGCAGTATGGGGTCGCGCGTTGTCGTGAAGGAGCAGTGGGGACGACCGATTGACCAAAGCTGGTTGCAGATGTGCAAGCTTCTCCATCATTCTCTCCAGTTCTTCACAGTACACATCTGCATTAATGCTCATGCCATTTTGTAAAAAGCTGTGGTGAATCACACCCGCACTAGACCACCAAACAGTGACCATCACCTTTTTAGGGGTCATTTTTGGTTTAGGGCATTGCTTTGGTGCTGAACCAGGGTCTAACCAACTTGCTGAGCGCTTTCGATTGTCGAACAGAATCCATTTTTCGTCGCACGTAACTATTCGTTTCAAAATTCCTTCATTTCTTTGCCTGTTGAGCAGCGAAAGGCAGGTCTCGACGCGTACGTTGCGCTGGCGATCGTTAAGGTCGTGGGGCACCCATCTATCAAGCTTTTTTACCTTGCCAATTTGTCGCAAATGGATCAATATTGTTTTGATGCTTACATTAAAAGCTGCTGCTAGCTCAGCTGTAGATTGAGTTTAGTCAGCTTCCACAATCGCCTTTAATTCATTATTGTTAACCAAAGTCTCCGGACGACCACGAGCTTCATTTTTCCAGTCAAAATTTCCAGAACAGAACCGGGAAAACCAATAAAGGGTTGTGCGTTCGTTTGTACAGATCTCCCCGTAAACGTTTTTGATGTTACGTGCCGTTTGTGTCGCGTTGGTGCCACGACGGAACTCATATTCCATAATTACACGAATTTTTAAAGTATCCATTATGACGAAAAATGTTCAAATGTAATGAAAATACAACGCTAATCAAAAAACAAAAGACTGAGTTTGTAAATAGAATGTCATGGTTTTAAAACAAAATTAATTTGAATTTAAAATACAGAGCCATTACAAACTTTTTTTTATTTGAAATGACCAGTACTGAAAACGCAATTTCATTGGTAAAGACCTATTATTTCGCTGTCAATATAACCCATTGTAAAGAACATTAGTATATCCTACAGTAAAGTCGTTAAGAAATCACAATTACTTACCAAAAATTATTTGCAATCAATCGTATTCCATCATTTGTTTTCATCTTTTCATGAGCTTTAAGTACGTTATCCTGCTAAACATATACCTTTGAACGGTCTATAGTACCAGACGGGGAATCTATGAAAACTTATTCATCTCCAGAGGGTGCAAGGTAAGTAACATACACATGCTGATTATATTAATTAATATTTCGTGTTTCCGCAGTCCAATGGTTAGTTTCGTACAATATAATTAATTAAGTCGACGTATAGTCCTAAATTAAACTACTTACGACTATAATAGGTACCTACACATTAGAGTTTACCATCCTTTTGAGGTAGTCTTTCATTTATAGTTTCTATAATTACATTTCTTGTTGTTATTCATCCTCTTCTTAGCAGTTTTGGTCTACTATACCACGTTCATAGCCCAGTTGCACTCTTGATTAGAAACAATTACCGAGGGTAAGCAACGACGGTGCGATCAGTACCTAGATGGGTGACCACTGGTGGCATGTTACCATGAGTGTCTCCGTGATTCGGAGGAGGATGATACCACGCTGGCCAGACGGGTTATAATAGAAATATGATAGAATATATTATTTTTTTATTACAAGGTGATTCAATGACCTAGTGAAGGTCACCAAATCACCTTGGAAGTCGTTGAAGGTGGACAGCACATAACCGACTATTATGGAGAACCTATGACCTAAGTCCAAAAGAAGACGTCTTCGGGCTAGAATGACGATGATAATATTTCTCTTACCACTTGCCATGTTAACTAAAATAACCACTACGTGTACTTTTATGGTTCTTACTACTACTACTTCCAGAAACAGGCAGAGCAACTTCCAGGAAAGAAAGTTCACATTGTCTTAGAACGTATTTTTATCTAGAAAGAAAGTTAAGGCATGGTATTTGCTATGATCATGTGAATATTTGTCACAGCAAATAAATTTTTCTTCTTGGATTCTACTCTTGGTTTCTATCAGGCAGAGTAGTCACTTTGGCAGGCTTTAACATTAAAAAATTACAAACGTGCTTTTATCAATTATACACGTAATAGAATAAATAAATCGTACGAGAGCCTCGCTTCACGGCATGAATGGGCCGGCTCGACCGGAGTAAAACCACGGCCTCACAGAAAACCTCCCCATCCTTTAAAGGCAACGCACTTGTAACGTCTCTTGTGTTTTGGGTGTCCATGGGCGGCGGTAATCACTTACCATCAGGTGATACGTCTGCTCGTTTACCATGGATTTCATTAAAAAAAATCTTGGAATTTGAAAATCTACACCTTATTTAATTCTTCAAAACGTGTTTATATTTTCGAACTATTACTGTCAACAAGGTATCATCCAAACGAACATGCACTATTTTTTGTTGTGTTACCTTCAGAATTTTGATACAAAAATATGATTTTAAAGTAGTGAAGCCATTCCACAACATAACTGAATATTTTTGGCATGAAGAGAAATAAATATGTCGAGACGTGTGGTAAATTTTAATTATGCTGAAATATTCTGCAAAATGTGTGACATCCTCTGTGACAACGTGTCACGACTATGATTGACTTACCTTACTTCACTCAGAATAATTACAACGCCAACATCTGAACGAGACAGAAGATCTTCAATGACATAAAATAGAATGTTGTTACTTTGTGAACTACCGTTATGTTACGAGTAATAAATAATGGATTTATATTGTAAGTTTTGGGTAGACAATTGTTGTTTAATAGTTTCAAATACTTTTGCATCTAAACTTAAATTTGAAATAGTTTTCAGTTTAAATAACCATTTTAACACTGTTATCAAGCCCAATATTAGGAATTGTTATAAATCAAGGGATCCGAGATTCGTTTTGTTAACTTAATTCGTGTAATGGGTACAATTTCCTTAAACGTTTATTTTCCTAATTAGGAGTGTGAGTAGATTTTCATTAAATGAAAAACATGGAATACTATGAAACGATTAATAAAAAGGTGATAAGCGAACACTACCGATAATTACTTCTCAAGTTAATTAATCAAAAGATGATAACATCAGTATTTCAAAAGTAATTTGTGTCTAGAGTAGGTTATTTTACCACACCAGGATATCGATAGAAAATTTTAATATAGAAGTCAACGAATATTACAGTAGGAGATAGCTAAAGAAAAAGTAGATGGATTACTTGAAAGAGGACATGGCGAAGAAGGAAATGAACTGACAAGTGATAGAGGAAAATGGAAGAAAATAAAAATTGAGTAGAAAGATGATAATGAGCTGTAGCAAAAATCTTTATTCAAATAACAATTTTGTAACAAGCCGTCTGTATCATCATAAAGCATTTAGATTGAGAAACGTCGGCAACGCACTTGTGGCGCCTCTGGTATACTCGAAAAAAATAAGGAGTTTTACTTTTAAAAAGGTTTATGAAGCAAAATTAAACACATTACTTTGCTTACATTATTTTATTAACTAAGTGTCGAATAAATAAGTCTTACACTTAATGGAATAAATTACATTAAATTCGAAAGCTAAAATAAAGTCGACGAACTCGCGCATTTCAAAAAGTAATCAGTCTTAGAGATGAAAAATGCAATGTCTTAAATTCTGGACGTTTATCAAGTGAAAGCAAACTTAAAAGAGATTTAACAGTCCAAGAAGTTAAAACACTGCCATTCACATTAAGCTAAATGCCAGACTGCCACGATTATCACAACAACCAGGATCAAGTTAACGTGGCAGCTGGCATTTAGCTTGGCTTTATAAAGCACCACTTGATCTTTTGTCCAATTTTGTTTATTGAGACGGCGGCATGGTGATTGGGGGAGAATACATCTGTGGCATGACAAACATGGGCATGGTCATAGTCTGCTCAGGGCTCAATGGCGGCGCCGGAATGCCGAAAAGGATTCTGAAGTACCGCGCGATTGTCCATAAAACATTGGACGTCTCCGGAATCCTATAACACAATCATTATTTTATTTTAATTTACAATGTAAATATCAATTTAAATCATATTCTAAAGTATAAACAATATTTAGTTTCTGGAATATTTATAGTAGTAGTGTTTACGATAGACATAAAACAAACAAATTGAGTTTACAACTGAAAATGGCTCAACGGTTTAATACATTTGATTACGTTTCAATAAATCGACTACATTTATCCACAAAATCATTTTCATTTCGAGCTAAGTTCAGTTTCCATGAATAAATTATCATTGATATTTACAAACTCATTACATCTAAATATCCACGGTTCAGAACTATAATACATGCTGAAAAACCCACCACCAAGCTTAATGGTACAATTTATTAAATACATAAATGCAGCGTTGCTATCATTTATATTTTGTTTTATCTACACGCATGCTATAAATCCCCTATTATTTTTTTTGGAAATTTTAAATTTATGAAACAATTAAAGCTTATTAAACCAACATTAAAACATCCTGTGTCAGAGTAATCATAATATCATTGAAATGAGTGTTATAATGTTGTACTAAATTCCATAATGCAATTCCTTCTCAAAAAAGAACATTGTCAGGCACGCGCCGTTTACTACCACAGCGCCGTATTTAAAAAAAAACTGTTACGTAAATTTCAGTCGCAATCCCGCCATTTTTATTCGATATAGTATTACGAAAATGGCTGTTTCAGAAACTTTTATAGAGGATTCATATCATGGGTCTAGATAAATTCTTGTCTGTACATAATTAGATATTAAAACACAGATGTGATACTATTATCACACTCAGCATCACCTCGTGTTATAAACCCACATTCGTGTTTTAATACCCCTTATTATACAACAGTAGCATAAACACCTATTGTATAATCTTAAATTGAGATATTGATGTTATCCTCTATTTCTTCCATCTAATTTATTATGGTTTGGTGTAAAGTTAGACTTTTTTTAACATCGGACTTTTCTTTCTTTTTTACTTTTTCTTCATTTTGTTTTACTTCCACTTGTATAATAATGGTCTTTAATAGCTTCATTAACTTCAAAAAGCCCTTCCATAACATTTATACTCATCATTAAAATATTATAAGCAATACTATAATAACCTGGTGCCTTAGAGTTCAATTCACTATCAACTTTGGAGTTGGTACTTTTAGTTGATTGACCAAAAAAATCATTAATTGGATTGCCTTTTAACAAAAAATCAAGAAAACCTACAAAAAATCGACTGGTGCTATGTGTTTTTTGAAAAAACCTTGCATTTTCGTTGCTGAAATTGATATTCACGTCAGTACTTCTCTTAGGCCTGTTGTGCCTCTTTTTATTTGACCTCTTACGAAGGTTTCTTTTTCTCTTCTTCTTAATATTTTTGGGAACTGTATTATTAAAAGATACCATGGGCTTCCATTCAGTATCCGTAGTTATTATTGGCGTTACTGTTGTAGTTTTAACATTTGAAACTTTTCTTATGTCCGGTGTAAGTCTATTACTACTACTAGGCCCAATAAAATTATTAGGATTCACAAAATGTTTAACTCTAGGGTAAAAATATGTATCAGGATAATTATATTTGTATTTTTTTGTTTTTATGTATTCATACAAGTCTTTATTATTTTTCAATCTATCTAAATTTATTTTTAACTCAGCATACTTTTTTGGCCTATGTCGGTGTTTCCTTAAGTTCATTTTTCTCTGAGCAATGTTTCTAGGTTGAGGAACTAGAACCTGTCTTGGTTTTTTAACTATTTCTAATTCATCTGCATCAAAATCTGCATCGAAACTCTTTGTTGTTGATACTTTAGAGTTGAGTCCTCGAACTGTGGTCGGAATAGCACCGTAGAAAACGTTGGCAATTGGATCTAAAACATCCCTGACTGCATCGATGAGAGGTTCGAAAAATTTTTGCAGTTTTGACTTACCGTCCCATCTCTCTGCTGCTCTTGTTGAATTTACAAGTAAGGTAGGCGCCTGTTGCGACTGCTGAGCGGTCACGTCGCTTTGGTGCATTATTTCGTTGACTTGTGCTTGGGCACCCATTGCCGTGGGGCTATACATGTCCGGTGACGCGAATTGTGGGCTCACTCCGCTAACGGAGTATGCGTGCGAGGAGGCGCTCGGAAAATCGATCGGATATTGCGAGTAAAGATATGGGTGGTTTTGTAAACCGACGCTGCAAGAGACAATTTTTACGTTAGGAAGGCGTTGACTCACCGGTCTTGTCTGGTGGGGCATATATCTCTACTGCAATAATGTGTCCAGTCAATATATTTGTCCTCTTGTTATGTCGCGTCAGTAAAGTCAGACATCTTCAATTCGTCCACGTTTCGGTTTTAATAATTAAGATTTGATAAATTTATGATATGATGTATGTTTTTTAATATTTTTGATTGTTTCTAATTTAAAATTTATTTTCATTCTTTTGTTTTAATATTTACTTTTAAATAAGTAACGAATTATTTTTAGAATTTTCAATTAATAATTGTATTAATGGTACCTCGTTTAAGTTCTTAATATGCGTGTCTAGAAAGTAATATTTATTGTTTATCATAAATCTTTAAATCTTATTTATATTTTCATATAAATCAATATCTTGGTCTTCTTCGTTTTTTGTTAACAGTCAATTACAGTCAATATTATGTCAAGTCTGTACAAATCAACAACATACTATTTACGGGCAAGGTACACATATTTTTATTTATCGAAAAGAGGGCAAACGAGGAGACGTATCACCTGATGGTAAGCAATTACTGCTGCTCATTTACATCAAGTACGTTGCCGACCTTTGGGGGATGGGGAGGGGGATGAGGGGAGGTGTTGGATGAGAAATACAGCGCAAGCGCTATTTCATACAGGGTTTCTGTAAGGCAGTGGTATAACTCCGGTCGAGTCGGCCTATTCATGTCGAAGCATGGCTTCCCCACATATTAAACTGCAAAACCATTTTAGTCACAAAATAATATAACTGACCAATGACTTTACAGTTTTTACAGAAATATTAAGTCTAGGGTCAAAGTCATTCGTCAGTTATTAGGTAACGAAACTGTACACGGGATATTTAAAATATATGTGTATGTACTTAATTTATACTAAAATATTGTTCATTTATACACTCATTTGCAAAAAAAACGGGCGGTTTCGATTTTCTTCCTGGCTGAAAAAAATAAAATACCAAAAAGGTTTTAATCATTTGAACATGTTACTGGCCAGTTATAAAAGTGCCAGAATGTTTATAAGAGTACATTCCAAATTCAAATTTTTGACTGAGCCTGGTTTTCAAAGAAAACAACTTTTAACTACATTTTGTGGCGCGAATTCCCTATAGTTAATATCGACTCTAATTAACTTTTTGACAATTTTTATTAAATTATCTGATGTCCTTGACATTTAAAAGTATTGTTATTGCTGTTTAGCAATCTCGAAAATGGTAGATAAAGTGATAAAAGCGAGCAAAATTATTGCGCTGCTTGAAGAAGGTTGCAGCCAATGCTTCGTGGCTCAGAAGCTAAATGTGAGTCGGTCGACAGTTCAAAGGACCTGGCAGCGCTATCAAGAGACCGGTTCCGTCCAGAGAAGCCCTGGTTCTGGCAGAAAGATATGTACCGAACCACGGGATGATCGTTTTCTAGATAGTCAAGCGTTGAGAAATCGCAAATCTTCTTATGTGGACCTCAAGAATAGCCTCGAAGAAGTAAGAAATGTGCAAATTAGTCTATGGACGGTCAGAAGGAGGCTTCTCGCTGCTAATATACATAGTCATCGCCCGGCACGCGACCCTAAATTACTCCGTAGACATCGAGTTGCCAGGCTTAGCTTCGCTCGAAATTGTGTGTCATGGACTCATGAAGACTGGGATAGGATATTGTTCTCCGATGAAGCCAGGATATCTCTGCGTGGTGAAGACCGGCGTCGGCGAGTGCTACGTAGACGAGGAGAACGCTTTGCAGAGGCATGTTTTGAAGAAATCACACCTTATGGAGGGGGCTCTGTTATGTTTTGGGCAGGAATAAATTCCATGGATCGTACGGAGTTAGTCTTCATCGAAAACGGTACACTGACTGGACACCGATACATAACGGAAGTTCTAATTCCTTATGCACAACCCGCTTTAACCGCTCTTGGCGAAAACTCATTTTTTATGGACGACAACGCTCGCGCCCACCGGTCTGGCGATGTGGAAGCGTATATGCTAGAAGTCGGAATTCGTCGTTTGGACTGGCCAGCTAGAAGTCCGGACTTCAATCCCATAGAGCATGTCTGGGACGTTCTGAAGCGACGAGTGAGATCAGTGCAGCCGGCTCCGCAGACCATCAGAGAGCTAAAGAATGTGATTACCGCGGAGTGGGAACGTATTCCCCAAGAAACCATAAAAGATATACTCGCTAGCATGCCCAGACGAATGCAAGCCATGATTTCAGCAAGAGGGGGTCATACTCAATACTAAACTTTTATCTGCTTTTAATGTATTCAAGAAAAACAAAGAAATTAACGCGTTTCATTTGTATTTAGCGAGCAGGTACAATAATAGTGTTTTGAGCTTAAACATTATTTCTCAATAATTTAATCAAAATGTTATGATAAAACTGATGATACCTATTCCTTCCTAATTAATTTATGAAATTCTGAGGATAACAATACCTAAAATTGTCAAACAAACTAATAGTAACTATAAAATAGTTCTTTGCTTAAGTGCCCGTTTTTTTTGCAAAAGAGTGTATTTTGGTCAGTAAGTGATCAATTTTATTAAAACCTACATTAGGTAGATACAAGGCTTGATTTAAGTTAATATTTAAGACTTTAACTTAGATATAATTTAATAATATAAGATATTTTTATATTAAGTTTTAAATATTTACCATTACAAATGAACCATAGCTTTTTTTTTTTTTTTTATTTAATAGTGGGCAAACGAGCAGACGTATCACCTGATGGTAAGCGATTACCGCCGCCCATGGACACCCGCAACACCAAAGATGTCACAAGTGCGTTGCCGACCTTTGGGGGATGGGACAGGGGATGGGGGAGGGGTTGGGGTATGAAAAGCCAATACATGAAGTATGTTCCACTTTAATTTATCTATGTTATTATTTTGAAGTAAAGAAAGTTAAAAGTATAAAACTAATCTTAATATATTTATGGAATAAATTATACCCAAGAACTTGGAAATTTGATTTTGATGAGCAACTTAGCAGTTGAACAACTGCTACACTTTTGAAGTTTGAAGCATGTGAAGTTAATTTCATATCTAAATACTACATACTACTACTGAAGTATATATAAAGTATATCTATATCATTATGATATATATGTAGTAACAACATTTACTTGTTACTGAATAGGAAAGGTTCCTGGTCATAATTGCAAGAGCTCAATCTTAAAGAACGTACAGGAATGATCCATTTGATATTGATGATATGAGTCTTGAAAGCAGAATTTCGCTGTATTATAAATAAATAATAAATAAATAAATATTCCGTACATCTAACACACAACGCCATCTAGTCCCAAGCTAAGCAGAGCTTGTGTTATGGGTACTAGACAACTGATATGAATACTTATATACTTTTTTTTTGTAAATACATACATATTATACATAGAAAACACCCAAACTCCGAAACAAATATTTGCAGATCACACAAACATTTGGTCCGACCCGGGAATCGAACCCGAGACCTCAAGCTTAGCAGTCGCATACGCTACCACTACGCCACCGAGGCAGTCATTCAGTCAGAGTCAATATTAGATGTTTCATATTAAAACGAATACGTAAAATAAGTACACATCATATAGATTCCTGTTTAAAACTATTTCGCTGATCCCGAGTATTAGGGGAAGAAAGTTAGAAGCAAGATTTCCAATATTGCCTGTAAGTGCGTAACCCGTCCTAGATCTAGGCACTAGTTCTCATATGACAAATGTCCATTTCATATAAGGTTTTATTTGATTCTTGGAACATCATGATTTATTAATATAAGAAAAATAGCCGCTCATATAACGTTTTCTGGAAATAGTTTTTGTCTTATGTAAGTAAATTAACTGCACGGTTGGCCTAGTGGTTTAAGCGTTCACTACAACACTTGCTATGCGCCAAGTGCCGGGGGTTCAAATCCCACGTGGGACATCACTTTGTGTGATCCACGAAATGTTGTCCTGAGTCTGGGTGTTCTTTGTGTCCGTTACATGTATGTTTGTAAAGTCCCCCGCGACACAGGATGTATATTCCTAATGCGGGAGTTGTCTTTTTTAAAAATAAAAATAAAAATAAAAATAAAAATAAATTATTGCTATTGTCTTCGATTGATATTTTCAGGAACTTGATTAGGGTATTGTACTTTATATTATTGACAAGTTATTTCATTACATTCTTTTGTTTCATTGTTGCCTGGAAGAGATTGCCTCTGGGCAATAAGCTATATGACATATATTTTTATTATTATATTTAATCTAAGATGAAAAGAAATATATTGAAATTTCTAACACAATACGTATGTTTGTTATTAACGTAAATAAATTTAGGTTTTAAATTCCACTTAACAGCATATATAATTATGTTTTTGATGAGATTACTGCTGACCTGAAGTCTTGACCTGGTCTAAACCCACGTAGTCAGGCTATGTAACTGAGTAAACTCCACTCCTGGAGTCTACGAAATTGAGCCAGTGACCGACCCATTTCTTAGCTATGCAATACATAATATGAACATCATTGATATTTGATCGGCCTTTGTTTAACATAGATAAATAAAGTAGTTGATCGTCTTCTTATATATAAAATTCTCGTGTCACGGGGTGCGTAATCGAACTCCTCCGAAACGGCTCGACCGATTTTGATGAAATTTTTTGTGATTATCCGGTATCTATGAGAATCGGTTGTAATCTATTTTTCATCCCCCTAAATGTTAGGGGTAGTCCACCCCTAAATTTTTTTTTTTTTTTTTGACAAAGCTTTTAATTTCTATTTTTTTATGATGCAGCATTAGAAAATACATACAACCCTAGATTTTCAACCCTCTACGATCAACCCCTATTTTTCCATCGCGATTTTTATTGACCCACCTCTACAACATATATTCCCTTTTATGGCAAAGCAACGTTTGCCGGGACAGCTAGTTAATTTATACAATGTATTACAGACTATAAAGTGTTGAAGCCGGGAGATAATTTTATGATAAAAAACTAAAACTTTTCATACCTACCTAGCTACTTATACATCCGTTTCTTAATCGGAAAGTCGGATTCCAAATTACGTTGGTTGGATAAATACCGGTTTAGCGGAACTTACTTCATGTACTGATTCAATATTGTGCGTGTCATTAAGCCGTCAGTCAATTTCGTCATGCTCAGTGGGATGTATAGACAGGAATTCTATTATAAACACACACATAATTCTAGAGTGGAATTGAATATATTTGCTGGATTATTTACGCATATATTGAAACAACTCATTCGATCGAACATACTAACGCTGAAATTGAAATTGTGTAATGATCCGATAAATAAATTCAATTTGGGTTTGGAATACAAATTGTGTGAATGGTAAAAGTATAAACGTCCTAAGTGTCACCGACAGTTATAAGGAAATCGTCTCTGAAGCAAACTTATTTTAGCAATAAAAGAGTTGCAATGCAAAATAAAATAAGGACTTTTGTCTTTTAACTGTTGATGTTATTAAGGTATTTGTATCAAGTAAATTCATATTATTTTTTATAATTGCAAAGCTATTCTGAAATCATTCTAGAGTTATGAATTCATAGTTTTATTTACAATTATACCCTCATTGTACAATATAAATTTCAAATTGGCTAAGAAATTGAAAGAAGAATATTGTAAAAAATACAGACAAGATAAAGTCAAAACAGTAAGAAATATTTATTTTGTAATGAATCATTTTTTACAGTATAAGGGACCAAACAAATATAAAAGCATTGGTAATAGATCTGCCAAGAGATAACAGTGCGTTACCGGCGTTTGTGTGTCCTCAGAATTAGAGAGGACCGGGGCAATTTATTGGTAACCTTACTTAGAGAAAGAATCGATTAGGTCGTATTATTCAACTCAAGCTGGTCGATTTATACCAATGCTTTATAGTGCCATAGATAAATAACATGAACAAGGAATGAGGAAAGTATACAAAATTAATGATTTCAGAATAACATCTAATAAGCTTTTGTATGCCAAGCTGAAGTTATATATCATACAAAGATTCCAGTCACTTTTTGTAATTTAATATATTTTCTTATAATACAAGTTCACCTACATTTAGCGTGTATTTATTGCCAGTACTTTACAAATTATATTAATTGAATCTTAATAGAAGAAGTGATTTAATTTGTTTGCCAGTATTACCATTATTTGCTTCGAAAACTAATGCCATGCTTTAGATTTTTTGGGACATTTTTTCTATGTCTAGGTAATTATAAGTTATCTATAACAATCAGCAGTTTGGTAACTATATTACGGGCTTAGTTTGGGTTCTGATGGCCGTGTCTGAGATATGCGAGATAATTATGTTGGCAGGACCCACGACATATTTCAGTAATTACAAATCATCGTCTAACGCGCTATTAACCTCGCCTTGGCATACAAAATCTTCCACTTCCTTTTATATATTTTAACTTTCTTTACTCACCCGGTTCCATAAGTCTCATATAACTTTTTGATGGCCATGCCAGCGGTGACAAGCAAAGCCAGTTTGCTTGCAAAGAACGCCTTTAGCGTCAGTACAGTAACCACAGCCATCGCGAACATTATCACTCCTGCAGACTTCATACCAAAGAGCAACGGGATGATCATTTGCATCACCTTCTTCTTCTTGTACCTTCGACCTGAAATTGATAAAAAAATATTTGAAAAGATTGAAGCAACGCTATTATTCTAAACAGAAATGTTTTGGAAATTATTAAACGTCGGGACTGCTGCTCTGTAAAATATATTTCCAATCGCTTGATATTTTTGACACCATCGCCATCTTACGGTAGTCTCCTGCAAGATATTGGCCTCTGTTTATGAATGAGATTTTAGTCAAACAGATTCGTATAGGGCTTGTTTCAAATTTTACTTCTCTTTGCAATGTTATTATTCTGAGTGTTCCCCAAGCGTGTCTTACGATACCCACGGGATGAATAGATATAATGGCACTCCTTATTCTTAATTTGTCACCAGACGGAGTTAGACAATTATATTTTTTATTAAATTCTGAAAGTATTATTGCCGAGCGATGGAAAAAACACTTTTAGGAGGTAGCCCAACAAGGTTGTCTGACGGTGGTTAACTAAGTCTATTTTAGCCACTGCTATTATAGACTTAGGCAGATCATGTAATAAGAAAGCTTGGACATTATTACCCAAGTAAATCGAAGGGGAAACATTCTCCAAAAATACATTGTATTGAAAGGTAAAAGTTGTAAATATACTTATAATTTTTAATACTTCTAAACAAGTAGACTATGAATTTTTTAGTTGTCATTCACCAAAAGCTTATATACTATGTATAGACTTAAAGATTTGTCTTTCCAAGAAATCGAGTCAGAGATGAAATGGAAATAATAATATGTTATGAATGAGCAAATATAGATTACAGATCGACTAATAAAATAAGCTCTATAAATGAAGCAGATTTATTCAATATGTACACATGAATAGAGAACCATATTTATATTCTTTGAGGATTTCATAAGATGAAACCGGTCAAGTGTAAACTTAACAATAACAATCGAGAGTATAACATACAGATCCATATTTAGCCACAAATTATCGGGCCCGACAAGAGCCTTAATACTTGCAACTGCAAAGCCGTTCTGTACCTCTTGGTTTACCGTCCATTCGCTTTGATACGGTTACCTTGACAGCTACCATCACACGTGTGACAAGCCCCACAAAATCAAAGGACCCGCATGCGGTGTACACCCCCAAGCAAGTATAATTTGTCACTTAACGACGTTGTATGAATTAATATATTCGTATTCCACAAAAATAACCACTAGATGCACCGATACTATCTAAAGTATCTAAAGAAATGGACTATGAATGCGTCATTGATCCCTTCACGTCCCCGTCTGTTCATATAGGGCGCATACCTACAGATACCATGGACAAAACTAGACATAATAGACATTAGATATATTAGAGATTGTCTACAATAACGTTAGTAGAATTACTCACAATTGGTAAAATGTCCGTATATATTACGCTTGTATTTAACTCATCTTAAATACAGTCGCGAGTGTATGTATTAAATACACAAAATCATAATACATACAAACCTAAGTAAATATTTCTCACAATGCTACAAATAGTACCTAATTATAAAGTTAATTAAATTTCTCGTATGTACCTACATGAGAATACTCATAAACATCTATTTATTTATTTGTTTTAATACCAGCGCAGAAAATTGTAACAAACATTCATTGATCGAGCCTTTTCTTCAAGTGGGTTGGGGTCGAATTACAGTCTCCTACGAAACGATTGAACTTCGCTTTTTCAGATCTACCCAATCCAAGTTTGACTATGTTGAAGTTATATACAAGACTGTTGTCGATCTTGTGTCCAACTACCCATACTGATTAGCCAAGATATTCTATTGGCTCTCATATGAGGTGCTTAGAAATAATTACCTTTATAGATTATTATTAATTAGAAGTTAAGCAACGACGACGCGGTCTGTAATTGGATGGGTGACCGCTGGTGTCATGTTACCATGAGCGTCTCCGTGATTCGCAGATCACTTTAAGCAGTCTCTTCCAGTTGTTGTTGGAGTCCTTTGAGCGGCTCATCCAAAAACTTCCAACGGCAAGATCACGTAGAAACAATGTAGTCTTGCCAGTTCCCAACCCGCACTTGGCCAGCCAGGGGACGTGTGGCCCCTCCTGAGAGGAGACCCGAGCCCAGAAGTGGGACGTTATAGATTGATCACGGAGCTTTTTCAATGACTTAAAAATGGTTTCCTATCCATGGAATATCCATACCCTGGCTCATCTTACTTTATCTTGCAATATATTTATAATATTTTCGGATATCTAGCACGTACCCAATAGTCCCAAACTAATTAAAACTTGTACGGTAGGCACTAAAAAACTGATAGTAATACACTTACAAACACTTTCTATTGGAAATACAAACATATTATTGAAGACACCTAAATTTTATATATAATCCACTGTATTACCACCAAGCCACAATCCTCTCAAGATTTTAACAAACAATGCCTTTAAATAAAACTAGATGTAGATACAGAAGATTTCTCAAAACTGTAGTAGTTTAAACCAAGTCTATGAAATAAATTATGTAAAACTAACCCTAGAACTGTGACAAAGAAAAATAAAATGGTAGCTCTTTCTAAGTTAAAATGAAACAAGTTTCTGTTTCACTGCGTAAGTTTTTCAAGGCAAAATTACTTACACAAAACAACATCGCTACTATTTTTGTTTACGACTGTCAACGTCTATCTGAATCAGAAAAAGGTGGGACATCTAAAAAATACGGTTTAAAAAGAAACAAATGAAAATTCATCTAATAATCATTATTAACGGTAAAACACCGAGAGGACATAGTACAATTAGGTGGACTGACCAAATCCGAACAGCCTTAGACGCCAATCTATACATTTTTCTTTATTCGGCCAAGGAGTGGAACAAGCGAGGTAGGCTGACGAGCAATTGTCCTGCAGAAAACCATACCACACCTAGGGAATCACGACCCTCAGTAATGAGGAAAACGACGCGAGGAGAAAAATCATTTTCAAATTAATAATCCCAAGAGTCTTAAGCGGAGCTTTGTTTTCAATATTAGCTTGTAATAAAGAAAATAGGGAAAAAAGTTCAATCATGAATATTTAATATCACTCAAGAAACACCGTGTTTAATTAACGATAATTTTAATAAAATAAAGATATAAATTTGTGTTAATAAACACGGCGTTATGGAAAACATGCTTTACCAATATTGTTCTCGTATGGCTCTATGTATTTTGGAAAGTGGAAGTTATAGATCGACACAAACAGGCAGTAAATTTTGGTGTTTTCATTTAATTTACCTTGATTATCCAGTACATGTTGTGGTGTTTTTTTGTGTCGATTTGATTTTTAACTGAACTTTAAATTAACGTTTATAAATGTCTCTCAGTGTCTTAATTGAATAAATGATTTTGAATTAGAATTATAAGGATTGTCTTTACGGGGACCACTTTTATCCTGATGTCTACAAAGTGATCGATCTCCTTTAACCGTCCTAAGCTGTATCCCTTTTACTCTTAATGTTAAGGCGACTAATCTTGTGTATAATCAATCAACATATATATTTAAAAATATGAAGTTGGTTTGTGTTTTCTTGTTCTTCAAGTGTCTCTTCAATTTAAGAGGTTGGTCGTCAGCTTCCTGTCTTCCTCCTAGTCATTGGCTAGGCATAAGTTGTTCAACGGAGGTGATGCCAGTTCACTCCCGTATATTTCACAGTCACGACTTTTTACTTCATCCAGCGCATCGTACCTTGCCCATCATTATCAATTGAAACAGAATATATATTTCAAGCTTGTTCACATGGCCCAAATATTCAATCATTCAATTGAAGTAGTTGATTCACAAATATTCTTCTATTACGAGATCGCGTAAATATGTTTTGTATAATTATACATATTTAATTCAAAATACAATCTAGTTAAGGATTAAATAGGGTTTCAAACAATAATTTATAAATTTTACATCAGGTTAAGGATTTCCCTCTAGAGCGTAAACCGTTGGAAATCTTAAGTAATAGCAGGTAGCTGCTTATCCTAACCTGCCCGGAGCTTCTTAGTTTTAGAGTAAGCTCTTAATTTTAAGAGGGTATTAAATTCCAAGGATTGTTGTTCGACGAACGCAATTAGTATTTCATTTTAACATTAATTAATAACATAATGGTTATTTTTTTATGTGTCTTTATTGTATTCTTAAAATTAAAACATGACAAAAGATGAGTTACAAAGTTGTAGATCTAACAATTTTATCGCTCACGACGATTTCTTTCAGATAACCTTAAAATAGATATTAGCTGTTCAAGATTTTAAGGTAGCTTATATACTGGTAACACGCAATTATGTGAATATGCTTAATTGTTAAAACGATAAATAAATAAATTAAACGTAAGTGCACCTGTAGGTACATATACACGTCATATATTTAATTATTTTTGAAAACTCCCGCACTATGAATAAATCCTGGGTCACGGGGGACTTTTATAAACATACGTGAAACGGACACGCAAAACACTCAGTACAAGAGTTTATGGATTGTATTAAAGTGTTGTCCTATATAGGATTTGAGCCCACAATACTTTACACAGTGGAAAGCGGTGGGGCGTTCGCTTAAACCACTAGGCCGACCGTGCAGTCATGAAACACAAATATGTATATACATATATATATATATATATACAGTCACTTTGACAGGCTAATACATAGAAGGACAGTTTACACAGCGCACGCAATGAAAGCTCACAAAAGGAATAATTTTCCCTATAGCCTTCCTGGAAAACTGTATTTACAGAAATAAGAGAGATCAACTAACCAAATAAACTCTTCACTTTTATAATATTATTATAGAAATATAGATTTCGATAGTCACCATATTGAGATGATTCAACCCCTGAAAACATTATCCTCAATTTCACACTTTATTCATATATTTATGAGGTTTGAATAAAATTTATATCCCGGTGAGTAGCTCCCTATAAAATGGTGATATATGAATGTTTATTGTGAACATCATTTATTGGTTTTCCATTTTATTATCGGTACTTCAGCAAAGTACACACTGGTTTATAAAACAAAGGGAGTTTATTTGACACAATTTACTTCATACAGATAAAGAAAATTATCTTAAATAAACTCCCTTTGTATATGTACAGGTACTAGATACGGTATGTTTTTCTCACAGTGTAGTAAAATATATGAAAAATCAAAATAAATGAATGATAGTTAAGTCACGCTGATTTCAGCACAAACGGGCTCTTTCGACCGGGGCGTTACTACCTTCTTACAAAAGACCTACCTAAAATGATGGCATTTGTACTGTCTTATTTCATTGGTGAGTGCGAGGCCGGAAGCAATGATGTAGAAGCATCTTAATAGGTCACCATAGTGTAAAGGTACGCCACACAGCATGCAAGGCATGGCATGCTTTCCAGTCTAATTAACGTTTAAACCTTAAATTCGTTAAGATAAAAAACGTAAGATGAGATTCCACTTAAAACACTTTCAAGACCTTACTACTATTGAAAATGTGAATGTATGTAATTTTTGACTGTCTCGGTGGCGTAGTGGTACCCAGACTCAGAATAACACATTTGTGAATCACACAAAGTTAAAAAAAAAGTGTTTTGTTGTATTGTGAGATTTGAACATACAACACTTAGCGCAGTAGAAAGAAGCGTGGCCACTAGACAACTGATGTAAATACATATATACTTTATTTGTAAAAACATACATAGACAAACACCCAAGCTCCGAAACAAATATTTGTAGATCATACAAACATTTCATCCTACTCGGGCATCTAACCTGAGACCTCAAACACAGTAGTCGCATAGGCTAGTGCCAAAGAGACAGTATATACATCATCACAATGGATACTACGGAAGTAAGCCAGCAATGTATATATAAGAGGGAAACAGTCCGCAGAACCCGATAAGTCATCCATTCGTAAATACATATAAACCCTTATCGGCGGCAATAAACCAATAATACGCAAAATTTTCAAATTTATGACTCCATTTATGGCACTGTCATTCGCATCCTCGGAGCACCGTTTCGGTGTATGAACCCTAATTTATGGCATTGTAAAAATTCTTTCTTTTGAATATAAAAATGTAAGAAGTTAAAACACAATTAGATTCGGTTTAGTTTTATTACTTGCAAAGTAGTGAATTTGATGTTTCCAATGATTATTAAGCTTCTATTTAAGAAAATACTTTTCCAAGGAGATTTTCTAGGGGAAAATGAAACGTAACAAAATTACATTGTTGGTTATTTTTCCGTCTATTTATCAAGATATTTTTCAAGAAAAAGCTAGTTATCTATTGCATTTATACGTGAAGAATAAACTTTGTGCCCTTTTTAATGATACGAATAAAGTAGAATGTGAATTTTGCACAGTTAAAGTTTATGAGAAGGAGTAACACAGAAAGCTAAAAAATAAAATTTAAATAAATTCTGATCTGATCCAATTTTGACTACTGGGTGGCCTGGGTAATTAGAAATACTTAACTATACTTCAGACTTTTTAAAAAAGTGGCCAGGAGTTTCTTAGCCAGTATTCTTTTCATAAGGCCATACGCACTTTAGAAACTGGAAATTATAGATCATCACAAGAGAGCAGTAAATTTTGGTGTCTTCACTATATTTACCTTGACAATTCAGTACATGCTGTGGGTTCTGTTTGTGTCGATCTATGATTTTTAACTGTAGCTTCAATTTACCGTTCATAAATGTCACTTGGTGTTTTAATTGCATTAATCATTTCAAATTTCAATTACTCCAGTAGAATGTAAATATAAGTTTGAAGTTCCTCTAAGTTACATTTTTTTCTCAAATGTTAATGAAGGTTTAAGTTTTGTATTTTGACTTTTAAATTTAGACATTTTAATAAAATTCACAGAATGGATATTTTTTAATCTTCATCCAGCATCAATATTGGCGCTAGACGACTGGATGAATACGCTACGCTATATGACGAATATCAATTCTATTAAAAAGGTACTCGCAAGTAAAATCGTGTGTCTTTTACTTGAAAATTTCAACTGAAACCCCTGGCCGAATTCCTTATACCAAAAAAGGTGATCATAGCAAATGAATTTGACTGCACGGTTGGCCGAGTGGTTTCAACGGTCGCCATGCCGCTTGCTACTGCGCCAAGTGTCTTGGGTTCAAATCCCACGCGGTACAACACTTTGTGTGATCTACGAATTGTTGTCCCGAGTCTGGATGTTCTTTGTGTCCGTTTCATGTATGTTTGTAAGGTCCCCCACGACACAGGATGTTTATTCCTAATGTGGGAGTTGTCTTTTTAAAAGTAAAAGTAAAAGAATCACCCCTGTGGGGCAGTTGACATTCGGAAGTATAATATACTTTCAGCGTGAAAACTTTTCATATCGCGATGCAGGATTAAGAATAACTGTTTAATTTATTGGTATTTTTTTATTAAAAGTGGAATTGTGATAGACACAACAAAATCATAAGAAAAATACCAAATAAACACTACTATACACTAAAATACTATATTACTCGTAGCAAATAAAAATATATTTGACTTCTTAAAATTTGT
The DNA here is from genome assembly GCA_916048165.1 of Spilarctia lutea. Classification (NCBI taxonomy): domain Eukaryota; kingdom Metazoa; phylum Arthropoda; class Insecta; order Lepidoptera; family Erebidae; genus Spilarctia; species Spilarctia lutea. The sequence goes on along the minus strand of OU696492.1, from coordinate 1,267,847 downwards.
TATATATAAAATAAATTAGGAAGCAACAGGATAACAAAACACTGGAAAAGCATACTCTACAAGTAATTAATTAAATTTTGTCAAGAGAGATTCCGTTTTTCCAGAAATTTTACGTAACTTGACTAGAGTACCAGTGATTTACGACCGTCGCTTAAAATTTATTTACACCCATTATTATTTTTACAATTAGCTTGTTTTAAGCTCACCAAACTGTTCATTCGTCTTTTGATAATATAAAATACAATAAGGAGCCTTTCTCTACGTTATTAAATCAACTGTCAAAGGTTTAGTTTTATTTACAGTTTCAGAACAATAACAAACGAACAGACAAGTGCTCTAATGACCACCGCCATACAAAATTCCAACTCAATAGTCATTGCGATCTTTTGAGTCCCCTCCACAAAATCATACGTCTTTTTCAAGTGCTTCTTCAATCTTCTTGTATTTTTCTTTGTCATTGGCCAGGTGCCATTGTATCGGTCATAGCTCTAAATCATAGAGAGGGCAAGTTTGGTCTCCGGTAACCTTGCTCATTTCGTGAAAATGATAAAAGAATTCTTTACACCCGTTGAAAGGCTATAGCATCAATCAGGTTAACTCCACCCATTAGCGAGGAAACAAACTTTCAAGAAATTGCTTCAACACTTTACGAACAGTTTAAAAATACACTTTAAAAAAAGTTTAAAATTTTCAAATGTATTTGAAATAAGTGTTGGTACAATATTAGTTTAAATTTGTATATTTAAAAATGCTAAGTTTTAATGATAACTTGAAACTTAACTTACTGTAAAGTTTAAAGCACTAAATGAAATGCTTTCAATATGATCTGCATTTTATGTAAATTTTGAACTCTTATTCCTTTACTTTAGAAACTTAATCTTAAGTCGAGTTAAGTTTTATATAGTTAAGGCTAAGAGTTAAAAGGCACTATAAGCGTTTATTTACTTTAATGATATTAGCAATGCCATCTAGACAATTTAAATGGTATTTGATTAAATTACAAGAACATTTTTCATTTCAATTTTACATTGCGTTGGCAAATGTTGGCAATTATAATACTCATTGCAGTTTATGAGTCAGTGAAATTTTTTTCACTTATATTTCATTACCGCGTGGTAATGGATAAAGAATACAGAATGTCAACACCACTATTCATTCGATGGGTACCGTAAGAGGCAACTATGATAACAATAAACGCAGGAATATATGTATGAATGTTATTTTTGTCGCAAAGATTTAAATTTTATAATTTCTTTAGCTCATGGTTACAAGAATTTATTTTAATAGCTAGCTTGTGTCCACGGCTCCGACCGTAATCGGTTATTGCAATAAAAAATATGATGTGCTATGTCTTTCCTCAAGAATCAAAGTATCTCCATATCAAATTTAATTATTCTAATGTTATTAACTTTTCGTATGTTATTATTACAAATTATTACCTATCGACACAATAGTCAATTAAAGAAAAACTTCGGATAACCACTTTCCTAACCACAAACTCAAACTCAAACTCAAACTCAAATCATTTATTTCCATTGGCCCCAAAAGGCACTTGAACACGTCAAAAATACAAACATAAAAATATAAAACAAAACTCCTAATACTACAAGTCGCGTGACATCCTACCTACCTACCTACTACCGCAGTGAATGCATGCAGCTAAAAGTGCATGGATAAAAAAAATCTAACACGCCACTTCATGCATGAATTCACGCTTAAACGGATGTTATAAATATTGAAATCATTGTTACAATTTTACATAAGAAAGTAGGTGTCGATTGGCATTCGAGAAAAATTATTACATACCTTAGTATGAAAAGCATTTCAAGGAAAAGTAAAAAGATTCATATACTCGCGTGTTTCTGTTACACGCCATATTGGAAACTCGATAAATCTGAGGCTGTATAATTAGATGTCATTGCTACGTTTTTATCATTCGTAATTGGTGTCTTTGAGAAAAAAGTTTAAATCTTGTTTAGAAATAAATAATTTTAACTTTCTTTGATTTATATTTCTGAAATATTCATACATATTGATGTGTTTTTATAATTAACGGGCCGGCTGGACCGGTACTATCCTCTCAAAGAAGACCAACCTAAAATGACAGCATGTGCTGTCGTGTTTCTTTGGCGTAGCATTGTTGCATTCTCTGTATTCGTAATGTAGTATCTGATTGATGGTACCCTCGGATTCTGCTCCTGCTTTCCATCAGGCATATTAGTGTGACTTCAAATACTTATCTTGACATGAAATGTCGTCTATCATACTTGCAGTATAATGAGGTGAGACCTCATTAACGCTTCTTGTCCCAAAACGTTTAAAAACATTTTGATTCTGTAGTTTTTAATAACACACTTTTACTGTTTGTTTATGTGATTGTTTGTAACCGTACTTTCTAGGCGTATCTTTTAGAGTATGTATTTTATAAACAGTTCAATTTATTGCACTTATAGCGTGGTTGGTCTATCCGTATGTGTTTGTTTGTTCTTAGTTTGTGATGAAAAGTAATTAAAAAAAACTTTATATTTAAAATTGCTCTAATAATATTGTAGGAATAGACACATATTCCTGTATAATTTTATTTAACACAATGATTATAATATAAACCTTTGTTAACCTGTAATGGGAGCATGTCTTGAACAGAATCGAACACACAACATTAAATGTCAAACGTCCTTGAATTATGTTCAGAGGCTTCTACCAATTACACCAAATGATTCGTTCCCTTTGCGCATAATACACGCAAATGTGTGTAGATTTGCCCAAACACAGTTTTTACAATCAAGAGCAAATATACGGGTCACTTTGTAAATTATTACTCTGAAAAGGTAAAGTTCAACTGCATAAAATAAGCAGCCACGTACAGTTAGGACGAATTTGAATATTGCACAAGATAAAACGAAATGTTTTCATAAAAAAGTATGCAAAAGTATTATAATATATAGCATAACAAACCGCAAATCCAAAATAATAGCTGTACGTAGATTGAACACAACGTTCGAAAATTTGAGAAAATAAAAAAGTTCAAGAAAAATATGGTGTGTTGTTACTGTGCTTAAAAAAGTTTGGGCATTTTTGATAATGTGTTATCAAATTCTTAAGTCGGATAGAAAAGTGCAAATTGTTTTATTACTTTAATATAAGGTTGTTTAACTGTCTATTAAACACAATTTTGTATGACATCTTATATGTGACCAAGAGTCATTGCTCTCCAGTGTATGTTACACTTTGTGATCAAAGGATTCTTGAACCTCAATTCACTCCACTAATGCTTTTCCTTATTGGTACTTGTACATAGGTTTTCTGTTTATATATGTAAACAGAACATGATATACGCTCTGAGTTTTAAGAGTACATGGTAGTTAATGGTCGTATCTTCCTTAGTTGACGAATTGGAAGCCAATTCATATAGGAGCAATGCAGGTACGTGATCATATTTGTGTAAATTAAAAACGAATGGAATGCAGTTGTTGAGAAGACTGTCAAGCTTATTGAGCATATATTTCAATCAAAGTAAGACATATGACCATAATTAATTATTGGAAATATTAGGTTCTGAACAAGCATTTAGTTTTTCACTTGAGTATCTTAGTATTTAGCAATAGGTCTGCAACTTGTTTTCGTAACCTAAGAGTTATGTCGAGGCAGAGGCACAATAAAAACTAATATTATCTAAATAAATTTTAGGTTACACCCATTTTATTTCCTCCGTGGGGATAACCCCTCGGATACCTCCTACTGGTGGCATGTCGGACTCGAACCGACTAAAACCGCATGCCGTCTTGGGTACTAGGAGCCGGGGAACCAGGTGCATCCTAGTAAGGAAAACCCTGGAACCCCGACGTACCTCGGCCACCTATCAGTTTGTAGGTGGCCCCCGACTGTGTGGGAACCTTGATGATATAGGTTACACCCTTTTAAAAACCTTAAATTTATTTAGTTTCAAGTTTTTAGTTGAACGATAAATAAACAATGAGTGGGTGGAGAATTAATCAGAAAAACGGTTTAATAAATCTTTAATTTTAAGATATCATTTTTCACTGAAAAACTATTTAATTAAAATCATGATGATCAAAAATAAGAGAACATACTTATTAGTGAGGACTGCGGTATAACCTTCTTTAGTTTGACATTATGACTCAGACAAAGAAATATATTGTATCTATTTTGAGATCTAATTTGTTTAATTGATTCTAGATTAATCTGAAGTGATATTTTGTTGTCAAACTTTGTGATAACTGTAACCGATCGTAATATATAACTAAATTCACACACACTATTGTCAATATTATTTTCATAATTTATATATCTGTCCTACTATTGCCGGTGCCTCTTATCGCTCATCAGCATAATCAGCCTATCGCAGTCCACTGCTGAATATAGGCCTCTCAAATTTCAAGCCACTTGGTTCGATCTTCGGCTTCTCTTATCGCTCAACACACTTATTATTTTTTCAGTTAATCTCTACTACCTGGCTGACGATGATCATGTATTGGTTTGTGTATGTGTGTGTAAATAAATAGTTTAAAAAAATATATAACTGTTAGGCACTGCCGAAGCAAGTGGCTTGCAATCCAAGAGGCCTATATCACGAGGATATATATATCAGAGGAATGTAATAGGATGATTATGACAATGTTAGATACCTCATGTACCTACAACATAACATACATAATTATTATAAATTCACATCTTAAACCCTTATAAAAATCTTTTAAACAATAAATCTATTTTAAAAATACTGGTCGTACATACAATAATAGACATCCAATTAGCCAGATTTAAATAGATGAACAAACTGATCAGGGCAATCAAACGAAGGCTCTTTCTATTTCCACATCACACATTTAGTCCTGTAGACGTCAAAGTTCATGATATTTTAACTTGTATATATGTTCAAATTCAAAATAATTGATTCAATTAAGACGTTTATGAACGTTAAAGTGAAGCTACAGTTAAAAATCATAGATCAACACAAACAAACGCCACATCATGTACCAGATTTTCAAGGTGAATTAGGTGAAAATACTAAAATCTACTGCTACAATAAAAAGTATTGAACCGTCTTTTAAGTTACGACAACCTTTCTAAACAAATGAGGTAAGAAGTGAGGTTTTACCCCTCGGATACAACCAACTAGTGGTTATGTCGGACCCGAACCGACTAAAAACCTCTCATCGTCTCGAGTACTAAAAGCCGGGGAACCAGGTGCACCCTCGGAAGGAAATCCCTGGAATCCTGACGTACCTCGAGCCTCCTACGATTTGTAGATGGCCCCTACTATGTAGGAACCTTGATGCTCATTTGATTCTCGGAGTCGTCTGCGGTACCTTGCCCGTTCCCCGGGCCTGGCCTGGCGGACAGGGAGAGTTCTAATCCTCTCCCGGTTCCACTCCGAGTGCGAGACTGGAGGCCCAATGATGCAGAAGCATCACTAGACCGCTATGGTGTGGGTCACCATGCTGCATTGTTGCATTGTCTGCATTCGCAATGAGTATGGTAACCACCATTCTCAGATTCTGCTTGTACTGGCTACTACTGGCCTGCCAAAGTAGAATCACTTTGACAGGCCCATACATAAACAAAAATAGACAGACAATTCAGAAGCAAGCACTTACGTATTCTGTTACCCGGGCCTTTAGATGTTTTGTCTTCTTCTTTTTCTTCCTCTTTTTTACTGCTAGACTTCTTCCCGTTCGGATCCGAAACATCTGAAAAAAATAGTCAAAGAATGTATTTATTTCTTCGTTTATTATAGTTTATGTATACATACAAATAAATAAAATTGGAGTGTCTGTTTGTAATATTAAAATAACCGCTTTTTACTAAATGCATATGTATGTATACATGGTACATATATCAAAATATATTTTTTTACAATTTTTATCTGTCTGTCTGTCTGTATTTGTTCCGGCTAATCTCTGGAACGACTGGACTTATCCTATTCTTAGCTTTAGATTATATTATAAGTCCGCGGTTATTGAAGTACTGCGGTTATTGTAATACATATGCATTTGATAAAAAGCGGTTATTTTAAAATTACAAATAAAAATTGAAGTGTCTGCAATTTTATTTATTTGTTTAAAAGATGTAAAAATTTCTAAATTGATTTGTAAATCACGGAGTAACGAGGTATAAGATCTATAATGAAATGGAGAAACTATTCCTTATACAAGTTCGTTAATAAAAAAGTCAAAAATATTTATTAATATGTACAGACTATCTTCATATGTAACTCGATTATATATTCGAAATTGAAAGGTAATTTTCAATTACTCATCAATTAAAACTATATGTTTCATTAAAGTTATCGAACGCACGATTGAGTAGTGGTTTAAGTGCTAGCCATACCGTTTTCTACCCTACTAAGTTTTGTGAGTTCAAATCCCAAATGGGACAACACTTTGAGCGTTCCACAAATTATTGTTGTGAGTATGGGTGTTGTTTGTTTTCGTTTCATATATGTTTGCGAAGTTCCCCGCAACACATGACATTTTCCTAATGCGGGTATTAACTTGTTAAAAAAACTTGTGTAAAAGTTTCGGTAAATATATGTATAGAACTAGCTCTTTTCATATTTTTACTGCAATAATACACATACTTCCCCGTTCCCTACCTGCATCAAAGTACTCATAAATTTTAAAAGATCTCTCTCATGTTTTAACTTTATAACTCGCACTGGTATAAATTCTAAATTTAACGTAAATTAAATATACATCGCTTTATTATTTGTCGACAAGATTTTCGCGGTGAATGTCACAGTAATAATCATTTTGTGTAAGCGATACTGTAGGGTTATTTATTCCCGTACGTAATAATAATAGGCAAAAATAACAAATGTTAAAAATTTTATGTCATGTGGATGCTAGAATATTTTCAGACATGATTTAAAACAAATGTTTGTAACGAAGTACAATAAAGAATATGACAAAACTAAAACACGAAATTAAGAAAATAATAATACTCGTATATACAAAGGAAATGCTTCACGAAAGTATTCAGCTGTAAACGCTTCCTCTAATAAATTGTATCTTAAAGGATTGAAGTGGAACTTTAGATACATTCAAAGCTATTATCGGATTCCATCTCTACACAATGGCCAATAAAATCCTTTGATGTATTTATACAATGGATTAAATTTGAAGAAAACACTTGAGAAACACACAACGCCATCTAGTCCCATGTTAAGCAGAGCTTGTGTTATGTATATTAGACAACTGATATAAATAGATATTTTCTTTTTTTGTAAATATATACATACGATACAAAGAAAACACCCAAACTCCTAAACAAACATTTGTAGATCATACAAACATTTGGTTCGACCCGGGAATCGAATCAAGAAAGTACATTTACAATATGGTGAACAAATTGACGTAGAAACTTTTCAGAAAGATGAAAAGTTTTTACATCAGAAGCTTGATATTATTGCTAAGGACGAAAAGTAATCATTATTTCCAATCGAATTAACCTTTGACCTTAACATGTTCCAAATAGTAAGCTGAACTGTAATCACAGTATTCATATATTGTGGTGGGTGAACTATAATGAACCCTATTCTGAAACAATTTTCTGGGGAGCGGTCTACATCCTACAGTCTGTACGCTGGTGATGATATAATGAGAGTCGAAAATTACTAAACAGTCCATCTTGTCATTACAAGATGTCTTTGAAATCTGTATTCTTTCAGATCGAAATCAATAGACTACCATTCCAAAATCAAACTCACTTGTTGGCATGGCATGCCATTATCAAATTTAACGCCATAAGTTGAAACCGGTCAGGATTAAAGTTCATTAAAATAGTTGAATAAATACAAATGAGTTTGATTCTAGAATGTATTTGAACAAGTTTCATCAAATACAAATATTCATTAATTACAAAGAGACTACCTCTTAACTACGAATAATAGAAATGACACTTACCATAAAAAATACTGACTAATTACTTGTAATAACATATACATTTGTATTATTGATACAAAAGCGAGTGAGTCGTGATGATATATAGCCAATTACTATTGAAATGAATATGCAAGTGTTATTAGTAATGTGGAAAGAAAAATGTAATGTAATTACTACAATATGTTACTACAATTTGTGTCCTATTACAAGTGAAAGTATAGCATTGAGTAGATTTCTTATGGTATATGTGGTACAAGTAAACGGGTTACCTAATTTAAGATGACTGCCAATGCACAGTTACTAATCAAGAGTCACAAATCTATACTAATCTATACTAATATAATAAAGCTGAAGAGTTTGTTTGTTTGTTTGAACGCACTAATCTCAGGAATCACTGGTCCAATTTGAAAATTTATTTCAGTGTTGGCTAGTCCAATTATCAAGAAAGGCTATAGGCTATCACGCCACTACTAATAGGAGCGGAGCACCAATGAAGAATGTTTCAAAAACGGGGAAAAAATTTACACGCTACGGGCAACATAAGACGCAAACGACGTTGCGTGGGTCAGCTAGTATATAATAATTTTCGAAATGTTTCAAATCTGCTTTTTAAGCACTAGTTTCATATTAACTTTACAGACTCAGGGCTTATCTGATGAAACAGCAGAAACCTCAAGCAGATTTTGTTCGAAACTTTTAGTTTATTTAAAATGAAAATTCTATCTTCACTAGCCTCGATAGCATGAATAGAACTGTCAATGAAAGTAATTGAACAAATGCTTTAATATTGAGTGTGTTCTCTTGGGAACTAAAATCGTAAATTTCTATGAAAGCCTTTTGTGAACACACCGTGAAACACATTATATTATTCATCCTATTTCGAAATGATGTAATTTTCATATATTGCGTATATGAAAAACAATAACGTAGGTTTATTTTTCTTGTGATAGGTTTATTTTCCAGGTGTTTTCTATATAGGTAGTTTGCTTGAAATCTGTTTGTTTTATAACCAAAACACAATGAGTTTAGAACTGAAATATTCATTAAATAAAAAAGGATAAATTAAAAATAATAATATATTTTAACGACTGCCTTCATAACTTAATAAAAAAAAAGTAATAGTCTTTTGTTTTAGGATTTTTTCAATTGAGAACTTTTATGTAACAAAGGTTTTTTAACTCTCCGATTCTAACAGAACGTAAATGTTTTTATTCTTCTAAAACTATGGCATTTAGCTTAGTAGATATTTAGTAAGAGTTATATTATCGGTAGTTTAGATAGATAAATAAATAAATATTTCAGACATTTCACACACCACGCCATTTAGCTTCAAACTATGCAGAGTTTGGCTTATGACAGCTGGTTTGAGTGATAGAATACTTAGGAATCCCTTGAGTGGACTACACTGCTGGACATAATTATAATCATCTCACTTTTTAGTCTCTACGAAGGTAACAATTGTATTGTATTGTAACAAAGTAAATATGGATACAAATTAAGTGCAAGCCCTGATTCCCAAACTAGCGTGAGCTACATGTCTGGAGTCAGTACTGCCCAAATAAAATAGTGATACAATAAATGTTTTCAAGTGGAACATACATGAAACATACTTTATAATTGATCTGTGTGTGTGTGTGTGTATGTGTGTGTGTGTGTGTGTGTGTGTTTGTGTGTGTGCGCGTGGGCGTGTGCACACGCACGTGCCTTTTTTAATTTTTTATGGAATTGTGGCAAACGAACAGACGTATCACCTGATGGTAATCATCGATTACCGCCGTCTACAGACCCCTCAACACCATTGGTGTCACAAGTGCGTTGCTGGCCTTTGGGGGATGGCGACCTGGGATGTTGTAAGGCTTGGGGATATGGACCTCACTCACTAGGTGGGCTATTCCACACCGGTTTTCTGTGAGGCCGTGGTATCAATTCGTGTCGAGTCGGCCCTTTCAAGCCGAAGCGTGTCTCTCCCACGGTACAATTGAGTTACACTTAAATATTTAATATACTCGTCGCTTTCCATTAATGCTTTTTATCTGTAATGAATGTCAATATTGTTGATTTAATTGTGTAATCTTGTGTAATCAAACTGTATGCCTATCCTATTTGTCTCACATATCATTAAGTGACCCTTCTATTCGTTAGCACGCTATGCTATGAAAACAAATATATGATTAATTCCATAGCCATTAGTCTATTTATTTATTCATTCCCGTTTGCGTTGATACTATAATACTCGTAACAGAAGTACAGAAATGTAAGCGTCCATGAAAATTGGTGCCTCCACCTCTTTAAATAACTTCAAAAGAGACCTTGTTTCATGAACAATAAGTCTATTTCATTTGACAACATCAAATGTAATTTGAGCATTGTTCAGAATTCAAACCAGTTCTTTGATGTCGGTTGACATAATATTTCTAACAACAAATAAATCTTTGTTGATCATGAAACGTGAATAGAATGGAAACATAATGATAGGGGTATATTTTTAGTTTTTTTATTAAGTAGCCATTTAAGTTGTTAATTGGCAACATGGTTCTCCTTGGCCTATGGTTTACCATTAAGAGGATAGGTTGACCCATCTCTGGTCTTGAAAATTTACTTACTAACAATATTATATGTCCATGTCCATATCATAAATTTGAAATCATTTGTAATTTTTTTTTTTTAAAGACAACTCCCGCACTGGGAATAAGCTCCTGTGTCGCGGGGGACTTTACAAACATACATGAAATGGACACAAAGAACACCCTGACTTAGAACAATAATCACACAAAGTGTTATTTCATGTGGGATTTGCACCCCACGACGAACGGCGTGGCGACCGCTTAACCACTAGGCCAAACGTGCAGTCTTACAGTGCAATTTCTTTGAAGATAGTAAAATAAGCCGTTTTGTGCAACAGAAATAACCATTATTATCTAAGAAAAAGTAATTTTAACGGGCTTAAATTCGACTTTATCTATATTTATATCGAACGAAGTTATTTTATGCATATGTATCTGTTGTAAAATTTATTCGGTTTTCAGCTTGATTTAGAATTATTCAATTCTTGATTAGTCGTGCGTAAATATTGAAAGCTAGCTTCAAATGTTTAAGCATGACTAATCTCCAATTAATCTTACTGATATTTACTTTAAACATGAAACACTGAATAGCTTCGGGCTAAATACTGGGCTGTTTTGTTATTGTTTAAATTAGTTCGTTAGATTGATAAATAACCACATTTACAGGATTTATGTAAGTACATGATGTTTAGGTATATTAAGTTCAATAATTTTATATATTTTTAAAATAGTTATCATTGGTCCGTTACCGGGTTTACCGTGCTCTGTGTAGGACCTCTCCTAAGGCACACCACAAAGCCCGGTAAAATGCTTTTTGAATACAATCGCAATGTAGTCTTGCGTAAATAGAAACAACATTAAACAATACGAAGTGGGCTTTTGTCTTCTTTTTTGGGATCAACGATTAGAGATTTAATCTGACAATTTTGACTAAAACATAACGATAATACATAACTTTGTTGCAATTTCTCAAATCTTATGTCACATATATACAATATCACAACAACAAGTTTAAGAGAATACGTGACTTGTTTGAAATAGTTAAACTATTTGGCAGTTACGTGATTCAAAATTAAGACCTCTGTCGAAACTACAATCCTTTATATTGCAGGTCTCTAACCTTACTCTGACATTGACATCGCTACTTTATTTAACGTTCATTCACCCATTGTTACAATCCACAGAGGGTCTATACTTAGTACCAATATTGCAAAATTTCGAAATTAATTTCAATTTTGAAATATTTTGCAAAAAATTGTTAATTTACCAATATTGCGATTACTTATTTTAGCAAATAAATATGTGCATGAGATTATTGTTTGTTAAGCTGCATATAATACAAGCCTTGTTCAGTGTTAGCCTAGAAACCTATATATAATTTTTTGTGGTTAAATGCAGTATTTTTTTCTTTTCATGAAATGGCAACCAGCCGGATCACTCGGATCAGTTATTTCTACCAAGGTCAAGTATTTATAGTCTTCAATTCCAAGTCTGATGGGGACCATCTTTCGAAAAAACGAAAAACAATTTAAAATGCTGAATTTTAGAAGCGAAGAATAATAATAATTTCGCGTTGGAAATGTATCCCACAACACTAAGCACAATAACTTTAAGAAGAATTATATATAATTTTGCATTTAATTAACACAATTTTTATATCAAAGGCTGACACAATTACAGTAGAAGTAGTTAATGACTGAGGATTACGATTTCCATTACCACGATTATGACGGCAGATTTAACTAAAGATAATTACTGGAGCTACAATAGTGCTTATAATTAACTAATACACTCAACTTTAACATTCTGATATATAATGCCTTCACTCAAGCAGTAGGAGCACAATTAATTTGAAGATTCTAAAGTAATTGGTTTGTGAATATTAAGACGATGTTGAGAAGATCACATCATCTATATAAATGAAGATTTAAGATTAAAATCATGGATGTAAAATAATTTTAGAGAAATTTCAATGTAAACATCGTGGAAGCTGTTTTACTTTCCTGGATACAATAAATATAGAAAAAATAAAATAATTTCATGGTGTTGTACAAACTGTTAGTAACTACCTCAGTTCAACTATAACCACTCAAGAATTATAGGGGAAAAGAGAACAGAAAATCGGTGTAAAATTTTATCCCAATGAGTAAAAATAGAGGAAGTCTGAATCTCCAGTAATCCTAAACACGTAGGGTAGTAGAAGATATGGTCAACCTTTTTAAATAATATACAGTGGAACATAGTAAGAACTATGTTCCGTTCTATAGTCACGTGCAATTAAACCAACCGATAAATGTACATACACGTTATGTTAACAGTAATAACATCGTGTTAAAAACAAGTGATTTATTTAAAAAGTTTTTTTTAAACAAGTGTTTATGACATATTAATCAAAATATAATAATTTTAAGCCCTTTCATTTGATACCCTAAATTGGGTGGATTGTTTAGAAATATATACACCGCCATTTTGTTACGGTGGCCATGTTGGATTAATAATAATACTAATCATATATAATTGCATTATTATCAGAACTAAATGTATATTTCAAATTTTGGCTCAATCGGAAATCGGTAATTGGATCAAATTTAACTTGCGACATGAAACTAAATAAAAGCTTGTAATAAGTAAAAATTTTACAGCCAGAATAAACTTTTCTACTAAAGCGTTAAAATATTCAAGAAGCCTCTCTAGTAATGACTTGGTATTTTACCTGATCAAGCGTTTTAATACCAATTCGAGAGTTTGTACAAAGCTAGACTTTTACTATGACTTTCGAAGTATTAAGTGAAATTTATAATTTGACTTGTCAATATTTATTTATTTATTTACTTAAACTTATTGCACATGTTGCACAGAGGCGGACTTAATGCCTTGAGGCATTCTCTCCCAGTCGACCTTCAGGTTATGTAGAAATTAGAGCTGGTAGGTGCAAAGAGATTGAGTTTAGTTACCAAGAAATAAACCTATATTAAATATAATTTGTATACATAAATTTACGGCTAAATGTACTATTTTAATAAACACACAATACAAAAGAATGTAACATACATACACACATATAATACTATACATAGATATGATACACAGTCAGGTGTTAAGGATGTGATTGTGCTGCCAATTCACTCCAGAGAAGCTCTCGTACTTTTGATTTGAACGTGAGACGGTTTGTAGACATCCTGATTTCGGTGGGAGTGCATTCCAGAAAAGAACAGACTGCACATAGAAGGAAGAATGGATAAAGTCAGAGGTGTGGGAGGGGCATTGAAGAAGCATATTGTTTGTGGATCGAAGGTTTCGGTCGTGGTTGGAGCATAAGAAATGAAGGTGAGTTGCAAGGTATTTAGGTAACGATGGAGAGATGAGGAAAGAAAAAAGAGAAATCAGCGCTCGCAAATCGCGGCGCTGGCGAATTAGGAGCCATTGCAGTTGGGAACGAAAAGCAGACACGTGGTCATACTTACGAAGATTAAAAACGAATCGAATGCAGTTATTGAGAAGTATATCAATAGTATCAAGAACAAATAAAACTTAAATGCAATCAATAAACAACTGTATGTGACCACTACATTTAAATAAATATGAAATAATAATAAATTCAGATTGGCTTATTTACTATTTAAGATAGTAGAGCCACGCTGATTTCAGCACGAACGGGCCGGCTCCACCGGGGTGGTACTACCCTCTCACAGAAGACCAATTTTGAATTACAGCATTCGTGTTGCCGTGTTTCGTTAGTAAGTGCGGGACCGGAAACCCAATGGTGCACAGGCATCCTAATACGAGTAGGCCACCATAGTGTAAGTTGCAATAGTGTACTGATGCATTGTCTGCATTCACAATGATTATAATCAAATAATTATGTGACCAAACTCTTGGATTCTGTTCAGGCTTTCCATCAAGCAGTGTAGTCACATTTGCAACCTTATAAAAAAACCATTAAGAAATCTAAGACGAAATGTATTTCTAATGTTATAATCTAATAAATCTTATGAATAATTTATAGAAACGCTAACGAACGATGTTATTAGACGATACTAAGAAAAATTCTTTAGAATGAAAGCCACCAAGATTTCACGAAGATAATTACTGCGCAACATGATTCAGATCATGAATGTTCATAATTGTGTGTACAATAACACACTGAAGATGTAGTACATTCATAGCGCACCAATATCGTAAAGAAATATACCTGATAATCAGAATTTGGAAAAGTGGAGTAACTAGAAACTCAGTCAGCTCAAGAATGATTTCAACTCATAATCGGTATTATAAAACAACAGCTATCGAATTAACAATTTAATAAAGATAAATCAACCTATTGATTATTATTATTTGATTGATTGCTTTATGCTACAAATGAAATCGGAATTGAAATTTATAGCAGCTATAAGAACTAGAAATAAAACTTCTTTATCTGCAGTTCCTGAACATAGTTCTCGGAGAAAAGACATTGGAAACATATTAGAAACTCATCAAGACAAGTGATTTAATTAGAACCTGGTGCAAACATGCACGCATGGCCTTAGACGGTAACGGTCCGATAACACCAACAAAGCGTATATAATTAACACACTGAACATTAATTTGATCATGAGCATTTGATAATTCAATGCAGTCATGTCTTAACTTTCTTTTGATTAAACAAGTGAAACAGATAATTTAAATTAGGAAAATATTTGAAAAAAGGTAAAATATAGGCAATGATATTTAACATGAATATAATTACTAATAATATAACCATTGATTTTTTGACAAGTTTTTTTTATGATTCCATAAAAACAGTAATAATTCTTTGTATTTTTTTTAACTTACAAGTTTACTAGACATTTTATTTTTAACCAAATAAAAACACAATATATCTTACCTGTAGCTGTTCGTCCTTTATATATCTCTAAATCTAGGGCATTGCTGTCATCAGCTTGTGACACTTTGAAGGTATAATCATTCCAGTCGAAACTAAATGCGTTGCCGTCCAAGAATGTCTCCAGCCAAGAATCCGGGGATCTCGCCATCCTCGCCTGTCTCGTGCTTAGCGGCTCAATTGTCAGCATATTAAACACCTTCACAGTTCTTTGTTGCCTGACACTTCTGATTATTTCTTTAGCCATATTATCAATACACGTAGCATTATCACTACAGTCCAGTTCAACTATCGCCCTAGCATCCCTCACCAGCATAAAAGCAATAAAAATGATAAGGGGATTCATTTTCACCATTGTCTTTCACTATCACTGTGTCACAGGCATTCACCAATCCATTTGTAGGTCACGTTTTCCCGTACCATCAACATCGATGGCTACTTGGTTAATGAGTCCCTGTATGGCTGCCTGATCATTTTTATCCGGCGTCACGCTGCACTGACTACAGCAGACAGCGTGTGCATTATTTTTTTCATTGAGTTCTTTACTTGCATGTGTATGTTGCCGTAGACCACTTTTCTTTTAACTATATTCTTTTTTAATCAACTAGTTTCCGTGATCCGTGCGTTTAAGGTGCTTTATCGTCTATTGTTGAGGCATTTACAAAAAATATTCGTTTCGCTTTGCTATACTTTGCCAATTGGTACACTGAATCAATATTTTACTTTCATATGTAACGATCGCAAATAAAATAATTCACAAATATACACACAATCCCTTTGTAAAACACAAAGAAAATAAATTAAATGGATGTTTGAGTATAGGAATAAGAAGTAAACATTAATTAAAGAAAGACTCTCAGGAGAAAATTAATTGAAATGAACACTTTACCGCATCACGGTTTTTTGTTTCTGTTTAATACTGTAATTCTATGTAGTAATAAATCGAGATTACGGAGTGTGAAATTAATCAATTTCGATGGATACCCATAAGTCAGTTAAAATTTATATAATTTATGAAGTTGGAACATTTGCTATTTGTTTACTTAAAAAACCATTTTCTACAATAAGAAACAATACATAAAATTAATATAATTAATTTGCCAATACACGTTATTCAGAAGGTCAGGAGTTGTGAAGCGCCAAATGGTGTAATTGAAAAAGTTATCAGTTTAACTAATTATCCATATTTAAGGAGGTATCATGTTGTTTGTAATTGTTAAATAACATTAATATTTAACTGAAATTTATAATATAATTCTTGTGGTTGTTATTTTACTGTACACTTTGTTAGCACGTGCTGTATCTTTTATTTCATACAAAAAAGTGTTTGTAATATCAATAAAGATTATGTACCTCTGAATTGTCAAGATTACTCAATATTTTCTTTTATTTAAATGATTTCTTTTCATGATCTATTGAGTTGAGGAGGAATGAAATCGTAAACAAATGATTACTTATTAACGTTTACCATATATGATAGCACGAAACAAGCAGTACGTACGCACGTACAGATTATCCTAGTTATTAAATTCTTAACACATAAACAATGTTTTACTTTCACATAAATAATAAAACTACATGACTGTTCTCCTGTCGCTACCAACAAATGAAACTTTGTTAAATCACTAAAGTATTGCACGCAATTTATAAATGATTGGTTAGAAAAACATTGCCGTACGATTTAGCCGGAACAGTGATTAGTGGGCGCTTTTGAACTAACTGGTAAACCTATGTTCCGCTGTCAACGATGTCTGTTAGTAACGGTTAAATGATATAGATTGGATGCGGTAGGCAAAGGAACAAAGGCCATCATACAGGCTGGAGGATGACTAGCTTTTGGTGTGGAATAAGCTGATTTCTTAACCAAGTTTCAGCAAATATTTCATTAGGTGGTTGGTGTATAACATTGTCCTGATGCACGTGAGCATACTTTTTCTGTAATTAGGTAAGTTAATTAGTACGTATTTTTCTTTCTCCTAGCTTTTTGCCAAAGTCGGTTTTAATGGCTATATTCTATAAACTGTCGCGCAAAAATCAAAAAATAAATATAATTTTAACAAAAAAAACAACTTCAAACAAAATATTCTAAAACAAAGGTCCACTAAAAAGTTAGAAAATTATAATGTATTCTTGTGTCTACAATTATTGTTATTTTTGAAGTCGGTGTCAGGTTTAGGCAGGCACAAGAAATATTGCAACCTGCCAAGCAATAATAATGTTATGGTGAATTATGAAAACAATGATACTAATACACAACCACTCCTGCATACTTCGAAAGCTGCATATGTGTGCGAATTCGTGTTGTACTACTTACATTGATTGACACCGACTTCAAAGATAATAATAATTGTAAACAAAAATATAATATAATGCTTTTTTTACTTTTCAGTGCATTTTTGTTTTACATTACTTTGTTTGAAGTCGGTTTTTTGTTAAATGTTTTATATTCTACTAGCTGTTGCCCGCGGCTCCGCCCGCGTTTATGTCGGTTTTTTCGTGTTTTTTCGCAGTCGCGGACATGTGACTGATGCAAAAATTAGATAAAAACAATCCTTGATGCGGATTATATTTCATTCTAAAATTTCAGCTCGATCGGTGCAGAACTTTTAGAGTTTTTGAAGTAGGTACGCTTCAAAAATAAACAAACCAACATTACATTTTTATATATATAGAGTAGCTGAACGGTACGACAATAACAGCGAGTTCCAGGATTTTTGTTCACCTAAAAGTGCTCAACGTGCCTAAAAAAGTTTTCACTTAAAAAAATCATTATTTACAATTTTGGACAGTTTTTTGACGATTACGACGAGTTTCAAGAACTATGTCTCTTTGTCAGTAAAAAACAATTATTTCGTCATAAATAAAATAGCAATCTTAAATTGAGAAATAAACTATCCTATCTCTTAAGTTGGAACAAAGCACACATTTAAAAAAAAACGTTGTAATTGGTACAGTAGTTTCGGAGTTCATCCCGGCCAAACATCGTGACACTGGAATTATATATAATAGATTTTATTTATTAAAAAACCTATTTTTAGTTAAAACAAAAGATATATTACTAAAAACGGCTCTAGGCCTACTACAATACGGATGAGCAATTTTTTTTGAGCGAAGTGACGTGACTGATTCATGAAAATATATTGATAGAGATTAAAATACACAGGCTGTTCTAAAAATACATAATATAATGAAAAATAGTTAGAATATAAATAAGATTGGTTATAATATAGTAATAATAAAAGTAAATTAAAAATGGCTCGATTTCGTTAGTTTCGACCATCGAACTAACACCCCGGAACTGCCATGAGTCCCGACCGGGCCCAACCCAATGACCTGTCTTTAATTGCAAGCGGCGCGTTTAACCACTTCAATCTGCCGCAGACCTGGAAAAGTTACCCCGAGACCTAAGCTGGTGCCTATGAGCATCCAGAATAATAATAATAATAAATCTCTTTATTGCACACCAGATAAGTAACAAAATAAACTTAACTACGAAAACTTAAACTAGGGAAGTACAATTGGCGGCCAGTTTCAACATTTGTTTTGAATTTATTACACACATACACACACACACACACACACACACACACACACACACACACACACACACACACCCATACACAACTGTAAATGTAATTATATTGTTACTTTATTTGTTACTAGCTGACCCACGCAACCTCGTTTGCGTTTTATATTGCCTGTAGCGTGAAAATTTTCCCCCATTTTTGAAACATTCTTAATTGGTGCTCCGCTCCTATTAGTAGTAGCGTAATGACATATAGCTTTCCTCGATAAATGGACCAAAACCGAAAGAAATTTTCAAATCGGACCAGCGGTTCCTAAGATTAGCGCGTTCAAATAAACAAACAAACTCTTCAACTTTATTATTAGTATAGATATTTTTTTTTTCTAAAGACAACTCCTACATTAGGAATAAACATCCTGTGTCGTGGGGGACTTTACAAACATACATGAAACGGACACAAAGAACATCCAGACTCGGGACAAAAATTTGTGGATCACACAAAGTGTTGTACCGCGTGGGATTTGAACCCAAGACACTTGGCGCAGTAGCAAGCGGCATGGCGACCGCTGAAACCACTCGGCCAACCGTGCAGTCATTCTAATTTGCCTTTACATATTGAGTATATAATAGTAATAGAAAATACCAAACAAGTTTGTCCAAGAGGTAGGAGCCTGATGATCTGTAGCGCAGGCTTTCCTAATACAGACACCAGTTTCTCACATAGGAAAAATGAATACACATTGTATTGTATTACCTGATCTGTACTTACCTTTGTGAAATATTAATAAATAAATTATTATAATAAATAAAATATACTAAATATTTCGATTTAACAAGTCTTGAGTAGTCAATGTATAGGTATATGTATGTATGTTTTGGCAATATCTATAAGTCTGGTGACCGTAGTAAGAAATCTGTCTAATTTTGAATCACATATTTTTTTAAGATGCACCGAGTTATAAAAATATGCCATGAATAACCTTCAGAACAACAATAACCGAATAAATAAATAAAGGTGTACGAATTTTTAAAATAAGTATTTACGTGGTCCTTTAAAACAAACTAATTCATTTTCAAGGTAATTAAGCTTGAGACATTAATTTACATTATGCAGAAGGATTACGAGGGTCGGAGGAGCTTTCAAATTAAATTCTCTGACTTCTTGTTGATATTTTACAACCGTGATCAATTTAAATTAAGCAACTATTATTGATTTATTTAAAGTAATAAGCTATAAAGTTCACTCCTCACCTTTACACCGTCTTGACCGTCACCGTAGTTAAAATAAATCTGAGATAAACAATCAACAAATGACGAAGATGTAACAAACAACCCACAATGGAAATTCAGCCCATTCTGTTTTATTGCGAATCTCCTCTTTTGGAAAACGGTGAATGGATAATATTCTATACTTACCGAAGACAAAGCTACCTGACAATCGGGTACTAGATAACTGAGATAAAAACATATATACCTTTTTTGTAAATGCATATATATAATACATAGAGAACACCTAAACTCCGAAACAAATATTTGCAGGTCTTACAAACATAGATCATACATAAGTATGAATAAAATTTAAAGTAGAGTTTATTCTATATCGATATACATCACATATCGCTAGACTGCGTCAGTGACGCAGTGATAATGAATACAAGTGATGTGTTTGAGGTCTCGGGCTCAAGTTCTAGGTCGGATCAAATGTTTGTGTGAGCTACAAATATTTGTTTCGAAGTTTGGGTGTTTTCTGTGTATAATATGTATGTAATTAAAAAAAAGAAAGTGCGTATTTACGTATATCAGTTGTCTAGTACCCATAACACAAGCTCTGCTTAGCTTGGTACTAGATGAAGTTGTGTCCATAAAAAATATATATAATACAAAATATCCCTTTTATCAATTATATATACGTAATTCACAATTCCATCGGAGTGAATGTATTCTAAAACAAGTTTTACCACTTAAATGTACATGAAAATATATATATATATATTGATATAATAGTACTAGTACAGTAGTAATCTAGTTAACTATAAAGATACGAGTAGATCACATCATAGAGAATATCATAGAATGTTAAATCGATAAATTAAAACTGTAACAATGAGAAGATTGTGTGAATTAGAAGGATTGAGATAAGATAATTGTTTGGACACATTTTACTTATAAAATATTATTGATTTCTCCCAGGAGTTGTCTTAATACTCGTAAATAGAAAACAAAGATTTTTAGTGAAGAGAATTAAATAGTAATTAATGGTAAAATCAAAGCCTTTAGATCGATGACAATCAGTGTAAAAGCTCTTCCGTGTGTGGTAATCGGGTTTATGTAAGACTAGCTGACCCACGCAACCACGTTAGCGTCTTCTATTGACCGTAGCGTGAAAATTTTCCCCCGTTTTCGAAACATTCCTCATTGGTGCTCCACTCCTATTAGTATTAGCGTGATGATATATAGCCTATAGCCTTCCTCGATAAACGGACTATCCAACACTGAAAGAACTTTTCAAATCAGACCAGACAAACAAACTCTTCAGCTTTATAATATTAGTTTAGATGAGAACTTTAGAATAAATAATCTTTTGATATCTAACACCTCAAAACCCTCTTCATACGAAATGTCATTTGGAGAAAAGTTACCAAAAAGGAAAGAAATACTAGTCATCCAGATTTTAAAGTTTACGCTAGTAAGTTAGCTCTACACTATCGTACACCTCCTTCGGTAATTTCCGCAGAGTAGATGTAGCATTTAATATTAAATTTAACTTAAAACGTAAGCCTGTATCTGAGCTTATTATGCCAAAATTTTAGCTAACCAGCGCTAATTTCAACCGTTTAGTAAAATATGTAAAATACGTACCTTCCGGTGACCCGGATTCAGGATATTAGAACATCTGCGGCTTATGTGCATGTTTAGGTAAAGAATGCTCCCCGTTTAATAAACGGTCCTTTACGTAAACTTTGAAAAAGAAAAGGAAACTAAATAGCTTTTGCCTACGGCTTTGCCTGCGTAATATCAGTTATCGCGATGATTCTTTAAACTGATTTAAGTTTTTTTATTTACGAACCGATTGAAATGAACAGAACATTTAATGTTAAGTGGAGCAAACCGCAACTTATTAGTGAAAACCATAATCAAATCGAATAAGCTGTTTGTGAAATTAACGTGCCCAAACGTACAAACAAACACTCATAAATATGGTTCCTTTTATACGTCTTCCATGTACAGACAGATTTTATTAAATTCAACAAATCATCAGTCAATACATATGTATCGACTAATGATTTGTTTTTTTCCAGAGTATTAAAATATTTTCTCTCTATCTAAAGCTAACTCCGGCCAGTCTCCGCGATACCCGTCAAGATCGTCGCGCCATCTTTTAGTGGCTTGTTGCAGGGGAGGCCTTTGCCCAGAAGTGGGACACAACAGGCTCATAAAAAAAATTAAAAAATAATAAAATTAAAATATTTTAAACAACTTGGATTGACCTTCTTACTATAGCTTTTCCTTCTTAGCTTTTGGCTAGCAAACTATGTAGGAGTACATCACTGCAAAGAGAAAGAAAACTTGAAAACAACCCCATACCAACTGGTCTGGTCTATGTGGTATAGCAGGCCAGAAAGCTCATTTCGTTGACGAGTGAGACGGTTCGTATATCCAATAGTAAACTTTTAAGCTTTTAAGCTTACTAAGCTGAAGACTAATTTGTTCGTCAGCTGATACTCAAATAGAATGCAATATATTTAAAAATACTAGTGTAGCCTACACACATTCGCCCTACCCGCTAATAAATCCACTGAAAAGATGAAACTTCTGGCTATATAAGCACAATCAAGCCTTAGGATGTTGTACGAAATAGACCGCATTATGTGTACTTGGTATCTTTACATTCAAATTATATAGGAGTAAGCTACCTTTATATCAACAAAGCATACTTCTTAGGGCTCTGTTAGACTGTACGTTTGCCCTAGTGGTTTAAGCGGTCGCCACGCCACTTTCTACTGCGCCAAGTGTTGTGGGTTCATCGTTTCTTGTATGTTTGTGAAGTCCCCCGTGACACAAGATGAATATTCTTAATGCGTGAGTTGTCTTTAAAAAAATACAAATCCAGAGCACAGCAAATCGGTTCAGCCCCACGAACACTCCAAATATATCGTTGCATTAAACACGAATGTTGTACGAACTTTGAGTAAACACAGGCAGCATGTATGAAATGTTGTACGATATCACTATTACATACGAGTATTAAGCGGTTTAGACTTACCCCTGTTACATAAGATTTATACATTTTTTCTTTTTTATGGAAAAGCAGGTAAACGAGCAAACGTATCGCCTGATGGTAAGCGATTAATGCCGCCCATGAACACCCGCAACACCAGAGGCGTCACGAGTGCGTTGGTCGCCTTTTGAGAATGAGAAGGTGGATGGAGGAAGGAGTTATGAGCCTCCGGTATCCTCACTCAGTCGGTTAAACAAAGCATAGGCGCTGATTCACACCGGTTTTCTGAGAGGCCGTGGTCACTATCACTTCGGTCGAAGTGCCGAAGCGAGGCTCTCCTACGACAAAGCGATTCTTTACTCATATTATAAAGCTGAAGAGTCTGTTTGTTTGGTTCAACTTGTGGTCAATCGTGAAAATTATTCCTTTTGCGTGCACCGTGTTCACAGGTAAAGCTTTGCAAAAATGTATGTAAGAAATTATTCTTCTTTATAAGATCTAAAAACAGTCCCCGACAGCATGTGTCTGTCATGTAAGGTTGGCTTGCTATAACCTTTTTTATAATAAACAAATTAGTTCCCGCTAAGGACTATAGAAAATGCAGACGAGATTACATGGGCAGGTAGTAAAATCATAGTTATTTACTGCATAAACGAGAAATGTGGGCGTTTAAATGCGTAGGCGAGAGTGCATTCATGAATAAATTTTAATACTCTCAGTTAAAAATTTTCCATGATAAAGTTGACTAAGAAGAAAAAGCAATCAAGCAAATATAACTTTCAAGAAGTAAGTAATGTAATAAGAAGTTTAGTTCCATCTGAAGAAATTTTTAAATCGAGAAAGAACCACCCACAGCGCGGGTGTTTTTGTGGGAGTTCATTTAAAACTCACTTTGTTAACTATGAAAGGAGTTTCTATGGAAAAATGTGGGAACTCCTTTTTGTCTTACCTTTATTTCCTTTTTAGGGTTTCATATGTAAAGGGTCAAAACCGTATTACTAAGACTCCGTCATCCGTTTGTCTGATTGCTGAAATTTTCACAAGTGATATATTTCTGATTCCGATATTATAACAAATACTAAAAACAAAATAATATAATTATCGTAGGGAGGATCTCGTACAACAAACTTGATTATATTTGTTTGCCGCTTTTGGCTCGATGTTAGTAACGGCAACAGGTAAGAACTTGAATTTTATAGTTTACGTGTCAATGGGATCCATAATTATGTTGATTGCCTCGGTGGTGGTGCAGTCGTAGCATATGCGACTGCGGCGCTTGAGGTGTCGTGTTCGATTCTCCGATCAGACCAAATGTTTGTATGAATTGAATATATTTGTTTAGGAGTTTGGGTACTAACTTATATCTTTTTCCAGTACTACCTTATATTTTCCATCTCATTTTTTTTATTCCATTCCATGATAAGGACGCCACTTGTACCTCCTATTTAATTAATCTGGTTTATAATAGAGTACTATGTAATTATTATTTTAGAATTCTGTTTATAATTTTAAATTTACTGTTTTTTCATTAAATGCATTAGGAAGTAGTTCCATATGCACTTAATGAAAAACAGTTAATTCAAAATGACAAATAGACACTTAAATTTTATTTATTTTATAGATTAGGCGGTGGCAGTCCGTTCCCAGTAGGTACATCATAAGGTAAAGCTTCCATTTTCTGTGTGGAAATTCCCCCGTATACCACCTGCTCGCGGCTATATCGCACTCGAACCAACTAACGGTTACTGCAGGAGAGCTACGCTTCGGCATGGATGGGTCGGTTCGACCGGAGTGATATCACGGCCTCACAGAAAATCGGTGTGACACAGCGCCTGCGCTGTGTTTCACCGAGTGAGTGAGGATTCTGGAGGCCTATAACTCAAACTCTCACCTCACCCCCCTCTATACTGGGAGACCAAAGGCAGGCAACGAACTTGTGACGCCTCCGAGGGAGTCCATGGGAAGCGGTAATTGCTTACCATCAGGTGATACGTGTGCTCTCTAATCCATAAAAAATAAACTGCACGCCATTTCGGGTACTAGGAGTGCTAGGAACCAGGTGCACCATTGAAAGGAAAACCCTATAACCTACCCTCTCTTACCCAATAGGCACTTTCTATTATATATATTAAATTATATTTAGGATACGATGTGTAGATAATGGACAAAATTGGTCCGAGTACCAACCCTTGTATCGTACTCTGTCCTAATTGATATTGATGGAGATTTAATTAGCTTTCCCTTATTGCGAATTATGCCCTTGAACGTATATCTACTTAAGAAGTACTTAATGGTAATTATAATTGTGTAACATTCATGTGTTAATTATTTAAGTAAAGTTGGAAAGTGATTTACATAATATTTCGTGTAATGCTCTATGTATGTGTATGAGAGGGCTGGCAGGACCTGGATTAAAGGAGCTGAGGAGGTCTTTAACAGTAC
This sequence comes from Spilarctia lutea, assembly GCA_916048165.1. Taxonomy (NCBI): domain Eukaryota; kingdom Metazoa; phylum Arthropoda; class Insecta; order Lepidoptera; family Erebidae; genus Spilarctia; species Spilarctia lutea. The sequence continues at coordinate 1,242,328 of OU696492.1, read as the reverse complement.
AAGAACTTAAAACAACAATATTTAAAATTTTAATCAGTTTATCTGTATGTTTGTGTGCGCTAATCTTAAAAGTGGCTTAACGAATTTGAATGCAGTTTTTACTCTCGTTTGATGGTAAGCGGTACAGTTAACAGTGGTCGTTTCTTTTATACTAATAGATTAAAAAATATATGTTATGTGAGGAATCGCCTCGATAATCAACATATACGCGGACAGAGCCACAAACAAAAGCTATGGATAAGGACATTATTGAAAAAAACTCAGAGGTTAGGGGAAGAATATTTATATTGAAACTTTGGTTGCCTGAAATAGATTGTCTTCGAGCGATAAGACTGCTACTTGCACTTCCTTAGTTGTAATTTAGGATATGTATTTAAACGAGAATTATTCACACTGTTCTTTAAGATACAGGTAATTGACCTAGTTTAAGAGGAAGTGTTCCATATCTCAAGTGCAAATTAGTATTAACATTAACTGTGTATTCGAGTAATGTTAATCTGTCAGTGTCAATAAACTATTATTATTACTATTATTCGACTTATAATAAGGTGAAGATACCTCCTATATCCTGAAGTTTTGAACGGGTTATATCGCTTGTGTTCACGGGTTTAACGGGAGTAAGTTCCGTTTTGCAACAAAAACTATGTTTAAAAGTCGTTAAAGTCTAAAAATAGTTAGTAAATATTTATATTATTATTATAACGACTGCCTCGGTGGCGCAGTGGTAGCGAATGCGACTGCTGTGCATGAGGTCTCGGGTTCAAATCCTGGGTCGGACCAAATGTTTGTGTGATCTACAAATGTTTGTTTCGGAGTTTGGGTGTTTTCTATGTATAATATGTATGTATTTACAAAAAAAAAGTATATATGTATTCATATCAGTTGTCTAGCACCCATAACACAAGCTACGCTTAGCTTGGGACTAGATGGCGTTGTGTGTTAGATGTCCGAAATATTTATTATTATTATTCTCTTTATTCCATTTGTATATACATATAAATTACATTTTTAAATATACATATAAAACAAATACATTTAAAAATATAAAAAATAGTAGACCACCGACTTCGGGTACAGGGACCAAGAAACCGGTGGTTAGGGCTCCAAAGACAGGAACCTCCTCACTATACGTGCCGTGTCAAGAAGGACTGCCTTCTGTATCAGACCCTTGATCCAGCCCCCTAACGTGAGCCTCTTAAGGTGTTGGTCGAGGCTCTTGGCTATCAATCCGTGAGCTGATACGACTATCGGAACAATGATCACCGAATCCACATTCCGCATATCGACAATCTCGTGAGATAAATCCAAATATTTTATTTGTTTTTCTTTTTCGACTTTCACGAGATTCTCGTCATGAGGAACGGCGATATCGACAATCATTGCGCGGCGCTCTAATCGATCTATCACCACAATATCAGGCTTATTGGCTACAATAGTCCTGTCTGTAATAATAGATCGATCCCAATATAACGTAGCACGACCATTCTCGAGAACTGGATCGGGCACATACCTGTAGTATGGTACCTCTGAAATCACAAGATTGTATTTAAGGGCAAGTTGCTGATGTACGATCCTGGCTACTTGGTTGTGCCTATGCAAATACTCGCCGTTAGCAAGACGAGAACAACCAGAAATAATATGCCTGATAGATTCTCCAGGACGGTGACATGCCCGACAAATGTCGACCGTACCATCCTTCAGGATATACTTCCGATAGTTATTCGTCATGATAACTTCGTCCATAATCGCACAGACAAAACCTTCGGTTTCTCCGAAGAGATCACTATACCGTAGCCAGGACGTAGATGCTTTGAAATCTATATCAGGCCCATTTAAGGCCCGATAGAATCGACCATGGAGTACTTTGCCCTTCCATACTTCCCTGCGATCATTAGTACTAAGTACTACAGGCTTGCGCCAATTCTCTTTAGCCAGAGCGAGCGGAGTGAGTCCGGTATCCACTGTGACTACACTACGATGCATTCCCACATCAGTTTGTAGAAAATATTCTCTAAGATTGTATACCTCGCGATTGTGCAGGGTCTTGATATTTAGTAATCCACGACCCCCTAACCTTCGCGGGATATACAATCTCATAACCGATGAACGTGGGTGGTGCATTCGTAATGCAGTCAACAATGTACGGACTCTCCTATCAATGGCATCTAATTCAGTCTGAGTCCATCTAAGTACACCAAAGGAATACATCAGAACCGGCATAACCCAACCATTGCAGGCCCGTACCTTGTTACCGCCTGACAAAAGACTTTTAAGTACTTTTTTCAGGCGGCTAAAGAAGCGTTCCCGCAACGTTTGTTTCATGTCAGATTCTGGTATTCCTAAGGACTGTGAAAAACCTAGATATTTGTAAGTTTCGGTTGCAGACAGAGATCTGAGTTTTGTGGAATCTGAAAGCTCTATACCTTCAGATTCCACAATCTCACCTTTTTTTACATACATAACTGCACACTTGTCTACACCAAATTCCATTTTGATAGAATTACTAAAGTTTTCCGTAACCTTTAGTAATGCTGTCAATTGTAATTTAGTGGGGGCAAGTAGTTTCAAATCATCCATGAAAAGGAGGTGAGATATAACTCGATCATCTTTCTGCAACCTGTAGCCTAACCCTGAACCCTCTAATAGAGTGCTCAGAGGGTTCAAAGCTAGACAAAACCACAAGGGGCTCAGACTGTCACCTTGAAAGATGCCTCGCTCGATCTTTATAAGTACGTCGTTCATCGCAGACTGCCGACACCCAGGATAGCGAAGTGCTGTTCTCCATTGCCCCATACACACCTTCAAGAAAGTGCACAGAGTTTTATCAATTTTATACAACTCAAGCACCTTCAAAAGCCATGTATGAGGAACGGAGTCAAAAGCCTTCTTGTAATCTATCCAGCATGTCGCCAGGCTCTTACGATTACGACGCACCTGCTGGCTAATGGTCATGTCTATGATAAGGAGCTCTTTAGTGCCACGGGTCCCACTTCTACATCCATTCTGAGAAATAGAAAGTATCGAATTGTGATTAATATGTGTTGTAATTTTGAGTCTCAGAATAGATGTCAGAAGTTTGTACAAAGTTGGTAAACATGTTATTGGCCTAAAATTTTTGGGATCCATGGCATCACCAGATTTGTAGAGTAAGTGGGTTATGCCAGTGGTCAAAAATTGTGGTAATGAACCCGAATCCAATGCTGTTTGGAATTGAGATGCTAAGCACGCATGTGAGCTTCGGAACCACTTAAGCCAAAAGTTGTGCAGTCCGTCAGGACCTGGTGCTTTCCAATTCGGTAATGAACGGACCGCACAACTTACATCCTCTTCATCGATGCTAATAGGTTCCATAGGTAACAAAGACTCACATGAGCGCTCAACATCCCGATACCAATCACCTTCTGTATGAGTGACAGGCACAGACCAGATATTGTGCCAAAACGAATTTGTGGCATTTTCATCTGGAACTTGCCCATCACTTATACACGGACTCAGGTTCTCCCAAATCCGGTACACCCACTTCTCATTTCTTTGGAACATGCGATTCTGATTATACCGATCTACTCGTTTTCTATACCGCCTTATTCTATTTGCCCATGCATAAACTTTTTGCTTCAGAAAGTCTATGCGCTCCGTGACACATGACATGTACTCTTGAGGACTAATAGTAGTCCCCAAGAATGCCCGTTTCACAAAGCGCATCACTCTCGGTCGTGTGTTTCCCGATCGAAAACTCATTAGCTTACCAATGAGTGTCCTGGCCTCAGCAATACGACGTTCAATTCTATACTGCCAAGCTGGCAAAGTATTTTCTTGTCGAGTAGTGGTTGTATATTCTGCAAATTTCACACCAGCTACTCGACAAACTGCAATAGCCGCACAGTATAGAATTGAGTGTGTATCACTGAGATCTTCGCTATTACTGAAATATTTCGGTAATAACGAATCCAAGGCACTCACCAGCGCTAAATTTCGTTTATGTATGGGCAAACGGGACAACCGGGGTCTGTTATTCAAATTTACATATCGGTATTCCCGAATCGCATCCTCCAAAGTGCTCCTTATCCTATCATTATAATGGGTACTTACGGATATAATTTCACTGTCCACTAATTCACTAATATCATCATTTTGTGGTACCTGTGGTGTGCTGTTTGTTACCACATTCAGAACATGTGACGAAGAAGGGACAGTCAAGCTATTCCGTATGTCAGAGCGTATCCTTTCAAGTGCGGCATCATCCAGCAGTTGACATCGCTGTATAGCTCGCACTTGATCCGACAATCGTTGTGCCGAAACGTTGACAGCTGGCTCAAGCTCCTGAAACAGAGAGACTAGTCGAATACGGTACGCAGTAAGGTTCGTTCCCAACTCTGTAGCCCGAAAATATGCCCGCATGACATTCTCATTTATAGAATGTGTCCACTTCATGCGGCGCACATCACCACCGGCAGCGGGGGCCCTGTTCGAGGTCAATGGTCCTCGGGATCCCAAGCTGGTCGGTGGCCGGCCTCTCCCCTGCCGACGTACAGGTATTGGCGACGTCGGCGGAGAGAAAAACTCGTCGCTTGAAGAAGAGCTCGACGCCTCTGCACCAGCCGGAACTTCTATTGCTTCTTCCGGAGATGGCAAGGCGGAGCGGAGCGACGAGTCCGGGGGTGATAGCTGTGCTCTCCGTCTAGCTCTTGTTAGCATCGTCGTTATTAAAATTTATCAAATATTGTTTTGACATGACGTTTACGTTTAAACGTCATGTCTTGTTGAGTAGATATTTCTATGTTTCATTTTTGATTTATGCATTTTATTTCTTCGTTGTATTTATTTTATAACAATGGAATGTTTAATCTGCTTGAAAATTATTGTTGTTTGTTATTTTGTGCCATTCTAAACAGTAAATATAATTTATTTTAAAGAAATTTGTTTGATAAATTCTGACGGCTTTAAGTGTTGCTAGGTTTTTGTTTTTTTTACTTTTTTTTTTTATTATTATTATTATTATTATAAATTTTCAATAACTGTGAGGGCTCGTGACTTAGTAGTAACACACATACTGCCAAGTTAAGCAACCGTAGCCAGGTCAGGCTAGGAGTAGGGACACCGAGGCCCCTACGTACCTCGTCTCGCACCTTGGTCAAGATGTAAGTACAATTACCAACGTGTCTATTCTCTTGTATTATAAGTTTTCTACTAACGTTGGCGTTTACAAAATGTCAACTTTTCTAGTGTAGTTTTATACACAGTGGAGTTCCATATTAAATAACAAATTTCGACCATGTTGTACTATACTTATAGTTGATCCTAAATAATTTTCTGAAGAAGGCCTGAAGTAATAAGTACTTGTAAGTAACTATAAAACAAAACACAATCATACTCTAGAAATTGTAATAATTCATATTCTAAAAAACGTTTATGGAATGCAAAACAACGTTAAAAGAAGGAAATATGTATTGGAACAACATTGTCAAAAAGAGACAGAAAATCGTTAGAATTGTTGGTAAAAAAGAGAAAGATATAAAAACCAATTGCGCGTGAACAGTGAAAGTAGCATCGACTCGAGCGCATAGAAAGCCTAAAAGAGTTTAATTTCCAATCTTTTTCATTTTTTACGATACAATGGCCACATTGGTGTTTCAGTCTTTTATTTTTTAAAAGCGAAAGTTGTTACAGATCTGTTATAATAATACTAAAGAAGTTTTAAGTAAGAACCGCGTTGGTCTAGCGGTTAGCATAAGTCACTGCCAATCAAGATGTCATGGTATGGAAGTTTTGAGAGGGTTCATTCCCGTGCCTCGGAGATCACGTTAAGCAGTCGGTTCCCGTTGCCATAATCATCTATGGCAACTAGTACTACTACCCAAATATACTGATAACTAGTTCATCTTTCGAATTCACTTCAATCTCAGCGTTGTGGAGGTAGGATTCGAGTCACTCTGGTGGAAAACTGACATTCGGACAGGTAATAGCTGACCCCAAATAATCTTTGGAATTTTAATGCCTAGTGAGATGGTTAATAGTAAGAGAAAATAACTTACTTCGACAATATATTCTTCGCAACACCCGAGGCGTCACAAGTGCTTTGCCGGCCTTTAGAGAATGAGGAGGGGATGTGGGATGGGTTGGGGACCTGGACCTCCGGTATTCTCACTCACTGGGTGAAACACAGCGCAAGCGCTGTTTCACATCGGTTTTCTGTGAGGCCGTGGTATCACTCCGGTCGAGCTGGCCCATTCATGCCGAAGCGTGACTCTCCCACGGTATATATTTTATCAAGGATTCTTAACGCTTTTGGCTAGCTTTGGGGAGAGGAATCTATTCTTATATAAATATAAGGTGCGTGAGTACGTAAAAATATCTTGGTACGTAAGTATAAACATGATTTATGATACTGATTATAGAAATGCCTAAATACCCTTAGCTTAAAACGTCTTAGCCCTCGTGCCTCGGATAGGACGTCAAGCCGTAAATCCTGCGCCTGAGCTCTTCCTGGTCGTGTCGGATAGCCGTCCCATCCCAATGATGCACTTGAATGAACTACAATATCTCCTGTCGGAGAGTACGTAACGCCATCGGTCCTACACCTGATAACTTTCCGATCTTAACTTTTGTGAGGGTTGGAAAACATAGAGTTCACCTGTATTTGTGCCCACATTTGTGCACTATTAATATCTCCTGTGTGGCGACTTCCACATACAACATAACCTACTACAGCGCCATCTACCGAAGATACACTGAACTACAAAGTAACGCACTACCCCAAGCTACACCAATTCTACAGTGGTGACCCCGACGTGATTGGAAGCAGCCTTCAAGCCGCAGCACCATCATGTTCACTCCCACAGCAAGTCTCAGCCAGCCAGCAACTTCGGCCTCAACAGGGATACACCACACGCAGGACGCGACCGCTCCAGCCTGGTTACCCCTACGGCCTCTACAGCGTCAAGGCACAGCACACTGCACCTACGGTCCATGTAAGCAGAGCACATCTCTCCCGTCTACGCAGCAGCCAGCCACTACGCAGCAACCGCCCCGACTCACTGGGGACCTCACCGCAGCACCGCGCACCGCATGCGATCCCGACTCACTGGGATCAGCGGACTTCAGCCCCGACTCACTGGGACTAGCGGCATTCAGTTCCGACTCACTGGAACTTGCGGCACTCAGTTCCGACTCACTGGAACTACTCACTCCTGGCACTGGCAAGCTCCGCAACAGAGCACAGACAGCTGACTCAACATATATCGACCTCCAGTCTTGGAGGGGAGTGATGTGGCGACTTCCACATACAACATAACCTACTACAGCGCCATCTACCGAAGATACACTGAACTACGAAGTAACGCACTACCCCAAGCTACACCAATTCTACATCCTGCATAGTTATTTGGTTCCCGACGAGATTAGCCGCCGTAGCTCAAATCGGATTGGAGTACATCTTTACACAACTATCAAAAAATATATATATACAAAAACTAAAGGAGTAATTTCATAACCACTAAATTGAATACATAAACTAGTTATTCTTTGAAAAGTTTACAAGAAATTTCCTTCATTGATTTCATAAAACAGACTTCCTTAAAGTAAATTTCTACCAAAGCAAATGCTAATTGATTTCCTTTAAAATGTTATAACATCGTTTAGAATATTGAACAGTGGTGGCAATTCTGTAGTAGCGTCACTAAAATAAAATTTCTCTAACCTTTAACTTGTGACATGACAAATGTATAACACTATAAGGGACATGACGTCTCACAGGCTACGACTTTTAAAGTTAATTTTTTTCATAAAATTGCACCTGGATGATTTAAAATTATGTTGATGATTAACTATAGGAATGTAATAAAACAAATTTAAATGAATTTAATCAGTATGTATTTAACTTTTTTTTTAATAAGATAATTAACAATTTGTGGTACTTTTCAGCCTTAGTTGACATGAGATCCCTGTTTACCATTTTAATAGACCTTATATAAATAATATGACAAATTTAACATTTTTTACTTAAAATCTAATCAAGAAAAAGCAAAAAAATCATAAAAGCTACTTCTGAAATCAAAAAACAAAAATTCTGACACCTTCTCAATTTGGCATAAATCATTGGCAATTTTTGCACAAGGGGCGAGAACATTGCAGACACATGGCATTGCAACACCCGACACATGTGTACACTTTCATTCTGTGCAGTTTGGGCGGACAAATACTGCATGCCCTTCGCTTGCCCTGACTAGTTTCAGGTCTTTGGATATCTTCTTCAACCATATCTTCACCCAGTACTCGCTTTATCACTAGCCGTAGCTCCCTTGGTAATTGACTGCACACAACACGTCTTTGCATTTGGGGTATCACTAGCGAACGGGCTAACTACTTTAAAAAAAATCCTTTGTCTGTAATATTAGGCTCATGCATATTGCATAATATATGGGCATTTATGCCGCTCAAGTCCACAATGCGATAGAACACCACCATCGGCCACCTTCTCGTTCGGCGGCTGCTCGTGCTACCTTCATCAGAACGATCACTGCTCCTCTCATTGCTGCTGTCCACTTCTGGAATATTCTCCTCTAAATCATCATTTTGGTCACGAAACTGTAAAAGTTCACAATCGGAAACCAAGAACTCGTCAATGTCATCTTCACTAGCAGATTGGTATGAAGCCAGTAAAAGGGTATTGATTTCCTCTTCAAATGATGGACTGTCCACTCGTAATATTTTTCTCTTATATGTACTCGTGGGCTGGAATTGACTTTTCTTATCGTTTTCAGCCATTTGCACTAAAATTAATGAAATATTTGGAAAAATATTTGTATGACAACTAGGGACATGTAGCCTCACAGGCTACGGCCGATTTTCTAACTAGTATTACTTACCTATTAAACAACGGACGATATATCTGCTTTCTTCCGTGGTTGTTTGAGCACTTAAACAAAAGCTACTGAGACTTGGGGTCGCGGCAAGCGGTGGGAAGTGGTCAATTCTGAGAATTTGCAAATCACGCGACGCCTGAGAGACTACACGTCACTAGTTAAAGGCTAAAATTATTTTCTATCCCTTTTATTACCTAACTACGACGAAGCTAAAAGAAATTGTATTAGTTTAGGCAGTCTATTTATGTTTGTACGTTGTGGACGTATACACTTCAACGTGGAGGACGTTGAAGTGTCAATAGATTTCTAATAATGGCCCAGGTGATAGGCTACATAAATTTTTATTAATAGCTTTTACGTAACCGGGATATATTTCTTTAAAAGTTTCCTTTTAATATAGCCTTGGTATGAAACGTCCCTATTGTTAAAGAAAATTCTGACTAAGTTTAATGGAAATAATAATTTAGTGAAGGTATTTCCAAAATGCTAATTTTGTTTCTATGTATTTAGATGTCTATTTTAAGTATGGCAAACCTAAACTTAATAACTCAATATTTGACATTTGGAACGTCCAGTTTTTTAAAGGATAGGATGTTTAAAAAATTCATAGAATAGAATTAGCCCCAGTGTTGTTCAAAGGCGATCCTACAGTAAGCTTAAAACATCGAAAGAGAAATTAAATCGAGATAAGTTTTTATCAACTCGCTTTCGTTGTATCCGCCCAATTATTTGTTGTAAATTCAACAAACTAATTCATTTTATTGAGAACTTTTTTTTAGGACTATTGTAATAAAATGAATTTTATAATTATTATGTAACTAATTGACCCGCACAACCTCGTCCGTACCTATTGCACTATTGGAATATCTAATATTGAATGATTTTTTTAAATAGAACCATTAGTTTCTGAGATTAGTGCATCTAATCAATGTAACAAACTCTTCAGCTTCTTCTGTAAAGATACGACAGCATATTTTGACTGACCTGTCGGTCGTCACCCTGACTGCAAAGGTGAAGGTCGTGGGTTACATTCTCGTCTAGGACAGATGGTGTGGAATCAGCATGATCATTTTTCCAGTGTCTGTGTATAATTTCGCATTTTTCCTAATAAAAATTAAAATCGCACGTTAAGAATAGGTACAAAGTGTAACGCGAGAGTCTTTACTGATGCGGGGATTGAACTCACAACACAGCACACTAGGAAATAGCATGGCGACCGCTTAGAGAACTAGTATTGATTCTTTACTAGGTACTAGTCCTTAAGCACTATACTAGATATTTACACAATTATTTTTTTTTTAAATATAGTATACGAACGGCACACATAAGACACGCTTTTTAAAATATTACACAAAAATATTATATACACACATATTCACCATATTAGATAACATCTAACAATTACTTTACTCCTAACAACAGAGTGTTAGGAGTAAAGTAATTGTTACAAAAAACAAAATACTTAAGGCACTCAATATAATGTAGGTACTCGTATTAAAAGAAGAAATAAGGATGAAGAAATTGAAATAACAAAAAGTGAAATAGATTAAAGTCAGAATTATTAGTATTCTCAGCAATAGAGCGTCTAAATTTATCTAGAGGGACATGGATGTTCATGTTTCACAGCTTTTTTTTTTGAATACGTGGCAAACAAGCATACTTATCTGCCTGATGGTAAGCGATTGTAGCCGCCCATGGACACCCGCGGCGTCACAGGTGCGTTGCCGGCTTTTGGGGAATGGGGAGAGGGATGGGGGAGGGGTTGAAATATGGGCCTCCGTTATCCTCACTCACTCGGTGACTCGGACACTCACACAGCGCAAGCGCTATTACACACCGGTTTTCTGTGAGGCCGTGGTATCAATCCGGTCGAGCCGGCCCATACATGCCGAAACGTAGCTCTCCCACGGTCACGGTCAGTGAGCAGATGCTGTTATATTCTCTGCAAATTCGCGTCAGGGGTGCATTCAGACCTAGATTAGATTTACAGGTGAGTATGTAATTCTGTTGATGGTATATCTCGGCGGTTTTATTGGGACAGAATAAAGTATGCGTTCCGTGAGATCACAACATTTTATTGAGCCGTTTACTATGGTGTGAAGAAATACGAGATCGAGTATACGACGACGGTTACGAAGAAATGTTGAAATATTGTAAACGGTGTTTATAGGGACAGTGATGCGTGATGTTTTGTGAAATGTAAGCAAAATGCCTAGAAAAGGCTCTTTGTATACATTCTACTCATTGTGAATAGACAGCATAAAAAGGATTCCAGACAACACTACCATATTCTAATTTGCTGCGTACCTGGGCGTTATATAGCACTTGCTCTATTCGTGTTTTTGGAAACCTAAAACCACGAATATTTCGTCTGATGAAACCGCACATTTGAGGCGATTTTTTGTCAGTTTCATTTACATGAGGTTTAAAGTTAAGGTTACTGTCTATTTTAACGTCCAGATCTCGTATTTTATCCACATTTGATAATGTCGTAACGCAAAGCTTATACGAGGTGAACATAGATTTTTCTTTATAGAATACAGTATATGATGGCATTTTTGAGCGTTCAGGGTCATACTATTAGATATGTACCACGATTCAATGATGTACCAAATCATTCTGGACGAGGAGATGTCACGGTGTGCGTAATTGAACTACTCCGAAACCTCTTGACCGATTTTCGTGAATCTTAGCGTGCATATCGGCTAGGGTGGAGAATCAGACAACATCTATTTTTCATCCCCCTAAATGTTAACGGTGATCCAACATCTTTTTTTTTATGGCAATACAACGTTTGCCGGGTCAGCTAGTTTTCCTATATATTTTTAAACCGTCAGTAAATACCTAGCAAGCTTCGGCAATATTTGATTTGGTGTCGTAATATCATTTACAAATATCAAAAATACAATGGGGCCTAAATGCGAGCCCTGTGGCGCACCTAAGTAAATAATAGTTTTCTAAATTAAATCCACTAATAGCAACAAACTGAGAGCGATTTAAAAGGTAGGAAGCGAACCACCTTAGTAAAGAACCATGAATGCCATTGAGTCCTAATGGGTCTATCATGAGCTGATGACTCACTTTGTCAAAGGCACTACTAAAGTCGGTGTAAAAGTTTACCATAGTATACCGGGAACGTACTGATTGCTTTGCTTACTTCATAAAGATATTAAGAGTTATATTCGCATGTTTTATTTACGCATTTATCTATACTAATATTATAAAGAGGAAAACTTTGTTTGTTTGTTTGTAATGAATAGGCTCAAAAACTACTGGACCGATTTTAAAAATTCTTTCACCATTCGAAAGCTACATTAGCATACACGAGTAACATAGGCTATATTTTATTTTGGAAAAAAATAGGGTTCCGTAAGATATTTGGGTTTTTCGGACACAAGGTGTAAAAATCAACTAGAAAAGTTACTTATTTTGCGAAAATTTTCATGCTACGGGCTATATAAGACGCAAACGAGGTTGCGTGGATTAGCTAGTAGCTAATAAATATGTTTTCTACCTCATTGCTGCCTCCAGTTTTCTTCTGATTATTGTTACGCTATTTAGAACTGTAAAATAAAGGTGTAAGCCACAATTTAGAGTGCCTAACGAGCTAAAGTGCTTTTTATGGAATGGTTCTTTTCATTCTGTTTTTTGTGTAGAAACCACATTTGGTTATTATATTAACTGCGTTTGAGAAAAACTTCCGAACATACGAACTGGCTCGACAGAACTAGATTGAATGCACGTTTGGCTTAGTGGTTTAAGCGGTCACCACGCTGCTTTCTACTGCGCCAAGTGGTATGGATTCAAATCCCGCGTGGGACAACACTAAGTGATCCACAAATTATTGTTCTGAGTCTGGGTGTTCTTTGTGTCCGTTTCCCCCTGAAACACAGGATGTATATTTCAAATGTGGGAGTTATCTTTTAGAAAAATAGGTCTCTTTAGGTCGAGCAGTAGGCTTTTGAAGGCTGGTGGTAGTAATTAGATAAAAAATCTACTTTATAATGACTACTATGTGTATAAATAGATGCCTCCAACTCTCTGAAGTTTTAATTTTTTTTTTTTTTTTTTTATTATAATCAAGACTTTTAACAATAGTTATACTTACATTCTAATCTCGCCAAACTTTGACGTTTGATGGCGAGATGCGCCCTTTTTTTACAATTTTATTCCTGTTATATACTTATGGTACATACTGTTACATATCCATACATGCATACACATAATATACAATTATACAGTATTGGTCCTAATATTAATTTATAGGTTCGGCACTCCAATCATCCAGGAGTACGCCTCGCAATTTCGTTTTTAGCATACCTTTGTTTAATTTTTTTTTTTTTTTTTTTGTTTAACCGTGTTTAAATGTTTAACCCACACTCTAGCTACGCCATAAAATAGAAGAAAACCCATATCGCTTCCGGCGAAAACCACCACTGTTATTTCACTAAGAGTGTCCAAGATGATGAGTTACTAGATGCAATAGTGTCAACGTAGGAACAAAATTATAAAACCTCTTTTTAAAGACTACTCCCACATTAGGAATAAACATCCTGTTTCGTGGGGGACTTTACAAACATACATGAAACGGACACAACATCCAGACTCGGGACAACAATTTGTGGATCACACAAAGTGTTGTACCGCGTGGGATTTGAACCCAAGACACTTGGCGCAGCAGCAAGCGGCATGGCGACCGCTGAAACCACTCGGCCAACCGTGCAGTCAATTTTTTTTTACCTTTTGTAAGACTTTCCATAAATTTGACGATTTGCAAACACAATACAATAAAATAGTGAAATAGCGTTTGCACTGTGTTTCACCGAGTGAGTGAGGATACCGGAGGCCCATTTTTTTTTTTTTTTCCTACGTGTGGAAACCCCCTCGGGCCGTCACCCCGCCGGGGTTTGCGGCGGGGCGGTGTGTCGGAATCGAACCGACTAAAACCACACGGTGTGCCAACTCTGCGCCTGAGAAGGGAGGGGTCCGGGATCGCTGTTATTAACGCAAACCGGACCCCTCCCAGCGCCTGCCCGCACTGAAGCGGGCACCGTCTGCTGGTAAAAATCTCAAATTAGGCGACGCACGGCACACGCGTACGTCGCCCCCTCGCGGTTGGCCTGTAATGCGGATGGAGGGGAAAACCCATCCCGTCCATCCGCGGCCACACTCAGGGCGGCATGAGGCGCTGATAGGCGCGCCTCCGCCGCCCCGTGCGCCGGCGGCGGATCGGGTCCGAGTGGATATCGTCCTCCCGGGCCTTCTCCGCCGCCTCCTTCTGCGAAATTACTTCTTCGCAGAAGGTCGCGACCGCGGTAAAACTGCTGTCGCTACCGGCCATGGACAGTACGACGGCCGGCAGCGACAGATCTCCTCCGATGACTGCAGTGAGGGCCCGGCGCTGATCCGCCCAAGCGGGGCAGATCTCCAGCGTATGCTGGGCCGAGTCCTCACTGCAGTCGCAGTGGTGGCAGGCGGGACTCAATTCCCTCCTAGCGACCGAATGCAGGTACTTTCCGAAGCAACCATGCCCGGAAAGCACCTGCGTCAGCCGGAAGGAAAGGGTCCCGTGCTGCCGCCCTGCCCACTCGAGGATGACCGGCTGGAGCGCCTCCACGGTAGCAAAGCCAGCGCGTGGAGCCTCCAGCCGGGACGACCAACAAGCCATCGTGGCTCGGCGAGCGGCTTCACGCCATTCGCGTACCTCTTCGGGCGGAGCACGATACCCGTACTCCGCCCGATATTCAGCAGCTCGCCGATAAACTTCGGCGAGCACTTCCGCCTCCAAATCCCACGGGGGTGTTCCGGCCAAGGCACACGCCGCCTCGGTGGACACCGTGCGGTATCCGCGTATGGCTCTGACCGCCAATACCCTCTGAGGGCGCAACAGGCGCGCCTTGTTCTGGACGGTCAGAGCCTCCACCCACACCGGTGCACCATATAGTGCCATCGACCGGACCACCCCCGTGTAGAGGTGTCTTGTTTCGACGCTGGCTCCACCCAGATTGGGCAAGAGTCGCCCAAGGGCGGAGGCAGCGCCGACCAGCTTTGGGGCAAGCTGTCGGAAGTGCTCGTCGAAGAGCCACCTACCGTCGAGGATCAGGCCCAGATACCTCATCTGGGCCCGAACCGGTACGAGGACCGAGTTGACTTCGATAGAGGCGCCGGGGGGTGGACCACGACGGGGCCCATGGAATAGCAGGGCCTCCGTCTTGTCAAGGGCCACCCGTAAGCCCAGCGCCTCGATGCGCCCAACCACCAGAGAAACACCCCTGGTGGCCAGGCGCGCCGCCTCTTGGAAATTGGCCCCCCGAGCTGTGACCAAAGTGTCATCGGCGTAACAAATTACGCCCAGCCCGGGGGGCAGACGAATTCGAAGGACCCAGTCGTACCCCACGTTCCACAGGAGTGGTCCGAGGACAGACCCCTGTGGAACGCCGCACGACATGGGTCGCCGTCTAAGGACGCCATCTCGATCCTCGTACACGACGGTACGCTCCTCCAAATAGTCTGCCACCAGCCACCTCAGGTACTCTGGCACCCCATGATACTGGAGTGCTTCCCTGATGCAGCTGAATGGCAGACTATTAAAGGCGTTGGCGATGTCCAAGGACACCGCCAACACCACGCCGCCACAGCCAACCGCCTCTTCGGTCACGGCCCTAAGGCGCATCACGGCATCGACCGTCGAACGCCCCTCTCGGAACCCGAATTGGGCATCCGACAGGTCGGGCCCTACCTCGCTGAGATGCTGGACGATGCGGGCAGAGAGAATCCTCTCGAACAATTTGCCCGCCTCGTCCAGCAACGAGGATACCGGAGGCCCATACCCCAACCCCTCCCCGCATCCCCCAAAGGTCGGCAACGCACTTGTGAAGCCTTTGGTGTTGCGGGTGTCCATGGGCGGCGGTAATCGCTTACCATCAAGTGATACGTCTGCTCGTTTGCCCACTATTCAATAAAAAAAAAATTAAAAAATACAAGACTTAAATTAATAAAAAATTAAATGTGTTGTTTATCTAATTATTTATGAGTTTTATAATTCGTCCTTCACTTGCGTTAATGTTGATAATACATTTAATTTATTAACCCTATTCATATTAATTGGTACTTTTTATGGATAAAAATATTAAGGCAATAAATAGTCTGCTTTGTATCTCTAAGAAGAATATCCTATGATTTATTATTGGATTAAAAATCATTCGGTCTATTATCACAGCCACTACAATCTGATTGAAATGTTAGAACATTAAAAGATACACTAACATTCAAACTTTTTTATTCACAATAATCTGTGAATGATATACGTGGGAGAGCCACGCTTCGGCATGAATGGGCCGGCTCGACCTGAGTGATACCACGGCCTCGCAGAAAACCGCAGGCCCATAGCCCAACCCCTCCCCCATTCCGTCTCCCCATCCCCTAAATGTCGGCAATGCATATGTGACGCCTTTGGAATTGCGGGTGTTCAAAGGCGTCCATTCAATAAAAAAAAAACTATTCTTGTTATGGAAATTACGTAGTAAGATGTACATATAACAAGTAACATACTTAGTTACATAGATTGTCGAGACACTGAACGATCTAATTAAACCTAGAATTCATGTTATACAATTCGGAAGCATGTGATACATAACTCTCCTACTTATCCACGATTATAAGCGAAAGTTTAGTAGTTATTAGATCACATAGTTAAAATATTTTTAAGTGTACAGAGTGTATAGTGACGTAATAGTTTAAAAACATTCACTAGTCACATCTAGCGTCTCATTGAATCTCTGTGTGAGTTATTGTTTTATTTTATTCGTGAATGGATTCAAAGCTTCGTTTCTTGCCAGGGTTATTCTCAGTAAGTTTTGATATCTTATTCATTATTTTTAGTAGGGATGTAGGTAAAAATGGTGGCTAATTCTGTTGTTAGTTTTAGAAAAGGTTATTTTAGTTACTAACTTTATTCTAAAATCAATATTCAGTATATTTTATTTATTTATTTATTTCTTACTTACAATATCCTTACAGACTACATCCAATGCGATATTGTAGTTACATAATTTTTAAAACTAATTATTCCTAACAATAACAAATTTTGCACAGAGCTATCAATGTGAATTCACTCAGAGTACAATAAAATATATCTACCTCTTCAGCTATGAGGTTAAGTGTGCGCAGCGCTCGCGTCACAGGTGCCTCGCACAGTACGTTCGTGCGAGCGCGCGGCAGGGCCAGCAGGCACAGCCGCCGCTGACGTTCCGCGTAGCCATCCGGGACACAGAGACCCACCCTCTCCAATACATCTGCATTATGTATCCCACCCCTAACTACCTACTACTTATTTCAATAAAGCGATTTCTTATAGGTTTTTTTTGTAAGTGTGTAATTACATAACGTTTATTTTTATTGTCACACATCTAATTTTAGCCAACCTTCGATATTTAGAACACCATAGACTACCTCGATGGCGCAGTGGTAGCATACGGCTGCTGTGCATGAGGTCTCGGGTTCGATTCCCGGGTCGGACCTAATGTTTGTATGATCTGCAAATATTTGTTTCATAGTTTGGGTGTTTTCTATGTATAATATGTATGTATTTACAAAAAAACGTATTTAAGTATTTATATCAGCTATCTAGTACCCATAACACAAGCCCTGCTTAGTTTGGAACTAGATGGCGTTGTGTGTTAGATGTCCGAAATGTTTATTATAGAACATAACAAATCTTATTTTTTAGTTTAGTTTAGAGATTTTTAGAATAGTAGAATTAGCACCAATTTATTATCAACTAGCTGTTGGCCGCGGCTCCGCCCGCGTTTATGTTGACTGATACAAAAATTAAATAAAAACAATGCTTGATGCGGATTATATATCATTCTAAAATTTCAGCTCGATCGGTGCAGAACTTTTTGAGTTTTTGAAGCGTACACAAACCAACATAATATTTACATATATAGACTAGGTTTGCTTAATTAGAGAATAATTGAGTAATAAATTAATAAAACTTAGATTGTTAAAATAATCTTAAAATTAAATACCGTGGGAGAGCTATGCTTCGGCATGAATGGGTCGGCTCGACCGGAGTGATACCACGGCCTCACCGAAAACCGGTGTGAAATAGCGCTTGCGCTGTGTTTCACCGAGTGAGTGAGGATACCGGAGGCCCATACCCTAACCCCTCCCCCCATCCCCTTTCCCATCCCCCAAAGGTCGGCAACGCACTTGTGACGCCTTTGGTGTTGCGGGTGTCCATGGGCGGCGGTAATCGCTTACCATCAGGTGATACGTCTGCTCGTTTGCCCACTGTTCAATAAAAAAAAAATATATAAAAAATATATCATTTAAAATCCTCCTTCATAGATGTTGATTTTCGTATATTCAAGATGTAAAAACCATTAAAACTGTCCGCTATTGAGGTAACATCTTTTCATAGGTCCCCAAGTAACACATATAAAATTTTGCTTTTATACTATAACAAAAGTATAATTACAATTTATTAAAGTTTAGTGGTGTTTGGCAGGGGGTAGCAACTGTCATAAGTGTCTGGCAATGGATGACGAGATTTCTAAAGTTATCTTTAAGAAAATATAAAAAAAATGAGCTTTATACATTAACGAATTTAAGGTACTATTTTATACACCTTTACAACCGGTTACCTGCCCAAGTAACCACAACCCAAACTATATAATCCCTGGTCGGGTCGTTCTTACCTGTATAGGGGACATGCGCAGATAAACTTTCAGCTTTTATAAAATAACGAAGGTCTGGCCCTCCTGGGCTCTTGCTCTATACGCCTTGCACTAAAAAACTGTGGAATGAACTGTCGCCTGCGGTATTCCCGGACCAATACGACCTTCAAACCTTCAAGAAAAGAGCTCCATCTTAAAAGGTCGGCAACGCGCTATTCCATGGGCGGAAGAAGACATTTACTAAAAAAAAATAGGTAGTAAAATTTGTTCTACAACACTTATTTCATAAAGAAATTATGAAGAAAGAGTTACTTTTAGGACTAAATGGTTTTCAATATACTGTTTTACATAGTTCACGTAAAAAACTAAGGTTTATAAGAAATGTACAGCCTAACTAACATTGAGTAACATTTTTATTGATAGATGCTTTCTGCGAAAGGGCGTGATTTGTGCTCTCCAGACTTGGAACCTTTCCAGAGAGCAGATCAATATAGAAAAGTTCAACCATTTCAGTCTGAACGATCTTTGTAAGGGTCTAGTCTTTATTATTTTAGTATTGAAAATTTAATAGAAATCTTTGACTGACTAAAATGGGTATTATTTCGTTGCATCGACCCATCTAGTAGCCTTATCCCCTAATCCATAAGAAATAAAACCTTAAGCAACCCTACAGACACTAATATTAAACAGTTTATAAATTATTTCACTAAAATGGTATAAGTCGACACTTCTAAAATAATAAACTTAACATCAACGTCACAATTCACAGTGAGATAATTGTCAGACCTCATAATCTCGGTAGGTATCAAGCTGTCACATGAAACAAGCGCCGGAATATAATTCTACGATAACATTTTAACACTACGAAAGACATCATAATAGAGGAATTATGTTGATAAACAGACTGTGCAATTTGTTTGTATATGTTATCGTGCGACTTTGGTTGTGACGTTTAAAAATCGTGATCATTCCTTTTCTTTTTTATAATAAAACTCCCGCGTAAGTAATATATATACTGTGTCGCGGGGACTTTACAAACTCAGAACAACAATTTGTGGATCTTATGGGAGAGCCACGCTTCGGCATGAATGCGCCGGCTAGACCAGAGTGATACCAGAGACTCACAGAAAACCGGTGTGAAATAGCGCTAAGAGTGAGTGAGGATACCGGAGACCTGTACTCCAATACCTCTCCTCATACCCAACCCTTCTCCCCATCCAGACCGGTAGATGTGAGGGGAGCCCTATATTCAGCAGTGGACATCTTTCGGGTAAGATCATGATGATGGTGTTCTTAATAACTTTAATCTATTTTTTCTTAGAGGAAATACTTCAAAATAAAACTTTAAAAAATCAAGTTGCACACATAACATTGATTCCACCGGTGGCCAGTTTTGCTCTCGTAGATCCAGTAAATTGATACTATTCGGCCAATTATTATTTAATGATTCGTACCCATCTCACAAGTATTGAGTACAATAGATTGTATTGAAAAAAAAAACTACTTTGTAATTTCACTGTCTAAGTTTACACACAGACAAACGCTCCAACCGTTCTCTTAATAGACATTGCAGAATCCGCCTCACTTTTTTACCGCACCGAGAGACAGCGGCTTGGAAATTGTTTACTTATTTATTTATTTTTGGAAAGCATCTATAAAAGCGTCCATAGTTCCATTTCTAGCTTATTGCGCGAAACGTCACCATCCAAAATGTATCGAAAACTTGTAATATTCGTTACTTTGTGTGGTGTTACTATTGGTTCCTTGCTAGATGGTGATATTGACTTAGCTGATGGTGTTAAACTAGTGAAGATAGAAACAAACTCTATAGAAGATGGGGGCAGATCTTTTGGTGACAATTCGATATTAACTCGCATGGCGAAGTTTCTAGAAGGACATGAATTGCATGTCAGGCTGCCTAATTTGATTGAGAAGGAACGTGTGACGCAGTACTTGGCTGGTACTTTGAAGATGGTGGATAGCAGTTATAAGGAAAATGCAGGTATGTGGTGGTTTTTGGTGGTGCATTAAGAAATGCGGCGAATTGGAATGTTCCAGAAATGATGTGGTGAATTTTATCCATTTAGACATATAAATCTAAAAAAATAGTTTTAATGGATTGCCCAGTGTGTGGAAATATCGCCTACATAAAAACTTTTTTTTAATGGAATTAGGAGCAAACGAGCATATGTATCAGCTGATGGATGGGGGAAGGGGTTAGGTTGCTCTTGCACTGTGTGTCACTCACTCAGTGAAACACAGTGCAAGAGCTATTTCACACCAGTTTTCTGTGAGGTCGTGATATCACTCCGGTCGAGCCGGCCCATTTGTGCCGAAGCGTGACATTATCTATTATTATAAACTACTCTTACAATCTCAAAATTAATCCTATTTTAGTACGTTTCATTACAACAGACTTCAATGTCTAAATAATAATAAATATTCCAGACATCCAACACACAACGCCATCTAGCCCCAAGCTAAGCAGAGCTTGTGTTATGGGTACTAGACAACTGATATAAATACTTATATACTTTTTTTTGTAAATACATACATATTATACATAGAAAACACCCAAACTCCGAAACAATTATTTGCAGATCATACAAACATTTGGTCCGACCCGGGAATCGAACCCGAGACCTCAAACTTAGCAGTCGCATACGCTACCAATACGCCACCGAGGCAGTTAAATTATCCATAGTGTTAGAGTAATATTATTCAAGAAATGAATGTGAATCAGTTTTCTGCATAGTTGTTAATCATTGTTAGATATATCCGTAATATATCATCGATAGGCTTTAGTAGGTCACGGTTGGACATAAGCCACACACTGCGATCTAACCACTAAGCACCCGATTTTTGCCACGGCAGCCAGTCTCAACGGACTGGTCTCCGTTGCGTTGCGTTCCATTGGTCCGTCAACTACGCAGGATATATTGTAGTACACAACTATGTGCGTTTTCTCACTCTCATAAACCAATGAGATGGCTATCCGACACGACAGGAACGATGACTTAACGTGCTCTCCAAGTCACAGGGGTTAGACCCCTAATTTGAAACTCCTACCTAAGCATTTCCATAATTAGAAAAGCTAAGCTTCTAATCGAACCCGATACCTCTAGATCGACTGCCGCATATATTAACCGCTAGACCAACGAAGCACTCTTTAAAATACATAGGTTCATGGTTCATAGGTATTTGACTGTCTCGGTGCAGCAGTGGTAGCATATGCGACTGCTGTGCTTGAGGTCTCGGGTTCGATTCTGGGGTCGGATGAAATGTTTGAATGATGTGTTTACAAAAAGAGAATTAAGGTATTTATATCAGTTGTCTAGTACTCACAATACAAGCTCTGCTTAGTTTGGAACTAGATGGCGTTGTGTGTTAGATGTGAAACTTGGTAATATTTTTAAACGATTACAAGTATTCTTGTGATTTTTTTTGGGAACAGTACAAAGGTATACGGGATAGAAAGTACCATACGGCGATCGGTCGAGCATTTGAGGCGCGAAAGCGTAACAAACAGACTGACAAAAAACAAACAAACACTGAAGAAACAAGCTCACTTTCACTGTTGTAATATCAGTTAAGATTTCTGTTTGAAATTACAATATCAGAATGTTATTTATTTAAACATAAACCTAAATAGAATTTTTAATAATAGATTTACAAAATTTTATTTATTTCCAAATACCGAAAAACGCAGTGTTGACAGACACAAGTGTGATTCATACGATGGTTGTTCTGAGTCTAGGTATTCTTTGTGTGAGTGTCATTTATAAAATGTTTAACAGTGGGAGAGCCATGCTTCGACATGAATGAGCTGGCTCGGCCGGAGTGATACCACGGCCTCACAGAAAACCGGTGTGAAATAGGCTTGCGCTGTATTTCACCGAGTGAGTGAGGATACCGGAGGCCCGAACACCATCTCCTTCCCCCACCCCCACCCCATCCCCTAACTCTCTGGTGCAAAAGCGTAAAACAACAACAAAAATTATCATAAAACCAAATGAGAACTGAAATGAAAACATAGAATGACAAGGTCCCGTCGTTTTTATGGATGGGGAAAAGCAGCGGGGGTCTAAACCAGACCTCCTTTATAAAAAAAAAAAAAAAACTCTCTGGTGTTGCGGGTGTCCATGGGCGGAGGTAATCGCTTACTATCAGGCGATACGTCTGCTCGTATGCCCACTATTCCATTAAAGAAAGAAGATGTTACCCCGCGACATAGGATTTTTTCCTAATGCAAATGTTGTCCAGTTTTTTATCAAATTCAAACTAAGTGATATTTATGAACGTTAAATTGAAGCTACAGTTAAAAATCATAGATCGACACAAACAGACACTACAGTATGTACTGTATTGCTTAGTTAAATTAGGTGAAAATATCATAATCTACTGCACACTTGTGCCGATCTATAACT
Source organism: Spilarctia lutea (assembly GCA_916048165.1). Classification (NCBI taxonomy): domain Eukaryota; kingdom Metazoa; phylum Arthropoda; class Insecta; order Lepidoptera; family Erebidae; genus Spilarctia; species Spilarctia lutea. Next base: position 1,219,360 of record OU696492.1, on the reverse strand, counting down.
TCCAGTTTCCAAAGTGCGTAGGGCCTTATGAGAAGAATACTGGCAAAGATACTCATAGCCACTCTTTTTAAATGTTTGTTATGCAGTTTTATTCAAGTATAACAGCAGGATATAGCTAGCGTGGCGTAGGACCGCATTTAGCGGAGGGCGACTCGTATCATCGATTGCCGGGATCTTCCAATTCGGCTAGACTCTCTGACGCTCCGTAGAGATGTGGCTTCGCTGTGCATCTTCTACCGCTTCATCATCTTTTACCATGGGGAGTGCTCCGAGGAATTGTTCGGATTGATCCATGCCGCATCTTTCCGCCATCGTCCTACGCGACAGAAATTTCATCTTCATCATATAGATGGTTGGCATTCACAACTGTGCGATTTTCCCCAAACTTTCTGCCACGCACAGCAAAACTGTGGCATGAGCTGTCGCCTGTGGTGTTTCCGGACCAATACGACTTCAAATCTTTAAGAAAAGAGCGTACTCCTTCCTAATCGATGGTAATCGCTTGTCATCAGGCGATATTTCAGCTCGTTTGGCCCCTATATAATAAAAAACTGTATTTGCCATTTCAACAGGGAATAATTAAATCACAGATGAGAGCAACCTATAAAATGAGTGTGGTTATTTGCTTCGAATGTTTTCTGTTTGTTTATCGTTTAGATGGAAAAGTTTCAATTTCCCTGAGTTTATTTGACCAAAAATATTCAGGTTATTCTGAATTCTATTTGATAAATAAAATGAATTAGTTCATGCGGTAAACGAGTTTTATAAATTGAAATGTTGTTTTTTGTGTGATTCTGCGTGGTGTTAGGTTTTTTTACTACCGACTACGGCAAAGTCAAAAGGAAGAGTAATAGTTTTGGCAAGTGGAGTGACAAATAATGACAGATGGCAGGAATTGGACGCGAATAGTTCAAAATCTAGCAGTGAACTGCAACAGATTGATGATGTTAATATATATTTCTACGTTTTATCGTAGCGCCTGAAATACTAAACCGATTTTAACGAATGAGGTGCCAATAGATTCGTGATAATATTGTCAGGTTTAAGGTATTTTTTAGAGATAGAGAAAAAATAAGTTTTCCTTATAAAAAAATCAACTTTCAAATAGAGAGTTAAATGATCAGATAGATCACTAGAAAGTGTTTATTGTTGTCCATGGAAAATTGACATTTGATCATAAAGTTTGTTGTCTCCCTCTCCACAATTGGAGGAGGCTTAAGAATCCAACCAGCTCTAGACCGCCGAGAACTAAGTACTATCGACATAATTATGACATTAGCTGTTCCACTTGTATGCGTCACACAACTAACACGGCTCTCAAAGGGTATATCTTATCCAGTGTTCGTAACTCTACTCGACTTGATGGAAATCATAAGTAGATGACACCATGACGGCCTAGTGACGATTGTGCATCATTGAGCCTCCTATATTGATCGTAGCGTTATATTTGATGGACCTGTTGTGGTCTCGTGATTTGTAAACCTGACTGCCAAGACAGAATTCGTGTGTTCAATTCCCGCCCAAGATAAATCTTTGTGTGATGTACCTACACGATCTTTTATTCTGTGTCTGGGTGTAATTTATCTATTATTTTTTTAGAGAATCAGACGCCCGTATACCAGCTGTGTGAGCATTTTACCTTTCTTCATAAATGGGCTCTTTAATACTTATATAAATTTTCAATTCGCATCAGTAGATATGAAGATTTGCGAGTTCAAACCAACAAGCAATGCAGCTTCATAATAATAGTATAGATTTATTTCTTACATATTTATTTTCTACATTTATTAACCTTGTTGTTTGTCATCCTTACTGCTAAGCAAGAGGCTATGAGTTTCATTTCATTATCAACCAGGACAAATACTCCTGTGATATAAATGGCAAATCGTTAGAACATTCTAATAAGATCACATCTTCTGTAATAAGTACATTGTAAAATGATTATAAGTAAGATTGTTGTACAGTTCACTTTCCCATAGCTCTAGATACAAAATAAGAAATAAAACAAACCACTTTCATTTCGAAGTAGACCTTCATTAAGAAGAAACGTGCGTTACGACTTTTTTGCGGACGATTTAGACAATCTTTTTTTTTTCTTTTTTTTATTTAATAGTGGGCAAACGAACAGACGTATCACCTGATGGTAAGCGATTACCGCCGCCCATGGACACCTGCAACCTCAGAGGCGTCACAAGTGCGTTGCCGACATTTGGGAGAACGAGAAAGGGATGGGGGAAGGGTATGGGCCTCCGGTATCCTCACTCACTCGGTGAAACACAGCGCAAGCACTATTTCACACCGGTTTTCTGTGAGGCCGTGGTAACACTCAGGTTGATCTGGCCCATTCGTGCTGCTAAAACCCAGTTGATATTAGTTAAAGTAGTGTCGTTAAAACAATTATTAAATGAGTTTTTACCATTGCGTTTCACTACTTGTTCGAAACTTATATACCAGGTTAACTAAAGATTTCGATTACACAAGTATTCTATTATGAATTCGAAGGTAACTCTAATTGTATGTCTGTCTGTTACGTTTTTACCGCCATATCGCTGCACCGATTTCAATTAAATTTAACATTGAAATACTTTGATACTTGAGAAAGGATAATCGACGAACACGCGGGCTGAGCTGCGGACAAGCTAGTATTTTATAATTTTTTTATTTATACACCTTTATTCATGTCAGTTCCCTGTCGGTGTTCCAGATTTCGACGTTAAATAAAAAAATCAGCGTTCTAGTAATTTAAGAGTATTCAAATCTCTTCTGACAAAACTTGATTCTGTTCATAAAGAAACTAAACTTTTCATAAAGTAACCTCTATTATACAATAAAAGGTAATGAACATTTTGAAAAATAACTATGTCCAGTATGGCAATATAATGTCCGTCAAATACATTACATTATTGACAAAGGGGTCCATCTATAATCACTCTATATTTTTCTGTTCTTTATCGTTGGTAATAAATAAAATGGAAGAAAGGCTAAACTGTCTACCCACATTTATCAAAAGATTTTCATTGTGATACGTTTTCAATATTGAATAAAATATGCATACAATGTACCTACGTACTTACAACTTAGGTGGTGTTGAGAATTCATCGTTCTATGTACGAAGTACGTTTTGATCACGTTTGGAAGAAAGATAGAAAATAGATAGAAGATAGATAAGTCCTATGCACCTAGATGAGAAAGTAATAATTGTTCAATGGCCTTTCATTCGTTGCAGTACTACATACCACCCAAAAAAATAGTCGTTTATTTATTTTTTCGATCGTCACTCAAGATGCCAATAATTGACTGTCTCGTTGGCGCAGTGGTAGCAAACGCGACTGCTGTGCATGAGATCTCGGGTTTGATTCCCGGGTTGGATCTGCAAATATTTGTTTCGGAATTTGGGTACATAAGTATTCTATCAAGCAATTTAGCTTTCATAGTACGTAGTAGTAGTTTTATTGAATGAGTTAAACTATTGTCATTTTACATTTTTCCAGCTACTGGCAGAGGCAAAGGTGGCGGCGGTGCTGGAGTGGCAATTATCGGTATGATGTTCGCGAAGGCGATGGGTGCCATGGGTCTCGGAGGTGTTGGACTTCTCACTATGAAGGTAAGAAACAGATTATTAGCGTTAAAAACTTTTAAAGCTAAATATCCAGTATATAGTTACGAGTATGTTTAAAATTAACGAAGTCTAAGAGCGCAACGTGAGTTTACAGCGCGTGGAGTTCAGGGCGAATCAATTGCGATGCTGAACAGGTTGAAGATCGAGTAAAACAGATTCGAGGGTTTAGTGTGAGTTGTAAAACAGACTCACACTAAACCCTCTCAACCTTATTACAAGTACATACTCTACCTCTTAGGATTTGGTATCTTTGGATTTACTGCAGTTTCGACCATTTTGTAGTTATAGTAGTCACAGGCGCATACCGTCACAGATATTAGTAATGCACGAAATACATTTTTGGTTTTCTGAGGTAGAACGTTCTTCAATTAATATTTTGCTTTGTCTTTCGCCTTTATATATTAGGTCTTTACCTATGAAATTGCCGTTTTGTATGCAATAAGTGAAAGTACTTATTTTTTCAAAGTTTTTTATTTCTGTTATTCGAAGTAATCACCCATGCAATCGACGCATCTTTGCCAACGCATTGGCAGTTTATTGATGCCCTTCTTGTAAAAATCAGCTGGACGGGAGGCAACAAACTCTTCAAAGGCATTTTGTACTGCCTCTCGGGAATTGAATTTTTTACCCACTAAAAAGTTGTCTAAATTTTGGAAAAAGTAATAGTCGGTAGGTGCAAGGTCTAGTGAGTATGGCAGATGAGGGAGAGCTTTCAACCCCAGCTCTTGCAGCTTGGAGACTGTCTGTTGCGCAGTATGGGGTCGCGCGTTGTCGTGAAGGAGCAGTGGGGACGACCGATTGACCAAAGCTGGTTGCAGATGTGCAAGCTTCTCCATCATTCTCTCCAGTTCTTCACAGTACACATCTGCATTAATGCTCATGCCGTTTTGTAAAAAGCTGTGGTGAATCACACCCACACTAGACCTCCAAACAGTGACCATCACCTTTTTAGGGGTCATTTTTGGTTTAGGGCATTGCTTTGGTGCTGAACCAGGGTCTAACCAACTTGCTGAGCGCTTTCGATTGTCGAACAGAATCCATTTTTCGTCGCACGTAACTATTCGTTTCAAAATTCCTTCGTTTCTTTGCCTGTTGAGCAGCGAAAGGCAGGTCTCGACGCGTACGTTGCGCTGGCGATCGTTAAGGTCGTGGGGCACCCATCTATCAAGCTTTTTTACCTTGCCAATTTGTCGCAAATGGATCAATATTGTTTTGATGCTTACATTAAAAGCTGCTGCTAGCTCAGCTGTGAATTGAACGAATTTTTAAAGAATCCATTATGACGAAAAATGTTCAAATGTAATGAAAATACAACGCTAATCAAAAAACAAAAGACTGAGTTTGTAAATAGAATGTCATGGTTTTAAAACAAAATTAATTTGAATTTAGAATACAGAGCCATTACAAACTTTTTTTTATTTGAAATGACCAGTACTGAAGAAACGCAATTTCATAGGTAAAGACCTATTATTATATTCACAATATCCTCTTTCGGTTATTTATATGAATGAAAACAGTATTTTCCTATTATCCTTACGTCCCTTTCTGCCGACTTCGAAGCATAAGAATATTTTCACTGTAAGACTTCTCAGCCCCTTTCAGTTCCCCCGGGAAGTCATGAAGACACAAGATAATTGTACAGTAATGTTTAATTAGAAAAAGCGTGTAATTACATCCGATAAGGAGGCTGTTGTTCACGAGCGTGACGAGGAAAATCGTTTGATACGTGTGCCAGATACCACACGCCATGTTTTGTACTAGGAAGAGTTGAATACTGGCTCAATTTATGATTGCCACTCAATTTGTTTTTAATTGGAAACGGTTATAGGTACTCATAACGGGTTTTAGTTAATTGAATTTAGAAGTATTGATTTTGTAGAGTCTACGCTAATGGCGTAGTGTTTAAAGCAGCTTCCTACTACCCTGACTGTTGTGCGATTTGTCTTTACATGGGACTGGACTTTGTGTGTTCTACAAATTTATTATACTTAGTGTGGGTGTACTTTGTACCCATTTCATGTATTTTTATAAGTCCTGTATCGCAACATATGATATAATCCTAGTTTAAGGTTTAATTAAATTATTAAGATTAATAACAAATTTTAATAATAAAGTCTTTATGGGGGAACGGGTGTCATGTCCCTCCAACACAAAGGGAGGATCTTCCGACCAGGCGAAGTGATCATGCCTGACGGGCCACAGTTGATGTTGAGATGTTGTATATATGATATATCGGCACAAAAACTTTTATTGCGCGTTTCAGGATTGGTAGTTTCTTCGTATTGTATGTTACTCCGTTGTTTAGTGTAACTTCGGTAGACGGCGCTGTAATATGTTACGTTGTTGTTGCGTTCTATGTGGAGGTCGCCACATCTTTGATATTAGTATGAACAACAAATCAAACTATTGCAGAAAACTGATGGACCTAAACCCCTTCCCCTCAAACTGCGCTATGGCATTCTCATCTTTTCCTCCCACGTAGATACATTCTGCAACTCATACAGGTTTAGTGAAATTATGTTATGAAATAATTTTTCTGCTTTGTAACTATTCTATGTCCAGTTAGATGGGAAACTCAAGGGGCGGTAACATATTCAAATAATCCAAAATACAAACTTTGGAGTATTTTTAAAGTAAGCCTCGCCAATTTAGACATAAATGCAAAGTTTCATTTCGACAGGACAATTACTAGTGGTTCAAAACAAGCTTCTAAGATTTGATTACGTTGTGAGCTAAGCCAAAAAAGGAAAGTTAAAAACAATCTGACAAATGATAAATGACGTCTTCACGATAATGTCGTCTGTCATTGTCGCTAACTTGATAATCAGTATATTTCCTAATGCTATGACACTCTTGAATTAAACGCTTTTAATATTATTGGTGAGAACAATGAAAAATAGTTAGGTTGAGATTACTGTTAAGGTTTTTAAGCCTTATGTTAAAATGTGTCTTATTAAAACACGATATAGGAAATCACACATAAGCTATGAGGAAAAGCAAAATTAACACTTCAATGTCATCCATCGATGACACACCGAACATTGAAATAAATTTTAATCCTGTATCGCGCAAAGAAAGTTCTCAAGTCAATTATAATTTCCCTACTTTAATTGTGTGGGCAGCGTGGTATAGGTAGGTAAAAACCACTTTTCTTAGAAAAGGTATGTGGGCTGTTTTTGACAGGTTTGGTTGATGTGTTGTTTGGTTAAGCCTTGGAGAGTGGCCCGCCAGGCATGATCAACTTGCCTCGTCAAAATATTCCCCACACATCATTATCATACAGCATTTAATAAATAAATATATTTCGGACATCTAACACACAACGCCATCTAGTCCTAAGCTAAGCAGAGCTTGTGTTATTGGTACTAGACAACTGATATAAATACTTAAATACTTTTTTTTTGTAAATACATACATATTATACATAGAAAACACCCAAACTCCGAAACAAATATTTGCAGATCATACAAACATTTGGTCCGACCCGGGGAATCGAACCCGAGACCTCAAGCTTAGTAGTCGCAAACGCTACCACTACGCCATCGAGGCAGTCAATATCCCATTGCTGAACATAGGCCTCCTTAGAAATAAGTTTTGCCTCTATACTCTATATTTTTCACACATGGAAATGTTGATACGTAAACGTCTCACGAAAGAATCCCCTAACATTCCAAGCCACGGAACGATGCCAGCCTTTACTATTGAATTTTATCGTGGAAGAGCCACGCTTCGGCATGCATTCGGTATCACTCCGGTCCAGCCTAGCCGGCTTGAATCACGGACTCACAGCGAAAACCGGTGTGAAACAGCCCTCTCCCCCATCGCTCTCTTCATCCCCCAAGGGCCGGTAACGCACCTGTGTCGCCTCTGGTGTTGCAGGTGTCCTTGGGCGGCGGTAATCGCTTTCCATCAGTCGATACGTCTGTTCGTTTGCCCCTATTCCAAAAAAAACCTATAAACCTTCAGTTAAAAGTAGGTACTTTAATCGAAAAATGTTATTTCTCAACAATATTTTGGTTTTATAGCACACCACATATGTTATGATGTTACACATAAGTTATTACACAGTATATATAACTAATTACTGTAATATCTTAAGTTACAACTTAAGTACATCGTAAAGATAGAAATATAATAACGAACGTTAATATAAGTTAATTACATTTTTATTATATTTCGGTCGCTAATTGAATTATTTTTATGTCACGTGAGGTGTGGGTATATGTATTGCATAATTATAACAAGTAATTACTTTCGTTAACACATTTAGTGGGATAATATATGATGGGATGGGATGATAATTTACACCGTGGGAGAGCCACGCTTCGGCATGAATGGGCCGACTCGACCGGAGTGATACCACGGCCTCACAAAAAACCGGTGTGAAATAGCGCTTGCGCTGTGTTTCACCGAGTGAGTGAGGATACCAGAGGCCCATAACCTAACCCCTCCCTCTATCCTCCTCCCCATCCCCCAAAGGTTGGCAACGCACTTGTGACGCCTCTGGTGTTGCGGGTGTCCATGGGCGGCGGTAATCGCTTACCATCAGGCGATACGTCTGCTCGTTCACCAACTATCACATTAAAAAAAAAAAAAAGTATACGCACCACAAAATGAAGTCACGCTGATTTCGGGGCCGGGGCAGGGGCAATACTACCCTCTCATAGACGACCAACCTAAAATGCAAAACATTGCTATTGTCGTGTTTCGTTGGTGAGTGAGAGACTGGAGGCCCAATGATGCAGAGACAGCTTAATAGGTCACCATAATTTGGATGACACATTTTTGCATTGTCTGTTTTTGCAATGAGTATGGTAACCACTACTCTTGGATTCTGCTCATGCTTATACCATGCAGAGTAGAGTCACTGTGGCAGGCTCGTTTATACAAAGTATATGTTAGTTTCCTAACTTTTAAAATCAGAAAAGGTTTACTCCAGAAAAATACAGTTCCAACATATTTTCCAGGCCCTAGCTGCTGCTGCCCTCGCCTTAATGCTGTCAGCCATCGTGGGAGTCAAGAAACTAACATCCCACGAGGGTCACGATGATCACCAAGTTATTTACGCCGGTCATCATGGTCACCACAGACGGAAGAGAGACATAACGCCACTGCCTTACAGAGGATGGACGGAGTATGAAGACCAGGAGTGAGGAGTATAGGGTTTTAATTAAGGACATTATTTATTGTTTTATTTATTTAAATTAAATTATTATTTTGCCTATAAATGATTTTATTTTATTTGCTAGCCTTTCTCCGCATGTTGGATGTCGCGGTAAATAGTCGACTATGATCTTCCTGAAGAATCAAAGGACCTCTATTTTAAATTTCATAAATTTGTTTAGCGATTTAGCTGTAAAAACGTAACAATTGTCAGGTATAGATTGTTTTTTTTTTAAATTCGTCAGCTGTTTTTAGGTATACCATATTACAGATAGACAGGCTTTCAGAGTGACTGGAGTGGCATCAGAGCCTCACATGAAATCAGTGCCAAATCAAAAATCAGTGTTAAGAAAGTCTAAATCCTGGTTGCTCTTGATTCCAAGTTGTGTCTCAAAAAAATAGCAGCGCACAACATAAAATACTACTCGTATTTGCTAAGGAAATCCAAAAAAACTAAATTTCTTTTTTATGCCAAAATATTCGACTGTTCAATATTGGAAACACATATTATGGCTACCTACCTAACCTATAAAATCTTAAATAAATAGATATTCTGTGTAGTTATTTTCCATTTGATTTAGTCGTAGATTATTGTCAATATATCGTAATCTAAGTATTTACTATTTTAAATAATAGATCACCGCCATTGGGCTACCAAGATGTGCGGTCGTCTTAAACAATTCCTTTTGTGTGAAATATTTCTCTGAAATTCCAACAAAGCATTTAGCGCGATGGGATTAATTTAACCATTTATGTTCACTTGGCATATAGATTCTATCCCGAAATAAATTGTGTTTTACAAATAAATATATAAATACACAATACGACCTTCAAACCTTTAATAAAAGAGCGTACTCCTTCTTAAAAGGCCGGCAATGCAATTGTAACGCCTCTGGTGTTGCGGGTGTCTATAGGCGGCGGTAGTCGCTTACCGTCACCATAGGATATGTCTGCTCGTTAGCCTCCCTATGCAATAAAATATATTAAATAAATAAATATATATTTGTTCTCAGTCTACATTTATATTAAGAATAAAAATACGTGTTACACTGTTTGAGCGTGGTGACCAATAAGAAAATAGGTATAAATACTGTAATTACACACCAAAAAAAATATTTATTCAAAAAATATACAAAGGTACATACATAATAATCATATACGTTAAGCGAACGCTCGGCCGAACTACATGGAAAGTGGAGTGGGGGTGTTAGGTTTTATTTTCGTTACGGTATTTCTTGATTCAGTCGCCGCGCTCAAAGCCCGCAACAAAAGCTATGCAATAGCTTAAAAAGAACACAATCTGAAGTATACAGTCTGTGTGGTGATAAATTAAGAAAACGGAGTGTCACCACCTACCTACCGTACTACCATACCGTGGATGTCGTAAGAGTCAATTAAAGTAGCAAGCTACGCTGCAAAGAGAAGGAAAACTGAAAGAAAAACTTATACCAACTCTGCTTCTAACATCATCATCATCATCAGCCTATCGCAGTCCACTGCTGGACATAGGCCTCTCCAATTACATGCCACTTAGTTCGATCCTCGGCTTCTCGCATCCAGCTTCTGCCAGCCGTCTTGCGCAAATCATCACTCCACCTGGCCTGTGGACGTCCTACACTACTTTGCCGACACGCGGTCTCCACTCAAGAACCCGTTTACCCCAACGGTTACCAACCCCAATACCTAAATCTGCTTACTAAGGATTAGTAAAGTTTGAAAGTGATTAATTCGAATAACAGAAATAAAAAAGTTTGAAAAAATAAGTACTTTCACTTATTGCATACAAAACGGCAATTTCATAGGTAAAGACCTAATATAATATAAGAGACGACACGCTCATTCGGGAACGCAATGCGCTATAATCAACTTCCAACAAGGAACCTCTGTTCGTTCGTGAAGCGAATCTGCCTATCTTATTATTGTTACGATTAGGTTACTTAATTGTTTGTAATTGTATTCTTGATTTGTGTTTGTAAGTACAGAGTGCTGTTTAAAGGTTGTAAATCTTAATTTTTATTTGATTCTCCTAAGAGTATACATTTATATGGTCATACATATATTTACAACCTTTCATCCCCCTTTTCTACAATACAACGTTTTCTTCGCATTAAAAAGTAGCCTATATCCTTTCTCAGACTCTAGTCTATCTGTATACCAAATTTCATCTAAATCGGTCCAGTAGTTTTGGCGTGAAAGCGCGACAGATAGACAGTTACTTTCACATTTGTAATATTAGTAAGGAAGTAAGGATATATGTATAAAACGATCAGCTCCGCGGGGTTCATCTAGTAAGTTCATATAAATACTTTACATTTTATGTAATTATATAAATACTAAAATAAGTTTTTAACCCTTAACTATCCAGAATGCTTTTGTGACGTAACTGACCAGTAGTGTCCAACAGACTCATTTTATAAATGTAAAGTATGATGAAAGAAAAGAAAGATATTTTGAATAAAAAAGACAGTTTAATGTATTTCAGTAATGTATATTTACACTTATTTACTTACAGATATTACAAATATTTTTTTTTTTCAGAATGTTCAGAGCAGACATTGCGATTGCATTTATCACAACACTGTTTAGAAGCCCTTGATAATTTCGAAGGGCAAATATAACAACGCTTCTTCCTTTTCGTAGCAGGTTCAGATGATTGAGTAGCTACCTGATTTGTCCCTGTCACGTCTTGCATGGCTGCTAAGTGGTAATTTGATAGTCCTTTCGTGCTTCGTTTCCGTATATGTTACCAACTCGGTTGCAATTTCACGTAAAAATAGTTTTCTACGTGTATTTTTTTTACGTGAGTTCCAATCAGGATGTATATTTTTCCATATAATAAGCGATGCAATGCCAACAACATCTATAACATTTTGAAAAAATGCAATTGGCCACCTATTTGTTTTACGCCGAACTGTATACTCATGAACCATCTGGTCCAGCGTATCGACACCTCCCTTGGTGGAGTTGTAGTACAAGTTTATTTCAGATTTGTTTTTTTTGTTCACATCTTCTTCCTTTCCATGATGCATCGTAGACAAAAAAATTACAGCACGATTCTTTTTTGGTACATAAGAGACCAATGTCATATTTTTATAAAATCCAAAAACATTAGACTCAATATCGCGGGTTTTCTTGGGTTGAAAATTTGGAGGTATACACGTCTTGTTTTTTCTCAATGTTCCAACTATTGTAAGACCATTTTGTGCCAAAGATTTTGTGACTTCAATACTCGTGAAATAATTATCAAAAGTAACATTTCTGTTACTTCGGAAGTATGGTTCACATAACTGGTTGACTGCATTGTACGCAAAATTTTCCGCCCTGTTTTGTCTTTCTTTTCCGAGATATGGTATACCAAATAGGAGGTAACTAGTTTTGCTGTCACAGATCCACCAAATTTTCATACCATACTTATCAGGTTTGCTAGGTAGGTACTGTTTGAATGATACGCGTCCTCGAAAAGGTACAAGCTGCTCATCAATAGTGAGATTTTCTCCAGGCAAATAAAACTTTTTCAGGTTTTGGTTTACGTATTCCCATAATTCTCTAATAGGTGCAAGTTTATCTTTTGACTTTCTCAGGGACCTAGTATTTTTATCACCGAATCTTAAGAATCGTAATAAAGAAGCAAATCTATTTTTTCCCATTGTAGCTCGATATATAGGATTGCCAAAGATAGGGTCCCAGTATTCTCTAAAATCCACACCTCCCTGTTTATTGATACCTATAGTCAATAAAAGACCTAGAAATGCTTGCATTTCGATTTTGTCTGTTGATTTCCATCGATTTTGTAAAACTCTAAGCCCTTCAGTATTGGTATATTTCACTATTATTTCTAATACGTGATCGTCGAAAAAAAGGCTGAAACTGTCTATCGGATCTATTATAGCTTGCCCCGGAGGAAGAATCACCTTATGAATACCACCGCGAATTACGTTGTGTCGAAGCCTGTCAGGTTCTGATTTTCAAGTTGTTCCATCTCTGTCATCATCTTCCTTTATAAGTGTCGATTGAGACGTGTTCTTGTAATGGTACATCATCACTCTCACTCCATAATTGTTCATCATCGTTTTCAGATGCTGGTTCTGTCACATTACTTTCACTATCAGAACAGCTGTCAACAGCAAAATTCTCATCATCACTATCGCACTCACGCACAAAAATGTTTTCATCGTCACTTTCAATAAGGGCCCGTTGAATTTCACTTTGTGTTAGTTGCCGTTTAGCCATATCTGTGAATAAAAATGAATTAGAACACGACTGCTTTATGACAAAAGTTTCTGATCACTGATACGTGGTATGATTACAAAGACTACGATTATAACACAAACAAAAGTCTAGCAGCCGCTATTGCCCACTCGACACCATAAGATTATAAGTAAATGTAAATAAAAAACATCAATCAATCAAAAAAACAATCTACCTTCACACTCGAATCAAACAAAAAGTTATTGTGTCTGTTGGACACTTCTGGATTGATGAAGTACTATTTTCGTTTATTAACCATAAATAATTAATTATTCATGTTACAAATATTTTCATTGCACATTTAGATTCGTAAAACATTGGCGATAAATTAGATAAAAGGTCGATTCATAAAAATAAATACTTTAGTTTTTATTAAAACATAAACTCAAAATTGTGTCCGCGAGACACTTGTGGGTTGTTAAGGGTTAACAGTGAAACGTGTGTCTCTTATTTGTAAAATAATATTAGCTTCAATAAATTCCATGCGAACAAGGTCGCGGGCACAGTTAGTATGTATATGTTAATTAGTTTTTTACAAATCTCTACTTTGAACAAAGTACAAAAACTTGGTAATAGGTTTGATTACATGTTCTAATAAACGTCTCCCCTCTACATAAAGAAGACTTTTAATGAGAGGTGTCGCGAATACAGACACATCTGATTAGTAAAGTTTTTAGACTAATTATTTGTTTGAGAAAACTTACGGCAATTCTATTAGCAAGTACTATTATATCTTATAGATGTACAGCAGTATGTACCTAACCTTATTTTAGTTTCTCTAACAAGTTTTTTAATAAGCCTGCCAAAACCAATAATTTATTTATTTGTAAGTACATAAACAAATTACAGGTTTCAACTTAACGACGGTTTCCACACTAAGCTCGAGGCTCGAGATTTTACAAATAAAATAAAAGTAATACAAAAAATAAATAAATGTGGTAACTGTGTTCATTTATCTGTGGTTGAGAGTATTTTAGTATGTAAATGTGTTTGTGTTAGGATGCGAGTGTGCGTGTGTGTGTGTGTGCGTGTGTGAGTGTGCGTGTATGTGTGTGCGTGTGGGTGTGTCAGCGTGTGTGAGTGTACGTGTATGTGTGTGCGTGTGTGTGTGTGTGTTTGTAAGTGTGTTATGTTTTGCCGTTATTGCCTGTAAGAGATTGCCTTCGGGCGCTAAGGCCGCGAATTGTACCTCTCAGCTTTAGATTACCTTTTTGAGTTATCTGGTGTACAATAAAGCGATTATTATCATTATTATGTTGGCCCACACTTTAGAGGCCTAATGAGATGCTTTGGCCCGCTTGAAGGACCCGGTTTCATAGTGGGAATAAAAAACGTGTGCTGGTAGCGAGTTCCAGGTTTTTATCGATTGGGCCAGGGAGGAAGAAGGAAGGCTTAAGATCGTAATATGTGGTGCCCATAATGAAGTTATCTCAGACGACATAGTGATTTGTGATCTGACTGCTAAGCCGGTGTTTATGGATTCAATTCCGACCTGAGACAAAATACGTTTGATAAGTATGATCATTTGTTCTGTGTTTACAGTCTTAATTATCTATAACTAGCTGAACCCCGTGGTGCTACTCGCGGTACGACAATAACTAGCTAGTTTCTTTATAAATTGTAGCCTATATGTTATTCTAATGTATAAGCTATATTATTGTAAAGTTTCATCAAAATCTTAGTAGTTTTTGCGTGAAAGAGCAACAAAAATACTCACTTACATGCTCACAAACTTTCGCGTTTATAATATTACTCGCACTAGCAACCCGGCCCCCTCTTGAGGTCTTTGAAATTCTCGAATTTCGTATAATACACATCTTGTCCCCTCGTCTTGAATCGCTCTATCTATTGCTGAAAACAGTATTAAAATCCATTGAGTAGTTAAAATTAAAGTTTTGAACGACCTTTATGCCAAAGCGTCTACATTTTATACTATGTAAAGATATGTAGGCCATAGGCAGGTTTATCAGTTATCTAGTTACCATAGCAAAAGTAAATTTAAAGAGTCTGTGCTCTACTTAATTTAGAACCGTTATAATAAATAATAAATAAATATTTCGGACATCTAACACACAACGTCACCTAGTCTCAAACTAAGAAGAGCTTGTGTTATGGGTACTAGACAACGGATATAAATATATAAATACTTTTTTTGTTGGTCCGACCCAGGAACCGAACCCGAGCGCAAGCACAGCAGCCGCACACGCTATCACAATGCCACCGAGGCAGTCTAAGTTATCACAACTGAGTGTTAGATTCTTGAAATTATAATAATAATAATAATGTGAAAATAACACAATGGCTGAAGATGGTTTCGTAAATTCTTTAAACCTGTAGACTATTTATTTCAAAATATGCATCGCTTTCACTTCAGTTATAAACTGTTTAGTTCGATTGTTTTCTTTATAGATAGGTACACTTTCACCAATAAATTATGACAAAATGCTTCCTTATGTCTATTAACTTACTGTCTACTTGTGGAAAATAAATAATATCATGTAGCCGTCATGAAATGACATAAAATACTGTTATTTGTAATGAATTGGGAACACCGCAGCCGACAGCTCATTTAACAGTTCATATTTCTTTCTTTTAAGTCTAAGTATTATTTATTTTTTCTTCCTTATCCACTATTTTAGCTGTCCTTTCAAATTCGTTGTTCAAAATTTTATTAAAATTAATCATCTACCGAGAAACATTTTTCTTAAAAATTAAATTTAAGATTGCGCCATCTAGCTATTAACATAAGAACTACTAAGAAAAGTTACGAAAAACTTTCACCGACTTTCTCAATTCAAAAATTCTGGCATGAAAGGATTTCGAAGCAAAACTTTCTAGTTAGTTTCTTGAGTGTACACTAGATGGCCTTAAAAGCCAGTTTTCTCAAAATAAACTGAAAACTTAAAACTAACCTTATAATGAAAAATATTAATCTTTCTCCAAAATTAGATAACTCTACTAAATAAATTTATTCTAGAATTTATTTAAACTGGGTTACAATTTCAGTCCTAAATTTTAAATGAATGTGAGTACTTACCACTGGTTTACATTTTTAAGTATTTAAAATACACTTTTTTTTAAAATAACAATTGTAAGCTTTATCACTCTTAAAGTCTTTTTTTTAACTTTTAATTAATTTGAAAATAGTGCCATCTATGCTTTAATAGAAACATATTCAATAGATTTTATGAGGTTATGTGAATAGTACTCTGAAATGGTGGATGAGAGCGTTGTAAAACTACTTTAACAAAGGCAGGAATTAAAATAAATCTCTATCATATATTTAATAAAAAAAAACAATGTAAGAAGTCATAATATTGTAAGATTGCATGATAAACCCTGTGAATGACGTCAATCCCCAACAATTTATTGGCCCAAGACCGCTGACCTCTCCTACCTTCCTAGTTCTGGGGATAAAGATACTCTTTGTGTGGGAGTACCACGCTTCGGCATGAATGGGCCGGTTCGACCGGAAGTATACCACGGTCTCACAGAAAACCGGTGTGAAATAGCGCTTGCGCTGTGTTTCACCCAAAGGTGGACTACGCACTTGTGACGCCTCTGGTGTTGCCCCATGGGCGGCGGTAATCGCTTACCATCAGGCGACACGCCTACTCGTTTGTCACCTATTCCATAAAAAAAATAATTAAAAAAATAGCTATGTGCTTCTACCAGTACCACACCACTGCTATTACTATATAAGGTTGATTAATGTTTTTAATGTTTTTTCAAGGTGTTTAATTATGTTTTTCAAGGGACAAGGTGTTTCATGAGTTAACATAACTGTGTAAGCGTGTATATCTGTTTAATATAGTTTAAAAACTAAAAACAAGCTAACAAAGGTCAGTTACAACAAAAAAACGGAACGGGTTTTTTTTTTATTGTATAGCGGGCAAACGAGTAGACGTATCGGCTGATGGTAAGCGATTACCGCTGCCCATGGACAAACGCAACACCAGAGGCGTTACAAGTGCGTTGCCGGCCTTTTAGAGAAGCAGAACGCTCTTTACTTGCAGGTTTGAAGGTCATAGTGGTCCGGGAACACCGCAGGTGACAGCTCATTCCACAGTTTTGCTGTGCGGGGCAGATAGTTTCTAGAAAATCGCACAGTTGTGGACTGCCAACCATCTAGATGATGGTGATGAAATTTCTGTCACGTAGGACGATGGCGGAAAGATGCGGCAGGGATCAATCCAAGCTAATAAAAGAATATTAAAATTATAGCTGTACTTCTTATTTGTACCTTGATCATAAAATTATTTGTTTGCAGTTTGTTTTGGTGATGGGTTAAGAAGACGGATTATCAATATTTAGTCACGGGTTTTGACACTCCGTTTGCTTATAGGCTCGTCTACAACACCAGACGGGTAGTATAGGTCTTTTTTCCAGTTGTCCTCCTCTTTGCGGTGCTGTTGTCCTGCGTTATTAGCTCTCTCGACCCTAGAGATACCCACAGAATAAATGACAGCTCGATTGACAAATAAAATGACACTTCGTATTATTGATCGTCCACAACCTGGGCCGAAGACTGGGCAAAGTGAAGAAGAAAGAGAGATTCCTAAATGTTAGCTTTGAAAGCAACTGGAAACAACGCAAAGATGATGGATGAACACCGATAACCTCAGTTCCAATATCAATAAATTCAGAATCATCAGCACAAAACGTCCAAAGACGTCAAATGCTGGACATAGGGCAATCTTTTTCCTAAAAACCCGTCCTATGCTGATGGCATCTAACGGCTTCGTACCGGAAAACGTACCAATGGTAAATTCGTCGGCAAGGTGGTCCGACGACCTAGGGATGGTTACACGAGCGCCAGATTTTCGTTTCGATTCTGAACATATCAAATGCTCTCTACGATTCAATTCACGAACACAATTTACCTACATACGTAAACTTGGTTTTTATATTAACTGTATATACAATATGCATCGGAAGTTCTCGATATCAAGAGTGATGCTCGACATTTATCCTACATATCGTATGTATAGTGTGAAGTGGGTTAACAATGTGTAGTGATGTGATGTATCGATACTGTCGATGTATAATGTATGCTGAACTAATATTTAAATACAAATCAAAATATTAGTACCTAATATATGGATCATATATTCTTTAACTTTATGAATTGTTTTTACTTTTATTTATAATATCGTATCTTATTTACATTTCTTTTGAAAGAGGTAGGCGATTAAATAACAAAAAAGTAAAGATATTTCTATGGTATTTAAATATACTTCGCAAAATTAATATTATAACGTCACCAAAATATTTTAAATAAAAAAATAATAATACTAAAACCCAATTACGACAAAAAACGACGCTGAAAAAGTATGAAACAAGTTTGAAAAGCCGTAGTCATCATCATACATAGAAAACGTACCATAACATTTTAATACCGCGTGACGCGTTACCGTAGTCGGGTAAAAAGTATATGTGTTCCGTATAAGTATCCCTCAATTTCCATCTAACCACAAGTAATGTCTATTTAGCACAGGCATAAAAGTTAAATAAAATAAAAAAATAAATATTCCGGACATCTAACACACGACGCCATCTAGTCCCAAGCTAAGCAGAGCTTGTGTTACGGGTACTAGACAACTGATATAAACACGAGTACTTATATACTTTTTTTGTAAATACATACATACATATATATTATACATAGAAAACACTTAAACTCCGAAACAAATATTTGCAGATCATACAAACTTTTGGTCCGACCCGGATTCGAACCCGGGACCAAGCTTAGTAGTCGCATACGCTACCACTACGCCACCGAGGCAGTCTAAAGTAAAAAAAGTAAAAAAAGTCAACCAGTTATGATGTCATATTTAAAAGTCATTTTTACGCCAAAAAAAGTATGTGGCGACATCCACATCCATATAATACAACAGTAAAAGTACTACAGCGCTACCTAGCGAAGATACACTGAACTACAAAGTAACGCACTACATTGAGTAACTACAAATCCTGAATCGCGCAATAAATAGTTCTCGCGCCGATTATGACATACCTATACAACATCCCAACATCAACTGTTGGGCAGTAGCCCGCCAGGCATGATCACCTCGCCTGGTCGGAGGATCCTCCCTTTGTGTTAGAGGGACATGATACCCGTTCCTCCACAAGTACAAAATAAAAGCAGTTTCATCGAATACATTAAATTTGTAAATGGATTGTAGGAGATTTTATTTAAAGGAGACACCGTTAAATGTAATGTTTAGGTTTATGGACAATAAGAAGAATGCTTTATGAAATAAAAGACAGAGTAATCATTTTGAAATTTCCGGGTTATACATATATTGAGTTACTGTTGAAAGTTTAACATAAACTTTAGAAATTTCGAAATGTCTTAAATATTACGTTGATTGTTATAGCGAATTTGTGATGAAAATATTAAATACTTTCGCTGTACATTTGATATCAAGCTAGACGGGAAAGGTATCTATATAAATACATAAAATTTAACTGTATGTTTATAATTTCAAATTAATAACCACATAACTTGTAAAAGTAAGTGTATACAGTACTTATAAATTACTGTCTGCTTGTCTCTTTGTTCCGACTAATCTCTAGAACGGCTGAACTGATTTTGACGAGACTTTACTGGCATATAGCTGATGATACAACGCTAAGTAGATACTAAGGCTACTTTTTTTGGCAAGCTTCACTCAGGATAATATTTTTACTTACTGTTTTGTTATCCTACTAATATTATTAAGGCGAAAGTTTGTGAGTATGTTTGTTGCTCTTTCACGCAAAAACTACTAATTTGATTTTGAAAAAAATTACAAAAATATAGCTTATACATCAGAATAACACATAAGCTACAATTTATAAAGATGTTCGCTTCGCCTCGCGGTTTTGCCCGTGGTTTTTACTATTTTTAAACATGCTTATATTATTTTCACCTATGACTGCACGGTTGGACGTGTTCTGCGCTAACTGTTGTGGGTTCAAATACCACATGGGTCAGCACTTTGTGTGATCTACAAATTGTTATTCTGGGTTCTGGGTGTTCTTTGCATTCGTTTCATGTATGTTTGTAAAGTCCCTCGTGACACAGGATGTAAATACCTAATGCGGGAGTTGTCTTCTACATACTCGTAATACAATAGGGTTAATGTTTATTTTTTATATTTATAAATTTAATTCATTTAAATTTTTATTTCAGTCTCATATTTTATTGAGTAAGAATTTAAAAGGTTATCAAATTCGCGCACGCGTTTCTGAAATTTATAAATAACATTGAGAACCTTTTTTTTATCCTCGTGCGGACACGAACCGACTAAAACCGCACGCCATCTCGGGTACTAGGTGCCTGGGAACCAGGTGCACTCTAGAAAGGAAAACTCTGGAACCCCGACGTACCTCGGGCCGTCTACGATTTGTAAATGGTAACATTGAGAACCTAGAAGTAATTCGCTAAATGTTGCCAACTTTGATGTCATTAGATTATTGTTATCGGGGTTTGCTTTCCAATAAAATAAAAAGAAATGAAAATAAATCTATATCGATAAAATTATCGACTAATTCATAACACTCATGTCACTTCTCTAGCCACTCCGCTATTTAAACTAAGCCATAAGGTAGTAGACCGCGTGATCTAGGCACGTGTATAATGGCTTGGTATCAATTCAAACGAGTATGTATTCCTTCTGAACTGGGTTATAATGTAATTTTAGCCAGCTTAACAATAACGGAGTGTTTGGTATTGACTGTGAGACAGCTTTTTGTGCTCCAAACCACGTTACGCAAGCATGTACAGCTTCAATATGTATAATGTATATAGTGAAAAGCGTAGAACGGACCGTATGGTATGGTATGATGGTAAGGAGACTGAAAATCTGTTAAAAAGCATATCTTGATTTTTAGCTGGTGCATATACACCTACACTTTGTATTACCTACCGCACACATATACACATCTTTATATAACACTAGCTGACCCACGCAACCTCGTTTGCGTCTTCTATTGCCCGTAGCGTGAAAATTTTCCCCCGTTTTTGAAACATTCTTCATTGGTGCTTCGCTCCTATTAGTATTAGCGTGAAGATATATAGCCTATAGCTTTCCTTGATAAATGCACCATCCAACACTAAAATAATTTTTCAAATCGGCCAGCGGTTCCTGAGATTAGCGCGTTCAAACAAACAAACATACAAACAAACAAACTCTTCAGCTTTATATACTCGTATTACTCGTAGTATAGATTAAGTTTGAGTGCTAACAGCTATACTTATGTTTAGAGGCAACTGCGCTCGCCGTTTCAGATAATCGAGAATAAACACAGTTTCAGTGAAGACGTTATTAACTTTTTGGTAATTCTTCGGCCCAGTAAGTAATAAGTAACACGCAATACATTTATATATATATATATATACATACATACGTAAAAAGTGAAAATTTCACATTTATACAAGTATTTTTATTCCAATTCCCACTGCAACATTGTAACAAATCACCGACTTCCACTATTTTCTTTTAAAAAGTGCCTTCGCTTACCTAATAACACCAACACACTCATATATGGCTAGATTTCACATCTAGCCTCAAGCAAGTGGCGGATATCCCAACGTTATAGGAGAGCCGTCAACCGGAGCTGTGTGTGTACAGTCATCGATAATTCCCTTCTCTTTTTTATTGCTTTCATTTTGATTTAGATTGGTTTGCCACACACTAACCTACGAATCAGTTCATTAGTAAAAAAAAATAAGGAAATATAAACATTACATAATGATATTTTGTTTATTTTTTTTTATTGAATAGGCGTCAAACGAGCCGACGTATCGCCTGATGCGATTACCGCCGCCCATGGACACCTGCAACACTAGAGGCGTCACAAGTGCGTTGCCAGCCTTTGGGGGAAGGGGAGGGGAATGGGTGGACGGGTTGGGTATGGGCCTCCAGTATCCTCACTCACTCACTCGGTAAAACACAGCGCAAGCGCTATTTCACACCAGTTTTATATGAGGCCGTGGTATCACTCTGGGCGAGCCAGCCCATTCATGCCGCAGCGTGGCTCTCCCACGGTAAAATGCTAAAATGACAAACATATAACTATTTATATAGCTTGATATTTCTCACACATGATAGGATAGTGAGATCAACAGTCAAGTCGAGCCTGTGCTATGGTCAGCGGCTGTTGATAAACCAACATTAAATTATGTTACACTCAGTCATAGAATAAGTTAACGTTCTTGCCTAATGCACAGATCTGTTCTTTTCGTTTCTACACCATAATTAATCTCCATTCTTAAATTTTTCACTGTAAGTAATATTATGTCCTATTAAAATTTCAAATAGTTCTATCAAGAGAAGGTTAATTAAATTAAAAATTCAAAACTATTAATTAATAACGGCATTGTGAGCTTATAAATATAAAAAAAGGAACAAACATATAACCGACTAGCTGTCCCACACAACCTCGTTTGCGTCTTCTATTGCCCGTAGCGTGAAAATTTTCCCCCGTTTTTGAAACATAATTTATTGGTGCTCTGTTCCTATTAGTATTAGTGTGATGATATAGCCTATAGACTTCCCCGATAAACGGACTATCCGACGCTGAAATAATTTTTCAAATCGAACCAGCGGTTCTTGAGATTAGAACGTTCAAACAAACAAACTCTTCAGCTTTATCATATTAGTATAGATTTTGGAATATCTCTGTTTGAAGCTGTTTATAAAATAATATCAAGTGCACTGAGAAATTACTCAGACTAATACCAAACGCAGCTTTTCATCATCGTTTAAAAAATCCATACCCATTATAAGGACGTTACACATTTTAAAACACTTTTAATATGAAACAATATATATGAGATCAATTCATGAATTTTTACTTGTAGTTTCACCACGATCAAAATACTCCAAATGTATACTAATATTATAAAGCTGAAGAGAGTGTTTCTGTGTTTGTTTGAACGCGCTAATCTCAGGAACCGCAGGTCCGATTTCAAAAATTCTTACAGTGTAGGATAGTTAATTTATCGAGGAAGGCTATAAGCTATATCATCACACTACTACTAATAGGAGCGGAACACCAATGAAGAATGTTTGAAAAACGGGGGAAAATTTTCACGCTACGGGCAATATAAGACGCAAACGAGGTTGCTTGGGTCAGCTAGTATCGAATAAAGAGGGTATTGTCCTGAAATCTAAAATTAAATAGGCGACATGTCTGTGTTGTCCATTATATCACTTTTTATTTAATTACTAGTTAACACTATTCGTCGTGGCTGTACTCGGCAATGACCTTGTTGTAATAGAAACTGCGCGCTGTATATAGACTAAGGTGGCAGTTCTCTGCCCGTGAACAGAACTAGAATCTTACGTTTCTAGTATAACTTTGCTATTTTATTACCACCAATATTTTGAGATTAGCCGAAGTACGTAGAATTTATTTCATCAGTGGTAGTACGTAAGCACTCATAACCCAGTTGCACTCGGTGATTAGAAACAATTACCGAGTGTAAGCAACGACAGTGAGGTCAGTACCAGGATGGGTGACCGCTGGTATTACCATGAGCGTCTCCATGATTCGGAGGTCACGTTAAGCAGTCGGTCCCAGTTTCATAGGATAACAGTCGCGAAGCTTAGTTAGAGGCCTTTGAGCGGCCTAAAAACATCCAACGGCGAAGATCCCCACGTTGTGGCTACGTATGGCCTTAGCCCTCTCCTGAGAGGAGACCCGAGTCCAGCAGTGGAACGTTATGGGTTGTTGACGAATGTTTATGTCATCAACGGACCTCTTTCAATGCACGCCACTCCTTTGAGTTGTTGTGTACACTACGTTTTCCGAGACGTGATCTCCACTCAAGAATTCGTCTTGTCTAACGATTGACAGTTTTGCGGTTAATATAACTAGCCACTTCAGCTTGCCTGTAATATTTACCCCGAAATCGTTGACTAGATTGTAATGAAATTAAAGCAGTGTATTCAAAGGATGTTTAAGATATATAAGACTATTTGTCTTTATAATTCTTTTGTGGGCATCCGACAAATAAAATAAAGTGTTTCTCTGTAAAACAAAGTTTTTTTATTTATTTATTATTTACCTAAACCAAATCACACAAACCAATAAACTACAGAAATAATAACAAATATTATCTGTAAAACAAAGAAACGACATTTAAAGTTTTATTGAAGGTCTTTTTACAAGTACACCATTTTGTTTTTGTATTCAATTGCATATGTCAGTAAACAATATAGACTCCCACGCATAGATAATATACAGAGCTACAAGTCATTAGTCTTGTAACAAAATTATCCTTTAGATAAGGTAATACCTTTGTTATTTTAATGTTTTTCATCTTTTATATTAATTTTAATTTTTTCATGTTTCATATTAATAAGAGCATCGTAATTTTAATTTAGAATTAATTAGTATTAAGCTCCTTTATTTTGTTTTTTGTAAAAGTTACCTTACTCCTAACATTGTTTGTTAGGGGTACTTTATTTTATCTCATATGGTGAATGTTGTGTGTACCTGTAATAGGCATGCATACTAGAAAATATTATTGTATAATTTTTTTTAAAAGTGTATTGTATGTGTGCTGTTGGTATACCTAAATAAATAAATAAATAAATAAAAATTAGGTAGCTAACGCCATCTATTGACATTTAATATAAAGGGCGCCTTAATTTAACAATAAGTAAAAAGAATCTTATGTGTTCCGTTACAGATATATAAATGGTTATTTTATACGTTTTCTCCTATTATTACATACGGTTGGCCTAGTGGTTTGAGTGGTCGCCCCGCCATATTCTACTGCGCCAAGTATTGAGGTTTCAAATCCCACATGGGACAACAGTTTGCGTGATCCACAAACTGTTATTCTGACTTTGGGCGTTCTTTGTGTTTATTTCATGTGTTTGTATATCCCCCGTGACACAGAATGTATATGCCTAAAGACGGAGTTGTCTTTAAAAATTAAAAAGTATTTTAAAATTTATCAGACAGGGCCAGTTGCTTTAAATGTAGAAATGAAATATACCCAAAAACAGAACAAATGAAACAAAATGTATTTCCCTTCAAAATTCTATCCGCTTTTATCCAGTAAAGGTTATTGAAATAAATACTTCACGTTTTATACAATCTTAACTCCCTATTGATATTCTCAAAGCATTCAGGGCCCAAACTAGGTGCCATTAAGACCGCCTTTGGAATATAAAGTAACTTATTCGGTATACGAATAAATTTTTAACACCTATTTTGTGGATGAAAGTGCTTTCTGCGAGTGCTTGAAGGAATGTGTGTTATACATACGGTTCAAAATGTAATCTTAAGGTCCTGGATTATCGAACTTAGCTCGATATTTTATTTTTGTCAAATTGTCCGATTATATCAGGAATTATCGCATTTACACAAACCAGCTTATACAACTTTTGAGAAACAAGTAAATACTTTTATATTTTATACTATAGTTATATTCAATTCATTTATATGTAAATGACCCACGCAATCTCGTTTACCTCTCCTATTGCCCGTAGCGCAATTATTTTCCTTCATTTTTGTAACATACTTCATTGGTGCTCCGCTCCTATTGGTCTTAGCAATATGATATTTATACCCTATAGCTTTCATCGATTAATGGGCTATCTAACACTGAAATAATTTTTCGAATTGAACCAGTGGTTCCTGAGATTAGCGCGTTCAAGCAAACAAAGAAGCTCTTCAGCTCTGTATATTATTTATTTATTTATTACTTACAATATCCTTATAGAATATATCCAATTCGATTGTAGTTGCATTATTTTTAAAAACCAATTAAACATAACAGTAACAAATTTTGCAAAGAGCTTATCAATGTGAATTCACTCAGAGTACAATAACATATTCTCGTCAGCTAGGTATATCGTCGTCTCATAGGTTAGTTTAGTTTAATGTAGATTAGTATAGATAAACATACATATATACGTCTATCCTGATCAGTTAACAAACAACAAATAGGATGTTATCAAGACATTTCAAGATCATTTTAAAGCACCAATTGAAGTGGAAAGTCTAGCAATTTACCTGGTAACACAGAAAGATGCGGACGCGAGCTTCGAGTGCATACTTAGTTTGCGTTGTACTTACCTACTGGGGTACAAACTGATGACCGCTATTTAGAAGTGTACATATATCTATATTTAAACATAGATTCATTCAAGGGTACGTTAATAGACGTTTGTTTTGGGTTTTGATTGTACAATTTTTTTTTTTTTCGGACGTCAACAACATCTAGTCCCAAGCTAAGCAGAGCTTGTGTTATGGGTACTAGACAACTGATATAAATACATATATACTTTTTTTTTGTAAATACATGCATATTATACATAGAAAACACCCAAACTCCGAAACAAATATTTGTAAATTACACAAACATTTGGTCCGACCCAGGATTTGAACCCGAGACCTCAAGCACAGCAGTCACATTCACTACCACTGCGCCACCGAGGCAGTTATACAAATGTATGTAGATAGGGTTTATTCAGTGTTTGTGGTCGCCATTTTAAATCACAAAATTTGTGAATGTTTATTTTTCTACTTGTTACCTCTTAGCAGTTTTTATTAGCAGTAGCAGGCTTTATTATTTATTTATTTAATACATCATGCACTTTAGGTGCATTGGCGGACTTAATCCCTAAGGCGTTCTCTTCCTGTCAACCATCGGGTGATGCAGTGAAGACAAGAAGTAGGTGCATTATGGAAACAAAAATGTCTGATCTGGGCATATATATAGAAATATATAGTAGCTAATCATACATACAAGAACTAATACATACTATACATACAACTGAATACATATAAACTTACATAGTATATCTATACATACGCGAATAGGTGTACGAGGAATAATAGATGACAATTACTTAGATGTTAATTCTGAAGAAGAAGAATTTAGTATGTAATTAAATGACATATTTAAGTAATAGTGGTCCTGTTCATTATAAATCGCGGGTTTTATTTAATTATTATCAAATCATTGATTTGTTTCTTTTCTGTATGCCATTATTATTCTTTTTACACTTCTAAATCCCCCAAGAGATTGACGAAACTTTATTAGAATTGAATGTATAATTTAGTTTTGTTTTTCCATTCATAATACATACAACGTTAGATAGTCTCAGTCGTCCGTAAATACTTTATCTTTAAGCCAAGGTTCACTATCAAGTAAAATCCAGTCTTGTAAAAATACTGACTTATCAAGAACAATAATGGGATTCAAACTGCACCAAACGAAGAAAGCATCTAAAATGCACCGTGACCCACGCCCGCTGAATTGACGTAATTCGGTTATAATCAAAAAATTTCATCTGTTACACACACAACTGAAGAGTTCCGTGTGAAATGACTGAGAACGCGAAACTTTCTACAAGTTCGTAATGTCATGTAATCGTTTCAATCGATAGGCTGTGCCGTACTGTTAGGAAAGAGCGGATTCGACGAAATAGCGGTTTAATAAAATCCCTATCTGATTTCATAAAATGTAGTAACTCATTTACGCTTTCAATGTAAAACCAGTGGAAGCAATTTTTAATGAATGTAGTACGAAAATACTTTGGGGAAGGAAATAGGCTATTATTCACTACGACAACTGATATAAAAATAAGTGAAAATGATATTAAATTTCATAAGAAAGAAATGATTTTTATGGCGCATACTATGTATAGGAATAATGTACAATTTTTGGATAGTATCAGATCTTAGAACTACTCACTTCTTTATAAACAGATATTTAAATAGTGTACATCTATACAAATTAATATAATTGGATATATAATATTTGTTGTTTGTAATATTAAAATAACAAACAACAAAATCTGGAACGGCTGGACCAATTTCAACGGGACTGTTACTGATATATAGCTGACGACATAAGAAGTAACTTACGTCATTTTTTTAAGACTTACTTTAGCAGCGGAGTTTAGCTACTCTTAAATCTAGTTAAAATAATTTTAATATTGTGCCAGCGATTTATAATCTTACTTTGGAACCAATTCCTCACTTCCCATGCTGATGACCTATCATCGTCGCTCGGAACAATGCTGTAGCATCTTTTAATAGAGTTGTTTTTTACTTCATAAAATAGAACTGTTTTCACACGGGTTTTTACAATCTTTACTTAATAAAGTTCATAGAATACATTGAACTTGATGAGTTTTATGTTAGGTACCTACTAATAAAATACTAATTAGTCTTTGTGAGCTTTCAGTAGGTATAAAAATAACAAAGTCAACTATAATTGTGAGCAAATTAAATTCAAATTTAATCATGGGATATCGAATCACTATAAATTAATGTTGCGTTTGTACGTTAGTAAATTGATTAATTACTACTAGGGAGTGAGCTTTTCACAATAAATAATGTTAATCATAATCTTATGTCACAGACAGTCGTGTGTGGTCCTATTTACTGAGCTCAAACGTTTTTACAGTGAAGATATCGTAAATGACGGTAAATGATAACAATAAAACAGTTAAAATTTTGATTTCAATAAAAAGACTGAAAAGGCACAATATTTTGGAACTGGACAGCTGCACTTAATATACTAATATAGAGATGTTCCCAGTGGGGATTTTGCTCTAGAAAGTACACACACATCCTTCATCTCTTCTGCTCATAGTCTATTGACTGATTGCAAGATAAAAAAAAGGTTTATTAAAACAAAAAAAAAGTTGTAAATTTTAAACTCTGGAAAAATGGGAATCACATTTGAGATATAAATTAATTCGTTTAAGGATGTTTGTGAGTAGTCTAGTTCTCATAGTGCAAGCAATGTCTAGTTTGGGATTAAACGACCCTGTGTACTATATGTGATAATTGACCCCCGTTTTTTTGCAATATTTTTATGGAAGGGTGATGTTATATAGCGTACAACCCTCCTAGATAACTGAGCTATCTAACACTAAACAATTTTTCAAGCTTTATACAAACAAACAATCTCTTCAGCTTTATAATATATAATTGTCGTATCACGGTGTGCGTAATTAAACTACTTCGAAACGGCTCTACCTATTTTCGTGAATCTTAGCGTGCATATCGGCTAGAGTGGAGAATCGGACAACATCTATATTTCATCCCCCTAAATGTTAAGGGTGGTCCACCATTATTTTTTCTTTTTTATGGCAATACAACGTTTGCCGGGTCAGCTAGTGTTAGTATCAATATATTATATTTTCGAAAGCACATTATGGAACGTCATGATTGAAGTATTAATAGCGATGTTAGTTTAAATCACCACAAAACTACCATAAGTGTTCTATGACCACAAGACGAGGCTATTTCTCTCAACGACTGACGCGCGAAACACGCAGTAAATTGCTGTAATGACCTTAATGGTGCATAGGTTGAAAGTCTGCTTTCCTCAGGTTGTGGGTTCAAATATAAGTTGTTAATTTGTTATGTGTAGCTAGAGTAGATATAAAAATGATATGGTTATTGATTATTGAAATTCACACAATAATATATAGCCAAATTTTCCAAACTGTATCTGGTTAGTAATATTCACTCTTCAGGTGTTCAAAAAAGGAATAGACACAAAGAATCAGACTCAGAACAACAGTTTGTGTATCAGGCAAACTGCACGATTGGCCTAGCGGTTTAAGCCGTCACCACGGCGCTTTCTACTGCGTCAAGTTTGCGCGTTCAAATCCTACGTGTTCTGAGTCTGTATCTTTTGTGTCCGATTATTATATACAATTTTTACATTACATACAAAATACCATAGTTTCTTTTGTAAATACTCGTACATAGAAAACTCTCAAACTCCGAAATAAATATAAAGGAAGGAATCAACCTCAACATAGCAGTCGCTACGACTGCGCCACCGACGTACTCAAGTCACCAAGAGTACTTGGAAGTAGAGAAGTATTTACAACGCCATCTGTCGGATACCGTCGTTTAGTGATGGTTAATTATCGTCTACTGCGAAAAAAGTAGCTACTACAGATTTTTTCCACCGCAAGCAGAATCCAATATACCATATTTTAGCAATGATTAATGTTCCTAAGAAACCATAATGACAATACAACCGCATGACAAGGTCCGGTGTTATTTAACTATAGGATAAATAAAATATAATATGCTTTCACCCACTTTCGCTTGTCCGATGCGGGTGGTTGCCTAAGCGTGTGTATGAACTTAACACCGGATAGAGGTGAAGTTCCATTCAATTACGTACGTTGAAGAGTCTTGAGAAGTTTTAGATAATTTAGAATTTTCGGTGCTGTTAATAAGAAAGTTTTTGTGTGGATTTATAAGTTAATATGTGAGTTTTCACTCTTAAACGATGGTATAGGCAGCGTTACCGTTCCCAAGAGTGGAGCTGGACTGCACGGTTGGCCTAGTGGTTTAAGCGGTCACTACGCCGCTTGCTATTGCGTCAAGTGCCGTGGGTTCAAATCCCACGTGGAACATCATCATCCACAAAATGTTGTTTTAAGTCTGGGTGTTCTTTGTGTCCGTTATATGTATGTTTGTAAAGTCCTCCGCGACACAGGCTGTATATTCCTAATGCGGGAGTAGTCAAACAAAAAAAAAAAGAAGCTCATTACCTGGCACGTGTTTCCCTCCCATAGTGTAAGTTCCTAATGAGCATAGTGACCACCACTCTTAGATTCTAGTCATACTTTTAGTCAGGCAGAGTAGAGCCATTTTGACAGTTTTTATCCATATTTCAAAAATAACTCTGCCTGGACTTTCATACAAATTTCCAACCCCACGTTTTACCTCTTTATAGGTATAAAATCATAACATAAAATCTAATTCTTTTTTATATTTTTTCTAAAAAGAACCGCCTCCTTTTTTGAAGTCGGTAATCTACTCGTAGTTCCTTAGAAAAGAGGATTTAGCCTACAATACCGCGCTGGCTACACGAGTTGGTACAGAATCTTTTTGCTAGCTTTTTATTAGCTTCACCTGTATGTCCGTTTGTATGTAACTGACTTTTATAGATTTCATTTTGACCCACTTCAAACGGTCAGATTTCATTTAAACTCAGTAGCCAGTATCCAGTACCGATGACAATACAAACATTTAAAAAAAAAAATGTTTTTAAAAACATTTTTTATCTATCACTCTATTCTTAATTTGAATTATTAAAAGATTATTTTCTACTTTTTGCATGATAAAAAATGTTTTTAAAAACATTTTTTATCTATCACTCTATTCTTAATTTGAATTATTAAAAGATTATTTTCTACTTTTTAGTTCGGTTAATTTATAAAAACATGTTTTAAAACTATTAATTATTAACTGTTGCCCGCGGCTCCGCCCGCGTTAATGTCGGTTTTTTCGTGTTTTTTCGCGGTTGCGGATATGTGTTTGATGCAAAAATTAGATAAAAACAATCTTTGATGCGGATTATATATCATTCTAAAATTTCAGCTCGATCGGTGCAGAACTTTTTGAGTTTTTGAAGCGTACACAAACCAACATAACATTTTTATATATATTGATTTATTTAAGTTTTCCTTGGCAGTGCAGTGGTCTCTCGTAGATTGCTTCCTATTAAGGATAGTGTTATTTCCTATTACTAATATCTCACCTTACAACCTTTGCATATTTACGTGATGATGAAAATTTCAGATGACTGCTCAGTCACCCAATTTAGTCGCATAGCTACCGTTGATTCATTAACTGGGTGTCTCCATAAGTGCTCTACTGACACACAGTCTGGTAGAGTTCATACAATTATGATCGTCGTATTGTGTTCGTGTGAACCCCACGTTGAGTAGAGCAATCTCAGGTCATCAGGCTAATTATATTGTTTTTTTTATTATAATTAGTTGAAGTTCTTCTTTATAGAGGTTAGGTCAAACAGCTTTAGTTTAACAAAGAATTTCCTCGCAATTAATAATGGAAGTAATTGTGTGAAGGTGGGTAATTTCTTCTGTGTAGTTAGAGTTTGGTTGCCTGGTGAGGTTTTGAATGAGTGAATATTTTTAATATGTTTGTCGTCCACCTAATAAGTATAATATAAGTGTAAATTATTTTTTTTTTTGAGAATAAAGACTTTATATTGGTAAATGTTTTTTACTAATTCAACCTTACTTTAATTGTTTCTTAATTAATTACACTTTAATAACAAACATAAAAATAACAGAATTAACTCGAACAATACATAATTAAAGGCAATAGACAGCACAATCACTTAGAGGTCGCCATTTAACCCATCCCGTATCGCCTCATGTGGAAAGGTGCCCATTAAGTTAGCAGCATTGCCGCGTTGTATGGCAATGGCCAGTCTTTGCAAGTGTAAGTTAGTTAAAGTATATTTATTTATTTATTTTTTCATTTTATTGTATAGGGGCAAACGAGCAGACGTATTGCCTGATGGTAAACGATTACCGCCGCCCATGGACACCCGCAACACTAAAGGCGTTATAAGTGCGTTGCCGTTGACAGCTCATTCCACAGTTTTGTTGTGCGAGGCAGAAAGTTTTGGGAAAATCGCACGGTTGTGGACTGCCAACCGTCTAGCTAGATGATGGGGATGATATTTCTGTGGCGTAGGACGATGGCGGAAAGAGGCGGCAGGGATCAGTCCGAACAATTCCAATTCCGGGCGTTTTGAGTAAAATGTATTTTTTTAATTAATTAGATATGTTTTATAACTTCATTATTACAATTAGTATCCCGTTCGTACATTACTTTACTATACGACTTCAATTGTATGTTTTTATTGTTTAATTCCCGATCTCAAAGATAGTGGGTATTTTTTCCTGGAAATTTAATGGTATCATAAAAAACCCTCAAATGTCACAACAAAGAACTAAAAACTCCTCATTTACTTAAATTGTTAAAGTGGAAATCCACTATTTTAGAAAACGAATTATTTAATTCACGAACCGCACCTGTGTACCTTGTGTTCTGCTATTTACCTACTATTTATCACCGACCCCGAGTCGACCACACCGCGAATGACGTCAGACACGTAATAACTATGAAAAATTAGAATTACACATTTCAAAC
Source organism: Spilarctia lutea (assembly GCA_916048165.1). Lineage (NCBI taxonomy): Eukaryota > Metazoa > Arthropoda > Insecta > Lepidoptera > Erebidae > Spilarctia > Spilarctia lutea. The sequence goes on along the minus strand of OU696492.1, from coordinate 1,186,368 downwards.
ATAACCATGTGACGTCATAATAACTGGTTATAGAAACAATTATAGCTTTTAGAGTGACCTACCACACATACAAATACACATACTAACATATAAGAGGTTATCGTGCCTATCATCAGCATATTGAAATCACTACTGGGCATAAGCTGGTTAGTTATTAAGCGGAGCGTGAAATAGCATCTCACTAGGCCGCCATAGTGTGTGGGTCACCATGCTCCATTGTCCCTATTAGCATTGAGGATGGTGACCACCACTCATGGATTCTGCTCGTGCTTTCCATCAGGCAGAGCAAAGTCATTTTGCAGGTAAAAATAAAGCTTCTCCTATTGTACGTCACTGTGATCGATTTTCGTCATGCCTAAATTTTATGTTTTTTTTTAAATAAACAAAACACAAAAAAAAACTAACTGAAATCTTTTTTTTTCCACATATGTGCTATTTTTCTTTTTCCTTCTATGATGACGATGTTCTCTTAGCCGATTTCGGCCACGATGGCCTGTCTCATTGCTAAAACTTTTATACTTCCTTTCTAACGATACCAAACGCGGCATATCTATCTCGAATTTATTTTTAACACAGTACCTTATAACCGCTAGGCGGCGCCACATGACACGTCATAAACGTTTCTAATGAGATCTCATTTGTTCATTTCTAATAAGTACTTGAGGAACTATGAGGGAATAGATGAACAAACATACAAACACCATAACCATCCTTTGCCTTTGCCGTAGTCGGATGAAAACATAACCCTTTTTTGGCTTTGCCGTAATCGTGTAAATAGAAGTTTGTCTCGATACAGATATCGAACACACAGATGTGTTTATGGTAAACTAAAAAACTGCTGCAATGGATTATGACACAGTTTTCATCAGTAGATAGAGTGATCATTAGGAAGATTTCAATTACATGATTTGTTAAGGTTTTAAATTATATTTTGCTCTACTACCCGCGCAAACTTCTTGCTATTTAATTAAAATATAACTAAAACCATGATAAGACGTTTAATAAATTCAAAAATGAGGATTAATAATAAATATTCCGGACATCTAACACACAACGTTATCTAGTCCCAAGTTAAGCAGAGCTTGTGTTTGTTGCGCTGTATAGTCTAGTACTCTGGTTAATTTGGACTGTGTCATAACTACTCTGTGACATTAATGACATAGATTAGAAGGAAGAGAACTAAACAAGATGGCGAATGTGCCTTACACAATGTAAAACTTAATAATCGTATAAAATGTATCATAATAATCTCTCTTCAAGCCCTCATCTCATCAGTGTTATGGGTACTAGACAACTGATATAAATACATATATACTTTATTTTATTTTTTTGTAAATACATACATATTATGCATAGAAAATACCCAAACTCCGAAACAAATATTTGCAGATCATATAAACATTAGTAGCAGTCGCATACGCTACCACTACGCCACCGAGGCCGATATACTCGTATCTAAAAATTAATAGGTACGTCAACCATTCTGTATCGATGCTTACTAGAAAAGAGCAGACGTGACCCGAGGCCGCATACTTTTACCTTTGTAATTAAGATCATACCTACTTACATTTCGCTTACAACATGAAACACTTTCTTGTATAAAAATTAAACATCTTAAAATTACATATTTTATAGCAGATAATGTACGAATGTAATTTTTTTAAATGAATATTTATGTACACGGGTTGTTTTAAACATTTTCGAGATGTTTATCAAGCGATGCACACCAGACGTTAGATGTTGAAATATAATGGATAGCTTTTGTAAGAGAAATTTGTTGAGAGTGAAACAGTCATGACTGGTGAAATTGTTTTGAACGAGCTTCAAAATACTTAACAGTTGGGAATGTTATTGTACTTCTAGAAATAACAAATTTTGTAATTTTATTGATTTTATTTGCTTCTTAAATCAATCCAATGCAGAATATTTTTGAAATATCATAAATTGTTCAGCCAAACTTAGGTAAAAGCAGGATTATACTTGTATGAATAATTTTCGGATGAATTAAAATAACAATCCATATTTACATTTAAAAATGTCGCCCACGGAAGCCAGTAACCACGCATGAGATAATTATAATGCACCAATTGTGTGCGCAAACACGTGTGTGTACTTATGTTGCAGGTATTTATGCACAGCAGTATTCAGATCGAGTATCATAAAAAGAATCACCTCTATGATGACTCTACTGGTTGTTAACAGGTTATAATTAAAAATATAAACAAACTTAGTGTTAAAATAGATTCAACTATTTAAAAATGAGACCCCTTTAAGGAGACACGTCAGAATTACTTGGCTCCAGGAGTCTTACGCATTCAAGAAAAAACAAAGACTGAATTGCTTAGCAGTGATTTCTAGGCAGGACTCCAGTTGAACCCATTTTGCCGCAGCTTATTCTCTTACGGTAAATTTATTGGTACATTTTCTTAAATTTTACTTATTATATTTACTTTAAAACACAATAGTATCACATCAATGGCGTTCCAGAAAAGTTTATCTTACCGGTTTAGGAAGGGGCTATTAACTCAGGTTTTATACGGTACCTATAAAACTAGATAGATAGAAAGAAGTAGAAAATATTTTGAATAATGTAAGAGAGTGAGTCAAGAACAATAATGCTCTGTGCAATGCCATAAAAGGAAAATATCTGTGAATATATATCTATATATGACTGCACGGTTGGCCGAGTGGTTTCAGCGGTCGCCATGCCGCTTGCTGCTACGCCAAGTGTCTTGGGTTCAAATCCCACGCGGTACAACACTTTGTGTGATCCACGAATTGTTGTCCCGAGTCTGGATGTTGTGTCCGTTTCATGTATGTTTGTAAAGTCCCCCACGACACAGGATGTTTATTCCTAATGTGGGAGTTGTCTTTTTTAGAAAAAAAATAAAGTATATATATATATATATATATATATATATATATATCTCTCTCTGATATCTGATATAAAATAACTAAAAACATACAACAATCTAAAATAGTTACACTCATGCATGCATATTACCATAAAAGTGCTCACACGCTTAACTTTGGAGCGTATCAAGTTAACATCTCAAATAATTTGATCCCTTTCACTTTTCGCCGAGTACTTCGTCCACTCAACTACACGTCTTCAGTTTTGGTTTTGGAATTAGATTCGTATGAGTAAATGTGGTTTTCTTTGTTTGTTATGATAGGTGAACGGTATTTGAAGATATAAGTGAGAATCTTGAGTAAATGAGTGACAGATTTGACGACAGCACCATAACTTTCGACTGCAATGTTATTCGCATGCTAGAGTAGTTTTATTCGTCTCTTTGCATTAGGTGTGTCTGTATTGATATTGTATATGTTAACAAGTCGTCTAAGTATGTTTTATTTAAGTAACCCAGGATGTCATTATTATTATAAAATTGCTGTACCTGCTACTTTATGTGCGTTAAATTTGTAATCTAATATATAAAATTCTCGTGTCGCGGTGTTTGTGGTGAACCTCCTCCGAAACGGCCTGACTCATGAAATTTTGTGTGCATATTGGGTAGGTCTGAAAATCGGACAACATCTATTTTTCATCCCCCTAAATATTAAGGGTAGTCCACCCCTAATTTTTTTATGATACAGCATTAGAAAATACATACAACCCTGAATTTTCATCTCTACGATCAACGTCTATTTTTTATTTATTAATTAAAAACTATTTTCGCAAGATTGTTTTTATGTTTTCCTAGAAATAATATAGATGGCAAAACAACGTTTGCCGGGTCAACTAGTTTTTTTTTTAATTTAAACAATCGATCTACGAATATTTCAAGACTAAAATTAGCTAAATTGATCTAGTGATTCGCAAGTTTTGGTAAGACTAACGAAGATCAATTAATTTGTATACCTATATAAGAAGACCAGCGTAATAAATAAGTTTGATAAGTAAGATTACTTGTGTGTTATATACGAGTAGTAGACCAAAATCTCTTTTCAAAAAGGAGAGGCCAATATCCAGTAGTAAAATTGAGGCTGTTGATGATGATGTTAAACCAAACGACGAAACAGGAGAAATATTTTTTCTGTCGTAGAAAAGTATCTGATATCTACTTTCTTTTGAAAATGGCTCAGAGCACGCTAGATTGTCCTGATTTATTTTGCAAAATTAAATTTAATGTGCCTACTAGAAATTTACGTTCCAAAAACCTAATCCACGTACCACTTTGCCACAGTAATTATCGGTATAATAACTTCCTACCACGAGTTTCCAGGTAACTTAATGAACTAAACCATTGGGAACGCATTGATTTATTCTGCGGTGTCTCAAATAATATCAAAAGTGTTATGTTTCATGAACCAGAGAAAATTTTCTGGTAATATACATTCTGTAATAATTTTTGATTATTTTTTATAGCACTGTGTTATTTCTACATTCAGAAGCTTGTAATTGGCATATAGAGAAACAATATCATATTTATATTGTAAATTTAGCTGTAAGCTCCCCGGATAAAATATATATACATATATCAACCAAGATTCGGTATCAAAAGAAAGTGAATACACTTGTTGGTATTTTAGAAATTATAATGCACTCATGATGGTATTTTTATGACTTAGATGAAAGATATTCGTATCCTGATAGACAAGTTCATGTACTTTTTGTTGTAATGTTTTTAGATAACTTACTAGTAATTGTCTACCATATTCTTTTAGGTACTAAATTTCTTTGCAATAAATTATTCGTAATAACTATTTGAGTGTATCATATTAATTTTCGATCAGTTGTGAACGACTAATTCTTAAATGCATTCAAATATTCGTCAAAAGCTTTTGTTTATTATTTATAGATTTTCAATTTAACGGAACTAATGTAATCAGTTCAGTTAAATTATTAACTACATTTGCTCGTTGCTCCACCCGCTTGTATATATAACAGTGATCGAGGCAAAAGGTTGTCTATGTTACTCGCTTAAAATACAGCTTCCACACCCAATTTTTAAAAACAGTTTAGTGGTTTGGCGTGATACGCGTATGTTTATGCATGTGTTCAACGTACTGAGCATATTTTTACTGGTCATCTCGATATGACATCATCGTTTGCAAAATACCGAATTGAAATAACCGTTCTTACGTGAATTATTCTTGTATTTCAAGATTCAAGGACCGATATTTAACGGTATTGCAGGTTAAAGATATTCAATGTCATGATTTTTTGTTAATAGGTGGTAAATTCCATCGGATCTGTATTAATAATTACTTTAGTTAAATGCAAAGGAAGATTGTAGAATGGTACACCCTTGGAAGATTAGTTAGTAACTTGTGGTAAGGGATAACAGTTCCTTTCTCTCTGGGTATGCAATGAACTGTGTTGCTATTTATATTAATAATAAAATAATAATAATAAATATTTCGGACAATTTAACACACAACGCCGTCTAGTCCCAAGCTAAGCAGAGCTTGTGTTATGGGGTACTAGACAACTGATATAAATACATATATACTTTTTTTTTTGTAAATACATACATATTATACATAGAAAACACCCAAACTTCGAAACAAATATTTGCAGATCATACAAACATTTGGACCGACCCGGGAATCGAACCCGAGACCTCAAGCACAGCAGTCGCTTACACTACCACTCGCGCCACCGAGGCAGTCAATATATAGTCAGTCAGTCATATTATTAGTGATGTTTAAATAGCAATTTGGCGTATGTGTGTGCGTGTGCGTGCGTAGCAAAAGTTGTTCAGTTTCTTTATACTTTTTGTTTTGGAGAAACGAGCGTTCCACCTTCTTATAAAAACTGCGAGAATTATCCCATATACTAGGTATATTGGATTAATTTCGTTATAAATATAGGGGGTCTTAAGAAGTAAAAAGTGTTTGGTAAAGGAAGCTCGGAGTTTTGGATTCATGCAGATTTTGTCATTTCGACGTTATCTGCGTTGATGTTCAATGGGTGCTGTATGAAATATGAACAACTGTCGCACGTTTAGGATATCACATTTATCGTATATTGTTATGAAATAATAAAAAGTTGATAATTTTAAAATAACTCTGTGAATTATTAAATAACTGTTATACGGTACGGTGTAATAATTAAAACAACTGTTCTTACGTAAATTTCTCTCGGATTTCCAGATTCAAGTATTTTAATGGTATTGATTATGTAGGTTAAAATCTTGATTTTTTGTTGACGGGTGTAAAATCCCTTACGATCTCCTGCGCCTTAGGTACTAAGGAGTCAATACTATGTGGTAATGGCATTAAAAATCATTGCAACGGTCGGAAATTACGGACCATGAGATTTCAGTTCCTCCCTAAATCGACACTATGCCTAAGCAAGCCCTATCCCTAGCGGAAATTCTTCCCTACTCATTTGGTTGCTTGACAGCCAAATTTCTCATTTTGATCAGGCCACTGGCCAATTTCCATTCAATAATATCTATTTGTTAAACAATCTAACTAAATAAGCTTTTTATTGCATGAGCAAGTACTATTGTACTTACAAAGCAAACAGATACGAAATAAAATAGCTTCCTACAAATAATTGTAAATCAAAAAATAACTAAAAAGTTAAACACAAAATTAAGTACTCTTGTGTTTGCTTTTTTTTTATTTTTGCAGACACTGTCAGGTATCCAGCAAGTAAATACGACAGTTTGCCAAGCAATAATAACACGATAAGTCATAGCGTAAATCAGGCTGCCAACCATAAAATAAATCCTCAACAATGCAATCACACACCGAATAAATTTTAAAAATAGAAAGAAAAATAATGGCGTTGATATAAATAGAACTAAGACCGATAACGTTTCGATAAAAGTCTAACAATCAGTTTTGCTATACAGATTTCTATCGCAATCATTAATTAGAAACTCGTACAAAATATGTGAACATATACTACAATTATACCGACTCATCACGGAAAAAAATCATTCGAATATAATTGAACTTTCACCGTCAAAAACTTTGTAGTGACTTGAATGGACAGTGAGTCAGCTAAACGTGAGTGACCTCTGAGAGGCGCATCTTACGTCACATTGGAACACACAACACTCATCATTTCTGCCATGGCAGGTCCACTTCTGTTTCTAAATTTTAAGCATGCCCTTCACATACTCTTTTGGTCAGCATGGTATAGTATCTCAAAAAGTGACTGCACGGTTGGCCGAGTGGTTTCAGCGGTTGCCATGCCGCTTGCTACTGCGCCAAGTGTCTTGGGTTCAAATCCCACGCGGTACAACACTTTGTGTGATCCACGAATTATTGTCCCGAGTCTGGATGTTCTTTTGTGTCCGTTTCATGTATGTTTGTAAAGTCCCCCACGACACAGGATGTTTATTCCTAATGTTAGTTAGGAGTTGTCTTTAAAAAAAAAAACCGTTTTGAAGGAAAGGTATGTATTTAGTACTGGACTGTTAAAGATTGTTGATCATGATGATAATGAGGTTCACTTTCGACGTTACTCAGTGGCTTGAGATAACATTTAAACACAACTTCGAGGCAAAAATGAGAAGGTTCTAAGTTCGGCTCAGTACTCCATCTTTTATGTATCGATTTGTATAATTAGATTTTTTAATCTTAGGACTAGTTTCGTTGATTCCTTATAAAGTTTCAGATGGTTACCTGCCATGTATTACTAATTAACAGATAAAAGTTACTAATAGTTTAGTCTGTCAAAAACTTATCAGCTTGTGGTGAAACTCGTTCTTATTTTAATCATAATTATCGTAAATGATATGTTAATTATTTTTGTAATAACTCTTAAGGATTTGTTCACATATCGGACGTTAGAGTTTGAAGGCGCCAGCTTTTCCCAGGATTATCTTTAGGAAGAAACGACGAAACAAACCACAGAAGTGATCTAATTAGCTCTAATTGCAAGTTTAATAAACCCTAAATTTGATTATTTACGTAAAAATGTAAGACGTTTTACATTGCTATGCGTTCTATTATATGACCCTTACGTGGCCCATACTTTTCTAACTCATTCTGTATACAAATATTGAGATAATCATGATAACAATGATGACGAATGCACATTAAAGAATGAAAAAAAAATGTGAAAGCTTTATGCTTTAGGCGAAGTAAATTTTGAAACCCAATAGTGTTTAAGCTGTATGGCTTAGTAATAATTTTACAAGTAGTTTAATTTTAGCCGACTGCACCAAAAGGAAGGTTATGTTTTCCGACGGTATGTACTAGCTTAGAGAGACAGAGTTTCGAATTTATAATGGATACATATTTCTTTGGCGCTTTCTCTGTAGTCTAAAACATAAGAATGAGAGGGTAGCTAAGTTTACTTTTGACATAGTTGGGTAGTCAATGTCAATTGTATTAAGCAACAGTCTTGCTTTTAACTAAATTACCTTATTTTACTATACATATAATAATTCAGTTATAGGCGTTTGAGGTACGTTTTTAAATTAAAAGCTACCAAAACGACTCTACTCTGCCTGATGAATGGCATTAGCAGAATCCAATACACCTGTTTATAATGTACTCCTAGCTGATCTACACAGAAGATATTATAGTGCACATGTGTGTGCATAAACGCAGGTGCATTGTGTTCCCTTACTCGCACAATCCGATGGTACGGTTATTTGATCGGGGGCAGAGTCATTAAGATCCTAAAGCAGGAGTTCCTTGTTTCTTGACGCGATCTGTGAGGAGATCGAATCTGTTTTTTTTTTAATTGAATAGTGGGCGAACGAACAGAAGGTTAGACGAGTGATCTAATGCTAAATGAGTACCGCGCTACCACCGCAAATTGACACTTGCAACATAAAATTTACGAGTGTATTACACTCGTTGAGTACTTCTCCAAATTAAGCCATTCAATTTCTTCCTTTCGTGTATGCTTGAGCTGAGTAGAGGACAAGTAGCGGTAAAGCTGTACAAACTCTCAGTTGAAGTTATGGCGTCTCCTCTCAATCACTCAATCAACGCGAACGCAGTCGCAGGAACGATCGCCTCACACGTTCAGTTTTGAACACTTAAATTGTACAGTAAAAATATTTTAGTTTTAGTTGCCTGAACAGGAGTGGCAAACTTGTCAGATACATTTTAGCGTGTATAACTACCTCATTTGTTCAAATAGATTAGTCCGGGATCCCCGGAACCTACAAATTGAGTGGTACGTTATCCCGGTCCTACGCCCAATATTTTCTTTTCCAGCTACCCCTGTTAGCTACCTCAATCGGGAATTTTTGTAACAGGAAAAAGGTCTCGTCAAAATAAAGCCACAAACGAAAAATTTGCTTGATAGTAATAACTTGTGAAATTGGTTCCGGGGATCCCGCACTAGATACATTAGTGGGACTTCTGCACTGACGTACGTCGAAGGTAGCGGTTGCGTTCTATGTTTGCATCTGTTTTCGAAAATAAAATACTCAGTTTGTTTCTATAATTTATTAGTTTCTAAAGTTTGGTGTGTTCAAATGATAAATATACAGTGTTTTCAAGACGTTTAATATTCTATAATTATAAATAGACTTAACAACAGGAATACTTATCAGATCAGAAAATACATCTACCCTTTAATATAAAATAAAAAATCAATATTAACTTAAACGTAAGCTTTGTTATAGTTTGAACTTTAATCTTGTGTGCCTGGGTCTGCAGTGACAGTGTTACTTAACAGCCAAGTGAGAATCCCTTACAGTAAACCTGAAACGGAGCATTGACTATTTGTTGACAGCGGCGCCATCTGTTGTCGAATTATACTTAACCTGTGAAATACCTTGACCACGAACCGATATCTCATTGATCCTTTGAAGAGTACAGAGTCATCGACGGGCAGAATGGCTAACTGTGCGGCCTGTGGTAAATTCGTTTCTGCCAAGAGTATAGCTGTATGTTGCAGGTGTACAAAAAAACATCATCTATCGTGTGTTAACATGACAAGGGCGAATAAGGAATGGCAATGCCAGGACTGCATGGGAGGGCTTGGCAAGGACCGCGACCAGCCTAATTGTGAAGACGATAGTAAGAGTACTCCCGTTAGCTCATATGACTCTTCTCAGTCTGCCACTGGCTCTGCGGATAAAGACGAACAGACTGTTAACATTGTCCGCGAACTAAGGCTAATGAGATCGGAAGTGAGGGAGATGAGGGAGGATGTGAAGACAGAGCTGCGGGAGATTCGTCTCGAGATGAATGACCTGCGTCAGGCAATAGCTGCTTCCAGAAAAAAGGTCGACAGCCTGGAGAGTCGGCTGGAGGATGTGGAGAGGAAGCAGGCTGCCTCACCCGGAGTTGTGGTGGACCAGTTGGAGCACACGGTGAAGCAGTTGCAAATGGAGCTCAACGAACGAGAGCAGGAACTGCTGCTCTCTGATATTGAGGTCTCGAACATTCCTGAGAGCCCTGGTGAAAACGTGATTCACACTGTGGAACTGGTGGGTAAAAAGTTAGGGATAACCTTGGAGGCACGGGACATAGTGTTTGCGGAGCGTGTAGGCCCCCGTGTGGAGCGGTCGCGTGAGTCGGGCGCGTCGGGGAGCTCAGTGCGGTGCCGCCGCATCGTGGTGCGGTTGGCGCGGCGCGGGCTGCAGGACGAGATGCTTCGGAGCGCGCGTGTGAGACGCGGGGCCACTTCGGCGGACCTCGGCATCGACGCGCCGGCACGTCGCTTCTACGTGAACGAGAGACTCACAAGAACAAATAAAGATCTGTTCTATCGCACCCGACGGGCGGCTGCTGCTATGGGCTGGAGGTTCACCTGGACGAGTCGCGGTAGGGTGCTGACAAGGGAAGCTGATGGAAAACGCATGTATGTAGTTCGTTCGGAGAATGATCTCGAACAGATTTTTGGCAAGGAAGCTGCCACAACTGTGAAAAAATAGTAGTTATGTTTGAGTGTCTCTGTGTACCCGTGTCGTGTATATTGTATGTATGTATGATATTGTACCAACTATATTACATATATGTACCAGATAATATATTGAGTATACAGTGCAGATCATATGAGTGTTTCCTGAATTGGGCCACCTTTGTGTTGATGTTGCTGATATTTATATATGCCATAACAATAATTATTATAAAACTGAATACACTTTTACAAATAATTATTTGCCTAAAATTATATAAAACTATTTACAGAACATATTTAGCTAGGATAGATTATAGGCCTTTCTTACATGTAAATATTTACAAATTAAATTTACACATTTATATACCAGTAATAACAAAAATAAGACTGAATGAAATGGTTGTAGTGAGCTATAAATTTTTATATTATAATAACAATTTTTCCATGAGGGTTTTACTCATAATGGAAATCACAAACAAGAACATACACTTGGTTTTGATTGCAATATATACCAATTTTTATATAAAATCTAATGCTATTGTGGTTTGCGTGATGACTGCCTGCATGTGGCAAATAAAGGCTTATAATGACATACAATTACTAACTTTAGTTAACTTGTTACATTGCAAATTTAATACCTCTATGTCATGTTATAATGACCCGTAGCAAGTTTCTAAAGTTTGGTCTTTTTAATGCAGGTTCTCTGGGGACTAGGCATGATGAGTTTTTGGTGGCAATGAATCTGCACTCGGTGGACATCATGGCCATAAATGAGACTTGGTTGAGGCCAGGTGAGGAGGGTAGGGCGCCGACAGTGCCAGGTTATAGGCTGAGGCACATTCCAAGACCTAATTCTATTAGGGATGGTCGCGGTGGGGGTGTAGGATACTACATAAAAAATGGAATCAAAGTGCAAAATAGAAGGCACCCTACCCATAGAGAGGTAGAACAATATTGGCTTTCATTAACCATAGCTGGAAGAAAGCTTTTAGTGGGTACAGCCTACAGACCCCCCTGGTTGTTAATTGACAGGTTCATAGACAGTTTAACTGACAGCATAAGTGCACTGGCCCCTTATGATTACATTATTCTCTTAGGTGATTTTAATATCAATATGCTGGATGGGTGCAGCACAAACACTATGAAACTGCAGCACTTTTTACACTATACCAACATGCAACAAGTGGTTAACACTCCAACACATTTCACAGGAAATAGTAGCACCTTAATAGATGTGATATGTACAGATGTTGGTGTGAGAAATGTTGTAGTGAGTTATGTTCCCGACTTAGGTCAACACTCCATAGTAACATGTGAGTCGGTGTTTAGGAAAGAAAAAGTCAAACCCAGATGGGTTACATATAGACCATTTAAGAGCATTCTGCAGGTCCCTTTTAGCATGGATCTGGAGAATGTTCCATGGCAGGCTTTGGCTTTGCAGGATGGGGTGGACAACATGGTGGAAGGATTATCAAAATATATTTTGCAGCTGTTTGATCACCATGCTCCTCTAAAGCATACATTATTTAAGGGGGAGAGCACCCCGTGGATAACAGACACCATTAAACTAATATTCAGCTTAAGGGACAAGGCTAGGACTACATATCAGCAGACAAAATCACTATCAGGAAAGAAATATTATTTGGATCTCAAACATCAAGCTAAAATAGCATTATTTAATGAAAAATCTGTATACTTCTCAGTGAACATCAATAAGAATATAAATAATCCAAAGACTTTATGGAACAACTTAAAAAGCACTGTACTTACATCACATAAACCTAAATTCTTGCCAGATCACTTTAATGATCCAGATAAAATTAACAAAGATTTTCTAAAGTTCCCAAGTGAGGGTGGGGTGGTAATGTCCAAGTTGACTTATTATGAGTTTCACAGATACAACCCAAACTTACATTTTGAGCTGAAGCCTGTGGACCAAAGTACTATACTCACTATTTTAAACAACATTAAGTCGAGTGCAACGGGTATAGACAAAATAAACATAGACATGATCACACTCACACTACCGAACACATTGGACATTATCACAACCATTGTTAATATTTCCATTACCAGTCATACATTCCCCAGTAGGTGGAAACACTCTATTGTCCGCCCTATACCTAAAATAAGTGCACCAAGCACAACCATGGATCTACGACCTGTCAGCATACTACCCTGTTTGTCCAAGGTGCTGGAAAGAGTGGTGTACACACAGGTCAGGAAATACCTTGAGGACAATAGCATCCTTCCAGATAAACAGTCTGGTTTTAGGAAAGGACGTGGAGCTGCAACAGCCTTGAGTGATGTTATAGGTACCATATTGGAAGCTAGGGATCATGGAGAGGGAACTATACTCACACTGCTAGATTACTCCCGTGCATTCGACGCCATAGATACATCTTTGCTATTGTCCAAGTTGGCGTATTACGGATTTGCCCATAACTCGATACAGTGGTTTCACAGCTACCTCTCAAATAGGTCACAACATGTAGAAATACACAGGGAGGATGGATCGGTTATGTCTTCCCCCACCCTGGCAGTGACCAGGGGCGTCCCACAGGGCTCCATATTGGGGCCCCTTTTATTTATACTATATACAGCTGACATAACTGATTGTTTTCTGAACTGTGGGTATCACATGTATGCAGATGATACTCAACTGTTATTGTCTTTTAAACCCAATGAAACGGGTTCTGCAGTGAACAGGATAAATGAAGATTTGGAGAGGGTGGTTAGATGGTCTGTAGAGCATTCATTGGTTTTGAATCCAAAAAAGTCAAAATTTATGATGTTGGGTAGTGGGGGGCAAATCCAGTCTATGCTCCAAAATGACCCTAAAATTATTATAAATGGACAGACAATTTTAAGAGTACAAGAAGCGAATAATTTGGGGCTGCTAATAGACCCCGAGCTCAGGTTTGAAGCTCATATAAATAACACTGTCAGGAATTGTTTTTATAGACTCAAAATGTTATATAACATCCGTGACTACCTCAGTATACCTTTAAGGAAGCAATTAGTGGACACCCTAGTATTATCCAAATTTAACTACTGTGATGTGGTATATGGTCCCTGTTTACTAGTCAGAACAAAGAATCTAATACAAAGGGTCCAGAATGCCTGCGCTCGTTACTGCTTTAATGTCCCCAGACGTCATCACGTAACACCATTTATAAACGACCATAGCATACTAAAGATGGAAGCTAGAAGGAGGCTGCATTTAGCCACATTGCTTTTTGGTGTGATAAAAAAAAGTAATCCTACCTATTTACGTGAGAAGATAGACTGGAGGTGTAGCCACCTCTCGTATTCCATCAGGCCATCGGCTGGAGCGCTCAGCATACCGGGACATAGAACTACTGCGTTCCGTGGTAGCTTTAAATATGCAGCAACACGATGTTGGAACTCCATACCACCGCCAATTAGGGATTTAACTTCTATATTCTCTTTTAAATTAAGGTTTAGGAAATATCTTCTTGACCAGCAAACAGAAGAAGGTATGACCATTATTTCTTACCGTTAGAATACTACTAGATTCATACCTTTACTCATAAAGAGCAGGTTGCTACCACATTAATTTTGTCTCCATATGTCTGATGTGTCCCGGGGTGAGGGTTTCTGGTAGGTTTATGTTTGGTTGAGTCTTGTTTTCTGTTTTGGTTACTTGTACAGTTTTAATTACTTGCTATTGATCTCTGAAAGTTGTTGTTTGTAGCTTTGAGTATAGTCGTTAAGAACAGTAAACTGTATAAGTGTTTATAAAGGAACATATCATGGGATCACATAGATAGTAGCATCTCTTGACAAATATTGATTGTTTGAATTAATCTGTAAGTAGAAATGGCAACAGATGGAACCTCTGATGGTGGCGGTGCCTGTCGGCGTCAAATTGACTGCTGCGGTGGGCGCTGAAAATCAGTACTGGGATGGGCTGTGCCCATCGCAGAGTATGCTGAGAGTCCACCTTTTTGTTAAGCGCGGCGTACAACCACTTGTCATGGTTAGTCAGTTTAGGAGGCTTGTTTTGTTGTGTACATTTTGTGTGGATGAATTTATTGTTGGTCGCCTAAACTTTTAATGTAAAATCCATCATTTATTGAATGTTTGAGAGAGTGCACATTATTATGCGTCATCAATGCCACGTAATCTGCCTTTGATTGACGTTTGAAATGTTGCAGTCTCAAAAAAAAAAGTATTTGTTAAAATCTTATTTTAATATTTTTTAATGTGTTTGAAAATCTGTATTTTGGTTGTGTGTTGTGTTTTTCAAATAAAGTTTTTATTATTATTATTATTATTATTATTATTATCCCAAATTTTGTGCCACATTTCAGTATCAGCTCTACTTATTGTCAGCTGTCAGATTTACGGACTGTAATAAATAAAAATTATATTAGTTAATAGCTCTCCTTCCTCTATAAAAGCTCTCCTTCCTACCTAACTACTCAATTTCATTATCTAGGTTCAAACCACGATAGGAACCTTAGGTCTTCCAACAACTTGCTTCTACAATGTCCCACTCACCGCTCTGATTTTTTACACTCCACCTTCTTCATACAAGCTGTCCTACTATGGAACGAGCTCCCTCTCACGATCAGGATGGCTAAAACTAAACAAAATTTTAAACACTTGTTGCAGAGACATTTCTTGAGCACCCTATCGGATCCACGCTGATTTCATCATACTCTCTCCCCTTTTAGAATTTATATTATGTATGTATTATATGTTTGTGTGTATACATGTATATATATATATATTAGTACCTATGTATGTATAAGTATTTAATACGTATATGTTATGTGTATCTATATAAATTATTACTAATTATTGTTTAATTTATTATTCTTAATCTTGTTGATTTCTCGATGAGAAATTTATTATTAATTGGTGAATTCCTTGTTGAGAAGTCGGTATAAATTTTTAGTTTGTGCATCTACCTTGTTTGGCTCTGCATCGCCCTAAGGTCGACTGGTAGAAAATGCCTACGGCATTAAGTTCACCTTTGTTACTATAATGTGCATAAAGTATAAATAAAAAAAATAAAATAAAAAAAAATAAGAACACATCATCAAATCACATTAGCTGGAGAACACAACAGCCTCAATCAACTGCTGAACATAGGCCTCTCCCTAGAAAGAAGCTCTATTTAGTAACAATGCAACTAATTCCAAACTCGAGTGTAACTAAATATGTACTACCATCAAATCTATACGAAATTTTTTTCTGGACTAAAAAACTGTGGAATGAGCTGTCGCCTGCGGTGTTCCGGGACCAACACGACCTTCAAACCGTCAAGAAAAGAGCGTACTCCTTCTTAAAAGGCCGGCAACGCACTTGTAACGCCTCTTGTGTTGCGGGTGTCCATGGGCGGCGGTAATCGCTTACCATCAAGCGATACGTCTGCTCGTTTGCCCCCTATACAATAAATATAGACTAAAACAAGGATAGGATATTATTTAAAATAAATATCCGACTGCGTATAATCTTCGTTTTTTTAATTTAGATGTACCCAGTTGTCACTCTCACGACTAAGACGAATTTATTGACATCTCACATAAAAATACGACAAGCCGTTTAGGTTCCAGGGCGTGCCAAATAAATATATATACCTACATACATGTACTCGAAAAACATAACCCTCCTTTTTTCACAGTTGGGTAAAAAGTATAAATTTGCTTCATTCGAAAGTTCAAAAGACCATTGTTTTTAATGTTGTTACAATAAAATGTTAGATATTAGCAAACTTTCCAAAGAACTCTCGCTGCAATGGCAATTTAAGAGTTGTACGTACAAACGAGTGTTACAGGTTTATGTGAGAAACACCTAAACACTTCTTAATGATACATCATAAGCCCTTTCACCATTGGCTAGGAATTCGTCCTTAAGATGTTATGATTTGATGTTTGTTTTCGTAATAAAAATTGGATCTAAATTCATTTCAAATCATCAATCTTAAAAAATATCATAAACGAAATTACTGTATACTTATGTAGATAAGTGTAATATATCAATAACAGTTTTTTTTTATTTTTTCAGAAAAATTCAAAAAATTCAAAACTCATTTATTTAGTTATAAAAGATACAATAATTTACAATTAAATTCTTAAATTTATAAATATAGTACGTTAATTGTTATTTGCCCGAACTAGATTGAATCTGTGTCTCGGGCGGAGAAAATGCTTACAAAACAATTTTTTTTATTTACTTAAATTTACATTATTAGTGCTTCTTCTCTCTCTCTTTGGCTCTAATGGCAATTGGTCTTTCTTTAAAAATGAGGTTTTGGCCTTGCCTATACTGGGTTGATGTAAGGTGGGTGTCAAGCACTAGCTGACACACGCAACCTCGCTTGCGTGTTCTATTGCCCGTAGCGTGAAAATTTTCCCCCGTTTATGAAGTATTCTTCATAGATGCTCCGCTCCTATTAGTATTACCGTGATGATATATAGTCTATAGCCTTCCTCGATAAATGGACTATCCAACACTAAAATAATTTTTCAAATCAGACCAGCGGTTCCTGACATTAGCGCGTTCAAACAAACAAACGAACTCTTCAGCTTTATAATTTAGTAATACTCGTAGTATAGATTTATAATCTAAAGCTCAGAAACGGCTACAATGATTTTGAATGAAATTTAGTATGTAGGGGCAGATCGATGTATTGGGGGCGATATATCGATCTATATAGGGCTCATTTTTCGAATAATTACCAAAAATAAAATGATGACATACTTCAATAGGTACGTATATGTATAACCCTAGAAAATGTATAAAATTAATAAATATAGTAAGAAAATATTCTACCTTTCATTGAACTCTCTTTTGGTACTCTTAGTAACGAATGTGCAACCTGTAGTGATGTAACTTAATCTATACAAATAAATAAAATTGGAGTGTCTGTTTGTTATATTAATATAACCGCTTTTTACTAAATGCATTTGTACATATACACAGTACATTTACCAATTTTTTTTTGTCTTTCTGTCTGTTTGTTCTGACTAATCCGGCGAACCGATTTAGAAGAGAATTTCACGGGCAGATAGCTGATGTAATAAGGAGTAACATAGGTTACTTGATTTTAGACTAGCTTTGTGTGTTACCCACCGCAGGACTTCGCTCATCTTCCCAGCCTTTATTATTACCCAGATTATTTGGGGTTGGCTACTAGCTCAACCGGTTTTACCTGAATATCAGTTTTTCCCTGAGGGTGAACTGAATTCGAAGATTGAACTAGTTGTCAGTATATTTGAGGGCACTGACTTCCCAATAACGATTGTCATAGATGTTCATGACAAACGGACCGATAGCTTAACGTGCTCAACAGACTCAGCCAGACATATATAATCATAGTACTTATAACAAACTTGATACAAAACAACAGGAATATAAATAAATAATGTTTCAACCAAGAAGTTTAAAATGCATTCATATCTATGCTAATCAATACTAATAAAATAAAGCTGAAGAGTTTGTTTGTTTGTTTGAACGCTCTAATCTCAGGAACCGCTAGTCCGATTTGAAAAATTCTTTCAGTGATGGATAGTCAATTTATCGAGGAAGGCTATAGGGTATATATATCATCACGCTAAGACCAATAGGAACGGAGCCCCAACGAAGAATGTTTAAAAAAACGAGGGAATATGATTACGCTACGGGCAATAGTACACGTAAACGAGGTTACGAGGGTCAGTTAGTTCATAAT
Source organism: Spilarctia lutea (assembly GCA_916048165.1). Classification (NCBI taxonomy): domain Eukaryota; kingdom Metazoa; phylum Arthropoda; class Insecta; order Lepidoptera; family Erebidae; genus Spilarctia; species Spilarctia lutea. Next base: position 1,167,886 of record OU696492.1, on the reverse strand, counting down.
AAAGTTGAAACTACGCTATGAATAGGTATAACTACTTTTATAATAATTTCAAAGAATATAATATCAGCATTTTTTTAATCATTTCATCAAGTACAAAAGTATTTGTAATTTCAGAACCTGTGAATCTGTGGCTGTTAGATTTGCAAGAAATAAACATTGTTGATACTGTTATGTGAACTTACAAGGAGCAATAAATAAATTTTTAAAACCCTGTTGGTACCGATCGCACATACCTACCGATATTACACAGTCAGTGTAATGAAGATAAAAAATGTATGCATAAAAAGTTAATCGCCTTATGCGCAGCCCAATCTTTGTACTTACTGTTATATTACTGCGGTTTTAATGGCAAAAAATAAAAGCATAATGTTTTTAATAATATTATTGAGTTTTTCTGATGTACAGGTTCTTCGTTAAATGCATTTATTTACGTAAACAGACGAGTTTAAAAAGTAATTTACCTAGAGCGGACACATGTTCAAATACAAACTGTGTAATTAATACAATGTCCAAACAACTTGCTTGGAGGCTGTATAATACTCTGTACTCTTAAGAATAAATAGATCTAATAGCAGTAAGCTTTCGCACAGAATGTACTAGCCTACAAACATAGATGCCTGACCTACATCTGTATACCAAACATTCTTCCATCCCAAGTTCACGACCTTTGTACTATAGATTAGGCTTTCGTTATGAAACCTGGATTTACTTTTACTTCCAGACTGAGAAAGTCCAATTCGGTCGGTACACTTGCTCGAGGCTATATAGGTACGGGCGAGACGCCGGGCGCGCCAGACGTAAACCACATTCACGATGAAACGAACGATCGTGTTGTTAATCTTCGCGGCGTGTCATGCCCTCCCCGCGCAAGAAACTTCGCACACCGACAACGACATCGACGGATTGACAGACTGCCTTCGCAAGGAATCAACAACATGTTTGAAGTACAAGTTTTTCTCCTTCGTCGACAAAATGATCGGACAAAAGGAATCATTTTCATTAACAGATGGAGTTACTGTCGTTAAATCATCGGATCTCCCACACGATACAGGAGCACCAAGATCTTTGGATCCAATTTCAAGACTGAAGAACTACTTCGAAACTCATTCTTTGAGAGTGGAAGTCAAAGGATCGGATGTGATTGATGCAGTTTCCAGTGCAGGACGAGCTTTGGAGGATACCGTGTCTTCGTTTACAGAGGATAATGAGGTAAGTGAGGGCCGAGGAAAGAAGAAGAAGGCTGCGAAGATTTTGGGACCTTTGATTGCTGCTGTGGCATTGAAAATGATGGCGTTGATGCCGCTTGCGATTGGAGCTATTGCTTTAATTGCTGGAAAAGCTCTGTTGATTGGAAAGTTGGCGCTAGTTTTGTCAGCGATAATTGGGTTGAAAAAGTTGCTGTCTCAACAGAAACATGTAACTTATGAGGTGGTTGCTCATCCGCATCACACTTCGAGTCACGACTACAGCAGTGGTGGCACGAGCGGTTACGGAGGTGATTCCGGTGGTAGTTACAGTAGCAGCGGAAGCGGGGGCGGAGGCGGGCACGGAGGAGGATGGGGTCGATCGCTCGAAGCGCAAAACTTAGCGTACCAAGCGCAGAAACCTTAACACGCGACCCGGTTTCTTGGCCCCTTTCCTCTGATTTCTCCGGTGTAAAATGTATTTAACTATTATTTATATTGTGCGAATGCGTGAGTGTAATTTATTGAACAATTCATTTATTAGTGTAATGCCATGACTCGAAAATCGTTAGTTAATAAAATATAGTATTGAGTTTGTTTTCCTTTTGTTAGTCACTTCAAGTCATATTTTCATCCTTGTGTATTTATTTATATGTTAATGTATTGTTATTTTGTTTATCTTAGTACTTATTAGAATAATTAATGTTTATTTATTATAAATCAGTACCTGGCTTTAATATGTTTAAGTATTATGTAATAAGGTTTAAGTTTATTTAACATATTTGTATTATTTTTATATATTTTCTATCCCCACGATTATGTTAGGATAATAATAAAGTTATAAATAATATATCATTTTATTTTAATGTGTAACACACTCGTATGTCTAGTTCAAATTCTTCTTATTTAAATACTCAAATTATATACGTTACACACAACGTCAAATATATTTTATTGTTGTTTTACAAATAAAATAAATATGCAACTTGTCATGTTTTTTATTTTATTTTTTGATAAACATTGTATTAACATTGAAATGACTGCCTCAGTGGCGTAGTGGTAGTGACTGCTAAGCTTGAGGTCTCGGGTTCGATTCCCGGGTCGGACCAAATGTTTGTATGATCTGCAAATATTTGTTTCGGAGTTTGGGTGTTTTGTATGTATAATATGTATGTATTTACAAAAAAAAAGTATATAAGTATTTATATCAGTTGTCTAGTACCCATAACACAAGCTCTGCTTAGCTTGGGACTAGATGGCGTTGTGTGTTAGATGTCCGAAATATTTATTACTGACTTTGATTACTAAACTGGAGATCATAGGTTCGAGTACCACCCAGGACAAATAATTTGTCTTTGGTTATCGTACCTGCAGGCTCTGTCTGAGTACACATTACACATCTGTACTATTATGATGATACTATACTGATACCAACCAAACTTGATAAATCACTTATTGTGTTACAAAGCGCTCATACCCCAATTCTGAAAAATTATCGAAGGTAAGCAACGACGGCGCTGTCAGTAACTGGATGGGTGACCGCTGATAGGTGACCATAAGCGTCTCCGTGATTCGGAGGTCACGTTAAGCAGTCGGTCCCGGATGTTATCATAGGATTAACAGCCGAGAAACTTAGTTGTAGGCCTTTGGGCGGCTTAAAAACATCCAATGAGTGAATGAGTAATTCTGAATTGAATTTGTCATTTGATTTCAAACTAGCTAGACTCCGTACAAATACATCGATATAACACAAAAACAAATCAATGACATTCATAAAATCGATAAAATTAATTGACGAAATTCAATAATTTTCTTTAACTTTTCTCCAAAACATAGCCCATTATATATTACAACTGATAGACGAAAGACGTACTGATAACTACGAGTATTTCGCCTTTGGGTTTTAACATTTTTTTATAATTTTATAAGACTTTCATAATTTTTTTACTTAGCAGCAGACATAAGTCTCCCACAAGTTTCGTTCAAGTCGCAACAACCTGGCATTTGCTCCTTGTATCCAACATATATACATACTTAAAATTATAAGTATAATAACAAAAAAATAACAAAACGAAAACCGACTTTAGAACTGGACAAAGCTGAAATTCAACACACGGGAAGCACCAGCTTTTAAATTAAAAAATAATCATCAAAATCGGATTGTAATATAACTCAGTTGCAAGTTCTTACAAACATAAAAAAATAGTCGAATAGAAAACCTCCTCCCTGTTTTGAAGTCGGTATAAAATATAATCTCAGACAGTCAATTGATCGTACCCAACTTACAATTCTTGATTCTGGGTGGGAATTGAACTCACTACCTTCAACTCAACTCTTACTACCACTAGTCAAGTTCACTAACCACTTTACCGAGAGGCCACTCAAACCTAACGGTCATAGAGTTAATGAACTCTCACCTGTCAGTCAATCACAATGACGGTGCAATTACTTCGAAGGCTTGCGAAAAAACTAATTATTTTATTTTGGTATAAAATTTATCCTACTAACTATCTATCTTTTTATCTGCCCCAGTGGCTCAGTTGTAGCGTATGCGACTGCTGTTCTTGAAGTCTCGGGTTCTGGACTTTAAAAAAGTTTTTAACGAAAAACTTTGAAAACAAAAATTGTAATAAATTGATTCTGCAGTCCAGACCAGCACAGCCTACTATGAAGATTTGCGTTTTGGTTGGATTCACACTTAGTCTATACTTTCCTACTCCAGTCACATATTCTCTTCTCTTCTCTCTCTATCTTTATTAATGATATTCACTGCTCCTGTTAAATTATCTGGAGTACCTCGTAAATTTTGTCCATTATCTGCATAAAGATGGTAGGAAGAAAGTAATTGATTTGTGTTTGAGTTAATAATCACAACACCGCACGGGAAGCACCAGCTTTTAAATAAAAAAAGAATCATCAAAATCGGTTCTCCCAGTCGAAAGTTATGAATTAACAAACATACAATCATAAATAAAAATACAGTCGAATTGAGAACGTCCTCCTTTTTTAAAGTCGGTTAAAAACTGATAAAACATTGGTGATTACACGTCGCCCTGAGGTATACCCGCTGATGTAGTGCACCAAGAGGAGCAAAGATTACCATCTGCAGAAGAATTAATCTATGAGAGAATCTTTGTAAAACCACTGCAAGTGAAATTAAAAAATATCAGGAATATGACACTTGACAGGTGGTGTTTTTGTAATAATTTGTTTATACAACGGAAACAAACCTTAATGTATCTTCTACTTACTGTTATTATATCATTAAAATTGTTCTGGTTTCAAACTTTTAATTCAACCAAATTGCCGTAGTTTACGCATTCAAAAACATAACGTGGGAAGATTAACTTTCGTATAATTATCATCAAATCAAAATCATTGTTTGAAACACTAAGTACTTTTACTTAAATTGTGTTCTCAAGTATTCTGGGAATTCGAACAGTTGTATAGATACATCGTTTTATCAAACGGTTTTTTTTACAAGATTTTATTTAGTTTCATCGGTCCCGATGTTTGTCTGTAATCGCGCGTACTCCTTTCTAAAAGGCCGGCAACGCACTTGTAACGCCTCTGGTGTTGGGTGTCCATGGACGGCGGTAATCGCTTACCATCAGGCGATACGTCTGCTTGTTTGCCCCCTTTATAATAATAAAAAAATATGTTAAATTTGAAGCAGAAATCTTTAACCGATTTTGCAGACATATTTATACAGCGTGACAACGCAATATTATGATGACATGTAGAGCTTGAAGGTGGTGGATGTGGATTTGATTCGTCTTGTCGAGTACTTAATCTAACATGGTAACCAGGATTGGAGGATGAAGTTGAAAGAATATATATAGGATCCCTGTATTAAAACATCATCAACACATTAAAGCATCTCACTAGGCCGCCATAGTGTGGGTCACCATGCTGCATTGTCCCTATTAGCATTGCGTTGGGCACATACCGATATGTGCACCTATGAGTTCATAAGATGGTATTTTAGGGCAAGTTGTTGATATACGATCCGGGGAACTTGGTTGTACCTGTGCCAATACTCGCCGTTAGCAAAACGAGAACAGTAATAATATGCCTGTTAGGAATATATGAACAGAGTGAAGTACGCCAATGTGGTCTGTACCTAGGTTCACATTGTGTCGTCATTCGAATGAACGAATATCGTGTAGGATCGAGTATCGTGAAGCTCGGTCACTTTTGCTCGGGACCTGGCGGTGTACAGACGGGGGTGCATCCCTGTATCGTGTATCACGTAACGTATTGTTGATTACCTAGCCTTTATATTTTGATTATGTATAGAGTTAAATAACCAGATAGTTTCGTGTTCTTTGTAAGATTAAATTGTTTCTTTTTTTTGTCAAATAAATTGGTGTTTGATTACATGTCTAATATTCGTAGATCGCCCAGGACGGTGACATGCCCGAAAGATATCAACTGTTAACCATTCAGGATTATATTTCTGATAGTAATTTGTCATGATTATTATTATTTTTCGTCGATATCTGACTTAATAATTTTAAATTTAATTACCCACTGAACTACACTTTTGATAGGTACGTGTGGCTAGATCCGTTATTTTGTATATTGCAGTGTTATAAATAACAGGCACTTAAAACACATTGATATATTTAACTAATTTAAATAGAAATACTTTTCAAATAAATAATATAATATAAAGAATTTCAAAACTAAAAAAAACTCGAGTAATAGATTAAATTTAAACACTATAGGCGGTCAGTCCTACCGCATTTTACATGCCGTGGGATTGTAGGTGCTTCTTTCCTAAACAGTTAAAATACTGTGTAGATAATATTACAGTGGAACAACTGGATCAAGGTAATGATATGTCTCTTACTTGTTGATATGACTGCCTCGGTGGCGCAGTGGTAGCGTATGCGACTGCTAAGCTTGAGGTCTCGGGTTCGATTCCCGGGTCGGACCAAATGTTTGTATGATCTGCAAATATTTGTTTCGGAGTTTGGGTGTTTTTCTATGTATAATATGTATGTATTTACAATAAAAAAGTATTTAAGTATTTATATTAGTTGTCTAGTACCCATAACACTAGCTCTGCTTAGCTTGGGACTAGATAGCGTTGTGAGTTAGATGTCCGGAATATTTATTTATTTATTTATATTATTTATTTACTTAGGCCGCAAGATAGGAGTAATTATTTGTCTTTCTTTGTCTGTTTCTATAAATATTGGCCCGCTAAAGTGATTTTTATTAAATAAAAAAGCTTTTGTTTCAAAGTAGGCCTTCTTTCGAAACTTTACATTAATGACTAGTTGCTCAGTTTCAATATATCATTCTTATGAAGAAGAACCGTCAACATATTCAATACTAGGAAACTCTCCCTGATTTCAATCATGAACAGAATCCAAGAGTGGTGATCACCATACTCATTGCAAATGCAAACAATGTAACAGCGTAGCATGGTGACCCACACTATGGCCGCTATAGGCTACTGATAAGCTTACAGTAATCACACTCACTCAGTGAAAACTTAGGAAAGGATTTCTTGAATGACTGCCTCGGTGGCGTAGTGGTAGCGTATGCGACTGCTAAGCTTGAGGTCTCGGGTTCGATTCCCGGGTCGGACCAAATGTTTGTATGATCTGCAAACATTTTTTTTTCCATGTATAATATGTATGTATTTCCAAAAAAAAAGTATATAAGTATTTATGTCACTTGTCTAGTACCCATAATACAAGTTCTGCTTAGCTTGGGACTAGATGGCGTTGTGTGTTTAGATGTCCGGAATATTTATTTATTTATTTAATGAATGGTCATTGTCTGTTATGGCCATGTTATAAACTGTGTAATTCCAGCCCATATTACTTGTTTCATGAGTTCCGTTCTGATACATACTATTCCTCTTTCGATTGCACAGGTCTTGTCGAATCATAATAAGTAGGCTACGTCTGTCTTGCATACTCGTTCATGATCGGTCAAAATACAGGTTTACATATTCCCACGTCCGATGGGTGACGTGCAATTATTTACTTGCTTAAATAGCATTTGTTAACTTAATTTTTTGTGGCCTAAGTCACAAAAGTAAAGCGAAATCGATGTATAAATATACTGATAATAACTGATATAAATACATTATATACTTTTTTTTATAAATACACATATATTATATGTAGAAAACACAAAACTCCCGACACAAATATTTGCAGATCAAACAACTAATTGGTCCGACCCGGGAATTAAACACGAGTCCTCAAGCACAGCAGTCGCATACGCTACCGCTGCGCCACTAAGGCAGTCAAAATAACTTATTACATTTTTCAGATTTTATTTAATTTTTAGAGTTCTGTACCTCAAAAGACAAAAACGGAACCTTTATGGGATCACATTGTTATACATTTGTTTGTCAAGACTCTTTTTCTCTAGAACGCGTTACAGTATCAAGCTAAAATTTATATCACAGAGTCAGGTTTATTGTTCCTTGGATCTGTGAAAAAATCAAACGTCTAAGCCAACGCAATCAAAAGATACAACCGTTTACGCTGCAAATTTTCGATCCCCGCAAGAGATTCAAAACCTACAGAAAACTTCCCGTTAACTCCGAATCTTAAAATATGGTACGAAGCAACTGTAGTTATGTACATCATATAATATACCTACAGGTTTGTACAGTACCCTCGGTGCGCGAGTCCGAGTCGCACTTAAATTTTTTATACACTTTTCATTTAGAAAAAAGTACCCTCTACACCTAAATGAAATGATATGAGATTTCATGATTAACATTTTGTGTTGTTTTCAGTATTGTCAAAACACAATTTTTCTCTCAAAATTACTGTTTACTCTGTTCTAAAGAGAGAATTATAATTTTTTACACAACACTATACTCGAATTCTGATGAAAGTAGAAATTTCACTGTAAAAAATCTAATAAGTATAAAAAGGATACATGTCATGAATTGAAATTGAAAAAACAAACAACCTTCAAACCTTCAAGAAAAGAGCGTACTCCTTCCTAAAAGGCCAGCAACGCACTTGTAACGCCTCTGGTGTTGCGGGTGTCCATGGGCGGTGGTAATCGCTTACCATCAGGCGATACGTCTGCTCGTCTGCCTCCTATATAATAAAAAACACATATTGTTCACTCCTAGTTGAATAAAAATACTTTTTGATGACTATTGAAATAGTTTGCATATTAACATTCTTTGATGACCATTGAGGTGGTTACCACAATGGTCATCAAAGAAACCTTAAAAACAACGATATATACGAATACTATATAATGACTATTTTCTTCTGCATTCTGATTCTTTAAAACTACTTACCATATTTAATAGGTAATACTTCTTCAAAAACATTATTAACAGATCTCAGGAGAAAAAAAAGGTTTGTTTGACTAAGCACATACATAATTTAACCAAAAATGAGACGTGTATAGTTTTTAATTGCTTTTTGAAATTGTAAAATTATAAACGAAAATTCCTTAAATAACAATTTACTAAAGATTAACTTAAATTTTTTTGAAATGTTTTCTTAAGCGAAGGCGGATTTTATTCGCTATCGCTACATCTTATTACTTATATACTTGCAGCTTTCCTTATAACCAGGTCGGGCAATTGCTCCTAACATTAGAGAAAGGTGAATACTTGCCTTAAGCAGTTACGGTGAAATCACTCTTCGTCCACGTACATTAGTTAGATAAAAGTATAACTATATAAATAACTTGAGACATCGCACACATGGCCGTCTGAGGCCAAACTAGGCAGAGCCTGTACTGTACTAACCAGTCTGCTTATAAACATACATACATCCCTTGATTATTCACAATATTACTTAGTCTTGCCATAAATATTGTTACAAAGAATAATATTTTTTATTGTACGTAACATTTATTACTATTACAGTGTGTCTTTTTTATGGAATAGGGTGCAAAAGAGCAGACGAATCGCCTGATGGTAAGCGATTACCGCCGCCCATAGACACCTGCGATACCAGAGGCATCACAAGTGCATGAAAAATATATAAAACTTAATCGAAGTTGTCTCCATTGGCTAGAATACAGTCGAGGCCAGTTATCAATGGCAGCACGCACTCTTTCTTTAGAAAAATTCTTCACTGCCAATCGTATGGATTGTTTTAGGGACTCCATATTATCATGGCGTTAAGAGCAACTTTTACTTTCTAAAATAGACCATAAATCATAATCCAGTGGATTGTTGTTGTTGTTAACTCACGGGCTGGGTTTTTTCAACTCGACGACTTCAATGCGCCTATTTTGCGTGGTGGGTCGCCATTATTCATGCCAGCTCAGTTCGTCCAAGAAGCCTAGTAGACCCTTACATCTTCTGCCGCCATTTTTTTTTAAATGGCGGCGCTCGCGTCTATGACACGAGGTGGCAAAGTCGTCAAACAATAAGAAAAAGAACACGTCGAAATCTATAATATCACAAATTTTTAAAATTCCCGACACACTATCAGGTAAAACTACCAAATGAGTGGACTAATAGGCATCAATCAATTATAATTATAGATTTAATTGTCATAGAAAAAGGTCATAACTACGATTCAAAATTTTAAGAAAATCTATTTTATTGTCTCTACAGTTATGTACAAAATGAAACAAATTGTCATTATAGTATTTTCTAAATTGCATTTCGACGATTCATTTAAATAGTATATAATTAATTTATCGCTTACTTATACCATGGGACAGTTAAAGCAGCTGTATATCAAGAGATCAAAGAAATACACGAAAACATTAAATATTCGATATTCATTGCCCTGTGGGAGAGATTTCTAGAAAAGCAACTCGATTAATAAATGCATTATATTACATTACTATAAAATTTTCTTTTTGTGGATTTTTTTTTATAATAGATAGATAATAATTGATTTAAAATTCTTTGTAAAAGAAGTGCTTAAGTAAATGACCTCATTTGGAAATTGAACTTGTTTTTCGATCATACGCCCCTCAAACTAATTGTAAACATATGCCACTTAATTCTGTAGTTTAACGTCAGCATTCAGACAGCTGACTGTCAGAAACAATCTTTGTTTCAGTTTGTTTCTGAGTTTTTATCAGGGAATAGGGGTTAAATTAGCAGATGGGTTACCTGATAGCAGAAGACAGCCATCGGTTATTGAATCTGCAACTCAAGAGCCTCAATTACACCGTCGCGCGTCGTTATCAGATATATGCAATGGACGCAAAGTATACCCAGACTCAGAACAACAATTTGTGGATCACACAAAATGCGGTTCCATGTAGGTTTTACACCCTCAACAATCAACACAGTAGAAAGCGCCAAGGTTATTTGAACTCCTACGTCATATGTGCAGTGACGATATATTCCTTATTTCTTTGAATAGAAATCAACTCGGCCTAATGATGCAGAAGCATCACTAGGCCGCCAAGGTGTGGGTCACCATGCTGCATTGTCTGCATTCGCAATGAGTATGGTGACCACTCCTGGATTCTGCTTATGCTTTCTATAAGGCAGAGTAGAGTTGGCAGGGCCAAACATAGAAAAAAAACTGTCTTCTTTTGATTTACCATAGAACAGAAAATACCTCAGTATTGTATAGTGGGTCAGAAAGCAAGAACTCATTATAGGAAGTCTTGTCCTAAACGAGTTTAACTCGTGCAATGATTCAGAAAAATCAACTCGTTAATGTTCTATGTTTTTAAAAAGACTAGCTGACCCACGCAACCTCGTTTGCGTCTTCTATTGCCCGTAGTGCGAAAATTTTCCCCCTTTTGTGAAACATTCTTCATTGGTACTCCGCTCCTATTAGTATGAGCGTGATAAAATATAGCCTATAGCCTTCCTCGATAAATGTAATAACTGAAACTGTAATAATTTTAAATCGGACCAGCGGTTCCTGAGATTAGTACGTTCAAACAAACAAACAAACTCTTCAGCTTTATAAAATTAGTATAGATAGGTACTCTTTATAGCAAACCAGGAATGTAAAATGTAGGATGCAAACAAAAAAGAAGATACATACAGAGGAACATAGTTTTGCCTGAGGCTTCTTTAAGAAAGAAAAATACCGGGCAGAAAGACACTAGGTCGACCAAGAAGAAGGTGTATAGATGACATCAAGGCCTGGACTGGATTAGAAAAATATCACCAATTTAAAGAGGCTGGTCATTATCGCGAGGGATATGATAGAGAACCTTCTTTTTTGGAGTCGTGTACACCGCAGCTGATCTCGAGATAACTTTATCAAGTTTAACAGACTGTCTGTGACGTTTTATTGTTCTATATATTTTCATGTATTGAATTGTGCATTAATTATAACTTAAAACGTGTAATAACTAATAGAGGATGAAATGGAAATAAAGTAATAAAACTACACGCTATTAAACAGCTTAAACATCGAAGAATTACATGGTCTAGGTGAGCTATATTTTATCCTATCTATACTAATAATAAAGCTGAAGAGTATGTTTGTTTGTTTGAACGCGCTAATCTCAGAAACCGCTGGTCTGATTTGAAAAATTCTTTCGGTGTTAGATAGTCCATTTATCGAGGAAGGCTATAGGCTATATATCATCACGCTACTACTAATAGGAGTGGAGCACCAATGAACAATTTTTCAAAAACGGGATAAATTTCAAACTACGGGCAATATAAGACGCAAACGAGGTTGCGTGGGTCAGCTGGTAATCATATAATTCGCTTTAATGAACACCAGATAACTAAGGGGGTAGGTAGGTGACATAATATAATTAAGTGTTAGCATCTGCTAAAAGGCAATCTCTTCCGAGCAACCGTGGAATGGAAATAAATGACCTTATTTTGCTGATAGGAAGGACAGAATCTATATACTCATAGTAAGACGTACATCATTACTTCAAAAATATGGTTGTTAGTTTACGTTTAAAATATTATTATTACAATTTGTTCACTACGTTTTATTATTTCAAATAAACACAAACAATAAAAAACACCAATCTGTAACAAAGATGTAAGTAGGCTAAATAAAATAATAAGAAAACGAAACGTATCACAAAATTGCAAACTCACGCCATACTAACTGGTTACACAAATGACAAACTAAAAGAAAATACAAAAAACGTGAACATTGTAACAAGTTACTTCACATAAAATAAAGATAAAACTCAAGCAAATAGTTACCCAGTAACTGACATACTTGCGACAAAAAGAGCAAATAAATAACGCCATCTAGACGTCGAGTCACGAAACAAAACAACTTAATCAATGGACAGTTCTACGGCGTGCGTACGCTCGGTAGTAAGTGTAACCTTGGCATTCTTGTTTCATGAATGAAAAGGTAACACAAGATGGAACAAAAACTTGTTTATTTTTTCGAAAAAGTTGCAATATAGATTATTCACAATTGACAAATAATGAAAAGCAAAAAGTAGAACGTTTAAACTAGAGTAGTCGATATAATACCTGTTACTTTATTTGGACTCAATAATACTAATTATTGGTATAATAATATATTAATAAGTAAAATAAGAAGATATCAAACGTTTAATGTGTCATACAATAAATGCAAAGTTCATCGACTTGTTGTAGTAATTTGCGGAGAAACCTTGATCTTTACTTTGTAAACAAACTTGACCGTGGTTTTGGTTCCGCAATACATTCAGAGATGGCGCTGTAATTAATATTTTTATATACTTTTAATCAAATTGTATTTATATTAGTTTGTTTGCTTTTCCATAATTATATTAACAAAAGTTATATTTTGATTGATTATTTTACAGCCGTTACAATAATTGATTTTTGATTATCGATTTACTTGTTTAATTGGAATTTACAAATTTATGTATGTTTTTACAAAATTATATTATTTTTATATCTCATCAAAGAAGTTAACATTATGATACAGACAGTAAGTTTTCTAGTATGACACTTTCATCCTAGATGGCTCTATTACTATTCTTGCACAGGGACGAAGGTACTAGAATCACATGGTGTTTCCACTAAAAACTATTTCGATAACTGGTCTCAAGCGCCTTACGTTGGAACCTGGTTCAGATCCTCCTCAAAACAGGCCAACCGTTCGTTTGGTTTCTAACAGAAACACCACTAACTCTTGGCTTCTTATTCTTCGAGGAGCCGCAGATCCTTAGGGATTTTATTCCTCGTTTATAAAAACGGCTCTCTGCCCCTTAACATAGACTACCGAAATGAACAGAAGGCACATACAGACTCAAAACAAAAAATTGTGGATGCAGACAAGGAGGTTCCATGTAGGGTTCAACCCTACAACACTCAGCGTAGTAGGAAGCGCTGTTGATAATGCTTCAGCCACTACGCTATTCACGAAGTCCAATAAATCTTACTACAAATATCCACTTTGCATATCAAAATTACTATAAAAAACACATTTTAAATGAAACTCGTAAGCATGCACATCTATGCATGCATGCGTTTTATTAAATATGCGTGATTTCCTATTGGTAACGAAAGAAAATGAAATTACAACAAAGTTATGAACTTACTCTGGTATTACAGTACACGCAATTGTATTTTTATTCATGCATTGTTTGATGATCGAAAATATATGTAAAACTAACAGTCTGTATAGTTTAAGAATATAATGTCAAAACCCCTATTCATCCCATGGATCTCGTAGGAGTAGACTAAAGGAGGAATATTTGCTAGATAATAGTTGTGCAAATGGAATAAACTTTTAAAAGAACCCCTGTGCCAACTCACCTGGCTATAGCTAATATATATATTATTTCTTTTATTGAATAGGTGGCAAACGAGCAGGTGCATCACCTGATGGTAAGCGTTTACCGCCGTCCATGGACACACGCAACACCAAAAGCGTCACAAGTGCGTTGCCGACCTTTGGGGGATGGGAAGAGGGAATGGGAGGAGGGGTTGGGGTATGGGCCTCCGGTATTCTCACTCACTCGGTGAAACACAGCGCAAGCGCTATTTCACACCGGTTTTCTGTGAGGCCGTAGTATCACTCCGGTCGAGCCAGCCCATTCATGCCGAAGCGTGGCTCTCCTACAAGTTAGACTAAATTAAGATACATAATATAGAACGTGCTGACCGCTCAATTATTTCTCCTAAATGGGATTCGAGCCCTTGACTTCAAATTCTGCAGGAAGATTAACTAATCATTAAACCAAAATGCTAATCAGAGAACTATGTACAATATTTAAATAATAATCTACAAAATAATAAAACCAGAGATGTTGATTTAAAAACGAAAGTTGACTTTAAGATAAATATCTATTGTGACTTTCGTTTTTTTTAATTTGATTCTTATCTGTTTGTGTTTCATAATTTCATCATCAAGAATAGTTATAACTACACAATATGTATATAATAGTAAAAGATAAATAAGGAAACAAACTACACTGTTTTTTATAAATCTACTCTGGCCGATGTACAGCATGAGCATCCTACAGTACAATGTAACAGTGCAGCAACATAACTAAAAATGGAACCTTAACTTATCAGTGATCTTCGATGACATTGATAGCAACAAGACAACAAAACTTCACAGCAACATTTAGCAACACATCTAACATAATCTAGTATAACCGAGTGGTTAATCAGAAAGCGAGGTTCTAACAATGGCATGTAAAACAATGGCTTTCAATTTCAAATGCACGAGTTACAAGTGAACACTTGATAGTGCGGTCACGACATGTCAGGTAGTCAAGATATTTACATTTTACGACCAATGTTTGTTCTAATTCCTGACTGAGGAAGTTCTGGTGATAAAACAGAAAATCCTTTTTACTAAAATTCTTCGCATAAAAGTAAAAGTGTCCCAAAAACTTGTAGATCTTAATAGCTACTCGTATGCCATTTTATATAAAGTCGTCTCACCTAAACTAGACAAATTGTGTGCTACAAAAGCACTATACTGTACTGTTACATTTCAACCATTTGTTGTATAAAAATAAACACAATAACAAAATATAATAAATAATAATAATAATAAATATTCCGGACATCTAACATACAACGCCATCTAGTCCCAAGCTAAGCAGAGCTTGTGTTTTGGGTACTAGACATCTGATATTAATACATAAATACTTTTTTTTTGTAAATACATACATATTATACATAGAAAACAAGAAGGTCTCCCCCAAGGAGCGCCAACCATCCCGGTCTTGGGCAGTCCGCATCCATCCGCTGCCAGCCACTCTTTTTAAGTCGTCAATTCACCGTACCGCAGGACGCCCTACTCTACGTTTGCCTAATCGCTACTGTACTACTAAACATAAATTATACCATCTAAAATAAGGAAAGATGTTTCCAAATAAGTGGATTAATAATATAATTGAACTGAGAACGCTGCCAATGTAACATCATATGTGAAGTAAACAAACACTCGAAATACCAGTGAGTTTCTGGCACATCGTACATAATGTAGGAATGTGCCAAGTGAAATAAATTAAGTACCAAACGGTACCACAATAAGTACGCACCTTCAGTTAAAGTAGTATACAGAGTACCGTTTAAGTACCAGCTAAAAAGATGTACTACTGCCCACTCTTGAGATAAAGAAATTTTTGAACATCTGTTACAACAGAAATATTCATCAAAAACACAATTAAATTTCATTGAACCTATAAAATGTCCAGCGAAATAATAGATAAGTAATCAATTTCTGATTCATTATTAAAAGAGTTTAAAAAGCACGAAAAAAAGATAATAAATCAGATAGACATCCAGAAATACATAGGTACAAAATGGTTATGGCAGAGGAGCAGACATACATAGACTGCAAAAATGATTTCTCTTCCTTTTGTCTTTACCGTAGTCTGGTTAAACAAGTGGAGTTTCAGTCTGTTACTTATCCTAGCTGTTTTGCCATGCATTTTTTTATAATGATTTGGCTTCTAGCCTCTCTCTCTCAAAGGAGATTAGCGTCAAGCTTGCGAAAAGCCATAAAAGACACATTAAAGTTTTGCGATATCTTTTGCAACTAGCTTTCGATGATCATAATGCTAATAGCCATACCATGGGAGAGCCACGCTACGGCATGCACAGGCGGGCTCGACCGGAGTAATACCACGGCCTCACAGAAAACCGGCGTGAAATAGTGAGGATACCGGAGGCCCATATCTCAACCGCTCCCCCATCCCTCTCCCCATCCCCCAAATGCCGGCAACGAACCTGTGACGCCCCCGGTGTTGCGAGTGTCCATGGGCGGCGGTAATCGCTTACCATCAGCCGATACGTCTGCTCGCTTGCCAGCAATTTCATAGTAAAAAAATAATTAATTAAGACTTTTGATTTTATAATACAACCCATCGAAAACATAATAAATTTATATTAGAAACAGACATATGCTTCCTTTTTGCTGCTTTATATACTGTGTTCTAGGTAAACATTTAGACTAATTATTCTGAGATATACATAAAAGCATTATGTATTAAGTAAACAACCTCGTTTGTTTAAAAAAGAAAACTCGGAAACCGTTTAAAACAAATTTGCATAATAAAACCGGCCAAGTGCGAGTCGGACTCACGCACGAAGGGTTCCGTACCATTATCTAACTAACTAATAAAAATAAGCAAAAAAATAATGTTTTTATGTGGGAGCGCCCTTAGATATTTGTTTTATTTTTTTTATTTCTCCATACACTATATTTTTTTAAATCCCTAATTCTGCTGGGTCAGTTAACATTCATTACATATTATCCACAAGCCAGGTGTAGTGATGATTTGCGCAAGACGGCGTGCAGGAGCTGGATGCGGGAAGCCGAGGATCCAACTAAGTGGCGTGCAATTGGAGAGGCCTATGTCAAGCAGTGGACTGCGATAGGCTGATGATGATGATGATATATACTCGTATTACCTAATTTTGATTGATATTGTGTGTGTGTGACCAGTTGGTACTAACACACCTAAGGATATAATATGTCTCTTGGTATCATCGTAAGAATTTAATATTTCCGCTTTACTTTAAACCTGCTTTAAAATTATCAGGCCATGAAGCTTGTTAATAAAAATTATAATGATGAATGAATACATATTTAATTTGATCTTAATTTTGTGTAGAAAGTAAATTGATTCAATGAATGCCCAATTAATTAGTGAACGCATTTTTAGTTGAGTTTTTACTAAAATATATTTCAATTAGAGAAAGAAACGTGTTTGAAAGTTGTTGAGAAGTTTAATTGAGAGGAATTATGTAATGAGAGGAAAGAGAAGGAGGTCGTGATGAATTGCCGGCGTCTACAGGTGGATGACCGTTTATAAAAAAATCTAGCTTCGTGAGAAATTCTCCAGACCAAACCTGTTAGTCTGTAGCGTTACAAATATCTTTGATAATGGATGCAGGAATCAGTGCCAATGTAAAATGTTAAACTGAGCAAAACTATTGACAAATTATTAGTTTTGGTTAAGTTTTACAGGAATGTAAATGACAATAAGTGTTGCTTTTGTACGATCTCTGTATGAATCTTTTGAATCATTTTCATTACTAAATTAATGGTAATCAAATGGCTTATTAGATTCTTTCTTCTATAGTCTAGTTTATTCATATTTTGCATCATCATCATTGTTAGTATCTGATCATCTATGATTGATATCTGGGTTAACTATATTATAAGTCAAGCCAATACGATCAAGTAATCGCATGCATCGCATAATCCTATTTTTAGATCATTATTCATTGTTTCATAACATTCATCAACAGGAACTTATAAAATTGTATAACTAACAACGTCAGTATGAGATATTTTATGTGTTGTTTTATTGAAGAAATATGGAATAAAAATACAACCATTATGAAAACAACTGTTATATTTAATTTTATTTGGGTGGTTCAAAATAATTTATAACAGCTACAAGATAAAGAAAGATTTGTACACACAAATGCATCACCTAAGAAATACATATTCACAATAATTACATATATAATATATCAATATAATACATACGATAGATATAACAACACACGAAGGTGCAAAAAACAATATTTTACTTATATACATCAATACGAAACATATTTACAAAAGCTATATAAAGATAAATATGTAAAGATAGATATAGATGGACTAGTTGGAAATGAACACTGATACTTAAATAAAATAAAACAAACCATTCAACAATATCTCCACAGTCAGGCAAATGTAAACAAAAATAACATGGTTAAAGCTATTGATATCGTAGGTACATGTGTACTAAATAAATTATACTTACAATAAACAGGTACATTGTAGTGAGATAAAAAGACAATAATTCGAAGAAACACGGCGATGCTTATGGAAAAATCTAGACAAGATTCACTCGTCACTCAACAATTAATAAATAATTTAAATAAATTATTAAATAATAAATTAAAATCGTTACTTTGAGGTCCAAACCATACAACATAAAGATTAACCACGGCCCTTAGGACTTAGATTAACTTAGGTATTAGTTGGAGTAGGCACTGTAGGCCAGGTTTTGAGCATCCGATGCGGATCTGCCCCAACCGCCGTGGCCGCCACCACCGCTACCGTGGCTGAAGTGCTCTTCATGGTGTGGGTGAGCAACGACTTCGTAACTCTCATGGTGTTCGCCCTTGGAGAGAAGTTTCTTGAGGATGACCAGCGCCGAAGCCAGCAGGGCAGCCTTAGCGAGCATTAGACCCTTGATGGCAGCGAAGGCGATGACTCCGAGGAACAGAGGGATGAGAGATTGTATCTTGAGCTGGAGAAGAGCAAGGATGGGCATCAGCTGCTTCAGCTTCTTCTTCTTGCCACGGCCTGAGAACGGAGAAAGAAAATGTTAAAGAAAGTCAAGTTACCAACATACCGACAAATAGATGAAAGTCGTTTAATAAATGTAAATGACCTCGCAGATTAATCAGGTTTAGTGAAATCAAAGACTTCCTGTGTTAGCAGACTCTAATCTTATTTCAACAAAATAAGTTTAAAAAACAAGTTGGTATAATACTGAAACTCTTTTGGTACAGAATAATCATAACCGTTATTAACGTATGATTAAAAAATTATCAACTTTCAATTGGATTCGAAAACATCTTTGATAGAATCTTCAACTATGTTTAAGAGTCAATGTCAGCCATCATTACTAGCAAACGTCTATAAAATTTAATAACCTTATAGCACTTTCTAGTAAATATTCATCAGCATTTATATCAGCATTAGATAAAAATAGGAAAGGGTGTTTGTAGGTAAACAATATGTTTTGAATTTAAAATAGCATCGTGCTCAGTTTAGATAATTTACTATTTAAGTTCAAATGTTAATCGACAATAGAAACTTCATTGACATGCAATGTCCTTAACATTTGACTGAAATTGAAATTCTCCATGTTGTGTCCAGTTTGCATAACCCCATTCACCTAGAAAGTGTTTCGGCTGGTACCCATTCGAAAGCTCCGAGCCTACATCCATATTTCGTTGGCAAGACTACGCCTGGAGCGTTACTTTTACTCGTTTCTTGATAGAGATTTCGATCGCGGACCGTCTTAGCGGAACTGCAGAACTAGTTAAGCCTACATACTGAGCGTATACTATGGGCATCTAGCAAAAACCAGAAACAGTTCGTCCGCTTTCCAAGATAATCAACCTTGTTAATAGGTTAGAGAAACCCTCTTGAGACTGGTTTGAACGTTTTCTCGCTTCTCATGGTGTTCCGGATGTCCGTTTCAAATTTTCTTTATTTCGTAACATAAACGTTTTGAATAGCTTATATATTATTTTCGTCTTGTCATGTATAAACACCTGATTAATTTTTGATCGTACTTTCTATTTTTAAAAGCTTAAGCACGTAAAACAAGTTACGGTTTGTTTTAATTTATTTGGCGAGAGTTATGTTGGGCATTATATATGAATATGACTGCAAGGTTTTTATATTACGACTTTTTATACTTTTATGATGCCATTACACGGGTCTATGTCGTGACTAGTTTAATATCTGATACAACAGAGAGCTTTGTGTGTTATTTTCTTTTTGATGATGACTTGCATATTATGATTATTATACTTTTTTGAGCGATTGAATTTATCAAACACTTGTCTCGATGTAAGAATTATGTAAGATGGTCAGTTTTATAATATGTATTACGGATTGGCAGAGCAAAGTGATTGAAGTTAGTGACAATGAATCGTGTAATTATTTGGTCACAGTTTTGTTAATTTGTACGCTTATTAACGCTTTTTATTTTACAATGAAAATGAGTTTTTGATTGACATCAAGAGAGAATTTTGCTGCCCTTTTAACAAGATGCTATTGTACATATTTTTAGAATCATAGGTGATTATACTTTTCTTATTATACTTTCCCTTTTTTGTAGTAATTTGATCGCTTATTAGAATTGCGAGGTAATGGTTTGTTGATCGTAAAAATACTGGTTTTGAAGTGATAGATCTGGTTGTTTTTGAGCCAGTGTTGTTATTTGATGTGACAGGTGCAATTATATGTGAACGTGGGAAAATAATAAACTATAGTAATGAAGCACATGATGAGAGGGATGCAAGTTAAGTGGTTTAGAAAATATTTGCAGAACAATTCTCTAGCTAATTGTTCGTTCTAGTGAATCATTATGTTCTAAATATTTCTCAGGCTTTTACATAACTAGTAAAAGTTATATTCAGTGGAGTAGCATGCAGTTATGAAGATTTACGGTAAATTTAATACGAGACGACGATGAGTAACACAAATATTTAGATATTGTTAGGATTTTGTCCCGAGTATGAATTTAATGGAATGAATTAAACATTCAATTATTATATTAGATATTTGTTTTCAACTCACCTTCCTCAAGGGATCGCTTCATATCCTCAACAGTGTTTTTGGGCATGCGCAGCTGAATAACATGGTTTTCCATAAAATCAGCAGCAGCATCCACTAATCTGGATTCCACCTGGTTTTCCCTGGCTTGAGGATCCTCAGGAAGGGGTTCATAGGACCTTGCAGAGCGTGTGCTTCCGACATTGTACAGGGTAAGACCGTCAGTTAATTTCAGTTCCCGTGCTGAGGCAGCGTTTTCTACAAATCGGAGAGATTTTTCCTGAGGGCAGAAAATTTTTATTTAGCTTACATAGAAAACAAACAAAATAAGGAATATTTCATGATTTAGTATTTATGTTATATTATATTTCAAAATTTTTAAGAGTTAATATATTTCCATACATGTATAACACAGAACATTAACTTTAAAAATACGTACTTAATTTTTTCATATCGGGGAGGTAATTATGAAAATAATATGCCAAGTTTGAAGAAGTTAGTAATGGTCTTATCTAAAATACTGTTGACGGATGGTTATGTTATAACCATGACTATAAACATTTGCAAAATAATAATAAGAATGTTAATAAGAAAAATAATGAAGTTAGAAAGATGTGAACAGTGAATTAATGAGTAATTAGATTTATTTTCGTGTCAGTAGTTCAAATGAAGAAAAATTTAGACTCAGGTTTTGTTAGAATGTAACAAATAAACTTATAACATAAACATGTTATAACTTTGTTTGAATGTCACAAGTTAACACCTACATAACTTTGTGCAGAAATGAATGAGGAAATTAGTATTTTGACGTAAGGAATCTCACACTAAACACAACACAACACACCTTGAGACACATCCAGATATCTTCCTCTGCACAAGTCTTGACGACCCCGACAACTGAACCGATGACATCATCATCGGAATTCGTAGGTTTGCAGGAAACTGCTGCCACACACACTATTAATGCTATGAAGGTCTTCATTTCTAAGGTCCTATACTCCTTGACGATGGTAAGTGAAATGATGTGAGGGACTTGTCAGAAAGCGGTTTTATTCAGCAAACCCCCACCGCGGAGTATCGGTCGAATTGCGCCGGCGCAGCACGTGTTACGAATGTTATAGAGCCGGCATGTGGAATACTTTTTAGTGTGTAGGGTTAGGTTTTTAATTGGCTGTATGAAATTTTTATGGTGTATTTGAAATTTCAAAGGATTGTAGAATTGTTGTAATTGGATTTTAAGATTAGTTACTTAAATTAAGCTTAATTGCCTTTGAAATAAAGGTACTGATTTTATCTTCTGGCATTTTTAGAAAATTTTTAAATATGAATAGTACTTATACCACTACACAGTAGGGTAATATTTGTAAAACATGAATTAAGTTCGTAAATTTTAATTAGGCTAGAAATCAATGTTCACATAATACACTCCATTATGTAATTCAAACACTTAAGGTACTCAAATAATGTAATACGCACTTATCATTTTTCCTACTTTTTCTTTCGTAATAGGTTTTCTAATATTATCATAATAGATACTGTAGCAAGATTAGCGGAAATAGTGTGTATGACTCAGATCAAATTAGTTTATTGTAGGCAACTTTTCGGACTCAATGAATACCAAAAACAGAATGTGAAGTTTTAGTACTAGTACCTGGATGATCAAGCTTTGCTCGGTATTTTCTTTTGTAAATTTTCAAAAAATTAATCCTTGCTAAATCGATTTACCGCCCCCTAAATCCACTGGCTACCAAATTTCATGAAAATCGTTGGAGCCGTTTCCTAGATTTATATTATATACAACAATTGCTCGTTTAAAAGTAGATAAGCTTCATGATTTAGGATTAGACTGATTAGATAAATTATACCCATATACAAAACATCAACAACCGAAATGATCGTGGACATCAAAAAGTTTTTGTAAAATCGAACTTTTACCTTAGAAGTCATTAGACTAATAGGCCTGTCTATAACAGTATGTCTTAAAATCTAATTACACATAAGTAGCTGAAATACTTCTAAATTTGATTAATTCAAGAAACTCTAAATTTGACCATTATGTACCTGTTTTCTATTAATCATTCAGAATCATCATCACAATTTTAACCGAAAGACGTCCACTGCTGGACCATAGATTTCCCTCAAGATCCTCAAGCATCCAATGGTTGCCCACGACCGATCCATAACGTCAAGATTGTTCTCATTTAAATTTGTAAAAAAACATTAATCGCCTGAAACACAGATTTAGTCATCATCAGGCAGGCAGGCATCGATTAAAGTATTTGATTTAAATTTCAGTATTTTAACATGCCAGAAATGTATCATTAAAAACCTTCACTTTAGTTTTACTCTAGTGTAATTTAGTTCAATTAGTGTGTAATAACTACGAGTCCCTTGCTGCCCGCATCTAACGGTTTATCATCACCGATCTGGATCGTCGAACTACCTTGTAGAGAGCCTACTCCCTCTCTGTATTCTAAGACTCGTGTCTTCGCCGTTTCAGATCTTTTTTCCTGAAGCAAGTGTGATTTATATTGTCAATAAAAATTAAACTATTTTGTGAGACTCAAACTTGCTAGTCAGTCAGTCAGAGTTAGTCGCTACTGAATATTGTTTAAGAGTTGTTTTCGTAAAATATAATACAATTATTTAAGTTGAAAGAAGACATGATAATCATCATTAACAGTCTATCACAGGCTTGCTGCGGCTGCTAGACAAGAGTATAAAGTCTTAGAAAGGAGATTTTGGCCGACTTTACCACGCAGCCCAGACGGATTGGTTAGAGTAGCATACAAACGACCCCAAACTAGTAAGAACCAGTACTGTACGGTGTACAATCATACTTATAAATTTCTAAATATATTCACAAATAAATAATAGACGCGCACAGAACAAATGATCAGATTAATCGTATAATTATTTATACTACGTGGGGCTCGAACCCATAAACTCTTCTTCAATAGATAGATCACTAACTGCTAGATCAACAGGTTGGTCATCATCTTTAACAGCCTTTAAAAGGCCTTTTTAGAAAGGAGGTTTTAATATACTACTGCAGGCCAGACGGGTTAGTTAGGGAAAATTTGACCTAAACCCTGTTGGCTTAGGTCGTGTTCCCTTCCTTGACAATGATGTTGTACTGCGTATTTGCTTCCTTAGTCGCCTCTTATGACAAAGATGGGATGATTAGGAATGGTGATACTCCGTATTCTTAATCATACCTCATACTGGTCTGCACCAGACGGGGAACGGTAATTGTTACATAAGAATACGACAATTATATTAATAAAAAACTCATTATTTTCATTAGAAATCTTAACAATTTGAAATTCTCTTAATTTTATGATTATTTTTATGCACATAACTAATAAAATATACTTTTATTTGTTACTCTAGACGTTCATTGTTATTTAATTACAAATTTTCGGATATCAAAGTTCTTAATTTTAAATTACTGAGGTGCTAAACAAGTACACAGACTTTTTCCAGTGCATCTACAGCGCAGCATTCATGCAGCGTCCTTCCTTGTTTTAAATCTGTAGTAGAGTATGATGACCACTTCTTGAATTCTGGTCATGCTTTCTATCAGGCAGTGTAAAATCACTTTGTTAGTCTATATTTACACACAACACATACAAATAAACGAAATTGAAGTGTCTGTTTTTAATACTAAAATAATCGCTTTTGCAAAGTCAAATTTAAAATAAAATATACAATGAATATTTCAGATACAAACGAAAATCTTAACTAATTCAGTTTCTAATTAATATAACATAACTTATTTAAAATTTTTCTAATATATTCTGCAGTTATGTCTACCAGATTAACAAAACTATTAAAATAACATATATACATATATAAATATTAATAAAATGTATATAATTTTACTTTCCTTTAATGTGTATGTTGATGTTAAGGCCAAGATATATATTATATACTTATATTTACTGACTTCAAAAAGAGGAGGTTCTTTTCACATAATTTTGAATGTCTTTTGCATGGTTATTAAGCAATATAATATATGTCTTGGTGTTTGTATTATTTTCGTTTTTATTTTTTTAAGAGTCAAGATCAAATGTTTTCTTCAAATTTAAATGAGAACACTCATTTAAATTTGAAGAAAGCATTAAATTTACTCTTTGTGGGAAAAAAATCAGTGCTGAAATATACAGTTTTTTTTTTAATTACATCGTGATCTGAAGTGGGCAATATTGTGTCTTTATTTCTATATAATGTTTTTATGTTTTTGTAAATAACATGTCTTAAAAAGAGATGAATTAAGGATACACTTAATTTCTTCTATTTGCTTCAAGCAGCAAATAATAAGTTCACTGGTTTTTAATAATTGAACATTTTTGTTTCTTAAGTAACTACTCCAGCATTTAGGATATATGATATATCACTAAGTACTTTACAAACAATAATGGCATGGACAAAGAAAGCTCACGTTAAGAACAATAATAAGTGGATTACAAAATTGTTATGTGTGGCGATCAGACCCACAGCACTCATTGCAGTTTTTTTTTTATTGTATAGGGGACAAACAAGCAGACGTATCGCCTGATGGTAAGCGATTACCGCCGCCCAAGAGGCGTCACAAGTGCGTAGCAGGCCTTTGGGGGAAGGGAAAGGGGGATGGGGGGATGTGTTGGGGTATGGGCCTCTGGTATCCTCACTCACTCGGTGAAACACAGCGCAAGCGCTATTTCACACCGATTTTCTGTGATTATTACTCCGGTCGAGCCGACCATTCATGCCGAAGCGTGGCTCTCCCACGTTATATCGAAAGACGATCTGTTACGGTCATATATGTAACCCACAGAAAACCGATGTGAATTAGCGACTGCGCTGTGTTTCACGGAGTGAGTGAGGATACCGGAGGCCCATATCCCAACCCCTCACCCATCTCCCCTGGGCCGCCAACGCACTTGTGACGCCTCTGGTGTTGCGGGTTTCCATGGGTGGCGGTAATCGCTTACCATCAGATGATACATCTGCTCATTGAGACCCTATAATCAGTACCAAGTAATTCTTACTTTGTTTTTCGCCGTATGGGTGAGATTACCCATGGAGGGTTTACAACCCTATCTAAGTATAAGGTCTATCTTGAACTGTACGTACTATTAGCGCGAACTACCTTCGAGGGGAGGAAGGTTTCAAGGTGGCAACGCACGAGTTACGAATAGAATACGTAGCAGCAATCACGTATGACACTCCCTGATCAGTTTACTCTTTTTCGCAGTATACCTACCGAAACCAGAAGAAGTTTAAAACTTATGTTCCGACTTTGTATATCATATAGCATACCTATAGCATATCTCACCCGGGCCATTATTACAAATCTACTGACACATCATTCATTAAAATCAGTTCAATAGTTTAAGCGCTGCGGCGGAACATACATACATACGCTGCCAAAGCTATTTCCCTTTCCTTTGGACTCGCCGTAGTCGGATAAAATGGCAGTGCCGTTGTATAACATCCTCCTGTTAATCAGTATATTATTATTAAATTTATATATTTAAATAGTTATTTTCTTTCTAAATACACTCGTGTGATTATATTTAGCTCTATCTATATCTATATATTTTATATATATATTATTATATATCTATATGTATATTTATCTAAATACAAGGGAATCTCACATATTAGAGAAGTTGCGAGAATTATTGAGGGTGTCCCACGACCCTTTACAGAGGTATCGGCCATGTTACAAGAAATTTAATCATTTTAGAAAATTTGTGTTTTCATTCGATTCAAAAAGAGAAAACGGATCCCTTGTAAGCTCACTTTGTTGTCCGTCTGTCTGTCAAGGCAGATCCTTTTTCTCCGCTAGGCGTGGAGGCATTAAGTTTTAATTATATCAAATTGTCAGTTCTACTTGCCCTAGTTCACAAAAATTTCTATCTTCTAAACCAACGCAACCAAAAGAAACAGCTTTACACTGCAAATTTTCGACACTCGCAAGGGAATCTAAACCTAAATCCCGTGAACTTAAAATTTTTAATTTTGGTACGAAACAACGTCTTTTTTTTATAATATAAGGGGCAAACGAGCGGATGTATCGCCTGATGGTAAGAGATTACCGCCGCCCAAAGACACCCGCAACACCAGAGGCGTCACAAGGCCTTTTAGGAAGGTGTACGCTCTTTTCTTGAAGGTTTCAAGGTCGTATAGCACAGATAAAGGAAAATTTGCAAAAAGTATAAATTGCTGGCTGCTCTCTCTACCATGCTTGTCAGACGGATTAGTATTAGTTGATTTTATAATAGTTGGCTTAAGAATGGTTATTCTAGCATATCAGTACAATAATGTGCTACAGAAGCTAAATATAGCTTATACAATAATATAACTCAAATCTATTACATTTTCTAAACAGTCATATCAAACTGTTAATTGATACTTTTCTCACGGTTCATACTCAGCCAAGTGTCGAATCAAAAATCATCACCAGAATTACTTATTATAAAACCAATGATCTGTTTGGTAGCCAGTTTTCTAATATTGCGTAAGATACAGGTGTTCAACTATATATTCTAAATCTTTATATTCGCGTGACTACATTTATTTTATACTATACATTATGTAATGTCCGGTATCGTACTTTAGTTCCGATTTTTAAAACAACTTCAAGAAATAGATGAGGTGCTTGATACGTTGTATTTTTAAGTATGTTTATTAGCTTCAAGTCCGTCATTTGTGAACAGATTAGAAAATTATTTTTCTTGAAAGGCGGTACAATGATCATTAAATAAGACCACACTATAATATGTCCAGGTCAAAATTATAATAGGAATAAGCGGGTAGTCATAAAATATCACCCCTAAATGATGCCTAGAGATGTGGCTTCGTTATGCATCTTCTACCGCATTTACTATGGGGAGTGCTCCGAGGAATAGCTCGTACTAATCCCTGGCACCTCTTTACACCATCGTCCTACGCGACTTTCTGCCTCGCACAACATAACTATGGAATGAAATGTCGCCTGCGGAATTTCAGGAACAATAAAAAAAGCATTAAAATTTAAAAAAAAATATAAATAAAAAAAAATAAAAAAAAATTTAAATGTCTGAAATACGACGGATCTTCTCCTTTAAGAAATAAGCGTACTCCTTCTTAAAAAGCCAGCAACACACTTGTTACGCCTCTGGTGGTAATCACTATCAGGCGATACATCTGCTCGTTTGCCCCCTATTCCATAAAAATAAAAATATATAAATTTAAAGACTAAATAAAGAATAAAGTCTATTTTAATTTCATAGTGACAACAATTTTTTTAGGATCTAACAAGTAAGGTTGACTGGAAGAAAACGCGTTTGGCTTAAGCGGACGTTTTTTTTTAAAGAAAAAGAATAGTGATTACACCTAGAAATACTATTGGTACTAAGTATTTACGCTAGTTTGTAATGAATTTATACCAATCATCACTTTCTTAACAATTAACAACCGGCTATGACTTCACAGCGGTATGATTTACACTTAAAGCAATATAACAGCATTTAGCACATAGGTGGTAACATATTATTAGACAGAATTTTCATAAGCTGATGGGAAGATACGGATAAAACATTTGAAATCGAAACTTAAAGGATTTCCATATAAAATTATTACTCGACTATGGCAAGAATTTTGATTGAATGTGTACAACCTGTGTCATATTATTTTATTTTAACTTTTTTATGTTAAACTTTTATTTTGTTTTTGTCTCGTGTTTTTAATTATATAGATATTGAACAGCTAAATAACTAGTGTGCATAAATAAATATTTCGGACACCTAACACACAACGTCATCTAGCCCCAAGCTAAACAGAGCTTGTGTTATGTGTACTAGACAACTGATATAAATAAATACATACTATTTTTGTGAATACATACATATTACATATAGAAAACACCCAAACTACAAAACAAATATTTGTAGATCACACAAACATTTAATCCGATCCGGGAATCGAACCCGAGTCCTCAAGAACAGCACTCGTATACGCTGCCACTGCGCCACAGAAGCAGTCAAATTACATTAATGGTGTGCTTACTTGCTTTCACTGTACACGTGCCTTCAGTGCCAAGACAGGGTACGTAAGCCATCCAGGATTTGAACCCGAAACCTCAAACACAGCAGTCACATTCACTACCACTGTGCCACCGAGTCAGTGTATAACATATTTATCTATAGACTGTTTACCATTGTATACGTATGGTTGGTATAAAACTAATCGCTACAGAATCATCTCGAACTTTAAACACTTCTTCCAGCGATGCACAAAAACATTTCGAGTGCTGCTACCTTAACGATGACGTCGGAAGCTTTTCAGACTACCTGGTATTGGTTTCCTAATGTTATCTAAACTGCCCTCGGGACCTTAAATCTATTAAGGAGTTCCGAAGTTGCAGTAGTGTAATCACTTCTATTTTGACCAGTCGTGTTGTAAATCGTATTATCTCTTTGGATACTAAATAAATTCACTACAGACAGTGGAAGGCGGATGGCATGCGGCGCCATTAGCACATCAATATTTAAGTAGACCGCCACTATGATAATTTAGTAGGCGAATAGAATGGTAAGGGTCCTACATTCTTGGCCATTTATCTACTGTACCTAGATAGCTTCACCTTTTTAGTTAATATCGAAAAAATAGACTCTACTGAGATTATTTTTTCGATATTTCGATATTCGATATATATATTCGACAGACTACGCATGTTTGTATGTTTTATCCTAGCGTCTATACCACTTATCGATTTTAATAAATGAGGTGTCAATATGTTTGTAATAAAACGTACGGGCGTACCCAGTAAGCTATGTTTTATATGTATAAGGTTTTACATAGTCGAGTTATAGTTTTTTAAACGTTTTCTTGTTAATAATTTGTTGTGAAATTATACATTGGACAGGTATATTGGTGTAGTTCTCAGTGACTCTGATTGCCAAGCTAGAGGTCTCGGGTTTCTCACAAAGGACAAAAATAATCATGTGTGACTAGCACGATTACTTGTTATGTGTATTGTTTCGGCTGTATTTATCTAGGTCTGGATTTGGTTACACATTAGACGGGCCTATTCGTTAACTGGTAAGCAAATCTGACTATCAGTAAACTAAATATTATTCTATTCATCGGAAGTTTAAAGGCCCCCTATGTCTCTTATCCCTGGAGAGAGGAGGAGGAATGTTCTCTTAATTACGGCAACACATTTGTATCTGTTAAGTATTTCAGTCCAGAGCGTCAGCTGCTTTCATACCAAATTCAATCAAAATTGGTCCAACTATTTGAGAGCGAAGAAGTAACAAACATATAAATAAACACTGACAAACTTTCGCTTTCAAAATAGTAGTGTGATTAGTCTTGTGGTTCAATACAATTTCCTCATTCGTTCATAATAAGTATCTAATAATATCTACACAACAACATAATATATAGTTCTATTTATAACCACAAATGATACCTTAACGCTTCAACCAAAATTCTCACGCGATGTAATTTAATGTGACGCAAGTTTGTTTTCATTCACTGAAATCACGTAAAAGAAGAAAGTGTTATAAATTTGTATGAGAATAAATCGATATTTTCCGAATGTACTGGTTCCATTGCGTTCTTGTAAGAGTTACACACTTCGAACGTGCCTTTTCAAGTAAGCAAGGGATATAGTAAATTTACCGATAATCAAATGTCTCAATCGGTATCATGAACTTTGTCAGAGTTTATTTGTCAATTGTTAATCTCTAATGAACTAATGCTAGAAACTGTATAGCGAAGCCAGAATACAGCTTGGAACTAAAGATAAAGGTTCAAGATAGAGAGAGGAGTAAGACAAGGCGATCCATGTTCACCAAAGTTGTTCTCACCGTACTGGAAAGTTTCTTTAGAAGATTGGACTGGGAAGACTTCAGCCTCAATGTAAATGAACTAAAACTTAACCATCTCAGATTCGCAGATGACATAATATTTTTTGAAGAAAATCCAGAAAATCTTAATCAAATGATAAAAATTCTTAATCAATTAATGAATATATCTATGAACAGGGACAAAACTAACCTACTCATAAACTTCAAACTATTAAAATCGGCGACCAAATACTCGAATATGTGCAAGAAAGAATACAACTACCTAGGAAAGTTAATATCCCGCGAAGATCAGACAACGCAGGACATTTTCAGACAAATAGCTAATGGCTGGAAGAAGTACTGGTCATTGAAATAAGTAATGAAATCAGTACTAAGCGTGGCAATGAAAAATAAAGTTTCGATGCCTGTACTCTTCCAGAGTTCTGAATCGGAACATATAACAATAAAAAAATCGATTCTCAATTTAGCTATTCTTGAGATGTTAAAGCACAATGTAACATGTATTTAGTTATTATTATGTTTTCGCAATGAATTTCTTTAAAGCCACTTCAAACTGTCAAAATAACATCAAAACCTAATGCTGTCTTTTAATTCAGTCTTATTTTCAAAACGTTTTAATGAAATCCATAATACGATACATCAAAACTTTGCCATGTTCCGTATCACGGGGTTGTTCCCACTTTTCCATTTGTAAGGAGGTCGCCATCTAATATACACGTCATGCACGTATGTGCAAGAATGCAAGTATGATGAGACCCGTGATGACCTGTGGATGTGACCTAGTCAAGTAAAAACATATGGTTAAATAATGGAGCTGCTATATTACCTATAACTATTTTCATTTACCAGTGTTACCGTAGTGAAATTGATGACTAGAAATAGTTTATGTACTAATATTCCAATATAAGTAGGGGTGGTAGTTATAAACTTTTTGAACACTGGTAACCCTTTACCTACCTACTTGGTACCGTTGGTTTTAGCCCTAATTAAATTATTAATTTGCGGATGCACACAGTCCCTACTAAGAATTGAGGGCCGCAAGTCAACCTCATCTGCAAGTTGTGCACCTGCTGATCGACGGACAAGGCTCTTGTAAACAAAGTATCCTGATTAGCAGCAACTGGCTTTCTGCCTATAACGTTGAACCTTTTAATGAAATAGCCATGATTTTATAAATGTATGTATGCTGTTTTGTTGTGCCAATTTGTGATTATCAAAAATCTACAGCCAGTTTTTATTTATTTTTTGTTCAAAGAAATGTCTGAATTTTTGTTACTGTACATAATTAGGTATAGATAAATATCCTGATGCATATGGTACATTGATAAAAAACGAAGGACAATAGTGACGAAAAAAACAGACACAGATCAAAACAATCTGCCTCGGTGGCGCGAGTGGTAGCGTAAGCAACTGCTGTGCTTGAGGTCTCGGGTTCGATTCCCGAGTCGTACCAAATGTTTGTATGATCTGCATAATATGTATGTATTTACAAAAAAAAAGTATATAATTATTTCTATCAGTTGTCTACTACTTATAACATAAGCTCTGCTTAGCGTGGGGGACTAGACGGCGTTGTGTGTTAATAAATTGTCCGAAATATTTATTGTCCGAAATATTTAATCTCTAAAACTTATACGCGCTAGTACTCTTTCAAAAGAAAGGGTACATAATTTGCAGATGTTTTTTGAAGCAAGCAAGAGATACAAAGAATCTTCCGATATGCAAATTCCTCAATCGTTATCATGAACTTTATCAGGGTCCAGAATTTTATTAGTTATTGAAGCATTTACAAATACACTGATGTATCACGGTCGTTAATTTAAAGAACAGGTGGGTAAATATTGCATAATGTATAAAAACAAAAATAATAATCTGCGATTTGAAGTCAATGATCGCAGCGATCGTTATGCTGTATAACTGTAGACTGCTGAGTCTCGAGCGAGTCTGGCTTTGGCTGATTTAAGGAGCGTTTAGATTAATCGCTAGTCGTAACTTTTGTTGCACTTTACGTACTCGTACTTAATTGTCTTTCAAATAAAACGTTTGTGTAGGCTTCTCAGGAACTGATATTATCTTGAACTATAAAATATATAAATATTCCGGACATTCCGGACATCTAACACACAACGCCATCTAGTCCCAAGCTAAGCAGAGCTTGTGTTATGGGTACTAGACAACTGATATAAATACTTATATACTATTTTTTTTTTGTAAATACATACAAATTATACATAGAAAACACCCAAACTCCGAAACAAATATTTGCAGATCATACAAACATTTGGTCCGACCCAGAAATCGAACCCGAGACCTCAAGCTTAGCAGTCGCATGCGCTACCACTACTCCACCGAGGCAGTCAATATAAAAAACTATTTGACGATTTTGCTTCATAAATACGATTTTCTGTGAGAACACAGTGTCTCTCCGGCTAAATCAGCCTATGTATGTATGTATATTGTTGAAGTAAATTTATAGTCTGTGTTATTGTCTCTGTAACAAGCGTTTAGGTTATGAAAAAATGGCTGACTTTAACAATTTGTAGTGACACTGTGCTTAGTTCTTTTTAAATTAAACATTAACTATTTATCAAAGCGTTGGCATCTCATTTTTTAACACATATGCATGCATTTAAACTTCTATTCTACTTACTTCTAGAGTTATTTCATCTATTCACTCCTAAAACGAGTATATCTAAAATACATAGTCTAATCTGTATGTGCTTTAATAAGATTAACCGCTGTATACATTTGTGTGTTACAAACAGCAGCGATGTAGCTTTCGTAGGTGGTTTAATATTATTGATTTATCTCACGAGATAGCAAAAGATTTATGGTAAATTCACCATTAATGTTTTATTAAAATAAGATTACGTATGTTATCGAAATCGCAGTGACATAATATCGTCTCGAAGTGAATCTGTCAGTCAGTGAATTTATTGTTTTTGAGAGCTTATTTCATCGTTTTTAAATATAGCAATAATTAAATATTGCATTCTATACTTGGTTTTCTTATATTTGTATAAATGAGCCCGATAAAGAGACTTTACATGAGCAGAATCCGTAGAATTCGACCCACGCCATGGCGGCGTATTGAGATGCTTCCACAACATTGGACCATAGAAGAGATTAGAGAATAGAAGACTAATCTCGTAAAATCGTCTTCTCCAAGGAGACACCTATATCGATCAGTAGATTATTAGCAAACAGGTTACCTAAAGAGTACTGTCGCCCATAGACACCTGCTATTCCAGATTAGAAAGTGGGTTGCTCGCATTTGAGTTCCTTCTTCCCTTCTTCAGAATCGCTAAAAGAGATTGGGCTTCGGTAATCTAACACAATATGTGAAAAGCGAGTTACAATGAAAGAATTGCTACAGCAGTTACCTATGATGCTATGTGGTAAGTACACAATTGAAATTCAAATCATTTATTCAATTAAGATACTAAGTTAAATTGAAAATACAGTTAAAAATCATAGATCGACACAAACAGACGCCACAGCATGTACTGTATTGTCAAGGAAAAAGGCAAATATGTCAAAATAGAAAATGTATCGTAAATTTGTCAAAATAAACATGTCTATATATCGTGGTTAGTGTGAGTACCTATAAAGAATATAAGAGAAACAGATAAGTAGTGTAGAAAGTTTTTAGTACTCGTATAATTAGACATACAAATGTTTAGAATTTATGATTGCATATTTTTTATATTTTAACATCAAGAACTTGTATTACTTTTGTCTTCCTTCCTAGCCTTTATTATACCCAAGATTAATTAATGTTGCCCACCAGTTCAACCGGTTTTACCTGAATAGCACTTTTTCCACAGAGCGACTGGCATCCGAAATACGAAGGTTGAACTAGTGGTCAGCATGTTTGAGGGCAATGTCTTCTCAATAACGATTGTTGTGTTCATGAAAATCGGGACCCACTGCTTAACGTGCTCTCCGAGACACGGGCGTGAAACACCTCCGCCAAACTCCGCTATTAAGCTGCCATTAAGAATTTCTTGTGAAAATAACTCAACAGCAGTTCGACACCTCTTGATCGGCAGTCGCTTACGCTAACCCCTATACCAACGAGGCAGTTATCATACGTACTTATTAATTATAAGTTATATCTATGGTACACTTAGCTCATTTATAATGCAGCATGATTTACCTATAGCAAAGCTGATGTAATTATAGCATAACATTGTCTGGCTGTATAACTCACGTCTCAATTACAGCATGACAATTGGCAGCGGACCAAAACATTCAGTTGGCAGTTGTTAGATAAGTTGTTGTTGTGTTTTTCAAACAAGTTTTTCTTTTTTTATGAATGAGCCGATGTGTCTTCAGGTAGTAAGAGACAACTTACGCCCACACACGTGGACACTCAAGTTAGTCTGCACTAGAGTTAATTGCGGTCGATTTTCTCTACTAAATGTGGATGTCGTATTAGCCTCAGAATAATATGTAGTTTTGTATAAACGAAACTACAAAATGTTACGGATTTATAAAGCAATTTTTATTAGGTATATTTTAAACCATACTTGTTTGTGTTGTATACAACTCTGTTTACACAACTACTTTTTTCCTTACTACACATCCTTCTTTCGGTGGTCTGTATGTCGACTAAAATCGACTAAAATCACACGTCGTCTCGAATATCGATAGTCGAGAACCCAGGTGTTATTGAGAACGAAAACCTCTTGTAGCCTGACAGACTTCGGAGCACCTGTGTATGGAAATCATCTCCTTAACGTGACACCCTATCTATATTAAAATATTATACAGACAATTTTTTGTCTTAATATGCTCTAAGTAGGGTGTAAATTAATTAGTCAATTTATTTCGGTTCACATTAAGATCACAGTCATAAACCCAAAACACCAAATTCCAATAACACACAAAAGTAGTTGGAATTCAGACTCCATAAAAGTTTATCGGTTTTATTTAAAAACGTGTTCTTTATGCTTTCATTACAACCTTACATTGTTACTGCATTATGTTATGTAAGAAACTGACATCGTTGAATTAAATAAGATTTTTACCCAAAGACACACATACAAACACAAATACATTTCAAACTTTTCTTTTGTGTTTTGCTGGCATTATCTACTGTTTTTAGGGTTCCGTATCGAAAGGGTAAAACCCTATTATTAAGAATTCGCTGTCCTTTTGTCTGTCCGCCCATCTGTCACCAGTCTCGCCATAACCATAACTAATAAATAAATATTTCGGACATCTTACACACGACCACCATCTAGTCCCAAGCTAAGCAGAGCTTATGTTATGGATACTATTATAGACAACTGATATAATAGTTTTTTTGTAAATACATACATATTATAAATTGCAATACATATTAGAACAGCAGTAGCATACCCTCCAACTGCACCACCGACGAAGTCAAAACTGACATACATGCGTGCGTAGCTGTGGCCAAAACGAGTAATAATATATATTATAGTGTTAGAAATAATCCTGCTTAAAATGTTACACTTATTAAAAGCTATTAAATGTTTTAGAGAAATAACTATTATTTAACTTGGTTCATATAAATCATTTATAAATGTTAATTTTGAAATATTCAATATAAATTTGGCAGCCAGCAGGCAAAATTGTACACGAATGACAATTAATAAGTTGACTCTCCAACTGAATCGTATCAACATACTTTCCAATTTAAAAAAAATTACGAGGTGTATTTTACGAAGAGGTAGCATTAGAAAGATGAAATTTCCATACACTGGCTTACTACGAGTGAAACTGGTAGGAAATA
Organism: Spilarctia lutea; assembly: GCA_916048165.1. NCBI lineage: Eukaryota > Metazoa > Arthropoda > Insecta > Lepidoptera > Erebidae > Spilarctia > Spilarctia lutea. The sequence goes on along the minus strand of OU696492.1, from coordinate 1,131,420 downwards.
TAAACGTATTATACTTTAAACCAGCTTCTGTTTATTTACTACTGTCATTACAATCTCTTAAAGAGAAAACGCACATACAAAAATAAAACCATCGCCTAGATTTAAGACCACTAGAATACTTCTCATATTTTCCTAAATTCCAGTATATAGAATTATTCAACTTTCATTATGCGTGTGTAGTAAACGAGTTGTGCGAATTATAATCGAAAAAGTAAAAGTGGTTTTGATGAGGCTCACGAATACATCTGGGTGATCTGCCTAAATTACTATTACTAAGGGTTTATTGAGGTCTATAAGTAATGAATTAGATACACCAGCGTTGTATGGTTCTATTGTTTCAGTGAACAATTCCACAGTCGAAACTGTCTCCAATTAAAAATCAACGAAACTTTTATATTTGTGGACTTAGCACGTTAAATACAGTGCTACTTTTTTCGCTTGCCGTTTTAAAATTACACAATTATTTTCACTTATTGTTAGAACTCATATGTATATAAAAAACAACCATTCTACTTGGAGAATAACTTGTTAGAGTAGTAAGTAGAGAGATGATATTGAATAAACTCTATTATAAAGATTTGAATTGGTTTCCTACTTCTAAATACATTTGACATAGAACCAACTGTGAGTAACTAATCTATATTAATATTAACTTATGCTTTTATAAATCGGTCATAGGGGGCAACAATCCATAACGTCCCACTGCTGGGCTCGGGTCTCCTCTCAGGAGTGGGTTAAGGCGAGTGCGGATTGCGGACTGGCAAGACAACATTGTGGCTACGTAATCTTTGCCGTTGGATATTTTTAAGCCACCCAAAGGCCTCCGACTAATTTTCACGATTGTTATCCTATGATAACAACCGGGACCGACTGTTTAACGTGACCTCCGAATCTCGGAGACGCTTATGGTTACATGCCAACATAGCGGTATAAAGTAGCCTATGTCCTTCCTGAAGAATCATAGTATCTCCATGCCAAACTTCATTGAAATGACGACAATGGTTTGCGGTATTTCATCCCATTTCAATACAACGAAAACTAGATAGAGCCAGTTTATTATATGCATGCAACTTAGCTAAGTACATTCACATCTACAATACATTCTAATTTGTCTATTGACAGATGTTGATTTATATTATCTCTTCGCTAATCAAATTTGTTGATACGTTCATGCTATATTTTGCAGGTCAACTTTGTGTAAATGCTTACTTTTTTATAAAGATATAAAAATAATGTTTGTCAAGAGGCTAGTTAGTGGGTTCCATTTTCACTTACAGATGAGTCCTGCTTATCTTCTTTGGATGAAGGTAATTAATCTAATAATTTTAGTCATATTTAGAAATATATAAATACTAGCTTACGCCCGCGGCTTCGCTCGATTTTGATAAAAGTATTCTATGTTACTTTTAATACCTCCAAGAATATGTGTACAAAGTTTCATGACAATCGGTTAAGTAGTTTTCAAGTGAAAGCGTAACAAACAAAGTTACATGCACATTTGCAATAAATTATATTTCTTTGTAAGTAAATCTTTACAGATATTCTTACAAGTCGGACCATACAGCAAGAAAAGGCCGGCATTTCCTAATACTCAGTCTGGGAAAAAATGCCGAAACATACCAATGTTTCGGCATTTTTCCCCAGACTGAGTTTTAAATTTAAATTAAATATCTTTAAAAAAGACCGCTGTGGTCAGCGGTCTTTTTTAAAGGTATTTAATAGTAATGGATGGATGTGTACCAACAGTACAGGCTCTGCCCTAACTGAGAATCATATGACGATTATTCTACTTTGAACCTTTTCCTCTATTCTAATTAGATTTATTTTAGAAAGTTAAAATCCGGAGCAAACTTTGTAGTCAATATCTAATGAATTTATACGTAAAAGTTAGTCTACTTTGCGTGTGTCCGTGAGTTCCTGAATCGGGAAATTTATTACTGGGTTTTTCTGGTTGTTGAACAATACATAGTTACAACTATCGTATTTCACAGGTTACCTGTACCATAGTTAGCCGGTCTGTTGTTTGTTCCGGCTAAACTCTGAAACTACTCAACCGATTTAGAAGGGTCTTGCCTTGATAGGTAGCTGATGATATAAGAGAAACTTAACTAAGGCTACTATTTCAGACTAGCTTCACCCCGCGGCGTTATACGGGGTTATTTTCATATCGCGACTAACACGGCGGGATTCAGTAGTGTGGAGGCTTGAAGTACTAATCTTTCATAATAAGAAGGTTCTAAACAGTAATAATAAAAGAATTTCTATAGTATCAATCCCGTAGTTTAATAACCATTCATTATGACAGAAATTATAAGTGAATTGTTTAATTAACTCTTTCTCACTTCTCACTCAGAATTTAAAAATAAGTGTGGCTTGACGCACGCAAAAGATATGCTTAGCGAAAGTGTTTGTGCTTACCTCAGACGCTCTACGCATTAAATTCACACGTAAATTTAATTTGTAATATTTCAAGCGTGTCTACTTTTTATTTGTGTATTTCATGCATTTTATTTTAAAATAGTTTTGTACTGGCACCCGCAATACACAATGTACTTGAAACTTTATCGTCTAAAGCGTCCTTTTACGCTTAATGTAACCCTTTAGTACATGTTTTCAGCCTAAATATAAAACGTTTTGTTGTATATTTAGGCTAGTATAGTTAATGCCTTTTAATAAATTTTATTTTTGGAAAACCATTTATATTCAGAATCGTAGAAGAGCCACGCTTCGGCATGAATGGGCCGGCTCGACCGGAGTGAAACTGGGCTTGCGCTGGGTTTCACCGAGAGAATGACCCCAACCTCTCCCTAATCCTCCAAAGGTGGGCAACAAACTTGTGACGTTTCTAGTGTTGCCGGTGTCCATGGGCGGCGGGAATCGCTTACCATCAGGTACATATGTGCACAGGTGATACATCTGCTCATTTGCCCCCTAATCTGTAAAAAAAACTGTTTGAGCCTATTGTAATTATAGTTCTTTTTAAATTAAATGATTAACTGGTGATGTATAATGGATTAGCCATTTATAATATATTTAGTTAATAGTAACAGTGACTGAATCATTAACAGTAAAAAAATCTACGAAATCGAAAGCCTACAAAAGCCTAATTACATCACTAAAAGAATTTTCTCTCACGTATTGACATTCGTAGAACGAATACATATCATGCGATTATTCGACACAACTTTCGTGCGACATCGATATTACTTTAAATGAATCGATTTGAATTGCAATCGAATAAAAGTGTTACACGTCTAGTACCGTTCTCTTTAGACGGTTGATAGTTTGTATAAATGTATCAGATAACCCATTAAATTATATGTGTTAGGATAGATCTGTACACACTTTGTTCTTAATCTATTAAATACCTATAAAGGAGTAATTATATATATAGGTGCGTTTATTTACATAATCTAAATCTTGAAAACGTCTTCGATAATTTTCATGATGCTTAGTGTAAGTAGGTTTTTTATTACAATAAATATTTGAGCTTTTATGTAAGTTTCACTTTCATTCATAATTACACTATTCGATAACAACGCTGGTAAGATTTATTCGATGTAGATGAAAGTTTTATTGCAATGGAGCCCATCATTGGCAGATCGATATTTCGCTTGGTAGGTAGTTTGAAACACGTGCTTTGGACTATGAATGAAGTAAGTAATTTTAATTTAGATGCGGTATTTTTATAATTCCATTGTTTGAAAATTATACAATATTTTACTTGGTAACCGACTATTCTTTCATTTTGAATGTTATCATCAACAGCTTTTAGCTATCCACTTCTGGACATAGGCCTCTCCTTGGAAAGGAGATTTCGGCCTACGACACTCATGGTATGAATAGGGGTGGTGACGATCCATATTGTTAATCCGACACCATGCCTTACACACCATACACTCAGCAGCATTGCAGAAAACATATATCACATAATCAAGTAATAAGGAATCAAAAAAGGATAGGCTACGTCCACTAGAACCCACTGCTTATATCACTTGTGGGATTTACATAGATTTTTGTCACACACACTGATCCTCTAGGTGTTTTTTTCTTCCATTTTGATTCACTTAATATGTAGGTACTCTTTTTATTTATACAAAATACTTTCACAGGTCACCTTCATCGTTCGACACAGCAATCGGCTCTGTTCAGCTCAGTTCTGGCCCAGCAAACAATATCAATTTAGTTCATTTTGTTTCCCACCTCGCAATGCGTGGAACCACCAACACCTACGTCTTTCCGAACGCGATCTCCTCTCGAGAGTATCATCTAGGAACATTTTCAACTTTTCGTTTTGAAATATTTAACAAATAAATGAAAGCCATTGCAGTACGGATAGTTTTCGATACTGCATAATTATATTAGCATCTCAATATATATTTGCTAATATTATGTTTGTACGAAAAAACATAGATAAATATAGTAGCAAAAGTGATCATCATTCACTAAACACAAGGAATAAGCACAAATTAGTTGGCCAATATTATCGCCCTAACAAAGTCCACAATTCATTTGAAGGACTTGGTGTGCGTTTTTTATAACAAAATTCCTGTCGAAATCTTGAACTTACCCCTACATAAGTTCAAGAGTACCGTTAAGAATCGTCTTATGGAAAGGGGCTATTATACGATAAACGATTTCTTAACTGATACAGTGCCTTGGATGTGAGTGAGAGTCTGGCATTGGCTCATGTACTGGTTGGGGTGATTTATTTTTATACGCAATGTATTTATTTACTTACAATCCTTAATATAATTTATTTGATTGTAAATAATTCTTGACATCTTATTCTGCATTTATTACCTGACATTTGAACTTTGTTAAGTTAAGGCGATGTGTTTTTTTTTTTTTTTTTTTATTGAATAATTGCTCCAACAATGTGTACATTGTTGGAGCGTAAATAATTTGTATTTATTATTTTATTACATTCTGAACGTTTTTTCTTTTTCTCTGGGACCAGTATGTATGCACACATTGCTTTTACTCCTTGATGTGTAAGTGATTGCAACCTTATATGCTATGGACTAATTTTTATTATTTTATTAGACAAAAAATTGATTTTCCTAGCTTTAATATCGTATTAGACCGCTTTCTAGCCTTTGTGTTTTGGTTGCCTTAACTTGCACATAGAAATACTGTTGTCAAAAACAAACAAGCTTTGTATGAATTATTTGAAAAGATGGTGCACATGAGTTTCTCACCAGCTCTTCTCATGAATGCAATACCCATCGGAGCTGGTACTTGGATTGATTTCAATTTAAACCTTTGAGTTGAATCGAAATCAATCTAAGCTCCGGTAATTCAAATCATCGCAGTGCATTTAGTATCAGGAGTTTTGTTTTATATTTTTATGTTTGTATTTTTGACGTGTTCAAGTGCCTTTTGGGGCCTATGGAAATAAATGATTTGAGTTTGAGTTTGAGTTTGAGTATAAAGCGCAATAAGGTTCTTGCCAATTAATCGAAGCGCAAGGGCACCACCTTAATATTTTCTCGCAGCGCTTCTTCATTTATCTAACTCTCATAACTTGTAACTACCCAAATGTAGACTAAGAGAAAATGGATATAGCATTAACTCCGAATAGTACATTTTTACACGCTTTTTATAAGCTTCACCTGTATGTTTATAACTGACTCCTTTGTCCTGAGAGCCACACCATAGCCGTGATGCTTCTGCATGATTCAGCCTCCGGTCTTGCACGCACCAACGAAACATGACAACAAAGGAGCTGTCATTTTAGGTTGGTCTTCTGTGAGGGAGTAGTACTGCCTTGGTCGAGTCGGTCCGTTCATTAAAAGAGGATAAAGGCTATAATTTACTGCGATAACCGACATACACATGTTTGGAGCTGCGGGCATTATTACATACCACATTCCCTTTCAAACCTGTGCTCGTTAGTTTCGTACATCGGTGACTTAACGTCGGTATAATAATACGATGAATGTCGTGATTTCCTCTCCGTGTTTCAAGTTCATTCACTACACTGTTATTTATTGAACATATCTATATAATTTGCGTTTTATTGACGAGTTGTATCGAATATAATATCATGTTTATGTATACACCTGTTCTAAAAACGTTAACAGAAAATACTGTAACAATTTTGTTACTTTTATTTTTGAATTAAGACTAATTCCTGTATCGTCAAGAATTTCAAAAGTATTAATTAGCAAATACGTAGAAACCCTAGGTGATCCATGTGTTGGTAGATTAGGAATACAGGTATCATAGTCGCCTATTTATTCACAGCTCTGGCGCTGCGTAGAGATGTGGCTTCGCTGTGCATCTTCTATCGCATTTACCATGGGGAGTGCTCCGAGGAATTGTTCGGACTGATCCCAGCCCCCTCTTTCTGCCATCGTCCTACGCGACAAAAACTTCATCCCCATCATCTAGATGGTTGGCAGTCCACAACCGTGCGATTTTCCCGAAATTTTCTGCCGCGCGCAACAAAACTGTGGAATGAGCTGTCGCCTGCGGTGTTCCCGGACCAATACGACCTTCAAACCTTCAAGAAAAGAGCGTACTCCTTCTTAAAAGGCCGGTAATGCACTTGTAACAGCTCTGGTGTTGCGGGTGTCCATGGGTGGCGGTAATCGCTTTCCAACAGGCGATACGTCTGCTCGTTTGCCCCTATACAATAATAAAAAACGGTATGAATAGGGGATTCTTCCTGTGGATGTCGAAAAAGGCGACTGTGGGTTATTTACCAAACAGGACAACATTACTGTAGAGAGTAGAAAAATGTGAAACAAACCCTACACCAACTCGTCTGATAGGTATTACTAGAGTGGTATAGGAGGCCGAAACCATCGGTGTTTCATAAAGGTGGAATCCGGCAATCAAGTCACTATTGTACCCATTATTAAGCCATACATTTTTGAAAAGAGAATAAAATTTATTATTATTATATAATTTCTCTATGGACAGGCACATGTCCAGCAGTAGACTATTAAAGTAGTTACACCTAAACGCAGAATGATCATCCTCATTACACGAATTTTGAAAGTAGTAGAGCTACGGCGATTTCGCCACGAACCGGCAAGCTCGACCGGGGTGATACTAACCTTGCACAGAAAATCAACGTAAAATGACATTGTTCATGCTGTCACGACACCAGAGGCCCAATGATGCGTAGAGTAGATCATTGTAGAACATTGAAAACGTAAGAAATTTTAGCTAGGTCAGTTTTGGTGATGGGTTACCTTTTTTTTTTTTTTTTTTTTTTTTTTTTTTTTTTTTTTTTTTTTTTTTTTTTTTTTACGTGTGGAAACCCCCTCGGGCCGTCACCCCGCCGGGGTTTGCGGCGGGGCGGTGTGTCGGAATCGAACCGACTAAAACCACACGGTGTGCCAACTCTGCGCCTGAGAAGGGAGGGGTCCGGGATCGCTGTTATTAACGCAAACCGGACCCCTCCCAGCGCCTGCCCGCACAGAAGCGGGCACCCTCTTCAATTAAAACTCTCAAATTAGGCGACGCACGGCACACGCGTACGTCGCCCCTTCGCGGCTGGCCATTAGAGCGGATGGAGGGGAAAACCCGTCCCCACCATCCGCGGCCACACTCAGGGCGGCATGAGGCGCAGATGGGCGCGCCTCCGCCGCCCGGTTCGCCGGCGGCGGATCGGGTCCGAGTGGAGATCATCCTCCCGGGCCTTCTCCGCCGCCTCCTTCCGCGAAATTACGTCTTCGCAGAAGGATGCGACCGCGGTAAAACTGCTGTCGCTACCGGCCATGGAGCGTATGATGGCCGGTAGCGACAGATCTCCTCCGATGACTGCAGTGTGGTGATGGGTTACCATATATCAACCTATTGAGACCCTTCGCGCCTTTAAGAGCACGTTAAGCTATCGGTCCTTGTTACCATATACATAGATATTTTTGGCAATTAACGGGTAGCTTGATGCCTTTATACTGATGGCAGTCGCTCCGCGTAAAAAGTCAATGTTTATCGTATCGTATAGACTTATATCCGATCCCAACCTAGTTTGTGAAGAAGAATAAGCAATTGAACACCATAGAAGGGTCACCATCAGGATAAAATAGTAAATACATGTGAACATGTGCAGGTACTCTTGCACGCCCTTGGCTGGTTTCTTTCCTCCCATGCCACCCCCTGGCTGGAATTAAAATATATAAAAGCCGCACGCCATCTCGGGTACTATTAGCCGGGGAATCAGGTGCACTCTAGGAAATAAAATCCTGAAACCCGAACCCCGATGCACCTCCCTGAAAATAAATCTGTAAGCGCCCATGCTTGTGAAGCGGCTAGTTAAACAACCTCACTAGTTTTATTCACTTACATTAATAATATTCATTTCTTTTAATGTTCGTTATAAATAGACTGCGTATTTATTTCCTTTTTACTATAATATAACTAATTGCGAACACTGAACTATTGATTTGCATACGACTTGAGCAATTAGTGCGTACAAGGTGAATCATGACATTCAAAAATTATGTGTTAGTCAAAAAACGTGCATCCTGTTTAAATATGGGGCTAATAGAATGTCTTTGAACATAATATGACACATATTACATACACATCTTTGTAATGGAAGGGATAGACAGATCAAACGAATATGTAGTTTGAAAACTTTCCGACCTAACTATGGTAGAATTAATTTTGTCTTCCATATTTTTTCATTTAGTTTCCTTAAACTTTTAAAAAATATCTTCGAGTTGCACAATGCAATCAATGATGCATAACTATATTCACTAGTTTTTATTTACACTTATTATATTTTAACTCTTATAATTCAAATTGTGTAATAAGTCTATGTCCGTTATCCGGGCATGTGACTCCAAATATACATACTTATACCTACATCTCTTAACATGTTGTAGATAGGTTATATCCAGAGATTGATCCTGACTTGTTCTAGCTATTGTTATAAGAGTGAAACTAAATTTTAGTTGATAAATATGTGTTGAATTCATCTTTGCAAACCTCTTAGACGAGTATATATTTTTATTGGCTCAAAAATTCGCTAAGTTTTATTAAAATTTTAAGAATTTAAATATACCTCATTATAGTATACATATACTTATATATAAAAGTACTAAGATAATTGTTAGTTTTAAAGAAAGCGTAAACAACTTTCTTTATTAATAGTTCTCATTAAAAAACCCTTTTCAAACGTTTTCTTTAATTAACTAGACTGTTTTAATGATATCTAAAAGATCTAACCTCCATGTTCAATGTTGTGGTCAAGACAGAAATATGTAAGATATGCTCGGCTCGTGAAAGCTATCCGCCACTGTAGCTCATATAAGAGTGGCGATTTCGTCGAGCAAGTTCCAACGAACATGTTGGGCAACTTCTTTTTTTCATATTTATTTTATTTTTATTTCATTTTAAAATTTTATGCACACATGTACAACGGCGGGCTTAATGCCCAACGCATTCTCTACCAGCCAACCTTTGGGAGATGTGGAAATTTTGTGAGGTAGGTGCATTGTGGTGGAAGTAAGAGTTATATTCTGTTGTACCAAATATTGTTTGTGGATTGACCCTCTACTATGCTGATGTTGCCACTTTAAAAAGTAGTAATTGTCCATCCCAAAAAAAATAAAGTATCTCAATCAACTAGTGGTTTTGCTATAAATGCTTAACAGAGAATCGAATGAAGTGACTTTCGCATTGAAAAACATTAGTAATTATTAGCTGAGCCCCGCAATGTTTTGTTGTTCGTGTATGTCATTGTATATTTAAAACAATAACCACAGGTGGTATCGCGGAGTAAAGTGGCGCGACATAATACATCGTTCAGCAAAGCAAAACAATAAATATAATACTTGTCTTTTCCAATCACAGTACATCGTAATTCCTTAGTCTTTAACTAACTAACTACTACTAACTCTCATATCTGCCTATATGACTATTCTATATGAGTGCACGGTTAGCCCAGTGGTTGAAGTGATCGCCACGCCGCTTCCGTGGCGTCCAGTGTTGAGGGTTCAAATCCACACAACATTTTATGTGAACCATAAATTGTTGTGCTAAGTCCAGACATGGAACTAGACTAAACGGACACAAAGCACACCCAGGTATGATTGGTGTACGTTTCATATACACACCGCTACACAGAATGAATATATAATTCTTAAAGTTGGAGTAGACTTTAAAAAAAAGCCTGTCTCTCGCTCGTGCTCAATTTTTTCACAGAAATAATTCGTTCTCATTCTTTGTCTCATTATTTAATCAAATATCATATAATAATCGGAAAGGAGACTGATCATAAAATAAATCATGTAATAGCCTTCGAAATTAAGAAGTTTTGATATAAAACTTCTATAAGTCTTGTTTCATTAAACGTTAGGTTATGGTAATAAAACTATTAGGTGTATATATTATACGAATTGATGGCCATCATCAATTTTATAATTAGTAATTATGAGAACACTGCAATTTAGGGAAATCAATGTTCGCCAATATGTTGGCCCTGAGGCTTTCGCTTCGAGCCAACATGTTGGCGATCATGCTCACCCTTTATGCGGCGGTACATTCAACATCCGGTAATGAGTCTAACACCAGACAGCGTAAAATAAACTACTTTTTATATCATAATGTCACATTTATATAATAATTTTACGACTTTTTTGCGCTCAAGAAATTGAGACTCTCTAAAGTTTATTATCAGTGTGTAGACGCAGGTGAAGTTAGAAGTGGCCATAAAATGTGTGATTCGAGAAAAAAATTGCAACCGAAGTCATGATAATCAGCAATTATGAATATTTTTGTTGTCCTGACAGATGTCGATTTTCACTTATTTCTTTCTATGTTTTATTTGTTTTTATTCATCATTTACATTTCAGCCAAAGTCGTCCACTGCAGTTCATAAGATTCCTGAAAGATTCTCCAAATACAAAAGGTTCTGTGTTAGCCGCATTCCACGGCTTCCCGTGACCTTCACTGCTTCGTTAAACTATCTTGTAGCACCTACGATTACTCTTTCGTTACTTAATCACTAGTCGAAACTTAATCGATAAATAAGGAAAAAACCGGTAGCATATCGGATCCGAACCGGCTAAAATTGCACGCCGTCTTGGGTACTAGGAATCGGGCACCCTAAAAAGGGAAAACCCTGGAACCACGACGTACCTCGAGCCAACTACACCCTACCCACCACCCTGTTCCTCGGAGCGCTTTTCTTCCTTTCCTTACCTCAGTTTAACTTGTACCTGAAAAACATTACATGCTTAATGAAAGTTTACACCATGTAGTCAGCCAGTTATTAAATAAAACTGTGAAAAACTATTGCAGTGTTACAAACTGCCCTGAATTCTAGGAAAAATAGACATTTGGTGAATAGATGATGGTAAAAATAATCTGAAATGCCTCGTTTAAGTTTCTTACTGTGTTACTCATAAAAAATCATTTTGACAGGTATTTAAATGTTTAAACAATTGTTTTCTCTTTCATAAATAAACATTAAAAGATTTTATGACAAATATTATTTTATAAAAGCGAGGTATTTCAACTCTCCTTATTATTCGAATTATTACACTTTGTAAGCGGCTGTTAGAGTATCACTACGCAGATTGATAGACATGTTTCGTCGTGTCATAGTCCATCACAAATAAATATTACAAAATGTTAAATTTATTTTCAAACAAAAAATTTAACAATTTGAAAGATCAATCAAATGATTGAATCAAAAGTCAATAATGTTTATTTAACCCGCCATTAGAGACGTCAAATTGACGTACGTTATATAACGCTGGTCTCACAGAACCAAATTTGAAGACTTTGTAAAAAATATTTCAATGATTTAAGTGATAGTTAGTTTAGTTTTAATTTTGAATATGTATATGGCAATAAAACATAAGTATTTGATTAATCAAAACTCGCTGTTTATTACTATACTCTCATACTTAAGACTCTAAAAAATATAATGTTTAATTCATATTATGTTTATTAAAATAAACAAACAAATATTTCTTGCATTTGTGACAATAATATTTGGTTTGCCTATATTTTCGCCACCCACACTAATAAAGGATCAACGGCCCTAGGACAATCTAAGTGTCTGTGATTATCACCATTGGTGATTGGAAGAAGCATCTTAAAATGCTAAGAGAGTACACTACCTGCGATAGCCCGTTTATGTCATCTAGTGCAAAACGAATTTACCATTTGGTACAATTGTAATTTTTCAACTAAAAGATGAATTATTGTTGATCTTCGGTCACTCAAATTCTCTTCGCTATCCAAATTTTGTCCTGATACTAAATTTTCCGGAGATATATCGCTATCAGTTTCACTGTCGAATGATATTTGTGACAGATCTTTATCAGATGATATAGCTTCACGGTGCCCTTCGAAAAGACGTCATTCATTTTCGTAAGACATTCTGAACTCGAAATTGCAAGACGCATCGAGCCTGGTCAAAAAGTACTCAATTCTGCCGAATCATCCGGTCTCAAAGACATACACTTCACTAATGAACACAAACGTCAGTAATGAACGAATAAATGCATATCATAATTTCATCATTTCATTTTCATCATTCATCTAAATGGTTATCATTCTTCTACTTCTACAGTTTTTCTATTTCAACTAATATTGAAAACGTCAAAAGTGTGTAAATTCAGACCTTTCAATATAATGAAACGTAAAGTCTATAGAGATTAGTATGTTTTCATGAAATATTTTGAACTGCCTTATTTTTGGTTAATTTACAGATCATCAAAAACTAATGAATTAAATGTTTTACTCATACTTACTTTAAGTGTTATCTTATTTTCCTTTTATAATAGTATTTTATTAAACTAACTACTAAAAAAAACTTAGATTTTTTTAAAAACACGCCATCTATGGTGATCTATTCTAACTAAGTAGTAAGCTGAAAAACGATGAAGAAGATCAAGGTCAAAACTTGTTATGGAATCCATACGAAGTTCTAATAATATGCAAATACGCACAATTCTATCATTTTTGAACTATTGACCATAAACATTTGTTCAAAATACATGAGTTAGAATCAGGAGATTTCAATAGATGGCGTTTTTATCCGACTTCATCAAGATTACGTTTTTTTTTCATGGACCCGCCAAAGTGACTCTACTCTGCCTGGTGGAAAGCATAAGCAGAATCCAAGAGTGGAGGTCGTCAAACGCTTAGTAGACAATACAACAATGCAGCATGGTGACCCACACCATGGTAGCCTAGTGATGATTCTGCATTATTTGGCCTCCGGTCTCGCTCTCATCAACGAACCACGATAGCATGAATGCTGTAATTTTAGGCTGATCTTCTGTAGTAGGGTAGTTCCGAGATCTACTATCTTACAGGATAACTTTTTAATGTGTTTGTATATATGTAGGGCTTGATTGATTTGACTTTAGACATGTCGATAGATTTCTATTTAAACCTTTTCCAAATTTGAAATGAAGATGGCGTAATGTGTAACTTCATAAAGGATTTTGATTGATTTAAATTTTATTAAAGAAATGTTTTTTCACTAAATACCACCAGTTGAGGTGTATCGCTGATACGTATTCTAAATAGGATGGAAAATTGAATGAGGGAGCCATATTTTAGTTAGAAGCACAGAGAACTGATGTAAGCAATTCGTTTGTTGATGTTTACCCAGTGAGTGAGATAAATAGAATCAAAACCTCCTTTCCACTCATCCTAGGAGAAGAACTCAACACACTTGCGACTCTCTAGTTGCTGGTGTCCATGCATGAAGATTGTCAATTACCATCAAGCGACCTATTTGCCCGTTTGCCCCATATGGTGTAAAATAAAAGTTACAAGTAAAAGTAAGTTCACTGCAGATTCTAATTTTCTTACATTGTCTTTTGTATTCTTAGAAACCAATACATAGTATGACAATGTTATCTTATTACAGTAAAAGTCTTTTCCCATTAAACAATGGTGTCTGTGAGAAAATTGGATAATAATGATTCTAACGTAATCTTGTAAATAATATTTTCATCGAATTGTTTCTATTTGCAATCTTATAAGAAATGTAATTTGAGTAACAATTTTTTCACTTATTGTCTGGTGGTGTTAGAGTATAAATTATAATACTTCGAGCTCTTGAAGAAACTGAGTCTGACCCCAAGACTGAAGGTAGTGTGACTTGAGTAAGCGAGCATTTCTCTTCCAAGAAAAATAATTATACGACGAATTAAGAATACAAAGGGTCACCAACCGTTTTGATCCCGGGGATGTTGTAAGAGATGACAAAGGTAACAAATTGAGCAAAAGAAGGAAAACTTGAAACGAACCCTACACCAATCTGTCTGGCCGCTGAAGGAGTAACTTATGTCCAGCAGTGGACTTTAAAAGTTGAAAATGATGAAGAATATTTACTTTTTGCTGTAACTCTTTTACGACATAGCTCTTCATAAATACCTCCATACGAGTTGTAAAATAACAGATTTACAGTTTATCATTTGACCGCAACCCTAAGGGTGAACTGAATTCGAAAGTTGAACTATTTGTCAGTAGACTTCGCAATAATGATTGCCATAGATGTTAATGACAACCGGGACCGACTGCTTGATGTGCTCTCCGAATCACGGGTGGGAAACACCGCCATCACCCATACTCCGGGCTGCTATTAGGATAAGCCCAACAGCAGTCCGACCCGGGAATCGGCAGACGCTAACTAACCACTAGGCCAACGAGGCAGGCATGTATTAGTTTATATCTATACTAATCTATCTATATTAATAATAAAGCTGAAGAGTTTGTTTGATTGTTTGTTTGAACGCGCTAATCTTAGAAACCGCGGGTCCGATTTCAAAACTTATTTCGGTGTTGGATAGTTCATTTATCGAGGAAGGCTATAGGCTATATATCATCACGCTACTACTAATAGGAGCAGAGCACCAATGAATAATGTTTCAAAAACGGGGGAAAATTTTCACGCTATGGGCAATATAAGACGCAAACGAGGTTGCGTGGGTCAGCTAATTTTCTATAAAAATATACTAGTACATACACATTATCATATTACTAATAATTTTAATAACATTTTCCATTAAATGCTTGCTAATTTTAGAGTTTAATATCGGTAGTATAGTGAAATTCCCAAACATTTGATCTCAAATCTGACGCTTCAACAGTTACGCAATTAAAGATTTCAATTTATTATTTATCCGTATTTGAATTCACTACAATTCAAGCCTTTATGTAATAGATATATATATTCGTAATCAAATAATCTCGTCAATATACACATTGATCTGCATATTATAACTGTATATTACATAACATGTAACAATGAATGAATGAATATTTATAAGTTCTGTGGTTAGTTAGTAAAAGTGGAAACTACACTTTCGGTAGTACATCGGATAATTAATATTTATATATCGTGCAAAACGGATGTCAAAAACATTAATATGTATGGTGACACTTATGTCCTTAACAAACACACACAGATACGGATCTCGGTGTGTGAGTGCAATATTTTAATTTAAATATTGTGTGCAAACTTTTGAATGTATTGTTTGTTGCAAATAACGTATGTAGTATTTTGTTTTTATGATAGGGACAGAGGAGAGAGATCGCAGAATGAGGCCATCTGTCACCCTAGCAGAAGCAGGCACGGGTGGCGGCGTGGACGCTGTAGAGCGTGCGCACCCTGAAGGACAGTAGCAGGAACATTGGGGTTCCCACATAGGAGGGGGTCATCTACAAACCATGGCCCGATGTACGTCGGGGTTCTAGGGTGCACCTGGTTCCCCGGCGTCCAGTACCCAACGGGCGTGCGGTTTTAGTCGGTTTGAGTCCGACATGCCATCAGGAGGTGGTATCCAGGGGTATCCGCAGAGAAATAAAAAAAGGGTGCAGAGGAGATGGGTCTTTGGGTCAGGAGAAGGGAGTTTTGTGCTATATTATCGTAATACAAAGTAAATTTTAAAAACGTATTAGGAAAAAGACGCAGACGAATAAGAAATAAGATATTATTATGATACTTAATCATAAAGAAAACTTATTTTTGTTTGGTTGTTCATTTTTCAATTTCATTCAAAAGACGGTACTCAATTCAACTGAATGGTTTACATGTTATCTGATCTTTGTGGTTCTTCACAGATAAGCGGTTACCTCACTGTTCCTTACTGCTCGGAGTGTCTTGGGTTCAAATCCCACATAGAACAATACTTTGTGTGAACCAAAAATTGTTGTTCTAAGTCTAGCTGTTATTTCTATCATGTTTCATATATGTTTGTAAAGTCCTCCGCGACACAAAAAGACTCTTAGTGCAAGAACTGTGAAATAAAATGTATATATTCACATCCCATCTTTGTTCTAGATATGTTTATTAATACTGCAAAATTAGTTCAAAAGGCTCGTGCCAAATATCTTTACGCGTAAATTAGCATATCAATCAATGTTTACGACTAAAGAAATGAAGCTTAATGGTTGAAATAACCAGTTAAGAACCACTCGTTATTAATAAAAGTTCACAACGACATTAAACGGGATTTCACGAGTCATTTTGATAATATATGGAAGTAATGACACAGTTACTGTGTAGCATTGATAGTTTACGAAAGTAGGTGGGGGAAATATATTATTTCCAAGTATAGGCAAAATTAAGGAGCCTAATATCTCTATATATCTACTCCTGGCTTCTATGTCTCCAAGGAGCCGGAGACCCAAAAGGATTTTCTACCCCGTCAACAAAAAAAGTCATAAAGGTAGAATTTGGTAGGCCAGATTTTCTTGTAATTTCAAAAAATTACACTTAACTTCTCTGGGGATTTGGTATTAATAATTGTTGAAAAACTTTATAGATTTCTTCATTTTCAACAAGGTTTTGCAAAAGAAATCTGACTGAAGTTATCTTCTGATTGTTCTCCTTCCTAAAAAGTGGTACTATCCACGGTTGATAGAATTCCATTGGACATAAAAGGCTTTTGACCAACTAAAAGCGATTTATGTCTCAATGTCCAAACAACATTAACTCTGACCTCCTGAGAAAGTTATTTAAAGAATTCATTCAAATACATCGAAAGTTAGGTGTGGAGGAAATCGAAAGTTCTACAAACGTGTCGTGTTAACGATGAGTTTCAAAAATTAACCATATTGATCGACATTCATTTACAACAGACGACATTTTTTGTCGTGAATGTGTCGTTATCGAAAGTATTAATATTGACTAGCTTCGCCCGGCGATGTCACTCGTTGTTGTTGTGAAACCTTTATAACAACTACCGCGGGCAAAGCTGCGGTGCTGCATCATCAACTGTCTGCCGGTAAAAGTTTCGTCAAAATCGGCCCAACTGTTCTAGTGATTAGCCGAAATAAACACACAAAGAGACAGAGAGACAGGCAAACTTTTTAGAAATGATTGATTTTATGATGTAAATACCGTATTATCTTTCATATGATTTAGTGAAAAACTTATACTTTGCAATTACAAACAGACACTTTAATTTCGTTAATTTGTATAAACCTGTTGACTAGTGATTGACTGTTGGTTTATGGTCAGAACTGCTAAACCAGTGGTCATCAAATCAAAACCAGGATAAACAATTGTACAATAAGCAAGCACGTTTGGTATGTATTTACGTCTAATATACCCATAAAATATGTGTTTATAATTACTTACATAATATAATATAGATACATTTTATTTAATAATTCTTCTTGAATGACCAATCTGTCAAGAGTGTCCCTCTTAGTAGATTGGTCGTGATCGTTGTTGGGCAGTGTTGTGGTTCACTGTCGCCAATCAGTTTCAGGGCTGCTGCCCGTCGCCCTTAATAATACTAAATTAGTCAGAAGTAAAGACTTCGGACTGACGAGGGCCGGAGCAGAGAAAATACGTCCAGGTGGGATTTTGGAATGGTGACATCCTGGGCTGTTAATGTGATGCAACTAAAACGATGGCTTACCTTGTATAATGCCCTGCGTGCTCGGACACCTGCACGAGAAACCTGATGGCCGTATTCTGGACTGCTGAAATACAATTACACCGACACGAAGAACGATAAGCGAATTTTTTGTATGATAAATATAAGTGTTTCATAGGTATTACTCATACTTAAACACCGGCTTAAAATGAAATTAATTCATCCAAAGGTTGCCTAGAAGAAATTGCTATAAGCAATAGTGTTGCTCTTTGTACAAACATTGGTTGCTAGCTTTATAACTGTACTAGCTTATATATGTGGCTCAACCCACGTATTTCTTGATTATTGCGGTAAATAGTATCCTATATCTTTAATCAAGAATCAATGGATCTCCATTGTAAGTTTCATCCAAATCGGTTTAGCTGTGTAAAACGTAACATACAGGCAGATAGACAGTAGTTTTTTTAAAGTTAATCTTGAATTTTAAATAAAACTTCATCAGTTCATGCTAAAAATAAATAATTACTCTCACTGGTCATTAAAATTCGTGAAAACTATTTAAAATATCAAATATATTTATATATCTATAATATATTTATATTTTTCTAGCCTTCATTATCCACAAGGCGATAGCCTATTATATATAAAATATAAATATATAAAAAAACCGGTCAAGTTAGTGACTCAACCGGTTTTTTACCTGAATATCAGTTGTTTCACAAAGCCACTCCACAGCCTTGAGGTCGGACTGAAGTGGAAGATTTAAAATTACTTTTAAATGATCACATAAATAGGAAAAAGGCAAGATAAAGATTATCATCTTCAGCCTTTAAGAGTCCATTGTTGGACATTTCTCTCTTCAAAAGGGAGATTTTGACCTATGATATTGTTAAACCACGTTTGTAAGACGGGTTGATATTGGGTGTATTTCAAGTGTTTCTTCTATTTGTAGTACTAAGTTACCCTGCGTAGTTTGTTCCTTGACACCTACGGCAACTTTAAATGCAAGGCTATACGGGGAACTATTAATCATGATGAAGCAAGCTAGTTGCTTATGTTCTATATAACATATTTGACTTCAGTACTGTAAATAATGTTTTTTCTGCATTGCCCAGCCGGTCGACTGGTTGAAAATGTCTGAGGCATTAAGTCCCATCAGAAGTATCAGTAACCATCCTAATTAATTTTCAACTTTATCTCAACAAAACTATCAAATATCCGGAAAGTATCCGATCCGACAAATCGTCTCGTATAAACAATCTCTAACGGTCTCCCGTCATATGCGAGTATACATTAACTTTCGATGTCAATCGATCGTCATCAACATACATCTCTTTCTAACACAGCATATATTATATCTCATGTCTCTTGCATTTCGAAATGATATTTTATAGATCATCTAATTGTCTACTACATAATAGCTTTCTAATGGCCATTAGATGTATAACAATGGTGATGTTTGTGGCGTTATATTGTGTTATATCACGACCTGGCCTGTTATCTACTGTGGGTGAAATGGTAGGGCGTTGGCAATTGATATGAACTTGTTGGGTACTTGTTTCTATTTTAGTGTAATGTGTAGTATATTTTTGTAGAATGTATGTTAGACTAGCCTCGATACGACGTTCAAGAAAAGAGTGTACTCTTATGTCATTGGGAACGAAGTTGTAACTTCTAGTGTCCATCAGGTGATACATGTCCTCGTGTGATTAAAGAAGAATTTTGTACGCAATAATGTGTGATGAGAATTTTTAAATTACTTACTTTTCAAAACAAATGTTATTCATTAATAACTGCACTTTTAAGTAATATGGGAGGGGTATATTTCTCCAGCAGTGAACTGTGATAATAATTTGATTTCTTTTATTTGTCATGACAATTTAACTCAATCTAAATGTTCAAAAATCCACCGAGATACCAAAATAGCATTATTAAAGTTCAATTACATATTTATGTGTAAGGTTTATATCGATATTAAATAAGAAATAGGTTAACCTTCTTAAATATATCACCATGGATAGTTACAAGTGAAACTGATAGAAGTGTGTTCAAAATCAATACATATCTTAACATGGAATGTGTTTGTAACACAAAAATACATTCATCTCATTTACAAAATTCAACTCGAATCACTAAAGATGGAAAAAATACTATTTTGTATTGGGTTGGGCAACATCTTAGCGTAATATAGAGTTTATGTTTTAATATTGTATACAAGTAAATCCCAATATTATTTTACAACTTTATCTCTTTTTATTATATTTTCAATGATTGAACACGTACATCCATAATCTAGAAGTACTAGAAAATAATGGTGCATGTGTAATGATAGTGGTCGGTTTTGTTGTGAATGCCATGTTGTTCTAATTCCCATACCTACTTAGATCTATAGTAATCTGCTGTGAGCACTACATTACTGACCCTGTTCTTGAGCTACTTTTCAAGAGATTTTCATTTCTGTTTCATTAAAAAAATAGAATATTACCGTCCTCGAGGAGCCGGAGATCCAAAGGGATTTTCACCGCGTCAACAAAAAAGTAAGAAATGGGACAGACCTTCGTTAACAACCAATCACAGAACAGTAACTAATAGTCCACGGGCCCACGCACAAGAGATTTCAGTGATTAATAACAGGCTGAAAGTTTATACACAGCTTCGTTTTGACGAGACCTCCAACTTTTATTATTGGACCAAATTCTGATAGTGGCAGGAAAACGTGGGATAGGGAGCGAAACACGTCAATTTGATGAATATCCCAAATTAATAAATAACAGTTTCTAAAAATCAATACTTCGAGAAAATACGATGAAGAAAAGACTAATACGGTTTCTGCTTCGTAAGAAAAATTAGCGCTCTTGGATTCCTAATTACATACTCTGCTCATCGTAGAGTGATGTAGAGAGATGTGGATCTAGGATTTTTGCAAATACTTAAAGGGACATGAAAAAAAATATAGTGGTTGGTTTGCTTTTTCTTTGATACTATAATAGACGGTAGAGAAAGAATTCAAAATCACTGTAAGTAGTTGAGACTAATGATTCAAAGACATACTCAACAGGTTTGAGACTAATTGAACTTTGAGAGAAATGCCGCGGGCGTTGATTCATTTCAGTTGTCAGTACATGAGATAAAATAAAGTTGTCCATGATTGAGGTTGTGTATCTAAATGTCTATCTTAATTGATACTTATCGTATCTTAATGTGTGTGTTTTCACTCTCATAGAAAAGTAACAAGTGAATTTGTTTGTTCCGATGTTAAGGATCTAGCCAGCGTTGGATGCATTTAAAGAATAATCGCTTGACTGTGAGATTATCCATAATGGAAGCTTCTGAAAGTACACCTGGACTTTTTCATAGTATAAGGGAGTAAACGAGCTGACGGGTCATTTGATGGCAAGTGACCACCGCCGCCCATGGACACTTGCAACTCAAGAAACATAAGTGAATTAACGCTTTTTGAGTCCCTCCTCTATGAGTCAAGGAGGATGGGTATTTAACGTTCCAGTAACAACAGTCGGCAAAAAGCATTCATGAACAACCCATAATGTCCCACTGATGGGCTCAGGTCTCCTCTCAGGAGAGGGTTAAGGCCTAAAAAGCAATCAAAGAATTGTTTTATGCCGATTTTCAGCGAGGGTCTTTAACCAACGCAAAGACTAACGAGAGAAATTAAAAAAAGAAATTGAAAAGCAAAAATATGAACTTGTTAGCCTAAATAACCTCTTACAGTAGTGTAAATAATTTAAATAGTTTGAATGGATACCAAAAACGTTCAGATTAATTATTACGTAATTTGAGATTACGGCAGTGAAATGCACAGCCGTGACAAGGCGAGTGATGTGTTGCTTTGTAGAAATGTTTTGAATTTCATTTCGTTCTCTTCTCTATTTCCTCCGCTTATCTGACAGAATGAGCGCGGTGGGAGACATTATATAATTCTTAACGATCAGAAACAAAAAAACACAATAGTTTGTGTCTAGACAGTTATCCTTATGCCACAAACTTATAGTGATTTGTGCCTTCAAGATTCAATGGTTGCACGATGTAAATTTTTAAATATGGAATTTAAAATTTTCTCTAACTTTATGTCCACGGTAATCTTAAGGTGTATAAGCATTAGGACGCGCGTCAAAACCCAGATTTCTTCTTCTTCTTTGGTATTGTAGTAATGTAGTTACGAAATTAATTGATTATTTTAGGTGTTATGTTCTAAAGGATGAAGAAAGAAATCTCTGCAACAAATTAATATTTTAAAATTTTTAAAATTCACTTGTTTTGTTTAGGAATGCTCTTTACGTTTGGAATTTTTATAGCATTATGGTAATAATTGTGTCTACCATAACTGCGATGAAACGAGGTTACGTCGATATAGAAAAGAATTCGGAGAAAATTATTTGTAGCCTTTAAACTATTAATTTATGTAAATTTTGTTTGCATATATAACATTATCATAAATGAAATTATTATTTATTCAATAGAATAGTCGCTTCATATAATTTTCATCATCATCTTTACTGGCCACAATATTTATAGTCTTGCCTAAAATCTTTTAGAACATTCCCGACTTACCTTTCCAAAATAAACTTTAAATTAGTTAAAGGAACTAAAGATAATATTTTTATTTGAGAAACTATTATGTAGTATTGAATGTTAAAATTGCGTCTCTCATACATGAAACATATATTTACCACATGAGATAGTTGTTGAGTAGAGGATACCACACAAATGAGACAGGCAAGGCACAAGAGCTGTATTTTTTATTTTTTATTTATGGCCCTGCCAAAATGACCCTACACTGCCTGATGGAAAGCGTAAGCAGAAATTAAGAGTGGTGGTTACCATACTCATTGAAATGCAAACAATGCAACAATTTAGCATAGCGACCCACGCCATTGTGCTCCATTAAAGCTTCTGCACTATTGGGCTTCCAGTCTCGCACTCACCAACGAAACACGACAGTTCGTACGCTGTCATTTTACGTTGATTTCCTGTGCGAGGGTAGTACTTTACTGCTATTCTGTTTTACTAAAAGGTATTATAATTGCGAAAGTATCTGAGGATGGATCTTCATTACTCTTTTACACAAATACGATTCAACAGATCGGGATTGGCACAGAGATGATAGATCACAGTCTGGAATAGGACAAAGGCTTTCATTTCGAAAAATTTAGTATACATGCGGGATTAGAAAATATGATATAAGTTGATCAAAACCAATAAAATTCAACCCATAAGGTATAATCAACGTGAAGTACTGTTTTAAGGTGTTTAATATTTATTTTTTCACAAGCAAACATTACAAATCACATTAGTTTGTTAGCTTTAACACCTTCAATCGCCAGAAAAGTTTCACTATACAGTAACCACGGTTTGAATAGGATACGGACGTAGCCTACCGCAATCGTGGCAAAGTTCATCTTTAGTTTGTTGGTTATCGAGATAAAGAGAAGTTTATGTACTTCCTGAAGAACCAAATTATCTCCATGCACCATTGAAATCAGTACACCAGTTTAATACTCACAGACTGATAGTTAGTTAGAGTTACTTTCGAATTTACAATATAAACTAGATGACCCACGCAACCTCGTTTGCGTCTTCTATTGCCCATAGCGTGATAATTTTCTCTCGATTTCGTAACATTATTCATTGGTGCTCCTATTGGTCTAAGCGTGATGGTATATAGCCTATAACTTCCTTGATAAATGGGTTATCTAACTTTGAAATAATTTTTCAAATCGGACTAGCGGTTCTTCAGATTAGCGCGTTCAAATAAACAAACTCTTCAGTTTCATAATATTGGTATAGATATGAATAGTAAGCTTTTACCTCCAGCAGTCAAACTCTATGCGGCACTCTTAGTTTTATGAAAAGATATAGATCAGAACATAGCTTAAGAGCCGTAGTGTGTAGTACCAGCATGCCACAACATCAGTGGGGGCGTGGACTACAGAATACTAGGGTGTATTTTATTTACATCACTACACTTTCTTTACTTATGAGGTTTTCTCTTATCGTAGGAGGACAGCTTGTTTCAAATGATGCTATGGCCTCAAAGAATCCTCACTATAAAAAGAACGTTAAGAAATTCAAGTGTGTTTTACAGAGCCCAAATTCCATCTACCCTCTGGGTTTTATACTAAGTTTCTTCCTAATTTAAAGGAACGATGAGGCTTGTACTTGCCAAAGTGTGATATGTAATTAGCTTCAAAACCGAGGTACCTGCAGCTATAAGCCACAGTTCT
Source organism: Spilarctia lutea (assembly GCA_916048165.1). Taxonomy (NCBI): domain Eukaryota; kingdom Metazoa; phylum Arthropoda; class Insecta; order Lepidoptera; family Erebidae; genus Spilarctia; species Spilarctia lutea. The sequence goes on along the minus strand of OU696492.1, from coordinate 1,107,356 downwards.
GCCTATCGTTGTAGCCTGTTACTGATCAATAACTTGTTTTTAAGCTAAGACTTCTTCTTTGATTAATAAGTTCCTAGGTTGAGAATATGCCTACCTCGGTGGCGCAGTGGTAGCGTATGCAACTGCTGTGCTTGAGGTCTCCGTGTTGATTTTCAGGTCCAAATAAATTTGTTTCGCAGATTGGGTGTTTTCTATTATAATATGTATGTTTTTATAAAAAAAGTGTTAACATATTTTTATCAATTGTCTAATGCCCATAGTACAAGCTCTGCTAGTTTGAGACTAGATAGCGTTTTATGTGTTAAATGTCCAAAATATAATTATTTTTGTGTCAAAATCTACGGAACTACACCACACTATCTAATGTATTTTATAAAAAAACGAGCAGACTCTGTCGCGCGTTGCTGTGGCTTTACTGTATTATGTTTAGTTATTACATTAATAAAAATACGTGATAGAAACTATCCTATCTCAGACACGCCAGCTAAACATACATTTAAAAAAAAGGAAAATCGGTTAGATAATTTCGGAGTTCATCTTGAGCAGTAACGTAACACATGATTTTTATAAAATATATACATACAACATACAGAGACAGCTGCATATGCTAAGCTATTGCGTTATGTTTGTTATTTATGATAGTTGTTTTAAATTTAGTAAACAAAGATATATAGGTATATATATATAAAAATTGGTTAAACAGCGAACATTTGTTAAATAATTCCTTATCGTTCTATTAGTCTAGTGTGAATGAATCATCATCAACAACCCATAATGTCCCACTGCTTAGCTCGGATCTCCTCTCAGGATAGGGTTAAGGCCATAAAGAGGCGTGAATGAATATTGATACTTTAATTTTGAACTACAATATTTATATTATTTGTATCTAATACCATTATAAGAGCAATTTTTTCTACATGTATACATAATCTGGAGCAGGAGGCAACTGCAGTGTGCAGATGGTTTTTGCGGACTTTTAACCGATCTAGTAAGGATCCATTTTAGAAAATTTACTAAAAGAGCGAAATTTATCAAAGGTGCGAAAAGAGGCGAAGGAGTGAACCAAGGACTGCAATACAATATAGTATACAGTATCACGTATTATGCTGGTCATAATTTTATTCTACTTACTATTAATTCCACATAATTTTACTTTCTTTAATGATATAATAATTTTTAGTCAAGATTTTATGTAACTTTTGTGTTTTATTCCGTAATCGTGTTATTAATAGCATGTTTGTAGATGTACGTATTAACTTGTTTTTTTTTTTCTTTTTTTCAAAAGACAACTCCCACATTAGGAATAAACATGCTGTGTCGTGGGGGACTTTACAAACATACATGAAACGGACACAAAGAACATCCAAACTCGGGACAACAATTCGTGGATCACACAAAGTGTTATACCGCATGGAATTTGAACCCAAGACACTTGGCGCAGTAGCAAGCGGCATGGCGACCGCTGAAACCACTCGGCCAACCGTGCGGTCTTAAGTTGTATATTTTAGACTTAATAATTTTAGTTGTTTTTGTCTGTCTTTTATATGAAAACATTTAAAAAAAAAAGATTCTATTGACCATAGATGGAGATTATTTGCAAATCCTTTTAACGAATGTCACATTAACTATTTATTAGACAATATTGTATATTCAAACGTCAATTGATATTGAGTTAATGTTATCTGGATGTAATTAATTAAGTTCTTTTTCAATCGTAAAACCGATCCAAAAAGAAATCGTTAGATATCATAGCCTCTATTGGTTGTTCTAGTAGCCAGAACTAAGTGGCTTGAGAAAAAATCCCCCAATTATTCATTTAATTAACAAAGTTCACAAAGAGCTAGATATTTTTTCGAGTCAATTGAGTGTACTCGCAAAATGCCTTCACTTTTAAATTTAGTTTGTTACAAGATCTAAAAAAGTTGCAATATTTTGATTTATATTTAATTTAAAATTTTAAGATGGACTATTATTTTTACTGAGTTATCGCATTAGGACAATGTAATGAAAGTGTTTAAAACCATTACAATATTTTTATCCGGTTCCCATACATAGTATTAAATGAAAATTAAATAGGTATCAATTCCACTTTAATTTATTTGCTCTTACGATATTCAAGTCTGTGATTTATCAAAGTCAAAGCTCATACATAAAGCTGAAGAGTTTGTTTGTTTGAACGCGCTAATCTCAGGAACCGCGAGTTCGATTTGAAAAATTATATCAGTGTTGAATAGTCAATTTACCGAGGAAGGCTATAGGCTATATATCATCACGCTACTACTAATACGAGTGGAGCACCAATGAATATGTTTCAAAAATAGGGGAAAATTTTCACGCTTCGGGCAATATAAGGCGCATACGAGGTTGCGTGGGTAGCTAGTAAATAATAATGATCAAGTATTGGCTATAATTCAATCTATCAGAGTCTCGTGCAATGGGAGACAACTATGGCTAGCAGTGGACTGCAATAGGGTAATGACGAAGATTCACTATCATAATAATGATAACTTAAAAATTTCTTTCAAGAACTGTGCTACCATCATTCTCATCAGAATATCCACAAGTATATCTTCACTGCTTTCTACAGAACGGGATATTTACAGCTAAATCCTTTATACCCCAGTTAGTAAATGGGGTAAAGATACAAGATGAAGAAATTGCTATAAATCTAGTTAGGCTAGAATACCACCCGCACGCAATCGAGTATTTCTTCGCAGTGAATTTGAAACATTTCCAAATGAATAGTTTTATATCTCTCATTTTATAAAGAAAAGTTTTTATTGTGTTAATAACATTAGAAAATTAACTTTTAAAATAATCAAGATCATTATTTTTTAATTTTTATAGTTTTGTGGATTATCACAACTAATGAGTTTCAATTTTAATTATTTGTTGTAGAAAGCCATTACATTTTAAGGTTATGTCGTGGAGAAGAAAAACAAACGAAAAATTCGTAATTTTCCATCAAATAACTTGAAACGGGCAAATTGAACTTGATTTTTGACTCATAAAAACAGTAATTATAAACGGAATGGTTCTAACTCTACCAATTGATATATACCACACAGTTTACTTATAAAGTTATTTGATCAAAGATATAAAGATAAAAATAATAATAATAATAATATGTTTATTTTACACCAAAGTCTCAACATTTTAAATATTACAATACAAAAAAACGCTTTACAGTTTGATTGTGTATCAGTATACATAGGTACAGGTACTGGTTCCCAAACTAGGCATAGCCTGTATTTCGGGAGTCAGAATTTAGTGAAGTTGAAGGTGACGCTGCTCACAATGTGCGCGTGTGCGTGCGCATGTGTATATGTATGTGTGTGTGTGTGTGTGTGTGTGTGTGTGTGTGTGTGTGTGTGTGTGTGTGTGTGTGTGTGTGTGTGTGTGCGTGTGTGTGTGTGTGTGTATGCGTGTGTGTTATGAAATAAATATGACAAGGTCCTCAGTCCTCTCATAATCTAGTTGTTGAAGCCAATTTCCAACTTTATTTTTAAACTCATGTTTGTTAAGACTCACAATATTTAATTTTTTATTTATTATATAAAAAGGAAAAGGATTAACAAAAGCAAATCTCTTTTCCACATTAACTTTGTCATATTTTTTATGGCAAACGAGCATACGCATCGCCTGACGGTAAGCTATTACCAAAGTTCGTATTGGTCCAGGAATACCGAAGACGACAGTTCAATTCACAGTATTGTTGTGCGAGATAGAAAGTTTCTGGAGAAGCGCACAGTTGTGGACTGCCAACCATCTATATGATGGGTATGAAACTCCTGTCGCATAGGACGATGGCGGATAGAGGCGGCAGAGATCAGTGTGAACAATTCCTCGGAGCACTACCCATAGGAGAGGCGATAAAGGATGCATAGCGAAGCCACATCTCTACGCAGCGCCAGAGAGAGATAATAAAATAAATCTAAATATATATTAATCTAACGACAGTATCATTAAATTTAGTTAAAAAATATATGTAGGTAAGGTACTACATAATTAAATAGTTATGCTTTGGCAGAATAATCAAGAATTTTTAATAATAAAATAATGATTAAAGTGGTTTCTTTTAGTTAAATCTAAGTTGAAACAGAAAACACAAAAGTATAGTCTTAACCTGTAAAGTACTGGCTGAACCCCGCGGTGCTACCCGCAGTACGACAATAAGCGGGCAACGCCGCGAGGCAAAGATGTATCTTAATAAATTGTAGCCTATGTGTTATTCTGACGTATAAGCTATATTATTGTAAAGTTTCATCAAAATCCATTCAGTAGTTTTTGCGTGAAAGAGTAACAAACATCCATCCATCTATACCTACAAAATTTCGCGTTTATGATATTAGTAGAATTAATGTTTCTAATATTTCATACAAATACTTTAATATCATAGTTAAAGTTTATTAAAAATATTTTCTCGTACAAACGTCATAAAACTCACCCACTGAATTAAAATTATTTGGAAGTAAAATAAAGTAGATAAATTGATGATGTATTGATTTATTCGAGAACATTATCGATGTCCTACATAATATACACCGATTTTATGTAAATTATAAACAAAACATCAATGTATACAGCCCACCATTCAAAATACCTGACCCTAAGAATACAACAAACCCTCACATAAAAGCTATATCTAAAATTATACCCTAATGCCAACGATATACAGTCCGAAATTCGTTAAACTTTACTCTAACCCAGATGGTCTAACGTGCTTCACATAGGAAACAGGTGGGGAGAAATATGATAAAACTGTATAGCGGTCCAAGCGCCTCGCCAAACATTGCCTGACATCACTAGATGTCGGAAAATTAATTCAAAAAATAATTACAAAAAAAATTTAAAACAAAAATGAAGTTTTTCCTCGTACTGTTAGCCGTTACGGCTCTTGTCTCAGCAGAAGACAGTGATAACACATTAGAAACGGCAATTAACTTCGTAAAGGACTGCAAAGGAGACTACATATTATGTGTTAAGGTTAATAATTTTCATTAATATAGTGAAAGTGTTGTGTGTTGTGGAATCAAGTTTATGTGTAAAACCATAAGTGCATTTAAACTAAAAATCTAACGGATTAATTTAAAAAAGTGCTAAAATTGAAAATATTTGATAAACATGAACTTACAAAGATTCTTAATTTTGAATTACAGGAAAAAATGCTCCGAATCGTTGACAATTTGAAAGCATCAAGAAGCATAACGGTTGTCGATGGCGTAGTCTTCAAGGGTGAGGCAGAATCAAGGTCTTCGAAGAGATACGATGCTCTGCCTGTTGACGCAAGTGCAAGAGATGCTGAGGTCAACTACAGACTCGTTGACGGCGTCGTCAGTCTCTTTGAATCCCATGCTCTTGAAGTCAAGATGAACGACGCTGACAAGCAATCTGTCCAAAGATCTCTCGAAGAAGGTAAATAAACCACCTAAATGTCTAATCGTAGTTTCAAACTTTGGCTCTAATATTTTGAATTAAAACCTTAGTTTGATTTAAACTAGTGATGATCGACTAGTAAATAAATAAATATTAGAAGCACTGTTGCTGCATATCATGTTGTCATAATATTTAAGTACACTGACCAAAACGTTGTTATGTTTTATTAACATCAGGAACTTATCAAACCATTTTTATTTTACAGGCCGTGCCAAGAAAAAAGGTGGTGGAATGGGTCTTATCGGTCTTTTAGCTGCAAAGATTTTGTTTGGCAAACTGTTTATCGTCAAGCTCATCGCTCTGAAGGCCCTTGCTACTGCCAAGATCGCGTTGGTCCTGGGTGCTATTCTCTTCATCGCATACTGTCTCAAACAGGAGCATACTAAAACCACATACGAAGTCGTTCCTCATCCTCATCACCATGAATCCCACCACCCAGTTCAAGTAGACCACGTCAGTCATGACTCTGGCCACGGGTATTCCAGCTACGGCTCCGACTGGAACAAGAACATTGATGATGCTCAAAGCTTAGCCTACAGCGGTTATTCGCGCTCAAGCTAAACTTAGCCTAAAATCTCTTAGGAAAAAACCTCTGTTGTACAAATCAATTTATTTATTCTAATTTATTGCCATTAATTTATTCTATTTGTTAAATAAATTATTTATTACGATGTGTATTTTTGTTTTATTGATTATGATTTAGAGCTGATTCGAAACGGAAATCGAAATAGTTCGAAATTTCCGTGTAGCCGCTCCTTTGTCGGGTCAATGGCATAAAGCGAACGAACTAGAATATTACAACTCACTTTCATTCAATGATTGATAATATCTGTGGTCACTTGAGGCGATATTATACCGAAACAAAAACAGTATTAACCAGTCAAATTAAAAAGTCAATCATTTTAATGTATTTAATGATTGTAACAAATTATAAAATTCGTCTGATTGCATTTGTAAGACACTTAAAATTCTTATAAAAACTAATGACATGGACTTTATGAGAAAAAGCTAATTATAATAAAATATGCTTAATATAATCTCCTAACATATCTCACAGATCCGGATAAAGATTTTTCAACATGGAAGTGTAAAACTCTCTCTTAGATTATGTTTATTTATAAATATGCACGTTCCACATTATCACAGAGTTATTGCTAGACGATTCTCTTTAAGTGGTAAACAAAAACAGGTTATAATGTATACATTGATATCACTGCTTTCTATAGACAGAGTTTCACGTATTTTAGTCTAATTTCATCTTCATCGAGAGTGAACCCGTTTGGCGAGACGGTAGTTAATAGACAAGCAACTATTTGTCGACAGTGGCAATCGTTTAGTAGCTGAATATGAAACAAATCTACAACTGAAAAAAATAAAGCACCTGTTGCTTGTAATTACATCGTCTAGATAATATTACGTCTTAAAAGCTAATAGTGGTTTTCATGACACGTTTTACTGAATAATAGAAAGTCTCTTTGTAATGGTTCCGCGAAATAACCGTATGGTTGAATTATGATTCGTATTGCATCAGAGATGACAGAGCATGTTTTTGATCATTTAATAACTGTTATGTACATTTATTTTCTCTTTCATTTATAGTTTTTATAATCGCAGTATTGGGTTTGCTGCCCCAAACCTGTAGAATGGTCTTCTATTGTAAACTAGTCCATCCTAAATTCTTTGAATGTCTTATTGATCATCATTATCTTGGCATCATATCTAATCATCATATTTTTTCTGTATATTGTTAATATATTTGTTTCCATTTAAAAAGAGGTTTCAATTTATTTCAAAGAGAAATAAAAAAGTCCTCAATAGCCATAAATAGTTCAGTGTTGGATCTGGTCACTGGCCAATGGGCCTCTTGCCATAAAGATGGTATTACTATACAACGTTTCACTATGCCATCTGGTAAAAGTATGTATTTTGTATAATATTTTTTTTACCTAATGTCCATTATACTTAACAATAAAAGACGATCAAAATACTCGTATTACTAAGATAACGTTACTGAAAATACGAGTGCCAATAAGAGTATAAAATAATTTTCTCAAATTAATTGCAATAACCTATAGACTACGGGCCCGTGTCGAAAATTGATGGGTCATGTGAACCACCAGGAGACTTTTTTAGAAAGATACAGGGGCATAAAACAATAACATTTAGCACTATGCTGTCACTTGGAAGCTGTCCAACTGAGTATAGGTGAAGGGGAGGGAGTAGGAACCGTCGATTTTTCTCCCTTGTCACATAATTTTTGTACGGCGTTGCGAGATAATGGATTAGAAGAGATATTGAAATTGAATGGGACCGATGCCGTACAAAAATAGTGAGCCACAAAGTTGGATTTCTTTTTGATTTCCCGGCGATTGTCTCGCTCAATTTAGTCATTTAATTTTAGACGGCATCGGTCCCATTCAATTTCAATATCTCTTCTAATCCATTATCTCGCAACGCCGTACAAAAATTATGTGACAAGGAAGAAAAATCGACGGTTCCTACTCCCTCCCCTTTACCTATACTCAGTTGGACAGCTTCCAAGTGACAGCATAGTGCTAAATGTTATTGTTTTATGCCCCTGTATCTTTCTAAAAAAGTCTCCTGGTGGTTCACATGACCCATCAATTTTCGACACGGGCCCGTAGTCTACTATAGAAATTAAAGATAAAACCAAAATAGATGGGAAGGCAATAACAAAAAAAAATCCTAGGTAATAGTCAAAAGAAAAAAGTTGACAACTAAAATCTCGTCTGTCTGCTCAGCTGTCCCACTGTAGAGCCGGTTCTAGTGTACATGCATAGTTGGGAATAGGTCAGCTTTTACGTTTAATTGAAGCTATGAACTTTAAGTTAAGGATAAAACCTTTACTATAAGCAATACCTTAAAAAACATCACATCTGAATACAAAATATAAATAGGTAAGTGCTTGATGAAAAGTGCAATATGAAGCTTCAAAGATATTCAGAATTGTTTTTTCAAAACCATACTTGGAGAAATAATATTTTAAATTAAACTTATTCACGCGTTAGGCAAACGTTAATTATTTTAATAACTATTTGTAGATGGTATGTAGATTGTATACTTTCAAAACAATTATCCTGTGGTGTGAAGTATATAAAATTTTCAGACAATCAGTAACTGACATTTAAACGGTCATAATAATCTATTGAACTAGCCTAGAAAACTAATAATGAAGAAAGAGTAATCCCACCTTATTCAGTTGGGCAGAAGGCATTAAGTTAAAGTTAAAGTATTTGGAACAATCTACGAGAGACAGTAATAAATATAATTATACCCGTAATGAATTCTAAGATCATACTTTTTAAATTGAACTCAATATTTTTTTAAACTTATAACGGGGTATAAGAGGGCAACACTTCCTCGCTAAAAATATACCTGGGTCCAGTAGACTATCAAAGCCACGATGGCTTAGCCTTTACAAAGGTATGATTAATTTTGATGCTCTGTAGTTGTATGTGGTTTTATCACATTTTAAATAAATCAATAAATAAATATTCCGGACATCGAACACAGAACGCCATCTAGTCCCAAGCTAAGCAGAGCTTGTGTTATGGTTACTAGACAACTGATATAAATACTTATACATATATTTTTTTGTAAATACATACACTCAAACTTCGAAACAAAAAATTGATAGGTCACACAAATATTTGGTCCGACCCAGGATTTGAAGCTGAGACCTCAAGCACAGCAGTCGCATTTACTACCACTGCGCCACCGAGGCAGTCAAAATTTTGATAGTAGTTAGAATAAACCAGTGGACTCGATGCAGAAATGAATGTTTATGATTGCCCAATTTAGTTTACAACTACTGAATCAATAGTTATAAATTATAACATGTGAATCTAGAATTGATTTAGGAAGTAATGCTTTTAACGAAATATAAATCTTGATCTTGTTTAATTGCTATTAGTTTACTAACTTAGTAACTAACTAATTTACTAACGAAACTGCTACACAAAGTAGAACGAAATGATTTGATGGGCTTATGGATAGATGAGTGAAAATAAAAATTATATTCAATTAACCTTTATTAAGTTATACGCTTAGCAATTGATGTGTAAATTTATTGATTTCATACTTATAAATATAAAAGAAAACATAACTACCTTACTAACTACGCTAATTAGGTTATATATTTTTTTGTTTAAAACTATGTTTTTCTCTGTAAGTGATTATTGTAATCTTTAGAGAAATAAATGTCTTTAACCACAATCATACTTATAATTGCAAGCATCAATATACAGAATCGCGAGAGTAGTCTCCAAAGAGCGCATTCGACAACTTACTAGTATCATTCATCTACATCTTGCGACCCTTTTGCTTGTTAGACTCCCTATGTTACAAGGTCGCCTTTTGCACTACTATTTATTTTTAGTTTGCATAACTATACTATACATGGTTAGCAAATAATCACATTTTAACAAATAAACTGATTCCAAGAACTGGACCAAATTAAAATGAGAAACACCAGCTACCAAAAAAAAAATCGACGGGATGCACTCCGGGAGTGCCGGCAGAAGTGAAAACTTGAATATTAACGTTGTGCATTTTTGATATTTTGGAATGGTTAGAGAATAATTTTGTACGAATTGCTTTCATTATCATCACTATCGTACACAAATATGGCAATTTATATTACATACACACACGAACATTCGCGCAAGCGCCCTGCGCCGCCTGTCCTGTCACGTGACCTGACGCGAGTTTATACGTCCTCTCTCCATCCGTCTTACGAATTTTCGATCAGGTCACGTGACCTGACGCGAGTTTATACATTTTTACCCATTCCAAAAAAGTACACAGCGCCGCTAAAGAAGTTTTCACTTCAAAATAAAAAAATCATCAAAATCGGTTCATTCTATCAAAAGTTATGAGGTAACAAACATAAAAAGAATACAGTCGAATTGACAACCTCCTCTTTTTTTGAAGTCCGTTAAAAATGAGTATCTGTCTCTGTTAAATAGATTCTTGAGTATTCTTTGTATATGTTAAAAATGTATCTGAACTAAACATTTATCCAAAGATCATGACATGATAACATCAAACGTCATTGAGCTATTGTTATACTCAATAGAGAGAAAGGAATATCATTTTAACCTTTCCAATTTCTGCACAATCTAACACTACACACGCTGTTATTGATATTTTTGATCTGTATCATAATCTGAGATACTTTTTCTCTTTTGAACGTTGTTGCTAAACAATATTGCGAGTTTCTTAGGTAGGTTGGGGTGTATATCATTGATACTATCTATTTTCTCTCTTTGTGTTGTTAACTAACTGCTGCTTATTAGGAAAACACACGAATAATTTTCACACGCTTTTGTTAACTTCATCTGCATGTTTGTATGTTAATCTGTAACCGACTTTTGTTAGCGTCTTCTTTTACATTTTACTTTTTTTTAGCTTCATTGAAACTCTTATATTAAAATACGATTAATTGATGTTTAGCCATTAAATTGTTTCTGTCTACCCTTTTGGTAAATATGCGTACGTAACTTTGTATTTTATCAATTTCAAATAATACTGTATAATTATTTTGACATTAACATATTAAGTCTTACTTTCCTATTATTTAGTACCGTATATCCCGTGTTATATACCATAAAAATAACATACATTTTCGATTTCATGCGATTCATTATGTTAATCAGTTATGGCTACTTCGAACGACTTTCGCTATCAAATTGGTAATGTATTCAGTTCATTATAAACGATGTGTACGTCATAACGGACGCGCTTCGAAATGCGTTTGAGGCCAGCCGTGCCCACAACTTTTGAGGCCTTTCATAATACACCTTTTACAAATATACTATTTGCCTTAATTGAGGACATCTTGTATTTAGTGTAAAAAAGGTGTGTTTACTTTGTGAGAGAAGAGAGTGCATAGGGATGTAATTATTGTAAATGCATCACCTAAAGCAAAAAGTACAAGAAGAATAATAAAAGAGCTTTCGAAATTAAATGTGATGTGATGATTTCAGGATTTTTTTTAATACTTTGACTCTTAAATTATTTCAATATAGTCCTATTAGATTTAAATTGGTAAACTGCATTACAAAACCGCTCCTTACGCAAAACAACCTTATGTTCTTAAAGTTTAAAATAAAATACAAATAAATTTAAAGAATAATATACTTTTTAAGAAACAAAATAAAAATATACCACACTCGAACATCACATTTACGTGAATTTAAAAATACTTTAAAAGTAGATTAGAGAAAGTCTTAAATTTATAATTTCAGACAATGACAAAGTTTAGCTCTAAATTTAATATGTACATAGTCATAATTATTTATGAAATTCTAAAGTGGGCAGTCTACATTTATCATATACTAACAGACCTCGATCACCTCGTCTGCGTCTCCTATTGCCTATAGCGTAATGTTATAAAGCGTGAACAAATTTGGTGCCCATAAAACGGTTATAGTAAGCCAACCTTAAAAGATAGACATATACTCTCCTGGGTTTTTTTTAGAACTTTTAAAAGGGAACAATTCTGTCTTACATGATTTTTGCGAAGCATTAACCGTTTACGTAGTGCACGCATCGGAAGCTCTCAAAATGAAAATAAAAACCCGATTTTGGAATATTCTTAATTGGTACTCCGATTTTACTGGTCTTAGAGTGATCGTGTGAAGAATCGATAAATGGGCTACCTAACACTGAAATATTTTTATAATCGGACCGGTAGTACAGCGGTCAAGCAAGCAAACAAATTTTTCAGCTTATATATTAAGCATGTATAAGTACAGATTACTTCGAATATTTATTAAATATTTAGGTTTTATTATTATTGCAAGTGAGTAAGTGGTCATTCTTAGAAAACTAAGGCTTGAAACTGTTAGTAATAGCATAGAAGAGAGTTTATGATATTACAATCGATGCTTATAACTTTAAAGGTTTAACAAGTTTTATTTAGATGTCTTTTTGAACTACACCTTTTATTGATGTCGCTAAACGTTTGACAAATGACTACCAGGTACGAAAATACACATTATCACGGCAGGAACATAATTTTTGTATTACATAAAGATCACGAAAGTTAAAACAAACTATCAAAGATCTAAATTCTTTCATCTTCATAAATATTTATATCAATGTGTTGAAGGAGAAATGTAAAACGTAGTTAATAATAAATCCGGTTGAAATAAGATAAGGCTTGACTAAACAATTTCACTTTTGAGTTTGTTAGATCGCGGTTTTCACTAGCTAGAGTTGAGCTATTTGTCAGTTTGTAGGTAAGTAGATAATCCTTCCTGTTATAGAAGTCGGCTTTTGTAGATATGTTGGTAATCACTTCTGGAGAAGGCTGGTCATGTTATCTTTAAGAAAGTTTTCTTGTAATAAAACATAAAATAAAGACATACCGGAACCGATGAACTTTTAACATTGATATGTAGTTTCTCTATTTATCTCTATTAATTTCGTTTCTTGTTGATTGTTGTAATTTTATTTGTTTTATATTTACAGCAATTTTGGGCATACGATTCTCCTATTTTAGTTGCCTCAACCACACATACTAGTAGTAGTACGAGATCCGGCAGTGGAATCAGTACATTCATCGAGTGTTTGCTAAAAACCAATTTTTTACGCATATTTATGATTAGGAGAATGTATATCTACCAAGTTGCCTATCAAAATGTGGCCGCTAATACTTTTAATTCAATTATTGCTAATTGATATTTCGGAAAAAATGTCATTTATTTGTTTTTTAAATAAAATATCGTCCACTTCACGGCAATATACATAAACACTCAAAAATCACGGTTGCCATTGCGCACTTGGCCGCACCTCTTCGAAATATTTTATTTAGCCATATGCGTGTTTTCTAGAGATAATTTAGAATGAAAATTAAATCTGTTTTTTATTTGACCAAAATTTATTAAATTTACCCGTTTATATCTGGACTGAAAATTAATTTTATTTATCAATAGGCTTAAAATTAATATAATTGGCACTATAAATTATGCATCCCATAAGTCTATTGGTACAACTTTTGGTTTGAAATTATGATTTCCAAAAGAGGTTAGTCATAGAATATAGATTCACCTATTTTCTCATGTTCTAATAATATCTCTCTGACCACACTAGGTCCGTGTTTTCTAACCATGATTATGCTAAAGGGCTTAGTATGGCATATTACGCCCTAATATGTTACTTTTGTGTCTATTTCACTTTGAGCACAAATTTAAATTTGGTAGCATTATAGAAATCTAAGAATATAATATTTTTAGAACTTACTCGTATGTTTTATATTAGGAGATCCTCATTCTTTGATTGAAATAAAAAAATATGAATTTAGATGTCATACATTTTTTTTTAATCAATATACAAACTTTTAACCTTACACAAACTTACACTGATCAGATAAACACAGTAGTCTAGTTGTAATAATATAATATACAGTTAGAACAATTCATTTGAGCAGTACTTCAATTAAGAATATTTCTCTTCAATACTTGGCGTCTTTGCTATAATTTTCCATGTACAAAAAGACTTCTGCCTTTCCCATAATTAGTAAGTAGTACTTAACCATAATAAATCGCCTTAGAATCTTGGACAGCCGGTTCCGCTTAATTATACTTGAGTATCAATAATTATGTTCATCGCTTGTAGTATCGAGAAAGTGAAATAAAATAGAAATTCTGTTTAAAGTGCTATAATCATTTGGGCAAGCAATAAAATACGTCCTCCTGTCTACCTACATGTATAATCTACCATAGCTTTGGAAATTATTAGGTAACCATGTGTGCAATCTGTGCACATAAAATTTGATCAACCTACTCGTAACATAGAAAACAAAAAAAATAGTATTTTTTTCTTTTATATTATAATTGATCTTAAAAACCAAAATATGTAAAGTTTTCTAGTACATATGATATACCTATGAAATTATTTTATATACATTTTAAATAGATTTAGGTTTCAATAGTATGTTTATAAGTCATTCATAATGAAATAATGCTTATACCTGCGTGTCACATACTTATTTTTAATCCCCTATTAGTCCACGGGCCCACGAACAAGGGATTTCAGTGATTGACAACAGGCTGAAAGTTTATACACATCTTCGTTTTGACGAGACACCCAACTTTTATTATTGGGCCAAATTCTGAAAGTGGAAGGAAAAAGCGGGATAGGGAGCGAAACACGTCGATTTGATGAGTGTCCCAAATTAAATAACAACAGTTTCTAAACATCAATACTTTGAGAAAATACGATGGAAAACTGAGAAAAACTTGTGGCATACAAATTGAATGGCACCTTCCGGGTGACCCCCAGCTCTAACATGTCAAAATGGTGACTTGAAAAAATTTATTAACAACAAGCTGATTTTTGTTTTGGGGCTTGCAAAATATATATATTTTATAAAAAATGCATCGGCATACAAATTTGTTGGTAATTTTTTTGAGACCTACACTCGAAAGTTGTCAAGATTATGTTAATCTTTTTTTGATTGACAACTGTATGCCACGAAAAAATTATGATTATTTGCTCAATTTTTAATCTAAATATAATAGTGACCTACAAAAAAAATGGAATTTTTGAGGTTAACCTACAAAAACAAAAAATCTAATCATTTAATATGTGCTCCGTACTTATGTCTTGTAACTACTGGTTTCATTTGTAATATATTAAACTAATGTTAAAAAAATGAAAGCTTGTATTTTCAGTGTATTAATACACTACAGAACTTTAATAATAATGCAATGTGCAAACAGTGCATGAAAAGAATTAAAGTTATAAATAATTTATGATAAATATTAAAAAATCAATCAATCCTCATCAGATTCGTCACTCGATGAGTCTTCACTATGTGTGATGTTATCGTCATCTTCAGAACTATCGGTATCATACTGTTCAGATTCTGTAAATTTTTATTTTTTTTATAAGTTTTATTTTCGGATGAAAACGTTCGTCCTTACGTGAAGAATTGCACAAGAAACACTCCATGATGACGATCACTTAACAGCTTCGAAAAGAGAGCTCGACTAAACTAAAAAGGTAAAATAGTCGTTAGAGCTGATGCTTAAAGGAAGTTGGGCGGGGATAGTGGGTCTTACGATTTTATACCTGAGGCAAAATCACACAGTTCAGCATATTATTATTTTTGATATTGATATTGAACTAAATTGAAATGTAATAAATGTTTTTTTATAAGGTACTGCAAAAAGATTATACTGAAAATATTATCGCTACAAACATGTATTATTTGTATTTTAGGTAAATATTTTTAATTTGTTAATATAATAACTTAAAGATATTACTTTTAATTCGATTATAAATTATAGATTCAAATTATAGAGAAATTAAAAAACTTTAATTTATATTAATTTTAATGTACAGGACCTACACGACTTATAAATATGCATTTTTCGAACTTAGAACTAATATTTTTATAGACGTTAACTGATTTTACGATTTGTTTTACAATAGAATGATTTTTTTCCTTACTTGACTATCACTTAAAAATTGTTGTTAACTGAATCATAAAATAAATAAGTAGTTCAATAGCTCAATCACTCGTTACAAGAAATTTCAACAATTTTTCATGCAATTCCCTTGTTTTTATTGCTGTAATTGTTTATATAATTAAGTAATTAAAAAAAAAAAATTCATTTTCATTAAATAAGCTGTAATATTGTATACGAATTTTCCATTTTAGCAATTTCAAACAAAAGCTGGCGAAACTTATGTACAGGACTTTGACATGATATCTTTTCAAGATTTAATTTGTTTGAAATTTCGAAAATTTCACTTGTAATTAATCGCTTCCATTTTTTTTGTATGCCAATAGTTTCATGGTGTTATACGTTTGATTCTTAACAGAAAAAAATAAAAAAGAAGTTGTTATTAATGAAAAAAAGATTAACATAATCTTGACAACTTTCGAGTGTAGGTCTCAAAAAAATTACCAACAAATTTGTATGCCGATGCATTTTTTATAAAATATATATATTTTGCAAGCCCCAAAACAAAAATCAGCTTGTTGTTAATAAATTTTTTCAAGTCACCATTTCGACATGTTAGAGCTGGGGGTCACCCCGAAGGTGCCATTCAATTTGTATGCCACAAGTTTTTCTCAGTTTTCCATCGTATTTTCTCAAAGTATTGATGTTTAGAAACTGTTGTTATTTAATTTGGGACACTCATCAAATCGACGTGTTTCGCTCCCTATCCCGCTTTTTCCTTCCACTTTCAGAATTTGGCCCAATAATAAAAGTTGGGTGTCTCGTCAAAACGAACCGCCCGTGGACTATATGAAGCTTAGGAATTCTCAAATTTTGCTGTTGCTAAGTCATGTACGATGTTAATTATGTTGTCCACTATTATGTTATATAAATTTCACGGCTAAACCGTTGCACCGATTTCAATGAAATTTGACGTAGAAATACTTTCATTGTTAAGAAAGAACATTGGATTACTATACATACACGGTGGAGTCACTTTTCTATTTTTTTTGTTGGCGAGACGGGACATCCGGCTCCTTGGGGACTGAGAAGCCAGGTAAATGGTGAGTCCACTAAAAACTACCCCGGCGGCCGGTTTTAGGCGCCCTGCTATGGGGTGCCGGACCAAGTTATTCCAGGCCCCCCCTCCCCAGGAACGACACCGCGTCTATAGAGACTATCCTGGGGGAAGCCTGGGCTTCCGCCTGCTTGTTGCCCTAATCGTTATATGTGGTTTTATCGGCGGCTGGTGTGTGCGTCCCAGCCCTCCTCACCCGTTAGCATGGCAACAATGATGGCTGGCGGTTACAACGCGGGTGGAGCCTAGCCTAGCGGAGCGGTTAAAACCTAGTTACTTAAAAACAGTTCTTAAATAATTCAGTTTATCTTACAGCTATAGTTTACACCAACTTTTTTCGGTTAGGGTAAAAAGCGTGACGACAGAGATAAGAATATCACAGTAGCACCAAAAAGTCTTTCCTTGGCCCACCCACGCATAACACGTCAAGTTCATTATTTCTAGTCTCGCGTCAGTTATGCTCTCTTGCGTATAATATTAACGACACATAAACTTTAAAAACATATAGGAAAGACTTTTACTTATATTAAAAATAAAAGAGACAGTAACGTTTAAATATAAAGCAAATGTAGTGTTTTTGTAGGATACCCTGCAGCACGATGAAACGACGACTGATGAAAGTGACTGACAGAAAATGGATGCGGACTGTTCAACACTGAGATGGCTGATGGTCCTTTTAAAAAAGGTCTTTTGCTGACAAAAAGAATAATTATTGTATTGATTTACATTTAATATAGTATATAGCATCGTTTATGATTAAGGTGGGACGTTGTTGACGAGCAGTCAAATGGTCTGCACTATAAACTGTACTTTTAAAGATGGAAAATGTTAAAATAATTTCTTTGTGACTATTTTACTTACCATACATATTTGCATAATTGTCGTGGGAATCTAAAAATAATGAGAGTTATAATTCAATAGATTTACATTCACAACTGTCGTATTCTTTCTTCCACTAATATAGTGTGAAACAAATTTGCAGTCAATCTTTTTAAGTGGCGGGTCTAGTAAAACCTTTTAATAGAATAATTGGTGTTATGAATATTTTAACAAAGAAACAACAGACTGTAACATTAACAGATCGCTGATGTTCCGGTAGTTTGACATTAGTGAGAGCAATACCAGACATTTAGATCGTATCTCTTAGAATAGTATTATGCCGTAAGTAAATTCACTCGTACCAAAATGGAAATTGAATGTTTTCAAGTTAATAATAGAAGGTAGGAGTAATTTAATTATAAGAGCTGTAAAGATTAGATAACTTTGTATAAGGTAAGTGAGGTAAGATATTAAATTAACAGCCTTTAACAGTTGACTGTAGGGCATAGATCTCTCGTAAGAAAGTAGGTTTTGGCCAACTAAGCTAGCCAGGCGGGTTAGTATAAAGTTTAAACCTTGTTCTTGCCGTAGGAGAGCCACTTTTCGGCATAAATGGGCTGGCTCGACCGGAGTGATACCACGGCCTCACAGAAAACTGATTTCAAACAGCGCTTGCACTGTGTTTCACCGAGTAAGTGAGGATACCGGAGGCCCATACCTCAACCCCTCCCTCATCCCAATCCCTATCCTCCACAGGCTGGCAACGCACTTGTGACGCCTCTGGGCAGCTGTAATCCCTTACGTCGGCTCGTTTGCCCCTTATTCCATAAAATAATTTTTCCATCTCTTTAAAGTGATGTCATCCTGGTGAGTTTGCTCCCTTTGTCGGTTCTTATGACACCCATGGGATGAATGGTCATATAACTTCGTGGAAGTAAACACGATGAAGTATAGGTAGCTGATGACTGTGCATACACGGCGTTGTTGAAAAGAAAGATAATCATATCGTTTCTCAACTTTATTTGGGTATTATGAGTTTTCACGTTATTTTTACTTGTATCACTCATCAGTTCTCTACCCTTTCTCTTTCTAAACATGCCCTCTTTTACTCAGTCCATCCATCTTTTCTTTGATAGTTCTACTCTTATATGCGTCAACATCCATACTTAAAACTATATTCACTACATTTTGCTCATCTCTACGAAAGTAAATATTTACAATTGAAATAATTACTTAAAGTGTAATAAAAAGTCAAATTTAATAAAAAAAGAAACATGTCTGAAATATTGAATTTACTATTTAGTGTGTGAGAAAGCAAATAAGATTATCGATTAAATAATACTAAAATCTGATCATACTCGACTAAGGCATCTTATAAAAGACACTAACCAAATAAAATGGAAGTAAATAAACTTTTACGTTTTTAGCTCGATAATAAAATTTTGAACACTGACTTCTGCATAAATAAATTTTATATAATTAATCGATTCATAAATTACTGTCTACAATCGACTGTAATAATCGATTTATCACCAGACAGCTCAAAGGAAATTAAAAAAGTATGTAATTTTCACCTGTGTAGCCTTTAAATACTCTTGAATGACACAATAAATCATTTGAACGGTATTAACAAGTAATAAAAATCATTTTTGTCTGTACGCATGACTTTAAATTTTATATTTTGGCGTTTATTTTCTCATTAGTATTTGAAAGATCTCAGAAAACTAGTGTGAATCTGAGTCACTTCCTAAGAAGGTAGACAATTTATAAAATAAAAAAAAATTGGAACTTACATCGACACAGTTCAACAATTATCATTGTGCCCATAAAATGGGTTGGTAACAACAAAAATACAAAATTAACTTTCAATTCAGTTTGTCCCTTCACACACACGTTTCACACAACCTTGTTCTTCGGTAGATTGCATTATATAGTCACACAGATCTATTCCGTGCTTTACTTCAGTTACTTACTTACCTTTATTTCTAAATATTACATGCATACATACTTAACTATGATAACAAATGATCTTGCTCATCATTCATTTGTTATTCCAGAGATTACCAGAACCCAACCCTCGTGTTAAGCTGTTGGGGTCATTAAACCTACTTAAGTATAAGTCAAATTAAGTATGTGTTAAACATTCGGAGAAGCTTGATCTATAACTTTTCTATTAAGCACAGCAATAGTGTTATCTACGCGTGTCCCTAATTAAGAACCGGTTCGAAACTGTTTTAGTAAACTACTGAACCAGTACATTCCTTTCGTTACCCACTTTGGTGGTTCCACAAATAGTTGTTTGATGATACATCATGACAGTGGAATCTGCCTCGGTGTCAAGCATGTGTGTTAAATACATTATTTTTTAACAGCTCTATGTTTTACCTAAATAAATAACTTATTTACTATCATCATGCTAGTGTGAGATTAAGATTTAGACTTATTGCCTCTTGATTGCCTCGTTGGCGCAGTGGTAGCGTATGCGACTGCTGTGCTTAAGGTATCGGGTTCGATTCCCGGGTCGGACCAAATGTTTGTATGATCTGCAAATATTTGTTTCGGAGTTTGAGTGTTTTCTATGTATAATATGTATGTATTTACAAAAAAAAAGTATGTATGTATTAATATCAGTTGTCTAGTACCCATGTTACAAGCTCTGCTTAGTTAGGGACTAGATGGCATTGTGTATTAAATGTCCAAAAAAACAAATGTTTAATATCACCAAAATCTATTTCTAAACACGGAAATGGAAAGTAATGTTTATTAAAATTGCATTTATTAATTTTGCCTCATAAAGTAACTTTTCTATTTTCTTTGACAGGGAACGTTTTATACATATCCCATATCGTTGGGGAATTGACAAACATACGAGAAATGGACACGAAGTACACTCAGAGTAAGTAAAACATTTTATTGCATTACATTATTCGGATCACAAATTGGATTTGAATCCACAACACTCAGTGCAGTAGAGAGCAGCGTGGCGACCGCTTAAACTATGTCATCAATACAGATAAAGTGAAGACAACTGAAGTTAAAATGTAGTTAGTAATCAGCATTTAGCTTATAATACACTTTGTTTTAGCTAACCCTCAAAGGGATTTGTCTTAGATGTGTGTAGATTTCGTGATTTTCTTTATTATTTTGAAACCGATCTGGCTAGGTCGGACAGACAAGTTAGCAACGATAATAGCGCTACACAGCCTTAAAAAAGTAAACGAAAGTTTTGAAAACTAAGACGTTAACTGTGTACTTTCTTTTCTCAAAAGTTTACATTGCTTTCAATAGATGTCGCTGTACTTCGATTGACTTAACATAGATTAATTCCACTTTTACCTTAATTTAAATTAAATTTCGATTAAAACATGTACCAATAAAAAGTATAAAATATTATAGGGTTACTTAAATATGTGTATACGTGCGTTAGTTGCCTGTAGAGACAAACATAGCAATGTTGCGAAATACGACATTGTATTCGAAGAAAGTAGAAAATACTTTCACAAAAGAAATGTTTTGCTCAAAAATTACACGTAGGCGTAAAAATGTAGGTGTACTAATTGTTGAAAAAAGGGTTGCATAAAACCTCTAAGTACTGGCGTTAAGTTATTAATATTTTAACGGGTTTCAGGAATGTCGACATATGTTTCGCTAGTAGGTAGTTGATGCCTACAGGCAGTTTAATAAAAAAAACTTAGTTGTAAGTACAAGGTTCTCTGATTATGAACCGTATTTTGTGTCAAATACTACTTTTTATGGTAAATTGGGTTCTTGAGTTAAGCGAAGTATACACCTTTTTTCTTTTTTTTAAAGAAAACACCCTCAATAAGTATAATGTATCCTGTTTCACGAGTGATTTTACAAATATACATGAAACAGACACAAAGAACAGTCAGACTCAGAACAACAATTTGAACCCACAACACTATGTAAAGTAAGAAGCGGTGTAGTGACCACTTAAACCACTAGACCATTCGCGCAAGGGAATTATCCTTTTTATTATAACACGCTTTTGTAGATAACTATATAATATTGCCTTAATGTATTTCTTGTAAAAAAAACAGTGCGAAAGTTCATGGCTGGTTGCAATCAGTCGCGCGCAGTGACTCAACAACAGAAACGTCAATATCATTCTTGCAGTTCAAGTCTACTTATAATATCAGATGAAATTTGGTCAAACTATGAAATGATTCTGACTATTTTCAATCAGGGCCAATATCATGTGAGAGTGTGTGGGTTTAATTGATAAATTGTATATATATATATATATATATATATATATATATGTGTGTGTATACAGGGTGTAAAAAGACGACTACCGAAAACGAAAGGGGCTGATCCAGCACCCCAAAACTTATTAAAAAAAACAAACGGTTGTCTTTAAAAAAAATTGTAGCTTGAAAAAACAATGTGTCAAGATTTTTATTGATTTCAGAAGCCAGCAATGTACGATTTAACGCGCCCACGCGCTCTGTCGCGGTCATTGCACTCACCCGGCCAGCTGTTTTGATATTAAAATACATTACTGTTTTATTGATTTTCTTTGTTTTTTGGTTTTCTAAATGAGATAATTATGTAATTTGGCTCCTGTTATGTTTTACTATGTGTATGTAAGCAGAAAAAATCATAAAACGACTTAGATAAATTAACATTTTGTTTGAGTTTTTTTTTCGCTAAACCTATTCAGTATCATGGTCTGATTGCAACCTCCAAGTTTTCGGTAGTAGTCTTTTTACACCCTGTATGTATATGTACCGATTATCGCGACAAAAGTAAGTAAGTTTTTCCAAGGTCAATCTATCTTCAAGAAAAAAAATACAACTAAATCGATTCAGCAGCTAATCCGTGAAAGTGTAATAGACAGATAGACAGACAAATTTACTTTCGAATTTATAACATTAAGTATGTTAAGTTAACTGGTGACACTAAAACATTTTTTATTATTTTTTTTAAAGACACTTCCCTCCCTAGAAATACCTCCTGTGTCGCGGGGAACTTTACAGACATACACGAAACGGACACAAAGAACACCCTGGCTTAGAACAACAATTTGTGGATCACACAAAGTGTTATTCCATGTGGGATTTGAACCCACAACACTTGGCGAATTAGGGAACGGCGTGGCGACCGCTTAACCACTAGGCCAAACGTGCAGTTAGGCCAAATTACAACTGCAAAATATATAAAAGTTGAATAATCGTCCGGATAAGGACACTAGTTTAGGTGTCTATGATATGACATCGATAGAAAATGCCATTCGGCATTAAGTCCGCCTCGTGCAAATGTAATGCAGGAAGTGTTAATAAATAAAAATTATCTGAATTCACATATATACATCCTGTAAATATAAGGCCTAAGTCAGCTATTTTCTTTTTAAAATTATGTTCTCCCAGCGGATTACGGCCAAGACGCCAGTCTCAACGAACACTAACCAACTAAGCAGGAGATAAATATTTCGGACATCTAACACACAACGCCATCTAGTCCCAAGCTAAGCAGAGCTTGTGTTATGGGTACTAGACAACTGATATAAATATTTATTTACTTTTTTTTTGTAAAAACATACATATTATACATAGAAAACATCCAAACAAATATTTGCAGATCATACAAACATTTGGTCCGACCCGGGAATCCAACCGGAGACCTCAAGCATAGCAGTCGCATACGCTACCACTACGCCACCGAGGCAGTCTAATATAGATACTGGTATTATAGTGCATAGAAAGATCAGGCCGCGGGACTGACATTCATTCATATTTATAATTTGAAATTATGAGAAACATATTTTTCTACGAAAACTAATAAAAGATTAATCTATAAAAGAAGTAAGAAATGCTCTCTAATCTATTGATGTGGGACAGTTGTAAAATGTTTTAATAAGTAACTGGTCTGTGATTTGTGTCAATGTATGATAATGCTTGAAATATAATTAGTGTTCATTGGTTCTAGGTATAGCATTAAATAATATTTGAATTTTAGTCATTTTATATGACTTCCATTAATTAGCTTTACTGTAACGATCATTACATTTATTTTTTTTATTAACATTATCAGCGAAACAAAAAAGGAAAGAGAGAGTGTCATTCTACCAGAGATTTAACGAAATTGTGAAAAAAAAACAATTGAAATGATTCACGATACCCTAATACGAAAGTATAAATTTCTGTGACCTACTAATTTAATCATTAAACGAATTTATTCAGAATGATACAGCCGCATATGTAATTTTATTAGGACGAGTATAATAAACTAAATTTGTGATATATTTTATTTTGTGCTATTTATACCATTTCTAGTTTTTGCGTTTTGTGCTTTTAGAAAACTTTCGCAATAGGAGTAAACCATACTGTGACGCGGGGGACTTTACAAATATTCATTGAAAGGACACAAAGAATACCCAGACTCCGAACAGGTCAAAAGAAATAATAAGTGAAACAAAATATTCAGTGCTGTTTGGTATATTTATAAATACAAAAATAAATATTAAGACCACTAGCATTCACGCAAACACATAGAATAACAGATATTTCGTGATACACGATACAATTCACGATTTGTAGAAATTAATTAAAATACCATAAATATATAGAGATCATTACTTAAATAGAATAAATAAAATAGAATAAAAATACATATTAGAAATAAAATTAAATGATTAAACTTAATATATATCATGTAACTGATATAATAAAACTTGACTATATGCACGAAAGATAATATTTAAATGTAAATTTATGCAAAAATATATAAATATTTTAAAAACCAATATTTTCATAAGATAAATAAATACACATTATATCTAAAGATTTAAAAAATTACGTATATATGTAGGTATACCTAGTCATAGAAATATTTATAAAATAACTAATAATACTATCACATAAACTAAAAAGTTCCTTTTCAGTCAAATTAAAAAAGCACATAAATATTACAAAAATAAAATGACTGAAAAGAAAAAACGAAGGCAAAAAAAAAACAAAAAAAAACTGTAGTTACTTCATTCGCACTTAAATACATTCATTCTCTAATCTAGCTCTCGTAGTGGGATAATAAATATTATATTTGGTAGCCAGCTTCTTATATTCCATAGGCGGAGTAAGCCATGCTATTGCCTTCATTCCTGGACCGAGACCAACCACCTTCCCAACCGTGGCCTTGCCCATGTTCTGCTACCGGGTGATGTTCAGCGTGGGAGTCCCATCCATGTGGTTGCCATACTTCTTCCTGAGCATGTTTCTTTGCCAAAAGCTCCTTGATAAGGGCGATCAATTTGATAATAAAAGCGATCTTGGCAATGAAGGCCAACTTGAAGAGTGAAACAGCGATAACGACCAAGGAAAAGACAGCCAGGGCAACGGCTTTAGCCTTAGCCAAAATCAACAGAGGAATGATCATTTTAAGCTTCTTTTTGATTTCCTTCTTCTTTTTCTTACCACGGCCTTCTTCAACTGTAAAAAATAAGATGTTGGTCAAGATTTAGGGATTTAGATGGACCAGTGCACATAAAGTTACGAAATAGGAATTCTTTGAAAAACATTTAGCAAACATTAATGTTAATGAAAATCTTTTGAATCAAATTTATCATTGAATATGCCCAAAGTTGGTATGGATGTTTAGGAAACCGATGAGTGGCTCATATTAATCTATTGTCGAAACACTAATTGACAGAAAATGCACTTAACATTGTTTCACATTAGTCTTTTATTACCCGACTACGACAATGCCAAGGAAGGGTTATGATTTTGACAGGCTATGTATGTATATATTCATCTGTTCCCTTATAGCTCCTCAACTAATTATTAGAACTGGACAAAAAGGGTATCGTTTGAAGCATCTTTATTGGCCACTGGTTATAATCGTGTCACAAAATTTTATGTGGCGCCCTCTAGCGTTCATAAAGCACTGTGTTAAAAAAATAATTTGATATAAATATCCATGTTTGATATCATTAGAAAGGGCGTCACTTGTATATTTCAAATAAATATATTATTGGCATTTGCTTGTGGCTTTTTTCGTATTTATTCGATAATTCAAACTAGTTTCATACTTTTAAGATTCGTTTTTTGTCGTAGTAGGGTTTTAGTTTTACAAATACCTGAGTATTATATATTTTTGTTTTATTGAACAGGCGTGGCATTGCAATTATTTCTAATTAGCATCTCGTTAATTCACTAAATCAATCAGTTGAGTTTTTATGTACCGATATAATGATTGAAACGGGTCTTAATTTATAATCCGGTTATATGTTAGAAAAGTACTACAGCTGTCTAATAAAACATTTTTGTGACTATGATAATTGCGCACTCTATATCCTCATTATGGATTTACATTATCTTAACCTGTGTGATCAAAATTGTATCGTAAGACCCTTCGATAGTGAGTTCGGACCAGCTAGGCTCTACATAATCAAATTGTTAAATTTCTTTTTGCCTCCTCATTGAATGTAGTGTCTAAATATATATATAATATAATTGGTGTCATATAATAGTTACCTGGCTCCTCAAGGGACCTTGAGGTATCTTCGCCATCATCACTACCACCGTAGCTTAATTCCAATTCAGAAGACTGCAGGATATCTGAGGTACTCTCCCAAAGTCTCTCAGTCACTTGTTTGTTTCTCAAGGCAGGGTCAGTAGAGAGTGTCTCTAGGCTCCTGGCTTCTTTGGGATTGTTGTTCAAAATTGTAACCCCATCAATAATTGTAAGTTTACGAGCAGCACCAAATCGTTCAGCGGCTTTGAGAGCATGTTCCTAGAAATTAAATATACTTTTTAAATTAAATGTTGTTAACTGAGTAATCATGATGGCAATATACTTCTTCGAAAACTATGACATATTAATTACTACAATACAACAACTTCTAA
The DNA here is from genome assembly GCA_916048165.1 of Spilarctia lutea. Taxonomy (NCBI): domain Eukaryota; kingdom Metazoa; phylum Arthropoda; class Insecta; order Lepidoptera; family Erebidae; genus Spilarctia; species Spilarctia lutea. Next base: position 1,080,681 of record OU696492.1, on the reverse strand, counting down.
GTTGTTTTTGTGAAAGTAATCCCTTGCTTACTTACACTTGACCTTTGTATTGTCAATTAAGTAATAAACATTATATTTTTAATTATAGTCAGCGATGGGACCGATAATTATCTGCCTGTAACTAATTTTACTTTGATGTATCTAACTTGACCTACTAGTTATTTGTCACTTTCACTGTCACATGTTATTTGGAAGGTTTATCTTGTCTCTATTTCCTATTAAGTTTTTTTTTTCATTTTGAAAAGACAACTCTCGTGTTAGGAATATATATCCTGTCTCGCGGGGGACTTTACAAACAAATGTGCAGTAGACACAAATGACACTCAAACTCAAAACAACAATTTGTTAATTGATGTTTGAGTGATTTGAACCACCACTAGGTCAATCGTGCAGTTAAATTTAATTTTAGAATAGAGTTTTGGAAGCTTTTGCAACTTTCAAAATTTTCAAAAGTTTAACAGCTGTTAAGAATATCCTTCGGTCCTATGCCGATCTTCTTTTTAATCTTGTATAATTCTTTTGATAATTCAAAAATTGACAATATAAAGAAAAAATTTAACTTTGAAACTTCCTCATAACACATAACTTTCCACATTTAAATTTAAAATCATTTTATTTTGTTATTTAATTCAAATCGGCAATTATGTGTAAAACTCATCGCAGTAAACGGTTCTATTCCTAAATTCACTGTTTTCAATTACACTATTAGAGGAAGAGACCATCTGTGTAACACATCACAAACACTTCACGTACCTTCATGCACAGACTCAAATCACTGTTACAATTAACGAGATTTCCTATAACTGAACGAAGCACTGACTCTTCTGAAGTAACAGGACCACATGATGCCACCACGACCACACTAAATATCACCACAAGAAATTTCATTTTCTTTCAATCTACTGTATCAGTCTAATCAAAGATCGTTCGAACTATGCTGATATTACGGCCAGAACAGTTTTTATAATCGATATCTCCCCACTATAGCGTTTAAAGAATTAGCATATTAAAAACATAAATTCCATATAGAAATTTGACGACACTATGCAAAAGTTCGTGGCATACTTTGTTTCATTAATATTTATAATTTTGTTTAGGTTGTCGGTTTTTTAGAGTTTTTAAGGTCTATATTGGAATCGAATTGTTAGCATAGGCACTTTCTCCAGATACCATCAAAGTCAGATTAATCATTTTTTATATTGGCTGCTTGTGATACACCTTCCTTCTTATAAATCTGTATAATTAATGAATAGGCTTAGAAAACTTGTTTATAACATATCTTTTCATTTGTTACATAGTTTTATGTAGTAATCTAAAATATCATGTTCATGTTATTTGAACTTTAACCCGCCAGGCATGATCACCTCGCCTGGTCTGAGGATCCTCCCTTTGTGTTGGTGGGACATGTCACCCATTCCTCCACACAACAATTAGGGCCAGTATCACCAGTTCCTAATCAAGTTTCAGATAGTTATCTGCACTATAACATTATCTAATAGATACAATTTGTAATAGATATAATAATATGTCTCAATAATTAAAAATTTAAGTACATAGTACTTAAAGTACTTAAAGCTGGATATAGTACAAAATTTCTCGACCACTTCTTCACTGTCCAGGCAGTTCGGTTGTGGAACGCCTTACCAGTGACGATAAGACGTGCGCAGACTTTAGCTTTTTTTAAGAGACGGGTGAAGGCATACTACCTGGGAGACCTCAACGACCTGTAAATTGACCTTGTTCTCAATTGGGTCATAAATTCCACTTGAGAAAATATAGAGTATCTATTTATTAATATTATGGCTATTTAATAATATCTCTATTTATTTATTTAATCATCTACAGTTTGTTACTGTTTGCTTATATAGTATGTATTTATATACTTATTTTTCTAACCAATTTTCATACACCAGGGACTACCCTATACTTTCCACGTCTTTCTTTCCATCCCATGGTTGCCTGGAAGAGATTGCCTTTGGGCGATAAGGCCGCCAATTGTACTTCCTAGTGTTGTGTTACCTATTTAAGTAATATGGTGTACAATAAAGAGATTGCTTTATTATTATTAAGTATGTAGTTGTTAGGCAGTGTTCAGGTCAGGATTCGCGTAAAATCTTCTAGGTCTCTCATAAAGATTAATTTTCTCCGTTTTCGTAACATGTGAAGCTTTACTTCCATTAGCGTGATGTTTTATGACCTTTAGTCTTCCTCTGTTAATTAACTATTTAAAATATTTTTTTATATCAAACCAATGTATCCTGAAATAAACATGTTCAACCGAATAAACTTTACAGCTTTATATTTCACAAAAACACACATATTATTTAAAATCAAATTCTTTAAAAATTTAGGTACATTAAGATTTGGTTTGTATTTATGTATCTAATCTACGTTATCTTGAAGAACTGTCTGTTTGTAATTAAAATATTTTTCAAGTAAGCAAAAAAACTAAGTTTATTATTTATTATATTTAATAAATTTTATTGACCTTTGATATTCTAAAGAAAATTATCTTCGACTGCACGGATAGCTAGGTATAAGCCTCCCCGCTTCTTAATGAGTTTAGTGTTTTGGGTTTGATTCCCACATGAGACAACACTAAGTATGATCCACAAGTTGTTTTTTTTAAATCTAAATGCTCTTGGTTTTCGTTCTACCTGTGATAGTAGTAATAAAAGAAACAAAAGAACACATCAGAACTGTCATCAGATCTTAAACTAGGGCACAGTCTACTACAATGCCTTTTGACTGCCTCTGTGGCGCACTGGTAGCGTATGCGACTACTGTTCTTGAGGTCTCGGGTATGATGCCCGGGTCGAACTAAATTTTTGTATGATCTACAGATATTGGTTTCGGAGTTTGGGTGTTTTCTATGTATGATATGTATGTATTTACAAAAAAAAGTATACATATATTTATTTATATCAGTTGTCTAGGACCCATAACACAAGCTCTGCTTAGCTTGGGACTAGGTTATAAATTTGGCAGAACGTACTACGTATGTCAATATGTGGTAATTAAATGAATGATGTATAAATAGATTTACTATAATAGCCCGGCTGATTTGGTTTTAGATAATCATTATATAATTTAACAGAAAAGATTTCTGATACATTTTGGTTTATCTGACATGTACATAATATTATATGTCTATTCAAGACTTGTGCAACCGAAATCTATAGTTATTTCTCAGATAAGACCAAAACCACTTACTGTTGTAGGGTTCCCCTTACTTGTGTATGTAGTTTAAAATGCAATATTTTAAACATTCAATAAATTACACTAAACATTAACACATAAAATGTATATAAATATTTATTTACGATATTTACACTTCTTCTACACAATAAATATAAAATTTACAAATATATATAGTATCAATATACATTTCCGCGAAGAACATTACAAATAAAACATCACATAATGTTTTATTCCTTATGTGCTTGCCGAGCTGTTAGCGTATTTTTCGTGAATATTTATTCGTGTTTAATTTGTGGAAATTAGACATTTTATATCTAAAACCTTGAGTGAACCTTCTTTAATTTACATCGTTCATAACACACACAGTTCTAAACCTACACTGAAATTTCCCAGTAATTATCAGCAATTTCTGAACTGCCTCTTAGTTTTTCTCACGAAGTAATATTTAATGGCCATTTAGTGCTCGATTAAGAATACTGAGTGTCACTATTTCTATTTATCTCATGGGTGTTATAAGAGGTGATTAAGGGATCGAACTCTGCATGACAATAACACTGCAAAGAGAAAGTAAAACTTAAAACAAACTCTATGCAAGCCCGTCTCGGCAAAGTGGTTTAATTTGCGCAGACCTCCTTGCTAAGGAGAGGCCTATGTTCAGCAGTGGATTGTTGAAGGCTGTGGATGATGATGAACATTTAAAATAGGTGATGGATTCTGCAAATTTCTGTTCCTGTTATTAGGATTTGAAGTCAAATATATAATTTGACTACCACATTGGCGCTGTGGTAGCGTAAACGACTGCTTTGACCAAATGTTTGCATAATCAAATATTTGTTTCGGAGTTTGGATATTTTCTATGTATAATATATATGTATCTACACAATCTGGTTGTCATAGTTCGAACTCTGCTTAATATGAAGTTAGATGGCGCTGTTTGTCAGATGTCCGAAACATTTATTTAATTATCAATGATTAATATGTTTTCATGTATTGATTTGAAAGAATTGACCTGTCAATTTATAACATAAGTAGTATGTTAGAGAGTAGAACGGTTCATACGAAATAGAACCATGATAATATTAATCTAAGTTAAAGTATACATTTTATTTGCAGCTTATATATTCTAATCATGTTAGATATGGTCTGTTGAGCTAGGGATTAGTCATCGCGACTTCTGAGTCAGACACTGCGCAGATTGGCCTAGAGGTTTAAGCAGTCGCTACGTCCCTTTCTACTGTGCTAAGTGTAGTGGGTTCAACATTTTGTATTACTCAAAAATATTAATCTGAGACCGGGTGTTCTTTTGGTCCGTTTCATGTACACATATGTTTTCTACTGAAGTTTAAAATGGTGGGTTAATTTGTTGTTTGCAGACTCATGCTTAATAAACTATGTGGTACCTATGTTATTATTACTAAAAATTTTGGTTACATCTATTTATCGCCCCCAAAATCCCTAAATATCATAAAAATCGTTGAAGCCGTTTCGAAGATTCAGAGTAAATGTAAATATACAGATTAGATGTCAACTATTTATAACTGTCATCTGATATAACACACTAGCATATTGAAGCTATTTAAACACTGTTATTGAAGTTTAGAAAATAGTGTATTTAACTAATAATGTTCTGCATCCTTCTTGGAACGTGTTTCGAATACAAATTACTACAGTTATCTTTAAGTTCTTCCTAGAAAACTTTTATGCTTTTCCTTGTGTTGTAGTTTTTAATGTAGAGGATCCGGGGGCATGTCCGTCCAAGATAAAGGGAAGATCATCCGACCAGATGAGGTGATCATGCCTGGTGGGCCACTACCCAACAGCTGATGTTCGGATATTGTATTTATGCTAATTGGCCTGAGAACTGCTATTGCGCGATGCAGGGTTGTTAGTTTCTCCCTATTGTACGTAACGTTTGGTGTAAATCTGAATATTTAAAAGATTAAGTGCCTAAGTATTTATTAAGTAAATGTTTGTCAAGAACATGAGTAAATATTGCAAGGATTTGTTACCCTTGATTATCTGTAAACTCAGCCTGGTAAAAAAGTTCGTCGATAAACAATATACTTATCTACAGTAAGTGTAAATATACATACTTACCTACGTATGATATTAATTCTATAAAAGAAATGCAACTCGTTACAGTACTCATTTACATGACTACATTTCACTCCACAATCGAATGTCGTTCTCGAAACCGCTCGGAGTCTGGAAATGGGAACTTATTCCCCGTGACTCGGAGAGCACGAATCGCTGTCAGTCGTGCGCCCAATTTCTCCCCGGTCGTGTCGGATAACCATCCTATTCGAGAGCCGGGAACTCACCTGTGCTTGAGCACACACTTGCGCACTATAACATTTCCTGCGTAGTTTGCTGGTTTTAGTTTTCACTGGCCACCGCTGCTGTTGGCTATAAGTACATTCTCTTCATTTCAGTTCATTATCCCACAACTTTAGGACACCCAAAAGTTTGTAATGTTAATGATTGAAATAAGTGTTCAAATTGATAATTATTATTTTTACATTACAGGTAGTTCTTTATCTCTAAAATTTACTAATGTGGGGTTTCTTTTCGCTTTAACGATATGTTTGGGTTATACTCATGAGTGGACATGTACATGTATGTAATATTTACGGATAATAAATTTTACATATCAATTAAAATGCAAATACGAATTTACGAGTTACTTTGAATTTACATGTTATGGTCTAAGTATAGGTTAGTTGTCCATTGCTTAGATATTATTGTTAGCATTGTATTTTTACCATTTCGGTATACGTATTTTTTAATGTTATACGTAGTTCAGATCAGACTTTTATACTTAGTTGTGATTTAGAAATATTTAAGCATTTAGTTGTAAAAACTGTGTCTTGATATTACCTACTAAAGAAAATATTATTTTACATCACATTGTAACTTTTCGGACAAAACCAAATAATTTGTAAAATGGTTTCACTTAAATTACTCAAAACTTATCTTTATTTTGTAGCTAACGTATATAACTTTCAATAAAACAATAACATAACATTAAAATAAATATTTATTTCAATAAATAAATTAAAACTGAGGTACTTGAACATGGCATCAAACAACACACCCACACGAATAAATACACAATCATACTATTTCAGTTCAGTTGGAGATATGGCCAGAATAGGCCAAGGTTGCACCATCACTGGCCTGTCTACCCCATCCCTGAGGGGCTGGTTCATAGTTGTATCCTGGATGATCATCCTGCTGGGGAGCACCATAAGACGTACCCATACTCATGCCACCCTTCTTTGACATGAGTTTTCTGATTAAATTAAAGGCGCTCATAGCGAAAGCAATTTTACCCAAGAAGACGGCCTTGATGGCGACGATAGCGATGATTCCAAGGAAGATGGGGATGAGGGCGGCGAATTTAAGTTTCAACAATAAAAGGAGGGGTAACAACTTCTTGAGCTTCTTCTTCTTCTTCTTGCCACGGCCTGGGGACAATTAATTACGTTATTTTTTTTAAAAAACGGAACTATTGGAAAAAACAGAATATTAATACTTATAATTTCAGACATATATAGACAGAAGTTTCACTTTTGATTGATGTAATTCGGAGGTATTTATTTAAGAAAATATCATAGTTTTCAAAAGCTAAAGACTAATTGGAGTAAGGTCTGTTACAGTCTAAGTATACGTGTATAATGCAGACAGTAAGGTAATGATTTGAATCCTCGTTTTAAGACTAAAACTTTTTAAAGCTCTTACAAAAATAAAATTTAAATAACTACATGTTCCTTAATTAGAAACCATAAAATTACTCAATACAAATTTGAAGAACCTACTAGAAAAGGGTATTGTTTGACAGTTGTGTCAATACATGTAGTAGAGAAAGTCAAAGTACCTAGGTTTCTTTCATTGTTTGGAACCCATTTGGCACTTTAGTGGCGAGAAGTTTCTCGTGTTCTGACAAAAGCAATGTTTATTGCTGTACTAATGATTTCTTGTTATGTGAGTTACTCTCAACAAGGACTGGTTACTGAAGGTAATACTTTGTTGCATCTTCTGTTGAGTCTTATATAACGTATTACAGAGTATTAGCGATATACTCGTATAGTACGCGAACTTCATGTATGGATAAATTTTTCCAAGATTGTTACTTTACTAGATTAGAATTAATGTTAAAACTGACTAAAATTTTGTACCTAATAGCTAATTTTGAATTACAAATGATTATTTTTATTTCTTCTTTCCTATTCCAGTTTTATGAAAGATGAAATAAACTTCTTGAAAGAAATGTTTTCCAGGCTAAGTCACTGCTTTATAATCAACTATAAGATGTACTAAAAGTATTTTATCTGTAGTTAACTTAGTACTGTCTAATGATAATCTGTCATCAGTAAGCTCCTTACCTTCCTCATCAAGAGACCGTGATTCGTCATCAGAAGCAGACAGACGTAACTGCAGTACGTGGTTGTCTAAGAAGTCATCAACGTTGTCAGCTATTCTCTCGTTAATTTGTAGTTCCCTGGCCTTTGGTTCATCAGACAAAGGCTCGTAGCTGCGAGCTGATCTTGCTGATCCAGTATTCACTAAGGCCATGCCTTCAAAGATATTTATATCTTTCAGAAGGGATAACCTTTCGGTGAATTTTAAGGCCTTTTCCTGAAATATGGTTTTACTTTAGTATTTGTATTTTAGCTAAGGTTTTAATGGTTACATAATGTAACTGGTATGTCTTTTCAAAAATTCTGAATTTTTGGTTTAGTTTTATAGAAATTCCAAATTTATACACTGTATGATATCATTACATGTGATATAAAGTTTCACAAATTATGGAAATTTGAAAATTAAATATTCAGAAAAGTAACAAAATTGTATCTCTCCATTTCTTAAATGTATAATCGAACTATTGTATTGAGAACAAGATATGGTGTTGACATATTAAATCCATTGTCAAACAAAACGTATTGGTTGAATAGTAATTGTACATCTTTGGGTTCCACTGAAACTCATTAGATACGAGTCACTGACACTTCACAAACACTAGCTCCTCCACAATATTCACCTTTAGACATAACGACGTATCCGTTTCTATGCACTCAGTCACAGCACCCACTAAGTTTTCCGCAACACCTTTTACTTGCACTGGGTTGCACTTCACTGCAGCCAATATGGCTATAAAAACAATCTTATTCCACATTTTTAAATTTAATAACTCCACATCCAGTGAATGCTTGTACCTCGAGTGCCAACGTCGGTAAACTTATGATGATTTACCAAAAAACTGATGGATTTTATCCTTTGCGTCCCCACCACAATTTTTGACAATATGACGTAAAGTATGTGCGCGCTGTTTGAAGTCGTGTGCTAACTGTTCGGTCGTAGATCGCTTAAGCTCACTTCAGGATAAGTAAGAAAATAAATATTGGATGTTAGAAAGCGAAGTTTGCGCTTACAACATCTAAAATACGCATACGTTTGTGAAGACAGTGTAAATTGAACTAAAGAAAAAGTTTGATTGTTTGATTTTCGTAAGGCCATAAAGTGAAAATTAGTGTCGTAATTTCTAAGAACATGTTGTAACGTTAAATTTTATAATGTTTTTTGTAATAAAATATTTTAAAGTGAAATTAATTGTTAGCTCTCGCATAAACTTTGTCTAATATTAGACGTAGCTATTTTTTAATAATTTAGTGGTTTCGAGGTCGCATTGGAAACCGGAAATCTCAATATGTTCGCTCCGACTTTCTGTGATTTTATTGAAGCAGTAAACAGTTATAATTTAATGTTATATGTAATTACTGAAACTTTGTTTGTAATAATTGTTTAATAACATTTTATTCTTAAGACACGAGCGTATGTATTTCCAACACATTTTTTTCTTTTATTCAAATTATGTTTCTATAACAAAAAATAAACTATTTTAATTTTACTTAATATATCTAATGATAACTCAAAATAAATTAAGGCATTATAATATTGATTTTGTTTATTATGATCTACATTAGAATTACCCAAAATTGTAAAATTAAACAAAGTGTTTAAGCTTTGTGTTAATTTTAATAAAATTTCGTCATTTTATTGCGTTAGTTGTCACTTAAATATGAGAAATAATTTCAGAAATAGATGGTAATTATAAACAAATTTAACTTTTAAAGATTTTACGTAATGTTACAAAATTTTGTTTTGATAAACAGTGCTTTTTATTTCAATAAATATAAATTTGAAGGTACTTTATAACTATTTCTATATTTTTTTTTAACTTTGTTAAAAAAGCTTTATATCATTTCTATTAATTCATGAGTATTTTTTTCGCCTTCAGCGTGACTTTAAAAACTCCAAAAATATAGTCAAATATTACATTGTCGTGTTCTTTGACCTTTAACAATCTCTGTCCCATTTCCAAGTTGCGCTGGCTCTAATCTAAGCTAGGAAAAGGTCTGCAACTTTCATGTTATTGTGTATTAAAGATATGAAAATATAAAAAAATATAAAACCCACTTCGCAAGCACTTAATCGAGTAATCATACGCCAAAAATGCCTTACATCATTTTGGAAAACTGCTGACACTTTTACACTGCTGGAACTATATTAACTGAACATAACTAAGAACCACCGTAAGGAAACTGGTTTTGGAAAACCGGAAGAAAAGTTATTCGTCAATTTGTCGCGCACATACTTAATGTAATTTGAAGACTTATATGGGTTTCTCTTAGATGACATGGTCAGAACTGTACCATTTTTAAATGGGACCACACAGGAAGCATCAGCTTTCGAATAAAAAAATAATTATGAAAATCAGTTGACTCAGTCGAGAGTCATTAGGTAACAAAAATTAAAAAAAGTATCGTCGAATTTACAACCTGCTCTTTTTTTTTAGTCGTTTAAAAATAGAAATTCTTGAATACACGGATAGCGCAGTGGTTTAAGCGGTCGCCACGCTGCTCTCCACTGCGTTGTATGTCGTAGTTTCAAACCCCACACGGGACAATACTCTGGGTGTTATTTGTGTCATTTCTTGTTTGTTTCTTTGTAAGTACTATGAATGCAAAAGTTTGTGAGAATGATTGAATGATGTCACGCAAAAACTACTGAACGTATTCGAATGAAACTTTACGGTAAGATAGCTTATACATCGGTATAACACATATATTACTTTTTACCGCGATGTTCATCAAGGAAATAAGCTAGTGTTTCATAACTCCTTTAAACTTTTTACACCAAGACTATCCATCAATTCATTTTACGCATCCACAAATTGCCCGTACCAAATTGATTTTTGACTATAAGAACTATTTGTAAAATACGAATATTAACAATATGATTAAAATTATAGACAGGCATTACTGAGTCTAGTAGTTAATAACCCTAACTGCTTATCAGGAGATGTTAGGTTTTATACTCACCAGGGCATAATATCAAGCACGATCATTTATGCTTTAATTAACATTTAGAAATAAATAAGTATGATTATCTGCACTTTTTTGGCTATAGTACAGAATCTGGCTAGGTTAAGTTTAGACTACACTGTGTGAGATCTGTAAAATTATTCTTATAAGATTAAAATGGACTTTAAAATTAAATTAAAATCACTGAAAACATAGACAAAAATTACATACAAGCGACAAAAGAATTCTACTGTATCATCGCCTAATGATAGCGTTCCCAAATGACATTGTTTAACTATTTTTTAATTACAATTTTTATAAATAAAAACTGCATTATTCATAAAACACATAACATACAACACGTGCGAACAAATACAGGTAATCCTTTTATTTGTATGTGGTCATAGAACGAATAGCCGAGTGTCTAGGTCACAATTATTATAAAACGATTAAATAATTGAGTACAAGTGAACATTGAATCGTGTCAGTGACGTAAGGTTACTTTAGTTTGTGAGTGAAAGTACTTGTATAAACCTCACTGCAACCTGTGAGAAAAAGTCTTGTACCGAGTCGCTAATATGCATGAGTATGTACAGTTTTGCTTGACCGAATGGATGAATTGTTTTATTATCGAGATGGACGCCGCTTTGGCTAGAAGCTTCCGATGACTTTACAAATTTAAATTTGCCTTGATAATATTTTTATAGGTTGTTTATTTATTTACAACATTATGCACATATACATCGGTGAACTTAATACCAAGGGCATTCTCTACCAGTCAAACTTTGGGGGGTGTAGAGATCTGGTAAAGGTAGGTGCACTAATTTACAGTTATAATCTAAATTAATCTAACCAACACAAAAATGCATATACTTAAATATATACATATATCCATACAAAAATAAATATAGATACATTATACATTGGTACAAAGCTCATCGTTGCACCGTTGTTCTTTTTTTTTGTATTAATCACCATCTCTTTTTATCCAGCTTAGTGTTGTTAGCGCTATGTATTATTTTGTCGGGGATTGGGTTGATTTGGGAGTTGGCCAGGTTTCTTTTAATAATATATATATATAATAGGTCGGTTTTTTTAGAGCTAATTGACATTTTTACCGCAGATTATTTGTTTTATTTTAAGGAATTAATTCAATAGTTTTAACTTTGCTCTGTGTTTATTTATTTTAATCTTGATTGCCAGTTTTCCTGGTGCATGCAACACTAGACAAAGCAATTTCCGATGATACTGTACGGTTGGCTTAGTATAATCGGTCGTCACGTCGTTTTCTACAAATCACTCATGAGAAATCACTTTGTGTGACCTACAAATTAGAGTTCTGAGTCAGGGTGTTCTTTGTGTCAGTATTCATGTATGTTTGTAAAGTCCCCCGCGATTCAAGATTTTGTTCCTAGTGTGGGAGTTGTCTTTATAAAAGCGGATTTCTTATTTATTGACTATAAATTACAACCTTACAATACCCATATTAATCTTTTTATAAGTCATGGTATTTCTTCGTCGGCCCCTGTAAAGTATTACACCAAAACACAAAATGAGGTCAATGAATCGATGTCAACGTGTGGGCATATGGAACCATACTTTCTAAATAATTACTTGTTTGTCGCCAAGTGTGGCGCAAGATTTTGAACTCTGAAGAGAATCATTTAACTGATGAACCAAAGGATGTGAATGACATAATATCACGCAAAGAAATGCACGCGGATGTCATGAATATGCTGCGTACGTGGTATGTTGATGAAGTCATTTAGGTTTCGTAATTCCTTAGACAGAGAATGCTTATGAGTAACGCTGAAAGTATTATGTTCACTAATTTTTATTATTAAAGTTTGTAGAAAATGTACAAAGTATCGTAAGGCCTTTTTATATGGATACTAGCTGACCCACGCAACCTCGGTTACGTCTCCTATTGCCAGTGTTATAATTTTCTCCGGTTTTTTGTAACATTCTTCATTGATGTTCTGCTCCTAATCTTCTTAGCATGACGATATATAACTTATAGCTATATAGCTATTCCTCAATAAATGGCCTATCTAACCCTGAAATAATTTTTAAAATCGGACCCGCGGTTTCTGAGACTAGCGCGTTCAAATAAACAAACAAATCGAAATAGACTATTGTGTCAGGGATAAAAGAAAAAACCTACATATGCCGTTTGGGATGTAGGACGTTAGCTTATGTATTTTATATTTTACTATAACTTCTTTTTTAAATAGTGTTATTTCCTTAAGCATATCGAGTCAAAGTGTCATAAGGACATGACTGCACAGATACTGTATAGATTTAAGCGGCCGTTTTCTACTGCACTTAGGTTCAAATTTACAAGAAATCAGTTCTCAATTTATGTTGTAACTCATTTTATGCATAATGCATATTGTAAAGTGTGTAATAAGAAAGGGACAATAATCGTTAGCTCAATTATCTGTAATCACCTATTTGTATTCCAATTAATTGTAAATTCAATACACAGACGTTCAAAATTGGTCATATTGAAGTAAAATTTTACAGAAACCTGGATGTCTTGACTAATATCATTATACATTAGGTAACACGACGACTGAGGCTCGTATGCCGATTGTTTTATAGTTTGCTTCTATATTGTTTCCTAGAGTGAGCCTCAAGAAATATCAGCGCTTTCTACCTATACGATAAGACCAACGTGTACAAATATCTAAAACAAAAAAACTCGCAATACCCATCGGAGCTGGTACTTGGATTGATTTCAATTTAAACCTTTGAGTTGAATCGAAATCAATCTAAGCTCCGGTAATTCAAATCATTGATTACTTGAGTTACATCCTTTTATCACTGATCAATTCAGTACTTGAGTTTTATTTTATATTTGTACTAATAATGTTTGATGTTTGTATTTTTGACGTGTTCAAGTGCCTTTTGGAGCCTATGGAAATAAATGATTTGATTTTGACTTTGACTTTGACTACAAAACTGTTTATTTTGGCAATTGTCGCTCAGAAATTTACCTTCTGTAATAAATATGAGCGCCGGGAAAGAAAACAGAATCAGAGACATGAAGACGAAGAACAATAAAACGGATAGTGATTAATTATTTAGAAAATGTATATACATAAAGGCAGTTCCCTTAGAAGAGCAGACTCACTCGGAAAGGGTTAACGAAGAAAACACACTATTCGATACAATCATCAATATATCATGTCAATATCCTGTAATAGACGACTGCAGGTTAGCACAATAGCCTCTCTCTAAAAGGTTTTGGTCTGCTATACAACGCTGGGCAAATGAGTTGCTTTTAAGTTTTTCTTCTTTTTGCCGTGCTATTGCCATGCAGAGCTATATCAAATAATAGGGGTGGTATTCTGAAACCGTCACCACGGAGCTTATACCCATTTGTATTATACTAGTATATTTAACATTGTTTATATGTCATAACACTTTCTCAACTGTCTGACGCAATTCTGTCATATTTGCATCACCATTCATCGCATTATCGTCACTGGACCTCCCAAGATTTTCTGAAAGTATCCGGCAATATTTTATTATTTATTTTAAAATGTAACCTTCTATAATGATTTTTTTTATTTTTACTGCTTTAATAGATACTCTATCTCCAGTTAGTGAGAAAATTATTCTTTCTTGTTGGATAGATCTAAAGTGCAAGAATAATGTCTAAGAAAGTTATTCATGTATCAAAAGACTAAATGTTTCTTTCGATTTCATTTTATGTGATCACAATTCTTATAGAATATTAAGAGAGTTCATTATCATAAGCCCGATGGAGAGTTCTGCTGCTTTTTGTATCAAGTCGCCGCCAGCCCTCTTACTCTCTCTTACTTTAAGTCCTCCCGCTATCTGGTAAGAGGGCACCCCACACTACGTTTACCAAGATACGATTGAGGCATAATAAAAAAAAATGAAAAAACCTTTTCAAAATTGTCTTTCTCAAAGAAAATCCGTAGAGCTTTCTTAAATTAATGATGACGGTAATGATGATAGTGACAGATACGATGATGATATTGAGTGTAAAAGAAGAAAACTAAAGAAAACCTTTGGAAAATCAATAATAATACAAGAAAATAAGAAAGTACAAGATGAGTCAGTGGTACTTACGATCGGGTGTAAGTGACCTTGAGCTAACGGTACTGCGTAGGCGCACAGCGGTCGAATTTCTGACAAGCCTCGGCTTCAACCGGTTTTGAATTTATGTGAATTCTTCGAATCATTATTGACATGTTGTAGGTTAGTATTGTTTACTTCGACGTAAGTTATTTGAAATTTATTTTTTGTTCTGTAACCTAAATTAAAAACTATAATTTAAGTTTTTATGGCTGTCGTCACATTAATTCAAGAGTCATAAGTGCATTTCCGGTCTCTTGAGGTTTTTGTTGAAGGGGGAAGGGACTCCACTTAAGTTCCTGGACTGGGTGATTTATTATATAATATATTAAAACTGCCTGGTTGGTCCAGCGGTTAGCGTATGCGACTGCCGGTCTCCTATTAGATTCCCGAAGTTCGGGTCTTAAACCTCAATGCTTTAGACAGCATGTTACCTGTTCTAGATTTCTTCGGTCATGTCGGATGGCCGTTCCATCGGATTTTTTTTTATGGAATAGTGGCAAACGAGCAGATGTGTCGCCTGATGGTAAGCTATTACCGCCGCTCATTGACACCCGTAACACCGGGGTATCCTCCGGGCCTCCGGTATCCTCAATCACTCGGTGAAACACAGCGTAGGCGCTGTTTCACACCGGTTTTCGGTTTCACACACATGAAAGTGGAACTGAGAAGATACCTGTATTTGCGTACACACTTGTGCAATTTAATGCTCGTATCTCCTGCGTAGTTGGCTAGTCTTCGTTGAGACTGGCCACCGTGGCCCAAATCGTAGAATTACCGCCTACGCGTACATCATCTATTATCATATAATATATCTTTTTTTTTTTATTGGGTAGGTACACAGTGCCCTTGCAAAAGCTAGTTATTTAATACCAATTAGTTTCAAGAAATGATAAGACGTGGTGATCTCCTGTTAGCTTTAGAATTGAATATTTTGTCTTTGGGAGTAGCTGGTAAAACATTTTTACATTTCGTAGGTTAATCGAAACTTGTAAAATACTTTCTTTTGACCCAGAATTAAGTTTGACGTTATGAAAGGTCACAGTGCGGATGCCGGTGAAAATACGAAATTTTATTTTTTTTAGGCTAGAAATGTGAAAAGAAGTAAAACTTTTGGCAAAAAGTTTGGATACTTTTGGATGACCAAATTTAAACTAAATTCAATAGGAAAAGATAGGATAGGACGGGCTGTTAGTCGCCTCTTATAACACCCATGGGATGAATAGGGATAATACTTGTTATTCTCAATTTATCACCTTATTATAAAGATTATTCTATTACAACATATTACATCTTCACTTTAAATTTAAACCAATGATTGTAAAATAATTATTAGGAATTTTATTTGCATCGTATTACAGTTTTTTGATGTCTAATATTTTGCGTAGTGCATGTCTAGTAATGTGTATTTAATGTGCTTGTTTCATTTCCTTTTATTTAGTTTGTAAATAACCAGTAAGTAGTAGGTATTAATTTTATCGTACCAAAATTTGTAATGCCTATGTCAAATTTCATTAATCTCATTCTCCATCCAATGGTTGCCTAGAAAAGATCGTATATCGCGGAAAGGCCACCATTCAGATAACTTTTATGTAACTATTGTAAATTTTTTCATTGCTAAACTCATAAGTACTATAATTATGCATATTTTGTTTATATATCTAATTATTACCTACCATACATTAAATATTACATTAAAGACCATAAACAAATCGCTCATATTTGCATTACATGACATATTATACTTATTATTCTTGTGGAAATTCTCGTCTTAAACACAAATATTTATTTGTACAGTTTAATCTTCGTAGGAACCAAAAAATTCTTGTCATAACTTTCGCCCCGTGTGTACTGTGTGTGTGGTAGGCGCGGCAGGCACTTTCGCGGCGCACCTACTGGCCCCACTTGTGCCGGAAATGAACTTGTATACCTCCAATGTGTTGTAACTATGACACGTTCACGATAATCACATAAATGTCCCACGAATGATTTGTTTTTCTTTATAGCTGAAAGATGTAATGCGTAATTGTTCAAATTTCAGTTATGACTTAGAGAAGCCTGCCAAAGTGACTTAAGACCGCTTAATGGAAAACAAGAGCAGAATCAAAAAGTAGTGGTCACGAAAGTCATTTCGAGGACAGACAATGTAACAATGCAGCATGGTGACCCACATTATGGCAGCCTATTTAGATGTTCATTGGGCCTCCGGTCTTCTTTTTTGACTGCCTCGGTGGCGCAGAGGTAGTGAACGCGACTGCTGTGCTTGAGGTCTCGGGTTCAAATTCTGGGTCGGACCAAATATTGTGTAATCTACAAATATTTGTTTCGGACTTTGGTTATTTTCTATATATATAATGTATGTATTTACAAAAAAAAAGTATATATGTATTCATATCAGTTGTCTAGTACCCATAACACAAGCTCTGCTTAGCTTGGGACTAGATGGCGTTGTGTGTTAGATGTCCGAAATATTTATTTATATATTTATTATTTATTTATTCTTTCATATTTTGATACTATACAGTAAGTGGCCACGTAACGACAACCTGAATTATACGCGGTGCACCCTCCTAATCAAAGGACGAGGTTCTAGAGATCCACTCGTGGCGGTATAATCATACATTGCGGGAATCCATTAATTTCGGTTCCGATGACAGGCAGCAGCATCACTAGATTATGTTTCTCGCAATTGTAGTCACCAACCCGCCCGTAAAACGTGGTGATTATGATATATTCCCTACAATTTTATTACAACTACACACCACGTACTATTTCTGGCCAGTAGAGAGTGCAAATATATCAAAACTAGCTGACCCACGCAACCTCGTTTACGTCTCTTATTGCCCGTAGTGTAATATTTTTCCCCGGTTTTTGTAACATCCTTCATTAGTGCTCCGCTCCTATTGGTCTCAGCATAATGATATGTAGTCTATAGCCTTCCTCGATAAATTGACTATCCAAAACTGAAAGAATTTTTCATATCCGACCAGTGATTCCTGAGATTAGCGTGTCCAAACAAATAAACAAACAACCTCTTCAGCTTTATAATATTGGTAGTGATATACAGTAAGCAAGACGTAACAGATCAAACCTCTATGATTTTCATCACCAATAAAATGGCTAAGAAAGGTAAAAGAATTACAAATGAGAGATTAAAACAGAATATATTTGGATATGACCGGCGAAAGCAAGCAACGTCTGAAATGTTTAGTAAACTGCAGATGGTAAGTGTAGAACACGTGACCAACTGGTTGTGGATTCGAATACTTATCAGAAGGTCAACCTTATTAATATTACGTTCATTCAAAATTAAATTCCGATCTCTCTCGATCTCGCAGTATTTAAGGTAAAAAAAAGTAGCAAGAATTCATAAGCTAATGTAAGAATTTGCAAACTGTAATGAATTAAAATTTGATTGTTATTATATTTGATTGAATGTAAATTTATTAAATAGTATTATAATTAAAATAAATGTCCTAAAAAGTAATGGGTACATCATATTTAGGATTGAAATAGATCTTTATTTAAGAGAAGGGAGAAGAACTGCGCGTTACTGAATTTCGTAAACGGCTCCAATGATTTTTATGTAATTTAGTATGCAGGGGTTTTCGAATTTGGATAGGTTTCGATTTAGTTCATTCATTTCAACCATTTGCCGTCCACTGCTGAAGGGAGCTCTCCCCCAAGGACCGCCAACTATCCCGGTTTTGGGCAGTCCGCATCCATCCGCTGCCAGGCCGATCTAGTTAGGATTTATTTTTTATAAAATTATCATTAAAATACCATTAAGGTCATCCAAGTACTATATACTAAGAGTCAAGACCCCAATGCAAGCACCCTAAACATACAGTTTTATCAAGCCCTTAAAAGTCACAAAGATACAACATATACATTTCTGTTACGCCACCGCACATAGTTTTACAGCTCGATATAAAACAAAATTGTCTTGAGTATGAAAAAATTGTAATTCAAGAGAAAACATGAATGACGTATACGGTCCAAAGTAATATGCATGTAGATGTAACACACAGAAACTTAAAAGGTCAATAAAATATTGATAATTAGGTAAAATGTATGGTTTCAACGGATTACATTCGTTCTTAATAACTTTAATGAGGTTTAGCACTGTAATCAAAATCAGTTGTGTGAGGAGGTACAATTTAAAAATTAACGTTTGCAAGAATACGCGGTATAATATTGTAGTTTGTATTCAAATCGAGTAAAGAAGTGCTTTGGATTAATTTAACCGGACTTGCTTACCTACCCGAAAACCTTTCCCTTTGCAATTCCACACGATTGTGTTGGTCTTAGAGCCATTAAGAATTTCATATAACTCAAACACGGTCATCTGGATGCTGCACTAGAACTTTAAGAACAACCTGTGACAGCACATACCATTGAGATTACTCATTAAAATATATATTTAAATATTTGTAAATACGTATGACAGATTATTTACACCCATCATCTTCCTCATCTTCGTAGCCTTTATTATTTCCTAGAGTATTTGGGGTCGGTTACTTCTTTAACAGGTTTTACCTGAATATCGGTTTTTCCATAGAGTGACTGCCATCGGACCTCCGCAACCCTCAGGGTGAACTGAATTCGAAGGTGGAACTTGTTGTCAGTATATTTAAGGGCCCTGACTTCCCAATAACGATTGCCATTGATGTTCATGACAACCGGGACTGACAGCTTAACGTGCTCTCTGGAATTTCTTGTAAGAAAATCCCAACAACAGTCCGACCCGGAAATTGAACCCGAGACCTCTTGATCGGCAGTAGCTTACGCTTACCGCTAGATCAACGAGGGGCCTACAGGTTTACATTATATCCTGGCTGGAAACTGAATCCACGAGCTCCGGTTTACCAGTTAGGTTCACTAACCAATGGTAAAGTAATGGAAATCTAGTGAATTTTGTTGTACTTACTGTCTATATTTAACATAATTGTATTACTTAAAATTACATACAATGTCACCCACCAACAGCAAATATTGGTTTAGCGCCATCTAACGAAAACATGCTGAATTACGTAGTAACTAATAATCTTCTGTCGCATTATGAAAGTTCTAACATGAAGGTGTCATCAGTAGAAAAAACACAGTTTTCGACCAACTTGAAACGTTTTGAAAAACTCAACAATTTTTTAATACGTAATTGCCAAATCCCGTTTGCCCCCGGGTTTGTCGATTATCGTAGTAAAGAGTAGTCTATGTCCTTCCGCCAGAATCAAAGTAGGTATCTCAAAGCTAAATTTAATTGAAATAAGTGCAGCGTTTTGGCCGTATAAGCGTGACAGACAGACATACAGAGTTATTTTCGCATTTATAATAACAATACGTGTGTATTTGTAGACTAACGATGAGATAATATAATAATTAAATCTTAATTGAAACTGTCTATGAAGAAATTTAAAAACGAAATAGACAATTGATTACACGAATAGCATAGTAGTTCAAGTGGACATCTCGACGCTTCTTATTGCTCTGAGTGTTATAGGTTCGATCCCCACATGGCGTACCACTTTATCTGGGTGTTCTTTATATCCAATTTATGTTAGTATATTTGCAAAAGTTCCTTGATATATAAAATATATTAAAATATGTTTATTTTGCAAAATTTACAACTTTTCTTACACTCAGATTGTAAAATAGCGATTCTGAATATTCAAGAATTAGCACATGGCTGGTCCTCAAGCTAAGCCAAGTCTGTATTATGAGAACCAGTGTTCCGTCATGATGATAAGTGCAAGAGGTAGAATTTTACCTGCTTCTGCTGCTATTTTACGTTATAGTTATCTTTCTAATAGCATGGAGAGCAAGAGAATTCAAGATCATGTTACTAATATTTATTTATTTAGGCTTCCAGCAATTTTCATTGCATAAGACGGACTTAATGCCATCGGGCATTATCTTCCAGTCAACCTTTCGGTGGTTACTCGTACTAGTAGTAGTAAGTTAAGTATGTAGATACTACTTGAATTAAAAAAATTACTGCAACTATAAACACCAAACAAGTAGTACTGTGGAACATAATAGACCACAATTGGTACAGCCTTAAATATAACTGACAAGTGGGGGTCACAAGTTCAAGTTCTAGGCTATTGTTCAAGCTATTCTGTTGAGTGTCAACAACTGTGAAGGTGTAGTTCAAAGCTAAATAAAGAGATTTTTTGCTGTTAGGCGAACTTGTTTTATTTACTTACCGTGGGAGAGCCACTTTTCGGCATGCATGGGCCGTCTCAACCGGAGGATACCACGGCCTCACAGAAAACTGGCGTGAAATAGCACCTACGCTGTCTTTCATAGAGTGAGTGACTTTCCGGAGGCCCATACCCCAACCTTACCCTTCATCCCTTTCCCCATCCCCCGAAGGCCAGCAACGCACTTATGACGACGTCTCTGGTGTTATGGGTGTCCATAGGCGGCGATAAAACTTATGCTCGTTGCCCCCTATTCCATAAAACTAAGCAAATTCTTCACCCAGCCGTTTCTTACGAAAGTCAGTAAATAACCTGTAATTATACTATACGTACACGTATACCATATAACGTGCACTAGTAATTCTTTAAAATTAATAAAGAATAAGTCTTTTTCTCCTACCACATTCACATAACGTCATCTATTTCCAAACTAAGCAGAATTTTTATGAGTAGATACTAGATAACTGATATAAACCGCTGCACCATAAATTGTTTAAAAATTGTGATTTATTTATTGCATACTGGTATGTATATGTATATTTGTGTTTTATATATATGTGTATGTATGTTTAGATTTATCGTATTCCATTGTTATTATTTTTCTCTTTTTTTTTCATTTGTTTCTTAACTTTATTTTTCTTGTTTATTTTAGAATTCCTAGTCAAAGTGTAGTGCCCCTTGTCATTCATTTCCGCGCCACCCGACGGTAGACTGGTAGAGAATGCCTATGGCATTAAGTCCGCCATTGTACTGTATTCTGTGCATAGAACTTTTAAATTAAAAACGAGTTGGTCAATAATGTATGTGTAACACAGTCTCAATGTGAAAATCTAAGGATTTCAACGAGTCACCGCATCCGCTTCACTTTCCACGCAAACATCCTAAACGCATGTCATGGACCTATTCTGGATACTGTTTATTTAATTAACTTTAAATAAAGTCTTCTCGTGAGTATCATTTTCTTTTAAAAGTAAGTAGAAGAAATAAGAAAAGAAAATAGAAAAAGAAATGCCTATTTTAAAAAGCTGGTGAAGGACCATTATTTGTCATTATGAAATCTTTTTTTAGTCATAATTGTGGTAAAGCTCCGTAAATAAAGATTCAATTATTTTTTTCTTTTTTTTAAACTCTTTTCAGCATATTATGTTTAGTATGTATATGTATTATATATAATATGTGTTACTATACAAGTAACACACATACATACATATGTAGTAAGCTACCCAGCATTTTTGGATAACGAAAATCCGTGTCATGTTTGTCCGGAAGAGACCGCCTGTTGTTACATATTTTGCATATTTTGTAATTCATCCTATGTTTTCTTTTGTAATTTTGTATGTATAATTTTGATGTATATATGTATAAAGATATAAATAAATAAGATTACCAGTTAAATTGATGATTATCTTTCCTTTGAAGTTCGTTGAAACACTAGTTATCTTGTAAATAACAAAGTCAAATATTAAGATAAGAACTCATTTAAAGAGGCTTTAAGCAAGCCATATTTGGTCAGTGCGAATTTAGGGTCTATGACCCAGAATCTTTGTGTAGAAAGCGAAAGTGTTTTCATTGACCATAAATATTTAGACAATCCTTGCTAATTTCAAAACTAACATCATAAATGTGAAAGTTATCTTGTCTGTTTGTTTATACGAAGCTTAACTTCTGACCTATTGTATTAATAATAAAAATAATTTAAAATGTCTAACTGATGCTAAGCTAGACAGAACTTGTACTATGGTTATTTATTTACTTTTAATAATAATAATATATCACTTTATTATACACCAGATGCATTACAAGGTAAGCTTAAAATTAGGGAAGTACAATTGGCGGCCTTATCGCCCGGAGGCAATCTCTTACAGGCAACCATTGGATGGAGAGAAATCATGAGTACGAGAAAGTGTTGGGTAGTGTCCGGTGTAAAAGTAGGTAAGAAAATAAAGTAATACAGATTATTATATACCGTTATAGTAATACACAGTGTGGGTAATGAAATAAATACAAACAATGAATTTACTGTACAGGCAGTCCTCGTCTTACGTCGTTTCAAGTTACGTCGAACGATGTTTTGACACTATTCCTCAAACATACGTTAGTTGTTTCGATTTCCAGCATACGAGAATTCACTTGTCGCGAATTAAAAAAACTTTCCGTAGCCTTTACAAATTTGGAGAATGCCATGAAAATTTTTGAAGGAAATGATCCTCAGTTTGACAGAAGTTTTAACGTTAATAACAAAATTTGTGCAGCCTATCAGTGCTACCAAGATCTGTATGATAGCAAGAAGAAAGAAGCAAAGCAATCTAAAATTGATAGTTTCTTTAAGCCAAAAGTTTAATTTAGTATTTCTCATTACATATTTTGATTACATATTAAAGTTTTATAATTATTATTAAAATTAATAATACACACATACCAAAAATAACTAGCAATTTCATAAGTGCATATATAATTATTTTAATAATAAAGTACGTATATCCTTTGTTATAAATGCAGTTTTTTTTTTTTAATTTCGAGTCGTTGTGGATCCTAACCCTTGAGTTTTACATGTAAACATATGAAAAAATATGTCTCGACTTACGTTGTTTCGATTTACGTCGCGTATTTCAAGAACCTAACATTCCGTAAGTACGAGGACTGCCTGTATACACAAAATAAAACAGTACAACAAAATGAGTTATAAAGTATGTAAGGATGTATAACAATTGGCTTTAGTTCGTTACCTAATTGCTTATAAACATACTAATAAATTCCTTAACGTAATCATGAATTCAACATCTGTCTGCCCATATCTCAATTTTATTTGATATAGGCACGGTATGTTTTATTTTACCATTATACTCTGTCTGTCGCCATTTCACTGTTAACTACTTTCCTACACATATTCCTCTTTTACACAATCCACCTTCTTTGATCTTCCTCTTCTCTAGAACCCTTAAAATATCATATTTGTCCCGGGTTGGACTCGAACAGACAATTTCTGCTTTATCAGTCAGGACCATTAAACAAGGTTAGTTAGTTAGTTAGTTAGTTAGTTTATTAGTTCAACAGGCAAGTCACTATTGCAGTAAAAGTTTGAAAATCAGCCGAATCGGTTGAACTTTTTTATATGAATGTGTTCCATAAATGTGACGATTAATTTAATTTAAATTAAATTATATTTATTTAATTAATATCATCTCTTATTTAATTAATAATCTTATTTAATTAATAAAGTAGCTAGTTTAATAATTAAACTAGCTACTTCATTGTGAATTATTCAGAATAGTTCGTTTCGAGCCATAAAGAAGTACAGGGCACGCAGCGCGTAACCGGTTCTGCCTACATTTGAACTGCATTAGAGAACAGACCATTTCTGCTTTATCAGTCAGGACCATTAGCTCAACGGGCAAGTCACTATTGCTGTAAAAGTTCGAAAATCAGCCGAATCTGTTGAGCTTTTTTTTAATATGAATTTGTACCATAAATGTGGCGATTGATTTAATTTAAGTTAGATTAGATTTACTCATAAGAAAGTGGCTAGTTTCTAGTTTAATTCAGAATAGTTCGTTTCAAGCCATAAATAAGTACCTGGCACGTAGCGCGTAGCCGGTTCTGCCTACGTTTGAACTGCATTAGAGTTCTACGTTTATAGGTTATTGTGAACACAATTAAGCATTTGCTTTTTAAATTGTATCATCTTATAGATTTCGATGGTTGATTACAATTAACATAGAACCTCCTTGTTTTCTTAAAGTCGGTTAAAAATAAAAGAGAGTGGCTTGCAATTGGAGAGGCCTGAACCCAGCAGTGAACTGCGATAAGCTGATGATTTTTCTTTTTCTTGTTATAAGTTTTAATAGTCTGAGAGACGGTGAAGACAAACTTTTTTTTAATATATTAACTGTTAATAAACATCTTCATATTTTAAATAAATATAAAAATTCAAAATCTTAATCATTTGTCGTCCTTAATTTGGGCCATACAACTTGGTACGCAGCGAACTTACGTCCCAAGACATATCGTTCGTGAATATTTATATAAATATATTTTTTTGTAAGTACCCACTTTTATCTAGTTAATAGTTTAGTAAAATAGTTGTTTGTGTAAGTGTCTATGTCTTATTAAAGAGAATTGAAGATCTTTAATATTGGTTTACTCGTAGTATCCCTATCGCAAAGATGTCAAGACTATTTTTTTTAAATAATTGTTATTGATTCTTTTTTCTATTCCATCAGATTACTTATTAAATAACTTTTATTTTACTACAAATTTCGATTCGTTATTAGTTCGGTATATTTACCTACAGGTATTGATTTAACAGATCATACTTGTTTCCAGTAAGCTATACAGAGATAAGTAACCAAGCCTACTTAGGCATATATTATTCTCTTTATAGAAAATTAACATTTGGGACTAAATTTGATTAGTTATCAATAGAGTGAAAAGAATGATACAAATTGATGGTAAAAAAGGAGTGTTAAAAATTAGCAAAATTTTTAAAATAGTCGTGACACAGTTTTGCGACAGGTAAGCCATCATAGATGTGTTCATTAATTAATACAATTTCATAAAAAAGTTGGATCTGGTTATCAGGCATGTAAGTCTATCTTTACCAGCTCTTGTACTATAACTACTGCACAATACGGTACTTGTAGTTTTTGATCAGAACGCCTAAATATTTGAACATAGCATTACACGTTGTTGATGTTTTTTGTTCTCATTTGTGAATGTTTAGGCGTCTTGTGTCTGTAAAATAAAAAAGAATCTCTCTCACTCATTAACTCATTAACTGTATAAAACTAATTATTTTATAAATTAAATAATAAATTGAAATATGACAATAGGTAATGTCAAATAAATTAGTTTTATTTTAGCACGGTTTTTATCTGATTAGCATATTTAAGTCCCTGTACCTACAAAATCATAGGTTTTATAAAATATTTTAAAACTTAAGTAGTTTTACTTACAAATTAATAATGTGTAAAGTAAAAAAATCTTCTAGCTTACTTAATTTTATTAGTGTATTTGTTTTCTCCGTAACACGTGAGCAATTTTTTTTTTTGTAAAATAGAAACTGATGTCAGTTATGAATTTTTTTTTTTCATTTTGTTTTACCCAGATACTCTCATGACTAAGACGAATCTATTGACACCACTCACATAAAAATACGAAAAGCCGTTTAGGATCTAGGGTGTACCAAAGAAATATACATACATACATACACTCGACAAACATAACCCTCCTTCTTTCACAGCCGGGCTAAAAGTATGCCATCTTAACTATTTGGCACAACTTGGTTTTTTATTTAAATACATAGGTGTAAACGAGTTAATGGATTACCTACCTGATTTGTAGTAAGTAAAGTAAATGAAAATTGCTCCTCGAAAGCATCAATAACTCAAAATAAACAAGAGCGTTATCACCATTTTTCGTAAAAGTAAAGAAAGAATTACTTAACTACGGTTGTCTTTGACAACGTGATGTATCTCTGGTCCGAAGCATGATCCTCACACGGTCACAGAAAGGAAACACTAAGGATTGATACTCCGCTCTACAACAATAAATCGTTATTATTTTTATGTGTGAGCCTGTCAAACTGACTCTACTTTACTAGATGGAAAGCAAGAACGGAATTCAAGAGTAATGATCCCTACACTCAATGTGAATGACAATGCAACAATGCAGCATGGTATCCCACACTAACACGGCCTATTGAGATGATTCTACATCATTGGGTCTCCTGTATTGCACTCACCAATGAAACTCGACAGCACGAATTTTGTCATTTCTGGTCTTCTGTGAGATGGTAGTACCGCCTCTGTCTTTTTCGTCACGTCAAACCGACTTTTTCGTGCTGGCATCAGCGTGGCTCTACTACCTTGATTACAGTGGAAGTAATTTGACTTACAATATACAAACATAAATCACACGATTAAATACTTTAAAACAAATTATCTATTTATAGTTTTTCTGCTAAAATGGTGACAGTTTACATTAAACGTATTTACTCAGAAGAAAGTTCATTGTACGTGACTTGCATCTACAAAAACGTGTCTAAAAGTTGTCGTGAAAATAGATTCTTGTCTACTATGAGTATCATATATGAAATGACTAAAAGTTTGAAGTAAATACCTTAGAACTTACTAAAAAAAACAAACCACATCCTTCCTGAATACCTCGATAAAGTTTTACTATAATCGAATTGAGAACCTCCTTTTTTGAAGTCGATTAAAAATAGTCAAAGATCGGTTTGATTTAATGTAACTATCATGGTCATTTCGTACGTAACTTCGTACTTTGAACTTCACGGAGTTCATCTGCGACCATGAATGACCATAGCGCTTGCAAAAATAGAAAATAACGAGAAACTGTTTAGGTATTAGGCAATCAAAAACTCTAACTGGAACAATTACTAAAGATAAGAATAACGCTATAAACAGGCTAAGCTAACAAAAACTTTTTACAAATATTCTCAAGGCTATTTCCAAAGACTTGTTGTAGACATATCGAATGAAGATCGGTCTCGTAGCCAAATTGACCTTACCATCTGTAAGGCCAAATTGGTCTCGGAGAAGCTTACGCCAAGCTCAATAAGTCGAGACAGTATTTCACTCCGGCTCATAGCCTTCTACTTTATAAGGCGCAGGTCTGGTCGCATGTGGAATACTGTTATCATCTCTGGGCAAGGCCACCCTAGTACCAGCTACTTCCTCAAGACCGCATCTTACGGAGAGCGACGCCAATTTTTCATTTTAAAACTAATTACAATATATATAATAGTGCCGATCTCCATGAAATTAAAACAAGAGTACAATGCCATCTAGCCATGACCCACCAAACTAAAGAATACCTGCTAATTATATATCGAGATATGAAAAGTTCTAACGCTGATTAGTACGCGAGTATAATTATAAAACTTGCCAGAATCGACTGTCGGAGCACAGTTCGCTTGGCATGAATAACCTCACCTAATCAAGGGATGCTTTTGAGAGCACTAGAAGACTTTACGGGGTACTTTACTTTTGATAATCGTGGTTATTTATTCTGATATATGCTAATACGTCAATGTATGTAGGTACAGGTGTAGGTATGTTATAACACACCACTCATTGAAGGCAAAATGTCCCTTTTTATAACGTAGTGTTTTAAAATTATAGTCGGCAAATTTGTTTTATTAGTCTGTAAAGCTCTTCGAGATAAAATACGTAAGTGCACAGCTCAACTAATTCGAGTCAGTACCTTAAATGTAGAACTAAAAACATTCTTGAGAAGGTTTGACGTCCGTGAGCTTATGACCAGAAAATAAATCAACTAAAATATTCTGCAAATATTACGTCATCGCTAATAAAATTGCGAATAGGGCAAAATGATGATGGTGATGGCTTTAATAGCCGAATCTGTTCAAATCTTAGAAAGATCGCTCCCTTTAATACCCATATATAATGACATTAATGTTTTCTCACTGTTATGCGCTAAATTCCCATGACTTTAATAACATGAACGATACATTCGAAAGTAACCGGTAATTGTTGTTTATGAAGTTGGTAATTCATTTTTATAGACTTTCTATTTTTTGTAATACTATTCATAATCGATTGAGATTTTTATTAATAACATGCTTGTTAAAAGCTCAAGCTTTGCTTATACTCTACAATTTATTTAAGTATACAATATCCTTTTCCTTCATTGCTTTCCCTTCCTCTCTCACTTTCTCTTTTAAAATACTCCCAAATTTCACATTATTACATCTTGAGCTACCAATTACTTGAGGAAGGCAAATTAAATTTGTATTTAAAATACTTCAGCTTACTCTAAACTGTGTCAGGAAAGATACCGTTTTCTTCGTTATACTCGGTGAAATATTAATTTGTAATCTTTGATAGCTTTTAATTTGCAATAAATTTCTTAGTCAACAGTTTGTTATATTATGTCTGATTATTCAATATGCTCTATTTATTACTTTATCTTTAATTTTTTATCTGCTATTAGTACGAGTAGTAGTAGTTTTAAACTCTGTGATTGTTTTCTTAACAATTTTTTCCAGAAAATTTTCTAAATATTTTAATCATGGGATAGACATAACGATATCTGATACCGGCTTCTTCATACTTCTGTGTCATTTTGTTTTCAAGACTTGCTATATTTTTTACTGTATTATTTATTTACCTTACCATATAATGAAAGGAAATTTAAGACAATAATTATTTGAATAGGAATCATCAGATGGGAATGAACCAAAAACCCATATGATGCTACTGAAACTGCTGCACATTCCCTCAGAAAGAAAATACATAATGAAATTGACACAGTATCCAGGTTTTAATTTTTCCGAAATTTACATATGTAATTGAAACTACACTTTGCCTGGAATATTTTATTATTAAGCTACGATAGTGAAACTTTGTATCACTAAAGACGTGAGTTAGAACGCGGGTAGTCTCCTTCGTTCTAAAGTATTCATAAAATAATTTATGTAGATATAACTTTTATTGAATTATTAATCGACGTTTTATATAAGTTCAAAAAACATCGACTTCTAAAATCAATTTCCTGTAATATCAGTTGTCTTGTGGTACTCGTGCATTTAATGATTATAAATATAAATAATTTATAAATGAAATCCAATGTTTAACAAGTAAAGTACCATAGACATTTAGACTGAATTTGGTTTAAAAAATGCCCTTATACAACGGTCACTATACTTTTGATGAGCCGGCTTTTTATTTAATATAATTTAATAACCTGTGACGTTAATTAGACAAAGGGTAAAATAAAAGGGAATTATACATTAAAACATTCTTTATTATTTCGATTCAATGATCCATCGTAAAATAAATTATGTTACAACACACAGACAGACTGTTAACATTCTTCGCATTAAATACAATTGTTTGTAATAAATATGACTTGTAACATCCACACACATACAACACAAATGACTAAGAAAAACAAATAAAATAAGAAAAAAAATATAAAAATAAATAAAATATCTTTGGAACTGAAAACTTAAAACGATAAAATTTACTATTATATCCACAACTATATATATAGTATGGGAGATAAATATATACTCAAAAATATATAACGTAGATACTTATATACATTAAATAAGATTCATCATCTCAGTGGATAAAACTTAAGTAAATAAAAATATATACATTATTATAATAAAACTTAGCAAATGTATCGAACGGTGGTACATATATACACAAAAGATGAATAGATTAATAAGTTAATTTACCTAAAATAAATAAATAAATAATTTAACTTCACGCTTGTTTCACGTGAGCAACGTACGCCAAATCTTGCGCATCCTGGGATCTTCCCCAACCACCACTGCTTTCCCAGCCGTGGTGTTCTTCATGGACGGGTTCAGACCATCCACTGCTCTTCTTTGATTCGAGAAGTTTTTTAATGGCACCAAAAGCGGCGGCAATGAAGGCAATTTTACCGAGGATGTAAGCTTTGAAGACTGCGAAGGCGATGATACCAAGGAACAGAGGAATGAGGGCAGCGAGCTTCAGCTTGATCAGAGCGAGGATGGGCAGGAGTTTCTTCAGCTTCTTCTTTTTCTTGCCACGGCCTGCAGGAAGATGATATACATAAGTATAACGTAAAATAAAACGTTAGACAGCTTATCTTAATTGTGGCCTGAAAGAGCTATTGCTGATACACCCCAATGAATTCAAATAAATAATATCCTATAATAAAAATATGCATTCCAATATTTTAATTTTATTTCAAAATATTAGCTACGCTGTTATAAAGTGAGATAAAGTAAGAAATTTCAATGCAACAGTAATAAAGATAAGCTCCCAAACTGAATAAGGTGTGAACTCAAAGAATCTTAATCCCGTTAACTTCTCACAAGTCTCTAATACCAAAACAAACATCAAACAAAGAAACTTCGAAGCGTTTTATATTACATCTAGCTATCTCAAGAATGCTGTCCGCAAAAAGGCTTTCCCACAGACATAATTACTGACAGAGTTCTTTGTGACTGTTGATACAACAATTAAAAGAAAGCTATGTCAACTTTTGGCATCTGTAACAAGAATAAAAATGCCATGTCTTTGAGAAAGTGTGTTCATCTATGTCATCTTGTAAAAGGTCAAGCGTAAGATTAATTGAACTCAAATGTGTTCGTTTGGCTCTCTTTTATAACTAATTACAACATATTACAACAAACAAAAATATTGTGAATGGTACTCAAATACTAATTAATCCTGTATATTTTCTTATTTTTGATATATGATTTTTTAAATTCTAAATTAGCTCCATATCTATGTTAAGTCTAAGAACACTTGATAGAATAAGCTCTCTAGTTTGAGACTTTACAGAATAGAGAGAATCATCTAAAACCTAAAATATTTTAATGAATATTCATCAAATTTACATTTCACCTAATTCGCTTGCCAATATAACATAATATGAACTTGCATGCGTAGAAACTGGTCTATCAAGTTTTGTTACGTGACTGCATAGTGAAAACATAACCAACCCGATAATATGTTACATCAGCAGTAATAAAATACATTATAATAACTTAGAGCTGGATGGATATACAAGTCTGTGGAAACACACTTCAAAAGTATTAATTTTCAAAAGTAAATTTGAAGATTCGATGAAAGTGCAGAGTACAGTACGGAGAAATTAAAAAGTAATATTTAAACAAGTACTGCTGGGTCATATGGGTGTGCCGGCAAATTATCGTCTTATGTAAGCCATCCGAATCTGAATACTCAACATAAACTGGAAATCTTAAGTGAAAGTTTTGCAGCCGACAAAAAATCATAAAATTTACCAGCAATTTTGAGTCCGGCTATACGAATTAAATGAAATCATACGGTTTTCTCATTACATTAAAATCTTGAAATGGGTAAAGGAAAAAATACTTTATTATTTTAAAATATCAGTCATAGAATTTTGGGTTGGACCTCAAATTGACAGTCTTGCATTTTTAAAGGGTTCAATTACTATTTCCCACATCGTTAGATGTTTCTTTTATTATACACGATAGTTGTTAAAATCAATTGACTTTCGAAGGGGGCCAACAATAATGATTTTTACACAAAAATCAGTTACTCATTCATGATTCTGAAGTTATATAATAAATAAATTGTTTCGAATTCAACAAGTTCAACAGGTCGTTTTTATTTTCAAGAGAAAAGAAAGTAAAGTGCTCCCCAAGTACTTTATGTATCCATTTGAGTTAAACAGTGTCTTAAATATTTGCGTTCAGTTAACAAATGAAAGGAATATTCAGTGACCCGAGAAAATGCATTTAAAGTACCATGTCAAATTACATTGTTAGTAAAACTTACGATTTTATCATGGTTTGTGTGAAAAAATCCCACATTTGGCTGTCATACAATGTGTTGTGTGTGCCTAATAGCGTAACTAATATTTTTATTGTGAGCATGAGTAATTGATCTATCAATTACTTAAACTATTAAATTGTAGTTTTATTTAAATTGAGCTTTTATATTTGTTCTTTCTAATTTACAATTCTATCATTCTGCTCTTAATTGTTTTTAGTTTTAAACTACTTAGTTTAAAAACGCACGCTTGACACGCTTCTTATGTTATGTTAACGGGAACGGGTTGTTTTTCTTTTGATCTATTCACTAAAAATATATTTTAAATTCAACATACCTTCCTCTTCAACAGAGTTTTCGTCTTCGAAAGCTTTAGGCATCCTGAGTTGCAGAACGTGACCGTCCAAAAAGTCAAGTACATTTTCCAAAATTCTTTCTTCAACCTTCAGTTCCCTAGCTTTTGGTTCTTCAGGGAGGGGTTCATAGCTGCGTGCTGACCTGGTATTGCCAGTGTTCTTCAAGCTAACTCCATCCAAGATTTCTAGGTTTGAGGACGACGCCAGTTTGTCTGTGAATTTCATTGCTTTTTCCTGCAAACGAAAAGAGGACAGACTTAGTTTGTTAGTGTATTTTTTTTAATTCATAAATAAATCAATTGGTGATTTTAGGTTAAAAGTGTTACGAATACAATTTAGATAAATGAGTTGATGATGTGTCAAATTATTTGGCATATTAAGGTTTTGAAAAAATAAATTTATGTCGGTTTTGATAAAATTTAACATTTAGGTCACTGTTAATTCCTTTTTTCTATTTTAGTTTCTTGTATTGTTTTTTTTTTA
This sequence comes from Spilarctia lutea, assembly GCA_916048165.1. Lineage (NCBI taxonomy): Eukaryota > Metazoa > Arthropoda > Insecta > Lepidoptera > Erebidae > Spilarctia > Spilarctia lutea. Next base: position 1,047,661 of record OU696492.1, on the reverse strand, counting down.
CAGTGAATTCACTCAAAACATTTTTTATTTTTCAAAGTCCTCAATTTGATCAAAACTTAACACAATCACCCCTATGTCCTTTAACACAAAACACTATCACTGCACTGCACTTCACAACACACCTTGAGACACAACGAGGTATCTGAATCCAGACAATCCTTCAATGCCGAGATGAATCTTTCCGCAACGCCATCCTCCTTCGCCACGGGCAAAGCCCCGGCAACTGCCAGAGCACACAATAGCACTATAGCTTTCATCTTCCACGATGGCTAAACTCAAATTGTTGATGATCAGTGTATGACCGTGAGTTTTATTTTGTGTCCCCCCTCCCTGTATTTCCATATGTCACGGATTGAGTTCGGTGTGAGTGTGAGGCCTATGACGAAATACGTACGCGCAGCCCCTTGGTATGTTGGACATATTTGTCAGGTTTTTAAATAAATGTGTGTTATAGTAACATGCTATTACGGTTAAGTTTAGTGTACGTAACTAGATTTTTTTTAGACTACCGGTTTTACTTTTCTTTTTTAATATACTCTTGTTTCTTTCGAGAGTAGATATAAATTGCTTAATGTAAGGATATAGTTTAAATTTGAAAGATATTTAAATTAAAATACCTAAGAGTACTAAAAAGTTGAACTGAATTTTTTTATGACTTTTGTATCATTTTAGTACTATTTTTTTTTACTTTCATTCTTTCTTGATATTATTATTCAAAAAGTGATATAGGTAGTTTTTAAAATCTTCGAATATGACCATATTGGATTTCTGACACTGTAACGGAAATCCTTGTAAAATAATTACTGACTTCGCAATACTTGGAATACCACAGTGATTTCCGGTTTTGACCGAGGGTTTCGCAAAATCGCTTTCTAAAACCCATCAATACACTTATATCATCGTCTGAATTTCTATATTTTTAACCATTTGTATTCTGAAGTAAATTGTTAATAGTCCATTTATAGGCGCAGTTGTTGCACCTAGCGAAAGTTTAACGTACTTAGAAACAAAAGCGTTATATCTATTTAGAATATAAAGTGCAGAATTATGTTGTTTATTCATAGCTAGTGCCAACCTTTTGTTAATATTTGTAATACCTTTAATACCAGTAAAGAGGTTGAACTTCGATGGATTGCGTAACTCGAACTTTCTTTGATTCATGAATACTTGCGTCATTGAGATTTTTTGAATTCATTACAAATTCGATCTTCCTTTCATTTTTCTCATATCATGTTCAGACGTGTTTAAGGAAACTACTTTTGTATTTCGGATACATTATGAACATTTAAATATGTACTTATCTCATCCCGTTTAGCTTTTTATTTAATGGAAACTTTGTAGTTGTTTACTTCAGCAAAAATTTAGTACATAGTGAATGAAGAAACATTTATTTAGATTGGCCTGTTATTTTATATACTTATATAGGTATTTTTAAAATAAATTTGTTTCCATAAATGAGAACTCCGCTTATTAACAGTCCTATTGCACTTTTTAGTTCATTCAGGTTATATGAGAATGTTTCGCCTAATTATATTTATGATCATCTTTGTGTTCCTTAGCGTAATATGAGTAAAACATTAAGGTCAACATACAGAAACTTTCTTCTAGGTCAGATTGGTACTACAATTATATATGTGTGACCAACAAACCTACACACAACATACTGAAACAATTATTCGTCTATTACAGTCTCATAAGATGCCATTGACAAGACTGTTCAATCGCATTCAAATCGGAGAGAGTCTATTGTCGTGACATCTTCATTTTGTCCCTTATTTTCAACCTTATTTTCAGCGCGCTAAATTTCAAATCAGTTTCTAGTAAATTGTTAGTAGTTAGTTACTATTTAGGTACTGTGTTGGCTCTGAGGACGAATTAGTTAATCACTTCTGGTCGTCCACTGAATGAGTAAACGCGAAGGGAAATTTCTCTGTTGAGAATGTTGCTGATGTTAATGATTTATGAGCTTTGATGAATCCTTTTCTAGTTGGTATTCTAAATAAAGTAAAGTATGGTACCAGATACTAATGATGTAGAAATGCATCTTGGTGTATATCCTACACAAAGTGAAAACTATTTCGTGTGCATATTTATGGCTGTAGTGTAGCTTTAGAATAAACCTTTGTCTAGAGGTAAACATCTTTCGGATTAGAAGATGGTAATGATCATTAAATCTACTTTAGTGCATTAAATTTAAACAGTTTATATTTTTTTATGATGGCTTGTTAAGAAATCTGTGATGTACCTACTAGCAAAGACTATCATGCTAGCTAAGTTTTTTCTTAGTCTGTTAGTCTTATTATAATAACTTTTTATCCTAATAATATTAGTTTGCTATGATATGTTGCTGTTTGTTACCTATTTGCGCAGCAAAAACTACTGAACATTATTTTAGGAATCTTCACAGTGATGGTTTAGACATAAGAATAATACAAAGACTACATTTTATAGCTATAGGGAGGCCTGGACTCTAAATTAATATCCTTTGTAATATTGTTGTTAGAACACCATACTGTATAGATAAATAAGGTACACAGCGCGAGCATTTAATACTAAAATTTTGTACCAAGTATAGTAATCCCTAGATTTGAGACAATGATTTGGTTCATAGCCTATAGCAAACATTGGCCTCATTTACGTTAGTTTTTCAGAAGAAAAAATACGAAGGAACTGAGCAAAGTACCTGAGCATATCTCTAAACCATCTCTGACCTCTACAAACTCGATTCTATGGGAGTTAAGAACAATATATACCGATAAATATGCAAGTCATTCAATAAACACTGTCAGGATGACTAAGATATTCGATGCAGGTTACTTACCAACCTGTCGCCACTTACTCGCGATGTTAACTTTCAAAATACTATGTTGCTTTATACTATGACGGTTGCGGTGAAGTCTCGTCTAAGAATAGAATATCCCATTACGTATATAACCTTTGTGAATCATGACAAAAGTAAGGACAGATAGAATGTTGAGTCATTAAGAAAAATGTAACTGTAGAATTTCTAAATTAAAAAGGTGTGTTATACCGAAATGCTACTGGCTTTTTTTCAATTGTGTTTGGAAGCAGATAAGTATATAGGCAATACAAACATGCATAAATATACACACTACATGCACTTATTTATAAGCACGCACGCAAATGCACAGATATGGACACACGTGTGATTCAATTGTGTGTTTTTTTTTATGGAGTAGGTGGCAAACGAGCAGACGTATCGACTGATGGTAAGCGATTACCGCACCCATGGACACCCGCAATATCGTGGGCGTCACAGGTGCGTTGCCGGCCTTTGGGGGATGGAAAGAGGGATAGGGGGAGGGGTTGATATGGGCGTCCGGTATCCTCACTCACTCGGTGAAACATAGCGCAAGCGCTATTTCATTTTATATCACATATCACATTTGCCACTCTATGTCTGAAGATGGCTGGTGGGAACTGCTGTCATTAAGACACCCAGACCATGGCGCACCCACACTATAGCAGCTTATTGAGATATTTCTGCATCATTGGGTCTCCGGTCTCGCACTTACCAACGAAAGACGACGACACGAATGTTGCCACTTTAGGTTGGTGTTTTGCATGAGAACCTTTAGGTTTTTTAAGAGTTTATGTCTGGTAGAACAGAAAAGTTATGAATCCGCTATTAATTGCCTATATAATTACTTTCTCAACGATATAAATAACTCTTTGTGTCGTTATCTGATCAATGTTCAGCTGTAAGTCCGGATGTTAGTCATTTGTAATCGCACAATCTATGTTTGTATAACATTTATACTGAACCATGGCAAACAAACAAAATTTAAATCTGCCTCTATATTTAAATTACTTTAGAGGCCCAATGACGCAGGAGCATCTTAATAGCCCTCAGTGTGTTGGTCAACTAACTGCATGATCTACTCTTGCATTCTGCTTAAGCTTTTCATCAGCCAGAGTAGAGTCAGTTTGAGAAGTTCATATACCTAATAAAAAGTTACAAAGTAGAGGGTTTGTTTGTGGGTTTGGTTTTACATGCTTACATCAGAAACTGCTATTGCTATACTGTTTACTTACTGGTACCTTAGTCACAACTAATAGAAGCGGGTCATCAATACAAAATGTCAAAAAAAACGGAGGAAGCATATTCAGTTTGTTAAAAAAATTAAAAAAGAAACACCATACTGCATAGACTGCACGATTTCAAATGACCAAGATAACACACACGAATACAAACATATCACATATTCTTACTTATATTCTTTTTCGAAAATGTCTGATATTACAGAAATTTAGAACATTTTATAAAACCTACTCTTCTGAAGTATGTAAAAAAATAAGTAATAGAGACTGAGTTTTTAAATTTAAACGTTGCTAATATTAAATTATATCATAGAAATTAGCAGATATATATTTAATAGTAGTTATACAATGCCATGCTTTCCTGTAGCATGTTGTGGTCGATCATAACCTTGAGGAGAAACATTAAATGAAACTGATGCGATAAATACCAATATATCAAAAATATCTTTAAAGCTCGTTGTGTTTTCTTGTCTCAATCTTTAAGCTCAATCAAGTTTTTGAAACGTGCCGGACAGACTTTTAAATCATTGTCAGCCAATTGTAACTCTCTCCCATTGCACGTCACTCTGATCGATTTTTAAACATATATATGAACATTTTAGTGTGGGTAAGTATAATACTTATTTCATATATTTGTATGTAGAAATTGGGTACTGAGTGTCATTGAGCATAAATCCCATTTCAAGATTTTATACCTCATCATCACTTGAAGACAAAAGCTTAACAGCATCATCATGCAAGCTAAGTTTAAAAAATTAATATTTTTTTACTTTTATAGTACTTGTGAGAAGTAAACTTATGTATCTTAGCAAAACTTTATTAAAAGTGTTTCGCTTGACGCCGATGGGTTCCGTAGTATATCTTGCTGCTAAGCTAGAGGTCTCGGGTTCAAATCCTGGGTCGGACCAAATGTTTGTGGAATCTACAAATATTTGTTTCGGAGTTTGGGTGTTTTCTATGTATAGTATGTATGTATTTAGAAAAAAAAAAGTATATATAAGTATTTATATCAGTTGTCTAGTACCCATAACACAAGCACTGCTTAGCTTGGGACTAGATGGCGTTGTGTGTTAAATGGATGTCCGAAATATTTATTTATTATTTATTTATTAAGTTTTTTTTTCAATTGTAATTTATTCGGCTGATATACTGTCACTGACGGACACTTCTCTTCACTAGCAGGCCAACATTTTTGTAGCATAAATGTTATTTTTCCGTGGGAGAGCCACGCTTGTGCACGGAGATGCATGAGCCGGCTCGACCGGAGTGATACCACGGCCTTAGAAAACCGGTGTGAAATAGCACTTGCGCTATGTTTCACCGAGTGGGTGAGGATATCGGAGGCCCATACCCCATCCCCTACCCCCATCCTCTTCCCCGTCCTGGATGACACCCAAACTCCGAAACAAATATTTGCAGATCATACAAACATTTGGTTCGACCCGGGAATCGAACCCGAGACCTCAAGCTTAGCAGTCGCATATGCTACCACTACCACGCCACCGAGGTAGTAAAAAAAGATAGTTAAATTGATCTGAAAAATTCAGTGCCTAAGTTAGTACTTTTTACTCGTTCATGATTAAACGCAAAGCGGATTTGAGTTAAATGTATAACACAGATATTTTATTATATAAATACAAGAAAATAGAACATTAAAAGCGAAAGCTACATTTATATAAAATATCCAACTTATATTATACATAAATGTACATAATTTTAAATAATGCAATGTATTACACAGAAGAATTTCAAAAAGGAGAAATCTTTTAATTGAGGTTTATTTTTGTATATGTAATATGCTGCCTCTTATTTTGTACTGCTATTTATATTTGACGAAATGTATAATATATGAAGGAATGTCCTAATTATTACACTGTTCTTGTTTTGGTAGCGGAATGTTTTGGCTTGAAATATTTTATAGCCTGATGCAGAATATGATCTCTTTACTGCTTGTTATATAATGTATAAATCTATGTATCTAACTGGTTTAGTTACGGTCTAAGCTGGTCAAATAGTGTAGATGAAATCTGTAATGTTAATTAAACTGAATTCGTATTCTGTAAATGATGAAATCTGTATTTGTGTAAGAAATGGTGGTAAAAGTTTAACCATAATAATTGTTTGTAAAAAGGGAACAAATATTTTGCTATTTAATTTTCATCTTAACAAGTTGACGTCTTACACACATAAAGCCTTTTATTTCTATAAACAGGTCACATAATAATAATTAGTATACATACGAGTATGTGGCGGCCTCCACATACAACATAACATACTACAGCGACATCTACCGAAGATACACTGAACTAAGAAGTAACGCACTACACGGAGTAACTACCAATCCTGAATCGCGCAATAGAAGTTCTTGCGCCGATTATCATATACACAACATCACAACATCCACTGTTGGGCAGTGACATATGCTAATACTAAGATTCGCTTCGGATCTAAGATTAAACGAACCTCTTCATACAGGTTAAACTTATCCTTCAATATGTCTATTTGTTTTCTAATGTTGAGATTAACAGGCTACAGAGATGTAGCAGCCTAATCAAAGTAAATCCTATGTCAACTGCCACCAGATACCAGGACACTTGTGCATTTATGATAATAATCACAAATTTTAATGAAAAACAACCGACTTCAAGAACTGGACAAAATTGAAATGGAACTACGGGAAGCATAAGCCAGTTGATAATTATGAGGTAAGAAAATTAAAAAAGAAATATAGTCGAGTTGAGAACCTCCTTCTTTTTTGAATTCGGTTACAAATTGATGTCTTTGTAATCGACAGCTAGAAAAAAGTATCTTAAAATCATTACTGATTGTTACATACTGATAATTAATATACGCACACATCTTATTTTCTATAAAAAAATATAATTTGATCTATAATACATTATTATAATAAAACCTTGTTAGTATTTTTCAAACCAATGGTACTCATATGTACATATTTTTTACCTCTCCAATGATCAACGGTACCCTAAAATCAGTTTATGTGAAAACCATGAGTCTGCTACACTAGCGTGTAGTTTCACACGTTATAAAAAAGTTTTCTCTCAAACTTGTTCACGACTATTGTTCACCGTGATAGGCACTATTGAGGCTTCTGATCCCTCATAACGGAATCGAGGAAAGTCGTTTGCTGTCATTGTTTTTGCGCAATTAAAAGAATAATTACCTATTACTGCAATAGTCGACTATTATAATTTCGTTATTAAAACAATAAGCGAGCTTTTCATAAAGCATATGACTTCTAAAGGTATAATAAAATCATTACTGGACTTAGAATAACGTGACTAAACAGGTAATAAGGTGTTTAATGTTGCAGTAGTTATAACTGTTGTTTGTTAAAAGTTCTTGGAATCTGTTTGTTATCCCTAATCTAATGAGCTAAATTGAAAGCAAAATGACTTCTGTTCCCACTCCTTCTCTTTCAATACTTGTTTCATATACATATGCCGCCACTAAAGCCGTTTTTTCAGTTAGTAGCATTTTGATCATTCATATTAAGAATTTTTTTCAAAAAAAACTTGAGCAAAACTCTAGGTCATCCAAGTACTATTATTTTAAGTACGGACTGAACCCGAGGCAGCAGGAAGGAGTGAGCTAACCGTTTTAAAATTTACATTGTATTATATTTATCCATTCGAATTACAAAATACCCAAGTTCGTATTTTTATAGCTGTTAGACCACACATCAAGCAGTGTTACCATTTCAAAGAAAGTAAAATGCCTGATTAGAATTGTATGTGTGTCGTTACATCAACTTTATCGATGCATGCTTCACACATTAAGTGGCGCCCCCTATTGCCATTCTAAGGATATTACGTACAACTCAAAATTATATACACGTTCGTTTCCTCATATTCGAATGCCATAATTTAGTTTCAATTTGAATATAAATTTGGATTCGTTATTTCACTGTTTTATTTTATGGTTTGCGGAAATAGATTTTTTGAATCTGAGTTTTCGCAATTGTATATCAAAGTGGTGAATTATGAAATATTCAAGGAAAACTTCTTGTTGTAGTCTTACCTTGAGAGACATAAACCCTCAGATCATAGAATTATAAATGTATAGTTACGCGTATGTCACGCATTTATAATAATTTGTTTTCGAGGTATAAGTATAGATAGTTTTAGAGATAGGTATCTTCTTGAGTTCAATAAAATTGTTTATATTTAATACATGTAACGTTTTGAGTTAAGGTTTTTAGTCGACAATTTATATTGATCAATTATAATTTATGTTCTGTTATTAGCTATAAATCATAAATGGTAATGATATTTATTTTGTAAGTGAATCTGAAATGTTACAGCTAGAAGAGGTAAGGGCCTTGATATCTGTGTATGCTAAATAGGTTTAAATTATTGTTTCGATAAATAAATAAATATTCCTGACATCTAACACACAACGCCATCTAGTCCCAAGCTAAGCAGAGCTTGTGTTATGGGTACTAGACAACTGATATAAATACTTTTTTTTTGTAAATACATACATATTATACATAGAAAACACCCAAACTCCGAAACAAATATTTGCAGATCATACAAACATTTGTACCGACCCGGGCATCGAACCCAAGACCTCAAGCATAGCAGTCGCATACGCTACCACTACGCTACCGATGAAGTTGAATGAATAAATATTATTAAACTTCCTGTAAATTACTTTTCTGAGTAATATTTGTAGGTAGTAGAGTCTCGCTGATTTGAACATAAACGGGTCGGCTCGACCGGGGCGGTACTACCCTCTCATAGAAGACCAACCTAAAATGAAAGTATTCGCGCTGTCGTGTTTTGTTGGTGATAGCGAGATCAAAAGCCCAAAGACACAGAAGCATCTCAGTGGGCTGATATAGTGTTGTATATAATAGCAATGTAGTATCACAATGCTACATTGTTGCATTGTCTGCATTCGCAATAAGTATGGCGACCTCTAGTCTTGGATTCTGCTTATGCTCAAGCAGAATAGAGTCACTTTAGAAGCTTTAAATATTAAAAAAGTGCGTACGTACGAAGTACTCGTACACATGTCAGAAGTGAAACTACTTTGGCAATAAAATTTTTAAGTCTTGTTTATATTATTTATACAAATCTAAAACATAACATCATCTTCGTGACGTTTCATCCGTAACAATTTTACCCTCATGCGCCTAAAAGTTTCACTTCTTCTTTTGATGAAATGGCAACTAGCCGGATCATTCGTATCAAGTATTTCTAGTCTTCAATTATAAGTCTTTGAGTCTTCAAGTCGTCGTCGTGATGAAATTAATGATAAAAGAAATATAAAATGTGGATGACATGAAATGGGGACCGTCCGAAATTTCACTTCAAAAACACTATTCATATTATCTAGCGCTTCGTGATCAATGTACGATTAAGTAACCTAACAAAAAGCTAACTATCTGTAGGCTTTATTTTTATGAATAATGTAGAAATGAAATTACTCAGTAAAGAGAAATTCTACTCATTCACCTCTCTCGTTAATTATAATAAATACCAACCGACTCCAAAACCTCGAAGTCGATTAAAAAGCCAATTAATTTTAATGTTCATATACATATATTGGTAGAGAAAAGAATAATATATTTGAAACTGACCTTGATGTTAATTTCGTTTTGTTAGCGTGATACTCACATCAATTTTGTGATATCGAGAGAATCTAATATAATCAATGATTCAGCTTTTTCTGTTATTTTAAAATTTAATATGACAATAATTTATTTGCATATGGCATATAATATTATTATGATATATACTATACCAAAATATTATGAATATACATACAACGTAAGATTTTCAGTAGAATTTATCTTATACTTTATCTTTTGTTTTTAATATTTACCACAATAAGAACCAGTTTCACCGCTTGCTAATAAAGTCTTGACTGCATAACGTACAGATTTCGGTTTCACAAGTCTTAAATATATTTCATAGACATCGACTTTTATCTGTTTATCAGTCTCAACTAACCTCACTGCAGATGAAAAACTTTATCAGCAACATGTGAATTTGACTCTACGTCATTTAAAACTCGAAAGTTTAAACTGACCAAAAGTTTCAAGTTTCAACTGTTTCATTACTAATACCAGCTCCTCTCTCTGGACCGCATTCAGCGGAGGGCGATTCGTATCGTCGATTGCCAGGATCTTCCAATTCGGCTAGACTCTCTGGCGCTGCGTAGAGATGTGGCTTCGCTGTGCATCTTCTACCGCATTTACCATGGTGAGTGCTCCGAGGAATTGTTCGGATTGATCCCTGCCGCATCTTTCCGCCATCGTCCTACGCGACAGAAATTTCATCCCCATTATCTAGATGGTTGGCAGTCCACAACTGCGCGATTTTCCCGAAACTTTCTGCCGCGCACAGCAAAACTGTGGTATGAGCTGTCGCCTGCGGTGTTCCCGGCTCTGGTGATGCAGGTGTCCATGAGCGGCGGTAATCGCTTACCATCAGGCGACGCGTCTGCTCGTTGGCCCCCTATATATATAAAAGAAAGAGAAATTCAAAGTTTAATTTACATTCATTTCAATTATTTTATCTACGAGTAATATACTCGTAGAGGTTAAGTTCAGCACATTTACTTACATAAAAACAATGAGTTAGAGCCTAAACTTCCCTCCCTCCTATATGGGGAAAAATGGATTCAAAGGACGACAAGGCGACTCTTAATTTACTGGGTGTCATGAGAGGAGGTATAAACTTACCATTAGTTGATAAATAGGACTCCATTCAGCAGTGGACGGCAGTAGACTGAAGAGAGATGATAAATAAGTATTTCTTACCATCACAAGCTTCATCCAAACTATGAATTTAAAATATTCCTTAATTTAAAATGCTGCATAAAGATGCGGTTGGATTACAACTCCGAACCTATACCGAGTCATAACACATCAGTTTTCTGTATTACGTATAACCATGCTCACGTGCCGCGGTACACGTTTCAAAAAACTTTCATTCTAATAAATAGTTATAGTAATAAATATAATTTTTGTATGTAAACCGGACGGTGAGACGCCTCGGGCATTTCAAGTCGTCACTCGGTTATGACAGGCATTTGATAATTACACTGTTATAGGACCTGTTTTGTGAGAGTACGGCAGTTTAAAAGTGGCGACGCCGTCGTGTCTGGTGTAATGGGTATCAAAAGTGGTTTTGCGAGAAATTATGGTTTATATTCATACTTGGCATGTTATTAACATTATAGACTCAATAGTTTGTGTGGATGTTTGTTACTATTCCAGGCTAAAACGGCTGAATGTATTTGAAATAAATTTGGCAGTGATAGAATACAGTATGAAATAGCGCATAGGCTACTTATGTCATGAAACAATTTAGTGATTTGTGGTATAAACAACGACAACCGTCGGTCGTAGCTAGTATAAAAGAAAACTCGGAATGTAATATCACAGAGACCGGTAACATGAATTAAGTGAATAATATTTTAACATAATTATGTCATATTATGAGTTCCTTCCGTCGAAATAAAAAAAAATCACTTTCAAATGTAGCGATTACGGGAAATCGATATTTTATGCATTGACTTATTCGAAATTTTACTTTTAGATCGATTCGATAAGATAATATCTGTATTGACATAAATGAATACTAGTTAGAATCTTATTTAAAATGTCGTCACATTTAATAACTTGAATATTACGATTCAATACGAAATATTCGATATAAATTGTTTAGTTTTGTATTCGATTAAAAGCTCAATAATTTATACGTTAGAACTGACGTTTTACGTCGTTTTTTCTTGAAATGTGGAAAGTTTTACACACTTATTGCTTTCAGAAATTGACCATGATATCGATATTTTCTCAATTTTGTTATGTATGGACCTGTCAAAGTGACTCTATTCTGTCTGATGGAAAGTATAAGCAGAATTCATGAGTGGTGGTCAGCGTATTGTCAGACAATGCAACAATGCAGCATGGTGACCCACACCATGTTGGTCTAGTGATGCTTCAGCATCGTTGGGTCTCGCACTCGTCAAGGAAACACGACAGCACGAATCATGTCTTTTTGGGTTGATCTTCTATTTGCTTCCAACTTCTTCAAGTACTACCCCGATAAAGCTGGCCTGTGCGTGCTGAAATAAAGTTAAAATGATTTTACTAAAATAAAAAAAAATGGCGTTGTAAAATACCTAAATTACATTTAATTTTTTGAGTTCCAAAAGGCAATATTTATGTGAGTGATATAATAATATACATATCCTTAAAATGTTAAACAGAAACGAGATCAAAATTCTACGTAACACATATTATATACATTTTATTTATTCGCTTTCTTCCGTAGAGTATATAAAGTCATAAATTAGAGGAATAAATACATTATACATACATATATTTAATGATGTAATATAAAAATTTGGATCGTTACGGACGCCTAGTAAAAGTGAAATATAATAGTACTGTATGTCTTGTTTAGAAATCTTAATTAGTACTCTGTTAATATGCATAAGCCAATTCACATTTTTATCAGAAATTACTTTGAGTTTCATTGTCACACACAAAAAGGGTCCTAATTGAGAATTTTAATTTATAAGTACTGATATTGGTTTAAAACTAGAACATTTTCTTTTTATGTAATAATAGCTTTTATCCACGGCTCCACTTGGTTATATATTGATTATAGCGATAAAGAGTAACCTATTTCTCCTTCTCTAAGTTCCTCTAAAAGAATCCAAGTACCCTGTCTAGCAGAATTCCCATAGCTCTTGCATGGTGACATATATAATAAATATTTTCGGACATCTAACAGACAACGTCGTCTAGTCCCAAACTAAGCCGAGCTTGTATCATGGGTATTAGGCTATTTTAGTAAATAGATACATTTTATTCATACAAAACACCAATTCGGTCCAGTCTCGGGCACAGCAGTTATGTACGATGCAATTGCGCTAACGAAACAGTCCCATGAGATTTTGTTAACATTTATAATTAACGAACGTGAATACTTTGTACGCAAATTTTAATAATATTTTATCGTTCACGGAATGCTGAAAATATTTAAATATTTCAGCCTCAATTATTAGCATCTCAATGCATATTAAAATATATAACTATACAGGCACGCGGATGTGGAGGCGTCATGAATAAAAGCATCGTTAAATAAAATAATAAGTCGGTTTTCTCTCACGCAATTAAAAGTTTAATGACATTTGAAAACAAATAAATTGAAGATAAATGACACTCATTAGCGACTAGTTTATACTTTGCACCAATTTTCATAATAGGAGCATTTTATAATTGCAATGTTAGGAATTATTTTCAAGGAACTGATTTCACACAAATGGGCTGGCTTGATCAGGTAGTGTTTCGTTGGTGAGCGTCTCCATAAGCCGCCATAGTGGGAGCCACCATGTTGCAATGTTGTATTACCTGCATTCGTAATCAGTATGGTGACCATTAATTACTTTTGGATTATCATCATTCTTCAGCAGGCTTATCTCTTATCAGGCAGAGTAGAGTCACTTTAGCAGGCTCAAAAAACACTTAAAAGTGCGAAATACCACACTATTAAATATTATGTTAATGAACAAGCTGATGACTAGATGAGTAAATGAGATGCTGATGGGTAAATGACTGCCTCGGTGACATAGTGGTAGCGTTTGCGACTGCTAAGCTTGAGGTCTCGGGTTAGATACCCGGATCGGACCAAATGTTTGTATGATCTGCAAATATTTGTTTCGGAGTTTGGATGTTTTCTATGTATAATATGTATGTATTTACAAAAAAGTATATAAGTATTTATATCAGTTGTCTAGTACCCATAACACAAGCTCTGCTTAGCTTGGGACTAGATGGCATTGTGTGTTAGATGTCCAAAACAAATAAAAAATCTAAAGCTTAAAAATCTGTAACCCGACCTCAGAATCTGTGACTAATAACGCCCACATGCCCACCACTATAACTCCTATACACCAGGACCAACAGCAGTGACCCACACACCGAGTTATGACAGTCGGGAAGTCCCAGGAAAAATTAAACTATCTTGGAACCCGCAACGAAATTAATCAGAAGAAAAACTGGCGGAGTAGGAAATATAATGAGTCCACTTCCCTCCATAGCAAAACGGGAGACAAGATGAAGTCAAAATAGGCAGACACCTTTTTCGAACCGGGAAGCACAACGGATAAAATATTATGGGTCCTAAGTGAGCTACATTTCATTACTATAGTATGTATGGCACAATCGCCTAAACACACTGAAATTCACTGAAGTTGACACCCCCCATTTCATTTAAAAGCTATTTAGCATAAATTGTGACTGTCTGTGTGTGTGACTGCCTTATTGGCACAATGGTCGAAGTCCCAATATTTGTTTTGGAGTTTGGGTGTTTTATGTATATATGTGTATAAATGTATAATAAAAATATACATAATAAAAACGCTTATAAATGTTCTATCAGTCAATCGAAATATCAATATTCAAACTTTGCTTAGTTTGAAGCTAGATGGCGTTGGTTGGTAAAACTTATCAAATAGCTGATCTAAAATCGGTCATCCAAGTACACATCTTATAAATAATGTATTACAAATGAATAAAATTCAAGTTGATTTGAATTAAGAATTTCAAATCAACTTTTGATCACCAAAGTACCTGTCACCTTAAATTATATATATGTGGACTGCGATATGTTGATGATTAAACCTAAATAAATGAATACCAGAATTATATATAACCAAGTAAGCATATCGTAGATAATCCAAGACTTAACAAAATTACACTGAAAGATAACTTCTTGACTCGAAATATATACATTTGTATTTCTTGTATCATTGGACAATTTAAACAACGGATTTATATCTCAATTGTATTTTTTTTATTTTAATCAAAACGCGAAACGATTTTGCTTTCATATGATTATCAGAAAAATTTAGACTGAATCAATTATAATATTAATTAAATCTCTTTACGGAACAAAGATAAAACAAACACTTCACAAAAGTAGATTAGATGGATATAATCATATTGGGTAACAGGGTAAGTGTTTCGACAGTGTTAAGCTAATGAATATTAAACAGTAACGGCCTTATTTGAAAACGTTGTGTAATTTTAAACTACGGTTTTGTGTTATTTTCAACTTTAATTCTGTTAGTTTATTGACAGCGTTTGTGATATCGTGGTTCGTTGGTGAGTGCAAGATCGGATGTCCAATGATGCAGTAGCATCCCTAGGCCGCATTCTGCATTCGCAATGAGTACGGTGACCAACACTCTTGGATTCTGCTCATGCCTTCCATCAGGCAGAGTAGAGTTATTTGCCAGGGCCATACATAAAAAACATGGTGAAATTTCTTTCCCAATTTTATTTATTTACTAATAATATTATAGATAAATCCAGGATCTTCCAATTCGGCTAGACTCTCTGGCGCTGCGTAGAGATGTGGCTTCGCTGTGCATCTTTTACCGCGTTTACCATGGGGAGTGCTGCGAGGAATTGTTCGGATGATCCCTGCCGCATCTTTCCGCCATCGTCCTACGCGACAAAAATTTTATCCCCATCATCTAGATGGTTGGCAGTCCACAACTGTGCACTTTCCAGAAACTTTCGACCTCGCACAAAAAAACTGTGGAATGACCTGTAGCCTGCGGTATTCCCGGACTAATACGAACTTCAACCTTCAAGAAAAGAGCGTACTCCTTCTTAAAAGGTCAGCAACGCACTTGTGATGCCTCTGATGTTGCGAGTGTTATGGGCGGCGGTAATCGCTTACCATCAAACGATACGTCTGCTCGTTTGCAACTTATTCCATAAAAAAAGACAAAACAAATGAAGTAGATAGGGACGGAATCGAGGCCACTATCTATAGCTTAGCAGACATTATTACCGAACACTAGACTCTTCATTCCCCTCGTATTCATAATTTTTTAATATTCAGAACTGATAAATTATTTTTTTTTTTGTAAATGTCGAAAGTTACAGCTTTACAGCTAGAGGGAGCAGGCATTTTCTAAGACATACTCTGGGAAGAAATAACGAAACAAACCAAAAGTCTTCTTTTAGGTCCAAAAACATGGATTAAACAAAAACTATGCGAGTACAGTATAAGTTATAAGTTGGCCTTTTGAAGAAAGAAACATAGTTTAATGTCGACGTGCTCATACAGGCAGCATACGTGCCACAGCCAACGCGCTGCAAAAAAATTGAAAAAAAGAGAATATGTCTGACATACTCGTAATATTAGAGAATAAATTAAATGAGTTAATTGGGTAATGCTGCAGTCACTTAGTAACGCTACCAAGGAACAGAACTAGGTATGCGGAGGAGTTTTGTAATAGATTTATTATTTTACGATCTACTTCATGAATATTTACATAAACTTCAAATTTGACTACACGGCTGCGGTTTAGGCGGTCAACTAGTCACTTCCTGCTGCGTTCAGTGTTGTGCATCGATCCCTACCTATATCAAAATTTTGTTGGATTCACAAATTGTTGTTCTAAGTCTGGTGTTTGTGTCCTTTTTCATGAATATTTGCAAAGTTCCTTGTAACACAGAATGTACTCCTAAAGTTGTAATATTTTTTTGATAAAAAATTGTACCAAACAAGTAAAATAATAAGGAAATGTTTAAAAAAGTATAACCTATACATTACCGGATTTTATAGACTATATAAATGTATATTACCTATGTAATCCGGGGAATTAAATATTACGAATCTATGGACTTCAATCATTAAAAATGGGGCAGAATAGATTTTTTTAAACATGTTTAAAAATTATTTGTCATTCTTCTTTTGTTTGCATCAATGGACGTCTCGCGGAAAGTTTTTCGTGCTATGATTTTGTATGATTATAAACGAGGGTTATACTTCAAGGAACCTCAAGAAAATTTACAAGATGCTGTTCCTGCGTTAGCAACAACTACTTATTGGTTTAGTGAATTTGACTGCCTCGGTGGCGTAGTGGTAGCGTATGCTACTGCTAAGCTTGAGGTCTCGGGTTCGATTCCCTTGTCGGACCAAATGTTTGTTTGATCTGCAAATATTTGTTTCGGAGGTAGCTTGGGTCTAGATGACTTTGTTGGCTAGATGTCCGGAATATTTATTTATTTATTTAAACGTGGACGAGAGAATTAACACGATGACCTCAGACCCGTCAACTCAACTCATGAAAACGTCATCAGGGTAGAGTTTCTATTGCGAGAGAATAGAGATATTACACATCGAAAGTTAGAGGCTGAATTAAACGTTGGCTAACAGGCAGTTTCCACCATACTGCATGGAAGTTAGAAAGTTTGCTTCGCGGTGGATACCTCATTCTCTCACCGATGAGCAAAAATACCGTCGTGTCGATTGGTGCAAATTTATGTTACAAAAGTTCGAAGGAGGAACTTCGCAAAACGTATACTACATTCTTATAACGGACGAATCACGTATATTATAGCTATGATCCTCTTACGAAGCAGCAATCCATGCAATGGGTGTGTGAAGAGGACGATTTGGAAACAAAAGTTCTTTGCGATCGGAGCATTAATAAAAAATGATAGCGGTTTTTTTTCGACGCAGTGGACAAAGTTGCAGTAATTCCGCTAGAAGACCGTAGAACAGTTACTAGTGAATTGTATAGTGAACTTTATCTGCTTCTAGCTTTCGGGGACTTAACGAGCACGCAAGGAGCGACGTCCGTAGCATTATTTTTACCAAGACAATGTGCCCGCTCACGCGACTGAAAGAAATATGGTTTACATGAAAACATCGGGGGTACAAATGTGAATCCATCCTCCGTACAGCCCAGATTTAGTTTCATTCGATTTTTATTATTTCCTACGGCAATAAAATGCTTCATGATTGAAAATTTAGCACTGCAGGCGTGGACGTCGAAAATATTCGGTGGTTATTTATCGCAATACACATTTTTTATATGTTTTGAAAGCTGAATCACTCGAATGCAAAAGTGCATTGAAATTGGAGGGGAATTTGAAATTGAGATTTGAAAAGTTTTTAATAAACATTTTTTTATAGAAATCTACTCGTATTCTAACTATTTTGCATTTCACTAATTGCGGTAATGGATTACCGCCGCCCATGGAGACCCGCAACACCTTATATAATTATTGCTCGTTCAAAGCTATTACATTTTGGTAGGTGACCATTATAATTGAAACTGTAAATTAAGCGCCAATATTATCATATTATACTCATAAAAATCCTGTTGCACTTCTTTGCGGTCACCATACTCACGCTATGGCGGCTTATTGAGATGCTTTTGCATCATTGGGCCCTAACTGTTGTACAAATGTCTAATGAAATAAAAAATGAATCTACAATTTACAACTTTGATACATTTGATTGGTTAAAGAATGGATTTGGTTGAATGAATACAAAGTTCTATATTTTCAGTTCTTTATTTGTACGAATCGTGAATAGCATATTATTATGTACACATACGAGTAAATATATAATATAGATACTAGTTATATAGATCACACTAATATAATATATAACATTTGTACTTAAAGATGAACATGATGAATGCAAATGTTACCATGATAATGGCGATGGTGCAATTTAAAAATATAAATAGTTAAATATAGTAATTAACATATATAAATGTATACATACATATAAATATTATATACATGTATAAGATAAATATGAAATATAGTTTATATGGACAAAATATCATAAAATATATGAATGTAAAGTGATAAATAAATGATTTGTATGATAATAGAATTTTTGTATTAAATAAAAATACGCATACTCTATATGTAAAATGAAAGCTTAAAGAAAAAAGACTAGATGAATAAAAAGTTAATATTAATTATATGATAATAATAAATTTTAAAATAAAATACACAAATACGGATACCGTATAGGATGGGTCACCACTGAACATTCGAGTGGAGCAAGTAAGACCATACAAGTAAGAACAACATTTTTTTTGGAAAACTCAACAAAACAACTCATCTCTTCAAAGATCCCTCACAAAGGGAATCTTCCCTTTAAATAAATCAATAAATAATCCTACAAGCCTATAATAAATAATTTCAGTACATGCCTTAATAAATCTTAATTATCATTGGACTTAGATCTTCTTGTACACTATTTCTTAGTCGGTCTTAACGTGGGCAGAATAAGCTAAGTCTTGGCTATCGCCCAAGGATCTGCCCCATCCATGGCCGCTGCTAGCGTAATGCTCTTCATGATGAGGGTGGGCTACGACTTCGTAGCTGGTTTCGTGGTGTTTGCTTGCCAGGAGTTTCTTCAGGGCAATGATACCGGCGACAAGGAGGGCTACCTTGGCGAGGAGTACAGCCTTGGCGGCAGCAAATGCGATGACACCGAGGAAGAGAGGGATGAGGGCGGTGATCTTCAGTTTGGCGAGGGCGAGCAGAGGGAGGAGTTGCTTGATCTTCTTCTTCTTGCCACGGGCTGTAATGAGAAAGAGATTTTGGTTAAAAATGATGATTAAAAAAAAAACTGATACAAATGATATTATTGTATTATACTATCTGTCCTTATATATAAAAACTTTATGTTTAAAAAACACTGACGTTAATAAAATAAAATAATAATTGACTGAGCACTAAAATAATTTTTATTTATTAGAATGAAAAATATAAAGTAGAAGTTGATGATTTTTTCAACGGAAACCATATTATGAACCAGAAAGAAAGTGAAATAAAATATACATATAATTTTAGGTAGGTATTAGAACGTAATAATTTTATAACAGTACATCTAGCTATTACTATAATTAAATAATTAGAGGGGATTATAGCTAACAACCAAAATGCAGGCTTTGTCTAGTTTGATTGCAGTTGCAACATTCATTGATTTGTAATAACTTTGCCAATTTATTTTTAATCCAGTACTATAGTAAATAAATAAATATTATATTATTATGTCGCAAATGTTATTCACATAAAGTTATTTGCAATCAATTAATTCATGTTTGTGGCTCATCGCAACAAAACTAAACTATCTTTGCAGATACAAAAGAAACTTTAATAATTTGTGTTTGGGTTTGTCTCGCTTAATGCAATTTCTAAATCCGATCGACACGAAAATAAGGATTGAATAAAGGACAAACGATACTTTTATAATGAAAAAATATACTTTTTCTGATGAACTAGGCCAGGTCATCAATCATCAATTAATTAATCTGAAATTCTGGTATGCATAAATGAGTAGGTACCTACTGTTGTGAACATAAAATATATTAAACGTTATTTTTATATAATTTTTAAACGCATATTCAGCAGTAAAAGTGATCCAATTAATTATTGTAATTTAATTTTAAATATTCACACATCTTAATAATTTAATTTCTAGAGTAGTTCGTTATACTCCGTTAAATGCTTATTTTATTTCTAGTTGTTTCCTTTTCTTATATAATTACTTTAAATGTTGAGAACACGGATTAAGACCGTGTGATACAGTTACTATATATAACTATGTTTGCCCTGCGGCGTAACCCGCTGTTGTTGTTGTACCGTGGGTAGTATTACGGAGGTCAGCTTATATGTATGTATATATGTGATAATTCTTATACTTAAATATCATTTATAATCCTGCTACCATAATTACTTTAACATCAATAACTTTAAACTTTCATAGAAACTACCAACCCCCTTTTTAACCCCTAAAAGGGGGTTGATTTCTAAAGATACGTTATTACTACTTATAGAGCTACTTCTACACTATTTATAGAAAAAATAAATAGTGTAGATAAATGTATGCCATTTTAAATTTCAAGTCTCTTTCTTACTTTAAAAACAGGACTTTCATACAAACTTCCAAGCCCAGTTTTACCCCTTTGGGGATGGAGTTTTGTAAAATACGTTCTTAGGGGATGTCTACACCTTTTAAGGAACCTCGTTCAAGCAAATATGAAAAAAATAAAATAAAATGAATTAAGAATATTAAGGCCTTGTTATGAGTTATGAGTTATATCTGACAGATAATACGACGTATCTCCCATTTAATTTGTGTCAAACCATAGGTCAGATAAGCTATTCGAAACTTAACCAGTGAAACTGGCCCTTACCTCTAAATGATTGTGTAATAAAAACTTGTGTGTCAAAACTTCAAAAGAAATAACATCAATAAGACCACGGTAATTTGCAAGATGAAATTCTATCGAACAGTATATAAACTTTATTTGTCAAGAATTGATACACCCTTCATAAAAAAAATGTTAGAGATAATAATTATTTATTATTCTAACTATTATTTTGTTTTTTTTATAATTTTGAAATACTTAGTGTCACTCACGCTCTCTACTAAGACTAAGACGAATATATTGACACCACTCACACTCTTAATTATAAATACGACAAGTATTTTAGGCTCTAGGGCGTGCCAAAGAAATATAGGTACATATACACGGTTGGCCGAGTGGTGTCAGCGGTCGCCATGCCGCTTGCTACTGCGCCAAGTGTCGTGGGTTCAAATCCCACGCGGTACCTACAACACTTTGTGTGATCCACGAATTGTTGTCCCGAGTCTGGATGTTCTTTGTGTCCGTTTCATGTATGTTTGTAAAGTCCCCCACGACACAGGATGTTTATTCCTAATGTGGGAGTTGTCTTTTTAAAAAAAAAAAAAAAACAAAAACAAACATACACTCGAAAAGCATAACCCTTCTTCTTCCGCAGTCGGGAATTAAATTATACGGTACGCATTTGTTTCGGCCGTGAAAACGATTGACCAACTTTAACCCAATATTTCAACGCCATCTATGAGATATTTGTTGAACGAATCAGCACCAAGCCTAGCGCAATGTCAAAGACGCTTTAAGTTTCTTACTATCGATGCGATTCGATCAAGTTAACAGAAAAGCTCTGTTCCTATTTCCCATTGTAAATGGCGATATACCCGATGCTAAAGTATTTAATGACCCTAAATACTGAGTTGAAGGTTCTGGATTTAATGCCCACTCAGAACAAATTATAACAATTTCGTCATAAAAGTAATTTATATGCAGTTCAGTTACAGTGGCATACAATAATTTTCTTAATCATTTTAGAAATTTACCTCTTCTGTATTATTGCATTTTGGTATTTGCTGTTAAGACAACATATTCTCGGTTAAATATATATTATTTATAAAACATTCTTCGATGTTATAATATGTTGAATTCAGAATGTTTTTTATTCAATGACAATTCATTGTAGTGACAAAGTAGTTTGTATGACTCGTATATTCGGGTAATAACCTTTGTTAAATTAAACTTGTAATACGAGTACATGTTGCCGTTTGATTTCGGCAAAACTAGTTTTTTTTTTATACATAGAAGATGTGAGCAGCTAACATTATTCTAAACGTAATGCTTTACGTAGCTCTTAAAATACCAAAAACGCATATTTCTAATGTATGAACTGGAATTTAGGAAGTCATTTTCGGCCCTGACGTCTCATTTAGCATCCAAGCTATTCAATTCTAAATCTACACAAAATTCACTTCTGATAATTAAAAAACAAATCCCCGTTTTAATAAACATTTTATGAAATCTCAATCAATAAGTAAATACTAAAATAAAAATAATGCTATTATATTAAATATTTATGATCTCCCATAACGGGCGTTGTAATATGAACATCTCGTAATATAGAAAGGCGACTTTCATCTGAGTTAGGAGTGGCAAGATTTCTCGATGAGTCGCCCAACTGGTTTGAAACAGGACGATGGTACTGCCTTAGCGGGAGTGGTTCGCTTTCCAAGTACCAACTTGTTTGACAATGTGAAGGTTATAGATTTTTTTTCTACAACATTCCACAACAAGTGCATTTGATCCTATCAGCTACTCGTATTAAGATTACTCGCACGAAAGCGTATTAGCCTAAGCGTAAAATTTGCTCTTGATGGTAGACAATGCGAAGAAGATACATCAAACAAAAAATATACAGTAATGGATACTTTGATTTAATGGCTTTATTCTTTGTCTCATGGCCTGTTTAATATGATGGATAAGAAATTGTTTTACTCGTAATTAACAATCGCAAATGCTTAGTACTGCTAACTACATTCTAAGCGTCTTGCTAATGTTTGTAAGACATGATTCATCTGTAGCTCAAAAATTTGTTACGTATCACTTCATTACATAATTAAAATAAAAACCAGTGGTATCAGGCTTAATAGTATACATAACGTAGGTAATACCATCTTTTCTATTACAAGGAGAACATTATTTAGCCACAATAAAATTCGTGCACCAATTCCTTTAAAATGATTAATTTATTGGTTCTCATCCAAGGTTGTACCTTTTCAATTGAGGATAATATTCCACTTCTAAGGTTTAAAAATTAACACCTAAAACCTAGTCGATGATAATGATTTCACAAGTCGATTATGGGAAATGATTTACAATAGTTTAAAAGTTGGTTAATCGAACAATTTCTTTTAACGTTACTGTAGAAATGCTTAAATAACTTAAAAGTATTTGAACAACAAAGGTATAATAAATAATCTGTTTAGTATGAATAATTATGTTATGAACATCGTTGCATGTTTGGAGTGCATAATTATTTTGAATGTGTACTGATTATCGAATCCAGACCATGCAAATTACAGATACAATGATCGGAGCAAAAGGAACTTTCTATTTATATTAATAATCTTGAATTTACTGGATGCTCTAAGATTTCACTGGTGTATACAAAGTTAATATGGTTGAAATATTCGATGATGATATGAATGTTTTGAATGAATTACTTTGAGGTATTATAATTTAAATTAATTTTAAGCTGTGAGGCTTTATATTCATGTATTTATTACAATTGATATAAATCCAAAAAAGTAGATACTGGTTAGATTTTTTGCTTAATTTTTGTAACAAAATTATTTTAATCACCCTAGCTGATGTTTTTTTGTTCAGACTAGCAAAAACCATAGATCTATGTTTATAAATAGGAACTACCTAATAAGTGTATAATTTCGATATATTTCAATAAATTACATTGTATTGCGATTATGAAATTCGTTGGATCACGTTGTTATTTATTCTGGCCTATATAACTTTATAAGTCAGCTCTTTATGAACCATGTCATCCTCTTAGGATTTCAATGTAAGGTTTGTAATGTGTTCCTTCATAGAAATTACCTACCTTACACTTGTTAGAACCAACACTGTGCATTGGTAATTTGTAACGGGACCAGCTATAAATTGAACTGGTATTAAATACACGGTCACGGTGTTTATTCGTACAGGTACTTTATAAACAAGTACACAGCCTCACCTGTTTAACAAGTAGCGTTATATTTTGACATGTATTGTTTAGACAAAGATTTTAGAATTTAATAGAAGACGGAAAGATTGAAAACAATTCCGAAGTTAGTTCAATTGATGTTGACGTGTTACATTTGAAAAAGCCATTACATCATATATATAAATGAAAGAAAGTTCGACCTAAAATAAAAACAGCAAGATTGCTAATTATAGCTAATTTATTGCCTGCAAAAAGAATATATTAGCTTTCTATTTTTTTATGTCATAATATAAATAAATATTATATAGTGAAAGCGTAGCACTTAGTTGTAATTATGTTAAGATCATTTAAATAATAACGTTAATGTGTTTTATATATATATATAAAATAAGATTATAAAATTATTTAAATATACTTTTAAAATATCATAAAATGTATCCTTGTGTTTACGAGTTACTCAGTTATTGTACTGACAATTTTATGCATTCTCGTTCCGAAAATGTAATGAACTTAATTATGTAAAACAATTTTGGTAACCTTCGAAGGTTTATTTTGAGTTATAAATATGAAATCAATTTAGTCATTGCGTTGTTATAATTATCGTAATTATACTCGTATGACCATCAATCACTACAGCATCTTAAAATATTAATGTCAATCACGATCACCGGGGTGATTGACATCGGAGAATTTTGTTGAATAAATACTAATTTCGTTCTTTTACCACAACAACATCTGGGGAACTGTTTTGAAGTAAACCGATGACCACAAACTGTCTTGCTCTATTTATTTAACTTCATTTTAGTCATAAAACTTGTGATTCATCAATTATTAACGTTAATTGAACGGCTTTCCTTCCATCTTTCTTATTTTATTTATTATGAGATTAGAATATATTAAATCGATTCCTAAGAAATCATATAGGTTAATTAGAAATTTTAAGTAATTTTATTCGTCTATCTTTGTGGAAATTACTACGGAAAGCGTTTCAAATAAAGATATGCTTGAAATTCTGTAAAGATGTTTGTTTAATTCGTTACGATGCGTATGCGATGTGTAATAGCATAATTAACTCTTCAACGCTTCATTTTTTGCTGTCATTATAACGTAACATACGCAATCGAGGAATAATAATAGAATAGCTTTAGCTCAACTTACCTTCCTCTAGTGATCTCTTCATGCCCTCAATAGCAGACGACGGCAGTTTGAACTGAATCACGTGGTTCTCCAAGAAATCGGCAGCAGAATCCACCAGCCTGGTCTCGACTTGGGCTTCTCTGGCCTTAGGCTCCTCAGCAAGAGGTTCCAAGGCTCTCGCAGACCTCGGAGATCCATTGCTTAGTATAGAAACACCATCAGCTACGTTCAACTCCCTCGCGGTGTTCACAGCTTCTACATATTTCAATGTCTTCTCCTGCAACCAAAAGATATCTATATAGATCTTAGATCTTAATAACACTGCACTTCACATCACTTCACAAATCCCAACCTTTATGCACAGGGAAGTATCTCCATCAACGCAATCTTTGACGACACCTAGCATGGGCCCGAAAAATCCGAGCTCATTGGACTCCTTGTCCAGCGTGGGCATCGCCCTCGCCGTCGCGAAAATAACTAGGACAGTAATATATCGTATCATAGTGAAGTATCAAATCACCCCTACGGAAAGCTTAGCGCAAAGTGTAGCGTCGATGTATAAGACGGCCTGTTTTAAGCATCTTACCCCACTCCACGAGGACGGTCAAGAAAAGTGAACTCAATAGGTTGCGATTAAAGTGATGACGATGAATTCATTCTTTTTTTTGTGACTATGAACCACTTCTATGTGTAACACGTGTATTGTTAGTGTGGGTGTGGTTATTGATCATAGTGATACATATTTGTGAATGTTTGGTATATTAATATGGATCGGTCGATCTCGTAACTGTGTATTATTTTCTGTGTAATTTAAGATTGTTGTAAATATTTTAGGGCGACATAATCACTTCGTGACTAACTCCTCATTAAACAAATGAAGAAAAAAAAAATTTTAACGTTAGTGAAAAATATTTTTATGTGACGTTAAATTATAAATAAACAAATACAACCAATTAAAGTTGATATTTTAAATATTGGATATAAAATTGTAATAAAATTAGGGATTTCAGTAAGGTGATACAAAAATGATAATATTTATAATGTAACCATAAATTTCAAATGATACATATACAACAGCGTAAGATTATACACAAAGGATAACTATATTGTTTCTTAAACTATCATACCTATTGTAATGCCATAGCGATACTCTATGTTTCCTGCTAAGGTAAATATTTCAGTAACAAACCTGCTGGAAATAGGACACACAGGTTTCTCAACCTGACCTGTAGAATCAGGTTACAAACCATAAAACATGAAAAACTAATAATGTACAAGGTATGTAATATTATAACTGATCACGGTGCTTGGAACATAATTGAAATATCGGAATCTATGTCTGTCTGTTTTAAATATGTTAAAAGCAGTCCGATAACTAGACTGCGCATAAATATCTATACTAATATTATAAAGCTGAATAGTTTGTTTGTTTGTTTGTTTGAACGCGCTAATCTCAGGAACCGCTGGTCCGATTTGAAAAATTCTTTTGATGTTGGATAGTCCATTTATCGAGGAAGGCTATAGGTTATATATCATCACGCTACTACTAATAGGAGCGGAGCACCAATGCAGAATGTTTCAAAAACGAGATTTTTTTTACGCTACGGGCAGTATAAAACGCAAACGAGGTTGCGTGGGTCAGCTAGTACTTAAATATTTTTGTGTACACACATGACACAACACAAAAATGATCTTACCAGTAACAATTTATCATCTTTGATAGAAATAGAATTTATGATCAGTGAATAGGGTAATTTTACCTACAAGGTATATCTCAATGCGTGCAAGCCCAACAGCTTATAGCGTTGATATCATTTCATAACATTTTTTCCTTTATTTATTAATTTACTTATGATCTGACAGTAATGACCAATGGTGTGAAGTTTTGTAGCTTATATTATACCTTGATAAATATTGTAACAAAAAAAAACATTTAAATTTGAATAATGGTTCCAGAGAATTTAGCATTTTAACAAACTAAGTTTAGACAGTTTATTAAGTAGTAACGTAATAACTCAATGCGAATGAAAACATTTCTTTACAACGATGAAATTTTTTTCAATAACTTTAAGGTCATGTCTTTCTCAAGCATGTATGTATAATATCTGTAACAAACATTTAAAATACATGGTTATTAAGTTAACCAAACCGTATGAAACTCCATAACAGTTCCCACGCTTAACAAGAAGCGCCAAGCAATAAAACTTTTTTCTCATGTTAAGTGCTTTATAAGTTGTATTGTTTTGACAAAATAGTTTATGTTTTAGTAATAAACTGTGTGTAAGATGTCTAAAATATTTATTTCATATTTTAGAATAGAATGTTTTTTTGTAAAACGTTTGTACTATTTAAATTATGATTACAACATGAAAAAAATATGAAAAAAAAAATTTTTTTAAATGCCCGTTATTCCTGTTTCATTGATTTTATGAACGAGACGGAAATTTGAAACAGGAAGCTTAGAAAGAGCACTTGATCAGCACTAGCGCTCATCACTGATCAGTACACGCACATAGTCATAAATCAAACCTTCAGATTATAAACTAAATATAATATCTTACTCATCAATATTATAAGTGACTCGTTCATACAAGAACGAAACGTTTATACTCTCATCTTAATTTGATCGCACAATATTATTCTCAACAAAGACATTCCATCGCCCAGCGACAGACAGAACTATAAAGTCCTAACCTTATTCTAACAGCGTATCCTTAAAGAGAAAACGAAATAATACCCAATAACCGCATGTAATAACGGCTAGCATACATCGCAAGAATGCTCCCAAACTCTTTCCATACTAACCTAGCATACGTGGTCAGATTACGAATAAATTTGTTACACACTTCGAAGGTCCGTGTTATGGATACTAATTTATTGGGACTTGAAAAATTAGCCTATAGAAAAAAATCTGTAGACTGTTTGACGACTAACTATTTACGTTCGTTTACTCGTTGAAACTGGTAATGATACTCGTATGTATAATTTTCTTCTTAATGGTGATTTATTCAATACGGCATGCATGGGCCGGCTAGACCGGAGTGATACCACGGCCTTACAGAAAACCAGTGTGAAACAGCACCTGCTCTGTGTTTTACCGAGTAAGTGAGGATACCGGAGGCCCTTCCTCATCCCCCAAAGGTCGGCAACGCACTTGTAACGCCTCTGGTGTTGCAGGTGTCCATGGGCGGCGGTACTCGCTTACCATCAGGCGATACGTATGCTCGCTTGCCCCCTATTTCATAGAAAATAATAAAAAGAAACCTTCATCGATATGCATGATTATATTCTTTTCATTTTTGTAACAAGTTTTAGTTGTTAAAAAACACTCTTTATAAGTTAAATTCAGACCGTTCTCAATAACCTATATCTAGTTGATACTGGAAATAGGTAATTGAAAACGGCCATAAGTCATCAACAGTTGTTAACAGTCCACTACTAGATACAGACCTCTCGTTGGAAAGGAGGTTTCGGCCTACGGATACTACGCTGGTCAGACATGTTGATTAAGTTTTTTTCAAGTTTTTTTTCTATTTGCAATAACGTTATCCTGCGTAGTTAACTCTCGTAGTCACCTCTTACGACCCCACAGGACGACAAGGGGTGATAAGACTCGCTATATTTAATCGAACAATCCATACACATTTACGCTAATATTATGAGTTCTCTCGACTAAAGGATAAAACTACCCAGAACAACATCATTCATTGCCGTATGTCGGATGTGTAAAGATGTTATTATTAATTACGTTATAGTGGTTGTAGAAATTGAGAAAGTTAGATTTAATAATAATAATTATTAATTTAAATATAATATAAATATGTACGTTGTAGAAGAGTTTTAAGTATGCCACTAACAATATGAGTAGGTACTTAATGGAAAGTGACTCAGCCTTGAATAACAATGGGCTTAACTGATATGGAAAATTTACGAATATAGAGACATTAGTCTCAAGAATATACGAGTTTCTCTTTCGCTCGCAATTGCATAAATACATAGCGTTTAATATATATAAATTACAGTTAATTATATTCTAACATAGTTGAAGAGTTTTTTTGTTTGATTAAACGCATTTTAGTATTAGATAGCCCATCTATCAAAGGAGCCTGTAGCGTTTGTTATAAATAGAAGCAGAAAACAAAAGAAAAATGTTATAAAAATGGTGATTTTCATAGTACTTTTGAGAGCTTTCATTGCGTACGCAGCGTAGATTGTTAAAGTTCAATCGATCATGTATTGTTAATAATTTAAGATGAGATGTAAAATTTAACAAAATATGTTTCTTATTTGGGGTGTCTCTCTCTTTTTACGTGTTGCTCTGCCCATATAACTTTACTATGGCTGATGGAAAGTATAAGCAGAATCCAAGAGTGGTGGTCACCATAGGTCACCAGACAATGCAGCATGGTGACCTATACCATGGCGGCCTAGTAACGATTCTGCATCATTGGGCCTCTGGTCTCGCATTCACCAACGAAACAAGACAGCACGAACGATGTCATTATACGTTGATTTCTGTGTGAGGGTATCCGCCTCGGTTCGTGCTGAAATCAGCGTGGCTTGAAAACTCTTTCTCTTATCTGATTGATCCATACGAAGTAAGGTGGTGTGCTAGTTTATACTATCATATATAATGTTCTTTCAAATTAATGAAAGTTTCCACTGCAAGACGCAGGCCTTACCCAAGTTTTGCCACAACAATCGCGCTGCCTGCAGGACCGGTGGGTCTATAATGGCCGGAGATACCAAAAGTTTCTGGAGTAGCGACTACATACCTACTGGAAGACGTGTCTAAGAACCGAGGGCAGCGCAGGAATGCTTCTTGTTATAAATTATTAGAAAGAAGTCACTCACACAAATCACTTTTCGTGGGAGAGCCACGCTTCGGCATGAATGGGCCGGCTCGACCGGAGTTATACCACGGCCTCTCAGAAAACCGGTGTGAAATATCACATGCGCTGCGTTTCACCGAGTGAGTGAGGATACCGGAGGTCCATACCTCAAATCCCTCCTCTCACCCCCCTTCCCATCCCCTAAAGGTCGGCAATGCACTTGAGACGTCTCTGGTGTTGCTTCTGTCCATGGGCGCTTCGCTTGCCATCAGGCGATACGTCTGCTGGTTTGCTCACTATTCAATAAAAAAAAGAAGTAAATTTTATTGTCACTGAGATATAGCTGCCATATTATCGCCATAGACCATATTCATATTATCCATATTAGGAGATGGAGCCGCGGGCGACAGTTTGTACAAGAATAAAATTAATTTGATGACGCCAATGTTGTTCACCTACTGTTGAATTATATAACAAAGATTCTTTTTATAAAATTTGTTTTTACCTATTAATTGAGTGACTAAAAGAAAAAATCGGCAAATTAGAAAAGGAGATAGAACACTTAAAAAGGGAAAAGAAAAGTAATAACCTAATTATTTTTGGTCTAAACGAGGGCGAAAACTCAACAACGGAGCTATTCCAGAATATTAAGGAGAACTTCAAAAGAGACTTAAACATCAATTTAGAGGAAAAAGAAATAAACAAATTAAACCGTTTAGGAAAACCAAAAGCCGAAAACAAACCGAGACCTGTACTATGTTCCTTTCTAAGCGAATGGAGGAAGAACGAAATTATGAAAAACAAAAAGAAACTAAACGAAATTTATATATCGGAGGATTACACGAAAGAAGTACTAGAGAAGAGGAAAGCCCTACAACCGCAATTACTAGAAGAGAGGAAAAAAGGTAATATAGCTTTTCTGAAATATGATAAAATGATAATCAAAGAACCTAACACCAACATTGATAAAAGGAA
The DNA here is from genome assembly GCA_916048165.1 of Spilarctia lutea. Taxonomy (NCBI): domain Eukaryota; kingdom Metazoa; phylum Arthropoda; class Insecta; order Lepidoptera; family Erebidae; genus Spilarctia; species Spilarctia lutea. The sequence goes on along the minus strand of OU696492.1, from coordinate 1,016,479 downwards.
AAGGGAACTCTCTAAATCACCACAGTCACCGTCAAAATCTCAGCCCAAAAAACAACAAACATTGAGTTCTTTAAAAAACAATAGAACAAACGCCTTCGATGCCATGAGAATTAAATCAAACTCTCTAACCAATATTTCCACACGCAAGAACCAATAGCAATTAACATATTCGGAACACCGGAAACTCAAACAAACTACGAACATCAACAAAACGTAAAAACACAATCTCCCCCAATCCGACTGGTCCTCGTGGGGGATGAAGACCGCAACCCTCCAACAACTAAAAAAAAAAAACAACTAAAAAAAAAAAAAAAAAATCTTTATTGCAGCACTAAATACCCTTACTCTGAAAGACGAAGAAAACTTAACAGAATTAACATACGCGCTAGAACATATTAAATGGGACATCGTCGCCCGTGAGACAAGCGTCCTGGAGAAAACACGCTAGAACCATTCACATACTGCAAATAACCAGAAGCAGGAACGGAGAAAAGTTAAAGTTGGAGGAGGCCTTTGCCGATTGGCAAACAGACCTACAAAAATAATTAACTATTAGAATAGATTAAGATTAGTTTAGCCACAAAAATAGATTTATATAATTTCTCTCAACTCTCAAAATAACTCATAGTTAATATTTCTTAATACTTTGTAAATAGCAACTAACTTGGTCTGAATAAAGGGCTTTATTATTATTAATTGAGTGACAAAATATTGAAAGTTTCATAATAGGAAATGCAGATAAATATGGAATTTCAGAATTAATTTTAGTACTCGATTAAGACGATTCCAAAAAGAAGGTAACGTTTTGGCGATCTTTTTATGTTTCTATGTTCCACGGTAGTTCAACTGAATAAATTTTAATAAAGGAGGTGTCAAGATTCGTAATAAAGACCATATCAAGGCTAACCGTCAACGCCACCCTCCTTTTGCTAAAAGCTACCTACCTACTTCTTTAGTCAAAGTAATTGAAAGTCGTTTATTCCTTTATACGCTTATAGTGTCTTTTCATCATAATAAAACATCTGGTAATTGTTTTGTTTTTTAAAAGTAACAACTTTTAAATAATATATTTAATGACGACGTCGATGTTTAAATGAAATATGTTGTGCTTGAGGCTCACTAATTCAAACGAACATAAAAAGCTTAAGTAGTAGCAATTCGATAATCATTGTGACCAGGGCAAAGTTAATCATATTTCAGTAATTTTGTACTGACAAGAGTACGAAAAAATAATTTAATTTAGTAAAAAGTATAAAATTACTAATACCAGCCATAACTTTCTACTATTATTCAACACCCCAAAATTTTCGTCACTTGAATAGTGTTTTCGCTTTGAGTTCGCTGAACATTTTCTACCTGTCACAATAAATTTGCAAATGATCGTCTGAATTATTTCCGTACTTTTTAAATTTTTTAAAGAAAATATCCTTCTCTTTTTAAAGAAAAAAGTTTGCTTTGCTTAGTCAATATAAATACAAAGACTTAGTTATACAAAGACACATAAATATAGAGACACATAATACACAAAACGACAAAGCTTAAAAATATCATTATCAACCTACCAAGTATTAAAGAACGGATGCTACTAAACTAAACTATTGACAAAAGCCACCCACATCGCAAACTTTACCATCTTTACAAAAACAAACGATTACCTAATTAACGATCAGACACTTCTAAAGTGAAAGGATTTCCCAATTTGGATGCACAATTTCGGGGAATGCGACTCACGATCTCATAAACTCGCCTCCATCTCGACCGGTCTTCGCTTTCTTTTACCAAAAAACAAAAAAATGTTGTATTACTTTTGTGATGTAATCAGTTTCTTTGAGCATTTTTTCTTTTATTTGCTTATACTTTTCTTTTTGTATTGTGTAAGTGTTTGTAGGTCAATAGCAGTGGAACTATTTGAAGTTCTTTTTTCTCTGTGCAGTAATGTTATGTAAGCCGGCCGTAATGTGAGGCTTTTAAGGCTTTGTGGGTGTATTATTACGGATGTTAGTACAACGATTGTTAGCTATTATTATATGAGTACTTTACATATTTTTATGGTGCGATGCAAGTCATTTTGAAGTTTTAATTATATGTTAAACATGGCGGTAAATAAGTTGTAATAACGATGAGATGATTAACGGTATTAATAGTGTCTATAGGTCGTAATTGCAAATGCAATGTGACATATATTTTAAACTCTAAAGTTTACATTTGAAATGTGAATATGTATTCTAGATGTGTTGTGTGTATTGGAAACCTATAACTTTGTGGCCCTGAAAATACAATTACTGGGTTATTATAGGAGTCTCTAATCCTATCTATATGCTATATAAATATTTCGAACATCTGACATACAACGCCATCTAGATTCAAATTAAGCAGGACTTGTACTATGACAGCTAGTTTGACTAATACAATACTTGTATACTTTTATGTAAGAAAATATATTAAGCACCTAATTAATTATCTATACTTAGTTTGTGACTAGATGGCGTTGTGTGTTAGATGTCCAAAATATTTATTATAATACATGCTATACATAGAAAACACTGAAACTCCGAAAAATATATTTACAAATCACACTAACATTTAGTCCACCGCAGAAATCGAACCCGAGACCACGAGCAAAGCAATCGCTTACTTTGTCTACTGTACCTAGAGCAAATTCTGAGAAGACCCTGATCATGTACATTTTTTTTTTTATTGTATATGGGGCAAATGAGCAGACGTATCGCCTGATGGCGGCAACGCACTTCGTCACAAGTCTTTTGGGGATAGGGAGGGGGATGGGTGATGGGAGGGGGGGAAGGGATGGGGTATAGGCCTCGGGTATCCTCACTCACTCGGTGGAACACAGCGCAAGCGCTATTTCACACCGGTTTTCAGTGACACCGTGGTATCACTCCGGTCGAGCCGGCCCATTCATGCCGTAGCATGGCTCTACCACGGATACGTGCCGTCTATTCCATCTGCAACAAAAGCCTGAAGGTGAGGCGATTTTTACTACACTACCATTATTAGATGTCTACTCATCTGGTTCGCCTGTCATTCGATCTGCTCATTTGCCCTTCTATGCCACAAAAGATTTATGCTGAAACGAAAAGCAAACGTTGCCTAACTTGATGGTAGTCACCTAACAACCCTCCTTGTAACATCGCTAGGTACTAATAACAATTGTAAATAATACACCATTAGCTCTAAAGAAAGTCAAGGAGAACAAATAACTTGTTTAACGTAACACCATTGCTTTATTATATATACTTTCCCTCACTTACTACTACAAGTGTCAACACACTTATTTTCTCTTTCCATTATTTTACATTGTTGAACATAAATATTATAGTTTTGCAATCTCATAGTATATAAATCTAGTGTCATTTACTGCGAGCAAAGGCTATTGACTGTTCACTTTCTGCCACAACTCTGTTCTTGAAGGTCAGAGCGTGATGCTCAACAACTTATAATCAACGAGCTTACCGACGCAATCTCGTTTGCGTCTTTTATTGCCCGTAGCGAAAAAATTTCCCCCGTATAGGGTTGATTTTTTACACCTTGTGTCCGAAAAACCCCAATATCTTACGGAACCCTATTTTTTTCCAAAAGAAAATATAGCCTATGTTACTCGTGGATAATGTAGCCTTCGAATGGTGAAAAAATTTTTAAAATCGGTCCAGTAGTTTTAGAGCCTATTCATTACAAACAAACAAACATACAAACAAAGTTTTCCTCTTTATAATATTAGTATAGATAGTATAGATTAAACCAATAAGAAGGCGAAAGTCTTTAACCGATATATGCTCCCTGTAATATCGTACGGTGTCGAGACCTGGACTGTAAAGCTAGTCCGTAAAAATCGCTTATCAAGCTATGAAAGAGCTAAGCTCGGAGTCTCTCTAATGTACAAAATTAAGAACGAAGAAATCTGTCAATCAAGGTGATGAAGGTGAGAGAATCAAGGTGACCGACATAAGTCTAAAAGTTGACAAATTAAATTGACAATATGCTGGATGTATATGTCACAGAACCGATAACCGCTGGAGTAAGCGTGTTCTGTAACAGAGACTGCGTCTTGGCAACGGATTATGGGGCGTCCTCTGGCTAGACGGTGTTACGTCTTGTGTAAGAGGGCCGAGCGAGCGACTGGTATACAAAAAGCAGCAGCTCGAGCTCAATACTGTGCCTAGGGAGTATCCATGACCAGCAGTAATAAAATAAAAATAAAGTCAATTACTACTTTCCAAATTAGGTTACAGTAGCAAACTCAAATAATTCACAATTAACTCGTATAGTGTGTATTGTGTTAGTGTATTGAAAGGGCAGGACATTTCCTGCCCTTTCAATACACTGCTAGTTTATCTTAAAATACCCTGATAAAAATCACAGGCTATTACATATTTGGTAAGCTAAAGTATTCAAAACTTGGGTGTGTTCTGCGTCTCTGTATATTTTTCTAAGAGATTATGAGCGAGACGACAACACACTAATTATGAGCGAGAGGGAATAGATAGTGCACTTGTGTTTGCGCACACACTTGTGCACCATAATATCTTTTGCGTAGTTGGCTGGTCTCCGTTGAGACTGACCGCTATACAGACATAGCGGTCAGTCTCTCAATTCGCTATTAGAACATTATATATCTCTAGGGATATAAACGTGGATGTAAGTATAATTTTGTTTACAGAAGACTTGGGATCAGACAACCGCTTAAAAATGTCAATGTTTAAAAATAATAACAGACGATATCTGAAATCATTCAGAACTAAGTTTCGAAATAAGCTAAGTTTGTCAAATAAATTATTTCGTTTGTTAGTTTAATTGGGTAGTTTTACCTATAATTATTGTAATATTCAAAATATTGAAATAAACATATCATGTATAACCAAGAACTAATAATAGATCAAACATCCGCTTCAAGTACGTGCTTACGTCTTTGCAGGTGCAAAGACACAAACAGAAACATTATATGACGCCCTTAGGGCCGTTGAACTCGGGAGAAAGTGACCCCACCTTAAATCTTCATAAATATTTATTGTGATCCTATTATTAAGACCAGATAGAATAGAATTCCAACGTAATGACTTTGAATTTGGTTGCAATGATATTTTGTTGCTTAGCAACTAAAGTTATTATGTGAGTTTCTTTATTTTTACCCAACAACGGTGAAGTCAAAAGGAAGCGTTTATTTGTATATATTAACAAGCCTTAATGTCCCGCTGCTGGGCTCAAGTCTCCTTTCAGAAGAGATTTAAGGTCATATGTCCCCAAGCTGACAGAGTGCGAGTTGGGGACTGGCAAGACAACCTGGTTTTTAAGCCGCCCAAGGACCTCTAACTAAGCTTCATTGTTATCCTATGATGACAACTGAGACTGACTGCTTATCGTGACCTACGAATCACGGAGACACCCATGGTATTATGCCACCAGCGGTCATACATACACAGACCGCGCCGTCGTTGCCTACCCTCTATGATTGTTTCTAATCACCTGGACGATCGTGCAACTGGACTATGTGCGCGTCTATTTATGTTCCACCTGGTGGACCAATTTTCATAATTGATTTTGTAATCGAAAGAGTCTACTTCCGAAGCGGTCTAATTAATTATCACTGCTGTGTTACTTACGTCATTTCAACTTTTTATAAGGATTCTTTAAAACACGAACATCAACTTGTGTTAATCAAAGTAATCTCAGGCTGTAATTACATAGACGAAAATCTTGTTTTTTTTTTTAATTTATTATTACCACATCGAGTCAGGTATACTCTTCCTATAAATTAATAAACATTCACACGTATTGACACAATTTCTTTAACCGTACATAAAAATTTGGTGTTGATACTCTTCTACATAATGTATGAAGCTATTGTTCGTTTAAAGTGTGTTTGTGACAAACCCGGCTACTGTCTTGAGTAATGTGCGAAATATTTGCATGGCAGTGAAAGTAAATACAGGTTCAGAGTTCGAGTTCTGTCGTCGAGGAATGTTAACCTGAATATTATTTATTGCTACTCATTTTCTACAGTTTTACTTATCCATTCTGTTAGCTTATTACTTCGATTAACTAGTATTGTATAAATAATTGTTCAGAATAATTATGTTAAAGTGTCAAGTTCTATAAGTTAATATTATATAAATGATTTATTAGAATAATTCCCATAAAATGTCAAGTAGTTGTCACACGACTCCAAGGACGGAGCTTAAGATTGTTTTTAAAAGAAAATTGCGAACCCGTAGGACTGACGTTCGTTTCTTACTCTTTAGGAGAGCAACAAGTGTAATAAGAAAAGTTTAGTAAAGAATAGTATTATAGAGTGTTAATATTGATTGTATTGAAAAGGTCTGCTAAAGTATATAATACAAGGCTGTATCTTGACATCGTTTTTCATTAAATTGTTGAATCCTGACTGTAACCAACAATTCTAATATTATGAATTTGAAAATAACTCTGTCTGTCTACCCGCCCGTCTGCCTGTTACACTTTCATAGTTAAACCACTGCGATGATATTAATGAAAGGCATGGAGATACTTTAATTCTTGAGGAAGACAAGTGAACGGAGCCGCGGGCTACAGCTGGCAATCCCATAAAAACAAACAACACTGCCGAAAATTAAAAGAACAAAAAGGACTGTTGAGATAAATAAATAGAGTAGTATCGTTTGCAGACATGTTCTTTTAGGGTCTAAACCCAATAAAACAATCCATAATGAGTACTAACTGTTTTATTTAAAACATTTGACATATAATATTAACATAATTTAAATAAATTAATGAGATGACTTGACGGCAAAATTTAAAGAAATAAATAATATAATATTTACATTAAAATAAATAAATGAGCACCATTTAACAATATTAAAAACAATAATATAAATATTGAGATATTTAACCTAAATAAATAAATAAATGACGTAAGTATAAATAATTAAAATTATAACATTTGGCATTTAATTACTTATTAAATTATATACATAAATATTTAAGATAAATAATGTAATAATTATTTACATATGTACATGTAGATACTATATTTTTATCATTTATAGCAATGTAATACAATAAAACAAATATAATCAGTCTTTACTTCGTATGTATAGAAAAGTGTGTAAACGTATACATAAAAAGGATAAATATTATATATAAATAAAAAACAATAGAAAATATAATATCTAAAAAATTACTCTTAACCAATATATGGATATTTACTTAAATTTATCGGTTACAGAAATATCTTGTGGAGGAAGTAACAAATAAAATACAAATATATAAATTAATTAAAGCGAACCCCAAAGTCTAATCAAACTGTATCTTAATCATTTATATACACGTATAATAAATATAAATATAATTGTATACCTGTGTATAATCATTAATTTAATCTCATCATTAAGAGTATTCGAGGTACTTCAACAAAAAAATAAATGCTAATAAAAAAAATCCCCAAATTATTTTGAATTTTTGCATTAATTCTAAACAATTAATTATATATTATAAGATTTTTTTTTCTAAAAATGTATTACCTGACAATCCCACTATTAATAGTCATAGTATATAATTTTTATATTTATTAATTAACTAAATGATTTATTAAAATGACGTGTAATTTAATAATTTTAACATTAAAAAATAAATAAACATATAAAATAATAAAATATGACACGTAAAACTATTGAATTTTAAAATTGGAACCTTTACTTTCTAATTGGTTATGTTATTGAAATATAATTACATAAATAGATAAGTTATGGTTTTTAAAAATTAATTTAAAATTAATATACAAATATGTGTATGTTTATGTATATTCAATATTTTTGGTAAGATTGTTTTCGTGGTATTTCTCTTTCAAGTGTTTAATATGTACTCCTTACTTGTAATAAACTTAATTATATGTGTTCATGTGTTTTTTGGAAACCGAGTGCTCCTTATATTCGCATTATTACGTTACGGTGGGTTTGTGGCTATTGGGTGTGGGCATTGTACGCCAAATCATGTGCCTTCTCGAGCGACCTGAAATACGTAAACACACTTTTGGTTTATTGTATATCACACATATTTTACTGTTCTTAAAATTATCCTAATGCTAAGACATATGAACTTTTTCTTCTTTTTTATGGAATATGGGGCAAGCGAGCAGTCGTATCGCCTGGTGTGATGGTAAGCGATTACCACAACCCATGGACACCCGCAATATCAGAGGCACCACAAGCGCGTTGCCGGCCTTTGGAGGATGGTGAGGGGGGATGGGGAAAAAGGTTCGGGTATGGGCCTTCGGTACCCTCACTCACTCGATAAAACACATCACAAATCAGTTTCATCATCTTCATCATTTCCTTAGAAAGAAAGTTTTGGCTTACTATTTTATAGCTTAAACATATACTTTTCTGTCATATATATTAGAAAGACACACACACGGAGAGATAGAGGGATGGAAGATTGGGCCATCTGATGGCACGTGATTATGCTGTATTGTGAGCAAAAGTTGAATGGATATTTACTACTTGAATAACTTTTATGGCATTTGTGAGATCGAGAGTAGATCGGAACTATTTTGGTAGTATCTATCTATATATAACGGTACATTACATACTACAGTACAAGTTTCCATTACTTATATTGCAAGTGACAAATAGATAACTTAATTTATATTATTACACACCTAATGCACAACATGATCGAACAAAATCATCTTGACACGGAAATATTAAATAATACAGTACAGATTTTGTGGTGAATAAATTTAATGGTCCTTCGAGCTCAAAACCGCTAATGTTACTTAATAGTGAAAATGGTCTCACTTCCAAATACTGTTATTACAAAAGTGAAAGTGTTGGAAGCTATTAAATCCAAAGCTTTATTACCATACATATGAATAGCATTGACGCTATGGCTGAAATGTTAAAACATTTGTCACGGCAATTAAAGATTGACAATGGTGTTGGAAGTCAAAATTAAAAACAAGAATTAATAGAATACTTTAGATGTGAGTGAGTTTTGATTAGGTAATAGATATGTGTGCCTATTATCTCTCAAAACTGACTGACTAAAATTTGTACTTAGGTAGAAAAGGTGGCAAACTATGTTAGGTTTAATTTTTATTACAAAATACTCGATTAGTGTTAAGTCTAAAAAACTTAGCCAGTATCTTTACTTTACACTGATCGATTAGAAGTCATTGTGAAAGTCGCTAGAATAATAAATTTAATAAGAACTGGGCAGATTAATTTCCTTTTTGCTATTGCTCATAACTCTGAGAACTCATTACTCGCAATAAGATCTAGCTAAGTGAATATTTCGATTTGGAGTTTCTAACTACGAAAATAACATACTATGCACGCCTTTGTGTATGGCCTTAGGAATAGAATTTCGTAAAATCTTTCCTTGTACTAACAGTATTAAAATCATCAGCTGCCAATATTTCAGATTTTTTAAACCTAGCATCCATTTAAGGTCTGTGTTGACGAATTACTCTATCAAGGCAAGACGTTTTGTATATATAGTAATTATATCTCACCTGCTCCACCCAGGGCCAGCATGTCCTGCAGATACAACAACCTCATGAGCTTCTCCATTTCCATTGGATGATAACAGCTTCTTCAATCCAATGATACCGGCCAGAACCAAAGCCAATTTCGATACGATGAGTGCTTTTCCAGCTAACAGTGCCAGGGCTCCAAAAGCAAGTGGTACCATCATTCCACCGATGAGAAGTGGAATTGCCAGGAGAGGAGCCAGTTTCTTCCTTTTGCTGCGACCTTCTTCGCCTTGAATTTCGTTAGCATCTTCAGCTGGGAATTTGACCTGAAAACATAATGTATATATTTTAAGTAATCTTCTCAATTTAGAGAAATTAATTGTAATATTAAATTCACAGATATTTATCGAACAATGTTATTGAAAGAGATTAATCGAGAATTGGCTATACACTAGGTGAAAATTTTTTGATAGAGGAGAAAGGAAATAGTTGCTCTAAATTGCATATTGCATAATACATTCAAATCATCATCGTCAATATCTCAATCATAAGACGTGAACGCTTGACATAGACCTCACTCAACAACAGGTCCTGAGCTGCCCGCATTCAACGGTTTCCTGCGACCTTCATCAGGACATACATGCAAATAATTGCACAGAATGAGAATTACAATCGCAACGATGATGTGACAGTATACTCATTACTGGTGCACTACAGAGGTCAATCAATCAATTTTCAATTACTAGATTTGACCCAAACCAATAAATAAATAAACAAACAAGCAGGGCAAGCTAAATTATACCGTTTAAAAACAGGCCCTTTTCGGCAATTTTATCAAACTATTTCACGTGGTCAACCTCTGTCCTTCATTCTAGATGAAGTATACTTTGACGGCACCATTACAAGAAAAAAAACTCATTGACAAAATGAATGAAAAGAGGTTAGACCTTATTTTTGAAATGAGGATCACTAAAGAAAACATGTTCAAGGGCTGTAAAGCAGAGCAGTTCAATTATAGGCCTATCGCTGTAACCTCCTTTCTCTCCAAATCAGTTCGATGACTAATTGACACGCAGGTCTTAAGATACCTTGAAGAACACGACTTATTGAACAGTTAGCGTTACGTGACAGACAGTGTATAGATGACCTTCTTGGTTATCTCACAAACAATTCAGAGCTTGCCACTAAGAGAAGCTTATGGATGAATTGTTTGTACAAACTGTCAGGTGATATTAAGGTGCTGTGCAAAGTTTAAATAATTAATAAATATTCTGGACATCTAACACACAACGCCATCTAGTCCCAAGCTAAGCAGAGCTTGTGTTATGGCTACAAGACAACTAATATAAATACTTATATACTTTTTTTTGTAAATACATACATATTATACATAGAAAACATCCAAACTCCGAAACAAATATTTGCAGATCATAGAAACATTTGGTCTGACCCGGGAATCGAACCCGAAACCTCAAGCTTAGCAGTTGCATACGCTACCACTACGCCACCGAGGCAGTTTGGTAATATAGACTTAATATTGTGTACACCATAAAATATCGTTTAAAGATTTTAATATCCATGTCGATACAGGAGGCGTTCGGTAGTAGTTCTTCTTTGATTTATAGTTTAGTGACCCCTCTTCATATCTGAGTGTTCTTTGTTTATAATATATACATATATTGATAAACCGTTAAGCATGTTTATCAGCAACCTCTTCACTATGGCATAGGATCTGTCTAAGATGGCCGTTCAAAAGTTGTAAAAAAACTACACCAACCGTTTCTGTCATCATAAATATGAATAAGTGAGTCGTTCAGTGACGATTTTCACCTATGCATGATAATTAGCACGCACAGACTAATTAATTACAAACTAGAGCTTAATAGACCGCATCGGGCAAAAAGTGAAGATGCTAATTGAACGCAATTATAAGATCTACAGTGGAAAGCAGATACGGTGCGTTGATAGTTGGTATGTCGTTTTTAACTGAGTATTTGTCGTCACGCTTTTACAAAATGGATGGATGAGATGGAGCGAATTATAATGTAGATGTATATATATAGATAGATATAACATACAATATTACTGTTAGGTACAATGATTGGCCTCCACGATCGAACAATTGCGATCTAATGCCAGACAATGTTTTCATAGGTTTAGTGCTAAGATTGAATCCCATTACAATGCCTTCTAATAATAAATTCACACATTTCATAAATTGGAGTGTGATCTTTAACTAGGCAGAAGGGCTCCTATTGAAACTAGATTGCTAAAAATAAAGTTGAATATTTCGGATTGTATGTTATAGTATAAAATGAAGTTAGGTCAACGGGTTTTAATGCAGTGTTCAGCAATAGACAGATTTATTCAAAATCAAGGTTTATTTATGTGTAATATATGCATATTATAGTAGAAGAAATCCAAAACTTTCATGCAAAGTCGGATTGTTTCGCTAGTTAAGAATAAAGCACACCAACATGTAGAACAAACGATCGAACTATTATATAACACTAGCTGACCCACGCAACCTCGTTTGCGTCTTTTATTGCTTCTCTTTTTTCTTCGATTTCTTTCTCGATAAATGAACTATCCAACACTGATATCGGACCAGTGGTTACTGAGATTAGCGCGTTCATAAAAACAAACAAACTCTTTAGCTGGCTTTATATATTACTATAGATTACTAGATGCATAGTATCTACGGCATCATTTCTCAATTTAGTTAGAGCTTTTGGTGATGCAACTAAAGTACTGTTATGTGTTTCTAAACATATTACAGATAAAAAAGATCTACATAGAAATGTTCGTGCTTATCATACATTGGTGGTAATACTACGATCTCCTGCTGAGCAACCAGGATCATTAACCCTAGACAAAGAGGCCGGTCAATGCCATGAAAATCTGTTGATAAGTTGATCGTTTTTTGAAGCTCTCAAAAACTTTAGTTCTGGTCATAGACCTTGTCTGTCTGTGTGTTTTTTGTTAGTGTTTTTAGTACTGTACTGTTATACATGAAAGCTATGGTCCGCGTCAATGTTCTCGTAATATTGCTAATGTAACAATTCTGATTTTAAAAAAATACGAACTCCTGTTGCATTCAGTCTTTATTTACAAGAATAAATATTATTGTATGTATGTAGTTGTACTTTGGTGTTGTATTGAGAATCCTGTTTGTATTTACAATTAAGATATTTCTCAATATTTTTTTTTGTTTTCCTAGAACTAATAACTACTCGTAATATTCTGCATAACGTTTATATATCATATTATAAACGCGAAAGTTTGCGAGTATGTAACTGAGTATGTTTGTTGCTCTTTCACGCAAAAAGTACTGAATGGATTTTGATGAAACTTTACGATAATATTGTCAATACATTAGAATAACACATAGGCTACAATTTATAAAGATACCAGATTCGCCGCGGGTAGCAACGCTGGGTTCAGATAGTTGCTAATATTTAACAACATTTGTCCGAGTATCTAAAATATTTACACCTGATTAATGACCGCAGAGAAAACATGAAGTTCCTGACAGCTCACCAAAATAATACAACATTTGACTAACAACGCTCTTTATCGACATTTGTTGTCATATCACTTCAAGTTTTTAAGACTTTGATTGAAAATAAACTTCGTAATCTTGGATCAATTCATGGAACATTCTAATACCATTTTATGAAAAACTAGCTGAATATATATTTTAAGGTGGGTCCATAAAATCGCTATAGAAAAATAGGGGTTGATCGTAGAGGGTTGAAAATTGAGAGTTGTATGTATTTTCTAATGTTGCATCATAAAAAATAAAGGAATAAAAATTTACCTAAATATTAAAAAAAAACAATTTTAGAGGTGGACTACCATTAATATTTAGGGGGATGAAACATAGATGTTGTCCGATTCTCAGACCAACCCAATATGCACACAAAATTTCATGAGAATCGGTCAAGCCGTTTCGGAGGAGTATGGTAACTAACATTGTGACACGAGAATTTTATGTATAAGAAGAAGATATATCTATACTTGACTTGATTAGTGATTTGACATACAATTAGATAAGTCTTTCGAAAAACCACCATAATTATGTGATATCCAATTGCGAAGTATCTAAATGTTAATCTATAAAGATATTTTTACAATGGCTCCTCTTAACAATGAAACAATTTGGTTATTATATGAGCTATTCAGACTACTTGACAAAACTATAAACAAAACTAACCTGAAAAACATGAGACCTCATGAAGTTAACGATCTTGTCCAAAATCAGATTATTCAACGAGCCATCGTCTAACCCTCTAGGAATAGCCTCCTCCTTCTCAACGAACTTCACATCTTTATCTTTACTTATCGTTACTCCATTAATTAGATTAACTTCATCAGCTTTTGATAGCCTCGTTAGTGTCTTTGCTAATTTCCTCTTCAGACAATGTGCGATATCTGATTCACTGCAGTCTTTGTATGTTTCATAAGCTAGTTTCAAATCTCCTAATAATGTATCGTCTGAACTTCTGCCTTCCAATTTGTTCTGTGATGTGGTAGCCGTGCGGGCTGTGACCACGGCTGCCAAGGTCAATATCAGGAGGTATTTCACCATATTGTCGGCACTTGGTGAGCTATATGGGCACTGTAGATAACTGGAACATTCATTCGCTTATATGCGCTTATTTTCACGGTAGACTGGGCACCAAGAGGGATGCGTCTATGCAGTAATGCAGTTCTGTACTCTTGGGAATATATTTCAAGGTTATATAGTTAAGGTTATGAATTAAAAGAATCATTAAAATAGTAGGAATCGATATAATTTTCATTATCAGCTGGATATATAGTTCTTTAGAAAAAAAAAAGTTTTAGAATTGGAATAAATCTAAGCAGTTTGTTATTAGATCGATAGCCGTTGATCTTTACTGTGTTTAAATATAGTTACCTCAATTTATAAAATTAATTACAACTATGATTTTGGTTGTGTATCTCAATTGGAAATGAGTTTAAAAACTATAAAACTCAAATATTAGCTTCTGACCCACCTTATTATTTAGATTAGAACAGAACAGCCCTGATTGTAATAGAAGACTGGATATCAAATGGCAAGCTCTAGAATCTCTGGAATAATAGGTAATAGTGGCGCTTACAGAAAGTAGTCTAAAACACATATACCGGACTTCTTTAAACTGACAAATGGAGTCGTAAAACGACTCCGACTCAGTTTTATATTTATTTCATTATAAACATTCACCGCAGATCCCGTGAAATATGTACTAGTGTTTACGGTTTTTGGTACGGCACCCTAGCTCTGTCCACAAAATAGCAGTCTAAATATTAATCATTATTATATTAGCCTCTGTTTGCCAGCGAAATTAAATTAGTTCACTTGTTCCGGCATCTGGCATACAAACAGGTATTTTACTTTGTAAGCACATACTGCAAGAAAACGAGACATAAGATGGAACTAAGATGGAACACATCCAAAAGTTTGCCTACAGTTTGCGAGTTTCACTACAACTTATCCAGAAATTACTCTTTAGGATGAAAATATATTAGTAATATCTAAATATAGTTAGTTTAATGTAAGAGAATTTACACTTTCAAGCAAGAGGGTTTTCAAGAAAAACCTCCAGGTTCCTCAAATGAGACAGTGCAACGGCAAAGTCGGGGCACATTACTAGGATTGGCGAAATGCTTGAGTATCTTCCTTTGGGAATCTGGTCTCTTGCCAAAGCTATCGAAGGTAATTTCTGTAAGCCATCCACATTTCCACCTCTATTCATAGGAAATAATACATTGGACTATGACGCAAAGTAGAAAGCCTATGTTCCGGGCAAACTCTTTGCGTTTTAACCGCCTACGTATGGTAGAGATCAAGAGCCAGCCTGACTTACTTTGTTACGGTCCTGTGTTATTTGCTTGATTAGTCTCCACTCATAACACCTACAGGTGAATAAAGACTGACTCAATGACTGCATCGGCGGCGCTGTGGTAGCGTATGTAACTGTTGTGCTTGAGATCTCGGGTTCTATTCCCGAGACGGTCCAAAATATTTGTATGATCTGCAAACATTAGATATGGTGATCTAGTTCCCAAAGGACAAGCTCTGCTTGGTTTTGGACTAGATGGCGATGTGTGTTAGATGTCTGAATTATTTGTTTAATATTTATAAACATAGTGATACTTAGTATACATAATACATATCCACACGTATGTATGTGTTTATTATTTTTATTACATAGGTCTATTTTAGCATCATTTATCTCCAGCTAAAGTAGTGCGTTTTCTTTACTAACTGTGTGTATGGTCAAGTTTGAAACAGTTTCATATCAGATTTACGGTTACAACGTAGCTAACTGATCTATCATTTTATTACAGACGTGATATAAAAATGTAGGCTTATTGTAAAAATCAATAAATTGTTTTTTTTTCAACACTTACTTACTGTGTTTCTCTCTGTATAAAACTTCTATATACGTCACTAGAGTCTTTTATCTCATCTATTTATTATTTTTCTCTTATAATGATTTAATAGGCATAAAATATCAAATAAAGGTCGGCAACGCACTTGTGACGCCCTTGGTGTTGCGGGTGTCCATGGGCGGCGGTAATCGCTTACCATCAGGTGATACGTCTGCTCGTTTGCCCACTAATCAATAAAAAAAAAATAAAAAAATCGGCCAGGTGCAAGCCGGACTTGCGCACCGACGGTTCCGTACAAACCTGTAGGTATATTATATGATGTAACTAAAAATGTATGCTTTTCGCTATTTTTACTTTATCTGTGCTATAAGACGTTGCTTTATAAAAAAATTCAAGATTCTGAGTTTACGGAAAGGACCCTGTAGGTATTGATTCCCTTTTGAGTCTTGAAAGTTTGCAGCATAAGTGGCTGTATCTTTTGATTGTGTTGGGTTAGAAGTTTGTTTTTTTCACAGCTCTAACGGACAGAAAACATGAGTATTTGATATGAATTTCAGCCTGCTGAAGGGTCTTGACAGACAGACAAACGGAAAACAAAGTGATTGAACAAACCGATTTTTTCTTTTTAATGTACGGAACCCTAAAAAATATAAGGTACCCTTGTTCTTTTTCTACATTTCTACTTATCTGTTTCTTTAAGCGTCTATTACAACTTTTCAAATCACATAGCGTGGACCCTCAAGCAATATATAAATAAATAATAAATATTTCGGACATCTAACACACAACGCCATCTAGTCCCAAGCTAAGCAGAGCTTGTGTTATGAGTACTAGACAACTGATATGAATACATATATACTTTTTTTTGTAAATACATACATATTATACATAGAAAACACCCAAACTCCGACACAAATATTTGTAGACTACACAAACATTTGGGGATTTGAACCCGAGACCTCAAGCACAGCAGTCGCATTCACTACCACTGCGCCACTGAGGCAGTCGGATCGGACAATAGAAATAAAGTCGGAAAATGATAGCTATGTATTAGATATATTGGCATTGGTCTCAGCGTTTCATAATGATTATCATTTGCACATTAAAACAAAATATATTTATGTATCTTTATTAAAAAAATATTTTATAGAAAAAACGGCTTAGCTTCAGTTGTTAGTAGTATGTTAATCTGTCGCGATACCAAAGTTTGCTTAATGATAGTTCAAAAATATTAGTGTATATAAAACAACACTGTCCGTCAAATCGATGCGCGAATGAATCACATTAAGCAGGCGTTTAGTGAAATCAGTGTTAATTGATTAATGAAATGTAATAGACAATGTTTCAACAACGCGTAGATTTCACGATACTTTGTCTTTACTCGTTACTTGGTATTTTTAAAAGCTTTTATTTAACTTGCCCTGTTAGTATGGGACAAATCTTGCGAGTTAAATTAGCACTTCTTGTCGTTAGATTATGTTGAAATTTCTTTTACTTACATAACTTCGGTGACAATGCAATAATATGGTACCATGAAGTTGGTCTCAATATGGTGTCCTCCTAAACTAAACAAGATAAAACCGTCGAGTTTGGACTCGTTTGAATCGTCTTGACAAGCACTCTTATGATACGTGACAGCCAGGGTATCAAGATGGCGTCGGAAGGTGGCCATAGGAACTCCTAAACTAAACGAGATAAAACCGTCGAGTTTGGACTCGTTTGAATAGTCTTGACAAGCACTCTTGTGTTATGTAATATCCAGGATCTAAAGTTTAGGTCCCAAGAACTCTCTTGGAGTTACGGAGTATTGTAGTGATCGGTGAGTTGGGCGTCGATAGAATTGGTCTGCAACCTGTCTAGGAGAAGAAAAAGATCAAAATAAAATACGGAATTGAATTTCCATCAGACGCAAGTAAGGTTCAACCAGAAATAAGCGGCGGTATGAACAGCACCCAAGTAAAGGTGAGGCCTGGACAGTGTATAAATAACTGATACAATACCGTGTAACGATGATGCAACATTATAAATGCAGAGATTGAAACATAAACATTAATAAAAAAAAATCGACGGGTTGCCTTCCGGGAGTGCCGGCAGAAGTGAAAACTTGAATATTAACGTTGTGCATTTTTGATATTTTGGAATGGTTAGAGAATAATTTTGTACGAATTGCTTTCATTATCAGTATAAAAGTACTATTATTTATGTTGTGGAATACAATATTCATTTATCGCGCTATCGTACACAAACATGACAATTTATATTACATATACACACGACCATTCGCGCAAGCGCCCTGCGCCGCCTGTCCTCTCTCCATCCGTCTTACGAATTTTCGATCAGGTCACGTGACCTGACACGAACTTATACATTTTTACCCATTCCAAAAAAAGTACACAGCACCGCTAAAGAAGATTTCACTTCAAAAAAATTAAAACAAGATTTTTATTTATTGCTGAATTCGAAGAAAATAAATTTTTAATGCAATCAAACAGACAATAAATAAAAGCTACTTAAATCAATACAAACATAATTAACGGATTACATCTTCGATAACCTCGCTTGGTGTGCAAACTGGACCAGACCGTAAGACGTTTCATGTTATAAAAAGATCGCCCGTTAAATCTTTACTAAACCATGAATGGTCTAGGGTTTGTTCATACGGAACGTTATTCACAACCGTTGCGGAAATCTAGAACGATAATTATCAAGTGAAATGAGAAGAAACAAGTGAATCGCGTCATGATTCTATATTTAATAGTATATTGTTAAGTTTTGTATCTAGTTCTGTGATAGTGTTTATACGAATGGCTTGAAAAATAGAAACAGGTTAGATAAATGTTTTGTCCTACCCTGTCATTTGAAATTCTAAATAGGTACCAAGCAAACAAAATTACAAGTAGCAAAGACAATTAAAATGTTTAAATAGCAACAAATCAATTAATATATAAATTACTAGTTGACCCACGCAACCTCGTTTGCGTCTTATATTGCCCGTAGCGTGAAAAATTTCCCCCGTTTTTGAAACGTTCTTCATTGGTGCTCCGCTCCTATTAGTAGCAGCGTGATGATATATAACCTATAGCCTTCCTCGATAAATGGACTATCCAACACTGAAAGAATTTTTTAAATCAGACCAGCGGTCTCTGAGATTAGCGCGTTCAATCAAACAAACTCTTCAGCTTTATTACATTAGTACAGATTAAATAAACTCGGAATAATCAAAACATTGATAAAGTTAAAAATCACTAATCGCAGATGATTGCTATTTTATTCCATACCTATATGACACCGCTACTCTGGTGCGCATCGCTCGTCACCCACTCTCAGCTCTGCTTAGTTCGTATACGCGGCCTTACACCAAACGTACAATTTAAACCAAAAAATAAAAATAAAACTTTCGATAAATATTAATGTTACTCATAATATCTAGGTGCTTGAATATGACATATTCATGTTTACATAAACCAAGATAACTACAAAACTTTCGTTGTTCAATACTGGTTTGTCAAAACAGTTACACAACGCTCTAATTAAATAAACAACCACATCCGCGTAGAAACTAGCGATGTATTGCAAATTGCTGCTAATGAAATATCGCCATTCATTCATGTGATCTTGTAGTACTATCTTAGTGTCTTTGGGCTATAAGTTGACTTGTTAACATTGAGTACTCAGACTATACCTATTTAAGTGATGCCTTTATTAATTTATTATTATTATCTCAGACGAAATACGTCCATTGATGGATATGGGCCTCCTTTACTTACTAATAAATAATAATAAATGTGTTGGACATCTAACACACAACGCTATCTAGTTCCAAGCTAAGCAGAGCTTGTGTTATGGGTACTAGACAACTGATATAAATACATATTATTATTTTTGTACATACATACATATTATACACAGAAAACACTCAAACTCCGAAACAAATATTTGTAGATTATACAAACATTCTACCCGGGAATCGCAACCAAGACGCCAAGTACAGCAGTCGCATACGCTACCACTGTGCAACCGAGGCATACACTTACTTTTTATTATACGATGACAAATATAGTAGTGCTATTATAACATTAGAAAATATTTTTTAACTAGAAATATTCTAATGTGGTTAAATTCACTAATGAAGTTCTGATCTTCAGGATATTTTTTTTTATGTATGGACCTACCAAAATGACCTTACTCTGCCTGATGGCAATCCAAGAGCGGTGTGGTCACCATACTCATTGCGATTGTAGACAATCCACGGTGCTCGGTGATCCACACCATGGCGGCTTACTGATGCTTCTGCACCATTGGGCCTCCTCATATTTCTCCTATAAATTAAATTTCGCAGCTGCATTGTATTATACATGCTTAATCTATTCAGAAAATATTTCGAAAATTAAATTAAACGGCCATCAAAGTTTTACATTACAAACACAATTTAAATAAATAAATACATTTCAAATGTTATCTAGATTTTATTTAAAAGTGCAAATACATATTTCTGAGGAATCGTTTCTAATATTTAACGAGTGTTACAAACACAAATTCTCGAAACGGTCTGACGTAAGTCATTACCGCACAATAGTACGCGCACTGTCTCTGAAGTTGTCAACTAATATTATGCGTATGCAAATTGAGAAAGCGTCTATAGCTATATGTTATACAGGATGTTGTTACATAAATAGCTCTAACAGCTAATTTTATTGCCTCACAAGCGTTGACCACTCGGAAGTTCGGTGGGAACGGAAGTGAGCTATATAAAATGAAGGCAGTGTTGATAGAAAAGTGGTTTGGCATCGACTTTTATACGTTTTGAGAAAATCTTCTGATACCATAAATGGCTGTAGTAAAGTGACAGGTGGTTCGAAAACCGTTTAGTGTAAACATTCGTAATCCCATAGCTTTAGTAGTGGATGTATGTTTTTAAATGAAGAACTGTTTTACATATTGGTATAATATTTTATTTAGTATAAATAAGGGGTAGGTAGGTAATAATATATAAATTAAAGAGGAATTATGGCTTGGTAATTAGTAACCGAGTAGGCTAACACATTTCAAAGTTAAGTAATCCTAGCCTGGTAAGTTTATAGATGGATAACCATTGGTCCCGGTTGCCATATGGACTAACAACCGCGAGGAATTAAGTTATTAAGTCATATTGAGTCAAATTACAAAATGTTTAACATGTGGCATATGGCAAGCATGGACAGGTAGGAACTGGCATTACTCGCCCGCGCTATGCGGAGTCGATAATTTCTTAATAAACATTGATTTTTGTTAAAATGTATTTGTTGTTTTACACTATGTATGTATTAAATGAGCACAAAGCCCGCTTTTCTACAATACATTCGATTATCCGGGTTTGCGATTATCCGGTTAACCGAACAACAATTAGTTTGGCTAATCAAGATTCTACTATACTAAAATACTACTTAATACTATTGCTAGATAACTTCAATGTCTTTTAGTACTTCGGTTGTAGGTATTTGATGGCTGTCGCTCCACGTAACAAATTGAAGTCTACCCGTACCGTAGTTGACTTCAAACCAAACTGCAACCTAGCTTGAAATACGACTTAAACTACGAATTCGACTGCCCCGTCGGTGCAGTGCTAGCGTATGCCTCCACTGTGCGTTAGGTCTCGGGTTCGATTCCCGGGTCGGCCCAAATCTTTGTATGACCTACAAATATTTGTTTCGGAGTTTGAGTGTTTTCTATGTGTAATATGGATGTATTTACAAAAATAGTACATATATATTTATACCAGTTGTCTAGTATTCATAACACAAGCTCTGCTTATCTTGATGTTAATGCTATAACAAGCTCGAAGGAAGATGATAAATTTATATAAATAAAACAGTATTCAACAAAAGCCCTATCCCTACAGAAACTACTCTGAAACAAAAAATTAAGTATTTAATTATAAAACTCCTTGCAAGTACATTAAATAAAATGAACCTAAATTACTTTGATACCTATTTAAATTCCTAACGGATCTATTAGTGCATTAACCTGACTGCTAAGATCAATGGCTGACCTGTAGATTTCTGGATTGGAATAACCCACTGAGGAGTATTTAATATTGTGGTGATCACAAGTATCTTTTTTAATTTAAAACTTAACAAAATATCAATCTTCCAAGCAAAAATTAGACTGCACGAATAGCGTATTGGCATTAGCAGTCATCTCGTGGCTTTCTAATGGCCTGAGTGTTGTGGGTTCATCCAAACTGTAGTTCTGAGTCTGTGTGTTCTATGAGTCTGTTTTATGTTCATGTACGTTTTCAAAATAGCATAAATACATTTTTTTATTGTAAAATATTACTTCAATTGTATTATTATGGTAACTGTTTTTACTTACTTTATTGTCATAGTTGCCAAGTATTCATATGAAAGCTGTTGGATTAAAAGAACTGAGAGGAACAGGAATCGTTTTATGTGGTTTGCAAAAGGTATTAAGTCTTTTAAGACCAATCGTCTGCCTAATGACAGCTCATAGAAATCAGATCATAAGAGAGGAAGAAATAAAACAATAATTTGCGACGGGAATAAGGCGACGTAATAGAGTAATGAATGTACTACAGATCTCGAATCAGTTATGACACTGAGACTACATTTTACTCAAATATGTTCTTTAATTATATTGTAAAATTTATTCAACAGTTATCAAAAACAAAAGGAACATTTACAGTTTAAAATCAAACCTATCTTGCTAAATAACATTGTTAGCCAAATGTTTTTCAAATAAAAAAGTAGTTAGTGACTCTTAAGTAAAATAAACTTAGACACATTTCTTAATTAAGTACAACTATATAAACCTATAACTGTTCAAATATTTGTGTCAAATCAACCAACAACATCCTTTTTCGAAAAGAGAGAAAAAGAAATTTCACTTCACACGCGTTCCTGTGTCCGGTTTACATCCAACGCTTTTCTTTAAAGCAAATTACAAAAATAACTAGGTTGTCAAAACATCATAAATGAAATATCTTGAACTCTATACGCACAGAAATAGAGGTGAAGGTACTTAACTTTGTGATATGATGGCAGTAAATCTAAATTTGTACAACGGACAAGGCAAATACCTGTTCCATGTTTTAATTTGTAAACTATTTTGATCCTTACCGCTTCGACATAAAGTCTAATAAATCCATCAAGAACAAATATTCTCATAAAGGTGTGTGAACTCTAGACGTGGTTTACTTGGACAAATTTAAAGTTAACAGTTTTAATTGGTAATATAGACTCTTATGTTAAACTGTCATAAGGTAGTTTTTTCTTTGTAGGTTAGTGAATAGGTGTAGGGTTGAATTGGTCAATTAATGTACAAGAATAAGGAGGGGGAGGTTACATAAAATACATGAGATACAGAAAGCCGCTGGGCCTCGGGCAACGGCAGCGAAAGCATCTCCTGGATGACTAATGAACAACATTCACATAGGCCATAAATAAGGTCATAGGCAACAAATAGTTCTTAAGTTTACTAAGCTGCAAACGAATGTTCGAAGTTAACGAACTAGTTCCTAGAATATTTGTACTAAAATGTAAAGAAATAATCTGTTACTTAATTAACGAACGAACGAACGAATTAAATATTTAGATATCATTCAAATCTGATATGAAGCTAAAATTGTTACGTCAGAAAATTACTTTTCCATGTCGTTGATATAAAATTATACAATTATTTTGCACGGATGATAAGTTTGACTACTTATTATGTGCATAATTTTGTAACATCTAACCGTATATTTAGCATTAAATTCAACATTTTAATAAAATTGTTTCACTTTCAATTTAACTTTGACCGAATACCTACATATACCAGATCATTGTTGCATTCTTTCTATGAAATCTTATTTAAACTGTTTTCTAGCTCGATATTATAGTTATCATAGGTATTTACACTGTTTAGATGACAAGATGATAATTTGTGTACATTGATTATCATTTACATAAGTTACATAACAATTGTTAAAAAAGACACAACACTGATTCGAAGAAATAATTTTAACATGATAGGTACAATAGATACATAAGATTTGAAAAGAAATTTCACTTCACATATAGTTTTAGATTTAAATTTGAACTAAGCATGCCCATGATTCCCAAGGAGAATTTCGAAGCCATGTGATAGAGGAGAATGAAGGAAGAAAATTAATTGCTTCCTCCCCGATTTATTATATAAAAAGGTTACCATTTATTTCAACAAATCTTCTATCTAATTTTTGTGGATACAAGATGTGAAACTGCCTTTATAGGTTATCTTTGATAAAATGTGATGCGACAAAATATGGTAAGTGAAATTTATTCTACGAGTAATTAAATTTAACTACGCTCCGTATTCATTTATTTAACAATTTAAATTTATAAATAATATGCCAGACGCTTTTACTAAGAGAGTTGAATGAATAAAAAAGACACTTTCCCTTTTCAAGCAGTCTTAATTTTAAAATGATGTAATTTCTTGTGAGTTAACAACAGATTTTGGAATTTGAAATTTAATGAATAAGAATTGGAATTCTTTAACATTCATTGATGTAAATTATTTCAAAAAGCTTCGTAAGTATGAGGTAATCTACACACATTATACCTGTTTCTAATACCTAACATTGCTAAATACCAGGTGGGAAGGAATTTTTAATTTAATCTCAGACTTTAATACGAGTATGTGTAAAGTAAACTGATATTTTTTTGTAAATTGATTTGAATAATCAAACTTCGTTGCATACATTAGAGCACAACATTCGCTTTAACGATTTCTATTTTATATCATAAATATTATTATTGTCATATGTATCAACTGTCATACGAATTACTATCTAAATTGACATAGCACTTAGACCCAACCCCACTACCACTTCCTAGTCTGCAAGGATGTCCAAACGTTTTATTAGCCTAATTTCGACCACAATTCGTTAAAAGTAGCAGTATTATCTGCTAAACTATTCACATTAATAAATGTATTGGAGTGTTTATTAACATCGAATAACACAATTTCACTTACATCAGAAATTACACGTATTACACAATGCTCCGTAACAGAATTAGAGATTGTTCCAAAAGATACATTCGCAAATTATCCTCGGCAAATTTTCACCCTATTGTTCTGTATGAGAAGCCGTTGTAATAGCCAAAACAATGGCAAAGTTCACCGGAACATAACGCAGAAAGTCTATAAAGTACTGGCGAATTATATTGTTTTGTTAAAACAGGCATATAAGGTGAACAGGATAGTTGTGTTGTTAGAAAGTGTATCAATGATCTGAATAAAACAAAAATGAGTGCGAAAAATAACTTTATTTTAGTGGTTCTTCTAGTACACGTCATAGAAGTGATTCCAATACAAATGGAACTTCAAGAAAATGGTGAAGAGCTAAAAGGAAATAATATTGAACAATCTCATTTGAATGAATGTCTGAGTACAAGGAGGAGTAATGAAGTCGGTGTCTGTTTTGGAAAAGAACTCTTAAACAAACTGAATACATATGATGAAACTGAATCCTTCAGCTTAGCTAAGGGTGTGACATTTGTAAGAGATGAGAAAACTCCAAGAGATATTGGAGCATTCCTTGACAAGGACCCTATGGATTTTCGGTAGGATTCATATTCATTACAGGATTGCAAATCTGTATATTAATCTTATTAGTTTTGTCAATCTTATATTGTTTACAAAAACTTTAACTAAGTGAAATAACTATGTAAAATTGTTATTCTCCTGAAATTTTTAAGTGGAGAATTGCACATTATCCTGAAGTCTATAAAACACTTTCTCTACATTTTTATATTATATTACATAAGAAAATAAGATTATAAAAATCTTAAATTTATTCAAAAGTATTACAGGAGAGCCAAGTTCGTTCAATAATATAAAGCTCTACAAATTGCAGTCTACTGCTGGACTAATAAAACTCTAACCCGTTACAGCTCCATAATTGAAGATGCCAGTCATCTAATTTCTAAAAGATCCCTACACTGGGACCTGAGTACAGTTTATCCTGGACTAGTAATGAGGATAGCACCAACCTTGGCTAATGGAGTACTTGAATTCGTTATGGATCCTAGAATCAAAGACAGAACGTATCAACAACCTGCTGAAGTATCCACAGGTGAAGTATTAGATCAAGCAATGAAATTAAATATTAGTTTGTAGATATAGTATTCTTCTCCAATATCGTCAGTTGTTTAAAAAGTTTTTTACATCTTAATAGTTAAATAATGCACAAACGATAAACACATATTGTTAACAGCTATTACTAAATAACTCGTAATTTGACTTATTTTCTGATAAACTTATTTTTTACTCCCTAAACTTCATCGTTTATCTCATCGTGTTTTATTTTCCTCTTTTTCTAGTCTATAAATTTTCATAAAATGAGATTACCTATTCTACAACCCTTCACATGGTTTAGATAAATGTTTGATTAATCGAGTGAAATATATTTCATAAATTGATTACGATTATTTCGTTTGTGTTTTGCGCCATCTCTCCGATGACTTTGAAACCAGTAATAGTTTCAAGGCTTCCGACAATGAACTTGAAACCACGCTATCTATCTTTTGAGTAAAGAACTTCTTCAGAATCGGATGTTCTCGGAAATAAACTGTAAACATATTAACGACACTTCAAATTGAATTTTATTTATTTATTTATTTATCTTTATTGTACACAATAACAAATATACAAAAAGGAGTTGTAGTTTACAAATCTGACAATTGGCGGTCTTATCGCTCACGGCGATCTCTTACAGACAACCTTTGTACGGATATTAAAGTAAGCGAGATTATTTAGGGTAGCAGTAGTGGGGTGCACAAATATTAAATTTACGATGTGAACATAAAAAAGCAACAATTTTCTATACCATTTAATTATCTTTTTATTAATATATGTTTTAATTTGTTTTAATACACTTTATTCAATATATACGTTCGGGTTGACAAAAATTTTCATTGCCAAACTTTTGTAGGATGCCTATTATCGTATTTTTTATTTTCACACATGTACATAGTTATATATTTTCAAAATTAATAAAACTTTATTTTAAACAAGTCGATATAATTAATAACTTTAAAAGATCAACCTTTATTAGCATTTATTAAAACTTTTTCTTTTTATTTCCAGGTCGTCTTCTCGCACGAAATCTTTTGGTACCCTTTCTACTCGGCTTCAAATTCCAACTATCAACTTTATTACCATTAGTATTGGGTCTTTTACTCATTGCAAGTAAGAAGGCCTTTTTACTAGCTAAATTAGCGTTACTGGCTATTACTGTTTTTAGTTCTGGATTTGGCAGTCAAGGTTCGTTCTTCGGTGGTGGACCATCAGTTTCTGCTCCCTACACTTCGTATGAACCTTCAACATATTACCATGACCATCATGATCATCATCCATCAGGTTAGTTATACCATCCTAAGTTTAATCCGTACTAATATTATAACTTCCAAAGTAACTCTGTCTTTCCGTCTGTTACGCTTTAATATCTCAACAGCTAAACCGATTTTAATGAAATGTGGCATGGAGATTCTTTAATTCTTGAGGAAGGACATAGGCTACTTTTAACTACGATAAACGACATACACGCTGACAGAGCCGCGGATAAAAGCTAGTATTAAACATAAATGTGTTATACATACTTTAACGTAAGTATAGCTAATAAAATAGATCTAACATGTATGTACAAAGGACTAAAGTTAATCATATAGATCTATTGTTACATGATTATTGATTGTTTTACAGCATTACTTGTTTTAACGTCTGTGCAATTTCAAACTACTTTTTTTCTTTAAAATTTAAGACATTAAAACATTTATGATATATTCATATCATAAATGTTTAATGGAACATGTGAATATCAAAAAAAATGTTCTTTTATATTTCTTATGACTTCTATCACACGTTGTACTAAACTTTACAAATAGCGACATCTAGCGTGAACTCTCGGAGACATTTACAACGTTTCCGTTTCCGATAGGTGCAATGACCTCTTGCCTGTGCACTGTAGCAAAGCCTTCACATGACATATTCCAATTTAAGTATTCTGGACATTAGCACCCTATTTTTAACGTTGAAAATGCCTCTTATTGGATTATGTGAGTATTTTAAGGTTTCACGCTTTATTGGTTCAGGATGTAATTTAGCATTTTCTTAGACCATTTTCCGACTTCAAAAGAAAGTTTTCCATTCCTATAGAAATATTTTTTCTGCTCATGTCGTGCAATATCTTCGCCGATAATGAATCTCAATATTTTGTAATCGAATAGAAATGTAATTTATAATTTCACAAAAATTAAATTTCAATAAATTAAGGAGTGTAATTAAATATAGGCGTAGTTTTATGCGATGTTTACATAATGTAGGTACTCATCTCTTTTTGTCTTTGTAATTGGTGTGATTTAAAAGACTTACTCCTGTACTGCTAAGTTAAAAGGTGTCCCTGTCTCCAAAGCATAACTGATTGTGCAAAATGTATATTATACTTTCAGATCTCTTACTTCCTCTATCCTTTACATGCTATATGTCCTCCAGTGCACAATTGTATTATATTTGAAAAGTCTACTTAGTTTCATGCTAAAACAATTATAGATCATGATTTCTCTATCTACCTGATCTAATTTTTCCAGGTTATTACCGCCGCCAACCTCCTCCAGATCACTTCTATCGTGAGAAATCAGCAGAGCCGACTACAGCTTCACCGATCACACCAGGAGAGCTAAGAGATAGACTAGAACGACTCTTCGTGACGAAGAAAGAAAGTAACAATGATGCTAGAGATGATGTCAGTATAAGAAATGCGAGAAATTTTCAATGGACTCCCATTAATACCGGTTAAGGATGAGAAAAAAGAGACTTAAAATTTTAGTTAGGTTTATTGAAAACAGCTTTATAGGAAAAGAAAAGCAACAAAATTAGGTAAATTTAACTAATCAAGACTTATTTAATAAGAAAATTGGCGTTCTAATTGAAGGGCTTGGCCACACCTTCACTTATGCTAAATCTACTGTAGCTCTAGCAGTAGGTAACTCTTCAAAAACGGTACTATATTTCATTGACTTTTCTGTACCTCTAATTTTTATGCAACGTAAAACCATGCTGGATTACAGCATGGTTTTCGATTATGTTCATGCGAAATTTTCGGCTTTGAATCCTCCTGATAAAAATATAAACATGTTTATGAAATATTTGCTTTAAATATTTACTTATTTTGCATGTATAACATTTCTTGTAGAATAATTAAGTAGTGATATTATAATTAACTTAACATTTTTGTAAATTTATTTAACAGTGTTGTATTAATTAGAACTAGTCACCATTACATTGCATTGTAATTTGATTGTACCTTTTTTAATTAATAATTAATTATTAAAATTATGTAATCAATAAACATTTTAAACGAAATTGGCATCTTTCAAATTTTTGTCAGGAACTGAAATAAATCTTCTGTTAAGTACGAGTAAATGTCTACGAATCGAGATAAGATGGTAAACAAAAATCTCCACTCAAAGACAATCGCCCTTAAGATTCGTAAGTTACGACTTTTATGTTCAAGCCGGAATTAGGAAGGAGCCCCTTTATAATTCCGGTTTATAATTGCAATACAACAAGTCTATAAATAATATTTAACAACAGTTTTATTCTTCTTAATCATTAACTACACTTTCATAGTCATAACTCATCAAGCGAATGTGTATTTTCTAATTAACCCACTAAGTACATTTAATTATAACCGCACTAACACATTTCTTCGTCAAAAGAAAACCACTGTACATCCTGTGTCTGTCATTTCACGGTCTACTTGCAAAGAAAATAACTGCACAAAGAGGAACTACTTCTGATTAATAATTGGGAAGAAATATAAACTACAAACATGCACTTCGAAGTTTTTGTAAAAAAGATTAAATATCTTTTATTAATATGCTGACGGTACAGAAACATGGCCTTTTATAATGGGCCCAAAAGAAGACTCAAAGTCACTCAAAGAACAAAGAGAAGGATTGCGCAATGGTTAGAGATTCCCAGCCTAATCGAATCAATGGGATGGTTTGAAACAATGTCACTGATATTGTCTGGAACATTGCTAATCATAAGTGGTGGAGAGTGAGGTACATTGCTTACAGAAACGATGGCCGATGGGGTAGAAACTTCTTAACCAAAGTCCGGACCAGTACGTTCCAGTAGGTAGCGTTGGTGGGCCCATAACAAAGTGTCCGATGACCCAGTGAAGCTCACGGAATGTCGTTGGATGTGGTCATGACGAGATCGGTTTTTATATTAGCAGGACAACAGCAATGTAAAGAAGGGAAATTTAAAACAAACCCTATGCCAAACCTGGTGGTTTAATTAGCTAAAATCTCATTTCTCAAGAGATGTCCATGTCCAGCTGTATTATAGACTGTTGATGATGCTTTCTTTCTTACCGTTAGCTGCTCTAGTCGCCAATAGCATAGCGAGTGCTAGTTTATAAAGCGCCAATACAGCTCAGTGAATACTTTCAATAGTTTTTATATGGATGCCGATGAGCTATGTTTAGGAATCGCGTGCAATATGGTTTTGCGTGAACACACCTGGCTTTCTTGGGTTTCTTTGGTAGAATTATTCATTTGTTTTATCTGAGTAATCATTTGTTTTATTAACGGGTTTACTTGGAATTTTAGCACATGATAATATAGGTTCTCTTTAAATGTAAGTAACCATAACACGCACAACGATCTCTATGTTATATGTCTACCCTAATGATTATCATAATAGCAAGACTCATTTTCCTACCCTTTATTATTCCCAACATTATTTATTGGGGTCAATAACTAGTTCAACCGGTTTTACCTGAATATCAGTTTTTGCACGGAGCGATTGGCATCGGACTGAGGGCGATCTGAAGTCGAAGGTGAAACTAGTTGTCTGTATATTTGAGGGCTTACTGGCTGTATGTCACCGACTTCCCAATAACGATTAGGATCTCTCCGAGATTGTGTGGCTTAACCAACCCATGGGATTTCGAGAGAGAGGGAATAGATAGTGCACCTGTGTTTGCACACACACTTGCACATTATAAAATCTCCTAGTTCTGCGTAATTGGCTGGTCTCCGTTGAGACATGGTAGCCGTGGCCGTAATGGGCTAGGACATCAATTGCTGCCGAACATTAGTCCTACTACGTATAAGGAACGAAAGGGAGATGTAGAAAGGATAGAATAACTAAGAATATATTTGCTGGTAGATAGGAAGGGCATAACAGAACTTAAGACAATATTGAAATTTTACACAAACAGACATCTAAGGTTCGTGTCTATTTTGAACACAGTTATATTATAAATAAAGTAAATATTCCGGACATCTAACACAACGCCATCTGGTCCCGAGTGAATAAGCAGAGCTTGTGCTATGGTTACTAGACGACTGATATGAATACATTTATACATTTTTTTGTAAATACATACATATTATACATAGAAAACACCCAAACTCCGAAACAAATATTTATAGATCACACAAACACTTGGACCGACCCAGGATTTGAACCCGAGACCTCGAGCACAGCAGTCGCATCCAAAACCACTGCGCCAGCGAGGCAGTCAGTACTGTGTTGTGTATCTATATGTATGTATATGTCACTTATGTCGGTACCTTGTGAATAATAAACCAGTGTGAATGTAACCGTTGCCTTATTCACTCGCCCCGCGCTCTCATACATAACATACTCGTACTGCAAATGCAATTATGGCGGTCTAGTCTTGCTCTTACTACGCAGCTACGTTTAGAATAGCCTACAGTCATTCTCAATCAAAGCTTTATTTACCCATACTTCCATACGCATGTGGATTTTACAAAAAAAACATGGAGTTCTGAATCATATTTTTTCTGTGTATTGTTGTAAGTCACATAGGATTGACCGGAGCGATACCACGGCCTTGAAAGCGTTTGCGCTGTGTTCCACCGAGTGAGCAAGGATACCGGAGGCCCATGAAATCCAACCCCTCCTCATCCTCATCCCCCCATCTCCCCCCTCCCATCCCTCACACGTCAGCAACGCATTTGTGAAGCCTCTGGTGTTGCGGGTGTCCATGGGCGGTGCTAGTCGCTTGCCATCGGGTAATACGCTCATTTGCTCCCTGTTCGTTAAAGAAAAAAAAAAGTCTCAAGCCTCGGAGAGTATATTAAGCTGTCGGTGTGTCGGAAAAAAATGTCTTAAAAGGGGGTTTGTAATTTCTCCCCATCAATTTTTTTATTTAAAATAATTATAACAGAAAAATCGGGTAACCGGGAATCAAACCCGACTCTTCAAGAACAGCAGTCGCATACGCTACCACTGCGCCACAGAGGCAGTCAAAATAATATAATTATAATTACTATATTGTGATAATACTTTCATTTCTCACAATGCGTAGATAAGAAAGTAAATCACCACGAAAATTACCAGCTTTGTTAGATATATCACGAAGAGTCACTCGAGCGTAAAAATAGAAAATGGTTAAGTGCCTTACTAGCCAATTATGATAATTATCCAGCTATTGACAGTATGTACACAATTCTACAGTAATTTTAAATATGTCTTTTTGGTGTACTAGCGTTTACTCATGGCCCCGCCTGCATTTTTGCCGGTTATCACTAAAAAGTAGCCCGATTCCTTCCTCAAGAATCAAAGTAATTCCAAACCAAATTTTATCAAAATTGGTATAGCCGTTTAGACGTGAAAGCGTAACAGACAGACAGAGTTAATTTCGAATTTATAATATTAGTAAGAATGATTAGTTTTTGTATGTAACCTTTAACAAAAAAATAATAATAATACAAATTCGAATCAATTATAGTTTAAAGAATATAATAAGTTTATTGCACGGCTGGCGTAGTGGTTCAAACGATCACCTCTCGACTTAATGGGTTCAAACCAAGACTAATACCAACAAAATTGGTGTTCTGAGTTCTGATGTTATTTGTATTCGTAAAATGTATATTTTTAAAGTCACACGGCACAGAAAAAAATTCTAATTCGAAAGTTGGATTTGAAAAAAAATAAAAATTCATCTTCATCATCATGTTGTATGGATCAATATCATAAATATTTAATACCTCAGTAAAGTATACTCTTAACTTATATGTATGTATCTATATGTATAGTATAAGCGCATATAATTTGTAATATATGTTCATATAACGTTAACTATGGTTACTACTTTTATGTTTCTTTTTCATGTTTAGGATAGTAGTAGATAAGATAACACAACACCGATAACATATACCATCACTGAACAGAGAAACAGTAAACAAAATTGGGATTACGAAAGCAAGAATAATACACGTGCGTCAGAGCTTGTATTGGCAAGCGTGGGGAAGCGAGAGGTGAAGCGCATTCCGACCAGGTGCGCCGATATTTCCGACGGGTTGTATATTGTCTTAAATCAAAACAACAGTACAAAGTTTCAATATATTTTATTATTTACCTGTCACCTTTTCATTTCATCCTTCAAACAAAATAAAATTAAAAGTAAATAAAACAAAATAAAAAAGATTTTATGATTTTCTTTTCAAGAAACCTTCCTCGACCGCATTATGAATATTTTTCATCACCGCTTAATCTTACTTTCAATAAATTGTTATAAATAATTACACAGCTATAAGTACGCCATTATCATTGCTGATATTATTAAAATAAATAATAGGTACTCGCGTAACCACCTCGTTGATAAACGACCTAATTATTTAATAAACAATAAAGAAAACAAATAATATTAATTACCTACTTATTCTAAACAGCACCGCCTAAATATAGTATCTCTATCTCTATTTAATAAACTTATAACTATTTTTACAAAATTGGACAAACGAATAAGAGACAGAAATGCACAGTACCCGTCGACTAGCCTAGTTAATTATTAACATATGTATTCATTAATAATTATTAATTGTTTAGTTATAAAATTAATTAATCATTCACATTACGATTTGGTGCATTTGATTACATATTACCTGACTACTGTACTAAACACAATACATGCAAAATTATTTACTCGTTAGCAACGAGTAAATAATTCCCTATCTACATAATAATATTATAAAAGTTATATAATAATCTTTATTATTAAATATTAATTTACGCTACATAATAAATAACATTATTAAACAATAAACATATTGAACTACCTAGTGTCGTTGAATAAACATTAAAATCAATTAAATATTTTTTTGGTTAGACATTTATTCTTATTTTGCCCTTGCAAAGGGATAATTTAAAACACACTCTTGAATAATTTAGTTCTAACACTAAATGCCGTGTCGTTGTAAATTTGTAAATCTAAGGAGTCGTAAGCCTGTTTTATTGTTTTAAGCTTACTGTTTCTTCGCATAGGCCTTGTATGCTCTATCCTGAGCAGCTGCTTCGTCTTCCACACTCCTCCTGTAATGGCCACCAGGCCCTGTCGTGTCAAAATCATTTCCGTAATGGGATGATGAATAAGTGTGACTCTGAGAAACCTGAGGATGCTTTACGATCTCGTACGTGGTTTTTTCATGTGACTCGCCACCAACAACAAGCTTCTTCAATCCAATAATCGCAGATAACAAAAGAGCTATTTTACCAATAAGCAAAGCCTTTCCAGCGATCATCGCAATTGCTTGGAATGCAACAGCTAAAAATCCACCTTTGATCGCCACACCAGCGAGTATAGGCCCTATCATTTTCTTCAGCTTACCTCTGGCTTCATTCATAGACCGTCCTATATCCTCACCAACCTCCATGGGAGATATAAAGACACGATGAGTTTGCATCAACTTGGTGGTTGCTAACTGCAAATATTTATCAAGCTTATCAGATGACACTGAATATAGATCCTCATTTTCTGGAAGGGCGTTAGGGGATGATCTTGCTACATCAGGTTTCTTCACTAAAGAGATTCCATCAAAAACTGGTAAAGAGTCCATCCGGGCAGCTCTATCTGCTAATTTGACGGCCTGAATCTTCAAGCACTTAACAATTTCCTGAGATTTTTCGCAGTTGTCGTACACCTTGCCTAAAAGCCTCAGGCTGGCTCCGAAGGTGTCAGCAGAGGCGGAGAGCACACAAAAACACAACAGAACAATACCGCGGCACTGCATTTTGTTAAAACCGCGGGTGTCCCTTTGACGCGGACAAAATAGAGACAGTGGCCGTTGTCCGACTATAGCGCTTGCGTCTAAAGAAATGTGCACCTTGAATATGTGCACTGGCATTTATCTATTTTCACCGGGAACTGCATTTATCTATAAATCTTTTAGAGCGTGCAATCGTTGCATCGTATACCCGTGCACTGAGCCATGTATATGCACATTGGAGCGATACTTGTGTGGGCTTTAGTGCGAGTGTATGAGTGCCAGTCATCGATCTCATGCTGACGATGCAGATGTAGTCAAGGTCGTTGTCATAGTTTCAGGATTTTCTTAGTAAAGCCGACTATAACTCCTTATACTGTGATGGGCTTGTTCTAGCTACAGTTATATTATTACAGCGTATTATAAATGGAGACTTTTAACACCACAATTGCTAAGAACGAGCTAACGTAATACCTAGAGTGCTTTCAGCATATGAGACTTTTTATTGAGACTAATCCCGCCCACACACCCACTACTACAACTCCTGTACAGCAGGATCAACAGCAGTGACCCACAAACACCGAGTTATGACACTCGGGAAGTTCTAGAAAAACTGAGACTATGAGTTTTGACGTACACAGTTTTCTTCATTGAAATATTGGAATGAAATGAAAAACATAATTATAAATCAAACAAAAACAATAATTAACCTATGGATTCTGAATTTCATGCCTTATTACCTTTCCTCAATTAATTTTACACTTTCATTAATATTCAAAACATACTGTTTAAGTTACATGTAAACAATATGCTAATAAAGATTACAGCTATGAAAAATACCCGTATGGTATCCCTAAAATACAAAGTAAGGATCTGCCGACCATGCCGAGATAATCATATCTAGCGAAGCGTGACGCTACTGTTGATATTATAATGTTCTATACAATATGCCTAACGACACGCGAGAACTATTATTGTATGATATAGAATTACTTGCTACTTTGTGTGTCTTGGACTTCACTTGCCTATGTAAAATGAATCATACACTCTCGAACTAAATGGTTCAGCTCTTCTGTCCTATGCCAACCAGTTAAAACTTGGAACGCAAGAGTTTGCTTCCAATATAATCCCGGGTCCTAAACAGGGTGTGAGATAGCACCTCACTATGCTAAAGATCACCAAGCTGCATTGTCTGCATTCACAATGAGAATGGTTCCACCGGACCACCATTCTCGGATTTTACTCAATCTTTCCATCAGGCAGAGCAGAGTAATATTTGCAGGCTTATATGAAAATGATAATGAAGAGTTTCTTTAGTTTAAATCAATGACAGAGATCAAAGCCGCCTCAATTCGGCCTTCGCCAATTAGCGTTGTTCTAATTTCCAATATTTTTTTCCTAGAAATCTTGAAAATCGAAAAAGAAATACTGACTTCTAAGTTAACATGTGATTCACTTTACATTAAATAATAATTGTTAGCCAAGGTCAATTACTCTACTTTATAAAGTGAAGCCCATTGATTCTGCAACATGCATTCCTAATGGTTAATGGACGATTCAGAAACAGCGGATTACAGCTATAATTGGACCAAGGATCCGCTGAGAAATTGTACGTACTACTTTTCTTGAAATCGGATAAGGAATTATCCTTATCCGATTTCCCGATCCCGATCCGAATCGACATAAGTCGATACATCAACCTTTACACCTCTTTAGGTTAGGTGTCCGTGGTGCTAATTCTGTTATTCAAAACCTCTCTAAACGGAACTAAAAGTGAGTATTATTGTCCTGTCAAACAACGTTTTAAATATATGAAAATTAAATATATTACATTAAAAATAGATGCTAGTTAAGTATAGTCAGCTTCAGAGGTAGTTAATCATGTTTAATTTTCCAAAACTGAAGTGCAACGTAGTATACATAAATCGCTTACGAAATCTAGCGCTAGAATTAAATGATCATTGTAAAAGTTCAAGATTAGGTGAACAACACAATGCAAAATCTGAACAACATATTGCCGAAAATAGAAAAAGAATACAATGTCAACCACTGTTAGACATGAAAGTTGTTGAACAACAAGAGGACACCTTAAAACTATGCGTTACGAATTGTCACTAAGCAATGTTTATTTTTCACGGCTGTTTAGGTAGTTCTTCAAAATGAAACGCAACTAATAAAGGTAATCACTTTAAAGGTAAGTATCTTAATGGCGGTATTTTCTTGATAATATTTTTGTTTATTAATTTATTATAATTTTTTTTAAATTAATCCTAGTTAGATCGATGTATCGCCCCGAAACCCCCTGCTTACTAAATTTCAAAAAAAGTATTGAAGTTGATTCCCCGATTTAGATTATATACAAGAATTGCTTGTTTAAAGGTATTAGATAGATCTTGTTCAAGTGGAATTAATGGTAAGTCTTTGAAAACTTAATGAACTTGAATTGCTGAGCAAACACAATCAAGAACAAGGATCTAAGATAGCATGTAAAGTACTAAGTTAGCCAATGATCTGGAGATGTACATTATGTGAATGAAGTCGCCATGACGCTTTTCATGTACATGACGCTAATATTTTTTTGTCTACAATTTTCCATTACTTTCTTTGTCACAAAACATGGGTCCGAAAATCACAAGCTGTAGGAGACCCATAAATATGAGTTGGATCCTACTGGCGTCATTACACAAAATGACAAAAAAAAATAATTAAGCATTTTAGTTAAAAGCGAAGGTCAAAAAAAGGTACTGATGTAGTAACTTTTTCCCGAGTGTATACTCTGGAGGAAGTAACTAATATGCCTTTTTCAAAAAAATGGTACAGCAGAATCAATATTGATGAACTCACCGTGGGAGAGCCGCGCTTCGGCATAAATGGGCCGGCTCGACCGGAGTGATACCACGGCCTCACAGAAAACCGGTGTGAAATAGCGCTTGCGCTGTGTTTCACCGAGTGAGTGAGGATACCGGAGGCCCATACCCCAACCCCTCCCCCATTCCCTCCCCCCATCCCCCAAAGGTCGGCAACGCACTTGTGACGCTTTTGGTGTTGCAGGTGTCCATGGGCGGCGGTAATCGCTTACCATCAGGTGATGCGTCTGCTCGTTTGCCTCCAATTCAATAAAAAAAAAAAAAAAAAAAACATATCCTAGGTAAAAAACAAAGAACAATTACTGTTGAAAATTGTGTGCATTATAACTAAGATGTAACACCGCCATCTATCCACAGCTGCTCGAATTAGTTGGTACACTACAATGTTGACAGCTGACCGTGGCTTCCTATTGAAAGTCAAGGTTATTGTAAAGGCTTTAATATGTTTTTAAGGCATTAGTTCGAAGAGCTTTCCAATGATTAAATGTTTTAGAACTATACAGAGTTTCAGACGACTTCATTACTCCTTCAAATGCATTGTTCGCAACAACAAGATTTTAAAAGTATATAACTATCTCCCGAATGCAGTATCAATATTTTATATTCATTAATTTTCCTTTAAAGGGATGAATCTTCGAATTAAAAATGTATTTTCCAAATAGGTTTCAAGTTCGTAAGTTAAAAAACTTAAAAAATAACATGTGACAAAGTTGAAAATCTACTAAATTCCCTTTCTTGAAATCGGATAGTAATTTTGCTATATCTACCTACGACCTCTGACTAAACAGTAGTGGTGCTAATTCTGTTATTTGAAAACTCTATACTAAACTAAAAATCAATAAAAGTTATTTTTTCTTGATAAATTACACTTGTAATGTCAGAAATTGAGTAAAATTTAGAAATGTCACATTTAAAATATGTATGTCACTTATGAATGAATGACTGAATGAAAAAATGATACACAAATAACCATTAGAAAAACGCTTCACTAAATAAATAGAATTGGAGATATTTTTGAGAAATTCTCTGTCTACCTCTTTAAATATATACATATACGTGAATATTCATAAATGCACTCATTACAGCTGTTAGCATAAATTAACCTACGAAGTGATCAATTCGTCTGGACATTGGATCCTCCATGTATCATGTTACAAGATTTTTTTTTATAATTCTCATAAAAAAAACCCATTACAGATAGTACAGCCTCGTTTAAAAGTTGGAACAATACCATCAGCTGTGCCATTAGGTCAGTGATACGAATGCGAACGAGGGAATGTGTGCCGGTACTTTGTACATTGTGCTATGACGTTTATGCACATCAGACAATAATGTACAGGCGCTGGGAATACTTGAATTTGGTTGTTTTTCATAAATAATATTTGAGAGCAAAGAGTATATATCGCACTTGATGTTTAAAGTTCTTCGATGGTTAACTAACTAAACTAGTGTAAACAATCAAAAGCTCAAAAAACTATAACCTAACCTTGTAACAAGTTTCATTTTTTAAGAAAAATTTTAAAACGGCTCCGAAAAAATTCACCAAACGAAAAGTGTCTCTGCCCAGAGACACTAAAAAGCGTAAAATAAACTGGCTTTAATTGAACTCCTGTAAATTACTATGACAGGTCGTGTTTTTATTTATGTATCTATTAATTTAAATAAAGTGGTATTATAATGTATTTTAAGTATCTAAAATATTTTTAAAGTCGGTGCTAAGCCCAATAGATAAGTGACGTACGGCCGCCTCCAGCCACGTCGGATAAGTATTATAAAAACACACAATTACTGTTTTGTAATATTTTAAAGGTTCCGTACCTCAAAAGGACAAAACGGGTCCCCTATAGGATTACTTTGTTGTACGTCTGTCTGTCTGTCAAGACCCTTTTCTCAGGAACGTGTATTAAGCTGAAATATATATCAAATATTTAAATCTATTGTCCCTTGAAGCTGGGAAAAAAACAAAATGCAAAATGCTGCAAAATTTCGATACAGGGTATTTCCCGTCAACTCAAAATCTTGAAATTTGGTACGAAGCAACCAACTCTCTCCCAATGGTGGTACCATAGGGTAAAACCGGTCCGGATTGAAATGAAGTATAGTCCTATTTTTAATATATTTAAATACATGAATACTTTTATCGGTTTTAACCGTATTATTTATTCCTATAATCATCATAATATTATTAGTAAAAATTGGTAACATATTATTAGGAACTCGGATAGAACTGTAAGATAGAAAAAGTAGAAAAATTAACACTTCAGAAGTGACTGGTGAGATGTGAGATTAATAACATAAAAACAGTAAAAGTTAAAGACTAAAATTATTATATTAATTGTTTAGCAACCAGTTTGTCCTGCAGGTATACCACGTAGTTCTCATGAAAGTGGGCGATACGATATAATTGAGCGCCTCTCAGGGCTAATAACTAACATTTAATTGTGTGGAAACTTCTTTAAATAAAATTCGTGTTCCGGTAAAATAGCATTCATTCATTTTAATTTGCTTACCATTTCTATTTGTACTTTTGCTTTCTATGGTATTCTGTTGCTTTTTTTCTAATATGTGTTTATTCACTTTATGTATTCTTCTTGGGTAACATCACTGTAAGGAGAAGGAAATCTTAAAACCAACCCTGTAACAACACATTTAGTTCAGTAACAATTTCTGAGAAATGCCAATCTTGATACTAATCTTAATTATCGCACTCATTATTGGATTTAGTTGATGGAAAAAATTTCACTACACGCTATTTTTTGGACCCCTGAACGTATTCCTGATATATATATTTTTGAGTTTATATACTCTATAATATTCCTGAAACTTATTGAAATAAAATATAAACGTCTGTGGTCATTTAAATCAAAGAATCTAAATCCTACTAATACTCGTATTATAAACGTGAAAGTTTGTGAGTATGTATGTGTGGATGTTTGTTGCTTTTCACGCAAAACTACTGAATGGATTTCGATGAAACTTTACAATAATTTAGCTTATACATAAGTATAACATATTCTACATTTTATAAAGATACTAACTTCGCCTCGCGGCGTTGCCCGCGCTTATTGTCGTACCGCGGGTAGCACCGCGGGGTTTAGCCAGTAATAGTATATATAAGTCCTCGTTGTCCAATATGTTTGTAAGAACTTATTATTTAGAACTAACAATATGCTATTTTCTACAAACATGTGAATATACGTTTTTAAATCAACCCTTTCTAAAGCCTATTTTGGTAGTTTGCTTGATTTCATTATCCTAAAGTCCCACATTAAGAATATATCCTGGACCCTTTAAAAACATTCGTAAAACAGACAAACTCACAGCAACAACCTATGCATCGCACCAAGTGTTGTCCCATATGGGAATCGGAGAATCGAACCCATAATATAACCCTTAGTAGGAAGCGGCAAGGTGACCGCTTAAACCACTACATGTACTATATAAAGTATGAACAAGAGGCACTTTATGTATACTGTTTTACACTTCAGAATCAAATCATAGATGTAAAATACCTTTCTTGATAGCCCAATTTTCCTTTAAAGGTGGATTGCAATAGTAAGTTTACAAGAATAAACAAGAAAAAAACGTAAAGTAATTAAAAACATTGGTAAAATGAATAAGGCCTATATCAATGTTATTTTATAATCAATATCATTATTGTCATTAATATTTCGAATTTATTGACACCTCATTCATTAAAATCGTTCCAGTGGTTTAGGCGCTACGGTGGAACATACATTGACTATCAAAACTCTTACTATCATTATGGCTTTGCCGTAGTTAAGTAAATAAATATTCAAAATGTAGATTTTTGTTCTGTCTATATCAATACCTACAGATATATATCCTTGAGTATGCACTAATGTACATACTTTCCACGAGACAGTTTCATTCTATCTATTAAAAGTTGACCCATTTCACGCCGATTATGGTGATGCCTAGAGCGCTCCCACATGTTAAAAGAAAGCCCTCCAGCAATCGAGTGATGACTTAATGGAGTAAACTTTCACCGTAGATGATCGCGTGTCATGGTGTTTTAGAAACATAACGTACGATCACGTTTGTAACCCTTGACAACCACGAAGTCTTTCAATAACCTGTCCGTGGGATTAAAGGCAAACTTGACTTGAATATTGAATTGGTTTGGTGTGATCAGGAGCAAATTGATTTAGGCCTTATGTGTTTTTCTGTGTGGTGATGTATTAGGAATATGGAATGCCACTATTCCTGTTCATCAAGTGTGTCGTAAAACCGACTAAGGTAGTAAACTATACAGGACAACATACCACGAAAAAGAGATGAAAATATTGCACAAATTTTATGGTGTGCCTACTCAGCGTGGCAGTAGGTTAAAATCTCCGTCCTACGAAAACGCCTATATCCATCAGTTGAATATTAACGGCTATTGATGATGATGATTTTTTTCTAGCAAAGGAGGCAAACGAGCAGTCGTGTCACAGGAAAATAACTCAAGGTGCAATAGCATACCACCCTCGCAAACGCTTTCAATTTATTTTGTTTTGGTTGCCTCTAAGAGATTGCCTTCGGGCGATAAGGCCGCCAATTGTACCTCTTAACTTAAAGTTACCATTGTGAGTTCTGGTGTAAAATAAAGCGATTGTTATTATTAAATTCCGGTGTTTTCGTTTTTTTTATTTAATCAATGAAAACTAATGAAAAAGCTACTTAACCTCAGTTTTCTCTAAGGTATCAACTTCTGTCGAGCTTGGATCTCACACAATATACTCGTATCTATATGGCACGTTCAACACTTTCCGATACACAATAAACATGCATTCAATAATTACGCATGGCACCAAATCACGCTAATACAAAATAAATTGTAGGAAGACAAACAATATTTGTATTGGAAGCAATTATTTCCGCCACTGCACGAAACACAAAATTTTGCGCATTAACGCAATACCAAGTCAATCATCAAATAACACAGTATGTTAATGTTTCCTATAACTCACACGCAACAAAATAACTAAATTGAAACATCAAGAAACCTCCCTTATAATCACTATGTAACAGTTTTTTAACTTACTGTAACAGTTACTAAATTGCATGTCACTCACACTCCAGATCCATTTTTTATGGAATTATGGGGCAGACGTATTACTTTAAATTAGTAAGTGATTACCGCTGCCTACCCTACACCAGAGGTGTCACAAACGCGTTGCCAGCCTTTGGGGGATGGGAAGAGGGATGGGGGAGGGGTTGGGCCTCCGGTATCCTCGGTGAAACACAGCCCAGGCGCTGTTTTACATCGGTTTCGGTCGGGATGTTTTTTTTACAGGATGGTAAATATTCTGGAATCTTTGGTTGGTTTTTTAAAGTAAATACTATTCCGATGATTGCCTGCCTAACTGCCTAAAACGTATCATAATAAACTTTCAGTTCTAAAACAAAAAAGTAAGTTTTTTATGCAAAATAGTTTTTTCCCCACCGTCACTATATTATATAAATATTTACTTGAGTTTGTCATAGATTCAATGTTTTAATATACTTATGACCCTTTCACCTTCCACGGTTCACTTTCTCAATTTCTTTTGGCTATTATTATATTACCCAGTAGGTATTTCTGTTCCGTAGATAATCTTCGCACATCATTTTGTATGACTTTCGTAAATTCTCTAACTCTTAGATAATTTGTAGTATACTCATATAAAATGCTTTAAGGATGACTTTATGAATACATATTTAATTTGTTACTATTATTTTATCGATTTCTTGCTTATAATTGAAAAATGTATGTAGATAAATCGGACAGTAATCTAAATTTAACGAATTATTCTTCAGTTAATGCAATTACTATATAACGATGATTTGCTATTTCACTCTGTAAATCTGTTCAAGCAAAGACTGATGTGGTAGGTTTTGTTAATATTTCTTCTTCTTAGCGTAAGGTTAATGTATTTTTTTTATTTATTTATGAAGGTTTACCACACAGGTATCGGTAATGTCTAATTTGAATTCATGCTACTGTGTGTAGGACATATGAAACGATTACTATTAGGTATTATTGCATGATCACTTACAAAAAAGGAAACATCTTGTGATCATGAGTTTGTGCACACAAACGTATCCTAAATTACTGTTTCCGTAAAAACAAAAGTGTAACGGTTGATAATCGTGTCAATTTCACACTTATGAGTAAGCGAATACAAACCAGGTTCTATGCTCTTCAACGGAACCAACCTATCCGTACCAGAGCCGCTGCAGTGTAAAATAAACTTACAGCATTTGTTAGTTGCAACGGTTCTGTTATTAAATATATTAAATACGTCAAAAAAAATCTATATTAAAAGGTACCTATCCTGGGGACCTCAGATCGTAGAAGTTAGTAGCGAACCATTTGCGGCAGCTGCAGGGTCTCTGCGAAGGCTATGGAACTTTCTTCTTTTCAACACTAAAATTGCGCTCACACATATCCCTGACTATAGCGATGACATTTAAACTGACCTCACTGAAGACCAACTAAATAAACTTGAGCGACTAAAAACGTCTTTGTTAGATTCATATTTGTATTACGCAAATATGACCATATCTAAAAGTGGAGACTCGAGTGGCTACCACAACGCTTTCGCCGGAATCTTCATATTTTTTCGCTTTTACACAGTGTTATGTTTTATCATATTATGCTTCCGTAAGGGTCGATTGGCTGGTGATCTTCTGGTATACCTGACAAATCGCTGGGCACAGGCGATTGAGACAAAGGGGGAAAGCCTTGGCAGTTAGCTTGGACGTTGGAAAAGTCTTCGATCCGGCCTGACACAAAGCGT
Source organism: Spilarctia lutea (assembly GCA_916048165.1). NCBI lineage: Eukaryota > Metazoa > Arthropoda > Insecta > Lepidoptera > Erebidae > Spilarctia > Spilarctia lutea. The sequence goes on along the minus strand of OU696492.1, from coordinate 971,913 downwards.
TTATTTTGAAGCTCCCTTCCTATGGGCTTCCCGAGAAATTATGCGAATGGGTCACTAGCTTTCTAGCAGATAGAATCATAAAGGTCATAGTCGACGGTGAGTGCTCTGACTCCATACCTGGATGCTGGTGTCCTGCAAGGCCGTGTGCTATACCGCGCCTACGCCTACTCTGTTCCTCCTCCATATCAAAGATATGCTACAAATTAGCGGCATTCATTGTTATGCGGATGACAACAGAGGTGATGCTCTCTAAAACGGCCGTGCTAATATTTCTCGGAAAAACGTTATTGAGATTCGAAACAAAGTTGTTTTAACACAACGCCATCTAGTCCCAAGCTAAGCAAAGCTTGTGTTATGGGTACTAGACCACTGATATAAATACTTATATACCTTTTTTTTTGTAAATACATACATATTATACATAGGAAACACTCAAACTCCGAAACAAATATTTGCAGATAATACAAACATATATATAACGCGCAGGTTCGGCCTCACGTGGAATACTGTCCCCATCTTTGGGCGGGGGAACCCCAATAACAGCTCTTCCCTTTGGACCGCATTCATTGGAGAGCGAGTCGAATCGTGGTTGCCTAGAACTTTAAATTCGCTTAGACTCTTTATTAGCGTATATCTGTACATAGGCGCCCGCACCGCAACGCACCCTCAAATCCAATAATGTTTTCAGTTCTTGTGCAATACTTGAAAGACCTGAGGTCATCAGAGAATTTAAAACTAAAAATGTCAAAACACTTAACTCAGTTTGCAGACAAATATTTTATTGTGCAAGCAGTAAGACTTTGGAACAACTTGTCAAAAACTGTTCCAAACTGCATTGATATTCGTCGAATAGTTTAAAAGATGCAAGCGAACATACAGCGAAAACGAGTTTATTTTATACTACGTAAAAAAAGATCTATTACAGTCTGTATGTAAATAGAAAAATCATAATTAGTTCTTTCATTTTTCAGATGATTCTTCCATTTTAAACACCCTGTCTCATTAACAATTTGTGAATCACATAAAGTATTGTCCAATCTGAACCCACAGCACTCAGCGCAGTAAGAAGCGGCGAGTTGACCGCGTTCGTCACTACCCCATCCACGCAGTCATTGTGTATTAATAATGATTAATGTTTTCAAAAGATTAAAATAAGCTGACACAACGGTACGAGTAAACCACACACCCACAGAATATATGTACATCAATGCTTTTCAAAGGCCGTCTTCATTGAGTGAACTGTCAATCACCGACATTACTGCGGAGTTCGGCCCGAAGCGTTTTTACTTCAAAAGTAATCAACCGCAGATAATATTCACTTTCTATAGTATAGATTCACTTTTGGCTCTGATGACCTTTGCCTTTTTGAAGTTTAAAATAGAACTTGAATTAGTCAGTTGATGCTCGTATACTAATGGCTTCTACAATCAAGGTATGGACACATTCTCTTGTGATGAGTTAATCTTGTCTCAGTTACCTCAGATAATCACCATCCCTTGGACAAGGTACTTCGTCTAGACCTTATCTTCCCTTAATTTCGAGAGCGGTATATGCTAACCATCAAGTAAGCTGTTTGTTTGTTTACACAATTAAATTAAAAATCTAAAAAAATATTAATATTAATAGTCTTAGAGGCCTGTTTATTAAGCACTAGCTGACCCTCGCAACCTCGTTTGCGTCTTATATTGCCGTAGCGTGAAAATTTTCCCCCGTTTTTGAAACATTCTTCATTTATGCTTCGCTCCTTAGTTTTAGCGTGATGATATAAAGCCTATAGGCTTCCTCATTAAATGGACTATCCATCACTGAAAGAATTTTTCAAATTGGGCCAGCGGTTACTGAGATTAGCGCGTTCAAACAATTAAACGAACTCTTCAGCTTTATTATTAGTATAGATTTATTGCTGAAACTAAACACAATGTACACCATAATATTTAATGTAACTTATAAACTAACACATCTGTTTCTATGGTTTAGTGATCAGCGTGTCCTGTGACACATAGGCCTCTTCCAGCTGTTGCCACTTTTTTCTGTCTCTAGCTTCTCTTAACCAGGTAGCGACTCCAACTTTCCTTATGTCATCCATCCATCTATCATAACCTAGCATATCCCATTTGATAAATGAAAGTGCTAGTTCTAGTTTGGTTAGTCTATTTTGAGATCTCAGCGTAAGACAGCTTAGGGTGACAATATAGAGCTTTCTTTTGTCCTTTCTTTTTGTTTTTACTCAATAAGAATTAAAACTCAGAGGCCCTACCAACTACCAAATCTAGTATGGTTCCATATCTTTTTCGTCTGTTGTTAAAACTATAAATACACTTCTACTGTTTTTCTTCTTATTTGCTTCTTCTTTTTTGAGTTATATTTTTAAAAATACATCCGGTTCCCCGGCTACTAGTTCCAATTTTTTCTACATAGCTTTTCGTTTTCGAGAAGTCGTTGATTTTGAAAAGACACCGAAAAACTTATACTTTTGAATTTTTCATATTTGTTTTTCGCCTTCTTGTAATCCTTGCAAAGAGACACCTTAATCATCCACGTAGCCCTAAACCTCACGAAACTGTGACGAAATTTTACTATGGCTGATATGGTACCCTACTAAAGCGATCAAATAAAATAAATGCATGTTAACAATGGTTAATAAGTCAATAAAAGAAAATCGATTTTACTATAGGTAACATATCATGTTTTCAAAGCTTCCGCGATATCAACGCAAGAATTTTAGAATATATTATTTTCTTTATTAATAAGTTTTTCACCCACATGGGTGGTAATTTTTCTAACAATTGAAATGGGTTGAAATACATCATTCCGAATTAAAAAAAAAAACTTTCCAAGTGGATTTTCAAATGACGGAGATTAACAATAAAAAAATACAACACAATTATGAACTTTCTTAACTTTTATATATTACGTCGATTAAAAAGACAATTCAAAATTCTTTTAAAAACAATGAGATGTAAATTTTTTTTTCTTATATTTAAAAGATTTTAAGTCATTTAATTTTTGTGTTGATTTGCATTTACACAAAATTATATATATTTTCTATAATAAAGTAGGAATTACTAGCATTTGTTCAACAACATGACATTTCTAATTACAATATCTATAAAATAGTAACATGGCATTCAAAAAGTAAGGTACCATTCACTTCGTATGCCACAAGTTTTTCTCAGTTTTCCATTGTATTTTCTCAAAGTATTGATTTTTAGAAACTGTTATTATTTAATTTGGGACACTCATCAAATCGACGTGTTTCGCTCCCTATCCCGCTTTTTCCTGCCACTATCAGAATTTGGTCAAATGATAAAAGTTGGGTGTCTCGTCAAAACGAAGCTGTGTATAAACTTTCAGCCTGTTGTCAATCACTGAAATCCCTTGTACGTGGGCCCGTGGACTATTACTACTGCTATCGTAACGATGACATTTAAAATAAGGTTATATAAAGGGTTTGAGTTTATAATACAGTAAATAAGAGAACCTGAAAGAAATTGCATTCAGCGATTAAAAGTGGCCCTATGTATACCTACATTTATTTTTTGACCTCACCTTAAGCCACTGTAGAATATAGAATAAAGTTACAGAATAAAGTTTATGAGATTATGTAAATACATTTATGTGTATTATATATATTCCCTTATATTAAATATATCAAGTGAGTGATAATTGACTTCTTATTTGTTTAAAAATAATACAACCTTATATGTCGTTGAACTTATAAAATCGAATCATAACAATTCAGGCAAGTTAAGTGATGTTTCAAAGACTTTCAACGTAAATAGTCCTTTAAATCCTTTTTGCATTTATTTTTCACTAATCAAACTGAGGCACATCTATTCCTATCTTCTGCTATTATACCCCAGTAATGTTACACTATAAAACGCGCTGCCTCACCAATTCACCTACAGTCTTATTACCTCGCTCGCACCGCGAACAACAGCCATGTACAAAATTATCTTACTAGTTTGCTTCCTTAGTTCAACGATCGCTAAAGATGATCTAGGATTCCGGTACATCATGAGAGTGTATGATGATTGCTCACATTCAGAAGGAATCATGCCATGTCTTAAGAAGAAGGCGATACTATTCTTCGATCGAGCCGCCAGAATGGAAGTCATACCTTTAGTCAGTGGTATCGATGTGGTGAAGACATCTCCCAGTGAAGTTCCAGCTTTATCTGAGAACGACATAGATGCTGTGCTACCGAGAAATTTGGATAAGGATCAAGCGTTAACCCAAATGCTGTGGGACCGCGTAGCTTCGTTTGCGAATTCGAGAACGGTGCAGCTGTCATTACCGAAGATGTCTGGACAGGATTTGAATAAAGGGGTCGAAGAAGGTATTTTAATTTTTTTTTATTTCTTCATCATCATCAGCTTATTGCAGTCCTCTGCTGGTTTTAGACCTCTCTTATTGCACGCCACTCTGATCGATATTGGGTTTTTCCTTTTCAGTTAAATACAAAACAAATTTACAAATAACTTTGGATATATTAAAACTAAATTTTTGATAAATAGAGGTGCGTGAATTATAAAAGTATAAGTAAATGTACATCAATGTATAGCATGATAACTGAGGTTAGAGTTAAGCGTGATTGCGAATCACGTTCCAGATTCAATTCCATACTTTTAAATTAATAATTGAGAACACAAATATTAATCCTTATTGCAGTGGATCCCACAAAACACCTAACATGGCTAGATTATTGACTATTTTTTCAATAAGTTTCTGTTTGCAAGCTTTTCTTTCAATAAATCTTTACTGCAACTAGTGAATATGGGTCATCCTGATATATATAAACCTCATTTTCATATTATTAATCATCCATCTTAGATTTTTCATATTGATGTGTGATGACTACGTGTGTCTAAAATAATGTATTATTATCTCAAAAGCCCGGATTCTGAGAGCTTAGAAATATAGTTTAAAAATCGAATTGTGATTATCAGAGCAATTTATAGTTCCGTCATTTACGTATTGTTCATTAGATTTATAAATGAAATGACTTCATATTATTAATATTGCTGATGATATTTCAATGGTTATGAAGGGTGCAAAGCTGTGTAACCATTAGAACTTTAATATTTATCACCTTGTCAAGAATACTAATGACTTGCTCGAACTCAACTCTTGCTTTCTTCTAATAAATATGCTAGAAAATATGTTGAAAATGCCTGAAAAAAATAGGCAGGAACACTCTTTATAATAGTCCAAGTAGGTGCTTCAAAATTAAAAAGAAACTTTCTGCAAAAATCATATAAGTAAATGACTGCACGGTTGGCCTAGTGGTTTAAACGTTCACTACTGCGCGAAGTGCCGTGGGTTCAAATCCCACGTGGGACATCACTTTGTGTGATCCACAAAATGTTGTCCTGAGTCTGGGTGTTATTTGTGTCCGTTACATGTATGTTTGTAAAGTCCCCCGCGACACAGGATGTATATTCCTAATGCGGGAGTTGTCTTTTTAAAAAAAAAAAAATCTAATTATTACCCTTGGAAATTATGATATGGTATTTTATTGTATGTAAGAAAATTAAACAAGTCTAAGGAAAAGCCAAACAAGTTGATTCTACCGTTTTTAGCCTCTAGTCTGAAATTAACACGCTGACACAATACTACTCAGGCTCTCAAGCCTAGAGATAGCTCATTGGTATAATGAGATTTTAAGTAACGAGAAAGTTAACTTCAGAAAAGATGAATCAAATGAAGTATTTCCCATGACATTGTTCTTGAACTACCATTTTATGCCTGTTAAGATACGGTATCATCTTCCAATGTGAGATACAGATGAGGTCTGATAACATTCGAAACGGTACATAGTATTTTAGTAGGATCTGTAATTTCATTAAACTTAAACATTGTAGGTTCTTTATTACTATGATGACCATGATGTGCAATATAAACAATTTAAAAAAAAATAGTTTAGGGTAATTAATTAATGAAGTAAATGTAAAACTATCATGCAAAGCTTTTGTTATAATTTTACCAACATACGGTTATTGTTAAAATATGTTAATAAACTTCGTATGAATACCAACATTTTCTTGTATCTATAGAGATCTTAACTCACTTAATTTTTCCTAATCATTCTTTTGAGAATTTTGCCTTTTTTGTCAAAAGATTTATATTTTAGGTTATTATTGAGGTAATATTAGTTAAAAATTCCATCCACAAAAGATGTAGCGGCAAAACATGTTTTACTGATTCTATTTAAGTTTTGTTGTGAATTTAATACTAAATTAATAATAATTCAAATAAAAATAAACCAAAAAAAATCTATTATACAAAATTTATAACGAGTTTACTACTAATACTAAATTTTATATCATAGTTTAGTGAAAACAAAACTAATAACAGTTTCAACTCAAAAAAGCACCTCTTTACTCAATAAAGTGAAACCAATATTTAAATATAACGATAATTTCATATCTATAAAATATTACTTTATAGTAAATGATAGCTATAATAGCTGTAATATAAAGCTTGCCGTAACTTCACCATGATTGTCTTAAATGTGCAAATCATCACCACATATCTTTCAGAAATGAACGGATTTCTAATAGTGTCAGAAGCAGGTGATGTATTGGTTATGTTGTGGTGTAACTATTGGATACACACAGATCATCATCTTTAAAGTAAAAGTATCTGAATGACTTTCTTGTTTTGGTAAATTTCCTATAAATAAATCCTAGATCTAGATCGATACATTACCTCCGAAACCACATGTATACTAAACTTCATGAAAATCGTTGGAGTCGTTTTCGAGATTCAGATTATATAAATGTATACATGTATATACAAGGATTGCTAAAGCTAATTATTGACTGACTTCAAAAAAGGAGAAGGATTTGTTACCCCATAAATTTCGACTGGATTAACTGATTTTGACGATTCTTTTTTATTTGAAAGCTAGTGCTTCCCGTGTAAAACCGACTTCAAGACCTGTACTAAATTGAAATAGAACCCTATTTCAATTTAGTACAGGTCTTGAAGTCGGTTTTATTATTAAAATTTGTGATTATATAAATAAAACTAAATGTTGGCGAGAAAAATAAGAATCACGATTTTTCTTTATTTTATTTTCCCTTGTTTAGTTTTAGAACACTTTCTTTTTATGCGTGATCTTGAATTATGCTATTGTTCCTTGCAAATAAATCATTTCATATTCATTTTGATTTATCCCAATGCTGCACAAAGTACAAATTTAAGTACAAAATTAGACCAAAAAAATCAGATTCGTATTCCGCAATTTGTAAATTTGACAAATACTGTGATCATATACCCTAAGACCTCTTTGCTGGAAAGAGTTCATAAAGCTAATACATGGATACGTAAACAAAATGTGACCCAGGCTATTATTACAAATCTATTGATACCTCATTCATTTAAATCGATTTATTAGTTTAGGCGCTACGATGGAATACACAAACATAGATCATAGACTGCCGAAATCATTACCCTTCCTTTCGACTTCTCAGTAGTTGGGTACAAGGAATATTATTATATTTTATATTTATATTTTTTAAAAGACAACTCCCACATTAGGAATAAACATCCTGTGTCGTGGGGGACTTTACAAACATACATGAAACGGACACAAAGAACATCCAGACTCGGGACAACAATTCGTGGATCACACAAAGTGTTGTACCGCGTGGGATTTGAACCCACGACACTTGGCGCAGTATCAAGCGGCATGGCGACCGCTGAAACCACTCGGCCAACCGTGCAGTCATAAGAATCAAAGTCATATATGTTTCTACGATAAACATATAGTATTAAAAATGTTATGTTATGTTTAAAAACAAAATATAAACATTATTCTTGATTGAAATGCTTCATCAACCAGATGGGCATTTAATTAAATTAATTATGTTAATGTGCTGTCTTGCATTAAATAATCAATAAGCATGAAATTGCTTCCAAGTTCCAACTTCTTATATTCCCGAAGGAAACTACAATTGAAAGCAAGTAATGTGCTGTCTTTATTGTTTTTGCCTATTTTAAGCAAATGTCTTTTCTTTTTTTATTGATTTTAAACATAACTGTGTTTTTAAATGTACAAATATACATGCATGACCGGTTGCAAGATTATGTTATATAATCTCATTATATACTTTCTGGTATCTGCCTACCATCCTTATTTCACTGTAATTCATAATTTTTAGACAAAAAATTTCCTCACGATTCCATACGATTTCCAATACATACAATCAATAAAAATACGTAACCTAATCTAATCGATCTAACACAACAACCTAAACTTTCCAGGACGAGGGAAGATGAAGAAAATGATGAACATGATGATGATGGGAGGAATGATGAAGATGGCTGCCATGATCCCGCTCGCTATTGGGTTCCTGTTCATCCTAGCAGGAAAGGCGCTCATTGTCTCCAAGGTAAGAAAGAAAAGATAAAACCGATTAGAAATAACACTAATTTCCATTTGACTTAAACTTAGGAATAACTGTCTATTGTTTGCGGCTTCTCCGAAATTCGAGGCATTTAAAATGACGAAGTTCCATACAACAATTCATTCCTTAGTTTATCTTTTATGGGTGATATTTAAAAATAGATGCTTACATGATAAATGGCATCAAAAGCAAACAAATTATCATTTCATCAGTCAGGAAATGTAATTTTAAATGAAAACTTTTCACCACAAATACCATACAATAAGTAATAATAAGAAAATTAGCAAAATCATCATCATTAGCTAAATCTAGAGACTTTCACCAAAGACCCAACAATACATATGAAATGGTGAGATTTCTCTTCGCACATCTTACAAATCTAGATATAAGTGATTATACGAGTAATTCTTATCTCATCAACAAGATTCAGTACCTACAGAATGCTATGAATAAACACTTCACATGCATAAGAGAAAGCACATTTAGAAAAATTATCTTGATATTAACAGAATTCATACTCTTATCATACATGTGTATTAGTCACGGAACATTAAAAAAATGCTCATTTATACAATTAACACGGGTAATGAGAATAATGGTGTTAATAACAGGTGTTTTTTTTTAAATAACGGAAATAATGATAGTGCTTTCTTTTGTGAAACATTTATTATGTATAAATCGACCACCTTCTTCATCATCATCATGCCTATCTCAGTTCACTGTTCCTACACTGAACTAACTAAACTTCTTAAAAATTCAAATATTCTTAACAGACTTATACAAATCTACTGAGAATTTCAAAATTTTATCTTACGTTTTAAATTCTAAGTAACTTCAAGACAGAAGAAAATGAAAAGGTGCAAAGGTATATACGATTTAATCCCTTAAGAAATCTGATAAAGATATATTAAATGATTACAGTTAGTGTTAGTTAGTGAATGGTTGTTTTATCAGTAAGTGACTAAGAAAATAATTTCAAATTGATACTTACAAATTATACTTAATAATACTCAAGTAGGTAGTATATTAAAATAGGTTATACTCGTGTGTAAGGTATTAATGAAAATAATAAGGAAGTAATTATCATAATAGCATACGCAAATGTACTTATGAAGATTTAGTATGTCATGTATAATCCCTATGTCAAAAAGCTTACGAACACGCATCTCTTTATGATAGTTTAAATGAAGCCATATATCATAGTTAAAGACATAATAATAGTATATATGTATGTCATGCTCTCACGACATTCAAGCAACAGTGTAATGGGAAAAAGAAAATATTAATTGTTCTAATTGCAGTGCGAAAGAATTCTCTTTTGGTAAAAAATGTAGGGAAGTAAATCATTGAATGAATTATTACAATATCAATACTAGACAAATTGTTCAAACTTAAATACAGTTAAAAACTGTGTAACATAGTTTGAAGGATATATTACATGAGTAGTTGCATCCTAAAAGACTTGACATTATTCTTGTAGTAGTGATCAAATTTACCTAATCAATTCAAGTCTATAAAAATATTCCATAAACTCAATATTAGTTTAGCTGGTCTGTGAACCATTTCTTATCAGTTCCAATTTTTCCCATTCTCAATGATAATGAACTAATTTTGTGTGTAAATTATAATTTAAGTTACTTAAATTTATTTATGTATGTGTGTATTTTTGTACCAAAAATTCATGAGATTCTTTTACTTATGTAAGATACAAACTATGAATAAGCCATGGCAAGACCAATGACAAACATCAGAAATGCGTGGATTTAAGTAAAGTACAAGAGCCTAAAGAATTAGGATTTCTTTGGTCTGGTTAGGAAAAGGCTCAAAGCAACTAGAAAAATATGAATTAACTTAGAAGAAAGACTTCTATAATAATATGATGAATGGAATAGATTCAAAACAATAAAATTACGAAGCCACGCTCATGATCGTAGAAAGTGAGAAGCTGTCGTCCGAAAGATATATAATTTGTGGAAGTCACGACCCTAAGCAATAAGAAACACTACACAAGGAGGAGGAGCCTATGCCATATAAGTACATAATTGAGATGAGTATGCGAAAATTGAATGACTAGCTTATTCATTAAAAGTAGGTAACTTCATTCACACAATTAGTAAATTCTCTCCAAAAGAATTCACATTCACTAATGCTTAGCGTAGTTTTCTCATGGATTTTCTCTAAGTATTTATTTTCCAAGAGTAGTTTTGACGATCATAATTGGTCTTCTCTTTATTACAGTTTGAGTACTTTCAGATATCTTTTGACAGGGTCAAAGAACAGTTATTATATACTTTCTTCATCAAAGGTCTTGATGGATTTGAAATACACCTATGCAAATTATTTAATTAGTTAACATATTTGAAGTTTTGCGCAAGCGCAGACGATGTTGAGTAATGTCGTAACTAATTTAATTTTACTGTTAGCAGTAAAGGTACTGCGGGATAAATTATTCCAACTAGTGTTGGCCTAGGGCTTGAAATGTAACTACGAGTATTATTCTTTTTTATAGCTTTCTGCACTTCTCTTCCATAAAAACGTTAACTAGGCTAAATTTCATACTCCTTCGTTTCAACTTTCGTAAATAGGGGTACAGAGTGTCTGCTTCACGTATTATAGATACCGACAACAAATAATTGCCCCATATTCAATAAAAAATAAAAACTTTTTTGAGTATTGAGTGATTTTACTTTCAAAACAAGATTTTTATAAGAGGCTTTTGCGAAAAAAAAAAATCTTTATCTCCTAAATCTATCACTAATAGTTTTCTGACAATCCAACGAGTACTAAACTGAGACCCTGTGACACGAATATAAAATGATAGCTCATTGTAGCCGCGAGGTACATTCTACATTATTACTTAGTGCGCCATGATAGTCTGTAAATGTGGTTGTCAATGTAGCAGTTAGGTAACGATAGCAAAAAAAACAGAGATCAATTTTTACAACATTTTTTACTTCAAGAGAAGAATAAAAATATAATTTACAAAGAAGGGTAACAACCAAACACACAGGGAAATACATTAAAATGTTGATTGTACAAGTTTACAAAAAATGTCGTTTTACTCGACAGTCAAAACAATAACGGAAACTATTATTTGCAGTAGGGCTAGTTTTCAGATTTTCCTGTACCTTATTCTATCTTGAGAAGTGAGCACCAATATGTGCATCTATAAATAGACGATAACTGTAATCCATCTCAAACCTTCAAAACTTTACTTCTAAGGAAAAGAATAACAATAGTAAAATGATATAAAAATTATGTGAATCAATCAGCATCTCATTTAACGAATGATTGTTAATATAATGTACATAAATTAAGATATTGCAAATATAAATTTGTAATCTATTGTTTTACATTTAAGATTTATCTTACTGAAGAGGGAGAAAATAATAAATTTACGTAGGTCTTTTTGATTTTTTTATTCTATGTAAGAATTATACTATCTCATTGGTTACACTGAAAATTATAAATATTTAAAACTTTCAGTACCTAACTAAAAATAAATGTTATGTTTACTTAAAGTTATCTAGTTATTATGTTATAATTGCTAACCAAGATGATAAATTCTAATAATTTGTTGATACGGTTCTGACATTTTCTTGTGGTTTCAATAGATTCTGTGACACATATAATAGTGTAGACTTCAGTATTCACTTAAATTGAACCTAAACCTTTTATAAAAGAGGAGTTTGCTAAGCTTGTGGTTAATTACACTATATGAGTAGCCAGGGGAATAAAATTCGCAGTACCATAATATGTCAGACTGTCAGATATGTGCAGCTAAAAAATACAACAGAACATCATTTTTTTTCCAACGCTACTTTTCACAATCCACGATAGTTAGAAAGGTACATTATAATATTTCTAGTACATTGGAGTCACGATCTTAGTATTTTTAAACTGACATTTCCTTACTTCACATATTTTGCACGCAATTATAATTAGCATAAACGCTTAATGGTCTAATGAGACAGAGAAAGTTATAAGGATACACGCGAAAGCATAACACCTGCCATTAGTTTTATAAAAAAGTTGTGGTTTTTATAAGACTTTTGAATTGTTTTGTTATCACACCGTAGTTATCTAAAAATGATGCAAATTGTTTTTTTTATATAAAAATATTTTTAAGCGTAACACTTATACATGAGAAGATTAATAATTAATACATCTATCGAGAAAATAGTAAAGGGTTTAATGGAAACCCCTAGTTTCAAAAATAGAAGTTAAAAAGAAAATGATAGTTCTAGATTTAGTTAGAACACTCATCCCTAGGATGATACTGAAGAATATAATTTTCCCTTTTCATGCAGTGATGGTTTTGGTTATAAGCAGAACTGGATATTGATTTTTATGGACACTGATAATATATTTGACTTGTATATTAAAAACTAAATGAAACAAGGAACTTCATTAGCTAGCAATCCAGACAAACAAACTCTAATATTAGAATAGGTTTATAATATTAGATCAGATAAATAATAAAAAAAAATCTAGTGAAACGATTCATTGGGATCTGAAAGAGAAAATCGATTTATTTGTCATTGATAACAAATCTATCTGCTACATTACTTATGAATCACAGGTGAATAAATTATAGATTAATTAACTTTCTGAGTAAAATACTCGTAACATCTTAATAAAATATCTCTATAACTTCGGTATCAATAAATATTTCTGCCTATAGTGTTTTTGACCCCAATAATATGACACTGTTGCTTGACACAGATCACATGTAACAATTATGTGAGCTTAATCGATTGTGTGCATCGTTTTACTATAAATCAGATTGAGAATCCCACGATGCGTTTCCTCAAAGCATCTTTTTTAGTTTGAGAGATGGTAGTGCGTATTTGGTTTTATAGGTTTCAATATTCATTTATGAAGTCATCAATAGAGTTTTCAGTATCATTTTCATCAACTTCAACTTTGTTTTTTTAAAACGTTTTTTTAAATCAGCTTTGGAAAAACCGATAAATTGAATTTGTACAATATCGTTTCAGTAATTTCCTCCTATAAGTTGTTTAAGATCCAATTTTGTAAAAAAAGGTAAATGAGTAATTTATTCCTTTACATGGTTTCCAAATCGTTTTCTTCAAAACGAATTGGGCAAAAAAAATTTTTTGTGCCGTACACAATTAATTGGTTCCTATTTCTATTTATATTTTGGGTCATTAAAACATTTGTTTATGTTTATTGTGGCAACAAATAGATACAAAATAGAAAACAGTAACATCTAAGAAGTTTACATATTGTCTAAAACAGTTTCCACAGATTATTTATTCCTTTAGCACGAAACCAAAAAAGTGTGAAGAGTAAAACTGTGAGAAATCGCATATTTCTAATTTATTCTAAGATATTCTTGTGATGAGAATACGCATTCTATAAATGTAAACAAAAACAACTATGTCGCTGTATATTGTGAAATTAAGTCCAAATCACGCATTGTGATCAAACTCGTCTTGTTTCTCATCATCATTATCAAGATCATCATCAGTTCACTGACTTGTCACTTTCAAGCTTCGTTGACCTTGAGATGCGTTGCTTACAACTAACTCGTGATGAGTAATGGGGACGATTTGATGACATCTTGTGTAGAGTAAATGTGTTTTGTTATTTTTTTTTTTTTATTATTATATAGGGGGCAAACGAGCAGACGTATCACTTGATGGTAAGCGATTACCGCCACCCATGGACACCCGCAACACCAGAGGCGTCACAAGTGCATTGCCGGTCTTTTAGGAAGGAGTACGCTCTTTTCTTGCAGGTTTGAAGGCCGTATTGGCCCGGGAACACCGCAGGAGCGACAGTTCATTCCACAGTTTTGTTGTGCGTGGCAGAAAATTTCGGGAAAATCGCACAGTTGTGGACTGCCAACCATCTAAATGATGGGGATGAAATTTCTGTCGCGTAAGACGTTGGCGGAAAGATGCGGCAGGGATCAATCCGAACAATTCCTCGGAGCACTCCCCATGTTAAGAGTAAATATCTTATTTAAACGAACTAAAAAGAATAAGATAAACTTTTACTATCGATTTATTATGTCATTACACAATTTTATGCGATACAAAAGGTTGACGCGCGAGTCAACACGCTTAATCGGTTAAAGATATCTACTTCAAAATTTATCTCCAAAATTAAACCTGACCAAACACAGTTAAATACATAACTTGCAAGTTATATCTAACACACAACGCCATCTAGTCTCAAACTAAACAGAGCTTGTGTACTAGACAACTTATATAAATACATATAAACTTTTTTGTAAATACATACATATCATTCATAGAAAATACCCAAACTCCGAAACAATTTTTTTTTGTAGGTCATACAAAGATTTTGTCCTACTTGGGAATCGAACCCGAGATCTCAAGCATAGCAGTCGCATGCACTACCTTACCAAACTTAATTGCGATATATGTATATATAATTATAGTCTTCAATTACCAAACAAGTTTTAACATTACAATTTGAAGTCACTTTCAACAGAAATTGTTCAAAGGTTAACCATTTTCTAAGAAACTAGTCAATTTAAGAATCACAAGATCGTTTAGAAAGCAAATTTGCTCGAATCACGAAACTAGGTTCAGGGGTCAGAGGAAAGTAGAGATATCCTACATGGGATTTTACTCATGGCTACGTGAGCTGGTGACGAGCCAGGTATATGGTGACCTTGAACTTATCTTACGTGATGAATTAGCATTGCAATCGATGACAGTAATTGATGGTAAAAATATTTTTTTAATGTTCTGAATAATTTACCATGTAAATTTTCCCAATATGGTTACAGTCGGGATATATTTATTATTATTTCTGATTTAATAGTAAGAATAATAAAGATCTGTTTATTTCCACCATGAAGAACACATCGTACAATCATTTATGAAAATTAGTACAGAGAAAAGTTGTAGTTGAGACTGAAGTTTAAACTAGATCAAGACCTGTATTTCAGGACTCCAAGATTCACACAAGCGCAGTTTAGTTTGTCCATATATTGTATTCCTTTTTTATGTGTGTTTGTGTGTGTATGTATATTTATTTAAAATATTGAACTACTTAACTTACTACGTTTAAAACAATACCTGTGTTAAATATAAAACATAGTTATTGTTTCAAGGGTACTTTTCGATGTTATGAATAACTATATCATATTTGTGTCCCGGGTACTAAATAGTACCCGGGACACAAATATTGTGTGATTTGCACTATAATTTGTACTGTCTCTGGATGTTATTTACATATATAACACTTGCTTTTGACTGCAGCTCCGTCCGCGTGTATATTGGTTATCGCAGTAGTTAATAGCCTATATTGTTCCTTACAGACAGACAAAACTTACTTACTTTCAAAATGATAATTTTAGTTTGGATTGAACATTTCTAATAAGTATGTTCAGACACTTTAACATCGGTTGGCAACAATAGACTCAGGCACTATTACGAACGTGTCTGTCTACCCTTTCAGAAATCCACTAGTGAACTTATTTATACATCTAGGAATAAGTAAAAGTTCACTTTCCAGGTCTGTTCACATAAATACAAATACAAAACTAAAACCTTTTTCAAGCGTTAATGCCTCCATTCGTCATTGTACTGCTAATTATTTTATTATTTTCTAGTTCAGTACAATTTACTATGTAACAAAAGTGTTTACATTTCGTTCATCTTCCATATAATTTTATATTCACAACAAATCTATTTCGTACCACATCAAAACAATTAAACAGTCGCAATGTTACATAAATAAATATTTAGTAGTTGATAAAGAAGTGGGTCGCCATATGTTGGCATAACCATAGTTGCGTGTTTGTTGATAAATTTATTTGAAACACTTCATATCATTGTGTGTAAATTACGAGTATAAACAATCATTGATGACTGGAATTGGGGAAGCGTTTAACACATGTCCGAATTTTTATTTATTTACTCAATGAACCTGTTGAATGAAATAATTAGAAATAAATGGTTACGGGTGTGATGATATAAGCGTGAAATGAGTAGACGGTAAATGGCATCTTCCGTCCATTGACACCTGCAAATAAACCATTTAGAAGAAGCCCCAGAACTCACCTAGTCCGTAACTTGAGACTTGAGAGGGAGTAAGGCTCCACGCACTTAAAATAAAATAAAATAAAAATAGCCTCTATTTTCTACAACCAGTTTTTGCACAAATAAATTATAGGTTTTAATAATATAAATATGTTTAAATTTTTTAATTCTTTTTTAAATGACAACTCCCGCACTAGGAATGATTCCTGTATCGATGGGGACTTTACAAACATACATGAAACGGACTCAAAGAACACCCAGACTCAGAACTACAATTTGTGGATCACACAAAGTGTTATTCCATGTGGGATTTAAACCCACAACACTATGCCAAGTAGGGAACGACGTGGCGACCGCTTAACCACTAGACCAAACGTTCAGTTAATGTTTACATGCATTCTTAAATTAAACTTTATTTGTAGTAGTTACCTTCGCGGCGTAAGCCTCTTTTAAACCAATCCAATACGAGCCACATGTTTGTTTAAAGATGTTTCTCCATTTTTTAATTGTTGCCCTTTTTTTCCTCATCAAGCCTCTTGGTAACCATTCCGTTAAACGTTTTGCCAATCCATTGTTACATATTCTGCATATGTTCAAATTGTGATTCATAATAATTTATTCAATTAAGACACTAAGTTAAATTGAAGCTACAGTTAAAAATCATAGATCGACACAAACAGACGCTCGTTCGTTTTCTTACATCTATTATCCTTCAATCCCACATGGGCCAACACTTTGAGTGATCGATAAATTGTTATTTTAAGTCTGTATGTTCTTTGTGTCCATTTTATGTATCTTTGTGACGTCTCCCGCGACACAATAATATATATTCCTGATGCAAGAGTTGCATTTTATATTTTGGCATCAAGCATGATACGTGTTTGGTAAATTGCAAAAGGATTGATGATGACTAAAAATTTAACAACAATAAAAACCGACTTCAAGTATCGAAATTAAAATGGGACACGGGAAGCACCAGCTTTCAAATTAAAAAAGAATCATCAAAATTGGTTCACTCAGTTGAAAGCTCTGAGGTAACAACCATTAAAAAAATACAATCGAATTGAGAACCTCCCCCTTTATTGAAGTCTGTTAAATAATCCTTCACTATAGACCGATCAAAAACTACAGAAGGACGCGAGGTTAATGATAATAGATTATCCACATAGGTCTTGTATCCATCTGTTGTCTAAAGTTAATAATCTGATCACCACATGGTTATACTTTGAATAAACTATGACGTAACAATCGTTGTCGTATCGAACTAGCCTTGGATTATGACGATGGTAGCGTGTTTACCTTCGATCTTGAATTTATTGTCGTTTATTGACATTTCAGTTGCAGGTTCGTTTATAGAATGATAAATTAACTATTGGCAATTACTGTGCAAATCGATCGATCGAGGTTGGGCGAAGTTGCTATGGTGAATTTTATAGCTTTGAAATATTTAGGAAA
Source organism: Spilarctia lutea (assembly GCA_916048165.1). NCBI lineage: Eukaryota > Metazoa > Arthropoda > Insecta > Lepidoptera > Erebidae > Spilarctia > Spilarctia lutea. Next base: position 953,999 of record OU696492.1, on the reverse strand, counting down.
GACTAGCCGTGGTATGACTCGCGGGTTTTATGGCTTTTGAATCAGATATCGTTAAAGTGAAAGTCTCATCAAAATCGATCCAGGCGTTCCAGAGATTAGCCAAAATCTGACAGATACACAGACAAAAATTGATATTTGATGAAGTACCGTATATAATTCTAAATGCATTTTATAAAAACTTCCAATTCCAAATTAGAAACAGACATTTAAATTTTATTTGGTGAGCCATCGTGTGAAAATCACCAGGAGTCCATTGCCATCAGGACACGTCTTAGCATTCCTAGTTTAAAAAACTCCACCTGGAAAGTACATGATGAAAACTTGGCAATCCTGCTGGAACACCCGGGATCTAAGAAAGACTTGAACAGCCAAGTAGAAACTTTGCAGGACACGGTATATACATACTTTTGTGAGCGCTATCCACCACCAAATTTTTATGCGCATAAAGATAAAGAAAACACCTTTAAATCGAAAATGCGGAGAAAGAAAAGAGAGTTAATAAAACAACTTCGAAAAGCCAAGGCCATGGGCGATAACCATCTAAGTCACCAACTGTCTAGGGCATTAAGATCGATCCTTAAATTAATTCAAGGAATATCGCTGCAAATCACAAAAAATCGCGATAATTTTAACAGAGCTAAACACGAAGTAGACTTTGATAAAAACCCTTTTCAATACTCGAAAAACATTTTCAATGAACAAAAGGGAAAGCTTCTTTTGACCAACCAACAGATTTACGACCACTTTAAAAGCACATACCAAGTGCCTAAGCGCGGGAGACGGTATGAGGATCCAAACGTCCAAAAACCTCATTATCCTCTTGTCGATTTTGAAAGTTGTCCACCTACCCTAGAGGAAGTAGACCATCAAATTAAAAAGAAAACATCCAAGTCAGCTCCGGGCCCTGACGGTATTCCTTATATAGTGTACAAAAAATGTCCATCGGTTCGTAAACATCTCTTAAACGTATTTTGTAAAATCTGGTCAAAGAAGCAAATACCAACATCATTTGGCAAAGCAATTTTTGTCCTCATTCCAAAAAAAGACGAAGTAATTCACCCAAAAGATACTAGACCGATAGCACTAACCAATACAATTTCCAAAATTTTCTTTAGCGTACTACAAACAAAAATGACAAAGTTCATGATCAGCAATAGGTATTTCAGGCCAAACCACCAGAAAGGGTTCTTGCCCGGTATTTCTGGCTGCCTGGAACATAACTCATTATTAGCGGAAAGTTTGAAAGATGCCAGAATGCATGAGAGGCAAATAACGGTCTGTTGGATAGACCTTGAAAACGCATTTGGTTCTGTACAGCATGAACTGATGATTTTCGCCCTGAAGTGGTATAACTTTCCTACTGTGGTTATCGACATAATCACATCTTATTATTCTAAATTACAATTTACCATAGCAGCAAACAAGGAACACACAGAACCATTGCATTATAATGTAGGGTTGTTCCAAGGCTGCTGCTTGTCACCAATAGCTTTTAATATAATTATAAATATTCTTATAGATAAGTTAATAAGTCATGAGAAAAAATGGGGCTATCGGTTTAAAATAAACAACAAATACACAGAGTCCATCTTAGCCTTTGCAGACGACCTTGCAATACTGACACGTAATCCAAAACAATGTCAGAAGTTATTAATTGAAGTGGATGAGTTTTGTACATGGACTGACGGACTGAGGGCAAAGCCAAGTAAATGCCACTGTTTATGTCTGGGTAGACGGAATACCAAATATACCTCATATGATCCGGGACTCTCAATAGGAGGACAATGTGTAACCACGATTGCTGAAGCAGTGCCTTTCAAATTTCTTGGTAGAAAGATTGATTACAAAGGACGTACACCATCCTTAGAGATAACTGTCGAAAATTTTCTTAATGACTTAAATAAGGTAGACCAACAACCATTAAACAATATTAAAAAAGTTTGGATATACGACAATTATCTTACGTCGCGTCTGACTTGGTCTTTCCTTGTATATGACATCGGTAAAAGCCTCCTTGCAAAACTAGATGCAAATGTCAAAAAGATATTGAAGTTATGGCTCGGAATTGCACACTCAGCTGACCCCTCAACTCTATTTAGGGATCAAAACAATTTTGGGATGAAGTTAAAGAAGCCATCGGAACTCTATAAACACCTCAGAGTTACCAAAATGCATGTCTTGGGACAATCCCAGGATGAAATAGTCTCATCACTCCCAAAAGATAAATATGTTACAGAGCTTGAGTCAAGACTTCAGTTCCATAAACAATTTATGGCTGGTGCACAGTTTAATAGAGTCGGGCTGGGTTTCGCAAAGAAGAAGGGAGACCGAGAAATAATAAAATCCTTTATACAACAAGATGAAAATGATATCTATAAAGTGCATGCAATGAATCTAGAAATGCAAAATGAGTGGTTAACTATAGGTGAGTTCTGCATCCCGTTAGCCCTGAAATGGCGCACCTTGCTATATGATTGGTCTCCTGCCCTGTTAAAATTCTATCTGAATGCCTTCCAAATGACCCTCCCAGACCAAAGTAACCTAGTGAGATGGGGGAAAGCATCTGAAAAATCTTGCTATACGTGTGGTGAGGCAGTAGGTACTGCTAGGCACTTACTGGTAGGTTGCAGGGTGCTGCTTGATAGGGGTTATTACTCACGCCGACATGATAGAGTACTAGAAATCATACGTGAAGCAGTAAGTCTTTCAGTAGCTAGAGCCCAAAAAGGATTGACTACAAATAAACGAGAAATTAACTTTATAAAGGATGGCTCAACTACCAAATCTAAAAGCAAGCCTTTCTCAATCCTAGGTACTGCACCTGACTGGACTATTTTGATGGATACGTATGATAAGCACTATAAAATCCCAGAGGATGTTGGTGTTTCGTCATCCAGACCGGACATATTCCTTTTCTCTAGACAAATTAAACACATAATATTAGTAGAGCTTACTGTTCCGTGGGAAACTAATATTCCTAAAGACCATAGAATCAAATTAAATAAATATTACGATCTAACAACTGAACTTAACAAAAATGGCTATGTGGTTAATTTATACGCGGTAGAAGTAGGAGCGAGAGGTATACCAGCTAAATCTCTCTATAACCTTCTGAAAGACCTTGGCCTGTCGAGATCTGCAGTAAGTTCTATTTTAGAACGAGTATCCAAGGCTGCACTAACAGGTTCCTACCAAATATGGCTAGGTAGGGCGGGAAACTCGAGCAGTGAAGGTGAGCGTTGATGCGCATCTTAAAGGGGGCCTCCTTAAACCTACATCCAGGTCGTAAGTCCTGGGAACTGCTTTGAGTTTCTCCCTCTGCCACACGATGGACCCGGCACCCGCACGGTGAATCCATGGAGTGCTAAGAAGTTTGTCTCTGTCTCTTATGATAGAAACCAACTAACAGACGAATTACCTGATGTAATTGACTTCCACCGTATATATATATTCTTCGTGGGAGAGCCGCGCTTCGGCATGAATGGGCCGGCTCGACCGGAGTGATACCACGGCCTCACAGAAAACCGGTATGAAACAGCGCTTGCGCTGTGTTTCACCGAGTAAGTGAGGATACCGGAGGCCCATCCCTCAACCCCTCCCTCCATCCCCCTTCCCATCCCTCAAAGGTCTGCAACGCACTTGTGACGCGTCTGGTGTTGCGGGTGTTCATGGGCGGCGGTAATCGCTTACCATCAGGTGATTCGTCTGCTCGTTTGCCTACAATTCAATAAAAAAAAATGGTTTATACATATGCAACTCAAAAGGTATGAAGTGTTTTTTACCCAACTGCGAAACCGAAGGTTTTGGTAGTCTTTGCATATACATTAAATCGTAGCACCTAAACCACTGAACCGATTTCAATAATTGAGTTGTCAATAGATTTATATAATTGTTGTTGTGTAATACAAAAGTTACATAAATTTCATAAACATTTTTACAGTTCTCGTAGTTTTTTTTACTCTTTCTTCTTTTATTTTACTTTGATCCTCTTCCTAGTTTAAGGGAAGATGATAAAAAGCACAGCAAAACTGTTAAACACTGGTTTCCTCTGAGGTCGTGGCATTACTCTGGATGAACAGGCCTATTGATACAAAAGCATGGCATCGAATAATCCTATTCGGATATACTCGTATTTCGATACACAGATAAATAGGACCTCGAAGTAGGATATAGACTACTTCTTGTCGTGATAACCGATATATACGCGGGTGGAGCTGCAGGATAAATTTATATGCAAAAACAATGCCTTTGTAAATATAGACCATTTTCAAAAGCGTCATATTATTTTATAGTATTCATATGAAAAGGACCTTATAAAATTGCTCAAGACTTAATGCTAGTAAAATCAAATACAAATATGTTGAACAAATTCTACCAAATCTACTTAATAACAATTAAAATACTCGTAACCTAAATTTCTTAACCCTCTCATTATTAACTACATTTAACTAAATATCTCCTTTTGGTCCTTATTTTAAAGTTCAAAATATATTTCGTCTAAATTACAAATCTTATAAACTCATCTTAAAAATAATTTCTACTTTAACCTAATAGGAATAACAGTTAATATCGTCTGATTAGAAATAGGAAGGAATTTAGTAAAGCATACGTCACTGACCTTCGCTGTTTTATTCTGGAACAATGTGCTCTAGCTGCACGCATAGTAATGAAGTCTATGTTGCCATAGTAAAAAACTTCCTTTAATTAGGGGTAACTGAAAATCGACAACTAGCGAAAAAAATACTAATCTAGTCATATTTTTATCTTAATTTGTATAATATTCTTAAGATTATTTAATACTCAAAAATTCATTTAACCATACACTTAAGGTTCTATTCCAATAACTTTTTGCCAAGTATAATTTTAGTTCAATTTTCGTAATATGCATTCTTCTGGCAAATTCATTAATTCTTAACCTAAAATGTGTAATAAACCAAAAAATAAAAGTAACCGAATTAATACCTTCTATCTGAGCTTAAGGGACTGCAAAAACCGTTTAAAGAAAAACATATTCCTTAGGGGAATATGTTTTTGTAAGCTGTAAAAATTTCTCTGCAAAACTGAATTTCGGGTATATTTTTTCTTGAAACTGGCAACACCATTCAGCTACCAACAGTTATCTTATTGCAGCGGTTCGTACCGCCCGCCTCAATTCAAATTCGGTTCTATATCGAAGACCACCATAGCTAGACTAGTCGACTGAAACTGTGATTCGTCCAATATTTGATGTCGTTATAAGTAAATCTCGTGCGGCCTGTGGCATTTCTAGCCGTTCGAGATTTATTTCTATCGACAGAAAATTATCTTCATGAAGTTTAAAACCAAGAACAACATGTGGTAATTGTTTTTTTGGATAAATGTTAAGATATTTGCTGTGACTTTTTTGCGTGTGAGATTTATTTCAGGATATATTTCTTGTTTAATTTATACGTGCTTATAAATGATTGAATATGATCAGAGTATTCGATTACAATCAAGTGTCTGGTGTATGAAACGGTGTTTTCTGTCTATATAGCCATAGAAAAATGTTATTTTAGTTTGTGTATACTTAAAAACTCCAAATAGGTATTCTGCTCCGAGTATGATCAAACATTGACACATTTCTATCTAATTGTCGCGTCAGTTTTGATTTAACAACTTTTATGAAATTAGTTTTTTCGGGGTTATGTGTTTCGGCAGTGATAAATCGACATCGACATTTTAGAGAACTTACTAAAAGAATTTGTCCTAATTATTATTAATTATACAGAATGAATTCTATTTTCTAGTCGTCAAATGTTTTTCGTTAATTTTTTATTCTTATACATACCAGGGTTTTTACAGACATTTTAAAGTATAATATTAAAACTTACAGTAAAAATAATGTGCAAGGGGTGGCCTTATCTCTTTCAATCTCTGTCGGTGTAATTTTGTAAGGACTTGAAAAAGGAATAATATACTTAACTACTTGTGGAAACAAGTTCTAGCAGTAATTTGAAATTACAAACAGATAGTTCAATTTTATTTGTTTGTATATAGAGATTCATTTTTATATTTCCTATATCCTTATACTATTTTCGTTTTAATTATAATTTGTAAAGGTATATAAAAAGATATCAGTTTTAATCAATATTTAACACTATTTAGTAACAAATACATACAAGGTACAATAATGCAGTTTACAACGAATGTGTTGTCAATTAAGTATACATGCATTATAGATACATATAGGCAACTAGCTCACTGTACTTCGTACATCTTAACATCAGTTCTTCAGATCCCTGTGTGTAGAGAATCTATACTAATATTATAAAGCTGAAGAGTTTGTTTGTTTGTTTGATTGTTTGTTTGAACGCGCTAATCTCAGGAACCGCTGGTCCGATTTGAAAAATGCTTGCAGTATTGGATAGTCCATTTATCGAGGAAGGCTATACGATATATATCATCACGCTAAGACTAATAAGAGCGGAGCCCCAATGAAGAGTGTTTAAAAAACGGGGAAAATTATTACGCTAAGGGCAATAGTAGACGTAAACGAGGTTGCGAGGGTCAGCTAGTAATGATATATAAACCATTATATCTCTACATAAAGGGCAGGACTGGAAATCGAAATAATATTTAACTAATTTTTAAAACAAGTTAAAGCAATCGATAAGGTTTTAACTCATCATCAATGTAGTAGTTAATATTTAAAGCGAAACTAATAACGAAACTGAGAGATAGTGAAACAGTTGAAATTCAAAACTAACTATATCTACAGGTTAGGTACATATCTATAGGTACTTAAAAGTAGAAATTATTTTGATGGATATAGAGGTAGTTGGATCCTTTGATGAGTATTTGTTGACCACTACGTACTCTTGGATTCAAGTTATGCATTTTATTGGGCAGTGTAGAGTAACAGGGCACTTTATAGCCTGCCGACTTGTAACTTTTGAGATGTAAGTCAATTACCATCTGGTGAGCCCAATCTTCCTTCGCTCTCTATGGTCTTATATAGATGAACTCACTGGTACGAACTATAGGGCTTCATTATCATTATTAGCCTGTCGCAGTTCCTTGGTAGACATATGCCTCTCCTACTCTTCTAGGCTTTTCAATATTTCGCATACAGCTCCTGCCAGCTATTAAACGTAGATCGACACTCCACCTGGTCTGTGAGCGTCCTACGCTACGATGTGTTAGATGGCTTTTTTTATATACTTTAACCTGAGTTGTACCACGTAGTTCATAAACTTTTAAATATGATTGTTATTCTCATGAACTCTCATAAAGTTTTGGATTTTACGTTCAAGAAATATCTGCAGACGATAAAAATACTTTTTGGTATTAGTTAACCGGTTACCTTGTCCTGGATTTCAGCGTACAAGTAATCAAGATTGTAGAATTTATTTACTCTCAAATACTGAAGTATACAGGGTCAAACTTTCAAATGTAAGTGGTATTTTTAGATTTTTGTTAGTGGTTTGTGTCTATCACAGTTTGCTAGAGTTCATATCTAATTCCTTTAAGCAATCAATATTAATCTGAATCTCGATTTTCTAACGATTTCGCCGATGAATGGGCCGGCTCGACCGGAGTGTTCCCACGGCCTCTTAAAAAACCAGTGTAGCGCTTTTGCTGTGTTTCACTAAGTGAGTGAGGATACCGGAGGCCCATACCTCAACCCCTCCTCCCATCCCAATCCGCATCGCTTTTTTCTTTTTCTCTTCTCTTTGAAATTTATAAGGTACAGCGTAAGTGATTTCTTCTTCAGCGTAAAGAATTACATATTTTAAATTTTCACGTGTTCGCCCAAACTTGGTTTATTCTCGATTCTTTTAAACGGTGAGCTCAGCTGCATCTATCACAATTATATTTGTTAGCACTTAAACTTAATCTTAAGATATAGAAAGATCAGGATTAAACGCTTGCGTTCTTACAATCGTTGTAAATATCAGTGAAGGAACTGTATCTCTACAAACATAGATAGGTAAATATACGAATAGTGGGGGACAATAAACATCTCAGTTATATAATTGTTCTGTTACGTTAGTGCGACCATAATTAGGATATCCTAATGTAGGGAACTCCCTTCTACAGGATATTCTGTACCGAAGTAGTTTATCCATTATCGTGTACTGTTGGAAATATGTTTTCTGTTTATATATGAGCTTTGTAAAGTAGTTTATTACTTACAGAACAGATATGTTATGGGTACAGATAAAATTATTCTGACACTTTTAATACGCTGTCCGCGGATCCTAAACTAGGATCCTAAATCCTGTACTATGGTAACCAGACCAATGATGAACATACTTAAACACTTCTAAATACATATATAATATAGATCTATCACACCCAGATTTAGAACAAATGATTATGTTCATAACAATAAGATTTGTACTGGGTGAGAATCGAACCCACAACTTCTCTGTCAGGCTCAATAATCACTAGACCAACAGGCAAGTCAATCGACGTCCACGAACGGGGGTAATCGCTTACTTTACTATGATTGGTCTGGTTTTCTATACTTCTATACTGATATTAAAGCTGAAGAGTTTGTTTACTTGAACGCGCTAATCTCAGGAAGTAACGTTCCGATTTAAAAAATATTTCAGTGTTAGATAGTCAATTTATCGAGAAAGTTATAGGCTATATACTCGTATCATCACGCTAAGAGCAATAGGAGCGGATCACCAATAAATAATGTTACAAAAACGAGGGAAAATTATTACGCTACGGGCAATAGGAGACGTAAACAGGGTTGCATGGGTTAGCTAGTTAGTTTAAAGGGCGAAAGTAAATTTCTAATGTTTGTGAAAAATATTCTCACGCATCAACCTTATATTTATTTATAACTAGCTTTTACCCACGTATCTGACCGCGTTCATGACGGTTATCGCAGTAAAGTGTAGTCTATTTACATCTCTATGCCAAATTTCATTGACATCGGTTCAGCGGTTTAGCCGTGCAAAAGTGAGAGACACACAGAGTTACTTTTGAATTTACAATATATATTTCTAAAAAATAATCACTAAAATATGTTTTTACGCGCATAACTTACGATTGGCTGTTCCAAATTGGATAATTATTTTTTTTGTGTGTTTATTGTTGTTAGGACAAGGTGTGTATAGAAGAATATGAAAAGATAACCTTTAAAGATTTTTTTTATCACCTCCTGTACCAAACTGAAGCGGGTATTATTACTAAAATAAGATTTTCAGAAATTTAGAAAAATGCTAAAGAAAAATAATAATAAAACAAGTACGCAGTTTACCGGATCAAATACTAGTAATATGGATAGTTTGGAGGGGTGTTACGAATATTCGCATCCGCATCCGTAAATGCGGATTATTCGCATTAATTTAAACATCCGCATCCGCATTCACATTCGCATCAATCAATGCGGAGTTTTTACGGATGTAGATTCACATCAACAAAGTCAACTAAAAACCTGTGTAATTTTGTGAGACAAAATTTGTTCTAAAAATATGATTAAATAAATAAAAAATTAAAATTAAATTGATTTTCAGTTATTTATGCCCATAAAATTTAAGTAATTATCCTTTTAAAATCCCAAAATCCGCATCGCATCCGCATCCGCATCAAATCCGCATCCGCGGATGTGAACTTCTAATAATCCGCATCCGCATCTGCATCCGCGGATGTCTAAATTTTGGCATCCGTAACAACCCTGTTGTGGACCTAAGTGATCAATTCACACACATCATTGAAAAAATAACAAAACGATTGGATTTCATGGCCAGTCGTACTAAAAATAGATTTGAGGCATATTTTTTAGGCCAGTACTAGGGCGATGCACGCGATGATGTGAAATAGTATATCGAGTTTTAAAATACGGACTGTATTAACCATGTACTTGACATGGTACGATTGAAAACGAATAAACACAGTCGATGCCAGCTATCGTATTTTATAAATACTGCACTGAGTTTACAATCATGTCAATGTCGAATAACACAAACGTTCTATATTTACTGACTTCGAAGAAAACTAAGAAGTGGAGTATCAATTCAATTAAAATTTTATGTCTGTTACGTCAATACTCCGTCAATTGCGAATTAGTTTTGAAACCAAACGGGAGGTGTGTTGAAGCCCATTCAAATTAGGAAATAGTCCATGGGAGAGCTATGCTTCGACATGAATGGGTCGGCTCGACCGGAGTGATACCACGGCCTCACAGAAAACCGGTGTGAAATAGCGTTTGCGCTGTGTTTCACGGAGTAAGTGAGGATACCGGAGGCCCATACCCCAACCCCTCCCCTATCCCCTTTTCCATCCCTCAAAGGTCGGCAACGTACTTGTGACGCCTTTGGTGTTGCGGGTGTCCATGGGCGGCGGTAATCGCTTACCATCAGGTGATACATCTGCTCGTTTGCCCATTATTCAATAAAAAAAAATAAAATAAAATAAAGTACCACTTATGGGTTAAAATTAAGAAATGAAGGATACAGTTTATTTCAATTTCAATTTTATGGACACATAGACATCCTAATAATAGAGAGACATCGCTTAATACATTTAGCAATACCTCTTTCTATAATTAGGATGTTTGTTACACAACGTCTTGTTGTAACAATAATTCATTTTAGACTATATTTTGTCCGCGGCTTAACCCGCGTTGGTTTCCTATACCTTTATTCTTCCTAAAAACATTGAGTGGTTTACAATGTTAGTAATAAACGGTAACACTAAAAATATAACAAATAATAAACATCTCCAATATTTTCATTTCCAGATTGCTCTTCTCCTGTCCGGTATTATGGTCCTCAAGAAATTGATTGCGGCTAAGGGTTCTGGCGGAGGAGGTGGCCACGAGTCCCATGGCTGGTCGTCAGGCGGCAGCAGCGGTGGTTGGGACAGACGCGCTTATGATGAACTGGCATATTCAGCATACAAACCAGAATAGAATAGGGTGATAATTCAATGATAGATAAGAATGAAATATTTACTTCTAATAGGTTCTCTTTAACAAAATTTTAAGAGTTTCTTTATACGTAAAGAAACAATTAATAATTTTTTTCTTCTTTCATTACACTCGTAGAACTACCGTTTAAAGGATAAACTGTTGACAAAATCCACCCGAACACCAACGGTAACATAAAACATACCTATATGTATTTTAACTAATAAAACTTTCGCCATTAATTAGAATCGGTAAGAAAATAATTAAAGAAAGGGTATATTGACTTTATAAAATGATTAAATCGGTTAAAGACCCATGTTTGTAATTCTTGGTTAGCTGATTTTCGGAAAACAGTCTCTCGATCGAGTCCGATTGTGAAAAGAAGTTCTTCAATATTACAAACGAATTATACCTACAAAAATCGTGACAACGAACACTTAAATATAGACTCAATCATTTTCTATGAAAATATTAGTTTTCAATATACATAATCCTTCGTAACCTTTTTATGTTTGATTGAACCGCAATGTCTTCGGTTGAAAACGTATTTTATATTACGTACGATCATTAGAGTTTAATATTTTTTGTCTTGTAGTTTTATTATTAATTTTAGAACGCGACATAGTATTCCATTTGTTATTAAATTAAATAATACATGATTTATTATTTCGCCCACCTTCTTGGAACACGTGTCGAGTTCTCGAAATAAACTGGTACTTTAGAGTGTGGTACTTTTTAGTGAATCGTTATTGCTAACGATTTTGGTACTTTTTATTAAAAGTGTAGTTTTAAGGTATGATTGTTTATTTATTGAAATAAATCAAGTGCTTTGTCTTATTTTGTGCCTGAAGACTCTCTTATAGTTAAGTTATTTATTTTATTAACTTATTGTAAACATGCAAGCATGTGTAGGTGTAAATTTAAGTTTCAATGCTGTAAAATAAATTTTCGAAGTAATTTTTTATTGTTTTGTTCATAATTCTTACCCCGGTATCACTGTTTTAATACTCCTGGGAACATTTTGTCGTAAGTGGTTATTTGACTGATCTGCTAATCTATTAGAAAGTGACCCTGACCGGTAAATTAAAGATTGGATTCGATTTGCGCAGAGGATAAATAATTGTGTGTAGTACAGTTATCCTGTGGTTCATACTCGTATATAGGTGTGTAAGTTTTTATGAAAATAATAGATTTAACCCGAAGCTCCACCCGTGTGTATTTTGGTTAATGCGGTAAAAAGTAGCCCGTGTCCTTCTTCAAGAATCAAAGTATCTCCGTTGTAAATTTCATTAAAATCAGTTTAACGATTTAGCCGTGAAAGCGTGATAGACAGACAGACAGAGTTACTTTCAAATTTATAATATTAGTACGAATTGACAATTACCTAAGTATTCTTAAGTTTTTGTTTTTCTTAAGTTTAAATTAAGTACGCAGAGGGTTTCGGGGGCGATAAATTGAATAAAAATACCGAGCAAAGCTGCTGCTCCGTCATCCAGGTACTTATGTATAAAACCGGCAAACTCGTAAATAATTTACTGGTTTTGGCTTTGAAAAGATTTGTGGATAAAATTATTTTCACACGACCTCGTCTGTCATCAGATCGTCATTGTGTTTACATCCAAAAATGAAAAATATGTATACGTTAGTTGATTTGAGCTTGGGCTTTTGTATATTGCACAACACAATTTTAACACAGATTTTTTAATTTTTGTTGTTGGTTTTTTCAAGAGCTTACTATATTAAATTAATAAACTGTTGCTATTATGGTTAACAGAAATAACGAAACCCTTGCCATTTGAGTATCTGTCTAATTCTGTACTGCTTCAGTGAGATTTTTAAAGACAAGTGTTACAGTTGGAATATATCCTGTGTCGCGGGGAATTTTTCAAACATTGAAGTGCACAAAGAACACCCAGACTCAGAACAACAATTTGTGTATCACACAAAATGTTGTGTAACGTTGGAAGCGTACCCACAACACTCAGTGCAGTAATATGCGGCGAGGTGGCCGTTCATATCACTCTGCCATCCATGAAGTTCATTCAGTAAAGTGTATTTTTCTAACGTATTGAAAATTAACGCCATCTTTGAAATATGGTAGACACTACACTATCAAATGCTTTTCCAGTGCTAGATAGGAACAGAGCCATCTATAAGCTCTGTTAGAAGTGTATAAATGGTGTTAGTTCTTATGACTGAGCTTGTCTACATCTATTCTAAGTATTTAATACGTTTAAATGAGTAATTTTTCTATATATACATTACAACCTGAGTCACGAAAACGGCCCCAACGATTTTAAAGAATTTAGTATGCACGGGGATTTGGGGGCGATAAATCGATCTTGATAAGAATAATTTACTCAGGTACCGCATTTTATTTAGCACGGTATAGAAGCTTCTAACATAGCAGTTTCAAACTTTAGGAGTTTTGACATTCACGATAATTCATGATGTCGTAACAGATTTTATACGCTAAAAAATCAACCAAAAATAATTTGAACTGCGTAACGTTAGACTGAAGATAGATAATCATGTGTGAGCCTGCGAAAGTGTCTCCACTCTATCTGTTGAAAACCAGGAGCAGAATCCTGAGGTAAACCCTAGACTGCAATCCCCGAGGAAAACGCAAAAGTGGCCGTCCAAAACAAACCTGGCGATGGACTATCATCAATGAAGCGAAGGCCATTGGCAAGACCTGGAGCGAAATCAAGCGAGACGCTCCAGACAGAGCGGAATGGCGATGCACCGTGGATGCCCTCTGCCCCATCTAGGAGACATAGAATCTTAAATAAGTCAAGTAGTGGTAGGCACCCTATGCAGCACGGCTACATGGTGACCCATACTTTGGCGGTCTATTGTAATGCTTCAGTATCATCTCGCGGTCAGAAATGAAACACGTTAACACGGATGTTGTCAGTTTAGATTTGTCTTCTGTGAGGGGTAATTCTGCCCGGGATGAGCCGATCCAATTGTGGTAAACTCAGCTTGGCTCTACTACCTAATATTGCCTAGTACTTGGGTCGTGAAAGGTAGACCTCCTTATCAAACTAGCAGTAGCTCTTTTAGAAAAATCGAAGTTCCTTCCCCTTCTCGTAGTCAACTTACAGCCGATCCCAACCTAGTTTGGAGAAAAAAACCTATGTCCAGCAGTGGACGTCTTTTGGCTGAGTATGATGATGACCAGCATAATTTGAACGATCATATCATACTTTAGTAGTGTGTAGGCTCTATATGTAGCTTTACATTCTTGTAAACCAATAAATTCTGTTATACGCTACATTTGTTAAAGAAAAATGAGAAATTTATTCAGATAGCATGCACATAAAGATTATAATAATATATGGCACAGAAAAGTATTTGTAAAGAAAATGATCGATTTATTTCCATAAATATGTCGTGAGCTGATTTATAATACCGATTGTATAAAATATAAAATGTAGTTAACAATTTGAACTACAATGTTATTTACTTTTATATTCCTAAAACTAATAGGTTCAATTAACGCACGAACTTGCGACAACATACGGGTCGTAATTGTATGCGGGCACGCAATCATTATTTGACAAATTAATCATGTCGTAATGAATTTATCAAGTTACCTTTTTCATGGTGAAAGGTTTAGGGTTCAGAATATCTCTTCGGAACTATAGGTCCTAAAAGATACTGAAAATTTTTTATAGTTTCTCCTTAAAAGTACTCTTAAGTTCTGATCTTCAGCGGAATATACTTAGATGTACTTAAGTGAACGGAAGCTATATGAAAGATCTGTTGACTGCAGAAGCGGCGTAAACTGTAACTATACGTCAGGATCGTATCACATGAAATTTTATCATCTTTGCCTACCCCGAGTAAAAATTAGGCCTTACTTTGTGTGAAAATGAAAGACAAAACATTTTTTAGAATTAGCTTTGCATGCGGCTCCGCCCTATTGATTGGTTGGTTTTAGTAGTACTTGGTGGTAGTGATGGTAGTAGTGGACTTGGTTTTAGTAGTCATAAGCTATGTAATTACTCAAAAATCTAATTATTTTCGTAAATTTTATTGAAATCGATGCATCGGCTTATCCACGAAAGCGTAACGGACGAACAGGCAGATAGAATGAGATACTTTCGAACCAAGAATATGAAGTATGGATGGTTCATAGTTATTCTTATACATTGAATACATACAGAATAATTTTAATGCAACATTTATTAGTTTCAACGTCTAATCTACAACTAATGTCCCGTATTACCCGAAAAACGCATTCACTTTCCTGCTGTCATTAATTAGCAAATAACTAAGGAAGGAGCTTCCGTCTGTGTGTGCACGAAGAAGTGTTTACGCACGACACTAACATAGTTTTATATGCTAACCGACTAAATTGACTAGAATTAGTAATTAATTTCCGTGTGTTAATGAAGCGTTATAGAAAAACGTGTTTATTAACTATACCTACATTTAGTTTAAATGGGTGATTATAATGTTTCATGTATATATTAATACCTGAAGCAAAAACTTTATACACCCTTTTTCTGAAAATTATGCGAACGGAGGAATAATGAAGGCGCATTTTAAGTTTATATAGAAGAGTAAATAAAAAAATATTATTGTCCAATTTCGACCAACTAATATATACCGTGTAGTAGTATATTTTTACCGTGGGAGAACTACGCTTTAGTACCTACCTACTACCCTACCTACCTACTACCTTACCTTGTGGCTTACCTTTACAAATATCAACACAACTATAATGATTAGGATAAAAAATGTCGTTGCTATTTAATGCATTTTTTTGTTTATTTGTTTCAAATTGAAAACTTCTGTTTCGAATTGAAAATTTTTTTTAGTGTTATAACTTATTCATAGAAGAAGGATATAGGTATAAACCTAACATCATTCCATCGCCAGTAGTTAAATTTCATTGAAAAATGTTTAAAAACTTATGTAATATGTAAATCGCCTGATAGTAAGCGATTATCGCCACCCATGGACACCCGCGACACCAAAAGTCTCACAAGGTCGTATTAGTCCGGAAATACGCAGATGACAGTTCATTCTACAGTTTTGTTGTGCGCATACTTCATCGCCAATTCATTCAAGAAAGCCGAAGCCTAAAAAAATAAAGTAATACCGATATTTCTGGAGGAGCAGAGCAGCGTAAAAACACCATAAACACGCGAGCATGAAATCGGCCGTGCACGCTCACTGTGTAATAAGCTATTTTTAAAAACATTTTTTTTATGGAGTATGTGGCCAACGAGCAGACGTATCGCCTGATGGTATACGATTACAGCCGCCCATCGATACCCGCAACATCGAGGGCGTCACAAGTGCATTGCCGGCCATTGTGGTACGGGGAGAGGGATGGGGGAAGGGTTGGGATATGGACCTCCGGTATTCTCACTCACTCGCTGAAACACAGCGCAACCGCTATTTCACACCGGTTTTCTGTGAGGCCGTGTCGATCACTCCGGTCGAGCCGGCCCATGTATGCCGAAGCGTGGCTCTCCCACGGTAAAAGCTCGTAGTGGAGGTACGGTCACGGCCCAAAACTTGCTCACACTTATAAAATGTTTCAAACATTCAGTGGATAAACAGTTATCCATGCTACTGCTTGTGTTTACCGATTCACCTGATTTATAAAAAGGCCTCCCAAAGGAACGTCAACTGGACTTGGCAGTTTGTAACAATCCGTTAACAACCTCTTTTCTCTAGTCGTCGTACTATCGTGCCGAAGATCGTACTACACTATGTCATGATTGTCCAGTCACAGATTCATCTCCTACACAATTTCACAGTGGCTTGGAGCGAACATTTTGATACAAAATTAGTAAGTGGAGATCAATTATCTCTGTTTACCTCTCTGAGAAATAGGCGTGTTATTATTATATTACGTACCCGTAAGTCAAAACATTTCAAGCAAACTTTTTCGTCAAAAATGAAATGCAGCAATATGTAGAAACACATCTTCATATTATAATGACATCATATCACATACGTACATATATCAACATAATGAGGCATGTAGTCTATTATTATTTCACATAACAGCTCATCTCCTAAGATTTTTCATAGCGTGATAATACGAGTAAGTAGCTATTTTAAACATTAACTTTTCTAAACTTGAGTTCCACATTATTAACTTCATCGACTACCTGAATAAAAGCCGAGCTTCCTTGTTGTGTTTAAACGTCATGGCGAACATCTTTTTACAGTCTGACCTGCATAACTTCATCTGCATCCTTCAAAAGGAATAACATTTCCTCATTTCTACAAACTTAGTTTTTTTATATTCAATGATTTTTTTTGTTTGATTTTTCGTTGAATCGGATCGTTCCTTTAGGTATCGACATATATATCATTCTCATGGCTCTTATCATAGATGGACTCCCAGCTACAGTCAGGTTTATAGTCTATTTAAGTAGTATTCCGCCGCAACTACAAGCGGGTCAATAGGTTGGGCCCGGATGGGATTCTTGGTGAATCCAGGGGGAGGGGTAACGGAGCGTATCTTTAGGGGTACACCTGACTTATTGCAACAAAACAAAAACACAAAACGTTACGTATCTTATCTAACTTTGTTAAGATTAGACAAGATTTAGCTGGACACGCTACCTCTTTAAAGTTCTCTAAAACTTTCTTATTGAGATGTATGATCTGTAGTTATGTGTATTTGTGAAAAAGTAGACGACGAAATATTTTCTAAGCGTGTAGGACTTTGAAGTGTACTGAAGAATATGTATGGTCGTCGATTGTCTTTAATACAGTGCAATAAAATCGTAAAATCATATAAATAAAGCAATTATATGTCATACTACAAACTAAGCATACCTTTTGTTTTTGACGAGGTGGTAAATCCCTTCGGATCTCTAGCTCCTCGGAGACTGTGGAGCCAGGTATGTGGTGAGTTCACTAAAAACCAAAACGACGGCTGGTCTCAGGTGCCCTACTCTGGGGAGGACCCGGACCAAGTTATTTTAGGTCCCCCCAGGAACGCCACCGCGTCTATAGAGACTATATCCTGGAAGAAGCCTGGGCTTCCCCCAAACTAAGCATACCTAACATTCACTTCATTATTTAGGAACAGTATATTCATGATAAATCGAGAAAATACGGATGTATATTTAATTCTAATTATCCATACAAAATTGCTGCAAACGTATATAAAACGGGTACTTAGGATACCAAGACTCAGAACAACAACTTTGTTGATTACAATGTGTTGTTCCATATGGAGTTTTAACTCTCACTCATGGGGACCATTTAAAGTACTACGTCATCGATTCAGTACTATTTGCATGAAAACTCATATGTCACGGTTTTGTCATTTGTAATGGAATTCAAACATTATTTTTAAAATTAAATTGATTCTAATCAATGGTAGCCTTAGATTAGAACAAAATATTATTAAACAAAAGATATTTTTTGTAATAGTGTGCAACACAAAATATTTATCACTAACTTAATTTTAAAGGTAGACAGAATCTACAGACATTAGATGCTCTATTTATCGTTGATATTAAGTACTAAAAAACTATACACAGTAGAAAACCAAATTTCCATCTATACTAATATTATAAAGAGGAAAGATTTGTACCTATTTTTGTATGTTTGTAATGAATAGGCTCAAAAACTACGGGACTGATTTTAAAAATTCTTTCACCATTCGAAAGCTACATTATCCACGAGTAACATAGGCTATATTTTATTTTGGAAAAAAATAGGGTTCCGTAAGATATTTGGGTTTTTCGGACACAAGGTGTAAAAATCAACCAGAAAAGTTACTTATTTTGCGAAAATTTTCATGCTACGGGCTATATAAGACGCAAACGAGGTTGCGTGGGTCAGCTATGTTTTATATACAACGTGTATTTAGTATCAGCATTGCACTCGTGCGAAGCCGGGGCGGGTCGCTAGTGTATTATAAAGTTGGTGACTGCCTCGTTGGTATAGTGGGTAGCGAAAGTGACTGCAGATTAAGAGGTCTTGGGTTCGAGTCCTGGATCGGACTGCTGTTGGATTTTTCTTACATGAAATTGTTAATAGCAGCCTGGAGTATGGATGATGGCGGAGTTTCCCGTACGCCCGTGTCTCGTAGAGCACGTTAAGCCGTCGGCTCTGGTTGTCATGAACATCTATGTCATAATAATCCCATAATGACCCCAAATAATCTATCGAATAATAAAGGCTAGGAAGATAATGATTATAAATTTGTTTAAAAATCCAGAGAAAATATTACTTTCCTTGATATAAATTTAATGGTGGCACGAACAAATTCTATGAAACCATGCACCGCTACGACTAGCGGTCCCAATAAATATTGTCGCAATTACCACGCTTCGCTGCATGATCTATAAACACAATATTTACAACTCAGTAATAAATTGTACGTCCATTGGACAGTAGTTCCTTGTGAGTAATCCTTTGATAATAATGAAATGTCAAACTTTCTAGACCTTCAAAATAATAGTTATTAATTTTTGAATGTCAGTCACTTCAAAATTGTTCGGAAAGAAAAATAAAATGAATATATCAAGCCATCTGACAGACAAGAAGGCACATGACAGCTGCCAACAACCACATAACGATACAAAATTACGCTACAATCAATTGGAGAAACTGTCACTACTCTATTAACGGAAGAAGCGACGCGAACACAACCAAGTTTTTCATTTCGGCAACTTTTAGTTATATCGGAATTGAAACCGAAGGAAGCCCGTAAACTCGCCCGACCGTGAATACACTGGGAAAACGCAACTTTATACATCACATGTATAAATATAACGACTACTAGAGACGGTTATTCAGTTTTGCGCGAACGCTTGATGCAAAATGATGGTACTGGTGATGATATAATTGAAGAAAGTGAAGTGATAAGTGACAATTATAACTAACAAGATGTATTACCAGACTCTGTTTGTGATTTGTTGTGTTGTACTCTCGAATGCCGAGGATTATCAGGATTCGTTGAAGAAGCTATGGAATAAGAATAGTGAATCTGTGATGGATGTTTCTAGTGCTTCTATTGTCAATCTGCCTTCAAGATTTGAAAGGGAAGCAAAAGCCCCTTACACATACCGAGCTTATGCCTTTAAGCCTCGCGCCATCCCCCTGAAAGAAGAACCTCAAGTGGAAAGAAGTAATTACTATACAAACGAAATGAAGAATAAGACTGATATACTTTTCCCTGGTAATTATTTGTCAATTGCCAAAGAGAAAGGTGATGAACCTAGTGGTCGGTTTCTTGCTAAAGCGATACCTTTGATCAGGAGTAATGAGTACCAGAGGAGATCTTTGGATGTTGACGAACCTATAATCGAGAAGCCTGAGGGTTTTTCCGAGGTTCCTGCTTCGAGGAGATCATTATCATGTAAGTTCACCGATGATGTAATGGGGTGTAGATCAATATTAGATATAAAATTTTCAAACTCTTTTTGAAATAAATAATGCAACATAATTTATCACTATATACTTTGAAGTCGTTACTGCTGCATGTTTCAGTATTGCTAATGATCATATCATAAATAATAGCAAAATACTATTTTGTTGCATTGCGTGACAAACTATTGCTCTTGGTAATGAGACGTGACGTATTAAAGCATATGATATATTGTTTTTAGCTATATTGTTTTCTGCTTAATTTCAGTTACTGATTGAAAATGGCATAGAGTTTTTTTATATTAGATATTATGTCCTGTTTGTTTGCTTATTTCGATTGTATTATCCTATAAGTACGAATCTAAGTGTTTCGTTGATCTTTCATTGAAACTTGATTTTGATTGACTTTATTATTATTTTATTGATATAGATTTTCTCGCTTCAAATCTTAGTTTTTATCCTAATTACTATGTTTTCTATTTTACTTTATAATAATTTCCACTCTACACTATTATATTAATGTTAACCTGGTTTGTGTACGCTAAAAGCTTAACACCGCTTAGACTTAAATTTGGCACGTAATGTAACCCATTTTAATGATTGTTCTTATTTACTTTGTATTTTAGTTTTGTATCTCATTTCTTATTAATCAATAATAATGAATTTTCCCATTAATGTATAACTATTAAACTGCAACAATGCCTAATTAATGCTATACTCTGCAAATAAACATGCATTCTACTTGTGGTCGTTGCTTATAATAGTAATTGAGTTTAAACACTGTCAAACAAGTAAAACATATTAATGTAAAACTGTTTACATCATAAATTAATGATGTCCATTCGTGCAATACACGCTCATATTGAAATGACAAAGTAAATGCGATTGCGTGATCAGAGTATTGATTACACATGACAATGTATACGAAATATAAAATATGCAACAATATTCTTCCTGATTAATTATCCATTATTGGTAAGAATTGTTGTAGTAGCCTAACCAATATTTAACGTAAAACATGGAAAAAAAGAGTAACAATACTTTTATGGTTGGCGATGATAATAATTGCCTTTTGAGAACTGACCTGACCAGTGTGGTTTACTACGCCAAAACCTCATTTCAAATGAAAAAAAACAGGTGCTTTTGAAACCTGAATTATCTAAATTTGTGTCCCCTATTAAATTAATTCTAATAAAGTCATCACTAACACTCTAAGTCCTCCAATTAGAATAACATTGATCTAATAATAATCCGAAAATTCGATTTGATAGTTGTAACTTTTCGCTTGTGGGTTATTTCGCTGGTGTGAATATTGTGTGTTGTTTTGTTCTCAAACGTTCTTAAAATAACACTAGAAAGGACAAAAATATAATATATACATAATCTTGGCATTCATTCCTGTGGTAACTTCTACTATAAAGTTTTATCAACCATTATTTAATAAAACAAAAGCCTCTTTTAAAACGAATATGACTTCTAATTTAAAGAAGCCTAGCAAAAATAAACAATGGCCTATAATTAGCTTCAAAATTGTATTTTTATATACTTTAGTCGCATAATTTGCCAATGGGTTGTACAAAATTCTTCTCATCATTATTACGAGTATTTGTAATTTTTAAATTATTTTAGCGGCACTTAAGACTTACGCTAGCTTAGAATAAGAGCGTAGCTTAACAGTAGAAATTTTAAGTACCTCAATAGTGGGTTCAGAAAAGTTTCTCAAAGTCATACACATAGTAATAAACGACTTTTATATACAATAGTCGTAAAATAATGTGTATTATATTTCCACTTGAAATATTATTAGAAATTATTAACATGGGGTTGACAAAAAAGAGTCCAATTAGCTTAAAATTATTACAATTTGAAAATGAGTCTCGTATGGTTCATAATTAGGCTGTAGTATTACACATTAGTTCAAGAGCCTGGTGCCAGATTTTCAATTGGTAACATTATGAGCTTATATGTGTTAATTTAAGCTTATTTTTTTCATGCGTTAAGATTGGCATCGAACAATAATTGAATGTCCTTTATGACTGCTATGACACCAACAAGTTTGTTATCCACTGAATAAACTTTTGATTTCTTCAATCAAAAAGCTACCTATACTTCATGAAAAGTGTAATTCAAGACAAATTACAAAAAAATAATTGACTATAATTGTTGCATCATCATTTTCTTTTGTTCTGAAGAAGAATTAAGATGAGTGAAAACGAAACTTTCCTATAAAATAATTACTTAAATCCACTTATTATGGCATGACTTTCGGTTCGTGTAGCTTCATTTTCGAACCTACATTAAATTTTTTTTACGCTCTATTTCTACCATCAAACGTTTCATTTTTTATATCATGGTGGGTGTATCTATGGACGGTTCCAATTTCAGTGTCTATACTATTCGAGAAACTAGAATTAGCGCAAATTATATTTATACAAACATCGTAAAATTTTGTTGACTTCAACTAAGTCAAATTAAACACAACATTTTATATTTTGTTACCTGAATTTCGAAAGTCGGTTTACTATTTCAACCTTTCATTCCTACAAGTATCATTGCAAGTTTGTGGTTACGTTGTTCAGAATTAGCTCGGTAACCGAAGAACAGAGATTAAATGATGCTGATGTAGACGAGACTGTGATGATATTACCAACATTACAGACTATTTTCTATTATAATGTTAATTGCACGACAGGATTCAATTGTTAATTGACAATTATTGCAACTTTGATATTATTACTTTGTGACATGATTTAAGAAGAAGAAGTGGGACGGAATTATCAAAGTAGTAGAGTCACGCGGATTTCAACACGAACATACAAGTACGAACAGGGCGTTAACACTCTCTCATAGAAGAACAAACTAAAATGACAGTCTTCATGCTGACGTGTTCCGTTGGTGAGTGCAAGAGCAAAGCCGAAATGATACAGAAGCATCCCAATAAGCCGTCATAGTCTGGGCTACCATGCTGCACTGTCTGCATTTACAATGAGTATGGTGACTGCCACTCTTGGATTCTGCTCATGCGTTACATCAGCCAGAGTAAATTCACTTTGGCAGGGTCATAAATAAAAAATGGTATTCCATAAAAAAATTAGCCATAGTTCTTATTTCATCACTATCATTTTCATCTTAGTCGCTCTAAACAATAAGACCTTCAGAGACAGTACTGGGAGTGTCAACAGACATATCACCGACACTATAATAAGTAACAAAATTCTTCAATGAAGAGGGCAGGAATCATCATAATCATCATCATCTCAGCCACAAGAAGTCCACTGCTGAACATAGGTCTCCCCCATTGACTTCCATATTGACCGGTCGGCAGCGGTCCGCATCCAACGAGACCCCGCGATCTTAACCAGGTCGTCCGTCCACCTCGCGGGAGGTCTTCCTACGCTGCGTTTACAAGCAGGAAAGGAAATGGGCAGGAATATCGAAGATATGTTATTACGTCCCGTTATTCACTGTTGACTGCCTTCAGCAAACTCTCGCTGAACTGGTTTTCATCACTATCGAAACTGGCAATCATTTCCGCTGGTGCATAAGTAGAAACAAAGTCTGTTATAACAGTATTGACTAATGACAATGGTTCGACTGTTTTCTGTCTGATACTACTAATTTCATTTTGGAAAACTGATGTCGTTTTCACGAATGAAAGTAAAAGTAATAAATTCGTACATAGAAGTGTATAATGGAAGTAAAACGTATAAAATAGAATTCAACAGAAACTAATAGTCTCTTAGAGTATAAAATTAAATACTAATCTATTTGGTACATAATTATGTCTAGTTTAAAGAATCAGTACCTGAATGACCGAGCTATGCTCCGTATTGTTTGTGGGAGAGCTATCTTACCGTGGGAGAGCTATGCTTCGGCATGAATGGGTCGGCTCGACCGGAGTGATACCACGGCTTCACAGAAAGCCGGTGTGAAATAGCGTTTGCGCTGTGTTTCACCGAGTGAGTGAGGATACCGGAGGCCCATACCCCAACCCCTTCCCCATCCCCCTTCCCATCCCCCAAAGGTCGGCAACGCACTTGTGACGCCTCTGGTGTTGCGGGTGTCCATGGGCGGCGGTAATCGCTTACCATCAGGTGATACGTCTGCTCGTTTGCCCATAATTCAATAAAAAAAAAAAAAAAAAAAAAGAAGTAAAACTTGTTTTGTAGACTTTTTAAAAATGAATTCTGGCTAGATCGATTTATCGCCCGAAACATACTAAATTTCATAAAAATTGTTGAAGCCGTTTCCAAGATTCAGATTATATTACACACAAGAATTAGTCGTTTGAAGGTATTGGATTAATAGATAGTTATGTAGATAGATAGATTAGAATGACCTTCTTAAGAAAACAAACATGGGTGTTACAAAAACATGATATCATTGTATTTATTACAATTACAGAAGCTAAAGAAGTTATTTATCAAAATTACCACTAAGCAAAATTTAGGATCGCTCCACTATTGATGGCCCATGCGCTGTAACAAAGATTAATGATAAGCTTAGTTTTGTAGATGTTAAAAGTTACTTACTGTCTGTTTCAAATATTTTGTTAAGTATCTAAATGTTAAAAGCGAACATCAGATACGAATTTAAAGCATTTCATTTTGTTATTGGTTTAATGAAATTATTGGTAACAAATGGTGTCCCTTACCAGTTTTTGTGTAATTGTTTACTATTAGTTTCTATCAAGCATTTGCACTGTTCTGTTCAAGTCCTAATTTAATTTATTCTTAAATGTACATAATTTAAATCTCAGTTGTCTTAGTCCATATTTACTCAACTAAAGTAAGTTTGAACTAAATTAATATTGTGTAATTTCATTGATAGGGTACTTAACTACGTACTAACACATCGATTTATTCATTTTCTAACTCCAAGAAGAAGAAAATCCAATGAAAAATCTAATGAAACTCTTGTGTCAAATATGTGCTACTGTATTATTTTATTGTACTAATCTTAAATTATTTGATAATAATAGTAATTTACACGTAACATATCAACTGAATCAATCTTTGTTTGTTAGCCGCGCTGGTCACGCTTTTGTCACAGACAGCTTATCAATAATGAGCAATATAATGATTCGTAATAGCGTAATTGAAAGAAATATAATTATTTAATCTTTTTAATTGTCATTTTAAAATTACTGTAAATTAAAATCGACAACCAACTAATAAGAGAAATCAGTAGTGTCACAAAATAATTTGTAGGTACTTTCTCTTGATTTAGAAGTTAAAAAATACAGAACTATTTCATTATTATATCAATACTCAAAGTTTAATTAAACTAGAGAATACAAGAACATGTATTATTTATGTTTCAGATATCTTGGGCGTAGACGGTGACGACGATGATTACACTGAATATGAAGAAGAAGATGTAGAAGAAAGAAAAAAGAATGGAAACAAAATAAAGAAAGTGAAACCAAAAAAGCTAAAAAAATATATGCTCCCACTTTTATTGGCTTATAAAATGAAATATTTTGCCCTAGTTCCTGTAATGATTGCTGGTCTGGTATTGTTAATAGGTGCTACTGGTTTGGCAGGCTTTTTCTTTGCATTATTCGCAGCAGTTATGGGATTACAAAAGGGAAGTTATTAGATAAATTAAAGTTAATTTCAAATGAGACCATGCGAATGAACGAAGGAAGACACTGATCTTTTGGAATCAATTTCTAAAGAGTATCTGTGAATTCAGTGGTCAAAGCTTTTGAAGTTTATTTTTGAGAAGCAAATAAAGTCGACGTCTCATAGTTGCCATCTCATCTTAGTAAGATTCATCAGAATTCAGAGTCCTTCTGGTCTGATGTTGATTAACAGAAGGAATCCACCGACGCTGATTGGCAGTACCTAACTTATTCTCCATTGGTGATTTTCTTTTCTTTAAATGACCATAATTTTTAATATAGCTCGCGCATTGTAAATATAGATAAGAGTAGAATAAGTTATTTATTTCTATATTGTTAGTACGGATATTTAATGTAGTTACCAATTGTATAACTTAGATTTATATCATAACAATAATAATGTTATAATTAAATACACAGTGCTTTTATTTCTCATGTATTTTTATTTAGCCTGCCTCGTTGGTCTAGTATTTGCCGTATGCGACTGCCAATCAAGATGTATTCAGTTCGCCTTCAGGGTTACGGAGGGACGATACCAGCCGTTTCGTGAAAAATTGATATTGAGGTAAAACCGGTTGAACTAGCAGAAGACACCAAATAAACTTGTAAAAAAAATGAATGAAGATTGTTTTATGATAATATTAGTATTATTACTTAGAATCCTAAAGATTGTGACGTTAAAATAAAATAAATATTTTATTTTTTATTCACATAAATGTTATATCTTTCTATTTTCTCATCTTCAGATTAATTTAGCTAGGAAAAGGGTAAAATAAATAATGCTCTGGTTTCATGTTTAATATGTTTGTCGTTTTAGACCTATTTCTGCATGCATGATCTGGTGATACGAATTTGGTAGCCTTAAACGATCATCACCTTGCTCATTGGTGTTTTATGTTCTTTAAACTCATTTTGATGGGGTGGTTGCGCATCTTAGAATACCATAACCATCAAAAAGGAGAACTTGTTCTACTTTACCACGCTTGTCGAACGGTTTTGTTTGACGGACATTGGGTTTGTTTCAAGTCTCTTTGTGGTTCTGTTAACCGGCATAATTTGTACATTTAGTTGCCTCATACGGTTTATCAATCTGTATGTCCTGCATTTCATGAAAGCGCATTAATTTGTAATATACCTAATAGCGGCCATAATTTGGGCACGCTAATACTAATAAGAGTGGAGCACCAATAAAGAATGTTTCAAAACCGGGGGAAAATTTTCACGCTACGGGCAATAGAAGACGCAAACGAGATTGCGTGGGTCAGGTAGTTATATATATAACACACCTCAAAAATAGAAGCGGGGGACTTCCCATGTTTATTAATAGGGAAAATAGTTCAATTAATAACTATTACGCTTACAATAGTGTCAAAATAATGGCAAACACAAAAATTCTATTTACAAGAACAACCTACCACGAGAGTTTTAATACATCTCTAAAATATTGTAATGTTTTTTTATAAAATGAAAAAAATAGTTGTGAATAACTATCATGATAGACAATTAACGTTGTTACTATATTGTGACTGCCTCGTTGGCACAGTGGTAGCGTGTGCGACTACTGTGCTTGAGGTCTCGGGTTCGATTCCCGGGTCGGACCAAATCTTTGTATGATCTGCAGGTTTTTGTTTCAGACTTTGGGTGTTTCTAAAGTATGTATGTATTTACAGAAAAAGAAAAGTTTATATGTATTTATATCAGTTGTCTAGTACCCATAACACAAGATCTGCTTAGCTTGGGACTAGATGGCGTTGTGTGTTAGATGTCCTAAATATTTGTTACATTCTTATTTTTCTAAAGATGTATTAATCAACAAGAATAAATACATTTTATTTTCACAGAAGGAAGGAACATTGTTCGTATGAGTTATTGACATTTAATGTTTGTGAAGAAATACAATCAACTAGTACAAAGTACATACTTAAATAACATAACCAACCACAAACGGCGTTATAAGAGTTACAGTCTATTTATTTGATATCCTATTATTTTCTCGCCACCGTATCAATGGTTAGATGAATAAGAAATAACGGGTAAAATACTTTAAATAAAAAATAGAGAAAAAAGATAAGTGATATAATATATTGAGTGTGCGGTTGGCCTAGTGGTTTAAGTAGTCGCCACGCTGCTTTCTATTGCGCCAAGTATTGTGGGTTCAAATCCTACATGGGACAACACTTTGTGTGATCCACAACTTGTTATTCTAAGTCTGGGTGTACTTTGTGTTCATTTCATATTTATTTGTAAAGTCCCCCGCGACATATCCTGCTAGTATTATAAACGCGAAAGTTTGTGAACATGTAAGTGAGTATGTTTGTTGCTCTTTCACGCAAAAACTTTTGAATGGAATTTGATGAAACTTTACTGTAAAATAGCTTATACATCAGAGTAACACATAGGCTACAATTTATAAAGATACTAGCTTCTGCTCGTGGTGCTGCCCGCGGTTATTATCGTACTGCGGGTAGCACCGCGGAGTTCAGCTAGTGATGTATATTTCTAATGCGGGAGTTGTCTTTTTGAAGATGAAAGAAAAATAAATTAGTTGGGAATTTGGAATTCATATTGAATTACTGAGTCTCCGTTCTCTGATCTTGCTGTGATATTAGTAGGGATTAGATTAGTAAATCTAATCCCTACTAATATTATAAATATGAAAGTAACTCTATCTGTCGCGCTTTCACGCCAGACCTACTGAACCGATTTAAATGAAATTTGATATACAAGTAGTCTAAAGCCCGAGAAAGGACATTGGCTACTTCTTTTGACATGAAGATAATGGATGAC
Source organism: Spilarctia lutea (assembly GCA_916048165.1). Classification (NCBI taxonomy): domain Eukaryota; kingdom Metazoa; phylum Arthropoda; class Insecta; order Lepidoptera; family Erebidae; genus Spilarctia; species Spilarctia lutea. The sequence goes on along the minus strand of OU696492.1, from coordinate 925,338 downwards.
TTTTTAGTTGTCTCTATGGATGAACGAGTGTAATGTGTAATGTGTGCGAGTGTAATAATGATCCTACGACCAGGCGATATAATCATGCCTAGATTATATTGGAATGTTTTTATATATGATAATCGGCGCGAGAACTTTCATGTCGCGATACAGGATTAGTAGTTGCTCCGTAGTTCGGTGTATCGTCGGTAGATGGTGCTATAGTATGTTTCGACTGCAACATACGAGTATGTGGTGGAAGTCATAGCACATAAAATTTGCAGTATTGTTCTTATATTTGCTGATCTTATTCTCACAATCTAACAACAAAGAATATGAAAAAAGCCATACTACATTATAGCGAGAACTAAATTTGAAGCCTACGCAAGTCAATATTTCTGGAATTGCCTTTCAAGTTTAATAATAATAGATACTATTAAATCACTTGAGTGTAATGCTTAAAGTACACTAAGTTATTATAAAGCTAGCATTATTTTAGGTTTCTACGAGCTAGATGTAGAATAGATATAGGTTTTTTTATTCCACATAGAAATGTGACGTGTCAGGAATTTGCGTATGAAACAAGTAAAAACGGATTTCGAATGAAACCTCGGATTGAGAGTCGAACTCTATTCTACCTCGTCTATACAAATAAATAAAATTGGAGTGTCTGTTTGTAATATTAAAATAACCGCTTTCTACTACATGCATATGAATGTATTTACGGTACACATACCAAAATATATATTTTTAAAATTTTTGTCTGTCTGTCTGCCTGTTTGTTCCGGCTAATCTCAGGAACCACTGGTCCGATTTAAAAAATTATTTCGGTGTTGGATAGTCCATTTATCGAGGAAGGCTATAGGCTATATATCTTCACGCTACTACTAATAGGAGCGGAGCACTAATAAAGAATGTTTAAAAAACGGGGGAAAATTTTTACGCCACTAAGACGCAAACGAGGTTGCGTGGGTCAGCTAGTCTTCAATAATCATCTGTAGCCTACGTAGCGCCTGGCTATATAGACAGAGCACCAGTCCATACGTCACCACATCGCTTACACAGGTAACTACGAGTACTATGATGAATGGTAACGAAAAATTTACTTAACCATACACAGGATGGCATGAGGTCCAGTAACTATGACTGAGGTACTGTGGGGATGTGTTTCGGCAACTCGATCTACTGTTATATTCCGCATATTGACTTCTTCATGGTAAGACACACCAAAAAAGCAGTAAAGCAAAATCCCCTTGTTTTATTACAAACTTGTCGTTGAATTGAAGGCTATAAAGTCTTTGACACATTAAAATAGTTGTCAGTTGCATCAGGACAGCAGGATACATGGCAACACTTCTGCAAATGATTACAGATATCGAAGTTCCTCTGTTACACATTTTACAATTTATATATATATATCTGCATTTGCAAATAATATGGTAATGTATTTATCTTGGATTCTGCTCAAGTTTTCCATCAGAAATAGTTAAATCACTCTGGCAGGCTCATACCTTTAAATAAACATACCTTAGTTTAAGAGATATTAAATTGTTGTGCTCATTTTCAATTGTGTAAATGCAACTGACATTTTATAATACTATGTTTATAATATTTTTTTTATTAATATTTTGGTTATTTTAATTACGCAGCAGGCACCTTTAATATAACAGTAGGTATTTATTTTTATTATCATAAGTGGATAATACCGTTAGTAATGTAATTAGTAGGTTTATATTTAATAATATTTGAACATTGAACTTCTGTTCATTGCCTCTTATATATAAATTAATTAATTAAATGCAAATATTTACATTACAAAGATTATCTTATTAAGTACTAGCTTACTCTCGCAACCTCTTTTACGTCTACTATTGTCCGTAGCGTAATAATTTTCCCCCGTTTTATAAACATTCTTGATTGGGGCTCCTATTGGTCTTAGGGTAATAATATGTAACTATAGGTTAATAGGCCTTCCTCGATAAATGGACTATCCAATACTGAAATAATTTTTCAAATCGGACCGACGGTTCCTAAGATTAGCGCGTTCAAACAAACAAACTCTTCAGCTTTATGATATTAGTATAGATAAATATTATGTTTTTCAAGCCGTGCCCCATTTAAATTCTGCAGATTCAAAACCAAGTGGCGTAAAATTGAAGAGGCCTATGTCGAACATTGGGACTGCGATATGTTGATCACGATAAGACTTTTGAATATAATTTTTTAGTAGGCACAACTTATAATTTGTATTTTTTTAACGCACAACGTCATCCCAGCCCCAAAGTAGAGCTTGTATTATGGGTACTAGACAACTGATATAAAAAAAAACATATACTTCAGTACAGTACTTTTTGTAGATAATAATTATACATAGAAAACACCCAAACTCCGAAATAAAAACATTTTGAGATCATACAAACATTTGGTCCGACCAGGGAATCGAATCCGAGACCTCAAGATTTAAATATTTTATTATCATGATTTCATTTGGCTTCTCCTTTTATATTTTGATATTGAGTTTCATTGAGATGTTGATAAAAACCTAATGTTTTGCAACCATATTGCTTGCTATAGAATTGACGTGGAAAAATGTACTACCTTTAGTGTAGTAAATGATTTTTACTATTATTAGTTAATTAAAAAAATATTTCATTCATGATAGGCCTTTTTATAAGGTTAAAGATTAAAATACTATTAAATTTAAACGTATTTAATAAATAAAAACACACACATTTGACTATAAAAATTAACTTTAAAATCATTAAAAACATCTTTATGTATATCTATAGTACAGAATCCTTTTTTTAAACAAATTTAAGTTCAAAAAATACTTCCTTCTTCCTTAACCAAAACTGGTACCAAATCCCCTTTTTTGTAATGCTCATCATAATATACATGATCTTCAGACTTCGAAGGTATCTGAATAATTTCCACCTGAGTTTTCGTGTCTTCTTTCCTGTTTTGATAACCATGGCCGTTATCAAACAAACCTTTGAGACTAAGAACGGAAGCCAACACGGTTGAAAAGAATCCCATCATGAAACCTGAAAACAAAACAAATATGAAGTGTAAAAAACTGAAACTCTTTTACTTGTGTCGTGTTAATGCTCCGTTCTGAAACTAATATTAAGAGTACTGTTACTATTTCAAATGAAGGTTACTTAATCGTCTAAAATCAATACGACCTTCAAACTTTCAAGTAAAAAGCGTACTCCTTCCTAAAAGGCTGGCAACACACTTCTGGTGTTGCTGGTGTCCATGGGCGGCGGTAATCTCTTACCATCAGGCGATACGTCTGCTCGTTTGCCCCCTGTAAAATAAAAAAAAATCGCTACAAAGACTTCACTTTTACAACCTGATAGATTTTTTGCTTGAATAAATGTATATTAGATAAATAATTTTCATATCTAAAAATGGTATTCAGTATAACGTTTACTTATATTTTATATACGGAAGCAGTCTTTTTAAATACTATGAACACAAGAGAACCTGAACTTTTCAAGCAGTTGTTTGTATTCTCCCTTCTTGAAAAATATATAAAACTTTTCTGTCGTGATGTGTTTAGTTTGCAAAATTCGGTAAACGCTTTAACAGAGTACAGTATTCAGTAACAGTATTCTTCAAATTACATTATTAATTTCCACTGTTTCGTGACATCTACTAGATTGCTAAAAATCAAAAATTTGTAAATCACACAAAGTGTGCTCCCATGTAGAACTTGAACCCACAACACTGCGAAGGGATAGCCCTATGAAATGCAGGGCGAACAAAGAGAAGGTACGAAGAATCTATTGACTGAACGTATGGCCTAGAGAGGCTTAAGCGGTCGCCATACCGCTTCCTACTTCGCAGTGTTGTGGGTTCAAGTTCTACATGGGAGCACACTTTGTGTGATTTACAAATTTTTGTTCTGAGTCTGAGTATTCTTTGTGTCTGTTACATGTATGCTTGTTAAGTCCCTCGTGACACAGGGTTTATTTCTAGTGCGGGAGTTGTCTTTTAAAGAAACTAAAAAAGTATTAATATAAATTGGGAAATGAAATCAAGAATGAAATTGTTACTGGGACTTCGTTTTGACGAAAAATTAAAGCCTTATCTGACAGACGTATCCATATTACCGATATGATATCTTTCTCTACACATTTTAATACTACTACTACTATTACAATTCTTACCTTTCGCTGACATAAAAGCTAAAGCCTTTAAGGCAATAGGAATTAACAAACTCTTGGCAGCCAGTAGCCCTAGGATTAAGGGCATCATGTATTTCTTCTGCATCTTTGGATTTTTCTTACTACCTCTTCTATTCTTCTTCCTATTTTTCTTGATTACTTTGAAAATGCATTTTTTACCTTTACCTTGACGTTTCTTTTTAATTATTTTTTTACTCTTCTTTTTAGTCATTGTTTTGGGTTGATCCTGCAAATATCGTCCTACTTCTTCTTTGCTTACTTCTGAAATCCAAGAGCACCAGTAAATTAAATATAGCTTCATGGCTACTAGATTCATAACAATATTTTAAAATATTGGTTAATATGGCAAACTCTAAATCGCAACTTTATTCACAAACATGGCTGAGAGTGCCTAATACACGTATAATACTTGAAGTTATTGAAAAACCTGTGCCGTCTAGTCTCCATAAATACAAGATAAATCAGGCAGGCAGAAATTAAAAAACTTGTTTTAGGTAACCTTAAAACAAGTTCATTTGTTCATCAGATAAAATTCATAAAATGGGTAGTGTTAATAATTATAGAGAATTTATAAACTTTAATAAAGAACTGCTATACTGAAAATGTTTAAATGAATTTTAAATGTATTCAATTAAGATATTATTATAAAAAATGGAGATACGTCAAAGGAAAATATAAATAAAATGGGTACGAAATAGGTACCAAAAACGTTGATGAATTTTGAAAGAGTTGGGAAATGGACATGAAAACTCTAAAATTTTGTCAAAATACGATTTAACATTTATTTAAATAAAATAAGTTTGAATAGATAATAAAACCTTTTACCAACACTTTATGTAACTCCTCATAAATATAGATATCAAACTTCAAAGTACTCTGTCAAAATCTCTGTACTCTAGATTTAATGCAAGTGATACAAATCTATAATTAAGTGCTATTAAATAATAAAATAAAAATACCTTGTAAAGACCTAGGAGCGAAATTGCCCCGAGTTATTATCCACTCCAGTGGTTCAGTAGAATTATAGCTATCGTTCATATAGTTACCATGGCTAGTTGGGCCGAAACCAAATACTGTCTCTGTTTTCACGATACCATAATTATTCGCTTTGTCCATAATCAGTCCACGGGAATACGGCAGCATTTTCAAATAGCCTTTATTACGGTAGACTAAAGTTCAAATTAACTTCTAATGCATGTTTTAAGAACCGTTTCTTGTCAAATGCAGAAATGAAATGGTGGTGACATGGGTTATCAAAGACTTTTATAGCGTACGTAAATGAGTGCATTATGGCCTATCAAGCATTACGCCCTAATGAGCATACGTTTTTCTAATTGTGGTCATTTCAGAGTTTGGGAAAGGTACGGCTTGATTTCTTTTCTTTTGTAGGTAGCTGTCAATTTTATTCAGATTATGAAGATCAAAGATCGTTCATCTCTCTTAGTGATGCTCTCCAGCATGTATGAAAGTATCCTCAAATACTCAGGTATTTTTACTCTGTATCTTTTTTATGTATGGCTCTGCCAAAATGACTCTACACTGCCTGATGGAAAGCATAAACAAAATCGAAGAGTGGTGTTCACCTAGGAAATTAAAAGGTTTTTTATTAAATCAACTGATGGAATCCTAATTGAAATTGGTATTTGAATCGTGATGGATGGACATTGTAAATGTTGTCACCTCATTGTCAGATACTCTGTAACTATCCCGTAACAATTATTAAAAACATTCGTACAGTATAGCAAATTTGTTCTGAAACACAAATCTTCATTTTGGTTCTACGGTTCTGAACACACGTATCACCATCAAGGTGTTGCGAAAAATCAGCGCTGTATCGATTTAAAAAACTAAATTTGGCTCCATACGTAGGTATGTTTTGCGTATTTTATTTTTATTTGGGTTTGTGTAATGCAATTACAGCGATTCGGTTCTCTTGATCACCCCACTTTTATTTTAATACCTATTAGAAAACATTTGATAATACATTGGCGCGAAAATAAAAAAAAAACAATATAATAAATAAAATTCAAAAGTGCTCCTTTTTGACAGTGCAATCATTTTGAGATTATCTTGAATAATTACGATACAAAAATTAATTTCCATTTCTCGAATAATTTTGTCTATCTGTTATGTGCGTACAATAAAGATAAGAAAATAAATAAAATAAAATAATAAATTAATTAACGTCGATTCAGTAATTATCCTAAGTTAAAAAGTAACTAAAAAGTTTAAACCTTCTTGGTCAACGCTAATAACCTAAGTCTAAAGATTTCTCAAGAGTAATTATACTGGCCGCAAAACAAAAGTCCAGATGCATGTCAATACCAAATTTTGACAACAAGAATCAAAACCGTAGCAGAATGTAAAAATCACAATAAAAATACTAATTTCAAAACCCTACACAACCTAAACACATACTGAAGAAAAAAAATGAGTTCTAGCGGTAACGGATAAAAAATAAAACAGTTTCATCATGGGCAAGAGAAAAAGACGTATTTTCCCCAAAAAGAAGAAGTCAGTTTTCAGCAGACCGCACCCGATGAGGAGAAAGATGGCATTGAAGCAGAGAAGAATGAGGGCATTTATACACAAGCACAGCCCAAAGAACTTTCTACAGAAAGGTATGAGGAAAATGGTCGGAGGGATTTATACTGTGTCTGATAAAGTGAGGGATAAGATTGCTGAAAGCACAATGGCACTGGACAATCCCTTTAGTACACAATTTTACGAAGACCGATGCAATATACAGTGAAATAGTGGTGTCACAAGAATCGGGAGCAATTTCACAAACAAGGAGGTTCTTTCTGTAATGGGTTCTTTTATGTTGTTTCATGCCATAGGTAATAAAATATTAGTCTTAGAAATCTTGTTTGCTTTATTGTTCTTAAGTTACTATCTAAGTAAGAAAGCAAAAGTATGACTGGAATGAACAGGCTTAGGTATTTACGAGTATCATCATAAATATCGAAAAATAAAAAATCTAGAAAATCGCGTAATTGTTAGTCAAGATTTTATTAACAAAATTACTGTTTTTTAGACGAGCTTTTTCTTTACCAAATATTATTCAGTTTTGTTCAGCTATTCGGCGTAGTCCATTTTATAATCTAAAAATATTCTACTACATTTACACAACGCCATCTAGTCCCAAACTAAGCAGAGCTTGTACTATGAATACTAGATACCTGATGTAGTGTATACGTAAGTACATTTTTCTTCAAAAACGTACAAAACTATATATATAGAAAACTGAGTGTTTTGTCCAAAACTAGTATATGCAATCATACAAACATAAATGTGCGACCCGGGAATAGAACTCGGAGACGTCACACAGCAGTCGCATACGCTACCACTACAGTAAGTAGGAGTGCTATTTTTTGCAGCAAGTGTTTTTCCTAATATATTAATTACCTAATTCATTAAGTCCCTTTTTTAAAAGTAGATTTTTCATTAATGTATTTAAAAAAATGAGAGTGGAAAACAATATATATAAACTAATATTTTTATGGACAAATTCCGCACTAGGGTTTAATTTCCTCGGTGGCGTAGTGGTAGCGTATGCGACTGCTAAGATTGAGGTCTCGGGTTCGATTCCCGGGTCGGACAAAATGATCTGCAAATATTTGTTTCGGAGTTTGGGTGTTTTCTATGTATTTGTTGTTTTGTGTGTATTTACAAAAAAATATATAAATATGTATGTACTTACAAAAAAAGTATATAAGTATTTATATCAGTGGTCTAGTACTCATAACACAAGCTCTGCATAACTTGGGACTAGATGGCGTTGTGTGTTAGATGTCCGGAATATTTATTTATGATTTATAGGATTATTCCTGTGTCGTAAGGGATTTACATATATACATAAAAGTGACACACAGACTGAGAATATTAATAATATTAAATTATAAACAAATAGCTACTAGGTAGTAGAGCCAGGCTGATTTCAGCAAGAATGGGCTGGCTCGACCCGGGCGGTACTACCCTCGCACAGAAGATCATCTTAAAATGACAGAGTTCTTACTGTCGTGTTTCGATTGTTCGTAAGTATGGTGATTACCACTCGTACATTCTGCTTATGCTTTCCATCAGGCAGTGTAGAGTCATTTTGGCATGGCCATAAATAAAAAATCGATCGCGAGGGATACCGTCTGCTGACCTCCAAACTTAATTTTGAAGATGGCACCACATGATGATGAAATATAAAAAAAATAAGTCAGTGACACCTTTTTTTTTAAATTAAGTAATACAACCTTAATAGCACGGTTTCTGATAAACCTTCAACTACTCCAAAATCGAAAACCGTGGCTAAAATACATCACTATACGTCATGATGTAATATTTTATAATATAGTAATGTAAAGACCACGATAAATACTAGTTATACAAGTCTCAAGTATGCCAACGCACTCTGATCATATTGTGTAACCCGTCGCTTCTCACGCGGCCCACAGTATATGCAAACATTTCACAAGCATATCAAAACTTTGATCTTACGATTCGGCAGTTTATTGGTTGCAGGTGTCTACATATATGTAAATCCTCGGCCTTCTGCAGTCAGTCTATCTTGGCTACCATCCCAGGTATCATCGATTTGTTTACGATTTTTTATTATTTATGGTTTAGGGGGAAACGAGCAGATAAATTGCCTGATGATAAGCGATTACCCATGAACACCCGCAATACCAGGGGCGTCACAAGTGCGTTGCTGACCTTTTAAAGTACCGCTCGTTCTTGAATGTTTTTATATATGACAATCACAGCGACTGCATTCGCTATTAACTTTATATTGTAAGATTCACATAAAATATTTGTAACAACATAGATGCGCTATAGAATTTAATTACAATTATTTATACCGAGGTAATTATACTAGTGCTGAAAATTTAGTACCTATTTAAATTCTCGTGTCGCGCTGTTTGTTACCAATCTCGTCCGAAAGGGCTGGATCGATTTTTATGAAATTTGTGAATATCGGGTAGGTCTGAGAAACGGCCAACATCTATATTTCATACCCCTAAATGATAAAGGTGACCCACCCCTAAATATTTTTTTTTACTTTTATGGCTAAAGAACGTTTGCCGGGTCAGCTGGTTTATTATATATTTCTAAAGACATACATATATATTATACAGACACAGAAAAAATAAACGTGCCCATCACACAGTTATTTTTTTCAGTTTAGTTTGTAGTTAGTAGAAAGTTGTCACTAACCATCAACAAACCAGTCGAATATAATATCTTGTACAAGTCGTACTTTTGAAGCTGTTATAATCTAAAAGCTCAGCATATACTATGCATATCCAACACAAATAGAAAGTAAGCGATGCCGCGATCGTACAAGTTCATTGCCGTGACCTTGGGCGATGAGCTGCAAGTGAGTGTATAACGAATACTGCACACTATGCGACATATACTAGGAAATTTTTCCAAGAAAATATATATCATGCAAGTCCAATAAATACCCTCAGTGATTGAAAAAACTCTATCTTTACATGCAGATATCACGTCTCACGTCTTTATCTCTAAACAGGTAGTTTTTTTCTAACATAGACAATTTCCGCAATAAGAATAAATCATATATCCCTATAAACTTCCACGAAACGTGCATAAAGAACACCGAGACTTAAAATAACAATTTGTGGATCTAACAAAGTGTTGTACCCTGTGGGGATTGGACCCATAGCACTTTGAGTTGAGGCGACCACTGAAGTGTTAGGTAGTTATTGGCATTAACATTAGAAATTAGGTCTCAATTAAAATCGTGATCAAATTAAATCATAAGGTTACTTATTAGGAAAGGCTTATGTGGAACGTTAAAGCCTGTTGATGTGACGATGTCAGTTAAATACATGAGTACTCAAAACGTGTCATTATTTCATAATATTAAATTATGCCTTGTGTAAAGGAGTAGACATATTTTCTTTTGTTTCAAATAAACGTCCTGTCGTCGTCCTCAAAACATTTGTGGCACAGTGTGCAAGGGCACTTAGCCACTCTCCCGGAGGAGTAGAGAAAGTTTTCGGTAGCAGCCTTGACCCGTTTAGGAGATTAGAAGGTAGATAGCATTTCTAATGATGAAAGGTTTCAACCGATCAAGATAATGGTCTATCTATTGTAAGCAGAAAAATATATTCGTAAAACTAGGAAGAGATAATACAAGGTTTGATAGTTAAGAGGGCTCTGACAATAAATCTATATTGATACTAGCCAAATCCCGCGGTGTTACCCGTGGTTATTGTACTAACGGCGCGGGGCGAAGCTAGTCTAAAAAAGTAGCCTAAGTTACTCCTTATATCATCAGCTACCTATCAGTCACAGTCCCGTCAAAATCAGTCCAGCTGTTCCAGAGATTTGCCGGAACAAGCAGACAGACAGACAGACTGACAAAAATTGAAAAAAAAAAGATTTTGTACCGCTTTTCACTAAATTTATATGTTTACATACATATTAAAAGCGATTATTTTAATATTACAAACAGACACTCCAAATTTATTTCATTGTATAGATTATTTATTTGAATAGGTATAAAGTATATATACATATATAGATTACTAGCTGACCCACGCAACTTCGTTTGCGTCTTCTATTGCCGGTAGCGTGAAAACTTTCTCCCGTTTTTGAAACATTATTCATTGGTGCTCCGCTCCTATTAGCATTAGCGTGATGATATATACCTACCCTATAGCCGTCCTCAATAAATGGACTATCGAAAACTGAAAGATTTTTTCCAATCGGACCAGCGGTTCCTGAGATTAGCGCGTTCAAACAAACAAACGAAATCTTCAGCTTCATAATATTAGTATAGATAAAGCTGATTAGTAAAACTTAACAAATACTGGATAAAATTGATAAATTAAAAACGGTTTTTTTTTGCGATAGATACCATATTTATCTAGGAATGCTTTAGCTATATAACATCATGTTATGACTGATAGGAGTTGAGTTTCCATGAAAAATTTGACAAAACAGTGATAATGTATTCCTTTGACAATAGGCATTACAACTCTTGGCAGAGAAGGAAAACTTGATAAACATCCTATTTCGACTAGTCAAGACAACGTGGTATATTTGGACCAAAACATCATTTCTAAGAAGAAATCTATGTGCGTCTATGCACTATAAGTCTGTTATATAATACATTTTAAAATCTATTGTGGGAGAGAGCCACGTTTCGGCATGAATAGGCCGGCTCGACCGGAGTGATACCACGGCTTTAGAGAAAACCGGTGTAACCATCGCTTGCGCTGTGTTTCACCGAGTCAGTGAGGACACCGGAGGCACATACCCCAACCCCTCCCCACATCCCTACTTTCATAATCCTTCTTCATCCCCCAAAGGCCGGCAACGCATTTGTGACGACTCTGGTGTCGCGTGGTGGCGGCGGTAATACTCGTAGCTTACCATCAGGCGATACGTCTGCTCGTTTGCCCTGCATATATATAAAACAAGATGTTCTTGAATTTGACATGACATTGATGATGTAAATATAAAATAACACATGGAACTAATTATCAACCTGAAGTACTGATAAGATAGAATGCCTATGGCATCTCTCATAGTAGATGTCATAGGCATTTTTTTTTTTTAAAAGACAACTCCCACGTTAGGAATAAACATCCTGTGTCGTGGGGGACTTTACAAACATACATGAAACGGACACAAAGAACATCCAGACTCGGGACAACAATTCGTTGATCACACAAAGTGTTGTACCTGAACTTGGCGCAGTAGCAAGCGGCATGGCGACCGCTGAAATCACTCGGCCAACCGTACAGTTGAATTAAATGGAGGCATTGAATGGAGCATAGCAGTTAAACGTAATTTATATTCTAAAACTGTAGTTCCTATTGCAGGTCATGATGACAAAGGAGATGACGTCATACAAAATGTTACCGGATCTTCAAAATATCCTTTCGAAAGCTGTTGTTTGACAGCAAATGAGTAAAGAATTTAACAATAACACGCGTTGTGCCAACACTCAATTCTTATGTTTTCACTACAAACGTGCATATACGTTATATTGTTTTACATCTTTTTTATACGAACCAATTGGCAATGTCAGAATGATCTAATACGGAAATGACGTTAGAAACAAAAGTATTTTTAGATACACACAGATATACATGCCACTAGCGATCACCCATCCAGGTACTGAACGCGCCAACGTTACTTACACTCATTGCATGTACTGCGTACATTCTCTGTGGGATAAATATAGCTTCACTATTTTCTCCCTATTTTTATCAACTATTAGATCAACGGATTCAGCAAAACAAGTTAAGTGAGCCTAAGCTTGATGGGTTTCAAGTAGAAACTGAAAATAATAGTTCACCTATTCTAGTTTTTATTATAATATAGATGGCAAGCAACCTGAGATAATGAGAAGTGACCACCGCCACCCGTAGACTCCTGTAAAAGTAATTTACGAGTGCATTATCTCTCTTTATTATTTCGCATTATTTCGAGTCTTAGTAAGAGAAGGGTTTAGGGCTCAGATAACCTAGCTCTCCTGTCAAAAAGAAATGCAAAAATTTCTTCTTACTATTTAATGGTCCAACATAGATTGCAACAAAAAGGCTTTAGCCTTTAAAAAATGTGATTTTACAACACTCCAGGCGACAGATTTGTATCAAAGCATGCCACAGAGCATGCATGCAAGATGCAAGATGAGAACTGAGGGCACTTATTTGACAGTTTCGTAAATACACTGTCCACTAACATCCCTTGCTTATATTCTATTTAAATTAATCAATTTTTTACCGTGGGAGACCCACGCTTCGGCATGCATGGACCGGCTCGACCGGAGTGATACCACGGCCTAACAGAAAACCTGCATGAAGCAGCGCCTGCGCCGGTGACGCCCAAGAGGTGACAACGCACTACTGACGCCTCTGGTGTTGCAGATGTCCATGGGTGGCGGTAATCGCTTACCATCAAGCGATACGCCTGCTCGTTTGCCCCCTATACCAATAAAAAAGAATATGAGAGTAAAAACTATTTGCAACTACTTGTAACAAAATTTTATGAATGTTACCGTTTCCGAAAAATCTAGAACATAAATCTGGATAGCCTCGATAGATCCATTAATAAATACGTGAAACAAAAACTTTGTACCCCTAATTGTATTTTTTTACGAAATTAAAATAAAACAAAACTTAGAAAAATCAATGAATTATGGCTGGATTTCAACCGAGCGTACTAATTTAAATAATATATTAATTTCTTCGTTAAAAACTAAACAAAAAATAATGCTTACGGAAATCTAACCTGTATTGAAAAATATCTTCCTATATATCACTTGCCTGATATACTTTCATCATCTCAGTATAATAACACACAAGAATACCGGAAGCAAGTACCAAAACCTCTCGCGCTATACCAAATTTTGTAGCAATCATCCTTGTCACGGAGCCAACGCACAATATAAAGGCGCTCGCCATCCCGGACGTATCTCACTTACACCTAACCCGTCAATAAGGACGCATCTGACCTTAAAACAGTATTTTTTCGAGTCGGTAGATCAAACAATTGAAAAAAATGCGTGTGTTGTGTTGTATTCTCGCTATTGCGGTTGTGGCCTGCAGCGCCGCTCCAGGAACTTCAAATGACGATGATGGAAAAATCGAGCTATTTTCTGGTGTTGCCATAGAGAAGTAAGTGATTTTTTAGATTTCGTAATATGAATTTCCAGTCATCAATTGTGTCTACTACGGAACGAAAGTAAAATTTTTAGGATATTTCATAATGAGAAGATTGAGGTAGATTTTAACTTTTGATTAACAGCTATCCTCATAACATATTCTATATCATGGGCGGGTTATTTGGGGTACAACCTCCCCAACAAAGGAATTGAGAACCTTCTTCTTTTTTGTAGTCGGTTAATAAAGGTATTCAATACCGATCATGTGCCGGCGCTATTGTATTATTTCCAATCCCTAAATTAAATTATTTACACAACATATTCAAGAATATATTTCTCTTAATAACTAAATAAATTACCTCGAAGGTCCAAAGTTTATAAATAAATAATATTTCAACGATATTGCTCATCAAAATAACATTAAAAAGCAAAGAGCTCTTAGAATGGAGATTTATTTGTTCTTTATTTATTTAATAGAAATATATTCTAATAAGAGTTTAGTCTAGACTGAAATAGACTTTGTTCATAAATGAGCGTTTGTAACACTTTTTTTTACTCTCTACGCCCTCTATTCCCAAGCTGTGCAGACCTTGTGTTCTGGGTACTAGGTAACTGATATAATTACATACATTCTTTTTATTTTTAAATACATATATAGAAAACACCCAAACTCTGAAACAAATATTTCTATATCATAGAAACATGTGATCGTACCCGAGAATTGAACCCGAGAATTCAGCACAGCAGTGGCGTACACTGCCATTGCGCCAACGAGGCAGTCAAATCTATTTTAAAACTAGTTTACCCGGTGAACTTCGTACCGCTATTGTTTATAATTATTTTGTAAATTTCCGGTAGCTAGTTGCTATAATTTACGCCTATCTCAGCTTTTGGCGTGATGCCGTGACTTAAGGAAATAGGGATTCGTTTTATGTATTGTTCGTTTTTGTAATTTAGGATATTTTTATCAAGAAAGAAAAGTTATGTGCCTTTTGAATCATAGTTTCAACAAGTTCAGAAGATATGGATATATTGCTGAAAATAGCCTTAAATGTAGAACGTTTTTTTAATGTAGGTTCACCTTACTTTACAAAATAAATAAATAAAATGTACTCCATACAAACCTCTTAAGCGCTTATTGTATTAGTTTTATAATAGAAAGATTTTAAGAGCAAATATAAATTGGACGTAGACACAGAACCTATGATAATACTCATCGCACAGTAATCTGCCTTTATTTTTTTATTTTTTTTTTGTGCGGCAATCCCCTCCGTTACCACCAACTGATGGTTAAGTCGGACACGAACCGACTAAAACCGCACACCGTCTCGGGTACTAGAAGCCGGGGAACCAGGTGCACCCCCGAGGGATTAGTAATCTGCAGGAAGGAACAGTGATTGCACCCAGGACAGTAATCTGCCCTTGGTGCAATCAAGACCGCGATCGCTGGCTGATGTTAGGATTGTCAATACAAATTACAATAAATAATAACATTGTATTATGAAACTTCAGCAACGTGACACGATGACAATAAGCTATCCCTTCATTGAATGCAGATCGCGTCGACTTTCATTTTGAACAAAAGATATTTATCACAGATTGTTACAGTTATTATTCAAATCAAAGTAAAGCCTTCAATACTAACTTTCTCCGTACTCTTTTATATATATTGTACTAGATAGTTTTATTTACCGAGATGGTTTACTCTCTTTAGGCGAGGCCCTTCGTTCGGCAGTAGAATGCTTAATATTGAACTTGGCTCTCATTTTACCTTTTTGTTTTTGATGGGATCTCTTTTAAACAATGTTCTTTTTACGACATTTAAACATTTGCTTCGATAGATACAATTTTCTCCATCATTCTAAACAATATTGACGTCAAAAAAGTTATGTACGTTGACAAATTATTTGTAATGTTGTACTCTTACAAAGTTTTCGTACAAGGCAATCGACAAAATGCCAAAACTACAGCTTTAAGTTATTTTTTATTATATAGGGGCTAACGAGCAGACATATCGCCTGATGATAAGTGATTTGATTGCCTTCGGGCGATAAGGCCGCCAAATGTACCTCTTAGCTTTAAGTTACCTTTGTACTAACTATCTGGTGTACAATAAAGCGATTATTATTATTATTATTACCGCCGCCCATGGACACCCGCAACACCAGAGACGTTACAAGTGCATTGCCGGCCTTTTTGACGATATTGTTAGGTTTAGACATAAACTAATTATTTTTTCTTAAATTGGTTATGCTTTATATTCACCATATGGGTACAGAATTTATTCTTTTTTTTATCTATTTAATTTTTTCTACTTGACACTATTATTCCAATGCGTTTTCTCTCCATACAAATTACGAACTATGGATAGTTTAAAATTACGCTTATTTAGTAAACATTCAGTTGACCCATTCTTATGCAGATGAAGTGAAAATAGACTTACGCTTCACCTATGAAATAACGCTGAAAGGAATTTGACTTTCTAATATATATTTACTTTAGTTTCCTGTATTTTGTTACTTTAGTTATGGTAATATTGAGAGAGTTCATTCATGTAATGGACAAACCGAAACTCACTTTGGTACACTACTACTTTTCTAACTTAAGTGTTAGACTTATGTTGAAGTGGTTGCAGGTTCAAACCTCATCCAGTAATTAATTCTGCCAATATCACTCATGCTGTGATCCTCAAACCCAAAGTGAGATTCCGACGACTAGCCCACAGCTAAGTGATCTTGACTGAGGATAGTCTATGGTCCATTTATTTTGATAAATTCTATGTATAGCTATCGGTATGGGAACTTTTATTGCGTGATTTAGAATCATTAGATCTTACATAGTTCGGTATACTATCGCTAGATAGCGAATAGATTAATATTTTTGTGGGACAGTCCTGTCTGATTCAGTCTGCTAAGCTGCAAGTCATTGGTTCAATTCCCATTCAGGAGAAATGATTATTTCCTGACTATGAGACTTTGCCTAATTTGTGATCAGAATATCGTGTGTTAAATTTATTAATTAACAAAATTTAATGTAATTTTACACCTTACATTCTTTGATATATTATTTGTTTACAGAGACTCAACGGGTGAAGAAAAACTGAATGTTAAGTTCGAGCCTGGTGAACTGAGAGACGCAGCGAAGAGTTTTGCTGAAGGTATGTCGAATGATTACAAAGCCTTATAACATAATTATGTTATGCTTAACTACACGAATTCCGTTATTATTTCAATGGTCACCTCCCTCCTTTTACCCTCAGGGCTAGTTTCATCAGTTTCTGGTCAAATTTCATATAGTTCCATCATACATACAGTACATATATATCTATACAAATAATTCATATTGAATTTTTTGTTTGTAAATTCACTAAATGCATTTTTAAAGTATTTACGGTAATAACATCAATTATTATATATGCACAATTGTTGATATAAAGATGCAATAATGGGTAACATCGCGGGGAACAGTTTGCACGAAATTATAACACAATTCAACAGATACAGGTTGCTGATATGTAATTATGGTTATCTGACAAATTTAGCTCTATACGAGACTTGTGAAATAGAAATGTTTAATTATCTGGCAGATAAATTTACAATACTCTATAGGGAACTTTGTCAGCATGTGGTGAAATTGAGTTTAGTGTTTTAGCTCGATCCTCACATGAGGCAATACTTTGTGTTATTCACATATTATTATTTTGAATCTTTTTGTGTCCGTTTCACGTATGTTTGTAAAACTAATATTATATTTTTAATTAAATAAAAAAATGTGTTTCAATATGAACAATATTCATAAAAAAATAGTTTTAAATGAAAAAAAAGAAAAAACAAATCATTGGAGGGGTCTATTTTGAATGCATAGGTTAGTTAGGATTTATTTCGATATTTTGGATACAAAGCTTCAGACCGAATACTTACTACACGATGAAATATACGCCAAGATGCGATGATCTTGAGAGAATATGAAAGTTGCCGGAAGCGGGTCAATGAACTGTTATGTCAGAGACAGAGCAGCGACCAAGTCGGTCAAGGCCACGAGTTTGTTTATGTCGCTCAATAAGTTAAATACATTAAAAGACAACAGCTCATGCAATTATAATTTAATATATTTTTTTAATGCAAAAATCTCTGATATCTGGATATCCGGTTTCGATCTGCCGGAAATCCGATAACCGGACATTGACATAACTTTAAAATGGTTGCTTTACAATTTTTTCACTATTACAATCGCCGTCACGCCGCATACTTGTTTGCCTATGAAGTAAAAAAAACTTTTACGAATTTTGAAAACTCAAAATATTCTAAATGTAATGCTGAAAATTAAATTGTAAATCACTTGTTTTCTCTTCTAGCTCGTGGCAAAATCAAGAAGTATACACCTCTTCTAACTGGCATTGGTGTCAAAGTCTTGGCTGTAGCTGGTCTGTTGTTCGGAGGTCTCACTCTGTTAGTGACTAAAGCCTTAGTTATCGCCAAGCTTGCCTTCGTCGTAGCAGCAGCTCTTGGCATCCAGAAGCTATTGAGCGGAGGTGGTTTGAACAGCATCAGTGGCAAGGTGAGATTTATACAATACACATTTAAAAAGAATGTGTACATCTTCTTGAAATGGCAGAGTCACTTCACAAATAGTAAAACTCTTGAAATAGTCTATTGTCTGTAATGTATGATTTGTGTATATATGTATGTATATATACGTCTACATTTGGTAATTCTTAGTTTATGTTAATTGCATCTCGTTCTGGAAAACTGTAGCCTTGATGCACCTACCTTTCTAGATTGCTACACCTTCAAAAGTTTGCTGGTAGTATGAAGTTGTAAAGAAATAAAATAAATAAATAATAAAAAGACAATATACAATATATCTTTAACTAGCGAACAATGGACTTCGCGGATGGTGTACCGCGTATGGCACCTCCCGCTTCTTACTGCAGTGAGTGTTGTCGGTTCGATACCCACATCGGACAAGACTTTGTGTTTGTTGTTTGTATCCATTTGAATCAATGTTTATAAAGTTAGTTAACAGAATAATATATTCCAAGAGCAGGAATCTCTAAGTATGAAGTAAACATGTAGGTTTGTTTTGCCCATCGTTCGATATGTCAACAACACCTCCAAAAAATTTCATAATTAAACTTCTTTCACCAGATCGCCGGCATCCAGTCGTCCCAGCAATGGTCATCACCAACAGCGTCAGCAGCGTCATACCCTTACGCCAGGTCATCAAGCGTCGCCAACGATGCCAATGACTTGGCCTATAATTCACAGATACCTTCATAAACAGAGAAAAAGCCAGAAGTAGTCGAAGTTTTAAAAAGAGACATGAAATTTAATCACCAAGTTGCTCTCAAAACATGTTTTAATTCATGCTGTAAAGAAAAGACATATTTAATGCGCCGTACTACATTATACTGTACTGTGTTGTACTTTCCTGTACTGCATTGCACTCTCATTTGTTGAGTTGTACTGGTTACATTTTTACAATAGCCGTCAGTATTTATTAATTTTTAATTAAAAATTATTAATTGTCTCTGAATACTGAAAGATCCTATTATTAAAATATTTATTATTGAATAGATTAAAATGATTACAGATTTCCAAATGATCTTTATTAAGTTTAAGAAAAACTAATAAAATATTATTATTAGAAATTAATACTATGATAATTATTATATAAGGTTAAAAAATAATATTATGATGCGATAAGCTTTAAAATATATTTATGAAAGCTGAACTCAATGGTGCAAGATATGTTATATTATTATCAATTTTTATTAGAATTATTAATTTATTAATTTCAATTTATTATTAAAATGTACAAATTTTAAAAATATGGATGGTGCAGGGTAAAAGCAACGAAATAATTTTTTTAATAAATTAATTTCTCACTGTTGTATAAAGCGGTCCACCGAGGCCAACTTCTTATTAAACTATTAGTTATAGATTATACTAATACGGGTTTATGTGTCATAGAACCAAACATTGTACTTATTTTAATCACTCATAAGACTGTACAATTAGCAATAATAATAATAAAATGAAAATTGTATTCATGTATTTAATTACAATTCTTTTCTACGGTTGGTTGTTGTCTGTTGAAATCATCTCAGAAGATCAACATAAGCTTACATCCGTTACCTTTCCAATTTTTTTTTAGTCATAATTACAATTTCTCAGATTTTAATTTCCAGTTTCAAAATCCTTAATCGTCGACATTGTAAATTTCTCATAATACAAAATTGGTACCTATTTTAGAGTAAAATATGGAGGTTAATATGCCTTTGACTTTTATTAGTGTGTGGAAACCTGGGGAGGGGAGCTAATCGGTCACACTATGGGGTTTTGTGGCAGTAAGATGTAGGTAAATGTATGTACATATTTGTTATATTCCATAAATAGTCGTGTTCTGCGTGTAACTCCGAAGTTCCGAAGTCATGATATTAATAACATACAGTGATGTGTTAACCTTTGAATTTTAGATTCGAATTCCAGGCATCTTCTCCTACATAAATAACCAAACTATAAGTACGTACCTACAGTCCTTTTTACCCGATTACAGGTGTAGTCTGGGTATATTCATGTGCTCCATCGTAGCGTCTAAACTACTGAACCGATTTCAATGAATCTATACCAATATTATAAAGCTGAAGAGTTTGTTTGTTTGTTTGTTTGTTTGAACGCGCTAATCTCAGGAACCGCTGGTCCGATTTGAAAAATTTTTTCAGAGTTGGATAGTCCATTTATCGAGAAAGGCTATAGACTATATATCATCACGCTAGTGCTAATAGGAGCGGAGCACCAATAAAGAATGTTTCAAAAACGAGGGAAGATTTTCACGCTTACGGCAATAGAAAACGCAAACGAGGTTGCGTGGGTCTGCTGGTGATTTATAAATATATTCGTAATAATATTCCTCGTGACTTAATATTACATATATATATATATATATATATTAAAAGTTTCTATGTAGTCAGGTTGTGGCATTTTGAACTTTATCTAACTCTTTGTACTTCTGCGGCTTCTGTTTGAGCAGTGCTCAAAAGTGCATGCCATATATTTAAAACTAGTAGTGACATCTGTTGGTACTTTACGAGAACTAATAGTACCTTAATTTTTAAATTGCATTAATTAAAATTACTAGGAACATAATACTTGCATCGAAATATAAGATGATGAAAGTTGTATGTAATAAACCTATTTTAAATACCGGTTTTCTGTGAGGCCGTGGTATCACTCCGGTCAAGCCGACCCATTCATGCCGAAGTATAGCTCTCCCACGGTTAAAATATTATATATATATTATTTGTACAGAAAAGCTTAACAGTTCAATTTCATTTTGGTTCTCACATGAACCGTGCAGCGTCATCTATTGAGAATAATCCCTAAACTAACAAAACAAGAAAAGACTTTCTTGTGTATTTTTTACGTACTTTCTTTTTAGTTTCCATAACTACAATATCTTTTAAATGATAATTATCATAAAAGTGTAGCGGCGACACTTTTCAAAACCTTATAAATGCTGTCGATCTTGGGAATGATGTTATCTTTAAAAAAATACAATAAATGAACGAACGTTAGTCTATTAGTTCTTAGTCGCTGTATAGTAAAGCTAGAAATGTTTAAAATCAATAGGCATATTGGTCATATACTTAATCATCAACTAAGTTACTACTATCAAAGAACTTAAGTAAATTAAGTTGTACTAACAAAGGTATACCTACTATATATTTATTTATTATTTAATATGAATATTCTACTGTAATTAATAAAAAAATATAATTGTTTGTTTACCAAATCCAACCTAATATAATAGAGACAATATTGTTCACTCTATTTTATTATTAACTATTAATGTTATACGTCATTAAGATTTAACCGAATTTGAAAATTCATTCGGATACAGAAAAATACACTATGAAAATAAAATGATATCTACTAAAATTATAGCAATTGGATCTAAGGAATCGAAAATATTACATTCCCTGTTCCCTGGCTGTTGATACTTGAGACTGTGAAATTGTAATGGGTTTGAGTTGAACATAACCTTTCTTATGCTTATAAAAAATAACATAAATAATTTGTGTATAAAGCAATGAAATCCATTTTGTTAGTAATATATAAATATTCAAAATTTGCTTTACAAAAATCAGTAGTAAATCGACACCTGCTCCATAGTGCGACGATTCCTCAAACCCCTACAACAGTACACAATGAACCATGCTGCACTGTCCTTGTTTGCATTGAGGATGGTGACCACCACTCTTGGATTCTGCTGGTGCTTTCCATCAGGCAAGGCAGTCATTTTGGTAGCTCAAGTATAAAAAAAAAACCAACCCTCTTGGCGTAGATTCACATTTACCAACATTAGCTGACATAAAAATTTCCCATAACCCACGATAATAATAATGTAAAACAAATATTTCAGGATTGTTTTTACCTCTTATTAACCTCACAAGCGACTGCCTCACACACGGGTACCTAAGTGATATGCTCTTATTTTCATCATTCAATATATTGTTTATTCGTAATTTATGAACTGAAGTATCGCTTATACGATCCTTATGAAATGTATCCTGAATATTGCCAGATATACCAATAAATATTCAAGATTTTATTGCTAAGCTAATAATAATTTATTAGTAAATAAATATTTTGAACATCTTTCACACAACGCCATCTAGTCCCAAGCTAAGCAGAGCTTGTGTTATGGGTACTAGACAACTGATACAAATACATATATACTTTTTTTCATAAATACTTACATATTATATATAGAATACATCCAAACTCCGAAACAAATAATTGTGAATCATACAAACATTTAGTCCGACCCTGGAATCGAACCCGAGACAGTTAAAAGTAATACATAATGATAAGCTCTCATTTTTCACATGATCGTCTAATTTCAACTCAGAGGGAGATAAACATACATATATTTTAAAATACATACATATCACTACATAGTATAAAACAAAGTCGCCTTTTCTGTCCCTATATCCCTATGTGCGCTTAAATCTTTAAAACTACGCAACGGATTTTGATGCGATTTTTTCCAATAGATAGAGTGATTCAAGAGGAAGGTTTATATGTATAATACATGCATCATATACTAAGGCAACATTGCTAATTTTAGAGGTTTCTATTTTATGCCCGTGCAAAGTCGGAGTGGGCCGCTATGTTTTTATATACAACGTTCATAGTTTTTCTGTAGTGTATTTAATTTAGTATCAGCATTGCACCCGTGCGAAGCCGGGGCGGGTCGCTAGTAATAGATAAATTAGAAACAAATAAAAATAATAATCAATCTAATCACGAAATTATATGTCTACATTTATCCAGTTGGTATCAAACTCACTACCTCTTAGTTAAGCAGCCAACAATCTCGTCAAGTATTACAATATAAATTCGTGAAGTCGTTATATATTCATTCATGCATATAAGTCTATCATATATATATATGTAATTGTATAGTACGCGAGTATTTCTCCTAATACCTCCTGGACTGGACTGCTTAGGATGATTTTTTTGTGTCTATTTCAAAGGGGTTCCAGAATAGTTTGATAATACAATTAGACTCGATATGTGGCGCTGATGTCGGTATGTCAAAGACAGTATGAAAATTACCGGGTCAGCCAGTACATATAGTAAACAAAGTAGACCTTTTATCAGCTAAAAAACATTAACGCAACATGCTTGCTAGTAGTTGTTTAGAAACTAAGCCTTATAAACAGACAAACCTACTTTTATACAAGTTTTCAATATAGATAGAATGTAAAAAAAAATAACATGCCATCTTCACGCACACTTGCATGCAAGTATATGTGTATTATTGTGTACGTATATGCCTTTCACCCACACACACTGTAAAAGAAATGATTGGACAGTGAAGGTAGCAGAGTAGTCTTTTAGATATTTTGTGTCTGAAGTTTTTCATAACTATATTAAACTTTTCTAACTTTAGTTTAGTAAAAATAAAAAATAAACACGGACTGCTTAAAAGCAAAGTTTTTTATAACTTTTTTGGAATTTCAGATTGGAATTCTAATGTAAAAAAATTCACTATAATAAGACATATATTTCAATATTGAATGCATTATTAAAAGAGCGAAATTACTTCATTATTTACGAATGCATAAACACTTATAATAAATAAATAAACATTACTAAAAGAAAAAAATATATTAATATATAAATTTTTTTAGTTATAATATATAATAATAATCAATATAATATATCATCATCATCTTCCTAGCCTTTATTATTCCCAATATTATTTAGGGTCGGCTACCAGTTCTACCGATTTTACCTGAATATCAGTTTTTACACAGAGCGACTGGCTGGAATCAATATAATATATAATAATGTCAATAACTTTGACATTTCTCTAAAAATAAACTTCATTATTTCCTTTAAAATATAACTAACGCTATTCGACTCCACACCAACTTGTAGTCTGATTATACAGACGGCAGACTTTCTCCACCACTACATAAACATTTATGTTTGTGTGCGTGACACTTTCACTCAAACATTTTTGTTGTGTTGTCTTTCCATTTTCTCATTAATGATGGCCATCAACTTTATTTAACATAACAAATTTATATTAATTATTTTAATGTTTTTAATGAATCTATAAATTCACATAAAGTATTATATAAATAATATTCTTTGAAATTAGAAATCGGTTTTCGGCCTCTTGGCTAAGATCAAAGTGTAATATCTGAAAGTTCCCTCACTGAGGGCCCAGTATGTTAAATGGCGACCTCTAAATGATTGTGCTGTCTTTTGTCTTAATATATAATAAAGTGATTCTTTGCTATTTAGTAATATATATAATGTACTTAATACATATTTAATATAGTTTATTATACGAAATTTAAAGATGATTCTGTAATACTTACCTATCATAATGTAGTACCTAATAAACATTAAATTCTATTAGCTTAACTCTTATATTTACATCAATTAAATAATTACAAAACTATACTAATATTATAAAGAGGAAAGGTTTGTATGTAAGTATGTTTGTAACGAATTGGCTCAAAAAGTACTAGACAGATTTTAAAAATTCTTTCAATATTTGAATGCTACATTATCACTGATTAATTTAGGCTAATTTAATTGCAAGAAAAAAAAATAACAATATGTAAACTAATAACTGCAGGTAACACCGCGAGGTTCAGCTAGTTAGAAATAAAACATAGAAATAATGAAATAATCTATTCACCCTTCATGGAATCTTTCTTCTGTGTTTCTCAATTTTAATTGTAGTCAACCCAATATCTAACATTATTAAGGTATTTTACTCTGCTGTAGTAAAACGAAACCAAGAAACGGTACTAGTATGGCATAAGCTCTAACAGCTTTTGACATTCCACTGCTAGGTGAGGGTCTCTCCTTAGCAAATAGGCTTTGGCGTACTATATCACCTATATATTTATATTTTTGTAGTAAATATTTACCACCATATATGATTAATTAAAAGTTTTATTGAACAGTTTAAAGAGTATATATTTTGATTTATTATGTTGTTAGAGTAGTACTACTAACAACGATTTCGAAAAACATTTCCTTTATGCTAAATCTTGGCTGAACCCCGTCGTACCTGATGTATAAGCTACATTATTGTAAAGTTTCATCAAAATCCATTCAGTAGTTTTTGCGTGGAAGAGCAACAAACATACTCACTTACATACTTAGAAACTTTCACGTTTATGATATTAGTAGCATGTATCAGATTTTCTTAAAGGTAAGTTTGAACTCAGAGTTTTGGGTAGTTTTATGTAAATGGCTTATTTTTTTGATATTCTTAAAACAGAGGTACATTAATACTATTTCTTTATTCATTTTCAAACTGAACTGATTCAATATACTTCATTATGTTTTCACTAAAACTTTATTAATATGTTCTGAAATTGTAAACATGATATATACAGAGATAGAAAACTTGAAGTAAACCCTATACCACCAACACATCCATTCAAAGAAAAGACTCTATCAAACAGTGGATTGTTAAAGCTTGTTGAAAATTACTCTTAATATGGACGTATAGGATTCATGAGATTCATTGGCTTTCTATCTATTTCACTCAATCAGTAAGACTGGAGCACAGACACACATACCACTTTAACGACAGTCGGATAAAAATCATTATCATCAATTACTAAAACGAGAAAAATCAACCTGTCTTATGAGCTATTAAAAAGAAAAAAAATGTCTTTCACCGGCAAAGGAATTTGGGGCTTAGCGGACGCTTACACCTTTCTCCTCGCTTTCACACTGAGAGATCGGGTAAACACAGTGCCCTCAATGGTTTCATTTACCTCATAACATAACACCATAGCCGTAAAACACAACATTTCAAATCCTACCATCACTCTTTGGTACAGAGTTTATATTTCTTTAACTAAGTGTATAGAGATACTACATTGCTTTGGGTGTGTCGTTCTAAAAACAGGTGCGCCTATTGATTTTGTTTTTTTTTATTTCATTGTGAGATTAGGCGCACACGCATATCATAACTATATTGGATTTTAATATTACGATGAGAGAAATCTAATAAGCAGTATCATATAATTTTGGCCCCGCAGTTTAAACAGCTTTGATGATTTCAATATCATCACTCACACATCAGAAATTAAATATACTCACGTTCCTATATAGACCGAATTACTCTAAGCTTTAAATACACATACTTATATATACCATATATGCATAAAAATACAAATAGACATACACACACGATATAAAACAAAGAATACTCGACTGCCTCGGTGGCGTAGTGGTAGCGTATGCGACTGCTAAGCTTGAGGTCTCGGATTCGATTCCCGGGTCGGACCAAATGTTTATATGATCTGCAAATATTTGTTTGGGAGTTTGAGTATTTTCTATGTATAATATGCAAGTATTTACAAAAATAAGTATATAAGTATTTATATCAGTTGTCTAGTACCCATAACACAAGCTCTGCTTAGCTTGGGACTAGATGGCGTTGTGTGTTAGATGTTCGGAATATTTATCATTTATTTATTTATAATATAACATAACCTTTAAGAAAAGAGCGTACTCCTTCTTAAAAGGCCGGCAACGCACTTGTAACGCCTCTGGTGTTGCGGATGTCCATGGGCGGTGGTAATCGATTACCATCAGGCGATACGTCTCCTCGGACAAAATCAGACATCTAACACATAACGCCATCTAGTCCCAAACTAAGCAGAGCTTACATTGTTTATGCATGTATTATATATAGGTAGATAGGAATCGAAACCAACGAACTCTCTCGTATATATATATCAGTATTACTGACATCTGAGGCTTGTCATAAATCTGAAGAGTTTGTTTGTTTGAACGCGCTAATCTCAGGAACTACTGATCTGATTTGAAAAACTATTTCAGTGTTAGATAGCCCATTTACCAAGGAAGGCTATAAATCATCACGCTGAGATCAATAGGAGCGGAGCACTAATGAATAATGTTACAAAAACCGGGGAAAAATATTACTCTACGGGCAATAAGAGACGTAAACGAGGTGGCGTGGCTCAGCTAGTATTTAAAAACGTACCTGGAGATCTTTCGTTAAAAATGACTTAATAGCTTAACATAATTATCCATGTCATATCATTATATATTACTTAACAATAACTTACACAATTTAGGTAATCACAATCTATCCTAACATTGTTCTGAAATGTATAAATAATCTTGAAAAAAACATTATGTAAAATGTTAAGGAGAACACACAACCATTTAACTTCATCTCTGTGCCGAACGTACAACCTGTAAAAAAAAACATTACTTCCTATTACTGACGGTGCCTCTCGAATCAGGTGTTTTGCAACAGCCGTTTGCAACCGGATGTAGGCTTTTTTCTCTCACCGAAGGTGAAAGTGTTCAAAGTGGCACACGCCGTGTTGAAAGTTGTGAAAGTGAAGGCTTTACTCGAATGTGTTTTGGTAATTTATGTGTAAGAAAGCGTGGTAGGTTGTAGGATGGGTAGGGTTCGACCCCACCCATTTGTTTTGTGACTCACTTCTAATGGTACACTTCGTAATGTGTTCCTATCGTTGAAAATCTTTATGTACTCAAGCAAGTACTTCACAAATTAGCAATCAATATACATAAATATACTATTAATAAACAATTCAAAAAGAAAATATCTAAGAGTTATTTGCCCTGACTGATTCAGGATAAAGTACAGGACACATTCATCGACACAGGCCCTAAATCGCTAGAGCTACAAACTTGACATTTTGTGTTCTGATGCTTTTCATGTAAATATCAAAAAAAATGATTTAGTAAAGTAAGATAAAAAAGGTTGTATAACAAAATAAGAAAAAATCATATGAGCGAAGTCACAGACAAATTTTGCTTTTAAATATTCATAATAAGCTAAAAAAAAATAGAAAAAATTGATTTTGTCAGCGTCTGTATTTATCTCGTTTATAGCGACAAAATGTGGCCTACGTCCTTTTGCAATCAATCTCTATATCAAATTTAATCGAAAATTAATAGATGGTAGTCCTCTTCTGTGATGTTAAGTTATCAGAATGTATATGTACATTTTTATAGATTTTTTTTCAGTAATATAGATTACTGATTAAATTTATTTTGTATGTATATCTATTTAAATTAAACGTTGCACTAAAATGTTTTTCTTGTTACAGAAATAATAAATGATTAGAAAGTTTTAGAAACTTGGAATTTTTAGAAAAAAAAGAAATAACTACTTTTATATAACTAAGCTGGAAAACATAATATTATTGTCATATACAGACATTCGGCAATAAAGCATATCCGCTTTCTAAGTTTTATTAGGAACTAACAACTTAACAATATTAATGACTTTACGTAGATTTAAGGTAATCTATAAATGTTAAGTTATGTTAATCATTGTGTATATTCAGAAAATTAGTTTTGTAAAGAAGAAAGTTTCATATCAAGAAGTTTACAAAAATGGGAGTAGAGGACAAATAAAATATGAATGCATTACTACAAAGAGAATTTAGTAATTAAAGAAAACTAGTGATCTAAAGTGTGATAGAAAGAAGAATTTCTTTACGCTGACTTGATATAAATTAATAGATAAATAAATACTTCATAATTTGACACAATATACCAGGATTTATACACAATAATTACAAGGCTTAAACACACATCTCAAGTTGTAGTAGTTCCTTTTTCTTTCTCTCTCATCGCATGACTTGACAACTTCCGTGGATTTTGTCTTTCAAAAATGAAACCTTCTCTTTATGCCAATGACTTCATTAGTTAATAAATAAGTACCTAAACTTTTTGGTGCTTATGAATTAAATAGTAGAACAATTGAACCAAAATTCATTTCAAATTTAGTTTAAATGTAGTGTCAAAAGATTCCATAAGATATTACATAATATATGTATTCAAGTTGACAGAAAAATATAAACATAATTTCTATTAACTCACACACACTTTTATATTTAAATAAATTATTTACTACGTATACATATTTAGTAATTCATTCACATTAATAATTAAAGTTACATACTTGCATTACTACATGAAAACCAATTTATTGTTAGTTATTGATTTCACTTTTCTTAATTTAAAGTTCATTCAAATTTTGAAGATAATTATATTCCTTATTTTTTTAATTTCACCTGTACTACACTTATATTTCCGTAAATTAAGGCATTAGAATAACTCCGTACGTGCTATTGAAACTTTATTAAATGTCTTTAATCTCTCAACCATATAAAGTAATGATTAAATTATTGTTATCCTGTGTTTTATCATTATTTATTAAAGAATTCGTTTAATAGTAAGAGTCGGTCGTCAGTCAGATTCTTACTCCAAGTATTTGTTCGATGTGTGTCGGGTTCAATGCCCGACTTTCTCCTCCGTGATGTAAGAAGGATGTTGGGTGATGTCACTCGAAATGAAAGTTTACGTCTCGACATTTTGAATGTCGGAGATGGTTTTTTGTTTTCATTATGACACCACTCACGTAATGTACTGAATGATTCTTACAGTTTTTAGATGTTTGGAAATTTTGTTTTGTGTTAAGACATGTCTTTGCATATATATATTTGTTTTTTTTAGTGTTACTGTTTAAATCTTACACATAAAAAAATTAATTTGCTTTTTGTAAATAATAATAATAATGTCTTTATTGTACACCAGGTAAATTACAAAGGTCATAATTTAAGATAAGTAGGTACAATTGGCGGCCTTGTCGCCATAGGCAATAATGTTTATACAATATAGTCTTGAGCTATGATTACAAATTCAAATTCAATTTATCTCTGGTATAAACATTATATTTAGTGACAGTGTAATTGCTGTCAAAATAATTTCGAAGTTATAATAATTATATGAATTAACTTTGACAATATCACAATACAAGTAAATAATCTATATACAATAAAAAACCGTACTAATTGCGACTTAGTCTAAGTTATACATTTATTGTGCTTTAAAACCTCATAAAACGGCTAAAAATACCAGAAATAATAACAGAATTCACAAATTTAATATTTCTATTAAAAACATCTCATATTAGGCCTACGATTCATATTATCAATGGCATTTTTCCACCTCCGCAGGTGCTTCCACACTTTCACACTACGCACGTGTGCGTTCTCCGTTCACACAGACAAACAAACATACACACACTCACAGAGGAGTATACATCCGTATCCACGGCCTCGTTTTCCACGCCGGTGTATAAGTATATGTATATAGGCCAACCGGAGGTATGAAGGTTCGCGTCTGTTTGTTTTGATAACTAGCTGACCTAACACGTCTATGTACCTAAAGTGATACCTAAGGTTGTACTAAAGAACTACATTTTATTGACTACTAGCTTATGCGGTATAAATAAACCCATTTCTCTCCTCAAAAATCATAGTATGTCTATGACAAATTTCATTGAATTATTTACTTACTTTCAAATTAAAATATTAGTATGTATAATTTAGACAATATGAGGTAAGGTTGTTAAAATATAATAAACAGCTCAGTTTTGGAATGGGAAAGATAATAAGAAAGTATGGCAATAGTAAGATAGGGACATTGCTAATATAGTTGTTATTATTATTTTCTCAAATCCTAGCTTAGGTCACAACACAACACAGCACTTCCATTTAAACCTTAAAATATTATAATACTCGTATATTGAAACTGTGTAGATGTTCAATACACGAGTGAAGTATCTAGTTTTAGTAAAAAAAAAGTAACTAAATTTAACCTTGTGTGAACTTTAATGTTGTTTATGTGTTTAATACCATATTATACTAACTGTAAATGATAAGATATTTAAAAAAAAAAACAAAAAGTCCGAACACGTTGATGTCTTTTATGCGAAATATGTAAACGTCACATTTTTTTAAATTGCCACTCTATGTTTGCTGTATACTGTGACAGTTTTATAAATTATGTGATACTATAAAATACCATATAAATAAATGAGATATGATATTTCTTTTTTTTATTATGATACCCCTTTGTATGTCCCAACATTCCCAGTAGCAGTCTCCATATCAACTGCTGCGCCATTCAAACAACAATATTATGAACACAATATGTAAATAACCTTCGCCTCTCCCACAGTCTTGACCATGATACATACAAACACACACAAACAAAACCGTAATAAACCTCACGAACATACCATTATATAACTCATGACACAGGTGTTAACTTTCACGAGACTTTCATTTTTCAACCAATAGCCAACCAATTAACAACTCTCTGATGAGGTAATAGAGTTTAAATTTGTATACGAGGATCCCACTTTCAGGGTTGCATAACTTAAGTGAGGTGGGACATTGACCTCTGAAATTGAAGAAAGTTGTATTAATATGGATTTTTATGAGATACGTTCACATGAGTTGTGGAGAATGGGTGGGCAGAGTTGTGTGAATGATTGCATGTTTACTTTTTTGTATGTATCTACATAACTTTTTAATATTACTACATTACTTATACTTAAAAAAAAGACACCTCCGTGATTTGTTTCGGCATTTCTTCCCAGAGTGAGTCTTAGGAAATGCCAGCCTCTTCTAGCTGTAAAATTCGACGTGAAAAATATCTGTAAAGATTTACTTACAAAATAAATATCATTTATACTTATCACTTAGGTATATTAAAACTATTATCAATTGTATTGATTTTTTGCTGATTACAGTTAGTCAGACGCAGTGGGTGACGTTGCAAAAGGTTTCTTTTATCGCAGGTTTAGAGCCGATTAGTAAATATGATCAACGTTTAACGCAATGTAAATATACCCAAGCCGGAAGACTTGGTGTATCGAAAAACAAACCTCGAGCTTAACTTAGGCACCAGTGCTCTTCTATATTATACAAAAAACACTCTCAGATGACATAAATTACAGTCCACAGTCATTTCCGATATATAGGAATTATTATTATTACATAAACTGAGCTACATTTCCAGACTTGACAACTAATTATATCTGGAAATACGATTGATTTCATATTAGCCATACAAGAAAATACATTGTTTCTTTGCCAGTATTCTTCTCATAAGGCTTTATGCACCTTGGAAACTGGAAGATATAGATCGACATAAGCAGGCAGTAGATTTTGGTGTCTTCACCTAATGTACCTTGACATTCCAGTACATTCTGTGGCGTCTGATTGTGTTGATCTGTGATTTTTAACTGTAGCTTTAATTTAACTTTCATAAAAGTCACTTAAGTAGTATGTTTGAATAAATGATTTTGAATTTGAAAGAAGAAAAATTGAGAGGGAAGGAAAACTAAGACATAAGATTGAACAAATGAGAGTCAGATCATGAAAGCTCGTAGAACTGATAGTCAAGTACGTGTATGTCTAGCCAGTGTTATACGAGGGGTTGTACGCATAAAAAAAGGAGTCTAAATATCTAAATTGAACTGGATACTGCCAGGAAGTTCTCCTAACCTCTGTAAAATCTGTTTGATTAAGAATGAGTAATTTCTAAGTTATTTGTTTAGTAAAATTATAAATGCAAAGGTTTTTTCTTGAGCCTTATTTATTTAATTACTTATTAAAAGTTATGACTCAAAAAGTTAGATACTGATGTTTTATTCAAATATAAATGTGGCCTAGCTTTAAAAATAATATATATATAGACTGCTGATAAGTGACAATATTAATTTGTGTACGACACTTTTTCGTCTTCATTATTGAAACGATCTACAATTGATTTTGTGTATTCATTGTGCATGTTACAGAAAAGTTTATAACATATTATTATATACTTAGAATACCTTTTATTCAAAATAAGTTACTGTTTGTAACTCACATCGGATACTTGATAAAATCTTTTTTTTAACACACAACGCCACCTAGTCCCATACTATGCAGAGCTTATACTCTGGGCACCAGACAACTGATATAAATATATACATTTTTGTAAATACATAAATATTAGTACAAAGAAAACCCCCAAACTCTGAACCAATTATTTGCAGATCATATATACCCGAATAAAAATATTTATATTATATATACCCGACCCGGAATTCGAACTCGAGACCTCAAGCACAGCAGTCGCATACTCTATCACTGCGCCACTGAGGCAGTCATGACATATAAAATAAATGATAACATTCATAATACTACTCTCCCTATATCCTACACTATTTAAATATAGCTTAGTACTTGTATTGTGAATGTCTAATATCAGCCGTTGCAAGAAAACATAAAATTTCCGCCGTATCGTAGGTGACTTAAACCTGAACCCTTGCTGCCGAACTGCCCTGGTTTAAAAAACGGCTCGGAGCAAATAACATTAATGACACCTACATAAAACATATTCTTGGCAAATAGTTGCTGTATTATCGGTAGTTGTCTCCACCAAGTTGAAAAGAATATCGAGAAAACCATTCAAATGACAAACAATCTAAAAGAACATCAGTGATTTCGCTATCAATGTGATTAAACATTAAAAACAAAATTAACAGCAAATCCCAACTGAATTCAGCTTTGCATGAAAACAATAAGGCATAAAATAACAACACGTTAAATAATTACCCTACAAAAGTTTTTGTTCTTTTTGTTGAGATTTCAAACTGCTAACGCCATCTGTTAACACAGTATTTACAACTATGTGTGGTAACATTACTGCCATCTTTTGTTGTTTCTAGTGAACTACAACCGCAACTTATATATACAAAAAGTAAAAGAAAGGTTTGAAAAGCAATTGCTCGCGGTCGCTAGAGAGAGTTGTTATCAGTTTTGTTTTATTTTTTGTTTTACGTTTCAAGTGATTTTATAGAAATGAGATAGCAGAATCATTGTATCTCGTAATAATATGCTGTTTACTCATAGAATTTTTTTTTTTGAATAGTGGGCAAACGAGCAGACGTATCACCTGATGGTAAGCGATTACCGCCGCCCATGGACACCCGCATCACCAAAGGCGTCACAAGTGCGTTGCCGACCTTTGGGGGATGGGAAAGGGGTTGGGGGGAGGGGTTAGGGTATGGGCCTACGGTATCCTCACTCACTCGGTGAAACACAGCGCAAACGGTATTTCACACCGGTTTTCTGTGAGGCCGTGGTATCACTTCAGTCGAGCCGATCCATTCATATCGAAGCATAGCTCTCCAACGGTTATTTTTTCATATATGGATTAGAATACTAAATCATTTAATTAGTAAGACTTTGGAATGTCTGTTCGCGATAAACTCAAAAACTACTGCACGGATTTATATGCGATTTTTACCGATAGACAGAGTGACTCTTGAGGAAGATTTTTGTATATAACTTGTAAACTTTTGGAGAATATTGACTTAAATGTATTTGTTGAAGGCGTCGGAAAAAAATAAACCGTACATCTTCTCAGAGGAACATATGCTATATTATATTATACCAGCTGACCCACGCAACCTCGTTTGCGTCTTACATTGCTAGTAGCGTGAAAGTTTTTCCCCGTTTCTGAAACATTCTTCATTGGTGCTCCGCTCCTATTATTATTAGCGTGATGATATATAGCCTATAGCCTTCCTCGATAAATGGACTATCCAACACTGAAAGAACTTTCCAAATCGGACCAGTGGTTCCTGAGATTAGCGCGTTCTAACAAACAAACTCTTCAGCTTTATAATATTAGTAGAGATTTTCAGTAAAGAATCCATGCGAAGTCGGGGCAGGTTGCTAGTCAATATTAAATTAAATCCACAGCATGTAAGTAAGAAATTTGAGCGAGTGTTATGTGTGTATGGTTCTAACTGTTTTTCTGTAGATAATAGTTTTATATGGTGGTAGACTCTACTATCCTACTTATTCGGATGGCATACATACATAGACATATTATGTTTTGTTTAACGTTGTAAGCGGAATATAATATACACCTACTAAAGATATGTTGAAAACTAGCCTTCCCTCGCGGCTTCGCTCGAATGTAATAAAAAGTATCCTTTGTTACTTCTTCAATAAAATGTGCACAAAGTTTCATGACGATCGGTTGAGTAGTTTAACCTGAAAGCGTAATAAACAAACAAACTTATATTCACATTTATTATTATAGATTAGGATAGCTCACAAATCCACCTTCCCACACTTTATATCAAATATTTGAACATCATCTGGGCATCGAACCCGAGAACTACGCATACAATACCACTGCGACACCGAGGGGAAAAGTATGCCCATTTAAAGCCAGCAACATTTTCTATCATACTTTATAATAGTGTTCTCATGACTATTACATTAAAAAGAAACAATAATAGATGGTTCAGTTAAGTTAACAGAAAAACTTGGTTAATTCATTTATATGAAATTCACGCTACTTGGATAGGAAGACACCTGACAGACCATCATTAGACACAGTTTGTTGCGCACGCGCACTCTCCGAATACAACTAAAGTTATGTTTTTGGCAAAATAATTGTCAAGGCAAGCGAAAGTTGATTACAGGTGGACAGATAAGGATGGGTTTGGTTTGATGGATAGTCGGTTTTGATGTTGTTGGTCCTATTTATAGAACATGTAATCAACTATATATATGTATATATACATGTTAATATAACTAAAGTGTTTGTTTGTAATTTTAAGTATATACGGTACTTAGAACAATAAATGAATTTTCTCTCGAACGGCTTTACCGATTTTGACAGGCCTTTCACAGGCAGATAGCTGATGATTAAAGGAGTAACTGAGGCTTACAACCCTGTACAATGTTTCGGGCATCTAACATATAACGCCATCTAGCTCTGTAGTCTGTACCAAGTAGATTTTTTAGCCGCACCAGCGCATCATTCTATCATGTTTTATAGTTCGAAACATCATTTTCTTCATCAGTTTTGTATCTTGAAATTTGCAAGTCACAATAGTGTGATGTGAATGGAAATAGTTTTTGGGTATTTGTATCAAAAAATCAAATTGCAGATAGCTGATGATATAATCAGTATTTAAGAGTACTACTTTTTAGACTAACTTTGTACCGCGTCATTAGCAGCGTTTGCGCCCCCCGCAGCGGGTAACACCGCAGGGGTATATAAAACTATTCTTGAATAATATCATCTAGTTACAAAAACAACTTCAAACGCACAATACCCCCCGTAACACCGTGGGAGAGTCACGCTTCGATATGAATGAGCCGGCCCGACCGTAGTGATACAACGGCCTCACCGAAAACCGGTGTGAAACTGCGCTTGCGCTGTTTTTCACCGAGTGAGTGAGGATATCGAAGGCCTATACGCCAAAACCTTCCCATCCCCCAAAGGCCAACAACACACTTGTGACGCCTCTGGTGTTGTGGGTGTCCATGTTCGGCGGTAATTACTTACCATCAGGCGATAAGTATGCTCGTTTGCTGCCTATTCCATAAAAAGTTAAAATTACTCAAATTGTAGCACAGCTCATAAATCGTTTAAAATAACATGAAATGCATACATAAATTCATAATCACAGTAATAAATTATGCATATAAGTTGTATGGCCACTAGAATAATAGCTTTGACGCTGTTTTTTAAGCGTCAAAGTAGTAGTAATCAGTTTATTTCTGTTTAATAAAATACCATCATTTGTCACGGTTTCACGGCTTCGTTTTAGTCGTATAATTTTGTATAATATGAATACTATCGACGGGCCTATTGGTGTAATGGTTAGTGATACCGACTGACAAGACTGGTTCTTGGGTTCGATTCCCACCTAAGACAAATCTTATGCGATGAACACGACCGTTGGTTCTGTGTCTGAGTGTGATTGGACCTATTTATGCAACAAGGAACCAATCCACACACATGCCAAAATCAAAGAATTATCCTTATCTCCTTATAAATAGGGTTCTTATTTAGATTGTGGCATGTTAGTGGATTGGTTCCTTGTTGCATAAGTAGGTCCAATTTATCTATAATATTTTTGATTTATATAATACTAACTTTTGCGCGTGGCTCCGCCTGCATGTTTGTCGATTATCGCAGCAAAGAGTAGCTTATGTGCATCTTTAAGAATCATAGCATCAATTACAATTTCATTGAAATCGGTGCAGCGATTTGACTGTGAAAGTGGGACAGACAGGCAAAGTTACTTTCGCATTTATAATATTGGTATTTTATGAAATACTGGATTTATAATATTTATTTATTTCTCCATTTCATCATTTTAATATTTCACAGCAGCAAGACTCGTTTCTTAAAAGTTTTAAAAGCTGGTCTACCCGAAATCATAAGTGCATTGGGATTAAAGGGTTTTAAAAAGTAAATTCTTTTATGTCCCAACTATTTTCATTTTAGTAACTATTTTTGGAACAGCCCCCGTATGTGTTTTAAAAAAAATAGCGCTTGCGCAGTGTTTCACCGCGTGAGTGAGGATCCCGAAGGCCCATTTTTTTATTTTTTTTAACGTGTGGAAACCCCCTCGAGCCGTCACCCCACCGGGGTTTGCGGCGAGGTGGTGTGTCGGAATCGAACCGACTAAAACCACATGGTGTGCCAACTCTGCGCCTGAGAAGGGAGGGGTCCGGGAACTGCAGTTATTAACACGACCGGACCCCATCCCGAAGGCCCATATCCCAACCTCTCCCATCCCTCTCCCCATCCCCCTACGCGTGTACGCTCTTTTCATGAAGGTTTGAAGATCGTATTAGTCCGGGAATACCGCAGTCGACAGTTCATTCTACAGTTTTGTTGTGCGAGGCAGAAAGTTTCAGGAAAAGCGCACAGTCGTGGCCTGCCAACCTTCTAGATGATAGGGATGAAACTTCTGTCAACTAGGACTATGGCGGAAAGAGGATGAATCTCTATGCTATAAATAAATAAGTATTTATAATTTCTGAAAATTGTGACAAATTTTACACTCTATACTTATCTTAGTCTAATATGTTAACAAAAAATTATCTAAAAAAAACTTGTAGGAGAAAACTGTTCTAGTTAAGTAAGCTAAAAAGTTAAAACAAGCCTGCGGTGATCTTTATTATACACAAATTTATGAAATTCGTTCACAAGTAGGTGTTTCGACTATCACTGTGTTTAAAACACACGTTGCACACAGACAGACAGACATAATAAGCATGTCTGCTACAGTTTGGTCAGATTAAGCATGTTTTAAGCAGTCCACTTCAGTATTGACATAGTGTAAGTAGGGAAGTGAATTATTTGGAAGAACTTATAACAGCTTTAATTGAAACACATGGGAGAGCCACGCTTTGGCATGAATCGACCGGAGTAATACCGCCCCCTCGCAGAAAACCGGTGTGAAATAGCGCTAGCGCTATTACCGAATGACCCATCCCCCCTATCCCTCCCCATCCCCTAAAGGCTGGTAACGCACTTGTGACACCTCTGGTGTTGCAGGTATCCATAGGCAGTGGTAATCGCTTACCATCAGGCGATATGACTGCACGTTTGCCCCCAATTCAATAAAAAAATAGTTTCGGATATCAAAAATAAACAGGTGATGGCCCTTTACTAATTGTTTCTTCTAGGAAAAAACATAGTACACTCAATTATATTCCAGATTAGTTTCCTAGCTGTGTCACTATGTCCATTCTGAAAAGCGCGATGCCCCAAGCAAGGTCAGGCATCCAATCAAAATACTAGTGAAAATGTTACACATACACTTTGGCGACATCATATTAAAACTGGCAGAAGTACTGTTTCATCTGATGAAAACAGAACGGAATATGCAAAGCTGACGGCATTCTTCGATTAGTAGAGAGGTACTGTAAGAAGAATTAGAAAAGCACCATATATGGGACATAGGACTGATGATGATGTTATCAAAGAAAATTTCAGTATATTCAAGAAATGCTACATTATTAAAACCAGAAAGAGTACACAATTACAACGTGCACTGGAATTTAATAAATACATAATTTGGAATCTTAGTTCACTTTTAATCTACACTGTAGGATACATATGGTCTAGTGGTAAGCGTATGTGACTGCCGATCAAGAGGTCTTGGATTCAATAAGTGTCCCAAAAGAAATGTTAAATTTTTCTTACAAGAAGTTCTTAATAGCAGCCCAGAGTATGGAAGTTTGGTGGCACGTGTGTGGCGGTGTTTCACACCCATGCCTCAGAGACAAGGTTAAGCCGTAGTTACCGATTGTCATGAACATCTATCACAAATAGTTCAACCAGTTCACCCTCCTCTCTCCCATTCTCTTTAAGTTCAGTCAAAACTGTCATTCAGGTAAATCCGGTTGAACGAGGAGTCGACCTCAAATATTAATGGGAATAATAAAGGTTAGGAACATGATAATGTTGTGTGCCAATAGACTAATAAAAATAACTTATGTAAGTACTTGAAAGGGTTTTGAGTAAACTAATTTGTATCCGTCACATT
Source organism: Spilarctia lutea (assembly GCA_916048165.1). Classification (NCBI taxonomy): domain Eukaryota; kingdom Metazoa; phylum Arthropoda; class Insecta; order Lepidoptera; family Erebidae; genus Spilarctia; species Spilarctia lutea. The sequence goes on along the minus strand of OU696492.1, from coordinate 885,756 downwards.
ATTCTATTCAAACTAAAGAAACTAAGATATCTAAGATTTTTTTCTTTAGGCGCATGAGGGTAATTTTTTTACATATGAAACGCAATAATAATAATATTAGCGTCACGAAGATGTGCAACGTTTTTGTCGAAGAAGAGGGAGAGAGCGATTGAGACCCAATCGGTCTCACAATCAGAGTGAGTGATAAAGGGTGAATTTTAATTTAATATTCATCATCTGAGATTTTAAGTAAATATAATGTAATTATAACACATAATATGCACATCATTGCTATCGTTATGAAATTTACCATTAGTTTAAGTACCTAATTTGTGAAGAAATACTTACATATTGGAGAAATCATGTGATATATATGTGTGTTATGATTTTTTCACATATTGATGTCAATATTTCCATTCATATTATCACAAACTATCACACATTTATGCACTTATAACATAACACATTAACTTACAAAATACAAAACTTTCACAATAAAACCAATATTTACATTTAACAATAACAAAAGCCCCACACACAACACCTCATGCGTCGATACAAGTACGACACAAATATAACTTAAATGAATTACTTATGTTTCTTTGTAGAAATATTTCATTTTTTTTGTTTTTTAATTTGTATTAATTTCCTTTTGTTTTTTAATATTTTAATGACAATTAAATTCATGAAATTCCTAACATATTTTTCTTTTGCCCTCCCTCTAAGTCTCGGAAGTCAAAAATGTTAGATTTGTATAAATATAAACAAGACTTAAAAATTAGTTTGCCAAAGAAATTTTACTTCTGACATGTGTACATTTTTTTTTGTGGTGTATTGGGTAAACGAGCAGACGTATCTCCTACAACATACATGCAACACGAAAGGCATCACAAGTTCGTTGCCGGCCTGTGGGGGATGGGGAGTGGGAGTTTGACGTGAGGAGGGTTTGGAGTATGGGTCATCCGGTATCCTCACTCATTCGGTGCAACACAGCACAAGCGCTATTTCAAACCGGTTTTCTGTGAGGCCTTGGTATTACTCCGGTCGAACTTGCCGTTCATGCCGAAGCGTGGCTCTCCCACGGTAAATTTGATTGATATTTTCAACTATTTAGTTTGGTAGGCTAGAAATTAGAAACCAACCATTTCAATGAAAGAACAATAAGAAATGCAACTAACGAAAGCTGAACGAAATCATATCAAAATGCATGCGTAGAAAATTTTAAAATTAAAAAGTTAAAACAACGTTTTTTCAACTCACAGACGTTTTCATGAGAATCTCTAGAACACAAACGCATTTGTGATTATTTACGCTCTCGTTTCGTCACAAATTATTATCGGGCATTTGATTGTAATTCGAGAGCTGGTATATGAATAAGATGCTTGTTAACCACGTATAGTATTGATGTAAACGAATGGTGTTTTTAAACTATACTAATATTATAAAGCTGAAGAGTTTGTTTGTTTGGTTAAACGCGCTAATCCTATGAAGTACTGATTCCTATTTAAAAACTTTTTCAGTGTTAGACAGCCCATTTGTTGAAGAAGGCTGTGGGCTATATAACATTACGCTGTACAAACCTGTAAATATATTATATGATGTAATTTAAAATTTATGCTTTTCGGATTTTTTCCTTTATCTATGCCATAAGGCGTAGCTATGTACCAAATTTCAAAATTCTGAGTTCACGAGAAGTTCCCTGTAGGTTTTGATTCCCTTACAAGTATCGAAAATTTGCAGCATAAAAGGCTGTATGTTTTTATTGCGTAGGCTTAGAAGCTTGATTTTTTCACAGCTCCAAGGGAGAGTAAACCTGAGTTTTGATCGGAGTTCCTGAGAAAAATGATCTTGACACACAGACAGACGGATAACAAAGATATCCTATAAGGGTTCCATTTTTTCCTTTTAAGGTACGCCACCCTAAAAAGATTGATAACTTGTAGTTATAGATCATGATTTCTATTGTGTCTCAGGCTAATGTTTAATCAAACAGACTTAAAACTGTATGAATTAATATTCATTTAACATTCGTAAACCTTACAAAAACTTTTGACTTCATGTTGTTTGTTAAATTCTTATTGCAATCTGGAATGTTTATACGTTTCACAATTGTAATACTGCTTAGTTATATTTCAATATGAGTCCATTCTTTATTGGGTTTTAATTCAATTATCAGTTTCATAAAAAGTAAGGAAAAAAGTTTGTAATATATTTTATGTATTTCTTTGCCAGTATTCTTCTCTTAAGGCTCTATGCATTTTGTAAACTGGTTATGTTATGTGATGATATATGTGTAAGTTATGGATCGATACTAGCAGGAAGTTTTGGTGTTCTCACCTAATTTAACTTGGCAATCAAGTACGTACTGTGGGGTCTGTTTGTGTCGATCTATGATTTTTAACTGTAGCCTCAATTTAACGTTCATAAATGTCACTTAGTGTCTTCATTGAATAAATAAATTTGAATTAATTTTTGTAGGTGACAAAATATGAACACACACTCTTTTGTATTGTGTTGGTACTTAAGACCTAGATTTTAAGCTTAAAATATTTAATTAATGTTCGATAAACATTGAATATGGCAACCAAGTTCGCTGATAGGTAATTAATTATACAAATTAATGAAAAGCAATCGCCACCTTTGCAATCGCAACCCTGGGGACGAGGAACATTAACATGTATAGTCGATCATGATTTTATTTATTTAAGTTATAAGAAATGTTTAAGAAACTATAACCCACCTAACTAACACTGTTTGATAAAATTTAAACCTATAACCTTTGTCGTCTGGGCGATTATAACGAAGCCATTAATACCTCATTTATTAAAATCAGCTAAGAAATTTAGACATTACGGAACATACAAACGTACATTGTCTGGTATAAACATTACCCTTTGGCTTCATCTTTGTGGGGTAGAAACAACTACTCATATTTAAGCATTTTAAAACAATTCCCTAGGCTTAAGATTATTTAATATTGAAGAATTTAGTTTTTGCAGAATCTTTATGAGAATGTATCGCTTCATATATGGCATTAGAAAATACGAAATACGCCTATTTTGAACATGTACTCGTCAAAACTTCTAAATGAGTAATGTTCTGATGCAGTTTATTTTGGTGAAAATGTTTTGGCATTAAGGTAACACGTTTTTTTAGTAATGGTTATCTTTATCTGATCTTAAAGATGCAAGAAATGATTTGTTGGCAATATCTATGTACATCTGCTAAATACAAATTATGTAGACTAGCTCACATGAAAATAAACCCCACTACTTTGTTTTATTTACATTCTCTCATGTGTTCGTCAAATTATAAAACGCTTCATTTTCATCTAACCACATAAAATTAGACCGTGACACCTGTACAAAAAGGATTATTTTCTAATGACATCTTATAACCAGACTTTATTTTAGCTAACGACCCTACAGAAATGAAAATAAGAAACCAAATTAACTTTGCAGCCATTGATGCTCTAATACTTAAGAATGTAATTTGAAATAGTTCTTGCGAAGAAGATAATAAGGCTACTTAAGTTGGAAAATGTTGTAGATGTTAATATGATACAAACACAGAGCAATCATCTCACTGACCACAAGATTTGGATATAAAAGGGTGTCAAAATACTATACGAACACAGTTCTAGTGTCCATTGACAAAAGTACACGTGTTTTTCAAAATGTACAGTGTACTATTCTTATTAACCGTTGCTAGTGCTTTTGCACTTCCAAGCCCTGAAGAAGCAAGTCCAGTGGATAAAATCCAGATCATCAAAAAAGACTGTGGAAGTGGAATTCTTAGCGTTACGTGTTTAAAGCATGGAGCTATAGCTATGCTGGAGAAGTTAAATAATAAAGATGAAGTGGCTTTAATCCCTGGTGTTAGTTTAGTGAAAGACAATAAAAAATCTAATTATGAAGATGTGGCTAATGACCTGGCAAGGTCCTTCTCAAGTGATCAAGAAAATAAACTTGACAAATCCTTGCTGTACCATCTGGGTAGTTTCTTGAACTCACACTCAGTGAAACTGAGACTCTTGGATGACAATGCTGTTGAAGAAGCCAAATCTGCAATGGAAGAAGGCAGAGGCAGGAAGAAGAAGGGTGGTATGGGTGGACTATTCGCTATGGCGGCTATGATGAAAGGTACGTTATTCAAGTGATTTATAACGCTTTATCCAATAAGAACAATTAACAGCGACAATAGTTATAGCAATAATAGAAATACAGCTTTGAACCAAAATGCAAGAAATAAGTGGTGTAGGTTATATATGTATAGGAGTCTGCTGAAACTACTCTGCCTGATGGAAAGCCTGAGTAGAATGCAAAAGTAGCGGTCACCATACTCATTGTGAATGCTGACAATGCAACAATGCAGCATGGTGACCCACACTGTGGTGGACTAGTGATACTTCTGCATCATTGGGCCTCCGGTCACGCACTCATCAATGAAACACGGCAGTACGAACGCTGTCATTTTACATTGATTGATCTGTGCGAGGGTAGTACCGCGATTTTTTATAGTTATAGAGAGACATCTTTAAAAAAAACCTAAAAAATAAAAGTAGACGTAGTGAGTAATTGCACTCATGTTTCTGGAAACAACTTTACTCCTAAGAATCATAAATTTATTTAAGAAATACTTTACTTAATATAGGAATATTAATTACAAATATACATAACAAATAGTTCCAAAGGTCATGTCTTAATCTAAACTAATATTATAAAGCTGAAGAGTTTGTTTTTTGTTTGAACGCGCTAATCTCAGGAACCGCTGGTTCGATTTGAAAAATCCTTTTGGAATTGGATAATTCATTTATCGAGAAAGGCTAAAGGCTATATATCATCACGCTAATACTAATAGGAGCGGAGCTCCAATGAAGAATGTTTCATAAACGGAGGGCAATTTTCACGTTACGGGCAATACGAAAACGCAAACGAGGTTTGCGTGGGTCAGCTACTAATCAAATAAAATAATCGCCAAGTGCGTACATTTACTGTCACTAGAGTAAACTAGCTGAACAACACAATACAACAATAACCGCGGGTAATGGCGCAGGGCGAAGCTAGTCTAGAAAATGCCTAACTAGCCTAAGTTACTCCTTATGTCATCAACTACCTATCAGTGAAAGTCCCATCAAAATCGGTCCAGCTATTCCAGAGATTAGCCGGAACAAACTAACAAAAGTTTTAAAAAGAATATGCACCGTGTATACATAGGTACATATGCATTTAGTAAAAAGCGGGTATTTTAATATTATAAACACACACTCCAATTTGATTTATTTGTATAGATGTCGGTTATAGCTTTTAAATGACATAGGCAAAAATCATTCCATCTCTATGTCATTATCATTAATCCATAATTTTGTCAATGAAAATGAAAATAAAGAAAGTCGATTGAATGAAGTTTCCATTGTTTTGTATAACAGTTCGAAATTAAGTTGGCCTGGTCCAATTTCTATAATTGGCTATTATTAAAACTACCACACGACCATGATAAGGCGACCATCTTTGGGAAGGTATCTCAAATCTTACGCGGTCTAGTTACTATGCCTTAAGTTTAAGGAGATGCAAGTCATGTTTGAAAAGTAACTTTATAATGTTTTTTTTTAATGTTACATTTACTTCAATGTAATTATCACAATCACAGAAACACGATCTTCGATGAACAATTAATATAATTACATATATGAATGTTGTTGTCTTTTTGAACAGTATAAATATGCATTTTAAGTATTCATCATCGAAGGATATACTTGATATATGGAATTTTTTTTTTTTTGTATTTATGTATACATAAATATAAAATAAATATTCCGGACATCTAACACACAACGTCATCTAGTCCCAAGCTAAGCAGAGCTTGTGTTATAGGTACTAGACAACTGATATAAATACTTATATACTTTTTTTTGTAAATACATACATATTATACATAGAAAACACCCAAACTCCGAAACAAATATTTGCAGATCATACAAACAGTTGGTCCGACCCGGGAATCGAACCCGAGACCTCAAGCTTAGCAGTCGCATACGCTACCACTACGCCACCGAGGCAGTCAAAATAAAAATAATAAAATAAAAACTTGAGAGGTGTCAAGGGACACCCGGATGGAACGAAGTTCGAAATAGAAAGACGATACAAATATTATATTTACTTCAATACTTTACGTAATTTCTAGTTTTATGATATATGTGTACACAATAATATTAATAATAATAATAATGATAATGATGATAATGGTGAAAATGATGAAGATGATGAAAATGATGAAAATGATGAAAGTGATGAAGATGATGAATTGATGAAAATGATGAAAATGATGAAAATGATGAAAATGATGAAAATGATGAAAGTGATGAAGATGATGAAAATGATGAAAATGATGAAAGTGATGAAAATGATGAAAATGATGAAAATGATGAAAATGATGAAAATGATGAAAATGATGAAGATGATGAAAATGGTGAAAATGATGAAAGTGATGAAAATGATGAAAATGATGAAAATGATGAAAATGATGAAAATGATGAATATGATGAAAATGATGAAAATGATGAAAGTGATGAAGATGATGAATTGATGAAAATGATGAAAATGATGAAAATGATGATGATGAAAATGATGAAAATGATGAAAGTGATGAAAATGATGAAAATGATGAAAACGATGAAGATGATGAAAATGATGAAAGTGATGAAAATGATGAATTGATGAAAATGATGAAATGATGATTATGATAATAGTGATGATAATGATGATAATGATGATATGTATATATTAAAGTTCTAAATCTTATCTATCTATTATATATATATATATATATATATATAGTATCTGGGTTGCTTCAAGCAATGAAAAATAAACTAATAACAAATAAAATTTAAAATAGCAAAAAGTGTCGTGACAACAAAAAGTGTCGTGACAACAAATTATGTCGCGACAATTTCCGTCTAGCCCCCTTCGTTTTTTCGTTCATATCGCGCGATAAGGAACTTCGTTCCAATAAGTCAAATAATATACATACATATATACACACCAACATATAATATTTACAAAATAAAATTTCTAAATAGGGAGAGTATTATTACATCAAGGTGGAGCTGATAGGGTGGGTAGGAAATGTTTCCGCAACAAGTATTTAAAACTTTGCCTAGTTTTGGCAATCCTGACCTTGAGAGGGAGCTCGTTCTGTAGTAGTACAGCTTGTACGAAGAAGGTTGAATGTAGAAAACCTGAGCGGTGAGTGTGATATTGTAGAAGCAGGTTGTTGGAAGACCTAAGGTTTTTAATAATATAATATTAATAATATTTATTATTATTTATAATGCCCATGTATGTCTACGTTGGCGAATTGGAAGCCACTTCAAATAAGACCGATACTCAGACACGTCATCATATTTTTGTAAGTTTGATCTCTTTTCTTTAATTTATTTTGATTTAAAGACTACTCCGGCATGTGAAATATACATCCTGTATTACGGAGCACTTTACAAACAAACATGAAATGAATGAAATAAAGAACAACAATTTGTGAGTCACACAAAGTGTTATCCCATGTGGATTTGAATCCACAAAACTTAGCGCAGTAGAAAGTGGCGTTGCGACCGCATAAACCACTAGGACATCCGTGCAGTCAAAATAATCGTAGCTACGTAATAGAGTGCAAGTCTACCTCTACCTCGAAGGAGGTGAGAAATTGGAAGTTCAATATAAAAGAAAAGCAGTTTATAATCAAAAATTTTAACAACAAAAAAACCGACTTCAAAAACTGGACCAAATGTAAATGGGACCACACGGTATGCACCAGTTTTCAAATAAAAATAGAATTATCAAAATCGGTTCACCACCCAGTCGAAAGTTATGAGGTAACAAAAAAAAATGCTGATGAATTGAGAACCACCTCCGTTTTTGAAGTTGGATAAAATAGGAAAATTATTCTAGGAACAATATATGGTTTAAACAGCTGGACTGCAGGGTGTTAGCGTACTGAGCATCTAGTCATCGTTGAAAAGTTTAAATTTCTAACTATGACTTAGATCTGTAAATTTTAGCCTATAAGTAAATAGCATATGAATAAAAGTATATTCTAATCATGGAAATATACTCAAAAGAATAAATTGGAACGTATTAAAAGTCACCATGTCGCCAACTATATCTAATTTTATTTTCTTATGGAACTATATAATTTTATTGACAGATTTCTTATGGAATCAATTTTAATCAAGTAATTATAAAGTGATTAAGTCGCTTAGAAACGAATGGTTTGAAAACCTTAAGTAATAAGTTGAGTTAAATATAAATAGCAAAAAATATATGGTTTTACTGAACTTAATTCGTTCATAAATGATCAGGCACTCCAAAACACTCGATTGAAATAAAATATTCAAAAGGAGGTTCTATTTTACTTCGTAAAAATAGCTCTATATTTACAACAACAATTGTCGAAACTATTTTTGATCACAAACGTTATATAAGACGACTGTATGATCTGAATGATTCTGAATCTGAATTGTTAATTGAAAAATAATAAAAAGAAATAAATTCACAATAACTTTACACTAGTCATCTACTCGAATGACTGCATGCTATAATAAACGAAAACGTCATGATAAAGAAAACGCTAAACAAAAACCAACCATACGAGAACCGTATAACGTTCATTTTACGATGAACAGTAAAAAGCTCTTTGCAGTCAGCCTTCTATGAAAATATAATGGATATAAGACTACTAATCACACATCTATGTGCGACATATAAAAGGTGGTCGAAACAATCGCTTATCAAACCGTAGCAGCACTCGTATCGAACAGACGTACCACCATGTATCTCATATCAATATTATTTATGACAACTGCAGTTTTTGCACTGCCGAGTCCAGAAATTAATCAAAGTACGAGAAACTTAGTGGAACCTGTAGAAAATGGAGCAAGAGCGTTCAGCAAGGATTGTTCTAATGGAATATTCAGCCCTACCTGCTTGAAGATTGAAGCTATTTCAATGCTTGAGAAATTAAGTGGTAAAGAAGAGCTTCATCTTTTGCCTGGTGTGAGCGTGGTCCAGGAACCTATCAAAGAAAATGCGACCAAAGTTGAAGAATTCGCTGCTGAACTGGCAAGATCGTTTCCATCAAAACCTGATGAGAGATTGGACAAATATTTGCTGTTCAGACTTGGAAATTACTTGGAAACTCATACCGTGAAGCTGAAGTTGCTTGATGAGAACACTGCTGAAGAAGCCAGGGCTTTGGTTGGTGAAGCTAGGGGTAAAGGTGGTTTTGGTGGTGGAAAGAAAGGAGGCATGGGAGGTTTGATAGCCGCTGGGTTGATGATGAAAGGTATGTGATTATGTATTTCATAGTGATCATGTTCTTAAAAGGAAAATTAATAATAGCTATGTTTTGTGTACAACATTTATTGGAAGACAGATTTTTAGTAACAGATGGAATTCCTTACTTGTGATTCAATCAGAATTTCTTCTATTACACGAGACTCAATATAGATATTTTGCAATCGATGCAATGATAACTAGGTAAGATTGGAAATGATGGTTTCAGTGAAAGCCTTTTGCAATCCAGTTAGTGGTCTACTCCAGTTTGTACATTTTTAAATAATGTGATTTAGCACAAAATAGTTCAGTGTTATATCTTATTGCAGAGGTGTATGTAGTTAAACATCGAGTATATTTAATGTAAAGTTGTCACATAATATAAGGACACATGCAACAAATAATGCCATAAATATACATAATTTATACAGATATGGAAATTATATTTCCAGTAAGCACAGTAACTGATGGATATTATACTTAGTGATCCTGATTCGGTTCTCAATTAGATTAATAATTGCGGCATGAGGACTTCTTTTGTACACATCTAAAGATAATTTACTAATGTGTGTGTTATTAAAGTTTATTAGAAGTGCTATAAATGTACTTCGGGTTATACCTTTTTCTGATCAAACGACTCAATTTAAGGACTGATGGCAATATTAAATACGATCTTAGAATTAACGAAGTACCTACTGGGTAATCTACATAATAATAACGTCAAAATGATCTTCTTTAAAGAGTGTAAAAATAACAATGTACTTAAGATACTTATTTAAAAGTTTGCTACCCAATAACGAGAAATAATCTCACATTATTTGAGTTTAATTAAATTTCCTAAAAACTTAAACACTTTTCCAAGTCTCTGATAATTATAACTTTATCAATGCTCAAAATATTTAAAATAGTTGATCTACTTTGTTGTAAGTAATCTGCTAAGTAGTGCTTTCTATTCCAACCACAAAACAAAACAAATATTGTAAATGTAATAATTATAGGTCTGGCTGTCATTTAACTGTATTATGTATTTATAATTAATACGAAATGATAATAATAAATCTTTTACGAGTGCATTTTTAGAGCACGTTAAACCGTCGGTCCCGGTTGTTATGAACACCTATGACAACCGATATAGGAAAGTCAGTACCCTTAAACGACTGGTTCAGTTCAGTTTCGAATTCAGTTCATCCCCAGGGTAGCGAAGATTCGATGCCAGTCGCTCCATGGTAAAATGAAATTTAGATAAAACCGGTTGAACTATTAGAAGACCCCAAATAATCTTGGGAATAATAAAGGCTAGGACGAAGATGACGATGTAAACATCCTATTTACGATAATAGAGACACTGCTATGTAAGGGTCTAAAATAATATTTAGAAAATATGAGTGTTTATGCTTTTGTATGTTCGTATCGTTATTATGTTATTATTTAAAGCTTTACGAAGACCTTTTTGCTCCGAAGGTACTGCTTATAACTTTGATATATTACCCGTACATTGGAAATATTAACTCATTAAAAAATATACAGATAGCTAATATTTTACACTAGCTGACCCACGTAACCTGTTTGCGTCTTCTATTGCCCGTAGCGTGAAAATTTTACCCCGTTTTTAAAACATTCTTCATTGGTGCACCACTCCTATTAGTATTAGCGTGATGATATTATCAGCTTATAGGATTCCTCGATAAATTGACTATCCAACAATGAAATAATTTTTCAAATCGGACCAGCGGTTCCTTAGATTAGTGCGTTCAATCAAACAAACAAACAAACTCTTTAGCTTTATAATATTAGTATAGATTAAACATTCTTCAAATATTTGATTAGTCTTAAGTTTGAATATAGATACAACGGTTTAAATTGTAGCGGTCACCTGGCCGTTTTCTATGGCGCTGTGTGTTGTGAGTTCAAACCCTACGACACCTTGTGTAATCTACAAATTGTTGTTCTGAAACTGCGAGTTCTTTGTGTCCGTTTCATGTATATATATTTGTAGTGACTGCGTCAGAAGAATTCCTAGTGCGGATTATCTTTGAAAAAAGGAAAGAAACCTAGATCCTACGCTCGTACGCGACTCAATTCGCTACAGTTGCCATAAAAGTTTTGTAATTGTCTACAAAGTATCGCGGAACATTTACTAGTATTTATTAACAAACAGAAAGCAAATAACTTTATCTACGATCAATCAGATAATAATAACACGAAAGCGTCACCAACATTATTTTCTTCTTTAAGTTAAAATTGTGCTACTATGACAAACAGAGCATATCGCCTTAGGAAAACACTGTTTGTCATTTATAACATACTAATTTTTTACTTTTACTTCATGTGATGGGAAAATGTGACTTGACTGTCAACTATACGTGTATAGGAAACTGCGAAACTCAATACTGGACACCTTGATGTACTTATTCAAAGCTTACGTGTGCTTAGTGAAGTTTGAGTAACTCTGTGTCCTATATTTTTTTTATTCTTGTTTGATTTCGATAACTAATTTGTTACCTTAGAACACGATAAATTATGAACGATTTAAAAAAGTCTTATTTAGCTTCGGAGGGTATTCTCTCCGTTCGGTGTAAGAATGGTAAAATAAAAAGTTACAACCGACTTTCAAACACCTAAATCATGAAGAATGCGTTTTGAAATCAGTGACTTTTTGGTTTTTACTACATTTCAAAGACAAACTCTAGACTCCAGACAACCTTTACTTCAACTAGCAATATGATGTTGCTTTAAAATTCTTCGACCTCTGTAAACGCATGGTTTTAGGGGATGGGTAGAGGGGTTGGGGTATGGGCCTCCGGTACCCTCACTCACTCGGTGAAACGATCCGCAAGCGCTGTTTCACACCGGTTTTCTGTGAGGCCGTGGTATCACTCCGGTCGAGCCGGCCCATTTATGCCGTGGCTCTCCTAACAACATTTATGTCTTCACAAAAATACTTATTCCCGTTGACTTTAGGCTTTATATAGGGTGTTTTTTTAAGCTAGATAGAACTTTAAATTGTAAAAAGTACCACAAAAAATTAAATTTTGATGAAACTTTTTTTTTATTTGTTTCAGTATACTCTGACAAATCATCATGAATAGACTCACGCTTGAACAACGCTACGAAATTATCCAAATTTACTTTGAAAATCAGCTCATTTTTGAAGAAATAAGGTCCGATGATGCCACCAGCGTGAAAACCGCACCATACGGTGCATTTTTCTGGATGTAATGGAGTCTGTAGGGTCTGTTGTGGATTGGTCTCACTCCATATGCGGCAATTTTGCTTATTAACAAACCCGTTAAGCCAAAAATGCGCCTCATCGCTGAACACAATTTTGCGATAAAACAGTCGTCTATAAGTTGCGCGAATCGACGACTGATTTTCAAAGTAAATTTGGATAATTTCGTAGCGTTGTTCAAGCGTGAGTCTATTCATGATGATTTGTCAGAGTATACTGAAACAAATAAAAAAAAAAGTTTCATCAAAATTTAATTTTTTGTGTTACTTTTTACAATTTAAAGTTCTATCTAGCTTAAAAAAACACCCGTTAGAAGTAAATAATTTTAAATTTAGCCATGTTACAAACGTGAAAAATTTATAAGCAACAATGCTTATAATTTATTTTCAAATGACACAATATGATAACTGGATAAATTAATCTTTGTGAAGAGATATTATATTATACAGGCTATTATCCAAAATAATTATTAATTATTATCCAATACGACCTTCAAACCTTCAAGAAAAGAGCGTACTCCTTCCTAAAAAGCCGGCAACGCACTTGTGACGCCTCTGGTGTTGCGGGTGTCTATGGGCTGCGGTAATCGCTTACCATCAGGTGATACGTCTGCTCGTTTGCCCCCTATACAATAAAAAAAAAAAAAAATATGCAAATCTCTAATTAAAAAATTCTTTCCCAGGTACCATGATGTCAATTGCTCTTGGAGCCCTGGCGCTTCTCGCAGGCAAAGCTCTGGTCACTGCCATGATGTCACTGCTCCTCTCTGCCATCATCGGCATCAAGTCGCTATCTGGTGGTCAAAAGTCCACCACATATGAGATCGTCTCCAAGCCCGTCTACACTCATTCTCATTCACATTCCACAGCCCACGAAGACGCTGGAGGTTATGGCCACTCCGGGTACGGCAGGAGCATGAAAGTTAGAAGGCGTTAAAGTAATTAATATTTTCTTTCATCCCGACATTTCAATGAAAAGGTCGCGACAACGCTTTTTTTAAATTTTGTTTTAAAACATCTTCATTTAATTATTTTTTCTTTTTTTGCAATTTCGTGTTGTGTTTGTTTTCTTGTTTAATTTTTTTTCTTTTTTATTTCTTTATATTCTACTTATAGCATGTTCTGAAGATTTAATAGGGGTGAAAGAATAATATTTTTTTATGTACTAAGTGTAAATAGATGTCATATACAGTATTAAATACCAAAGTCTGTGTATGACGTAATGAAACGAAAAACTCATTATTTATTAAAATTATTTATTTGTAGGTTAAGCTCACGATTTCGTTCTTGTGATTCTTAATTATTTATTATTCTACTGTATTATATAGTTATTATGTATTGTACTGTAAAATGTTATATGATGTTCTGTATACATTATTTTATATTATTGTCATATTTACAACTTTATATTATTTTTAATATATATTGTTATATATGTAATTGTATGCTAAGAGTGTTTTGTACAAATGAATATTGTTTAAATAATATTTTTATATATACTATGACATATTATGTTAATATTCTATTGCATTTGTGATTTTGTGGTGATATATTCCTATAAAAAATATAATTTTATGTGTTATTTATTTGTTAAACTTAAATTATTTATTTATGAACAGCTTTAATATAATTTGTAATGTAATTATTTATGTGTTATATTTCTGTAATATTTAAATTATTTATACTATATTCTGTTTGAGCACAAAAATAAAATGTTCATGATTTTAAAAATTGGTTTCATTTTTATTGATATAAGCTTTCATGTATTATTGAAATGGCGGATTGAAATAAACATTCTTTTTTTATTAAAACCATATTTAACTTCTGTATAAACATAACTCGTAAATATGAATAAATAAATGAACTAGATTATTCTCAAATTCGGTAGATTTTTTCCTATTTAAACTTAATTTCTTATTTTCCTATTTAAACTTAATAAAAATCCACAAGCCTATGTTATCATTGTTTCAATGGCCGTAATTCAAAACTTGCCAGACTTCAAACAATGCAACTATCATCATTACCTCAACCCAAAGACATCCAAAACATTTAGTCCAATGTTGATTATTAAATACTATCAACCTTTCTATATATAATCAACCATAATTTTCTAGCAATCAACGAACACAAAAAAAACTTAGACTCACGACAATATTTTTTGGTTTACCTATACGAATATCCCGCATTCGGATAACTTAATAATAATAATAACCACTTTACTTATAAAGGTAACTCAGAACTAGGAGGTACAATTGGCGGCTTTATAGCCCAAAGGCAATCTCTTCCAAGCAACCATGATTAACATAATTACAAGATAAAGTTTAAAAACTATAATATACTATGAAAAAACTTTAGTCAAAACTTGTATATTCTATGTTACTCGGGCCATTACTACAAATCTATTTACACCTCGTTCACAACAATTACGTAACATTCGGTTAACTAGTTTAAGCGCAACGGTTACATACCTAACAAACATAGAAAGACTGCCAAAACGATTACCCTTCTCGTCTAGTTGGATAAAAATGTCTGGAAATCTCGACGAAATAAAATTTATATGCTTTGAAAATTACTTGTGTTATATTCATTAACCAAAAAAATCAACGAAGAAGTCACTGAAACACTTTTAATTTTCTGAAGTACTTTCTTTACCTGAAATATTATTTTTACACACTCGTACCTAATATTCCTCGGTGTGTGTGTGTACCTAAGAATAGTCGTCCTACCGAATTAACATCATTTTTTCATAAATATTTCATCCAAAACAGTACAGTTCCTCGCATTCACCTTTTTGGAGAATCATCATTACGGTTCTTGAAATACTGTCATAAGAGGGAATGTCTTGCGCACTTGTAACGCTTCTAGTGTTGCGGGTGTCCATGGGCGGCAGTAATCGCTTACCAATAGGCGATACTTCTGTTGGTTAGCCTTCAATTCCATAAAAAAGCCGTCATTCGCTGTCATTTCATTCCGTTGCATCAAATACAGTTGTATTCTGAAGAATTTAAGGTTGAATTTAAATTATTACTAAATTAGTAATTTACTAACGATGGAGTGCCGTCGTCTAAAAGAAGGAAACTCCGTTAGACCACAGCACTGCAAAAAATATGAAACACACCCTATACCAATTCGTATGGCTTGTATGGTTACATTAGACCAAATCTTCCTTTCCTAGAAGAGGCTTATGTAGGCCTGTGAACATTATCGTATTTATATTTAAGGTAGCTTAAGGTAAGATATTGTATAATAATATAGTCATCTTAATTAGTTAAACGTATTTGAAATATTATCAATAACTATATAAAGTGAAAACGAACAACTTTAAAAGCACACATTCCTTAAAGAAAACAAAACAATGAAATTCGCTTTACTTTCATTCTCTGATGACTTTTACAGCACTTGATATTACTCTTTAATATCTATAGTGAAAGTCAATAGTATCAAAACTAATTAGGCCTTATATACTAGTATATAGTTTGTCTTTTAGTAATTTAACACTCTGACATATCTGATAAATGCGTAACATTAAAAGTAACTTAACTATACAGTTCTATTTAGACCCTTTCTAATCATTAAAACAGTCAAGTTTGAGTCGGATTATTGTATACACAAAACCTGTGATTTTTTTATATCTATTTTGATCCATTTACAGGTTTTTATTGACAGATTTTATACGAATTAAGTTTTTTTTCAGTTAGTTAGTAGGTTTACATATACACATCTATAGTTTTTACACAGAAACGAAAACTGTCAAAGAGGAGGTGGAACACAGACCACGAGCATACAGGGCCCGTCTGGGAGCTCATACTAACAACCTAGCAACGGTGTTATGTGAACAGATGAGTGGTATAAGGCTGAAAAGGCAACATATATGGGACTTTATTAATAAACCCCAATTAATAGGAGACAGTTTTCTCACTGGAGGTGTCCCTCCCGTCATTGCAT
This sequence comes from Spilarctia lutea, assembly GCA_916048165.1. Lineage (NCBI taxonomy): Eukaryota > Metazoa > Arthropoda > Insecta > Lepidoptera > Erebidae > Spilarctia > Spilarctia lutea. Next base: position 869,275 of record OU696492.1, on the reverse strand, counting down.
CTTTCACAAAAAATCTGTTAAAAGCTTGTGAAGCCGATTGCCAGATAACTAAAAAAAATGGTTTACAGTAAAATATCTTGTCTATGACTTAATAATCAATTTAGAGTTCACTTCTGTCACTGAGACTACTGACTTGTAATTTTGGCGGTTAATAAAAGGACTTCGAACCGGGCGGCGGAGGCGCGCTTACTAGCGCTTCATGCCGTGCTGAGTGTGGCCGGGGATGGACAGGACGGGTTTTCCCCTTTTTTTTTTCCTCGTGCCGAAATCCTCCTCCATCCGCTTTAGTGGCTAGCCGCGAAGGGGTGACGTACGCGTGTACCGTACGTCACCGAAATTGAGAGTTTCACCAGCAACGGACCCCTCCCTTCTCAGGCGCAAAGTAGCACACCGTGTGGTTTTTGTGGGGGTTTCCACAAGTAAAAAAAAAGTTGTCTGTAAATTTGAGGGCATTGGCTTCTCAATAACGATTGTCATAGATGATCTTGATAACTAGGACCGACAGATTAACGTGCTCTACGAGCAGTTTCTAAAACTTAACGTATTAAAAACCCAACAACACTTTTGCCCCGACGTGGGAATCGAACCCAAGACCTCTTGATAGTCATTCGTTAACGATACCCGCTGGATCAATGAAGCAGGTGAAAAAACATGACATAACTGTAAAGAACCTTACTAGTACTACAGAACTCTAAAAAATGGGGAACAAAGAAAGTAACAGATCTGGCTTGAGATCACTGATTACGATCTCGGCTGCATGGATGGCGGAATGACTTAAGTACTGTTGGTATATAAGGTACATCTAATGTTTTAGTTTTGTAGCCGAAGTCATCAAAATTGTTATAAGAAAGGTCGATGGACTAAGAAAAAAATATCCTGATGAACGTAAAGATCCAGGGGGGCAACTACCCTCCCCTGCCTTATCCTGGGTACGCCCATGGTCACCACCCCTATTCATCCCATGGGTGTCGTAAGTGAAGGAAAACTTGATACCCGGCAGTGAAATGTTGAAGGTTGTTGATGTCGATTTAAACTAATTAATAACAAAAGAATATAGGATATCTTTCATGTAGAAAAAGCTGCTATTCTTGGTAAATTAAAAACATTTTTTTTATGGAATTGGAGGCAAACGAGCAGACGTATGATACTCCGGTGGTGCAGTGACAGCGTATGTGACTGCTGTGCTTAAGATCTCGGGTTCGATTCCCGGATCGGACCAAATGTTTGTATGATCTACAAATATTGTTTCGGCTTTTAGGTGTTTTCTATGTAAAGTGTATATTTATTTACAAAAACGTATATTTTTATTTATATCAGTTCTCTAGTATTCATAATACAAGCTCTGCTTCTTTTGGGAGTCTATTGTGTTTTGATATTGGCAAAAAAAAAAACATTCCGACACAGATCAAATAATCATAGTCATCACACAATATTAGTACTGGGAGATAATCGAACCCACGACCTCTGGCTTAGCAGATAAAATTACTAACCACCAGAGCCACAAATCTGTCACATACAGATTGAGATTGAAGAGTAATCTAATTTTTATTAGAGTAATCTAATCTAAATCTATTAATAAATGGCCTTGGGAGGGCCACGCTTCGGCATGAATGGGACGGCTCGACCGGACTAATACTATGGCTTCTCAGAAAACCGGTGTAAAATAGCGCTTACGCTGTGTGTTAACTGAGTGAGTGAGGATGCGATAAGTCCATACTCCAATCCCATCCCTCTATCCCTCTCCCCATCCCCCTAAGGCCGGCAATGCACTTGTGATGCCTCTGGTGTTGCGTTTGTCCATGGGCGGCAGTAATCGTATGCTCGCTTGCCACTCTATTCCACATAAAAAAGTTATAGAGACCTATAATGACCTTGTACGTACACTGTCCCGATGGCCTGATGGTCTGAAAAGTTTTCGAAAGGGAGTAGCACTCGTTAATATGACAAGTGAATGTGTATCTTTGTATTTGCATTGTGCATAGCTGCATAGAGTACAGTATGTAGAGTTCAAGGAGAGCATGAGGAGAACAAATTAAAAAAATGTCTTATCATCGTTAGTATGTATCGTTTGAGACTACCTATGTTCATACATTATACTGAAATGCTTCTCTACTAATCAAACAATATGTTCCATTCACTCCACATATGGGTTTTAAAAGCTTAAACAACACAATCTATTTTTTTTACCCATGAGTGCACACTAAAATTTATAATAATTTCTCAACGAAGATTACCGATTGGAAACTAAAAATCACTTTCAACTTTTCCATTACAATCATCTTTTTACTTACCGAACGAAAGTTGAGCACAATACGCTCCAAAACACTTTGTTCTTTTTAACATTTTTCTTATATTTTTTGTGACATTGTGCAGTATAAAATAAATAGCGATCAGTTCGAAGCTATCAGTCTAGTGCTACTCTCAATGGAAATGTGCCAGTAGTTTAAGGAGTGTTGTGATTAAAATGGTTCATAAAAGTGTTATTATTGCCCTTTCCGTGCTGTGTGTTTGTGGATCTAAAGGATCTATTGAAGGATCTGATCCAAATGTTATCGTCGATGTGGTCAAAAACGTATCCAATACTGAAAGGGTTGGGAGAACTTTACATAAAGAGTGCAACAGTTTATTGAATTCTAAATGTTTGAAAATTCATGTGTTATCGTTTTTGGAAGATTTGAGCTCTCGCGATGAGCTCCACCTTCTGCCAGGGTTGAGTATTGTGAAGGAAAACGGAACATCAAATACACTTAACCCTGACGAAATGGCTGCAGAACTTTCGCGTCAGTTTCCTGGAAAACCAGAAGAAAAATTGAATCGTTTTCTTCTGTACCGTCTTCAAGATTATTTGGATGGGCATTCTTTGAAGTATAAGCTGTTGGATCCTCAAACTACCAAAGAGGCTCTTGACGTAGCTAAGGGGAATGATGAGTCAACGGGAAGGAAAAAAGGCGGTGGTGGATTAGGAGGTGGCAAGGGAGGTGGCGGTGGCCTGATAGCGGCTGCAATGATGATGAAAGGTAACTTAATGTTAAATGCTTTCTAAAAGATTCTAAAATACTAACAACAAAGAAATTGAGCAGCGGCCCCCAAAGTTTGCAGTTTTAAAATATTTCATCATCTACATTTAAAATCATTAAATTATTCTTTGCGGTAAACATACTCGTTTCTAAGTAAACTATCTATTAATTATTATTATTAAGTATATATTTTTAAAACATAAATATTAAAGTTGTTATTACTCGAATGGATGAATGACAACAGTTATCAAATTAAATTGAGTTATTTCATCCAACTTTTACATCCCTCAGATAAAAGTTTTAATATTAAGAATTGAAAATGAAAATAAGCTTAGAACAAAGACTCGTTTAAAAGATCGTACTGACGGAAGTATCATGTCTAAGTCACTAATCTTGTTACAAATCCTATTTGAAACAATACAATATTTTAATCCATTCACTACTTCACAGGTGCATTAGCTGCAGCGGCACTCGGAGCTCTCGCACTCTTAGCTGGCAAAGCTCTCATGACTGCTCTCATGTCTCTTCTCCTCTCTGCTCTCGTGGGTCTTAAGGGTCATGGCGAACATAAATCTACAACCTACGAGATCATCACTAAACCAGAAGTATCCCATCATCACTCCCACAGCCACGAAGAACACCATGAACACGATCACGGTCACCATGGAGGATATAGGAGGGCTTACGACTACAATAGTTATATGCCTTATGAAGCTACTAGTACCAGTTAAATGAAAATTAGGTGGAAAACGTTATAAATAATACTCAAGCTCAAAACACGATATACTAAATATATAGTTGATTATGACCCACCAAAAGATCGAATAAAATACTACATGTATAAAACCAAACATCGAATTATTGGCGATGTTTTCTAAAATGATTGGTGACTTATTATGATTATTATTTGATTATACAACCAAATATAATCATGTATAATCAGTACTATATAAAAACACTAGGTTAAAATGAATAAACATAAATATTAATTTATTCTAATTTATTGAAATGGGTGTAATGTAACAACGAAATAATAGATTAAGTAATTTATTTATATTAGTGTTAAGACAAGTATACATATACATATTTTATTTATATATACATTAATAAAAATTATGCGAGGTTTATTTCTAAGTTGTATTTCTTGCTTCTTGTTTATTTATAAAATAGTTATTTAATTATGTATTTAATTTTATGGATATATTTATATATTTAGCGCTGTGTAATATTTCTAGGGATACTGTTATTGCTATTTTCATCATAACTTACTCCCACCGTGTTTTTATTATTGCTTAATAATTATACATTTTTTAATATTTTTATAGTATTATTAACATGACTATATTTAACTAGTGTTGTATTTAAGTACCTCATGTTTTATATCTTATTATTCTATTTTAAACTTTTTAAGCGGTATATATAACTGTGATATTTACTATTTTACGCTTCTTGCTATATTTACTCTTATACCAAAAATAGGTTTACTTACATTTATCATTATTTTTTATTTAATATTATTTTACATGCATTTATTTATGTATTTGTATAGACACCTTAAACGTTGCATCTTTTTTGTTATTTGTTTATGTTATATATAAATATTTACAAATAAAAACATACATTATTATAGTTGTGTTTGTATTTGCAGTTAACATACATTTGTAAAGTCATATTATTCCCTGAACTTTAAATAAAATTTAAATGTCAACCTGGATTTTCTTATTCACTTTCAGTCGATACATTTAACGACGTGGTAATGATTAAAAAGAAATTGAATTTCCAATGGACCACCTAAAGATAAATTATATATGTGTAGGTATTTCAAATACTCGTAGTATCTTATTTCATTTTAAATTGGCAAGTAGTTTATTAATTTTCGTTTACATATTTTCTTTTAAGTATTTTAAAAGAATAATTCGTCTAAGTGACATTAACTATTCTATCTTAGGCAAGCCAGCAATATATATGTTTTAAAAAAGCGTGTAAATCTGTTATATAGTTTCAAAGTTCATCGTTAACAATAAAGAGACACGAGAAATAAATATACAATAACATTCCAACTAAGAGATACTAGCAGTTACATTTTATCACAACACATCAACAATCTACCTCCTAAAGCTATATTTAACTACAAGTTCGTAACATATTTTTTTTTTTATTGTATAGGGGGCAAACACACAGACGTATCGCCTGATAGTAAGCGATTACCGCCGCCCATGGACACCCGTAACACCAGAGGCGTCACAAGTGCGTTTCCGGCCTTTAGGGGATGGGGAGGGGATGGGGAGGGGGAGGGGGAGGAGGATGGAGTTTGGGCCTCCGGTATCCTCACTCACTCGGTGAAACACAGCGCAAGCGCTATTTCACATCGGTTTTCTGTGAGGCCGTGGTATCACTCCGGTCGAGCCGGCCCATTCATACCGTAGCGTGGCTCTCCCACGGTTAAGATATGGTATAGATAAGGTTTCATCATCCTCTTAATAGTCCACTGCTGTTCATACGATACTCCTTAGCAAGGAGATTCTTCTAACTACATCACGCTGGCCAGACTGGTTGGTAAAAGGATTTGTTTCAAGTTTTCCTTCTCATTGCAGTGATGGTGTCCTTCTGAGTACTTTTACTTCCTGAGCCACCTTCGTGGTCAGATCTTACAACGAAGAGAAATGGTGACACTCCATATTCTGCCAGACTGTCTCGGTGGCGTAGTGGTAGCGTATTCGACTGCTAAGCTTGAGGTCTCGAGTTCGATACCTGGGTCGTACCAAATGTTTGTATGATCTGCAAATATTTGTTTCGGAGTTTGGGTGTTTTCTATGTATAATTTGTATGTATTTACAAAAAAAAAGTATATAAGTATTTATATCAGTTGTCTAGTACCCATAACACAAGCTCTGCTTAGCTTGGGACTAAACGGCGTTGTGTGTTAGATGTCCGAAATATTTATTTATTATTATTATTATTCATCATCAATTTATAAAAGCGCGTCTGTTTGAATTCCTATAATTTCCTGTTTAAAAAATATTTGTAGACAGAACAGGTAAATATACCTAGTATTTATAGTTCAGTTTCAACTTAAACATCTAAGTTCAACTAACACCTAATTTCGCAAGCAAATATAAGCCTAATAGCAATAACAATAAATACTTAAAACACACAGTGAAGTTAAAGCCTTTTCACTTATCTTTAAACCACAAAGTTATTTAAATAAATGGTTACAGACAGAATGATATGTTTTCACGAGATGATGCTGATGGTTGACCTTGTGTCCCATAAACATGAAATAAATAATATGAGCTTCTGACTCGGATTTCCATTTGAACATCAACTATGGCACTCAATAGAGTTATAATACTACTAACAATACTCGTATTAGTTAATAGCAAAGTATTTAAAAAGGAATATACGATTAAAGAAAGCTCTGATGAAGGCGTAAAAAATATGGACGATGTTTTTAACGGTGTCTATACAGAATGTTTTAGAAAATTTTCGTATACGTGTATTCAAAAAAAGACCTTAACGTATTTGAAACAATTAAACAATTTGAGTGAAGTATCTCTTGTTGGAGATTATGTGAAATTTGGTGAGTTTTTCTTCCAATATCATGCATGTGATACCTACATTGAAAGGATTAAAGAAAATAATCTCTTTAGTGATAATCAAACGTAATGTATTTACCTATTCCATTAATTCATTTATCAAATAAATAGGATTTTATTGGGAAGTCAGTGCCCTCAAATTTACTGTCAACTAGGTCAACAATCGAATTCAGTTCACCCTTAGGGTTGCGGAGATTCAATAGCAGTCGCTCCGTGGAAAAACCTGATATTCAGGTAAAACCGATTGAACTAGTAGCCGACACCAAATAATCTTGGGAATGTTAAAGACAAGGAAGATATGTTCCTCCGCCGTTTACATCCGATGACTCCCAAGATCAAGATGATGGCACAATTCTTATTACAAGTGTAGTCGTTCTATTAGTTTTACGCGTACATATTGTTCGACATAAATGAAAACACAATAATACATTATATTTCTTTGTAGTGAAACTAAATTTAACTAAATTTGAGGAAAACAATGAAACCAAAGATCAAACTGAAGATAAAGATTCAAAAGAACTGACGCACATGATCGATAAAGCTGTTGACAGTTTTTTCGATAGCCACGTTGTGAAATTTAATGCTTTAGGAAGATATTTTGAAATTCCTAAGAATGGTAAGTTTTATACTTTATTTAGTTTGTTAAGTTGTCACGTTAATTAAGAAAAAATATTTCTTTAATGCAGGGATACTACTCTCTACGCATTTTTAGGGTTTCGTACCCAATGGGTACAACCGAACCCAATTACTAAGACTTCGCTCTTCGTCTCTCTGTCCGTCTTCACCAGGCTGTTTCTCATGAACCGTAATAGTTAGACAGTTAAAATTTACAGAGATGATGAATATCTGTTGCAACTATAACAGCAAATACTAAAAAACACAATATAAAAATAAATAGTTAAGGGGGCTCCAAAGCAACAAACGTGTTTTTTGGTCAATATTGATAACGGCAACAGGTGAAATATTTTCCGAATGTTTAAATATATATTCACAAAATAAACAATTAAATTAAAATAAAACAAATATTTAAGGGGGCTCTCATCCAAAAAAACGTAATTTTTTACTCGTTTTTGTTAGATAGATACGGAGCCCTTCGTGCGCGAGTTCGACTTGCACTTGGACGGTTTTTTTATTTTAAACCGTTTTATAGAAATATATGGTAATGTTTACCCGACTTTGACGAAGACCAACGGGTGGGTAATTTTTAGTTTTGACAGTCCATGTCTATTTGTATGTTCTATCACAGCCCCTTATTACTGAACTGATTTGAATGATTTGAATGATTGAGATGTCAATAGATTTTTAATAAAATCCCGGGTGATACAAGCTATTTACATTTTTAAAAATCTTTTTACGAAGTCGGGTTATGTTTCTTTTTTTGGTAATAATTTTACTAGAGAACATATATATTAATATGCTACAATCTTTTTATAACCGAGTATAAAGCCTGACAAATTAGGTTTGTAAATTCAGATCTGAACACCTTTTAATCTTTTAAATAATATAATTGCAAATGTGTCCCGCTGCACAACAAAAACTAATTGTAAGTGTCCCGAAAGTAAAAACAGTCACTTGTAAATTCACTCAAAGATTTATCACAAATTTCACTTTAAAATAGAACAATCAAATCACAATACTATAAAGCAAAAGTAATGTTATTCTCAATTTTTCTAGTTTAACATTAACATACTTACATACTAATGTTGTAGTGGAAGAATTTGTCGGCAGAAAAAAACGAAAGGGTGGCGGCGGAGGTGGCATGATGATGGGTGGACACGACGGCGGCCATTCTGGCCATAAGAAGATGATGATGATGGCTATGATGTGTATGAAGATGAAGATGATGATGGTAAGCTACAACTTGATGATACTGTGGTAAATTATAAAACAATTGTCAGTGCAATAAACACGACACGACTGCACGGTTGGCCGAGTGGTGTCAGCGGTCGCCATGCCGCTTGCTACTGCGCCAAGTGTCGTGGGTTCAAATCCCACGCGGTACCTACAACACTTTGTGTGATCCACGAATTGTTGTCCCAAGTCTGGATGTTCTTTGTGTCCGTTTCATGTATGTTTGTAAAAGTCCCCCACGACACAGGATGTTTATTCCTAATGTGGGAGTTGTCTTTAAAAAAAAAAAAAAAAATGTAGAAATGAACGTTCCACATCCTATACGATTTTTTTTAATAGATTCTATAATGATGATTCTAACGTTTTACGTGTTTTAAATAAATAAGATTTTGTTAACCGAATTCAATAAAGGGGGAGGTTCTCAATTCGACTGCCTTTTTTTATGTTTGTTACCTCAGGACTTCCGACTGGGGGAACCGATTTTGATGTTTTTTTTTGAGGAAATAGGTTAACGGGATTTCTTTTTAACAATTTTATGTGTTATTTTTATTGTCTGTTATTTTTTTATGTTGTAGATTCTAAAATATTATTATGTTTACCATTAAACAAGTTATTTTACATTTTGCCCAAAAAACTTTTTCGTGTGAAAGTATTAAGCACGGCTTATCAGTAAAAAAAATCATAACGCTTATCAAATAGCTAATATATTTCCAGATGCTTCCAGCAATGATGGGTATGATGGGCATGATGTCTTTTAAAGGAATGATGTTCAGTATGATGTCGTTCATGATTTCTAAGGTAAATTTACATATTGTGTAAAATAATATCCAATGCGAGTTGTAAGCAGTTAACAATGGCTTATTTTATTTTACAGATGATGTTGCTGATGAAGATTCTAGAAAAGAAAGGTGGAGCTGGTGGTCTTGGAGGCGCCGGAGGCGGGGGTGATGGGGTATGAATTAATGTGCAGTTAATTGGTTAAAAAACAGAAAGTCGGATCGCAATTGTGTTTAAGTAGGCAAAACGCGTGCTTAAAAACTGTTGCTACAGACCGTCTTGTAGGCGAATTAATTTAGAAAAGATAATATATCAGAACAGAATATCTGAAAACTTATAATGGTATCCTTCTTCCATACCCTCAGCCTATAGGCACAGATCAGCTTATGTAGAGGAATACCTCCGCAACTGCTTCTTTACCAGCTATCTGAACCGGAGCAAACAAGTTTATGTTTTGCCGTTCCTAAGCAGATTAAGTGCAATAAGTCCCAGGGTCTTATCATGGTGGAAGCCTATTCCCATCAGTAGACTGCAAACGATTAAATTAAATCGAGTCGTAATGTTTGTGGTTAGTTTCCAAAACTAGTAAAATAATTACCATTATAGATGTCATGATATGTAACATGTGCTACGAAAATTGCCTGTTGTACTTTTTCATTAAACCAAGTATGACAAATCTTGAAAACTTACTTACCTTAATAAACTCAAACTAATTTACAACGTCTCTATAAAGTACGGAATCAACATTTTGTAAGCGCCTTCGAAAATTTTTAAAGCAATTTGTAGATATAGGTGAGATTCTGATTATTTCTGAATGACAAAAACAATTTATTTATTTACTTACAGGGTTGGGCAGCCAGTGGCGGCGGAGGCGGCGCTTGGATGCCAGCAGGTATAATACTTATTTAAAAAAATATTCTAAGATGACAATACAAGCGTAGAATGAAAAAAAAACATTTCCAATATAGGTGGACAAGACTTCGGCGGTGGAGGTGGATACGACGCGAATGGACAATGGCAGAGTAGATCAATATTTGAAAACAAAGAAGAAATATTTGAAAATAAACCTGTAATATCATATGTAGCTCCAATAGTAACTTATAATAATCCAAGTAAGCTATACAAAAAAGCTAGAAAAAATGAAGAAGGTGTTTCAACAAATAGAGAAGTGAAGACTCTGATTAAATCGCGTAAGAAGAGAAGTATAATTGATGCGTTTCGAAATTCTTACTTATATTGGATGAGCCAATTATTAGGATTCAAGAACAACAACAGAAGAATTTCCAATGTACCCAAATACAAAATTGTAAACGGCGTCAAATATGTATTTTATCCATATCGACAACAGAAATATTATAAACCTACAAAAGAAATTCAGAGCAATAGAATAAAGAATAATGAAGAACCTACAATTATAACCGCAGAAGATTTCAACAAAGGAGAAATAATGGAAGGTGGTGTAGAAAGTCGAATGAACACGAAGAAAATAATGAAAATCAAGGATACAGTGAATGAGACCATAGATGATAATCCATGGGAATGACTATATTATTTGATGAAGTTTTATGTGCTCGAAAATATAGTGGAGCCGGACTTAAGAGCGTTTATGTTTTTGTAGATAATTTTGTGTTTTGATTACAAATTGTTATTTTAGTTATTTACATAGTTTTAAGTATTTATTGTGCCTGATTTATTAATTAAATTGTTGAAGTCAAACTCTTGTAATAAATAAATAAATAAATATTTTCGGACAATTTAACACACAACGCCGTCTATAGTCGTTCCAATAGTTTATTTAACTTTTGACAGGTCTAATACTTAATCAAATAGTGATACCCTGACCCGTTACCTATTCGATTTCTTTCATCGATCGATTTTATGCATTAAGAAGTTTTAATCGATTTAACAAACTCATTATTTTATAGATAATTTCGTACTTCATATTTCTATGTGTTTCAATGTGCGACCTCCTTTGTCAAAATAAAGAAGAAATGGATTAAAAGAATGTTGTTCAAATATGACGGTTCTATGTCATGAAAAAATATATAAAAGGAACTGAATTTTCAAAATGTATTATTGTATTGTGTTGTAATTCAGTGGTTAATATTGTATTTGTTAAACTATTGATGATCTTTATTAAATCTCTCTATGTCTATTTTAAAATAATCTACAGTATTTCAATGAGTAACCTTCAATATAGTTGAGTATTTATATTCCTCCGTATTGATTTATTTGTGAATTCTCACGTTTGGTTGGGTTGAGCGTATCGTTCCTGCCTTCGTTACTGTCAAAATGCCAAAAAAGAAAGTACTCAAAGGACAAACAAGAGAGTTTGTCTTGCGACTTCGTGAATACTTTGAAAAGGAAAGCCGTAATGGTGGGCCTCTTATACCAGTGACTCAAGTTAGAGACCGTGTTGCAGCAGCATTAGGTATTAGTGCTCCAACAGTGGCAAAAATAACAAAAGAAGGCTACGGCAGCAGTGGCATGGAACAGAATAAGCTATCTACACCTAAGAAAAAACGTCCGCCTAGTAAAGTTACAGCCGTTGACAATTTTGACGCTGATGCTATTCGTCGTCATATATACGACTATTACCAAAGAAAAGAGATTCCAACATTAAAAAAACTAACACAATCTCTTCGAAATAGTGGTTTGTTCCGTGGTCAAAAATCTTCTCTGACAAAGGTATTGAAAGACATTGGAATGTTATTCCAAAAATGTGACAAATGAAAAATTTTAATGGAACGCAATGATATTGCTTTGTATAGATGCGATTTTTTAAGACAAGCAAAAAAAATTGAAGATTGGTCGAATGTTGTTTTCACAGATGAAACTTGGCTCAATGCGAATCATACGCTGTCAAAAACTTGGACTGACAACACCGTTGGCTCCACTTCTACAGTACCAATGGGAAAAGGCGAACGACTGATTATTTGTCATGCAGGAACAGTAAAAGGATTTGTGCCAGGCGCTCTATTAGCTTTTAAATCCCAGAAAACAGGAGATTATCATGAGGAGATGAATTCGAACGTGTATGAAAAGTGGTTCAGAGAAATGCTTACATCACTCGAAGAGCCATCAATAATATTTATTGATAATGCACCTTATCACTCTCGTCAAATTAATAAAATACCAACACAGGCCAACAAAAAACATAAAATTATAAACTGGCTCCGTGACAATGGCGAAGAGGTGAATGAGTCCCTACTAAAAGTAGAGTTAGTAAAGATATTAAAAACAAAGAAGCTGCCAAAACGATACGTCATAGATGAAATGGCAGCAGAGCATGGGCATACCGTCCTCAGAATTCCCCCATATCACTGCCAATATAATGCAATTGAAATGATCTGGGCACAAGTTAAAGGATATGCTGCGAGGAACAATACAACTCCTCCTTTCACCGCAAGAAAAATGCTGAATTTACTGAAAAATGCGTGTGAAAAAGTAACTCCAGAAAACTGGGCGAATGTTGTAGAAAAAACAAAGAAGGTGATAATGTCGGATTGGGATCGGGATGTTGCATTCGACAATTTATCTATCCAAGAAATGATAATCAATATTACTGAGAACTCAAGTGATGATGATTCCTGGTCATACGAAGAAGACGATTCTTTATAATTAAAATTAGTATTACAGTACCTCTTTTGGTTGTTTTATTTTTAATCCGTAAATTACTACGAATTTCAACATTTTGTACCTGTTCATTACAAGTAGGTACCGCAGGTAGTTTTTATTTGAACCAACTATAGTAAGTCTAAACAATTATTTTAGATTCATTAATTTGCGGCGAATACATTCGATCCCATTACTAGGTACGAGTACGATGGAACTGTTTTCATTACGCAAATTATTTATGCATTGAAACAGAGACATTTAGGGCATTTTAATGCAAAATAATAAAGCTTTTTACGTGATTTGATATAAAATATAATCACAATAATTTTATTGTATGTTTTATTAATATAATCGATAATCGATTTATTTCAAAACCGTTTTTATAGTCTGTGGTCATTAATTACGAATGACACATCCCTAAGTAGGCGGAGCCCGCCCATAAAGTACAGTATTATCTGTAGTACATTGTATCAAAAATTATTACAAAACTTTATGTGCGTGATCTGTCAAAAGTTAAATAAAGTATTGGAACGACTATAGTGGGACTAAGCAGAGCTTGTGTTATGGGTACTAGACAACTGATATAAATACATATATACATTTTTTTTTGTAAATACATTCACATTATACATAGAAAACACCCAAACTTCAAAACAAATATTTGCAGATCATACAAACATTTGGTCCGACCCGGGAATCGAACCCGAGACCTTGAGGTCTGCTTGAGCACAGCAGTCGCTTACGCTACCACTCGCGCCACCGAGGCAGTCAAATAAGTTGTTTGTTCTTGATTACCCGGCTAAGCTAAAGCTAAAAGAAAAGGTAGTAGGTTTGACAGTCTATCTTCCATATATGGTCGTATGTTCCACCGTAGCGATAGCGCCTAAACTTCTGGACGGATTGATGAGGATGAGGTGTCAATAGATGTGTAATAATAATCCGGGTGTTGAAGGCTATATAAATTACGTCAAAAGTTTTAACGTAGCCAGGTTATAGCATTATAAACATTTTCTTGTGTGTTATTTACAATACAATGTTAGTGGTTCTTAAAGCAACCACATCAACGCCATCTAGTAGTCATATTTAGAACTAGTACGTCAATGTCCTGTCTTTTGCCATTTTTTAACTACTTCTAAGCATCTGTACAAATGATGTCCTTCATTCAATTAAAGTCTTTAGATTATCAGGACAAGAGAGTACTATTTAGATATGTATATTTTCTTTTATTTTATACCATTTGTTTATAGGTAGGTGGGTACATACTTAAACTTACATACCTTTAACTCTAGTTCACTTAAGAAATATTGATATAGGATTTTGTTTTACTTTAATAAAACTGTTTTTAAACAAATGTACGCAAATGGCTTATCACAAAAAATGTATTCAGCTGGTCAAAATTCAAAATACCTAAAACTATTTTTAAAAAAGCGCCATCTATGATTTACAAGACCTACTGCCAAGATAACCACTAGCGGCACTCGCCCATCCAACTTTGCGTAGCTAATAAAGATCACCTATGTATGCTCGTAAATTATTTTTATCTAACCTATGAATATTTATAAAATAAATAAGGCATAAAAATATGACTACATATTTCAGATTATTTTAAGAAACTGAACGTTAATTTTCCATAGCATGTAACTATCCGATATGGTCTAGTGGCTAGGATACCTGGCTCTCACCCAGGAGGCTCGGGTTCGATTCCCGGTATCGGAAATCTCTTTTTGTAAAATTGTGAAATATAACAAGAGAAAATTATTTTGTATTAGAAAGTATGCTCCCGAGGTGGTCCCATTGCCACTATATCAGGATTTAATGAAGGGACCCCATGGAAATCAAGGGAAACCCCTTAATTTTTTCAGGCACGTTCTATCTATATATCTTTGGGGGAACGGGTATCATGTTCCACCCAACACAAAGGGAGGATCCTCCGACCAGGCGAGGTGATCATGCCTGGCGGGCTACTGAGAGTCATTTAATATCTAGGGTCACGGTCGTGCCATCGCCAAGACGAGCCAAGCGATACCGGGATAGCGAGATGTAGAGTTTGTGAAGTTAGGATTGGTAGAGTTAGGGGAGTTAGGGCGGACGGAACCCAACATCCGAACCTGGGCTTTCATAGCTTACCGCGGCCTTCATTAAGTCGTCGGGATATCTTGTCACCTTGTACTACAGGGACTATCTCCTTATGCACAAGTTACGCATGCAAAGAAGATAGCGAGGCAGGAGCGGAACCGGGAATGGGCCCGATATCGCAGATGACTCAGGTGCCAGAGGTCGCAGATCTCCTTCCTCCTCGGTGCAGGTGGAAGGTGAAGAGGGTAATCTGCAGGCAGTAGCTCACAGTGCGTTGGGGTTATAGGCTTTTCCCTTGTAAGTTATACCTGGTTCCCCGACTGCTAGTACCTTAAGGCGGCGTGCGGTGTTTGGTCGTTTTGAGTCCGACATAACCACCAATACGTATTGAAAAAAAGAGAGGGGGTAATGGACGTACCACCTTTCAGCTCGTGGTCGCCACATACCTTACATTAAAGGTCTACTTTAAACATCAAATCATCTAAACATTTCATTGTAACTATTCGAATATAAAGCAAAGTTATTTTTTCTTTGTGCGAGGTCGTAAAACTGTAGACACGGTCTGATTTGTTTTATAGTTGTAAGCTTAGAGACGTCTAAAAACAATTTGACATTATGTATTACGAGTCTTTTTAAATAGTGTTAGACTGATAAAGTTGTAGATTTTATTTACTAATAATTTCTTTCTTTTGTATGTTTATTTTGAGTAGAATCAACAAACAAAACTGTGTTGAGCTTTTCTTTATCCATAGGTATGGTTAGGATGAGTTTTTATTGTTGAAGCCTACTTGCCTCACAAACTCCTCCAGAAAATTTTTTTAGGAGCGAATGCTAAAATCCCTAAGTCTAAACATCAACCCGGTTCGTCAAGATTGCAATTTTATTTGATGTGTTGAATAATTATCCAACTAATATTAACCGCTCGGGCAAATGGCCGAGACATCTGTCCCAATCTTTTGTTTTCCGACCGGCGCCCTTAGGGACATAACTCCCATATCTATATCAGATTGAGACGTCTTAAAAGTTTTGTTTCTTTCTATCCAGATGCGTTTTTATTTTTTTAACAATAACTTTTTAAATGAGCATAGCTTTAAATACTAATAATATTTTTTATTTACGTTAAAGCGTATAGTTGTAATAAATTGGTAATATTGCGCAAAAAGTTATGCACCATCAGCAAATGTTTGGTGCTAATCTTACGCCTGTAAATAAACATTTTTTAATAATAAAGTATGATTTTTTCATTTTATCACATGGGGATGAGCCCTATCTACCGTTAAAAGTAATAAAATATATATGTTACTGATTTACTTTTTAAAATATTTTGTTTAAAATGCACATTGTGATTTTTTCAACAGTAAGCCATGTTTACCTTTGAATATAATGAATCAGAAACTAAATGTCAACAAACTTTCGACACGCCTTGAAAAAGTAATTTCATAAGCATAAAAAATAACATCACTTGAATAGAGTTTTATTACTAACAAGTCAATAAAAAATGGTTTATGAGCCGCCCTTAAAGCGCGCGGCGAGCGCATATATCGGGGCACTTGAAAGGTAAACAATCTCGGCGCGTTGCGTTCGAGCGGTTATAAACGCGAAAGTTTGAGAGTATGGAGGGATGGATGGATGAATGTTTGTTACTCTTTCACGCGAAAAGTACTGAATGGATTTTCATGATAGTTTAAAATAATATAGCTTATACATCAGAATAACACATAGGCTAAAATTTATAAAGATATAACTTCGCCTTGCGGCATTGCCTGCGGTTATTGTCTTACTGTGGGTAGCACCACAGGGTTCAGCTTGTGAAAAATAAATAAAGAAAGGTTTGCACCACCTACACCGGGCTTAGAAAGCCGGTGAGGGCAGGGATCTATGCCAAGGAATTCTGCAAGTCTCAAAAACTGGAAGAACTGGTAAGAACTTTAGACCATTGGTAAACATACTTGTAAATTTCTAATTACATACAATACTATACATAAACAACACGCCGACACAGAACTTACAAATCAGACAACTATTGGTTTGATAGTCAAGAGCACTAACCACTGAAAAGGATGATAGGCAACTGACAGATTGACAAGTTTTTGGATGCATGTCCTTGAAAGTGCGACAAACTGCGAAGACAGCCACGGTATTAAAGTCTTTTTGGAACGCCGCGCTGACAGTAATAGTAATTATGCTGAGACATCTGTCATGTCAGCACGTCTGGTAACTTTCAGCTTTTCTCCACAGCTGTACTTTCGTTCCGTCAACGAAGTTTACAAGTTATAATAATAATAATAATATTATAGTATCACTGCACGGTTGGCCGAGTGGTTTCAGCGGTCGCCATGCCGCTTGCTACTGCGCCAAGTGTCGTGGGTTCAAATCCCACGCGGTACAACACTTTGTGTGATCCACGAATTGTTGTCCCGAGTCTGGATGTTCTTTGTGTCCGTTTCATGTATGTTTGTAAAGTCCCCCACGACACAGGATGTTTATTCCTAATGTGGGAGTTGTCTTTTAAAAGAAGAAGAATAAAAAAATATTTCATACATCTCATACACAATAACATAACTGATATAAATACATTTTTACTATTTTTTTTTGTAAATACATTCATATTATACATAGAACACATCCAAAGTCCGAAACAAATATTTGCAGATCATACAAGCATTATATTCGACCCGTGAGCGAACCCGAGTGGTTTTTAATTTTTCAAGAACAGCTACTTTTTCTGTATGAAAGATATCCTATATTTTTTTTTTTTCGGACATCTAACACAAAACGCCATCTAGTCCCAAGTTAAGCAGAGCTTATGTTATGGATACTAGACAACTGATATCTGACCCGGGAATCGAGACAGTTTACATCAACATCAACAATCTTCAACATTTCACTGCCGGACATCAAGTTTTCCTTCTGTTACGACACCCATGGGATGAACAGGGGTGGTAACTTGTTGACACACTGTATTCTTTACCCGTCGTCACACAGATACGTTTATGGAATGGAAAGACAGACTGAACGGTTGAACGAAAGTGAGGAGTTATAATAAATAAATATAAATATATATATAAATAAATATTCCGGACATCTAACACACAACGCCATCTAGTCCCAAGCTAAGCAGAGCTTGTGTTATGGGTACCTACTAGACAACTGATATAAATACTTATATACTTTTTTTTTTTGTAAATACATACATATTATACATAGAAAACACCCAAACTCCGAAACAAATATTTGCAGGTCATACAAACATTTGGTCCGACCCGGGAATCGAACCCAAGACCTCTTGCTTAGCAGTCGCATACGCTACCACTACGCCACCGAGGCAGTTAACCAAATAAGTACATTTTGGCCCTTAGTCCTCACAATACTAGGAGGATTTTAAGCTCAGGTATTCTTATTTACTCAGTAAAGAGTAACGAAAGAATTTCTTAGCCCAACCCCTTCCCTATCTCTCTCCCCATCCCCCAAAGGCCACTTGTGACGCCTCTAGTGTCCATGGGTGGCGGTAATCGCTTACCATCAGGCGATACGTCTGCTCGTTTGCCCCCTTTTGCATAAAAAAAGGTTTCACTCATTAACCGCTGATGCATAGTTCTCCTGCAGTACTCACTTCATCTTTCTCATCAAATGCATATCTCTTTTTCTCTCTCTTTCTGTCTAAAAGACAGTTTAAATCTCATGACTAAAAAAAAATCAACCCTGTGCATGTCGGAATTGCGCACAAAGTTTTCCGTACTATTATAAAAATTTCAAAAATATACTTTTTGTTGTATGAGAGCTCTGGAATATTTCTAATATTAGTCGTTATAGCAGCGACAGCTATCACGGTTCATGAGGTACAACCTGATGACATACAGACGGACGGACAGTCCCGTTTTTACCCTTTGGATATGGAACCCTAAAACAATCATTATTTCTATGTTAGGTTTCACAATTTGTAACTGTGTTATTATAACATGTATACCAGGTCATTATACAAGGACAAGCGCATTATTTATATTAGTTTGTTGTTAAATCGTAATTTGTATTCAATAAGTGATTATGTGACTGGCACCCATCGGCTGTCGCTTTCGAAAGTATTGTACACTTGCACCGAGCTTAACTGGAGTTAAGAACTTCATGCAATGGACGCAATGCAAAAAAGTTCGATCGAGAAATTTAACGTTAATATCCTGTTTAAACCATGCAAATATATTATATTTAAAAAAATTACCTCATTGCACTGTTGAGGCAGACGGCAAATGCTAAACTATAAAAAGTGATTATCTTTTCTTAGTACAATCAATGAGAAAATATTTTTTTATTAAAAAGACTACTGCCGCATTCGGTATAAACAGCAGGTGTCGCGGGGAACTTTACTTAAATGAAACGGAAATAAAGAGCTCCCAGACTCGGGACAACAATTTGTGGATCACACAAAGTGTTGTACCGCGTGGGATTTGAACCCACGACCCTTGGCGCAGTAGCAAGTGGCTTGGTGACCGCTAAAACCACTAGGCCAACCGTGCAGTCATTTGTTAATGATAGATCAACCAAAGCAATAATTGCAGTCTCTTAAATCATCAGATAGTTATTAAAACAATATGTGAATACACTATTATTCTGTTGTGTACTTTAGTTAAAACGTAACTTTGCTGTGTTACGCTATAGTTAATGTGTGTATAAATTTACTTGCAAGATAATTAAATGAAAACCATACAAAGTATTTATTTATGTGTAGTTTTTCTTTCATAGCGGGACTTCTTTACGATAAAATAATTTTAAGACAGACTTAAGAACAAGAACACTTTCCGTGGGAGAGCCACGCTTTGGCATGAATGGGCCGGCTCGACCGGAGCGATACCACGGTCTCACAGAAAACCGGTGTGAAATAGCGCTTGCGCTGTGTTTCACCGAGTGAGTGAGGATACCGGAGGCCCATACCCCAACCCCTCCCCGCATTCCCTCTCTCCATCCCCCAAAGGTCGGCAACGCACTTGTGACGCTTTTGGTGTTGCGGGTGTCCATGGGCGGCGGTAATTGCTTACCATCAGGTGATGCGTCTGCTCGTTTGCCACCTATTCAAAAAAAAAAAAAGAAACGTCGGAACATTATAAGTCTCACTACCAATTAAATCATTATATCTAGCAGAATTTGCACTGTACAACAGAAGCTGTGTGTAATAGTCGTGAAAGTCTAAAAACATTAATTAACATAACCTAGAAGATGGTTAACTAGATTATATATCACACTTTACATACTATAAAATAAAGACACTTCCTCTGTCTGTATAACTCCATCTTTTAAACTACTTAACGAACTTTAAAGCATTTTTAAGCAATAGATAGAGTGATTTAACTGTGTAATACACGATATAGTAGACGATATTCGAGAGTTTCAAAGACTTCTATGCGCAGCCTGCTTGGATCGCGTCAAATATAAAAAATAATCCACTCATGCATTAAATTACAAGAAGATTAATTATAAATGGTGAAATGACACTCTGATATATAAATAAATATTTCGGACATCTAACACACAACACCATCTAGTCCCAAGCTAAGCAGAGCTTGTGTTATGGGTACTAGACAACTAATAAAAATACTTATATACTTTTTTTTTTGTAAATACGTACATATTATACATAGAAAACACCCAAACTCCGAAACAAATATTTGCAGATCATACAAACATTTGGTCCGACCCAGGAATCGAACCCGAGACCTCAAGCTTAGCAGTCGCATACGCTACCACTACGCCACAGAGGCAGTATATGTAAATATATTTACAGCAAGGGGCAATTCAAATAGCACCTAATCAATGAATTAACCAAAAGTTAATTGGTGGATTTTTATGGTGTCAACTCACGCTTTCGTCGGCCACTGTATACGGTCAAAGACCCAGATCTTCACCTTGCTCTTGAGACTCGACTTGACTTTTGTAGTGTAGCGCTGTGTAAGTTATCGATATCGCTACTATAATTTAATTCACCGCACTTTATTATTTTATTTTAAGTTTAAGTAAGAAAAAGAAGTTGTCAAAGCCTCTTGTTACAAGTATGTATTTTGGTAGGGTAGTTTCAAAATGCACATAAATCTTACTCTTTTTTAAAAATTTTGGTTGGTGTGTTAAATAATTGTGATTGGTGTGTTGATGTAAATATTAATAGGTTTAATTACTATTCTGAACAATTATGTGTTGTCTGTGTGGTGAGTTCGATTATTTATTCTGTATCTATGTGCAATTTATTTATTAAGTATGAAAGATTGTCACATTAGGTACACACTCTTCCTATGGGTGTGTTGGGTTCAGACTATTGTGTGTGACATGTGTCCCGTTATTCTAATTAGTATTTAATTTTCAAGTGCGTTTTTCTCAACTACTTAAAAAATTAAAATTCATTGTCATATCCCGTTCCATTTAAAGTGAATACATAATTTTACACTCAAAAATATTTTTGCACATCGATAACTTTCACTCCCCACACTATTGGTTGGTGCGAAAGAGAGCCAAACATTCTCCCGCTCACCGTTTAGCTGAGATGAATTTAGTAAGTCAAGTGATAGCCGACGAATCGCGCGCGCTGTTGTACACATGACCTGTTTATACGTACTTACGTGTGTGTGTTGTGATAAGGATACTTAGTGATGGGACACAGGTGAATTAATTAACCTATTTTTTTGTTTTGTTTTATTTATTATTCACATTTTTTTTGTTTTGTTTTAAGTAGTATTTAAAAAAGGAATATTTTAATACCTGCATATGGATATGAGGAATTGTTATGTTTGTATACTGTCACTTTTCACATAGTTGATCTTTCGTTTCTTCAAAATTGTATGACCAATGATTAATCGGTAAGGTGTTAAGAAGTCACAGTTCTTAACACCTTTACTTTCTAAGAGTTATATCTATTTATCAATTTAAATACTGAGTGTTCTGAGACGCTTCGCTTTTAAGTCCTTTTTCTTTTCTTTACTTTTTAAGGATCTGTGTAATACGATAGACTCGAAATTTTGCATATATTTTAGAGCACGTCCACGTTTTGCTGCCGGTCATCGTAGATGCGTATCATTGCCGATAATGGACGGTATTTCTCTTGATGTTTTGTACATGTATGGGCCAGATAGAACTTGGAATACCACGATACAAGTAAGAGCTTAACAGACCGTTGAGGATAAGCCACCGCATTACATTCATCATTTTGGGCGCAGAGTCTTTTATGAATAAGCGATAAAGGAGCAGAAAGATTATACGGATTATTCCCCCCCCTTCTTCACATTAAATAAGGGTAACAGAGGGATAAAACTCCGAAAAGCTCGTTCATGTGGTGAATATCAGAGAGGGGATTGCTTAACACTTGCATATGGTATAGGTCGTACATAAGGTCTCACTTGACGCAGTGGTAGCGTATGTGAATGTTATACTTGAGGTTTCGGGTTTGATTGCCGGGTCAAACCAAATGTTTTTATGATCTGAAAACATTTGTACCCGAGTTTGGGGGTTTTATATGGCGGCATGAATGGGTCGGCTCGACCGGAGTGATACCACGGCCTCACAGAAAACCGGTGTGAAATAGCGTTTGCGCTGTGTTTCACCGAGTGAGTGAGGATACCGGAGGCCCATACCCCAACCCCTCCCCCTATCCCCTTTCCCATCCCCCAAAGGTCGGCAACGCACTTGTGACGCCTTTGGTGTTGCGGGTGTCCATGGGCGGCGGTAATCGCTTACCATCAGGTGATACGTCTGCTCGTTTGCACACTATTAAATAAAAAAAAAAAAAAAAATTGACAATAAAAAAGCATATAATATATTTATATCAGTTGTCTAGTACTCATAGCTGAAGCTCTGTTTAACTTGGGACTGGATGGCGTTGTGTGTTAGAAGTAAAAAAAACTTTTAAAAGTTGCTGAACATAAGCTTCTTATTAGGTTTTGTCCTACTGTACCATGCTCGTCAAACAGGACGATAAATGGTTTGTATTAAATTTTTCTTCACTTTGCAGTAATGTTATCCTGCATAATTTATACCCTTAGTCACCTCTTAAGAGACCCATGGAATGGTGACATTCGGTATTGTTTGTTTGTTTAAAAAAGACAACTCCCACGTTAGGAATAAACATCCTGTGTCGTCGTGGGGGACTTTACAAACATACATGAAACGGACACAAAGAACATCCAACTCGGGACAACAATCCGTGGATCACACAAAGTGTTGTACCGCGTGGGATTTGAACCCAAGACACTTGGCGCAGTAGCAAGCGGCATGGCGACCGCTGAAACCACTCGGCCAACCGTGCAGTATTCTTAATCCTTAAGGGCCCCCGCAGACTGCAGACTTTTTATCGGCCGATAGTTTGGTCGGCTTCTTAATCAGTATGGAGAGGAATGCATATGCGCACACTACAGCGATTCAGTATCGGCCGATAAAAAAGTTTGATGGGCTACCCGATTACATTCAAACTAATCTGTCGGCCAACTATCGGCCGAACGTTTAATCAGTATTGGCGCATACACGCCTGCGCATACATGACGATTGTTTAGTCGGCCGATAGTTCAGTTCGCTCTGTGATTTGGCGTCATGTGCGTGTATTTTGAATATGGCGTCGCCCAAATCACAATTGTTGATTGTAGAAAGTTCCGTCGAAAAGTTGATTGAAGAAGTCGAGAAAAGACCTGCGCTTTATAAAAAGTTCATTGAAGCTGGTAATGCTCATTCGATAATAGGCGAAAATTTTTTTCGGGTAATCAAGTAATGTGGAATGCATAGTGTAAAATTTTCCACTAACTAATCTATCACTGAGAATGGGATGCACACAATACTCTCGGAATCTCTTCTTGATTTTCCTCCTCCGAAGTATGATGAGAGCAATAACTTTTCTGGACAATATTTTCATTGTGCGACTGCTTCAACAGTCAGTTACAAACTAGTTCGAGAATAGTCGGCCGGCTGTTGGATAGTCTGCGCCCTGTTCACCAACCAAACTGTTTAGTTGGCTCGGTGTGCGCACTTTCAGCCCAACCCGACTAAACTATCGGCCGATAAAAAGTCTGCAGTCTGCGGGGGCCCTAAGAGTTAAAGATGAAACCAATTCATCGCCATGTAATAAACAACACTTGGTGTAGTAAGAAGCGGCGTGGCAATCGCTTTAACCGCTTTAACATACGTGCAGTCAAATATTTTGACTAGCATAAGATTTGATACACTGACGAAATGCGGGCGCGTATCAATTATAGATATTTTAATATATTATCAATTATAGATATGTTAATTTAGATAAAACTTTACAGTAATATAGCTAATATATTAGAATAACACGTAGGCTAATATTAATCTCAATAATGATTAAATCCGTGGGAGAGCCACGCTTCGGCATGAATGGGCCGGCTGGACCGAAGTGATACTACGGCCTCACAGAAAATTGGTGTGAAATAGCGCTTGCACTATGTTTCACAGAGCGAGTGAGGATACCGAAGACCCATACTCCAACCCCTCCCCTATCCCACTCCCCATCCCCCAGTGGTCGGTAATGCACTTGTGACGGCTCTGGTGTTGCAGGTGTCCATGGGCGGCGGTAATCTCAATCCATCTAGTCTATTCAAAAAAAAAAAAAATATGCGGGCGGGACCGCGGTCAAAACTTGTTTAAAATAAATCGTTCTATTCTAGTGTACCTACTCTAGTTTGTTGACTGTCTGTGTGTTCGTGTTTAAACATACTATACCTATTTAACACTGTTCAGGTAATTTTCTAATGATTAAATATTGATTAGAACTCTGTTTAATATGCCTCTGCTTGTCCCTTCCGGAATAGAATCGTGAATATGTACACAAACTATGTTTACGAAGTACGTACGTACGTACTTCTATGGTTTAGAGCTGACAATTTAATTGAGTTTTTCTATAATTAAAATATAATTACTTGTAACATCACGTGACGTATATGTAGGCTGTGTTGTTATACCGGATATATGTTTGTTTGAGACCGATGTGGTAGAAAAAATGATGAAGCGATACAAGATTAATTTCCGTTCAATATTATTATCATGTAGGATTGTAGCATAGTATTTGAATGTGGTTTTATACATGTAGTGAATGCAAGTAATGTAGGAAAGGGGTATTTATTTAAATGAATGGGTTGAAGAGGTTTAACTATCCCAGGCAGGTCAGGATCGCCTACCTCTAGGTGACTGTCACCAGGCTGTCTGAGGAAATGATGAAAGCAAATTCAATCAAGATGCGGATATCAATAGTCGTTGATATACAGAAGTATCTTAATTGCCCGCTGTAGCTTAGAGTTCAGCTCATGCTTCAGGTAGAGTATTCACTTTGGCAGGCTTTTAACTTTTTTTTTTAGAACAATTGGTAACCAAACAAAGTCTGGAACTTAATCCCAGAAATAGTGGGTAGTTGTGACAGTAACATTTAATTTAAAGGGGCACACGAGAAGACGTATCGGCTGATGCTAAGCGATTACCGCCGCCCATGAACAACCATCAACATCAGAGGCGTCACAATTCCGTTGTCGACCTTTTGGCGGTTGAGGAGAGGGAGGCGAAGGCCTTTTTTCGGGGCGGTGTGTCGGAATCGAACCGACTAAAACCAGTGTGCCAACTCTGCGCCTGAGAAGGGAGGGATCCGGGAACTGCAGTTATTAACACGACCGGACCCCAGGTGATGGGAAGGCCTACGGTAACCCTCACTCACTCGGTGAAACAGCGCAAGCGCGCCGTTTCACACTGGTTTTCTGTGAGGCCGTGGTATCACCCCGGTCGAGCAGGCCCATGCATGCCGAAGCGTGGCTCTCCCACGGTAAAATTACGGTTTAATTAGATAAAGAAAAAACTAAAACATTTTATAAACAAACATTCAGTACTACTATTTGGCTTCGTGGAGATTATAATATGGTGGTAGAAACAATATCGAACCTAATAGGCAGGTATATTTTACCACTTTCACATTATTTGACCTAGAACATTCAGATAATCTAATGCCGTATTTATTCGTTTGAAAACGGCCATGTTTATTCGTTTACAAATATGTCAAATTAAGTTGTCTACAAAATGCTTGTTTTGGTAGTGAACTACTTTTATATATAAACATGCACGAAAAGATAAACAGAGAATTGCCTACTTAATATTAGTCCCACTTACATAATAAGGGACAAGCCATTAATTACTCGGGCATATACATACCCATATATCTAAACATACAATATTCCTAAGCATATTATTATATACATTTGATTGGATGGAAATCAAAGCCATTATTACCTCTGGATTACGTTATGACTCTTACATAATCGTTTCACAAAAGGAATTAGAGATAACTAAATAATTGATTGTCTTTACAACTCCATATTAATCATGAAAATTTTTCTCAGTTTCGCTTTAATCAGGCTTATAAAACAGTGTTTATAATTAATTTAATTGTACTACGTATTAAGGCATATCTTGCTGAATAACTTAACGCTAAGAATCATCGGCTGTTCACTGCATCAGTTTCTCTATCAAAACAACTTTCCTTCACATTCCTACGCATGATGAGTTTATTATAATGTGCGGTACTTGACACTTTAAAAATATACACATACATATCGACACCATAGACTTTTACGGGCCACCGAACGGAGGTGAGTAGCTATAACATCTTCTTCAATTGGACCTACTAATGCAACAAGCAACCAATCCACACACATGCCAAAATAGAACAATTATCTTTGTCTTCTTATAGATAGGGTTCTTATCTCAATTTTGGCATGTGTTCCTTTGTTTGGATTGGTTCCTTGTTGCATAACTAGGTCCAATTACAGAACAGTGTGTCATTTTCTGCGGGAATAAATCTTCACACATACGCCTGATACTATAAACTCACACATAACTATTAAAATAAAACATTCAGAATTGTATGCACACATAAATATGTTCTGTGTCATAACAGTGTAACACGTAGGCTCATTTGGGCTCGACAAAGGGTAGCGCCTGCGTATTTATTTATTTATTTAAGGATCTCACAACGAGGAATACACAAAAACAAAACAAAAGTAATTAGTAGGATAACAAGTTATGTGCTCCCTCACTTATAGGAGACCACATCATGCACAAGCAAGTTCACACAAATATAAAAAATAGAAATACAATAAATTTTAAATATAATAAAAGTGTAAATAGGGTACATAATGTTATTATTATCCCCCCATTGACACCTCCATCATCACCTTTACAAACTTAAAAATATGCAATTGACAAATTGACAAATGAGACCTGTTGTAATACAACTACCTATACTTAAGGACCAAAAAGCAATTCAAATAAAAAAAAAAGAAATAATCAACATGGAAACGTATTGACATACAAACACCTACATGCCAGCGAGCTTTGAGCTGATTAGACATTTAAACTTTTTAAGTGTATTTGAGAAAATGTCTATGTCTTCGGAAGGACATGATAAAGTGTTGTACTGATAAGCAATCCTAACAAGTGGCGAGTGCTTTCCCAAATTTGTTCGGCATCGCGGTTGTTTGAACAATGGACGAGGGTAGCGAGGGAGCCTCGAAGGAACGTTGATACCCATCCTACTGAGAAGATCCGGACAATCCATAGCGTTATTAAGCATTTTATGTAGGAATGACAGATCAGAGATGGTTCGGCGTGACTTTAGGTCAATCAATTTAAAATAATTTAGTCTATTTTCGTAGGACCTACAATTCCTCGGCCTGAATCGAAAAGCTAAGTGACGAAGTAGTCTCTTCTGTATTCTTTCGATTCTATCGATATGTACTTGGTATGAGGGATTCCAAACTGTACTGCAATAATCCAACTGACTTCGTACATAGCTGTCGTACAATTGTAATGTTGTGGATGGTCTCTTAAATTCTTTTGATGATCGTAATACGAATCCAAGAGACGGATATGCAGAATTTAGTATGTTGTCTATATGTTCCGTGAACCTGAGTTTACTGTCCAAATAAATGCCCAAATCACGCACCACTCTTACTTCTGTTAGAGCCTTATCTTGGATTCTATATGAAGACTGAATGTTATTGCGCTTTCTAGTAAATTTGATATGGTAACATTTAGAACAGTTTAAATACATTTTGTTACTGGTACACCACTGAGATAAACTGTCTATATCCGCCTGTAATAAATGTGTATCGGCTTCAGTCAAAATTGTGCGTGTAAATTTTAAATCATCTGCAAAAAGGTACGGTTTGGAATGTTTAAATACTTGTGAAATGTTATTGATAAAAATATTAAATAATAACGGTCCCAAATTAGACCCTTGGGGAACACCAGAAGTCGCAATGTAATAGTCAGACTCATCACCATCCACAACCACAGAACATGGTCTATTCTCGAGATACGACCTACACCACCTCAATATTGTATTGACAATGCCCAACGACTGGAGCCTCTTTAGTAATATTTCATGGTTAACTTTGTCGAATGCCTTCGAAAAGTCTGTATAAACTGCATCGACCTGCAAACCCTGATCTACTGCCCCCATCAGTTCAGTTACGTAAGTAACAAGATTTGTGTTTGTAGATCTTTTCGCGGTAAAACCATGCTGATTGGTGGATAAGAATTTATTAACATGGCCGTACAACGTTTGATACACAAGTGATTCGAGTACCTTAGACAAAGTGCAAAGAATAGAGATGGGTCGATAGTTAGAAATAATATCTCGCTTCCCATTTTTGAATATAGGGACTATTCTAGCACGTTTCCATACACTCGGGAAGACGCCAGTTTTAATTGACGTATTATAGATATCAGCTAATGGTTTAGACAAATAACGAGCACACCTCTGCCAGAATATTGGTGGAATATTATCCGGTCCAGCACCCTTGCACATGTCTAGACCCGAAAGTTTTTTACATACAGCTTTAGGTGTGATAGAAAAGTCATTGATAGGTAATATAGGAACTGTGGAAACAGAAATATCATCTATCAGTTCATCCCGACAATGGCTAGGAATAGCAAAAACTGATGAGAACTGTTCTGCGAACAAATTGGAAATGGCTTTACTACCATTAACACTAACATTATTGAGAGTCATTTCAGGAGGATAAGATGTACTACCTCTTCGGAGATTTTTTATGTGGGTCCAGAAGAATTTAGGATTCTTTTTTATTTTGTTTTCGCATTCATGAATATAATCATTGTAACATTTTTGTATAAGTCTTTTACAGTCTCTTCTGAGATAATTAAATTCAACTATATCCAATGGATTTTTATGTTTCTTCACTTTAGTACGTATCTTCATTTTTTGCTTAAGCAATTTTTTCAATTGATTAGTATACCACGGAGGATATTTTCCTTTTTTACTTACGGTTTTTGGTACATATTCACTAATTATATGATTAACTATTGTGTAAAAACTGTCTAACATATCATTTACATCATTACAATTTATAAATTCGCGGGTCCAATCAATGTGCTTTAGTGTTTCTATTATGGCTTCATAATCTGCTTTGTAGTAATTGGACTTAATTATTGGTTTAGAGGCACTTTGAAGTTTTACAGGTAGAGTGACTATGAGCTCTAAGGGCGGGTGGAATTTATCTATTTCCCTTATAGGATCTAGACAGATATTTATTTGAATATGTTCGAGATCAGAAAGCACTAAGTCTAATGTTTATGTATGTTCGCTACATACATCGCATGACTCTAAAGACAGAAATCTACTCACTATACCTACACACTGTGTCAAGAAAAAGTGCTGTCTGCATCAGATACTTCTTTTACGTAACTCCACCAGGGTTTGCGGCTAGGTGGTATGTAGGAATCGTACTGAATAAAACCAGACGGTGTGCTTCATTGCGCTAAAGAAGGGAGGGATCCGATGACAGCTGTTATTACGATATCCAGACCCTTGATCTATACTAACTAACTATTATGGTATACGAAGATCTTTGAGCTTGTGTCAACGCGCATGTATGTATTGTATCGGTGTATATGTAAGTAATATCTATGTGTGTGTGCGCTCAGTCGCATCGTATAACTTGTGTCGCTAGCCGCGTAAGAAACTGTCTGTGTACATTATTGTTAATAAACCAGTATATAAGTGATTAGAACTTGTGTATTTATTGATGCCCTAACAGGTTATGGGCCCAGTGGACTATATACAATTGATTTCGTGAGTTTTGACAATAAATAAAGTGAAAAGTTGCGGTGAACTGTTAACGCAAAATAATGGACTCGCCCGTTCCATGCGGTCGCAAAGCGTAAAGTGGACTCGCCCACGTTGTTTACAACTTGACATTTTGTTCGTCGATTTTATTTTTGTGTTAACGTTAAAACATCATTATGGCTGCTTCTATTAAGATTGAACCTCTAAGTGCAAATAATTATGATACGTGGAAAATTCACATGAGAGCCATTTTGAAGAAAAATGATCTGTGGGAATTTGTATCGGGTACTGTGCCACGACCGGTGCGTACTGACCCTAAATATTCAGAATGGGTGAAAATGGACGGAAAGGCAGAATCAGATATTTTGTTGGCTGTCAGTCCTAGTGAGCTCGCAGCATTAGACGGTTTAGATACCTCAAAACAGGTATGGGATAAATTGAAATCAATGTATGAATCAAGCGGACCTGCTCGTAAAGCATCATTATTGAAGAGACTTGTACTGACGCGCATGAGTGAAGAAGACGATCTCCGAAAGCATATTGCTGGTTTCTTTGATGCTGTTAAAAAACTAAAAGAAATCGGTTTAGTGGTAATTGACGAATTATTGGCAATTTTATTGTTATATAGCCTCCCAGATTCTTTTAATATGTTTCGTACTGCAATGGAATCGCGGGATGATCTACCTTCTACGGAGATACTTAAGGTAAAGATCCTCGAAGATTATGAAGGGAGAAAGGTCACAGTAAATGACCAAGGTGCTATGTTCGTCAAACGCACTTTTAAAGCGCATCAGAAGAGTTCTACGCACGATCACACTTCACACAACAATAAGGTACAAGTAGAATGTTATCGTTGTGGTCGCCGTGGTCATATTGCAAGAGAATGTAAAACTAGAATTGTACACAAATTTAAGCATAGTGCTAAGCAAGCAGAACGCAGTAGTTCTGAGCGGCAAGAACATACGACAATGTTTAGTACAACCGAAGAGGCTTGTATAAGTGAACAGAGTAGTAATACTGTTTGGTGTATCGATAGTGGATGCACAGGACATATGTGTAATGATAAGCATATGATAAAAGGATTCATGCGACTGGATAATGAACTGAATTTGGCAAACCAAGAGAGTACGCAGATAACCGGGATAGGTCAAGTCAGTATTTCGGTTGATACAGGTTGTGAAAAACGCCTGGTAGACATTCAGAAAGTGTTTTACGTGCCAGACTTACGAACAAGTCTTTTATCAGTGTCGAAAATGACTGATCATGGATTTGAAGTTCATTTTACTAAGCAAGATGCTGTTGTTATTGATAAGAACAAGAAGGTTCATATGAGGGCCGACCGTGTAGGTAACTTATACCATGTAAGATTGGATCAGCAACATTCTAATAATGTACAAATGGTGAAAAAACCAATTGACATGTGGCATGAGCGCTTGGGTCACATTAATGAGCGTGACCTCAAAGCCATGGCCAAGAATAACTTAGTACATGGTCTGAAGTTTGATGACAGTGAAAAATTGTCGGATTGTGAAATATGTTTAAGTCAAAAAATGACTTGTAAACCATTTCCTAAAAGTGATAAACAACGCACAAACTCTTTATTAGAGATAATACATACGGATGTGTGCGGCCCGATGAGACATGAGTCATATGGTAAGAAGAAATATTTTGTAACATTTATTGATGACAAATCTCGTTGGTGTGAGGTTTATTTCATCGCTAACAAAGGTGACGTTCTCAAAGTATTTAAAGAGTATAAAACATATGTAGAGAAGTCTACAGGTATGAAGATAAAGAATTTACAGTCAGATAACGGAAGAGAATACATAAATAAAGAATTTGATGATTTCTTGAAGAAAGAAGGGATCAAAAGAAGATTGACTGTACCGTATACACCACAGCAAAACGGTGTAGCCGAGAGAAAAAATAGAACATTGATTGAGATGGCTCGTTGCATGATGCATCAAGCCGGGAGCCCGCCAGGATTTTGGGCTGAAGCTATAAACACAGCTAATTTTATAAGAAACCGATGTCCTACTATTGCATTAAAAGGTGAAATACCTTACACTGTATGGAAAGGGAAAAAACCTACAGTAGTTTATATGAATACATTTGGAGCAAAGCTATACTACAAAGAAAAGGGGACAAAGAAAGGTAAATTCGACGCTAATTCAGAAGTTGGAATTTTTATGGGGTATGACAACCAATCTAAAGCTTATAGAATTCATGACCCTAAAACTAAGAAAATTGTTATAGCAAGAGATGTTAATTTTATGAAAGAAAGTGCATTTGATAATCAATATGAAGAAATACTTGAAAGTGAAAATGAAGAAGATGAAAGGTTAAATATAGATCTGAATAAAGAAATTCAAAATGAAGAGAAAGTAAAAGAAGATAGACCATACATAAAGCCTATAGGAGTTGAATCTAAAAATAGAAAATCATTGGAAAATATACATGATAATTTAAAGACAGATAGATTAACAAGGAAAATACATCCAACTGTACTATGGGAAAAGTTAATAGAACCAACTGCTAAAAGAGGAAAAGGGAGACCGAGACTGATACGTACAGGTCTGGCAGGAAGACCCAGAAAGGAATATCAGTACCAAGAGAATGATGAGAAAATGACAGACGGTGAAACAGACGATGAAGAATCGGAAGTACAGATGTCAGCAAACATGATAACGTTTAATCCAATGTCGTGGCAAGAAGCCGAAACAACAAGTGATTCTACAGAATGGAAAAATGCATTAGAAGATGAATATCTAGCCCAAATAAAGAATGAGACGTGGGATATAGTGCTAAGACCAAATGATCGAAAAGTGATTGGCAATAGATTGGTATTTACAAGTAAAGTAACTGGAAAGAAAATTCGTCTAGTTGCTAAAGGTTGTTCTCAACGGCCAGGGGAGGATTTTCACGAGACATCATCTCCAGTAGTTCGATCATCATCAATAAGATTGATAGCAGCACTATCATCAGAGTTGGGCCTAGAGATCCATCAAATGGACGTGGTCACTGCCTATTTGAATGGTACATTAGATGAAAAAGTGTATATGGAGATACCTGATAAGATAGATAATGTACTAGATAAAATAATTTCTAAGAAACAGATTGGCTCACGTCGCCAAGTAGTTCAAGATGAGAAAATTATCAAAACAGCTAAATTATGGATGGCAAAAATGAATGAATGTGATGATGCAGTATGTTTGTTAAAGAAATCACTGTACGGTTTACGCCAGTCAGGTTTACAATGGCATAAAAAGTTAGTTAGTAAATTAAATGTGATAGGTTTTAAATCAATGCCACAAGATCCTTGTTTATTTGTGTCACAAAACAAACATAATATAATGATAATTGCTATATATGTAGATGATTTAATATTAGCTACAAATGCTCTTACATGGCTGAAAGATGTGAAGAAAGAATTAATGAATGCTTTTGATATGAAAGACTTAGAAAAAATTAATACTTGTTTAGGTATTGAGTTTGAAAGAGATGAAGAAAACAGAGTATATTTGAGTCAAAAAATGTATGTTGAAAGACTTTTAGAGCGATATGGTATGAGTGAATGTAAGCCTGCAAAAACTCCTTTAGACGGTCTGGTAAAACTAGAACAGCCTAAAGAGATTAAGATAGATGTTATGAGGAAGCTGCCTTATCAGAATTTCAATTGGTGCATTAATGTATTTATCAGTATCCACAAGGCCTGATATTACTTACGCTGTAAACTATCTCAGTCAATTTAATACTAATTTTGATGTTCAGCATTGGCAGGCGGCTAAACGTGTGTTGAGATACTTAAAAGGCACGTCTGATTATGGTTTAATGTATGAGAGGACTAATTTACCGGTGTTTGGTGTGGTTGATGCTGATTGGGGGAATAATGCAATCGACCGTAGGTCTTACTCTGGATATGCATTTATTTTAGCCGGTGCTCCAGTAAGCTGGGAGGCACGTAAGCAGAGAACTGTGGCTCTCTCCAGCACCGAAGCCGAATATATGGCTATGTCTGAGGCTGCTAAGGAAGCTATATATTTGCAGAATGTGTTGAGAAATGTGAGAATGGAATGTGAGGTTGTTACATTATTCAATGATAATCAAAGTGCTTTAAAACTAGCTCAAACTAGAAATTATCATCCGAGAACAAAACATGTAGACGTTAGACACCACTTTATTCGAGATATGTGCGAAAAAGGTGTTATTAATCTGAAATATATGTGTACAGAGAGAATGCCAGCAGATGTTTTAACGAAAGGTTTATGTGCAACAAAACATTATGAATGCTTAGGTAATCTGGGAATGATAGATAAATCAGGTTAGCTCACGACTTCGAGGGGAGGTATTATGGTATACGAAGATCTTTGAGCTTGTGTCAACGCGCATGTATGTATTGTATCGGTGTATATGTAAGTAATATCTATGTGTGTGTGCGCTCAGTCGCATCGTATAACTTGTGTCGCTAGCCGCGTAAGAAACTGTCTGTGTACATTATTGTTAATAAACCAGTATATAAGTGATTAGAACTTGTGTATTTATTGATGCCCTAACACTAACTACCTAAGTAACGACTAAACTGCTTAACCAATTTAAGTGAAATTAACGATGGAGTTCCTTTGATTCTTGAGAAAGAACATAAGCTTCTATCTACCGCAAAAACTGACACATACTCAGACGAAACCACGGGTAATAACTGATATACAATAAACCTATGGTGGTACTGCTATACAATTAACTAACGGCATTATACGCGGTAAAAAATAAAAATTACTATACATCTTTTCAAAATGATATCCTAATCAAATATGATATTCCACAAACACGCAATACAAAATGACTCTTATTAACCTTTACTCTTTTAACTTCAATTTACTCAAATTATAATAAATAAAAACATTTCAACAAAATTACGCACACACATATAAAATTACAGTCTTTTCTTAGCGTTTCGACTGCAAACGTTTCGTGTCTGTGAAATTATATTTTAGCAGACCAGAATGCAATCACTTTGACTGCATTGTCGGTGGCAGCCATCAGATCCTCCCTCGTGCAGGAGTCAGGGTACGCGGGGCATGCTGCAAGGTGGGACATCGTTTGAATTTCACTGCATAAACAGCTCGAGTGGTCACCGTCCGCAAATCCCCACCTGGCAATTTTTTCCTTTTAATTGAAAATAACAACTTAGTGCCTTATGGCATAAAATTTAAAGTTCATTTTACTAAAATTATTGGCTATTTACTCATTGTATTAATAAAATATACTCGTAGTAAAATAGATAATTACTCACTAAACAAGACAAATCTATTTTCTCCATTGTCATGTGAGGAAAGCTTATAGTCGTTGATTTTAATAAGAGTGTTAGTTCACAATATACCTGACACAACACATCGAGTAATGATTTTCACATCTAAGTATACTAATATTATAGAAGCAAAGAATTTGTGTTTTTTTTTCAACACGTTTATCTTTGGAATTACTAGCATAAAATGGAAAAATCTATTAGTATTGGATAGCCCATAGATGAATGCTATAGGCTGACTTCACACTAGGATAAATAGAAAGTGACTATTAATATACACTAACTATTACACATTTAAAAAGAACGTACACAATCACCTTTTCCAGATGGCGGAATAACTTATCCAACATTACACCTCCTTATACCTACACTTTCTACAGTGTTTATCCTACTATACTATACTATTATAAAGGCGAAAGTTTGTAAGTATGGATGTATGTATGTATGGATGTTTGTTACTCTTTCACGTAAAAACTACTGAATGGATTTGAATGAAACTTTACCACAATATAGCTTATACATCAGAATAACACATAGGCTACTATTTATAAAGATATAGCTTCGCCTCGCGGCGTTGCCCGCAGTTATCATCGTACCGCGGGTAGCACCGCGGGGTTCAGCTAGTATGTAAATATTTATATGCATATTTATGCTTGTTAGTTTATTAACAATTGTATCCATATCTGTAGCTGATTACGACTTAAACCTCGATGCACCTACCTTACCAGATCTCTACACACCCCGATAGTTCACTGGTAGAGAATTCCCTGAGCATAAGTCCTCCGATGTAGACAATGTAAATAAATAAATTTAAAAAAAGTTGCATAATTCTGTAACAAATATATTCACGAACTTTTTTAAACTTTATCCTTTTTTATTGCGAATATGGGTAATGGGTTACATCTTTGTTGCAAATTGTTGTTTTTATTGTGATATGTAAATACGCTTAAAGTTCATCCCATGTACCACATACTTAATCTTCTTTAACAATGGATCATTCATACGACCACAAGTTCACCTGAACCATCGCCTACCCATAACTGCATCGACCAACATATTTTATGTGGGTGACCCGATTTCCATGTGTTCGTTAGTGTTAGTTGAAATTCTATATATTGACTTTAAAAACATTGGACTTTGCTTAAAATTGTCAAAACAAAAGTATTCCTGTTATTCGAAAATTTTAACAGTGCGGGCGAACTCACAAAGGCTGGCCATGTACTTGTACTTGAGTTCCAGGTACCCATGGACGCTAAACAGTATATGTAGAGGAATACATAAACAAATGGACATCTAACACACAACGCCATCTAGTCCCAAGCTAAGCAGAGCTTGTATTATGGGTACGAGACAGCTGATAAACAACCAAACTTTGAAACATAGATTTGCAGATCTGACAAACATTTAATAAAAATACTTATAATTCTATAACTATTGTTTTGTGTTGACATGACCATTTATTATATGTATGTAAATTTACAGAAGGTTTTTTCATGTCTGTAACATGTAAAATAACATAAGTTACCTCTGCTATAAAATTTTGTAAACCCAATTTTCTAAAAATTAATTCAACAGATTCTGAGTACTTACACCAGAAATCCATAGTTTACATAATTAACTATAACACTCAATGTTTTACAGTAATAACGTAAGTACTACATTTAATATTCCAGCCAAGGTCGGCACGAGAATACGGAAACCAAAGTTGTGTGCTCAGTAAAAGTGTGCTAATGCTCATGACATGCTTATCGAAGCCGGCTCATCCGTACGATTGTGTCTCCACGCCCGTTTATTTGAAATACCATGACCAGTAACAGATTCTTTGTCAATTTTATTCAGCTGTTTATAGAAATTTTCCATTATATCAGATGGACTCGTGGCAAACACATCGTTGGCTAAGTTAGCACATTAGAAAGTTAAGCAATTCTAGCCAGGATAATATATCCAGATATAAATATAGAGCCCAGGATACGTCTATGGAGTATATAGAGTCCATGAAATGACCAGTCTATGGATAGGCCACCATTTTTAACATATCAGTAGCTGTAGTTTATCTGTCAGAACATCTGTGGTAGCTCAGACAGCAGTCCGTCTACAGAACTTCGATATCTCATTAGTGGGTCTAGTATTTGAGTAGGTCTGACCGAAATCGCGTCACTTGAAAAATCGGAGTACAGGCATGTAGTTATAGGTACAAAGCTAACCTCAATATAGTTGCAAAAAGGTCTGGAAGATGATCAGTTCAGACAATGTAAAAGACAGTCAAAAAGACCTAGTATATTTTCAGAAATATTTGAGGATACAAAAAGGTCATGATGATACGCAACTCAATGTAAATGATGCCACTGCATTCTTTCATCTAGTTTGAAAGTTTTAAATGTATGTGACATCGATATAGAACTTGATTTGTATTTACAATTTTATCAGAGCTACGCTAGTGCCGCTTACTCTGCCAGCCGTACCTGCAGTCAAAAAGTATTTTTTTTATTTGATAGCTTGCCAAGAGTAGGGCCACTATAGTAAACCTTATAAGTGTAAAAACTGACGTACTCAAAACTCATAGAAAGCCAGTGCCGACCATATTTTTTCGCTTTTCACCGAATTAGTTAAGTAACCAGCGCATCTTCATCTTGCTTCCTTCCATCAGTAGCAAAGAAGGGATTCTAGTGTTACAGGTGCAATTACCACGAGGTGAGCCGTAACCTAACCTAACTACTAGACCAGCAGACACGTCAATAAACCAGTTCACCGACTAGTTTATTGACATGCATCTGCGAAAAACCTCAAACTGCAAAAATACCAAAAAAAATAGGTAATTACATTTTTGAACCGTTTTGGGTCGAGACGCTAGATTCGTGGGATCTGAATCCTCGTGCTATTTTTCCACAACTAGCTAAGCAAGTAGCTACGCTTCTCGTAACTGGAATCCGGGCTATTTTGTAGCAATTTAACTAGCATTGAAATTCAATACTGCCAGTCTTTTAGGAATGCTACCAGTAGGCGATGACGCGGAGGAATTTTTTAACGCTTGCATTGTAAATATTTTAATTGTTTTTTTTTATTTTATAGTATCTATACTATATCTATATATAATATAAAAATGAATCGCTCAATGTGTTGGTAAGCGCATAACTCAACAACGCCTGGACCAATTTAGCCAATTCTTTTTTTTAAATGTTCGTTGAAGTTCAAGGATGGTTTTTACGGTAAGAAAAATTCTAATTAGGCCGAAAAGCCCTAAAAGCAGCACTTTTTTTCCCATACAAACGTTTTCTAACTAAAACGTAAAGTCAGCTTTATTGCTATTGTATAAAGTTCATATATTACAAGCACTCACTGTTGTCTAAGCAATGTAGGTGTGTTCCTAACGTCAATGAGTCAATTTGCACTTTATTACCGCTGTACAAAGTTCAAATTCAATCATATCAATCAAAACAGTGTGCGTATGTGCGTTGGAGTAGATAATCGTTGGATAGTCCATTTATCGAAAAAGGCTATAAGGCTATATGTCATCACGCAAATACTAATAGGAGCGGAGCACCAATGAAGAATGTTTCAAAAACGGGGGAAAATTTTCACGTTACGGGCAATAGAAGACGCAAACGAGGTTGCGTGGGTCAGCTAGTAATATTATAAAGAGGAAAACTTTATTTGTATGTTTGTTTGTAATGAATAGGCTCAAAAACTACTGGACCGATTTTAAAAATTCTTTCACCATTCGACAGCTACATTATCCACGAGTAACATAGGCTATATTTTATTTTGGAAAAAAATAAGGTTCCGTAAGATATTGGGGTTTTTCGGACACAAGGTGTAAAAAATCAACCAAAAAAGTTACTTATTTTGCGTACGCTGCGTAAACTATAAAAGATAGAACCATGAAATGTTCTAATTAATCGTAGATCTTATAAATATCTACAAAAAAGTCCACGACACACTATACGGGGAAAAATTTTTCGCTACGGGCAATAAAAGACGCAAATGAGGTTGCGTCGGTCAGCTAGTAAATAATAAAAACGTTTCATACCATGAATGTTTATTAACTAATTCACTAATCATATTTAAAATAGAGTCAGACCATCATGGATTGTACTCCGTCACCTTTGCTCACACCTATGGAAAATTTTACGTTAAAGAATGTACGTATACCTCAGCTTCTAGGTAAGCTTCATAACAGGTTTCTCCGAAAATCGAAAGCCTGGGCTTGTCTTAACGTGGTGTAGTTTTATTATCTTTACTGTTTATATGCGTCACAGCCGGTTGGAGAGAAAGTGTGCCAAATATACGCCCTAAACGGGAAATAAGTGAAATCTAGGGAATAAATAGTTAATTGGGAATTTTGTCATTTAATAAGTGGTTGGGAATTCGATAAGTATGAATCTTTTCTTAAGGCATAAGTGGTAAAGTGTTAAATGGTTCATTTTCATATGGTAAATGAGAAAATGAGTCACCTATTGTCAAGTGACTTTTGGCATCTAAGGAATAAGTGGCTACTGCACAAATGGCGTACTGGTTTAAACGGTCGCCAGGCCGCTCTCTACTGCGTTGAGTTTTGTGGGAAAACCCCAAATTGGACAACACATAAAGTGATCTACAAATAGTTATTCCGAGTCTGGGTGTTCTTTGTGTACATTTCATGTACGTTTGTAAAGTACCCGCGATAATAGATTTATTCCTAATGCGGGTGTTGTCTTTAAGGACACTTGCAAATGAAGAGATAATATTGTTGTACTATTTATTTTAATGACGCCTATTCACAGTCAGGGC
This sequence comes from Spilarctia lutea, assembly GCA_916048165.1. Taxonomy (NCBI): domain Eukaryota; kingdom Metazoa; phylum Arthropoda; class Insecta; order Lepidoptera; family Erebidae; genus Spilarctia; species Spilarctia lutea. The sequence goes on along the minus strand of OU696492.1, from coordinate 829,162 downwards.
AAGAGGGTTTTATTCACCAAAGTCCTTACTCAGTTGCATTGAAACAGGTTCAAAGAAACACTCAACACCGGTTATCTTTGAGGTCATGGAATCACTGTAGTCGCGGTGACCCACGATAATTTTTATGGTATGACATGATGTGTTTTCACTTGTATTTTTTTTAAAGAATTCGTCTGAGACTGTTATAACCATAAAATTGCATCTTAACAATATGTCATCTTTAGTACCGACTGAAAACGATTCCATATCGAAGAAAGGTGGACGTAAAACCAAACCAGTTAGACAACATTACAAATAATCTATTTATAACTGTAATGTTGGTACTACTATTCCATATCTAATATATACAATTCTCGTGTCACATTGTTGCTCAAGATGAATCTGATTTTCGCTTTTTTAATATGTATGTTTTGCTGGTGTGCCTAAAATATTGTTGTTAACATCACGAATATACCGAAAGGCGCTCATAACCCAGTTGCACTTAGAGATTAGAAACAATTACCGAGGGTAACAACGGCGGTGCGGTCAATACCTGGATGGGTGACCGTTGGTGGCAAGTTTCCATGAGCGTCTCCGTGATTCGTAGGTCACGTTAAGTAGTCGGTCCCGGTTGTTATCATAGGATAATATTCGTGAAGCTTAGTTGGAGGCCTTTGGGCGACTTAAAACATCCAAGGGCAAAGATTACGTAGCCACAACGTTGTCTTGCCAGTCCCCAACCCGCACTTGGCCAGCGTGGGGACGTATAGCCTTAACCTTCTCATGAGAGGAGACCCGAGCCCAGCAGTGGGACGTTATGGGTTGTTAATTATGATAGACCGAAAAGAGTCAAGTATATTTAAAAAGAGACAGACGAAGTGGCATGGATTAGCTAGTATTTTATAAAATTCTTTATAAACCATAATATGCATAATTTTTATCAAGATTAAAATAGTTTAATGGATAATATAATTTCGTTCATACGAATCAAACAAAGTTTTCCATTAGCATTGCTAATATGGACTGACATACAAACCTCGAATTGAATTGAATATATAAAGCTAGTTTTTTTGTAGCAAATTAGGAGTGAGTAAGACACCAACGCTCCTAGCTAAATTACGTTCTGCAAACACCATCAGACAGAATTGTAGAGAATAGAAACGTTTGAGTTTTATAATGTTTCTTACCGGTTCTTCTCCATCTGATTGACATTTTGGCACCAAACAACTAGAGTCAGTAATGTAACATATTGAAAGTGCCTAAAAAGGCTTACTTGAAACAAGAACTATTTGATTTTTATTGTAATTTTACTTTAGCGATTGTAGAAAGAGAATCAAGGCGCAACATTTGCTTCTGATCTGAGGGGTCGGACGCTCAATAATTGTGACTCTCTAATTTCTCTCGGCAAACTCTTTCGTTATAGACTTCCGTACACAATCAGCAGTTTAATTTGTATATGGTATGTGTTTAGTGACCTTTCTGCTTACTTTTTTTACGTGCAAATGCACGTAAAAAAGGTATCTTAACAACATTATTAATTTTGTCAACAATAAATTGGATTCAATCCTTTTACTTCAATAGACTGAATCCAATAAAACCCAATAAGCTGAGTGCCGTGTCGTCCACCTTTACCCCTGTTAATCTAAATATGTTGTGGGGACTTTACTAACACCTAAAAAAACACAAAGAACACCCACTAAAATTAATAATTTATCCATCACCAAAGTCTTTTCATAAGATATAAAGGTTAAATGTGTCTTGTTATTTGTGTTCGTTTTATGTTCTTTTTTGGTTTATCCAATTAGTGGCCTGCCAAAGTAGTTACTTATGTAGAGATCCTACTCCGCCTGATGGAAGGCATGAACTGAGTCCAACACTAGTGATCATCATATTCATTGCGAATGTATATAATGCAACAATGTAACACGGTGACCCACACTATGGCGGTCCATTGAGATGCATTTGCATCATTGTGCCTCTGATCTTGCACTCAGAAACGAAAGACGGCAGCACAAATGCTGTTATTTTAGGTGTGGCCCCGCCCTGGTCGAGACGACCTGTTCGTACTGAAATCAGTAAGGCTCTAATATCTAGAGCTAATTTGTAAAGTCCCCCATGATACAGAGTATATTGTTGAGAAACAAAAAACAAAGATAAATCCAATCAATTTCCATGAAGTCAGTTACACTTTCTGTTGAATTTGAAGTGTAAGAGAACCTGCCTTCGTTTCATTGAATACTTTTATTTTCATCTGTGTACTTGAACGAATCAGTCCACTTTCACTGTAATGGCATAACGTGTTATCTGATATTCGTCTCCTATTATAAAAGAACTCGTTTATCTGTTAGGAATGTTACTGTCACAACATTTGGTATGTTCAATGAATGTTTGAAAACATTATCTTTGTTTAAAATTTTATTTGAGGGACCTGTTACTCTAGTGGTCAATGACCCTAAGCTAAAGATCGTATGTTTGATTTACATAAAGTATATACGGTACTACTATAAAAAAAAAAACAGTTTTTATATTTTGTCTCCTGTCTGTTTGTAACTTAATATTACTTAGGGTAATTTCTGGAACGGCTGGACTGATTTTGACTGAATTTTAACCAACTAAGACTAACTTAAGCCACTTTTGTTTTTTATAAAGAGGATTACACGGAAGCAAAATTTGAACCAATGAAATAGTGCACAATATCCGATTGAAAAGCAATAAAACCCAAGGGTAGTACCGCGGGCGTAGCCAGTACGAGAATAAAACAATAAAATATATTTATCCACTATTTATACATACACTAGCTGACCCACGCAACCTCGTTTACATCTTATATTGCCCGTAGCGTGAAAATTTCCCCCGTTTTTGAAACATTCTTCATTGGTGCTCCGCTTCTATTAGTAGTAGCGTGATAATATTCAGCCTATAGCCTTCCTCGATAAATGGACTGTCCAACACTGAAAGAATTTTTTAAATTGGACCAGCGGTTTCTGAGATTAGTGCGTTTAAACAAACAAACTCTTCAGCTTTATTCTTAGTATAGATTAAGATGACAAAACCCGCTGTGTACTGTGTAGAGCATTAGTACACGTCGTGCTTACATTGGCTCTTATCCCATACCAAATGACGAATAATTGTATGTATGTATGAATTAATGTAGGTAGTTATTACGATAGAACGCTAAAATTTAAATTTATTCTAATACTAGAAGCGATAGAAATTATATAAATTACCCTACTTAAGATTGCCGACATAAGTTTTTAAAGTATGTCTAAATTAATATGAAAGTTTTCGTATCTGAGAGCTAGTTTTGTTTTAGGGGTTTAATTTAAATTACTAGTATCTATTTGTCCAGTTGTTTGTTTAAGTCAAGTAATTTCATAACTGACCATAAATATTGCATACAAATAAATAAAATTTACGTGTTTGTTTGTAACTTCAATTTAAAAGCTTTTCCATTTTTTTATTTCGTTTCGGTTAATCTCTGGAACGACTGGACCGATTTTGACGGAACTTTCCCTGGTAGGTTGCTCATGATACAAGGAATAACATAAGCTACTTTTTGACTATATTTTTTATTTTATTTGCTTAGACTTCAAGCACAGCAGTGCTTGAAGTCTCGGGTTCAATTGCCAGTGCACCCCCGAAGCAGTCAATGAATATAAACTTTGATAGTGCCAAATTTTATACCACTGTTCGCATAATTTTCGTTAAAAGAGGTACAAAATTATTGCCTCACGTATGAATAATAGATGATCCGTTATAACTGCTCCACTTCTTTTAGAGTAAAAGGTTGATGTTACTATAATCTGCTATAGTCTAATTCTATCTGTAAGTCAAATTCTATAAAAAGATTTCGGCAATTTGCCGTTGAACTATAACATTTAGGAGATAAGCAGTATCTATATCGCAACTGCACGTTTGGCCTAGTGGTTAAGCGGTCGCCACGCCGTTCCCTACTTCGCCAAGTGTTGTGGGTTCAAATCCCACATGGAATAACACTTTGTGTGATCCACAAATTATTGTTCTAAGTCAGGGTGTTGTTTGTGTCCGTTTCATGTTTGTAAAGTCCCCCGCGACACAGCAATTATTTCTAAAACGGAAGTTGTCTTTAAAAAAAAAATCTAAAAGGGGAAACGAGCTCAAGCTACTTCATAACTCTCCTATTTCTCTTCTCCCTGCTGTTATGTACAATTGTTCCTAGGTTAATTATGTTATCATATCTATTGGTATACCAATTATTCACCATAAAAATATCCGAATCAAAGTAGTAAAATGCCAAACCAATGATTTTTTCCAAAGTTAGAACGTGATATCTCTTTCTTCTATTTCCCATTTCAATATAAAGTGTTAGCAGAGCAATATAGTGTTATAAATTGGGGAAATTAAATTAAAAATCACTATTAAATTTTATGAGTACTTTCTACATCACTTTTATATTTATTATCGTATAATAAATTGGTTAAAAAAATATGTATATGCGTTTAGGAATGTCTATTTTACGATTAACTTTATTAGAGTGCAATCAAATTAGTTTATAAGGCAATTAAATTAACTATCACTATTTAACATGCTAGTTCACATTTCTTAATTTTTTTTTTGTTTTTATTATGATAACAGTAAATTAAAGAAAATTATAATTGGCTTATGTAAATCTAGCACAATTATCGTATGCTTTATGTTTGTTAATATTTTAGATATTATTATACGACTACGCCGAAGCTAATAGGAAGAAAATAATATAAATATATATATATAAATAAATAGTTTATGTATCTTTATATATTCCACTATAGCGCCTAAACTTCTGACCCGATTTTGTAAATGAGGTGTAAATGATAAATTTTATCAAAAGCTTTTAACTTTTCTTTCTCACCGAGTATTGAAGTTACAAGAGATCAACTACTTCTCTGGTAGTAGAACTGGTGGGGAGAACCAAAGAATGGCAACACATTTTTGTCACGTTGAATTCCATAAGAAATATCACTCGAGGTTACCGCTCACTCTCGAAACATCAACTTGACTGCCTCTGTGGCGCAGTGGTAGCGTATGCGACTGCTTTTCTTGAGGTCTCGGGTTCGGTTTCCGGGTCACACCAAATGTTGAATTGAATCGTCTACAAATATTTGTTTCGGAGTTTGGGTGTTTTATATAATATGTATGTATTTACAAAAAAAATGTATTTATATCAGTTGTCTAGTACCCATAACACAAGCTCTACTTAGCTTGGGACTAGATGGCGTTGTGTGTTGGATGTCCGGAATATTTATTTATCTTTTCTGCTGCTCTTTTTTACTTTACTTGTCAGTCTATTTTACTTTTCAATCTCAAAGTTAAAGAACACATGTCAGGTCAGATCATGATTCTTGCCGGGTAGATCGGTATACTAAGCTCTTTTTTTTTTTTTCTCTTTTTTTTTTAGACAACTCCCACATTAGGAATAAACATCCTGTGTCGTGGGGGACTTTACAAACATACATGAAACGGACACAAAGAACATCCAGACTCGGGACAACAATTCGTGGATCACACAAAGTGTTGTAGGTACCGCGTGGGATTTGAACCCACGACACTTGGCGCAGTAGCAAGCGGCATGGCGACCGCTGACACCACTCGGCCAACAAATCTCTTCTCACTAATTATTACTATATACCTACTTACTCTCTAATTTTAAGAACGTCTGGTGACGAATTAATACTTTTTCTTTCGACGTATTAACAGCTGAATATAAGAGAAAAATACGCAGGATAAAAGCACTGCGAAGAAAAGGAAAATTTTAAGGCAAATTCATTACCAACTCTTTTGACCAGCCTTGTATAGTTAAACAAAGTCTCCATTCGTAATAGAGGTCTGTATCCAGTTTTGTTGTTTAAAGGATATGATTACGAAGACATTGAATTTTAAAAAATATGTAACTGCTGTTGTTGTAAGTCTAACTGTAAGTTATTCAGAAAACTTAAAGTAATTTCCAAACCGTACATCCCAAAACGCACTCGCGTGTAAACTTTGGACTTACTAAAGAAAGTACATTTATTGCTTAAAATTGAGGTACTACATACAAGGCGATAAAGAAATTGAAGAATGAATCATTATAGTTAATAAATTGCTTATAATGTTATGTTATTTTAAACTGACCATCCTTACTCGACATGTCCCATTTTTTAATAAACTTTACCTTTAAGGAAGTTTTGTAACTTTCTTTTGACTTTCACAACCATCTTTATTCTTTGTTTTTGTTTGTGTTAATAGTTTTTAAGAAGGCTAGAGGCAGCTTTTAAACACAATAGACACATTGACAGTAATGTACCTACTGTAAATGTATCTTAACATAGTGTAAAATGAAGTACGAGTAGCTTCCGTTGTTTGATCGCTTGGATCTTTCAAACTGGTCAACGAATTTTAATGCAGTTTTCATTATTAGATAAAGTGATTCAAGAGATAGGTTTATATGTGTAATTCATGCAGGTTATAGTAGATAAAATCCAAGAATTTCGAAGACTTTCGGGTGAAGTTGTAGTTTCTGTTTGTAAAATTGTTAAGGTTTAGTTTCTGCCATTGAGAAGGTAAAAGGATTACTTCAGGGTTTTACATAAATAGCAGACACAGTTTAGACATCTAATACATAAAGTTCTCGTGTCGCCGTGTTTGTAACCAAACTCCTCCGATTTTGCTTGCCCAATTTTTATGAAATTTTATGTGCATATCTGGTAGGTCTGAGAATCGGCCAAAATTTATTTTTCATACCCCTTAATAATAAGGTTGACCCACTGGGGTCGGGTCAACTAGTTATATATATATATATAAATTTTTTTTTTTTTTTTTTTTACGTGTGGAAACCCCCTCGGGACGTCACCCCGCCGGGGTTTGCGGCGGGGCGGTGTGTCGGAATCGAACCGACTAAAACCACACGGTGTGCCAACTCTGCGCCTGAGAAGGGAGGGGTCCGGGATCGCTGTTATTAACGCAAACCGGACCCCTCCCAGCGCCTGCCCGCACAGAAGCAGGCACCCTCTGCAGTTAAAAAACTCTCAAATTAGGCGACGCACGGCACACGCGTACGTCGCCCCTTCGCGGCTGACCACTAAAGCGGATGGACGGGAAAACCCATCCCGTCCATCCGCGGCCACACTCAAGGCGGCATGAGGCGCAGATGGGCGCGCCTCCGCAGCCCGGTTCGCCGGCGGCGGATCGGGTCCGAGTGGAGATCGTCCTCTCGGGCCTTCTCCGCCGCCTCCTTCTGCGAGATTACTTCCTCGCAGAAGGTCGCGACCGCGGTAAAACTGCTGTCGCTACCGGCCATGGATAGTACGACGGCCGGTAGCGACAGATCTCCTCCGATGACTGCAGTGAGGGCCCGGCGCTGCTCCGCCCAAGCGGGGCAGAACTCCAGCGTATCCTGGGCCGAGTCCTCACTGCAGTCGCAGTGGTGGCAGGCGGGACTCAATTCCCTCCTAGCGACCGAGTGCAGGTACTTTCCGAAGCAACCGTGCCCGGAAAGCACCTGCGTCAGCCGGAAGGAAAGGGTCCCGTGCTGCCGCCCTGCCCACTCGAGGATGACCGGCTGGAGCGCCTCCACGGTGGCAAAGCCAGCGCGTGGAGCCTCCAGCCGGGACGACCAACGAGCCATCGTGGCTCGGCGAGCGGCTTCACGCCATTCGCGTACCTCCTCGGGCGGAGGTCGATAACCGTTCTCCGCCCGGTATTCAGCCGCTCGCCGATAAACTTCGGCGAGCACTTCCGCCTCCAAATCCCACGGGGGTGTTCCGGCCAAGGCGCACGCCGCCTCGGTGGACACCGTGCGGTATCCGCGTATGGCTCTGACCGCCAATACCCTCTGAGGCCGCCAAAGGCGTGCCTTATTCTGGGCGGTCAGAGCCGCCACCCACACCGGTGCACCATATAGTGCCATCGACCGGACCACCCCCGTGAAGAGGTTCCTTGTAGCGACGCTGGCTCCACCCAAGTTGGGCAAAAGACGCCCAAGGGCGGAGGCAGCGTCGACCAGCTTTGGACAAAGCTGTCGGAAGTGCTCGTCGAAGAGCCACCTACCGTCGAGGATCAGGCCCAGATACCTCATCTGGGCCCGAACCGGTACGAGGACCGAGTTGACTTCGATGGAGGCGCCGGGGGGTGGACCACGACGGGGCCCATGAAATAACAGGGCCTCCGTCTTGTCAAGGGCCACCCGCAAGCCCAGCGCCTCGATGCGCCCAACCACCAGAGAGACACTTCTGGTGGCCAGGCGCGCCGCCTCTTGGAAATTCGCCCCCCGGGCTGTGACTAGAGTGTCATCGGCGTAACAAATTACGCCCAGCCCGGAGGGCAGACGACTTCGAAGGACCCAGTCGTACCCCACGTTCCACAGGAGTGGTCCAAGGACAGACCCCTGTGGAGCGCCGCACGTCATAGGTCGCCGTCTCAAGACGCCATCTCGGTCCTCGTACACGACGGTACGCTCCTCTAAATAGTCTGCCACCAGCCGCCTCAGGTACTCTGGCACCCCATGATACTGGAGTGCTTCCCTGATGCAGCTGAATGGCAGACTATTAAAGGCGTTGGCGATGTCCAAGGACACCGCCAACACCACGCCGCCACAGCCAACCGCCTCTTCAGTCACGGCCCTAAGGCGCACCACGGCATCGACCGTCGAACGCCCCTCTCGGAACCCGAATTGGGCGTCCGACAGGTCGGGCCCCACCTCGCTGAGATGCTGGACGATGCGGGCAGAGAGAATCCTCTCGAACAGTTTGCCCGCCTCGTCCAGCAACACGATGGGCCTATAGGCCGCGACCGAATCGGCTGGCCGTCCCGGCTTCGGCAACAGGACCAGCTTCCCACATTTCCAGCACTCAGGGAAGCGTCCGGACGCCAGGCTGGCATCCAAAACCTCCCTGAGGCGGTCTGACATATGGTCGAGGGCTCGGGCCATCACTCGGGGGGGTACCCCGTCCGGCCCGGGGGCGGTGTTCTTGGATCGAATCCTTAGAACAGCCGCCCCTACCTCCGATTCCCTAACGGGCGGCACCTCACTCCCTCCGTCCCCGTCGTCACTGGCCGGACCGGCCATCGACGGGGGCGTGTGCTCCGCCCGCTGCGGGAAAAGGCCCTCGACCACCTGCTGCAGGAAGCTGGGCTGGAGAGTCTCGGTAAGGGGGGGGCCCGCCGTGCGGAGCTTCTATATATATATATAACTAACTGAACCCCGCGGTGCTACCCGCGGTACGACAATAATCACAGGCAACATCGCGAGGCGAAGCTAGTATCTTTATAAATTACTAGCTGACCCACGCAACCTCGTTTGCGTCTTATATTATATAGCCCGTAGCATGAAAATTTTCGCAAAATAAGTAACTTTTCTGGTTGATTTTTACACATTGTGTCCGAAAAACCCAAATATCTTACGGAACCCTATTTTTTCCAAAATAAAATATAGCCTATGTTACTCGTGGATAATGTAGCTTTCGAATGGTGAAAGAATTTTTAAAATCGGTCCAGTAGTTTTTGAGCCTATTCATTACAAACATACAAAAATAGGTACAAATCTTTCCTCTTTATAATATTAGTATAGATAGCCTACCTGTTATTCTGATGTATAAGCTATATTATTGTAAATCGTAAAATAAGTAACTTTTCTGGTTGATTTTTTACACCTTGTTTCTTGAAAAACGCAAATATCTTACGGAACCCTATTTTTTCCTAAATAAAATATAGCCTATGTTACTCGTAGATAATGTAGCTTTCGAATGGTGAAAGAATTTTTAAAATTGGTCCAGTACTTTTTGAGTTTATTCGTTACATACAAAAATACAAATCTTTCCTCTTTATAATATTAGTGTAGATGTTAAGTTGATTGGTGCAAAAATTCTAAAAATTCTGAACAGATAAACTCAAGTTTTGCCACGACTTACAAAACGCTTCAGAGATTGTTTTTATCTAATTTTCGTCAAAATTTTGTTCTTGTTTCTTATCAAGAATACCACAATATACTACATTTAAGTTTGGCAAGGTACAGCTAATTAAAGTAGAAAACTCATTAATGTTGAGTTTTAAAAATGTCCTTAGAAAATATAAAGATAATGTAATAATATTTCCGTACATACCGGGACTTGTTCGCGATAAAACTGTTTTAAAGTTACGATACGATACGACCTTTGTGTTCGTGTCGAACAGTTGTTATTACAAAGGACGAACAAAAAAACGCAACGGACAAAGGAGCTAATCACGGTTGTTAAAAACCATCAAGTGTACAGGTCAACGATCGCAGTGAACTTAAAGGACCTCTCAGATTTTGAGTATGTTTGTAGAATATAAAAATATCTTCCGGATAGACAAATTTCGATTATCAATATCTTGGAATTCTGTCACCAGTGAGTGCTATTCCCACCGTAGTAGGAACGAAGCAAAGTGTGCAGACGTTGTTTACGCGCTAGCTCTCTTTCACTCTATCTTTAATATTTACTATTTTAAACAGATAGCACCCTTCATTTGCGGCCAGATTTAATTAAGCAACCGTATATCATAATAAACACAAAAAAATTAGCTTTAATTTGATATATGAATAATAAATGTACGTTATGAACGTATAAATGTATCGAAATCATACCTGTTTCCACGTGGCTGCGAAGAGGTGCGGTCAAGTGCGCAACGGCAACCGTGATTTTTTAGAGTGTTTATGTATATTGCCGTGAAGTGGACGATATTTTATTTAAAAAGCAAATTAATGAAATGTTTTTCCGAAAAATCAATTAGCAATAATTTAATTTAAAGTATTAGCGGCGACATTTTGATAGGCAACTTGGTAGATATACATTCTCCTAATCATAAATATGCGTAAAAATTTGGTTTTTAGCAAATACTCGATGAACGTACTGATTCTGCAGCCGGATCTCGTACTATACGAACAGTACAAACAATCAGAGCCACCAAGCGGTATTCACACCTCGCGCATCACGAAGACTTCGTCGTACAAACTCACCACACCAGTCTTTTATTTCTATCGTTTTATTCGTCTATATCTAGTAGTTATAATTCGTTTTCAATTGAAATTGGGTAGCACTTAACATGTTAAATGCGTGTCAAGATTTTATCGATTTTAAATCTTAATTCTTCGTATTGAATCGTTTGAGTGATATGACCCTCGTTCTGAAGCAGTGAGATAATACATTGTTTATTATATTATTGAAAATGTTTAAAGGAAAACTAGCTGACCCGCATTACTTTGGCTGAGTTTCTCAAAAAATCTAAAGATTTTTTTTAATTTTTATAACAGTTGTCGTCGTGCTCGACTCCTATTCTTAGTAGTATAATGTTATATAAATACTAGCTGAACCGACAAACGTTGCTTTGCCATATAAATGTTGGAGAGGTGGGTCAATAAAAATCGCGATGGAAAAATAGGGGTTGATCGTAGAGAGTTGAAAATTCTGGGTTGTATGTATTTTCTAATGCTGTATCAAAAAAAATAATATCAAAAATTAAAACAAATAATTTAGGGGAGGACTACCCTTAACATTTAGGGAGATGAAAAATAGACGTTGTCTGATTTTCAGACCTATCTAAAATGCTCACAAAATTTCATGAAAATCGGTCCAGCCGTTTTGGAGGAGTATGGTAACTAACATTGTGACACGAGAATTTTATATATAAGAAACAATCCAAATTTGACATGTATTGATATATAGTCCCAAACAAAGCATAGCTTGTGTTAAGAATACCACACAAGTGATATAAATACATATATAATACTCTTTTTTTGTAAATACATACATATTATACATAGAAAACACCCAAAATCCGTTTGGTTTACCTTTGGGAGTCGAACCCAAGACCTCAAGCACGGTAGTCGTATATGCTACCACTGCGCCACCATGCTAACTTTCAAACACTAATATTACTTTTTAATTCGAACAAGTACTTTCTAAATGAGCGCGTCCAAACAATATTTTTTAAATATATATATCATAGATTAAAAAAATCTTGTTTGGACGCGGTTGGTTAGTATAAATTTGATAATAAATTGTTCTGATTGGTGATCATTCAAATTCTAAAAAATAAAATAAAATTTATTACACTTTTGTCTTAGTGTTATGAATTAGAAAGTTAAAAAAGTAATTAATTAATAATGGCTAATGGTCGCCAATGACATAAAATTTTTCATAAATGAAAGAGAGACAGATACAGTTGAATCTTGTATATTTAATTGAATTTACTTTCAAAACAAATTATCTTCTAATATTAATTTGTTTAGAATGAATTTAGAACTTTAAAACTTTATTTAGAACCCAATTAATATGAAATAGTCTAGTAGCAATCGTGTTTGTGCTTGAGGTCTCGGGTTCAAATCCTGGGTCGGACCAAATGTTTGTGTGATCTACAAATATTTGTTTTGGAGTTTGTGTGTTTTTTATGTTTAGTATGTATGTATTTACAAAAAAAACAGTATATATGTATTTATATCAGATGTCTAGTACCCATAACACAAACTCTGCTTAGCTTGGGACTGGATAGCGTTGTGTGTTTGATATCCGGAATATTTATTTATTATTTATTTAATTGAGTACTTATAGTTATTAGTATGCATGTGCATGTGTATATATCTCTGTTTTTATATATGTGTAAATATATTATTTATGTGTGTGTATATATGGAGATATACATGTGTTATTAGATACATTCATTATAAAAATTAGAATTTTTTGAAACTCATTGCACCGTCAACTGCTGTCTCTCCGATACATTTGGATCCATCCTAAGGTTGCCTGAAAGAAATTGCTTGGATATTAAACATTCGTCATTTTCTGTACTCTCTTTTAAATCTGTAATTCAGTACACAAATAAAGAGATTTCTATCTATATAGATTGCGTGATATTTACCCGACTGCGAAGGAAAAAGGGTTATGTTTTTCGAGTGTACGTATGTATATTACTTTGGCACGCCCTAGAGTCTAAACGGATTGTTGTATTTATATGTGAGTGGTGTCATAAGATTCGTCTTAGCCATGAGAGTGACACTGGGTACATCAAAATAAAAGAGGAGAGGAATTAATTAATATATCACCATGCTGGTCGGGTGTGGCCTGGAGACTGACAAGATAACGTTGTTGCTACGTTATCTTGTCGTTGGATAGTTTATAAGCCGCCCGGAGAACTTTATATAAACTTCACGACTGTTAAACTTATGATAACAACCGGGACAGACTGCTTAACGTGACCTCCGAATCAAGGCTCCAGCGAATACCCTTCCAGGTACTGACCACGCTATCGTTACCCACCTTCGGCGATATTTCTAATCACCGAGTACCAAAGTGCTATGAGCGCCTTTTTACTAACCTGATACATATTATGACATATGACAATTACAAGGGAATTTTTTGTTAAAGTCCATCGTTAATTCCAAGCCAAATGGTAGTAGTACCTGGAGATAAAAATAAATAAAGTAGTAAAGTATATGTATAACGAATCTATACGAATAAATAAAATTGGAGTGTCTGTTTGTAATATTAAAATAACCGCTTTCTACTACATGCATATGAATGTATATACGGTACACCTACCAAAATGTATATTTTTAAAAATTTTGTCTGTCTGTCTGTTTGTTCCGGCTAATCTCTGGAACGGCTCGACCGATTTGGACCGGACTTTTACTGGTAGGTAGCTGATGGTACAAGGAATAACTTAGGCTTACACTTTTTAGACTAGCTTCACTCCGCGGCGTTACCCACGATACGACAATAACCGCGGGTAACACCGCGGGGTTCAGCTAGTTTAAAATAAAAACTATCACTTTAACTTCATTACTATCACCTTAATGACCGCCTCTCCTTTGAAACACCACATGGGGTCACAGAACTTATACACATCATTGATTCAAACATGTTCATAGAGAAACTAGTGGCATGTTCGAAACTTTTACCGACTTATGTATTATTCGTCAGTTCGGTAACTTTCCGAAACATTAACGAAAGGCATTCGTAGACAGCGGAATATTTTCTTCGGTGGATCTTCGATATCGTGTGATAAATTATTGCGTTCACAAGCAGAGGTCAAGTTATTTTTAAATCTGACACAATGTTTGATGGGAAGAATTGAGTCTATTTTTAGAGGCTTAAGAATAGAGATATGCTGATTCATTTTAAGATCTCTATCGATTAATTATATATCTTTTTGTCTGAACAGCATGATTAGTCAATTATCTGGCCTACTGATTGTAGTGTCTGGTCAACTCGAAATATAAAGACTGTCCTTTAATTTGGTCTTCGAGATTTGGCATTGATATCATTGGTTGTCATCTTTGAAAGGGTGGTAATAAACTCTAATACTATGCTGACAGCTGTAATAAGCGAAGGTAATTCTGTCTGTCTATCTGGCTAAACCGTTTCACCGATTTTGATGATATTTGGCTTGGAGTTACTTTGATTCTTGAGGAAAAACATAGACTACTTTTTACCGCGATAACTGAAACATACGCGGGCGGAGCGGCGGCCAAAAGCTAGTTGTATTTTACGTATTTGTTGCTAAGTATTTTAAGATATTGATTAATTATATACCATTGCGTAATTACTCGTATTATATAGTCTACCGATTGGAGTCTCTGGTCAACTTGAAATGAAGTTCTTAGAAATACAACCCTATAATTTAGATTTGGAAAGTTTGTATTGGTATATACTTCCTTAATTTAGTTGAGAGTTTTGCTATGTATTAAGATTTTATCTATGAAGTTTAAGGGATAAAAGATCAGAAGACGATAAAGGAAATATGCATGAGGATGGTCTAGGAAGAGAGTAAGCACAGAACTGACTCGATAGATGAGAATGTCAGAAGAAAAGGATAGGAAGATGATGATTATAATTAATCATCACCATCATCAAAATCATTCACAGTCCACTGGTAGACATAAGCCTCTCCTTAACAAGGTTAAGTTGCAAATTAATACGAGCTGGTAAAACTGTACAAGTGACTTATATTATTTTTAGTATCCCTGCCCTTGTGATCTCGCTTTAGCTTTCTTGAATGAAGATTATTTTAATCCATTCGGTTCTCTCATGTTTTTAATCGTACGTGTAGTGACATGTATCATCTCTCTTAATGTCCCATGAGTCGTAAGCCGATAAAGGGAATAACTATGGTATCATATCATATATAGCTCTGGTAATGGACAAAAATATACAGTCTATGTGAATAATAATAATTATAATTTGGTCTGAAAATACACAATAACTTCTTACTATTGCACTGTGGTTGAACCGGATCTGTGGTTCAAAAACAGCAATGACAATAGGTTTGTCTGTTTATTTTTTGAATTCACACCATAACTAGATATTTACTCGTTTGGACTTTCCTAGTGAAAGTTTTTACTGAATTAGAATTGGTTTGAGTGAATGGGTGTTCGCATTTGTATTACTGGCAAATCTACTTAGGTTTCTTCGTAATCTGTATAAATAAAAAATCGGAAAAAAGTCGACTCACGCACAGAGGGTTCCATACAAAGCCGTAGGTATATTATATTATGTAACTAAAAATTTGTGCTTTATGCTTTACGCAATATTTCCCTTATCTGTGCTGTAAGACGTTGCTTCGTACCAAATTTCAAGATTCTAAATTCACGGGAAGTACCCTTTAGGCTTTGATTCCCTTGCGAGTGTCGAAAATTTACAGCATAAACGGCTCTATCTTTTGATTGCGTTGGCTTAGGAGTTTGATATTTTCACAGCTCCAAGGGACAGTAGACTTCATATGAATTTCAGCTTTACGACTCCACGCTCTCCTGAGAAAAAGGGTCTTGACAGACAGACAGGTGGACAACAAAGTGATCTTATAATATTTTTAGGGTTCCGTATCTCAAAAGGAAAATCCGGACCCTGACCGTGACCTTCGACCTCACCTATACAAATAAATAGTATTAAAGTGTCTGTTTCAAATTAACAGCTTTTCACAATGCAAATGAAAGTATACGAAACTTACATAAAAATACTTTTTTTTTTCTTGTCATTCTGTCTATTTGTTTCAACTAATCTCTGGAACAGCCAGACGGATTTTGAGTAGCTAATGATATAAGGAGTATACTCGCGATGTTCATCGAGTTGTTCCACACTTCAGTATTCGCCTTGCGATGAACGACAACATTCTAGCAGCGTAAGCATTATGCTTTTACAGCATAGAGAATAATTTAAATGTCGTATTTGCCATTGTGTACTGAAATGTATTTACAGTGCCATCCATGAATGAGAGAAATTAACTATTAGGTTCTGCATAACATAACACAAATAGTAATAAAAAGTAAACAAGAAGTAAGCACAGATGTATGATAATTCATCACTTCACTTCACATCATCAGATCACTGTCACATTAATAACCTCAGCCAGGTAAAGAATACGTTGCTATAAATTTACAAATCGAAATCGGCCTTTGAGTGATGAGAGCCCCCTCTTTCAGTCGGCGAAACACAGCGCAAACGCTATATCACACCGTTTTTACTGTGAGGCCGTGGTATCACTCCGGTCAAGCCCATTCATGCCGAAGCGTAGCTCTCCCACGGATATCTCATTTATTAAAATAGCTTCAGTAGTTGAGGCACGACGGTGGAATATAAATAGACTATCAAAACTAAAACTCTTCCTTTTGGCTTCGCAGTGGTCGGGTTTCACAAGATTAAAATAATACGGTATCTTACGGAACCCTACTACTTTTTAAAGAAAAGAAAAAATTATAAACAAATGATTTACAATACTGTTTTTTATAATGAATTCTGGTTATTAATGTTAATACCCGCTTATTGTAGTAGATTAAAAAAGTTTTAATTATTCATTAACTTTCTAATTTAATTGTTACCACTTTCAATTTTGTTATTATTTCAGGTAACAATTTTTTTTTGTGTATTGTACATGGAAAAAATTGTTACATAAATAAAATTTTTTATCGTATCAAATTAAAGTAACGTAATTAAATGAAACCATTTTGTTATTTTTTTTTAAAGATGCTAATATCTGTGAGTGTTAGGTAATCGTAGACGAATGCTTTTTTTCTGCTGCTATTTTTTTGTATTGAATAAACTTTCTGCTATCACGCCACTATCCTGAAGCCTCTCTTCAGGACTGCAGCGTGATAGTAACAAGTACAGTGATCACATTATTTTATGTATGTTAAACTGCGGATAATAATAATAAACTTTATTTTCTCTCACAAGGTAGGTACAATTTAGCTTCAGTTAATCTAATTAAAATAAAAAAGATTCTAAAATTTCCTTGGTGAGAGCTGGAGTCCGTACTAGACTCTAGGTCTGTGTCACAGATCTCTACGACGAAACACACTTATCGCCTAATGGTAAGCGATTACCGCCACCCATGGACACCAACAACACCAGAGCAGTCACAAGTGCGGTGCCGGCCTTTGGGGGTATTGGCTTCCAGTATCCTCACACACTCGGTGAAACACAGAACAAGCGCTATTTTACACCAGTTTACTGTAAGGCCAAAATGCATGCCAAAGCGTGGTTATCCCACGGTAAACGAAACACTTACACCTTAGACCAAATGTTCACACAATCTGAAAATAAAATCAAAAGAAACTATTATCAGAGTTACCAAAAATAGTTCATGATCATTTATACTTGTCTATTCACCTTTTACAGAATTTTTCTTGACCTTATCTTCTCCAAATAATAAAATATGGTTTAAAACAAACGATTGTAAAATCTTGCACGCTTTTAAACATTTCTAAATATGAGTGAATAACCCCATACATCACCAACCTTAGAAAATCTTAATCAGAATGCGACTAACGTTCTGTTAGACGCGTTTGGCCGTGACATGATTTTTAATAAGTTCCGGGTCGAACAGCTACGCCACATTTCTATTTGAAATATCTGATTAACATATCACAGACGAAAGTTAAGTGCTAATAGGGCCAGCCTTCGAAGGTCTAATTAGAGAGAGTTTGTTTGTTTTGTTGCCCTTCAGTTTTTATATATTAAATTACGTTGATCGCACATCATAAATATTTCTTGAGGTATTTGATCGGGAAAAGGAAAGTTAAATATAATTGTACAGTTGATGGGAATATTTTTCTGAAGTAATAACAGATAGGGACCTATACTTTGGCATATGATAACATAGGCTGGCTCAACTCGAATGAAATCACAGCTTCAGAGAAAACTGATATTAAAAAACTATTTCGTAGCTTTCATAGTTGTTTTTTTACACTGCTTTAGATTGTTTCTTTAGGAGGATAGAACTCCCTATTCCATCACTCAAATTCGAATAAAAAAATCTTATCCCTGAGAATATACATTGATGATATTTAAAAATTTAATTATGCACAACAATATCAAGTTCTAGACTTCCCTTTCGCTTTTTTCTCTCTTTTTAAAGACAAATTCCGCATTAGGATTACACATCCCTTGGGGTACTTTACAAACATACATGAAACGGACACAAAGAACATCCAGACTTAGAACAACAATTTTAATCCTATTTGGGATTTAAACCCACAGCACCATCGCTCAGTGGAATACGGCGTGGCGAACGCTTAACCACCAGGCCAACCGCGCCGTAAACATGACTAGCATTCATTTGTATTTTTATTAGAAATTAGAGGATAACTGAAGCACATATCTATCAGAGAGAATAACAATGCGTAACTAATTTACAGAAAAAGCCTATGATATACGATATTTTTCATTTCATTCTATACTTAATGAAACATAAATGTAGGTATATATAAACATACATATATTTTGGTTTTACTCTCAAAATAATAACAGTTTTAAGGCATGTTAAACCAGCTTCAACGAAATGAGTGAAATTTGAAAAGAAACGGATGAATAAGCAAACACTTTATTAGAAAACTTGTTGGTGCAATATAAAAATGTTTAATGTTTATCAAAAATAATTAAAATATAATATTACATGCGAATGAAATATTCTCTTTAATGTCAGTTAAAAGTAATACTGTTCATGATTTGTAATATTAATTTAACATTTACTTTTTAAAATTTGAATGCTTGAAAATAACGTTTTCAATCTTTTTGCATGACTTTTGACTAAGTAGGATATTTTGATAATGGTTTGGTATTTTTAAATTCAAGAACTTTTTAAAATCAGTCTTAAAACTTTAGTATAACATATGTGTTAGCTTAATTAGATTTAAGAAAAACACACTTTTACATACAATACGTGTATTTAAAAGTGTGTGTTCGTTATGATTGGCATCAAAAGTCTAGCATTCGAAACTCGAGATATTAATAAGTATGCAATTGAGGAATCCCAATTATTATTAAACAACAATTTATACGAAACTTCTTCTTTTAATGACCGTTAAACTTGTTGTGTTGTTAGTTGCTGAATCTTGTAAGCAGTTATTATTTTCCATTAAGATCAATTGGATATAGAATCCTTACTATCCTCATCACTTTCAGTAATCTACCTCGTGGCGCATGACACGTGACTGCCTCGGTGGCACAGTGGTAGTAAATGCGACTGATGTGCTTGAGGATTCAAATCCTGGGTCGGACAAAATGTTTGTGTGATCAACAAATATTTGTTTCGGAGTTTGGGTATTTTCTATGTATAATATGTATGTATTTACCAAAAAAAACAGTATATGTGGAATTATATCAGTTGTACACCTACACCTAGGTACTACACCTATAACACAAGCTCTGATTAGCATGGGACTAGATAGTGCTGTGTGTTAGATGTCCAAAAAGTGGAAATATTAAAAAAAAATACCGCTGCACATAGGCTAAAAGCCAATAACCGTTTAAAATAAGTTTGACCAGTTACACTTTGTTGTAGGGTTTCAGGATATCCTCCTGTTTTGCAATATTGTTATTATGCGTAATTTGTATATTAACAGTTACTTCTCTAAATCACTACGTATTACAATGTCAGTCATGCATCAGGAACTAAAGTAAAATTTATGTTTACAGATGACATTCGCAGTTGAAACAATACAACAAAACCAGCAGACTTGTCATCCAAAAACGAATAAAAATTTTCGAAAGTAATATTGCATACATGACAACAACAATGGACGACGGAAGAAGATGATGCATCTATAGACGTACCTGATAATAGCGAGCGATCACATGTCGAGCCTTAACAAAGTAATTCTAAAGATAAAGAAAATAGTGATGATATAAAAATGGCTAAGCGACTTGAAGATAGAAGTTACAAAAGCAAGATGGCGATAAAAAATCTAAGTGTCTGCATAGTGTTACTACTTGTTAGTGTTAATCAAATAAATTGTGGTGAAAAAAATGAAATAACAAAACGATTGAAGATTCTAGAAAGTGTATCTGGGAACTTGTTTAGTGATGTTTACCAAAATGGTACGTTTCGAACTGGTAATTTGCTATGGGACAACATTTTAAATAAATGTACAGTAACACCATCAGTGAGTTGTTTACAAAAGAATGTGTATTCGTTCCTTGATGATAAGTTGGGAATGAACGGTGATGTGGAAGTGACCAGTGGTGTGTGTTTCAAAAAGAATAATGTGGATATTCACAAGTATACCAAGGAAGCTAATACGATATACCTCACGGGGAGTGTGGGAGATGAATCTAAAGGAAGATATATCGACGAGGATCAAGAAAATGAAATCGATAATGAAGAATCAGGTGAGTCATACAGTATTTGCTAATAAATGATTATCTTTTTTTATATTTATATATATTTAGATCGGTAGGTATGTAAACAAAGAAAGACAGATCTCTCTTTGTGTAATTTTTAACACCAATATGAGTATCATCGAAGTAAATTAATAAAATTATTATTCAGTTCTTGGTCAAATATGCAAGTAGGCTCGCATCTTTATATCCCAAATAGTCTTTCAACCGAAATCACGTGGCTTCCTCCAAAATAAAAACCATATAGTAGATAGACAGTGATTATGCCGAGCGGGGCACTGCGTGATTGAGAACTTCTATTGCGCGATTCAGGATTAGTAGTGTTGTGTACTCTGTGTAATAAAGTCAATCCGAAGTTCAGTGTATCTTCGGTTGATGGCGCTCGTTCGTCGTTAAGTCGTTCTTAAAAATCCAATTAAATTTTATTTAAAAACACTACACACATTTAAGAGCTAAGGCTAAAAAGGTAATGAAACATTCAAAATTACAATTTGGTTGTTGCGTGTGCGTTTAAACCCTTTTACAAAGTTTTAACGCACACGCAACAAGTTAAGCTGCAACTTGATAAAATTGAGTACGTAATAAAGTGTTTAACTTTTATAATAGTAGTAAGGACTATGAAATTGACCAAAGATAATAAACAAAGTCACGCAACCGAAAACGACCGTATTGTACAATTATGTTATCTGTAGAGGTTTTTATTAATAGTAAATTTGCCAAAGAACTATTTTTTTTGACGACTTCAATTGTTTTCTTAGATCATATCAGATTATGTTGTCTATTTTATGCCTTTCATAAAATGTTAAGTCTTCATACCATAATGTTAATTGTAACTCAATGTTCAGAAAAATACATACAAATTCATACAATTTGTTATTTTCGGGACGATTTTTGAATTTCAATTTTGTTAAGGCAACTTTTGCATTAGGAATATATCCTGTATCTATGAATGTACATGAAAGGACAGAAACGACACCCAAACTCAGAATAACATTTAAAAGATCACGCAAAGTTCCATGTGGTGTTTCTTGTCACTACACCATCAATGTAATATTGATTTATAGACAACGTACTCCTTTAATCATGACTTGATAACACCAAAACTCCTCCAAAGCTCCTGAACTTAGAAATTCACGAACAGAATTAAAAACAGCAACTTCATAAGATGTCAAAATAGCTGTATTTAACTACTGCTTTAAAGAACTTTCTCATGTTATCCTTGGTAATGAAATGGTGGAAACACGTTTTTTGAACATCTAAGACGGCCAGTCATTGAGCAAATACTTTCTGTTTTCACCTCCGTCAGCATCGTCAATAACATTGCTATAAGAATTGAATGACGCGACAAAGTCGTGACGGCTCTTTTTACAACGATGTTTTTGGATACAATGATTACTTTCATTTTTGTTTACTAAAGAACCAAGTGCCGTGCTGATATAAAAGGCTGATATAAAGACGCGTAATAACCGAGGCCAAGAATGTTATTAATATGTGATTCAGGTTACGGTTTTACTTTGATCTTTCTTTATACACTTCTGAGTTATGAAATATTTTTCTAAAACCTACGTACCTATATATTTTCACGGTGGACTGCTATAGACTACGATATTTGGACGGAGGAAATACTCTCTTTGGATAATTTTTATTTTTAATTCATACCACTATATATTAATATACTTCAAAAAGATTAGATATTTTCCTAAAATTAATATTTTGTTGAAGTGAAAACTTCTTTAGCGGCGCTGTGTACTTTTTTGGAATGGGTAAAAATGTATAAAATCGCGTCAGGTCACGTGACCTGATCGAAAATTCGTAAGACGGATGGAGAGAGGACGTATAAACTCGCGTCAGGTCACGTGACCTGATCGAAAATTCGTAAGACGGATGGAGAGAGGACAGGCGGCGCAGGGCGCTTCCGCGAATGTTCGTGTGTGTATGTAATATAAATTGTCATGTTTGTGTACGATAGCGCAATAAATGAATATTGTATTCCACCTCATAAATAATAGTACTTTTATACTGATAATGAAAGCAATTCGTACAAAATTATTCTATAACCATTCCAAAATATCAAAAATGCACAACGTTAATTTTCAAGTTTTCACTTCTGCCGGCACTCCCGGAGTGCAACCCGTCGATTTTTTATTGAATATTTGACAATATTGCAGTCATGAGGAATACTTGTGTAGCGAAGTTAAAATTGAATAAAAATACAAAATACCAAGAATTTTTATGTTCGGATAGTAAAGTTTTATAAAGTAACCTTTCTACCTCGTCAACGTCTATCTTCATTATCTACAATTAAAATATCATGATTTTGATTCGATCATGATTTGCCGTCTATGTGCAAATGAGAAAAGAGGTCACGTACGTAACTCAAGAGTCACAAATGAAATGCCATTCTAAGAGCTGACAAGGTATGACAGAAAACGAGCATACACCGCTCTTTACGAAAATCTTATCGGTCTAAAAATACTACAGGCAAGAATTGTTCCACAAACTTCAAATACGTGCACAAAAAGGTGGATAATTAAAGATTCACATGAATAACAAATAAACAATTGCGCATTCCCACCGCAGGTCAAAAACAATGTAAGTTAGTGCAGTCTGTTAACCGTGTCAATATTAAGAACTGACGTAGTGTTATTGTAGTGTAAAACTAACAATGTGTGTGGTTAAGTGTGCCATATAGTTAAACCTGCTCAGCGACCGCGAACTGGATGGTTAACTTCACAAATTATAATGCTTAACTTTACGACGATTCGTCATTTAAATCTTAGGGGGATCGTATTTGTTGTATTGTTTGTGGCAAACTTTTTGCTTAACTTAAACTACCTTTGTTAGGAAGTGCAGAGGCTTTGGTATAGTGACTATGAATGAGATGGCATGGGCCATAAAGTTGTTACGTTTCTCGTTACGGTAGACATGACGTTGACACGTTAAAAGTTTGGCACTATGGTTAGTAAGATGTTTGAATGTATACATTTTATTTTCTTATAAGGTTAAAGAATAGCCAATTGTTAAGAGTGTTAATGCGTTACTTGAGTCTAATTTGTAGCAGGTAGTCGGTGTTGTCGCTCCCTGTCAAGCTCCCAAGGCTTGTATGACTTTTATGAGGTTCTTTGGACGTGCTTGTAAAGTAAAGGCGGACAACTTTATTTACTTCGATTCAGACGTCATTGGTCTCAGACGACTTAGAAGGAGTATGCACTCAGAAAAAGCGTTAAAACCTTGGTAAAAGAACCACGTGATTTAGAAAATGTTATTACAAAAATGCAAACGAAATATGTAAACATTTGTATTGCACATAAAGGAAAAGAGCCTATGTCATCGCACATATATGTATTCGGGTCAATAGCATGCATAACAAGAAAGAAACTCGGTATCTAAAAACAGCTACTTGGAACATAAATGTCATCTTAGATATAGCCAAATAATTTACTGGTATTATTGTTTTTTGGATGTCAATGTTCACCAGAATTAGACTTCGTGTATATAACCTCCTTTCGTTGGAGTGGACTTGGACTATCTTTTTTTACTTTTGGATTTTTTATTGAATAGTGGCAAACGAGCAGACGTATCACCTGATGGTAAGCGATTACCGCCGCCCATGGACACCCGCAACACCAAAGGCATCACAAGTGCGTTGCCGACCTTTGGGGGATGGGAAGAGGGAATGGGGGGGGGGGTTGGGATATGGGTCTCCGGTATCCTCACTCACTCGGTGAAACACAGCGCTTACGCTATTTCATACCGGTTTCTGTGTTGATGTGATATATGTATTTAAATACTTTTTAAGGATATACGGTTTCATGGAATGCTTGCTATAAAAACTAATAAGTATCTTTATCAAGTGGTGAAGAGTTTTATCAGTACTGAAAGTAAATTGTTATAGAACGTTCCTAAAGTATGTAAGGAAGTAAAACATAAATAAAATAAATTTAAAGTTGTCTTAAGAACATAAAAGTGGGTCTCTAAATTTGATATGATATTTTCAAAGATAGTTTTTATTTATTTTTCATGTCAAATATTCTAATTTTTCTTTAACGCCACCACAATGTGGCACAACGAAGCTTGTCGAGGTGTAGATAGTAATTTTTAAGTCCCAAATGAAATAATGGTCAAAAAGGATCATAGGCACATTAATGAAAACCTTAGGATAAGTTTAAATTTACATTTAGTTTTTGTTAATTAATTAATCGCTAGACCAGTTTTGACCCAATTATAGAATAATTATTAATCTGAATTATGTTTAGAACTGTGAGTGAAAGTTAGCATCCAATGAAATTGAATTAATGATAGATGTGTTTACACTTTCGCAACATGCACGCATTATTGATATCTTTTTTTAAACAGGTCTCAATTGACTTTTTTAGAAGAAACACAATTTATTTACTTTTAACAGTCATAATAATGGAAAAGAAACAGGTTCAATTTATTTGTATAATTTTTCTGCTTCCTGCTTTCTACCGGCTTTGTGTGTTTTCGTCCTTATTTGGGATCCTGAGAGGCTTGCTTAAGCAAATCTGATACCTGTAAAGAAAGTTTTCTTGATTTTGAATATGCGAAAATAATGTTTTTTCATGATTAAAAATATATTACAGTGTTCGTATTTAATATATCTTAACTAAACATGCTTTTATTTATATCAATTTAAATTTTATAATTTAATAAAAAGGTGGGTTTGATTGCATTCTAAATTTATTTTCTTCGTTTTAGAGCTAAATAAAGCTTGTTATTTAAATAATTTTTTTATTAATATTGTACAAATATTTACCGTTAAAGAAGTCATTAATTTGGTAATGTCTGTAAAGGAAACTAGTCAAAAGGCTCAAAAGAAATCAGGACGATTTCTTTTGAGCTGTGGGTAGCCATGGTTAAAGTAGGCTTTTGTTTTTTTATATATGAGCCTACCAAAGTGACTGTACTCTGCCTAATGGAGAGCATGAGCAGAGTTCAAGAGTGGTGGCTACTTCACTAATTACTTTTACTTAGCTAGCACTAACCGTAACATGATAGTAAGACTTGTCCATATTTTTCCTTAGTCAACCAGACAACTTAGAATAAACATTTTAACACAGTAGAATTGTATTAAAGAAATATAGCGAAAGTTGCCGGTTCTTACGATTGTTGGTTTACGAGACAGTAGCGAGAATAATACAATTGTACACCATTATTTATAAACAAAGAACCATTAACACTTTAAGTAAACATTTCGAACCTATTGAGGACATAAAGAAAGTATTCAGAATTCTCTAATCGTAATTAGGCCGCTATGCAGTCTAGCTTAACGTAAATTCTGTTATTGTTGCTATTTAATAACATATCTACTAATCAGCCTTGCCAATATAATTGCTTTTTGTAACCACTTAATAACCGTTATTGATAGTGCTGTACACATATACATAACTAGCATTCGCCCGGGGTTTTGCTCGCATTTAATAAAAAAGTATCATATGTTACTTCTAATACTCGTACCTCCAAGATTATGTGTACAGTTTCATGATGATCGGTTTAGTAGGCTTCGCGTGAGAGCGTAACAAAAAAACTTACATTCACATTTATAATTATATATATGTATTAGGATGTACTGCCTCTTTGGCACCGCTCGGGTTCAATCCCCAGGTCGAACAAAATGGACTGCAAATATTTATTTCGGAATTCGGGTTTTTCTATGTGTAATGGATATATATTTAATAGTATGTAAGTATTCTATAAGTCAATCTAGATTTCATTGTACAAGCTCTTCTTAGTTGAGACTAGATGACGTTATGTGTCAGGTGTTTAAAAACAATAATATTGCTAATGGAAGGTAAATATCTCTTCTCTATTTAGAAGTACTAAGTAAATACCAGTAGGATATGCTCATAGCCTAGATTTAGGCATGCACAGAGTTAAGACAAAGTGAAATAATTAACGGATGAAAAAACTGCTTCTTCTTAATTATTATTATATAGAAAATTTTATACATATACATGAGTCTTAATAACACACATGCATATTTAAATAAATATATATAGTACCCAGTCATATTTTTTATTTTATTTTAATAATTCTCTATAAACGTTATATAATGATGCTAGGGGTTATATAACGAAATCAACGATTTGTACTGAAAAATAAAAACCATTTTTTTTAAATTCTATACTAATAATAAAGCTGAAGAGTTTGTTTGTTTGTAGTACACACCGTTCCCCCACAGATTTTACCATTGTAAAAAAATTATTCATTCTCAAAACATTAGCATAGTATAAGAAACATAGTACGCCGCATTTTTTTGGAGAGTTTTGAGTTGATTGCTAAAACTAGGAACACTTTCAAAATGACGAACAAAATAGTTATTTAATTTTGGAAAAAAATTAATGGCAACGAAACAAAAATACTTTTTGTTGTTAGGTAACTTTTCCATATTATTTAAATTATTCTTTATAATATGAATAATATAAGTATTAATATTTGTTCAGTTCAGTTTCATTGTACGAAAAGCATAAAATTAAAGTATGTCGCCTGTGGTGTTCCCGGACCAATACGACCTTCAAACCTTCAAGAAAAGAGCGTACTCCTTCATAAAAGGCCGGCAACAAACTTGTAACGCCTCTGGTGTTGCGTGTCCCAGGGGCGGCGGTAATCGCTTACCATCAGGCGATACGTTTGCTCGTTTACCCGCTATACAATAAAAAAAAACAGCTACTTAATTATAACTACAATGATCACTGATTACTAAGTCGATAACATGCGATTTGTAAATCAGAACAATTAATCATTACCTCCGCAACGATTTAACATCACTTATTTTAAAAAATATAAATTGTAGACTATAACTGTTTTAGAATAGCTTGCAGAAATAAAGAATCACGCGGTTAATAAATATTATTTGTAGAAATTGAAACTGAAATATGTAACATTACATTTATTCATCTCAGTAGTATAAATTATTACATTTATAAAACTTATTTGACTTAAATTGAAATAGTTTTATGGTGATTTCCATTAGTTCATGGTTACATTCTGTCGTTACGGAACGTCAGTTTTACCTGTCAAAATCAACTTCTTAGATCTGTCTTTGCGGTGTGAAAGCCTAAAGGCAAACGAGCAGACGCATCGCCTGATGGTAAGTGATTACCACCGCCCATGGAGGTCTCACAAGTGCGTTGCCCGCCTTTGGGGGATGGGAAAGAGGATGGGGAGGAGTTGGGGTATGGGCCTCCAGTATCCTCACTCACTCGGTGAAACACAGCGTAGGCGCTCTTTCACACTGGTTTTTCTGTGAGGCCGTGTTATTATTTCGGTCGAGCCGGCCCATGCATGCCAAAGCGTGGTTCTCCCACGGTATTCGTTATTTTATGGTAAAAGAACGTTTACCGAGTCAGCTAGTAGAAGTATATAGATATGTTTATTAGCAGTCAGATAAGCACAGTACAGGCTTTGCCTAGTTTGGGCAAAGAGATCCGTGTGTGAGAGAGATGCTAGAATTTTATTACAATACTAACTGACCCACGCAACCTTGTTTACGTCTTCTATTGCCCGTAGCGTGAAAATTTTCCCCCGTTTTTGAAACATTCTTCATTGGTGCTCCGCTCCTATTAGTAGTAGCGTGATGATATACAGCCCATAGCCTTCCTCGATAAATGGACTATCCAACACTGAAATATTTTTTCATATTGGACCAGCGGTTTCTGAGATTAGCCTGTTCAAACAAACAAACTCTTCAGCTTTATTATATTAGTATAGGTTTAGTTGTTCCCAATTTTCCCAGTTGGTACTCTTGTCCTAGTGACTTTTCATAATCACATAACTAATCCCTGTCCCATCAAACTATTGTTATCTAAGTCACATTTTTTATTTTTCCAAATACCATTACGTTCTCAAGAAAGTTTTTGGTAAAATTCGGATTGTGTAGAATACGATTTCTTTTTCGAAAAAATGAATTCATGTGCCAATTTTTTATTAATTTTGAGCTCTTACACAAATAGATACATATCAATCCCTAATTAGAACAACCTTACTGTTATTATGCTTATACCACATTTCAGAGTAATGTATATAATACTTTCATTTTCCTGTTCAACACCGAACATCTGTGAATGAATTCATCGCAAACGTTTCGAAAGCCTTTTGCATTCCACAGTGAAAGCAAAATAAATCTGTAGAATCATCATCGAAATACAACTCTTATTGCATGTTATATACAAGGTTGAAAATTTAATGAATTCACGTCAATATTTTTACAACTGCCGACAATATAGGCGCGCTGCCTATATTATATTGGATCTTATGGTTCACGGATTAAGGATTACGTTTGTTTGATGAATAACAGTGTTAGTGTTGTAATAATGTTAGACGGTTTGCAAAAAAAAGTGCGTGTTGAAATTGACTTTTAGTGGTTTTATGAAGTTTCAATGTGTTTAAAAGAATCTATATTATTTTGGTATTATATAATATTTTGGTACATGTACATACATATGCATTTAGTAAAAAGCGGTTATTTTAATATTACAAACAGGTTTTATTTATTTGTATGTATGTATAGATGTATAGTTAATTTTGCAAAAAAGAAAAGATAAATTGGAGCAGTTGGTAGCTGTATCCTGGCCACGTTTCGCCACGCTGTGCCATCCCATAATTAAAGCATGTTGAAAGTCATATGTCATTTAAAACTTTATGCGTATTTAATGTCCATAACAAACCAACTTAATTTTTTTGAATAATTGGTATCAGATTTGTAAGCACCAAATAAACATTTATTTGTTTTTGAAAATTATAATGCATTTACATAATTAAAATAATAGTTGCAAAAATACATTATTCAAAAGTATCCCCTACCTTTAGTAAGTGTAAAAGTATTAAATTAAATAAGACTTACGTGTTTGAATTGATGATGTAATTATAACTCATTGTAATTCTGAATTAAAAAATGAGTTGGTTTAGATTCTGCTTCATTTTTAAAAACCATTTTGCTACAACATAGTACAACATACAATCTAGAAAAATAACGTAATCTACCAGCTCGGTTCAGGCTGTACTGAAGCACAGCACTGGTTTTCATCTAGCCCCTTTTTTGTTTGGGAATGCCCCCGGATACCACCGACTGATGGGAATGTCGGACTCGGACCAACTAAAACTACACGCCGTCTCGGATACTAGAAGTCGGGGGACATCACATATTTTCCTAGTTAGGTACGATTCCCAATCGAACCTATAACTTCTGGCTCCGTAGTCAAGATCGAAATCTACCCACTAGTTTGGAATTATACAGCAGTACGTTTCTATATTATTCTCAATTCGACTTTATTTTCTTTTTTTTATGTTTGTTACCACATAACTTTTGACTGGGTGAACCGATTTTGATGATTCTTTTTTTATTTGAAAGCATTTTTAAATAAAAAAAGAACCATCAAAACCATTTCACTTTGGTTCAATTCTTAGAATCGGTTTTTTTTGTTTTTAAATTTTGTGATTATTAAACACTTAAAATGATAACAAAAATACAAATGAAAGATAATGGTTATTATTTGCAAATTGATGAAGCGTATGAACACTTAAAGGTTCAAAGCCATCATTTCATGCTAAGATACTCGTACCTCTACTGGGTCAGTAGTGAAACATTTGTGCTCAAAAAACCGCAAACGTTCAACGGAGTCAATTGTCATTGTAGTTTGAATATAAACTATTTTTATACTGCGGTTTGCAATGCATGATAAACCTACTTTAGTATAAAGTCAGGTGTGATTTTATACTACTTATACACCTGACTGTCTCGTTGGCGCAGTGTTAGATTACGCGACTGCTGTACATGAAGTCTCAGTCTCAAATGTTTGTATGATCTGCAAATGTGTTTCGGAAAAGTATAAATGTATTTATATCAATTGTCTAGTACCTAGTACCTACCCATAATAGCAGCTCTGCTGAGTTTGAGGCTAGATAGCGTTATGTGTGCCTAATACATACAAAAAAAAACCTGTGTCACGGAAGTGCAACTAAAGCTTCCTCTTCTCCATTGCTCTTTGAATGAATTTGAGTCTTTCGATGATGCCTATTATGAGCAA
The DNA here is from genome assembly GCA_916048165.1 of Spilarctia lutea. Taxonomy (NCBI): domain Eukaryota; kingdom Metazoa; phylum Arthropoda; class Insecta; order Lepidoptera; family Erebidae; genus Spilarctia; species Spilarctia lutea. The sequence continues at coordinate 798,516 of OU696492.1, read as the reverse complement.
TTTGACTAGTAATCGTAATGTTGTCCAAGTTATGTAATAGAGGGTATTTTCTCGTCCAGGGATCTCTCCACCAGACATTTTACAAATTACTCAATGTTCTTCCGATAACCTTATATGGCGAAGTGGCAACCGGCCGCGTTACAGTCGTTTACGCCAATCTTCTACTGCGCTTAAAAACGTTTGCTAGTATTTTGCATTTCGTTGATTTCGCTTATCATTTCGTGAGGTTTATAGAAATATTGGTTGTGTTATTTGTACGAGTACCTAATTTTACCTCTAATGAATTAAGACTTTAGGTAACTACTACAAGGTAGAATATTTTAATTTATGTATATTTCAGACAGCTGTCAAACTGTTTATTGGTTAATGTCGTAATGAGTTTGATTGAAATTTGATATAATTGATTATTGATTATTATTTAAGCCTCTTTGACATACGTTTCTTTTCAACTACTCTGCTCCTATTGGAATAAGTGTGATGTTGACAATCCTTTCTGAGACACGCGATTATGTATTTTACATATTAAAAACATGAAAATCGGGAACATAGTTTCGAAGTTCATTGTAAGCAATAACTTGATATTAAAATTACATATATACATGATTTCATTTATTTATTCAATTCAACTATTTTTAATTATTAAAAATAGTTATAATTTTAAAAAAGTTATTTACAGCTTTTCAAAATATCCCCGTCCAAACCCAATGCACTTATGCATTCGGGTGAACCAGTTTTCAAAAAATTTAAAATACTTGGCTTGTCTTAAACAATAACCGTATATAAAAAGAAATATTTCAGCGTTAGCCCAATTATCGAAGGCTATATACCAATACGCTACGATTAAAATAAGTGTATTTTCAATAAAAAATGTTTCAAGAACGTCAGCAAAATGGTTACGTAGTTTCGGAGTTCATTATAAGCAACAACGTGACACAAGAAATACGTTGACTGTTCCAGAAAATTTAAGTTTATGAACAGCTTTTCAAAAAAATCCCCTCCAATCGTAATGCACTTAGCATTCGAGTGAACCAGCTTTCAAAACATTTAAAAAACGTGTCTTGCGCAAAATAACCGCCAAAATTCTTCGACGGCCTCGCCCCGTAAGCATTTTTCTACCGTTGGAAATAAAAGAATTGCATGGTGCTAAATCTAGGCTGCACGGAGGATGGGGTAACATTTGTAACCCCGAAGTTATCAAATAGTCCATAATTCTAGCAGCTGTAAGAGCGGGTGCGTTATCTTGGTGAAAAAGAATGCCACGGACGCCGCTCCTTGGGCGCTCGCTTTGCAACTACCGAAAGTTTGAGGCAAAAAAACTTCGCTATATCACTAGTAACTGTTCTACTGTCTTCTAGCGGTATTACTGCTACTGGTCCACTGCGTAAATAAAAACCGCTTTCATTTTTTTTATTAACGGTCCGTCCGCAATCAACTTTTGTGGTCAAATCGTCCTCTTCAAATACCGAATCGTAGCTATATATCCATGATTCACCAGTTGTAAGAATGTAGGATACATTTTGCGAAGTTCCACCTTCGAACTTTTCGAACATAAATTTGCACCAATCAACACGACGACGTTTTTGCTCATCGGTGAGAGAATGAGGTATCCATCGCGATGCAAACTTCCTAACTATAAGGTGTTCATGAAGGATGGTGTAAACTGCCTGTGATCCAATGTTTAATATGTCTATTCTCTCGCAATAGCCACTCTACCCTGATGACGTTTTCATGAGCTACTGTAGTTGGTAGTCGGTCGGGTCTGGGGTCATTGTTAAAGTTCTCTCGAGCTGGGGGTCACTCGGAAGGTACCATTCACTTTGTATGCCACAAGTTTTTCTCAGTTTTCCATCGTATTTTCTCGAAGTATTGATTTTTAGAAACTGTTATTATTTAATTTGGGACACTCGTCAAATCGACGTGTTTCGCTCCCTATCGCGCTTTTTCCTGCCACTATCAGAATTTAGTCCAATGATAAAAGTTGGGTGTCTCGTCAAAACGAAGCTGTGTATAAACTTTCAGCCTGTTATTAATCACTGAAATCCCTTGTACGTGGGCCCGTGGACTATGTGACTTTCAATTTTCGGTACAACCTAGGTATGTGGCTCTAGGATTAAAAATTTTACGTCATGCGATTAGTAGAAATGGCGAACTTAACGCCTAAGACATTCTCTACCAGTCAAACATTGGGCGATGCAAATAAGACTTCTGTCTTGACTGACTACTTACTAGTAGGTTGGATTTCATTCATCATAATGTATTTTTTTTTTATAAATTTACACAAAGAATTTTAAACCATATGTTATTCATCGTCATTATGCATTTGCAAAAACGTTTTAAATCCAACTGTTAATGCAGAAATAAGCATGATCAAATAAGAAATGAAAATGTTTTAAATTTTCATTGTAATGTCTCACTGTTTAATATACGGAACACTTGTGTTTTTCTTCTTATTGTTAATATTAAGTTAATTTCATTTTCGTTACCTTAGTATCTCTTCGTTACCATTCTATAGAATAAAAAAATATAGTGGGAATCAGGTAATTAGTAATGGTTTAAACAATGACAACAAATAGTAAACTACATTCTCATACTTAACGAGTAAATTATAAAAATAACAAAGACAACAATAATATATATACCGACAATATTTTTTTTTTTGGGAAATTTTTGTTTGTTACTTGAGAGAAAGGTATTATTGTCAATTATTTCCGGGTGTTCCGGAATAAAAGTGAATAAACGCTGCGGCATAACGCCTCACTTTTATGCCCGGTTCCTATATTTAATGAATCGTCATCGTGTAAAAATTTTCTACAACCGACTACGAGTCGTAAATACCGTTCCTCAATTTATTTTTTATAGGACCGATTTTAGCTTACGCCCCGTATAATATATGTACTACTATTCGTACCTAGAACGGATCGTTTTTCAAATATAGGAACCGGGCATTAGTGGAACCTAAATAAGAACCCTATTTATAAGAATAATTCTTTAATTTTGGCATGTGTATAGATTGGTACCTTGTGGCATAAGTAGGTCCAGTTATCGCTCGATTTGACTTATCATAAAATTGTATACCGCGGGCTAAATATGAAAACCGTCGGGATGAATAAGAGCGTGAGGATATTGGGTATTCCTTCACGTAGAATATTGTATTTAAGCTACGTCGTAATATACATTAATACTTTTTTTTTTATTGAATAGTGGGCACACGAGCAGACGTATCACCTGATGGTAAGCGATTTCCGCCGCCCATGGACACCAAAGGCGTCACAAGTGCGTTGCTGACCTTTGGGGGATGGGAAGAGGGAATAGGGGGAGGGGTTGGGATATGGGCCTCCGGTATCCTCACTCACTCGGTGAAACACAGCGCAAGCGCTATGTCACACCGGTTTTCTGTGAGGCCGTGGTATCACTCCGGTCGAGCTGACTCAGTTTAGAAAAAGACTTGGAGGATCAATGAGTTAATACAAAAGCTTACTTTTCATGTATTATTGTAGTGTAAGAAATAAACATCATAGTTAAGTGAAAACCACAACAGCGACCATACTTTCACGACTTTATGTAAATGCTTAATTATTTCTTTGTCATTAATTTTTAAGGTGTACCATTATGTCGGAAATAATGGAGGGCTTTTCTAAAATATGTACTTTTTAAGACGAGTTCTTTGTTTAGACAAAAACTATTTTCTATTTAATTATTTCGTACCAATGACTTATGATAAAAATATGGTTAAAGTGAAATAGGCTTATTGTTAAAAACAAAGGATTGTTTTGTGACTAATGAAGTTGATTTGTAACCAACATTTTTTGTTTTATGGTATAAGAATCAAATGAGAAGAAAAGTACTAATAGCCTTCGGTTCAGTTAGACTCAATAATAGTAAAGTAGACGCTAAGAAAGTAACAAGTCTAAGTTCTAAAGGTAGTAGAGCCACGCTGTCTTCAGTACGAACAGGCCGGCAGGGGACGATACTATCCTTTCATTAAAAACCAACTTAAAATTACAGCATACGTGTTCCGTTGGTGAGTGTGAACAGAGCCACAATGATGCAGAAGCATCTAAATAGAATATACCTCACATGGAATACTGTTCTCATCTTTGGGCAGGAGCACCCCAATACCAGCTCCTCCCTCTGGACCGCATTCAGCGGACCGCGACTCGTATCGTCGATTACCAGGATCTTTCAATTCGGTTAGACTCTCTGGCGCTGCTTAGAGATGTGGCTTCGCTGTGCATCTTTTACCGCATTTATAATGGCGAGTGCTCCGAGGAATTGTTCGGATTGATCCCTGCCGCATTTTTTACGCCATCGTCCTAGCGACAGATATTTCATCCCCATCATCTAGATGGTTGGCAGTCCACAACTGTGCGATTTTCCGGAAATTTTCTGCCACGCACAACAAAACTGTGGAATGAGCTGTCGCCTGCGGTGTTCCCGGACCAATACGACCTGCAAACCTTCAAGAAAAGAGCGTACTCCTTCCTAAAAGGCCGGCAACGCACTTGTTACGCCTCTGGTGTTGCGGGTGTCCATGGGCGGCTGTAATCGCTTACCATCAGGCGATACGTCTGCTCGCCTGCCCCCTATATAATAAAAAAAAAAGTCTAAGTTCTAAAGGTAGTAGAGCCACGCTATCTTTAGTACGAACAGGCCGGCAGGGGACGATACTATCCTTTCATTAAAGACCAACTTAAAATGACAGCATACCTGCTGTCATGTTCCGTTGGTGAGTGTGAACAGAGCCACAATGATGAAGAGGCATCTCAATAGGCCGCTATAGTGTGGATTATCATGCATTATTGCATTGTCTGCATTCACAATTAATATGGTGACCGCTACTCTTGGTCTCTTGGTAGCGTCACGTTGCTAGGCTTTCAATCAGGCCACCATTTTAATCTCTCTCATTCCACATTCAACCTCCTCAGAAATTTTTAATAGAATATTCCGGACATCTATAACACACAACGCCATATAGCCCCAAGCTAAGCAGAGCTTGTGTTATGGGTACTAGACAACTGATATAAATACTTATATACCCCTTTTTTTTGTAAATACAAACATAGAAAAACACCCAAACTCCGAAACAATTATTTGCAGATCACACAAACATTTAGTCCGACCCAGGAATCGAACGCGAGACTTCAAGCTTAGCAGTCGCATACGTTACCACTAAGCCACCGAGGCAGTTGTAATATTAATAATACAAGCATGATTCCACAAAACATGTACTTAAATTATTATTTTCTATTAAAATATGCTAAACAGAAAGCAATTCTAATACAATGGGCTATTCAGAAAGCTTTAGGTACGAAATAAATATGTTTATAGTCAATTATTAAACTAGAATAATTTGTTAATTAATGTTTTCTATGCCCCCCTCGAAACAGATTATATTCATGATGAAAGAGTTATCATTAAAAAAATATATAAATAGGTTCAAGCATCAATTTGAGCTACACACGAATCTTGTTAAACGGTTTTATATTTAGCTCACCCCGTTTGTTTTATTCTTTCTTGGGTCAAATTTAGTAATTCAAATTTCACCCTCTTCCTGTCAACCGATTAATCTGAAATTTTGTATACACTTTGGATTTTGGTGACAATACAATTATGTTTATTCATTATCATTATAAATTCAAGATGGCCGCCGCTACAAAATGGCGGATAACGCAGGTTTTATCAATCCCATCAATATGGGTATCAAATGAAAGGGCTCAACAAGCAGAATACAATATACTATAAAAAATTGAAATAATGAAGCACTAAATGAATTAAACAGAATGCGAAATAAAAACTAAAAACTAGAAAATAAAAATAGGTAAAAAAACTTTTTAAGTTAAACGGTTTTATGTTAAACATACATTGCAATGTTTAAGATAAATGTACTAAAAACCAAAAAATAATAAAATAGATACAGTCGTGGGAATTATAAACATATGCATAGACTAGACTAAAATAAAACCGTGGGGCACGTCAATTGTCTACAAATTATCGACTTAATGTGCGATAGAAGAATCGCTTAATTCGTCGTTAGGCAGTTGGCCCGCAGACGGTGAGGAAATTACTTACTATTTTCTTGCTCATGGAAATTCCAATAGTTATACACTCCATGTTAACCCCACGGTTTTATTTTAGTCTAGTCTATGCATATGTTTATAATTCCCACGACTGTATCTATTTGATTATTTTTTGGTTTTTAGTACATTTATCTTAAACATTGCAATGTATGTTTAACATAAAACCGTTTAACTTAAAAAGTTTTTTTACCTATTTTTATTTATAAATATGTGACTGCACGGTTGGCCGAGTGGTTTCAGCGGTCACCATGCCGCTTGCTACTGCGCCAAGTGTCTTGGGTTCAAATCCCAAGCGGTACAACACATTGTGTGATCCACGAATTGTTGTCCCGAGTCTGGATATTCTTTGTGTCCGTTTCTTGTATGTTTGTAAAGTCCCCCACGACACAGGATGTTTATTCCTAATGTGGGAGTTGTCTTTTTAAAGAGTAAAGAGAGAATACGTAGCGACCCGGCTCAGCTTCGCACAGAAATCTTTGAAATTATTGGATTTTCTTTACTATAATATGCATGTACTATGCATAGTATCTTCCTCGTGAATTACTCTATATATTGCTAAAAATTGTATTAAATTCCGTTAAGTAATTCGAAAGATCTAAGCGAACGGACAGCGAAACCGACTTCACTTTTTAATATGTAAAGATTAGTTTGTTATATACAATCTGCGTTATACTTTTACTGAAATATTAAGAACAAAATCAACAAAGCGTTATACCAGAGACCTTAATTATAGGTGCGTGTATAATTTTATTTAAATTACCAAAATTGTTAGTAGGTACAGTACATATTTACATACATTAAATATGGTACTACATTTTTTTCGCCTCTGTTCCCAAGCCAGTTTTTTAGAGTACTGTTTCTTAATTTAAAAATTAAGTTTTCTCTTCTTCTTAAAGTAATAAAAAAGGAATTATGAGAAATATGTTTGTCTTCCCATCAAAATCCTTTTGGCAAGAGTTCAGTCGTAAGAATATGAAGCTGTATTAAAATGCTTTCGTTACCAGTTTTCATAATCTAGAACACTAGCTGACCCTTGCAATCTTGTTTGCGTTATCCCTTGTTTTTTAAACATTCTTCATTGGGGCTCCACTCTCATTGGTTTTAGCGTGATGATATATAGCCTAAAGCCTTCCTCGATAAATGGACTATCCAACACCGAAATAATTTTTCAAATCGGACCATCAGCTCCTGAGATTAGTGCGATTAAACCAACAAACAAACCCTTCAACTTTATAATATTAGTATGTAGGTTTTGACTGCACTGTTGGCTTAGTGGTTTAAGCGATCGCCCCGCAACATTCTACTATGCCAAGTGTTGAGGGTTCAAATCCTACATACGATAACACTTTGTGTGATGAACAAATTGTTGTCTGGGTGTTCTTTGTATCTGTTTCATGTATGTTTGTAAATTCCCCCGCGACACAGGATATATATTCCTAATGCGGGAGTTACCTTTTAAAATAAAAAAAAGATATATCCCGGAAAAAAGTATACACAAGCAATAAACAAGAAACTGTAAAAACGTAAAGAAATTAGTATCTTATAGGAAATGATTTGTGCTAGATTCGATAGAAAGAATAGCGAAGAAAGTCAGGAACCGATATTGTTCGTTGGTTATTTTCCCTACATTGTAATGACGTAGTGTTTGAGTGTGATTTCTACACGTTTCTTGTTAATATATCAACAGTGTGTGAACGATTTACTTAGAGAATCTAATTCACAGTTCAATTAAAGCATTGGCTTGAGTTTCCAAATAGTCTACGCTATTTACAGAATTATTTGCTAGTTGTTTCCTATATTTTCTTGCAATGAAAATATCATAAAATAATTAGTATATGATATTTGACACTGAATTTAATTACAAACATTCGTACATCTATCGTTTACAGACTTTCGTGTAATATTACTATATTACAGGAAAAAAAATATTAAAAGAAGCTCAAGTTACTATTTACTACATCATATATAAGCCAGAAAAATCCTGTGAAAATCGGTCCATACGTTTGTATAAAAAATTTTAAAACAAATTTTTTTTGGGTTAATCTCTGCAAATTTCATTAAATTCATAACAATTCAATTACATAACATTATTAGCGTGTACTATACCGAGTTTATTAATTTAGTTTTACATAAAATTATCATAATTACTTGCTGTAGACTTTTTATTCACTTCCGTTGTTTTTTACCCGACAACGGCGAAGCCAAATATAATCATTTTGACAGTCTATGTGTGTAATAATATCCCGGCTGATAAATATACGATGAAAAATAAATAAATTTTAACTAAGGATTATTTTTTGTGTTTTTCTTTTCAAAATGACTCTATGGAAAGCAAATAGAAAGCATAAGCAGAATCCAGGAGTGGTGGTCATCATACTCATTGCGAATTCAGACAATGCAACATGGGGACCCACAGCATGGCGGCATAGTGATGCTTCTGCATTTTTTTTTATATGACCGGGTAATGCTTTTAAAAAAAATAAAAAAAATAGGTACAACTTGCCTGTTTTAGACGGTTAACTTCACGCTTAATCCTGGGAGTGTTCTGGTTTTAGTCCCCACATGAAGTACAATTTTATAAAATCAATAAATTTGTTTTTTTTTGAGATGTTTAACCACGAATATTGTTTCAGAATCTCCTCTAGAAGAAGTAACCGATGCTTTATACGACAAGAGCGTGAAGTTCTTGGTGACTCACGATATGAAGGTGACCCTTCCTGAGACCTTCTTCCAAGGTGCCACTGTTAGGATATCTCCAAGAGCCCTGACGAAAACTGGAGCTCTGGTTCACATTGAACTAGAACCGAAAGAAGTACAAGAGAATGGAAGGTTATTCTTTCACAAGATTAGTAAGTATTTTCGTTTTGTTTACAATCTTTTTTTTAATAGGGTTTAAACGAGCAGACGTATCACCTGATGGTAAGCGATTACCGCCGCCCATCGACACCCGCAACACCAAAGGCGTCACAAGTGCGTTGCCGACCTTTGGGGGATGGGAAAGGGGATGGGGGGAGGGGTTGGGGTATGGGCCTCCGGTATCCTCACTCACTCGGTGAAACACAGCGCAAACGCTATTTCACACCAGTTTTCTTTGAGACCGTGGTATCACTCCGGTCGAGCCGACCCATTCATGCCGAAGCATAGCTCTCCCACGGTATCTCAAAGTTGGTTTATAATCTACACTTACATACTTAAGCTACCCATCTGATGTCCTGACATTTTTACGAGAGTATTATTATAGATACTAATATTGATTGCAAAGCTATTGTTATAGATTTTATATACATGTAAATTGAAATTGGTTTCAAGGTAACTGAAAAAGAAATATCTCTTTTCCATCAACACGCATTTACCTGCTGTTTCGCCCGCATGTTTATCGGTTCGGTCGGTAAAAAGTAAACTATGACCTAGTATAAAAAGTTTATCCGTCTCAAAATTTCATCGAAGTCAGTGCAACGGCTTAGCTCTGAAAGCGTAACAGACAGGCTGACAGAGTTATTTAATTTATAATATTATTCACCTAAGATTAAATCGTACCCTCACAGCAGTATACAAAATGTAAAAAAAAAATATTGTAATGCTGGTTATTTTATTTTTGCTGGCACTACAATATCGACAAGCATTAGACTAAAATAAAACTACTCCCGAGAATCCAGGACTTCTAATTTACATGTGTATATTTTAACCTATGTTTAATTATTATTATTCTTTCCAGAAAAATATCTGAAGAGAAAACTAGTAACAGCAGCCATAGCAATAATATTGGTCATCAAACTCATAGTTTTGAAATTAGTCTTCGTATTGCCTCTCATCATGGGCGTCACCACTGCCAAGAAGATGTTCCTGAAGTTCCTGTTGTTCCTCTTCCCCGCACTCAGCCATATATTCAAACTATGTTCTTGGTATCACCAGAATTATCACACCACGAAGTTCCATCATCATCACCATTTGATTACACATCATCATAAGGTTTGTTTATATTTATTTCAATTTAGTAAAGTGAACAGTTGATGTTTTATATAAAAGGATCAATTAAGTTTAAAAGATTATTACTTATGATTGAATATTGCCTTTGATTGTAATTGAAGGTCTATGTTTACCTTCAGTTAAGTGTTGGTCCGTCTATATGGTATCTATACGAGTACAAATATTATAAAGCTTAAGAATTTGCTTGTATAGTTGAACGCAGTGACCTCAGGAATAACTGGCTGGAATCTCTCTCTTTTTGTCTTTCTGATAGAATCAGAAATGAAGAGATCTTTAAGAAGTCGTGGGGTTGATTCTCGTAGCTCACCGAAATAATGGCCGATGGGGCCACACAGTTTTTTTTTTGTTTATTGAATAAGGCGCAAACGAGCAGACACATCACCTGATGGTAAGCGATTACCGCCACCCATGGACACCCGCAACACCAAAAGCGTCACAAGTGCGTTGCCGAACTTTTGGGGGATGGGGAGAGGGAATGGGGGGAGGGGTTGGGGTATGGGCCTCCGGTATCCTCACTCACTTGGTGAAACACAGCGCAAGCGCTATTTCACACTGGTTTTCTGTGAGGCCGTGGTATCACTCCGGTCGAGCCGGCTACTTGAATGAGTTCTTGAGTTCTTGAATGATGACCATATACGAGTACTGGACACCCATCGTTGGTAGGGCCGCAATAAGGTGTGCCAACGATGTGGAAGGCCTGGAAGAAAGAGGCTGTTGGTTGCAGCGGCACAAGCCCCTTTTATTGTTGGATGGCTCATAATTCATCGAGGAAATCCATAGATTATAATAATATAACTTCACCTCTCATTGATTTGAAGTTATGCATCACCGACACTTTCTGCTGTCACTTTTTATACAAAAATTGTGTGATTTCCAACCAATTACAAAAATGCGTGCGACACGCTTTGCGTTTTCACTTTTAACGAAACATTGTAGCAAACATTCCTGACGATTAAGATCTTCATTTTGTTTGGAATATCATATTTATTCTCATAGCGACATTCAGCTGATGGTTAATTTGCTGAACATCGTTTTTATGAGGTCTTGTTAGGTTCGAATCGAAAACTTTGTTTCGATTTGCAAAGGTAATATGGATAAGTTAAACATTTCTTAGACAAGTGTAATGCTCTAGATAACTTATTTATTTATTTGTTACATAAAAAATATGAAGATTGGTGGTTTGACTGGGAGGTCCCGTTCCCGTACAATTATGAGCTTATAAAATAAATAATTAACTATTAATAAATTATTTTTTAATTGTTTAAGATAGGTACTACAAAAACTCATTTTAGTGAGTTTAACAAATACTGTTTTAGTTTCTTCTTAATTATATCTTTATTCGGTTGTTCCCTGATGTCTGACGGCAGACTGTATAAATTGTGAGGCACTACTTTCTACAGTTCTGTTACCCTAGTAATTATCTGCTCTTGTAGCAATATGTCTGTCTTCGGTCACCAAGCGAGAGTGATGTTCATCAGTAACCATCGTCTTATTAATATTTACTAAACATAAAGCTATTTGTTCATAGGCTCCTCATCATCAGCCGTATGGACCTCCATCGGGTCATGCATCTTCCGTAGTAGTTCGACCTCATCATCTTGGTCCACCGCCAACTTCAGACCACTACAGTCACGACAACTTTGCATTGTCTGGAGCTGGACTGGGTACCGAGTGAGTACAATTTATTAATACTGACTTTAGTCAGTTTACATTGTATTAAGTATAGCGTCTAATGAGATGTCTTTCACACCAGTAACTAGACTATTATAATAGTAACGGGTGTTTTTTTAAGCTAGATAGAACTTTAAATTGTAAAAAGTAACACAAAAAATTAAATTTTGATGAAACTTTTTTTTTAATTTGTTTCAGTATACTCTGACTAATCATCATGAATAGACTCACGCTTGAACAACGCTACGAAATTATCCAAATTTACTTTGAAAATCAGTCGTCGATTCGCGCAACTTATAGACGACTTCGTCATTTGTATGGCGTATAACACGAACAATGCTGGCCTCCAAGGCGTCAATTGTTGCTGGTTTATCATTATATATCGGTATATATTCATGATGATTTGTCAGAGTATACTGAAACAAATAAAAAAAAAAGTTTCATCAAAATTTAATTTTTTGTGATACTTTTTACAATTTAAAGTTCTATCTAGCTTAAAAAACACCCTATATAATGCCTGACGGCGTCGCAAGCGTATCTATGCTTTACTCTTAATAAAAAGAAACTATTGGACCACAACTAAAAGGTTATCGACGTAAGCATTCATATTTTAATAAATCAATATGATGATATGTCATGATTACATCGTAGGTCTCGTGCTCATAGACCCATTATTTAGTCAATATTTTTATTCCAATCCAAACTTGTTATTAAATTTAACTGTCGATATTAAGCGGCGCGCAATAGGAGAGGTTTATGCCCCTCAATATACTGTAATAGTCCAATAATGAAGTAACCAAGTTATGATATTAATAAAATTATCATAACTTAACGCTATCGCGTCATGACTTGATGCAATTCAGTTTATTTATTTTTAATTTACAACTTCATGCGCTTGTATATCAGCGGTATAATACATGCAACTTAGCCAGAGATCGTGCATGCTCACCCAGAACAATTAAGTTTGTGATGAATACGATCATTTGTTGGATATAGTTTCTCTTAAATATTATATTGTATATGTATCTATGTAATATCTATATTCTTTATGGACATGTATATATGTGTATGTATGTATTTATATTTATATATGTGTATATATTATACAAATGTGTTAGTGTAGATATATGTATGTAGGAAATATAAATTTGATACGTTATTTGTAAATGTGCACCACAAACTACAAATTACTCGTTATGGTCCATCTTAAGGTTGCCTGGAAGAGATCGCAGCATGCGACAAGGCCGCCCATTGTACCACTGATTTTTGTATTATTGTAATATTATTTTATTAATATTAAGGTGCATAATAAAGCGTTTATCTATCTATAAATCTCTCTATTAGTAGGTCGAGTTCCTCGAGTACCAGCAGTATATAGTAGAAACTATGGGAATTATCCAATAGTTGTATAGTTCAATTTGGGATAAAAAGCCCTTGTACAAAATTATTATTATTGTTCATATTTTTTCTTAGTTTCATCATAGGAGACATTCACCGCAACGCGATAGCCAATTTCAAGCCAACACAGAACGACATGCAAGACATAAACGCCTGGGGATTAGGACAACCACCAGGTAAGAGACTTGATAAATCCCATTCTGTCACGCCAATAAACGGCAAACAGATATGGTAAATGGTAGAAAAACTACCTAGAAGCTACACTAACCAACCTGGAAGCCGCTTAACAGGTTCCGTACCCAAGATAAAAGATTCCAAAAAAATCTGTCAAGGTAGGATTTGGCGACACAAATGTATTCCTGGCCTTTAAGTAACCCCTCCCTCCTAGCATCAGAGGAAGACGGTTTTCTTTGAGGCCGTAACAATATTCTCTCTTCCATGGTGAAAACCTCTTTACTCTTTAGCCCCATTAACTAATCTAATTACTTGTATGAGGAGAAGTTCAGTAAGTATACTCGTACTATCATCAATCGCGAATTTGGTGTTATGCTACCAATATTTTTTACCATCATCAAAGTCTCACATACAGCTACTATTTATGCTAATGATAAAACTTTAACAGGACCAGATGGACAACCAGATGATCAACAATCCGGTGAATACACTGGAAGCAACAGTATACAACTTGGGGTAGCAGCTAATAGCAATGTACCTCAACGAATAGCTGGCCAAGCTAATACGGGAAGGTAAGAAAACACTATTGTATATTTTTACCCTACTGTAGTAAAAGAGTATTTATGTATTAATGTAACAGCAAACGAAAGTACTGATCAGTATTAGAAAGTAAGTACTTGTGATTTTTACGATTAGGTATTCTATAAAACCGAAGAAGTTGGGCAAAATGGTTTTGAAACATTAACTATTTACAAATGGTTCAGTTAAAAAACTAAATTATTCTGGGTTATTAGTTCAATTTCTTTATAAATCTATATATCAATACGTGAAGCAAAACCTTTGGGTTACAAAGAAAACAAAATATAAAACTTACTTACTAACTTATACGAGTCCTGATCAGGTATTTTATTTACTGTATGTGTGGTAATTCTTTGGAACACTGTACATACTGTAAAAAAAATTGACGTGTTTTTAATCGCGCTGCTTAAATCACGGAAATAGTCATGTACTTTGTGTTGCTTGTAAGCATAATTGTTCCTCCAATGTCCGGAAACGAGACTTTTACATGCAAATAGATTATTTTGACTGTACGGTTGACACTAGGTTTAAGTGGTTGCCACGCCGCTTTCTATTTACTAGACTAGGGACTAGATGGCGTTGTGTTTTAGATGTCTGAAATATTTATTATTATTTTTATTATATTATTATTTACTATTATTGTGCCAAGTGTTGTGGATTCAAATATCACATGGAACAAAGTTTAGGTGTTCTTTGTGTCCGATACATGTATGTTCATAAAGTCCCCCGCGACACATTATTTATTCCTAATCCGGGAGTTCTCTTTTCATAAAGAATAATTGTAAAGTATAATTTACCCTACTTATACAGTGTAGTGGGAAAAGATGGAAATATGTAACTTCACAATTTGAAATTTTCCCATAAAGAATCTCCGCGTGACTTCTTGTTATGATCAAGCTATCATAAGTAGATCTTGTATACTTTAAAGGGATAAAATGCGTTTGATTTTCATAAAGATAAGAGCCCTAAAGCTATAGATGATTATTTTATTCAGAAAAGGTATTGTGGACGTGATAGAAATAATTGGGAGAAAATACTACGTGATGCCTCTTTCGAGATAATATAGGAGAGATATTCTTTAAAGGTGTTTCCTATGGTTTTGTGCATAACGAATACTATACAATTATACTAAATGTGACAGCCATTGGTAGTAAATTGATCGAATGGGCCGCAAAGCAATATAACTTATCTTCTGGTGACGTACGCCTTCTTCTTATCCTGGGGTACTGCAGGAGCTTCTACGACGCGTCTTTGACCAAGTCGCGTGTTTCAATTGAAACAGTTTATGTCCTGGATCTCTAATATCACTTAAAGTTGCTGACTACGCAGTCACCCACCAAAATATTGAGAAAATTACTTCTTCTGGATTTATTTATAACGATCGCATATTTTCGTGCGCCAGCCAAATCCTACACGCGCCGATACATATGGCGCGGGAAACGCGGCCAATGAGGGGCCATGATTGGACGAGACGTATGAGTGCAATCATTACGCTCTGACATTGGTTTAAGCTTCCACTCCGGAAGCAGAATACCTAAACGCTGCTTGTACATCCAATCTTCGGTGTCTAGATATAAGTTATATCAGGAATGGAATACAATACAATTAAATTACCAATATGAATTTAATGGTTACGAAACCCTAGTTTTTGTCCCCGGCTCCGCCTACGTGCATCACTCACTAAGTATAAAATAACTTTCAAAATCGGTTCTGTATTTCAAGAGATTATTCCCTATAACCACATAAACTCACATTCATATCATTTCATTCCACAAGAATGTCGATTTGACAGAACTGTGCCGATAGCCATGCAAAGCATACGAATTTGTTGCCATATGACTTGAATGTTTTATTTTATGTATGTTCCTGCCAAACTGAAGTAATTATTTTACCGCCTTCATTTAAATGTTTAATGCCTCTTACTGTATACTGTTGTATACTGACTGTAAAATAATATTTCCAGACCTGTCGGGCCGCCACTGAATCCATACTACCGAAATAAGAAAACCACACCGAAAGATCCATATCAAGCCGAAAAAGAAGCATTGGTAAGCATTTTATAACAGTTTTATTAGATAAAGAAGAAGATTATATAGAACTTACTAGAGAGTAAGAAGTAGAAGAAGTCAAGGATCGAACTAAGTATCTTGCAATAGTAGAGGCCTGCGGAAGACTGATGATGACTAGAGAGGATGATAGTCAGTCTGCCACCGTTCACTGCTGAAGGTTAACATATCTTGAAGTGTTTGTCGCTGAGTTTATTATCACCTCATCTTTCTTTAAAATATATTAAAATGTAAAATAATATTATGTACGCAATATTTCAATTTATTCTGTAGTAATTCTAAAATCGTCGTCATGAGATTTAAGTGTTTCAGTTATCAAGGCTTCATTGAAATTTGTTAAAATTAATAAACTTAATAAATTGATATTCATAAAACATTTGCCCTCATAGTTCTTTCTCGTGGTCAACATTAGAACAGGTTTTAGTTTCTGCGAGTTCTAGGACGACCCCAATCTGTAAAAGTTCTATATACGGAACTAAATTGCCTGATCATTATTATTTGTGAAACTACTTACTAGCTACTTATGTGGTTCTGATTGCGTTCATTGGGTTTTGATAATTAATTGGAGCAGGTTACTATTCGGGGATACCTCATTTTGCTAGAAAAATAAGTTCTTCACCTGTTTTCTGAGCTTTTTTCTAACAAAGAATTTAACGGGTCATTTTGATCTAATAAATAGTGAGTTGACTGAACAGCTTGACACTACATTTCCGATATCAGATACTATTGAAACAATTGAGATTGATGGTAACAAAGATATGTGTTATGGCAATTTTGGCCACGGCGACCAGTCTCAGTGGAGCCCAGCCAACTACGTAGGCAATATTATTATGTGTATGCAAACGGATAATCTCTGTTCCCACGATTTAATGGGATTATTATCCAACACGACTGGAGAGATATCATGCGCAGAAATGACGTCTTTTCCTTGCTCTCCAAAGCACGGGTCTTAAGATCCCAAGTTCCAAACTGCGGGTTGTTCCAAATGTTATTAATTGTTTCTATGATCAGAAAGCAACAGACCGGGACCGGACCGGACCGGGATCTGTGTATTCTTTGGGAGATCCCTATGGCCAGCAGTGAACTGCAACGGGTTGATGATCTAATTAAATTCGATAATACTACTTTAACATTAATTATTTTCAGATACGTGCAGCAGCATTAGCAGCTAGAGCACCGCCTTCTCCGGTCAGAGATGAAATCTTAAGAGTTTCCGCAGTCAAGCTAAAAGAGACCAACAGGATTAAAACAGAAACTGATTTGGTGAAACAGCAACAACAGATATTGGCCGCAAATGATCCTGTAAGTTGTAAAACCGTAGTCAATTTCATAGAATAAATAATAATGTACTAATTGCCATCGATTTTAGGCTTTAATACATTTTCATAACAATCGTGCTGTCATCATAATACTTGAACATTAAATTTACAATATTAGTTACTTTTAATGCAGTGACGTGTGATTTTTATATATTTGTAGGCTTTCGTTTATTTATTGGCAATAATTCCTTATAAAAGAATTTTAATTAGGACAGTATAAATCTATTTGTTTGTTCCCATTAGTTCGTGTAACCGAATAGTTCTATTTTGAGAATGTAAATAAATATCGCGAGAAAAATGAACCTGAATATCAGTTTTTTCACGAAGCCACTGGCATCAGACCTCCGCAACCCTGAGGGTGAACTAATTTGAAGGTTGAAACTAGCGTCAATATATTAGAGGGCACTGACTTCTCAAAAACTATTACCATAGATGTTTATGGAAACCGGGACCGACGACTTAACGTGCTTCTCTTCGTTTTCCTAAAACCGTTTATTTTATTTTATATAATAGTCTGGTCTCTGATATTGATTTAGACACGTTGAATGGTGTTTATTTACAGGAAACAATAGCTGCGGAGAAGTTCTACGGCCAGCTAATAGAAACAGTAGACGGACTACTGGCACAGATGGGAGCCTCGGAGCCTGGTTGTAGGGAACGAGCTGTTTGTGCAATGTATGGGGATCCTTTCAAGCATACGCCGTTCAGTAACTTAGTGTCAGGACATCTTAGCAAGTAAGTTTATTTTTTTATCCCCTTTGAAATTTGCCTATCATTTCTTTTTGAAGAATCTATGTGCAAAACTGGAAATACTTGTGAGGTTGTATTTGGACTTAACGATAATACAATACATTTTTCTTATTTCATCTTCTACATAGTCTTCTTGAACTCCGCAAACTCGTTTACCATCAGACGATACATCTGATCGTTTACCTACTATTCCATAAAAAAAACGACGGGTTGCACTCCGGGAGTGCCGGCAGAAGTGAAAACTTGAATATTAACGTTGTGCATTTTTGATATTTTGGAATGGTTTTGTACGAATTGCTTTCATTATCAGTATAAAAGTACTATTATTTATATGGTGGAATACAATATTCATTAATTGCGCTATCGTACATAAACATGACAATTTATATTACATACACACACGAACATTAGCACAAGCGCCCTGCGCCGCCTGTCCTCTCTCCATCCGTCTTACGAATTTTCGATCAGGTCACGTTACCTGACGCGAGTTTATACATTTTTACCCATTCCAAAACAGTACGCAGCGCCGCTAAAGAAGTTTTCACTTCAAAAAATCCCTGTGACATATTTTATCTAAATTGCTTTAACTCTTCTAGCATGATTAATAGATAAACACAAATCTATTTATACTTTTTACATAACAGTAGGTAGTAAATTGGTACTTCTCGGCTCATTACCAAACGAGCAATGGTTTTATAATCACTCATAATATCGGGTTAACTGTTTCAACAATCATTACCGTGTAGGTACAGTGATTTTGTATGCAAGCAATTATATAGTCAAACTGGTAATGAACTTTCAAATCTTCTACTTGTCGTACATAACATTATTTACCACATTATCTATTATGCCCATCTCTTGGCTCCACCGTCTAATCAGCAATAATATGTCAAATTATGTAATTAAATAATTGTTCGACTGCTTCTGTGGCGTATTCCCAGGTCGGACTAAATATCTGTAAATATTTGTTTCGGAGTCAGTGTATTTTCTATGTTTAATAAGTATATATGTATTTCTAATATCAGTCGTCGTCTAGTACTCATAATACAAGCTCTGCTTAGTTTGGGAGTAGATGGCGTAGTGTGTTAAGAAAAGAAAACTTTAGGTATTACTAAGTTATTTTCATATTTTGATTATCTTCAAATTAATTATAAAATTTGTTAAAATATTTGGCGGCTTCATCGGAGGTTAACTATATTCCTGCGGCGCGGCGTCTTGAAATAATATATTTTATTCATAAAAGATGTTGCTTCTAATTATAAGTTAACTTTTAAAAGAGAAGATTTGAAAACAATATCTAAAGACCAGAATTGCAACGTATAATTATTGTGGGCATTTTTTTTTTTCAATTCCTAATCTTTAGTTATCTTAGGTACTACGAGTTCATAGTTTTTATTGATCTCAACTTCTGGATTTTTTTAAGTTTGTAATAAATCTTAATATCTTTTTCAGAGACTCCAGTGAGTTGTTGCCAGCCGGAGACAGTAAGATGGCTATATACTACTACAGATATGTTCAGGCAGCCCGCGATGGTCAAGAGCAAAAAGACTGTTCTATACAATATCCAAACTGTGACATAGACTTCAGTGATAATAAAAGAAAAAAGTGAAGTGACGTAATTCCTTTTCTAAATTCAAAATAGACACATTACTAAAAAGATCTATAGACTTTATACTTCATAAGTGGTGTGGTTAAAAACCTTACGAAAGCAAGTACCTACTAAATCTAGAATATGCTTTTTTGGAGGCGAATACCCCACAGGTCGTATCTGAGGATAATCGGTTACGTGGAATGTTGACCCCGAATCGATACACGATGTTCCGTAACCAGGTCTTATTGCTAAGACTTCAGGTGTACTATAGAGAGAAAGAAAGACAGCCAAAAAAATTTGCTGTCAAGGGGCTATTCCCTCTTATTTAAAGAAGCCTTGGATTTACTTTGATATTTCAAAGATATAAAACTGTTTTATTATTCGAGGACATCAACGTAATACCAATAAAAAAATTGCTGAGTAATGCACAATACTCTGTTCTGTAGTCCAATATACCTATAGTTAGGGTATGCCTGAAAAGTTGACCTGTACAATTGAACTTTACAGGTACATGCAGGAACTTTGTAGTCTTGTACTCAGTTCAAGCTTACCTGTCGGTTGTAACAGTATAAGTATACCTGTTAGGTATACTCTGCCGTGTATGACTAGTTCAATGAAATTCAATGAAGATCATTATGTCTTTGTTGAATATAGTCGAAAATGAAAAAAAGGGAATATTTACAGAAGTTCCTCATCAATCAAACCACACAATCTAACAAGCAAGAATTAATAAAAATATAAGCAATGTTTTTTTTGTATTAAAAGATAGTAGAAAGAAAGTCTTAATAATCCTATTTTTATAACGTTTAATTATTTTTCACAAAATTATTTTAATGTTGATTATTAAAAATGAAAATTTTGGTATTTAAACTTAATTATTTATTTATTTTAAATTTATGACGCAAACATTGTGGCTAAAAAAATAGTAATTTAATTTTATATTTTTATAAATGAGCCATGTTCTTTGTGCGTAAGTGGTTTTCCTATGTCTTGCATTTACTGAGAGGTTAGTTGACAGCTAAGTCCAAAACATAGTTAATAGTAGCGAAACATTATTTATTTTTAGCCTTTACTCTGTAGCGACTGATTTTGATTAGATTCACGTGAGAAATCAATGGTTGCTGTATTTGTCAGCGTAAATTTATTGAAAAAATTTTAGCATTTTCATATTTACGATTAAGGCGCTTCTGATTGTAACATATTCCGTCAAAAAAGATTTTTAAGAAAATGTGTTTATTTCTCTAGAGTGTCGATATTTATTATGAAAATAATTGGAAAAATACATACAGTTTGTATCAGATAAACCAGCACAGTGCAATCAGCAGTGGCTGATTGATCAACATGAAAATATGTTATTAACGCATATTACTGAATTACCCAGTGATCGCAGATTTATAAAAATATTTGTCTCAACCATTGTGCAATGCGACTCAAATAAGAAGAGGAACGTCAATGCCCCCTATCTGTCAAATGTCCGTTTAAAAAACATTATTAAACACCTTTAAAAACTTTGAAAAAACATTTTTGATACGCAGATAAGGTTTTGTTGTCGACTGTACTTCATCAAGGGACATTTTTTTTATGGAGTAGGTGGCTACGCAGACGTATCGGCTGATGGTAAGCGATTACCGCCGACCATGGACACCTGCAATACCGGGGACGTCACAGGTGCGTTGCCGGTCTTTGGGGGATGGGAAGAGGGATAGGGGGAGAGGTTGGGATATGGGCCTCCGGTATCCTCACTCACTTGGTGAAATACAGCGCAAGCGCTATTTCACACCGGTTTTCTGTGAGGCCGTGGTATCACTCCGGTCGAGCCGGCCCATGCAAGCCGAAGCGTGGCTCTCCCACGGTAAATTGACATTTGATACATTTGACAGAGAGAGGTCATTGAGGTTCCTTTTCTTATTTGAGTCGCATTGTAATAATATACTAGATAATATTAATTCTATGGTCTCAGATTAACAGTCAGAATTATTGTATCAATTAATACTGTTCTTATTTTCACTTGCAAACTATTTTTTGTTTTTAAGAACCCATTTTTTTATAATAACAAATTGAAAATTGTGATTAACAGGGTTATAAAGATTATCAAATATGCCTATAATTGTACTTATTCTGTATTACAATAGCTATTAGATAAATATTTGAAATGAACCACTGTTATCATTTAGTGAATCACTTGAAGTCAGTCAAATATTAATTTATTAATAATTTATTTTTCTAGTTTTAGAACACCGAGTCACTAGGACATTAGTTTTTATTTATTAAATATTAATATAAATAAATTAACATAGTTGCTCAATTTGATTTAATTTAAAATTAAACCTATAACATTTATTTATTTGTAAATTTATTATTTGTAATTAAATTATTTTTGTAGATAATTGTACTAATTTTTTTTAAATACATATTTTTTCACTAAATTGTTTTTGCATTTCGATTGATTTATTGTCATTTAACTATGATGCACCATTATCATAGTTGTCATTTACTGTTCTTTTTTCAATTACCTCATAATACTTAAAATTATAATTTATAATTTTGTGGCAACACTGCACAGAAGGAATCTG
Source organism: Spilarctia lutea (assembly GCA_916048165.1). Taxonomy (NCBI): domain Eukaryota; kingdom Metazoa; phylum Arthropoda; class Insecta; order Lepidoptera; family Erebidae; genus Spilarctia; species Spilarctia lutea. The sequence goes on along the minus strand of OU696492.1, from coordinate 776,331 downwards.
GAAACTACTTTCAAGACAATCAACCGTCTCTTTGCACCTAAAAGCACCATCTAAATGTCAAAAAGTCTCATTTGACGTCATCACATCGCGATTATTTTTATTTCACTTGTGGCGATTTCCACATACATACAACAAAACATACTACAGCACCATCTACCGCAGACATACTGAACTACGGAGTAATGTACCACACGAAGAAACTACCAATCCTAAATCGCGCAATAGAAGTTCTCGCGCCGATTATCATATGTATACAACATCCCAACATCAACCGTGGGCAGTGGCCAGTCAGGCACGATCACCTCGCCTGGTCGGAGGATCCTCCCTTTGTGTTGGTGGGACATGCACCCGTTGTCTCACACATTAATTCTTATTAAAAACTATTAAAACATCATCACTGCAAACGAAAGGAAAACTAAACAAAAACCGTACAACAATCTGTCTGGCGAGTGGCATAACTGGTATAGGAGGCCAAAATCGAATTTCTACTGAGAGGCCCATGTCTAGCAATGGACTGATTATTATGACGATGAATTATTGCCATTTCACGAAACTGTAGAATAGTAATAAGCTCAATATGATCTCGATAACTGGACTATCTTACACTGAAATAATTATTCACATCGGACTAGTAGTTTCTGAGGTTGGCGCGTTCAACGAAACAAAGTCTTTATCTATATAACATTTACTTATAGGTATAATAGTTCCACTATTTATTTCACCTTCTGGTACCATTATATCAGCCAATCGTCATCAACCGCAATCTCCAGAGTTCTTCATAGCACATAATTTGTGTTCACATTCGAAGGTTTCATGTCTACCATGCCACACATACACATAGGCTGTATGCTGATAGCAGTCTCCTGATCTAGGACACCCAAATATCTATGTTTAACACATATTTATAATCAACTTTATTTAACAACTAGCTGATCCGTTGAACTTCGTACTGCCACATTTTCTATTGTTATTATTTTTCTACATTTCTGTAAAAGCTTGTTTTTAGTAATTAAGCTCACTTCGGATTCCGTCAGGTAGTGTACACTCGCGAACAAAAAAAACCTTCTTCAAACAATAACGAACACTCATAAAAAATAATTATCCAATTCAGTGCAGTCCATTGGAAGTAATACCGTACATACATTTAGGCGATTCAATGTTATTTATATACATTTAAATAGATAGATTATATTAGTGCATTTATAAACTATAAGATTGTTTATTTTGTTATTAAAACAAAGAAACAAGCTATAGGATAAGCAAGCTGAAGTGGCAGTGGGCTGGCAATATTAGACGCAGGATCATTAACCATTGGGACAAACGGGTTCTTAAGTGGAGATCGCGTCTTGGCAACGTAGTGTAAGACGTCCACGAGCTGGTGGAGGATCGAACCAAGTGGAATCTAGTTGGTGAAGCCTATATCCAGCGGAAAACTACGATTGACCCTTAAAAAGAGCACGTGAAAGAAGTGTATCTTTTAAAATACGCGTAATTTGATGGCTTTTTTACTGCTTTCTCAACTTTCAACATTTTTAATAAACTGTGTGTATAAAATCTTTAGAATATTTAAAAACAAATGGAAACTTTTATAACAAGTCCAAAAAACCAAACAAACAAACAGTCTTGAGTTTAATAATATTAGTATAGATATTTTGCTGTATTGTAAAGAGCCACAGTTCCTTCAACTTTCGTTGACATATTTACACTGAATTTAAGGTTTTCTTCTGTTGATTCTATGCTATATCTTTGTAAAATGTCTACGAAAGCTACTTTCATTGTATATGAGGTTTTAGCTGAAACAAAAAAGTGTTGGTTATGTCGTTTCTTTTTTAACAACATTTCTAACCGTTCTGTGCTCACTGTGGTCATCGATATAATAGGCCAAATCCTAAGTTCTAAGGAAAGGCATATATCTAGCGGTGTATCACTAAAGTCTATTTATAATGCCGTCGCTAGTGGCAGACTATCTGAGGAACGTACCGTCGTGTACGAGGAGCAAGAGGCCGTCCTGAGACGGCGACCCATGTCGTGCGGCGTTCCGCAGGGGTCTGTCCTTGGACCACCCCTGTGGAACGTGTGGTACGACTCGTCGAAGTCGTCTTCCCCCCGGGCTGGGCGTAATTTGTTACGCTGATGACACCCTAGTCACAGCTCGGGGGGCAAACTTCCAGAAGGCGGCGTGCCTGGCCACCAGGGGTGTCTCTCTGGTGTTTGGGTGCATTGAGGCCCTAGATAAGACGGAGGCCCTGTTGTTTCATGGGCTTCGTCGTGATCCGCCCCCCGGCGCCTCCATCGAAGTCAATTTGGTCGGTTGATTCGAGCCGGTTCGGGCTCAGATGAGGTATCTGGGCCTGATCCTCGACGGTAGCTGGCTCTTCGACGAGCACTACCGACAGCTTGCTCCGAAGCTGGTCGACGCTGCCTCTGCTCTTGGGAAACTCTTGCCCAATCTGGGTGGAGCCAGCATCGCAACGAGACATCTCTACACGGGGGTTGTCCAGTCGATGGCACTGTATGGTGCATCGGTGTGGGTGGCATATCAAATCTGGTATATCAAACCGAGTAAAACCGTGGGACCAGACTAGTTAAATGTTCTTTAAAGTAGGGTTAGTTCTTTAAACAACTGTTATGTAGTTTGTAAACAATTTTGCAAGCAAAGATTGTGAATAAGTGTTACGCAAGAACAACGGTCAAAATGTTTGGATTTGTGCACTATCGTTGTAGGCTTGTGGTGACCCTTATCGTTAATTTGGTAAGGTACATTTCTACATATTTAAATTCCTAATGAACAGTTTGTATAACCTATACAACTAAATAAAACTGAAGTGTCTGCTAGATATTTCAAATTAACAGCTTTTCAAAAATCAAAAAACATATTTTTTTTATTTTGTCCGCCTGTTAGTTCCGGCTAATCTCTAAAAAAGCTGTACCGATTTTGACAATACTTCACTTCATACAAAGTAGTAAGATAACTTTAAGACTAGATTATTTTAGATTAGCGCTAATCTCCGGAACTATTAGTGTGAATTCTTTCTTTAACGTTTTGAATAGCCTATCAATCGAGGAAGGGTATATGGCATTACGGTACGACAAGTAGGAACCGAGCATCAATGAAAAAAGTATGAAAAACAGGAAAGATTTATTCCTTTCGAGTGACTTTTACTGTAAGTAGCTGCCAAAGGAATCTACTCGGCCTGATAGAAAGCTCCAAAGGTGGTGGTCACCATCCTCACTGTGGATGTAGACAATGTTGCATAGTGACCCACACTATGGCGGACTAGTGAGATGCTCTTTCACGCCCCGCTTGAAAGGCCAGGGATCATAGGTAGAAAATACGTGCTCCACTAAAGGTGTTCACGGTACAAACACAACATAAGGTAGGTTGATCGTCCGTCAATGGGTGTTTTCACTATCAGCCGATAATTTAAAAAACTTTCAAAATTTTAAAAATATACATATGTCCAATAAATATAGAAACCTTATGAACAAAGTCTAAAAAATATTCTTATACTCAGAGTGTTGTTACTATTGAACTGAACCCAAATTCTTTTAGTCAACTGTCACCTTCTTTACATTAGTACTACCTAGAAAGAATAAATAATCAAACATATTTAAATGTGGCGATCAATGTGCGAATACTTGGCACATGGCGATACTTTTCACTCAGCCTTTGAAACACTCACAGAATGCTAAATAGTTAGGAAGTTTTTCTCTTATTAAACATTCAATAGGAACACTGTCCCATACATTAATATACATAAACATATTTGAAACGTGATAAAGTGTTTAGAAACGATGGACTAATTCACACTTCCTGTCCTTAAATTCAATGGATTTCTATGTGTGCAATGTAGAGAAATTAAATCTGAAAGTTCTCAATTGAATTTATAACAGTAATGAGAACACCTGCAATAGTTGATGCAGCATGTATTCAAAAAATAATTTCTTTGCAGGTATTGGAGAGAAATCTCTACATTTACGCAATAAACACACCTAGAAGAGACGGTGTGGACGTATTCAATCTTCTACTCGGTTTGTATAAGTTAAATCCTTTAAAACACTCAAAAATATACTCAAAATTTGCTAAAAACGTTCTCGCTCCAGGTGACATAACGGATGTATTGTCGTCAAGTGAAAATCGAAACTACCATAAAAAGTATCAAGAGTTAAAAGAGATTGAAAATGTAATACATCCTTTAATTAAGAAGCAGCCGAAGCATTCTTTAGATAAACCTAAGTATGATATAGAAAATATTGACACAGAAGACTTTAAAGTTGATCTCGTGTTGCCAGACAATATTGATAAAGATTACAGGCCAGCTAATAAATATGGTGGTGTTAATATTTTAGAACAGTATGGTTTTACTAATAGTAAAGAAAACAAAATGCCTATCAATGGACCTAACACAAAACTATTACCTGTCAATCAATGGTTGCTGCCTAATTCTATTAAACACAATCCCACGTCAATCAGAAAGCTTGATAGAAAATATAGACCACATGATAATGAAAACCAATATAGACAGATGCCTACCTATTTTCAAGAGACACCCATAATTAGTGACAATGAACTAACAGCGGACGTGGTCGTTTTGTAACTTTTAGGGTAATGAAACAATCTACAATGAAATGTGAAACTTACTTTATACAGAGTTTTATGTACAATAAATAAATAAATTAATAATTTAATAAATTAGTCAGAGGTCCGTAGTTTTAAAGCTAATATTTTTCATTTTCTTATATTTGTCCTGAGTAGGCTATTTCGTGGGCGTCTTCCAAGCTCCTCTGGTAAGGTCCATGAGAATCCCATCCAGGAGCGTGATGATCCACATGATGCTCAACATGGTGCTGAGGGTAATGGATGACTTCGTAGTTCACAACTTTAGGTTTCGTGAACTTGAAGATAACCATGGCTCCTGCAAAACGACACAAAGATAAGAATCATAATTTTTATTTATGTGCCTATCCTAGATAGTTCTTTTTTTCATTAAATATTGTATGCAAATTTTGTTTGTTAAACGTACCGGATAAGACAAGTGAAATGAGACCAAGAGTTAGAGCCTTCCAAGTCTTGAGTGCGATGAGGGCAAGAGCCAATGGGACTAGAACCGATGCTTTGAACTTCAATCCAAGGAGAAAGGGCAGCAGAACCTTCTTGATGAAACCGTGTTCTGAAAAAATACACAATAGGTACTTATTAAATACTGGTGCAATTAATTTTCATAAATTGAGATAGCAATTAAACGTACTGCTCTTGATCCTCAAGGGCTTGGGGAGCTTGATCTTCTTCTTCCTGCCTTCGAATACTTGACCGTCCTCTTCACCATCTAAAGGCATCTCCAATTCTGAAGGCAGATCAGCTAACAATGACCGTGGCACATATTCAGAAGTAGCACTATTTGAGATTTCTTCTGGAACTTTCACTTTGAGTGTATGCGTCTGGAGGAAGCGGTCTACTTTGTCGACGATCTGGTAGGCAGGGTCGCTGGCCATCCTAGGGTCATATTCTATATCACCGTCAATCGTTGCAGTCTTGACAATGGAGAGGTCATCCGTAATTTTGATCTCTTCATCGTTGGACACTTGCGAAATCCACTGCAGGGTCCTCGGTTTCACACATTCCACCGAATACTGACTTAAACATTCGTTGTAAATATTTTTTACTAATTTTGATGCGGTATAGGAGTTTGCACTGGCAAAAGCCGCGAGTGATAAGAGCACTAATAGTTTAGCCATGTTGCACTTTTACACTGTATATATATTTTTTATTTTTTTGACGGCAGACGACTTACTGCCGTCAGGTTACTGATCACAATGTATGCCAGGATAGTCCTGGGCTTGGTTTATATACGAGCATTAATACGTGACGTGATATCAGAATGCGCGCGAGTACTATCTTCGGTGATACCTGCGTTTGTAAGCAGCGGGTACAATTTACTCACATGTGTGCGTGTGGTGACACTGTATTGGAAAACTATCACTTTGTTGCTTAAGCCTCTTCCCTTGGACTTCAAATTTGCAAAGGGAAATCAATAATAGAAAATTAGTTGCTTATGTCATAGCTCAGATGTGGAAATAATTCCTTAAGTAAATCAATGTAACTTTTTGCCTGAAAAGGAATTTAGATGAAACTAAAAGTCGTCACAAAAGACGATTTTTTTTATCGTTTATCGTGCTACTTCTTTCTAAATCTGCAGCTACACACCTAATAGTAACATACGAATTGTGGATATTAAAAATCAGGTTATCTAAACTGCTGTTGCTTTTAATACGTTAAATTAAATGTGTTGCCAATGTTATATGGAATTCGATAATTTTCTCAGAGCGTATACTTTCGATATTATTAATCCTTTACATAAAAACTTTAACTTTTTACCAAGACGTAAAAGATTTTCTTTATTACAATTTTTGATACTTAAAAGATGTTCTGTAATTTCTATTTTTAACTCTGCTTTGCATGTCATGCCATCAAAGTCAAAGTCAAAGTCAAATCATTTATTTCCATAGGCCCCAAAAGGCACTTGAACACGTCAAAAATACAAACATCAAACATTATTAATACAAATATAAAATAAAACTCAAGTACTGAATTGATCAGTGATAAAAGGATGTAACTCAAGTAATCAATGATTTGAATTACCGGAGCTTAGATTGATTTCGATTCAACTCAAAGGTTTAAATTGAAATCAATCAAGTACCAGCTCCGATGGGTATTGCATTCATGAGAAGAGCTGGTGAGAAACTCATGTGTACCATCTTTCATCATCATGAATTGAAGTATGTAGGCATTATATGCTGTTTTAGTTATGTATCTACTTTTGACTCAGATCATACATACTTTACATTACAATGGCATAATTCATATCTTTTATCCGCCATTTTTATATCCTATCCACATTGCACTATTCCATAATTTTCTAAGCGAACATTACCTTATTTAAAACTTTTAAGTAATTTATGTTACAAAAATTGTTTCATTATTTAGTTTACTACATAGGTCATTTCAAATATATTTTAAATGACCTATGACATAGGATGCCAGACGTAAGTACATCAAGTGCAAACGACAAAGGCGCATATAAATTGCCTATTACGGAAAAGCGCTGTAATGGCCAATGGCTAGGTCAGACTGTGCGGCGGCCGTATTAATATAGACACATTTTCTTTTATTACTATATGTATATTTAAAACAGCCCACATAGAAAAACAGCCGACGCCACCGTTTCAGTGTTTGATCTTGGACTATTATTTAATTATATATTGTTCCTCACAAATAATTTACAAGTAGGTACAAAAATTTATTGTTATAAAAATGTGGAAAAATAACCAAGCAAACTTTACTTTAGTTAGGTTTGTCCAAGTTATTAATTTACACATACTCTTTTAAAAAGATTGGCATTTGAACTATTTTTTTTTCTTTGTATTTAATTAAGTGAAAAGTCAAAGACATACATATATTTTTTTACAGATTGTAATAATTAAACATCTTGCACTTGGGTTTTATCCATTATGTGATTGTATTATGTTAAAGGCTTAGTTTAACACATTCGTTATGATTGGTTTAATAAAAATATTCATTGGTATTCATATTATAAAGGTGAACGTAAGTTTGTTTGTTACGCTCACAGGAAATCTAAATCGATCATCATGAAACTTTGTACACATATTCTTGGAGGTATTAGAAGTAGCATAGGATACTTTTTATTAAATGCGAACAAAGCCGCAGGCTAAAACTAGTGGCCAAATTTATGTTTTACCAAATATTTTCTTTCATCTTATACCATTGTTTTACCTCTACGTCTTTAATCATCTTACATCAGTTTACTTAAAAATGACTTAAGATTTACTAAACTGGTTGTGTCTTGTACGTCACCGCATATTTTGGTATATCCTTATTGAACTTTGAAAGGATCGTATCATGAACGAGGTGATCCAGCAGAGAACCATAACTTACAGATTAAGCAAGCAAGTGTCAGAGGGCATTTTAGCCGCGGAACTGTTAACCGTTGGGATAAACTTGTTCTTGAGTGGAGATCGTACTAAAAGTGTCTCGATAAATGTAGTGTAGGACATTCACAAGCCAGGGTAGAGTGATGATTTGCTCAAAACGGCTAGCAGGGGTTGGACACGGGAAGCCGAGAATCGAACTAAGTGACGTGCAATTGGAGAGGCCTATGTCCAGCAGTGGACTGCGATAAGCTGATGATGATTTTGAACTTGAAAGAATAGTTTGGCCATCGTAAATATTGTCATTGCTTTTAAGTCATTTATTACCTATTTATCGCCCCCGAATGCATACTAAATTTCATGAAAATCCTTGAAGTTATTTTCGAGATAATTTTATTTATACCTTTATACAAGGATTACTCGTTTAAAGGGTATTAGATTCAAAATTGATAATCGTTTATGTGAGGGTTTATAGTCTAGTAGAAAGAAAAAACCAATTGTTATGTTTAGTGTAAGTTGCATCTCAGCCGAAATGATTCAATCTCAATCTGTAAAATAAAATGTAAGTTAGTAAACTATAAATACTTAAGTATATCCAGACTAAGAGACAACTTAATTTTAACTTGTTTTTTTTTAAATACAGCTCCTCATTAGGAATAAGTCCTGTGTCGCAGGGGTACTTAACAAACATATATGAAACGGACACAAAGAACACCCAGGTTCAGAACAACAATATGTGGATCACACTATGCGGGATTGGAACCCACAATACTCAGCTCAGTAAAAAGCGTCGTCACTACCACTTAAGGATCCATCTAGGACTATCGTGCAGGCATTTTAACCTTAACAACCTTATAGTTTAAACCCTGGAAAAACTATTCTACACAAATAGGAAGAAAATCTTAGAGAATAACGGTGTTAAAGCTTTGCTTGCTTTTCACCGAATAAGTAAGTTACAAATGTCCAAGGGCGAAGGGCTATAACAATACCAAAACTACATAATTTTCGTCAATGACTATAAAAGAAAGTGAAGCCAAAATACAACTGTTCGCATTCCTTACGTAACAGACAAACGTTTCAAACAATCTTCATTCTGAGCATACGCTTAAGTGAAAGATGTTGGTGCAAAACGGATGCTTGAGGACGTGAGCTGACCGCCAAGTGAGCCCTGGGCCGTTAGTGTGGCTACCAGAGTTGGGCGTGGACATGGAACTATGGTCACCTGATTTGAGTAGGTTGTGTTATGTCAATTTATGATTTAACGCTACTTGTATTAAGGATCTAAATACTTAAAGATACGATAAGCGTATAAATACATATCACTATTCTGAGTCTTGTGAAATAAAAGCTCGTCTGTAATACATACAATACATACATAATAATATAATATATAATAGAGACGAGCTTTTATTCTACAAAATTAGAGAGGTAAATTGACTCGGGGATAGCCCCAAGTCGATTTATATTTCTAGAAAGCGTGTCTTCAAAGGTACGGGAATTACCAAATAGATTCGATGATGTTATTTGTCTGCTTCTGTGTCTTAAGATATATATAGACTAATCCAGACTACAAAATATATCTGTATACATACTTATAAATATGAATATTTATCTTCAATGATGAACAATGTTGAGGTTTATTCACTTGTTGGAGGAATTAAAATAAATATTATCATAGGGAAAAAAAACTCCTCCATTTGTAATTAAACTAGACGTAGAAGGCCGTGAAACTGAGTTACCTAAAGCCCTAGAAACAGGACCGACTGGCACACACTTTCATTGACAGCTCATTTGGACGTACAGACATACGACGTCTGCATACATGTATGTAACATTAAGACTGATTTATGTCGGCTTCTGAATTAAGGAGGAAGAGAATACATTGTCTGGTTTTAGAGCAGAAAATCAAACTTTTCTTTTCAAAATCCTGATTAATATAGAATATGTACAATAATTATTTACGGGACTTAAAATGCAAACTGTACATTCATTTGAATACTAAAAGAAGAAGACATAAAAAATCTATGAAATGCTATAACTAGGGATTTTTCAGGTACATGTTAAATCCTTGGTATATCCCTAAATAGCATAAGGTATCTTTTATTCGAAGAATTTAAATAGGAACAGCAGGGTTATAGTTTATATTGAAATAAAACGAACACATGCTAAAATATGCTAGATGCAGTACAGTACCAAAATTAGTAAAAATAACAACAAAAATAAAGTTCTATCATAGAGATAAACTAGGCGGAGTAACATCGTCCTAAATAAAAAGAAAATAGGCTCGTCCACGTTAGAAATTAAAGTAGAAAATGAATTATTGTATATGGTAACACATTGACGTTGTTTAATTGATATAAGTAGTAGACACTATCGCTTTATTAATATTCTGTGGTCGTAACGAGCGAAATCGTCCTGAATAACTTTGACGTCGAACCTAATCAATAGCGGATTTTGATATGATTACTTTGTATAATATAATGGTCACCATTACACAAGGTGACCAATATATTGCGGCAAATTTAATTCAATGCCAGGCTGCTCAGATTTGATATTTTTATATCAAATCATCGGCCTTGAACAAGCCACTGCTAGATATAATCCTCTCCTCAGTAATCAGGTTTTGACCTAGTATACCACACTTGCCCGACGGGTGGGCAGGGGCAGCCCACACTCCTTCTAATTGACGCCGGTCCTTTCCGGGTACGGTTGCTTTGGGAAGTACTCGGTAGCTAGTAGGAAACTTAGTACCGCCTGTCACCGCTGCGACAACAGTGAAAACTCGGCCCAGTACACGCTGGCGGTTTTGCCTCGCCTGGGCGACGCAGCGTCGGGCCCTCACTGCAGTCATTGTTTTAGTCGATCCGATTCCGATACATCACACCGGAGCAAACCCCGGTCCACACGTAAAAAAATGACATACATACACAGACCCATATCTATCCTTATCATAAAAGGACCGATTCGACGTGAGTGGTGCCACTCCAGTCGACAAGGCTTTAAAAATCCAGTATTAAAAAATAATTTGAGACGGCCAAACCCTACAAACCCTGATTCAGCAAGTGGGTAATAGGGCAGCAAAACATTTGAAATTGTAAGAGTCTTGGATGTCCGTAGTCAGCAGTAGCCACTCACCATCAAACGAGCCGTCTAAAAATCTTATAGATCGTAAATCTTTAGTTTTCGGCATAATTATTTAGGTTTCTCATTTCAAGTTTTCTTCTCAATTATTTTTAAGTAGGTACCTACCACAAAGTTGAGAGTATTCACAATATCTATTATTAATAGTAGATATTTGTTAAATTGTACCTAAGTACTCAGTACCCTATGTCGTGTAATCGGTACCGGTTATCATAAACATCTATCGTAATCGTTATTGGGAAATCAGTGCCTTCAAAAATACTAACAACCAGTTCACCTTCGAATTCAGGTCGCCCACAGGGTTGCGGAGGTCCGATATCAGTTGGTTGAACTAGTAGCCAACCCGAAATAATCTCGGGCCTAATAAAGAGTTAGAAAATGATTTGTACTCAATATCAATCTCTTACAGTTTGATTTATAGTTAAAGGTACCTGATTAGGTATTTTAATGGGACCACGTGTGACCAGTCATGAAACCCAACTTCGTTATCTTCTGTTTTATTCAACTTTCAGAAAAAGTGTACTGCACCCTAGAAATCGGCAATACACTTGAGATTCTTTGAGCTGCAGTCATTAACAATCAAGTTACTTGTTTTCCCCAAAAAGTCAATCCAGTAGTGCAATTTAAATGGACACAAGTTTTCACACAATAGCGCCATCTAGTTTCACCACTGTGCAGATTTCTGGTTTAGTTTCAAGCAAAATAAAAATTAATTCTTAAATATGATAATATACACATTTACATACTTAAAATTAAATAATCTTATTTAATTAAAATAATGAAATCATTACAAAGTTTATTTTCAATCTTTTAATGTATGAGTATTTCAGAACGAACACATATTTATGGCGACAGGTTAAAATGTCGGCTGACAGTATATCTGTCAATCACTGACGCACGTCACTTAATCTACTTTCTGTGCAAGTAAATTTCGAGAATTCAATGTACATTTAATCTTTGTATTTCTATTTACATGCAGCGTATATAGTGAATATGATACGTTCGTAACATACGACATTCCTTTACAGTTCTTTCTGTGTTAATGAACTTTGTTTAGCGAATTTGTAATGATGTCAAATAATCGGATTCCTTCTGGGCCTAATACGCCTGGGAGCCAGCAAACCTCCCCACAACAAGGCATAAAGATATTTATACAGAGGGATTACGCTGAAGGCACTGCTGTGAAGTTTCAAAACCGTTTCCCGCCTGAACTGGAAGACAGGGTAAGAGAAAGTGATTTGTTTATACGATGTTCGAAACCTTGAGATCTTGGGCGCGGATCTTAGACACGACTACTTTTTATCTTCTGATCATGTGAACAAGTCTTATTCATCATAAGAATAGGAACGACATATTTCTTATAAAATTTAAGTAACCTGATATTGTAAAGAAAGTGGAGTTTTAAGAGTGATGTAGTCAAGAGTTTTGAAGACCATAAAGTGATGATTTAAGTGATTATAGTGATTTAAGTGATATAAGTGACGATTAATTCTGATTGAGTAAATTGTGAGAGGGTTTGAACATAGGCCAAACTGCATCAAATATCTATTACTTGAATGAAGGTTAAAAAAAAACTTAAGGAAACAATATACCTATATGCAACATCTCTTTCTGTGGTCAGTAAGAGATAATAATTATAAGCTTTATTAGAACAGAAAATCAATATTGAAATTCACTTAACTGAAATTCAAACCTTCAAGAAAAGAGCGTCCTTCCTAGTGTACTCCTTCCTAAAAGGCCGGCAACGCACTTGTGACGCCTCTGGTGTTGCGAGTGTCCATGGGCGGCGGTAATCGCTTACCATCAGGCGATACATCTGCTCGTTTGCCCCCTATATAATAAAAAAAAACTTGTGTACGAAAATTTCTAGATTACTTCTATACTGTGTGGGAGTCTCCCCTGCTGTACAATTTTTATAGGAACACTACTAAAATTGATTTTTTTTCTGATAACTCCATAAAACTTCTTACCTATTAGTACATCCATACTCTGAAGAATTTGAACACAGTTATTTTTAAAGTTACAAGAGCAGTGTTAATGCTATAAAATCACACATATCTTGAAAACACAACTAACCACCATAATGTGTGTGTGCATGTATGTTTGTGTGAGTGACTGGTGACTCACGCACATCTGTAAGTTAAGTTTGTGTCGGTAAACTAAATCTTACTATTGTAAAAGGGTGTAAAAAGCCTTCCGCAGCCTCAGTTAAGTTTAAAAAGGGAGTTTAAATAAAGATGTATTTGTACTACTTCAGAGTGTATGTAGATAATGAAAGTATTTACATTTATAATTAGCTATGATTCAAGTAATATATAAATTTACTTCAAATTACATAGAAAGTTACTGTGTTTAGAAACTCACAAGTAGTTGGTGGAAGTTGAAATGGCACACCAACTAGCTTGGAATTATTAACTTCAGCTGCTTCAGTTGTAATTTTTATTTTGTTATTTTTTTTTATTATTGAATAGGGGGCAAACGAGCAGGCGCATCACCTGATGGTAAGCGATTACCGCCGCCCATGGACACCCGCAACACCAAACGCGTCACAAGTGCGTTGCCGACCTTTGGGGGTTGGGGAGAGGGAATGGGGAGGGGTTGGGGTATGGGCCTCCGGTATCGTCACTCACTCGGTGAAACACAGCGCAAGCGCTATTTCACACCAGTATTCTGTGAGGCCCTGGTATCACTCCGGTCGAGCCGGCCCATTCATGCCGAAGCGCGGCTCTCCCACGGAATGGGCCAGCATCTAATACTTATTAACGAGCAATTCTTGTATAATATATATATATAATCTGAATGTCTGATATGACTCCAATAATTTAAAAAATCTTTTATATGCAGCAGATTTCATGGGGGATAAATCAATTAGCATTGGAGTAATAATTGCTGTTTACCAAGGATTGTTTCTACTTCTATTACTAATAAATTATTACATACTAGCTGAGCCCTGTAGTGTTACCTGCGGTTATAGTTAGAGTTATAAAGTATAACACTAACAATGAGTAACGCCGCACAGTCAAGTTAATTTATAAAAAGTTACCTAAGTTACTCCATATACCAAAGTGAAAATACTGTCGAAATCGGTAGAGCCGTTCTATAAGTTAATAATGACCTAGCCGATTATGTCCAGGGCGGCTAGTTTTAACAGAGACAACTACGCAGCAGATATTATAATGCACAAGTGTTTGCGCAAATACAGGTGCACTCTCTATTCCCTCACTCTAACAATCCGATGGGATGGTTAACCGACAAGATGTTGGAGAGATCAGGCGCAGGACCGACAACTTTACGTGCTCTCTGTGGCACGAGGGCTTAAACCCCAACATCTAAACTCCCGAGCTGTTTTTATTCCCTATAATTAGTAAAACTCAATAAAACTTTTGGCCCAACCCGGAATTTGTCTTGATCGACAGTTGTATACATCAACCGCTAAACCAATGAAGAAGTTTCAACAGTCGCTGGAATAAACACACATACAGACAGGCAAAAAATTTATTTGTATTGAATAACGGGTAAACGAACAGAGGCATCACCTGATGGTAAGCGATTACCGCCGCCCATGGACACCCGTAAGACCAAAAGCGTCACAAGTGCGTGCGTTTTCACACCGGTTTTCTGTGAGGCCGTGGTATCATTCATGCCGGAGCGTGGCTCTCCCATGGAAAAAGTTAACTTTATTATGTTAGTACCATAATATATTTTCACATACATATTAAAATTATCATCCGCTTTATTATATGCTATTATACCTAATTACATTTCAAAAAATATGTAAATGAAAAATGACCATGTGTCTAGTTCCCGTTCTCAATTGCAATGGTTACCTATTCGCTAGCGCCGCAATCAGCGAGCGTTGACCTATCTATTCCCTATTTTCGTGCCACATCTCCCCATCTTCACCTTCTTCCCCTACTTACCTTGAACCCTACCTCCGTGTCTTATCTTCGAATCACGATATAAAACTTCGCTTATCTAACAATTTGCTTCTCTTGTGTCCCTCTCACAATTCTGACATAGCAATACAGTGCACTCGAAATCAGGATGTCAACAAGTTGTATTTTATTCAAAATGAACGTCAAAAACTACCTCTTGACGAAATGGCAGGAAAAATATAATTAAGATACAATTTAGTACCTACTCACAGTGTACATATGTACATGTATTTGTGTATTATGAATTATGTTAGTCTATGTCAGTTTTTCAAGTCAAATTCCCATTTTGTAATAAGTAGTGAAGTAAGTTCCACCACAATGCGCCTCACAAGCACCTCACAAAATTTCCACATCTCCCAAAGGTTGGCTGGTAGAGAATGCCTTGGGCATTAAGCCTGCCGTTGTACATGTGTGCATAAAGTTTAAAAAAAAAGTGTTATAAATATTATTACCTACTATTATACTGTAAGTGTAAATAAGTGCAGTTACAAATGGCCATCCATTGATTATTATTTAAACTATAATATAAATAGTAATAATGAGTGTACGATGGTGTCTCTCATATCTCTATATTAACCGTCTATCTCACAATCTAAATACCTATTTACCCAAAGATAGATAAAAACAAAAAATATATCTTTCTAATAGTCTCTGTATGAAACATGATAATTATTTATTTTATTCCCTGCTTTTTAGGGTTCTGTACCTCAAAAGGGAAAACGGAACCTTTATAGGATCACTTTGTTGTTTGTCTGTCTGTCAAGACCCTTTTTCTCAGGAGCGCGTGGTGGTATTAAGCTGAAATTCATATCAAATACTCAGGTCTACTGTCCTTTGGAGCTGTGACAAAATCTAACTTATAAGCCGATTGCGTTAATCAGAAGATGCAGCCGCTTATACTGCAAATTTTTGACACTCGCAAGGGAATCAAAACCTACAGGGTTCTTCCCATGAACTCAGAATCTTGAAATTTGCTACGAAGCAATGTCTTATAGAAAAAATTGCGAAAAGCATAAATTAATTAAATACCTACAGATTTTTACGGAACCCTCGATGCGGGAGTCCGACTTGCACTTGACCGTTTTTTTTTGTATTTTACTGGGCGTATATAGAAGAAGCATTTATCACTAGTGTCGCCTATGAATTCCTGAAACTAAAGTCTTCAGCTTTATAATATTAACTAGCGGTCGATATTCGACCATAATTCATATTCTGCACTCCTCCTCCTCCATACAAACTTTAACTGTGCCGAACATACTCCTTTGGCATAATTTTACTAAAAAGAGGTACAAAGTTTGTGCTTAGCTTGAGAGTAAATAGCGATAACGCCATTTCGGACATCTAACTCATAAAAGTTAGATGTCCGAAATATTTATATCGCTACGCGCCACGGCTTCGCACGTGTTTATTACGGAAAATAGTTTAGCCTAAGTATATTTCTCCGAGATGTGCGACTTATTTCCGATGTGTTCACCAAAAATTGTTATATTTTAGCCAATTTACTCAAAATTTAACAAATTCTATACGAAAACCTTCCTCAAGAATCACTATTTACAAGTACTTTGAGTCTTTTGAGACAAACGCGGCGCAGGACTTTGTTTTATAATATGTAGTGATATATTAATATATCGATGATAATTGTTGCTGCTGCGTATTAAAAAATAATATATGGTATGTTACAGATAGACAGGCAATTGTTTGAATACACTATGGACCGGCTGAACGAACACTTCGAGATGGCAGAGACGGCCGACTGCAGCACTTACTGCGAAGGCTGCCTAGCATGCCTTACTGCCTACTTCATTTATATATGTACAGAGACACATTATGAAAAGGTACTTTTAATATAATAATAATAATAATCGCTTTATTGTACACCAGTTAGTTAACAAAGGTAACTTAAAGCTAAGAGGTACAATTGGCGGCCTTATCGCCCGAAGGCAATCTCTTACAGAGCAACCATTTAAAATCTTTAATTGATATTATTTTTCTCGTGTTACCCATAATTTGTCATCTTATCAGACTTTTAAAGTCCACGGCTGGAACTGTAAGCCTCTCCTTAAAAAAGAGTTTTTGGTCTTACTGCCTTGGTGGCGCAGCCATCTCGGGTTCGAGTCCCGGGTCAGACCAGATTTTTGTAAAATCTGCAAATATTTGTTTTGGAGTTAAGGTGTTTTCTATGTTGTTGTTTAGTACTTATAATACAAGCTCTGCTTAGTTTGGGATTAGATGGCGTTGTGTGTTAGATGTCCGAAATACAAGGTGTCTCAAAAGAAATTTCATATTTAGTGGATTGATTAAAAAAAAAGGAAGCGGTATATAGAAAAAATGTTTATTTATTGTTAAAATACACTTTTTGGGAATTCATTTCTTAAAAATAATATCGTCTAAATGTAAACCCTCACGTTGTTGGCACTCATTTAATCGAACAGTAAAATTACTTATGACTGCTCGACAGGTGGAGTGAGGGATGGCTGCAATTTCGTGACGGATATTTTCTTTCAAATGCGCCAGTGAAGTTGGTTTATTGGCGTAAACTTTAGATTTAAGATAACCCCATAGGAAAAAGTCCATAGGGGTTAAATCTGGGCTACGTGGAGGCCAATTTATGTCACCTCTCCGGGAGATCAATTTTCCTGATAAAATTTCACGAACACGTGGCAGAGATATATTGGACGTGTGTGAAGTTGCTCCGTCCTGTTGAAACCATGTTCTTTGGTTATAGCCAGGAAAGTTTTGCAGTTCAGGTACCAAGAAGTTGTCTAACATCTCCACATAACGCTCTGAATTCACTGTAACTGTACGCCCCATTTCGTCTTCAAAAAAGTAAGGGCCGATAATTCCTCGCGCCGACATGGCAGCCCATACGGTCACTTTAGGCGAGTGTAGGGGTTTCTGATGTTTGCGTTTCGGATTGGCTGAACTCCAGTAGCGGCAGTTTTGCTTATTTACGTGGCCATTAAGATGAAAATGAGCTTCATCCGAAAACAAAATGTTGGTAAACGTTGAAAATCGCTCAATCATCTGATTTACGAAATTAAGCCTCTGACCGGCATCTTGGGGCTTTAATTCTTGCACCAATTGAATTTTGTAGGGGTGCAGCTTTAGATCTTTGTGCATAATGCGATGTAATGATGATCTATGCACATTTAAAGCACTCGCGCGCTTCCGAATTGAAAGGCTCGGGTCGTCACGTACAGATTGATTAACACTCTCCACGTTTTCTACCGTTCTTGATGACCTAGGTCGCCCGGATTTTGATTTATCCAGCGTTGATCCAGTCTCTTCAAACTTTTTAACCCAATGTCGAATGAGAGGAAGGCTTGGCGCATCATTTAAGTGGCGAAAACCTCGAATACTGCAGAATTTTCTACGCGCGACAGTTGTCGAATCACCGTTCTTGTAAAACTCTCGCACGCACAACGCGCGGTCTGCTCCCGAGAAACGCTCCATAGCGACTGAATCCCCAAGAGCCAAGCTACCAATTGACATAACCCCCGCACCCCTCAAGTACGCAGCGTTCACGCAGTAAGCTAAACAAATATAAAATTTCTTTTGAGACACCCTGTATTTATTCATTTACAATCACACTGGCCAAACAGGGTGATACCTATAGGGTTTATTTCAAGTTTACCTTTAAAATAATTAGGGGTGTTGACACTTGGTATCTTTCTGTAGTTGACAGTGTGATTGAAAATATTTATTTATTTTCAATCACACTGTCAAAACAGGGTGATACCTATAGGGTTTATTTCAAGTTTACCTTTAAAATAATTAGGGGTGTTGACACTTGGTATCTTTCTGTATGTATGGATAATAGTTTAAGGTGATTGGAATGAATAATTATCATAAGACAGTCGTTCAAGCCGTCGCCACGCCGCTTTCTACTACGTCAGATCTTGTGAGTTCAAATCCCACATGGAACAACACTGCGTGATCCACAAATTATTGATCTGAGTCTGGATGTTCTTTCGTGTCCCTTTCATGTATGTTTGTACAGTCCCCCGCGACACGGGATGTATATTCAAAAAAATATTTCATAATTGAACTAGATTCACCTAGTAAATGTATTATATAATCTATATTATACCTGCCAGACCTTAATTTCGATTATATACAAAACAGGGTTCACAATGAGGCTAATTGTTGGTCTCCCTGTTTGCAGAGGCCCAATTGAGAGATCAAAATTTAATAACACGAATTCTTACGTAAATATTAATATTTTACTTTACTTAAACTTGATTTAAAGGCTGATAGCCTATGGCGCCTTCACTTTACAACATAAAACATACTTTAATGCCATCTATCGAAGTGACACTGAACTACGGGGTATATAGTTCTGCGTCGCGCAATAGAAGTTCGCATATTAAAAAGTATAAATACAACTGGTCGTATCAACACTTGCTCCTCACGTTTTTATATTCGAATAATATAAAAACGTGAGGAGCAAGTGTTGATACGTACGTACGTACGTACCAAACGTATGCGCTGGCATATTGTATGACTTTATCGTGATTGTGGGCCTTATCAGATTATAAGAAAAACCTATTATTTAGACTAATATGCATGAAATTAAAATGAAATATGTGACTCATACCATTACAACAACAATGGGAACTGAGTATTGCATTGTTTATTATTTATGAGGGCCGAAATAGTTATACAGGTAGCTGTTGTAACCTTTATTATCACCGCGGCTCGGTACTGAGACTATTGTGAGTGTAAAGGCTACCTTGGTACATATACTAACCGTCAATTTAAAAAATAAAATATATTTTCTTCCTTTCAAAAATTACATCTATACTAATATTATAAAGCTGAAGAGTTTGTTTGTTGGTTTGAACCCGCTAATCTCAGGAACTGCTGGTCCGATTTGAAAAATTCTTTCAGTGTTGAATAGTCCATTTATGGAGAAAGGCTATAGGTTATTTATCATCACGCTAATACTGATAGGAGCGGAGCACCAATGTAGATTGTTTCAAAAACAGGTGAAAATTTTCACGCTACTGGCAATAGAAGACGGAAACAGGTTGCGTGGGTCGGCTAGTTCATAATATTTCTCATTTATTTATATAAAACCACTGTTTTTTCGGGCTCCGCAGTCAACATAGTAATAACGTAACCCTTATGGTTTCGACATGTCCGTACGTCCGTATATTTTACAGAATATTCATGTTAAAAAATCTGTAATTTTACATGAACATCCTAATGACATGATGAAACTCTGGATAAAAAATCGAATTCTTCTGGCTTTTAGATTTTAAAGATTTCATTAATTTAAATAAATATATATAGCAATAGGGTGTCAATATAGCAGGATTGCATATGAGATATAAAAGATATAAAAAAAATGACTGCACGGTTGGCCGAGTGGTTTCAGCGGTCGCCATGCCGCTTGCTACTGCGCCATGTGTCTTGGGTTCAAATCCCACGCGGTACAACACTTTGTGTGATCCACGAATTGTTGTCCCGAGTCTGGATGTTCTTTGTGTCCGTTTCATGTAGGTTTGTAAAGTCCCCACGACACAGGATGTTTATTCCTAATGTGGGAGTTGTCTTTTTTTAAAAAAAGAAAAAAATCTATAAATCTTCTATTTTCTTCTCCACAGCACCTAAGGAAAGTATCAAAATTCATAGCGACACAGAACGAGCGAGTGTATAACCCTAGAGGCATCCACATAACGGACCCAATCCTCCGAGGGTTGAGGGTCATAGAGATCACCGTCATCGACGTCCCCAACTGCCAGAGTCCAACTGGCAACACCAACACACAGATGAGGCACACATGACCACCACACGAGAATAGGGAGTTCTTCATGTAACATAACAAGTTTTGGTTATTGTAGGAATTTGGTGCTTCGGTGCTTGTGATAGAGTTGATTTTTCTATTCAGTATATTATATATCTCAATTTGTAATACTCTTTGAGATGTTATGATACTGCTGATGCAATTTTGAACCTTAATGTACCAACAATACAACACCGAATTAAATCAACATCAAACAATACAGGTAATTTTTTGTAATATAATGTAATTATAGTGATAAAAATATTACAATAATATGATAATATTACAGTTATATGGGAATGTAACAAAAATATAACAATGTTTCAGTAATATGAGTATAGAACAAATATAATATATTTTTTGAATTTTGCAATTGCACAAAGCTTGTATATTAATTACTGGTGCGTGTTTAATCAAATTTTATAAAATGAAAAATATATTCCAAGCGCCAAATTCCTAGTTATAATCAAAACATTACAATCAAGTAATTTATATAGACTTTCTTCTAAAATTTCCATTGAGTCGTTGTGTAAAACATATGTTTAGTGCACCACTGTGTGATTTTATATGTAAAACGTAATTTTTATACCTAGCTGAAATAACTGAAAATAATTTAGTATATAAAGTAAAAAAAAAAATGTTGAAATTTTGTGGGCAGTGATAAGTGTGTGAAAATAACTCAGTGGGCGTCATCATAGATATTAGTTAATTAACATCTTGAGTATCATCATAAAAAAAGTTATATTCGATCATTTATTTCACGTATCTAATATAATATCTGAATTACTTTGGAATGGATAATTCGTAATCACTATCGTTCTTCCTTTTCCAATCCCTTTTCCCATAATGTTCGTGTCGGCGAAATGTATAACAATTTCGGCGAAACGCATATAAATTTCGGCGAAATCGCAATGCATTTCTCCTAGTTTCCTTTTCTGTTCACGTGTGATAGAAGTTTTCCATATATCTATCATATCTATTATCGACGTAGTTTGTTGAATTTCATGTACAGAACTACCCATTTAAATGTATATAAACCTTTTTATACAAATCATTACTATTATACTATAAATCTATTCATTAATTAATTAATTTCAACATTATTAATTTGATTACATCAAACTACCCTCATTATTTCACCAATAAGTACATACATTTAAAACTATATGACTCAAATGTGTACTTGACTGATTTTTTCATTTTAAATACCTACTTAATCATAACGGGACAGGACTCCTTTTGCCAAAATCTTCTTCCAAATGTGTGGAATGTGTTAGTGTACATGAGAGGACGCAGTGGCTTTGAAACGTAGTATATTTTAGTGTTAGTGCATATAATATGAGAATGTGTAAAGTCTTGTTGTGAATTAAATGGAAACACTTTCTAGCGTGTAAAACTTATATAAAAGTGTTCACGGTAATGACACAAAGCAACATGGAAATTATATCTGCACACTTAAATTAATTAATCATTAATAATAATTATATTGTGTACCGTGAATTTGAAATTGTGTTATTGAACATGGGTTCTATTAATGACAAATTCTTTTGGGATATAAATTACATATTAATTTAGTGAATGTTATAGAATATTATCAAAATACAATATTGGTATTAATAATAAAACAGGAGTAAGAGTTATATGTTAATTAAAGTTATACAATTTACAGCAAGTAATTCGAGTCGGTAGCAAATAGAAAATGCTAGCAATGGTGGTGATTATGTTATTGTCATCACCAAACTAAAATTCACTAAAATTTGTTGTTTGATTATATACTTTAATCTCATCTGTTTATAGTTTAAAAAAAAGTAAGTAATTTGTAAAAAGTAAAATTTACTTTGATATATAACCAAATTTTGTTAAATTACTCAACTTGGGCTATAATTTTTCTATTGCTATTCCTGTGTTGAACGTTTTAAACGTGTAACGTGTGACGTAAAACTTGATATGTCGCACTAAATTTAGACGTCGTCTAAATGACTTATGTAATTATTACTCACAATTTTTACATTTAGAGTTTAGTTTTGTTATTTTACTAATAAACAAGCGTTTACCTCTGATCAACTTTTAGTTGGTACTGAGCTAAATTTAGTGTAAGCTGAGATGTGAGATATAGAAAAATGGACTTTAAGCGGATGAGATTAAAGTATATAATTCAACAACAAATTGTTGTGAATTTTAGTTTAGTGTTGACAGAATCACCACCAGTATAAAAAAAATGTTGTATACATAAAGCAACACAGGTCGGTGGACCGAAGCAGAGTATAGACATAGCTGTTTTTTTCCCAATACAAAATAGTCTGTCAATATCTGCGAGGGGAAATTTTTACACATACACATTTTATACGAAAGCAATCGCCTGTCACTACAAACTCACACATTAAGCCGGGTCTCCTGCGACACTGTTTTGTGTTTTCAAACATCTAACAAAATATGGGCGTGGCCTAACTGTTTTGTTAGCTCAAACAAGCAAACATGTTATCCAAAGCGAACGGATAACATCCCCGCGTTCGCCTGCGGGGGAGGGCCAATTTCATTTTATAGTTGCTTGCGAACATTGAGGTTGTGCATTTCGTATTTCTTGATTTGCACTTTCTGAGCAACGAAAAAAAGATTTCAGTCCAAATCGATCTTCCACTTGTAATATCTGGGTAAATATTAAATAAAGTCGCCGTAGATAGGGTCGAACGCGAAATTGATTTCTTTTGCTTGTTGTATGTGTAATAACTTCTAAAACATCGCGTACGTCTTATTTGTCCGTAGTCATTTTGTCAAGTACCTAGATGTTTGATGTTTGTGTTTAAAAATCACAGAAGACTACAATATTTTGCTAGCAGATTTAGTTAACAATTCTTGTTAGTTTCTTTTGTTATTTTTAGGAGCAGTTAAAATTAAACATTAACAATTTCACACACACAGAAATACATTGTGTCACAACAGTGTGTTGCGTAGGCCCATTTGTGCTTATACTTTGACAGAGGAAAACGCCTGCGTATGTCTACTCGTTACCGCGTTGCTCTATGGTTATATATTAATATATAAACACACAGAATTTTCAGTATATAGAGATTCGGTAATATGTACACCATGTTCATATAAATAAATGCTATTTTATCATCATAATTATTTTAAAATCACTTATTATCAATATTGAAACACAAACAGTGTCCAGGAAGTCACACAAAGTGGTAATTAGTGACACTATATACACCATTGAACTAAGTATTGATGTGTAAAAAGCCAATTGAAGTTACGAGGGCCTAGTGTGAGTATGTTATATCACCTCATTGACTCCACAGATGACGTAGTGGTTTAAGCGGGTGTTGGGGTTCAAACCTCACGTGGGACTGCACATTGTGTGATCCACAGATTGTTGGTCTGAATCTGCATGTTCTCTAAGTTTTTTTCGTAAAGTCCGTAATGTCAAACCAATATTTCTTATGTGGGAGATGTCTTATTAGATAAAAACTTCATAGCTACCGCGTCCGGCGTTTTCATTGGCCCACACAGAAATCTTCACCAATCAGATATCCGAACGTGCCCGCTGACGATAGTGAGTTGCTGTAAAATAAACTCACACGAGACCCTCTCGATATCTGCCATTGAGGTACACACAGCTTAAAACTAACTCATTTGGAACAATTCTAGGAGTTTAAATTTGTATAAAAATTTAATGGTCTTAGTTCACGTGAGTAAATTATTAATATACTACTTTGAACTTTAATTTAACTTCTTTATGTGTAACATTTTTCCGTTCGCTTTACTACAATCAAGGGACCTAAATGTGTAACAATATTACTTATAATTAATTCGCGGTAGTCTATAGTAATGTATGGAGAAAGTCTGTCCTAAAACCAATCTGCCCCTTTAGATTTTAACCACGTAACTTTGAGCGTTGAGATGATATCGTAGCCATACATTTGTTAGTTTTTTATTAACATATACCTTTGTAAAATGTCTACTTGACTAGGGGGCAGGTTCTACGAAGTTATAGATCCGTACGAAAGCTTGGAATCTGGTTGGTCAAAGGGCGGAGCTTGATTGATACGTCACTATTTTTTTAATTTTTTTTTTTTATTTATGACTTAAATTTTCTTTCCTAATATACCTAAATTTCTCTTGAATGTATACCTAAATATTTATAAAAAAAACAACAGAAAAACTTTTATGAGTTTTTGTTGCGTTTAAACGGGAAATGATTTAAAACTAGAGCAAAATCATTTAATATGTTATATCTTATCCACTCAAGCTTGTATCTTTAAAAGGGTAAGCAGAAAAGTATAAGTTGATCTTGTACGGAACACCAACACCATGAATAGCATAAAGTAAAAAATCTAAGATATGTAACATAAAAGTTATATAATTACTTATCAAATTATGGGTTGCGCCTATTATGTTAGTAGAACTACAAACCCTTTTACTTAACAGAGAAACTGAAGTAGGGATTCAATGGTAGTGTCCCTTTTGTACCATTTCTACTATGCCAGAATGTAGGATTATAAAGTTACTACATGAACTAAGACTATGATTGTGAATGCATAGTTCGGACTACAAGTATTGCTGTGACCCATAATTGGTCACTCATTGTAGTTCTATGTTATATAATTTATATGTTCTATTTAATAATTAGTTATTAATTTAATATAGTGATCCATTTATCAGTAATATAAATTTCATAATTATTTAGTTATAGTCTTTTTTATATGCCGTTCAAAATGTATGACCGTTCGCCGTATATCGTGGCTGAACTTCGTAAGTATTTATAGTTACGAGTAATTTTATTAATAATAAATAATAATACGGTATATTTGACTGCCTCGTTGGTCTAGTGGTTAGCGTAAGCGACTGCAAATCAAGAGGTATCGGGTTCAATTCCCGGGTCGTACTGCTGTTGGGTTTTTCCTACAAGGAATTCCTAATAGCAGCCCGGAGTATGGAAGATGGCGGTGTTTCCTGCCCGTGCTTCGGAGAGCACGTTAAGCTGTCGGTCCCGGTTGTCATGAACATCTATGACAATCGATATTGGGAAGTCAGTGCCCTCAAATATACTGACAACTAGTTCAACCTTCGAATTCAGTTCGCCCTCAGGGTTGCGGAGGTCAGATGCCAGTCGCTCTGTGTAAAAACTGATATTCAGGTAAAAACCGGTTGAACTGGTAGCCGACCCCAAATAATATTGGGATTAATAAAGGTAAGGAAGATGATGAATACGGTATATTTGAGATCCCTATTGTTTGCGTTTCGATATTTTATGTTAACTTCACTTTTGTTGTTCGTTCGCGTTTAAGAAATAGTGACGCATTCAGTATCTACAAATATGAACAGTCGTTTTTCGCTCTTGCTTTCACGTAATCTGCAGGAGGTCGCGAAAAAGGGACGAAAATGTGTAACAATGATACAGAAGCATCTCAATAGGCCGCTATAGTGTGAGTCACCATGTTGCAATGTCTGCATTCGCAGTGAGTATGGTGACTACTGCTCTTAGATTCTGCTTATGCTTTCCATCAGGCGGAGTTTGAGTCACTTTGGCATCGCGCTAGTTGATAGATATCAGACATTATCACACTCCAATCATATTCCATTGGCACACTACAAGGGTTGCCAGTTTCTATATTATGTAAATAAGATTGTCAAGTAAAGTGTATTAAAAGTTATTATATAAACTTTGGTTTTGTGAAGACACAATCATACTGCATTATGAGTTTTATTTTATTTGTATTGCATAAAAGAACAACACATTTAATACTTAAGATTTATCAAAATCATAATTTCATTTTATGGGGCATCTATTAATTACGTAAGACGGTTTCATCGTTTTTGCGACTAGTGAGATGTCGTGAGATTTGACTCAACCCTTCTCCACCATTGACTGCTTTAAAATAGGCTGGAATCACATTGAAATTAAACAATTTGAGTTTGTTTCTTAAAGGAATAGAAAATTTTGTGAAATTTGTCAAGATCCTGTTTTTCCTTCATATCCCCTCAAACACCTCACGTAATTAATGGCCAGCTCCAACATACGTCATCATTTTCAAAAGCACAGATTCCAAATTTTCATTTCATTCCATGCTAGTAACTATCGCATAAATATATATATATATATATATATGTATATTTAATTATTTAGAACATATGTACTGTAATCAACAGACTGCATGTATAACCCAGTATCACAATACTTACATTTAGTGAAAGCATTTTTATTTTTTAAATGATGAAAAGTAGTATACGTAGGTTGTAGATATTGAATAAGTTTTTAACTGCAGGGCTTCAAGATGTAAAAACATGTGTTAGAAAAAACCGACTTCAAAATGCCCGATCGAAAGTTCGACAAAGCGTTTAAGACTGTCTTAACAGTTCTTCTCCATGGGACCTTATAAGGTGGACTTTTGAGGAATATTTGAGAACAGGCAACTAGTTCAATGACTAATTCTGACTGGTTCTTGCTCCTGACGATTTAAAATACTTATAAAACTTAATTGATTTAACTGAAATGAATATTTTGTATTTGAAGTCGGTTGATGATTATAATTCTTTATTGTGGTCAAATAAATTGATTTTTTTCTGACAAATTGTAACATAATTTGCCTACATTTTTTTTAGTTAATTTAGACAGGTTTGATTTGATTATTTTATTTTTAAAATGCAGTTAAATAAATTGTGGTCAAATTTAAGATTAGTATTTTAGATCCTAAAAGAATAAAGTAGGTAACTAACATTTTTCTCTAAAATTCAAAATTATAAAAATGAAACTCACATTTTTAAAACTGAGATTTTAGTTCTAAAGTAAAAAATTATAAACTACAATGTTGATAGAAGTTTTTAAAACACTGCAGGACAGTTTTTTTGGACAGAGGCCTATGTAGAGCATATGACTACTAAAGACTGTTGTACTAAACATATTTCTTTTTGGGCAAAAAAAAACATAATATGTTGCTTAGAATGCCATACCTACACTAAAAATCATATTTGTTAAACAAATTAATGTTTTTTTCAACATTAACCAAAGTAAATCATCTATTTGTCCACACATGCTCTTCAAATTTGACCACATCTAAAACACTTTTATCAAATGGACGATGATGACTAATTTCAAAACGTTGATAAAATTTAGCATCATGAATAGTCAAGTTCTAGCAACCCTTGAAGGACATATTTTTCTTTTAGTCCTGTAGTTATATCATAGAGCAACACAGACCGGCGGACCACAGAGGAATAGCTATAGATTATTATTCCATTACAAAACAGTCTGTAATTTTTTGTGGATAGAAATCTTTACACATCACATTTTAGACCCACATTCAAAAACAATCTTCTGCTACTACGAACTCACACACACATCCACATATTCTGTGTCTTAACAATGTAAAGCGTAGGTGCATTTGGGCCTATACTGAGTGAGGAACGCCTGCTTATGGCTACTGCCTATCGTGTTGCTCTATGGGTTACATAAAACAGTAGCGAAAGAATTTATTATGTTATATAGAATAATAATATCAATTGTTATCACATTTGTATGTAACTATGTATAAAATGCACAGGTTAAAAATGATATTAGGATAATGTTGCAAACAAAAAAATATTAAATTTGTAATACCCTACGAACTAATGCTTAGGATAAGGTTTAGATTATATTGTAAATTATGCTATGAATATTATAAATAATTGTAATATGTATGTTTTTCTTTTGTATAATAAAATCATTTTGAAAATGTTCTTTGTTTAACGTGGTTCCTACGGTCCTTAAAATACAAGATGGCTACGATTTTGTATCACTTATATTATCAGTGTAAATATAGAATTCATATCTAAAATGTACCTCGTAAGTTCTTAAATGACACTAATGCTAACTGTCACAAAGACAGCTTTATTTGAAGCACTATAGACAAGTTTTTTCTAAGATAAGCAAGCAAATAAACAGACAGAGATATTACTGTGGGAGAGCCACGCTTCGGCATGCATGGACCGGCTCGACCGGAGTGATACCACGGTCTCACAGAAAACCGGTGTGAAATAGTGCCTGCGCTGTGTTTTACCGAGTGAGTGAGGGTACCGGCGGCCCACAACCTACTACCCACTTCCAAACATCCCTCTTCCCATTTCCCCAAAGGCCGGCAACGCACTTGTGACGCCTTTGGTGTTGCGGGTGTCCATAGGCGGTGGTAATCGCTTATCATCAGGCGATATGTCTGCTCGTTTGCCTCCTATTCCATAAAAAAAAAGACGAGTCACGTGACCCTAAGTTGCTACAACCGCCGGCAAACACTTGAAATTCAAGGGTCACATTGATGAGACGAGCTTAAAGTGTATTTGAAGGTCGTATCGGTAACGTAGAGTGTACCGTGTATGTCAGTTTGTACAAAAAGTAGCCTGTCTTCCAAAGTGCAATCTATCTTCTTCCTAGCCTTATCCCAAGATTATTTGGGTTCGGCTACTAGTTCCACCTGTTTAACTGAATATCAGTTTTTCTTCGAAGCGACCGGCATCAGACCTCTGCAACCCTGAGAGTGAACCGAATTGAAAGGTTGAAACTAGTGTCAGTATATTTGAGGGCACTGACTTCTCAATAACGATTACCATAGATGTTCATGGCAACCGGGACCGACGACTTAACGTGCTCTCCGAGCGCGGGCGGGTAACAGCGCCATAATCCATACTCCGGGCCGGTTAATAAGAATTTCATATACGAAAAACACAATACATCACTTTGGCCCGACTTGGGAATCGAACCCGACATTTCTTGACTGGCAGTTAGTTGCATACGCTAGCCGCCAGATCAACGAAGCAGTCCAATCTATTTCTTTAACGAAATTTACTCAACTAGGTTCTGAGGGTTAGCCGTGAAAGCTTAATAGAGAGCTCCTAAATCTTAAACACTGATAGAATACCTTAAATGATTGTGATATGTCGTATTATATTTATGTTTTCTATCAGGCAGTGTAGAGTCACGTTGGTAGGCTTATATAAAAAATAATCATTCTGGAACGGCTAAACTGATTTTGACTGGGTAACATTACGGGCGTAACTTGTTTCTTAATAAAATTACAAAAATTTGTCTTAATCAAAAAATTATGGTAAAAGTTACGATCATTATAACTCACAACATGGTCTTAAAACCGCGGGAACGGGGGAAAAGGAACGGAAAAGCTTCGGTAATTACAGAAGCCATAAAGAGAAACAATTGAGCCTTTACGACTTCGTGATCCGGGATATTCTAAGTCGTAAACATAAAGGTTTATGGCATCTAATTACATGGGGTTATTGCTAGTAGGCTGCGAGACAAAGTACCAAGCATACACGCTCAAGTGTGATGGAGGTTTGAGAAGTCTAAATTAATTACTGTTTATCAGATTACGAATGATGTGGAATTCGACTGAACGGGTTGCGTAGTGGTGTTAGCGATCGGCTTTCTACTATGTCGAGAATTGTGGTTTCAAAGTTCTCAAACCCCAATGGGACCACATTTTGTGTGATTCACAAATTGTTTTGTTCTGAGCCTAGGTGTTCTTTGTGACTGTTCCTGTGCTTGGGAAGATAAACTTGATGCATTAGGTTTTTTTCGGATTTGTCTAAGATATTCGATTGCGTTTTTCGTGAAACATTGGTCAGGAAATTGTAAGACTATGGAATCAGGAACACTCCTCTGGATCTTCTTATCTCTTATTTGGGTAACAGGATCCAGAATGTTGAAGTTAATGGTCATAGATCCATGGGTTCTCTGGTCATTATGGGGGTTCTGCAAGGCTCGTATCTTGGCTCATTTTTGTTTCTCTGATAAAGGATAGTCAAGAGATAGTGCTATTTGCGGACGACACTCCACTTTTATTTAAACTAAAGCGTCAACAATCTGTTACTGATGACGTGCTCTCTCTAATGTCGTGAACTGGTTTAATGTTAATAATTTACTTTCAAACGAGCAGACGTATCGCCTGATGGTAAGCGATTACAGCCGCCCATGGACACTCGCAACACCAGAGGCGTTACAAGTGCGTTGCCGCTCCTTTCTTGAAGGTTTTTTTTAATGTTTATTACTTAATTATGTTAACACTTTAAATATGTAGATACGATACGTACATTAAGTTCTGTAAATATTTTGTCTGTTTTAAGTGAAGTTCGAAATCCCTTTTCGAGTCCAGTCATTTAACATTTAAAGCCTCTTGTAACTACTGTGCTACAGTCGCTCTACCGACAGGTGGGCAAATACATGATAATCTAGCGATACCTACCTACTGAAAATTTATGTTAAGAGAGACACTCGTATTACATTCATTGATCTATTATACGTACATACTAATATATACTATACATATACTTATCTATTTCTATTTTATGCAATATTTTGTGAAACCAAAAGGAAACGTGAGAGGGCTTGAAATATCATGATCCGAGTCCTCCTCAGATTAAAGTGTCTTAGGCGGCTGTCGATTTGGTGTTTAATGAAAACACCAGAAAGGCCAACAGGCCTGCCCTAGCCTTTTTTTAAGGCATTAGCTGTCAAAATGATTCTGCTCTGCCTGATGGAAAGCATGAGCAGAATCCAAAAGTGGTGGTCAAAATCCTCGATGTAAATAAGAACAATGTAGCATGGTGACACACACTATGTCAGCCTATTGAGAAGCTTATTACACTCCGCTTAAAGAACCCCGAAGAAGAAGACCGGAGACCCATACCCCAACCCATTCCTTCATCCTCCTCCCCATCCCCCAAAGGCAGGCAATGTACTTGTGATTCCTCTGGTGTTGAGGGTGTCCATGGGCAAAGATAATCGCTTACCATCAGGCGATATGTATGCTCGTTTGCCCCAGTATTCCATAAAAACCCGAGATCATAGTGGGAGGGAATCAAGTTGCAAGTGTTTCGCATCAATTCTCTTTCTACTATCGCTAACGCCTCTATTCTCTAGTATTGTTGTCTAATATTTAATTTTACCACCTGACTTTGTGTTGATATGGCGTCATTTCCATATATTTGTTACTTTTCTATCAATCAATATTCATCAATCAATGTGAATTTGGCTAGGGGGCTATTTGTTCTGTAGGTATTTTATTTAACTTTTTCAGCGACTATAAAAAGGAGAAGCTTCCCAACTTTTTTGTGTAGTGCACCTTTTCATTCATTTTCGATCCACCAAATGGTAGGCTAGTTAAAAATGCCTTTGGTATCAACTCGGCCATTGTACATTTTGTGCACGAAGTTATTAAATAAATAGATAAGAATATGAAACAAAGGAAATAATACTACAGTTAATATAAATTCACCATAATGTACTCGTATTTAAGTCAATAATACTCTTCAAAAGTTAATTTGCAGCACAAATATATACAGGTTCGCTCCCAAAACAAAACAACAAGATATAAATGAAACATGCCCGTCTCTCTGCAGACGGTAACTTGAACAAATGCCTTAATAAGACAAATTAACATAATTCAGGCAATACGTATTCTTTGAAAGGAATTTCTTCGTCCTGTGATAAGTCATTTACTAGATTCCGGATTTCATTTTCCTCAACGTTCGTTCGTAAGTTGAATATATTAAGGCTAAAACGTACCTATAACTATTTAGCTACGTCTGTTTGTTTCCTGGGGATAAATCAATAAGACTCTAATCCATATACAAAAATTTTTCTTCAGATTTTATTCTACTGACTGACCACGCAACCTCATCTCCTATTTCCCGTAGCGTGATGTTAAAACGACGTGAACAAATTTGTTTGTCTTAGGAAGGTTAAAGTGAACCATTCTTAAATGATAGGACTAGATAAGTATTCTTCCAAACATATTTTTTGTGAAACTTTAATCGTTTAAGCAGCGCAAGCAATGGAAGCTCTTAAAAGGAATAAATTCCTGCCGTTTTTGTAACATTATTATTGACTAGCTGACCCATATATTGCCCGTAGCGTAAAAAAAATCCCCAGTTTTTGATACATTCTTCATTGGTGCTTCGCTTTTATTAGTATTAACGTGATGATATATAGCCTATAGCCTTCCTCGATAAATGGACTATCCAAAACCAAAAAAAAATTTCAAATCGGACCAACGGTTCCTGAAATTAGCGCGTTCAAACAAACAAACAAACTCTTCAGCTTTATTATTAGTATAGCGTATCTTATTTTGAGAGCGTAGCTGGGCTTTCTAATACAGAAAGATCTCTTGGAAGAAGCCACCTGACAAAGTTGACCACATCAAGAGGAGAAGTCGTTGCTTCCAAGCCGGCCGTCCTTTCGGAAGTCGAAAGCTTCTACGGCAGCTTATACGCTTCGCATACATCTCGACCTGATCCCGAAAATGAGGACCCTAGAGCTACATTAACACGCCACAACACCGAAGATCTGCCAGAAGTCAGCACTGATGAAATCGAGATGGCTCTTGGACAGCTGAAAAATGGAAAAGCCCCTGGAGAAGATGGCGTTACAACAGAGCTGTTAAAGGCTGGAGGTAGGCCCGTATTGAGGGAGCTCAAAAAGCTTTTTAACGCTGTCCTGTTCGAAGGGAGAACTCCAGAGGCGTGGAGTAGAAGTGTGGTCATCCTGTTCTTCAAGAAGGGTGACAAGACCATGTTGAAGAACTATCGGCCCATTTCCCTTCTAAGCCACGTCTACAAGCTATTTTCGAGAGTCATTTCGAACCATCTTGCGCGAAGACTCGACGAATTCCAACCACCGGAGCAAGCTGGGTTTCGGAGTGGATATGGCACCATAGATCACATTCACACAGTAAGGCAGATTATACAGAAGACCGAAGAGTATAATCAGCCCCTGTGTCTAGCATTTGTGGACTATGAGAAGGCCTTTGACTCGATAGAAATCTGGTCTGTTCTGGAGTCCCTGCAGCGTTGCCAAGTAGATTGGCGATACATACAAGTGTTGAGATGTCTCTACAAAGTCGCCACAATGTCCGTCCAAGTACAGAATCAGCATACAAGACCCGTACCATTGCATCGAGGAGCGAAACAAGGGGACGTTATATCCCCAAAATTGTTCACTAATGCAATGGAGGACTTTTTCAAGACGCTGCACTGGAAAGGACGCGGAATCAACATCAATGGCGAATACATCTCTCACTTGCGATTTTCAGACGACATTGTCATCATGGCAGAGACGCTGCACCTACAACAGATGCTGAACGACCTTGCTGACTGTTCTGTGCGCATCGGCCTACGGATGAACTTGGGCAAGACCAAGGTCATGTTCAATGAACATGTACTACCGGAACCGGTTGCGTTACACGGTGCCGTTCTCAAAGTTGTTCAAAAATACGTGTACCTCGGGCAGACTTTGCAGTTAGGGAGAAACAACTTTGAGGACGAGGTGAACAGGAGAATCCGGCTGGGTTGGGCAGCAATTTGGGAAGCTTCGTCGAGTCTTCTCATCATCGATCCCACAGTGCCTAAAGACAAAAGTCTTCAATGAGTGCGTCCTACCCGTAATTACATACGGAGCCGAAACGTGGACACTTACGGTACGGCTGGTCCACAAGTTCAAAGTCGCTCAGCGTGCTATGGAAAGGGCTATGCTCGGCGTTTCTCTAAGGGACCGTATTAGAAACGAGGTGATCCGACAGAGAACCAAGGTGATCGATATAGCCTACAGGATTAGCAAGCTGAAGTGGCAGTGGGCTGCCTATATTTGCCGCAGAACCGATAACCGTTGGGGTAAACGGGTTCTTGAGTGGAGACCGCGTCTCGGCAAACGTAGTGTAGGACGTCCACGGGCCAGGTGGAGTGATGATTTGCGCAAGACGGCTGGCAGGAGCTGGATGCGAGAAGCCGAGGATCGAACTAAGTGGCGTGCTATTGGAGAGGCCTATGTCCAGCAGTGGACTGCGATAGGCTGATGATGATGATGATACAGAAAGAATTTTCAGAATCATATCAGCACTTACTTCCTGATATTAACACGTTCAACCCATCAATCTCTTCAATTATGTAATACTATAGTATTGTCCGGGGTGGGAATCGAAACTGACCTCAGGTGTGGCAGTTTAAATCACTAACTAGTAGACAAAAAGAACGTAATGTTTTGTTACTATAGTAATTCATTTTAATAACAATTAATTCGGAAAATTTATTGAACAAGGAAGGACATTATTTTTGACATTATTTGAAGGACATAGGCTACTCTTTATCGCGATAACTTACACACTAAGTTATCGCGATAAAGAGTAGCCTCCTTCAAAAATCGAAGCATCTTCATGCCAAATTTCATTGAAATAGTTGCAGCGGTTTAGCCATAAAACCATCACAGACAGACAGAGTTCCTTTCAAATCTATATCCAGTATGGATTATGAATAGCAATTACGATGATATATTTACCATCCTTTTTCGTTAAAAAGGTTAAACTCAAGTTTCACTCAAGGACCAAGAAATCTTGTTCTTAAAAAAGTGACAAGATATTTACGTCACAGACTTCTAAAGTTACGTAATTTATGACGTTGAGTGACGTCAGATGTTAGACGATTCATCACCGCGGACGGATACTCGTAAATAATGGCGTAAGCTTTATATATCAGTTTTAACATGTGCCGAGATAATATTGGAATAATGTTAAACAACCGTGGGAGAGCCACGCTTCGGTATGAATGGGCCGGCTCGACCGGAGTGATGCTACCACGGTCTCACAGAAAACCGGTGTGAAATAGCGCTTGCGCTGTGTTTCATCGAGTGAGTGAGAATACTGATATAGCAACTTTCACAATTTTATTTAGAATTTGATCACATTTCATTCTTTTATAAATATTTTAAATAAATAAATTTCGGATAATCTACCACACAACGCCATCTAGTCCCGAGGTAAGCAGAGCTTGTATTATGGGTACTAGACAACTGATATTAGTAGCCGTGGGAGAGCTATGCTTCGGCATGAATGGGCCGGCTCGACCGGAGTGATACCACGGCCTCACAGAAAACCGGTGTGAAACAGCGTTTGCGCTGTGTTTCACCGAGTGTGTGAAGATATACCCCAACCCCTCCCCATCCCCTTTTACCATCCCCCAAAGGTCGGCAACGCACTTGTGACGCCTTTGGTGTTGCGGGTGTCCATGGGCGGCGGTAATCGCTTACCATCAGGTGATACGTCTGCTCGTTTGCCCACTATTCAATAAAAATAAAAAAAAAAATTAATACATATATCTAATTTTTTTTCGTAATATTGGCAGATCATTGAAACATTTGATCCGACCCGGTATTCGAACCCGAGACCTCAAGCACAGATATCGTATACACTACCACTGCGCCACCGAGACAGTAATATATTAAGTCTTTACCTATGAAATTGCCGTTTTGTATGCAATAAGTGAAAGTACTTATTTTTTCAAACTTTTTTATTTCTGTTATTCGAAGTAATCACCCATGCAATCGACGCATCTTTGCCAACGCATTGGCAGTTTATTGATGCCCTTCTTGTAAAAATCAGCTGGACGGGAGGCAACAAACTCTTCAAAGGCATTTTGTACTGCCTCTCGGGAATTGAATTTTTTACGCACTAAAAAGTTGTCTAAATTTTGGAAAAAGTAATAGTCGGTAGGTGCAAGGTCTGGTGAGTATGGCGGATGAGGGAGAGCTTCCAACCCCAGCTCTTGCAGCTTGGAGACTGTCTGTTGCGCAGTATGGGGTCGCGCGTTGTCGTGAAGGAGCAGTGGGGACGACCGATTGACCAAAGCTGGTTGCAGATGTGCAAGCTTCTCCATCATTCTCTCCAGTTCTTCACAGTACACATCTGCATTAACGCTCATGCCGTTTTGTAAAAAGCTGTGGTTAATCACACTCGCACTAGACCACCAAACAGTGACCATCACCTTTTTAGGGGTCATTTTTGGTTTAGGGCATTGCTTTGGTGCTGAACCAGGGTCTAACCAACTTGCTGAGCGCTTTCGATTGTCGAACAGAATCCATTTTTCGTCGCACGTAACTATTCGTTTCAAAATTCCTTCATTTCTTTGCCTGTTGAGCAGCGAAAGGCAGGTCTCGACGCGTACGTTGCGCTGGCGATCGTTAAGGTCGTGGGGCACCCATCTATCAAGCTTTTTTACCTTGCCAATTTGTCGCAAATGGATCAATATTGTTTTGATGGTTACATTAAAAGCTGCTGCTAGCTCAGCTGTAGATTGAGTTTCGTCATCTTCTACAATCGCCTTTAATTCATTATTGTTAACCAAAGTCTCCGGACGACCACGAGCTTCATTTTTCAAGTCAAAATTTCCAGAACGGAACCGGGAAAACCAATAAAGGGTTGTGCGTTCGTTTGTACAGTTCTCTCCGTAAACGTTTTTGATGTTACGTGCCGTTTGTGTCGCGTTGGTGCCACGACGGAACTCATCCTACTACTATTATAAAGGCGAAAGTTTGTAAGTATGGATGTATGTATGTATGGATGTTTCTTACTCTTTCACGTAAAAGCTACTGAATGGATTTGAATGAAACTTTACCACAATATAGCTTATACATCAGAATAACACATAGGCTACTATTTATAAAGATATAGCTTCGCCTCGCGGCGTTGCCCGCAGTTATCATCGTACCGCGGGTAGCACCGCTGGGTTCAGCTAGTATTCCATAATTACACGAATTTTTAAAGTATCCATTATGACGAAAAATGTTCAAATGTAATGAAAATACAACGCTAATCAAAAAACAAAAGACTGAGTTTGTAAATAGAATGTCATGGTTTTAAGACAAAAATTAATTTGAATTTAGAATACAGAGCCATTACAAACTTTATTTTATTTGAAATGACCAGTACTGAAGAAACGCAATTTCATAGGTAAAGACCTATTACAAATATGATAATAATAATAAAATATTTTATTCTAGATGGAAATCGATCTCACAACCTCTGGCTTAGTAGCGTCTCTAACTG
The DNA here is from genome assembly GCA_916048165.1 of Spilarctia lutea. Taxonomy (NCBI): domain Eukaryota; kingdom Metazoa; phylum Arthropoda; class Insecta; order Lepidoptera; family Erebidae; genus Spilarctia; species Spilarctia lutea. Next base: position 738,667 of record OU696492.1, on the reverse strand, counting down.
CTAGATCATCATGGTCAATTCGTAATAAAATAAACACTTACACAAGTAACATTACATTTATTTCCAATGAAAACCTGCCACATATGGACCAAGATGGCAGTTTAAGAATTAAATCCCAAAGTACAACATTAAGTTTTCAGTCATGACAAATTATAACAAGCCGTGCTAAACGTTTCTGTAAATTTAAATAGGACTATCTTTGAGGAGACCTACAAACAATACTAAATTAAAGAAGGATTTATTTGTATACTAGCTGAACCCCGCGATGACAACGCCGCGCAGGGAAGCTAGTATCTTTATAAATTCTAGCATATGTGTTGAATCTTGAATCTTGAAACTCGCGGGCTGGGTTTCCGCAATTCGACGACTTCAGTGCGCCTATTTTGCGTGATGATTTAGCCTATGTGTTATTCCGATGTACAAGCTATAGTATTGTAAAGTTTCATCAAAATCCATTTAAAGTTTCGCTTTATAATATTAGTAGGATTTAATATTTTATAACCTCGGTGGCACATTGATAGCGTATGAGACTACTGTGCTTGAAGTCTCGGGTTAAATTCCCGGGCCGGACCAATTATTAGTATCATCTGCAAATATTAAGAGTTTAGATATTGGTTTAAAAAAGTATATATATATTTATATCAACTGTCTAGTACACATAATACAAGCTCTGCGTAGTTATGGACAAGATGACGTTGTGCGATACCGAAAATATTTATTTATTTATGAGTTTCAAATGCCTGACGAATAATAAAAAACTTTTCTAGCAATTTCATTGAACGACACCAGTCTTTATTCCATCTACTTTACAAGGTGTCTCTCGTTCGAAATATATTCGCATAGGTGCAATAAAATACCAAAAAAGAACAATAAAACCACACTTTCATTACTTAAAGTCATAAAATCAGAGGGAAATCTATACAGTTTATACGTATACACTAGTTCTAGTTTAACATCCTTTTTATTGTCGAAAAGCAAATTAAACTGCGAGACCAAATTTCAGGTTTTATTTGGTCACTAAATGTACCTAACTTTAAAAGTGCTGCGAAGGATAGAAGCGTGTCAATTTATCAATAGGGAGTGAAATTTCAATGATTAAATTTGACCCAAAGAGCCAATAATAGGGCAAAATAAATAAATTCATTTAAAAAAGTAGCTGTACAGTTTAAAGCATTTCTGAAAAGTTTAATTTTAGGGTTCTATACCTCAAAAGTGAAAAAAAAAAACCTCTATTAAACTCGGAGTGTATTGGTCTGCCGGGTGCTCCATGTACGCTATACATATCAGAATATTTAACTTCCAAGGCAAGACACCTATTTTATATGGCACGCTCAAACGTTAAGAACAAAAAACTTCTTACGGCATGGACCTCATATGGGAATATATATATTAAGAAAGGAGTTGATTCAGCACCAGCTCGTATCGAAGAAGAGGGTGATCTCCTAGAATACATCAAGTGACTAGTCCCCTTACACTATTTTCAGTTTTACTTAAGTTGTTTTTCATATTCCCTTATTATTTTATTAGTTTGCTTGGATTGTTGCACTGGTTTTAGTGTGCGTCTATCTTTAGTTTATGTAGCAAAACACATTAACACAATCACTCACGAAACTCGCCACACATTAACACAATCACATCTTAACACAAACTCTCAATACACATTATTTATAATATTCCTGATTATTGGTAATGCCAACATCCCACTACGTGTTCGGCTATGTCAATCTCCGATAGTTCAATCAATGAAAGGTCCAGATCACAGCTCCCTCATTTACTTCGTTCTCAAGTCACGTGTGAAACGTGACTATGGTTAGTTGATCTTGTCTTCTGTAATTCATCATGCAAACCATAGAAACATTAAGCTCTGATCTGGACTCAATTAAAATAGCAAAAACTGTCACGTGCGACATAGAGTATGCAAAAAATTACATCACGTCCAATAAAATTAATTTAAATATACTGTCTCAAAATATTCGCAGTATTAACTGCAATATGCCAAATTTCGTCACTCTACTGCAAAGATCTGCAATACTCTGGGATGTGTTAGTCCTTTCAGAGTGTTGGCTCCCTTGTGCAAAATCTATCCCTACCCTTGATAACTATAACTATGCGACAACCACTAAACATAATTCACAAAACGAAGGTGTTGTTATCTATTACAACAAGCTTCTCAGTCCAACATTCGAAGAGCCTTTAGTTACTGACGCTAATTGTTTGGTGTTAAAGTTGGACAGAAACACATGCATCATTGGATTATATCGCCCACCAAGTCAAACCAATACAGTAGGCTTTGTTGATTCAATTTATTCATTACTTAATCATCTTAAAGCCTTCAAAAATATTTTCCTTTGTGGTGATATAAATATAAACATAGTACCAAATAGTTTTGATAAGCGATCGCACGACTACCTGAACACCTTAACTAGTCATGGACTGCTCCCGGGTCATACATCTCCAACCCATGGTCTCACATGTCTAGACCACATGATGGTAAAAACCAAACTAGACACAACGTGTTTTGTTTTCGAAACTTCAATCACAGATCATGAGAGCGTAGCTGTCAGCTGCAGACTTAAATCACGCTCAAATTATCTAAATAAAACGTGTCACTTGGTTAACTACATTAAACTTGATAAAGTTATAGAAAACATGGACTTCCAGCCCATTCTTGCTAGCAGGGACCCTAACTTTTGCACTGATCATCTCGTTTCAACCTTGTCTGCAGCTATAAAAAATAATACAAGTATAGTAAAAGTACCTAATAGAAAATTAATAACCAAGCCATGGGTGACCGACGGTCTACTCCGATGTATGAAAAACCGGGACAACTTACACAAAAAATTTAAAAAAAATCCTACTGACGAGATCGTTAACCTTACTTACAGACGCTACCGAAACTTTTGTAGTTCTCTAATTAGGAAAGTGAAAAGGAGTTACGAAAGACAGGAGATTGAAAATGCAAAAAACAACAAAAAACAGCTTTGGGATGTTATTAAAAAAATAAGCGGGACTGTTGGCAAAACTGATGTTTCATCTTCACTCTTGTCAAACAGCAATCCTGATGAGGATTTGAACAGCGTAAATCAGTACTTTGTAGACATTGGCGAAACCCTGGCCAAAAAGATATCCATCGCTAAATCCACTTTACCGAAACAGACTCATCTCAATCATTTGTTATCCTACCAACTGATGAGCATGAAATTTTCACCCTAATAAAAGGCCTCAGAGACAACTGTGCTGTAGGCTTTGATCAAATCACCACTAAAATTATAAAGAGGCATGCTGGAATTCTTACATCTCCCATGACGCATATCTGTAACTTATCCATCACTACAGGTATTTTCCCTACAGCATTCAAGACAGCAGTTGTTAAACCTATCCATAAGGCGGGTGAGAGAGCCTGTGTTAGTAATTACCGCCCGATCTCCATTCTACCGACACTATCTAAAGTTCTAGAGCGCTTAATTAACCAGCGACTCATAAAATTTCTTGAACTTAATAGGCTCATCTCTCCTGACCAATATGGATTTCGAACAGGTCGTTGCACTGGTGATGCTGTGCATGAGTTGGTGAACTCTGTTGTGGCTGGTTTGGATGCCAAAAAGAAATGCCTTGCTCTGTTCCTTGATCTTCAGAAGGCTTTTGACACCGTCTCGATTCCGCACTTGCTACAGAAGTTAGAAATCCTTGGTATAAGAGGAACTCCTTTGAAATTGATGGAGGATTATCTTACTAATAGAAAACAGCGAGTCAGAATAAATAATAGTCTAAGTAATGAGTTGACGATAAAGTTTGGTGTACCGCAGGGTAGTATAATTGGCCCGACACTTTTTCTGGTGTACATAAATGGCCTATGTCAACTGCCTGGCATTGGTGGTAAAGTTATCACCTTTGCTGACGACACTGCACTGTTATTTAGCGGCGACAGCTGGGAGGAGGTGTTTGCCAAGACTCAGGTGGGTTTTGGTAGAGTTGGTGAATGGTTGAGGGATAATATCTTGACGCTTAACATCTCTAAAACTAAATATATCGCCTTTGCACATAGAGCGAATCTCCTCCCACCTTTGTCTTTAACCATATCGGCACACGCCTGTTCTTGTGAGGCCTCTGACTGCTCTTGTCCATCTCTTGAGAGGGTTGAGAGTCTTAAATATCTTGGGGTGATTGTTGATCAGCATCTCACCTTTAAACTACACATAGAAGCCCTTGTATCCAGATTACGAAAACTAATATACATATTCAGGGCTTTGAGGCACTCTGCAGATCGCAGGACTATCAAGATGGTTTATTACGCATTATGCCAATCTCTAATTGATTATTGTATAACTTCGTGGGGTGGTGCTGCCAGGACTCACATCATCGGGATTGAGCGAGCACAGCGTGCTATTCTCAAGGTTGCTGCTGGTCTCCCCTTACGTTTTCCAACTGCAGCTTTGTATCAAGAATGGGACTTACTTACGGTCCGACAAACATTTATTTTGCAAATTGTTCTTAAAAAACACTCTCAACTTCAGTTTGACATTAACCTACTCAAAGACAGGCGGAGGAAGGGTAAAGTATGTCCCCGCTTAAATTTCAAATCTTCGCTCACTCAAAGATTCTTTTGTTTTCTAGGGCCATATATCTACAATAAAATAAATAGTATTCTTAACATATACCCTAGAAGCCAATTTGCCTGTCTACAAACTCTAAAACACTACCTGAAATCTCTAGATTATGACGCAACGGAGGATATTATGGTCGTCATCAAATGAAGTCCTACTCCTACCCTTGATCCACTTAACACTTTGCCCTTCTATAGTCAATGTTAATGGCGCAAAATTATCTCACAACACTGTCTCCACAAATCTGAACGACTTGCACACACATTAACACTCACACTGTCACACACTCATACTAGCGCATGCACATATCTCTTGTTTAATCTTAGGCAGACTGTTTGCCTGTCAAAGATCTTGTCTATTGTCTTTGTTTTCTTTTTAATATTGTATTAGTCGTAATTTGCTTAATTGTTAATTTTCTCACACGGTTATTATTGTCATCCTTCCTTTTCTTACCGTGCAGAGGGCCTGGTGACCTGTAACACAGGTTATATTTTTATAACCTACATCAGGCACCAGTCTTTCACAAAGGTGGAATCCGGAAGCCAAGCCACTTTTGTACCTATTATTAAGTTATACATTTGTGAAAGAGAATAAAGTTTATTATTATTATTATTATTATTATAAAGTAACAATAAAGAACCAATATAGGATCACTTTGTAGCCTGTCTGTCTCTATGTCAAGGTCCTTTATATCAAGAACGCGTTGTAGCTGAAATGGATGTCAAATATTCAGGTCTACTGACCCTTGGAACTGTGAAAAAATCAAACTTCTGAGCCAACGCAATCATAACAAACAGCCGTCCGTGCTACAAATTTTCGACATTCGCAAGGGAATTAAAACCTACAGTGTACTTCACGTAAACTCAGAATCTTGAAATTTGGAACGAAGCAACTTCTTATAGCACAGATAAAGGAAACATTGTGAAAAGCATAATTTTTTAGTTACATCATATAATATCCCTACAGGTTTATACGGAACCCTCGGTGCGCGAGTCCAACTCGCACTTGGTCGGTTTTTCGTTAGGATATCACCTGATCATTTTTTTAATGGAATAGGCGGGCAATGAGCATACGTGTCGCCTGATGGTATGCGATTACTGCCGCCCATGGACACCCGCAATACCAGAGGCATCACAAGTGCATTGGCGGCCTTTGCGGGAGAGATTGTGGTATGGGTCTCCAGTATCTCACTCACACCGGTTTTCTGTGAGACCGTGGTATAACTGCGGTCGAGCCGGCTCATTCATGCCGAAGTCTGGTTCTCCCACGTAATCTCACATAAATGACTAATCATAATCATCAACAGTGTTTAATTTCTTTCTTTCTTTCTTTCCTTAGACTTTCCTTAGAAAGGCGGTTTTGGCCTCCCATACAACGCTGGCCAGACGGGTGGATATAGGGTTGGTTTCAAGTTTTGGGTCTCTTTGCTGTGATATTATTCTGCTTAGTTTGCATCCCATGGGAAAAATAGGAGTGGTGACTTCTGAGCTTGCATTGCGTGCGCTGCATTAAAGCGGTTAAAGTTTCGTAAAAAAAATTGTTCCCCTTTAAAAGTTCTAAATAAGTGCGCGACAGCATATGTCTATCTTCTAAGGTTGGCTCACTATAACCTTTATTGTGGAAAACAAATGTGTCCACGCTATTTAACAGCACGCTACGAGCTTGGGTGGGTCATGAATAAACACAAACATTTATTAAAATCAGCTTTAACTCTCAGCAACATACCTAGCTTTATTTTCAATTATATTTTCAGTAACAAAAGCCTTGTAGTTTATTAGCTATTCCAGAGTAAGATCTATGTGTGTGTTAATTTCTATCTGAACCTTTCAGATGGTTCACCGCACTAAGGGAAATAACATGAGTAAGATTTCTATAGATCATCATTTTACAGACAGTAGAGCCACGCTCGACCGGGGCGGTACTACCCTTGCACAGAAAGCCGTAGACGTAGACGTTTAACGTAAAATGACAGCATTTTTCGTTCGTAAATGTGAGGCCAGAGGCCAGCATTACTAGGCCGCCATAGTGTGGGTCACAATGCTGCATTGCTGAATTGTCGGCATTCGCAATGAGTATGGTGAGTGGTTCTTGGATTCTGCTTATGCTTTCCATCAGATAAATTAGTAACTTTGGCCATACATAAAACAAAATAATAAACCTGTCACAAGATATAGCTGGACACTAGCCTCTCACTTCCTCATTCAATTTATCTCAGCTATCCTCTACAGATCGTCAGTCCCATTTAAGTGGTGGGTGGGGTGTTTAATCCCAAGATCCGTTTGTTCCACCAGCCCTCGATCAATTTACATAATTTTAATTAAAAACCCTCGCCCTTTAACAAGCTCAACTTATTAACATTAAAACAAAGAGAGTTCCTAATATTTTTTCGTAACGTCTGTTGGTTGTAGTACTAACTTTTTGAATCACTAAAGCTGTAATGTCACTTGACTAACGATTTGTTGCAGTAAGTTTGCCAATTTGTTTTGTAAACTATGAATTTAACTAACTGCATAAGTGATAATCAGTTTCTTATCATCGAAGAGCAAAAGAAAACAAATTAATAATAATTGATCAGATTATTGTCAGTGCAATCTACATTTATGTAGTATTAAGTTTCAGTAAATTTTTGTTGGGAGTTATCTCAGATATATCTCAGCCACTTGCAGTCCACTGCTGTATATAGGCCTCTTTCAAGGAGCACCACGGAACTCGGTCTGTTGCTTTTGGACATCCTGTCGCTGCCAGACTTCTTACGCTCTTACGCAAGTCGTAACCCCCCCCCCCCCTTCCCATGAACTGCCTCGGTGGCGTATTGGTAGTGAATGCGACTGTGTCAAATCCTGGGTCGGACCAAGTGTTTGTGTGATCTACAAATATTTGTTTCGGAGCTTGGGTTTTTTCTATGTATAATATGTATGTCATCATTAAATCAAGGTAGTACAGCCACTAAGATATTAACACGAACGGGACGCCTCAACCGGGACGGAGTTACCCTCTCATAGGAGACAAACCGACAATATTGTTACAGCTTTTGTCTGCAAGTTCTTATTAAATAAATCTAACTTGAATATAATAAATTCAGTCCGCTGTCTTGATTTAAATACAGCATAAAAAATTTCATTTCAAATCGTAGAATGAAAACTAAACATTTACGAAAAATGGAAACTATTTAACTAAAGCGAGCAGTTTGAGTTGGTTTTAACAAGAATCGCTCTATCTGTTGGTAAAAACTGCATAAAAATTCATGCAGCTTTTGAGTTCATCGCGAACAGATAGACGCTGTGGAGGACTTGTTTTATAATATGTAGTGATAGTGATGTAAGGGAAATACTTCGCCTTTTTTTTTACATTTGGAAACCCCTCGGTCCGTCACCCGGCTGGGGTTTGCGGCGAGATGGTATGTCGGAATCGAACCGACTAAAACCACACGGTGTGCCACTCTGCGCCTGAGAAGGGAGGGGTACTGCTGTTATTAACTCTACCGGACCCCTCTCAGCAAGGGAAATACATCGCCTAGGTTAACGTCTAATTTCTGTAAAGCGCTGGTCTGAAAAAGGACATCAAAATACCGATATAATTCCAGAAATACAGAAAATTAACGCCCGACAAAAGTGATAACTTAATTTAATCTAAATTGAACTATTTAATATTGAAATTTATTAACTGGAGAAAAGCATAGTTTATTACTTAAGTTTATATATATTATAGTTTTTTTATATATATAATTTAGAGGGAGATAGGAGGAACCTATCTACCCCTGACGTATGCGTGAGAGAAAGGGAACTTTGACTTTGACTTTGAAAATAATTGCTAAATGGCCTGTTGATCCACAGGTTCTAACTGGTGTCAGTCTAAGCTTGAGATTGTGTTTCGATTTCCATCCAAGATAAATATTGTATATTGGGCACCTAATGTGCCCAATACACAACATTTCCGTGTCTGAAATAAATGTTACGTTACCTAACAAGAATTCGCCTACACATTACATTGAAAAATATATATTCAATTTCATGTCGAACGTGCCTATTCCCCGTGGGGCAGAATCATACGACTTTGACACGCCTACATCTGTAATGTAATTACTAGCCCTATGAAATATCAAAATGCGAACACCTACACTATTTTCATGTTAAATTTGCGTTCTAAAAACGTAAATAATATTTTATACTAGTTCAGTCATGCGACGTTACTCGAGGTTGTTGCTGTAACTTTAAAGTAGCCTAAGTGATTACTTATATGTCTAGTAAAAATTTGTTCAACCATTCCAAAGATTAGCCTGAACAAACTGACAGACAACAACGAAAATTTTGAAAAAAGTTTTATGAGCAGGTATCGTTTAAACTTTCATATGCATTTAGTGAAAAGCAGTTAATGTAAAATAGCAATCACACACTCCAATTTTATTATATTTGTATAGATTTCTACGTATCATTCAATCACAGTAGCTTTAAATCGTTTGATTTGATGAAGAGGTACATGGAGACATCTAGTACAGAAGACTGTACTCTTCTAGTACATGTTTTTTTCTTTTAACGGATAGTGCACAAGAGTCAACTAGAATAGGATCATTAGAAACATCAGAAGTAATGTTCTGGTAATGTAACCTATTGCGCTGCCCCAAAAATACCTACACAAACTTTACAAATTTATTTCGCCTTTTTAAAATACATTGTCAATATATTTCCAAAAGCTTGTAAAGCATGAAGAAAAAAGATAACTGAAAAAAGGTGAATATAACGTAAAAATGTATGAACCCTAACACTATGCTACATACTCGCTATGTACCAAAAAATTAACTGAACAATTGCCAAAACCAACCTTTCCTTATCATACTATTGTACCAAACTTTAACCCAACGAAAGCACAAAACGTACATATATAAATAAGTATAGAAACGGACGCTCTAAAATTAGTTCATTTAGTACTGTTTGTTTAAGCTCATTGTCGTTATGTTCAGTGTGGTCTTTACGGTCCAAAAACTTTGAATACTTGCTGTAGAATATTTATGGTAAAGGTACAATTTACTCTATGATATGAAAAACTATGTCAAATGATAAAAACAAATGGTGTCTTTTTCTACTCGTAGTGCTTTAGAGGAATTCTCTGACATTACTGTTACGATTTCTTCAAAGCCTCATTATTACTAGAAATAGGCAGAAACGGCAAAATGCCAGTTGTCACAACTCTTCCATTTTTTTATGGAATAGGGTGGCAACGAGCAGACATATTGCCTGATAGTAAGTGATTACCGCCTCTCACGGACACCCACAACACCAGAGGCATCGCAAGGGCATTGCTGGCCTTTGGAGAATGGAAAGGGGGATTGAGGGAGGGGTTGGGTTATGGGCCTCCGGTATCCTCACTCACTCGGTGAAACACAGCGCAAGCGCTATTTCAGACCGGTTTTTTGTGAGGCTCGACCGGACTGATACAGTCCGGTCGAGCTGGCCCATTCGTACCGAAGCGTGGCTCTCCCACGGAATGAAATATCGCAATATTTCGCAAGTCACATACATGAACTTTCTAGTTATTGCCGTGTAATGCCATACCCTGGATTACCAAGAATTGATGCTGAAATTTCATGACCAATTTTCTCGGACGACAAAGGGACCTTAATAATGCACACACATCCGTCAACTTGTGTACTACACTAACGAGACTGTATCAAGTGGTCTAGAATTTCTAGTTCATAAGTAAAACAAGACAAGAATGCAATCAGTAACTTCTCGAAGGTTCTCAATTCACTGGGAAAGTCACGTAGTGTTTCGTCGTGTGACAAATAACTCAATTGTAAAAGTCTGGATCTCTTGGACAAATTGTATAAATGAACTCTGTAATAGAGCCCTTTAATTTATTGAACTTTACACACTGTTTTACTTAGTAGGTACTATCTGCGTCCCGCGGTTTATCTATCGGGAACACATACATTTTTCTGGCAAAAAGAGTAGTCTAGTGCTATCTCCATATAACCAACTATTTAAGCCAGGCCAACCGTTTGAGCTTGAATAAGTAAAAAACGTACAAACCGTCTAGACTAGACTAGAAAGTAAAACATACCTAACAACATTCAACTATCCTGTCGATGTGAATAATTATCAAAGCTAACACCATCAACCATATACAAAAAATCGAGTAGATTTATTAAGAAGTACATATTCTCCACATTTATTTATGTTATATAGTTCAGTGCATATGTTATTAAAATTTCGTCAGCGTCATCAATAACCGTGCTGTTAAGTAACGAATAACAGGTTCCATACGCTTAACGATAACTATTTAATCAGAATTAGTTGAATTATAATTTCATTGGCTGCAACACCTTTTGAGTTCACACCTAAGGTTCAATAGCCACTAAATAAAATAAAACCCATCCCCTCCCTCCGTCCCCCTCCCCACGCACTTGTGACGCTTCTGGTCTTACGGGTGTCCATGGGTGGCGGTAACCGCTTACCATCAGGCGATACGTCTGCTCGTTTGCAACCTATTTCATGAAAAAAAAAAATATACATAGAAGTTAAAAGAAAAATTTATAAATTTGTTTTAAATTTGCTTATTAACACTTCACACACCCATAACAGCTATAATTACCCAACGTGTGAACTGAAAATCATCCTTTTGATAGGAGGTATATATAAAAAGCTTTGATCGTGATGCGTTTTATGCATCAGGAGTAACTTTGAACGCTTTTGTAAATAAAAGTCTCCATATATGACTGTAGCGTGTCATAAACAACGTACGAGTATTATAACTTTAAAGCCTGAAAAGGCCTAAATTTAGATTTTGTATTGTACTTATTAATTAATCTTACAGAAAAAAATCAAATAACAGTTCTTTAGCATAAAGACAACCCGTAGACGATTCGAGGCGATCATGCATAATGGGCTCAGAGGTATGCAGTACGCATTTTGAATAAAAAATTTCAATCTCTTCTTACGCTTAACAGGATCAGAATTTTATATCGCAGTTTTGATTTCACAAAACACAAAACAAACAAAAATAAATCGTCGTTCAAATTTTAACGTAGACTGCCGTAGTCAGTTATAATAATAATAATAATAAATTTTATTGTAACAAAATGTGATTACAAGACACTGTAGAGCCCTGACTCCCAAAGTAGCGCAAGCTGTGTGTAGGGAGTCAGTTCCTATTTACAGGCAAAAAGAACACACAGTAGTTACAATAATAGACAGTTACAGTTAATAAATTTTAAAAATGAATGCTTAGATAATAAATGTTTGTGTGTGAATGTATGAGTATGATTTACTGTGTATTTGAGGTTATGTGTTTAGATTTATGTGTAGTGAGATGTGTGTGACATTTTTCAAGTTTTCATTACTTTATTATTTGTAATAAGCTTTCAACATTATCAAAATCCATTTCATTAAGCCATAATTTAATTATTTGCTTTATTTTAAAGTTGCTTAAGTTTCTTGTTTTATGGATTAAATTTAGATGGTTGTAAATTCTTGGTGCAAGATAATCATAGTGCCGCTGAGCAAATGTGCTTGCCACTCTTGGAACTGGACACTTTTCCATTCTTTTACCCGATGGTTTTAAATGTGGAACAGTTACTTTGTGATATCTGCGTACAGTCAGGTAGACAAATAACTTCCGTACTGTAAGCACATCCGCAGTTTTATAGACTAAATGTGTAGGGTGGCGGAATGGTAGATAAAGAAGGACTTTAAGGATGACGCGTTGTGCCCTTTCTAACTCTATTAAATGGCTCTTGGCCGCTGAACCCCACGAGCATATACAATATGTAATTACACATTCAGCTAATGCTTTGTAAATTTGAACTAAAAGCAAAGTATCTTGTATCAGCCTCAAATCCCTAAATATGTATATAAATTTTCTTGTTCTACTACTGACCATATTTATTTGCTTCTTCCAATTTAATTTGTCATCTATGTTTACTCCCAGATATTTAATGTCAGTATTTTTTGATAATATGGGACAGCAACAATATGAAGGCAGAGCATTCGCTCGATTACACGGATAGCAATGAACCCGAATATGACAATTATTAGGCGCTGTAGCCAATGTTTTGCTAAAGCAGAGAAACTTTGTTTTGGTGGTATTTAAAGATAGTAAACTATCTTCCAGCCATGCTGTGATAACAGACATACCTTCTTCTGCTAGCTGTCGTACTAGGTCCCAAGAGCTACCGTGAAAAAGCACGACAGTGTCATCTGCAAACATTTGTATATCGGCGCCCCTGATCTGATGCTTGCATAAATCATTAATATATGCCAAAAAGAGCGTTGGTCCAAGGGTACTGCCTTGCGGGACCCCATACGTCACCGTGTCGTAGTCGCTTACGTGGTTATCAATTCTAACACATTGCTGTCTTTCCGTTAGGTAGTCCTTGAACCACAGAAGTGCGTTCCCTCTAATTCCTATGTTCTCCAAGCGGGTAATTAATATTTTAGTGGATACAGTGTCGAACGCCTTCTGTAAGTCCAGGAATACTCCAATGCATTTCTCCTTTTGGTCGAGGTATTTTGTGATTTTAGAAGTAAGTTGCAAAACAGCATCAGCAGTAGAGCGATTATGGCGAAAACCGTACTGGTTTTCCGAAAGAATACTATTTCTTTCTAGGTAAGTAACAAGTCGTTTGTTCATAACCTTTTCTATAACTTTAGATATACTACTTAAGAGACAAATTGGTCGATAGTTTGTTGGTAGTGATTTATTACCCGACTTGTAAACAGGACACACAACGGCACGTTTAAATATGTTAGGGAAGACACCCTGCTCAAAGCTCAAATTAATTAAGTGACATATGGGCCCCGCAAGACAATGGCGAAATTTTTGTAGAATATTTGCTGTGATTTTATCTATGCCAGGAGCGCTATGTTTTTTCAGGCTGTCGATCACTTCGCCAATCTCAACAGGGTCTGACAGATATAGTGCCATGGACTTTAGTGGCGAATATATGGCTTTCGCCTTTCGTGCTAGTATTATCTCATCTGTATTTAATTTTTGTAGTGTTTGTTTTGCAAGACTTGGGCCAATAGATGTGAAAAACTTATTCACTTTACAAAGAGAATCAGCTTATGTGTCTTGCAATTCATGCGGTATTTATTATATACATAACCAAGGGTCCAAGAATAAATAAATAAATAAATAAATAACAACAGCAGCACCTGACCAGTCCGAAAATACTCAACTAGTGACTAGCGCCCATGGGAGCCTATAAAATGGAACTAAGGACTCCCTATCATGTTGACGTCTTTTGAGATTGGAGTTTTTCTTTTCTTGGAGGTCGTATCAGTCGTATGACTTTTTGGAACATCTGACCATCGACGTAAATCCACAGCAATATTGAATCTTTGAATCTGGGGCTACTTACCGGCGTCCACATATAGCAACACAAAAACATATTACAGAGCCATCTACCAAAGACACACTGAACTACGAAGTAACTGTCTCGCGACTAATCAACTATTCCTGTATTGCGGTATAGAAGTTCTCACGCCGATTAGCATATTTAAAACCGTCCAATATCTCCCGTGGTCGGAGAATCCTCCCTTTGTGTTGGATTGATATGACACCCGTTCTTCTATAAATCGATTAGCTCCAGAAATGAAATATAAAACAATATTCAAAGGTCATCAGTTAAGTTTTATAAATATAGCTCTGCCCACCTGATTTTTGCACGAGTTGTTCGCCGCACTTCCCGCTAGTTAAACAAACTGCCGGCTCTCATTCACTCACTCGACCGTAACAAAAAGTTTTCCAGTTAAAAATACAACTTTTATGTATGAATTTTAAACAAGGATACGGTGAACTTTAATCAACAAGCTTTCCAGAGTAAGGGGGTATTGTTTTAAACTGAATTTGAGCGGAACGCTTCGAAAAACCAACTTTATATCGTTACAAGTTCGTCTTAAAATTTGCGGCTACTTTTAGGCAATTTAATTAGAATAGGTTAACGGCACGAGTGTTTTGTGGTACTTTCAAACAGAGTGAAACTTTGAGGTTTTATTATAACGTGGAATAACGATTGGGATACTTGGAGAGATATTATCATATCACGGTAAGAAGCTGGGTGTGATACTTTAAGATGTATTTTAAAATTTCATTCATTCAATTCAAGAATTGATCACAAACAGCTAATTATATAAACCTAACATGAGGTGGCTGCACATATCGTCCTTAGATAGGGCTGAAGTAGGTACGTATTTTATTTATTTCGATTTGAAAACTTACGGCTACAAAAAAAAATAATGGTTAGTTTAATTTGCAATATCAAGCCAATTACACGTTTTCACGAATTAGAACATAATAAATTAACAAAACATCTGGAGCACTAACCAATACGACACTACAACATTGCAATAAATGAAAAGGAAGTAAAAACAAATTCACCATACTGCGTCCAACATTAATTTTGATGTTAAAGGCACCGCTCGCTCTAACGATTAATACATTTTTACATACTCGTAGATACTTTCACGAAATATAGATTACTAGCGACTCGGCCCAGATACAAACGACAGTCTTTGAAATTCTCGGAATTCTTCTACTATAATTTGTATGTATTACACATATAAACCTTCCTCTTTATATATTACTATATTCATTACTGAAAACTGCATTACAATACGATGGGTAGTTAAAAGATTCAAGAGGAAAACAAGACCAGAATGCAATTTACTGGGATTTAAAAGGTAGAGTGTTAAACATGTATTATGTAGGTACGTACCTACGAGTATTGTGTTAAGAAGTATGTATAGCAAATGTAAAACCAAACTTATGTAAGTACTTAGAGTCCTTCAAAAACTATTCAATAAAATTAAAATCAAACTCACAAGTTACAGTCGCCGTGTTATCGGAGAGCTGCTATCAGCATCCTAAGTAACACCGTTATCCATCACAATCCTTAGAAAACCCATAACACTTGTAGATTTTACACGAAAATTAATAAAAGTTTTTTCTTTTCTTCAAAACTCTAAAAGATTTTTCTTTAAGGGCAATTTAACTCATCGTGGTGTAAAAAAAATATATGGTCACTACTATGGCAAATGTTTTAAAAAAATTACGCATCTAACCATGAATCCAAAATGGTACAATACTTCTTGAAAACCAACCACAAAATAAAAATGCAAATTATTTATCTAAACATAAACCAACATTCATGAATTGTTTATAGTACTCACTTTTACTACCTGCGCAAAGAATGCCTGCCGTACTGCTATTCAAGCGAGATTTGTGAGATATTGTAGGGTACGAGGATTATACTATCATATTTTTGTACCTAAGTGAGATTCTCATTGACTTTAGGAACACACCTACATTGCTTAGACAACAGTAAGTGCTTGTAATGTATGAACTTTATGCAATAGCAATAAAGCTCAAATTGACTTTACGTTATAGTTAGAAAAAGTTTGTATGAGAAAAAGAAAAGGGCTCTTTTTAGGGCTTTTCCGGCCATTATTCGATTTATTCTCGCCGTAAAAACTATTCTTAAACTTCAACGAACATTTAAAAAAAAGAATTGGCCAAATTGGTCCAGGCGTTGTTGAGTTATGCGCGTTATATTGAGCGATTCATTTTTATATTATAGAAGATAGATAATTTCGAATCTCACTTAGGTATAAAAATATGATAGTATACTCCTCGTACCCTACAATATCTCACAAATCTTAGTCTGGGTGTTCTTTGTGTCCGTTATTTGTATGTTTGTAAAGTCCCCCGCGACACAGGATGTATATTCCTAATGCGGGAGTTGTCTTTTTTAAAGAAAAAAAGAAAAGAAAGAAAAGAATCTCGCTTGTATAGCAGTACGGCAGGCATTCTTTGCGCAGGTAGTAAAAGTGAGTACTATAAACAATTCATGAATGTTGGTTTATGTTTAGAAAAATAATTTGCATTTTTATTTTGTGGTTGGTTTTCAAGAAGTATTGTACCATTTTAGATTTATGGTTAGATGCGTAATTTTTTTAAAACATTTGCCATAGTAGTGACCATACATTTTTTTTACACCACGATGAGTTAAATTGCCCTTAAAGAAAAATCTTTTAGAGTTTTGAAGAAAAGAAAAAAACTTTTATTAATTTTCGTGTAAAATCTACAAGTGTTATGGGTTTTCTAAGGATTGTGATGGATAACGGTGTTACTTAGGATGTTGATACAAAAAAAAAATCTGAAATATTTGGAAAATTGTGGTAATGGTAGTTAAAAATATCTTAAGAGGTGTGAATTTTTAAGAATTTTAGTTTTTTCTTCGTAATTTAAAAAAAAAAAGATACTTATTTTTTAACATTTTTTCACGAGTAGTCACGAGCAGGCCGACCTTCTGGTACCGGCTTATCGTTGAATTTTGGGACACGTTGTATATACTCACGCAACCTCGTTCGCGTCTTCAATTGCCAGTAGCATGAAAACTGAACCCCCGTTTTTTAAAAATTCTTCATTGGTGCTCCGCTCCTTTTCGTATAAGCGTGAAGATATATAGCCTATAACCTTCTTCGATAAATGGACTATCCAACACTGAAATAATTTTTCAAATCGGACCAACGGTTCCTTAGATTAGCGCGTTTAAACAAAAAAAACCTCTTCAGCTTTATTTTTAGTATAGATTATTTGTGAAACTTGTTCAACATTTTAGTAAGTCTGGCATTCCTGCACTACTATTCTAGCACACCTCGGCAGCGACAGCGCAATAATTTTACCGTCTCATTATATTTATTTCACAGCTAGTATTTACAGTAAGTTTGTAAATAGTACCAAAAGTAATGCCTCGTTTGGCACCCTTAGGCTTAAAATTTTTAAAATCACTTTCATATGCCCAATGGGGGAACTCTAGATGTGGCCACAACGACCCTTAAGGCCCACCTTATCACCTAAGGAACATTTGTCTAGGTCTGCATCGATCGACCAGACAGTGAGTCAGTCAGTTTCTTCTTTTACATCGATAACTTTTACTCAATGTTTTGTTTCAAACAAATCATTTACAAGAACCATTACCAAGTTTGTACGTTACGCGAATTCAGTAGGTACTTATCGCAGCGATATAAACTTTTGAACAAAAACTTAGCAAGTCATTATTTAAATTACAGATAATCGATGTGAAAGTCAAAGAGTAGAAAGCTTTCAGTTTGCCCGCCGATGCTCAGAATACAAAGTTTGTTACAATAATAAGATAACTTGGTAGAAGTATTTAGTTTTATTATTAAATAAGTCGAAAGGCCATGTTTAAGAATGATTACAAATTCAAAGAAGTTTTCTATAATTAGACAGATATAAACTAGAAAAACTACAACCAGTCTACTTGAAAACTTTAGAAGAAACTAATACCTATATCCTATATCACCCGGGCCTTTATTCCGTATCTTTCATATTATTCGGTTCAGTAGTTTACGCATAAAATTATTACAATTCCTTTCGCTTCGCCGTAATCGAGTAAATATATAGTCTCACAACTATATACGGCTACAGAATTTATGTTGTTAAACTCGCCTTCGATCACCATAGCCTGTTTTAAACAGATATGTTAGAAAACCAATACAGAAGTGACGTCAACTTTACAAAAAACCGGTATCAAATGATTGATACGTTTTTTTCATCAATTGATTGACTTGATTCTCAAGGTCAATAGATTTCATCACGAACTGGCCCCCAGTACCGCCCTCTCACAGAAGACCAACCTAAAATGTTAGCATTTTTGTATTGTCTGCACTCGCAATGAGTATGGTGACCACCACTCTTGGATTCTGATCTTTAGGCAGAGTAGAGTTTTCAGAGAGCACTTTGGCAGTCACATATCGAGCCCAACTTCTCCTAATTCTGAGGAAGAAACTCTGTTACTTTAGAGTGTCGACTATAGTGACTACCGTTCAGTAAGACGTCTATTTTTAATCCTCGTAGTCCATAAAGAAATTAATATATTATATTACTAGACAGCATGGAAAAAGCAGGTAATCATTATAAATGGTTTTCTTATCCGTTGACATTTGAAGTCGATCAATCAAAAGGTGCGTTGACACTTGTTGCCCAATAAGCATAATTGGGCATACCACTTTTCATATATTACGGGTTCTGTGAGTCTATTGGCACCAGTACACATCGTATAACTCAATTAATAAATATCATTATGACGTCATAATTACACTTATCTTAATATATATAAATCTCGTGTCACAATGTTTGTCCTCAATGGACTCCTAAACCACTTAACCGATTATAATAAAATTCGCACACCATGTGCAGTTCGATCCAACTTGAGAGATAGGATAGTTTAAATCTCAAATTATAGTCGCAATTTTAATTTATTGCTAATTATTTGTCTGTTATTATTTGACAGTCACAATTATCTGTTAACTCCAAATGATTCTAACAGATGTCGATACCTTTCGACTGGGTTGAGTAAGTAATCAATAGATGGCGCTGCTATGGTAAATCTATAGGCTATATTTTATTTTGGAAAAAAATAGGGTTCGGTAAGATATTGGGGTTTTTCGGACACAAGGTGTAAAAAATCAACCCTATACGGGGGAAAATTTTTCGCTACGGGCAATAAAAGACGCAAACGAGGTTGCGTCGGTCAGCTAGTATACTATAAAAATCACACTTATAATATGTCCACAGACAAACTGTTTATTGTGAACAATAAGTTTTTTAATAAGTAAATAAAAAAAGTAAAGTTTGTCAATGTGTGTTGTTGTCTATTTGTTCAGTTACTTTTTCACTTACACTTAAATGGTGAGACCTTAGATAGTTATACATTGATCATATTTGTTTTGGAGTTAGTTGCCATGGATTAACACAGGCTTCTTCTATACTGAAATAAAATTATAGATAAATGATACCCAGACACAGACCAAATAGTATGGTCCTGAGCACGATCACACAAAATTTTTCCTGAATAGGAATCTAACCTATGACCTCTGGCTTGGCAATCTGGTCCTCTAATCACTAAACCTTGGCTTGTTGCTTAGGTATTTTAAAGCTTAATTTGAAAGATATATGTCAATTGCTAAAAATGTGTCTACATAGCGATTAAAACAAAGAAATACTTATATATTTTTATCATGTTCATAATCGTTATTCAAATATTTTAATGTTCTCAAGAATAACAAATAATTATATATTATGTAATTTGATAAGGAATTGATAAGGTTAAGAAAATTTTAATGTTTGTAAAACTAACTTCGTTGTTATACACATGTATACATATACAATATAGCAGTACTAACGTTGGATCAGCTGTTGATGTTTTCACACGAATACAGCCAAGCCAAAAGGAAGTTTTTATATATATATATACACAATTATATTTATGAGCCTGCCAAGTGACTCTACTCTGCCTGATGGAAAGCATAAGCAGAATCCAAGAGTAGTGGTCACCATACTCGTTGCGAGTGCAGACAATGCAACAATGCAGCATGGTGACCCACATCATGGCGTCGTATTAAGATGCTTCTGCAGCATGTTGAAGCGGGCAAACGAGAGAACGCATTCCCCGATGGTAAGCTATTACCGCCGCCTATGGACACCCGTAACACCAGAAGCGTCATAAGTGCGTTGCCGGCCTTTGGGGGATGTGGAAAGGGATGGGGGAATAGTTAGGGTATGGACCTCCGGTATCCTCACTCACTCGGTGAAACACAGCGCAGGCGCTTTTTCACACCGGTTTTCTGTGAGGCCGTGGTATCACTCCAGTCAAGCCGACCCATGCATGTTGAAGCGTGGCTCTCCCACCGTTAATCATTTGGCTTGTGTTTGGGCGTAGTTTCATAAAAAATCCTAACTAACATTATGATCGCGAATGTGAGTTTGTCGGTTTTCGCGCATAAGCCACTCTATTTTCTATTGGTAAAACATTTTGTAAAATCACTTATATTTTAGAAAATCCTTTACCAATGGAAAAATATCAGTAATTAATACAGGCTCAATTGTTAGTGCGATTACCGACATAAACCCGTTGGAAGCCGTAGATAAAAATATTATTATACAAGTATATTAATAGGAGTTTGATAACCATACAACAGGCTAAGCTTAGTTTTAGATCAGTAATGAGTTATATGTATGTTTTTTTAAGACGACTCTCCGCGTTAGAAATATATATCCTGCAACACGGGGTCTTTACAAACATACATAAAACGGACACAAAGAACACCCAAACTCAGAATACCAATATGTGGTTCTGATTAATTCAAATAAACAATATTTTTCATTCCTTTACTTTGTTTGATGGTTTTTCTTTAACTGTATATCGAACCGTACAGAAAAGGTTTCAGAGCACTGAGCTAACAAACATCATAAAACTGAATTTAGAACGCTCTATAAAAAAGGCATTAAAAATATAGCTCATACAAAATAACACAATTTCTTGATTACTCTGAGTTTCGAACCCACACCATTCGACGGGCTATAGTAGACGGATGAATAGGTACTAGAACCATATCAACACCAGACATCTAATAGATATCTATCTAAATATTACTGTAAATGTCTACACCGATTCACTTGACAAATGGCAATGATAACATCATACATACTTTTATTGATAAAATCGTTAAGTAATGAAAATAATGTGTAGTGATTTTCCCTGTCGTACATGTGCATTTTTTCGGACATAACATCGTATTAAATGTGTCTGTAGTTTAGTTACACGCGTCCTGATATTATATTTAGTAACCTTACTAGTCTGACGTGGTAATCTAGAGGGCAGTAACGGGACTAATCCCGCCCACACGCCCACCACTGTAACTCCTGTACACCAGGATCGACAACAATGACCCAAGAACACAACGGGCTATGACACTCGGGAAGTTCCAGGAAAAATTAAACTATCTTGGAACCCGCAAAGAAATTAATGGAAGAAATCAGGAGGAGTTAGAAATATAGTAAGTCAACTTCCCTCCTCAACAAAGCGGGAGACAAAATGAAGTCAAATAGACACCTTTTCTAATCGGGAAGCACCACGGATAAAAATATTATTGATTCTAAATGAGCTACATCTGAATAACGTGCTATTAAAATAAACGTGTTATTTAAAGTCAAAACCAATTTTCTAGAAAGAGGCCCGTGTCTAGCAGATATTAAAGGTTGTTTGAAGTCGAACTCTATACAACAAATGCAATATGATTTGAATAAATAAATAAATTAATCCTCAAATTTTTAAGGGGGAGGAAATGAAGGTCAAATTGAGCATACGATATCTTTTCTAACTTAGTGAAAATCAATGAAAAAAATGCTTTACCTCGACCGACTTCTTGTGTCAAAAATTTCTTCTCATTTACTGAAAATACTATTGTGTATAATAGTACCTACTAGTATAATATACAGAACATACAAAAATATTTACATTACTTGTGGTATTTCTGAATCAGAATATGCACTTATTGGATTGATACATCTATACAAACAAATAAAATTGGAGTGTCTGTTTGTAATATTAAAATAACCGCTTTCTACTACATGCATATGAATGTATATATACGGTACACATACCAAAATGTATATTTTGAAAATTTTTGTCTGTCTAAATTAAACTAATAACTAAATTAAAATTAATAACTAAATTAACTATAAAAAAGTAATATTTTATAGTAAGAAACTAAAGAAAAAAGCAAAGGAAAATTTGCCAAAATACATAATAAATGAGATTAGGACGAATGTCTAGAGCCAAATAAAGCGAAACTATATGTAGTACTCTAATATCGTGAGTGCAATAGGCAGTAAGTGCTCATGACACGTACAGCTGTCAAACTGTAACTAGAGTTAAATTAAATTTGTCTGAGATACTAGTTTTAGGTGGAGGCAACACTCCTAGAGTAAATTTATTTTTGCAATCTTCGAGGATAGTACTTTTATTTGACTGGCTGCTTTGCACTGGTTCCCACACAGGAGGGGGCCAGTTATAAGCCATAGGTGGCCCGAGGTACCGGTACCGTAGGGTACACCTAGTGTCCCGGCTTCTAGTACCCAAGACGGCGGTATTTTGGCTCAATTTCTTAATGGTACTGATGATTGCACTATCATTACAATGCAAGTGCACCGTTTGACTTCAATTCTGGCGAAGAATGTTTAAGTTTATCTAGCCTTATTTACTCGGTCAAAAGTAGTCAGAAAATGAATGGCGCTCCCATGGCTTCCGTTTCTATATACTTTATTGAACCAAGTAAAATAATGAGAAGTTGTATAATATAACACGCTCTCATATACACACTCCCGCACACAAATAAACCTAACCAAACAAACTTAACTAATTATATTTTTTTAGGGTCTTTGTTGTGTCTGTCTGTCAAGATTCTTTTTCTCAGAACGCGTGGAGGTATCAAACTGATAATCATATCAAATACTCAGGTCTACTGTCCTTTGGAGCAGTGAAAATTCTAAGCCAACGTAATCAAAAGATACAGCCGTTGATACTGAAAATTTTCGATAGTCGCAAGGGAATCAAAACCTACAGGGTACTCGGGTCCCGTGAACTCAAAATCTTAAATTTTGATACGAAGCAACGTCTTATAGCACAGATAAAGGAAACATTGCGAAGAACATAAATTATATAATAATAATAATCATTTATTTGCCAGAATGTAGGTGTACAGAGTACGATCTTGAATTTAAACATGGCCCATATACATTCTACCAGTATATTCATGGTATGCAAATATTTTGTATGGTACATTTTGCTTTTTTTTTATATACCACTCCCGCATTAGGAATATACATCCTGTGTCGCGGGGGATTTTACAAACATACATATAACGGACACAAAGAACACCCAGACTCAAAACAACATTTTGTGGATCACACAAAGTGATGTTCCACGTGAGATTTGAACCCACGGCACTTGGCACCGTATCAAGCGGCGTAATGACCGCTTAAACCACTAGGCCATCCGTGCAGTCAGAATGACATTTATTATAATCTAATATATAAAATTCTCGTGTCGCGGTGTTTGTGGTTAAACTCTTCCAAAACGGCTTGACCGATTCTCATGAAATTTTGTGTGCATATTGGGTAGGTCTGAGAATCGGACAACATCTATTTTTCATCCCCCTAAATGTTAAGGGTAGTTCACCCCTAATATTTTTTTTTCATTTTTTTTTATGTTTCAGCTTTAGAAAATACATACAACCCTGAATTTTCAACCCTCTACGTTCAACCCCTATTTTTCCATCGCGATTTTTAGTTTTAATAATTTCCTTCAATTATGATTTTTTTGCCTTTTTATGGCAATGTCAAAAAAACTTATGTATATCAAAAATTAAAACTACCGTCAAATAAATAGAAAATCAAAAAAGTCTAGCTAACAATAAACATACAATGTTTTAGTTTGTGGGGGAACGGCCATCAGGTTCCACCCAACACAAAGGGAGGATCCTCCGACCAGGCGAGGTGATCATGCCTGGCGGGTCACTGCCCAACAGTTGATGTTGGGATGTTGTATATATGATAATCGACGCGTGAACTATTTATTGCGCGATTCAGGATTTGTAGTTACTCCGTGTAGTGCGTTACTTAGTAGATCAGTGTATCTTCGGTAGATGGCGCTGTATTAGGTTATGTTGCATGTACAAGTCGCCGGAGGTCGATATATGTTGAGTCAGCTGTCTGTGCTCTGTTGCGGAGCTTCCAGTGAGTCGGAGCTGAATGCCGCTAGTCCCAGTGAGTCGGGGCTGAAGTCCGTCTATCCCAGTGAGTCGGAATCGCATGTGTTGCGCGGTGCTGCGGTGAAGTTCCCAGTGAGTCGGGGCGATTGCTGCGTAGTGGCTGGCTGCTGCGTAGACGGGAGAGAGATGCTCTGCTTACATGGACCGTAGATGCAGTGTGCTGTGCCTAGACGCTGTAGAGGCCGTAGGGGTAACCAGGCTAGAGCGGTCGCTTCCTGCGTGTGGTGTATCCCTGTTGATGCCGAGGTTGCTGGCTGACTTGAGATTTGCTGTGGGAGTGAATACGATGGTGCTGCTGATCTGCTTCCTTGAAGGCTGCTTTCAATCACGTCGGGGTCACCACGGTGGGGGAACGGCTATCAGGTTCCACCCAACATAAAGGGAGGATCCTCCGACCAGGCGAGGTGATCATGCCTGGCGGGCCACTGCCCAACAGTTGATGTTGGGATGTTATATTTATGATAATCGACGCGAGAATTATTTATTGCGCGATTCAGGATTTGTAGTTACTCCGTGTAGTGCGTTACTTAGTAGTTCAGTGTATCTTCGGTAGACGGCGCTGTAGTAGGTTATGTTGTATGTGGAAGTAGCCACAGTTACATCATTTATTATACTTAAAAGTTTGTACAGAACCCTCGGAACGCGAGTCCGACTCGCACTTGGTCGGTTTTTTTTTTATATAGGATAGGTAGCCAGCTATCCTATATCCTGGAGATGGATCACCTGATATTAAGCGATTACCGACGCCCATGGACATTCGCTACACCAGAGGCGTCACAAGTGCGTTGCCGGCTTTTTAAGAAGGAGTATGTACGCTCTTTTCTTAAAGGTTCGAAGGTTGTATTAGTCCAGGAATACCGAATTGTTACTATTACTATACTGCTATGAGTTCTGGTGTTCTTGAAATGAGAAATTGAAATAAAGAGTTGGTATTTGAGACTTTATGATAATTATTATTTAACGCACTATTCAATAATATTATTACTAAAGGTAATGTATTATCAAAGTTAGATAGGCATCCATTAAACTTGAGTTTAACCTAAACATTACATAATATTCCAAAACTATCGGAATTCGCAATAAATTGTTATCGTTGCAGATTATCAACAGATTTAGAATATCTTATGTGTCTGCAAAATTTTCGTCTAATGATAAAGTGTCTTACAATATTTTATTTTATATTTTGTTTACGCTAGTTTTATGAGTGGATAACCGTATGAGTTAGTATTATAGTTAGTTGAATTACTGGTTGACCAGAGGTCGAAATTTTACTATAACTCATTGTTCTTTTCGCTTTCTGTACATCACTTTATTTGTTCCAAATTTCATATTCTTCCGTTGCCATAATTTTCGTAATATGAAGTCCAAAGATTTTGCTTCAATTATTATTATATAGACAAGAGAGAATACAAATTGATCGCCGGTCTCCAGAAGCACTTGACTGGTTGTAATTTTTTTTTTTTTTTTGAAAAAGACAACTCCCACATTAGGAATAAACATCCTGTGTCGTGGGGGACTTTACAAACATACATGAAACGGTAACACAAAGAACATCCAGACTCGGGACAACAATTCGTGGATCACACAAAGTGTTGTACCGCGTGGGATTTGAACCCAAGACACTTGGCGCAGTAGCAAGCGGCATGGCGACCGCTGAAACCACTCGGCCAACCGTGCAGTCAAGGTTTATCCGTTACTCAAGTCGGGCAAGAGTCTTGAACTAAACGGTGAATTGATTGGACAAATTCCACCCATACGCAGGATCAAAAACAATGACCTACGAACACACCGAGTTATGACACTCGGGAAGTCTAAAGAAAAGTTAAACTGTCTTGAAACGATTGCTGATGGATAGGTGGAGTGACTGCTGCTGGACAGGTAGCCGTTTCAAATAAAGTTTAAAAAGATTGTACCTGTACTTAGAAAGGTAATCTTAACTATGGAGTTAAGACCTCCAATGGTTTCAACTGGTTTGGGTCCTATATACTGTCAATGAGCTCGAGGGAAACCGATTAGGTTTCCACATAATGAAGAAAACTATCGTCACTTGATGGACAGAATATTTTTAATTTCATTACCAAGTCAAGATAGTTTTGAAAGTCAGAATTCACTTAAAATTAGAAAAAAAACAACATCTTTACATATATTTTTAGATGCCTGCGTAATTTTTTTTTATTCCAAAAGTGAAAAGACACGATCATGGCTAGTCTGTGTCTGCTGTTGGTAGACTAAATAGTTATATAAATATAGTAGCACCTTAAAAGTATTGAGATGAAGAAAGAGAAGATAAATGGTTGATAATATTTTAAAAATATCAAAATACTTATACTTAGGCTGTTGTGTTGTGAAAGATTTATTGAACTACAATGGACACGCGCCTTATAATAAAATCAACAAAACAACTGACAAGCCTGTTAGTTTATGGTCGGATTAGTAGTAAAACAAACGTTTTTCAGCATCATGGGAAACATGTGTTAAGCGATCTGCAGGATGCAGAGAATAAATCGTAAACTGATATCTGTTTCTATATCTTACTTGAAACAAAACCTTGTCAGTTTCAAGATTTCATTCATAGTTACACCACATTGAGCCACAACTCGAAATGATGTACTTTATGATGTTCAGTTCACTTATAATGTTTGTTTTGCAATTTGCAAGGATGCACTAATTGAATTTTCGTGATTTAACGACATCAGATGCTGTGATTTTCTTTGGTGTGTGGTACTTAAATTTATATGATAAATATCGTACTGAGGTTTCAAGCTGACCGCCAAGGTCTTTTAGCACTTATCTCATCTACATTATCTAGTCTATGCTCTGTCGTATAGACGCGTGCCTGGGCGGGCGGGGTGCAAGGGGGGCGGGGCTCTATTGGCCCAGCTCACCTCGCCGAGCCTTCAGTCTGGCGTGGAACGCGACATCGAACGCACGTCGCGCGTTTCTTTCATTTGCACGTTCAAACCGCGTGTTGAAAATAAAGATTGCTAAATTAAATTCATGGTGTAAACCTATTTTGTGGGTTGTGTTTTGTTCCCCACCTTGTGAAGTACCACGTACGTGGACACTGGTTCATATTGTTGTTGTCATCGATGTCCGAGGGCCAAACAGTATATTTTCAGTGGAAGTAAGTAAACGAATCGTAGATGTCATTACATGATTGGTACTGCTTACTGACGTTGCTTGCAAGCTGATCCTTTAGATTAGCATAGACATGTTTTATCTCACCAGTATATATGTTACGTTTAAGAGTTTTCCTATCACTGAAAAGTAGCAAGATATCAGCTGAAATATTGATTTGCGGTTTATTTAGCATTCGTTTTTATAATCTTTTGGTTTCATAAATGTTCACATAGAACAAAGAATTCTGTGAAATCATTAAATAAATAAATAAATGTAAATAATTTATGCGTCTAAGATAAACTTCAAAATGATAATTCATAATTACATTTTCAAAACATTGTTTTCAAACATTTTAAGAATAGAGGAATATACATATATACAGATACAAATTTATAAGTAGATATGTAATTAAAATAGTGTTTCAAATAAATAATTAAACTACTACAGAGTTTATGTATAATAACAAAAATGTAGAGCAATGTTTGTTATAATTAATGAATGGAGCCAATCATCTATATAAACAAATTGTTAGAATCGATGTTAACATGACCTTTGTTATGCAATGTTTATCTCTCTCTGTGACTCAAATAATATGTATTAAGAATATTGTAGTACCTATACATTTATATAAGATTAAACTTGACAATTATTTAAAAGTTTAAACTATAAGGCCTATAGTATAGGCATTTGGATGTAACCTATAGCTAAATCTACTTCAAATCAATCTTTCAAATCCATTAATCATTTCTGTCCAATCATTTTAGAAGCCTGATTTCTCTGACCCATCTCATCATTTAGATCACAGCTGTAGCTGATGAACATTTCCATCGATCTCAATTAGAACGTTCTTGGAGATTGAAGAGGCGACATTTGACGGTCGCTTTGAATTTGGTTATAAGATTTATGATAGGGTTTATTCTAAGTTTTTAGCTTATCTTATATGTAAATTAAAACTTTCCGTTCTATGAAAATTTTGAAAGACCAGAACAATGGGCGAAATAAAAAAATGCTGTGTGTGTAAGATATTAAATGTGGACAGATTATTTTACTTACAAAAAAGTAAATACTTAATGTTATAGTAATACTAAACTAAAATGTTAGATGGAAAAGTAGTAAACGTGTAAGTTTAACATCGCACTACTATGGATGATGATAAAACACAAGAGGTTAAGATTACGACGATACTAGAGATAAGTCATCACGATTTTGAAATGATATCAGTTGTTGAAAATGTGAGAAGTACTTCAGAGGAATATGTTTACAAATGTCCAATATACAGTTTTACCATCTTTAATACAAAATAATTCATTATATTTTACAGGATAAATCTTGAGCCTTATCACTGTCAGTTTATCCAGTGGGTTTTGTAAGAGCCGATTTAGGGAGGAAACTTGGAACAAACTCTAAGCCCTATCTGGTCAAAGTAGTGTAGAAGGCCGAAACCACACATGATATTTACTAGCTGGCAAACTTTCGATATTATTCATTTTTTATTTTTATTTATTTAAACTTTGTGCAGTTTCGTACATCGGCAGACTTAATGCCCAGGGCATTCTCTAGCAGTAAATCTTAAGGTGGTATAGAAATCTTGTGAAGTAGGCGCACATATGTTATCATGTGGTACATGTGGTAACAATTATATGTATATGCTGGAATTATCTATGAATCACCTGATATTATAACCATGTTTCAATAATAGTGGCTACACTTTAGTCGGTTTGATTCTGACACACTGACTTACCACAAATCTTGGTGTGTTACGTCCTAAAGCGGTTTCTAAGCCTACAAAAAAGGGAGTGTCTTCACTTTGGTATCTTAAAAGCGACCAAGCGCATTATGAAGTATTAAAATTTGTGCAAAACATAACTTTCAATGACAATAATAACTCTTAATGAGAAAAACGATAAGCCTATTGTCACAATGATGTATTGAAGTGATAAAAATGATATAATATATTTTTCTGATGATGATGTCTGTAATGTCCAGGTATTTTTTTCTTTGTTTTAATTAAAAAAAACATCTCGGAATATACGGTATATATACCTTGTGTCGCGTGGGACTTTACAAACATACATGAGACGGACACAAAGAACATCCAGGCTCAAAACAACAATATGTGGATCCCACAAAGTGTTTTGATTTGAACCCACAACACTTGGCGCAGTATAAAGCGGCGTGGTGAAGGCTTAACCACTAGTCGAACCGTGCAATCTAAGTTGTAAAGTTAAATTTAAAAACAAGAAAGAAATTAGTTACATTAAAAGATTTTACAATTGAAAAAGGGAAGGCCTTTTTATTTGAAGTATCGGTCAGCCACTTTTAAATGAGAACTTTAACAATAGGTTTGCTTTTGATCTATTCGTTTGTGAATTTTCGTGACTGAGAACGAACCTGCTTAAACCAAATTTTAAAGAGTCTTATGATAGGAAAAGATTTCACCATTTTTAACACATTGGGTACTTATTTAGTGTAATTTTATGGATGAAGCCAAATAAATCCTACATTTCCGTAAATTGTTAGCAATGAATCCCTTTCTTAATCCTTTACTTTTTCTTTCGAAATAACCTTTTTATCCGACTACAGCGAAGGCAAAAGGAAGGGTAATAGTTTTGGCAGTCTATGTATGTTTGTATGAACCGATTTGAATGAGCCCGAGCTACAAAAGGCTATAATACAATTATAAAAGAAATAGTATGTAGCCTGGTTATAGGTTTTTAAACTTTTTCTTGTTACACACTGAATTACATATTGTTGTAGAGTTTCATTATACATTGGGAGACCCATTCGTCGTCAAATATGAACTGTCTTGACCGTAGTGTTATCACGACCTCGAAGCAAGCCGGTATAAAGTAATACGAGTAGTACTATCAACTGTTTTTGTATTTACATATTTATCTAATTCCAATAACGCAATGCCCTAGTACGATCGTATCTCTTATGTTCGCTTTATCACGTAAAGTCTTTTGTCATGTGACTGTTTAGGCATAGACAATATTTTTTTTATAGTGGATGGGACTAACAATCAAACGTGTTAATTGATGGCAAGCAAATATGATCGCCCATAGATAGAACTAAAAGAACACAAAAGTAAAGATTTTTCAGTCTGTTCAAAAAATAAAGAACAATAATATTATAAAGCCGAAAGTTTAAGATTTTTTATCATTTGTTTTTTATTGAATAGGGGGCAAACAAGCAGACGTATTGCCTGATGGTAAGCGGTCACCTCCGCTCATGGACACACGCAACACCAGAGGCGTCACAAGTGCGTTGCCGACCTTTTAAGAAGGATAGACCCATAGGCTTATATTATTCCCAAATAAAATGTAGAGCGATACCACAGGACGCAACTAGAAAATGGTAAAATTAGATAAATTATATTTTCTCCATTATATTTTATTTATATGTATCAAAAGTATATAATACCGATATTTATTTATTTAAGCTTCCTGCAATTACATTGCGCAAGGCGGACTTAATGCCATAGGCATTATCTTCCAGTCAACCTTTGATATCACCGCCTTAAGGGTAAAACATTAAGGGGTCATACACGTGGTTAATTCAATTAATCAGACTTTCATTCGGGGTCACATAGGATTGTCAATGGATTATTATTATAGGCCCACGTTACGTGAATATAAGGTATACCGACTATAAAGGTCAACAGTTATTAACTTGTTAGGGTTCCGTATCACAAAGAAAACCGGTGTGAAATAGCGTTTGCCAGAAAACCGGTGTGAAATAGCGTTTGCGCTGTGTTTCACCGAGTGAGTGAGGATACCGGAGGCCCATACCCCAACCCCTCCCCCCATCCCCTTTCCCATCCCCCAAAGGTCGGCAACGCACTTGTGACGCCTTTGGTGTTGCGAGTCTCCATGAGCGGCGGTAATCGCTTACCATCAGGTGATACGTCTGCTCGTTTGCCAACTACTCAATAAAAAAAAAAAAAAAAAAAAAACACTCCTCAGTGTTAGTTGTCTCTATCACAGCACTCTATGGTCTACCTGTACCAAAAATGCATAAGTAATGGAAGTTATTTTACATCACAACACATACATTAATATTTATTGTAATCCATACTTAATATTATAACACCTAAAGTAAAACTATGTTGTCTGTATGTAACGCTTTCACGGCTAAAGTACTGCACCGATTTCAATGTAATTTGGTATGGAGATACTTAAATCTTACGGAAGGACAAAAGCTACTACAACGAGTAAGCAAGTTAAAAGTACGGCTGCCTCGTTGGCGTAGTGGTAGCGTATGCGACTGCTGTGCTTGAGGTCTCGGGTTCGAATCCCGGGTCGGACCAATTGTATGATCTGCAAATATTTGTTTCGGAGTTTGGGTGATTTCTATATATAATATGTATACATACATGTATATAAAAAAAAGTATATATGTATTAATATCAGTTGTCTAGTACCCATAGTACAAGCTCTGCTTAGTTTGGGACTAGATGGCGTTGTGTGTTGAATGTCCGAAAATATTTATTTATTTGATTATTTATTTATTTATAGACACTTGGAAAATTATCTAATCTACAAAAAAATGTGCGGAACCTACGGTGTGTGATTTAGAATCGCAGTTGTCCTGTTTTTTGTTAGTATATATCTCGACCCACGTATTTGGGATTGTTGGAATCATTTTGTTATCTGTTAAATGTTTGATAAAATAATTTATTTTACGAGATTGCCAGACAGATAACGAATCATTAACATCATCAATTAATCACGACATTTAACAAAATTCTTGTGCTTTACGTTTGCTATTGACTTCGCTTCCTTTTAGTATCAATTGCCCTGGTGGTTCAGTGGTTGATTATTCTAACAGCTACTAGTCGTAAGTTCGGCTCAAACGGTGTATTTAATACGATTATTTGTTATAAGCCTGGGTGATGTTACAGATACTCAAGTTTCTATTTGTACTCTGTTTAAATACGAAAGTTATCTATACTAATATAATAAAGCTGAAGAGTTTGTTTGTTTGTTTGAACGCGCTAATCTCAGGAACCGCAGGTCTGATTTGAAAAATTCTATCGGTGTTGGATAGTCCATTTATCGAGTAAGGCTGTAGGCTATATATCATCACGCTACTACTAATCGGAGCGGAGCACCAATGAAGAATGTTTCAAAAACGTGGGAAAAAAATTTCACGCTACGGGCAATAGAAGACGCAAACGAGGTTGCGTGGGTCAGCTAGTTGATATATAAACTAGAAATATTTGCAACAATTTAATTAAGGTAAAAATTTAGTTTTTCGGTTAAATATGCTAATCTCAGAAACTACTGTTTCATATTAAAAAAATTGTTGGAAAACCCATTAATCGAGGAATTATATAAACTACTAACTGACCCGGCTGACGTTTTTTTTGCATGATAATAAAAAAAATAGGGATAGGTCATATCATTAAGGGGTATGAAAAATAGATGTAGGCCGATTCTCAGACCTACCCGATATGCACACAAAATTTCATAAAATTCGGTTCAGCTGTTTCGGAGGAGTTTCATAACAAACACTGCAATACGAGAAATATATATAGGATATAAATTTACGCTATAGCAGTCGAATATCAATGACAAATATTGCTAAAACGGGAAAAAATATTCCTTGCCAGTAACATCAGCTATTGATAAATTTTATAGTATCTGGTCATCACACAGTTATTTGTCTTGAGTGGAAATCGAACCCATGACCTATTATTATGTATAGACCTTAGCAGTCGGAGCCACTATCTACGAGACCAGCAGTATGTAGTACAAGTATTCGCCTAATTAATTACCAAAGGTACTACGTTGATTCAGAATTATGATTATACACGATACGCGACCGAAAGTTCAACGGACGAGGTTTAATAGTGCCATTAAACCTGAATATTGCCTGATTTAGATCCATTCGTGGAAATTGATATTGCGTTGATTGGCTTCCATTTGCTTTGAATACAGATATTGTGTTGAATAAAGTATTCATTCCTTTGTATAATCACAAATGAATTAATACTTTACTTCACATAATCATCGTGATTATCTGAGTTTCATAAACACTAAAGTCTTCGACATTTTTGGATTTAGGGAAACTGAGGAGGTCTTAGCAGTATTTTCGTAGTTTTAATATTAGCCTAATGTTTAATCCTGTATACTAAGTATAAATAGATTATAAAAGACAACCAGATAGGTCACAAGAAATAGGTTATAAGAAATACGAAATAAGAATTAAGTACACGAAGGAAACTGCGGGCAATAGTTGGTAGAATACACTAAGATATTATTCATCCCGTAACCAGATTACCTGAACCCTCTCAATAGTTCGGTAGAATTAATTCCCGATGTTGTTCCACTAATAGCTTCATTAATTAAATCGATCCGACGAGAAAACCACAGTAATGTACTCCATCAGGTAGAACTTGTGCGATTGGCTCTAACTTGGTCGGCGAGGAATTTAATGGTGTCGAGGAATTGTAATGGATATGTTAGAGGCACAATTTGATTTATGCTTATTCGTTAGTGATTTTGATTTGTAGGTTGTGCATTAGATTTCCATTTAGAACAAATAACTGTGACATGACGATATATAGAAATATTTAATTAAAAAAAAACTTTTTATGGGACCGAGGGCAAACGAGTAGACGTACTTCCTGATGGTAAGTAATTACCGCCGTCCATGGATACCCGCAAAACTACAGGCATCGCAAGTACGTTGACAGCCTATTAAAAAGGAGTACGCTTTTGACTTGAAGGTTTGAAGGTCGTCCGGTTGGTCCGGAATTACCGCAGGCGTTAGTTAATTCTACAGTTTTGTTGGGCGAGATAGAAAGTTTAAAAAAAAGCGCAGTTTGTGGACTACCAACCATCTAAATGATTGTCATGAAACTGGATGGCGTAAAGAGGCGTCAGGAATCAGTTCGTACAATTCTTCGCAGCATTGCCCATGGTAAAAAAAATTAGTTTGGTAGCAATTCCTTAATACCGACTTTCTGTGAGTCGCTCGTACTATATACTTAAAAAAACTGTGTTCGAAAGCCTAATTAATAGCCAAAGCCTAATTAACTAGTTGACACGACACATATGCGTGGAATATCACCACAAGTGTAGGTAAAACATTGAGGAATGTGGGACGCAACGTTATTAAGCGTGAGTAATAACAAAATTACGTACAAATTACTTTAATCTCCGCCACTAGCCGTACCTACAGCTGAATGAGTAAGTTTTGCTTGATAAATGTCCCACTCGTACGAGGAAAATACTCGACAGCCGTTTCCTCATCATGCATTACATAACTAATGAAGTAACATGAACTTGACACTCTTACTTCGAATGTTGGTATATATTTGGAGATTGTTTCTAATAAAATTTGGTATTATTAAAGATATAGTATTGTGGGGGAACGGGTATCATGTTCCACCCAACACAAAGGGAGGATCCTCCGACCAGGCGAGGTGATCATGCCTGGCGGGCTACTGCCCAACAGTTGATGTTGGGATGTTGTATATATGATAATCGGCGCGAGAACTTTATTTGCGCGATTCAGAATTGGTAGTTTCTTCGTATTGTAGGTTACTTCGTAGTTCAGTGTAACTTCGGTAGATGGCGCTGTAGTATATTATGTTGTATGTGGAGGTCGCCACAGTATTGTTATTAAATCTTTTATGTGAGTTTACCTACGTGTAATCATGGTAACGAGTTTCTTTTCTCGAGAATTTAAGTATCTACATGTCAAATGTTATTAACACCGATGTAGAGGTTTAGCTGTGAAATCGTAACAGACAGAGTTTCTTTTGAATTTATAATATATAAATAATAATAAATAAATAAATATTTCGGAAAATTTAACACACAACGCCGTCTAGTCCCAAGCTAAGCAGAATAAAAAAAAAATAAAAAAAATAAAAAAAAAAATTGCCAAATGGAAGATACAGTAATTGTTGTACCCAGAGGCTCCACACTAGGCAAGCCTGTCCTGTGGGTGCCTGTAACGATTACCATTATTGTTGCATAAATGCTCGGTCGACATCAAAATTTGTGTTTAAAAAAAAATTAAAAAACAAATAACATTAGGTGATAATAAAAATAAAAAAATAAATAAAAGGTTTTAACTTGACTAATTTGGGGTTAATTTTAAATTATTCTTTTTTTTTGTGGGTAAAGAATTTATCTTTTCTTAAAGAAGCAGCTTGTGTTATGGGTACTAGACATCTGATATAAATACATACCTATTTTGTAAATGCATACATATTATACATATAAAACACCCAAACTTCGAAACAAATATTTGCAATTCATAGAAACGTTTGATCTGACCCGGGAATTGAACCCGATACCCCGAACACAGCAGTCGCTTACGCTACCACTTGCGCCAACGAGGCAGTCAATATATGTATGGGTAATTCTGGTGTCACGTTGTTGCTTACGACGTTTTCTTCATTAAAATGTGTGTTTTGCTGGCCTGCCTAAGATAGGATAATTAACATCATACTTAGACCAATAGGAGCCAAACACAATTGAAAAGAGACGCAGAGGAAGTTGCGTAGGTGAGATAGTATTAAATAACTTAAAGATTACGTACATAAGTTTATCGCAGGGGATTTTTTCAGTAAAACCAGAAGTAATTTCGATTATACGAGTAGATTACGATAGTCAATACGACGATTAATTACAATCTTTATTTATTTCAACGATTCAAACTAATTATGATTGATATAATCTTGACTTATTTCAATGTGATTATTAATCTGATTTAAGAGTTATTGATTAATTCAACTCCGAGGCCCATCATTTGATAATAATTTTAAGTTAGACTTACATTGCGGGTTTTTACATTTGAGTAGTAATTATAATATGTACATACATATTATAATGATTGTATGTACACATGTATTTCAGGTATTACAGTAAATAGTAGTCAGTGTCTTTCTCCAATAATTAAAGTATCTTTATTCCAAATTTCGTTGAAATTGGTGTAGCTGTCTAGCCAAGTTAGCAAGTTCATCGTGAGAAATAACGTAACACGAGAATTATATACACTTTTTACTTTTTAGCGTTCAATACCTCAAAAGAAAAAAACGGAACACTTATAGGATCGTTTTGTTGTCCGTCGGTTTGTCCCTTAAGAGCCTTTTTCTCAGGAACGCCTAGAGGTTTCAAGGTGAAATTCATATCAAATACTCAGGTCTATAATACCTAAATCAAACACCTATATCTACGCAATCAAAAGAAAGAACAATTTAAGCCGCAAGGGAATCAAAACCGAAAGTATGTTTTCAGTCGACCTAGAATCTTAAAATTTAGCATGAATCAAAGTTTTAGAGCACACATAAAAGAAAAATTTCAAAAAACGCTTATTATATACCTATTGGTTTGTACAGAACTCTCGGTGCGCGAGTCGGACTTGCACTTCGCCGGTTTTTTATTTATTTTAT
Organism: Spilarctia lutea; assembly: GCA_916048165.1. Taxonomy (NCBI): domain Eukaryota; kingdom Metazoa; phylum Arthropoda; class Insecta; order Lepidoptera; family Erebidae; genus Spilarctia; species Spilarctia lutea. The sequence continues at coordinate 701,900 of OU696492.1, read as the reverse complement.
TTATTACCTGCCAAAATGAATGAATAAAACCTGATGGAAAACATGAGCAGAATCCAAAAGTGGTGGTCACCGTCCTCAATACGAATAAAGGAATAAGGACAATGTAGCATGGTGACCCACATAAATATTTAAACTACATAATAAAACACAGGAAAATATGGAATCGTTTAATGTTTAAAACAACCTTTGTACTCGTACTAGCCTATTAAAGCTACTTTCTATCACTGCTTTAGTCATCAACGCCTTGCGGAAAATATAACAATAGTGTTTTATACATTCTAAATAATAATAACTATAATATTATATCTACTTTTACCATCATCTCAGTCAAAAGACTATCCAATGCCGGGCATAGGCCTACCCAAGATTCGCACCTCTATCGCTCCTAACTGAAAAAAATTATTCCATTTGAGAGACAAAGTTGAAATCCAGGCATACCCATTAGTTGAAAGGACTAAATAACTTGAAAACATCTATAAACAAATATTCCGAATCCGAAAACCAATAACTTGTACATTGAAAGACTAGACGATTATCTAAACGCTAAATAAAATGCTGGAAGAGATACAGGCATTGTTTAGTTAAAAGAACATTATGTTTTCCAATGTAGGTTGAAGAAACACTACCTGGAATGGAATGTAAACAACACATGTATTAAATAAATATATATTTAACAGGAACCTTTGAATTCAGTTCCCCCCAGGGTAGCGCAGATCCGATCCCAGTCGCTTCTGCTAAAACTGATATAAGTAAAACTGTTTGAACTAATAACCGACCCCAATTTATCTTGAAAATAATAATTGCTAGAAAGATGATGGATGTAACTAACAACTTGGTTTTCGTGGTGCAGTTCTTAAGCATTGTTTAAGCTTAAGTGTATTTGAAACTATAAAAATAAAATGTAAATATAATAAGCAACTTAAAAATGCATATCAAACTAAACCGTATAATGGATTCTCTGCACACTCCCCTGAGAGGTAATGGCGTTACCCACGTTTGTCCTTGGAACATACGTGTCTGTAATTTGTTTAACTTTTCACAACTGGTTTTAGCCACCACTCGGAAGATGTACTTAACCCTTTTTGGGTTGTCCTCTACCCTAATAACATTTAATATGTTTCATGAAAATATTTTTGTGTCTTTGTTTACTTATTTGGTAAGACTCTCGCGTAATATTTTGCAAGTGAGAATATTTAGACACCTAAAATTCACTATATTATCTTAATTTAAAAAAACGATTTATATAAGGTTTTATTCAATTTACATACAGTAATGCCTGTATAGCCGAAAAGGTATGCAAAGACTTATTAAAGACAATATTTGGTAGTCTTAACTCTTCTCTCACTTTAAAGAGGATAAGTCTGTAATCGTTCACAGAACACTCCAGTAATATAATATTATCAAAAGAAATAACAAACTGTAATCTGACTTCATAAATATTTTTAATAAAATTTATATATTTTTAGTCCATCTAATACATAACGCCATCTAGTCTCAAGCTAAGCAGAGCTTATGTTATGGGTACTAGACAACTGATAGAAATACGTAGATAATTGTAAATATATACAAAATATTTGCAGATTACACAAACATTTGATACGACCCGGTAATCGGACAAGGAGACTTCAAGCATACCAGTCGCATACGCTACCACTGCACTATCGACGCAGTACCTATAGTATAATCCTATGTTACCCGGGTCAATATTACAAATATATTGACACTTCATTAATCAAAATCTTTCAGTAGCGCCTAATGCTACGATGGAACATATCAACGTACATGGGCTGCAGAAATTGTTACCCTTTCTTTTTGATTTCGAAGTAATCGGGTAAAAAGGAAGGTAGATAAAAGAAAAGTCAAGAGGGGAAAGCCAAATTGGTCAACTACTATTTAAGGCACTATTTACTAATGTTAATGATGATAATGATATTAGTATAACCTCGAAGGGATCTTACACGTGGAATAAACTACTGCAGGAAATCCCAAATATGCTAATTCAATTCACACTCAATGTAAATATTTGTATGAATGAATATGTCAGAATTTGTCTTGTGAAGTAAAGAAAAATAGGTGTTTGTTTATCGAAATTAAGATCTGCTATCGAATGGATAACAGATAACAGCTGCCTACAAAACAAACATCAAGATGATGAAATATACACAACTGAATTGTTACATTTATTTCACGATATTTCATACATTGCGACATCGTACGGAGTATCAGTACGATGAAGTGGATGTACCCTGTGGCACGATGGACTGAGGATTTGAAAAAAATGGTTGGCTACGGATGAATATGAGATCTGCCCCAGACCAGGATAGTTGGCTATTTAGGTTGATACTAATAATAAAAATCATACATTTACGTGTAATTACAGCATACCATTTGTTTAAAATTTACTGATGAATTAGCACAGTTAAAACTGCGTCTTCATTATTATCATTAACCTATCGCTGTCTACTCCTGAAGGTCTTAGTCCTCTCCGACTACACGTCACTTAGTTTGATCCTCGGCTTCTAGAATTATTTGTAAAAGCATTAAAATTGTGGCCTAACAGATAGAAAATTCAAGACATTGTTATCCAGGGACTAACGCCAAGTAGGTCACACCATTTTGGCGCCCTCTGATATGAGTTAACGTAACATACTTCCTAATAATGTAGATTGTCGAGGCGAGACCGTAGGTAAGCTGGCGGCTTTGCGTTTAATTTGTGTCTCACATCATTGTACGCTTTAAGCTTAATTAACGTTGTGTAATTTAACAGTTGAGGATTATTAACATGATGGAATACTAGATTTTTTTGCTATATAAGCACTTATTGATATTAATCAAGATATAAAAAGAGACCAATATGACATCAATGATGAAAGACGTGAAAGAATAGGCTATCTTTCTTTCTTTTTTAACGCTTTTATGGCGAAAAATTCTCACAATTAGTTAATTTTAATAGAATTGAATAACATAAAAACATTGGACTTTGACATATAATTAAAAGAAATAAATAGCAGATTAAAAACAGCACTGTAAAGAGATTGGCATATGTTTATGTACCAAATCGTCTAGTCAAATTTTCTTTCAAACGATAGATCTACGTCTAGAAAAGAATTATTGAAGACTGTTTGTGGCAATGAGTTACTTTGAATAAAGTTGAGATCTTTGCTTAATGTGGATTGGTCTTGAAAAGTTTTAGGGTAAAATATTCTCATTGGGGACACGGAAGCTGTCACATCTGTCATCCAAGTTATCTACAAAAGCTTTATCTAATCTCAAGTGGTTTGGAATGTAAACACTTTAAATATATTGTCTCTATCCAAAGTTTTCCATAGAAAGACGATAAAACGATCAATTATTTTGATGTTATGTTAAAATTTTAAGATGAAGAAGAACCTATCGTGGGAGAATCACACTTCAGCATGTATGGGCCGGCTCGACCGTAGTGATACTACAGTCTCACAGAAAACCGGTGTGAAATAGCGTTTTTTGCGCTGTGTTTCACTGAGTGAGTAAGGATACCGGAGACCTATATCCTAACCCCTCCCCCAATCTCTCTCCTCATCCCCCAAAGGCCGGCCACGCACCTGTGACGCCCCCGGTGTTGCGGGTGTCCATGGGCGGCGGTAATCGCTTACCATCAGGCGATACTCCGCTCGTTTGCCTCCTACTCCATTAAAAATAAATCACCATCAATCTTCAAGAGACGTTTAATAGACCGCTGATAGACACAGGCATCTTATAATGAAGGTTTGGGCCTACTACACCAGGTGACCCAGACACATACGATTCGTTTAAAGTTGTCTTATCTTAACAGTACTGTTTGCTTCTTTAGTCGGCTCTTATGATAACCGCTGGGTGAATAGAGAGTTACATTTCGTATTCTTAATCCATCACTACAAGGATAGAATCAGTCTGCAATATAATATATGACAGGGTCAATATTAGTTCAGTACAAATATTATTCCTATGTAAAGAGATATACGAAAATGAAATAAAGTATCTTAATTTTACATAAGTAGCCATAACTCAACTAACTTTAGCTTGTGTCTAGAAACTGCTGTGTTACATAAATCAGAGTATTCGTTATGAAAAGCGGCGACTCAATATCCGGCTATTCGAAGCCAAGGTTGACCGGAGGTCCGGTATCCGGTCAAACAGCTATTTCTTTCATCTCTAGTTAATTCAAACCTGCCAATTAAATAAAATAAAAATGAGCAATCCCTTTTAGCTTTGCAATTTACGAGTATTAGTAGATCTTTGAGACTGCTGAGATTTTAGAATCTTATTGCTTCTTGCATAAATATTTTGTTCATTTGGAAGAAGGGAAAGAAAGAAGCCCAAATATATATTCTCCCAGACTTTCCAAACTAGATTGAGTCTACCACGATACAGCTGAACTACGATTTTTATCTGTAGCCAGTGGCATCAAACCTCCACAAGCGCGATGACGTTTTTTTCCCCCTATAATAAACGGGAGAGGGATTTGAGCCCAGAGTCCGCCTGAGTGGAGAGACAGCCTTGACCTCCCAGTAAACCACTGTTAAGCAATTCGTTTGTAGTGAAGTTACGAAAGTCCAAAGTTGGGAAGGTTCTCAGAATCAGAAGAGGAGTTGTTTGGGTGGCGATATTCACTCAGCATCGCCTATCTGCCCGTTTGTTTTGTATGTCGTAAGAAAGACCCAAATTTTAAACATTTTTAGGGTTCCGTATCTCAAAAGGAAAAAAACTAAACCCTTAGGCCGCGTTTTCGCAGTCAGCAGTAGACCTCAGTATTTGATATTTTCAGCTTGAAATTTCCATGCGGCCTATTGAGATGCTCTGCATCATTGAGCCGTGTCCAACTAAAATAATGTGTTGTCCAATTAATGCTATCAAGTTGATAATCGTTGAAAGCAACCAAAATAAGGACCAGGAGTACAAGTACAAAATAAAACTTAGCATCATATTTATTTACATTTAAAGTTTTTTTATAAAGCACTTTATTTTCTCGAACTCATCGAGAAAATAAAGTGCTTTATAAAAAAACTTCGTTGACTTCAAGGCGCTTAAATTGTTTTAACTGTATAAACCTACGTATTCCACTCTTAGAGATGTATTATTGTCTTCTAATATAAAAATATTCTTAATTTCTAAGAATTCATCCATTTCTAAGAAGATAAAAAACAATACATCAATTTTACAAGAGTAGTGTTGTACATAAAATGACAGAAATATATACAATTATTATGAACCAAGGACGACTTTATTGCTAAGAGCAATTTGTTCCAGACAATCTTGTATCTATCTCCCCCAAGAAGTGCTCAATTTTCCTGGCAAACTTGAGATGTACAAAAATGTTTCGGAAAAGGCAGTAGTAGGTAATTGAAAATGCATTTAAATTCAGTCATTATAAATAAGGTTTGTATCATGTACTTGTCATATGTAATGCGAAGAAGAAATAATCTATACCTTTCATACCTATATTATAAACGCGAAAGTAACTCTGTCTGTCTGTCTGTTCTGCTTTCACGACTAAACAGCTGCACCGAATTTAATGAAATTTGGCATGGAAATACTTCGTTTCTTGAGGAAGGATATAGGGTACTCTTTGCTGCGATAATCGATAAACACGCAGGTGGAGCCGCGCTCAAAAGCTAGTAGTAAATAAGTTATTAAATGACAAAGATCATGATACTCGTAATTTAATAACAGCTTTTGCCCGAGTACAAAATAGTCTATGTTCTTTCTGAATAATCAAATTGTCTCCTTGACAAACTTAATTGAAATCGGTGAATAGACGGAGATACTTTCAAATTTATAATATTAGAATAAATACAATTGTTTTCTACTGCACGTTTGGCCTAGCGATTAAGCGGTCGTCACGCCGTTCCCTACTTCGCCAAGTGTTGTGGGTTCAAATCCCACATTTAATAACACATTGTGTGATCCACAAATTGTTGTTCTAAGTCAGGGTGTTCTTTGTGTCCGTTTCATGTGTGTTTGTAAAGTCCCCGCGACACGGGAATTACTCCTAGCGCGGGAGTTGTCTCTAAAAAAAAATGTCTATAGTCTAGCGTAGGGCGGTGTGCAGATGAGTGACAAACCCTTTAAATTAAATTTGCTATTTACAATTTAAAAAGAGAAGCTCAAGATAAATCGACTCACATAAAAGGAGAAAACAAGAATTATATCAGCAATGCGCTAGATAGTGTTGCTTTCAATCCACCTACTTAGCGGCTTAACAGGGGCCGAAAGAAAACGTCCGCAGCCTGTTGTATCGAGAGACATGAATAGAATAGCGATTAACTAACGTTAAATACAATGTCTGGCTTCCAGACGGGTACTTTTCAGTTTTTGTTTCATCGTGAAGATTGTATTTTAGCTATGAAAGTATAAAAGGTATTGACATAGTTAGAAAAATAAATATAGGCATGTCTAATAGACTGAACAAGCAATTCTAGTATATACTCGTATATCACTTGAATCTCGGAAACAGCTCCAACGATTTTCATGAAATTAAATATGCAGGGGGTTTCGAGAACACCTTTTGGGGACAGCAACTGAAACACCGGGATTTCAACACAGAAGGGGGCAAACAAACCGTAGGTGGCCAGAGGTACGTCGGGGTTCCAGGGGTTTCCGTTCTATACCTGGTTCCCCGCCTCTTAGTACCAGAGATGCCGTGCCGTTTTAGTCGGTTCATGTCCGACATGCCACGAAGTCCGAGGATATCCGCACTGGCAAAAAAGAAAGGGGTTTCGAGGACGGGAAACCAATCTAGCTAGGAGTTATTTTTAGAAAATGTAACAAAAAAACCGAAGCGAAACTTGGTTATCCATGTACTTACTATTGAAACCGGCTGAGTTGGAGCTGCGTATGTTGGGCTCCAAGGTTAATTTCAAACAGTAGATAAATTTCATAAATTTTGCGTGTTTTATTCTAAAACTAATGAAACAAATTTAATCGTGATACATTTTCTTTCGAATACTTTACTTAATTACTATAGTAAATCTTCTCTGTATCCATCAGTCTCTGAAATATTTTTCATATCAACGTACGGACAGAGATACGAATATAACGAAACTATAATTGTAATACCGATAATTCTCGACTAAATTGTACTGTCACATTACATTAATAACTCCTTTAGTAACACTATATAATATGCCGTTTATGCTGCGAGTTTTCGACACTCGCAAAGGAATCAACACGGTTTTACTTGAATATCAGTTTTCCGACCGGCTACGCAACCCTGAGGATAACTAAATTCGAAGGTTGAAACTAGTGTCAGTATATTTGAGGGCATTAGCTTCTTAATAACGATTACCATAGATGTCCATGGCAACTAGAACCGACGGCTTAACGTGTCGGTTAATAAGAATTTCATATACGAAAGTATATAACATAACATGTAAAACATAACTCGCGACTCGAACCCGAGACTTCTTGATTGGCAGTCGCATACGCTAGCCGTCAGACCAACATACCAAGTACAATATAACGATATAAAATAAAAACTGCACAAATGCTTTTATACAATACGGAATCAGCGCACGAACTCGCACAGAGGACCCCACAAATTGTGTTATGTAAATCTACTTGTAATGCAATTTTGTGTTTAGCATGTTATAAATTCGTTATTGGCGTTGAAAATACTCCACCTATTACAATTTTGCGCCTAAAATTCACCAATTTGTTTGCTATTGTTTCTTTTAAAACGCCATCTAAGGACACTTTGGTAACGGACAAAATAGTAATCGAAATCCTTGCAGTGAAATCCTGTCATTTGAAAGAAACAGGAATTGAGAAACAAACGTTCAACATATGCGCGATAAACATAAACTTGGCAGTCGAGTAAAAGTTATATTATACACACTAACCCGCGCAACTTCGCCTGCGTCTCACAAATGAAATGTTTTATCGCAATTTCGTAACCTTTTCCATTCACACTCAGCTTCTATTGGCTGCAGCATGATGTTACGTAGCCTGAAGCTGTCTTCTACAATAGCCATTGGACTGCTGCACCAAAATTTAATGATAGATTATCACCAAGGAAATAGAGATTCATTATATATGTATATTTAGATTATATAGTTTACAAGTAAAAGTTTTGATCAGCGTAACAACATGTATGTGTATGAAAATATTTCCACAATGCGAATCTTAAATTGAAGGAGCGATGTTAGTAATTTTTCTTTAGTTGAGCCTCTTTTTGTTCACCCTTTATACCAATTAAATATTTTATCACTCAGTAATAAATAAACCATTAAACTATATTTAAGGAAATAAAATGATGTCAAATATCAAGTAATATACAAATATAACAACAACATTATAGAAACATTCATCTATAAACATTCAACTGAAATGAAATCCAAAAGTCTGCTCAATGAGATTAAAGAGGAAATGGAATACTGGCGTCTGTTCGATTGGAAGCTGGAGGCGGATCCGAGATGCGGCCACTTATTGAAATGTTTTGCTGCTTAGAGGAAAAATAAAGACCGCTTTTATGTCGATCTATTAAATCTTTATGTATAAATGCCTTGAAAAATACTGTATATTTATTCGCCAATGTAAGGGAACAGGAACATCTAGCACTCAAGATGAATTCCTGAGGCTTCTTTTAGAGGGAAAAATACCTGGCAGGAAGACTCCAGGTTGACCAAGAAAGAAGTGAATAGATGACATCAGGTCCTGGATTGGACTGGAAAAATATCACCAACTGAAATAGGCCGCTCATGATCGCGAGGGATACCGTCTGCTGATCTCCAAACTTCATTTTGAAGGTGGCATGATGATGATGAATGTAAAGGAAAAGTTAATGTTTCGGATAATTATAAAACTTAAGGTGATGGAAAGCCGTTTTAAATAACCCCTGATAATATTAGACGCGAAATTAGCTATGTCTGACTTCACTCTCTAACTCTACACATGTCTCAAGAATACAAATGCAATGATGCACAACTATATTCACCAGTTTTAATTAACGAGTATTTCTGTCTTTACCTTTAGGTCAGACACTTTTTAGTCCCATCTTGGCATACCGAACGAAACCTATTTCGTTTTACCGTAAAGTTAATCTCACCAAAATCGTATGAAATTTGTCGCCTTTTTCCAATACCCACTGGTAGGATATAATTAATCTAAAATAATGCCAAGTGCTATACGTTAATAAAACAGTGGACAAACCAGACCGGAACCCACTGACCTCGTGTAAGGTTCCTTTAAGGTTGTATTTTTTTTTAAATAAATCACAGTGTGCATACATTGACAGTGAAAGATAACGTTAAAGGTGAATGTCAACTTTGTAGTGTACTTAAAACTGCATTACTTATTTATTATCTGGGGATCGTATTCACTTCATGTTTTATTTACGGCCTTCAGTAGTCTTTATAAAATTATTGATATAAAAACAAAAAAAAGCCCGACTGATTCAAAGTAATGAACTGAATATAGAAAAACATGAATTAGGTACAATGTACTTATACATATGTGTAATGATGACAAACATAGTTTTGCTATATCTTTCTTTGCTCGTAGGCAACAAAGTACTATTTGTCCACACCTACAACACCTTAAATAATTGTTCCTTCTCTTTTCAGTTCATTACTTTGAAACAGTCGGGCTTTTTGTTTTTAAAATTATATATTTTGTTAAACTTTTAACTTCAATTATTCGACAAGTTTTGCGAATATCAATTCGTGAGGTTCAAATATCGTAGCGGTTGTAACTCTTTCATACAATTTTGGTCGTGTGACCAATCTAAGAACTTTTTGGATTTGAGTTCATTAATTGACGAATTGTGTTAAAATAGTAATATAAACGTGATAAAATATGTATATTTTTTATTATAATTATATAATTATTGCATTAGGAATATATATCCTGTGTCGGGGGGAACTTTACGAACATACATAAAACGGGCACAAAGAACACTCAAACTGAGGACAACAATCGACAAGGTGTTGTTTAATTTATCACGAAACATATAAACTTTCAAAATGGCGCCCGCAAATAGGAAAAAAAGGGAGGTTGGGTTTTGTTTCTTTTCATATCTTAGCAATATGGGTATCAAATGAAAGATCGTAAAAAAAATCCTGATAACCTGTAAGCTAACTGAAAGATGAAGTATAAGAGGCAGACAAGCAGCCGCTGGCCAGGGTCATTAAAAAGGAAACTATCTATGAAATTGAGAATCGAACCAAGTACAAAGCACTTGGAGCAATTGGAGAGGCTTATGTCCAGCAGTAGACTGATCGCAATAATCTATCGAGGTTGAAGCTGAATAATCTACGTTACGTCAAATAAAATAACAAGAGTTCGATGTGTGTACATTGAAAAAAATCAGTGAAATGTTTAATAAAGTAACATAATTCAAAAGTGGTTTTAAGAATTTTTGTCTGTTCGTCTGTGTGCATTCAGAAGCGGTTTAACAGATTTAGATGCGATTTTTTACTTTGGTAAACTACGCTCAATATTAAGTGTTTCTTTCAATTAGTTTACAAATAAACACGTTCTAAAGTTTAAAGATTCGCCGCAATAACCGGAATATACGTACAGGCGAAATCGCGGTTAACAGCTAGCACACAATAATTCTAGGAAAGTGAATAAAATGGATGGATACGATCAAAATAATAATACATTTTATTAGCACGTAATCAATCGGAATACCATTACATTTAAATATTAGGTTTAGCTACAGGAAAACCGTACATAAACCTAGATCGTAAAACCTAGCACCGTAGTATGTATGCTAATCACCTAGGCTTTGAATCCAAAATTGGGGAACATAAAAATTTGCATACCTAACGTCGCAGAACCCATGTTCGTACCTTCAAAAACAAAGGCCTCGTTTCCTACGACGTTGGCAACTTTGGGTGACGAATAATTATAAATAAATTGTGACTATTTCGGACATCTAATACACAATGCCATCTAGCCAATCTAAGAAGAGCTTGCGTTATGGGTTCTAGAAAACTAATATAAATACATACATTTTATAGATAGAATACACTCAAACTCCGATACAAATATTTGCAGATCAAATAAACATCCCGAGACCTCAAGCGCAACAGTCGCATACGCTACCACTGCGCCACAGAGGCAGTGAAATAATTGTCTCAATACAAAGTTAAATAATGTTCATTTGCAGTTGTGTTTACTGCTCAATCTCTGTTTGATTCCTACTTAGTACAAATAATTGGGTGAAGAACACGATCATTTTCTTCTGTGTCTAGATGTATTTTTTTACGTATGGGCCTCCCAAAGTGACTCTATTCTGAATGATGGCAAGCATAAGCAAAATCCAAGAGCGGTAGACACCATATTCATTCCTAACGTAGACAATACAACAATGCGACATGGTAATCCACACATGGCATGTTGTTGTTCTTCAAACATATTATGATATTCTAATTATATTAGCTGGAAATTCCTAACACCCAAAGTTTTTCCTAATGTCAAACCAAACAGATTTACAGCCTTATATTGGGATAACTGCCATTGTTAAGTTAATATATTACTTTTCCCTGACGTATGGGTTAATCCAGACATTTGAATAATAATATTTAATAATATTTTGGACACCTAACACACAACGCCATCTAATCCCAAACTAAGCAGAACTTTTACTATGGGTACTAGACAACTGACGTAAATACAAATTTACTTTTTTTCTTGTAAATACACACGTAATATATGTAGAAAATACCCAAATAGAAAGAGTGGTATGACACAAATTAAAATATAGAACTCACTACCAGCGCGTGTGTTTCCCTCCCAGTCGGGGTTCCAGAGTTTTCCTTACTAGGGTGCACCTGGTTCCCCGGCTCCTAGTACCCAAGAGGGCGTGCGGTTTTAGTCGATTCGATTCCGACATGCCACCAATAGGAGGTATCCGAGAGGATATCCGTAGGAAAAAAAAAATGTCCTTTATGCGGGGCGTGAAAAAACATCTCACTAGGCCGCCATAGTATGGGTCACCATGCTGTATTGTTCTTATTCGCATTGAGAATGGTGACCACCAATCTTGAATTCTGAGCATGCTTTTCATGAGGCAGAGCATGGTCATTTTGACAACTAAAACATTAAAAAAAAGTTATTAAGTCATTAGTCGGTAGTATGGTACAATCAAAATTAATAATGTTTCTATTGCTCATAGTATAATGTTAACTATTTAGTTAACTACCTGCAGGTACACGCCACAACAGCGCAGAAGCCAGCTAAATGGCTTTCAATACTACATTTAATGCGATTTGACGGCGATTAACCATGCTTAACTATAATAGTGGGTGTCGTCTGTTACGAAACACAATAATACATTGGGAATACGCCAATATCTTGCTTATACCTAACTTATGTCAATTAAATTAGTCTGTGAGTCTGTTTTTGATTTCAAATTAACAGCTTTTCACTGAATACATATAAAATTAAATTAGGTACTTACATAAAAGAATTACCATACGTCTGTCTATTTGTTTATTCCGTATAATCTCTAAATCGGCTGGACCGATTTTGACATTAGGTATGATATAAAATACATGAGTTATACAGATACAGATTTTTTTAAATAAACGTGAGTACTTTCGGTTATTTACCGACTCTCATTGGTTTAGAATAACTATGGAGTAACGTACTGCACAATACTACTAATAATTCGAATCGCGCAATAGAAGTTCTCGCGCCGATTAGCATATATACAATTTCCCAATATCAAACGTGGGGCAGTGGCCCGCCAGGCATGATCACCTCGCCTTATCGGAGGATCCTCTCTTTGTGTTGGTGGGACATCACACCCGTTCCTCCACAGTAACCCCGACGTGTTTGAAAGCAGCCTTTGAAAGAACATATCAACAGCAGCAAGTGTTCAAAACGCAAGCCACCATCACGTTCAATCCCTCAGCAAGTCTCTGCCTGTCAGCATCCTCGCAATCCGCCATGCATTATCATCTCGCATGGTCGGAGGATCCTCCCTTTGTTTTGGAGGGACCCGGTCCCCCACAATAACTACAGTCATTTTTATAAATAAAATATTTCAGACATCTAACACACAACGCCATCTAGTCCCAAACTAAGCAGAGCTTGTATTATGACTACTAGATAACTGATAAAAATTCATTCTTCTTTTTGTAAATACATACATATTATACATAGAAAACACCCAAACTCCGAAACAAATATTTGTGGATCATACAAACATTTGGTCTGACCCGAGAAACGAACCCGAGACCTCAAGCACAACAGTCGCATACACTACCACTACGCCACCGAGGCAGTTAAGTTATCAGTTGTGTTTTAGTGTCAAGTTAATGTTATGCGTAAAGACTTCATCAGTTTGTGAGTAGAATAAAGATAAATAAATAATTTATGTTTTGTTTCAGGTAAGTTTCGGAATGCTGTAATTGGTGCCGTTGTTTCAAAAAGGGTAAAATAATCATATGCACATAATATAAGGCACTAACCATATCCTATTCTAGACTGTATCTATCTCTGTGCTTAACTTTATCCAAATCGATGAAGCCGTTCGGGTGAGACAGATTATAAAACATCTTTACAAACCTTAGCCTTCATAAATATGCACATCCCGTACGAGGAGTTAGGATTGAAAAAATATATTTTATACCCGTACACAAAACACAACGATCTTGGTTATTGATAAACAACTTAAATTATTTATTAAATATACTAAATATCCTCCTTGTGTCGATGTCCTCAAATGTGAGGGTCGTGACCTCTATTTGGAAGTATTTTGCGAGTGACAGCTCGTCACCTGTTCCTGTCCTGAGCAGTGTGCAGGACAGTATGGATCGTAGGTACTGTTGAGAGTAGAGCATATATTTGGTCTGCCCAGCGCAACAGGTTTTCTTCGGTCTTTTCTGTTAAATATACTAAATACATAAGTATTATATCATTTCTCTAGTAGCCATAGTACAAGGGTTGCTTAGTTTGGCACCAGCAGCATTGGCGTCGTGAGTCAGGTTTGCAAAATATTAATATTATAATAACAATAATTTAACTACACAACACAATTTAATGTGTTGTTGTAGAGTAGATTGCCACCAAATTGTAAAACATATACCTACCTAACGTTTTCGATTTCCATCTAATTAGTACAAATCTAAAAAACAATCAAGTCACAAAATCAAGGAAAATCAAACGCTAAGTAATCGTTCGTCTCCGCCAGTCCCGCTGTGACGGGTAGAGGGAATAATTCCTAAAAATATTTGGTTTTATCTTTATCTAAAATATTTATTTATCACACATATACATATGTATCTACACGTGTATATGTGTATTAGTATATGTTATTATTATTAGTATTCTTAATGCCTTACGGCTATTACACTATTCCAATGACTCTTTAACTTAATACTCATCAATATTAAGAACTAGGGTGTTATGTTTATTCTGTGTAGTGCTTACTACACACAAACGAAGTTGCGGGCCTTAGCTAATCAGCGTATACATACATATAAGTTTAATGTTCCAGACTCGGAATCTCACTTCCTCGACCCACGAAATTAAACGAATTAGAAAAACTTTACATGTTTCTATCATTAAATCTCAGAACGCACAATTCTTTTCGTGAACTATCTTTTCCGCTAATTACCCGTCGTTTTCGAGATTGTGTTTTTGGATGACATCTAACATCTCTTTTTCCCAACACTATTTTATTTCTTTTTCCAATACAACTCCCGCATTAAAAATACATATTTTGTGGCGCGGAGGACTTTACAAATCACCGAGACTCAAGACAACGATCAGTGAATCACACAAAGTGTTTTCCCTGATGGACTTGAACCCACAACATATGGCGCAGTAGACCACTAGACCAACCATGCTGTAGTATCATTATAAGTCTTCTCGGTGTTTGCCAAGGTAACTTCCACCCACAAAGTGCACCCCTAAAACAGAAGTATTGATTAATTATTATAGACTTGCTGCGGGGGTCGGTAATTCATTTTCGCATCTGTAAGTCAATTTTATAGGCAATAAGTAACAAAATGGTACCTTTGTTAATGTAATTAATGATACCGACTTCAACTTTCAAGATAAAAGGAGCTTTAATGATAGCAAAAAAGCCTGTAAATAATATTTCCTTACAAACACGAATTAATGGCGAAAAATGAGTTTACTCCTGTTAATGTTAATTAAATTATGATCCAAGAAAAATTGTTAATTAATGTTTGTAATTAAGAATTTGTATGAAATTTTACGTCTGGATTGTAATTACAAAATTTCGTATTTGCTATACTACATATTATGATAAATTCAGAACTAAATCTGTTTTCTTACTTTCACGGCTTAACCACTGAACAGATTGGAACGAATTTCGATTTAGAGGTAAATTGGACTTTGAAGTCTGACATAAGCTACTTTCAGTCGCGACAATCGTCATACTTACAGAAACTAGTGTGAACGGAGTGATACCACGGCCTCACAGAAAACCGGTGTTAAATAGCGCTTGCGCTGTGTTTCACCGAGTGAGTGAGGATACCAGAGGCCCATACCCCAACCCCTCCCCTCACTCCCTCTCACCATCCCCCAAAGGTCGGCAACGCACATGTCCATGGGCGGCGGTAATCGCTTACCATCAGGAGATGCGTCTGCTCGTTTGCCCCTTATTCAATAAAAAAACTAGTACTTTAATGCATATTAAATAGGTGGAATTAAAGAGTAATGATTTAAGTCTTATTGAATTGCGTAGGAGGACTGATGGTGACTGGATAAAAAAGCTGCAAATCGGGTTTTACGATGTATGTACTTTGAGGAATGCATATAAGTATGCCAGTGGGCTTCAGCGTGTTGATGGTGGTGATGATCATGCATAAATCAAATCCCCTGCCCGTGATTAAATAGATTAAAATACACCTAAACCACTGGATCGCATTTTAGGTTCGTAGATGATTAAGACTCACGTCTATAACCGGTTAATGATGATGCAAACCCGTTCTATAGGTTATATAGGTACCTACACATCTTCATATGGAAGTTGCCGTTTTATAATGGAAGATATACGCTCTCGAACTCAACGATTTGGTATATACTTTTTTTTTTAAAAGAAATACCGCAGTAGGAATAAACATTATGAGTCGCGGGGGACTTTACAAAGGAACTTTACACCCAGACTTAGAACAAGAAAGTGTTTTACCATGTGAGATTTGATCCCACAACACTTGGCACAATAGAAAGCGGCGTGGCCTCCGCTTAAACCGTTAGGCGAATCGTGCTGCAATTGCATAAAACTTGGCACTTACTACAGCAATAAGGGTGGTAACACGGTACGTTTTATACTTACTACCAGCTGACCCACGCAACCTCGTTTGCGTCTTCTATTGCCCGTAGCGTGAAAATTTTCTCCCGTTTTTGAAACATTATTCATTGGTACTCCGCTCTTATTAGTATAAGCGTGATGATATAAAGCCTTTCTCGATAAATGGTCTATCCAACACTGAAAGATTTTTTCAAATCGGACCAGCGGTTCCTGAGATTAGAGCGTTCAAACAAGGAAGCTCTTCGGCTTTATATATTAGTATAGATATATGATGATAGATACAGCATCTCTGTTAAGTTTCTTTATAAATTATATAAGTAAAGGAAAAGATAAATTGATGTGTTTTTATTTCACACATCAGCAAGTAAAAAGCCTCTTAACGGACTTCCACGAGGAGGATTCCACCAAAACATACTTATACACATTTTGTTTTCCTAGCAAACATATTCAATTCGCATATGAGTACGTCACCAAAATATATTACGCCATAACATTACATCGAGACGAAAAAATCGAGTCCGTTTTCAACATCGAAATATAGTTATAAATATCAAATCGAGCAGACGCGAGTAAAGCAACCTCTGGGGAGATTCCGTCCGTGCTTCATAAATTTACGATCGGATATTATTTGTAGCCCATCCCTACGTGCGGGCAAAGGCCGCTTATTTATAACCGGTTCAGTTTTGGTCCCATCCTGATGTGTCTGATCTCGTTCCTGTGAAGCCTGTTCCTGCAATATTGATGAAGACATCTAAAAGTTCACTCTGCGTTATGAAGAACCTGTTGGGTCTTTATCTATACAAATACATAAAATTGAAGTGTATGTTTGTAATTTTACTTATCACAGTTTTCACTAAATGCATATACCGTACTTACATGAAAAAAATATTTATTTCTGAAACGTCTATAGCGAATTTGACGTGATTTTTAATGGCAGATAGCTGATGGTATTAGGGTCGACTTAGACAACTTTAATTTTAAACTTTTCTTGGATATAAAGATAAGTTTAATATATACCACGGGTCAATTCATCCGTGGTCATGTTGCTTGTAATAGCATTGAAAACATCAAAAACTAAGACCCGAAAATAAACAATGGAATATTCCGTTTATAATTACCTATAGTTTATATTTTGTATCAACAAATTGGTTTTGCCGGTAAGGCAAGATACCGCTTGGGCTTACTGCATGATTGATCTAGTGGCTAGCAGTCGCCACGCCGTTTTCTACTGCGCCAAGTGTTGTGTGTTCAAATCTCACATGGGACTACACTTTATGTGACCCCCTAATTGTTGTTCTGAGCCTAGGTGTTATTTGTGTCCGTTTCATGTATGTTTGTGAAGTCCCCGAGACACGTTATGTATATTCCTAATGCGGGAGCTGTCTTTTTAAAAGGAAAGAAAAAGTCTTGCCATCGGATGGTTACAAATTATATTTTGAATCTAATTGCCAATTGCTAACCAAAAGATTCATCTCGTACCTGTTTACCAACTTGTTTAAATAAAAGAAATGTTCACCAATTGGAATAATACGAAACGTTAATGCGAGAAAACAGTTAAAGCTATTTAATTGAAACTCGTTTGTGGCACAAATTACAGCCCTGATAGGTAATGGCTTCGCTTTTAGAGAAATAAAGAAAATCAAGTAAGGAGATTTTATTCACACGCCTTCATGAATGAAAATCATTGTAACAAAGGTTTTGGAACAGCGCTGAGGCACACAAAGGAAGGCAGACATGAAAGCACCTACCGAGCAGACAAGTTGTGATTTATGACGGTATTTGCAGAAATGACAGGAAGGGACAAATAATACGGAAAACGCAAAACTGATTTCTGTTGGGATTCCGGTTGTCCGACTAGCAAGCATAAAATGATTTTGTCTTATAGTGCTTGTAATTTGATCGTATTTTGTTATGGTGTGTTATATCTAATTATATTTAATTTGGCTAGAGTTTTCATTGTATGATATTGTTTCGATTCTTGTCAGTTTCTCTGCATTAAAGTGTGTTGACATGATGTATCTGATTTATATCTATAACTTTTCATCTATTCGTATAAAATAATATACCAAGAATGTTTTATCAACGCAGCGCTTAAATCGCTGGGGCTACAAACTTAACATTTTGCCAGCTTTACAGCCTTTACATTGTTAGTACTCAAACAGAAGGGATTTCATAAATTTCTCATCTAAGGGAAAACAAGGAATGAAAGGTCGTATGAAATATAGCTAGTAATCGACATTTATGAAAGTTAGAGAGGATTTAAATAAATAACAACAAGACATTCGAAATACTTCACAAATCAAATTTCTAAAGAAGTGCGAAAGTATTTTGAAGTACCCTTTAAAATCTTTGAAACAATACGGTATTTTAAAGCAAGATATTCAAAACACTCTTTGATACAGCAAAGAGAAGAAATAACAAGAATTTTTAACGACAGATGGTTCATAAAAGAGGAATATTTATGAGGCATGCCTGCTATTTCGGTTTGTATCTGGTTTTTAAGGTCATAGCTTTATTTCAAAGCTAAGAGCTACGAACCAAAGTCAACTGAAACTAATGACCTGAAAGAGGACACTATACTTGAATTATATATGTGTATATATTCACACAAACATAATAAATTCGAAGGTAACATTGTCTCTCTATTACGCTTTTATGTCAAAACCGTTGAACTAACTTAAATAAATTATGATTAAGGGGAGTAGATATGCGTATGTAACCATCGATAAGACCGCGGGCCGCCAGAGAATGGGGACCTCTGGTGGTAGATTAATTATAGCTAGGGGATAAGATAGCCGCCTGATTGTATAAATGTGTAATTGGGCTGCCGTGTAGTCAAATAATTTTGACCAAGATAGGGCCTGATAAGGCATGGCGGCAATTCGGGGAAGACTTGAAATAACATGGTCCAAGTCCTCCCAAAGCAGGTTATTTATTACAAGCTGTTTATTAGCGGAAATACCACATACTCCTGATTTCTATGTCCCTGACGAGTAAGAGATTCGAAGGGATTTTTCATCTCTTCAATAAATAAACAGGAGTGTATAGATCTTGTAATTTGACACAGTCCACTTTTATATCATTAATTTACCTTGAATTTCGACGGGCATTGAGATTTGACTTGTTCAAGGTAGTCAATAATATTAAACCTGCGAAAAAGTATTAAAATATTGTAAGCTATACTTTTTACGATAAGAATAGTAAGGCAGGACTTGGTCTAGTCTACTATTTTCCACTTACCAGAGCTATCAAATACAATTGATTATAAAAAGAATACATCTGTTACTTCTAAAACAAATGCGATATCCATAAAAACTAAAAAAAATTAGACGCAAGTGCATCCTCTCTGCCGTTTTTTTAGTTTAGTTTAGTATTCAATAATTTACTTATTCAAACAATCTCTCCTTATTGCCAAGGTAATATATACGAAAGCTTCCATATCAGCGCTTACAGATGCTCTCAAGAATACTCTCACGGCGGCGCTGAGAAATGATTGTACTACGCGGCGACGCCGCCAGACGCTGGAATTAAATTAAGTTAGCTGAAACGAGAAATACCTTATTGCACCAACAGAAGAGGTAACGGCGTGCTTTTGAAGATGTAGAAAATAGCTAGGGTAATAAGTGTTTTATTAAAGTTTTTGCCAGAGGCAGAGAATTTCTACGAAATGTGGATGTAAGTGTTTATATACTGTCCTTTGTAAAACAAAGAGACTATATTTTTATGGCAACTACTATTTTAGCTGTACGCCCAGTGAGAGATTAAGAGTACGGAATGTCACCACCCCTATTCATGTCATGGGTGTCATAAAAGCCGACTCGGCAGGAGAACAATACTGCAAAGAAAAAATATTTGGCACTAAACTCTAAAGCAACCTGTCTGGCCATCATTATATAGTAGGCTAAAACTCCTTATTAATGAGAGGTTTATATGCAGAAGTGGACTAAATAATGGCTGTTGTCGAAATGATTAAAACTTACACCTATTAAAAAAACTAACTAAAAGAAATTTCATATTTATAACTCGTTTTCTCACTAAGCACACAGCATCTTTTTTTTTTGTGAGGCAATTCCCTAGGATACCACCTTCTGGTGGCATGTTAGACTCGAACCGACTAAAACCGCACGCCGTGTCGGGTACCAGATGCCGGGGAACCAGGTGCACCCTAGAAAGGAAAATCCCTGGAATCCCGACGTATCTCGGGCCACCTACGCTTTGTAGATCTCCTGTGTGTGTGTGGGAATCCTAATAATAACAATAAAAAAAAGCATACAGCATCTAGGTTTAGCTGAGGCTATTGCTACAATTAGCTGACCTAAAACAGAACTGTATTTTGTACTTCTAAAGAACTCATTTTGGATAAAAGTATTTTAATTTCGTAAAAGTTATTAGTGCTTATTGTCATTGAAGTCTAATCTTATTTACATTTAAAGATAAAGTAATATATATTTCCATCCAAGTTTTGTAGGCTTTTGAGTGCCGAATGTTCTTGAACATTATTTCATTTGGAATGTTATTATTTGTGATTCAGTAATGAAATTGGTAATAACTGTTAAGATTAATTTTATTTAATTATTATCAGCATTAAAGTTGCTCAGTTCTGTTTGTACTGTTTGTTTTGTTTGTTTGTTTGTCATATCTGTTTGTACGATGTTTATCTAGTTGAATTGACTCTGTAGTCTCATGAAAACTGAGTCCGTTAGCGATTAAACTCTTTTTGATCCGCCTTAGCGACTTTTAGTCCACGGGCCCACGTACAAGGGATTTCAGTGATTAATAACAGGCTGAAAGTTTATACACAGCTTCGTTTTGACGAGACCCCCAACTTTTATTATTGGACCAAATTCTGATAGTGACAGGAAAAAGCGGGATAGGGAGCGAAACACGTCGATTTGATGAGTGTCCCAAATTAATAAATAACAGTTTCTAAAAATCAATACTTCGAGAAAATACGATGGAAAACTGAGAAAAAACATCTAGTAGATGTAAATCGAAAGCAACAAGGTAATGTTAACATTATGTATTTATGTAAGTGAGTTTTAACATCAGTTTTGTGAATTATAAAAAAAAAAAAAAAATCTTGTGGCATACAAAGTGAATGGTACCTTCCCGAGTGACCCCCAGCTCTAACATGTCAGAATGGTGACTTGAAATTTTTTATTCATTTTCATTAATAACAAACTGATTTTTGTTTTGGGGTTGAAAAAATATTATAAAAAATATTAAAATATATACACTCATCAAATCGACGTGTTTCGCTCCTTATCCCACGTTTTCCTGCCACTATCAGAATTTGGTCCAATAATAAAAGTTGGGTGTCTCGTCAAAACGAAGCTGTGTATAAACTTTCAGCCTGTTATTAATCACTAAAATCCCTTGTACGTGGGCCCGTGGACTATTTTCTTCGAATATACGAGATAATTAAACAAATTATTTCCTGGTAAATATATTATGTATTTACAAACAGTTAAACTAAATAATAGTTTCATTACTTTTGACCATGTTAGTGCGTATAACATCACCCCCACTCCTAAATCTGATAGGAGAGTGCTCAAAAGGCGACAATAGTCAAAGACCGTGGGTGCGGTATTCACGTAGTATCAGGTGATCGGTCTTCTCGTTAGCTCCCTATCTCTCTCTCTCTCTCTCTCTCTCTCTCTCTCTCTCTCTCTCTCTCTCTCTCTCTCTCTCTCTCTCTTTTAATGTTCAAGCTACAAAAATGCAAATCAATCTGCAATCTACTCTGCCTGATGGAAGGCATGAATAGAATCCAAGAGAATTGGTCACCATCATCAATGCGAACGAGGACAGTGCATGGTGAACCACACTATGACGGCCTAGTGAGATGCTTTTCCACGCCCCCATAAAGAACCTGGGGTCATAATAGGAGGAAAACATTTGCGGTGGTAGTGAGTTCCAGGTTTTAATCTCTCGGCCTAAGAAGGAAGAACCGAATTTTCCCTCTCTCTCTTTCAAGCTATTCATTCCTAATGATGATGGGGTAAACTTTCCCCCTGTCTGCTCCACTTCATCCTATTTTCTATGTCGTTTTTTGTAAACCATACAATGTTTCAAGTCAACACTACATCAGCCTCATAACAATTAAAAAATCTTAATAAACATGTCACTTTGCAACATCTAATGACTGCCTCGGTGGCGTAGCGGAAGCGTATACGACTGCTAAACTTGAGGTCTCGGGTTCGATTCCCGGGTAAAAAAAAGTATTTCAGTATTTATATAAGTTGTCTAGTACCCATAACACAAGCTCTGCTTAGCTAGGGACTAGATGGCGTTGTGTGTTAGATGTCTGGAATATTTATTTATTATTATTATTTATAATGATTTCTAGGTAATATCCAAATCTATAAACAACTTACATCTTACTACAGATTTTAAAACGAAATCATTATTGTTACGTGACTATAAATTTCAAATAATGTTTCATAAAATGATGAATCTTTAACTTGTGTAGGCAATATCATGAAAATCGATGGTTCGGAACAGTTTGGTTCTCAGAAATACCAAGTATGATGCTCTTAGCTAAACTTATCCGTTAAACGATAACATTAACATACTTTAGTCTGTTTAATAATGAGCATGCGCGGTTCTAGAGACGAGCATCACATGTGACTAATCTAAGGCCTGCTTTTTGGTAAAACTTTGGTTTTGGACGTTGCTCGTTAACTCTTTATGATCCTGTCTGTCACCAAATTTAAGGACAGACAACTGCAGAATCAAAAGAGAATACGTAAAGTTCTTTTTTAAGGAGATGTCTATGGCAAATTACAACTATCGATGATGATGAACTGCAAAACCATGTTTCTCATGTGGCTCTACACGCACTCGCTAATTAGAGAATTAGTCAATTAATATGTTTTATTAAGGTTGATATTATTTTCTGAGATGTATTGGACTTGAAGAGTAGAATCGTAGAACCTCTAATAACCAAGGTTCTTAATTTATTGATGGTAATGATGATGATGATGGTCTCCTAGCCATTCGATGGGACGGTTAACCGACACGACCGGGAAGAGATCAGGCGCGGACCGACAGCTTTACGTGTTCTCTGAGGCACGGGGGATCAGACCCCAACTTCCAAACTTTGAGCTGTTATTAAGTATTTCTACAATCAGAAAAACTCAATAACACTTTTGGCCCGACCCGGGATTCGAACCCGAGTCCTCATGATTGGCAGTCGCATACGTCAACCGCTAGACCAGTGCAGGCAGTTAAAGTTACTTGTGTTAATTTATTATTGTGTCAATGAAAACTGTCCTATTCAGAAGAACCTTGTTGTAAGGTAGGAACAAAACAAACATGTAAACGTGAATGAGGTCTGTTCTCATTGTACCACATTCTGCTTTACTCTGTACGTCTCCAATCAGTACACAACGTTTGTAGAACGTGCCAATGGACATATACTACGTGACATTTGTGTCGGTGTTGAGTTTACTTACTCAATCTGATTTTCCTAGTATGTTAGTTCTTACTTAATACCCTTGTATAACTCAAGTTTTATGAATATCTTTATATTGTTGACATACTGTGCCTCGCGTTCTCACCTTTGTACGGTTTAAAAAGTAACACTACCATTTTACCGTGGGAGAGCTATGCTTCGGCATGAATGGGTCAGCTCGACCGGAGTGATACCACGGCCTCACAGAAAACCGGTGTGAAATAGCGTTTGCGCTGTGTTTCACCGAGTGAGTGAGGATACCGGAGGCCCATACCCCAACCCCTCCCATCATCCCCTTTCCCATCCCCCAAAGGTCGGCAACGCACTTGTGACGCCTTTGATGTTGCGAGTGTCCATGGGCGGCGGTAATCGCTTACCATCAGGTGATACGTCTGCTCGTTTGCCAACTATTCAATAAAAAATAAAAAAAAAAAAAAAAAAACGGAATTAACAATATTTTATTCGATCATGATAATCAAAATGGAATACTGCCGAAGGCTGCCTTAGCTGCATACTACGAGTATATGACTATTATTACTATTAATTTGGTTACCAATACACAATAGAAAACGAATCGTGCGATAAACAAACAAACAAACAAACAATGTATTACTTTCTTAAAGTGGACCTAAACCTCCTATGCTTTTGGAGAGGCCTTTGTAGTTTACTATTATGGCTGTTGATGAATTATCATCATCATCAATGATGAAATATCAGATATCAAATTAAATCTGAACTAATGAATTAATATTAGTTACGAAGGGACTTTCCACAACGCCAGCAAAAATAGGGTAAGGGATAGGGCGTTCCCGTAACCGTAAGGTATAGTCCACAAAATGTGGGATTTCAATATGCCTCTGTCTACCCTTTCAAGAATATAGTTATATACCAATCTGGTTCTAAAACAACCTGTATATGTATTAGTGTATTCAAATATTTGCACCCGACCGGGTGAGTAAATATTCGTTCCTTTTTGCTATGTAATAAAATTCGGCTTTGGAAATTGCTCTAAAATAATAACATTTTTATATCAGAAACACAAGAATTTAAATAAATACAGATGATTCACAAAGACCATTTTATTCTTTAAATATTCTTATGTTATGAATAATGACGCAGAAGTAAAAAGAACGAAAAATGCATGTGTAATCTATACCGTCCCGTAGCAGAAAAAAGTAATATTTTAAAAACATGAGAGGGTAGAACGGTAAAACTGATTTACAATTTTACTGGTAGCGAAGTTAATGAAATGGAAATAAGTATTGATTTTATCACAATGAGCTGAATTTCGCCACCGACGAACTTCTGACGGCCGGATGGCGCTGAAGTATTACCTATATTAATTTATTCGTCATTGTGTCGTTGTTTTCTGTGAAGAAAGTTTCGTACGAATTTACCGTACGCTTATATACCTAGCTGAAGTAAGAATGAGTGATAAAATATTTCATATTTTTAATAAGTAATAAATAATAAATAAATATTCCGGACATCTAACACACAACGCCAACTAGTCCCAAGCTAAGTAGGACTTGTTTTATGGGTACTAGACAACTGATATAAATACTTATATACTTTTTTTTTGTAAATACATACATATTATACAAACATTTGGTCCGACCCGGGAATCGAACCCGAGACCTCAAGCTTAGCAGTCGCAAACGATACCACTACGCCACCGAGGCAGTCAAGTAATTTTAAACCTATTTCGATATTTGTTTGAATTTGCCCTTTTGTGTATTCGTGATTACTAATTAGTACCTTGGCTATTTCTGTTGGTTAGCCATAAATAGGAAATACCAGAGAACTGATAATATATGATTTATATATATAAGAACAAGAGATTTTCCATTTAATGTGACTGTCTTAAAGACCAACTGACTCAAAAAGAATAGTGTTCTCTTTTAGAGGGACATAAACGAAGCTACAAATTACAAAGGTACAGATTTTCACAGGATTTCTCATTGATAATCTTCTTCCAGCATGATGTTTTAAGCTATACACTAATAAATATTTCTCGATAAATGAACCATCATAAACCAAATGAAATTAACAATTTGAACCAGTAACTCTTGATATGAAATCAGCGCTTTCAACTGAACAAAGTAACTATTTACACTTGGAATATTAAACAGATCATGTTAGTTTTTAAATCATATTCCCGGTGCTTGATATTACAATATGTAAAAAGACGAACAACATAGGATTCTACAAAAATTTCAATTTTGAAGTAAAGTTCTCCCTGTAACCTAAATTGACATTACAATTTCCAGGAATGTCTGGCCATGAATGTCTAGTTACAATTGTATTGTTGAATCTGTTGACAATGATATACACGGTCAATTTCCGAAGGAAATCGTTGTAATAGATCTCAAGGGCCAAATGACACGGAGCGGTGCGCGAGCGCCGAGCAGTAGTTCTATGTACATTCATGTAACTGACACGTTATTCTTGTTGGCAATCTGCGTCCGCTTGCATCTTAGGATCTTCGCTAGGGCTGCCACACTTCGTTGATAGCTCCTTAATTCAAGAAATTGCTGATAGAAATTGAACAACAATTTTTTTTTTTTTATTTAAAATTAGTACAGTCTCTTCGCCATGTTTAGAAGAATTAACAGTAAAAAAATCTAATAAATACTTATTTATGCTTACAATATATATATCTAATTAAATAACAAGGAATTGGTATTCCATGTTATTTAATTGCATAATTTTAGGTTAGAGTGGTCTCTTACCTAAAATTAACAATAGGTTAGATGCAAAAAATATTATCAAATATCAAAATATACTTAATATTTTGAAATTTTAATCTACGACAAACGCAACATTTCAATTCACCTATTTAACTCGTCGATTTGTAAAAAACTTCTCACATATTTTAAACTGCAATCCATGTAATATTTCCATAAGTTTTCATGATCGATAAAATTATATAACACTACCTTTCGTAACACACACCAACTCACTGAAACTAGAAATGAGTTGATTGTTTACGCTTTAATCTCCGCGACAGCCCTAGCTTCGTAAACAGTCTTGACCCACAAACGGGTCACACAAAACCGCTGGATGACGTGAATATTTCTTTGATCGTGGCTCTTACAAGTAAATTATTTTAATGCAATTATTATTTTGGATCGGAACAATATTGGTTTTATAATTTATCGCTGAATGAATTGATGAATATTGGTAAGTTGGTTTTGGAAAGGTTAGGTTATGATGTATCTCGGTTTTATGATGATTATTTAAGTGATAAATATACTTTAACGGTTTATGTGTTATTTGTCAGAAGTTAGCAGTTGGCTAAGAATATATTTTAATGATTTTCCTCATTTAAGTTAACTAGGAAAGCCTAAAATTGGTTTTTACGTTGTAAACAGGAACAGGGTTTTCTGTACACGGGTATCAGGCAGGAATTATCCATGCTCGTAAATCCTTTGCCTTCGAATAAAACTGGCGCAGACTAAACTATACTATATTTAATACTAACGTCTGCCCACGGCTCCAGTTTTAGGTAAGTCGGATTTGGTATTAATCATTTTTCAGATTAATAAAAAGCCTGTGACACTAACAAATAACGTGGCTTTCTATTTGTAAACAATTTTCAAATTCGGTTCAGTAAGATCCAGGGCTTACACACTACAACCTCACAAACTTTACCTCTTTTATTAGCTTATTTTCAGTTTCTTACATAATAGCTTTCTTCTTTGTAAACACACAAGCTTTATTGAATACCTTTTAACAGTATTTAGAATATGTATTCAGAGTATTTTTTGTAAACGGCTCCGCTACTTACCTGTAGTGCGTAACAGTCATAATGCATCTTTATCGATAGTCCGCTATAAATTCAGTAGGCAATTGCAGTGAGAGATACCAGCTGCGTTAAGCAGGGCAACTACCATCTGACTAACTTACTTTCAACTTATTTCTGTGATAGTAACAGAAGAATAGTCTAAGGTATGCTAAAATTGGAAGAAAACCATTTTAGACTACTGTTCTATCCACTGCTTCGGCGCGGTGTCGGGTTCTCGCTTATGGCCTTGACCACTGTAATCCCCTTTTCTTTTCTTTTTTTTGTGCGGAAATATGCGGATACCAATCCGAGGGGATTTCCGCTAGGAGGTGGTCCTCCTGGTGGCATGTCGGACTCGAAACGACTAAAACCGCGCGCCGTCTAGGGTACTAGATGCCGGGGAACCAGGTGCACCCTAGAAAGGAAAACCCTGGAACCCCGACGTACCTGGAGCCACCTACGTTTTGTAGAAGGCCCCCTACTATGTGGGAACCCCAATGTTCCCGCTACTGTCCTCCAGGGCGCGCACTCTCCGCAGCGTCCGCGCCGTCACCCGGGCCTGCTACTGCTAGGGTGACAGGTGGCCTCAACTGTCACCTTCAGGCTTTCGCTTATGGAGGACGGAACTATAATCCCCTATCTATAAATCATCATATTTTGGATATCAAATTATGTACATCATAGCTGGCTAGCATGTCCAGCTGACGGAAAGAAAAAGCATCTTCCTCATTCCCAATTCATGAAAAAATTGTGTTTATTTTGTTAATAACTGGTATTATTAACATTTCTCTGTCAGGCAACCACAGAAACACAATACTATTGAGTGTTATATGTCGTGAGTAACCCGAATGTAGTTCTCGTAACGAGTACTCATCAGTGCATCACCGACGTGACGAACTGACCGCAATAAATACAGAATAATTGGAGTCTCAGTGGCGACAAACCGCGTTTTCGGATGAAGTTTTGATAATTGTTTTTGAAATATATAAAACAGTATGAAAATTATGACTGCCTCGGTGGCGCACTGGTAGTGAATGCGACTGCTGTGCTTTAGGCCTCGGTCCAAATCACACAAATATTTGTTTCGAAGTTTGGGTGTTTTCTATGTATAATATGTATGTATATATGTATTCATATCAGTTGTCTAGTCCCCATAACACAAGCTCTGCTTAGAGAGAGAGAGAGGTTTAGATGGCTTTGTGTGCTAAAAAAAAAGTGTGAAAATGGCACAGTATATAATAAAAATAAAAATCTTACACAATTCAAACACGCCTGTCAGTCTGGTCTAGACAGAATCTAAACTATGGTAACCAAACTGCTGATAAAGATACTTATATATTTCTAAATACATACATATCATAGATCAGCTACCCCCAGACACAGAACAAATGATTGTGCTCATGACACAAAAAATTCTGGGTGGAAATCGAATCTACGACCTCTAGCATAGCAAACAGGACCACGAACCACTAGACTAACAGGACTGTCAATAATATGATTAAAAACTATAACAATATTAAATACATGTATTTGAACGACAATTTTCCTCTACATGTACGAGTATATATGAAATGGAATTCCGAATAAATTTAAACGCTGATGACGTTCCCCTTCAGCAAAAAATTTATTGAATATAATTGTATATATTTAATATACCTACTAAGTTTGACTTTAGTACACATAATTAAATTAAAAACGTAAGCTAGCTGTTTGAGATTATCTCTGTTTCTTTTAAACTGTCTAAAACTAATTATTGTTTATTTATTTACGGTACTCTTTGTGTACAAGTGTGCAACCCGCTAGCAGTGAAGCCCAACCCGACCAAAAGGAAACACTAACCTCTCATTACGGCGAAGTTACAAAGTTGTCATTATCCTTTGTATAAAGAGCATTTAATTTACATTTCTGATTTATTTACACAATGTTTACCCAGTAGTCTTTGTTTCCGTGTTGTACTACATAATGAATTACGGTACATTGTTAGTACAAATTTATGCAATTTTTTCCATAACATAACCTAAAAACTTATTACGCTTATTAACTGTAATAAGGTTTCGGACAAGCCTTTTTCCTTCCGACTGAGGCAAGTTCTACGGGAATGCCCTGCACTCGGGCACTAGAAGGGAACTGGGTCCCGCCTGCCACCACTACGACTGCAGTGAAGACTTGGCCCAGCACACACTGGCGATTTGCCCCGCTTGGACGTCGCAGCGTCAGACCCTCACTACAGTCATCGGAGGGGATCTCTCACTAACGGCCTTCATACGCTCACTGGTAGTGACAGCTGTTTTACCGTGGTCGCAACCTTCTGCGAGGACGTCATATCACTTTGATTCGACGACGATGGTCGGGGCGAGCGTGGTACAGTAGACCAAGACCAAGACCTCCTTTCGCAGGAGGAGTTTATGTCCAGCAGTGGACTGTTAAAGGCTGTTGATGATGATATATTACTATATAATCGGCGTGAATGGGTCGGCTCGACCGGAGTGATACCACGGCCTCACAGAAAACTGGTGTGAAATAGCGCTTGCGCTGTGTTTCACCGAGTGAGTGAGGATACCGGAGGCCCATACCCCAACCCCTCCCCCCATCCCCTTTCCCATCCCCCAAAGGTCGGCAACGCACTTGTGACGCCTTTGGTGTTGCGGGTGTCCATGGGCGGCGGTAATCGCTTACCATCAGGTGATACGTCAGCTCGTTTGCCCACTATTCAATAAAAAAAAAAAAAAAAAATTGTTAAAGCTATGTCCTTATTGTAAATATTTGTGTGTAAAATAACCCGGCGATAAATCCCCGATGTTGAATGTTTAATTCTATAGCAACAAAGGAATTATGTCTAGCGGGGAAGTTGTTTTAGAACAGTCTATACAATTGTGGTTTTATTTTATTTGTCTATAGTATTTGTATTAATATTATTAAAAATTATAATTTTATTTTACATCTTGGTAACAAACGTTTAAAGAGATGTTTTGTTTTTATCTTTGTTATTCCCTACTTGACTCACCATCAATTGTTTTACTGAAAATCAGGAGGTATTATGGTTTAGTGCCACAATAACTAATATAATCAAGTTTTTTTTTTAATAAAAGGACTTTGTCGCTGAGCGACTACATCGCCCCGTATGGACATCAAACAATACAACTTAACATTAATAGTAAACATAAACTAAACTACATTATTGTGTATTTAAGCACAAATAAGCCAATTTAATTAGCTGTCTAATTTTATTTGTTGTTGGATTAGACAACACCCCATTAAAATAGCCAATCAGTAGTCTATTTTCCACACATCCAAAACACGAAGCTCTCAGCCGGTTGTTCCGGACACATTCCATCAAAATGTGTTGATAAAATAAGAACTTACATACATTGACTAATTATTATATAAGTTTAAAAGTTAAAATAAAATTAACAAGAAAATGTTTAACAATCATACCCAAATACTATATACATATGATAAAATTTATATAGGTAGCCTATGTCACAGGGCCATTAGTACGAATCTATCATTATATTAATTAAAACTGGTTCAATAGTTTAGATGCTATGTTAGAAACATACATAGATATACCTTCTGTTATGCTTAGTCAGCAAAAATACGATATCATACACGTGTTGTTTTTTAAAGCTGTTTAATTTTCTGTGAATCCTAGCTAGATCGATTTATCGCCCCCGAACCCCTCTGCATACTAAATTTTATGGAAATCGTTGGAGCCGTTTCCGAGATTCAAATAGACAAATCATAATTCCCACTTGAGACGAAATTCTTTAAAAAAGACGTGTGGCACTCGGTGACTGCCGCGGTAAAGCTATTGCATAGCATTTTTTATCAACTTATGCAATTATAATCATATATTTATTTTATTTATGCAGTATTTTTTTTCTTTGTTTTTTTTCTTTGATATTAATTCAAGTTACACTTTGAGCGTGATGACCGATAAACAAAAATAATATAATGACAATAACAATAACAAAAAAAACAAAAACAAAAATAAAATAAGTTCTGGTATTTATCGATAGATGGAAAAACTAAAAAGTATCACCGCTGTGCCGGTCGGAATCGGGGGTGTTAGGTTTTTTTCGTTACGGAATTTCTGTCTTTCGGTCTCCACGCTCAAGGCCCGCGATAAAAGCTATGCAATAGCTTAAAAACAATAAGTTCTTGTCTATTCGATTGATCGAAGTAGTTATTTCTCATTCATCCTCTTAGGTATTGTTATTATCAGATTAGTGAGGGTTTCTTCGTGTTTCTCCCCACAATTGTTATCATAGATATCCCTATTACAATAGATTCACCGAACGAATTATCGTATAGTATTTGTATGGCTAGTTACTTAGGGTAAAGGCTTATCTTTAAAACCTTTCTCGTCGTATCTGGTGTTAGTTTAGGTCTTAACTTTATAAA
Source organism: Spilarctia lutea (assembly GCA_916048165.1). NCBI lineage: Eukaryota > Metazoa > Arthropoda > Insecta > Lepidoptera > Erebidae > Spilarctia > Spilarctia lutea. The sequence continues at coordinate 670,004 of OU696492.1, read as the reverse complement.
CTCGGGAAAATGCCAAGAAAATTATAATATACAGGGTCTGTCGTAAATAATGGATAAGTCGTAAACTGGAGTTGGTCCGGCTATGAGACTATTAGAAAATCGTATCTTTTTGCCAGGGTTTCTAACCGTATGGAAATGGCGTAGACTTTTATGTTTTTTTATAAATTTCGCTACTCTTTGCATTCATTCCGTTGCCATTTCGTTAAATTTAGGTATTTCTGTGTCATTTTTTTTGTATTATAGTCTTGAAGATGTGTATTATTTAGTTTTAGTACTGTTTTAGGCGTTTTTAACGTTGGTCATTTTCAAAATTGTCATTTTAAGATTTTTTATGTTTTTGTTTTACTTAGGGTCAACTTTTGATCATTTACTGTGTAAAAAAAAAGTACGGCGCTATAGCTGCCCATGATCTTAATAAATTATCTAGTATGTGTAGATTCTAAAAAGGTATAACAATGCATACTTCACAAGTAATATTAAGCTACATGAGCGAGATCAATATCAAGGTGAGAAAATATTTTTTTCATGTAATGTTGTAAATGGTTATAAAACTTCGTCATAATGATTTATTTCTGCCAAGATTCTTTACACAAACACTATGGGGCCACTATTAAGGATATTCAAAGAAAACTAGGTAGTTTTTTGTCAAAAAAATTTCATGCCTCCTCATTTCATAAAGGTGTTTAATTTTAAAATTGATGTGCTCTAATAGTTACATGCGACAAACATGTTACAAGTTTATTCGTAAAAAGGATCATCAGGTAAAAAAATGAACAAAGACAGCAATACAAAGGGTCTCCCCGCGTGAAAAGTACATTGTTACTAGGCACACTGCATGATGCACCGTCCCTTTCACACTCACGATGTGTGAAAAGGTTAGCATGCGTTTAGCTAGGGCGCACTCCTGATACATCTCTCAGTGTGATTTTGACCATCGCATGTGCTCTCGTTTTCATTACTGTCGTCAATTTGTTACTGCTTTCTAATATCGGACTTAGATTTTGTTTGTGATTTGGACTTGTTAACCTGGTGATATTGACAACTCAGCTCTCATTTATGGGCATCGTGTTGTGCTATCGATTGCACGTGTTATTTTGGAAAATTTTGTATATCATGCCTCAACAATACACACCGGCCGAATACGTAAACATGCATTACATTTATGGTTTATGTGATGGCAACGCCAATAGAGCTGCTAGAGTTTATCGGGAAAAATATCCAAATGCCCGGCATCCTGACTATCGTGTCTTCATAAGAGTGCACAACACATTTTTGGAAGGACGATTTCCTGGGACCGGCGTAGGCGGGGCGAGTGAAGGACGACCACAACGCCACAGTGCAGCCGAAGTACTGGAAATAGTTGCAGAAGACCCTGGTACGTCCATAAGTGTAATTTCAAGGCGCACCGGTATACCTCAAAAATCTGTACACAGGATTTTAAAAAGGCATGAATTATATCCCTATCATTATCAAAGGGTCCAAACATTAATGCCAAGGGACGCTGCTGCAAGAATAACATTTTGTCGCATAATGCTGCGAAAGATGAGGGAAGACCAAAGTTTTTTTAATAAAATTTTATGGAGTGACGAGTCAACGTGTCGAAAAGATGGTTTTTTGAATCTTCACAACATACACAGCTGGCAACTCGAAAACCCAAGACTTATCCGAGAAGACCGATCGCAATATCAATTTAAAATTAATTTATGGACTGGCATTATTAATGGCAAAATCATTGGTCCATTCGAATTGCCGGCAATATTAAATGCGGATATGTATTTGAATTTTTTAGCAAATACTTTACCTAGTTTACTGCAAGACGTCCCACAAGAGATAAGAAATGAGATGTGGCTACAAAATGATGGGTGTCCAGCACATTACGCTGTTCGTGTCAGGGAACATTTAAATAATACTTATCCAGATAGATGGATAGGGCGATTGGGGCCAATTTTATGGCCTCCACGTTCGCCAGACCTGAACCCCTTGGACTTCTTTTACTGGGGCTGTATAAAAGAAAAAGTATACAGTGAAACAATAAGTTCTGTAGAAGAGTTGCGTGCGCGCATTCAAGTAGCAGCGAGAAAAATTGAAGAAACCGGTTATGTGCGCCGGATTAAGCGATCGTTTATTAGGCGATGTAGAGCGTGCATAGCTGCCGGCGGAGGACACTTCGAACATTTAGTTTAAGTTGTTGAATAAATATTTTTACGTACTAAAACAACCTAGTTTTCTTTTGAATATCCTTAATAGTGACCCCATAGTGTTTGTGTAAAGAATCTTGGCAGAAATAAATCATTATGACGAAGTTTTATAACCATTTACAACATTACATGAAAAAAATATTTTCTCACCTTGATATTGATCTCGCTCATGTAGCTTAATATTACTTGTGAAGTATGCATTGTTATACCTTTTTAGAATCTACACATACTAGATAATTTATTAAGATCATGGGCAGCTATAGCGCCGTACTTTTTTTTTACACAGTAAATGATCAAAAGTTGACCCTAAGTAAAACAAAAACATAAAAAATCTTAAAATGACAATTTTGAAAATGACCAACGTTAAAAACGCCTAAAACAGTACTAAAACTAAATAATACACATCTTCAAGACTATAATACAAAAAAAATGACTCAGAAATACCTAAATTTAACGAAATGGCAACGGAATGAATGCAAAGAGTAGCGAAATTTATAAAAAAACATAAAAGTCTACGCCATTTCCATACGGTTAGAAACCCTGGCAAAAAGATACGATTTTCTAATAGTCTCATAGCCGGACCAACTCCAGTTTACGACTTATCCATTATTTACGACAGACCCTGTATATATTAATAATAATTTATTTCGAACATAAGATTCATTGCTGAATTACATCAAGATATAGAGATAAAAATACAAATAAAAGTAATCACAAACAAAAAGAAAAGGATGAAGTCAGGTTCCCGTTATTAAACTGTGTTTATTCACTTTATATCAACGTTGCCAGACGTCCTGATTTTGACAGGACGATTTTGGAATCAAAATAGTAATGTCCTTTGTCTCGCTTTTTGGGGATAACTGGCCGGACGTCGAAAGTGAAGTTAGCCGTAGTGCTTTATATATACACATAAATAAAATTGGAGTCTGTTTGTAATATTAAAATAAGACATTTTTTACAATTTTTGTCTGTCTGTCTGATTGTTCCGGCTAATCACTGGAACGGCTCGACCGATTTTGGCGGGACTTTCACTTTTAGGTAGCTGATGATATAAGGAGTAACTAAGGTTTATTTGTTTAGACTAGCTTCTCCCCGCGGAACCACAATAACCGCGGGTAACATGGGGTTCTTTTTTTAATACTACATACAGACACACTGAATTTTATTTATTTGTTTTAATGTAGCAGACAAAGAAAAATATTGCGACGATTGCTTTTTTTTCGTCGTAATTTCTGATTGGATGCGGTTTTTACTTTGTCCCGCTTTTGACGAAAGAATTCCGCTTTTTTTTCAATTCCGATTTGAAAAAAAAATTGGTAACCATGGTTTGTACATAGAAGACGTACAAATCCTATCTGAAAGACTTTTAATAATTGTATTCTTACACCGGACAATTTATTATGTTGATAATATTGATAATAAAGAACAGCTGTACTCTTCTTTTCGTGGTAAAGAAAATTTCTCTAGTCGTAGGAATGTAATGAATATCGCAATTTTTATTCCACCAAATCAGTGAGCAAGCAGTCGAAAAAAATTGTCTCTATTAACAAAGTTATGCTAAATATGTGTTACCGTGCTAAGTGCGTTTAAGTGTTAAAGTGTGTTTTACACACGTAAATAACGTAAGTGGAAAATTTATTAACTTTGTTTTGGTAAACATATTTTAATCGTATTACGTTATTATATACCTTGTACCTGTTTAATGAAGAGCGAATGTACACCAATGCATGTATGCTAATCTCAAGAACCGCTGATCCGTTTTGAAAAATTATTTCAGTGTTGGATAGTCCATTTATCGAGGAACGCCATAGGCTATATATCATCACGCTTAGACCGGAGCGGAGCCCCAATGAAGAATGTTTAAAAAACGGGGGAAAAATTATTACGCTACGGGCAATAGTAGACGTAAACGAGGTTGCGAGGGTCAGCTGGTGTATGTTTATCTTTCGCAAAAATATAAATAACCTAATTACTTAGATATTTACACAGCATCCCTAAATAACTTACTATCGACTTCAACACATCTACATGAGGATAAATGGTTATTAACTGTATTGTTTATTTCTCCTAATAATAATCCTTAGGGATGGTTTTTTTGGTTTGGAATTTTGAATTGTCCAAATCGTAAAGCATAGCCTCCCAAATGAACGATAAAAATATAATCGGTTTACAAATAACTCAGTTCTTTTTTAAAGATACATATATATCTGTAAAGATACGTACACCCCTACCGTTTTAATTACCACTAACAGTTTCTATAACAAGTCGTATATTTGAGCTTTTAATTAAAGTTTAATTAAAGCTTGGAACCAGGGCGTACCCCGTTTTGCTGCAGAACACAGGTACCTATTTAGACTTGCTCAAGACTATTTTCAGCAGTTGGTTTCAAAATTAAACGTACTCTTAGATATGTTACAAAATGTGTTATATTTATTATATTTTAAAACATATATGTTTATTTTGAAAAACGTAATCTCGTGGATGTAGTTTTTTAAATACATTTGAAAGCAGATCCACGTTTTAAATATTTTTTCTTCAATACAAATAAATTAAATTAATGTCTGTTTGTTACGTCAGAGCTTGTCAATTAATGCATATAACAGTGTCTGTCTGTTTTTTTCGGTTAATCTCTGGAACGGCTCGATTGATTTGCACCGATGGATAGCTGACGACATATGGAGTATTATTTTTTAGGCTAATTTCGCCACGCGTTTGTTGTTATACCGTAGAGTTCAGCTAGTAATATTTATTTATTTTATTTTTTATTTATTTGATTTCAATTAAATTTGACATGGAGATATTTTGATTCTTAAAGAAGGTCATAGCCTACTTAGTACATATAACCGACATACACACGGGTGGAGCCGCGAGCTAAAGCTAGTTTCCTCAGGAATCCTTCTGTGTGTCGTAATAAGACAAATAAAACCACATAAATGCATAAAACATGCAGTAGACCTAATGTCTAGTAAAGTATTTAATTAATTTAAGACTTTTGCGACTTTTATATACATATAGTTTTTGTTAAGTAGCGGGACTTATTCGCAATAAATAAAAATATTTTTATGACACCTTTTATATTTCGACGTTTCGAACGGGTTATACCTAGTTTGCCAGGTGGCCGCGAAATTCGGGATTGTCCCGGAATTTCGCGTCTTGTCCTTTGTCCAGTAATTAGACCTTCTTGTTGCGGATTCCGAAAACACAAGCTTAACAACATAAACTAACAAAAAATGACACGGCTGGTCTGCCTGTGAGTGAGGGGGAAATGCTGCTCAAATCTTCCTACAATATTGAATATTAAGTTCGCATGTCTGAAAACTGTATGTAAGGCGCTTCCGAAATAATACGTCTACAAATTTTACTAATTTATAGAAAGTAGTTTGCGAAAGAGTATTTAGGCAACTGAATAGTTTATGGACTAAAGAGTTAAACTGGATGGCCATGAATTTAATCAAGTTCTAACTGCAGACTCCTATCAATTTTAGCGTGTCTTACTCAGAAATTTAATCAGTTTTGCAAAGCTTTGACTAAAATAAAAAACTAAAAATAATTGATATTTTAACCATAGTAATGACCGAGCGACCCGACATCGTTGTCCTGTTTTTTTTTAGAATTGTACCGGATTTAATAAGTTTATATCTGAAAACTCTAGTTATACAACTCGTGGTCACGAGTAGTCTAATTAGTCTCGTTTTAAAAATAAAACTACAGTAAAGTATTTATTCAAATTCTACAAAACTCCCGTATAGATCTATATTAAAAGTAATTCATGTCATAAGAACATGAATATATACGAAACAATTTATCTAAGTTTGTTGCACTATGCTACAAAGTAACAACAATTCAAAGTTATATTCGTTTGCTAGAAATATCGCAAAACTAGAGCATGTCCACACGATATTTATAGACCGAAGTTTTCTCATACAAAGTTGCCGGAAGTTAGCGAACTTCACTGAAAAATTCGTAATAACCTAACTGACTCAACACAACTCTGCAAGCTTCTAGAATATCTCTACACTAACTCGATAACATATTGTCGACTTTAGTAATACTGACTCTGAAACTAAAAGTATTAATTAAATACGTTTTTTGGTTATTCTTCGTGTTTTAGGTTCTTGAAAGTCACCAAACTATGAACTATGGTACTTGCCAATATGGCGAATTCTGTCTAAGAATCCTGTGACGTGTGATTGTTCTCTAACTACATATGTTTTGGGTACATAAATGATAAATAGTAAAGTTGAATAAATAGTAGCATTGTTAGGTTCTTGTTAGAAAAACTTAACAACAGTTTTGAGCCCAATTCAAGAATCACCCGAGACATCATAATCGTCAGTCTTATGTGATAATGAGGCAGTCTATCTATCTATAGTTAAATATTTACAGAACCGCGTAAATTTTATTATAACTCCACAAAATCCTTAAATTTCAGATCACGTAATAAATAATATTGTTCCACAAGACTTATGATTGAAAGCCATACGATATGAAATTCCAAGGCAGCTCTTAAAATGCAGTAAATTTTATACAACACATGGACGGGAAATGAGGGGTCGGTGTAGAGTGCAGGGGTTTATGAGGGCAAATGTGCGTTGAAGTTATTGCTTATAACCCAATGACCTCAATCTGAATAATTTATTACTTAATTATGTTTGGCATGATAACAGAGTACGTCCACATTACATTGGGTAACTCAAACCAGAGGAGGCTTAAATTTTTCATATTTCTCCCAGCCATTTTCTCCAATGAGGTTAGAGTCAGTTTTAAGTCTGCTATGATACGGCTGAACTTCGATTTTTACGCAGAGCTAGCAGTGGTTTTGTGGAGGTCTAATGGCAGCATTAGACCTCCACAAAAAAGTCCTCTTCTTGAATGTTTTGGGATGATTTTCTGGTGTCAAAATTGTTAGAAAAACAAGAAAGGATTGATAATACATAACTAATTTCACAGCCACTTCAAGCCCGATCTATTTTATTTATTTGGATAACCAGGTTCCTATTACATTAAATCTTGTTGAAATGCACAAGATTTTAAGGTGTCACAATATACAACAATAGTAACGAGTGCAAAAAGAAAAATATTTACATATACAAACAAAAATTAAATCAAACAATAAAAATATCAGTAACAGAAATTAAAATTAAAACATATTTAAGTAGATAAATAAAATTGACACTACTTCTACAATTGATACCAAAAACTAACGTTTCAACAATCTCAGTACAGATTTTTTGAAAGTGAGATATTTGTAGGCGAACATATTTTTGCTGCCCATCGGTGCTAATTCGAAACTTTTTCTTAGATTCCACAGACCTCTAGGCCATCAGGATATAAGCCAGAATAACAAAGAAATTAACTGTCTCACATACAAAGAAAAAATATAATATAAAGCAGGAGTCGCATCAGCATTCCTTCTTATATTGCATTGCACTACTGCCACACCACAAGTCGTTTTCACATCCACATTTGTTGCTTAAAAACTACAGCGATTCACTGTGCCTCAGTACAACAGATAGGTCTACATTACACAATTGATAATTCCCAAGATATTACATAATTTCCTGCTACTGTTGTAAATAGTTCGAAGCAATTATTAATGGAATAGGACAAGCATTGTCACGCGATCTTTGTGACGTTGATGAAGATGCAATTTACTTGTCAAGAAGATCATTTCCTTTGATGCCTTTATGTAATAGATTTAATAATCATTTATTGCTATTGTTTACTACCTATATTATGTTGTTTAGATTATCATTTCAAGAACAATTGGTTTTCTTCCAACTTAATAAGTTGACTAAAATGTAAGTACTTTTAAATCGTAGGTCTAATTGATTTTTTTGCTTAACTTCCCGACGATTGAGTCGATTGCATAAGAGTAGACTACAGAACAGAATAAATAGTTTTCTGGCCTTTTGTATGCAATTTTAATCGAATGTAATCTTGAATACAGTTCTAAATATTATTGAGAATCCTAACAATGGATAAGGGTAAACTATGAGAGGCGAAATACCCGACTACAGCAAAGCTAAAATAAAGGGTAATGGTTTTAGCAGTATGGAGGTTTTTATATTACAACGCAGCGCCACTGAACCTATATTTCATCAAAAGTTATAACACAGTCAGGTTATAGCTTTTTAGACTTTTTCTTGTTTTTAAACTGAATACAGTTCTATATAAATATATATATCATTCGGTCAAATATTTATTTATTCGTTTTGTAGCTGGTTGCAGAAAGTAGTTAACTTACGATAGATACAGTGAATTGAAGTTATTATTTAAAACAACTAACATTCCATTTTTTTTTATAAAGATAACTCCCGCACTAGGAATAATTCCTGTGTCGCGGGGGAATTTACATATATACATGAAACGGACATAAAGAACTGCCTGACTTAGAACAACAATTTGTGGATCCCACACTTGGCGAAGTAAAGAACGGCGTAGCGACCGCTTAACCACTAGGCCGAACGTGCAGTATTAATTATATGTTTAACCTTTTCTTAGTCGCAACTAAAGGCAATATGGCGACAAATTCCTGGTATGAATGAATACACTTTTAGTAACTTGAACTTGGCATTCATTGAGCTTGCCATGAGGAAAAAGAACACTATGAGAGTGTATATCTCTATATGTATATAGGTATACGATCTCGGGGTCCCTTTTTATATTAAAGACGTGAAAGTGAATTTGCTTCCAACGCTTTCAGGGCCCAATCGATCATCATAACATTTTGCATACACTTTGAGGACTCCGGGTACCATTTATTCAAAATATATTACCGCGAGCGGAGTCTCGGTTAATTTTATTAAATTAAATCAAGAAGGAAAAAAATCTTACATCTAAAGATTGTAAATGTTATTTTTGTTAAATTGTTTGAAGTAGAAGAGTAGAGAAACATTTGTATTTTTTAACCGACTTCAAAAATTAGGTTCTGAACTTGATTGGTGTTTTTTTAACTTGCTTAAGACTCATACGACCTTCTTCCATATAGTAAACTACGCTACGTAGTTAATCCGGCTTATAAAAGGTCTTAAGTTTAAAATCTTATGTTACTTTCAATCTAATATCTTAATTACTACAAACGGCATGCATGGGCTGGCTCGACCGGAGTGATACCACGGCCTCACAGAAAACCGGTGTGAAACAGTGCCTACGCTGTGTTTCACCGAGTGAGGGAGATATCGGAGGCCCTTTTTTTTCCTTTTTTACGCGTGGAAACCCCCTCAGGCCTTTACCCCGGTGTGTCGAAATCGAACCGACTAACACCACACGGTGTGCCGCTCTGCGCCTGAGAAGGGAGGGGTCCGGGAACTGCTGTTATAAACACGACCGGACCTCTCCCAGGAGATACCGGAGGCCCTACAACAACCCCTTCCTCCATCCCCTTCCTCATCCCCCAAAGGCCGGCAACGCGCTTGTAACGCCTCTGGTGGTACAGGTGTACATGGGCGACGGTAATCGCTTACCATCAGGCCATACGTCTGCTTGTTTGCCCCCTATTCCATAAAAAAACAACAAAAAAACAAATTTTAGACCTTTACATGCAATGTCTATATACAGCTACTGACATGGGATATTAGAAGGTAGGCAGTCTTGAGAGAAACATTGTTCTAGGTACATCGAAAATGCAGTAACCGTATTAATGATGTCCTACCAGACGTCACAACTTAGTCATCTAAACCGATACTCACAAGAAACAGTCTAATGTGTTATTAATTGTGGTTTCACTCAGACCACAGGTCGGCGACAGGAGTTCACACGAAACTGTGGAGACAGGGACAATTGTTAGTGGGTGTTAAGGAAACATTGATGACCTGAAAAAACAGAATATCTTACGAAAAATGTTTGGTTTAGTTTATAAAAGTGTGGTATGTTTTACTGATATTGTTCTGTTATTTCGACAAGTGTTGTGAAATAGCTAATTTTCAGGCCACAGATATTTCCTTTGTAAATATTAAATTCCTTTATAAATTTAACTACCTCGGTGGCGTATGCGACTGCTGTTCCAAAAGTTCGTATGATATGCAAATGTTTGTTTCGGAGTTTGGGTGTTTTCTATGTATAAAATGTATGTCTTTACAAAAAAAAAGTTTAAATGTCTTTATATCAGTTGTCTAGTACCCATAACACAATCTCTGCTTAGCTCTCAAGCTCTGTTAGATGTACGAAAATATTTATTTGTTAATTCAACTTTATTCTTTGAAAACATTTTGTTTATTTTGGAAACTTACTTTTTGGTGTGTAATAAATTGTATCTATACATTCTGTCTAATATAACTATTATCAAATACAATTGCCTAGACAAGGTACGTTGTATATTTTTTATTATCGTATTTTATTTGATAATTAAGTTACAAAAACTAACCATTTTTGAAAGAGCATTAGTTAACAATTCTTAACAGATAAACAAAAACAATCATTACTATTTATTTAATGACGAAGTTCCTGAACCCGCAAACAAAAATAAGGAATACATACCGAAGCCTGAACCAATTTTTGTGACTGGTATAGTCGACATAACACCTTTAAGAGAACATATAATCAAGGTGGTCGACAAAACCAAATTTACCATGACTACACTGAGATCGGGACATATTGTAAAACTAATGCCCATTGACATTGACACCTATAAAACTATTAGAGATAATCTAATTAAAAGTAACATAAATCACTACACTTACAAGCTTAAGAGTGAGAGGGCGTACAGAGTAGTGATAAGAGGTTTACACGCGACCGAAAATACTGACATGATTAAAGAAGAGTTACAAGTCGAAGGACATGAGATACGTCAAATAGTCAACGTATTGCACAGAGGAACAAGAGAGAAACTACCCCTCTACTTTGTAGACCTAGAGCCGAAACCCAATAATAAAGATATTTTTAATATAAAATATATTAACCATGTCAAAGTTGCAATTGAAGCACCATACAAGAAAAAAGAAGTATTACAGTGCAAAAGGTGTCAAAGATTTGGACACTCTAAAAATCAATGCTTCAGGCCTTTCAGATGTGTCAAATGCGGTAGTGATCACCCAACAAGTACATGCCTTAAAACTCCGGAGACAGAAGCAGTCTGCGCTAACTGTCAAGGTAAACACCCGGCGAGTTATAAAGGCTGTATAAAGTATAAACAGTACAAAGAAAAAATTTTAAAACTCAAACCTACCTCCCAACAACCAAAACAACTCGAAATTACACACTCGAAACAGAGCATCTATGAGAATGTAAAACCAACGCACCACTCTGGTCTCAGCTATGCTGAAATATTAAAACAAAAACGAGACTATCTTGCTGACAAATCACAAGATCCTACACTGAACATGAACCAACATAACATCACGAGCTTATTGGACACAATGTTCGATAGATTTCAGGCAATCATGAAAGACATGATGAACAGCATGATTGATCAGATGATCAAATTAATTACGAGACTTACAGCACAGAGGGACTAAATATTCGTATTATTACCTGGAACGCCAATGGGCTCACCGACAGGCGGAAAGAACTTGAATTATTCATGAATACTGAGAATATCGACATTGCTTTGATATCTGAAACGAGACTTACACCCAGGACACATGTTGGATTCCACAATTATATGATTTATAGAACTGACCACCCTTCTGGTAACACTCATGGCGGGACTGCAGTGATAATAAGAAATAATATTAAACACTATCCCCTCGAACCATATAAAACGGAAAAAATGCAAGCAGCATCAATTAAAATACACCACAAAAACACCGAGACAACACTCTCTGCGGTCTACTGCCCACCAAGACACAAAATCGAGGCTGATGAATTCAAGTCGTATTTCAATAAGCTAGGCTCAGTTTTTATCTGCGGAGGAGACTGGAACTCTAAACATACTTTCTGGGGATCAAGGCTGATCAACCCAAGGGGCAGGCAATTGTATAAAGCCACCTTGGATCTTAACCTGGAATGTATATCGCATGGAGAACCAACATACTGGCCAACGGACTGTAACAAAATACCGGACATGTTAGATTTTTATATTTCAAAAAACGTTGGACGTAACTACTTAAAGATAGAAAAGTGTGAAGATCTCTCATCAGATCATACTCCGGTCATATTAAATATGTATAAACAGGCTGTTCTAACTGAACCCTGTCCCTATATCTACAACAAACATACAAACTGGGATAAATATAGGGAATACATAGATAGTAGCATGAACCTAAACATTGTTCTGAAGACAAACGATGACATTGAGGCCGGTATTGAAATGTTCAACAGTATTGTTCATCTAGCTGCCACCATGTCTACTAAAAACAGCACAAAAGTTAAGACAAAACAAAACAAACCCAAAAAACATAATAATGAAGGTCAGTGAGCGACGCAAATTAAGAAGAGAATGGCATAAGACCAGATACCCTTCAGATAAAAATAAGTTAAACAGGGCAACAAAAGAACTGAAGGATATGATAAAGGAGCACCAAAATGTGTGTGTACAAAGTTACCTATCTCATCTCACAGCACACAAAGATGGTAACTATTCACTATGGCGCGCAACTAAGAACCTTAAGCGACCAAAATATCACATCCCACCCTTGAGAAGACAGGACGGAAGCTGGGCTCGTACTGATGCAGAGAAGACAACAGCATTTGCCGAACACTTGGAAAAGGTATTTACACCACTGTCATGCTCTAACCGTGATAAAAACGATGACATTGCAGATTATCTACAATCACCTAATCAACTATGCTTCCCGTTAAAAGCGGTTAGTCGTGACGAAATAAGCCGAGAGATAAAATCTCTACCACCCCATAAAGCGCCGGGTTACGACTTACTGGACTCTGTACTGCTAGGTAACCTTCCCAGGAGTGGCATAATGATTCTTGTTTATCTCTTCAACTCATGCCTAAGGCTTTCTTACTATCCATCTCAGTGGAAAATTGCTCAAATAGTCATGATCCCGAAACCAGGCAAGCAGCCAGAAGAAGTTTCGTCCTACAGGCCAATTAGTCTCCTTCCTCTAGTGGGAAAACTGTTTGAAAAAATCATCCTCAATAGAATGCAATCTCACCTGAACATTATTCTTCCCGGGCACCAATTTGGATTTAGACAAAAGCATGGCACTGTTGAGCAGGTCCATAGGTTGATAGATACCATTAGCAACACTCTGGAAAATAGGAAATACTGTTCGGCTGTATTTTTGGATATAAGCCAAGCCTTTGATCGGGTGTGGCATGCTGGCCTTTTATTTAAGATCAAAAAGCACCTTCCTCATTCCTTCTACTTTATATTAGAAAGCTACCTAGACAAAAGATGCTATGAGGTAAAACTAAACGACGCTACGTCGGATCTGTTAGAAATCAGATCAGGGGTACCCCAGGGCAGTATTTTGGGGCCCGTACTGTATCTAATCTTCACTGCCGACATCCCTGTCGATAAGGAAACCTTTATTGCCACATATGCTGATGATACTGCAATAATGTCGGTAAATCCCAATCCAGCAATCGCGTCAGCGAATCTCCAGAAACACATTACTGAGATAGAAAAATGGCTGAAGACATGGAGAATAAAGGCTAATGAAAGTAAATCAGTCCACGTAACATTTACGCTAAGAAAAGGCAGCTGTCCACCAATCACGTTGAATGGGCAACAAATTCCACACGACGTTTCCGCAAAATACTTAGGCATGCATCTGGATAGGAGACTGACTTGGCAGAAACATATCTGGACTAAGAGAAAAGCTTTGGACGCAAAACTACGATCTATATATTGGCTTATTGGTAAAAAGTCTCAATTAACAAATGAATGCAAAATCCTGGTTTACAAAACAATCCTAAAGCCAGTTTGGACATATGGAATAGAACTTTGGGGAACATCAAGCAACAGCAACATAGACATCCTGGAAAGATTTCAGACTAAAGCTATAAGATCCATGTTCAACATTCCAAAATGCATAAATAACAAATACGTATTGCACGATCTGAAGCTAAATACTGTGAGACAAGAAATCGCTGCCCGAAGTCTTAACTACCAACAAAAATTAACGAAACATGTTAATGCCCTGGCTGCTAAACTGACGGGTACTGGAAGTACCACTTACTCAAGACTAAGAAGGAACAGCGTTCCAAATCTTGTAGAACGATTCTCCACGGAATTGTGAGAGTGGTCGATGGACGACTCCCCTTGCTAGGGAAAATAATCAAACAAATAATCAGACATAGTTCAACCAACGAAACAGATAAATGTCTATGATGACAGATTGCTGTGCTAAGCAGGATAAAAAAAAAAAAAAAAAAAAAAAAAAAATTACTATTTATTACCTGCGGCGTTGCCCACTTAATAGGAGCATTTCCACCCCTATATCTGTTGTCTTTTCCGTATGCCTGGCAACATGTGTAGGAAAAATATCATACCGATCGAATGGACACTACGTCTGCATATAAATTACGAACAAACTGATATTGATTTCATATATTAGATACACAGTTTTTTCGTACAAAAGCACGGACCATATTTACGTTGTGCTAATGGGTTACCTGATTTAAGTGACGTCATTTCCCCTCACTGTCTGTTGGTTGTCCGCCTCTATCCTGTTTTTGTTTGTGCCTCGCTTCACAAATGATTCGAATTTATGTTTTGCTTTTAAGCATTTTAGTTGAAATGTCAAACGTTTGCGTTGTTTTTCTACATGGACTAGCTTTGCTCCGCGGTTGTTGTTGTACAGCTGGTGACACCGCGGGGCTCAGTATTTAAAATTCTTCTGCGATAATTACTTTAACTGCAATAACATTTGACTTTCATACAATTTACCATACCACATTTTACATCCTTAGGGGTGTAGTTTCGTTAAATCCGTTCATAATGGATATCTACACCTTATAAGGATCCAACATGCCAAATATCAAGTTTATAGGTACTATAGTTTCTGAGATTTCGTGATTAATCAGTATTTCATAAATAGAATTCTTAATCAATATAATAATATCCAAACTCATAATCCTGACATTGACATCTTTGGCCAGTCGTTTAATGTATTTAGAACTGAAATAGTGAAAGTCTTCCGTGAGCAGTAAAATATATATAAAAAATTGTAGTAGTATAATATAGTTAGTTTGTTATTTTTAAGTGGATGATTTAAGTAGATTGGAATAATGTTGTCATATTGCAGTAAATGCTATGTACACCGTAATTGTCATACATATCAGATACAATCCCATATGTTAGTATAATTAGTTATAAGTATAATATGTATGATGTGGTAGTACTTTATATAAATAAATAAATAAATAAATAAATAAATTTCGCTTATATATACATAGATAATTCCTTTGTATGTATCTGCACTTCACTTAAACTGCTAGACGGGTTTTTCCTGTATGTGTGTTTATCATTGAGCGATTAAAATTTCTTTGTTTGCCTTAACTTATGCTTCTTTGAATGGGTTTGCATAAATGTTATATTTAGAACTAGCTGACCCACGCCTCCTCGTTTGCGTCTTATATTACCAATAGCGTGAAATTTTTCCCCCGTTTTTTAAACATTCTTCATTTGTGCTCCGCTCGTATTAGTAGTAGCGTGATGATATATAGCTTATAGCCTTCCTTGATAATTGGACTATCCAACACCGGATAAATTTTTCAAATCGGACCAGCGGTTCTTGAGATTAGCGCGTTCAAACAAACAAACAAAATCTTTAGCTTAGTATAGAGTAAGTCAGGTAGGTGACGCTGTATCTGGGTTCTAATAATCGGTCCTCTGCTGGACATAGGCCTCTCCTTAGGCTCACTGTAGCATGCCAGTTGGTATAGAGCTTCTATCAAGTTTTTCTTATTATTCCTGTGCTGCTCAGTTTGCTTTCTAAGACGGCTCTTACGACACCATGAGATGGGTATGTTTGGTGACACTATTTTTTATTTAAAGGGGGCAAACGAGCAGACGCATCACCTGATGGTAATTCAACGAACCGACCACTGACAAAGTCTTCCCTTCTATTTTTTTAGTTGACATGTAGTTCCTACTGCTTTCTAATAAACCCCTTATAAACTAGTATTTGCTATTAATAATAAAGACCGAGTAACGTTTAGTTTAGGAGTTTTTTGTTTTATTCCATTCTAATCTCAAACTTTCGGTATATCGTGTTCTGGTGTCGAATTAATTTGGCTTGTGTTTCCAACTTGTGTACCCAGCGTGGCTCTTGTTGTACACGATACTACATAATGTATATGAATTAATATTTCGTATTTTGTCGTCGTTATAAAGTGAACTAATATCTTTCATGTTTATTACTATTTTATTATAATAAATGTACCTAAACTCAAACCTTGTAACATTAGATATTGCTAGTGAGTTTTGTGGAAATTGGTCTATATATATATACAGACTGAAAGAGACCAATTTAATAAAAAATTAATGGCATTAGTGTATAACTGTTTTGTTATTACGACATTTGAAACGTACTTCAACTATATCAGTATGAATTAAAAGAAATTAGAAGTTTAAAATTCTGAAAGAAAAAATTGAGAAAGTGGGTTAGTTAAGTATCACCATATATACCACGGTATCTTAAAATAAAATATACAATAAAATCGTGTCGTCATATAAAAATATATCCTTTTGAGAAATCTTTCAAAACTTTCAAATATGAATTCAAGTTTAGTCGCTTGCCTCAGTGCTGGCCAACTAAAATATATTACAATTTTCTTTTCCCTCGAGTAATGGAAGAGATCCTGTGTTGATTTATTTTTCATACCATCCAGGCTGCGTGGACCAGCAAATTTTGAATATAATTAGTGAAAAATTTAACGAATAAACATGAATACTGAAGTTTTCGTTATTCCCAGTTGATAAAAGCTAGAGAATATTTTGGTAGTACTTATTTGTTTATATCATAACGCTGTCCCTTGATTTATTTTGTTTATTTTTCGGGTTCAAATCGGTATGATACTGATCATAGTGATGGTTGATGATAATCATTACCATAATCATAATGAATATACCTTTTTTTTTTTCGCGGGGAATGCTTTTCGCACCATACCCTTTGTTGGGGAGACGAAGGGCGTGTGTGGGACTCCCGGAGGACCGGTCTACCCACTTAACCCGCGGCGGCCTACCTCGGCAGTCGGGGGGGGCTCCAGGAACGCATCGGCGGCTTCTGAAGTCCCCCCTGCCGTACCTCATGACTGAGGCACATCCCGGGGTAACCAGGGTTACCCCCGGTGCAGTATGAGGCACAACACCGACCCGCCTTAGACGACATCCCTTCGGCCGCACCGGAGTGTCACCTTCCCGGGTCGTTTGCAGCGGCCACATCTCCCATAGATGTGGCTGCAGCGACCCTTAGACGACGATTGGGGAGCTAGCGGCCTCTACCGCGTCCCCTTCGTCGCCTTCTTCGAGCGGGATCGGCCCTTTCCCGATCACGCTCTGCGGACTCCTTCCGGAGCATAACGCCCTCACAGAAGGAGACCGTGGCTTCCCATCCCAATAATGAATATACCTAATTGATCGACCTTAATTGAAAAAATAAGCATTTGAATAATTGTCAGTTTTTTATTATGTTTTTATTTTGACAGAAACCTACGTCGTTAGATGACTTTTACAATGCGTAGACTCAACTGTAATAAATTATTTTGATCATAATTTTTATATCATACTAGCTGATGCCCGCGGCTCCGCCCACGTTTATGTCGGTTTTTTCGTGTTTTTTCGCGGTCGCGGATATGTGACTGATGCAAAAATTAGATAAAAACAATCCTTGATGCAGATTATATATCATTCTAAAATTTCAGCTCGATCGGTGCAGAACTTTTTGAGTTTTTGAAGCGTACACAAACCAACATAACATTTTTATATATAGATGTGGATATCCTGGTGGTACTTTTACATGTTCACGAGAAAATATGAACACTTCGAGACCAATGGTCTCGAAGTGTTCATATTTTACGTTCACTTTATCATATTTATTTATCATTTCAATTATTCTAATTATTTCGTATTTAATCTTCAATTAGTGGGATGAACGACGCTGCCCAACTCAAACTTTAACTTACATTCCCCGATCTTTCTCAAATTATACTTTTTCTATTTGCATTTTCTATTTAGTTTTTAAATTTATTTCCATTTTTCCCATAAATAATTAAATTACCCAGTCAACGCAACAAGCCTCTTGTTACATAAATCTACTCAAAAAGATTATATTCGTTATTAATGTGGGCGTCTAATACGCCCTCGCCAATAGCTTCGGGGATATCAAAGTGTACGTACATACAAAAAAAATATCCATCTACCCACAGGTTTTTGTATTCGTCGTTGGTAATGATAATCTATAAATATAAAAGGCAACCGTTGCCTGACTGACTGATCTATCAACGCACAGCTGAAACCACTGAACGGATTGCGCTTAAATTTGGCATACATACAGCTATTGTGATGTAGGCGTGCGCTAAGAAAATATTTTTCAAAACTCCCCCACTAAATGTGTAAAAAGGGGGTTTAAAGTTTATATGGAGTACAAAGATTGCGTAAGTTTGTCGTTTGGAAACTTCGCGATGATAATCCTTTATCTAAATAAACAAAAACCTGTTTCAGGGTATTTCAAAAATCAATCCTCTAAGGGTTACAATGGGGTAACAAAGTCTCGTATCGTTTTTAAGATTTAGGGCCACTGGTATTTTTATGGAATAGCAGTCAAACGAGGAGATGTATCGCCTAATGGTAAGCGATTACCACCGCCCTTTGGAGGATTGGGAGGGGAGTGGGGGAAGGGGTTGGGGTGTTGGTCTCCGGTAGCCACACTCACTCAGTGAGACACAGCACAGGCACTGTTTCACACCGGTTTTCTGTAAGGCCGGCCCATTTATATGTATTTGAAATCAAATCTAAGGCGAGCAAAGCCGCGGGTTATAGCAAGTTAGAAATAACATGCCGATTACACACGAAAAGATATCGGAGGATATTTTCAACATCTAGTACCGATACCGTATCAGATTTTTTGACAACTCATGTTTATATAATGAGTGAAATTTGCGAAAGATCTCTCTGGCTATGTTCGTAGGTGATGGATTAAAATATGGAATGTCACCACCGCTATTCATCCCGTAATTGTAGTAAGAGCTGACTAAGCTAGCAAATTATTCAAGACAAAAACACTGCAAAGAGAAGGAAAATTTTAAGCATACCATATACCAAATCTTCTGACCAGCGTGATAGTGGGCTAAATCTCCTTTTTAAAGAGAATTCTATTTCTGGCAGTGGACTGCGTAAGGCTGTTGATAGTAAAAATTAAAAAGATAAAAAAAACGAAGAATTTGGCTTTCAAACTGTTTTTTTTTAATGAAGGTTTTCGTAGGAAAGGCATAACTCACTTTCATTATTTTTATCAACGGCTTTCGGTGCTTTTATGTTATTAGAGTTCTGATTGCAACGATAACGCTATGTTTTATTGGTTTATGCTAATGTTTTATGTTCATGTATATTATCCGAGGATGTTTCATTTATTTTGATCAAGTAAATAAGTTATAATAATAAAAAGTACTAAGCCAAAAGAAAAACAATGAAACCTCAATCTCTAAGTCAAATTATTCACCATCATTAATATCATCATAATCATCATCAAAAGAGATGCTTATTTCCTAATAGACTTCTGGGGCAAATATGTTATATTGCAGGATTTGGCCGATTTCTGTGATGACTGGTTTCAAACCTTACGCTAATCTTTCTTGGGAATCTAGTTGGTTTACGGGACTAAGGAAAGAGGTAATGAACACTCATAGGGTAACCCGAGACAAGGAATTGCATAAATCTTGGATGATCTACAAAGGAAGAAGCTGTTCCACCTGTTCGTCTTGCAATTAGAGGTGTATATATCACAGCAAAAACATTTTACGTTCAAGTTAATCACCACAAAAATTTTGTAAAATGTAATCATGCTTTGAACATAAATTTACTCACAATCGAAAATAAGTATTCGTATAAACGTTAGGCTGAACAATTACATAAAGAACAAAGAAGGTACTAAATTATTTATAGAATACATTCACGTTTTATAATTCTAACCTTAGAGTTTTGGTAAAAACTTTTGTACTTTTTCTGGCATACATAAGTATTTGATCGCGTGGCATGAACCTTGTAAATTATTTTTAAGTGTTTCTGTTAAATTCTTGTTATGTTGTAAGCATATTATAAGGAAAAGATTTTAGGGAAATCCCCCTAGAAAAGAGGGTAGAATAAGGTAATATTTGACTAGCTAGAACTAAATTGATAAATCATTTGCCAACAGTTTGATTGCTAAGGCGGTTTTGTATTCTGCACCGATACGTGAACACGTCGAGCCAACGAGAGGCGTGCGGCGGTCACGTATGAAGCGTGTCAAGATTATACAATCACGCACTCTTAGTTTAATAACCCTTGTGTTACATTTGTTAGGTAAACCGTTCAATCTAAACTCATATTATAGAGAGGTAAATTTTCTAACTTTGTATAATTGTAAGGGGTAATCTTCGAAAAAATTCTTTAAATCGATCGATCTTGAAAATTCTTTCAGTAACAGAAATCGTGTAACACTACTTAGGAGTGACATAGGCTATATTTTATTATGATTGTATAAAAATTCAGTTATAAATAATAATATTTATAATACAAATTAAAGAAAAACGGGCTGTAAGAGCCCAACGAAGTGGGCACGGGTCGGCTATTTTTTTTAATTGAATAGTGGGCAAACGAGTACTTTTATTTTGTTCCATCATTCCAAACCACGGTGTTAACCGCGGATGTTGTTGTGAAGGTACAATATCAAAAGCGGCAACACCGTTGTGCTATTAGTTTATGAATAACTTTAGCGCTACTTCAAGCTTTTTTAAAAGATGACTATTATGGACTGTCACTATCTGTTATTCGTAGTCCACTTTTGGACTCAATTGACTGCCTCGTTGCTACTGTGCATGAGGTCTCGGGTTCGGTTCCCGGGTCGGACCACGGACCAAGTGTTTATTACGGACGGAAACATCGGAGATTGGGTGTTTTCCATGTTTTATACGTATGTATTTACAAAAGTATATAAGTATTTATATCAGTTATTTAGTACCCATAACACAAGCTCTGCTTAGTTTGGGACTAGATGGCGTTGTGTGTTAGATGTACGAAAATATTTATTTTACGTAATAATTGAACGCCACTTTTCTTATTTATGTTACAAACAAAAATATGTTTTTAGGTCATTAGTAAAATCAATACCGATTTAATCTAACGATTTTCAGTAGTCGTATATTTAACTGTCAATCAAGGGTTTAATTGCTTACACCCTTTATGTTTACCCCAGATATTTCTTACCTCCCCAATAAACCTTCAAGAAATAATAGCTGTAGTCGACACGAACAGTAGAATAATAAAAATATTTCCTAAAAAGTAATTTACGTTGTGTAAAATGGGACTGTTGATCTCAAGGTTAGCGCTCATGACCGACCAAGATTTTTTGTTTTTTTTTATTTTTTGTTGAATAAGGGGGCAAACGAGCAGACGTATCGCCTGATGGTAAGCGATTACCGCCTCCCATGGACACTCGCAACACCAGAGGCGTCACAAGTACGTTGCCGGCCTCTGGAGGATGAGGAGGGTGATGGGGGAGAGGGGATCGGGATGGGGGATTTGGGCCTCTGGTATCCTCACTCACTCGGTGAAATACAGCGCAGGTGCTATTTCACACCGGTTTTCTGTGAGGCCGTGGTATCACTCCGGTTGAGCCGGCCCATTCATGCAGAAGCGTTGCTCTGCTAAGGTAAAATATTTTGGGTTAGAATCTCATCCACATAAATTAAAGCAATACTTTAAGTATGTACTAGCATGGGAGATGGCATGTATATGTGTGTAATCTATGCATAGTATGCATGTATTTAAGAACATATAAGTACGTTTATCTATTATAGTCTCGTTACCACAGTATAGGCTCTGCCTACGGTCTTTACAATGTAGCTTGATCTCTGTGACAATTGGCAAGTAACTTTGAACAAACAGTTTTATTTTGTATCACTTATATTTTCATTCTTTACATGGGAATTTTATTACAATTGAAGTGCAATACATTATTTCATATGAATAAACAAAACGCATTTTTTTTTAAAGACTACTCACATACATATGTCCTGCGTCGCGGGTGACTTTACAAACACATATGTAACGGACACAAAGTAGGTTCATACTCAGAACAATTTGCAATTTGTGGACAACACTTGGCGATGAAGGAAGCGATGTGGCGGCCGCTTAAGCCACTAGGCCATGCGTGTAGTAAAATAAAATCTCTCGTAAGGTCTAAAATGACACTTGTGTCAACTGTCATAGACATCAAGCTATATTTTAAGGACTGTAATGTGGGATCAGACGGCCTTGCATAATGTGTGAGGTTATTATATACTGGTATATGGGTCTAATAATACCGACCTATAACCCAAACAAACACGGCATTGTAACATGTCGCGGGCCAGCGGTCGGCTCACTTTCCCCATTAGGCTCCAGAGATTGCGTAACGATCCCACAATTGCTTTATTGCCTGGATTGCTTACGCATCGTGTATACGGGGCCCGGGTACAGACAACCTATTGTTCGAGGTATAAGATTAAGTTGAATGAGTTTTGAGATCATCACTAGAGAGTAACTATCTTTTCTATCTATGGCAAGAAGTTGAACTGTCACTTCACTTTATGCCAAATAAAAGGTATGGCATTTTCTTGTTAAGAGCCGCGATCGACGCGTGTGTATTTTGTTGTAGAAAATTGTGGCTGAGACATTTGTTACTCACTTAAAAAAAACCAGATAATTTTGGAATAACTCGGTTTGTTATCGATTTGTAAAGCTACTAAGGTGACAGCGAAGGGTTGAACAAATGCTAATAATTTGTTAGTCAATTCTAACAAGTTGGTAGGTAGGTAGGTGGTAGGTAGGTAGGCAGTTGGTAGAATACTACAACTACCAACAGACACAGACTACAGACTACCAACTGCCTACCTGAAAATGTGTTACGAAATGTTATTTTTTATGAACAATGCGACGAATTTAATTTTTATAATTTCATATAGTAGAGAGTCTGTGTCACTCTCACAATTAATATTGATGTAACGACACCTAAATTGCTAAAATCCATTAATCAATTTAAATTACTAATCGTGACATACATACAAAAAGATCGTATTGAAACATATCATAATATACTGTTTTAAACACATTCTCAAAAAATCTACTCTCCTTGTGGCAGATTCGTATAAAAAGTTACGTAAAACCTTACAAATAAAAAAGCTACAACCCTAAGCTCAGAATTTTGTAAGGCTTATGAGGAATGCCTCAATACAACAAAACAATAGATTCTCAAAACCTCTCTTCTGACTTTACCAGCATTATCCACATATACATAATTAATTATTAGCGCGTTTTATTAAATATAAATATATGTATTATTAAATATTTTAGCGCGAGAGGGCGCTAGTGTCCTAGTGTTAACATCGGGTCTTATATTAAAGTGATTAAAAAATATAAATATCTAAACCAGTGATATGAAATATGTATAAAAACGTTATTAAGACTCCAATATGCGAGGATATTATAAAGGATTGAGTTAAATTACAGTGATTTTGAAAACATTTTAAATATAAAATAAAACGTACATTCGAAACTAGTGACGGTAATCACAACTTGTGAACATAACCAAGTGAATTTAGTATAATAGAACCGATTAAAACCAACAGAAACGAGTGTACTAAGTGAAAAACAAACAATAAGAAAATAAATAATTATAGTGATAATAACCGAAAAAAATAAAAAATAAAATTACCCTCCCCATATAAAAAACAAAATTATCGCCATCTTACGAAATATTATAAATAGATTGTAATCAAATTGCAGATATACTAGCATTGATTGTAAGATCCAGTGGCTTGAATTAAAAATTTTAAACTAACCTACTCGTAGAGGGCGCTGTTCGTAAAAATAAATATAACCATCCAATTTGAGCATTTAAAAATTGTAAATTATTGAAAGTGCCACATATCTGCGAATGATATCAACAGAAAATATTTAATGGGGAATGACCTGATTACATAAACTGCTGCAATAAATTACACATCAAGTCACACCGAACATCTTGCGTAATAGACACCGTAAAGTTACAAGTGGATACACCTTTATTAATATCATTTTGTGCTGCATTGTTTTGAGATTGTGAGAAAGTAAATGAGTCATACGATATTGACATTCGACGGAAGTGCCGTTAGGTGTCATAGCACATAACAAGCGTCAAATACCAAAGTTGCCAGTAAAAAAAAAAAAAAATAAAAAAAAAAAAAAATGGATGGACAATTTAAACTACTTTTCGACCAAATGAAAATAGAGATGGAAAAACAAACAAATATCATATTCGAAAAAATGGACGAAAAACTAGAACCACTTATAAATGAAAATAAAATTTTGAAAAATAAAATAGAAATATTAGAAAAGAAAATTGAGTATTTCGAAAAGGAAAAAAAGAAAAACAACATTCTGTATTTTGGTTTGGAAGAGAAAAAGGATTCTTCTTCTGAGATGCTCCGGAGAGTCCAGCAAATTTTTAAACAAGACCTAAAAATTACCTTGGAAGCTAGCGATGTATCGAAAATCCACCGCATTGGTCCTTTCAAAGAGAATAAAATAAGACCGGTTCTTATTAGTTTTGTAAACAACTGGAAGAAACACGAGATATTCAAAATAAAAAGAAGTCTGAAAGATGGTTACATCACTGAAGATTTTCCTAAGGAGGTACTAGAAAAAAGAAGGGAATTAAAGCCGAAACTTATAGAAGAACTTGCGAAAGGAAACATTGCATACATTAAATACGATCAACTGGTAGTGAAAGAGGGGAACCCAATCAAAGAAAAAAGGAAAAGAGACCATTTTACTTCGCCGGATAACCAGAACAAAGCCAAAAAGATAACCATAATCAATAGTTCCATAACAAAGGACAACAGAAAGAACGCATTTGATTTGATGAGACCAAGGTCAAGCTCAATTACTAATATTTCAAACAACTCTAAGTAGCAACTAAACATTAGCAACCATAGACAAAACAACCCCAATCCGGTTGGTCCCCGTGGGGTTGCACGACCACCACCCCCCCATAGAAATACATACCTACATCTAAATGGAAAATACAATAAGATATACATTGCAACGTTAAACGTTAGAACATTAATGTCGGATAACAGACTGCTAGAATTGGAAGAAGCTATAAGACTTATAAAGTGGGATGTCATAGGTCTTTGTGAAGTAAGAAGAATAGGAGAAGAAATAAGAGAATATGAGAAATACATTTTTTATTCGTACGGTAAACAAAAAGGTATATATGGAATGGGATTCCTAGTAAAAAAATATTTAAAAGATAAAATAATAAGCTTTCAAGGCATATCGGATAGAATCGCCGTACTCAAAATTCAAATAACAGAATCTAAACAACCATGGTCAATAATTCAAGTACATGCACCCACAGAACAAGATTCAAAATTAGCGAAAGATAAATTCTACAACGACGTGACAGAGTTGATGCAAAATAAGAACATAATTATCATGGGAGACTTTAACGCCAAGGTTGGTAGGAAATCAAACAAAGATGAATTTGTGTTAGGAGAGTACAGTAGCGGTGACAGAAATGACAACGGACAAAGACTAATAGATTTTTCTTTCACTTACAATTTTAAAATAATGAATAGTTTCTTCAAAAAACGAAAGTCCAGAAAGTGGACATGGTTAGCACCGAATGGCATAGATAGAAATGAAATTGATTTTATACTTACAAGAGAAAAACATATATTTAATGACATTGAAGTACTTAATAACTTAAATTTCAATACAGATCATAGAATGGTAAGAGGAGTTATACAAGACGGAAATAACAAATCAAGAAAACATATTATTCACTCAACCATGAATAAGACAATAACATCAGTGATACCACAAAATATATTGAATGATCTAGGGGCAACATTAAATGGAATAAAAGATACTGAAACATTGCAAGAGAAGTATAATTTTTTGGAAAAGGAACTTAAAAATATAAACAAATCGAGTACGGCAAAAGTGAAGAAAAATAAGATAGGAGAGGAAGCCTTAAAATTGATGAAAGAGAGAAATAAAATGTTAGACAAACGAAAAGATAACAAACAAAACATCGCAAGTATTAGTAAGAAAATTCAAGAAACAATAAGAAAACATAAAAAAGCAGAAAGACTGGATGTTTTGAAAGAACAAATAGAAAAAACAGGCGGAATTAAGAGGGGTCTAAAACATTTAAAAGATTACACACAATGGATTCCCAACATGAGAACTAAAAACAAAAAGAAAAACGAGAAAATTACGACAAAGAGACTATCAATAGTGAAAGTAGCCACAGATTTTTACAAAAATTTATACACGGAGAAAGACAGAACAGCGCCAGAAAAAGAAGAAAAGAAAAGTTACGAAGACGAAGAAATACCTTGTATACTAGAATCCGAGGTCACAAAGGCTATAAAATCACAAAAAAGTGGAAAAGCTCCTGGAGATGATAAAATATCTAACGAACTACTAAAACAGGCTCTACCCGTGATATCCAAATATGTGACCTATCTTTTTAATGAAATAGTAGCAACTGAACAAATACCCACTCAATGGACGAAGTCAACCATCATCTTACTACACAAAAAAGGGGATAAAAATGAAATAAATAATTATAGACCTATAAGCCTTATGTCCAATCTATACAAAGTATTTTCCAAAATAATACTCGGGCGAATAACGAAACGCCTAGAAGAAAATCAACCGAGGGAACAAGCTGGATTTCGCGCCGATTATTCTACCATTGACCATATCCATGTTGTGAAGCAAGTAATTGAAAAGCTCAATGAATATGGGCAACTGTATTATATGGCATTCGTGGATTACAATAAGGCTTTTGATTCGCTGAGTCATACCTATATCTGGAAAACGCTACAAAACCAAGGAGTGGAAGGTAAATACATAACAATCATAAAAGAAATTTACAAAAACACCACAGCAATAGTCCAACTTGAACAACAAGGCGAAGAATTTAGAGTTCAAAAAGGCGTTAGGCAAGGTGATCCACTTTCCCCAAAGATCTTCACAGCAGTGTTAGAAAATATATTCAGGAACTTAGACTGGGGACATTTTGGAATCAATATTAACGGATTGAACCTAAATCATTTAAGATTTGCCGATGACATAGTGGTTTTCGCTGAAAAATCAAGCATGCTTCAAACTATGTTACAACAATTAGATGTTGAAAGCAGTAAAGCGGGTTTATCAATGAACCCAGCTAAGACTAAGGTAATGACGAATGCCGTAAAAGAAAATATAGTAATAGGACAAGAAAGTATAAACTATGTAGATGAATATATATATTTAGGACAACTTATTTCTATTAAAGACCAGTATTCTAAAGAAATAGATAGAAGAATATGCAACACTTGGAAACGGTACTGGTCTCTAAAAGAAATAGTTAAAAATGAAACAGTTCCGATGGAAATGAAAAGCAAATTGTATAACACATGTATTCTACCATGTCTTACTTATGGATGTCAAACTTGGCCGGTGACGAGCAAAAACAACCAAAAACTTGTAGTTTGTCAACGCAGCATGGAAAGAAGCATGCTTAATATAAGACTACGGAATCGATGGACAACTTCGAAAATAAGGAAAAGAACAAAGGTCAGCGACGTATTACAAAAAATAAGAAAACTAAAATGGAACTGGACTGGACATATAATGAGAACTAACAAAGAAAAATGGACTAAGGATATTATAGAGTGGTATCCGAGGCACGGGAAAAGACAACGAGGAGGTCAAATCAAAAGATGGGAAGATGATCTACCAAAAGGATGGAGAACGTCTGCCAAGGATAGAGATACGTGGAGGCGATTGGGGGAGGCCTATGTCGACAGACAACCTGACCAAAGTGGTTGCTAATAAATTTATTATTTTTGCTTGTAAATAAGATTTAAGAATACTACTGTTTTTAAGAATAGCATGTTACTTAAAAAGGTCAGCGAATAAAGGCTTTTATTATTATATTATTATTATTATAATTAATTATAAGCATATGCTTTCCTCCAAATCATCTTCAATTACATGTTATAGGATCATTATCAGCAACAAGTGTACACAGTTATTAATGATCAACTTGATGTCCGATAGTTATTAGGTTCGCGTTTACGGAACATGTCAATTCCTATTATTATGCGTATGTTTAAGTTTGTATGGTGTTTCGTTAATTAATAGGGTGTTTGGATGACGTAAGGAATATGATCGAGTTATGATTAGTCCTACTTATACTATTATAAAGGCGAAAGTTTGTAAGTATGGATGTATGTATGTATGGATGTTTGTTACTCTTTCACGTAAAAACTACTGAATGGATTTGAATGAAACTTTACCACAATATAGCTTATACATCAGAATAACACATAGGCTACTATTTATAAAGATATAGCTTCGCCTCGCGGCGTTGCCCGCAGTTATCATCGTACCGCGGGTAGCACCGCGGGGTTCAGCTAGTATAAAATGTTTTGGAAATGCTTTGGGTAGTAATTCTAATAATTAATTACAACTAAAATCTTTAAAAGCAAATAAATAATAATAAATAAAAATTATGTACGTTTGCAATTTCAAATTAACAGCTTTTTACTATATGCATTATGAAGGTATACGGTACCTCCACGAAAATATGAAATTTTCAAATATTTGTCTGTTGGACCTTCCCGATTGTTTCAGCTAACCTCTGGAACAGTTGAAATAATTTTGACGGGACTTAGAGTGACTCAGGTTACTTTCAGTACAAAATTAAAACCAATGATATCCAAAAATTCCGACTTCAAGAACTAGACCAAATTGAAATGGAACCACACGCTCATAGCCTTTAAGGGGAAGGGGATAGGGATGGGGAAGGGGATGGGGAAGGGGTTGGTTAAGAGGATGGGGATGGGGAAGGGGATGGTATGGGCCTCCGGTATCCTCACTCACTCGGTGAAACATAGCATAAGCGCTATTTCACACCGGTCTTCTGTGAGGCCGTGGTATCACTCCGGTCGAGCCGGCCCATTACTCCCACGTAAAGCACGTAAATTAATTGTAATAAATATTTATTTTACCCAATTTCTTTTTTTTTAAAACCAATATTAAGATAAAAAATCATTATTTAAATATTACTATGTATCAAACAAAGCTACGAATGAATAACGAGTTTCAATTATGTTTTCAACGGTACCTTAAATCGCTTGGAACAATCATGGCTAATAAAGAAATGAATGTTGTCGTACTTAACTGTCCGTGTGTCACAATGGAACAATAGCGATCGATAGTCGCCTAGAATATTTTAACGTGCCGGCCGCTGCCCACTGACTAACATCTACTTAACATTCGAGTATTTTAAGAAGAATACTTATTATCTGTTTACCTAATAAATATTATCTTTTAGGATTTTCATAATTGGAACAAAATGTAAGATTGCTTTTTTTTTATCTTATATTGAACTAGATTATACCCGCGGCTTCACCCGTGTGTATGTCTGTTATGGCGGTATAGAGCAGCGTATGTCCTTCTCAAGAATCAAAGTAACTCCATGCCAAATTTCATTGAAATCAGTGTTGTGGTTTAGACAATATACCAAACGATCAGACGTATCGCCTGATGGTAAGCGATAACTACCGTCCATGGACACCCGCAACACCAGAGGCACCACAAGTGCATTATCGGTCTTTGGGGGATGGGGAAGAAGTTTAAGACCTAAATTCCAATTGACTTTAAACCGTTTCGCAAAAATTTAAAAAATCGGTCCTCGTTCCAGATGCACACGGTATCTTCTTACTAATGTTCTCCTAGCCGATAAAGCTCAGTCTCGAAGGAGACCACCCACATACTACATAATGTTACTCATTACACAAGTAATATTAAACATAGGCAAACCCCAGAAATTTTCTATGAGAAACCTATTATTATGCCCTAACGTTCGTTTGCTGTTGTAATACCCCTTTTCCTCTATATTTCTTTTGACTTCACTATATAAAAACCTCTTTTATCTAAAAACCATAATCTCTACGTAATAAATCAACGAATAAAATCAGCACACACCATGTGTATAAATCACAAATGCAAATCCGGCGAGTACACGTCAGCATAGCCACGTAACATCAAGAATGCTATCACAATAATTTCCAAATATATACCTCTCTATTCTGATTTCGTACGACATGGTTGTCATTTCTTACCTACAGGTGTGTATTATATTGTGGTTTGGAAGAATAGAATGGAATTTGACTTAAAAAATACAATTACGTGTTTTGTTTTCACGACCATATTTTGAACCACTTTCCTCTTAGAAACACGAGGATGAAGAGATTGAAGTTCTATCCCGATTTTGAGCAGTCAGCATCCACCCGCTGCCAGTCACTTTCTTCAAACCGTCAGTCCATCGCGTCCCAGGGTGCCCTACACTACGTTTGCTTAACCGTCGTTTCCAAGTGAGCAAATTTCAGCTCCACCAACTATCGGTTCGTTTGGAGATATGACCGGTCCATTTCCACTTCAGCGTGCTGATTCTCCATGCGATGTCAGTCGCTCTAGTTCTCTGTCGAATAACGTCGTTCCGAATTCTGCGCCACGCTGAACCACTATAAATTTGTGCATCAGTGCAATGGTGAATGTCCACGTCTCGGATCCATACGTCATTACGGGTAGGACGTATGGTTAAATAACTTGGTCTTCAAAGATGTGACGTAGCCTACCGTATGCTACTAAGCCCAGACAATTCTTCTACAATGGCTGAAAATAAAGAAATAATTTGTTTTCTATTAACACATGATATAAAACCAATCTTGTAATGACAACACTTTGTGTGACCCAGAAATTGCTGTTCTAGGTTTGGGTATTCTTTGTTTTCGTTACATGAATGCTTAACATGTCCCCCGCAGCATAAGGTATTATTATGGCCTAGTGCAGAAGGATCAAAAAAAATCTAATAATTACAAAATGTCTACATAGTCATATGTTAATTTTGAGACGACTTCTCCCCCACGTTCTTGCGTTCGTATAACTTTTGCCAGTCCCTCGAGAAATTTGCTAGAGTACTTTCTCTGGTTGATATGTATGCTATGTCAATTTTCATAACCAACATCACTTGTATGCAAAAACTTTCTCTTGACGATGATGAGCTTACGTTGTTAAGACGAAAAAGTGTAACAAACAACCTCTCGCATTTATAATATTATTATTATTCACGAAGAAAATTCAAAATGAAATTATATCTACCGTTGTGGGATAACATTTTCAGTATACAGCATTAATTAAAATATTATAATTAGACCTGGGAAAAAATTGTAAGAAAACTAGCATTGGCCTACAGCTCCGACTACGTAAATGTCGGTTGTCGCAGATTTTTTTTATGGAGTTGAGGAAGAATTTAGGCTGGCTAAATTCTTCCTC
The DNA here is from genome assembly GCA_916048165.1 of Spilarctia lutea. Classification (NCBI taxonomy): domain Eukaryota; kingdom Metazoa; phylum Arthropoda; class Insecta; order Lepidoptera; family Erebidae; genus Spilarctia; species Spilarctia lutea. Next base: position 638,345 of record OU696492.1, on the reverse strand, counting down.
AATTCCATTGTAAATTTCATGGAAGTCGGTTCAGCAGTTTAACCGTGAAATCATAATACTAGTACTAGACAGATAGAGTCACTTTCAATTTAAAATATTAGTTTGGATTTTATTTTATAACTAGCTGAACCCCGCGGTGTTACCCGCGGTTATTGTCGTATCGTGAGTAACGCCGCGGGCCGAAGCTAGTCTAAAAAATGTAAGCCTAAGTTACTTCTTGTACCATCAGCTACCTACCAGTGAAAGTCCCGTCCAAATCGATCCAGCCGTTCCAGAGATTAGACGGAACAAACAGACAGACAGACAGACAGACGAAAATTAAAAAAAAAATGGCATGTGTACCGTATATACATTCATATGCATGTAGTAAAAAGCGGTTGTATTCATATTACAAACAGACACTCCAATTTTATTTATTTGTATAGATTATAGGAAAACTTACGGCTGAATTGTTACATTATCCAAACTTATTACGAAAAAAGGAGGCTAATAACAAGTTTTCACAGATTTGCCTTAATATAGTGTAATGTACGAGTTTTATAAAAATGACGTTAAAAAAATAAGCTTTGAAATAGAACCAACGATGATAGGAAGCAACGTGCAGCTGTTAAGAGTGACATCATTATATAGATGTACATAAAGGAACCTCGTTATGTCTTAGAAAATATTCCAGAAAGCCTGTTGAATATTTAAAACATTCGATATGTTTTCGTTATATTGCAATCAATGGCTTTCTACTGCGCCGAGTGTTGGGGATTCAAATCCCACATGGGACAATACTTTATGTGATCCACAAATCGTTGTTCTTTGTGACATGTATGTTTGTAAATTCCCCTGCGACTTAGAACGTTTATTCCTATTAGCAAGTTGTCTTGTATTGTTGTTATGTTTTTTTGTATTTGAGATTGTAAATCTGTTTTGAGAATTACAGTGAAAATAAGGATGTATTAGGCCGAAATCTCCTTTTCAATGAAGCCAAAGTCTAATATACTGCTGTTGTTGTTGTTGACGATAAAGGGTTTAGGTTTTTAGTGAGCTGAAAAACATTTGAAAGATTGCCAAACACGTGTAATATTAAAAAAAAAACTATAATGTGTGAATCGATTTCATTTGGGCAAGCTGAAATTGTATAAGCAAAGGGTTTTTAGACAAGCCTGTTAATCTTTCACAGACGATTCCCACTGAGGATATAATATTTTTACATGATTATTTATATCAGTTGTCTAGTATCCCATAACACAAGCTCTGCTTAATTTGGGACTAGGTAGCGTTGTGTGTTAGATAATTCGTGATGTCCGAAATATTTATTTAATTATAATATTATTATTATTTAATTTTAAGCACAAATAACTGTAGATGAAAGAGATAAAGTTATATTAACAGAACACGTTATCAAAATGAAAATACCTCAATTACACAATGCGTTAATAACTTGACGAAAACAAAGTACTTTTATATTGTCACAGGGTTACCCCACTGTCCTCCGACTGTAGGACATTCTCATTTAGGTACGACAGCGGCTAGCCACGAGAAGTATTCATAATCCTTACTAATATTATAAATGCGAAAGTAACTTAGTCAGTCTGTCGCACTTTCACGCCAAAACTACTGAAACGATTTAAATTCAATTCAGTACACAGATAGTTTAGAGTCTGAGAAAGGATATACTTACTTTTTGTTGCGAAAAAAGTGTTGTAAGTGGTTGAAAGGGAAGGTGAAAGGTTGTGTAAATGCTACTCAAAGCCACTATGCCACGCGGATGAAGTCGCGGGCACAGCCACTGTAAGTATAATAGATTACACTCTAACTTTTATTTATTACGGTATCAGTTTCTGGAGCCTGCTTTCTATACAAATAAATAAGATTGAAGTGTCTGTTTGTAATTATGAAGTTTTTTTAAATGTGTGTTCCACATATATTATTACTGGCTGCACCCCACGGTGCTACCCGCGGTACGACAATAACCGCGGGCAACGCCGCGTACTAATATCATAGACTATTATGCTTTTCCTACCACTAACTCATGAACCATAAGATTTAAGTACAAAGTTATGAGAGATAATAATCGATGGCCGTATATATAATAGATAGCTTTACTTATCATAACTGGTATTACTGTAAGTATCTATAAAAACAACAATATAAAAAGTCGAGAATCTTAAAGTTATCCAGTGTCATGTACCTCACCTACAACCGTACCAAAGAAGAGTGTACCCGCGATCTGTTTATGAAACAGCATCCTGATACACTTTAATCTCTCTAAAAAAATTGCTTCAAGAAATGCAACAAATAAAATAAATATTTCGGACATCTAACACACAACGCCATCTGGTCCCAAACTAAGCAGAGCCTATATTATGGGTACTAAACAACTGATAGAAATACTTATATACTTTCTTGTGAATACATTCATATTATACATACAAAACACCTAAACTCCGAAACAAATATTTGCAAATCATACAAACATTTGGAAATCGAACCCGAGACCCCAAGACTAAACAAGAATATAGTCGATAATTCCCATTGTAGCCTAAATTTTGGTGACATTACTTACTGGGTTGGAACTCCGCTGTTTTATATCAGCCCATCACTATTGTGACGATTTCTTGACCTTCACATTTATACTCTATGTATTTTTAACCTTGTTAAATTTTTATTTTATAAAATTCTTGAAATATGTTTATTATCAATATTATTATTTCGAAAGTAACTCTGTCTATCTGGAAACTGCTGCAACGATTTTAATGAAACTTGTCGTGGAAATACTGTGGTTCTTGAGAAAGGACATAGGCGGAGGCGGACATCTCTTTACATAGGTGGAGTCGCTGACAAAAGCTAGTTTGTAACTTTATCTTAGTAGTGACTAATTGATAAACTTCACAATCGATTTAAGGAAATGTAAAAGTCAGCTTTGATTCCCAAGATAATATATAAATACACACTCGCTGAAAGAGTCATAGGCAAAAGTTAATAAATCAATAAATATTTATTTTAATCTTTTTCGCAATTGAAAAATAAAACGTCTACGGATCATTAAAATAATATACGTGTAAACAAACACAGTGGAGAACCAAGCTTAAATTGCATTGCGGTAATATGAGTATGAGGGTCAAGCGTCGTTTTTATCAAACGAATATCTAAAAACCTTACTTTCTGGAGTCAAACCACGTAGAGTCACGAACGTCAAGGGCTGCTTTCAAACTTTTCAGTCAAGTATTTCGCAAAGGGAACTATTTCCTACATATATTACGCTTCTCCGACTACATAAAACATAGAGCAACACACGCCGGCAGAGCGAAGATTAGCAGCTATAGTGTATTTTTTGCAATACGAAACAGTCTGTCATTTTGTCAAGGGGGAGGGGGAAGTTATTTTTCACACATACTATGTAATATAATTTAAACCGTGGGAGAGCCACGCCACAGCATGAATGAGCCGGCTCGACCGGAGTGATACCACGGCCTCAAAGAAATCCGGTGTGAAATAGCGCTTGCGCTGTGCTTCACCGAGTGAGTGAGGATACCCATCCCCTCCAGCATCCTCCTTCCCATCCCCCTTCCCCCTCCCCATCCCCTAAAGGTTGGCAACGCACTTGTGACGCCTCTGGTGTTGCGGGTGTCCATGGGCGGCGTAAATCGCTTACCATCAGGCGATACTGTAGCTCGTTAGCCCCCTATACAATAAAAAAGAAAGAAAAAAATACACATTTTTAACTCAAATACAAAAACAATCAGAAACTACCACTCATCACTATAAACTCCCACATAAATATTAAAACAAAACGTTTCATATTTTACGCACATAAAAATACATTCTGTGTTATAACAGTGTAATGCGTAGGCCTATTTGGGCTCATACTTTGACAGAGGAGAATGTCTGCGTATGGCTACTTCCTACATTGTTACTCTATGCTATAAAGCGAGTACTTCCTAAAAAGAATCTAAAACGAACGCGCACTGTATTGTTCGTCCATTTCATAGAAAAGCCATTTTACACCTTCGCAAAATAAACATTGCGATTATTGGAGCAGAATTGAGTTACGAGAATCGAGTTGAGTGTAATTCAGTTAGAGCAAATGGACTTCTCGATAATAGCCGGTTCTTGTTACAACTACATCGATCAATAATCTACAACTATGTATTGTAATCTTATAACTACACGATATATACCTATTTATTACGTATTTCTTTCAACCCCTATTGCGGAGGCGTAATAAGGAGTGGTTACAATCAATGTGAGATGTATATCTCTGTGGACACCTAAACTGTTGGACAGATTATGATTATTTTAATTTGAAAATTAGTTCCATCGGTTGGAAATTATATCAAATATTTTAACTTGTTTTTTTTGTTTTATTTATGCTTTCACTTAGGCAAATGATTGGAAGACAAATATTTTATTTAATTAAAATTTACTATTTATATTTATTTAATTTGTTTGCGAAGGCCATAAATTTTTAGTAATCCATACTAATATAATTAATTCGAAAGCAACTCTGTATATCTACCAGTCTGTTATGCTGTTACGGCTGGACCGCTGCACAGATTACCATCACAGTTCGACATAGCGGTTTGATTCTTGAAGAAAGACTAAATTGACTTGAAAAATCTGATTGTAAAATAAATAGATAAAAGAAATACAAACTCATAGAATGAGTTTGGGATGAAGGTGGTATTACTTGAAGCTTTAATCCTCTTATCTCCTTTCTTATTGGCATGTTCAAAGTAATGCACTTCAATTTACCTACATCTTAAAAAATGTTTTGATTTTAACAAAAGTATTTAAATTAAAAACTCATTTATAACTAGCACAAGAACGAAAATAAAATTTCCGTTCTTCCTAGCGCTTAATGGCCAGAGTAAAATGATCAATTCCCGTCCCTTCCCGTACCATTTAGTGCTATTAAAACAGCATCAGTGTTCTTGCCGAGATGAATTTTAAGGAAACTTCTACTGCTATCGCTAACGACTTATTTATCACAAATATTAATCTTTCAAAGCAATAAAAAATTATGACGTTTCAGAAATTTCCGTTTACATATTATTTAGATACAACTGAGCAGATATTTTGCAGCAAAAACTTTGCAACAATCTATTTTTCTCAAACTGAATTTCTACATTTTTGACGAGAACAGATTATTGAAGGCTTCTTGCTCATTATTTAACTTACGAACAAATTTTTTCCCAATAAATAATCTCACGTATTTTTATTCAATGAAATTAATTTACTCGAATTCACGAAAACTAATTTAACTAATTTGATCTCATAATTTTTGATAATAGGTTATTTTGTCCATTTTAGTTTGACTAATTCTCCCCGATTATGTAAATGCATAAACATATAATTAAATGAGAATTAAATTAAAAAAGTAGGAAAAAATCATTTAATAAAAAAATAACAATATAAAAAATACCTATATTGAGAGAAACAACTTTGCATAAATTGGGTAGGAAAATTATAAAAAAAAATTGTGGCGTACCTAAAGTTTTCGTTTCTTTTCCGTAACTATTTCGACACGAAAATAATAAATTTGAAACATATATCCATAAAATAATGTTAAAATCAATATCTTTTATGCTGTAGTTTATCTGTAAGTGTATCATTAATAAATTTGCTGTACACAAATTCTACGCTGCAAACAATTTGCAGTCCTCTCACTTGACAACTAAATCTTTGATGGTATTAAAAGAACCTAACGACCACGTAACTCCATGGTAATTTATCCTTAATTTGAACTCTATTATATTATCATCATCTTACGCATTAGAATGAATGCCAAATAGGCTCTTACTTCCAAATGATACTGGTAATGTTTCAAATGACTGTTATTATTTCTCGTAAAGTACTCTGTGATATTCCACCAGTTAAGTGTAGTTTGTAATAAAGTTGTTTACCAAATTGGTGGCAGTTTTATATTTGAATATATAGTTTTATATTTGATTTGCTCAGGACCCGTCGTACCGCGCGTACGTCAGTTACCACGGTAAATAGTAGCCTATATCCTTCCGTAAAAACTGAAGAAAATAAGAAAGATGAAAAAGAAACAATTTTTTAAGTGCGGTTTTGAAAATTCCATAGACTTTTATCATATTATGAGAACAGCTAAGCAGACTGATTACCTATTGGTAAATTGTTACAATCGACCATGAACTCGAAACGTAAAACTGTATTGCCGGTCTTTGAGATCGGCAGCGGTAATCGCTTGCTGCGCTAATTGCAACACCAGAGGCGTCACAAGTGCGTTGCCAGGCTTTGAGGGATGGGGAAGGGGTGGGCAAGGGGTTGGGGTATAAGCCTCTGATATCTTCACTCACTCGGTGAAACACAGGTTGCGCTGTTTTACACCGGTTTTCTGTGAGGCCGTGGTATCACTCCGGTCGAGCCAGACCATTAATGACGAAGCGTGGCTCTCCCACGGTAAAGTTGTTTTTATTGGTGCTACAGCCTCTATTCCTAGAAGCTTTGACATGCCTAGAGTTTCCGGTTAGGGATTTGATTAGGACTACATATTCATCGGGGATATATTATTATATACACATGGGAAAGGCTTTGTACTCCGTGAGAACCGCACATACTTTCATATGTATTTAGTGAAAAGGTGTTAATTTCAAATTACAAATAAACAATTTAATTTTATTTATTTGTACAGATATAGCTTCTTGTCCTCCAACAAATCAACATTCACTATACCAAATTTTATATTTATATCAGAGCACAAGTTTTTTGCGAAACGCGTTCAAAGAATTCTTCTCACGTCGCGTCATAATACATGGATATTCGATCGATTCGTCTGCCAACGCTCGTCGCTAGTGATTAGAGTAATCTTTCGTCAATCCGCCCATTGTGAAGCCTGTAATCAGTAGGGATCGGGCGGGTTCACATCAAAATGAATGACTAATATTTGTGTTTACCCACATCCAATGAATACGGTCGCGCCCAAATACATTATTAGGTGCCTGTCAACTCAGTTTTATGTTAAAAATAAATGTTTCGAAAATTGGTGATATTGATCCTTATTCTTTGAGGAAGTTTTGGCTGTTGGAGCACTGTAGTGACTTGGCACCGTATTCGTTTCGATTTTTTTTTTGTAGTCTGAGGTATTTAACGTCCTTGGAGGAATATTATAGTGGTTTTTTCATACTTATTTGTTAGAAAGACAATGATCTGCTCTATTTCGGCCCGTAGCCTTTCCATCTTCATTTTTATAGTAATATTTTAAATTTTTCATTATAATCCCTATTGTGACATCCGCATTAGGCTTGTCTTCTCTTTGTCGCATGCGAAAATAAAATTATAATACTTATAGCGCTGGTAAAGTAAGTCATCTATGGCCTAAGAGGATGTAAACTTAATCTTAGAGTATGTTCGTTCTGGATGCAGTCTGGTACTACCATCCTCAAACCGTAGTACCAGTGATCTATTCATCTAATTCTAAAGTAATTTAACGTGAAAGTTATTACCCGAAAGTGCTGCAATAGCATCTTATTTACAAGTTCAAAGATATCAAAAAGATATATTGATAAATTGCTCTCAATAATACTCCATTATCTATGACAAATATGATTTCCTGAACGTTTATACAATTTAATCCTGTTAATCTATTAATATCAAAGTAATACACGAATCGAACAATTCCACTAACTAGTTAACCTCATGTATTTAAACAAACTCCATTGAACAATCTCTATTAAACTCTGAAATTTTCATGTATAATTTCATCCATAAACCCACGCTACAAATGAACAAATAACAAACTTTGTACACAAGTTGGTACAGTACCCTGTGTTTATTTAGTCTAGTTCGATCTAACCTTTGTTCGTTTGTTTGTTAACAGGTAATAGAAAACCAAGAGATGTGGAATATCGTAGCACGATATCTTGTGGAAGTGTCCTGGAATTAATTGCCATGACATCCGAAGAAGCTATAAATGTGGTCGCTAAGAAAGACGCGAAAAAGACTGATGAGTGCCCGAATTTTGAAATATCGAACAACAAAAAAGAAAAAGCAGTCGACGATCAGAGAGTGAAACGCTCTCAAGAACTAATGAGATTAGTATATGAACTACCTGATGATATAAAGGCACCTGAATTAATAGAAAATAACAATATGCTTAAAGAAAACCCACCAATTACAATTGTTGAAATAACTGAACAAAATGGTTGTGCTGAACTAAGTTCTAATCAATGTGATACATACTTCGAAGATGGAGACCCGGAAAGCCTGGGCGATACGGTGGTATACGATGTCCTGGCTACAAATGAGCTGATAATGCAATGTACTGAAGAATTTAAAAAGGTTATTGACAGGTCATCTCCAGATGAGTGTGATGTGAGTGATGAAGACTTGTATGAGTTAAAGAAAATATTAGAATCAAAGCCAAAGGTTTTAGAGAGGTATATCCGTGAGTGCGCGAACACTGATGAGGTTACAAGGTTACACAAATTGACGTCGTTGGGTCCTCTGTCTCCGAGGCCTCATCACGAGGCCAGGAGTACTTCGGTGACGTCAGACCTGTTCCAGCTATGGTTGTCGTCCTCTCCAGTTAAGGTGAGTAAATTACACTATTGTGATGTCATTATACAATTGAATCGTTATATAACTTGATGGGTGTTTGTGTTGTGTGTTTTATGGTTTTGTACTTCTTAATGTGTTTAACGGTAGACACATAAATTAATATAATGGTGGTATAAATTTATTAAACGTTGTTTTAGTGGCAATTATAGGAAGAAGAATTAAAATACATTTTATGAGTTTCAATGGATTGTTCATTGACTTAAAGTTATCAAGAAGTGCGAAGATCGTAACGTATCGATAGACAAATTTCATTTCCAAAATTTCCACTTTGATTAATAAGAAAATATGATTATCAATCACGGCACTTTCTGCATCATTATTTACACTAGAACTGCCAGATTTAGATGCACAAGTTATATAATTATGGATTTTTGGTATTTTTATATAATATTCTGTACGCTATAAGATTTACAAGATGACATAATGAAATAAACTGGTGATCTTCAAAGGGTATAAACTGCACAGATAGACTAGTGGCTTTAGCGGTCACAACTTAAACCACTAGGCCAAATGTTGTGAGTTAAAATCCCACATAGGACAACACTTTGTGTGATTCATAAATTGTTGGTCTGTGTCTGGGCGTTCTCTGGATCCGTTTCATGTGTGTTTGTAAAGTTCCCCGAGACACAGGATGTACATTCCTAATGCGGGAGTTTTCTTTTAAAAAGTATTATTTTCAATTATAGCCGTCAATAAGAATCAAACCCTGTAAAATAAAATAAAAACTACACACAAATCGTTTGACCCATTAAGGAGCTATGATACCAAAGATACACTGGTTAATATATGACACCCTTCTTATAAGGAAAGGGTGACAAGTAAGTGTTGGGAGTTTACTTGCTTACTCACCCTTCCAAATGAAGGTTCCAAGCTTCTTCATATTTATTCTTCTGGATAGCTCAACCCACATTCAAGAAGTTAATTAATTAATATTGTTGATTAATTACTCAAGTCTCAAATAAATACTTGTTCCTTTATTAAATTTGTTACAAGAAATGCGTAGGCTGGACCCGGGTTTCTTATTTGAGAACTACCTTTTTAAGGATTATAAAGGAAAGTTTTATGTATTTCTGAATATTAAAATGTTTTATCTGACTTAGTGGTAAGATAAAACCAGTCTAAAAGTAAATGGATTCCGAGAAAGCTATTGTATTTATATTTGAAAGTTATATATTCGAACTTTGAATAAATAGACGACTTTATATATTTAGATTGTTTACTTATAACATATTTGCTCTTGAACGGTCTTTCTTAGTAAAAGAGCTTAAAATTGTTAACTAATATAAGAAAAAGACTTTTTATTTTCTGAGTTTATTAGCGAACTGTCTTAGTCGATATGGCTATTACAGTTAGTTTCCATGAAACTGGTAAACACACACAAATATTTCTCATAAATTTTCTAACCTCGTCTACTATTTTTTTATAATGTTAAATATTTCTTCTTTCTGTTTTAGGTTATTCTTCTGTTTGAAACTAAGTAACAAAAGTAATAATCCTTGTCTACAATTACCAAATTTAATAAAGAAAATGGTTATTTGTAAGCTAATAACAATGCCCTCAAAATTCTATTCCCTAAAACGCTTAAAACCTTTCAATTTCGAGTCCCGACGTCCGAAGCTTGATAGGTTTTCGAGATCGAAAGTTGAGCGAACTCAAATACTGGGAGTTATCGCTTCAATGTGTAAATGCCAGCCCTACCTATATCTACGGGGCTCAAGTAGGATCAACGTGATTCAAGGATTACGTAAAATAAATTGGCAATTGTTGATAAAATCAACTGAAGGATTAACGCTATTAATCAATAGTGCGAGAAATTGTAGAATGGTTGGATGTTTAATTTGTCTTCGATTCCCAGCCAGGGCGAGTAATTGGGGGATAAGTACGATCATTTGTTTTGTGCCTGGATGTAATTTTTCTAAAATATGTTTGTCATCAACTCATAATGTCCCACTGCTGACCGAGTGCGGGTTGGGGACTGGATATGTTTGTGTTTAGAAATATTTAAGTATGTTTGTGAGCAGTCCAGTTACAATATAGTATTAGCTCTGCCTAGTTTGGCAATAGACGGCCGCGTGTGTAACGCGGCCGTCTATTCCCGAGTTATAAATTTATTAGTATTTATAAAACCATAGTTGGTACCTATTTTCTATTCATCATCAACCTATCGCAGTCCCATCGGATTGTTAGAGTGAGGGAACAGAGAGTGCACCTGTATTTACGCACACACTTGTACATTATAATATCTCCTGCGTAGATGGCTCCTCTCCGTTAAGACTGGCTGCCTTGGCCGTAATCGGCTAGGAGAACATTATAAAAAAATTCTGTGATCGCAAATCGCACTTGCTACACGACATATTATTTAACCTGTGGAAATCGAACCGACGATCTCCGAATTAGCAGTCAGAAGTTATTCCACTAAGCAAACAGATTGTTACAGAGTTAGTCAATGATGCCAAATATTTTTTTTTATTTTTTTTTTTATTAAATAGTGGGCAAACGAGCAGACGTATCACCTGATGGTAAGCGATTACCGCCGCCCATGGACACCTGCAACACCAAAGGCGTCACAAGTGCGTTGCCGACCTTTGGGGGATGGGAAAGGGGATGGGGGGAGGTGTTGGGTATGGGCCTCCGGTATCCTCACTCACTCGGTGAAACACAGCGCAAACGCTATTTCACACCGGTTTTCTGTGAGGCCGTGGTATCACTCCGGTCGAGCCGACCCATTCATGCCGAAGCATAGCTCTCCCACGGTATTTCAAAGCTTCATAATATTACGTGATACAATGTCATCTCATCGCTCTACGTGATTGGATTTAATTTGGTGTATCTATCTTATCAGCACTGATAATGTCTTACAAGCGGTTATCGACGTCACTAACAAACTCACACGCTTGGATATGGTATTTCTTTTATGACATACTAAATCTTGTCCGCAGCTTCGCCCGCGTATATAGCGGTTATCGCCGTCAATACTAGGTTATGTGTTGTGCTGTTCCTACTCAGCTGAATGATTAAATCTGAACCAATCTGAAGCGCTGGTGCAGGTTTTCGTTGAATAAAACAAACTTCTAATTACCCAACCACTGAATTTTAATATTTTCTGAATATAACAGTGATTACATGTATCCTAAAATTATATTTCGGCGTGTGACACTGTGTGAACAAATTGTTGTTCAAAGTCTGGGTGGACTTTATTTCCATGACAAGTATATTTATAAAGTTCTTCGCAACACAGAAATATTCCTAATTCTCACTCTAATGATAAACTTACGCTAATTTTCATAAATGAATAACATTTGAAGAATTTGAGACGAAAAAACCAAACTTCAAATTTGAATACATCATCATCATCATCATCATCATCAGCCTATCGCAGTCCACTGCTGGACATAGGCCTCTCCGATTGCACGCCACTTAGTTCGATCTTCGGCTTCTCGCATCCAGCTCCAAAATTGAATTTGAATACATAGTAATAAATAACTTAACACGTCTGTCTTATGGGATGCAATTTTAAAACTTTGCGGAGTTTTTTTTTTGAGAGGAAATATGGAAATTCCTTTCGTATCTCGTACTCCTTAGGTATATTCCTATACCAAAAGATTCCACTAAAAACTATCCTAGCAGCCGACCTCAAGTCAAGTCAAGTGAAAATCAAGACCTATTCAAGGGAAAAAACCTAACCAGCCTACTGATAAATATACTCACAACTGCCTCATTGATCTGCGTTTGGCGTATGCGACTGCCGAGCAAGAGGTCTCCGGTTCGAATCCTAGGTCGGCCCAAAAAGACGGTCTTTTGCACTATCATTTCCTGCGTAGTTGGCTTTTCTCCGTTGAGACTGGCCGCAGTGCCTGAAATCACCAAGGAGAAACACCATCAAACGTAGTCTTCATATATGTCTAAATACATTATTATGTAAATAAATTACTCCCAGACACAAACACATAGCTCATTACGCAATTACTTCTCCTGGGTGGGAGTCGAAGTCACGATCTGCTGTTTAGTAGCCAGGGTCACTGATCGCTTGAGAAATCAGTAAAGATTATTAAAAGCTCTTATAAAGATGACCAGATAAACAAACAATTTATATTGACAAGTTAATCCCAACAATGTCAGGCTCCGTGATCCTATGAGCTTTGTGGATTGGGACCCTTTTCAGGACAAATGTTTGTACGGTCCACAGATATTTACGTCGAGTCTGTCTGTCCGTGGAAGAACAGATCTCGCAATACAAACATTTGTTTTGATTTATAAGGATTAACTGTAGACACTCCAGTATGAAAACATACAAAACAATTGTTATTAATTAGGTATGCAATTTTATTGAAAAGTGATATGTAAATGTACACGCTTTTTGTATTTTTTATGGTATTGGGAGCTCAAACGAGCAGTCCTCTCCTATAATAGTAAGTCTTCCATCTCTTTTGTGTAATATCGGTAGTATATGAGTATAATAAGTACTGATTAAAATACCGCATCACTATCTATTAATCCCCATTACACTCAGCGCACAAAGTGAACAAAACACTCGACATGCTTTTAACAGATTATCTAAAGTCCTGTTATTGATATATCTCTGTGACGTCACTACCTGCTGTCCATTCAGTTAATTATATCACTCATCATATATTCTGTGATAAGAGAGTACGTGAGTCAGGAGGAGAGACCACTTGTCTGTTACTTTGTTCTTTGATAACTGTTTTAACTAACAAAGTTTATATTTATTGAAGCGTAGATGATGTGCAATGTCTGTATGGTGACGAATCAGCAATACGGAGTATCCCTACCCCTATTTTTCAAATGAGTATCATAAACGCCGATTAAGGGAGCACGCAGGACAACATCACTGTAAATAGAAGGGAAACTTTAAATAGATCCTATTCCAACCCGTCTGGCTAGGGTGCTATAGTAGGGCAAAGACTGCTGTCTACAACAGTAGGTTGTGGACGTTATGGGTAACGTCACACTGCTGGGCTCGGGTCTCCTCTCAGGAGAGGGTAAAGGCCATACGTCCCCACGCTGGTCGTGTCCGAATTGGGGACTGACAAGACAACGTTGTGGCTACGTAATCTTGCCGTTGAATGTTTTTAGGCCGCCCAAAGCCCTCCAACTAAGCTTCATGACTATCCTATGATAACAACATGAACCGATGCTTAACGTGACCTCCGAGTCACGGATACGCTCATGGTGTCATCTCACCAGCAGTCACCCATCCAGTTGCTTACCTAAGACAGTTGCCCTATGATCCTATCCTATCCCTATCCAAGCAGGCGGCGCTTATAGCTCAGTTGACCTATAAGCTCCGCCGAGAAGTATATTTTTCTTATAATTAATGTGAATAATGTCTACGGAAGCTTCATAATTTACAAGACAATTTAATAGTTCAATATCGATGTCTAACCTAGTGACATCAGTGTGCCCACTGCGGGCATAACATGCTATTGTTTGCTACTATTATTGCTCTTTGTTCTTAAGCCATTAGTGTGTTGTTTGTTGTATATTTTATAACTGTACATTTGATTACTACTAAGATTTAAATAAATTATTTTGAATACAGAACAGTTACCGCTAGAAATTTTGAAGCAGAATACCTTCTGCCATTAGAAGATTAATATTTTATTCTAAGATAGGAAAGCAGTTAAAAGAGACTTCTTATTATGGTATGTCTTTTTTCTTCAGTAACTTAAATGATGTTCGTTTAAGTAACTGAAGTAGTATGTGAAGCTGAAAAGTAAAATTACTTTTGATTAGTAAGGGGACTCACCGATGCCAAAACTATTTGCAGTTTATAACTTTTATCTAAAGTGTTATTTAATAAGGCTCTTGATAACTCCAAGTGGTTGTACATTTAACTTGGTAAGTAGTTTATCATGCTATAGGTAAGTTCAAGCTTCGAAAATTTCTAATTTGATGTTACGCAATTACGGTTCAGAAATTGAACGCAACGCTGACAGCACAAGGAACTTATTATGTATCAAGTATGTTCTGACAAGCTTCGGGAATTTCAATTTAATGTTTCACCCTGTATAACCGACGTGTATGCAGGCAATTTCAAGATGATCGATTGCATACTTAAGTCGTGAATGCGTCACAATGAAAACTTCAAAATGAAGTTAAATACTTTAATTGGTTGCAAATTGAATTAATTAATATAAATAATATAAAGACTCTTTGTATATTCTGGTCTATTTTAAGTCCGTACGAAGGATCTTAAGGATTGCACGTTTTGGCAATTAGTTTTAAAAGAAAAAGATTTCCCCAAAACTCTCTCCAGTTAATATCAAAGTTTGACAGAATTTTCTAAAATAAGACTCAGTAATATCAACAGTCATTTTAAAATCAATCAAATTAATTACTAATTTTATACAGAAACTGCATTAAGCACATCACAATTATGTAGTGTTTTTGCTCAGGTTTTTGAGAATATTCATTTCATTCTTTCCAATAGTTTAAAATAACACACCCAAATATAAAAATGATGTAAGAACCTCCAAAATAAGAAATAACGAAATTGAGAAAATTTTTTGAGGCGTTCGAGGAAAAGTGATTACTGGTATTCAAAATAGCTTTTAGTTGAGACAAAAGTGCTTGCCGTGAGTGGTGTTTGGAATGGGGCATAAATTACTTGTAAATAAGTTACTGCTTCATCGGAGGCTTCAAAAATAAATTGTATATTTTGTACTCGTTAGAGACTGATATTGAAGTACGGGTAACAAGCACTTTTAATAGATTATTTGGCATCTTTGATAATATATTTCCGCCTCGAGCAATTGTAATCCAGGTAATATAAATAAAAGAAGCAATAAATAAATATCGAGTAAAAATATGTAGTAATAGAGTGCTCTAGTTAGTCATTGGGCCAACTTCGTTTGAAGACACTTTTAAGCACTTAATTGTTCTATTTTGATGGAAGAAAAAAAAATGGTAGGAAAAAAATACTGACATTTAAGGACAACACATAGTAATAAAAAACGTTATGCTGACCATGATGTGTCAAAAATACTCGTATATAGAACTCTAAAATACCCCCTAGTACCTGCATCGCGCAAATAAGATTCTGGTACAAATACATATTTTCAGACCTTAGACAATATCAGCTAGCCTGGGCGGAGGATTTACCCTTTGCGTAGGAGAGACACTATTAAAAAAATATTGAAACTTGTCAGTACACAAGAAATATTCCTTTTCATCTATCACAGTTGGCATAATAAATATGAAATAGACAGTTATTGGGTAGAATCGAGAGCTTCGCTGTCTTTGAGATCGGCATGTGTCTATTAGTGACAATTCTTCTTGTTATGTTAAAAGAAAAAGGGCTACATGAAATATTAAAGCGAAATTGTTATTTTTATGAGAAAAATGGTGTTCGGTTAGTCTAATATTTTTCACAAGGTTAGTGTGCATATATATAATTTGCATAATCTGTTAGCAATGCTGTAATGCAGAAAGATTGCAGTTTTGATACGAAACTCTTCTGAATTAATTTAAAGAAGTTAGGAAAACCATGCATCTTTACATATGAAATGGATTGACTTACTCTTATTCCATAAAAAAATAACACTTTAACATGTTTTAAAGACAAACAGCATCTACTACCTATCTCCCTAATTTGCACGTAGAAAATAAATTCTCTGCTCACGGCATAGAAAACTGTTAGTCTATAAGTAATTTCTGCTATCTAGTCACAAACAGTAATACACACAACACAAACACTAACTAATCTTGAGGTAATCCAAAACCAAACCTTTTTTTTCCATGCGTTAATTTCCTGGAATCCTTATCTTACTGGTGGGATGTCGGACTCGAACCGACTAAAACCACACGCCGTCTCGGGTATCAAGAACCGGGGAATGTGCACCATAATAAGGAAAACCCTGGAACCTCGACGTACCTACTGTGCAGTCCCCCGGAAGCGTGCACGTTATGCAGCGTCCGCGCCGCCACCCGGACCTGCTTCTGCTAGTGTGATAGATGGCCTCATCTGTCACCTCCAGACTTGCGCTTTTGGAGGACGTAGACCGTTCTGCGATCTTCCGCCATGATGTCACGCCGGACATTCTGCTAGCGTGTAAAGCTCCGTGTCCATGGTCTGGCATTCCCAATGGTGGCACATAGGCGTTGGCTCCTTGTGGATCAGACACAGGTGATCTCCGAAACATCCTTTTCCAGTGATCATTCAGTCAGCGGGTTTGAGAAGGTCCCATGACGCCGATCAAGCCAATCCTCCATAACACCGCGCCATGTCTATCCAAAACCAAACCTTCAATCGTTCACTAATTTAACTCAAAACTATGGCTTTGAAACATAAAGCTTTTGATGCAAACTTGTGCCTAAGTGACTAAAGTATTTGCTGTTGCTAATTTGCCAAGATCAAACGAAAAAGTTGTGTACTCACTGATTGCCAATATAAACTGTAATTAAAACAAAATCGTTAAATAGTTATCACTTCAACACTTCAGCCCAATCCCGCCATTTAACGAACTGACAAAATTCCTTTTTAAAGCACCGTTATTCATTATATATACCGATAATTATAATCGTTGAAATGTGGCGAATTGGACGCCATTTTAAACATTACGTGGAATATAAAGGCTCAGAAAGGGCAAGTTCAAGGTTTGGGAGATATTAACTTTCCGAAACTGTTTTCCAGTGTGCGGTATTTCAACTGTCTGTTTTATAAACAATATATTTTAGTAAAAGGTCTTATTTATCTAATGTTTTTGGGTTATGTTGTCGTTGAAAGGATTAGGTTAAATTGTTGTAATGTAAACAAGTATTTTCATTAGTTTTGTACATTACTATATTTATTATTTGTTTAGAACATTGCTTGTTTACTTTTTTATTATTAACATTGGTTCTAGAATCAAAATAAATATATATTACATAAAAAAATGGAATTCCTTAATAACACACACATAAAAAAAACTGCAATTCACAATGAAAAACTACAGATTTTAAAGATTTCACTCTCCTCGAGTTCGATATCTAAACATTTGAAATCTGCACCACGGCTTTTACATTGCACATTTTCACTTCCGATTTGATTTCCAACGAATTGTGTCGCATAATGCAAAAGATTCAATTCAAGATTATTGGATGGTCAAGACCACCTGGCTTGATCATGTTACATCAAATTGGGTAAAACCGATTCGTGTAGACGTTAATGGACCGATGTTACATGTTAGTAAGGTATCGACGGAAACCAACTTATATTCTCAAAATTTATTTGCACGATTAAGCAACACTTTCCTTATAGGAGCCTTCATCTCTTCTTAAACTAAATTTGGAAGGAGAATTTTAAGGAAAGCATCTTCCTTATGACTATTGAGTTGAAGTGGTCCATGAGCTTCACTTTTTATACAGTAACGAGGTACCCAATCTAAAACTTTCACCTTCTGTGACCCAATAAAATTGTTTTTCATTACAACTTCGTGTACTATGATCCTCCGCCCTCCAAACATATCACAGCAAGAACGTCTTAATATACAATCTACAATCAAAGGAATTATCATAAATATAATACGTAATTTATAAAATGATGTCGCTTTGCCAGTTCCCGTAATATCGTCAGCTTTAAGCCTTTGCTTACATTTGAAGGCTATATTTAAATACATTAAAGTAGGGTTCCAGATACTCACTGCGTATTATTCAGCTTATTTTCATATAAATTATGTATTTGCGCGTTTATGCAACATTTCAGCGTACCGCTATATTGTTATTTACCATATTGTTTAGCGTCATGAGTAGCTGTGTCTTTGGCTTTAGTTAAAGTGGTGAAGTTTAGTTATAGTACGCTGTATTTATTTTGCGTAGCCTAATTGTCATTAACTAATTAAAATCTTTTAACTTCAGAAAGTATCTCCTTCTCTCAGTTTCTAACTCTTTGGTAAGACAAAATTATTTTGCCGTTTTCCACGTGTGTGAGGAAAGCAGATCAGTCGATGAAACTTTATACTTTGCGCCAATTCATTATTTAATGTAATGGTTCTCGAGAAAGGACAATTTTTTATAAGTCAGGGAAGGAAATTAGATTCTGGTAAACTGTAAATCTGGAATGAGCAAATGAGCACAAATATTTACTTCTGTCTTGTAATTGAAGACATCAAAAACACAAAATAATTAGCATTGATAAGAAAAAAGTCAGTTTTACAACTATTCGTCATTAAAGTAGCAAGAAATATATTCTCACTTATTACAATAACACCTTTTTCCAGGGTGATTGCAGTAATGCACTAATTTCTATTTATTGTCCTTTATTATTTGTAGACAATATTCACCATCACCGATGGAATAGCATATTGTTGAATCTACATTTTTTATAAGACCATTGTTGTCGCTTAAAAATGAATTATAACTCCTATTTTTTCTATTTTCTGATTTTCTAACTTTTAAAGCCGTTTGAATCAAGATTTTCTATCTTTAGACAATTGATTTCCTTTCGAAGTCTATCTTCGGAAATGACAATAGCACCTTCAACAATAGCCAACGATAACGCTTTATACTTCAGGCTTTTCAAAAAACAAGCTCCGTTAGATCACAAAAGAGATTCCATTAAAGGACCGGTAGATTTCTTGTCACCCTTTTCAATATTTAATCGTTGCTTTCAGAATTTTAGGTTCACTTGTATTATTCCCTATTCTTTCATCACATCATATTATTATGTACTATTCAATAAGTAATTTCTGGGTCATTTTATAAAAAAAACTTTGTTCAAGGTGTCTTCTAAAACGCTTAGTTGGCTGGTAGTAAGCTTTAACATTGGTGATGCTTTTAAATTTTCCATCTCCTCCTCTCCTCCATCCAATAGGATCAATAATCCATCTCCTCAGATTTTAAATTTTTGCAATTTGTGTTTCTATTGTCTATGAATAATGGCAATCTGTGATGTGTCTGTGATTTTCAAGGATAGACATATTATATACATTTTTAATTACTTTCATTTGAAGGTGTCCTGTATTAAAATTATATTTTATAAAAGTTTGTAATTTTTTTTTGGACATCTAACACACAAAGCTATCTAGTCCCAAGCTAAGCAGAGCTTATGTTATGGGTACTAAACAACTAATATGAATACTAAAATCACTATCTTCATTTCGATAGCCTTTATTATTCCCAAAATTATTTGACTAGCAGTCAAATTGAACCGTTGAACCGGTTTTACCTGAATATCAGTTTTTCCACAGAGCGACTGGCATTGGATTTTCGAAACCCCGAGGACGAACTAGATTTAAATGATTAACTAATTGTTATGTCAGTATATTTGAGAGCTGACTTTCCAATAATGATCGCCATAGGCGTTCATGACAATCTGGACTGATGAGTAAAAGTGCTCTCCGAGGTTTGAAACATAGCCAGACTCCATACTTCGGGCTGGCATAAATTCTCAGACCTCTTGATTGGCAGTCGCTAACCGCTAGTCCAACGGGGCAGTCTAGTCCAGAGGCCAGGTCTTATTATAAATATTTAAAACAAATAGATTCATAAATGTAGTCTTGAAATTACGTTATAATCAGTTTTAGAACAATTTAAATGTTATTCATAGTACAACACTTTTACGACATTAATGACGATTTAATCTTAACTATTTGATTCATACTGAATGAAGATATAAATCCAACAATATTCTGAACAAATGTGCGATCATGCGTTATTTCCTCAAACGTGATAATTTGTTTCTAATACACACATTGAGTTCTAAAGACGAGGAAAACTTAACAGAAGATCTAATTTCTACTGTCATCTGAGAAGCTCATTGGTTGTTAGACTCGACATTTACAGATACAGAGATTTAGAAAAAAACAGATTTTTAGAGCAGTAGAAAATATTTTATCAAAGTTAGCCCATTTTATCCTCTTAATGGAGGTCAAGTTCACAACACTGACATGTTAGAGGCTATTTTGGGAGAGGTCAGTAGGTTGACAAAGAGCAATTTTAAGTTGATTACTTAAAATCACCTTTGAGTATAAGCAGGGAAAATCCATTTAAAGGTTAAAAATCAAAGTCTATAAAGTAAGTGTGTAAACACTGCCGTTAGAAAAATGTTTACTGTAATTAATCGTGGTAAGAGCTTTTGAAGCTGTAGATTTGCGATACGCAAATTATTTTTTCTTTCGATTTTTGGCGAAATAAGTGCCAGATTTTGTTTTATTTCTTAAGTTCGGTTCAACATTGCAAATAATTTTGTCTGATTTTTCTAATTGCTGAGCAACTGTCTTATTACTAATCAAATGTGAAATTGTAATCGTTATCAGATGGAATACAGGAATTACCTAGATTATACGTAGGAGTATTAAAACGGAACAGTTGTGGCGGTTAAGGTAGTTGCTAACGCAAACGTCGAATAGGTCTGAAACAGTATCTGAGAAGCCTGAGTCTGCCCAGTGACTGAAGATACCACAACGATGGGCACACCAACTGGCTATACTTAACTCGCTAGGTAGGGCAGTAACTGTGTCAATAATATATTTCTAAATACCTTTACAGAGGTATAAAATCAAAGATGTATGTCAATATATCATGATTTCTGCCTAAAATCTCTAGAATCTATCTCTTAATTTAGAAATTTCGATAACGTTATTAAGATTAAGTTTGGACATCATTTAGATGACATAAAGTTTGTTCTTG
Organism: Spilarctia lutea; assembly: GCA_916048165.1. Taxonomy (NCBI): domain Eukaryota; kingdom Metazoa; phylum Arthropoda; class Insecta; order Lepidoptera; family Erebidae; genus Spilarctia; species Spilarctia lutea. Next base: position 617,141 of record OU696492.1, on the reverse strand, counting down.
ACATTAACTACCGAGTTGTGTTGCGGCTAACTTTAGTTTCATATTTCTTATTTTAGACATTCAGGACCTACAGCTGAATACCAATAAACTAATCACGAATTAGGTCGAGTAACTTTGCTAATTTTCGTTTTGTTAAATGAACCTACAGACTTATACCTATGTATTCTGAATGCTAAATGTCGTTTGGTGTTTTCGTAACGTTTTCTCAACCCAAATACCGCAGTTTCTAAAGACAAAAGTTTTTGATCAGTGTGTTTTCCAGTGATGACTATGGTGCAAAGACGTGGTCACTCACAATAAGAATGTCTCAGGAATGAGGAAATTTGCAGAGTAACCAAGGTCACCAATATTGTTCAAAAAATTTATAAACTTAAGCGAAAGTGGGCGGTTCACATTGCTTGCAGAAACGATGACCGTTTGGGCCGTAAAGTTCTCAAGTTGAAACCGTGTACTGGAAAACGCAGCGCTGGTAGACATCCCCATAAAGTGGTCGCAGAAAGCCGTTGTTGTGGAGAAACTTGAGTGAGGTATGTGTGCAGTAATGGAATTATTTTGGCTGAGATGATGATGATAAAATGCCGTTTGGCATATTCAACATCAATAATTGCATCAGAGTTAGCGTTCCTGACTCCCTGACAACTACAACAGACCAATCAATCAGTATGATAAAATCATATATTCACGTTTATTATCATTTCATTTAGGTATATTGCTGTAATTTAGTCTCACCGAGAGACTATTCCATACATTCAGGGATGCATTCATATATTCGTGTGTGCATATTTACTGTACGTCTAATCTAATGGTTAGTGTTCCTGACTGCTAAGCCAGAGGGTGTGAATTTACTCCCCAGCCAGAGCAAACAATTATGTGGTGAGCAAAAACATTACTTTTGATTCTTTACAAATACATAAGTATGGCTAAGTCTGGTTGCCGGAAGGTACCGAATCGACGGACGAAGACGACCATGTGTGGGATGAGTGAGGTTATTATTACACTTAGTTATTTCTAAATTACTCTTGATTAAGCTAAATAGGTTATATAATATGCGCGCTATACTGCATAGCAGTTAGTCGTACATCGACGTAATTTAATACTAGTAGTTGTAGAGAGCTAAGTGCAAGCGGGAGTGCGCTGTCGGGCACAATTTGTTGAGCAATCAGAGGTCTGTAAACTATTGCAGCAATATTTCCTGCAGGCGTTTTGTCTTTAGGTCTAGTTGGAAGGAACTTGTATGGATAGCGTTATGTCGATGATATCTTGTATCAGAACGGCTGTATAAATCTTGATACAAATACGCACAGAGACTGGTTTAAGTATAAAATATATTATAGGCTACATTTTTGTCAGCCCAACAGTGAATAAATAAATGAGAACAAGAAAAACTTTATTTATTTTTTACATTACATAGGTACTTACAATTAATACCAGTACTTCTAATTAGCAGCATATATATGTATAGAAAGCACAACGACAAGATCTTGGCCATGAATATAATAATCACTCCACATACCAGTGCGGTTATAAACATTGTAGATACATTACAGGCTTACACAGTAGCCCAATAAAGTCATCACCACATAAAATAATACATTAGTAGATTAGTAAAACTATATATTAGTGGATATATACCACGGACACAGACCAACACAACACATTAATGAGTAGCTGCCTCGGATTGCCTCACTAATAAACTTAAATTAAACATAAATAACACGCTAAATATTATAATTATAACACATATTATTATGATGTATAATATTATGTCAATATTAATTTGCGTGGTAGTTGATGGTAAAGTAAGTGTCAAGAAAAATGAACCTTCTTCAAAACTATAACAATTTATACGAAAATTGGTTGCGTGTGTACGTGTCTTTTGGGATTATTGATACCCAAAGAGTTGCAGGTATCCATTACTTCAGCATCAAGCATCATTAGTATTTCATAACATCACTGCCTGATATAGAATTCATTTAAGAAAGAAGGATCCTACCTACTACAGCACGCTGCTCAGATGGATTATTTTATACGATTTGTGTGAACCTCTGTGTTTCCTTTTGCTTGCAAAGCTGTTTATCTTCAGTTGTATTCTCCTAAAAAGGAGATTTTGCCTACTATACCACGTTGCTCAGATAAATAGTTTTAGGATTTGTCAACCTTTGTGTGCTTACTTCTCATTGTAATGATAGTTAATCTAGTTTGGCTTATCATTAGACTATCCCTTACCACCTCGAAAGCGGTCTGCTTTGTGCATTTTGTAAAATAAATCGAAACGAATACATTTACTATCATTACTTTTACAACAAAACTCAATCCATCAATCCTACGCATAAGAACCTCTTAACAAACAGATAAAAATCCCAGTAGGTACATTGCGAAGTGGGAGTCACATATTGGCATATTGACAAAAAGACATACAACGTTACGTGATGAGCAATATGGCGACACTCGTGTTATATTTCTAGACTGGCTGTCTGTTAAGAATGTCTCCGTTAAGCCTCGCCCACGCCACGTTTATGTATCATCATAACTCAATATCTACGATAGTAATCAGCCAAACACATACTTCAAATAAGTAGTTATAATTAACTTTATACAGGGACTAAGACAGGATACTACGCAAGACAACAGAACTGTGAAGAGACAGAAAACTTGAAAGAAGCCATATACCTACCAACCCGTCCGATTAGCGTGATGTAGTAAATTTTTTTTTTCGAAAGAGAGCCTTTTATTCAGCAGTAGATTACGATGACGATGTATGTATACGAGTATGTATATAGCTATAAGTAATAGCTCACCCATGCAATTTCATCTGCCTCTCCTTTTAATCATGCTCGCCTCCTATTGGTCTAAGCGTGACGTTAACCATCTTATCTCAGGCACGCAAGCGTGCAAACCTGGTGAATCGTGTTGGAGTACATCTTAAGCAACAACGTGGCGCTAGAAATATATAAAATAGATTTATAGACACACACAGATACACAACACAAGCACACTATAACTTGGAATATCTTTCGCAATAGAGGGCGAGCCTGCTGTTACTTTGGGCAGTAATAAACGAGAATAATTGAAAACTTTTATCTTATTGAAGTCATATGCTTCATTTAAATAAAGCAGATTTTACAACGCACAACAATATGATGACTAATTTTTAGAAGAATGATATAATTCAAACACCATACATACATTTGTCTAAACTATTTCTATTATAATGTTCATAAAATCACATACTTATTTGTTCTGGAATCCAGCTTACGACCTTCAACACAGCAGTGGCTAACCACTAGACTTGTCTCTTGGTCCGTCTGTTGACTATTTTAGTCTAACAAGAACAATAGCAGTTGTCTCTGCAGATAATCATCTTTTTATATTTAAGGTTGTTCAAACTTACATAAATATGTCTTTAACCATACATAGAAGTTGGCGATTCTTTTCTCTAAAAGTTACAATATCTAAATTAGAACTAATAATTTGGTACACATTGGCGCTAAGCCTGTTGTTGAAAAACTCTAAGCTTATCTAAAAGTCATTAAAAATTGTTTAGTCCTGTCAAACGCCGGCGCCGTTTCAAATGTTAAAGATTGACTAAAATGTAACATACATGAAATAAAAGAAAATAAAATATTAAACACTTTGACGGGCTCATACAGTAAAAAAAAAGAGAAAAGAGTAAAGAGCGTACTCCTTCCTAAAAGGCCGGCAACGCACTTGTGACGCCTCTGGTGTTGCGGGTGTCCATGGGCGGCGGTAATCGCTTACCATCAGGTGATACGTCTGCTCGTTTGGCCCCTATACAATAAAAAAAAAAATTTAGAGAAATTTTACTTTGGTGATGCAACAACAGAAATAGCAGCATGGAGAGACTCTACTGGAATTTTAATACCAGGACCTCTAAGAATAACAGAGGTAAGCAATTTGGGGACCAAAAACCTCTTCAGAGATTGGGTGTCAGTCAAAGTTAGCAAGTCAGTATCGCAGTATCATAAGTGGGATCGTGACTTACCATCGTGTGCTCTTCTGTAACCAATGGCCAAATTCAGTTTCACAATAAAATTTTAATAGATTTTGCGCCAACGTGTAAACTTACCGTTTCTGATGATATTTACAGATATATCGTATCAGGCACCAACTCTCAAACACGTTCGGAACATAAAATGTACGACACCTTTCCAACCTCAAATAAAATATACCGTTCAACCAATTTCCTTCCGAACGGTTTACACTGAAGCCACTTTAAATTAAACGACATAGGATACGACCGATTTTGTATCGGATTCCCAATGTTTTCTTTCGTTAATGTGACCTGATGTACTGACTGCTCAAGTTTAACAGTTTTTCTAACTTGACAGATGTCACTTATGACCGTTGGATATTAAATTAGGCAGATCTTGTGTTATGGTAATCAAACTGGTAATAACTTATTTATTCCTAAATAAGCGAGTAGAGCCACTCCACGTGATTTCACTAAAAACAGGCCGGCTTGACCAGGCCAGTACTATCCGCATTCGTGCTGTCGTGTTTCGTTGATGAGTGCGAGGCCTGTGGCCCAATGAAGCAGAAGCATCTCATTTGTAACATTGTCTACATTCGCAGTGATTATGGTGACCGCTACTCTTGGATACTGCTCATGCTTTTCATCAGGTAAACTACAGTCACTTTGGCAGATTCCTATATAAAAAAAACAAATATAGTCATATATAAATTACACCTAGGCAGAAAGAATGGTCGTATTCATCACATAATTCTTAGTCTGAGAAATGTCTTTTTAAGGAAAAAAAAATTATATGTTCTGAGTGGAAATCCTCGATTTCAGGATCGAGTAGACTACTATAGAAGCCTACGATTTACCTGCCTCAGCTGCCTTATATTCTGCAAAGTTGTGGAGCTATAGATTTTATTATAGGGACAGACGACGAACAGAGTTTTATCTTATTCAGCTAAAAACTATGGATGTATGAAAAATAATGGCAGTGAAGTGTAGCCTAAGAACAAGTACTTTCTAAGGTAGAATTTAAAAAGTCGAATGGTGTAAAATCCAGTACAGCCACTGTACGTAACAAAGGTACATAGAGGAACGTTATGACGTGGACTCTAAGGCGATATAAATTTTATGGCTTCAGCTCCCTTATTGAATACTGCGCCCGTGGATCTCAGTTCCGATTGCGTATATTGTTTCCCTTGGGGGTTTGGGGTGAGCACGTTTTGGGGAGATCACTGTTCGAATGTAAATTACAAATGGTCTAATATTATTCAATTGGAAATTTTGAATTTAGTTTTTATGTCAATTTATACAATAAACCCAGGCCGCTGTTATTGTTATGATATCTTACGATTACCTAGGAATATTTGGTCATGGGTTTACTTTATTTGTCACGCATCACATCAATAGCTTCGCATAGAAATCGAGGATGTTGAGAAATCGTTTTCAGACAGGAGAAAAGAAGGAATGGAAGGATAAATAAATAGATAAATCCAGAAATCTTTCTTTCTTTCTTTTTCTTTTTTTCTTTCTTTTTCTTTATCTCTTCTTTCTTTATTACATTTATTTTAATCTATCTAGATTAAACAAGTCGCAGAAGATGAAATGCAATAGTATCGATGCGTAACCGATGTATTTGTATTATTTATCTGCCATATAAAACCATTATCATATAAACGTTGTTGATAAATGTATGCATTTCTGACATATATGTCTCTATCTAAGATTTGCAGTTATTTTACAGATAAATTTACATTAAACTATTAGAGAATTTATCAGCAAGTGGCGAAAAATGGTCGTTTTTAGAAGCAGCTCTTAAATGAAAACTTCTATCAAAGAAACATTCTTAAATATTAATATGACCTTGAAAATTTCCATAGGTCTGTAATAATACAAAATTGGCAGTCAGTCAGAACGTACAGATGATAACACAATTATTCTAAATTCAGTTACGTTGTGACTTTGAATTAATTAATTATTCAATTTGGAACATTGAAATCAGAGAGCGAACATTTCAAGTCTGTTTCGTTAGACTGAACTTCTTGAGCCTTTTAATGAATATGTTAATTACAGTGATATGATAATACAAACACATTTTTGAAGAAGTTCAAAGCAAATAATAAAAAAGAATTATTTTGATTAAAAAAGTATGGCCAGTTGATCGCTCTTAGTTTACATAATATTTCGTCTTCTGAGACTTGCTTAAATCTATCTACCAGAAATTTCTAATTCCTAATCAATTTATATTTGACTACCTGGGTGACGTAGTGGTAGCTTGAGGTCACGGTTTCGCTTCCCGGGTCGGACACAAAGTTTGTATGATCTGCAAATATTTGTTTCGAAGTTTGGGTGTTTTCTATGTATAATATTTATGTATTTAGAAAAAAAGTAGATAAGTATTTATATCAGTTATCTAGTACCCATAACACAAGCTCTGCTTAGCTTGGGACTAGATGGCGTTGTGTGTGCTAGACACACAGAGATCAGTGGATTAGATGTCCCGAATATTTATTTATTTCATTTCTTTTTTTATCCTCTTTTTCCTTCTTTTATTAAAACGATTTCCCAAAGAGGCTTCTTGTCAAGTTTGAGGAGTATCAAAAAAGAAATTATCCAAAAATGTTGCAATGAAACTGCTTGGTCGGCCTCGTGTTAAATTCGTGAAAAGGTACAAAAATGCTAGTATAATTATAATATTACAGAAAGTGGTAGGTCATAATTCCTATTAAAATGCTTTCAACGGTTCTTATGTCTGTTATAATAAATTATCACACATACGACTGCACGGTTGGCTGAGTGGTGTCAGCGGTCGCCATGCCGCTTGCTATTTTGCCAAGTGTCGTGGGTTCAAATCCCACGCGGTACCTACAACACTTTGTGTGATCCACGAATTGTTGTCCCGAGTCTGGATGTTCTTTGTGTCCATTTCATGTATGTTTGTAAAGTCCCCCACGACACAGGATGTTTATTCCTAATGTGGGAGTTGTCTTTTAAAAAAAACAACCTCTAAATTAGATGAGTTCTAGAGGTATTGATAAATTATTTCCATAACACACCCGTTTAGCTCACATACACATATACCTACTCGTATATGTTTACGTCTGTTATATATTCATACCAGTCAGTAATATATAAATTAATATCAGATTGAATTCCATTTTCCCATGAATTTTTTGAGACTACGTGACCGCAATAAAATATAAGGTATAATGAAAGCCAATTTCGAGTGAGAATCTTTACAATGCTGAATTTAAAATAGTAAAGGAAGAGATACAGTCGCTTGTGTTGGAAAATAAATGCGAAACTGGAAAACAGTTTCCTTACTTCTTGATAAAGTTTCAGATAGTTATCTGCCATATAACAATAGGCAAAAGTTCTTTTTCTTTCTTTGAAAAAAAATAATTAAAACTAATAGGAATATTGGCTCTTATAAATGTTGAAAAAATGCATTTTATTTCGATAATACACCAAAACCATTTATTTCATTTTTATTTCTAACTTTTTTTTTTTTTTTTATTGTATAGGGGGCAAACGAGCAGACGTATCACCTGATGGTAAGCGATTACCGCCGCCCATGGACACCCGCAACACCAGAGGCGTCACAACTGCCAGCTATTTTTCTTTGTCACTGCTCTTTTATAGTTTCATGTTACAAAGTCTTCTTCTTCTGGCAGGCTAGTGTTGTACTCACTTATCTACTAAGAGATTCTGGTGCCCGACTCTTTAACCTACTTCAGAGGAGGTTCTCAATTCGACTGTATTTATTTATGTTTGTTACCTCATAACTTTCTACTGGGTGAACCGATTTTGATGATAATTTTTTATTTTTTTTTATTTGAAAGATGGTGGTTCCCGTGTGTCCCATTTTCCCGTTTTTTCTAGTCCGTTAAATTTGAGATTATTTTCTTTAATACTATAAAATAATAGTTTTAAACAAAAGTAAATTTCGTTTTTATTATTAAAATAAGTTCCATTCATACCCCATATTTGTATTATAAATATGAAAGTAACTGTAGTCTGTTACGCTTTCACAACTAAACCACTTAACAAATTTCAATAAAATTTGGCATGGAAATACTAACGGCTACAGACTACCGTGGGAGAGCTATGCTTCGGCATGAATGGGTCGGCTCGACCGAAGTGATACCACGGCCTCACAGAAAACCGGTATGAAATAGCGTTTGCGCTGTGTTTCACCGAGTGAGTGAGGATACCGGAGGCCCGTATGGGCCTCCGGTATCCGGCCTCACTATTCAATAAAAAAAAAAACTACTCTTTACCCCGATAACCGATATAAACGCAGTCAGAGCAGCGGGCAAAAGCCAGTATTTCATAAATCCAAAGTGAAAAATATACTCCTCCAAATTCAGTTTAGGTTTTACAAAAATAATTGGAGAGCCTATCGATTAAGCTTTTTATCATTGAATCAACTTTCTCTTTCAGCAGGTTGTGTATATAAAATAAAATGAAAATACATGGGAAATATTCATGAATGTGAATTGAAGGTTCAGTCTAAATATAACAGGACGAACAGATACAGAAACCCTAACATTTCTGATAACTGCAGCGTCAGTAGTGTACGTAATAAACAGATTTTCATAATTCATTGCTGAATACAGGTCTCTCCTTAAAAAGGAAGTTAAGCCGGACAGGTTTTTTTTTTTTTTATTGAATAGTGGGCAAACGAGCAGACGTATCACCTGATGGTAAGCGATTACCGCCACCCATGGACACCCGCAACACCAAAGGCGTCACAAGTGCGTTGCCGACCTTTGGGGGATGGGAAAGGGGATGGGGGGAGGGGTTGGGGTATGGGCCTCCGGTATCTTTACTCACTCGGTGAAACACAGCGCAAACGCTATTTCACACCGTTTTTCGGTGAGGCCGTGGTATCACTCCGGTCGAGCCGACCCATTCATGCCGAAGCATAGCTCTCCCACGGTAAAGGTAGGTATAGAGGTTCTTATTCATTTTTTTTATTATTGTATAGGGGCAAACGAGCAGACGTATCGCCTGATGGTAAGCGATTACTACCGCCCATGGACACCCGCAACACCAAAGGCGTCACAAGTGCGTTGCCGGCTTTTTAGGTAGGAGTACGCTCTTTTCTTGAAGGTTTGAAGGTCGTATTGGTCCGGGAACACCGCAGGCGACAGCTCATTCCACAGTTTTGCTGTGCGTGGCAGAAAATTTCGGGAAAATCGCACAGTTGTGGACTGCCACCGCCATCTAGATGATGGGGATGAAATTAAGTCTCTGATCTGATCTAAGTGATCGAAAAATTAAGTAATTTATTAAATTTTTTTATTCTTAAATTTTATTTGTCGGTAAATTTCTCATTGAATCCATTTTTAATAAAATCTGTCAAGCGGATCCTTAACACAGACTCCCGTAAATCTCAACTTTGAAGTAAGACAAAACTTTTAAATTCCCTGGATCCCACGGCTTCCACAAACGATGAGCTAAGATATTTTTGCGACGTCTTCAACTTCACAAATGGCATTGAACATAATTTTTGTTCATCTTAAAAACTTTTAAAAGGAAATAAATTTTCGTGAAAAAATGAAGGTACTGAGATTTAATTTTATATCTACATTATCAGTTAGGTACACGAAAAGCAATTTTGTTTTATGGAACTTGAGTTGACTGTCGCTTAGCCGACTTGAATCTTTTTCGACTTACCATCTGTGAAAATAATTTAGAAAAACTTTGAAAGCGATGGATTAATATTAAAATGGTGGACTTATTTTACACTAGAAATGGAGACGATTCATTAAATTATTCTTTAGTTTATTTTCAAAAAAATTGTTCTAAATCCCAGATGATAGTATTTTAATGGAAAAATTTAATAATAATATAGAAATAATAGCTCAATGTGTCCGTTTGTATATAGATTAGAAATTATACTTTTCTTTTTTTTACAAACTTTCTATACGTCCGAATTAAGGAAATAGGTGAGTACATAGGTGTCGTAAGCAATTAAAGGAGCAAACCACGCAAGATAACATCACTGTAAAACTTAAAACAACCCCTAAATGAACTCATCTCAATCATACTCGTATAACTGCCTGGGTGGCGCAGATGTAGCGTAGCGCGACTGCTATGCTTGAGGTCTCGGTTTCTATTCCCGGATCGAACCAAATGTTTGTTTGATTTACAAATATTGGTTTCGGAGTTTGGGTGTTTTCTATATATAATATGTATGTATTGTGTGTTAGGTGTCCGAAATATTTATTTATTTTTCAAATTAATCGGAATAGCAGGCCGAAACCTCATTTTTAAGGAGAGGTATATGCCCATTAGTGGACTATGAACCCGCATCACCCAGAGGTGTAACAAGTGCGTTGCCGGCCTTTAGGGTTAGGGGAGGGGGATGGGAGGACCGTGACCGAAGAGGCAGTGAGCTGTGGCGGCGTGGTGTTGGCGGTGTCCTTGGACATCGCCAACGCCTTTAATAGTCTGCCATTTAGCTGCATCAGGGAAGCACTCCAGTTTCATGGGGTGCCAGAGTACCTGAGGCGGCTAGTGGCAGACTATTTGGAGGAGCGTACCGTCGTGTACGAGGATCGAGATGGCGTCTTGAGACGGCGACCCATGTCGTGCGGCGTTCCACAGGGGTCTGTCCTCGGACCACTCCTGTGGAACGTGGGGTACGACTGGGTCCTTCGAAGTCGTCTGCCTCCCGGGCTGGGCGTAATTTGTTACGCCGATGACACTCTTGTCACAGCCCGGGGGGCGAATTTCCAAGAGGCGGCGCGCCTGGCCACCAGGGGTGTTTCTCTGGTGGTTGGGCGCATCGAGGTGCTGGGCTTACGGGTGGCCCTTGACAAGACGGAGGCCCTGCTTTTCCATGGGCCCCGTCGTGGTCCACCCCCCGGCGCCTCTATCGAAGTCAACTCGGTCCTCGTACCGGTTCGGGCCCCGATGAGGTATCTGGGCCTGATCCTCGACGGTAGGTGGCTCTTCGACGAGCACTTCCGACAGTTATCTCCGAAGCTGGTCGACGCTGCCTCCGCCCTTGGGCGACTTTTGCCCAATTTGGGTGGAGCCAGCGTCGCAACGAGACAGCTCTACACGGGGGTTGTCCGGTCAATGGCCTTGTATGGGGCACCGGTGTGGGTGGAGGCTCTGACCGCCCAGAATAAGGCGCGCCTTTGGCGGCCTCAGAGGGTATTGGCGGTCAGAGCCATACGCGGATACCGCACCGTGTCGACGGAGGCGGCGTGCGCCTTGGCCGGAACACCCCCGTGGGATTTGGAGGCGGAAGTGCTCGCCGAAGTTTATCGGCGGTTTATCGACGACGACGACGTAATTTCGCAGAAGGAGGCGGCGGAGAAGGCCCGGGAGGACGATCTCCACTCGGACCCGATCCGCCGCCGGGCGGAGGCGCGCCCATCTGCGCCTCATGCCGCCCTGAGTGTGGCTGCGGATGGACGGGATGGGTTTTCCCGTCCATCCGCTTTAGTGGCCAGCCGCGAAGGGGCGACGTACGCGTGTGACGTGCGTCGCCTAATTTGAGAATTTTAACAGTAGAGGGTGCCCGCTTCAGTGCGGGCAGGCGCTGGGAGGGGTCCGGTTTGTGTTAATAATGCAGTCCCCGCACCCCTCCCTTCTCAGGCGCAGAGTTGGCACACCGTGTAGTTTTAGTCGGTTCGATTCCGACACACCGCCCCGCCGCAAACCCCGGCGGGGTGACGGCCCGAGGGGGTTTCCACACGTAAAAAAAAAAAAAAAAAAAAGGGGGATGGGAGGAGGAGTTGGGTAATGGGTTTCCGGTATCCTCATTCACTCCGTGAAACACAGCGCAAGCGCTATTTCACTCCGGTATTCTGTGAGGCCATGGTATAATCCTAGTGGAGCCGGCCTATACACACCGAAGCGTGACTCTCCCTCTGCTAGCGCACAGTCAGTAACTTTCTTACAATTACCACACGCTTAGCATACCTGTATATAAACTATGTGGCTCTCCCACCGTAAACTTTTACTTATTTATTTATTAATTTTTCCTTATTTGTTATCTTAATAAACATAGCTTTGTAGACTAATACAAAGAGAATAACAAAATATTATTTCTCAACTGGTCTACCATAAACTAAATTCATATACAAGAAGTAGCACATTTTCATTTCTATTCATACTATTTGTTCTCCATCTTGAATACGTCAAACGACGACAGTCGCTTTAAAGTGGTTTTTTTAGGATTCCGTAAATTGACATTTTAAGATGAACAATATTTGTTTGTAGTTTTCATTCCATTGTGCCGTTTGTGCATTTTATACGCTCTAATGTGATTCAATATTTAAAAATAAGTGTCTACGACTTAAACAACTTTAAAAAGAAATCCACAAAATTGTCTAAAAACCTAAACATCTTTTTCACGCGTTAATTTGCCTTTTTCTATGACGCATATAACAATTACAATTAATGTCGGCCATACTAACATTACTATCGATAAATTGACACCCTAATGATAAATGACAATAATTTCCTTCTTCCTTCCTCCCTCTGGACCGCATTCAGCGGAGGGCGACCCGTATCGTCGATTGCCGGGATCTTTCAATTCGGCTAGACTCTCTGGCGCTGCGTAGAGATGTGGCTTCGCTGTGCATCTTCTACCGCATTTACCATGGGGAGTACGCCGAGGAATTGTTCGGATTGATCCCTGCCGCATCTTTCCGCCATCGTCCTACGCGACAGAAATTTCATCCCCATCATCTAGATGGTTGGCAGTCCACAACTGTGCGATTTTCCCGAAATTTTCTGCCACGCACAGCAAAACTGTGGAATGAGCTGTCGCCTGCGGTGTTCCCGGACCAATACGACCTTCAAACCTTCAAGAAAAGAGCGTACTCCTTCCTAAAAGGCCGGCAACGCACTTGTGACGCCTCTGGTGTTGCGGGTGTCCATGGGCGGCGGTAATCGCTTACCATCAGGTGACACGTCTGCTCGTTTGCCTTTGTATATAATATAAAAAAAATAAAAATATTAATTCGAAACAATGAATAATGATCGTCCCAAAATTCTTTCTTGACTGCCTCGGTGACGCAGTGGTAGCGTATGCGACTGCTGTGTTTGAGGTGTCGAGTTCGATTCCTGGATTGTCGGACCAAATGTTTCAATAATCTGCAAATATTTGTTTAGGAGTATGGGTGTTTTCTATGTATAAAATGCAAATGTTTACAAAAAAGGTTTATACATGTTAGTGTCACTTGTCCAGTACCCATGACACAAGCTCTGCTGCTGCTGCTCTGCTCTGCCGAAAATTTTTACTTATTTTATTTATTTGTTTAAAGGAACGGAACCAAAATCCCAAAACCTTCCTTATACACGTAAACGGCAATCTAATACAGTAGAACCTTCGTAACGGAAGTAATGTCAGACTTGAGTTAGCTCAAGAGTCAGCCGCTTTTTCCATTGAAAACGGTTGAAGCTGTCGTAAAGTAACCCTTCGATGTGTAGGGATTGATATTTACACGGTTGAGCAGTGTTTACTGAACGTACTCGTAGAGCTAAAAGATGTGTGCGAGTCTTTGATTTAGTCTATAGGTACCGTCTTAGGTGTCTGTTTTCATTTAATGGGTATTAAGAATTGTACTATACTTATATTTAAGTATGTCTTTAATACCTTTTCGATCCTCTTTTGGGAGTAGGGAATTACTAAGATCGAGTATACACCTGTGAAAGTAAGGATTTTCAGAATATCTTATAACTTTGTCTATAAGATTGACGAATGTTTTTATTTGTAAGCTGGTATCGCCTAGTGTACGAATATGTATCATTATCAAAATAAAATACGAGACACATCCTTTTATATCATAAATTTGTATGTACGATTGTTTAAAGCAAAAAATGTAAAAAGCAAACTTGTATTACGTTATTTACATTTTTAAAGCTTTTAGCACTTTAAGTATTTTAGATTTTATGTTTCTTGGTTCGCAAATTTTAGTATTCATGTACCTATATCTAAACTTTATAACATTCGTAGCATATGAGTATGATACGGTCGCGTTGTTTAGGAAAACATTCACAAATTTTATATAAAATATTATAAAGAAGTAAAGTTTGTGTGTTTGTTAAATTGTAGGGGGTAATCTCGGGATCTACTAAAGCGATTTTAAAAATTCTTTCAGTGTTGGATAGTCCATTTATCGAGGAAGGCTATAGGCTATATATCATCACGCTACTGCTAATAGGAGCGGAGTAACAAAGAAGAATGTTTAAAAAACGGGGGATATTTTTACGCTACGGGCAATATAAGACGCAAACGAGGTTGCGTGGGTCAGCTAGTTTTATATAAATGTGTAGACCTCACCAAAGTTTTTGATGGGGGCGGTATGTTTGAATCGAGGTAACTTCAATCTCATGATGTGCCACACTGCGTGGTTCTATGAATTACATCAGTTCCTATGAAAAACGTTACACTATACCTATATGTAAAATATGTAAAGTTCAATCAATAGTGGGTACACATATCCATATTCATTTGTTATACATACTACATACATAATATATAACGTATTTATATATTTAAGATTGTGTTGTCTGTTTTCTAAATTTGAAAATTATAACCTCTGACTTCCTACCTGCCAAAATTTTACGTCACCCTAAGGTTGGCTGGTAGAAAACGCTGTGAACATTAATACCGCCGATGTACCTGAAGAAGCGTGAAGCTTGAAGTTTTTAAATAAAAGACAAAATATGTATAGTTCTCTACTTGAGAAATATGGCAAAAATCTTGTTTTTTTATATACCCCTTTTATATAAACGAATAACGTGGAAATCTCATATTAATACACCTTATACTCGACGAAGCTAAACAAAGGCTTGCAGTTACTAGTTGTGAGTCGGAATTGAGGTGGCCGCTATTCATTGTCGAGGGTCCTTTCCTGAAGCAGTCTTAATCTTCTAACCCTTAGAAAAGATTTCGCCTTTATGTGTGTTCTGCCTTCCGTGTTAATTGGTCGTATTCGGTAGACTGCTCACCCTCGTCTTCAGGTCAAAATTCATTCTAAGGATCAGAAAACGTACATAATAAGTACTTAAAATTGACATTCATTACATGCACGATCAAATTGATAATTTTTAGAACCAGATGTCTGGTGTGTACTTGTCTTTCTGCATTAACCGTTTAGAATTTTCAGCATGTAATTAAATAATCTCTCTGTTTTGTTTCAGAGGTCCCGATCTCCGAGTGGATCAGCGCAAAAGCAGCTAGATGAGGCTGACCTGTTTATGGACCTTATCAAAGATGTAGCTAATGAGTTGGATATTGATGTACTTTGTCATAAGGTAAGTTAAATATAACTTTTTAAATTTACAGCTCTAGATTTTCCTAGCCTAAACGCTTAATGTTACACCAATGGTGTAAGTGGCTCTTCAAATCCAGACAAACATACTCGTACTAAAATGCGGATTTATTAAATTTATTTTTAAACCAAGTAGTTAAGGCATCAGTTCTTCAATAATACGCAATACTTTGCTCTCAATAGAAATTTACCTAAAAATCTAACTCGCGCTGTAAATATAATTTAGATCTGTTGAAGTTCCAAGTGTATTATGTAGTAATGCAGCATCATTTATCATTATACTGGACAGTAACCAAACATAATCTTAACGACAAGAAACCTTCTTAACCTACTTTTACAAGTTATTTATTTATTTATTTATTAAAACTTCCTGCAAACATGTTGCACAAGGCGGACTTAATGCCACAGGCATTTTCTTCCAGACAAACCTTTGGGTGTTGCGAAGTTATTTGTGGCAGGTGTGTGTTTATACGACACGAGAGACTAAATAAAATTATTTTATGAAATACAATGATTCGTACAGATAAATAGGTCAAGTTATCTTAGGGACCTCTGGGAGGCAAAAGTTTTACGCTCTGTTGATCGATTTCCTCAAAGATTTAAAAATTCCGCTTAATATATCAGTGATGCAGTCATTTATTAACCACAATATCCAAGAGACAAACAATTCAAACCGATATGTATATTTCTAAATGTCATTCAACGTACGTTTTATCTATACTAATATTATAAAGAGGAAAGGTTTGTATGTAAGTATGTTTGTAACGTATTGGCTCTAAAAGTACTGGACGGATTTTAAAAATTCTTTCACCATTTGTGAATGCTACATTATCACTGATTAATATAGGCTATTATAATCATAAGAAAAAAAAACAATATGTAAACTACAGGTAACACCGCGAGGTTCAGCTAGTTATTGATAAACTTCACATTATTATTGGAAGAACTGGAAGAACCCAAATTCCGTCAGCTATATTGAAATGGAAATGAAAATCAACGACGAATCAGAAATATTCAAGTCAGTTACGTTACGTTAGTTCAGAAGGAAAATAGCATTGATACTGGCTATATTGTGAATTATAAATCAAAACAAATTACCGCTATATTTATCCAGATCCTAAACAAAGCAACACTCCGACAAAAGAGATTGATAAACAACGAGGAACGCAATAGGTTTATGGCCTGTATTGATCAGTACTGCAAATAGAACCGTGTTGTTGCTTCATTTTGTTAACTCCGAATATTGGTACTAAATCAGGTCATAATATACTCCGGTAACTGCTACTCTGAATTTCAATAATATTCAAGCTGACATGTTTATTTTATTTGATGCTTATCTAGGACCTACTAATTCAAATCGGAAAATTCCTTAAGTAAGTAAATTTAGGCATTTAACGGAAAAGAGTATATGGCATCAATAAAAATGTTAGAAAAAATAAGGTAATTGCCTTTTAAAAAACGAAGATAAAGCGTACGGGCCAGCTAATAAGATTTAAAATTGAAATTCATCTGATGAATTACTACGACTTATGTATTTCAGTACTAACAGAAGAAACTCCCTGAACAACTCACTTAAATCCTGAAATTAAGTAAGTTAGAAGGGAATTTAAGAAATCGAATATAAATTAAAACAAACTCAACATCAAAAAAAATAATATTAAAAGAAATAATATGTTGGTAGCGAGTAGTTCTTGTTCCTAGTACACTTTATTGGTCGAATTAACGCGATCACGTAATTTGTGTAACTTGATTGTCGATAGTTTCTACTGGATTAGGTTTGCGAAATATTGACGTTGGGCGACAAATGACATTGGTCCACCTGAAAATGTCGGGATATTTTAATGAGGTTTGCCAAAATGACTATTCTATCTGATAGAAAGCTTGAATAGAATCTAAGAGTGACCCACACTATGGCGGCCTAGTGAGATGCTTTTTCACGTTCCGCTTCAAGGATCGAATGATTAGACAAAGAAAAACTGTTTCGTTTTGTTTTTTATGTGTCTTAAAAGACAACTCCCGCATTAGAAATATTCCTGTATCATGAGGGGCTTTACAAGCATATACGTAAGTACGAAATGGACACAAAGAACACCTAGATTCAAAATAACAGTTTGTGGATCATATAAAGTAATGTCATATATGGGGTTTGAGCCCACAACACGCAGCCTAGTAGAAATTGACGCAGTGACCACGTAAACCACTATACCATTTGTGCAATCCAATGCTAAATTAACATTAAGGATTAATGCACAATAAAAAAATGTTTTAGTAAAAATAGGAGTGTGATTTTCAAAAATACATAACACTGTTACCCGACACCATGTTGCTCAGATAAATACAAAAGCTAAGCAGGTGCATAGCATAAAGAAATGTGCAACCGTCTAAAAACACAACACCGGTGTTAAATTCTTCTATTCGAATTACGTCAGTACGCTTGCCCCCCTCACAGCACAAAGTAGTAATGGCTGGATGTAGAACAGTACCCTGTATGGGGGTGGAACATTAAACGGGAGAGGTGGGGTTAATTTAAACTTCCGTTTATAGACACTCGTTTACAGAGGCTCTTAAAATACTTGCACAATAAAAAGGTTTGTTTGTTCATACGCTCGGATAAAGAAAACTTATGTTCTAAATGAGTTATGATCGTGTTTAGAAACTTTGTGTACTGACGCAATAGGATAGTGTTTTTTTTATTTATCCACACTAATATTAGAATTCGGAACTATGTCTGTCTGTATGTTTCGCTCGCCCAACTAAACCGTTGCACCGACTTCAATGAAATTCGATACTTTGCTTCTTGAGAAAGGATATAGGCCACTCTTTATTACGATAACGCATTAACAAAGCTAGTTTTATGTATCAGTATAAATTAAATAAGAAGAAATCGAATGGGTCTTTAATTTATAAGTTGCTAATTTTAATCGTCAGCACCCCCTTTATTGTAGAAGTCCAAGAACTAAAGCACCTTTCAAGCATTTTTTTTTCTTTTTCGTTAGGCAAACAAACCCTACAACAGCCCCAGTTTAGATGAAACAATGACTTGGGCGTTACAGGTTTTTACTGTTGGCTATAAAAACGAGTTTAAATTACAAAAACGATTTCCCCTTTTGTCTATTCATCGTGACTATTGGCCTTAATAACCAAGCTGAAGATTAATTAACTGATCATGTTTATAGACCTTTCTATTGCTGCTGTAGATGCTTTTAATCCAGCGTTTATGTTTATCATAAATAAAATCCTATCAAATTCCTAGGTATTGAATGCAAACAGCTGAATTAATGTGAGAAATATGTGTAGTATTCTCAAACTATCAATTTATTCATTCATTCATTAGATCAATATGTAACTATTTATGGATTACAATTTGAACTGAAAATCGAACCCGTAAAGGGAACCAAAGCATTGAAAAAAGTCACATTACTGCATTAAGTAAATGTACCAAAAGGTTTTTATTATTTCATCCTTTTTGGGCACAAGGGTTGTACCCTGTGGGACTACCTTCGTAAAATCTGTTAGCATTATAGCTATTTGGCTCTTACTTGGCTTTTGGTAAGTAAACAAATGGAGTAAAACGGCTTAGTTGGATTGTGGGTAGTGAAAATGCGGCTTGAGAAACATCACATATCTACAAACAAATTACATGAAAGAAATGTTGGAGGTTTATCTGTATCGAAGGCTATATATTGATCTATCTTGATCTAGGTAACAGATTAATGTATTTATTATTTTCAAAAAAAATATTGTAAATAAAGCAATTGTCGTATATATATCATCATCATTTCAGCTGAAGGACGCCCATTGCTAGCAATGAAGCCTTGGAGAGGCCTATGTCGACATAAGCCTACTCCAAGGCTCTTCACGACAACCTATCCTATGTTACCCTCATCCAACGGCTTCCTGTGACCTATGTTCTATGTTCCCGTAAGCACATGTATAACAAACCTAACATTTTTTAATAATATAAATATAATTTGTATGGTACAGCAAGATATATCATAATAAGTTCTGTTGCAAGATGATGCAGTAGACGACTTCTAGAATTAACGTTATCTGAACTCTACGAATTTTGAGCAGGGTTTTACGAATTCTAATAAAATCCATTCAAAATGGTTTGCACTTACCTTCGACAAACAATCTTTAAATAAATATATATATTTTGTTTATATTTCCTAGTTGTATGTTCATCAGACCTTCTATTAATAATAGATTTAGCAACGTGTACCTTTTCCCGTTTGTATGCTCATCTTCGTAAATATATATTCAGAAGAACCTTTACCTTCGCTTGGAATATCACATCCACATTATCCAGGTAAATGGGCAACAATTATCATAACCGTTACCGTTTGCAGGGTTGCCTACCTCTGAAATGCAAAAACAATGTATGTACTGATTATGCTGAGGACACCGACGTTAGCACGATCCACATTACATTATCTATTATTAATCATAGAGATTTAATTTCACAATTAAAACCTGTTAAAAATAGAAGTACATCGGATATTCAATTTTTGCAGTTGTTTAGACCAATGCCCTAATGATTGAGTTATTACTACCTAATTCACCATTAATGGTTCCAATTTTGTTCTCTACATGCGACCAAGCCCAGCTAGGCACGGAATATATATCTATTATAATAATAATAATGTGCTCCTAACCGATAACGGCCACGGCGGCCTGTCAACGGAGACCAGCCAAATGTGCAGGATTGTAATGCACAAGTGTGTGCGCAAACTCAGGTGCATTTTCTGTTTCCTCTCTCTAATAATCCAATGGGACGGTTAATCGACACGATCGGGAAGAGATCAGGCGCAGGACCGACAGCTTTGCGTGGTCTCCGAGGCACGGGGGTTCGGACTCCAACTTACAAACTCCGAGCTGTTATTAAGTATTTCTATAATCAGATAAACTTAATAACCGAGACTTATTGAGCCGCGTACGTCAATCGCAAGACTAACGAGGCAGCTAAAATATGCATGTATTTTAGATATAAATTTTTCTCCCGAATCACTCTATCTATTATTGAAATTGCATTAAAATCGGTTAAGTAGTTTAAAAGATCTAATTGTTCAAACAGCGGAAGAAGATTTTATACTATGTAACGATTAAGTCCGAGTGACGACAATATTTACACCATATTATAGAATTGGAAGCAACTTTTTTTAATTTAAGCTTTTAGTAAACGTTTGCCTACATGAATTTAATACAAATATATATAAATTACCTTTCACAATTTTGTGATTATAGACAGGAGTACTTAAAATTTATTTTGTTTAATTAATACATTCGCAGGGCTTACCACGCATCACCAACGTGGTTAATCTTTAAGCCGCTTTAACCCAAAAGTTTTAATTAAAATGCCGTGTTACGTTTTGCATGCTAATATAAGATGACCATGTTCCTTCGACGCACGCTTTAAATACGTTATTACCTGAGTTGAAGTTAATGTTATATATCTAGATACTGCGTTAATTTAAACATTCTACAATTTACAAAATAAATTTGTACACATAAATATAGAAGATCTACTTACAAATTGAATTTGACCCTACATTGTAAAGTATTACCAACTCGCCAGTGAATGCTGCCAAGTCACAATAGCTGCAAAACTGACTCAACTTAGTAAAAAGGTCAATAAATCGTGTTCTATATATAGTATACAAACTTTTACCCGTGGATGCACCGCGTGTATGTCAGTCGCAGTAAAAAGTAGCTTATATCCTTCCTCAAGAAGTATCTCCCTGCCAAAATTAATTGAAATTTGTGCAGTGATTTAGCCGCGAAAGCGTAATAAACAGAAAAATAGAGTTACTTTTAAATGAATGATATTAAATATTGTTAATCCAAAGATATTGCTGTAAAATAGAAGTCACTTATTTAAAATCTTTCAATAAAACGAAAACAGCGGATATGATTAAGCATAATATAACTGCCTCGGTGGCGTAGTGGTAGCGTATGCGACTGCTAAGCTTGAGGTCTTCGGATTCGATTCCCGGGTCGTAGCAAATGTTTGTATGATCTGCAAATATTTGTTTCGAAGTTTGGGTGTTTTCTATGTATAATATGTATGTATTTACAAAAAAGAAGTATATAAGTATTCATATTAGTTATCTAGTACCCATAACACAAGCTCTGCTTAGCTTGGGACTAGATGGCGTTGTGTGTTAGATGTCCGGAATATTTATTTATTTATTATTTATTATTATAACATTGTTTTTGAAATAGAGAACAGCCAAGCATACGGATCACCAAATGATAAGTTACTATAACACACATCATCATCATCAGCCTACCGCAGCCCACTGCTGGACATAAGCTGGTTTGCAATTGGCCTCTGTAACTAAACGGATCGTCGCTTTTAGAACGTCAACTTCATACCTGGAACTCATTTGTGGGAGAGCCACGCTTCGGCATGATTGGGCCGGCTCGACCGGAGTGATACCACAGCCTCACAGAAAACTGCCGTGAAATAGCGCTAGCGCTTTGTTGCACCGACTGAGTGAGGATACCGAAGGCCCATACCCTAACCCCTCACCCCCAGTCCCCTTCCCATCTCCCAAAGGTCGGCAACGAACTTGTGACGCTTCTGGTGTTGCAGGTGTCCATGGGTAGCGGTAATCGTTTACCATCAGGTGATACGTCTGCTCGTTCGTCCAATATTCAATAAATAAAAAAAAACTACCAGCGCAAGTGTTTCTGTGACTTTGATTCCAGGACCACAACGAGTAACAGTCAGTTTACCGAGGCGTGTAAAAGCATCTCAATAGGTAGCCGTAATATGGGTCACCAATCTGCATTGCCCACATTCGCAATGAGAATGGTGGCAACCACTCTTGAACTCTGTCTTTACTCATGCTTTCCATCAGGCAGAGTAGAGTCATTTTGACAGCTTTCAAAATAAAAATAACCACGTTTTACTGCTTAACATAATATCAATTCGAAATTCCAAAAAGGAAACAAAACACAAATGCCTTGCATAATATAAAAGACATCTTGAAACGGGTTACACCCCTTGTCAACCTCCGTCCGTGTGGAAAAAAGAAAATATACTGTATTGCACGTCGGCCCGCACAAATGGTTCTTGTCTGCCGAATCCGCTGACAGCTCTCAGACGGGTAGAACACCTGTTAGTACATTTTATTAAGTTAACCGAGTTGCTTTTAGTGGGATTTCGATAGATTTTTATATTTAATTTGTTTATATTTTTACTTTACTTTAAGAGTCCACTGCTAGACATAGAGCTCTCCTCAGAAATGAGGTTTTAGATGGGTTTTAGATTACCTGATGGCTAATCCATACTTACATTATAAATGTGAAAGTAACTCTGTCTGTCTGTCCTGCTTTCACTGACTAACCGCTGCACCGATTTCAATGAAATTAAGCATATAGATACTTTGATTCTTGAAGAAGGACATAAGCTACTCTTTGCTCCGATAACCGACAAAAACGCGGGTGGAGTCGCGCGCTGAAGTGAGTAGATAATATTCAGACCACCATCCAAGGACACAAGCAATTCAAGAGGCAAGTTTAGTGCATTATTCTCCTTCAAGTCCTTCCCAAAATTGGTTGAGAATCATTAAAATTGAGATTCTCAATGTAAATCATTTTTAATATGGGGACACTGATATGATGATGATGGGGACACCAGTGGGCCTAGGTCTGGTTATACGTTTTTAAGAAATCTTTACTTACCATCATGTAAGCCACAGCAATAACAAACTACAGTAGCTAACAGAAAACAACAGTTACCAAAGCCAGTTACTACGATAAAAATAAGTACTAATTTCACAGTCACTAACAACTCAATCGTCCGATTGTAGAATGCTGGAGATAGTGATAATTAGTTCTTAAAGTCCACAATGCTAATGACAGAGCACATTGGCAACGAAACGGAGAACTCATTTGCAACAAAACGAGCGGACATTAAAGTGAAATGCTGGCACAACAGTTGATTATTGAAGTGTAAATCATGAGTTCGGGTTCTGAAGTAACCTATTATTAATCAACTTTAGAAAATAAATGGAGTTTAAAAATATGTTTAAATTTGTTACCTCAGGTTTCAGTCATTTATGAACGGATTTAGGTTAATTTATTTTTTATGTGGTAGGATCTACTTTCCCTTTTGGCCAATTTACATTTAAATAAAAAAATCGACATTAAGGCGTAGAAAAATAATTAATTAAGAAGAAGTCGGTGATACTTTCTTGAAAAATAGTTTTGCCAAGATTTTAAAACAATTATTCTCATCATCACCTTCAAGCTCTTTTCTCAAATTTATTTCAGATTCATACTATGAGTTTTCTTCCATTGTCCTCTATTACTCGTCTCTCGATTTCTTCCCGTATCTTCTTTCGTACATTCCTTTCTTCCCATATTGACTTTCAAGCAGTCCATCTTATCTTTGGTAATCCTCTAGTCTACATCCATCCAATCGCATACTTTATTCCCTACATATTGGTCATGTCTATGTATCAATTTAATTTGTTGTTTCTACTTCAAGATTTGTACGAATATTTCTTTAAATCATAGAACTGGTCGTGTCTGTTCTTTAAAGCATTTGGCTTAAAACTTTATAAGCAAGCTTTTAGTTTTATTAAGTTTTCATACAAAATATGAAAAGCTATTTGTAGATGCGCTGTTTTATTTCCAAGTTTAAGTTAAGCACAAACACGGGAGAAACAAATAACATTATAGAAACAAATTAACCAAGTTATCATTAAGTTAGCTTGCTTTTTCGTTCGCAAAGGATAAACAATTTAAATTTCTATCTCTCGTCCTACGTCTTTTACATCTTAATTTAATTTAATTTTAACTATCTCCTTGGCGCAGTGGTATCCTATGCGACAGCTGTATTTGAGAATAAAATGTTTATATGATATGCAAATATTTGTTTCGGAGTTTGGATGTTTTCTATGTACAATATGTATGTATTTACAATAAAAGTATATTTGTATTAATATCAGTTGTCTAGTACCCATAAGCTCTGCTTAGTTTGAGACTAGATGGCGTTGTGTGTTAAAGACCCTAATTTATTTATTTAAAAAAATATTTATTTACATAAATATTGATGGTTTTCAATAGTAGGTTTATGATTATATGGGTTGATTGCGTTTTGATGATCAAACTGTTTGATGACGTATTAAAGAACGTTTTGATAAGAAAGAGCCCTGTCCGTCCAGGACAAATGATCATACCGGCCCCACAGTGATTGTACTGAGCTACTTATATTATGCATTTTTATTACGTGATATAGGGTCTATAATCAATAAGAAGTTCACTTCTTTTCAACGGAGGGCAAACGACCAGACGTATCACCTGATGGTTAGCGATTCCCGCCGCCCATGGACACCCGCAACACCAGAGGTGTCACTAGTGCGTTGCCAGCCTTTGGAGAATGGGGAGGGGGTGAAGGAAGGGGTAGGAGTATGAGCCTCCGGTATCTTCACTCACTCAGTGAAACTTGCACTGTGCAAGCGCTGTTTCACATCGGTTTTCTGTGAGGCCGTGGTATCACTCCGGTCGAGCCGACCCGTTCATGCCGAAGCGTGGCTCTCCCGCGGTCAAGACTTCACTTAGTTTACTAGATGACACTACGGTTTTATTTATGGTGTTAGAGCATTACAAAATATGATGAATTTTCTAGTTTAAAATATGATCACTAATAATGAATATATCAGGCTATGCTCATATGTCCGTTTAGTTATTTAAAGAAAAACATTTGCATTGTTTATATAAGTGTCATTGCTGAAGTCGAGTATTTTTAAACAAAATAATGCGAAATCTGATGTCGTTTGTTCTCTCGCAAAATTTACCTTTTTAACTTAAATCCCTGTACGTGGAAATCTTGAAACAAAACGGTTTCATCCCATCTAATCCCGCACTCCGCTTTATGAACTTTTTAAAGTAAAACGACTCAACTGAACAACAAAGAGATGAACCTTGTATTCTTGCAGTTCTGTTTTATATTATAACTGGGTTTTAACTAAGTTTCCAGTAAATAAGCTTTAAGTTTTGTACTCGTAATAAATTTCCTCATATATTAATGTGGTTATATTGAAACATGAAGATAGTTTTTGTACATTTTTTAAATTAGTATTTCAAATTAAAGTATATCTATTTATCTAGTTAACTAGGTAATAGTTTCAGGTCTAAATTATTTTGTCGAACAGCTACCGATCAGCGCATGAGGCTCAAGCTCTCCAATGTGGGACCAATACACTGGCGAAAAGTGGGCAATTAATATGCCTCTGCCTATCCCTTCGGGGAAACATTCGTGATTGTATGTCAGAATTTTTTTTTCTTTCAACATTTAACGTATACTATTAAAACCTTTTTTGACACGTAATTTTTCCGTATTTTTATTTTACGATTCAATTCTCAAGACTGCACTAATTCAGCTCAACTTTTGACCCTATACGCAATAGTGCTTGGAACCGTGGAAGGGTTCCGTTAGTATCCTATAAATGCTAACTTCTTCATTTGCGGTTGGGCAATCGCGTATATACAAAACGGAAAGGTACGGACGCATATAACCCTGCCATCTATTGTTCATTTAATTAATTACTTTATTCATTGCAATTTAATTCGGGTTTTCCCAACGAGATGGCGTTGTACGTGAAAGTAAGCGGTCGTAAATGCCCGTTAATACCCGGCTATAACTCAGGCTTGGCCATTTTTATTCCACATAATGCGAGTACCCCTACAAAAACGTGAAATACGAGAGCCTTTTGTTTGTTGGACGTGGTACGGATACTGGAAATGGTTTAGATTGAAACGGTACAGTTTTTTCATCTTTTTTTTTATGTATGAGTTTGCCAAAGTTACTCTATTTTATTTTAGAAACTACCCAACGTATTTTCTGAATTAAGCAGGCCCAATTAATATTAAGCTTCATAGGAGATGACCAGTGAAACCAATCTGATGACCCATCAATTTCGCAAAACCAAATAAGTGATAATGTTAATTTTGTTCTCAGATCCTAGTCAATGTTTGCCTGCTGACATCAGCAGACAGAGGCAGCTTGTTCCTGGCAAAAGGAACACCACTGAACAGATATTTGCAGGCAAAACTATTCGATGTTACCAGAGATACAGGTACACCAGTGTACTTTTTATTGTTTATCATCATCAATCATATGCGCACACGCAGGTACACACACACACACACACACATATATGAGAGCACACATAAAACACACACCATCATTATCAATAATATTTTATAGTCGACTGCTAAACATAGGTCGTAGAAATCGCTTACCGTCAGGCGATACGTCTGCTCGTTTGCACACTATATAATAAAAAAGAATACTACTACCAGGCAACTTTATGTCCAGTTTTCCTTCTCTTCACATCGCTGGTTGTTCCCCTGAGTCGACTGACTAGAGGTGGTAACACTTTATATTCTTAAATCATCACCACATTGAATTGCGTGTGCTGTGAAACGACACTTCTCTTTAATCTTCTCTAAGACTTATAAAGTCTTCCCACAAACCGGTATAAACTGTAATTTAAAATCAGATTTTCACTACTATACTACTGAAGCAAAGAAATGTCTGTCCTTCACACGAAAACCTCTGATAAATAAACATGATTATGGAAAATCGCTCACTACCAAAATATGATTCGTGTATTGAGAGCGTGTGCCACCGAGCGACAAATTAAACCCTCTATCGATTTTGTCGCGGAACCCATGTAAGAACCTCGAATGCTTCTGAAGTGGCTGAAGTGATTGGCTCTTCCTTCCCACTTATATTGTTGAGAAAAGAAACTTTGAACTGATTTTAAGAAGGTTCTTCATTCTTTTAGGCTTTATATTACGCGATATTGACGCCGTTAATGAAACGATTTGAATAATTGTTTTTAAATTGAACGTACTACACGTTAAGTTTGACCTATTTATGGCAATTTACGGCAATGTACAACTTTTAAGTAGATTTTTTTATAATGTTTTTACCCCAGAAACGTCATAAGTTATTATTAATATCGGCTAATATTTAATGGCCACATTTGGCAAAGGAAAAAGATAAATTGGCATAAATGAAACGGAGAGGCTAAGGTAACCGATACTATGTCTCGAATAGAAAAAGGCATTGTAACCGCAGTAGCTTGAATTAAACATTTTAACATACCTTGAAATATAGGAAAGTGGGAGAGCCACGCTACGGCATCGATTGGCCGGCTCGACCGGAGAGATACCACGGGCTCACAGAAAATCGGTGTGAAATAGCGCTTGTGCTGTGTTTTACCGAGTAAGTGAGGATACCGGAGGCCCATACCCCAACTCCTCTCTTCCCATCCCCCCCAACGGCAACGCACTTGTGACGCCTCTGATGTTGCGGGTGTCCATGGGCACTTACCATCAGGCGATACGGCTGCTCGTTTGCCTCTATTCCATAAAAAAAAGGAAAAAAAAAGTAACATACATGGTATAAAAATTATTTTAAAGTTTTTACAACCAAGCTTCATCGACAAGAAAGCTGTGTGCATTCTGATGCGTACTCTCGACAAAATATAACCACTCTGAACTGTCTAATAAACTTACAACTTGTCAGTTATACAATGTTATTAACTGCTTTTATGTATTCTTATATGTAGGTGAGAAACCCACCTTTTGTCCTGCAGTAAAAATTATTATTTAATAGAACAACAGATCCATCAAATGATTGCAGATTTAGTATTCTCCAAATTTTCAATATTCGATATTGTACTTCTTGCCTCTAGACACAGAAGCTATTTTTATTTAAGAGTCCTTTGTATTAGGTAGCAAAATATATACATACAGTTATATAAGTTATGTAAGTCTGATATTGTGTCTTGTGTGGTCGCCTTAGAAGGCACACTTTACCAACTTTTTGATACCTCATTGTTCGACTCATCCTTTTGTAATAATCACTTCAATAGCTCGTAATAATGTATTAATAGTTAATAATTTTAATTTTTAATGTATTTTATTACTGTTTAGTATTACCGTGGTTTATGGGAGACGATATTTGACTGAGTAATACCATGACCTCCCAGACAGCAATTGTGCTGTTGAACTAAGATGTCTTGGTTTCTAAATGTGTTAATGTCAAGCGATTGCTGACAGTCCTCAATAAACTTTTTTCTTTTATGGAATAGGGGGCAAACGAGCAGACGTATCGCCTTATGGTAAGCGATTACCGCCGCCCATGGACACCCGCAACACTAGAGGCGTTACAAGTGCGTTGCCGACCTTTGGGGGAAGGGTCCCTCTCCCCATCCCCCAAAGGGAGGGAGATGCTGGGGTATGGGCTTCCAGTATCCTCACTCACTAGGTGAAACATAGCGCAAGCGCTATTTCACACCGATTTTCTGTGAGACCGTGGTATCACTCCGGTCGAGCCGGCCCATTTACGCTAAAGCGTGGCTCTCCCACGGTACAAAAGATTAACAAGACAATTCAATAGTATTTTAAAGGCTGTTGACTATAAAAATAAAGATACTCATAGTTCCCATTTTCTTAAATACTTTGATTCTCAGAATCGCAACGCGATATTCTGTCTTTTTTATTGTTCCTTATTAAATATTGTAGGTACTAATCACAAAAAAGATTCATCCAAATCTGATTTATGATTTTCAAAATGTCGTGTTAAACAAACAAAACTCGCTTAAACCTTGTTTATACTGCAGAGAGTACAGACGAAGTATATTTGTTCTCAAACACTGTCAACAAAAAATGTATAAAAGTGGTTTATACAATACTTTGTTCTTCTTTATAAAAGCTTAACCTTAATCTCATATTACAGTAGCCGATATTCATAGACATCTGATGACGTAGAAACAAGCCCATCAATACATCATAGCGTAGGATAAACAATTTGTACTACCTACAACGAGAATACGGGGACATACTAAATATAGCTGACCCTGACGCGCACCCTATTTAGACGCAGCCTTCTTACAACCAAGGTTTTCTTAATAAGATTATTATTAAGGATTTTTTTGTAAAAATAAGGAAGTTATAAGGAGGACTTTGGTTCTATTAAGGTATAATTAGTTGTTATCATAAGTAATTCGACTGCCGGTCTAGTGACTTAAGCGGTTCACGCCGCGTCCTACTTCGCGAAGTGTTGTGGGTTCAAATCCCACATAGGACAATAGTTTGTGTGATCCACAAATCGTTGTTCTGAGCCTGGATATTCTTTGTGTCCGTTTCATGTATGTTTGTAAAGGGGGACTCATCATAAACTCCTAGTGCGTGAGGTGTATTTTTTAAAAATAAAGTATTCTTTAGAACATAGCAAACTAAACTTACGAGATTATTTTTTGTGTTAATTAATAAATAATACATAGAATAATTAAATTTCGAAGAAATAAGTAACAAAACGTAACATGGGATTGAGAGAGTACTGAAAACACTGAAACTTGGGAAAGCTCCCAGAAAACTGCTATGAAGTCTTTTTTCTCTCGTTGTTTTCTACCGAGTGAGATTTACATTAAGCCGAATAATTAAGATTGAAAGATTAAATTCCAAAAAATAGTAGAGCCACGGTGATCTCAGCACAAACGGGCCGGCTCGACCGGGCCGGTACTACCCTAAGATCAACGTTAAATGACAGCGTTAGTGCTGTCGTGTTTCGTTCGTGAGTACGAAACCGTAGGCCCAATGACGAAGTAGCATCTCACTAGGACGCCATGACATGGGTCTTCATGCTGCACTGTTGCATTGTCTGCATTCGCAATGAGTATGGCGTTCACCACTTTTGGATTATATGCTTTCTATAAGGCAAAGCATAGTCAATTTGGCAGGCCCATACATATAAAAAGTGAAGAAAGCTACGGAAAGCCACTACTCCTAAGGAAGCTAATAATACTGCAAAGAGAAGCACAACTTGAATCAAATCCAATGACAACCAAACTGGACAGCGGGATATGATAGTCCTAAACCCATGTTCTAAGTATATACATAAGGCCCATGTTTAGTCCTAGAGTATTATAGGGTTCCTCATGAATAGAAATCCCTCCCTCCCCTTACCCATAGAGAGTTTTAAGTGATAACAGTCACTTACCACCGTCCTTCTTCAATCTACTCCCTGTACCATTAAAAAGTCTCAAGACAAATGCTTATCTTGCAATACTTCAACTAAAACACTGAGTTTAATTGCTTTTAAAACGACGAGTAAAGCATTTTGAATGTACAATGTCCAACACGATAGAATGAACAATGTTATCTGAGTATCCTTATATAAAGACAATAGGTGTACCGATTCTCGGTAAGGTCAGGCCAGTCCTAGATATTCAATTGTGTGCGCAAAAAGAGCTAACAAGTCCTACTAATTACTTTGGCCTTAAAAACTGGTTTGCCCAGGCTTACGTACTATTCAAAGTCTTATATAGACTAAGTGTTGTCGTATAGTTACTCTTTTTATTTATTCACCTGGAACATACGTACTAGTGTAGATTTCTTTAGAAAAAATTGATCCTTCGTGAGACGTCTGGCAGTTGTGAAACATCGGCTTGTGACAGAAAGTAATAGGTACAATTCACATAGATACAATCTATACTAATATTATAAAGCTGAAGAGTTTCTTTGTTTGTTTGAACACGCTAATATCAGGAACCGGTTGCCCGATTTGAAAAAATATTTTTGTGTGGATAGTTCATTTATCGAGGAAATAGGCGCTATATCATCACGCTAAGACCCACTAAAGAATGTTTAAAAAACGGGGGAAAATTATTACGCCACGGGCATTAGTAGATGTAAACGAGGTTGCCAGGGTCAGTTAGTAATACATATTACATTAGATGTTACAAATACTGTCACACAATGTGGCGACGCATCACCACGCCAACTGCTGGTCTTATATCTTAATAGGTAAATGATATCCTTCACATCAATACTTTTAATTTACAACCGCTTATATGTATTCTTTCTTTTAATATTAAGAACCAATAATGAATTTGTTTTTTCAATTTTAATTGTACTTAAGTCATAGTTTTGAAAAGTTTTCCATTGTTATCGATAACTATCTTGTAATTCAAACACATATTCAAATGAAAAAAGCGCACATGGTAACAGTGGATTAGCGGCTTTTTGCATTTGGAATATAAGCAATAGGTTCGTTAAATAATAAGTAGTTTAAAATATTACTCCCCGTAAAAAACTACAGCGAAGACTATGAAACTTCCTATATTTTAAGTTACACTTATCATTTAATAAAAACTTTTCATCTACAGAACTGAACGACGCTCTAAGGCATGCGTGTACGCAAGAAATTAAGATCCCTTTTGGTGTCGGCGTAGCAGGGCTCGCGGCCCAAACTAAACATCCCATCAATATCAAGAATGCTTATTCTGACCCCAGGTTAGTCCAGTAATATGTCCAGTACATAACATGTGATTTAAACACGAGCTTAGCGTATTCTCGAGTATTTTAGCAAATCTTAAGAGTAAAAATAAGATAAAATATAAGGAAACTGCGTGTATGCGGAAATAAAAAATTACTTCAATAGTCTTATCTATCTACCCTCTATTTATTTCTATATTAAAGTTCGCAAATATTTAAAGCAGTAATAAAGACATATTCAATTTCTGGTTAAAGTTTTATAAATTATTCCGTAATGTAACATTTCGCACAATTTATCCCTTTCCATGCTTTTCGTAGATTTAACAGCGAGATCGACGCTCGAACTGGATACAAGACAGAATTGATTCTGTGTATGCCGATCTGTAACTATGAAGGCGACGTGGTCGGCGTTGCGCAAATTATCAACAAAACAGATGGTATGTGCATTTACTGTAGATCACCCTGTTGTGAATTAAGATTGTGGTATAACTGATATTTAAGGTATTATTATTATTAACGGCCGTTTATGGTCCACTGCTCTCCTGAGAAAGGAGGTCTTGACTTACTATTCCACCTTGGCTAGCAGGCGTATAGCGTTTGTTTCAAGATTTCTTTCTTTTTACAGATTATTAACCTGCGTAGTTTGCTTTCTTATTCAATCCTTACAATTTCTACGGGATGCTTAGTGGTGGTAAAAGTCTGTATACTTAATTCGTCGTACGGACTATAATAAACGACCTAGGCAATTGTTATTCGTAGAGTGATTTGTAGATTTGTAAGTTAATAGTTATTAGTTCCCCTCCGAAATCAGTGTGATCCAAATGTAGGACTGTTATTATTTTTACCAAATAGTTATTGAAAATATTAATATTTACTCCACGTTCCAGCCATTTATGTAATTTATTATTTGGACCTACACAAAGCTTATTAAATCCCATTGAGAGATCTTACGTAAGGAAAATCTCCCGTAATTATATTCTAAGCGCATTCGCAAGAAAATTAGTTATTTTTGGATTGGGATAAGAATCATTATTTTCCACGAGTGAAAAAGCTAAAATCTTTGCTTTACTTTGAGTTTCTCTCAATAAAATGAAATTAGAACAAAATTAATCATAGATATTAAGCTTTTATAGAGTTTAAGAGACTTTATCTCTAGCATTTATTTAAAACATAAAAAGTCAACTCATGGCGCAAAAATAACGGATCTAGTACAACTAAGGTGGCTCAGTATATATTTTGACATAATAATCATAGGACAAAGGTCTAACAATGTCAGTCCAAGTTAAATTGGTCAATAAATGATAAAATGATGGTTTCAGATTTTATATAATTATTATGTAACTCTTCCGAAACTAATTCATAAAGAGCTTCTTTCTATTCCTGAATGGATTTGTGCCTTATTCTAATTGTTTCATTTCCAGGATGCAAGGAATTCTCGCCAAGAGATGTGGAAGTTTTCCGCCGGTATCTGACATTTTGTGGTATTGGAATCCAAAACGCTCAGTTATTTGAGTCTTCAGTTCTGGAGTACAAACGAAACCAGATTCTGCTGGCCCTTGCTAGGAGTATATTTGAAGAGCAGAGTAATTTAGAATGCCTCGTCACCAAGATAATGACGGAAGCTCGAGAATTGTTGAAATGTGAACGATGTGCAGTATTTATTTCAGACACAGACCATTGTGAATCGGTAGGTGGTGTTATACTATTTATACTACTAGTATAAACTCAACTTCACCTGCTAAATTTATAGTATGTAAGGGGTCATCTAGGTCGATCTTGGATGGAATTCTTCCACTAAACAACTAGCTTTAAATGTCATGAACCATGTACGGCGACAATAGCGTTTGCAGAATGCACTATGACTTTCTGTGCTGCCCGTGACCAAATAGAAACTGAATAATAACTGTTAAGGGGGGAGGGCTCGTAACTAAGAGTAATTTATCTAATCATTTCATATGTATAGGAATAAATACAAATGAAAACAATATTTCTTAAAATTATTAGTTATTGAAAATAGAACTGATCGTTTAATCATTACAATTCTCATCATCTCTAGTTCTCTTCCAGAGTCATCTAGAACGAATAGTCCAGCGTCCAGGCGGTCAGAAGTCAGCACTGCCAGCTTTACCGCCACCAGTTCTCACCAGATTCCACACTCTCTTTGAATTGGGAGCCCATCAGTCCAGAACTACCCTCACTCCACGACACGACAACAAGTCTACTCTTGCTTCCATTGCATTAGCGGTATGATATTCTAATTTATAAACACGAATGTAAGTTTATTTATGGGTATGGCAAGACACATGGTTTATCTTTCATCAAAATGAAATGTGAGGATTTCAAAATAACAATTTATCCTTAGTAATACTACTTTGTTTCTATAATATATCAAGGAGTTCTGTATACTTTACAGAGGCTTTCCATAATTCCTACTGTTTGTTGTCCTTTGCGACTCTTTTTTGTTGTCTTTTCAATGAAAATGGATATAAATATGTCCTCCATTGAGTTTGCTGTCTCTAGTATATCATTCTGTTCCGACTTTTCTCTATTTATTGTGAGAGCTCCTAGCATATTATGAACATCTAGACTACACGGGCTTTTCTGAAAGTTACCAAACCTTGTATTAACGAATTAATTGACAAAACCTATATTTTCATAATAGTAACTGTAGGTAAAAATTTATTGTACATTGTGAATTTTATCAAGATGTCGCATATATTTATGAAGTTGGGAAGGGTGCCAAAACTAAAGAATCCTATATCAATAATAACATAAATTCGCAGATGGCAAAATCTGGCACTGCTTCAGAATGTATAAAAGAAATTTATCAATAACGACTCGACGCTGTACATTTCGGCTTTCATCCTACCCCAGGGTCGATGGTTGGAATACATTAAACAAATACTGGCTTTGACATATTTGAGTTTGATTAGGACCAGGGGGTGACTCCGAAGTCTGGTCCCCAAGCTGATTGGCGCAGCGCATGCATTGGCACGGTTGCTGCCAAACATGAGGGGGCCCGATGACTCCTGCAGGAGACTATACGCGGGAGTTGTGCGGTCCATGGCCCTTTATGGGTCCCCAGTGTGGGCGGAGGCCCTGAAGGCCAGCACTATAGCGCTATTGCGGCGACCGCAACGGGTGCTGGCCATCAGGATCATAAGGGGGTACCGCACGATCTCTTTTGAGGCGGCAAGTCTCCTGGCCGGAACTCCACCATGGGACCTGGAGGCGAGAGCCCTTGCGGCCCTTTACCAGTGGCGCAAGGAGGCGCGGGAGTTGGGTAGGAGTCCTGAGACTCGAGAAATCGAAGATCAGAAATCCCAACTCCGCCAGGTTCTTGTGGAGGAATGGAAGGAACGACTTGGGCAACCGAGCGCTGGGCACGCCGTTATTGCGGCGGTAAGACCCGTTATGGAGGATTGGCTCGAGAGGCATCACGGGAGCCTCTCATACCGGCTGACGCAGGTGATCACCGGAAAAGGATGTTTCGGAGATCACCTGTGTCTGATCCGCAAAGAGCCAACGCCTGAGTGCCACCACTGCGATGGCCAGACCGTAGACACGGCGCTTCACACGCTGGCAGAATGTCCGGCGTGGGCCGAGCCGAGGCGTGATCTCGTGGCGGCCATCGGGGTGGGGGTTCTCTCGCTTGGCAATATGATTGCGGCCATATTGCGGAGCGAGAGCGCGTGGAACTCTGCCGTCTCTTTCTGCGAGCAAGTTATGCTTACGAAGGAGATGGCGGAGCGGGACCGGGAGAGGTCTAGAACTCTCCCTGCCCGCCAGGCCCGGGAACGGGCCAGGTACCGTAGACGACTCAGGCGGCGGAGATCGCTGAACGATCTCCGTCCTCCATAAGCGCAAGCCTGAGGGTTACAGGTGAGGCCACCAGTCACCTTTGCAGAAGCAGGCCGGGGTGGCGGCGTGAGCTCTTTAAAGTGCTCGCGCCCTTATATAGAATAGGAATATTGGGGTTCCTACACAGGGGGGGGCCACCTACAAACAATGGGTGGCCCGAGGTACGTCGGGGTTCCAGGGATTTCCTTCCGAGGGTGCACCTGGTTCCCCGGCTTCTAGTGCCCGGGACGGTGTGCGGTTTTTGGTCGGTTCG
This sequence comes from Spilarctia lutea, assembly GCA_916048165.1. NCBI lineage: Eukaryota > Metazoa > Arthropoda > Insecta > Lepidoptera > Erebidae > Spilarctia > Spilarctia lutea. The sequence continues at coordinate 581,437 of OU696492.1, read as the reverse complement.
AGTCCGACATAACCACAAGTGGTATCCGAGGGGATTTCCGCACAAAAAAAAAAAAAAAAAAAAAAAAAAAAGGGGCTGACTGTAGCTTTATGGAAACGAGAATGTTTATTGGCAATGCCAAAATAAAAACTTGAATGAGAAATATTACATTTTAAATTTGCTGATTTATATTAAATACTGTTCGAAAAAAACTTAATTTTATTTACGGTTAAATGTGTTAGCGGAAGAAGTTATAGACTGTGGGGGAATAGGTGTAATGTTCCACCCAACACAAAGGGAGGATCCTCCGACCAGGCGAGGTGATCATGCCTGGCGGGCTACTGCCCAACAGTTGATGTTGGAATGTTGTATATATGATAATCGGCGCAAGAACTTTATTTGCGCGATTCAGGATTGGTAATTTCTTCGTATTGTAGGTTACTTCGTAGTTCAGTGTAACTTCGGTAGATGGCGCTGTATGTGGAGGTCGCCACATAGACATTATCTTAAGCAAATCTTGACTCTTAAACTGCAGATACCCATTGGCATTGGTAGTCAGTTACCATAGGGTAATCCATCTGTTTGATTGCCCTCTACAGCACAAAACAATGTCACTTACATTCGAAATATACCTAAGTTTGATTATCAACGTTTCTCCATCACATCAACTTCAAAATGGAAAAAACTAAATTCTTTCTCATTACAGGTGGCGCAGTCAAACAAAGCTCTCAACATATCTGACGTCAATGAGTGGAGAAGAGAGAACGAAATGATTGTTCATGATGTTATAAATGATGACGCGGCGAATATTAGGGCGATGCTGTGCATGCCTATTGTAAACGGTGCCAAAGATGTTATTGGAGTTGCACAACTAATCAATAAGGTAGATATTCAGACCGAGATTTATTAATTTTTTACTCTCCGTATTCTTAATCCGTCACCATAAGGATATTTTGATTCCGTAGGCATAGTAAGAGTCGACTAAGGGGGCAGATTACGAAGGACAACAGCACTTTAAAGAAAAGCAAAACATAAAACCAACTATACCAACCCGTATGGCTTACGTATACAGTATGCTAAAGCTTTCTTTTCTAAAGAGCAGACTCTGTTAGCATTGAACGAATTAAGACTGATAATGACGAACTTTTGACAAACCTGTTCGCCTATTGGTTAGTGACCCTGATTACAGGGCAAAGGTGTAAACTTTAAATGATTACGTTTTATTTTACAGGAAAATGGCTGCCAATTTACTGATGGTGACATCTCTATATTCGAAGCGTTTGCTATTTTCTGCGGGCTCGGGATCCACAACACCCAGATGTATGAGAACGCTTGTAAGCTGATGGCTAAGCAGAAGGTAATACTTCAGTTTCATGATCTCACAAAAGATAAAGGTCCATTTAATGTGGCCATATTATAGTTAATCAAAATTTCATCAATAAGTTTTTTTTAATAAATTTAAGTTTATAATTTTTAAGTTTTCTATTGACAATTAAAATCTGACGACGTTTTTAATTAAATATACACTTTTTCTGAGGACTCATCTTAACTCCTATGAACAGTAGACCATTGTAATTGTTTAAGTTATGTTTTGAAACTAGGTGGCGCTAGAATGTCTCTCGTACCACGCGACGGCTTCAGGTGAGGACACAAACAAGCTATGCCAAGATATCATCCCTTCCGCCGAGATTTACAACCTGTACAGCTTTCAGTTTCATGGTAAGATCATCTTGAATTTCGTACACTGTTGTCAAATTTATTTGGGATCGGGACAATGAGTTTTCTTTTTTTTTTTTTATTGAATAGTGGGCAAACGAGCAGACGTATCACCTGATGATAAGCGAGGACCGCCGCCCATGGACACCCGCAACACCGTCACAAGTGCGTTGCCGACCTTTGGGGGATGGGAAAGGGGATGGGGGGAGGGGTTGGGGTATGGGCCTCCGGTATCCTCACTCACTCGGTGAAACACAGCGCAAACGCTATTTCACACCGGTTTTCTGTGAGGCCGTGGTATCACTCCGGTCGAGCCGACCAATTCATGCCGAAGCATAGCTCTCCCACGACAAGCTCTCTTCTTCTTCTATTGTCCTTGACATCCTCTGAAAAACAACCATAAATACTACATTATTTCATTAGTACATGAGCTCTTCCGCTGTTAGTGCACATAAATACATTTATAGTGGATTTGTTAAAACATTGCTAACAAATAAATGCATGTCATTAACTGATCATACTCGTATATTTTTAAAATTTCCTACTAAGGTATAAAATATAGCTACCATAATTGTCGACAACAACAGTCCTTAACAGTCCACTGCTTGAGATAAATCTCTCCTTAGAAAGAAGATTTGGCTTACTATACAACGGTGACGTTGAACAAAAAAGGGTTTGTTTAGAATTTTCCTTTTTGTTCAATGATAATTGTAGATGCGACCCATCGTTAACAGCTACGAATAATGATCAAAAACTGAGATGCAATGCAAATAAATCATATTGTCATGTGTAGGAAGCTTGCTTGGTCATAGTAAATATAACTATAATTTATTTCCTTTTTGTATTGTGTTAAACTTGAATTATGAATGTTTCAGATTTTGAACTTGCTGACGAAGACACTTGCAGGGCCACACTGCGAATGTTCCTACAGTGCAACCTGGTCGAGAAGTTTCACATACCGTACGACGTTAGTACATTATAAATCAAATAATTCATATTACTCATAGTTTAATGTCGTTCCAGTTGAGAAAGTCACGCGTGGACCTTAACGTGCCACCATTTCACGTAAATGAAACCTAAAATTAAAAACTTATGTATATTTTCAGGTCCTCTGCCGCTGGATTCTTAGCGTTAAAAAGAACTATCGCCCTGTCAAGTACCACAACTGGAGACACGCTCTGAATGTAGCCCAGACAATGTTCGCCATGCTTAAAACTGGCAAGATGGAACGTTTTATGTCCGACTTGGAGATTCTTGGACTCCTCGTAGCCTGTCTATGTCACGATCTGGACCACAGAGGGACGAATAATGCCTTCCAGACCAAAACTGAGAGTCCTTTGGCCGTTTTGTATTCAACTTCGACAATGGAGCATCATCACTTTGACCAGTGTGTTATGATTTTGAACAGTGAAAGCAACAACATCTTTCAGGTAAGAATTTCCATTACACTACCGATTCTCTTTCTCTCGCTCTCTCTCTCTCTCTCTCTCTCTCTCTCTCTCTCTCTCTCTCTCTCTCTCTCTCTCTCTCTCTCTCTCTCTCTCTCTCTCTCTCTCTCTCTGTTTCCCTCTTTCAGATCGATTCCTCATGTCTAGGGTATCGTAGTAAAATCAGAATTTTATACACTTATCGCCCTTCCTGACCTGTCTACCCCGATTCTTATAACCGAGTAAAAATTTAGGACCGATGGATCAGTTAGTCGCTCCATCTCTTTGGCGCACGACCACGCAATTTTCGCTTTTAATTATCTCAACCAATGGTAAAAAGCATTGGTAGGGCGAAAGAGCAAATTTTTAAAATTAGAACTGGGTCGCAATCGAGACAACAGTATCACAGTATAAGGTTATAATTACCTTTCATTGGTACTATGAAAACTTAAATAAAAAAGTAAAGGTTATTTAATACTCATAATGTTTATTTATACATTATGTTCAATTTTGTACTATGGTAAACGACAAAAACCATTCGTGTGCGACTCTAACTTACACTTAGCGGCTATTATAAGAAATTATATTCCATTGTTATAGGCTCTATCTCCTTACGACTATAAAGACGTAATGAGAGTGGTGGAGACAGCGATCTTATCAACAGACCTGGCGATGTATTTCAAGAAGAGAGCCAAATTTCATGAGCTGGTGGAAAACGGAGAATTCGACTGGCAAAGTCCAGAAAAGAAAGAATGTAAGAAAGCTATGCAACATTAATATTATTTTTTTATGGTCAAGTTTAAACAGTAGTTTTAAGTGATTATTTTCAAGTAGAAGCATACACATAACTATCTATTTAAGAGAAATAAAACATTAGCTATTATCTTCAGCTTCGCTCGTCTTATTGTTTCTTGTTTAGTGTTTCTAACTTTAAAAATTGCGAACGTCCATACAATCGTTCCTATTAGCACCTTAGGCGGGAATTATGTAAAAAATAATTTTTGTGGTCGTTTACAATGTAAAAGACATCAGCTATTAAAATTTCAAGCTTATAGACCAAGGTTTAGGCTCTGTGTTTTTGAATCAGTCTGTCACAGCAAGCATTTTTATATTTTTATATTGCCTTTGCCTATTGCCTAACGTAATTAACAAAATGTCTCTCTTTAGTACTCTGCGGTATGATGATGACAGCGTGTGACGTGTCAGCGATAGCCAAACCCTGGGAGGTGCAACACAAAGTGGCCAAGCTGGTGGCAGATGAGTTCTTCGACCAGGGCGACTTGGAGAAACTGCAGTTAAATCAGCAGCCTATCGCTATGATGGACAGGTACGTTCAGATATACCTGATATAATCATTTTACAATAACTATAGGCATGTCGGAAAATTGAGTCAGTCATAAGGCTTTCCATGAATCAGGAGCTGCACTCTCATTGGCCCCGTGATCAGATTGGTCTGTAGTCAGAGTTCCTCGAGACCGCATTTCATTTATTTATAGAAATATGGTAAAAAAAATAACTTATATCTTCAAAAATATATTGTAATATTAATTTTTGCTCGCGCCTCCGCCCACGGTAAAGAGGAGCCTATGTCCTACTAATTCTCAATTTCTTTTTCAGAGAAAAGAAAGATGAACTTCCCCAAATGCAAGTAGGCTTCATCGACATGATCTGCTTACCCCTTTACAAAGTTCTCTCAGACACGTTCCCATGGATCCTGCCTCTGTACTCCGGAACCATGGACAACCGACAGAGGTGGCAAGACCTCGCCGAGAAGGTAGAGATGGGCCTCACGTGGATCGATCATGATACTATTGATAAACCCATAGAAGAGTTTACCGGTAAGTAGAACATTTCATGTTTTTTAAATACAAAAAAAGTATTTTATGTCCTTTTAAAAGTATTTTAATTAGTTAAAAACTAGTACTAGTCTAACTAGTCTAAAAAACTACTCTTATTACCATACAAAAATGTTTGAACATATAACCAATGAAGAGTGGTAAATAAGAAAGAAATTTTACGATTGTCACTGGAATTACATTTTCAAAACTTTATTTTAGTCTATTAGAATGAGCATTTGAGATAAGAAATATCTTTTTCGCTGCTTAGTTTTAAAATAAATTGGCTGCAAAATCATACATGAAATTGATGTACCGACATACATCCAAAAATATAGACAATAGACATACTTACGTCATATTCTCGTCCGGGTGAGCGATGGAACAACATATATCAATATAGCAACAACATAAGGATTGCACTTCTTTCACCTTCATCGGGAAGATAATACTATGAAAAATTATTTTTAAAACCACATCACAAAGCCAAGAATAAATATCTTTTCAGCATCAAATGAGCCAATAAAAGATGTGGAGCTCACGGTCCAAACGTTAAACTGCACGAAGCCGATTCCTGAAACCAGTACCAGCATGGCGGTTGTCAAGCCGATCAAACACTCTTTCCACTCTTTGAGAAGAGGCAAGAGTTCCAATATCACCTCCAGGTCGAACAGAAACAAACTCACAAGGTATGTGTCTTACCATTTTGGAGTTCCAAGCTTGCTGCTCAGAAATGGTAGACTACGCTGTAAACTTTGAGCGTGTAGCCGCTTAGTCACTTGTTTAGACCTTACCAGTAGCTGCAACAGATCAAACTAAACTCATACCAAATTAGAAAGTTCAAAAAACCATCAAATACGCTTTTATACTTATTCAGTTATTTATTAGTGGTATATATAGAAAGAGACGGACTTAAATATAGAGATGATCGCTTTTAGATGGCTGTAAGAGTGAAAGAGAAGAGAGAAAGAAGAATTACTAGTAAGCATCTGCTTTTGTATTTAGTTGTTATAGTATTTTTACAAGTAAGAATATTTATTGGTAAAAAGTGCATAGTTTTCCGACTTGCTAAACTGTTGCTAAAAAAAAACTCTAAATTCTAAGTAGGTACAGGATGCCTAGAGAACTACACATAATTTATATTGCAAACTAATCTATATTTCAAGTGTAAAATTTAGATCAATCAGATCTTAAATAAGAATCTCTCCCCTTCCTTCCTTGCAATGATTAACCACGAACCATTGAAGAAAGAAACAGTTTTGAAAATGAGTAAAACTAAAGCATGTTTCAGATCAATGTACGCAGCGCCCTCCCGGGATGGGGCTCCCGAGACCGAGCGAGCTCTGAGGAAGAGCACGCTGGTGACAGACAGCCAACGAACCTCCTTACTCGAAGAACTGCCCGCGAAGACGAAACATAAGGGACGGCTCTGCCATATGTTGTGACGGTTGAGTTTTAACTGGTAAGGTGGCACTGCAGTTTCCTCTATCTCTCACCTATAAACTTTTAAAGTATTCTGTAAGGTTTTAGAATTCCACTTTTAAACTACAAACCCGTGATGCACTCTTTCTCAGTCTACCCAAAAATGTAAATAACACCTGTGTAAAATATCACCCAAAAAAATAATTGACTTTTATAGAGCCGACTGTTTATATGTTAATGAGCAGACCTTATTATGCTTAACACACTTTATAAATGTTTTGACGCATTCCAGGAGCAGCCAGAACAGTACAGAAAAACCTGAGAAGTTGGACAGAGTGAAGCCGTCCAAATCGATTGATTAGGCAAGAGGGTTGTCTCTAACGTTTCTTTGTAGAAAATTATGCAAATTTACCATTCATATCTAAAATAACTTAACAATGACATAGCACCTTCTTTTTGACTACAGTGATGTGACGTTTCACAAAATGGCAGCTGTAATTGCAATCATTGTCGCAAGATACAATTTTCCTGGTTTACATACTCAGAATTGCATTTTTTTAGAATTTACTAAGGACGGACTTGAGATAAGCTTCATCTTTTAAACAGTTTAATTTTAAGCTAAATGTTCTACAAAGTGACGTCAGAATTCAGGGTCGCACTCTCTACTTCGACTCGTGTGAGTCAAAATGTCGTTTTACTAATAGTCGTTACCGTTGTACATTTCTACTGTTAGATACTTCGTAATAAGTAGTACTACATCAAATATCTATTTCTATATGGCTGAACAAAATTATTGGAACACCTGGAATGTCTGCATTTTTGTTTCTTTCTGTGCCTCATTGTGGGTATTTTAAGTATCGTTTGGTGAAGAAATTTGCTTGTGTTAGACACATGTAAAATAATTGAATGGTAGTGGTTTTAATTGTGTCGAAAATTTATCTATTCATTACAATAATATCGTTTTCTTATTAAATAATTTTGTTCGGTCAAACGAAATAATTAGAGAACTAAATTAATGGTAACTTTTAGTATTTAAATTTCTGCGTCTTTTTGACGTTAACATGTTTCCTGTAAAGCAAAATCTAGGTAAATGTATATCTAATTATATGTATTATTTACATAGACTGTGATCTAGTATTACTTCACGATGTTCTATTTTAAAAACAACAGAATTTGTGTATCTTATAACTGAATATTGAACTTGAAACTAAGTTCGTTCAAGTTGATAACAGTTAACACTTAACTGATTTTGTCAGTATCAATAAGACAATAAGATTGTCTGTTACTCTATTATTCGTCATTTTTTTATTTGAAAAAAATACAATGAAATCGAGAACCTCATCCTTTTCTGAAGTCGGTTAATCGTTAAATGACAACGCAAATACGAAATTAACTCACCTTTTTACAAAATATTTGTCCTAGTTAAATAACGCAAATGTATATTAATACCTATTTTCTTTAAAACTGACTGCAACTTGAGTCCTTAAATTAACATTATAAGTAATTATATTGTTATCTAACTAAAAACCTTTGTTAACTTGAATAAACTGGATTGTATCCCCAGATAGAAGGAGAGTTTCCATACAATACTAGTTTTCCCTTTTCAACTTCTTGTTAATAGGTACTTACGTGTAAATGAATGAGATTTATTATATATTTTTCTATAGCCGATGAGAAATCTATTATCTGTTAGACTTTTAAAATAGAATATTCGTCTCTTCGGCCTGAGAAATATTATGTATGATGTAACTAAGTGTGTAAGGAATGTTTACAATTACATTTAAAATGTGCAATTAAATTATTTTCTTATTTATTCAAGCAGAAAGTATTATGATGCTAGTCGTGTGTTATGTTATAAAAATGTTTATTAATGTTACAATCGCACGTAAATACGTACGTCCACTTGCTTATGAAGCTTATTTTGTGCAATAGATATGTAATAAATAAATTAAAAATAATAATAAATGGATTTTTTTGCAAATCCGACTCTGTTCAATTTACATGAGATTATTATTTTCTTTTAAGCCACAGCAATATATTTAAGACTTTTATCTGCCATTGTAGTGGCAGTTCCAATGTTGTAATATTTTCAATAGAATATTCATCTTTTTGGATTTACGATTTTAGAAGATAAATTATTGTAATTAAATTTTAAATTGTATTTGACTTCCAAAGGTGTAGTTTTTAATATTTTTATGCTTCTTTGTACGTTGGTTTAGCAGATTATGTGCAAGCAAAAGAGTCCCCATTATTTAAATATGTCTCTTTAAACAGAGCAAGTTGGTAGCTATAGCTAACATTTGGACTCCATGATGCTGAACTCCTGTTAAACCAGGGTACACGTGGCCTTTCATATGTTTATCTTCAAATGGTTCGCGGGTAATCAAATACTTTTAATTATAGTATTGTCCTTTTTTCTACTATCCTTAAACTTTTCTTTTATAGAATGAGATTTTTAGAAATCCTTTTGAACAATGTATCGATGTCAAATACTATGCAATTTTTACTGTTCTTAACTATAGTATAGATTACGGATACTGCATTAGCAAAATGAAAATACCGTATAATGTAACTTTTTTAAAAGTAATTTTACTATAAATATATTATTAATTCCAAGTGCAGCCCTGATTTTTCAAGTTATTTAATGCCATAATGTGTATTCCATGCATTTCTTTTAATTGAGAAGGTAATCTAGCATACTGCCTTTGAACAAAACGATACATCAAAGGTACTCGAAGAAGAGAAAAATGAATTACGATTTCGAGAACGATACTCACCATTTTTACGGTGTTTTGCTTTGCGAGTACGTAGTAACGTACTCACAAAAACACTATGAAACTTAACTTTGATAGCGCTTGTTATTTTCATGTTGCTAATGTCCTTATCACATAGTCCAGATGTTGTGAAAATAGACTATTAATAATACTAATATAATAAAATAGCATTGCAATTTTACTTGGTACGTACCTGTACATTTATGTCAAATCTGTTCAATAAGTTCGGATTATACGGGGTAATTATTATTTGTCTTAAGAACTCTTGAACAGTTTTTTTTTGCTTTCTGTTAGCAGAAAGGCTGAAAGGCATTGTCTGTATTGGGTACATCGCAAATTATTTATTTTCCACAACAGATAATTTTTCCAATTTTTGACTTAACTATTTGTCTGATGTATTCGTAACATTACAAATTGTGAAACAGTCATGTTATATATTCAGTGCTAAGATTGTAAAATAAATATCGAAAACCAATAAAAACTAATCACAACTTTAAAGCTTACAATTATTTTATGTCTCCATGGGCTATTAAAGTATGTAAACTTAAAGTAATCAACAGTTGGCCGCAAAATGGCTTCCGATGCTCGCTGTGTCATTAATTTGTCGAAATCACCATAAACGCTCGATTGACATACACATCAGCATACATCGTCATACACACCAACAATACAGCTGCCCGTCTTTCATAGACATAGAAATCGTATAGGCATCTAGCATTGATATAGCTCTTGATTATAGGTATGGTTTTTAATTTTATGTCTCAAAATGTTCTACTTTTGTGATTCGTAAAAGAATTTGGAAAATTGAATTTAACAATGAATTAGAATTGTATTCATAATCAAACATGTTCTAATAGTTTATCACAAGAAACCATAAAAAAACTATAATGCAAACCTAAGGTATTAAATTCAAAATATTAAACCCTTATAAGGCTTACAGGCATGTTAAAATGTTGGTCATTTGCCTCCAAAATTAATTTTCTTTTAGTAGTAACATAATTATGTAGATAATAGCTTATGATGTATTATTTGACCAAAGAAAACATAACTGAAATACTTGTTCATGGAAAAATGAGTAAAAAATTACCACCTACCAATCTAACAATATTTTTTAGTTAGTTGGGAAGGTAGTGAATAAAATCCTTCGCCTTTTTACTTCTGCGTCATTATCTTTATAATAATAAAATAAATCTTAAAAATATGAATTCTTTTTCGTAAAAAAACTGCATATATTTAAATTATGGTCAGTGTGTCGTGTTCTTGATTGAATAACTTTAGTATTTTAGAACAATTACCAATGACGACTAATAATAAAAAGGAAAATGACGCAGAAAAACAAATTTAAGAAAAGTTTAGTTTACCCTGTCATGTCTAACCCAATTGGTTTAAAACTATACGTTTTTTATCATGAAGTTTAAGTGCACCAATTGCAAGAAACTGTTGTTGTTAAAGTATTTTAGACACTATGAGCATTTTAACTAGTTTTAAATTTGCATTTCAACTGTTACGAGAATATTTTTCTGAACGAACAATATCTCTACTACACTTCAACAGTACAATAAAAATATTGTGTTCTTTCATCGATTTGTAAAAATACATTCTGAATGTGTTACGAGGAATAAAAATATTGTGAGCAGAAAATTTATTTTATTGATTTTTATTATTAACATTTGTTTCCCCTTTTTAATATATTGCATAGTATGATATTTTTTACTATTAAAATAGAACTAAAGAGAATAAAGAACTTGGTTCCAAGTTCGGCCCTGGAGTAATTTGACATTTAATGGCGAGACGTGGAAATACGAACTTCAAGAAAAGAGTGTACTCCTTCTTAAAAGGCCGGCAACGTATTTGTGACGCCTCTGGTGTTGCGATACGTCTGCTCGTGTGCCCCGTACACCATAAAAAAAAAGCACATTCTGCTCTTTACTTCTTTTTCGTCGATCGATGGACTTTTGTTACTCTTTCACGCAAAAACTACAGAATGGATTTTGATAAAACTTTACAATAATATAGCTTATACATCAGAATAACACATAGGCTACAATTTATAAAAATACTAGCTTGGCCTCGGGGCTTATTGTCGTAACGAGGGTAGCACCGCGGGGTTCAGCTAGTAAATAATAAAATAATGCATATTATGGTAGCGTGAAATCGAGAATTTCAAAGATTCGTAATAATATTAATAAGGTTTTTAAATACTACACACTGACACTGCATTAGTATTAACATTGCAACCTTACAAAGACTGGGAGACCGCTAATTATAATTATTTCATGAACTTGACTACGTTGTGCCGATATAGTTTACAATAATACTATCTTGAACTTTTTGCTCCTGTCGCTACGTAGTTATGGAATGATCGAATTAAAGATATAAATAAAAGAAACTCCATTGGTATGCTACGTTCTTCTCTCGATGCTGATAAAGTATCCTTGCACGGGCTTCAGCATGACTTCCATCTTGAGTCTAAGCTGGGAGTTATCTGCTGTGATGCGGTAACGGCGCATCACGTATGCTAAAGTCGTTTTCATTGACATCATGGCATACATTTTACCTGTAAACATTGTTTATATATTATTAAACTTGCACACAAAGTCATAATGTTCCTCCAGAATCCTCCAACCAGGAAAGATCCACACTGCGTGTTCTACATCTGAATCTATTAATTCTTACCTATGCACATTCTTCTTCCAAAACTGAATGCAGCATATGCGTTTGGGTTATCCGGTAGCCGAGATGGATCCAACCAGCGCTCAGGTCTAAACTCATTGCGATCTGGACCCCACATCGGATGCCGATGGAGACCAAAGACGAACATAAAGCACGTTCGACCAGATAAAAGCGTGTAGTTTTCTGAAACAGTACACCATAGTAACATATAACTGCTTTAAAAATATATATGGATGGATACTAGATATTAAAGGAGGTTCATCGTTCTATCTCTTTTAGCAAGAAATCAAGCATGTATGCATGACACATGATTCCAGCCTTTGTAAGATCTAAAAGTACTGATGTATGTTTGCGCACTTACTAAGTTGCAGATCTCTGTCTAACTTTCTGGCAAGCACTGGGACAATGGTGTGAATCCTCATGCTCTCCTTTATCACAGCCTCAAGATAGACTAACTTGGATAAATCCTGCTTATCGATATCTCTGTCTCCATCGCCAAAAACTTCTTTTAACCTGAAAATACATAGAGTTGATGCTTGTTTAGAGTTTTAGATTTTTTCCAAAAGCCTTACAAATTCTGGTCATACATACCTTTAGAGTAACTATTCTTATAGACCTATAAAATTTTAAAACAGTAAGTAATTAAGATGAACATAATCTCTTCTCCTTACCATAAGCAGCAGCATGTTTAAAGGAAATTAAGAATGAAAAATACACAATATTTATAACTCTAAAAGATTAACATCAAAAAACAATAAATAAAAAAAAAAACTTAATACCTGTGGCGACTTCCACATACAGCGCAACAGCGACCTACTATAGCGCCACCTACCGCAGATACACTGAACTACGGAGCAACGTACAACACAAAGAAACTACCAATCCTGAATCGCGCAAAAAATTCGCGTAAAAATTCTCGCGCAGATTATCATTAGACATGCCAACATCAACTATATACTGCACGGTTGGCCGAGTGGTTTCAGCGGTCGCCATGCCACTTGCTACAGCGCCAAGTGTCGTGGGTTCAAATCCCACGCGGTACAACACTATGTGTGAGCCACGAATTGCTGTCTCGAGTCTGGATGTTCTTTGTGTCCGTTTCATGTATGTTTGTAAAGTCCCCCACAACACAGGATGTTTATTCCTAATGTGGGAGTTGTCTTTTTAAAAAGAAAAAGAAAAGAAACTGTTGGGCAGTGGCCGGCCAGGCTTGATCACTAGCCTGGTAGGAGGATCCTCCCTTTGTGTTCCTATACCTATGCACTTTTACATACTGTGCTGATTCAATATAGTCTCATTTAGTTAGTAATTGCTTCTCATGTGCCTAGCACTGGTGTAAGAAAAGGCAATAACTGGGAGCATATAAATGGCTAGGCTCTTATTCAATAAAAATAGTACTTACTCGGTAAATAGTCTTTCCTGAACATCTGGATGTGCGCCCAGTAACAACATTGTGTACATAAGGACATTTGCCGAAGTGTCATGGCCCCCAACGATCATGGTGTCTACATGCTCCCTGATCTCTCTGTCATTTAACACACCTTTCTCTAGCGACAGTTCTAGAAGGAGGTCCATGAAGGTCTTAAACCTTGTACCTGGATTTGTCAAAGGCTAAAGTAAGAATTATACTTCAAGGTGTACATTTAACATAAATTTTCTTTACTTAAACTGTATTTGTATATCTGTTACCTACCTACCTTTCAGTTCATTGTGATCTGATCAATTATGACAGATTTAACTTCTCTCAACTTTTAACCTCTGTAAATGGAATTTAAAATAAATTATATTTAAAAATATTATCAAATTATAAACCAACCTGGAATTATACTCCTCTCAGCACAGGTGTTACCATTAAATTCGGACTTTCTTTTTTTAAGAACCTGTAATAATTCAATGTTTCTTGCACTGTTTTGTTTTATATAAATTCGTCGTATTTTCTCAAATCATATAAGATTTTAATTGGTATTTTATGACCGACTGTCTACCAGATGCCAACCCCCTATAGAGTTACTTACCTATATATATATCTGTCCTGTTATTGGAAGGGCTAACTACTTGAAGAGGAGCATTAACAATCGGATTTATCACACTGTTCCTATGGTGTTATCCCATAATGGGACATTTGATACTTTTTATCTCAGTAGTCCTTTAGGAGAAGTGACACCAGTTTTTCAAGCCCAGAAGTTCCATTATCATATATTTATTGGGACTAGACAATCATTTTTTATCTTTGGTGTCGGTGTCATGGTCATGGTGTCATTTGTCCTATAGGACTACTGGGACTATTATAAATTTATCCCGTGTCCGTTATTGCTTATGATGAACTTCAAAATATTTAACTGATAGAAATTGATTGTGATTAAAAAGAGATGAAATTGAACGGGATAGCTAGTTAATTATAAGTAAATCTTACTGTATCTGACAATTTGTGAACTGTCTTGAGGCATGAGTCCTGTTTCTTCTTGAGAGTACTAAAACGGAAGGTATAGGAACTGTGTAACCAAAACTTCATGAATCGTTCCACGAGACTGTTGAAAATGAATTCTGCTGCATCCAAATACTGGATATTCAATAAAGCATCGGTAAAATCCACGCCTAATGCGGTCACTGAAAATATACAACATTGTATCTTGATACTTTAAAATCCTATTTTGTAAATCTTAAGGTACGATCGGGGTCTCGTCCGAAAAAAAGAACTAAAATTAAATTATACTTTATTGTTAGTTTAGCCAAAGAAGAACTTTTAACTTTGTACATTATGTCTTTGTACTTATTCATATATTTCATCGTTTATTTTTCTCTAATTCTGTAACACCTTCTGTAAGACTAGAGGAAAAAGCTTAGTTTGTGCAATAAGTATTATTAAATAAAATTAGTTTTCTCTTGAAGATCTAGTGGTCGGTAATCCTAATTGTTAAGTCAGAAGTCGTGAGTTCGTTTCCTACCCAGGAAATATTTGCGCGATGAGCACGCTCATATGTTCTTGGTCTGGGTATATTTTATCCATAATATGTATGTATTTAGAAATGTATGTACAGGCGTATGTAGCTTTTGTAGGCTTTGATTGGTTTAGGATCAGACGAACGTTTATGAGATGTTTATAACTTTATTAAACTCATTAAGTGACTTACAACAAATCGTCTCCAATGCATTACTCCTAGTATATATCCAGTGATCGAACATTCCTTTACCGACTTCCTTATTCAGGGCATCAACGAGTTTCCTGGACTGGCTGTTGAACACGCCTATGAATCGATCCAACACAATCTGGCTAAATGCCGGATTAAGGATCTTTCGATGATTTCTCCAAATCGATACTAAGAACATATAAAAAAATTGGTTGTCTGTAAGTCGGTTTACGGATGATAGTTTAACGGGACAACGTCATAACAAAACATTGATGGAATGATTGCATACTTTTATGAATAAAATTGAATCAATTGCGCAAGCGTACAATAAGCGTAACGGGACAATGATTATCATCCTTTTTCATGCGTGCAGCCGGCGTTCATCGACTTATTAGACGTTGTCATGTCAATACACTTGTGTAAAATAAACGATATAGAATAAATTCCAGAGTAAAATCAGAAATCACGGGTTTAATCATGTTTAAGGTTAGTAATAGTAACATAGCACCAGCTATGTTTAGATTGGAATTTAAAGGCACTTAATTTTTAATTAAAAATTCAAAACTTTGTCTCTTATTCATATGAAAAATAACTGTCATTACAGTATGCTCAGGAGACCGTTAAATGCACGATCAGATCGAGGAAAGTTTATCTTAATTCACTCACGTTAATAAAAGATAATAATTTGTTTTAAAAAGAAAAAAAGTAAGACAAACTTACGTTTCCCGGTGACTAAGCCCTCACCTAGCCAAGGTTTTGCAAAGTCGTAGAATCCATCTTTCTCTAGACAAGTGTTTGCAACCACATGTCGTCCGGGTCTGTCACGACTGCAATTTGTAATCAATAACAAATATATATCGTAATTAGGTTTAATTTTTAGGCTTAATTAACTAGACATTTAATTATTTACACTTTTGTATGATGATGAGTAAAAATGCTGACATCATCATCATTAACTGAAAGATATTCACAGCTAGACATAGGCCTCCCCCAGAAGATTCTTCACAACAACCGGTGCAGTGTTGAAAAGAATCCTTATTATATATATATTATAATATTTCTGTGTCTTTTATACCTATTACCATAACATTTGCATTCCAGATTTCACATTCATGGCAGTAAAGATCCATACGTTCATGATTGGCGAACCCGACTGGCGTAGATATGGACTAAGGAACCAACTAATTATTAATTTAAAATGCAACTTGGGATTTATATTATTAGTGAAGTTAGTTACTGTAAACTGTCCTAGGCCCAATCCGCGCGGCGACCAGGCCTCCTATTTCATAGCTCTGTTCAGCTACGTCACTGATGGTGTCCCATAATTCTGAAAGTATACAAAAGGTTTAAAACTTGAATGTAAGCATAAGACGAGAATTTCTAGCAGAAGATTTATATTTACATGCTGCCAGCTTGGTATTGAATGCTCTACGTCGTCATTTACTCGAGAAAGGGAGTATCTTCGTTAGATTTTCGATACTGGTAGTTTCTCTTAAACGAACCCATAAACACTATACTAAAAATCTAACGGTATTATGACGTATATTCCACTTCACAATGTAAATGATTGAAAGTTAAGAATGTGAAACCTGAGTAAGTAATACTGTACCTACCCTGTACTGTATAAAGTACACGGGGTAGCTACTTCCAATGTTTTCAATTCTACGTTGATTGGTTCCGATTAGAGAGCTCAAACTTCCTGGTAACAGTGTATTCAAGTTACCGATATGTGCCCCTGACCTACTTCAATTATTTTTTCCACTTCCTAGTTGATTATATTTTTCCAATATCCTATTCCTACCATTCCATACCCTCCTATTTTACCATTTTTTCTATGTAAATATCCCTCGGGATAACAAAAGGCTACTAAGAGGATTAAAAATATAGTCTGTTGAATTTAACGTGAGTGTTGCACACTCTGCGAAGCCCTTCGAGAATATACGCGTATATACCTATGTTTATAGATTTTCTTCTTATGCTAGACTCACAAATTAAACATACTAAAGACTAAAAGACAAATAATAATAAGATAGAGAGTGTACCCCTTTTTAAAAGGTCGGCAACGCACTTGTGACGCCTTTGGTGTTGCGGGTGTCCATGGGCGGTGATCGCTTACTATCAGGCGATACGTCTGTTTGCCCCTATTCAATAAAAAAAATACTAATCTTTTTAAGACTACCTTAACAGTATGGTTAATAAGGAAATAAAATTCAAAAATCTTTTAAAGTTACGACAATGCCAATAGCACAAAAAAATATCTGTCCCAAAAGTAGTGGGCCATTCAGAATTATGCCTGGCGGTACAACTCTCTATCTATAAATACATATAAATATAGAAAGTACTTACTGCAGCTATCCCCAATAAAATTTAGTGCATGACCAATAATGGGCCAGGCCCCAGGAGTCAGAGGGGGTTCCTTCAAACTAGTGTTATGTTGCTGCCAAAGCCAGTATATGGCACAAGCATCACACACAAGGGCTGCTGGTATCATTCTTAACCATTAATATTGACACTGAAACATAAATACTTTAGAACAATATTACAGATATTTTTATGACAGGAGCGATATCGACCACGACCTACATCAATAGGTATCGAAGAAAGAAAGAAAGAAATAAATAAAGAAGTTCTTAATTTTGAAAAATATTGAGGTATCTAAGATGATATAAGATAAGATAAGATTTTTTTAAGACACTAATGATGTCAAAATAAAGAGATTAAGGAAATAATTTTATTATTTTGTAATTAATCAATGTAAACGGACTTTAAAAAAAAGACACCTCTGTGATTTGTTTCAGCATTTCTTCCCAGAGTGAGTCTTATGAAATGCCGGCCTCTTCTAGCTGTTAAGTCCGACTTGTAAAAATATCTGTAAAGATTTACTTACAAAATAAATATAATTTATCATTCTTTAATTAAATATGTCATTGTAACCTGCCGTTCCGCCTGTCATATTTTAAGTAAGTTAATACATACCTTTACAAAAACAACATTGTAATTAAAGTTGTTATACTATTGTTTATTAATATATAATATAATAATTTTACACATCGTTAACACAGTCTTCTGACCACGAACTAGGGTTACTATGAAAATTTGACTGTTAATAAACATACTTATATATTTCTAAATACACTACCTGCATTCATTTATCTTAAGTGGGTGTTTTTTTACAAACATTTTCCACTAAGCCTAAATTTTCTATCAACATTTTTGGTAATAAATATCTATAGATTTATTAATGTCATTTATTATTGATATTTTAATTACAATTTCCATTTGTCAGTTACGAATTGAAAATTCTCTTCATTAGTAACATCTACGATCACCTTAACATATTATCATAAAATAAACACCAGGTTGTAACAGGAGTTAAATTAAACACTCACCGCTATAGATCCTTTTCACCACAACCAACGAGAGCCAGCACTATAATGATTTCAGTTACACTCGCAAGGATATTTCTAAAGACAAGAAGTTGAGTAAATTCTTCTACTTACTAGTTTAAAACACGAATCAACAGTATTTGCGTTGCCCAATACCTACATTATGTTGAAGGGCAATATGTAACACAGGGCTGTTCGATTGTACAATAATAATACTCTATAAATTATGAACTTTTCGTCTACAAGTTTTGTTAACTGATTTCTGTCTATACATTCTCAGGCAAGTCAGGCTCCCTGCTATCCATAAAACACCAACCAAATTCCATCAAACATAAAACTAAATTAAAATAAGTTCGTTTGTAACAATTAGTTTTGGCTACATATCATCGCCATTTACCTATTCTATTTGGAGTCAACGCAAAGTTTTGTTAGAGGCTATTGGTGATTCAAGGGGCTCACAACAACCACTAAAATCAGGAGCAGAGAGAGTTTGGGATCCGGTAACAACAATCAGAATTTCTTAACATCAGATCCAAAACGTAGTAAAGCCACGCTGATTTCAACGCGAACGGACAGGCTTGAACGGGCAGGTAGGTATTTACTAGCCTCGCACAGAAGACCACGAAAGCATTCGAGCTGTGGTGTCGCTGGTGAGTGCAAGACCGGAAGACCAATGATGCAGAAGCATCTCAGAAGCCATTTTGTAGGTCATCATACTGCATTGTCATCATTCAGAGGGAGTATGGTCACCCACCATGTATTCTGCTCATGATTTCCATCAGGCAGAGTGTAGGCGCTTTGGCAGGCTCATACATAAACAACACAACGTATGATCTATACTATAAGATTTAAGTATGTCATAGATTACGTCAAAACAAAAACTCCATTGCGTACATAAGCTTACTCAAGTTTGTATTTCAAGGAAATCTTGCTACATCTCTGCCGACAAGACAAATTCATCATCATATAATACACTAGCAACCTCGTTTGCGTTTTCTATTGCCCCGTAGTGTGAAAATTTTCCCCCGTTTTTGTATTATTCTTTATTAGTGCTCCGCTCCTATTAGTATTAGCATGATGATATATAGCCTTCCTCAATAAATAGACTATCCAACACTTAAATAATTTTTCAAATCGGACCAGCGGTTCCTGAGGTTTGCGCGTTCAAACAAACAAACTCTTCAGCTTTATATACGAGTATTAGTATAGATTAAAAAAACATGTGAGGCCGTAATAGCACTCTATTGGATCCTTGTTGAGGCCATGTTAAAGTTTAGCCTTAATATTTTAAAAAAACTATAACCAATTACTACGCAACTAAATGCCTTGCTTTGTCAAGTATGACTCAATGCTTTTTCAGGTTCCTTAAAGGAAAATTACACGACACACATCCCATATTGCGCCAATGCGTGTGTTTACACACGACTGGGTTTTAGTTCGTGCAGCCATTGCCACTAGCTGCACAATGATAATGAAATCAGACAAAACATATAAATTGATTTCAAATTAAAGTTATATTAATTACTTCTTGGTAATATTATAAATCTCTGTAGACCTGCTTTTATAAAAGTACTGAGATGAGTTTTCAGACACGCGCAACCATTATTCACATTTAGATGACAAATATAAGTTTGATAACAGAACTTATATTATTTTTTATACAGAACCGAAGACACGCCGATAGCACCCGAAAAAATCCGAGCGCGTGTGACGTCATAATGTTAGTTTTCACTCATTGCAGTTGATATAGAAATAATAAGTACAGTTTTTTGATCTATTTAATTTTGTTAATGTTGAACCTCTAAGATTGTTCTTTTTACGACTTAGTTGAACATAACGTATAGCTTTGTCGCCATAACTCTCACGCGATGCTCCACAATTTATAAAATTAATAATTATATTAATAATTATATATTATTTATAAATTTAATACTAGCTGACCCACGCAACCTCCTTTGCGTCTACAATTTCCAGTAGCGTGCAAATTTTCCCTTGTTTTTTAATCATTCTTAATTGGTGCTCCGCTCCTATTAGTGTTAGCGTAATGATATACAGCCTATAGCCTTCCTCGATAAATGGATTCTCTAACACTAAAATATTTTTTCAAATTGGACCAGCGGTTCCTGAGATTAGTGCGTTCAAACAAGCAAACAAACTCTTCAGCTTTATTATTAGTATGGATTAGTGTACGAGTTTATAATGGAAAATAAATACTTAAATATTTTCATTTATTTTATTATTTTTAACGCGCCCAGTTACACTCGGTTATTAGAAACAATTACCGATGGTAAGCAACTTCAGCGCGGTCAGTACCTAAATGGGTGACCGCTGGTGGCATCTTACCATGAGCGTTTCCGTGATTTGGAAGTCACGTTAAGCAGTCGGTCCCGGTTGTTATCATAGGATAACAGTCGTGAAGCTTAGTTGGAGGCCTTTGGGCGGCTTAAAAACATCCAACAGCAAGATTACGTAGCCACAACGTTGTCTTGCCAGTCCCCAACCGGCACTTGACCAGCGTGGGGACGTATGGCCTTAACCCTCTACTGAGAGGAGACCCGAGCCCAGAATACGAACGTAATGGGTTTTTACACACTTACCTTGATGCCTTGCCACCTCGAACTTCAGCAGAATTAAACGAATGTCATTTAACAAAAATTAGGTATCATAAATATATCAACATCAGGAATATTATCAGACTTTGCCTGAATAAATTCTCTATCACACATAGCTTAGCTAATCGGAACCAACTAACAAGTCGTTTTTAGCAATACATTTTTAATATTATTGTCTAGCCACGTGTAATAGACGTAAACGCTGTACTGTTACTAACTATAAAATTATGACGTCACAACTATGGTGACCAACCATTGCGTGTTTATAGTGACATGTTTTTATTTTATTTTATAAATTTATTATTGTAGGATCCTCCCTTTGTGTTAGTGGGACATGATACCCGTTCCCCCACAGTGGTGACCCCGACGTGATTGGAAGCAGCCTTCAAGGAAGCATATACGCAGCACCATCATGTTCACTCCCACAGCAAGTTTCAAGTTAAAATATCGTAATATTTACAAAAAGAAACTAGCTTTGACATTTTTCTTCTCTGTTAAGGTAAAATAATAATAAATAAAACTAAATCCAATCAATTGTTTATCTATTGTAATGTCATAGTGCTAATCATTGTTCAAGTTAATCTTATCTATAGCTAACAGTTTAATTTTGAAAGATAACTTAATTAAAAATTTCAAAACATATATTTATAAACACCTTATGTACTGGCCCACTTCTTGGCACAAATAACTTATATCTAGTCACAGATCAATAAAATGTAAATACCACTGTTCTGTGTGAGGCATAGATCAATAAAAGCACGTGGACCGCAGTGGAGTAGCTATAGAGCCATACCGTCAAAAACCTGACTTTATGAAATCATACATAATAATTAAAATAAAAAAATCACAATTATACACACACTTAAACGTGTTCTGTGTCATAAAAGTGTAATGCTTATGACCGCTTTCGGCTTATGCTTTGACAGTTGACAGCGGGGAATGCCTGCGTATGGCTACATTGTATCGTGCTGCTCTATGTAGTCCATCTTTTTGTTGTCCTCCAAATCTGAGTTTCAGATTTTTATGGTCGTATTATTTTGTAATCATCTTCACCAACTCATTCAGATCTTCTGTAAATATGAAAGTAGAAATATTAAAGAAACTTTGGGCAAACAATTTTTGTGATCATAATACCTATAATTTATAACTTTTTACTAATTAATGCATTACTTTTCGTCATCAAATCAAATCATACACATTTGGATTTAAGCTTCGCCTTAGAACGAAGGTTTGGACCACACTGACCATGGACGTATTCACGGTGGAGCCTGGCTCTGACCTGTAAACTACTTAAATAGATCTAAAAAAATAAATTATCTAGGTACTAACTACAAAACTTAATAGCCGTAAGAAACTTCACACTCGACAGTCGACACAAAAAAAGGCGAACAAAACAAAAAGCGTGCGCTCTATTGACCGCATACGCGTAGCGTTTGGTCATGTGTTACACAAACGCAATCCTTTAGTTTAATTATCGACACATTGAAAAAAACATCGTAAAAATGCGTACGATCATAGCGGCTGTTTGCCAGCTGAAGCTCAAGTGATTGATGACGCTCTAGAATGATCGCGAAAAAACAGATACTCCTTGCAAATCTTCCGACAGAGAGTCCTACCCAGTTTTGGAAACGATCGTTGGTTATTCCCTACCTAAACTCGTTAATTATATCATTGGAAGAGCGTTTCTCGGAGAACAACTTACCGGCATATTCTTTGACCTCATTGCACTCAAATAACATGTTGCAAATGACATTCAAACAATTAAAAAAAAAACAGAGGACTTTTGCGAGTTTTATAACTTAAGTGGTAGTTTCCACAGCGAGGCCAAACTTTGGCACCACTTGTGGGAAGAAAAAAATATAGCATTGAATCTTCTGAAAGACATGGAAGTGGCAGAACTGATAAAGAAATTCAGAAATATTTCATCCGAGCATTAACACTGTGCTTGCTATTTTGCAGGCCCAACCGTGTACGACCTATACTATAGAGAGATCTTTTAGTACGTTATGGCATGTCAAAACATGGCTTCGCGCCACCATGAGTGAAAATCATCTGAGCTGTCTCTGTATGCCGATTGATCACAGGATCATCAAAGCGAAAAATAAATTGAAAGCCGAAGTGCTAAGGAGGTTCTGCTA
This sequence comes from Spilarctia lutea, assembly GCA_916048165.1. Lineage (NCBI taxonomy): Eukaryota > Metazoa > Arthropoda > Insecta > Lepidoptera > Erebidae > Spilarctia > Spilarctia lutea. Next base: position 558,347 of record OU696492.1, on the reverse strand, counting down.
GAACCCACGACGGCTTCTCTTAAAGTAATATTATGAGTTAATAGCCACATAAGTAAATAACCTATAATACTTATGTGTAATTGTTTACTTACAGTACCCGAAAGTACTATCTAAAGATAGATATAAAACTTTAAATTCTCTGATTAACAAATTGGTATACGATACGCCCAGAACCAAAACGACTATAGATAGAGACACATTTTTATATTTAATAAGAACGTGTTTTGGATAATTCGAATTACTCGTATACATACCTACAGATACACGGTGGTATAGTGTGTAACCTTTTTGTATGAAAAAGTTAACCGGGGTAAGACCGTGGGTCTAGTTTGCTCGTTTAATATTATTTTAGACTGCTGTCCCACACTGAGCGTAGAGCATGGACTAGACGAGTTGGTATCAATCATTTAATCTGGAGCACGTATTCTTTGAGCCAACCAGAATTACATCACATTCTGCAACATGTCTAGATAATGTATTTAGCAACTGTGAATATCTTAGTAAAGCAATATTTAGTCACTTGAGATCTGACCACTGTGGGCAAATGGTCATTTATCCCACAGATGAAGTAGTTAAAGCAACGAAAATCACATGCAGGCCGATGACTTCTAACCGCCTTAATGAAAATATTGCAGATAAGGTTACCAACATAGATTTCAGTGAGGATAATCCGGATGTCTTATACGGGAATTTATTTCATTTAATTAAACTAGAATATGATTTAATTTTTAAAGAGAAAACTTTCACTAAAAATGTGAATACTAGATTCTGTGACTGGGCAACTCCTGTACTCGTATCTATTTTAGCTGATATGTATTTAGTTATATGTATAGTATGTATTAGTTCTTGTATGTATGATTAGCTTTTATATATTATTTGTATTTGTTATGTTGCCAGATATGTTTATTTTAATACATTCTTATTTACAAATGCACCCACTTCTTGTCTTCTCTGCATCACCCGATGGTTGACTGGTAGAGAATGCCTTAGGCATTAAGTCCGCCAATGCACCTAAAGTGCATGATGTATTAAATAAATAAATAAATAATAAATCAATTTTTCTAAGTAACAAAATTAAACAGTCTGATAATAAAATAAAAACTACTTGGACTGTAATAAATACTGAATCAGGGCGGTCTAAACCGCAGGATGATAGGTTAGAATTAGTTGTTAACAACAATATTATTACAGATAATCGGGGTTTGGCTGAAACTTTTAACAATTATTTTGCAAAGATACCAGTTGATACTACCAGTTCTTTGGATTCCTGCTCAGTCACAGCTGAATCCTTGGCCAGGGGCAGCGTGAAAGAGTGTGATGTCATGTTCAAGTTTCAGGTTATAAGCCCTAATGATGTGGTGAAAACTTTCAAGTCGCTCAATTCAAAGAAATCAACCGACTTGTGGGGTATTTCTGTCAAATTATTGCAAAATATAATTGTTGATATAGCACTACATTTAGCTGTAATATTTAATAAGTGTGTAGAAAATGGTGTATTTCCGGATTTAATGAAACATAGTAAGTTGATACCATTATTCAAGAGTGGGTCTAAGAGCGATCCAGGTAATTTTAGACCCATCTCAATCTTGCCAGCAGTCAGTAAAGTCTTTGAAAAACTTATTCTTCAGCAGTTAGAAACTCATTTTAATATTAATAATTTATTTCATAAAGAGCAGTATGGTTTCAGAAAGGATCGCTCAACCATTGATGCTGGTTCAACACTTATAAAACATATATTTAGTGCCTGGGAAAACGCGCAAGATGCTATTGGCGTTTTCTGTGACTTATCCAAAGCATTTGACTGCGTTGAACATCAAACGCTTTTGCGAAAACTCAGGCACTATGGCATTAGGGATACTGCACTTGATCTGGTTGCCTCGTACCTTGGAGACAGAGTTCAACAAGTGGATATAAATGGAATTAGGTCCTCCGGATTACCTGTCTCAATGGGCGTGCCACAGGGCTCAATTCTCGGTCCTTTTCTCTTTCTAGTGTATATTAATGATTTACCTTTCTTTGTGCAAAATTTCTGTGATGTAGTACTTTTTGCAGATGACACTTCGCTTGTTTTTAAAGTTGATCGTAATCAGAATAGTTTTGATGATATTAACAGATCACTTACACTAGTCCAAGATTGGTTTACAAGCAACAACTTACTATTGAACTCGAATAAAACTAAATGTATAAAGTTCACTTTGCCTAATGTTAAGAAACTCAACACGAACATTATAATAAATAATGAAATGATTGATCTCGTAGAGTCAACTATGTTTCTAGGAATAACCTTGGATCATAAGCTTCAGTGGGGCGCCCATATATCGTATCTAGCAGGGAAACTGAGCTCCGCGGCATTCGCTGTTTGGAAAGTTCGCCAGTTAACTAATATTGAAACTGCGCGAATAGTTTATTTTAGTTATTTTCACAGTGTCATGTCATATGGTATTCTACTATGGGGCAAGGCAGCTGATATTCAAACCATTTTTGTAATTCAAAAACGGGCAATTCGTGCGATTTACAAACTTAAAGTTCGAGATTCTCTGAAAGAACGATTTAAGGAAATAGGTATTTTAACAGTTGCATCTCAATATATATTTGCTAATATTATGTTTGTACGAAAAAACATAGATAAATATAGTTGCAAGAGTGATCATCATTCACTAAACACAAGGAATAAGCACAAATTAGTAGGCCAACATTATCGCCTTAACAAAGTCCACAATTCATTTGAAGGACTTGGTGTGCGTTTTTATAACAAAATTCCTGTCGAAATCTTGAACTTACCCCTACAAAAGTTCAAGAGTGCCGTTAAGAGTCGTCTTGTGGAGAGGGGCTATTATACGATAAACGATTTCTTGACTGATGCAGTGCCTTGGATGTGAGTGAAAGTGAAATAATTTATTGGATTGTAATTAATTCTTGACATCTTATTCTGCATTTATTACCTGACATTTGAACTTTGTTAAGTTGAGGCGATCTGTGTTTACATTGTTGGAGCTTAAATAATATGTATTTATTATTTTATTACATTTTAAACTTTTTTTTTTCTTTTTCTCTGGGACCAGTATGTATGCACACATTGCTTTTACTCCTTGATGTGTAAGTGATTGCAACCTTATATGCTATGGACTAATTTTTATTATTTTATTAGACAAAAAATTTTTTTTCCTAGCTTTAATATCTTATTAGACCGCTTTCTAGCCTTTGTGTTTTGGTTGCCTTAACTTGCACATAGAAATACTGTTGTCAAAAACAAACAAGCTTTGTATGAATTATCTGAAAAGATGGTGCACATGAGTTTCTCACCAGCTCTTCTCATGAATGCAATACCCATCGGAGCTGGTACTTGGATTGATTTCAATTTAAACCTTTGAGTTGAATCGAAATCAATCTAAGCTCCGGTAATTCAAATCATCTCAGTGCATTTAGTATTAGGAGTTTTGTTTTATGTTTTTATGTTTGTATTTTTGACGTGTTCAAGTGCCTTTTGGGGCCTATGGAAATAAATGATTTGAGTTTGAGTTTGAGTATGAGGTTTGTAAAATGTTCCATTCTCTCTGCAATGCTGTTGTCCTGCGTTTAATACTTTAGTACAACACTTACGGTATGATTAGGGGTGGTGACACTCCGTATACTTAACCAGTCACCATAAGGACTAACAATTAATATACTTCATGGAAAAACACACACATAAACCTGACCAGGTATTCTCGTGTATAGTGGAGATCAACGACAGTATATTACTTACGTTTATGCTTGTTTTCAAGTATGTACGCGCAGACCCTCACCTTAATAATGCTACTCTTTCCCGACCGGTACAGGAATACTGCTCGGACTCTGGTAGTAATGTGGGGATTCATTCAAGGTAGTGGCACCGATGACGTCACCACCAGCGACGAGAAGCAACCGTCTCTTTCTATGATGACGTAGTAATGACGTCACGGTTGCGAAGCTGTGTTCGCCACGACGAGGGAAGCCGAGCGCCAGACGGCCGTCTGGCCGACGTCGGACGCCAACATTGTGGACTGCGTTTGCACAGGACACGCTGAGGGTGTAGGCGTGGTCAGGCTGAAAATGATTACATAAAATTGTGGTTTGAATGGTTGTCTAGTATTATATGATTATCAACGATTGGGATGTTTTTCATGTTAATATTTGCTATGAATTACAGTCATGACTCGTTGACTAATAGCAACAAAAACCTTATTTCTAAAGGTTGTTAATGATTGTGTTGATATAGCAGCTCCTTTATACAATATTTCTCTTCTTAGGCTTTGATAATTCCTACGATTCCTTCGATATTACAAACTTAAATAAAAAGGTTTTCGTTAATTTGTATATAAACATTTGTGTTCCAAAAAGCAATAACACATACCTGACTACTCGGCCTTAACACAAACGTGCCATCGGGTTGTCCTTTCAACAGATTTTGCGCCTCCCCTCTATCTATATTCATGTAATACGGTTCATTTTCGACTGGCACGGGTAGAGGTCTATCCGCCATATTGGTGTGGCCCAGTTTGCGGTCTTCCGGCCACTTGCGGCCATCCTCACTGGGCGAGTTCTCCACTTTATTGTCACAATCTGAATCTGATGACGGACTGTCATCGTGTGTTTCTGGGACATAAAATAATATATTATGGAATAGTCTAACCTTCGGAGAGCCATACTTTGGCGTATATGGCTCGCCGATGTTGGGGTCGCGTTGTTTGATAACCGGTGTTAAACGGTAATTTATTGGAGATGCGAACTATCGAGATTTGGTTAACGTACCTCGTTAGTCGCTTGCTGATAAGTAAAGGAGATGGAAGGGATACTCAATGAGTGGCAACGCAATGACTGACTATACTTTCCATCTCTTTGAAATATCTTCTGGATTGTTAATGTCCGTGAACGAAAGTAGTCATTAATAACTTTTAATTAAAGTTTATAAAAGGCTTCAATAGAAAGACAAGTGTCTATTTCTCTTTTGTAAGTTGTATCTCTTCAATAAAGCTCTAAGTATAATTATCGCCCGCGTGTCTGTCGGTTATTTATACAAATAAATAAAATTGAAGTATCTGTTTGTAATATTAATATAACCGCTTTTTACTAAAAGCGTATGTATGTACACGGTACATATACCAATTTTTTTTTTTCTATTTTTGTCCTCTGTCTGCCTATTTGTCGATCTGTTTGTTTGTTCTGGGTAATTTCTGGAATGGCTGGACGGATTTTAAACGGACTTTCACTGTAGCTACTTTTTTTTAGACTAGCTTTGCCCTGCGGCTTTACCTATGGTACGATAATAACCGTGGGTAACACCGCGGAGTTCAACTAATTGTGACATAATGTCCTATGTCCTTCTCCGAAGTCCAATCTATGTCTTTACCAAAATTCATATAAATTTGTTCAGTGATTTAGCCGTGAAAAGGTAACAAGCACGCAGACAGAGTTACTTTCGAATTTAAAATATTAGTATGGAAGTATGGATCACAGTTTCCTCACCTGCAACAACATCAGTCAGACAATGTACCACATGAAAGAAGAGATCCACAACACTGTTGCCGACTCTTTCCCCCAAATTGTACATTAGGGGAACACCCATTTTTAACCACCAACACATTCTCACCACTTTAAGTCAATAACTGTTATTTACACCAACTAATCTCATTTCATTTGTGCACATTTTAGGCAACTGTTATAGCACCTAAGAATATATAAGGAGAGTATGATCAATACTGCAGTTAAACGCCTGTTTTATCTCTAATCAAGGTCATTTATTATCATTAATAGGAGTGTTAGCCATATACTGATAAAAAATAACTAGCTTTAACGTTATTATTCTATAATTAAAAGTATTAGTAGCTTCGGTTAGGTTAAAGTTCCTTATTAAATTGTGTCTATTCCGTTATGAAAGAAATTGTTTTTGTTTTATTGTATTATATACCTTGACCATTTTTGTACTTCATTTCTTTTTTTAATAAACAGCCAAGTGCGTTGCCGGCCTTTGGGGGGATTGGGATATGGGCCTCCGGTATCCTCAATCATTTAGTGAAACTCAGCGCAAGCGCTATTTCACACCGGTTTTCTGTGAGGTCATGGTATTACTTCGGTCAAGTCGGCCCATTCATACCGAAGCATGGCTCTCCCACGGCAGATCTCTTTTTTATGTAGCGGGGGTATTATGGCTTAAATTGTAGAAAGCCTAATTATCTCCAATTTCGATTGTAGATGTGCTAAACAGTGATTCAGCACTGACTCACTAGATAAGCACTAGGTATATCACAAGTGGATACAATCCCATTAAAGAAAGACATTTGTTATTAGGATTTATTAGTGTATGACTTCATAGCAAACGATATGACGAAACTTACTATTTATATCAAATACCACTAGTCCCATTCCAAATTCTCCCAATACAGTTATGTTTTAAATTAAGATTTAGTATATTACGAATAGTTAGGCCGTAACGGACGGTTTTTATTAGACGGTTGAATTATTTATTGTTAGTTACCGAAAACTTGTACGTTTTAACAGTTAGGTATCTAACAAGGCATAATAGTGTATGACTTCGTATGGCTCACGTGCAAACTTATTTCTCTGTTGTTTTTATCGGTTCGATTCCGATACATCACATTACTGTAAAGCTTGTGTAATTTAACATTGTATTTACCGACTGTCATCTATAAATATTTTGTCCGAAATTTCACTTTATTTTTGTATTATTTTTTCGTTTAATAATATATTTTTGCATTCAATTACTGTTCATATTCACTTCACACTTTACTAATCAACAATGTTTATTTTTTTAGTTTAGTTTATTAGTTATTTATTTAGTTAATTGTATTCAACGCACCCGTCACTAGCACAACACTCACAAGAAGTAAACAAAAATAATTGTATCATACTTACCACTCATTTTTGTTTTGTTTTTATTTTCATCACTGTCTAATAGTGCAGGGACAAGTCAATAGAATTTTGTGAACGATTAAATTTATAAATATGGCGTGTTGGTGAGGATTTCTAATACATTAATGAAGAAAAGTATATTTGATAATCTAAACAACAAACAGTTGTAAAACTATAACCCAACCATAATATATACTACGATAAAAACGAAGTCGGGTTACAGTTTTGCTAACTTTTTATTTTGATAACATTTGTATGGCTTATCCGGTCATCCGAGCCGTCATTACGAATCAATTGACACCATATGCATTAAAATGGGTTAAGTAGTTTAGACGCTTCGATAGAACATAAATACATACATAGGCCACAAATATTACCCTTTCTTTTAGCTTCGCCGTAGTTGGGTAAAAAACTATGAGTGAGTAGTTGCCTGTGCTGTATGTGTTGATAATAAACTTGATAGCCTACATAGGACCACCCTGATGTTGTTGAAGTTTAGAAGCACCCAGAATTGGCTTACACTTAAATTATTCGTACTTGTTTAATTAAGTTACATAGAAACAAAAACATTTATTTAAGTCTTGTACCGATAGAAATAAAATAGGTTTATTCAGAGCTTTTACTGAAATCTCTCAGATTATCGAGTTTTAATAAAATGTACCTGATTTGAGCATACAGAACTTAAAAATATATTTGTTTTAAAGTATTTGGTACCGCCATGGGATACCGTGGGAGAGCCACGGTTCAGCATGAATGGGCCGTCTCGACCGGAGTGATACCACGGCTTCACAGAAAACTGGTGTGAAATAGTGCTTGCGCTGTGTTTCACCGAGTGAGTGCGGATAATGGAGGCCCTCCCCATCGCTCTCCTCATCCCCCAAAAGTCGTCAACGCACTTGTGACGTCTCTGGTGTTGCGGGTGTCTATGGGCGGCGGAAATCGCTTACCATTAGGTGATAGGCCGGTCGTTTGCCTATTCCAAAAAAAAACCCAGCTCTGTAATGGTATTTGTAACTTAAGGCAACAACGTAACACAGATTACATGAATTGTCACAATACCAACCAACGAACAAACAAACAAACAACAAAGTTTACTTACAAAATTTCAATTAACATGATTCCTTTTAACCTTTAAAAAAATCTTCTAAAAGTTATCGATAGTCGATATACCATATCAACGGACTCGCATCCCTACAACATGTTGCATTGTCGCATATGCGTCAAAACAAAACAACTCATAACGATGAGAAAGTGTTCTGTCCTCGTGTCCTTCGAATTTATTATTGTCTACCAACGACAAACGTCTTCGTTCATTTACTTTTATTTTATATCTAGAAAGGGCTGGATGGGAACTGATAGATATAAATACATATCTTGAAAATAGAAACCGGTATTATTAATGACATTTAATTCACAAAAGTATTACAAATATTTTTTTAAATGTAAAACTTAGCAGTAGTAAATAAATACAAGAAAAATTAACCCGTCAAATGGTCTAAGTTTCGTCTTTCTATGACGAAAGTGATACATACAGCATTAACTTTTTTTAGTTTTTATAATTTTTAACGAGTTTTACTATTACCGAGCCTACGGGCTTAGCTCGGTTATAGTGCTACCCACGATTGTTGATGTACTATTACAACATTATAAGGGGTAATATTCTATCTTGCGACTATAATGTTATATAATGTAATAACACGTTTAAATTAGAACCGTGGCAATAGCTGTTTTAAATTCGCGACAGATGTTAAGTAAAATTAAGATGGGAAGCTCTACAAAAAAACATATTCTCATAGTGGGCGGTGAGCAAAATAAGATTGAGAAACTATGGTATATACCTACCTACATTCGTATGCATTTGGTGAAGAGCTATTTGTTTTATTATAAACAGACACTTCAATTTTTTATTAATTTATTATAAACAGACACTTCAATTTTTTATTATTTTAATATATTTCATGATACGATATGATGTATTTCTACCCTTGATAAAACTTAGGAAGGCAGAACTTGACTGTACGCTGCACGGCTAGTCTAGTGGTTTAAGAGGTCGCCACGCTCTTTCTATTGCGCTAAATGTTGTGGGTTCAAAACTCACATGGGACAACACTGCGTGATCTGCAAATTGTTGTTCTAAATCTGGTTGTTTTTTGGATCCGTTTGATGTATATTTGTAAATTTAAAAGATAACTTTTGGGGGAGTTGTCTTTTAAAAATAAATAAATAAAATAAAATGAAGAACCATATTACACGTACATATTTTATCTACAACTAATTTGGTTTCGCTAAGTAATTAGGGGCAAACTCATTACCGCCAACCATTCAATTAAGGAATCAAAACGGCTAAATTGAAAATAAATGTTAAAAAGATGACACAAATATGATATTATTTTTAGGAATCCCTTAAACAGATTTTTTGGTAAAGTGCCATCTATTGAACCAAACCGAAACTAAAACAACTTTCAAATTATACTTACCACGCCTTATTCCGAATCGGTTCTCAAAAATGCTGAGTATGTATCCCATAAGCGACTCTTCCTTTTGCTTGTAGTTGACATCGCAGTAATCTTTGCTCAACTGAACTGGTTCGAGATAGTCCTCTACCGGTAATTTCGTCTGAAATTCTCAAAAATGTCACTTGGGAACTCACAGATGGCGTTTGATGGCACTAACATGCATAATGGAAGAAAATAATGTATTTTGATGTCCCTATTACCGTGCCAATTTAGCTAATAGTTTGTAATTCATCGTCATCATTTTCAATAGCTTTTAACCGTCTACTGCAGGACCTGGTCCTTAGATAAAGGTTTTGACCTATTGTAGGTTTGCCAAATGGGTTAATATAGCAAACTACGCAGTATAAAACGTCACTCCAAAGAGGAAGAAAACTTAAAATAAACAAACGCAATTTCCCAGCGTGGTATTACTATACCTTTACCTTCTTTCTAAAGAGAGGTTTATGTCCAGTATTAGACTGTCAAAGGCTAATTTTGATAACAAAAGATTTTGAAAATAACAAATTCATATATAATTAACAACTAATATATAATAGATAATTAATCCTTATGATGACACGTCGGTGTGGACTGGAGAAGCCGAAGCTTCCAAGTCAGCCTCCTTTTTGGAAATCGGAAGCTTCTATGGCAGTTTATACGCTTCGCATGCATGTCGACCTGATCCCGAAAATGAGGACCCTAGAGCCACATTAGCACACCACGGCACCGAAGATCTGCCCGAAGTTAGCGCTGATGAAATCGAGATGGCTCTTCGACAGTTGAAAAATGGAAAAGCCCCTGGAGAGGACGGCGTTACAACAGAGCCGTTGAAAGCTGGAACACGTACTGAGGGAGCTATAATCAGCCCCTATGTCTAGCATTCATGAACCATGAGAAAGCCTTTGACTCGATCGAGTTCTGGTCTGTTCTGGATTCCCTGCAACGTTGCCAAGTGGATTGGCGATACATACAAGTATTGATACACAACAAACATATACAAAGCCGCCACTATGTCCGTCCAAGTACAGACTCGGCCAATACCATTACATCGAGGAGTGAGAGAAGGGAACGTTATTTCCCGAAATTGTTCACTAATGCAATGGAGGACTTCTTCAAGACGTTGCACTGGATAGGGCACGGCATCAATATCAATGGCGAATATATCTCATTCAAAGACGCTCAGCGTGCTTTGGAAAGGGCTATGCTCCGCGTTTCTCTAAGGAAGCGCAGCAGAAACGAGGTGATCCGGCACTGAACCAGGGTCATCGACATAGCCCACAGGATTAGCAAACTGAAGTGGCAGTGGTCTGGCCTTATTTTCCACAGAACCGATAGCCGTTGGGGTAAACAGGTTCTTGCGTGGAGACCGCGTGTTGGCAAACGTAGTGTAGGACGTCCACAGGCCAGGTGGAGTGATGATTTTCGCAAACGCGGCTAGCAGGAGCTGGATGCGAGAAAACGAGGATTGAACTAAATGGCGTACAATTGGAGAGTCCTATGTCCAGCAATGGACTGCGATAAACTGATGATGAATGATACGGCCCATAAAAATTGCACAATCACTTTAAGTGATGTCACTACGTAAAAAATAAAACAAGAGGTGACTAACGCAACGTGTTAACAGAACATTATCTAGATACAATAACACAAAATATTGTACCCAATCTTATCATTAAATGTCAAAGAAATACCAGATATTGCCCCCAAAGTGTGTGTCTATTCGCTATTGTGAACTTGTTCATTGGGAGTAAAACTACTCAATCGACTTTAGAATGACACTAGTCTTAATTTAAGATAAGTTTTAGATTACCTCTGACCCTATTGACTTTTTTTAATATGATCCTACGAAAGTGACTATAGTCTGCTTGATGGAAAGCATGAGCAGAATTTAAGACTAGTGATCAACATTCTATAAACCCACTTCAAATAGAATCAGAAAGAAAATCAAGATCTTTATTACTTTCTTATGATTGTGGTCATAAATTTCACAATTGAACCGAACAATGATAATATGTACAATGAATCATACACATACATATTGAAATCAAAAATAATTCTTTTGTAAACAAATGTGACTCACCTGTGTCGTTTGACATTCTTCACCAACCTGCCTATTCACATGTACAGAGTCATACATATTAGCAGTACTATCACTATTCTCATACAAATTAGTCTCCTTCGCAAACTCTTCCACCTTTTTCTCTTCTATCATCTCTGGTCTTTTAAAAAACGGGACTTTAAATGATTGGAACAATTCCTGAATCTTCACAATACATGGTTTTACACTTACTACTCTTGTTTCAACAGGTTTCACCGCTACATTCTCAACCTCATTGTAACAAAGATCTTCGTAGAAGTGATCTTCTGGATATTTTTCATTAAGTTCTTCAGGGGTCGGTAGAGACTTATATTTTGTTTTAGATTCTGAATGTTTACAAGGTCTAGCTATGTATTGTCTGCTGTTTGTTTTCATAGAGTAATAACCTCTGTCATTTGAGCTCTCTTGTTTGGAGAATCTGGATTTGATGTCTAAGAATGGGTATTCGTATGAACTTAATCTGAATAGTTTCTTTTTCTTAGGAGCTCCAGCATTCATGGGTAAATAAGATGGAGATTTATCAGTTCTTTGTTGGTGTCTATAAAGAAAACTCTTAGCAGGTACGATTCTTCTAATCAGTTCTTCCACTGTGCTCATTGCAGAATTATGTGAACGTTCTTCTTTCTTTCTGATGGGTATTGTTTGATATTGACTGTCTATGTCAAAGTTGTCTTGTTCTTCTATTATTTCCGTTTTAACTTCCTTTCTTATTGATTCTTTAGTCGTTTCGTTTTCTTTATTGAATTCTTCTTTGCCTGTATTTTTGTCTTGTGTATCCAAATACTGATAAGGTTTATTTTTTATGTCGTCAATGAATTTAATAAACTTTTTGGCGTTAATTTTCGGTTTCCATAGTTTAACTATTCCTTCGCTGACTTCCTAAAATAAAAATGAATGTGATGTATGGATTTAGTAACTTATAAGCAAATTTTTCAACAGTCAGGTCACCATAGTACAGGCTCTGTCAGACAGACGAGTGCGTGTGTAAAGTTATTATTAGTATTAACGAACAGATGTTACATGACCACTGACCTTTGTCAAATTAATGCGACCCAATTGAGCATATTATCCGGTGTGCAAAATGCAAATTGTATTTAATATATTAACCTGTATGGTATAAAATACAATAACAGGCATATAGTATTTAATTTGTCCATATATTAATTTGTGAAAAAAACTGATCACTTAGACCACCACGTGATCACCATTGTTCAATAAAAGTACCGACGAACATTAATATAGAGGAGATTTCTCAATTCGACCGTATTTTTATTTAATGTATGTTCGCCGAATACTTCGTCGTTTATGAACCAATTTTGATGACTTTTTTCATACTCACAAGTAATCTTCTTCCATCAATCTGTTTCTCTCTCGCGAACTCCACAAACTCATCCAACTCCCAACGCTGTAGCAGCGTTGCGACCCCATCCTCGTCTAGTTCCTCAATTCTCTTATACTTCTTATCTTGTTTCTCCATTACCTATATAAAATAAATCATTTTAGAATCATTCATAGAAAGAGCGTGAACCGAAGGAAGTGTTGTGAAGGATTAAGAATACGAAATGCCACCAATTAACTCCATGATGCCGTAGGACTGTCTGGGGCAAAGAGAGTAAAAACTACTTTACAGGAGGATCAACTTTACATTTATTTTACTGAACCGGGTCTTAAAAGCAATAATAATAGTTACTTATATACGACACATCACTCTTCTGTAAACTTTGTAACAATTCCAAAATATGAATAGGTATATTTATTTTTTTATTGAATAGCAAGCAAATGAGCAGACGTATCGCCTGATGGTAAGTGATTACCGCCGCCCATATTTTCATGTCATCATCCTTAAAGAAGAACCATGCAACTGCACCTGTGTCTCTGTTCAACTTCCATTACTGTAAGTGTGATGTTAACTGTCCTATCTTTGGAACGCCAGCAAAATACACATTTAAAAAAAGGGAAAATTGATTAGATAGTTTCGGAGTTCATCGTGAGCAGCAACGTGACACGAGAATTACATATAATACGAGTAGATATTGCTAATCTAGTGATCCAAGTTTCAACAATTCTTCCGAGTTGAGTTGAGTTGAGTGAGTAGTAACTTTTATTACACTATTGCCGAAATATGATAATGTACACTCACAAGATTTGTATTTAAAACCAAATTCACAAACGAATTACATTTAATCTTCTTCAGCGATCTTCAGAAAACTAAACACGACTGAACGCGCAATATATCGCATAATTACAGGAACTTGCTATAAGTTATTATTTGTATAACTTATTATGAACCAAATGATACATATTTATCAAACATACGTAAATCGTTGTTGCAATATATCAGCGTTATTGTTAAAGTACCTAAACGTCACCACCAAATTATGTTTCATAGTTTTTATATAAATAAAATGAATTTTAAAATCATATAGTTTTCTTTAGCATTAGATTTACGGATTTGATATTTACGGTGATTAAATATCGAATACATCTGATCAATGCTAGACATAAGTTTCTCCTTAGAAAAGAGGTATTAACATAAAACATCATGCTGGCCGCACAGAATGCAATGGAGTTTGTGATATTAAATAAACAAATAATCCGGACATCTAACACACAACGCCATGTAGTCCCAAGCTAAGCAGAGCTTGTGTTATAGGTACTAGACAACTGATACAAATATATATATACTTTATTTTTTGTAAATACGTACATATTATACATAGAAAACATCCAAACTCCGAAACAAATATTTGTAGGTCACACAAATATTTGGTCCGACCCAGGATTTGAACCCGAGACCATAGCAGTCGCATTCACTACCACTGCGCCACCGAGGTAGTCATATTAGTATATTATTTATACTTCACTACACAGATTAGCATACATATACTCGTAATATCTGTATCCGATAGAATATTTAAGAAAACAATGAAATTGTATTGCTTTGGCTACTAAATGTCAGTATGAGGTCAAATAACAATCTTAAGTAACTCACCATTACAATTTCACTCATTCACTACCAAAACTCATATTTCCCAACTACAAAACTCACTTCACAATACACGGAAAAGAAAGAAAGAAAGTTAGTTTTACGAGTGTTTTATTAATCGTTGTGGTTGGTCTCAAACCTCGTGCAGCACTGTCTCTATGAGTGTGGCGACAAGTGGACTCAATTTAGTTAATTGGACATCACGACTGGTAGGTATGCAGTAATTAGTATAGGTAGGTCGCGGTTTGATTCTTGAATCAACAATTTGTGCAGATCATATATTGTTTTTCATACTTAAGAAATAATATACTAAAGCTATAGTCACATGCTAGCTGGCTATTGATTCATTCAGATCCATTAGCACGTTTTTAATATTTTTAAGGTCTCTACCTCAAAAGGAAAAAACGGAAAAGGATCACTTTGTTGTCCATCTGTCTGTCTATCAAAACCCTTTTTCTCAGAAACGCGTGATGGTACCACGCGTTTCAGAAACTTTATCAAGCTGAAATTCATATCAAATACTCAGATCTACTGTCCCTTGGAGCTGTGAAAAAATTTAACTTCTAAACCAACGCAATCAAAAGATACAGCCTCATTAACAGTGTCCCTATTCTGCGTGGTGGATGGTGGTGCAGATAGATGATCTAGTGCTAAGTGACTAGCAGCGCCTCATGCCTCACAGAGTACAGACATTAAGCTATTCTTTTTCATTACTTTTTATCAGATTAACAAGCCTACTGCAATTCACTGCTGGACAGACCTCCCCCATTCTATGCCATTCTATTGATTTTGGGCTTCTCGTCTAGCTTCTTCAAGCCATCTTGCGCAAGCCTTGCTTATAGGCGTCCACACTAAGTTTGTCGAAGCGTGGTCTTTTCTGTAAAATTTGTTTTTCTCAGCCGTAAAGATGCAAAAAGGTCTTCTCGTGCTAAGTGGTTAGCACTGAACATGTCACACAGAAAAGCAGCTGTTGTTATGAAAAGTGTTTCAATCAAGCTTAATAACAAAATATGTTGAACATACAACCATTAAACTTCAAGGAATTAGCAGGGCTTTGTCACGTGAGTCACGCTCCTGAAGACCTGTCTGCGCTGTTCACAGTCTCACACATACTTGAGGAGGTCAAATAGAGTCATTAGTTAACACACATGTATACCTGTAACTGCATAACATCTCGTTACATTCAAAATAACCAAAACTACATATAGTTAAGGTTCAAAATCGCTTATTTTAGCTGCCGTTGAATTTTAGTACGAGGAATGAGAGTCAATTGGCGAGGTGATATTATATTTGATTGTAGTTATAGAATGTAGTTGTTTTATTTTGGATCAGTCCTATTCATGAAATGTGACGTCTTCGTACCAACTTTGTCAGGGTTGTAAGTTTTTCGTATTTAATTACTGAACATATATATCCCTCCGTCCAGCCGTGGTGAATCTCAGCCATCAGGCCTATCAAGGCCACAGTCTATTTATTTATTTTAATCAATTTGCTCACTACACCTTCAGTTACGCAATGCGTGTTATCTATCACCTTGTATCACTATACCTATCAATGGGTATCGAACGACGAAGTAACTAACGATGCTGCATCGCATAATTAGTGTTCTCGAGTCGATTAGTATAATTACAACTTTCTAACGTCAACTGTTTGGCTACAGTCCCTCAGAGACTATAATATCGCCTGGTCGGAGGATTCTCCATTGGTGTTGGAAGGACAAAATGCCCGTTTGTTCAGAATAAAAAGCCGCGATGATCTGGAATTTTGACGGCTATTTAAACTTGGCAAACTTTCCAACTTTTATATAATTCGTTCTAAGCTGTATAGTATATACTTAGGTCGACTGTCTCACTGCTCGCATCAGGAAACTACTAAAACAAATGGACCAACTTTATTACCTGGAATCAGCTTGCGCTATAAATCTCGCAAAATCTATTGTTCTTTGCTGGTACAGTTTTTACTTTCACAACTGACTGACTGAAGCGTGTTCAGTCAGTTTAAACTATGGAATAATTTATATATAGTCCAAACAAATTAATAATCGAAGGGTACGCGGACTAATGTACGCTGCGAAATAAAACAGGATGTAATTAATTATTAATATAATAATCTTTCATCGTAAAGTTTTAAATACTGAAATGATGAAATCTGTTAAACTGATAATATAAAATATTTTTTCATAATTCTTTGTGTATTCGCAGAACGCTTATCGTATATCGATACACGTATTTATTGATAAGATATCGTCAACCTATTTACACTGTCATGTAGGCCAACAAAAGAAAAACAGTTTTATAAAAAAAAACAGTTTATTTTTACACTTCTTCTTTCTAGTTCCAAAATTAGGTTTCTAGTCAATAAAGTATGAAGCCAATTTTACAATGTTATGAGGGTATCTTTAGCGGTTTACCTTTCTACAATCATTAACAATAAATCAATGATACCTTTAAAAAAAAAACTACCGAGTACATGTACATAATTCTTTATGTCTTCTACTTCTTGTTTTATTTTCAACTCACTTTTTTTCAATGTAACAAAATAAACTCTAAACATTTGTCAACTCAGTATCTCATAACAATTTCCAATGTCGAATCGCATTGCACGAGTCACAGAACAATGATGAATCATTGAAAAGGAGGAATTACAAATATTTTTTAAATAAGCAATCACTCAAAATTTAAATGTCTGACTCACTCAGAGAAACAAAAACCGAGTAATTTTTGAAGTTTGAACATTATGGTATTGTTATCGCAAAGGAATTCACAAACATACACAAAATAACGGATAAATACATGAATAAGAGTCTTTACATCACGCTAACGCTTGACCCTTTCAAGAATCAAGTAATAATCAAACACACTACAGCAGACTATCTACCGCAATATCATCAGCTAACACTATTAATTTGTTATCACAGTCCAGAAACAGAAGAATATCATCATAATCCATTATAATATTCAGCTAACAGTGCACAACACATCGTACATCTTATGAGATACTTCACTTCCAGCAAATGCAATGTAACACGAATTATGACTTGGGTGTATCTTCCCTGGAGTCACAGACAACTGATATCGCGCTCTTCCGATGTACAGAGTCTCTCCTGATGCTGTTCTTCCACCAGGAATTGCGCTCGGAGGCACGTTGCCATTCGAAGCTGGAACCCATCTTAAAGTCTCTGGCTTAGCACAAAGAACTTCAATATTTTGAACAGGCACTTCTTTGCCATTGGAAGCTATAGAAGCTGCGTTGTGCCTTACAGATAACTTTCCAGGAATCAAATCGCCATTGTGCCAGCCCCTAATTATCCATAGAGGACTTCCATCCCAGCCTTCGTGGCCTCCAGAAACAGCTCTTCCAGTTAATGAGTTCGCCAGTGTTGAAGTCGTCGGGACCCAGTCCAAGTCTCCTGAAGATTCAGCTACCAGAACGGAATCTGGCTGATTTTGGTAGATATGGTTTGTGATATATGTATTATTATTTTGTCCAAATTGATCTGTAGGAGGCGCTGGTACTGGCATTGATGCGATAGGAACTGGTATCATCATAGTACCAGGGAAGTAGTACGGGTATGGAGGAGGTGCAGTGACTGCTCCACCATCTGGTGGAGGTGGTGGATACGGTCCCTGGTGAGGAAAGTAATAAGGAGGCTGATGCTGCTCTGGTGGAGGTGGTGGTCCCCAGCCTGACAGAGGAGGTCGGTACGGTCCAGGATAACTCATTTTTTCTCGATATTTCAAACGATACTGCGTCTAAATTGAGTGTACATTTATATATTAAGTGTTTATCGTAATCTTATCGTTAACTTAGTACACGGTTTTGGGTGAATCATGTGTGATATATCAAAACAAAATGGTGGCTTAATATTTTTTATTATAGATACATTAACGTTACATAATAATTTATTAAATATCTTACTTCTAGATTAACTTAACTTAAGAATATTTTGTACACGAATGTAGAAAATTTCAGTAAATCGTTGTAAGTAAACGCTACAATATATTGTTTTCATGAATACTTCTCGTCTTTATCGAAATAACTTTATCTAGTTGAAAGTAATCTGTACATTTTCCCTATAGATAACAGATTTTAGTTATTATTAAAGTATTTTTAATTTGAAATCTTATAGTACTTTCATATTAATTAGAAGCCGATACTACATATAACACATTGGTGGTTCAATGCCAAAGTAACTCGACTAAAAGACGACGAAGAAGTGATTGGCAAAACATAGTTGTATTATGCACGTACGTCTACCCCATCAGTAAGACATTAACTTGGCTATACAATAAGGATATTAAAACCAGTTATAATGTTTGTTAATTATAGTCTGAAGAAATTACATTACTATCCGGTGAGTCATAGTTTTTGGCATTCACCTTATCAAAAGTATTAGTCAGCTCCTGGAACTTAACTTTATCGCTTCTATGTTACAGACTCATTGTAGGATATGTGTAATCTAGAATATTTCCCATTTCTTCTGTAAGTATACAATATTGACGTAAACATTTATTCTTGTCAAACCGTCACACTAAGACCCGAGACAGAATGGCAAGCTCTCATTTGCCATACCAATTTTGTTTATTATGCTAAAGCAGTTCATTTTTGTTTCAACTGTTATGATTTGCTATTATTATTATTATTATATTATTATATTCTCTGATGACCATTAAGATGGAAGTTCTCAGTTGGTAGTCATTTATATAGAATATTTTAGAATATTCTTACCTGTAGGAGAATTTCTCTAAACTGGTAAATGTAACTTTGAAATTCAAAGATCTCTTTTGTTTTTCAACTATTTGTTCAATTTTATTGCAAAGTTTATTTGATGATTTTGTAATGATCTCTTAAAATGCTAATTCGTCATTATTTGGAGCTGAATACTTTTCACCGTTCACAAAAGTTGTGAGCGTAGAAAAATATCCAAAAAACGTAACATCGCAAATTGTAAATTAACTAAAATCTTAAGATTTTAGATATCATGCTCGATATCGATGTCAAGATTTATTTTCTATATACAAGCCTTCTCTTTCTCGTTTCATATCATCAACAGCCTTTGACAGTCCATTACTGGACAAAGGTCATGTTTAATAAATAACAATACAACAATAAATAAAGAAGATATCCTAACTAATGATGTGTTTTGGCCGTTCTTGCGAAATTAAGTTAAAACATCTGCATATCGCTCCTGATAACTACATACGTATACAAATATAATTTGGTTTATATTCAATACATTTGAGAAGTCAGAATCGTTGTAAGATATGTTAAAATAAGTCGTCATTTATCGGTACTATAGTCATAATATTGTTATTGTAACTAGAAATCACATAAATTAGTGAATAAATTCTCTAACTTCTGGATATTTGCAGTTAAATCAATTCTTGTTTGAAACATATCAGATACATATTGATAATTATTTCACTTTTATTGTATGTAAAGTATACTATTCATAGCCATCATTAATAAGGCATAACGTAAAGTTTATAAGTATTGCAAGGAGAATCGACACAGTATTTAGTGTCCGCGAATAAGAACAAGTCAAAAGTTTGAGTAATAAACCATTTAAAAAAGCAATGTATAGTCCAATTCACTGTAGATAGTTATGAAGCCTAAGTTCCGGACTATTCGGCCCGTATAGGTCATGTGAGAACGACCGCCCTAAACACGCATCTGTTCCCGTCCATGAGCGCCGGCCATACGAAAGACTTGATCAGGTCGGAGCGCCGGTCGCGACCGTCGCTGGAGCTAAAACGTACGTGCTTCTCTGGGTTCATCACAACTGAAAATAAACAATAAATAATTCGATCATCATCTTATATTACTTACACTATGATTTAAGGTTGGCTACTAGTTCAACCGGTTTTATCTGAAAATCAGTTTTAGACATTGGGTCTCCGATCTTCGATCTCCGCAATCTTGAGGACTAGCTGAATTCTAAGGTTGAACTAGTCGGTATATTTGAGGGCACTGACTTTCCAAAAATGTTCATTTCTGTGATGTGATCAGTACGTTAAGCTATAGATGCCGATTGCACCTACTACTAAGTGCTCACGGCATAAAACATCGTTAAATTCCATATTCCGGGCTGCTATTAAGAATTGTTTGTAAGAGAATCCCAACAACAGTCTGACCCGGGAATCGAACCTAAGACGTCTTAACCGGCAGTGGCATATGCTAACTGCTAGACCAACCAGGCAGACAAAAATATATTTGATAATATCTTTATTGGGGTCTATCGGACATCATTTTGAATAGGAAAAATGAATTAAATGGGACATGGAAACAGTAATGCTAATATTTACTCACATAAAATGTTTATAGAAGTGTGCTGTAAATTACTATTAATATCACAAAAGAGGCGGAGTTATTTCACGTTAGATATAAATCCAGTAAAAGAATAAACCAGAAGAAGAAGAGTAGAAGTAAGAAACCAGAATTCCTAAACCTTAATGTTACCTGGTGTAAAGTCCGTGTCAATCCGCAGAGGTGGTGAATGTAGACTTATTGTCCACGCAGCCCTACACGCAGCTGCTACGAGAGCGTGAAGAGCTCCGCAGCTGGAGAGGCACGGATACTCGCGGAGTGTGCTCACCACCTGAGAATCATTATGAACTGTTACCAAATCAAAGTGGATCTTTGATTGATCAAAGAGTTGCTCCAACTGACTCTTTCACGAGGAGAAACAGTAAAATGGAATTCCAGAGTCAGACCTGAGTGTAAATTACAATATAGTAGGTATTCAAATACTGTTACAGGATTTTGCTCTCCCGTATTCTTTAAAATTGTATAAATAATCCCTTAGTGTTCTTCTTTGTTGATTTAATTTTTATAATTGATAATGTCAACAACTATCTTCTTGTAAAGCATATCAAGTACTTTACTTTGTTCTTTGGAAAATTGTTGTTGTCTTAATTTTGTTTCATCTATTTAATACGATTAAACGAACTATTTTCGTATATAATAATAATAATAATAATAATAATAAATATTCCGGACATCTAACACACAACGCCATCTAGTCCCAAGCTAAGCAGAGCTTTTGTTATGGGTACTAGACAACTGATATAAATACTTATATACTTTTTTTTTTTGTAAATACATACATATTATACATAGAAAACACCCAAACTTCGAAACAAATATTTGCAGATCATACAAACATTTGGTTCGACCCGGGAATCGAACCCGAGACCTCAAGCACAGCAGTCGCTTACGCTACCACTCGCGCCACCGAGGCAGTCATATATATATAAAGCATATGAATCTCGGAAACGGCGCCAACGATTTTTATGAAATTAAGTATACAGGGAGCTTCGGGGGCGATAAATCGAACTAGTTAGGTTTCATTTTCAAAAATTAACAAAAATAGACATACTAAAGTTCATTGGTACTAAAGTATAAAGATAACATTTGAATGTACTTTAATATCTACATAATATAACGGAATGTATGTTCATAGTTGAAAAGAATTATGATTTTGTTGAAGTAAACAACAAACCTGATTTACGACAGTACGCTCAGCTTCTCCCAGTGGGAAACTGTGCGCAGTCTGGTGCAGCACCCTCGTCGCCGCAGCTGTCAGCCGAGTCAGACTGGGGTCGCTGGGAGTACTCTCAACATCGACACCCAGAAGTGCCTGCACTTCGTTCAGCCGGCGGTCACGGAGACTGATTGCCGCACGGAAGGACAACTAAAGAAAACAATAAATATTTATCGTCTGCACTCGGGGAAAAGGAAGAGAATCAGAGTAAAAACTTCAGGAGTTGATATTCAAGTTCCATATACCACTACTGAGTGGCATGTGTTTGGGATAAAAACATTATTACAAATATTTAGAATGAATATAAGGAACTAGTAATCTCTAGAAACATCAATAAATGAGAAAATTCAATGCGCGATTTCAAAGAGGAATTGGATAGGATCAATGTTATGTAGTTCTTGCAAACTCAAAAATGCTCTATACTCGTAAAATATATTTGTTGGAAAGGCTATAAAGTATTCCTTAACTACAAACTCCGGTTGCAAGTTGTGCCTATTAAGCATTCAATGCATTGATGCAGGAACATAGAAAATACAAAATCACAGCTGATGTTTATTGCCAATTCTTAAATTTTATCTTTTAATATATTCACATCAGTAATACTTACAACAACCACAGAGAAGATTATCTTATACTTGAGGTGTGGTGTGTGTCTGAGCTGCTCCAGCGCTGCCAACGCCGGTAGAGCCTCGTCAGCAGCTCGGGACCACACCGCTGCATATTGGGACACCAGCTTGCTTCTGAAATACGATTGCATACAACGTTAACTATTTAGAATTCACTGTTTACACTATGAACAGGTACTTTTTCCTATTTATTTCAATTTACATATAATATATCTTTCTCCATTTTGACTTTTGTTCAACGAATCAGATGATATAGTACTCAAAATAATTGGAAAATAAAGTAATAAGTTAGCAAAATCTATCGAAATTTATTGAGTCTCGTTCATTAGTTTGCCAAATCAATTATACATAACTTTCTTTGTTTTTAGTTCTAGTTTTAGTAAAACATCTTAATAAACTTGTAAGCTAAATAACTTTTATAAACCTTTTCGAAGATTCGTGAAAATCTTTTTTATTATTTTCAAAAAAGCGTGTTTTGCTGAATTCCTATCTAACTATCAGTAGGTATATTAAGTAGACAGCTTACCTATCAGGCAGTTGTTGCGAATCATCACTGTCTGAATGATAACCGTCGCTAGCGGAGTCAGTAGGAGAGCGAGGTGTAACAGGATCGTTACTTCCTCTCTCTCCTTCTGACATCTGTCCCAGCACTGCTGCACATCCACGAGAGTAGCTCATCAGAACACCTGCTACGGGTCTGGAAAAGAAAACAAAATGCGGTTTATAAATATTATACTATTACACAGCCACTCAGTCAGCCACTGTCTTTGGAGGTTTACAGGAGCTTTAAGATAAATTTCGTTGAGAATCGGTATCGGTATTAATTGTTGGTAGAAGTGAAAAATTCCTCGCTCTCGGCGAGTCAGTAGTAGTTGATGCGTCGATGTTAGTGATTCGAGTGTTACGCCTCGCGTCTCGGATTAAGGGTATCAAACGAACCACTCGAATATTCAAAGAGAGTATTCGAGTGGTGATATTCGCGTGTCTTGTTCTCGCTTCGTGTTGCTGTTGTTATTGTGAGTGTCCGTAATGTAACTTGCTAATCGTAAAGATTGAGTAAAAATATATTATACAAACTGTTACACTTCAATTCTCCTACACTACACAAATTCGTCGAACGAAACTAATTGCTGTTCTTGATAAGTAAAAATCCCTAACAGTCAGAGATGAACAAATGAAAGAAACTCAATGTTTTTATTTTTGTAAATTATACAGTAATGGAACCAAGATAACAGATACTGAAGTATTAAACTAGAAGCTGGTCTTAAGGGTGTAGAGGTATCAGGTAACGTACGCGTATGTTTATCTTGGATCTAGGAGACTATATCCTATGTCCTATCGTATTTTAGCAGTAGTTGTCTACACGCAGATGTAAGCAATAACTTACTATTTGGTTGAGATTTACATAAGCATCCAAAGTCAAGGGTCAGCTACTCCTAATACAAGACACTTTTATTATACAATTCCCTTCAAATACTTGCATAAATACTAAATCTAAAATCAATTTATCTCTACACTTTCTAACATAAAAACGTAACCATTGTTCATTTGTAAATGAACTTTAACATCTCAACAATAAAGTTCACTGCAGTTCAAAAGGCTTTATGTGAATGTTAAAGGTGGACTTATGGTTAGTAGTATTGTATGGATGGATGAGAAATGTGGAAAGTCAGTTAAAACTTTCCAAACTGGTCACTTTACTATACTCTTTAATTAAGAACTTGTTGTTTACAAATTTATTCGGTTGCGAGAATTGTTTGTCTGCATCATTAAGTATCTAGTACTTAGATGACCGAGCTTTGCTTGGTATTTTATTTTTGCTAGATTGTCTAAAAATTAATCCTAGCTAGATTGATTTATTGCTCTCGGAATCCCCCGCATATTAAATTTCACGAAAATGGTTGGAGTCGTTTCCGAGATTCAGGTTAAACACAAGAATTGCTCGTGTAAATATATTAAATCAATTCTGAACAGCTCTCTATGTAGTTCTTTACTAAATTTGTTTTGTAATTCATGCAAAGCATGATTGTTAAATTATAATAATATAACAGATGGCTCACAATTTCCATATATGATAAAAAACAGACATTCAACTTTTAATAGCTATTAACTTTTTCTTATGATTTTTAAAAAAGTACTTTTATTATGCACAACATTTTCTTACAAAAAAATGTTGTTACCGCTTCTTAATAACAAGTATCTTATTAATATTGCTATTTTGATTGTGTAAAACCATTGCAAAGTCCGTTTGCTGTAATTATATTCACAGGCGCTTCAATAAATATAGTTCGTATGAATTATTTCAATGTCCGATTTCACTATGATATTTATCTTCTGTACTAATTGTAACATATCCACCACCGGTATAAAACAAAACATTCAACTCTAAAATGTGTAAAACTTAAATCCTCCTATATTTTAATTGATGAAAATAAAAAGCAAACTAAATTGCTGGCTTGACAGAACGAAAGCTCCCACGTTTTTAAAGAAAAGAAGCAATGTAATGAAAACCACAATAGTTAACATTAGTAATAGTAAAGAATATGAAGTGAAATATTAAAACATAACAATAAAATAAATAGTTCGCACCAACGCTTATGAAACTTTCAACAATGATTCCCATACATTTCTCCGTTGTGTAACCTTTTTACGTGTATTTTATAAGACAATGTATAACCATTGTGTGCGCAGGCGCACTATTTTGATTTATCGTGAGAACACGCATTATGACTTTAACGGTAGGGCCATCAGATTTAAACTACTGTTTAATTTGAGAACATAGGGCAAATTGGTATCCAATTTCTTTTTAAGAATTAGTGGCAATCTAGCATACGGTTCAACTCATAATAATAAATGATATTATTTTTTATAATTTAGTTTAGTCTATCAGCCAATCTTGATGTCATAATACGAACTCTTCTTAGTTCGTATTATGACATATATACTTTTATTTTATACAGACACAATATACATTGAAAACACCCAAACTTCCGAACAAATATTTTCAGATCATACAAACATTTGGCCCAAACCGGGAATGGAATCCGATACTTCAAGCACAGCAGTCGCATACGCTACCACTGCGCCATCGAGGCAAAAATATACACACAATAATTAATTCACGAAGATACCAGTGACAGAACAGGAAAAAATAGTCCAAGGCGAGAGGCAGAACGCATGTGCTAAGCAACAGCCCTCCACACACCACATGCATGATACACTATGTATGTAGTCCAGTTTAAAAATTTATTTCTATCAACTTAAACTTGACACTCGCCTCATTTACTTTCTGTATACATACTCGTATAAAGAGAGACAGGTGCAGTACAAAACTAACGACAGAACATACTTAAAGGTGTGGTATATAATATGTTTATGTATTATTTACATGTATTCGTATATATCTATACAGTAGCTAAGTGACCGGTATTTTTGTAAATTTTCTAAATATGAATCCTAGCTGGATCAAGTTATCGCCCCCGAAACTAAATGCATGCATACAAAATTTTATGAAAACCGTAGGAGTTTCCGAGATTCATATTATAAATATATAAAAATTGTGCTGTGAAGGTGAAATGAAGTCACAAGTATTTTAAGCCCTACGAATATATATTGTTTTGGGGGGAATTTTATAAATATCTACGAAACAGATATAAAGAATAAATAACTAAACTGAAAACAACAATTTGTGGATCAGATCTTTTTTGTCTATGGCCTCGCCAAAATGTCTCTGCCTGATGGAAATCATAAGCAGAATCCAAGAGTGGTGGTCACCATACTCATTCAGACAATGCAACAATGCAGCATGGCGACCCACACCATGGCGACCTAGTGATGCTTCTGCATCATTGGGCCTCCGGTCTCGCACTCACCAACGAAACACGACAGCACGAACGCTATCATTTTAAGTTAATCTACTATGCGAGGGTAGTACCCGGTCGAGCTGGCCAGATCGTGCTGAAATCAGCGTGGCTTTACTACTTATAGTGTTTTCCATGAGGGAATCGAACCCGAAACACTCAGCGCAGTGAGAAGAGCGTTGCCCACTAAAAACGCTATTCGTACGTGTAGCTTTTGTTTCTTCACTTTTGGTAACTTCGTTTAATAATTTGAATAAAGAATTAGGCGTAAGTTTATTAAATATAAATAACGAATAGACATCTCTCTCGGGCACGTGCTCTCACGATCCTAAACTAAGGCTGGCAGTGGCTATCAGACAGTGTGAACTAGTATTTAAAAAAGTAATATCACTCTCTAATGTTTGGCAACAAAAAATAGAAATTTAAAAAAGCAATTATAAAAGTAATCGAAAGCGTAATATTGAATTAATCAAAACTTTCCACTAAATTTAATATAAAACAGTAAATTATCATCAGGCAACGTGATAAGTATTTAAACGTTATGATAAGATTCCTAAACACGTATTATGTTATTACAATTTAGATATTTATATTACAACCGGATTTTTAAATAAACCATGAATCGTCGTTTTCGAGAAAGATTTCACTAAAAATATACAAAATAATTGACAGTTGACACAATGTTATATAACCCGTCGCACGCCGCCCTGTGCTTTCACTGTTACGTAACAGTTTAACATCGTTATTTAACACCAGTACCAAATATCCACCTGCGATATCTGTTATTAAATATTTAATCTGTATTTTATAACAGAATTATATTCTTCATGTAATAATGGACGTTAATACTGAAGTTCAAAGTTGTTTTTTGCATGGCTTACTCGGTTACGAGAGATAGTCAATTAAATGTAATAAACGCCTGCATTCAAAGTAATAGCGTTCAATTGGTGCAATTACTGTCTGATATGTACGTTTAAATTAGTTAAAATAAAGTCGCACGTATAATAACATGCATCATTTACATAGAGTATTAAAATATTTATATCGTTTAGTAACATTACTTTTAAAAGAACTAATAAAAGTAACAGTTGCACATTATTTATTTGTCAGAATTATCTTATAAATGCTAACATTTTAGAGAAAACTATTTCTAATGTAAATGCACTATGACCTTTACCCTGTTAAACCTAGCCTCCATTTTTATTTCAAGATTTGAATACAAGGTATTTTATTACAAAATTTCAAGGTGTTCGACTGCTTTCAGCACGAACTAGGCGGAGGCTCAATCATGCAGTAGCATCTCAATAGGCCGCCATGGTGTGGGTCACCATGCTGCATTGTTGATAAGACCGAGTAGTCAAATTGCCAGGCTCATAAATAAAGTACAGAAGTACACCAGATACAAAGAAGTAACACCATGTGTGCAAGTAACACAAGAGTATCTATATAAAGAATAGTATCAGCCAGTAAGTTATAGTTATAGTGACTTAAATGTACCTTCGTTTACCATCTGAACAAGGAGATGCGATGATATTTCAAACCGTCGTGGGGTCCTTTTAAAAAAATAAGTCTTGTACTTCTCAGGTCCTCAGCAACTCACATAGATATACATACATGATACAGACCGGAGGAAAACGATAAGTCTTTATTAATATTTATTCTAAAATATTCTGTAATAAGTTAAATACTTGTCTTACATGTATGATGCAAGTATGTGCCGTAAACGCAATCGACGGCCAACATGCGTTAGTTATTGACAGTGGACATTTACTAAGTGATGACAATTGACCCGAAAAAACCGGTTTTAGGTGAAAACTTATCTATTACATAAACTTATCTAATAGAGAAAATTTCTCCACACTTTCATGAGAGTGCTTAGCAAATAAAATATGTACAGTGAGAGACTTTATATAACGAGACAATACACACTTAAACAAATAAAAAAATATCCAGAATTATTACGTAAAATGACATTTCTAATTGAATCATCACCCAGGCCATCACCAACGTTTTACAATTCACACGCTTGTATTAAAGTGAACTATTATTAATTCGCCACACAGTTACTCTGATACAGAATTTTGTTTCAATGTTCGCACGGTAGATTGATGGTGTTAAATGTTTTCGTGAAATATATT
Organism: Spilarctia lutea; assembly: GCA_916048165.1. Classification (NCBI taxonomy): domain Eukaryota; kingdom Metazoa; phylum Arthropoda; class Insecta; order Lepidoptera; family Erebidae; genus Spilarctia; species Spilarctia lutea. The sequence continues at coordinate 529,713 of OU696492.1, read as the reverse complement.
TCATCATTCTACGGTTAAAATTCAATTTACCACGTTTTTAACATCGTAAAATATAATTCTTAAAAGTTTTATTGCTATTTGAAAATTGTATTGAAGAGTTTTTTTTTCTTTTTAACCGCAGTCTGTACAGACTAAATAGACTGTTGTATAGATTTTGGGCTTGCCTTGCCCGTCCTGCACACATGACGCAATGATTTATGTCACCACCGCTTCAATAGGCGCTAAGTGAAGTGGGTTTGGTCCCCAGATGGAACAACACTTTATAATAATAACATTCCTCACACATCTCAAACACAGTCGATGGTCTCTATGATTTTAAATCAAGCTGGAGTTTGTACTACGGCAACCAAACTGCTACTTTGTGTGCGAGTGAGTCTGATAATAATCATCTTCATAGGACAATACATTTTATGAAAATGTTGTGTCGATATTTTAAAAAATAAACTACTTAATTGTTTTACATTGTTTATCGAGGATAAACTGGTAAAAAAATAAGTTCTCGAAGCACACCTAAATAGGTTGACAAGATCTAGTTTAACAAAAACGATATGGTTTAAAATTAATTCAAAAGATAGCAAATGCATAGTAAGTACGCGCAATATAATTCATAATAAAACGCTGAAATATTTAAAGACACTTATGTATCCGTTCCATTTGTTTTTTAATATAAAAATACTTCGAATAACCCTTGTGTTACAAACACAAGGATTTTCGGTTTCCGTAAAAATGTAATAAAACAACGAAGCGGTTTATTACGCAATTAATTGGAATGTTAAGATGTAATTGTTATTACACCTACAAATTTATGGACTTGCCTTTATGTCCGTACTTTCGTGTGTTATGTTCATAATTATTATTTACTTAATGGCTTACCGGTAGTTATTACACTAAAACATTCGTAAATACAAAAGATAACACAGTAAAAGCCTTAATCTAAGTGTCCTCATGTGGGTAAACACGACATGCATAAATTCTAATAGAATTAAGAAGAAAAAGCACTATATATTTAAAGAGTTTGTCCAACAAGTAAGCAAATAGATGTACATATAATTGGTGTCTATCCCTATTAGGGACACGGTTAATCGACAGAAAGAGTGTGGACCTGGTTCTCAAATTGTTAAAATGTGCCAATATACCTATCTGACTACTGTAGTGATTATATTTCTTACTCTTGAGAACCTCCTCCTTTTTTGAAGTCGGTTAAAAGTGAATGAACGAGCATAATTGGTTTTCTGGAATACTCAATTTAAATTTGGAAGTCAAATTTGTCCAATCAATATTACTGTTAAGTATTTTAAGTAAAAATAGCAATTCAGATGAGTTACTGCGTTTTTCTAGGGAGTCGATTATCTGTAGGTAATCGTTATAAGTTTGTTAATGTAATTTATTGACTACCTGATAAAGTTATGATGATTACTTGAATTATGTGATGTGTATTAAACAAGAAGGTATTTTCTCTTGACGAAAGAGTTAAGAGATTATAATGACAATAAGGAAAAATAAATACGTGTCGAACTAAGTATAAATTTCAGCCACCAATTATTTTATCTTTTTTTATTATATAGGGGGCAAACGAGCAGACATATCGCCTGATGATAAGTGATTACCGCCGCCCATGGACACCCGAAACACCAGAGGCGTAGTGCGTTGTCGGCCTTTAAGGAAGGAGTACGCTCTTATCTTGAAGGTTTGAAGGTCGTATTGGTCCGGGAACACCGGACAATATGTATGCAATTATTTTTCATCTATATTTCTTGCCTACTAGCATTTTAATCGTTATATTATAAATTCAACTGCCCGGTTGTATTAGTGGTTTCAGTGGTCGCCACGCCGTTTTCCACTGCGCCAAGTGTTGTGGGTTCAAATCCAACATGTAATAAAACTTTGTGTGACCCGCAAAATGTTGTTCGAAGTCTGGGTGTCCTTTGTGTCCATTTCATGTATGTTTGTAAAGTCCCCTGCGACAAAGGATATATGGGCATTTCTCTACTAACAGGAAAATCGTGGTCCAAGCATTTTTTTTTACTTTGCCTATGTTAATGCATAGTTTTATTTATTAAAACACATAATATATAACCTCTTCTTTAAGGAGCCAAGCTTAATCAATATTTACAATCATAATCATTTCATAAATTCGGTCTAAAAGCCACTAAAAACAGTCCTCTGTTATGTCCTAATTCCGGATCGAGTATGATTCGGTACGATTTTTATTAGTTGTATTTAAATATGTAAAATTTTATAACTCTATGAAAATACAGAATATTGAATGCATGTGAACAAAAAACAATTATAATTTTAGAGATTTTTTTAGTACTAAAAACTAGTGTTCGAATTTTGTCCTATACATTTTTGAACAGTCCTCTGTCACAATTTTAATATGGTGCCACAAACATATTTAACACTATTGTGGTTACATTTCGCGTGACACGGAACGTTAGCAGTGTGAAGTTTGCTCGGTCGCCATGTTAAACAAGTCGCCGTCATTTTGGGCAGTGACAACTCCGCGTCTGTGTGGGAGCCACGTCTCTGTAGTGTTGAGTGGACAGTCCTCTGGTAAGTCTATTTTACAGTGTTTTATGCTTTATAATTATATTTATTTAACAAAAAAATTGCTCAGTGTGACAATTTATAACTGTTCCTGTGTTATGAAGTAATATTTAAAATAATGCGTGGTATGACATTTTTTACGAAAAATAACAGTCCTCTGTGCAACAGTCCTCTGGAAGTTTATAACACAGAGGACTGTTCAATGTGACAGAGGACTGTTTTATTTTGACGTCCGTGTATTTTATTAATATTCTTTATAGTCTGCACTAACCTACTGCTTGCCGATAGCCTCTTTCTTTCTTACACTGGCCTGTCACACTAATTTGGTCTTTTGTTTTTTATTATTATGGATTTTGGAATATAAAATAATACGTACCTAGTAACTACCTGTTTTTAAACCCTTACGTTTTTTTTAAATATTGGAAGTATGTTTTTTGTTTTAGTATTACCGCAATGCCACCAAAGAAGAAACCTAAAACCAAAGAAGAAATAAAAGAGCAGAAGCGAATTGCAGAAAGATTAAGATATCAACGGCTAAAAAATGACCCTGTAAAAATAGAGCATTTAATCTTTAAAACTCTCCCACCAAACATAAAGAGCATCCACTTCGTCAACGATGGACCCGTTACTCAATACCGAAACAAAACGATGTTTTACATCCTGGCATTAAGGCTTCAACAAGAGGTTTTAAATGTGAAGAAGTTTACCTGGAACTATTCAGAGAGTGGCCATGGCAAAGGGGCCCCTGATGGCATTGGAGCTACCTGCAAGAGAACCGCTGATGCCGTCGTCGCTACAGGAGGTGATATTGATAGCTTGGAATCATTTGTAGAGGCTATTCAACGAAGATGTATCGCAATTACCTTGTTTACAATCAACGATAAAGCCATCCAAGAATTGACAGACGAACTTAAAAATGAAACAGTTAATTTGAAAAGCTTTAATGGCACTTTAAAAATACATCAAGTAAAGGCTGAAATATTAAGTCCTCTGCAATCAGCTCCAAGTGCCGCTAAAATCATAATGAAAAGGTTGCACTTGTGAAGACGAGTGCCAGCATTTTAATTTAGGAGTGTTAGAGTATAAAAACAAAACAAAACTTAATGTAGATGGCATTTACACAGACTCTGGAAGTGAAAACATGGACAAATCACAGGATTCCACAATGGCTGGACCTAGTTCAATCAACCAACAGAATTACACCATCGGTGATTACGTCTTGGTTAAATTTCTAGTAAGAAAAACTGAATATTGTTAGAAGATAATTTATTTGATTACATTTAATACCTAATTAATATTTTGTTTTTCTTCATATAAACAATGACATAAACTGTTCTCTGGGTGGAAAAAACAGTCCTCTGGGTGGCAAAACAGTCCTCTGTCGCATTTTTTTACAAAATTGTCTATAATTCGAAAAATAAGGGAAAATTACAATGGTCTCTTGTTTATATATATTTATATTATAACTATCTATAGACTTAACACATTATTTTTAAAATTTCTCGAAAAATAGGTTTGGACAACTGTCAATAGACAAGTTTCCAGTTAGTAGAGAATGGCCCATATATTCCTAATGCGGGAGATGTCTTTTTCTTTTCTTTTTATTTAATAGGGGGCAAACGAGCAGTCGTATCGCCTGATGATAGGCAATTACAGCCGCCCATGGACACCCGCAACATTAGAGGCGTCACAAGTGCGTTGCCGGCCTTTGGGGGAGGGGGAGAGGGTTGAAGATGGGGTTGGGGTATGTGCCTCCGGTGTCCTCACTCACTCGGTAAAACACAGCGCAGGTGCTGCTTCACACTGGTTTTCCATAAGGCCGTGGTATCACTCCGGTCGAGCCGGCCCATGCATGCCGAAGCGTGGCTCTTCCATGGTGAAAAAAAAGTTACATAGGCCTTCCCCACGACTCTCCGCTACAACCGGTCCTCTTTTGCTCACATTCAAGAGGTTCCCCCTACCTTCACCAGGTCGTCCAACTACCTTGGCAACCCACGCTTCGTCTTTAGCCCATCTTCATTACTATTTAAACACTTTCAAATATTAGAATGCATTTACTATCGTACTGTCTGTACATATCATTTGCGAAATCACTGTACAAAATAGTTAACAACATTTCATCCATCCTGAGACGAGTGCACATAAATGTCGACATTAATCAATTCACTTTTTAATGTTAATGATGTAATGATTATAAATGAAATGAAAGTAATATAATTAGACTACAAATCATTAAGAATGGAAGCGAAAAGTGATCAACATTTTGCGAACATGATATATGCAGCCAAACCTGATGAGCTACTTTCTAAAGCGAATCGCAATTTAAATGGGAACTTTATTTTATTTTTTTTCTTTTATGTTATAGTTTTTTTATTTGGGTATGTATATTTTTTGAAAAGTTGTGAAATATAATGTTTTAAGCAAGATTACGTAGCATCAACGTTGTCTTGCCCGTATCCAATCCGCACTCGGCCAGGGTGAGGACGTATGCATTATCCCTCTGCTGAGAGGAGACCTGAGCCCAGCAGTGGGACATTATTGATTGTTGATATATGCCTTAATGACGCAAAGTTCTTTAGGCACAAGAACGGTTGGTTAAATAGTGGGTTAGCGTGTCGTCTAGTAAGGTATGTTCTCAGCCTCCATATATACTTTTACTCAAATTCGTCAAAGCCTAATTTCATACGAGAAGTATGGGATCGCATAATTTTCGTAAATGGAGTACAAAGTTTTGAAAGTTCGATAACCTCACTCATTCGTTCTCGTTCAATGTCCAATGTGGCAACAGCTTGCATACTATTTACCTTTCATGTTAAATACTAGTGAACCCTATTATAATAATAATAATAAATCTCTTTATTGCACACCAGATAAATAACAAAATTAACTTAACTAGGAAAACTTAAACTAGAGAAGTACAATTGGCGGCCTTATCACCCGGAGGCAATCTCTTACAGGCAACCATGGGATGGAAAGAAAGAGCACGCATGAAAAGTATAGAGTAGTGCCTGGTGTATTGCAGAAAGGATAGGAAAACGAAATCACTTGTACCTGAGTATCTAACTTTTAAAAGGAATAGCCATGAGCTTCTTTGCCAGTATTATTCTCATAAGGCTCTACGCATTTTGGAAACTGGAAGTTCTAGATCGACGCAAACAGGTAGAAGACTTTGGTGTTACTATCTAATTTACCTTGATATGGATTGTCACACGCACTTACTGTGACGTCTGTTTGTGTCGATCTATAATTTTTAACTATAGCTTCAATTTAACGTTCATAAATGTCACTTAGGGCCGATTTTTCAATGGCCAGATAAAACTTATCGAAGAAATAAACTATAAGACGACACAATTATGGACACTTTATTTGTAAGAGTAAGTGTTAGTAGTAACGTGTCCTTATTTTTGCCGAATTATAGTTTATTTCTCCGATAAGTTTTATCTTGCCATTGAAAAATCGGCCTTTAGTGTCTTATTTGAATAAATGATTCTGAATTTGAATCATTATAATTTGTTTTTGAGAAGAAACTCTTTGTTGCAACAGAATCTACATAACACAATTGTGTACTCCAGTTTAGTCTACATGTGACTTTAAGTAGTGATATTTTATCATTCTGTTGGAAATCTGTCAAAAATATAAATGTAAAATTCCTAACATTAAAGCGAGGAAGTGAAAATATGAAGATTTTTTTATTGCAAGCACACAAAACTAATTAAAAATACTTTTTATGTGTTTACATAGGAAGTCCTAATAAAGCAATTATTTTTCTGTATTAATTGGCTTAGAAACCCTTTAAAAATAATATTTAAAATGAAAATAAAGGTCAACAGATATTCATTATTTGAATGAACATATAATACGGAGGCAACAGCACAATGAGGAAATTAATATATACATAATGGAGAAAATATAATAAGACTCGAAAGAAGTAGTGCAGTAAGGACAAAAAAAAGCCGAGGAGCATATTAGAAGATAAGAAAATAGATGTCGTCAATTACATACATATTGTTGATTGTTGTAGGCTTTTGATGTCTACCATTGAAATATTTTTGTATGTCATAGGAAGAACTAGTTCTTACCTGCTGTCACTCAAATCCAACGTTGGATCACTTCTTTTAATCTGACCAATACACGCCAACACTGCCTTATCACTCTCCACTCGCGCAGCCAACGAAGAGACCAACGTTGGAAGTTGGCGCAGAGCTGGTTTGTCCACGATAGTCAGAAGACTCTTGTTGTCGATAAGGCGACGTTCCACATCGTAGTGAGAAAGGGCTAAAAGACGCTGATGGGACGACGCCGCCGGGTCTTGGGTGACTGTGACGGAGGACTGTAGGAAAAACCATTATTATTATTTAATGCAGTGTCTATCTTCTACAAAAGAAATATCTTTCCCATAGAATCCAGTACACTTTCTGCATGATTCAGACTCTTTTTCCTAAAGGAGTTTTAATCATAGAGCTCTTGTAAAAGTGTAGTAAAAATATTGAAAACTCCAAAGAAGTGACAGAATTATCATCATTTAAGTATAAGAATTCCCAGTAATTTGATTAATTAACAGTTACTACAAGATAGCTATGTGAGAAAAAACTATGAACTTTCTAGACTGTTATTTATCATCATAATATGCAGGCAAACAGAAGTAATCAGAACGTGATTTTGTAATACCTTGAAATAGTTAATGTCACACGTGATCTTTGGTTGAAAGACTTTCGAAGAACTATTACGATTTTTGAACGAAAATGTTTCTCAGTTTTTACATACTTAAACGATACTAGTTACAAGAATCATTACTTTGAGATACAGAACTACTTGATTACATTAACTGCCTCGGTGGCGCAGTGTAAGTGTATGCGACTGCCGGTCTCGGTATGGATTCCCAGGTCGGACTAAATGTTCTAATGATCTGCAAATATTTGTTTCGGAGTTTCGGGTGTGTATGTATTTAAAATACTAATATATATTTATAACACAAGCTCTGCTTAGTTTCGGACTAGACGACATTGTGGGTTAGATATCCGAAATATTTATTTATTTTTATTTACTTGACCTGGTAGATTGACTGGTTCATTAACGCAGAGCCTAAGCCGTTGGAACAACAAACTTGAAATTTAGAATTTTCCCATTTAGAAAGCATTTTTTACAAGGGAGTAAAATAAAGAATTGCGTTTATATAGAAGTTTATAATTAATAAATAGTAACACCAGCTAGATATTTTTAGAGCGAGTTAGATAAGCAGTCCTTAAGTTATAATCAGGTCATACCAGTTCCTCGAGCTTGTGCAGCGCCTGCTTGTACACCTCCACGTGCCGATGCAGCTCATTCTTCATCGCCACGTGCAAGGAGATGAGGGATCCGCTGGCGTCTGCCGTCAAACCGTGCGTGCCAAGACCTGGGTGGAGGAAACTTGGATAAATATTTGTGATTATTGGAATATCAAAATCTAAAACTAATCTCATTTAGGAATCATATAGTAAGGCTTTTGAAACTGCTTTAAGTTGAAATTATAAAACTTAATTAAGAAAAAATTCTAAAACTATTCCGCAGAATCGTTAATATTACGATACAATGTGACAGAACCTAATAATACGTCATCGATAAATGACGTATTATGACGTAACTGCCAAGTGTACGTATGTACCCATGGGTGTCGTAAGGAACGACTAAGGGCGGAAACCACGTAGGACAACATCACTGCAGAGAGAAGGTATCCTTGAAACCAAAACCTATACCAAATCATCTGGTCAGACGTGGTAAAATAAACCAAAGCCTTCCGTCTAAGGAAGAGTCCAGCAAAGGACTGTTGGATGCTCTTTATTTGATAACGTGTTGTTTTTGTTGCTTCGTTGGTCTGCGGTTAACGTATGCGACTGACGATCAAGAGGTTTCGGATTCGAATCCCGGGTCGGACCTAAAGTGTTATTGAGTTTTTCTGATTATAGAAATACTTAATAACAGCTCGGAGTTTGGAAGTTGGTGTCTGAACTCCCGTGCTTCGGAGAGTACGTAAAGCTGTCGGTCCTGCGCCTGATCTCTGTAGTCGTATCGGTTAACCGTCCTATCGGATTATAAGAGAGAGGAACAAAGAGTGCACCTGTGTTTGCACACGCACTTGTGCACTATAATATCTCCTGCGTAGTTGGCTGGTCTACGTTGAGACTGGTCGCTGTGGCCGTTATCGGCTTGGAGAATATTATTTGATAATGTGTGATGTGATACTTTTTCACTTCAATGTCATTCCAGTGCATTCACAGTTCTGCACCGAAACACACAATTACGGATAAGAAACATCACAGACCCAGCAGAGGATATATTAATAATTACCTTACTTCCTTATCCACGAATTAAAGCTTCCGGGAAATAAGTCAATGTTTATTTTATTCGTGTTTGTTTGTGTGTGGGTAATCGTTTCTAAATCGGCCTTAATGCATCCTTGGAATATTCCATGTGTATTACAATTATGATAGAAACTTACATATGTAGTTAATGGGTACAAATTTAGTTTAATTATAAGTTGGAACATGTTGTTACCGCCGTTAAATGAATAACACCGGCCTCTTTAATGACTAGTGGCTTAGATATAAGTTTCAAACAATGGGGACTACATAAGATAAGTATATCTATTTAAGAAAACTTTTTAAGTTATAAAAATGTTGAAAAACAAATTGTGTCCAACTTACTACTTTTATACGAGTATATGTAGCTACATGCTAGATTTAGCTTTTACAGTTTTAGTCACTGTAAAACGCAACACTCCTTCTATTACACATATATGTAGTCATAACAAGTTTAATATGCACATTATATATTCAAATAATTTAAGAATAATAAATAATTAAAGCAAGATTGCCGATTCGATAAACTAACCCTGCACTGCAGCATCTAACTGCCGTCTTCTTGCATCGATCGCATCTCTAGCATCAGGGGTATAATGTACCAGGGCAGACGCAAGGCGGGCGGTGCGCGCGCGCAGTCCGGAGCCCTGATCCGAGCCGAGCAGCCCCACTAGACGCCACGCAACAGCTTCGCATTGTACGTCCGGACGTGGGGCTATTTCTAATGATATCAATCTGTGGACAAATTATATACGTCAATTATTATCTTCTTTAGTTAAGTAGGATAGAATACAAGGGTAGAATACAAGTCAAATAAGTGTTAACGTATTGTTACGTTGTTTTAAAGAATTGAGAGATATTCAAGACAAGTGTCCCTCCCAACACAGGATAATATTTCTTGCGAGGAAGTTGTCTATTTAAAAAAATATTACAACATTAGAACATAAAAACCTATGCACCTTCTTCCAAAATCTATCACAGAGCGACTATAGTTACTGGCACAAATGATACAACAGCAAAAAAACAAATCCATTACACAACACACTTTTTGATCAAGAACTAATAATTTCATTCATAAAACTCAAGCACGAATTGAGATTGTCATAAATACATACCAACATTAAACAGCGGCCCACTGGCCCACTGGCGCCGCGACCTAGTCACACATACAAAACTGGATTTGAGATGTATTTGTAATATTTGAGCAATCTCAACCAAGGGCTACAACTCCATATTAGAATTTACAAAAATCATTACATTTAAATGTAACTAACTTATACAAATTTTATAAGTAACGACTGAACGAATACTGTCATGATTAAAAGATCAAACCCTTTGATTTAAATATATAACACATTGACTGGCTCGGTGGCATAGTGGTAGCGTTAGTGACTGCTGTTCTTGAGGTCTAATAACCAGCTGAGCCCCGCGGTACGACAAAAACCGCGGGGCCAAGCTAGTCTAAAAAAGTAGCCTAAGTTATTTCCTATATCATCAGCTACCGATCAGTGAAAGTCCTGTCAAAGTCGGTAAAACCGTTCCAGAGATAAGCCGGAACAAACAGGCAGACAAACAGACCGACAGACAGACAAAAATTTAAAGTGTTATTTATACATATACCATGTACATATATATGAATTTAGTAAAAGGCGGTTATTTTAATATTATCAACAAACACTTCGGTTTTATTTGTATACAATATACAATTTGTACACATGTCATCGAATCCTAGACCTCGAGCATAGCAGTCGCATACGCCACCACTGCGCCACAGAGGTAGTTAAATATAAGGCGATTTCGAAGCTTTGTAGAAAGACTGTTGACGTACTTTTTAAAGCTCCAATTACCCGTAATAATAAAATAATAAATACCCGATGCTTAACGTGCTCTCCAAGACACGGAGGGGTCTACCATGCTAAAAAACATCACCCATCATAGACTCACCTGGCTAAGATAACTTAACATTGCAATATGTTTATCCTATGCAACCATCGCTGAGCCACAAGCTCACTGATTTCAATTTCATTTGTTTGTCACTTCATATAAACGACTTCAAGAATAAGACCAACACCGGGATCACACGGGAAGCACCAGCTTTCAAATAAAAGAAATAAATAAGAATCAACAAAATCGGTTTACCCAGTCAAAAGTTCTGCGGTAACAAACATTAAAAAAAAATAGTCGAATTGAGAACCTCCTCCTTTATTGAAGTCGGTTTAAAATACTTTGTATTACAGAAATCATTACATCACAACCCATTATTCGAACCTGCCATATAGAAAGATGGCATATCAGGCTTATTGCAATACAATTAAAATTGTTCACGGTATACAAAATATAACTGCTCCCATTCCTAACATACTAATTAATACATACTTGCGCTTGCGCAGGGGTATGTATGCACTGTAAGGACGCAACTGTTTTGATGACCTTAGAAATTAGGCATAACATAATTATGTTTCAAATAAGTAATTAGGTAAATATTTTTGGATGTTCCAAAGGAAATGATTTATTTTTGAATGAGTTAATTAATGTACAATGTTTATAGGCCCGTTTATAGGTAACTTTAGGGTAAAAAATTGCAGTGGTTAATCGATTTGTTACACTACTTTTAATCATTAAAAATCTAGCTAGATAGTCTTGGTTTCAAAAAACTACAAACGGAATCTTCAATTTTGGCTTAGAAGAGTTATCATCAAAACCAAAATCAATGTACAAACAAATTTAAATCATATTATGTAGTACAATGTCCGCTTAAAAGTCAACCGAATTTGAGAGACCTCTAATCTTGATAACAACTTAGATCAGGAGATTTCTAATATACCCGTTAAACAATGCTGTTACCTATTACATCAAAAAGTACCTCTCCCCACAAACGCCTGCTTCTAACACCAGCATATAGCACTAATCACCATCGACCACAAGCTTGTGCCAAATCATAACTGTTTTGATAACGGCCCAGTACCGATATGAGTCGTTACGGACCCGGTGCTCTTGTTCCCACATCATGGTTTCCACACCACAATGAAAACGCATAGAATTAGCGCGACACCTCACTGTTAACATGAGTAGAGCTTAAAGCGATAAGCTACGGTCTCATCACTAGCAGAGCGACAAGCGAGACTAAAGAAACATGGCGTACATCGTGAATTATGTTTGTATGTAATTAAACTTTCATAAAATGACGTATTTATTGTTCTTTATTACAATAATATACAAGTTATAACTATTGACATAAAAGTACATTATACATCTTATATATAAAATTCTCGTGTCACAATGTTAGTTACCATACTCCTCCAAAACGGCTGGACCGATTTTCATGAAACTTTGTGAGCATTTTAGGTAGGTCTGAGAATCGGCTAACGTCTATTTTTCATCCCCCTAAATTTTAAGGGTAGTCCACGCCAAAAATTTTATTTTTAATTTTTTATTTTTTTTTAATGATACAGCATTAGAAAATACAACCCTGAATTTTCAACCCTCTACGATCAACCCCTATTTTTCGATCGCAATTTTTATTGACCCACCCCTAAAATATATATTCCTTTTTATGGCAAAGCAACGTTTGTCGGGTCAGCTAGTATTACCTAAAAGTTAGTGATCTATCTAAGTCCGACTAGTGATTAAAGATTATATAATACACAATATTAATTCATCATTTTTACGTACGTATTTACTTCAAAAATAAGTGTCTATTTTAACTGGTATATATTATAACAAACACATAATCGCTTGCATCGTAACCCATATGCTGTGATCCGCGCTCCGCCACTACCGACACACAAGCTTTTCGAAACATAAGGCCATTTTTTTGGGTTCGTCTACTTCGTAAACAGGTTATGGGGAATATTCTGGTATTCATAATTATATTGTACTACCGCTACCAACTAAATACTGTTTCTACATTACATTTGATATAGAGTATGTGAATACTGGGGTGGATCATAACTAGGCAGTTTTTCTGATGTAACAGCTAGTGGTAGAAAATGTGCTTATGTTTTATCGTCGCTTCGTACTAAAGATGTATTAAAGTGGAGTGAGATACGTTTGCTGTTTATACCAGCGTTACTATCTTTTGCCAGCGGCTCCTTCTTTTCTTCTTTTTTTAAACACAACTCCCGCATTAGTAATATACATCAAGTGTCGCGGGGGACTTCACAAACATACATGTAACGAAAACAAAGGACACCCAGACTCGGAACACACAAAGTGATGTGCCACATGGGATTTGAACCCACGGCACTTGGCGCAGTAGCAAGCGGTGTAGTGACCGCTTAAACCACAAAGTCAACCGTGCAGTTTGTACCGGTTATTGCGGTAAAAAGTAGTCTATGTCCTTCTTCAGGAATCAAAGTATCTATACACCAAACTTCAATGAAATCAGTACAGCGGTTTAGCCGTAAAAGCATAAAAAACAGACATTGACACAAACAGAGTTACTTTCGAATTTATAATTTTAACAACGTACCCCGAGTTCGTACGGGGCCTGATGGAAACCATAAGCGGAATCCAAGAGTGGTATTCACCATACTCGTTTCAAATGCAGAAAATGCAACAATGCAGCATGGTGAACTACACCATGACGGCATAGTGATGCTTCTGCATCATTGGTCCCCAGTCTCACACTCGCCAACGAAACACGATCGTACGAACACTGTAATTTTAAGTTAATTTATTGTAATTTTGTGTTTATCGCGAACAGACAGACAGACAGATGCGGCGGAAGACTTTCTTTAATAATATGTAGTGATTAGTTTACCCTTTTTTAAGAATCAGTAAATGTTAACAACTTTCCGTGTATGTATTTATGATACGAATTTATGAGGTAATAAACTTGAAAATAAACAACTGAATTGAGAACTTCCTCCTGTTGGCAATTTGAAGTCGTTTAGAATAGAGAAAAGACGCCTAAATAGCAAATAGCTATAAATAACAAACACGCCACCGAAACAGACAGACACACATTCAACCTTCATGCATACATTCTTTATTTTGTGAATTACTTCACAATACAAAACTCTATAATTAAACCACTTTCAAAACGGTTTGGAAGCCATTTTCTCTTAACTTTAGACACATTAATCAAATAAATATTTTGCTATTTATGTTCACAATCGAACATTTATTATGAATGCTGCTATAAATCTAAACCTACATAATTCCAAAAGATAAGCGGTTCCTTGATTTTGCACATAGAACTCAATAATACGAGTTGTTTCACCTCCTATCCTCACTCACTCGAGTGAGGACAGGAGGTTACTTGGGATTGGACCAAACTGAAATTCAAAAAAGGATGCGTCTAATATTTTTCAACGATGATTACAAATTGTGTAAAATCATACTTCAAACAAATAAAGGGTTTTAAATAAATTATGTTTTATCCAAATTATACAAATATTTAATGTACAAATGTAATCACCACAGTTTCATAATAATTTTACGCTTCAAGTACAGTTATTGATGCTATCGTTGACGTTACGATGAACGAATGAATTACAAGTATATACCTACGAGTATATCTAAGTAAGAAAATATTTAGTATTGTTATGAACACGTACTCTTGTATGCGAATGTAATAATACTGAATAGTTTTTGATTACTTGCTTATTTCAATGATCTAAAATCAGAAACTCTAAATTAAATTCGCATGATCCTTTTGGTACTTTGCACAGAACAAAGATTATTTCTTGAAGTACAATATTGATAGAGGATTAGTACAAATTATAAAAATCAGCCAATGCGAGTCAGACTTAGTATTTGTTGTTAGAGCGTCAACAACTATACATCATCTGTGAACATTTCAACTGCTCAGCTATTATGTTTCATGAGATACATTCAGGTGACAGACAGATTGACGGACGTACAGACAGACGGACAGCGGAGTCTTATTAATAAGTTTCGCTTTTTACCCTTTTAGTATGGAACCCTTAAAAATATTATAATACAATTTTTGTAAGCAAAACATGTGAAACAATGATTATGTACCAAAAAATCCTAGAGTTTTAACAAGTGGGGAAAAAAATGGGGAGAATGCCTAATAAAGGCAATAAGTCCACCTTTATACAACATGTGCAAATTAATATTTAGAAATATTGGTATAAATGTGTTATCAACAATCTAATTAGTTACCGACTCTGTCCAGTTTGGGATTAGATTGCCGTGTGTGAAATCTGTAAAGTTAGTAGTATTATAAATAATGTTTCTATTCATTCAACTTCTCCAGACGACAAAGTTAAAGTTAATGCGTACGTAACAAATCAATATCCTCATAAATTTCACCAACCTCCGAGGGAGGAACAGGTTTGACCAGGCACTTTCACCTGCAGCCACGGACCGACGACCTGCCGAACGTGGACCCATTATCACATACCTGATAACATCACTCATGGTGTCTCGATCGCTATTATATGATACTACCTTGATACCACGATTGAATTTATGTAACTGCTTTAATACTTCTATTGTTTTGGTATTAGAACGCCATATCTGTACAAATAAATTATATTGAAGTGTCTGTTTGTCATTTCAAACTAATAGCTCTCCACTAAAAGCATTTGAAAATATATATGGTATTAACATCAAAAAAACAAATCTACAATTTTTGTCAGTCTGTCTGTCTGTATATTTGTAAATGCTAATCTCTGGAACGGCCGCCCTAGCCAAGTTGTATTCTACAAAGGAAATCAATAACAGCGAACTAACAAATGTTTGGGAATGATGTTTCTCAACGCTAGGTCACGTGGTCAAAACAAAATATAAGGCAATGATTCAAACGAATAGAGACGATATTAAATATAGAAAGAGAATCGATGCAAAGCATTTGCAACTTGACTAAAGGGGCTGTGTAGCATCTGCGACCCGTGAACATCCCAACAAGGGAAGAAACGCACTTTATACTCTTGAATTTAATTGCGGAATGATCAGTTTTACCTAGTTATCCACAAGGTGAGCTATCTAAATAAACAAGAGAATGGACCTTTAATGGTAATTGGGTATTTTAGTCAAAGCATCACAATAGACTGTCATAGTGTGGGTCACCAAGCTGCATTGTTGCATTGTCTGCATTCGCAATGAGTATGATACTCTTAGATTCTGATCATGCTTTCCATCAGAAAGAGTAAAGTGACATTGGTAATCACTTATGTAGAAAAAAATATTTCCTGGTATATTTGGTTTATTAAAGATATTCTCAATTGCTTAATCATATCAAGGAGTGGCCGTAATACGAAACTGAAGCGATATACAATACTATCATTTGATTTGACATTCATTACTTTCTATATAAGTTATAACAAAAAGCGTTGAGAAAAAAAACCATAAATGTAGATGTTAAGAGTAGATCTATATATATATACTGCCTCGGTAGCGCAGTGGTAGTGAATGCGACTGCTGTGCTTGAGGTCTCGGGTTCAAATCCTGGGTCGGACCAAATGTTTGTGTAATCTACAGATATTTGTTTCGAAGTTTGGGTGTTTTCTATGTATAATATGTATGTATTTACAAAAAAAAAAAGAGTATTTACGTATTCATATCAGTTGTCTAGTACCCATAACACAAGCTCTGCTTAGCTTGGGACTAGATGACGTTGTGTGTTAGATGTCCGGAATATTTATTTATTTATTTATTTATAGTAAGTAACTACACCAAAATATTTATCTTTTTAATGCATTTGAACATAAAATTATTATATAATCTGAATCTCTGAAACGAATCTAACGATTTTCATAAAATTTAATATGCAGCAGGTCTCGGGGGCGATAAATCGATCTAGCTAGGATCATTTTTAGAAATTTTACGAATAGAAAATAAGAAACTATAGTTTTACATCAGTATATGTAATATATGATCTAAAGGTGATCTGTCTGTCTGTAAAATTCATCATCTTTCGAGCCTTTTCCCAATGCATGTTAGGTTGGGTTTCTGCTATGACATGGCTGAACTTCTTTGTACTTTGAGCGACTGCCATCAGACCTCCACAACCCAATGTCGTCGGCGTTAATATCAATTTTAATGCTCTATCTTTTTTTTTTTTTTCTTTTTTTTGACATCTAACACTCAACGCCATCTAGTCCCAAGCTAAGCAGAGCTTGTGTTATGGGTACTAGACAACTGATATAAATACATATATACGTTTTTTTTTTGTAAAAACATACATATAAACATAGAAAACACCCAAACTCCGAAACAAATATTTGTAGATCACACAAACATTTGGTCCGACCCAGGATTTGAACCCGAGACCTCAAGAACAGCAGTCGCATACGCTACCACTGCGCCACAGAGGCAGTCAACCCGTTACCTCTTCGATCTCTGATGATGTAAAGAATTAATAGCTTTCAAATGTCTATATAAAGTTTCCATTTGAATAGACCGGTATATATATAAATCACGATATTTACAACACTACTTAGTCATCATCATCATCTTAGCGTTGTTCCCGGTTCCTTCCAAAGCTAACACTTTGGAGTTCGGGGTTCGCTGTCCTGCTCTATTTTCTACAATTTGCCCGGTCTTTTGCATCCATGGTAGAAACCATTAGCACGCATGTCACCCCTTACGAAGTCAAGTCAACTTCTTGGGACTACCTTCACCAGGTAGTACTTAAGAATTACTCTAAAATTATTCATAAAAAATATGAATGTGTATGTAGTGAAAACCAAAGAAATGGTCCATTAAATTTTTTGAAACGTTAAGTCGATCGCCAAAAACATTCGCATTTCGATACGCCAATTTAAAACTCCATATTCATTACCGAATCATGCATAACAGACTGATGCATGCAATCAAGCATAACTGACAATGAACTGATGCGTTAGGGACCTTTCTCAAAAGTGAAACCTCAGATGTCAATATTAGGCAGTAAAAGTGAATGCCTTGGTTTCAAAAAATGTTAAGACAAAACAAAATGGAGGATGGCGGGCGATGTAATAAATTGTTAATCGATAATCGAATATGATCGGAGCATGAACCAGTAATTGATAGTTGTAAAGTTGTTATTTGTGCTTTCCAATATCATGTACGTGTAATAATGGATACATTTTAGTTGTCTGTTATTAATTTAGATTATACTTATCATTTAATAGTCTAGTAAGTAAACTGTTATTATAGTAATGTTACGTGTTTAATGATCGTTTTGATTTCAAAAATGATAATTTGTTTTCCTATTCATACAATGTAATTCACAGTTCAGAGTTAAATATATTAATGACAAATAAATGATGTAAAAAATGACAGACTATAAGTTCGAAAGCCTTAATTTACATTATTTAATTAGTAGGGGTCTATAATATACCTAGCTTGATGACTTTTCAATAATTCTTGAATCTTATTGGTCTAAGCTTCATGTTTACTATTCTATATTAGACACGCCAGCCGAACATAATTTAAAAAAAACAGTAAAGAAGTTCGGTATTTATAATGAGCAACAACGTAACACGAGAATTATATATACCAAAGACTTATCAACGAAGACTTTACCTAGCTGTGCGTCAAACGAAATGATTCCGAAAAGAAAGACAAAACATTATAAGGCTGGTTTAAACATTGTGTAAGATTTCAAAGAAACTAGCAATCTTTAGCCACTGAATGCTTTTATCGTGTTGACCTAAAGGTGAACATATAACAGTATTACAAAATACAATAATACTTATTGCAATGCCATAATAAACATACATAATAACTTTATTTCACACAGTGATGTTAAACTCCGAACTTATAATAGCATATAATATATTTTCTATTTTTTGTTTTTTATTTTGCCGATTAAAATTAAATTAGATTTTTTTTAATAAATAAGATTCCATATACTCATGCATGATTATGAATAAATTTGGTAACCATGTGCATTTAGTCTGTAATCTACATTACTTACCGATCATACACACACATTGTTTACATTGCGCCCTCATTTACACGTTTCCTCAAACTAAAACGTAGTAAACGCGTAATGTAATTAAAAGAATACTTTCATTCGGGTAATGTTTTTGAAGGTCATCGGTAATATAAATCATGTGAAAGTAGTCGGAATACCTCAAGCGGTGCGAAGCCTTTCAGTACATTCCCATAAAAAACACATATCCTTACACTTTAATACATCAGAATAAGGACTATTTTCATCCAGCATTTTGTTGGAGTATCTTTTTAAAAACTAGTTATTGTACTTAAAACTTTTTGTGGACATAATTTAAGATCTAATTTGGCGTGCTGAAGCATTGATATAAATAATTCAGAAATTGCATATCCTTTAGCTGTTAATTTATCGCTTTTACTAAAACTTGACAAGTTTTATTAGATATCAGGTTCTTAAAATATAAAATGTAAACTACATTCGCTAAATCAAATAAACGCATATTTTTAACTCTTAGAATTCCTTCCTGATCTTCGAGACAATTTTCCCATTCAAATTTTTAAAAGGGCTTATATTGTGCCCGCTAGTAATCTTTCGCCTACGAAATGAATGATAAAAAACCCATCCAAAATTAACAAATAAATACAATCGAATTGAAAACCTTATTTATTTAAAGTCGCTTAAAACAGTGGTCATGGTCGCTCATAATAATGTGACACGAATAATCTCCTACCACTTGTCTTCGGCGCATCATCTAACTCACTCAGGCGTCGCTCCAATGCAGCGATATAACGGTCACAGCGGAAACACAACGTCACGCTGACTACTTACCGAATCACTCGATACCGTGACTAAGAAATAAACATCATTATCTAGTTCTATTGAATGTAATCAATATACCGATTTATCATCCTTTGCTGATGTAGTAACGAGGAAAGAGTTGTGACTTGCAATTGTGGAATCAAATTTAAAAGAGCTGTGCTTGTTCTCATGTTTTGACAGCAATCAGGTAAATTGCTTTATCAATATCTTAGGAGTTGAGAGAATGAAACACATCACATCAAATGCCATAAATATTAACATACTTGACCGAGCCATTGATTGATTCTAAAGACGTTTTGATTCATGTTAAACATGAAATATTCGTGTTTGTCTAAAGTGTAAAGTTAGAATATTGCAGGGTCTATTTATTTTAACACCTTTAAGTTTGTCAGCTGTGTCAAGTCATTATCGTCTTTAGGTATTTTAGCTGATAAATCCGTCTTAATTTTGGACCTGTACTGTCTTTGTTATTTCTATCATACGTACTTTACGATCTCGCGAGCGATAATAATATCTCACACTAGCTTATTATCGAGAACATTATTTCTTTTTAGACCTAAGACGGTTTAAAAAAACTCGAAGTTGGGTTAGTTAGTTCGCCTTAAACGTTAAATAATAATTGACAATGAAGACATTACTATTTGTTTTCTCCGTCGTTTTCACACCTAAAATGAAATTATGTAACTTACATATGAGGATGTAATATAAAAATATATTTGTCTATTCAAGCAATACAGCAATTCGTTTCCTAGCAAATTACTTTCTAGTTTTCTCACAGAACATAAATTTGCTACGTAACAGTGTGGGAAGATTTTATAGTCTTGGCTTTACAAATCGCATTAGGATCGATTAATAAAGGCGTAATCGATTAAGTTCGATGTTCTGTAATATTTTTATGTCTATTTCGTAACATATAAGAGTCTAGGTTAAAATATGTAGTAAGATTACTTTGTGATTGTAAATTTTCAGTACTTACGTTTTACAATGAATGGGTTAACGTGTAATGATAAATACCTGATAGTACATATCATAACATACTTTAAAGATATGTAACCGGCTGTAATAGTGTAAATAATTATAATTAAGTCACAATACATAACTCACCTGTTCAACAGAGTTTCAATAAGATGAGCAGAATGCGGTAGTGCTTCTATCAGCAAATCAATTGGCAGTTCAGATGCCACGCCTTGTAGCACTCCAGGTCCGAGACGCGACAAGATGGCTGCCGCCTCTCTGAACTGCCTTCCTTCAGATAAAAGGAGCACACGACGCAACGCGAGGCGAGGCGACGTGTATGTATTCTTCTCTCTTTCCCGCTCACGGCGGATTCTCTCTCGACTTTCGTTCATTTTTACTTCGAGAACTTGTAGTAACGCTAGCCCATTGTTGGATTAAAATGTCCTCGTCTGCAACAAGATAAAGTGTATTATGAGTCATATTGTATACTAGCTGAGCCCGGCGGTGTTAATCGCGGTACGACATCAAGCGCGGGCAACGCCGTGAAGCGAAGCCAGTCAAGAAAAAGTAGCCTAAGTTACTCCTTATATCATTAGCTACCTATCTAGTTAAAGTCCTGTCCGTCAAAATCGGTCCAGCCGTTCCAGAGATTAGCCAGAACTAACAGACAGACATAAGACGACGTTTGATATAAGTTTCATAATTACTTTCATTTGCGTTTAATGAAAAGCTGTTAAAAACGCAAACAGACACTTCAATTTTATTTATTTTTATAGTCTGTTAGGTACTGTAACGACTATCATGAATTCTTCATCCTATTGTATTCATAAAACTTGCTCAAACATAAAAAGTGGACAAGCTTTTTAGAGATTTATGTTCATAATATGCATAAAACGGTTTATTACTATTTAGGCAACCCAGATACGAGCGAAATGAAAAAAGTTCACTTTCATTCATAGTCATAATTAATGAAGAAATGCCTAATATAAGATTTTTTTAACTAAAAGTTTATAAAAGAATATACATATAGGAAAGTGTATTAAATGACTTGTATATGTATAAAGTATTTTCTATTTGCGAATCGAAATTTCGTATGTATTGGTCAATTTACAGAGTGCGAATTATCTTAATATATAGTATACCTAGATGAAACACTTCGTGCGATAAATGAGTAGGCCGACTACCCACACACATTATCTTACATACTCAAATTGTTTTAACTTGTAAATAAAATAATAAAAGAGACATTGTGACATAAGTCTTAAACTAAATTGCAAACGTTTCAAATGGCGAGTTGATACCCGTCTATAACTCTTCTCCAAAACAAATGAAAATCTATACATACACTAGCTGATCCACGCAACCTCGCTTGCGTGAAAATTTTCCCCCGTTTTTGAAACATTATTTATTGGTGCTCCGCTTCTATTAGTATTACCGTGATGATATATAGCCTATAGCCTTCCTCGATAAATGGACTATACAACACTGAGAGAATTTTTCAAATCGGACCAGTGGTTCCTGAGATTAGTGCGTTCAAACAAACAAACCAACAAAGTAACAAACTCCTCAGCTTTATTATTAGTATAGATATTTTCGGGCATTTAACTCACAACCCCACAACAAGCAGAGCTTTGTACTATGGGTACTACAACTGATATTAATACATATATACTTTTTTATTTCGTAAATACATATATTATACATAGAAAACACCCAAATTCCGAAACTACACATAACAAATATTTATTTGCAGATCATGCAAACGTCAAGCACAGCAGTCGCATACGCTACCACTGCGCCACCGAGGTAGTTAAAAAAAAATATAAATTGAGTATGAGAGAGAGAGTACTATTAAAACTATCTTCTTCCTCCTTCAATTCAAACAAACTCACCGTCAGTTGAGTATTAATTCTTTAAAGCAAGTCATAAATCAAGCACTTTCATCTAATCGTTTTATATACCAGACATAACACTTACAGTCGAAACTCTTTCGTCAATAAAGAAATTAAGGACACATTAAAATATTAATAAAACAACTAAACATTTAATTCTAATCTGATTCAAATGACTGTTCATGGTAAAAATGCAAAAGCGACCTAAAAGTGTGCTTTGACCCACAGAACACCAGTTTTTTGCACTCCAACTGGCTTTACGAAATAGGTGTCGCACTCTCAAAGAATACCGTTGTCGAGTTTAGGTTAAAATTAGCAACAGAAAAAACGATGGAATTCTCGATTTGTTGTCAATAACGGAAATGAAACGGTGAGTTACGAGTGCCAAACATAATAGGAGGTAACCAGAATTTATTACAAGTTTGAAGCAAAAACAAGTAATAAAAGTGCGTTTTCTTATTGTATTAGGTTGCTGTATTTTGATTTAACTAAGCAAAATGTCACGTGTGTCTATACTACAGAAGAGTCTGGTATGTGGCATTGTTTAATTCCTTCTTTTTAGGAGGCTATCCTCTATTAGGAAGTATTTTGTGAGTGACATTTCGCGACCTGTTCCTATATTGAGCAGTGTGCAAGGCAGGGTGTTGAATTATTTAAATGTTTGTACACTAGCAACTATGAGCCATGTAGTGACAGATCAAAAATACCGACTGTCAACACTCATATTGATCCAATGGGTGTAATGCGACTAAGAAAGCAAACTAAACATTACTGCAAAGAGAAGGAAAATATGAAACAAACCCTATAGATATCAGCCCGTCTGGCTAGCGTGGTACAGCAGATCAAGTTCTGCTTTCTAAGCTCTAAATATCCAGCAGTGAGCCATGAAAGCCTGATGAATCTGTAGGACAGGCATAGAAAACATCCGCCAAATATCCGTTGCAAAGAAATGCTTTACGTCGACCCCTCACAGTATCGGGATAAGGACAGGAACATGAGAACGACTGGATAGGTCTTTCTTAAATTTTTTTTGAGCGGTTTTCATTAAAAGCTTATATGAACTATCAGGAACCAGTAGTCTGAACGAAGAAATAATCTTTTTCACCGCACCTAGAGGTCTTAGAGCAACATACTTTTTATTAAACTACCTTCATTTCTTGAAACACCCCAAAAACAAATACCCTATAAGAGTAAATAATAAAAAATATTAAATTCCCATTCAGGACAAAAAAATAATAACGAAAATGTAAGTAGGTACATTACTAAAGTGTGTTCTCATGAACTCTACGCTGAACTACATAATAGATACAGGGATATAATGAAAGAATTGTATAACAAACATAGTTTGTTAAAACACAGAAAGAACTGTCTGTTATTTTGCAATCATTTCCAATTGCAAAATCAAATATAAGTTGCATTTAAATTATGACTTTCAAATCTAGTATGTACGGGTTATGTAAGTAAGTCAAGTGTTTAGTAAGGACTGATATGTGTTTCATTTCCTCTTATAAACTAGGCTGGGGTCATTTTAACTCTACTAACATACGGTTGTACTTTGTTTTTTTACGTGAAGCGACTGCCATTGAACCTCCACAACCCAGTACTAAGTGATAAAGAAGTTTTGAAAAACGCTGTTGTCGAACCCCTGACAGTCGCCGGATATGTAATGATTGATGCAACTGTGACCGACGACTCACTAAGCCTCCAGTCCCTCTGATATCTATTTCATATACCTACTTGTTATTTTCTTATTCCGATTGACATACCTATTTCGGAGTTAGAATAATTCCGTTAACGATTACTGAACTAAATAACATCGCTGACAAGCACGTAATTATTTCTTCAATTTACTTCTTACTTCATTGGGTGTACTATTGGTCGTCAAGTTGTAGGATATTATTTTATTCGTGTTGATCGATACCGCGTCATACACCTTTAATGTTACAGATAGAAGATCAAGGTAGATTCTGTGGAAGGATCCAAGAAGATATAGTGCTTATTAAATAGCTATCCTATCCTATCCCCAGTATAAAGTAGACTAGGACATGGATTGACGCAATCTGTGACAATAAATTGGTTGAGAATGGCTGAAAAGATGTTGAACAAATATTTACTTATCGTATTTTCTCAAACACTTTAATGAATGATTTGAAATACATAAACTGAATCAAATTAATATAACTCTATGACCTTCAACGTGGATCCTATACGTGTATTTAATATATCTACTAAAGATTACCCATACATTAGAATGACTTATGAATTGACTGTACAGATGGTTTAAGACTGTAGTGGTTTAAGCGGTCGCCACATGAGTGTTGTGGGTTCGAACCCCACATCTAGGGAGGTCCGTAGTCACTGCTTAAGCCGGTAAGCACGGGAGCCGGTCTAAATCCAAGTCGATTTAGTTTTGGCGAAAGCTAGTTATGATTTCATGTTTCCCCAAATATCCAGAGAACCCCACATCTATGAAAACTGTGTGTGTTTCACAAATGTTATTCTGATTTTGGGTGTTCTTTGTAAGTTCTTAAAGACTCGAAACGGGATATATCCCTTATTCGGGATTAATTCTTAATAAAGGCACATTCATTTCTGCTTCGCAATTCTACCTAGAATTAAAGTCTTTAGAAAATATCCATCGTGATCCAATCGTCAAGTATTAACCTTATCTGCTACCCATTGTTACTGGCCCGCCATGACTGGCTTTATTAACAAACTTATGTGTGTTTTTATGTCTGTCTGTCCCGTTATACCTACCACATTACCACAGTACGGTAAGATCAACTGTGATCTTATGATCGTTGTGACAGTTTAAATTAATGGATGTTTTATCTTTACTATTAAAAAAAATGTAGTTTTATATTACTGTATCTTTATTTAGCTTTTGTCTACAGTTATTTGTATTTAAACAATTATTAGTGAAGTTAGTTACGGATCAATTCATAAAACAACACTACAGAATAAATGATAAAAAATAAGCTCAAAGAAAATTCTGGACAACCAGTTCGAAAACCATAACATTCCCAGGGAAAGTTGGAGTCAATCAGGATACTATCCTAACACCTTTTTGCTATGTTACAAATAAATATGTTAAATAAATAAAATGGTATAATATAAATGTCAGATACCGTGGGAGAGCCACGCTTCAGCATGAATGGGCCGGCTCTACCGGAGTGATACCACGGCCTCACAAAAAACCGGTGTGAAATAGTGCTTGCGGTGTTCACCGAGTGAGTGAGGATACCGGAGGTCCGCCTCCCCCATCCCCCTCCCCAT
Source organism: Spilarctia lutea (assembly GCA_916048165.1). NCBI lineage: Eukaryota > Metazoa > Arthropoda > Insecta > Lepidoptera > Erebidae > Spilarctia > Spilarctia lutea. Next base: position 504,034 of record OU696492.1, on the reverse strand, counting down.
CCCCCAAAGGTCGGCAACGCATTTGTAACGCCTCTGATGTTGCGGGTGTCCCTGGGCGATGGTAATCGCTTACCATCAGGTGATACGTCTGTTCGTTTGCCCACTATTTAACAAAAAAAAAATATTTATTTAAACATTATACATAAATATGTCAAAGGCGGACTTAGACAAGAATTTTGTACCAGTCGACTTTAGGGCGAACGAAAATGATTCGGTCATTTTAAACACCAACCAAAAAAGAAAGCAAAACAGAAACACACCGGTTCATAAATAAGAATAAAGCGATATAACAGTATTCTTCTAAAGCTACAAATGTCACATAAACATTCTTGCTGTATCTAAACTGCATCTATTGAAGTCATTAACGAGGTCATGACGACGCGACGGTCACACTTCTAGAATGAAATGAAACAGTTGCCGATGTTCACATGCTATTGTTATTTCGATCTTATTTTAGAGAATATGTCACCTAGTATACATATAATTACTAGTACTTCTTGTCATTATTCTTAGACTCTTCTCCCTGAATCAAAAAATAAGAAATTCACGTGAGAAGAATCTAAGAATAATGTGAGGTGACAGATTAAGAATACGAAGAGTGACTACCACTATTCATTCAGTTAGTATCTTAGAGGCTTTTGACGGCGCAAACTACCAGGACAACATCACTGCAAAGATGACAACCAAACCAATGACCACCCGTCTGGCCAGGGTGGCGCAGTAGGAAAAAACCTTCTTTGTAAACCTATATCTCGCAGTAAACTGTTAAGGCTGTTAACAACTTGAAGAGAAGCAATGAGTTTGAGGAAATGATAGCAATTTGAAACTACGTAATTAGCTGTTGCCTGCGGTGTACCCGGACCAATACGACCTTCAAGAAAAGAGCATAATCCTTCCTAAAAGACCGGCAACGCACTTTACGCCTCTGGTGTTGCGGGTGTCCATGGGCGTAGGTAATCGCTTACCATTAGGCGATACGTCTGCTCGTTTGCCCCCTATATAATAAAAAAATCTGAATAATAATTCGATTGAAAACCGATAAAAAAGGCTCGAGTTTGTAATGATAGCTCATAATCTACTGAAACCAAATGTCTTTTCTACCACTGTGTGTACTATCTTTTCTTTTCTTACTTTACCTTTCAAAACACTTTAATTTATTCATCCCATTCTTAATTGCCCATGCCCATTAACTATTTGACCAAATTTGTGTGTTTAAACGCCTATACCTACCCTAAGGGACATTTACGTGTACATAGTAGGTGTCTGTATAAGTACGGGCACAATAAAAGTGCCCTTAATGCAGAGAGAGTAATCGCGTAAAGGTAAATTATAAAAATTATCTACATAATCTAGTAACAATTTGAAGAGTTGCTGGAGTCCAGCCCTAACCACAGTACTGAAGTTGAGAAAATGATAAGGTTTCATACAAAAACTTTCTACCAGGCCGTTATTTCTGGTGCAAGTAGTTTTATAAGCGGAGAAAATGTGCGGAGAACCCGTCCGCTGGGAGCCTTTCATTTCACTTTAAATGTAGCTCGATTTGACATACTAGTGTTTATGGTAATAAACTGTCAACTAAACTTTATATACACGCTGTTCCCATTTGTAATATAATACCTTTAAGAAAAATAAAAATAAGGAACATAACGTTACACCTATTTCCCAGGGGTAGGCAGAGACATTTGATCTCGACTTACTATGGTCCAAAACTACTGACACACTACTTTTGCTTTGTCGATGTTCCTACACTTTAACACACATTCCCATCTTGTTATTCATGTAATAGCCTGCCAAAGTGACTCTACTTTGCATGGTGGAAAGCATGCTCAAAATCCAAGAGCAGTGGTTACCACACTCGTTGTTAATCAGACAATACAACAATGCACTCTGGTGACCCACACTATAGCGGCCCATTGAAATGCTTCTACATCATTAGCTCTATTCTAAGTATTTTACTTTAAACGTGTTGCGAGAAAGTGCTTTAGTTATGTGCCTCTTATGCCTGGCTCTCATCAGATGTCATGAAAACATATAATCAGAGGGTCCGAAAAGCGGTTGCATGACAACGCGTCGCCATGTTAATGCACGCCTTCTCCAACTAACATGCAATGTGGTACAAAAGAATTATTATTCTATTATTTTCTTCTGTAAGCTTTCCGGTTCGCCTATTATTTTTCTACTCAATAATTTTGTAGAGAAATGTTTTGATAGATATTACGTATCATGTCAACTATCATTTAATAACGCGAATATGCATGTAGGCAGATACATACGAAACACTCTTATTTTTTGATTCTAATATTAGTTCTATTTAACAAGAACATTGAAAGATAATAATCAACGCTCTACGGCTGTCTAATCTATGTATTTTTTTTTCAATATGATTAATTAAATTATTTTATTGATATACATAATCAATATATGTTTCTTTTTGACAAGTTCTAGTAGTAAAAAGAGAATAAATACAATTTTTAAGGTAAATTCGGACTGCTTTTAATAGCCATAAAAAATCTATGTCTAGTTAAAAGTGGAGATGGTATTGCAAACTGACGTCAGAAGGTTCATCACTTAAGGTAAGTTATGAATATGTAACAAAGAATGAGATCTAGTATTATCTTCATAAATAAACAATGTCCTACCACAAAATATGTACATTAAAAACCGCATAAACGCTAACCTTACAAAATATTTGTACAGTAAAATTACACTTTCATACTCCGACTAGTCAAATTAATAGCAGATAAGATAAAATCTTAAATGTGTACTAACTAACTCTATATGCTTAAAAGCAACATTATCTAAATTATATCAAGGCGAGTCATTTCTACTTTATGTAGATTCAGGCAGAGTTATGTACGTACATTATTTTGTCTAATATTTTATAATAATTCTCGCTTTTAAATTGGCGATTTGGCTCAGCGCCACTAAGTCCATTTTTACCATATTGAGATCCCTCCGTGATTTAGAGAGCACGTTAAGCCGTCGGACCCGAATGCCATAGGGACATACTCGGCATCATTAAGGTTATTGCGACCTCGAAAGAGTTCGGACTACAGATTCTTACAGTATTTCAATATTGCCTGAAGAAATATGTAGGTTGGACGACACTTGCTCCACGTAAAAAATCGAAGTTCAGCTTTATCGTTGTAGATTTAAGGGCGTTGTGAAAAAAGACCTGGAAACCACTATTGAAACTTTACAGTAATGTGGCGTTATATCAGAATAACACATAGGCTTCTATTTATCGTGATAACCAATATACACAAGGGAAGAGCCGCGAAAAAAAGTTAGAAATACTTATTTGAATTATTAGAAGAGAGAAGCAATTCTATTCGTTGTATCTATTTATGAACGATGTTCAGATTCATATCATGGTCAAATTGACTCTCCCGAGCTGATAGGAATGGTTAATATTTGCATTCCTCGCGTTGGAAGTCGTTTGGTCAACCGGACGACATTTGCTTTGCCCCACTACCGCACCAACATAGGTCAATCCTCGCCCATGACGCGTATGCCTTGTCTCGCTAACTCCCTCCGTAACGAATTGAATATTTTTACTGTTTCTTTAGCTTCAATTAGGTCCAAATTAGAGAATTATTTTTATTTTTGTATAATTTTAGAGTTTAAATTCGTCTTTTAACTACTAAATACGTTTATTAGCTTTAGTTGTAAATGCATGTTAGAATTATATTTAAAAAAAAATTAAAATCGAATTCTCGAAAAAACAAGTGGATGTAATTTTTTTGTTGATCGGTTTATTGGTTGGCTATTATTGATATATAAGTAGTTATAAATAGTACATAAATAGATATTCTAGAAGGTAGGAAACATGACACCTCATGTACTCCTGACCGCATAGATCGAATAGCCTGCACATACGACACCTGATATATCAACTATCTGGATAAATTATGTAGGTTATAATTGACACTAACCTTTAGTGAAGGTTTGATGTGCAATTAACGTCTTATTTACCTAGAACTTATCCTACTAATATTATAAACGCGAAAATGTGTTCGTATGTAAGTGAGTGTTTGTTGCTCTTTCACGCAAAAACAACTGAATGGATTTTGATAAAACTTTGCAATAATATAGCTTATACATCAGAATACAATCAGAATACATAGGTTACAATTTATAAAGATACAGTCTTCGCCTCGCGGTGTTGTCCGCGGTTATTGTCGTACCGCGGGGTTAGCTAGTTATTCATAATATAATTTGGAGTTGGCTGCTAGTTTAACGGGTTTTACCTGAATATCAGTTTTATCGCGATTGGCGTTAGACCTCTGACCTGTTTACTGTTAAGGGGACCCGCCTCCGTAGTTTAATTATAAGTGATTCGCGTCGATTCTCTTGCTACGATGGCTCACGCCTCTATTCTCTCATATTATTGACTAATGTTTTGTTTTGATCACGTGACTTAGCGTTAAAGACGTCATTCCCATATATATTATTTGTTAGTTTTCGTCTATGTTTGTAGCATGTCAAGGGGGCTGGTACCCGGACGTAAAAAACATAAGTTATGCTGTATCTACTAACCGTGTGGTACCAGATTATGACTACGGAGTGTAACCACTAACTAAGAGAGCTGACTACACAGAACAACTTGAAAATAGAAGGAAAACTTAAAAAAACATGTTCGAAACTGTGGGAGAGCCGCGCTTCGGCATGCAAGGGCCGGCTCGACCAAAATGATACGAGTACCACGGCCTCACAGAAAACCGGTGTGAAGTAGCGCTTCTGCTGTGTTTCACCGAGTGAGTGAGGATACAGAAGGCCCATATCCCAACCCCTCCCCTCTCCCTTTTCCCATCCCCCAAAGGCCGGCAGCGTACCTGAGACGCCCCCGGTATTGCAGGTGATACGTTTGCTCGTTTGTTTGTTTTATTCCATAAAAAAAAAGAAAAAGAAAACGTCGTATAGTTGGACAAAATCTTCTTTTTAAGGAGAGACACATGTCCAGCAGTGGACTGTTAAAGACTGTTGATGATAATGTGGCCAATGCATCGCTGTGATAGCATTCGATTCAGCATCGAAGGTACTTTTAAGTCGGTTCGATACTGACATAACCATCCCACCGACTGTCCAGTAACTCTTACCAGTACTTACATATTTCTGGGTGAAAATCACATGATAAGCTCTTGTCGGGGAATCATACTCGTTACCTTAATCTCTATTGAGGTGTGACAGTCAACGAGCCGATAATTTGTTCTTACTAATTACTCGCGGGTAACGATTGAAAACATTGCTTTCTTATTTGATATAAATAAAACTATTTGTTTTTATTATAATTATAACTTAAAGCCTCTCCACGCGGCCAATTCTACTAAAACCAGAGAGCCTGTAATTATATAACCACACTGCTTATAAACATTCATTTTTATGGAATAGTGGGCAAACGAGCAGACCTATAGCCTGATGGTAAGCGATTATTGCCGCCCATGGACTTCCGCAATACCAGATGCGTCACAAGAGCGTTGTTGGCTTTTAGGGAATGGGGAGAGGGATGGGGAGAAGAGTTGGGGTATGGGCCTCCGGTATTCTCACTCACTCGGAGAACCACAGTTTTCTGTAATCCGTGGTATCACTCCGGTCGAGCAGGCCCATGCATGCCGAAGCGTGACTCTCCCACGGTTAACGTTTTTATTAACATATTTATTTTTTACTAGCTGAACCCCGCGGTGCTACCCGCGGTACGATGATAACTGCGGGCAACGCCGCGAGGCGAAGCTATATCTTTATAAATAGTAGCCTATGTGTTATTCTGATGTATAAGCTATATTGTGGTAAAGTTTCATTCAAATCCATTCAGTAGTTTTTACGTGAAAGAGTAACAAACATCCATACATACATACATCCATACTTACAAACTTTCGCCTTTATAATGTAGTTTTTACGTGAAAGAGTAACAAACATCCATACATACATACATCCATACTTACAAACTTTCGTTTATATATATGACATATATTATAGACCAACTATTACCTGCGACTCCGCCCTGGTAAAGGTCGGTTGTCGCGGTGATGATTGAAACTGAAATAACTTTTTATTAATAAACCGATTAAATTTTAAGTGGAGCAAACCGCAACGCATTAGTGACAAGTGATAACTACATTTAAATCGGTGAAGCCGTTTCTGAGATTAACCGGCATAAACATACTGACAAACAGCCATACAAACAAAAGTGCCTTTCATAAAGCCCCCTTATAATAGTTTTCTTGTATATCTTCCATGTACAGACAGCGACTAATTTATATATTGATAAATTTCATCCAGACGCAGGACAAATGATTATATTGATATTGCTAATTGCATTATTATTTGTCCTGCATAGGAATCGAACCTAAGAGCTTTTAGCTTAGCAGTCAGAATCACCAACTAATAGAACTCTAAATAATTTTGTATATAGTGTAAATATAAATATGACAAACATTAACAGTTAAATAATTTCATATTATAAACAAACATTATACTTACAAAATAGTAGAGGAACAAATCCAGATAAAAATCCAATTCACAAGTACACTCGAGTATAGTTCAGTATCACAAATACACCCACACAATATAATTAAATAAATTAATTTAATTAATTAAGTGTAACAATGAATATGCGTGATCGTTCGTACAAACGCGATGCGCGTGCAATGCGCGCGGAGCACTAACATCGAGTGATGGGAAGCTTAGCTTACCTTACTCTCGGCCCATCATAGCGAGAAAGCTCATGGATGGCATCATGCTAAAGGTAGTCAAGACACTATTAAATACTATTTATTCTTCTTGATACACTAGAGAGCAATTTATCCGGGTCCGACTGTTATTGATTACCTAGACTACCAAGGTGTTATTTTTAACTGTATTGATTAACAAGTACACAGCCGCGTGTCAATGAAATCGAACATACGCTTCTTCAAGACCTGATTCTCGTAGAAAAAAGAAAGAATATTCCCTAATGTTCTGAGATAAATTACTCTGAGTTTATTGCATGTCAAACTGTAAAACCCCAATGGTAGTACATTGAGGTAATGTTTTTTAAATGTTGAGTTTGTAGAAGAATATGATGTATTTTAATTTTTGTTTATAAGTTTTTTTTTGTATTATTATATATTTTAGTAAATACGTAGTATTTTTTAAATACTCGTATTTGATTGTATTGATTTGCCGGTATTTTTATGTGACCGAGTTTCTTTACACGAGTGTGTTTTCAAACGATTTTATAATAATTGATATTGCTTTATATTGTGAGCTATTTGTAAACACATTTGCACATTATGTTCTGGTGTTTCATAACAAAACATATGAGAGCATCGTAGGATACGATATACAAATAGATGAGGTATGTAGTACTACTCATGGCTCTCTGTTTTACTTGTTCATGGTAACTGTTTTAAAGATATCAGATATTAATAAACATACTGACTTAGGTACCTATGTATTTACCCTGCAAAAACTCTATAAAACGTTTTAAATTTTATGAATATTACACACAATTTAAAGAAAAAACCGATTTAAGAACTGGACCAAAAAAGGAATCATCAAAATCGGGTCACCCAGTAACAGTTCTGAGGTAACAAACATAAAAAAATACAGTCAAATTGAGTAGATACCTCTTCCTTTTTTGAAGTCGGTAAAAAAATGCACATTTTATTAAAGTAGCTGAGCTACGCGGTGTTACTCGCGAGACAACAACAATTGTGGGTAAAGCTGCGAGGCGATATTAGTCTAGAAAAAGCAACCTAATAAAACCTAAAAAACTTATAAAATAAGGAGTAACCCTTATATTATCAGCTAATGTGAAATTCGTCCCGTCAAATTGGTTCAATCTTTCCAGATACTAGCCGGGAACAGACAGACAAACAAAAATTTTAAAATTTGATATTTTGATATGAGTACCGTATTTATTTCTAAATGTATTTAGTTAGTTTAAAATTCCAAACCGTCACTTCAACTTAATTTATTTGCATAGGTAAGTATATTTGTTATTATGATCTTAACCCTCTTCTGAGAGGAGACCCAAGCCCAGCGTAACATTATGGGTTGTTGATAAAGTAAATTAGTCTTTCCTCGAGAGGATTACTAATATGGTGGTAACTTTTACACCTTGGTTCCTTCTCGTAACGAACCTCCCGAAACCGAGACAGGTGGTCTGTGTGGTTTGCGCTCTCAGTTCCCATACGAGGCTTGATTCATGCTCGATCATTACTGACTGACGACTGATGACTGCCGAGCGATGGGAAGTCAGTGGCCGGGGTTAATGATTTAATAATATATCTATTTGTAAACAACGAATTATGTAGAATTCTGTATAAATGTGTAGTAACATAGAAGTAATAATATTGTTTAGTTTTGACAACAAACCCTAAATCAAAACCGTTTTCTAAGACTGTTAAACTTGACAAAACATCGATAAATTCAGACTTGACAATGGCATTATATAGTTATGAACGTTTTAAAACTATTGCTATGTGTAAACACAAGTTTAAATTCAAACTTTTTATTTTTGTTACATGGTTAAGGACTCAACATTGAATAGTCAATCAACACCCTCGGTGGTGTAGTGGTAGCGTATGCGACTGCTGTGCTCGTCTGTCTGTCTCAGGTTCGATTCCCGGGTCGGACCAATTGTTTGTATGATCTGCAAATATTTGTGCCGGAGTTTGGCTGTCTTCTATGTATAGTATGTATATATTTCCAAAAAAAGTGTATATGTATTTATAACAGTTGTCTAGTACTCGTAACACAAGCTCTGCTTAGTTTCGGACTAGATACCTTAACTTGCACATAGAAATACTGTTGTCAAAAACAAACAAGCTTTGTATGAATTATCTGAAAAGATGGTGCACATGAGTTTCTCACCAGCTCTTCTCATGAATGCAATACCCATCGGAGCTGGTACTTGGATTGATTTCAATTTAAACCTTTGAGTTAAATTGAAATCAATCTAAGCTCCGGTAATTCAAATCATCTCTGTGCATTTAGTATTAGGAGTTTTGTTTTATATTTTTATGTTTGTATTTTTGACGTGTTCAAGTGCCTTTTGGGGCCAATGGAAATAAATGATTTGAGTTTGAGTTTTGAGTTTGAGATAGCGTTGTGTGTCCAAAATATTATTAAACATTAGGTATATAATTATTCCTGCAGTTTCATCTACTTTTATTTTCAGTGTTTCACTTTTAAACTCATTGTGTGATTGCACTTATATTTTTTACGATATATACTCTATCCAGTAAAGATACTTATCCCGCCCACCACTGTAACTTCAGTACACCAGGATGAAAAGCAGCTTTCAGTGACCCATGAACACGCCGAGTTATGACACTTGGGAAATCCCAGGAAAAACTGCCTAGAAACTCGCAAAGAAATTTATACGAAGAAAACTGAAGGCTTTCCCAAGACTCATTTAAACCAACAGAAAAGCTATTCTGCATTTGTAATATTTTTTATTAAATTGGGAATTTATTGAAATCTCATTAATTGAAATTGATTCTGTAGTTAAGTTCTTGCTTTTAGCTTCGCCATAGACGCGTAAAAACAGTAGCTTAGTGTAAAATAAAATTCTTTATTTTCTTTCTTTTAAATAGACAACTACCGTATTAGGAATAGACATCCTGTGTCGCGGGGGACACTACAAACATACATGAAACGGACACAAAGACAGTAGAAAGCGGCGAGGCGACCGTGTAATAATCAAATTAGGTTGAAAGAATACAAGGGGAGGTATATATTTGCAATGCAATGTTAATATAAATTAAAACAACCTCAATATTAGAAGTAAACGACCCGTGAAGCGTTCATATTATATAACTATGTTCATAAAACAATTCAGCCTTTGTTGAAGGTTGTATTACACATTACAACGAGGGAAACATTCAAAATAATTAATTATTTGGTGTGAATAATTATACATTAATATTAATGAGTGAGGATGCTTCCTTGATCCGGTATTCGTATTATAAATAAAAAGTGGGTAGTTGTCCCTTTCTAGTGACCTTTCAAGTCATAATACGGATTATGAGTAAGCGACTGATTCCAGACCACGGATAACCAGACGTATAATAATACATCTTGTAGTTTTAGCAGCACTAGTCTCACACACAGCCCTAATACAAAACCAATGAGATAAAAGGGATTTCCACACGTTAAAATCCTTTAACCTGGTTCTCATACTGCTCTCTGGATTTGTCTTTTGTAAAAAGGTTTACATTTGATGGTATATTTTCAACATAGAGACGGCCGTTGACACGCCATCTAAAAGTTCTTGGAAATTTGATACTTTTTATGCTTGTGGGTACCTCCTTTAAAACGACACCACAACGGGGTTTTGAGGTTTAGCATAAAAGCGGGGTCTTTGAATGAATATGCCCTCCTGTTCTGTGTATTTGCGCATTACTATTCAGGAACATCAGGATCAAAGTTGTATGAAAAGTACTGTTAATATTGTAAATAAAAATGGTGACTAACTTTAGATTCACTCATTAGTGGAATCCAAGATGTCGAGGAAATGTCTGTGACAAATGAAATCAAAATCTTCACGTGTCGTTTCAAATATCGTTTGCCTTTCACGTCAAGTTCAAGCATTAAATTCTATGAATTGATACGGAAACACATAATGGCTTCCGTCCAGAATAATATAACGCGTCGACTGCGTCAATCCACTTTCAAATTTTCTAGTTTTTTTTGAGAATTTATAGTTTTTATAGTCAGTTTTAAAAGGAATGTTAGAAGGCCCCTGTCGCTAGACTTCGCAACAAATATTCAGACCAAACATCACTTAACACAACACAATTATTTGAAAAGTTTCAATGAGTACAATGTGTGAAGGAATTTTAATACATTTCTTTCTTTCTTACTTTCTTTATTTTCTTCAAATTTAAATGCGATAAAACTATCAAACGGGCAGTATACCTCACCACGGAGTTTTGATATGAGGGGGAACAAACTTCTTCCTGTTTTTAGCTGATTAAAAAGCATCGGCGCTATATCGCTTCTAACGAACAGTTCGTACCTAAGATTACATTTAAACTTTGTACTTTCATTATGTAAGGGTTTGAAGCTCAACATTTAATGTACGCATACCCTCATTTAGTGTGTTTAAACTCGATAAACTGTGAAATTATCCATAAGATTGAAATATTTCTATTTTTTTAGATGGATGTGTTAATTGAGGAAGTTTGTGAGCGTATTGTTACGCCACGACCCTTAATATACGCGTGATACGGAAATGACTCGTAAAATAATAATTACGTTCACTTTAAAGTTTCACTTTACTATTTTTTTTTCTGTATTACTGAAAGGAAAAACAACACATTTAAACAAAACAAAAACTAAGCTCAGGTAGTTACTCACATTTCAAGTCCAATATTGACTAGTAACTGAGCTACAGGATTTATTGGCGACGGTTGTCACTTGATATCAGGTGATGTGTCTGCTCATTTGCCCCTCATATCATTTAAAAATTAGAATATTACACAGATTTTTTTATTTCTTCTTCTTTTAGTTACAGTTAAGCACTCACTATACACAGGGACCTATTAAATCAAACTAATGCCCCGACACGAGTCTTGAAAACAATGATTCTAAAACATTTCGTGTAAAACAACAAAAGAGTTTGAAGAATAATTTTTGTTTTCATAAAACCTTTTAGGAAACAGAGAAATACATACATTAAATAATACTAAAAAGCATATAATCTGGACTCTTAAAATAATTAAATAGTGAAAAAATTGTATTTAGTAGAGTTGTAGTAAATGTTCGTTAAATGAAATAAATATTTATTTGTCACTTTCGTAATATATTCTTAGTTACATGTAGAAAAACAACATACTTTTCTGGAACATCACAATTTTCTTCTATTCTCGTACTCGGTGTTACCTGCCATCGCTGTCTTGTCTTATCTATGTTGTTTTGGCATATTGTGCACCATTCTACACGATGTTTATATGAATTTTTGGAGAGATTAGGGTAGGCCTCCGCTGTCTCATGTATAGTCCGAACTTGTTCCAAGTATATTCGACAGACTCATTTCGTACAGTTTAAAACGTTAACCTCAAACTAGCATTTGACAATACGACCAGGTAACATTGCTCTCAAGTGTATTATAAGGCATCCTAAAGACAAGTGAAATTAAAACTCCACCGTGACCCTCTCCATCTTGATAGCCAGTTATAATCTTAGCTGATCTCGATAATGTACATGTAAGAGGCACATTAACCTGAGATCGCATGCCACTCACAGCAGATAATATTACGTGGAATTGTGTGGTACTACGTAACTGTGTGGAAAGGGGGTTCTTGACCTTCTAACACTTGTAGAATTCTATACTACGCTCGGTTTGTCAAGTGAATTTCATTATTGTAGATCATAAGTTATTAGAGATCCATGGTCAGAGCTACAAGTACTTAAAATAGTCAAAATGATACAAAATTATTTTAGAACTTTAATTCCTTAGATGAATATCGATTACAGAACATTTCTACACACACACAGAACAGTGTACTATTATACCATGCTAAAGTATAATACATGAAAATAAAATTTTGTTTCACAGAGTCAAATAATGGCCTGCACTAAAGCTCTTAAAAGAGTTTCTCCTAGAAGTTTGAAAGCTTACGAATAAGGCTTTCACTTTAAAAAGATTTTCTTCCCATGTAATGGGAGAGATATATGTCCAGCAATTAACTGCGATAAATTGATAATGAATAACTTAGATATCTTTTGTAAGCTATCCGTAAATTAAATGGCTCCTCTTTTTGGCCATGTGAAAACAGCCCTGAGTCGAAGACTCAGTGGGGCACGAAATTGCGGTGAGGCAATGTCAAAATCAAACAGTATTGCCAGACCTCCTGCTTTTTGAATCAAAATTGTAATGTTCTGCGCGGGACAGTTTTGTCCCGGTTTTTGAGGATAACTGGCCGGACGCCCAAAGTGAAGTTGGTTAGTTAGCCATAGTGTTTTTCGTCAAACAACTTTGCAGGCCTTAAAAAGATAAAAATCCACAATTACCTACAGAAAAAATATATGAAAAGAATATGTTTCTTTTCGTACGTACTATGTTGCATAGTACGTGCCTATAAACTTTCCTGGGATCCCATCATCAGATCCTGATATGATGGCAACGGGTCTACCTCTGAAGCAAACCCTTTTGAATACAAAAAAAGTCTAAATCGGTGAATAATGTATGTTTAAAAAAATAAAATAAAATAAAGATACATTCAGTGGAACATAGAACCTCCTCCTTTTCCGAAGTCTGTTAAATAAACCATAAACTATGAAGATAATGTTAAATGTTCTGATAAATTATAATGATCTTGACATGAAATAAATGCAAATATTTCCACGGAATTCTATGTTATAGTATGTATGTCATAACGGTGTCCAATATAAATATAATGTGCTACAAATCGTTCACATTTTTTGAAGAGAACTGCAGCTGTCGGTCACGAGAGGTCAAATTATGTCACAGTTTACGTTCACGCTACTTTCGCTTTTAGAGGAAGGAGCATATGATATATATTTGTGTGAATGTTTTTGTTGACAATGAATTCACTATTGTGCAAGATTCGGAAGTCAAATGGTAAAGTTCAAACCGAAAATACACATTTATATTTAAATTTTTGATGGTTTCTAAATATTATAAATAACTAATACAATAAATATATTTTTTTTTAAATTAAGTTATTTTACAAGGATTCAAAAAAGATTTTAAATATTTTCTGACAAGCGTCAAAAAATTCCCCCGCATCATCGCCGGCTGGTAGTGTTATAAACAACAATATTTCTAATATTACATCTACTATATTCAGCATTTTTTTAGATGAACTTGTACATTAATAGTGCGCTACAGGACAAAGGCTTCTCTTTAAAAACTATATTATTATTAGGGTCTACTATACTTTTTTTATATTTCGTACATCTAACACACAACGCCATCTAGTCCCAAGCAGAGCTTGTATTACGTATACTAGACAACTGATATAATTTATACATAGTACAAAGAAACCACCCTAACTCCGACACAAATTTTTGCAGATCATACAAACATGTAGTGAGACTCGGGAATCGACCCCGAGACCCTTAAAATATATACAAACGCCACCACTGCGCCACTGATTCAGTCATTAATACTACGCTGTGCAGGATTCCTATCACGTTTTCATTCTTTTTGCAGTTCTGTTATCTTGTTTAATTTGCTCGTCTAGCAGGCTCTTATGACACACACGGAATAAATAAGGGTACTGCCACTATATTCTTAATCGTTCACGATAAGGACATACAAGACATTCATTTTCTGCTAGATCAAGACGACCTCTTAAACAGAAGAGGCATGGAATTGTTGTATTATGTTAATATACATTATACATTTTTTATTTACAATAATAATAATATGTACTAATATCAGTTGTCTAGTACCCATTTTTTTTTTTTTACGTGTGGAAACCCCCTCGGGCCGTCACCCCGCCGGGGTTTGCGGCGGGGCGGTGTGTCGGAATCGAACCGACTAAAACCACACGGTGTGCCAACTCTGCGCCTGAGAAGGGAGGGGTCCGGGAATTGCAGATATTACACTACCGGACCCAGTTGTCTAGTACCCATAACGCAAGCTTTGCTTAGCTTGGGACTCGATGGTGTTGTGTGTAAGATGTCCGAAATTTAAATTATTTTATTTATAATTTACATTTATAGGGAAGGCATCTACAATTATAATACAACAATTCCATGCCTCTTCTCTTTAAGAGGTATTAATATACATAAAAAACACTCAAATTCCGAAACAAATATTTGTAGATCATACAATCATTTGGTCCGACCCAAGAATCGAACTCGAGACCTCAAGAACAGTAGTCGCATACGCTACCTCTGCGCCACAGAGGCAGTCAAACAAGGTTTGTTGCGAAGATGCAGAAGATAACAAGAAATTACAAAACAGTAACTTATGAGAAGTATTCTTAAAAAATATAAGTAACACAACAACGCAATTTGAGAAAGGCGACACTATCCCTTGAAAGAAACTCATTACATCCGTCATCATTAACAGCTTGACATATTGACAGATGGTCTAAACTGGTTGCATACTTCATGCTATTTAAGATGAAACCAGAAGCATCATTAAAGCTGACCATTACTTATTCAAAACCTTTTTTTTATTCAAGACTAGGAGTATGTCCAACCGTAAACTGTCAAAGGTTGTTGAATATTTTCAACTAGCTGATCCACGCAACCTCGTTTGTGTCTTCTATTGCCCGTAGCGTGAAAATTTTCCCCCGTTTTGAACATTCTCGTGATGATATATAGCCTATAGCCTTCCTCGATAAATGGACTATCTAAAACTGAAAGAATTTTTCAAATCGGACCATTGGTTCCTGAGATTAGCGCGTTCAAACAAACAAACAAACTCTTCAGCTTTAAAATAACATATTAGTATAGATTTTTTCTTTTGGAAGGGTTAAGTTCCTGAGGTAACAAATGTGTTCGTGGTGTTAATTTAGAGTTTTTTTGTTTCTTTTTTTACGTACAACAGCTGAAAACTATAAGTAAAATTAAAAACATGTTTCTTAATTTGGAAGATAGTTTTACACTACATTATCCTCCGTTGCGTTATCAATCCAAATATTCAACGCAATGGGCAGACACGTATATAACACTAGCTGAACCTCGCGGTGTTACCTGCAGTTATTAGTTTACTTATTGTTATTTTTTTCTTACTATTAAAACAGCCTATATTAATCAGTGGTAATGTAGCATTCAAATGGTGAAAGAATTTATAAAATCCGTCCAGTACTTTTTGAGCCAATTCGTTACAAACAAACTTTCCTCTTTATAATATTAGTATAGATGACATTATCGTCAATGAAAAATGTTACAAAACGGCGAATGGTTAGGAGATGATGTTGTACAGGCCAGCTAGTCATATTTAATGTCACTTAATGCTTGCCACCTGTATATTCTTAGTAGACAAAAAACATCTAATTTTTTTTTTCCTAATCTAAAAGCCATTACATGAATTAAAAGTATTGCTACAAAACTCGTTTCCTTCGGCAAAATATTATCAATTAAAAGTCAGTAATGGACTTTCGGATCCTTTCAGTAAGTAAGTTCAACTTGTGCTTTGTGTTGTTGTTAGGTAATAGACGCCATTCTTTAAATTGATGTAGTACCAGCTTACAAGAGGTTGCGTAACAAGGCGTACATTTCTTTTTTTCACGGAGGTTCTGTAGAATTTATTGGATATGTGTGGGAACGGGTGTCTTGTCCCTCCAACACAAAGGGAGGATCCTCCGACAAGGCGAGGTGACCATGCCTGGCGGGCTTCCGGCGTCTGGTGTATTCCTTATTAAGGCCGAGGTTGATGGCTGGCTGGAGACTTGCTGTGGGAGTGAATATGTTGTTGGCGTCCTGATGGTGCTGCTGTTGTTATGCTACTTCGAAGGCTGCTTATTCCGCCTTGTGCGATATGTTTGCAGAGAGTTTGTATAAATAAATGAACACGTTGGCCAGACAGATCGGTATAGAGTTCGCAGTGATGTTCTCCTTAGTAGTTTTATACCTTAGTCGGCTTTTACGACATTAACGGGATAACTATTCTGCCCGTTAAAGAGTGGTGACACTTCGTATTCTTAATCCCTCATCACATGGACAATAGCGAGTGGTTAATAAAAGTTAAGATTAAGTTAACGTTTGATAATGCCAGAGAGTGAAAGCAGTTAATTTTCGGTTCATTAAATAGTGTAATAAAAGTATAAGTGAGTTTGGTTTAAAGAACCTGACGCGGTCACACGCCCCGACCCTGGCATCAACATTCAAACTACTCTCTGTGTATATTTTAATACACAATTTCATCGGAACAATGCTGACAAATATAAAATCTAGTGAATGAATGGTGTGATAATGAATGAGAGATTTGGTTACATCACGAGTGGAAGGTGAAGGCGTCATCAAGTCAATGAACTTCACGATGTAATTATATAACAAGTCAGGGACAGCCAAGCAAATATTATAAGTATTTAGATGGTCGGTCGTTTCGAAGTTCCACGGGACACAGGATGTACCTATATTCCTAATGCGAGAGTTGTTTAGTCAAAAAAATATTAATATTTTTATTGTTTAAAACCAAATAGTAAGTTTATTTAAATATCAGAAACGCTTGTGTGTGCGAAAGGATTCTGCATCATTGAGCCTCCGGTCTCGCACTCACCAACGAAACACGACAGCATGAACGCTGTCATTTTACGTTGATCTTCTGTGCGAGGGCAGTACCGCTCCGGCCTAGTCGACCCGTTCGTTCTGAAATCAGTGTGACTCTATTACGTTTTCAAATAACTTATCTACTACCTTTTAAAATAAAATGTTATTACCAGTTTTATTAAAGAAACATATGTATGTATTGTCTGATAGGTGCCTGAGAAAAGGAGAATGTTGGCATCGTATAGATCTTAATCTAGAGTTACGCAACCAGTGGCCCGTGTGCTCAGCGGTACAGCGATACAGCCTCCAGAGGAAGCACCCAACAATCACCGAACAACACTTTTTACAACTTGTTGATTCATGTTGAGATAAACTTAATAGGGTTGTCGACTTTTTTGTTGTAATGTAGAAATTGTTGAGAATAAAATATAAAATGTTGACCCTTTATATGTGTCTGACACAAGCAATAAAATAAAATTACCTAATTTGAATAGTGAAAATTATATTTAAACTAGCTTTTGCCAGTGGCTCCGCCTACATGTATTTTGGTTATCGAAGTAAGGCGTAGCCTATGTCCTTCCTCAATAAAGTATCTATATGCTAAATTTCTTTTAAATCAGTGCATCCTTTTAGCCATGAAAGCTTAAAAGACATAGAGAGAGATCTACTTTCGAATTTATATTATATTATATATTATATATAGTATTAATGAAATAAAAGATGACCTTCAATGAATATTTATTAATAAAAAAACAAAAAAAAATCATTCAAATAACATTTTTTTTAAATTTAAAGAAACGAGATTGACGTCTTGCCAGACTGTCATGACAACCCTGTAGCCTGTCAGGTTCCAATACAGCAGTGAGGCAGGGCGCGGTTGCGCTCGTGCACCTTATCGCAAATCAATCACCTTTCACCGCAAGAGATATATTATTATAATTAATTGTCACTTGTCATATGAACGACTACGACAGTGTGACTGTATCTGTTTGTATGTATTTTGCTTTCACTACTCGAGTTTTACCTTTTAGCTCTGTTTATTTACTTTTATTGTCTTTGTGGTGACTGAAAGAAGCTCGTTGTTTATGAAAACATGATAAACTATTGTCCTGAGTAATGTTAAGACAATTTAATTGTCATCGTCATCAGGCTATCGCTATCGCATTCCACTGCCTCTCCACTGCCACTTTCTTTCTTATTGCAATCGTTAACGCCAAAATTCTCGTGTGTCTTCAGCTAATACTTTGTCTAAGAATACTTTGTCTAAGATTAGCCAACAATACACGAGAATTTAGGCGTTAACGATCGCAGAACGAAAAAAGCTTACAACTTGGCTAGGGGGGCTGGGCTTCTCGTACCCAGCTCTAATTTCATTATACAATTATATAGAATTACTAGCTGTCCCGGCAAACGTTGCTTTGCCATAAAAGGGAATATATGTTGTAGAGGTGGGTCAATAAAAATCGCGATGGAAAAATAGGGGTTGATCGTAGAGGGTTGAAAATCTAGGGTTGTATGTATTTTCTAATGCTGCATCATAAAAAAATAGAAATTAAAAATTTTGTCAAAAAAAAAATTTAGGGGTGGACTACCCCTAACATTTAGGGGGATGAAAAATAGATTACAACCGATTCTCATAGATACCGGATAATCACAAAAAATTTCATCAAAATCGGTCCAGCCGTTTCGGAGGAGTTCGATTACGCACCCCGTGACACGAGAATTTTATATATAAGACTAGCTGACCCACGCAACCTCGTTTGCGTCTTCTATTGCTCGTAGCGTGAAAATGTTCCCCCGTTTTTGAAACATTTTCATTGGTGCTCCGCTCCTATTCGTATTAGCGTGATGACATATAGCCTATAGCCTTTCTCGATAAATGGACTATCCAACGATTATCTACTCCAACGCACATACGCACACTGTTTTGATAGATATGATTGAATTTGAACTTTGTACAGCGGTAATAAAGTGCAAATTAACTCATTGACGTTAGGAACACACCTACATTGCTTAGACAACAGTGAGTGCTTGAAATATATGAACTTTCTACAATAGCAATAAAGCTCAAATTGACTTCACGTTTTAGTTAGAAAACGTTTGTATGGGAAAAATAAAAGGTCTGTTTTTAGGGCTTTCCCGGCCATTATTTGAATTTTTCTCGCCGTAAAAACCATTCTTAAACTTCAACGAATATTTAAAAAAAAAATTGGCCAAATTGGTCTAGGCGTTGTTGAGTTATGCGCTTACCAACACATTGAGCGATTCATTTTTATATTATTTAAAAAAAAAATTGGCCAAATTGGTCTAGGCGTTGTTGAGTTATGCGCTTACCAACACATTGAGCGATTCATTTTTATATAATAGATAAGATATTGACATGAAATCTATTTACATATTGTTATTGAGCCGACTTGGATGATATTTCTTGGAAAATTGTATTGATCTAAAGAATTTTTACTGAAACCGAAGAAAATAAAACAAACTTTTGAAGCACAAGACAGGTTAAAAAAATCGGCCAAGTGCGAAACGGACTCGTGCAGGAAGGGTTCCGTACTAATATCTATATATTTTAAGCCGTTGCCGTTATCAATATCGAGCAAAAAAATACGTTTATTGTATGAGAGCCCCCTCAAATATTTATTTTATTCTGTTTTTTAGTATTTGTTGTTATGGCAGCAACAGAAATACATCATCTCTGAAAATTTCAATTATCTAACTATCACGACTCATTAGATATAGCCTGGCGACGGGCGAACGGACATACGGACAGCGAAATCTTAGTAATAACATACCCAAATCATTGTGTTAATTTCTATTTATGTATCTGTTGATGCTTTACTAAACAGGACGTAATTCCAAATGGTTATGTGTACAGCTTAGCTTAGATTATAATACCTTAAATAATGTAAGAAATATAGCTACAATAAACATGAAAGAAAGGTAACCTATAAAGAATGTGTTAAAGAAAGTAAATATCCAATGACAATGCTAACTGCACCCTTCGCATTGTGTACATAGATAGATGTGCAGATATTTAAAGAAAGTGCAGACATGAGCCTTTTTATCTCAGCTCGTGAGAATCATAGATACTTTCTCATAGCGCATACATAATGTAAGTGTAGTTAATGATATGGAGATGACTGTTTTATTACTCTTATATAAATAAAACTTAAGATATTACTGAAACCGTCCGTGTGAAGACGAGTTAAGCATACGGAGTGTCACCAATTCTATTTATCCATTTATTCTATTGTGTGTCGTAAGTGCAAACTAAGATAACAAACTACGTAGGACAGCACTGTGTGGGGATCGGGTGGCATGTCCCACCAACACAAAGGGAGGATCCTCCAACCAGGCGAGGGGATCACGGCCAAACGGTTTATATTGGGTTGTTGTATATATGATAATCGGCACGAGAACTTCTATTGCGCGATTCAGGATCGGTAGTTACTCCGTGTAATGCGTTACTTCGTAGTTCAGTGTATCTTCAGTAGATGGCGCTGTCACATGATTTAGTTGCCGCTGTATGTTGAAGTCGCCACAACTGCAAAGAGCAGGCAAACTTGAAACAAACCAACCGACACTTGTAGCCAGTGTTGTAAGTATAGCAGGCCAAAATATCCTTTCTAAGTGGAGGCTTTTGTCCTGCATTGGACTACTAAACACTGCTGATGATATATTTCTAAATATTAACTACACGCTTTTACCAGCGGCTCCGCCCTTCCCTAAGAATCAAAGTATCTCCATGACAAATTTATTTATTTATTTTTTTTAAAAGACAACTCCCGCATTAGAAATATACATCCTGTGTCGCGGGGGACTTTACAAACATACATGTAACGGACACAAATAACACCCAGACTCAGGACAACACTTTGTGGATCACACAAAGTGATATCCCACGTGGGATTTGAACCCACGACACTTGGCGCAGTAGTGAACGTTTAAACCACTAGGCCAACCGTGCAGTCAAATCGGTTTAACGGTTTAGCCGTGAAAACGTGACAGACAGACAGACAGAGTAATTTTTAAATTTATAATATTAGTATGTATAAAAGTAAATTACTCACAGAAAACCGGTGTGAAACAGCGCCTGCGCTGTGTTTCACTGAGTGAGTGAGGATACCGTAGGCCCATACCCCAACCCCTCCCCCAATCCCTGTCCATGGGCGGTGGTAATCGCTTAGCATAAGGCAATACGTCTGCTTGTTTGCCCCCAATTCAATAAAAAAACGAGACAGTACAGATGATAAAATATCTCAACAGCTTTAGAATGTGTCGGAAATCACATAATCGCAGTAATCATTATTCGGATTAATATACATTTAGCCTATGACACAGAAAAGTAAGACTTTCTTTTTTAAAAATCGTTTCAAAAGATCCAGAGATTACCTCCTACAACCTCACAAATTTTACATCTGTATATATACTATTAGTATAGATGATTCTGAGTGTGTACTATTATTTCATGTGTGTCTATGAAAACCTTCATCTTTGAATCCCACGGTATCAAAAATATTTAATTAACTATGTTAACTAAGATTATTAATTAATCCTACTTACTATTATAAAGGCGAAAGTTTGTAAGTATGGATGTATGTATGTATGGATGTTTGTTACTCTTTCACGTAAAAACTACTGAATGGATTTGAATGAAACTTTACCACAATATAGCTTATACATCAGAATAACACATAGGCTACTATTTATAAAGATATAGCTTCGCCTCGCGGCGTTGCCCGCAGTTATCATCGTACCGCGGGTAGCACCGCGGGGTTCAGCTAGTATCTATATATGTGTTACGTCTCATTATCTTGTACATCACACATTATAAGTGGGACACTCTGTAACAGGTAATTATATTGTCAGCATCAGTTATTTCGAACATAATTGCGAATGATATCTCTTGCTTACATTTCTTATTAGAACTATTTAGTGTCGATCATAGAAAGTGATGAATGAGATTGCAAATATTTATTTGAAGTTACTTCACGTGTTCTACGGTTCACAGAAAACCGGTGTAAAACAGCGCTGGTTGCGCTGTATTTCACCGAGTGAGTGAATATACCGGAGACCCATACCCCAAAGGCCGGCAACGCACTTGTGATGCCTCTGGTGTTGCGGGTGTCCATGGGCGGCGGTAATCGCTCACCATCAGGCGATACGTCTGCTCACTTGCCCACATCGCTTAAATAAAAAAAAGAAACATGTAGAGGTATGTAAGTAGATGAAATAATGTAGGAAGGCCCTAATCATACCTACTTGTTACTTTTTATTTCAAATTTAACCAACACCACTGGCAATAATACTAAACATTAATTTTACTTTAATAGGCTTTTTTTCTTACTGTGCATTATTTAAACCTTTATTTTGTAAAAATAGAAAAAATAAGATAAAACAAGTGTTTAATTTAATAAGATTTTTTTAAGATCCTTTTACTTGTTAATAAAAAATAACTTTAAGCCCTGTCATTTGATACCCATATTGGGTGGGTTGTACAAATATCATTACCTAATCCACCATTTTGTGTTGGCGGGCATCATGAATTAACTTTTTTCATGATGTGTTGTATTCTACAAGTTATGCCCTTTCATTAGGTACCCATGTTGGGCGGGTTGATCAGATATATGTACGCAGCCATTCTGTTAAGGCGGCCTTCTTGAATTAATAATAATATCGATTATTTATAATTGCATTGTCATCAGAACTAAAGTTATATTTCAAGTTTCAGTTCAACCAGATATCGGGAAGTAGTTCAAATTTAAGTTGTAAAATTTGATAACAACCCGTCGGAAATATCTGTGAACCTGGCTAGTAGTTAATAAATAGATAGAGAAACAATATACCAGAATGAGATTACGGAAGCAAGAATAATACTCAAGTAGGCCTTGTGAAGTGTATTTTTCTAATAAAGTTAAATAAAATTTCATACCTACCTTCTAAATTCTTAAACTAGATTTCAAACTAAGATTAAAGCTTACGAGAAAGCATCTGCCATATAAACATGAGTCATGTAGGTAGCGTTGTATCGTGTTGTGTCGGGCAAGTGCCGCATGTGATAATAACATGCGTAGATGAAGATTACAGTAACGTGTGGCGACACGCGGAACATAAGTACTACCTGAGTACCTGATACTTGAGTAGAGAAAGGGGAAGACACACTGGATTGCACTGGAACTTCAATCCATACTTAAAATTATGAGTTCGAAAATAACTGTGTCTGTTACACTTTGACAGCTAAACTAATTTACTAATTTGAATGAATTTCGGCATTGAGATAGATTGAACCTTGGGGAAGGACATAGACCACTTTTTGTCGAAAGACATAAACGCAGGCGGGGGAAAGCTAGTGTAGTATATTTCAGGTGTGTGCATACTTAGGCACCAAAAAACCATTTCACGAGCGACGAAAGGACCACGATGGAGTACCTAACTACTAGTTCTGTATCACATTATAAAATTTCTTTTATAATCTTCCTAGAATATGGAGTGTCACCCCTGTACATGCCATAAGCTGTAGATGTCGTAAGAGCCAACTTGGGGTACAAACAATACATAAAAACATCATCAAAAGGAGAAAGAAAACTTGAGACAAACTCGCGTGGATAGAGAAGTATAATAGGCCAAAACCTTACAAAAGGGGGGCCGACGTCCAGCAGTGGACTGTTTAATGCTGCTGATTGATGTTTGTATAATAGCCGATCAGTGTAACTACAAACGCTGTGCCGTGCTCCACCAGGCGTGATCGAAGGATCCTCCCTTTTCGATGACATGATGCTCGTTCCTCCTCAGTTATCATATCAGTTATTTAAGTGTGAACTATCCTTTACCTTGGCCAGTAAGTGACAGTTACGTGCGTGCGCATAGTAGGTACTCCAGAAGCTCATCATTTAACTGTAAGTCTAATCATATCCCGTCATAACGAGCTACCTAAGAACAACGTACATCACAGTAGTTAGTTGGACAGTTAAAGCTTACTTCTGATTCGGACGCCATAGAAGGTGTTAGCAGAAAACATGATAATATTCGCATTATAAGTTTAAAAACTTACAAACGCATTAGTCGCTCCTACGATTTTTGAAAGATCCCCTCGATTTCTCTAGTCTGCCATCATCAAACCCTAATTTCCTTATTATGCACCTTTGAAATATCTTCTTTCTAACAAAAAAAGACTCATCAAAATCGGTTCATAAACGGCGAAGTTATCCGCGAACAAACACAAAATAACATATATACGGTCGAATTGAGAAACCTCCTCCTTTTTCGAAGTCGGTTAAAACCAAATGAGGATGGAGTTTAAGAAGGCTCAGCTGCTCAGCAGATGCAATGGAAGCCAACGGATGTCGACGGAAGTCAAAAAAGTCAACGTCAGGAAAAGAATATTGTTAATACGAACGAAATTTGATGTGAGCGATAGCTTGCACTTCAGAGTCATATACCTGTAACTTGAATGGGCTTTTTCCACAAGTCCAAGCACTGTTAACCTTACAAACATAAGGTAGAATTTCCTTTAAAACGCGTCCCATTGGTGTCTTCTATCTGCCGAATATCAAAAGCTACTATTCACATATAACATAATAACACATTTAGAAACAAAATAAACTACAAACCAAACTTAAGTGTGACAGTGTCGAGTAAAGTGTGTCAGCGGAGTTATTTAAATAAAATACCAATAATTATAGCTTGTCTTTATGTTCCCGCGCCGTACATTTCTGATAAGTGAAAGTTGATTCTACCTAATATTAGTTTGAACGATGTTTAATATTAAAATCATTTTTTTAATATACACTACAGTCTGATGTTAGATTGGGCAAAGTCTGTGTATATAGTACCCAGATTGCTGCCTGCGCTAAATATTGTTGGTCTGATTCCCACATAGAACTCTGTGTTTTTTAATATGGTATCTTCCACACTAGGAATGTATCCTTTATCGCGGGGACTTTATCAACATACAAGTGTATACAGAGAACACATAAACTCAGAATAACAATATGCAAATCACACAAGTCATGTGTAGTGATCGTACCTACAACACTCAATACAGTAGCAAGCAGTGATGTGACCGCTTATACTGCAGCGTCATCTGTGCAATGAGGAATGGTTTATTAATATTCAAAGAGTGTAAGCGTCTAAAACGAACATACACAGTTTGCCATTTGTAGTACGAGTATGTTTAAAATTTAATTCAGCACCCATATTTTTTTGGTATATGTACCGTGTATACATACATATGCATTTAGTAAAAAGCGGTTTTATTAATATTACAAACAGACCCGCCAATTTTATTTATTTGTATAGAACATATAGACTAACTCTGTGCGATCTCTTTAACATGTTTTTATTAGCTTCGTCTGTGTTTGTTTATCGTTGTTTGTCGACTTATGTAAGCGTGTTATTTAGTATATAATTCTGCATAGCATTATTTTGATATATTTCTTTTTGCAATGTAAGCGAATAAAAATACCACAGTACTTATAAGTCTTTAAATATCTCGGATTTCCTCAACTAAATTTTGGATGTATTACGAGTATGCATATATAACATCCTCTTGAATCACCCTTTATATTTGTGAAAACCTCAATAAACTCCTTTGCATATTTTTGCAATATATAAGTGTACAAAAACAAAAAGCTACTGCATAACCCATTCAAGTGATCAGAACAATGAACCTCATCGACAAATAACTTCACATACACAAAATGAGTGTGAATCAGTTAGTTATTTTATTGATAGCCTAGATTCTAGTCTCGTTTCCTCGTCGATAACTGGTCAATTGGTCAATGGCAGTGACTCGGGATTATCGAGTCGGAGAAAGCGACGACCTCGGGCTACTTATGGTGCATAACTTTACTCTATTACTGGGCAAAAATAACCTACAGAATGTTATATATATGTGTGTGTGTGAGCTTGCCAAAGTCACTAGCTACTTTTTGTGTGTGTATAGTTGAGTATTGTGTAAACGCTTGTAATATCCATGCATTCCTAACCGAATCAACAAGATGAGGTTCTCAATTTAAAGGTTTTTTTTATATCAGTATGTTATGTATTAATATATGTTAAGGCATAATTAAGTCATTTATAAACTGATTTGCAAATTTCTTTTTTTGGTATGTTATGAAGAGATTCGGGTACAAATAACGAAACTCTCCAAAGAAAACGACAACAAATTGATTTGTTTTTTTACATCAAATTGTTTACGTATTCCCATATTGTTTGAAGCCAGTTCCATTTATTTTTTTATTTAGGATTAATATGTTTGAAATTAAATTGAAGAGAAAGGGGGGTTTCATGGAGATAGAGGGGTATCAACCTGTGAGAATCATGCTGTAGCATAAATGTGCTTTGTGCCCCTTCCTTACGATATTTCTAAACCACCCAAAAGTTGATTAAAAGATGCGCTTTAAATATTAAGTCCATCGAGGTATGTAGTGAATAAAATTGTTATAAAGTGATACTTCATCCGCAAGGTGGGAACTGGAATCAACGTCATATGGCATGAAGTCCATCTCGTGAAATCATCATCAGCCTACCCTAGACATACAGCTCTCCTCATTTTTATTTTGGATCTCTGGTTTTTCACAGAATATCATTACTATTTTTAGAGCACCTTTTGGCTTTTGCCGAACTATTACCTGGTTGGGCATCAACAGCGTCGTCTCGAAAAGGACATTGGAACCTTTTAGTGTGAGTCCTCTCCAGAGACGGACGCTTGACGCAGGGCATCATGTAGGTTTTCAGAGCTTTCAGAGTCGAGACAAGTAGTATAATAAACCTCACATTTTCTTAGAGACTATTATTACTTTTAGTTTAGTAATTATGTTTTAGTAATTCATTTCGACTGCACGTAATCGTTTCCTACTTTGCCAAGTGCTTTGGGTTCATTTCCCACTTTGTGTGATCCACAAAATGTTCCTGGTGTTTTTGTGTCCGTTTCCCCTGCGACTCCGAATATATTCCTGGTGGAGTTGTTTGTATAAAATCGAACTTCGTTTTATTTTGCTATATCAATGAAGGTAAGATTAAATCTTGTTGTTTTGTGAACACATCGAACTCTGAATGTTAGTGTGTGTATGTGTGTTTGTAGTTAATAGCACTCGTGATTTCCTTCCCAATACAGGATAATATATATACTGTTACGATTCAAATGAAATCGTGTTTTGTTAAAAAATAAAGTTCCCGCGATCAGCATGGGCATTATAGTCAAGTGGCTACTTAGTTGTCAGCAGCTAAGTCAGAGGTTGCAAGTTTAATTCTCACTTCATTCAACAATTATGATCAGAATGATCATTCGTTTTAATTTTGAGTTGTTTGCTGATCTACAACATTTTCGTGTTCAGAAGTGTGCATGTTTATCTAGAAATATATAATATGTGCCTGGGTATTAGGCACGACCTTATTTTGTATATTTTCATACATTACTTATGCATAATGTATGTATGCATGTATGTTTAAGATGAAGTTTTAAGCAAGGTAAGCAGGAAAGGTAGCGGGAGAGGTATTCAATAAAAAACAGTTTTATTATTATTTTTGTTTGGACAATTAGTTAAGAGATAGCCACTGAGAACTGATAACCCTTACGATGTACAACCTTACGGCCACTATGAACTTATCTTACTTCTACATATATTACTTAAACTACCTCATTAGAATACCAATAGCATATCTTACCTACTTACAAACTATGACAAGATGCCAGGAGGAATGCTCCTGTCGCCTTGTAGCCAGGGGTGTGAGATTGTAGTGGCGGGAGGCTACCCCGTACAGTAAGAACTGCCCCACCAGACCCCAAATATCCCTCAGTCGCCTTTTACAACTTGCGCGGGAAGATAAGCAGCTGGCGCCTTCTATGTTTTTCTTTCGTTCCCGGCCCAGCACGGAAACAACATTACATCGGTCTCCTATTAGGATAGTGTTTAGAAGAGGTAGAAGAAAGTTTCGATGAAATTTCACAATTTCACTGTTTTTCTATCCAACGGAGTATCGTGTCATAATCGTGCCTTCATGTATTTTTAATTTATTTAACTGAAGTTGAACAACAGCCCAGGAACACGCCCGATGAAGCGTTGCGATGCGTGACATAGACTCTCCGTTGACTACACGAGGCGTGAAATTATGAACAAATGTGATCTGATTGAAGAGTAACAGTTTTTGAGATTAAACAAAACAGTATGAAAATTGATTTGAATAAAACTAATTAAAAAGGACATAGGAGACAACGGCCTACTACTCCTCGCTGGCCAGACGGGTCGGTGTAGGGTTTGGTTCAAGTTTTCCTTCTCTGTTCAGTGCCGTTGTTCTACGAAGTTTGTGCCCTTAGTCGCCTTTTACGACACCCACGGGCTGAATGGGGGTGGTGACACACTGTATTCTTAATCCGTCACCACACGGACTGATAGTGGAATAAAAGAAACTTTGCGTACTCCTTCTTAAAAGGCCGGCAACGCACTTGTAACGCCTCTGGTATTGGTGGGTGGTGGCAATTGCTTACCATCAGGCGATACGTCAGCCCGTTTGCCCCTTATGCACAAATAGCA
Organism: Spilarctia lutea; assembly: GCA_916048165.1. Taxonomy (NCBI): domain Eukaryota; kingdom Metazoa; phylum Arthropoda; class Insecta; order Lepidoptera; family Erebidae; genus Spilarctia; species Spilarctia lutea. Next base: position 475,316 of record OU696492.1, on the reverse strand, counting down.
AGATCATGCAAAGTACAAAATATTTTTTTTGACTTTGCAGGATGTACAGGCAGGCACTCAAAAGGGCCGTGGCTTACTTGTGCCTCTTGAGTTACAGACTTCCATGCAGGGAGGGGCTGCTAATAACCATCAGGTGAAAAAAAAAATTCATTGTTAATAGTCATGGTCATAGCTAATTCATAAAATATTTTGAAAATTTACAAAATAATAAGGTACAACCACGTGTTCTTGACAAAACTTAAGAACTTCTTCTAATTCATCCTTCGAATTCTTCCGCATAATTTGATATCTCTCGTTATTTGAGCACAGGTTAACATTTCTATCACACCGTAACTTCCCATCCGATTTAAACCGCTTCATCGGATGGGAATAAACTCCTGACCTATATTAACAATCACGATCTTATCCAAAAACATCTTAAACCAAGACCTGTGCCTGTAACAAGAGATTATAAAAGCGCGATGTTTATCCCTTTATACAATCCCATAGGTAGAACGAACAGAAATCGACATAATGATAGCATTGGCCGATTATCAATCAAGACAGATGGTCAAGCTGAGGAATTTTAAATCTCAATCACCTTATCATTCTAAAATCAATTAATTAATTTTAAAACTCAATAATAACAATGCATGATGCAATTGTGCGTAGGTATTTACACTTTCTTTTTGTATCACATACACAATACAAACATTACTCCAACCATTCACTCGAATCCACTCAATACTCACACATAGAAACATTATATACAATTACATGGGCACTGACAGTACCGGAATGTTATGCACCTCTTAATAAGCCACCCTAAATTTAGGACAGCATTTCTTAGACTCGAGAAGTTGATGATCAGAAATCCTAACTCCGCCAGGTCTTGGAACGCCAGGAACGGCTTGGGCAACCGAGCGCTGGGCACGCCGCTATTGAGGCGATAAGACCTGTTATGGAGGATTGGCTCGAGAGGCGTCATGAGACCCTCTCATACCGGCTGACGCAGGTGATCACTGGAAAAGGATGTTTCAGAGATCACCTGCGTCTGATCCGCAAGGAGCCAACGCCTGAGTGCCACCACAGCGATGGCCAGGCGTGAGCTTATGGCAGCAATCGGGGTTCTCTCGCTCGGTAACATGATGGCGGTCATGTTGCGGAGCGAGAGCGCAGGGCCCTCCGCCGTTTCTTTCTGCGAGTAAGTTGCCAAAGAGACGGCGGAGCGGGACCGGGAGAGGCTTATAACTCTCACGGCCCGTTATCTTGACGAACTTCAAGTTGACAAACTTTACAGTATCTTTCCTTAGCAGAATATTTCGTCATATTTACCACAGATTTGAAATTTATGTCAAAAAGCAACTACAACTATTATGATTTTTTCATTAGCATTACTTACTCTCATAATTATCCCAGGCTTGCCCTTAGTATAGCGTTGGCGTTAGAAAACAATTAGATTTACACTCCTCAATCTACCCGTAAAAGTCCGTCCCTTTAATACCTTTTCCGTTTTCCTATTACTTTCCTATATCACAAACTTTTCGTCACTTATTAAATTGCCGACTTCATCTGATTTTATTTGGCAAAACGTGTATTTTACTGCGTAAATTTCAAATCGCCAACATAATTCCATTTAACTGGATTAACATCATCACGGCTGCTGCTGCTTTAACATAAACTTCAAATTCGTGGTTAAACAATAATAAATACATAATTTAAAAATACCTTAAAGAAAAGAAAATAAAATACAAATAAAATATCCTGCTTAAGTTGATCCACCATTCTAACAAAAGCAACCACAGTTAACGTCATGTCATCTTATCAGCTACAGGAGCGGAGTCGCGCTTACCAAATCTACTCATTGGGAGACACCTTATCAGTAAAGTTGATAACTGCATGGTCCTAGGCCGAGAAAGTCTCATCGCGCAGCACATCTTCTTGTCTATGTGCGTTCAAAACAACAACAAGAATCATGTGTTGGCTGCGTGATGAAGTCAGGTCCTGAGGGATTCAATCAGTCATCGCTGGCAAGTACGGCAGCGATGCTGAAGGCGAACGAACCTGTTCAGGACCCGGTCCCTACAAATTAGGGACTAGTCTTCGCCCATTGATGAATCGGAAAGCTGTCAGAGCCAACGGAGTCTCTTTCGAAACAAAGATATGTCGACAGTGTAAGCAACTTCCAAACCTTCAACCGCGTACTCTCGCAAGTTGTCGCGGTATAAAGGATATGATCAACACTGTGAAAATCTTTGAAAAGATAATTGACTCCCGGATCCGAGTGTACTTTCTTGGAGTGTCAATATGAGTTACACACTCGTCATGGAACCGTGCACACATTGTTTGCCTTAAAGATGTTACAAAGAGCACACACTATACTGCCTATTTCTGGCTATATAAAACTTTGGACTTTCGCGTGACAATCTTTTGGGCATTGTGGACCAAAAGGGTTCCAGAAACTTATATTGACATCATTAGGGACATGTACCGCGATTCCGATTCCGTGGTTCGAACCGCTGTTAGTAACACGACATCCTTCCACATCACCTTCCGAGTTCACCGCGGATCGGTCTTCCGTCCATTTTCGTTGAGCATGATATTATTTCAGCTTGACAGGCACAATCAGGGCATGATATCATGCTTGCGGACATGGACAAGAGCATAAAGATGTGACAGGAGACGTCTGAAAACTGCGGTCTGAACGCTGGACGTGTGGAAGCTACGAGGAAAGACCTCGTAAAGTCTTGTATCCGTGTAAGCTTTCACTTCCGTGACCGTCCGTAAAGTCACAAAAATCACAAAATTGTCTTCTTCGTGCGGTCACGTTTTTCAGTTACCATGTGGCAAGGGTCTCTCAATGCGCGAATAGAATATATATATACAGAGGGAGGGAGAACGAGTCGGAAAGCGGACCCCAAGCATCGCCAGACACAACCGAGATTAACGGTGATAATGATGAAATGATGTCATGACATGTCGGCTTAAATTATATTCGTACACAAAGGATAAGACCTCCCGGACTATATGATGTGGCTACCAAATTCTAAATGACCAAATCCACAGCAGTTGATTCAAAAAGTCATGTGGTTTGAGATGATACGATACCATGCCACTTCACCGTTAGTCGGCAAAGGTTTTACCCTGAATTAATTTTAAAAAAATGAACATAATTATTACGTTGAAAACAACATTATAAACCATTTTAAACTAGCTTAATCACTGACTGTGATGGTGAGTTGCTTGCTCCGGTTGGTCTCAAAGCGATCCATGGTTTTGATATCCATAATCATTGAGATGGAAATGCCAAGACCTAAGAGCATGATGAAGGACACCATCAAACCGGACCTGAGAACAAGGCATAGAAATAAAATCAAACATTCTAAGCGCAAAAAACGGAAAAGATTACCTATTTGAATCATGAAACCTTACCAGATGGGAGCAGTTGTGAATCCAATACAATCAAATGCATCATCGAATTTTTCCGTACTATCCATAAACATTTGCATCTGGAACAAAAAGAAAAAGTGGTTTAGACTTACTTTGCCAAAGGTGCAACAACTTATAAAAAAATGTTAAGTAGTGATAACATACCTGAACATTAGGTAACGTCAATGTAGCTTCATCAGACGAGTACACGAGTGGCAGAGAGCAGTGGTACGATCGACCCAGGACTGCGGATGGTGCGTCAGGTGGAGGAGGTGCTGTAAGACTAAGCCCTGTCGTTTCCAAGTTGAATTTTACTTCAACACCCACCGCCGTCCACCAGCCAGCTGACTGCTTGAAGCTAAATTCCAGGGTGATCTAGAAAATATAGAAAATGTTTAACAATGTTTGTGGTAAATATTACAAACGTTTTATTTTTCTATACTTTCAAGTTATTTGTTCTTTGATATACACCTACCTTGTCTTTAGGATCTTTGCTATCTGCATCCACAAATCGCACCACCAGCATTGTGTAAAGTCTGGTCGGTTTTATGGTTGGTGAGCCAACAGGTGTACTCAAACGAATGGTGGTTCCATTAGTGCGTCTAAGTTCTGGCCAACCCGATGAATATAGGAGTGCTTTTCCGGCAGGACCTATGTAAAAATTGATATATTTTTTTCCATTCTTCAAATATAGTATATCATCATTCAGTATGCATATATTATGAGACTTACCAGTTGCATTGTACAGTGCATATTTTTGTCTTTTTTGAGGTTTGTCTTCATCTGGTGTCGGAGAACTATTGGTCTCATTATTGAGGGTCTGCCGTCGTACTCTCGACCAAGGTTCACCGTCCACATAATCGACCGACTGAGTTTGGGATACAGAGTTACCTACAAATCGTATAATAAGGTTCTCATATAAAATAAACCTGTTACATGACTTTACACCTTACCAAATAAAGTTATAAAAAATCAATTGATATTTTGACATACCTAATATGCCTAGGACCTTGCCAGCTCCATAGATGTCCTGAAGTCGAGCGAAAGTCTCCGTCATCTGTGCATCACGCTCCGACCATGGACCTTGGAGAGTAAGTACCTGATGACAGGAGAAAGGATTCGTAACTAACTTAAAAAGAAAAGATTCGTCTAAATACCGCCCGCCCCCCTCCATCTACATTGTAGGTAACCCTTCTCTTCCACCACTTTGGGAAATATCTCCTACGAATAATAATAATATAAACATCCTCACACATGTCACAAGCGGCCGTCTGATCCAAAGTTAGGCAAAACCTGAACTATGACATTAATTGTTTTGAGAAGCTACACCAACGAGACAGTTAATCATCATCATTTTATCCGTGGGAGTGCCACACTTCGTCATGAATGGGCCGGCTCGACTGGAGTGATACCACGGCCTCACAGAAAATCGGTGTGAAATAGCGCTTGTGCTGTGTTTCACTGAGTGAGTGAGGATACCCGAGGCCCATATCCCATCCCCTTCCCTCATTTTGGTAAGGTAGAGTAAAGGGGCGAGGAGGTAATCTTTTAATTAAACTCGTTCTCTCAAAGAATCGCAGTAAAAAGTAGCTTAGCAGCGTTTGTACATGAGCTGTACGTGTACGGTGATAAGTCGTTTGAGCACGCCCAATTATTACAATTATGTGGCGAAGAATGTTTAGAGATCGCCATTTATTCGAATCTCGATGTTACGTTTCTCATTTTTATTTTATTTATTTATTTTATAGACTTTAGTATCTCAATGGTTACTATAAAACACTTTGGACAGATACACAGTTTCACTAAATTGATAAATTTAACCAATAAAAAAAACACGCATTCACAATTCAAATCACCTAAAACAATTTCTCAGTTTTAAAACAATGATAATAATCTAAGAAATAAGACCACGCCCGTTTACCCACTCTCCTTTTCCCTTTATCATCATCATCATCATCATCATCGGTCTATCGCAGCCTACTGCTGGACACAGGCCCCTCCCATAGCACGCTTGTTTGATCGATTTTCCACTTTTCCCGAACTAGCCTCCATTACTTATATTAATACTATCACTAGATGTGCTCGTTTGCTACCTGCACCATCGAAACAATTAACACTTGTCGCTTATGCCCTGTCATGCTAACTTCTAAATGCACTTCTTCAAAGAATCTATTCAAACTGAATTTAACAAAGAAAAACTATTTTCACCTGCAAATATAATAGTTTAATGCACATACCTGAGTCTCGTTGCTGATGTAATCTGGATGAACATCGAGGAAGTCTTGAGGCAGCACCAGTGTAGTTTGACCTTCAAGCATTATGCGCAGTCGTGGAAAATACCCGCTTGACAAGGGCACAGAGTCTTGATTGTTAAATACGACTATGGCCTCTTCCTCTCCGTAGATCCGCATCAACTCATCTTGATCTAAATACGTCAGCGCCGGCCTCTTGTACTTCTCCAAGGACTTTGAACCAAAGAACAAAAATGGCCCTTCAAGATTGGCCTGAACTGAATAAAAAAATAAAAGTAAGAGCCGCACTTTGTAACGCATGTTGTCGGCTTTAAGGATCGTCCATGGTTGCGGTGATTCCAACCCTCCGGGAGAATATATACGGCCCGAGGGGGAGCGAAGGGTGAAGGGGCTGTATCGATTCGTGCCCGCTACGCATGCGCAGTTAAAGGGAGTGTCATAATAGCGCCTCCTCACGACCGAACGATTGTTAGGGTGCTGAGAAATTGGATCATGAAATACAGGCAGGATTGCCAATGTATGAGATAGGACAAGTCGTGTCGACTGATTGACAGTGATTTAGGGTTATGAGCGGGGGACTTAAACTAGGGGTCCGTGTTCTCGAATGTTCTTCTAGGGTACCTATATAGTCTAGATTTGTGTGTATGCATTTTATCGATCGGCGTCCCTCCATTTCGTATGCTGCGTTGAGGACAAAGGAAATTACGTTTTGATTATGTAATGAATAAATTATATGTTTAGGTTGATATTCACATTACGGTCCTTCCTAAAATGGTTTTAACATTATATTTTATTCTATTTTTATCAAAAATCGCACCTTTTCGGAATTGCGCAGCAGTTAGACGATCGATATTGATGTGAAATCGAGACGTAAGTTCTTATATTGGTTCCCAACCGAAGATACTTTTGATTATTCACAAAATTAATTCCGATAAATTTATAAAAGGGACCCTAAGCACAAATCCCCCATAACTTGATGTCATATTGCAATCATAACGTTATCTTTGTTATAATAAAATCATGACAAGGAGACATTCCAACTTTGCCAGGCGAGACTTGTTGAACATACACACTTGACCTTTGTTCGATATTTTTGGCAACCTCCCTGAACCTCCAATACCGTTGTGTATAAAATCTATACGATTACAATGTAGATTTACTAATCTTGACAGCGTTGTCAGCCAGTAACAAGAACCTATCGAACCTATGATTGTGATGGACTAGAGTAGACAAAAGACACTTAAAGTGATTAGTCTTCATCATCATCATCATCACATCAACTGCCTTTCACAGTTTATTGTCGCATGTAGGCGCGCACCTCTCCTTAGCAAGGAGGTAGTTTGTGCCCTCAGTTAACTCTAAGGACACCCACAAGTTAAATAGGGGGGGTCACACTCCGTATTCTTAATCTATCTGATGGAAAATCACTAAATAAAACACATATATATAACAAATAATAAATTTATTTTGCTATATTTACAATTTACATAAATATTATTATCTACAATAATAAATGCGAGAGAGATGCACAAAGCGCGGTAAGTCCAACGATCGCTCCTGGTCGTAAACCACTCGCTCCGTTCCCGGAGAAGAAGTAGGTGTTTTCTGGAAAGACAAACTCATTATTAGGTCCCGTGATGTTATCATTATTTCGTTTTAACCTAACCTTACGCTATAATAATAATAACAGATTGAAAAAGGTGATTTAAAATTAGTCACAATATGTTCTATGGTAACCATTCTGCTTACAAACCTATCTTTTTACTCGTATATCGAAATAAATCAAATATTGTAGATAAATTACAGGTCCATCAACGATTTACTAAAGGATCTAACAATATTTTCTTGTTCTTGACTGCCTCAGTGGCGCAGTGGTAGTGAAAGCGACTGTTGTGTTTGAGGTTTCGGATTCGATTCCCTGATCGCATCAAATGTTTGTATGATCTGCAAATATTTGTTTCGGAGTTTGGGTGTTTTCTATGTACAATATGTATTTTTTTACAAAAATAAAGTAGATATATGTATTTATATCAGTTGTCTAGTACCCTTAACACAAGTACTGCTTAACTTGGGACTAGATGGCGATGTGTGTTAAATGTTCGAAATATTTATTTATTATTCAAAGACAGAACTGAGGGGATTTTAGTTTTGTTTAATCTTTCTTCAGAATCTTCGAGTTATTGTTACTGTTATGAATAACTTCTCGTATATTTGATAGTGATAATTTTAATCTAAACACATCAATAAGTTCGTACGAGACAGCAAAAACTGTGTTACTAGGACTATTTGCTATTCAGACATTAATTGTGTTCTTGTTATCTCATCAAGCTAAGCTAATAAGTGCTTTGATAGAAATTAACTCACAATCATACATTATTCCCGTGAGGTTTGAACTCGTAAACATCGTAATAAAATAATATTATCAAAACCGAATCATCACAAATATTTATGGCCTTGCGTTCTTTGTTCTCGAACGCTACGAACCGATCAATACAGCCTCCAGAACCAGTTTCTAGAACTCTACATACAGTCTAACTATCAACTATATAGGTATTAAATTTTCCTGGAAAATTTAAGGGTGGTGGGTTGTGTAACCTCCCCTCCCCTATCCGGGGAGACAGAGAGGTCCGATAATGTTGCTAATGGAAGAAGGGGATGGAGATAGCTTCACCTGCCAACAGACAGACAGGGGGTTTATTTACTGAGTGCAAGGGGATGGCTAGGTAGATGCAGTTATGATATACTGTGTTATAATGCAGATATATTGATTTTCCTCCCCGACTCTTCAGGGTGTGGTCATTTAAATTGCGTTTCATCTATTTGATTGTGTAAGATCATTTCTTTTATAAAATAAATCAAATCCTTTTGAAACTATTCACTAATTGAGATTTACTAATGTATAAAATACATAAGTAAGTATATATCAGATTGTTTGTTTAATGTTACAGTAAACACGACAAATAATTTATGTTCGTGACGCATGATGGAAAATTTATAGGGTCGACCCAAAATTGGAAAGGGACTGAAGGTCAAGGGCGGCGTCTGAAATTCGATCGATAACGAGAGGGACTAATTATAGAACTGAGCAAATGTCTGGGTTGAAATAGATGTTGTTTTGTTGTTCCAAAAGTAATAATTGTTAATGTGTTAGTCTATTTCTCGATATATTCTTTCCGGAAAAGATTTCCCACAGATCTGATTACTATTGCCATAGATTGTAATCCAAATACCCTAGTTTTAGTCTATTAGACAGTCTTATTTCTGAATAATAATTATAAAGCGTTAGCACCAGATTACTTGTAATTGTATCGTTAGTACACTAGTATATTATACTAGCTGCCCTACGCAATCTCGTTTGCGTCTTCTGTTGCCCGTAGCGTGAAAAAATTTCCCCGTTTTTGAAACATTCTTCATTGGTGCTCCGCTCCTGTTAGTAGTAGTGTGATTATATATAGCCTATAGCCTTCCTCGATAAATGGACTATCCAACACTTACAGAATTTTCAAATCGGACCAGCGGTTCCTGAGATTAGCGCGTTCAAACAAACAAACAAATTCTTCAGGTTTATAATATTAGTATTGATAAATTGAGGATCAATACCTTAACTCCACAATTCATTGAAACTGTTGCTGCTGAGGTATCTACATGTTCTTAAAACTGTTTACTTTCTTAAAGAATAAATAAATACATAAATTGATGACTGACTTACTCTTCTTCTCGTTGGGGTCTGTGACGCCACATGGCCGGTAAGATATCGTCTTCTTACGTTTGGTGTTCACAAACCCTGGAACGAATATACTCGGCGAGTCCAGACGCCCTGTCGCCAGTAACCTAGAGCAAGGCAAGATAATAACGGTGTTAGTCTGAGACTGCCTTTGTACCCACAACTACAAATTGTAATTCAAATCGTTTATTGCACACACCATAATAGATATGTAAACAAAGTGCGTGACACTTCATTAAGATAATATAGTTTGAATTTGCCGAGTAAAAATTTAGATGTATGTATAAATATTTCAGACAATTTAACACACAACGCCGTCTAGTCCCAAGCTAAGCAGAGCTTGTGTTATGGGTACTAGACAACTGATATAAATATTTATATACTTTGTTTTTTGTAAATACATACATATTAAACATAGAAAACATTTGGTCCGACCCGGGAATCGAACCCGAGACCTCAAGCACAGCAGTCGCTTACGCTACCACTCGTGCCACCGAGACAGTCATATATATATCAGTATAATATGTGAACGTGTTTGACTATATTGAACGATCAACCATAGTGATTGACTTAGGTAGCATGAAAAATATGAGGGTCATGTTAAGTTAAACAAATTTGAATATTTGAAGAAATAGTGATTCATAAGAACTGGTGAAATATAAGCTTTAAATGTTGTTTCTCCTCGGTGGTGTGGTGGTAGCGTATGCGACTGTTAAGCTTGAGGTCTCGGGATCAATTCCTGGGTAGGACCAAATGTTCGTATGATCTGCAAATATTTGTTTCGGAGTTTGGGTGTTTTCTATGTATAATATGTATGTATTTACAAAAAAAAAGTATATAAGTATTGTTGTCAGTTGTCTAGTACCCATAATACAAGCTTTGCTTAGTTTGGGACTAGATGGCGTTGTGTGTTAGATATAAAATATTTATTTATTTATATCTTAACGTGTGACCCAGACTGCAACATCAGTCAGCCAGTCCGTTCAGCTCTAGACATAGTCACCTCTTCAGCCAGGAGATTTAATCAAGTATACCACGCCGGGGGGATGCTTTCCTTTCCTCTATATGACACCAGTTGATCGCCTGGTGGTGCGCTACGGTCGTTACCTCGTGAAGTCCAGCTCGAGCCTGTTGGCCTGCGGGCCGGTGAAGTGCAGCAGCAGTTGCACGCAGCTCCCCCCGTGCAGGGCGCGCGTGCGGCGCGCGTCCACGCTCAGCATCCACTCGGGCACGCCCAGCACGCGGCGCATCTCCTCCAGGAACATACCGCTGAAATTATATATTCTCACTCAAAGAAACTACATGAAAACCATTTCTACAATTTTCAAGACTGTCGTTTGCAGTTTTTGGTTCATCATCATCAATCATCATCGAAGTCCACTGCTAGACGTAGGCCTCTCCAATTGCACGCCAATCGGTTCGATCCTCGGCTTCAAAAACCTCGCCACTCTACAGCAACTCCTACTTAAGTTAAAAAATACTCTTCCCCTGATAAATACTTAAATAAATACACCAATATAAATATATATAATAAATAAATAAATAAATTTGCCGTGGGAGAGCTATGCTTCGGCATGAATGGGTCGGCTCGACCGGGGTGATACCACGGCCTCACAGAAAACCGGTGTGAAATAGCGTTTGCGCTGTGTTTCACCGAGTGAGTGAGGATACCGAAAACCCATACCCCAACCCCTCCCCCATCCCCTTTCCCATCCCCTTTCCCATCCCCCAAAGGTCGGCAACGCACTTGTGACGCTTTTGCTGTTGCGGGTGTCCATGGGCGGCGGTATTTGCTTACCATCAGGTGATACGTCTGCTCATTTGCCCACTATTCAAACAAAAAAAAAAACAAGTATAAGTTCCTTTTTTTTTTATTTCATCCAATTACATTACAGTATACTTACAGCACAAATCTCGGCGGCTTCATTATGTTCACGTACTTAATAATATCCTTATCAGGCTCTATATTAGCGCAGGCGAACCTCTCGGAGCTCCTATCTGGTCCGAAGATGACAATTGACCGTCCGAGCGCACTCACCTTCCCCTCCAGCGGGAAGTTACTGTCCATGAACATCTGTCGCTCACCACCAATACCTGGGTAATGTAAGAATTCAAAAGTGTTGTCGATATAAATTCACTTATTCGTATTAAATGAGTTATTATTCACACCCATGCGCGGTTACTTAAGCCTTGTATCCACTTGAGCGGCTCGGCCAAATGAACCGCTCATTCGCCCGAGCATGCTCAAGTGGATACAAGGCTTTAGGGATCTTCAGATTTTACTGTCATGGTTAAATATACCAATGTATTTAATAAAATGAAATATAAAAATTCGTTAATTTATCTTAAACTGCTAAAACTTACTAATGGCGTCTGTAATACATACACAAAAACACGACTCACGAATTTATTTTATAACACGTATTGTTCACAGACCATTGATTGACCAGTGGCATTTTTACATTATAAAATTTAAGAGTTTAATATGTTGCAGCCATTGTGGTGTCCTGCCCCTGGAGTGGCTACGGTCATCCCGGGATGTACCTCATATATGAGGTACGACAGGGAGGACGCCGGGGGTTTTAGTGAGTAGAACGGTTCTCCGGGAGTGCCAGACACACCCTCTGTCTAACTAGGGTACTACTAACCTAACTAACCGAGGGTATGGTGCGGTAAACAATAAAATAAAATAAAATGGGCCAAGCGCATGTCAAGCCACGCATAGAACAGGGTTTCGTAGTTACTCATTTCTTATGTTTTTTTTTTTTTATATTTTACATTTTTACTAGTACTACTACTAGTAAGCGCATTGTGTGCGCACAAGTGAAGCGTCTATAACTCCTGAACTAACAAAGTTATCTAAGCCTTTACAGTTTTCTTTCAAGGTTATATATGGACTACCATCATTCATCAGATTTTGCACGCCAGCCTTGAGGTTTTAGAGGAAGGGACTGTTTTAACAAAAAAAGAATCTTTAAAGTTGAATTTCGCGCAAACAGATACGTAAATACAAAATCGTCTTAGCAACCTTTCAACGTTTTAGAAATACCTATCTAATGACGTATCATTACGTGGCGTACAACGCTATGGTGTAGACGCGAGAAAAAAAATTAAATCATTCTACTTTACGTGTAGGAGAGGCTTTATTTTGCACTTTGTCGACGTGGTAAATAAACATATATATGCAAAGCTTCACCTTTCCAGCACTAACTGATTGGAAGGTAAGGAACGTACACGACGCAACTATAAAGGTTCCGAGATGAGATATTTGTTAACACATATAGTTTAAAACAGTACATAAAGTACAGTTTTAACTTACAGTTAAACTGCGCCCAACAATATTATCTAAACAGCAGAATTTTAAATCTAAAACCAGTCACACATTCTAACTCCTATTTAGAACAATTCTTACTAACCCCCCTTATTTTAAAGTGACTTACTAATAGTGCCAAGCCTGGCTGTCAAGTCTCCGACATCACACCGCAGAGGATTGTCAGCCCCGCACTCCTGGTTGTACAGGTCGTGCTGCAACATCAAACAATGTTATATGATAACCATTCGTTAAGATCTAGAGAAGTGGAAACCTAGAAAAGAGCGTAATCCTTCCTAAAAGGCCAGCAACGCACTTGTAACGCTTCTGGTGTTTTGTGGTGGGCGGTGGTAATCCCTTACCATCAGGCGATACGTCTGCTCGTTTGCCCCCTATATAATAAAAAAACCCTGTGGCAATGAAGTGTTGTCAAATGGTGTTGTTGAAATCATAACATTTAATACAATATTAACTAACTAGTTTCAAATAAAATGTGGTCTCTTCATCTTTCAATGACTAACTTATAGCCAGTCTTAGGTATTATGTACAAAAGTTTATTAAAAACCAACGTCAAAATTAGTCAATGAGTGTGTTTGAATGTTCTTTGTCCGAAAAAAATGTAGTGCGCCCGCATAATGAGCAGTGATAAAACCAATAGATAATATTCAGGCAAATATTCTAACCAAATTTAAAAAAAAAATTGCAACCCTTAAATCATAAATCGATAAAACTGGTCCTACTTATACTATACTTACATTTAATGGATCTGCTAGTTGTGTAAAGTAAGGGTTCCACCTGTAGCCACCAGCGACGCATCTTGTGTGGGTCACTTGGACCGCAGCGTCCACGCCTACAGGATTCACGAAGATTGCCCAATTGTGGTTACGTGTCTGAAATTTACACAAATAGTCTTAAGTTTACTATAATATTTATAACGCTTTTCTGTTTTACAACTCCCGCATAATTCATAATAATATACATTTCTGCAAAGAATACCCAGACTCATAATAACAATTTGTAGATTACTCAGTGTTGTCCCATGTGGTACTTAATCCCACAACACTCAGTGTATTAGAAAGCGGCGGCGTAACGATTGCTTAAACCACTAGGCAAATCGCAATTACTTTCTAGAATATGATTTACTAGCTGACCCACGCAACCTTGTTTAAGTCTCTTATTGCCCGTAGTGTAATAATTTTCCCCTGTTTTTGTAACATTCTTCTTAAGTGCTCCGCTTCTTAATAGAAGTCATAGCGTGAGGATATATAGCCTATAGTCTTTCTCGATAAATGGACTATCCAACACTGAAAGTCTTTTTCAAATCGGACCAGCGGTTCCTGAGATTAGCGCGTTCAAACAAACAAACAAAAAACCCTTCAGCTTTATATATTAGTATAGCTTATACACCAGTTTAGTACCTACTTCATACATAGCAAAAAGCAATTTCTTACAGGTAGCCTTTAGACGAACAACATGACCGTAGATAGACGGATTCAAGGGCTGTTTTTAGTGTGAATAAATGTCGAAGAATGTTAAAAAAGTCATACAGCATTTGATTTAGAACTTTGTTCTATTAATAATATAATAATAATAATAAATCTCTTTATTGTACACCAGTAGTAGTGTGATAACATGATAAACTTAAAACTATTATAAAGATAATGTACAAGTGGCGGCCTTATCGCTCCATGGCAATATCTTACAGGCAACCATGGGATGGAAAGAAGAGTAGGGATGAAAAAGTATATGGTAGTTGCTGGTGTATTGTTTGTGGAAAGGAAATTAATATATATATATAGAAAGAAATAGAGTTTACACATTACATAAAATAATAGCAACACGTAGTGTGAAGGATTATACAGACAAACATAATACATACAAATAGATAAGTGAAACATACAGACACTTCCTACAGTATAGCAAGCCATGGGACATCGATATCTCTCAGGTAATATTGCTTTACCAGTCTCTTAAAGACGGTTAATGATTTCGCACGTCTTATTGCGACTGGTAGGGCGTTCCATAAGCGAACTGCTTGTACAGAGAAGGAATGGTCGAGGAATTTGCTTGTATGTCCTGGCATTTTTAATATCAGATTCTCTGACGATCTCAAAGATTTGGAATGTGAATCAAGTAGGAAATTAAACCGAGATTTCAGGTAGCGTGGAGTAAGTGCATTGAAGAGTATATTATACAGAAGATAAAGAATGTGTGCATTCCGGCGAAGGCGGATGGGCAACCACTTAAGCTGTTTACGATAATCGGAGACATGGTCATATTTGCGTAATCCAAATATGAATCTTATACAGAGATTTTGGAGTCTCTCAAGCTTATTTAATTGGTCTTCAGTGAGATCAAGATAACTGGCATCAGCATAATCAAGGATGGGGAAAAGAAGGGATTGCGAAAGAGCAACCTTCGTAGATATTGGTAAGAAATTGCGTAATCTACGCAAAGATCCTGCAGCGGCAAACATTTTGCGACTCAGCTCCTGTAGCTGAGGACCCCAGGATAAGGTATTATCAATATAGATCCCCAAGTTCTTCACTTTGTCACTGTAAGGGATAGGTGTGCTATTGCAAGTAACATGAGGCAATTTTGTTAATATAAATAAATAAATAAATAAATAATAAATAAATATTACGGACATCTAACACAACGCCATCTAGTCCCAAGCTAAGCAGAGCTTGTGTTATGGGTACTAGACAACTGATATGAATACACATATACTTTTTTTTAGTAAATACATACATATTATACATAGAAAACACCCAAACTCCGAAACAAATATTTGTAGATTACACAAACATTTGGTCCGACCCAGGATTTGAACCCGAGACCTCAAGCACAGCAGTCGCATTCACTACCACTGCGCCACCGAGGCAGTCGTATGCTATTACATGCTATTAAGATACTACTATCCTCCATATCCTACATAGATACTTAACCATGTTATAGACAACCTAGCGAGGCTGGGCGCGGCTGCATCGATCGCTGCATCGCGCGCTCCTACTCATGTACTACCCCTGCACCTCCGTGCGGGTGGTGGTCCTCTCAGGGGGGTAGTTCCCCCTTCATGTCTGGAGTGGGTGTGGGGACTCCGGTAATATTGAAATGTAATTGCGAGAATAGACTAACTTTTGAATGCTACTTCATCGATCTTTTATGTCTTTTGGAATGTTAGATTGTTGTCAGTCCTCTGTATTGTTCATCTTTTCAAAATCAAACAATTTTGCTTAGGAGCAACATTTCTATATTATAAAAAAGTACGACTTCAAGCACTGGACCAAATTGAAATGGGACATCATGGGGATCATATTCGGTTCACCCAGTCGAAAGTTCTAAGCTTCCAACAAACTTAAAAAAAAGAACGAGTTGAGAACCTCCTCCTTTTTTTTAAACAGGATTGTTATTTGAAGGAGAAGTGTTTATTTTCTTTTGCTTTTCTGTTATAAAAAATCGAAAGTGTAAAAGCTAGCATTGAGTACCTATTTAAAAGTTGCCGGTTATAACCCATGTATAAGTTCAATAAAACGGATAAGTATAATAGATAATTACAAAGCAAGTGCATCCCAGTCTAAACTCGACTAACAAGAAGATTACTTCTGACAAATCGTATACCAATATATAATATAATAATAATAATAATAAATAAATATTTCGGCCATCTAACACACAACGCCATCTAATCCCAAGCTAAGCAGAGCTTGTGTTATGGGTACTAGACAACTGATATGAATACATTTATACTTTTTTTTGTAAATACATACATACTCGTATTATACATAGAAAACACCTAAATTCCGAAACAAATATTTGTAGATTACACAAACATTTTGGTCCGACCCAGGATTTGAACCCGAGACCTCAACCACAGCAGTCGCATTCACTACCATTGCGCCACAGAGGCAGAGAAAATTACATAATTTTGAAATCAGTAGTAAAGGTAAAAAAAATAACAAACAAACACACATTCACGCATCGATAAATATTAGTCAAGAGGATATTCCACCCACTGTTGTGCAATAGCACTCTGTGTGGAACTTCCCCGTTTCTATACAGAAAGGGGGAAGCGCCCGTTGCTCCCTGTACCTAGATTCTACATACGACATACATAAGAGCTAATGAGTATTGATCGGTCTGTGATGGACTGTTTCATTTTGATATCAAGGGGCTTTGTTTGATGTTCAAGTAATGATAATTTACAGCATATTACAGACATATTTTAGGGTCGTTTAGTAGACCCCATAGATAAGGTAAAACAGTATTTTTTAAGGAAAATTAGTGTTATCTTAATAAGAAATCGTAATTCGAATCGGAATATTTATTGACAAAGAGTAAAACTATATGTGTATATGGCTTGAGCGGTCACCTCTTCGCTTAATAATATACACTGAGTGTTTTGAGTTTGATTCCTACTTGATACAACGCTTAGTGTGGTTGTAATGAGCGTTATTCTGATCACATTTCTAAAATTTATAATACCTTAAAAATAATAGGTGGTTTTCCCTAACTAAACATTGCCTCTATTGTCACATGATATATATTTCTTTAAGTAAATCTTTTAGACGTCGGGCTTCAAAAATATCCTTAATAATATCTACATCAATATAAATATACACATATAATATATCTATACTAATATTATAAAGAGGAAAGATTTGTACCTATTTTTGTATGTTTGTAATGAATAGGCTCAAAAACCACTGGACCGATTTTAAAAATTCTTTCACCATTCGAAAGCTACATTATCCACGAATAACAAAGGCTATATTTTATTTTGGAAAAAAATAGGGTTCCGTAAGATATTTGGGTTTTTCGGACACAAGGTGTAAAAATCAACCAGAAAAGTTACTTATTTTGCGAAAATTTTCATGCTACGGGCTATATAAGACGCAAACGAGGTTGCGTGGGTCAGCTATGTTTTATATACAACGGGTATTTAGTATCAGCATTGCACCCGTGCGAAGTCGGGGCGGGTCGCTAGTATTTTAATATATGTATTACTGATCGGTAGTATATCATATCATTATACCATTACCCAGAAATCTTTTTCGTAAAGAATAGGAATGCTTTTTGAGTTCTGAATTTACTCACACGAGGATTCTGTCAGGAATAAGATTATTTTTAAAGGCTGATAGCGCAAAAGCGAAGGTGTGGGACTTGTATACACATTTCTTTCCCGTGGAAACCTCCTCTTGCTGTGATTTTAGATGATCATGACGAGATAATCATTTAATTTACAACCACAGTCTTAAATGATTCTCTAACCTAGTGGAGCCCCGAATCGTCATCCCATTGTATCATGTATTGTACCTACTACACTAGTGAGAAGTGTACATATATATTTTCCCTCCAAGCACATTATGACTGCTTTTAATCTATCGATAGTTAATTTAACATAATTTCTAACAAGTTACACAACTTATGTAAAATTCAATCCCGTTGCATCACTCAGTGCATTTAGTACGCGCGCGCGGAAATGCGATCGATGCAGCCTCTAGCAGAGCCCTGGAATAAAACCTACACATAACATTGCACCTACCTTTATGCATTTATTTATTTAACTAGCTTTTGCTCACGGCCGCGCGTGTGTTTGTCGGTTATCGTAGTAAAGAGTAGTATGTAGTTCCTTAAGAATCAAAGTATCTCCACGACACATTTCATTGAAATCGGTGTAGCGGTTTGAAAGAGTGACAGACAGACAGAATTACTTTCGCATTTATAATGTAAGTATGGAAGTATGGATCACACATTTGTCATCTAATCCAACTGTATTAGTTGCTATGGTCAATATACAATATCTGGTCCTGCTAATGAGGTTATTTGGTATCCATCACAAACATAAATGTGTAAAAATTTCCTTTAGTACCACTTGAGCAAGAGCTGCACGTGGAATCGAAGCATCTAAATCCATATGACGTTCTATCATCCCAGCCTCAACATACTCATCTCGACCTATTGTAGGGTTATTTTTGCTCTACGACATAGAAAGTATACAAGTTTAGTGCGAAGAATAAAGATATACTTTTATATCCTCCTAAACGATCATGAAATCATAATGTTAACGTCACGTTAAATAATAATTAATAATATTAAGATGTGATTGTAGGGCATACTTATGACTACTTACATATATTTGTTAATATTGATACTGATATTAATCAATATTAAGTATATCTACATTTGTGGGGGCATTATATTATTATTAATGGTTGGCGCCGAGAAATCAGTACAATTTATAAAAGTAAATCATTTTAGGTATATTGAAGTAATCGTGTAGTTTTTCTGAGTTGGAGGCCTTGATCCTTTAATAGAAAGCTAATGAAAGCTTGTATATATATTTTCCCTTAGTTCAAAATCTTTACTTGGACACGGGGAGATTGCATCTGGACCTGCAACCAATCAGGGTGGCGGACCAGTCCCCTCTGGTGCAGTGCTCCCTATGCCTAGGTTACGGCCACGTCAGGAGGTTCTGTACCAATACGGAACCCAGATGTAGTCGCTGCGGCGGGCCCCATTTGAGGACCGAGTGCCCGTACTACGCTATTGGTACAGAGCCTAACTGCTGTAACTGCCAGGGGGAGAAGCTGAGCAGCACAGGGCACAACGCCTTCAGCGACCTGTGCCCGATAAGGGCAAAGTGGGATAGCATCGCAAGATCAACAATACAATACCGATGCTAAGGGCTCCTCGGCGACCGTGATTCCCTACCTGTTAAGTAAATTAAACAGTACAACCAGCAATAATAATAAAAATAGCACCAATAAACAGTATATACAAAAAAGCAAATTAGAAAGTAAAAATAGGTAATTAAACATATGATTCCAAAATAATAAGTATTTTAGTAAATCATATGTAAAATCAGAATAGTAATAAAAATTAGTAAGTATAGTACAGTTTTCAGCATAAATTTCAAATTTTTATCATTTGGGTTGGTAATATATTAATTTAGTAAAAAGAAGCGGGCATATAAATATTAGAACAGGAATAAGGATGGATTGGATGGAGAATGAGAGAATGAATGCAAACAGAACAGCAGAAAAGCATAAGATGACATAAACACAATAAATAGACAACAAGTAAACAACAAATAGATAACATGTATACGATAAATGGAATGAGAAGGGTCGAACGAAGAAACAGAATGGCGAAACAACAGGAGAATCAACAAGAATGAAAGGACCAGGATTTATAAAAGGCTCCAATTATGTTGGAGGTGCTAGTATAAGGATCGCTGGTGCGACCCTTACAATTAAAAAAAAATAAAAAATATATTTACTTGTTTTAGATCGGATTTGTTTCATAACATTTACTGACTACACTGGTGTGGTTTAAGTGGTCACCTCGGGGTTTTCTACTACGGTGAGTATTACGGGTTCAATCTTAACAGGGTATAATACTTTGCATAATCTACAAAATGTTGTTCTGGCTCTATTCTTTATTTATATTATGCGTATGGTTGTTAGATGGTAAAGCCACGCTGACTTCAGTACGAACGTGTCGGCTCTACCGGGGCGGTACTACCCTCTCACAGAAAGCCAACCATTGTGTCATTTTATGATAGCGTTTGTGTTTTCGTGTTTCGTTGGTCAGGTCTGTGCGAGACCAGAGGCCCAACGATACAGAAACATCTCAAGCTTACCATCGGGTAGAGTAGAGTCACTTTGGTGGGCTCATAAATAAAAGAACAGAATATGACAGATCCACTCACTAAATTAGTATCCCTGACCCCGGGGTGCCGCAGTTTGACTTCGATGACGGTGTCGCTGGCGCTGCCGTCGTTGTGGATGAGCTGCGTCAGGCGCACGTAGCCGCGCGCGAAGCCCCCGGGGTGGTGGAACGACGCGATGCCTCGCAGCTCGCGGGCCTCCGACGGGCTGTACCCTCGCTCGATGGATGAACAGGCCCAGCGGCGGTGGTTCTACAATGGCAATTGTTTTAAATAGTACAGGACTCAGACCTGGAATCTAAACCTAAACACATCACTCTCTCAGGGAGGGTGTCTCACAAGGTGAGATAGATAAACTTCAACACAGTCTAGGCTAATTATCTAACCTTTCTGTGCAGGACTACAGATCGACCCAAGATGCTGTAGGGTCCAAACAAAGACACTTGAGTTTCATTGTACACAGTAGTGAGAGAGCGAGACTCTATCAATCCGTACTTGATGCCCAGGTCTCCAAGTTCGTACTGATCCGCAGTTCCTGTAAATGAAATGAAAATGTTATTAATTCATTATGTAATAGCAAATTGATAAATAAGCTTCGTTATGGAAATTCAAGTTGAAACAGTCTGATATGGAAGACAGTTCTGGGCTTGAAACCTTTTGTTTGTGGCAGATTGCAACCGAGTAGATGGCACACCTGATGGTCAGTGACTACCGGTGCCCATGGGCAGCTGCAACTTAAGAGTCAAAAGTGCATTGTTGCCCTCTGAGTTCCTCTTCCGGCCGGGAGTCGAGTCATTCGGTGAAAGCCACCTAGCCGCAAAGGAATTACTTAAAACCAGTTTTCTATGAGGACTTCAGTCACATCTGGCCCATATAATAATAATAATAATAAACTTTATTCTCATTAAAATGTTTACAGTTTTCTCTTAACCTATTTACATTTGTTATAGTTTTTAGGATAAAAGAATTCGTTGACGACTGTACTAGTATAAACTGTGCTACAGTCGCCAGCGCCCTCCTCCCTTACATCCAGGAAATAGACATAGGAACAATGAAACACCCGAGAACAATTAGTTTTGACTACGCTAGTAAACTTTATAATAATATAATAATTTAAAAAAAGCTGTTTGAGAACTGTTACCACTTGAATCGAATAGAATATTGTCGTTGTGAGTTAGTGTGAAGTGTGAATGTAGGTTTGTTTGGTATGTGATGTGTGAATGTATGAAAAGGATGATTGTGTTTCCAAATATACTGTTAAGAAACGGAGCGTAATAGATCTTCTGTCTGACCATAGTTCAAGCCCAACAACCACTTACGAAGAGTATCTCTGCATTTATTTATGGGTAATGAATAAATGTTATTTACATGATTTGCTGCGTTGTACAATTTGTTACTCACTACATAAAATTGATTTTTGGCAAGAGTTGTACGATGGGAAGTAACCGAGCAAACCTTTGTTTTGTTACGCTTTGTAATCAGCATATATACTGAAGCATGGCTCTCAAATAGATTCATTCATACTAGAATATTAATTGGGGAACAATCAGTGAGATGAAATAGTTTTGAATAGTCCTTCTTTGTCATCGCAACGCTCACTTTAAATAAATAAATATTTCGGATATTTCACACACAGCGCCATCTAGCTTCAAACTAAACAGAGCTTGTGTTATGATAGCTATGTTACCTGAACTGATAGAATATTTATATACTTTCACTTATAGAAAACACTGAAACTTCGAGACAAATATTTGCAGATCATACAAATATTTGACCCGACCAGGGAATCAAACCCGAGACCTCAAGACCTCAAGCACAGCAGTCACATACCAGTGAATGGCAGTCGCTATTTAGATGATAAAATCAAATAAAATCTTTTATTTATGAATTACCTTTGAGAGGAGGTGGACTCATAGTCTTGTTGACGTGGAAAGGATTAAATGTATCATACAACGTGGTTCTCTCGCAGGGGAACTCCAGATCTCGCTCCACGGGCACCTGGAAATTATAATTCATTTGAAATGCTTTAATAGTATAACCTATTTCTGTACGGTTTTTAAACACGTCGAAGAAAAAATCGAATAGAACTCTTCGTATACGAAATAAATTGCGAAGCGGGTTATTCCCGCATTTCTTGCTAGAGTAAAATATTTAAGAGAATATAATCCATACTTTTAATGCAAAAGCAATTCTGTTTGTCTGTCTTGCTTTCAAGGCCAAACCGCTGCACCGATTTCAATAAAATTTGGCCTGGAGATACTTCAATTCTTAAGGAAGAATAGACTTCTTTTTGCTCCGATAACTGACAAACACGCGGAAGGGGCCGCGTGCAATAGCTAGTATATGATAAAGGATACCATAGCATGTATATATTTAATATTTAGGAAAACCATTCATGTCTAAGTGTGAAAAATAACGAAAAATATAAGTGAAGTTGCCAGGATTTGTAAATTTTAAATTCATTTACGTATTTTAGAAAGTAATACTACAAACTATGCTTCCCTAGGAATCAAATACCTATTTAAAGTATAAATAAGAGATTAAAGAGGATTTTAAAGGATCAACTTATCTCACCACGTGTATTTTGTAATTGTTGACGTTATCTAAGTAGTCAAGGGTGACTTGTACATTGGTGACGTCATACTCTGATTGTTGAGTCAGCTCGATCCTGCCCTTCACCGGCGCTTCTTCCCCGTTGCCAAACCAGTCACGAATGACGGCCTTGCGACGGTGAAGCCCGTTTACTCTGAAAGTAAAAGAAACATAGTGTTTAGTTAGCTACACATTTGCTACAGTGGAATATTTAAAATAGGCAGTAGGTTTATAACACAGACATTAATTTATGTTTAAGCTGCCAAAATGACTCTGCTCTGCCTGATGGAAAGCACGAGCAGAATCCAGGAGTGGTGGTCACCATCCTCAATGCTAATAGGGACAATGCAGCATGGTGACCCACACTATGGCGGCCTGGTGAGATGATTTTTCACGCTCCACTTAAAGGACCCGCGTTCATAGTGGGAGGGAAACACGTACTAACTCACTACCTGCGTAGTGAGTTCCAGGTTTTGTCCGCTCGGCACAGGAAGGAAGAACCGTAGCGGTAAGTACGAGGGCGTATGTCTACTACCATTCTGAAGCGATGAGTTCCAAGACCGGCACGTATTGTCCTGTTGTTGATTTACCAAGTGTCATGGTTTGTACCGTCGCGGCGCAGCTAATGCTGTATCAACTATCCGAATGAGTGTTATATATTTAAGTTTTAATATATATCAAGACAGTAAAGCGTCAATTATCGACATAAAATATAACTTGGCAGATTTTACATACGGCCGTTTGATCCCCGAAATAAACTAAACTTGAAATCCTCTCAATTACCACCTACAGAAAGACCGGTGAGGTGGCTATGTTGGTCTCGAACCATCTAAAAATCACACGCAGTTTCGGTTATCAATAACGAGCGAAACAGGAGTACCCTAGAAAGGAAATACCTAGTACCTCGACGTACTCTAGGTGACCTACGGTTTGAAGATGACCCTTCATATGTTAAAACAACGGTGTATAAGCTCGTTTCCCCACTTCATCATAAGAAAAATCTTCCTACTCCTCATAAGCGCGCTCTTACCTCCCTATTTTCTTTTCTTAACTCACCTTTTTCTCCTACATACCTTGCTTCATATTTCCGTTATCTATCCTCTAATCATGACAGAAATCTTCGTTCAGAAAATAATCTACTCCTCTTATGTCCTTCCCACAATTCAGATTTCATGAACTCTTTATTCTTTGTCCAAGCGGTACTACTCTGGAATGCTCTCCCACTTGAAATCAGAATGTCCACAAACCGTCTGATGTTCAAAAAGAAGGTACATGACCTCCTTCTCAGTAAAACGTCAGAAATTTCTAATTGATAGTTGCTTCACCTCATATTCAGGTTATCATCGTGTACGAACGTAGTGTACTTGTGTAAGTATATTTGATGTATGTATTTATTGCGTGTGTATTCTTCTTATATATAAAATTCTCGTGTCACGGGGTGCGTAATCGAACTCCTCCGAAACGGCTCGACCGATTTTGATGAAATTTTTTGTGATTATCCGGTATCTATGAGAATCGGTTGTAATCTATTTTTCATCCTCCTAAATGTTAGGGGTAGTCCACCCCTAAATTTTTTTGTTTTTTTTTTTGACAAAATTTTTAATTTCTATTTTTTTATGATGCAGCATTAGAAAATACATACAACCCTAGATTTTCAACCCTCTACGATCAACCCCTATTTTTCCATCGCTATTTTTATTGACCCACCTCTACAACATATATTCCTTTTTATGGCAAAGCAACGTTTGCCGGGACAGCTAGTTATTATATATATGTATTGATTATGTAACCTCTGTGCACCATATACCTTACTAGATCTCACCCACCCTAAGGTTGACTGGAAGAGAATGCCCTGGGCATTAAGTCCGCCAATGTACAAATGTGCATGAAGTTTTTAAATAAAAAAAATAAAATAAGCGCGTGGCTTGCCAAAGCATCGCACCGCAACCTATTAAATGAAAACCTTAAGAATTCTCAATGTTACTTACATAGAGCACGCCATTCTCTCCCCGCGGGCGACAGGCCCATGGTCATCGAATATGACGAGGGACTTCCTCATGATGGCGTACTTCCCCGCTAAAGCAATCACGCTGTCCGTGAACAGCCGCCGCGTGAGACGAGCTGAGTCTACCTTCTTGCCGGCCACTGACAACGTGCCGTGTCTGGAAGATTACATCCGCAATCAAACTTAGATGTTCTTGTGCCTTGGATTTCAAGAGGTATTTATAAGAAAGAAAGAATTTGCTAGCAGAATAGTAAATACATTTTTACTGTACTAGCAATAGCAACGTTTCAGGGTGTAAGCATTATATGGAAATAAAAAGGTATAATCTTATTTCAAGTGGCTCAAGAGTTAATAATATCTTAACTTATTATACCTCTAACAATCGAAAATGCAATACACATACAAAAGAAAAGGAAAATATTGATTCCAATATACAATATCCAAATGACAGAAGCAACTTGTGTTGCTTCTTGTAATGCACTACAAGTTGCTTCTTCTCTTAACAAAATAAAAATACGTCATTTTATGTTAATATTAAGTGGTTATTTAGTACCTCGTAGTGAAGTCTCCCAGCTGGCAAAGACCTTCGAGGCCAGTCCTGCAGTAGGACTCCGGATGCCTTGTGTCGATGTCCAGCAAGTGAGGCTGGTAGACCCGGCCGGCGCTGAGGCACCGAGCGGTCCAGTTGTAGTAGTCGGCCCCCGGGGCGTGCTCATGTATCGCCCACCGGTGCTCCGCTGAGTTGTTTACGTTCGCGCCGTCCGCATGCACCTGTGACACATAATGCTAGATCAGTCATCATCGACAACAACCTGTAACAACCCGCTGTTGGACATAGCCGTCTCCTTGAAAATAATATTTTGGTCTCCTAGATATTCCGACTGCCTCGGTGGCGCAGTGGTAGCGAATGCGACTGCTGTGCATGAGGTCTCGGGTTCAAATCCTGGGTCGAACTAAGTGTTTGTGTGATCTACAAATATTTGTTTCGGACTTTGGGTGTTTTCTATGTATAATATGTATATATTTACAAAAAAAAAAGTATATAAGTATTCATATCAGTTGTCTAGTACCATTAACACAAGCTCTGTTTAGCTTGGGACTAGATGGCGTTGTGTGTTAGATGTCCGAAATATTTATTTATTATTATTATTTAAGAGAGAAGAGAGAAACAGGGTTGTCAAGTTCTCCTTCTCTTTGCAGGGCAGTTAATATATTCCCTTAATTGCCTCTTATGAAACTGACGGGATAAATAGGGATGGTTATACTACGTATTCCTAATTCTTGACGGGTAGACCTTCAACAATAGCCATTATCCTGTAATCAACGGAGTATTATAATGATGAAGGCATTCATGTGTGTAGTATGGTCACCATCTAACACATAAGCACGCTCACACCTGTTTGTCAGAGAGAGAAGTTAGATTTTTCGATAAAGTAAACTTGAAAATGTGGTAAAGTAAGATCTCCCATATTAAGACAACTGTAAGAGAGTATTAGCCCGTAGTTATAAACATAGTGCATAGTTACAAAATATATGGTAATATAATGATTTCAAAGATAGATTTCACAATTGATCCTATATTCATTAAATATAATAAGCGGCACAAACGATAGAACTGAAACTAATAGTGGATATACAAACACGGTCTAATTTCCACTTCTTTAATATTTATTTATTTTATTAATTTCTTAATAACTTTAGGCACTCATGTACATTCTCTGACTTAATATTCATTGCATTCTCTTCCACACAAACTGAATTGTGTTTAAATCTTGTAGTGTAGGTGTATACAGATGAAAATATTTGCAGTTCACTGGATATATAGACCCAATTATCATGCTTTTTAACGTGTGTTTTGCTGGCGTGTCTAAGATAGTATAGTTAACATCACGCTTAGACCAATATCAATGAGGAGCAGACGAAGTTGCGCAAGTCAGCTAGTATAAATAAATATAGATCTTTCTTTACCAATACTAACCATACTCTCTACAATAATGACTGTGTCCTCCCAAGGCCGGTCCTGCGGCTGTCGGAAGACCACACGGCCCACTATAGGATACCGGAAGACCACTAGCGCTGACGACATCTGGGTTTGGTACTCGGTGTCAGCTTCATAGAGCATCATAGTGCCGCAAATGTCTTGTTTTGGTTTTCGTCTGATGAAGAAATAAGTATCAGAAACATTCTTTATCGGTGGCTCCTATTAGTATTAGCTCGATGATATATAGCTTATAGCCTCCCTCGATAAATGGACTATCTAACACTGAAAGAATTTGTCAAATCGGACCAGCGGTTCCTAAGATTAGCGCGTTCAAACAAACAAACAAACTCTAGAGCTTTATAATTTTATTAGAGACTAGCTGACCCACGCAACCTCGTTTGCGTCTTATTTTGCCCGTAGCGTGAAAATTTTCCCCCGTTTTTGAAATATTCTTCATTGGTGCTCCGCTCCTATAAGTAGTAGCGTGATGATATATAGCTTATAGCCTTTCTCGATAAATGGACTTTTCAACACCGAAATAATTTTTCAAATCGGACCAGGGGTTCCTGAGATTAGCGCGTTCAAACAAACAAACAAACTCTTCAGCTTAATTATTATTAGTATAGATATGGCAGTCTGATCTCAATATGTTCCACGCTTTTACAATGGCAACCAAAAGCATACTGAAAAATATTTCTATATATTTGTAAATACATACTTATTATGGTTAAATTACACACAGACGATACACTAACCTTTGGATGACCATGGCTCTGTGAACGACACTGTGAGGTCCCTGTAGAGGAAGGTACACGTCCCAATAGGCGCCACTGAGCTCGTTCGCCAACCCCGGCAGGAGATATTTGTGGTTTAGATACTCCGTGCGGTCCTTGTGTTTGCCCAGCAAGTCTCCAATAGGGTACTGGTCTTGGGTACCCATGCCTGAGCAAAAATGACGAAACACTTATTAGACACAGATTTACATTAGATAACATTTTTTATTCTACTATTACATGGACTATTTTTATCACAGAAGAAAAAAAAAATTTTACAGAGTCCGTGACCGGATGCCTAATGATACAAAAGCATCTCAATTGATCACCATGATGTGCGTAACCATGGTGTATTGTTACATCGTCTGAATTCGTAATGAGAATGGTGACCACCATTCTTGGATTCTGCTAATGCTTTCCATCGGGCAGAGTAGATTCATTTTGAGAGGCTTATATGTAAACAAATATAAATATAACTGGAGTGTATATAACGTTTTGATTTTACGAACGTAGGGTATTAAATAGGCTTCAAAAAGTCCCAAATCTGATTTTCAAAGACCTGGAGAAATCGGCTTAGCATTTTCGGTATTTAGCCCTAACAAACAGACGGACATAAAAAATATATAAACGCAAATTTTGACTTGGCACAGACAGAAATTCGCATTGTACTTATGTTTAAAGATAAACATCGGTTGTAACATCATACGTAACGATATAATTAAGTGGTTGCGTTAATATTTACATATTTGAGTTGTAATTAAACTACGATTACTCATAGTTTATTAATTTCTAAATAGATTAACTCATCCACAAACCAGCTCGGTAATATTGCAATGTGCTAGGCACTATAATAGTTTACACTCAAATTAATATCTTAAGACACTTTCCAGAAACCAGTGCTTACCCTTCTAGAACTTGAGGAAAGACCGGTTTTAAAAATAAGATATTGCATTGAAAACAAATATAATGACCAGGAGAGCCAGATGCTACGATGATTTGGGCCAGTCTGAAAGAATGAGCGTAGAGCAAAGCGCTGAAAGCATTTATAAAACCCATGTGTGGGGATCGGTGGGAGCTCCAAATACATGTCATAAGTATATCTTAACCATCAGCAGTAATGGGCTCTCAGATGACTTATGACTGTAATTTCCTCAAATTTATAGCTGTAATATTTATATGCATTAAATAAAAAAATAAACAGACAACAAAATACGTGCAAAGCGTGTGCGTAAGCTGTGTGGTAAACGTTCTATCGCCTTCTCTGCCTACCTCGTACAGAAAATATGTTTCTATTTATGTATGTATGTCTTAACATAATTAGATCAGTCAGGGCTCAAATCAGAACCAACGGAAATTTTACGAAAGAGACTGACGGTTTGAGCACAAATGATTGGTATTTTAGTTACGTGGGATACGAGTAATTCCGGCGTGTCTTAACGTACTGGAGGAATCGACGAAAGACGTAAACATAATGTTGACATGCCAAAACAGGCTACGTAATCAGTACGTAGTCGCACACATCTCAGTAAGATCTTACACATGATTACACATTCCAACTGACACTTGTATTATAAGTGCGAATGTTTGATTATTTGTTTTTTACGCTTCCATGGCTTCGCTATTGAACAACAACTTGAAAACTTTCACATTCCGTATTATATAATTATATGTATGTACCTACCACTAATCAAGCCACATTAAAAACAATGCAATCGACTAGTGGTTAGTGACCTAGCCTGTTAAAAAGGGAGTCGTAGTTTTGATTCCTAGCATAAAGTTGAGAATAATTATTACATCTGTGTCTCGTTATAATGTATCTATAATAGTGATATATATGTATTTAGAAAAATATAAATATATGTATTTTAGTTTCTATAATACAAGGTCTACCTAGTTTGAAATTAGACGGTCCACTTTGAGACTAATTAGCTATTCAACACCAACCTGTAAGCTTTCACGTTATGTGTTATTTAATTACTTGAACAAAAATCAAAGCACAATAAATAAATAAATAAATATTCCGGACATCTAACTCACAACGCCATCTAGTCCCAAGCTAAGCAGAGCTTGTGTTATGGGTACTAGACAACTGATATAAATACTTATATACTTTTGTAAATACATACATATTATACATAGAAAACACCCAAACTCCGAAACAAATATTTGCAGATCATACAAACATTTGGTCCGACCCGGGAATCGAACCCGAGACCTCTTGCTTAGCAGTCGCATACGCTACCACTACGCCACCGAGGCAGTCAATGGAAACAATGGAATAATACAATTCTGATCGTTATTTAAAACTTATACAAATACGTTACATGCATTACTTTAGTATTATATTTAATTGTGATGTCGCATTCACATTATTGAAATACTTAATTATTGCCAAACATTCTGAAGCTTTGAAACGATCTCGCTCAAACATTCAATACAGTTCGAAAATAGTGTAATATTTTATTGAAAGGAAAAATTTGATGACCTTGGATGCAAAGAGTAACAATTTTGTTTGCTGTTACAAATGGGGACTTTCAATGTTTACTACTGTTTGGCTTTTAAATATCTTATCTGGTCAACAACAACTGCTTTTTATTAAAATAGCCCGCTTAGAAAGAAGTATAGTTTGTAACAAGATTTCCTCCATTTTTGCAATGTCAAAGAGCATAAAAATACTACTATGGAAGCAAATTGTAGGACAGGGACAGCACTATCCTTCGTAATTTGCTCCCTAGTCGACTCTTATGACGAGGATTAATAAATATGGTGACCCTCCGTATTCTAAATCCATACGGATGAGATTTTATTGTTACTAAGCGAGAAATTGCTATTAATTTATTTTTAGACTAGACGATCCACATAATGACAATGTTGCAATATTAAAAACCAATTTGGCAGCTCTACACAACTTTGACTGCTTCTATTTACAGTTTGAAGAACGCCTATTTTATTACGGACGCTTTATTATTTTCAACATCGTCTGATCCGGAAGGCACCAAGTATATATTAATAGAAAAATAACACAGTAATCTACTTTTCTCTATCGCAACTCTAACATATCTACAATAATCTATTGTCAACAGATTCAGTAGCGTAAAACCTAGATTTAAAAAAAATGTTTTGGGTAAAAAGAACTGCTTTTAAAATCAATTTGAATTCCCTTACCTGAAGGTGGAATACTATTCAAGTCTACTGCTGTTGGGTTGTACAGAGCTCCAGTCGTATTGCACACAATTGGCACGTCTTCAGGCTCCTGGATCCTCGGAGGCACTTCTCGGATGTAGTAATGCGTGATAGAGCTCACGAATCGAAGGTTTGACTCGTAGTCTTGGTCAGCCGCCCCAAGCTGGAAGTTGGTCCACGTCGGATCGAACGGTGAACGTTGGGTGAATTCCACCATACCTCTGATGCCGTCCATATTTATTAGAGCTCTGAAAGATAGGTTATGAGAAACAAAATTACTTTAAACACTACGAGTTTTAAGGTCTCTTGAGAGACAATCTTTTTTTTTGTGTCTTTGGAGACTCCTGAGCAGACTCTTTCAACGAACTCTTTTTTCTCCTGATATAAAAGGGTTCTAAGATCCTATAAAAGTAGTAGAGTTGACAAGAGTACCTACAGACTATTTTCACTTAACAACACTGTATTATGGCCCAGAGCACAATACTATACCTTGTCTGTTAAGGATCTTTAAAATAAGAGTAAATTGTACATTAACCATTTTATACATGGATAATTCCTTGTTGTTGTGATTCTGGGTTACGCTTTTTCAGAGGATCGAAAACGTGTTTGCCACATATTTGTAAGCAATTTAAATAGCAATCTTAAAACAACATGCACATTATTGTAAGCTAGTATGTATGATACATTTAATCATTATATACCTAATCGTGTATAAAATCGTGAATCTTTCAAAATATATTTAAAAATTTAATTATATGTAAAATTCTAACGATAAAACCTAAAAGATTAGAACGCCCTCACGACTACCACACACGGGAATCTGATTGAGACCTTTACTACTACAAATAATGTGTAACTTTATGTGACTAATATCACATATTGTGAAAACAGTATTAAAAAATATTGTGTTGAAACGCCAAGAAATACTATTCCATCCTGTATACTCTCATTTATTTGTCAGTCATACAATGATGTAGTTAAATGTGGCTCAGAGCGCCAGTATGTTATGTTTCTAAGAATATATAAAACTAAACATTCCAATACTTTGTGAATACTGTTTTCCGACCGCTTTTTTAACATACTGTTTTTAGTTAAGCTTGTTGCTAATTTTTATAAATAATTCTTGGTCGTAAATTTTGACAATATCTAAATTTCGAATCAAAACTAAAAGGTAAAGCTACAACTCGGACCAGATCAATGAAAATATATATTCGATTCTAGTTTACATGTATGATTTTACGATATGACGTAACTGCTCACCGCTCTACATTGAAAAGTAATTATGAATATCAAATATTATTCACGGCTAACACTTACTTGGTACTTTTAGGAGCCATCAGTCTCAGCTTCGCACACGCCAGGAAACTGTCAGCATGTCTGTTATCATATATCACCACGTATAAACTCCTTTTAGTCACTTCCATGTCATTCCTCAGTACATTTATCACTTCATCTTTAAACAGAGTTCTCGTCTTCATTACGTTAGCGTCTCGCGCCACCTTGATGAGCCCTAACCTACTGTCCAGGTCTCCTACACTCATTCCATCTCCGCTATTCTCAGGATCAAACACCAGCTGAAGAACGTTACAGTTATCTTCGTAATTTCCCTTGTCTGCATCGAAAATATCTGTCACAAACAACTTCCATTTGTGTTCAGTATATACTCCCTTATCCTGTACTGCTTTGGTATGGTACAAGTCTGCCTGAATGTAAGAATCGTACTCGTCGAATTCACGAGCTGCAAGCCACCTAAAGTGCAGCGTCCCTGCTACAGGTGATGTAAATTTTGCTATAGCATTCTTCTCAAAGGTTTTGTCGGTGGAAATTATAGATGCGCATATAATTCTGTCCCTTTCTGCTGTCTCAAGCAAAATACTCTTACCCCAGAGGCCCTTTAGACCTGTGAGCGACTGTTTGCTTTCATATTCTGCGTGATCTTTACCAGGTATAATGAGGTAACCTAATTCTTCTGTGAGATCAATAACTTCTTTACCTAAGTTAGCTTCTGAGCATCTGTCTTTGGATAACTGTCTGTAGTCTACGGGAAACTCGTGAATGGCCCATCGCCACACTCCGTCAGGGTATTGCAGCGTTGGTTTTAAGTTTGTTCTTATGCTTATAAGACTATCGTTTTTGTAGGAGAACTCCACCTCGCCGTGGAGACCATGTTGGGAGAGGTAGGCGCGGAGGACTAGGCATTGTGATAATTCTGAAAGTAAAAGTTGCTTGATAGTCACTTTTGGTTTTACCACTATCGATAGACCCTTTAAAGGCATCTGTTGAACAATAACGTTACATTTAAAACATAAAGTAATCTTTAAAGTATACATTTACTTCACACATTCGGTAAGAGAAATGTACATGACTGGTTTTAGAAACTCTGTTTTAGGAACCAAAGTGGATTAAAAATACACAAATGATACACAGAAATAAGCAATTCCAAATCTCTCCCGTATAATTATAAAAAGTCAAGTGATGCTTTTATCTTTATTACCAAAGGTGCGACCAATATATTAATATGCAATACTTTTAAAGTGTTTTCTGCATGCTTCACAACAATAAAAACTTAATTTGAAATGACTGAAATGTATTTTTAGGATCACGTTACTATAGTGTTACTTTAAATATTACCGCATTGCATAAATTAATTTTATTCAAGGATACATTGAGATTTTATGTTGAATCTAAACTAATAATCTCGGTAACGAATAAGCAGTTAGTCTGGTGTGGTACATTAATTAAAAACTCAAAGCTCTGGGCATCTCTTATATACTTAGTTTGCTCTTTGAGGAAGCCCTAAAGGCAAAACTAATTGTAAAGAAAGGCTGATATTACAAAGCTCACCCTACAATTGAGGAGTGGCTAAGTGGATGCCGTGTAGAATGTAATATTGTAAAGTTAAGCAATTCTAACATTGAACACAGTCATCAAGATCATTCTGAACACATTGAGAAGAAGAGCACCTACGAACATCTGTGGCAATCGTTACAAGTAATTGGAGGTCTATAAAAGTTTGCCAAGAGTCTATCTATCTAAATTTGATATCGCTTAGTTAGTACTAAACAATATTAAAGTTCGGGTTTGATGGCAATCGATAGCGGTTTTAGAAAAAGTTCGAAGAAGGATTATCATTTATTACCAATTTATTAAAAACAAATCTCCTAGCGTAAGAGCTTTTATGGATCGTACGCACATTAGTGTAAGGCATATGGAAATATGATTGTTGAGTTTAGTCGTAAGTTTATATCCAGAAAAAGCAAACGCTTCATTAACTCCACGTAGTCTTTGTATTTAAAAGACATTCAAAACTGAGCTTCGACTCCGCAGACTCAGTTTAAACATAAAGTATTTACAGCTGAACCTGGAACGAATCAAATGCCTTTTCTCCAGTTCTCAGCTGTAACTTCACAATCGTAG
The DNA here is from genome assembly GCA_916048165.1 of Spilarctia lutea. Taxonomy (NCBI): domain Eukaryota; kingdom Metazoa; phylum Arthropoda; class Insecta; order Lepidoptera; family Erebidae; genus Spilarctia; species Spilarctia lutea. Next base: position 440,999 of record OU696492.1, on the reverse strand, counting down.
AACCCAGACAGTCGATTCATAACCTAGTTGCAATGCACCGATGCTATTATGAAATCGTATTTGTCGCAATGAGTTTATAAATGAGAGCACAGAATGAGACGGCATCTGACATGATAAATGACATGTTTTAAATATGTGCTTATAATACTTTGACTACACTTTGATTTAACTACAACTTTGATTATTGCATGGTGAAATACTTTGTGTGATCCACACAGTACTTTATCATGCTGCTGACTGCTTCGGTGGCGCAGTGGTAGTGAATGCGACTGTTGTGCTTGAGGTCCCTGGTTCAAATCCTGGGTCGGACCAAATGTTTGTGTGATCTAAAAATATTTGTTTCGGAGTTTGGGTATTTTCTATGTTTAAAATTTGTGTATTTACAAAAAAAAATAGTATATACGTATTCATATCAATTGTCTAGTACCCATAACACAAGTTCTGCTTAGCTTGGGACTAGATGGCGGTGTGTTAGATGTCCGAAATATTTATTATTATTTTTTATGTATGGCTTGCCAAAGTGACTCTACTCTGCCTGAAGGAAAGCATGAGCAGATTACAAGAGTAGTATTTATCATACTCATTGCGAGTGAAGACAATGTAGCAATTCAGCATGGTGACCCACACTAGTGAGACGCTTCAGCATCATTGAGGTTCCGGGTCTAGCACGAATTTTACGTTGTTCTTCTTTGCGAGGATAGTACCTACATTCATAATACGTTCACATCAATAGCTTTTAACAGTCCACTGCTGGACGGATATAAGCTCTTCTTGGAAAGGAAGTTCCGGCCTACTACACTACACTACACTGGTCGGATGAGAAGAGTCATTGCAATAAGAAATGTTTTATATTTTCTTTTGCACTTCTATCAATGTGTCATATTGGACACTGTTGCGAGAAAAAATATTTCATTTCATGTGATATGCACAGCTCGTAAAAATTTTAAAATATAAACTATCAACGCGTTGCTTTGTCTTGTTTTCATACGGTTGATGTCCAGTTCGTCCAGCTATGCAGTATTGAGACTATACTATGTATATACATTGCAGTGTGGAGAACGCACTGTCTCAAGGACGTGAGCGCAATGACAACTAGTTTGTTAGCCTGTTCTCAGGAAAGCCTTGAGACGAATTCGTTTTACTTTATTTTCGTTTCCCAATAACGATACTTGGTAATCAGAAAATTATTATTTTGCTTTGTTAATTAAGATATATATTTAGATCAACTTGACACTACTATTAACAGTTTCCACTAAGTTTTGTCACAAAATTATAACAATTTAAACTTGTACCCGATGATCTTTATAACACAAATATCTATATAACAATGAATTGACGATTGTAGAGAAATCGTACACATATATTATACACCCTGATAGTTGTTAACACTTTTAATATAACTAATAGGTAAATACATATATACTTCTTATGCTGACAGATTAAGAATTAACTTGTTTTAGTTATATACTCGTAAACCATTCAATTCCCAAAAGTAGTAGCTGTTATATAAATATGTATTCGTCAACAGCTTATAACAGTCCACTGCTGGACATATAGCTGTTCTTAGAAAGGAAGTTTAGGCCTAATTAATAAATAAATAAATATTCCAGACATGTAACACACAACGTCATCTAGTCCCACGTTAAGCAGAACTTGTATTTTGGGTACTGGACAACTGATATAAATACATATATACTGTTTTTTTTTGTAAACATATATAGATATTATACATAGAAAACACTCAAACTCCAAAACAAATATTTGTAGATCACACAAACATTTGGTCCGACCCAGGATTTGAACCCGAGACCTCAAGCACAGCAGTCGCATCTCTACCACAGCGCCACCGAGGCAGTCAACAATACATATTCATAAAAATATAACTAACAGGTAAATATATACTTCTTATGCTGACGGATTAAGAATTAACTGGTTTTGGTTATAAGTATAAACATAAAAATAAACAATTCAATTCCCTAAAGCAGTAGCTGTTATGTAAATATTTATTCGTCAACAGCTTTTAACAGTCCACTGCTAGACATATACCTCCTCTTAGAAAGAAAGTTTAGGCCTAATTGAAAAGAATAGGGTTTGCTTCAAGTTTACCTTCTCTTTTCAGTGCTGTTGTCCGGTGTATTTTGCTCCCTGGTCGTCTCTTACGACACCCAAAGGGGGAAAAAGGGGTGGTGGTGACGGACTGTATTCTTAATCCGTCACCACACAAACAAGTGTCAAGTTTAAATACTGGTTATGCTTTTGTATAACTTGTACTTGTATTCCCAGAAGGTTCTACTGATAAACGTGTTCCATAAAAAATAATTATAAAGATTTCCTTAAACCAAAATAAGTTGAGATACAAGTATTTATATTACTACTTAATAGGTCACTATCTTGCGTCATTAAAATTCGTTTTACCTATATATTTTTTTCCTTTCTAAGCAGTCTTTGTCCAGATACATTTGTCCAGCAGTGGACTATTAGAGGCTGATGATGACGATGATAGTTTATATTTATAAATAACTAGCTGACCCACGCAACCTCGTTTGCGTCTTCTATTGCCAGTAGCGTGAAAATTTTCCCCCCTTTTTAAAAAAATCTTCATTGGTGCTCCGCTTCTATTAGTATTAGCGTGATGATATATAGCCTATAGCCTTCCTCGATATATGGACTATCCAACACTGAAAGAATTTTCAAATCGGATCAGCGGTTCCTGAATTTAGCGCATTCAAATAAACAAACAAACTCTTCAGCTTTATAATATTAGTATAGATATAATCAAATATATCCGTTGTCTGACAATCAACACCATCTAGCATTGAACTAAGAAGAATTCGTACTATGACATCAAGATTGGCTGATTACTTTATATCCTTTTATTTTAAATATAATAAATGTATTATATACAAAGAAAACAGCCATTCTCCGAAACAAGTATTTGCAGATCATACAAACATTTACAGCACAGCAGTCGCATACTGCGCCATCCAGGTATGGTTTTTTTTTTTAATTCGATTATATTTAATGATGTAAACTCTTCGAATATCAATGAAAATATGTATCCTTTTATTATTTAACAAGCGGAACTACTCTACTCTTATTAGTCATAGATAATTCTAGGACTAAAAGTTTTTTTAATTCCAACTAGTGGTACCCGAGTACAACGCGTTCAACACAAACTCTTCAGCTTCCTAATATTACAATTTACATTTTATTCCAGAACTTATTTCGAGTCATGTATTTATAGTTCCTAGTCCACGCTTAAGGGTTGTAGTGTAAAGTAACACAGTCCATACCCCCCTTTACCTACCCTTAATACGTTATCCAATACCAAAAGAATTATTCAAATATGACTAACAAACAATCAAACAAAAAGCTTCATTATATTATTAATAGTAAGAGTCTAAGTTGCTTACCAATATACACAAAAACAATGAACACACAACACGACAATCTATTAAACATTTTCTCTTTATCACTTTATCATTGTACACAAAACGTACCACCGGTTTCTCTTGGATAGTGAAAGGTACTGATTGACTCCAACTCAAGTACAACTTAGCTGAGACAGGTATACTCTGAGTGAAAGAGAGAGGCGACTAAGTGACGTGCGCCCGCGCAACTGAATCGCAACTTCGCAACTTAGTGGAATTTGGTGGTTCCGCTTGTCATGGTAAAGTACTTATTTGAAGGTAAGTTTTTCAATACATGTAATAAATGATATCTTAAGTAATGTTACTTATGTAGGTACGAAAGTTACACATGTAATTATGAAGTAAATATACATAGAGACACTTGATAATAACGCATCTCAATCCCAAACTAGGCCGAGCCTGTGCTACGGTAAGTGGTAACCACACTGGTGAATAACATACTCATACATATATGTATAAATACTGAAATAATAGATAAATTAAATCCAGATACAGAAACAAATGTTAATAGCCATCACACAGGGTGACTATCGTGGGAGAGCCACGCTTCGGCATGCATATGCCAGCTCGACCGGAGTGATGCCATAGCCTCATAGAAAACCAGTGTGAAATAGCACTTGCGCTGTGTTTTACCGAGTGAGTGAGAATATCGGAGGCCCATATCCCAACCCCTCCCCCTATCTCTCTCCCCATCCCCCAAAGGCCGGCAACGCACCTGTGACGCTCCTGGTATTGCGGGTGTCCATGGGCGGCGGTAATCGCTTACCATCAGGCGATACGTCTGCTCGTTTGCCACAACCTACATAAAAAAAACAGTTTTTTTGGTTGTGTCCTGTACTGGAATGGAACCCACGACCTCCAGCTCAGAAGCAGTCAGGATCACCAACTACTAGATCAACAAGCACAAATAATCATGTCGGTAGACCATAGTTTGACATGACCGGTGTTGTGACATCATATTGTATTTTACAGATGATAAATGATGATGATATTTTACAGATGTATAAAATAAATAAATAAATATTTTGGACATATTACCTACAACGCCATCTAGTCCCAAGCTAAGCAGGGCTTGTGTTATGGGTACTAGACAATTGATATAAATAAAAATATACATTTTTATTGTAAATACATACATATTATACATAGAAAACAACCAAACTCCGAAACAAATATTTGCAGATCATACAAACATTTGGTCCGACCCGGGAATCGAACCCGAGACCTTAAGAACAGTAGTCACCTACGCTACCACTGCGCCACAGAGGGAGTCAAAAAAATAAAAAAACTGTTAACAGTTCACTTGTCTTTCCGTAAAAAGTATCGTTTGGCCTACTGTATTGTACTGGCGAGGCCAGGGTTGGTATAGCGTATATTTCTATGTAGTTGGTTCCCTTAAACACCCCTTACGACACCCATGGGATGAATAGGATGTAGACACTAATTATTTTTAATCCATCACCTCAAGGAGAGTGGTGTGAGTACATAAATGAATAAAGGCGTTCCTAGGTAGGAAGTCCGAATTGACCTTCGAGATAGGAACTAGACTTGAGTGCATTCGAACCTAATTAAATAGATTTATGTTTCAATTATGTAAGTGAAAAAAAATGCGTAATGTTTGTGTAAACCCTACTGATTTACACAAACATCACGCAAAAAGAGAGAACTATAAAGAATTACCCTTGAGTGTCGTAAGAAATGACTAAGTGAGCAAGCTACGCAGGGTAAATTCACTGCAAAGAAAAAGTAAACTTTAAACCACAGATCACCCCCCCCCCCCCCCCACCCATCACCAGGGAGTGATCTGTGCTTTAAACAAACCCTATGCCAACTCATCTGGCGCGGCAGCCTAGTATAGTGGACATACACCTCTCCTTAGAAAGCTCTAGGGCTCTCCTTACAGCTTTAGGCCTTTAGACTTAGGCCTCTGCCTATCCCCAACAGTGGACTATTAAAGACCGTTAATGATGATGAACTATGAAGGTAAAATCATGGTTAGGTTAATAGCTTTTTAAAACCATAAAAGTAAGATCGCAATCTCGTGGAAAATGGTTTAAAACCTTTTGAAATTAACATTTTATTTATTAATTTATAACTTATTATTCACAAAAAAATTCACATATTACTTATAAGGAGGATAATATATATACCTACATGTGTTTTATTTGGTGTTTCTGAAAAGTATCTCTTGTAGAAGTGAATGTTTGTTTGTGCGTCCGGGTCGTTTGCAGAAAATGATAGACTATATAAATTTGTCTATACATAAGTATACCCGGCTTTTTTAAGCGAGTTTTTTATTATTATTTATAAACTGTATATATTTGTGTTAGAGTGTAAATATATACAAAAAATAGATGGGTATTGGTAATTGCTTATTCATTTAATAAATTTATTTATAAAATCATAAAGTTTATAAATAATAATAAAAAACTCGCTTAAAAAAGACGGTTACAGCGAAACAAACAAACATATAGGCGAAGCTAATAAAGAAAAAGGTGTTTAAAAGATAGCTTTTGTTATTAATTTACTGTACACCTAATAATATCTTTGTTCTCTCGTGGTCGTTACATTATATCATTAGACAGAAATGGAAGACAAACATCTATTCTGATACCAATAAGAACATATTACAGAGCATGTATTTTAAACTGACGTAATCAAGATGTAAGAACATGGGGAGAAAGTATTGCACTTGCAACCATAACGTGTGTCTCTTTGTAGTTTATCGGCCATGTTCGACAATTTAAAATAAATAAATATGCCGGACATCTAACACACAACGCCATCTAGTCCCAAGCTAAACAGAGCTTGTGTTATGGGTAATAGACAACTAATATAAATACTTATATGTATTTTTCTTTTGTAAATACATACATATTAAACATAGAAAACACCCAAACTCCGAAACAAATATTTGGAGATCATACAAACATCATTTGCCAACAAACAGTTAATAGTGCATATTACCACATGCTCTATCAACATAGAACATCATAAAACATAGCACAGGCGAGCTATACACGTGAGCTATAAACATATTATAACATGAACAAAATCCAGTTTTTCTATATTTGGATCTCGTCTCACGCACAGACCCCGATTGATCTTTATTTATAAATGAGCTAAAATAATTTAAAACAGAGCAATGGTGGAATAATCTTTAAAGATATTTAATTTATAATATCTTGTATAATCTTGTTTAATCATATATATATTTTTTATTATATAGGGGGCAAACGAGCAGACGTATCGCCTTATGCTAGTGATATTTACAGGAGTGACAGCGTGGGTCACGGATAAAATGCCCATACAGGGGGAAATAGTTTGTTCTGTGTCTGTGTGTAATAAGACTTTAATATGTACGTTTTTAGAAATATACAAGTATGTTTATCTGCCTAGTCTGGATTCAGACGTCCCGTTTATAAAATGGGTCATAGTATTATTATGTTAATGGTTTGTTTGCACGTCATAATCTTAGAACTAACTAGACTGATTCAAATAATGTTAGATTATGTTTAGGTGATATGGTTGGTTGGTTGGTATGCATCCTAACTCTGTGGCTATTCGCCGAAGTTATCTTTATCTATTGTGAGCTTTTAGATTTACAAACATGATGGTTTTGCGTCATCAATTACTATTTCTAGTTGATTCCTATCGATTCGTTCGAATCGGTCTGAAAGGAATCACAAGTTGCATAAAAGATACGAAATTATTTTCAATATCTTCTTACAATTGTTTATACACTAGCTGTATTTAAAGCTATAAAGTCGATCTGACCTCGAGTTTAGTTTGTTATTGCCTTATATAAAGTGAAATTGACTTATAAAATAGTTAATAGTGCCGGCGTCCTATTTTTGCATCGTATTCTTGTATCAAAACATATTGTTTTTTTTCGGTAGCATAGATACCTAATACGGAACCGAAGATTAATCCCAATTACATGAACAGTCTTTAACACTAGACGGTTGGCCTGGTGGCTTAAGCGGCGAGTGGGCAGGGCGGCAGCACGGGACCCTTTCCTTCCGGCTGACGCAGGTGCTTTCCGGGCACGACTGCTTCGGGAAGTACCTGCACTCGGTCGCTAGGAGGGAATTGAGTCCCGCCTGCCACCACTGCGACTGCAGTGAGGACTCGGCCCAGCATACGCTGGAGATCTGCCCCGCTTGGGCGGATCAGCGCCGGGCCCTCACTGCAGTCATCGGAGGAGATCTGTCGCTACCGGCCGTCGTACTGTCCATGGCCGGTAGCGACAGCAGTTTTACCGCGGTCGCGACCTTCTGCAAAGAAGTAATTTCGCAGAAGGAGGCGGCGGAGAAGGCCCGGGAGGACGATATCCACTCGGACCCGATCCGCCGCCGGCGCACGGGGCGGCGGAGGCGCGCCTATCAGCACCTCATGCCGCCCTGAGTGTGGCCGCGGATGGACGGGATGGGTTTTCCCCTCCATCCGCATTACAGGCCAACCGCGAGGGGGCGACGTACGTGTGTGCCGTGCGTCGCCTAAATTGAGATTGTATTGGTAGAAGGTGCCCGCTTCAGTGCGGGCAGGCGCTGGGAGGGGCCCGGTTGTGTTAATAAACGCATTTCCCGGACCCCTCCCTTCTCAGGCGCAGAGTTGGCACACCGTGTGGTTTTAGTCGGTTCGATTCCGACACACCGCCCCGCCGCAAACCCCGGCGGGGTGACGGCCCGAGGGGGTTTCCACACGTAAAAAAAAAAAAAAAAAAAAAAAAGTGGCTTAAGCGGCGGTATTTGAATCCTACATGGGACAACTTTGTGTGATCCATATATTGTTGTTATCTATAAATGTTTGTAAGTCCCCCGCGATGCAGGTTATATTCCTAATGGGAGTAGTCTTTAAAAAAAAATAATTAAGTTCATTGTTGTACATAATGCTTATATATCCATAAATACATACGCCTCGGCAAACGTAATATACGACGGCCACAGGCTAGGTGACGATTTGCCCAAGATGGCTAGCAGCCCAAAATCGATCAGAAGGTCTACCTCCAGCAGTAGACATAGGTACAATAGATAAAATAACATCCAGACTCAGAACAAATGAAGTGTTCATCACACACGAACGGCCCCACGGCTCCCGCCTTTAAAGACAGGGTGCCTAACCACTGGACCAATAGGTCTATCAACTATGTATACGTATTGCAATTAAGGCCATAATACACCAGTTCTTTGAATTAGCCTGACGTTTCAACCAGGATGCACTGCCCGGTTGGCCCGTGCTCACAGAGTACCCAAACTTACTCAAATGTGTGCATTTTACGTAATCGTGTTTATTTCTGTTCATTCTAAACTATTTCAATATTCCTTAACTCTACAGAAGTGCACAGATGTAATGCAAAAAGAAAATTTCTTTTTTTTTGTTGTTGTACTTATATTTCTTTTATTAAAAGTTTTTTTTTAATTGGCAACCAGCCAGTGTTACTTGTTACACGTATTTTTTCTCTATAAGAAATTTTTAGATATTTATTTCCCCTCCTGTTTGATATCATAGATTCGTGTGCCACTGGCGGTTTAAAAGACCAACTAATAATAATTTACTCCTTGATACGTCACGAGAGCCAGTAATAACGGTCAATACACAAGTATCTATTATGTAAAGTTATGTGGCACACACGACCTTCGTACAAACTTAGCGGAATCACCAACAAACAAACCGAGCCGTATGAAATAATCGCGTGACGCATGCGCAAGCGCCCCACTCCGCTGTTTTCTACTATTCCCGGCGGCTGACTCACTCGCGCTGAAATAAGGTCATTGTAATCCACACCGCGTTGTATTGTAGTTCGATTCCCGGAAACACTGTTATAAGTTCAAAATGTTGTTTAAAAGCTGCTAAAGATTATACTTACATATTGTAAAACACAATAATAATTAATTAACCTGCGACATTGAAATAGCTTAAGTGCTCTTGAATTTATCGTCACAAAAAAATGACTTAAAGTAGAATTAAAAAAGCAATTTTATGTAGAAAATATCATAAAAATGACATTAATACATCACAATAACAAAGTAGAAATTATGTGATTCGTGTGGACTTCAAAAACATGAAAATTCTGCACCGATTTATATACAATCCACTTGATTGTTTTTATCTATATTTCATATTACCGTTAATCGTTTCTCATCAGTGTAATTTCAATGTGCCATAGTAAAGCTAGGAAGGGTACAGCTAACACTTATTAAAAATATCACTAATTCTACCATAATTAAACTGTATGATAATCGATTGTTCCTAAATTTATTATTCTTCTTGTGACAGGGTTATGTCTGCAGTAGGAAGACCTGCTTACATGAATAGATTAAGTATAATTAACATAAGTTATGAGCAAGTAAATGAATGATAACATTAAGTAATATCATCAAACGTACAGTCCCTACTAAATGCTACCAACTGCCTTTAATGGTCCACTGCTGGACATAAGCCTCTCCTTAGAAACAATACTTTGGCCAACTACACCACGCTGACCAGAGATGGGTTGGTATAGGGTTTGTGTCAAGTGGGTCCGGTCGTGTTAATAACAGCAGTTCCCGGACCCTTCCCTTCTCAGGCGCAGAGTGGCACATCGTGTGGTTTTAGTCGGTTCGATTCCGACACACCGACCGAAACCCAGGCGGGGTGACGGCCGGAGGGGGTTTAAACACGTAAAAAAATCGTATCTTAGTCGCATCTTACGACACTCATGAGTTGAATAGGGGTGGTGGCACTGTGTAGTTTATTTCTAAATGATTTATATCGATAAGGATCTAAATGAGGTGTGAACATGATTTGTAAACGACAGGTGGCTAATGAGATAGGATAGCACAATCATATAATCTCTTTAAACGAGACGAAAGTTGAGATGAACGATAGCCTAACAACATCCTGTAATTAAAACAATTATATAAATAATCCAACTGTTAACAATGTATAAAACACATTCATCAATGTAAAAACATTGAAATGAACCTGGGTGGACCTTTTATATTAAAAAACCAAGCAACTGGTCACTATTCTTGAGAATAAGATTATTTAATTTAATCCAAAAGAAACTTCCAAAATGCTACTTTGTAAAATAAGTTAGGACGCGTACTTATATTTTTTTATTATCGCCTGTTAGAGCGATCAAAAAAAATATAAACCTAATGCTTTTTCACGCTATTTTAAGTAGGAAAGACGTGCACTGGTAGTGAACTCAATTTCACTCATTAGATAGAGGTCTATACAACGAACACAACTTGTCTACAATAATTAGTAGAAATGCGTATTTCTAAATAAATTAATTTATTTCACAACATAGATAAACACACATAATACATAAACTACACCCAGATACAAATTAAATAAACGTGTTCATGACACAATTGTTTGTCTTGGTTACAATCAAATCCACGACCTCAGGCTCTGCAGTCAAGATCATCGACCACTACCACAAACTAAAGTTGCATAAACTAGATGGCGCCTTTAAAGTACATTACTAAATCGCGCTGTTAAGATTCTTAAGTGGTGATATAAAGAGCCGGTCAACTATAAAACGCTGCTTCAAGCCGGCTCGGTCTGTAGCAGTTTACGAACCCTACGGGCCGAGGCAACTAACCTAACCAACTTCTTGGGCCTCTTTCGCGGGGTGGCGGGTCGACTCTCGGGTCAGGAAAAACTGAAACCCCGCACTATACTTATAATGTAATACTCCACCACGGTAACATAATAACACCACTAACGCCTATATTTATAGGTATAATGTTAATTTTGTTATATGTGCCGTACATACATATGGATTTAGTAAAAGTGGTTATTATATTACAAACAGACACTCCAATTTTATTTATTTGTAATTTGTATAGACAATCATCATCAGTTTATTGTAGACATTGCAGTCCACACCCGCAGATATCTCTACCATTGAAAATATATATGTAAGTGTATTTTGGTTTCGACTGTTTCGAGTAATATCAATGTTACTGGAGTATCTTAAATGTATTTAATTTATTTCTTCACAATAAGCATTCCTACTACTACTACATAGCCGACCCGACCCTAGATAATCTTGCAAATAATAAAGGCTAGGAATAATAACAAAAGAGCTGGTAATATAATAAGTAATTTATTTCAAGTGTTCTCTCACTAGGTATATGGCGTATTTTTTGCAGCCCCTTACTTCTGAACACAATGGCATATAGGGCCCCCAACATGTTTTAACATGTTGTCTTCATACCAATAAATATAAACATTTAATACCGACTGCTCAGCTTACGGTTGATGCATTGTCACAGATGCTTAGATGATGTCTTTCTATTACAATGACATACACAATGCATAGGACAATAATTATATAGTAGCTAGACTGCTAATTGAACTTTGTAATCTGAGTGTCACACAATTATACGGACATCGTAATGATGCTTTGCTGGCAATCTTAATGGTTTACGATCATGCGAAATAATCGTATATGTATTATTTTTATAAAACACAAACTATTCGGACTGAACCCGCTACATTCAATACGTTTGCTACCGCAAGCTTATATTCGTTGAAGATGTCGCCCGCGTCGCTTCTCACTGCGCTAAGTTAGGTTTGAATGTTAATACTCACTCACATGTAAGTAGGACAACACTTAATCCACAAATTGTTGTTCAGTATCCGAGTTTTTTTTTTGTGTTATTGTATAAATGTTTGTGAAGGCTACATTTATATTGTGGGAGTAGTCTTTTATAACAAAATCTTTTAATATATTTTTTTTATGTAATAGGGGGCAAACGAGCAGACGTATCGCCTGATGGCAAGCGATGACCGCCGCCCATGGACACCCGCAACACCAAAGGCGTCACAAGTGTGTTGCCGGCCTTTTTAGAAGAAGTACGAAAAATAAATATGATCAAAGAAGTTATAAATGCATCAAGGATTGTGGCTCTGACTGGTAAGCTAGAGGTCGTGGGTTGGAATCCGACCCAGTGTAAATAATTGTATGATGGTATGGTCATCTATACTAAAATATCTAAAGCTGAAGAGTTTGTTTGTTAGCTTGAACGAGCTTATCTCAGAAACTCCAAATCTGATTTTAAGAAAAAATCAGTGTTATATAGTCCATTTATGGAGGAAGGGTATATTTTATCACGCTAAGATCAACAGAAACGGAGCATTAATAAGGAATGTTAAAAAACGGCGGAAAATAATTACGTTACTGACAATAAATAGGAGACGCAATCGAGCAGTTTAGCGTCAGCTGGTTAGATCTATATCTGGCTGTAAATTATCCCTTTACAAGTGCTTATCATCAGTCTCTTTATTTTAGTATAGACTCTACTTACTAAATATATGTGTGTAACGAAACGGACTCTAAACCTTCACCTCTATCAGAAGGAGAGAGTAAACTAAATATCTCACTCTAACAACTTAGAAATGGACTAAAATGATGAGTAGAGACACAAGACTGCTCAGTCCAGTTGAACGATATATTTGGACTTACTAGGTTTTGTTAATACCGTCTCAGACACTTGGCAATTGGTCAAGAATGCTTCAAACCTGGTTTCCAATAATAACAAACACTGAGCTAGGCGGCTTGTGTATCGATCACATTCAATGTTTCATGAAAATTTATGATTCTTGCCTCCTGGGCTCGCTGGCTTCTATAACATTAATGTCAAGGCTAGTATTAAGAGGCAATGAGCACTTGACTTTAACAGATAAACATTTTATACTAGCTTTATGAAAAGTAATGCAAGTTAACAACTGTGCAGCAAAATACAACACAATCAGAATAACTTATTAGCCCAGTGATTACTGATCCTAACTGCTGACCCGCCCGCTACAAATGTATGATGAACACAATCATGTTTTCTGTGCTTCGTGTAATGTACATATTTAAAACATTTAAATATGTTTAACTACTGTTACCATAGTCCACTGTCTATTGCCATAGCACATGCTCTGCCTAGTTCAAAACTGCCGTGTGTGAGGAGTGCTGTACAATTACTTTAGGATTATACAAAAATAATATTTTTATTCGTCATTAACAGTCATCAATAGTTCTCTTCTCGACATAACCTTCTCCTTAGAACGAAGGTAACTTTCTTCTTTTTTCGACAAAGTAGTGTTAAGTTTTTATTATTATTTTTTTCAGTTCGGTTTTTACCCTTATTCGTGCCGTGCATATTCCACACGACGAATAGGTGTGTGTGGTGACGTTCTGTATTACGAGTATTAATCCATCAATAAATTGTAGTTCTTCTTTCTACTGTAATATTTATTTGAGACATTGTTATTGTGTGATTTTTATAAGCTATAAAACTCCTTCTAAATGTACGATGAGATCACACTTCTTCGTTGCATCACTGACGACATATACTTGTGTTAGTGGTTGCACTAAGGAGGCTCTAAAACACCTTAATATCTTATTTTTATTTAACACTAGCTGACCCACGCAACTTCGTTTACCTCTCCTATTGCCCGTAGCGTAATAACTTTCCCCCTTTTTTGTAACATAATTCACTGATGCTCCGTTCGAAAAAAATTTTTTTTAAATATAATTAATCACCTTTTACACCTTCCCTGGACTACGACAAATATTTTTAATCCGAAATCAGCTAAATTGGCAGAGCTGTTCTCGAGTTTTAGCGAGACTAACAAACAGCAATTAATTTTTATTTAACATTTAATCTTCATCGGTGCATATCTCCTAAAGTGTTGTCATGAGCACTTTTAGTGGTTTTCATTGACATGGTATCGTGAAATATGTAGTCGTTAAATTAGGGACAGGTGGTGCTGGTTTGTGTACCTACTACAAGTCAACACTATATTTTTATTTATTTATATCCGTTTAATATTATAAATTCGAAAGTAACTCTGTCTGTCTCCCTGTTAGGCTTTTAAAGGTACTTTGATTATTTAGGAAGAACATAGGCTACCGATATACGCTTGGGAGGAGCCCCAGAATGAAGCTAGTAGGTATCAATATATACAGACCTACAGAATACAGACACCACACGACAAACGACAAGACTTAATATTTTTACCATTAATTTATGTTGAAAAAACTAGGTATGAACATGGTTGAATGATGATTCTTTTAAAACAAATAAAGTAAGAGTAAAACCCAATTACTTAACCAATATATTAAAGAGCTCAAAACATTAAAGAAAGTATGTACACGTATGTAAATGTACAATACATAAATTAACCCAAACCTTGAAGATAATTCATGAACACAATTACAAAAATAATTATTTCTGTGTTTAATAAATAATGAACAAATAAATAATTATTTTGACTGTTGAGCAGCGGTAGATACAAAACGACTGACCGTCCGTGCCATGGGTTTCATTGTGTACCTAAAGTTATATTTGTTGAGAACCCACGTTATTCATGGTACCCAGGAAACCATCCGGCCATGACAGGTGAGCTGATTATTTTTAAATCTAAACAAAAGCGTTGCCTACGGCTGAGCCGGCCAGCCGCCCAAACTGTTCTGATGCCGATTCGAAGACTATCGTATTTGTCGAACTAAAAAAGGAATGGTGAGCTGCGCGGCCGCCGGGGAGTGGTGGCCGAGAGGGGGGGATACGCCTGGATCTCTGAGAGGGAACGAAAACTCGGAGTCAGGGTGGGACTGCCGAGCGGAACAGTCTCTCCTTCGTCGAACGTCCAACACACATCACAATGGTAAGTGTTAGACCCAGTGACATACAAGTGAACACATAAGTGGTGACAGTGATTTAAGTGGCAGTGCCGATATCTCTAACGATGCGCTATCTCCAGACGTCGATGAAAATAACGCCGCGCTCGATGACGAACGAACGTCCAAAACAGATCGGAAACGAAACGTCGCGATGCATTTCACGTGGAATTATATCCGGTGCTGATTGATAGTTCTCAGAAGCCGTGAAGAAGCGGTTTTCAAATTATAATGTTTAAACTTCAATAAACATTACAAAAGAGGCGTCCAAATCGAAACCAATGAAAATTAAAAAAAAAGCAAACGAATCCAAAGTAAAATCAGAAATAGATAAAAGCGACGAGATAATAACTGATTGATTTAAAGTAAAAATAAAATAAACAAAATTACAAATCAATTTAATTTTAAAAACGCATTAGATATGCACCAAATAACTAAATCTGTTTCGTCCAAATCTCTTGAAATGGCACTTCAATAAATAAATAAATGCTAACGATGATGTTAATTGCATAAAATAAGTAAAAATTAATACCTGATATTGTAGAAAGTAGAGCGCGCAGAGTTCTTAAAATAACATTATGTAATTGAGGAGTCCGAAATGTGGTGGATAAAAACAGAGCACGCGCCGGCCGATCTAAATATAGGGGCGCGCCGAGCCACGCCTAAACAGGGCACCGGCGATGAAAGCATGACATTATTATGACTTTTATAAGATTTCAAAATCTTAGCGTCGAATAAAATTAAATAAACATTTAACTATAAGAAAACGATAATAAAAGTTTATATCGTCTCTTTTCAAATCAACTGAATCCATTTCAAAATAAAACAGAACTAGGTAGAACACTTATTTGCAATCAATTAGGTACATATCGATCACAATCACATAGGTAACTGAATGCAAACGTATTGATGTGTGTGTTTTTCTTCAGGCGGATAAAGATAAGAAAGTAAAGAAGAAGAAGGCAAAAGAAGAGGCACCAGCGGAAGAGGCCCCCGCTGCAGCCCCCGCCGCCTCTGGAGGCAGTGACAGGCAATCCTCCCGCGGAAGCCGCAAGGCTAAGCGCACTGGTTCCAATGTCTTCTCCATGTTCTCACAGAAGCAGGTCGCTGAGTTCAAGGAGGTAATCATTTGAAGATCCTAAAATTTCATACAAAATGTAGCTAAATCTAAATTCCCAGAGTACTGATTTATACCCTGTGAGACAATATGAGGCGTCAAGAATTACGTCAATTCACTGGAACGCCTTAAATTGTGTCATCGGTCGTGTTTAGCTCGTGCTCAGCATTTGTTTTGTAAACTTGTGCAACTATCTCGCGTGCTCATTGTCTTCAGAGCAGACATTTTCAAAATTTTACAATTTGACGTCATATACTATACGATGACCCATTTCCTTGTCTCGCAGGCCTTCCAGCTAATGGACCACGACAAGGACGGTATCATCGGCAAGAACGACCTGCGCGCCACCTTCGACTCGCTCGGCAGACTGGCGTCAGAGAAGGAGCTCGACGAAATGGTCAACGAGGCATCCGGCCCCATCAACTTCACCCAGCTCCTGACCCTCTTCGCGAACCGCATGTCCGGTGGCTCCGACGAGGATGACGTAGTCATCAACGCCTTCAAGACCTTCGACGACGAGGGCAAGATCGACTCCGAGAGACTGAGGCACGCCCTCATGACCTGGGGCGACAAGTTCAGCGCCGACGAGGTCGACGAAGCGTACGACCAGATGGAGATCGACGACAAGGGCTTCATCGACACCACCAAGCTCATCACCATGCTCACCGCCAGCGCCGAGGAGGAGGAGGGCGGCGAGGCCGCGTAAGGCTCCACCCGTCGCCTTGGAGACCTGAGACATGTCGCAGTGCAGCACACCGCCCGACCGCACACACGGTTCCTTACATCGGATTAAAGACCACGATGTGAACCGAACATTTTTTATTTAATTTCTTTATGTAATTAATTTATTGTTTCCATTTTTTTATTTATATATAATGAAAATATAGTTCTACTATTACCAAACTGTGTAGTACTATACCCGTACTATGTCAACTCTAACAGCTGCAGAGTAAATATACTTGTTGTAAGGAATACCATGTATTCATGTTCTGTTTCAATAAAGAATTGACTGAGTCTGAGCTAAATGACATGTGCCCGATGGGTACACTTTTATATATACGAATTTTATATTTACACGACACGACTCCACAAATACACCCTAAAATAATAAATACACTTACTTATGCAGTGTATTATAGGATAAAAATTTAGGATAGACAGTCGCAAGGTGACTTAAACAGTTTAAGCTTATATTTGACCCAATAACCTATATACAAGCAAACAGACGTTACTAAAGACCCATATTTTACCAACCATAGCTAACACCTTTTGGAAAAACTGGAAAATCTGGAAGTATAATAACATTTTAATGGGTAGGGAATGGGAGTGAGAAATTAAGCAATAGCTCGAGAAGTCACGTAAGCGTGGACAATTATAAGCAACGCAGTCATTATTTAAGTTTTACCACTTACATTTGGGATAGCATTTAAATGAATAGTTCGACGTTATACATGGAGCTTTTTCCTTGGACTTAGCAACAATTATAGTAAACAAATCTAAATCGATTGATATCTCTGTTCAAATGGCGGAGTCCAATTAATTACATTCTGAGTCCCTCTTCATATTCTACATTCACCGTCACATCATCACCACATCGTTTAGCACTTTCACCTAATCGCTTTCCTTACACAATAACTTTACCTTTGTCCCTTCCAAAACCATCCAACTCAAATTCCAAGTTACAAAAGAACGTAATAATGAGGAACATAGGTATAGTTAGGTGCGACCTCTTTCGACCGTTGCACAACTTACAATAGTCAATAGCTTATTTTTTTCTTTGTTTATTTATTATTAAAGCTTAAGCTTTAATAATACCTAACATTAAGTTAAAAAAAAGTTAGCAGATAGAAAGTATAATGTAACAACAGTCGCCTGTCCTGTGATTCCTGTTACCTACACACGACACGGTATTTGATAATGCTAAATAAAATAAATAACTCCACACTGTTACAGACATTATGGCAAAAAATTAAAACGTGAATATAAGTACCGGCTATCCGGCTATCCAGCGCCTGGTTTAGATCTTCCTTACAAAACCTACTATCGTGAACTCGTGAAACAAGTCATATCATCAACAGCCTTGAGCCTTAGAAAAGTTAGAAAGGAACCTGAGCCTTAGAAAAGTTAGAAAGGAACCTGAACCCTACCTCGAAGAGTTTACTGTGTCATCATCAAGTCAGCCCTGGGGCATCAAGTTACATACTCGTATATCTTTTTTGTGTAAAAAAACAACTACCGAACTAGAGTTCTATGTCGCGAGGAACTTTACAAACTTAAACATTAGGAACGAACATACTCGGAACACAATTTGAGAACCACACAAAGTGTGTGGGTTTAAACAACTTTAAACCCACAATATTTAGCGTAAAACAAAAAGAAGCGGCGACAGTTTAAATCACTACGCCATCTGTGCTGTGTGCTGTCAATTTATGTAGGTATGTCTCAAAATATGCATTAAAATACAAATTAGATGATCCTATTTCTAAATTGACCGATTTAAATCCCCTAATGCTAAAAGGGTCTTTTTTTAATAAGATATTGTTAAAGAACACAATCAATCTAAAGCTATCAGGAAGACACCACTGTGTTAAGAAATTGTAGATGGTAGAGAAATAGCAACGACAAAGATGGCAGTAAATTCACTTTTATTCTCTTTGTTTTTCTGTTTTGCCTGTATCCGCGAGTCGTTTAGCTAACTATATTAATTGAGAAATAGAGTTTAAACCACTAAAAATCTGCAAGATAACTTATTTACGTTAAATAATATGCTCTGTCCACAACGATTTTTACTTTGTGCTCATTGATCTTGACATAAGCCTGTTTAAAAATATATTTTTAAAAGAAAGGTTTTAACATTTGCATTAAAATTTATTATGCAAAATCTAATAACACTTTCTATTGAAAAAAATTTTAAAATCGTTTCACTCATATTCGTAATAATAACGGCAAAACGATAAATGTTTTAGCTCTGTGCTGTGATCTGTGATGACACTGATGACAATTGACGTTTTGTTGTTGTGATATACTTTTAGTTATAATATACTTAGATTCTATCTAACATTTTTATTATTTAATACTCCTTTCTAGACGTTACTATTTCTTAGAAAAGTAATTATTGTAAGGATTATCGGCTCTAGATCTATATATATATATTAAGAAGAAAAAGTCCTTACGTGTTGCTAAGCAAGTGGGATTTCTATTTTAAACCATTATCAACAATGACTGAAGTAATTCAAAGACCTGAAAATGTGGTTAAGACATTTTTATACGAGTTCCCTACATGCACTACGGAAGAACTGACATTTAAGTTGGAGGTACCGGTAGATATCCCACTACCGGGCTCTACGCGAGAATTAGTGCAAAGAGTGATCACGATGTTCCATATACCGGTGTATTTAGAAGAAGGCAAGTACATATTTCTTTTTTATACTAATAAGGTATCAAATAGTGGTAGCATATTCCAGCACCTACCTATACCTAACCAATAGAAACCAAATTGAATGTACCACAGAAAAATTCATAAGATAAACAACACATCACAACTTATAACGCCCACTTATTTTTCCAATATACATGTTGAAGTCTTTTAATATACTGTAATAATTACAATTCTTTTCAATTTAATTTTCTTTATTACTTATTATGAATAAGCGACCTTAGAGAATATGTTCAGGCAAAATATTAAATTATCTACAATCAGAACTGTTCAAATTCCTTGAAGGTTGATGTCTAACAAAGGTATTTAATTTATTTACATTTAATTGCCTTGTGTATAAAACCTTTATTATCCTTTTTTGGTTTCTGAAAAACAACACAAGAAAAGCTTAACAGGTTTTCTCAGATTGTTTGTTTGTCTGTTGTAAATAGTTTTTTTTAATAAATAGTCACTTCCCTGCAATTTTAAAACATCAGTGAACAAATTTTCCAATACTTTTTTCTTCAATCAGCACAACAAATTGAATATAAAGATTGTTTTATTTAAAGATTTAAATGAAAAACTATCAAACTTTGTGGCTCAAGAAACCAAAACCTTTCACAACAGTCGAGATGGCAAACTGATTGACCAGCTGAAGAATTCTGAAATCAATGTAGAAGGAGTCATCAAGAACTGGGAGAAACTGTTTAAGGACAATGTCATGGATTTTGCAGAACAGAAGGGAACATCTGATGAAGAAGTATTTGCAGCTGCATACCATAAGCTGGTGCATTCCCCTGCACTTGAGACAATATTGCAGGTGGAGAATTCATATGCCAAGACTATCTTGAACACTCTTGAAAATAGAGAGGATGATATTAAGAAGCTTACGGAAAAGTAAGGATAGTTTGCTGGACATAGACTTTTATAGAGAACATGTTTTTATTTCCTTAAAATTTAAAACAATTTAATCACTAAAATTGTTGG
Source organism: Spilarctia lutea (assembly GCA_916048165.1). Classification (NCBI taxonomy): domain Eukaryota; kingdom Metazoa; phylum Arthropoda; class Insecta; order Lepidoptera; family Erebidae; genus Spilarctia; species Spilarctia lutea. Next base: position 420,381 of record OU696492.1, on the reverse strand, counting down.
ATGTTTTGGATTTTGTATTTCAGTCTACAAAGCTTACAGCCTCGCTTGCTAAAATTATTTATTTCATGGAAATGAGATTCATTCAATATCCTACACTATCTTTTTTAAAATTTCATGAATCAACAATAAACATACATTTTCTCAGACAGACTGAGGAAATGGAAGAAAAGATCAAACAACTAAACATTTCAACAACTGAGGAAGAAATCAATGGGTTGGCTGCTTCACATTTTGAACAGCAAGCTCTTGTGTATGGACGGTGGGGGTCCCAACTAGACGCCCTGCGGCAGACCCAGCGCGCGCAACATCGTGCTTGGCTCATGAACACCCTGGAGGAGTATCAAAGCACCTCAGCTCTTAACACTCCCAGGTCAATTTATATTATTGCTTAATATTTATAAATTAATAGAGATCTGCTAGAACTAAAAATGTATGTTTATAAATACAGTAACTCTCCCCTGGCGACATTCTCCCCGGAACTTGGTCCCTTGCCGGTAGCACCTGGTCCGGCGAGCGGCCAGCGCCTTGAGGAAAGTTTTACTATCCACCTCGGCAGTCAACTAAAACAAACACATAACATCCGGATAGTCGCTATGGATCTCCTAGATTTGTGTGTTGTCAAGTGAGTAAAATTCTGACTTAAACCCCAAGATTTATTAATAACAACAATTGTGTTAGGTACATAATTCATAAGAAAAAATTTACCAATTTTGTTTAACTATCGGAACTTGACAAGATGACCCTATGATGTTATGCGTTTATATTGATGTTGCGAAATCTTATCCAATATTCTGTCGGCGTCAATACATCTTAAGCATTTCAATAAAAGGTCATTAAGATAATTAAAGGTTACTAAAATAGAATAAATAATTATACAGTATACTACATCTGCAGTCCCCAGGAGGGCTCCCGGCGTCTTCAGACGTCCCTGTCTCTGTACTCTTCGGAACTGTCGGGCGTGGTGCTGCTGACGGAGTCCCCCCCTCGCAGACCCGCGCCCCCCACTACCACACTAGTGAGCGCTGCTACGTCCAGCACCGAACACCATTTTGCAGATGTCGAGCTGCAGCTTAAGGAGATCAGCGAGAAGGTTCGAGAACCGGTCAGTAAGCTGTTTAAATTATCCAGGACAAAATTTAATATATTTAGAAATAGTAAAATTTCTGCAGTCTCGGGTACGACAATGGGGCCAAATTCTGTGTTTCACAGATGCTCTTGTATCGACAATCGTTCTTATTCCCTGTGTGTACCTACTGTGTAGATTTTATATTTTGTTGACCTCTGCTTGTGAGTACGACAAATACAATTTCTTTTTGTAATAGGCAGAGAAACGCAACAATCAACGTCAAAAGGAGCAATCGGAGAACATGAGCAACAGCAGCAACGGCAACAGCGGAGCGCGCATTCGCCCTCGACGTGACTTGCAGACAGGGGACATCTTCATCACCAAACACAGCAACCTCGACGAGGTTCACATGGTGTTCCATCTTATCGTCGATGACTCTGAACTTCGATCCGGTACGTGCATATTCGTTAAATAAGCTGGGTAAGCGACCGCCGCTAACGATGTTTATCCCGTTACAGGTGATATAACCTCCCGGCACCCTGCTATCTTAGGGCTACGCAATATCCTGAAGGCGGCCTGCAGCAACGACATTACCAGCCTGTCCATTCCGCTGTTGCTCCGCCACGAGATAACCGAGGTGAGTACGAGCGAGTAAGGACGCGGTTAACTGTGTGATGGGTTAAAAATACGGAGTGTCCACCACCATCCCTATTCCACTAAATGTCGCAAAATTCCAGTGAAGTAGCAAACTATGCAGGAAAGGAAGGGAAACTTGACAAAAGTTCGATACCAACTCGGCTGGTTAGTGTACTGCAGGAGAGTTAAAACTTTTTTCTAAATAGAGGTATTTGGTCGTGAAGTATTAAAGTTGTTTGATTGTTGCATTATTGTAGTGGTCGGCATATGCTGAACAATCAAAAGGTCTCGGGTTCGATTCCCGGGTCCAGCTAAAAAGTTTTATTGAGATTTTCTGATTATAGAAATATTTGGCTCCGGCTATTGGAGGATTCATTTTTGATCTCCCCAGGGATTTATTTGGAAATATTTAAAAAACACAACATCTATTGGGATCCCAAGCTTAAAACGATGGGGGATTTAGTTGGGTTTTTTGTCTACACAATAATTATGGTTTCTATTACCAATTGTATATTAGGTCAAATTTTTAATACATTTTACCATGAAGTTACCTACACAAATGAAAATTAACCTTTAACTAGTGACATGAAAAATTTATAACACTATAAGGGACATGACGTCTCACAGGCTACTACTTTCAAAGTTAATATTTTTCATAAAATTGCACCTGGATGATTTAAAATTATGTTGATCTTTAACTATTGGAATGTAATAAAACAAATTTAAATGAATTTAATCAGTATTTATTTAATATTTTTTCTTTAATAAGATAATTCACTATTTGTGGTACTTTTCAGCCTTAGTTGACATGAGATCCTTGTTTACCATTTTAATAGACGTTATATAAATGATATGACAAATTTAACATTTTTTACTTAAAATCTAATCACGAAAAAGCAAAAAAAACATAAAAGCTACTTCTGAAATCAAAAAATAAAAATTCTGACACCTTCTCAATTTGGCATAAATCATTGGCAATTCTTGCACAAGGGGCGAGAACATTGCAGACATATGGGATTGCAACACCCGACACATGTGGACACTGTCATTCTGTGCAGTTCGGGCGGACAAATACTGCATGCCCTTCGCTTGCCCTGACTAGTTTCAGGTCTTTGGATATCTTTTTACCATATCTTCACCCAGTACTCGCTTTATCACTAGCCGTAGCTCGCTTGGTAATTGACTGCACACAACACGTCTTTACATTTGGGGTATCACTAGCGAATGGGCTAACGACTTTTAAAAAATTCCTTTGTCTGTAATATTAGGCAGATACATATTGTATAATATGGGCATTTATGCTGCTCAAGTCCACAATGCGATAGAATACCACCATCGGCCACCTTCTCGTTCGGCGGCTGCTCGTGCTACCTTCATCAGAACTATCACTGCTCCTCTCATTGCTGCTATCCACTTCTGGAATATTCTCCTCTAAATCATCATCTTGGTCACGAAACTGTAATAGTTCACGATCGGAAACCAACAACTCGTCAATGTCATCTTCACTGGCAGATTGGTCTGAAGCCAGTAAAAGGGTGTTGATTTCCTCTTCAAATGATGGACTGTCCACTCGTAATATTATCTCTTTGATGAACTCGTGGGCTGGAATTGACGTTTCTTAGCGATTTCAGCCATTTGCACTAAAATGAATAAAATATTTGGAAAAATATTTGTATGGCAACTAGGGACATGTAGCCTCACAGGCTACGGTCGATTTTCTAACTAGTATTACTTACCTATTAAACAACGGACGACATATCTGCTTCCTTCCGCGGTTGTTTGAGCACTAAAACAAAAGCTACTGAGACTCGGGGTCGCGGCAAGCGGGGGGAAGTGGTCAATTCTGAGAATTTGCAAATCACGCGACGCCTGAGAGACTACACGTCACTAGTTAAAGGTTAAGCCATTTACTTTAAATGGAAATGAAAATATGAATGTGTGCTTGTAGACTAAGAGCCCACGAGGGCCAGACCTTCGTTATTTTATAAAAGCTGAAAGTTTATCTGCGCATGTCCCCTATACGGGTAAGAACGACCAGGGACTATATAGTTCGGGTTGCGGCGACAGGTAACCGATAGTAAAGGTGTATAAAATAGTACCTTAAATTTCCTTAATGTATAAAGCTCAATTTTTTTTTATTTTCTTAAAGATAACTTTAGAAATCTCGTCATCCATTGCCAGACACTTATGACAGTTGCTACCCCCTGCCAAACACCACTAAACTTTAATAAATTATATTTATACTTTTGTTATAGTATAAAAGCTAAATTTTATATATGTTACTTGGGGACCTATGAAAAGATGTTACCTCCATAGCCGGATAGTTTTAATGGTTTTTACATCTTGCCAGACACATCGAAAGTCCGCTGTAAGTGCAAGCGCGAGGTTTTTTACTTTCTATAACATGGCTATAAATGTAATAATTTTTTTTTATTGGATATCTTAAATGAACGCAAACGACTAAGCACTTCGTGCGTTGCCGACGTTTGGGGGATGGGCCTCCGGTATCCTCTCTCACTCTCATTCACTCGGTGAAACACAGTGCAAACGCTATTTCACACCGGTTTTCTGTGAGGCCGTGGTATCACTCCGGTTGAGCCGACCCATTCATGCCGAAGCATAGCATAGGGGACACGCGCAGATAAACTTTCAGCTTTTATAAAATAACGAAGGTCTGGCTCTCGCGGGCTCTTGCTCTATCGTGCTTGTGCGCAGGAGATGACGGTGGCGTGGTGCGCCCGGCGCGCCGAGCTGGTGCTGAAGTGCGCCAAGGGCTTCATGCTGGAGGCGGCGGGCTGGGGCGGCGCCGAGCTGCGCACGCTGCACTTCGCGCTGCCGCCCAGCACCGCGCCCGCGCTCTTCCACGCGCTCGCCGCGCTGCTGCCCGCCATCTTCCGCCTCTCCAACCCCGTCAAGGGCCCGCGCGCGCGCCCCCGCCCGAGCTGGTGCTGAAGTGCGCCAAGGGCTTCATGCTGGAGGCGGCGGGCTGGGGCGGCGCCGAGCTGCGCACGCTGCACTTCGCGCTGCCGCCCAGCACCGCGCCCGCGCTCTTCCACGCGCTCGCCGCGCTGCTGCCCGCCATCTTCCGCCTCTCCAACCCCGTCAAGGGCCCGCGGCCCCGCCCCCGCCCCGGGCCCTGACGCCTACGTGGCTATTCACATCCGAATCTTTTGGGTCCTCGCTCATAGTCGATCGATAGAATGTGTTTATTGATTGGGAAATTAACGTAAGTACAATAAACATAATGAAGTGAAATAAAACCATGCAATCGTCTGTCACGACTTTATTACAAGCTATTCGACAATATTTTAGAAATATCGATACCGATTCCTATATTAGTTAATATCGTTTTATAAATTTTGACATGTACTCGAAGTTTTAATATGTAACGTAGGGTCATTGGCCACATCTTTACTTATATCTTGTACCGACGTTATTATTGCTCTCGTAAACGTCACATATTGACTCTAAATGTACCACAATATGAAACGTGCACTCGACTAGCACCAAGTATCCTGACAGTATACTAAAATCGTTCACAAAAATATCAACTATGAAATTAATCATTATTACAGTAAAACAACTACTAAAGCCAAAAACTATTCTTGTGCTATTCTAGCGTCACACTTTCAAAACAAAAACCTTATAATAACAAAAAACTTAATTGCAAAATTATAAATAAATTGGCTAAAAACCTTGCATGATTTGTATGAAAATGTAGGAAGGTTAGTGTTTGTGCCGCATGACAAGCGGCTATACAACTAAGTTGTACGGAGCGAACACTTATGAACACAGCTCTCGCAACTTAGACTCGGTAGTCCTAGTGTGAGTTATTACATCTGCTCGCTGTTGATGGCGAGCGTGTTCGGGATTGTGATTGGTGAAGAGTTCAGTGCGGGCCAATCGCGACGCCGAACACGTACACCGTTACAACCGACTAGATATAAACTAAACTCACACAAGGTATTTTAAGTGCACTATCTATGAAAGTATGAAAGGTGCAACACCCATCATTTATGATCATAAATCAAGTACAATGCATAATCACGTGGGACACAATAATTGCGGTACATAGCATTCTGTATCAGAATGTCATGTACGCGCACATTGAACACAGTTTCTAGCACAACAGTTACCTTAATACTCTAATATAAAATTCTTGACAAAATATACGCGTTTTACCGCACCTGAAACAATAGCATTATTTTAAATTATAAATTGAATTATAAAATACCCTTTATTTGGGGGTAGCTGTCTGTCTACAGTAGTACTTTTGGTCTACAAACTGCATATGGACAAATGCATTTGTATATAGTCTTGTGGTGACGTCGTTATAGATAAGAAGTCTTACTACGAGTTAGTTTTAGTTTAGTGAAAATTTCGGTCCAATCGACTAAATGATATGAATTAAACCGCACTCAGTCCTCTGTTCGTGTGTTAGTTATGTCGATATATTAGTTTATTCATAGAACTAATATATACTTGTTTATTGGAGAAACTGTTTATGTATATAAGAGCTATCATATTAAATAGTTTAAGTTTTTGTATATATGCTTATGAAAAGTATTAAAGAGAGAAAAGAATTTATATAATAATTGTTTGTTTTTTTTTTTTTTTCATATATATCAACAGCGAGAATTCGTTCAATTTTTATACTTTCAAAATACATATTTTTATGAAATGTGTAAAGTTAGTGAGTTACCTTATATATAAGTATTTGTACTTGTGCCAGTGTCTCTGCGGCCGCTATCTCCTGCGACTGCGCCTGACCGCCAGGTCCACTGCTAAACATAACATTTACATGTTTATTTGCCAACTCTTATTAACTTTACAAAACTGATGTTTAATCTCACTTACATAGATTATGATAAACATCACAATATTACTGCTGTTTCATCTACTAGATGTACTTGCATTTGAAACAATAGCTAATCAACGTATTTGATAGTTAAAGATGTATGCAAAATCTAAAATTATGCAAAATTAAAATATAATTCTATCAACTCCCTTAGTTTGGACCTAACTGAAGCCAAAGATCGTGTAAAAATATCTAACCCGTTACGGAGGGAGTTAGCTAATCAAGGCCATTTTCAAGCGGTTAGATTCATCTCGACTGAAATAAGCTTACAGATATAATGAACGTAGATAAAGCTAGAACAACTTGCCTTGTGGCGGAGGAGCGGCGACTGCCTTCCGGCCGGCCCGAGGTTTCTTTACTTCTGAAAACGTTGCGGTAACATATTAATGCTATTATTTTATAAAATTTAATACACAACTGTTTAGTGAAAAACACAAAACGTTAAGTGTGACAAGACAATTTTGTAAATTAAAGATTACTAGTTAATCGTCAAGATATTTTGAAATTGATTTATTATATTAAAATACAATAAAAATATTTGTACCTTCAACTGGCGCCGACTCAATGGCAGTTTTTCTCTTCCGTTTCCCATCTTCAGGGGCAACTTCTGTTACAGCCTTCTGATATCAAAGAAAAACATAAAAATATTATCTAGTGACAGTGAACAACAAAGTACGAAGAAATATTTTTGTATATAAGTTATCCGATTCGGAATCTGGTCAAACTACCAAAAACTATGTGCATTTATAATTGTAGAAAACAGCTTTCCTTTTAACTCCAGACCAGAATGAAGTTTATTAACTACACCATAAAACAGCGGATAATATATATTTGACTTGTTACCATACCTTTTGACCTCGGAGAGGCTTTTGTACAGGGACCTCCACAGACACTTCAACTTTCCTGGACCTCGTACTCTTCTTAGCGACACCAACAGCAGCTTGTACCGAGGTCTCTTTACTTTCTTTAGTTAAAGTTTTCTTTGGCGATACAATATTTTTCCTTCTTCCCCTACCTTCTTCACTCTCTGTTTTCTTGCTCAGTTTGGCGGGCTTATCGTCTGGGGCAACAGTTTTTCTTTTACGAATATTCACCTCTGTCCCGGAGGTGTCAGGTTTAGCTCCCCTTCGAGAACGTGAAGTAGGCTCAGACTGAGCACTTTCTTGTTGTACAAGTTTCTTACCGCGAGTTGCTCTCGTTCCAGCCGCAGGTTTTTCTTGTTCTTTCGTCGGCGACTGTTTGTCTGTCTTTCGTGCTCTTTTGGCGACAACAACTTCCTCCACTACAGCAGCACGACCTCTTCTTGTTTGTGGTTGAACCTTTTCAACTGTCGTCTTTTGGGATTTACTTTTAACTGGAGATTTCTTAGGAGATTCAATCTTTTTACTTTTAACGTCTGCTTTACGAGTTTCTGTTAGCTTGACAGCTTTAGGTGCCTCTTTTTCCTTTTCTGCTTCGCTTTTGTTAGCTCTCCCTCTCGTCGCTCGAGGTTTTAACTGTGGCGATGATTTACTAACAACGAATGATAGTTTTTGTACTTTAGCGGTTCGGCTCTTTGGTGTTTTAACTTTCTCGGCGACTTTCTCATTTTTATTGCGAGTGCCGCGAATTCTTTTAGGACTTACTTTCGGTGTCGGCGAGTCCAGGTCTTTTCTTTTTCTTGAAGCCCTGGGCTGCGGGCTCATGACGGGCGATTTCTTCGCGACGATTAGTTTAGCGACACGTTTTTGAACGTTACTCGTTACCTTTGGGCTCACAGGCGCTGCTCTACGGGAACGCGTTGATTTTGGACTATTCCTTCGTTTGGGACTGGCTTTTTTAGTCGTCGGACTTTTTAATTTTTGACGAACAATTCGCGTTTTCGGTTTAGCAGGTGATACCATTTCGGTAGAAACGCTGACCGATTGGGTTTTAGGGGGAGTGTGAACCTTGGACTTTGCGCGAGTTTTTTTAGGAGTCGGATCTTTCACCGCCGGCGATCGTACGGAAGGGGTAGCCCTAGTTCCTCTTTGAGTTTTTGGTTTCGTTTCTATAGTTTTTTCTTGCATCGTATAACTGAAAACGAATAACACAATTTAATAAATCATCGATGAGCTCAATAATCTTAGTTATTTTCGTCGGATGACGGTTTAATGGTTACGACGACTTACGAAGAATTGTCATTTTTACTTTCAGCGCTATCAATTACTTATTGTCAAGCTCAAACGAAAAGTTTTATAAATGTAGTAGTTATTGAGAAAATTGTAACAAGAGGTGCTAAAAGTAAAATTATTTTAAAAAACCATAAGAGTCTTAGTGTCGATGGAAACGATAAAACGTTTCGATTCACTTGAATGTCCACTTGTACTTACAAGTGTGACAAGGAGGGAGCGCAGGGAGCGTAGGGTGAGGTGAGGGGTTACCTGTGGTTGGCGATGGGCGAGACGCGGCCCAGCTCGGGCGCGCCCAGCGACAGGTTGAGCGCGCGCCCCTTCACGGGCGTGGAGTGCACCACGGCGCGCTTCTTCAGCGGCAGCAGCGCCCCGCCCGCAGCGCCCGAAGCGCCCGCAGCGCCCTCCGCCAGCGACCGCTTCTTGATGGGCAGCTTGCGCGCGCTGTACGGCGCTGTGCCCCTGGCACCACTGGCCCTGTCCGACGTGCTCGACTTTTCTGCTTCGCGAGTCTCGTTCGGTTTAGACGTGTTCGCGGTCTCGGAACCGCTCGCGGCTTCCTTGCGAACCTTCTCGCTCCTCTTCTCCAGTAGCGCCTTCAAGTTTTCTTCCAACCATTCTTCGGGATTGAGAGCTACGTCGAGTAGAGATTTCGATTTCGATGCATTCTTTCGCGTGGGCTTCGGTCTCGATTGGAAAGATTTCGAGTATACCGCCTTTATGATCGGTTTACCGACGAGCCGATCGAACAGACTCTCGGCGTCTCTGTGCGACCGATCGGACTCGTCGAACAGCTCTTCGACTCCGCTCAAGTCGCTCAACTCGTTTCGTAACTCGTCTCGTCTGAACAGACGTTTCACGCCTCTGACGTCGCTCAAGTCGTTTTTAGGACTCGACCGGAAAACTCTTTTCACCCCCGAAACGTTCCTCAAGTCGTCCTCGGGGCCAACGTTGAACAACTTCTTGACGCCCCTGACGTCGCTCAACGTGTTTCTGTGCGACTTTCTTTTGTTCTGAGATAGGAACAGAGCCTTGACCCCGGACACTCGCGTCAGGTCGTCGGCGGGCGCGGCCGCGAACACTTCCTTGACCCTGACGTCGCTGAGGCGGTTGCGCGGGCTGCGCGCGAACATGGCCTTGACCCCCGCCACGTCGGTGAGGTCGTCCCTGATGGGCTTCCGCGCTCGCGGCGTACGCAGTAACGCCTTAACGCCCCTGATGTCCCGCAGATCGTTTTCCGGTGTTCTTTTGCCGAATAAACGTTTAATTCCGGCCAAGTTCGGGCTGTGACCGGGAGTAGTCATAGGACTCACGAACTGCTCAGGTGTGAACGCCTCGGTTCGGTCTAGCAGTGAGTCGTCAGGGCTGCGACCTACCATTCCCAGTATGGTGTTGCGAGTGGGTCTTCTGGTTTGCGCGATGTCATCGTCGTCGAATAAATGCTTTCGAGAAAATTCTGTCATGCTTTGGGATAGCTTACGCTTCACCGGACTATTAAATAGTTGCTTGACTATATCGGACTCGTTCAAGTCATCGATTATCGATCGTTTCGACTGCGGTTTTTTTGCAGTCGAGTGTTTATTTTTAACGGCTTCCTGAACCGGTTTAGCGGCACTTTTCGGTGTGACCACCTCGCCGTCCTGCCCTTCGCTGATGTTCATGTTGTCGTACGAGTCGTTGCTCAATCTCGACGGACCGCTCAGAGCGCTGCGCACGCTGAAGCTCATCGACTTGGACTTTGTACTTAATCTCGGCTTGGGCCCGGTTAAAACGGCGAAGGTTTTCCTTTTGACCGACCGACCTCTCTTCGTCGTCGACTGAGGTAGTGTCGACCTATGGCTGGAGTCTAGAAGACTTTGTATGCTAAGAACGGGAGTAGTGGCTGCTTCGGGACTTCGCGAGTTCTCCGGGGTACTGATTCCTTCGCCGAGTCGGCGACGAGCGCCTGGGGTGGCGTTTACGGAGGCACTGGTACTTTGCAACGCTGATGCTGCAACGATCGATGTTTTAGTACTTATTCTCTTCGAGGACTTGGGCGAGTCGCCGGATTCTTCCGCTTCAACCAAAAACAGATCACTATCGTTGATTCGGGACCGGCTACGCGAAGCGCGAGATATTCTCGTGCTGTTCAGTGATATAGGAATGCTAGCGTTCTCTGGAGTCGTATACGACTTTGATTTCCGCGAGGAACTCTTATTCGATAATATCGAGCTGTATCGAGTTTCATCGTTCAACATTGTGGAATTATTATTTGACAGTCGAGACCCGTCTTTTGACAATTTGGAACTGTTTCCCGACAATCTAGTTCTCGCGTGAGACAATTTGGAGCCATAACTCGATACGCGAGACCGACCGTTAGACAATCGAGATCTGACACTCGACTGCCGAGGTGCACCGTTCGACATCCGGGATAATCGAGATCTATTCGATTCCCGAGTAGAATCATACGATCCCGAGCCGCTACCGGTAGATAGATTAGTATCATTTGAAAGTCTAGTCGAATCCCTAGCACTGTTGTGGGACCTAGAAGATAACGATCTTGTAACTTTGGTGTAGGGCGTGCTCGAACCCAGCAGCGTCGAGTCGATAATCGATTTAGTTTTCCGAGAAGAGCGGTCTCCGGGTGTTCCTGCAGGCGAGCCGCTACCGAGCGCGGCGGACGTGGCAGAGTCGTACACGGACGTGGAGCGGGACGCGCTCGAGTCCGCGGACACCAAGTCCACGATGGAGTAGGACTCGAGGTCGTTCTGCGGCGAGCGAGGGGACCCCGACTTGTTCAGAGCTCGCTGCACTATCGCACTGCCGCGATGCGATGTCCTGCTACGCTGGGACTCGGGAGTCGACATCTTGGACGGCGGTGATATAGTCATGGCGGTGCCGAGGGTCTTCTCGAGGATCCTGCCGCTTCGGGAGTGAATGGAGCGCCTGGGAGACGGGGTTTGCGAGCCGGACGTCTCGGAGTAGTGCAGCGTCAGCTCGTCCTCGGAGGCGCTGTCTGCTGCCGAGCGGCGGGACGCGTCCGACAGCATGAGGACGTCGGACCCTTGCGAGTGACCCTCCAGGTTGCTCAGATCGAATTTAATAGATTCCGTTTTCCGCATGCTTTTCTTTGCTAGAGGATTTTTTAGTGCAGATTTCTTCGGAGTAGGCAGCAGGGGAGATTTCTCGAAACTTCTGTGGCCGGACCGACGCGACGAGTAACGCTGCGGGTGGGTAGAGTTGCGGCCCGTCGAGTCCGAATCTGTTGTGTCTAGTATAGTGATCTGCTCGGAACAAAAAAGTTGAATTACTTTATAAATTAACCCAAAATAGTTATATTAATAATCAATACTTAATGTACTTATTCTCGACACTTCTAATAATGTTATTAAAATTCATTTACATTTACGTCGTAACGCCGTGGACTTGCGCTTGCTCAAACAAATACTTTTTATTAATATTGCATTTTGAATGATTGAATAACATTGCAGCGCTATAGGCTGTATAAACAATCGTACAGTGGCATTAATGAACACGCTTTAAACATGTTAGAGGTTACAAAGCAACTGTGAACATAACGCGGATGGCTCAGATGTTCCGGCGAGGTGAGGAGAGGCGCCAGTGCAAGGTGCGGGTGACGGCCGCGTGTCTACAAATGCATTACTTATTCAACACTAACTAGTAACCGTCATCAACCAATATAGGACTCACGACATTCGTTTTATGTCGTAAAAGTTTATTTAAAGGAAATTATGTGTGTTGTAACAATTACTCTGTTTGTACAAACCAGGTTTATTTAATGAACTTCATTAAATTATGGATAATGTCTAACAATTATTATTTGGATCTCATTACATTAATTGGCAGACATTACCATTAGGGGCCATCCATAAAGTACGTCACACGAATTTCATGATTTTTTGAGCCCCCCCCCCCGTCCTAGTCACAGGTGGTCACATTTCTGAGACCCCCCCCCCACACTAGTGTGACGTTACATGTTTTGCAATTTCACATCGAAAAATTATTAAATTAAAACAGCAGTTCCGAAATTAGTTTTATTTCCATTTAAATTAAGTACTTTTTTATGAAATCAACACTTATAAATTCGGATCGAATACTGAATACGCAACAAATCAGAACTACATCAGACCTTGTATGAAAAAGATTAAATACTGATTATCAACAAAACAGTTGAAACCGTACTGTTCTAAAGATAGAGTTGGAAATATTATTTAGTTAAATTAATATTTCAAATTACGCGATTAGTACCTCTAGATATATTAGATTTTGAAATGTGATGTCACGAAACTTAGGACCCCTCCTATCCCTTGTCACACCATGTCACACTTTGTCGAACCCCTCCCCCCCCCCTTTACGTGTGACGTACTTTATGGATGGCCCCTTAGTAGTAGTGTGTAATTCTACAGAGTGCATATATTATCCTATAGAATGTACGTGTCTAATTTTATATTCCTCTTTACTTGTGGAATAAGCTTTGTCATTACAAAACTACATTCAGTATGGTGGTGTTTATGATAATTGTCAAACCACAAAGTTTCATGAATTAACTGTATTAAGTATATACTCGTACTTATAACCGTATTTATTAAAATTATTTTGCGCTGTATATTGCTTTAGGAATATAGATCCCGTTTCAACGGACACAAACTACAACTCGACTCAGAACAACAATTTGTGGATCACACAAGGCGTTTTCCCATGTATGGTTTGAATCCAAAACACTTAGCGCAGTAGAAACCAGCGTGGCGACCGCTTACATCACTACGCTATCCGTTGCAATAGTGATGATAAAAATAAAACAAACAAAAAGTGAATCACCGCATCTTAACATAATTTCGCACAGAAATTTCGTGTCATTAATAGAGCAATAGAGCAGCGGACCGCGACTAATGTCAATATTGTATTCTATATATATATCGAGTAGTTGTATCAAAAACTTTATGCACTTTAAGAGTTTATAATTTAGATAAATAATATTTACTAGCTATTAACAGAACTTATTAACCCCATATTATAAAAAAGCATAGCAAGCATTAGGAATCGAACCCGGAAGACAGTACTCGACTAGAATTAACCTCGTGTGCAGCTATGACGTCACACGCGACCTTGGTCAAACGAACAGTCATCAACGAAACAACCGCGTAACAATGAAATGTAGAAATTCAGTGTATTGTTCAGTCACTAAATGTGATATATTTATTTAAATTGTAAGGGGTTTTAAGGAAATTATAAATTTAATTAAATAGTAATTGGAACATGTGAGCATATTGAGAGAGCCGTTATGAAGCGTACGCACCGTTTGGTTGAGCGCAGCGCGAGAGCTCCTGCGCACGGGGCTCCGCTTCTTCACGAGGAACGAGACCGAGCGGCGCCCCGCCTCGGCCCTCGCCGCCTTCGGGCTCGCCTTCGGGCTCGCCTTCGGGCTCGCCTTCGCGGGCCTGGGGGCCGCCGACTTGCGGGAGCTGCTCGGGGTCCCCGACTTGCGAGTCGACTTTGGACTTGGACTTTTCGGACCCAGGAACTTGGACTTGGGCGTGTGGCCGGTCATCAACAGGATCGCGGCTCGTTTCGTATGATCTGTGGGACATGTCATCTGTACTACACCATGTTCTATACTTATTGTAGGTTATACTTAGCAGATTCAAACGCTAACCCTATCTCTAGCGACATACTTCACGACTTAGTCACTCTGTAAATACAATAGACTAACAAAAAACTATTTAACCGACCAATTTTTAAGTTTCTAATGAATTAAAGACGTTTTAAATTTCACAATTTGAACATTTTTGTTTATTTTTAAGTAGAATTACTTTTGTCCTTGCTATTGTTCCGTGATAGATGACTCCGGTCTTCAGAGTGATCCCAATCGATATGAGAAGAGTCTTAATCTGAAGAAAATGAAGTATGTTGTTCACGTATGTAGCGAGAGCGCGATGCGCTTGCACAGTTCGAGTGTAAATATATGATAATGAATGAGGCGAACACATTCGCCGCTCAGGTGGGCGGATATTTCAAACGTCTCGCGATAAAAGGAGTCTCGAGGTCGAATGCACTTATGGATTCGTTGTACTCAACTAGCGACATACGATTAGAATGTCAATGTTTTATAGATCAAATGTTTTTCGGTTTCTACGTACTGGTTTTCTCCCACGATTTCGTTCGCATCAATATAGATTTTGGGGATCATTTCGTCGTCTGATTTTGAGCAAAATTTTAGGGCATAAAAGTAAAAAAACATCTATTATATTAAGTGTAAATTGAAAATATTTGTTAACTTTCAGATTTGACCACTAAACTAATTGTCATGCATCCTTTACGAGGGATATAGACAGCGACATACATGTTTTTTGTGTTGATCTTATATTTACGATAACAAGCGATTTCACTTCGAGTGTATCTCTTTTAAATATCTATCTATAAATATTTTAGTTATCGGACAATGTTTTAGCTTTAAGTTAGGCAGAGATTATTCTATGATAACTAGATTGATTGATAGAATACTTTTGTACATACAAACAAATGAACGTTTTAGTGTCTTAGTGTGATTGGTAATAGGTTTTAAAAAAGAGATTGAATTTATTTTTGTGGTTTTTTAGAGACGAGAGTACAAATGTACCTCACAGATACAGAGTAAGTGATAGCTCCAAAGACAATAAAATTGTTGCGTTGCTATATTTGTGGAATTATAGTCTATATATAAACAAAAAAAATGAGACTCGGGAATCGAACCTGAGACCTGAAGCACAGTAGTCGCATACGCTACCGCTGCGCTATCGAGGCAGTCAATAGTGATGCACGGACGATGCCCGCCAGACTGTAGCCGACAATCGTCAACGGCGAGAGATGACGCAAGATCGCAACATTGCACGGGGACTTTCTACGTCTCCAGCACTGTCGTAGACGGGACCACCGATGCAGTAGCATTTCAATCGTTATAGTGTCATTTCGTGCGGCATCGCTTGCATTCGCAACGAAAGTGTAGCATTAGTGTTAGATTCTGGTAACGTTTCCATCTTTTTTTTTTAAAGACAACTCCCACATTAGGAATAAACATCCTGCGTCGTGGGGGCCTTTACAAACATACATGAAACGGACACAAAGAACATCCAGACTCGGGACAACAGTTCGTGGATCACACAAAGTGTTGTACCGCGTGAGATTTGAACCCACGACACTTGGCGCAGTAGCAAGCGGCATGGCGACCGCTGAGACCACTCGGCCAACCGTGCAGTCAATCTGGCAGACTTGAGTGACTTAGGTAGGCTTATAGTATATGAAAGACGACAGAGAAGAGGAGGTAAGGGCGGTTGTGTACCGATGGCTCTTGGCGCCTGTATCTTGGCGACGGGCGCGCGCTTGGTGTGGGCGCTGTGCGTGGAGTGCGTGGAGTGCGCGCGCCGCAGCACGAGCGTGCGCAGGCCGGCGCCGGCGGCGGGCGCGGGCCCCGTGGCGCGCCGCCCCTTGCGCGACTCGATCCACAGCGTGGCCTTGGTGCTGGCGCTGGCGCCCTCTGCAACACACTCGCACCTCACTACCCGCTCCCGCTCTCCTCTCCCGCCTGTGATCGCTACAGCGACCGACTTCACAAATACGAGTGCGCGTCTTACCGGTTTCCTCGTTCGCGTCCCTCCGTTGCGGTTGAACGATGGCCACCTGCTTGCCGCCGACGTTCGCTATTAACGTTACAAACGTTCATTCATATATTCTTCTATTACGATAAATGTAAATTTACAGTACAAATGGATACATATCGACGACGCGACAGTTTTTTAACATAAGATAATGTTGCCAAATATATATTATATCTAGCAAGGCACACTTTTAACATTTACTCTATTTAGTTGAGTTAAAAACTTTTAATATTTAAGAAAAAAGGTATCGATATCAAAAGTTCTTTTCTCTCTTTCTTTTTTTTTCATTAATGGAATAAGTCAAGAGCGATTTTAAGAACTAATAAAAATACTAAAGATATGTTGAGTTTTCATCGATTTAAAAACAAATGCAATATTTACATAATTCATTTAAGTGTAGGAGATAAAACAACCTCAAAATCTATATCTTAATATTTTTTATCATTATTTAAGTTTCTGGTTTAGTGTGGGTCACCATGCTTGTTTACGTTCGCATGGAAGATGGTGACCACCACTCTTAAATTTTACTCATGCTTTCCATCAAGCACAATAGAGTAATTTTAGCAGTTAAAACATAAAAAAAGAAACTTTACAATTTTTCGATTACTCAAAATGTGTGATTATTCTTTCAATTTGAGTACATATAATGATAAAACAATCGAATACAGTGTGACTGACCAGGCATAGAGGCGCGGTGCGCCATCTCCAGCGCGGCCTGCAGCGTCGGGTCGCGCCGGCCCGTCCCCGCCCCGCCGCCCGGCCCCGGCCCGACCCCCGCCCCCGCCGGGCCCGAGCCGCGTCGGGCCGCGCGGACCTTGCGCAGACCCACGTGCAGAGCTGCACAACACATTATACTATTAGCACCACTCTCTTCACTACATACTATAAAACAAAGTGGCTTCCACTCTCTGTCTATCCCTATAAATGATCTTTAAAACTAAGCAACGGATACGGTTTTGTTTAATAGATAGAGTGATTCAAGAGGCAAGTTTATAATATAAGTATAATATAGTAGAGAAACACTGGCAATTTTAGAGGTTTCTATTGTGAAGTCGTAAATAAACTCATATTTTTGTGCTTACATTGCAAACGCTGGCTGAAACCTACGAGATAAATGAAAATAATGTTCTACAGTATTGTACACCTTAAAAAGGTCTACAAGAAAGTCTCTTAGAGATAACTCACAATAACCATTTCTATTCCTTTCTTTTCACGAGAATTAAATAGCTTATTAACGAAACGATTTTAAGCAATACAACATTAATCCCTATTCAATTAAGGGCCGGTTTTTCAATCGTCAGATAAACAGTCAAATAGCATTTCCTCAGTTAGCGTAAATGTGAGTCTTTCAATAGTCAAGCATCTGTTATCAGACGAATAAAGCTGTACTCTGACGGATATCTTCTGTTTGTGACTCGATTGACGATTCAAATATCGAAGAAGACTAGCTGATACTAAACTTTTTAATACCTGAGAGGAAAGAAAGGGTTGTTAGAGATAGATATGACAATACTTTGTGGGATGATGAACAATTTCATGTTAGAAGAGAAACTGTGCAGTTATTGATCAAGGATAAGATTGCCAATTCTAAAGACAAGTATGCTTATGGTACATAGCAACTTTACGGACTATTGATAAATCATTATAACATTTATATTGACAAAAAAGAGTAACAGAAGCAATAACTTCCCTTCGAAAGGATTTCGTTCATTTCCCTACAAGCCGACAAGAAGGGTTTTACAAAATTGCTCGGTTTCCAACAGTTATAACAGCTTTGGATTGTAGTCAGTCAGTCAGTCAGTAATATTTCATAATACATATATACCTAAATACCAACCGAAATTAATTTTCACCAAGACAATAACTTATTATTATATTTTAGGTGGAGATTCTGCAGAAATTTATAGAAACCGTAAGGGCTATTTTTCATTAAACGTGCAAGCTATGTGTAGTAGTGATTTAAAATTTCAAGACATAATAACAAGATGGCCAGGTTCAACTCATGATAGCCAAATATTCTCAAATTCAGCAGAAAAGTACTTATTTGATAACAATCGATTCGAGAATGCCATCATTCTTGGTGACAGACTTCTTGAATCATTATCTTCTCACTCCACTAAGTAATGTTCAAACACAAGCAGAACGACTTTACAATGAGTCTCATATTCAAACTCGAAATGTTATAAAGAGATGCTTTGGGATTTGGAAACGAAGATTTCCAGTTCTTAGTATTGGCGTGCGGTGCGAAATATATCTTGCGTAAGACATCATTGTGGCAACAACAGTCTTACATAATCTAGCGAAAAATCAAAATAAGTGGGAACCACCACTAGATCCAGATGTCTAAGTACCACCATTATCATCATTTATACCTGAGATTATTGACCACACTCAATTATCTCTACCCTCCATACACTTAATATGAGAACAGTAGTACTAGAGTCATTGGTACAATATTTTGGAAATTTGACTGAATTGATTTTGAATTATACATTTTGTATTAATATTATTGTTTTCTGTAATTATATTATATCCTTCTACCCTACTAAAACTCAATTTGACAGGAGAATGAGGCACCATAAATGAATTAATAAAAAACATGAATAAGCACTGATATTTAATTCACAAATCGCTTTTTTTTCCTGTTTACAAAAACATTAATCATTCTTCTTCAAATTGGTCATCATGACATGATGCATTTCGTTCTTCCTTTCTTCCTCATTATGCATATGTTGTATTTTTAATTGATGCTCTTCTCGAACAAACTCGTCTTCACGTCGTGCAATAACAGTTTGTAATTTCACTAACTGCATCTGTGCAGTTACAGAAGCCTTTGTAGCTTGATGCGTGATGGTTTTATTTGATTGTGGCGTTAGAATCTTAGATGGTTTAGCTTTCAGGGTTTTTGGATTCCATGAGCGCCATTTATCATCATCTAAAAACATGAATTAATGAATCTTCATTTAAACACAAAATAGAATGGTCCAAAAACTTCACTTAAACTCATCAAATCCAAATGATTGATGATGAAATAACAACAAAGGGAACCTGGTGCAAGCACATTTTGTTTTTTTTTGGGAAATCCCCTCGGATACCGCTTGTGGTTATGTCGGACTCGAACCGACTAAAAACCGCACACCGTCTGGTAGAAGCCGGGGAACCAAGTGCACCCTCGGAAGGAAATCCCTGGAACCCCGACGTACCTCGGGTCACCCCTTTATTTTTAGGTGGCCCCCTCCTGTGTAGGAACCCTAACATTCCTATACTATAAAAGGGCGCGAGCACTTTACAGAGAGCTTATTTGTTCTTGAGTATATTATGTCTATAACCAAATAAATTACCTTTACTTCATACTTCTTAATTGTTTGTTCTTCTGCAGTGTTTGATGCACTTATGGGCTCATTGAATTCTGAAAAGATAAAATAAATTACAAATACATTCCTTTATCGCATTGACATGTTTGTTGAACTTGTACTGACAATGAAACGTTACTTACTGTTCTCTTCTACTTCATCATGATTTTGGATGATTACAATTTCTGCTGAGGTGTCTGCTCTCACAATTTGATCGGACTCTGATTCAATTTTCTCTAAAAAAAAGTAATCATTGATTAGGAATAAATACAACAACAAAATAAAAACTTTTACAAATTTACAACATATTTACCTATGATAACAGTTACTGTCATTACGAGCATCCAATCCTTGAATATTGGCACAGACAGCCAACACTTTCTCCTCTATTACGTCAAGCGTAGGAGCGGTAGAAGGCCCACCACCCGTCCTGTACAGATCCAGTCTTTGTTGAGCCGTTTTCTTTTTGGTAATTTTTTTTAGGCCCTCGTATTTCAATTTCAGTGTTTTAGCTGAGCGTTCAGACGTGCTATTTGAAGCGGCATTAAACAGTGCAGCAATTTTGAGTCACGCGGCATCCTTTTGTTTATTAGTCACGGCATCGGTCTTTTGGTTTTCCACTATGGATTTGTATTTTCTCACTAATTCCACTGCACTTCTATCAAAATTTGTTGCCCGTTGTCGTTTCTTCATAATTTGCATATTTATCAATTTTTATGAAGAATGTTTTCCCGAAAAATATGAAAGTTGTTTTGTTATTTGACAGAAATGCAACGACTGACAAGAAAATAATGAAAGCTTAATTGATTGATGGCCAATTGCTTGTCCTCCTTATCTTACATATTACTAACTGCATAGCTGCATCTCGCTTGCACATGTTTACAGTGAGCATAGCTATGAAAGACCATCAAGTAACTATTCGTCTGTTTAAACGCGATTGAAAAACACAACAATTTTATTAGCTTGTTAAACAGGCAGATACATTTACTCTCGTATTAGTTGTTTGACTGTTTATCTGACCGATTGAAAAACCGGCCCTAAGTACCTTAAATACATTGTGCATTTAATATGGATTAATATGGCCCTGTACAATACGTAATTTAAATGAATACATTCGAAGATGATCATCATCTTCGAATGTATTCATTTATTATTCAGTCATTCATTCGATCGTGGGAGAGCTATGCTTCGGCATGAATGGGTCGGCTCGACCGGAGTGATACCACGGCCTCACAGAAAACCGGTGTGAAATAGCGTTTGCGCTGTGTTTCACCGAGTGAGTGAGGATACCGGAGGCCCATATCCCAACCCCTCCCCCATCCCCTTTCCCATCCCCCAAAGGTCGGCAACGCACTTGTGACGCCTTTGGTGTTGCGGGTGTCCATGGGCGGCAGTAATCGCTTACCATCAGGTGATACGTCTGCTCGTTTGCCCACTATTCAATATAAAAAAAAAAAAAAAAACATCTTGATATCATGATGATAATGTAGTGGAGTCCAGGAGTGCATCTAAGGTGCATCTTACTCCACTACATCTACTTTATTGATCCACTGCTGGACATAAGGCAATGTCCAGTGTTGGCCAAATGAGGTATTATAGGACTTGATTCAAAATTTCATTCTCTTTGCAATGCTTTTGTCCTGCATAGCTTGGTAAAGGACCAGCTCTTACGACACCCACAAGATGAGTAGGGATAGTAACTCTGAATTCTGAATTTGTTACCACACAGACCTTCAAACTGATTGTGGCGTTTCTCTCATAAATATGTTATTAACGGTGATCAAATATAGAGAGAAACCTCAAGCAAGCCCAGTTGCCAGAATCGACAGACCAAGACAAAAAGATTCGACATAGACAGGTGAAGAGATCGAGGGTTAAGTGTCT
Organism: Spilarctia lutea; assembly: GCA_916048165.1. Lineage (NCBI taxonomy): Eukaryota > Metazoa > Arthropoda > Insecta > Lepidoptera > Erebidae > Spilarctia > Spilarctia lutea. The sequence continues at coordinate 398,803 of OU696492.1, read as the reverse complement.
ACGGGACTCTAATAACGGGACCAAGAAGGAAGAGGTAGAAAAAGAAATAGTGGTGACACTGACCGGGCTGTGGCGCCTGGAGCCTTCGCGCGTCGGGGCGAGCATAGTCCCAGCGCAGCTGCCGCCCGCCGATGGTGATCACATCTCCGTGACAGAGAGCCGACACGCTCACTGGCTGCCCGTTCACCAGTGTCGACCCGCCGCACACGTTGCGGACCACCGTCTGCACAATTAGTACATAACTATCTTATAACAACACAATTACGCAATTTTATCCCGTGATGAAATATCTCTGATTTGTTAGTACACCTACAGTACTAAAAATATAACTTGGGTCTCTGTGACAAATGGTTACCAATCCGACGAAGTAACTTCTAACAAGCGTCACAATTACCATTTTATTTTGTATAATCTATGTTTTCATTCATTACATATTATTTTAGTCACAAATGAAGTGACACAACAATACATTATAATAATAATAAGGACTTTTATTTTTCATATTAGTCTGCAAACCTGAGATGGATGAGGAAGGCGCCTTTCATTCTGATACTGTTTTATCCCAATTTAGGTTTTTAAATGTTTTTTTCTAGAACAGCAATAAATATTCTAGAGGAAAGAGGGTCTCCTTGGTGCACTCTTCTTTCTATTTTAATTAAATCTCCCCTTTTTTGCATGATGAAATTATAAATATTTTTTTATATATTGATGTACTTGTGTTCCACACTAAACAGGCTAATGCTTACTATATTGCTTTGTGGCTGATGCTGTCAAATGCTTTCGTGTAGTCTATGAAAGTTACATAAAGAGTTCTCTTGAATTCTTTATACGTTTAAATGATCTGTACCAATGCTTGAATGTGGTCTATTGTACAAAAACCAGCCCGGATCCCTGCTTGTTCTCTGAGTTGATTACCGTCAATGTCTTTCATTATTATTTTTAGTAGTATTGAAGTAAATGTATATAGATGGTTGATTGGTCTGTAGTTGTCTTCAATGCACAGTTTCAGAGTCAAGTATTAAGTTACAACAACACATTACAAATATTAAAATTCACACCTAAAATGTACCTCAACTTTCCCAGAGGTGAAGCTATATCTTGCATCTTGACTGCAATGATCAAGCTATATTTATTAGCTATGAAATCAATCAAATTTTAATATTCTTTTGTGTTTGTATGTATATTATTTATAATTACATGAAAATTTTATACTCTTCTCAAAGTCACCCTGGATATATTTTTTTAACCTATGATATTATGGTTTATAATAATAGAACCCTAAATTATCAATTACTAATGCATAAATGGGTCAGAGGCAATTTAAAAATTAATCAATAAGTGCGTGATTTTCTTACTTGGTTGGCATGTACAGCAACGGTGGCATGGTGTGGGTCGACAGAGTCCAACATAAACCTAATGTCACAGGAATGGTCACTGCCAAGTGTAACAACTCCTTCTTCAAGTGGGAAGCGCTTCACATCGCGCCCCAAGCGGTCTAACACAACTAGTTGACCGCCTGACATCTCTGTATAGAACATAAAACACACATTATTAAAAAAACTATTTACCAATTATTAGACTAAGTCTAGATTAAAATAGTATTCATTATTTTATGAAAATCATACTACAAAATTTTCTTCGGCAACACAAGTATCCTATAGGTCAGTTGTACTCAGATGATATAGTAAATTTGAATCAGTAAGCATGAATTAGGAAGCAGCACAACCAGATTTTTTAGATTCAGATTAAGCATAAGACACAAAATATTGTTTATTTTTTTTTCATACAACTAACCACTTTGTGCCTACTGTATTAAGTGTATACAAACATAAGATAAGCAAGTATTGCATTTCAAGTATATAACTAAAACAATGAGTGTGAGGGAGTAATGAGTACCTTCATTTTTCAATGTTTTAAAATACATAGTGACAAAAAATATTTTATCTTTTAAATAAAACTTTTAATGAGTTAATGGTTTAACAGGGATGGAATATAACTGGTACTTTTGAAGTGAATTCAAGCCAAATAGAAGATTTCTTAGATCTATTAATCAGAATCAAAGGTCAGTAAATATGATGAAAATTTAATTTTATAACAGTAACTAGCTTTTAGAGATAAATAGTGCAGCTTAAAAATCCTGTTTCTGAACGAAAATATTTATGGCTACCATTTGTGACAGTCTAACGTTTCCCGCCAACGAACCTGGAATATGCAAAAGGCTATGGTATTTCCCCTGATGTTTAAATATTTTAAGTACAAAAATATAGGTGCGTTATCATCGTATTATCACCATATTACTCAGAAAACTGTATTTTTTTTAATATAACTATGCAAAAAATACAACAATAATACCGGCACGGCTTCCATAGGATATACTCACCGTTGTCAATCTTCCTGCACTAATTTTGACAATATTCTACACATAATCAGTCATAAAAAATATAACACGATTGATCACAAAGGCTTTAACTTAAAATCCCTTTTTATTTTCTCATTTGTAAAGCAATAACACGGTAACAAAACAACGACAAATGCGAACACAAATAATGGCGTCTATGCGAAGCATGGAGCGCGTGTCAATGGAACAGTGTTGTACCATTGACCGTTACAGGACACACACGTTAATTCGAACTATGTTACTTATTTATCAGATGCCCACTAATTGTATCATTTGGTTTTAAACTACGAGAACTATTCTTCTTGTCATATTTTAAAATTTATCAGGACTTTTTAAAGCCAATAATTGAAAGTATTTTTAGTTTATTTACTTTTTTACTGTTTTCTTTTGCTGGTATATTAATTTCTTTAAGTTGGTTAAAATACATTATATGTTCTATTTACACATTTTATTGGTAAAAATAAAATATTCGTTTGAAAATACTCAAGATTAGACATTTAAATAGCTAAAGTACTTAGTTTGACAGTCAATACAATTTAGTTCTAGTTCCACAAACATTAGTTTTATACTTGTACCACAGCTATTCATAAAATGGGATGGGCGATGTAAAAGACGACAAAGGAAGCTACTACAGGACAATATTTTCCCGTATAGTGTCCACTGTAAAGAAAAAGCTTTAAGGCAATGGTGGATTTACTACTAAGCTAATTAGGTTATGTAAAACTTATTTATGTTGATATGATATGATGGCATATAGGATCCATATAGGCCATCGCGTACGCCGTATTCGTAGACACGATATGATAACTGCGTATGGGTCTAACCAACAATACTCCCATAGGGTGCCAGAAGCGTGTCCTACTCTGGACGGTCAGACCTACTGTCCACACCGGGGTACCGTTAAATGTTACCGACTGGAGAATTCCGCTTACAGCCTTGTCGCGCCCTTCAGTTTACCCAAATTCAAAAGTCAAGGTGAAAGTCAAAGAAGGCTGACCGACCGCTGTGCCCACCAGCTTTTGTCTCATGTACCGTTAAGGAACAGGCCTAGATACATCGCTTGGTATTGATCCGGTAGGAAGACCGAATTGAACACGATTAAGGTGCCCATTACGAAGGGGCTCTTTTGTACAGAGCCACCATTAAGTCCACCGCCTGATCACCAGAGAAACATCCCTTGTGGTCACCTCTTTAATGGTCGCCTCTCGGACTGTAACCAAACTATCAATGGCTTATCTGTTAAGCCTTAACAGATTACGCTCGCATAGATCTACGACTCAAATATTCATCTAGGACCTCGTACCAAACACCGTTTTGCTTTACTCGGTTCTATTTCGATACACTACATGCAAACCCCTGTAGAATAACGGCTTGAAATGATTTCCTCACGTATAAAATGGATATTGAATTGCGGGAGTTAGAAGGGTCTGCAAAAATTTAATGCCTTACAGGCGGAAAATATGTAAATCCGCCACTGTTTTTAGGATAATCAAAGTATTAGCAAGAAAATGAGTATGTCTTGACTTTTAAGTATGTCTGTGATTTCGTAATTTTTCAATTTTTGTACCCAAAAGTACTTATACACTGTATACACACATTTACTTTTATTTATATATATTTAATGAGGGCTTAGTCATTAAGTGATTATGTCGCCCTCACTATACATAAGTAAAACACGTCCGTTCGATACCACCATTTATTTTTGACAAACGATAAATCTATAACACTATGCAACTGATTATTATCGAAAACATTCACATAAGTGTAAACAATTTCACTCCACTCACATAATTTTAGTTGGTAAAATCGTTAAGAACCGTAAAGTAGAAGATACAATTTTCATAATTTCGATTCAGATTATACATCCCTAGTGTTTCTTACTATCATGGTGCTTTTTGGGCTTGAAAGCGCTACTTTTTGCGACAGAGCTAATTACATTTTGATTTCAAAATTTTCCCGGCTTCGCGCTCTAACTAGTTACTTACCTTAAAACTTACTATAGTTGGCACTTCCTAATGGATATCAACAATCCTCACAACCAAAGTTACTGGTTTGTCCTCCGAGAAGATCAAAGTAATGTCATTTTTAGCAGCAATAATTTTACTATTCAAAATCCTCAAAGTAAGTTTTATGACATCTTATTTCAAGGAAGCTAACATAATAAAAACCTCTTAACAAGCTTACAAAGTAATAGTTGTAGTGTTCTTAATATTTTTGTATGGTAGTTGCAGGCCCAGAAGCAAGATATATAGTTGACACTGCGGAGCGACCATACATACAAATTAATGGAGCACCTATAGTGGTACAGGAAAGTGTTCCTGATGTGTGTGAAAAAGAAGCGACTAAGGTCAAAGATGAAGACAAATTTTGGGATAGAAATAAAGTTAGGTCCCTTCTCACTTTATGTTTAGATATCCGATATAGAAATGCAATCAAAGACAAATCTTTGTGGAACGAAATCGCAGCACACCTCGGCACAAGCTCTGATGAATGTACTAAGAAGTACCGAAACCTCAGACGAACCTATGTAAGGCTCTTAAAGAAGAAAAGGTTAGGGAAAGAAATTAAATGGGTACATTACAACACATGCGAGGAAGTTTTCAAAGAATGTAAATCACTGCCGGCCTCAGTCCTTGAACCATGGGAGGAACACAAAGTAAGAAGATTGCTTACTCTTTATATTGAAAATCTCAACAAATTTAGGAGTTCAGATTACTTACAAAAAGACCTCTGGAAGGAAATAGCCACCCAGTTAGGCACAACAGACTACAACTGTTACCACAAATTCAAAAACTTAAAGAGAGCTTATTTTAACTGGAAAGAGAGAAGTAGAGAAACTGGAAAACCAATGAAGTGGCCGTACCACCATTATTTTGAAAGAATCTTTTATAATTACAATCCAAATATAGGATCCTGGGACAAGAATAAAACAAGATTATTAATAGATGCATACATGCAAATAGCTGACAAATTCAAAAACCCAAGATATCAGAAGAAAGAATTGTGGAAGGAGATATCAGATACAGTTGGAGAAGATCCCACAGATTGTGATAAGAAATTTCGAAATTTGAAACAAACCTATATAAGGTTAAAGATGAGAGAGGATTCTGGCAGGTGTATTACAAAATGGAGGTATTATAAAGATTTTGAAGTAATATATGGAGTACAATCCCCTTACACTAGCACTGATGCAGGGACATTTAAAATGGCATACAGAACTCAAGATGACAATTATGTGAAACAACTTTTATCTTTCTATGTTGACAACAAAGAAAGATTCAAAGACCCATTAGTGAAAAAGAAGAGTCTGTGGAGATTGCTTGCACCCAAAATAGGGTTATCATCAGAAGAATGTGATCGCAAGTTTCGCAACTTGAAGCAAACATACCTCAGGTTGGCAGAAAAGAAAAAGGAAACTGGAAAGACAAATAATTGGCCATATTATTGTTATTTTGAAAAAATTTACAACGAACCTATAACTGGCTCAGGGAATATAAACAATCAAAGTGTAGGTCTAAGTCATATCACAATAGCAGACATGAAAAGAATAGTTCAAGAAGTTCAACACAGAAAAGACAATGATAAGTTTGAAATACTGGTGCAGTCCATAGAAGAATCTAACCATATTCAAAAGGAACGAAATAAAATATTACAAGCATTGTTGGACAGACATTGACATATTGTAGAGATTTATTGGTAAATATTGAGAGAGGGTAATCTGTGAGAGAATCATTGATAAAACAACTAACCTATCTAATATTCAATAATCAATTCTTGATATGTGAAATCCATGAATTTGAAGAACAGCATAAAGTTAACACGATGATGTGCATTCATGTGTTGTCTTCTATTATAAATTATGTAGGTAGCATGCTTCGTGCCCATACTGTGCCTGAGAGTTGCCCGCGAAGATTGGCTGTATCAGTCATCCTCGGATGCATCAGTTCGTCAAGGCGACTAGGAGTCTAAACAGTTAGCATGGCCGAAGTCGTCATTCATTACAAGAAACCGTTGTTTACGTCACAATATCAAAAATACAGATATAGCCAGAAGTCAAAACTGATACAGACTAAGATCCTTTACTTTTGTCTGTCTTTAGTTTGATTCTTTATTTCTTCTCAGAGCTCAGTGCAACCATACTGCCTCTAATCGATTTTATTTCTGGAAAAGACTGAGCTGACTTGTGAACTATACACTTGGCTGCTGAATCCCAAAGCAAAGGACTAATCTCCCTAAAGAGAATAAGAACAATACCAAAGAGCTAGTCATAGAAAATGTCGGAAGGTTCTTGTTACCAAAAATAATTAACATTTGAGTATCTACGGAAATCTATTTTAATGAATAAATGGATTTATATTGACACTTTGTAATTGTATTTGTAACTTAATCCATTTGATACAGACACGATAGGCGCAACACTAGCACTGCCTGATCATGCGTTCGGCAGATGCACAAGCGTTGGCCTCCCAACGGCAGCGCAGTTGTATGGCGGTCTATCATTAGGAAATTAAGTCATGCATGGATTTAGCTTATACATGGGGGTCAGTAGATCTCGGCGCATGTGCTTTCTTCTCAAAAGTTGGCCTCAAATTGTACTTACACTACAGGTTATCTTTACAACTCCAAGATTACACGGTTAGAGAGGCCTGGCAAGTCTCCATAAGCTCAATCCTTAGCAAAGGCTTTGCATATATCTGACGACACCTTAGTTCACAAGTTCATGTATCCTGGCTACTCGGCTGGTTTTTATTAGGGAGTCAATACCACATATACGCGCTTGTTTGCAGAGGCTTGGCAAGCGTATAAACGCAGTAGAACATGTAACTAGATAACACAAGCTGTTTGGTTTGGAGTGTTACCGACTTATCTTGGCCACCATCATGGATTTTAATTTTGATAACTAAAATTAGTCACTAAAAAATACGAGTTTAAAATCCACGACAGTGTCTACACTTTAGCATCACTCCCACGTCCTCGCATCATTCGTTATCGGGATAATCCATATACTCAAAAATTCAAACAAAAATGTGAGATAAATAAAAGATGTAGGAAATGTTTAGAAATGCTTTTACTTTATTGTTACCGTTCTTATGCTTTAATAATGTATATGTACAAACAAACTATAATAGATTATCAGTTTTTCATTCTGAAGTGAGAAATCGTTAGAAAATTCAATTACATGTCGACCGGTAGCTACTTCATACAAAATTATCAATGTCTAAAGTACACTGATTATGCTTATTTATGTCTTAACTTAAAAATAAATCTGTGAATTTAAGACTTACTTTAATATTAAAGTTGACATTCATAACACTATACCACAGTAAGGAATGGAAATTTAGTTAGAAAACAAAATACAAAAAATACAATGAAGTAATCACACTCGATCTCGGGGATGAGCCTGCAGATACCTCGACCAGTGAGAACTATCACAAACAAACACTCTCCACACGCACTCACTCAGGCACGCTCGAGTCGATACAATGCTAACCTAGACTGAATTACCACACTAAGTTACAATTAAGATGCCGCGCGCCGCCCGCTCCGGCCTGCGCTGCAGATAACTAAACCTCCGAAACGAGTCTGGGTACGGCGTACCTATCGAGCTGGTCGAGGACGTGCTCAGTCTTACAGGGAATTGGGCTGGCGCGGGGCGGGCGGCGGGCGGCGCGCTCCGCGACTCTTCACTTCTTGGCGTTCTTCTTGGGCGACGGAGCCTTGCCTTTGGCGTTGTTTGACATTTTCGACTTCTTGCCCTTGGGCTCACCCTCCTCGTCATCCTCATCCTGTAATAGCGATCGTTCCGTTATATCCCTGAAGCATGTCTACATAATTTCAAGTTCATAGAATTTTTCATCAAACAAAGAAGGTCGATCATGTGTTGAAATAGGTGACTCAGAGTCTGACATGAGGACCTTATTTGCTTAATTGATCAGTGCTATCAGAAGGTAAAGGGACATTGAATGAGTACAGAAAACCAACAGCCAATAATCTTAACATTTAAAATTTTGTCACTTAAGTTTTAGTTTAGTGTCCAGAAGTGTAAACAAGACAGACCAGACTCATCAATACAAAAAGAGTTAATTGAACTGTCATTATTTAACATGACTGGGTGGTATCAGGTCCTTTTCCCTCTGTTGCGCCTGTTTGGAACCTGTCTTATATAATTTTGTATTAGTTGAAGGTTTTCAGTACCTCATTCGTCTTGCGCTTGCCTGCTGATTTCCTTTTATGCTCATCTTCCTGGAAAATCAGCAATCTTATGTAAACTATCATATTGAGATAATAATTAGTAAAGCATCAATATCTGTGAATACACTACACAAGTTATTTTAGTACTAATATAATTCAAGATAGATAATAGTATGTTAATATTAAACCAGAAAAAGACTACATGGTGATCAAATATCAATTTCTTACTTTGAACTGGGAATCATCACCTTCCTCCTCATCAAGCATCTCCTCTTCCATTTCCTCCATATCTTCGAACTCCTCAACCAAAGCACCAAGGAGGTGTTGTCCAATCAAGTGCACGGGTCCTGAACCCTGAAGAAAACAACACAAAACCATGTAGACCCTTGATGCTAACTTTGTACAATGTAACTAAAGACATGTGAAATCAGACAAATGCCTCAAAGCCATCACACGTAGGCAATGCAGCAGTCAGAACGACGCTGCACACCTATCAGCATTACCAATGGTAATAGATGCTCATCATAAAAACCTATAAGCAATTTATTATTAACAACTAGCAAATAGTAATAAGACCAGAAGAGAGACAACTTCAAACAATTTCCGAAATACTTTTATAAAGATAGTTTTACTGTTATAAGAATTAGGAGTTAATTTTCCTCAAATAATGGCAACAATGAAACTCATGGTCAGTATTTAAACAATTAGTAACTGCATACCTGTACTAAAGTGAATGTGACTGGTGCATCTGGGAACTCAATATCGAGGCGTGCATGCCTCTGCTCTCCTGCCTTCAGAACTGCTACAGGGATCTTGATTGATTCTTGCAGTGACATGGTTTCAACCTGAACAATTAATAATAATACTATTAATGGACATATTTTTTAAGTTATGTTTATGATATAATTAAAGAACATATTGAATAATTTGACTATTAGCATTGTGTGAAGTTTTAGGGACAGTATGTTATTATTTACATTTAATTATACTGGCCCCACTGCTTTGGCACGATGTACTTGCATTGACGAGTCATGAGAATCTATGAAATATTTGTGTATATCATGTCAAATTTGAGCTCAATTAGTGCAACTCTATTGTGCAATTTTATTAGTAACTAGAGATTGGAAAAAATAAAATTGAAGCATAAATTTAAAACTGGTGAAAATGAATTGATTGTTTCTCACTTATAATGCAATATTGTGAAATAGACTAACTTAGAGCTTATTTTTGTAGGGTGTGGAACTTTATCAATAATGATTATGAGTTATGGTAATCTTTTTATAATAGAACTTTTCTGTTAGAGTACTTAAAGAATTAACTGTTTTAAGTTTAAAAAGTTATGTGTTGATCAGACAAATGCCTCAAGCGATCATAATTGGGCAGTGCAACAGTCAAAACGACATCACACACCCATCAATTAAAGTTGTAGAAAATTATCATCATTTCAACACATTACATTCCTATAATAACTCATGATATATAAGAATTAATAGGTTATTTATCTAAAAAATAATATTAACAATTATTTGATAGAAACAATTAATTGACTGTGAAACAATACATTGTAGATTTTGCTGAAATTTATGGAGTAGCCTGTGGATACATTTAACGTTATTTAATTCCCACCTGAATAACATTTAGTTCGTCTGCCTTGGCGTCGGGGCCCAGGAGTGCCTGGCGTATGAGCAGTTTGTTGCTGCGTGGGTACTCCGCTTTTGCCTCGGGGTCCCATGTTTCAGACTGATGTGATGATGACAAGGTTACTCCTGAAAGAATACCCTAGTTTATCAATACAAAGAAAGGCCAACGGTCACACCACTTATGTTAATATGGCATCATAACCTCCAAATGCGCACTACGGCCAATAAATGAGAACATAAACAAAGAGGTACAGCGGTAGACGCCTGTTAATACCGGTTCACCGGATTGTTTATCCCTGTCATCGACTATGGATTCGATAAACTGTCGCGGCTTGGACGCCACAAATTTGAAATGCGCGCCTAATATCCACTGACTTTGCAAATTACCAACGCATCATGCGTGAGCAGAAAATCAATAGAAAGCATCACGTGTGAGTCGAACGATTAACGAGCCTCAAAAGCGCCATTACAATATCATAGAAAGAAACTGGCCATTTCGATTCTTGATCGAAAATGGCGGCAAGTTGATTCCAAGGTAAAAATCTCTAAATATCAAATTAATAATTAATTGAAAGGATAGTATTTCCGTATCAACACATTAGAAAAGAATTTCAACAATTAACAGCTACAATTTGTGAAATAAAATGGCGAGTGCCGGGTGTCAAAGCTTGACGCTATAATGTAGACATTTTTAAGTGTAAAGTACTATCATAGTTAGATAAATACAATATTTAAATAACACAGAATTATATCAAGAATAATACGTACCATAGAAATATTCGTCCGACATGGTGATTTCACTAATTTATTGAGATTTTCGCGACACGTTCACGTGCGATGCCGGCACACACAAATCTGGAGTTCGGGGTTGCCAACAATTGCCTCCAATTTGCAATATATAGTACTCACACCCAAAACCATAACCAGGCAGCGCCACCGTCACCCTTATAATCCCCACTCCACCCATAAAGTTATAGAAAGACGTACCTATTCAGTAGATTTACTCAAATCCAAATTAATATAAAACTTCATGAATGTCTCAAGATATTATTCAATATTCAGGTGATGTTACTTTAATGAAAGATTGATTTGTAAAATCATTGTTTATCTCTAAGGCAAAAGTCAAAATACTTACCTTAACGGCCTTTTAAATTGGAGTTCATCTTAGCATTTCCACATTTAAAAACTCACAACGAATAAGACATTACTTTCATTAGTTGAAATTGGAGGAAACTAATTTATTGGAAAAAGATAAACCTCTTCTCTCATCTTGCATTCATAGATAGGTATAATTATACTCTTATTTCCAAAACAATGTGTTGAGAATATGACATTACCATAAGACAATTTTCCATAGTACAAAATAAAGTCGCTGTCTTTTCGCTTAGATATTTGAAACTACTCAACGGATTTCAATGCAGCCTTTTTGTAGTGTTGTGTGTTGTACCCTTACGAAACCAACCGTTGGTAATACCGCGGGGCGCAACCAGTGTAAAATAAAGGTCAGATGTAATACCAATGCCTTTGACATGTTGCACATTCAACAACAGATGTTGGTTTTTTCCTGGTTTCCAGAGCTAGGTGGTGAGGTGTCACTGTCTCTGTTTATAAACAGAGTTTAGTAAATTTGAAGTAATTTATCATTCAACCACATGTAAAGTGTCCCTTTCATCTGGGAAAATTATTGTTTGCGCAGCTGGTAACATTATTTTCAAAGTTGATTCATAGACAACGTTCGTAATGTACTGAAATTTTCTCGTAACTTGCACTGGTTTTGATAATATATAAAATCTACATTAACAATAGTAAATAAACTAATTAATATTTTTCTCTGTCACATATTTTACGCTTTTCGCAATGGCCTAAATACAAAACAAACATAATGAATTAATATGTGCCCTTTGAAAAACCTACCTGTACCTACATGTAAATTTATATTCTTTATAAATATGTTTGTATGGTTAAATATTGTTTTTCATTAAGACAATGCTAAAGCACAGTACACAGTATTTAAAGCTTTAACAGCCGTATCACAAGGTGTTCAAGTAAAGCGCTTACTCATTATTTGCCTTATTTAGGCAAATCAATGGACATCGTAAAAAAATATTGATGCTAGAAAACAAACAATCCATTTTCGTTACTTCTTTTACCTATGAAATAAAACTATAAATTAAGTTCTTTAGGTTAATATTCCAAATTCAGTTGTGTTCCTCCTTAAGATACAAGAATCTGACGCAGATCTGTAAAAAGTACCTCGAATGCTAGGCGACATTATTCTATGAAAATGTTTATAATTCTTGTTTTCGGGATAATCATAATTAGCAAGTGATTTTAACTTGGAGTGAATCGGACGACGTCGACCTTTCACCACCTTTCCGATAACAGTTTTTACTTTCTCAACAGGTTTATTCCCAAGTATGGCTGATTTGTTCATTAGTAGTTCTGCTGAATTAGATTTCTCATATTGAACATGATCGCTTTTAGAAACCTGATGTGGTATCTCAGATGTATCTTTAACTGATTGATAAATTTTAAGTTGTGTGTTTTCGTAATGTAGGTTAGCATTTATTTGTAACAGATTTAAATATTTTTTGCTATTGGGTGACACTGTGGAACTCTTGAGTAAATTATCCAGAAGAAGATCCAAACTTTTTCTGTTGCCTTGTAATAGAAAAATGATTTTTTTGCATGTCTGTAATATAAATTTATTAAATTTGTTTAGTAACCTACGTGCAGGAATAATAGATCGAGACAGGTGTATAGCGAGGAAAGATCGAACAAAAATCGAAAAACAGTTCTATGCCTACTACGGTTTAGATTTTAAATGGAATCACCAGTGAAAATGATTATTTTTCTTTTAAATTCATAATTCATTATTATATGAGTGAATTAAATACCTCATTGTTTTGAACTTGTAAGTTCTCAAGTTCTTTTTGAAGAGCTGTCTTACTTGATTTCATTTTCATATACTTAACGCCAATATTATAAATAACTTCATCCTTAGCCTTTAAATCATCCAATAATTGTTTAAGGTGATCATCACGACCCTAAATAGCAAATGGTAATAACAGGAAGTTAACATTATCAGAGACTGAATAACATTTTTTTGATTAAAATCATTTCTAAAGTTTACACAGAATTAAAATAAAGTTTAGTTTCGTACGATAATTTTTTGTCATGAAAACCGTTTGAATACGATATGTATTATGATTTAAATAGCTGGTTGTTGTTAAATGTTATAAATATAATGCGTAGTGAAAATCTTACTTACATCATCGTTTTGTTGACACTTCATTTCACATTCCTTCTGTTTTGATAGTCTCTTAATCTCGTTTATTAGAAACTCCTTTTCCTTGGAATGGATATCCCTATAAAGTGCATGGTAAATAAAATCCAAATTTATTGAAAGGTGAATATTGAAGTGAAAGACCTTGGTAAGCGAATTTATGATAAGTTGTGATAGAAAAATTCCAAATTTTACCTTTCATCCACAACTTGTTGATGTAAATTTCTGTTAGTTCTTTGTGCACTTTTTAATTCAATATATATTTTTTCCTTTTCACGGGCCAAAGTACCGATAGCTGCGTCTCGACTTTCAACAGAAACTTTGAGAGAATCGATATTTTGCTTCAGTAGCTCTATTTCACTTTGTAATTTGGAAACTTCTTCTGAATGAGATAAGCTTTTCCCTGAAGAAGCAGATCTCAAAGAACTTTTCGACAAAATACTTCTAAAATTCATCCGAAATCATATATTGTATTTTAAACCTATATTAAATCATTATAAATAATTGAAACTCAAATTCAAAAGCAATTTTTTTGTTTACTTAATCTGATTAAAATCGTACCAAAATTTTGTCATTTACAATAAGCAAATGACAAGTCAGTTTTGTCATTGGTGAACTGAAGAAATTTATTGAAGATTATTATATTGACTTGTTTGTAACATTTCAAAATGTACAAATAGTTTTGAATGAACCAAAGACAATTTACTATTACTTTCAGTAATGTAACCAATGTAGCCATTTTGAATAAAATTTTTACCTTTATTTTGATTAGTCGTTCTTAAAATACCTAGATCACTATTGGCAGAATGAAAACGTATAAAATAAATTCACGTATGAACCAATAGTATGGCATGTAGAAGCAATTTGACACACGTTTTATGAGCCATCTCGTTTCGAAGAATGACACCAAAATTGACACAAAATTTGTCAAAATACCGTATAAACATAATTGCCTCTATCCCCGTTGTTTCTTTTATGTTTTCTTCCGTCTCCCCCTGGTTTATTTTATCCATCGTTTGGCAAGAATCACGAACAAAACTAGTATTTTGATCAGCACATCATCGGAACAGAGTGAGTAAATTGTATCGGTCTAGTAGTCTTGACCTTATGCCATCGCCACTCTTGATGTTTTATGTTGTGTAACGACGCCAAATTTCGAAGCAGAACGATGCCAAGATTCGTAACAACAACCTCGATCCCATAATAAATAAAATACGCATTCAGTGATAATGTCGCGAACTGTCAATGCTGCAAAAAATACAATAGTCCAAAGTGAAATTATTCACACTCCTTTCTATTTTACAACGCGCGACTAGACGTCAATCTATTTGTCCTCGCCGTTCCTTTTATATCCATTATAATCCTTTTTAGGTGACAGGAAACTATCGAAGGCGCACTTCAAAACCAACAAAAAAAACAAGCGTTCACCTGTGTAAACACAAGTCAAGCAATATTATAGAATCTCGTATAATGAGAACCTCATAGTAGTGAATCGTGAAGTGTAGCAAGTGATTTCTCAATGTTATAATTGATGGTACAATGAGTGAGGAGGTGCAGAATGACGGGAGTACTAAGCCCGCGCCGTTGGACCGTGACTCCGCTGCCCCTGTCGCCGCCGCGCCGCCTGCACACCCGGCGCTCCCAGTGCCCGAGCCGCCCGACCACCACGACGCTTCCATTAATGTGTCACAAACAAGCATCACCCAGGTGAATACTGACATCATCATTTTACTGACAAACATCTTGTAATTTCCACTAGATAGGAATCTTGACTCCAAGTAGGTTTCATCACTTTCTAGTAATTGTTGCAATTGGCAAGACAGAAAATAGTTAAGTGATAAACAAACTGTTATTCAATGTTAATGGTACTTATTAATGAAGTTTGAAATTATACACACATTTTGATGGCATGCCTTAATCATCAATCTCTTTGAAATGGGTACTTAGCAATACTTACAGTGTACCAATCAAAAACTATGTCGGTGTGTGTGTGTGTGTGTGTGAACCTCATTTCACATACTTTTGCCGCAAATCAAGATGCCTTTCAAGTAAATATTTCTTCTCTTTTCATAATTCCTATACTAAATAATTCCTAATTGCACTGATGACAATACATTAAGTTTTGATTGCTAATGCAACAGTCAAAAGGTAACATTGGGTCTGTGACAAAACTTAAACCTGATACAACATAATTATTAAGTGAATACTTAACCAAATTTTGTGAGTAAAAGAATAATACTATTGTGTGACAATGGTTGAACAGAAACTCTAAACTAGAAATCGAGAGAGAGAAGAGATGTTGCTTCGCTGTGCATCTTCTACCGCATTTACCATGGGGAGTGCTCCGAGGAATTGTTCAGATTGATCCCTGCCGCATCTTTCCGCCATCGTCCTACGCGACAGAAATTTCATCCCCATCATCTAGATGGTTGGCAGTCCACAACTGTGCGATTTTCCCGAAACTTTCTGCCGCGCACAGCAAAACTGTGGAATAAGCTGTCGCCTGCGGTGTTCCCGGACCAATACAACCTTCAAACCTTCAAGAAAAGAGTGTACTCCTTCCTAAAAGGCAGGCAACGTACTTGTAACGCCTCCGGTGTTGCGGGTGTCCATGGGCGGCGGTAATCGCTTACCACCAGGCGATACGTCTGCTCGTTTGCCCCCTATATAATAAAAAAAAAAAAATTACTGAAAATTGTTTTGTTGAGTAAAGAATTGAGTAAGACTGAATACATCAGCATAATACATTATAATGTAGCAGGTAGACATTATTTGAGTGCACAAGAACATTAATTGTCTGATAGTATGATTGAGTATGTTGTTGGTTAATTAATATTTTTATTGTGTTGATAGTGGGAGTTGCCTAGAGGTCATGTTAGTTTACACCTAGTCATAATAATTATATTCATGGACACTCTTGTCACACTGATCATGTAGGTGTATCAGATACATCCTCTTTGTTAAAGTAATATAGAATGTAAATATAAAATGAATCTAAAGAGATCTTTTTCTTGTAAAATAATAATATGTTAATGATCATGATTATTTTGAGTTCCTGAGACTTGTCTTCATTAAAATTTTATTTGGATTCTGTGAGAATAAACCTTCGTGAGAGATCCAAGGTCAGTATTTCCAATTGTGCCCCTGCTCAATCCTTCAAGGGAAGGTCTTCATTTAATGTGTCAGTCCAAATATGAATCTCAATTGTAATATCTATCAGATCAACAGGCAGGTTCACTGCCTGGGCATAGGCCTCTTATTACCAACTTAGCTTCAGATGGGTTCCACAAACTAAGAGTTTTTATTGCTTTCTTTAAAGTACAATAACTCGGGAAGAAATTTATGTTGTCCCATGTTGGATTTGAACCAACAAACACTAGACTGACACAACACTGGCGCAATAGAAAACCGAGTGCAGTGGTGGCCGCTTCAACCACTAAGCCGACTGTGCAGTAATTAAGAGTAATGCTTTATATGCAATTACTTTTTTATTGAATTGAGCCATAAATGGAGTATTTATTTATAAGGCCAACAATGGCTTGTACACTATAAGGTACAATATAATTACAAACTCAGATTACAAAAGAAAGCCAGATGGAATATATTTGTCAATTAACATGAAGCCGTTTATTATTTAAGTGTGCATGACAAGTAGCAGCGACACTGTAGGAACATGTACATCTGTGTGCGTGTAATGTTACCAAAATCAGTAAAAAAAATCCCTATGTTTTTGATAAATATTAAGATTGAATAAAAAAAAGGATATTTTAACATATATATTTTTGTTAATATTCTGCAGGTATATAGTAAGTACCTGGGATTCAAGTTTCGTAATATCTATCATTCTCGACCATTCAAATATGCTGTGAAGCATAAGTTAAACACATCAAGACACAGGACAGCAATTTATAGAATCATTCACAAATTGTTCATCCTATCCTACTAATATTATAAACGCGAAAGATTGTGAGTATGTATGTGAGGATGTTTGTTGCCCTTTCACGCAAAAACTACTGAATGGGTTTTGATGAATCTTCACAATAATATAGCTTATACATCAGAATAACACATAGGCCATAATTTATAAAGATACTAGCTTCGCGGCGTTGCCCGCGGTTATTGTCGTACCGCAAGTAGCACCGCGGGGTTCAGCTAGTTATCAGAGATGATTGTGTGTACCACCAAAAATACTTTCAGATGAGGTTTGAAACCAAGTCCCTAAATATAGAAATAAGGTTCACTAATGTCTGGACTAACAAGTGATTTCCTTAATTGAAGGAAAAAAAATAGACAACAATTGATATCACAGTCGAACTACGGTTGAGGTTTTGTGTTCCGACACGACAGTATAATTAATAATTATCGGGTGAATAAATAATTATAGCAACCAAATAAACTGTATTTACCTGTGAAAAGATATTCCGTTTTTTTTTAGGAACTACTCTGACAATGTTTAATGACGCAAGACGGCATTTTGAGCAAAAAATCACTTGTGACGTGAACACAATATGGCGGTTTGTCAAATACTGCCGCGAGATTGTATTTGCTTTCTAATTCATATTAACTTAGTTAGATTCATTGTCGTGTTCTTCACAGTCCATCTGACTTTTTTTGTAATCTGAGATTACAAACATGTTTCTTAAAACTTAGCATCTGGCTACTTACACTATTAGTTAGTTAAGTTTTTTATAGACATACTTCTGAAATGAATAAATATATTTAAAGATTATTTAATGTATGGAAAAGAAACAAATGACATTGTAATGTTTCAGATGACAGCAAGCTCAGTGCCGGCCGGCGAAGGCTCCAAATGGTGTTGTGACGTATGCACGTACGAGAACTTTCCACTCTCTCGAAAGGTATGTCTATATATCCTTACAAATATCACTCCTCACCACAACATGCAACTGTGACACTAACAAGAAAAAATAACAATTGAGGAGTTATTCAGCAAATATTATGTATTATATATCATCTGAAAAATCTTGCTATACGTGTGGTGAGTCAGTAGGTACTGCTAGGCACTTACTGGTAGGTTGCAGGGTGCTGCTTGATAGGGGTTATTACTCACGCCGACATGATAGAGTACTAGAAATCATACGTGAAGCAGTAAGTCTTTCAGTTGCTAGAGCCCAAAAAGGATTGACTACAAATAAACGACAAATTTACTTTATAAAGGATGGCTCAACTACCAAATCTAAAAGCAAGCCTTTCTCAATCCTAGATACTGCACCTGACTGGACTATTTTGATGGATACGTATGATAAGCACTATAAAATCCCAGAGGATGTTGGTGTTTCGTCATCCAGACCGGACATATTCCTCTTCTCTAGACAAATTAAACACATAATATTAGTAGAGCTAACTGTTCCGTGGGAAACTAATATTCCTAAAGACCATAGAATAAAATTAAATAAATATTACGATCTAACAACTGAACTAAACAAAAATGGCTATGTGGTTAATTTATACGCGGTAGAAGTAGGAGCGAGAGGTATACCAGCTAAATCTCTCTATAACCTTTTGAAAGACCTTGGCCTGTCGAGATCTGCAGTAAGTTCTATTTTAGAACGAGTATCCAAGGCTGCACTAACAGGTTCCTACCAAATTTATCTAGGTAGGGCGGGAAACTCGAGCAGTGAAGGTGAGCGTTGATGCGCATCTTAAAGGGGGCCTCCTTAAACCTACACCTAGGTCGTAAGTCCTGGGAACTGCTTTGAGTTTCTCCCTCTGCCACACGATGGACCCGGCACCCGCACGGTGAATCCATGGAGTGCTAACAAGTTTGTCTCTTTATACAGAATACATGATAGTAACTTACAATATAAAGATAACTATATAATCTGTTGTATATAGGTAGCCTACCTACCTACCTACCTACATACTTCCTACTTTATAAGTTTGTTTATTGGGTTATGAACTACACTACCCTCCATCATAACTGTTGCTCCTACCCAACTATTATGATTCATTCGCTTGTATTTCTAGGCTACTTAGTTCAATACACAAATTACGATTTTAGGGGTTTTATTGAAGATTTAATCTAAACCTTAAGTCGACTACGTACTATCCGGTGTAAAAGTAGACCCAGCTTCAAAGGTTTACTGCAGTATTCCCGGACCAATACGACATTTAAACCTTCAAGAAAAGAGCGTACTCCTTCTTAAAAGGCCGGCAACACACTTGTGACGCCTCTGGTTTTGCGAGTGTCCATGGGCGGCGGTAATCGATTATCATTAGGCGATTCATCTGCTAGTTTTTTTTATAGAGTAGGAGGCAACACCTACTCCATAAAAAAAAGTTGCGTGTACTAGCGTACACTCGTAAGAAGTGAAACTTCTTTATGACGTTATTTTTCAAAAAATAAATATCATATGTCGACGTAAGGTATAACGACAAAAGACTTATAAACCAGCAATATTCGTGACAATTCTTATTTCAAGTGCAATAAAAGTTAAGGAGCGAGACCTGAGTAAATATTTCGCGATCTGTGGTGTGAATGTAAATTTTTTGACAACCCCGATAACGAAGTTTCACTTCAAAAATATTTTGTATTTACCTCCGAAACTTAATATTCGACCGATTTTCTAAAATGTAATTCAACATGTTTGTGTTTAGTTAATGCCATAGTTATTATGGTTTTTCATGTAACTAAATAATCATGTCATAATCTTAAAGCTTTAAAAAAGTACTGACTCCATACCAGTTCCGAGCTACGTGTACGAACTAAATAAGAATTATCTTATTTTCTACATACCTGTATTAATACATTACCCGTTGAAGCACAAGTTATATATGCATTACAGTATCCGGCATTATCAGTGTAACGATTATAAATTTCCATTAAAAGTTTAATTACGAAATGTTTTACCTTTTTCGCCAATATAAATTCGACTGCTTCGGTGTTCACAACAATTGTTTCAGTTTATAAATAACAGGAAAAAAACTCAAACGTAACTACTCAAAACGGGCCGCAAAATACATTGGAGACATTTACCAATCCCTACTCCGCTGGCGAAAGTATACTTCGAATCACGCGTGGTAAGGATAAGAAAAATATAGCTCGTAACGGATAAATGTGACGAAAGCGCGTAATGGATAAATGTGACGCGTAACGGATAAAAGTGACGCGAAATTTTTTGACAACCCCGATAAAGAAGTTTCACTTCAAAAAACTAAATTTTCAAAGCATGTTTCAAAATCATGCCGATTACGAGCTCTGTAACTATGAGGCTTCTGCTTTAAAACCACAAAATAAACAGAGCTGATAACACGTCTGGTAAAAGTGATTATTTATTTAACTCGATTGTGTTAGTTTTTATATGTTGCACACTGGCTGTTAACCCGGCCTTTGTCTCGGTGCGCATGCGCGTGGGATTTGCGCACGACTAGCGCGATTATCTACGCTGTGGAAATAACATATCGCTCTGTACATTTTTTAATAACAATCAACTATGTATAAGGACATTTAGATACACACTTTTCTGTTTTTTTTTTGCAAATTGTAGCAATTTTGTATGTAATTGGTAATCTATGTAAAATAATTCTTCAAAGGAGAAGGTATAACTATTTACTACTTACTAGTTGTCCCTTCCTTGTGCCTTAACGAAAGTGTAAAAAAGAAACCGAACACATTTGGCGATTCATTTTTATTTATAACTAGCTGACCCGTGCCCACTTCGTTGGGCATAATGTTAATAATCCTTTTTTAGTACAGAGTGTTATGATTTAATTTCTAACTGCCAAGAATAAGATAGAAAGTAGTTCTGAAAAGAACCTTTTATTTAAACAATGTCGAAAGTGTACTAATTACGTTTCGAAAAATTCAATTTCGGAGACGTGGGTTGCGTAAGGAGCCGACCACGCGACTGAGTCGCGCGGGTACCTACCTCTCAGATGTAAAAGGCCACGCCTCCTTCTCCCGAAGTGAGCACGAACGCGAACCGAATTAAACCCGAAGCCATCGCGCGCCGTCCGCTGCTTTGGCCTTCCGTTGAAATTTCTCCGATTCACTTTGCAAAACCGACTACCACGTAAAAGCCTTTTAATTTTTCGGTTTTTTATATAACCTATGACACTCAGCAATAATGTGGCTTTCTATTGGTGAAAGAATTTTTAAAATCGGTTTAGTAGATCCCGAGATTACCCCTTACAATTTAACAAATATACAAACACACAAACTTTACTTCTTTATAATATTAGTATAGATATAGATGATCTACCTAGTAAAAATAACAAAGAATCGTTGTTCAAAGTTAAATAACATTTATAAATAAAGCCCAATGCACCACGATGATCCACACCGTGGCGACCTAGTGATGCTTTTGCATCATTGGGCCTCCGGTCTCGCACTCACCAACGAAACACGACAGCACGAACGCTGTCATTTTACGTTGATCTTCTGTGCGAGCGTAGTACCGTCCTGTTGGAGCCGGCCCATTCGTGCTGAAATCAGCTTGGCTCTACTACCTTAAATTATACTGATTATAAAAATGCTTAATAAAAGCTCGGAGTTTGGAAGTTAGGGTCTTCTTTTTTTTTTTTCTTTTTTTTTATATATAGGGCCAAACGAGCAAACGTATCGCCTGGTGGTAAGCGATTACCGCCGCCCATGGACACCCGCAACACCGGAGGCGTTACAAGTGCGTTGCCTGCCTTTTAGGAAGGAGTACGCTCTTTTCTTGAAGGTTTGAAGGTCGTATTGGTCCGGGAACACCGCAGGCGACAGCTCTTTCCACAGTTTTGCTGTGCGCGGCAGAAAGTTTCGGGAAAATCGCTCTTAGCCCATGTGCCTTGGAGAGCACGTAAAGGCGTTGGTCCTACGCCTGGTCTCCGCCTTGTCGTGTCGGATAATTGTCCCATGTGATTATAAGAGTAAGGGAACAGAGAGTACACTTGTGTTTGCGCACACACTTGTGTTTGCGCACACACTTGTGCACAATAATATATCCTGCGTAGTTGGCTGGTCTCCGTTGAGACTAGTTGACGTGGTCAGAATCGGCTAGGAGAACATCATAATCATCATATTATGGAATCATCATTTAAAATTAATGTAAAGAAATGTATTTTCAAGTATGGGCGACTGAAAACTCTTTCTCATAAATACAACCAACAAAAATGAATCAATACAAAAGTGTATCACAATGACAGTAGGTAAGAGACAATTGATGAGAATTGAGAACAATATTGACACAAAAAGAATAGATTAAAAACCTGAGAGTGGTCTTTCAAAATGTATGCGCGTGGTGACGTATTAGCATACGGAGCGTCACCACCCCTATTCATGGCGTGAATGGCGTAAGAGCCTTCTAAGATAGCCTATAACTCCGAAGGAAAATGTCACTGCAAAAAGACGGGAAACTTGTTTCAAACTAATACCAACTTGTCTGGCCAGCGTGGTACAGTAGACCATAACCTCCTTTTTAAGGAGAGTTCTATGTCCAGCACTGGACTGTTAATGGCAGTTTTTTGTTGTTGGTAGATCCTCTTGTTGAGCTTTTTTATTCGTGTGTCGTCCTTAATTTTTTTATTTGTTGTGCTTTCCTACTACGAGTATTTCGCTAATTTTAGAGTAAGTATATTGAAGGAAATGCAGTCTTGTTGCTGTCGTTGCCAGCGTTGCAGTTTCTTTAACCAGCTTTACCCCAAGACGTTATTCAGCCTCGTACCTTAACGCCCCGAATACGGGGCATTCGAAAATTATATGCAGGACGGTCTCCTCCTGAGCTGGGTCGCAGATACATGACGGGCTCTCCCGACACTTGAAGCGTTGCAAGTATTGGGATAACCTCCATTTACCGTCTGCGTGACAAAGCCTTGGGGGCGGATCTTCTGCACTAGGCAGTACGCATCTTTCGCGTCCGTGAAGAACACTTTCGTGACGGAGATGTCTGAGAGTATTGTAGAAGTGTCATGGCTGCACCACCTATGGTAGTGGTAGACGCACCTGTTAACGATAACGATAACGATAGGCCGGAAGCCATGTGTTTTCACATAGCTATGTGGGTTGCAGGAGAGTTCATGCAGGAAAAAGGCGAACCTAATAACGCTTGTAAATGTGACCATTGTTTGACCAGTGGAGGTCTAAGGGAACTGTTGGGGAACTCGCTACTTACGCGAAACTCATTAACATTGTTCATTGTTTCGCTGTAACCATTATGAAGTATTTCGAAATTAAAAACGTTAAGACTATTATATTAAACTGCTAGCTGAATGAACTCCGCGGTGCTACCCGCGATACGACAATAAATGCGGGCAAAACCGCGAGGCGAAGCTGCTATCTTTATAAATTGTACGTCTATGTCCCCTACCCTTTATTCCGTTCATTTGTTTCTCCGGTCAATATGTCCATCCAAAGTTGCCTGGAAGAGATTGCTTTTGGCAATAAGGCCGCCCATTGTACACATCTTCTTGAATTTTAAGTTGAATAATTTGTAATTGGTGTTCAATAAAGTATATTTTATTCTATTATATTTTATTTTCTTCTATTCTATTCTATTCTATTCTATGTGTTATTTTGATGTAAAAGCTATGTTATTGTAAAGTTTCATTAAAATCCCTTCGGTAGTTTTTTCTTGAAAGAGCAACAAACGTACGTCGTTTCGCGTTTATAATATTAGTAGGATAATCACGGCATCTACACAACAATAAGATTAATTAAATTATTCAACAGCTCTAACTACGTTATTAATTTACCTAATTGGAATGAATTATATTTTTAATTGGTTGCCTTATGCAAAAAACACGCGCTAGCCAGACACTAGCTGAGACGCTTTTGTTGTACACTAGGAACTCGCTAAACGTTATGCCATTGGTAACACTTTCACTTTTCTTTAGTTTAGCGCACACGGACATGCATACTAATATCATAAGCGGTACAGTATATTGTTCAATGCACTAATCTTAGAGATTACTGGTTTGGAATGAACAATATTATAGTATTAATTCATATCTAACTTACGTCTACCTATGTTTAGTCGTTTGTGACGCATGTATGCAAACCATTTAACTGTCGATTGTATACACATGGTACAGACAACCTAACAACAGTTACATGTACATGACCTCATAACCTGCTTGACGTAATGCTTCCCCTTATTTTTTTTAATGGAATAGGTGGCAAACGAGAAGACGTATCGCCTGATGGTAAGCTATTACCACCGCCCATGGAACAACACTAGAGGCGACACAAGTGCGTTGCTGACCTATGGGGGATGGGGAGGGGGATGGAGGGAAGGGTTGGGGTATGGGCCTCCGGTATCCTCGCTCACTTGGTGAATCACAGCGCAAGCGCTATTTCACACCGGTTTTCTGTGAGGCCATGGTATCATTCCGGTCGAGCCGGCCCATTCATGCCGAAGCGTGGCTCTCCCACGGTGGCACTTCTCACTACATCGGTGCAACCTTTGTCTTTTTTTTTTTTTTTTTTTTTTTTTTTATTGAATAATGGGCAAACGAGCAGACGTATCACCTGGTGGTAAGCGATTACCGCCGCCCATGGACACCCGCAACACCAAAGGCGGCACAAGTGCGTTGCCGACCTTTGGGGGATGGGGGGAGGGGTTGGGGTATGGGCCTCCGGTATCCTCACTCACTCGGGGAAACACAGCGCAAACGCTATTTCACACCGGTTTTCTGTGAGGCCGTGGTATCACTCCGGTCGAGCCGACCCATTCATGCCGAAGCATAGCTCTCCCACGGTTGTCTTCCCTTCTTATCTGCCTTTCCTTGGGATTGTCCCCGTTTTAAGTAAATGGGACTAAAAGTAATAGTCGCCAAAATGTTTGGCTTTGGAAAGTTAGACACTGACGTATGTTGCGTACATATAAAATAGTTTTATACACTATTCAGAATCTGTAATTCAGTAGTAAATGGATAACAATCTGTTACATAAATTATTTACTACATTTGAATATTAAGCGATTTAGTATTAAGTTGTTATTTCGATTGAAATGAATATTTTATGTAATCGTAGAGATATGCAAAGTTTTAAATGAAAAAAAAAAATAAACGAATGCACTGAGGATGAGTGACGCAAATGTTTGAAGGTAAAATATAATTTCTTTGACTTATTTTCTTAATTGGCTGGCGGGGAGGTCACAAGTTTATGGTTTTGCTTTTACGCTGTATTTTATGGAACGGATTCTAACACAGTTCTATTTTGTTATCGTGTTTCATTGTTTGGTTCACTATATATCCATGCGGCTATGGCCGTCATAGTTGTGTAGGGGAACGGGTGTCATGTCCCTCCAACACAAAGGGAAGATCCTCCGACCAGGCGAGGTGCTCATGCTTGGCGGGCTGCGGTCCAACGGTTAATGTTGGGTTGTTGTTATAAATATATATATATGATAATTGGCGCGAGAACTTCTATTACGCGATTCAGGATTGGTAGTTACTCCGTCCGATCTTTAGTAGATGGCGCTGTCATATGTTTTTGTTGCAGCATACGAGTACATAAACCACTGTATGTGGAAGTCGCCACAGTTGTATATTATAAAATGATCATTTGGGTAATCGGCGGTGTACTTCAATAGATCTAAGCTATAATACACAAAGCTACCTACATATATACCTACTAACACTAATATATACCACATATACTACATACCAGTGTTGGGCAAATTTTAATTGCAATTAAAATTAATGACTAACAAGCGATTAATCGTGAAAGGACACTATAAAAACTAACAATTACTTTTAATTAATCAATTGTTAGTCATTAATTTTAATTGCAATTAAAATTTGCCCAACACTGCTACACACCTTAAAATCCATGACGTACCACACATTTACCAAAGTATTCCTGTACTGGAATACTTTACATGGTCAAGTAATAAATAGTGTTTTTTTTCTTAAAGGTATGCAGAGATTTAGATTTTCTTATGGTCTCAGGTAGGTTATTCCACAATCTAACGGCTTGCACCGAGAGCGAATTGTCAGTAAATTTTTGTAGTTTGCAGGGGCATCTTCAACTTTAGATTCTCCGACGATCTCAGGAGCCTGCAATGTGAATTGTCAAGGAATTTAAAACGTTGTTTAAGATAGGACGGCGAATGTGGGAGGAACAGGGAACCATATAGTTAATATCGCTTAGGGATGGTATTATTTCATCAAAAAGAAAAATCATCCAAATTGATTAATAAATCACGGTGTTCTACGGTAACAAACTAAAGTTAAAAACCACCTGCTATTTTAAGGAGATAAAAGAAGTATTATGTTTAAAGATTCTGATGGAACTACTATTGTTTTTGAAGTTGGTTGTCGAAGTTTCTAGCTCATTTTCATTTGCAAAAAAAACCCTTAAATTGATGTACAAAAAATGCGAAGGACGCAGTTAACGAAAGTCGGGAACTTCTCTCATACAAACAGAAATAGTAAAGTCATAATGAACGGAAAGGAGACTCATAGCGTCGTCTCACAGTGAGATTATAAAACAACTGTTCCTTGCTTGTACTCGTATGGCGAACCCTACACGACAATAAATATTGTGATAATTATCACGATATTTACTTTCGTATCTCGGGCCGGATCACAGCACACCCTACACCTACAATACGGATCGCGTCAGTACTGAAGCGTTCCTTGTACGAGGCAGACGTGATGGACCCTAGACGGAGGAAAATTAGAGCTTGTGTGGCAATAATTTTAGCCCTTTCTTTAAACAAACGAGTAAAAAGAAAGCGATGGATGAAGAATTGGCTACAAAGGAGAGAAAAGTATACACATCTGAATTTATTGGACGAAATTCGCCTTCACGATGAAATGGACGACTACGAAAATTACTTTCGGAGATGCCTGATGTCTTTATTTTTATTTATTACTAGCTGACCCACGCAACCTCGTTTGCGTCTTCTATTAAATTTCCCCCGTTTTTGAAACATTCTTCATTGGTGCTCCGCTCCTATTAGTATTAGCGTGATGACATAAGCCTTTCTCGATAAATGGACTATCCAACGATTATCTACTCCAACGCACATACGCACACTGTTTTGATAGATATGATTGAATTTTAACTTTGTGTAGCTGTAATAAAGTGCAAATTGATTCATTGACGTTAGGAACACACCTACATTGCTTAGACAACAGTAAGTGCTTGTAATGTATGAACTTTATGCAATAGCAATAAAGCTCAAATTGACTTTACGTTATAGTTAGAAAAAGTTTGTATGGGAAAAAGAAAAGGGCTCTTTTTAGGTCTTTTCCGGCCATTATTCGATTTATTCTCGCCGTAAAAACTATCCTTAAACTTCAACGAACATTTAAAAAAGAGAATTGGCCAAATTGGTCCAGGCGTTGTTGAGTTATGCGCTTACCAACACATTGAGCGATTCATTTTTATATTATAGAAGATTTATTAATTTTTTATAATTTACATGCCCGCTATTCCAAACTTTTGGCATGGATTCTAAATTGAGAATAAACTCTTTCAAAACAATCTTGTCGCCTGTCATGGATTCTTGCTCGTGGCACGGGTTCACCGCGGCAGACGCGGTGTCACCGACGTCTCTCATCGCTGCCATCTCGCTGCGTACTGACACGATCAATATTGATGCGACACACTACACGCAAGATAAATATCACGATCCAAGATCTCGGATCAGATCACAAGGATTTCTAGAAATCCAGCGATAAATATTGTGATCCGTCAATACACTACCCTACACTTCAATAAATATCATAATCCGATATTTTATATTGACGGATCACAATATGGATCTTCCGTGTAGCGTTCGCCTATGATCTCGGCTCTCTGTGTAGGTGAGCTGTTTGTTATGATGCACGGCGCGTCCCTTGCTTAGAACATTCACAGTTTAGTACTTGTGGTAGTCGACGTGATTCCGCATAATTATATTTTGTCGACCAACCATTTGGGCTTGTAATTACTCGTAACAATTTGCTTTACGGTGAGATGTGCATTGACGATAAATATAAGCTTGAATTTGTACTACAATTCAACTATTTATAGCAATTTTAAATTTTTGAGCGAATTCTCGCACTGGAGGATTTTGTCCAGTGTGCTTAATGAGGGCTTTTAATAATATAATTAATGAGATATCGCACAAGTAATTTGGTACTAATGAGATGTCGCACATTTTTATGTAAATCATGAAGAAAAATTGTAATAAGCGCTCGAACTGTCGAAAAATGTCGCGAAACTGTTAAATGTAATATACTAAAATAAGGATATACTGTTAATGTTGCAGTGCACGATGTGTCGCAGCCCCAAGTCGGTGCTCAACGAGGACATATTCAAGCTCCAGGACGGCGCCAGCGCGCTGCCCACGCCTGAAGTTTGTGGTAACGTATACATGCACATCAGACCCTAATTATACACCTAATATATTGTGCATTGTATCTGCCAAGATGTAACTCTATATTGGTTTTTGGGAATAAGGATCTTTTTGTGATTTAAAATGTATATGTTTAAGATGGCACCTGCTAGGGGCAGGTGACTTGTAGTCTGAAATAATATCATGAGCTTAGTTTACATGTATAATGAACTAAGAAAGGAAAAGTTCCACCGCTAAGTTCACTCCATTAGCGTGAAAATTACGTACTTGTCAAATTTCGTACAAAAATGCAAATTCCTTAGATGAAATTACTTGAGGTTAGAAAATAAAAATTGTTTGTTGTTTCAAACCGGTAGAAATACACACAATTACGGGAAGTAACACCGCACGTGGCTCGACACGCACTTGGCACTTATTGCTGTCGATCTATTAAATATTTTATGATATTTTATTTGCGTCAAACGACGGCTAGTTTGTATTATCCATCAAGCACTAATAACAAGTAATCCAAATTTTCGTTTGAAACAACAAAAAGACAGTTATAATTGTTCCAACCTCATTTAGCATTATTTATTATTAATAATGATTGCCTTTTAAAGTAGTAAAATGTTTAATTTGTATTGTGAAGTTATTTTTATTTACATTTAAAACCAAAAGTATCAATCGGACTTTACCGATCATTATTTTTAAGGACTTATCTAATTGTAAAATAAATAACCATTTTTTAGTTAGTTCGAGTACTGACTGTTTCTGTGACCTTAAAGCAAGAGCCGTACAACGCAATCGTACTTGTACATTGGTATCGATTCGCGCGGTTTAAATGTTTATTTTGATACGATTCTCCTTGACTTGTCATGCACACAATATCGGTTTTGAATTCTCCAAATGGTTCGTTAGACCTTGGCCGACTGCTATACCAATGTATGAGCGATGACATTGTGGTGATAACCCTTATAACGAAGCTAACCTTGAGTACAACTAATATACTTAAAAATAATTATCATAGACTAGTTGTAACCTGCGGCTCCACTCGGTTTGTTTCGGTGATCTCGGTAGAAAGTAGCTATGTCTATCAAGAATCACAGTATGTCTATGTCAAAATTTCATTAAAATCGGTTCACTGGTTCAGTTGTGAGAGCTTAATAGACAGGTAGTTGTCTTCCCATGTATTAGTAGGCCCTTTTTTGAAGTCAATACATCAAAGTTTAAAAGATATGGACTTGATATGTTATTCTTCTATCAGCAGGTGCCGAGGCAGTGACAGAAAGACTGAAGCCGCTAAGGATATCCTCACCGCAAGACGCCAGCGCATCCTCTGTTGCCAAGTGGCCTTGTCCTGTTAGTGTTTGTCTATTCATTTGTGTTGTGCTGTTCGTTTGTCTTACCGAAACTCGAGAACGGCTATTGATTTAGCTGATTTTTGGTTTTGAAATATTTATCGTAGTCCAGGGAAGGTTTAAACGGTGAAAAATTAAAATAACTTGAAAATTCAAATGTTACATTATGAAGTAGCCAGTATATATATGTATTATTCGCTCGATTGACGTGTCAATAAGGAATGCTTGTTTGTTCGCAGACGTGTACGTTCGACAACTGGCCCAAGTCGATAAAGTGTGCGATGTGCGGAAGCAGTAACCCCGCCCCCAGCCCCGCGCCGAACCCCTCCCCCACCCCAGTGCACAAAACTACACTCGGTACGTATATATCTAATATATTACACTCACTTTTGCTTGCGACATCGCCCGCGTGTTGGTCGGTTATCGCGGTAAACACTAGCCTATGTCTTTCCTCAAGAATCAAAGTACATACATTTATTAAATTGTATTGAAGTATAGCCGTGATAATATACTCCTTATGTGAGATACTCTCTATACATTTTGTAAAGATAATTTTGATAGTTATTTGGGTCAAGAAAATGGGCAGTAGAGTGCATTTTTTTAATATTTACAACTCGGGAAAAATGAATAGTGTAGTGTCAGCGGTGAGGTAATGTTGAGACTCTAATGTTGATCTCGTTGCAGGTATAAACGACATCTGCAACAGCAACAGCAACAGCCAGCCGGCGTCGATCCACGAGCTGGAGTCGGGCGGGCGCCGCTCCAAGCGCCGCGCCACCAACAACAACACGGACTGGCTGTGGCTGCAGGCGTGTCTCGGTGCGTAACTGTGTCTCCCGGGGAGGGAGGGGCACGCTCTACACTGGAACTCCACCATAGTCCATTCGTTTAGATAGTGTCCGTGAACCCGCATGCAATTTTGCTTATTGTTGTGTTAATTCATACAACGGCGTAAATTAACAAATCATACTTGCTTGTGGGTGTACGCCGTAGGCGGGCCTTTTGATTTAGTGACGGCTTTAGTGCGGTAGTAAAAATAAAAACGACGGCTGCACACTTTGTTTCGTTCCTACGGTAGTGGTACTCGCTGATGATAAGCTTTCAAAATATTGATAGCCGAAATTCGTCTTCTTTGTTGAAATTATTGTATTAACTTTTAAAATAATTTCATCTGTGATTAGTCGTTACACGGTTCGGCTTTAAGATTTGAAATTATGAGAATACCTCTATTATAATATTGCAAATAATACTTTATCTACACCCATGATATGAATCCTCTTGAAAAAAATCTGAAACCGTAGGTTTTAGAATTCCGGTCACCACCCTCAATATACATATTAATGTCGAACAAAAATGGCGTGAATGTGAAGAACAGTTTTTATTTAAAAAGGCGCTGTGGTAAGGCGCGCGCCTGATGTTCTTTTTTTGAAAAAGGAGTTGCATTGTGGAATTTAGTACATACGACATTACAACACTCGTTTGGATGATATTGTGGTTACTACGACACATGATGTTTTAATATTGGCAATAAGCTAGTCGTTTCAGAAACTTTTATATAGGATTTATAGCACGGGTGTAGAGTATATATAGTATGTAAAGATGAGTTAGTCTATACATGTGTGTGGTGCGCAGGCGTGGTGGAGGGCTCGGCCGCGCGCGTGGAGGCCTACCTGGCGCAGGGGGGGGACCCGGCGCGCGCGCTGGCGCCGCACGAGCTGGCGCTGCTCGACCGCGCCTCCGCCTTCGACGCGGGCCACACGCTCGTGCACCTCGCCATCAGGTACTGCCTAACTATCGACTGTACTCGTACGTTCCGTTAAAACATTCATTTAGTTAAAAATTGATGCATACTTTAATAGTTGATCGCGAACCGTTTACGATACCGGCGACGACTCGCTCCACTAGTTGTCGCTGAACGATAAGAGCTATCAAAGAATACTGTCATCCTATTTTTTTCTATTTATCACTGATACTTGCTCGGCGATACTCGCTTGACGATCATTTTTAACAGCACGTCTTTAAAAATACACCTATTGACAGACGGATATTATCAAACACATTCAATAAAAAACTCATCCATAATTACTCGAACAAAAATTAACACAGCGCTTGCAGCTTTGCTCAGGAGTGGCGCGAGTAATCGACCTTCGCGCTCATACACTCGCTTATTAACTATCGGAACCGCTCACTCGCCAACTCGTTCCTAGCTCTACTCGCGTCTCGTTCATCGTCGGCGATAGGACAAGTGCCTTATTCATCAGGGATCGATGTCGTTCTTCCTCTCAGTCTTTTATCGATTAAAACGAAACTTTACTGAACTCACATCAATTTATTGTAATTTATATACGTGCTTACAGATTTCAACGTCAAGATATTTTGTCTACACTTCTCTCTAGAATATCAGGCGGCGGGCCTGGCCTCAAGCGGTCTCCCTCCTACGTAGGTAAGCATACAATTTAATCTATTAAATACTTTTGACAAGTAAACAATAATAATGTTACGTGTTAGGGTTAGATAAATTTGAGAAATGAGCCTTCTAACGAATAAAAGAGACTTTATTAAATACTAAAAACACTCTTAAAACCTTCGTGTAACTCACAATAATAGTCCTTAACCGCCGATGTCACTGATATCACTGAGAAATTTGTCTCACTGTAGCTTAAACTGAACTTAACTGCGGTCCGCGAACAGCCTTTTATATTAGATGCCGCTATTCTAGATCAATCCGGTGAGTGCAACAGCCTGTCGAAACTACTGATTCCGAGAACAGACCGTCGACTGTAAACAAGCCAAACTCGCGACTAACAATCCATATTCAATCTTATGAATATTGCAGTAAGGTGCATTGTTCTGTGCCTTAACAAACCAACTAGAACTTTCACTACTTTTAGCCGCTGTCGAGTATTTTTCTGGAATGTTCTTTCTTCGTGACACTATTTTTGACATTATTAACTTTAAGAGAAAGGGAGGATTCTAAGTGATTACCAACTCCTATATTGTGCTAACTGACGTGAAAACTTTTAATATTGCCATACATAATAAAATTTTGCGTTAGATACACTGTAAATTGAAGTCGCCATTCGATTTCTCTGCGACTGACACTCACATTGTGTAGTTTGTATGTACAGAACTGAGTATATCGCTTTAAAACCAGGGTAATTAAAAAAAAACAAATTAAACAGAGCTCATTCAGAAAAACCAAGGTGTTTACTTTGTTTGCCTGCCCAAGCCTGTACAAGTCACGTAACATCTTGTTAATAAAATGTTGTAATTGTTTAACAGCTCCTGACTTGGCTTCGGGTATAAGACGTCACATAGCCTCGTGTATCCGATATAAGAAAGGAAATTTCCCGTGTCGGTATATCAACGAGTTCTGCACCTTCTACTTGCCCGCCGGTAACTATAAGCACCAACGTATACACGAGTAATCTGTCCTCAAGTCTTTAAAACTACTTAAAGTACTTTATGTCCCATATTTAATAAAAAATCCTCGATTATTAGTTATGAGAGTTTAAATTTTCCGATATCATCACTCTTGTCTCACTGAAAACAGTTACACTATGTAAAAAAAAACTCCCTGAATCTAACTAACATATCAATTGACTAATTTTTTGTTAATTAATTGAATAATTTGATTAAATCCATTAGTTAATCCATTATTGAGAAAATCCATAGAACCCGATTTAAAAAAACAAAAATTCCAACAAAAACAATCGTGCTATTTAGTCTTAAATGTGACATATTCCATCTTTTTTTTTCTTCGTTCGGAAATCTCCTCGGATAACACCTCCTGGTGGCATGTCGGACTCGAACCAACTAAAACCACACGCCATCTCGGGTACTAGATGCCGGGGACCAGGTGCACCCTAGAATGGACAACCCTGGAACCTCCCGTACCTCGGGCCATCTACGATTTGTAAATGACCCCCTCTTCTGTGGCAATCCCGATGTTCCCGTTGCTGTCCCCAAAAGGTGGGGCGCGAGTGCCGTGGTGCGCGCCCCCCACCCGAGCCTGCTTCTGCTAGGGTGACAGATGACCTCATATGTCATCCTCAGGCTTGCGCTTATGGAGGACGCAGATCATTTTGCGATCTCCGTCGCCTGAGGCGTCTGCGATACCTGGCCCGTTCCCGGGCCTGGCGGACCGGGAGAGTTCTTAACCTCTCCCGGTCCCGCTCCGCCGTCTCCTTGGCAAGCATAACATGCTCGCAAAAAGAATCGGCGGAGTTCCACGCGCTCTCGCTCGGGTCCCGTGACACCTCTCGAGCCAATCCTCCATAACGGGTCTTACCGCCGCAATAACGGCGTGCCCAGCGCTCGATTGTCCAAGTCGTTCCTTCCATTCCTCCACAAGGACTTGGCAGAGTTGGGATTTCTGATCATCGATTTCTCGAGTCTCAAGACTCTTACCCAACTCCCGCGCCTCCTTGCGCCACTGGTAAAGGGCCGCAAGGGCTCTCGCCTCGAGGTTCCATGGTGGAATTTCGGCCAGGAGACTTGCCGTCTCAAAGGACATCGTACCCCCTTATGATCCTGATAGCCAGCACTCGTTGCGGTCGTCGCAATAACGCGATATTGCTGGCTTTCAGGACCTCCGCCCATAGACATATTCCATCTGTATTTATGAGAATCGGAGTTGATAATATCTGGAAATAAAAAAAAAGGCAGTACTTTAAAATTATTTTTTTGTAGCGGTTTCCTTTTAGCGGTTTTAATAAGTGTTCATGTTCAGTGCACACTCGATATAGTGGTCCAGTATAATTAGCGGCGAAGTGGAAGGAAGACACGTGATGTGGTTGTGTTCCAGAGATAGAGGAGTTGCCGGCACCCATCCAGGAGCAGCTGTTCTCGGAGCTGCTGGATCGAGACGCACAACAGACCCTCGAGGCGGACCCGCCTCTCATCAACTGGAGCCTCGAGCTCACGGTGCGGCTAGGTGCGGTACATTCTGTATACTTATATCTTTTAACTCTTTGGGGCAAACTATAAACTTTCACCGATTCATTCGATCGTTCAGCTATTGTGTTGTTCGGTTCCAAAATGGTAAAAAATTGTGGTAACAAACAAGTAACAAAAAGAATAGTGTTGTTTATGAGGAACACATGAAATAAGCAATGCGGTGCAGGGTCGCGGCTGCACGCGCTGTGGAACCGGTCGGCGGGCGACTGCCTGCCGGACGCGGTGTGCCAGGCGGCGTACGGCGTGTTCGACCGCCACAACACGCTGCGCACGGCGCTGGCCGAGTCGCTGCAGGCGGCGCGCGGCGGGTTCTACGCGCGCTGGGCGGGCTGGGAGCGCCTGCAGGCGGCGCGCCTGCACTACGCGCCGTCCGAGGCGCAGCTGCGCGCCGAGTGGGCGCGCCTGGCGGCGGCGGCGGCGCGGCCCGGCGCGGCGCTGCAGCAGCTGCACGTGTGGGCGCTGGCGCACGTGCTGCGCCGCCCGCTGCTGGTGTACGGCGAGGACGTGGTGAGCTCGTTCCGCGGCGACGCGCTGGGCTACGCGCGCTTCAAAGGCCTGTACCTGCCGCTGCTGTGCGACGAGCAGGCCTGCTGCAAGGCGCCGCTGGCGCTGGCCTACACGCGCGGCCACTTCTCGGCGCTCGTGCCGCTGGACCCCGCGCCGCCCTACATCCGGCCCGCCGACGCGCCGCCCGCCGCCGCCGCCGGCGCCACCGCCTTCCTGCCGCTCACCGACCTCGACGGGAAGCTGCTGCCCGTGCACTTCCTCACCTGCGAAGAGGTACCGCCACCGCCACCGCCACGCTCACCTAACCTAACGCGCACACACACACACACACACACAGCTACTCTGTCATTAAATCTTTAAATGTTTATCGCTGAAAATTTTGGTTATGTCTTTAAATCGAGGTAGATTGGTGATCTTTGTTGATTGATTGTTTGGCGCCGACTCAAAATGACGTAGATATACTTACATTAGTTTAAGAGCTTAGTTAATTTAAAAAAAGTTATTATTATGTTTATTATTTTTTGTGTTTTTTTTATTTTATCGGTAGTTTTTTTTAAGTTTTTATTTTATACTTTCATATGGCTATAAACTACATGCTTAACCTCTGGGGTGCGGCATCGCGGATCCACGATTGTCCCGTCGGTGCGGCATCGCGGATCCGCGATAACCGCAGTTAACTTGCATTTTAATTAATTTTGGGTATTAAAGTTATTATAATGAAGTCTAGAAAGGTTTGTTATGCATTTGCTTTATACGAACAACATTTTAAAACATTCGTTTGTCAAGTGCGCTTCAAGAGCCGTAAAAAAAACGAGTTCCAATTTCAAAGTTGACGATGACGCAACGCGATCTGTCAAGTGCCTCTTAAAACTGATTTTTTGCCGATAAGGTGGTTTTGAAGGTAGTTTGTTATTATATTTTACTTATTATACTTATTTTAGGAACCACTATCAATACGAATTGAGGCATAAATCATGCGTAATTTTGAATAGTGTTACTCAAAAAGTTACCGAGTCTATTACCTATTGAAAAGGGCTTACTCATTTGAAGGTTTTTACGCATTTATTCTTATGTTTTATTGATAAAATGATATAATTGCGATGAGAATCTTATATAGAATATAGAATAGCAACAAAAATGTGTTAGAAAAGCTAAATATTTAAATAAACACAAATTTTTTGCCTGACTAGCGAAATTAGACGCACACATACACAGGGCTCCCCAGCCATTACTGTTCTACATCATCATCAGCCTATCGCAGTCCACTGCTGGACATAGGCCTCTCCAATAGTACGCCACTTAAAATTGTATATCGCCGTTGATTCGTGTTTGCACGCAGCCTAGCGGGAAGTCCCGGAACTATTAACACCCACACATACACAGTAGTGACGGACAATGAACAAGACGTAAACTGATCTTTGTTTATGTTTTACTAAATTATTTTGTATTGACCATAGACTTTGTGTGTCACATAATGGAACGATCAGTTTGTTCTCTTTAGCATTCAGTCATTTTCATAGAGTTTAGAGAATTCTCAGAACTTAAAAATAATAAATGAAAACTGGTCTAGCAAACGAGTCCTTTTTTTAAATAACTTGATAAATAGGTTGTTTTTTTTATGTATTGTTCCTGTCTTTTGCACTAGTTAACTAAAAAAATAAATTATTTAACTAAAAAACACTATTTCTTCATATAAATACTACGTAATTTGTTTTTTGGCGCAAATAATAGTTTGATTGTAAAGTGACAAAATGGCGAATATCTCGACAGCGAAATGTGATTTTTACAAATATGTTTCTCAATGAATTTTTACTGCAGTTATAGTGTTTTTTATATCAGGCTAGGCTAGGCTATCTACTGACAAACGAATGTTTTAAAATGTTGTTCGTATAAAGCAAATGCATAACAAACCTTTCTAGACTTCATTATAATAACTTTAATACCCAAAATTAATTAAAATGCAAGTTAACTGCGGAAAACATGGATCCGTGTGTGCCGCACCGACGGGACAAACATGGATCCGTGTTGCCGCACCCGAGAGGTTAATACAAATCTAAAGCTTATTCATCATGAGGTTTTTTGTAATGTAATTTTTAATTTATTTTATATTTATTTCTAATACACAACTCAGCGTTTAAATCTGTGAGTAACGAATAAATCACCCCTTTTTGCCCACCCTTAGGATAGATTTTTTTTTCAAATTTACATGGGACTAATATTGAGGTATAATCCAATAAACAAAGAATTATTAAAATCGGGCTACTCTGTTAAATAATAGCTTTTCTAACACATTTTTGTTGCTATTCTATATTCTGTATAAGATTCTCATCGCCATTATATCATTTTATCAATAAAAACATAAGAATAAATGCGTAAAAACCTTCAAATGAGTAAGCCCTTTACAATAGGTAATAGACTCAGTAACTTTTTGAGTAACACTATTCAAAATTACGCATGATTTATGCCTCGATTCGTATTGATAGTGGTTCCTGAAATAAGTATAATAAGTAAAATATAATAACAAACTACCTTCAAAACCACCTTATCGGCAAAAAATCAATTTTAAGAGGCACTTGAAAGATCGTGTTGCGTCATCGTCAACTTTGAAATTGGAACTCGTTTTTTTAACGACTCTTGAAGCGCACTTGACAAACGAATGTTTTAAAATGTTGTTCGTATAAAGCAAATGCATAACAAACCTTTCTAGACTTCATTATAATAACTTTAATACCCAACCCTGAGGTTAAATAAACGCTTCATTTTTTGCCTGACGAGCGAAATTAGACGCACACATACACAGGGCAAGATGACGTCATAGCGAATGTGTATACTAACTCCCGCCATTACTGTTCTACAGCATGTTGATTTATTCTGTTCGTTATATTGTGGAAGTACCAAATTTATAACTTTTCTTTTTTTAGTTTCACGTATCCCGTTGTCTGTGTGTAACCCAATTTTGTAAGATAGATATAGTTATAGTCGTTCCAATACTTTATTTAACTTTTGACAGATCACGCACATAAAGTTTTGTAATAATTTTTGATACAATGTACTACAGATAATACTGTACTTTATGGGCGGGCTCCGCCTACTTAGGGATGTGTCATTCGTAATTAATGACCACAGACTATAAAAACGGTTTTGAAATAAATCGATTATCGATTATATTAATAAAACATACAATAAAATTATTGTGATTATATTTTATATCAAATCACGTAAAAAGCTTTATTATTTTGCATTAAAATGCCCTAAATGTCTCTGTTTCAATGCATAAATAATTTGCGTAATGAAAACAGTTCCATCGTACTCGTACCTAGTAATGGGATCGAATGTATTCGCCGCAAATTAATGAATCTAAAATAATTGTTTAGACTTACTATAGTTGGTTCAAATAAAAACTACCTGCGGTACCTACTTGTAATGAACAGGTACAAAATGTTGAAATTCGTAGTAATTTACGGATTAAAAATAAAACAACCAAAAGAGGTACTGTAATACTAATTTTAATTATAAAGAATCGTCTTCTTCGTATGACCAGGAATCATCATCACTTGAGTTCTCAGTAATATTGATTATCATTTCTTGGATAGATAAATTGTCGAATGCAACATCCCGATCCCAATCCGACATTATCACCTTCTTTGTTTTTTCTACAACATTCGCCCAGTTTTCTGGAGTTACTTTTTCACACGCATTTTTCAGTAAATTCAGCATTTTTCTTGCGGTGAAAGGAGGAGGTGTATTGTTCCTCGCAGCATATCCTTTAACTTGTGCCCAGATCATTTCAATTGCATTATATTGGCAGTGATATGGGGGAATTCTGAGGACGGTATGCCCATGCTCTGCTGCCATTTCATCTATGACGTATCGTTTTGGCAGCTTCTTTGTTTTTAATATCTTTACTAACTCTACTTTTAGTAGGGACTCATTCACCTCTTCGCCATTGTCACGGAGCCAGTTTATAATTTCATGTTTTTTGTTGACCTGTGTTGGTATTTTATTAATTTGACGAGAGTGATAAGGTGCATTATCAATAAATATTATTGATGGCTCTTCGAGTGATGTAAGCATTTCTCTGAACCACTTTTCATACACGTTCGAATTCATCTCCTCATGATAATCTCCTGTTTTCTGGGATTTAAAAGCTAATAGAGCGCCTGGCACAAATCCTTTTACTGTTCCTGCATGACAAATAATCAGTCGTTCGCCTTTTCCCATTGGTACTGTAGAAGTGGAGCCAACGGTGTTGTCAGTCCAAGTTTTTGACAGCGTATGATTCGCATTGAGCCAAGTTTCATCTGTGAAAACAACATTCGACCAATCTTCTATTTTTTTTGCTTGTCTTAAAAAATCGCATCTATACAAAGCAATATCATTGCGTTCCATTAAAATTTTTCGTTTGTCACATTTTTGGAATAACATTCCAATGTCTTTCAATACCTTTGTCAGAGAAGATTTTTGACCACGGAACAAACCACTATTTCGAAGAGATTGTGTTAGTTTTTTTAATGTTGGAATCTCTTTTCTTTGGTAATAGTCGTATATATGACGACGAATAGCATCAGCGTCAAAATTGTCAACGGCTGTAACTTTACTAGGCGGACGTTTTTTCTTAGGTGTAGATAGCTTATTCTGTTCCATGCCACTGCTGCCGTAGCCTTCTTTTGTTATTTTTGCCACTGTTGGAGCACTAAAACCTAATGCTGCTGCAACACGGTCTCTAACTTGAGTCACTGGTATAAGAGGCCCACCATTACGGCTTTCCTTTTCAAAGTATTCACGAAGTCGCAAGACAAACTCTCTTGTTTGTCCTTTGAGTACTTTCTTTTTTGGCATTTTGACAGTAACGAAGGCAGGAACGATACGCTCAACTCAACCAAACGTGAGAATTCACAAATAAATCAATACGGAGGAATATAAATACTCAACTATATTGAAGGTTACTCATTGAAATACTGTAATTATTTTAAAATAGACATAGAGAGATTTAATAAAGATCATCAATAGTTTAACAAATACAATATTAACCACTGAATTACAACACAATACAATAATACATTTTGAAAATTCAGTTCCTTTTATATATTTTTTCATGACATAGAACCGTCATATTTGAACAACATTCTTTTAATCCATTTCTTCTTTATTTTGACAAAGGAGGTCGCACATTGAAACACATAGAAATATGAAGTACGAAATTATCTATAAAATAATGAGTTTGTTAAATCGATTAAAACTTCTTTATGCATAAAATCGATCGATGAAAGAAATCGAATAGGTAACGGGTCAGGGTATCACTATTTGATTAAGTATTAGAGCTGTCAAAAGTTAAATAAACTATTGGAACGACTATAGATATATAAATATGCGAAGGTATATTTTTTTTTTGAGAAAAAAAAATCTTTACCCACAATTTTTTTTTTTTTGGATTTTATTATTTTGTAAATAAATGCTGCCATATTTGATACAATAAATCTTTTTATAAAAAATATCCAATAAAAATAAACATTACCTATTGCACGACATGATAGTTCGTATTCCCTACTCTAAAATATAAACGAGCTGTATACCGCCGCGGATCCGTGTTTACCGCACAGTACAACTACTGATCCGTGTTTGAACGCAGACTAGCGGGAAGTCCCGGAACTATTAACACCCAACATACACACTAGTAACGGACAATGAACAAGACGTAAACTGATCTTTGTTTATGTTTTACTAAATTATTTTGTATTGAGCATAGACTTTGTGTGTCACATAATGGAACGATCAGTTTGTTCTCTTTAGCATTCAGTCATTTTCATAGAGTTTAGAGAATTCTAAGAACTTAAAAATAATAAATGAAAACTGGTCTAGCAAACGAGTTCTTTTTTTAAATAACTTGATAAATAGGTTGTTTTTTATATATTGTTCCTATCTTTTGCAATAGTCAACTAAAAAAATAAATTATTTAACTAAAAAAAACTATTTCTTCATATAAATACTACGTAATTTGGTGTTCGGCGCAAATAATAGTTTGATTGTGAAGTGACAATATGGCGAATATCTCGAAAGTGAAATGTGATTTTTTCAAATATATTTTTCAATGAATTTTCACTGCAGTTATAGTCTTTTTTATTTATATCAGTAGATAGCTTAGTTATCGAACTTTATGAGGATAATAAGTAAAATGAATAATAAACCACATAAAATATTAAAATCATGTTTATTAACACAATAGGTGCGTAAATTAACACTTGGCTTAATTGTGAGTAAATAATAAAGCGATAACATTAGTAATAAAATATGGCATAACCATGTACGCTTGTTATCCATCTATTGAAAAATAGTCACTTTTATAACCACCGAGCATTGTTATTGAAAAGATTTAATCATTTTCGTACACCATGCACCGTGCTGCAAAATTTTGCAATTTCGTAGCACGGTGCATGGAACCGGAAAGTTATGCGTTATCATACCTCCTTCGTTTTTTTCGTCGGTTAAAAAAAGCACAGGGCAGCGCTTTTATTCCGACTCTCACTGCTCAGCAGACGTCGCCTTACGCCCTGTATTTTAATTTCTGCCTCTGCAAGTAACAAATGGACGAAATAATCACTTCGTGACTAAGCCCTCATTAAATAAAAAAAATTGTGTGGTTTTATGAAACCACGGTAAAAGTGAAACTTTTTTCACATTATAGACATTTAACTAAAAATTTTTGGAATAATATTCCATTAAGGGTATAAAAATCGCTTTATCAATCTTAATTTTACACTTGGAAAATTGGAATGATAATGTGAAATGATAAAAGTACACTAAATCTCCAACTAATATTTTATTGAACTCTGTGCCTTAGAGTACGACATACATAATACTTAACAATTATTTAGATTATATACACATATTAAAAAACTGAAAACAATATTTTATTATCGTTGAGTCATTTTGATCCGTTTTTCAATCATTTTCAATCATTC
Source organism: Spilarctia lutea (assembly GCA_916048165.1). Classification (NCBI taxonomy): domain Eukaryota; kingdom Metazoa; phylum Arthropoda; class Insecta; order Lepidoptera; family Erebidae; genus Spilarctia; species Spilarctia lutea. The sequence goes on along the minus strand of OU696492.1, from coordinate 356,232 downwards.
TATTATCAATTTCATCTTCATCATGAGTTTCACAGTTTAAAAGCTTGTAGGGATTCCGCTCCCGTGTTTAGGAGTGTCGGTAGATTCCATATTCTTTTTAATGAGGGTAGACGTGAGTTGTCGGGCGAGGAGAATGATAGCAATGGTTTTCCTCACAATCGCTTTGTTATAATCACTTTACGATAATACATAGTGAAATACAGTCACGATAATCAATAATGGTATACAGGTTACAATTTAGGTACGACACTCCACCGAACATGTGAAGCTACTGCGAGATGCTAAACGATAATCCTTGCCCTCCGGCTGCGTTCAATTAATAACTACCCACAGTTCTTTAGGGATAGGATCAAAGTCACTGTTACCCGCAACTAATCACATAAAATAATCGACTACCATCAATTATCTTAACGCGTGATTATTATTTTTTTAAGTGGCAATGATTTCCATCCCTATTGTCATCGGTCGCAAGCTCCAATGCTCGGTGTTGCGTCAGTGTCTAACTACCGACACTTGTGTTACCAAATAAAATAAGTGATGCGCCGTCAAGCTAATAAATGTTTCACTTTAATAAATAACAACATTTACATTAAACACTAACAAAAACAAACAAAATAGCGTGGATCACTGGCACAAATGAGTAATAGTCTATACACAACACGGTCAGTTGCTGCGAACTATAGGCGCCGCCATATTGGCCTTGGCTGCTCTGGCGAGCGCCTTTCACTTTATCCCTACTCCGCGGCCGACCGTCACGCGACATGCAACACACAGACCAAAAATTTTGAGACGATCTAATAAAAGTTTCACTTTAATAAATAAAAAAAAAAGTAACAAATGTAAACGTGAAACTTGAAAGTTAGAAAGTATCAAATTTATAAGATTCTAAAATTATTTTGCTGGTATTGTACCATTTTTTACGCGGGAATGCTATGGGACTCCCGGACAGTCGGTCTATCCACTAAACCCCACAGCGAAGTACCTTTGCAGTTGGGAGAAGCTCCAATAACTTTTCGGTGGTTTCCTCCGTGATGTACCCCATAAATGCTAAACACTATTGTACACAATAAGCCGGTAACATAGCCCAAAGATGTGGCCGCAATGGCTATTAGGGAGTTAACGATCTCTACTGTGTCCTTTTTGCCGCCACTTTCGAACGGGATTGGCTCTTCACTAATTCCGCTCTGCGGACTCCTATACATGTTCGGGCATGTAGCATTTGGAGCACGGCTTTGCTGCGACCGCTCACTGTTGGGGCGGTCACAATAAGCAGTCGGAATATAAAACAGTCAGTAACATAACTATATGACGACAGCAAGGCTTATCGCAGAAATTGGGGAAGAAACTAAACATAAATGTTGGCTGGTTGCGCAGATGTCGGACACGGAGGCGGTGGTGCGGCGCTGGGTGTCGGCGTGCGTCACGGGCGGCGGCGTGCTGGCGGCGAGGCAGGCGCTGCACCCGCGCCCGCTGCTGCAGGCGCAGATGCTGGAGGAGTGGCTCAACCACTACCGCCGCCTCGCGTGAGTACCGCCCCACCCCACCCACAGCTCGCCCGATGTGTCTACTGCGCCGCGCCCGCTGCTGCAGGCGCAGATGCTGGAGGAGTGGCTCAACCACTACCGCCGCCTCGCGTGAGTACCGCCCCACCCCACCCACAGCTCGCCCGATGTGTCTACTGCGCCGCGCCCGCTGCTGCAGGCGCAGATGCTGGAGGAGTGGCTCAACCACTACCGCCGCCTCGCGTGAGTACCGCCCCACCCCACCCACAGCTCGCCCGATGTGTCTACTGCGCCGCGCCCGCTGCTGCAGGCGCAGATGCTGGAGGAGTGGCTCAACCACTACCGCCGCCTCGCGTGAGTACCGCCCCACCCCACCCACAGCTCGCCCGATGTGTCTACTGCGCCGCGCCCGCTGCTGCAGGCGCAGATGCTGGAGGAGTGGCTCAACCACTACCGCCGCCTCGCGTGAGTACCGCCCCACCCCACCCACAGCTCGCCCGATGTGTCTACTGCGCCGCGCCCGCTGCTGCAGGCGCAGATGCTGGAGGAGTGGCTCAACCACTACCGCCGCCTCGCGTGAGTACCGCCCCACCCCACCCACAGCTCGCCCGATGTGTCTACTGCGCCGCGCCCGCTGCTGCAGGCGCAGATGCTGGAGGAGTGGCTCAACCACTACCGCCGCCTCGCGTGAGTACCGCCCCACCCCACCCACAGCTCGCCCGATGTGTCTACTGCGCCGCGCCCGCTGCTGCAGGCGCAGATGCTGGAGGAGTGGCTCAACCACTACCGCCGCCTCGCGTGAGTACCGCCCCACCCCACCCACAGCTCGCCCGATGTGTCTACTGCGCCGCGCCCGCTGCTGCAGGCGCAGATGCTGGAGGAGTGGCTCAACCACTACCGCCGCCTCGCGTGAGTACCGCCCCACCCCACCCACAGCTCGCCCGATGTGTCTACTGCGCCGCGCCCGCTGCTGCAGGCGCAGATGCTGGAGGAGTGGCTCAACCACTACCGCCGCCTCGCGTGAGTACCGCCCCACCCCACCCACAGCTCGCCCGATGTGTCTACTGCGCCGCGCCCGCTGCTGCAGGCGCAGATGCTGGAGGAGTGGCTCAACCACTACCGCCGCCTCGCGTGAGTACCGCCCCACCCCACCCACAGCTCGCCCGATGTGTCTACTGCGCCGCGCCCGCTGCTGCAGGCGCAGATGCTGGAGGAGTGGCTCAACCACTACCGCCGCCTCGCGTGAGTACCGCCCCACCCCACCCACAGCTCGCCCGATGTGTCTACTGCGCCGCGCCCGCTGCTGCAGGCGCAGATGCTGGAGGAGTGGCTCAACCACTACCGCCGCCTCGCGTGAGTACCGCCCCACCCCACCCACAGCTCGCCCGATGTGTCTACTGCGCCGCGCCCGCTGCTGCAGGCGCAGATGCTGGAGGAGTGGCTCAACCACTACCGCCGCCTCGCGTGAGTACCGCCCCACCCCACCCACAGCTCGCCCGATGTGTCTACTGCGCCGCGCCCGCTGCTGCAGGCGCAGATGCTGGAGGAGTGGCTCAACCACTACCGCCGCCTCGCGTGAGTACCGCCCCACCCCACCCACAGCTCGCCCGATGTGTCTACTGCGCCGCGCCCGCTGCTGCAGGCGCAGATGCTGGAGGAGTGGCTCAACCACTACCGCCGCCTCGCGTGAGTACCGCCAACAGCTCACATAAGATAAAGTTTATTGGGAATACATCGAAGGTAAATAAGACTAGCGTATTAATTGTAAGTTTCCCTCCGGCAGACAACAGACCCGCGGGCCGTTCCCGCCGCGGCTGCAGGGAGCCGGCATCGAGTTCTCCAGCGACGCCGACACCGACGAGGAATAGCCCCCCTCGCCCTTCGCCCTTCGCCCCTAGCCCCTCGCCACCCTCCTCTCCTCACAGTGTCCGCGCTGCTCGCCACCCCCGCCGCCCCCACACACCAGACCATTGACTCGCCAAATTATAAGTTAGTGTTTGCTTAGAATTATCGAAGTATTTATAAGATTAACAAATAAATTGGCACGATTGTTGTACCGGTGAGGTCTAACGAGGGGGTCGCGGCGTTAATGGGGGCCCCGGCGAGCGGTGACAGCTAGATCAATTTATTACTATAGCACGTATCGAATTGCACTAATATCATTTAGTGGTGATCGCTGATTTATTGTGAAGTTTACGGTTTGTTTATTTATAATTAATATTTCTGTGAGCCGTAGGGAATCCGTCTTATGTACAATACCGTTTGCGAGATCGTTATTAACGGTATCGAATAGTAAGACGTTTATGTGATATTCAAACGTAGGCATCGAGCCGCACGAAGGCAAATAAGTAGAGTCTCGTACAGAGGGGCCCGGGGCCCCGCGCGTATCTTACGCTTAGGTTCAATATTCACAGTCGTACAAAAGTGATTTAAGACTGCCGAGCGTCGACGTGCTATCATTTTTACAGTGGTACAGTGTTAGCAACGCTAAAATTATTCTAAAGAGTTATATTACACCTACTTTTGTAATTTACTTTTACATGGCAAATATAGCGCGATAATGTATCTGAATCACGGATACGTTCGTTTGGCCCTGGAGCCCCGGGGCTCCGGGGTCCGGCCCGGAGGTGGCCGCGAGGGTGAGCGTTAACGACACTAACGACCTAAATTTTCTTAAAAAGCTTTGAATCTATTAACATTTAGTAGTAGTTGGCGCGGTTAGTGTCGTGAATGTTTTCGGGGCCGCCGCCCTACCGGCCGCGACACGTTTATGGTAAATACATCGTATTATATACACTATATGATTTATTAGTTATCGTTGTCCCCCTCGATACAAAGGCTTGTACTTGGGGGAAATGATTTTTTTTAAATTCTATATTTAAGGTCATAGCTCACTAGAGCCACGCGACTCCAGACCAGTTTCGCCTCGCATTGTAGGGAGCACTATGGAAATATGCTCTCTATATGAACTCGTAACCCAACCGCTCGCTTGTAATGTGGACACTGACACTAAGCTTGTCACTGGGTTCCACTCGAAGTTCAATACAACTAATGTGGGCACATTAGTCGGTCGCTCGCTGTGCTCGAGTGGTTCACGCGCGAGGATGTTGCGTCGGTGTCCTCGTCCTGTCTCTTCATTCTTCTCTTTCTTAGCTAGCCTTTCTTTAACATTTCGTTCTCTAATTAACAACTCGGCCAGCCAACAGTAGAGCACGTGTCGAGTGGACACCGGCGTCGAGGTAGTGTCGGGCGGGTCTAGTGAACTGTGACCTTTAAGCTTGCCGTTGCTTCGTTAAAATGCGCCTTAACTTTTACGAAAGCAATGATGATGCCTGTCGATCGAGTTGTCGTCGTAGGTTTCCAATGTAAAATACAAAACATGAGCTGAAACGGGAAAAATAATGTAATAAAGGAATAAACGAAGAGTCTATTAAATTAACAACATTGTACAGAGAGTATAAGGTTCTAATATTTATATTATCATAGTTTTCGGTTGTAAATAAAATAAATTGGTTTAAAGTAATGATTTAGTTATATTAGTTCACCTCCGCTTCGTGTGCAGCCCGAGCGAAGCCCGAGCCGCCCGACTGCAGCGCTTGCACCTTATCTAACTATTTGATCTAATAGACACTTTTTTTTATTACTTTCGTCCAAATCTGTAAATAAGTGAATGGGTACATTCCTCACAGAGTCGCTATATTCGAGCTAATTTTGTAACAGTCACGTAACGTGTCGTTCAAATGATGTACCTATACCTACTCATTTTTAATCAATAAAGCACTTATTTTATGAAGCTGTTCGAAAGTTATTTTTGTTTTATTTTTTAACCCTTCAATACCGGTACACCTCGTGTCTGAGACTGCACGTATTTTGAGAAGCAACTTAGCACTCATCTGTGAAATGACTGTGCGCAGTGGTGGGTGGCGCAAAGGTAGCGAATGTGACTTCTGTGTTCCTTTCGCCTCGAAGCCTCGGTTTCGATTCCACGGGCGGACCAAATGTTTGTATGATCTACAAATATTTGTTTAGGAGTTTGGGTATTTTCTATGTTTATTATGTATGTATTTACAAAAAAACATAAGATCTAACTATTATAAAATACAAGCTCTGCTAGTTTTAAGCTAGATGGCGTTGTGTGTATTTTTTTTTGTACACCAAAAAGTGGTCAGTTAAAAACCCCTCGCACAATAAATATATCGCTTGGTGTTTTGTAACTGGGTAATACTTGTCACTTAAAAAGTATATATTTTGAATTTAGAAATATTTCTTTTGAAATTATACAGTTATGTATACAACAATACTTACACTATACATTGTGATAAAATACCTACATAAAACACCTGAATAAATACACCAAGTTACTTGATCTATTTACACGATTATGATCTTTGTCTTAGCTGTTAGCAATGTAACTTCGCAACATGATGTGAGCTGAGGACTCCACAGAAACCCAGTTACAACTCTATGCTTATTCTGAGACGGTGACTTTTTGTGTAAAGCAAAAAATAACGATGTGAAAGAAATAGAACAAAGAGTAGAAGGCGTTTCTGCAACGCTATTTTGTATACCTACTTTTTTTTATAAACAAGTTCCATGTTGTTCCTTATGTTTCACTATCCCTGTTTTTGTTGCCTAATTGTATGTAAGTTCCTGTTGATATTAACAACATAGGGACATAGCGTACAACATAAAAGTGGAATTCTTTATAATTATAAAGACGCCTGCTAAAATTACTCATCTTGATGGAATGCATGAGCAGAATCCGAGAGTAGTGGCCACTATACTCATTTCAAATATGGACAATGCTACAATGCAGCATAGCAACCCACACTATGGTGCCCTATTGCGATACTTCTGCATCATTGGGCCTCCGGTCTCGTAATTACTAACGAAATACGACAGCACGAATGCTATAATTTTATGTTGGTCTTCTGTGAGAGGAAAGTACTGCCCCTGTGAAGCCAGCCCAATCTGATGATAAAAATTGATGCAAGATTATCTTAAAAAGATTTCTTCTCACAAAAGTTGCCCACGTAGAAGACTGTTAAATACCGACGCAAATAGGTAGGTACTCTATCATATATCTGTTATCAATTTTTTTATGAAACAATTAAATAATGCGTAGTCTATCCTGCCAGATAAATTGACATGGAACAATGCGGATGGATGGACTGTATGGTATGTAAGTGGCGCCAAGGTTCAGGATACGTGAGAGAGTAATATCTAGCAGACTGACTTATTAATTAATAGAATTACGCAAGTTCGGTAGTTCTTACATTATCTACAGAGATTAAAATATCAGTTTCAAATGTGAAATATACCTACCGTAATTTTGGTAGTGACCTTGAGCCGAAAATTTATTTAACAAATATAACAAACGGAAATACTATATTCTTCGAGATAAGCTACAAGTTTTACATAATATGTCATTATCAGGTAACTGTACCTACCACCTGTAGCTGAACACGCTACAATAATATGTATACATACAGTTTCAATATTATTGGGTCCTATGGCATGTCGAGCTTACAATATTGTAGTACACAATCTGGTAACTCACTTAGCTACGATTCCGTAGCCTACCATAGCACACACGTGAATCGAAATAGACTTCAGAACGCAACCAAATAGTCAAGTTTCTAATTTCTAAACGTGCGCGCGCTATCTGACAGCTGCAAGACTAGTGGGAGCGTTGCGTCGTGAGACTTGCCCAGTTTTTATTTTATTTATTAAGAATTTTATAAGTTTTATGTAAGATTAATAAGAAAATAGTGACTGTGTCATTATAGTGTAATTGTGATGATGAAAAAATAATTTTATAAGTAAATCTTCGTTGGATCATAAGCTTAGCGAGCGACCGTAACAAAATGGGTGAGTACGCCGGCTATTTATTCGTTTTAATTTTATTTTGTTGCTTTATGAATAATGCAGCTAATGCGTTAAACAGCTTTTTCTAGATTTCGGTACCGTTTCTCAATTGCGTTAGTCTAATTATAATCGAAACTATTTGACGATCACTTGTTTATTGGTGAAAATATCGATTTTTCTCATGCGTCGGTTTTTTCGACAGAAAGGTTAAAAATAAATGCTTTCTGTTGATAAAGCGTTTCTTATTGGAATTCATATTAAATACGCTGATTATGATCAGACCTTCATTCATTAATATTGAAATAAAACACTTAACAGAGTAGGAATCAAATTTAAGTTGGTGTCGATACTCGTCGACTGAATAGTAATTTAAAAATCTTAAGTATAAGTTACAGAGAAGTGTAGTTATGCAAGAAGGTATAAAGTGTTTAGCGAAGGCCTGTGAGGCGGCAAGTGATTACGGTATGCGGCGGCGCTAATCGCTGTGTCCTTGCCACTGACTGCACGACTGACTACTTATTGTAATGCAAAATCTCAACTGATATTGTAAAAATTTGTCTTTTCGTTTGTGACACTTTTTCATGCAAAATTCTGAAGTGATCATCATGAAATCACAGAAACAAGTTGTCAGTTGTGCAGCATAACACATAGGTGCAGAGGGTAATTTTCTTTTAGAAAAATATAAACAGTAGAAATAGGCAAAGCTAGTACTTCAACTGTAGAGTACTGACACAAAACTTATCAAACTTTTTACACAACTTCTTCAAACTTTGTTGGCTGGCTCTATCTAGAGTGCCAAATATAAGTCCTGTTTTATTTTCAGTAGAATCCAATTCTGTGTTATGAACCTGAATATTGTACTCTGTTTCTTTTATAGATTTCTTTAACAGACATAATAATATACAGATGATTTTGCCAATTGCCAAGCTGGAGTGATGCATTATGCTTATGGATATATAAATTTCCTAAATGAGTAGTAGCAGCAGACTATGTGCACCACATGCACATGTCAATCAATTATTCTATATTGGTATTCATGTGGTGGCTCAGACTGTTGTTGTAGTATAATTCTTGCATACACTGCATAGCATTTGTATTCTTAAAAGTACTGATAGTTGTAAATTATGTATATTTCATTCAATATATAATTATGAGATCCCTGTCCTGTGTGGCTTTATCTATGTCTTACTCTTGAGAGAGCTGCTGCTAGAAATGTCCCTGTTACTTCTTAAATGCATGTACTCAGCATGCCTTCACATGTATTATTAATGTCTAATGATGTCCAATGATGCAGAAGCATCACTAGGGTGCCATGGTGTGGGTCACCATGCTGCATTATTACATTGTCTGCATGTGCTAGAATATGGTGACCACCACTCCTGGATTCTGCTTATGCCATCAGGCAGAGTAGAGTCATTTTGGCAGGGTCATACATAAAAATAAATCCAAGCTTGTCAGACAATATCAGTGTAAATATTAGAGTGCATTCCTAGGTCATTAATATGCTGGTTTTTCCTAGATGTTTCTTTAGACTCTTATTAATCCTATTAGCTGTCTGCTTGTCTAAGACAGGGATTCTAAGTAAAACATTGTTTACCTGTATATTTCTTGAGTAATTAATGCCACTAGTTGTTATTGGTACTTACCTAATTTTTTAAAATCATTTTATACACAATATTCGAAAGAATTCTTATCTACTTTCCAGTCTTATAAGTAAATATTTAATAAGAATTTTATATGGCAAGCTTAGCTTGATGACTTTTATAACCTTTCCGTTAAAGTATTTGATAACATGTGACCTGTGCCATTGTATAATATAATTATGAAAAGTATGATCAAATTAAATTTACTAAGAAGTGCCACATAACTAGCATAAGAGCCACATTACATATATTGGGAACATTTTATGTTGTAATTATTCTCTACAGTTTCTCGTGTATTTTTATTATATTTTATACTCTAAATTTAATTGTTTCTCAATTAATATGCTATACAATACAATAAGAATCCTTTTGACTAATAGTTGTAGAGATTAATGTGTATAAAAAACAAACACAAAAACCGATAGCTTTGTTATACTAGTATATATTTGTAAATCATTAATTTATATTTAATAAGAATGGCGTGACTTTAATATGAATAGGTCTCGAGATTGGACGACAGCAAGGGGAGTGGCAGCTATTCAATTTGTTGTGTTCATGTGTGATTTATAGTTAGTATGTACGCATTACACACACACACACACACACACATATATATGTTATTTCATTATAATTATTAATTTGGGCACTAGTATGTAATGGACAATGGGCCGATGATTTGAAGAAAGTAGCTGGCAGCCGAAAAATGCGGCCTGCTCAATACCCGGATGAATTAATTCTAAGTAATAATGTTTACAATAACTAACGATCAGTTCGTAATGGTATGCCCATTCAAATGTTAGGCGTTTCAACTAGGTTTGGACATTCAGCTTATCGTGAACGAAACATAATTGTAAGTTACTTGGGCACTATTTAATTCATACTGTATTTAAAGATCATCTGTCAAACACCTCTAGGTTCGTTTAACAGCTGTGTTTTATCTATTTATACTCTTAGGAGTATGTCTACTACAGTCTACGCGGTCAATTACCCCTCGATATTTTTAGTATACATGCCATCTGTCGTATCTAAAAAATCGATGTTCCTTTATACGAAACACGCCAAGTAATGCCGAGACACTTTATCGTCTGCTACGCTTCAAATTCCTTGAATAAGCGAACTCGATAGAGTTATTTCAAGAGCTATTACAATAAATGTAGTCGGTCAATGTACAGAGGTGTGCTACGTAGGGCTAGAGCCGCGACAGACGACCTAACATTATACCCGGAAACGTCGCAGTTTGTCGTTAAGGCTCATTTTTATAAATATGGTCGTTGTAACGCGTGCGGGGCGTCCCCGAAATCCGAATAACGATTAATGAAAGCCAACGAAATCTCTGTCGATACGCAGCGCACGGGTATTCCCTGAACGCTTTAAATCTAACCCAGTCAAACCCTGAATCTACATTACGTAGTCCTAGTTTTTAGCCACCTTTACTACGCAATTATTAAGAAAAACCTGAAGTCGGCCTACGTAGTAAATCTCTAACTTTATAATTTTTTTAAGATTTTATTTTATATCTTTACGGCTTTCATTGAGAAACATATTTGTAAAAATCACATTTCGCTGTCGAGATATTCGCCTTTTTGTCACTTTACAATCAAACTATTATTTGCGCCGAACACCAAATTACGTAGTATTTATATGAAGAAATAGTGTTTTTTAGTTAAATAATTTATTTTTTTAGTTAACTAATGCAAAAGACAGGAACAATACATAAAAAAAACAACCTATTTATCAAGTTATTTAAAAAAAGGACTCGTTTGCTAGACCAGTTTTCATTTATTATTTTTAAGTTCTGAGAATTCTCTAAACTCTATGAAAATTACTGAATGCTAAAGAGAACAAACTGATCGTTCCATTATGTGACACACAAAGTCTATGGTCAATACAAAATAATTTAGTAAAACATAAACAAAGATCAGTTTACGTCTTGTTCATTGTCCGTCACTACTGTGTATGTGTGGGTGTTAATAGTTCCGGGACTTCCCGCTAGGCTGCGTGCAAAAACGAATCAACGGCGATTTACAATTTTAAGTGGCGTGCTATTGGAGAGGCCCATGTCCAGCAGTGGACTGCGATAGGCTGATGATGATGTAGAACAGTAATGGCAGGGGAGCCCTGTGTATGTGTGCGTCTAATTTCGCTCGTCAGGCAAAAAATGAGTGTTTATTTAAATATTTAGCTTTTCTAACACATTTTTGTTGCTATTTTATATTCTATATAAGATTCTCATCGCAATTATATCATTTTATCAATAAAAACATAAGAATAAATGCGTAAAAACCTTCAAATGAGTAAGCCCTTTTCAATAGGTAATAGACTCGGTAACTTTTTGAGTAACACTATTCAAAATTACGCATGATTTATGCCTCAATTCGTATTGATAGTGGTTCCTAAAATAAGTATAATAAGTAAAATATAATAACAAACTACCTTCAAAACCACCTTATCGGCAAAAAATCAGTTTTAAGAGGCACTTGACAGATCGCGTTGCGTCATCGTCAACTTTGAAATTGGAACTCGTTTTTTTTACGGCTCTTGAAGCGCACTTGACAAACGAATGTTTTAAAATGTTGTTCGTATAAAGCAAATGCATAACAAACCTTTCTAGACTTCATTATAATAACTTTAATACCCAAAATTAATTAAAATGCAAGTTAACTGCGGTTATCGCGGATCCGCGATGCCGCACCGACGGGACAATCGCGGATCCGCAATGCCGCACCCCAGAGGTTAATCGAGGCAATCGTCAGTTTAGTGTTCAATGTTGCACCAACCGAATTGGACGTAGTGACACGTGACAACGACAATCGTTAAAATGAGCAAATGCGTGGTGAAAGAATGCGATACAAGGTCAAAAAACTGTAACAATTTAATCAAAATTGCTTTTCACATGTATATGTATTGAAATTAAGGCAAATAACGCCATAATCAAAATAAATAATATAAATATAGTGTTGCCATTCACATTTTTTTTCCGACTTAGTGGGAGGATATGTATTTAATTAAATAATTTTGCTTTATCCGTGAGAATAAAAATATTCACATATCACATCGATATTAACATGATAAGAACTAGCATTAAATTACTTCGTCATATCATATCGTCACAGTCATATTTTTAATAATTGATAATATAATTAGCAAATTAATTGTAGTCGTGAAATTTCGTGAAAGTACGAAGCAGTACCTACATATGCGAAGTTTCATACGTTGAAGCTAATTATTAATACTAATTTATCCCATTATTTAAACCTCCAACCTAAAAATAAAATTATATCATAACAAGTACCACCACTCACATAAAAATACGACCAGGACGTTCAGGCTTCAGGGCGTGCCAAAGAAATATACGTACATACGTACACTCGAAAAGGAGGCTCCTTTCGCAGTCGGGTAAAAATAAATTGTTCACTCAATCTTGTTTTACCCTACCTATAAAAAAAGAATCTAAAGAGAGAATTGTTTACGAAACTGATGCTTTACAGCGGTGTTTGTTTCTTTTTATTAACTTTTTAACAAAAAATACATAAAAAAAACAAATTCAGCTGTTTTTAAACGGTTTTAATTAGCTCACCCTGTTTGTTTTTTTTTCTTTATTCTTTATTCTTCCTTCAAAAAATCAAATTTAGTAATTAAAATTTCACCCTCTTCCTGTCAACCGATTAATCTGAAATTTTGTATACACTTTGGATTTTGGTGACAATACAATTATGTTTATTCATTATCATTATAAATTCAAGATGGCCGCCGCTACAAAATGGCGGATAATTTATGTTTCATTAATCCCATCAATATGGGTATCAAATGAAAGGGCTCAACAAGCAGAATACAATATAATATAAAAAATTGAAATCCAAGATGGCGGATAACGTAGGTTTTATCAATCCCATCAATATGGGTATCAAATGAAAGGGCTCAACAAGCAGAATACAATATACTATAAAAATTGAAAGAATGAAGCACTAAAAACTAAAAACTAGAAAATAAAAATAGGTAAAAAAACTTTTTAAGTTAAACGGTTTTATGTTAAAAAATGTACTAAAAACCAAAAAAATAAAAAAATAGATACAGTCGTGGGAATTATAAACATATGCATAGACTAGACTAAAATAAAACCGTGGGGCACGTCAATTGTCTACAAATTATCGACTTAATGTGCGATAGAAGAATCGTTTAATTCGTCGTTAGGCAGTTGGCCCGCAGACGGTGAGGAAATTAATTACTATTTTCTTGCTCATGGAAATTCCTATAGTTATACACTCCATGTTAACCCCACGGTTTTATTTTAGTCTAGTCTATGCATATGTTTATAATTCCCACGACTGTATCTATTTTTTTATTTTTTTGGTTTTTAGTACATTTTTTAACATAAAACCGTTTAACTTAAAAAGTTTTTTTACCTATTTTTATATTGGTCATGCATGCATATTATACGTTCAATTATAATTACAGAATTTAAAATATTAAATACACAATGAAAAATGTTCTAATTTTTTCTCGGTTTTTATGGGTAAATTTTCATGGAGTAGTCAACAATGGTCCGCCATCTGATGTTTATGCTTTGTCTTAGTCTAATCATAGCGACTTTATTGTTCTTGTAACGCGTGTAAGTGAGACATGCCTATGTCTATATTTCAATATCTAACGGTTTCAAAGCTACATCGTCATAGTTCAAAGTTGTTACATTTTTGCGACGTGTGGTAACGAAGTTTGCGGCTCAATAGGTATATCTCAATGATTATTCCACGCGTCATCAGGCAAAGAGAATTGGGGAACACCAAATACGAGGAGCATTAGCGTGTGTAGCTGTATGCAGTGTTTGGTGCACCGTCGAAGTAGGTCAGTAAGGTAATTAAAACTCGTTACTGCCGTTGTCAGCAGATAGAATTGATATGAGCTTATGACGTCGATGGAAATATTTCACATTACGAGTATCGTAACATGTTTCACAAATTATCTATGGTTTATGGTAGGTATTATTGATTTCGAACTGTTTGTATAAGTCCATAGCCATGTTTGTAATGGGCGATATTTACTTCCCATAGGTGTTGGAGACCACACGTAATGCCGATTCCCATACTGCCACATAAATTGAAACGCGTGGCTTTAACTTGTCTAAGTTTGTTAGTACTTGATCGTTCCATTTGGGTGGGGTTTTAGAGCCAAGTCAAAGGAAGCTTGCCAAACGCTTGCGAACTATTTACACATTTCTGTAGATAAATCGCAAGTACTTGGCACACGTCAGAAAGGCTCAGTAGGAAGTATTTTGCCAAATGTTAAATAAGAGTCTGTAAGCATGGGGAACCCCCCTTTTAAAGAAGCATTGCACCGCCCCGGTTATACTTTTTATTCCTCCCAAGTTCATTTATGAGTTTATAGATTTTTATTAATATTATGAGTAAGACACTTACTAATATCACTCAGTATTAGATTATGAAGTAACTACTTGTTACTTTAATTTTTTCCAAGAGAAAATGGCCCTGGGTCATCATCTCACAAGTTCCAAGCACAATTGTACTGCTATAGGGTTACTCGGAGGGGCTGGCGTTGTTGCTCTAGTGTCGGTTCGCAGGGCTCGTCTCGTGTCCGGTGAAGCGGCACGCCGGTGTCCGGTTGCGGTGTCGCGGGATCGCATGCTCCACCGCTTGCTCCGGTTACACTGTACACTTGTCGACACAAGCGTTCCTTGAAAGATATAAATGGAACGGGAAAATTGACGTTAATGTGATCGGTCATCTATAAAACTGCTAAGTCTAGAGGGGTACTTATTTGATGTTTACGTTATCACATGCTGCAATATCATCTAACGAAGACTCCGAATACACGTATTAATTAATGTTTTATGTTTTTGCACCGAAGTATGTCCTCCCAACCACAATTAGTGAAAATAATTAGACCTATTGTTAATATAATGACGTGAATATTTTTGCATGTATAATTTCCATACCATTTAGAAGAATTGCGTACATCTGTACTGTTGTCGCATTTAGATAATTATACCTATACCGGAATGTTATATTTTGAGAAGTAGTTTATCATACCTTCAAGGACATCTCGTAATTTTTGGATTATGGTAATGATGACACTAGTAGCGACACGATGGTTGGGTAGTTTAGCGTGTTTATGTACATTTGTAAATCGTTAGACTGCCCTAATTAGCCTTCATTATACACGTATTTAATTTTCATTTCAGTTCAAGTTAATAAATAAGTTGTCCAAGATTGTACGGTAGGACGGCCTTTCCACGAGCACTTTCCTAAATCGTTAAGAAAGTGTGTCCACCGTTACAGTTCAGGTATTGTGTTTCACCTTAAAATCGTCTACAACTAATTAACAAGTGCTCGTAGCCAGCGATGCTAAACTAGATTGGATATATATACCTTCATATATATAACAGTTTGTATAGAACCATGTTCTGCTGTAACTTCAGATCCTGCTATTCATCGTTATTGAACGTACTCAGTTGTAAGGTCTAAGTTCTTCAGCGTCGGATATTAGCGCCTGCTGTTAGGCCTCCAATTAATCATGAGAACCATCGTCTTATAAATAATTACCCGTCATATTGCTATACACATGTAGATACTGCGTGTAATATAATAATAATATAATAAATATTTCGGACATCTAACTCACAACGCCAACTAGTCCCAAGCTAAGCAGAGCTTGTGTTATGGGTACTAGGCAACTGATATAAATAAATATTTCGGACATCTAACACACAACGCCATCTAGTCCCAAGCTAAGAAGAGCTTGTGTTATGGGTACTAGACAACTGATATGAATACATATATACTTTTTTTTGTTGTAAATACATACATATTATACATAGAAAACACCCAAACTCGGAAACAAATATTTGTAGATAACACAAACATTTGGTCCGACCCAGGATTTGAACCCGAGACCTCAAGCACAGCAGTCGCATTCACTACCACTGCGCCAACGAGGCAGTGTAAAGATCTTCATAAAGCGGTTGGCCACTTTTAGGGCCAAAATAAAAAATACGCTTTTGCAAATTTTATCGTCCTATGATCTATCAAATAGAAGATCTCGTTAAAGTCTCAAATCTATCTCTTTTATAATTTGAACATTGTTCTAGTATATATTCGTCGTATGCATTACCCTCCATAATACACACACTTACCAATTTTTCGGAGCTCAGTGTACGAACAGCAGTGAAGGTTATTATCTGTTAAATGAGAAATCATTATTTGTAGAACAGATACTCAGCTATATAGAGGTATGCTAAAATAAAACTTATATGCAAATTATTCAATCCGAAGTAGGTAATCAGATTACTGTCGTTAGGTCATACGTCACTGGAAGAACAATCAAGTTCATTTATCGAGCGATAATTCTATATGAAGTGCGGCGTGTCTTCTGCCTTTCACCTGTTGCTATATTATGGATAGTTATTTTCAGAATTATACTTCGTAGCAGAATTCGTAACTGCGTTATCACTTTTTGATTTGATAAATGGTGAAGAAAAAGATTTTGCTCGCCCATTTAAGGTAACAACGATAGACATTAAAACAGTTAATATTGTACAATCCATTTTGCCCTAAAATACACTGCAAAATCCTAACTAGACGACTTCATATCGTAATCATAGCCATGCTCGAGATCTGAGTTCAAGGAGAAACCATTTACTTGGTAGCCTCGGGGAAGGACCAAATTGTTCCTATCATTACATGCCTCTTGATTATATGCTATGTGTATGTTTTGCAAATTTCAACACGTGATTACGTAACTGTATAATACTGCAGCGCTAAGCATATATATATATATATATATATATATATATACGTAATACATATTATATATATATATATATAATATGTATTACGTAATACATATTATATATATATATATATATATATAATATGTATTACGTCTGTGTCGTAAGGTCATCGTGTTTACCTCGTCGATGTGCTGGCATTTGGTGTCATCTTTTATTTAATTTCGGTTGTGCACCATTTTGTTTTCAAACAAGTTTGTGTTATTGCAGTTGCTTTTAATCGTTCACTTTTGCTTTCGACTTGGCCCGAGACATGTTTAACCTCCGTGAATTTATAGCTCATAATGACGATGAGTCAGATGGCGGGAGCCGTTTAATTACGAATTTCAATAAGTAGGTGAAGGCGAGCCGGCCGCTCAGCTGCGCCGCGCTGGGCCGTTTACGTAAAGCCTACGCTCGAATGTTACCGGTTGTCGATTGTGGTCGAATCGCTTTATTGGTAACGTAACAATCAAAATGAGAACGTTACAATAAAGCTAAACCTTCCATACTACAACAATAGCCATTAGTCTAAGATCCCGCTATATAACGACCTTCACCGAGATGTTTATTTCATGAAACGTATTTTATATTTAATTTAATATGTCGATAAATATATTGCATATGGGTTGCCTAACAAATTTTAGTCCAGGGTATTTTAAATTAATATTTAAACATTTTTTTTTTTTAAACATTCCACCGGTTTGATTATTAGATAAATTTTATACCAGTCGAAAATATTAAGCCCATAGAATATGTAAACGTTAGGTTGCCTATTCTTTTCCGGTCACAACTATCGGGTAGCCAGGTATAAACAGGTAAATTTATACTAACATTTTGCAACGGTCTGCTTATTGAATTGAAATTAAAAAAAAAAAATATTATTTTTTTATGAACACGGTGGTATAGGGTTGCCTGCGAAAAATCAGTCTCGAATTCCGGTTGTCGAATTTTAAAAAGTAAAATATCGCTGCGAGTGAATGTGTGCGACTGAGAGGTCCCAACCAACCATCCCATGCGATAGAAGAGGACACAGCACAACAGCTGTTTGAAGCCCGCCCATTTAAAGAAAGAGAGTGCGCATGCTATTTGTGATTGAAAATGAAAAGGATATAGGAATCAAATTATGCCAAAGTCTTCCAGCTTTCCATGCATTTACAGGTTGCGATTACACGGCAGCATTTAACAATAAAGGGAAAGTAAAACCTTTTCAGCTATTTTCGAAAAATGAAAAATATCAAACAGTTTTTGCATCATTAACAGATGCTGCTGATATTTTCATTGATGAAAAAATGAAGACCGTTCAAGAATTTACGGCTAGTATATATGGTATCAGGAACTGCACCAGTGTGAATGATGCGACGCATTTTTATGAAAAAATACTCTGCAAAAGAAGACAGCGAGCACTTTTAAAAAAAAATAACTCCATACCAGCCTGAAAACTGCGGTTCATACACCTTTAAAGATAGAAGACATTGTCTAAAGAACTGAAACGGAGAGTGATGACGAAGAAGATTCAGAAGTTGGAGATCACAGTTATATGTCCGATGACTCGGAACCTGAATAATTAAAAAAAAAAAGTATTTTTAATTTTTACAATAAACAGAAGTATTTTTTTAATTGTTGTTTTTTATTTTGTCTACTAATAATAAAGATAAAATTTGCAAAATTAGTATTAGGTATATATGTATTACTATAACCTTATTTTTTACTAAAGATATACTTTAGTGACTTTTTGACACTAAAGTATATCTTTAGTATCACATAAAAAATATACACAGTTTGTCACAATTATTTATTAATTGATTAAAAAAAAAAATGCCTATTTCTCTATTTTAATAATAAACTACTCCAAAATGATGAACAGCATTTTCATTTTCAAGCACAAATAGCACTCTTTATTTAAATGGGTGGACTTCAAACAGCTGCTATGCTGTGTCCTCTTCTATCGCATGGGATGGTTGGTTGGGACCTCTCAGTCGCACACATTAACTCGCAGCGATATTTTACTTTTCAAAATTCGACAACCGGAATTCGGGACTGATTTTTCGCAGGCAACCCTATACCACCGTGTTCATAATAAAAGTAATGTTTAATTTTATTTAATTTCAATTCAATAATCAGACCGTTGCAAAATATTTGTATAAATTTACCTGTTTATACCTGGCTACCCGATAGTTGTGACCGGAAAAGAATAGGCAACCTAACGTTTACATATTCTATGGGCTTCATACTTTCGATTGATATAAAATTTATGTAATAATGAAACCGGTGGAATGTTTAAAAAAAAACTTTTTTTAAATATTAATTTAAAATACCCTGGACTAAAATTTGTTAGGCAACCCATATGCAATATATTTATTGACATATTAAATTGAATATAAAATACGTTTCATGAAATAAACATCTCGGTGAAGGTCGTTTTATAGCGGGATCTTGTACTACATATTGATGTTACAGATTTCACCTCTACGTGTTTGAAACACCAAAATGAGCTTAGTCTAAAAGAGTTTAGAAGTCATTATTATCGTGTCGGTATATAGTGGGTACACGATAAGGGTTTATTCTGATAGGTAATTATAAAATAAATCAGACTTGTTTCAAACTTCCTTAATGTTATCGGCTATGTAAAAGTCATACTATTCGCCCATTAAGTCTTACGCAACGTCACAAGTGCGCGAGGTAAGAGGAAACCGCAAAACGTGACTGCCGAATAAAGTTATACGTACACTTAGGTATAGTTCACGTTATGAGTTAACCGACTGTCCAACTAACGTACCAGTTCCCACACGAAACGCCGCTCGTGTTCTGATAGTGTTTTTTGTCATCTGCTTCTCCAATCCCAGTGGAGATCCAGTTACGTAACAAAATAATTGACGTACTAATATGTAACCTCCGTCGCCTCAATAGCCTTTAACAGTTCAAGCCTAATGTATAATATTTAGATTGATTTTTAATTTATTTGTTAATCAAAGCATGTTAATTATTAAAATTCTGTTCGTATATATATTTTTATAGAAATTTTGTTTTGAAATAAACGAAGTCACTGATGAGGTAGGCCTCTCTTAGAAATTAGGCTTTGGTCTACTTTACCAAGTTTTCAAGATTTCCTTCACTTTGCAGTGGTATGGTCTTGCTTAGTTTGCTTCTTTAGTCGGCTCCATGTTCTTAATTCGTCACCACACTTCTAACCAAGTGTGAAAAGACAACAGGTAATTAGCGGACAGCGGATATACATGTGGAAATGTTTCTTAATTATAATTCGCTTTGTGTTAGGACCCACGACACTAAGTGAATTTGTAAGGAGAACCTATTTAGGTATGTTTACACAGGTATAAGCACTAGGCGAGACAAAATTCAGGTAAAACCGGGTGAACTACAAATAATATTAGATATATATTAATTATTACATACGGGACGGGCTAAGCAGGTGTACAGTGAGGTGATTTATAAGAAAACAACTTACACGTACTTAGTTAAAGTTGTCTTTGTTGTGTCGGTCTCATCCTAAGTCTGTATGTATATTCGGAGACCCATTTATATCTCTCGTTCTAGGCTTTTATTTGGTGCTGTACTGCTTTTTTATGGAATAGGGGGCCAACGAGCAGACGTATCACCTGCTAGTAATCAACCGCCGCCCACTCGCAACACCAGAGGCGTAACAAGTGCGTTGCCGGCCTTTGAGATTGGGGTATGGTCCTCCGGTATCCTCACTCACTCGGTAAAACACAGCGCTATTACTATTTCACACCGATTTTCTGTAAGGCCCTGGTATCACCCCGGTGGAGCCAGCCCATTCATGCCGAAGCGTGGCTCTCCCTCTGCTAGCGGACAGTCAGTAACTTTCATACAATTTCCACACACTTAGCATACCTGTATATAAACTTCTTCTCTTGACGTTCTTCTTTTAATTAACCAACAGAACTTCGCATGTATTCGCAATGATCTCATCTCAATGTTTAATCTTATTAGTCGAATCCGCTGCAATATCTTTTAGCAGGATCTGTAACCCAAACGGTTAACTGGATTTCGGTTTAAAAGATGTGGATTATTAAAAATTAAAATATTTACATTTTGGGCACTTTGTTCGTCTCTAAAATATTTTTGTCTTCAAAGCCTGTTGAGTATAATAACAAGATAAAGAGTTTCACAAATGACTTAGAACAATATATATAGGTATAACTTTATAAATTTTAACACGCTCGGGTTTAATATAGTTTTTAAGAACTACTTGTTAGGTAATAGTAAGTAGGTACTTAGATGGTTAACAGCATGTAATGTGCACGCACGCGATGCCGACTCTCTATAAAACTTTACAATGACAGTTAGGGAGGTTTTTTTTAATCATAAGTAAGCCTGTTGGTGATAATTTGAAAAAAAAGATCTTAAATATCAATGGGCTGAAGAAGAAGATCATTATTATTATTATGGTTTGAAGTGAATACTGTATGATTAACGTTTGCACGAACTCTAAACTAGTAGAAGTTATTTCATCTTGTTCTGTCATGTTGCATAATTTTAATAACACTTGAATAACACAGTTGATTGTTCTAAAGTGAAACAAAGTACATACTCTGATATCGCAGCAGTGATCCACATGTTTTTACAAACGTAACACGATTGGCTGTTTGGCAATCAGCAACAAACTATAAAATGTGCATGATAAGATAACCTGCGCTCGCAGCAATATGTAGAGCGATTTGTGATGTCTAAAGGCATGTGTGTATTACATACACGGAATTGTTTATACTACTGAACATTACGATCGTTGAAAAGTTGCCATGTATGTACAGTGACTGAAAGTATGGGAACATTTCATAGCATTAGCACGTCCTCGGCAGTGCACGGGTTGAATTGATTTATTATTAGGTCGAGTTTCAATCAATTATCCGTGCAAGCGTGAAATTTCTCTTTATTTATAAAATATTGGGCGTAACAACGATGTCGGTGCAAACGAAACTTCCACGAGATAATTGCGTTTAACGGTGAGATAAATTGGCTCGTAAAGGCTGTTTGTACACCGCGGCCAAGTTTTATACTTGAAGAAACGCCGACGTCGTCACGAGCTTGCTAATCGTAAAAATTGTACATACATTTTATAAATAGAAGAATATTGTCCATATATGTCCTTAATGTTAGTGTCGTCAATCCTTAAACAATATTAAAATACCTCGCAAATTACTTTGAAATTGAATTCTATAAAGCTGGTACTGTGCTGACATCTTAGATTGTGTGAAAGAGAATCAGCACAAGTTTTAGAAGAGATTATGACAGCCTTCACTGGTAATTTTAGTTTTATTTTTGGATCTGGTGTAGATGGAATCCTACCTGCATAGTTTAGTGGTGTAAAAGTACAGAGGGCCAGCATTGTGAGTGCGACAGGGCGAAATGTCCCGGAACATAGGTCGGTGCTCCCGGAAATGTACCGTATATAGCGCGTCGCGGCGCCGACACGCCGACCCTACAGTCCGACACCTTCGTACTTTGAACATTTCGGAGCCGGTAAATCGGCATGCAATCATTTTGCTGTTGATAGTAGTGAACAACGCGATGCCCCATGTCGCTAATGCCGTTTTATGTATGTAATTTTTAGACATTTAGACAATTTAAGATAGTTTGTTTTAACCAGAATCATTCAGTGTACATCACGACGAAGAACTTGAAAGTTAGAGATATACGAGTATTCGTTTTATTTCTATGGTAACGTTTCACATTTAGAACCATATAAGTAATTTGTCCGTATCTTTCAAGGCGACTTTTAATATATATATGAAATTGTAAAGCTTCAAGTAGGTGGTTCTGACACAAAGCTCCTCACGTATTGAGTAGCTTGCCAAATGGAGATTAGGTTGATTTATAACAGTTTCGAAACCTACTTACCTATTGAATGTTAAGTGCTAACATCATAAGTTTGTACTATTCTTGAACTGACAGTAAACTCCTCCAAATAATTGCAAAGGCGAGGCGGGGGCAACATTTCGGTACTAAGGCAAACGTGATTATCAAATATCTCTACAGGTAGGTATTACAAAGAAGTGTGAAAATTGTTCTTTGGACTTTTATACTTAGAATATTAATATATAATATACCTATGTATACTATGTTAGTTGAATGACGTACTATGTTAGTTATACTCAATATTTTAAAACATGTTTTATAAAAACTTATTTTTTATATAATATCATTGGTTTTACTCATTGAATATATCACTGTTAGTCAATTATATTTTTTTGTCATATTGTTGGTCGGTCGGGATCTGGGTTTGTTACAGTAATAAATAAAATGATAAATAGATATTATATATAAACTTTGTATATTATCGTTTGGATTATAATGA
The DNA here is from genome assembly GCA_916048165.1 of Spilarctia lutea. Taxonomy (NCBI): domain Eukaryota; kingdom Metazoa; phylum Arthropoda; class Insecta; order Lepidoptera; family Erebidae; genus Spilarctia; species Spilarctia lutea. The sequence goes on along the minus strand of OU696492.1, from coordinate 333,102 downwards.
CGTAGGCTAGGGTACCTTAGTCTCCGCCTTACAGAGCTAGACATCTCGCCTAACGTCAGCGAAATTTGCACGCACTTGGACACGGACCCAGTGTCGTTCAATCTGATATTGGTACAAATATCGACGCAGTCAGCTTCTCAGCACTGAAATAACTGTTAGTTAAGTGATAGAATACAAAAAAGAACCGGGAAATGTAACACACTTTTAGTTTATTTTTATTGAACATGTTGAAGTTCGGAATATTGCAGGCGTAGATTTTTGTGCTAATGTATAAGATAAATAATAAATTAGTCTAATTCAATCCAATCAATATTCTATAAAACTGCTCTTAATTTCATCATTGAAATGTGTTTTGATGCATTATAACGTTTGTTGAGTGTGTCATTTTCTGGAGCGCTTTTTAAATTATCTTCTTATAACGGTGTACATTTAAAATACTGTTTTACAATTTTTTTTAGCACATGATTAGTGTGTAAATAAAGTTAAGGTTTTCTTAGTCTTTAAGACCCCTGTTTAATAACATTCTCATGTAGATAGTAAGAATAGTCGAGGCAATACTGTTAGTTTACTTTTACTTTAAGACCCCTGTTTAATAACATTCTCATGTAGATAGTAAGAATAGTCGAGGCAATACTGTTAGTTTACTTTTACTTTATGATTAATTTTCCTGTCTATCTTGCGAATGTCCTCTCTCTTGAGTCTGCTGCAGGAGCATTCGTCACGACACGTATCGCGCTTTTATCGCAAGGGTGATCGGGAGTAACGTCAGTCGGCTCGTCGGCTCTCGCGCAACCTGGCAGATATCTCAGCACATATTTTAAGTGCAGTGCAATTTATTGAGATGCGCGAATAACTATATACGCTACGCTAAATACGCATATGGATCCATTGCAAGATTGTGAAGGAATATATCTGTCTCGGGCAACTTATGCAGTTAGGAAGACACAACTTCGAGAAGGAAGCCGCGTCTTGGCAAACGTAGTGTGGGACGCCCTATGGCCAGATGGCGGGACGACTTGCATAGGAGGGCTGGCAGCGACCAGATGCAAAAAGCAACAGGCCGGGCTCTGTGGTGTTCCTTGGGAGAGGTCTATGTCCAGCAGTGGACTGCAACGGGCTGATGATGATGATTGTTCCTTCTCATAGATTAATAGCCGGTGTCACAATTACTTCTGAATTATAATAATCGATACAAAACTCTTTGAAATTATTTGAAACCAGGTTATAGAACTTGCTTAACTAAAAGTAATACGGTTAAGGTAAACGCTGACTCTTAATGTGATACAAAAACCTTTTATGTTATGCTTTATCTTTACAAGAAGATAGTTATTAAGCTTAAACATTAAATCAGCAAAGATGAACACTAAGGGATTTAGGATACAATTTGAAAGAATAAGTGTATGTATGTGAGATTGTATATGTTGGATAGAATTATGATTGTCATTCCTGTCGTGTTCACGCAGTCGCAAGCAAATAAAATTCATAGATTGCGCAAGGGGAAGTTTAAATGTTATTAGTCTAAATCAATATTTTATTGGAAAATGTCCAATCTGGACCTTAGAATATATACAAAACGTGAAACTTAGCACAATTTAATAAACGACGACTCTACGTCATTAGTTTCCAAACTTGTTTCGTCATTATTAGCGGGACTCGTGTGTGCAATATTATGGTTACCTAATCGGTGCGCTGCTTGCCTGCCTCAGATCTGTGTACTCCAGTTTCTAATGCATTCAAATATGTTGTTAAAATGTCATTAGGTACATCGTTCTGTTATCATATAATTAGTTATTGTTAATTCAACCTCTCCATTCTGAGCGTGTTTTTATTCCAAAGTTTCATCAATGGTTTTCCGTTTACTACTGAAATAATAAGCTATGTATTTTCCACATGATTGATTACGTCAATAATACTGTATCTATTTTTAAATCCGGCAACGTATACACGTTATCTACTAAAAGCAATGTAGATTTGCTTATCTTTACTTTATCGGTTGGTGAATCAAGTTATCTTTATTATTTCACTTAAAAATATTCTTAATGTATTCTCTAATAATACTTGTGGTACCTTATACATGGTCACTAGTTTTTCATTAACATCTCGCCTTGTTTAGTCATAATTCATTTATTTAATAAAACAATAGGTATAAGCTTACAGTTCATGCACCACGACGCTTCTTACATGTTATGTCAAAATAATGATTTTTGGATACAAATTTACAATAAAATACAAATTTACAATAAAAGAATCATCAATCATAAATAACTTAAATATAAAAATTGACTACAAAATAAAATACTAATTTAAAAAACAAAAATTTTCAATGAAATGTCCATGGTATATCAATAAATGTCACCATTAAATTAAAATACAATTATTTAGAGTCATGTATTCATTCTACTTATTATTTGTGAATGAAATGACTATATTTAAGGTTCGAAATATTAAAAATATACTGAATAATATCCGTACAGAAGTAAGTTCAGAAGTAAAAACTATCGCTAATCAACAACTTTACATATTAGACAATTTATATATTTTTGACCTTGGCCAAAGGAACATTCACCAATAAATGTCGTTGCTGTGGAACCTTGGAATCAAAACTGGTGAATGTATTTATTATTGTTGTTTTTTATCTGAAATTGAATGTTAGTCATCATCCAAGAAATGCTTTCATGGGTTCATTGGCCATAAATCGTCTTCTGATTCCATGGTATATAGGAAGTGAGGCTTTATTTATAGAGTCGGAGGCGGCGCGGCACGCGTCGCTTGCGCATAGTGCCAGCGCCGCTCAGTCAGTGCCGAGGCCAGAGGACGGCACTACGGCAGTACTCACCGAGACTCTGTCACGGTCGGTGCGTAGCGCGTTTAGTCCACACCGCACGCCGTACATCGCTAGCGATCGAACTCGCTATCATCCGCGCACTTTTGAAATCCTCCAAGAGTGCCAGTGATAATTTCGATACCGTTTCGCCAATCGCGAGTATCGCTCGCAGCTACGTGTACGATAAAGCTTCGGTGGCCGCCGGCTCTGTGCCGAATTGAAATTCTCTACGCTAACGAAACGTCAAGATTAATTATTCGAGAGTGCATTTACAGGGGTTTGGTTAAAATTACATTATTCTTGTGTTAGTTGATAGTGTCGCGCGTGTGCACCACGATGAGGCCGAAGGAGGAAGTAGACACGAAAGTCCAAACGGGGACTTTTATATTGTCTGAAAAAATTGATGACTCCAAGTTGAAGAAAAGTGAAAAAGATATCAAGAAAGAGATGAAACGTTTGGAAAAAGAGAAACAAGAACGAGAGAAGAGAGAAAAGAAGGCGAGGGAAAAGGAAAAGGAACGAGAAAAACAGGCCAAGAAAGGTTAGTTAGTACATATTCATCTGATAACATAGCGATACAGATTAGAGCGAGGCTGCAGCTTATCGCAGAGGAATGATGTCATTTAGATGCTAAACTGAGTCTCTTTCTGCGATTGACGTCTAACGCCAATTATGTTGGCTGTCGTAAAAACGTACACATTAATCAGTATCTATTGTTGTTGCGGTTACATCATTCCAGCTCATTATATGACCTTGATTGACGACATTTATCAAATATTTGTCGTTGATTACTCAGTGTTTGCGATATCGACTAACAAATTCATTCTACGCTAAGACTGTTCAATCTCTAGATTTATCAGAATTATGTGTCTCCGTGAATAACGATGGTCAAATATAAACGAATCTCTACATTTGGTAGTTAAATTGCGCGTCGAATTTAATTTGCTTTACGAATCGACCTAAAACTTGTTTGTACAAACAAGGAATTAGTTGTTTCAATTCGCACGAAGTTTTTGTATATCTACGCTTATTCACATAACTCGCCTATCGTGTCCCATTAGTCGTAGTTATTAACATTTTGTCTATTGCTTACCGACGATTATAATTTGCATGAAATCATACATGTACAGGTTGGTAGCATCGTGTCGTTTACCTATGTGTTCTTAGATTAGATTCCTAACTTTCTGAACATATCGCGCAACGTGCGTGATGCGGCGATATTTTGGCATTGGTTTTGCACTGATTGTGTACTATTAGATAAATTATGTTTTGGATAGATTGAGGGGTGCGAACATTCCAAGATCGAGACGTCTTTATGCCAAATGCTATTAAAGTCACAGTTCACGAAGAACATTTGACTGCACATAATCAATTTAATAGTAGTGTCCCGAGTTCTTCGTGAACAACAAGAAGAAGAAGAAAAAGTGGAAGAGAAAGTGGTAGGACAGTCTCATAACAGAAAAACTTTTAAATAAGTATTATATATATTTACAAAGATTTGTAAGCAATGAAATAATGCATTTGTTAGTGCAGCGTCTGTACACAAGCTACAGTATACAATTATCTAGTTATTATGAAATAATTTACGGCTTTGGCTATTTGAACTGTATGTATTAGTACTTTAAATGACGTTGATGCCTGAATCTGGGTTTTGCCACACACGAATTACCGCGATTTTTTTGTTTGACTATTGTATCCTAACAGAGCATAATGACTGTTGCGATATTTTTTCCTTGAATTCTGCCAGTACGTTAGCGCAAATTGCAAAGTCGATAAGAAAAACAATTAAGTTAATCTCGCGTGTAGATAACGATTGGGTATCTACATTCACTAATAGTTCACTTTTCTCTACACGGTATTTACGTTGTAATACTGAACGGTAGATCAATCAACATTTCACTTTCGTGGGTTCTGGGTACAGTCGCTGATATCCCTTCAGTTGTGTCGTGCAAACAGAGCACTGAGCGTGACTGCGCTTTACTTGGAACAGTTGAACGCTTAGATTTGATTGGGATTTATGCTCCCCTTTGCATACAAAGTCGTCTGCATCGATGTCACGATTTCGCTTGCATTTCAATGAATTACAGTGGCTTTTAAGTGAACCGAAGAGAAATTACTATGTAGTTGTTTTGCGACGCGGGCCATTGATTGGCTTGGCATTTTCCTGCCTCTACTTATTTGGTCAGTTACAGCGAAACAGCTTTCTTGTTGATTCGTTGTTTCCTGTACATGAAGTATTTGCTGCCTTGGCATCATTTCGTCAATTTTTTTTCAGCGCAATTCTTAACTTTTATTTAATCGACTATTGTATTTCTATTATTATTGCCACCTTCGGCTTAAGGTACGTAGTACACTTGTAAATTGTGAAACTTATTTAAACAAGTGTGATCGTTACATACAACAGTTTAGCCTTCTAGATGACCTTCATAGTCGGATGACTATTGCAAAGTTGCTACTATTACAAAATATATCCGCCCAAAGTTTAGTAAGCTGTACAATTCTCATTAATGGTGTAGTTGAGTATGTGTCTTGTACAAAAGCGAAAGAAAATTTATCGACCAATGCGTGTTATTACGCGTGGCTCCACTGCGGATGAAATCGACTGCTCCATCTCGCACAATGATTATTACTACTATATTGTCGTTTGTTATGATACGTTCTCATAACCGGCCTGTTGACGTCAATCGATGACCTTATTGCCTTTTAAAGTATTTATTTGGTAATGAACATGAGTGGTTGATATTAAAAGTTGTTGGGCTGTTATTGAACGTAGTCTGTGAGTTAAAAATTCCTAATTATTGGTTGTCTGTTTATGTCTAATGTTAAATTTGCATTTGTTTCATACTATGTTTTCTGTATATAAAGAAAGATTGTAATGGGTATTGAAGTTTTAACAATTGCATTTGTATCAATTTGCTTTTCAATATAATATTCTAGTGCATTCTACATTTTGATATTAGTCTCACTTATCACATGAGACAAGGTAATATTCATTAACGTCTTTAGGATGTAATGTGCTCCAGTGATCTAGCGATGCTTACTTCACTGAGCTCTGTATCTAGCTCATTTATGATCGTAATATAATATCGTCGTATATCTTTCCTTTCAGATAATATGATAGGAGCTTTATACGAAATATTATAAAAAAATGTGTTAAGTTTAGTACTGACCATAAATTTTCTTTCTTAATTAATCAAGAAAATAATTTATGTAAATAATGATTACGCTACAAACAAAATGACTGAATAATTGACAGATATACTCTTTATAATAATAGAGTGCATGAACCTTCCTAACAAATATAGAAATGTCAAAAAACCTTACGTGAAGCTTGGAGAAAAATTAAAGTGATGTATATGTGTGCTTAAAACATTCTATGGGAATGCAACCTCGATGTTATAATATTTCTCAAAGACACAATATGTTATTCATAAGTGGAAGAGCGTCATTTAATCTAACTGATAGTGTTTTCTTCCATAACTCTGTCTGTGTTATAATTAGGTAAAAGTACTCTGTTCTATATATCTAGCTGGTGCTCTATGATCTCATCCGACCTCTATGGGTTGTGTTGTTGGATTAGCTTTATTTCATACGAGGCTTAAAGTCTCGCATCATATGTACGGTTCTATTACAAGTTTTAGTATTTATTTGCTCTGTGAAAATACTGCTTCAATTGTCAGTAGCCTTGTACTGTTGACTCCTTTTCTTTCCATTCCTGTCTTTTATTTGCCTCTTCGGCATCACACAATCTAGTTCTAAGTGTTATAGCATAGCATTGCCCGTGACTGACGTGCAACGTAACCGATTAGACACCGGGTTGCCACTCGATGGGATCCGCGCCGTACCTTGGTACACATTATTTCATAATATTAATACGTTCACAATTTTCGCACGCTTCAGCTATCAATTTGTACTTTGAGCTTAATTTATGAATTACACAATACAATATATTTAATAAAGATAATATAATATGATGCTATAATTTTATTAAATGAGACACATAAACTAGTAGACTACTTTAAAGAAAACTTCACTCTTTTCAAACTGGGGCTATAGCACTACTTTTAAGCAGCTGTTTATCTAAGCGACTGAAAAACGTGAAGTAACAACACCGGTGTTTCAAGCATCTGCATGCATCTGAAACCGTTTGGTTATATTTGTATTTAGTGTAAGACAAGGCATATTACCAACTAGAGATCGAAAATAAAGTGGCATTGCGTAAGGCTAAATTATTTTTAATAAAAATCAAACTAGTTTAATGCACAGAAATAAGTGGCGCGTTGTCGGGTTCCGAACTTGTCGTGCACGTTTTTGCGCGTCGCCGTCTCGGAACGCGCCTACCCAATTAAATGAACGTACGTGTATCGACGGGCTGCATGTCTACTTGGCGACGTTTGGTAGTAGCCTTCAATGCACCTCAGAAATGGTATTCGCATTATGTTGAATATTTCCTATTCAAATATTTCTTTTAAATATACGAGTAGAACGTACAGATGCATTAGTCAAGTTATTGTTATTGTTAATTTTGAACCGAATGTTCATGATTCTACTCAAGCCTATAGCCACAGAGCTCGGACCGGTAATGATAAACAACTAATAACCTCATTGCTCTAATGAGTTTGACAAATTAGTCGAACACAAAAAAGGACATTATAACGAGCAGATTTCGTGTTGTAATTCGCTTGGTCTGCATGTATTTGTATCATACCTATCCGAATTATTGAGTCTTTATAAAAAACAGTTCATGTTACCCGCGTCGTAGTGATTCTAGGGGCGCTGTAGTTACTGGCCTAATGAATGCGTTAACATTGTACATAAAATTTAGCACTTTGTTGAAAGGTGTTATATACTCGTATTCTATCACATCTGTTATGATGTAATGAAAACACATCGTCAGAGCACAATGACTCATGCAACATAAAACAATAATTTTGTCATGTAGCGATTGCAAATGACGGTCACTCAGATACTATACGAGTACAAAAAGTACATTATAATACAAATAATTGTTTGTACGAATCATTTTCTTTTTTGTTTTGAACATTAATTTGGTTGTTATTTTTATATGCAACAAGCTTTTGGCGGCGACTTGTTCGTCTCTTGGGAACAATACTTTTTGTTGGTGAAAGGTAATATATTTCTTTGTACACTCAACCTCAACATTTATATATCATTGTGATGTAATGTTACATGTACCATTACATGTAAATATACAAATATTAGTTTCTTTGTTTATATGTATTTCGAAGTAAAGGTGTTGTTGGGTGACGATATTATTTATAATATATGTAGATTTACATTCAATTTAATAGATAAAATAATTATATTGAATAAATATTATATATTCCTATTGAATGAGCATGGCTGTATAAAAATCATACGAAGATTTGTTTTCGTTATGTCGATAAGAAATACAACGTTTGTTAAATAAAATTCATGATATTTTGTGCCTGTTTCGTGGTGATTACGACATTGATGATGCAAAAATGATATCCAACCACAACGATATGAGACAAGAATAAACTAAGAACCAAACTTACATTAAATTAAATTTATTATTAAACGATTTACAATCTGTAGAAGGGTATGAACCTAGGTGACATCCCAGAGTAAAAATATACAAGATATTATTGAGTTACCGAAATAGAAATAGCACGTGCTAAGGGAAGGGCTAATGCGCTCCACCTGGGGCGGAACAGTCCGCTATGGTACAACCAGGGGTTCGTGTCACTGACCTACTCCAGATACTCTAACTTTAGACATAATCACTTTCATGATGGTTAAACTAAATTGCTAAGTTTATATTAATATTAAGACTTTCGCTAATCAACTCGAAACTCCAAATTGATAAGTTAAACTTGTTTCAATCTTCATTTTCAGTTTTTATATTTTGGTAACTCATCACACGTAATACTTAGTTTTATTGATTCAAGCAAATATGATTTTAATTGCACAAGATGAAGTGAAGGAAATCAAATAGACATTCCAACACATTTAGATGTGAAAGGAGCTCAGGTTTGCGGTAAGTGCGCGCGTGACCCTAAGCTCCTCACTAACTTCTAATTCGAGTGCACGCGCGAGCCCCGTCGCCGCCTATTTCTGAACTTTCCAAACACCTTTATAGCCACATTACACTAATGAATACAAACTAATGTTACTCTTTAAAGCATCATTATGTTTTTCATTACACGGAGATTACAGCGTTGTTACACGAGATCCGTAGCGAAAGCGCCGTGAACCTTGTAAACATGGCAGCAATCACTGTTAGGTGTAATTATTCACGGCTCGTCAAATAATAAGGTCAAATTTGTTTCGATTGGAGGTGCCACCGTGCTCATTAACTCAACTCATTACAGTCTCCCTAAACTAAATTGCGTGGGATTCTACGCGTAATTGTTTCCCTTGCCTTGTAAGTGAAATGTTATTGGTTGGGAGAACTAGCGGTTGGTTTGTGTTAAAGTAACAACGAGACGATTGGATACTCTTCTGATTTTTGTATCTATTTTATATACTGCGATGTCTTTTACAGACAGGCGGTCAGCTTATAGAAAATAATTTGTTCTGTGGTCAGCTCCAAAAGAAACCAGTCAAAAGTCTATGCTAGGCATTGCTATGTTAAATATTTCGCTAATTCCGAAAAAAGTAATGCTTACATTACATGATAAAGGTCTCCATCGCCTCCGAAGCTAGTAGGGCGTCCTTGAAGCACACGTTAAAGTATCCAATGTTAATATCCTTTATAAATAACATTATATTTATACCAGAGTAGTTCATGACACTATTAAGCAATAGGTTAGCGCAATGATAATGTGCGTGAACGTGTTTATCCAGGTCCGCGGGCCCTACCCAGCGATAACGAGCCGACCTTGTCACGTCATGCGCTCGACACACTTGTCACCTATCAGTTATCACGACGCCGACCTCCACCTATCAAGTATTGATTACACCAATTTATATTTATACTATACGAACTAAGTTTGACAGACAGTTTGTTAAGGGACCTTAATTTTCTGTCTCTGGCAGGTTCACTAATTATTCATAAGTGACGCTACCTATTTTAGGACGGATTCTCTGACAGTGTATCTAACTTTAGTCTGCTGTATATGTATACAAGTTCGTGTTTTTATTAACGATACTATGGTTTGAATAGTATGTCTATTCAAACCATAGTATCGTTAATAAACACGAACATAGTAGCAAATAATACCTACTGTTAATACATTTCCTCAACACTCTCATTTATAAACGAGTCCAGTGTACTGTATAAGAGCTGACCATGCTGACGCTCATCTTTTAAATTACAGCAAAGAAGTCTGATATATGAGTCTTGATAAGTTTTATGATGCTTAAACAAGATGAGTGTTGCTCAAAGAGTTCTCGAGACATATGGCATTTTCGAGTTATGTTATCTATTGAAACTCACCGTATCTAGAACAACACTTGTGAAGTTGCAGAATTACATTTGAGATAAGGAAAACACAATAATTTTAAATATTAAACCAAAGATGAAATTTTTTTTTACTTATGTTCTTCGAGTTGTGTGTTGTGGTGTGCGTGTTGGATGCATGTCGCTGTATGTTTTCCTTGTTTGCTTGTTACGCAAAGAAGTAGGACTGCTTATCGGATTGATCTATCTTATGTGTATCTGTTACGGGAATGGGTCATTTATTTTCATACTGTTTTATTGTCCACCCACTATGTTTCACGCTGTTATTTAACATCTTCAATACTGTTGAAGATAAAACGCACATTTTCTTTACGTAATGTGGAACACGTCAATCACAATTGGTATATCTCAGGAATATTATGTGTTAATGTATAGCAATCACATAAATGCTTTGTTATGTAGCTACTTGAACACATTACCTAATACATACGAGTATTACAGAAATTTGTTTCTCTGAATATTCACTTTAATGTTGGCAACTTTTATAAAAAACATAATGGCCACTTCTTATGCATAAGTATTTTTTTATGTGCACGCAACTTACGAATGAGGTTGGCAGTTGACCGTGTGACATAAAAAACTTATAAATAGTGTAGGTACTTCGTAGTCACACGAATGTCATTGATTGTCAGGTCAATCAGTCAATGGGATTTTTGGCTGATTCACTCATTGGGCACCAGAGCCTCCGACCTCTTTTAGTCTACTTTTGATTATTACATATTGAGAGTGACGTTTTCAATGATTGTCACAATTGAAGTTAATAAGCTACCATCCTCGCGGTGTGAAGGTCGCAGCACCTTTACTTTCAGCAATCAACAGTCTGTTATCGTGACAATGAGAATAATAACTTCCGCAAGTGACATTCAATGTTACTTATTACAATTTATTTTTTATTCTATTTTTTTGGAACTTTTACGCACAGCGTATGTCAGTTCAATTTATTTTTGTGGCCAAGTGGCTTGTTTGGGGAACCCTACTGGAACATACATTTAAATGATCGTGAACTCGGTACTAAGCAGCAACTAAACTGATTATTTTAACTTATCTTGTTGACTTCTCTCGGTGTGTTGAGGTTCTATACGAAGTAGGAAAGAAACCCAAGCCAATATCGTTTATGCTGTAGTGAATGTTTAATCCAACTTTCCTCGTAATGTCGTCGTTTTACGACTAGTCAACTAAATACACATATATGTAATGATAAGCGCGTGTAAGACGCGCTTACCGCACAAATGTATTCTGAGAAATGTTCTGTTGACGTCATCTAGATAATAACGAGATACTTGTAAAAACTATTTTACTAAGTCAATGAGGGGCCCGATATGTTCGCAAAGTTTGCCTTTTGATTTACTTAAATTTGTGCTAAAGTAAGCGTAAGTATATGTGTATAGACTGTATCATATGTATATGTTTCTTTGTACATACGTGTATATATCGTCTTATCTAATACGATTTCAAATACTTTTTAAATGGAAATAGTTTACAGTTTGGTTTTGCTAAATGCAAAGCTAATAGAAATTGGCAAATCAAAACATATTGCAATTCGTCCTCAGAATGCAATAAAATAATTGGTATGATACGTTTTTTGTTTATATTCATCAAAATTTAATATGTTCAATGTTTGATTACTTAGCCTTACTTTTTTATTCGGTGTTTATTATACGTTCCTTATTTAAAAAAAATTGTGCATGTAAAAATTTAAGTATTTTGTCTGAATAATGGCTTATTTTATTTATTTTATTTTATTTTATATTTAAAAAAATACCAAAAAAATCCTAACAAGCAAAATGTAAAAATCACCCACTCATTTTTTTACGTATAAGGTTTACTGTTTGACGTTACATCCTAACAAGACAAGGGATGTCTCTCTCGAAGAGCAGAAACAAAATTGTTTGCATCGTCAGGCAGTACCCACTTGGTAATGTTATCTATTCTGCTCACGTTCTCTCGCGATATTCGCTTAAATATTGGAGTTCAGATTTTAGCTGTATAATGTGATGCTGACAAAATCTTGAAGTAAATACATATGTAGATATACTGTATGCAGAAATGCTTTCCCGAGAGAAACGTTCTAGAGATATGCGTTGTCCATGAAAGAATATATAAAATGTAAATGTGACTAGGTGTGTAATGTGTTTGCTCGAGAGGTGAATAAATAAAGTGTCTGCAGTGTTTACATAGCCTCCGCCGAGGACATCGCTGCGAACGCGTCATGCGCCCCGGGGCTCGCCGCGAATTACCACAGTCATGAATTTGGAACTTGCAAGCTTTACTCAATGGTACTGTATTATTACTTGTCATTGAAACTGTTCCAAAATTACAACTAAAGCATATACGAAAACATATTCCTTCTACTGCGCTTGCACGCTTGCAATGGAAACACTGTAACTAGATTGATAATCTGTACTTTAATTATGTTTCTACATAGACTAGTCTAGTCTAGAATCTACACCTATCGACAAGTAGTATTCTATATTTTTTGTAGATGTTTATTAATTTATGAACTTGACAAAAATAATATTTTCCCTATACCAAACATTGTACACGTAGGCGCTTATGTGTAGTGTCAAGGTTAAGGTGACGTGAAGCTGCGCTTGTGCTATATCTTCAAGTTCGCACGAATCGCCTCGAGACACTCAGTGCTCAGTGCTCAGTGCGTTTGCCTTCTCCTCAGCACCAACGCAGTGCATGTATAATGTATATCGAGTGTCGCCGCTCACCTCACACGCTGTGTTGACTCAGCAAGATATTTCTGTACGATATTGGACTCGCTATTTAAGTAAACACGTTGATATGCTTTTAGCTTTTATGTTTTTGTTTTTAAAACTTGTTAAATAATAATAAGTCGTACGAAATTTATAAAAACCCACTTCACAAAGGAACTGAGGAATGTTTAACAAGTGCTCAAATATTTGTGGACTACAGTAAGGGCTGTAATGTACCGTATATTTTATAACATAGAATTAGCATACGTCCTTGGTAAGTAAACTTTAATATATTACTTGATGAGAAAGTGTTGAAGAATTTGCTTACCAACCCTCGCGCAGCGTGCAGAAATATCGATTTATTTTACAAATTCTCCGAAAGTAACTAAGCTAAACATTTATGCGTTGCACATTCGATACCTCGTCGGCTGGTGTCGTAACAAACTGGCGAAATAGAATAGTTACCGGGAACACGGTACGAGTAGCTGTTACATCAAATTTAAAATTCTTGAGAAACGATTACGTTAGTGTCAGGAATGTTCAGACGGCGAGGAATAACGGTGTGTCTCCACGATATATATTACATTACATGCCACAAATCAGTGCCACCGAACTTTGGCTACCGAAGACTCCAGTCCTGTATGAAATTTATAATTTTGTTGACGCGACTTTAATATGTAAAGCTGAGTGACTTACATGTTCGGTGACCCCGTGGCCTCGAGCTAAAGTGGGCTACGTGCTTCTGGTGCCAAGATCCACGATGCTATTCAATTGATTGTCAGTTGGATCAAAGTATACATCGATCAAATAATAAATGCTTCAAAAGAATTCAAGCCACGGCTCATGAAAATTTACTTGTTCTTCTTTTGTTTGAAGCAGACCACCGTATTCAATCGTTGGACACTTATATTAATACTAATTCCCATTAATCGCTTATACAATTTTATTGGAAACTCATAAGATGTCAGTCGCCCTTTTTATCTACTTTAAAGCCATAAGCAAAATTCACTTTTATCTGTTCTGACTGCAGCTTTATTGTGACCATTTGTACTGACTTAAAATATACTGAACTACTGCCAGCTAAATATGCTTAATGTTTTAGTTATCTCAAGTGGGCGTTATCGATGTTAAGGTACGACTGCAAGTCTTGCGCCTGCCAGGTGTGAGATTTGCGCACTCGATTGAATCTTCCTCCGCGTTTTAATGTCCGTGTTTCCTCGGCAGACACTTGTATCGATACCATCTATTAAATTTAATTCAGTGTGGGAGCATAGCAATAGATAAATGTTACTATGTTATACTCATGGGCCGTTAGTGAACTCAATGAAAACGTCAAAAGTTACGTATATGCAGTTACTATATCAACCTAACACAGAAATTTGGTGGGGATTATTGTTTATTCATCTCACAGTCGGGATTCATTGATGGTCAAATTGCGAGGAATAGACTTTTTCTTCTATTATTTACAACTCGTTACCTTTTCAGTGTCGTTAAAATCCTTTTTTTAATAAACCATATTTTGATTTAGGTTATAAACATAGTATAAAGTAGGCTAGACAAGAGTTCTTCAGTAAATCTTGAAGTAATTTGTTGGTCCGTCATGACGTTAGAGCCGTGTGACGTCCGCCCGCCCGTCCGCGGCGCTGGTGGAACCTCGTGCCGCCATGTCGGCCGGATGGCGTCCGCTGTATTTCTGTAGCGGATGTTTTGTTTGATTTTACACGTAAGCCAGTCTGAGATTACACTCCGCCCCATTCAGACTGCTCTCAGCTCACAACTATTGTTACGATTCATTCATTCCACTTGTATAATCGTAGTGCCGCGTGCCGACTAGGGTTATCACACTTATCAAGTCCAATCAATACCTAGATTTGTTCTTTGCTGATATCCACTCTCCACAATTTGACTACGAGTATTTAGTGCGTGTAGGTTTTTAAAATTTGGGTCTAAACGATTATGACTAGACCACGACGACGAGGTCTATCATGGTTTCATCAAATATGATCGTCTTATAGTGAGCATAATATATGTTCGGCATTCTATTTACCACGTAGTGATAACCCTAATTGAAGGCATGGCCTCGGTCAAATTGTTTCATCTGTAGTTAGCTAAACGCTCCCCCTTGGTGTAGTTTTGACGGAACTACTAACTGGTTCTCGAGGTCGATTCCTTCATCAATTGCATGGATTGCAGCTGCCAAGCGCCGGAGGTAGAGGGAGGTCATTTCTTTTTCGATTCGAATTTATCAATAACTAGCGACACACCCCGGCTTCGCACGGTCATCTTTGAATTTCTCGTACTTTGAACATAATTATACGTATATAGTGTACATATTAACCTTGCTACTGAATAGGTCTTGCTATTGGTGAAAACCACATTATAATCTGTTGCGTACTTTGGCAGATCTAAGCGTACAAGAACTTAGAACAGAAAGCGACTTTATTTTATACTACATAAAGATATATTACAGACAACAACTAATTACTTTAGTGAATAAAGTAATACAATATTAATTGTTGACATTTTATCGTGAGAACGAACTGAAGGCAAACCACTTATTGTGTCACATTTGAAACGTGAGTACAAACGTTTAGGTCTCGTTATTAAATTCCTTTGTGTATTTAAACTGTTTTCGATTTAAAATATACTTCACATTCGACTTTTGTTTATAAGCCCCCGCTCTAACAAATATCAAAATAGTATTATAGTATATATTGATACCTGTGGATCCTTATTTTTATGCTATAAATACATCCTTGCTGTTATATTTATACATTCCTGACTGGCTCTTGGTGTTCGTCAATCATCGGTGCGTCTGCGTTTGATCACGCTCACACTACACGCGCTGCTTCATACGTACCTCTAGTTCGGTTAAGAATCAGCAAACTAGTGTATTCAGTATTTATGACTGTTCTTTGGTTTTATCAGTCCGGTGAGCCACAACGACAATCTATAAAAAAAAACCCGTTTTTTTTGATAATATAGCTAATGAAAATTTCCATGTACTATCCGATCCTAATACCTTTAAACGAGCAATTCTTGTATATTTTTAGTATACAAAGAGTTCCCGTGGCGTGGTAAATCGATCTAGTTACGATTTATTTTTAGAAAATTTACCATAAACAAAAGCAAAGCTAGGTCATCCAGGTACTTATTTCTTAACTGACTCAATCGGTCATTAAACTGTTACATATACATACACAGAAAAGTATACAGAAGATACTTCATCATTTCAATATTATTTATTATAACCGCTAGCAAGTCACTAAATTATATTTATTTTATGTGAATCTAATTCTCAAAATTTTGCGGTGGTGTTCCGGAAGTGTCATTTGAAGTCTGTGGGAATGTTTGCGCGGCTAATGAACACAAACACATTAGCTAAGTGCTCATTGTCGAGTTATCACCTCGTTATGGAAGTGGGCTAATATGTATAAAACAACGGCTTCGATATCTGCAAGGTGATTCATCCAAGACATCACTATCAGTCAGTCCCGTTTAACAAGTAATTGCTAAACTTACATATTAAAATTTTCAAAAACTTATCAAACTCTACTGCGAGTTAGAAAATAGAAAAGACTAAGTTTAGCAAATGAAAACGAAAATGGCTTCTAAAGAGAAGTCATTTTCTTTTCGTCTCGTTTAGTTGACAATATTTACTCTTGTAATAATCTAACCAATACGGTTGGATGCAACGCGACATGTAAGCACATTTTTCCCAATTTCTTTTGTAGACCCAAGGCTGCACCGGATAGACTGGAGGCTCTTTGTGCATATACTAAATTACTTGAACTTAAGACAACTAATATTGTTTTAAAATACCTATACCTATGTACAATTCTATTGAGATTCATCACCACGGTGAGGCGAGGTAATTGTAAAGTTCCGCAAATGTATAAGTTCACAATATTAATCGAAAACGGGCGGTTGCTCACTATTTTAATACCAAATATAAAAAAAGAATCCCTGCAACTTCGTTTCTCTCTTAACTATAATGTGTTAGTCTTAATTAGTGTCATTAAAACATCCGGCGTTTTAAAAATACACACATTGTGACGATTTGTTTAGAATGTATATCTAATAAGACTTGGGTTGCCTGTGTTTTGGTGCCGACGTAATTTTAAGTGTTCTTAACTCTTCGGAATTGGTTTGGTAGCCGAAGTCTTGGTGGACAAGGAAAGGCGAGTGACGTCAGGAGCCGCTTCCGCCAGCACCGGCGTGCCTGGACCAATTGGAGACGTTATGTAACTTGTTGTTTCTACTTGGTACGCAGTTTCAAATGCGCTTTGTTTTGTTTGCTCATTAATTCATAATTACATTTAATCAGTCTCTATTATTATCCTAATACATATATTTCCAATCAACAAGACGACTGCTGCTAATGTGCTAGTATTAAATCAATACAAGTATAAGGTGGTAATTGTATTGTTCTCCAGTTTCCAAATTGCCCTCTTTTTATAATTCTCCTGGATTTTATAGTTACATAACATAGAGTATAAGAAATACCAATTTCCTCAATGACTTATACTTTCTGCCATATTATATTAAATTAATATATCGAGCGTTTTCCGCACATATACCTAAAACTTTATTGGCGTTATATATCTCCTCTAAACGGGTGAGTGTAACTAGAAATATATTTGTGTAGCAGTCACATATACTTGGGGCTCATCCGAAACTTCGGACGGGTAACATTTCTGTCAAGCCAATTGACAGCGGCAAATTAGTTCTCTCGAAAGTTTCCAACTCCGTTACTTAACACTTGTGGAAGTTAATAACTATCTTACATCCATCACGTTACAATGTGTGGTGCAAGTTATTAATGAGCAAAATGTTTAAAGTGAGAGTGAATACCAACTACATCCACAAGCAAGTGGCGAACGTTATATACACAGTGCTTCTATCAGTATGGAGAAACCACTCCAACGAGTTAAGTTAATAGCTGGTACATTTGACATATACGGTATAAAACGTATATCTCTTTCTTACACGGTAATGCAAGTGACAGTTACATAGCTCGTCCAGTTGACCCCGATGACGCAGTGTTGTTGCTGGGAGCGCCTGCCCTATTAAATACCGTACTCGTATAGTTCATAATTGTCCCGGACTTAGTTATGACTCTCACAGTCTTTAGAGGTGAGTCACACGCGGCGAACGATCACGTATGTTTTGACTACCAAACACAATAGCCTCTCCAGAAAGAGAATTCTTGTACAGTGAAATCTCGCCATCGCGTCGCATGTGACGAATGAAGTAGTTCCAAGTTCGGACCGGCCTTTGTTTCGTTACCAAACGAATAGAAAGCTATAAAAAGTAATAAATGACCATAGATAAATGGCGCCGTTTTAACTTTAGAAACAAAACAATAATGCACTATAATTAAACTTTGTTTTATTTATCGTCGAGCGAAGCAGTGTAGTTCTGAATAGTTTTAAATATAGATCTATGAGGTCGAGCCTGTATTATGTAGGCAGTGAGTTCATCGGTTCTGCGATTCGTTCCCACACGTACGTGGATAAATAGGATTAAATAAGTGGACGGAAATACAATCCAAGCGGAACTGCGAGCGTGGGTGGAACAGGCCACCGCTTCTACCTGAGTAGCTCCAAGGATCAAAGCAACTTGTTCTCGGTGTTCAGTGATCAAAGCTGTTTTTGCATTGCAAACACGTGATGGTTCTGTGGCATTCGCTAATTACATGACGTAATTCTCACGTATCAGTGAATTTGTTCCAAAAGATAAGATTGTTGTGTTCAGCTGCCGTGCAATGACTGCTTGTTCTAGTAACACTGAATGAAGTGGATACGGAACATCTTAAAATATTGTATTACTCCCACTGAAGTCCTTCTTCGTAGAACAGTACCATGTGAATTGAGAACATGCCCCTCCATCCATCCGTCCGTCAACTTACAAAAGGAGTGTATCCGTAAAAAGCAGTTTTTTTTCTCATTTCCAATTTGACTAAATATAGCTATCTTCTATCACACAACTGCTTTTATTTTTCTTTATAGGGCTTATATCGCATGAATGTCAAGTCGTTAGCTCTCCGACTTACGGTCGGTGGAGATTCGCGGCTAAGCCTTTGTTCGGAACATAACAAGTTGAAGCGAGACCCGCTGTCTGCGGCCAACACGTGGACCGTTCACACACTTATTCACACAGTTCACGCTGGGTTTATTGCTTGCTTATTATACTTTATGGCTATTTGTATTGCTTAAGATTGCTTGTAATAAACATAAAGGAAATGGGGATTTACGTTTGAGTTGCGGATATATTTTGAAGTACAAATTGAGGATATGAAAGTTTCTCGGTGCGAATCCATGTTCACTTTGGAGCTTACCAGTGTTACTCAGCCACTGTGGTCTTGCAAGCTGAAAGTTCAGTGCGTTCTTTTCAAGTTTTAACTTTACTTAACATTCTACAGTTTACTATCAGATATAGAAGTACCATCAGACGAATACTGTGGTATACGTGTGGTAAATTTTAGTTGCTTGCAAATTGTAGAGTAAGTTAAAACAAAATGAAAAACTCACACTGAACCTTTACTTCTTCTAATGAAAGTCTCCATCTCATAACCAAGGCAATAAGTAAGATTAACCTTTTTAGTTCAAAAAACGATTCATTGGAGTCGTACATAGAGGTTAGGGTTTCAAAATTTATAAGTGTACAGTAAGGATTCAGATCAAATAGAAAAAAGTAGATATCGCACGGCCTTTTTTCTTACTGAAGCCAAAAACTCAGCTAGGTACTTCCAAGTAAACGTACCCGTTAACGCACACACATGCAACAAACTACGCTACTTTTCGTTTGTATCGTACAAGTTGTCATGCAGTAAGTTTACCTACAAAATGCCGTCTTGTACAATTAAATAGTGTAAAAACTACACATAAGACGTATTGAGAGTGTTGTCAGGAGTTCGTATTCCTACGATCCAAGTTATAATCTGTAGGTAAATTCATAGTCTAATAATGAAGTAGAGAGTGAGACGTAAATATGTATTACTTTATTTTTTAGTCACGTACTTTTATAGTGTTAAAAATATGCAATCTAAAAGTAAACAGATCTATTTTCGCATATTACCTATTTCAATGCAAAGTCCAGGGTATTTTTTTTTAAAAGTGGCACATCTTCAGTCTATCACACATATTTAAAAAAATGGCTTCACTTTCTTATTCTACGTGCGTTATCTATCTTTTTTATTTGATCTGAGAGTAAGGAAAGATATTAAATATGAAACAGGTTACTGCATTCGTTTCCGAGCTATCGAACTCAACAGTTTGAACATTGTTACGCGATAAACCTAATCTTATCAGAAAAGGTATTTTGTTTACATAAATATATGTTGGTACTTATATCAATATTTTTATTATTTTTCTATTAAACAGTTTAAAAAAGATGGTTATAGTTGTAAATATGTTTTCCCCGGTCGTTATCGAGACTAAAAACTGGTATAGGAAAACTCTTCTATAATAAAATCCGAGTGTCAGTTGTGTGCGATGATGGTATCGCGTCACTTTCGCATCCTGCCAGTTCATCAGAATTACAGTGCGCGGCGACGCATGCGCAGATCAATGGAGGAGATAGTGTGCTGCGCCTGATGTACCATGAATTTACTATCATGTTTACATGTTTTGTTTGAAAAGGCATTTTTTTCAAAACGACATGTGTAAAATCAGAGGTCTATATTTTGTAGAACAGCAATATTTCTTTTCTTTTCTCGTTTCTATTTTATTTCGAATACGAATTTTCCTGCAATACTTTCAAACAATCGCTGATACTCACAGCTCTTAAGTAATCTTAAAAACCTTGCTTTCAATAACGAATGTATCTTAAGGAAAACAGTTTTCTAATCCATCGGTTATTTAAGTCTGTCGACTGTAATAAAGGTCTTTTATTATTTCCGATCATAAAAGTGGCATTATGGGAGGTCGTGACGGTTGTCATTCTGTAGATCCAACTTAAGATACTTCATTCAATTGTTGATAAATTTCGGCGCACGCCGTGTCTTATAGAATAGGAACTAATTTTCTGATTCGGTGATAGTGTCGGCCTTATCGACCCGTTTGTTGTGTTGTGAATGGGAAGAACCAGACCAGTCACTGCTCTTAGTTCGTTAGTATTAAACTTAAACATCTCACAATTAACGCACCAGTTGTATTAGTAAGTTAATGGGTATTTAAATTCAATTGTCTAATGTATTTTGAATAATGTACTACACTCACCTCTACCGTACCGACTTTCTAACGTTCTAGGTCTCTAATATATCGCACTTCTAATTGCAATGATAAATGATATTTATTTTGTAAGTACATTTACAGATATTTTTATACGTCGTACTTTACAGTTAGAAGAGTTCGGCATTTCCCAAGACTCACTCTGGGAAGAAATGCAGAAAAAAACCACAGCGGTGTTTTTTTTTAAAGTCCGTGAACATTGATTGAATAAAAAATCAATGCGAGTACAGAATAGGATCTGGGTTGGCCTTTTGAAGATCGCAATAGTATTGAGTCGGCCTGTCCATGTATGACATGTTTAAGTCAAGATTAACGACCCGAAGCGCGACACTACCAGCAGGACATTTGGGTAGGCCGGGGAAACACTCAAAACCACCAGAAAGATACTAAATATGAACTTATATTGCAAGCCTAGACTATACTCATATTTGCATACACAAAAGACTTCAGTTGGTATTTCTAAATTGAAAAACATACAATAAAAATATATATTAAAATGTCTATCACTTTCACACAAAATACGTGGATAGAAACTGGCGTGAGCATCATCAATCCCAAGCAAATTTGTCAATAAGCCAAAACGGTGTAAATAAGCCTTTTTACACAGTTTTTATTTTATTCAGGTCTTAAATTTAGTAATACTTAATTCTTGATATTTGCTTGGAATTTTATTGTAGAATCGCACACCGTGACATCGCAAAGACTTGCTTACTCTTTGTACTCTAGTGGTTGGCAACACGAGGTTATCTTTATTTCTAGTTCAAGACTATATATAACTCTTTTTATTTACTTCATGACCATCAGACATCTTAAATTTACATTAAAATAAATATATAGATATTTTACATTGGTGATCGTGTACCTAACGTCTGTGTGGGACCTAATACGACGATATTGTCGTCTGAGTCAGTGTTGTTGTGTTCGGTCAATAATCGCTTCTTATTCAACACATGTACAGGCGTTATGTAACCCATACACAATGCGGCCGCATGTCAACCATGTGCCAGCGAGCACCGCTCATCCGATCACCGCGAATAATAGCGGTACCGTTACCACATTAGTCAACCAACAGTATTGTACGCACTAAGCTTTGTTTCTCTAAAGAAGTTGTCCACAAAACAACTACATACATATGTTGAACGTATAATTGACCTTAAAACTGACATATTATCCACACAATGCTTTGATGCCTCTTCCTCATTCAAAGACTAGTGGTCTAATTGTTTGCTCATCATCTCATCTAGTTCTGCTAAATACTAATCGTATTCTACTCTGTACTTGCTGCGACTCTTACTACTTATTTGATATACAGATATTCTAGTCATTTTTTCTTTTCTTGAACTATGTATTGGATCTCGTTATTTTTAAAGGGTCATGTCATGTCATCTAAGAGTTCATACTCACAGAAAGGTTTATCGGTGACCTTATCTAGGCTTGTAGTTGTAGGTACATAATGTACAATCATATGTAAATGCTTAGGAACTAACTAAACATGTATATAGCTATTAGTTATGTATAATGTGCACAATGTGATTACTTTGGTTATGAAGTTATCTAATGACCGTAACACAGCCACAGTGGAGCTAAACTATGCAGTACTTAGTCTCGACGGTGTCCTTGAAATGATTTACCTGGGCTGTTGCTGCTCGTGAGGTAAATACACAATCATACAACTTCTCACTGCTTGTTAACTTGTTAAGCATTTCATAATGCTGTAAAAAGTTATAGGTCATTGAAGTTTTCTATTAGTCCCAAACGCAATAGTGAATTTAAAACCTACTTCTACAGAAACATGAAAATAATCGTCTGATCTCGAACTATACAGAGCTGGCCCTTATTATGGAAACTGAATGTCGAATAAACATACTCGTATTTATGTCTAATCAATAGCTTTAAACGAGCAGTTCTTGCTTATACATCTTCTGAATCTCGGAAACGGCTCCAACGATTTTCATAAAATTTTGTATGCAGAGGGTTTCGGGGGAGATAAAACTATCTAGCTAGAATTCATTTTTGGAAAACTTACAAAAAAAACCGAACTAAGCTCGTTCGTCCACTATTTCTAAATATTATGTGTTTATGAATTTTGTACAGTAAAAAAATAATAAATGACAACCAGATACAGAGCACATTATCGTGTTTTATACTAGACATGTATTCTACCTTTTATTTTTCCTTTTTTATGTGATGATTGAGCGTCTAAGTAAAGTATGGCGAGAGGTGAATATTCACGCGGAAGTAGCTAGTATACAGTTTGTGGTTGGTAGGCAGGTTGGCGCGTGTATTAATAATTCAGGCGCATTGTAATCGCGGAAACGCTCTGCGTACACATCCGGAACGACCAGCCTGTAGCTGTACTCGTATCACTGTCCTAAGACGTTTATGCACTTTCATTTGGTTCAGTATTTTTGTGACCACCAATATTTCTTTTATCTTAATAACTTAAATTTTGTCTGAAAGGGTGCCTTACAACAATCTCTTTCGTCCCAATATGTCCGATGTAAGAGGTCGCTAACTGTACCAAAGGTTACTGTGCCAAATCTATAGTAAGTTAATAAAAGTTTGATGCACCGACGCTCCTAAGTGCCAGAAATAGTTTTGCTCATTTTCAACTTGATAGATCAATGCTTCTGCACCAATGGGCCGGCTCGGTGTAACACTATGACCTCATAGGTTATTTCTTTGCTTTTCACCGAGTGAGTGAGGTTACCGGACCCCGAACTCTTTCTTCCCCTGATTTTGAGCATTCAATTGACTTAGGCATGGGTATTCAAAGGGCAGCCATGAAGGTGTGTCTTTTCAGTTTTCCATCGGTGGCAGTAGTTAATTAAAAACAAGTGGCCGTCTTTTCGTTTGCATAGCATAAAAAGAGGCGTTTATCTGTATCACTTCTTTAATATTTGATTAACTTAGATTTTCTATCTTCATAATTATCTTTGTGTCTACTTCTAGCTGTAAGTAAACATGTACTTAGGTAATAAATGGTATTTCAATTGTATTCGACATTCGAGGACGGTAGGTACTTTCACTTTGATATTTATTATACAATATCGTGCTACAGTGCAACTGTACTACTCCTAACGGTGACCAACTAAACAAGTTGATATTCGATACATTCATTGTAAGCGTTAATTGAAATATCAAAGTACAGAACACGGCGAATCGTCAACCTTGTCCGTGTCGTTATAATCGTCAGTTGTCATCCTAATTTGTCATTCATAAAATATCGCTTCATCTATGTCAGTATTATATTATAAATCATTGTCTTTTATTCCCACGAACATGTCGAATGACATTAATATTTCCGGATGCTCTAATGAAGTTCTATACGATATGCGGCCATCCGTGAAACTCTTAATCTCATCTCTGAAGTGCTTTGATTGACACCGTATGTTAAACATTAACTGTTGCGCTGGGCGAGGCGCGACCTGACGTTGTACTGTAACGATTGCCCTTAAAGATGACATTGTATGTCGCCATGAACATAACAATGAATGGTATATTTGTCGCATGATCGCGTGCAGTCGTCCGTCTGCAACGCCCCTCTGCGGGCGTCGCGGTCGCGCCGGTCGTCGACCCCTCCGCTGCGTCGCGCCGCGCCTCTGCCGCGCATCTGCGCAACCGATCGCTCCAGTTTTGCTTTATGTCTTTTTACTACAATACTGACTGTACCTACAGTATTAGTCAATGTTTTGCTATAGTGTTATGCGATCACTGGGCTTATAGAGTGTAATGAACAATTTAATACGCTTTGTTTTAATTAGGTCAAACAGTCATGGCAGCCATCTGTCGTCAACAAGAAATTTCATTGTTTAGTATCATCTAGGCATTTGTCAATGTGATTTAAGTTAGTTGTAATGAATTCTGCAAAACTGTCGACTACTCTCTTAATCTAACGACCCCCTCACTTTTGTGAGAGCCATCAAAGAGCAAATCTTAATACTTTGAGATTGTTTTGTTTTCTTCGCAACGAGATGAATTTTTATCTTTAGGAATGAGTAACGAATTTAGAGGCAGTACTTATTCAAAACTATTTCGGTTCTCTCCCCCAACAAAAAAAAAACTCCACCGCCGCTATGATGTTTAATTGTATATTTAAAGATTTCAGAGTACTTTACAACAATATCTAATTTTTTGTCAACTCTGAGTTTATTGCTGGCATAAGTCTGTAGAATGCTATGTCCGTCAAAGCATAAAGCATGTTAGTTGAAAGTTACAAATCTCGTTTAAGGACCCATCACTTGCATTTCATGTTGTCCTCGGCGACGGAACTAATTTAGCTCGTGCAAGAGTCGCGACAACGTGTCGCCCGTCTGCGCTATTTCTATTAGAGGACAGTGTTCGATCGTCACATTTCAACCCTGTTTATGTCTGCCAAACAATGCTGGTTGTTCTTGTAGCACCTAACTAGTAAATTTATTTATATTCTGAAAACTATTAATTCCATATAAAAAGTTGCCTGCCCGTGTGTTGTCTTAGTTGTCTACTTAACAATGATGAAATTTGTCATGTTGCTACACATGTCGTCACAGAAATGAGATTGACTGTTCCATTTGTCAGTATCGCCACTGCTAATGGAACCTTTAATGACGCTTTTACAATTTTATTGGCCATTGAAAGCTCCGCTAGGGTTAGGCAGGAAATTTTCGCACTTTCACGTTTTCTAATCTGGGCTTATAAGATATTTATCGCGGTCTATCACAGAATAAGCTCTACGATCAATCACTTATAATTGAATTGACAGTTATATCTGATCACAGAAACGTACCTACTCAGATATTTACGAGCGCTTTTTATTTTTAAGCTTGCCCTTCTCTTTGGAAATAATGTGTTTCTTTTTTCCTATGCATGCATTTATGCATAAAGTTATAAAATAAAAAAGTTGATTGCAGTCTCGTCGTTAAATTCGCATGCTATCTGTGATTCTAAAGAAACTTGTACTATAAGTCATGTGATATCATGATGTCCTCTGCCCTACCTCGCCGTGTAAAGAATTTGAACATAAATGGAATTTGTTAACATTCATTTATTCATAACAGCCAGTAAGTTATAAAATATTCAATAACCTTCACAAATATATTTCTTTAGGATTAACTGTACTTTAAGCTTAATCTGTAGCTCTAACAACTCAAATAAAGGTTACCATAATATCACTCAGGAAAGCTTCTAGTATTGAAAAACATCCTCACGGAACATAATGTTCTTTAGGAGGTTTTTACCAACCGAGTGAGGTTACCAGCGCAACTTCTCATGGACTGTAGCAATCACGATCAGGTGAGCAGTCTGCCCGTTTGCTATACCTACCAGAAAAATAAAAACCGTAATAATTTGACAATAATGAGGGATTTTCTGAATACTTCTTGATCAATGAAAACTGTTCAGCAGTGATCTGTTAGTTTTTGTCGTAGCTGACTGGCGTTGTTATCATATATAATAATATCGCCAGAGAACCGTAACACCAGCCCCTACGGTGCTGGACAATGGTAAACGTTTAAATCTTAATGTTCTTTTTAGTGTAGCGCAGTCAGAGAATGCGGTCTGGCAGACAATGAAATGAATCAGTGCGCTCACCGCAGCTGATCAATAAAACAATACACAAAAACATGTTCTAGAAGTTGGTCCACGTTGTGTGTGCGTGTGTGCGTGTGTGCGTGTGTGTCAGTGATGTGTCGAGAGTGCGCGATGACGCGATTGCCCTTGGCATTATTAGCGGGCGGGCGCTATCAGCCGCGGTGATGTCACCGCCCCTCACATGTGTGCGTGAGAATATATCTCTAGCGACACTATCTTACTCAAATAAAAGTGGACTTCTGTTATTCTTAGTATTAATATTATTATCAGGACAACTTTGTACAGCGTGTTATTTATACACGGATGAGTTTGCTAAAAGTATGACTAATGAACGATGTTCACCACAATTCTGTCTCTTAGACGATACTAAGAAGATTATGATATGATATTTTTAAAGACAAAATTTTACAAGGCTTTTATGGTACAAAAAGTTAAAAAAAATCTTTTTGAGTTTTTTATTATTTTTTATTTTTGATTTATGTCTGGTTTTTTGCTTTTCAATATTTTATTTAATCTGGCACTAGAAGCGAAAACTTGTTATTGGCTTTCTGATGACTGATCTGTTTTGTATTTATTCCCAATGTATCTAGCTGTAAGTTTTCCATAAATAAATAAATAAATAAATAAATAAATAAATAAATAAATGCATACCTCGTAATAATTTTTTGACTACTCAAGCATCTAATGAAAATTTTTCATCTGGTTTTACAGTATTTTCTTGCAGTACTAGTTTGAAATAATGGTTTTCGTTTAGGATAGGGAAGATGACTGCCTCGTTAAGAAATAACGATGCTTCCTTCATTAAAAGAATGTATGTAACATAATATCTCGGAACATGTACTGATTACAGCAATTAATCATTTTAATGAAATAAGGATTAAAATATATTGCACAACTTGACTGAGTTGTCTAAAACATTTTTCGTACAAAGTTATCATTTTGACAGATGATAAAAAGTAACAAATGTGACTAAGATGTCATCTACCCTATTAGTCCAGTCATTTAAGCTTAAATTAGGTAAGAATCTCGGAATTCGAGATACCCAGCTGTAAGTCTGTAAATAATTGTATATTGACACCCTAAAAGTTGTCTCAAAACCTACATATGGTCCCTACCATGGTACCCTACCTAATGATAAAATATAATACTATTATATTATATTTTATTTAATAAAAATTTACAAATATTTATAATCATTGATTTATCGATAGTTCATCAACTATACAGGGTCTGTCGTAAATAATGGATAAGTCGTAAACTGGAGTTGGTCCGGCTATGAGACTATTAGAAAATCGTATCTTTTTGCCAGGGTTTCTAACCGTATGGAAATGGCGTAGACTTTTATGTTTTTTTAAAATTTCGCTACTCTTTGCAATCATTCCGTTGCCATTTCGTTAAATTTAGGTATTTCTGTGTCATTTTTTTTGTATTATAGTCTTGAAGATGTGTATTATTTAGTTTTAGTACTGTTTTAGGCGTTTTTAACGTTGGTCATTTTCAAAATTGTCATTTTAAGATTTTTTATGTTTTTGTTTTACTTAGGGTCAACTTTTGATCATTTACTGTGTAAAAAAAAAGTACGGCGCTATAGCTGCCCATGATCTTAATAAATTATCTAGTATGTGTAGATTCTAAAAAGGTATAACAATGCATACTTCACAAGTAATATTAAGCTACATGAGCGAGATCAATATCAAGGTGAGAAAATATTTTTTTCATGTAATGTTGTAAATGGTTATAAAACTTCGTCATAATGATTTATTTCTGCCAAGATTCTTTACACAAACACTATGGGGCCACTATTAAGGATATTCAAAGAAAACTAGGTAGTTTTTTGTCAAAAAAATTTCATGCCTCCTCATTTCATAAAGGTGTTTAATTTTAAAATTGATGTGCTCTAATAGTTACATGCGACAAACATGTTACAAGTTTATTCGTAAAAAGGATCATCAGGTAAAAAAATGAACAAAGACAGCAATACAAAGGGTCTCCCCGCGTGAAAAGGACATTGTTACTAGGCACACTGCATGATGCACCGTCCCTTTCACACTCACGATGTGTGAAAAGGTTAGCATGCGTTTAGCTAGGGCGCACTCCTGATACATCTCTCAGTGTGATTTTGGCAATATTAAATGCGGATATGTATTTGAATTTTTTAGCAAATACTTTACCTAGTTTACTGCAAGACGTCCCACAAGAGATAAGAAATGAGATGTGGCTACAAAATGATGGGTGTCCAGCACATTACGCTGTTCGTGTCAGGGAACATTTAAATAATACTTATCCAGATAGATGGATAGGGCGATTGGGGCCAATTTTATGGCCTCCACGTTCGCCAGACCTGAACCCCTTGGACTTCTTTTACTGGGGCTGTATAAAAGAAAAAGTATACAGTGAAACAATAAGTTCTGTAGAAGAGTTGCGTGCGCGCATTCAAGTAGCAGCGAGAAAAATTTAAGAAGCCGGTTATGTGCGCCGGATTAAGCGATCGTTTATTAGGCGATGTAGAGCGTGCATAGCTGCCGGCGGAGGACACTTCGAACATTTAGTTTAAGTTGTTGAATAAATATTTTTACGTACTAAAACAACCTAGTTTTCTTTTGAATATCCTTAATAGTGACCCCATAGTGTTTGTGTAAAGAATCTTGGCAGAAATAAATCATTATGACGAAGTTTTATAACCATTTACAACATTACATGAAAAAAATATTTTCTCACCTTGATATTGATCTCGCTCATGTAGCTTAATATTACTTGTGAAGTATGCATTGTTATACCTTTTTAGAATCTACACATACTAGATAATTTATTAAGATCATGGGCAGCTATAGCGCCGTACTTTTTTTTTACACAGTAAATGATCAAAAGTTGACCCTAAGTAAAACAAAACATAAAAAATCTTAAAATGACAATTTTGAAAATGACCAACGTTAAAAACGCCTAAAACAGTACTAAAACTAAATAATACACATCTTCAAGACTATAATACAAAAAAAATGACACAGAAATACCTAAATTTAACGAAATGGCAACGGAATGAATGCAAAGAGTAGCGAAATTTTAAAAAAACATAAAAGTCTACGCCATTTCCATACGGTTAGAAACCCTGGCAAAAAGATACGATTTTCTAATAGTCTCATAGCCGGACCAACTCCAGTTTACGACTTATCCATTATTTACGACAGACCCTGTATATGGCACGTTTTCGACCGGAGGCACCGGTTGACCTGAAGTGATGCTGTGACCGCGCGCTCTCCGCCCTCTATCTCGAAAACGGTTCACCGTATAAAAAATTTTTGTCAACAAAATTTGTAGAGAATTTTGTATTCTACAATATTGATAGTAAATACAAATAGCAGAAAACCCATAGGAAATGAGATATTTCCAAAAAAAGCGCAAAAATCCGATTTTTGTGACCTTTGACCTTGAAATTTAATAGTTGCTTACACCCTACTATATGTAGGTTTTGAGACAACTTTTAGGGTGTCAATATACAAGTATTTACAGACTTACAGCTGGGTATCTAGAATTCCGAGGTGAACTTACTATAATGACTGGACTATATTGTGTGCTACACAGGTGTTACCTAGTTCTTTCCTATACAAGGCTAGTAATAACACTGAATAACTTTTTTTCCGTATATCTAAGTCCCTATTTATGTCTATCAAATAAAGGGTTATTTTTCTTTCTTTCGTATGTAAAGCGAGATTAGAATGCAGTCAAAGGTCGCCGTAGTCACAAGTTAAATTTAGCATCGCCCACAGATGGCCGCCTCCCAACATTTGTGGGAGCATTACCAGGCCATGATGCAATCCCTCACTGCTCCGTTTCTAAACAAAGACAATTATAATGTATGTAGCTTTATGCCTTTAGCTGCTGTTTCGTTCGTCGACAAGAGAACGCCGCTCCGTGTGCAATAGTGATACGAACACAGGAACAAGAAACAATTTAATTTTATTGCTGCGGGCTGCTCACAGCTCTATAATCATAAAAGTTTTGTTTCATTTTTGTTTGTCACTGGATCAAGCAATAAAATTAACGTACTTATCGCGATGAACTTAAAACTTTGGATGATGAATTTAAAATCATTGAGGACCGTTTACCATTAGAATTATCAAACAACTTTCTCGTTTGCTTGTTTAAAATTACCTATTTGAAAGATGTTGCAATAAAATTAATACGTTTGTAGTATCCCAAAATGCTACCGAATAGTAGTTATCACCATTTTGTTTTTTTGCCAATGATATGCCGTTAACCAGTGAGGCTGATAGCACGATGAGGACACGTCTCACTGGTACCGTTGGTTTCACGGAAACATTCAGGAAAAAATAAAAATGTATCGTGGTAATGCCCCTTCACAATGCTCCACTGCAGTTATCTGAGAGATAGATCAAAACAATTGGTGTACACAAACAGCACTTTTGAACAAAATAACTTTTACTTGCCCTGCTGATTGATATAATAACTCAATTACTAAGTAACACACTATTGCGAAGTATATTACTTTTAATTAAACGCTTTAGAACTTAGATTCCTATCTTCTGTAGACGACATGCGATTACTAGACACAAGTCAATTGTAACTAGTAGGTACTCAAAGTCTCCCTGGGTATACTGTATCCACATGTGTACCCTAGCAAGTCTTTGTGGTAATTTTGGGGATATTTCGATAGTCGTTTTTTACATCTCTTCGGCTTTAGGCTTTAGAGTTCGTAGTGCACTTTGCTTTTCTTAGCAATAATTTATTACAGGTAAAACACAATAATTATTATTTTAATGGTTGTTTTAAGTGTGAGTACACAGTGCCAATGCGTATGTAGATATTTTATTGTGTAGTAGTTGGGGTTTTCTGTACGCTTTACGAGTCGCATACATTCTTTTGTAGTCTTGTAAACCTGGGCGATGGTGTGACCTGCGAGAACAAGTGCGTACTTCAAGTACGCTGAATATATTACTATACGCACTGTGCACTATCCTTAACATTAATAATTTATTAATGTTCAAACATATTGACGCGTCACCCTGGCTAGAGATTTTAGTGCAAATTACACATTGTCTTCAAATCTCACTGCTTTATAGAAGCAATAGCTAGTAGTGTTGTATAGTCTAATTGTTTCTGAGTGCAAACAATTATTTATAGTAGTTTTAACGGCAATCAGTTACCATACGTGCTATACAATATCAGATCAGAGAGATTGTGTAAGATGTGTAGACTTATTATTATTCTTTGTCCACCACCATCATCGTGTTCATACCACTATGTCGTTCATGCTAAAGGTATATCAAGAAAAAGTATTCAACCGCAAATAAATGAAAATATAAACGCCCGTGGTTATATTTCTTTTCACACGTCACTCTGTGTTGGCGATAATGATAACACATTAAATATAGACTACCAATGTAGCTCACAATTTTATTGGTATTATTCTAAAATATTTCAGTCTTTACTTTCATAATATAAATTTACAATAAGTTCATTGTCATTGTAAAGGTTCGGTTCAAGCTGAGACATTTCCCGAAGATGGGCCTAAAGCCCACAAAAGGTTCGCGCATCGAACTGACATCGACATTTCGTGTGTTGAATAGGAATGCGTGTGATCGGACAGTTTAATGTTCTCATTGTGCGGAAACTGCGTGCAATGGCCCGTGGACGGCTTCGGCGCTGTTTAACGCTTCGATGTGATGCGATTGGTGAGGCCCAGAATCATAACTTAATGTACATACAAGTATTGCTTTGCAATTACAGTTTGTGGTTAGGAGAATTAAGGCGTCTAAAATATAGTAACATAGGGTTTGATACTATGTTTCTTTCGAAGTCTGGTGTTAGTAAAAGCTGCCAGCGTGAGTAGTTGTATTTTTGGTACACTTAATAAAGTTACTACCATTGGCAATGTGTCAGACACTGCGAATGGTATTCACTTTATTAAGTGACTTTTTCCTCCGATGGATCAGAAATTGTTCTACACCAAATGATTTGTCATCCAAGAATAATAAAATAGTATTTTCTACAATTGTTTATCTATACTATTTTTTATTCCTCTTTATAATATTAGTATAGATATAATATTATAAAGAGGAAAATTGTTTGTATGTTTGTTTGTAATGAATAGGCTCTAAAACAACTGGACTGGATTTTAAAAATTCTTTCACCATTCGAAGGCTACATTATCCACGAGTAACATAGGCTATATTTTATTTTGGAAAAAAATAAGGTTCCGTAAGATATTGGGGGTTTTCGGACACAAGGTGTAAAAAATCAACCCTATACGGTGGAAAAATTTTCGCTGCGGGCAATAAAAGACGCAAACGAGGTTGCGTCGGTCAGCTAGTATTATATATAGCTTATATTAATTCGTAATCTAAGCTAAAATAAAATGAACTCTTTGAATTATTACTTCCTGAACGTAGATAACACAAATTATTTAATTTGAATGAATACCTCGCGGTTTTCCTCGACCACAATATCATTTGTTTTCCTCAAATGCTTTCAAATACTTGGTAATTTTTAGTTTACACTCGAACTTTTGTTCAAATGTGGTTTCCTTTTACCTTATGTTTAAATGTTAAACGTGTATGCCCGCCTGTCTGTATATATTACCTGCTAAGCCTTTACCCCTGCTTGTGACTGAATTATCGAAGAAACGAATCGGTTGTTGTAGCAAACATTGGATTATTTGTAAACTTAGATTATATTGATAGTAACTATTCAACCATTATTTTCTTTATCTGATTTCGGTAGCAATCAACCAGTGATATTTTGATATAGTGACCTATACACGCATTTTGAAAGAATCTCGATCGAAAGCCTCAGTATCAGTGTTGCGTAAAGCTCACTGTCGGCTTAAACATTGACCCTGGATTTGATGTCTTCTCGTATTCGTTTAGTTCATATCTTAATCGTTGACCTTGACCTTAACAGGTGGTTACGAGCAAGGTCAAGGGCCTCGATAAACAATCGCAGGATGTTTGTTTACATACGAATCGGTCGGTTCAAGCTTCTGTTCTCTAAGTGTAACTGTCAATGAGCTGCGAAATGTCATTCTGTACGTCACGTTTGGCAAGCTCAGCGTCAGTGATGTGGTGACGTCAGCTGTACACATAGCGTTGACTTCATATGTAAACAATGTGTTGGATACAATAATGATAACGGAGCGTAAAATATAAAAGGAAATGGTGTAATTGCAATTTCCGGTGCAGCGCGTGTTAGGTACGGGGGACCTTTGACGTTTCTGAGCTGTGTGGTTTGTTTCGTGACCGCAATACTTTTGATAATGGCATGGAAACTGTTTACATGAGACTCATTTCTCTTATTGCAAGTAGAAAGTATTATAATAAAACAAAATGTGCGTGTTGATTTTTGAACCATTAGGCTAATACGTATGGAGGTCTGAGATTTATGAGGTCTGCACCAGGTCCATTGATCATTCAATCTTTCAGTCTTATTATACAGCCATTTATGAAAAATATTTCTGTTGAACTGGTGAAATTGAAAGTTTTGCCACAATCTTTTATCTTTGTAGATTCGTTAGCAATTATCAGTCAGTCATTAAATCATCACATTACGACATACCACAATACACAGATGGTTCAATTAATCATTGACGAGATGTCCTTAGCTTATGTAGAAACAACTGCATATGTTGACGTACTTGCATTATCTTCTGCCAAAACGGACACAATGACACACACATACACACACACACACACAACCTTGATAGAGACATCCATAGAAAGGCTCAAAAGCTACAGCTAAGTTACCAGAGACCAAGCTCCTTCTTCTACTGTTTTGTGTGGGAGGAACACAAACAGGCAACATCGCACTTATGCCTCTTGACTTGCTGGTGTCCTAAAGCAGCGGTTTTTACTTACCTATCAATACAATTCAGGAGGTTACAAAATTAAAATGAGACAAAATTATTCGAAAGCACATCAATTACATAACTGACCTACATCGTCAAGTACGTCGGATGTTGTATATAATTTGTTGTGTATACAATAATACATGTGAAGCACACGCAACAACACAACTTCCGCCGATCGGAGATAGCGCAGAGCGCCATCACTGCGCGGACGCAAGCTCCTCAATGGGCACGTCACGGTGTGCACTTTACTCACACCGTACCCATTATGTACCGAAATTATAGTCGCGGGAACACATTTACCCGAAATTATGTTCTGTGAACTTGTGAATGAGTACAATAATATTACATTTTTTATACGTATTTATGCAAAGCATATGATTAACGGTAATCTATTTTGAAGTGCTCCATTTTATAAATTTGATTTATATCTACTCCATTGAGTTTTTTATACCACGTCGATGGTAAACAAGTACACGAAATTATCTTTGAAAAACCTTTCCAGAACCCTCATTCTATAATTTGTCAAGTAAACTTTGATCAATATAGGTCATGGTTAAATTCCGTATTATGTACAGATACTTAACTACCAAGCATATAAACGACTATTGTATATATTTTGTATGCATACGCAGATACCATTGACTGTTATTACGACACGTATGTAAATATGTACCTACGTCCCACATAGCGCACATCGACTATAACATTAACTCTTTGGGCGAGTGATGGAATGCCAAGATAACGATATTGTTGACATGAGACCAAGCACCTGTAATACCTATAACAACAATAGTGTATTAGCTCACTGCTCACCACAGGTTAGTATTGTCCACCAGTTCGTGACAATAAAGAAACAATCAACTTTCTCCGCAACAAGCCGCTCAGACATGTGCCCATGCACATATTGTTATACAATTGTATTAGAATAATTGAACAACAATCGAGTTGGAACAATAACTGTAAGGTATGCAGTTACTAACTTCTTAATGTATGTATGATTACCAACTGGAATCTTTAAACATGGGTCACATTTTGCTTTCGAAGTAGGTGCTTGCATTAAGGTGATTTTATACAAAAAAATTTTTTAATAAGTATTAATTATAAATTAATGAGAAACAGAAATGACGAACAGTTCGAAGTCACGTTTAAAATCGTTAACACTGCTATTGTTTTTGTTATTTAAAATTAGCTGTGTCGGGTCACATGCGACGTGCTTTGAATGGTCCTTAAACTGTGTTCTCTTTCCGTTAAGATTTTCTTCACCATTATGTAAATTAGCAGCATTTATAGTGAGTTCTGAACTGCATCTTAGAATTTATATATTCCAATTAATATAAACGCTTGACTTATTCTAAACTAATAAAAAAAAAACTAAAACTTACTTACTTTAAACTTATTCTTGTTTGCGGAAAATCGAATCTTATTCTCAAACTAGATTTAAGAATCCAAGCGTTTCCGCAACTGCCAACTGCGACCTGTTCAAGTGATATTTATAAAAAAGGAAGAAAAAAAAACAATTTTTTTTCGGTAAACAATATTACTTTACTACCATTGTCTCTCTCTTTGTCTATGAAAAATAGGAGTATATTGAAAGGAAAGTAGACACTTGTTTCAATATACTCCTAGTTTTCATATGCACTGTTTCGAAATTTATTTTATATGTTTTTGCCTACATCGATCTTTAATATTATTATTGCTGCATAGTTTAGTAATATTTTATGCAATTTCGTTACTGTATGTAAGCTTATCTTTAAGTAATGTAATCTGAATACAAGTGGCAAATATATAAAAACTGATGTTTATTTTCCTCTTTTCCAGGTAAGACATGCGAAGGCCGTGTACGTAATTACCATAAGACATTGAATCTGTGAGGTAATAAGGTAAAAACTTGTCAAAAACACGCCGCAGGTTCACATCTCATCTGTTTGTTAGTTATTACGCGATGGTCTAGAAATAATTGAAGATAAAAACGTAATTCAGCGTCCCTTTTCGGCTTTTTTCCAATTTTATATGAGGTTGGCGTAATGTGTAAAATCAAACAAAGGATTTTAGTAGGTGTTTTCGAGTACCTCCTTCGGGAATAGTTTTGCGATGATATGAAGGCAAAAGGTAAATTGGGAAAAAGATAACAGATAGGACTAGAAACCTAAGAATAAATATGTCAAAAATTTCGGATGTAAGACTACAGTAGTACTCCGAATGGGGACAGGGAAATTGCAGTAACTCGAATATGCGTCATCGAGGTGGACACTAATTTGAAAAGACCTGTAGGAGGAGATGAACATCAATTATAACTATCAATGAGATAGCTATGAAAATAAGAGATTTCCTTCCACTTAATGAATAATATAACAAAGTGTACAACAAATGAACGGCTGTTTCAAATATTAAACGCGACGTGCGATACCGATCTAGACATTACATAAATAGCTCAACAATCGGCCATCGTTGTCTGGGTGATCGTGTGAACTGTGTGACTGGCACACCAACTAGAGTTGATGGTGTTGCCGTACTCAATGTCTCTACTACAATTACAAATTACTACCTATTGGAATCGATTTGTTTTAACGGACCCAGCTTGCCCTCTACAGAATTACTTTAAGAGGAATAGGTTTTACGAGTTTTAAATGCAGATTAAATAAAAATTGGTTTTATGAAATTTATGTTCTTGATATGCCTGTCTTCCTTGGGATATCACATACTAATTACTTCGGAACTAGAAACGTTTCATAGATAAACCTAAGTCGTCTTGTCTCTCGTCAACAAATGAGTCGACCCTTTGCAACACGAGTGTCATTTAAACTCTTGGATAGATGGACCTTAGTAACACAACAGCGAAGATGGTTCCCCGCGGGGCCACGGCATTAGCTCCTCTCTTTAACCACTCATTATGACTCAACAAGAAACACTATTTATCATTATTAAAACAACTGCAGTGAAAGCCGACGCTAATGGAAGTTCGCAACTTAGATTGCATCTTACACGTGTCGGTATTTCGCTTTCTGTATCCACTTTTTCGACCTCCATCGTCTCTCGACACCCATGAATATACTTAATGTTAGTTCACGCCCCGCAATGTATTCACCAGTAGCTTTAGAAAGCTCGGTAGATAATGAATCGTTGTCATGTACGGAACGTTATTGATTGTGTTCCCCTTGATTACACGTACAATAAATGATCTTACTCGCTGGAATGTTTTAATGTAGCATAATAATTCGTAAAAGACATTGATTTGTAATTTCAAACTGCATTAGTTACACTTTCATATATACTGATGCTGTACTTCGTGCTGACGAACTTTCAAAAATACGACTTAATAATTGTC
Organism: Spilarctia lutea; assembly: GCA_916048165.1. NCBI lineage: Eukaryota > Metazoa > Arthropoda > Insecta > Lepidoptera > Erebidae > Spilarctia > Spilarctia lutea. Next base: position 295,138 of record OU696492.1, on the reverse strand, counting down.
TCTACACTTGTCATTACTACACTCTAATCGTTTCGGTCAATAAGCACGTCTCCTAATAACCATCTAAAAGAAACAGATTTAGAGATTGCATGTTAGTAATGATAATGGCACTGCGCAGTCTCATTTTCATGTTATTATTTTACAAGCAGGTCCAATCTCACAACTTACTGATCCATATATACTCGTAACATGTGAGTAAACAAACGCATGTCAGTACAAAGTAGAACAGCACAGCAATACGCGCTCAGTATTCACAGCAAAATTAATTACATCGAAAGAAAATTAGGAAAATTCGTGAATGAGCTTCAAACTGACAATAATATAATGTTTAATTTGGATTTTTTTGTCGTCGGAATTAATTACTGTGTTAAAACAGCATTATTTTTTGTAAAGCAATAGTAGAATGACAATTGAGTAGTTGAGGCAGATGCAGAGCTGTAAGAGCTTTATCCAGTGGCAGTTTCAGTCAGTGCGCGTTTCCCACGCTCGCTAGAATCTGTGGTTAGCGACCGCAAACGTATCAGTGGCAGACACTTTTGCGTCCTATTAAGTTTCAATTTCTTTCTCCTTATAATGTTTACATACAAAATGTTATGCTCGTACATTTCTTCAATACCCTTCAACTTTAAAATCTCAATTTGAATAACAATGATCGATAGGTATAAGTTTGGATTGGATTGTAAAATGATATGATTGATGAACCATGTTTCGGCTTTTGACTCTCCATACGTCTTAGAACGAAACTTACGCAGAATTGTGTAAATTAGACATGTAGTTCATTCCTCAGTGTCGGCAATTTCTCATTAGTTCTGTAATTCAGAGAAAGCTTACTACTTCTATTAGTAACTTCGTTTAAAATGGTGCTCACCACAAAACCCAACTAAGCATACCTTCAGATAGATTACCTGAGTATTACTGGAAAGCTGCATTTTGCAGGAAGTATACGAGACCAGTTGTACTACGAGTATTTGTCAGTTTAATTGAGAACAAGTTCCTATAGGCTAGGTAATACTCGTAACATGAACCTACATATTTAATTTAGTTACTAGTACTGAACATTTCGAAGAATTGAATGGTACGTGCAGTGGCCCAGTTGGTACAGGATTACGTCAACGAGCAACTGTTACAGAGGCGATGTTTGAGAAAGTTATGAAACAGGCAGCTCGAACAAATACGCGTAGTTGACTGTTTATTTGGCGTTTGTTTAAACAAGTCGCCGGGAGAACTTCCTACAATGGTTGTTGGTAGTTGGTCCAGTTCGCTCTCTAAATATAGCGATATAATTCAGGAAGCGGGCAAACACCGGCGGTCGTTGTTCACATATCTGTGTTGTTCTACAGACCGAACCGTTGTGCTTACAAATTATACCTACAGCTTATTAAATCAAAGATTTCTATACATTTTGATAATATTGATAAGTTAGTAAGTACAAAGTCCTTTTCTTTGCATATTCGTAGATAAGGTACGTGTGTTTGAGTTTGTTTGGTCTTTGTTAGTCATCTGACCGTTGAAGTCAAAGGCTCGGTTGTCAGTTATTGATGTAGAGGCGATGTTAGTATTGTTTATTAACGGCGCCATGTGTACGCTTGTTACGTGTGCTCATTACACGGCTCCTGCCACAAATGTGGGAGCGAGGCCGAGGCACAAATTATTCTCATCCTGCCATAGGGGCCGACGCCAGAGGCTCCCTAAGGTTGCCAGTGCTCCATGTTGGCAGTGCATTGTCTATATCTATTATGGTGGAATCCACCCTAATCTCATAAATGATCAAATATAGGTCACGCATCTCCCCTTCGAAGTTGTTTTGGCAACCTGAGTTGGAATTTTAGTTTAAAATATCAAGAAGAATAAAATAAAGGTAAATAAAAAATACGATTTCCTACAAGTGTAGGTGACACAATTTGTTGTCTGTTTGTTTTTTGCTTGACTCGAGTGCACTGCCCTTACATGTGGGTGTTGGAAGACCAACTGTAGGTGTTACTTCGCTTTATAATAATTATTAGCTTTCTTCTAGATCCAACAGCTGTGCGTTGAGCGATCGGTCGGTCAGTTTCTTCTTTTATAGAAATCGATATATTTTATTTTTATATGTATGAGCCGTCGAAAGTGGATTTCCCTGATGGAACGCATGAACAGAATCCAAGAGTAGTAGTCACCATACTCATTACGAATGCAGACATTGCAACCATGCAGCTTGATGACTCATACTCCGGCCTCGCCATTTTAGGTTGGTTTTACAAAAGACGGTGTCGAGTTCAATTCTCTCTAAAACATTACATATTGTCTTTATGCTGACGGTATTTACTTTGGAAATAAGAGCTGCAAACTACACAATTAAAAACCGCCACTATCCGATTCCGAATTTGTGATATATCGGTGGATTTCGTAACGTTTATAAATAATTATCCAACAATGTTATCACAATAGTTAATATAGTAGTTAATAGGCTGTCACTAGGTGAGTGGTGTGACCCCTCGCTATCTTATCACCGGCTCGTCACACGCGCCAACACACAGTGGTTGGAACACACGCAGCGCTGCGCTCTTGACTTGAGAAAAAAAACACATCTAATTTTAACTGTCTTATAAGTATATTTTTAGGGTAAACCGTTGCAACAACATAAGGTCTTAAGTCTAATGAAGGTCTAATTCTATGTAACTAATATTTATAAAAAATATACAAACTTATAATAACATTAATGGCAAGCTACTCGTATCTTGAAAAGAAATTAGGTTGTAAAGAAAGCTTGGCCTTATGTTGTCAGTGAAGCCGTGGACAGTACCTCGAGTCGTGTTTGATGTGGCTATTTCCAACTGATGAAGTAAGTCCAGACCATCTGCACGCCCTACTTCCCGGAATTGGGCCTCGTCAATTACGAGCGGCTAGTTCTGATCTCATCAATGTGCGACGGGTAATCGCGCAGCAAATATTGTGTAATCACAATTGTTTTATCAATGTTTGCTAGTAAATATACCATTACCATTTTCCGTTGATAAGTTATGACATACGGGCTTTTTTGTCATATTTATTTTCCGGAATTAGTACCCGATCTTTCGGCACTATTGCAACCCCCGTGATCACGGATGAACTAACCTGATTCTGGAAAATAACCATGGTAAATATTTTGCACTATCTGTACAAAGTTTACCAACAAGAGATCGCCGTGAGTGATAAGATTAAACTGTCGATTGTAATATGTACACACTTAGGTACTGATACTTATGTATTTTGTATTCCTTCTTTAAACGACGTACTAAATTGAGTGAAAAATTAGATAGGGATGCATACAGATTACATATTAGATACAGAGAAACACTAGTAATTATTTTATTAATAATAATCTTACACACTGCCTGGAACCAGTCTGCCGATGCTATTATAGACAAATTACCACCACACAGAAAACAACTAATTGTACCCATCACACAATTATTAGTCTTGGGCAGGAGTCGAACCCACCAACTCTGACTTAGTAGTCAGGATCAGTGTTCACTAGACTGATGACCAAGTTTACATAAAATCCGTAAATGTATACTGGAGAAATTGGACGTATTTCTGCACGGTATTGGTAGATTATTGTTTGTTCTGTGATGTGTTGTACTGGAGCCAGAGGGGTCGCGGAGAGAAAGTAGATTGATAGACACGATCATTTGTCACGAACATCTCTCGTTCACGCACATCGTGATTGACGCCTGTTTCCGTTGGCAGGCAGCAACCCGCCACTCAAACACAAGGATCCACTGCCCCACTTTACCTGTACTAGGTTTATTTTAAAATGAGATGCACTACTGAGATTGTATTCAATAACCCGGATCGGTGTACGCCAAGTGTAGCGTGCGTTAGCTATAATATTTTAACATGAATATTTGCGTGAAGTGCGGCGGATGTGATTGTCACGCGTCGGACGTTTACTTTCAGTGTTGATTTTAGTCGTCATAAGATGATTGTGGGAAAGTATATGGAAAGTGCCTAAAACTTTAGAATTTGTTACGAAATATGTTTTTTTTATGACAACTCCCTCTCTAGGAATAATTCCTGTGTAGCGGGGAATTTTACAAACATACATGAAACGGACACCAAGAATACTCTGACTCAGAACAACAATTTGTGGATCACACTGTGGGGGAACGGGTGTCATATTCCACCAACATAAAGGGAAGATCCTCCAACCAGGCTAGGTGACCATGCCTAGCGGGCCACTGCCCGATAATGCCATTTGAAACCGATATTGGCAATGTATGAATGAGAGTGGCGTGCAATAGTAGAGCTCTATGTCCAGTGGACTGCAATAGGCTGATGATGACAATGATTAGTTATAGACATTCTTCTATGTATGGCGTACGTTGAATGTACGTGGTACGTACATCTTATACACCAAATACGCTTGATATATGGAATATCAAAACGTTAAGTACCTACCTATTAAAACTAATTAAAATTGAGAAAACGGAAAGAACACTTTTGGTATCTTTTGTCACAAAGGAAGCAAAGTTAACACTAATTGCGAGTTACTTTCTACCTCACTGCCAATCAGGCGCCTAATGGCTGCATGTCGTGTTGTACAGAACCGTGGATGTCAGGAGATGAGTGGCTGACGTGCACGCCGCCAGTGAAAGTACAGCATCATCATTTGTGAACAAAAGATATTCTAAGTGCCGATAATGGTGCGGCCACCAGTGACCGACAGGCCACGACTCTAGCGAGCTGAGGTTTTGGGAGAAGGCGCCGCGTCACGTCCTCATCCAATCGTTCACTCTCGATCTATCTACATGCGTCACTATCAGATCAATAAACAGTGATTTGTTTAGTCTACACAAGTCATGCGTGCTGAAGCTTCTATCTATATTAACATTTACAATAACTTGTTAATTTAACAATATGCAACCGTCCAGAAGCGTAAAGTAAAACAATGGTGAATAGGAACCAATAAACCAACAAATTGTCTACCAATAGACCAGGCAAAAACTATTTTTATTACATTATAAAGATATTATTCACACAATTTATCTATAGATGTATACCTAGAACGTGTAGACAACAAATGCAATCGAGAGACAAATTATTATGAAGAGGAAAAATACGGGTACTATTGTACTGTTCAATTGTAAAACGAATTATCTCATGATAATCTGATAACTTCCTACCAGATATAGAAAAATTAATTAAATTAAATACTTGTACCACATTCGTCCGAGTATGGTTCGCCCGTATCGGGCTCACGTAGGCTCCAATGACTCGTCACTAATCGACATCATCATGCCTGGCTACCCTTTTAATTTTTCTGTACCTACATCAATAAAAAATATTCCGTGCCTCGGAGAGCACGTTAAGACGTCGGTCTCGGTTGCCATGAATGAAACTTGGTAATCGAGTCAGTACTACCCTCAATATGCTGATGCTAGTTTCACCTTCGAATACAGTTCACCCTCAGCTCAGAGTTGCGGAGGTCTGATGCCGGTCGCTTCGTGGAAAACTGATATTTAGGTAAAATAGGTGGAACTATTAGCCGACCCCTAATAATCTTGGCAATAATAAACGCTAGGAAGAAAAAAAAATTATGTGTTAATAAATCTGTTGGCTCGCTGAGCACAGTCTGTGCTACGAGTGTTACCATTGGTGGAACAGTGTGCAGTGACGTGCGTGACAAATCAATTGGAAAACATGAATGCACACGGGAATTTATAAATTCTAAACACAAATAGATATATTGTGCTATTATTTACACACAACTCGAGGGAATAGTAATTAATATTAATAAATACAAGGTTTAATACGTTCATAACCGATATTTATTGCGTTACTGGTCGGCAGCCTACCTGCGCTGTTTAACAATATCTTCCACGTCTAAGATTGTGAACACGGGGCATTTAACTTTGGCACACGTTCAGCAGATTGTCATCCGTCATATAGCTCTGAGAACCATCAACAAACAACAGACCAAGTAATTCAAATTGTCTAGCATCAACTTTGTTGTTGTTGTGTCTCTAATAGTAATGGAACTTGTTCAATTTTATCTATCTATTAGCACTAGCACTAGTAGTAATAAGATCGAACAAAAGTCGTCCAATACGGACATTACAATAATTAGCGAGCTGCCGTATTTGTGTCTGACTTAAGACGGGCTATTAACTACGTGAATGATGTAACGACGATCATTAAAATGTTTCGTTTTTTATGAGGCTCATGAGTTATGCTACTGTTGCTAAAAAGTATAAATACTTTCAATAATTATTAATCCTGTTTATCCACCTTTTCGTCTATCTAACTCTCGATTACCTTTGCGATTTAACTAAGCATGTTGTCCTAAGAAAACCAGGTGGATGATTCTAAGGACCACACGTCTAATCCAGGTCATGACAAACAATAAAATCTTAAGAGATTATATGTCTATTACTACATTTTATGCCTCATCGTTTTCATACCTCACAAAACAAGGCGATTCAAATGTAGTCCACTTCCGTTGCAATTGTACTTCCACATCATCGCTACGACTATTCTCCAGTATTATTTGAGATGGCGAAATCATTTTCAGAAATACGTGGGCAGCTAACATTCCATACGTCTAACTAATTAGCTCATTTGTCATTTTATGTTTATTATTATCATTTATGTTGCTAACTAAAATTCTTTGTATTATTATTGTTGATGTTAACCCCGTAGATACATGTGCATGTTTTCACACCAAGAATCAGGCAATATAATCAGACATCTTATATCGCCCCGACTGCCCCGAGGCACGATTCAATTCGATATATTTCGTCATCTCCGGCTGCTGCCGGTGACTAATGGAACCATATTAGAATTCTTCTCACAAGCCAGTATTGGCCGACTCGACTCTGCAGTCAAATAGCTTGTTCTCAAGAAGGTAATGACAAATCCAAATAGGGGCGACACTCCAATAATGGAACTTTGAATATTTGATTGCATTATGGACAATTAACTGTTCTATTTTCCATTAATTGTTTAAAAAAAATACTGAGCAATAATTTTGCCTGCCCACTGCCGCAGATTAATATTTTTGCAAAACTTTCGTTGCAAAAAGATTTAGAAAACGTCTTTAAAGTATTTTGCAGATAATTGTAACAGGATGTTGATATCTGATTGACGTGTAACGTACCGCTGGCGGTATCTCTCGCCGATCTGTTCTGATTGCCTCTCCAGATGTGTGGTTGTACTGCACCGACACTCGCACGGTAGCGTCGACTGATGACTTTTATTGATTGCGTGTCGTCCATCTGCGGAATAACTTAACGAGCATTTTATATGTCTTTTTGTCCCGATTACAGTAGAAATACAGACATATTTTCTTTAAATTATATTTTATGTTACGGTCTTTCCGTACATTATATTTTCGCTTGCTCCATACTACTCATAGAAAGTACATTCAAACTCCTTTCAAATTGGTTGCATGGCTTTAGAACTTCTGCTAGAAAAAAAATAGTAGAAAGAAACTTGTTTAGGGTCACCCCAAGTGGATACGTTTGCGTGTGACATTCTAAAATCAGCGCTATAAAACATGTTAATAAATGATTGACAAAACAATACGTCTTCGCCCATATTTAAACCGTAAATCGTGTGGCGGAATCTAAGATTTATTTAATGTTGTGTGTGATATGGGGAACTGAAACAGAATTTGCTTCCAACTTTACAGGTCACGGATTCGATTTTTGTAATGAATATGAATTATATTGGATTGTATGTTTAAGCTAGTTGTTCCAATGTATAATATATAATTTAAAAGGAAATCCATCTAAAAAGGTATATCCGAACTAAGACAGTTTTATTACGATAAGTGTAGTACTCCTCTGACTATACACTTATCTTAATAAAACTGTCTTAGTTTTTAGTGCTCTCACCAAAAATGAAAAAACTACAATATTTGCGAATTTGGATATGATGGCGAATATGATCGATGAAAGGCCATTTTTTGTTGACCAATTTCAGGTCGACCGAGACCTATAACATAACCTACTAGCTACGCCCCGTGGTGTTACCCACGGTTGGTGCGAGCGACCTCATTTTAACTTGTAAAAATGTATGAAACTAAACAACGGATATATATCCAACTAAGTTGGCAAATAGTGTGGAGTGGAAGGAGCTTCATAATCCTATTATTAGTAGGTACGTCATGGTTATCTGCCCTGTCCCATTCCACTTTTGACACCTGCACTTGATACCAATCACATCATAGATATTATAAGTACCTAAGTATTTTATTCAGTGAATGTGTTGAACATTACTAGCAAGGTCACAGTCACGTGGGTATTTGGGGGAAGCCCCACTAATTGTTATTTCAATAATATATAATATATACATGTGTCAATAAACGTGTAACTACGTTAGGTTTTCTTCTAAATATGTACCCACGTTTCATATTTCATCGCTTTAAATGATACAAGGTGTCTCAAAAGAAATTTCATATTTAGTGGATTGATTAAAAAAAAAGGAAGCGGTATATAGAAAAAATGTTTATTTATTGTTAAAATACACTTTTTGGGAATTCATTTCTTAAAAATAATATCGTCTAAATGTAAACCCTCACGTTGTTGGCACTCATTTAATCGAACAGTAAAATTACTTATGACTGCTCGACAGGTGGAGTGAGGGATGGCTGCCATTTCGTGACGGATATTTTCTTTCAAATGCGCCAGTGAAGTTGGTTTATTGGCGTAAACTTTAGATTTAAGATAACCCCATAGGAAAAAGTCCATAGGGGTTAAATCTGGGCTACGTGGAGGCCAATTTATGTCACCTCTCCGGGAGATCAATTTTCCTGAGAAAATTTCACGAACACGTGGCAGAGATATATTGGACGTGTGTGAAGTTGCTCCGTCCTGTTGAAACCATGTTCTTTGGTTATAGCCAGGAAAGTTTTGCAGTTCAGGTACCAAGAAGTTGTCTAACATCTCCACATAACGCTCTGAATTCACTGTAACTGTACGCCCCATTTCGTCTTCAAAAAAGTAAGGGCCGATAATTCCTCGCGCCGACATGGCAGCCCATACGGTCACTTTAGGCGAGTGTAGGGGTTTCTGATGTTCGTTTCGGATTGGCTGAACTCCAGTAGCGGCAGTTTTGCTTATTTTCGTGGCCATTAAGATGAAAATGAGCTTCATCCGAAAACAAAATGTTGGTAAACGTTGAAAATCGCTCAATCATCTGATTTACGAAATTAAGCCTCTGACCGGCATCTTGGGGCTTTAATTCTTGCACCAATTGAATTTTGTAGGGGTGCAGCTTTAGATCTTTGTGCATAATGCGATGTAATGATGATCTATGCACATTTAAAGCACTCGCGCGCTTCCGAATTGAAAGGCTCGGGTCGTCACGTACAGATTGATTAACACTCTCCACGTTTTCTACCGTTCTTGATGACCTAGGTCGCCCGGATTTTGATTTATCCAGCGTTGATCCAGTCTCTTCAAACTTTTTAACCCAATGTCGAATGAGAGGAAGGCTTGGCGCATCATTTAAGTGGCGAAAACCTCGAATACTGCAGAATTTTCTACGCGCGACAGTTGTCGAATCACCGTTCTTGTAAAACTCTCGCACGCACAACGCGCGGTCTGCTCCCGAGAAACGCTCCATAGCGACTGAATCCCCAAGAGCCAAGCTACCAATTGACATAACCCCCGCACCCCTCAAGTACGCAGCGTTCACGCAGTAAGCTAAACAAATATAAAATTTCTTTTGAGACACCCTGTATTACCCACAAGGCGTGTATCACTGACTAAAAGATTACTTATCTTCATACCCACCACACATTAGTAATCTGTGGCTTAAACCTTTTTCAACAAAAGGCTGGAGTACCGCCTCAAAGACGTCCATGATATCCATCCATCCACTTACCACCAGAAGACCCGTCAGGCGGTTTGACCCTCTATATTTCAAATAAAATAAAAACAGTATAAAGCTTTTCATTCTTATTCGTGTAATATTGTCTTATTGTGTGCCTGATGTGACTCAACAGATATAACCAGTTAAGTCTGCTTAAGGAAAGTGCCACCTCGTCGATTGTACCACACCCTTTCTTGTGCACTCCATATACCTGACTGTCGAAGTCACTTGCTGACACACTTGAATAATATACATTCACAAAGCAGTGTCGGCGGTCAATTGCGTTTATTTAGCCAACTTGCGTAATGAAAGCTGTCCAACTTACTGTGCACTATACGCAAGGTTGATAGTTTTTGCGACAACAACGAGTTGTACAGTATGTTTGTTGCTGACGAGTTCACAGTCCAGGTGACTGAGGAGGTGTGGAGGTCTCTCTACTGCAAATTAGCTTGACGTTCCAAACAATAGATAAACATACATTTTAAGAAGTTTAACCTTAGATTAATAATATAATTGGACGCAGTATACTTCGATGTTGTGCACCTAGCAAAGCTTTTTGTTACACAGTTACAGTGACAGTTATAAGCCTTCGAAAAAAGGGACTGGTATTTCGCTATGCATGGCTTTATCAAACATCTACAATTTAAAAACTGGAAAAGCCTTGTTGCTGATCAAAATATTAACATGAATCTTAAGCAATAACCCATCTATTTTAATAATTCGTTGTCAACTGATACGAATTGAATAGTTTTGTTCAGTGTTCTCCAAATTTTTTTTTTAAATGAAGAAAATATAAAATAATAAAAATTACCTACATATACTACAGTCAATATAATTAAGTATTGCTTCTTTACGATTTTGGAGCTGGCCGAAGGTCGTGCGTTGTACAAGTTTTAGTTAGTAACTAATACATTTGTGTTGCTCGTGTGCTCACCTGCGGCTGGACTCTCTCAAGGTGTTTGTCCGCTGACTCACCGCCTCAGTGCTAGCTGTTGGTAACCATAGACGAGTTTTTGTGTTATTACATCACTACGCACACTAGTGATGCTAAAATACACGAACTCTTCGTTGACCTTTTGTTATTATTTTTTGATGAGTTTTTCTCTTTCAATTTAGAACGTGGTCCAATATTACAAAGGCAACTGTAATTCCAGAACTCTATATTAGGGAGATGAAATGAATTGCAAAAATTACGCCATTTGAAGCTGTTTCAAACGAGAATTAACGAAATGAACAGGAAGGTTTATATAGGGTGTTTCAATAAGAGTGCACTTTTTAAATTTAGTGTCAGTTTTTCTTTGAGCATGGGGCAACTCTGAAATTATGCAGATGTAACATATAATATGTTTATTCCGATTAATCAAAATTGGGCGCTTCACGAAAAAACAACGCGGTATTATTGTGGAACCTCATTACAAAAATTTGGAATGTTAAATTGAGACCGTTTGTACACTTTTAAATTTCAGTGCATATTTTTAATTTGTGATTGATTTAAAATTTTGTGAAATATCACGTTTATGCAAATAAACCAGAATCAATTCCTGAACCCAAATCTAAGATCTAAACGTCAGCGGTAAAATACAGCCACATCCAAAAAAAGTTATAGAAAATTTCATGAAAAAAGTAATAGCCTCAATTCAGAGTCGTTGGCCATTTGAGCGATATTTTGTTTCATACTTTATAGGAACATGTCTTCCTTACAACCCAATAAAAAAAACATAACTCTCTCAAAAATCCAATTTTTATTCAAAGTGCGCTCTTACTGGGACACCCTTTACAAAAAAACCTTTTTTTTACTATGAGCACTGAAAATTTTAACTTTAGGCATATACGTAATATGTAACTTTGCAGAGAAAAATCATAATATTTATATTAATTAATGTCGTAAGAACCGATTAAGAGAGCAAACACGATGAACATGAACAATGCGAAGAGAAGGAATACTTGAAAGAAACTCTAACTCTATAGTAACCCAACGAGGCCAACGGCCAACGAGGTAGCGTAGGCCTAAACCTCGCTTGTAACTAAAGGTCTCTCTCTTGTATCCAGAAGTGAACTGTTAAAGACTGTAGATCTGATGATATTATAACGTTCCACCCACTTTAGACAGATAGCGTGCTGTACACTGTAGGCCTGTGTTCAGCTTTATTTATGGCAAATGAGTTGATCAGTATGTGATGTACTAATTTATAATAATGGGTTGTGTCCGCCTTCCGCGGCGCCTGGCCGGTGCCGGTGTATCGGCGAGGGCATCTAATTCAATTACACAATCGACTCGTGTACCCGGCCCTGTTTTATTACACTTCACATGAATTGCTCCAATTAACCAATCTTTGTACTTCTTCGCTCTAAAATAAAATATGGTTTAAATTCATTTCCGTTTTTTATCGTTATAAAATAGTTATTTATGCAACTGTTGTATAATAAGGGGTATTAAAACACGAATGTGGGTTTATTATATAATATCACCTGAGTGTTTTAATATCTAATTACGTACAGTTTTGTAAGAACTCTATCGAACAGAAATGACGGGATACGACGTGAATTCGAATATCAGTTATTTTTTTAAATACGGCGCGGTGGTAGTGAATGGCGCGTGCCTGACAATGTCTCTTTTTTGAAAAGAAGTTGCATTATGAAATTTATTACAACATTATGATACTCGTTTGGATGATACTCGTATTATGATTACTGTGACACAGGTGTTTTAATGTTGGCAATAAGCTAGTTGTTTCACAAACTTTTATAGAGGACTAGCTGAACCCCGTTGCCCGCGGTACGACAATAACCGCGGGCAGCGCCGCGAGGCGAAGCTATTATCTTTATAAATTGTAGCCTATGTGTTATTCTGATGTATAAACTACATTATTGTAAAGTTTCATCAAAATCCATTCAGTAGTTTTTGCGTGAAAGAGCAACAAACATACTTACATACTCACAAACTTTCGCGTTTATAATATTAGTAGAATTTATAGATATAATAATTTAATAAAATCGGTAATAGAAAAAAGTACTTTTTAAACTGTTGTTTTGTCAGCCTGTCAGTGCTCTTATAAGGGTTTCGTTTTGTTCTTTATGAGGCATGGAACAGTAAAAAGTATTTATAGTTTATCATTTAAAATGTTTCATCAGCTTGAAATTATTCTTAGTCATATTCATATTATTCATACGTATATAAGTATAAGTACTATTCGGCTACATAGCAACGAAGACAGACCACCGATTTAAATGAAGACAGACATACTTTGGCAACAGCGTTGTTAAATTAAACAAAAATTAAAGTGGCTCTATAATAATAACAACTTTGTTTAAAGCCTAAATAAGATAGACAAAAAGTGTCTACAAATACTTTGTGTGGGGTGGGTTAACAACATGTTTGGCAACGCGGAAGGTATTATTATTTGTTTTGCATCTGATTCCTTTCTTCCCTTTTCTGTTCTGTCGAAGATGTCTATAAAAGCGAAAGTGTATGTGACAATGCACGATCTGATCGCAAGTAGGAACAATAGCTCATCACGAGTTACATTAAAGTTATTAAGGTTAATCAGAACATTAGGCCACACCTCGCCTCCCGCTCCCATCGGCCGGTCGCTCCCACACGCACATTAGCACACAGTGTCTGTGTCGCATTCCAGCATGATTCGCACGTGGCCGTGTACCCACTCTGGCGTAAGAGTTAGCTAAACCTAACGTGTCATTTAAAAGTACTACACACCTTACGTTTTTTTCATCTCTAAAACTTGATGCGTCCAGTAAAGAAAACCATGGTAATTAATCCTCTTCCCAACATTAACATTCAGGTATGGACAAACTTATAGGTTGCTACAACAGAACCATTTTGGATAAGCAACAAATCAGAATTGAGAGAAATTCCACTTGCACCTACTCGGTGAAGTATCTGCGAAATTAACGAATACTCCCAGTACACATAGTACACAGATAACCTATCTCAATAAAGCGTCCCTCTGCGGCACGTATGGTATTCCAGCACCTGGCGAGTTGCCAGCTGCTCCGGCGCTATATTTAGTCTCCTCTACCTAAACTATCCGCACAATAATGTATGAAGTTTCAGATTAACGATTTGGAGCAGTCATTCATGGTACCACACTTTATTCATATTTAATAGTTTTTGCATAAGAATCTATTTTTGATATGTTTCTCTGGTTTTGGACAGGGGAAGTAAAGTAACAACAGACAGCGAAAGAAGAAACAAGGAGTAGATATCAACGTATGTCATACCGGTGGTAGTCATTGATGCCTTTAGTGTTAGGTGTTAGGTGTGAGTAACTGTGGGTGAGCTTATTATTGTCTGGCCGCTCTTTCTATTACCAGTTTGTCATTTGTGGCAAAAAGCGCAACTACACTAAATTTAGTCCAAAAGCGTTGTGGTCCGAATGGAATAAATATTGTTTGTCGCGTATTTTGTTATCAATGACAAAGCTCTAACCAATATGTGTCATCTAACCAAAACGGGAACGAAGACTCATCTTCGAGCAAAACGATAGCCGTGTAGAAGAAAATAATGAATTAGTTATGTACTTTACACACCAGAGACTCACTCAACTCTACATGGTGATCTATGCAAGTTCCGTACTAATTGATGTTAATCGATACAATTGTTGGTAGAACGGAAACTTTGTAACAACAAACTGCGTCACGTGTTTGACTTACTGAGATATGGTATCTTATGTGTTGGGTCGGAGCGGAATAATTAGAAGCGCAGGCGCAGGATATGCGCGCGGGTAGACTGCATGTGAGCGCGCACGAGCGACGGTAACGCGTCGCAGATGTGCTTCGCGCGTGCCTTGCATTGCGTGCAGTTAACAAATTCGATAAAATTAATCTATGAAACGAGACAGTTTTACTCAATAAATATGACTAGATTTAGATTTATTGTAACACAATACGTAATAAGAGATGTCCACCAAATGGTAACACCTACTGAAGAGATCCTTGTGCCACATATTAGGAGCAATATGACATCATTTGCATGTCTAACGTCCCACATCCAATTGTCGCGCGAGGAACGAACCGACACGAGACGCTAAACGTATATGGAACGATCACGGCACGCACCACTGCACTTCTTCGTTTCATTCAGTCTATATACAGATATTGCCGTATTTAGGGTACCATTAAATTAACAGCATGTAGGCGTGTACCGTCAGCTCAGCCACAGTTTTAAGATAAATTTGAGAAAGTCAATAGAATCACAAATTTGTGTACATGGATAGAAAGCAACAATTATAGTACTGATGGCCAGCTTATTATCGACCTGCAAACATATAAAATGTATGAGACAAGATACGTCTTAAATGCTTTGCGTTCCAGCAAAAGAAGCTAGGAAAACGTTAACGGTCTCCCAAACGTAATTGCACGATAATACGAGTAACATTTGATTTAACAATAACAAGAATGAACTCGTTCTTGGCACGAGCGTCTGACTATTCGTTTTGATGTCCTTTATATGCTCGTAATAATTGTAGCTTTACGATATTATAAAGTAAACTAAAGCTCAGCCGTCTTCGTCCGTACATTAGCATACATCAACCCTTTCTAAAATTAAACAACTCGTTCCCAAAGTTACTGACCAGCTGACACTAATTTCTTTAATCTTATCTTATCTTAATATATATAAATCTCGTGTCACAATGTTTGTCCTCAATGGACTCCTAAACCACTTAACCGATTATAATAAAATTCGCACACCATGTGCAGTTCGATCCAACTTGAGAGATAGGATAGTTTAAATCTCAAATTATAGTCGCAATTTTAATTTATTGATAATTATTTGTCTGTTATTATTTGACAGTCACAATTATCTGTTAACTCCAAATGATTCTAACAGATGTCGATACCTTTCGACTGGGTTGAGTAAGTAATCAATAGATGGCGCTACTATGGTAAATCTATAGGCTATATTTTATTTTGGAAAAAAATAGGGTTCCGTAAGATATTGGGGTTTTTCGGACACAAGGTGTAAAAAATCAACCCTATACGGGGGAAAATTTTTCGATACGGGCAATAAAAGACGCAAACGAGGTTGCGTCGGTCAGCTAGTTATTTTATATATTCCATACCCAACACACAAATAACATAATGGTGGCGAATATGTATTAAATATCTCTGTATAGTGAAACCAGTGATGCAAAAGCATCTGAATAGACCGCCTTGGTGTGGGTCACCGCTGCACTGCACTAGTGCTTTCCATCAGACAGAGTACAGTCACGTCATTAGTATATTATCAGTATATTATTTATAAACAAACTGTTTGCACCTGCACGACACATGCTACAATACACATCAACGGTCTTTAGCAGACCATAGCTGATATAGCCCTACTATACCATTGAATATTACTTAGTCTAAATATATAAGATATATTTTTAAAGACGACCCCCGCATAATATATTTCTATATTATCCTGTGTCGCGGGGGACTTCACAAACATATCAAACGGACACACAGAACACCCAGACCCAGTTTTGAAAGACATAGGTAATGCCTTCCAAAACATACGTACGACGTGCTCGACTGAAATAGTAATATACCGTTTCCTTCCCTTATTTTGTTTGAGTTCTAAATTTCTTTATTCGAGGCTCAGGCAGTTCCGAAGAAGGAAACATTAATACTCAGTCGACGTGCAATGCTAAAGCTCAAAAGAATCATGTTATCTGATCTCTACATCGTCTTTTTGAGGACTCTGTATAAGTAATAAAAATTATTACCAGTAAGTCCATTCGATGTGGTTTTTTAATAAAAGTAAGTGAATGACCACCTAAAGCGTAAAGATAAAACTATGAATGTTGTTGCGCGGTAGGTGCACGCGTGTCTGTACGTGCCGGTGCATTAGTCCGTGCCAGTTAGGTCCCGGGCAGCCCCATCGCAACGTGTCACACAATTGACCCCGCTGCGATTAGCGTTCATTCTTACAACAGCCAGTTTGATGGAATCCATTAGGGTGCGCACGGGCGACCTGATCGCGCACTCACTAGGGTTGCCATTTCTGTAGAGTTGCTGCTCGTATGTGAGAGTTTAATCTAAGTAGTTTGTTCACATGTTAGATTATTTTGAAGATATAGTTAAATAACTTCGTAAATTAACCTTTGCTATTTTTTTATATGTAATTATAACATACATATTATATTTTAATTCACAAGTACAAAAGATACAATTTACTTGAGTGGCAAGGAGCAGAATGTATTTGGAAGCAAAATTAAACATACAGTTGATAAAATAGAGGTTTTTGAATGCTGAATACACTTCATTCTTAACCAGCCCTATAGCTAAAGAAATATAAATATTTTTAGTTTCCATATCGGTGAGGGACAGCCCTGGTCAGCCACCGTTCTCCAACAACTAATCGTATTTGAATGGTCCTTATTTAAATGTCGCGTCGATCAAAGTGCGTCTGTTCACAAACATTAGGGTAATGGGCCCACGCTCCTCGCGCAGCGCTCGGGTTAATTAATTGACTAACAGTTATTATCAATTCATGCAAATTAGGAGACCCTGCTTCTATCTTGTTCGTTTGTCTCTTTATCTATCTCTCTTAGTTATACTTTAAATGCCTCATTGGTTTAGCAATTGGCAAGATTAACTGCTCAATAATTAAACTGCTATTATTTACAACATAATATAAACTATAGTTCCTGTAACATTCGATGATTTATTACCTTTCTTTTAAATACTTAACATTTACATTTCCAATAGCAATATACTCTAGTGTACCTATTTACTCGTATGATTTACAATTATTTACACGAACGTGATGTCAGGGCAACCGCTATCACTGAACCGGTTTAGAGAGAATTTTGAGACCAAGGATTAATGCTAATGCTCGATAGTAAAATGCAAAAAGTTGCATATCAAAGGATAAATAACAATGCACTTGGACAAATACAGTATAAAATTAGTTTGAGTCGTTGTCTTCTTTTGTTGTTCTGAATGTTTGTTGGTCACTCTCGGTCACTATCGTTTACACTTGACATTGGTGTTTGCAGGCAAGGTGGTGTGCGCGATGTGCGGCGGCAAGTGCAGCGGCGAGGTGCTCAGGGTGTCCGACAAGTACTTCCACACGGCCTGCTTCACGTGCCGCACGTGCTCCGCGTCGCTCGCCAAGGGCGGCTTCTTCTGCAAGGACGGCCACTACTACTGCCCACACGATTACCAGCGCGCGTTCGGCACGCGCTGCGCCGCCTGCGACCAGTACGTCGAGGGCGAGGTGGTCTCCGCGCTCGGCAACACCTACCATCAGAAGTGTTTCACTTGTGCACGGTGCAAGTCAGTATTTTATCAGCTTCTTGTATCTTTCCCAGCGCGCCTTTTGTAAAAGGTACCTTCAAATGTCAGTGATTTCCACGTTTTAGCAAATTATGAAAGCCCTTTGTTACATAGCTACTCTTAACAGAGCATCTTTACTGTTTCTTATGGTCCTCAAATGTATAGAAGAGTGTTGCTATAACTCAGGAACTCAGGGTAAAACGCGACAAGGGCTTCTAGTTCAAGGGCATCCTCTTGGCACCGCGTGCGTCGGTGCGTAGCCGTGAGAACTAGATAACTGACACGCTTACACAGTGCTCGTACATTAGTGCCGAAGAAAATACTTTATTTTACGATAAAAGCTCCCAAAGTCACTCTACTCTGTCTGATGTAAAGCATGAGCGGAATCCAAGAGTGGTGGTCACCATATTCATTGCGAATGGGGACAATGCTGCATTGTGACCCACACTATGGCGGCCTAGTGAGATGCTTTTTCACGCCCCGCATAATAATACCCGGGTTCATAGTGGCTGAGAAATATGTGAGAATCTGGTAGTGAGTTCTAGGTTTTGACATATTACTCGTATTATCAGGAGCCTGATATGTCCGAAATAATTGCGTCCCGGCTCTAAAGGTTGCTGTGAACTTATTTCGTATACAAGCAGATACATAAATGGATTTGTAATGACAGAATTTCGAAGTCGATTTTGATTGCATTATATTGTTGTAGGACCAAGGAGTGGAAATACTCACTGTCTAATAGCCATATATGGACAACCGCGTCCAAACATGCTCGGCTAGTAGCTTTGGTTAAGTACTAGATTGATTTTTATTTAGAAGTCGTGGCCAATTGCAACTGTCTGCCATTCTATAGTTTTCTACAAAGAGGTTAGACCATCTGATCTCAACTGGTCTGATTGGCAAAACATTGCCTGAAATCTTAATGAGAGTAAAGTAGATCCTTCGTAATGATGATTTATGGTGCCGTGTTACTTGCAGACGCGCATTCCCCTCCGGCGAGAAGGTGACGTACACGGGCGCGGAGGTGGTGTGCAGCAGCTGCGTGGCGGCGCCGCAACGCCAGACCGCGCGCACCGCGCCGCCGCACGCTTCGCCCACCACCCCCACCTCGCCCACCTCGCCAACCTCGCCCGCCTCGCCCGCTTCTCCCGCCTCTCCCGCGCGGGACTTGTCCTCGCGCACAGATAATGCACACGACCAGAATGGTGAGACTCCACTAGGTATGGCGCTTTTCATTACTCTTACACCTAGGAGGACATCACGATACAGGTAGAGTGGAGCTGAAAGTAGGCGCGACGAACATTTACCAGCCGCGAGCTTCAATCTAATTCAGAGTGTACATACAGAGCTACGTTGTGATTCATTTTCAGTCATAAACGTAACAAGCATTTTTAAACTGAACTACGAACAGAAATATTAACCGCATATTTGTTTTTTCAAATTCCTATGAAAACGATTTGTTCACTAACAATACTAGAGTTATTTCAAACATATTATACTCTGACCCTATGAACAACACCATTGGTTTTCTTCTAGTGTAATAATGAAAAATATATAATAAAATATTAATATGACACCCATAAAGCTTTGTACGTACACGCAGCAATTGTACGGCACCAGCACTCGCAAGTTGAATTATTGTAGTTGCACTGACACCGTCATCTCACGCCATACTTTCATGTTCGCTCACCTCAGCATGGTGCATGACACGACTCATCGCTATTCAACTGCTTCTCTGTGTACCAACTAGTTCACTAATTAGCCGTGTTGTCGATTTATTGAAGTTCGCGCAACATTTAATCAAGTATAGTATAGTATAGTTGCACTTGAAGCATTGGAAAACGAAAGTCTTTAACTAGATATTTAACAATTACCTCAGAACTTTGAATTTATGAACGTCATGTTCCTCATATGATGCGACTTTCCGAGACGCGCGACAGTCGCACTCGTTGTAACATTGAACCTTCACCTTCACCCGACATTGAGAGCTGCACCTTTTAACGCTGTATATACTGAATATTATAACTCATTTATCATTTGCCGTAAGATTTTGAGACGACAGTAAAATATGAAACATCTAAAATGGTGATTTAAGGTGATAGAAGGTGTTCTGATCAAACATTTGTCTAAAATATTGCATTTGGTGATAAAAGTAAAGCTATGATAGCTAAATAGTGGTTTGTGTATTTATATACTGGCATCATACTTCAAAGTATAAAATAAAGTTATATAGGTCTCTCGGTACCAAATATTTGTAATGATTACCTTGTCTCTTCTTCACCGCAAGAGTCCTCAACTGCGTGGGTAACATGTGAAAGGTTCCTGTTACTCATCTGGGAATTCCAAAGTGGTGCGTCGGTTTCCCAACGTAAACATTTAGATGTTGGAGGCGCTGACTGACAATGTTGTGTTTATTATTTCAGAGTGTGCCGGCTGCGGCCAAGAACTTTCAGAAGGGCAGGCGCTCGTCGCGCTCGACAGGTGAGCGTTCGATAAATAACCACGCGCCGACCGCCGAACTCCTAGTTCATTCTTAACGGGTGCGGGTCGATGTACGATGTACCGCGAGCAAGGTCGCCGCTGTGTACTTACTAACGGCCCTAATTTAATTATCAATATTATTAGATAACCTGATAGGGATATCTATTCTGAAAAATACACCTTTTTTAACATTCAAATTCATATATTTCGCAATTTCTCCATAACTTCGGGTTCAGACTAACTTTCCAGTTTATTCGCTGTGGTATTATCCGTGGGCTGCAGCGGTGGTAGTGCGGAGGTAGTGCGGGGTAGTGTGGGGGTAGTGCGGAGGTAGTGCGGGGTAGTGAGCGAGCGCGGTGTGTTGCAGGCAGTGGCACACGTGGTGCTTCGCGTGCGGCTCGTGCGGCTGCGTGCTGCAGGGCGAGTACATGGGGCGCGAGGGCGTGCCCTACTGCGAGCGCGACTACCAGCGCCTCTACGGCGTGCGCTGCGCCTACTGCCAGCGGTACATCTCCGGGAAGGTGCTGCAGGTAATGTATCTCTGACGCGCGACTGCATAACATTTAGGTGTGGAACTGTGGAGCTTCAACTACAACGCGACTTTCATTTGTAAACCATACAGGTTCCGATAGTTGACTTCTGCTATAGGTACTAACTTATACTTCTCGTGCTTAAGAATTTTTACGTTTGAAACTATAATTATTTAAAACTGTTGTACAATTAAGATAAAAGTAAAAATTTAATACAATATATATACACGTACACGTTCCTCAGATCGCGTTAGTCTCGGGACCGCTTTGTTCTACCAATAACATAGCTTATTGAGATTACAATGGACAGTTGCATGCGCCACCGAGCGTGTAGCGCCTAGGCGGTGACGTCACAGACAACGGGACCGCGTGTGACGTCACAGTTGCATGTCGCCAGCAACTGTCCATTGTTTACATACGAGTACAGCTTTTGATGATGTGACCATCGCGCGCGTGAACATTACCGCGCTTGTATCAGTCACAACAACCCTTACTGATTGTTAGTTAGCTATGTACTTCTTACAATTTAAGTGTAACAATTTGTAATTGGTGTACAATAAATTATATTCTATTCTACTTTGGCCATTAGACCATTTAATAATTAAAATCGTAAATATTTTTGTAACAATACGATAATCGTTCTTTCATTTAATATAGAAAATCTTCATAGAGGTTACAATTAAAGTCGCCCAATATAGAAGCAGATGTAAAATTTTCTATGGTAACACTTGTACTAAGTTCACTCAAACAATTCTTAACAGGTCATTTTAACTAAGTATGTATAGTGCTAATGTGTTAAACGAAACAAATGAGTGAAATAACTATAAACATTACTAGTTGCTGAAAAAATTAAATTTTAAACCTATAACCCGACTAAGTATAAACAGAGGGTCTAAAAAACAACGAAAAAAAATATTTGGGGTAGAAAATGCATAGATACGTAACCGCTCAAGGTACAGCCGTGGTGGTGGTCGAGGTCATTCCTTTCCTTTGGCTTCACCGAATTCGAATAAAAAGTGTATACATTGAAGATGAGAGATACATGAGTGAAGGGTGGTCGGTTGTGTGTTGTGTGTTGTGCAGGCGGGCGAGAACCACCACTTCCACCCCACGTGCGCGCGCTGCAGCAAGTGCGGCGACCCCTTCGGCGACGGCGAGGAGATGTTCCTGCAGGGCGCCGCCATCTGGCACCCGCGCTGCGGGCCCGCGCCGCACGACCCCAGCGACCCCCACGACCCCCGCGACTCCAGCGACCCCCACGACCACGACCGCGCCTCCGCAGACCTGCAGGTACACCGCGTCTTCGCACGACTCCTTCCTCCTCAAACTTTACTTGCCATTCACTCACTATGTACACGCTAGTGTTCATTGTTATTCAATTTATACAAAAAATTGCCACCAATATACTACCTACGCCGAATATTTGTTTCACAAATGACCACCAGCAACACTACTGAAATCACTCATAGTGGTCAGTTGTTGAATTTCCAACCTGACACTGGACATCGGTTAATGTAACCGCTGTTAGGTATGCATTATGCATATTGCTGTCGTATGTGTAGTACCTAGCATGGAATGTAAATAGT
This sequence comes from Spilarctia lutea, assembly GCA_916048165.1. NCBI lineage: Eukaryota > Metazoa > Arthropoda > Insecta > Lepidoptera > Erebidae > Spilarctia > Spilarctia lutea. The sequence goes on along the minus strand of OU696492.1, from coordinate 272,421 downwards.
GTTTAATAGCCTACCTGTTTACTGATAAGTAATTTATATTGTCCCGGAGGATGTGAGTGCACGGCCTGATATCTGTTGAGACAGCAGCGCTACTATTGGGCAAGACGTATGTAGGAGTAGTGTACAGCCTGGCTCTGCTCTGTTCATTGCGGGTTCGATTCCCACCAAAGATTAATTGATTGTGCGATGAGCACGATTATTTTATCGTTCGGAGATGGCATTTGTTTTATGATGTCACCCATTCTACCGAGTTCAACGTGTCCAAATATTTGTCTTAAACTCTAACAGTAACACTGTTGAAACATCGTGGCGACATACACGGTCGACTAGTGTAGCCACGTAATATTGTTTGATTGTTTTTATATTAAGTGATAGAATGCACTGTAGTGTTTTCTTTCTGTTGTTTTGCTTGTGATTTTACAGTTTAGATTTTGTGAGTTACTTTTTTATTTTGTTTATAAAATTTTTCCTTTAGCAAGTACAAGTACACAGGCAAAACATGTCTAATATCTGTGCGCATTCATAGTGATATTGTATTTACATCACGGCGGATGAGCTCGGAATTGTACAAACTTAATAGAAAATGATAAATCATCTTTGAAGTATACCTTTGTGTGTAACACATGATCCGCCGCCCGCACCCGCGCCACGGAACGCGACGTGAGACGTACAGCCACAGACACGCGCCCGCCCGCGCACATATGTTACAAGTAGCACACTAACTAACGTGTTTTTTCAAAGTTTAGAGCAAGTAAATAGTAACAATCAGTCGACTGTTGATTAAAAGTAGGTAGAATGACATCAGTTTTATAGTATTTTTTGAGTTTATAATATTAGAAGAATAAAGATGGGTTATAAAGACACACGATGTGAAGATGTGTGGCGCGTGTGGTGTCTGTGGCGTGACTATGTGGCGTAGCGTGGCGTGGTGTGGCGTGGCGTGACGTGGTATGACGTGGCTCGTTGTGTGTAGTTCTCGCTGCGGTCGCGCACGCCCAGCGTCAACGGCTCCTACTGCAGCCCCTACAGTAGCTTGACCAGGAAGGTCCGTCACCTTTTATTTTTTCTTTTATTTTTTTTAATTTATGATTTAATACCGTATTGTGTTCTTGAAATACCATCACCACGCTAATTTACATATTTCTATATTCATATTTTTATATGTATCTAATGCTTCATTTGAATTGTGAGGAAAGACAGATAAGTAATGTTCATATTATCCTACTACTATTATAAAGGCGAAAGTTTGTAAGTATGGATGTATGTATGTATGGATGTTTGTTACTCTTTCACGTAAAAACTACTGAATGGATTTGAATGAAACTTTACCACAATATAGCTTATACATCAGAATAACACATAGGCTACTATTTATAAAGATATAGCTTCGCCTCGCAACGTTGCCCGCAGTTATCATCGTACCGCGGGTAGCACCGCGGGGTTCAGCTAGTAATTAAATATATAATTGCGATTACTTTTGTATTTCGTTACTTTCTGAAATAAGTAAGTCACTTTAAAGGCAATATAGCTTAACTATGTAAGTCAAGGACACATGCGTTTCATTTATTTTCAGTTGACACATTTACACGTTTCTGTTTTTTCTTTTTTAAATTTTAGTTTTTTTTTATTTGATGTTGTTGTATGTCGTCTCTTGTCGTTGTTGTCAGCACGCGGCGGCCGAGCATGTGAATGTGTTGACTAATGTATCATTTGTAGCGACCGTTTTTAGAAACTTTAATCATTTAAAGTAAAATGACTTATAGGTTTGGCGACTAGGCGAACAATTCCAGGGTTCGATTCCCGAGTCGAATCAAGAAAAGTATTGTAGTGTTCCTTACAATATTTTTAATAACAGCCTAAAGTAGGGTGGTGTTTTATGCCCGTGCTTTGGAGAGTACGTTAAGCAGTCGGTCCGGTTGTCATGAACAATCCTTATTGGGAAGTCAGTGCCCTCAAATATACTGACTTATAATTTTGGCAGTAATAAAGGCTAGAAAGATGAGTCACTTAAAGATAAAAAACGTCAAGGAAGCAAGCGAAGTATATATTGGACAATTCTAGTAAATATTTTGAATAGGCACGATGATTAATTTGAAAAACAGTTTTATGATGTTCGGAAGTATCTCCTATCGTCAAAAACAGTTATATTTCTACAAAAACTAAAGATTTAGTAGGAAAAAATCGCGATTTAAATTTTAAGGTCAAAATTCACGCCAAAACGCTCGGTAGTGTCATGGCGTCTGTTTGTGACGTCACGTCGCAGACGCTACGTCACCATTTGTTAACCAGCGTCGATTATAGTTCTTATGAACAGTCAACTGATCGTCGATTATAACCGAACAAAGTGACCTTTATACATACGTAATGATATTCGTTCTGATTGGTGATAATGTTCAACTTAACAAGACGGATCGCTGTATCTTGTAGTTTTATTTTTGTTAATTAATTATTATCTCAAAAAATATTTTTATATTCTATGAATCCTATTTCATCAGATAAATACTTACTTTTAGTGGTTTTTGGTTACTGTCATCGTGCCTATTGAAAGTATCGAGGTGCGAAATGAATCGTTCATGGCTTAGATTTATATTAAAGTACACGCCTTTGGTATATTTAGGTGTGGCTCAAAATTGTCTCTAAGGAGAAACAATGATATTGTTAGATATATGATGCGTGTGTGTGAAGCCGTTTCCAATGTGTTGTGTGCGTGTGCGTGTGCAGTACGGGTACCGCGCCGGGTCGCCGGGGCTGGTGCTGCGCGAGTACGGCGCGGGCGCGGGGGCGGTGTCCCCGCACCGCATCACCACGTACTCGTACCTGACGAGCGAGCCCGCCTACCTGCGCCGGCCGCTGCAGCCCTACGACCGCGCCGCCACGTCGCCGCACTTCCACCGGCCGCCGTCGGCCGCCAGCACGCGCGCGTCGTCCCGCGCCTGCAGCAAGGCGTCGTCGCGGCCCGGCATGCGCGCGCTCGTCGACTCCATGCGCAGCGAGACGCCGCGCCCCAAGTCGCCGCGCATGAACAACGAGGTGCGCCCACCGCTTCTCACTCTCTCCCTCCCTCCCTCCCTCCGTCTTGCGGCTAGCGTATGAAACTACCGATCGACAGATCTCGGGTTCGATTCCCGGGTCGAACTGCCGTCGTGTATTTCTTACAATTTTTAAAATTAAATGTATTGACAAGTAGTTCAACCTTCGAATTGAGTTGCTTTAGAGTTGCGGAGGTCTGATGGCACGCCGATGAATATAACCGCCGAGGTTTGTATGATCCGAGAAACGACCGCAAATAATATTGAAAGTAATAAAGGCCAGTAGAACGCGACTAGGTTAACTAAACGTTTACTGATTTCGAATTTCCAGGAGCCGATAGAACTATCTCACTACCCGGCCGCGTATAAACCGCCGCCCGGGACTAAACCCAAGATAGAAAGAGACGACTTCCCCGCACCGCCGTACCCTTACACGGACCCAGGTATTATCGCTATTTTATTTTCAAAACTATTCTACCATGTCAAAAATTTTTGAATTAGTGCTAGAATAAATTATTTAAGAGATTTGTTCAAATATATCTATGTATTTATCCCCAGAACGACGCCGCCGCTGGTCGGACACGTACAAGGGCATGGTGGACAGTGACGACGAGACGGACGGCAAGATGAACGGCAAAGTGAACGGCAACGGAGATATCGACCCCAAGCTGCGGCGCGAGGAGCAGGAACTCGCCAAGATCGAGACTGGCATCGCACAGGTAACACATGACCCATATACAGACGACCATCAGAATTCATTTTATTTACATACTATTCCGGCAGTCAAGGAATGAATATATTACGATATTTTTTTTCATACAATACTTAATCGTGCGTTTCAGGTATTCCTAAAAGAAGTGAAAGAGCGAGAGAAACTACAGCAGTGGAAAAAACAGAACTTGGATCCTAGAAATGCAAGCAGGTATGTATAGCACAAATGTTCACGAGGTAGTAATGATATTTTATTGAAAATATGGCAGCCTCACTAACGAGAAGACATTTTAGCTAACGTTTGCAAGTTTACATATAATTTTATAAGTTAACAGAACGATAATTAAAGTAGAGTAAGAAAGACATGGGCCCTTACACGCTACCCTGCGGCAGTCCCAATTTGTTTTTTGTCTGTGTGCATGGTTATAGCTTTGCACAAAGTTTGTCTTCGTATATAATAAGTTTATTTATGTTATTGAAAGAAGCTTAAGAAAATCTCACACGACGTCATGCATCGAACCAAAAATATTGTATCAATATTTGATCTTCAACACTATCAAAGGCTAATGCTAGTTCCACAACATATCGCACTTTTATACCGTTGAGTTACGTTACGCCGACTGGGGTTTCAAATATGTGTATGCGTGTCCAGGACACCGTCGGCGTCCCGCGAGCCCCTGCCGCGGCTGCGCTACTCATCGCCGGTGGGCGCTTCGCCCTCGCGCTCGTTGGAGCAGCCCTCGCGCCACGACCTGCCCTATGCCGCCTCGCACACCAGCCACTCGCACATACCTACCTACAACGGTAAGTACCGCGCCCGCCCCACTGCGCCACACACCACACACCACACACAACACAACACCCTCACGCTCGACTTCAATCTTCGCATCGTTTTATGTCACGTCTAGACCACAACTGATTAAGTCATTTCGATTCACTAAACACCCGAAGATTGAAATCGTAGCACTCACTGGTAAAATAAACTTGAACTACACAATTTGAGATCATATTATGTATAACCGTAATGATTATGAGTATATCGTTGATATATTTGTAATTATTATTATTACCTGTGTACTAATCCCCGCAACTAGTAGCCGACCACCACTCACCGAGCAGTAACTATCTAACCAACTAACTGGGAGTTATTTCATAATCTGTCGTATTTAGTTGGGCAGGTTTTGAGCAGAATGTAACATTTTACAGATTTATTAGTTAATGAAGTGCAAACCGAGGTTTAACTCCCCAAAGCAAAAATACTTATACTCCTGTGTCTCCAAAATCTAATCTTATCTTAAATTAAGTGTTAATCTCGGTCTGCCGCAACGTGTTTGAGGCGATAGGCACACTCGAGTTCATACCCATTCCTCGACGTTCAATATTAGCGCATATTAAACATAAGAGATGGTAAGCGCTGCCCATGGAAAGGTTCATTGAAACACTTAGATCTTAAATGGCTTTAATAACGTTAAAATGTATGATGATGAGATTCACATCCATAAAATACCGTCATGAGTAAAAAAAACTCATAACTTGTTGCAAGCGCAGCCATCCTTTGTTATAAGGACGAAATAGATAGAAATATTGTACTAGGTATGAGCTCTAGTGTGACAGATACCCGTGTGTGTATGAAGGACATTGCGTTGCGGTGGACATTACAGCTTGTGTCTGTTGCAGTACAAACGTACATGTACTCCACCGACGACGGTGAGTGCCGCCCCTATAAACGCATAATATATACCTTTGACAATACTTTGATGCGTACGTGGACATGCGTGTAAACAGGGAGGTACTAGCGTGTGCGGCTCATCCGTTGAACTCTATTGAGAGCATGAACAAAATATTTTTATAAAAATAACTAAACAAGCGTACTAAAATAAATGATATAGCCGAATATATATGTATATAAATATGGAACCGAAACTATGACACGTCACGTTCGCTAGTACCTTCCTCTTTATACATTACATAGTAGGCATATCGTGCGCGACCTCGACATACGACATGCCGTAGTGCTCATGTTCTCCATCGCTACGTCACGCGCCGCGGCGACGCTTTGTCTTTCATCGCATAGCGCAGCAGAGGACGAGGACCCTCGGTAGGAGCCCCTCACCTAACGCGCTGACACTCACCTACACACCACTTGACGGCTCGACTTTTCCATTGCCTCTCAAGGGTAAAATAATACACCAGTGATGGACTGGTGTTGAGAAGAGCAGTAGAGAGTGGTGTGTATGTTGTGTAAGGAGCGAGGGGGGGTGTCAGGTAGAGCGGCGCCAGGGCGCGCGCGGCGGTCGGAGGGGGGGGAGGGAGAGGGGGGGGCTGCAGGCGAGAGCTGCGGGCGCCGGCTTCACTTGTTGTGCTGCATCTGCTACTCGCGGCTGTTGCACCGACTGTTGCTTGTAAAACGCCGCTTACTCTTGTATCGTTAATGTTGTGTTGGTCGAGCATGCTTTGTGAACGTCGCTTTAATACATATACTCCTACAATAGTTTTTATTCGTTCGTTTATATTTTATATGTCCATTGCTTTATTATTTATAATCTATATAAAATCGTCCTAACACGATTGTTTGAAATGTCGCCAGCCCATAAATATAAGGCGAGTTGATGACTGCCTCACAACAAGTCTCTTTTGCTTAGGACATTGTGTGGAATAATAAAACGTACACATTGTGCATACTGTGTTCTACTGGCAACTTTTTTATTTTGATAAATTCAGACATTTACAATGTTTTAAGATGAGATTACACAAATTTTGAGTAAATGAATTCTATGGAGACCCTTTGGTTGCGAAAGTCAGCGAGTTTATCAGTAGAATACAACGACAGACTCTGGCAATTTATATGGAACAAACAGTTAGCAACAGTGGTCCTTGATTAACAAAATGTCAAATATATGAATATTTGAATTTTGTTAGTCGGGGACTATTTTATCATCAGTTGATGTCATCGTTGGCGCTTTAGCTTTGTAATATATTAACATTAACAACATACATATATGTATCTAGTATTTTATTATTATTACACCTCGTTGTTTACAATATTACTTATTATTATACACCACAGCTTTATAAAAATGTTACCAAGTGAATATAGAGGTACTGCTGTAGGTTCCTTTCTAAATATTTTATGTTTACTCCAAGAATATATCTTTAAACAGCGGTGAACCTTAAATGTACCTCGTTATAAATCGCTTGGTAAATATACCATTATAATATTAAGTTTATAAACAGTATGGTTGTGAAGTGGTTATTAGTATTTATATTTATTTGTTATTATAAGTATGTATATTTAATACAACAGAAGGGTGCGTACACTTGTCACACACCGCCTATGTGTTATATCGCTGAGTCTTTGTTTCTTTGTGTTGCGCCTCTGTATGTGCATGAGGCATGTGTCGTGTACCGCAATTCAGTTTCTGCCTCGGCCATGTTCACTGTCATGTTGACAGAGATAAGTAAAATAGATCTGTGAACCAAAAATACACAAAAATATCGGAACATTGAGAAACTGTGCTGCGTATACGCATGTATTATGAGCGATGTACAGTCAACCGAATAAACACACACATCTTGAAAAAATAATTTATGAAGGATTAAATATATTTTTTTGCATTTAAAACGAAAATGTGATGCTCCTTCAGTATCTGGTCGGATCGTTAAATTAATCACATGTATATGTCCCTGTTACACCGACAGATGGTGGACGTAGGTACACTAAGACGTAGACTTTATACAAATATTTATAACGTAAAATAAGGGATGTCGAAAGTAGTTATTTCTTATCTAACTAAGGTTAAGAGACAATTAAATCGTTCGCCATATTTACAAATTTGTTTTTGTAAAAGAAAATAATGTATTCCGCTTGGAAGATAATGTTATTTTCTACCTCCTACGAAGCCTTCTAAAAGGGAACACTGGCATAGGCCGTTACGTCATCCGATCAGACGTTTGATGCAGCATGGCAGCTCGTTCGCGTGCAGTAGAGCCTAAGAGTGAGATGTGTGCAGAGCGTCGGTTGAGCGTATGTCGCGCGTAGTCTCGTATCGACGTGACGGTGCGGTGTGTGTGTGTGTAGTGATGCACGGCGCGCCGCGGCCCGGCTACGGCCTGCGCTCCAGCACGCTGCCCGCCGCGCTCGGGCGCCGCCGCACGCCCCCGGGGCAGGTAGGTGCTCGCGCTCTAGCTCTAGCTCGCGGGAGTGGGAGTGGTACGGGGTAGGGGGGAGGGGGGAGGGTGCACAGGTACAGGAGCGCGTGTTGCAGTGGTGTCGTCGCTGCGGAGCGCCCCCCGGCCCGGCTACGGGCTGGCGCCGCGCTCGCACACGTTCTCGTCCAGCACGGCCGTGAGTATGCGCCCCGCGCACTACACCCCGCACACCTACACCCCGCTCGACACTTCGGTAATTACCTCGCCCCCGTCTCCTTGTCTGCCTATGTTGCCTTCAAAATATCTGTCTACTGGTATATACGACTTGTACTTTAATATAAATTCTGTCAAGTAAAAACCGTTAATTTTACTTCAGCGCAAGTTTTTCGAAATTGTTTCTCCAGGCATCCTATTTTAGTTGCACCAAACGGGGCCTGCCCAGATTATGCCGTAGCAAAAAACTTTTCAAGGTTGCATTCGGTTCGGTACCGGTAAAACAATCAAGTAGGTAATCATTACCGAAACTGTTTATATTCACTAGTTATAAATTAAACAATTAACTCCAGAAATGTTAACAGTAAGTAGGCATACAGACAGATATTTTGAACTATATTGTACATAAGTACTTTTATTTGTGGATGTTAATTTCAGTATCCGCGCACAATTAATTTAGGACATGAAAATAATTAGAGATACGACGAGCACGACATGATAACGATTGTATACACAATGTGTATTGCTGACTGCACATTACCTACTCGTCAATTTTGTAAATGTTACGGGCGTGGTAAACGCACTGTCAGCAAAATGTATGTGTGTACAGTTTGAGACTGTATAATAGGTTTGATAAATAATTATGTAGTTAAAAGCCAAGAATTTTTTTTTTATTTCTAGAAGTGATATTATATTTTACACGCTTACATAATTAGTGGAGCGACTTACGTCAAGTGTCGAGATTTCAACGACAATTACAAACAAAACTCTTTGAACTTACAGATTTTGCGATATCCTTTATTTAATATACGCTACAGTTCGTGATTATCAGATTACATGTTACCTCTCGCTTTTAACTAAACGACACAAATTGGTAACGGCGGCGGTGGAATGCCAATCGAAAGTGACGCTCTTTTGACGGCTGCTCTACTTTTTCATCGCTGGGTAATATTTATACTCACCGTATCTCTAATATGTCGACCTATCGAGCACAATTTGAATTCTCAACTACTAATTTATTTTAATGTTTTTTTAAATATGATTGATGTTATACGCTTTTTCTCCGAAGATTATATTAAAATGTTACGTATGCATGTATTATAGGGCGATTTCACATTCAGCGGAATGGGAGACAAGACACATAGCACCGACTTCAGCAGCGGCAAATCAGACAGTAAGTACATCTACTTTATGCACACATCCACAACCCTGTACGGGCAGCCTCAACAAGATGTGTATGTGTACAAAGTTTCATAGTGATGCACTTAGAATATGGCAAAACTTTGTAATGTACTTTGAATAGTAACTAAACAGCATCCACACCCTTGCCAAATCAAAGAATACATCGCAATAAAACTTTGTGAAATAGTCATTATATGGAATGTTACAATAGTAGACGTATACTTACTGTGAATCCTTTTTGATGCCGACTGTACTAAATACACTACCTTCTGACTATCGTCGAAACAAATTCCTTGGTATAAACTTATGTATCCTTGCAGTGTTGATGGATACATAAGTATATACCGATAAGCTTGTATAAGCACCAATGAAGTAGTATGTCTCTGAACCCCGTCCTTTCTTCATTATGGTCTCCCAATATTTTATAATTTTAAAGTTATGAACACGTAACATATATATATATACATAGAAAAGACACACGCGTGTGGGTACTGACGTTTGTGGTTGTTATGTCATGCGCGCGCGCAGTGCGGACGGAGCTGTGCAGTAAGTAGCGCCCCCGCCCCCGTCCCCGCCCCCACCACCCGCCACCCACTACCGCAACGCGCTTAGCCGACCGCCACTCCCCTCCTCTCCACACATTACTTTCAACATTCTAGCCTGATAGAAACTCATCATGTACTTTTATTTTATGTCGTAAATATATTCGAACGTATAAGTATTATTGCAATAGTTTACAGTGTTTTAGCGAATATTTGTATTTTAAGTTTGTACTCGTATGTATCGCTTACAAAACGATCACGTCGCGCTCCCCACACTGGCACCCCTAGACCGCAGGAGGCGTTACTGCCGCTAACTTACAGGCCTACTGCATATACATGTTCTTTTTAACATTACAATTCATAAGCTTGAACGCTTAGCTTGGAGCAAACCAATTTTAAATAAGGAGTATTTGATAGAATAAACATTCCTGTTTCTAGTTTCTGCCGGCTCCATAACTGATGTGGACAGGAGTGCTGTGGTAAGTGCCATTTGTCTATGTTTAGTTGATATCGTTGCATTGTCGTTTGCGCCATTAAACATGAATCCGCTTGTTATTTACCTTCTCGTAATATCTGAGGTACTTTATCTTGTACCTATTAGATTTATTTTTTTATGATTGCTAATTTGTCTAGTCTATCAATTGTCTGGAGTAAAGATTGTGTAAATTCATTGATCTGGAAGATGCAAAAGGCTCGTCAATTGGTTATAATGAAATGGTGTCGGTGCAGACTACCGACGGAGGTGTGATAATCCGCGGCGGCGTGGGCGTGGGCGGGCGCCACACGAGCGCGAGCGGCGTGGGCGTGGGCGTGGGCGTGGGCGTGGGCTCGGCCACGGGCGTGCGCCGCTCGCTGCCCAACATGGCCACCAGCCACCTGCTGCACGAGCCCGCCAAGCTCTACCCCTACCACCTGCTGCTCATCACCAACTACCGCCTGCCGCCTGACGTCGACCGACTCAACCTGGAGGTATAACAACTGACTCACCGTCGGTTTGACTATTCTCAATACCAACGAGTCTCGTCTCTCCTGCGCCGCAGTGTGCACGTAGCTTTGTTCTCACTTTCACATTTGTGTTGTCTCCTGTTTATTGAAACATGTGACAGAAGCTCACTCAGATAACTCATTAGATTGTTGTGTTGTTCGACAGCGACACTTGTCGGACGCGGAGTTCGAGGCCATCCTGCAGATCGGGCGGCAGGACTTCTACCGCCTGCCCGTGTGGCGCCGCAACGAGCTCAAGCGCCGCGCGCGCCTGTACTGAGCGCCCCTCCACCGCCCCTGAACCCCCACCCCAGAACAACCACCACCACCACCACCCTACAGATGATATTATAATTATAGCGCTCACGTTACGTGGCGATGCCTTGTTTATATTGAACATATATGATGCTTATATGTATACTACTATATAATATATATTGTGATTTGGTGTGGGCGCGTGTTCGATTGCGTTAGTGAGAACCAAATATATTACAATATGTAAGATAAATATTTTGAGTTAAGTTTTATGTCGGCACGCAGACGACTCCGCGCCGCGACGGTAGCTATAAGTGTAGGTTTGTGGGGAGCGGACGATTCGTTTTATTTTATTTAACCCTAAGTGAACGACGCTGGGCGGGCGGCGACTCCTCGCATTGCATAATTCTCTTTCACATTTTAGTCGTAGGTTCATAATCAAAGTGTAACAGTCGTCGCCACGGTCCGCCGCCCGGCCGGCGCGTGTGTGCGTGCGTGAGTGCGTGCGTGCGTGCGTGCGTGTGTGTGTGTGCGTGTGCGTGTGTGCGTCGGTGTGTCGCGTGTGTGCGTGGGCGCCATCGCACACTTTTTATATAATTATGTCGTTGTTTTTAATTTTATTCTAGGCAGATATTATTTTTGGTTGCAATATAGAGATGGAAATTATATTCGAGTATTGTATTTATCATTGAACGTTTCTGTGGCTTACGAGATGATAACGTATATAGTGAGTAAGGTACGCGTAAGAGTAGATAGCTTACATACAATTGATATGCCTAACGTGTTACCATAGCGAGGGTGGGCGCACTCCACCCGCTGTGAGATTGCCCCACTCCCCCCATCGCCCACCCCTCCTCGCGAGACACTCGCCTCGATTAAATATACAATTATGTTGTAATTTTAACTTTTTAAATATTTTCATTAGATCAAATCGTTTTACGAGCTAAATAGTATTTAATATAAAGCAGGTCGTTAACAATAAACCCGCGACATCGATTTCTCGCGCGATATCCGTAAATTGTACGTGAATTACGACCGGCATTCGTAGGAAATAACGCCGGGGCGAGTAACGGGGCGCTTCATTTTTGTATTTTATAATTTGTAAGTGAAGAGATACACAAATATATTGTAGTCAAATGAATGTTATGAACATTGCAAGTGCCGACACTGTCTGTCAATTGCTGTACAATACACGTCACTGCGCGTCCCTCGGCGGGCGCTCGGAGCGATCAGTTCCGGGAGCGTTCGCCCGAAGAAGCCCTCTAATGCGTGCGCTTAACTTTTTAATCATTAAGAAATCTCGTGCGTATAATGTTTCACTCGATCCCCTGACTCAGTCCTCGCAGCCTCTGCAGCAGCTGTTCACAGAGCGCCTTCAACGTTACGCACGTGATCGGAAGAGTTAAATTATTTATATTGAATTATTGTATCTAGATGTATATATGGAGTTTATTTTGTAATAATGCTATATATTGGTACACCGCCCGTCAGGGCTCAGACCGTGCGCGTGAACGTATAGCTTCTTACGCCGCAGTACCCTGCAGGTAGTATCGCTCAGTCGCACTCCACTCTCTCCATACACGAACGATTGTATTCATGCAGAATTTGAGATCGAGAGGAATTTAATCAGTGATTTTTAATGTGAAGACTATATGCTTTTAAAGTAATAAACTTGCATTTCCGATTTGTACTGAGTTTTATTTTGAAATCCTAATTTCCTTTTATCGTATATCGTAGGCGAGGTGACATCACAAGACGTCGACTCGACTAACCTCGATAGTGGCCGCGCTCGGCCGGCCACTGCAAGGAAGAGCTACGACAGCCCGCTTTAAATAAACATCATAGTACTTACTAACGTTGGTCGTTTCCTATATACGAGTATATATTCATATAATCAAGTTGCTCAAAACATAGTTTGTTTAATCTTTCAGAATACAGCGATGTTAAGTACATAATAAAAAGTAAAAAAAAATGATTTAGTGATTATACATTTACAAATCAAAATCAAAAACATTTGACAACATATTTACTGTTTAAGATGTTTACGATTTGATTTTTACCATAAATAGTAAACAATTTTGATATTTATGAAATTCACTATTCGCCGTTAGCCCTGTACGTGAAGAGCAAAATGCGCAGTGTGTAATAGGGCTATCTTCACAAACAAACGAGTCCTTCAACGAACGCGTACAATGTTTAAAGTTTTAGTTACCGGATCCTCGGAATAATAATAACCAAATTCATCAATCAACTCTGTTAATAGGTCTATGTGTTAGTAAGTATATTATAGTAAGTTTAATGACCAATGCCGCCGTAAGCATATTACCATGATGGAGCTTGATGTGCAAGCAAGTATTGCTGGCGTAAATGTCAATTTGCAATCATTGTTTTTAAGGTTAAGTTCAAAATTTATAAATAATGTTAATAAAAACAAGAGGAGTCTTTATGCAGTTGTGTAGTATTTGATGAATATTTTTTAAGTGGGCAACAAATATCTTACTTTACAATTATAACTTTTTATATTTGTAAAAGCAAGTGAGCTTTATATTACTTATTTATCATCTTAAGTATTTCATACATCGTATGCAAATGACATTTTTCATGTAAAACGTTGGTAAAAATTGCTATTAATGTATAAATCGATTATTTTTTGGGACAACTATCTCAATAAATAAAATCCTAATTATTGTCACAATAATCATCCCCTCTTTTGACTTGTATTTTTTTCTCTCCCAATTAGGCCGCGTCCGCGTACACGAACTCAACGGGAGTGGACCGGGCAGCGCCACGTTCAAATGTACAGACTACAGACTTATAAGGAAGTGTTCCCGAACACAGGGCAGCTTTGCGCATCTATGTAACGGTGTCAGATAGGGATGAAAAAATGAAATAGCAATAAACTGTGATTAATAATTTTGAATTTTGTCAATGTTGTGATTTTTCCAAGTTTATTTAATTAATAATATTTTATTTATTTGTTGCTCGTAAAACATTTTAATTATCTTTATTACCTGTAATTTCGCTTCGCTTGGTTGATGTTTTTTTTTTAATTGTGCTTTCTTCGGTGATCTTCTATAATCGAATGAGCATAGCAACTTAATTTTCCAATAATAGTAAATTATTGTGCTTGAAATTACGACCTATCAAGGTTTGCCTAAGGTTATAATGCTTGGATTGTACGATTTTAGAAAAAATATTTGTAATACTTATTTATAATGCTATTATGTAATATAAGTACGTAGTTTAAGTAGGTACACTAATCAAACAAAATATTATCAAACATTTATCGATTTCGCTAATTATTTGAAATCACTAGTAGTCGTTCCAATACTTTATTTAACTTTTGACAGATCACGCACATAAAGTTTTGTAATAATTTTTGATACAATGTACTACAGATAATACTGTACTTTATGGGCGGGCTCCGCCTACTTAGGGATGTGTCATTCGTAATTAATGTCCACAGACTATAAAAACGGTTTTGAAATAAATCGATTATTGATTATATTAATAAAACATACAATAAAATTATTGTGATTATATTTTATATCAAATTACGTAAAAAGCTTTATTATTTTGCATTAAAATGCCCTAAATGTCTCTGTTTCAATGCATAAATAATTTGCGTAATGAAAACAGTTCCATCGTACTCGTACCTAGTAATGGGATCGAATGTATTCGCCGCAAATTAATGAATCTAAAATAATTGTTTAGACTTACTATAGTTGGTTCAAATAAAAACTACCTGCGGTACCTACTTGTAATGAACAGGTACAAAATGTTGAAATTCGTAGTAATTTACGGATTAAAAATAAAACAACCAAAAGAGGTACTGTAATACTAATTTTAATTATAAAGAATCGTCTTCTTCGTATGACCAGGAATCATCATCACTTGAGTTCTCAGTAATATTGATTATCATTTCTTGGATAGATAAATTGTCGAATGCAACATCCCGATCCCAATCCGACATTATCACCTTCTTTGTTTTTTCTACAACATTCGCCCAGTTTTCTGGAGTTACTTTTTCACACGCATTTTTCAGTAAATTCAGCATTTTTCTTGCGGTGAAAGGAGGAGTTGTATTGTTCCTCGCAGCATATCCTTTAACTTGTGCCCAGATCATTTCAATTGCATTATATTGGCAGTGATATGGGGGAATTCTGAGGACGGTATGCCCATGCTCTGCTGCCATTTCATCTATGACGTATCGTTTTGGCAGCTTCTTTGTTTTTAATATCTTTACTAACTCTACTTTTAGTAGGGACTCATTCACCTCTTCGCCATTGTCACGGAGCCAGTTTACAATTTCATGTCATTGCATTATCAATAAATATTATTGATGGCTCTTCGAGTGATGTAAGCATTTCTCTGAACCACTTTTCATACACGTTCGAATTCATCTCCTCATGATAATCTCCTGTTTTCTGGGATTTAAAAGCTAATAGAGCGCCTGGCACAAATCCTTTTACTGTTCCTGCATGACAAATAATCAGTCGTTCGCCTTTTCCCATTGGTACTGTAGAAGTGGAGCCAACGGTGTTGTCAGTCCAAGTTTTTGACAGCGTATGATTCGCATTGAGCCAAGTTTCATCTGTGAAAACAACATTCGACCAATCTTCTATTTTTTTTGCTTGTCTTAAAAAATCGCATCTATACAAAGCAATATCATTGCGTTCCATTAAAATTTTTCGTTTGTCACATTTTTGGAATAACATTCCAATGTCTTTCAATACCTTTGTCAGAGAAGATTTTTGACCACGGAACAAACCACTATTTCGAAGAGATTGTGTTAGTTTTTTTAAATGTTGGAATCTCTTTTCTTTGGTAATAGTCGTATATATGACGACGAATAGCATCAGCGTCAAAATTGTCAACGGCTGTAACTTTACTAGGCGGACGTTTTTTCTTAGGTGTAGATAGCTTATTCTGTTCCATGCCACTGCTGCCGTAGCCTTCTTTTGTTATTTTTGCCACTGTTGGAGCACTAATGCCTAATGCTGCTGCAACACGGTCTTCTAACTTGAGTCACTGGTATAAGAGGCCCACCATTACGGCTTTCCTTTTCAAAGTATTCACGAAGTCGCAAGACAAACTCTCTTGTTTGTCCTTTGAGTACTTTCTTTTTTGGCATTTTGACAGTAACGAAGGCAGGAACGATACGCTCAACTCAACCAAACGTGAGAATTCACAAATAAATCAATACGGAGGAATATAAATACTCAACTATATTGAAGGTTACTCATTGAAATACTGTGGATTATTTTAAAATAGACATAGAGAGATTTAATAAAGATCATCAATAGTTAACAAATACAATATTAACCACTGAATTACAACACAATACAATAATACATTTTGAAAATTCAGTTCCCTTTATATATTTTTTCATGACATAGAACCGTCATATTTGAACAACATTCTTTTAATCCATTTCTTCTTTATTTTGACAAAGGAGGTCGCATATTGAAACACATAGAAATGTGAAGTACGAAATTATCTATAAAATAATGCGTTTGTTAAATCGATTAAAACTTCTTAATGCATAAAATCGATCGATGAAAGAAATCGAATAGGTAACGGGTCAGGGTATCACTATTTGATTAAGTATTAGAGCTGTCAAAAGTTAAATAAACTATTGAAACGACTATAATTTGTGACATCTGTCATCTAAGCTTTAATTTACGATTGATAATTTCTCATAACACAACACTAAACAAAGGTTTTTTTTGGTAGGCGGTCCCCATTTCATGTCATCCACATTTTATATATTTTTTATCATTAATTTCATCACGCCGACGACTTAAAGACTCGAAGACTTATAATTGAAGACTATAAATACATGACATTGGCAGAAAGAAATAGCTGATCCGAGTGATCCGGCTGGTTGCCATTTCATCAAAATAAGAAGAACACTAAACAGCTTTTATTCAGATAAATAGAAAGGAGTTGGGCCTTGTGGACACCACCAAGTTTTTGGGCATAACTCTGGATTCTAAATTGCAGTCCACAAATTGATGGATTGTCGAATACAGAAGAGAAACAGTTAGATTAGTATATTTTAGTTATTTTCATAGTGTAACGTATATCTTATTTTGTTGTGGGGAATGCTATTGACACGGAAAGTATCTTTGTGTTGCAGAAGAGGGCTATTCGTGCAATTTATAATCTGGGGCCTGGGCTATAGGCAGTAACTGAGGAATAAATTTAAAGAAATTGGTATCATGACAGTTGCATCTCAATTCATCTGTGAAAATTTAGTTTATGTTAAGAAAATGATTCATTTATTCACAAAGTTTAGCGACGTTCATAATATCATTTATTTATTTATAACTTCATGCACATGTACATCGGCGGACTTATGCCCTTCAACCTTTAGGGGTGTAGAGATTTGGTAAGGTAGGTGCATCGAGGTTAATGTTGTAACCTAAATTAATCTAACCAACACAAAAATTCATATACTTAAATATATACATACATCCATACAAAATAAATATATAAATACATAATACATATACTTAATAATCGTACACTGTGGAAAGTAGACTTTAAGTTAGAGTACTTTTAAATATTTTATACCGTGATCTGAAGAAGGTGACTGTGTACGCTCTTTTTAAAAATGTAGTGGTTAGTGGACATCCTGATTTCGAATGGGAGCGCATTCCAAAGCAGCACTGCTTGCACAAATAATGAGGTGGTAATGAAATGCAGGTGTGGGAAGGACATAGGAGAAGCAGATTATTCTAAGAGCGGCGGTTTCTGTCGTAATTCGAGGAAAGAAAACGTAAATCGGTATCAAAATAAGTAGGTGAGAATGGGGACTTAAGAAATGAAAAGAGAGAGGTCAGCGCTCACTGATTACGACGTAGACGAATGGGAAATGGAAATCAATTGGGAACGTAAAGCAGATACGTGATCATACTTGCGAATATTTGTATTGCGAATACCTCACAGAAAACCGGTGTGAAACAGCACTTTAGCTGTGTTTCACCGCGTGAGTGAGGATACCGGAGGCCCATCCCCCTAACCCCCGCGTCGCGTTTGGTTAGGTAACACGATGGCTGTTGCTCGTATGCCGTCTGTATGGACATGCCAACTCAATATTATTGTCCTTTCTTCAAAAGGCCAACCCAAATCCTATACTCATAATCAAGAAAGACAACTTTGTCTTATCACCACCTGATTCTTAGGAAAAGCCGGCCTCTTTTAAAGTCTGTAAAGTCCAACGTGTAAAAGTATCTGTAAAGATTTACTTACAAAATAAATATCATTTATCTAGCCCGCTGGTTTCAAAAACGACTTGGCGTTCTCGCTCCGCTCCCCATTGACTTCGAAAACGCGGCCTTAACGTAAAGTTATAATTGGTTGGCATTTGAATGACACGAAGTGAACGGTAAGGAAACATATAATCGCGAAAAGGCAATATACCGGAATTTGGATCAAAGGAAACAGGATCAGAAATGTGCTTAAATTATAATACTTACATACTCAAATTTAATATTTAAATAAATAGCAGGCACAGCCTGTTGTAAATAAAGATATGTATTTAAATACTTATTTTTTAATGTAAATATTATAAATATAATTCGTAAGAACACTAGTCTTGTTTCTAAATTCAATTTATTAGTTAATTTTAGTGATGTTAATAATGCCCCTGACTTCACGAAAGAAAATATCAATCGCACTAAACAGAAGTTGATTGATTAAAAATTAAAAAGTAAGTTTGAATTAGTAATATTGAACTTTTTAGGTAAATTAAATGAGCCAGATTTTACACAAAACATTATACGAAATATTTGAAAATTACTATTTCAAAAAACTTAAACTAAGGAAAGTTTTTCTTATCGATAGTGGGAAGTTAACTACATTGCGGGCAGCACTAAAAGCTCCGATACACAGATTATTAATTTGACCGAGTGACGTTCAAGTATTTAGTAGTCTGTGAAACCGCAAAAGTCGCGCGTGCTAGCTATATAGAGTCGCTAAGGAATCAATTTTGATTGTTCTAAATTTCATATGTCTTGTGACAAAAATAGTTAGTGAAAATGATACTTCTAATTCGGTAAAAAAATCGAAACCCCTTATTAATCTATTCTTTTTAGTGTTTATTTTGTGCTGAGTGTCAGTATTCAGTGAGTATTATGAACTTTGAGGACTATGAAACCCTTCCGACCCAAAACTCCGTCGTACACATGACCGCTGGAGCAATAGCGGGGGTGATGGAGCATTGCATAATGTACCCGCTCGACTCCGTAAAGGTAAGCATTGTGAAGAGTAGAGGACAGTGTTGAAGAAAAGTCGACACCTAACCTATTCTCGTGCTGTCAGTTCTGTCGGCTGGACTGTTACGCCACCAATTGGCGATCTCTCGTTATGTAAAGACATCTGATTTACCTCCAAGACCAGACCGTCCACTGGAGATAAACGCTACTTTTGACCCACTCATGTCGAGTGATAACCCTCCGTGTTACAGCAATTAACTCATTGTCAGTACACAGTTGTTATTATTCGAAAATATACCTATTCATACACCTGTATTTAAATGCGTGCTTGAATTTATGTGAATTTCTATCATTATTAATTTTGTCAAGGCGAACAAATACAACCAATGTGGTTTTAGTAAATCTAGTCTTAAATATAAATGTAAAAAAAACAATATTGTATCTAAGTCAAAACTAGTGGAAATGAAATCAAACATGAAGATAACTATTAATGTGATTGATATCAGCGCAGCAGTGTCCTTGAGCACACCTTGCTAAATATTGATATTCATAATCAATCATTTCAGTGATTTTAACATGTGGTTCCACCTATTAAATATAGATTGCCCAAACAAATTATTATGTTTCCTTAATACTTTTTGTATTGTATGATTAAACAAACAACTATGTATAATGTTTAGATCACTTTATTAATATTTAACAGTAATTGAGTTGCGGGTTGTAGAAAGTGGTGTTGCTATTAGTGGTCCGATAATGATAAACTAGTTTGTATTTGGCCACTCTGTATCCTGGGCTAGACAGGCCCCTTCTTCCTATTTAGATGTCTTCTATCTAACCTTCGGTTCATAATCAGTTTATTTACTTTAAACTTGTAGCAGACCATCGCAGTGCTGTCAATTCTGATTGTTTTCCTAGCGAAGTATGCTGTCAGTGTGTGGCTTTGACACTACTATAACTATTCCATATTTTTGTCTCTATTCTAAAATGAATAGAATTATCTAATAAAGATCCAAATAAATATGGATGTGGTAATTTCTACTTATTACTATTTACTCTAACAGTCTGCCAAAAGTGTTGTGCATGACCAAAATGTATGTGAATTTCACACATGTTTCATTTGTAATATTACATATTTGTAGATCATTTTACACTGGCCATCATACCATAATGCTTTTGAAATGCCACACTAGTATTGTTATATTTGTGTGCATAAATAGGTATAATAACATTTGTCTAGGTGTTACTTGGTAAGGTCAAAAGAATCCTAAACAATGTTTGTATGAGCAGGCTCTTGAGGCATGTTAGCTTAAAACTACAGCTCACACTGTTCATAACCTACAGAAGTTACTCTACCAATTTTGGGATTAGATAAAACTGTGTACTATGTCCCAGGATTTTATTGTTTCAAGGATCTACGTTTAATCATAGTAATTAGTCCAATAATAATGCAGTGGTCACAGAAGTGTCTTGTCCAGTTAAACTCGTATCTGGTTTTAAAATCAATTTATGATCCCTATTGTTATATTACTAACTGTAACAAACTCAACTCAGTCAGCTGTTCGAAATTCCTGGTGAGATAGTCTTGTTTTTGTTTACCTCTAGTTAATACACACAGTTTATAGTTGATCGCAATAGCATACATTGGCCTATATATCTTTGCTATGTAAAGCTTCATGAATCCTGATCGATGGTAACAACTTTATTGTACATATATCTGCTCAAGAAGTTAAATAGTCTATTGTTGCAAATAGGTCCCTCTCCTTGCATCCAGCTCCTGCCTAAATCATCACTCCACCTGGCCTTTATTGGTATTGATGATAAATTAAATTAAACATTTTTATTTAAAAAATGTATAATTATAAGAGAACAAAGCCTGTGTTGTTGTTGACTACATTTGTGTGATTAATGACCATTACTGGCATTAACTACAATCAGACAAGAAACCTGCCTTGCTGTAAATGTTTACACACCCACAACATATTATATCTTGCACCATTACACAATTCATGCAGTTTTATATTTGTTCAATAAATGTTGAAACACACCACTAGGTATAAAGAACTAATAATAATTATGTTTGAAGCGCATACATTTCCTTTAAGCAATTAGTACACAAGTACCTATATTATTTATTTGTAGTATTTCTCCTTGTACTGTGTGCATAATTGATAAGCCAACTTGTTTGTATTTATGTAATTGTGTGTGACTTAGTTCAACTCCTTGTCACCAGCTAATACAAAGTATGTCATGTATAATAAAGTGTTGTTTTGTACCACATCACCTGACTATGGGTATACGGCCTCACACCCTCCCTCTTCCTGTTTGCCAACAAGTTATGTTAACTGCTATCTTGTGTTGTGCATGTAACAATGTAAATGATATACAACCTCCAAGTCTACTAAATCCAGCAGATTGGGTATATAACTTAAACATATAACAATTTTGTGCCAAGCCAAAACAAATAATATAGTAACAATACTCCAAGGATTATCTGAATGTGAACAGATGTCATGTCATCAATGATTTCATTATTTAGAACATAGATTATTAGATTAGATTTAGTGCATATTTATTTAGATTAAATTAATAGATATAGTAAATTTTATTTTACTCTTACCACATTCACAATCTAGATTTCTACTCAAGTGAGCAAGTATTAAGATGTTATGGCTAATGTTCACACCCATATATATAACATGCTCCCTATACAAAGTGTTGGAAGAGGTTATTTTGTGGTGTAGGTTGACAAATGAGCAGCCAAGTTACCTGATGTCTGGCAATATCCTTAGACATTTACAACTCCAGAATCACAAGTGTGTTGGTGCACCCTTAGACTCCTTTTTCGACAAACAGCGGAAGGGTGGCTAGTCTTTGATAGCCTGTCTCATTCAGTGAAAAACAATAAAGAATTGCTGCTGCAATTGGTATGTGGCTCCATTTGTATTGGTATGTGGCTCTCCGACAAAACCACAATAACTTGTCATTACATAATGTAAAACCCTTTCGTAGACATGCACTTGCATCAAGTTGCTAGTACAGTAAAAACTTTTTCCTTTAGATGTGAATACAAACCAATATTTATTTCATATCCATTACATTTATTTTCCCTTTCTGCCGCGCACAGCAAAACTGTGGAATGAGCTGTCGCCTGCGGTGTTCCCGGACCAATACAACCTTCAAGAAAATAGCGTACTCCTTCCTAAAACAAATCATGCAATACCTTTAATAGTTATTTCTTGAACTACTAAAATCAAACTTAACTAAAGTGTACATGTTATGTCATACCTTCAAATTAATGTAACAGCAAGGTTAACTCAATTTCAATAAAACTACTTATACAAATAAATTCTAATTTGTATGACATCAAACAAGGCCTTGAAAAAATTGACATGAATAATGGAACCGTTCACTGCCTGGTGTGCTAGAGCAGAAACACCAATACAAGGAGACTCCATTTAATATGTACATTTATATGAGAAAGTAATCTGCCTTGTTAGCGTTCTGCCAGCAAACTTGAGTGAGGTAGGCGGTCTCGCAGTCGTCGGCCCCCCGCTGAGTGCCGCAGGTTCGGAGCGCAGGCGCGTTGTGCGCCGACATTTCGGGCGGCAACATCGCCAGAACCGCCTCCACGTCCACCTCGCCCTCCGACATCATGCCCGCCGTCTCCATCGTACACTTGATGTAACATTTGAGCTTAGCGTCCTGCATGAGGTCCGCTCCACCGTTCACTTTCTCCACCAACGAAATGTCTACCCCCGTCTCCCCTGCACAGTTGTCGCGCACCATGCGCGCCAGTTCCGCCATTTCGGGATCCATCTCGATACTCGATACTATTAACGCGAGGTACGCCATCGTTACGGCCAAGGGTGCGACGATGTGTGCTAACATGACGAATGCCGGCGGGGCTCAAATGCAATTGACCACAACTAGAACAGACCAGATCTGTTTATATAGGAAGGTCTCAATGTCACTAAATGATCTACGGCCTCGTTACCTGTCACTGTTTACTTGCTAAATTACATGCCAACCCTGTAATATCCAGCGATTAAAAATATTGTTTATTAAACTCTGTATATGTACTTAAACAGCATCGGGAGCTGTAATTTTTACATACTCTGTCAAGTCATTGAAAAAAATGACGCCCAATAAAAAGTGAATTATACTGTTCTGTTACGTTCGCCAAAATAATGATTAGTTTGAAGATAAAACAGAAAGGATCGGGGGCGTCCCCCTCGTTAAACACATAATGTAGAGTGTGAAGTCCATTTGAGTGACGGGGAGGTGTTGACAATGGGTAATAGTGGACGCTTTTGTTCCAGACTCGAATGCAGTCCCTGCGGAGTGCACACAACAGCACCATCTCAGAGACCTTCCGGCACATGGTGCAGCGAGAAGGATTGCTCAGGTAAACACTATTCTAATGTCCCTCTCACATCGATTACACGACTAAACATAAGTTAGTGTCGTGTGGCGGAGACGGTACTCGCGTTACCAATAAGGCAGCTGCAGCTTCGCCTGTGTTAAGTACACGGGTCACCTAAATAACATTGTTCGTTAGTCGTACATCTCACCATTAACCTGCAGTCTTCAGATAGGTCAAAAGATATTTAGTATTATTTTGTTTAGGTTGTCTGTGCTCTCTTGCCTGTTAATTCAGTTAATTCATTTAATCATTGCGGAATTTTATTTATGAATCTCTTAGAAAAAGTTATATAAGTAGTCTAAATATGATTTAAGGTTCAATGCCTACTTGTGAAAATAAAAAAATATCATGATTGGCCAAAACGTGCTGAAAGTGCCATATAAGATGTACTCGATGAGAGTAGTAACATTATGAATGCATGTACAAATATACAGTTCAGGTGCGTGACGTGCATGGCCGGGAGCTGTGCTAATATTGACGCGCCGCGCGATACCGAACTGTATACACTACACACCTGTCTATTTGTTAACACAATGACATTAACTTAAAGCCCTAGTAATTAAATACAAAGTCTCGAGTCTAGGTGCTAAATATGCTACAGTGGAGGACGCTGTCTAATTTGTTGGCATAATGTATTGTATGATGTATCTGTAAGAATGTAATTCCAGCAGTCCTGCGCGTACCGCGAGATCATTAAATTTTATTTGCCATGAAAGCCTAAATGTTCATTACGTGCAAAAAATGGGGTTCATTAATGAGAACAGTTAAATTTACGTAAAGATGTGGCAAGTAAATGATAAGTAAATTATTTCTGAATCACAAAGTTAAATAGTTTAGATAAAATGATATCTAAATAGAAATATAAATGAACAACACGCACAGTTGACTGAGGACGTAGGTATTCCTCTAGTCAACTAAATGATAGGAAAATTTACCAACGTTTTAAGCACCAATCTCTAGACAAGGAGCTTGACTCCACCTCTTCGTTGTAGAGAGTTTTTCTCGAATCGTTTGACTTTCGCTATTCTACTCGATCAAAACAGCCGTAAAACACACGCTGTTCGTCTAGTGCCCGAGATCCACTAACATCACAGTTGAGATAGCATAAGTGTGACAAAAGTAAGGAAATATTTTTATTTGCTTGTTGATACTCGTACTAGGTAGAGCCGATAAAACATTCAAGATTGACCTCTCTTGCACTTCACTGAAATAACATTGATTTGTTTTTAATCTATTTGACTGGCTCAAAAAGCAGCAAAATCTTGAACGAAGATTACACACACACGTGCGTTGATGTGTTTTTAAACGACGGGGAGGGGTTTTGAAAACTTTAATTAAAATTTTCGCGTCGTATTTCCGAAGCTTCGGGAAAACTCTCGAATGCGAAATGGGTACTGCGTTTATTCATCATAATAGCTATGAATAGCGGTAGTATTGGTGTACAGTGCAGACGAAGTACCCTGAGAGTATCTTTTCTACCCTCCTATCTGTTTTTGTGTGGTCATATGTGGTCATTGAAACCCATGCGAGGCATATCTTTACATGTCTTATGTGGAAAATGACTGGTCGTGATTATACTTACACAGTTTAATGAGGGCTGTACAACAGCCTGTCTGGTTGCCTCTATGTGGTTTACAAATGTAATATTCCGTAGATAAGGTATGGGTTTTTGTGGGTACCAGGTATGTGATTGCTTAATCGTGATCTTAGATTGTCGTTGCAAAGATAAGTTGTAGGCATGTGACATTGGGACTATATCGCGCTATCGCGATAAAACGCAACTTATGTTAGGTTACCGAGTGTGACTGCGCGCTATCACCTTTTGTCGCATCGTTACATTACAGCACACCGATAAACTATACGAGTGTAGCAATAAATGTATATAAGGATATAGGTCAATGCAGCGGTGATATCGTTTATACATGTTAACGTAATTTTTTTCGCTTTTATATCAAACAATGATTATCTCTAATTCTGTTTTAGGGTTCTGTAACAAATAATGTATTATTTTATCAAAGAAATAACGAGCTGATCTAAAAAAAACAAATCGTCATCATCATCATCAACAGCCTTTACCAGTCCACTAGTGAACTTGACCTCTCCTTAGAAAGGATCATGATGATTCCCAATGATGCTGCAGCATCTTAATAGGGCGCCATAGTGTGGGTGTGTGGGTGGGTCACCATGCCAAACTTGCAACATTTGATTACCAACGTTCTAGTATACTTCGTGCTATTTTTTGTTTCCAGAAGCTATATTTTGCCAAACTGCCACGAGAACCGACCTCACTCTTAATCTTAGCTTGGTTAGGAAGTGTTCTGATGCACCTTTTGATCAACATCAACAAAAATCGTTTCGACCTGTAAAGCCATAAATTGCTATTTGTAGAAGTGTTTTTTTAAACAATATCTTGGAACATCTCTTCAGTATTATGTACCAGTCTGATGTCAGATGATGTTCGATAAAATCACTAACTCCGTAGGAACTTCAAAACACAGACCAACAATAAATAGATCAGACTTGATAACTGACAGTTTGACGTGTCATCGTCATTGAAAGCACCTCTTCGTCTCACAGACTCTTCCACTTCATATCCGTCTGTAGAAGCAATACTTAAGCAGTTGCAAAGTTGTTTTGAAAGTTTTATAACGCTGCGTTACTTCTTTAGTTTTAGATTTCTTTCTGAGACTGAGCTTTAGGCTTGTAATTGTAACGTATCTTAATTCTTCTGCTTTTTAATGCTTCTTGTCGTACGCTCACCAACAGCGACACGGGACTCCACTTTTGCTGCCTTGAGGTTGCCATGTATTTAGACCGCTGTGCCGGCATTTTATGAACGCAAGATTTACTGTGGAATTGCGCCCGCCTCCCGTTGTTTTCGTCTTTGGATGAACAATGAAAAAATCAATAAAACCGAAAGCTTTCAGTAACAAACATTAGAATAATTTTTACTTCACTACTTTGTTGAGTTAAAAAGTAGTTGTGGGATTAATCTAAGTAAAAGTTAAATGAACGCTGCTTGATCTGTAGTAAATTATAAATTGGAAAGTAACTCTCTTTGTCGGTCTGTTACGCTTCCACACACTAAACACTAAACCGCTGTATCAATTTCAATAAAATCAGGCAGGAAGATACTTGATTTTTAAGGAAAGACATATTTCACTCTACCGCGATAACCGACAAATACGGGTGAAACCGCGGGCAAATCTACATAAACAATTCATGTCTCCAACACTTTCGTAATTACCTATTAAAGAATAGTGTTTAGAAATCTGCGATAAGAGTAAGATCACATTTGCTTTCGTTATGTGTGGTTTGCCTATAAATGGTATTAGTTTTCATATTTATTACTAGTCTCTGCTTTTCTAAAAACTATATACTACTACTGCACATATATATGTAAATGTATGAAAAAAATATCTATTCTTGTCAATACCTCCATTGTTTAGTTTCTGATCAATATTAATGGGAATGTCAATTCATGATTGTTGATTAAAAATTAAACACGTATGTTACATGTCAATCAATGTAATCTCGTCCTTAGTTTGGTGGAGAATAATTTAAATGGCTAGTGATATGTCATATTAAAAAGATGCCATCGCAATGCCCACTATCTTTCATCGATTACCCCTCCCAATCAATGTGTGCGAGTCGGAGCACAGGCGCCGACCGACTTTGTGACCTACCTAATTACGTCACGAGACGAGGCCACTGTCATGTCCATTGCCCTCAGCACCTGTAGCCTTCTAGAAGCTCTCATGACTTACACATGTTCCACAGTGCCTTTTTTCCTCTAAATCATTCTTTTTTCTTTTCCGACATTTATCCTCAGGCAAAATAAGCAAGCCAGCCTCTGATTTCAGTGTGACCGCCGGTTGGATTGGTATAATTCGATGCCAGGAAGAAATATTTCATACCTATTATCTTTGTTATTGGGAATTAGGATACCATTTTGTGACTGCACTTGTTTGTGATACTTTTGTTTTGCGTGATGAATCATGAACTTTTTATATATGATGAAAAACGACCTATTTCTCAAAGTCAATTTCGCGATCTTCATAAATACTCTTGTTTTTGCAGTCTCATCAACGATGCATTGTTAGAGTGGACCTCTTGTCAACATCGTCACCAGAAAATGAATATAAATACAAAGATACGAATTAATTTGTTTTCATGACTTTTGTTACTTTACAAGTTGAAGCGTATCGGTCGACCTTGCCTTTGCTGACCTACGGTATATTTATTGTTTGGATTATGTTTTCATGTTGATAGCTTTCATTAGCTAATTTGATCATGTAAGATTTATTTGTTAGAATATTATATAATAAATAAATAATAATAAATAAATATTCCTGACATCTAACACACAACGCCATCTAGTCCCAAGCTAGGCAGAGCTTGTGTTATGGGTACTAGACAACTGATATAAATACTTATATACCTTTTTTTTGTAAATACATACATATTATACATAGAAAACACCCAAACTCCGAAACAAATATTTGCAGATCATACAAACATTTGGTCCGACCCGGGAATCGAACCCGAGACCTCAAGCTTAGCAGTCGCATACGCTACCACTAGGCCACCGAGGCAGTCAAATTGTTTCAGTTTATAAATAACAGGAAAAAAACTCAAACGTAACTACTCAAAACGGGCCGCAAAATACATTGGAGACATTTACCAATCCCTACTCCGCTGGCGAAAGTATACTTCGAATCACGCGTGGTAGGGATAAGAAAAATATAGCTCGTAACGGAGAAATGTGACGAAAGCGCGTAACGGATAAATGTGACGCGTAACGGATAAATGTGACGCAAAATTTTTTGACAACCCCCGATAAAGAAGTTTCACTTCAAAAAACTAAATTTTCAAAGCATGTTTCAAAATCATGCCGATTACGAGCTCTGTAACTATGAGGCTTCTGCTTTAAAACCACAAAATAAACAGAGCTGATAACACGTCTGGTAAAAGTGATTATTTATTTAACGTGGCAGTCAAATATATGGTCAACCATTGCTGGTCTTACGCAGTCTCGACTCTCATTTTCGCCTTGAACTTAGGGCTCCGCATGTTAGTGACGACTCGTAACGGAATCAAATCTAGATGGTTGGAAGTCCACAAATGCCTCGGTACTGCAGTGGTAGCGTATGCGACTGCTGTGCTTGAGGTCTCGGGTTCGATTCCCGGGTCGGACCAAATGTTTGTATGATCTGCAAATATTGGTTTCGGAGTTTGGGTATTTTTCTATGTATAATATGTATGTATTTACAAAAAAGTATATATGTATTTATATCAGTTGTCTAGTACTTATAACACAAGCTCAGCTTAGCTTGGGACTAGATGGCGTTGTGACTTAGATATCCGAAATTTGTGACGCCTCTGGTGTTGCGGGTGTCCATGGTTGGCGGTAATCGCTTACCATCAGGCGATAGTCTGCTCTTTTGACCGCTATTCCATAAAAAAAAAGATAAATCATAGCATTAAAGCACATCGCAGTGCCGGCCCGGAGCCGGACATGCGTAATTCATTTTAATTATGGTTGGGCAATATTACACTAATTTTACCGTATTCAATATAATGAACGTTACTAGCGAAATTCTAATCGTTTCCGTTTTTGTGCTATATACTCGTACTTAAACCACGTTTTGATACACACGTAAAATAATATATCATAGCTCAAATCTGTGCCACGGTTTGTGCATTCCGAGAAACACTTGATGGCATGTATCGTTTTAGTGGAAATGTACAATTAGGTACTTTATTCTTTTGAAATTACTAGATATGATCGTCCTCTTACAAAACATTTATTAAATACTTAAAAATGACCGCTTTGTCCGCCTGTCTCCATAACAATCTCCATAACAGTGAGAAGACATAGTATATCGTTTGTTGTAACATATTAATGGATGTGTAGCACCTTGTGGCCAATGCAAAAGTCACAACTACTGTACGTACGCAACGGCAAATACAATACTGTTTTGGTCCGGTTCCTTCTTCATAAAAAATGCCGTAAACTGGGATTGTTAATGAATTCGACAAGGATCACGAAACGAGTCTAGGAGCGCGCGGCGTACCGCGGGCACAGCGCCAACTGGATTAGTGTTACTCGCACAACGGACGTGTCCGTGCGTTTTGTGCAACAATATAATACAGGACAACTGTCGCCGCACCACCTCGGGCCACGAGGCGCCTGCGTGTATCAGCCAAGCATTGGCTTGTGGCGCTTGTTTCCATTCATTACTACTCACTTCGCTGCCATAAAACAGGTCATCTATCGAGGCAAATAAATCTTCAGTGCGTCGCAAATAAACATCACCTATTGCAATACGGTAGCTCAAGTTTCAGATGAAGCTTGACTGAACACATATTTATGACGTTTTAACAAGTAAGACGGTAATAGTTTTTTGTTCTTCCTTTGTCGGTGCGCTATCCGTTGGAGCGTAAATTTCGCTGTTTCGTACAACTCGCCTCATCCGCTTGAATTAAAATCTTTTTAAATTATTGCTAATCTGTTTGCAATTTTTATAGACTCACAGTACTTGGTCAAATTAATCTGTAGAAATCTGTATTCATAAACACTGTGACGCTGATCATAATTGATCGATGTTAAATCAATCAACATTCGTGTTAGATTGATGTTTAATTTAAAAGTTGAGTGGTGTCAGCGGTCGCCATGCCGCTTGCTACTGCGCCAAGTGTCGTGGGTTCAAATCCCACGCGGTACCTACAACACTTTGTGTGATCCACGAATTGTTGTCCCGAGTCTGGATGTTCTTTGTGTCCGTTTCATGTATGTTTGTAAAGTCCCCCACGACACAGGATGTTTATTCCTAATGTGGGAGTTGTCTTTTTAAAAGAAGAAAATTTAAAAGTTTATTTATTTCCACGGTAAATCCATTTGTAGTCGACTAAAAACCACTCAACTGGAAGGAGCTTAGTTAGCGTAGCGACTACCGCTTCTCTGGTTTATGGTTTTTGTCTTTTTGTCGTTCGCACAAAGCGTCGTCGTCCTCTGATTCGCTTGCGAATTTATAATAGCAGTGAGCATGAAATGTAGGTAGGTACCTACACAATAACGTTACAAACGACAAAGTGTTAGTTCCTATAGCTATAGTTAAAAAACCTAATACGATGAGACCTACATAATAACAATATAGAACGTGTGTTTATCAGAACAACACAGCACCTTTGGCTTGTAGCCCTGAATCTGAACGCGAGAGTCAGACGCTCCTGTACGCGATAGCGACACTCACTATTTGTTATGAGACATAATACTGATAAGACTCCTGACACACGAGCGATTTATATACACTGTTTATAAGAGGCAATATTTTACTCACCGTGCACCACTAATACATAGCGCGGTCATTCGGCGCGCTATCGTTCTCAACCGCAGCATCACAGTCGGAAGTAAATGCTTACTCTAACGACATTGTGTGAGCGACGAACTCAATGAGTTGCTAACGTGGCTCGCTATTGTACAACTCCAGCTTACAGATTGTTACGTACCTACCACTAATACGAGTCTACCGATTGATAATATTCAATTACATTTGTTCAGGGCATATCAAACTTGCTAGTTTATAGATTACCTGCTTACTAGATTTACATAAGCTTGCTAGTTTTACATATACCAAGTTTGTTCAAGACTTCAATTCAGTCACGGTGAGTAAATAGACATTTGCATAGTCCTGGTTGTACATAGACATACGAGTAAATCTACAAGCAAAAAGCACTTTATTATATGTGTTTAATCTTGCAGTATTGATGTAGCGCTCGTAATTACAATTTGTAATGCGCAATCAGACTTTTTTATCATTGTAATTGCTAATTTATATAAGAGACTGTGTTAAAAATAAAGTATATCGTCCGTAATGAACATAATTGTAGTTTAATTGAACCAAATCAACATTAACGACGCTTAGTGATAACGCGCCGATAGTGGTCTGATTTGGTAACAGATACGTCACGAAGTTGTCGCATGCCTAAGGCTCTATTCTATATACATAGGACTAACATTTCTGAGTTCTCCTTGCTGCCGGATAAAAACAACTAATGCTATAATTCTCTGCATTCAATATTTCTAATTAATAATAACATCTAATCAATATACCATTTACTATTTGCCCATGACACGACAGACACAATACGAGTACTACGCGGGTGGGTGCTCATTCATTTTAGGTGGTTTGGTCTGCGGCTGAATGGATAACATTTACATGTGAGGTGCCTGGTACAGTGTGCGCCTGTTATCGTGTGTTGTCTATACATTATACAAATTTATAAGTACACCGACTTTTGCCTTTTCCAAATTATGTTAAAATTGCAAAATATGAGCAATTGACGACTACTCTCGGTCTACGTATTGAAGTCGGACATCTAAATCTGTAGTTATTGCAGGAGGCGGCGTTCTCCAGCTGCTTGGTTTTGTCTCGGTCGTCGGTCTCTCGTTCAGACGCCTGTGAATGTAGTAACGTAGCAATGTGAAGCTACCGTGTACAAACATAATTATTGTGTTGTCGACCGGTACACTTACATTTTGTTCTCTCTGTCAGTATCAGTGCATTGTTTACGGAGACGTAGCGACGTACCGTGTGTGCACCGGTTCTCACATTAGCAGCACACACATGCATCGAACCCGGCTCAAGCAACGTCAATAATGAAGTTTAAAAAATTTCTGTATATTAAATATAACCTCTGAACCTCGATCCTCAGTCAGTAAAGCATTAGGAAAAAAGACAGATATTATTGTCGAAATAATTGTCTTTCATTCAACATTGTCAAGATGGAGAGCTCTAGGGAGTGAGTCATATTTATCTTAAGAAGATGACGTCTTGTTCACGCTCAACGACATTCTATTGTCAATTACTGCAATCACACTATTGCAACGAGGAAATTGTTTTGTTTGCTCGAGTATTGCCAATGTTGTATGTTAATAGGACATACGTATTTAACATCTAAATACACACATTTAGTCAAAGTTTACTTTGCACAGGTTTGTAATGAATCTACTTTTTTTAGTTAAAAAAAATTAAGACGCACCAGGGCTTATAGGGCTATCGAAATATCTGGAATGATCCCCAGTATTGGATAAACCTTTCTAGACCAAATAGAATCTCCTAGCATCAGTTATCCATTACTTACAGCGCCATCTAGCGTTGAAAATATCGAAATTAATCATAATCTCAACGGTCGTACGCTACTTGATACTAAATGGCGCTGTCGGAGGACTCGTCTCGAATCATCTAGATTATACGAGACCCATTTAACCCTATGGCGCAACAATATTTACATACGAGAAATGCTCGTTTAAACTAGAAATAATAATAATAAACTTTATTTCTCTCACAAGGAAGGTACAATTTAGCTACTGGATATCTAGTTTAAAACTAAAAAGATTCTTAAAATTTCTTGGTGAGAGTTGGAGTCCATACTAGGCTCAAGCCTGTGTCACAGATATCCAGGCCCACCCTACGGCTGACGAAGTG
Source organism: Spilarctia lutea (assembly GCA_916048165.1). Lineage (NCBI taxonomy): Eukaryota > Metazoa > Arthropoda > Insecta > Lepidoptera > Erebidae > Spilarctia > Spilarctia lutea. The sequence continues at coordinate 239,220 of OU696492.1, read as the reverse complement.
TATTAGGTCCTGCGTAACTGACTGCTAACAATCATCGTGTTTGCCCATGCACATGTTGCCCTGTCCTTGACATAGCTTTGACTTACGTTTTATTTCGGACATATCTTCTGGTAATCAAGATTTGTTTAACAGCCAGTAGGACACCGCATAAAATAAGGTATTTTATTTAAGTCCCATTACAAAAATGGTCGTATTTTTTTTTATTGAAAAGTGGTCGAACTATAAGACGTTTCGCCTGATGGTAAGCGATTATCGCCGCCCATGGACACCCGCAACACCAGAGGTGTAACAGGTGCGTTGCCGGCCTTTTAAAGAGGGGTACGCTCTTTTGTTGAAGGTTTGAAAGTCGTATTGGTCCAGGAATACCACAGACGAGAGTTCATTCCAGTTTTGTTGTGTGAGGCAGAAACTTTCTAAAAAACCGCACAGTTATGGACTGCCAACCATCTAAGTGATGGGGATGAAACTGCAGTCGCGCAGAAAGATGGCGGAAAGATTATTTTATATTTTTCAATACAATTGTATTTCAAACTCACAAACTCCGACAACTGCCTAGTTCTCTTAGGTTGTGAAGATCTCATGGCAATCGCTCCAGTAGAAAATCGAAGTGCAGCCGTATCGTAGCAGACTTAAATCCGACCTCCTATCTAGTTAAGGAAAAGGTTCGAACGGACGAACTTGATTGTTTTATTAAAGAAAATCATTTGGTTTTTTCACGTTTCTGCATCATTCGAGTAACTGAGAATTGAGTATAAATTACAGTTACCAAATTGTGCATCATTAATATTGCAGCAAACTCATTTTTGCTAAAAATATCTTTACGACAGAAAATTTCTATGAAATCCATGAACCCGTCTAATTTTAACAGTAAAAGGAGTAAGAGAGACAGGTGGCTCATCGGCTCTATCGATCCATCCACAGAGAGGAGTATTTTGAGTGAAGTTGTTACTGATACGAGTTTAGGAAAGTCCCGTCAAGTAGTATCGGATCAGCGGACGCTTGTCAGACTGAGAGAAAGTTCCACTAGATACAAGCCAGAACTACCGCCAGAAACATGTAAAGAGGGTTAGTACAAAGATCTCTATCACGATTATGCCGCACGGACGATATTACAAAAGCTTAAAAACTCAGAAGTTCATTAATATAATTTAGGCCAAGATGGCGTTTTGTCCACGTCAACTGACACATTTTATGACACACAGCCAGTAAAATTCTTCCATTCTTCACTGCCGTCACTTCTCAAGGGTAATTTTTCTATGCAACGCGTCATTTATTGAATGGTTTCTCACATTAATTATACACGTGTGAGTACTCCAGGCTAAGTGGTGCTACGAAATCGTCATAGCGTCATTAATATGAACTTGTTCAACACAACGGTGAACATCTGTCACTTGGGCTTGCCACTTGAACAGCAGCTGTGGGGCTTGACCTCAGTATTGATTCACGCAAGAGTTGTGAAGGTCACGGGGCCAAACCGTGGGCGACCTTGAACGCGAAGGGCGGGGAGAGGCACGAGCGTCTCGCGGCCGCGTGCCTCGGTGATTACGCAGTAAGTTATGACTGGCTGTTGCGATGATATTATTGCCGCTTGGGATATCCTTAGGTACAGAGATTAAACATTAGTTAAAATTAGGAAATTGACTAATCCTTGGCGAATTAGCAGAACTGATCGATGTCGAGTAATATGGAGGTGCTGTTTAGAAAATACTTTTGTTGAGTTTATCTTATCTTGGATTTGATTTGGTCCAGTGCTTTAATATTAACCGATTTCAAAAAAGAAGAAGGTTCTCAGTTCGACTGTTTTTTTTGTTTATTACCTCAGAACTTTCGACTGGGTGAATCGATTTCATGTTTTTTTATTTTATTTGAAAGCTGGTGCCGTGTGCCCGATTTCGTCCAGTTCTAGAATTCGTTTTTATTTGTCATAATTTTTATGTTATTTATTGTTGGCTCATGCGAGTATAATGTGTCATTCACGCGGACATACTTTTATAGGATAACGCAATCGTTTTGTTGAGTAAAAGCAAATGAATGTATAGGATGACCTACAGAATTACATAGCAAACATAACCAGTATTGTCTTACATTACATTCTACCCCACCGTGTTTGTTGTTAGTAACAAGGTTAGAAACTATCCTAGTTATATTTAGAACAAGTCAATATTTTCAGTGATCATTGTCGATAGGGTATTTTACTCGAATATGACAATATGATAGTTTATGCAAAAAGGCAACGAACAATTTTAAGTTTCCTGCTAAATGTAATTTATATTAAATGTTAGGTAAAAGGTGCAGGTCTGCACTAAGAAGGTTTTGAAGTATATGATCCATACTGACTTCAGACATTTGTTACATTCATCCTTTTTATATTTAAAAAAATGCTTTTCTACTTTTTACCGTATTCGTGTGACAAACGTATGAGTAGGTACTACGAGAATCTTAAATTCTTAAATTAATATCATTAATTTTGTTACTGTTTGTGGATCTAATATTGTTTACGAGCGATCGCCGTCGCGTCTATCGATGTCTATCTTTTTTTGCACAAATACGTTTTAAAACGATGGATGAAGAAAAAACTGGTTTTGCCACTTGTGTTCTTGCAGCTTATGTTTAAAAAACTAAGATACGCCAGTGTTAAGCATTACATCATGTGGTAAGATAAGACTATTGGATAAGTAATACAGCAAATACAGTTCACATAAATATAATCTGTGTGGGAGACTGGCATCTGCACTACGATGACCTGCATTACAGATTACCAGCCGCTCCAGACTCTGGATAGTGAAATGTATGGTGGGAGGAGCAGTGACATTTATGTTTGCATGGGCAAGAATAATGCCTACATTACAAATTACAGATAATGTGTATGAGTGCGTGAGTAAGTGCGTGTTCATATGAGGGTGTATGAGTTTTGTGCTCATAAAAAGAAACCATTCAAGTACCCCCAACCACAGGAAATAAATTAATATTTTTGTACAAATATCCACCCAGAAATCCATAGAACTTCTGAGAGAAGGCAGTAGACCATTTCCTGACGTTGTTCCTGTAAGGACATCAGTTTTAAGTTTAAAAGTTAAATTAGTATGGAAAAGGAAAGGTAGGAAGCGAACTTTAGGACAGCCCTCTGAGCCTTCTCCAGCTTCACCATAGCCGTTCTGCATGCATCATCCCAAACAACTGTTTGGAATGATGCATTCAGAACGGCTATGGTGAAGCTTTACCAAACATTATGTGAGGCTATCCTATCATACTGTATAACTATACAGTATGATAGGATAGCCTCACATAATGTTTGGTAAACCAACTTTATTAAATTTCCGTCTGCAATATGCCTCAGGTTTTTAAAAACAAAAATCAACATTCGGACCCTTGATGACAGTAGGTCTATGTGGTGATTAAAACTCAACTTATTGTCAATCATTACACCAAGATACTTGATAACTGGGCCATAAGTTAGGTGTTTACATAAGCAAAGAGAGCATGTAACATAATGATCTCTCGTTTTATTATTTAAACACTAAAAATGAGTTACGAGTACAGGAAAGTAAATTACGACCAGGGCAAACGCGCGTGCTCTTGTTGTTGCGATATTAGTAAATAAATATTTTATCTGTTTAAATATAGCAGCGAATTATTGTCAGTCATGGTGAGGCAAGTGTCCCTGAGTATAAACGCTCGCTGATAACTATTATACTCGATACGTGTATATTTGTAGCTATGTGTTATTGTCAATGTAATTGTTGAGTGTTGTGTACAATACATATGTGGACGAAGCTGCAAACCACGCGTCGCCTAACTCTGTGATCTGTAACAATATAAATAGGTATCGTACGTCTCTATAATCCAAGGCTAAGCTTGACCTAAACTTATCATAGTTAGTACCTACTATGAACTCGTTGATATACAAACCACGCGTCGCCTAACTCTGTGATCTGTAACAATATAAATAGGTATCGTACGTCTCTATAATCCAAGGCTAAGCTTGACCTAAACTTATTATAGTTAGTACCTACTATGAACTCGTTGATATATAAATACATAATGAAGTAAAAGCAAGTTACATATATTAAATCAACATACAATAAAACATTACCAAAATTACCGTAATTTCTTGAAATTAAATTCCAGTACTTGATCCGTACGTCACCATAATATATTGATTGTGACAATTTACCACAATTGGATTGGTAATGAAACAATCGATTGTAAATTCAAACGGGAGCTGTTAACAATACTGGTTTACAAAAACTAAGTGTGCGATGTTCCTAACGTTTCACGAGAGTGATACAAGTCTAATGACCTAGTTTGTTTTTGAACCACGATCTTCTTATCTCACGTTAGACGAGTATTTGTAACATATTTGGCAAACGTTACATTTGACAGAAGTTCCCCTCAGCTCTGTCGAAGCAGGTTAAATTTCGAGTCTTAGAAGACGAATGCAGACGCACAGCCGCAAAACGTTTCTTAATATTCTTTCGATTATAATTTTATCAAACTTGGGGGGATCTGATCATCTGTTTGTACTGTAGATCAACTGCAACTGCCATTCGTGCAGTTACAAATTAAAGATTATAATTAAGTAGGGATTTGTTAAGGGTTTAAGGCATATAGTATTCTGCAGTTCATATCTCGTCCGACTAATTCTCGATATTTTCCACTTTAATTACTAGAATTTGGCTTTAGCGTGTTCTTATTGTTGCGTGTGTCCGCAGGCCTATCCGCGGCATGACGGCGGTGGTGGCGGGCGCGGGCCCCGCACACGCCTGCTTCTTCGCCACCTACGAGCACAGCAAGCACACGCTCTCCCAATACACCAGGCATCGGCATGAACACATTGTACATGGTGCGTATTCTATCACCCCTTACATACAGACACCATCACGACACTCGCCCATCACTACAGAGAACGCATTTGACACTCCAACTAACATTCGTTTCCGGCTTTTGATTTTGTTAAACAAAAAAACGTTAATTTGTGATATTTGTGTAAGTATTATGTGATGTTTTGGTCATTATGTAACATTGTCGATAAACCTTTGAAATTATAAACACACGCTTGGGTAACAGTTCAATGGCGGCGGGTCCTTGTGCGTGCGACCGCACCAATATGTCTCGTCCATGGTAATAGCAGCATGGCAATATAATACGAGTATACAGTTTCAATATAAATTATGTTGTGGTTTTATGTTCTCTGCCGTTGTCACATCGGTAATCCTAATATCAGTGGGATTCACAAGCTAGGGCCAAGTAGAGGACATCACTGCCTCAATTGTATTCTACTTTCCAATGCCATAAAGAGCAAGAGCCCACGAGGGCCAGACCTTCGTTATCTTATAAAAGCTGAAAGTTTATCTGCGCATGTCCCCTATACAGGTAAGAACGACCAGGGACTATATAGTTTTGGTGCAAATGTGCCTCCGATACGTAGATACGGTAGAGTCGTAGTGCAGCGAGTTTAAGTGATGTAACACGATACGTCGCGACTGTTCCAGGTTTGTCTGGGTGTATCGCGTCGCTGGTGCATGACGCCGTCTCCAATCCCACCGAGGGTGAGTACCGAACACTTTCCATTATACTTTATTATTAATTTTATATAACTACATTTACCCTATTCTCAATTAGTATTGAACCGCTACAACTCGAGACCAGTAGATATTTTCTACCACTCTATTCGGTACACTTAGCTCTGTAGGTATATGTCAGATTTAATGGTGATTGCTTAATTAGTTAGGATATGTTGGTGTGAAATATAAGCTAACAAACTCATACACATTTATAAATTACTAGTAGACCCACGCAACCTCGTTTGCGTCTTATATTGCCCGTAGCGTGAAAGTTTTCCCTCGTTTTTGAAACTTAATTCATTGGTGCTCCGCTCCTATTAGTAGTAGCATGACGATGTATAGCCTATAGTCTTCCTCGATAAATGAAACATCCAACACTGAAAGAATTTTACAAATCGGACCAGCGGTTCCTGAGATTAGCGCGTTCAAACAGACAAACAAACTTTGTGTGGATTTAGTGTAGATTAGTTTAGTGTTGTAGTTTAGTGTACATTTGTTTAGTGTTGTAGTTTAGTGTAGATTTAATTGGTTAGAATACCATCAGGCAAAAATTAGATTTATTGAGTTTGTATGTGAATTTGTTGGAAAACGAGGCAGATCTTAAGTGCTTACGGCCTGCGTGGTGCCACCGCGTGTGAAGTGACGTCGCGGCTCGTGTCCTTGCAGCCAATCACTCGTATACTTGCAAGTCATGTCACCAGCCCGAGCGCCGAGCGCCTCCACTTGTGCAAACAGTGGTTCCTTGTACTCGTTATCTCCGCAAATAATTACGTTCTCGCACCTCTCTTCTACAATTAATAAGTGTATTTAAGCTTATCAATTTCCATTTCCTTTGTCACAAATACGACTTGTCTCAACAGATGTTCGGCACAATAGGTTTGTTTAGTTTCCCGTGTGTGTCGCTAATTGATATACCGCGTTGTCATCGTTCTAATGAGTTTCTGTTCAACATACAAATGTCATGTTTGTGTGTGAATGCTAGTTATGTTTGCATGTGGACGGACGCACGTGTATGGACGGCAAATGGAAATTGGAGAAGAATAACCGAATGTCTGCAAATATAATCGAGTAGCGTCGCAAGTGATAGCTCATCCACACATGCTCATTACAAAATAATAGGTATGCACAATGAGAATCGGTTGAGCCCTGAAAAAGCTATAGGGGTAAAAATAGGGGCAAATACCCAAAATCTGCAAATGTATGTGTTGGGGATAAAATGAGCATGGAAATCCGAATGTCAGCAAATTTGCCCAAGTGGGCTCGCAAATGAAATAGCATCACACGCACTTAATTTCGACAAGAATCTATTAGGTAATATTAACAATTAATAGTTAAAAGTACCCCAACCCCAAGATGATTAACCTGAGTTCCCTTTAAAAAGTAAAAAAGTGCTTGCATACAAAGTAGGTACACATGACAGAAGTGAAACTTCTTTGGCAAACTAATTATTAATAAGAATAATTAAAGAGAATTATTAAAATACATTTATTTATATTGTATAAAAAATCTCAGATGATGAATATTAAATTAAAATACGCCCTTTCACTCTCTCTCAATAGTTCTCAATCGCTCTCTCCCTCTTCTTCGACAAAAACGCTGCACATCTTCGTGACGCGTTTTATCCGTAATTTTTTTACCCTCATGCGCCTTAAGAAGTTTCACTTTAAATATAATGAAAGAAACTCGATCTTAAAGTACCTAATTCGTCTATGTTGCTTAGTTAGGTTAGGTTAGCTAGTTTAGACTATTTGTAATTGAATTGTTAGGATTGGAGCGGTCCCCCAACGCGATGTATTTTTTTCTTTCATTATTTTTTACTTTTTAAAGAGAATTCAGGTTATTGTGTCGGGTTTTTTTTTATTTTAAATTTAATATACAAAAAAATATTAATTTTGTTACCTCTTAACACATATATGATAATAATTTTTCTTTCTTTCAAATGTAAATACTTCGCGTTTAGATCGCATTCACATTTGAATAACAAATTCTATATCTAAGGATGAAAATAGAATAATAAACGATGTAAGTAAGCACATTGAAGTCGGTGCTACTTTTTTAAAGTAAATTAGTTAAACTATAAGAAAACATCGTGCCGTTTCCGAGCACTTAGCAACCCGGATTTTCCTCAGCATCGTTAGTAACTGATCTCCAACAGTTAGGCACTAATTGATCTTGCGATCATGAAATGTTTGTTTGATATTAATTTACTATTAACAACTATACTGTATGTAAATACCATGCATCCATCAGTAAATAATAAGAATACATTAACAGAAACTCTTAGCTTCTTATCAACAAAGACAATTAGTGAAGCTAAACCGGAGTTACTTGAAACATATAGAAGTATTCTACACTCATACACTCATCGCTGGTAATTGATATTAGTTATGCAACTGTACTTACCGCACTGCAATACCTAGGTTATTCCGAAAATTGATAGCCACAGAATAAATAAAATCTCTTCTTTCATAAAACTATTTTGAATTGACGGCTAATTTCAACACAAACTTTTGTGAAAATCACTGGCCACCTACACATAGGTTTCATTTTTTATATATTTTTTTTAAATATGTTTAAAGATTATCTGTCACTCTTCTTTTGTTTGCAACAATGGACGTCTCGCGGAAAGCTTTTTATACTATGATTTTCTATGATTATAAACAAGGGTTAAACTTCAAGCAATCTCGAGAAAATTTACTAGCAACTTTTGGGGAGTCTGCTCCTGCGTTTGCAACAATTACTAATTGGTTTCGTGTATTTAAACGTGGTTGAGAGAACTTAAACGATGACCCCAGACCCGGCTGACCACCAACTGCAGTATGCTATAGGTTATACATTATCAAGCTAAGACCAATAGGAGCGGAGCCCTAATAAATAATGTTTAAAAAACGGGAGAAAATTATTACGCTACAGGCAATAGTAGACGTAAACGAGGTTGCGAGGGTCAGCTACTTTGGATATACCGCAGAATGCTAAAAATCAAGTGGACTGACAAAGTATCAAACGAAAAAGTGCTAGAAATTGTGAATAAATATTTAGAGGTGGTAATGACAATCAAGATAAGAAAACCGGCGTTTTTTGGACATATATATAAAATAATAAATACGGCTTCATAAGACCAATAATTGAAGGAAAACTTGAACGGAAGCGCAGTAGAGGTAGAAGGCGAACATCATGGAATAATAATATAAAAGACTGGTTGGATGTGGAAAGCACAGATGCACTAATTCGCTCGAGTGAAGACAGGGAGACGCCGACCTCCGTGGTGGATACGTGGATGGTACTTGACGAAGAAGAATATTACTAACACACATTATATCTTTATGTTATATATAAAGTAGCTTCGGCTCTCTATTCACTAAGATCTTTTAAACTACTCAACGAATTTCAATGCAGTTTTTGGCTTAGAAAGAAAAAGCGATTCAAAAGGAAGGTTGATATGTGTTGTGCATATTATACTAGAGAAAATCCGAAAATTTTAAAGACTCCCATGCGAGGTCGGGCCGAGTCGCTAGTAATAAATATTTTCAGTCAGTTCACCCACCACCAGACCATCACCTAGTCAAATATACGTTAAATAAAGCCGATATCGGCTCAGGATTGTGAGTAGGTGGTTGAAGAGCATATCATCTGGAGACGGGTCACCACCCTAATACCAGTGTACCAATACGTCAACGTTTAAAACAGATAATATTGTTGACTGACGTAGGATCTGTTTAATGCTTGAAGTTTAAAAAGTCTGTGATAATAAAAAAACAAAGGGAGTAGGGATTATGAAATAGTCATCTGCTAATTAAATATCCTGTTGGTACACAATATTAGCTATTGCATTTATTTGCACTTTTTTCCCGCGGCCGGCGCCGTGGCTCTTCGCTTGGTGGCTGATGCGCGCGTTATTTTCCACTTGCGGTCGGAGTGAGCTCAGCGTACACGCGCAGCATCCTTTATCGAAGTGGAGGGCCTCGGAGAGGTGCACACAGACAACGTGCCCGTGCACTCGATGTTGTACGTTTTATTATCAAACCACTTCTAATGTGGTCCTATTGAGCCAATTGATTTCGCTAACATAAGTTGAGCGGCTCGCGTCCTGCCCGCGCGTTACACATTCTCCTTCATTACTCCTATTGTGCCTGTGGCTATCCTTTTTAAAGCAGGTCAAGATTATATTACTTACTGTATTTATTTTTGTAAATATATAAATATGCTTACGTATACTTGAAAATCAAACACAAACATTTTTGAGCATTACCTCTAATTTAAAGTGACGTATCTATATACGATCTGTCGTTTGAAGCATTGTTTTTTTTCATCTAAAGTATTATGCTATAAAAAGTAATTATGGTGGATGTACACTAAGGCAGGTCGCAAACGTGGACACTTTGTGTCTTTCGTTAGATACAAGCTACCGATAAATATTTGATTTCTTTAGAAACAGTATGAAATCATCCACTCCCTGCACATACGTAAACATTGTTTGTGTCCAGTTGCTTCCACTTAACACATACTCATGACGACCAAAAAGTGTTCGGAGTCGGTAACTGGAAACTAAAAGGCGTCAGTTGTACACTCAAAATCAAAGTAACATTAAAAAATTTCTTTACAATTGTACTGAGCTGCGCAAACGGAGAGTTGCATTCGGTGTTCATCTCCTGTGTGCGACACAAGCCATCCACGACGTCTATTGTAAGACTGACGGAAATAAGCGACGAATTGTGGTGGCTGTTGCTACTACTGGTCACTGGTGCTCAACCACTGACCAGTAGTAGCAACAGGCGACAACTACGCGACAGAAGTTTCATCTCCATCATCTAGATGGGTGGCAGTCCACAACTGTGCGCTTTTCTAGAAAGTTTCTGACTCGCACAACAAAACTGTGGAATGAACGGTATTGCGGTATTCAAATAAATAAATAAACAATACGAGTGCGTGTTTGCCACCTTACCCAATTAAACTTAAACCTAGAGCACTTCTTAAACGATATTGTTACGCGCATAATTGTTTAGAGTTGTTAAACCGTACTTGAGTGTGTCAGTAGTGTGTTATGGTCTCCGCGAGTAGTTACGAACACGTAATTGATGTTAACGAGTACATAGAGTTATTTGTATTTCTTGGCACGTAGCTGCGTAGCTCGTATGAGGAAAACAAAAGTGGGCTCGTCGCGGGGAAGCCCGACGCCGCCGCGTGGCGCGCCGCCGGAACTGCGCCGCGTTAATGCTCGCTGGATCAGAATGCACCAGCACTTTTCATATTTCATTTAAATCACAATAATATCTTGACACATGCTTGTCTGATTCTAAACTAGGTAAAGCTACTATTACTATGGCGACATGGCTGCCGATAAAGTCATACTGATGGTATATATTAGTTAGTTAATATATTTATCTTTAGTTTGTGAGTGTACTGATCATCAGTTGGAGCACGGGACCATATGTAGCCCTTCACCCAGGTGAAGAACCTAGGCGATACACGGGTCCGGCGCCAAATATACTTATATATTTACTACTATAATTATATACACAATGCATTAATTCGCTCTAGTTCGCTCATCATACAGTATTTTGTATTGGGTAGAGATACTATGTTAATTTACCGGTCTTGTGTATTAAACAATATATAAGAATGTCGACCGCGTCTGGCTGTGACCGTCGCGGCGACGGCGACATACCGCGAAACGATGATAGTCTTTGCACAGACATTCAGCCGATGAACCGCTCTCGCGGTCCCGAGCTACCGCATCAACTACACAACACCGCATCATTGGATCCTATGGCAGCGTATAAATATTTAAAAACAAAAGTTAAAAAATCACAATTAGTAGTAGTCGAACTAAATAGTGAAAAATAATTTTCTATGAGAACAGGAAACTTCTTTTCTAATGGATGAGTAGTGGTGGTGTGGAAGTGTTCAGTGACTGCCGGCCAAGCCCTTGGGCTTAGGCTCGGAAACTTCTTTTCTAATGGATGAGTAGTGGTGGTGTGGAAGTGTTCAGTGACTGCCGGCCAAGCCCTCGGGCTTAGGCTCGTACGATTCTTTTCTAATGGATGAGTAGTGGTGGTGTGGAAGTGTTCAGTGACTGCTGGCCAAGCCCTCGGGCTTAGGCTCGTACGATTCTTTTCTAATGGATGAGTAGTGGTGGTGTGGAAGTGTTCAGTGACTGCCGGCCAAGCCCTCGGGCTTAGGCTCGTACGATTCTTTTCTAATGGATGAGTAGTGGTGGTGTGGAAGTGTTCAGTGACTGCTGGTCAAGCCCTCGGGCTTAGGCTCGTACGATTCTTTTCTAATGGATGAGTAGTGGTGGTGTCGAAGTGTTCAGTGACTGCTGGCCAAGCCCTCGGGCTTAGGCTCGTACGATTCTTTTCTAATGGATGAGTCGTGGTGGTGTGGAAGTGTTCAGTGACTGCTGGCCAAGCCCTCGGTCTTAGGCTCGTACGATTCTTTTCTAATGGATGAGTAGTGGTGGTGTGGAAGTGTTCAGTGACTGCCGGCCAAGCCCTCGGGCTTAGGCTCGTACGATTCTTTTCTAATGGATGAGTAGTGGTGGTGTGGAAGTGTTCAGTGACTGCTGGCCAAGCCCTCGGGCTTAGGCTCGTACGATTCTTTTCTAATGGATGAGTAGTGGTGGTGTGGAAGTGTTCAGTGATTGCCGGCCAAGCCCTCGGGCTTAGGCTCGTACGATTCTTTTCTAATGGATGAGTAGTGGTGGTGTGGAAGTATTCAGTGACTGCTGGCCAAGCCCTCGGGCTTAGGCTCGTACGATTCTTTTCTAATGGATGAGTAGTGGTGGTGTGGAAGTGTTCAGTGACTGCCAGCCAAGCCCTCGGGCTTAGGCTCGTACGATTATTTTCTAATGAATGAGTAGTGGTGGTGTGGAAGTGTTCAGTGACTGCTGGCCAAGCCCTCGGGCTTAGGCTCGTACGATTCTTTTCACGGCTCCGGTAACTGTAACCTAACCTCCGAAACGTATTATTGAATATTTTAGATTGTCGACCAGTGTCGTCGCGCTCGGGATTGGGGGCTGTTAGAACATTAAGTCAAGTACCTGAAATTGAAATGTTATACAAAATTATATTCAAAATAATCACATCAACAGATTTTAATAATATTCTGTTTGACATATGTTTTTCATTAGAAAGCCTCCGTAAATTGGTTATTATACATTCAGATAAACTTATTTTTTAGTTACGACAATTTTTGGCAGGAAGAAGTTCCTACTTTTTGAACTCTGTTATAAATATATCGGTAGAAACAGAAGCAAATTGTAGACCAATATAAAAGAGTGTCTTCGATCAGAATTGCCATTCTTCGCATCTTTTCTTAAACGAGTTTTGGTATGGTACTTCCGTATCGGTAGTGTTTATTGAAGGTATGTGTATGGCTATAACTGATAGCGTTGCGTGTTCGTGGTCAGTGGTGAAGCAGCGGCTGCAGATGCTGAACGCGTCGCACCGCGGCGTGTGGGAGTGCGCGCGGCACGTGTACCGCACGGAGGGGCTGCGCGCCTTCTACCGCTCGTACGGCACGCAGGTGGCCATGAACGTGCCGTTCCAGGCGCTGCACTTCATGGCGTACGAGTGGTCGCAGGCGCGGCTCAACCCTGCGCGCGCCTACGACCCGCGCGCGCACGCGCTTTCGGGCGCGCTGGCCGGCGCGCTGGCCGCCAGCGCCACCACGCCGCTGGACGTGTGCAAGACCGTGCTCAACACGCAGGAGGGCGCTTGGCGCGCCGAACGTCTGCGCGACGCGGCCGCGCACGTGCTGCGCGCGTCCGGCGCGCGCGGGTTCTTCCGCGGCCTCACCGCGCGCGTGCTCTACCAGATGCCCGCCGCCGCCATCTGCTGGCTCACCTACGAGACTTTCAAGCACGCGCTCGCCACCGTGAGTATACAACCACACACCCCCTCCCCCACACACTCACACCACACACGAGGTGGGATGAACTTAATTATAAATTTTCCTAAAACATACGTAAGCATGTTCCGGCGTTTACTGATCTTTTGTTGCATTTAGATAAATGATCGATATCGGCTGTGATTTATTTTCCTTTATAATTTATTAACGCTTTGCTTGTCCTTAGGTCCCAACAAAACCGTAACAATAATACGACAATATCGTCCGCGGCCACTGTAAAAATATAAATGAAATCGAATAGGTGGGTAGCTTATCAAATATCTCATACATTTTCAAAATAAAATGACGTTTATTTTTAATTACTTACATACTTTTATTAGATATATATTTAACGGTTAACGTGTCGAATTGTTACAAATTATAAACTACGAGTAGAAATTGTCCTGTGGCTAAACCACTGAAGATATGGCGCTCAAACACAGACATAAAATATTAGGATAATTTATAGTTAAATTCAACACACACTCCTCATCCCATCAAATCAGCAACAACATTATATAACTTACTTAAATACGAATATTTATCAAAATTTCTAATGATCATCAATCTAATGAAAGTTATAAAACGGGTGTAATAAAATGAAATGCCTTATCCATCGGTCCACCGATCGCTCCACGAGTTCCACGAGTGGAATGGTGAGTCAGGTGATTGATCCAGGGTCGTGTTACAGGTGGACGAAGTCAGCGAAGTGACGGGCCCGGCGCACTCGCCCACCGGCCCGCCGCCCCTCGCCGGCCCGCCGCCCCTCGCCTGCGCCGCGCTGCGCCTGGCCGCCGCGTCCGGCGACGTGTAGGCGCCCGCCGGCCCGCCACCGACCCGCCACCGACCCGCCACCGGCCCGCCGACTCGCCGATCGCTCCCCGCCCTCTGTGCGCTTGTAAATATCCCGCCTCACGCGTACGCCGCAGTCCTGCCGAGGCCGGTGTAGATAGTTTGGCCGGTTGGTCGCAGGCCGAGCGCGGGCGTCGATCGTTCCATCGAGAAGCCTCGAGCCGCCGACGAACATGACCCTAGCGAGTGAGTTAGCTTTGTATAAAAAATGGAAAACCGAAATCGAGCTCGTAGCGTTCCTCAGTATTTAGTTTAAAGCTCCGATCCAAATCTCCGTAACTGACGCGAAGGACCTCCGAAGCCTTGGTGTCACCCCCCACAATCACTCAATCACTCGTCGACCGAGCCCTCGCGCGTCGGCGGTTCGTTTAGTTGGTACATTAACAGAGCGCCGTACGTGTCGTGTCACTCGCTGGGCGTACACAGTCAGATGCTGTTTCGACTCTAGTGAGATTAGTTTAGTGTGTACATGTGTTGTATATGTTCTATACGTTTGCTAGCTCCGCCAGGCCTCTCCCCCTACCAGCTCTACTGTCGGGCCGAGGGCGGGGGGGGGAGGGGTTGGGGCCTGGAGGGCCTCTTGTTTTCGAATTGTTTTTTTGTAAATGATATTATGTTATCGCAGTCTACGATTGCAGCTAATACTTGTTATGATCGATTTTGGCGATAAATTGTTGTTTTGAACATCCTCGCGGATGTAAAATACTTTGGAGAGGTGCTATGTATGTGTCTGTATATTGTGAAGGAAGGCGTCAGGCGTCGAGTCGTGTCGTTGTTCGTGTACATTACTATTATGATTAATTGTATTTGTTGTATTTATGAGTTGTATAAGTGAGCGATGAACTCGGTTTAAATTGAAGAGTTATAAACTTTTGTAGATAAAAGGGCGAGCCCCGTTGCCCGGCTGTAAAATTGCAAATTGAAAAGAATATTATAAAGTAAACAATAAGTAAATAAAAAGTTGGACAATACGCGCCGCTGTTTCATTTGCTCCCCGCAGCACACGTGGGCGACCCTTGATGTGAGTGGTCCAGTCCAGTCCAGTCCAGTCCAGTCCAGTCCAGTCCAGTCAACAGCAGTCAACTTGGAGCAACGACATTATAATTGTTTCCTGTGTATGATAAGTTTGGATTTACAAAAAAGTCCTAAGTACTTTTAACAGTTGTCTATGAGCCATTGTACAAGCTCTGCTTAGTTTGCCACTAGATGACGTCGTGAGTCTGAGATGTCATTAAAAAACAAGCTTTTAAGAAATATAATAATTTAAATATAAATTGTGCAATGTCCTAATACCGACCGCCGCGGGGTGAAGACGTGTTTTGCTTGCTGCGAGTCGATATCTATCAGTAGGTAGTACCTCAGGTATATAAAGTACATCACATGTGTACGTTACAAGTACCTTCCTGAAGTGGACAGATTGGCGAAGCTACGAGTAGCATGTAGTGATGGCTTAGTTATGGGTTACTTGCCTTTTTTCACTGATTGTATGCACCTAATTAGAGATCACTGTTTTAAGCTTTGGAAGGTTTATTTTGACGAGCGATCAGTGGAAAAAGGTATATGGTATAAGACACTACAAAACGAGCCTTGGAAGACTCCATGGTTTTCTGAATGCACATTCGAGAGGCAGATGACAATTACAGCCCTCAGATTACGTTCCGGACACATCCCACTTAATAAGTTCGCATATATGATGAAGAAAGTACCATCTCCTCTTTGTTCAGAATGTGGCGTTTTAGAAGATGCGTATCATATTATGATGGAGTGTGTCCTGAACGAAGACGTGAGACATAATTTGTTATGTATTATGACTTATTTGAGACAACTTGGAGTTTGTAACCAGATATTGGCTGTTCCCCTTTCGGAGATGGCAAAAGAACTGTACAAGGTAGTTCTGGTTGGTATGAGGCAGCGGTCATTGTGTACATGACATGATATTACTGTATAGGTATAGTCTAAGTTTAATAATTTTGTAAAGTATCGCCTTAAGTATCCTTGGACGTTTGATTGGTTATATGTCGTTGATCTTATGGAGTGGCGTAGTTCCGAGGGACTAAAACACCTTAAATAAAGAAAAAAATTGTGTGGTTTTATGAAACCACGGTAAAAGTGAAACTTTTTTTCACATTTAACTAAAAATTTTTGGAATATTATTAGCTTTAGTAAATTTAGGCTTTAATAAATAACAACATTTACATTAAACACTAACAAAAACAAACAAAATAGCGTGGATCACTGGCACAAATGAGTAATAGTCTATACACAACACGGTCAGTTGCTGCGAACTATAGGCGCCGCCATATTGGCCTTGGCTGCTTAGGCGAGCGCCTTTCACTTTATCCCTACTCCGCGTCACGCGACATGCAACACACAGACCAAAAATTTTGAGACGATCTAATAAAAGTTTCACTTTAAAAAAAAAAGAAAGTACCTTGCTCAAACGACTGGTTGATGAGTAGGAAAAATAGTAAAGTTAGCTCCTTTGCGCATTGTATTATTAGTAAAGGAGGTAGTTCGTCAAATCTATGGCTATCTTTGTTTTTAAGTTCTTAAGTAGTGTGTTTATTTCGTTAGGCTCGACTGGGCTAAGATACATTGTGTTTTCAGGGGGATGTAATACAGAATCGTATTGCGATACATTAACAACTTGTTCGCGTCCACAGGGGAACGAACGAACCTGTGGCCGCGAAAATGTTGTTAAAAATATTAGCCACTTCATTCGGGTCGGTTGTCATCATTTTGATTTTAAGAATAATTTTTAAATTGTCATTAACCTCTCGGGTGCGGCAACACGGATCCATGTTTGTCCCGTCGGTGCGGCACACACGGATCCATGTTTTTCGCAGTTAACTTGCATTTTAATTAATTTTGGGTATTAAAGTTATTATAACGAAGTCTAGAAAGGTTTGTTATGCATTTGCTTTATACGAACAACATTTTAAAACATTCGTTTGTCAAGTGCGCTTCAAGAGCCGTAAAAAAAACGAGTTCCAATTTCAAAGTTGACGATGACGCAACGCGATCTGTCAAGTGCCTCTTAAAACTGATTTTTTGCCGATAAGGTGATTTTGAAGGTAGTTTGTTGTTATATTTTACTTATTATACTTATTTTAGGAACCACTATCAATACGAATTGAGGCATAAATCATGCGTAATTTTGAATAGTGTTACTCAAAAAGTTACCGAGTCTATTACCTATTGAAAAGGGCTTACTCATTTGAAGGTTTTTACGCATTTATTCTTATGTTTTTATTGATAAAATGATATAATTGCGATGAGAATCTTATATAGAATATAGAATAGCAACAAAAATGTGTTAGAAAAGCTAAATATTTAAATAAACACTAATTTTTTGCCTGACGAGCGAAATTAGACGCACACATACAAAGGGCTCCCACGCCATTACTGTTCTACATCATCATCAGCGTATCGTAGTCAACTGCTGGACATAGGCCTCTCCAATAGCACGCCACTTAAAATTGTATATCGCCGTTGATTCGTGTTTGCACGCAGCCTAGCGGGAAGTCCCGGAACTATTAACACCCACACATACACAGTAGTGACGGACAATGAACAAGACGTAAACTGATCTTTGTTTATGTTTTACTAAATTATTTTTTATTGACCATAGACTTTGTGTGTCACATAATGGAACGATCAGTTTGTTCTCTTTAGCATTCAGTCATTTTCATAGAGTTTAGAGAATTCTCAGAACTTAAAAATAATAAATGAAAACTGGTCTAGCAAACGAGTCCTTTTTTTAAATAACTTGATAAATAGGTTGTTTTTTTTATGTATTGTTCCTGTCTTTTGCACTAGTTAACTAAAAAAATAAATTATTTAACTAAAAAACACTATTTCTTCATATAAATACTACGTAATTTGGTGTTCGGCGCAAATAATAGTTTGATTGTAAAGTGACAAAATGGCGAATATCTCGACAGCGAAATGTGATTTTTACAAATATGTTTCTCAATGAATTTTTACTGCAGTTATAGTGTTTTTTATATCAGTAGATAGCTTAGTTATCGAACTTTATGAGGATAATAAGTAAAATGAATAATAAAGCACATAAAATATTAAAATCATGTTTATTAACACAATAGGTGCGTAAATTAATACTTGGCTCAATTGTGAGTAAATAATAATGCGATAACATTAGTTTAGTAATAAAATATGGCATAACCATGTACGCTTGTTATCCATCTTTTGAAAAATAATCACTTTTATAACCACCGAGCATTGTTTTTGAAAAGATTTGATCATTTTCGTACACCATGCACCGTGCTGCAAAATTTTGCAATTTCGCCGCACGGTGCATGTAACCGGAAGTACCCGTTCGCGCATCCGAAAGATTAAGTGTTTTGTGAAGGACATTCTGTCACTAAATGGCGGTCCTTGGTTGGCGGTATGTTCACGACCAAAACAGTATCGATAGATGGCGCTGTACAATTCGCTTGAATCGCGTTATTATTTGTTTACCTCTAGTAGTATACAATATTTTGATTGGTTAAATAAAGATGCTGGGTGCTAGAAAGCTAGATACGCTAGTACTAACTAGATCAAGTTACAGTTGTGGTTTTATTTCTCAGACCCTTCTAGTATACAGTAGTACGCTAGTCGTAACACTTCGCAATATTTATTAATCTCATCACATAACATCTCCAGTGTACGTATCACCTGTATGCTGATGATCTGCAGCTATATTTACAGGCAAGGGTGGAGGATATAGCAAAGGCCGTTGACAAAGTCAATAAAGACCTAGAATCCATACATGCCTGGTCGCTGAAATTTGGACTGTCAGTAAACCCCATCAAATGCCAGGCGATAATTTTAGGAAGCCAAAGCATGATTGGCAGATTGAACACTGACTCAATTTCGCCGATCGTGTTCAACGGCATGGTTCCTTTTAGCCCCGTAGTCAAGGCTCTGGGTCTACACATTGACTCAACTCTCGATTGGAACACTATACTAGAACTTCCTGCCTCCTAAAACTATGCGTATGCAGTCTTTAATCATTCCGTAATTGACTTGGTGATGTATGAAATACAGGTCTCGACCTCGTTTAATCCACCCCAACCTACTAATTTTGAGTTTGTACTAATTTCATTGATATTTTACAATGTAGGGTGCGTCGTCGAACAGTGAACCAGCTGTTTTTCTAAGTCATATATCTTGTTAGAAAATAAAGATAAGAACATGATTTAGGTGTCATCGTTTAGGTAATTTTATAAGGTGTCTTAGTTATAGACTACAGAAAGATCAAAGAATTAATTAAGACGGTATAGAGGTTTTAAAAAATAAATGAATTTGGCTCACTGTGTACTATGGATGGTTTACACTGAACCACCCTTATTTCAACAGTGAACCACAATATAATTATATTGATGGGACACTTATTTGTAGAAAAGAAACACAATCTTTAATAATCATCTTTTTATTTGACCATAGAAAATAAAAGAAAAAAAATAAAACATTTCTGCCAACAAGAGTTATCAGTCTTCATTAATTTACCTATCACTTAAAATAATGAAATCAAAATACTTAAAATTAATCATCCCATATTCAACAAAGGCAAGTTCACATTGCATTAATATTTAATAAGACGTTTGCGTAGACGATGTTATAGATGTTACCCCAGATCGAGAAAGTGCATCTAGAAGGTTACTTAAATTTGAACGTCATGTCTTGTCAAACTTCAGTCACAGAAGTTGAATCTTGAATTTCTTGATTATTGCTTTTACATGAAGTCGAGAATTGCTGAAACTGCAGCATTAGGCAAATTTTGTGATTTCACTGTTCCATGTTATTTTCTTTTTTACATAACGACGCAATCTATGGTATGAAATATTACAAGCATTTGCCGCCGTTCTAACAGAGTTCCCATTTTCTACCATACGTAAAGTTGACATCATGTCATTTTTTTATGTTTTCCTATCTTCCGCTCTTTATCTTTTTGCCTTGGCATCCTAAAACAAAAAGAAAACACTTCAAGAAACAGTGTACCAGGATCGTAAGGTACACAGTGAATCGGTTCACTGTGTAATATGCAGACCTGGTTCACTGTTCAATTCAGGTACTTTTCAACTTTAAAGCTAAAAATTAATAAGTCTTATTTGAAATTTTTAGAATGCAATATGCTTATGATATTTCCAAAGCTATAACAATATTTGCACCACACAACTTTTACTCTCTTAGTTAAAAACAAAAAATACAAAAATCGAGATACTTACTTGGAAATAGTACGTTTTTTCGGCGAAAAACAAACAAGCACACATCACATGTTTCGCTCAAGTCGTGGTCGTCGGCTTACTACGGAAGAGGGGAAGTGGGTACATGGCAAATGTTTTGACATGATTGAGCAAGTAACAATCGTCGCGATTTCAGAAATATGACGGTGGTTCACTGTATCTGGTTGGTTCACTGTTCGACAACCGACCCTACTCTTTGTGGTGGAAATAAATATATTTTATTATTATTAATAACTGCATTCGGTGCATTCGCTTTGGTTACCTATTCGCCTGCGTTGCAATCAGCTAGCTCTGACCTCTCTATTTTCATTTCTTACCTCACCTACTTACCTTGCTCCCTACCTCCGCTTCCTGTCTTGTCCTGCAATTACCAATTACGACAGAATTCTTCGTCCACTAACCATTTTGCATTTAAAGAGAAGGTATATGAGCTCTTTCTAAATTATATGTTGGAATTAGCATAAGGATAACACGCCAACCAAATTTGTAAAATTCGTAGTGTAGTTATATAACATTACTTAGTTAATGTTGCTTAACATTTGTTCTAACTTTAACTAACATATTGTAACAAATGTTATAAATTGTTAGTTATATTATAATTATAATTAAATTTTGTGTGGTTCGCGCCGAATCTGAATAATGAATCTTAATATTGGAACGAATTGCGGAACGGGCGCGTTGCGGAAGGGAGCTATACTCGTTGCGCTGTAGCATGGTGCAGGTGACATTTGCCTGTACGACGTTGACATCTATCAGTATCACATAACTAAGGGATGTGACGTTATGCAATTAATTTTTATCGCATACGATACTCGCAGCATAAATCTAGTTCTCTTTAATATTGTTATGAAAATGAGTGTGTTATTCAGTTGTGCAGTGTAACTGTTATTTGTTTGTTGAGTTCTTTGTTATTACCATGTCTGAGCATACAAAAATAAACTGTTTTGGGTAGTCAGGCCAGGGAGGTTGTTGTTCGTTAATAATATCCGTCACAGACTCAGATGATGAATTGAGTGACAATTCAGATGTTCCTGACTCTGATATGACGATTTTGAAATGAATTTGGACGAATAAAATGTATTTTTACTTAGCAACCTTTTAAGCAACCTTACTATAATATATACTACTATAATTATAGACCAATTTTAACAATAAAAAATTACCGTTTTTTATTATGAAAAATATCGACTATCCATCGTAGCAGCACATCCCATCACTAAATACTTCTTTGGCGTTACGTCATACGCATAACACTGCTTAATTTTTCATTAAATTTGATTTTATTTGTAGATTAGAACATTCTGGTTTGGTTTAATTTAATTTACTACAGTTATTAATGATTTAATATATTGCGAATGTGGTACAGCTGAAATACTCAGTCATAATTTATAAATCGCGGCAACTTTCAAGAGTGAAACGAAGTGTTACTGAAACTGTCACCCGCACCATGCTACAGCGCATAGAGTATAGACGGAATTGTAACGACACTTTCGACTTAAGTCAACGACCTATGTCAACGACACATTAGTTTAATATTAATAATATAGATGTCGCTGTAAATTAATGATGTTTAAAATTCTGTATATCAAATATAAATACAAAATATATCAATAAATAAGTTTAGCAGTGAACTGCGTTAGGCTGGTGATTATAGTGTAACGACAATTTTTTCTACAGTAAGCTATTGTAATTTTTATTGAGGGTATACAGGTTTTTTGTACATAATAAATAATAAAAAATTATAACAATAATGAATCCTGACAGTGTTTCTGCACAAGTTCGGGATATTGCTGATGGAGTTAGGTAAGTAGATATTTTATACAGACAATAATAAATGCTTTTGTATTTTTAGCAAGTACGCATTATAACCTCTCTTTACTATTGTGCTAACCAAGTCATACGCGTTATAATCTCTCCATTATTGTGTGTTTAGCAAGTGTACGCGTCATAACTTTAATAAATTCAAAAGCAAATAATATTTTAATATTACAATATCAGAACGTATGTATTTAGCAATAACAATTCCTTTACTAATTCATCGAAAGGAACTTCGTTCCATCCGGGTGTCCTTTGACACCTCTCAAGTCTTTTTTAAATAATATTTTTCAGATTCTACTAACAAGTAGCGCTAGTAGAGCTTACACTAAAAGTACTAAAGGAAGTTTAGGGATATGCATCAAAAATACACGTAGGTATTTAGAATTTTTGTTGATCAAATTTGTAAAAATATCAGTGCTGACGAAAATTTTGTTTTTTTATATTCACACAAAAACCGTTTGAGTACAGTAGAGTACTTACAGTGACATGATCATGAAATAAAAATAGATAAGTAGAAAATAATCATAACTTCGTGACTCTGATAACCGCAGCAATACTGTTTTAAATTGTAGACTGATTTTCAGAAAAAAAAACTGATAGTTATATTTTATTTAATCATATTATTTTTTATGCATGCAAATATATTTAAAATTTCTGTTGAACACCGAAATGTAGTGTATTTTTAAACATCATTTGAATGCACGTGAAATGAAGCCGAAACTTGGTCGGTCACTAATAAATAAAAGATTTCATGTCAACATATTTATTTATTATTAAACGGTCGATATTTTAAAATACAACTGTTAATATATTCGCCTGAAAAATATTAAAAAAATATAATTATTATGCAGCGGTGTACTCGCGAGGAGGGTCGGGCGTGGGGCGTGGGGCGTGGCGCGGCTCAGCACAGCTCCGCGGTGACGAGCCCGTAGTGCGCGGCCAGCGCCAGCAGCGGCGCGGCCGTGGGCGGCGCGGGCAGGGCCCCGGCGCTGGCCGCCACGTCCAGGTGCGTGTAGCGCAGCGCGCCGCGCTCCAGCGCCGCCACCAGCAGCAGGAAGGCGGCGGGCGCCTGGTGGCCGCGCGGCAGGGCGCTGGACGCCGCGCTGTCGGCCTGCTGCACGTGCTCGCCCGGCGCGCGCCCGCGGTGCGCCGCCAGGTCCTCGCGCCGCAGCGTGGACACCTCCAGCATGTCGCCCAGCGCCGCGCCGGCCGCCTGCAGCGCGCGCGCGTGCTGCGAGGCGCGCGCCGCGTGGTTGTCGAGCGCCGCCGTGTAGCCCGCGCCGTACGCGCGCACGGCGTGCCCCGTCAGCGTGGCCACCGTGTACAGGTGCGGCTCCCTCTCGCTCGCCGCGCGCTCCGCCATCTGCGGGGAGAGGGGCGGTCAGCGCGCGCCCGGCCCGGGGGCGGGGCCCGAGCCCGGGGACGCACCTCGGCGAGAAGGTCTCCCATGACCATGCGGCCCTCGGCGTCCGTGTTGCCGACGCGCACGGCCAGCCCGCTCCTGCTGCGGATGAGCTCGTCGGCGACGTAGGCCTGCTCGCCGACGGAGTTCCGCACCATGCCGAGCGAGGCGACCACCTTGACGTCGGGCCGCAGCAGCTCGCACGCCTTGAGGAAGCCGACGACGGCGGCGGCTCCGCACTTGTCCCGCGACATGCCGGCCATGGCGCCGCCCGCCTTGATGTCGCACCCGCCCGTGTCGTACGTGACTCCCTAGTGCGCGTCGGAAATCAAACAAAATATTTTTATTCGATAGGAACCTCGAGCCCGGGTATACCGTTGACGACGCCCTTACCTTGCCTACGAGCATGACCGTTCGCTCATAGTTCTTGGGCACGTACTCGAGGAAGATGACGCAACCTGCACATACGATGTAATGTACATACGGTTAGCTTTACGTTTTCTCGGAAACGGTCATATTCGAATATTTGTAGCACTTTGCATTTTCGTAAATAAACCAGTGATCTGGCTGGTGGCAGTTAATATAAGAAGGCGCCTGGTCAATTACAAGAGTTTAAGTTTGAGCTACAATGTGATAATATCCAAGTGGTGAATCCAACGTCCTCGGCGATCATTACGGACGATAAATTCTCTACTATTTAAAGGTCATCACGTATTTTTGAAATTATTCAAACTCTAACATGGAACATTGTTATTAATTTATTGCAGTTCACTACTAAATGAAGGGTCCTTTTACTATAAAAAAACTGTCCATATTGTGTATGTTGAATCCAGAAAAATATCTCTGGGTATTCACACATAAATATTTAACATTTACATGATGAAATAGACACCTATTTGGCAAGTGGACCGTCGATATCGAAACAATGTTTGTTTGCTGAACCATACTAACCCAACATACCGAATATAACATATCTCGTTTTCTTCCTCCCGTAAACATCTATGCGAGCTGCGCTGTATAAGCATTACACTTCACTCAAGTATTGCAATCACCTATGGAAGCATGTAGTTATGTTCGTGTTAACACTGTAATGACTTTAGTTTTGGTAGCATTAAAAACCCTAGCACTAAGTATGTTTCTACTAATTTTACTTTAATATCAATCGTCGTCGAGAATCAATCCCTTACGCTTGGTCCTTCGAGCCGAGAGTGAGTCTTTACCGTCTCGTGTGACTCCTTCGATCGTTCCGTTATTTATGTATTACATGAATTCGTATAAAATGTAGCGAAACATATTTCTCGCCAGCCATCCTAACGTCACCGCTACGCATGGAGCGGGAGTTATTTATAGGCCCTTAAATTTGAGCACATTTTTTATCGAGTATGTTTAATTAATTAATTTTTCGACCTAACAAATAAATGCGTTTCGTTCGACTCGCATAAGCGATATAAGCTAAGGCGTCACCGCGGTGTCTGTCGACGGAGGCGGCGGCGCGGTCCACGGCGGCGAGCAGCGGGTACTGGCGGCGCAGCTCGGCCGGCTCGTCCAGCACGCGCACGCTCACGGCGCCGGGCGCAGCGAACAGCTCGCGCACGTACTCCGCCGCGCGCAGCGGCGTCATGCGCTCCGGGTCCGCGCCGCCGATGTCGCGCGCCGCTCCCCTGCGCCCACAGACATAGCCGTATGAGCTCGGACTTCAAGTGCACACGCCCGCCTCGCGAGCGGAGCTCACCGTGAGATCTCGAGCGCGGTGGCCTCGGCGAGCAGGCGCGAGAGCGGCTCGCGTGTGCCCTCCCCGTACACGCCCAGCGCCTCCACCTTGTGCGCCTCCTCCGGGAAAGACTCTCGGATCTGCAGCGGCTGAGAACGTACGCCGTTTGTTACGCGTCATCGTTCGAAGGGTTCGCCGGTGCACGACCGAAGGTTCGCACTCACCACGTAGAGCGCCTCAAGCGCGCCGAGCAGCGCGACGAGCTCGGCGTTGGGCCAGGCGGGGTGCGGCTGCAGCGCCACGAGCGGGCGCAGCGAGCCCGCCGCCACGGCGCGCCGGACGCCAGCCAGCGCCGCCTCGCCGATGCTCCTGCGAACGGACCGAACAACGAGTTCTACGGGTGACAATTACTGCCAGTTTTATACGGACTCGCTAAATATCTTTTAATCGACGTCGGAGGTACATAAAAACGCTATTAAATCAGACCACGAGTTATAGTGAAGGTCCTTCACCTGACGTCATCGTAGGCCGTGAGGGGCCCAGTCGGCGACACCACGAGCCGCCCGCCGGACACGCGCGTACACGGCAACACGGACACGTTCTGCATCAGATACAAAGCGTATGTAGCTCGTGTATTATCAACGCCTCAGTCAAACGATGTGTATAACTTAACAGGTTCCTAAATATGTGCACTACTGATGAAAATTATTGCACCTTTACGATAATTATGTGAATAATCGAATGATTTTGGTCCCTTCAATTTCTTTAATGATTTTTGAGAAAATGAAACAGATATCGCGGCTCAAAAGGAGTGACTTTTACTAGAGCTAGCGCTAGCGACTACGATCATTCGCAGTCGTAGTCTCATTTAGTGATATTGAGATAGTGATAAATCACAAGTACCTTTTCTAATTGGTACCAAACAGAATGAAAGCACCTCAAACAATACCCTACAAGGTGCTTACACTTTGCTCATTATTGTAAAGAGTATTATTTAGTGAGCGGGTTTGTCAGTAGATAGTTAGGTACCTTGTCGAAGGTGGCGTCGAGCTGTCGCGCCGCGGCCACGAAGTCCTCGAGCGCCTGCGGCGGCAGCACGCCCTCGGTGCAGAGCAGCACGAGCGCGTCGTGCTCGGCGCTGTTCACCTCGCTCACCGCGCGCACCGCCACGCCGTGCACCTCCCACGACTCGACGCCCATGCTCGCTCACTGCGCACAACCGCCCTCACTGCTACATGTGTCCTCATGTGTATAGTCCATTCGCTTAGATACGGTCACTTTGATCGCACCGCCATCGCACGTGCGGCTTTTTGTCGAAGAAAATCAAACGAGCCGCTTGCGGCGTAAACTTACAATTATGAATATATATTTTGTATATCACTAAAATAACCACAATTGCGTGCCGGTGTACCGACACTACCTAAACGAATGGTCTATATCTCTATACGTTCGCCATAACATGTCCTATCGAGTATTAGGTGGGAGAGTAGGACGAGACATTTTGTACCCACCTCGCAAATGCTTATTGTTTGCTAGAACCCGACTTGAAACCACCAAACGTAAACGTTACTACATTACTTTTACACCACTTTCTTATCTACTACTTGTAACAACATGACCATTACCGTGAGCCTCATCAACTTCCACATCACGTTCATCTTATAAAACAGAACACAACTTTCTTTTTCTTTATTCCTTAAGTAAATACAACTCCCGCGCTAGGAATATTCATGGGTCGCGGGGGACTTTACAAACATACATGAAACGCGGCACAAAGCACAAGTGAAAGTTGTCCCATGTGGGGTTTGAACCCGCAACACTCATTTAAAAGATGATTTTTTTAAATATAATAATATAAAAAAGAAATTGCCCTTAATTTGACATTACTGCAAATAAAAAGTTGTAAACCTACCTGTGAAACTCAACTCGTTTGATGCACAATTGTGAAACGAAAAATATGTAAAGCAATTTTAATTCCAAAATGTTTTACACTCAACTAACGTACTATCGCAGAGCAGAACGAGCGTAAATAGAAACTGTTGTCCAAGTACGATAACTGTAGCTGGTGTTATCTCATCTGATTTGTAATAAAACAGTGTCACAATGCTATTGGAAAAATATGAGCAGTGATACGAGTATGAAATGGCTTTGGTTTGCGCCCGATTTGATTACGA
Organism: Spilarctia lutea; assembly: GCA_916048165.1. Classification (NCBI taxonomy): domain Eukaryota; kingdom Metazoa; phylum Arthropoda; class Insecta; order Lepidoptera; family Erebidae; genus Spilarctia; species Spilarctia lutea. The sequence continues at coordinate 211,561 of OU696492.1, read as the reverse complement.
AGTTTAGTGTTCATATAAACTTAGCGAGACCTTTCTGCATCCAAGAGGCTATCGGCATTAAAATATTTCATCTTCATCATCTACATCCATACTATAAATCCTCTATAAAAGTTTGTGAAACAGCTAGCTTAATGTCAATATTAAAACACTTGCGTCGTAGTAACCATAATATATCATCCAAACGAGTGTTATAATGTTGTACTAAATTTCATAATGCACCTCTTTTTTCAAAAAAGAACATTGTCAGGCACGCGCCCTCAGATTACAAAAGAAAGCCAGATGGAACGTACTTGTCAATTAACATGAAGCCGTGTATTATTTAAGTGTGTGTGTGTGTAACTATTATGTTAGTTTGTTAACAGCCTTTAACAGGCCACTAGTTGAGACCTCTCCGCGGCAAGGAGGATTTGACCCACTACACCACCTTGGCTAGACGGGTTAATATAACGTTTGATTCACGTTTTATTTCTCTTTGCATTGAAGCTGTTCTGCGTGGGTTGTTCACTTAGTCGCCTTTTACAACACCCATGTGATACAAACGGTTGGTGATACTCTGTATTCTTAATCTATCACCTCACGGAGAGGTGGTAACAGAGCCCTAGTCTGGTAGCACCTCCGGTACATAGTGGTGTACCGCGGTCCTACCTGAATCGCTGCCTCGTCCTGCACCGACTGCTAGACCTGATCGTTTATCATTGGTGATTAATATGAACGGTTAAACGACTACTCCTTAGAATTGTCAACATCTAGTGTTCATATAAAAAAATATACTAATATAAGAAAGGAGAAGGGTTTGTTTGTTTGGTTGAAAGCGCTAGTCTCAGGAAGTACTGGTATTATTTGAAAAATTCGTTGCCTATTAAATAGTCTAGCTATCGGGGAAGGCTTATATATCATCATGCTACAATCAAAAGGAGAGAAAGAGTATCAATGAAATATGTTGCAAAAACGGGGGAAAATTATTTCTTTTGAGAGCTTCCATTGCGAGCGCTGCGCAAACGGTTCAAGTTTCATAAAAACAATGTAAGATTTGTTTTCATTTAAAAGATGTAAAAAAAACAAAGAGAAATAGCGTTACGACGACTTCAGAGAGCAATTTATCCGTTCGTAAATGAAAAACTAGCCAAGTCAAGCTTTAGGCTACAATAAATTATTATCCTAAGTTTTAGCAAGAAATAATATTTTAGGTAGTCATAAAATATTTCATATTTTTAGTAGCTGATCCGACGTTGTTTTGCCATTACTTAAAATAAAAGAAGTTTAGAATTATAAAAAATAGATGTTGGCCGATTCTCAGACCTACCCGACATGCACGCAAAATTTCATAAAAATCGGTCCAGCCACGAGAATTTTATTAATTAGATAAATACATTTTAGGACTGACCATTGAATTTAGCAATTTAGATGTTACTTCTTTTGTCGTTGAAGTAAATAATCCAGGCGTATATCATAATATTGAACTTGGCTCTCATTTCACATTCGTTTTTTTGATTTAAGTGCAGCACCGTACCGCTCAACACAATAAAATATTAAACACCTACACAACCTTTATCAGTAGAATATGTAAATTACTTAACATTTATTTGTTTATTGCTTAGATGCGATTTCTGTTATCAGTGACTGCTAGACAACAAGATTACTTTAACTTCATCCATACCCACGTAGAATACGAACATAATATATATCAGCGTGAGGCTGTAAAAAGTGTAAAAACTATTAGATTACAATCTACCTGGCGAGATTGTAAACTGACGAAATATTGTCAACTGTGACATACTGTTAATGTAACGTACTATTTTCGTAAGAGCTTCGATTAAGAGCCACTACTACTGTGTGAGATTACATTAAAATGTGACAGATACTCGTAATGTATATACATATTTAAGATGAACACTACCCAGGACAGGATTGTCATCACTATTGATATGTAAAATGTGTTTGTTTTTCAGACCCAGGATCAAATTCGGAGAGAAACACGTGCGGTGGATTACTCGGCACAGCCAAAAAAAGCCAAAGCATTTAGTACAAGAGTGCTTGTATACCACTCTAAAGCTGTGACTTCAAAGGCTAGTACGTGTTGTCGTGTAGGGGAAGGAAGAAGGTGGGATCAGTTGGAAGAGCTTATCAGTACACTCTACATAATAAAGTTTGTATGGGGGACTAATCACTTGTCAATTGTATTGTTATAAAAACTCAATTATTCCCAAACCTCACATATTGTCGTATACCTGAAACATCGCTGGGCACAGGCGATTGAGACTAAAGGGGGAGCCTTGGCAGTTTGTTTGGACATTGCGAAGGCCTTCGATCGGGTCTGGTTCAAAGCGCTTCTTTCGAAGCTTCCTTCCTATGAGCTTTCCGAGAAATTATGCGATTGGGTCTAGCTCTTTAACAGAGAAGCATAATAAAGGTCGTAGTCGACGGTGAATGCTCAGACTCCATATCTGTGAATGCTGGTGTCCCGCAAGGCCGTGTTATCGCCTACTTTGTTCCTCCTTCATATCAATGACATGCTGCAAATTAGCGGTATGCGGATGACAGTACGGGTGATGCTCTCTACACCGGCCGCGCCAATATTTCTCTTGAAAACGTCATAGAGAGTCGTAACCTACTTGAGTTTAAAATTGAGACCTCTTTGGAAAAGGTCTCAGATTGGGGTAGAAATAATTTAGTCCAATATTATTATAATTATTTTTAAAAGACGACTCCATCATTAAGAATATACATCTTGTGTGGCGGGGGACTTTACAAACATACATATGACGAACACAAAGAACACCCAGACTCAGCACAACATTTAGGGATCACACAAAATGATGTAGCAAGCGGTGTAGTGACCGCTTAAACCACTAGGTCAACCGTGCAGTCAAATTTAAACCCACAAAGACACAAATTTGCGCGTTCACCACTACAAAACTGCCGTGGGTCGTATGTCCTCGTTTTGAAGACACTTCTCTATCTGCCTCAGTCAATATTGGAATACTTGGTGTCGACGTATCAAGCCAAGTGCAGTTTCGTGGCCATTTGGAGGGTAAGGCCAAATTGGCCTCGAAGAAGCTTGGTGTGCTCAACAGATCGAGACAGTAATTCACCCCGGCCCACCGCCTTCTGCTTTATAAGGCGCAGTTTCGGCCTCACATGGAATACTGTCCTCATCTTTGGGCAGGGGCACCCCAATACCACCCAGTACTAAGGTTACTACCGTAGTACTAGTTGATTTTACCAATGCCTTTAATACCGTCAGTCATGAACTTCTTCTTGCTGTCCTATCCCACTTTTCGGTCTCTCAGGAAGCACTGAACTGGTTTTCCTCCTATCTTCGGGATCGTCAGCAATCAGTCAGTATGGAAGACACTTCCTCTAGTAGGTGTGGTCTTGTTGCTGGCGTCCCTCAAGGCGGTATTCTCTCACCTCTCCTGTTTTCCATCTTCATTAACCTTATTACCTCAAGACTTCAGTGTTCCTATCATTTGTATGCCGATGATTTGCAGCTATACTACCAAACAGAGTTGTGCAATGTATCGTCCGCGGTTTCGGTTGTAAATGATGACCTAGCAGCTATCAAACACTGGTCTGACATGTTTGGTGTATCAGTGAATTCGGATAAATGTCAGGCTATTATCATTGGGAGTAGTCGTAGCATGAGCCTGCTAGACCTAGCCTCAGTTCCACCACTTATCTACGATTGCATGGTTATTCCATATTCTGAAAGTGTAAAGGACCTCGGATTGTACATTGACACAACTCTCAGCTGGCGAAAACAAGTCGCATCCGTGTGCCAAAAAATTACAGGCTCGTTGCGGGCCCTCTCCAGACTTAAAAACTTTCTTCCATTGAAAACTAAGGCAATGCTCGTCCAGACCCTAATATTTCCAATAATCGACTATGGTGACATGTGCTACTTTGACCTGAATGCAGATCTGCTCAATAAGCTTGACCGTCTTCGCAACAATTGCATTCGATTCGTTTTTAATTTATGTAAATATGATCACGTTTCTTAGCATCGGTCCCCTTTTGAATTGGTTTCCAAATCGCACACGCAGACAGATTCGAGCATTAAGTACCTACCCTTTACTCTTTTCTCCAACTTCTCCTTCGTACTTAACTACTCAACTTCAGTATTTAGGTACAAACCACTCTAAAAACCTTAGGTCTTCAAACAATCTACTTTTTCACTGTCCCGCTCACCGCTTTCACTTTGTACATTTTACTTTTCTTGTTCAGTCTGTCCTGCTATGGAACGCGCTCCCTCTCGAGATCAGAATGGCAAAAACTCGGCTGTTGCGGAAACATTTGTGGCGACCTCCACATACAGCGCCATCTACCGAAGATACACTGAACTACGAAGTAACGCACTGTACCTACAAACTACACTACACGGAGTAACTACCAATCCTAAATCGCGCAAATAAAGTTCCCGCGCCGATTATCATATATACAACATCCCAACATCAACTGTTGGGCAGTAGCCCGCCAGGCATGATCACCTCGCCTGGTCGGAGGATCCTCCCTTTGTGTTGGGTGGAACATTATACCCGTTCCCCCACACATTTAATAGACACTTTCGGATCCACCACAATCTTAGCCTATCCCCTTGAAAATTGTATAGTATGTAGTTATATTTATGTATTTATGTATATTTATGTATTTGTGTTATATAGTAGTAGTATATTTAAGTTTTTTCGGACAATTTCGGACAATTTAACACACAACGCCGTCTAGGCCCAAGCTAAGCAGAGCTTGTGTTATGGGTACCAGACAACCGATATAAATACATATATACTTTTTTTTTGTAAATACATACATATTATACATAGAAAACACCCAAACTTCGAAACAAATATTTGCAGATCATACAAACATTTGGACCGACCCGGGAATCGAACCCGAGACCTCAAGCACAGCAGTCGCTTACGCTACCACTCGCGCCACCGAGGCAGTATTTAAGTATTTATATATATAGAGCAATATTTAAGTAGGTATATTTAAGGATTATTTGGTAAATACATTTGTTAAATATCATTAACAATTGCCGTGCATCTACCTTATTTAGCTCTGCATCGCCCTAAGGTTGACTGGCAGAAAATGCCTACGGCATTAAGTCCGCCTTTGCAACATCTGTGCATAAAGTTTAAATAAATAAATAAAATAATAATACAGCTCCTCCCTCTGGACTGCATTCAGCGGAGAGCGACTCGCATCGTCGCTTGCCAAGAACTTCCAATTCGGATAGACGCAATTTGGCTTTCCCTTGGGATCTCGAGACCGGCGTCCTCAAGCGAGTGTACGAGGACGAGGGCGCCCTGATTCGGCGAGTTGGTGGATGCCCGCCAGGAGATCGAGCGCTGGAGACAGGAGGCTCACGACGATCTCTTCCGGACGTGGGCTGCAAGAATGGAGGGGAGTCCGACGGCGCTTGTTAGGGCCGCTCGGCCCGTCCTGCGTCAATTTGTGGAGGGGGGTCATGGGGCTCCCACATACCACCTCACCCAACTTCTCACGGGTCACGGCTGCTTCGCCAAGTACCTGTGGGAGGTGGTGAGAGTGGAATCGGAGCCCCGGTGCCGTAACTGCACCAGCGGCGACCCTAACACGGCCCAACACACCCTGGCCGTGTGCGGGCAGCGAGCTGGGCTCACTCTCTCGCCCCGCAAGACCCCAGCGAGGGGTCGCCGGCGACAGGTGTTCGCCCGCGGTCCCGAATGAGAATAGCTTAGGGCGGCGGGTCGGGGGACCTGCCGCCCCTTAGCCATTAGGCAGAATGCGCCCCTCTTGTTTCAGGGGCAAATACCAACTAAGGAGAGGGGGGCCCCAACGATTTCCCCCCCTAAGGCGAGCCCGAAAAGGCGTCCCTAGCCGAGTCGCGGTGAGCATTCTATCCCGTGGCTCGGTCTTAGGTGATGAGGAATTTAGTGGAATTAGGGTTTAGTGGGTAGTCTGGCCTACTCTCTTGGAGGCCAGGAGTCCCACACGAAGCGAACCCACCGCGGTGGTTTAGCAAAGTGCGTAAATGCATTCCGCATGGGGAAAAAAAAAAAGAGATGTGGCTTCGCTGTGCATCTTCTTCCGCATTTGCTATGGGGAGTGCTCCGAGGAATTGTTCGGACTGATCAGCTGAATGAGCTGTCACCTGCGGTGTTCTCGGACCAATATGACCTGCAAACCTTCAAGAAAAGAGTGTACTCCTTCTTAAAAGCCGGCAACGCACTTGTATCGCCTCTAGTGTAGCGGGTGCCATGGGCGGCGGTAATCGCTTACCTTGAAACAAAAGATTAAAAAGACTAGCCCTTCTCTTCAAATTAGATTTTTGGTAACATTCAGTGTGGATACAGAAGCAGTAGCTCCTAAAAATGATGAAGGCCATAGGTGTAACCTTTTAGCCTTTACCTGGTGAAGGTTGCAGGAAGTCATTGGATGCAGGCAACACAGGACCAGTTGTTGTGGGGAAACTTGAGGGAGGCATGTCCTCCTATGGCCTTGAGTGAGTAGTCCTCAATATAGAATAATGACGTCCCTATTTTCATAGACTTCAGATCAAAAATGGCTTTTTTTATTGTATTATAGGTTCTAGATTTCCAATAAGCAAAACTTTATTTACAAATCGTATAAGAGAACAAGTCATAAATATATATTAAAGTTATTAGTGGAGATGCAAACTCCACAAGATCTTAGGCTGTTTAACATATTGGTTTGAAAACAAAAACTAAATCCTACATTTTCATAAAACATTTTATTTAAATTCTATTTCAGACACTATTTTACTCTTTATTGCGTATAAAAAGCTATCATAGACATGACCAACATGCTTTTATTTTAATATCAGCATTGAAACAGTCATTTTCTTTTTCAAGAAAATATAAAAAAATAACCTTAAATAGCATTATAAAGTTCCTAAAACTAATAAAACATTAAAGAAAATAGTATTTATAATTGTTCTTAGACTTATTTCTAGAGAGTGTTGAGCATGAATTATGATCTCCTGTAAACCATGGTTGTTGACATATCTTTGTGTAGGGACTGTCAAAATAATATAGAACCTATAAATCCATGTGACGCCCAAGACCAAAGCATAAAATAATATACTGATATTTATTGAGTTATGGTAATTAAATACTCTTACAATTATACAATATAGATGCTTTGATTTTTAAGGAAGGACACAGGCTACTATTTAGCGCGATAACCGACATAAACGCGGGCCACGGAGCCACGGTCAAGATAGTTTTTCTATAAGGTTTATTGTTGCATATACTATACGTATATATCTGTTATGTGTTTGTCATCACCAGTATCAACATTGATTTGGTCCCTACTTAGCATAAGTACTTTTGCATCGTGAACCTTAGATAAAGACACATTAGAAAAAATTAAGAAATAAAATAGGTATCTAAATACTTACAAGACGTGCGTCCGGCTGACCAATCAAAGTGTCAATAGCGATAATAAATACAAGTAAGTACTCTTGTGTTATCGCTCTATTTCCAGTCACTACGCTTTAATCAAACTATCTAAAGCTAGTTCATGACCGTCGAAATATTAATTTAATAATATCAACCGCTATCCTAAGTTGTGTAGCACCTAAGGAAGAAATTATTTTAAAAGTAAGGTTAAGATTTTGTACTGCATCCTATTGAGACCTATTGTAATGGCACTTATAAGGAAACAGATGAGAACAACATCTAAGCATGACGTGACAGAAGAGACCAGTCCTCGTCAGTTTTGTAGTTGTCAACGGTTGACAGTAAACCACAGAATACAATCCATTTATATTCATTAAAAGATTCTCAACTGTGGGAATTGACTAATAAAATCAATCATCCACTGTCATTGGGTTATTTTTTAATGTTTTTCTGCTAAAATTACTCTATTGTGGCTAAGGGCAGGCATGAGTCGAATCCATAAGGCGGCCTAGTGTAGGTAAAAGAAACAGTGAGTCCAGATTTATAATGTCTACCACTTTAAAGCAGTGTCCCCAAGGCCAGTAAGCCTTGTCTTGTAGAGAAAAGGTTTTAAAGGTTTCTTGTAGAGTTGGGAGGGGCAGTTAGAAGGGCTATTCAGAACACTTCCCATGATAAAGGCGATACAGGACTGCCATAGAGCCGATATACCTTTGCAACTGCAGAGCTTTAAGGAAATTGGTGGCTATGGGACTGTTGACAAGGCGGGCTTTTCGCCACTGCCACTGCAACTACAACCAAACCAATCGAGAGAGTCAAACAGATACGCGGGCAAGAAGGTGGGTGTGTCTAAACGCCTAATTACAACACATTAATAACCTTTAATAGTCCACTTTAGTATATAGTCCACCACCATTTTTATTATTTTTTAAAGTTACCGCTGCGGACGTTCGGCGCTAGATTCTTTGGCTCTCGACTGCGATACGTACTCTTTCTGACTTGCGAGACAATCTGAATGTTCAGAAGAAGATTCTCTGATACGACGTATTTACGCTAATCTCGCTTGGGAACTATTTTGAGATAGCTGCAACTTTCTTTTTCTAGGCATATTGTTAGTTAACATATTGTTATTTCCTTTTTTTCTTACAATTAAAATAGCATATATTAATCAGTGATAATGTAGCATTCAAATGGTGAAAGAATTTTTGAAATCCTTCAAGTAGTTTTTGAGCCAATTCGTTACAAACATACTTGCATACAAAACTTTTCTCTTTATAATGTTGTTATAGATATAGACTATGACCGAAGAAATGAAAATAAGCTATAATTGTATAAGAAAATTCTCTAATGAAAAAGTTGTAAAAGTGGGAAAGAGAAATATAAAAAGAAAATGTTTTAAAAAGAAATCTCGTGATTTCCTTTAAGCTAATCTGAATAAAACTCTAAAACCTTTAAAAAGCTAACATTCATAAGTTTTTTCTCCAAAAGAGCCTTAAAGAAATTTCTTGATTTCCAATGCTTAAACTTTAACATAATTTATTAAAGGAGAGTCAGAGTTAGTTGTATACGTCTCTACAGAACACCACTAGGATAGTGTACCCCTCAACTTTTTATAATAATCTATGGTCAGGATTACGGCATTGCAGATGCGCGTTATTTGAATGTAATAGGCTTCTACTCGAACAATATATAATAATAATTGTGATACTTTTGTATTGTTTACTAAATAAGTGTATGCGTTAGTGCAAAGTAACTTAAAGTGGTTACACAAACACACACTCATTATGTGAGATAATTTTATATGGAAAAAAATTGTGAAGACCTTAATACATTTCTTAGCTCTTCCCGTTATCGGACAGTGGACTGACTGAATGTTCATTTATTAAAAACATTGGCAGGTTATTAATAAGATGAAGTATGTAGGTCAAGACGTGGCCCTTGTGGAGGGGGCTCGTCGTCATAAAGTTTCGAGCGCTTATTCAGTGGATATGTGGCGCGAAGTGCGACGCCACTGGATGGTGCTAGGAGTGTTGAGCGCAGTGACAGTGGCGGTCATGGCGCCGCGACTGGGTGCTCGAGGAGGCAACTACCCTGCATGCTCAATATATATATCATTCTAGAACGCCTTGCACCTCATACAACCATGTAATAACTAAATTTATATTTTTTTATGACATTTTCAGTATGAGTTATGAGTAGTTTCCACCTTCTCCATGTTCTAAGTCGAATCAGACTCAAATTCAAATTGATCAAAGATATGATGATATTTTGAGCTTATGTAGATGAGGCAACTACTCCCAAGATAATATAATATTCAAAGTGTGCTTGATACATCAAGTGTACACATATTTCTTGAGTTATTACATGAATACTTTAAATGCTAAGAGGCAGCCAGCACTTGCTCATATCAGTGAAATCCCAATATGTAATGTTAACTTTTGAAGTCTGACATTATTTGATATATAATATTATATTTGAACTTCTAATGAATGTACAGAACATAATGACAACAATGTGATTAACCAAGATGTTGCACTAATTCCTGTAAGTACCAGTTAGTCTAGTCAGTCCTTGCTCTAGTGGCTGCACTAACCACAGGAGGTACGAGTAGGGTGGTATAGACCCTGGCCTGTTCACTACACTCAGGTCAGGTTCCCCATCTGTGACTTATGTTCTTTACATATTTTCTTTAACCTTTTTCTGAATAATGTCATTTGTAAGGAGGCTTGTTTGATTCCCATCCAGGACAAATAATTGTGTGATGAGCATAATCATTTTGTTCTGTATCTGTGTGTAATTTTTTTTGTTTATTTATGTGCTTATTAAAGTGACTCTACTCTGTCTAATGGAAAGCATAAGCAGAACTTAAGTGTAGTGGTCCCCACGCCCACGCCGTGGCGGCTTAGTGAAATACTTCTACAAATAAAAAAGTTGGTTTATTTATCAGTAGTCGGGTTTCTGCAGTATAGGCTCTGTCTAGTTTGGTACCACAGTGTACGCCTAATCATCCTCTCCTGAGACGCCTGACATAATGGATGCTACTTAACTACAAAGTTTTCCCACCTATTTTACAAGATCACTTCATGCTGCAATATGTTTAAATGATACAGTAGATAATAATTATTTCCTTAATCTTCCCGTCTAGCTTTACTGTACTTTCTTTATTCTATTTGTTACATTTTCTAGTTTAATTAGTCTAACCTTTTCTTCTTCTTACCTAACACTCAACATGCTTCTCTCCATGGATCTAAAGGGATCTTTGACAGAATTCCACTTTGTGTGTAAGACTCTGCGAAAGACCCTGTTGGCCAATGATACATGATAATTCAATATATATATGTATGACATTGTAAAAATGAATATTTTATTACATAATTAATTAATACAAGCATTATGTTCATGGTATATTGTTAAAAAATCATTGTCTAAGCTCCATTCTTTAAAGTTCAAAGACATTGTGTTCTTTAATCCTAAAATGTTTTTCATCTTTACCTCTCTTACTTACTACCTGGTGCAGGTGGTAAGTTTGACTGTCTCGGTGACTCAGTGGTAGTGAATGCGACTGCTGTGCTTAAGGTCTCGGATTCAAATCAAAGTGTTTGTGTGACCTACAAATATTTGTTTGTAGTTTGGGTGTTTTCTATATATTTACAAAAAAATCGAAGTAATTATGTATTCATATCAGTTATCTTGTATCCATAACACATGCTCTGCTTAGCTTGGGACTTGTTAGATGTCCGAAATATTTATTTATTAATATTTTATATGAGAGGACTTCAACAGGCGCCCTCGCTCTTTTCTGATAGATGAGTTCAGTCAGACAGTGATCGCAGTCAATCTCATCAGTCATAAGTTTTTACTCACCTAGGCCCACTGCCTGTGAGCCAGTTTCAGTTGTTGACGAAGACAGCGTGTATCTAGGACAAACTATCCGTTTATGTAGGACCAACTTCCCAAAGAAAGACAATCGTCGACTCCCAACTGAACTGGGCTACGTTCGGGGAATCTGAATGTGTCAAGACCTAAGTCTGTAACAAAAAACTAATTCTAGGGAAAACACTCAAATTACTGTAACTTTAGAATTTGTCCCCAGGAATTCTTTTGGCTTAATTAATGAATGAATTAATAACTAGTGATTTTAGTAGAAATATAAATAGGTGTTAAGAAATGGGTGCCTAAATACCTGTATGTTTTACAACACTTGAAAGCTAAAGCACAGAATTTTCATTAAGTGTTAACTTACAACCCTAGTTAGAATCTGACACCACCTTGCGATTGTTGGTAATATTTATGGTATTATAAAGTTGAGTTGGGTTATTATAAAGTCACTTATTTCATGTTTCAACTCAACCTATTTCTTTTATTACTGCTAGTTGTTATAGAAAGCGCTGAACCTTGACGTCTGCTGGACTTCATATCACCTCAAGCCCTACCGTTACACTGACCGCTACTCTATGTAGTAAAGCTTGTCTACCATACAGTTTAGTTCTGGTTGCACTTTACTATCATTGCTTATACTAACAATACACTTTGCGTATGCCAATCTCGTCAACTTGTATAAATTGAGGAGAAATGCTAAGTGTTGATAATTCGCGTTAGATAGGTACAGCAGCTCACATATAATTGCTATTCATTGTACTCTTATTAATCACCGGTGCAGAACGTGTTTTCTTCTCGCTATATGGCATGATTCTTCTGATCTTCATAGAACGCAAACTCAAATATTTGGTGTTTGTTGGTAATGACAGAATTTAAATTTGGTACTTGGACGCGATTTAGGAATCAAAACATGTTATAACGATGACTGTAGAAACAGATCTGCAACGACGTAACCCTATATGGAAACGAACTTAAAGCTTTCATAGCTCATACTTATGTAAGTAGTTGTATTTTTAGGAGCATTTAAATCTAATGTAGGTACCTACCTATATGTTCTTTGCTGCATAATGTCAAGTTCTTTCCTAATTATACTAAGTTGTCGTCTCTTTTAACTAATTTGTGTCGCACTGTTCTTTCTACTTTGGTTTCGTTTATATGAGCCAATCAGAACAAACTATTCCATAAATCTAAGTGGATAATGAGACTGAGCACGGAGTAGGTTGTGGCATTCTGAGACACCACAATCTTAAAACATCACATTTAAGCCACCGTGGTCGATGGACACTACCTGCATCACAGAAATACATCAGATCTACACCTAGTAATCATTCACAGCTTGTACACAAGTGCCAGGAGGCCATTAGTAGAACCTGTCAATTTTAACACAAGCAATAGTATTTTTGCTTTTAAAAATAAGGCATCCTTTTATCTATATTTAGCTAAAATCTTATCTTGATTCACACCATGGTTACAACAGTGGGCTCACACTCCTTGCACCTGTGATCCATTAGATCTTCAAACATAAATACCTATTCGTTGCACCTCAACTACTAAAGATGAGCGTGAGGAAGATGACGCTTGCTGCAGCAAGTGGAGCGGAGGCCCACTTTGTGTACTTAAATCATTTGATCCTCTCATAAATACGACAGTACTAATTATTGAAATAATTACTTACCATTCTTAGAAGAAGGGTATATTTTTACCAAATATAATCCAATATCTATGAATGTTTGATAGGTCATGAGTTTCTTAAACGTGAAGTACAGCCATTCAATTAACTTGGGCCCACAGTTCAGATGCTTGCAAAATATGATAACGCCAAGATCCCAGAAAGTACTGCTCCTAGGTCAATGTTTTTTTTTTAAGAATTAGCTGACCCACGCAACCTCGTTTGCGTCTTATATTGCCCGTAGCCTGAAAATTTTCCCCGTTTTTGAAACATTATTCATTGGTGCCCCGCGCCTATTAGCTTAGCGCCTATAGCCTTCCTCGATAAATAGACTATCCAACACTGAAAGGATTTTTCAAATCGGACTAGCGGTTCCTGTGATTAGCGCGTTCAAACAAACAAACAAACTCTTCAGCTTTATTATTACTATAGATTTAGTTCTGAATTTTTTTAAAGTTTTAAACAATCCCAAAACTAAATTGACAAAAGCGACACTATGCGGACAGTAAAGGCAACTTATTAGACCTGTTATTGTGCTTTCAAATGTTTAAACAAAATTTTCTCTTGAATTATTATATTTTTTAATATGATAAAAGTTATAAAATATGGGTTCCGTCATATCCGTCATCGTCATCCGTCAATAATGATCGTCAGCTTGGCCAAAATATGTTTAAAGGTCAAAAGCTCTTCGAGGCCAGCCATGTTGTTGGAGGTTGGAGAGATAATAAATGAAGAAAATTAGGCTGTAATTACTAGCAAAATTGTTGCATAAAATAAAATATAATTACGTGTTAGGATTCGATGAGTTTGGGAAATAAACATTCTCACGTATAAAATAGACTTTATTAACCACACTTTTACAATCACAATATCACTCCGAATATACATATCAGTCCTTAATGGTCGCCGAGGTCGCTAGGTTGATGACTGATTTCACTTTGATGTTTATCACACTGTAGCTCAAACTGAACTGCCTGCGGCTCGCGAGGGTTCGCGTTATATAGATTTTTACATTTTACTAGCGCTTTCGAGAAACGTCTCGAACATACGAGGGCGTACCCCGTACTAAGGATACGCCCGCCAGTGAACTTGTAGTAGACAATTGCGCAACAACCAAACGGTATATCTATCGATATAAGGTTCGTTATTCCGTGCCTCAAAAATCAACTTTCTCGATCGTTGTTCGCGAATAATTTAGAACATTCTCGAACGTTGTTCGCAAATAATCTTTCTTCGTAACAATATCCAATGTTTACGACTTGTAAATAATGAATAATTAGTTATGTGTGTAAATTTTCCTGAATGCGGCAAATCAAAAACTGGCTACTAATAGATTGAAAGATTGACTGTATTAGTTACATAACTTAGTAACTTTCACTACTATTATTATTGATATTTTTAAATCCTTAAAACTCATACTATACGTATATGTATACTTCTTTACTGCGTTTATCGATTTTTTGTGTTTGTCACATGCCATTTGAGAGTACTAATAAAAGAAAGAAATAAAGAATAAAGTAATAAAATTTTACGATATTTAATATTTTTATTTTTTTCTGGGTGTATTGGCACATCCAAGAATGCAACGATGCATTATCATTAGCTGGAATGTTATATTTTCACTGATAAAATGAATTTTGTTTAGGTATATTATAAATGACAATGTTAGGTATTGAATAGAGCACGCCAGTTGGCAGCACTTTCGTAGTGCACGTTCCCTGTAATTATGGAGGGTAGAGACAAGGAGTGTTATCTTATATGGAAGAAAATTGAAAAAAGTGTCCAGCATAAGCTGTAAATAACAGTTCAAAAACCTTCCAGAATGGCGCTGGTGTAGACACAGGTTATGGTATGAATGTAGCAATTGTGAACGAATTGAAGTACGCCGAGTTAAAAAATTAACATTATTGTCACTTTTATATTCTGAACTGTGAATAGTACGTTTATTGATTTTTTATCATTCAATTTTATGAAAAAGTGTGTGTTGATTTTAAGAAGTTTACTCTGATGCTAATGTGGCGCCACCCTAATTTAATGCATTTCAACGGACACTTTTCATGTACACAGATGATACTCCTTACCTCTACCCTCCATACATTTCAGGTATGGAGGGAATTAAAAAAAATAAAATTGAATGATAAAAAATCAATAAACGTACTATTCACAGTACAGAAAATAAAATATATTTACTATTTCGGGACAGCTGAGAGGCTTGCTGACCCGTTGGTTTGTGTACTGACCCGGCCCTACACTATGCCAGCTGGCTTAAATACAGCAGAAACTGGAATAGGTATATTGGCCGGCCCAGCTGATTAGCCTTCGATCCGTAGCCTTAATACCAGGGAAAGGTGATGGTAACTATTTTAACCGGCCCAGCTATTAGCCTTCGTACCGTAGTTAGAATAGTAGTGAAACTCGAGGAGGTTACGACTTATCTGATTTATTTACACAAATGCATTTTCTTATAATTACATTTTGGCCGACAACATAGGACAGTGAAAGCGAGCTTACAAAACTACACAAAAACCTCAGCCAATTGGAGCGAAGGAACTTTTAGCGTAAATACGAGCGCACGCCGAGAATCCGTTCATTTACGGCGCATGCTTTGTGACTGGCGGGGCGGCTGGCGCGACGTGACGGCGCGGGAGCGCTGTCGCCACAGTACTCCCCCTCAAGCGAAGCGTACGTTAGGTTTAACTATCCTGCCGGTTCGAGTGACGTAGGTGTTGCATTTCGTGGCTGGCTCATCTCTGTTGCTCGATGTCGCGGCGGCTGCACTCGTAGTGTTGGTACTCGAAGTTGGCGGTGTTGTCTGCATTGTTGTATTGGAATATGATTGTGATGTGTGTTGCTCGTCGCTATATGTATAGGCTGGTTTCAATCGATCTATTGATATTACTGTCGTACGTAATGGTAGTTGAATAGTGAATTGTTTGCCACTTGCGCTGCGTTGTAATACTTTGTAAGGACCTTCGTATGGCGGTGTAAGTGGACGGCGAACGGTGTCGTTCCGCACAAACACATGTGTACATGTTTGTAGGTCCTTATGTACGAATGTGTGTAGGTTCGATGTATGCGATCTTTTTGTAGGTGTTAATGACGACATTGTTTCGGTCAGCTGACGAACGAACTCTGCGTCGTTTATGTTCGGCTTTGTAGGCACGAAAAAGTCCGACGGGATGCGTAGTGTAGAACCGTAGGTCATTAAGGCAGGGCTAACGGAAGAGTCTTGACAAAGTGCTGTACGCAGTCCTAGTAGCACAGTAGGTAATTCCTCGATCCATCTGATACTTGCGGCTCTTGCCATTAGTGCTGCTTTTAAAGTACGATGCCATCGTTCTATCTGTCCGTTTGCCTGTGGGTGGAATGCAGTGGTACGTATGCGAGAAACGCCGAGTGTCTTCATTAGTGAGTGGAATAGTGATGACTCAAATTGTCTGCCTTGGTCGGTAGTGATTCGTAAAGGACAACCGAATCGTGTTATCCATCCTTCGTAAACAGCTTTCGCTACTGTCTCGGCAGTGATGTCACGAGTAGGTATTGCTTCGGGCCATTTAGTACAGCGGTCGATCATAGTAACTAAATACCTAAAGTCGTTTGATGGTGGTAGCGGTCCAACTATGTCGACGTGTAGGTGTTCAAAACGCGATGATTGTTGAAACTCGCCGAGTGGACTAATTACGTGTCTTTGTATTTTCGCGCGTTGACAACCGATGCATGACCTTGACCACGTAGTTACATCTTTGTTCATAGACGGCCAGAAGAATTTTGTAGTCATTATTTTTCTTGTTGTTCGTATGCCAGGGTGACTAAGTTCGTGTTGCGCTTTGAATGCTACAAAACGATAACTCAGTGGTAGGTATGGCCGAATGTTTGTTGTAGATATTTCGCACCATATCGGTCGTTGACCCCCGGGTAGTGTAATGTGTGAAAACTTGAGATTACTTTGTTTCATGCAAGCTTGTAGTTCTGTGTCGTTCTCTTGTTCTATTGCTAATTTATTGTAGTCGATTGTGTGATTAAGTATTTCTATTTCTGATATGCGTGATAACGCGTCGGCCGCTTCGTTTCTATCTCCGTGAATGTATTTTATTGTTGAACAAAATTGGCTTATGTAGTGTAGTTGACGTTCTCGTCTCGGTGTATCACTGCTATTCGGCGTTCTCGTAAGTGCGTAGGTAAGGGGTTTGTGGTCTGTGCATATAGTGAGGTCGTTACCCTCGATCAGCCGGCGTAGATTCTTAACAGCGGTGTACATTGCTAATAATTCGCGATCGTACACGCTGTATCTTCGCTGTGTGTCACTCATTGTTTTTGAGTAGAAGGCAAGAGGTTTCCATACGTCGTTAACTTTTTGTTGTAGTACGGCGCCGAGGCTCGTGTCGGAAGCATCGGTTAGTAAGCACAGTGGCGCGTTAGGTATTGGGTGAGTGAGTGTAGTCGCTTCGAGTATGCTTTGGCGGCATTGCTCGAAAGATTTTTCAGCTTCAGGCGTCCATTGAATTGGTGACTTGTCATTCTTCTTAGAGTTATGTAAGTATTTATTGAGTAGGCATTGATGTTCTGATTGATGAGGTAAACAGTTGCGGTAAAAGTTAATCATGCCTAAAAATCTTCTTAGTTCTTGTATCGTAGTGGGTTTCGGGTAACTTTTTATTACTTGCGTGCGTTCTTCCGTGGGTTTGATTCCGTCTGATGATACTTCGTAGCCTAGGAATTGTATCTTGTTTTTGCCAAATTCGCATTTATTGATGTTAAGCGTGACTCCATACTGGTTAAGGCGTTCAAGTACTTTATGTAAGTATTTTTCATGGTCACTAGGGTTCGAGAATATGATTAAATCATCCAAATACGAAAAACAGATGTCATCGAGTCCCCTTAACACTTCATGCATAAAACGTTGGAAGGTTTGACCAGCATTACGTAATCCAAAGGGCATGCGGTTGAATTCATATAGCCCAAATGGTGTGATGATTGCAGTTTTCGCGGCGTCTGTTTTTTCCAAAGGAAGAGCGTAAAAAGCATTTTTCATATCAAGCTTCGAGAATATTGTCTTTCCGTGTAACTGGTAAGTAAAGTCGTGAATCCTAGGTATAGGATATCTATCTGGTATTGTAACGGCGTTGAGTCTTCTATAGTCACCACACACTCGTAGTGAACCGTCTTTTTTCTTTACGACGTGTAGTGGGCTGGCCCAAGGGCTGTTTGATGGCTTACATATACCCATTTCCATCATCGTCTCGAACTCAATCTTCGCGGCTTTATATTTATCGGGTGGGAGCGGACGCGGCCTTGAGAATATAGGCGGTCCCGTGGTTTCGATGCGATGTGTGACGTCATGCTTAACTGTAGTTTTTAGTGACATTGGTCGTAACAGGTCAGGATATTGCTTCAGTATCTCATGATAAGGGTGATTACGGTTAATTAGGTAGACCGATTCTTCATTGTTACATATTGCAAGGGCGTTAATGCTGAGTTCGGTGACACTATCTATTAATTTTCTGTTGTGTAAGTCGACTAATAACTTATATTTTGCGAGGAAGTCTGCACCTAATATTGAAGTTTTTACGTCGGCGATTATAAATGTCCATTTGAAACTTCTTCGTAAGCCTAAGTTGAGCTCTAATGTACGCTCGCCATAGGTACGTATCTCTGTTCCGTTCGCAGCGTATAATTTACAACTATTTTCTCTAGGTCTTAAAAATCTCGTTTTCTTTGCGGCCAGCACGGATATGTCGGCTCCTGTGTCGACAAGAAACTTTTCTGTGTTTTTGCTATCTGTAATGCACAGGCGGTGGGTTCCAAGGATCACACCGACGCCCGCCACGGTCGGTGCTTTTGTTAGTTTTCCTGGTTCTTATTCGTGACATTGATATTATTACGCTTACTTTTTGAGCACGGTGATTCGCATTTACGAGCGTCGTCACCGAATCGGTAGTGATAATAGCATAGCCAATCAGCGTCGTCGGGCCCTCGCCGGCGGGAATGCGACCGCGGGCGATGTTCGCTCGGCGCTCTTGAGTGACCTTCAAAGCGCGAGCGATGGTGAGGCGGGAAGTATGTCGAGCGTTGCTGGTTTGATCGTAGTTCGGCTACTTCTAGTGACAATTTTTCTATTTCTTTAGTTAGTAGGTTAATTTGGAGGTTTCCTATTTCCGTATTATTCTTGTTCTTTTGGCACGACGACATAGTGGTTGTAATGGCGGCAGCCGTTGGGGGCTCGAAGTGTTCTAACATTTTGTCGGCCATTGCAGCTAGGCTTTCTAGTGTCTCTTTGTTGATGGCTAGGATGCCGCGGATCTGTGTAGGTAATTGATTGAGCCATAATACTTGTAACGCCTCGTCTGTTAGTAACTTTCCGCTGAGGTCACGCATTTTACGAAGTAATTGGCTAGGTTTTGAATCTCCGAGTTCTAGACCACTAAGTAGTTTCTGTAACCGACAATGATCTGACTCTTGATAAGTGGATATAAGTCTGTTCTTCAATGTTATGTATTTCCCTGTAGCAGGCGGATTTAATATAATGTCGGAGATTTGTTCAAGGTCATCGCAGCCGAGTAGTGGGATAACTAAGTTGTATTTATGTTCTTCTCCGATCTTGCTTGCAGCGACGGCGGCTTCAAATTGTGCGAACCATAGTCGTGGGTTTTGGCGCCAAAATGGTGGTAGACGCGCAGGCAGCGAGATTGTGGCTACGTCGCTTTTAACTTCCATTCCCTGGGCATCGCTAAATTCTGTGTTTGCTTCGTTCGTCATGGCTGTAGGTATTCACGCGGACTGTCGTGGGTATGTTGAGTCGACGCCGTGAATACTTAGGAGCGTTCGTCCGGGGTCACCAGTTTCGGGACAGCTGAGAGGCTTGCTGACCCGTTGGTTTGTGTACTGACCCGGCCCTACACTATGCCAGCTGGCTTAAATACAGCAGAAACTGGAATAGGTATATTGGCCGGCCCAGCTGATTAGCCTTCGATCCGTAGCCTTAATACCAGGGAAAGGTGATGGTAACTATTTTAACCGGCCCAGCTATTAGCCTTCGTACCGTAGTTAGAATAGTAGTGAAACTCGAGGAGGTTACGACTTATCTGATTTATTTACACAAATGCATTTTCTTATAATTACATTTTGGCCGACAACATAGGACAGTGAAAGCGAGCTTACAAAACTACACAAAAACCTCAGCCAATTGGAGCGAAGGAACTTTTAGCGTAAATACGAGCGCACGCCGAGAATCCGTTCATTTACGGCGCATGCTTTGTGACTGGCGGGGCGGCTGGCGCGACGTGACGGCGCGGGAGCGCTGTCGCCACAACTACATTATTTTGTAATACGCAAGTAGTGACAATAATGTTAAATTTTTTAACTCGGCGTACTTCAATTCGTTCACAATTGCTACATTCATACCATACCCTGTGTCTACACCAGCGCCATTCTGCAAGGTTTTTGAACTCTTATTTACAGCTTATGCTGGACACTTTTTTCAATTTTCTACTATATGAGATAACACTCCTTATCTCTACCCTCCATACTGTAATGGCTATCAACTGTCAATCTCACAGATTAACGCAAACTATACGAAGTTTTTTTACTAATTTTTAAATAAAACCTGACGTTTCATCCGTTGTCCTCAA
Organism: Spilarctia lutea; assembly: GCA_916048165.1. NCBI lineage: Eukaryota > Metazoa > Arthropoda > Insecta > Lepidoptera > Erebidae > Spilarctia > Spilarctia lutea. The sequence continues at coordinate 190,988 of OU696492.1, read as the reverse complement.
TGCTATATTTTAAAAGAAAATTGGTTTTCTGTTTTTTGTATGAGAATATTTTGTAGGGCGGCCATAATTTTTTATAATTTCAGGATATAATAATAATCCTTTATTTACTACAATGTAGGTGTACACAGTACGGTCTTAAATTTATACATGGATCATATACATTCTACCAGTATATTGAAGGTATATAAATATATTGTAATGACATCGGTAAAATTCAAAATATATGAAAGAACTGAACTCACATGCATTGTCAAAAATAATAGGTTTGCAAATATCTCCCTTCCGCTTTTTTGCTCTTTATTCAATGCTTTATAAAAAGAGTTATAGTGATCGGATTTAGTTCAAATATGCGCCGTTTTGTTCGATAATCTGTTTCCATCTAGACGGCAACTTCATAATACCCCCTCGGAGAAGCCCCCGTCCTTATTTGCGAAGAACTCGGACAGCCACTTTTCACAAGCCTCTTTTGAGTTCAACTTTACACCACCAAGGGAGTTCGCCATGGACAGGAACAGGTGGTAATCACTTGGCGCTATGTCCGTGCTATATGGTGGATGCGATAAAACCTCCCATCCGGGCTCCCGTAGCTTCTGACGAGTCATCAACGAAGTGTGTGGTCTGGCGTTGTCCTGGTGGAACACTACACCCTTCCTGTTGGCCAATTCTGGACGCTTCTGGTCGATCGTCTGCTTCAAGCGGTCCAGTTGTTCGCAGTAGATTATAGAATTAAGCGTCTGGCCATATGGGAGCAGCTCATAGTGGATGATTCCCTTCCAATCCCACCAAACACACAGCAAAACGCACGGTAATGGCAAAATGTTGCAATTTTAATAGGAGCTTACAGCTATCTATATACCAGTGTTGGGCAAATTTTAATTACAATAACAATTAATGACTAACAATTGATTAATTGTGAAACGACACCATAACAACTAACAATTGATCAATTGTAATTGTGAAAAAGTAAAACTAACTTTTAATTAGTTGTTAATCGTGGTTTTACACAGTTAACAATTGATTAATTTTAGTTATTTTACGAAAAAAATTAAAATTAACAATTAATTTTTTTACTAAGTATTACTTTTATTATTGTACACGTGCGTGTGCGAATTTTACCAATTCAAATATATTTACTACATTTACGGTAGTAAATATATTTTATAAAAACTTTAATTAAAGAAATTATAAATTGTTTTATTTTCGTTGTCGTATTCGTACTCCTGATTGCCGTATTATGTTGTTATATTTACTTTTGTAGCAAGTGAATATGTAGATGTTTAGAAATAAACTTAGTTAACAGTACGAAAAAAATAAATCGAAAGTTTATTACAGAAATTACTCATACAGAAACTACACTACGAAAAACGAGTAATAGTATGTAGAGTATATGACAATATATGCAAAACACATAAGGATAATCAAATATTATCGCGGCGAAATATATAAGGTGGCAAGTATAGGACAGGAAAGGTACTTACTGCCCGTCCTCATATGAACGAGCAGACGCGCGGCGCGTGTGCGCGAGAGCAGCACTAAGATAGTGCCGTCTCGCCCACACTCATAGGATCATGAACAGAGAAAAACGTAGTGCACGTTTCATCGAGTGAGCGAAGCGCCTGTGACGACTCTGGTGTTGCGGGTGTCCATGGGCGGCGGTAATCGCTTACCATCTGGCGATACGTCTGCTCGTTTGCCACCTACACCATAAAATAAAATACAAAAATAAAAATAAACGTTTCAGTATCCTAAAATTAAACTTTTAGTTTAAAACGTGATTTGTTTATGAAATGTTTTTTGTAGAAAGTTTACTTCGATAAATAAATGTCGCGACAAAATTCCCTTAGAAAGTTAATTGCAATTAAATTAATTGTTTTTTACAATTGACTTACATTCATTTAAATTATTTTAATTGTAAAACCCGATTAAACGTTTAAGTGCGATTATGTCAATTGCAATTTATTTAATCACATTTATTTTTAATCAACTAATTAGTTATATGAAAAAATAATTGATTAATTCCCATAATGCCCATAATGACAAATTGCTCTCACACATTTTTTTTGTACCTTAAATGCTTTAATGAAATTAATCGAATTGCCCCACAATAAAAAACCATATGAGAGTACGGATGAAACGTATCCGTGGTATGCACACAATTCAGCTTCGGTTGATACTGTAACTCGTAATCGTTTTAACGCCACAAACAATATATATAAACAAATCTGTCGAGTTTGTCACAAACATATTCGACACGACCTTTCCAATCAGTTTTGATCCAACTTTAAGAGAAATGTAGTGTTTGATACTAGTTCAATATTTGCACTATTGTGTTTAATGTTCAAAGGTGTTGCTTGTCTTCTATACGTTTGAAATTGCATTATTTTTGAAGTGAAAACTTCTTTAGCGGCGCTGTGTACTTTTTTGGAATGGGTAAAAATGTATAAACTCGCGTCAGGTCACGTGACCTGATCGAAAATTCGTAAGACGGATGGAGAGAGGACAGGCGGCGCAGGGCGCTTGCGCGAATGTTCGTGTGTGTATGTAATATAAATTGTCATGTTTGTGTACGATAGCGCAATAAATGAATATTGTATTCCACCACATAAATAATAGTACTTTTATACTGATAATGAAAGCAATTCGTACAAAATTATTCTCTAACCATTCCAAAATATCAAAAATGCACAACGTTAATATTCAAGTTTTCACTTCTGCCGGCACTCCCGGAGTGCAACCCGTTGATTTTTGTTCATATTAATTTTTAGATTATTTAATTTAAGCCAGAGTTTGTATTTTGTATTGTTAGCGCAGTCAATTAAAAAGCATCACCACTTCTAGTCGATTCTGTGACGACGTAACACCGGAACGAACTTACAAACTCACGACAATCAATCAATATTTTGATGTATGGTTCATTATACTGTGCTTCAAGAAATGAACGAGAACCTTTGACGTTTAGCTACGTCTCAAGCGTTGTACTAGAATATTGTTTCTTCGTAACAATGTACTATAGATATATAACAAGTAATTATAAAAATTATTAAAAACCTTTCATAAAAAAATAATCACTTTTTCAGTTTCTTTTAAAGAAATAACGCAATAAATTGTTACGAGCCGGGTATTGATTAAATAAAAGTAATAGGTTGATTACTAAATAATATTTATTAATGACAACACTTTATAACAATAATTCACTGAATCACTCGTTAGTCGCACTAGGAGATTACTTCGATGTTATTCCGCTGTATCGTGAAACAATACTGGCCTCAGGCCTGTACGTTTAACACGCTCCGCTTTTAATTTCAGATATTTCGATAGCCCCTATCGAAATATCTGGAATGATCCCTAGTATTCGATAAACCATTCTGGACCAAATACAATTTATGAAATATGAATATTATTGTCCATTACATACGTTACTTAGGTATTTTAGTAGTATATAATTATACCTAGGGATTGTATGGAATACCTACTGACCCACCGCCAGTGTGTAAAATAAATAGGTTTTGATTTGTATTTATTAATTTAATGTTACCACTTAGCTACGTACTCCTACCTAGAAACGTGTTCTGTTTCATCAACAACCCATTATGTCCCACAGCTGGGCTCGGGTCTCCCCTCATGCGAGGGTTAAGACCATACGTCCCCACGCTGGCCGAGTGCGGGTTGGGGACTGGCAAGACAACGTTGTGGCTACGTAATCCTGCCGTTGGATGTTTTTAAGCCGCCCAAAGGCCTCCAACCAAGCTTCAAGACCGTTATCCTATGATAACAATCGGAACCGACTGCTTAACGTGCCCTGCGAATCACGGAGACACTCATGATATCATGTCACCAGCGGTCACCCATCCGGGTACTGACCGCGCCGTCGTTGCTTACCCTCGGTGATTGTTTCTAATCACCGAGTGCAACTGGGCTATGAGCGCGTATTCTGTTTGCTTATTAAAATCAACGTGGGTGGTGGTACAACAAACTGGGGTGACTCTGGTTACCCCGGGATGTACCTCAGTCGTGAACTCGTGAGGTACGGCAGGGAGGACTTGCCCAGCCACTGATGCGTTCCTGGCCGCCGCGGGGTTTAGTGGGGAGACCGATTCGTCGGGAGTCCCACACACCCCTTCGTGTCAACTGAGGGTATGGTGCAAAAAGCATTCCCTGCTTTAAAGGAAAAAAAGGTAAACGAATTAGTAATGTACACAATGATTAACCGAAAATCACATGTTGTCCTAGGTTCGCCCCTGCTAAGGTCTTAGTTAGGTACGTATTTGTTCAGATAATTGCATTTTTTCAGATTCCTCTGTAGAGACGTTACCTACTGAACTGAGGGCCCTAAATTATGCCGCCGTAAATTTGTAATGTCGTATTCTATAATTTTAAGATTTTCTTAAAACTTAAGAGAAATTCCTAATTAAATTGTTAAATAAGAAGCGTTGACCTAGAGAGTACAGACTGTACCTTCTGAGAGCTAGGCTATGTCATGTTGCAAGGATCTGAACTGAGGGCCCAAGTTAATTGATCATAACAGCTTTATTTTACGTTTAACAAATTTATGACATTTTGCTTTAGGTTTTAACTATTTTAACTAATTCCCATTTCAATTATATAATTTGTCAGAAAAAAATTTAAAATGGGCCCTCAGTCCATATGCACTCGCACAAACGTAGAACTAAAACAGAGCCTTTTTTATTATATTAACTTAGGTTCTTTGGCGTACTCGAGACCGACCGACGTTATATGGGGAATGGTGTTATAATTTGCATCTCATTTAAAGTTTGTTTTACTGGTAAGTAGACCAGTATCAGTAAAATCTGATTGGTGATTTAAAGTGTTAAAGTATGCGCCACACTGTATGTTTATTGAATGATAATCAATTAGGGAGAGTAGTTTGGAAGGCCTACAAGTTTAAACTCCTACTCCTGCGTAATGCGACTGTATAAAATAAATGTAAGCGTGTATGTTGCAGGTGTGTTACACACAGAGGTTAGTGAGTGCGTGCCGCTGTTTTACGTGTACTACTCAGCAGGAAAGCGCACGAGCGCGCGCGCGCTCTGGTCCAACCTGCGCACGCACGCGCGCCTCCACGCCGTGTGCGTGGCGCACGCTCACATCGTCGCGCCGGCCCTCAGCGCCGCGCTCGTCACCGCTTTCAGAGACGGGGTGGATTACAGAATTGTGAAGGGGTAAATAACGATATTGCCACAATTATCGCCTCCAATGTCCTGCGAACTTAATTGATACTCCAATGGTAAAATATTCCTAAGGCGAACGCTACACGGAAGATCCATATTGTGATCCGTCAATATAAAATATCGGATTATGATATTTATTGAAGTGTAGGATAGTGTATTGACGGATCACAATATTTATCGCTGGATTTCTAGAAATCCTTGTGATCTGATCCCAGATCTTGGATCGTGATATTTATCTTGCGTGTAGTGTGTCGCATCAATATTGATCGTGTCAGTACGCAGCGAGATGGCAGCGATGAGAGACGTCGGTGACACCGCGTCTGCGGGTTCCGCGTCTGCCGCGGTGAACCCGTGCCACGAGCAAGAATCCATGACAGGCAACAAGATTGTTTTGAAAGAGTTTATTCTCAATTTAGAATCCATGCCAAAAGTTTGGAATAGCGGGCATGTAAATTATAAAAAATAATAAATAATAAATAAAAATAAAGACATCAGGCATCTCCGAAAGTAATCTTCGTAGTCGTCCATTTCATCGTGAAGGCGAATTTCGTCCAATGAATTCAGATATGTATACTTTTCTCTCCTTTGTAGCCAATTCTTCATCCATCGCTTTCTTTTTACTCGTTTGTTTTAAGAAAGGGCTAAAATTATGGCCACACAAGCTCTAATTTTCCTCCGTCTAGGGTCCATCACGTCTGCCTCGTACAAAGAACGCTTCAGTACTGACGCGATCCGTATTGTAGGTGTAGGGTATGCTGTGATCCGGCCCGAGATACGAAAGTAAATATCGTGATAATTATCACAATATTTATTGTCGTGTAGGGTTCGCCTATGACTAAAATATGATACGAAATTTTGACGTGGGAGAGCCGCGCTTCGGCATGAATGGGCCGGCTCGACCGGAGTGATACCACGGCCTCACAGAAAACCGGTGTGAAATAGTGCTTGCGCTGTGTTTCACCGAGTGAGTGAGGATACCGGAGGCCCATACCCCAACCCCTCCCCCATTCCCTCTCCCCATCCCCCAAAGGTCGGCAACGCACTTGTGACGCTTTTGGTGTTGCAGGTGTCCATGGGCGGCGGTAATCGCTTACCATCAGGTGATGCGTCTGCTCGTTTGCCTCCTATTCAATAAAAAAAAAAAAAAAAAAAAGAAGTGTCAGCATTCATCCCCACCTCTCTCTCGCATTATACCGAGGAACCAAACATTGATAAAAAGCAACAAATGTATGCCCTTGTAATCGCTTATTTATATACTTTATATAGTGAGTGAGTGAACTTATAAGTACTTAATTGCTCATTCAATAATATTACTCCATGAATCGTCTTGATCTGACACTTTGCTACTAGCTTCGGTTAATGTGTATCCTCCCGTATATTTTATAATATTACAAATGCAAAGGTAAAGGCGCGTAGCCTATATGTATGATAGTGTGTGATGTGTGTGTTTGGCGCAGAGTGATGCTGTGGTCGCGCGGCGGCGGCTGCGCGTGGCTGTCGCTGGCGCTGAGCGCGCACGCGGCCGCGCCGAGCATCGCCGCGCTCGTGTACCTCGCCGCGCTGCTGGTCGCGCCGCTCGCCACCGCGTTCCTCGTGAGTGTGCCGTGTGTGCTCGCTTTCTGCATTCTCACCAACAGATTGTAATATAACAGACGTAAATGCGTTGCGACAGGAACCTTTAGAGGTAGTTATAAAGAATGAACGTTAAAATATTTTCTTAATTAATAGGATCACCGTGGGAGAGCCACCTTCGGCACGAATGGGCCGGCTCGACCGGAGTCATACCACGGCCTCACAGAAAACCGGTGTGAATTAGCGCTTGCGCTGTGTTTCACCAAGTGAGTGAGGATAACCGGAGGCCCATATCCCAACCCACAAAGGCCGGCAACGCACCTGTGACGCCCCCGGTGTTGCGAGTGTCCATGGGCGGCGATAATCGCTTACCATCAGGCGATACGTCTGCTCGTTTGCCTACTACCTACTCCAATAAAAAAAAAGATAAAATTATAGCTCGATATGGCCTTAAATAAAATAAGGTCTATACTTTATTTAAAGTATTTGTATTTCCGAGATTTCCCTTTTTACACAAATTATGTGAACGAAGCAGTATGAAATTATGCACAGTCAAAGTTTAGGTATATGGAGGAGATAGTGCTGAAAGCTTAAAATAAATAGATTGATCATGGCCGAATGTCGACCACTGGGTGACCACTACTCAATAACAAATGCAACGAGCGAGTCATTAAGGCGTGTCTTCTGCTCCTAAAATAATATATCAAAACATGTTCCGAAAATTGATTATACAATATCTTCTTTCATGAAACTATTCACGGCTAATTTCTACACAAACCTCCTTTGTGAAAATCACTGGCCACCTATGTGTAATTTGTTTTTAATATGTCTAAAGATTATCTGTCACTCTTCTTTTGTTTGCAACAATGGACGTCTCGCGGAAAGTGCAAATCAAGAAATACGAAATGCACAACCTCAATGTTCACAAGCAACTATGAAATGAAATTGGCCCTCCCCCGCAGGCGAACACGGGGATGTTATCCGTTCGCTTTGGATATCATGTTTGCTTGTTTGAGCTAACAAAACAGTTAGGCCACGCCCATATTTGTTAGATGGTTTTAAACTAGCAACTAGTCTCATGGACAGTCGCTCGGCTTGCATCATGGGTTTTAATTTTGATGACACCAAAAATAGTTGCTAATTACTCGTAATTGCGATTTGTCGGTGGTTCAAAAGTTAAAGGGTATATGGTGTGATCTTGAGGTTGGGGATCAGTCTGTCCAACCTGGCCACGCTTATCTATATCACAACATCTACGGCACCCGGGCGAAGATGTGTCTTCTCCCAAATTTAGTAGAAATGTTTCGCCCATTTCGAACATAGAAACCGCAGTTTCTTTCATTCGTAGCACTCCTGCCATGTTATTTAAAGTAAAATGAGAAATTCCTAGTTTTAAACGTAGCAATTGGAGGCAACTGTTTTTAAATCACGAATTCTTTGCATTAAAATAACATTTTCAAACCGGTCTGTCTGCTTTACATTGCTAGCCGACACTTTTAATCATCGCACAATTACGTTGCTACTAAATTCAGAATTGAGATACGAGACATTCGTAAGTTACGGTTTGCAGTGCGGTCAAGCGGCCCTGCCGCCGCTGTGGAGCGTGCTGCACACGCTGAGTACGACGGCAGCGCCCTTCGTGGCCGGCGTGGTCCGTGCGGCCGTGAGCGGGGGCGGGAGCGGGGGCGGTGGCGGGGGCGGGGGCGCCGACGCGCTGCCGCCGCCTCCCGCCTGCGCGCTGCGCCTGTGCGCCCTGGCGCTGCTCTACGCGGAGTGCTGTGAGCGCCTGAGCGACTCGGAAGGAATACTGTATGTGTCCGACGTGTTCATTACATTGACTTTGGGTGAGTTCGGGTCTCAGTACACGTTAAATCTTAACGGCTCAGGGCCTCAGTGTTAGGATTTATGGAGCTTCTGGACGCGATTTATATATTAAATACCAAGAACGATCTTGAACTCCTTTTATTAGATTCACAAGATAAAGACAAAGGTTCGACCTTACATTATAAATATGTCTAGATAGACCATCGCGATACAATAGAACAAAAATAAATGATACGTTTTCATATTTGTGGACGTGACAGATACGTGTTACACTCGTGTGATTATGTTATTCTGATTTCCCAGTGTGCGTGCATATATGATAGCAGTTGTTGTTTTTTTTTTATTTTACTGTTTAAGCTATTGCATAGCTCCGACTGAATCAAGAAATTCCGTAACGAAAATAAAACCTAACACCCCCACTCCACCTACCATGTAGCTCGGCCGAGCGTACAACTGTACCACAGATCACCCCCAGGGAGTGATCTGTGGACTGTACAAAGCTCGCACGCATCGAGTCAAGCTGCTCCGAAATCGGACGAATACGTAAGCAGCTGTTTGTGAGAAAGTATATAGGTGTATAGGTATCTATCATATATCGGTAGATGGCGCTGTTAACAATAAACATCCGTCTTACGAATTTTTTCGATCAGGACACATGACCTGACGCGAGTTTATGGTCACGTGACCTGACGCCCTGACGCGAGTTTATACATTTTTACCCATTCCAAAAAAGTACACAGCGCCGCTAAAGAAGTTTTCACTTCAAAAAACTGGATAAATAAATAATTATAATTGCATAAGTTGATAAACAACGCTATGCAATAGCTTTACCGCGGCAGTTCCTGAGTGCCACACGTTTTTTAATAAAATAAAATGGTTACAAATACGAGTACTGTTGTACTAGAGTTACTGACTAGACAGTACTTTTGGTCTGGTGTTGTGAAAGCCAGCCAAAACTTAACGATTTTTAAACCTGTTAAAATATGTTAGATTTATTTAACCTATCTAATTACCTTTTTAAACAAAATTCGGCAACGAACTTGTGACGCCTCTGGTCTTGCATGGGTGTCCATGGGCGGCGCGGATCGCTTACCATCAGGCGATACGTCTGCTCGTTTGACCCTATTCAATAAAAAAAACATTAAAAAAGAAGGAATTTTAATAAGATTTGTCGAGTAGATTTTAAGTAACTCCTAAGAATTTTCTCAATTCTTATCTGGTGATAAGGACATTCGATGATGTCCTTATTAATTCGACGAGTGAAATGAACAAAAACTATACTGTGTGTGTTTCTCTAGAAAAGCATCTTATATTGCATGGTGGTCCTTTTTTATTCAACTGACTTCATAAAATGAGGACCTCAAAGCTAGTAGGCAGTAGGTAATTGAAATTTGACCCACTTTCCGGTTTTCGATTGAACCATATTGGATTCAAAAAGGACATGAAATTTGTACTCAATATACCAAAAATCCCTTTACACGATACCCATAGTGTCATTTTACGTAAATGTTGCGGCGGCCATATTGAATTAAAAAAATACATGATAATTGTGCGGCGGCCATACTGAATTAAAAAATAATTTCGTAGCGTAATAATTAATTACCGTTATATATAACACAACTCCGTAGGCCACATTTTTATGAGGTAGTTTTAATTTCATAAACTAGCAACGCGGATATTCAGTACAAAATGGCGACTACAATAATTATTAATTTTAGAAATTATTTGTTGTCTGCAATAGACACAAAACAATGGTACTTACCGACGATAGATACCTTTCTTTGTTGATTTAGATTATTCTCTGCAATTTCTAAATACTTTTAACGCACAATTTGCCATTTTTATCATTACAAAATGTTACAACCACGTGTGCGTATCCACTGACAATGCGTTTGATACTAAACGTGGGAAAAGCATTTTAGCGCCAGTAGTGGCGGTTTCTTTTCCTCTGTTTTAACAGCTTTGACTGTTCATCTAGATTTAGACATTTATCTAATCGAGATTGATTCGACAAGAAGAAGCGGAAATGAGAAACACACTTCGGTCAAACAAAATGACATTAATATTTGACTTTATAATACGTTTCTCTTTTTTTTATATTTATTTATTTTATACGGCTTTATGATACGGGACTCTTGATGATGTCCAACACTTGTTGACGAAGTGTGTCAAGTATCGAACACAGAGGGAGGCGTTGGTGCGTAGATACAACTTAAATAGTTACGATATTGGTATGATTATCAACATTTTAGGAAACCCAACCTCAAATGCTGCATTTTACCTATTTGAAATATTTACGCATCAAAAGCTTTGACCTGATATTGGATAACATTTAACATAGGATAAGGTACGACGGGACTAACATATTACCATGTAATAAAAGTCTCTAATTAAATAAAGATAAAAAAAGAAAAAAGAAAACACTCATGATATCGTGTGGTGCGTGCAGAGCTGTTCGCCGTGGGCGCGCTGGCGGCCGCGAGCGCGCTGTACCCGCGCTGCGGCGTGCTAGCGCCCGCGCCCGGCGCCGCCCGCCTCGTGGCGCTGTGCGCGGTGCCTCGCGCGCTCGACACACGTGCGTCACTTCCTTCCTCCTTACTTCCTCGTTTGAAAATTTCTTTTTAGTATGGAAATTAAATTCATTGTTTGATTATATTCTTTTTTTACTGTAAGAATGTTCTTAGTAGTACTCTCTAGTAAAAAAAGAATATTAAGAGCGAAACAGCGCCACTTCTACGGCTTATATTTTCACTTTTTTCTTGGTGCCCATACATCTGCATTTTGCAGATACATAGGAACATTTTCTAAGAAAAACGACAACTTTATACTGCACTAGTTTGTGTACAAAAAATGTTTGTTTGTATGTTTGAACGCGCTAATCTCAGGATACGTTGGTCCGATTTGAAAAATTATTTCAGTGTTGGATAGTCCATTTATCGGGGAAGGCTATAGGCTATACATCATCTAAGGCTATAGGGCTAAGACCAATAGGAGCGGAGCCCCAATGAAAAAATGTTGCAATAGTAGACGTAAACGAGGTTGCGAGGGTCAGCTAGTAGTCGATAAAAAACTCCGATTTGCAATATTGAGAAATTTCAGCACATTTATGCCATTATCGCTCGTCGCCTACCTTAAGTTCCTCGCTTGTGTGTTATTTGTGACCTTTGTGTCGCGCAGGCTGGGAGGCGGGCCCGGGCTGCGCGCAGGGGCTGGCGCGGCTGCCGGCCGTGTTCCTGGCGCCGGCGCAGGCGCTGCTGCTGGCCGCGCTGGCGCCGCTCGACCCTCCCACCGCGCCCACCACCTGAGCGAGCGTTACACGACTGGCTGGCCGACCTAGCTGCTAGAACCATGTTGTCGGTCCATATCGAGGATTTCAATTTTATCTATGTCCCCAAATATATACGATAATATTCACAACTTAAATATTTATTATGTTTTCTTTTTTTTTGTTTTTTAATTAATTGCATCGTCAACTGCTACTGTCTCTCCGATACTTTTAATCCATCCTAAGGTTGTCTGGAAGAGATTGCTTTTGGCAATAAGGCCGCCCTTTGTACATTACAATAAATATTATTCATCTCTGTACTATCTTATGAATTTGTTAAACGGTGTACAAATAAAGAGTTTTCTATTCTATTCTATTCTACTAGCTAGTAAAAATATTATAATAAAAACAAAATAGTGCAGTCGGCACTTGGACGTGTTAAGTAGTCTTTCAGTCTAAAGTCTTTATAAAAATGATCTGACGCATTCCTGGCATAAAGTAGAATGTAATCTAAGTATCTAACGACAGACAAACCCGATCAAAATTTTATCTACAAACTTTGAATCTTTGAATGTTTTCTCCCGCATTCCTCAACCCGAAACTCGTGAATGGGAATTCAAACGAACCGAAATATTGTCTGCAATTTAAGTATAAAAGGTGTAGTATGTAGAAACATCATATTATAAGGAGGAGGCTCAAAATGGCAATGCAACAGTTGGGAACATACGCTAATATATATAACTTGCGTACGTAATTGTGGACCAAGAGTACCTACATTGATACCAAAAGTAGTAAAAACAAAAGGAGGTATGGTATGGGTAAACCGGTGTGTAAATAGTATGGTATAGTATGATCGGTTAAATGGTTTATTAGACGAATTGTTATGAAAGTCGGCGGCGATAGGCGATAGGCCAACACAATAAACGACACTGAAGTAGTGTCCCTCCTCCTCTCCCTATTCTAAGACAGAAAATACAGTTTGTTAATAACGTGTAGGCCGATTTATTAAAAAATGGGACTGTTCTTAATATGCTGTGATGTTACGGTTTAGGCATTTGAATGGGTACATGTTGTAGGTAACTGTGTGTGTTGTTTGAATTACTTTTCTGTAAAATCGCAGATTATTTTTCATAAATTTCACAACACCTTTTAAACTTTACGTATTATTTAGTTAGTTTTAAATTACTTAACACATATGTAAGTACAGTAAGTACATCGAAGTAAACAAGTCATTTTGTTTGTCTACTGTTTTATTTTAAATCCCTATTTTTACTTTTTCAGTAAAGCTTAAATAGGCTATAATGGTTTTTCAGAGCGATCAGTTAGTTTTACTATAAAAAAAACTTAGACAAAATTGTAGATCAGGTAATTGTCTACTAACATTTACCTTACAAGTTTTTATCTAAGATCTAGATTCTCAGAAATTCTCTTGAGGGTCGTGGGTTACTAAATATCAAGACTCTACACAATCGCGAGGTATACAATCTTAAAAAATATTTTCTACAAACTGATGTGGAAGTCCATCGTAGTGTAGTTACAGTGGATACCGGCCACACTCCGCTCGCTCTGGCTAAAGAAAAATTGGCACAAACCTGTAGTACTTAGTACTAATGATCGCAGGGAAGTATGGATGGGCAAAGAACTCCATGGTAGGTTTTATAGGGCTCTTCATGGACCCGATATAGATTTTAAAGCTTCTACGCCCTGGTTACGTAAGACGAAGAAGAAAAAGAAAATCAAATAAAATATTTGGATTTATATCACGAGACTGTCGATATGTGGAATGTGGATTCGGTGATCATTGTTCCGATAGTCGTATCTGCTCACGGATTGATAGCCAATAGCCTCGACCAACACCTTAAGAGGCTCAAGTTAGAAGGCTGGATCAAGGGTCTGATACAGAAGGCAGTCCTTCTTGACACGGCACGTATAGTGAGGAGGTCGAACCTGTAGTACTTAGTACTAATGATCGCAGGGAAGTATGGAAGGGCAAAGTACTCGATGGTCGCTTTTATCGGGCCCTTAATGGACCCGATGTATAATTGTCTGTGCGATTATGGACGAAGTTATCATGAATAACTATCGGAAGTACATCCTGAAAGATGGTACGGTCGATATCTGTCGGGCATGTCACCGTCCTGGAGAATTTATCAGGCATATTATTTCTGGTTGTTTTCGTCTTGCTAACATATTGGGGTGCGCGTCTTAAAGAGTTAAAATAAGTTTAAAATAGAATGTTGTTGTGAATTTGTAAAAATTGTAAACACGGTGTAAAGAAAAATTTAGGAAAAAAAAAAAATCAAACATTGAATTAAAAGTACAGTCAAAATAGTGATATTATGACTGTACTTTTAATTTATATTTTTTAGATAATTTAGGACAAGTGATTGTCCAACTTGAATGTCCCGTACAGGTTCGCTCCATGATAGGCGCGCTCGACGCCGACAATGGCCCCAGAGACGAAATATTATATGTGTGTTGATGTTTAGTGTGTAGTGTAATGTGTCACTGCCCGTGTCACCACGGTCGTGTGTGTTACTCGTGTGTAAAGTTGTGTGTATGTGGGCTCATACGGCTGCGACAGATGTTGGAGGTGTTTTGTACAAATTGTTCAAAATTTGTCCGTGTGTAATAATTCTATATGACCCTGTATAGAGGGGTGTGTGTCGAGATAAATTGTATATATAATCCTGTAAAGGGGGTTGAGCGTCAGTATAAAATATGTCAGAATATGTCAAGACCAAAACCTAAAGAAAATTGTTTTTAAATAACTTTTTCTGTTAAGCAAAATAGTAGTAAGGGGTGTACAGAGCCCCGATTATTAAAATAAAAAAAAATTGATGAAGTCTAGTCGAAAATTTTTTTTTTCAATAAGCCTACTTGCGTCTATACCTACTGTAAGAATTCACCTACCCAGTAAAGACTGGGAGGGTGGGCGGACAAATTTTTGATTTTCTATCTGTCGGATGTTAATGAAAGTGGTGTCGTTCGACGGGTCTTGAGGAGACCTATCCGAATATATAAGATTTTTGAATAAAAATTTAGGGGATGAAAAGTTATTTTAGAAAAACGTGAAAATTGACAAATTTTAAGCAAATTTTTTATGTTTTACAGGTGTTCCAACTCCGCCGAAAGGTCAGAGGGTTGCAAAACTGTGGTGGTATATAGCGAGGGTGTAGACGCAGCGATACAACACGGCTTCAACCGCATGATGGTTACTATACAGGGGGTAAAAGTCCCTGAAAGGTAAGTTTTTGTAGCTTTTTGGAATTTTTTAAGGGTTTATGTCAATTTTTGGAGACAACAATACGATACAGCCCCGAAAACGAGGTGCATCAGTACGTGTGACTCGAGCGCCAAGATAAAAAGACCAAAATCGCGCAAATATGTCGATAAACGACGAAGATATACGACCCTGGAATATGAAAAATATACGAATGTTTCTAAGTCAAATTTGTTTTTGTCAAAAACGATAATATATATATATAAAAAAATAGCTACAGATGTTATTATGTAACGTTTTCGTAAATGTATAACGTAAATTACCACTGAAAAAGCTTTATGTAGTTGTACGCAAGTTTTTACTTGGCATCAGAGTTAGGTTAGGTCAGAGTTAGATCAACCTCTTCCAGGAGACACCAGTTCCTTGCTCGTGCGGCAACAGCAGGGGTAGCGAACGAAAGGTCCACTATCGACCCCCCCCCTGCTAACGCACGCACGTGTTGGTGGCGCCTCTGTTCAGTTATTAGAAGCCCACCGAGGCCGTCCACTCTTCTTAACTTAACTCGGATCTAACCCAACTCTGACCTAACCCAAATCTGACCTTTTTTTTTTTTTTTTTTACGTTTGGAAACCCCCTCGGGCCGTCACCCCGCCGGGGTTTGCGGCGGGGCGGTGTGTCGGAATCGAACCGACTAAAACCACACGGTGTGCCAACTCTGCGCCTGAGAAGGGAGGGGTCCGGGATCGCTGTTACTAACGCAAACCGGACCCCTCCCAGCGCCTGCCCGCACTGAAGCGGGCACCTTCTTTTTATAAAATCTCAATTTAGGCGACGCACGGCAGACGCGTACGTTGCCCCTTCGCGGCTGGCCACTAGAGCGGATGGACGGGAAAACCCATCCCGTCCATCCGCGGCCACACTCAGGGCGGCATGAGGCGCAGATGGGCGCGCCTCCGCCGCCCGGTTCGCCGGCGGCGGATCGGGTCCGAGTGGATATCGTCCTCTCGGGCCTTCTCCGCCGCCTCCTTCTGCGAAATTACGTCTTCGCAGAAGGATGCGACCGCGGTAAAACTGCTGTCGCCACCGGCCATGGAGCGTATGATGGCCGGTAGCTACAGATCTCCTCCGATGACTGCAGTGAGGGCCCGGCGCTGCTCCGCCCAGGCGGGGCAGAACTCCAGCGTATGCTGGGCCGAGTCCTCACTGCAGTCGCAGTGGTGGCAGGCGGGACTCAATTCCCTCCTAGCGACCGAGTGCAGGTACTTTCCGAAGCAACCATGCCCGGAAAGCACCTGCGTCAGCCGGAAGGAAAGGGTCCCGTGCTGCCGCCCTGCCCACTCGAGGATGACCGGCTGGAGCGCCTCCACGGTGGCAAAGCCAGCGCGTGGAGCCTCCAGCCGGAGAGACCAACGAGCCATCGTGGCTCGGCGAGCGGCTTCACGCCAATCGCGTACCTCTTCGGGCGGAGGACGATACCCGTTTTCCGCCCGATATTCAGCCGCTCGCCGATAAACTTCGGCGAGCACTTCCGCCTCCAAATCCCACGGGGGTGTTCCGGCCAAGGCGCACGCCGCCTCCGTCGACACGGTGCGGTATCCGCGTATGGCTCTGACTGCCAATACCCTCTGAGGGCGCCAGAGGCGAGCCTTATTCTGGACAGTCAGAGCCGGGACCCACACCGGTGACCCATAAAGGGCCATCGACCGGACCACCCCCGTGTAGAGGTTCCTAGTAGCGACGCTGGCTCCACCCAAGTTGGGCAAAAGACGCCCAAGGGCGGAGGCAGCGCCGACCAGCTTAGGGCCAAGCTGTCGGAAGTGCTCGTCGAAGAGCCACCTACCGTCGAGGATCAGGCCCAGATACTTCATCTGGGCCCGAACCGGTACGAGGACCGAGTTGACTTCGATAGAGGCGCCGGGGGGTGGACCACGACGGGGCCCATGGAAGAGCAGGGCCTCCGTCTTGTCAAGGGCCACCCGTAAGCCCAGCGCCTCGATGCGCCAAACCACCAGAGAAACATCCCTGGTGGCCAGGCGCGCCGCCTCTTGGAAATTCGCCCCCCGGGCTGTGACAAGAGTGTCATCGGCGTAACAAATTACGCCCAGCCCGGGAGGCAGACGACTTCGAAGGACCCAGTCGTACCCCACGTTCCACAGGAGTGGTCCGAGGACAGACCCCTGTGGAACGCCGCACGACTTTGAACTTGACTTGAACTTGAAACTCGCGGGCTGGGTCTCCGCAACTCGACGTCTTCATTGCGCCTATTTTGCGTGATGGGATGGTTTCACACGTGCCACCCCAGTTCTTCCAAGAAGCCTAGCAGACCCTTCACGTTGCCGACGACTTCAGGAAGTGACCTCGGTAATCCGAGGTGTCTCGCCCTGTATTCTGCCACCACAGGACATGTCATAATGACATGGGCGGCTGTCTCCTCCTCCTCCATGCAAGCCCTGCACAGAGGACTGTCCGTTACACCTAAAGTGAAAAGATGTTTGTTTAGTAATGCATGACCAGTTATTGCTCCTATTAAAAGTCGGAGCAGCGGCCTCTTAAGTTGCAACAGCTTCCGCGACAATCTGGGGTTGATCGTCGGGAGGGCCTCCTTGGTCTGCCTGCAGGTACCAAGGTTGGACCAATACATTTGGTGTTCCACCTTGGTGTTCTGTTGCAGTGACCTTCGCAGCCAGGCGGATGGCAGAGGCAGTATTGGTTCAGGGCCTATTGCCCTTCTTTCCGATCCACCTCTTGCCAGTGCGTCGGCTGCATCGTTCCCGCGTGAGTTACTATGCCCCTTTATCCACTGCAGAGTTATGCTATTATTGGCACATACCTCTGTCAGGGCTTTGTGGCATTCGTAAACTAGCCCCGATGTTGTCGAGTGATTTTGTAGGGCTTGTAAGACTGATCGGCTGTCGGAAAGTATGCGGATGGGGTAATCGGCTACTCTCCTGGAAGTGATCGCATATGCAGCCATTATTATGCCCATACACTCTGCCTGGAAGACTGTGTTGTGGGCTCCTAGTGACGTTGAGATGTGTATGTTTAGGTCCTCGGAGAATACTCCCGAGCCAGTGCCTGACCTTGTTTTGGATCCATCCGTGAAGACACTCAACTCTTTCGGGTGGAGTACTTCGGGGGGGTCCTCATGTAGTTGTATTTTGTATTTTTTGTCAAATACGAATTGCCTGGGTACCGCATCGGTCACCGCCTCCATGAGCGGCTCTCTGCCAATAGCCTCATAGAGGATTTCGGTGTGCGGTATCCTAGGCGGTCTCCAGAGATTTTGCCTCTTTAGCCGCGCTGCCGTTGCTAAAGCCTCTTGCCTTATGAAGAGGTGGAGAGGTGGTAAACCTATGATGGCTTCCAGAGCCGCAGTCGGTGTGGTCCTCATACAGCCCGTGGTCGCCAGACAGGCCAATCTCTGGAGTCGTTGTAGTTTAGCTTCGACTGTGGATAACTTGGTTCGTGGCCACCATATTATCGCGCCGTAGCTTACCATAGGTCGGATTACTGTTTCGTAGAGCCACAGAGTGATTTTGGGGCTTAATCCCCAAGTTTTACCTACCATTCTGCGGCACTGCCAGAATACGACTGTTGCTTTTTCAATTTTATTGTCAAGGTGGGCGCTCCAATTCAGTCTATGGTCGAATATCACTCCTAGATACTTTACCTCAGAAGAGAGTTGGAGCTCTGTATTGAACAGCCTGGGAAGTCGGTATTTTCCCAGATTTCGTTTGTTAGTGAACATTACCATTTCAGTCTTTCTTGGGTTGACTGAAAGCTCGTTGTCGACGCACCAGCGTTCCACTACCGCCAGTGCTGAGCGGGTGACGTCGCATACTATACCTGCGTGCATACCGCTTGTTAATATCACTATATCATCAGCGTATCCGATGGTGTAATGGTGATTTTTGTTCAGAGTGGTGATGAGGTCATTCACCACTAAGTTCCATAGTAGTGGTGAAAGGACGCCTCCCTGGGGGCAGCCCTTCGCCACTAGTGCTTGTTTAGTTACATCTGCTTCGAGTCTGATGACTCTCTGGCTTAGCATCTTGTTTATCCATTCAATCATAACTGTGTGCACTCCATGTCTCTCCAGTGCTACTGTTATGCTGGCGAATTTAGTCTTGTCGAAGGCTCCCTCTATATCTATGAAGGTGCCTAGGCACATAGTCTTGTTCTTGATCGCCACTTCAATCTTGGTTGTAACCGCGTGAAGTGCCGATTCCGTGGACTTACCTGGGCTGTAGGCATGTTGGTTCGGATGCAATGGTGCATGTAGTAGCACCGTTTCTCTCAGGTACCTATCGCACAGCCTCTCTAGTGTTTTCAGGAGGAAAGAGGTTAAGCTTATAGGTCTGAAAGATTTGGGATCCGAGTAGTCAGATTTACCTGGTTTTGGTATGAAGATTACTTTGACGTTTCTCCATTGTTTTGGCACGTATTTATGTGCAAGACAGGCTCCCATGATGAGGGACAGCCTTTGGGTGAGTACCCTCCCTCCCCATTTAAGCAGGGCCGGGAAGATCCCGTCCGGGCCTGGAGATTTGAATGAGTCAAAGCTGTCGATTGCCCATTGTGTTTTGGATGGGTCAATTACCTTATTGGCCAGCTGCCATTCCTCCTCCATTGGAATGGTTTCTTCTTCTGGCCATCTTCCTGGACTGGTTATTTCACAACCCGGGAAGTGTGTCTCTACCAGTACACGTTCTGCCTCTTCCGCTGAGTTGGTGAGGGAGTTGTCTGGTTTTCGTAAGGACCCCAGTGATAAGTTTGAGTTATTGGAGAGAACTTTTCTTACCCTGTTGGCTTGTGTCGTTGTTTCAATGTTTGTGCAGAAGTTCCGCCATGAGTTGCTACTCCTGTATCTGAGTCGTTTTTTGTACCTGGACTTGGCGGCCTTGTAATTATCCCAGTCCTGGTCTGTACCAGTGTTCATCGCTCTGTTGAGTTGCCTCCTCATCCTATGCCTAAGTCTCTCCAGCTCAGGCCCCCACCAGCTCTTTTTGTTTGTTCGGCCTTCTGGTGGGATGGTTAGGGGGCATGTCTGATGGAAGCAGTCCATCATAGTGTTAGTAAGGAAATTTACTTGCTTTTCAATTTCAACAGCACCTACGATCCTAGGTGGATTATCCTCCTGACGCAGGGTCTGACCGATCCGCACAGAGTAGCTATCGCGATCGGTTTTTTTAGGATTCCGCCTGGGTGGTGCCTTGAATTTGCTTACCTGAAGGTCGAAACGTATCCATCTGTGGTCCGAGCACGATAAGTCGTCAGATACGTGCCAGTTCGAGATGTGTTTCGCTACTTCTTCTGTTGCCAAGGTCAAGTCAATAATTGTCTTGCTTCGTCTGTTGACAAATGTTGGTACGGAGCCTGTGTTCACTATGTTTAAGTTTGTCGTAAACAAGTAGTCTACTAGCTTCCTACCTCTGTCGTTTCCTGTAGGCATGCCCCATAAGGCATGGTGCGCGTTGGAGTCGGTTCCCACGATTAGCTCGAGTCCTGACTCCTCGCAGTAGTGGACCAGCCGTGTAAAGTCGTGCGGTGGTGGGTCGTCGGCTTCTGGCATGTAGACCGATGCCATGACAACCTGCGCGAGGCTGGTGTCCTGGGCTCCCTGCACCTTTATGGCACATAGGTCTCTGGAACAGAAACTCGTTAGGGCCTGTGTATTTATATCATTTGTTGTGTATATGCATGTGCGGGGATTTTCTAGTCCCGCGTATACTGTCAACTTACCTCCCATATTTCGGAGTCCGCAGACCTTGCCTTTATTGACCCACGGCTCCTGGATCAATATGATGGCTGTCTTGTTAATCTCCAGCCACTTCCGAATCTGAGCCGTAGCGGTTAGACTGTGGTGGAGATTAGCCTGGAGGATGTTGCTATTGGAGGAAGGAGACAGCGCCATTGGAGTCACTTGCCTCCTCTGCTTCGCTCCCACCCTCCTCCACACCCATCCTTTGCTCCTCCGCGCAGTCATCCCCATCATCCGTGCGGTCATGAGGAAGGTGAACTTCCTCCCGCACGTCTGAGGCGGGGACAGGTTGCGCCGGAGCCTGGGGTTCAGGTGCCACGACTACGTCGGTGGCATCCTTTGACCCCTTCGTCGTGTCCATGGGTTGGGTGGTGTCATTCGCATCCTTTGAGTCGGTTTCGGCTGGTGGATGCTCCACAAACTTGCCGCTGGGACCCAAGAACTTCACGTACACCGTACCCAGCATGAAGCTGAGTCGGCGTCCGCGTTCGATCAGGGGTTTCACCACCGTCTCCGGGATGCTTACGATAGCGAAGGTATCTGTTGCTTGCCTGTCCATTTTCAGCAGGAGCCATCTTTCAATGTCTGCCCACCTATTCTGGAATCGCAGCATATGTGCCACTTTTTTGTGGTCATCGTGGGCACCCGGGAGCAAGATGCCGCAGCGAACCCGCTTTGTCACCTCGCCCAGGCGCTTTACCACTAACTTGTCTCCAGTGGAGAGGGTTATAGTGGCCACGCTTTGTTTAAGCCAATCCAGCGTTGGCTGGTTTTCGCACCAGAGTCTCAGGGATCCGTCGGTCAGTAACGGCCTTCCCCGAAACGCTGGGCCTTCAGAGGTACTGTTGCTCGGCTTCTTCGACTCCTCGAACAACAGCTCCTCGATTCTCTTTATGACCTCGTCGGACTGGCCCTGGCTGAGGTTTTCCATATTGGCGGTAGTTATTGCCGCCATCAGGTCTGCCTTCAGTGCACTTGCGTAGTCCGCGTGAGTGGCTTCTCCTGGTGGTCCGGTCCTCCGCCTCTTTGGTTCGCCTCTCGGAGATATAGTCTCGTCGAGACGCGCCCTTTTGGCGGAGTACCGGCCCCCCTGGGTACTACCACCCTGAGGTCGTGTATGTGTCCCTTTGTCCTTGGGAGGGGGCGGACGACGCGGCGCTGGGGGTTCAGCGCTCCCGCCATCCCCCTCCCGCGGACGGGTGCCCTGCCCTTCGGTGGGCACCAGAGACGCGCCTGCCAAAGCAGTAAGTCGCTTCTCCCTCTCCCTGCGACGCTGCTTTTTGTTTCTCTTGTGCGGCTTGCTTTGAGCCACACAAGAGGAGGAAGTTGGGGGTTGGGGCGTCGGTGTTAGGCCCTTCGCCTTTCTCCCCTTACTCTTCCTCGATTTTGCGACTTGCCAGCCAGACAGACTAGGGTCCGTGGCTGGGTCGCTGCATTGGGAACCCGTCCCCGCAGTCTGCCCCTGGTTGGCGGTTGCCTCGTCCGGAACGACTGTGGGTACTGTCTGGGTACGGCCCGAGCTCGTAGAGCCCGTAAAAGCCTGTACCTGGCCAGTGGGTGTTTTCGCAGTGGGCGTCCTGGCCATTGGTCTCCCAGTGTCCATTCTGCCTCCTGCGGTCATTTTTGTCTTCGGTGTCGGTACCGTAGTGGTGCCAACCCGAGACTGCTTACACTTTGCCCCAAGGGTTGCCGAAGCTACCCTGAAGGCTCGTGATGAGGAAGGAGGTCCTGCCGGACCCCTTCCTTGGGTTTCAGGTCCGGCAGATGCCGTACCGTCCACCATTGGGTTAGGGGATCTTTTTTTATCCATAACTGTGTTTTTTGTATGGGCCGCCGCACGACATGGGTCGCCGTCTCAAGACGCCCTCTCGGTCCTCGTACACGACGGTACGCTCCTCTAAATAGTCTGCCACCAGCCGCCTCAGGTACTTTGGCACCCCGTGGTAGTGGAGTGCTTCCCTGATGCAGCTGAATGGCAGACTATTGAAGGCGTTGGCGATGTCCAAGGACACCGCCAACACCACGCCGCCACAGCCAACCGCCTCTTCGGTCACGGCCCTAAGGCGCATCACGGCATCGACTGTCGAACGCCCCTCTCGGAACCCGAATTGGGCGTCCGACAGGTCGGGCCCCACCTCGCTGAGATGCTGGACGATGCGGGCAGAGATAATCCTCTCGAACAATTTGCCCGCCTCGTCCAGCAACACGATGGGCCTATAGGCCGTGACCGAATCGGCTGGCCGTCCCGGTTTCGGCAACAGGACCAGCTTCCCACATTTCCAGCACTCAGGGAAGCGTCCGGACGCCAGGCTGGCGTCCAAAAACTCCCTGAGGCGGTCCGACATATGGTCGAGGGCTCGGGCCATCACTCGGGGTGGAACCCCGTCCGGCCCGGGGGCGGTGTTCCTGGAACGGATCCGAAGAACAGCCGCCCCTACCTCCGATTCCCCAACGGGCGGAATATCATCCTCTCTGCCCCCGTCGTCTCTGGCCACAGAGTAGGCCATCGACGGGGGCGTGTGCTCCGCCCGCTGCGGGAATAGGCCCTCGACCACTTGCTGTAGGAAGCTGGGCTGGAGAGTCTCGGTAAGGGGGGGGCCCGCCGTGCGGAGCTTCTGACGCACCGCACGATATGGGCGACCCCAGGGTCACGGTCGAGACTCTCCAGCATCTCCTTTCTCCTCTCCTCTTTGGCGCTGCAAATGGCCAGCTTCAGAGTTTTCCGCGCTACGCGGTACTCCTCATGACGCCGGCCCTCCTCCCCGTCTACGCGGTGGCGTCGCCGCCGGCATCGGGTGTAGGACCTCCGGGCTCGAGTGCAGGCCGCACGGAGGTCCGCCAACTCCTGGGACCACCAGTAGACCCCGTTCCGTGAAGGCCGACAACCCCGAACGCGGGGCATGGCCGCATCGCAGATCTGCGTAATCGCAGAGCGAAAGCGGCCAGCCCCCATGTCGACCTCCTCGGCCGGGGCCCGCGGAGACAGCCAAGATTGAATTATGGCCGCCTCCTCTAGTAGGTCCCTGTCGAGTTTGGCGACTGCCCACCGCGGAAAGCGGGAGGTATGCCGCGCCACGTGACCCCTACTGGGGCCCTGGGACCGGGAGAGCTCAAATCGGATATACAGGTGATCCGAGAGCGTCTCAACCTCATCCAGGACACCTCCGCGGATTTCGGCATCTGTAGTTTCCGCGGCTTCTTGCGGGTGGCCCCTGCCACCGGTGGCGCCTGCGGGCCAGAAGCTGCCCGAGGGGCAGCCTTTCTGGCCCGCTTGCGGGCCTTCTTGGACCCCCCGACTACTTGCCAACCCTCATTGGAGGGGGCAGACGTGGAGGGTCCAGGCAGAGGCACAGGCGTTGCAGTGGGGAGCGGAGGAACCTCCGCTCCAGCCCTTGCCCCCGCTTTCGGCCTAGGCCTCGGGGCAGCCGTCTTGGCCGGCGCCTTAGCCGCCCGACGAGCCCCTCGGGCAGCCGCAGGTGGTGGTGGTGCCGTCGCCGACGCGTACGACACGCGACCCCCCACCACAGGAAGAGGAGTCGCCGCCGACGACGCGACCACCCTTTTCGGCGCCGCAAGCGGCGGCCGCATGATAGGGGCCGCAGGCAGCCTCGCCTCCAGGCCGGCCGTACGACCCTCGATCATACGCCAGCATGCGTCTGTAATCCCAGTGCCGGCAAGGGACGGCTGCGGCGCAGATGGGGCCTGCTGGGATTTGGACGCGGCCCGCTGGGATGTTGACAGGGCCGGGGCCTCTCGCTCCGCCCGGAACTGGGCGAACTGAGCGCTAAGCTCAGCCACTTGCCCCGCCAGGCGGTCGTTGGCCGACTGTAGGCGGGCCACGTCCCCAATTAGGGTCTCGACGACCCCCGCCACGGCAGAAGAGGAGTCCTTAAGGGCCCTCACGAAAGAGCCCTTAAGGTTCACGGACTTGGTGGCCACCTTGTTTATTATGGCCACCGCCGCGTCCGCTGTCTCCTGCAGAGAGACCGATGATTGGGGCTCTGAATCCCCATCCACCGGTCCCCTGATCTTAAGCAGGAGACCACTCATCTCCTCCTCTGCCTGGAGCTCGCCATCAGCCCTGGCCCTTTTGTAGGATTCCGCCTTCGAAAAGACGGAACCCGACGAGGCCGTGGCGGGGGTTCTAGACCTCCCCCTCTGGCTACTCCCGATTTTGGGCGGCAGCATCTCCAGGGACGCGTCACTACCGACCTCCCTGGATAGGCCGCGTTTGCGGCTGTCACCAGTCTCGCAGTCCATTGCCAGGGAGGTATCACTCGTACCATCCGACGAGTGGTTGGACCTGGAACGCTCCGACGTTCTTCGGCTGCGGCTCCCAGCAGTCGGATCGACTTCTGGGAGCCCCACCGAAATGGGCGTTCC
This sequence comes from Spilarctia lutea, assembly GCA_916048165.1. Taxonomy (NCBI): domain Eukaryota; kingdom Metazoa; phylum Arthropoda; class Insecta; order Lepidoptera; family Erebidae; genus Spilarctia; species Spilarctia lutea. The sequence goes on along the minus strand of OU696492.1, from coordinate 165,771 downwards.
AGAAGCAGCGTCCTCCTCGGGTGACGAGTGGCCGTCTGCCTTCCGAAACTGCCCTTTGGCGTTTCTCCTCTCCCTCCTCTTCCCTTCTTTCTCTGATCCGTTGTGCTTGCCAGTAGTCGTTGTTTTAATTTCAGTCCTTGTATTATTTGTATTATTAATTGTATCCATAGTTAAACCCACGATTAGGGGAGAACTAAAAGTCGACCCGGGCAGAGATCCCCAATACCCGGGCAAGCCTATGTACTGTGGAGGTCGGGCAGTATCCACAGGTTTTTTACGACTTAGCTGTCGGGTGTTATAGACTATCCTTGTCATGGGCCGGCCAATCAAGGCAAGCCCTCCGGCCATCGGGTTCTCAGCGTATCCTCTTGGAGCCACCAGTCAGGTCGTTGCTGAGCCCCTAATGGTTACGAAATGCGAGAGGGTGGCTAGCCCTCTCTCACAGACGGTGACACTCACGTGCCAGCCAATCTGATCTACTCGCACTCCAACACGCCTTCTGCTAAAGCAGAGGGACGTTTGGAGTGCCGCGCGACGACTGAGCGTCACGCCCTTCGCGGCAGTCTGCAGCCAGACTCCGTCTGGTATCCCATTTGGTCTGGAGTCTCACCCTGGGCCAATCCGGCATGAGTAGCTCTACCCGGCACAGCCCCAAAGATCATTGACCCACGCAAGCCCCACCACGACGACAACGTAGGGATACATTGGGGGGGACCTAACCTAACTCTGACCTAACCTAACTCTGACCTTTTTTTTTTCTCCCTTCTCAGGCGCAGAGTGGCACACCGTGTGGTCTTAGTCGGTTCGATTTCGACACACCGCCCCGCCGCAAACCCCGGTGGGGTAATTGCCCGAGGGGGTTTCCACACGTAAAAAAAATTTTCAGAGTTAGGTTAGGTCAGAGTTAGATCAACCTCTTCCAGGACACACCAGTTCCTTGCTCGTGCGGCAACAGCAGGGGTAGCGAACGAAAGGTCCACTATCGACCCCCCCCTCTGTTCAGTTATTAGAAGCCCACCGAGGCCGTCCACTCTTCTACGGCCTCGCCCTTGGCGTCCGTCCTTGGGGATCCCCACGCAATGGACTTTGCGTTGAAGTCCCCCAGCAAACCTAACTCGGACCTAACCTAACTCGAACCTAACCTAACTCGGACCTAACCTAACTCGGATCTAACCTAACTCGGACCTAACCTAACTCGGACCTAACCTAACTCGGACCTAACCCGAATCTGACCTAACCTAACTCGGACCTAACCTAACTCTGACCTAACCTAACTCGGACCTAACCTATCTCTGACCTAACCTAACTCTGACCTTTTTTTTTTCTCCCTTCTCAGGCGCAGAGTGGCATACCGTGTGGTCTTAGTCGGTTCGATTTCGACACACCGCCCCGCCGCAAACCCCGGCGGGAAAATTGCCCGAGGGGGTTTCAACACGTAAAAAAAATTTTCAGAGTTAGGTTAGGTCAGAGTTAGATCAACCTCTTCCAGGACACACCAGTTCCTTGCTCGTGCGGCAACAGCAGGGGTAGCGAACGAAAGGTCCACTATCGACCCCCCCCCTCTGTTCAGTTATTAGAAGCCCACCGAGGCCGTCCACTCTTCTACGGCCTCGCCCTTGGCGTCCGTCCTTGGGGATCCCCACGCAATGGACTTTGCGTTGAAGTCCCCCAGCAAACCTAACTCGGACCTAACCTAACTCGGATCTAACCTAACTCGGACCTAACCTAACTCGGACCTAACCTAACTCGGACCTAACCTAGCTCGGACCTAACCTAACTCGGATCTAACCCAACTCTGACCTAACCCGAATCTGACCTAACCTAACTCGGACCTAACCTAACTCGGACCTAACCTAACTCTGACCTAACCTAACTCTGACCTTTTTTTTTTCTCCCTTCTCAGGCGCAGAGTGGCACACCGTGTGGTCTTAGTCGGTTCGATTTCGACACACCGCCCCGCCGCAAACCCCGGCGGGGTAATTGCCAGAGGGGGTTTCCACACGTAAAAAAAATTTTCAGAGTTAGGTTAGGTCAGAGTTAGATCAACCTCTTCCAGGACACACCAGTTCCTTGCTCGTGCGGCAACAGCAGGGGTAGCGAACGAAAGGTCCACTATCGACCCCCCCCTCTGTTCAGTTATTAGAAGCCCACCGAGGCCGTCCACTCTTCTACGGCCTCGCCCTTGGCGTCCGTCCTTGGGGATCCCCACGCAATGGACTTTGCGTTGAAGTCCCCCAGCAAACCTAACTCGGACCTAACCTAACTCGGACCTAACCTAGCTCGGACCTAACCTAACTCGGATCTAACCCAACTCTGACCTAACCCGAATCTGACCTAACCTAACTCGGACCTAACCTAACTCTGACCTAACCTAACTCGGACCTAACCTAACTCTGACCTTTTTTTTTTCTCCATTCTCAGGCGCAGAGTGGCACACCGTGTGGTCTTAGTCGGTTCGATTTCGACACACCGCCCCGCCGCAATCTCCGGCGGGGTAATTGCCCGAGGGGGTTTCAACACGTAAAAAAAATTTTCAGAGTTAGGTTAGGTCAGAGTTAGATCAACCTCTTCCAGGACACACCAGTTCCTTGCTCGTGCGGCAACAGCAGGGGTAGCGAACGAAAGGTCCACTATCGACCCCCGCCTCTGTTCAGTTATTAGAAGCCCACCGAGGCCGTCCACTCTTCTACGGCCTCGCCCTTGGCGTCCGTTCTTGGGAATCCCCACGCAATGGACTTTGCGTTGAAGTCCCTAGGCAAACCTAACTCGGACCTAACCTAACTCGAACCTAACCTAACTCGGACCTAACCTAACTCGGATCTAACCTAACTCGGACCTAACCTAACTCGGACCTATCCTAACTCGGACCTAACCTAACTCGGACTTAACCTAACTCGGACCTAACCTAACTCGGACCTAACCTAACTCGGATCTAACCTAACTCGGACCTAACCTAACTCGGATCTAACCTAACTCGGACCTAACCTAACTCGGACCTAACCTAACTCTGACCTAACCTAACTCGGACCTAACCTAACTCTGACCTAACCTAACTCTGACCTTTTTTTTTCTCCCTTCTCAGGCGCAGAGTGGCACACCGTGTGGTCTTAGTCGGTTCGATTTCGACACACCGCCCCGCCGCAAACCCCGGCGGGGTAATTGCCCGAGGGGGTTTCAACACGTAAAAAAAAAAATTTTCAGAGTTAGGTTAGGTCCGAGTTAGGTTAGGTCCGAGTTAGGTTAAGTCCGAGTTAGGTTAGGTCCGAGTTAGGATAGGTTAGGTTAGGTTAGGTTAAGGTTAGGTTAGGTTAGGTTTTTTTTTTTTTTTTTTGTTTTTTTTTTTTTTTTTTTTTTTTTTTTTTTTTTTTTTTTTTTTTTTTTTTTTTAAAGCAGGCACCCGCCATCGCAGGGCGTTGCTGCCTTTACGCTTTTCCCCTCACTTAATAAGGGACCTTTTTTATCTTGTTTTTTATTTAATAGTGCAATGTGTGTTTTGTAGTGTCGTTATATTTTAATATATATGTATATATAATATGTTGAAAATGTTCGAATATATGTGCACAGCACATTTACAATTGCTGTACACATACATTCGCTGATCTTTATTGTTGTTTCAAATATTTATATTCCATTTGTTTACATCAATCTATATTGTGTCCATTTGTCTTTACTATATTTTTCTTACATGTGTTATTTTCAATTTATTTCTATGTGTATTTCTAATTTTTATAATATATATGTATATAATAATGATAATGATGAAAATTTTGAATAAAGATGAAAATGGTGATGATGATGAATTTGGTGATGATGATGAAAATGGTGATGATGATGAAAATGGTGATGATGATGAAATTGGTGATGATGATGAAAATGGTGATGATGATGAAAATGGTGATGATGATCAAATAGGTGATGATGATGAAAATGGTGATGATGATGAAATTGGTGATGATGATGAAAATGGTGATGATGATGAAATTGGTGATGATGATGAAAATGGTGATGATGATGAAATTGGTGATGATGATGAAAATGGTGATGATGATGAAATTGGTGATGATGATGAAAATGGTGATGATGATGAAAATGGTGATGATGATGAATTGATGATGATGATGAAAATGGTGATGATGGTGATAGTGGTGACAATGATAATAATAACAATATGTAATAGCAGTCATGATAATGGCAATAACCACAACAGTGGCAACGACAATAACTACAACAGTAACAATAACAACAACAAATTCTCTTCCAGTACATACATCTATACATCATATATTTGATTTGTGCTATTTTATACTATTTATTTATTTACATCATTTTCCAAAATTTTTCTACAAGTCCTCCAATACTTTTTATATACATTTACTATTTGCAATTTTTTATTATTTATATACTTTTCTAATTTTTATAATATGTATTTATATATAATACATTTAAAAGTGTTCGACTGTGTGTATGCAGCGTACACACAGTTTCTGCATACACACATTCGTCCATTCATAGTGTTCTATACATTGATATATTGTCTATTTATATCCACTATATATTATCTATATGTCTACCACAACATTTATCGTACTTATATTGTTTTTGATTCTCATTTATGTATTTTTAACTATTTTTGTGGTATATGTATATCCATATATGGTACATTCAAATATTTCTTTCATCCGTTAACATTATTTAACTACATTTTTATTCATATGTTATTCCAACTATTTGTTGTTGTTTACCTTCTGCATTGATATCCGTTGCTAGGCAACGGAGATCAATACAAAAGGCTGCGCACTCTCATCTGCGCTAACACGGATCCGCGTGTTGTAATTTCTGTATTTTAATGTATTTATGTTACACATTTTCTTCTAAGTAGCACTATATTTATATGTCCCTAGTTATTTATTTTACCTTATTATTACTTATTAACATGTATTATTTATATATTTCCATTTTTAACACCGCTTTGTATACTTAATTTTTTCCATAGAATATGTTTTATTTAAGCGCCTCTCGCTCTTATTGTAGCAGCATATGTTGCTGTGGGACACTATATGTTATGTATCTGGTGCCTCGCACACCGTCCCCCAGTTTTATCAGGAAGACCAGGCCTCCACGACACGTATTTATGTTAAGTATCTTTGTTTTTGTGTGCATGTTTTTGTGTTCTGTACATGTGTGTTTCCCTCCACAGTTCACTCTTTCCTTTATGACTTTCCTTAACAAATAATATATATATAATAATATATATTATTGCTACTTTCTTGTTTGTGAACTGTTTCAGTCCATGTTTGTATGTTAAATAATGTAATCTAGTGTTATTGTTGTGTGCATGTTTAGATATATTCCTATATTTTTAAAATATAATCTTTATATCTGTGTTTGTTTATGTGTGTCTTTGTGTAGTGTGTATCTGTGTGTGGGTGTGTCAGAGATATGCCGTGGTCTCCCTTGCCAAATAGTCCCATTTGGTGCGAACTGGGCATTCGGCGCTAAAGGCGTTGTGGCCTGTGTCCCGCAACCCAGAGTGCGAGCAGTTGCAACACTGCGGTACGGAGCCCGCACTATAGTCTGCGCAGTCCTTGCGCAAGTGCGGGCCCCCACAGTGGCTACATCTGTCCGCACCCTCGGTGCAGAACTTCCGGCCATGGCCGAATGCCAGGCATTTTGAGCATTGTATGAGCGGAGTCTGGTCCTCCACCCTGACCCTTTGTAGGCCCAGGTAAAGTGCACCAGCCTCCGTCATTTTTTGCCATGCCTTGGGTCCCACCTGGAGGACGATGTGGGAGGTCCCTGGATTCTTTGTTCTCTTGCGGTATTTCACCTTGGCCTCCCTCTCCTCCTGTGGTAGGCCCATGAAGATGTCCGCGTTCTGGTTGTATATGGCGGACATCATTTTATCGTCGTCGTTCTCCGCATGGACGTCTTTAAGGACGACCAGCGGGTCCTTATTTCGCATGGGCTCTACCACTAGTCCTCTGCCTTTTGTTTCTATCTGGGTTTTTACCCTCGCTGCCTCCTCTCTCGTGTCACAGCCCAGGATGACGACGCTGTTCTTCGCCTTCCTGGCCTTAGAGATTTTTAGGCCAGTGCGCCTGGCGTCGACCGCCTTCTCCACTCTGGTGAACACCTCTCCGGCCGTCTCCTGTCTATCCGTTGAGGTGACAGCTACGGAGTGGAGTGCCGGCCGGCGCCGGGGTCTGGCCGCTGCGACGCTGGCATAGGTCTGGGGGCTTGGATCCGAGGTACCTTGGCTCTGGGACACAATCTCTTTTACGGCGGCGCCGAAGTGAGTCTTGGTCTCCACTACCAAGTCTCTGGCAACAGTCCCAATCAGGTCTTCGATATGGGACTGTGCACGCTCTATTTGACTTTTGGTCTCCTTGTCAATATCCTCTTGTATACCGTCGAGTTTCATAGCCCAGGCTTCCGATTGGGCCAAGCTCATTGACTCGATCGTGTTGTTGCAGTCTTTGATTTCTACATCTAGTTTGTTGCGGGAGTTCTCGATCCATTTGTAGATGTTTGTCTCCATTGCCCCCAGCCTATCCAGTAATCTCTTTTCTTGAGCCGAAGGCGCGGCCGCCGCGGCGGCTTCATCCCTTACGGGAGATGTAGCCGCGGCCGCCGCACCCGCGGTGTCGGGCGCCGCCCTCTCCGAGCTCTTCATCCTCCTGCTGAGCTCAAAGAGGATACGCTGACAATTATCGGAGCCCTGCTCCAGGAAGTTTTTGATATCCTTCCTCATTTGAGGATATTGCTGCACTCTCAGGGGGATATCCTCAAACATCTTCATGACTTCCTGGAGCAGTTGGTCACTGGACTGGCTAGCGTAGGTGGTCTGCTGCCTTTTGTAGATGGACATGTTGTCCAGTGACCTCCTCTTTGTAGCTGGTCTCCTGATAAAGGTCCTCGCGGCGTCCAGCACCAGCGAGGGCGAGGTGTTGGCGTTTGGGGAGGCCTGTCCCCTTGCTACGTGCGATGTCGGTGGTGTGTCGTACATGTTATGTTCGGGGAAAATTGTCAAAGTCTTAAAATTAATTTGGACACCCTGTATATTGGGGTGCGGTTTTAATAATTTACCCTGTAAAAGGGGGTACACGTCTTTATAGTTATAATACAATTAAACACAAAATCAAGTCAATAAATAATAAATTAAAAATTTTTGAAATATATTTTCAAGTAAAAAACTTAAGATTAATTTTATCCCCGTGGGGGGACGCAAGTTTTCCCAGTTGGGACTGTCGTTGTTTTAAGGGGATGTATACAGTCCCTAATCAGTTCTTAAAATCTGAAGTTTAAACAAAAAATAAAAAATTTTTTGTTTCAAACAAACTAATTCCTAATAAATTAAATTTACAAAACTTAAATTTAATTATCCTGATGGATTGCGACTTCCCACAGGACCCCTCTCTGTCGTAACGGGTTGTTAACCCTATCCCGAGCCGCAATCCAAAAGAATTTTTTGATTCGGACCACCCAGGCCAAAGTTGAAATTTTGGGGTTTTTGTTCCTGTATCTTCCTGACCGCTTCCCCGTTGGTCCAATTTGGGGCGTTGGTAGTTGACCCCAGTTAGGAGGATCCCAGCCCCGTTGAAATTTTTGGTTTCGGCCCAAACCGAGTTAAGATATCAGCGTTTCCTGGTTTTTCCCCTTTTCCCGGGGACTCTTCCAGGAAACGGTCTAATTTATGATGTCGAGGGGGGGGCTTCCACCAGGAGCTCCCGATTCCCGAGTCTCGAGTCAATAGGACCAACCAGTCCGGAGTTGTTAATGTGGCAACGATGTTACGTCGCCACGTTTTTGGTCAAGAACGTTCGTTTGAATTTAATAAATTTCTGATATATTTACTTTGTTAGGAATGGAAAATTTTTCAATTTTCCTCCCTTTAATTTTTCTGGGGTGCTAATATTGTGGCACTCCCTCTGCTGAGTCTAGAAAAGAAAGTCCGAAGAGAATCGGCCCAGCCAATCCAAAGTTATTCGAGGATTCCTAAAAAGTTGGTCTATCAATTTGAAGAGCCTCACCGCTATTTGTCGATCCCTCTTTGGATGGACAGTGAGGGTTGCTGGGAGCCTAAAAATATATATGCCGATTCAAACAGGCCACAGGTGTCAAAGTTATAAGGTCAGACGTGATCTGACCTGGTTTGTCAATAACCCTTTTTTAAAAATTCCAAAGTCGTGACGTCACAAATAATGTTTTAAGGTTATAGATGTAAACTGCACTGTATCTCCTCGGTTTCTCAACCGAATTGAGCCAGAGAGGTCTTAAAAGTTCCGTCTCGTCGTGCACTAATTAATGATATGTTGGGTGAGGGGGTAAAAACACTACCCTTAATGTTAGGGTGGTAAATGTATGTAAAACTAAAAGTCACTGTAAATAATAAACTAGTGCACTAAATTTAAATCTAAAAACAGTATATGGTACAGTTCTCCGTCACTCACGTTTTGTGTCTCTATCACTCTCCCGAGGGACCAGGATCCGGGACCTCAGCCTCCACACCCTTTTTAAAGAAAAAGGGGTGTCACTCCTGCAACTGTGGTCTCAAACTCTTGGGAGGGGTCTCAAGAGATAGGTATCCCCGAGACACACCCTCACAAAGCTGAACACACTGGGGTCACTAACCAAAAATCCAAGTTTTTTACAAAAAATAAATGTCACTTTCACTTTTATTGTCTAATGATGCTATGTCCTATATCTCCCTAAGTCCTGGTCTGATCCCTACAATACGCACACCGTTTTAATCGTCTCGTCAGTGGGCAACTTTTAAGCTATCACCAGGGAATATCGGTGGTGATGAAAAATTTTTTATCGACCACACCCTTTTGATAAAAACACTTGTAACTTTTTCAAAAAGCTGTGTAAAAATCTGAAAATGGTCTGAAAAGGCGCAGACGCCTAAGATACACACTCTCACGGTTGAAAAACCGGAGGTTTTCAGCTAGTTTTGAAGTTACAAGTATCTTTCACTTCCGGTGAATTGTTTTGACCGAAAATTTTCGGTAAAAAGCACCACAACTTTGGTAATTGTCACTTTAAAAATCCGCGAATAGTCTTAAAATGTTCAGGCACTCTCTACGCAACTTTCCACAGTTGAAAAACTGGGTGTCACAGATCTTAATCGTAAGATATAAGACTTTTAAAAAACACGGTCACTTTTGATGAAAAAACTTTTGTTTTTTCGCCTGTAAAAACTAAAGTAATGGTCCAAAATCCACGCGGTTTTTTGCTCTAAGTTCGTCTTGCGATGGCGCAACTTTTGAGCTATCACACTTTATTATCGGGGACACTTTGTCACACACACGATTTTAAAGGTTCGGAGCGCGTCAAAAACGATGCTGTCTCGGCATCTAAGCGATTGAGACTCGGTTAGGTTAGGTTAGGTTAGGTTCCCCCCCCCCCCCCCCCCCAAAGTATCCCTACGTTGTCGTCGTGGTGGGGCTTGCGTGGGTCAATGATCTCTGGGGCTGTGCCGGGTAGAGTTACTCATGCCGGATTGGCCCAGGGTGAGACTCCAGACTAAATGGGATACCAGACGGAGTGACCCGTCGTGCCGCGCTCCAAACGTCCCTCTGCTTTAGCAGAGGGCGTATTGGAGCTCGAGTAGGTCAGAGGGGCTGGCACGTGAGTGTTAGCTCCATCTGTGAGAGAGGGCTAGCCACCCTCTCGCATTCCGTAACCATTAGGGGCTCAACAACGACCTGACTGGTGGCTCCAGGAGGGTACGCTGAGAACCTGATGGCCGGAGGGCTTGCCTTGATTGGCCGGCCCATGACAAGGATAGTCTATAACACCCGACAGCAAAGTCGTAAAAAACCTGTGGATACCGGCCGACCTCCACAGTACATAGGCTTGCCCGGGTATTGGGGATCTCTGCCCGGGTCGACTCTTAGTTCTCCCCAACTCGTGGGTCTATTATGGATATTGGTAAAACTTATAAAAATGAAACTGGATCGGAATCAAACACAACGACAATTGGCAATCACACCGGAACTGAGAAGGAGAAGAAGGAGAAGAAGGAGACAAAACGCAAAGAACGAAGGAACGCCAAGGGGCAGTTCAGGAGGGCAGACGACTGCTCGTCTACGGAGGAAGATGTTGGGCCTGGAACGCCCATTTCCTTGAGGCTCCCAGAAGTCAGTCTGACTGCTGGGAGCCGAAGAACGTCGGAACGCACGCGTTCCAGGTCCAGCCACTCGGCGGATGGCGCAGGTGGCACCTCCTTGGAGGAAATGGACACGGAGACATGCGGCGGCCGCAAACGTGAACTCTCTAAGGATGGGGGGAGTGACACCTCCTTGGAGATGCTGCCGCCGAAAGTCGGGAGTGCCCTGAGGGGGAAACTCCGAACCCCAGCCCCGGCATCGTCAGGTTCCGCCTTTAGCAGGGCGGAAACCTATAAGCGGGCCAGGGCTGACGGCGAACTTCAGGCGGAGGAGGAGATGGAGGGTCTCCTACTCAAGATCAGGGCGGTCGATGGGGACGTAGAGCCCCAAACACCGTCCTGTTTGCAGGAGAGGGCGCAGGCGGCGGTGGCCATCATACACAAGGTGGCCACCAAGTCCGTCAATCTTAAGGGCTCGTTTGTGAGGGCCCTTAAGGAGTCCTCTTCTGCAATTGCAGGAGTGGTGGAGACCCTGACTGGGGACGTAGCTCGTCTCCAGGCAGCCAACGACCGGTTGACGGGGCAGGTGGCCGATCTCAATGCTCAATTCGCCCAATTTCGGGCGGAGAGGGAGGCCCCGGCCCCGTCCACGTCCCGGCTGGCCCCATCTTCATCTGCGTCGCAGCCATCCCCTCCCATAGTGCCATCTACCGGGATCTCTGACGCCCAACTAGGTCAGATCCTGGCCGCATGCCAGCGCATGATAGAGGGCCGCACGGCCGGCCTGGAGGCGAGGCTGCCTGCGGCCCCTATCGTGCGGCCGCCGCTTGCGGCGCCGAAGCGGAGGGCCGCGTCATCGGCAACGACCCCACTTCCTGTGGTGGGGGGTCGCGTAACCTACGCCTCGGCGACGGCTCCTGCGGCCGCCCGAGGGACGGCGGCCAGGGCTCCGGCTCCGGCCAAGACGCCTGCGCCGAGGCCGGAGCCGAAAGCGGCGGCGGGGACTGGAGCGAAGGTTCCTCCGCCCCCCGCTCCAACGCCTGTGCCTGGCCCCTCCACATCTGCCCCCTCCAATGAGGGTTGGCAGATAGTTGGGGGGTCAAAAAAGGCCCGCAAGCGGGCCAGAAAGGCTGCCCGCAAGGCGGCCTCTGCACTGCAGTCGCCACCGGTGGCAAGGGCCACCCAAAAGAGCCGCAAGCCGCGGAAACTGCAGCCGCCAAAAACCGCGGCTGTAGTGGTGACCCTGTCACCGGAGGCGACAACCGGCGGGATGTCCTATGCGGCCTTCTTCAAGAAGGCCCGGGACAGTCTCGCCGGTGAGTTCGAAACGGCTGGTGTCCGCCTGCGCAAGGCCCAAACGGGAGCTCGAATTCTCGAGTTCCCTGGGGCCGATGGCGCAAAAAAGGCGGACACCGTTGCCGAGAAGTTGAAGGGAGTGTTCGCAGCCACGGATGGTGTGAGGATCGCCAGGCCCACAAAGTGCGCAGAGCTGCGCATTTCGGGCCTGGACGACTCAGTCACGGCTGACGACGTCCGCGCCGTAATCTGCGAGAGGGCGGGTTGCGGTGCGGACGGCGTCAGGGTCGGCACCATCCGCCCCGGTCCGGGAGGCCTTGGTGCGGTGTGGGTTAGCTGTCCCGTGGCGTCGGCCAAGATATTGGCCGATGCCGGCAGGCTACTCATCGGCTTCGTGAGTGCCAGGATCACGGTCCTGGCCGCGAGGCCGATGAGGTGTTTTAAATGCCTTGCCGCGGGACACACTCGCACCAAGTGCCAGAGTTGTTTCGACTGCAGCGGACTCTGTTTCCGCTGCGGTCGACCGGGGCACAAGGCGGCAGAGTGTTCTGCCGCCCCTCACTGCCCCGTGTGTGCGGCGGGCAATAAGCCCGCCAATCACCAGATGGGGCAGGGGGGCTGCAAGCCTCCCCGAGCTTCTCGGCAGACGTCGGGGGCTAGCCTGTCGACCCAGGCTGCCTCCGACGTCGTTCGTGCGACCACGTCGTCGCCCATGGAGGAGGTTGTAGAGACGATCCAGTAAATGGATCAAGTCTCCAACCTCCTTGTCCAGACGAACCTCAACCACTGCGCCGCGGCGCAGGATCTCTTCCTGCAAACCATGGCGCAGTGGTCGATAGGTGTTGCCGTAGTCGCGGAGCCCTATTACGTCCCTCCCCGTCCAAACTGGATGGGTGACTGGGACGGCTCCGTGGCAGTCGTCGGCTCCTCGGCGGCTCGTTCCCCGCCCTTGTCGCTTAGAGACAAGGGCTCTGGATATGTGGCTGCCGAGTGGGGGGGAATAACCGTTTACGGTGTCTACTTCTCCCCCAACCGGAGTTTGAGCGACTTCGAGGTCCTCCTTAACAACTTGGAGACCTCGATGCGGCGACTTGCGTCTGGGCACGTCCTCGTGCTGGGGGACTTCAACGCAAAGTCCATTGCGTGGGGTTCCCCAGCGACGGACGCCAGGGGCGATGCCGTGGTGGAATGGGCGGCTTCGGTGGGCCTCTGTTTGCTGAACAGAGGCGCCACCAACACGTGCGTGCGACAGCAGGGGGGGTCGATAGTGGACCTTTCGTTCGCTACCCCTGCTGTTGCCGCACGAGTAAGGAACTGGTGTGTCCTGGATGAGGTTGAGACGCTCTCGGATCATCTCTATATCCGATTCGAGCTCTCCCGGTCCCAGGGCCCCAGTAGGGGTCACGTGGCGCGGCATACCTCCCGCTTTCCGCGGTGGGCAGTTGCCAAACTCGACAGGGACCTGCTAGAGGAGGCGGCCATAGTTCAGTCTTGGCTGTCTCCGCGGGCCCCGGCCGAGGAGGTCGACATGGGGGCTGGCCGCTTTCGCACTGCGATTACGCAGATCTGCGATGCGGCCATGCCCCGCGTTCGGGGTTGTCGACCTTCACGGAACGGGGTCTACTGGTGGTCCCAGGAGTTGGCGGACCTCCGTGCGGCCTGTACTCGTGCCCGGAGGTCCTACACCCGATGCCGGCGGCGACGCCACCGCGTAGACGGGGAGGAGGGCCAGCTTCATGAGGAGTACCGCGAAGCGCGGAGGACTCTGAAGCTGGCCATTTGCCGCGCCAAAGAGGCAAAGAGAAAGGAGATGCTGGAGAGTCTCGACCGTGACCCCTGGGGTCGCCCATATCGTGCGGTGCGTCAAAAGCTCCGCACGGCGGGCCCCCCCCTTACCGAGACTCTCCAGCCCAGCTTCCTGCAGCAAGTGGTCGAGGGCCTCTTCCCGCAGCGGGCGGAGCACACGCCCCCGTCGATGGCCTACTCAGTGGCCAGAGACGACGGGGGCAGAGAGGACGATGTTCCGCCCGTTAGGGAATCAGAGGTAGGGGCGGCTGTTCTGAGGATTCGTTCCAAGAACACCGCCCCCGGGCCGGACGGGGTACCACCCCGAGTGATGGCCCGAGCCCTCGACCATATGTCGGACCGCCTCAGGGAGGTTTTGGATGCCAGCCTGGCGTCCGGACGCTTCCCTGAGTGCTGGAAATGCGGGAAGCTGGTCCTACTGCAGAAGCCGGGACGGCCAGCCGATTCGGTCGCGGCCTATAGGCCCATCGTGTTGCTGGACGAGGCGGGCAAATTGTTCGAGAGGATTCTCTCTGCCCGCATCGTCCAGCATCTCAGCGAGGTGGGGCCCGACCTGTCGGACGCCCAATTCGGGTTCCGAGAGGGGCGTTCGACGGTCGATGCCGTGGTGCGCCTTAGGGCCGTGACCGAAGAGGCGGTTGGCTGTGGCGGCGTGGTGTTGGCGGTGTCCTTGGACATCGCCAACGCCTTCAATAGTCTGCCATTCAGCTGCATCAGGGAAGCACTCCACTACCACGGGGTGCCAGAGTACCTGAGGCGGCTGGTGGCAGACTATTTAGAGGAGCGTACCGTCGTGTACGAGGACCGAGATGGCGTCTTGAGACGGCGACCCATGTCGTGCGGCGTTCCACAGGGGTCTGTCCTCGGACCACTCCTGTGGAACGTGGGGTACGACTGGGTCCTTCGTAGTCGTCTGCCCCCCGGGCTGGGCGTAATTTGTTACGCCGATGACACACTTGTCACAGCCCGGGGGGCCAATTTCCAAGAGGCGGCGCGCCTGGCCACCAGGGGTGTTTCTCTGGTGGTTGGGCGCATCGAGGCGCTGGGCTTGCGGGTGGCCCTTGATAAGACGGAGGCCCTACTTTTCCATGGGCCCCGTCGTGGTCCACCCCCCGGCGCCTCCATCGAAGTCAACTCGGTCCTCGTACCGGTTCGGGCCCAGATGAGGTATCTGGGCCTGATCCTCGACGGTAGGTGGCTCTTCGACGAGCACTTCCGACAGCTTTGTCCAAAGCTGGTCGACGCTGCCTCCGCCCTTGGGCGTCTTTTGCCCAACTTGGGTGGAGCCAGCGTCGCAACAAGGAACCTCTTCACGGGGGTGGTCCGGTCGATGGCCCTATATGGGTCACCGGTGTGGGTCCCGGCTCTGACCGCCCAGAATAAGGCACGCCTTTGGCGGCCTCAGAGGGTATTGGCGGTCAGAGCCATACGCGGATACCGCACCGTGTCGACGGAGGCGGCGTGCGCCTTGGCCGGAACACCCCCGTGGGATTTGGAGGCGGAAGTGCTCGCCGAAGTTTATCGGCGAGCGGCTGAATATCGGGCGGAGAACGGGTATCGTCCTCCGCCCGAAGAGGTACGCGATTGGCGTGAAGCCGCTCGCCGAGCCACGATGGCTCGTTGGTCGTCCCGGCTGGAGGCTCCACGCGCTGGCTTTGCCACCGTGGAGGCGCTCCAGCCGGTCATCCTCGAGTGGGCAGGGCGGCAGCACGGGACTCTTTCCTTCCGACTGACGCAGGTGCTTTCCGGGCACGGTTGCTTCGGGAAGTACCTGCACTCGGTCGCTAGGAGGGAATTGAGTCCCGCCTGCCACCACTGCGACTGCAGTGAGGACTCGGCCCAGCATACGCTGGAGTTCTGCCCCGCTTGGGCGGAGCAGCGCCGGGCCCTCACTGCAGTCATCGGAGGAGATCTGTCGCTACCGGCCGTCGTACTGTCCATGGCCGGTAGCGACAGCAGTTTTACCGCGGTCGCGACCTTCTGCGAAGACGTAATTTCGCAGAAGGAGGCGGCGGAGAAGGCCCGGGAGGACGATATCCACTCGGACCCGATCCGCCGCCGGCGCACGGGGCGGCGGAGGCGCGCCTATCAGCGCCTCATGCCGCCCTGAGTGTGGCCGCGGATGGACGGGATGGGTTTTCCCCTCCATCCGCATTACAGGCCAACCGCGAGGGGGCGACGTACGCGTGTGCCGTGCGTCGCCTAAATTGAGATTTTATTTTTGAAGAAGGTGCCCGCTTCAGTGCGGGCAGGCGCTGGGAGGGGTCCGGTAGTGTAATATCTGCAATTCCCGGACCCCTCTCTTCTCAGGCGCAGAGTTGGCACACCGTGTGGTTTTAGTCGGTTCGATTCCGACACACCGCCCCGCCGCAAACCCCGGCGGGGTGACGGCCCGAGGGGGTTTCCACACGTAAAAAAAAAAAAAAAAAAAAAAAAAAAAAAAAGGTTAGGTTCCCCCCAATGTCCGGGTCCGGCCAAGGCGCCTGCGCCGAGGCCGGGGCCGAAGGCGGCGGCAAGGTCTGGAGCGGTTCCTCCGCTCCCCACTCCAACGACTGTGCCTGGACCCTCTGTACCTGCCCCCTCCAATGAGGGTTGGCAGGTAGTTGGAGGGTCCAAGAAGGCCCGCAAGCGCGCCAGAAAGGCTGCCCGACAGGCAGCCTCTGGCCCGCAGGCGTCACCGGTGGCACGGGCCACCCAGAAAAAGCCGCGGAAACTGCAACCGCCGAAATCCGCGGCTGTGGTGGTCACGGTGTCACCGGAAGCGGCTACCGGCGGACTGTCCTACGCGGCCTTCTTCAAGAAGGCCCGGGACAGTCTCGCCGGTGAGTTCGAAACGGCCGGTGTCCGTCTGCGCCTCGCCCAAACAGGAGCTCGGGTTCTCGAGTTCCCTGGGGTCGATGGCGCCAAAAAGGCGGACACCGTTGCCGAGAAGCTCAAGGCTGTGTTTGCAGCTACGGATGGTGTCACGATCGCCAGGCCCACGAAATGTGCTGAGTTGCGCATCTCGGGCCTGGATGATTCGGTGACGGCCGAGGATGTCCGCGCTGTAGTTGCAGAGAAGACTGCATGCAGCGCGGACAAAGTCAGGGTCGGCACCATCCGCCCCGGTCCGGGAGGCCTTGGTGCAGTGTGGGTCAGCTGTCCCGTGGCGTCGGCCAAAATATTGGCCGATGCCGGCAGGCTACTCATCGGCTTCGTGAGTGCCAGGATTACGGTCCTGGCCGCGAGGCCGATGAGGTGTTTTAAATGCCTTGCCGCGGGACACACTCGCACCAAGTGCCAGAGTTGTTTCGACTGCAGCGGACTCTGTTTCCGCTGCGGTCGACCGGGGCACAAGGCGGCAGAGTGTTCTGCCGCCCCTCACTGCCCCGTGTGTGCGGCGGGCAATAAGCCCGCCAATCACCAGATGGGGCAGGGGGGCTGCAAGCCTCCCCGAGCTTCTCGGCAGACGTCGGGGGCTAGCCTGTCGACCCAGGCTGCCTCCGACGTCGTTCGTGCGACCACGTCGTCGCCCATGGAGGAGGTTGTAGAGACGATCCAGTAAATGGATCAAGTCTCCAACCTCCTTGTCCAGACGAACCTCAACCACTGCGCCGCGGCGCAGGATCTCTTCCTGCAAACCATGGCGCAGTGGTCGATAGGTGTTGCCGTAGTCGCGGAGCCCTATTATGTCCCTCCCCGTCCAAACTGGATGGGTGACTGGGACGGCTCCGTGGCAGTCGTCGGCTCCTCGGCGGCTCGTTCCCCGCCCTTGTCGCTTAGAGACAAGGGCTCTGGATATGTGGCTGCCGAGTGGGGGGGAATCACCGTTTACGGTGTGTATTTCTCCCCCAACCGGAGTTTGAGCGACTTCGAGGTCTTCCTTAACAACTTGGAGACCTCGATGCGGCGACTAGCGTCTGGGCACGTCCTCGTGCTGGGGGACTTCAACGCAAAATCCATTGCGTGGGGTTCCCCGGCGACGGACGCCAGGGGCGATGCCGTGGTGGAGTGGGCGGCTTCGGTGGGCCTCTGTTTGCTAAACAGAGGCGCCACCAACACGTGCGTGCGACGGCAGGGGGGGTCGATAGTGGACCTTTCGTTCGCTACCCCTGCTGTTGCCGCACGAGTAAGGAACTGGTGTGTCCTGGATGAGGTTGAGACGCTCTCGGATCACCTATATATCCGATTTGAGCTCTCCCGGTCCCAGGGCCCCAGTAGGGGTCACGTGGCGCGGCATACCTCCCGCTTTCCGCGGTGGGCAGTTGCCAAACTCGACAGGGACCTGCTAGAGGAGGCGGCCATAGTTCAGTCTTGGCTGTCTCCGCGGGCCCCGGCCGAGGAGGTCGACATGGGGGCTGGCCGCTTTCGCACTGCGATTACGCAGATCTGCGATGCGGCCATGCCCCGCGTTCGGGGTTGTCGACCTCCACGGAACGGGGTCTACTGGTGGTCCCAGGAGTTGGCGGACCTCCGTGCGGCCTGTACTCGTGCCCGGAGGTCCTACACCCGATGCCGGCGGCGACGCCACCGCGTAGACGGGGAGGAGGGCCGGCTTCATGAGGAGTACCGCGAAGCGCGGAAAACTCTGAAGCTGGCCATTTGCCGCGCCAAAGAGGAAAAGAGAAAGGAGATGCTGGAGAGTCTCGATCGTGACCCCTGGGGTCGCCCATATCGTGCGGTGCGACAAAAGCTCCGCACGGCGGGCCCCCCCCTTACCGAGACTCTCCAGCCCAGCTTCCTGCAGCAGGTGGTCGAGGGCTTGTTCCCGCAGCGGGCGGAGCACACGCCCCCGTCGATGGCCTACTCAGTGGCCAGAGACGACGGGGGCAGAGAGGACGATGTTCCGCCCGTTAGGGAATCAGAGGTAGGGGCGGCTGTTCTAAGAATTCGTTCTAAGAACACCGCCCCCGGGCCGGACGGGGTACCCCCCCGAGTGATGGCCCGAGCCCTCGACCATATGTCGGACCGCCTCAGGGAGGTTTTGGACGCCAGCCTGGCGTCCGGACGCTTCCCTGAGTGCTGGAAATGTGGGAAGCTGGTCCTGTTGCCGAAGCCGGGACGGCCAGCCGATTCGGTCGCGGCCTATAGGCCCATCGTGTTGCTGGACGAGGCGGGCAAATTGTTCGAGAGGATTCTCTCTGCCCGCATCGTCCAGCATCTCAGCGAGGTGGGGCCCGACCTGTCGGACGCCCAATTCGGGTTCCGAGAGGGGCGTTCGACGGTCGATGCCGTGATGCGCCTTAGGGCCGTGACCGAAGAGGCGGTTGGCTGTGGCGGCGTGGTGTTGGCGGTGTCCTTGGACATCGCCAACGCCTTTAATAGTCTGCCATTCAGCTGCATCAGGGAAGCACTCCTGTATCATGGGGTGCCAGAGTACCTGAGGCGGCTGGTGGCAGACTATTTGGAGGAGCGTACCGTCGTGTACGAGGATCGAGATGGCGTCTTGAGACGGCGACCCATGTCGTGCGGCGTTCCACAGGGGTCTGTCCTCGGACCACTCCTGTGGAACGTGGGGTACGACTGGGTCCTTCGAAGTCGTCTGCCCCCCGGGCTGGGCGTAATTTGTTACGCCGATGACACATTGGTCACAGCTCGGGGGGCCAATTTCCAAGAGGCGGCGCGCCTGGCCACCAGGGGTGTCTCTCTGGTGGTTGGGCGCATCGAGGCGCTGGGCTTGCGGGTGGCCCTGGATAAGACGGAGGCCCTGTTATTTCATGGGCCCCGTCGTGGTCCACCCCCCGGCGCCTCCATCGAAGTCAACTCGGTCCTCGTACCGGTTCGGGCCCAGATGAAGTATCTGGGCCTGATCCTCGACGGTAGGTGGCTCTTCGACGAGCACTTCCGACAGCTTTCCCCAAAGCTGGTCGACGCTGCCTCCGCCCTTGGGCGTCTTTTGCCCAACTTGGGTGGAGCCAGCGTCGCAACAAGGAACCTCTTCACGGGGGTGGTCCGGTCGATGGCCCTATATGGGTCACCGGTGTGGGTCCCGGCTCTGACCGCCCCGAATAAGGCACGCCGTTGGCGGCCTCAGAGGGTATTGGCGGTCAGAGCCATACGCGGATACCGCACCGTGTCGACGGAGGCGGCGTGCGCCTTGGCCGGAACACCCCCGTGGGATTTGGAGGCGGAAGTGCTCGCCGAAGTTTATCGGCGAGCGGCTGAATATCGGGCGGAGAACGGGTATCGTCCTCCGCCCGAAGAGGTACGCGATTGGCGTGAAGCCGCTCGCCGAGCCACGATGGCTCGTTGGTCGTCCCGGCTGGAGGCTCCACGCGCTGGCTTTGCCACCGTGGAGGCGCTCCAGCCGGTCATCCTCGAGTGGGCAGGGCGGCAGCACGGGACCCTTTCCTTCCGGCTGACGCAGGTGCTTTCCGGGCATGGTTGCTTCGGAAAGTACCTGCACTCGGTCGCTAGGAGGGAATTGAGTCCCGCCTGCCACCACTGCGACTGCAGTGAGGACTCGGCCCAGCATACGCTGGAATTCTGCCCCGCTTGGGCGGAGCAGCGCCGGGCCCTCACTGCAGTCATCGGAGGAGATCTGTCGCTACCGGCCGTCGTACTATCCATGGCCGGTAGCGACAGCAGTTTTACCGCGGTCGCGACCTTCTGCGAGGAAGTAATCTCGCAGAAGGAGGCGGCGGAGAAGGCCCGAGAGGACGATCTCCACTCGGACCCGATCCGCCGCCGGCGAACCGGGCGGCGGAGGCGCGCCCATCTGCGCCTCATGCCGCCCTGAGTGTGGCCGCGGATGGTGGGGACGGGTTTTCCCCTCCATCCGCTTTAATGGCCAGCCGCGAAGGGGCGACGTACGCGTGTGCCGTGCGTCGCCTAATTTGAGAATTTTTACAGCAGAGGGTGCCCGCTTCAGTGCGGGCAGGCGCTGGGAGGGGTCCGGTCGTGTAATATCTGCGATTCCCGGACCCCTCCCTTCTCAGGCGCAGAGTTGGCACACCGTGTGGTTTTAGTCGGTTCGATTCCGACACACCGCCCCGCCGCAAACCCCGGCGGGGTGACGGCCCGAGGGGGTTTCCACACGTAAAAAAAAAAAAAAAAAAAAAAAAAAAGGTTCCCCCCAATGTATCCCTACGTTGTCGTCGTGGTGGGGCTTGCGTGGGTCAATGATCTCTGGGGCTGTGCCGGGTAGAGCTACTCATGCCGGATTGGCCCAGGGTGAGACTCCAGACTAAATGGGATCAAAGACGGAGTCCGTTTTAGGACTGCCGAGATGGGCGTGACCCGTCGTGCCGCACTCCAAATGTCCCTCTGCTTTAGCAGAAGGCGTGTTGGAGTGCGAGTAGGTCAGAGAGGCTGGCACTTGAGTGTTAGCTTCGTCTGAGGGAGAGGGCTAGCCACCCTCTCGCATTCCGTAACCATTAGGGGCTCAACAACGACCTGACTGGTGGCTCCAAGAGGGTACGCTGAGAACCTGATGGCCGGAGGGCTTGCCTTGATTGGCCGGCCCATGACAAGGATAGTCTATAACACCCGACAGTTAAGTCGTAAAAAAACCTGTGGATACCGGCCGACCTCCACAGTACTTAGGCTTGCCCGGGTATTGGGGATCTCTGCCCGGGTCGACTTTTAGTTCTCCCCAACTCGTGGGTTTAATTATGGAAAATGTTAATAATAATTCAAATACTAGGACTGATTTACTTCTAACGACTAATGGCAATAAAAACGGATCTGAGAAGAAGAGGGATAGGAAGGAAAGGAAGGAAAGGAGGAATGCCAAGGGGCAGTTCCGAAAGGCAGACGAGCAATCGTCTGCCGAGGAGGACGTCCGGTCCGGAACGCCCATTTCGATGGGGCTCCCAGAAGTCAGACATCTGACTCCTGGGAGCCGAAGAACTTCGGAGCGCACGCGCTCCAGGTCCGCCACTTCTGGTGCGAGTGGTAGCTCCAGTGCGATTGTGGACGCACTGGAGCTGATGGACACGGAGTCCATGGACACCCGCAAACGCGGGTTATCTGGGGACGTGGACGGCGGGAGCGACACGTCGCTAGAGATGCTGCCGCCCAAAATTGGCAGCAGTCTGAGGGGGAGGTCCCGCACCCCAGGCTCGGCCCCGTCGGGTTCCGCCTTTAGCAAGGCGGAATCCTACAAAAGGGCCAGGGCTGATGGCGAGCTCCAGGCAGAGGAGGAGATGAGTGGTCTCCTGCTTAAGATCAGGGGACCGGTGGATGGGGATTCAGAGCCCCAATCATCGGTCTCTCTGCAGGAGACAGCGGACGCGGCGGTGGCCATAATAAACAAGGTGGCCACCAAGTCCGTCAACCTTAAGGGCTCTTTTGTGAGAGCCCTTAAGGACTCCTCTTCTGCCGTGGCGGGGGTTGTGGGGACCCTAATTGGGGACGTAGCCCGCCTACAGGCGGCCAACGAACACCTGACGGGGCAGGTGGCAGAGCTCAGCGCTCAATTCGCCCAGTTCCGGGCGGAGCGCGAGTCACCGGCCCCGTCAACATCCCAGCGGGCCGCGTCTGCATCCCAGCGGGCCCCGCCTGCGTCGCAGCCGTCCCCTGCCGGCACCGGGATTACGGACGCCCAGCTGGCTGCCATCCTCGACGCTTGCTGGCGGATGATAGAGGGTCGTACGGCCGGCCTGGAGGCGAGGCTGCCTGCGGCCCCTATCATTCGGCCGCCGCTTGCAACGCCGAAGCGGACGGCCACGTCGTCGGCGCCGACCCCTCTACCTGTGGTGGGGGGTCGCGTAACCTACGCGTCGACGACGAGAACAGCGCCGGCCCCTGCGGCTGCTCGAGGGCTGGTGGCCGGGGCTCCGGCTCCGGCTAAGACGGCTGCACCGAGGACGGGACCGAGGACGGGGCCGAGGGCAGCAGCAAAAGCAGCCACACCTCTGCCCCCCACTCCAACACCTCTGCCTGGCCCCTCTACATCTGCCCCCTCCAATGAGGGTTGGCAGGTAGTCGGAGGGGCAAAATCAAAGAAGGCGAGAAAGCGGGCCAGAAAGGCTGCCCGACGGGCAGCCTCTGGCCCGCAGGCGCTATCGGTGGCAGGGGCCACCCCAAAGAGCCGCAAGCCGCGGAAACTGCAGCCGCCGAAAACCGCGGCTGTAGTGGTGACCCTGTCACCGGAGGCGACATCCGGCGGGCTGTCCTACGCGGCCTTCTTCAAGAAGGCCCGGGACAGTCTCGCCGGAGATTTTGAAACGGCCGGTGTCCGCCTGCGCAAGGCCCAAACGGGAGCTCGAGTTCTCGAGTTCCCTGGGGCCGATGGCGCAAAAAAGGCGGACACCGTTGCCGAGAAGTTGAAGGGAGTCTTCGCAGCCACGGATGGTGTGAGGATCGCCAGGCCCACAAAGTGCGCAGAGCTGCGCATTTCGGGCCTGGACGACTCGGTCACGGCCGACGACGTCCGCGCCGTAATCCGTGACAAGGCGGGTTGCGGCGCGGACGGCGTCAGGGTCGGCACCATCCGCCCCGGTCCGGGAGGCCTTGGTGCGGTGTGGGTCAGCTGTCCCGTGGCGTCGGCCAAAATTTTGGCCGATGCAGGCAGGATCCTCATCGGTTTTGTGAGTGCTAGGATTACAGTCCTGGCCCCAAGACCGATGAGGTGTTTCAAATGCCTGGCCGCGGGACACACTCGCACCAAGTGCCAGAGTTGCTTCGACTGCAGCGGACTCTGTTTCCGCTGCGGTCGACCGGGGCACAAGGCGGCAGAGTGCTCTGCCGCCCCTCACTGCCCCGTGTGTGCGGCGGGCAATAAGCCCGCCAATCACCAGATGGGGCAGGGGGGCTGCAGGCCTCCCCGAGCTTCTCGGCAGACGTCGGGGGCTAGCCTGTCGACCCAGGCTGCTTCCGACGTCGATCGTGCGACCACGTCGTCGCCCATGGAGGAGGTTGTAGAGACGATCCAGTAAATGGATCAAGTCTCCAACCTCCTTGTCCAGACGAACCTGAACCACTGCGCCGCGGCGCAGGATCTCTTCCTGCAAACCATGGCGCAGTGGTCGATAGGTGTTGCCGTAGTCGCGGAGCCCTACTACGTCCCTCCCCGTCCAAACTGGATGGGTGACCGGGACGGCTCCGTGGCAGTCGTCGGCTCCTCGGCGGCTCGTTCCCCGCCCTTGTCGTTAAGAGACAAGGGCTCTGGATATGTGGCCGCCGAGTGGGGGGGAATCACCGTTTACGGTGTGTATTTCTCCCCCAACCGGAGTTTGAGCGACTTCGAGGTCTTCCTTAACAACTTGGAGACCTCGATACGGCGACTAGCGTCTGGGCACGTCCTCGTGCTGGGGGACTTCAACGCAAAATCCATTGCGTGGGGTTCCCCGGCGACGGACGCCAGGGGCGATGCCGTGGTGGAGTGGGCGGCTTCGGTGGGCCTCTGTTTGCTGAACAGAGGCGCCACCAACACGTGCGTGCGACAGCAGGGGGGGTCGATAGTGGACCTTTCGTTCGCTACCCCTGCTGTTGCCGCACGAGTAAGGAACTGGTGTGTCCTGGATGAGGTTGAGACGCTCTCGGATCACCTGTACATCCGATTCGAGCTCTCCCGGTCCCAGGGCCCCAGTAGGGGTCACGTGGCGCGGCATACCTCCCGCTTTCCGCGGTGGGCAGTTGCCAAACTCGACAGGGACCTGCTAGAGGAGGCGGCCATAGTTCAATCTTGGCTGTCTCCGCGGGCCCCGGCCGAGGAGGTCGACATGGGGGCTGGCCGCTTTCGCTCTGCGATTACGCAGATCTGCGATGCGGCCATGCCCCGCGTTCGGGGTTGTCGACCTTCACGGAACGGGGTCTACTGGTGGTCCCAGGAGTTGGCGGACCTCCGTGCGGCCTGTACTCGTGCCCGGAGGTCCTACACCCGATGCCGGCGGCGACGCCACCGCGTAGACGGGGAGGAGGGCCGGCTTCATGAGGAGTACCGCGAAGCGCGGAAAACTCTGAAGCTGGCCATTTGCCGCGCCAAAGAGGAAAAGAGAAAGGAGATGCTGGAGAGTCTCGATCGTGACCCCTGGGGTCGCCCATATCGTGCGGTGCGTCAGAAGCTCCGCACGGCGGGCCCCCCCCTTACCGAGACTCTCCAGCCCAGCTTCCTGCAGCAGGTGGTCGAGGGCCTTTTCCCGCAGCGGGCGGAGCACACGCCCCCGTCGATGGCCTATCAGGTCAGAGGCGACGGGGATGGAGGGAGTGAGGTGCCGCCCGTTAGGGAATCGGAGGTTGGGGCGGCTGTTCTTCGGATTCGTTCCAAGAACACCGCCCCCGGGCCGGACGGGGTACCACCCCGAGTGATGGCCCGAGCCCTCGACCATATGTCGGACCGCCTCAGGGAGGTTTTGGACGCCAGCCTGGCGTCCGGACGCTTCCCTGAGTGCTGGAAATGCGGGAAGCTGGTCCTATTGCAGAAGCCGGGACGGCCGGCCGATTCGGTCGCGGCCTATAGGCCCATCGTGTTGCTGGACGAGGCGGGCAAATTGTTCGAGAGGATTCTCTCTGCCCGCATCGTCCAGCATCTCAGCGAGGTGGGGCCCGACCTGTCGGACGCCCAATTCGGGTTCCGAGAGGGGCGTTCGACGGTCGATGCCGTGATGCGCCTTAGGGCCGTGACCGAAGAGGCGGTTGGCTGTGGCGGCGTGGTGTTGGCGGTGTCCTTGGACATCGCCAACGCCTTTAATAGTCTGCCATTCAGCTGCATCAGGGAAGCACTCCTGTATCATGGGGTGCCAGAGTACCTGAGGCGGCTGGTGGCAGACTATTTGGAGGAGCGTACCGTCGTGTACGAGGATCGAGATGGCGTCTTGAGACGGCGACCCATGTCGTGCGGCGTTCCGCAGGGGTCTGTCCTCGGACCACTCCTGTGGAACGTGGGGTACGACTGGGTCCTTCGAAGTCGTCTGCCCCCCGGGCTGGGCGTAATTTGTTACGCCGATGACACTTTGGTCACAGCTCGGGGGGCCAATTTCCAAGAGGCGGCGCGCCTGGCCACCAGGGGTGTTTCTCTGGTGGTTGGGCGCATCGAGGCGCTGGGCTTGCGGGTGGCCCTGGATAAGACGGAGGCCCTATTATTTCATGGGCCCCGTCGTGGTCCACCCCCCGGCGCCTCCATCGAAGTCAACTCGGTCCTCGTACCGGTTCGGGCCCAGATGAGGTATCTGGGCCTGATCCTCGACGGTAGGTGGCTCTTCGACGAGCACTTCCGACAGCTTGGCCCCAAGCTGGTCGACGCTGCCTCCGCCCTTGGGCGTCTTTTGCCCAACTTGGGTGGAGCCAGCGTCGAAACAAGACACCTCTACACGGGGGTGGTCCGGTCGATGGCCCTTTACGGGTCACCGGTGTGGGTCCCGGCTCTGACCGCCCAGAATAAGGCCCGCCTGTGGCGGCCTCAGAGGGTATTGGCGGTCAGAGCCATACGCGGATACCGCACCGTGTCGACGGAGGCGGCATGCGCCTTGGCCGGAACACCCCCGTGGGATTTGGAGGCGGAAGTGCTCGCCGAAGTTTATCGGCGAGCGGCTGAATATCGGGCGGAGTACGGGTATCGTGCTCCGCCCGAAGAGGTACGCGAATGGCGTGAAGCCGCTCGCCGAGCCACGATGGCTCGTTGGTCGTCCCGGCTGGAGGCTCCACGCGCTGGCTTTGCCACCGTGGAGGCGCTCCAGCCGGTCATCCTCGAGTGGGCAGGGCGGCAGCACGGGACTCTTTCCTTCCGACTGACGCAGGTGCTTTCCGGGCACGGTTGCTTCGGGAAGTACCTGCACTCGGTCGCTAGGAGGGAACTGAGTCCCGCCTGCCACCACTGCGACTGCAGTGAGGACTCGGCCCAGCATACGCTGGAGTTCTGCCCCGCTTGGGCGGAGCAGCGCCGGGCCCTCACTGCAGTCATCGGAGGAGATCTGTCGCTACCGGCCGTCGTACTATCCATGGCCGGTAGCGACAGCAGTTTTACCGCGGTCGCGACCTTCTGCGAGGAAGTAATCTCGCAGAAGGAGGCGGCGGAGAAGGCCCGAGAGGACGATCTCCACTCGGACCCGATCCGCCGCCGGCGAACCGGGCGGCGGAGGCGCGCCCATCTGCGCCTCATGCCGCCCTGAGTGTGGCCGCGGGTGGTGGGGACGGGTTTTCCCCTCCATCCGCTTTAATGGCCAGCCGCGAAGGGGCGACGTACGCGTGTGCCGTTCGTCGCCTAATTTGAGAATTTTAATAGCAGAGGGTGCCCGCTTCTGTGCGGGCAGGCGCTGGGAGGGGTCCGGTTTGCGTTAATAACAGCGATCCCGGACCCCTCCCTTCTCAGGCGCAGAGTTGGCACACCGTGTGGTTTTAGTCGGTTCGATTCCGACACACCGCCCCGCCGCAAACCCCGGCGGGGTGACGGCCCGAGGGGGTTTCCACACGTAAAAAAAAAAAAAAAAAAAAAAGGTTAGGTTAGGTTAGGTTAGGTTTTTTTTTTTTTTTTTTTTAACGTGGGGACTGCATTTACGCACTTCGCTCGCCCACCGCGGGGGCGATGGGTCCGCTTCGTGTGGGACTCCTGGCCTCCGGAAGGGGGGCCAGACTACCCACTAAACCCCACGTGTTCCTCTTCGCCTAGTGCCGAGCCGCGAGATACTCAATTTGGAGTGCTCACCGCGACCCGGCTAGGAGCGCCCTTGCAGGCTCGCCTCGGGGGGGCCAGATCGTTGGGGCCCCCCTGACCTTAGAGTTGGTATGCGCCCCCGGAACAACAAGGGCGCATCCGCCACGTGGCTGGGGGCGGCAGGTCCCCCGACCCACCGCCCATGGCAACTCTCAGTCGGGGCCGCGGGCGAACACTTGACGCCGGCGACCCCTCGCTGGGGGCCTGCGGGGCGGGAGAGTGAGCCCAGCTCGCTCCCGCTCCCGCAGGGCCCGGTTAGGTTAGGTTAGGTTAGGTTAGGTTAGGTTAGGTTGAGAAGCTGAAGGGGGTATTCGCCAACATGGATGGTGTCAGGATCGCCAGGCCCACAAAGTGCGCGGAACTGCGCATTTCGGGCCTGGACGATTCCGTGACGGTCGAGGATGTCCGCGCTGCAGTTCAGGAGAAGACGAGCTGTAGCGCGGACAACGTCAGGGTCGGCACCATCCGCCCCGGTCCAGGAGGGCTTGGCGCCGTTTGGGTGAGTTGTCCCGTAGCGTCGGCCAAAATTTTGGTTGATGCCGGCAGGCTCCTCGTCGGCTTCGTGAGTGCCAGGATCACGGTCCTGGCCCCGAGGCCGATGAGGTGCTACAAGTGCCTTGCCGCGGGACACACTCGCTCGAAGTGCGCCAGCTGCTTCGACTGCAGCGGACTTTGTTTCCGCTGCGGTCGACCGGGGCACAAGGCGGCAGAGTGCTCTGCGGCCCCTCACTGCCCCGTGTGTGCGGCGGGCAAGAAGCCCGCCAATCACCAGATGGGGCAGGGGGGCTGCAAGCCTCCCCGTGCTTCTCAGCAAGCGTCGGAGGCTAGTCAGACGACCCTGGCTGCCTCCGACGTGGATCGTGCGACAACGTCGTCGCCCATGGAGGGGGTTGGAGAAACGATCCAGTAATGGATCAAATCTCCAACCTCCTGGTCCAGACGAACCTGAACCACTGCGCCGCGGCGCAGGATCTCTTCCTGCAAACCATGGCGCAGTGGTCGATAGGTGTTGCCGTAGTCGCGGAGCCCTACTACGTCCCTCCCCGTCCAAACTGGATGGGTGACCGGGACGGCTCCGTGGCAGTCGTCGGCTCCTCGGCGGCTCGTTCCCCGCCCTTGTCGTTAAGAGACAAGGGCTCTGGATATGTGGCCGCCGAGTGGGGGGGAATCACCGTTTACGGTGTGTATTTCTCCCCCAACCGGAGTTTGAGCGACTTCGAGGTCTTCCTTAACAACTTGGAGACCTCGATGCGGCGACTAGCGTCTGGGCACGTCCTCGTGCTGGGGGACTTCAACGCAAAATCCAGTGCGTGGGGTTCCCCAGCGACGGACGCCAGGGGCGATGCCGTTGTGGAGTGGGCGGCTTCGGTGGGCCTCTGTTTGCTGAACAGAGGCGCCACCAACACGTGCGTGCGACAGCAGGGGGGGTCGATAGTGGACCTTTCGTTCGCTACCCCTGCTGTTGCCGCACGAGTAAGGAACTGGTGTGTCCTGGATGAGGTTGAGACGCTCTCGGATCATCTCTATATCCGATTCGAGCTCTCCCGGTCCCAGGGCCCCAGTAGGGGTCACGTGGCGCGGCATACCTCCCGCTTTCCGCGGTGGGCAGTTGCCAAACTCGACAGGGACCTGCTAGAGGAGGCGGCCATAGTTCAGTCTTGGCTGTCTCCGCGGGCCCCGGCCGAGGAGGTCGACATGGGGGCTGGCCGCTTTCGCACTGCGATTACGCAGATCTGCGATGCGGCCATGCCCCGCGTTCGGGGTTGTCGACCTTCACGGAACGGGGTCTACTGGTGGTCCCAGGAGTTGGCGGACCTCCGTGCGGCCTGTACTCGTGCCCGGAGGTCCTACACCCGATGCCGGCGGCGACGCCACCGCGTAGACGGGGAGGAGGGCCGGCTTCATGAGGAGTACCGCGAAGCGCGGAAAACTCTGAAGCTGGCCATTTGCCGCGCCAAAGAGGCAAAGAGAAAGGAGATGCTGGAGAGTCTCGATCGTGACCCCTGGGGTCGCCCATATCGTGCGGTGCGACAAAAGCTCCGCACGGCGGGCCCCCCCCTTACCGAGACTCTCCAGCCCAGCTTCCTGCAGCAGGTGGTCGAGGGCCTTTTCCCGCAGCGGGCGGAGCACACGCCCCCGTCGATGGCCTATTCAGTGGCCAGAGACGACGGGGGCAGAGAGGATGATATTCCGCCCGTTAGGGAATCGGAGGTAGGGGCGGCTGTTCTAAGGATTAGGTCCAAGAACACCGCCCCCGGGCCGGACGGGGTACCCCCCCGAGTGATGGCCCGAGCCCTCGACCATATGTCGGACCGCCTCAGGGAGGTTTTGGACGCCAGCCTGGCGTCCGGACGCTTCCCTGAGTGCTGGAAATGTGGGAAGCTGGTCCTGTTGCCGAAGCCGGGACGGCCAGCCGATTCGGTCGCGGCCTATAGGCCCATCGTGTTGCTGGACGAGGCGGGCAAATTGTTCGAGAGGATTCTCTCTGCCCGCATCGTCCAGCATCTCAGCGAGGTGGGGCCCGACCTGTCGGACGCCCAATTCGGGTTCCGAGAGGGGCGTTCGACGGTCGATGCCGTGATGCGCCTTAGGGCCGTGACCGAAGAGGCGGTTGGCTGTGGCGGCGTGGTGTTGGCGGTGTCCTTGGACATCGCCAACGCCTTTAATAGTCTGCCATTCAGCTGCATCAGGGAAGCACTCCTGTATCATGGGGTGCCAGAGTACCTGAGGCGGCTGGTGGCAGACTATTTGGAGGAGCGTACCGTCGTGTACGAGGATCGAGATGGCGTCTTGAGACGGCGACCCATGTCGTGCGGCGTTCCACAGGGGTCTGTCCTCGGACCACTCCTGTGGAACGTGGGGTACGACTGGGTCCTTCGAAGTCGTCTGCCCCCCGGGCTGGGCGTAATTTGTTACGCCGATGACACATTGGTCACAGCTCGGGGGGCCAATTTCCAAGAGGCGGCGCGCCTGGCCACCAGGGGTGTCTCTCTGGTGGTTGGGCGCATCGAGGCGCTGGGCTTGCGGGTGGCCCTGGATAAGACGGAGGCCCTGTTATTTCATGGGCCCCGTCGTGGTCCACCCCCCGGCGCCTCCATCGAAGTCAACTCGGTCCTCGTACCGGTTCGGGCCCAGATGAAGTATCTGGGCCTGATCCTCGACGGTAGGTGGCTCTTCGACGAGCACTTCCGACAGCTTTCCCCAAAGCTGGTCGACGCTGCCTCCGCCCTTGGGCGTCTTTTGCCCAACTTGGGTGGAGCCAGCGTCGCAACAAGGAACCTCTTCACGGGGGTGGTCCGGTCGATGGCCCTATATGGGTCACCGGTGTGGGTCCCGGCTCTGACCGCCCAGAATAAGGCACGCCTTTGGCGGCCTCAGAGGGTATTGGCGGTCAGAGCCATACGCGGATACCGCACCGTGTCGACGGAGGCGGCATGCGCCTTGGCCGGAACACCCCCGTGGGATTTGGAGGCGGAAGTGCTCGCCGAAGTTTATCGGCGAGCGGCTGACTATCGGGCGGAGAACGGGTATCGTCCTCCGCCCGAAGAGGTACGCGATTGGCGTGAAGCCGCTCGCCGAGCCACGATGGCTCGTTGGTCGTCCCGGCTGGAGGCTCCACGCGCTGGCTTTGCCACCGTGGAGGCGCTCCAGCCGGTCATCCTCGAGTGGGCAGGGCGGCAGCACGGGACCCTTTCCTTCCGGCTGACGCAGGTGCTTTCCGGGCATGGTTGCTTCGGAAAGTACCTGCACTCGGTCGCTAGGAGGGAATTGAGTCCCGCCTGCCACCACTGCGACTGCAGTGAGGACTCGGCCCAGCACACGCTGGAGATCTGCCCCGCTTGGGCGGATCAGCGCCGGGCCCTCACTGCAGTCATCGGAGGAGATCTGTCGCTACCGGCCGTCGTACTATCCATGGCCGGTAGCGACAGCAGTTTTACCGCGGTCGCGACCTTCTGCGAGGAAGTAATCTCGCAGAAGGAGGCGGCGGAGAAGGCCCGAGAGGACGATCTCCACTCGGACCCGATCCGCCGCCGGCGAACCGGGCGGCGGAGGCGCGCCCATCTGCGCCTCATGCCGCCCTGAGTGTGGCCGCGGATGGTGGGGACGGGTTTTCCCCTCCATCCGCTTTAGTGGCCAGCCGCGAAGGGGCGACGTACGCGTGTGCCGTGCGTCGCCTAATTTGAGAGTTTTTAACAGCAGAGGGTGCCCGCTTCAGTGCGGGCAGGCGCTGGGAGGGGTCCGGTTTGCGTTAATAACAGCGATCCCGGACCCCTCCCTTCTCAGGCGCAGAGTTGGCACACCGTGTGGTTTTAGTCGGTTCGATTCCGACACACCGCCCCGCCGCAAACCCCGGCGGGGTGACGGCCCGAGGGGGTTTCCACACGTAAAAAAAAAAAAAAAAAAAAAAAAAAGGTTAGGTTAGGTTAGGTTGCATCCCCCCCAATGTATCCCTTTTTTTTTTTTTTTTTTTTTTTTTTTACGTGTGGAAACCCCCTCGGGCCGTCACCCCGCCGGGGTTTGCGGCGGGGCGGTGTGTCGGAATCGAACCGACTAAAACCACACGGTGTGCCAACTCTGCGCCTGAAAAGGGAGGGGTCCGGGATCGCTGTTATTAACGCAAACCGGACCCCTCCCAGCGCCTGCCCGCACAGAAGCGGGCACCTTCTTCTTATAAACTCTCAAATTAGGCGACGCACGGCACACGCGTACGTCGCCCCTTCGCGGCTGGCTATTAGAGCGGATGGAGGGGAAAACCCGTCCCCACCATCCGCGGCCACACTCAGGGCGGCATGAGGCGCAGATGGGCGCGCCTCCGCCGCCCGGTTCGCCGGCGGCGGATCGGGTCCGAGTGGAGATCATCCTCCCGGGCCTTCTCCGCCGCCTCCTTCTGCGAAATTACGTCTTCGCAGAAGGATGCGACCGCGGTAAAACTGCTGTCGCCACCGGCCATGGAGCGTATGACGGCCGGTAGCGACAGATCTCCTCCGATGACTGCAGTGAGGGCCCGGCGCTGCTCCGCCCAGGCGGGGCAGAACTCCAGCGTATGCTGGGCCGAGTCCTCACTGCAGTCGCAGTGGTGGCAGGCGGGACTCAATTCCCTCCTAGCGACCGAGTGCAGGTACTTTCCGAAGCAACCATGCCCGGAAAGCACCTGCGTCAGCCGGAAGGAAAGGGTCCCGTGCTGCCGCCCTGCCCACTCGAGGATGACCGGCTGGAGCGCCTCCACGGTGGCAAAGCCAGCGCGTGGAGCCTCCAGCCGGGACGACCAACGAGCCATCGTGGCTCGGCGAGCGGCTTCACGCCAATCGCGTACCTCTTCGGGCGGAGGACGATATCCGTTCTCCGCCCGATATTCAGCCGCTCGCCGATAAACTTCGGCGAGCACTTCCGCCTCCAAATCCCACGGGGGTGTTCCGGCCAAGGCGCATGCCGCCTCCGTCGACACGGTGCGGTATCCGCGTATGGCTCTGACCGCCAATACCCTCTGAGGCCGCCAGAGGCGTGCCTTATTCTGGGCGGTCAGAGCCGGGACCCACACCGGTGACCCGTAAAGGGCCATCGACCGGACCACCCCCGTGTAGAGGTGTCTTGTTTCGACGCTGGCTCCACCCAGATTGGGCAAGAGTCGCCCAAGGGCGGAGGCAGCGTCGACCAGCTTTGGGGCAAGCTGTCGGAAGTGCTCGTCGAAGAGCCACCTACCGTCGAGGATCAGGCCCAGATACCTCATCTGGGCCCGAACCGGTACGAGGACCGAGTTGACTTCGATTGAGGCGCCGGGGGGTGGACCACGACGGGGCCCATGAAAAAGCAGGGCCTCCGTCTTGTCAAGGGCCACCCGTAAGCCCAGCGCCTCTATGCGCCCAACCACCAGAGAAACACCCCTGGTGGCCAGGCGCGCCGCCTCTTGGAAATTGGCCCCCCGGGCTGTGACAAGTGTGTCATCGGCGTAACAAATTACGCCCAGCCCGGGGGGCAGACGACTACGAAGGACCCAGTCGTACCCCACGTTCCACAGGAGTGGTCCAAGGACAGACCCCTGTGGAACGCCGCACGACATGGGTCGCCGTCTCAAGACGCCATCTCGGTCCTCGTACACGACGGTACGCTCCTCTAAATAGTCTGCCACCAGCCGCCTCAGGTACTCTGGCACTCCATGGTACTGGAGTGCTTCCCTGATGCAGCTGAATGGCAGACTATTAAAGGCGTTGGCGATGTCCAAGGACACCGCCAACACCACGCCGCCACAGCTCACTGCCTCTTCGGTCACGGCCCTAAGGCGCATCACGGCATCGACCGTCGAACGCCCCTCTCGGAACCCGAATTGGGCGTCCGACAGGTCGGGCCCCACCTCGCTGAGATGCTGGACGATGCGGGCAGAGAGAATCCTCTCGAACAATTTGCCCGCCTCGTCCAGCAACACGATGGGCCTATAGGCCGTGACCGAATCGGCCGGCCGTCCCGGCTTCGGCAACAGGACCAGCTTCCCACATTTCCAGCACTCAGGGAAGCGTCCGGACGCCAGGCTGGCGTCCAAAACCTCCCTGAGGCGGTCCGACATATGGTCGAGGGCTCGGGCCATCACTCGGGGTGGTACCCCGTCCGGCCCGGGGGCGGTGTTCTTGGAACGGATTCGAAGAACAGCCGCCCCAACCTCCGATTCCCTAACGGGCGGAATATTGTCCTCTCGGCCCCCGTCGTCTCTGGCCGGACCGGCCATCGACGGGGGCGTGTGCTCCGCCCGCTGCGGGAAAAGGCCCTCGACCACCTGCTGCAGGAAGCTGGGCTGGAGAGTCTCGGTAAGGGGGGGGCCCGCCGTGCGGAGCTTTTGTCGCACCGCACGATATGGGCGACCCCAGGGGTCACGATCGAGACTCTCCAGCATCTCCTTTCTTTTTGCCTCTTTGGCGCGGCAAATGGCCAGCTTCAGAGTTTTCCGCGCTTCGCGGTACTCCTCATGAAGCCGGCCCTCCTCCCCGTCTACGCGGTGGCGTCGCCGCCGGCATCGGGTGTAGGACCTCCGGGCACGAGTACAGGCCGCACGGAGGTCCGCCAACTCCTGGGACCACCAGTAGACCCCGTTCCGTGAAGGTCGACAACCCCGAACGCGGGGCATGGCCGCATCGCAGATCTGCGTAATCGCAGAGCGAAAGCGGCCAGCCCCCATGTCGACCTCCTCGGCCGGGGCCCGCGGAGACAGCCAAGACTGAATAATGGCCGCCTCCTCTAGCAGGTCCCTGTCGAGTTTGGCAACTGCCCACCGCGGAAAGCGGGAGGTATGCCGCGCCACGTGACCCCTACTGGGGCCCTGGGACCGGGAGAGCTCAAATCGGATATATAAATGGTCCGAGAGCGTCTCAACCTCATCCAGGACACACCAGTTCCTTACTCGTGCGGCAACAGCAGGGGTAGCGAACGAAAGGTCCACTATCGACCCCCCCTGCTGTCGCACGCACGTGTTGGTGGCGCCTCTGTTCAGCAAACAGAGGCCCACCGAAGCCGCCCACTCCACAACGGCATCGCCCCTGGCGTCCGTCGCTGGGGAACCCCACGCAATGGATTTTGCGTTGAAGTCCCCCAGCACGAGGACGTGCCCAGACGCTAGTCGCCGCATCGAGGTCTCCAAGTTGTTAAGGAAGACCTCGAAGTCGCTCAAACTCCGGTTGGGGGAGAAATACACACCGTAAACGGTGATTCCCCCCCACTCGGCGGCCACATATCCAGAGCCCTTGTCTCTTAACGACAAGGGCGGGGAACGAGCCGCCGAGGAGCCGACGACTGCCACGGAGCCGTCCCGGTCACCCATCCAGTTTGGACGGGGAGGGACGTAGTAGGGCTCCGCGACTACGGCAACACCTATCGACCACTGCGCCATGGTTTGCAGGAAGAGATCCTGCGCCGCGGCGCAGTGGTTCAGGTTCGTCTGGACCAGGAGGTTGGAGATTTGATCCATTACTGGATCGTTTCTCCAACCCCCTCCATGGGCGACGACGTTGTCGCACGATCCACGTCGGAGGCAGCCAGGGTCGTCTGACTAGCCTCCGACGCTTGCTGAGAAGCACGGGGAGGCTTGCAGCCCCCCTGCCCCATCTGGTGATTGGCGGGCTTCTTGCCCGCCGCACACACGGGGCAGTGAGGGGCCGCAGAGCACTCTGCCGCCTTGTGCCCCGGTCGACCGCAGCGGAAACAAAGTCCGCTGCAGTCGAAGCAGCTGGCGCACTTCGAGCGAGTGTGTCCCGCGGCAAGGCACTTGTAGCACCTCATCGGCCTCGGGGCCAGGACCGTGATCCTGGCACTCACGAAGCCGACGAGGAGCCTGCCGGCATCAGCCAAAATTTTGGCCGACGCTACGGGACAACTCACCCAAACGGCGCCAAGCCCTCCTGGACCGGGGCGGATGGTGCCGACCCTGACGTTGTCCGCGCTACAGCTCGTCTTCTCCTGAACTGCAGCGCGGACATCCTCGACCGTCACGGAATCGTCCAGGCCCGAAATGCGCAGTTCCGCGCACTTTGTGGGCCTGGCGATCCTGACACCATCCATGTTGGCGAATACCCCCTTCAGCTTCTCAGCAAATGTGTCCGCCGTCTTTGCGCCATCGGCCCCAGGGAACTCGAGGACTCGAGCTCCCGTCTGGGCGAGGCGCAAGCGGACACCAGCCGTTTCAAATCCACCGGCGAGGCTGTCCCGGGCCTTCCTAAAAACGACCCCGTAGGACAGCCCGCCGGCAGCCGCCTCCGGCGACAAGGTCACCACAACAGCCGCGGTCTTAGGCGGCTGTAGTTTCCGCGGCTTTTTCTTGGTGGGACCTGCCACCGATGGCGACTGCGGGACAGAGGCCGCCTTGCGGGCAGCCTTTCTGGCCCGCTTTCGGGCCTTCTTCGACCCCCCGACTATCTGCCAACCCTCATTGGAGGGGGCAGATGTGGAGGGGCCAGCCTCAGGCGTTGGAGCGGGGAGCGGAGGAACCTCCGCTCCAGCCCTTGACACCGCTTTCGGCACCGGCCTCGGCGCAGCCGTTTTGGCCGGAGACTTGGCCGGAGCCTTGGCCGAAGCCTTGGCCACCGGCCGTGCCCCTTGGGCAGCCGCAGGAGCCGGCCTCGACACTGCTGCCGAGAACGATACGCGACCCCCCACCACGGGAAGAGGGGTCTGTGCCGACGCGACCCTCGGCTTAGGTGCCGCAAGCGGCGGCCGAACGGAAGGAGCCGGAGGCAGCCTCGATAGGAGCCCGGCCAGCCGACCGTCGATCAGGTGCCCCACCGCCACGAGAATTTGTCCCAGATATGCGTCTGGGACCTCGGATTCGGTGGGGACACTACGCGATGAAGACGGGGCAGGGGCCTTTTGCTCCGGGCGCTCCGCCCGAAATTGGGCGAACTGAGCGCTCAGCTCAGCCACCTGCCCCGCCAAACGGTCGTTGGCCGTCTGGAGGCGGGCCACGTCCCCGGCTAGGGTCTCCACCACTCCTGCGATTGCAGAAGAGGACTCCTTAAGGGCCCTCACAAAAGAGCCCTTAAGATTGACGGACTTGGTGGCCACCTTGTGTATGATGGCCACCGCCGCCTGTGCCCTCTCCTGCAAACAGGACGGTGTTTGGGGCTCTACGTCCCCATCGACCGTCCTGATCTTGAGTAGGAGACCCTCCATCTCCTCCTCCGCCCGGTATTCGCCATCGGCCCTGGCGCGCTTGTATGATTCCGCCTTACTAAAGGCGGAACCTGACGAGGCCGAGGCTGGGGTGCGAGATCTTCCCCTCTGAGCGCTACCAATTTTGGGGGGCAACATCTCTAGCGAGGTGTCGCTCCCGCCGTCCACGTCCCCGGATAACCCGCGTTTGCGGGTGTCCATGGACTCCGTGTCCATCAGCTCCAGTGCGTCCACAATCGCACTGGAGCTACCACTCGCACCAGAAGTGGCGGACCTGGAGCGCGTGCGCTCCGAAGTTCTTCGGCTCCCAGGAGTCAGATGTCTGACTTCTGGGAGCCCCACCGAAATGGGCGTTCCGGACCGGACGTCCTCCTCGGCAGACGATTGCTCGTCTGCCTTTCGGAACTGCCCCTTGGCATTCCTCCTTTCATTCCTTTCCTTCCTATCCTTCTTCTTCTCAGATCCGGTTGGCATAGCATTATTCGTTAGAAGTGTATCAGTCCTTATATTTGTATTATTGTTAACATTATCCATAATTTAACCCACGAGATGGGGAGAACTAAAGGTCGACCCGGGCAGAGATCCCCAATACCCGGGCAAGCCTATGTACTGTGGAGGTCGGCCAGTATCCACAGGTTTTTTACGACTTAGCTGTCGGGTGTTATAGACTATCCTTGTCATGGGCCGGCCAATCAAGGCAAGCCCTCCGGCCATCAGGTTCTCAGCGTACCCTCTTGGAGCCACCAGTCAGGTCGTTGTTGAGCCCCTAATGGTTACGGAATGCGAGAGGGTGGCTAGCCCTCTCTCACAGACGGCAAAGCACTCACGTGCCAGCCTATCTGATCTACTCGCACTCCAACACGCCTTCTGCTAAAGCAGAGGGACGTTTGGAGTGCCGCGCGACGACTGAGCGTCACGCCCTTCGCGGCAGTCTGCAGCCAGACTCCGTCTGGTATCCCATTTGGTCTGGAGTCTCACCCTGGGCCAATCCGGCATGAGTAGCTCTACCCGGCACAGCCCCAGAGATCATTGACCCACGCAAGCCCCCCAATGTATCCCTACGTTGTCGTCGTGGTGGGGCTTGCGTGGGTCAATGATCTCTGGGGCTGTGCCGGGTAGAGCTACTCATGCCGGATTGGCCCAGAGTGAGACTCCAGACCAAATGGGATACCAGACGGAGTCTGTTGAGACTGCCGCGAAGGACATGACGCTCCATCGTCATGCCGCGCTCCAAGCGTCCCTCTGCTTTAGCAGAGGGCGTGATGGAGAGCGAGTAGGACAGAGGGGCTGGCACGTGAGTGTTAGCTCCGTCTGTGAGAGAGGGCTAGCCACCCTCTCGCATTCCGTAACCATTAGGGGCTCAACAACGACCTGACTGGTGGCTCCAAGAGGGTACGCTGAGAACCTGATGGCCGGAGGGCTTGCCTTGATTGGCCGGCCCATGACAAGGATAGTCTATAACACCCGACAGCTAAGTCGTAAAAACCTGTGGATACCGGCCGACCTCCACAGTACATTGGCTTATCCGGGTGCAGGGGGCACCGCCCGGATGGACTTCATTTCCCCCATACTCGTGGGATTAGAAATGGCAACTGATAAATCAAATAAAAATATAACCGAACTGGACACAACACTAACGAAAACTGGCATGCATACCGGAACTGAGAAGGAGAAGAAGGACACAAAACGGAAAGATCGAAGGAACGCCAAGGGGCAGTTCAGGAGGGCAGACGACTGCTCGTCTACGGAGGAAGATGTTAGGCCTGGAACGCCCATCTCCTTGAGGCTCCCAGAAGTCAGTCTGACTGCTGGGAGCCGAAGAACGTCGGAACGCATGCGTTCCAGGTCCAGCCACTCGGATGGCGCAGGTGGTACCTCCATGGAGGAAATGGACACAGAGACATGCGGCGGCCGCAAACGTGAACTCTCCAAGGAGGGGGGGAGTGACACCTCCTTGGAGATGCTGCCGCCGAAAGTCGGGAGTGCCCAGAGGGGGAAGTTGCGAACCACAGCCCCGGCATCGTCGGGTTCCGCCTTTTGCAGGGCGGAAACCTATAAGCGGGCCAGGGCTGACGGTGAACTTCTAGCGGAGGAGGAGATGGAGGGTCTCCTACTCAAAATCAGGAGTCCGGTCGATGGGGACGTAGAGCCCCAAACACCGTCCTGTTTGCAGGAGAGGGCGCAGGCGGCGGTGGCCATCATACACAAGGTGGCCACCAAGTCCGTCAATCTTAAGGGCTCTTTTGTGAGGGCCCTTAAGGAGTCCTCTTCTGCAATTGCAGGAGTAGTGGAGACCCTAGCCGGGGACGTGGCCCGCCTCCAGACGGCCAACGACCGTTTGGCGGGGCAGGTGGCTGAGCTGAGCGCTCAGTTCGCCCAATTCCGGGCGGAGCGCCCGGAGCGAAAGGCCCCTGCCCCGTCTTCATCGCGTAGTGTCCCCACCGAATCCGAGGTCCCAGACGCGTATCTGGGACAAATTCTCGTGGCGGTGGGGCACCTGATTGACGGTCGGCTGGCTGGGCTGCTGTCGAGGCTGCCCCCGGCCCCATCAGTTCGGCCGCCGCTTGCGGCACCGAAGCCGAAGGTCGCACCGGCGACGACCCCTCTTCCTGTGGTGGGGGGTCGTGTGTCGTTTTCGGCGGCGGTGTCGAGGCCGGCTCCTGCGGCTGCCCAAGGGGCGCGTCAGGCCAAGGCTCCGGCCAAGGCTCCGACCAAGGCGCCGGCCAAGGCGGCTGCGCCGAGACCGGGGCCGAAAGCGGCGGTAAGGGCTGGAGCGGAGGTTCCTCCGCTCCCCGCTCCAACGCCTGTGGCTGGCCCCTCCACATCTGCCCCCTCCAATGAGGGATGGCAGATAGTCGGGGGGTCAAAGAAGGCCCGAAAGCGGGCCAGAAAGGCTGCCCGCAAGGCGGCCTCTGTCCCGCAGTCGACACCGGTGGCAAGGGCCACCGCTAAAAAGCCGCGGAAACTGCAGCCGCCGAAGACCGCGGCTGTAGTGGTCACCTTGACACCGGAGGCGACAACCGGCGGGCTGTCCTACGCGGCCTTCTTTAAGAAGGCCCGGGACAGCCTCGCCGGTGAATTTGGAACGGCCGGTGTCCGTTTGCGCCGCGCCCAAACGGGAGCTCGAATTCTCGAGTTCCCTGGGGCTGACGGCGCAAAGACGGCGGACACCGCTGCTGGGAAGTTGCGGGAAGTGTTTGCCGCCGTGGATGGTGTCAGGATCGCCAGGCCTACAAAGTGCGCTGAACTGCGCATTTCGGGCCTGGACGATTCCGTCACGGCCGGGGATGTCCGCGCTGCAGTTCAGGAGAAGACGAGCTGTAGCGCGGACAACGTCAGGGTCGGCACCATCCGCCCCGGTCCAGGAGGGCTTGGCGCCGTTTGGGTGAGTTGTCCCGTAGCGTCGGCCAAAATTTTGGCTGATGCCGGCAGGCTCCTCGTCGGCTTCGTGAGTGCCAGGATCACAGTCCTGGCCCCGAGGCCGATGAGGTGCTACAAGTGCCTTGCCGCGGGACACACTCGCTCGAAGTGCGCCAGCTGCTTCGACTGCAGCGGACTTTGTTTCCGCTGCGGTCGACCGGGGCACAAGGCGGCAGAGTGCTCTGC
Source organism: Spilarctia lutea (assembly GCA_916048165.1). Lineage (NCBI taxonomy): Eukaryota > Metazoa > Arthropoda > Insecta > Lepidoptera > Erebidae > Spilarctia > Spilarctia lutea. The sequence continues at coordinate 125,731 of OU696492.1, read as the reverse complement.
GGCCCCTCACTGCCCCGTGTGTGCGGCGGGCAAGAAGCCCGCCAATCACCAGATGGGGCAGGGGGGCTGCAAGCCTCCCCGTGCTTCTCAGCAAGCGTCGGAGGCTAGCCAGACGACCCTGGCTGCCTCCGACGTGGATCGTGCGACAACGTCGTCGCCCATGGAGGGGGTTGGAGAAACGATCCAGTAATGGATCGAATCTCCAACCTCCTGGTCCAGACGAACCTGAACCACTGCGCCGCGGCGCAGGATCTCTTCCTGCAAACCATGGCGCAGTGGTCGATAGGTGTTGCCGTAGTCGCGGAGCCTTATTACGTCCCTCCCCGTCCAAACTGGATGGGTGACCGGGACGGCTCCGTGGCAGTCGTCGGCTCCTCGGCGGCCCGTTCCCCGTCCTTGTCGCTAAGAGACAAGGGCTCTGGATATGTGGCCGCCGAGTGGGGGGGAATCACCGTCTACGGTGTTTACTTCTCCCCCAACAGGAGTTTGAGCGACTTCGAGGTCTTCCTCAACAACTTGGAGACCTCGATGCGGCGACTAGCGTCTGGGCACGTCCTCGTGCTGGGGGACTTCAACGCAAAATCCATTGCGTGGGGTTCCCCAGCGACGGACGCCAGGGGCGATGCCGTGGTGGAGTGGGCGGCTTCGGTGGGCCTCTGTTTGCTGAATAGAGGCGCCACCAACACGTGCGTGCGACAGCAGGGGGGGTCGATAGTGGACCTTTCGTTCGCTACCCCTGCTGTTGCCGCACGAGTAAGGAACTGGTGTGTCCTGGATGAGGTTGAGACGCTCTCGGATCATCTTTATATCCGATTCGAGCTCTCCCGGTCCCAGGGCCCCAGTAGGGGTCACGTGGCGCGGCATACCTCCCGCTTTCCGCGGTGGGCAGTCGCCAAACTCGACAGGGACCTACTAGAGGAGGCGGCCATAGTTCAATCTTGGCTGTCTCCGCGGGCCCCGGCCGAGGAGGTCGACATGGGGGCTGGCCGCTTTCGCTCTGCGATTACGCAGATCTGCGATGCGGCCATGCCCCGCGTTCGGGGTTGTCGGCCTTCACGGAACGGGGTCTACTGGTGGTCCCAGGAGTTGGCGGACCTCCGTGCGGCCTGCACTCGTGCCCGGAGGTCCTACACCCGCTGCCGGCGGCGACGCCACCGCGTAGACGGGGAGGAGGGCCGGCTTCACGAGGAGTACCGCGTAGCGCGGAAAACTCTGAAGCTGGCCATTTGCCGCGCCAAAGAGGAGAAGAGAAAGGAGATGCTGGAGAGTCTCGATCGTGACCCCTGGGGTCGCCCATATCGTGCGGTGCGTCAGAAGCTCCGCACGGCGGGCCCCCCCCTTACCGAGACTCTCCAGCCCAGCTTCCTGCAGCAAGTGGTCGAGGGCCTTTTCCCGCAGCGGGCGGAGCACACGCCCCCGTCGATGGCCTATCCGGTCAGAGGCGACGGGGACGGAGGGAGTGAGGTGCCGCCCGTTAGGGAATCGGAGGTTGGGGCGGCTGTTCTAAGGATTCGTTCCAAGAACACCGCCCCCGGGCCGGACGGGGTACCCCCCCGAGTGATGGCCCGAGCCCTCGACCATATGTCGGACCGCCTCAGGGAGGTTTTGGACGCCAGCCTGGCGTCCGGACGCTTCCCTGAGTGCTGGAAATGCGGGAAGCTGGTCCTATTGCAGAAGCCGGGACGGCCTGCCGATTCGGTCACGGCCTATAGGCCCATCGTGTTGCTGGACGAGGCGGGCAAATTATTCGAGAGAATAATCTCTGCCCGCATCGTCCGGCACCTAAGCGAGGTGGGGCCCGACCTGTCGGACGCCCAATTCGGGTTCCGAGAGGGGCGTTCGACGGTCGATGCCGTGGTGCGCCTTAGGGCCGTGACCGAAGAGGCAGTGAGCTGTGGCGGCGTGGTGTTGGCGGTGTCCCTGGACATCGCCAACGCCTTTAATAGTCTGCCATTCAGCTGCATCAGGGAAGCACTCCAGTTTCATGGGGTGCCAGAGTACCTGAGGCGGCTAGTGGCAGACTATTTGGAGGAGCGTACCGTCGTGTACGAGGATCGAGATGGCGTCCTTAGACGGCGACCCATGTCGTGCGGCGTTCCACAGGGGTCTGTCCTCGGACCACTCCTGTGGAACGTGGGGTACGACTGGGTCCTGCGGAGTCGTCTGCCTCCCGGGCTGGGCGTAATTTGTTACGCCGATGACACGCTTGTCACAGCCCGGGGGGCCAATTTCCAAGAGGCGGCGCGCCTGGCCACCAGGGGTGTATCTCTGGTGGTTGGGCGCATAGAGGCGCTGGGCTTACGGGTGGCCCTTGACAAGACGGAGGCCCTGTTATTTCATGGGCCCCGTCGTGGTCCACCCCCCGGCGCCTCCATCGAAGTCAACTCGGTCCTCGTACCGGTTCGGGCCCAGATGAGGTATCTGGGCCTGATCCTCGACGGTAGGTGGCTCTTCGACGAGCACTTCCGACAGCTTGGTCCAAAGCTGGTCGACGCTGCCTCCGCCCTTGGGCGACTCTTGCCCAATCTGGGTGGAGCCAGCGTCGAAACAAGACACCTCTACACGGGGGTGGTCCGGTCGATGGCCCTTTACGGGTCACCGGTGTGGGTCCCGGCTCTGACCGCCCAGAATAAGGCACGCCTCTGGCGGCCTCAGAGGGTATTGGCGGTCAGAGCCATACGCGGATACCGCACCGTGTCGACGGAGGCGGCATGCGCCTTGGCCGGAACACCCCCGTGGGATTTGGAGGCGGAAGTGCTCGCCGAAGTTTATCGGCGAGCGGCTGACTATCGGGCGGAGAACGGGTATCGTCCTCCGCCCGAAGAGGTACGCGATTGGCGTGAAGCCGCTCGCCGAGCCACGATGGCTCGTTGGTCGTCCCGGCTGGAGGCTCCACGCGCTGGCTTTGCCACCGTGGAGGCGCTCCAGCCGGTCATCCTCGAGTGGGCAGGGCGGCAGCACGGGACCCTTTCCTTCCGGCTGACGCAGGTGCTTTCCGGGCATGGTTGCTTCGGAAAGTACCTGCACTCGGTCGCTAGGAGGGAATTGAGTCCCGCCTGCCACCACTGCGACTGCAGTGAGGACTCGGCCCAGCACACGCTGGAGATCTGCCCCGCTTGGGCGGATCAGCGCCGGGCCCTCACTGCAGTCATCGGAGGAGATCTGTCGCTGCCGGCCGTCGTACTATCCATGGCCGGTAGCGACAGCAGTTTTACCGCGGTCGCGACCTTCTGCGAAGAAGTAATCTCGCAGAAGGAGGCGGCGGAGAAGGCCCGGGAGGACGATATCCACTCGGACCCGATCCGCCGCCGGCGCACGGGGCGGCGGAGGCGCGCCTATCAGCGCCTCATGCCGCCCTGAGTGTGGCCGCGGATGGACGGGATGGGTTTTCCCCTCCATCCGCATTACAGGCCAACCGCGAGGGGGCGACGTACGCGTGTGCCGTGCGTCGCCTAAATTGAGATTTTAACAGCAGACGGTGCCCGCTTCTGTGCGGGCAGGCGCTGGGAGGGGTCCGGTTTGCGTTAATAACAGCGATCCCGGACCCCTCCCTTCTCAGGCGCAGAGTTGGCACACCGTGTGGTTTTAGTCGGTTCGATTCCGACACACCGCCCCGCCGCAAACCCCGGCGGGGTGACGGCCCGAGGGGGTTTCCACACGTAAAAAAAAAAAAAAAAAAAAAAAAAAAAAAAAAAGGTTAGGTTGCATCAGGGAAGCACTCCTGTATCATGGGGTGCCAGAGTACCTGAGGCGGCTGGTGGCAGACTATTTGGAGGAGCGTACCGTCGTGTACGAGGATCGAGATGGCGTCTTGAGACGGCGACCCATGTCGTGCGGCGTTCCACAGGGGTCTGTCCTCGGACCACTCCTGTGGAACGTGGGGTACGACTGGGTCCTTCGAAGTCGTCTGCCCCCCGGGCTGGGCGTAATTTGTTACGCCGATGACACATTGGTCACAGCTCGGGGGGCCAATTTCCAAGAGGCGGCGCGCCTGGCCACCAGGGGTGTCTCTCTGGTGGTTGGGCGCATCGAGGCGCTGGGCTTGCGGGTGGCCCTGGATAAGACGGAGGCCCTGTTATTTCATGGGCCCCGTCGTGGTCCACCCCCCGGCGCCTCCATCGAAGTCAACTCGGTCCTCGTACCGGTTCGGGCCCAGATGAAGTATCTGGGCCTGATCCTCGACGGTAGGTGGCTCTTCGACGAGCACTTCCGACAGCTTTCCCCAAAGCTGGTCGACGCTGCCTCCGCCCTTGGGCGTCTTTTGCCCAACTTGGGTGGAGCCAGCGTCGCAACAAGGAACCTCTTCACGGGGGTGGTCCGGTCGATGGCCCTATATGGGTCACCGGTGTGGGTCCCGGCTCTGACCGCCCAGAATAAGGCACGCCTTTGGCGGCCTCAGAGGGTATTGGCGGTCAGAGCCATACGCGGATACCGCACCGTGTCGACGGAGGCGGCGTGCGCCTTGGCCGGAACACCCCCGTGGGATTTGGAGGCGGAAGTGCTCGCCGAAGTTTATCGGCGAGCGGCTGAATATCGGGCGGAGTACGGGTATCGTGCTCCGCCCGAAGAGGTACGCGAATGGCGTGAAGCCGCTCGCCGAGCCACGATGGCTCGTTGGTCTTTCCGGCTGGAGGCTCCACGCGCTGGCTTTGCCACCGTGGAGGCGCTCCAGCCGGTCATCCTCGAGTGGGCAGGGCGGCAGCACGGGACCCTTTCCTTCCGGCTGACGCAGGTGCTTTCCGGGCATGGTTGCTTCGGAAAGTACCTGCACTCGGTCGCTAGGAGGGAATTGAGTCCCGCCTGCCACCACTGCGACTGCAGTGAGGACTCGGCCCAGCACACGCTGGAGATCTGCCCCGCTTGGGCGGATCAGCGCCGGGCCCTCACTGCAGTCATCGGAGGAGATCTGTCGCTACCGGCCATCATACGCTCCATGGCCGGTAGCGACAGCAGTTTTACCGCGGTCGCATCCTTCTGCGAAGACGTAATTTCGCAGAAGGAGGCGGCGGAGAAGGCCCGGGAGGATGATCTCCACTCGGACCCGATCCGCCGCCGGCGAACCGGGCGGCGGAGGCGCGCCCATCTGCGCCTCATGCCGCCCTGAGTGTGGCCGCGGATGGTGGGGACGGGTTTTCCCCTCCATCCGCTTTAATGGCCAGCCGCGAAGGGGCGACGTACGCGTGTGCCGTGCGTCGCCTAAATTGAGAATTTTAACAGCAGAGGGTGCCCGCTTCTGTGCGGGCAGGCGCTGGGAGGGGTCCGGTTTGCGTTAATAACAGCGATCCCGGACCCCTCCCTTCTCAGGCGCAGAGTTGGCACACCGTGTGGTTTTAGTCGGTTCGATTCCGACACACCGCCCCGCCGCAAACCCCGGCGGGGTGACGGCCCGAGGGGGTTTCCACACGTAAAAAAAAAAAAAAAAAAAAAGGTTAGGTTAGGTTAGGTTAGGTTCCCCCCAATGCCCCCCAATGTATCCCTACGTTGTCGTCGTGGTGGGGCTTGCGTGGGTCAATGATCTCTGGGGCTGTGCCGGGTAGAGCTACTCATGCCGGATTGGCCCAGGGTGAGACTCCAGACTAAATGGGATACCAGACGGAGTCTGTTCTAAGACTGCCGTGATGGGCGTGACCCGTCGTGCCGCACTCCAAACGTCCCTCTGCTCTAGCATAGGGCGTGTTGGAGTGCGAGTAGGTCAGATAGGCTGGCACTTGGGTGCTTACCTAGTCTGAGAGAGAGGGCTAGCCACCCTCTCGCATTCCGTAACCATTAGGGGCTCAGCAACGACCTGACTGGTGGCTCCAAGAGGGTACGCTGAGAACCTGATGGCCGGAGGGCTTGCCTTGATTGGCCGGCCCATGACAAGGATAGTCTATAACACCCGACAGCCAAGTCGTAAAAACCTGTGGATACTGGCCGACCTCCACAGTACATAGGCTTGCCCGGGTATTGGGGATCTCTGCCCGGGTGGACCTTTAATTCTCCCCAACTCGTGGGTTAAATTATGGAATTGAACTTAAAACAATATTTGAAAACGGACAGGATTACTCAAACGACTACTGGCAAGCCAACTGGAATTGATACGAAAACGAAGGACAAGAAGGACAAGAAGGACAAGAAGGAAAGGAGGAACGCCAAGGGGCAGTTCCGAAAAGCGGACGAACAATCGTCCGCCGATGAGGACATTGCACCTGTGGCGCCCATCTCGGCGGGGCTCCCAGAAGTCGGGCATCTGACTACTGGGAGCCGAAGAACTTCGGAGCGCGTGCGCTCAAAGTCTGCCACTTCTGGAGCGAGTGGTAGCTCCAGTGCGACTGTGGACGCACTGGAGCCGATGGAGACGGAGGCCTCGGACACCCGCAAACGCGCAATCTCCGGGGACATTGGCGGCGAAAGCGACACGTCCCTGGAGATGTTGCCGCCCAAAATTGGCAGCGGTCAGAGGGGGAGGTCCCGTACTCCAGGCTCGGCCCCGTCGGGTTCCGCCTTTAGCAAGGCGGAATCCTACAAGAGGGCCAGAGCTGATGGGGAGTTGCAGGCAGAGGAGGAGATGTCTGGTCTCCTGCACATCATCAGGAGGCCGGCGGATGGGGTTTCAGAGCCCCAATCATCGGCCTCTCTGCAGGAGAGAGCAGACGCGGCGGTGGCCATCATCCACAAGGTGGCCACCAAGTCCGTGAACCTGAAGGGCTCCTTTGTGAGAGCCCTGAAGGACTCCTCCTCTGCCATTGCAGGGGTCGTGGAGACCCTAGCCGGAGACGTGGCCCGCCTCCAGGCGGCCAACGACCGTTTGACGGGGCAGGTGGCTGAACTGGGCGCTCAGTTCGCCCAATTTCGGGCGGAGCGCCCGGAGCGGGGGGCCCCCGCCCCGTCGTCGTCTTCATCGCATAGTGCCCCTACCGAGCCCGAGGTCCCAGACGCGTATCTGGGACAAATACTCGTGGCGGTGGGGCACCTGATCGACGGTCGGCTGGCTGGGCTGCTGTCGAGGCTGCCTCCGGCTCCTTCCGTTCGGCCGCCGCTTGCGGCACCTAAGCCGAGGGTCGCGACGGCACAGACCCCTCTTCCCGTGGTGGGGGGTCGCGTGTCGTTCTCGGCGGCGGTGTCGAGGCCGGCTCCTGCGGCTGCTCAAGGGGCACGGCCGGTGGCCAAGGCTCCGACCAAGGCACCGGCCAAGGCGCCGGCCAAGGCGGCTGCGCCGAGACCGGTGCCGAAAGCGGCGGCAAGGGCTGGAGCGGAGATTACTCCGCTCCCCACTCCAACGCCTGTGCCTCTGCCTGGACCCTCCACGTTTGCCCCCTCCAACGAGGGTTGGCAGGTAGTCGGGGGGTCCAAGAAGGCCCGAAAGCGGGCCAGAAAAGCTGCTCGCAAGGCGGCCTCTGTCCCGCAGTCGCCATCGGTGGCAGGTCCCAGCAAGAAAAAGCCGCGGAAACTGCAGCCGCCTAAGACCGCGGCTGTTGTGGTGACCTTGTCACCGGAGGCGACTGCCGGCGGGCTGTCCTACGCGGCCTTCTTTAAGAAGGCCCGGGACAGCCTCGCCGGTGATGTTGGGATGGCAGGGGCAAGACTGCGCCTCGCCCAGACGGGAGCTCGGGTGTTAGAGTTCCCTGGGGCAGAAGGGGCGAAGACGGCGGACTCGTTCGCTGAGAAGTTGCGGGGAATTTTTGACGCCACGGATGGTGTAAAGATCGCCAGGCCTACCAAGTGCGCAGAACTGCGCATCTCGGGCCTGGACGACTCGATTACGACCGAAGACATCCGCGCTGCGGTCTGTGAGAAGGCCAGTTGCAGCGCGGAAAACGTCAGAGTCGGCACCATCCGCCCCGGTCCAGGAGGGCTTGGCGCCGTGTGGGTGGGCTGTCCCGTAGCGTCGGCCAAAATTTTGGCTGATGCCGGCAGGCTCCTCGTCGGCTTCGTGAGTGCCAGGATCACAGTCCTGGCCCCGAGGCCGATGAGGTGCTATAAGTGCCTTGCCGCGGGACACACTCGCTCGAAGTGCGCCAGCTGCTTCGACTGCAGCGGACTTTGTTTCCGCTGCGGTCGACCGGGGCACAAGGCGGCAGAGTGCTCTGCGGCCCCTCACTGCCCCGTGTGTGCGGCGGGCAAGAAGCCCGCCAATCACCAGATGGGGCGGGGGGGCTGCAAGCCTCCCCGTGCTTCTCAGCAAGCGTCGGAGACTAGCCAGACGACCCTGGCTGCCTCTGACGCGGATCGTGCGACAACGTCGTCGCCCATGGAGGGGGTTGGAGAATTGATCCAGTAATGGATCAAGTCTCCAACCTCCTGGTCCAGACGAACCTGAACCACTGCGCCGCGGCGCAGGATCTCTTCCTGCAAACCATGGCGCAGTGGTCGATAGGTGTTGCCGTAGTCGCGGAGCCCTACTACGCCACCAACACGTGCGTGCGACAGCAGGGGGGGTCGATAGTGGACCTTTCGTTCGCTACCCCTGCTGTTGCCGCACGAGTAAGGAACTGGTGTGTCCTGGATGAGGTTGAGACGCTCTCGGATCACCTGTATATCCGATTTGAGCTCTCCCGGTCCCAGGGCCCCAGTAGGGGTCACGTGGCGCGGCATTCCTCCCGCTTTCCGCGGTGGGCTGTTGCCAAGCTCAATAGGGACCTGCTAGAGGAGGCGGCCATCGTTCAGTCATGGCTGTCTCCGCGGGCCCCGGCCGAGGAGGTCGACATGGGGGCTGGCCGCTTTCGCTCTGCGATTACGCAGATCTGCGATGCGGCCATGCCCCGCGTTCGGGGTTGTCGACCTTCACGGAACGGGGTCTACTGGTGGTCCCAGGAGTTGGCGGACCTCCGTGCGGCCTGCACTCGTGCCCGGAGGTCCTACACCCGATGCCGGCGGCGACGCCACCGCGTAGACGGGGAGGAGGGCCGGCTTCACGAGGAGTACCGCGAAGCGCGGAAAACTCTGAAGCTGGCCATTTGCCGCGCCAAAGAGGCAAAGAGAAAGGAGATGCTGGAGAGTCTCGACCGTGACCCCTGGGGTCGCCCATATCGTGCGGTGCGTCAAAAGCTCCGCACGGCGGGCCCCCCCCTTACCGAGACTCTCCAGCCCAGCTTCCTGCAGCAAGTGGTCGAGGGCCTTTTCCCGCAGCGGGCGGAGCACACGCCCCCGTCGATGGCCGTTCCGGCCAGTGACGACGGGGACGGAGGGAGTGAGGTGCCGCCCGTTAGGGAATCGGAGGTTGGGGCGGCTGTTCTTCGGATCCGTTCCAAGAACACCGCCCCCGGGCCGGACGGGGTACCACCCCGAGTGATGGCCCGAGCCCTCGACCATATGTCGGACCGCCTCAGGGAGGTTTTGGACGCCAGCCTGGCGTCCGGACGCTTCCCTGAGTGCTGGAAATGCGGGAAGCTGGTCCTACTGCAGAAGCCGGGACGGCCAGCCGATTCGGTCGCGGCCTATAGGCCCATCGTGTTGCTGGACGAGGTGGGCAAATTGTTCGAGAGGATTCTCTCTGCCCGCATCGTCCAGCATCTCAGCGAGGTGGGGCCCGACCTGTCGGACGCCCAATTCGGGTTCCGAGAGGGGCGTTCGACGGTCGATGCCGTGATGCGCCTTAGGGCCGTGACCGAAGAGGCGGTTGGCTGTGGCGGCGTGGTGTTGGCGGTGTCCTTGGACATCGCCAACGCCTTTAATAGTCTGCCATTCAGCTGCATCAGGGAAGCACTCCTGTATCATGGGGTGCCAGAGTACCTGAGGCGGCTGGTGGCAGACTATTTGGAGGAGCGTACCGTCGTGTACGAGGATCGAGATGGCGTCTTGAGACGGCGACCCATGTCGTGCGGCGTTCCACAGGGGTCTGTCCTCGGACCACTCCTGTGGAACGTGGGGTACGACTGGGTCCTTCGAAGTCGTCTGCCCCCCGGGCTGGGCGTAATTTGTTACGCCGATGACACATTGGTCACAGCTCGGGGGGCCAATTTCCAAGAGGCGGCGCGCCTGGCCACCAGGGGTGTCTCTCTGGTGGTTGGGCGCATCGAGGCGCTGGGCTTGCGGGTGGCCCTGGATAAGACGGAGGCCCTGTTATTTCATGGGCCCCGTCGTGGTCCACCCCCCGGCGCCTCCATCGAAGTCAACTCGGTCCTCGTACCGGTTCGGGCCCAGATGAGGTATCTGGGCCTGATCCTCGACGGTAGGTGGCTCTTCGACGAGCACTTCCGACAGCTTGCCCCTAAGCTGGTCGACGCTGCCTCCGCCCTTGGGCGTCTTTTGCCCAACTTGGGTGGAGCCAGCGTCGTTACAAGGAACCTCTTCACGGGGGTGGTCCGGTCGATGGCCCTGTATGGGTCACCGGTGTGGGTGGAGGCTCTGACTGCCCAGAACAAGGCGCGCCTTTGGCGCCCTCAGAGGGTATTGGCAGTCAGAGCCATACGCGGATACCGCACGGTGTCCACCGAGGCGGCCTGTGCCTTGGCCGGAACACCCCCGTGGGATTTGGAGGCGGAAGTGCTCGCCGAAGTTTATCGGCGAGCGGCTGAATATCGGGCGGAGAACGGGTATCGTCCTCCGCCCGAAGAGGTACGCGATTGGCGTGAAGCCGCTCGCCGAGCCACGATGGCTCGTTGGTCGTCCCGGCTGGAGGCTCCACGCGCTGGCTTTGCCACCGTGGAGGCGCTCCAGCCGGTCATCCTCGAGTGGGCAGGGCGGCAGCACGGGACCCTTTCCTTCCGGCTGACGCAGGTGCTTTCCGGGCATGGTTGCTTCGGAAAGTACCTGCACTCGGTCGCTAGGAGGGAATTGAGTCCCGCCTGCCACCACTGCGACTGCAGTGAGGACTCGGCCCAGCATACGCTGGAGTTCTGCCCCGCCTGGGCGGAGCAGCGCCGGGCCCTCACTGCAGTCATCGGAGGAGATCTGTCGCTACCGGCCGTCATACGCTCCATGGCCGGTGGCGTCAGCAGTTTTACCGCGGTCGCATCCTTCTGCGAAGACGTAATTTCGCAGAAGGAGGCGGCGGAGAAGGCCCGGGAGGATGATCTCCACTCGGACCCGATCCGCCGCCGGCGAACCGGGCGGCGAAGGCGCGCCCATCTGCGCCTCATGCCGCCCTGAGTGTGGCCGCGGATGGTCGGGATGGGTTTTCCCGTCCATCCGCTTTAGTGGCCAGCCGCGAAGGGGCGACGTACGCGTGTGCCGTGCGTCGCCTAAATTGAGATTTTAACAGCAGACGGTGCCCGCTTCTGTGCGGGCAGGCGCTGGGAGGGGTCCGGTTTGCGTTAATAACAGCGATCCCGGACCCCTCCCTTCTCAGGCGCAGAGTTGGCACACCGTGTGGTTTTAGTCGGTTCGATTCCGACACACCGCCCCGCCGCAAACCCCGGCGGGGTGACGGCCCGAGGGGGTTTCCACACGTAAAAAAAAAAAAAAAAAAAAAAAAAGGTTCCCCCCAATGTATCCCTACGTTGTCGTCGTGGTGGGGCTTGCGTGGGTCAATGATCTCTGGGGCTGTGCCGGGTAGAGCTACTCATGCCGGATTGGCCCAGGGTGAGACTCCAGACTAAATGGGATCAAAGACGGAGTCCGTTTTAGGACTGCCGAGATGGGCGTGACCCGTCGTGCCGCACTCCAAACGTCCCTCTGCTTTAGCAGAAGGCGTGTTGGAGTGCGAGTAGGTCAGAGAGGCTGGCACTTGAGTGTTAGCTTCGTCTGAGGGAGAGGGCTAGCCACCCTCTCGCATTCCGTAACCATTAGGGGCTCAACAACGACCTGACTGGTGGCTCCAAGAGGGTACGCTGAGAACCTGATGGCCGGAGGGCTTGCCTTGATTGGCCGGCCCATGACAAGGATAGTCTATAACACCCGACAGCAAAGTCGTAAAAAACCTGTGGATACCGGCCGACCTCCACAGTACATAGGCTTGCCCGGGTATTGGGGATCTCTGCCCGGGTGGACCTTTAGTTCTCCCCAACTCGTGGGATTTATTATGGAGCTGTTAAATCAAACTAAAAATGGAAACGAAACGATACTTACAACGACTAAAGGCAAGCAAACCGGATCTGATAAGACGAAGAAAAAGATGGAAAAGAGGAACGCCAAGGGGCGGTTCCGAAAAGCAGATGACCAATCATCTGCTGAGGAGGACGCTGTAACCGGAACGCCCATTGCGGTGGGGCTCCCGGAAGTCAACCTGACTACCGGGAGCCGAAGAACATCGGGACGTCTGCGTTCCAAATCCGCCACGGATGGTGCGAGCGGCAGCTCCAGTGTGACATTGGACGCGCTGGAGCTTATGGAGACGGAGTCCATCGACAGCCGCAAACGCGGCCTCTCCAGGAACGGCGGCGAAAGCGACACGTCCCAGGAGATGTTGCCGCCCAAAATTGGGAGCGGCCAGAGGGGAAGATCCCGCACCCCAGCCTCGGCCTCGTCAGGTTCCGTCTTTTGCAAGGCGGAATCGTATAAGCGAGCCAGGGCCGACGGCGAGCTACAGGCGGAGGAGGAGATGTCCGGTCTCCTGCTCAAGATCGGGCCGGTGGAGGGGGATTCAGCGCCCCAATCGCCGGCCTCCCTGCAGGAGAGGGCGCAGGCGGCGGTGGCCATCATCCACAAGGTGGCCACCAAGTCCGTTAACCTGAAGGGCTCCTTTGTGAGAGCCCTGAAGGACTCCTCCTCCACCATTGCGGGGGTCGTGGAGACCCTAGCCGGAGACGTGGCCCGCCTCCAGACGGCCAACGACCGTTTGACGGGGCAGGTGGCTGAACTGAGCGCTCAGTTCGCCCAATTTCGGGCGGAGCGCCCGGAGCGAGGGGCCCCTGCCCCGTCGTCTTCATCGCGTAGTGCCCCCACCGAGCCCGAGGTCCCAGACGCATATCTGGGACAAATACTCGTGGCGGTGGGGCACCTGATCGACGGTCGGCTGGCTGGGCTGCTGTCGAGGCTGCCTCCGGCCCCTTCTGTTCGGCCGCCGCTTGCGGTACCGAAGCCGAAGGTCGCACCGGCGACGACCCCTCTTCCAGTGGTGGGGGGTCGGGTATCGTTCTCGGCGGCGGTATCGAGGCCGGCTCCTGCGGCTGCCCTAGGAGCACGTCAGGGCAAGGCTCCGGCCAAGTCGCAGGCCAAGGCTCCGGCCAAGGCTGCTGCGCCGAGGCCGGGGCCGAAAGCGGCGGTAAGGGCTGGAGCGGAGACTACTCCGCTCCCCACTCCAACGCCTGTGCCTCTGCCTGGACCCTCCACGTCTGCCCCCTCCAATGAGGGTTGGCAGGTAGTTGGAGGGTCCAAGAAGTCCCGCAAGCGGGCCAGAAAGGCTGCCCGTCAGGCAGCCTCTGGCCCGCAGGCGCCACCGGTGGCAGGGGCCACCCGCAAGAAGCCGCGGAAACTACAGATGCCGAAATCCGCGGCTGTGGTGGTGACCCTGTCACCGGAGGCGACAACCGGCGGGCTGTCTTACGCGGCCTTCTTCAAGAAGGCCCGGGACAGTCTCGCCGGAGAGTTTGAGACGGCAGGAGTCCGCCTGCGCCTCTCCCAGACGGGAGCTCGTATACTCGAGTTCCCTGGGGCTGATGGCGTAAAATCGGCGGACTCCGCTGCCGAGAAGCTGAGGGCTGCGTTTGCAGATACGGATGGTGTCAGGATCGCCAGGCCCACGAAATGCGCTGAGTTGCGCATCTCGGGCCTGGACGATTCGGTGACGGCCGAGGATGTCCGCGCTGTAGTTGCAGAGAAGACTGCATGCAGCGCGGACAAAGTCAGGGTCGGCACCATCCGCCCCGGTCCTGGGGGGCTTGGCGCTGTGTGGGTCAGTTGTCCCGTGGCGTCGGCCAGAGTACTGGGCGACGCCGGCCGGCTCCTCATCGGTTTCGTGAGCGCCAGGGTTACAGTCCTGGCGGCGAGACCGATGAGGTGCTTCAAGTGCCTGGCCGCGGGACACACACGCGCCAAGTGCGCCAGTTGCTTTGACTGCAGCGGACTGTGTTTCCGCTGCGGTCGACCGGGGCACAAGGCGGCAGAATGCTCTGCCGCCCCTCACTGCCCCGTGTGTGCGGCGGGCAACAAGCCCGCCAATCACCAGATGGGGCAGGGGGGCTGCAAGCCTCCCCGAGCTTCTCGGCAGACGTCGGGGGCTAGCCTGTCGACCCAGGCTGCCTCCGACGACGTTCGTGCGACCACGTCGTCGCCCATGGAGGAGGTTGTAGAGACGATCCAGTAAATGGATCAAGTCTCCAACCTCCTTGTCCAGACGAACCTGAACCACTGCGCCGCGGCGCAGGACCTCTTCCTGCAAACCATGGCGCAGTGGTCGATAGGTGTTGCCGTAGTCGCGGAGCCCTATTACGTCCCTCCCCGTCCAAACTGGATGGGTGACCGGGACGGCTCCGTGGCAGTCGTCGGCTCCTCGGCGGCTCGTTCCCCGCCCTTGTCGCTTAGAGACAAGGGCTCAGGATATGTGGCCGTCGAGTGGGGGGGAATCACCGTCTACGGTGTTTACTTCTCCCCCAACCGGAGTTTGAGCGACTTCGAGGTCTTCCTCAACAACTTGGAGACCTCGATACGGCGACTAGCGTCTGGGCACGTCCTCGTGCTGGGGGACTTCAACGCAAAGTCCATTGCGTGGGGTTCCCCAGCGACGGACGCCAAGGGCGAGGCTGTGGTGGAGTGGGCGGCCTCGGTGGGCCTCTGTTTACTCAACAGAGGCTCCACCAACACGTGCGTGCGACAGCAGGGGGGGTCGATAGTGGACCTTTCGTTCGCTACCCCTGCTGTTGCCGCACGAGTAAGGAACTGGTGTGTCCTGGATGAGGTTGAGACGCTCTCGGATCACCTATATATCCGATTTGAGCTCTCCCGGTCCCAGGGCCCCAGTAGGGGTCACGTGGCGCGGCATACCTCCCGCTTTCCGCGGTGGGCAGTTGCCAAACTCGACAGGGACCTGCTAGAGGAGGCGGCCATCGTTCAGTCATGGCTGTCTCCGCGGGCCCCGGCCGAGGAGGTCGACATGGGGGCTGGCCGCTTTCGCTCTGCGCTTACGCAGATCTGCGATGCGGCCATGCCCCGCGTTCGGGGTTGTCGACCTTCACGGAACGGGGTCTACTGGTGGTCCCAGGAGTTGGCGGACCTCCGTGCGGCCTGTACTCGTGCCCGGAGGTCCTACACCCGATGCCGGCGGCGACGCCACCGCGTAGACGGGGAGGAGGGCCGGCTTCATGAGGAGTACCGCGAAGCGCGGAAAACTCTGAAGCTGGCCATTTGCCGCGCCAAAGAGGCAAAAAGAAAGGAGATGCTGGAGAGTCTCGATCGTGACCCCTGGGGTCGCCCATATCGTGCGGTGCGACAAAAGCTCCGCACGGCGGGCCCCCCCCTTACCGAGACTCTCCAGCCCAGCTTCCTGCAGCAGGTGGTCGAGGGCCTTTTCCCGCAGCGGGCGGAGCACACGCCCCCGTCGATGGCCTATCCGGTCAGAGGCGACGGGGACGGAGGGAGTGAGGTGCCGCCCGTTAGGGAATCGGAGGTTGGGGCGGCTGTTCTAAGGATTCGTTCCAAGAACACCGCCCCCGGGCCGGACGGGGTACCCCCCCGAGTGATGGCCCGAGCCCTCGACCATATGTCGGACCGCCTCAGGGAGGTTTTGGACGCCAGCCTGGCGTCCGGACGCTTCCCTGAGTGCTGGAAATGCGGAAAGCTGGTCCTATTGCAGAAGCCGGGACGGCCTGCCGATTCGGTCACGGCCTATAGGCCCATCGTGTTGCTGGACGAGGCGGGCAAATTATTCGAGAGAATAATCTCTGCCCGCATCGTCCGGCACCTAAGCGAGGTGGGGCCCGACCTGTCGGACGCCCAATTCGGGTTCCGAGAGGGGCGTTCGACGGTCGATGCCGTGATGCGCCTTAGGGCCGTGACCGAAGAGGCAGTGAGCTGTGGCGGCGTGGTGTTGGCGGTGTCCTTGGACATCGCCAACGCCTTTAATAGTCTGCCATTCAGCTGCATCAGGGAAGCACTCCAGTATCATGGGGTGCCAGAGTACCTGAGGCGGCTGGTGGCAGACTATTTGGAGGAGCGTACCGTCGTGTACGAGGATCGAGATGGCATCTTGAGACGGCGACCCATGTCGTGCGGCGTTCCACAGGGGTCTGTCCTCGGACCACTCCTGTGGAACGTGGGGTACGACTGGGTCCTTCGAAGTCGTCTGCCTCCCGGGCTGGGCGTAATTTGTTACGCCGATGACACTTTGGTCACAGCTCGGGGGGCCAACTTCCAAGAGGCGGCGCGCCTGGCCACCAGGGGTGTTTCTCTGGTGGTTGGGCGCATCGAGGCGCTGGGCTTGCGGGTGGCCCTTGATAAGACGGAGGCCCTACTTTTCCATGGGCCCCGTCGTGGTCCACCCCCCGGCGCCTCCATCGAAGTCAACTCGGTCCTCGTACCGGTTCGGGCCCAGATGAGGTATCTGGGCCTGATCCTCGACGGTAGGTGGCTCTTCGACGAGCACTTCCGACAGCTTTGTCCAAAGCTGGTCGACGCTGCCTCCGCCCTTGGGCGTCTTTTGCCCAACTTGGGTGGAGCCAGCGTCGCAACTAGACACCTCTACACGGGGGTGGTCCGGTCGATGGCCCTGTACGGGTCACCGGTGTGGCTCCCGGCTCTGACCGCCCAGAATAAGGCACGCCTCTGGCGGCCTCAGAGGGTATTGGCGGTCAGAGCCATACGCGGATACCGCACCGTGTCGACGGAGGCGGCGTGCGCCTTGGCCGGAACACCCCCGTGGGATTTGGAGGCGGAAGTGCTCGCCGAAGTTTATCGGCGAGCGGCTGAATATCGGGCGGAGAACGGGTATCGTCCTCCGCCCGAAGAGGTACGCGATTGGCGTGAAGCCGCTCGCCGAGCCACGATGGCTCGTTGGTCTCTCCGGCTGGAGGCTCCACGCGCTGGCTTTGCCACCGTGGAGGCGCTCCAGCCGGTCATCCTCGAGTGGGCAGGGCGGCAGCACGGGACCCTTTCCTTCCGGCTGACGCAGGTGCTTTCCGGGCATGGTTGCTTCGGAAAGTACCTGCACTCGGTCGCTAGGAGGGAATTGAGTCCCGCCTGCCACCACTGCGACTGCAGTGAGGACTCGGCCCAGCATACGCTGGAGTTCTGCCCCGCCTGGGCGGAGCAGCGCCGGGCCCTCACTGCAGTCATCGGAGGAGATCTGTCGCTACCGGCCATCATACGCTCCATGGCCGGTGGCGACAGCAGTTTTACCGCGGTCGCATCCTTCTGCGAAGACGTAATTTCGCAGAAGGAGGCGGCGGAGAAGGCCCGGGAGGATGATATCCACTCGGACCCGATCCGCCGCCGGCGAACCGGGCGGCGGAGGCGCGCCCATCTGCGCCTCATGCCGCCCTGAGTGTGGCCGCGGATGGACGGGATGGGTTTTCCCGTCCATCCGCTCTAGTGGCCAGCCGCGAAGGGGCGACGTACGCGTGTGCCGTGCGTCGCCTAAATTGAGATTTTATAAAAAGAAGGTGCCCGCTTCAGTGCGGGCAGGCGCTGGGAGGGGTCCGGCGTGTTAATAACAGCGATCCCCGGACCCCTCCCTTCTCAGGCGCAGAGTTGGCACACCGTGTGGTTTTAGTCGGTTCGATTCCGACACACCGCCCCGCCGCAAACCCCGGCGGGGTGACGGCCCGAGGGGGTTTCCACACGTAAAAAAAAAAAAAAAAAAAAAAAAAAAAAAAGGTTAGGTTAGGTTAGGTTAGGTTAGGTTAGGTTTTTTTTTTTTTTTTTTTTTTTTTTAATTTAAAACTAGATCCTCCAACATAATTGGAGTCTGTTTTTTCTATAGATTACATTTATACCAGTTCTCGCACTTATTCCTCTCGCACTATCATGCCGCATACTATATCTTTCTTTTATTCGTTATGTTCACACTCTGGATGGGTGGGACTCCCATCTAATACTGCCCTAATCTATCTAATCTAATTTATCTATACACTATTTTTCCATTTCATCTCATCATCAGCCGTCTTATTGGGTAAAGGTCAATAAAGCACTATAATATTTATTTAATACTTCTTATGTGTACATAGGTCTTATTCTAGTTTTAATTCTATTTTTCTTATTCTACGAGTAAGTTACATACTTATTTTCTAATACATTTTTTCTTGCTATCTACTTGTATTCACTATGACATTTATTTAAACACTTCTTATGTATACGTAGGTCTTATTCTAGTTTTAATTCTATTGGTTAGGTTAGGTTAGGTTAGGTTCCCCCCAATGTATCCCTACGTTGTCGTCGTGGTGGGGCTTGCGTGGGTCAATGATCTCTGGGGCTGTGCCGGGTAGAGCTACTCATGCCGGATTGGCCCAGGGTGAGACTACAGACTAAATGGGATCAAAGACGGAGTCCGTTTTAGGACTGCCGGGATGGGCGTGGCCCGTCGTGCCGCACTCCAAACGTCCCTCTGCTTTAGCAGAAGGCGTGTTGGAGTGCGAGTAGGTCAGAGAGGCTGGCACTTGAGTGTTAGCTTCGTCTGAGGGAGAGGGCTAGCCACCCTCTCGCATTCCGTAACCATTAGGGGCTCAACAACGACCTGACTGGTGGCTCCACGAGGGTACGCTGAGAACCTGATGGCCGGAGGGCTTGCCTTGATTGGCCGGCCCGTGACAAGGATAGTCTATAACACCCGACAGCTAAGTCGTAAAAACCTGTGGATACCGGCCGACCTCCACAGTAATAGGCTTGCCCGGGTATTGGGGATCTCTGCCCGGGTCGACTCTTAGTTCTCCCCTAATCGTGGGTTCAGCTATGGATAATAAACTTAATTTACAAAATGAAAACGAACAGACAAAAAACAAAACGACTAAATGCAACGAAAAAGGACATGAAACGAAGAGTAAGAGGAGGGAGAGACGGAATGCCAAGGGGCAATTCCTAAAGGCGAACGATCAATCGTCTACTGAGGAAGACGTTGGGTCCGGAACGCCCATTTTGGTGGGGCTCCCAGAAGTCGGACATCTGACTACTGGGAGCCGAAGAACATCAGAGCGTACGCGCTCCAAGTCCGCCACTTCTGGTGGGAGTGGTAGCTCCAGTGCGATTGTGGACGCGCTGGAGCTAATGGAGACGGAGTCCATGGACAACCGCAAACGCGGGTTATCCGGGGACGTGGACGGCGGGAGCGACACGTCGCTAGAGATGCTGCCGCCCAAAATTGGCAGCAGTCAGAGGGGGAGGTCCCGCACCCCAGGCTCGGCCCTGTCGGGTTCCGCCTTTAGCAAGGCGGAATCCTACAAGAGGGCCAGAGCTGATGGGGAGCTGCAGGCAGAGGAGGAGATGTCTGGTCTCCTGCATATCATCAGGGGGCCGGCGGATGGGGTTTTAGAGCCCCAATCACCGGCCTCTCTGCAGGAGAGGGCACAGGCGGCGGTGGCCATCATCCACAAGGTGGCCACAAAATCCGTGAACCTGAAGGGCTCCTTCGTGAGAGCCCTGAAGGACTCCTCCTCTGCCATTGCGGGGGTCGTGGAGACCCTGGCCGGGGACGTGGCCCGCCTCCAGACGGCCAACGACCATTTGACGGGGCAGGTGGCTGAGCTGAGCGCTCAGTTCGCCCAGTTTCGGGCGGAGCGAGAGGCCCCGGTCCCGTCAACATCCCAGCGGGCCGCTTCTACGTCCAAGCGGGCCCCGTCTGTGTCGCAGCCGTCCCCTGCTGGCACCGGGATAACCGACGCCCAGCTAGCGGTTATCCTGGACGCATGCCGGCGGCTGATTGAGGGTCGTACGGCCGGCCTAGAGGCGAGGCTGCCTGCGGCCCCGATTATGCGGCCGCCGCTTGCGGCGCCGAAGCGGACGGCCACGTCGTCGACGCCGACCCCTCTCCCTGTGGTGGGGGGTCGCGTGTCTTACGCGTCGACGACGAGAACAGCGCCGGCCCCTGCGGCTGCCCGAGTGCTGGTGGCCAGGGCTCCGGCTCCGGCCAAGACGGCTGCGCCAAGGACGGGGCCGAGGGCGGCAGCAAAAGCTGCAATACCTATGCCCCCCACTCCAACACCTCTGCCTGGCCCCTCTACATCTGCCCCCTCCAATGAGGGTTGGCAGGTAGTCGGAGGGGCAAAATCGAAGAAGGCGAGAAAGCGGGCCAGAAAGGCTGCCCGCAAGGCGGCCTCTGGCCCGCAGTCGCCGCCGGTGGCAAGGGCCACTGCGAAAAAGCCGCGGAAACTGCAGCCGCCGAAGACCGCGGCTGTAGTGGTCACGTTGACACCGGAGGCGGCTGCCGGCGGGCTGTCCTACGGGGCCGTTTTTAAGAAGGCCCGGGACAGCCTCGCCGGTGGATTTGAAACGGCTGGTGTCCGCTTGCGCCTCGCCCAGACGGGAGCTCGAGTCCTCGAGTTCCCTGGGGCCGATGGCGCAAAGACGGCGGACACCTTTGCTGAGAAGCTGAAGGGGGTATTCGCCAACATGGATGGTGTCAGGATCGCCAGGCCCACAAAGTGCGCGGAACTGCGCATTTCGGGCCTGGACGACTCTGTAACGACCGAAGACGTCCGCGCTGCGGTCTGTGAAAAGGCTAGTTGCAGCGCGGAAAACGTCAGAGTCGGCACCATCCGCCCCGGTCCAGGAGGGCTTGGCGCCGTTTGGGTGAGCTGTCCCGTAGCGTCGGCCAAAATTTTGGCTGATGCCGGCAGGCTTCTCGTCGGCTTCGTGAGTGCCAGGATCACGGTCCTGGCCCCGAGGCCGATGAGGTGCTACAAGTGCCTTGCCGCGGGACACACTCGCTCGAAGTGCGCCAGCTGCTTCGACTGCAGCGGACTTTGTTTCCGCTGCGGTCGACCGGGGCACAAGGCGGCAGAGTGCTCTGCGGCCCCTCACTGCCCCGTGTGTGCGGCGGGCAAGAAGCCCGCCAATCACCAGATGGGGCAGGGGGGCTGCAAGCCTCCCCGTGCTTCTCAGCAAGCGTCGGAGGCTAGCCAGACGACCCTGGCTGCCTCCGACGTGAATCGTGCGACAACGTCGTCGCCCATGGAGGGGGTTGGAGAAACGATCCAGTAATGGATCGAATCTCCAACCTCCTGGTCCAGACGAACCTGAACCACTGCGCCGCGGCGCAGGATCTCTTCCTGCAAACCATGGCGCAGTGGTCGATAGGTGTTGCCGTAGTTGCGGAGCCCTACTACGTCCCTCCCCGTCCAAACTGGATGGGTGACCGGGACGGCTCCGTGGCAGTCGTCGGCTCCTCGGCGGCTCGTTCCCCGCCCTTGTCGTTAAGAGACAAGGGCTCTGGATATGTGGCCGCCGAGTGGGGGGGAATCACCGTTTACGGTGTGTACTTCTCCCCCAACCGGAGTTTGAGCGACTTCGAGGTCTTCCTTAACAACTTGGAGACCTCGATGCGGCGACTAGCGTCTGGGCACGTCCTCGTGCTGGGGGACTTCAACGCAAAATCCATTGCGTGGGGTTCCCCGGCGACGGACGCCAGGGGCGATGCTGTTGTGGAGTGGGCGGCTTCGGTGGGCCTCTGTTTGCTGAACAGAGGCGCCACCAACACGTGCGTGCGACAGCAGGGGGGGTCGATAGTGGACCTTTCGTTCGCTACCCCTGCTGTTGCCGCACGAGTAAGGAACTGGTGTGTCCTGGATGAGGTTGAGACGCTCTCGGATCATTTGTATATCCGATTTGAGCTCTCCCGGTCCCAGGGCCCCAGTAGGGGTCACGTGGCGCGGCATACCTCCCGCTTTCCGCGGTGGGCTGTTGCCAAGCTCAATAGGGACCTGCTAGAGGAGGCGGCCATCATTCAGTCTTGGCTGTCTCCGCAGGCCCCGGCCGAGGAGGTCGACATGGGGGCTGGCCGCTTTCGCACTGCGATCACGCAGATCTGCGATGCGGCCATGCCCCGCGTTCGGGGTTGTCGACCTTCACGGAACGGGGTCTACTGGTGGTCCCAGGAGTTGGCGGACCTCCGTGCGGCCTGCACTCGTGCCCGGAGGTCCTACACCCGTTGCCGGCGGCGACGCCACCGCGTAGACGGGGAGGAGGGCCGGCTTCATGAGGAGTACCGCGAAGCGCGGAGGACTCTGAAGCTGGCCATTTGCCGCGCCAAAGAGGAGAAAAGAAAGGAGATGCTGGAGAGTCTCGATCGTGACCCCTGGGGTCGCCCATATCGTGCGGTGCGTCAGAAGCTCCGCACGGCGGGCCCCCCCCTTACCGAGACTCTCCAGCCCAGCTTCCTGCAGCAGGTGGTCGAGGGCCTTTTCCCGCAGCGGGCGGAGCACACGCCCCCGTCGATGGCCGGTCCGGCCAGTGACGACGGGGACGGAGGGAGTGAGGTGCCGCCCGTTAGGGAATCGGAGGTAGGGGCGGCTGTTCTAAGGATTCGTTCCAAGAACACCGCCCCCGGGCCGGACGGGGTACCCCCCCGAGTGATGGCCCGAGCCCTCGACCATATGTCAGACCGCCTCAGGGAGGTTTTGGACGCCAGCCTGGCGTCCGGACGCTTTCCTGAGTGCTGGAAATGCGGGAAGCTGGTCCTGTTGCCGAAGCCGGGACGGCCAGCCGATTCGGTCACGGCCTATAGGCCCATCGTGTTGCTGGACGAGGCGGGCAAATTGTTCGAGAGGATTCTCTCTGCCCGCATCGTCCAGCATCTCAGCGAGGTGGGGCCCGACCTGTCGGACGCCCAATTCGGGTTCCGAGAGGGGCGTTCGACGGTCGATGCCGTGATGCGCCTTAGGGCCGTGACCGAAGAGGCGGTTGGCTGTGGCGGCGTGGTGTTGGCGGTGTCCTTGGACGTCGCCAACGCCTTTAATAGTCTGCCATTCAGCTGCATCAGGGAAGCACTCCAGTATCATGGGGTGCCAGAGTACCTGAGGCGGCTGGTGGCAGACTATTTGGAGGAGCGTACCGTCGTGTACGAGGATCGAGATGGCGTCTTGAGACGGCGACCCATGTCGTGCGGCGTTCCACAGGGGTCTGTCCTCGGACCACTCCTGTGGAACGTGGGGTACGACTGGGTCCTTCGTAGTCGTCTGCCCCCCGGGCTGGGCGTAATTTGTTACGCCGATGACACACTTGTCACAGCCCGGGGGGCCAATTTCCAAGAGGCGGCGCGCCTGGCCACCAGGGGTGTTTCTCTGGTGGTTGGGCGCATAGAGGCGCTGGGCTTACGGGTGGCCCTTGACAAGACGGAGGCCCTGCTTTTTCATGGGCCCCGTCGTGGTCCACCCCCCGGCGCCTCAATCGAAGTCAACTCGGTCCTCGTACCGGTTCGGGCCCAGATGAGGTATCTGGGCCTGATCCTCGACGGTAGGTGGCTCTTCGACGAGCACTTCCGACAGCTTGCCCCAAAGCTGGTCGACGCTGCCTCCGCCCTTGGGCGACTCTTGCCCAATCTGGGTGGAGCCAGCGTCGAAACAAGACACCTCTACACGGGGGTGGTCCGGTCGATGGCCCTTTACGGGTCACCGGTGTGGGTCCCGGCTCTGACCGCCCAGAATAAGGCACGCCTCTGGCGGCCTCAGAGGGTATTGGCGGTCAGAGCCATACGCGGATACCGCACCGTGTCGACGGAGGCGGCGTGCGCCTTGGCCGGAACACCCCCGTGGGATTTGGAGGCGGAAGTGCTCGCCGAAGTTTATCGGCGAGCGGCTGAATATCGGGCGGAGAACGGGTATCGTCCTCCGCCCGAAGAGGTACGCGATTGGCGTGAAGCCGCTCGCCGAGCCACGATGGCTCGTTGGTCGTCCCGGCTGGAGGCTCCACGCGCTGGCTTTGCCACCGTGGAGGCGCTCCAGCCGGTCATCTTCGAGTGGGCAGGGCGGCAGCACGGGACCCTTTCCTTCCGGCTGACGCAGGTGCTTTCCGGGCATGGTTGCTTCGGAAAGTACCTGCACTCGGTCGCTAGGAGGGAATTGAGTCCCGCCTGCCACCACTGCGACTGCAGTGAGGACTCGGCCCAGCATACGCTGGAGTTCTGCCCCGCCTGGGCGGAGCAGCGCCGGGCCCTCACTGCAGTCATCGGAGGAGATCTGTCGCTACCGGCCATCATACGCTCCATGGCCGGTAGCGATAGCAGTTTTACCGCGGTCGCATCCTTCTGCGAAGACGTAATTTCGCAGAAGGAGGCGGCGGAGAAGGCCCGGGAGGATGATCTCCACTCGGACCCGATCCGCCGCCGGCGAACCGGGCGGCGGAGGCGCGCCCATCTGCGCCTCATGCCGCCCTGAGTGTGGCCGCGGATGGACGGGATGGGTTTTCCCGTCCATCCGCTTTAGTGGCCAGCCGCGAAGGGGCGACGCACGCGTGTGCCGTGCGTCGCCTAAATTGAGAGTTTACTGGAAGAAGGTGCCCGCTTCAGTGCGGGCAGGCGCTGGGAGGGGTTCGGTTTGCGTTAGTAACAGCGATCCCGGACCCCTCCCTTCTCAGGCGCAGAGTTGGCACACCGTGTGGTTTTAGTCGGTTCGATTCCGACACACCGCCCCGCCGCAAACCCCGGCGGGGTGACGGCCCGAGGGGGTTTCCACACGTAAAAAAAAAAAAAAAAAAAAGGTTAGGTTAGGTTAGGTTAGGTTTTTTTTTTTTTTTTTTTTTTTTAACGTGGGGACTGCATTTACGCACTTCGCTCGCCCACCGCGGGGACGATGGGTCCGCTTCGTGTGGGACTCCTGACCCCGGGAAGGGGGGCCAGACTACCCACTAAACCCCACGTGTTCCTCTGCGCCTATTGCCGAGCCGCGGGGTACACGAGTGTTCACCGCGACTCGGCCAGGAGCGCCCTTGCAGGCCCGCCTCGGGGGGCCAGGTCTTAAGGCCCCCCTAACCTTCGAGTTGGTCTGCGCCCCCGGAACAACAGACAGGCGCATTCCGCCACGTGGCCGGGGACGGCAGGTCCCCCACCCACCGCCCGTGGCAACTCTCAGTCGGGGCCGCGGGCGAACAGGGTTCGCCGGCGACCCCTCGCTGGTGGCCTGCGGGGCGGTTGAGTGAGCCCAGCTCGCTCCCGCTCCCGCAGGGCCTCTCTCTTGGCCGCCATCACCTCGCTTGCAAACGAGGCGATGGCGGCCCAACACCGCCTGCTGCCGGCCATGGCTTCCACGATGGCCGGCAGCGAGAGATCCGTGCCGACGACGCTCGTCAGGGCCGCTCTCTGCTCGTCCCATGCTTCGCACACGGCCCGGGTGTGATGGGCCGTGTCGGGGTCGCCGCTGGTGCAGTTGCGGCACCGGGGCTCCGTTTCCACCCCCACCACCTCCCACAGGTACTTGGCAAAACAGCCGTGACCCGTGAGAAGTTGGGTGAGGTGATACGTGGGAGCCCCATGACCCCCCTCCACAAACTGTCGCAGGACGGGCCGAGCGGCCCCAACGAACGCCGTCGGACTTTCCTCCATTCGGGCAGCCCACGTCCGGAAGAGATCGTCGCGAGCCTCCTGTCTCCAGCGCTCGATCTCCTCCGGAGGCGGGCTACCACCAGCTCGCCGAATCAGGGCACCCTCCTCGTACACCCTCTTGAGGACGCCGGCCTCGAGATCCCAGGGGATGCTGCCCGCCAGGACGCACGCCGTCTCGTAGGAGACGGTGCGGTACGCCCGTGCGGCCCTCTGCGCGATGGCCCGCTGCGGCCGACGCAGCAGGGTGACATTGGCCGCGCAGAGGGCCTCCGCCCAGATAGGCGCTCCATAGAGCGCCTTGGAGCGTACCACACCGTCGTAGAGACGGCGGCAGGCAGACCCCGGTCCTCCTACGTTGGGGAGCAGCTGCGAGAGCATTCCGGCAAACGCTAGCACCTTTGGTGCTAGCTGCCGGAAATGCTCCGCAAACCCCCACCGACCGTCGAGAACCAGCCCCAGATACTTGAGGCTGCGCCCGACGGCGATGGAGGTGCCCCCCACCACGATCGTGGCATCTCGAGGCGGCGCCTGCCGAGGCCCATGAAAGAAGAGGGCCTCGGACTTCTCGAGGGCGACCTGAAGGCCGAGCGCCCCGATCCGGCGCACCACATGGGCGACGCCTGCCGTCGCGAGGACGGCGGCGTCGCGGAACGTTGGGCCCCGCGCGGTCACTAAGGTATCGTCGGCGTAACAGAGTACGCCGACTCCCCGAAGCGTGGCACCGCGCAGGACCCAATCGTACCCGATGTTCCACAGGAGCGGCCCAAGCACCGACCCCTGTGGAACACCACACCTCATCTCCTTGCGGACCACCCCGTCTCGGCCCGGGTACGTAATGACCCGGTCCACGAAGTAGTCCGCAAGGATTCGCCTGAGGTACCACGGTACGTTGTGGTACCTCAAGGCCTCCGCAATTGTCTCCCAGGGGAGGGTGTTGAAGGCGTTGGCTATGTCGAGCGACACGGCCAACAACACCCCGCCCCCGGCGATCGCCTTGTCGACGCTGCCCCGCAGTCGGGAAACGGCGTCTAGGGTCGACTTCCCGCGACGGAAGCCGAACTGACCGTCGCTCAGATCGGGCCCCGCCCCCTCCAGGTGCTTGACGAGACGCGCAGCGAGCACTCGCTCGAACATCTTGCACGTCTCGTCAAGCAGTACGATGGGGCGGTAGGCCGACGGTGCCTCTGCAGGGCGCCCGTGCTTCCTGATAAGCACGAGCCGTCCGGTCTTCCATCGTCGCGGGAATCTCCCCGACGCCACACACTCCGACATGAGGGACAGCGTCTCCTCCTCGAGTGCCGGCATCGCTAAGGCGACAACCTTCCCAGGTACGCCGTCCGGGCCCGGGGCGCGCTTCCTGGCTTTGAGAGCCAGTATCGCCGCCCCTAACTCGGCCTCGGACACGGGAGGTGCCGCCTCTGCGTCGTCTGCTGCCGGCACTCGGTGACGGCTCGGCGCTGCCATCCGCGGCGGGACCCACTCTTCCCGCTCAGGGAAGAGGGAACTGACTACTCGGCCCAGAAACTGCGGCTCAAGAGTTCTAGTGAGGGGAGGCGCCCAGGGCCGGAGCTTCTGGCTCACGGTTTTATACGGGCGCCCCCACGGATCTCCATCTAGGCTCTCGAGCCACTCCTTCCAGGCCTCGTCTTTGGCGGCTATGATCGCCGAGCGAAGGGCCGCACGAGCGGCCCTATATGCGGCGAGCAGCTCTTCTTCACGGGCAAGGTCCCTGACGGCCCTCCTGCGGCTGCGAGTGTACTGCCTATGGGCCGCGTGACTAGCGGCACGCAGCCCGGCAAGGTGGGGACGCCACCAGTACACTCGCCTCCGAGGGAGGGCTGGCCTCGCCCTCTGCATCGCCGCATCGCAGACGCGAGTCAACTTTTCAGCGAGACTGTCGCACCTCGCGTCCGCGTCCGGGCCGCTCTCCACCCCACCAGCAACCCAGCGCTCGACGATAGCCGCCTCTCGGGCCAGTTCCCGGTTCAGCGAACCGAGGCTCCACCGCGGTCCTTCTCCTGGAAGAGGGCGGTTATCACCTCCTCGGGCAGTCGTTGAGTGAGAGACCACGTCGAACCGTATGTAACGATGGTCCGACGCGGTCCCCACATCCTCAACGACCCGCCAATTGCGAGTGCGGCTAGCCAGGGCAGGGCTAGCAAACGATAGATCTACTATCGAGCTGCCCTGGGGCCGCACCAGCGTAGGAACCGCCCCCCTATTGAGCAGCACCAAGCCGTTGGACACCGCCCACTCCTCCAATATCTCCCCCCGGCCGTCGGTCCTCGGAGATCCCCACGCCCGTGAGTGGGCGTTGAAATCCCCGGCTACCACGACCGGGGTGGGGTGCGCGTCCGCCAACAGAGCTCCGACCTCCGCGAGCCACTGCTCGAACTCGGCGAGGCTTCTGTTGGGCGAGAAGTACACCCCAATCACTGCAGCGTCGCCCAGCGTGGCGAGGACGCACCCTCGGCCCCTTACTACTCTGGCGAGTTGGTGGGGGCCGGTTCGCTGGGCGACGATAGCCACCAAGCCGTCGCTGTCGCTGGCCCAGTTGGGGCCGGTGCGAACGTAGTACGGCTCGGCAACTACCGCCACTGTCGTCTGCCACTGAGCCACGGTCTGGACCAGTAGATCCTGGGCCGCGGCGCAGTGGTTGACGTTGGCCTGCAGGATGGAGATCTTAGGAGCCATTTATGTTTGGGCGGTGTCCATATCCTCCTCGACTGTCGGCGGCGACAGGGTGGTTGGGGTGGTCCTGGGTTCCACCCCCCCTGTCGCCTTGCGTTTCGCCTTGTCCCCTTTTTTGTGGGAGGCTGCCCGACACTTGGCGGAGCCAAGCCTGTGGCCGGACGCCACACCCTCCGCGTCACAGACGGGACACTTAGGCTCTGCGGAGCAGGCGGCGGCCTTATGGCCCTCCTGCCCGCATTGGAAGCAGAGTGCGCTGCGATCAATGTTCGCAGCGCACTTCGCCCCCACGTGTCCCGTCTCCAGGCAGCGGAAGCACCGCATCGGCCTCGGCTCCAGGGTGGTCAACTTAACTGTTGACCACCCGACGACGATGCGGCGGCCGTCCATCAACTTTTTGGCCGCCGCAACCGGGCACCGCAACCAGGCAGTGCCCTGCCGACCAGGAGGGCGATTGATGTCGCCCACCCTGATGGAGGCGACAGGGCAGCCTCCCTCGGTGGCCAGTGTCTTGGCCACCGCCTCCTTGGTCGCCGCATCGCCCAGGCCCGAGATGCGCAACTCTACGCACCTCTCCGGCCTGGCGACACGGACCTCCTCGCCCAGCACCGTTTTGAGCTCGGCCGCCAGGGTATCAGCCTTGGCGGACCTGTCGGCGCCACCCACCTGCAGGATCCGTCCCCCGGTTACGGCGGTGCGAAACCGGAGGCCGCCAATGCCGAGAGTCTTCAGGTCTATTGACCTCTCGGCACTGGTCATCACCTGTTCGTAGGTGACGCCCCTCTCCACCGCACCCGGCTGCAGTGTAAGGCACACTGCAGCGGTTGTCGGGGCGCGGAGTTTGCGGCGCCTCGCCTTCGCCTGCTTCGCAGGCTTGGCGGGCGCCTTGGCCTTCGTCGGTGCTGGGGCGGCCCTCTTTGGCCGCGCCGCCACCGCATTCCACGCCTCCCTCACAGGTGGAGGGGCGGCTGCGGCAGCCCGCGGGCGCGGCTGGCGGGCGGCTTCGGCCTCCTTCGCCGCGGCGGTCTGCCTCTTGGGCCTCTTCTTTTTACCGCCCCTCAGCTCCCCGCCCGCCGGGACCGCCCCGGAGGGGCAGGGACCCGGCCCCCTCTGCCCGCCCGTCAAGACGGGCAACAGGGGAGGTGCGGGGGGAGGGGAAGACTCGGGCCTCCGGCTGGACGTGGAGGCCCGGCGTTCCGCTTCGGCCGCTGTGCGAGCGGCCCTCGCGGCGTTTCGCGCGTCCGCCTGGAGAGGCGGACGGATGCGTACCTCAGGCAGCAGGCGGTCCTGGAGCCCCGCGAGTCGCGCGTCGAGCATCAACCCTATCTCGTCGCGGCTCATCGGGGGGGGAGCGGACTCCGCCTGCCGCTTCAGGGCCAGCTTTTCGGCCCGCTCAGTGGCGAGCTCGGCCCGTAGGTGGGCCACCTCCTCGTTTTCTGTGCGGGCCTTGAGTAAGTGGGCGAGCTCCAAAATGGAGCTACAGGCCACCCTCAAGTCCCGCACGTACTGCCCTTTGAGCTTTGAGCTCTTGGTGGCGATGGTTTGCACCACCGCCACCGCCGCCTCGATGCGCCCCGCCAACTGTTCGGCGTTGACGGGGCCGGAGGATGATGGTGTTGGGTCCGTCTGTGTGGGAGTCTTACGGAGGTAAGACTCCCTCCGTTGCTGGACCTCCTCCGCCAGCTCCCTCTCCGCTTGGAGCTCGAGCTCCCTTTCCTTCGCCCTATTGAGGTCGGCCTTGGCTTTCGCCAGGCCGACGTATTCGCCCGTTGTTGGTGGGCGGCCTCTCCTCTTACGCTCCACAGGGCCGGAGCTGTCGTCGCCAGACGCCGAGTTGATGCGTTTTCGGGACCCACGTCCAATCGGCGGAGACGGACACGAGTCCACCTCCACTGCTGAGGTGTCGCTCGACGCCGACGAGTCCCGGATGTTGTAACGCGTCAGGACTACGCGTGCCTCTTTCGTCACTAGATGGTGTGGTGACCGGGTTCGCAACTCCCCCTTCCTCTTTTCACTTTCCTCCTTCTCTTCCGCTACTTTTGTTTGTGTTTGTTTTTGTTTTTTTAAAATATTTGATTCCATATTGTACCCACGAGATGGGGAGAACTACAGGTCCACCCGGGCAGAGATCCCCAATACCCGGGCAAGCGTAGATTTGTAACCCAACCGAGGGGTCCGCAGGTGCCCCGGCTGGGGGCGCGCTCGCAACTGAACTTCCCGTCAGCCATGCATCCCAGGCCGCGCACCGGAAACACAAGATTCGGGGTGATTTTTTAAAGAGGTTTTCTTCCTCGCGGCCCGGGCGGTTAAGCCAAGACCCTCGTCCCCGATCCAATCGGGATTACGATGTGTCGACGGTGG
Source organism: Spilarctia lutea (assembly GCA_916048165.1). Taxonomy (NCBI): domain Eukaryota; kingdom Metazoa; phylum Arthropoda; class Insecta; order Lepidoptera; family Erebidae; genus Spilarctia; species Spilarctia lutea. The sequence goes on along the minus strand of OU696492.1, from coordinate 95,364 downwards.
CAGGAACACAAGTCCCATGCCTGCTCGACGGTAGTGTGAGTACACGCCGAGCCCGTCGTACGCGGCGCGACGTCCAACGTCGACGCCACCGCCTCGGCAGCCTGTAATTCGGCTCCGAGTTTCCCTTAGTCGCCTTTTACGACACCCACGGGATGAGATGGGGTGGAGCTATTCTTAGCCGGCACCACACGGCAATGGGGAGATAACTCCACCACAGGAGCCTGAGATTCGGCTCCGTCTATCCCTTAGTCGCCTTTTACGACACCCACGGGAGGAGATGGGGTGGAGCTATTCTTAGCCGGCTCCACACGGCAAGCTCCACACGGCCTCCACACTAAGTGCCAGCCCCTCTGACCTGCTCGCACTCCAATACGCCCTCTGCTAAAGCAGAGGGACGTTTGGAGTGCGGCACGACGGGTCATGCCCATCTCGGCAGCCTGAAATTCGGCTCCGATTTCCCTTAGTCGCCTTTTACGACACCCACGGGATGAGATGGGGTGGAGCTATTCGGCGCCGGCTCCACACGGCAAAGGTTAGGTTAGGTTTTTTTTTTTTTTTTTTTTAAAATATTCGAACTAACCTCCAACATTATCGGAGTCCTTTTATAACTATTTCTCTTGTATCACTCCTTTCGTCTTGTATGCCTCTCGCACTTTTTTGCCTCATACTTTATCTTTCTATCATTCTGATAACTCACTCATTCTCGATGTGGATGGGATTTCCACTTAGCGACACCTATTTTATTTGTTCTAACTATTTTCTATGTACTTTTTTATTTAATCTATTTCTATGTTCAGGGTAAATAATTTTTTCAAGACAATTTTAATTTTTCTTTTCTTCTTAACTTACTACATATCTTATTAGTCTATTTCTATGTTCAGGGTAAATAATTTTTCAAAACATATTTAATTTTTCTTTTCTTCTTAACTTAATACATATCTTAATAGTCTATTTCTATGTTCGGGGTAATTAATTTTTCAAAACATATTTAATTTTTCTTTTCTTCTTAACTTAATACATATCTTATTAGTCTATTCTATTTCTATTACAATCATTATTCTTACTGCTTACTTAGTTCTATTTATTATTTCTATTTATGTATATGCTTATAATTATATATATACAATATATATTAAAACATATTTGTTTCATCTCGTTTATTTTTTTGTGCTTTTATTTTATACAGTGACCTAAGAGTCTTTTTTACATTTTTATAAATTGTTACCCAGGTGTTTATTGCATTGTAGGCTTGACACTCTGACTGGGTTGGGGAAGCTCTTTGGCAAGCCTTTAAGCTTTGCACAGTCACGTACGCCGGTCTCACTCGTGCATATGTGCAGTGTTGTGAGGTCAGTGGGTGAGACGAGACGCCACCCCGGACCAGCCGTGATGCCGTCTTTGAATCTTTATATAGTTCACAGCCGGCATCCTTTCGGGTGGCGTCTGGTCCCTCCTGTGTATGGTGTGCTGTGTACATGCTGTTTACCCCTACGTACATACCAGTCCAGGTGTCCGCCTTGCCGGTGTCGCCCTTAGCAATACGCCACCCTGGATCTGGCCAGCATCTCCCATTTGCTTCGAACTGGGCACTCGGCGCTGAATGCGTTGTGCTCAACGCGATCCAGGCCATCGTGCACACAGTTACTGCATCTGGGAGCAGTCCCGACCAGCCAGTCGGCGCACTTTGCTTTAAGGTGTGGTCCCCCACAGTGACTACACTTTTCGACGGTCTCCCTGCAGAGTCGTCTCCCGTGCCCGTAACCCAGGCACAGGGAACATTGGACCAGGGGAGACTGGTCCTCGACCCTGATCCTCTGCAGGTCGATGTGCACGGCTTCTCTTTGTACCATTTTTGTCCATACTTTGGGGGATACTCTAAGGACCACGTGGTGAGTATGGAGGTTCCTGGCTCTTTTCTTGAAGAGCACCTCCATTTTTTCTTCGTCTTTGTTGAGGCCCTCAAAAATGTCCCTGTTCTGGTTCTTGAGGGCTTTCTGTATGTCGTCATCGGTGTTGCTTTTTAAGACTTCTTTTAGTACGACAAGAGGGTCTTTATTTTTAATGTCTTCCACGTTTAATTGGTCCTTAGCACCGGCAAGTCTCTTCTTAATCCTCTCCCTTCCTTCCTCTGTGCGGCATCCGGCATGTTAGGTTTTTTTTTTTTTTTTTTTTTTTTTTTTTTTTTTTTTTTTTAACGTGAGGACTGCGTTTAAGCACTTCGCTCGCCCACCGCGGGGACAATGGGTCCGCTTCGTGTGGGACTCCTGACCCCCAAGAGAGGGGGCCAGACTACCCACTAAACCTCACGTGTTCCTCTTCGTCCATTGCCGAGCCGCGGGATACTCAATTTTGAGAGTTCACCGCGACTCGGCTAGGAGCGCCCTTGCAGGCTCGCCTCGGGGGGCCGATCTTAGGGCCCCCCTCATATTCGAGTTGGTCTGCGCCCCCGGAACAACAGACAGGCGCATTCCGCCACGTGGCCGGGGACGGCGGGTCCCCCACCCACCGCCCGTGGCAACTCTCAGTCGGGGCCGCGGGCGACTCCCTGTCGCCTACGACCCCTCGAGGGGGGGCCAGATCGCTCCAGCCCCCCACTCCATCGTGCGCCCCCCATACCAACATGGGGGGGCACACTGCCGCTCCGCCAAGGGCAGCAGGTCCCCCGACCCGCCGCCTGTGGCCACTCACGATCGGGGCCGCGGGCGTTCGTTGTCCGCCGACGGCCCCCCGCCGGGGGGCCCGCAGGGCGGGAGAGCGAGCGAGGCAAGGTCGATCCTGTTGTTCCGGCAGGAGACCGAGCCAGGCATGGTCGATCCGGCCCCGCAGGCCTCTCTCTTGTCCGCTATCACCTCAGCCTCGCCACACCCAGCAAGAGAGGCGACGGCGGCCCAGCTACTATCCCTTAGTCGCCTTTTACGACACCCACGGGAGGAGATGGGGTGGAGCTATTCTATGCCGGCTCCACACGGCCGCGGCATGTTAGGTTAGGTTAGGTTAGGTTAGGTTAGGTTAGGTTAGGTTAGGTTAGGTTAGGTTTTTTTTTTTTTTTTTTTTTTTTTTTAAAAGAGGTCTGTTTGGGACCTCGCTGCTTTTCCCCGTCCATTGAGCGGACAGGACCTTGTCGTTCCATATTTATTTATTTTAATCTGTTTGTTTTCTTTGTAATAATTATCGCTATATACTGTATTCCACTAACATTGTTTCTTCATTACTCAAATTATATTCCATTTATTCGTTACTTGATTGTATTTATATTCTATTCATCTATCTATCTGTTTATTATATTTATACGCGGCTATTAATTCATTTATGTATTTAATTTTAAATCGTTTTTATAAAGACATTATTATTATATTCTATTCATTCATCCATCCTTTATATTTAGATATGACATTATCATAAAAAAAAACACTATCATTTATATACCATTTATCCATTTATATATTTATTTATACATTTATATATACAATTCATTTATCCATCCATTATATTCAAAATGCGACATTATTATAAAAAAAAATATTATTTTATATATTAATCATCCATTCATTTATTTATTCATTTATTTATATATACAATATATTTATTTATCTATAATATTTAAAATGCGATTATTATAAACATTATTATTTATATATTATTCATCATTCATCTATTTATCTATTTATTTATATATACAATTGTTCATTTATCTGTTGTATTTAAATAAAGACATTATTATTAAAAACAATTAAAAAAGTCTAAAAATAAATAAGAATTTTAATAATTATAATTATGGTTTAAAGGAACAGCAAAAGAAACAGAAGAACAGAAAAACATATGTCTGCCTATCCAGGGAGACTTCCCACTCGCTCCTCTTGCCAGGGAGACTCGATAATCGTGGCTCGTGTAGGTGTTATGTGTACTTGTTTGAGTGCGTGTCCAGTGTTTTGTATGTGTGTTGCCTTCCACAGTTCACACTTTCTTGCTGCCTCATTCAACTCAACAAAATATATATATATTCCAATATATATATTTGTTGCAATCTTTGTTGTGAACTGCTTCCGTCTTGTGTATGTCTGTCAAATCAATGTAAATTTAGTGTCTAGTGATTGTGTGCATGTTCTGATGTGTCCATATATGGTCATTATATATTTACCAAATCAGTGTGTGTATATGTGTGTTTGTGTGCAGTGTGTATTCTGTATGTAAGTGAGTCACGAGTATGCGGTGGTCTCCCTCGCCAGGTAATCCCATTTTGCACGGGTTGGGCATTCGGTGCTAAAGGTGTTGTGGTCGGTGTTCCGCAGTCCAGAGTGCAGACAGTTGCAGCATCGCGGTCTGGATCCCGCACTGTACTCGGCGCATTTCTCGCGCAAGTGCGGGCCTCCGCAGTGGCTGCATCTGTCTACACTCTCGGTGCAGAACTTGCGGCCATGACCGAATGCCAGGCACTTCGTGCACTGGATGAGCGGAGATTGGTCCTCCACCCTGACCCTTTGCAGGTCCAGGTACAGGGTTCCAACCTCCGTCATCCGTTGCCACACCTTTGGCCTCACCTGGAGGACGATGTGGGAAGTCTCCGGATTCCTTGTCCTTTTCTTGTACTTTACTCTCGCCTCTCTTTCTTCTTGTGGTAGGCCCATGAAGACGTCTGCATTTTGGGTGTATAGGGCCCTCAGCATGTCGTCATCGTCGCTCCACGTATGGACGTCCTTAAGGACGATCAACGGGTCTTTGTTCTTCATGGGCTCTACCACAAGCCGGTTAGGTTAGGTTAGGTTAGGTTAGGTTAGGTTAGGTTTTTTTTTTTTTTTTTACGTGGGGACTGCATTTACGCACTTCGCTCGCCCACCGCGGGGGCGATGGGTCCGCTTCGTGTGGGACTCCTGGCCTCCGGAAGGGGGGCCAGACTACCCACTAAACCCCACGTGTTCCTCTTCGCCTAGTGCCGAGCCGCGAGATACTCAATTTGGAGTGCTCACCGCGACCCGGCTAGGAGCGCCCTTGCAGGCTCGCCTCGGGGGGGGCCAGATCGTTGGGGCCCCCCTGACCTTAGAGTTGGTATGCGCCCCCGGAACAACAAGGGCGCATCCGCCACGTGGCTGGGGGCGGCAGGTCCCCCGACCCACCGCCCATGGCAACTCTCAGTCGGGGCCGCGGGCGAACACTTGACGCCGGCGGCCCCTCGCTGGGGGCCTGCGGGGCGGGAGAGTGAGCCCAGCTCGCTCCCGCTCCCGCAGGGCCTCTCTCTTGGCCGTCATCACCTCGCTGGCAAACGAGGCGATGGCGGCCCAGCACCGGTCGCTGCCGGCCATGGCTTCCACGATGGCCGGCAGCGAGAGATCAGCGCCGATGACGCTCGTCAGGGCCGCTCTTTGCCCGTCCCATGCTTCGCACACGGCCCGGGTGTGATGGGCCGTGTCGGGGTCGCCGCTGGTGCAGTTGCGGCACCGGGGCTCCGATTCTACCCCCACAACTTCCCACAGGTACTTGGCGAAGCAGCCGTGACCCGTGAGAAGTTGGGTGAGGTGATACGTGGGAGCCCCATGACCCCCCTCCACAAACTGTCGCAGGACGGGCCGAGCGGCCCTAACGAACGCCGTCGGACTCCCTTCCATTCTGGCAGCCCACGTCCGGAAGAGATCGTCGCGAGCCTCCTGCCTCCAGCGCTCGATCTCCTCCGGAGGCGGGCATCCACCAGCTCGCCGAATCAGGGCGCCCTCCTCGTACACCCTTTTGAGGACGCCGGCTTCGAGATCCCAGGGGATACTGCCCGCCAGGACGCACGCCGTCTCGTAGGAGACGGTGCGGTACGCCCGTGCGGCCCTCTGCGCGATGGCCCGCTGCGGACGACGCAGCAGGGCAACGTTAGCCGGGCAGAGTGCCTCCGCCCAGATAGGCGCTCCGTAGAGCGCCTTAGAGCGCACCACACCGTCGTAGAGACGGCGGCAGGCAGACCCCGGTCCTCCTACGTTGGGGAGCAGCTGCGAGAGCATTCCGGCAAACGCTAGCACCTTCGGCGCCAGCTGCCGGAAATGTTCCGCAAACCCCCACCGACCGTCGAGAACCAGCCCCAGATACTTGAGGCTGCGGCCGACGGCGATGGAGGTGCCCCCCACCACGATCGTGGTGTCTCGAGGCGGCGTCTGCCGAGGCCCATGGAAGAAGAGGGCCTCGGACTTCTCGAGGGCGACATGGAGGCCCAGCGCACTGATTCGGCGCACCACTTGAGCGACGCCTGCCGTCGCTAGGACGGCGGCGTCGCGGAACGTGGGGCCCCGCGCGGTCACTAGGGTATCGTCGGCGTAACAAAGTACGCCGACTCCCCGAAGAGTAGCACCGCGCAGGACCCAGTCGTACCCGATGTTCCACAGGAGCGGCCCAAGTACCGACCCCTGTGGAACACCACACCTCATAGCCTTGCGGACCACTCCGTCTCGGCCCGAGTACGTGATGACCCGGTCCACGAAGTAGTCCGCAAGGATTCGCCTGAGGTACCACGGTACGTTGTGGTACCTCAGGGCCTCGGCGATTGTCTGCCAGGGGAGGGTGTTGAAGGCGTTGGCGATGTCGAGCGACACGGCCAACAACACCCCGCCCCCGGCGATCGCCTCATCGACGCTGCCCCGCAGTCGGGAAACGGCGTCAAGAGTCGACTTCCCGCGACGGAAGCCGAACTGACCGTCGCTGAGATCGGGCCCCGCCCCCTCCAGGTGCTTGACGAGACGCGCAGCGAGCACTCGCTCAAACATTTTGCACGTCTCGTCGAGCAGTACGATGGGGCGGTAGGCCGACGGTGCCTCGGCTGGGCGCCCGTGCTTCCTGATCAGCACGAGCCGTCCGGTCTTCCATCGTCGCGGGAATCTCCCCGACGCCACACACTCCGACATGAGGGACAGCGTCTCCTCCTCGAGTGCCGGCATCGCTAAGGCGACGACCTTCCCAGGGATGCCGTCCGGGCCCGGGGCGCGTTTCCTGACTTTGAGAGCCAGGATCGCCGCCCCTAGCTCGGCCTCGGACACGGGAGGTATCGCCTCTGCGTCGCCTTCTGCCGGCACTCGGTGACGGCTTGGTGCTGCCATCCGCGGTGGGACCCACTCTTCCCGCTCAGGGAAGAGGGAACTGACCACTCGGCCCAGAAGCTGTGGCTCGAGAGTTCTGGTGAGGGGAGGCGCCCAGGGCCGGAGCTTCTGGCTCACGGTTTTGTACGGGCGCCCCCACGGATCTCGATCCAGGCTCTCGAGCCACTCCCTCCAGGCCTCCTCTTTGGCGGCTCTGATCGCCGAGTTGAGGGCCGCACGAGCGGCCCTATGTGCGGCGAGCAGTTCCTCTTCACGGGCGAGGTCCCTGACGGCCCTCCTGCGGCTGCGAGTGTACTGCCTATGGGCCGCGTGACTTGCGGCACGCAGCCCGGCAAGGTGGGGACGCCACCAGTACACTTGCCTCCGAGGGAGGGCTGGCCTCGCCCTCTGCATCGCCGCATCGCAGACGCGAGTCAGCTTCCCAGCGAGACTATCGCACCTCGCGTCCGCGTCTGGGCCGCTTTCCGCTCCACCAGCAACCCAGCGCTCGACGATAGCCGCCTCTAGGGCCAGTTCCCGGTTCAGAGAACCGAGGCGCCACCGCGGACCTTCTCCAGCAAGGGGACGGTTGCCATCTCCTCCTCGGATGGCCGCTGAGCGAGAGACCACGTCGAACCGTATGTAACGATGGTCCGACGCGGTCTCCACATTCTTGACGACCCGCCAATTGCGAGTGCGGCCAGCCAGGGCAGGACTAGCAAACGACAGGTCTACTATCGAGCTGCCCTGGGGCCGCACAAGCGTGGGTACCGTCCCCCTGTTAAGCAGCACCAAGCCGTGAGACACCGCCCACTCCTCCAATATCTCCCCCCGGCCGTCGGTCCTCGGAGATCCCCACGCCCGTGAGTGGGCGTTGAAATCCCCGGCTACCACGACCGGAGTGGGGTGCGCGTCCGCCAACAGAGCCCCGACCTCCGTGAGCCACTGCTCGAACTCGGCGAGGCTTCTGTTGGGCGAGAAGTACACCCCAATCACTGCAGTGTCGCCCAGCGTGGCGAGGACGCACCCTCGGCCCCTCACTACTCTGTCGAGTTGGTGGGGGCCGGTTCGCTGGGCGACGATAGCCACCAAGCCGTCGCTGTCGCTGGCCCAGTTGGGGCCAGTGCGCACGTAATACGGCTCGGCGACTACCGCCACTGTCGTCTGCCACTGCGTCACGGTCTGGGCCAGTAGGTCCTGGGCCGTGGCGCAGTGGTTGACATTGGCCTGCAGCACGGAGATTTGGGGAGCCATTAAGTTTGGGCGGTGTCCATCTCCTCCTCATTGGACGGTGGCGACAGGGTCGTTGGGGTGGTCTTGGGTTCCACCCCCCCTGTCGCCTTGCGTTTCGCCTGACCCCCCCTCTTACGGGAGGCTGCCTGGCACTTCGCGGAGCCGAGTCTGTGGCCGGACGCCACACCTTCCGCCGCACAGACGGGACACTTGGGGTCCGCGGAGCAGGCGGCCGCCTTGTGGCCCTCCTGTCCGCATTGGAAGCAGAGTGCGCTGCGGTCGATCTTCGCAGCGCACTTTGCCCCCACGTGTCCCGGCTCCAGGCAGCGGAAGCACCGCGCCGGCCTTGGCTCCAGGGTGGTCAGCTTGACCGCTGACCACCCGACGACGATGCGGCGGCCGTCCGTTAACTTTTTGGCCGCCGCAACCGGACACCGCAGCCAGGCAGTGCCCTGTCGACCGGGTGGGCGATTGATGTCGCCCACCTTGATGGAGGCGACAGGGCAGCCTCCCTCTTCTGCCAGGATTTTGGCCACCGCCTCCTTAGTTGCCGCATCGCCCAGGCCTGAGATGCGCAACTCTACGCACCTCTCCGGCCTGGCAATACGGACCTCCTCTCCCAGCACCTCTTCAAGCTTGGCCGCCAATTTATCGGCCTTGGTGGCCCTGTCAGCGCCACCTATCTCCAGGATCCTTCCCCCGGTCACGGCAGTGCGGAACCGGAGGCCGTCAATGCCGAGAGTCTTTATATCGATGGACCTCTCGGCATTGGCGATCACCTGGGAATAGGTGACCCCCTTCTCTACAGCGCCCGGCTGCAGTGTGAGGCACACTGCAGCGGTTGTCGGGGCGCGGAGTTTGCGACTCGCCTTCGCCTTCTTCGGAGGCTTGGCGGGTGCCTTGACGCTCGGCGGTGCTGGGGTGGCCTTTTTCTTAGGCCGCGCCGCCACGGCGCTCCACGCCTCCTTCACAGGTGGCGGGGCGGCGGCGGGAGCCTGCGGGCGCGGCTGACGGGCAGCTTCGGCCTCCTTCGCCGCTGCACTCCGTTTCTTTGCCTTCTGCTTTTTCTTTTTCCCCTTGGGTTCCCCGTCCGACGGGACCGTCCCAGAGGGGCAGGGATCCGAATCCTTCTGCCCGTCTGCCGCGACGGGCGAGAGGGGCGGAGCCTGAGGAGGCGCGGAAGGAGTGGGAAGAACGGCAGAAGACTCGGGCCTCCGGCTGGACTTGGAGGCCCTTTGTTCCGCAGCACGGGCAGCACCAGCGGCTCTGGCGGCGTTCCTCTCGTCCGCCTGGAGAGGCGGACGGATGCGCACCTCAGGCAGCAGGCGGTCCTGGAAGCCCGCGAGTCGCGCATCGATCATGAAGATCATCTCCTCGCGACTCATCTTCAGGGCCTTCATTTCCGCCCGTACGGCAGCAAGCTCTACCTGAAGGTTGGCGACCTCCTCGTTAGCAGTGCGGGCCTTGAGTTGGTGGGCGAGCTCCAAAATGGAGCTACAGGCCACCCTCAGGTCCCGCACATATTGCCCCTTGAGCTTGGAGCTCTTTGTGGCGATGGTTTGCACCACCGCCACTGCCGCCTCGATGGACACCGTCAGCTGATCTGCGCTGACGGGCTCGGAAGATTGTGTTTGGTCCGACGTCTGTATGGGAGTTTTACGGAGGTAAGACTCCCTTTGCTGTCGGACCTCTTCCGCCAGTTCCTTCTCGGCGCGGAGCTCCAGCTCCCGCTCCTTTGCCCTGTTCAAGTCGGCCTTGGCTTGCGCCAGGCCGACGTATTCCCCAGTTGTAGGTGGGCGACCTCTCTTCTTCACCTCCACCGGGCCGGAGCTGTCGGAGTTGAGGCGTTTCCGCCACAAACGTCCGGTCGGTGAAGAGGGACGCGAGTCCGCGTCCACCATTGAGGCGTCGCTTGACGCCGACGAGTCCCTGCTGTATCGCGTTAGGGTGACGCGTGCCTCCTTCGTCACCAACGGGTGTGGTGACGGGGTTCGCAACTCCCCCTTGCAATCAGATGATCCGGTTGGCTTGCCAGTAGTCGTTTTTTTATTGGTATCAATTTCGTTTTCAATATTAGTTTTAGTTTCAGTATCCATAACTTAACCCACGAGTATGGGGGAAATGAAGTCCATCCGGGCGGTGCCCCCTGCACCCGGATAAGCCTATGTACTGTGGAGGTCGGCCGGTATCCACAGGTTTTATCGACTTAGCTGTCGGGTGTTATAGACTGTCCTTGTCATGGGCCGGCCAATTAAGGCAAGCCCTCCGGCCAACAGGTTCTCAGCATACCCTCTTGTAGCCACCAATCGGGTCGTTGCTGAGCCCCTGTTGGTTACGGAATGCGAGAGGGTGGCTAGCCCTCTCTCACAGACGGAGCTAGCACTCAAGTGCCAGCCCCTCTGACCTACTCGCTTTCCAATACGCCCTCTGCTAAAGCAGAGGGACGTTTGGAGTGCGGCACGACGGGTCACGCCCATCTCGGCAGCCTGAAATTCGGCTCCGATTTTCCCTTAGTCGCCTTTTACGACACCCACGGGAGGAGATGGGGTGGAGCTATTCTATGCCGGCTCCACACGGCGAAGGTTAGGTTAGGTTAGGTTTTCCTTTTTTAACGTGGGGACTGCATTTACGCACTTCGCTCGCCCACCGCGGGGGCGATGGGTCCGCTTCGTGTGGGACTCCTGGCCTCCGGAAGGGGGGGCCAGACTACCCACTAAACCCCACGTGTTCCTCTTCGCCTAGTGCCGAGCCGCGAGATACTCAATTTGGAGTGCTCACCGCGACCCGGCTAGGAGCGCCCTTGCAGGCTCGCCTCGGGGGGGGCCAGATCGTTGGGGCCCCCCTGACCTTAGAGTTGGTATGCGCCCCCGGAACAACAAGGGCGCATCCGCCACGTGGCTGGGGGCGGCAGGTCCCCCGACCCACCGCCCATGGCAACTCTCAGTCGGGGCCGCGGGCGAACACTTGACGCCGGCGACCCCTCGCTGGGGGCCTGCGGGGCGGGAGAGTGAGCCCAGCTCGCTCCCGCTCCCGCAGGGCCTCTCTCTTGGCCGTCATCACCTCGCTGGCAAACGAGGCGATGGCGGCCCAGCACCGGTCGCTGCCGGCCATGGCTTCCACGATGGCCGGCAGCGAGAGATCAGCGCCGATGACGCTCGTCGGGGCCGCTCTTTGCCCGTCCCATGCTTCGCACACGGCCCGGGTGTGATGGGCCGTGTCGGGGTCGCCGCTGGTGCAGTTGCGGCACCGGGGCTCCGATTCTACCCCCACAACTTCCCACAGGTACTTGGCGAAGCAGCCGTGACCCGTGAGAAGTTGGGTGAGGTGATACGTGGGAGCCCCATGACCCCCCTCCACAAACTGTCGCAGGACGGGCCGAGCGGCCCTAACGAACGCCGTCGGACTCCCTTCCATTCTGGCAGCCCACGTCCGGAAGAGATCGTCGCGAGCCTCCTGCCTCCAGCGCTCGATCTCCTCCGGAGGCGGGCATCCACCAGCTCGCCGAATCAGGGCGCCCTCCTCGTACACCCTTTTGAGGACGCCGGCCTCGAGATCCCAGGGGATACTGCCCGCCAGGACGCACGCCGTCTCGTAGGAGACGGTGCGGTACGCCCGTGCGGCCCTCTGCGCGATGGCCCGCTGCGGACGACGCAGCAGGGCAACGTTAGCCGGGCAGAGAGCCTCCGCCCAGATAGGCGCTCCGTAGAGCGCCTTAGAGCGCACCACACCGTCGTAGAGACGGCGGCAGGCAGACCCCGGTCCTCCTACGTTGGGGAAGGTTAGGTTAGGTTTTTTTTTTTTTTTTTTTTTTTTTTTAACGTGGGGACTGCATTTACGCACTTCGCTCGCCCACCGCGGGGGCGATGGGTCCGCTTCGTGTGGGACTCCTGGCCTCCGGGGAAGGGGCCAGACTACCCACTAAACCCCACGTGTTCCTCTTCGCCTAGTGCCGAGCCGCGAGATACTCAATTTTGAGAGCTCACCGCGACTCGGCTAGGAGCGCCCTTGCAGGCTCGCCTCGGGGGGCCAGATCGTTGGGGCCCCCCTCACCTTAGAGTTGGTATGCGCCCCCGGAACAACAAGGGCGCATCCGCCACGTGGCTGGGGGCGGCAGGTCCCCCGACCCACCGCCCATGGCAACTCTCAGTCGGGGCCGCGGGCGAACACTTGACGCCGGCGACCCCTCGCTGGGGGCCTGCGGGGCGGGAGAGTGAGCCCAGCTCGCTCCCGCTCCCGCAGGGCCTCTCTCTTGGCCGTCATCACCTCGCTGGCAAACGAGGCGATGGCGGCCCAGCACCGGTCGCTGCCGGCCATGGCTTCCACGATGGCCGGCAGCGAGAGATCAGCGCCGATGACGCTCGTCAGGGCCGCTCTTTGCCCGTCCCATGCTTCGCACACGGCCCGGGTGTGATGGGCCGTGTCGGGGTCGCCGCTGGTGCAGTTGCGGCACCGGGGCTCCGATTCTACCCCCACAACTTCCCACAGGTACTTGGCGAAGCAGCCGTGACCCGTGAGAAGCTGGGTTAGGTGATACGTGGGAGCCCCATGACCCCCCTCCACAAACTGTCGCAGGACGGGCCGAGCGGCCCTAACGAACGCCGTCGGACTCCCTTCCATTCTGGCAGCCCACGTCCGGAAGAGATCGTCACGAGCCTCCTGCCTCCAGCGCTCGATCTCCTCCGGAGGCGGGCATCCACCAGCTCGCCGAATCAGGGCGCCCTCCTCATACACCCTTTTGAGGACGCCGGCCTCGAGATCCCAGGGGATACTGCCCGCCAGGACGCACGCCGTCTCGTAGGAGACGGTGCGGTACGCCCGTGCGGCCCTCTGCGCGATGGCCCGCTGCGGACGACGCAGCAGGGCAACGTTAGCCGGGCAGAGTGCCTCCGCCCAGATAGGCGCTCCGTAGAGCGCCTTAGAGCGCACCACACCGTCGTAGAGACGGCGGCAGGCAGACCCCGGTCCTCCTACGTTGGGGAGCAGCTGCGAGAGCATTCCGGCAAACGCTAGCACCTTCGGCGCCAGCTGCCGGAAATGTTCCGCAAACCCCCACCGACCGTCGAGAACCAGCCCCAGATACTTGAGGCTGCGGCCGACGGCGATGGAGGTGCCCCCCACCACGATCGTGGTGTCTCGAGGCGGCGTCTGCCGAGGCCCATGGAAGAAGAGGGCCTCGGACTTCTCGAGGGCGACATGGAGGCCCAGCGCACTGATTCGGCGCACCACTTGAGCGACGCCTGCCGTCGCTAGGACGGCGGCGTCGCGGAACGTGGGGCCCCGCGCGGTCACTAGGGTATCGTCGGCGTAACAAAGTACGCCGACTCCCCGAAGAGTAGCACCGCGCAGGACCCAGTCGTACCCGATGTTCCACAGGAGCGGCCCAAGTACCGACCCCTGTGGAACACCACACCTCATAGCCTTGCGGACCACTCCGTCTCGGCCCGAGTACGTGATGACCCGGTCCACGAAGTAGTCCGCAAGGATTCGTCTGAGGTACCACGGTACGTTGTGGTACCTCAGGGCCTCGGCGATTGTCTGCCAGGGGAGGGTGTTGAAGGCGTTGGCGATGTCGAGCGACACGGCCAACAACACCCCGCCCCCGGCGATCGCCTCATCGACGCTGCCCCGCAGTCGGGAAACGGCGTCAAGAGTCGACTTCCCGCGACGGAAGCCGAACTGACCGTCGCTGAGATCGGGCCCCGCCCCCTCCAGGTGCTTGACGAGACGCGCAGCGAGCACTCGCTCAAACATTTTGCACGTCTCGTCGAGCAGTACGATGGGGCGGTAGGCCGACGGTGCCTCGGCTGGGCGCCCGTGCTTCCTGATCAGCACGAGCCGTCCGGTCTTCCATCGTCGCGGGAATCTCCCCGACGCCACACACTCCGACATGAGGGACAGCGTCTCCTCCTCGAGTGCCGGCATCGCTAAGGCGACGACCTTCCCAGGGATGCCGTCCGGGCCCGGGGCGCGTTTCCTGACTTTGAGAGCCAGGATCGCCGCCCCTAGCTCGGCCTCGGACACGGGAGGTATCGCCTCTGCGTCGCCTTCTGCCGGCACTCGGTGACGGCTTGGTGCTGCCATCCGCGGTGGGACCCACTCTTCCCGCTCAGGGAAGAGGGAACTGACCACTCGGCCCAGAAGCTGTGGCTCGAGAGTTCTGGTGAGGGGAGGCGCCCAGGGCCGGAGCTTCTGGCTCACGGTTTTGTACGGGCGCCCCCACGGATCTCGATCCAGGCTCTCGAGCCACTCCCTCCAGGCCTCCTCTTTGGCGGCTCTGATCGCCGAGTTGAGGGCCGCACGAGCGGCCCTATGTGCGGCGAGCAGTTCCTCTTCACGGGCGAGGTCCCTGACGGCCCTCCTGCGGCTGCGAGTGTACTGCCTATGGGCCGCGTGACTTGCGGCACGCAGCCCGGCAAGGTGGGGACGCCACCAGTACACTTGCCTCCGAGGGAGGGCTGGCCTCGCCCTCTGCATCGCCGCATCGCAGACGCGAGTCAGCTTCCCAGCGAGACTATCGCACCTCGCGTCCGCGTCTGGGCCGCTTTCCGCTCCACCAGCAACCCAGCGCTCGACGATAGCCGCCTCTAGGGCCAGTTCCCGGTTCAGAGAACCGAGGCGCCACCGCGGACCTTCTCCAGCAAGGGGACGGTTGCCATCTCCTCCTCGGATGGCCGCTGAGCGAGAGACCACGTCGAACCGTATGTAACGATGGTCCGACGCGGTCTCCACAATCTTGACGACCCGCCAATTGCGAGTGCGGCCAGCCAGGGCAGGACTAGCAAACGACAGGTCTACTATCGAGCTGCCCTGGGGCCGCACAAGCGTGGGTACCGTCCCCCTGTTGAGCAGCACCAAGCCGTGAGACACCGCCCACTCCTCCAATATCTCCCCCCGGCCGTCGGTCCTCGGAGATCCCCACGCCCGTGAGTGGGCGTTGAAATCCCCGGCTACCACGACCGGAGTGGGGTGCGCGTCCGCCAACAGAGCCCCGACCTCCGTGAGCCACTGCTCGAACTCGGCGAGGCTTCTGTTGGGCGAGAAGTACACCCCAATCACTGCAGTGTCGCCCAGCGTGGCGAGGACGCACCCTCGGCCCCTCACTACTCTGTCGAGTTGGTGGGGGCCGGTTCGCTGGGCGACGATAGCCACCAAGCCGTCGCTGTCGCTGGCCCAGTTGGGGCCAGTGCGCACGTAATACGGCTCGGCGACTACCGCCACTGTCGTCTGCCACTGCGTCACGGTCTGGGCCAGTAGGTCCTGGGCCGTGGCGCAGTGGTTGACATTGGCCTGCAGCACGGAGATTTGGGGAGCCATTAAGTTTGGGCGGTGTCCATCTCCTCCTCATTGGACGGTGGCGACAGGGTCGTTGGGGTGGTCTTGGGTTCCACCCCCCCTGTCGCCTTGCGTTTCGCCTGACCCCCCCTCTTACGGGAGGCTGCCTGGCACTTCGCGGAGCCGAGTCTGTGGCCGGACGCCACACCTTCCGCCGCACAGACGGGACACTTGGGGTCCGCGGAGCAGGCGGCCGCCTTGTGGCCCTCCTGTCCGCATTGGAAGCAGAGTGCGCTGCGGTCGATCTTCGCAGCGCACTTTGCCCCCACGTGTCCCGGCTCCAGGCAGCGGAAGCACCGCGCCGGCCTTGGCTCCAGGGTGGTCAGCTTGACCGCTGACCACCCGACGACGATGCGGCGGCCGTCCGTTAACTTTTTGGCCGCCGCAACCGGACACCGCAGCCAGGCAGTGCCCTGTCGACCGGGTGGGCGATTGATGTCGCCCACCTTGATGGAGGCGACAGGGCAGCCTCCCTCTTCTGCCAGGATTTTGGCCACCGCCTCCTTAGTTGCCGCATCGCCCAGGCCTGAGATGCGCAACTCTACGCACCTCTCCGGCCTGGCAATACGGACCTCCTCTCCCAGCACCTCTTCAAGCTTGGCCGCCAATTTATCGGCCTTGGTGGCCCTGTCAGCGCCACCTATCTCCAGGATCCTTCCCCCGGTCACGGCAGTGCGGAACCGGAGGCCGTCAATGCCGAGAGTCTTTATATCGATGGACCTCTCGGCATTGGCGATCACCTGGGAATAGGTGACCCCCTTCTCTACAGCGCCCGGCTGCAGTGTGAGGCACACTGCAGCGGTTGTCGGGGCGCGGAGTTTGCGACTCGCCTTCGCCTTCTTCGGAGGCTTGGCGGGTGCCTTGACGCTCGGCGGTGCTGGGGTGGCCTTTTTCTTAGGCCGCGCCGCCACGGCGCTCCACGCCTCCTTCACAGGTGGCGGGGCGGCGGCGGGAGCCTGCGGGCGCGGCTGACGGGCAGCTTCGGCCTCCTTCGCCGCTGCACTCCGTTTCTTTGCCTTCTGCTTTTTCTTTTTCCCCTTGGGTTCCCCGTCCGACGGGACCGTCCCAGAGGGGCAGGGATCCGAATCCTTCTGCCCGTCTGCCGCGACGGGCGAGAGGGGCGGAGCCTGAGGAGGCGCGGAAGGAGTGGGAAGAACGGCAGAAGACTCGGGCCTCCGGCTGGACTTGGAGGCCCTTTGTTCCGCAGCACGGGCAGCACCAGCGGCTCTGGCGGCGTTCCTCTCGTCCGCCTGGAGAGGCGGACGGATGCGCACCTCAGGCAGCAGGCGGTCCTGGAAGCCCGCGAGTCGCGCATCGATCATGAAGATCATCTCCTCGCGACTCATCTTCAGGGCCTTCATTTCCGCCCGTACGGCAGCAAGCTCTACCTGAAGGTTGGCGACCTCCTCGTTAGCAGTGCGGGCCTTGAGTTGGTGGGCGAGCTCCAAAATGGAGCTACAGGCCACCCTCAGGTCCCGCACATATTGCCCCTTGAGCTTGGAGCTCTTTGTGGCGATGGTTTGCACCACCGCCACTGCCGCCTCGATGGACACCGTCAGCTGTTCTGCGCTGACGGGCTCGGAAGATTGTGTTTGGTCCGACGTCTGTATGGGAGTTTTACGGAGGTAAGACTCCCTTTGCTGTCGGACCTCTTCCGCCAGTTCCTTCTCGGCGCGGAGCTCCAGCTCCCGCTCCTTTGCCCTGTTCAAGTCGGCCTTGGCTTGCGCCAGGCCGACGTATTCCCCAGTTGTAGGTGGGCGACCTCTCTTCTTCACCTCCACTGGGCCGGAGCTGTCGGAGTTGAGGCGTTTCCGCCACAACCGACCCGGCGATGATGGGCGCGAGTCCGCGTCCACCATTGAGGCGTCACTTGACGCCGACGAGTCCCTGCTATATCGCGTCAGGGTGACGCGTGCCTCCTTCGTCACCAACGGGTGTGGTGACGGGGTTCGCAACTCCCCCTTGCAATCAGATGATCCGGTTGGCTTGCCAGTAGTCGTTTTTTTATTGGTATCAATTTCGTTTTCAATATTAGTTTTAGTTTCAGTATCCATAACTTAACCCACGAGTATGGGGGAAATGAAGTCCATCCGGGCGGTGCCCCCTGCACCCGGATAAGCCTATGTACTGTGGAGGTCGGCCGGTATCCACAGGTTTTATCGACTTAGCTGTCGGGTGTTATAGACTGTCCTTGTCATGGGCCGGCCAATTAAGGCAAGCCCTCCGGCCAACAGGTTCTCAGCATACCCTCTTGTAGCCACCAATCGGGTCGTTGCTGAGCCCCTGTTGGTTACGGAATGCGAGAGGGTGGCTAGCCCTCTCTCACAGACGGAGCTAGCACTCAAGTGCCAGCCCCTCTGACCTACTCGCTTTCCAATACGCCCTCTGCTAAAGCAGAGGGACGTTTGGAGTGCGGCACGACGGGTCACGCCCATCTCGGCAGCCTGAAATTCGGCTCCGATTTTCCCTTAGTCGCCTTTTACGACACCCACGGGAGGAGATGGGGTGGAGCTATTCTATGCCGGCTCCACACGGCCAGGTTAGGTTAGGTTAGGTTAGGTTTTTTTTTTTTTTTTTTTTTTTTTTACGTGGGGACTGCATTTACGCACTTCGCTCGCCCACCGCGGGGGCGATGGGTCCGCTTCGTGTGGGACTCCTGGCCTCCGGAAGGGGGGCCAGACTACCCACTAAACCCCACGTGTTCCTCTTCGCCTAGTGCCGAGCCGCGAGATACTCAATTTGGAGTGCTCACCGCGACCCGGCTAGGAGCGCCCTTGCAGGCTCGCCTCGGGGGGGGGCCAGATCGTTGGGGCCCCCCTGACCTTAGAGTTGGTATGCGCCCCCGGAACAACAAGGGCGCATCCGCCACGTGGCTGGGGGCGGCAGGTCCCCCGACCCACCGCCCATGGCAACTCTCAGTCGGGGCCGCGGGCGAACACTTGACGCCGGCGACCCCTCGCTGGGGGCCTGCGGGGCGGGAGAGTGAGCCCAGCTCGCTCCCGCTCCCGCAGGGCCTCTCTCTTGGCCGTCATCACCTCGCTGGCAAACGAGGCGATGGCGGCCCAGCACCGGTCGCTGCCGGCCATGGCTTCCACGATGGCCGGCAGCGAGAGATCAGCGCCGATGACGCTCGTCAGGGCCGATCTTTGCCCGTCCCATGCTTCGCACACGGCCCGGGTGTGATGGGCCGTGTCGGGGTCGCCGCTGGTGCAGTTGCGGCACCGGGGCTCCGATTCTACCCCCACAACTTCCCACAGGTACTTGGCGAAGCAGCCGTGACCCGTGAGAAGTTGGGTGAGGTGATACGTGGGAGCCCCATGACCCCCCTCCACAAACTGTCGCAGGACGGGCCGAGCGGCCCTAACGAACGCCGTCGGACTCCCTTCCATTCTGGCAGCCCACGTCCGGAAGAGATCGTCGCGAGCCTCCTGCCTCCAGCGCTCGATCTCCTCCGGAGGCGGGCATCCACCAGCTCGCCGAATCAGGGCGCCCTCCTCGTACACCCTTTTGAGGACGCCGGCCTCGAGATCCCAGGGGATACTGCCCGCCAGGACGCACGCCGTCTCGTAGGAGACGGTGCGGTACGCCCGTGCGGCCCTCTGCGCGATGGCCCGCTGCGGACGACGCAGCAGGGCAACGTTAGCCGGGCAGAGTGCCTCCGCCCAGATAGGCGCTCCGTAGAGCGCCTTAGAGCGCACCACACCGTCGTAGAGACGGCGGCAGGCAGACCCCGGTCCTCCTATGTTGAGGTTAGGTTAGGTTAGGTTAGGTTAGGTTAGGTTAGGTTAGGTTAGGTTAGGTTAGGTTAGGTTAGGTTAGGTTAGGTTAGGTTTTTTTTTTTTTTTTTTTTTTTTTTTATAGCCTGCTTGTGCAGACTTCTTACACCTCCAACATAATTGGAGTCCTTGTTAGTCCTGGTCCTTTCACTCTGGTTTGTTCTCCTGTTATTCAGCTAATCTATTCTTTCGTTCTTTCTTTCATACCTTAATATTTTTATATATGTTGTCTTATGTTATTCTTTCATTCATCCTATTACATTCTGATATTTGTGTACATGCTATCCGTTGTTTTGCTGTTCCATTCTTTCATTCATTTTTCTATACTCTTATCCTTATTTTCTTAGTTTTGTTATATGCTATTTTAAAACTAATTCATTATTGCAACTCTTAAATTTATACTAAAATATATGTGCCGAAACTACTGTTGTACAATACACTTATTTAATTTATTCCACTAATTTTGCATATGATTAACTAAAATAACTATTATTTTGGTTTCATATCGCGTTTTTTTGCCTTGTTTTACTTTAGCTTTATTTTCTTCCGTACGATGAGCATTTTCTTCACTAATAATTTTTTCTAAATTTAAGTTTACAATCCTAGTTCTGTTTATTCCTTGTTTGTGTTTTTGTTCCCCGTTTTCTGTAGGACGTTCGATGGTGGGTTTGGTCATTGTGCTCATGAAGTTTTGATCGCGAGGTGGAAAGGGGACTTCGCTGGCCGAGGGGCCCTCAGCACCGGTATTGTACCGTTGCCCTAGCAATTTTATCCCACTTTGCTCTTATTGGGCATAAGTCGCTAAAGGCATTGTGCCCTGTGCTGCCCAGTTTCTCCCCTTGGCAGTTGCAACAGTTAGGCTCTGCACCACTGGCGAAATCCAGGCATTTGGCCCTCAAGTGGGGCCCGCCACAATGGCTGCACCTTGGTTCGGTAGTGGTGCAGAGCTTCCTAACGTGCCCGTACCCCAGACAGAGGGAGCATTGCACCAGAGGGGACTGATCCGCTACCCTGATTGGTTGCAGGTCGAGATGCAGTCTCCCTATGTCTAGGGCGCGGGTCCAAACCGCCGGGGAGACCCTGAGCACCACATGGCACGTGTGTGGGTTTCTGGCTGTCCTTCTGTACAGGATTGTTAGTCGGTCCTGGTCGGGTGTTAGGTCTTTGAACACCTCCCGGTTCCTGGTTCTTAAGGCTTTCACTATTTCCTCGTCCTTTTGGGTCTTTAGGACGCTGTACATTACCAGAAGAGGATCTCTGTTCTTTATCTCCTCTACCACTAGATCTTTTCCCCTTTCCGTCAATCTTTCTTGAGCCTTTTTTCTATCCTCTTGAGTTTTGTATCCTATTATTACTTTTCGGTCCTTAGCTTTTCTTATTTTTTCGACCTTCACCCAACCCTCATCCTCGCTCGCAGTCTTTCTTAATCTCTCAATGATGTTCTCCCCTGTATCCTGATCGTCCTTGGACGTGACTACAACCGAGTGCAGGGTGGTATGCACCGGGAGCGGGGCATTGGAGTAGCCCTTCACCGCGTCGACATATGTTGTAGTTAGTCCTTTCCTTTCCTTTTCCTTATCTCTTTCATCTTGCAGGTCTAACCTTACTTTCAGCTCCCCTATAATTCTCCCATTTTCCCTCAACAATCTCTCATTATCCTCAATTTTCTTCAGTATTATTGAATTGTGTTCGGTGTTATCATTTTGAGTTGGCTTTGTGTTTTGCCCTTTACTAGTTTTCCTTCTTTCCTCTTCATAAGCTCTTAATATTTTTTCCAACATTTCAACCCTGTTCTCTATCTCCTTTTTTATGTCTCTTTTTATGTTTCTAGAGATAGAAAGTTGCTCCCTGATGGCCTCGCAACATCGACTAGCGACGGAGCTGCGGTTTGGAGGTTGGGGGGCTAAATTTAGAGGCCAGAGGGTCCGCCTGACTGGTATTGTCGGGGTCTCCTCCTCCATTGCAGGGCTGAAGGTTGGAATTGGACGTGGTATTGAGGAGGTTGTGGGGCTTCCCCTTTTTATGGGAGTAATGGGGCTTGACATCTTGGAGGTGCGCGTCAATATATAATTTGGCTGGTGGTATGTAGAGGTACCAACAGGGAAGGATAAAATATATTGGAAAACAATACAAATTGCAAGTATAGGTAATGTAGATGATATTAAATTTAGTCAATAAAATCGTGTAAAGTCAATACAATACAAATGCAATTCAGTCAAAGAAGGAAAAAGAGAAAACAAAATAAAATAAAATTTAAATAAAATTTTGTCAATCTAAACTAATTTATCAGAGGTGTAGGGTCCTCTGTCTACTTAATTAACTAACTTAAATCTAACGAAATTTCTTCAGGCGAAACAATCTAAATATGTAGGAAAAGCAAATAAATTAAGAAATTAAAATGTTATATTTTTACAAAAATAACCGCCGGTTGGTGACCCCTGGCTACTAAAGTCGATATACCCAGTAAAAACAGGGAGGGTGGGTGGGCGATTTTCTGCAGTTCTGCTCGTCCGATCTGGACAAATGGGGTGTCGTTCGACGGGTCTCGGTGAGACCTTTCCAAAACTGCAAAAATAATAATTTTAGGCCTAAGGGTGGTCGACTTATTCGACAAAAACCTCAAAAAGTGCCAAAAAATGAGTTTAAATGTCAAAAATTTCGAAATCTATTTACCGGACTTATGTAAACGCTATATATTATTTAGATCTAGATGAGATCTAACTAAATATGTATAATAAGTTACTTCGAAAATAAGGGTTGACGAAAAATTCGACAAAAACCTTATATATTGTCAAAAATTTAGAAAAAAAATGATCTAAATATCAAAAATCTATGTTATTATTTGCCGGAATTCAAAAAAGGAGGTGTTATTAGACGGGTCTAGATGAGAGCCGTCTAAATCTGTAAGAAAGGGGATTTTAGGATGAGGGGTTGAAGAGTAATTCGACAGAAACCTCTAAAAATTTACGAAAATTCAGGATTAAAAAATCCTAAGTACAAAATAAAAATTTATCTTTATTTTTCAGGTTTAAATTCTCCCACGGGACGCAGGAGAGCTCACAGGGTCAATATAAAATATTAGGGGTAAGTATAGTAGCAACAATTAAGAAAAAATTTCGTGAATTTACTTCAAATATGTACCCCTAAGGTAGACTTTTTGTACTGAAAATTTAAAAAGTGAAAATTTTTGCAGTGCCACTCGCCCGATCTGGACAAATGGGGTGTCGTTCGACGGGTCTCGGTGAGACCTTTCCAAAACTGCAAAATAATAATTTTAGGCCTAAGGGTGGTCGACTTATTCGACAAAAACCTCAAAAAGTGCCAAAAAATGAGTTTAAATGTCAAAAATTTCGAAATCTATTTACCGGACTTATGTAAACGCTATATATTATTTAGATCTAGATGAGATCTAACTAAATATGTATAATAAGTTACTTCGAAAATAAGGGTTGACGAAAAATTCGACAAAAACCTTATATATTGTCAAAAATTTAGAAAAAAAATGATCTAAATATCAAAAATCTATGTTATTATTTGCCGGAATTCAAAAAAGGAGGTGTTATTAGACGGGTCTAGATGAGAGCCGTCTAAATCTGTAAGAAAGGGGATTTTAGGATGAGGGGTTGAAGAGTAATTCGACAGAAACCTCTAAAAATTTACGAAAATTCAGGATTAAAAAATCCTAAGTACAAAATAAAAATTTATCTTTATTTTTCAGGTTTAAATTCTCCCACGGGACGCAGGAGAGCTCACAGGGTCAATATAAAATATTAGGGGTAAGTATAGTAGCAACAATTAAGAAAAAATTTCGTGAATTTACTTCAAATATGTACCCCTAAGGTAGACTTTTTGTACTGAAAATTTAAAAAGTGAAAATTTTTGCAGTGCCACTCGCCCGATCTGGACAAATGGGGTGTCGTTCGACGGGTCTCGGTGAGACCTTTCCAAAACTGCAAAATAATAATTTTAGGCCTAAGGGTGGTCGACTTATTCGACAAAAACCTCAAAAAGTGCCAAAAAATGAGTTTAAATGTCAAAAATTTCGAAATCTATTTACCGGACTTATGTAAACGCTATATATTATTTAGATCTAGATGAGATCTAACTAAATATGTATAATAAGTTACTTCGAAAATAAGGGTTGACGAAAAATTCGACAAAAACCTTATATATTGTCAAAAATTTAGAAAAAAATGATCTAAATATCAAAAATCTATGTTATTATTTGCCGGAATTCAAAAAAGGAGGTGTTATTAGACGGGTCTAGATGAGAGCCGTCTAAATCTGTAAGAAAGGGGATTTTAGGATGAGGGGTTGAAGAGTAATTCGACAGAAACCTCTAAAAATTTACGAAAATTCAGGATTAAAAAATCCTAAGTACAAAATAAAAAATTTTTCTTTATTTTTCAGGTTCAAATTCTCCCACGGGACGCAGGAGAGCTCACAGGGTCAATATAAAATGTCAGGGGTAAGTATAGTAGCAACAATTAAGAAAAAATTTCGTGGTTAGGTTAGGTTAGGTTAGGTTAGGTTTTTTTTTTTTTTTTTTTTTTTTTTTTTTTTTTTTTTTTTTTTTTTTACGTGGGGACTGCATTTACGCACTTCGCTCGCCCACCGCGGGGGCGATGGGTCCGCTTCGTGTGGGACTCCTGGCCTCCGGAAGGGGGGCCAGACTACCCACTAAACCCCACGTGTTCCTCTTCGCCTAGTGCCGAGCCGCGAGATACTCAATTTGGAGTGCTCACCGCGACCCGGCTAGGAGCGCCCTTGCAGGCTCGCCTCGGGGGGGGCCAGATCGTTGGGGCCCCCCTGACCTTAGAGTTGGTATGCGCCCCCGGAACAACAAGGGCGCATCCGCCACGTGGCTGGGGGCGGCAGGTCCCCCGACCCACCGCCCATGGCAACTCTCAGTCGGGGCCGCGGGCGAACACTTGACGCCGGCGACCCCTCGCTGGGGGCCTGCGGGGCGGGAGAGTGAGCCCAGCTCGCTCCCGCTCCCGCAGGGCCTCTCTCTTGGCCGTCATCACCTCGCTGGCAAACGAGGCGATGGCGGCCCAGCACCGGTCGCTGCCGGCCATGGCTTCCACGATGGCCGGCAGCGAGAGATCAGCGCCGATGACGCTCGTCAGGGCCGATCTTTGCCCGTCCCATGCTTCGCACACGGCCCGGGTGTGATGGGCCGTGTCGGGGTCGCCGCTGGTGCAGTTGCGGCACCGGGGCTCCGATTCTACCCCCACAACTTCCCACAGGTACTTGGCGAAGCAGCCGTGACCCGTGAGAAGCTGGGTGAGGTGATACGTGGGAGCCCCATGACCCCCCTCCACAAACTGTCGCAGGACGGGCCGAGCGGCCCTAAAGGTTAGGTTAGGTTTTTTTTTTTTTTTTTTTTAACGTGGGGACTGCATTTACGCACTTCGCTCGCCCACCGCGGGGGCGATGGGTCCGCTTCGTGTGGGACTCCTGGCCTCCGGAAGGGGGGCCAGACTACCCACTAAACCCCACGTGTTCCTCTTCGCCTAGTGCCGAGCCGCGAGATACTCAATTTGGAGTGCTCACCGCGACCCGGCTAGGAGCGCCCTTGCAGGCTCGCCTCGGGGGGGGCCAGATCGTTGGGGCCCCCCTGACCTTAGAGTTGGTATGCGCCCCCGGAACAACAAGGGCGCATCCGCCACGTGGCTGGGGGCGGCAGGTCCCCCGACCCACCGCCCATGGCAACTCTCAGTCGGGGCCGCGGGCGAACACTTGACGCCGGCGACCCCTCGCTGGGGGCCTGCGGGGCGGGAGAGTGAGCCCAGCTCGCTCCCGCTCCCGCAGGGCCTCTCTCTTGGCCGTCATCACCTCGCTGGCAAACGAGGCGATGGCGGCCCAGCACCGGTCGCTGCCGGCCATGGCTTCCACGATGGCCGGCAGCGAGGGATCAGCGCCGATGACGCTCGTCAGGGCCGCTCTTTGCCCGTCCCATGCTTCGCACACGGCCCGGGTGTGATGGGCCGTGTCGGGGTCGCCGCTGGTGCAGTTGCGGCACCGGGGCTCCGATTCTACCCCCACAACTTCCCACAGGTACTTGGCGAAGCAGCCGTGACCCGTGAGAAGTTGGGTGAGGTGATACGTGGGAGCCCCATGACCCCCCTCCACAAACTGTCGCAGGACGGGCCGAGCGGCCCTAACGAACGCCGTCGGACTCCCTTCCATTCTGGCAGCCCACGTCCGGAAGAGATCGTCGCGAGCCTCCTGCCTCCAGCGCTCGATCTCCTCCGGAGGCGGGCATCCACCAGCTCGCCGAATCAGGGCGCCCTCCTCGTACACCCTTTTGAGGACGCCGGCCTCGAGATCCCAGGGGATACTGCCCGCCAGGACGCACGCCGTCTCGTAGGAGACGGTGCGGTACGCCCGTGCGGCCCTCTGCGCGATGGCCCGCTGCGGACGACGCAGCAGGGCAACGTTAGCCGGGCAGAGAGCCTCCGCCCAGATAGGCGCTCCGTAGAGCGCCTTAGAGCGCACCACACCGTCGTAGAGACGGCGGCAGGCAGACCCCGGTCCTCCTACGTTGGGGAGCAGCTGCGAGAGCATTCCGGCAAACGCTAGCACCTTCGGCGCCAGCTGCCGGAAATGTTCCGCAAACCCCCACCGACCGTCGAGAACCAGCCCCAGATACTTGAGGCTGCGGCCGACGGCGATGGAGGTGCCCCCCACCACGATCGTGGTGTCTCGAGGCGGCGTCTGCCGAGGCCCATGGAAGAAGAGGGCCTCGGACTTCTCGAGGGCGACATGGAGGCCCAGCGCACTGATTCGGCGCACCACTTGAGCGACGCCTGCCGTCGCTAGGACGGCGGCGTCGCGGAACGTGGGGCCCCGCGCGGTCACTAGGGTATCGTCGGCGTAACAAAGTACGCCGACTCCCCGAAGAGTAGCACCGCGCAGGACCCAGTCGTACCCGATGTTCCACAGGAGCGGCCCAAGTACCGACCCCTGTGGAACACCACACCTCATAGCCTTGCGGACCACTCCGTCTCGGCCCGAGTACGTGATGACCCGGTCCACGAAGTAGTCCGCAAGGATTCGCCTGAGGTACCACGGTACGTTGTGGTACCTCAGGGCCTCGGCGATTGTCTGCCAGGGGAGGGTGTTGAAGGCGTTGGCGATGTCGAGCGACACGGCCAGCAACACCCCGCCCCCGGCGATCGCCTCATCGACGCTGCCCCGCAGTCGGGAAACGGCGTCAAGAGTCGACTTCCCGCGACGGAAGCCGAACTGACCGTCGCTGAGATCGGGCCCCGCCCCCTCCAGGTGCTTGACGAGACGCGCAGCGAGCACTCGCTCAAACATTTTGCACGTCTCGTCGAGCAGTACGATGGGGCGGTAGGCCGACGGTGCCTCGGCTGGGCGCCCGTGCTTCCTGATCAGCACGAGCCGTCCGGTCTTCCATCGTCGCGGGAATCTCCCCGACGCCACACACTCCGACATGAGGGACAGCGTCTCCTCCTCGAGTGCCGGCATCGCTAAGGCGACGACCTTCCCAGGGATGCCGTCCGGGCCCGGGGCGCGTTTCCTGACTTTGAGAGCCAGGATCGCCGCCCCTAGCTCGGCCTCGGACACGGGAGGTATCGCCTCTGCGTCGCCTTCTGCCGGCACTCGGTGACGGCTTGGTGCTGCCATCCGCGGTGGGACCCACTCTTCCCGCTCAGGGAAGAGGGAACCGACCACTCGGCCCAGAAGCTGTGGCTCGAGAGTTCTGGTGAGGGGAGGCGCCCAGGGCCGGAGCTTCTGGCTCACGGTTTTGTACGGGCGCCCCCACGGATCTCGATCCAGGCTCTCGAGCCACTCCCTCCAGGCCTCCTCTTTGGCGGCTCTGATCGCCGAGTTGAGGGCCGCACGAGCGGCCCTATGTGCGGCGAGCAGTTCCTCTTCACGGGCGAGGTCCCTGACGGCCCTCCTGCGGCTGCGAGTGTACTGCCTATGGGCCGCGTGACTTGCGGCACGCAGCCCGGCAAGGTGGGGACGCCACCAGTACACTTGCCTCCGAGGGAGGGCTGGCCTCGCCCTCTGCATCGCCGCATCGCAGACGCGAGTCAGCTTCCCAGCGAGACTATCGCACCTCGCGTCCGCGTCTGGGCCGCTTTCCGCTCCACCAGCAACCCAGCGCTCGACGATAGCCGCCTCTAGGGCCAGTTCCCGGTTCAGAGAACCGAGGCGCCACCGCGGACCTTCTCCAGCAAGGGGACGGTTGCCATCTCCTCCTCGGATGGCCGCTGAGCGAGAGACCACGTCGAACCGTATGTAACGATGGTCCGACGCGGTCTCCACATTCTTGACGACCCGCCAATTGCGAGTGCGGCCAGCCAGGGCAGGACTAGCAAACGACAGGTCTACTATCGAGCTGCCCTGGGGCCGCACAAGCGTGGGTACCGTCCCCCTGTTAAGCAGCACCAAGCCGTGAGACACCGCCCATTCCTCCAATATCTCCCCCCGGCCGTCGGTCCTCGGAGATCCCCACGCCCGTGAGTGGGCGTTGAAATCCCCGGCTACCACGACCGGAGTGGGGTGCGCGTCCGCCAACAGAGCCCCGACCTCCGTGAGCCACTGCTCGAACTCGGCGAGGCTTCTGTTGGGCGAGAAGTACACCCCAATCACTGCAGTGTCGCCCAGCGTGGCGAGGACGCACCCTCGGCCCCTCACTACTCTGTCGAGTTGGTGGGGGCCGGTTCGCTGGGCGACGATAGCCACCAAGCCGTCGCTGTCGCTGGCCCAGTTGGGGCCAGTGCGCACGTAATACGGCTCGGCGACTACCGCCACTGTCGTCTGCCACTGCGTCACGGTCTGGGCCAGTAGGTCCTGGGCCGTGGCGCAGTGGTTGACATTGGCCTGCAGCACGGAGATTTGGGGAGCCATTAAGTTTGGGCGGTGTCCATCTCCTCCTCATTGGACGGTGGCGACAGGGTCGTTGGGGTGGTCTTGGGTTCCACCCCCCCTGTCGCCTTGCGTTTCGCCTGACCCCCCCTCTTACGGGAGGCTGCCTGGCACTTCGCGGAGCCGAGTCTGTGGCCGGACGCCACACCTTCCGCCGCACAGACGGGACACTTGGGGTCCGCGGAGCAGGCGGCCGCCTTGTGGCCCTCCTGTCCGCATTGGAAGCAGAGTGCGCTGCGGTCGATCTTCGCAGCGCACTTTGCCCCCACGTGTCCCGGCTCCAGGCAGCGGAAGCACCGCGCCGGCCTTGGCTCCAGGGTGGTCAGCTTGACCGCTGACCACCCGACGACGATGCGGCGGCCGTCCGTTAACTTTTTGGCCGCCGCAACCGGACACCGCAGCCAGGCAGTGCCCTGTCGACCGGGTGGGCGATTGATGTCGCCCACCTTGATGGAGGCGACAGGGCAGCCTCCCTCTTCTGCCAGGATTTTGGCCACCGCCTCCTTAGTTGCCGCATCGCCCAGGCCTGAGATGCGCAACTCTACGCACCTCTCCGGCCTGGCAATACGGACCTCCTCTCCCAGCACCTCTTCAAGCTTGGCCGCCAATTTATCGGCCTTGGTGGCCCTGTCAGCGCCACCTATCTCCAGGATCCTTCCCCCGGTCACGGCAGTGCGGAACCGGAGGCCGTCAATGCCGAGAGTCTTTATATCGATGGACCTCTCGGCATTGGCGATCACCTGGGAATAGGTGACCCCCTTCTCTACAGCGCCCGGCTGCAGTGTGAGGCACACTGCAGCGGTTGTCGGGGCGCGGAGTTTGCGACTCGCCTTCGCCTTCTTCGGAGGCTTGGCGGGTGCCTTGACGCTCGGCGGTGCTGGGGTGGCCTTTTTCTTAGGCCGCGCCGCCACGGCGCTCCACGCCTCCTTCACAGGTGGCGGGGCGGCGGCGGGAGCCTGCGGGCGCGGCTGACGGGCAGCTTCGGCCTCCTTCGCCGCTGCACTCCGTTTCTTTGCCTTCTGCTTTTTCTTTTTCCCCTTGGGTTCCCCGTCCGACGGGACCGTCCCAGAGGGGCAGGGATCCGAATCCTTCTGCCCGTCTGCCGCGACGGGCGAGAGGGGCGGAGCCTGAGGAGGCGCGGAAGGAGTGGGAAGAACGGCAGAAGACTCGGGCCTCCGGCTGGACTTGGAGGCCCTTTGTTCCGCAGCACGGGCAGCACCAGCGGCTCTGGCGGCGTTCCTCTCGTCCGCCTGGAGAGGCGGACGGATGCGCACCTCAGGCAGCAGGCGGTCCTGGAAGCCCGCGAGTCGCGCATCGATCATGAAGATCATCTCCTCGCGACTCATCTTCAGGGCCTTCATTTCCGCCCGTACGGCAGCAAGCTCTACCTGAAGGTTGGCGACCTCCTCGTTAGCAGTGCGGGCCTTGAGTTGGTGGGCGAGCTCCAAAATGGAGCTACAGGCCACCCTCAGGTCCCGCACATATTGCCCCTTGAGCTTGGAGCTCTTTGTGGCGATGGTTTGCACCACCGCCACTGCCGCCTCGATGGACACCGTCAGCTGTTCTGCGCTGACGGGCTCGGAAGATTGTGTTTGGTCCGACGTCTGTATGGGAGTTTTACGGAGGTAAGACTCCCTTTGCTGTCGGACCTCTTCCGCCAGTTCCTTCTCGGCGCGGAGCTCCAGCTCCCGCTCCTTTGCCCTGTTCAAGTCGGCCTTGGCTTGCGCCAGGCCGACGTATTCCCCAGTTGTAGGTGGGCGACCTCTCTTCTTCACCTCCACTGGGCCGGAGCTGTCGGAGTTGAGGCGTTTCCGCCACAACCGACCCGGCGATGATGGGCGCGAGTCCGCGTCCACCATTGAGGCGTCACTTGACGCCGACGAGTCCCTGCTATATCGCGTCAGGGTGACGCGTGCCTCCTTCGTCACCAACGGGTGTGGTGACGGGGTTCGCAACTCCCCCTTGCAATCAGATGATCCGGTTGGCTTGCCAGTAGTCGTTTTTTTATTGGTATCAATTTCGTTTTCAATATTAGTTTTAGTTTCAGTATCCATAACTTAACCCACGAGTATG